>OY759230.1:17320352-22320352 GCA_963662185.1 Eilema griseolum | reverse complement strand
TAAACCTCATTAGGAGGCATATAAACTTGCTAAAGTCTCACATATCTATATTATTAGGACCAGTTAGGTACTTCATACAAAACATCGGTTATAATTGTCAACACAGAACTAATCAAAATTGAGATAGTACCACGTGTTTTCTAAACTGAGTAACATTATTGTTTCTTAGTAAACTGGATAGTTAAACGGATACCGAGCAGCCCTTTTAGAAATCTTGTAAGAATCTTTTCACAACTCATGTAAAGTACCTATTCATTGTATGGCACAGACAGTATACCTAGTCTTTCTTTATAGATATTAAGTAAACACTTCAATTAGGTATATTGTTTGATTGTTTGAATGATTAAATGCGAGTTTCAGTAACGAATAAAATTTAAAATACAACAATGTTTTTCTATGAAAAGCTATTTATATGATAATTTATAATGATGTTTACTTCACCTACCTATCTAACCTAAATAAGGATGTGTGGGTAGAGTTGTTGACGCTTTCTACAAAATATATCGTTCAAAAGACATATTAGGTACCACCTGAAGACGCTAAATATAGAATC
Source organism: Eilema griseolum (assembly GCA_963662185.1). Lineage (NCBI taxonomy): Eukaryota > Metazoa > Arthropoda > Insecta > Lepidoptera > Erebidae > Eilema > Eilema griseolum. The sequence goes on along the minus strand of OY759230.1, from coordinate 22,319,799 downwards.
GCAAACATGATCATCTGTTTTTCAATATTGTCCACAGCGCCGTTGCCACTGTGTGCTTATACTATCCTATCAGAGATTCTCTCGTCTCGTCGAACTGATAATCGCACACACATTTCGTTCACCTCTCGTGAACAAAGTGTTTATTATATTATTAATAACTAGTGCTTCTATGGGTATGGTGTGCAAAATTTCTTAAGTCCGATGAACCTGTGAATAAAAATTGAAAGTCTCAGTAAGTCAATACAAATTATGGTTTTTAAACTCGCCCTATTTTTAACTTCATGTATCTAGTTCATTAATTAAATACCATGTAATTGCACAAATGGCACCATTTTAAAATGGGTAACCACGTGGTGTTGTTTAGTCGATTGCTGAAACTTTAACTACGGACAGTCGTAAATAATTGCTTTGAGCCTAGGTGTAGATTATAAGCGAGTTAAACTATTATAGGTAAATATATGCATTTAAATTTGAAAAAAGTAAATGTATATTTTTCTTCTCTATATTTTTTCATCCCTGTTTCTCTTGGTCAAGCCATAACTTGAGAACGAATGTACCGATCTCATTCTTACTCTTACGCAAAGAGAAATTCCAAAAATTGCACACAAAAATTCTACACGCAGACAGCGCCGCGGTCAACGGCTAATTACAAATAGAATCAACGACCGCATTGTGTTCGCAAATCACTGAATGTTATGTGGTCGTTGGCAGTCGATAGTCTGAAATAATTTTCATAATACTAAAAACCATCGTGATACCGGCGAAGTAATAGTTTACGACGCGACGCGACCTCGGCTTTGTAAACAAACATCAATTTAATGTTTTAGCAACCTGTGAATCATCGTCATCGCCCCGAAATGCCAATTTAGTTAGTTACGTATATATTTATGTAGATGCAGCGTAAAGGTGAAGCAGTATGTCGATGGACGAGTTTCGAGAAGGTCGTGTTTCGCGTTAGCCTGATACAAGTATATGTTCGAGTTCCATCCAGCCAGTGTAACTGTGTGGTGTGTGCGAATAACAAAACTCGTAACGCGCTTCAGTCAAACAAACTAAGAGTCAATAGTCAATATCATTTCGTGGCTGTGGTTTATTGTGCCGTGTTAAATGTGAAAGTGGTTGACTTTCTACAGTACCAATAGTTGTACGAAACTTGTCTTATATTCGATAAGAGTTAAACACGAACTTAATCATTGCGACAACTTATCATGTGAGTAGTGAAGACGCATTTTTATATTCAGATATATTTCATACCAATTTTTATTTATGACGAAATAAAACAGTTCGTAATATGCAATAGGTTTCCTATAGTTATAATATATAGCTTCATTGTACTTATGAAATAATGAATAGCAACACAAAGTTGAAATATACGTCGGTTCGTATTTTATCGTTTTTATTGATCCACCCAACCACTTATAGTAAATTATTTGACAGTACAGAGGTATGGCGTCATACCTCATTCTTTCATACAAGTTAAGTACCTACGTATAAGTCATAGATCTTACCGTTTGGACGTTTAATTAAAAAACTGGGGACTACCATGAATCGTATATTCCAATTTGCGGACAAAAGTTTCGGCTTATTAGTACCATAATAATCACTCGGCCTCAATCTTAGTGAAAGGAATCCAAAGTAACTTCATAGTGATCTACGTAAACTCTTAGTTCCTGTTTCGTGTGACCCCGAAGTTTCGCATGTAAATTTCATGATCAACCTATGATTTGACAAACTACTACCCGGTTGCGTGAATTAAATTATTTTACCTACTAGCTAAGCTAAAAGTGTAGTAAGTAGGTACATAACTGAATAGATTTTTTAACTTCATGGTAATCCTGAAGGGTTTAAGTTTTTCTGTATAACATTGACGCTAATTATTTGCGATGCTCTGGCGTAGACTCCCTCTCGGGGTTGGAGGGTCAAACGACAGTCGCTGCTGTAAGCAAAACCAAGTCATGAAAAGGAGGTGTATAGGAAGCGGTGCCTTGGGTACTGGGGAAGCACCTCCGCTCTATGGAATACCGTGGCCATAATAACCTCCTGTTGTGTGCCGGCGGTGAGTAAGTTAGCCAGAGCTCACTGTAGAGTTTTTGTGCTGTCGGTGGGAAGACCAAAGGCATCTCCTACTTTGTCTTCTACTCTATTCTTATAGAGTCGGCAGCACGAGTGTGACTCCCTTGGTGTTGCGACAGTAACCACTTTACATCAGCTGATGAAATCATCATCATTATAATTTGGACCACCCCATCTCTTCCCATGCGGTGTCTGTACGAGAGATGGGATATAGACGACTAAGGGGGGATAGAGTTGTTTTACATCAGACAAATATATACAGAACAGACTCAGCCTCAAGTGCATGACTCTAGGCAACAATAGTGCCCGGAAAATGACAATAGGCTCACCTCCTATAACGTATGACCGAATACAATGATCGGTGAAATGTGGATGGTAATTCACCTATGCCTAACCCTCCGGGGATAAAGGCGTGATTATATGAATGTATGTACAAGCTTTTGATTGGGATTGGCGCTTTCCTTAAGCATAGTAGAGTTACAGTACAGTAACAAATTTAGGTACTTTTGTTATGAAAAGGCTCTTGCTGTGTGATTTGAAGTATCCAATAACGAATAAATGAGACTTTAAGGCCCGGTCTCCGAGGTGTAAGCCTCGAATAAAACCGGGAACGACTTTAAACGATGATGATGACTTAAATGATAAATCAACCAAATTCATTTGCTAAATGAATGCTCTATATAGAAATTTTATCTGTTCAACTATACGTACTTCTTTTATTTCACTTTATGCATTGGTAACACTGTTTAGTTCAACTTACTCGCCCTTTTGTATATAGAATTCATCTTATGACTTCACCTCTCCTCAAGGCAGTCTCGGAAAAACGGATCACCATTACAACCAACCAGCAAGGAAAGTCCTTCCTTAAATCTACTTATATAGGGTGGAAGATTGATCATCAAGATCATCTAACCTGAAGGGAAGTACTCTAAATATTGAAGATTTCACTCAAAGGAAACAGTTCCTTATTATTAAAAAGAAATAAAACCTAACCCAATCTAATATATAGGTTAGGTTATCATTAATATACAGTCGGTAATAGGAATATCTCCTACTATCAACATTATAAACTCAGTATATTTTGTACGATGAACTTGTAAACCGAATCTTGAATCTTCAAATCCGATAAAAATATAGAGGTGTAAGAAAGAAGTCCCCAGAAAGTTCTAATTAGCTCATTTGTACCAGCTTTAGTTCATTCATTCAAAAAAAAAATTGTGATAACTGATTATAATCGATCATTCTTTGTCAATTCTACTCACAAATGCAGTGTTTCTGATTATATCTCTAAATAGTATATGGATTCCCTCAGTTCTTTTAACATTTGCAATTATAATTAAACTGTTTTGATACATTGTAATTCGACAAAGACAGCCTTGTATCATATGTCTGTAGCCACTAACGTCATACCGACAGATGGACAAAGCGCAGATAAGATTTCACTAGAACAATGCCTGACATCTGTGCAATGTGTGGCAGACTTAGGTACACTTACCTATAAAAATAGCTATACCTATAAACACTTGTCATTCTATCAGTTTTTACTCTTATAGAAAAGTTTATGTAGATAAGATGGTATCACCTGATTATATCTCTAGCGAGGAATAAAATATGTACCTACTGATCTTTGAACTATTTCATAAGTGTTTGTGTGGTCGTTAAAATAACGACTTCTATTACATGCACGGACACTTATAAACCCTCATGTAGTTTTATGTATGTGTGTGTGTATGTAAAAGAAGTCACTCTCTAGCTAGCGAGTTCAAACAACGGTGAAAAGCATTATTTGAAGCTGTTTGTTTCATTGTTCAGCTAACATCAACACTATGTTAACACATTGTTAGCTTACTAAAACTATTTTACAAAAAAAGAAATGCTTAAAACCATTGTTTTCCACTACTGTTATTTTGTAAACGTGATCCACCTCGTGTTTCGAGAAATTTCATAATTGAGGTAATATTTTATAGTCGATTGAGAAATAATATGACTTGTTTCTTATTTCCAGAGTTCGCTACGAGATGGGGGTGAGGACCCGGGAGTTAGCACTGCTCCTGGCTGTGTGCGCGCTAGCACTCAGCGAGTCTGTCAACAAGGCGGCCGACAACAAGACAACTGAGACTAAGACAGCTGACAATAAGAAAAAAGAAGATGCTGATACCTTCCTGTACCAGTACGACGACTTCGATGCTGGAGATGATCAGGAGGTTCTCTTCAATGAGAACAGACCGTGCCCAAGGGACTGCATCTGCACTGTATCTCAAGGATACAGAACAGCCAAGTGCGATCGTCTTGAAATCGGCACACAAAAATTTGGTGACGATATCACTGATCTAGTGATTGAAAACGCCGACCCTAAGTATCCAATTCAGCTGACAGATTTCCTTTTCAAGAAACTCGGTCTACACCAAGTTACAACTGTAAAAATTGTCAACAGCACGATCGATTTTATTGGACCTAACGCATTCCACGGCCTACCTAACCTATACGCCGTCAATTTATCCAATGATAAATTGAAGATCTTACACCCTGAGACATTCGCGCATAATAAGAAGTTATTACTGCTTACTCTATCAAACAATCCTCTTAAATTCCCTGTAGTAAATTCAAAAGATTATTTCCTAAACACTTCTTCCGTACAAGAACTTGATATTTCGTACTGCAACATGAAATATATCACAGCTAATACTTTCGTGAATATGCCTGGTTTGATGTACCTGAACTTGGCTGGCAACAGCCTGTCCAACATGGATCCTGATACATTCAAGAAGCTATTAGACTTAGAAGAACTTGACCTAAGCGATAATAACATCAAAACTCTACCAGATGATATCTTTTCCGAAAACAATGAACTAGCTACCCTTCATATTTCAAGGAATCCAGTAGATACAGTATACGGATTACAGATTTCAGATTTATTAACTTTAAATGCCGGTCAAACTAATATTCGATTTGTTGGTCCGTCAATGTTCAATGGCATGACATATATTGCAAATCTCAATCTGAGCGGAAATAACATTGAAAAAATTCATAACCAAGCTTTCCACAAACTTGTTGAACTAAATTATTTGGATCTTTCTTTCAATGACTTGGACTTCATTTCTAACATTCTCATTAAAGAAAACATTGAATTAGATATTTTCAAAATTTCAAACAATCCTAGATTAAAGCACTTGCCAGCTGAAGGATTCCAGTGCTCCGTCGATCAATTTAACATCTACTTGTTCGATGCGTCCAATTGTGGCCTCCAAGAAATTTACGACGATTCATTAAAAACTTTCTCTGCTCTATCTGTAATCAATTTGTCAAATAATGAGATTAGTACCATTGGTAACAAAGTATTCACAATGTGCCCTAAGCTTGTGGAAATCAATTTGTCTTATAATCATTTGACTACGTTAGACGCTAAAGTTTTTGAAAAGAATAACGAATTAGGTAAACTATACCTTCAAGGCAATCCTCTGAAAGTGCTATCTGCTGAAGTGTTCGTACACACTCCGATGATTACTTACTTGGATATGAGCCATGCTGAATTGACATCATTATGGAAAGCAGATAAAAATCGCTCCGCAACACTACTCAGTAACTTGACGTTCCTTAATGTCTCACATAATCGTATCACTGAGATCAAACAATCCGAACTTGATCACTTAGATAAACTAAATACACTTGATATCAGTAATAACCCACTGGCATGCAGTCGCGACTTTGAAAATCTTATGACGTGGTTGAGTAAAGGCAAGGTATCTCCAAGTGCCGGCGGAAGTAATAACATTGCCAACCTAGCATGGGACAAGAAGGATGATGACATTGAAACATACAGTTGGGACTTTTTAACACGTAAGACTTGTGGAACTGCGTTGTCACATCCAGTAGAGCCTTTGGCGCCCGTATCTGATGAAGAGATTTGGGAAAGAATTGATAAAGATGTAGACGGCAACTTCGACCTGAAGAATACTCTGGATGACGGCAATGTAGCTGATGCTAGTAAATTCTTGGACGACGATCCAAGTGAAAATGGCAAAAATGATACTGATGATGATGAGGAGGATGATGAAGATGATGAGGATGGCGATATTGAAGGAGATGAAGACGATGATGGTGAGGACTACGACGGTGATGACGATGACGTCGAACTAAAAGTTAAACTCATGGAGAAATCTACAACTACTACCACTAAGGCACCAAATGTTAACAAAGTATTGAAAGCAAACGATAATGATGTTAATATTAAGATTCACTTATACGAAAACGAAGCTGTCAGTGACGCAGCACCAAATACGTTGTACGTGCAAGAAGCCGTCGAACTGGAAGAAGAACACGGTCACTACGAATATTTGTGGCCAATTTTGATCGCTATTCTGGGAACATTACTACTCCTCATCGTAATCGCAAAGATCGTCATGACGATGTGCACCAAGAGAACAAAGCAAATTAGATACAACAGTGCCATAATCGCTGCCATGAGCCAAGCTGGTCGTACGAAGAAGGACTGCGGGCTGGTATACCAGCAGTTGACAGAAGACCTAACAAGCCCGGCAACGCCTAAGCTGAACCGTTACACACCTCTGCACAGTGTGACTGTAAACGCGTCTAACATGTCCTACGAAAGTAGTCCTTTCCATCACAATAACATCGTGCCAGAAGCGGTCTGAAGCGCAGAACAAATCGTACATGTCAGAGTTAAAACTATACTAACAATTGCGTTAACTCTTACATAAGCTGTAAGTGATAGTTGTAAGCGCTAGTCACAGCCGAATACATATCTAACAAACATTTCTTAGTACAGTGCCTTTATGTCCACTCGAGCAATGCGACCAATGTTTTCAATCTAGCGCTTTTGAATATAAAGTAACAAATGGAAGTCAAATTACAACAAATTAATTTAAGATTATACATATTATTATATATTATACAAATTAGTTAATAGGTTTATTTTATGTACTTAAAATTATTAAAAATTAAACACTAAGTATTATTGTTTCGTTTACCACCCTATCTGTAAGAATGATCGCAATCAAATAGTACGAAGCTAACTTATCACATTGAGGTTTAAGTACCCATAACATTCATCATCACAGTACCGTCGCCGATATCCGTGCATTCATCGCATGCACATTGAATTCTGGGTACCGCTCTTCTATTCATTATTTTGAGATGACTTTACTAGACTTTTACGGGAACGACTCCGCTCGGCCAGGCCCCGAGGAAAAACTAGAAAAATTTAGTACAGTATTTCATTCGTTAATTACATAAATACATACACATAATCACGCCTTTATCCCCGAAGGGTTAGGCAGAGGGGAATAAATACCATTCACACACACATTTCACCGATCATTGAATTCGGTCCCACGTAATAGGGGGTGAGCCTATTGCCGTTTCTGGGCACTACTGTTGACTCTAGCCATGCATTCATTCGTTAATATGTAGGTATAAACTTGATAATAATTCACCTTTACGTGATTTGTTTTGTGTAGGTTTTTGTTTGAGCAATTTGTGTAATAATTCTTTGATCGTACATTAATTTATTATGCAATGTCGGTTGCAAGAAGTGTGCTTGCAATAATGTGGATAATGCATTGACATCATCGCCAATGATAATTAAGTGGCGTCATAACGTGAATCCAAGATGGCATTAGTACCCGCACCGTGTGACGTCATAATGTTGCACAATAAATTATGTTACCATTAAATTAAACCATTGAGACAAAATTGCCCAATAGATTTAAGGTTTAGGGCTTAGATGTCACCCTCACACCGTGCAGAATATACGAGCAAGAACCAAGTGGTTCAGAGACTTCTTTGCCGCACCACCAAGACCTGGAATTCATTACCAGCACACGTGTTTCCTTCTTCCTACAGTCCCGGGGCTTTTAAACGGGGCGTGAAAAAGCATCTGATGAGGCCGCCAAGCTGAATGCCATCATTGTAACATTACTTACTGACTATAATGGTGACCCTCTTTCCTGAGACTTTGCTTTTAGCTTACCATCAGGGGAGGTGAAGTCAAGTTGGCGTCCTATATAAAAAAAAGATATAATTACATAAAATATGTCGCCACCCAATCATATTATTGATTTCTCTACCAACATAGACAATCGCGTAGGTATAGGTACGCAATTATATACGCGATTGTCTAATAGGTATTTGAATAATAAATAGGTAAGTACCTAAGTCTTTGCGAACATTGCCAGATGGCGGCCTTTTTTTACAATTGGAATTCCTTATATATACCGCTTAGTTCAATTATTTGGGTACCTTCAATCTGCTACTGTTGGTAATTTTATCACAATGGTTTGTATGCTAAGGTCATCATTGCCAGCGGCCTATTGTGGGCGACCACAGTACAGTAATGACTCGTTTCCTTCTATCACAATTGACGCGAACGATAAACGACCAATAACCTATTTTTTCATTAACAGTGCATGAATATGGTGAAGGTACAGTTAGTAGCTAGGTAGATAAAATTTATTAAGAGTTTATTGAATGTTTTTACAATAGCTACAACAGCTACTGCAAAGCACTAGGTATGCATGTATAATTTTTATCAATAGGTACCTAACCGTAACTGACATAGTTGCACAATAGTAAAAAAGTGTTTGATTTGAGCATTTATGTATCAGTCTTCATTCAGTTAGCATCATCCTCATAGCGATTTCCCAGTAACAAATAAAGTTTGTACTTGATATTGATTGGTATGTCAGCTTTTTCAGCTTGCGTTTTAGTCTGTTCAAGTCCGACATAACCTTCCCCACTGGCTCCGGCTGAGGAGGAGAGGGATTCGTGGCGATTTGCGCATAATAATAAAGGTAAGTATGTCAGCATTTCCGGGTTCCATTACCAACAGAAGTCCCAACTTTCGAGTGAGGTTAGTTTATAAATCTCGGCAGTTAGTAGACTCGTTGGTAGGCCCTGTACACTTGGATTAACTATCAGAAGCAGAGTCTTAACATTTTAGAAATGAAAACTAAATGCCCAAAGTATTATTGTATTTATCTGTAACAATTAATACTTTTGATTGTCAATACAAAAGAGAAGCCTGTAAGAATCGTAACATAAGACGCCTCGCCATTACGGTTTATTTTCATAATAATTAGGTGTCATAAAAATATATTTAAACGATACGCGAGTCAATTATTATTTAATGAATCGTTTGAACTAACCAAACGTAATAGAAACGCGTGTATGAAATTTTGTACTTCCATACTAATTTCGTACTTACTTGTCACTTGCCAGTATGTCACAGAATCGGAGACGAGTTGGGGACTCTGTAGTCCCCACACCCGAGAAGAGGGCCAGATCGTGAGAGATGGCCCTGGGTTGGCCGGGGTGCGAGGGATATGCCTGTCAACCTCACCTTCGGCAACCAAAACGACCCACAGGCTGCGTGCGACATAACCTCCTCCACCGAATCCGGTGCGGAGGTATCCGTGGAGATTTTGCGCACATTAAAAAAAAAAGTATATCACAGAATAAATAATAACACTACGTACTTATGTATACTGTTAACCAAGCATCCAACCAACCATCGTCGGATTGAATAAATCGGGTAAATCATGCCTTGTTCTACCCGAACAGGGAGAAAGTTTTCAAAATCTAACTGCCAATATCTCCCGTACGTTGCCTCAGCGATTTAGGCTCTGCAGTAATGAATCAGTCAGTCAGTCATCTGTCTATAGATTAGAACAGGTAAAACAATATTTTTAAACAACTGATTGCTGAATGAATGAGTCATATCCTTGAAATACATATCAATTAAGTACGAGTAGGTACTGTAAAAAGTAGTGCAAATTTACGTAACTACATGACCTCACCATAGTAATTGAAGGAACCTGTTGATTGAGCTCCTAAGTTTTGTGCTGGGATTTCCCTGCCGCTACTGAATCATTTAACTTGATTTTTTTGCGGTGAGTCATTAACATCACACGTCACAGTCACCTTCAGAAGCGTTATACCAGAGGACATATCTACGAGTCCCGGGAGGACTTAGATACCAATCGTCACAAACAAGAGTGAATTTCCCAATTCGAGCAAGTATTCGATACCCAAAACTCTAATTCCATCAATATATTATGTTTAACTATAATCGTATAATTTCAAAATGGATTATCGATGCAGAATAATTTTCAAGTAAAGGATTTTTCCGTACTGTCATCTAATAACAACACAAGAAATTCTGTTTTATTATACATACTTTGTACGATAGATGATAGGAACCCTAATTGGTAGAGCACTACGTCTATTATCGTAACCCTTAATTTCGACTTTTTGGGGGTTGTTTTTTGTGACAGGGTTTTTTAAATTTTTAATTTATACTTTTTAAATCGATCTACTCGTCAAGCTCTTTGATTTGATACCCATATTGAGGGAGTTGTGAAATAAAATTATTTTCGATTTAATGCTCTCGATAACTTAAATTGAGACATTTTTACTATATATCATTAAGAAATTCTGTAATCAGCCTTCGTTCAAGACTTAGTAATTCTAGCACGCCCTTGACCATCGTAATGAACCCGCTGTGTCACAAAATTATAAAATTAGCTAAAAAGTAACCATTTCCCAATTCTATTCTCAATTTAAACTACAGGTCCATACTTTATTAAATTTTTATAGGACCAATTCTGCATCAAACTAAAACAGAATAACGTAAATCGGATTATACAACTCAGAGTAATCGGTGTACATACCTACATAAAATATACCAATCGAATTGAGGACCTTCTCCTTTTTGGAAGACGGTTAAAAACCACGAATTGGACCACGGACTGGTCTATTAATAAGTAGTAAACAGGTAAAGCTACAGAGTGTTAAAGAAATAAAATTCAGTTTAGACATCCAAGTGATGTAATAATAAATTCATACAGATTTCATTCACATAATACACATTAGAAAAAACTATTTCAATTTCAGCTACGGCTCCATGAAGGATAAAACATCTTACACGCTATTAGCATCATTTGGTTACATAACATTCAATAAGTAACATACTGACAGCTAAAATGGCATTAAAATATTTCATCACAATTAGATTTCACAATATATTTATATGAAATAAATACGATTTACATACTACAGCTCCAAATAAGAATATAAAACAATTTTCAGCATTTCATTAAAATAATATATCGAAATAATTATATAACTTAAGTCTCTCCTACATATCTACATACAACTAATAGGTAAAATATCTATTTACATGACTGCAGTGTTACTACACTACACACAAATTCATTCATGGCAACGATTATATTAATCACATTTTTACAAAATATTTCTTAGAAATAAACTTGGTACCTACATTACATGACGCCAAATGGAAATTGTGCAAGGAAATACGAACCACATATTATAGATCTATAACAATTATTGCTATCGTGGGTTATCAAACAGATGTGGTTTCACTCACTTTCGGTTAATACTAGTGTATGGCAACGCGCGCAGTTATTGGGTAACTATATTATAATGTATTAGCTGTTCATTCTTACTATCTATAGCTATAACATGATAATTTAAGAACTTAATATACAGAAAAGTTCCATTATAAATATGGGAATGTGTAGTAAGGTCGTTTTCACATTATCCGATCCGATATCCATGTCGGACGACGATAGCCGATATCCAATAAAATCAGTCCGATACGTCAGGGATACGTTCATTTGTTCGATAGCACAGATTCAAAAAAAAATAACCACATGCTCAAACATCTACTCCTCCCATAATTTCCCAGTCTCATAATTTGATACAATTTGGACCAGCAGTTTTAGTTTTATAAACATTTATGTGTGTTTTGACATGTATATTTTTAGCAGACTTTTCAATGTTCTTCGATATTTCCGTCTTCATCGACGATTTTAAAAATTCTCTACCATTGAATATGACCATGACATTTGCTTATTTTGCTGTTGTGGTTACTGATTGACATTGATATCCGATATCGGGCGAACATAGCTGTGTCAGATCCGATATCGGACCGGACAATATGAAAGACACATATACATATTTTATACATCTTACTTCATGTTAGCTATCGTATTCCGGATATCGGAGCAGACACCGATATCGAATCGGATAATGGGAAAACTTATTAAGTGATTTTTGAAACTGGAACAAGGTAGAAACAGCGTGGGTATTATATAAGATTATATTAATTTGTTTACTTTTTCTCTAGTGCTATTATTATATGATACTTTCGTCTCATAAAATGTGAAAATTGTTAAAATTTAACATGTAACAACAATTTTCTGTGTCGTCATCACATGGAAGACTATAGGCAGATTAACATCATATAGTAACTACAAATTTCTTTGGTCCATATTGAAAAACTAGTAGTTGAATGATAACACAACTGATTTTCAAAATGTATTAATACACAAATGGAGCCTATAGTCTCGCAGTAAGAACACGACTTCTAAAGACGCATGCACCAACAATCTAAGACACCTCAATATTATCTACGAGAGTGAAATATACACAACAAACAGTCACTGGTCCGATAGCTTACCATTGAATAAACTTAGCAGAGAGATAGATTTATTCAATGGTTAAACTAAAACTATTCATCACAATACATATTTGGCAAATCTAACTGAGCTGGCAACACATTTGTTTCGTTACTAAATATTGTCTCACGACTCACGAGGTGAATAGAAACCGAGATATTTAGACAACTGTTTATATTTCCACAATATATAGAAATTTTCACAATTCATAGAAATTTCCACAATTCATCGAAATTGCCACAATTCATCGAAATTGCCACAATTCATCGAAATTGCCACAATTTATCAAAATTGCCACAATTCATAGAAATTTCCACAATTCATAGAATTTTCCACAATTCATTGCCACAGTTCAATAGAATAGTATACTCAATGTATGGGATTGATCATTATGTCTTTGACTGTCGTCAACAATGTCAATCCCATATTTTGATTTTTATATTCTATTATAATCTACTAATTATATTATTCACTAGCTGACCCGCCCCAGCTTAGCATTTGGCATATTTTGAAGCCTCATATCACTCTTTTGAGCCCGTAATCTTTAGTCTTCAAATAATGTATAGAAATCTGCCGGATTTGTTGACATTTATGATCACTATTCCGCTCCTTTCAGTAATAGCGTGATGGTACATAGCCTAATATTTTCATTCAATTCAAAACGAAATTTTCAATTTGAACCAGTAGTTCTTGAGATTAGCGCGTTCAAATAAACAACTCTTCATCTTTAAAATATTAGTATAGATAATTTAGTAACAGTTAGTTTAGTACTAGTTTCACAAAACCAAAGTCACGCAGCAGTTCTCATTCACCTCGTTTGACCTAAACATATTTATTATAACGAAACATACTGTGTTCACTAACAACTATTAAATAGAGCGAATCTAACATTTATGAAATGTTCAATAAATTACCGTTAACTTTATTAATGATAAAGTTTAAACGACACTTACGAAAATACCAAATCTCCTGGACCCGTATTTGAAAAGAAACCTGACAATCACTTTCGTAGCAGACCATATTATATATTTTTTTCAAAATATTGTGCAGTTTTCATCGCAAAATCGATCGATCTTTGTATGGTAGACCGTGCCTGACTGGTCTAGCAACCTGTGACACGCATGAATGAATATAGAATACAAATTTCACGTTCTCTTCATATTTTTCTATACCACTTGGTTGGCAGACAAGCACACGGTCCACCTGATGGAAAGTGGTTACCTTGGCCTATGGACATCTGCAACGCCAAGAGAGTCACACCCGCGCTGCCAACCCTGTAAACACAAGAGTTTCTGTGCCGTCAGTAAAGACAAAGCAGGACAAGCTTCGGTCTTCCCACTGACAGTACAAAATCTCTGTAGTGAGCTCTCATCGCATGATCGCGTTAATTGCCGTAAATATAATTGTATATCATTGCAATGAAATTAAAAGTTCATGCCGTTAGACGATGTCGTGTCCATTCAGGTCAATTGCGATACATTCAAGTGTCAGTCACAAATGTGATGATGTGAGATTTCTTTTATAGGTGAAATTTACGCTCAAGAATATATTTTATTTCCTTTGATTCAATATTATTAAAAATATTTTTTTAATGATTATGAATCTTATATGCATAAAGTTTAATATGTTGTGTTTTATTGAAGAAATATGTTCCATTGAGACAAATTGCACTAAACTTCTTTTTTAAATATTTATTAACAATTATTGAATTAGATATTGGTTTAAAATTTATTTGAACAAGTAGAACCACTATTCTACATCAAACTTCTTACAAATATTATGAGCATTTCAAGTGATGATATAAATTTTGTAAATGATCAATGTTTGATCATTTACAAATTTTATACTGCGATTGATATTACTACAAAACTATACAAGATAAAACTTTTAAAAATTCAAGAATGTGAGTAAATGTGAGTTAAAAATCCGCATGAGGACGGACCGTCTACTGGCAAAACTTACAATATTGGTGTTATAAATTCGTAGCGATGCTAAAGCTGCAACTAACTCGAGTACAACGCAACTGCAACATCTCTAGTAACAACTGTCATTTGATGATAGACAAGTATCCAAAATGGAATGGTTAAAATGATTGCGTATTAAAACTGTATATAAAAACAATGTTGTAAAATTCAAACAGTTTATAAAAACATTGGAAGATATTACAATGACGTCGATAAAGTTAACAAAATATTGTTTAGAGCGACAACGGCGTCTTTATTATAATAACCCGTGAAGATGTTCAAGCTGCTCCTCTAGACAAGTGGGTATTCGTTGGCCGACGTATTGTAGAATAGAATGACAAATGTATGAGTTTTAACGTTTATGACATGCGTTGACAACTGTCATTAACGTCAAATCCCATACATTTGTCAATTTATTCTACAGTACGCTGACCAGCGAATTGTCACTTGTCTAGAGAGGTTAGAGATTCATTTCGAAAGGATAACACGCTTGCTATCTCTGTCTATTTCGAGAAACCAGGACAGAGATAGCAACAGGTTTCATTCAGAAGCCTATCCTTTTAGAACTGATGTCTATGTGTACAAAATGCTAGAGTAAATAAGCTCGTAGCCGTACAAACAAAAGCCAAGCTTTAGGCCAAGTAAAAATGTTAATAAAGTCTTCATACATGAAATTCGTTTAGACATCCAGAGTCACGATACGCTGGTGCTTGTAGAATAATTTTGAACACAGAATTCATACCTTCCGACTCATCAGTATAACCCAACACTACGCTCACATGATTTTTTGGTTTCCATTATATTTATAAGAGGAATATAATTTATAAATTATTATATTACTTTCTGTTGATACAGAGCTCGTTAGAAATCTTTAAATATACCTTCCAGCGTTGACAGACGTTTTTGAACTCGTCAGTTTTATGGCCTTAGTTTGAATACAATTCTAAGCTTGCAGTACTTGATCTATAACGTACTCGTACATACAACGTACTACCTATACAGATTCTACAAACATTAGTGTCGATCTACATCCACAAACATCTCTTTCTGGCCTTAGTCTGGCAGCATGTGTACAAAAGAGACGGGGAACATGCCACGTCGACCCGTCCCTTCAACTTGTCCCTCCATCCAATTGTCGTCCTCTGTGCGTTCGTTGATGACTACTATGACCTCTCCCTCGCGAAATGACAGTTCATCTTCGTTATCCGCTGAGCAATCGTAGAGAGCGCGACACCGTCTTAATCCCCCCATCTGTATCATCAAATATGTTACAATTTAAATTGTGGAAATATAGAAGATAGATTACAAAATTCTACAAGGTGTGAGATACAAATATATCATAGTTAAAGTGGTTATAAAAATGCGTGCTAATGCATGTAACATTTAACACGCCTTTATCTCCGGAGGGTTAGGCAGAGATGAATTAACACCCACATTTTACCAATCATTCAATTAGGTCTCGCTTAATGAGTGAGCCTATTGCCGTTATCCGGGCACTATTGTTGACTCAAGCCATGAGTCTGAGCTGTACATACTAACTGTATGATATATATATATATATGCACTGATAAAATGACCAGCAAACAATTTGACAATGTGCAGAAAGCGTTTTTAGGTCTTTTTCATTGTTTTGTGGCCAATCGTCGATTTTACACATATTAAACCAATCACGGGATTGATATTGATCAACCACTGGATGCGCCTTTCCGTAAAAACCTATAAAAGATTTGCCTTTTAGAGATTTTTCGGTTCGGACTGTATGGTGCATAATATGCGCGAACTTTATGAATTTTATTCAAGATGTTTGTCGACATCTACAGCAGCCACAGTAGGGTAGGTGGAACTGTGCTGGGTGTACTGTAATAGCATAAAAAATGTGTACTTATTGAACAGAAACAGCTGAGTGATGGTGATACGCTTGCTCATAACCTACCATAGTGATAGAGGCGGATGGTGACCTCGAGTGCACACTGCTCGTGTCAGAGACGTCGAGCGAGCGACTGTCGCAGCGCCTGGAGCGCTCGCGCGAGCGCGAACTGTCGCACGACAGCGCGGACGCCAGTCGGCTGTCGTCGAGACACGCGTCCGTTATGTCGCACAACTCCAGTGACGAGTCTTGACTAGAACATTCCTGGAATACCAGGTCACATTATTGAATTTGTCTTATGATGTTAGGTTGTATGTGTCGCACTGTGTTTATTTGTTGTTATGTTTAAAAAATACGTTTATAGTTTCTTTTGCTGCATATTTGGGAGTCATTAAAAAAAAGACTATTCTAATGATATTTATCGTGAAACTTCGGCTTTAGTCAAAGAAAATCAATGCGAGAAAGTAAAAATAAAGTATGTCATAAATAAATTTAATTTTAAAGTATTTAATTGTTTATTGTTGTTTGTGTTAAAATAGTGTTTTAATTTATGAGAAGTCATGCAGAACAATTTCAATAGTTAATGTTCCACACTATGTTAGGCACTAGAGTGAAGTAATGATAGTCACGGCAACATTTAATCGTTTGAATAGAACATATTAAATATTTTTAGTGTACATAATATGTGATCTACACAAATATTATTTATACACTTATAAATACATCTATTGTACTCTATGAAAGAAGGATCTAAAAGGGGATGTTTGATATAATATATAAGAAAGCCGAAAGCCGTTAGTTAACATGCAGTGAGGTTAAAATTATCCATAAATTATACACAAGTAATATGCATAGTTTATGATATTCACAAGAAACATTTGTCAAGAGCAGATTTCCAACTGTTTCTTTATCCATAATTTAAGAAATATTCGCGAACCAGACATATGTAGATGCACCGCTTTTCAAAATTGTGTAGGCTATCAAGCGATTACGACTACTTTCTGCTTCAATATAAAAGCTATAATAGCGTGCACGATTTTGGAATCCATGTGATTTAGATATAGGCACTTGTGAATTTCGGCGTTTCTCTTGACAATAAAAGTAAAACAATATTAATATAAGGGCATAAATCAAACAAGGGTAAGCAAGTAAGTACACTAAGTTTTCTTCAGACGATTGTTACCCTTTTGAGTTTCGCTTTCACAGCCTTTTCCAGGTGCAATCTATTTTTCTTCTGTAGCAAAAACAAATATAACCCTGTACTATTCAACATTATGTTAGTTGCTATTTTCAATTATTATCAGCAATCGTTTTTAATTCAGTGAGTTGATTATATTAATAATTGTATTTACATATTTACTAAATTTCTTGATTTGTGACACTTTTGTTTAATATAATATTATTCTGCAACATATCGATGATTTTTAAATCAAAAATTTTACATTATACATACAACAAACAAACCTTATGACCATGCTACAAAAATATATTTAAAAAAAGTCGTTTTTAAGTTAAGTAAGAAGATAACTGACGCGTTCAAATATTTTGCTGACGCTATAACACAATTCTTAATTATAACTATTTATATGTAGTATACAAATAGTCAAAATTAGGAATAGTAGTAGTAAAGTAACTGTCAAAAAATTGTTCGTTATTTTAAGTCAGCATTTGCAGCCAAGAATAACTTTGCTCGTTTGTTGAACAATAGTTATTTGCTCAACCTGTCAGCAAACTCGTTTTTTGCATCGAGTGCGGACATTGAATAACGAATTAGAGACGTAGCCTCGAATTACATCACGAGGGCGAGGGTAGCTAGGTACGACATTATAACGTAAATAAGATGAATCTTGTATTTTGTACAACAGTGTCACAATTTATTTGATCCCATAAATAAACCTATGTACTATTTTTCTTTTAGTTAATCTTATAAGACCTAAATATCGTATAAATGTATATGATGATGCAAATCATTAATAAATACGATAAACTACAATTAAATTGAATATTTCCGCGAATACATCGCATACACGTCCCTAATTCTATTCGACCGCTACAAAAAGGACAAAGATTCGACATGATACTTCGATAGAAAGTCGTTTATTTCTGTATTCAAAACGGAACATATGGAATAAGTACAATATTTACCTTCCTAGGAGGAGGCGTGGGTTCGTCCCGATGATGAGCTCCGTTGTGAAGAACGATTGGCGGCGGCGTAGGCGGCGGCTGCTGTGGCCGGTGTTTCACCACGCCACTCGCCACTGAGGACGATGGGAAACAAAGATTTTTTTTATTTGTGGAAACATGTGTAAATATAGTTTCAACGTGATCTGTTAATGTAGACGTAAAATGTATAAGTGTTCGTGAGCTTTTGTAGCTTTTGTACAAATAATCACCACCCCACCAAGATCTTGCTTTGTGGCCTAAGTCTGCTTCTCATGCGAGTGGGTACAGCTGCTGATTAACGGACCCGGCTCTAGTGAAGGGTTTCTTTTCAAGGTTGGGAAGGCAAGCAGCAGTCGTTACCGTAAAAACCATGATAAACCATGAAAAGCGTAAAGAGCAGACAGCTGTCTCTTTGCAAACTTTTGATGCAACCAGGCTTACCGCTAGGGCGACAATGATAAGATAATATAAATTTTATCTAAAACATGAACTAATAAAAGTTTTTTAAGCAAAAATACATAGTCATAGACTGTTTCTTAATTACCCGAATACGGCGAAGCCAAATAAGGGTTATGAATTTGACAGGCTATGTATGTATGTATGTATTTAGGTTCATCTGTTCCTCATAGCTCTATAACTACTTATTAGAACTGGACAAATGAGGTATATTTAAGAGAGTCTTGGTCGTCCGCTGGATATAGGCTATTATAACGTGTCGCTGAATCTAATATGACGCCCTCTAGCAGACGTAAGTACCGTGTTAAAAAATAAATTTGAGATAAATATGCCTAATGTTCGGTGTCAACTGAAAGGGCTTAATAAGCACATTTCAAATATGTATAAATTATAGCTATTGCTTACCCCAAAAAAAACATAAATAAATAAAAAAATAAGTATAAACTACTGACTACTACTGATACGAAGACTACTGAAAAAACACGTTCTTAAATTTAAAAAAACAAGAAAATATCAACGATAGCCGTGGTCAATAATTTTAAAAACGTGATTATTCAGCAATTGGGTTTGAGATTTTATACTTATTTTTTTATTTTCATATTTCGTCACCGTATATCACACAATGATTGAGAAGGAAAGTGGACTTATATAACAGAAAGTACTTATTTACCGTGTAATGATCGCGCGCTGTCAGCAGAAGGTGATGGAGTCGAACGCGGGTGTGGAGGCGGGTGTTGTACGTGTCCTGTGTGCGTGCCCAATCCCACGTGCGACAACCCCACTGCTGGGGGTAACGGAGCTACACGTTTCTTTAGGCTTCCGATGTTGTCTGAAACATTCCACTGTGAAAACATCTGCCAGCATACAGGATACTTACATTGCAAGAAAAATATACCTATAAAATTCAAAAATATGGACGGTGTGACACACCGTCATGGGAGCAATTTTTTTTATCATCTCGATTATTGTTTCATTTTCTCCATGCCTTTCATTCATTCTCTGTGCGCAGTAGACCAATTCGTCAACACTCACAGCAAAAACTAACATTGCTCACTTGTTGAACAATACTTACCTGTTCAACAATTGAGCAAAGTTAAAAATTTTGCTCAATAATTGTAAGTTGGAACTTATGGAAATGATGAATTCACAGTACTCACAGACATTAGGTTTCCTGGGTAATGTCGTGGGTGTAGGTGGAGCGTGGTGTAGCGAGTCGCAAGTCGAGGAACGAGAGCGTAACACGGGCGAGTCGCCGCAGGCCGCCAGTACCGCTCCCACGTTACCCGTGCTCGGAGGGATGCCCGCACTCACCGCGCGCTCAGGCATAGGCATTACGGTACCTCCCGCATACGAAGGGGGCCGTGAACGTGGGCATTTCTTCTCGGGAGTTAGGCTGCCGTTTTGCTGCAATAAGTTGAAGTGTTGTTTGGTTGCAGTATTTTTTAGCCGGAGCACTAAACGCACTTCCTTAACCGTTATAGTAAAACATTATTAGGAAACCATTAATAACTTTATGAGATACTTGAATCGCATTTTCAGATTTTAGAAAAACCGTACAAATTTTTTTACGTGCGAAACGTCCCCACGGTTACCCCCCGCCGGAGTCGGTGGGAGAGGTAAGTCGGATTCAAACCGACTAAAACGCACGGCGTCTGTGGATCGCCTTTGGTTGCCGAAGGTGAGGTTGATCCCTTGAGGTTGTTATTCCCTGCACCCCGGCCGACCCAGGGCCATCTCCCCCAATCTGGCCTTCCGCGGGTGTGCGGACCACGGAGTCCCCAAAAAACCGTACAGTAGGTATACAAGAAAAATGCTGAAAACGTAAAAATAAAATAGTAGTCAGGATTATTTTGATAGCCTAATGACGTCGGCGTCTATAGGCATCGGTTAATGAACATGTTGCCTAAAATATGATAAGAAAGTATGATTAAAAGAAATGATGAAGGTACTCACTCTTTCATCAATAACAGTGTCGTCATCAGAGAAATCCGTAGAGCCATCATCGTGTGACAAGTTCCAGTCTATATTAATATTCTCAAATATACTCTTCTCACGTTTGTCAACGCTTTCCAACTGAAAACATGACTTCAATAACTAAAAGAGGAGAATGTTAGTGTTAAAAACAAAAAGAACATAAAATATAATGAAAAACTATTAGTATAAAAGAAAAGTTAACAATAATAACAAATTTATGTTATGAATGATTAACAGCGACAGGATTAGGTAGGTAGTGCAATTTCGTAAGATTTCAAGACGTAATCTTATTGACAGGTTATTGACCTAATCGTATTATTGATGATTATTATTAGTAACAAGTGCATTTTTGAACTATGTAGGTTAAAAAAAACATTAAACGTTAAAATAAGCATAAATTACAATTGAAAACAAAAACAATATAGACAGGAAAAAACGTGGAGTTAATGGTTGGTATGTGACGAAATCTGTACCGTTTTTGTCACACACGCATCCATAATTCCATATTGGTGCACTTTAAAGGATACAGTGTGAAAATAACGATTCCTCTTAACATGTATACATAAAATCACGCCTGTTTCCCATAGGCGTAAGCGGATCTCCATTTGCTACGATCCTGATATACTACTCTCGCTTCATTCACTCTCATTAGATTCTTCATGCATGCTCGTTGGTTAAGGGTGACCTGCCCCTTTTCTAAAACTTCCCCGATTTGGTCCAGGTATGTGCGCCAAGGTCTTCCCCTTCCGACGGTACCATTCACACTCGCCTCATACACCTGTTTCGTAAGTGTTCTTTAAGTTATTCTCGCAACATGACCGAACCATCTTAATTCTCATCACCACATCTTCTATCACTCCACATCGCTCTCTTATAACGCTATTTCTCACTCTATATCTCAAGGTCAATCCACACATACTTCGCAACGCACGCATTTCTACTGCATTCACTCTACTCTGATGCTTTTTCTGCCACACCCAACTTTCGCTACCATACATAAGAGTCGGAACCAATACTCCATGTTTAAAAATAAATCATATGATAAAAAATACGCACCAATTCTTGACAAGCATGATGTCCATACTGCCTTGCTATTTGCAAGGGAGTCCGTCCACTGCCGTCCTTTATCGTAGAGTCTGCTCCAGCTTTGAGTAACAATTTCATAGGTTCAGTTCGGTCCGTGGCCGCGCAAAAGTGCAAAGCCGTCATGCCCGTAGAGGTTTGCTTATCTAATACTTGTGAACCACCGTTTTGGACTAGAAAATCGACTATATGTAATGCGGAACCGTCGCCCAGTTCCCGAGATATGGCTAGGTGAAGAGCTGTTTCACCGATGTCCTGAAATTAATATAACTTGAATTAATATTCATTAAACCCACTAAGGTTGCCTTCTCTCTTATTACTGTCTATACGACCAGGGGCGAGGGGTCCCTAAAAACCAATTCATGTTAATAAGTAATGCTCGCGAGGGAGTAGGCGGGAGCGCCAGCGGGAGCGAAGGAGAATCGCAAATCGTGCTGCCCGCGTGATGAGGCAACTCCGGCGTCGTAGGTCGATGAATGATCTCCGCCCCCCCTTTCGGAGACGAGTTGGGGACTCCGTGGCCCCAACACTCGAAGAGGGCAGATCGCTCTCGATCTTGGCGAGGTGGCCTTGGCGAGGGATATATCTGCCAACCTCACCTCCGGCAACCAACAACGACACCCAGACGTCGTGCGTTTTAATCGGTTTGAGTCTGACATAGCCGCTCCCACTGTCTCAGGCGGGGAAGAGTATCCGTGGGGATTCTTCGCACATATAAAAGGCTGAAGATTCATACAAATAATGTTTTTTTGCGTAGAGAAAGAGGCATACGTATCTAGAAAGTAGAGAGCTATCATCAAACTATTAACAACAAAAATTATCTGAACTGTTATCAGACTGTCGGATTATCATCGGATGGTATCTACAAATTAGACTAAAATACCTTATCCATGTATTAAAGTGTAGTTGTTTTAGCACTAGTAAAATTAAATTATAATTTCTCTAATAATAGTGAAAATTAGATTTAAAACTGTCAGATATGCAACATTCCTCGTGAAGTATACACTTTCGACTCGATAAACAGTATCATAACAAAAGCCAGCATTTTCCTGACACAACATGGTATGAATCAATGACTGCAGTTATACAATAAATCAATAATATTACTAGGTACCTTCTTTTACTAAACACTTCATAATAATTGTCAATCATTAGGGTAACGTCTCAAGTCAGCGATACACAAATCTAGATCGTTTGTGGTAAAAAATGTATTATGCATATAAAAGTAATCAATAACAACTATGATAGAAGAATGATTTCCAACTGATTATACTGCTGTAGTACTTGAATTTTTTTGTCATGTTACACCACTTTATTCCAAACTGAATAATTTTGCAAAAAATATTCAGATTGGTCAAGTGTTGG
Source organism: Eilema griseolum (assembly GCA_963662185.1). Lineage (NCBI taxonomy): Eukaryota > Metazoa > Arthropoda > Insecta > Lepidoptera > Erebidae > Eilema > Eilema griseolum. Next base: position 22,296,355 of record OY759230.1, on the reverse strand, counting down.
GTCAGAACTCGTGTAACATAGAACGAACAAAGAACACAAAATTAGTATTGCTACAGCTGTAATTTGGTAATAATAAGCACGTACCGATTCAGTGTACAGAGACCTATTAACGCCTTCCTGCTTAACGGACGTGGCTATGGCGCAATTCAATCCCAATATTTGGTATAAAATCCCAATATACCAATCAAAACCAATAAGTGGAACCAAGTGGTTCTAAAGTGCATACTTTGGACGTAACTGAGTTTGTTCTAGGTAGCCGTGGAACATCTTCAGGGTGAACTACAGGAACCATAGTTTGTTCTAAATACCCGTGGAATATCTTTCGGGTGAACTACGAGTACCACAGTTTGTCCTGATACCCATGTAACAGTTTTTGAGTGAACTACAGTTACTAGTTTGTTCTAGGTCCCCATGGAACACTTTTTGGGTGATCTAAGAACACCTTAGTGATCCACTATTTTTTTATACAACTTAGGTGGCAGATAGGCACACAGCCTACTTAATGGAAAGTGGTTACTATGGTCTATGGACGTGTGCAACACTAGGGGAGTCACACTCGTGCCGCCGACTCTTTTTTTTTTTTTACGTGCGCAAAATCCCCGCGGATACCTCCCCACCGGAGCCGGTGGAGGAGGTTATGTCGGACTCGAACCGACTAAAACGCACGCCGCCTGTGGGTCGTTTTGGTTGCCGAAGGTGAGGTTGACAGGCATATCCCTCGCACCCCGGCCGACCCAGGGCCATCTCTCAAGTGCCATCACTGCGACGCGAGCGAGGACTCAGGTCCGCACACGCTCACCGAGTGTCCGGCGTGGGAGACGCCGAGGCGGGAGCTTGTGGCGGCCCTGGGAGTGAGGGTTCTCACGCTCTCCACCTTGCTCGCGGCAATGGTCCGCTGCGCGGATGCGTGGGCGGCCGGCGCCTCCTTCTGCGAGCAAGTAATGCTCGTGAAGGAGGAGGCGGGGCGGGAGCGGCAGCGGGAGCGACGAAGGATCGCAAGCCAAGCTGCCCGCGTACGAAGGCAACTCGGGCGTCGGAGGTCGATGAACGACCTCCGCCCCCCATGAGCGCCGGCCTGGGGGTGACAGGTGGAGCCGCCGGTTACCCTGGCAGAAGCAGGCCGCGGCGGTGGCGCGCCTAGCGCGCCTCCCCGTTTTCGGGGTCGAGTTGGGGACTCTGTAGTCCCCACACCCGAGACGAGGGCCAGATCGTAAGAGATGGCCCTGGGTCGGCCGGGGTGCGAGGGATATGCCTGTCAACCTCACCTTCGGCAACCAAAACGACCCACAGGCGGCGTGCGTTTTAGTCGGTTCGAGTCCGACATAACCTCCTCCACCGGCTCCGGTGGGGAGGTATCCGTGGGGATTTTGCGCACGTAAAAAAAAAAAAAAAAAAAAAAAGAGCCATCTCTCACGATCTGGGCCTCTTCTCGGGTGTGGGGACTACAGAGTCCCCAACTCGTCCCCGGACGTGCCGCCGACCCTATAAGAATGGGGAGTTTCTATGCCGTCAATGCAGAAGGCACAATCAGAACTGGACTAGAACAAGCCTTTGGATCTTCCCACTGACAGCACAAAAATCCTACTCACCACCAGGAACACAACACGACGTCATTATAGACTTGGTATTCTGTAGGGCGGAGGTACGTTCCCAGTTGGACTGCTCAATTAGGACGGGAATACCGTCGTGTCCTACAAGATATCGCTATGTGGATAATGACGGTGAGCACGTACCGATTCGGGTAAAGGTGCAGCTAGATCGGCACCTTCAGCATACGCCTGTAGTAAGTTCTGCAGGTGGCCGTTATTGACGGCGTGTTCCACTTCAGACAAGCGTTCAGCCGCGTCGCAGCACGTACGCGCCGCCCACGCTCGATACACATACTTCTCACGGATAAACCTGAGCCTTTCTTCCCTGAAATTATATTACACTGAAATTAGTTTCACCGAAAACCCGTGGTAGCCTAGTGGTATTGGACTGCTGAGACGAGGTCTCTGGTTCGATCCCAGGTTTTACTATGGCACACACCAATGACTTTTCGATGCTTTTCGAAGTTATAGCAGGTTTATAAGTGCCCGGTTAATGGCAATAGGCTCGCCACCTATCACATTGGGACCTAAACATAAACTGGTGAAATGTGGGTGTGCTAGCACCTCTGCCTACCCCTTCGGGGATGTAGGCGTGAGATTTGGATGCGATGAAATGAATGAAATAAATGAATAAATGAATCTTATCTTATCTAAATAGTTTTACTGTTGGAGGGAATTATGATGATATTATTTATTACCACAGTATTCTATTTCCTTTATTCGCTCAGCTTAAAGAACTGTCACTGTGGTTTTAGACCACAATAAACAGTTCTTCGTAAACTCAAGTGGTGATTCCTCCACCATCAATTTTAGACAAGAAGAGAGAGTTACAAGTATTTACTCACCGAAGCGTATTAGAAACGCAACATCGTTCAAAGATTTTGGTTGTTCCTACCTAGGAAATCACTATGAAGATGAACAGAAAGAAAATAGTGAAATTCGAACGACGAATATATTGCAAAAGAACTCACATAGTGCTTTCCGGTGTCAACTTGTCCCTTTCATCAAGCGTATGCTCCATGATCTCGTTAAACATCTGGTTACCCATATGCCTTGCAAGTAACAGTTGTGAGGTACTTAGTCGATCCAGCGTCAAAGATTGTATTCGGGATATGTGAACACCCAACTCTCGGTGACTACCGGAGCACTCTATACAGACGATAATACCGAAATTTGTTGACAGCCAGGTAGGATCTGGAAAATAAAAATATAATTAATTTATTTTAAAATTAAGTTCATTTGCTAAACTAGTCTTCCATGTTTCTTTTGTATTGACGTTTTGTAGGTGCCGATTTTATGGTTTATGCAAAATAAATGATTTTTGATTTTGACTGAGACGTAAATTCTCGTTAACATTATTGTATAGATATAAAAGTTTAAAAAAGAAGTTATAATCTGAACATTGCTAGGGATGGTACAAACCGTGTAAAATGGGCCAGTAAAAACCGAAAAGCGGACCCCTGTTTGAGGTGAAGATCTCAAATGCAATTGGGACACAACGCTGTTATGGGTAAAGTAAGGGTAAATAAAACATAAAACAAGTCTTTGCTTTATGCCGCTACTGCCTGCTGTGGGAGACCTTAACAAATTTTAAAGAACCTAGGGGCTGTTGTTACCGGCAGTAGTGGCTTGGTGCTAGGCTTCAATCAGTGCAAGTAAAAAACAATCTACGCATATTTTTTAGGTTTAAAAAGCTAGTAAAACAAAATCAGTACAAACCAACCTGATAATATTGGTAGGAAGTATGTACAGACAGATAACTGAAATTATTATCACAACTACGTAATGTGATCTGGCGGGATATTCAAGGACGCAATATCTATAAAGGAAGGATATATGTACTCTATTTTTATCCAATTTCAATTCATTGAGCTTTAACTATGTATATCAGTGTTGTAAGATAATATTGGTTAATTTCGTCAGACTGAAACGACTTCATCCTTCGTAGATCGAGAGCACATGACAAGTAAACTTGTTACGCCAAAGTCATGATGAGAGTGACGCATCAGTCAGAGGTAAATGGTTCAAATATCTTGCTTCATGAAAACCATTATTATCTTCTATAGAACTATGCGTACATAAAAATCCCATACTGAGATTGGGTGTTGCCAATGGGGCCAAACAAAAACACAAGTTCGCAAAACTCGTTTATAGAGGGGAGCTGCTTTTGTGTCGTTCTATTTGTTACGAAATTTACATAACCTGTGGAGCAGCCTAATCGAGAGTAAGAAAAGAGCGCGAATTTTTCTAAATCATCAATATTGTATTTTATGGACGACTCTTCTTGTAAAAAAAAAGTATTTTGTTGGCAGTAAGTAGGTCCTACTTACTTTTTTTTGTAAATTAGGTCATTCTTCAGGCATATTGATTTTTTAAGTTTATGAAACATGTAACCCATTTATTAAAAGCTTACCATTAGTGGAACCGCAGTCGGCACAGACCTGATTCCCAGGCATGGCTCGCACGGCTCTTATGATCGACCTTTGTAAGTCCAATAAGGAGTGTCCAGTGTCATTATTTGTGTTATCACCAGCTTGTTGGTGAAACGCCCTCAAGAGGGCACCTTCTTTACAGTTAACAAGTACAGACGTCCACGCTCGTTGTTCATTTTCGTCCTCGGCTTGGAAATGGTATGTTCTATTGTCTATAACAAAAACATAGTACGACTGTATTTTCAAAGATTTGGCAAAAACTTCATTCCTCATTTAAAAGGATTTACCAAATTTTGTATCGGTTACAAAGAATCCATTAGACACATCAGATTGTTTGTTTACTCACATGAGACTAGATCGAATGCCCTTTTGTCTTCAGCGGCAACTTTTATTTGGCACGTAAGGAGATTGACTCTGGCTGGCGTCTTATTTTCGTCTGCATGAAATATATCTAGGAAACCCTCTGCAGTGACTCGACAACGCCGCTTTTGCCATACTCGGCGAACTTTTCCTTCAGACTTTTTGAGCAAATAACCACTTCGACTGACTCCGTGCTGCTTATCACCTTGCATTTGATGAAGAGAGTAGCCGCCAACCTGCGTTGCCATCTCAAATAAAAACATAGGTTAGGTTAGAAACACGTAATACTAAAAATATCAACGTATCTATGGTAAAAAGTAATGAGTATGAGATCCATTACCTCTCTGTCTTGTGGCGCCGCAGCTCTCAGCATACTTCTTAGCTCAAGTAACCTCCGACGTTCATCATCCTGTTGCTGCCTAATTTTCTGTAATTGCACGCTTAAGTCAGCTACGTAAACACCAAAGTGTTCAATCGTCTTTAATCCGTCTTGGAAGTAATTCGTCTGTGCGTGATAGTATTCTACCAAGTGTTGGAGAAGCTCGATCCCCTTCTTCGTCTTTATCTCGTTGAACTTTATCAGGTACTATAACAATAAAATATAATTAAATCTTGTGCAGGTCTTAGCCCCGCTACTCAAAACAATAATCAAGCATGGAATGAAGCCAGTTTTGTAGACATGTAGACAGACCGAGCGACGCCGAAAACATTGCGTGGGCACGAGCGTGCTTATTACTTCATCAGCGACCATTTCTAATGGAACGCGAGACAGGCACTATATAGTGGCACCCGGGACTGTGGAAACGCACTGATATTATAGTACGTGCCCTTCCGCTAGTTAAAATTAAATTTGATGACGCACGCGCATTTGCGGTATAATGGATCCAGATTTGTATTGCACGGTTGTATAATAATAAAGCTCAGCGCGACCTTGTACAACTTCTTGGCGCTAAAATTCCTTTATTATTATTATTGATTGTATGAAAACGCAATAATAAGTTTATAATGTTCTTGTTACATTACTTTGGTGTTTACTAAATATATAATAATAACGGTTCCACAACGAAGACGTATATACCTACAATGGCCTTTAGGCTAACAACACAGGCTAATGCGTGGGTTGTGGGTACTTTATGGCTGTGGCGGTATTCGCAGTGAGTGAGACTTGGAACAAAGCGAGGGTCAGAACGTCGTCGTCGTCGGCCCTGCGCCGCGCAAGGCCGGTCGACGACCTGACGCGCGCCACCTCGGTACCGCACCGATTCACAGTATAGGGCTTCTAGATTTTTATAACTTCATAACTGGTCCTGTATTGTTCTTAAACCACCTCTAAATTTGCATTCGTGCATTGATTTCATCTATACCTACATATTTGATATGAAATGCTTAAATTTCCTACTTGTCTTGCTAACAACTCGTCTCTCGAAGTTAACACCTGTCTAAACAATGTTTTGGTCGGTTCTTTAACGGAAGTGCGTGTATGCCTTAGTGACAAATCCATGAGATACATTTCTAGTATGTAGATAAACAAAGGAATGGCACTGACGCACGACGACCTTCACTGACCCCAAGTAGAATGATCACCATCTGGAGAACAATGCTTTATAGAAGAAATTCGAAGTCATATTATAATTATTTTAGGAATGCTGCTGCTATTTAATAGATTCTTAAGTAGATCTTCTTTCATTGATATTTGACTACTATACTGGGTACCTACTTATGTGTTTTAATATAGTCCCTTTGAGAACTGACCTGATTATTTTAAGTGCCTACTTCAAACTGAATGAAATCCAGGATACTATTACTTAAAATTCATATTAACAAAACAAACATGGTTTTAGGTGTTTTCCCGGGTGAGCTAGTCCATTCGTTCGGATGAAATCATAGCTCTCTTTTTAGATTATATTACTATTATATTACTGTATAAAAATAGTTCATTTATTTATGAACAATGTTTGGCGCATCAAACACCCTTGTCCGCGATTACTGCCATCAATTGAGGTTTAGCAATCTGCCCGTGAACTCCCTCGCCATTTGGCAAGTTTTGCTTTCAGCTAAAGATAAATTTAACAAGATTTGGCATTGTATTCTGTTCTACAAAAAATGTATACAAATAAGTATCTATAGCACAGCAAAGTACTTGCGCTTGCGGTTATATTGAAATAGTATGTGATGTACTACTCAAAAACTGGTGATCTCATGATGGTTAAGACACATCACACGAGACTGATCTGTCTTCTTTTATCACACGTAACAAACAGAAACGAAGTATAGATGAGGTTACATGGTATGCGCTTGCATACTTATCAATTCATGAGTGATAAATTATGTGACTCATCTTTATTCCAAAATCAAAAAAATGAACGCTGCTCCTGTAGAAGATATAATTTTCGTCAACTTATTCACAACGTTTGATGGAAGTCTAACATCCAGAAAGGGACTTGCATCCGTGATCAGTCCCGTTCTAGTAGGAATACTGACCAATTGCAACCTCAGTTTTACTGTGTTCCTGGACCTGTCGTGTCCTGGATAGCAGAATTTCTCCGTTGCTTGTTAACTTGTTGGAGTCATCTATAGGAAATTCAGTTAACATGTTAATTGCTTCAAAATTTTGACTGTAAAATGCTTTTTTTTTTCAACGTTTCATTAATATAACAATAATCTTTATTATTTACTAGTAGAACGTTGCAACGATTTTTGTATTTGTAATGTATTTATAGTGATTCATATAAAATGAACAAGAGAATCCTGAATTACACACTCATTTATATAACATCAAATAAGTACCTACCTAACTTTACCACATATTGTAATGGTATAAGCCTGGGTATTAACTGAAAGATCCATGTCCTTCACAGAGAGCACTGTCCACCGTCATGCACTGTGAATGTATAACTGTATTGTTAGGAATGTATACCTAATCAATATTTACCACAAAACATGTCTTAATATTTTGTGTCAATACGCAATACTCTGACACAAACTGCGCAAACTCAGAAATATTACAAAACGTTTTATTGGTGCCACACACGCTACAAGAAATCGTACTGTTTCCCGATAAATATGTTCCTGTGTGCTAGAAATTACCTAAATCTAAAAACTTCATAGTTTTTTTCACATTGCCTCACCGTTTATAGTAACATAAATTATAGTCAACCAATAAATAGTTGTAGGTACTCCATTAGAGCAATAACGATAACTGCATTATTTGAATAAAATTCGTACAGAATTTAATTTTCCTTATTTTTACGCATTTAATTAATAATATGACGTTTTGAAAGTGCTTTGCGGTAAATCAAATACCCAATAATTGTTTGCCCTATTTGTTAATAATAATTATACTACCAATGTCATGCAATGCTGAGTAATACGTATCTCTCCTTTTTTGCAAGCGTAACAGTAACATTTTTGCAAAGATTTCTTTATACTTGACGACCTCTGTGGCGTAGCGGTAGAGCATTCGACTGCTATGCAGGGGGCGCGGGTTCGATTCCCGCTCAGTGCAAATATTTGTAGGCATGAATATGTATATTTGCATTGGTCTGGGTGTTTCTATGTATAATATGTATGTATTTACAAAAAAAAAGTATCTAAGTATGTTTATCCGCATTCTAGATCCCATAACACAAGCTAGTTAAGCTATGCTTACCATGGGTCTAGATAGCGTTGTGTAGAATGTCGTGGAATATTTATTTATTTATACTTATCCGCCTATGTAGTTGCAAACTTAAACTTAGCTTGTTGAATTTGAAATGAAAGTATAACGTACAGTGAATGTACAGTCAATGTGTGAATTGAACAAATATAGTATGATGCATGTTCAGAGACAGACAATTTCACTTTTGTTTCACCTCTGTCTTTACAGCTGAAATATGAATAAAATGGTGGTGATATGTTGCGAGTATTATGACTGCTATAATATTTATAGTCATTTCTGTATTTCACTCATTGGATCCATCTTTTCCTATCGTTAAAATATTATAATCAAAAACGAAATACGTGCCATAATTCACTGTTTTAATATTTTTGAAGTTAAATCTACAACATCGATCTGTTTCTTAAGACTAAATAAATTTAAAAAATGTAATTACTTGTCTACTGCATTTATTGTTTTATTTTAATAGTGCTAAGTACATGCTTATCTTCAGTTATATGTTGCAGAGCCTCTTATCAAAAAGTAAACACTTACTGTAAGAGAATCCTAAAAGGACAAGGGTTCATTCCACAACGACTAAAGTTGTAAGCAGATGGTTGGCTAGGTACTATGTTAATTTTCTTACTGATAACGCGACTAAAGATGTGCAATAAAACGACTACATAATTAAAATAATCAAAAACTCAACTGATAAAAGTCTACTTATAAGCAATGCCCTAAAAGATTTTTATTTATTGTTAGGTCTTTTTTTTTCTTGGTCAGTTAGTATCGTATAGAATTAACCCGAAATCAGACTTCACAATTGACGTAACAACATTAATGTAACTGTACACGATTTTCAATGACAATGTACATGTGACCTCTAGTATGGTGCTATCTAGGTTATGTATAATGACGACACTTAGGCTCAATTCACGCGCAGCCGACAGTGGTCGGTATGCATATGCAGTAATCATTGCCAGCAATTGTGTACGTTTCCGCAAGACCTCTGGAGGCCGAAAATTTAGAATGGAATGTGTATCACTTCATATATATCATCTTGTCATAAGAGTGCACCTAAAATCAACTAGCTAGTCTTCGAAATATGGATGGGTATCTCAATAATGCTCTAGTGAGATTGGTATAATGGTATGCAGTACAGGCACAACCGAGTACATACAGATTATACTTAAAATGTACATTTTATAGTTGCCGCACACTATAGAATTAAAATGTGTTATTATTACAAACAATACATTTATCCTTATATATGGCCTGATGGTGGTGTGCAGGATAAACCGTGCAGGGTACGTTATCTGAAGTGAGGAGTGCAGCTTGCTAAGAGACAGAATCAGCATTGGCAGCCAAACTAATGATGAAGTCGGAGACACGTGGGGTTTTAAGTAAGTTCTACTTCTTCATCGAACCATTGGCAAATTGGTGTCCACAGAATTTACCGGAAATTAAATGAAGGCAACCACAAAATCTTATTTTAACGCTTTACCTATGTATATTCATAACATAACATAAACTCACGCCTATATCTCCGAAGGGGTAGGCAGAGGTGCTAGCACTCACATTTTGCCAGTTTATGTTACGGTCCCAATGTAATAGGTGGCGAGCCTATTGCCATTAACCGGGCACTTATATACCTGCGATAAATACACACATTAATTCGAAAAGCATCGAAAAGTTATTGGTGTGTGCCATGGTAAAACCTGGGATCGAACCCGAGACCTCGTCTCAGCAATCGCGGTTTAATGTATATTCCTGGCATTAAATATTTAAGTGAGAGGCACTGGAAATTAATAATATTCGAACTATTTGAACTGACACTGCTGTTATGCGGGTACAGTAGTGTTGCGTATGTAAACGGCTGTCACGGACAAATTATTGTTACACACGCATTGTTAATCACATTCTAGTGCAGCGCAGTATGTTTAACGTGCTATAGGTGGATATTTAGTTAACTATAACAGTATTCTTTAGGTCGTTACTCCTCGCTGTTGTGAACGAAGTTAGTTAAATAACTTGTTGAGGAACTTTAAAGAGATACATTATAATTTATTTGCGCCAACAAGATATATTTACAACTTTAACATAAAAAGCAGTAAGATATTATTTACAAAGGGTATAAAAAGTTTTTTACAGGGTCAGTAATGCGCATCGACATTCACCGCCATTTAACGAATTCGCAGACGTTGAAATCGCCCCCCGTGCCGCACCTGGTGTAGTTTTTTTATATAAAGCTGTTTTTACAGAGTTATCGTGGTCGAACATGCCCATCGTTCCAACGAAATCCACAATCTTATCCACCTACCCAAACAAAAAGCTGAACATAAAAAGAAACCCAAAACGTGAAGCACCTATATAAATCAGAAATAGCAACACTGCTTCAAAAAAACAAAGAGTTCACAAAAAAGATTTCCACTTTCGTTCCATATTGTCACAGAATAATATTGCCCATCCTAAAGAAGTTTTATAACCCACCAACGTCCTATTTGAAATGAGTCACATGCCATACAGTATTAACTTTATACTGTGTAAACAAAGTGCTGCAAAATATTCAAATTGTATAATGTAATTCAATTGTCATATTTTTATTTGCGAAGTAATTCGCGTATCAAGTATGTACAACCGAGACGGCAAAATATTGTCTCATAATTGTAACAACACGTGTTACTGACATATTCATTAAATTCTGCTTATTACGCTCCGTCTGTTTTGTAATGAAATACAATAGATCTGTTCCGCTGTACTGTACTATATTGTAGTTTATTCAAATTGAGATAAATTAAGAATTGAGAGAAGCAATAGGAAGTTAAGGACTTCAAATTCCATTTTATATTAAAAACCACAAACACCTTTCAATTTCAAATGATTTGTTTGAAACGTTTGAATCAATTGAAATAATATTGAGGTAAAAATTATATTACGTACCTACTGAACGTTTAATTAAACCTGAATATTTTGTCGTTAGCTATAAATAAACATCTCTGTACATACGTGTTCAAAATTGCTTTATTAAAGAGGTTAGGGTCCAACTAATCCGTGCCCACAGGGTGCGCGAAATGAAAATGTAAATTGCTCAGTATTCAATTTTCTACGTGTCGTTCTTGTTACGATTGAAAGTCGAATTACTCGCTAAAATAGTGTTCTTTAGACATCAATGAAAACAAAGTATAGCCGCACAAGAGATTAACTCAGTTTAATCGATTTGTTCTATTTTTAGTAAAGACATAAATACTTAAAATTATTTTGATAATTACGTAGAAATATAGACAATTTGACCCACATCATTCTATTTATTCTCAATGCTTATTCCGTTAAAGACTAAAAACTAATATAACTGCCTCATAAAACAAATGAGGGGCCGGCAGTTAGTTAAGTAAACAAATGGTAAGCTTTATTTATATTTGAAGTCCGTGAAGAACAAATACTTCATTTTGTTTGCATCATGACGTAATAAACACCGATGGTTCGGTTTAATGGACGTTTTAACACGTTCTTGACATATTTCAGTTCACTTACCTCACACATTTGCAACTGGAACAACCTCCTCTCTTTTTCCATTTCATCGGCTATTTCCGCTGGTGTTACTTCGCTTCGAATCAGACCCGCTTCCTTCGCCTGCGATTTTTTTTCCTTTTCAATTTTCAGGTACTTGGACTCGTAGTCTTTCGATGCCTTATCAAATGGCCTCTTCAGGTCCCCTTTTACTCCTCGGAGGTCACCTTTTAAAAGGCTATCGACCGGAAACATGACAATGTTGTTGATGTTCTGCATCTGTGAACAAAATATGGATTTTAAATTAAGTAAATATTGGAACACAATATACATAGATTTGCTGTTTATTGAATATCTGATTTATTACATTATTTTAAAACATCAGGATTATTAACCTATAGCAGAGGTTAATAATCCTAAAGTTTAAAAAACTCATAAAAAAGTAGAGAGAAGTAAATGTTTACGGCAAAATAGGACATTTTTTATATATTTATTTGGCCCCTTAGAAGAAAGATAGCTCACTGGTTTGTGTCCCCACCAAAATATAGGGCCTAGATCCTGATGGGGTCCAACATGGCAGTATAGGTAAAATGCATCCTTGACCTATATCATGAGTCGTAATTGATAGCATTCATAATTACAGAAACATTGTTACAGTTACAGCATAAAAAACAGTACCGATTTATGTTTATAGTATGACTCCAGTAGGAACAAAACAATCGAGGCGTAGCGTGCCTCGTTAAAACAGACACTTACAATAATGGATTCAACAGATAAAGTAATTAAACAGATGAGTACAAAAAGTCAACACGCTATATGGAAACTCCATTCATGGAGCGACGATTATGAAATCAATGAAGCGAACACGCCCGTGACAGACGAGACTCGGGAGGGAGCCGGGAACAAAGGGGTAAGTAAACATGGAAACCCTTTCCGTACATTGTCACTGGTCATTGAATATTAAGGTAATTAATTTTATTTGGTCACAGGAAAATGGTGATCATGTTTATCCTATAAGTACCTATTTAGTATTTTTGCGTGGAACACTGTCAGTGTTGGCTTTCAATTATAAGTACCTAATTTGCTACATGCCAGCATGCGTTGATTATTGCCATTCTTCTTCTTTTTTTTACTTTAGAATTTAGAAACCTTCACAGGTATATGTAATGCAACTAGTAGCAATATTATGATTGATGTGATGAATGAAATAAGAGTTTCTAGAGAACAAATACACATTTAATTTTATAATATAAATGAATTACAATAAAAATAATGCATTCACAGATAGTAGATTTACTTAGATATAGTGTCGGCTGTACACTTAGCGTACTTATTGACGTAAACAAGATTCCACCGTTGAAGTATTTAGTAAAGATAGCAAACAAATCTACTAATATTATAAATGCCAATGGAATTCTGTCTGTCTGTCTGTTCCGATTTTGATAAAATTGGTACAGAGGCAAATTAAACCTTGAGAAAGGACATAGGATATGTTTTGTTGCGATGACCGACATCCACGCAGCCAGAGCCGCGGGTAAGCGTTATAATAAATGCTAATTTTAATTTGAGATGTACCTATGTATGTTGAATATAGTTAAACAAAATAATATCAGGAAATGTTCCATTGTGTACAATAGTGTGACGCAAGGTGTCTAAGAAGCTCGCAGCTTTCAGCATATAAATTGTGACGCATCGCAACTTGAAACAGTTTTGTAATCGTAAGTGGGAGTATACCTAATATCCTTACATTCGAATTACCTTGCACGAGCAGGCACTCAATGAAGCGTCAATCATCTTAGTGAATGTTCATACATCATTTGTGAATTTGCGTAGTTGTAACTAATTCGGAAATTAACGCGGTAAACATGAACATCACAAATCGATAAGCGCAATTAATTGATTCACAAGGTCATTTCAGTAGAATAAACGGATTTGTAGTGTACATAGTTGCAAGACTTGCAAGTAGACAGTATAATCTGTACGAATCTCGATAAAACTCGAACACAATGTTTATTCGTTTCCGATATTTCCAATCTGGGCATGTGACATGTACGCTCGATTAATCGCGAAACGCTTATCCGAACGCAGACTTAAATTTCGAACGAGATCTCGCTTTCCATGTTCTGTGAAGTTACGCAAATGTACCGGGGGATCGAATTATATGCGCAGCGTGAGAAACAGGATTGAATTATTCGTTGAAGTGGAATTGATACGACTTTATGCAACATACGTTTACTACATCAATGAATGCACCAAGTACTTTAAACTAAACTGTGAATATAACAACATATGACAAACATTGAAAGAAATTCGGTTCCGTTCAATGTCACCACTCATTATGAGAACTCGCTATCGTTCAACATCGATAAGATATGGTAATAAATTACGATTCCAATGCAAATTACGTAAATACCTTAAACTGTTATCACATAGATAAAACAAACTGTTGCTAGATATCATTGCATCATAAATATCATGAAGCATTTCTAGCAAGAACACTCACCCAATTACAGCACAAAATAGGTGCAAAAAGAATTGTTTGTTGGGCCATGTTACATTAGCGTAACAATGTTCATTGTTAGAAACAAGAGCACGTGCGATCCGTACGCTTAACTATTGTATGTTAATTTTTAGTCGCACGGCAATACACCATTATTACATTAAGTTGGGTATTTTGTTAAAATGTTTATTATTACACTTATAACACTTACGAATCAACTCGGTGAGGGGCAGTGATATGATTGATAGGTCTACCATGGCTTAGATTGCCAATTTTTGCTATAAGTTTCGAATAACGGCTATTTCCCAATGCTACTTATCTGATAAATTTCTGGTATATCTAATTGCGATCCAAAATTAAATAAATGTGTTAATAAACTGATGACGTTTATGTTAAAACGAAAGGTAAATAAATACTTAAAAGGGTTTGGTGATTGGTTAACAGACAAATGAAAAATGTACAGGATTCTGCACAGGTATATTTTATTCAAACAACGGTGACACACGTCCACTGAATAAAACGACAACGTTGGTTTTCCAAAATTGTTGTAATTAAATGTAAAAGGACCGGACATGATAGGGGTAGCAAGATTAAATGTTTAATTATACTTAATGAAATATGAATTCTATTTATAGGTCGAAATAGGCAAATTCATTTAAATCCTGCATAGTGTCGCAGTGCATTATATAAAATTCCAGTATTGTAAAAATAGACAAGCAAACTCGAAATACAAAGATACTCATTGCTTCATTAAGAGTCATGGCCGTAGTTCGACCTTGTAGAGTACACACAAAAATATAATTAATTTGTGTAATATTAAGTCAAATGGAGATAGCAAATCTATGGCTAACAGTCTAGCTATTTGTAAGTGCTACTCACAAACGATGACTTAAATACTCTGAGCCGGCTGTAGGCATTACATGTAGGTAAAGTAGTAATTCCCAACCGCAATGCCTTGATAAAGGCCTCTCGTGATTAGTAGTGTTGTTAGACTCTACATGACTAATGAAACCATTTTACAAACACATTTGTATAAAAACGTAATTTCGACTTTATTCCAAGAAACACTAAAATATACAGAATGTACATTTTAGTGTGTCTTAAAAATAAAGTCGAATATAGAGAATATATAGGATATGTTTCATATATAAATGTTGTTTGTGCACTCGAGTGTGCGAGTGGAACTGTCTAACAGCGCAATTAGGGTAAGTTTAGTCATACATTATCATCATTACAGTTACAGACACAATTCGGAATAAACGGAGCGGAGAGCGGTGACACCTCATGCGAAACACGACAAGTTGTCGAGTCATCGGTAAGTAATTCTGGATAAGTTGGACGATGCATTTTCATCTAACTATAACAAAAACTTCGTGAATCAAACTCAAGCACCTGGATACAACAGAACTTGTTGTTTGTTTGAAGCCATAAATGGGTACAGAGCATGTCACTCTACATGTTAGTACAGTAGCAAATAGTTATCCTATTGTCTACAAACAGAACGGTTACAGTTCTGCCGAGTTGATTTCAACAGTTCGTGTGATGAAACAGTTTTCGTATTTAATAACAGTATCGTCCTTGGACTTTGTGAAATCATAAAGATTATAAAAAATAAAACGAAATGACAAAGTAATAGAACTAATGAGCAATCACGATATTTTCAATTGTATATTTTCTATAAAGATCTTAATCTTTTTCATCATTTCTATTCGAAAAGTGTCACTTTGTTTCTCTATAAGCGGGAGCAAAATAACTCTATTCTATTTTCTTGACTTTTTAGCGGGCGGAATAGTGATTTGAATATACCATTCATAGAAATTGAACGCAAATTGATGTATTACTGGCTGGTACGTGCTGGTCTCACGGGCAACTTTTAAAATACTTTTGACCGTTTATACTGGAGATTGATAGAGCTAGGAACTTGTTACACATATTGAAATATGCATTTGTACGTTTCTACAGCCTTCTGGTTGTACTTTACTTTGTGAAAATATGGAAGCTGGATACGTACAAGCGCCTCATTGAATAATTCTGTCTCTGTGCTTGTAAGTATCCGTACATATCTATTTTCTCATAGAAAGGGGATGAAAAGTAGAGTGTATGACTCGAGAGCAAATTATTTTTCCCTCGAGCGATGGACTTTGAATCCCTCGCTGCGCTTAGGATTCTACGTTAGAATCCTTTGCTACACTCGTGATATAAACTAGCACCCTCTCCGTAAAAATACTACTTTGCTGCCTTGTTATTACTACCTACTACCTATTTATCCATTCTATTCTAAAAATGTCACTTTATTCATCTATAAGAGGGAACAAAATAGTGTTTTTCTGTTAAGGACTTTTAGCGGGCGATTTCAATTTGGAACATATTTTATTCATAGAAATCAAACGCAAATTGTATGCATTACTGGCTGGTAAGTACGTGCTGGCCGCAAGGCGCGGTGGCGTGGAGAGTGCGGGGTCCCATGCTAACCATAATAAAAGCGCGCGTATTACTTATGTCTCTGGCTGTTAACTGGAGATTGATGGCGCTTGTTTAGGTATTTGTATTTACAGCGTTTTTAATTTTACTTTATTTTATAAAACAAGAAAACTAGAAACTTACAAGTGCCTTATTCAATAATTAATAATCATATCTCTATTCTTGTAATCAGTAGGTACATATGTTTTAATTGAAAGGGAATGAAAGTAGAGTATATGACTCGAGAGCAAATTATTTTTCCCGCGGGTGATGTACTTTGAATCCCTCGCTGCGCTCAGAATTCTACGTTAGAATCCCTAGCTACGCTTGTGATCCAAAGTAGCGCCCTCGTCGTAAAAATACTACTTTGCTCCCTTATCATACAATCTACTATTCTACTCTTTTAAGTAAATAATTATCTAATACTTAGGAACATACATTTTTCTAGGTTGAACGTATTATATCAGTTAATGTCTCTTTGTATTTCGGCAATAAAGTTTCACCTTGTGCGTGGCCAGGGACCTGGGAGGAAGGACAAAAGTTCGTGTCAAGGGCAGGTCGAGGATTCTGCGCAGTAGGGGTCGGGAATTCGACACGTTTTCAACAAGTGCAAAACTGGAGCGAGGTTAGCTCCTGTTTGCAAAATGTGGCTAAGAAAGTAGCAAGTCCACTTAAAACTAGAAACTTGTACATTTTTCTCATTTTGCTCAAGAACTAGAAAACAATTTCTGAGCTGTCCCACATTTTCAAACAAGCTTAACGTAATGGTGTGGCTATTAAATTATATAGCTGGTCTAGAATTCTATACGTAAGTAGACCTTTGATGTGCGTAGTTAAATGTTATGGCCGCCTAGTTAGCCAATTATAATATTTAACCCGACGTACACAAAGGTATTAAATAAACGTCTTACATTTTTAAGGAAGGGTATAGTAAAATGGTCAATGATTTATGTAAAAATATAATACTTATCCGGTAACCTAGAATTTAAGATTTATCACATAATGACATTATTTTCAATTAGTTTTTTAAATAGCCTATTTAACCACAGTTGTCAGCAAATTAACGCCATTACCAAACCATTGTACGAGTCTTAAAGAACCTATGCAAAGGCTTTGTTTAACTATTCATAATTAAACTACGTATTTGCTGGCTAGCAATATAACCCAGGTCGTGTCATCACCCTGACCTATTTAAAAGCAAATCTGTGTTGGCCGCTGCGCCTACGCAGCGACCGCCAACCGCCATATCGCATGTTTGAAATTGAATATCTAACGATTTGCCTTCCAAGAAGGACGATATGTATACAAGCAGATTTAATGACATTATAATAACAATTGTATATGAATGACCCTATTGCACTGGTTTCCATACGAAATATAAGACAGCTAAGACTAATACTAATTGAAACAAAAATGTAAATATTTATAATAGTCATTTAATAGTGGTAACAAACAGATAAAGACTTTAATAAAGGATGTAATAGTAATTTCCACAAATCTTCATTTACAATAACTATTTGTTTTGACTGACTCATTAGTAAGCGAAGGAGGGACTGTCAGAAATTCACTCCGAGGGTAGTTCAACCAACGGATGAAGATTGTATGGAAGCATGTACAAAATCAGAGTCTCGAAATTTCATATACATGCTTGTTTCAGGTTCGAAATACTTAATCACAATCGGATGCGATAAGTGGCGGAGTCCTGATCGGAAATATGCACAACAATGAGAAAAGATACGTTCATAAAATGAGAACTTCAGAAAAGTAGCGTGCCTATATCATTAAACAATAAATCAGTGAAGTGTGAACGATATGGAAAAGTAATATATCAAACACGAAAACTTGTCCGTATTCCAATTAATTCGCAGCTTGTGACGTAGAAACGTTTGATGTTGATTTATCTTTGAGTCGGTAGGGTCGTTCAGCCTCGGTCGTTCCCTCTCCTCAATGAGATATTTGCGAGACATCCGCCGCGGGTTCCCTCGGCGCTAGATATAATTTCCGCTTACTTTTGCGACGGATTCTGATTACATTGCGATCGAGGGTTGATGAAGCAGATGATACTGTTATATAATTATTTTTATGAGACTTATTAGTTACTACTATCATGGATAGGACCTTTGAACTGCCTGAGACTTCGACTGCGGCTAGTACAGCGGTATTTACATACAGGTATGGCGCGTTAAGATTTAAAAAATCAGACCAAATAATTCGTGTAGTTTTGAAAGTTGGTACGGTACAGTCATTCTCTAAAATGCCCAGATAAACATACTAAAAGTCCCCGAGGGTGGGACACGAACCGAGGCGGTGGGGCATGGGGGAAAAGGCCCTGCTTTTCAGTTTTTTGCTTGTATATTGAGAACTATTAATAATATCTCTTTACTTACTTCTATATTAAATTGACTACAAATTATGTTTGAATATTTATGTATGTTTAGATTGTATGTTTTAATATGTTCATCTGGGTAACTTAGGAAATAACTACCAATTTTCAAAACTACACATATTATTTGGTCTGATCGTCAATTTTCACATTAATTTTCCCGTACTAGTAAATTATAAACATAATTTTGTAATCACACAACGCGAAAGTTTCTTGGCAAATTAACACTCAACATTCTTTGGATCGTTCTAGTACTAAATTAACGAAAGGTCAAAAGGAACCTTTCTCGTTAATGAAAGTAGTTAAAACAACATTAACTTAAGACTGCTGGTACGCAGAACATAACTTTTCTCTTTTGAGATAGCTAGTGTAAGACTTCAGATTTATTAAATAATATAATGTTCTATATGAAAGTCTTTGAATAAACCAAAGCTTTTAAATTCACAACTCAAACCCTTATTAAAATTGGGTTACTTACTTCGTTTATCATATATTTTAAGAAGTCTGTACTATCAAATAAAATATTAATATCTTCGCATATTATTTCTATGTAAACTTTATTTAGTCGTTTTCAAAAGATAGGCAGAGGAGCCAGCACGGGACCGGGGGTAACATTCTAAGCTGCTAAGTATACATAAGTCGATAGAGCCCTTGGCGAATTGTGTCAGTAACGTTATGAGTGTCCTATTCATATCATGCATCTAAGTGTTATAATCTAAACATTTTAGATATTTACAAATTTGTATAACTTTATAGATAGCACGATACCTGGTATAACAACACTATTAATAGGCGCTGTTCCTACTTCCTTTCAGGCAGATCCGTTTAAACAAGCATTTAGCTCCTTATTTGTAAAAAAGAAAAGAAACTAAGTATTTATTATAGTAAACCACAACCATAACATTACAAACCACGTATGTTCGCCATTACAATTATGATTTACGTGATATTGTGGTATATGTTTAAGTATTATAAACTGTGTAATCTAATCTACGAGATATTAAGTGAAAGCAAGTATCTAAGATAGCTTTCACTTTTAAAGGATAGTAGCTTTAAGATATTTTTTAGTGTCATTGGAAAGCCGGTTTCGTCCGTATCGGTAATTTCTTCGGAATGTTTGACCTTAACGCGATCTTCAAAGCTTATTAGAGGTCGGTTTGCTTGCAGTGATATACGAAAATAGTGACCATAAAATGAAACTAATTAATATACATGTGCAAGTTAAAAAGACGGATGTGTAGTCATACCTTATCTTATACCATTGATATAAGAAAATAGTGCCCATAAGATGGAACTCAATAACATAAATGTGCTTAGTTAAAAAGGCGAATGTGAAGTCATACCTTATCTTATACCAGTGATATACGAAAATGGTGCCCATAAGATGGAACTGAAAAACATAGATGTGCAAGTTAAAAAGACGGATATGTAGTCATACCTTATCTTATACCAGTGATATACGAAAATAGTGCCCATAATCTTATATTATTATTCAGTTCCATCTGGAACTGAATGACATAAATGTGCAAGTTAAAAAGACGGATATGTAGTCATATCTTATCTTATACCAGTGATATACGAAAATAGTGCCCATAAGATGGAACTGAATAACATAAATATGCTTAGTTACAAAAGGCGAATGTGAAGTCAATACCATTGATATACAAAAATAGTGCCCATAAAATGGAACTGAATAACAAATGTGCTTAGTTAAAAAGACGAATGTGAAGTCATACCTTATCTTATACCAGTGATATGCAAAAATAGTGCCCGTAAGATGGAACTAAATAACATAATTAATGTGCAAGTTAAAAAAACGGATGTGTAGTCATATCTTATCAGTACCACGCAAAAACGGTTGATTGGATTTGTCACAAATTAGATTTTTATAGATAGGTTATTATAGACTGGAATAACACATAAGATAAATCTTTATTCTACGCCAATAAATTTCAGTACATGTACGAAAAAAGAATATAGATATTTAAACTATCATGGTCACTCACATCAGTATCAGAATAAACGGGATATTTACCATGTTTCATTATTTTGAGTTTCCGATATTTCGGCGCCGAAATATCCCGTTTATTCTGATACTGATGAGACGAAAAAAGAATGTTCTATTATAAAAAATAATATAGGCTACTTTTATCGATTAACAACTAGTGATTTTGTATATAAAATGGATAAGTTTTAGAACGTAAAAAATGCACGTACTGGCTATAGTTACACTGCACAGACTCAACGTTTGTTCTTACGATTTTAATGTTTCTAGGTTTATACCCGTGACGTTTTGTAACTGCTATGTGTAATATTTATTGCACTGTAGCTACATCGTAAATACGGTCGACACGACGGCCATATTAGATACCGTTTCGTGCAAACAACCACAAACTGGGACACATGCTACCAATGTAAAATGTTTTGAATTAAATGTTTACAAATTGTATTAGTTTTGTTATTTATGAAAGTTTCAATCAGCAGATTTCCTGTTCAACTTGCATGGTGAAGTATCTATGGACTGGAGAAAATTGCAGACAATCATTAGACCTTAAAAATATTGGAGTCAATAGATGGAACAGAATCTGAAAAAAGAGAATCAGAAAACTGTTTTCTATACTGACTGTGAAACTGGAAACGGCAGGTAGTATAATTTTTATTTACCAAAAAAATAAATGGGCATATTAATAATTAACCGGGATCATAGGCGATAAACCACTCTTACATTAATAGATAGATAGATAGATAATTCTTTATTGTACACCAACAGATTTACATTAGGACATAGGTATAGGTAGCATGGAAACAGTTCAATGTACAATGGGCGGTCTTATCGCTGAAGCGATTTCTTCCAGGCAAAAGGTACTTTATTTATTAGATATTTCACAATTATACGAACGCTCGTATCTCTCGTAATCAAATAAAATATAGAAAACATAACATCACACCATATTAAAGTCCGGAAGTGCGCACGCAGGGCACCGTACCGTTCCTACATAAGAAAATGGATTTCTTAAAATCAATGTGCCATAAAGAACCGTTATAAAAATGAGCAGCTATAATAAAATAAAGCCCTAGCCACCATTACGTTGAAAGAGGAAGTACGGTAGTGAAGAAAGACGAGGGGCTACTTTAAAAATATGTTGAAATTTTGAAAGAGAACTTAGGATATAGGATAGTGGGACCAAATACTACTTTGAGCAACTTCAATGCCGATTGAAAACATTGAAAGCTTCTCATTCAGTAACTTTCTTTTTCCTTTTTCTTAATTTTTCCACCACCACCCTTCCCTGTGCAGGTGTTAAAGGATAAGGTATTGCAGATATTTATAGGTCACAGTAAACACTAGCCGATTGGGAAATTGAGCGTGTTTATTTACCCTAGTGGTATACCGTAAGAACTCAGCAATATGCTACTTAACGTATTAAGTGGGAGAGTGGTTAGAGTAGTACGTCACCCGTCGAACCGGCTTGATCATACCGCATGCTGGGGAAAGCATGTCTCTATCACCTAGAAAATATACATAGTTTTTTATGTTTTTTTATTTGGCGATGCTGCTCATTCGATTTTACACGCGTTGTTCGAACCAAAAGCCAAACGACCTAACCGATAATGTTTAAAGCTTATTCGTTTGATGCAGGTTGTTAGACTATATGTATAAGTTTTACATATAGTCAAACAAAACAATACATTGTAGGAAAAAGTGGCAAACGACCACGGCTGTCTTTGATATTTTCTTGTTTACCTAATACTTTTTAGAGCGTGATTTTTCAGTAGTCGGCTTTTAGTTTTAAAACATTGTTTTATTTATATTATTTTAGGCACGTTATGAATATTATTTATACACATTTGAAATGTCCCTTTCATTTGATATCAAACACGACATTTTTATCTCAAATTTATTTTTAAACACAGTACCTACTTTGAGACCGCTAGAGGGCGCCACATTAGATTCAGCAACACGTTATATAGCGTATAAAAGCGGACGACTAATATGCTTCTAACAATACCTCATTTGTCCATTCATTACTAATAAAAGTGGTTGAGGAGCTATGAGGAAACAGATAAACCTACATTCATACATAGCTTGTCAAAATCATAATCCTCCTTTTGCTTCGCCGCAGTAGGGTTAAAATACAAAATTTTCCTCCTTATAATATTAGTATAGACAAGAAGGCTTGCTCATATTTCAGCATTTAACTTTCATTTTGGCAGAACTTACCAATGTTTTCATGAGCGCAGATAGTTCTTTGGTGACGACGGCAAACTTGAAGAATGCCGCGCCGATGTCTGGCTCCGAATCTTTGCTGAGCGCATTTCCTCCGAGCCGCTCCAACGCCCGCGACAAGTACATCTCATTGTCCACGTGTGCTGTATAAATAAAAATCCCATTAATTTATGATAACGCTAGGATATTCGTACGTGTACAAAACCCTAAATGCCATTTTAGTCGACTCTTTACTACTCCTATCCCTTATTGTTTGTAATCTTAATAAATTAATTTAAAAGAGTCAGTATCTGTATTAGCATCAGTAGTGAGGATTGAAAGTTATGCTACTGATGCTCTTTTAAATTGTAACACGATACTTTCCGTTTTATCCCCACATGCGCAAGGCAAAGCTATAATAATTTCCCTTTCGCCTCTGTTAAGCACACACAGGAAACAATCAAAAGGGACCGGTAATTCCACTAATAGACCTAAAATAATTACTGCTACAACACAAGAATTTAAAAAATGGTCCCTTACCTTAATTAAATGCTATCGTTAGAGTTAACTAGTACAGATAAACATATCAGCGCAATTTTCTTCGAATGAAAAATACTATTTCGTTCGTACAGTTTCTAGGTTGTTCGACAAGGAGTCGTTTTATCGTCTCGAATGTCTGAAGTTTAATTAGTTCCCAGTCGGATTTACTCTGACGCTATAAAAGAGAACTATCGACAAAGTTAGTTGAGCATATTAGGTAAGTAATACGATTTGATTGCTCTATTAATCATTAACGTAAAGTACATCAAAATAAGAAGTCGTGAAAATAATCTAAGGGATGTGCACATTGCTCTAATAAAGTAACATATTGAATAATAAAAGAACCCCTCTGATTTTATGTCAGGATCATGAAAAGCTGTTAGGAAACATACAAATAGACATTGGTTTCAATGTTTATGCAAAAGAGTGAAATGTTCTGAATCTTCAAAGTTTATTTCTGTGGGTGTTTGCAGAAGCAACAATAACTAACTCCTGGTGATGGACAATATGAAATAATATTTCATTGTGATACTTAATTCCACTGTAAAGAGCACTTTGTATATATATTCAGTAATTGTACCCGGCGGTTTCACCCGTCATACTCGGTTCTATTCCACCGCATCGAGCGTCTTTCCCTACTTTTTTCTTATTCCTTGGTTCCTAAGACTCATAATAGTGATGTAATGTAGCCAGTAAACTTCCCTAATACAAGACTTAAATTATGCAAAAGATTTCTAAAATTTCGTTGGGTTTGATGATTGATTTTAAAATTAACAAAAAAATAATGCGGCAGATGTCCGCTAGTCTACCCCCATAGAACATTTACCAGTCCACCCAATACTCAACCCCATAGTAGACCATAACCTAGTTTCCATTGCGGCCGCAGCGCTGTACATCAATACTCTCTGCACCTGGTGGGAACCATCTCTGAGTATATCATATTCTGCGCTCGGGGATGAAATCCGCCATGTGTGTGTATCCCTTAAAAGGATCTCTACGTCTTGGCTTCAGCCCGACCACAGATAATATAATATAATTCTCATGTCCGACGCACGCCTTCCAAAGGCCCGGGACACGAGTCCATAGTGCCGAGAGTAATGATAATGAGAAACATAAATAATAATCTACAGCTTTATTATTCGTATACTTACATTTCTCACAGCCAGTAATTTGTTCAGAAATTGTAACAATAAAAATATACAAATAGACAGTGAACTGATGAAGTCTCAAAAATCCGTGTTGCGGCCCACATTTGCCTAGCTCAATCCCGCAAACGCTTCCTGAATATTAAAGAACAAGCCTTAAATTTCTCCGCAGAACTCTTCTTTAACCTTGCACTTAGTATGGGTTACATCGTCCTAAAGCGGGGTTTCGTTAAAATGGTCATTTGAATTGTCAACAAAACAGAGTTTTTAATAAACGACGAAAGTTAGGTCGTGACTTGTACTTGTAATGTAACCAAATGTAGGTGAATGTGGTGAAAAAAACATAATGCAGATTTAAAAATGTAAGCAATAAATTCATATATAGGTATACGTCAAACTTGTTGCAATACCTACTATAAAACACATGGAAAGTAATGTAGGATAAAATAGTGGCTTAAACATGTTTATGAATGCTGGCACAATTCCAAGAACGTGTCCTTAGGTTAAGGTTTAACAATACTAAAATCTGTGAACATCGGATCAGAAAACCTTCTTCAGTAAAACAGTTCTGGGAAATGATATAAACATTGAGGCGATCTTTCCCAAACACTACATCATTGTGTAGGAATGCTGGTGTTTTTGATTGGTTGTTTTTGCGGGCGCGTGCGCGTAGAGCGCACGACCTTGCCAGCTGCGCCAGCGCACAATCCGAAGTCGCACGACCAGTTCCGAGCGAAGAGTTTGGCTCGATGCAGCCCGCGGCACGGCGCTTATTTCAACCACAATAAACAAACCGTAGCACGCGATGGAATTGCACTAAAATAGCCTGTACTTATTGCACAAAATAACTATTTGCACTATTAATAAAACTCGACTGTGTGCTAATAATATTGTTACGTGCACGGGGTACAATTAAATGCCGTTTACTCAACGAAGAGATTTATTAGCTCACCACAAACTAGACAATTAGATCGCTAGTACACACAGTACTTCTTCAACAGTTCCAGTCGCTCAGCAGTTCACAGTAGTCCACAGTCGTTGCTCAGGTCGCAGGTAGAATCTTCTTTTCGGTCGCTTAAGTTCGCTGTGTTCGTTATCGATCTCAAAGACTGAATGCCTCGTGTCGCTATGCGAGCGTGTTTTTATACCTCTCAATTAAGAGGATCGAATTATCTAGAAAGCTCGCGAGCGACAAATACCTATTCCTTTGATCTTGCCGCCGTCGCTGACCTTCGAGTACATTCTCGATATTTACCTATTGTTTATTTTTATTCAACAAAGTGTTGTAGGAACTCGTAGGTAGGTTGTGACTTTTTGTTGACGATTCCAGATTTTTCTATGCCATTCGGTAGAGTACCTCGTCACTAACAATGCGTTTTTATTTCGAAGGAAGATTTGATTATTAGTTTTCGAGATATCGACGGCTGTCGTAACATTACCCCCCTCTTAGTCATGCTCGTCCCGAGCATCATTTGTTCCATGATGACGCGTCAACCTATCCACATGGACTACCTTTGGTTTTCCCCTAACCCCCTTCCTAATGCGGTAGGTAATGTCATTGATTCTCGTGATAACCGTATAGGGCCCTTCCCAGCGAGCTTGGAGTTTCGGAGATTTCCCCTTCTTGCGTAGCGGATTATGAAACCATACCAGTGTTCCTTCTTCGAAACCGTGGGTGTTTGCATTTCTATCGTACCGGGTTTTCATCCTTTCACCTGCCTTCAAATTGTTCTCCCGTACTATTCTGTGCACCTCGTCCAGTCGGTTTCGAAGTTCACTCACGTAATCCGTCACGGGCTTAGGACTATCAGGTGGCGTACCGGTTATTGCATCCACTGGTAGCCTAATCTCTCGACCAAAGTTCACTTTCGCTGGGGTGTGTCCCATACTGTCATGTACCGCAGATCGATAGGACATCAGGAATAGTGGGATGTACTGGTCCCAATCTCTTTGGTGTTCATCGACAACTTTAGCCAAGTGATTTTCCAACGTCTGGTTAAACCTCTCGACCATTCCGTCTGACTGCGGATGCGCTGGAGTCGTACGGGTCTTGTTCATTCCAAGGAGCTTGCACATTTCTTGAAATAGAGCAGACTCGAAGTTCCGTCCTTGGTCAGAGTGAATCTCCATAGGTGCGCCGTACCGGCAGACCACTTCCTGAACCAGTTTCCTTGCCACAGTGACTGCTTCCTGGTTGGGTGTCGCAAATACTTCCGGCCACTTAGTGAAGTAATCTTGCACTACTATGATGTATTTGTTACCTTCTTCCGTCGTTGGAAAAGGTCCAGCAATATCAATGGCGATACGTTCCCATGGTGCTCCGACGTTATACAGTTTCAATTTTCCTTTGCTTCTTGTCGGCGGTCCTTTAACTGAAGCACATGCAGTGCATTTACGGCACCAATCCTCGACATCTTCCCGACAATGAAGCCAGTAAAACCGCTGTCGTACTTTAACTAGGGTTTTCTTGACTCCGAGATGCCCGCCAGAGACACCATCGTGACTATGCCGTAAGAGTGTAGCCACCTTGCTTCGTGGTACCACTACTTGTAGAGTCACCTCTTTGCCGTCGTTGGATTCCCATTTCCTATACAGCACGTCGTCTATCAGAGTTAAACTGTCCCACTGGGCCCAATAACTTTTGGTAGTGGAACTGTAAGCAGATATATCACTCCATTGGGGTTTGTTTCCAAGCTGCTTCCAGTGCAGTATAGGTTGTAGATCATCATCATCCTCTTGCGCCTGCTTCATACTGCTTCCGGTCCATTCGTCGTCAAGTCCATTCACCTTTATGACTTTAATATTTTCACGGGCTTCGTTCTTCTGACAATGCTTGCAATCTTCGGCACACGGCCTACGAGACAAAGCATCGGCATTGCCGTGCCCTTTTCCACTTCGGTGTTCTATCACAAAGGGAAATTCCTGTAGTTGCTCGATCCACCTTGCTACTTGACCTTCCGGATTCTTGAATTGTAGCAACCATTGTAGTGCAGCATGATCTGTCCTTAGTGTAAACTCTCGTCCTATAAGGTACTTATTAAAATGCTGTAAGGACTTCACCACAGCGAGAAGTTCACGACGAGTGACACAGTAATTTCTTTCCGGCTTGGATAGCGATTTACTGAAGTATGCTATTACAACATGGCGATCTCCTTGCACTTGTGACAACACTCCACCTATGCCGGTATTGCTGGCATCCGTATCCACAATGAATCTTTCTTCCCTGGTAGGATAACCCAATATAGGAGCTTCGCACAAGCGTTCTTTAAGTGTACTAAAAGCTTGCTCGCAGTCTAAGTCCCAAACGAAGTCTCGTTTATCTTCCGTTAGTCTGTGTAGTGGTTTAGCAATATCCGAGAAATGCTTAATAAAGCGTCTGTAATACGCGCATAGTCCCAGAAACGCGCGAATCTCCGTTTTGTTCTTTGGAACAGGCCATTCCTGAACAGCTCTAATCTTCTCGGGGTCGGTTTTAACTCCTTCTGTGGAGATCACATGTCCAAGATAGCTGACCTCCCTTTTAAATAAAGCGCACTTCTTTGGACTCAGTTTAAGGTTAGCCTCACGGATTCGAGTAAAAACTTTTTCCAGGTTCTTCAGGCTTTCTTTGAAGCTGCGTCCCATAACTATGACATCGTCCAGGTAAACCAGACAGACATCTCCGAGTAGACCCACCATTACTCTTTCTATGAGGCGCTCAAACGTGGCCGGGGCATTACATAACCCAAATGGCATAACATTAAAATGCCATAATCTGTTTCCAACTCCTGTACTAAAGGCTGTCTTCTCTTTATCTTCAGGACTGATCTCCACCTGCCAGTAGCCACTTTTTAAATCGATGGTTGAAAACCATTTCATACCACTAAGCATGTTGTAACGACGCGCTCTGCAAACGTCGTCACACCGGTTTTAATTCTATTTTTGAACGAAAAGTTTCGGAACGCGGAGTGAATGACATTTTGACGTATAGCTGTCAAAGCACCTTTCTTCCTAGCGTTGAGGCTGGATGGTCGATATTCATGGCTTCGTAACTTAATTTCAATAAATCTCATAAAAATGAGAGTATTTTTGCCTAAAGGATAATAGTTTGTGTCTTCACAACTATCCTCTTGTGGAATTATAGTTTATTTCTGGTGAGTTGTCATTTTTTAATAAGATTCACTTTGTTGGAATTCGCCACGTTCCTAATTTGAAAAATAATTGTTAAAATTCTATTGTTTCAGCTCTTAATCTGAGAATATTATGATTTCTTTTGCTATTGGCATTGTTCCAGCAAATTAAGGCGGTAAGTCGCACAAATTTATAAAAAATTAGGACCTCGTGTTCATATTGGAGTTTGTTCTAATGACATGCAATTTTGTTACAGGTTTCCAAATTGGAACCGCCTTCTTTTCTTTTCTTTTCTTTTTTCCTTTTTCTCTTTTTGCCTTTGGATCTTTTCTTTGGACCTTTGTCTTCGGTCATCTACATTTCCTTATGGAGGGTTTGGACTTTTCGCCTCAAACCTGGATGTACCGCATGGGCTTAAACTGAAAACTTCGCCTGCTACGAGCTTTCTCGCTGCTGTGTTTACATATACTCGCCGAGGGATGCCGTGAGCTTACTTTAATTATATTTTAAATCTAAACTTCAAAATAACCTAAAAATGCATTGGTGACATAAGATCATATTGACATAAGATCATATTGACATAGGATCAGATTGACCTAGCTTATAAAACTCTAATTTTAAATTTAAGGTTAGATATACATTAGGAATGTATCCTTGCAACTATTTCTAAATGCACACTGGAGTGGACAATAAAACCTTAAACCTCACCGTTTGGTTTCATTTAGCTTACCTCCGGCAGATTAAAAGTTTCCAATCTCCGCTGATTATCCTAGGCATGTGTATCTCCAAGGCGCCCGAACTTTTATGGTAATGTACTTACAAACCAATTTTATTTCTATTTCTTTTAAATAGGAGATACAGAGAAAATAAAATCATTTTTTTATTATTACATCTGGCACTCGCGAACAGGGACATGACAGTGTGCATATATCTTTATTCCTTGTCACCTTTGCATTATTTTTTACCTTATCATGTTAAGAACAGTGTTTTCTTCATGTATTTTACTGTTACATAACTGTGTATTACAGTAAATCTTTGTTATTGTTTACTTTGCAAAACTAATCATACTACAAGTTAGTACTATTGTTTGTATCTCTCAATTACAGGTGAATGTTTCAATTTGTATAACATGGTTATTGTTATAATTGTTTTATCTTATATAGCTTTTGTTTATTACAGGTAAGATTTTCCACTTAGTAATATTATATAATTACTAGTTCTTAACCTTTATTCACATGTGTGAAAACATAGTAATATTTGAATATTTGCTGTTTACCTTAAGTAGACATAAATAATTTATTTTGTGAATCACTAATGCATTTTTATCTTTATAGGCATTTGACCTAAATAATTTTTGCAACAATAACATTCCATTCTATGAGTTTGTTTGACTTTTGAGTTTAGCGTTTTGCTATCAATGCAATTAACTTCATTCATAATTTAATTAACTTTAATTAGAAACTTTAATTGATACTTTAATTAGAAACTTATAGTGTATTTAATACAACTTTTTATTAGATTTTCACATCCTTTTATAAATCAAACATGGATAAGGAAATACAGGTCCCGCCTTTGTTTGAGAATATTGTTGGTGATGTTCCAGTTGGTACTTCTACTCATGAGATGCCTCATGTCATGGCTGATTTATCTGAAGTTGTTGATCCATTTTCGAATAGTCGAGGAGCTGGTGATCATAGTCTGAGAGCCGCATCTTCATTTAATATGATGAATGTTTTATTGAATGATAATTTGAGGAAAAACTTGCATTCTGTTACTTAGATGATCTCATATTGATAAATTCTACATTCTCTGATCATTTAGATTATTTAAATAAAATTTATAAAATCCTTAAAGATGCTGGATTAACTATTAATTTAAAAAAGTGTAATTTTTGTAAAGATAAACTGCGTTATCTTGGTTATATTGTTGATAGTAATGGTTTACATACAGACCCTGCTAAATTAGAGTCCATTAAAAGTTTCCCACGCCCAGAAAGCGTTAGACAATTAAGAAGTTTTCTTGGGTTATGTTCTTATTACCGTAGATTCATTGATAAGTTTGCTGATATTGCTTCGCCCTTAACCAAATTAACGGCCGGAAGCAAGAATTCTAAAAAATCTCTTTTCTGGAATGAAGAAGCTGAAGTTGCTTTTCATAATTTAAAACTTGCATTAATTTCTGCACCAGTTTTACATTGTCCGAATTTTGAAAGACCATTCTCTTTACATTGCGATGCTAGTTCTGTTGGAATTGGTAGTGTCCTGAGCCAAGATGATGATAATGGAGATCAACATCCTGTAGCTTATTATTCTAGATCACTTAATAAATGTGAACGTAATTATAGTACAACTGAGAGAGAGTTGTTGTCAATATTGGATTCTATTGAACATTTCAGACCTTATATTGAAGGAATGAAATTTACAGTTATCACTGACCATGCTAGTTTAACTTGGCTTCTTAAACTTGATAATCCTAGTGGTCGTCTTGCACGTTGGGCTGCTAGAATTTCTCAATTTACTTTTGATGTTAAATATAAAAAAGGTTCTTTACATTTAGTTCCAGATTGTTTATCCAGAATAGAAATTTCTGCTATTAATATTCCTGTAAATAATATTATTGTTATGCCAAATGAGGATATCGTTGATCCTTGGTATAGAAAAATATTTGTAAATTGTCAAAAGTTTCCTAGAAAATATAAAAATTTCAAAGTTGAAAGTGATACTTTGTATAGATTTTGTAAAGATAAATATAATCCTAATAATCGTTTAAATTGGAAAATTGTCATACCTAAAGAACACATCTTAGACACTATTAAATCTAATCATGATGATGTTAATTCAGGACATTTAGGCATTCATAAAACTTTAAATAAATTAAAAATACATTATTTTTGGAAAGGTATGTTTATTGATGTTCAAAAATACATTTCTTCTTGTGATACTTGTAAAGCTTATAAATCTTCTACTAATCCACCTCATGGAATTATGGTTAATCCTAAGAAAGTTGATAAACCAATGTTAATGCTTTCTATTGATATTATTGGAACTCTTCCAAAAGCTTATTCTGGCCATAAATATATACTTTCAATCATAGATGTTTTTACAAAATATTGTTGGATATTTCCTATGACTAGTGCTACCAATAAAGTAATTTGTGGGATACTTGAAAAAGAAATATTTCTTAAGTTTGGAACGCCTAAAATTTTTGTTTGTGATAATGGAAGCCAATTTACAGCTAAGCAATTTGTAGATTTTCTAAAAAGTTATAATATTAGTAAAATATTTTATAATACTTTATATACACCTCAAAATAATCCTGTAGAGAGATATAACAAAACAGTCGAAACATGTATTTCTTGTTTTGTTAAAGATGATCATAGAACTTGGTCAAAATATTTGCCTCATGTTCAATTAGCTTTAAATAGTAGTGTGAATCTAGCTACAGATTTCACTCCTAATTTTCTCATGTTCGGTAGAGAACTTATTTTTGATGCTTCATTGCACCGTTTTAGTAATTCTTTTGATAACCTCAATCAACTTGATGTTGTTGATAGGTCTTCATTTGCTTTTTCACTTAAATCACTTAGTGATATTTTTATAAAAGTTCAAGCTTCATTGCTTAAAGCTTATAAGCGTAATGCGCGTTATTATAATATAGGAAGGAAGGTCATTTCTTTTGAGGTGGGAGATATAGTGTGGAGGAGAAGTTTTGTGCAGTCTAATGCTCCTGCATTCTTTTCGGCTAAGTTAGCACCTAAGTTTGTTAAGTGTGAAATAATAGATAAAATTTCCTCTAATGTTTATGTTTTAAAAGACCTTAATAAAAACTATACTGGTCGTTATCATATTAAAGACATAATTAAATATTAAAATTATTCTTGTTTTGACAATGTCTATCTTTGTCTTTGGTACTTTGTTTGAAGTATGACCCCACTATGAGGTGATGTTTGAAAGGTTGAGGGGTGTTGAAAGGAGATGTATGTTAGGAACTTCACAACAATTTATTAATTTCAATTTTAGTTTCCTTCAAAAATAACTTAGGTCATTTTAGGACTTGTTATTGTGTAACTCTACTCCATATTAACAAATTGTTCCACATCAAAAGATCTTATATTTTTATTTATCTTTGTTGTATAGGATTATTTTCCTGTATATATTTTTATACACTTGTATATTTAATATTGTATATTTTGTACAAATTTAGGAATTTAGTTTCTACTCTAATATAGGAGTGAAATTTAATATTCATTTTCTACATTAAATTCACTTGACTTATTTCCACTCACTTAGGGAATGGAAAATTAAGTTTCTTGAACTTTATTTTTGTACAGTTCTGGGTTATTTTCTTAGTATTAAGATTCTCGGATTGGACGCATTTTATGCATTTTTTACACACCTTGTTATACCATTTTTTGGGAAACTTGTGTCTTACTGGACTTTACAATTTTTTGTGCTATTGTGTTTCATACACATAGTCACACCTTACGCTTTGCGCACGGGAAGCTGGTGGTGTTGAGCCGGTCGTAATTGTCGTTTTTCTCTTTTTGTACGATTGTGTTTTTATACACATTGTTACATTTTTTATGCTTTGCGCACGGGATGTCGGTGGTGTTGTGCCGGTCGCAAATGTCATACTTTGTAATAATTAAAGTAAGCTCACGGCATCCCTCGGCGAGTATATGTAAACACAGCAGCGGGAAAGCTCGTAGCAGGCGAAGTTTTCAGTTTAAGCCCATGCGGTACATCCATGTTTGAGGTGAAAAGCCCAAACCCTCCATAAGGAAATGCAGTTGACCGAAGACAAAGAAACGCCGAAAAAGGTCCAAAGAAAAGAGAAAAGGCAAAGACAAAGGCGGTTCCAATTTGAAAACCGCCTTAATTTGCTGGAACAATGCCAATAGCAAAAGAAATCATAATATTCTCAGATTAAGAGCTGAAACAATAGAATTTTAACAATTATTTTTCAAATTAGGAGCGTGGCGAATTTCCAATAAAGTGAATCTTATTAAAAAATGACAACTCACCAGAAATAAACTATAATTCCACAAGAGGATAGTTGTGAGGACACAAACTATTATCCTTTAGGCCAAAATACTCTCATTTTTATGAGATTTATTGAAATTAAGTTACGAAGCCATGAATATCGACCATCCAGCCTCAATGCTAGGAAGAAAGGTGCCTTGACAGGTATACGTCAAAATGTCATTCACTCCGCGCTCCGAAACTTTTCGTTCAAAAATAGAATTAAAACCGGTGTGACGACGTTCGCAGAGCGCGTCGTTACAACTTTTCTTATGCGGTTGTGCTCAGAAAGTCAGTGGTGTTGTACTGGTCACAATTGTCATATTTTCTTTATATTTTGCTTGTGCTCGGAAAGTTGGTGGTGTTATGCCGATCACAATGCTTATAAATATATTATTACGACACTTTTGTTGTGATTTTGTTTTGACGTTTTGGATGTTGGAATAGGAATTTGAAGTCGGCGGCTTTTCAACCTAACCGACAGTGGGAAAACTTCATTGTTTTTACCGATTTTCTTTCAGATTCGGCAGCGTTGGTGCTTAACCGATATCTTGTTAGTTTTATATTTCTGTTTCAGGAATAGCTGGTATAGAGTCGGTGGCGTAGGAGCTCAACCGCACTTTTGTATTGATGCTAGAAGGCTGGTTAAGATCAAGGATTAGATTCGACGGCGTTGGTTGCCTAATCGATATCTGGAATGGAATTGAGTAGGGATTGTTTAATTTGTTTTATTGAAGGATTTATTTTCACTTTTGTGTTGAAATAAGTTTTTACTCTTTTCTGAGTTTGGTTTCGGTTATTCCATTAAGTTGGATAGTGTCCTTTGTTTCCATTTGAAACTGGAAATTCTTTTTCAACTTAAATCTTTACTTTTCGAGTGTTTTCACATTCTTTGATTTTTAGGAATGCTTTCCCATTCTTTAATTTATAATTATTTCTGCAATACCCAATGCAAGATACTTTCGCATTGCCTTTTTGTTTATTGAAAAATGTTGCAAGACATTTTGTCTTTTGAGGTTTTTTGGAATTTTGTTCTGGACTCTCATAATTTTCATTAGAAAAGGAAGTTTCTTTCTTTCTTTTTTCTTTTTGGGGAGGGATGTAATGTAACGACGCGCTCTGCAAACGTCGTCACACCGGTTTTAATTCTATTTTTGAACGAAAAGTTTCGGAACGCGGAGTGAATGACATTTTGACGTATAGCTGTCAAAGCACCTTTCTTCCTAGCGTTGAGGCTGGATGGTCGATATTCATGGCTTCGTAACTTAATTTCAATAAATCTCATAAAAATGAGAGTATTTTTGCCTAAAGGATAATAGTTTGTGTCTTCACAACTATCCTCTTGTGGAATTATAGTTTATTTCTGGTGAGTTGTCATTTTTTAATAAGATTCACTTTGTTGGAATTCGCCACGTTCCTAATTTGAAAAATAATTGTTAAAATTCTATTGTTTCAGCTCTTAATCTGAGAATATTATGATTTCTTTTGTTATTGGCATTGTTCCAGCAAATTAAGGCGGTAAGTCGCACAAATTTATAAAAAATTAGGACCTCGTGTTCATATTGGAGTTTGTTCTAATGACATGCAATTTTGTTACAGGTTTCCAAATTGGAACCGCCTTCTTTTCTTTTCTTTTCTTTTTTCCTTTTTCTCTTTTTGCCTTTGGATCTTTTCTTTGGACCTTTGTCTTCGGTCATCTACATTTCCTTATGGAGGGTTTGGACTTTTCGCCTCAAACCTGGATGTACCGCATGGGCTTAAACTGAAAACTTCGCCTGCTACGAGCTTTCTCGCTGCTGTGTTTACATATACTCGCCGAGGGATGCCGTGAGCTTACTTTAATTATATTTTAAATCTAAACTTCAAAATAACCTAAAAATGCATTGGTGACATAAGATCATATTGACATAAGATCATATTGACATAGGATCAGATTGACCTAGCTTATAAAACTCTAATTTTAAATTTAAGGTTAGATATACATTAGGAATGTATCCTTGCAACTATTTCTAAATGCACACTGGAGTGGACAATAAAACCTTAAACCTCACCGTTTGGTTTCATTTAGCTTACCTCCGGCAGATTAAAAGTTTCCAATCTCCGCTGATTATCCTAGGCATGTGTATCTCCAAGGCGCCCGAACTTTTATGGTACTGTACTTACAAACCAATTTTATTTCTATTTCTTTTAAATAGGAGATACAGAGAAAATAAAATCATTTTTTTATTATTACAATGTCCAGGGTATCATCGATTCTAGGCAAAGGATAACTGTCTTTCTTAGTGACATTATTTAACATTCGGTAATCCACACAAAACCTTGTGCTACCGTCCTTCTTTTTTACTAGTACCACAGGTGATGACCATGGACTCGTAGAAGGTTCGATCACTTTGCTCTCAGCCATGTCTTTAATCATTTCTGCTACCTCCCCTTCTCTAGCCCACGGTAAACGTCGAGGTCTCTGTTTTATGGGCCTGGAGTCACCTGTGTCAATCCGGTGTTTCACGAGCCCAGTCCTTCCACAGTCATTCCCGGTTGCAAAGATGTCTCTGAATTGTAGCAGCAGGTCTCTGGCTTGGTGCAATTCTGATGCTGTTAAATTTTCCTTCGAATTCTCAAGAAGTTGTTCGATGTGATCTTCGGAGACTTGTGTACCACCTTGTTGAGTCGAAGTGTTGTTCAACCGCCTCAGGCACTTTACTTCCTCACATCTTCCGACCACACTATTCTTCTTCAGGAGAACTATTTCATCACTGAGGTTAAGAATTCTCACTCTAGCGATTCCGTTCGGTATCAGTAAGGTTCTTGCTGTTATTAAATTTTGATGACTGCCGGCATCTTCCACAATAAGACATCTTCTTTGTTCAGTCTTCGCGGGAAACTTCACTTTGACTAATGTTTCCGATTTAGGAGCTAACGTTGTATCCGTTAAACAGTAAAGAGAGCACGGGTGCGATCCTTGTAAACAAACTTCCTGATCAGGGAATCTCAGCACTCCTCTAGGTATATCCAAGACACATCTGTGGTTCCTCAAGAAATCCAGTCCCAAAATGCAGTCATCAGTAATATTAGCAATGAGTACTGACTGCTGGTATATTTGGTCGCCAATTCTTACCTCCACGTCTGTTTCACCGAGAACGGTCACTGGCTGGCCAGTAGCGGTCTGAAGCTGGCACCTTGGAAATCGTTTGTCCCACCTTATGGTGCGTTTCAGCAATTCTGGTCTAATAACTGTACGTGAAGCTCCAGTATCCACTGTTAAACTGCAAGGTTGATTGTTTAAGGTGGCTTCGATGATCAAACTATTTCCATTGCAAACTTGAGTTATAGTGATGGTTGGGGCCTCATGTCGACCAGCCAGCGCCCGCCCCGCGGCCCTGGCGGCATTTAGTTTAACGGAACCTCTTGATCCACTTGGGTCCCGGAGTCCGTGACCCTCCTCCGTTTTCGCGAAGGACACTCTGATTGAATATGGCCCCTTCCTCTACAGGAATAACACGTTGGGACATACCGTGGCTTCCTCTCTTCTGCAACCACCTCTTTGACCTCCCTGACCTTACTTATTCCGGCATTCTGCCGTACAGTTTCCACCTCGAGAGCATAAGCCAGTGCTTCTTTCAAGGTCTGATGGTGACGCAACTGTACACTAGTTTTCACTTCTGCGTCTCGTATGCCGTTTAGGAAGGCCTCCAGCAGAGTGGTTTCGATCATAATGGGTGTCGATGAGTAGGCCCGACGAACGAGTCTTTCAACTTCTACAGCCCATTCCTGGAGGCTTTGACTAGACTTTTGTTTCTTCTCCCGGAGCTGCGCTCGGTAGACATTCTCCAGGTGTTTGTCACCGTAACGTGTGTCTAAAGCTTCCATCAAAGACCCCAGAGTCCTTCCTTCAGGCGGCAGGTTTTCCAGTATTATTAAGGCATCTCCTCGTAATGCAAGTGTCAAGGCCATAAATGACTCCTCGTTGCTCCAGGCTTTAGTTTTTGCCAATATCTCGAATTGGTACTTGAAGGCTGTCCACGAGGAAGTTCCATCAAAGTGTGGTAGGTCGAACTTTGCTGATGATGGTGAGGTCACGGTAACAGGTCCGCAGGTTTCCAGCCTGACGATCTTCTTTTCTAGAACTTGCAAGCGGTCGTCCATGGTCCCAGACTTCAAAGCCACTTCATTACTCAGCATTTGCAAGCCATCTTCGAGCTTCCTCACTTTATCACCCAGTGCATGGATGCCTGCATCGATTTTACCCATGACGGCTTCCTGGTTGGCCTGCAGCATCTGCTGCATAGAAGCATGCGTCTCTTGCCTGGAAGCCTGCATCATCTGCTGCATAGAAGTCTGCATCTCTTGCCTGGAGACCTGTATCTCTTGCCTGGAGGCCTGCATCATCTGCTGCATAGAAGCCTGCATCATCTGCTGCATAGAAGCCTGCATTTCTTCCTTGGAGGTCTGCATCTCTTGCCTGGAGGCCTGGATCTCTTGCCTGGAGGCCTGCATCATCTGCTGCATAGAAGTCAGCAGCGTCATCATGTTGGTATCTGATGAGGTTCCATCTGGTGCTGCCGTAGTTCCCGCTGAGACAGCAGCATCGGCCTGACTCCCTTCCTCTTCGAGGGTTCGTTGACGTGCGGCATCCATTTCCACTTGACGTCTGGTCCGTGGAGTACGCCCTTCGTCTTCACGTGGTAATAACGGCATTCCGCTTCTGACACCAATTGTTACGTGCACGGGGTACAATTAAATGCCGTTTACTCAACGAAGAGATTTATTAGCTCACCACAAACTAGACAATTAGATCGCTAGTACACACAGTACTTCTTCAACAGTTCCAGTCGCTCAGCAGTTCACAGTAGTCCACAGTCGTTGCTCAGGTCGCAGGTAGAATCTTCTTTTCGGTCGCTTAAGTTCGCTGTGTTCGTTATCGATCTCAAAGACTGAATGCCTCGTGTCGCTATGCGAGCGTGTTTTTATACCTCTCAATTAAGAGGATCGAATTATCTAGAAAGCTCGCGAGCGACAAATACCTATTCCTTTGATCTTGCCGCCGTCGCTGACCTTCGAGTACATTCTCGATATTTACCTATTGTTTATTTTTATTCAACAAAGTGTTGTAGGAACTCGTAGGTAGGTTGTGACTTTTTGTTGACGATTCCAGATTTTTCTATGCCATTCGGTAGAGTACCTCGTCACTAACAATGCGTTTTTATTTCTTGAAGATTTGATTATTAGTTTTCGAGATATCGACGGCTGTCGTAACAATATAATACTCAATCGTTTACCTGGATTTAACTTTGATCAAATTCAGGGGATCTCTGTCATAAATTGCATGTTGAGCATACTCTTTTAATTGGGTTGGGGTTATCTAATCTGCAGGACTATATTTGTAATAGATAAATTCATACCTATTGCTACAAAAGTGATAACAATGCTGTAGTGCGTAGGGCACCGCACCCACCTCTACTTCCTTCTTTACAAGGAAATAATGGCAAGTGCGAAATTTCTTCCCAATCTATTACATCGACTCCAAAGCGATAACAGTCGTATATATTACTAGTATATTGTGTCTAGTACAGTAAACTGCGGCCAAAGAAACCAGACATTCGACCTACTTTCCTTGACAAGCCGCACATAAAGGGAAATTCATTCGTACTGGCCAACACTAAGCGGATCAGTTGATATTTCAAGTTATGTTTGTTTAGTAGATTTTCAATCTAAACATATATTTTATTAGTCGCCCTTAGATCCATCCGACATGACACAGGCCACAGCTACATTGATTCTAAATTACGAATATGACTAAGGTAACAATTAGTAAATTGACCATAGGAGGACATCGTGATTTACCTACCTGGAAAAAACATTTTATTTTATCCATATTAGAAAAAGAGGTCATGCCAGGACATGCCTATATCATTGACTACCGTACACGAGGGTTTATTTTATATATACCTACCGTGACAGGTGCACTAATTTACATTATGAAATATTATGACTAGATTTGATTAGGGTTTAGACCAAGCAGTAGTCACTGAGAGGGCAACCAAAGGTCAACCGCAAATAAATTTGCACACCGAATATGGTGTAACATGCTGTACTCTTTAAAACACTGCCTTACATCTATTGTAAAACCATGTTTCTCGCGAATAAAGATTTTATGATTAATGATTTATTTACTCTCCAATACTGCACTTCGTGTCTAATTATGTTTCTGAGCATTTAGCTTTAGATTTCGTTTTTAATGAAAATTTCTGAAGCGATCTTTTTTTTTTTTTTTTTTTTTACGTGCGCAAAATCCCCACGGATACCTCCCCACCGGAGCCGGTGGAGGAGGTTATGTCGGACTCGAACCGACTAAAACGCACGCCGCCTGTGGGTCGTTTTGGTTGCCGAAGGTGAGGTTGACAGGCATATCCCTCGCACCCCGGCCGACCCAGGGCCATCTCTCACGATATGGCCCTCTTCTCGGGTGTGGGGACTACAGAGTCCCCAACTCGACCCCGGAAACGGGGAGGCGCGCCACGCGCGCCACCGCCGCGGCCTGCTTCTGCCAGGGTGACAGGCGGCTTCACCTGTCACCCCCAGGCCGGCGCTCATGGGGGGCGGAGGTCGTTCATCGACCTCCGACGCCCGAGTTGCCTTCGTGCGCGGGCAGCTTGTCTTGCGATCCTTCGTCGCTCCCGCTGCCGCTCCCGCCCCGCCTCCTCCTTCACGAGCATTACTTGCTCGCAGAAGGAGGCGCCGGCCGCCCACGCATCCGCGCAGCGAACCATCGCCGCGAGCAAGGTGGAGAGCGTGAGAACCCTCACTCCCAGGGCCGCCACAAGCTCCCGCCTCGGCGTCTCCCACGCCGGACACTCGGTGAGCGTGTGCGGACCTGAGTCCTCGCTCGCGTCGCAGTGATGGCACTCGGACGTTGGCTCTTTCTGCATCCGACGCAGATACTTTCCGAAGCATCCGTGCTCGGTGATCATCTGCGTCAGACGGTACGAGAGGCTGCCGTGTGGCCTCTCTAGCCACTCCCCCATGATGGGTCTTATCGCCGTTACTACGGCGTGCCCTGCGCTTGGTTGCCCAAGTCGTCTCTCCCATTCCGCCACCATTTCCCTGTGGAGCCGGGATCTCACGGCCCGAATTTCTTCGGGCTCGGGATCGTGACCCCGCTCCTTCCTATCCTACAGCACGTAGTACGAATTTTAAACAACCAGTGAAATTCACTAGTATGTCGACAATGTGAGGAATAACAGTTATAAGTGCAGGAATTTGTCTAAATAATATCAGCTTCGTTAACAATATTGTATACAAATTTTACATAACGCTACGAAGATACACTTTTACACAACACCCAGAAAAGCGATATCTTATATGCTTCCGGTATTTAAGACCAGAGGAGTTACGGTGCCCGAACACATAACTCTAATACCTTTCTTGCCAAGATAAGATAAAGAAGGGTTATCTTTTTTTTTACCACTGGTAGACACCTACACCTACTACCTATCTCGTTATTATTGTCATTAAGATTTGTTCAGACCTTAGCACAGAATAATCCACTACTTCTTTTGTCTTTATAAGAATAAAATTGAACTGCATGAATTGAACTAAGGCAGTTGGTGACGAGGGAAAAATATCTGTCTAGATTGATAACAGTTGGTCTCTTGTATGAGTGTGTCAAAACTGGCAATATATCTAATTGGGACCTTACCTACTACTGAAACTAAGTGGATAGAAAAGAGAAACTGCTTTGGGAGTTGATAGTTATGTACCTATATCATAATGTAATGATTATACGTTTGCTTCAAGAACTACATCTCAGGAAGCATCAATAAATTTTCCGTGTACCTACTAGGAAGATATCACGGACAGTGTTTATGAAGAAGTGTATCAAGCATTTTCTGTCTTTTTGGCATACGGTCAGAGCAGAAGTTTTGTTTGTTTTGTTCAACACTCTTTTTTATTAAAATTAATGTATCTTTTCTTAAAAACCAAAATATATAAATCTTAAAAACCTCCTAAATCATGGAAATATCAAAACAAACAGCCACTTGTTTTGCATAATATTGTGAAAAATAACTTCCTACACAATCTGCAAGAAGTCTTATCAGTTCTACCTATTACAATAAAACCTGATAGGCGTGATTGTAATCAGCATGTTTTTTATATCATGGCTCTGTTTATATTAGCTGTGAATGAAGTGTTTACTAATAAATAATGCATTCGTTTCTGTCTACAAATAGGTACCTACTGTTAGTTGCGATATTTGGGTCATTGTAGTTCAGCGAGTTGAACGGCCTTTCGTCCTAGGAAGCCGGTTCTAGTCTCGACTGCATACACTATTGAAGTATCCTTACGAATAGCTATTATATACTAATAAATACCCCATGTATTGACAATAACTCGGGAGAATTATATTTTTACTACCTACTTTTAATGACGAAAATTATTAGCTGAGTAATTTCGCCCATAAACCTGTAGGTTGTCGGCGAAATAGACTCTCACTTTGACTTATTAATTTAGTCATAATATGTGTAACAAATATTACTTTTTATACAAAATCCTTTAGTGTTACCTAAGTAAAGTCACCAAACCTGAAATTCTTCATTTTACAGTTTGTTAAATCACGCGTTATTACAAGTGCGTTACTATAAACCACAAATAAGTAATAACATTTTTAACATATTTTTGTAATATATACTTCCATAAAAAGTCTGTAGAATAAGACCTTATATTACAAAAATAAAAGAAAGAAGTTGTTTTATTATTGCGTTCATTCACTTCAACACAATTTCTTTATTATTCATCAAAACATTAAATCAAGTACCGTACTTCCTATGCCATGTGTGCAAGAAATGGAAATTCTATGAGCTACATAAAGTACTTTCATTAAGCTTCGTGAATATAAAAGTACTCGTATTTATATATACTAGTCAGGTTGTCATGACTTCATCAACCCCAGTGTAGTTATATCGAGAAAAGCGCCTTTTTGTGGATTGAAAGTATGTGATATTGTTAAATGTCTGTCGTCTATTGCTCGGTACATATATCTTGGATCTTTTTTTATACCACTTAGGTGGCAGACAAGCACACGGCCCACCTGATGGAAAGTGGTTACCGTGGCCTATGGACGTTTGTAACACCAGAGGAGTCACAGTCGCGCTGCCAACCCTGTAAGTACAGAGTTTCTGTGCCGTCAGTGTAGAAGACAAAGCAGGACAAGTCTTTAGTCTTCCCAATGACAGCACAAATTCTTCAGTGAGCTCTGGCTACCCTACTTACCGCTGGGAACACAACACGAAGTTATTATAACCGCGGTATTCTGTAGGGCAGAGGTACTTCATCAGTCGGACTGCTCAATTGGGTGGAAATACCGCCGTGTTCTACCTCCTATGATCTAAAATGTGCTATGTACGCGCAGTAGATACACGTTTATGGGGTGCTACTGTGGTGGATGAATTCAAATTCATCAAGCATAGATTATTCCACATATAAACAATAAGCGCGCCTATTTAGGTCCAAGACACGTGGCCTAAGGTATACATAGGAAATTTATGTGCTGAAGATGAACCGAAGTTTCAAGTATCGAAATGGATTTTATTTTTAAAGCAACCGAGCGATGCATCGGATATTCAGTCTATTCCAGTCTGTTCTATTCATATAACTTCCTCAATATCTATTTTAATAAAGTTTCGTTCGCCTGTCGCATGGATAGCGCCACTAGAAAATAGATTAGAAATCACTCAAAACGGATATTGTTCATAACTTCGCATGCAGTCGGATCCGCAGCATAAAGTAAGAACAGTGTTGTGACATAAAACTGTATTAAACGTTAGAGTTTAAAAGCTTATCATTGCACTTATTGCATCTTGGCGTTTCCTTTTTTATTTTATTAAGTAATAATGAAGTAAACAGTGAAGTTAAGATGTTCTGACTTATAAA
The DNA here is from genome assembly GCA_963662185.1 of Eilema griseolum. NCBI lineage: Eukaryota > Metazoa > Arthropoda > Insecta > Lepidoptera > Erebidae > Eilema > Eilema griseolum. The sequence goes on along the minus strand of OY759230.1, from coordinate 22,252,540 downwards.
ATATTCAGTTAGAGAGAGTTCATTTTGTATTAATATAAATAATACTTGGTAATACCTAGGTTAATTAAAGATGTACGATTCATTCTCATTATTAAGTACATTTAAAATCAATCTGCAGGATACAAAATGTGTGTTATTGTTACTAAATACTCTAGGAACCACCATATAGTCGTTATTTATAATCTTTAGCCCATAACATAAGAATAGATTATACCTAATATGTTTACTAGTTAAAGTAACGATATTTTCCTCTTGTATCGTACTCGCATACCTACGATGTATGTAGTATATAACAGAAGTAATTAGGTACTTACCATTGCCAGAGTTATGTATTGCTTTTATAGCTTTTTTTAATTTCGTTAGGCCTTCGCGGTCGAAATCCAACGTCTGAAACAAGATAAAATATAGATTAAAAATATATCAACGAATCGAATGAGTTTGAGCATGATGGTTGTTGCGAAAGAAGATTTGCTCTAAACTATAACGTCGACAAGCTGTCACCGGCATAAAGACTTGTTCACAATAGCACAGTGTGTTATAGAAGCCGATTTGCGGTCATCTCCGTTTTATAAACTCTTCGTATAGAGAATTTTAAGACAAACTACTTAAAAAAACTTTCGTTGATGTATGTCTCATACTTTTTGAGAAATTAAAAAAATCGAGAAAAATCCATAGAAATCAGAAAAACTTTATAGCTGTTTTCCTTATGATTTTTAACCATAAATTGTTTATAAACATGATGAATGTTGACCTAAAGAACAAATGTACATATAAATAATTGATGATTGGAGTATTAAAAAAAAGAAAAAAAATATTTTCTATGATAACTTAAATATTTTTTTTTTCGAAAACTATTGCATTGTAGCATTTGTTTTAAATTGAATTATATGTATAATGTTAATATGTATTGCCACAAAAAAAACCAGACGCGAAAAACACGCGTTTCGTAAGATATGATTTTTTAAAAATCTTGCTTAGGGTTGTCAAAAATTAAGTTATTGTGTGAAATGTACCATTTATGATCCGCAAAGTTACTGATGACTCATAATTGACGTTATAGGTAAATATTATGTACTTATTGTAAATATACTATTCTCATGGCAAAAGATATGCTACTTGGCAATTTTTCTTCTATGAAGGTCATCGTGTGGTATTGGGAAGGGGTCCGCCCTCGTTAGGCATATGCTAAAACCCAATATCAGTACACGATGACTGGAGAAGCGGGGGTGAGGCGTCATGGAGCCGTTAAAGACCCATGACACCACTTTGCCTCAACAGGAACTGACCCATTCTGTTGGGGGATGTCATCTCGGGCCTCGACCGAGTGACTTAATGCTAGAGGGGCATGAGGGCGCCAACCCTCATGTTGGTCAGCGAGTGGCAAATGTAGGTGCTCTTCACTCTCCGGGTGTACCTATGAATATGTTAGGAGACGCATCGACCAACTTAAGCGTCGATAAAAAAGTAACAGCTTTAACTCGTCTCGAAATGTTCACAATTTTAGAAAATGTAGCTCATTTACAAGGTTCAAAAAAGCGACCTCTGGACCTTTCTTCATCTGAACGCACTACTATAGTATTAAATACCCTATATCCCAAAGGTATCCCTGATAAAATTCACATATCCAGCACCATTAACAGAACCATCACTACATTTCTTTGTAAATGTGAACAACTTTACCAAACAGCTTGCCGAAATCGTTCAAGGTTTTTGAAAAAAAATAAGGACTGGCTTTCAAAAAAGTTTACACTAAGCAGTTCCATCAACATAAATAACGATGAGCATCTGGATCGGGCACATTTACTAGAAAATAAAATTGTTTTGCCGCCGAAAGAACAAGAATCCATAAGTGCCAGTCAAAAAATATTAACAGTCCCCTCAACGTCCATAATATCTAATAGCGTACTGGATGCTTCTTCCACTTTGATTCCATTTGAAGACATCAGCAATCGTAGTCAGAAAAGTGATTGGAAAAGTTTCGAACAACACCATGAAGACCAACCTAAGGAAAATCTGATTGTTTTGGAGTCAGAAAACCGAGACCCCATGAGTGTCATATTACCTTCAACGCTGGGTGTATCTAACATATCACTAGATGCACCTTCGACCTCAAAACAATATGAAGACTTGACCAAACGAAGTCAGAGAAGGACAAGAAAAAGTCTTGAAGACGAACTCGGAAACGAACCCCTAGAAAAAATATTTAAGGTTGTGTCTAAACTTGCAATACATAAAACAGGTACTTGCAATAATAAAAGTTCTGCAAGTGATTTTGAATTTGTCATGAAAGAATGTTTAAAATCGCCCACTCAATCAACTGTTATTGCCAATATGATAAGGAACCCTCAACAAAGTAAAGCGCAGCCGTATACTGCTGATGAAGCTCTTTCTTTAATGATAGATAGAAAATTGACTGTTGAGGACTACATTACCATCCAAAATGGCGCAAAATGTCGAGGATTTAATCTGTATCCACCCTATTATAAGATACAGATGGCAAAAAAATTTTGTTACCCTGATGTTGAACTTTCTGTAACAGATCGAGAAGTGAAAGTGCCTTTATTCGATTTACTATTGCATACGTTTCGGCGAATTATAGATTCATGCGAACTACTTGTTTCAGAGTATTGTACACAAAAACAGTTAGATACACTTCACTGTGTTTTTGAGGGTTCTTGGGGTTTCGATGGTAGTACAGGCCAATCAATTTACAAGCAGACATTTTCTGATGGCGACGACGACGAACATTGCCTTTTTGCTACTACATATATCCCATTACGCATAAAAACTGTTGACAATTTTCTCTTATGGTCCAATCCAAATCCTCAGTCATTTAGATTTTGCCGTCCAATAAAAATCCAATACCGATCGGAATCTAAAGAATTAATTCTTACAGAGAAGCACCGTGTAGAGGAAGAAATTAAAGAGCTTTCGCCGATTTTTGCTGAGGTCTCCTCTGGGTATAGAGTTATTGGAGAGCCAAAGTTATATTTAACCATCATAGATGGTAAGGTATTTAATGTAATCACAAATACTAATTCGCAGTTACGATGTGCATGTTGTGGAGCAACTTGCACTGAATTTAATAATCTGGATATAGTGTCCACAAAGCCATTAAACCAAGAAGCTCTATTACATGGTCTCAGCCCATTGCATGCTTGGATTCGAGTATTCGAATTTTTGCTTCATTTGGGGTACAAAAACGATCCAGGTGTACAAAAATGGAGAGTGTCAAAAACATCAAATGAGGCTGCTATTGTCGAACATAGAAAGAAAGTCATACAAACTGAAATCAGACAAAAAATGGGTTTACTTGTGGATATTGTACGGCCAAATGCAGGTACTACAAATGATGGTAATACTGCCCGCACTGCGTTATCAGACACCAATCGCAAAACTTTTGCCAACATTTTGGGCATCAAGGAATGGCTAGTCGAGGACCTACATACTATTCTCGTGGCACTATCAAGTGGCTTGGAAATCGATTCTAAAAAGTTTCAAGTATTTTGCTATGATCTCGCCACTAGATATGTGGAACACTATAAGTGGTTTTATATGTCAGTCACCTTGCATAAAATACTGATACATGGTGCAAACATTATAGAATCGATTTCCTTGCCGATTGGTATGCTTTCAGAACAAGCCGGTGAATCGAGAAATAAGTTTTGGCGTTATGATCGCGAGCATCATACGCGAAAATTAAATCGCCAAACTACCATTCTCGATTTATTTCACCGAGCTTTGGAATCCTCAGATCCACTCATAACAACCATGTCCTTTGACTTGCGAAAGAATAAAAATAAACGCACAGCCCTACCCGAGAGAGTCCTTTCTCTGTTAAAACCCTCGACAGAAAATGTTACGCTTCATAGACTTGATGAGACACTTTCTTTGTCATCTGAAGAAGTATTAATTCACTCTGATGAGGAGTCCTAAAAATGAAAAACAAAAACTTATTATTAGTCTTTATTTAATTTTGGGATTATTTACCACGTCAACATGGAGTTGGCGCAACAATCTACATAAACCTCTCTCCTTACTTAATCTCTTCTCAACCTTAATCTCCTAAAAACTTTAATTTTAATATTTGTAATTAATTAAATATTGACAACCCTATTTCCATAGAAATTTCTAAAAAACTTAGAAACGCTTTTTCTCCTTTAACGTACGTTTGTAGTTTGTGAAATTTTAGGATATTGTAGACGACAATATTGTGCATAGTAATAACCAAAAATAAAATGCTACAACGCTAATGTATAATTATCAAAAATATTATTGTGAAAAACAGAAAATATTTAATATTTCTCAGACTACTAAAGCTACTGTCTTCTATTTTTTAATATAAATATATAGCATACAGTTACACTACTCTGAGTACTAAAAAAGTGTAATGGGGTAATAATTTTGCCAATAAAAATAAATAAAGATTTTCTTAAGGTCATTGACCTCTCATAGAAAAATTAATATCTCTAAAACTAGAGAAGATTATCGTATCAGGATTTCTGTCAATTCTTCACCACGGTGATGCCCATCAAATAGACATATAAACCACACATGACCGCAAGTCGGCTTCTATAACACACTGTGCACAGTGTGTTATAGAAGCCGATTTGCGGTCATCTCCGTTTTATAAACTCTTCGTATAGAGAATTTTAAGACAAACTACTTAAAAAAACTTTCGTTGATGTATGTCTCATACTTTTTGAGAAATTAAAAAAATCGAGAAAAATCCATAGAAATCAGAAAAACTTTATAGCTGTTTTCCTTATGATTTTTAACCATAAATTGTTTATAAACATGATGAATGTTGACCTAAAGAACAAATGTACATATAAATAATTGATGATTGGAGTATTAAAAAAAAGAAAAAAAATATTTTCTATGATAACTTAAATATTTTTTTTTTCGAAAACTATTGCATTGTAGCATTTGTTTTAAATTGAATTATATGTATAATGTTAATATGTATTGCCACAAAAAAAACCAGACGCGAAAAACACGCGTTTCGTAAGATATGATTTTTTAAAAATCTTGCTTAGGGTTGTCAAAAATTAAGTTATTGTGTGAAATGTACCATTTATGATCCGCAAAGTTACTGATGACTCATAATTGACGTTATAGGTAAATATTATGTACTTATTGTAAATATACTATTCTCATGGCAAAAGATATGCTACTTGGCAATTTTTCTTCTATGAAGGTCATCGTGTGGTATTGGGAAGGGGTCCGCCCTCGTTAGGCATATGCTAAAACCCAATATCAGTACACGATGACTGGAGAAGCGGGGGTGAGGCGTCATGGAGCCGTTAAAGACCCATGACACCACTTTGCCTCAACAGGAACTGACCCATTCTGTTGGGGGATGTCATCTCGGGCCTCGACCGAGTGACTTAATGCTAGAGGGGCATGAGGGCGCCAACCCTCATGTTGGTCAGCGAGTGGCAAATGTAGGTGCTCTTCACTCTCCGGGTGTACCTATGAATATGTTAGGAGACGCATCGACCAACTTAAGCGTCGATAAAAAAGTAACAGCTTTAACTCGTCTCGAAATGTTCACAATTTTAGAAAATGTAGCTCATTTACAAGGTTCAAAAAAGCGACCTCTGGACCTTTCTTCATCTGAACGCACTACTATAGTATTAAATACCCTATATCCCAAAGGTATCCCTGATAAAATTCACATATCCAGCACCATTAACAGAACCATCACTACATTTCTTTGTAAATGTGAACAACTTTACCAAACAGCTTGCCGAAATCGTTCAAGGTTTTTGAAAAAAAATAAGGACTGGCTTTCAAAAAAGTTTACACTAAGCAGTTCCATCAACATAAATAACGATGAGCATCTGGATCGGGCACATTTACTAGAAAATAAAATTGTTTTGCCGCCGAAAGAACAAGAATCCATAAGTGCCAGTCAAAAAATATTAACAGTCCCCTCAACGTCCATAATATCTAATAGCGTACTGGATGCTTCTTCCACTTTGATTCCATTTGAAGACATCAGCAATCGTAGTCAGAAAAGTGATTGGAAAAGTTTCGAACAACACCATGAAGACCAACCTAAGGAAAATCTGATTGTTTTGGAGTCAGAAAACCGAGACCCCATGAGTGTCATATTACCTTCAACGCTGGGTGTATCTAACATATCACTAGATGCACCTTCGACCTCAAAACAATATGAAGACTTGACCAAACGAAGTCAGAGAAGGACAAGAAAAAGTCTTGAAGACGAACTCGGAAACGAACCCCTAGAAAAAATATTTAAGGTTGTGTCTAAACTTGCAATACATAAAACAGGTACTTGCAATAATAAAAGTTCTGCAAGTGATTTTGAATTTGTCATGAAAGAATGTTTAAAATCGCCCACTCAATCAACTGTTATTGCCAATATGATAAGGAACCCTCAACAAAGTAAAGCGCAGCCGTATACTGCTGATGAAGCTCTTTCTTTAATGATAGATAGAAAATTGACTGTTGAGGACTACATTACCATCCAAAATGGCGCAAAATGTCGAGGATTTAATCTGTATCCACCCTATTATAAGATACAGATGGCAAAAAAATTTTGTTACCCTGATGTTGAACTTTCTGTAACAGATCGAGAAGTGAAAGTGCCTTTATTCGATTTACTATTGCATACGTTTCGGCGAATTATAGATTCATGCGAACTACTTGTTTCAGAGTATTGTACACAAAAACAGTTAGATACACTTCACTGTGTTTTTGAGGGTTCTTGGGGTTTCGATGGTAGTACAGGCCAATCAATTTACAAGCAGACATTTTCTGATGGCGACGACGACGAACATTGCCTTTTTGCTACTACATATATCCCATTACGCATAAAAACTGTTGACAATTTTCTCTTATGGTCCAATCCAAATCCTCAGTCATTTAGATTTTGCCGTCCAATAAAAATCCAATACCGATCGGAATCTAAAGAATTAATTCTTACAGAGAAGCACCGTGTAGAGGAAGAAATTAAAGAGCTTTCGCCGATTTTTGCTGAGGTCTCCTCTGGGTATAGAGTTATTGGAGAGCCAAAGTTATATTTAACCATCATAGATGGTAAGGTATTTAATGTAATCACAAATACTAATTCGCAGTTACGATGTGCATGTTGTGGAGCAACTTGCACTGAATTTAATAATCTGGATATAGTGTCCACAAAGCCATTAAACCAAGAAGCTCTATTACATGGTCTCAGCCCATTGCATGCTTGGATTCGAGTATTCGAATTTTTGCTTCATTTGGGGTACAAAAACGATCCAGGTGTACAAAAATGGAGAGTGTCAAAAACATCAAATGAGGCTGCTATTGTCGAACATAGAAAGAAAGTCATACAAACTGAAATCAGACAAAAAATGGGTTTACTTGTGGATATTGTACGGCCAAATGCAGGTACTACAAATGATGGTAATACTGCCCGCACTGCGTTATCAGACACCAATCGCAAAACTTTTGCCAACATTTTGGGCATCAAGGAATGGCTAGTCGAGGACCTACATACTATTCTCGTGGCACTATCAAGTGGCTTGGAAATCGATTCTAAAAAGTTTCAAGTATTTTGCTATGATCTCGCCACTAGATATGTGGAACACTATAAGTGGTTTTATATGTCAGTCACCTTGCATAAAATACTGATACATGGTGCAAACATTATAGAATCGATTTCCTTGCCGATTGGTATGCTTTCAGAACAAGCCGGTGAATCGAGAAATAAGTTTTGGCGTTATGATCGCGAGCATCATACGCGAAAATTAAATCGCCAAACTACCATTCTCGATTTATTTCACCGAGCTTTGGAATCCTCAGATCCACTCATAACAACCATGTCCTTTGACTTGCGAAAGAATAAAAATAAACGCACAGCCCTACCCGAGAGAGTCCTTTCTCTGTTAAAACCCTCGACAGAAAATGTTACGCTTCATAGACTTGATGAGACACTTTCTTTGTCATCTGAAGAAGTATTAATTCACTCTGATGAGGAGTCCTAAAAATGAAAAACAAAAACTTATTATTAGTCTTTATTTAATTTTGGGATTATTTACCACGTCAACATGGAGTTGGCGCAACAATCTACATAAACCTCTCTCCTTACTTAATCTCTTCTCAACCTTAATCTCCTAAAAACTTTAATTTTAATATTTGTAATTAATTAAATATTGACAACCCTATTTCCATAGAAATTTCTAAAAAACTTAGAAACGCTTTTTCTCCTTTAACGTACGTTTGTAGTTTGTGAAATTTTAGGATATTGTAGACGACAATATTGTGCATAGTAATAACCAAAAATAAAATGCTACAACGCTAATGTATAATTATCAAAAATATTATTGTGAAAAACAGAAAATATTTAATATTTCTCAGACTACTAAAGCTACTGTCTTCTATTTTTTAATATAAATATATAGCATACAGTTACACTACTCTGAGTACTAAAAAAGTGTAATGGGGTAATAATTTTGCCAATAAAAATAAATAAAGATTTTCTTAAGGTCATTGACCTCTCATAGAAAAATTAATATCTCTAAAACTAGAGAAGATTATCGTATCAGGATTTCTGTCAATTCTTCACCACGGTGATGCCCATCAAATAGACATATAAACCACACATGACCGCAAGTCGGCTTCTATAACACACTGTGAATAGGAGCCACGAGCCATTCAACTTTTTGGGAGCACTTCGAACATCTGTCGCCCCAGCCGGCGATTAGTCAATGGTCCCCCTGAATAAAGCAATCGGCCCGTACCAAAATAAAACTCGCAACGAATCGATGGTGCACCTTGACTACGGGTTTTAAGTTGAGTCATACGGCTATACGGTCCAAAGGAGTTAGTTAATTGAACTCCTTAATTGATGTTGATATTAAATGATAACCAATTAGTGAAGATCAATGACCTCTGTATCTACAATTTACATTTTGAATAGTAGGAGGTAACACTACTATGCAATAGTAGAGTAAAGAATAATTGTGATATTTTCGTAATATACTTAATATAAATTAACTTATTATTTTTTAGTATTGTATCATATAATAATAGATTTAAAAAGTATAACTTATAGTCCTCCATTTGCTTCGCCGTAGTCGAGTATAAAAGATTATTGTCATATGTGTATTAATAAAGAAATCATATCCTTGATATAAATTGTATTTCTTATCTGAATTTCAGGATCAATAAGTTTTATGAAGATTAGGCCATTAAGCAAATAACTAGGTTATTTGCTTAAAGGGTAAAGCTGATATGGAAAGAAATATTTCTTTTAGATTATACGAGTACAATATATGTCTAATGTATTTCGTTATTGCTTTAGTACAGGTTAAGATTAGTTTGGTTGGGTATACCGCTGCGTAATATGATTTTATTTTACTACGACAGGCGACCCTACCTGTCACCCTCAGGATACATACATCACCGAGTGCTGTTACGATGTAGATTGTAGGACTATTCAACGACGGGTGCACAGTGTACTGTGATGTTGAATTAACATGAAGGCAATTACAACAAATGAATGAGGTGGCAACTGCTGTGTTCCTAGTGACGTAATGATTTCACAACCCTTATTTTAGAGGACGAAATGTGGCGTGACGAAGTTAATACGAGTATAACCAATTTGGTGTTTGTAACTCACGCTGTTTAATTTATTCAATAATTTTTTTGGAAGCCAATTTTTAGTTTCAAATGGGTACGTTTACTATTGTAAGTAATTCAATTGTAATTTAACAAAATTATATAATTTATACCTACTATGAGTACCTTAAAGTAACAGCCAACAGGGCGTCCCTCGGTAAACAGGGCACCTATTTTCGGTTTCTGAACTCTAGTCAATATAGTTCCGAATCATCATCAAAAACGTTATTACGGCAAGTCCCATCAAGACACTAGTTATCTATCTAGGAAACGCGTAATTGATCTCACATTATTATTGGTTTTATTTTTGTTAGTCGCTCCATCTTGGGTGAAAGTGCCATTGTAAGTAGCTACGGACACCGTGCCGCTAACAAATCTTGACTCGAACTCATATCGTTGTAAAAAAGTAGACCTAACGGTAGGTACTTACCTGCATATTTAATATGTATGTTTGTTTGTTTGTTGTTGACACTATGCTCAAGACCGCGAATGTTCCATAAAGCAATTTGACAATAGGAAGCACTTACTTTCTTGAGTGGAACACTGTTAGATGCGATACAAAGTGAACGATGTCGCAGACAAAATCTAAAAATCTAAAGTCTGCAACACTACCTATAATATAGAGCCTTTTGAAAGTTTGCACGCGTTATTCCTAAGAAGTAGAAAAGATTTTAATAATAACAATCATAGCCGTACAATTTACAAAATTGGGGAAACTGCTAGACACAAGTCAAGCATAACTTTAGCGTTAGCATTCTTCATTTGTGCACCATTCCCCTTTTTGCATACAAATTTTGGAGACCCGAGTTCTTCCTAGCTTGGCTTGTAAAGTCTAGGTACTACGATACATCTAGCCTAGAGTGAAACTACGACATTATGAAAGGAAGAAAAAAATAACATTATTACACAATCTTAAACTGGAAAGTAATTACGCTATCATTTACTACATTGACGGTTCCACTTACTGTTGGTAACGCCCGTGAAGATTATTCTTGCATAATACGTTTGTTTAACCATAAGTAGATAAGTTAAAGATAATAAGACAATGAGAATTCGCTTTCTTGCTCGTGATCAACGACGCATGGAAATTGTGTAAACCACGTCACCAGAAGCAAAGAATTAGTCAACATAATCTTCATTACGATTATAATGCATAGTAGATACGGTGTGGAATGTTACTTACTGTTTACTGTGTTATACCAAATACATAGATACAGAACTACAGTATATCAACCATGCTATTCTGTAAGATCGTTCGATTTATCGAGATACATAAACGTTCGTACAGAATGGCATTGTTGTTACCACGTTAGATCTGGCCGTGCCGAGGTGAGATTATATTCACCATAGGATTCTCGAATCTCGATAGCTGATATCACATATCACCTCGGCTTCAGCTGTACAACAACAGATAGACTGCTATTTGCTGTGCTTCACGGCAGAGTCTTGGTGGACTATGATGAGAACAGAATGAAACCATCAAGGTAGTAGATACTCGTATTGGCAGTAAGCTTCTGACATACCTTAAATAGTTGAAGGTACTTTTCATATCTTCTTAATTGTACTTCATCCATGAACTATTTCTACAAAGTGCAGTATGTTATAAATAACAAAGACCGGATTCAACTTCTCTGGGTACACTGAATAATGCTTATAACGTCGTCAGCTCTGTTTGACCCGACCAGTAATCGTCCATAATAACGTCAGATCAAAGTATTAGTTAGGTACACCTTTTTTTCACTAGAGTAGATTTTCATAAAAATAGCTTACGCATTTCAGTTGCAGTAAATGCAGGAAATGAGCAAAATATATTATGACCGGCTCCTACTGGTTTTTCTTTTTTGAACCATTATTTCTAAACATGTACAAGTAGAAGTGGTTTTATTGGTTTTGTTTTTAGGCTGAAGAAAAATCTTGCTTACCCTCAAAACTCTCTACCAACCAAATCACTGTAGTAACCACCTAATTCCGTCAGGATTTTGTCTAAAAGTGCATATTTCGTTATTATTCCAAATAAATTATAATTTCTACGGACTCGATCACTATAGTAAAATATTTAATAAAACATAAATTACGCATTACTAAAATGTTTATGTCCAAAATTTATTGACTACTGAAATAAACCAACAGCTGTTGGAAATAGGATGCATGTGTAATTAAACTGACGTTAATTACATAAGTATCACTCGGAACGTTTTTTATTAGTTTTAGCAGGACAGTGAATGCTGGGATACGATACGGTTTTCAGTGCAATGATGTTTAGTATGACTCAATAGCGTGTATTGTTACTTAATAATTTTCCGCCGTAAGCGCCATTATGCGTCATATGCGGATGTTCTTCAGCTCAATTATAAATCACTTGTACAAGGAGTTACATTAACAGTTCTTAGTGCAATGTCTGACACCTTTTTTACGTAATTCTCCTGTGCCATCATGCATATTATAGCGGTTTCTTGGCTCCGACTGTGTTACCTGCTCAGATAACCGGAAAATTTTGGCTGCCATTTCGATACCATTACAAGAGGCTAATATAATGAGATATCCATGAGCTAAGTCGAGTACTTAACCTTAGCCATAATTTGGGACTGAGAAATAAGACAATGGGAGGCCTCATTTTTCTTTTTATCCAGGTTACTACTGGTGCCATATTCTCTTTGAGGATTTAATCCTTTTATCAATAAATATACAGAATATTGAAATTTTTTTGTACCTGATTGGTGGAATAAAATATAATTTCCTTTTTCATAAAATATTAATTCAATTGATTCTCTGAATTGTAAAATTCTAGACCCCACAGTAAATACATGAGACTTCACAGTAAAATTTAAAACCCCACAGTATGTATAATATGCACCTGTACTGTATAATGTTCCTGTGTCGAATGTGGTTGACCTTGCGTATTCTAAATGTATGCCGTCTACTGACGCATTGAACTACCGCAAAGTTGATTAATTTATTTAACATACTGTTTTTTTTTTGTTTTTATCGCCATTAGCATATTATTATGTATTCTGTACGTAGTACTGTAATGACAAATTGCAGGTAAAAGGGAGTTCAAATACCTACTAACTAAATTGACAGTGATAATCAGCACAATATAAAATAAGAGTATTTGCGCAAGCAAGGTCGTCTGAGGTTAATATAAGACACTCTTCCTCAATGAGATTAACCAAGTAACAATAAAAAAAAATAACAATATGAATCCATGCACGTCCTACTTCAAAACATTATTTTGACAACTGGTTATTTTGACTTCTACAGTAAGTAATTATTTCATAAATAATTACATTTTATTGAAATCTATTTTGTTTGGTGTACATTCGATTACTGTTTATTTAGCTCGATCAAACAAGGATGTCAAGAACATTATCTAAGTATTAAGATCCTGTTTACGCTATCGGATAACCATAACACCAAACTGCTCTGAAGTGTTCAGTTAGTTTATTTAGGTTAGCTAGTTAGTAAACACATTGTGCTTGATTCAAATTAAAGCATTAACACGTTCGTTGTTGTTTACTGCTTTATTACGCGATGGGACTAGGACTTGGAAAAGTGAAAACTAAACTGATATATTATATACTTGCATTTTCGAATGTCTCTATGAAGCTTTTTTGTATTATGATAAACTAGATGTCGCATGGAATTTTGAGTCCGTTCACGCAATGTACGAGAATCTATTCCCGGGATAAAAATTAAAAGCCTATATGTGTTATTCCAAACTGTTATTCTATACCTGTACCAAATTTCAGCCGTCTCCGTTCAGCACTTAGAGCATTATTAAAAACAAACATCCAAATATCTTCCCAAATCGAATAAAGGATGTAATCTATCTCTTTGTTCAGACCAATCAGATCAGCGGTTAGGGAATAACAAACATCCAAACATCTTCACAACTATCATATTTATAAGAATAAGTAAGTAAGGATATTTGCTAAAAATCTTTCCGAGTGGCTACACCGCTGGGCACACCTAGAAGCTGATGTCGGCGTACTGTCATCTGTAGTCTTACGGTTTAATACAAAGCGGTTATAAATGACGTGGAAACCCTACGCAGGACCCATCTGGTGGGTTAATGGTGAGTCAACATCTGCCAAGTGTTGAAAAATATATAATTTGAACCCAAACCTAGAAAAGCCCAGTTCTTTATTAGTATAGTTAATATTTTAATCAAATCCGGCAGCTACCTTAATCTATTTATAGCGTGCGTTTTTTGTGGGTGTTCCGTCCCGTCCCATATTAAGGTAAAATTCTCTAAGAACTTCTGTGGTTCGGATTCATTTACCGTGTAAGCCTAAGAATTATATTTTTAACTCTACTTCTTACTGTTTACTTTAAAACGACGTTTATTAACAACCTAAAAAGCAATAGTTGTGAGTAGATCATGGACAAGAACATTAGAGATATTGATTGACCTGAACATGCTTCTGTATAAAGATTGATTGGATACGCACCTATCGGTACCAATAAAACCTACAAATGAATAATAGAGCAGGCTTGATTATGTGACTTATTTTGCTGCAAAACTTATCCAAACAGTGCTATGCTTAGTCATACGTACCAGCATAGTACCAGGTACCAGATGATAGGTCTAGTTACTAAGGCTGGTACTATTATTTTGGTAATAATATCTATTGAAAGATAGACTATAAAAAACGAACATTTTAATTTAGTATACTTCACGGTTGGTTACTGGTATTATGTATTATATTTACCAATTATCTGCACCTGTAATCTACACGATAAAAATGCTGGAGTAATAGCAAACTTGATCTTCAGTAGGTCAAATAAATGAAACACCCCACATATCTCAGTTCTTATTACTTTTTACAAATAATGCAATACATTACGTGCGATTATTCACTGTCTTACTCATAAATCGTGTTTTATGAGACGATTCCGGAATTTATACTAATGCGGCAATCTGGATTCCACAACGTTGAAGGATAAATGTGAAAATTTGTGAGTATGGATGGATGTTTGTTCTCTTTCAGAAACAAACCCAGATAAGTGAGAGGAGGACTCGCGTATTGAGGGTTCCGTACAAAACTCAATTGAGAGATAAATTCATGTTACAAAAACGGCAATATATTTTTATTGCGTTAACTTAAAAGTTTGATTTACAGCTGTAAGAGGTTTTAGACTTGAGTATTTGGTATAAATTTGAAATTATCCGTCCACACATTCCCGAGAAATAGATAATGACCGACAGACGGACGGACAAGAAGAGATCCATAAGGATTATTTTTTCCTTTTGATGTACGGAACCCTAAAAACTATTGAACGGACGGGGATCAAAGGATCACAGAGATAGAATAAGTTTAGCTAGAATAGTAAATTATTCCTACAATATATTATTGTACCGGACTTAGCCGCGGAAAGCAAGCAAGCAAGTAGGATATAATACCTATTATAGTTTTTTTTTGAGAATGAATTGGATGTACCTATTTGCACAGTTTTTGGATAAGTAACACATTACGAATACTATTGCATGCTATTAAATCAAATTGCGATATCTGGCCTATTATGGGTGGAGTGATTATTCAATCATATTTTATAACAATTTGAAGAGGTAACACACATTTTTGTCTTGGGTTCAGCAAAAATGCTCAAAACATTCGTTCTTTACTAAGAAGCAACAATAAGTTTGACAATTTAATGTTCTTTAGATTGTTTTACCCAACAGCTTCGAATGCAATTACAATATATTTACATATTGATTATCGATTAGTCAAATTGTTCGGAAACTGTATTCGTGTAATAGGCACACACAGCCCACACTTATTTAAGAGAAAGTTCATTACAAAGTGTATATAGGCTGCATGTAAGTAGGTAGCTGTGTACTTTCGCTTTATCACTTTTGATCAGGGAACGCACATGTTAGTTTACAAGTGCATTTTTTTACCTAAGTGATTTAGGTTTTATTGGTAAGTACTGTGTAAATATTAATAAGTTAAATTTAAACTGTTGCACTGAAAATTACTTTTTGCTTTACACTTTATTATTTTTTTAACGTCAGTAACATAATAGTAGATAATATGTTTATGATGAAAATCTTTATTTGTTCGTATTTTATTAGGTATGGTTTGAGTCAACGATAGAGCCAGGAACACGGCAATAGACTGACCCCCTATTACGTGGGATCGAATTCAATAATTCACCTCTGCCTCACCCTCCGGGGATAAAGGTGCGATTATATATATGTATATATATATACGAAATTTTGGAACAGTTGTATTAGCGCACGTAATAATAGTTTCATTTGTTCGTTGAACGGCATATTTAGGTTATTACTTCGAGTACTTACTACCTTTAGTATCCTAGATGTATGTCCTATTGTGACCGCAAAACCTTTTGATAAATCGTAATCCAATATTTTACTATACTTAACTACTTATTTACATTAAATTATTTATAATTAATCTATTTAAACATATTTATCTATTTACACTTAATGTATTTTAAAGCTATGCTAATATTGACATTAATAAAAAATAATAATTAAATAAAACAAACCAATTTTACCAAGAAAATATGTACACTGGAATTTAAACTCACATGTGCATCTCCTTTGTCTTCTTGAGTGAGAGACTGACTTTACATAAAGAGATACTCCTTAACCATCAACATGAACTAAATGAATGGAATGGTGGTCCCAATTCGTTTAGCTTGATATATTTTCGACTAGGCTGTTTGTATTGTAATGCGCTGAACAGAATATGCTTATTGTGAGGTAAACGACCTTCTTCTGCCCATCCTTTTCGTTCATTCAGCGTGTTTTTATGTTCGCATAATTTCGGCGAGTTCCAAAAAATATTACGGTTAAGACGATAATTATTTTTCAACATTTTGTTGGTCAACGTTAGCAAAATAATATGTACCTAGATATTATAAACGGTCTTTGCGACCATAAGTAACGAAAATCTATCAATCACACCACACCACACACGTAGGTATAGAGATAAGGCGGCAAATGGGTTTACGTAGGAATCGGATTTTATACATTTTGATAATACCTATGAAGCGGGTTTTATCGTCATTGAAAGTATCGTCACATCGTAATATCTTCATATCACGATATTTACGATTTTGGTAATATAATTGAGTTTCATTCCTATTAGCAAAAATGTAGGCTACAAATAGCACCTAGACACTTAAAAACTGTTATTACTTACGTAACCTGTGTTCATATAAAATGCCGCAACACTTCGATGCAGGAGCTAACAGCATTACCGTTTCAGTTTTTGTGTTCAGTTTTAAAGTAAGCAACCTGGCGTGCTCAAGTGGGCGTAACTCTACCGACGAGGGGTTTAAAGGGACGAGTCTAGTGCATGCAGTCTTTGTTTTACTTAATACTATACCTACACTTTATTTTTTATACAACTTAGGTGGCAGACAAGCACACGGCCCACCTGATGGGAAGTGGTTACCGTGGAATATGGATTTATACAACACCAGCGGCGTCACACTCGCACTGCCGACCCTGAAGAAACCTCCTAATGCCCCTTTTGAAGAACCCCATATTGTAGGCGCATGGGAAAACGGCAACAGGGAGTTCATTCCACAGCTTGAGTGTGCGTGGGGTGAAGTTTCTTTGAAGTGTGTACCGTCTCAGGTTGCAATGTGTGGCGATGAATTCCCGCTTACGGTGAGCGGTGCAATGATAGAATGTTGCTGTGGGCATCATGTCAAACAATTCATCTGAGCACAAACCGTTGTATATGCGGTAGAGCACGCACAGCGAAGCAAAGTCCCTCCTAAAAGGGAGAGGTTCCAGATCACCTGCGAGTATGGGATTGTCAACCAGCCTCAACGCCCATCTTTGCACCGAGTCGAATGGGTCTAGCTGGTATGCAGGCGCTCCAGCAAAAAGGAGTCTCTACCCCGCAGTGAAGTACTGCCTGAGCACACCAAGTTTCTTTGATGCCAACTTAACCTTGTCCTCCAAATGATTGCGGTACTGGACGTCTCTGGAGATATCGACACTACATGCATATCGAAAACTAATTTACATCGATATGGCAAAAAAAGTCCACTAGGTGGTTCGTACAATACATAGGTACGTTGTAATGCGTAGAAAATAAAAAAAAATACGTTTCATACTAAACACAATGCATGACTCACAGTTTGAAAATTTTTATCTTCACAAATATGAACTACTTACAGTCGCATCCCAAAGCCACCGCAATGATGCAGAGATAGTCGCATCAATGATGATTCATTGGTTGTTGACCTTTTAAAGCCTATTTACACAATAGTGCTCGTAACTCCGTCTTACGAATACGCCTAACCTATTTAGATTTTCATTTTTCATTCGCGTTATGTTTGAGTTTAATTTATTAATTGATAGAACAAAGAATTTCATAGAATAGACATTTTATAAAATTCTTTTTTATAAAATTTTATGAATCAACAATACGATTTATTTTCCTACTTTCGTAATTGTTTAAATTAAAGTGTAAAATCTAGTTCATATCGATAAAAGCGAAAGCGATTCAGATTTTAATCAAAGTATTTAGTGGAAACGTGTAATCCTAACAATCCAGTAGGTAGATACGGTACATACATCATGCACTTTTCAATTGCGAATTCCTTTTTTCGGAAATGTTTGCGTATCTGACAGTGATTAACTTAACTACCAATACGTTATTCAATTTGTATGCCAATCTTTTGGCATGACGCCAAAACTATAAAACACATAGTTGTGTACTATTTCCAAATTATTTAAATAGTTGTTACTTGTTACTAAAGTGTTTTCAAATACAACCACATATACTATATACCTATACTGTATAGGCTATTAATACAGTAGCCGTGAGTTTTAATTAGTCTCATCAACAAGTGATTTATATTTTTCTGTTACATGTTTATGGAAATTTAGGCAGCTCGTGAGTCGAATTATACGTAGGTTGGTACATGATTAGGTTCTGTATGCTCTAATCTAATGCATACAGAAACGCAGTATCTTTTGTTAACGTAAAAAAATCTACTTTCCTTTCTGACGGCACCCACGTAGTGTTTATCAACTGCCAAAACGGTGATACGTAAATAATTTTACAAAATTTTCACAATGCTGGGAGAATATTTTGGATTTATACCACTACAATGGTGATATTATCATTTCTCAATCGCCTAAATAGCTGTCTGTAAGTGCCCATGTCGTCAAAAAGACATCAGCATTTAATGTATGTCATACGAGTTCACTGAGCAGTAGATAATTTGGGTTCGTATTGTATGTGCAACTCTGCAATTTATCACGCCACGCAGAACTCTTAATTTGATAATTTGTATACAGCTTTGCAACCAATGACATCATATTCGCTGCTATTATCAACATTGTGTACTTATAGAAATCCATTTTGCCTGCTATAAAAAACAAAAATATAGGTACCGTGATGTTGTGAATCTTGATTTGAGTCATCAGATTCTGTTTCACACCCGTAAACATACCATCGAACAGGTTTAAGTATAGCTCCTAGATGAGCTTAGTAAAAGAACAGCAGTCTGGTTGAATTTTATTGGGCCACATTTACTTGCATCAACGACTTTTAACAGGTTACCACTAGGCGGGGCCGTATGATTTAATTGCACGTTTCATTAATTATAACAATCCAATTACTCACATTCCACATGTGTGTTAATGTTAGTTAATAATAATATTACAACTTTCCAATGTATAATGACTTTTAAATTGAAATTTCCATAAATACGAAGGCTTAGCGACCCAGTGACCTCAACGCATGTTCATGAAGCAATCACCTTTCTATCTCAGTTTGTTTTACTTGTTAGCAGAAACCGGCTGTTGGGCAAACTCTCACAGGAAATTGAAAACTGGTACCGGTAACTACTTTGATATGAGCAAATTGTTCACAGGCAAGTTTTACGAACAAGACCGATTTAGAAACATTCATAAAACAATTTTAAGTCTGATCTTTAGTCACATAAATTACATTATAATAGGCGAACTGTGCGCGTTGACACTTTCTCTCTTTCTGAAGAAGGTTGTCAATTAAAGTACGAGTTCGCAGCTGACCGCATACAGCAGCAGCAGATCAGTAAGTAAAAAAATGCATTGTTAGTTATAGACCAATCAGCAGATCGCGGGACTAATATGTATGGCATTTGTTCTTTTTTATTTCTATAGACCATACTGCTGTATGCTCTGTTGTTGTTGCTGTATGCTCTGTTGCTGCTGTATGCGGTCGACTACGAAGTCGTACCTTTACACTGTACTATTTCATTACTGAACTTGAGACGTATGCGAAGCGCGATAGCCACAAGAGGAAAGCGTTTCACCAGTTCATAAAATCAGGAAGGTATTATGCCTAATACAAGGTCTGAGGACTGCAGCGTAATTGATATTTCATCGGTGAGTGGTAATTGTAGTACGACAAGCCTTAGGATTTAGCAGATTTATTTAAAAAAAATGGTATATTAATTACAAATATGTAAAATATCTAAAATCTAGATTAACGATAAACGACACGCTAACGTCCAATCAGGTAAAGAACTGAATAGTTAACATACTAAATGCTTTAAAATTTCATTCAATTAGTATCTATAGACTCACGCAATCATTAGTTTGCCACATTTTTGCGTTTTCTAATTCTTTTGTTGAAAATAGTCTCGGAAAGAGGAGAAATTGGAATGTTGACATAATCTAGTTTTCCGTTTTATTTTTCAAATACTCTTCTATAAAATAGTAGAAAAAAACAACAAAATAATCAATGAAGTCGTTCGCTAGTTATGGGATTGTGTGGCGAAAAAGGGATTTTTTTGATATTAGTCGCAGCCAACTGGTTAAGTCAGCCAGCTAATTGAACGCCTAGGCCTTTCATTAAATGCTGGCAACCTATCTATTAACTGAGTGAAGTACCTACAAGTAGACAAGTCGTGAAAAGTTTCACCAGTGTGCTAAACGCCATGGTGGATAAGCACTATTTTTTTATGTAGGACACATCATTTGGTAAGCTGAGGGCAGTCTCAGGAAGAGGGTCACTATTGCAGACACATACTGTGTTACAATGGTGGCGTTCAGCTTGACGGCTTCATCAGTTGCCTTTTCACACCCGAAGAAGAAAACACGTGAGCTGATAAGGAGTTTCAAGTCTTAAAAGTGTAATCGAACCGTTTGATTCTTGATAGAAATTGTGCTACATTGGACTGATACATGGATTACATGGTTATTATATTTCTGTATTCTGTCCTCAGAATACAGAACACGTTTGTTCTGTATTTTGTGATTTTATACCCTAACCTATTTCTATACTCTAGCCTAATCATTAGATTGGATATCAGCGTTCAATGAACAGCGAACAGCTAGGCGTTCAATTAACTGATTACTTTAATCAGGTCTTTGGGACATATACCTAACATTTATACGCTGACCCATTTTCATTCTGAACAACCAACTAATAAAACCAGATTTGACAGCACTCTTTATTATCATTTTATTTACTTTCACTGTCACCATTCATCAAAAACGAGAATTGAATTCACTTATTAGTCACAAGATTCTTCTTTCACGTAACGCTTCCGCAACTTGAAACTTGTTTGGCGATCAGTATACTAACCGGTCAAGGTTTAGTTTTGCATTAATTGCAGTAAATAAAGAAAGCAAAGATATTAAAGTCGAACTTTCTCTAAACATGATTCCAGTTTTATTGCTAACTCGGCGTAGGGTAGATAATAAATGTTTGTTAGTTTGGCGTAATTAGGAGCTAGAGAGGATATTGACGCGTGCTTCATAATTACTCTCTCTTATAACACTGATGAGATGCACACCCACAAATGAATACCTCATTGTTCAAAAGCGACTAGCCATCTTGACTGCATCTGGCAACTAAGCAGAGTTTTTATCGTTTTCAAAATTTTAATATTTGCTACCTAGATTCTACCAATTTCGACCATTTGGCTAGACATAAAAAAATTATGAAAGAATTACCCATTTATTTACCAGTAGTCATGTATTACTATACCTACTACACAACTTTATTACCTCATAGCAAGATAATAATAAAGATAGTGCTAGCTGGCTCGTGAAATGTGGCATCATATTGGCTGACTAAGCATTAGAAGTATTTGGTAAAATAGATTATAATGTGTTTATTCACTAGAATACAAAAAAGTTGTAGGTAATTTAGGTGGCAGACAAGCACACGGTCCACCTGACGGGAAGCGATTACCGCAGCCTAAGGACGTGTGAAACATCAGGGACTTGACTTGTGCGGACGAGTGATAACTGACAACCCTGTGAATCCCTTCTAATGACCTTGAAGAATCCCACATCGTAGTAGCTTGGAAAAAAGTGCAGAGTGCGTTAGTCAGTTGGAGCTGGCGCGGCATGAAATTCATTTGTGCCCCATAGTGCACTCTATTTTCGGTTACAACGTGCGAGGATGAATTTCCTGTCCGTGGCGAGCGGTGCGATAATGAAATATGGCTGTGGCCATCATTTCGAATAATTCTTCTGAGCACATAACAATATTTAAGGGGTAGTCCATGCACAGAGAGGTAAAATCTCTCGTAAAGCTGCTTTGCCTGAAGTATGGAAATTTCGGCAATTCTCAATGTCTTCGTCCTCCATGAGCGGAAGCCTGGTATTAAACACACAGGTGAATTGCCTGTAGGTAGGTGAGTATTCGCGGTATGTGAACGTTTGAACGTATAGAAAGAAACGCAGCTAGCAACTCGGCTTGCTACTTCAGATTTGCAAAATCAACACCTAAAAAAGAAGATCTGAATTGTCATTCTCCTTACCCACAATATGATTGCCATGACTTTGACTACAAGAGATTTTCTGGTGCAGTCTGCACACCCGCTTAACACATCACTAGCTAATATTTACGTCCAAATATTGCTGACGACTTTAGCTACGTTTATACGTAATAGATTTTAGCTGTAGCATACAGTCCTCTGTAACCGACTTCAAAAAAGGAGGATATTCTCAATTCGATAGCCTTATTTTTTGGATGTTTGTTACGTGACATCAAAGTCAATAATAAATCCTTTTTATTAGTTCTGAATATTCTGAGAGATTGGCCGGCCCAATACATTTCGTTGGTATGTTTCAACGTATTTATCGGCTATACTCATATTTACATTCGATATTATCTTTTTCCACTAGGAGTCGATTTTAAATATTGACGTCCAGCTGACAAAGCTTTCGACGTCATTATTTAAAATTTTCATTATAATTTTATACCAAGGGATTCATAGATGATGGCCACCTAAACGGATGTGGCAAAACACCATGCTGTTTTAGTCGGTTCGAGTCCGACAGAACCACCTTTTCGTCAGGTCCGGTGAGGTGAAACCTCCTTATGAATTACGGTTACACGCGTAAGGTATTCATTGATTATATTATTATGGTAAATTTTTATTATAGTTTCCGCCTCCCAATTTTTTCTTATGATCGTTTTCGCGGACTACAGCATTATTACCAAAAATGACTTAAAATAATTTAGTAAACCACGGGAGGTTGGTCATGATCTTGAGTTCAGGTGCGACGATAACGCTTGCTTTCATATAGTTAAGTCATGAAAGATGTTACCACGAGCGTTTCTGGCAAAATATGCCGACAAAGAATAAGGTTGGTTATCCTCTTTTACAATGAAAATGATACTTATTAATGTGACGAATTACTTGTTACAATCTTTACACACTGCGTAGTGTGGACCGACATTAGGCACTGGCATAAAATAAATAGGTATCAGGGTTGTATTATTATTTTTTTGTTCAACGAGGGGCGTACCCAAGGTCGAGGCGCGCCTACTCCCCAGCCGCAATCATAACGTCCTGGTTACAGAAATAAACTGCACATTATAAAATAAATGTTTAGCATGAAACGTGTTGTTCCTACTTACTAAAGTGATAATACGCAAAACACTTTATCATTAAAAGAATGACAAGCTGACTTGGCTCAAATCTGTTTTCTGATGCAAAATTTATTACTACCTCAAAACATTTGCATTCTTCGTTCGTTTACCTTGAGGCGAATATCTGTTCCGAAAGAAAAGTTAGAATGATATGAAATTATTGTTTGTTTCAAGTTTTATTGGTAATTGTATGAAGTGTTTTTTTTTCTTGTTTATGATTCTAACATGTATAAACCCAAAGTGATGTCTTAACTTCAATTTAAATATTTGTAATTTACAATGTAGAAAAATATTATACATTGAAAAATACCTCTTCCAATGCGGTGATGGTTTGGCGACATTGTGGCATGCGAGAGACGAAAGTCGAGGTAGTAGGTGAACTGTAATCCTCTCGAGTTTCCTCAATGAATTCACCAATACCAATAAGACCCGGCATGGTGGCCAAAACACGAAGATCCTTTGGTTCAAGTCCCAAACTTCACATTCGACTATGTTCACAATCACACCAAATTAATGACAATCGGAATACAAATCGAACACATTGTCACCAGCAAAACACTTCTGCGCAAATAAAAACAATATCGAATCTCAACACGACAACTCACGAACCACCCATTCTTAACAACGCGAATGAAGTTACTAAATTGATTGAAGTTGAATTGAAGAAAGACTGAAGAACGATGAACTAAAAAAGAAATAAAAAACGAATTGAATGAGCGGCAGAGCGCCAATGAGCTGACATTAGTACTCACTTCCGGTGTACTGTGACTGAACTAAATGACAAACGCCAAACGGTAACGTTGAAGTGTGACAGTGTGACGTTGGAATCACCGTTTATGTTCGGATATAGTTGTACCAACAAAATATTCTGTGAAATGAAAGATAGTGCTACCACCCTTTTAATTTAATTTAAATAAAATGAAAGAATGCAATAAAACGGTATGCATTTGAAAGTGACAACCTTAGTTCCAATGGTAGCAATTTGACGGATTCGTTGGTGCAGCTACAATAGTATATTATCCTTAATTTTATTTTATAAGTAACTGGCAGTCTTTTTGTTATACTACTTAGTAGACAGACAAGCATACGGCCCACTTGATGAAAAGTGGTTACCTTGGCCTATGGACGTGTGTAACACCAGAGGAGTTACACTTGCGCTGCCAACTCTGCAAGCATTGAGAGTTTCTGTGCTGTCAGTGTAAAAGTCTAGGCATCCCTTTTTTTGTACTTTACCTTATAAGTTTTTACTTTTTGGTCCGTAGTGGTACGAAATTGTTTTTGGAATATCCAAACGTAAAACGGAAGTCATACGTGTTTCGATATGAAATGTCAAAATATTGAATGAAAAGTATTAATGAATGAACTACTTGAACTATAAAAATTATAATGACGGAGCTGTCACGAGGTGTGTATCAAAACTACGATACTTAATTTAATTATTGATAAAAGTATATTCCTGTGTTTACGTGTTGTGTTTCCTACTTTTATTCACGATGCTACGATAAAGGAGAAAATTACTTCATACAAGCGTGAAATTTACATTTATACGAAGTTATAAGTACGAAATTTACATTTTACAAAGCAAGTTTTATTTTTATCATTTACTAAAATGTTAAGTTCAGAAAATACAAATATTTATTGAAACAACGACCTGCACTCACCCTTATGTGCATCAAGATATTGAAGTCCACCTCCTCTACATTTTGATATAGCACTTATTATATGTAGGTATGTCATGTAATTTTTTACAGAAATAGGAGAAATCTGGTCAAGACTATTCGACCACCGACCGTTCCTGAATGGAGAAATAAAATTTATGCTAAAAGAGTTTGAGGTAACTATGCTTCTAGAATCATGTTCTTAACATTTCAAGTGATATCTGCCACCTAAGTGGCAATTAAAAACTTGTCACCTGTACCAACCTTTTGATAACTTTGTAGGCGCCAATTAATTATATCTTGCATAATTAACAAACTAACTGGTAATTATCAGAACACTATCTAAGACTATTGCTTTCCAAGTGGACTGAACAAGAATGCAGTCCTTATGCAACTATGCATTATTTTTTTTTACATTCAGCCTGTCAATTGACTATGATACCCTGCTGGGTGGTAAGAAGCTAGGGTATATGTTTATATAGTTAGGAACTTTGTAGTTACAAATATGCTCAACTTTTAATACCTATGACTATTTTTAGGAAAAGCGTGGTGACAGAGAAGTAGAAAATTTGTTTTCTATACTTGAGGAGTTGACAGATATAAAAGACAGTCAAGTGGAGAAAATAAAAAAGAGTGGTGAAACTGGTTTGTCAGTTTTGGCAGAGAAGTTAGAACAATCATTACAACTCTGTGAAGAAGTTGAAAAGCAGTATTTGGACCATCAAAAGGTAATTATATCCTACTCACCTATATACAAATTATATTTTCATTGAAAAACAACTGAACAGATCTAGATGAAAAAAGGGTTAAGATATAAATTAGTCTAAATTAACAGCACATAGAATTTACCCACAAATGTTTATAAGAAGTTATAGTTTTGATTACATAATTATCTCTAAGGTAGTTCTGTATGCCTGAACAGCACACAATAAAGAAATAAATATTTTTCAGGTGTGTGAGCAGAAGCGACAAATTAACCACGACAAAAGACAGAAGGAATGGGACCAATTCATTGATGATATGAACTTTAAATGCCAAAGAATTGACAACACATTTGAAGAAAAAGAGGAAGAACTGAGGGATTTGTACGCTGACCTTAATCACAAACTGAATATTGCACACAAATAAACTATGGATTTGCAGGGGTCACTTGTTGATACTAACCTTAGACTTTACCCAACTAACAACTTATTGAACTTTCTAAAATCAATATCAGTTGATGATAGTGTGCCAGAAAATATTTTAAAATTTGTGGAAGGAAAATCATCAGAAGTTAAGGAGAAAATAATCAAAGATGATACAATTCCAATATATCTTGATAGTAAAGATATTGAAAATCTACACAAAATAAGGGCAGTGGTCAAAGTGGAATCAGAGGAAACTGATTCACCCCAGGAAGATACAAATAGTAAGGAGTCTGAGGACACTAATGTTACAAATAAATCACCAATTGAATCTGAGGATAAATCAAAACAAGCAAAAAATGATTGCAATGAAAAAACAAAGAAATCAGAAATCAATTGCAACCAAAATGAAAGTGATAAAGATGTAGATAAACCTCATTTAACAACATCTGATATTGATTGGTTATATGCACATCTTCAAAAACTTAGAAATAAAGGAGAAAAGAATGTTCCATATCTGCACACATTGCTAGAAGGTGCTCAAATTGAAACTCCCAAAAATGAAATTTTAAAAAGAAATCCTATCTTAGAAGCTAGATGTGTAAAATTAAGAGCACAACAAGAAGCAAGAGACTATCGGAAAATGACAAAGTCTGTTGACAATGTCAGGATGAGATTCCCAGAAGACAGTATTTCTTATCAGTGTAAGTATTATGTGCATAATCTGGGGTCTACTTGTCTGTTAATCACCAGGTGTACTTGATGCCAGGTGAGGAGAGGTTGACTTGGACTGAAATGTCTTTATGGGCCCCTTTAAATGCCGGGGTAAAAGCGGTGGTTCAAGCTCGATATAACCACCCCACTGGCCTCTGGTATCTGAGTAGATTTCTGCACGTTAAAAAGAAAAGAAGGTTTATGCTTTCCCTTTTAATACAGTAAGCAATGTAATATAAATGTAGAATGTACGTAATAAGATATTTTCTTTTTTCAGTGAAGCAAGTAAACCGCCAGCTAATAGCTATTGGACAGTTTATCATTTCAATATTTGCTGGGTTCCTTTTCGGGTTTAAAGGAGTGGAGTGGATGATTGGTCACCTTGATTTTGGATTTAGACTACTCATGGGCGTTATGTGTGCCCTGATTATCGCTTTAGCTGAAATATATTTCCTTGCCAAGAAACTGAATGAAGAATTGAACATTCCAGAAACTGTTCAACTAGGTGGACCTACAAAGTTTGCAGATCAAGAAAAATACCCACAGAATATCCCAAAAAAGACCGTGAATAAAGAACATCTAGAATAGTTTTATTTAAGTACAATAAATATTATTTGTCAAAGAGTACATGGTTAATTATTGTTATATATTTCGTGTTTTACTTGCAATCCAGAGGAAACTGTTCCAATGTACTTAAAACTAGTAAATCGAAATAAACAGCAATATGTGTGCAGTAACAATATGAGTCATAACATAAACTCACGCCTATATCCCCGAAGCTGTAGGCATTGTAGGTCTCAATGTAATAGGTGGCGAGCTTATTGCCATTAACCGGGCACTTAAACCTGCGATAAATACACACCTAACTTAGAAAAGCATCGAAAAGTCATTACTGTGTGTCATGGTAAAACCTGAGATCGAACTCGAGACCTCGTCTCAGCAGTCCATTACCCATACCACTAGGCTAGGTCATAGTCATATTACAGAGTTATTACACATACACAAATAAATTCATATTAAAATTACTTGGCAAAATTCTAAACTACATAAGTGTTCCAAATAAATTACTATCAATAATTATTTTTTTGTTTTATACTTAAATATTATAGAAAACTCATAAAACCTGTAAAATTGATTCCTATAGAAAAATAAAATAAAAGTAATCAATTATGGCAATAGATTTTTTGCATTATGTACTGTTGCTTTTAGAAATCCACTCAAAACATTTTGCAAAAGCACTTATCTTAGGATCATTTTGCGTCTAGTGCATGCCCTATAAATCCTATTCCTTGGTGTCGATTGACGGAGGCCACATTCATGAACATGGCTATAGCTCCTAGGTACTATTCCCTAATTAAGATAGGCAGAGGGAAACTGGCTTAGGACTAAGCTCGGTTCCATGCAAGGTGTACCTTGTATATCTTTTGCTTGAGGGGGATCAGTTTAACTCATCCACAAGAGATCTATGGCTAGCAATGGACTGCAATGGGTTAGGCCTGGCCTGGGAGATGAGGTCACATGTCGCCCCAGCAGAACCAGAGTGCTGGGGTGGCGCGACACGCCTTTTCATAGAAACGGGGACGCCGTGCTTAAGTTACCATACCCGAGGGCTCAAAGACGTCCCTTTTTTTTTTTTTATACCACTTAGTTGGCAGACAAGCACACGGCCCACCTGATGGGAAGCGGTTACCGTGGCCTATGGACGTATGCAACACCAGGGGTGTCACACTCGCGCTGCCGACCATGAAGAAACCTTCTGATGCCCCTCTTAAAGAACCCCATATTGTAGGCGCTTGGGAAAACCGCAGCAGGGAGGTTATTCCACAGCTTGAGTCTTTGGTCAGATAACACAAAGTAATACTCGATATGAAGGTACAAAACAAATTCGGCCATAAAAAAATAACTTTCGTCATCATCCTCAACCAAGTTTGAAAGCTGATGGTCCGTATGTTCAGTTCTACCTGTATGTAAGTCCTGTAACTTGTAAAGATCTGTTGATGATCTTATGTTTTATGTGGGTATGTATGACAGATATTCATGGAAACTCAATATTATAGGGTTAGTTAGGTTTCGCTCACAGGATCTGCCGTTCCGTATTTCCTTAGTAAGAATACCGGAGGTATTGGAACGTTTCGTCTAGGCACGTAGGTAGTACCTCTTGGACCATCTCGTTTGATTTTTAGCAGTAGTGGTCTAGATTTTAAAGAATAGGCGTTTGCTCTGCGTAATGGTTGGTGATTTTCCTGCAACTAATAAAGATGGTATTTCTACCCATATACCTAAGCGTAATACTGAGGACATTCTTAGAAGGATTCTCTGCTAAAAGTCTTAAAAGGGAAGCCAGTAGGAATCGTGTTGTCACTTATCAGGTAAATTTTAAATCATTCACAACTTTTAGTTCAGCTTAATGGCAGTAACTACAATAGGGATGAATACCGTGTGTATATATGAGTTTTGCTTCTGGCTAACTTGGGACTAATTCTAAGCTGGAATTAAATGCGTCGGAGTCAGGACGCGGACGCGGACCTACCCGAAATTCATGCACTGTGAGAAAACTTTTCCTCTTGAAGGCTATTTAATGTTGAAACCTGGTTAATTATTACGAAAGCCAGTTCTACATGCCTATACAAAACATTCGAATCATTATGACGTCATCACCATGATTATTATATTTTCAATACATTACATTACTTGAATTAAGCATTTTGAATTTTATGATCTCTTCGCATTGAAAAATTCTAGCCGTGTCACCTTACAGCGTGTAATGAAATGTATTGAAATCGTAACAGTGTGTTCCAGCTCCGTATAGACATAATGTTAACCATCACAGCTGAAAGAAAAGGACATAAAACACATACTACTAACATTAAAGCGAGAAATAAAAAAAATAAGGCATCAAGTCTTAACGATACCAACTTCAGGTTCGCGAACTGCGTTCGATGACTTTTGATTTTGACAGTTATTGCACAACAAAATAATAGTTTGTTTTCTCCAATGTTCTATTGATCGGTGAATCATAATATTTTGAAGTATATATACGGAAGACCTTGTCGACAACAACATTCATTGAGTAAACTTCGTCGTAGTGCGACGTATTCCTGTGATAGTGTCACTGTGTTAAAACATTGAAGAAAATTACATTTACGTTGTCGGTGAGTCTAAAAAATAATGAAACTTGTTTGAAAACTGATCACTGGGAACTTTGTTTTGCTGTAAATATAGCGTCAGCAGCAATTAATTTCTAGCAAGTGTGAATCAAAATGGCCCCTAGCTTTTAAAGATAGTACAAAATGCCTCTCATTTTTTGATATATTCTGACGTTGCCTTGTAAATGGTTGTCATTTAGTGGTTAACAAAGGAATAAATAATAATTTTTATAAAAAGTATTGATTTAGTTGCTGATCCCCCTTTGATTCCCCTTTGACCTTTTTTTTAGAAGGGATCTATGTTTATGACTCTTTCTAGTACACTGACATCTAAATAAGTACTTATATTGTGGTTTGTGTAAAATAATACTTGTACATATTGCATCATGCCTACTCAGCCTTATTGGTATTCCTTAGGTCTGTAGTCTGATACCTATAGAGTGTAACTACAGTAGGTATAGATTCATTTTATACCTGCACTGCTGAAAACTACTCATCATTTAAAATAAAATACTAAATTCGTATATATGTAGGTATTTAATTAGTTTCACCCCAGTGATCTTCAAATTCTTCTAATTTTGACCATATGTATAACTTGCTTTCAGTTTTTATTATTTATACTGAATACTAAGTATTTTTGTTCCATTTCTCTGTTCAATTTAGAAGTCTTGTCACTGTAAGAAAATCCTAATCTTCATTAATATGATTTACCAAATGTGTAAATATGTCACCCTCATAAAGACTAAGCCAAATCATATCCCTAGCAGATAACACACTTTAAAGTTATTATTTTAAAACATGTGAAACACCCAATCTGTATTCATATAAGTATGAAATTATGATAGTATGTAGTCTGTCTGTATGACTATCTGGTTTTCACAACTCAGTGTCTAGGCATTCCATACTTTCCTTCCTGCCTACAAAAAAAATAATATTTTAAGATATTAATTGAGTGTATGATTATCTTTAAATGTTTTTTTATGTTCAATCCTTTTAGGTTACCTACTGTTGCTTATGGTGTCAATTTATTACAACATCATCATTATTTCTTTCACAGTTTGAAATTAATTACAACTCTTAACTTCAACATGGATAACTTTAAGGAGATACCATTTAAGGTGTATACCTTCTGGAATGAGAATGATAAGCCTGAGGTCAGGAGGTTTGGGGTTATGAAGACTAGTGTTGAGAGTTTCTTCTTCCTCAGTCAAAAGCTTTTGGAAATATACCCTGGGCTTAAGGACAAGAGCTACACTGTGGCTTGGAAAGGTACATAATATTTTACAATACATTGAAATAATCCTCATTGGATGTGTATAGCAGTCTGTTAATATCTGTGGGGCCCAAGTCAACTTCACCAGCTAATTTAATAACTGATGAGGCACTGGCACAGGCATTCATGCCTGATTTACGAGGTCAGGCAGCAGATGCACTTGTAAAAATCAACAATCAAATAAAAAATAATAAGCAAATCCCAAGCTCCAATATGTGATGCCTTATTTTGAAATATTAACATAGCATTTAACATAAATGTCACTTTTTATTTTATGAAACATAAATAGATTTCAAGGTTGACCACAAAATTGTTCAATTTGTAGACATATTACAATAGTTTTAGGAATAAAGTTAAATAAGTGTTCTATACATAATTCCTAATTGAGACTATACTTCGACCAATGTCTCATTGTACACTTAACATCAAAAGTGAATGTTCATTATGAAATGTAATAATATAGTTTTGGGTAAAATTATCTAAAATTATAATGAAAATGCTGTTAAAGTACTCAGTGGGCACAATATAAATATTTTGATACTGACTGTACAGCTGAGTTTTAGTTAAGCATTGTTTGCCAACTGCCTATCAAATTGTTAATGAAATCTTGTATTTTAGATGAGGATGGTGATGATGTGGTCATCTCATCTGATATGGAGCTGAAGACAGCTCTGCGTTTCTCAAACTATGACAATCTTAAACTGTATGTCTACTGTAAGGGACAGGCAAAGAAGGATGACTGCAGTTTCTTTGTAACTACCACCATTCCGCAATGTTCTTCTACGATACCTACAGGTAATTGAATTATTCATGTAATGATGTTGAATCTCTGCTAATCTCATTTCATGAATTATGACATTTGGATTTCTCACACATGCCCAGGCCTTCAAGATATTGATTTTTTCCATTTTAAAACTACAAATAGAAAAACTAACATGACATGAAAACTTTCATTGGTTGTTATCGCCTGCGGGAAATCCTCGTACACTATACTGAATGAGTTAACGACCAATGAAATTGAGTCATTAAGCACACACATTGTATTATTTTCCAATTTACATGTTCTATTTGGCCTATCCTGACAGGTGTCGGGGCTACGGGCTTGCATTTCGGTGTCGTCTGCGATTCGTGTGACAGCGCCATTGTGGGTTTCCGTTACAAGTGCACGGTATGCGATGATTTTGACCTATGTTCGCAATGTGAGGCTGCAGGCTGTCATCCTGAACATTGCATGGTGCGAGTACCCACTCCAACAATGCCTGTAAGTAACTGCAAATGCCTCCATTCAAGTTGAATAATTTTAGTGAATCAACTCTTATTTGTCATAACCAGACTTGCTAAATCTGATTTATAATATAATACAATTATGCACAAATAACCGAAAACTTTAAATTATCCATTTTGACATGTAATATTGATTTTTATAGCGCACTCTGATTAAAGCTGCTATCAAGAGGTCTCGATCTTTCCTTAAATCGTTCGCCACTAACGTTGGTGGTGAAGGTGAGTGTCCATACATGAAACGCCGTCGCGACAAGAGCGGAG
Organism: Eilema griseolum; assembly: GCA_963662185.1. NCBI lineage: Eukaryota > Metazoa > Arthropoda > Insecta > Lepidoptera > Erebidae > Eilema > Eilema griseolum. The sequence continues at coordinate 22,219,573 of OY759230.1, read as the reverse complement.
AGAGGAGACACCGTGGCCATCACGGTGGACACCACGATGGACATCACGTCCCCCACGGAGGTGAACACCACCGCCGTTCTCGCTCCAGCTGGCTAGACACATTCGCCACTTACATGAACGAATTCGCTAATCTAGCTGGCAATATCGACCCAACTGATAACGTTGACAAGAAGACGCCTGAAACGAAACCTCAAGAAAAGAAGACACCTGAAACTGAGGAACAAGCAAAAAAGAACGCTAGCGCATCCACTGAGACTCCTAAACAACCAGAGCCTAGTACTTCTCAGAATGCTCAGACTGAATGTCCTTTTAATATTCCACCCGGCGTCAATGTTCAAAGTCTGCAGGGTTTACTGAACATGTTCTTGAATGACTTGCGTCCGACAGCACCACAGGGTACTGACGTTGAGATGGGACAAGGTGACAGGAAAGCACCAGAGGCTGAGAACGTCACTGTGAATTCTGAGACTTCAATGAAATCAGCCACTTCTATCAAGTCAGAGTTCTCTGCTAGATCATCTGTGGATTCGAGTGTTAATACTGATTTCTATAAAGAAACCTCCCCAGAGAAAGCAGATGACTGGACTGTGATTAATAATGAGAAAGGTAAGAAAATAAATATATAATATCTAATTACTATTCATTGTATTATAGAAAACTTCTTCATTATTTTCTATTATTAGAAATAAAATGTATGTTCCTCTAGCGTCATTGATCGATCGAATGATCTTATCGCAAAGTGCGCACTTACGCTCTTACCCCGACATATGTTTTGTTAAAATATAAATGAGTCACTGTTGATTGTCTGCTAGCTATTTACTAACAAGTCGGTTTTTGTTTCATTGTAATACAAAGTATAACCAAATTGTATGAGTTGTTCACACGTAATATTATTGATTAGCTTTTGGGATATTTTATTGTCAGACTTTAGTTTGAGATTACCATAATCTGAATTAGTTTGATAATAGCCCTTTAACATTAGGAATATTCAAAATACAGGAGCTAATCATCAGGGTGGAACAGGACCGGTGGCTTTTGATCGGCGCTCAAAAATTATTCGCATCTAGATTTTTGGCGCCCTTTTCCACCTGGCTCTTACAGAGGCCACTCCTCACGCTCTACCTAGGGCCAGCGCTGAGCCCATACCAATTAGTTTCGAAATAATCGACAAGTAGGCCTACCATGTAGTTGTGGTAAGTAGTAAGAAGACAGAAAGAAAAAATATTTTATTTATGATCCTCACAGTACACCTACGTACACCAAAATTGATCTACATAGATTAGTTAAAATTGTAACACAAAGAGATCAAACTCTTTGCAATCAGTCTTTTTAGGAGTCAAAATAAAATGATTATATTTATATATTTTTTCAGACCTAATGGATGTAGGTGCCTCTGCGTCAACCGAAGCTGGCCCTCCTATTGGTTTCAATTTGCCTGAGGAGTTCCAAGAACGCGTCAAGATCACCGAGGGTGGCAGTCTGTACCCTCCTCTGAATACTTCTACTGCTGGTAATGATTTATATCTAATTAACTAGTGTTTTCTTTTTTCGAGTTGTTTATCGAACTAAAACATTTCATTGTGTTGTTGCTTTAACAATAGCATCTTATCATCTCTCATTATACATTTAAATTAGTTTAATTCTCTTCAGAAACTAAACTTGAGCAAAATTAGTATTTAATACCAGGAAAATCTCAGTTAATTCAGTAAGTTTACCTACTGTAAACAAGGTAATTTTCAATTCGAAAGCAACGCAAGTCGTCGTTTTGTATCCAATTTTTTTATCACTACTTAAGTCTGTAGTTCATGCTCTATAGAAAATTTTACTCCAAGCACCTGTGGCGTACCTCACATTCTATCAATATTGACAATAGCTGACCATTTAGTGTTGAATCCTCAAGTACCGGAAGTGCGTCCCCACGCTCCTCCGAGCGCCCCGGAGCCCGAGGGCGCGGCAGCTGCTCCCGTACAAGAGAAGCCCGCCCGCGCGCCCGCTCCACCTGCGGCCAAACCCGCACCCCAACCGCAGCCAAAATCCAGGAGACGTCACCCAAGTAAGTGTTTTGATTCCACTGTTACCAACCACGCATTACGTAATAGTTAAACGTAGTAATGCAGAGATACATAGATGCTGGACTTGAACATAACATAAACTCACACCTATATCCCCGAAGTAGTAGACAAAGGCGCTAGCACCCACATTCCGCCAATTTATGTTTAGGTCCCAATGCGGAGGTGGTGAGCCTATTGCCATTAACCGGACACTTATAAACCTGCAATACACACATACTTCGAAAAGCATCGAAAAGGCATTGATGTGTGCCATGGTAAAACCTGGGATCGAACCCGAGAACTCGTCTCAGCAGTCCATTACTCATACCACTAGGCTACCGCGGTACTTGAACATATATACAAGTATACTCACGTCTCAATTACATTGGGGTAGGCAGAGACAATTTTTTTTTACAAATGCATACCGGTTACTAGTACCTACTATTAACTTAGGTTTTCCTTTTTTAATGCAGTTTAGCTGCGCGAATAATATCCAACCTGAGCCTGCTCTGTGTTAAGAGTGGGTTTACTTCGGTATTGTAGTGGTTATGTTCCAAACCAGCAACCACTCGACGATAAGTTTCTTCGACTGTAAATATTGTGAAGTATACGAGTATAATAAAATTAGAATTACAAGTGCATGCGCGTCACTAGTATTATTCCGTACTTTGATTACCTACAATATAATCAAAAAGAGACAGAGTGAAATAAGCCTCTGAGTCATACAATATTAACTTGACAACCTCGTGGGCATGATAAGCATTTATCACACTCGCACACATAGTGATTGTTCTACTTACCTACACACTAAAACAAGTAGGTAGGTATGTATAATTTAGGATCAGGACACGTGGGGGATTTCGAAAGCTGCACCTCTGTCCTCAGTCGAATATAGTGTACGCACTCTTTCGTGTATCTCGCTCTAATTACAGATAAATAAATAAATATTCCACGACATTCTATTCAACGGTATCTAGACCCATAGTAAGCATAGTTTAACTAGCTTGTGTTGTGGGATCTAGAATACGGATAAACATACTTAGATACCTTTATTTGTAAATACATACACATTATATATATAAACACCCAGACTAATGTAAATATACATATTCATGCATACAAATATTTGCACTGAGCGGGAATCGAACCCGCACCCCCTGCATAGCAGTCGAATGCTCTACCGCTATGCCACGAAGGTCTTCAGATGTTTCAAAGCATAAGAATGCGATAGAGATACTCAATGAGAAAGGACGACGATAAATGTCCCTTAACGACATGAAAGTATAGTTTTTATATTACATTCAAATAGTATTGTTATCAGTATCAGAATAATCGGGATATTTACCATGTTTCATTATTTTGAGTTTCCGATATTTCGGCGCGGTTGCAAGCACCATGATCACGGAGGAACTGGAGTATTGGCAAACAATGAACCGCATAAATCTGCAATCGCTCAACATTTATTGGAGTCCGGTACGAACCACTGGATCGAGCTATATAACCCTCAGATGCTTTCGACAGAACGCCACTATATACCAAGACTGGTAAGGGAAGCAATTGAAATAAAAAAGTATAAAAATTTCAATCGTGAGGATGGGTTTCAACTGCCGAACGTCTGGCATCCAGTGGTCCGTCTTTGCAAAAACAACCGGGAACAAGCTAAAACAAAATCGCGAGTGGATACAGTGAGCATCGTATGTCGTGAACGTGATCGAGATCGGGTTCGAGTTTGTAGTGAGAGTGAAACCAATAGTAGTGCAGATACGCGTAGTAAAAGAACTCGAAAGAAGGTAGATCGATATAATTACTCCTAGAAGAAAAAACTTTTTCTTTGTTCACCGCCAATACTCCAGTTCCTCCGTGATCATGGTGCTTGCAACAGCGCCGAAATATCGGAAACTCAAAATAATGAAACATGGTAAATATCCCGTTTATTCTGATACTGATGTCAGTGACCATGATAGTTTAAATACCTAGTATTGTTATCATCTTATCGTGTTCATTATTATTGATTCTTAGCTATCATAGGAGTTGACTCATTTTTGTACTATAGGCACTAACCAGCTCATAGTACGTAGATACAGTCAGACACAGTTACATACGAGTATGTCACATATACTTTAGGGAGTCTTGGACCTGAATAACAACTCAAACGTGGATTTTTGGACAGGGCTCATGTCTTTTTCTTTCATAATGATAACATACTAGCTGTTGTGCGGATTAAATATTGGTCCCTTCGCCACGACACACATGACTCATATTGCCGGATATAAAACTACTCTATGTGGTATTCCAGACGACCCAGATTGTAATAAACCTTTCTGCTAATTCATCTAGATCTAGTGGTGTTAGTGGGTATGTCAAAATTTCATGAAAGTACAATAAACAATCATACATGTCAAAAACTTTCAAATTTATAGTATTGATAGCAGGCAGGATTGCAGATAGCAGGGGGTATTTTACACTTGACCATTTTTTTTTTCATATTCATCAGAATTAACAGACTATACAGTATTATAACTTGTATCAGAATCATCAATACTATTTTTGCTTCTACTTTACAGAGCCCCACATTGATGCTGCTATTGAGCAAATGTTGTCCATGGGGTTCACAAATGACGGCGAGTGGTTGACCCAGCTTCTCGAGAGCAAGGACGGCAATATCGCTGCTGTATTGGACCTGCTTACTCCGGTCAACCCCAAGAAGTAAAATAAGAGGATATTGTGATTTCTTGCCATAAGGCCTATTTTATTATTATGATTATTTATAGATATAGCTGTTAACTAAGGCAATATTTGTGAGCAGAATTTGGCGATGAATCTTTCTGTGTAAAAGAATCTTTAAAATTACTGTAACTATGCAGAAATCGTTTTTAGGCTTCTTTGGTAGTTGCGCGGGACGCGACTTCTGAGGCACTCCAATTAAGTAATCATAGATTGTATTTAACCAATCACAGACTCATAAAGAGCTCACGTCATCGGCTAATCAGTCCTTTTACCCGACTACCGCAAAGAAAGGAGGGTTATGATTTTTTTTTAAATCCATATAGTGCACACTTACCCACTTACCAAGATGTTTGCCGGCACTTACACTATTAAGTGCGTGCTATAACACTTACAGACTTAAACTTCTACTGGAATAAATACCTACTTTGCAACATTTTCTATGACGCCTCCAAGCACATTGTTCACAAATATTGCCAATGACATTATACTTACTCTCAGAATATACAATTGTATGTTAATTTAATTGAAACAATAGCTATTATGCTGAATTTATTAATTAGAACCAACTAGTTTCTACACTACCACAAATATCTTTCTAAATAATAAAACATTCATTTTACTAAAATCCCAAATATAATATGGGTGTTGGTTAGATACGTAGTGGCATATTTTGTGATTTTTTTTTATTATTAAATAAATCTATATTTTTCCTACTCGTAAAGGGTACACTTATACAAAATAAAGTGAGCAATTATTGTTTACCAAACATTATATCTTTAAACTATTGATCTGTTCTTCGTCAATCGTGGCAAAATAAGTGTCGAAATTATATTGGGTACAATGAAAATGAGATGTGGTGAGATATGGAGTGGCTTACAAAATTAATTTAATAGAGAATAGAGATTTGCGCATTAGCAACTCTACCATAATATGTTATAAGCGTTCGCATTCCAAGCGAGATAAAAGAATGGAGCTGTACAAGTGTATATCTCCAACCCACTCTTTCGTCTAAAACACGAACGCTTATTGCAATTCATGGTAGGTCAACAGGAGTGCTCATAGTGTTCGACTTTGTTTTGCTTCCAATGATAGCTATGCTGTCTTAGTCTGCTCGCCATTTCTTTGTCAAAATTGCCAAAGCAGTCTTGTTCTTTTATTTAAGATAAATTTCGCTAATGAATTAACCGAGATCAATTAAGATTAAATTCATGTCATGTTTTGCTCAATGAAAGTGAGCACCCAGTTTAAATGACGGATTTTCACTGGTGAAATTCAGCTTTAAGGACACTGACTCCTGTTGTGTTTAGTGCTATAACATCACAGCCAGGTTCTACACGGTTAGATAGGAGATACAATGTAACTCAAAAATTTAATTCAAATTTTGTTTATTTTCACATGCAATTTGAAATCTAATAATATATGTTTACACAGGTTTAAAGTTAGGTGAGTAGGATTCAAAAGTACTGTTTACATTCTAGGTACTTCATTAATAAATGCATTCGGTCTACATTCCCAAAGGCATGTTACATTTATATTGTTTTTATTTGATAATTTTAATATAATATTTTCTTTTATTATTTGTGTCATTTCGCTATACAGATCTAAATAATACACAATATGTATGGATTACAACGATGAAAGAGTAATTATATTACTTATATAATTTGACATATTACATAGTACTACGTGTATGGTTATGAATATATTAATAAAGGATAAAAATTCGAAGAATATTTTTATTTCAAAAATCCATATGAATGCTTCTTTAGTGTCACATTTTCTTGTCTCTCCCGTAGCAATGCCTCGCCGAGCGCCTTGTCGAGTAACTTTGCTGCAACTCTGTAATGAACGATGCATGGATATCTTTAAAGTTATATATACATTTGCGGTATGTATATACAGTGCCGCGTGGTTCCCGGCAGAGTAGAATTCGGACCACCCCATTTCTTCCCATGCGGTGTCGTATAAGGCGACTAAGGGATAGGGCTGTTTAACATCAGACAGATATATACAGCCCAGACTCTGCCTCAAATGCATGGCTCGAGACAACAATAGTGCCCGGAAAACGGCAATAGGCTCACCCCCAATTACATGGGACTGAATACAATGATAGGTGAAATGTGGGTGTTAATTCACCTCTGCCTAACCCTTTGGGGATAAAGGCGTGATTATATGTATGTATGTACATATATACAGTGAGACAATTTTAAAACTTTTATATATGAAATTGTTCAATTCTTATTTCTAAATTGATTGAAACAAAGATATGTATTGAAAACATCTAAAACTCAATGTAGTGTTAATTTTTTTGATAAGTAGAGCAAGAGTTTGCTGAAATCAATTATGTATTGAAAATCCCACAAAGATGTTTAGGGTCCAAGTCAACCTCAGCTAGTCAGTGCAGCTGTAAAATATTAGTTGCAATTGGAAGAAATTAATTTAGTTAACTAAAACATTAGAGATGTTGATAACATCATCTCTTATATTTCATTCTTTGTGTATTACTAAAAATATACATTAAAAAACATAAAAATGTTCATAAAATAAAAACTACTGAACAAACTAACTAAAAAAGAATCTTATAGATCAGATCATAGAGTCTAGTATTTGGGTGTCTATAAATAAAAAAATACCAATCAAATATAAAACATTAAATTTTAGTCACTCAAGTCATTAAGTCTACTTAAATGAGTTTAGTAACATTAAAAAACAAAAAAGGGTGACTAGCTGCTTTCCTAGATAGGCTACAAATAACTGTCTGTGTGGTGACGGAGAAAGAGGGTGTCGTAAGAGGCGACTAATGGAAACATACGCAAACCATATCACTGCGAGAGAAGGAAAACTCGAAATAAAACCCTGTACCAACCCGTCTGGCCAGGGTGGAAACAGTAGGCCAAAGCCTCCCAACTTTGGGAGAGGCCTAGTCCAGCAGTGGACTGCGATGGGCTAGTTGATTGATTGATTGACTACAAATAACCGTACTTACATTCCCTGGTTGATCGTGTTTTTCAATGTCTTAGGTGCTAGACTGCCTGGTCCAATCATGTCAACAGTTGTGAATTTGCCATCTCTTTCATGGTTACAATCTCCTCCTTCATTATAGCAACTAGGAGTGCCAGTGATCCCAACTATGACTGATATTACACTGCAGCTTTCTTCTTCAGCAGAAGGGTCTACTACACATTTGTCACCTATTTTGCATAATGTAACCTGAAATTAGATTGATTCTGGATAATAAATAAACATTTAATATGATGTTAAAAGAAATGAATCATACAATTTATAGGACCATACCAAGACATTGGGCTCAGGTTATTTAACATATAACATAAACTCACGCCTATATCCCCGAAAGGGTAGGCTAGAACCCACATTTCGCCAGTTTATGTTTAGGTCCCAATGTAATAGGTAGAGGTAGCGCGCCTATTGCTATTAACCAGGCACTTATAATTATAAACCTGCGATAAATACACACATAACTTCGAAAAGTCATTGGCCATGGTAAGACCTGGGATCGAACCCGAGACCTCGTCTCAGCAGTCCATTACCCATACCACTAGGCTATTTAGCAAGCTAATAAATCGACAGCCAAGGCTCAGATCAGGCTTTTTTTTTAAATCAATTTCTTCTAGTGTTCAGTTGTTAGTGGCTCCTATAAAAGCCATATAAAGCTAAATTAAAGGGAGGAGAAAGAGGACCCCACTGGGAATCTTGGTAAGGTTAAATTATTCATTTTCAGTCTTACCAGCAACGGTGCTGAGCCAACATTCAGAAGTTTACAGTCATATGGATCATCAGACAGCTGTAAATCCACATTGCCTCCATCCATAAGAGCAGCCTTCACTAATGGTATCCTTGTATTGAACAGAGCAGCTTTTACAGCCAGTGATACTGCATCACATAGGTTGCCTCCACATTCCAAGATCTGAAAGCACACATTAATTTTACTGTACACATTACACATTTGAATAGTTTATTAGGTTACCTATTAATAGTATGGACCCTACTTACCCTACACCTACTTTAATAACGAAGTAAAGATAGCACTAAGGCTTAGCTTTTCTGAAACAGTATACTGTTACAACAGTTGATAAGAGTTTTATTTGGTTAAGCAATATTAACCTTGGGTCTGTGTGGACAGTGCTAAAGAGAACACCCTCGTCTGTGTAACATTTTTGAGTATTTCCATTGACCTTATTTTCACGACGCAACTTTAGACGATGATTTACGCGCGAAAACTTAGCATAAGATGATGTTGGTTGGTTATTAAGTGAGTTTCATCTGGTTAAGAGATATTAAGTGATGGTTTTCTCTGGTTAAGCTGAGAAACAAAGGACTCTATAGATTAACCATTGCATAAATTCTTAATAACCGCGGTAACCTAGTGGTATGGGTAATGAAATGCTGACATGAGAGTTCGATTCCAGGTTTTACCATTTCACACACCAATGACTTTTCGATGCTTTTCGAAGTTATGTGTGTATTTATCGCAGGTTTTTAAGTGATCAGTTAGTGGAAATAGGCTCGCCCACCTTTTATATTGGGACCTAAACATGAACTGGCGAAATGTGGGTGCTAACACCTCTGCCTGCCATTTGGGGATATAGGCGTGAGTTTATGTTATGTTAAAATTCTTAATTATGTTCAGCAAATAACAATTCCTATTCCGAGAAATTAGCATATCCAGTCAATATTCTTACCAATATATCCACATACAGCTTCCAGCACTGTTTACCCTCAAATATACACAACTGCTTAAGGTCTAAAGCCTGGGAAGTATGATATGCTCTCAGCATTAAGTTTGATATTCCAATTGATAACTGTTCTCCACCTCTGCCTTCAAACTCTGGAGTGGCATTGGCTGAACTGAAATTAAATAAAATCATTTTTCGAAAGTGTCATAAAATATGAAGATATTTTAAGGTGTGACGTGTTCTTGCATTGACCTCTCGATGCTCGGGACTCGGGACCTTTCACCATTAATATTTTTACCACCACCAGCAATTAGGATTACGGAGATGCTCCCCGAATTCCCATCGGCAGTCGAGTACGAGCTTCAAAAAATTAATTTGGAGCTTGGTGTTGATAGAAGGCCTTCCACTATGAGGCTGTATTCCTCATGACCTTCTTCGCTTGGTGGTAGTAGCACCACACGCTCTCACGAGCATATCGTCGACATAAAACGTGACGGTGGCACCGTCTGTGAGCTCATTGCGAAGTATCCAATCGTATCCGTGTTCCACAGAAGTGACCCCAAGAATGGTCCCTATGGAATACCGCATGATATTTCATGCCGTCCAAAGTTGGTAACTGTCGAGTAAATGATGTGTCACTCCGTCAGTTACACCCCGACTATGCGTCGAAGGTAGAAAGGCACTTCATGAGAGACGCGCCTCCCTAATGCACGATATTGAACGCGTTGGCGATGTCTAAGACCATCGTTAACATTATGCCCCTGGCAACTGCATCCATCACCAGAGGCCTCACTCGCGAAATGGTGTTTACGGTAGAGAGTTGCTCACCAGTTGAGTTGAGGTGTATCACTATAACTCTTTCAAAGAGTTTGCATATATCGTTAAGTAGCACTATGGGTCGCTAGGCGGACGGAGAGTCCGCTGGGCGCCCCTTATATCGGACGGAGACCAGTAACCCCGTTTTCTACGTTGCGGAAACTGGCCCTGCTACAAATATGCATTGAGAAGCTCTCTCTGTCGGGGCTCGAGAGCATCTTCCCCTAGAGCTAGTACCCTCACTCGACCTGTAATGCCGTCGGGTCCCAGGCAATGTTCGTGGCCTTAGGCCTTCGCATCTCCTTCTATCCAAGTGACCTCGGACAAGTCGTCGTCATCCACAAAGGGTGCCATGAGCGGCCGAGGCAGAGTCAAGACATTCCACCGCCCGCGTTGGGAACAGGGAGCCAAAAACGCCTTCAAGCTGTTCTGGCAGAAACACTGGTTTTTTTTTATACAACTTAGGTGGCAGACAAGCACACGGTCCACCTGATGGAAGGTGGTTACCGTGACCTATGAATGTGCGTAACACCAGTGGAGTCACATCCGTGCTGCCGACCCTGTAAGAACAGAGATTTTATGTGCCTTCAGTGACCTGGGGACAATTTGCCCCCCCCCATCTGGGTCTGACATTCAACACTGTTACTGACATCTCTCTGTACATATCTACTATTAAAAATGATAAAAATATTGGCCAAGTTTTCATTTCTGTCAGTACTCCTGGATAGCCACTGTTTTTTACTTTTAATTGTTATAAGGGCTAAGCACTTGTATGTCACTATATATATAGAATAGACAATTAACATTCATTGCAATATTCATCTTAAGCTAGAGTAGGCAGACCTCATAAATGCTCAAGTAAAAAGAGTGTTTATTGTAAACTAGCTGACCCACCCAAGCTTAGCCCGTGGCATATTTTGAAACCTCATATTACCCATTTAAAGCTGTAATTTTTTAGTCCTAAAAAAATTATGTATGGAAATCTGCAGGTTTGTTGACATTTATATTCCCTGCTCCACTCCCTTAAGTAGTTGCGTGATGATATTTAGCCTAAAACCTTTGTGAATAAACAGGCTATTCAACACAAAAACAATTTTTCAATTCAAACCAATAGTTCCTGAGATTAACATGTTCAAACAAACCAATTCTTCAGCTTTATAATATGAGTATGATAAAATATATAATATAGGAGGTAGGACACGGCGGTATTTCCGCGCAATTGAACATTTCGACTGGGGAAGTATCTCTGCCCTACAGAATACCGCAGTTATAATAACTTCGTGTTGTGTTCCCAGCGGTGAGTAGGGTAGCCAGAGTTCACTGGAGAATTTGTGCTGTCAGTGGGATGACTTAAGGCTTGTTCTACTTTCCATGGTGGGCCGTGCACTTGTCTGTAACTTAAGTGGTATAAAAAAAATAAAAAGTACAACTATATTAAAATCTCACCAATCAACAAAGAATTCAATCTTGCCTTCCTTTGGTTTATCAGGGCTTGGTATGTCAATCTCTGTTTTCACCCCAACGAGTATGTCAGTGTTGGCAAGTCGTAGGCGTGCAGAACCACTAGCATGGCTCACAACATCTGTTTCAAGTTCCATTGGGCGATAGTCAATGTTGGATCTGCCATCAGAGCGGTAGTCATCCTGTAAGCATACAACTGTTAGATACATTCTCTTATCTTCATTTATTACACTATTCCTTTTTGAATATCATTAGCATTTACAACAGTGCATTTTGTGCAAAAATTGTGCAACTGTGGAACAAATTGCCCGAGGAAGTGGTGTCAGCTGCTACACTAATAACCTTTAAGTGTCGCTTGGATGAATGGCATACAGTACAAAACAAACAATAAAAGAGATATGGACTGGACTGAAGTGTACTCCAACACCATGAAGTGAACATATCCCCAAACATGCTGCTTGTTCATAATTTTTTTTTATAATAATAATAATAACAGTGACACCGGCGATAGGACAGATGACCAACCTGTAGCAGGTGTAAGCAGTTAATATCAATCTGCTAGCTTTATGTAACTTTTACCAGAAAAGACCGGCGCCGATGAGAGCTGTTCGACCGGCGCGGCGCCGGCTACCAGCTTTCATTCGGTATACGGCCAATATTTGGAGAAATTGATGAAACGGGATAATTCCCCAATTTAGAATAAGATAATGTACAGCACATTATGACTTATAATACAGAAGTTCCTATTTACTGTAGCTTTAACTAGCTTTTCAGAATAATTGTTTGCTTCTTCTTCAAAATAGTTCATTAGAAATAATAAGCCGCTAAAATGCATGAAGGGGAGTTTGTATTTCGGCGTATAACACTGTATTTGCTACCACCAAGCTGTTTTATATTATTTAGGTAATATGAATTGATTTCTTACTTCTACACCGTGAATTATAAATATTTTCTCCGTAGGACTGAGTAATAGCCCAGCCATTTTAAAGGTTTCCTTTTAGTTGTTCAGAGTAATTTCTTTAAATAGTTGCGCCAACAAATCTAAGACAGTCTATCAGAAAGCATAAAAATCTGATATTTATTTAGAAACAGTGCTACATAATACCACTTATTTCCAAAAAACACGCAAGACGCACCACGCGAAGTCAACACAATCCACTGAATTTAAGTCAAGCCACATTCCACAATCAATCAATCAATACATTAGCGATGTGAAATTGTGAATGTGACTATGACATCTCAACTCGATTTACAAATACAAACTCGATTTTCATTTCCTTTTTTATTACTAGTTTTGCTTGATGAACTTTTTTTTGTAACTCAATGTCTCTGTTGAATTCTTCGTTATGTATGTTACTTAAATAAACTGAGGTTAATCGTAGTTGTAAAGCCAAGTCTACAAAGTAAAACATCAAAATGTTGAAAGCGGGAATTATTCGAATTTTATGCTCACGACTTTATATAGGTACTCTTTGAGTAATACTATGATATATTTTATGAAGTATATAGTTATGATGACGACGACACGACGAAAACCGATCAGAATTAAACCGGAATTCATCAATATAAATACTAATATTATAAAGCTATAAAGTTTATTTGGAATTGAAAAATTATTTAGATGTTGAATAATCTGTATAACGAGGAAGCTTAATAATATATATCTTTAAAAGACTTCCATCCCTCCTCCCTTGCTTAGCTTAGTATTCCACAAGTCAGTAGAGTCAAGTATCTCGGAGTCGGGAGTCGAGTTCGTTTGAGATGGCACATCACTATACGTTGACAATCTGACACAATTCATAATTGACAATTGAGCAGAGTTGCCATGCCTAATTTCATAAAATGATATGTCAAAAATAGTTGTATTAGGTAGATTCCTAAATCCAAATGATAAAATTATGATATACTTAATTTACTTTGACTAAATTGGTGTACAATTATTTTATTGGTAGATTTCTATCCTCTACCAGCACGGTACTTTTTTTCTGTTCTGTGTCTATCAGTCTATCATATCAAAATTACTTTTTTCTTGCAAAGAGTACCTATTACACTTCACAAACTAGAAAGTAAAAGCTGATGAAATCTTCAGGTTCCGTTTTGTCACCCACTCTATTTTTTCTGCCTATCAAAAACATGTCGGCCATCGGAGACATCAGCTCCGGATCTTCATATTATCTTAGGTGGGGCAAAACTGAGAAATTCCCATAGGGGTAGGCAGAGATCAGGGATCTCCACTTGCTACGATCCATTGATTCCTCGATATTCGGGACTCGGGACCTTGCACCATTAATATTTTCACCACCACCAGCAATTTGGAGATTAGACTTGGGAGATGCTCTCCGAATTCCCATCTGCAGTCAAGTATGAGCTTCAAACAATTTCATTTGGAACTTGGTGCTGATAGAAATGCCTTCCACTATGAGGCTGGATTCTTTGGGTGGCACTCTCCGAGGCCCATGGAGAAACAGTCTCAGTTTTATGCAGAGCCACCTCAAGTCCCAACCGCCAGAAGCGCTCCACAACTTGAACAACCGGACATGCCGCCCGGGGCACGTGCATCGGCTTGTCTCCCCCTAGATCCGGCCCTGGGAGACATACCTTTATACATTGTTGTAGGTAGGTACCTACAGATGATAGCAGTTTACATAAGCGGCTTTTTGGTACTGAGCTCACTCACACACACTACAATGTGACTCTGTGAACTTATTCATTGTCGTTCTATTCGATGATTCGTGACTTTCTTAGCGCAGGAGTACATGTGCATGCAGCATACCTTAGCAGGTGGGCCATAATCTGTTGAGTGACTCCACATTCACACTATGTGCCCACATCAGTTATAAACCCACCTATATTACAACATTATTGGTGTCTCTAATGGGGACCCTCTTTCTTGACACTTTACCTTCTGTTTGCCATCTGGCGATTTGAAGTCATATGGATGTGTCCACTAAAAAAATAACAACGGTTTTCATAACTTCGAGGTTTTAAGGAGGTAGGACACGGCGGTATTTCCGCCCGATTGAGCAGTCCGACTGGGGTAGTACCTCCGCCTTACAGAATACCGCGGTTATAATAACTTCGTGTTGTGTTCCCAGCGGTGAGTAGGGTAGCCAGAGCTCACTGGAGAATTTGTGCTGTCAGTGGGAAGACTAAAGGCTTGTCCTGCTTTGTCTTCTGCTGACGGCACAGAAACTCTGTACTTACAGGGTTGGCAGCGCGACTGTGACTCCTCTGGTGTTACAGACGTCCATAGGTCACGGTAACCACTTTCCATCAGGTGGGCCGTGTGCTTGACTGCCAACTAAGAGGTATAAAAAAAAAAAAAAAAAAACCTGTGTCGGAAGTCTGATTCACTTGAACCAAGGATAGTCATAGGTATCCATGGTGGATATACCTATTCTCCAACATCTCGCTGTCACACGTTGTAACTATTTATTAATCTGTGCTGTGATGGGCTCGGTACTATTCAGAGATTGATTCCAGCCGGAGAAGGTTCGTAATCAGTAGAAGCAATACTACGGAAACCCGAATTTATTTGATTAAACGCAGTGGCAGTGGCCGTTTGGTTTAGTGATCAGTTAATCACTAAAACCGCTTTTTGCCTAGCGTCGCAGTTGCGATCCACACTGCATTTGTGTGATTGTGGAATTCATAATTATGTATGTTATGACTTACGGTGTCGAAACGTGGACACTTACAGTGGGGCTGGTCCACAGCTTAGGAGCGAGCTATGCTGTATGTATGTATGAAGGACATTCGGAACGAGGTTATCCGACAGAGAACTAAAGTTACCGACATAGGTCAAAGAATAAGCAAGTTGAAATGGCAGTGGGCTGGCCACTGGCCAAAAAGGTGGCTGGGACAGACTGGATGCGGAAGGCGGAGGATCGGAGAAAATGGCGCACATTGGGAGAGGCCTATGTCCAGCAGTGGACTGCGGTGGGCTAATTGATTGATTGATTGTGGAATTCATAAATGAAAATTGTGTACTTATTGATAAATTGAACTTATTATAGCTTTGAGCGTGTTTGTGAAGAGGATGATGAACTACTGTAGTTCACTTCTGACCATCCAATGTAGCATGCATGCTACATTGGATGGATGGTCTGAAGTTATTCTATTTTAAAAAGTATTATACTTAGTATAGTCATTAGCTAATCATAATAATTTGACTTGATATAACTTTAACAGTTTAAAAACCGGAGAGTAGGTACTATTTTTTTTTTTTTATTTTTTTTTATCATTTATTGCTGACCAAAGGTATTACAAAGGTATTTAGTACATACTACCTAACTGATTTAAAACTGTTTGGTTGCGCCGAAGTGGAAACTGTATTTTTGACACGGAAACACACTCCTTTTATACCCGTCTCCTCTCCCGCACTAATCATAGATATGGCTTCCGTCCGCCATTTGTGAAATATAGACACTCACTCCCGCTTTGAACTAGCCAGCGTAGGGACGGATCGCGAGCGCGTCTCTCAGAAATGAATAATATTTCTATTTCGATCTAGTGACGCTGACGGCAGCTCCTGAGCAAGGAAGAGAAGATCCGTGTACCGGCTGCGATGAAAACACGTGTGTCGTGAAGGTTAGTGCATCCTCTCCTAATTTCTCGGGTTGCATTCATTGCTTGGATCACTCCCGCGGCAACCCGACCACCTGTCTCTTGTGTGTAAAGCGTCAATGGAACAGTTAGCTACTTCCCGCAATACAGTCCATTACCGCACGCTGCCAAGCGCCACCACTGTTAAAGCGAACATTACTGATTAGAGACGCTAGTCCGTATTCCGATGAAATCGCGGCTACGTATCGTTTGAAAATGTAAACTATACTTATTTTTAATCATAATACTCATACGCTGTTTCTAAACTTCATCTTCCAGTTGCGTCCCGTAGGACTACTTACAAAACTTTTCGTGGTGCACTAGGTAACGGAAGTGACAGCGTCTCTTCTCCAATCTTCATTTTGTCCTTAACTGTCCTTAAGCGATAGCTGTGTTGAGGAAAGAATATTTGCATATCTGCTGCCAGCTAAGGTGCAACCTAGATAAGAGTGATCCATGTCTTAAAAACTCTCCTTCTCTACTGATTAAAAGTGGAGACACGGCACCCTAGGCCTGGCCGCTTGCAGTTGGTGCACTTGCCTTTTGTGTTAAACCTACTTAGAGCTCCATTTTATAAAATTATAATCCGGATCCATAAAGCCAGAAACGGTGCTGCAAGGAAGCGCTCGCTGTTCAGTGAACGATCAGCGGTTGCTATTTGGATGGGCGACCGCTTAGTGGCATATTTCTAAGAGCATGTTTAAAGTCGGTTCTGACTAGCAATAGTCGTTAGGTCAAGACGGAGGCTATATGTGTCAGTGGTTGGCCACCATACCACAACTCAGGTTGAGAAGTAGAAGTGCAGATAGTAGTCGCTCCTAATATATCCGAAAAAACTAAGCCATTTATTTAAGCGGACCCTGGATTCCAAGGTAAAGACCTCGGATGCGCCCGGCACTAAAGCAAAGATGACGATGGTGGCGGCGTAGAAGAAAACTTCTTTAATAAAAAACCAGAGTCAGGCACTTTTTTAAAATAGCCTGTATTAAAATACAATAAAATACCTGATACTGCCCCATCATTTCATTAACGAGCTAGAGGAGATAGCGCACTCTACTCAAGAGGAGATGGGGCCAGTAATAGTGGACAGTTGTAGATTACCATCAAATCAATCAGCCCACCGCAGTCCACTGCTGGACATAGGCCTCTCCCAATGTGCGCCATTTTCTCCGATCCTCCGCCTTCCGCATCCAGTCTGTCCCAGCCACCTTTTTCAGGTCGTCCGTCCATCTGGCTAGGGGGCGTCCTACCTTTCGTTTACCTTCTCGCGGTCTCCACTCTAGGACTCGTTTGCTCCAACGGCCATCGGTCCTTTGGCGAACGTGGCCAGCCCACTGCCACTTCAACTTGCTTATTCTGTGGCCAATGTCGGTAACTTATTTCTCTGTCGGATAACCTCGTTCCGAATTCTATCCTTCAGAGAAACTCCAAGCATAGCTCGCTCCATAGCCCGCTGCGCGACTTTTAAGCTATGGACCAGCCCCACTGTAAGTGTCCACGTTTCGGCACCGTAAGTCATAACAGGTAGGACGCACTGTTCAAAGACCTTTGTTTTGAGGCATTGCGGTAGGGGCGAAGAGAAAACTCGACGTAGTTTGCGAAATGCTGCCCAACCCAGTTGGATCCTTCTGGCTAGTTCTCTCTCGAAGTTGTTTTTACCGAGCTGGATAACCTGCCCCAGGTAGATATATTTTTGAACAACTTCGAGTGTCGCCCCTTCGATGGCAATCGATCTCGGTGCAACATGTTCGTTGAACATAATTTTCGTTTTATCCAAGTTTACACCGACGCGGACGCGTCGAGAAGCTCCATCTAGGCTATGCAGCATTTCGCCCAGTTGTTCCAACGATTCCGCTACTATGCCGATGTCGTCGGCGAACCGAAGATGTGAGATGCACTCACCGTTAATGTTTATACCCCGCCCAGTCCAATCCAGAGTTTTGAAGACGTCCTCTAGTGCGTTGGTGAATAGTTTGGTGGATATAACATCTCCCTGTCTCACTCCACGCTGGAGGCTAATAGGTTTCGTCTTCTGGTCTTGGAGCTGGACGGACATTGTGGTAGTGTCATACAAGCATCTCAGCACCTCTATGTATCTAACTGCCCAGGTTTCGATGGAGTCGAAGGCTTTTTCGTAGTCCACAAACGCCATACACAGTAGCTGATTGTATTCTTGGGCCTTTTCTACAATCTGCCGAACAGAATGGGTGTCCACGGTGCTATAACCTTTTCGAAACCCGGCTTGCTCCGGTGGTTGGAACTCGTCGAGCTTACCCGCAAGACGATTTGTGACGACTCTCGAGAACAGCTTAGACATGACTCAGGAGTGAGATGGATTACCATATGATCAAAAAATGTCCTGGTCCTCTTTGATACTGTATCAATATTTGGTTAATTGTGGCAGTGGTGTTGTAAGGCACTGAATAAGGCGTTATTTATTATCACTTCACGGTAAATTTTATCCGGTTGCAATTTAGTGTACAGTAATTAAGTATAGAAAATTTGATATTACCCTTATGCAAATTTAACAAAGTAGTATTGGGTATTTACGTGATTATTAAGCATTATTCTTTTGTGTTTTATGATGAGTTGTTTAACAATGCATCGATTTATTTTAATATATGTCTATGTTACTTCCGCAGGTAGGTGTAAGTTTAATATAATTATAATTTATTAATAAATATCTGAAGAGAACGAATGCATTTTTTATGACTCCTTCTTACATGGCAAATTAGGTGGCAGACAAGCAAACGACCCACCTGATGGAAAGTGGTTGCCATGGCCTATGGACGTATGTAACACCAGCCCCTCTAGACAAGTGGCAATTTGTTGGGCAGCGTATTGTAGAATAGAATGACTAATGCACAACACAGTCCGACTGGGAAAGTACCTCCACCCTACAGAATACCACGGCTATAATAACCTCGTGTTGTGTTCCCGGCGGTGAGTAGGGTAGCCAGAGCTCACTGGAGAGTTTTTGTGCTGTCAGTGGGAAGACCAAAGGCTTGTCCTGATTTTGTGTTCTGCACTGAGGGCACATAAAATCTCTGGTCTTACAGGGTCAGTAGCACGGGCCGTGTGCTTGTCTGTCATTAAGCTGTATAAAAAAAAAAGTTTATGATGACATGTTTATGATACAGTTGTGGTACCAACGCTTCTGCATCCTTCTAATAGGATATTAGTTTACCCTACCTGTAATGCTGACTGAAAACGGGTAGGTACGATGCCTTTCCAGGCAACTAAAGAGGAAAATTAATAAAAGTTTATTTAGCGGCGGTGGCCTGCTGGTTCTGTAAATTATTTCGAAAAATACAGGGATTTTTCAAAATCTGCTATGTTTGCCATATGGCATAGAAATTCGTCAAAATAACGTTGGTGAGGATAATGTTTTTTAGATATTATTTATTTTTTCAGCACTACTTCCGTGTTCATAACATGTTTAAACAGAAAACTGTTTCGTACGTTTTTTGCTTCTATCGTTACTGAATGCAGCATTTAATACTAACTTTAATATACCACTGATTTCTTTACAGGACATTTCTTAACCACGGCTCACAGTATAGATGAGCATCATATTCGTTCGGATATTTTTTTTACTTCTTTTGATAATCCTTCTGATGGTTATTCCGTTTCTGAAGATAACGATTTAACGATGAATTTGTCGATGAATACTTAGTTGAAACTTCAGAAATGATAGATCAAAATGTTTACTGTCTTTTTACCAGGTGAGTGACTCCTAGGTGCCTTCTTATCACAGAATACCTAGGTACTCGTATATTGAAAAGATTACACAAGAGTTCTAAAATTGATAACATTTGGCAGGTAGATACTCTGGCCAATGAAAGACGAACAAATCATTTTTCTAAACTGTTACCTATGTGGCTAAAGTCAGTTAGTATTTTATAGTCTTCGAAAACATCTTGATACTCATACAATTACTTAATGTTATTATTTGCGGATAAATCTTAAACTGAAATGGTTAATTTTAATACTGAAATGTAGGTGTTAATTCACCTATGCCTAAGCCTCAGGGGGGCGTGAACATATATATTATGTAATACTGACCAAATTGTATGATTAATAAATTATTAATTTTAAATAATTTTCCAATATTTTAAAGAAATTGGCAATTTTTTTTAAATATGGGATATTGAGTGTGATATTCATATTTAATAAACTTTGAAGGTCCTGATGAATAACAACGCATGGACATCTAAAAATTAAAATTTCTTTCTATTGTAAAGTATAAGCACGTCGCGCCGGCCTGGGGGTGACAGGTGAAGCCGCCTGTCACCCTTGCAGAAGCAGGCCGCGGCGGTGGCGCGCGTGGCGCGCCTCCCCGTTTCCGGGGACGAGTTGGGGACTCTGTGGTCCCACACCCGAGAAGAGGGCCAGATCGTGAGAGATGGCCCTGGGTCGGCCGGGGTGCGAGGGATATGCCTGTCAACCTCACCTTCGGCAACCGAAACGACCCACAGGCGGCGTGCGTTTTAGTCGGTTCGAGTCCGACATAACCTCCTCCACCGGGTCCGGTGGGGAGGTATCCGTGGGGATTTTGCGCACGTAAAAAAAAAAAAAAAAAAAAAGTATAAGCACGTCAGTTTTTTTGGTAACACAAATCTTCAAGCGCTGTACTGTATAAACACTTGTTTTTTCCCTATATTTTTTTGTAAGGGCATTATAAAAAAGTACAATAAGCACATGTAATTAGTTCCATGTAGACTAATTTTTATGCATAACTAATAAAAAAAATAAAAAAAATCATGGTATCAACACCGATTATACATCAACGTTTTGTTGGTGTATAATCGGTGTTGCAACTTGTTGATTTTTAAACACACCGTTTTTTAAATCATCTTTCGCTAGCCAGACATAGTAAATTTTGTCCTCCAATATGAGCAAAGTTGTTAAAACAGATTATTTATTTTCTAGATTAGAAAAACCCAGTTTTCATGTTATTACAATTCAATTTTAATTTGGTTTTGATTTCGTTTTTACTTATCTGTCATATACACAGACGCTCTGGTGTAGACTTGCCCTTCGAGATCATGAGGGCGAGATAGTAGATGCTTCCGTAAAAAAAATATGAAATGGAGGAGTAAGAGAACGAATCTTGGGCTCTAATGTGTAAGTTTCGGATGCAACCAGGGTTGTATTTACGAAGCTATATTTCATAAAGATACCTACTCAGTCCAGAATCTCGATTTATATCTAGAATCGGAGCACAGATTGTATTCCAGATTCTTATGTCATTCTTCTTCTTTATCTTAGAGTTAATCTCATTAGCATCTGAAGCTTATATACAAGTTGTTCTCGGAGTCTGGGGTCCGCTTTGACGGTCTAACTATGGATTTGGATAAACTTCGATATTTTCCGTTAAGCGACTACCATCTCCAGAAGCCAAAGACGATATCGAAGCATTGCAGCTAGACCAGTTGCTGGACTTTTTAGGGCTACAATTACCCGTAACGACTGCCATATTTGTTGGTACGGCGACCGGGACCGACGGCTTAACATGCCCTCCGAGCCATGACCAGACCAATGAAGTCGTTTGAAGGTGGTAGGACACGGCGGTATTTCCGCCCGATTGAGCAGTCCGACTGGGGAAGTACCTCCGCCCTACAGAATACCGCGGTTATAATAACTTCGTGTTGTGTTCCCAGCGGTGAGTAGGGTAGCCAGAGCTCACTGGAGAATTTGTGCTGTCAGTGGGAAGACTAAAGGCTTGTCCTGCTTTGTCTTTTACTGAGCGCACAGAAACTCTGTACTTACAGGGTTGGCAGCGCGACTGTGACTCTCTGGTGTTACAGACGTCCATAGGCCACGGTAACTACTTTCCATCAGGTGGGCCGTGTGCTTGTCTGCCAACTAAGTGGTATAAAAAAAAAAAATGAAAATACTATATTCATGCATACAAATATTTTCACTGAGCGGGGATCGAACACGCGTCTCCTGCGTAGCGGCTGCGTTCACTACCGCCACGACACAGTGGCAGTTCTGTCATTGTCAGAGTCTATTCACAATCGAGACCTTATTCTTCTAAAATAAATCAAGATAAATTACCACAACAACTTTTAAATATGTATTCAAATATCTTAATTATCGATTTAAAAACTCTATACTTTTATCTTTCTAGAGAAAATCCCCTCACAGAAGAAATATTAATTTACAATGATTTAAATAGTATAATTACTTCAAAATTTAACAGCAATAAAGTCACAGTATTTCTAATTCATGGATGGATCTGCAACCGCAAAAGTATGATTAATACTTTGCTAACTAAAGGTATGTACCTACTTTAGAAAATAAATCTATAGCTGTTTTACCCATATGTCACATTTGTATAATATACGTTTTATTGAAGCTTTTTTACAGGATGATGACGTCAATGTAATCGTAGTGGATTGGGGGGCAATAGCGAGAGCGAATTATGTTACTGCAGCACTCTCGACTCTTTTTGTTGGTAAACATTTAGGTCACTTTATTAAGTGGCTGACAACTCTCGGCATGTCGTATGAAAATGTGCATGTTATTGGTCATAGTCTAGGAGCTCATGTGGCGGGAGTGGCTGGAAGTACTACTGAGGCTAGAATTAAAAGAATAACAGGTACGTGTCAGGCAGTTTATCAATTATTACCTATTAAACGTCAACATCATCCACGTATATCTGTTAATTACTCCTCGTATATTAATATTAAGCCGCGTGGTACTCGGCAGAGCAGAACTTGGGCCACTCCATCTCGTCCCATGCGGTGTAGTACAAGGCGACTATTATTATGGCCTGGGGTTGACGGGTGGAGCCGCCTGTCATCCTGACAGAAGCAGGCCGCGGCGGCGGCGCGCCTCGCGCGCATCACCATTTCCGGGTACGAGTTGGGGACTCTGTGGTCCCCGCACCCGAGGAGAGGGCCAGATCGAGAGAGATGGCCCTGGGTCGGCCAGGGTGCGAAGGATATGCCTGTTAACCTCACTTTCGGCAACCAAAAAACGACCCACAGGCGTCGTGCGTTTTGGTCGGTTCGAGTCTGACATAACCTCTTCCACCGATTTCGTTAGGGGGTATCCGTAGAGATTGTGCGCACGTAAAAAAAAGGCGACTATTATAAAGGATAGGCCTGTATAACATCGAACAGATATATAGTGCCCAGACTATGTAGTGCCCGGAATACGGCAATGGCTCACCCCTTATTACGTGGGACCGAATACAATGATTGGTGAAATGTGGGTGAATGCACCTCTGCCACCAAAAATAAAGGTGTAATTATATGTATGTACTAGCTGACCCACCCCAGCTTCGCCCGGGGTATATTTTGAAGCTTCATATCCCTTTGAGCCCGTATGTTTTAGTCTTCAAAATATGTATGAAAAATTGCCGGATTTGTTAACATTTATTATTAATGTTCCGCTCTCTTAAGTAGTAGCGTGATGATATATAGCCTAAAACCTTCCTCGATAAATGGACTGCCCAACACTGAAAGAATCATTCAAATCGGACCAGTAGTTCCAGAGATTAGCGCGTTCAAACAAACAAACAAACAAACAAACAAACAAACTATGCAGCTTTATAATATTAAGTATATAGGTAGATTATATATCATCATCTATGGACATCAGATCATAGCTTTTAGGGTGGCTGAAATATTTTTATGCTATTAAGCGTTCTAGGCCTCTTTTGCCCGTGGTACTACCTCCCGTAGTACCTAGCAGTTCGGTTGTACTATGGGAAGAAATATTGCGCGTGGTACTATCTACTATCAAGCCGTCTACGTCCTAGGTACGAACCTAGAGGTTCTAGGTGGGAAACTTTCTCATTACGTTACTGACGTAAACTCTTTCCTAGTACGAGAAATTTAGTTTAGCTGGTTAAGGAGAATATTAGTATTAATTACTAATAGTCTTTAAATATAAAAAAATAAATAAATAAAAAGTAATCACAATATATTTTTAAATCATTTTCAAAATGTATGTCTTTTTAGGATTAGATCCAGCGGGACCACTTTGGGCGGTATTACCCTATCGTTTGGCCAAGGTTGATGCTCAATATGTGGAAGCAATACATACAAATACTAAATGCTTGGGATATAATGGCCTTTGTGGGCATGCTGATTTTTTTCCCAACGGCGGAGAGCGTATGCCCGGATGTACTATTAGTGCTTGTTCCCATAGTAAATCATACCAGTACATGGCTGAAACTGTAATAAATAATAATATGTACGCTAGGCGATGCACAAATATGAGAGAAGTTCATTCTAACACTTGTAAAGGAGAACTATATCCAATGGGCAATAGCGATTTAACAAAAAACAGGTGAGAGGTGATAGGCCAGAACTCTTCATTTGTTTGTTCATAATTCTCATACTCTAAGTCTTTTCACAACTCGGTTAAGATCGGCTTTCCAGTTTAACTTCGATATTTTCCGTGAAGTGACTGTCATATAACCTCAATTAACAGTTCGCAATATCGATTTTATACTTGTCGGAGATGGCTATACGATTGAGAGGACCCAGGTTTGTGTCCTGACCTTTACACCATGGATGTGAACTTAATCTTAGCAGAAGCCCGTCTAGAAGTCTAGTTTACCACGAGGGGTCAACAGGAATACTAGTAATCAGTTAACTAACAACTAATACTATTTAGATTGGAAATAGTCATATTTTTCATCAAACCAGGCAATAGTATTTCCGTATGAAACTAGTTACGCGCTTTGGTTTTATACCATTATTGTATCATTGTGTTAAATAGGTACACATTCTCTGTCTCCCGAACTAGGTCCCCAACCTCAACTCAATTCTCAACTCAGAAGACAGTTCCTTCCACCTTACAGGTTTCACACTGTGGAATCAATAATATGGTTTCACAAAGTAAAAAAGTTATAGCACCTTACCAGCGGATTTATCAAAAAACAATCAAATTCGTAGACCCTATACTATAATATGAACTATGAATAATAAGAAATTGAATTTTCTTTTTCAGAACTGGTATATTTAGAGTGAACACAGACAAAGTTCTTCGCTTACCGCTACCATTCTTTACTCGGAGGTTTATACATTCTGACTCTTCAATGGAATGCGAATTGTTTCATGACATACTCAGTTTTTACAACAAATTCAAGTAGGTAGAATGTACGTATTTCACGTCTTCACGGCACTGAATTAAAACTAAAGTATACTTACCATTATTTTATTTTCATTTTCCTGAAATTCTATGATAAGAAAGAAGAAAAAGAATTCAAGATACGATGAGATAGTAGTTATTACGTTACATGTCATCAAAATACTCATAATGATTTCTCAGATGCGTTCAAAGTTTGCACTTTGGAGCCCGTAGTCCGTTAGTTATTAAATGGTATGCCGGTATTTCTGAGTTCGGCAGTTGCCCGTGGTTACTATGTGAATTAATTTGCAGCTGAAGTTATCTCGAAACTTAAGGATGTTGCTGGGTATACACCCTTATTTCATGTCAGTACGGATTTGTTTAGTAATTATACAACTGTATATAGAGTATATATAGAGTACTTTCCGTGTAGGTACGCATCTTAGGACTTCTGAGCCCAAGCCAAGCCCACCTGCAAGCTGTACACCTCAGAATTAACGGGCAAGGCTCTCATTCATTCCGTTCGAGGAAAGAAAGTGATGTTAGTGTCAACTACTGGTGTGGCATTCTTTCAAGCAATTTATTAAATAAATATATTTAGTAAATTAATTACAATATCAAAATTTAACCAATCTCTTCATTTACGGTGATAGGTTTCATATTTATAGAGTTCGCGTCCACGACACAGGCTTCCTGCAAAAATAAAACAGATTTTTTATAAACTATCATATTCAGAATTCGAAGCGAATAGCTTCGAATATTAAACCATAGAGAAAGTAGTACCACAGTCTAATGACTCACACTTTTCTGGTTATTCTGTGGTAGTACCTACAGTGACCACATAGTATACATTGTTCATGTCGGGAGAAGCAAAAATCGCCTTGCTTTGGTTTTGTAAAGCGTAGTAGGTATCTATCAAATACCCGACTGAAAATTTGCCACTTTTATCTGATGAAATTAAAAATCTATGCATTCGATTTTAACTACTTACTATAAAAATTATATCGTACTGTATATATAGTGATGCACTATGCGATAGAGATACCCCACTTCTCTATGTCACTCTACTCCCGACGATTTTATATCTAAGTACTGAACTATTATGTGTCCTTAACATAATAATGATAATAATCCGCACCAGACTGTTACTCGTTGTGGGTGCATTTGTTTCTCATGAATTACATGAGGATTTTCTGAGTCTCAAAGTCGACCAATTTGTGTATTCACGAAGCCGTTGAAAAAATCAAAAGTCACGGAAAATTTCATGACAAAAAAAAATAATGGCCTGCCATCGGAGCCGTGGGGGTCATTTGCCGGATATTTTATTCCATACTGAATCGGAACATGTCTTCATTACAATACAATAAAAAATATCACAACTCTGTCATAAAATACTTTGTTCTTATTTTAAAATTAAAAAGTGCACTCTTACTGAGAGAAATTTTACATTACTATGGTAGAAATAAAATGGTATCGCAAAAGACCAAAAATCAAGCACCAATATTACCTATACCAATTTCATACAGAAGACTCTACAAAAAGGAACGAGATCGTTGTCAAAATTTATCAAGTCATTTATTTAGTATTCGTGTATCGTACCAAATTCAAAATGTCTTCCCACTTCCGTGACGTAATTAAACAGCTCGTCTTGTACTCGTGGTATACCTACAGTATCTTTAAATAGAAATAAATGTACGACCTTTATACACCAACCTTATTTTGTCCATATGCTCTAATGAACAGATCATCACTCGGATGAGGAGGTTCTTTGTATAACCTCCTCAGTTGTGGTGCTAGCAATGATGGTGCTGGGGGCACATAAGGTACTCCCCGTGCACGGTTTATCCTGGAGGTCACTACGCCGATGCAAATCGTCACTAGCATTCCCACTAGCGTGTACCACATGTAGGATACGCGGAGGACGGGGTTCACTTCATCTCTGTAGGAAACAGAAACAAATATAGGACATTTTACACAACGCTTCTAGAATAAAGAAAGCTCAACACAAAAACTGTGTTACTCTGGGAGTGCTGAAATAAATAAAAACTTGAATAATTTATATGTATGTAGATACTTATGTACAAAGGTGTCGGTAACGGTAACAGTGTCGCGAGTTAAACAGTAATACTTAAAATGTTCAATAGTTAAAAGTGTCCATTACGCCCAAAGATGTTTCCACTTCAATAATAGAGTAGAAGCTTGGTAATTTTCACTTGGACAGGAGGAATGCATCAGGCGCTAATTATGTTAAAATCAACCCCCAGTCCACTTTAGAATCCACTACCATGATCCATATCCATAGGATAAACAGTAGGAGGAGGAGATTTTAGGAAAAGGCTCATTATTTTTGGGCAATATATGTTTATTTTAATATTTTTTTTGGATCAATTTTTTTTTAGGTCAGATGATAGTCACTCTCATAATAACCGTATAAGTCTAATTAACAGAAGGAATTTGGAGTGAGAAGTAATAGGTAAATTTCGCAGGATTGCGTGACGGGAAATAGAACTAGGTGAAGAGACGGTGACGCCATCCTTCAGTCCACAAATTTGTTCAATCATCATTCTCTGAGCGTTTTTCTAACTCAGTTGGGGTTGGCGAAATCGAAGCTTAGCCGCATCTTAGACTAGAAAAGTCTAAGATGCGGCTGAGCTTCGATATTTTCTGTGAAGCGAATGCCATTTGACCTTCACAACCAATTGGCGATATTGAAGTTCTATAATCGGACTTTTTAGGGCTCCAACTACCCGTAAAGACAGCCATAGATGTTCGTATAGGAAATCTGAATCATTTAACTGTCAAAGTATCAGCACTCATAGAACTCTTCAGAGCCTTACCTAATATCAGAATGTGGAATGACCTTTTCCACAGTAGTGAAATTGTACTCGCAGCCAATAGTTGTTAAATACTTGTGAGGATGGTATATTTGACCGCGGGCTATAGCCAGTTGCGAAGAGAGACACCACCATGACATCACTGCTAGACCACTTACGCCTCCTACTAGTGCACCCTAGAATAGTAAAAAAATTTAAAAGTATACAGCAGGTGCTACTAGACTTGCTGAACGGAACAATGAATTGAATTGCGAAAGTTCACTGAACATCTTTACATCTTTACAGCCTTTCTGGGTGTATAATACCAAAGAATCAAAGAATCAATTTCATTTATTCAGTTTAGGCACACAAAGACCACATATGAACGTCATAATTTTACAATTATATCAAGAAATAATATAAAAATATTTAATAATGTAAATATAAACCATTGGCAAATGATTCTTTCGCTGGTTCGGTAGGTTAGTTCTACTGAGAAGATACCAGCAACTCAGAGAGCTATATTAGAACTAGATTATCTTCCCTTTTTAAATTTGCTTGAGTTTACAATTTATTTTGTGCGAGCAACCAAGAGACTTATATTGACTACGCATTTACATCATCAAGCTACTCATCTACTTTAAAGTAACCTTCGCTCATTAAAAGTTTTTTTCACTTCTATTTTAAATTTATTTAGTGGCATGTTAATCAAATCCTGAGGAATTTTATTAAATATTTTTATACAGCTGCCTACAAACGAATCACCTTCCTTGTGAAGTCCGAGTTTTTGTACAACTAGTTTATTCTTGCTTCTGGTATTAAAATTATGTGCATCAGATTTTTTTTCGAAAAGGTTTAGGTTCTTTCCCACCAAGATATCCATAGCCCAAGTTACACCTACAAGATACCTGATGATTGACTGACGGACGGTTTCATGGGATTTTGGCTCCTATGGTGTCTCCCACTTTGGATGCAACCGGGATAGGCGCACATATGGCGTTGTAATGCATGCTAAAGATTAATTGAAGATAAACTCTCACCGTAGCATCAACTCCGGGTATAAGAATGCCCATAGTGAATAGGCCTAACTGAGGACCCATCGTCATTGACTCAAGTGTCATCGTCAACTGTAGGATTGTTCCTAACTTTTCCACGATAAAAACTAGACCTGCAATTATAACAAGAGTACTAAATAAATAAAAACTAAAAAAGCCAGAGTGGTTTCTGGCAGAGTAGACTTTAGACCACCCCATCTCTTCCTATGCGGTGTCGTACAAGGCGACTAAGGGATAGAGCAGTATATCATCAGACAGATATATACAGTCCAGACTCCGACTCAGATGCATGGCTCAAGTAAGCAATGGTGCCCGAAAAACGGCAATAGGCTCACCCCCTAATACGTGGGACAGAATACAATGATTGGTGAAATGTGGGTGTTAATTCACCTTTGCCTAACCCTCTGGGGATTACGGTGTGATTATATGTATATGTATGTAATATTATTAATACTCGTAGGAGTCGTAGGTGTAATAAAAACCAATTCCTACGAAAGTCAGCTTATTTTATTGACCACCCAACCAACCAGCCGGTCAGTGGATGAAGGCTCAAAGATATCTATTATTTGTCACTAGCATATTATGTGTGACAAATACTAACACATAATGACACTAGCCTGCTGTTTAAGCAATGTATCTACAAAATGGGACTTAGATTTAGATTTTCATTTTTTACGCAGAGTCCTATTATTTTGACATTTTTTTTATTTATTAGCTTCGTATGTATATTTGCGTAATCTTTGAATACGGTTTTGGAGCATTTCAAAGTTGAATGGATTTAAAATTTCATACTCAAGTTTCGATGACAACACAATGCAGGTGGCTTTGCCGTGATTTGGTGGCATCCCCGTTCAAAGAGGTGCATCATCAAGCATCCTATGCTTTTTAAATGATGCCTAATAGAAATATATAAGCAACTATTTACCTACACAGAGAGTGCCCAGGAGTATGACAACGCCCCTCATCAGCCAAGCGGATTCTTTATCCGAAAGCTGTCTGCTAAAGAAGGGCTTGTAGAAATCTTCCAAAACCACTGCAGACATTGAATTGAGACTCGTTGATAGAGAGCTGTAAAATTTATATACAATATTTAAAGACTAACATATCAGGAATAGGTATTTAATAATATTAGTTTTTTAATATATATCTATCTAAGGGTCTACCTGCGTGGTCTATCTCCGTTCCCACAATCCAGGGCAACCTCTTACAAGGTTAAAAATTAGCCTATATGATATTCCAAGCTGAAATTCACCCTTGTACCTACCAAATATTAGCCAAATCTGCCCTGCCCTTAACCGTCTAAGCCTTGAGTGATAAACATCCAAACACGTTCATACACAAACTTTCATATTGAACAAAATTAGGATTTACCTCAATGCCGCACTGAAAATCCCTGCTATGAATACTCCTGGTAAGCCTGGAATACCGCCAAGCACATCCATCACAAGAAGAGGAAGAAGTTGATCCTTTGCTTTTGCTAGCTGGAAACCCATTACGAAATCATGAAGCTTCTTATATTTAGATTCTTACTTACTTAATAAAAATTACTTAGTTTTACTAAACGTAAAAGGATACTAACAAAGGCGTGAATGTAAAGATATACTTTTACTGGTCAATCACTGGGTACGTATATGTACAGTCAACGACAAAAAGTAGCTCGAAAAATTCCAGTTTATTGATCAAAGTGGCTCCTAAACCATACCAAAAACAATGAACAAAACATTAAATATAGTTACGTTGCCATCTGGGGATCATAAAACTACTCATACATGAATTAAGAATCATTTTATAAAATTAAACCCTGCCGTTAGGAGTTCGAGACCGTTTCATTACAGACACACCCACAGTGAATTTTTTTTATTCCTCTACGCTCCGTTGTTTATTGTTTTTGAAATGATTCTTGGTTCATTATCACTTAGTTCGTTATAAAAAAGTGAAACGACGAAGAGAGAGTAGGGAGAAACGACCTGTTTAGTTCTATTGTAATGAATTATGAAAAAAATCACCTTAGTCTGTAAAGGATCGCAGTCGTGAAATCTTGCGAAAATTAATAGTCCACAGTATAAGCAGAAGCAGTACAAAAACGATATCCCAATACAGAACAGGAATACTGACCTGTGGACAGATAATAGTCACTTATCTATATCTAGTAAGTATACCTCAGAACTAGGGCCTGGTCTTTTTCTCTGTGTCCATTTGGAGGTTTTCCCATACTCCCCACGCTTGGCAAACGGGTTGGCAAGCGCGGTATTAAGTAAGGATATATCACAAAGGACGCCGCTGCCCATCCTTTGGGGTTTCTCAAAATTGCCTCTTACGACATCCACGAGAAGAGATGGATTGGTTCTATTCTATGCCGGAAGCCACACAGCCAGACAGTGGGAGACGCCTATGTTCAGCAGTGGACTATGTGTGGCTGACATGATAATGATATCTCAGGACTTTTATCTTGGACCTGTATGTGCTTAAAACTGAAAGATGTTCTCTATAACTCTATACGCACAGTACACGTTAGTACGTTTCTTGAATGTCTTTGAAGATAGGACGGGGTGTTACAGCGGGGTACGAACTCAAATGTAACTGAGATTATT
Source organism: Eilema griseolum (assembly GCA_963662185.1). Taxonomy (NCBI): domain Eukaryota; kingdom Metazoa; phylum Arthropoda; class Insecta; order Lepidoptera; family Erebidae; genus Eilema; species Eilema griseolum. The sequence continues at coordinate 22,187,667 of OY759230.1, read as the reverse complement.
ACAACATAATCCGCGTATGCCGTGGCCTTGTCTTTTGACTTTGGCCCAAAATAGGTGTTTCGAGGTATACCTACAATCAAATGATTATCTAAACTTTTCCCAAATTATACATGATTGGGTATTTGACAAATTTCGGCATCCTATCTTAAAAGATTCATAATTTGCCCGTAAAATATTATTAATTAGAAAAAACACATTTTCACGTTATTAGCATAAAAACTGCACGAAAAATGGTCGGTCACGTGGCATTCTGTGTGTGACGTTATTAAATAATATCTACGAATAGACCAACCAGCAACATTTTCCGTTACGCTGAGTAAAACTTTCAAAGTTACGTCACGTGAACCATCAAAAGATTTTCAAGTTTTGCCTCATGTGAAATACAGATAAAAAATATCAAATTTATTTTGTAAAAAAATATTATAATTCATCTTTTTGTGAAATATATTTCGTATAGAAATTATTTACGTATAAGCTCATATTCATTACATTTCGTATACTTTTTTTCAATCAATCAATTAGCCCAATGTGCGTCATTTTATTCAACCTCATGCCTTCGGCATCCAGTCTGTCCCAGCCACCTTTTTCAGGTCGTTCATCCATCTGGCTATTGGTGTGTCCTACCTTCCGTTTACCTTCTCACGGTCTCCACTTTTTAATAGTGGCCAAATACCCAATTCTCAACTAAGTAATCTATAAAGTTTTAGAATTATTTTCTTTCAACGCCTGAGTCTTGTCCTAGTACTCAAATTCCAATCCCAGCTCCAAAATGCAGGTACATGTAGTTTACTTGTTTGATATTTAACTTACCATTTTGCTCCTCTTAAAGTCGGCAAAGCAAGATATCTTTGCACCATGGTCTGGCTCACAGCATTAGCTTGAAGCCAGTATATTGTTCCTCCTATCACGAGACTCCAAATGGTGTGTCGAGTCAGAGGGTTTGGATCCCAGCTAAAATTCGACAGAAAGATTTTTGTTGAATTGTTAGTGTTCAGCAAGTTCTAAGAGTAACTTTAGGTAGTACTCCAGTAATTCAGAGGGGCCGTTCAAGTATTACGGCAGCAGATTCCCCCTCCCCCTTATCAGCAAAAGTAAGCATAACTCTAATCCCCCCATATACACATTGGTACCTATTTACCTATTGGTGTATATTTGTTTTAGGTTAATGTATGGTAATACATACTATATTATGTGTGAAAAGTAAATAAATACTGCTTACGTAATCATTAATTAGACCCCCCACCCCTTCTTTATTAGTTCTTACGTAATACTTGAACGGCCCCAGACCCGAGACGGTGTGCGGTTCTAGCTGGTCCGATACCAACATAACCACCCTCGATGCCGAAGGGGTTGGCATCCGTGGGGAGTTCTCGATAAACAAAGGTAGGTTCAGTCAGCATTAGATCTTGACACACATCACGTCAGATCAAAAAAAGATCTTACCATGGCATTAAGATCTTTTTGAGTACTTTACTGGTAAAATCGATCTGGTACTGACTGTACATATTCTCGACCACGTACTATTTAATCTATATTTTAGGCATTTAATGAGTGTATCAAGTCCATTTAATCGTTACATAAACTCGAATAATGGATAATTCATATATAAATCTTTTCCTTCATTTCCATTTAGTTTAATAACTACTTTTTATCGAAAAACTATTGAATATTGATTCTAAACATACTCTGGCATTTCAATCCTATCGGTGTCCATATTCCTCTGCCAAACTACACCTATACCACCAACGTCAATGGTCCCTTTTATTGCTACCAAGGCCATCGCACCAAACATAGCTGTAATTTGAATAACGTCTGTCCATACCACTGCTTGTAGTCCACCCTGCAATCATACATATCAGATAATCTTTATTGCAAAGAACCTGGTTTTTGATCAGACAGAAAAGTGAAACTTTGGCTAAGATCAGCTTGCTTCGGTTTTGTGGAGCCTTCCGTTTATCGTACATCGGACTGACAGTTAGATACCTCTATAGAGATGTCAAAACTTCACTAGTAGTTCTGTGAACAGTAGACCAGGTATCAAAATCAAGAAAAAACTATACCTATCATCTTATTTTAAACATGCCAGAATGTTTCAGCAAAAAAGAAATGACGATCATGATAGACAAACAAACAGACATACGGACAAAAGTAAAATCGACCACCTTGTTGATAAGAAGACTCTCGCCAGCTGCGCTCGCTCGGTCAATTAATCACATTTTTATGCATACATATACTGTTACAAAAATAAACTCAGTGATGAATAGGTCATCTTTTTCAACTTTTCGTGGTGTAGCTGTAGCTAATATTATATATAGTGGTGCATAATCAATTTATCACATTCTTTTTCCCCCCACAATGTTATATTCCTGAAATAACTTTTAGTTTCTGTACATAATTATTTACTTATAGAAATATTATTGAATAATAATAATATTTAAACGTACAAGTTACTTCATTAATATATGTATAAAAAACTTACAGCACTTGTGTAAAATATGCAGACCAAACACACTATTGGTGTTATAATGTGGATATCAACACCAGTAACTGAAAAAATAACATTTCTTTAGCATTAATAGTTCTTTTTTTAAACGACTTAGGTGGCAGACAAGCACACGGCCCACCTGATAGGATGTGGTTACTGTGGCCTATAGACGTGTGCGACACCAGGGGCGTTACACAGGCGTTGCCGACCCTGTAGAAACCCTCTAATGCCCCTCTTAAAGAACCCCATATTGTAGGCACTTGGGAAAGTTTCTCGTATCTCAATTTATGTACATTTGTGTATTATATAAGTATTTGTGTTATAGGTACCTATGTAAAATGTAAGCGTCCGTGCAAAGTCAAAGAGTTTATCATTAAAATCGTTAAAACAATAGCAGTTAGGAAGGACAAATAAATTTCACTAAAAGTTAGTTGAAAATAGACTTTTTTAGTCCTAGAATATTAGTATTATATTGCATGTGTTTATAAAACAGGCCAAATGATTAGGGTATTCACTATTGTCGCCTTCATCTTTCACTTTAGAGTCTGGGGTCCGCTGTAACAGTCTAACTATGGATGTTGCTGAAATTCGATATTTTTCGTGAAGCAATTATAATAATAAATAAATAAATATTCTACAACATTCTACACATCGTAAGCATAGCTTAACTAGCTTGTGTTATGGGATCTAGAATGCAGATAAACATACTTAGATTTATTTTTTTGTAAATATATACATAATAATAATAATAATAAATATTCCACAACATTCTACACAACGCTATCTAGACCCATGGTAAGCATAGCTTAACTAGCTTGTGTTATGGAATCTAGAATGCGGATAAACATACTTAGATACTTATTTTTTTTTTTTTTTTGTAAATATATACATATTATACATAGAAACACCCAGACCAATGCAAATATACATATTCATGCATACGAATATTTGCACTGAGCGGGAATCGAACCCGCACCCCCTGCATAGCAGTCGAATGCTCTACCGCTACGCCACGGAGGTCAAATACATATTAGGTATACCTACATAGAAACACCCAGACCAATGCAAATATACATATTCGTGAATCCAAATATTTGCACTGAGCGAGATCGAACCCACGTCTCCTCCACAGTGGCTGTCCACAATTGCCATTGCCAGGAGCATGTAGCCATCTGACCTCCACAACCCAATGGCGATATAAAAGTATTGCAGCTAGACCAGTGTTGTTGGGCATTTAGGACACCAATTACCCGAAACGAATGTTCGTATAGCAACTGGGCTCGCCGAGGCACAACCAGACTAAAGCAAATACCCATATTCATGAATACAAATATTTTCACTGAGCGGGGATCGAAACCGCACCTCCTGTGTAGCAGCCGTATTCACTACCGCTACGCCCCAGGGGCATTCAGTACCCGTAGTTATAATTCAATTATTATATATATAATTCAATTATAATTCAATTTAATTTCATACAGTAATTCTTCATGTTGGCATGTTTAGTTACTAGAATAATTGATTAAAAGTGATTGTTCAATTAAAAATTTTACCTTGATTAAATGCCAATGCTGGAACATAAATTACGATTGGTAACCAACCTACCTGAAAATGAAAATGATTTTATATTTTTAACTTAGGATAACATCATTAAATAAAAGACAGAAATATAAAATACTAACACTTTAATAACGTTTTTTATATGAGATAACTGTTTAAAGCTTAACTTACCAAGGTAAATGTGAACAAAAGAGATCCAAACAATCTAACTCTGTTGTCAAATCTCATTGATAAGTACTGAAAAGAAAGTTGAACACTTAAAAATAACATTTTAACATAATTGATTTAGTCGTAGTAGTAGTTAGTAGTGATTTAGTTAGTTATAGAGGAGGTAGGACATGACGGTATCTCCCGTCCAAAATTGAGCAGTCCGTCTGGGTAAGTACCTCCGCCCTACAGAATACCCCGGCTATAATAACCTTGTGTTGTGTTCCCGGCGGTGAGTAGGGTAGCCAGAGCTCACTGGAGAGGTTTTGTGCTGTCAGTGGGAAGACCAAAGGCTTAAATTGACCCCGCTGACTGGTGGGGGCGTGAAATGTTGGCGCAGTAGTCAGGGAGACCCGGTGAAACGGCTATCCGCTGGCCGCCCGCAGGCTGTACGGTTCCCGAACCTGGGGATTACTTAATCTCCGCCCCAGGAGGCTGAACCAGCAGCCTGTGTAAAGTTCCCGGTGCTGTAGCCGTGCCGGAGGAGGAAACCGGAGTGGACTCGGCTTCAGTATCTGGGCGGGGACCGGGGGCCCTTCCGCCCACCGCGCCAGCTAGTCACACAACCCCAACTTGTCTGTGGGGGCGGGACGCCTCGCTTTGTTTTCTACACTGGAGGTACAGAATCTCTTTTTACCTTCTCCCCCCCTCCCCCCCAACTCAAACATGAAATTTACAAAAGGCAAGAGCAACGTTACCACAGCGGCACCATCATCCACAGTTAATGTGGATTTCTGCAACATCAGGGGCCTACACTCCAACCTTAACGCGGTCCATCTCCACTTAGAGACCGCGCAGCCTACCTTGCTTTTTCTGACGGAGACGCAAATATCATGCCCGGCCGATACAGCCTACCTAATGTACCCCGGGTACAAACTCGAGCACGACTTTATGAGTCGCGCCGGGGTATGCTTGTACGTCCGGGATGATATTTGCTGTCACCGTCTCCATGGTCTTGAGGACAGAGACCTGTCAACTATATGGGTACGTATAGATCACGGTGGCCACACCTATGCATGCCTATACAGGTCTCATAGCGGTGACCTGGGCACGGCTCAACTGTTTCAGCATCTGCAACGGCCGGCGGACAGCGTAATTGAGCAGTACCCCACTGCGGATTTAGTATTCTTGGGGAACTTCAACGCTCACCACGTGGAGTGGCTGGGGTCTCCCAGGACTGATTTCGCGGGAAGGGCTGCTCACGACTTTGCTCTGACCTATGGGCTCTCTCAACTGGTACATTCTATCACTAGAATACCAGAAATTGAGACCCACAGAAGCTCTATACTGGACCTTCTGCTGACTACGCGCCCGGATGAATATTCCATAAGGGTGGAAGCACCTCTTGGTAATTCGGACCACAACCTCGTCCGGGCGCAAGTGACACTCGCGCGGCCTGAACCACCGCGGTCACCTCGGTGGCGACACGTGTGGCACTACAAGTCGTCAGACTGGGACGGACTGCGAGAATTCTTCGCATCGTACCAGTGGAGGCAGCTTTGCTTCACTTCTGATGATCCAAGCTCCTGTGCAACAGCAGTCGCTGACGCGATTCTAGTGGGTATGGAATGCTACATCCCTAACCGCTGGGTCGCGACAGGAGCGAACATACGCCCGTGGTTTAATAGGCCTTGCAGGGAAGCTAGAGACCGCAAGCAATCTGCATACAAGGCTTGGACCACGGCTCTTGCCAATAAGGATCCGAACATCGCTGAAGTGAAGCGGAAGTTGAATGCTGCTTCGAGGTCCAGTAAAAAGGCAACGTCTAGGGCAAAGTTTGAGTTCATCGGCAGAATTGGCGAACGGCTTGCGCGCTACCCATCTGGCAGTCGCGCATTTTGGTCACTCGCCAAAGCTGCCGAGGGAAACTTCTGCCAGTCTTGCCTTCCGCCGCTGCAAAAATCCGACGGTAGTCTGGCCCATGGCGCTAAGGAGAAGGCCGATCTTTTGGGTAATCTCTTTGCGTCAAACTCGACTATGAACGACGGGAACGCCGAACCACCCATCATCCCCAGCTGTGGTGCTTCGATGACCGAAGTTAAAATCACGCAATGGGTGGTCCGGCGCGAGCTTAAGTCCCTAGATGTCCGGAAGTCGAGTGGGCCGGACGGTATACCGGCGATGGTGCTTAAGCACTGTGCCCCCGAGCTGTGCCCTGTACTTACACGCCTTTTCGCACTCTCATACTCCGCGAGGCAGGTCCCAGCCTCGTGGAAGACCGCATTCGTGCACCCTGTACCTAAGAAAGGTGACAGGACAGATCCGACCAATTACAGGCCTATCGCTATAACCTCACTACTCTCGAAGGTTATGGAGCGTGTTATTAATACGCAGCTCCTGAGATACCTTGAAGGAAACGATCTACTGAGCGACCGACAGTACGGCTTTCGCCACCGTCGCTCAACCGGTGACCATCTTGTGTATCTCACAAACCGGTGGTCGCAAGTCATCGAGAGTAGGGGTGAGGCACTAGCGGTCAGCCTCGATATAGCAAAGGCCTTCGATCGGGTCTGGCACAAAGGTCTTCTTGCGAAGTTGCCATACTATGGACTCCCCGAGGGACTTTGCGAATGGATCGCCAGCTTTTTGTCCAACAGAAGCATCCAAGCTGTCGTCGACGGCAGCTGCTCGGACCGCATGAACATAAACGCTGGTGTCCCACAAGGCTCCGTGTTGTCTCCGACGCTGTTTCTGCTGCATATCCATGACATGCTGTCTGATGGCTCCATTCATTGTTATGCGGACGACAGTACCGGGGACACGTGTTACACGGGCCGTGCAAATATCCCTCAGTCCGAGGTGGAGAAGAGTCGCGAACAACTTGTGTCTAAAACCTAGTCCAATTCAACCCCACCCCACTAAGACACAAGTATGTGTATTTACCGCTAAGAAAACCTCATTCATTGTAGCGCCGCAATTCCTGGGCACACCACTTACCATCTCCTCGAGTATCGGGATCCTTGGTGTCGATATCTCCAGCGACGTCCAATACCGAAGTCATTTGCAGGACAAGGTTAAGTTAGCATCAAGAAAACTCGGAGTGCTCAACAGGGCGAAGCAGTACTTCACTGCGGGGCAGCAACTCCTTCTTTATAAAGCACAGGTCCGGCCTCACATGGAGTACTGCTGTCACCTTTTTGCTGGAGCACCTGCATACCAGCTTGACCCCTTCGACTCGTTGCAAAGACGGGCATTGAGGCTGGTTGACAATCCCATACTCACAGGTAGAGTGGAACCTCTTAGCCTTAGGAGGGATTTTGCCTCACTGTGTGTGTTCTACCGCCTATACAATGGTTTGTGCTCAGATGAATTGTTTGACATGATGCCCGTAGCTACGTTCTATCATCGCACCTCTCGCCATAGGCAGGGAATTCATCCCGACACATTGCGACCTGAGACGGTGCGCACTGTGCAGTATGAAAGAAACTTCATTTCACGCACACTCAAGCTGCGGAATGACCTCCCTGCTACGGTTTTCCCAAGCGCCTACAATATGGGGATCTTCAAGAGGGGCATCAGAAGGTTTCTTCATGGTCGGCAGCACTAGTGTGACACCCCTGGTGTTGCATACGTCCATAGGCCACGGTAACCGCTTCCCATCAGGTGGGCCGTGTGCTTGTCTGCCAACTTAGTGGTATAAAAAAAAAACGTCACATCATCAAATGTTACCGATAGTCACATCATCAAAAAAAAATTTTATATTAGCACTTCAAAAATACTTCTCTCTTGCCTCGTAATTAGATGTAATCTTGAGTTGATGAAAGACAGGTAGATAGACTTGTGTCATGATGATAGACATCAGAAATATAGATATGATAATGTATGAGTACTGGGTGCCATACATGTAGACTTCAGTTGGAGAGCCAAGCAAGGTTATACCCGAAACAAAGCTGTAAAAAAAATATTACCATTACTGAAATGATACTGTCTGAACATAACATAACATAAACTCACGCCTATATCCCCGGAGGGGTAGGCAGAGATGCTAGCACCCACTTTTCGCCAGTTTATGTTCAGGTCCCAATGTAATAGGTGCCGAGCCTATTGCCACTAACCGGGCACTTGTAAACCTGCGATAAATACATACATAACTTCGAAAAGCATCGAAAAGTAATTGGTGTGTGCCATGGTAAAACCTGGGATCTCAGCAGTCCATTACCCATACCACTAGGCTACCGCGGTATTACTGTCTGAACCTTACGTGAATATCACTTAGCGAAATAAAACTATTGTATCGTGATTTATTTCGTATTATTTACCTATATTTAGCCCGAAGTTTCGGATATTTTGTAGCAGCCATAGTCGCGGGTTGACTGAAGATTAGTTATCACGTATTGAAAATTCAATCGGTTTAGGCAGATTTCGAACCCGCAATCTTTTCCTAACAGAGGGAACGTTTTGACCACTAAGCCGCAGAACCTTCGCCCAAAACCATCCAAATTCTTCTATATATCCGTCTTACGGTTAAGTTCGTTATCAATGTTATTAAAATTAAAACTATAGGTATATCCAGATATGACAAAGCAATCGCATTGCTGAAATAATCACGTAATACTTTGAGTTAACTGATTTTAAACAATTTTCATTTATGCTTAGATCTTTTTTTTTTTTTTTTTTTTTTAAATGTAATATTTAGATCTTTGTTAGAAAATTATGTTTTACGTAGTGTAAATATGTTTTTTGTTATAATAATAATTGCGTTTTATATTAATTGTAAGTGTAAATATAATAAATCTGTATTCGTTAATTGTAAAATAAACTGACATCGTTACAGCAGTCAAAGATCATCAAGGTCTCGAAGAACCGCAGAGGGAGTTAGAACTAAATATTTTAAATCAACTTAACAAACGTTTATAATTAGTTATAAGTATCAGGAATATTTCACACCCTTTATTTTTGTGATTTATTAAAAGTGAATTTATAGAATCATTTTCTGGTGAAGTTATAAACTGATTATAATATAGTACCTAATAATAAGTTGGTTCTTTTAATAATTTCGTCCGTATCCAATCGGACAATTACCGCTACAAGGATTTTACACCAGAGTAACACTACGGGCATTTTTGTAGCAAATTTGTATAACTTTCTTGCTATACTTTTATTTGTTTACCCGGAAACGCACTTAATTTTTTACATTTATTGAAAGTTTACGAACTTACCTGGCAACTAAAGACATGGAGACCGGAATAACTTTCATATTTCTTCCACCCAGAAGATAGTCAGTTTGCGTGGTCTGTTTCTTCATGAACCCCCAGTAGACTCCCACAACAGCACTGATGGCCAACATGAACACAAACACCACATAGTCTATCCACGAGAACCTTTGCATCAATCGCGTAAGTTCATTCACATCTCCTTTCATTTCATCCATTATGGTTAAAATAACAACAAATTATAAAAACATAACAAATTATTTTGGCACCATATATTTTTCTAGGATTTTACGCTTAGCCGTTTCTTTTCAACCATCAGGTCAAGACTGTTATAGAGTATCCTGTCAACACGCCTAGCGGTAAAGCCACTCAATATTCGAGTACGCCGAGACGCAAGCGCAATCTGTGGGGTACAATGAAACAATTACGATAACTCGCAATTTAAAAGAGGATGTTGCGAGATCGCCCCCCAACGGTAGCTCAAGAGCGAATCGGGAACAAACAACGTACTTGTAACCAAAAGAAAAATTAACAACAATGTGTAGGTTGTCCTACATGATTACTTCCTTGAGCGACAATAGATGATTCGTAATATTGAAATTTGTAGGTAAATCTTCCCAAATGCCTTGCCTTGTTTATTATTGTTACATCGTAGTTAGTATAGCTTTAAAATAACATAGCTTCAATCAGAAACTAAAATAAATAAGGTAGATAGAAATGTTATTTAAAAATTTGATACTTAATCTACCTACCTGATGCCTAATGCCTGAGGGCTAATTCTTGTGTACTTAGAAGTCTTTAAAAGCGTTTTTGACCTTTCGGAGATAGAGATTGTTAGATCGAGAGGGAGTTTTGTACAGATTTAAGTAAATTACGAGTACTGACCTTCGGGAGTAGATACTAGAGAGACGAAATTCTCGAATTTTGTTACTTCGAAAATCAATATCTTCTCTAATACTCTCTGTATAGGCCAGGAGCCCAGTCCATTTTTTCAAGTGATTACAAACAAGTAAATTTTTCGTGATTGCTTAGCTTTATTTTGATGAGCCGTCCAACTTTTGTCTTACCAAAAGTCTCAATTGCGGTTGTAGTTTACAAGATAGAGTTAATTTGAAACAATTTCTGAGCGAAAGACCGGGATAGCAAGTCATACAATATTTTCGGCAACGTAGGTATAAATAATATAAATATTAACTAACAATGTTTAAAAAAAACAGGTCTGTAGTAACATTTTTTTAATAACCTCACGTGATCAATACAATGTTGGATCAAGTCTTGCCTACCAAATTTTTTTAGGACCATTTTATTTTGTAATGGAATGTATAATAAATAAATGAATGAAAATAAATATTGCTAATTAATGAAAAAAATTAAAGCTATTAATGAAAACCTACAGTTATTACCTAATTAATATACCTATTTTCGAAACTTGCCAAATCGAAATATTTGATTCCTGCTACCCTTGTTTTAGTTAACAAGGGAATTTTATATAATAATGCAAACTATAATAGTCACTAGGTACCAAATGGTTATTGTTTTATTATTATAATGTATTGTAATAATGTGCTGATGATGAGCGCGGGCATGGGAGCTACTGCGGGTGGAGCCGCCTGCAACCCTAGCAGAAGCTAGCTGCAGCGGTGTGCGATGCACGCCTCCCCATACCCGGGGACAAGATGGGGACTCCGTGTTCCACACACCCGAAGAGGGCCGTTTCATAAGAGACCGTCTTAAGCCGGCCAAGGAGGGATGGCTCAGATAATCTCACCTCCGGCAACCTGCGGCCCACACAGTCGGCGTGCGTTTTAGTCGGTTCAAGTCCGACATAACCTCCCCCACCGGCTCCGATGGTGGGGGTATCCGTGGTGATTTGGCGCACAATAAAAAGAATGGGGAGCTGATGGGACAAGTTTTTTTTTCTGGTAAAGCATTAAATCCTTTACTTATATTATAACCTAGCTTATTATCTGATAAATTTCATCACCTATTTAAAAAAAAAAAATATATTTGAACCGAAATTCCTAATATTCCCTCTAACCCTTCCAGCTAAGCTATATTGATTATTGATTGTAGGAGTGGGTTCATGTCGGTAGTGTAATGGCCAGGATTCGAACCCGGGACATCTCGATCATAGGGCCGACTCCTTAACCACCGAGCTACGTTAACATACATTTAACATTTTCTTAATGTGTTCCTTGTGCGAGGGATATGCCTGTCAACCTCACCTTCGGCAACCAAAGCGACCCACAGGCGGCGTGCGTTTTAGTCGGTTCGAGTCCGGCATAACCTCCTCCGCCGGCTCCGGTGGGGAGGTATCCGTGGGGATTTTGCGCACGTAAAAAAAATAAAAAATGTATTCCTTGTAATTGGACCAGTAAAAAGGGAATGGAAATGAAAAACTATGATATTTAAAAAAAAAAAAAAAAAACACAACTATAAACAAAATAAATTATATTACACTATAAATATTTGCAGTCCAGTTATTGTCAATAAATTCTTTAGAAAGGCCAGTTAGCGCCAGTTCGGAGACCATAGATACCACCTCTGTAACAAAAAGTAATAATTTAAAAATAGAATTAGTAATCAACTTTTTAAAATATTTTCATTCATTCAATTCTATAAACGTACCCTCTCTTGTTGACAATGCCGTTACCCATGTGCATAGTGCCTCCATGACAGTCACTCATCTCTGCCTCCCAGATGTTGTTACAACGTCTGCCAACAAAGCGGTTATAGCGAACAGAAGCGGCGAAGAGCTCAGTAGCACGTCCGTGAGAGCAGGTACTGATCCAACATCCAGGCTGAGGATTCATTCCACCGTTGGGGTAGAAATCAGCATCACCAATATTATTCATGATACCCAAGAGACGACCGTCTGTGTGGATGCATTCGACGTGATGACCAGAGTAGCGGTTAAGAGCGTTACCATTACCGCCCCAACCGGGACCAGCTGGGTCTAGACCTGTAATTAAATAAAATTGTTAGTTAACCACTAATCAAATGCAACCATTTATGACACAATGTGTGGATACACATTGTGTTAAAATTGGAAAGGTCAATTTTTAGTTTATATTAAAAAGAAATCAAATCCTATTTTCGGTGGTTCTAAAAACAACCAGACTTTGTTTTTTTTATTTTTTTTTATACCACTTAGTTGGCAGACAAGCACACGGCCCACCTGATGGGAAGCGGTTACCGTGGCCTATGGACGTATGCAACACCAGGAGTGTCACACTCGCGCTGCCGACCATGAAGAAACCTTCTGATGCCCCTCTTGAAGAACCCCATATTGTAGGTGCTTGAGAAAACCGCAGCAGGGAGGTCATTCCACAGCTTGAGTGTGCGTGGGATGAAGTGTCTTTCATACCGCACAGTGCGCACCGTCTCAGGTCGCAATGTGTGAGGATGAATTCAAAAAAATTAAGACAATCCATTTGACTCCGTTTTGGTTCCATGGACTAATATGTAGTCAATGAAACTGGAACAGTTTTTTAACAATGTCACGCTTTGTGTTACAAATACAAATCGAATGATCTAGAAACTTATAAAAATGGCACATGGGTGGGGCCATGTGCTTGGAAACTGATGGAAAGTGACCATGACCTATGAACGTGTGTAACACCAGTGGAGTCACATCCGTGCTACCGACCCTGTAAGAACAGCGATTTTGTGCCGTCAGTGTAGAGGACAAAGCAGGACAAGCCTTTGGTCGTCCCACTGACAGTACAAAAACTCTCCAGTGAGCTCTGGCTACCCTACTCACCGCCGGGAACACAACACGAAGTTATTATAACCGCGGTATTCTGTAGGGCGGAGGTACTTCCCCAGTCAGACTGCTCAATTGGGTGGAAATACCGCCGTGTCCTACCTCCTCAATAATCATATCCTTTGACGACCTCCGTGGCGTAGCGGTAGAGCATTTGACTGCTATGCAGGGGGCGCGGGTTCGATTCCCGCTCAGTGCAAATATTTGTATGCATGAATATGTATATTTGCGTTGGTCTGGATGTTTCTATGTATAATATGTATGTATTTACAAAAAAAAAGTATCTAAGTATGTCTATCCGCATTCTAGATTCCATAACACAAGCTAGTTAAGCTATGCTTACCATGGGTCTAGATAGCGTTGTGTAGAAGGTCGTGGAATATTTATTTATTTATTTATATAAAATGAATTGATGGATATCTAAAGACTATTAAAAATAAATAAATTAACTACATTGTAAGTTGTCAGGTTCGGTCTAAATATTATGTCTTATTCGTGCATTCCTTTCATGAGTCAGCATGCATGCGCTCATTTATGAAGTAAAAGAATGTAATGTGAAGGTATTAATTGCACGTCTACTAACCAGTAACACGAGAGGGGCGACCACCAGCCTGACGACCAGCATTACCAACGACGTGAGCTCCCAAACTGAACCCAACCAAGTGTACGTTGTTCCAGTTTCCACCAGCGGTATTGATGAGCCACACGAGGAAGTTACCAAGGTGCTGGCCTACGTTGGGGACTCCACCGGCAGCGGTGTTGTAGCTTTGGCTGGCAAGCCTTCCCCAGTCGACGACGATAACGTTGCAGTCACAGACAGCCAGGAAGGCAGATGTGATGAGGGGGTTCATGTGAGTGTTGCCATCGTTGTTCCATCCGTGGACGATAACCTTCAAGTGGCGACCTCCGTTGTAGTGGGAACTCCAGATAGAGTTAGGGTTGTTGTGTTGGAGGACTTGGCGGTTATTTTGGTTATGTCTGCAAAGAAAACATAACGTTAGGTGAATGTTATTACTATTGTACAGTCTCATAACTGTACATCGCATGTTTTGTATCTTGACTGTACCTACATGCGTTGCTGACGCTGCACTCAGATCGCACTGGTACCGCGTCATTACTTATTTCGTAACATGTGCTATTTATATCCACTACAAACAATTAAACGGAGAGACAATTATAGAGACTATCATCACGACTACAAGTGAATACTCTCAAGGAAAGATCGGCCACTTAGTTACTTTGTTACCTTTAACGCTACAATATACGTTTACTTTCGGCTAACTTTTCTTTGTCTCCACACAACAACGACCACTACCACATACTCCACAACAGGAGTCGATGTACAGGATAACGTCCCGTACAACTATCTACTTTAAAATTGAAGATTAGATATGTCTGTGCATTTGATATTTAGATTTATTGTATTATAGTAACTGTTGACCGCGGCTCTACCGGCGTGGATGTCGGTTATCGTGACCAAACATAGCCTATGTCCTTTCTCAAGGTCTAATCTACCCGTTTACCTAATTTCATCGAAATCGGTTCAGTAGTTTAGGCGTGAACGCGTAACATACAGACAGAGCTACTTTCGCATTTATAATATTAGTATGGAAGTATAGATATGGAATAACGATTCTGATTTCAAAAATATATTTTTCGGAATTCCTGTCTGTTTATTCACAATGGAGGCAATACTACTGAACAGATTTTGATGCGTTCTTTTTATTAGTTACTTAAAGGTCTTGGTCAGACTTAAATATGACCAACAGACATCCACGCGAGTGTAGCCGCTTGCATCGCCTTACATTTAAATAAAATTAAACCACTTACCTAGTGAAAAGCCAGTACTGGTTGTCAGCACCGTTCCTTGCATTCAAGAAATTCTGATCGACGGGTTCGTGTAGATCTACAAGGACTGGCTCGCCATTTTTGCCATTCATCCAAATGTAGCGGCTCTCGCCTTCTACATAATGACTGTTGTCCCCAGGGATGGTCGGGATGGCTTCGGAGGCGCAAACTGTAAACCATATTTTGATTATCAAGTTACTTTTTCAAGTTCAAAAGAAAACTATTGGTACATCGGTGCTTATTGATTTTGAAGTAATAGTACAAAGCAAGTTTTAAATGGTACAAGTTTCCTTTTGGTACAGAAATTCACTTACGCGCTAAGAAACCGGCAAACACTAACAAGACCTTCATGGCTGAGTCTAAATAAAATAGATCTACTTGGACTGCGTATAATCTTATTTTTATATAGTACTGTTATCTCAAAATATATCACAATGATTAAAATGTTAAATGTTTTAATTATCATCACGTGTCAACGCAAATTCAAAGTCTCTCTATCTGTCTTGAGCTATTACTCGCGGCTCCGTCTGCATGAAATTCTGTTCCCGCTACACATTAGAACCTATGTCAAGGATATGAAATAGCATAGTTATGTGTTAGTCCAGACTATATGTGTACCAAATTTTAGTAAATTCCGTTCAGCCGTACGAGTGTTATTGAGTATCAAACATGTAAACAATTTCACAAACTTTTACGTTTATAATATTAATAAGATAACATTTTAATCTATTTGTCAGAATATAATCGCATTGTTATGATGATAATATGGTGCTAGCTTGGAAAACCTTTCCGTGGTGTATTCTGAGCAATGTGGCGGATGAAACTTCTTTTATTGTACCTTTTACCTTTGGTAAACAATTGGGCTAGGATACCGTATTTACAATCGTAACCGACACCTATTTTTATGATTAGGAAAGCCCGCTTTGTAGGTTTTCGCCTATCCTCTGACTGAAAAATCCAGAGGACAAGTTTTGTTATCGGCAAGTTTACTAGAAGTTAACGGGTAAAGGTTTATGCTCATAATATATCCTAAAATTCTCCATAATTATTTTGAAATGCTCCCCTTGCGGGTGGTATAAAGGATTTACTGTCATAGTATAATACCCTCGTAAATTAGGTTTGTAAAGGAGATATTGTAGGAATATTTTAAATCCATTTATCACAGGCTTACTGGATAAATTTTCGATGTACTTGATTGTATGATATTAACTACTATAAATAAGTTTGTCACAAAACGTGATAAGCGGAAAGCAAATCTTATGAACATTTTACTTCTTTCTTGGCAATAAGCCAATAGTACACATACCGCAGTCTAATAAACTCTTTCATAGTTTCACTGTTCTTATACTTAGTAAAATCACACTGTCAAGATTAGCACTTCTATCAAATATTAGCGGCTGAATAGTTTGTAACTAAGAATCGCAAGCCAAGCTGCCCGCGTACGAAGGCAACTCGGGAGTCGGAGGTCGATGAACGACCTCCGCCCCCCATGAGTGCAGGCCTGGGGGTGACTGGTGGAGCCGCCTGTCACCCTGGCAGAAGCAGGCCGCGGTGGCGGCGCGCCTCGCGTGCTTCCCCGTTCTCGGGGACGAGTTGGGGACTCTGTAGTCCCCACACCCGAGGAGAGGGCCAGATCGTGAGAGATGGCCCTGGGTCGGCCGGGGTGTGAGGGATATGCCTGTCAACCTCACCTACGGCAACCAAAAACGACACAAAGGCGGCTTGCGTTTTGGTCGGTTCGAGTCCGACATAACCTCTTCCACCGGCTCAGGTGGGGGGGTATCCGTGGGGATTTTGCGCACGTATAAAAAAAAAATCAATCTCAAGTAATTTTTTAGGGAGCTTACAACAGTGCATCTTTGGGTACTGTTTGCACAGTACCCAATGACTATTAGTACTCGAGGTATTTCTACTTGAAGCATTTGCCATTAGATTTAATGAAACTAATAATAATAATAACTTCAAACAGTATTGGCGTCAGTGAGAGACTATCCTGCAGATTTTAGTATAGACCTTCAGTGTAGCACTGAAACCTTGAAAATGGTTGATAATAATAAAAATGGTTAAGTATGCTATTAAAAAACAGAGTGCACAAATAGTCCAGAAGTTAGATGAAAGTTCAGCATTTGCCATTAGATTTAATGAAACTAATAATAATAATAACTTCAAACCGTATTGGCGTCAGTGAGAGACTATCCTGCAGATTTTAGTATAGACCTTCAGTGTAGCACTGAAACCTTGAAAATGGTTGATAATAATAAAAATGGTTAAGTATGCTATTAAAAAACAGAGTGCACAAATAGTCCAGAAGTTAAATGAAAGTTCAGTGGGAGTTAATCCATATCTATACTACCATACTACTATTGTAAATGCGAAAGTAGCTCCTGTCTGTTTATCTGTGTCTCGCCTAAACCACTGAACCGATTAACAATAATATGAAAAGTTTAGGAATCGGTAATTTAGATGGTTGTCACTTTCTCTGGAACAAAAATATTATTTTACCTATCCCATCATTATATACCATATCCTATCTTAGATATCCTAGATATACCATACCCTTTTTTTTTACGTGCGCAAAATCCCCACGGATACCTCCCTACCGGAGCCGGTGGAAGAGGTTATGTCGGACAAGAACCGACTAAAACGCACGCCGCCTGTGGGTCGTTTTGGTTGCCGAAGGTGAGGTTGACAGGCATATCCCTCGCACCCCGGCCGACCCAGGGCCATCTCTCACGATCTGGCCCTCTTCTCGGGTGTGGGGACTACAGAGTCCCCAACTCGTCCCCGGAAAAGGGGAGACGCGCCAGGCGCGCCACCGCCGCGGCCTGCTTCTGCTAGGGTGACAGGCGGCTCCACCTGTCACCCCCAGGCCTGCACTCATGGGGGGCGGAGGTCGTTCATCGACCTCCGACGCCCGAGTTGCCTTCGTACGCGGGCAGCTTGGCTTGCGATCCTTCGTCGCACCTGCTGCCGCTCCCGCCCCGCCTCCTCCTTCACGAGCATTACTTGCTCCGAATATACCGTACCCTAGTTGATTCAGACCTTTTTTCTATTTTATTTATAGGAGAAGTTTTATATTTGAAAATATACCAAGTTTTTTGATTCATCATTTTGTATGGTAAGATGTTTCTTATCTAAAAACTGTTATTAATTAGATAGATTTTGATGGATTTAGTGCTATCGAATATTAATCTGACATAAACATAATGTATTTATCGATTGCTATCCGAAACGTTTAAAATGAATATTATAATTATATAGGAATAATTTTCTTTTACCAAGCTTAATACAACAGTAATAAGATGATCTCTAACTGCAATGTCTGCTATAAACCCGATCAAATGCTAATCAGACTCACGCACTTAGGGTTTCATTCATTGAGAATCAAACTTATCAATGCTTTTGGAGTATTGGATTTGTCAATATAGCTTGCCATTTCTTGATCAGGTAAAGTTCTGGTCAAATGTCATAATTCTATCTTAATGGAAAGTGAGTCTGTATATTTCCAGGTGCGGATATGTTTACGTATGTCTGTTTAATTTAACAGACAGATGGCCAACAAAGTGATCCTGTCTGGGTTTAATATTTTCATTTTGATATACGGGACCATAAAGAATAAAGCATTTGACCCCATTTGTTGATGTCGGGCACTCGAGTAATCATACAGTATGATTGCTATGAAGTAGTGTCGCACCCAGCTCATTATTCCATCAGTCCTATTACTTGAGTAGGTGCGATCTGAGCAGAATCTATATGTGTTATATCTCTGGAGTATATTTTTTGAATATTGGATGATATGATACTAAAGATTCAGCGATGTAAATAAACTAAGCTTTACTGAGGATTTGCTTTTAGCTTACCATCAGGCGAGGTGAAGTCAAGTTGGCGTGTCTTAGATAAAAAATAAACAAAAAAAGAACAGAGCTGTTCTTTAATAACTTTCTCATAAATTTCTACTCGTCATTCTGTTGTACGGGATTGAGTGTATGTTGGGACAGAGTACAGACAAGATGCGGAAGGTGGAAAATCTGGAGCAATAAAAAAAATTGTATAAAAAAAAAAAATTATACAACTTAGGTGACAGACAAGCACATGGCCCACCTGATGGATAGTGGGGACCGTGACCTATTAACATGACATGTGTAACACCAGTGGAGCCACACCCGTGCTGCCGACCCTGTAAGAACGGAGATTTTCTGTGCCGTCAGTGCAGAATACAAAATCAGGACAAGCCTTTGGTCTTCCCACTGACAGCACAAATTCTCCAGTTAGCTCTGGCTACCCTATTCACCGCCGGGAAAACAACGCGAGGTTATTATAGCCGTGGCATTCTGTAGGGGGGAGGTACTTCCTCAGTTATACCTACTGCTCAATTGGGACGGAAATACCGTCGTGTCCTACCTTCTATAAAAAGTCTAACCAGTAGTGGAGTGCTATTGCAGGCTAATTGATTGATTAATTACTTACTTCGCCATAATATGCCTCATCAAGAATTTGGGACCTAAACTAAGCTAATCCTTAGCCGGTTAAGGAGTCACTACATTAGGATTGCATAATACAGATAATAGAGCATAGAGTAACACTAAAGGGGAGCGTGAATGTTGATAAAATGTGTAGGGGAGAGTGCAAGTCACACTGTGTGATGGATGACTAGTTTAGTATGATTAAATGATTATATTCGTTTGCCTATCAGTTGTATTAATCTCTTTAATATTATCGTATGAGCGACTCGGAAGGCAGTCAGGTATCTATCTAGCCTATGCCCGCGGCTCCACTCGTGGATATAAATTATTACTAGTTCTATATCCGTTTCTACTCAACCGGAAATCATACATCAAACTTATGTAAGATTTTTAGACTGACCAAGAAATTACTAACAAATAACCTCATCAATATCCGTTCAGTAGTCTTTGGGTTCATCGCGAACAAACAGACAAATAGAAAATAATTCCAAAAAATACTTTTTGTGTTCAGGATTGTTAATATAACAAAACACAAGTAAATTTTTAAATTTCACCAATGTACAGAAATGGCTATACTTTACAATTATATGCATAATCTAGTAATTGTCACTTTTTACATTACTGAATAGTCAAAATAGAAAATGAGTTACGGTTCCGAAGTGAAAGCCTTGGATGATGCTTTGATGCTACTGGGTTCGATGTTAAAAATTGGTTCTGAGTTTTACGGCCTTGAAATATGTTGGGGAATACGTGTGTGTGTGTGTGTGTGTGTGTGTGTGTGTGTGTGTGTGTGTGTGTGAGTGTGTGTGTGAGTGTGAGTGTGAGTGTGAGTGTGAGTGTGTGTGTACAAACTACTATAAACTAGAGATGCCACGAATATTCGGCAACTATTCGGTATTCGGCCTATTCGGCTACTTTTTTAGGTATTCGGTATTCGGCCGAATAATAGGTACTATTCGGCCGAATACCGAATACCAAATTATGTACAAAAAATACATCATTTTACTGAAGATTTGTATTTATTACCAAAATTACAACACTTTAATAAGTAAAATTCATCAGTGGTAAGTTGTGATGGATAAAAACATGTTGTGATTTGTCGTGAATGATACCAGTTTGAGAAAACAAGCTCTCACTATACACGCTACTCCCGGGAGATAAAAGATGAACTTTAGCAAATTTCGAGAGGATTGGGTATTGTTTTATTTTGCAGACCACCACTTGTAAGCATCTGCTTTCCGATCTAGACGATTAGTTTTCAAATTTCTTTCGCTGCCTCCGCTGCGCAACCCTGATGGATCCCTGGCCCATGAGCCGCAAGAGAAGGCAAATCTGCTTTCTAATCTCTTTGCGGCCAACTCCCGAATCGATGATTGTGGTACGCAGCCACCGACACTACCCGACAGTGACCACGCGATGCCTGAAGAATGATAAAGATGAAAGATGAAAAAAAATTGAGGGTAATCTGACTGTACACAGCAAAAAATTTCAGCTCTGTAAATAATTAACATTTAAAAATATTTTTAATTAATTTTCAATGCTAAATAGTGGCTAAAAGTACTCAATATCCTTTAGTGCACTGAACAACTTACTGTGTCTCCTATAAAGTCTACTGTCGCACAGATAACACAGTAACACAATGGATCTTTACACCAGACTGTCAAATAGTATGGAGGAGCTGTCTTCAATGTTTACCTCACGCATGTTTCAATATGATGAAGACCTAAGGAGTGCAGCGGCTACCGATACAGCCCATAAAACGATTGCTGGCCTCTCACGGGACTTCACAGACTTTAAGGCTCTCATATGGAAAACCATGGGTATGTTGAGGACACAAATGGAGCTGCTATTTTCTGGACTTGACCGGCATGAGATGGCTTCCCGAAGGAAGGTATTGTTGCTTCATGGGTTGGCTGAATCGTCGGGGGCCACTGGCATGAATCAGGTTATTGCTACCATAAAAGAAAAATTGCGGTTGCCTGACATCACAGCCGGAGATCTTGAGAACTGTCATCGCCTGGGTAACAATGTTTCGAAGCCCCGTCCCCTTCTCATCAGGTTCCAGACATATTTGCTGCGCAGTGAGGTTTGGAATTCTAAGACTAGACTTAAGGGTACAGGATTGACACTGTCTGAATTCCTAACCAAACCCCGCCACGACGTCTTCATGGATGCCCGCAAGCACTTTGGGGTAAGGCAGTGTTGGACTTCTGACGGGAAAATAGTGGTACAACTTCCTAACAATGTACGGCGTAGAATTGCCGCCGACCGAAACATCTAGGACTTCGCAGCCTGTCGTCCATACAACATCTGGTGGAGCCGCCGTCAGTGACAGAAGACCCCGAAAACATATCAAGTAATATCTATCCTATCTTGACTTTTATTCCACCGGATAATGTATATTTCACTTTATAACCTCTTTTTATTTTATTTTAGAAACTGCAATTTGAGGTCAGTTGTAATTTTGTTATGTTGTCTCTCTCTAACTTCGTAATTTAACATCTTCCAAATTTTAAGCAGTTAATGTCGGTTGGTTGTATACTTATTTTGTTTTATTTTCTTACAACCTTTCTTTCACAATTTCACAATAAACACATTCCAAGTAAATTCCTTAGGTCCTTATGACGTTAGTGACGGATTGGTGTCAGGTTGTATTGTGTCGTTTTATGATCCGTTTAGAAACAATTTCAGTTGTCAGTGCGTTTAGTCGTTACTTACAATATAATTCAAATGTATCTGCTTGGCTCGTTTGTGCATTGAGGATAACAAAATGAGAATTTATATTTTAGTATTTTTATATATATATACATATTTTTATTTTTATTTTTTTTTATTATTTAAATATAGTATTTTAATATTTATGTCTGATTATGACGATAGTTACATTTCTTGCTCTACGCCAGGACGCGAGGACTACGCCAGTGCATGTAGCGATAATGAAAAGGACGCAGTTCGCCTACGCAAGGACTTGTTAACTATTTATAGTTCTTTAGACAAGTTCTTGAATGTAGTGCATATTAATGCTCAAAGCGTTCACTATGTATACATAGCAGATATACATTGCCAGGGTGGGCAAGGGGTACGGCGGTGTGGGGATCTACCTGCGCAGGATCTATTTCGTTCAAAGTGATAGATCAGTCACCTAATGTCTACTCTGGTTTTACTGAACATGTTTTTATCGAAGTTGACTTTTATCACGTTAAATGTCTTCTGGGGGTTTATTACAGTCCTTCCCTGAAAATTGACTATTTCTCTTCTTTCGAGTCTAAGTTAGAAAACCTATCTGCTTTATACCAGTACTCGATTATCTTAGGTGACTTCAACACGTGTCTACTAAAGGATGATGCACGCAGTCGGAGACTCCAGTCTCTGGTTTCTTCGGTAAACATGCACATTCTTCCATTAAATGCGACACATCGCACCCCCCACTGTACTCCTTCTCTTTTAGACCTCATTATTGTTTCGGACCGTGACAAAGTTGTTACTCATGGTCAACTTCCTGCTCCTTTCTCTTATCATGATCTCATTTATCTCTCCTATAAAATTCGCACGCCTAAACCTAAACCTAAATTCTTCCTTCTTCGAAGTTTCAAAAATATCGACCTGGACATTTTGAGGGCCGATGTAAGAGGAGCTGACTTTTCTCTTTTATACAATTCTGGGGATATTGACACTAAAGTAGACAGCCTTAACAATATTCTTATGTGTCTTTATAATAAACATGCCCCACTGAAAAAGATTAGGGTGAAGCATTTACCCGCCCCTTGGCTCTCAGACGATATTAAGCGTGTTATGTCTCAACGGGACAAAGCCAAAAGACGTTACAATCGAAATCCATCTGATGATAATTGGTCTTCTTATAAAATTATTCGGAATCGCTGCGGTCGTCTGTGTAGAGATGCGAAAAAGCGCCACATCCACGACTCCATTAATAATTCTAACACATCTCAGGTATGGCAATTTCTAAGGTCTCTTGGTATCGGTAAGACTACCAGGGACAACACGCTGAATTGCGACCTCTATACGTTAAATATACATTTTTCCACGCCACCAACTGTGATAGATGATGTGGATAAAGTATCTACTCTAAGTTATCTCTCCAGTCTTCCCCTGCCTGAATGTGCCTCTTTTATATTCAACCCGGTTGCGGAGAGCGATGTACGGAAGCAAATGGTAAGAATATCGACCAAAGCAATGGGTAATGATGGTATTCAGCTGCAAATGTTACTGCCTATTCTAAATGAACTCCTTCCAGCCATTACCCACATAGTAAATTTTTCGCTTGAGCATAGCTCTTTTCCTTTGACCTGGAAGAAAGCACTAGTCATTCCTTTGCCCAAAACCTCTAATCCATCCTTATTATCCCAGTTTAGGCCTATTTCAATCCTTCCCATTCTTTCCAAAGTGCTTGAGAACACGGTGCGTATTCAATTATCTTGTTACCTTTCCTCTAATGGTCTACTGAGTCCATTACAATCTGGTTTTCTTTCTGGCCATAGTACAGTCACGGCACTTGTCAAAATATCCGATGATATAAGACTGGCCATGGAGAATAAACTCCTGACGGTATTGGTTCTACTGGACTTCAGTAGTGCCTTCAATTCTGTTGACTTCGACATCCTCTTGGGCATCCTTTCTTCATTAAATATATCGTCCTCCGTAATCGCTTGGTTTAACTCTTATCTTCGGGGTCGCTTGCAGCGGTTTCGCTCTGATGAGGCGTCCTCTGACTGGCGTAACCTTACTGCGGGTGTACCGCAAGGTGCTGTCCTCTCTCCTCTACTTTTCTCAATTTTTATTAATGCTATCACCAAAGTTATTTCTTCCAGTTATCATCTCTACGCAGACGATTTGCAGTTGTATCGTCATTTTAGGTCTGATGATGTGGGTGGGGCCATTACTGCCATCAATAATGACCTTAAAAACATTAGTGCTTGGGCAAAATCTTTCGGACTGCTTGTCAATCCTGCTAAATCTCAGGCAGTCATTATAGGTGGCAGACACATTTACAGTAATCTTGACCATGCCTCTCTAACTCCTGTTTTTTACAACAATACTCTGATACCATTTTCCACGGTCGCCAAAAACCTGGGGGTTCTGTTCGATTGCAATTTGTCATGGACCAGTCATATCAACGAGGTAAGCCGGAGAGTTTTTGGTACTTTCCACTCCCTTAGGCGTCTTCAGAATTTCCTTCCTTTTAAAACCAGAGTCTGTCTCGCTCAATCTCTTCTCCTTCCTCTCCTAGACTATGCTGATGTCACCTTTCTGGATGCAACTGAAGAACTCTGGAACAAGATGGAGCGACTGCAAAATTTATGTATTCGTTTTATTTTCGGCCTACGTAAGTACGACCACGTTTCGGAGTTCAGAAGGCAACTGAAATGGTTACTAATTCGGCGGCGTCGAGATGTTCACATTCTTTCCCTTCTCTTTTCTATTCTTCACAACCCTCATTCTCCTTCATATCTTCGTGAGCGTTTTGAGTTCCTTGTACCCAGGGGTAAGCCCTGTCGCACTTCGTCTTCTCTTTTACTTCGAACTCCCTCGCATAGTTCGACTTGCTACGACAATTCCTTCACAGTTTCTGCAGTACGACTGTGGAATTCTCTTCCTCACTCCATACGCGATAGTCCTTCTCTGAATATTTTTAAAAGACGTATAAGAGATTACTTTCTCTCTCAACAATAGCAGACATACATGATATGTATTTGTATGTATGTATGTATATTTATTTATGTATTTATTTATGTATTTATGTATGTATGTAGGTATGTATGTATGTATGTATATATGTATGTATGTACGTGAGTGTATGTGTATATATGTGTATGTGTATATTTGTGCCTATTGTCGGGGGTATACACATTTTATACCTTCTTATATTAATTTTACACTTGTGCACTAGACTTAGCCTCTCGTATTGCAATTCCTCTGTGCACTCCCGGGTTTGCTGGAAGAGAACTCAACTTTGAGTTAAGCTCGCCTTTGTACATTACATCTCATCTTGTTATATTAATGTAATATATGTGTGTACATACATACATACATACATAAAATCACGCCTGTCTCCCATAGGGGTAGGCAGAGATCACGGATCTCCATTTGCTACGATCCTGACATACTACTCTCGCTTCATTCACTCTCATTACATTCTTCATGCACGCTCGTCGGTTTAGAGTACTCCTGACCTGCCCCTTTTCTAAAACTTCCCCGATTTGGTCCAGGTATGTGCGCCTAGGTCTTCCCCTTCCGACGGTACCATCCACACTCGCCTCATACACCTGTTTCGTTAGTCTTCTTTCATTCATTCTCTCAACATGACCAAACCATCTCAACATTCCTCTCTCAATTCTCATCACTACATCTTCTATCACTCCACATCGTTCTCTTATCACGCTATTTCTCACTCTATCTTTCAAGGTCAAGCCACACATACTTCGTAACGCACGCATTTCTACTGCATTCACTCTACTCTGATGCTTTTTCTGCCACACCCAACTTTCACTACCATACATAAGAGTCGGCACCAATACTCCTCCATGTACAGCCAGTCGTGCCTTTTCGGACACTTTCCGGCTGCTCATAAAGTTGTGTAGTGCCCCATTCACTCTATTTCCAGCCATCACTCTCCTTTCAACATCTTCTTCATGCTTTCCATCTCTCGTAAACAATGTTCCCAAATATATGAACTCATTCACTTGTTCCACTTTTTCTCCATCTATACAAATCCTACACTCTGTCACGCATTCATCTCTTTCAAAAACCATAACTTTTGTCTTACTAACATTCACTTTCATTCCTTTCCTCTCAAAAGCTTCATGCATAGTTGTTACCATCTCCTGCAACTCATCTGCCGATGACGCCAGTAAAACCTGATCATCAGCATAAAGAAGACATTTGACGAGTAAATTCTTCATTCTTAAACCACATTCTTTATCTTTCAAATCTTGCAAACAACTGTCCATGAATAAGTTAAACAGCCATGGTGACGCTACACATCCCTGTCTAACCCCCTTTTGGACACTAAACCATTCAGTGTATGACCCATGTATCCTCACGCAAGCTCTGGAGTCCTCATAGAGAGACTTCACAGCTCGAATAAGGTTGCTGCTCACCCCATACATAGACAGTACCGACCAAAGTTCATTCCTCACCACTTTGTCATAGGCCTTTTCCAAATCCACAAATGCGCAATAGACCTTTTGACTCTTGGCCAAAAATTTCTCGGCTATGCTTCGCAATGAAAAGACCTGATCCGTACATCCCATTCCCTTTCTAAAACCCGCTTGTGCATCCCATATTTTCTCATCGGTTTCTTTCATAACTCTCTCAATCAACACTTTCGCATACAGTTTGCCGACGACGCTGAGTAGGCTAATGCCCCTGTAGTTTTTGCAGTCTTGATGCGAGCCCTTTCCTTTGTAAAGTGGAACTATAACGGCCTTACACCAATCACTTGGTACACGACCGCTAACCCAACATATGTTGAAAAGGCGGCACAACTGACTTGCTACAAGGCCCTGTCCAGCCTTCATGTGTGTACAATAAAGTATAAATAAATAAATAAATAAATAATTAACAAACAGCTCATGCGGCACCTAGAGGATCACTCCTTAATTAATGACCGGCAATATGGCTTCAGACCGAAACGGTCATCGGGTGATCTTCTAGCATACGTTACCCATCTTTGGGGTGAGGCTATGGACAAGCACGGCGAGTCACTGGCAATTAGTCTTGACATCGCCAAAGCTTTCGATAGAGTCTGGCACAAATCGCTTCTTTCCAAGCTACCTGCCTTTGGTCTGCCTTCTAGGCTGTGCAACTGGGTTGCTAGCTTCCTGCAGGGGCGCCGTATTCGCCTCCTTTGTGACGGACGAGCTTCGGAGTTTCTGCAGGTAAATGCTGGCGTGCCCCAGGGGTCCGTCTTATCACCCACTCTCGTTCTTCTGCATATCAATGACATGCTGTCTACCGGCAATGTTCATTGTTATGCAGACGATAGCACTTTACATGGGAGTTATCATAAACATCCTGCGGCCAAGCAGTCAGATATCGCAGAGAAAAGGCAGTTTCTTGTCACTGAGCTTGACGGGATCCTGAATCACATTTCTCAATGGGGCTCTGAGAACCTGGTTGAGTTCAATGCCAAGAAGACGCAGGCATGTGCGCTTACAGCAAAAGTATCTTCTTTCCTTCCCCTCCCCACTCTTCAGAGCACGCCACTGCCACTCCAGGATAATCTCAAAATCCTAGGTATGGATGTTCGCTGCAACCTGAATAACAAAAATTACATCGAAAGTATCATCAAAACAGCCTCACGAAAACTCGGGAGTCCTGAACAGAGTGAGACGGTTTTTCACGCCGGAGCAGCGGTGTCTTCTATACAAGACACAAATTCGCTCCTGTGTGGAATACTGCTCGCATCTCTGGGATGGTTCAGCAAAGTACTTACTAGATGCTCTCGACAGGTTGCAGCGACGTGCGGTCCGCATCATTGGGAATCCCGAGGTCACGAACACCCTAGAACCTTTACAGATGCGTAGAGATGTTGCGTCCTTGGCTGTATTTTACCGTCTGTACCATGGGGAGTGTTCTGATGAGCTCTTCCAATTAGTCCCACCCTCCCCTTTCCTACACAGGACAACACGTGCAGGTCTTAGATGTCATCCGCACACGGTGCAAAACATCCGATCAAGAACCAAGCGGTTCGGAGACTCTTTCCTCTGTCGCACCATTAAGGCCTGGAATTCATGCTCACGTGTTTCCTTCTTCCTATAGTCCCGGGTCCTTTAAGCGGGGCGTGAAAAAGCATATGATGAGGCCGTCAAGCTGAGTGTCACCATTGTCACACGGTATGTGTAAGTAATGGTGACTTTTCTGGGACTTTGCCTTCAGCTTACCATCAGGCAAGGCGAAGTCCAATTGACGTGTCCTATATGTAAAAAAAAAAATCTCATCCACTAGTAATAGGACAAGCTAGAACATACTATTTAAAAAGATTTTTTGTGGAGGGGCTTCAAATTTTCAATTCAAAAAAACGAGTGAGACAGGTCGCGACTTGTCGTATTATTCTTTACGCGCTCGACAAGCATGTACTTTATACCGAATATTCGCCGGCCGAATATTCGGCGCTTCGGCCGACAGCGTTGCCGAATATTCGGTATTCGGTATTCGGCCAAATCACAATTCGTGGCAACTCTACTATAAACAGTTCTGTTAGTATAAGAATACATTTATTTCAATTCAGCTAACCGCGGGAGCCTAGTGGTATGAGTAATGGACTGCTGAGACGAGGTCTCGGGTTCGATCCCAGGTTTTACCATGGTACACACCAATGACTTTTCGATGCTTTTCGATGTTATGTGTTTATATGTGTAAGTGCCCGGTTAATGGCAATAGGCTCGCCTCGCCACCTATTACATTGGGACCTAAACATAAAATGGCGAATTGTGGATGCTAGCACCTCTGCTTACCCCTACGGTGATATAAGCGTGAGTTTATGTTATGTTATTTATTTCAGTGCCATCTAGTTCCGTTGAGTGGAATATAATCAGTAATTAATAGATAGGGGTGATCACAGCGACAGCATGCTACTGATACGAAGTTAATTGCGTCTTACTGTCGCTTTATAAACAAGATAGATGGAATTACTAATTCCAACTATACTGTTATTATATTTCATACTCTTATGAAAATACAATAAAAGTATATTTGGAATCAGACTCTTCTCCACTAATTAAATATCCTTCCTGATGACGCTGTACCCCATTAGTACCATTCTTCAAATGAATATGCTGCCACCTATGACAAATACAGGAACGGACCTGTAGACGCATGCTTGGAGATTTTCTATATGCCCTTCTTACTAACTGATAGCACGGTGAATAGCAGGCGAGGTGTCGGCTGGTTGCTGAGCGCAGGCCTGATGGTTATCTGTGCAGCCGCTTGGTGCGAGGGATATGCTTTAGGTCATCTTACACTCCGGCATCTGAAGACTCGAGATAACGCGGCATGTGGTTATAGTAGGTCCTAGTCCGTCCTAACTCCGACAGGGCTGGTATCCGAGGAGATTTACGCACGAAAAGATACTACCTAGTACCGCTATAGAAAGGCACCATTTCGATGAATGCAAAGACATGATGGCCATGCAATGACATATTTGTAGATAGGTTTGTAGTATGAATATTTGATTTTCTAATTTAGCATTATTATGAAATCATTTGGATTCAGTGGCCTGCAATAGAGTAATTTTGATTTACAATTATGTTAACGGAATGCAATCATAGTATAGGTATATACATAGGTACTTTGGTTTGCCTGACATTTTGACCAGATTACACCGGCCGTGGTCACAGGCTGACTGGTCCTGGTCGGAACGTACCATCACGTTAATTTTATTTATTTTTTATAAATAATATTTAAACCAAATTTAATAATTCCCGTTAACATTATTGTATATCATTGAGCGCTATAGATTGAAAGGTTGGTTTGCATTTAGATTAACTGGTGTAGTCATGCTGTGTTAACCATTATGTATACAATATTTTAAAGGTTTTCCAACACCTTTAAAATATCCTATCCTACGTAATGGTTAATTAAAACGTGGTTTTATTTCTATGAGTGATATTCGCGTAAGCTTTAGAAAATAGAATATTTAGGTAATTCCATCTGGGTATCAACTCTTGTGGACGGAGGTTGCTTCTCTACCACGAACCACGAGTAGAGCCACGTACAAATAGCCACTCTAGGCGTCAGATGGCAAATATCGCCAACAGGTATTGGCTAAAGCGTTGGCCACTGTGTTAGCCAATGCGTAGAGTGGGCATAAAATTCACTGTAAAATACAACGCGTGACGTCTTATTTCAAAACTACGAAATATCAACACATGAAAAATCTGATTATACTTGTCTATCAATCTTTTAATTAGTTTGCGTATTCAATAACACAATTTATCGGTATAATTCGTATTTGTTTATCAGAAGCGCTTGCTCAAATATGCTATCTGTAGTTTCAATCAATATAGCGCGATTGGATTAGTTCATTAATATATCACGATTATTATCTTTTTGATGAAGGCGTGCCTGTTGTTTGTCATACGCATTGGAATACAATACAAAAAGATAATTAAAACAAAAACAAGTAGTTATTTATCTCGAGAAGCGGTATCGTACCATATTGTAAAATATCGTCATCATTAACTTGGACATTCTTTGATGACTAGTGGTTGAAAGTCTGACAGAGCTTCTGGGCACACACCCGAAGGGGCCTTCTATGCCCCTGGATCAGTCGGGGTGTGCGAAGGATATATCAAAAACTACCTCTCCGTTTGCAACTGATAGTGGCCGTGCGGTTTTAGTAGGTCCGAGTCCAACATAACGACCCCCATCGAAATCGGCGGGGGGTATTCAAGCGGATTCCACACATAAAAAAATTCTATTCCATGCCAAAAATTATATCTACAACCACAAAGCTATCAGAAAAAAAAAGAATATTAATCTTCGGGCTTCATACAGAAGTCCATGATAAGGAAATGGAATTGATTAGTGAGAGTAGGCGTTGTACTACTAGTGGGCATACAGTTTCGAGTACCTATACGATTATCTATGAGGTTTCAAGTATTAATAAATGTTATGTACTAATGGACCACAACAATTATAAAGTAATCACTACATTTGTTATGGTTAAAATTAAACTAGAGATAATCTTAACAATTATCAATGTATAAGGTGGGTCATAAAGGATCTCCCTCGTACCCCAGTTTCGAGTAGGCCCCCTGGTGTGTGGGATCCACGATGTACATTCCTCCCGAATGGATGGAGTTGAAAGCACTCTTAGCGCTATTTCGATTTTGATTAATTGAGTTCCACTCAAGCAATTCTGGTGGATAATGAAGGAATGAATCGAGGCCCACTAATATCTTCTGGTCTCTAGCCACCCTCATCTGTTATCTGTTATTCTAGTTTATCAATAAGGTTACCGAGTGCATGAAATAAGACAAGATTTGAATTAACGTTGAATCATTTAATATATTCAGAGATCAAATTCCACCAGTTCTTTAGAATGGCCACGAACTGCCGGTTGTGAGCGCAAAGATACCATTTCTGTAACAAGAAAAATAATTATGTTTAATATCCTGTCCCTCCTCCTCTATTGGATACTTCGATGTATACGCTAGTAGTTCTCAAACCCTCGGAGACACTATACTATGTAGTTTGGTATAGTACCACATAGTTGAGGGTTTGAGAGAACTACAGAGGTATCACGACGGTAATGATAACAATATCACCCGCAACTTTTTATTCAGATTGTAAGCCACACAATCTACAATATTGTGGTCGAATTTTGGGATTAAATCCACTAGTTAAAAACCAAGGTAGAATAAGTGCCCTTACCCTCTCTTATTTATTATGCCATTGCCCATCCTAAGAGTGGGACCAGTGCACTGGTTAGCATTAGACACTTGATTGATATTAGAACACCCTCTGCCATCTAAATGGTTGTGCTGAACTGTGGCCGCGAATAGTTCATACGCGCGACTGTGGGAGCATGTGCTGACTAAACATCCAGGCTGACGGTTTCTCCCTCCATTGGGATAGAAATCAGCATCAGCAATACGGTCAAAGATACCCAACAGTCCACCGTCAGTGTGAATGGTTTCCACGTGATGGCCATCGTTTGCGTTTAAAGCATTCGAGTTTCCTCCCCATTGAGGGCCAGCGGGATCCAAACCTAAAACATAAATCACAATATTATTAATGTTAAAAACATTTATAGGCTTTTAAAACTCTTATCACATTCATGGAAGTATGTTATAGGAAAGCCTTATTGTAACTAAGTACCTGTAATGCGGGAAGCGCGACGACCAGCGGTACGACCGGCATTACCGACCACGTGAGCTCCCAAACTGAAGCCAATCAAGTGTACGTTGTTCCAGTTACCACCAGCGTTGTTGATGAGCCACACGAGGAAATTGCCCAGGAATTGGCCTACGCTTGGAACGCCTCTGACAGCGCTTGAGTATGTGCCACCAGCAAGACTCCTCCAGTCCACTACTATGATATTGACATCCTGAGTTTCTAGGTATGCAGCGGTGACTTGAGGATTAATTGCCGAGTTTCCATTACTGTTCCATCCATGAACTATGACTTTAAGGTGACGATTAGGATTGTAGTTCGAATTGATGACGGAGTTCAGGTTTCCATTGACGAGAATCTGAGCGTTATTGCGATTTTGCCTGAAAAGTTTTTTTAAGTTATTTGCTTGCCCATTACACTTGCTTACTTTATGTAAGTTAAGTGACCTTACAGAATCTTTTCATATTAAATTGCTGGTGTAATGAAAAATTGGTAGGATTAATATATCAGAAACTTTAAATTTCGGCTGTCACGAAAATAGACTAAGCTCGTGAAGTATGAAAGGTTAAAAGCCGATGGCGGACTTTTGCCTCTGCTTACTCTGCAGGGAGAAGGGTGTGATAAGACGTATGTATGATATAACACGTATATATTTGATTGTAAGTCTATAAGGGAAAGCTCGCGGGTTCGCATCCCGTCTGAACTTTGGATAGTTATTATACTAAATGCTTTAAAATTTCATTCAACATATAAATCAATCGTATGAAAATTCAAACGGCATTAGGCATTGTTTGAACCAATCCTGGATTGCTAAGTATTCTTATCGATAGGCTCGTGCAAGAAAGTAAATAAAAAAGCTCATATTAATCATATAGTTACCTGGTGGTTCCCAGCAGAGTAGAATTTGGAACACACCCTTTTTTTTTTTTTTTTTTGTCGTGGTCGTGACCACGGGTGCTGCAACGCATCCGAACCGTCGGCAGAAATAGTAAGTTCCAAGATATAATTCGCGAGAAGTCCCGATACCTAGTATAATTATGGACCCCATTTGTTATCATGCGATGTCGTACAAGGGACTAAGGGATAGGGCTGTTTATAGATATATACAGCCCAGACTCAGCCTCAGATCTTGATTATAGCGAGGCTTGAGTCAACAATAGTGCCTGGAAGGCGGCAATAGGCTCACCACTTATTACGTGGGACCGAATTCAATGATTGGTGAAATGTGGGTGTAATGAGAGTGATTATATGAATGTATGTATGTATGTTACCTGGTAAACAGCCAATACTGATTGTTTGCACCGTTTCTCGCTTGCACAAATTCTTCATTTACAGGCTCGTGCAAGTCGACTAGATGAGGTACTCCTTCACCATCAGGCATCCAAATGTATCGGCTTTCACCCTCCACATAGTGGCTATTATCGCCGGGTGTGACGGGAATTGCGCCACCGGCACACACTGTTAAAATGAATAAATCAATTTTCTATTAGCAGAATTTATTATCAAAATAAAAACGACATATATCAGAAAAAAATATAACGCATAAGTAAATATATTATATATGATGTGATCTTGTATTAAAAGGAGGTAAAATTTAATCTCAATATTATTGCGATTTACCTACTAACTATTATAATTTGCATTCAATGACTAGCTTATGTTCTACTAGTGCTTGTGTAGCTGTAGTAAATTAATCCAGTTATGTGGGATTCTTTTAAATATATGGACCGTATTTACCTCGTTTTAATATAACAAAATTGCATAATAACAAACTCACGAGAAGTCACGGCTGCCAACACTACTAGAAGCCTCATGGCTGTATTAGGGGTAAAGTTTCAAGTAGGTATATGGGAAGTTTCTGATTTCAGTACTTATAAAAGTTATTTATCTGAGATCTATGACATTTAAGCAGCTTAGAAGATAATCTTTATAGATATCTTATTTTGGTGATAGGTATGCCAATAACGCAATACAATCGAGTCCTAACACGTCGTATTACGCAGGTATCATTACGTGTTTGACTTTATATTCCACGCGGGCAGATCTGAGGGCAACATACTCTGAAAAATAATAACATAACATTACATAAACTCACGCGTATATCCCCGAAGGGGTAGGCAGAGGTGCTAGCACCCACATTTCGCCAATATGTTTAGGACCCAATGTAATAGGGTGCGAGCCTATTGACATTAACCGGGCACTTATAAACCTGCGATACTTCGAAAAGCATCGAAAAGTCATTGGTGTGTGCCATGGTAAAATCTGGGATCGAACCCGAGACCTCGTCGCAGCTGATTGAAAAATAATGCGGAAATTTTATTAGGTATACCGTATTTTATATGTGTGTAAACCCTTGGCTACCACCTCACCGTGCAAAAAGTAAAAACCTGTTCGCCTTCAACACGTTACGGCAACGTCACGTTACGTTTACACTGAACGAGACTCAGTGTAAAACGTAGTAGGAGTACATCCAAGAAATCAAGTTAAGTCAAAAAGCCAAATCTGTATGAAGAAGGAAACACGTATACTGGTAAAGAATTACAAGATAATTAGGCAAAAAATTTGTTGCAGAACCGCTTAGATCTTGATGGGACAGGTGAGAGTACACAGGAAAAAGAGAAATGGCATAATAAATTAAGCCCTTGCATGGTACCTATAGGGGTTAGAGTACCACCAGGGAGGCTATGTCTTTACGTAGTTGTAGAAGCTCGATTTGCGATAAGATGATGATGTCCGAGAAAATTACATAATCAGTTTACGATCAACACCACTTCTTCTCGTTCTCTCTAGTCTGAAAGTATAATCGAATACATTTGATTACATGTTAGGCCTATTTCGTACCTATAAATCACCAACCTATCATCAGTAATATAACCATAGGTGATTGATGATAACCACCAGGGACCTTGATAAGGTTAAAAGACTTGTACTTCAAATTTTATCTTTCTGATAAGTTAATGAAGGACGAAGATAAATTTAAAAATAAAAAGAAGTTGGACACAGGTGAATGATCACCTAATAGGTATTCGAATGACGTATTCTAACACAGACTGATACTAACTTTTATTTATCTTATACCTAGTTTAAAATGGAAACCTCAGTAATCATTTTAAGTTTAAATATTATTATTTATCTATAGTGTGATCGCGAGCGCTGGACCGCCCCATTGATACTCGCGGCGTGGCTAGGGACGCTGTAAAGGAAGATAATGAGACAAGAGTGAGCGAGATAATAATACTTCTCCTGTGACGTTGTCATAAACAGCATTAGTATGTCCGTGGACATACTTCAGTAGCATCTGTGACTATACCACGCGAGCCCGCTTCTGCTCCGCTGTCAGTTCATGAGGGCTCCATCGACAACAAATTCATACCTTTCCCCAATAGTCCTAGAATTGTCTCATAGGTATTCGTGAGTTTTCTTTAATTAGCCACTTAACAATAGTCACATTGTTGACGGCAGTTGAAGGCCGTCCTTGACAAAATTCGTCACGTAAAGAAACTCGACCTTTCTCAAATTTAGCAAACCATCGCCTCACGGTGCTCAAAGAAGGTGCTTCTCTCCAAGAAGCATTTTGAAAACGAGCAGCACAGTCTTGCGGAGAGAGAATTTTTAAAATAAAAAGAATAATATCTTTCTAAAATGTTTTCGACTTAATTCCATTTTAGTTGCGTACGTAGAACTTTGATGTATGATAAAAAACAATTGACAAATGATTTGCATTACAGTTACAGTGTACACATAGATATAATAAATAGCTTACAGTGCAAATGTAAAATTGTATTTGAAGACTTATTAGTTGAATCTTTGCCATCCAAGCTAAGATTTAACAAGTGTTCTGTATGTGATATCGCCGATAGCGCTCGCGGCGGTAGTATATCGCTTGCTCTCAGTTAGCAAATCTAGAAAGATTTGACTTGATACGCGCGGAGTGGCCAAGGACGCTGTAAAGAATTACAGCGTCCCTAGCCCCTCCGCGCGTATCATGGGAGCATTACAACGCTCCCAGTCACACTAAAGTACTTATATAATGTTACCTAATCAATTCTCGTATACGCAACTAGCTGATGATCACTGCATCGCCCATGTGGAATTATGATTAAGTTTCTGCAACCCATGGAATAAAAAATTAACTTACGTATTATTCCAGACTTGACATATTGCTTCGAAATTTCATTCACAGCTTACCTATATTATATTAAAGAAACATTTACAAAATATTTCTAGATGTTTCTAAGAAATTGAGATTCAATCAGCTGATGGAACTCAATTAAAATTAAAAAAAAATTAAGGTTATCGATTTGGTATGATACCTATTTTATTTATAATCAGGTATCTGCCTATATATTAAAAGTGTGAAAACAAAATCCGTAAACAACCATAATATGTTCTACACAAATTAGGTAGGTACAGTCAACGGCATAAGTTGATTAGCACTAAAATATTTACAAACCTTTTTTAAAGTGGAATACTAGTATCAATAATTCGTCTATTTTTTTTAAAAAATCTATAGGTAGTTTTAAAAATCTATAAGTAGTTTTAAGATCCCCAGAGAACAAAGTTGATATATTTCACCTTTCGTTCATTATATTTTGTGAGGTTTAGAGGCCACGAGGTGATGAATCAATTAGAATTTATTAAGCTACTTTTGTCGTTGGCTGTACTCTTGTATTGTAGTATGCTTAGTTTCTTATCTCTAACAATTATTGTTTGAAAACTAGATCAAGAAATACTTAAATGATATAGATAATATTTAACTTTTAAGATATCGTCAATAAATTGCCAAATACTATAACAAAGAGAGATATATACCTATATATAATAAAACGAATTAACAATAATAGAATAACATTACAATAAATTAGATACAGATATAAATCAGACGTGCATTATTCCAAATATAATTACTTGTTATTTTATCAAGCTAGATAGTGTACAGCAACAACACAGCCTGTACTATGAAGTGCTTATTCCTCATATTCGTTATTATTGCAGGTAAATATTAACAATACTTACCTTCTTCCTCCACCTCGGAGTCTGGGGTTCGCTTTACCAGTCTAACTGCGCGTTGGCTAAACTCCGATATTTTGACGATACTCGCCTATTTCGTATTTATTATACGTAAAAGCCGCGTCGTTCCCGGCAAAGTACAATTTGGGGCTCCCCATATCTTCCCATGTGATTTTACACAAGGCGACTAAGGGATCGGGCTGTATAATATCAGCATGTATGCATGGCTCGAATCAACAATAGTGCCTGCAATACGGTAATAGGCTCACCCCCTATTACGTAGGACCGAATATAGTGATTGGTGAAATGTGGATGTTAATTCACATCTGCTTAACCCTACGAGGATAAGGGTGGGATTATATGTATGTACTAACTTTAATAAATAAAATAATAATCTTATTACTTAGAAACATCATTTAGTTTTTCTTATATTGGTGGAATCGAGTGGGGTAGCCTAGTGGTATGAGTAATGGACTGCTGAGACGAGGTCTCGGGTTCGATCCAAGGTTTTACCATGGCACACACCAATGACTTTTCGATGCTTTTCGAAGTTATGTGTGTATTTATCGCAGATTTATAAATGCCCGGTGAATGGCACGCCACCTATTACATTGGGACCTAAACATAAACTGGTGAAATGTGGGTGCTGGCACCTCTGCCTACCCCTTCGGGGATATAGGCATGAGTTTATGTTATGTATGTTTCAGAACATGAAGGCGGAGATAAATACGATTTTTCTACCTCCTCAGTCTATGAAAAAGTTGGTCTACAGTTGGCGATTAACCCCTAACTGTAGATCACTAGAGAAATTAAGTTGTGCTACCTCGTTTAGATTCAGCATGTTGATGCTTATGGACAAGGAATTTACTGATGATTGATCATTTTGAAAGGGTCGGCGAGTATGACGCCCTGGTGTTGTACACGTCCATGGGCTACAGTAATCACTTTCCATAGTGACCAAAGTGGCACACAAATATATAAGAAATTAGAATAGAAACCCGCTGAGATTTAGGCTTAGATTTATTTTGTAATATAATTCTGATTTTTCTTCTATTCAAGAGTCTGCTGCGAGCGTAATCAAAAACCCAATACAGGGTTACAAAGAAGAGGACAGGTATTTTACTTTCACGGGAGATGATGGTATCACAATGTTAATTGACACCCAAGAGCCTTTAGACACAAATTATTTGAACGAATATATGAGAAACCCTAACAATAATGGATACTGGTTATTCACTAAGTATGCGCATATATTTTATTACTTACACGAGGTAGGACACGGCGGTATTTCCGCCCAATTGAGCAGTCCGACGGGGGAAGTACCTCCGCCCTACAGAATACGTACTGTCAGTGGGATGACTAAAGGCTTGTCCTGCTTTGTACGCTGACGGCACAGAAACTCTGTGCTTACAGGGTCGGCAGCGCGAGTGTGGCTTCTCTGGTGTTACACACGTCCATAGGCCACGGTAACCACTTTCCATCAGGTGGGCCGTGCGCTTGTCTGCCACCTAAGTGGTATAAAAAAAAAATTGTATTAAAGTTATCGGGATATTAATCATGT
Source organism: Eilema griseolum (assembly GCA_963662185.1). Taxonomy (NCBI): domain Eukaryota; kingdom Metazoa; phylum Arthropoda; class Insecta; order Lepidoptera; family Erebidae; genus Eilema; species Eilema griseolum. Next base: position 22,148,759 of record OY759230.1, on the reverse strand, counting down.
TGTATTGTTCTGAGTTTTCGATATTTCGGCGCAGTTACTTAATACGTTTGTTGTTGTTTAAATACCTATAATGCGCATATATACTTCATTCGAGCGTTTTTTATTATTATAATACTTTCAATATATACTATGTCGTACATCAGCTATGACCTAAACCTAAAATATAACCTAAATTGTCACAATTTGTGTGACAATAAGCCTACTCTGAAACCTCCGCTTCAATTACAAAAGGGAATAGATTCTTTTTTTATATCTAGGACATGCTAACTTGACTTCACCTCACCTGATGGTAAGCTACAGGCAAAGTCTCACGAAAGAGGGTTACCATAACAGACACTAAGTAATGGTAATGGTGGCACTCAGCTTGGCGGTCTCTTCAGACGATTTTTCACGTCCCGCTTTAAGGACCCGGGACTGTAGGAAGAAGGAAACACGTGAGCTGGTAATGAATGAATTGCTCGTATATTCTGCACAGTGTGAGGGTGACATCTAAGCCCTGCACGTGTTGTCGTGCGTATGAATTTCTTATTCAAGATGTATAAGAGTACAAGATAATTAGGTAATTATAAAATTATAAAATTTTAGAGTTAATCCCGACACAGCACATGTATTGCTTCTTGATGACATAGACTCAGTAAAGAGTTCAAACTACAATTCTTCAAAAGTTACTGTATTCATAGCACATGGATGGAAAGGCGATGGCCAACATTATATGAACAAAATATTAACATCCGGTAAGTATCAGTAATAATTAATGTCAATAATGTTTTGGATTTTAATGCCAGCTAGCTGTTGCCCGTGACTTCGCCCGCGTGGAATTTTGATCTCGTTCCTACAACCCATGGGAATCATTTTCCAAGATAGTGTTATTACGGATTTTAATCTATCCCTGTACCAAATTTCAGCCAGATCCATTATGCTGTTAGAGCGTGATTGAATCACATATTAAACAGACAGGTAAACATACAAACATTCAAATATTTTCAGAAGTTCAGATCGTTCTGACGCTGACTGCACATATGATGGATCCCTTTGACGTTAAACACAAAGAGTATATAAAATTGTTAGTACCGCCTAAGAAATATGTCTCTGATTTAGAAGGCGATATCAGAAAGTTTTGGTATTGTTTTTTTTATTTCGTTTGATAAAAATCGGCTAATGGAACTGAACAATTATTACGCCAGAAGCTCCTACCATTATACTTATCACGGCGATAACAGAATTTATCATAATTACAGCCTTCTTAGAAGACGATGATGTTAACGTTATCGTCCTTGACTGGAGTCAACTAGCTAATAGAAATTACGTTACGGCAAAAGGGGGTACTGCTGCTGTTGGCATTGGACTAGGTCAATTCGTTAACTGGTTGGTTGAAGCTGGATTTGCCTCGTATGATAGAATTCATTTAGTGGGTTTTAGTCTGGGTGGCCATCTGGTTGGAAATGCTGGAAGAGAAACCGGATCTGCAGTCGCCCGAATTACTGGTAACATTTCTTTTCTACATAATGAAGTGAATTTTATAACGCTATCTTATATTATGTTGGATCTATTGGTTTTTAGCATTGGATCCTGCTGCTCCCCTGTGGGGACGAGACGAAAATCGTTTGGTAAATACTGACGCTCGATATGTAGAAGTCATTCACACAGACACTCGCATGCTTGGATGGGCTGATCCTTGTGGAGATGCTGATTTTTATCCCAATGGAGGATATGGCATGCCTGGATGTATAGTTAACAAGTGTTCACATAACCGGGCGTTTGAATATATGGCTAGTTCTGTAGAACACAATCACTTTCTCGCCAACGAGTGTGAATCTGTTAACGACGCCATACGCGATAGATGCAATGGTTCTGTCAATTTTATGGGTAACAGTGATCTTAATAAATCAAGGTAACTACTTATTTTGTAAATAATATGTTTTAGCTAAAAAAATACGATGAAAGTAAACCGAAAAGGCAATTTTCTACAAGAAATTAGTAAAAATATTGTTAACGATGAATTCAATATTTGCTAATATTGTATTTCCGAGTAAAAATTAAATAAACTGTAGCTGCGTGAGGAGTTGGACGCGTGTCAATGACAGAGTAATGGATGGAGAAAATTTTGTTTCTATCTCTCTAGATATAAGCATTGTATTGTATTTTCACAATAAGCATTTCTTTGTTTTTAATTTGCAGACATGGTATATTCAGAGTGAACACGGGCAAAAATTATCCATTTTGATCGAAACCAGATGAACTATCAACCAAATTATTCATTCAAGCTTTAACTACTCTATTTACTTGTTAAATTACTGTTATGTATAACTTTTCATATTATTACTAAATGTACTAACTATGTGTAAAATAAATATTTAGTAAGTTTTTGTCTTTATAAATATTTAGTAAGTTTTTGTCCTAATATCTACTTTTTAAACCACTTAGGTGGCAGACAAGCACATAGCCCACCTGATGGAAAGTGGTTACTGTGACTTATGAACGTGTGCAACACCAGGGGCGTCACACTCGCGCCGCCAACCTTCTAAAGTCCTTCTTTAAGAACCCCATACTGTAGTTGCTTGGGAAAATCACGGCAGGGAGTTCATTCAAAAGCTTAAGCGTGCGGGGGGTTAAGTTCCTGTCATAACTGTGCGTACTGGTTCAAGTCACAATGTGTAGGGGTGGATTCCCTGCTTGTGGCAAGAGGTGCGATTATAGGATGTAGGTTGGCATCATGTCGAACAACTCGTCTGAACACACACCATTGTACAGGTGGTAAAACACACAGCGATGCAAAGTCTCCCCTGAAGCTGAGCAGTTCAACGCTGCTAATAAGTACGAGATTGTCCACAATGCTCAGCGCCCGCCTGTGCATCGAGTCGAAGGGCTCAAACTGGTAATCCGGTGCTCCCGCAAAAAAGGTGCCAGCAGTACTCCATTGGAGGCCTGACCTGCGACTTATAGAATACAAGCGTTTGCCCCGCAGTGAAGTTCTGCTTCGCCCTGTTAAGCACTTTCAGATGCCAGCTTACGGTACTGGACGTCGCTAGAGATGTTGACATCCAGGGTTCTAATACTCGTAGAGGTGCTGAGTCCAGTGTTCATAAATTATGACGCTACAGTAAATGGGGTTTTCTTAGCGGTGAACGCATGTACTTGTGTCTTAGAGGGGTTAAATTAGACTAAGTTGACTAACCCCTATTAGATACGATATATTTACTCATAACTTCTGGTGATACTTAACCGCAGTAATTTCAGATTTCTGTATTTCTGTCGTCTTAACAGATTGTGTTAATTTAAAGACGAACGTACATGTAGGTATAATGAATGCTTTCAACTCGGTGAACAGGGACGCTTTGTTGAACCAAGCTAAATTAGAAACACCCAAAATTTACAATTTCTTTTGGCAATGCTACAGATACCCCTCGAAAATATTAAACAAGGACAACCTTTTGGAATCTGCTGTTGGATGTCAACAAGGAGACCCTCTGAGACCGGTAATTTTCAGTTTAGCTATTCAGCCCATTATTCGGCGGTTCAATTCTAAATTTAATGTATGGTACCTAGACGATGGGACTCTAGGGGGAGATGTAGAGACAGTTTTACAAGATTTGGCTCCTATTAAAAATAAATTTAGATTAATTGGTTTAGAACTAAATGATAGCAAATGCGAGATTTTTTGAAACGACGTTTCGGACAAAATTTCTACTAGGTATTTCTAAATTCAATTCCATAGCTCCCAACATCAAAATTTTAGAAAAAGACTCCTTACATCTTCTTGGGTCCCCAATCCTAGAAGATGCCTACACCTCATTTACCTATAGAGGAAAAAATTCAAAATTTTAGTGACATTTCGGATCGCCTACTCAAAATTAATATACACTCGGCTTTCACTGTTCTTCGGTATTGCCTATTCGTTCCAAAATTCACCCATGCCCCCTAGGGCATGGGTGAATTTGATGATGATGATCGTAATCAACGCCATATTTTAAACATATAACAATTTTGAAAAAAATTGACAAAATTATAGAAAATACCCTTACCAAAATTTTAAATGTGGCCTTGGATGACTGAGCTTCACTACAAGCGACTTTACCGATTCGCTTGGGTGGGCTCGGTATTCGCAAAATTTCAGATGTCAGCTTACCAGCGTTCCTGTCTTCAGTCCACAGTACGGAAGAATTAACTAGGAAAATCCTAGCACCAACAATAGTTAATTCTGAAGTATTGTATAAGACTGATGCAGTGAACGCTTGAAAAATTGCATGTCCAAACATCGATCTCCCAAGGAACCTTTTCTCACAGCGTCAGTGGGACGGGCCGCTCTGCAGCTTAGTTGGAAAAAAATTACTAAATACATGTTCCAATGCTGCTGAGCGTGCCCGTTTACTGGCGGTTGGAGTGTGGGATTCGGGTCTTTGGCTACAAGCTCTTCCGTCGTCTAATATAGGGACTATATTAGATGACACTACCTTCCGAATTGCAACTTGTCTCCATTTATGCCATGGAAGATGGGTAGGACTCTGGTGTGGGACGCCACATGGGTTGATACCATGACTCCTACCCATATAACTAGCACTAAACTAAATGATTCAATGGACTTTGTAATTTCGAAATACGTTGTAACACACGTTTTTATTTAGTTTTTACATCTATATTTTTTAATGAATTTTAGTGATGTTTCCAGATCATACAAACATAATACTAATTCTGTTTGCCCTCCGAGTCAGCACTGGGGTAGGTAGAGACAACAACCATCTGCTTCCATACTTACAAATTTCTTGAGCTTCTTTACCGTTTTTCTTTCGTTTATCTTTGCCGAACTGGACTTCGGGCTCCGAGTGGAAGATGTTGATGATCGTGCTTGCACAGTCAGCATCAGATCGATTTTGACGAACATTGTACTCAAAGTGATTTTATTTCCTTGATGTTCCCCCCTTCCTGTCGACTGATTGATCTGATATTTGGTTTGGTCCTAATACCATGGTATTAAGCACATTTTCAGACGTTGCAGTCAAGATTGTTCTGACGCTGACTGTACCTGGACAGTTTGGTATCAATAGTGGCACTGAGTAATTAAAATAAAACGAGGTTTTATAAGCGTTGAATCATTTTATATTATCACAGATCAAATTCCACAGGTTCTTTAGAAGGGCCACGCGCTGCCAGTTGTGAGTGCAAAGATACCATTTCTGTAATAGGAAGAATATTACGTTTAATGTCTGGTTCAACTAGAAATAATGGTTGAATAAAATGTTTTTTTTAATAAAAATACTAGTAACCGAAATTACTACATTACATAACACGCCTATATCCCCGAAGGGGTAGGCAGAGGTGCTAGCACCCACATTTCGCCTTTTTAGTAGTCATTGGTGTGTGTCATGGTAAAACCTAGGATCGAACCCGAGACCTCGTCTCAGCAGTCTATTACCCATACCACTATAGGCTACCGCGGCTTCCGAAATTACTAGAAGTCCCGTTAACCCCTCTAGTCAAGCTAAATTTTAATGTTAGGAGTGTGTACACGTTGGTAGAGTAATGGCCAGGATTCGAACCCGGAACCTCTCGATCGTAAGGCCAACTCCTTAACCACTAAGCTACCGACGCCTTTATTAATGTGATGGGGAGTGTTCTGATGAGCTCTTCCAATTATTCCCACCCTCCCCTTTCCTACATAGGACAACACGTGCAGGTCTTAGATGTCATCCGCACACGGTGCAAAACATCCGATCAAGAACCAAGCGGTTCGGAGACTCTTTCCTCTGTCGCACCATTAAGGCCTGGAATTCATTACCAGCTCACGTGTTTCCTTCTTCCTACAGTCCCGGGTCCTTTAAGCGGGGCGTGAAGAAGCATATGATGAGGCCGTCAAGCTGAGTGTCCTCCATGACCATTGTCACACGGTATATGTAAGTAATGGTGACCCTCTTTTCTGGGACTTTGCCTTTAGCTTACCATCAGGCAAGGCGAAGTCTAATTGACGTGTCCTATATAAAAAAAAAGTACCTGCATTAGTCTTTACCTCTTGTTCATAAATATGAAACAGTTGAACGGAATTTGCTTAAATTAAGCGTATATTCTATGCGAATATTTTTTATTCCCAGAAATATTTTGAATTGTTGAATAGTATTGCATGTTTGGTATTATTGTTTTATACTACAACAATAGTGTAACAGTTGTGATATTATGACACTATGATAATTGGCCAAGTGTTACTTGCACTAAATCAAATTTGTATGCCCAAGTGGCAAAACATAGTGAGCCTAATACCTCTTAAGATCTCTGTGTACCTATGTTTCACAAATAAAGACATTTCATTTCATTTCAATAAAGCCACTAGTAAGATCTAGTTAAAATCAAGTTTCAAAAACGTGCTCTTACCCTCTCTTGCCTACTATGCCATTGCCCATTCTAAGAGCGGCACCGGTGCATTGGCTTGGATTCGAGACTTGATTGATATTGGAACACGCTCTGCCTTCTAGATGATTATGACGAACTGTGGCCGCGAATAGTTGATACGCGCGACTGTGAGAGCAACCGCTGTCTGGACATCCAGGCTGACGATTTCTTCCTCCATTGGGGTAGAAGTCAGCGTTAGCGATACGGTCGAAGATACCCAATAGTCCACCGTCAGTGTGGATGGTTTCGACGTGATGGCCATCGTTTCCGTTTAATGCATTCGAGTTTCCACCCCATAGAGGGCCAGCGGGATCAAGTCCTAGAAAATATATGAAAATTTGATATTTATTTTTTAAATTCTTTTTTTATTTTATACCACTTAGTTGGCAGACAAGCACACGGCCCACCTGATGAGAAGTGGTTACCGTGGCCTATGGACATATGCAACACCTGGGGTGTCACACTCGCGCTACCGACCATGAAGAAACCTTCTGATGACCCTCTTGAAGAACCCCATATTGTAGGCGCTTGGGAAAACCGCAGCAGGGATGTCATTCCACAGCTTGAGTGTGCATGGGTTTTATGTTTTGCTCTAACTCGTAGAGCACAAAGTTTTAAGCTGCAGGACATAGGTGGTGACGGGTGGAACCGCCTTTCACCCTGGCAGAAGCAGGCCGCGACAGCTTCGCGCACCTCCCCATTTCCGGGGACGAGTTGGGGACTCTGTGGTCCCCACACCCGAGGAGAGGGCCAGAACGAGAGAGGGGTCGGCCGGGGTGCGAGGGAAATGCCTGTTAACCTCACCTTCGGCAACCAAAAACGACCCACAGGCATCGTGCGTTTTAGTTGGTAAGAGTCCGACATAACCTCTCACATTGGCTCTGGTGGTGGGGGTATCCGTGAGGATTAATCGCGCGTAAAAAAAAAGCTACAGGACATTAAAGATCTTGTATTGAAGGAATAAAGAAACAATTGTGAAAATGTACGAAAGATGTACATACCGGTGACACGGGAAGCACGACGACCAGCGGTACGACCGGCATTACCGACCACGTGAGCTCCCAAACTGAAGCCAATCAAGTGTACGTTGTTCCAGTTACCACCAGCGTTATTGATGAGCCACACGAGGAAATTGCCAAGGTACTGGCCTACGCCTGGAACGCCTCTGACAGCGCTCGTGTATGCTCCACCAGCTACACCTCTCCAGTCCACTACGATGACGTTGACGTCCTGAGTATCAAGGAACGCCGAAGTGACTAGGGGATTGATGCCCGCATTTCCGTCACCATTCCATCCATGAACGATAACTTTAAGGTGACGATTACCATTGTAGTTCGAATTTCTCACAGAGTTAATGTTCCCATTGGTGAGAATCTGGGCATTATTGCGATTTTGCCTGTAAATATTGTTTTAACTGAGTTATAATATAACATATTTAGTATCCAAGTATAACAGAGCAAGCAAGCTGAGTGAACTCACAGAATATATTGAAATTCAATTGAAGGTGTATTGAGAAAATGATAGGTCAGAAACACTCGAAACGTGAAAGAAGCTCGTAAATTATGTAAGGACAGAAATTACAGGATAAATTCGGAACTATTTGTTTGTTTGTATTATTTTAATACATAATATCAATCATATGTTGGAGTAGATACCTGGTAAAAAGCCAATATGCATTGTTTGCACCACTCCTAGCTTGCACAAATTCTTCATTTACAGGCTCTTGTAAATCCACTAGATGAGGTACTCCTTTACCATCAGGCATCCAAATGTAACGGCTTTCACCCTCCACATAGTGGCTATTATCGCCGGGTATGACGGGGATTGCGCTACCAGCGCATACTTTTAAAACGAATAAATTGATTATTTATTATACTTTAATTAACAACAGATAAAAACGACACATTTCAGAAAATAAAATACTATAAAATAAAAGCACATCTAAGTACATGTCACCAATGATCTTACATGAAAATGAGGTAAAATATTAAATCTATGTTATCGTTTTGATTAACCTCTTTTAAGCTCCAGAGCCATATCTACCTCATTTTAATATAACATCTTTGCTTGTAACAAACTCACAAGAAATCACGGCTGCTAACACAACTAGAAGCCTCATGGCAGTAGGGGTAGAGTTTCAAGAAGGTATACGGGTAATTTCTGAACTACAGTACTTATAAATGAAATTTATCTGAAATCTATGACAAATAAGCAGCTTAGAAGATAATATTTATAGATATCTTATTTTGGCGATATGCTATTAACGCAAATATAGCCGAGCCCAAGTTCAAACAGATCAAGTTTCACAGGCTTAATTTCGCGCTTGGCAATATAATATCACAGATATGAGTATGCGATACGGTAAGAAACATAGCGACACAACAAAAAAACGAAACGAAAAAAACCTAAAATTTTGGGCTATTTAGAACACCTAAACTACTAAACCGATCATGAAGAAATTTACAGAGCTTACTAGAGCTTGGAGAAGGACATACGCTTCTATGGCCAAAAAAGGGTGAAAGAGATTCAAATAGGGAATTAAAGTTTGTATGTACTAATGAAAATTGATAAAAGTTATATTTAGTCTAAAATCGACTTCCACGTAGTTGAAATCGCAGGCAACATCTAGTTAATTGTTATTTGAATATTATATAATATAATGCATTGTTGGAAAAAATATGAACTAGAATGATTTTTTTTTAATAGACAATTAATTACCATTTTCGAGCTAATTGAAACTTGAACTGGTAATTTGTATTTTACTACATTTCGACATTTAGGCTCGCCACCTATTACATTGGGACCTAAACATATACTGGCGAAATGTGGGTGCTAGCACCTCTGCCTATCTCTTCGGGGATATAGGCGTGAGTTTATGTTACATTTAGATTAGATTTTATAAGATGCTTGTCCAGATCAATACGATTGTACTGCACGCGGAAGTTTTAGAAAAAAGGATTATTTAATCAAGCTATAACGGCTGAATGAATTTGGTTGAATTTGGTACAGAGATAGATTATAGTGTGGAATAACACATAGACTATTTTATTTTATATGCTTGTATTTACTTCTAATTCCGGGAATATGATCGGTAAACCTTACAATGATACTAGCAGTGATCTCCTCTTCTACTTCATCTTAGCGTTAATCTCAGTTGCATTCGGAGCTTTCACATCGAGTCTGAACTTCAATATTTCTCGTGAAGCGACTGCCACCTGACTTCCACAATGCATTAGCGATATCGATATATTGTAATTACACTAGCTATTGGACTTTATAGGGCTCCAACCACCCGTAACAACTGCCATACATGTTCGTAAGACAACTGGGATCGCGATTTTATGTACTCTCCGAGAAGTAAAAAATAGACCAATGCATATATATCCTCCAATGCAAATCATGTATTTAAATATTTGCAATTAGCGGGAATCGAATTCATTTCCAGCTCACGTGTTTCCTTCTTCCTACAGTCTCGGGTCCTTTAAGCGGGGCGTGAAAAAGCATATGATGAGGCCGTCAAGCTGAGTGTCACCATTGTAACACGGTATGTGTAAGTAATGGTGACCCTCTTTTCTGAGATTTTACCTTCAGCTTACCATCAGGCAAGGCGATGTATAATTGACGTGTTCTATATAAAAAAAAAATCGAACCCGCGTCCCCTGCGTAGCCGTGTGTTTCTGTCTCCTTATCGGTTTCAAAAAATCAATATTAGAATCATTGATTGGTGATATGTGGGTGTTAAATCACATCTGCCTAACCCTTCGGGGATAAAGGCGTGATTAAATGTATGTATGTGTGTACACTCATTGACAATTGAATTTCTATAATGACATAATATTACAAAGGAGGAGTGTCTGAGTTTATATTTTACCTACTAGTGCACGTGCGTACGAATCACTACATAATGATGAACATATAGATACTGAACTTGTAAATAATAAAATAAAATATATTACTTATTGCTGTGATAATTATTATCTTGTAAGCTTCTTACGTATCTCAGAATTAAGATAAATGGTATTTATAAATGCTGTAGTTCAGAGACTTCGTGTATTCTTGAAGCTGTTTCCCAATACAGCCATGAAACTTTTAATAGTGCTGGCTGCTGTGACTGCTCGTAAGTTCCTTAATCCTTTTAAAAGTATAGATTTTAAAATAGTTTCATTTTAATCCTTATTGTTATTTCCAAAATAAGAATTTGCAATCATAGTCAATTTGTTGACAGTTTGCGCTGGTGGTGCAATCCCCGTTGTTCCCGGGGATAATAGCCACTATGTGGAGGGCGAAAGCCGCTATATCTGGATGCCCGATGGCGAAGGAGTACCTCACCTAGTGGACTTGCAGGAGCCTGTCAATGAAGAATTTGTGCAAGCTAGAAACGGTGCCAACAATCAGTATTGGCTTTTTACCAGGTAACTACGTGATTGATAAGAATAATAGTATGTATAGTGAGAGTTGATGAGCTGTTCTTAATTTTTTTTTAAATAATTTTCTTCAGGCAAAACCGCAACACCGCTCAGATCCTTACCAATGGGAATATTAACTCTGTGAGGAATTCTAACTACAATGGTAATCGTCACCTTAAAGTCATCGTTCACGGATGGAACAGTAACGGAAACTCAGCAATAAATCCTCAAGTCACTTCGGCGTTCCTTGATACTCAGGACGTCAACGTCATCGTAGTAGACTGGAGGGGTCTTGCTGGTGGCACATACTCAAACGCTGTCAGAGGCGTTCCAAGTGTAGGCCAGTTCTTGGGCAATTTCCTCGTGTGGCTCATCAACAACGCTGGTGGTAACTGGAACAACGTACACTTGATTGGCTTCAGTTTGGGAGCTCACGTGGTCGGTAATGCCGGTCGTACTGCTGGTCGTCGCGCTTCCCGTATTACAGGTATTTTCATTACTATTTTTTTAAAACAACTCTTTTAATTTCTATTACATACTTTCATGAATGTGTTCAGTATTTAATAAGACCATAAATTATTGTAATATCAGTTAAATACTGTCAATTATTTTTTAGGTCTGGATCCCGCTGGCCCTCAATGGGGTGGAAACTCCAATGCTTTGAATGGAAATGATGGTGTTTACGTCGAGACCATCCACACTGATGGTGGACTTTTGGGTATCTTCGACCGTATTGCTAATGCTGATTTCTATCCTAATGGAGGCAGAAATCCTCAGCCAGGATGCACCCTCAGCACTTGCTCTCACAGTCGAGCGTATGAACTAATGGCGGCCACTATTCGTAACAACCATCTCAACGGCAGAGGTTGCTCCAACATCAATCAAGTTGGCAATCCTAACCAGTGCACTGGTGGCACTCAAAGAATGGGCAACGGCATCATAAGCAAGAGAGCGTAAGTACTACATATACTACATTATGAACACTAAAGACTGTTATTTAAAAATTAACTTTTCATAGCGAAGATTCATGATTAATGGGTTATATTTTTCTTTTACAGGTCTGGCATCTTTTCACTCACCACCGGCTCCAATTTCCCTTTCTAAAGAACTTAAGGAATTAATTTTATGAATATATGAACGATTTAACAGCATAAAAACATTGGTTTTATTTTATTTGTCTCGTTGTTGCATTTATAGCATACAAGAGTAAAATAAAGCGGTATCTAGTAGTAACAACACTACTGTATTGGAGTATAATTTTGATGTTAGTTTTTATATTTGGTCCGTCAATTGTATGCACGAAACTAGATGATAAAAAGCTGAGGTTCAGTCCAGAAGATATGGACTAATATTATGATGTTTGATATTGGCTTTAAAATGGTGATCCCCAACGTGATGGCTTTTTCTCAACCCGCTTGAATAACCCGGGACAGTAGGAAGAGAGAAATATGTGCGCTCTGCCGCGCATTGCAGCTCTTTATCGTGCGGCAGAGGAAGGAGGCCTCAATCCCTTTGGTGCGAGACGGTATACATTCCACCGTATCTAGGTGGCATCGCAGACCAGCACGTGTTACTCAGCACAGGAAGGAAGATGGTGGTATCAGTTGAAATAACTCCTCTGAACACTAGCCGGCCAGAGAGGCAACAGCGAGGCAACTGCAGAGGTTCCAAGATGTTATTAACCTCAAGATCACTAATGATACGAACTGCACGTCACTGCAATCTGTTGAGAGAGTTACTTACAACTGCAACCTAACCCAATCTATTTATATCTAGGAACCTGATTTTTTTGAGCGAAATAACATTCCTATGGCAACTGCGGTCGAAGATATTTTTAAAAGAAATAATTTATCTGCAGTGATTTTTTCAAGTGACTACAATATAGGGTCTTCCAGAAGGGTATGCAAGTATTAAAAGATTCTTACAGGGTCTTCAGCGCTGGTATATCACTCTTGGCATTGCACACGTCAGGTGCAGGAGGGCTGCGTGCTTTTTTGTTCACTAAGTGGTATAAAACGTATTAAATATCTATTTAAACCTACATGGACGCAGCAAACATGCTCACTTCCTCTAAATATTTTAGGGCCTGCGTTGTGTTGTACGTCGTCTTGCGTATGTAAGCCTACATGCGTTTGTTTCATAAATAAGAATATGACTTGTTTTATGTGATGAAGACTGAGATTGAAAGCGTGAAAAAAATGCAAGCAATATACAAGACAAAGTGAGGGCATCCGCATGAGGTAGCGGAGACTGTTAAAGAGGTCGTAATAAGGCTAACTATTATGTATTAAGTCTCAGTGAATTAGTACCGACCGGATTGTCGCTCTATTTCACTGTTTATTGCAAATACTAGTCTTCAGCGTAGGTATTAGGAATACCATGATATTATTTTTTCCCATAATTTAATTTCATTTGCTTTTGGCTACACCTTTTTAATTAATTTTAAAATCAATGTGGCTAAAGTATTTACTCTGTTAGTTTGCTTTTATTATTTATACATCACTTCGGATCTTTTCGAGGCTTTACCCTGCAATGAAAAATACTATATTAAAGTCACCCCAAGGCGAGTTTCGTTGGCAGGCAAGTCGGTTGAATTTTGTATAATGTAAATTCTAAAAATAAATGTATGCTATTATTTAATGCGATTATATATCGATGTTAATTATCAGATTTTTATGTAATATATATTTTGGCTAATTCCCTTATCACCATCAATTATTAATCAATGGATAAAACATTAATTAATTTTAAAATTCTAACATCTGTTTAAAATGTATATTACCGGCAAACCAAAGGCAGTAATAGCGTGGGCGGCCGGCGCCTCCTTCTGCGAGCAATTAATGCTCGTGAAAGAGGAGGCGGGGCGGGAGCGACGAAGGATCGCAAGCCAAGCTGCCCGCGTACGAAGGCAACTCAGGCGTCGGAGGTCGATGAACGACCTCCGCCCCCCATGAGCGCAGGCCTGGGGCTGACTGGTGGAGCCGCCTGTCACCCTGGCAGAAGCAGGCCGCGGCTCCAGCGCGCCCGGCGCGCCTCCCCGTTTTCCGGGGACGAGTTGGAGACTCTGTAGTCCCCACACACCCGAGGAGAGGGCCAGGTCGGTAGAGATGGCCCTGGTCGGCCGGGGTTCGAGCACGCGGGGTGCGAAAACGACCCACAGGCGGCGTGCGTTTTAGTCGGTTCGAGTCCGACATAACCTCCTCCACCGGCTCCGGTGGGGAGGTATCCGTGGGGATTTTGCGCACGTAAAAAAAAAGGCAGTAATAGTAAATAATCAATCACTACGGTAATAAAGTACGAGTAGGTATATGTATATATATATTTTTGTTTAAAATGTTAAATATGTGTGCAATACATATATACATATATGCAATCACGCCTTTATCACCGGAGGGTTAGGCAGAGATGAACTAACACCCACATTTCACCATCATTGTATTCGGACCCACGTAATGGGGGTGAGCCTATTGCCGTTTTCTGGGCACTATTGTTGCCTCGAGCCATGCATCTCTGGCTGAGTCTGGGCTGTATATATCTGTTTGATGTTAAACAGTCTTATCCCTTACTCGCCTTGTACGGCACCGCATGGGATGAGATGGGGTGGTCCAAATTCTACTCTGCCGGAAACCATTTTATTTCGCAATTTTTTTTTATTCCACTTAGGTGGCAGACAAGCACACCGCCCACCTGATGGAAAGTGGTACCGTGGCCTATGGACGTGTATAACACAGAGGAGCCACGCTCGCAATTTTTGCAACACTTTAAACAGGTACTTATAAAACCTTTATTGCACGATGCATTAAATAACATATTGCGGCTTCCATACCATGGCATGGTTACTTCACTTGTTTGATGATTATATAAACCCACGCAAGATTATTTGTGATATTTTTTACACGTTTCTTAGAATCTGTATGTACAAGTTCTATCTAGCATAGTTCTAGAATGCAATTTGTCCTCAGTACTTGTACAGATTGTATTCTAGAACTATGCTTGCGTGTAAATATTATGATCGTCAATCGCCAGAAATGCCAAATCGAGTTTTATTCATGAACAACGCTCAGAACCCAGAGCATGAAATACTATCGTAGGTAATCGTATCGTAAACGTAACGACAGAACGGAGCATTGCGATTGGCTGGCTTAAAACACAAACAAATTCACAGTAGGCAGCCGGCCAATCGCAATGCTTCGTTCTCTCGTTACGTCTACGATACGATTATGATTTTCGTGCTAGGGGTACTGTTGTAAATTGAATATTAATATAAAATAATTGAACTGTCACCTGCCATTATCTAATAAATAATATCATCTATTTAAATTCAGGCAAATATTGTTTTAGGGCAGTTCTAGAATTAGACCACCTAAGTGGTATAAAAAAAAAAAGACCAATGCGCAACTATTTACCGCTCAAGAAATGACTGGGCGTTTTTCTAAAATACGGACCTTTGTTTAAGTAGTCTCCAGATCATGTAATGCACAGTGAGTAAAACGTGATGACACAGTTGTGTTTGATTACATCGCAGTTAACTTCACTAGTAAAAGCCAACCAAGTTACTCTCGTATTAGCAATTTTTTTTAAATTTATACATGTACTTAGTCTGGCCATAAATACTGTTACAATTAAAATAAGAAAGATATTACATCTGAATTTGGTATCTGACATTTTTATACGATTGTTCATTGTGTTTTCTAATTTTGGCGCCAATACATTGTACAATATTTTGCTATATTAAAATGGAGTGGGGTGATAAAGAAAACCGAATCGCTGTGATTGCATTACACAAAGTTGGTATGGAGCCGAATGTAATTTTTAAAACTCTCCATACGCTTGGTATTAGTCAAATGTTTGTGTACCGGGCTATTAATAGGTACAATGAGACCTCCTCTGTTTGTGACAGAAAAAGATCTGGCCGTCCACGTAGTGTTCGTACGAAAAAGGTGGTCAAAGCAGTAAGGGAAAGAATTCGAAGAAATCCTGTCCGAAAGCAAAAGATTTTATCTCGGGAGATGAAGATAGCACCCAGAACCATGTCGCGCATTTCAAAAGATGACTTAGGACTTGCAGCCTATAAGAGACGCACTGGTCATTTTTTAACTGATAATTTAAAAAAGAATAGGGTGGTAAAATCGAAGCAACTACTGAAGCGGTACGCAAAGGGAGGTCACAGAAAAAAATTGTTTACAGATGAGAAAATCTTTACAATTGAGCAACATTTTAACAAACAAAATGACCGTATTTATGCTCAAAGCTCTAAGGAAGCTTCCCAATTAGTCGACAGAGTGCAACGTGGGCATTATCCGACTTCAGTGATGGTTTGGTGGGGTGTTAGCTATGAAGGAGTGACTGAGCCATATTTTTGTGAAAAAGGTATCAAAACATCGGCACAAGTGTATCAAGATACCATTCTTGAGAAGGTAGTTAAACCCCTTAACAACACCATGTTCAATAACCAAGTATGGTCCTTCCAACAAGACTCAGCGCCGGGTCATAAAGCTCGGTCCACGCAGTCTTGGTTGGAAGTGAACGTTTCGGACTTCATCAGAGCTGAAGACTGGCCGTCGTCTAGGCCCGATCTTAATCCGCTGGATTATGATTTATGGTCAGTTTTAGAGAGTATGGCTTGCTCTAAACGCCATGATAATTTGGAGTCCCTAAAACAATCCATACGATTGGCAGTGAAGAATTTTACCATGGAAAGAGTGCGTGCTTCTATTGATAACTGGCCTCAACGTTTAAAGGACTGTGTTGCAGCCAATGGAGACCACTTCGAATAAGCTTTTTATATTTTAAATTGTTTTATATTTATGTATTAAACTAACACACTGTAAAAGTAATAAATATTATTTGCAATAAAAAAAAAATGTTTTTTCTTCGTAACAATATTTATGGCTAGACTAGGTATATGTCTATTTTAATGACGTTATAGTGACTGGAATGGACTACTTTTTACCTAGGCTCTCCCAATCAGTGTCAACCCAAAAAGTGAAATATTCTTGCCTCTATAGAATATTTTGTGGGCAGTAACCATACCTACTACCACCAAAGAAGAGTGATGTTACGACCGAGGTGCGAGGGAATATGTCTCAGATAACCTCACATCCGGGAACCTGGGCCGCTGGGCCCACACAGTTGGCGTGCGTTTTAGTAGGTTAAGTTCGACATAACCTCCTTCCTTGTATCCTTTTGCGCACAATAAAAAAAGGGTTCACCACAAGGAGATTTTTTTTATTTCCGTACCTCAATCGGTTTTAGTATCTAATCTTACTCATTACACATGTTTATTCTACGTCATGAAACATTCAATCCCTGTCAATTTTATCTAAATTATTGTATAATGCAATTATTAATTAGACCGCGTCATAATTAAGTATGATTGAGTATTATGTTTGGCACTTTTTGGCAAATTCCTCCTCATTTCTATCTAGAGAAATCAATATTAGTATGTGTAGCATAATAAAGATCATTGTCGATCATCGATCAAGTGGCATTATACATCATATGATTTGATGTATTTTACAATAAGTTTAATCACTTTTTGATTTCTCGAATATGCTACTGGGTTGCCACTTGCCTGGAAGAGCACCGTGTTGGAATCTTTTATTATGGTTGAGGTCAGGAGTGTGTGCATGTAAATGCTGATGATGTACCTAGCCCACACGTCCGTTTTGTCTGAAACTTCCGTTTTTTTGCCTATCGTAGACCGTATCGTTGGTGTCCGCCGGCAATCACATGTCAATATACATACATGTCAACGTACAATACGTACTACTACCGAAGTAGTAGTCATTTTAACGTCGCGTAGAAATGAAACTTGCTGCTTCTACTGAGTTTGTAGGTAGATAGACCACGATGTTTACGCACTTTAATTCGCCTTAATCGCCGCCTTTTCTATTTTTGTTGAAACCTAGCGTAAGTACCTACCTACGCTAGCAAAACTTTAAAGAAATATTGCGGAAGGTTTATTTGTTACGTTTTGAATTCTTTGTCTATAAGTATATCATCATTACATATACCATGACTCTCCAACCTCTGTATTTTAAATATTTACTTTTGTGTAGCTTTGTAGGCGTATTGTGTGACAAGGGTGCAACTTACTTCTTCGGATGCAACTTTTGCGTCTTGCAATTAACACAATAGAATTAGCTGATTTATTGAGGGAGGTTACTGGCAGTCTAAATATCGATTTGACTTGTATTCGGTTCATTGGGTTCGCCGCCATCTTGAATTTATAGGTGAATTTTTAATTACTGAATAAATCATTTATTTTTTATTTTACATGAAAAATGTCTGCTACAAGAATTAAATTTCCTTCAATTTTGGTCTTCATAAATTTTTCCTAGGATCGATATTTCATACCCCAAAAAGTGGTGAACTTTTGTTCGATTCTTTGGCACAGGAAATATTTCTAGTAGCAAGTTTTCTGTCAGAATTCCTTAAGGGAGGTCACTAGCAGTCTACAATTGGTTTTGCGTGTTCGCTGTCTTTCTTGTGTTAACTGAGGAGACACATTACTTATTGATCATGATATATGGCGCATTATCGCTGGTATTGAAAGAAAGAAAGAAAGAAAGAAAGAAACCATTTATATAAATAATATACACACACGCCACAAATAAAAGAAAAGAGAAAAAAAATTCACTATCGGAACAAGAAATAAATTGTATTGCTGTCTTTCATACAGGCTTGTAAATAAAGGAAAAAGTCTTCTGTGAAAAATCTAATGACGTTGTGTTAGTGCATTTGAGTGTAAAAAGAAAGGTCCTCATCATTTCGCTACTGTGAAGAAAAGATGGATGCTGTCGATTAAAACCCGGCGCATCAAAAACTGGATACCAAATTCGTCTGCTAGAATATATAGAGTATAATCATATACTCATTGATGTTGTTGGCGGAATCGTTAGGATCGCCATAGAAGAAGAAAAAAAAAGCTCATTGATTTCAAACCTGATGATTTTTATGTAGGGAAGCTTCACGCTTTCTCTTCTTCAGCTCTACTTTTAAATTCGCTACTGTTATGCTGCATCACTTTTTTAATTAATGCATTCACACATAAAATTTTAAACATTCAATGCAAATGTCAACGACAAGATTGACAAGCACCTCTGACGTTAGATGTATAGGATTATAGACTCTAAGACAAGCACCAGCGAAGGTGATACCATCTGAGATTAGTTTTGCCAGTCCCAATTGGGAGGCCATTGAGAAACGGTACATCAATTTCTACCATAATATCTAGTTATAAAATGCAAACATCTGTTTGTACCCGTCATTAAACGACTTTGCCATTGCAATTTGGCAGGCGCTAAACAGGGCTATTCCAATAATGTTTTAATACTATATTTCAATCAAACCAATCAATCAATCAATCAAGCCTATGACAGTCCACTGCTGGACTCTACCAATATTGGGAGGCTTTGGCCCACTGTTGCTACACTGGCCAGACGGGATGGTACAGGGTTTTATTTCGAGTTTTACTTCTCTCGCGGTGATGTCGTCCGCGTATTTTGCCGTTAGTCGCCTCTTACGATACCCTTTGGATAAAATGGGATGGTGATACTACTTGTATTCTGTCTTTGTGACCTCATGGATTGTTATATTAATTATATTTCGGGCGAGACTAGGTACGGACGAGGTACGGTGCTGGTACATTGGTTAAGCAGTTAATCAGTTTATGATTGGGTTGTTTTGCTATATGATTGATATTTTATTAATTATATTTTGCTAGGTTGACAATTGCATGAAACTACTAAGAGAGAAAAATTCCAGTTCATAAGAGAATGGCACTACTAGGGTATGTCACGAAATATTATACAACAAAACTATTATGAACTACATTTTGTACGTACTTTGAAAACAATAAAAAAAATTGTTTAATGGGCTCGCTCTCCTTGCATTGCATGAGGTTGAAGATATTAGTGCTGTGTGGAGGGTTGGTGAGAGTTATGCAGGACTCAACCACTTCTGGCAGTTGGCTTTAATATTTAGTGCAGTTAATAGAAGCTTTATTTAATTCTTATTTTATTTCACACACAATGTAGGTAATATAAAATACTTTATGGCCAATTTTAAGTCTTATAATTTAATCATGTCTTGCGTAGGCGAAGTTTCAATCCCTGGCGAAAGGCTGGTTAAAGTTTGTCACGAAGAAGTAGATACCAGATTCACTATAAAAAATGAAAAATAAAATTATTAATAAATGATATAATAATTAATAAAATTAATATAAACATTTGGAGACGATTTTAGTTCGTTTTGCTATGGCTCAAAGGCACATCCTCAATTAGTAATTTTCAAGATCCAGTCTCAATTTCTCAATCTCCCAAGAGTCCCAAGTTAATAACGGTATTCTCGAACACAGTTTTCAAGATCGATCATTGATAACGTGATCGTTTTTGACATTTGGGAGACTGAGATTAGATTGGGACATTCCAGACTTTTACCAGATTGGCCCTCAAAAAGTATTTTTTCATGATTACTTTTTTCTATATATAATACTAATCTTACGTTACATTAAATTAAAAATGGTGCCTTCTTTCATCATCTACATGGAGACGTATTTTCCTGATTGCAACCGTGGCCATGGTGCCCTCGGAGCTCAGGGTCCGCCTTGCGGCTCTTCTTCCTTCACTTCGCACAGTCTTGGACATCCGTGGTAGTGACATATTCGGACGCACCCTTCACGACGTCAAACCTGAGTCTATTTGATACTCAACACAGTTCAGTAGACAGTTTTTGAACATAATTTTATATAATGTCAGTCAAACTACCTTTCCTTGACATCGAGACCACCAAAAGTAGCATCTCTGTCTCCATTGCAGGCACCAGTGGTTGCTTCTTCTAAATCAGCGCACTTAGTTCCCACGAATGTTGGACCTCCACCAATTGTCTGATTTACAGATTCCGCGTAGAATATATAACTTTTCTGGTGAGAGCAATCGATGTCTCCAAAACAACCGTTTTGGAATGAACCACCACCGGGATAGAAGTCGATATCTCCCAACGGGTTATCATAACCTTGGTATCCAGCGGTTGTGTGTATGACTTCAACAACACCTGCGTCATTGGGGGACAGGATGTCTGGGTTGTGAGTCCAGCCAAAGAGGGAAGGATCCAGAGCTGGAAAAATATCAATATTTTAGTAATAGTGGACATTGTTTTAAAGCAAATCTTAACTCAATTTTAAATAATAAGTACTACGACATTAAATTCAGTGTAATAGACTCATAATAAGAAGCATAGTCAAACTAGCTTGTGTTATGGGATCAAGACTGCGGACCAAAACCAATACCAAGACTAATACAAATATTCATGCATACAAATAATTGTACTGTCCTCCTAGACAATTGGTAATCTTTTAACCTGCGTATTGTGCAATAGATTGACAAATGTATGTGATTTGAGGTATATGACAGTCTTCAACGTATGTCATAAACGTCAAATTCCATACTTTGTAGTGGCCGGAAAACACGCCCTTTGCGTAGCAGTCGAACGGTCTACCGCAACGCCACAGAGGCCGTCTTTTTTTTTACGTGCGCAAAATCCCCACGGATACCTCCCCACCGGAGCCGGTGGAGGAGGTTATGCCGGACTCGAACCGACTAAAACGCTCGCCGCCTGTGGGTCGCTTTGGTTGCCGAAGGTGAGGTTGACAGGCATATACCTCGCACCCCGGTCGACTCAGGGCCATCTCTCACGATCTGGCCCTCTTTTCGGGTGTGGGGACTACAGAGTTCCCAACTCGTCCCCGGAAAAGGGGAGGCGCGCCAGGCGCGCCACCGCCGCGGCCTGCTTCTGCCAGGGTGACAGGCGGCTCCACCTGTCACCCCCAGGTCACAGAGGCCGTCTATCAAATCAATGATCGATAACTTGTACATGCATCTACATATTCATAACTAAAACAAAAGAAAATTCTGTAATAATATTACAGTACCTCTTGTTTGTCATCAACTGCACATTTATGAGTAACTAGTGTTTATCTGTATTAGGAATCCCATCGCACAGATTTACATACATACATATAATCACGCCTTTGTCCCCGGAGGATTAGACAGAGGTGAATTAATACCCACATTTCACCAATCATTGCATTCGGTCCCACGTGGGAACCTATTGCCCTATTTTGGTCACTATTGTTCACTAATCTTCTCAGCCGGAAACCACACGGCTTTTTGTTCTACCCAAATTTCTGACAAATCTCGGATAGAGTGAAAATAGCCATACTGGTTTATGGCTATTTTCACTCTATCCGAGATTTGTGAGAAAAAAATTATAAATTAAGAGACCCAGTACGTGCGTGTGTTTTACTTCATATTTTAACTAAGCTAAATCAGCAAGCTTACTTACAAAATATATGTGGAATATTTCCATTGACATTCCTAGACGCGATACCAGCTATGTGACCTCCAAGACCTACACCGACGATTCGAATCATGTTGGGATTGTACGAGAATTGGTTGATTAAAATATTTATGAACAGGGCGATTCTTTCACCGCACTGCCGCGCGTTCCCAAGACCTTGCGTGTACATTCTTGATCCGCGGCTCCAGTCAACGGCAATGATATTCACATTCTCCGCTTGTAAGTGAACTGAAATGAAATATGATAGTAGTTATTTATATGCACTGTAATTAAAAATCTTATATTTACAGAAAAATGGAAATTAAATACAATAACAGTTAATCAAAGATGTGTACATTTACAAGACCTTATGTGTAAACTGCATAATATTTTAAACTGGAATGCATGAAAAGGAATACCTCTTCATATATTAAGGAAAGCCAGCACCAGAAGCTCGTTTGTTGTTTAGCAGGTGCACCGATAAGTAGGTAGTTTTTTTTAAATTTTGGGCGTAGGCCCCTTACTCTCGCTTTGTGCATGTTTACTAATCTGGGTTGGCAGTTTTATTCATTTGCACCAAAATATATATGGTGTTTATTACGTGCAAAAAAATCTCCACATATACCTCCCCGCCGGAGCTGGTAGGAGAGGATATGTCGGACTCGAACCGACTAAAACGCAAGGCGCTTGTGGGTCATTGTAGGTTGCCGAAGGTCAGGTTGACAGGCATATCCCTCGACCCCTGCTGACCCAGAATTATCTCTCTTGATCTGGCCCTCCTTGGGAATATAATATATATGGTAGATAAACTGAGCATATAGCTCGTTTAGGGATAGAAATGTGAGCAATGAGCAATGTGTACCCTTTTTTATGCGGAAATTTCCGTAGATACCAACTTCATCGGCCATCAGAGTTGGCAGTAACTGACTAAAATCGCACGCCGTCTTGGGTCTTCAGATTAGTCTTGTGGGGGTGTCAGATTGCCATAGGCATATCCTTCGCATCCTAGCTGATCCAGGGGCATCTCACGTTTCGAGACGTGCCCAGGGTGCACCGCATTGATATTACATTACTATGTATTACATGTATATGTTATGTTTATTTGTGTATTTTGGTGCCGGGCCCAATCAGTGTCGTATCTAGTTTAAAAATTTTAATACCATACCGGGGACAACAAAAGCGTTGAAGTTGCCACCAACTGTATCGTTGTGGGAGTGTATTGTCAGCACAGTTTTGAGATCGGGATCGAGGTTTGAGATCATGATTGAGTCGACCGATGGCAACAGTGGCTGGCTCAACTGCGGATTGGTCCTGTGAACATTTGAATAACCTGATTAAAAGTCAGTTACTACTTGCTTACTTACATTGGAATAGGCGCTAACAGCTAAACATAAAATATGGTTGCCTGTAAGAAATTGCCGCAGAGCGATAAGGCATCTGTATGTACCACAAAACTTGTATCTCATATTGTAATATAATATGTAATTAGTGTACAATAAAGACGTTTATTATTATTATTATTATTGTTTCTCAGTACCATGACTCTCGGGACTATGGAATCCCGGGTCTTTAGAAGGCGTGCGTCGAGCCGAAGCCAAGACGTAGAGGCCATTTTATGAGAATTTATTATGCTAGGAATACACACACATGGCGGATATCATCCCCGAGTGCACAATATGAAACACTGGGAGATGGTCCCCGCCAGGTGCAGAGACTATTGCTGTGCGGTGCTGTGACCGCGATGGAAACTAAATTATGGGCTATGGGATTGAGAATTGGATGGGCTGGTGAATGGGGGGAGACTAACGGACGCCTGCCGTGACAATAAGTCTCAAAATTGTAAAAAGGCAGGCGGTGACTTGCCAACTCATTGCATGGGTCCCATTAAAATAGCCACATATAGTGCAACCACGGAGGAACATCCGTTGAGCGGCTAAGGTTGTCGAGAGGTGAGTCTGCGGGGCGCAAGTTCCCGGTATACCAGTCAGCATGTCCCCGGAGTTTTGATATTTTACACTTCCAACCTGGAGCATAGGTTCTGCTCTTACAACTTCACTCATGGCCGGCCAATAAAGGCAAGCACACAAGGTGAGGGGGAATAAATCGTAATCCTCGGGTGAAACGGGGTACGTGGTGTCGCCACGTACCCCAGACGGACTCCGAAGTGAAAGCCTTGGATGCAATGCATAAATCAAAGCTCATGAGGCGATATATTACGATTTTTAAAGATAAAAAACGAAGCTAAAATGAGAGATCAGTCTGTAATGCGTCTTCTTCATCCTAGCGTTAATTTTCCAGTCGCATCCGACGCTTTCATTTCGGGGTCTGGGGTCCACTTTACCAGTCTAAATGCGGCTTTGGCTGAACTTCAATATTTTCTCTGAAGCGACTGCTATCCGCTCAAAGCGATATCGAAGCATTGCAGTTAGACCATGCCACAGGTGTACATATGGCAACCGGGACTGACGGGTTAATCCTCCGAGACACAGCGAGATCAATGTGAACACATACAAATATTTGCACTGAGCGGGGATCGTACCCGCGCCCCCTGCATAGCCACCGCGTTCACTACTGCTACGCTCTCCATTTTCTGAATAACATAATTTTGTAGAAACTTTTAATTTCCTCGAACACTTCGGTTTTATTCTATATGATTTTAGATGATACGGCGGGCTAGGATCGTCGCGTCGCCACCCGTCACAAACAAATCGTCTGATGGGCCGTGTGACCCGCTTGACGCAGCGTCTCTATTATTTGCACGAAACTCCCGACCTTGCGGCGGCATAACGTAGCATAATAACCAAGCCAAGTCTAGGTTTAGTTTGACGCTGGTATTTTATACACACACACACACACTTACTTTTACGCTTATAACATATTTTATTCTACTAACCTAGTGAATAAATGAAAGATGACATCTAGGTTTTCCAATTCGAAGGCAGTCACTGAAAATAAAAAAAACACATATTAAACTACTATCTATTATTATTATAGATATGAACGAGATATTAACTCCGTTCGTTTCCTCAAAACTCAAAATTCGTTAACTGGCAATAAACCTCTTAAGTGGTGAAAAATTATGTAGGATACTGATAATAATAGTAAATTATGGTTCGAATCCCGGTTGGACCGTTTAAATTTTTTCTGTCTTAATCGAATAATAGTAAAAGATGGTACTACAGGCACATGCTGTTAGAACGTTTCGAATGATCGAAGGAACTCGACAGCTGAATCCGCGGTGAGATTAAAATTTCACATACTCTAATTTTGGTGACGTCACGTTGTCGAACACAAGTCGACAATGATATTATGTTTATGTCCGAAACGTTCTTATAGCACGTGCCTGCTGACCAGAGGTTCGATATATTTGTCCATTGCCTCGTGTGGGTGATTGGCGTACCTATGCTAAAACATTTTGGACCACTTGGCCTGAATCATATCTTCTGATAAAAATACAAAAATGTAAATAGTCAAGATCAAAATATCATAGTCCGAAATGGTTATCTGGGTAGCTCATTAACTAAGCGGTGTTTGTCTTTCTGTTTCTGTGAAGTTTTATTCAAATATTAAAGAAAAAATGATTATTCTCATAAAACATTTTTTATTCTTTATACCACTTGGTCGGCAGACAAGCACCCGGCCCACCATTAGGTGTTTCCATCAGGAAAGTGGTTACTGTGACATATGGACGTGTGCAACACCAATGGAGTCACACTCGCGCTGCCAACCCTGTAAGCACAAGAGTCCCTGGACCGTCAGTGCAAAAGACAAAACAGGACAAGCTTTTGGTCTTCCTACTGACAGTACAAAAACTCTCCAGTGTGCTCTGGCCACCCCTCTCACCGCCGGGAACGCAACACGAGGTTATTATGGCCACGATATTCTGTAGATGGAGTTACCCCCCCAGTCAGACCGCTCAAATGGACAGAAATATCGTCGTGTCCTACCTCCTCTCGTCGTGTTTTACATTAAAATGAATGTAACATAAGCAGATCAGAGATAGTATGCTATTGAACTTGCTAAATAGGTAATCTTTAAATTATTTAAAGTCCAGCAACTGGTCTGACTGCAATGTTTCGGTATCGCCTTTTGGCTGTGAAGGTCAGATGCAATCACTCCACGGAATATATCAAAGACTTGATAATTTGATAGCCTAGAAAAGCGGACTCCAGATTCCGAAGTGAAAGCATCGGAAGCGATCGGGATTGAGTCTCTCCACAGTCAGTCTTTATACTTACTCATGGTGTTTATTTCGTTATTATTTTAATGTTGGTCAGATAGAACATTCGATAAGTTTGTTTATCACTCAACAAAGCCACCGTAAAGATATGAACTGATTAAGGGAGAAAAGACCAGAACAATTTTGAATTTAGGTAGGTCCTATAAATAAGTGCACTGTTATCTTATTTCATATTATTTTTAGCACAAATTGTTGTAATCGACCCAAGAAATACTGGTTTGATGTCGTCGTAAGGGATGACAAGTAGGACAATCGTCTCACTGTAGGGCATGCAGAAGATCGTGCGAAGTGTAGTAGTAAAAACTGGCAATCAGAACCCGGACTCCTACATGAAAACCTCAGATTAGGAGGATGATAACGTTGATTTGTTATGATTTTTGAATAAACTTCTGAAGCCCTGAAGAATGGTAATTGTTTAGCATGGTTATGTGCCCAGTCTCTCGTGTTTAGTTGATGGAGAACCCAGTATTACTAGTGAAGATATAAACTATGTAATCCAACTATTAAATTCTAATTGTCTCTCTTGGGGTCACTTCAAGTTCTTCGAGTCCCAAGCTTGGCGTAGACTTTACTCTCAGGAGCAACTACCGCTGACCACCATGTCAGCCGTAGTCGCTCCCGTAGCTCCCATGCCCGTAGACCGCACCATTAAAAAATGTAAGCCTTATATGCAACCTGGATAGGCAAATGAAGAAAGGCTTCTATCTCGAACCAAGATAAATCTCAAAACAATGACACTGTTACGTCTACTGTTATAGAAACAATATGTAAATTGACGAAATTCTTATATAGCCTACAGTTAAATTGTACCTGAGACCGCCGCACACAGCAACAGAGCACACTTCACAGCGAACATTTTTGTAATCTAAGTAAATAACATAGTACGTATTTTACGAATTTATACCATTTATTAAAGATAATATCCAGTTGATAACTAATTGTAAGTCCGACTGATTAACAATCTATTCATTATCGATTTCATTTCCGTTACAAATAGCAGCGCTATCTATTTTAATTGATTTCCAATTAAATTGTAAATTTAATTAATCAAATATAGGTTAGATAGGTGTTATCACCTTTTTAATTAATTGCGGCGGACTTTTATCTTTCATGATAAGTCAGAAGAAAGAAGAAAATGATCAATATCATAATTTAATCTAAGGCTAAATTTCTTTGATAAAAGAACCTTTCATTTAAATTACATTGAGTCAGCGCATTGAATTCAATTAATAATTATAGTAAAGTAAAAAGTTGGACTTCTTAGATTTGGCACCATTATCATCATGGAGTCATATTTTCCTAATTACATCCAAGCTCAGGGTCTACCTTCCAGCTCTTCCGTCTCCACTTCGCATGATTTTAGATGATCGTGGTAGTGAGACCACTGGCACGCATGTAGCATATCACCCTCAATGACGTCGAGCTGTAGGATATCTTAGACCTACCCAGGACGTCCTAAGGTTTAGATTTGCATGCAATGTAAACAACTATTGCCGGTCAATATAACTAGTCCAGCCATAAGTTATGTTACAATAGTTCGAACCACCCATCATCCCCAGCTGTGGTGCTTCGATGACCGAAATTATCATACCACGGGTGGTCCAGCGCGAGCTTAAGTCCCTAGATGTTCGGAAGTCGAGTGGGCCGGACGGTATACCGGCGATGGTGCTTAAGCACTGTGCCCCCGAGCTGTGCCCTGTACTTACACGCCTTTTCGCACTCTCATACTCTGCGAGGCAGGTCCCGGCCTCGTGGAAGACTGCATTCGTGCACCCTGTACCTAAGAAAGGTGACAGGACAGATCCGACCAATTACAGGCCTATCGCTATAACCTCCCTTCTCTCGAAGGTTATGGAGCGTGTTATTAATACACAGCTCCTGAGGTACCTTGAAG
Source organism: Eilema griseolum (assembly GCA_963662185.1). Taxonomy (NCBI): domain Eukaryota; kingdom Metazoa; phylum Arthropoda; class Insecta; order Lepidoptera; family Erebidae; genus Eilema; species Eilema griseolum. The sequence goes on along the minus strand of OY759230.1, from coordinate 22,120,501 downwards.
GAAACGATCTACTGAGCGACAGACAGTACGGTTTTCGCCACCGTCGCTCTACCGGTGACCTTCTTGTGTATCTCACAAACCGGTGGGCGCAAGCCATCGAGAGTCGCGGTGAGGCACTAGCGGTCAGCCTCGATATAGCGAAGGCCTTCGATCGGGTCTGGCACAAAGGTCTTCTTACGAAGTTGCCATATTATGGACTCCCAGAGGGATTGTGCGAATGGATCTCTTGCTTTTTGTCCAACAGAAGCATCCAAGCCGTCGTCGACGGCAGCTGCTCGGACCGCATGAACATAAACGCTGGTATCCCACAAGGCTCCGTGTTGTCTCCGAAGCTGTTTCTGCTGCATATCAATGACATGCTGTCTGATGGCTCCATTCATTGTTATGCGGACGACAGTACCGGGGACACGTGTTACACGGGCCGTGCAAATATCCCTCAGTCCGAGGTGGAGAAGAGTCGCGAACAACTTGTGTCTGAAATCGAGACCACTCTTTCTGGAGTGTCCGATTGGGGACGACTAAACCTAGTCCAATTCAACCCCACTAAGACACAAGTATGTGTATTCACCGCTAAGAAATCCCCATTCATTGTAGCGCCGCAATTCCTGGGCACACCGCTTACCATCTCCCCGAGTATCGGGATCCTTGGTGTCGATATCTCCAGTGACGTCCAATACCGAAGTCATTTGCAGGACAAGGTTAAGTTGGCATCAAGAAAGCTCGGAGTGCTCAACAGGGCGAAGCAGTATTTCACTGCGGGGCAGCAACTCCTTCTTTATAAAGCACAGGTCCGGCCTCATATGGAGTACTGCTGTCACCTTTTTGCTGGAGCACCTGCATACCAGCTTGACCCCTTCGACTCGTTGCAAAGAGGGGCATTGAGGCTGGTTGACAATCCCATACTCACAGGTAGAGTGGAACCTCTTAGCCTTAGGAGGGATTTTGCCTCACTGTGTGTGTTCTACCGCCTATACAATGGTTTATGCTCAGATGAATTGTTTGACATGATGCCCGTAGCTACATTCTATCATCGCACCTCTCGCGATAGGCAGGGAATTCATCCCCACACATTGCGACCTGAGACGGTGCGCACTGTGCGGTATGAAAGAAACTTCATCCCACGCGCACTCAAGCTGTGGAATGACCTCCCTGCTGCGGTTTTCCCAAGCGCCTACAATATGGGGTTCTTCATGAGGGGCATCAGAAGGTTTCTTCATGGTCGGCAGCGCGAGTGTGACACTCCTGGTGTTGCATATGTCCATAGGCCACGGTAACCGCTTCCCATCAGGTGGGCCGTGTGCTTGTCTGCCAACTAAGTGGTATAAAAAAAAAAATACAAATGAAAATGCATTTTCTTTAAATGAAGCAATGTGATATTATTAAAATTTATACCTAAATACGCATTAAAGACTTAGCAAAAAATAAAAATAAGTATATTTTATTCGAAATTTTCACCTTTAGTTTTTAACAGTCTAACTGTTTGGCCACGAATCTATGGATTAACGCACTGTTTCCAAGGAAAATTTTTTCACTGCTTGCTCCAAAGATATTTTAAGAGCAGGCCATGTCCTCTAAAACTGACCATAGTCTAAAGGGTTAAGCTCTGAGCTAGATGAGGGCCAGTCTTCAGCTCTTGTAAAGTTCGAAACGTTGCCTTACCTGACCTTACCTTAAAATAACACCCATAGTATTTATCAAAGAAAACTATTATTATAGATTACTAGTTCTTGGCCGCATGAATGTCTATATGCTTTGTCAAGACATAGTCTACCCCTGTACCAAATTTCATCAGAATTGGTTCAGTGGAATAGGCGTGAAAGCGTAACAGACAGACTGACAGACAGGGTTACTTTTACATTTAAAATATTAGTATAGATTACAATCCACTGTTATTATCTATCGATATTCGATTATAAATCCAACTGGTTTAGTGCAGTCCAGTGTTTTAATGTTGTTTGGAAGCGAAATTATAATATAATTAAACTTTAACTCTAAGTAGGTACCCATAAAATAAACACCGATATTATTACCTAAATCGCTATCACGATTATCCACAGTAGTATCTAGCATAATAATTTTAATCAAGTAGGTATAATGGCATGGATAAATAGCCCCAGTGACTTACGAGGTGACGATGCACCCCAGATGCACCCAATTGACTGGCCAGAAATATTAATAGTGCAACTTTTTTTAACCACTGTGGATTATTTTTAGCTTAGGTCATGAAGAATCTGTTTGGTTTTTCTCCTGAAGTTTAGTGGTAGGTATTTCTTATTCTATGTTAATATGACTAGTTATCTAATGATGAATTGTTGTAATTCTGCTGATATGAGTGATCATTTTATGAATTAAATAGGAATAACCGCGGTAGCCTAGTGGTATGGGTAATGGACTGCTGAGACGAGGTCTTGGGTTCGATCCTAGGCGATCGATGGCACACACCAATGACTTTTCGATGCTTTTTGAAGTTATGTGTATATTCATCGTAGGTTTAAAGGTGCCTGGTTAATGGCATTAGGCTCGCCACCTATTACATTGGAACCTAAACATAAACTGACGAAACGTGCGTGCTAGCACCTCTGCCTACCCCTTCGGGGATGTAGGCGTGAGTTTATATTGTGTTTTTTTTTTTTTACGTGCGCAAAATCCCCACGGATACCTCCCCACCGGAGCCGGTGGAGGAGGTTATGTCGGACTCGAACCGACTAAAACGCACGCCGCCTGTGGGTCGCTTTGGTTGCCGAAGGTGAGGTTGACAGGCATATCCCTCGCACCCCGGCCGATCCAGGGTCATCTCTCACGATCTGGCCCTCTTCTCGGGACGTATAGTTACTAGTTTTTAGCAGAATCGCTCAATATGACCTTTTTAGACCCGCAGAGCAATGCGTTTGGTAGGCTTCACACACACAGGTTTATATTAGGTAGGTGGCACTGAACAGTTTACTGGATGATACTGCTTTGTTGCCATTATTAAACATACATATACATATTGAGTAAAATTTGAGTATAGTAGATAGGTATGCATCGAAGTTCAACAAGTTAAGTAAGTATATGCTCTTGGAGTGTGAACGAAATCGTAGTGCTAGGGAACAACTAGTTTTAGATTTTAATATAAGAATAGAAAATGTAGGTTCATTCCACAGTATTTTATCGGCACCTCATTCTGATGCTGCAAGGTGTGTTTATGAGATGTGTAGAAATGTTTGGTAAATGTAAATAATATAATTTGTTACAATAGGACTGACATGTCTCGCGATAAAAGTCCTGTAAATAAATAAAGATTAAAAAAAAAAGGAAGTATATATGCATGTATGTCATACCATACATGCATATATACATATTGAGAACACTCTTGTACTTTTTGCACGGTATTTTTTTTTGAACCTGATCGGTTTATTTTTTTTTGGGAACCTCAAAAAATTACAATTACTGTTAAGTTAAGAGCATTGTGACACTCAGCCTTATTTCATATGTTAAATGTAAAAAAATTGTGGAAAGAGTACAAGTGTGTTCTCAATATGCAACAAATTCCACCAAGTGTCATCAACAGTATGAATAGTCTAAAAAATATACAACCATATACTTGCGCTAGCCCCGGCAATCTGTTCTATCCTTACTTATTTCACGAGCTTCCTTTTTGTCATTAAATTCTTACATGTAAGAGTTTAAAACTTTTTTTTTTTTATACCACTTAGTTGGCAGACAAGCACACAGCCCACCTGATGGAAAGTAGTTACCGTGGCCTATGGACGTCTGTAACACCAGAGGAGTCACAGTCGCGCTGCCAACCCTGTAAGTACAGAGTTTCTGTGCCGTCAGTAGAAGACAAATCAGGACAAGCCTTTAGTCTTCCCACTGACGGCACAAATTCTCCAGTGGGATACGATAAAAAATCAAAATATTTTGTTATTATTTGATTTTATTTATTTAAAACTCAACACACACAAACTTTCAGTAAAATTTGTTTTTTGAAACTACACATAAATTTATGCAATACTACGTACTATTTTCTACTTAAAAATGGTATAGTTAAAATTAGATCAGAAACTTGATTGATTACAATTTTCTGTTTTAGGAGCTTTCTTAAGACAAACGGTCTTTCAACCTTGTCAAAGAATTAAAAGTATGAATGAAACAAACATTCGCAATTATTTATAATTACTTAATCACTTGCATTATACATTTAAAGCAATAAATAGGACACATCTACATCAGGCTATCATCTACCTAACAAATGCATTGTATTTGTATATAATGAAATAAATCCTATCACAGTTGATTAGGATGTTTCAAATTCTTAGGACCCCGATTTTGGGATTTTTCTGCTGGATTTTCTTGAGGTGTTGATGAACTAGTTGCTTCAGGTGTTGCCGGATTCGTAGAATTAGTCTGAGTCTCCAAGAGACTGCTGAGTAAAGCGATACTCTGCTGCGCAGTTTGATATACTCCGGCAAAGAACTTGTTAGGATCAAAGTCTAGTCCGCTTTCACTATCGTCATCATCACTGGTACTGTCATCAGTGGTTTCTGGTTCTGTCTCCACCCTGTAATATAATTCATGTTTAAATGTATTGAAATTTTGGTTCTTTTCCAATTATCGTTAATCTTATCCGCGATTGGGATATACAAAGTTATCGAATGATAAGAATGTATTTCAAGGCTGCAGATTAATTCGCGCGGGAATCACATTTAATTCTCAATTTGAATTCAAAGATTTGGAGTGTCATAATGCTCATGGTGCTCGCTACATCATGCTTGATGGCCTGTGTGGCGGAGCGGTAGAACGTTCCACTGTTACGTAGGGGGCGCGGGTTCTATTCCGGCACAGTGCAAATATTTCTATGCATGAATATATGTATTAATAAAAAACAAGTATCTATAGGTAAGTATGATTGACTGTTATGATTCTATAACACAAGCCAGTTAATCTATGCTTACTATGACTCTAGATAGCGTGGAGTAGAATTTTGTAGAATATTTATTATATCAGCTTAAGACATTATTGGTATTATATATTGATCCAGTAAGGATATATTGTCAATATAAAAATATAGATTCGCCGAGTAACTAGTGTGTATAATATAAAATTATAGCTCCTTCAAACTATACTACACAATACTTTGATAATGAAACTAACTAATACTTTAAAATACTTTTAACAATAAAAACTTACAAATCCTTTGGCGCCTCCGACATTTCTATTCCTGCATCATTTGCTTTGAAGCAACCCAGAGGTATTTTAGTCTGGGTCAAGAATATGGTGCCTGGCTCTAGATGAACACATCCTCGAAGGCCGTCTGTAGTAGGAGCCATACGGCTGAAGACTGCACACATTTGGAACAACATGCTCATTACTAAGCATATGGGGCCGGGATTTGTCACTGAAATTTAGATGAAAAATGACATTTTTATTTTGATTAGCTCTTAAAAAATTATAAAGCATATTGTTGTTGAAAAAAAATTGCCATGGATTTAGCATTATCTTTCAAGTATGATATTCAGTTTATTCTTGGCATTGAAAAAAAAATAGTGCTGAATCTTCTCAAATTTGTTATTTACCATCGAATATATCGTTTCGGGCTTAGAAAATTTATACCTCACGCAATCCGTGTCTACAAATCATGGTAATAACTTCTTAAAAATTATATAAACCTAATAAAAAATAACGTTGCTCTAACATAATTCCGAATAAAAACTAGTCAAGTTCGTTGAAGTAATGAATCACGATGTAATGTAATGTAATAAAAAATAGACATCGAGGAAATTACCAACTTTTTAATGAAAATACGTACCTAATGATAAATTGGCAACACGTAATACGTATTATAACTATAAAATTGTTTGAAAGTCTTAAGAACTGGAATTCTCGAATTGTAATAACGATTACATCCAACTTTCACACTGTTCGAGAAATTTCTAGATACAAATACAGGCGGTTGCAACCGCCATTAAGGCGGAACCACTTTCTTTAGAAATTCAGGTGCCCTTATTGAAACTTATATTCGTAAACTGCACCATGTGGGGCACGTATAAATTACATTTAAATATAAAGCTAGCTAATTTGAGCCGCCCAAACAAAAAATAATTGTTTGTCAATACATTTAGTAACCGGAATATTCTAGATGCTGAGGGTAATAAAATCTATCTTTCATTGATACTTGACGAATAATTTAATAGGGGTGACTCAATAGTGCAGTGATTGCGAGGCCGTTTCCGTAAAGTGTTAAGTTCGACTAGTCGCATTGAGACAGGAATGCTCGGTTAATATACGCTCTTCTCTATAACGGTAGTCACTGAACAGGGCCTTGCCAATAAAGCTAACCTCACTTGACCCTTGACTTGACGAGACTCTGGCGCAGCCTTCTTCTTGAGGTATAAGTCGACAAAAAATAATAAGCAGATCCCAGGCTCTAAAGTCTATACTTATAACGCAACTTTGAATGGATGATATTGAAACCCACCTCTGATTTAAGGGAGACCAAAAATATAGATGGTGTGCGTGTTAAATATATCAGTGCTTGTAGGTTTACAGACCTACAGACAAGACACGCATATACAAAAGTAATAATGTGAATATAACTTTATTTATCACATACAAAATAATTAAAACATAAATACACGAAACAAACTCGCGATCATGTCGCGTCAAACAACCCACTCCGCATCGTTTCCGGCGCAAAGATGCCCATGATGCTGGCCGCGTTGCCCCGTTGAATCGCAATAGTCAACCTTTGCCCCAGGAACGAGCCGGATCGGCAATCACCGCCGGTCGTGGATGCGGCGGCCAATTTCCGCGAAATTAGTAAAGTAATAATGAGAAAATGGTAAAACCATTTTCTAAATACAATTGCTACTTACTTTGAATTTTATCATAGTCGATTTTCTTCCCATGTGAGATTTGTACGAAGAATCCTTCTTCTTTGGACATGTACCTCATATGTATACACTCTGAAATTAAAACAAAATATCATTATCTTTTTTATAACAGCTAAGGCAGAAGGTACATTGTACCCTTAAAAGAGTGAGAGGCGGGTGAAAATTGAGTTGATACAGTTTTATCGAGCGTTCCCTTTAAGCCTTATACACACTGGCGCGTTATTATCGGCCGATATTATTATTTTTGCGATATATTTTTTAGTACATAAACATGACGCGGTTACACTTCTACCATAATAACGCCACACGTCATTGTTTGAAGTCCTAGGGACTCTTTTCGATTCATAATAAGTGTGTGGCCCTATGTGTCTGCGGCTATATTCGGGCTCCCTCTAGCCGGTTACTGTACTTTATATATTTTGAGGCATACGTACTTGCTCCTTCGGGATCATAGCTCGTAAGGTTGGCATCAATGCAGCACGCACAAGCTGGTCCTTTACACTTCCACTTGCAGTTGATGTCATTGCGAAGTTCTGGTGTGGACTGTGGCTGCGAAGCTTCTAGTAATTTCTTCCCGTCCTCCCAGTTGAATAAATCTAGACAAAAAAAATTAAATAGTTAAGATAGCATGGCTGAAGGCTTAGTTTGAATGTATTATTTTCATAATTTTATTTGGGAGAGCAAACAGTAATATAGCTTCCCATAACTATGGCTGCTGAAAAACATCTGAAACGTCGGGATGAGAGTAAATTATGAAATAGCACATAGTAAATCGTGATAGAATCCTGTACTGGCTGAAGATTAAAATCTAGTAGGTACCTAATTAAAAGTATATTAGTACTGGTAGAAAACAAATGTGTATAAAAATAAATATGTAGGTAGTAATTTGGCATAGTGTGACTGACCACGATGTTATGATATCCATTATTCAAAATAATATTGCGTGCGAGCTGGTTTGTTGATTTTACTGGTGGTAGAAACTTGGTGGCACAAATTTGTCTCAAGTTTCGACCGGGTAGGTACCACCGTGCACTATTGCGAAAAACCCTCCATAGCAATTCAATCTCGGTTGGATTGTGTTCAGGGGTCAGCATGTGCATAGCCGGGCAGAGGTGGTGGTTGTCGCAGCACTAGTGGGACCAGTGGGTCTTGGCGTAGTCTAGTGGGGATGGCGCGGGGCGATGCGCCGAACAGGGAGACCTGTAGAAACGGTGGTGCCGCTGGCCGCCCGCGGTATAGTACAGGGGCCCAACTGGGGTTAACCACCTTGGGAGGCTGCCTCACCAGGCCGCGCATAATCCCGATATGGTTCGTCGTGCCGGTTGGTGACCGGATTTGGGAGCCCGGCGACCATACTCGGGGGGGTACGGGGGCCCTTCCGTTCGGCGCGTCGGCTCTCGCCATGCCTCACATTCATAGATAAAACCAATATCCCGCGCTTTGTCACACGGTGCTGCGGCGGCAATCACTTCTTTTTTTCACGCCTTCTCCCACCCAAACTCATGGCAGCGCAATGTATAGAAAAAGGCAACACAGCGGCTCGTCACACTCCCAAAAGCTTGCTATTTGAGGTGGAGTCCACTAACATCTGTGGGCTCCATGCAAACCTCAACGCCGTCCACCAACACCTAGAGACGGCGAAACCTGCCATGTTTTTTCTAACGGAGACGCAAATACACCGCCCTGACGACACGACCTACTTGCTCTACCCTGGCTATGTTCTTGAGGAAAGTTTTCGTGCAAAAGCCGGGGTGTGCGTGTTTGTTAGGGCGGATGTTTGCTGTCGCCGTTTGCGCTGCCTAGAGGACCCATCCTTCTCCGTCCTTTGGGTACACGTAGACCATGGCCCTACGAGTCAGATCTATGTGTGCCTCTACCGTTCCCATACAGGAGATGCTGAGACAACTCGACTCTTTGAATATCTGAGTCAGGCGGCAGATGATGCGCAGGAGCGATTTCCGAATGCCGAAATGGTATTTTTGGGGGATTTTAACGCCCACCACGAGATCTGGTTGGGCTCCTCCAAAACAGACCATGCGGGAAGAGCCGCCCACGCATTTGCTCTGGCGCACGGCCTGACCCAATTGGTGCACGAGGTCACTAGGATACCAAGAAGGTCGGGCCAAGCACCTTCTCTGCTAGACCTTCTGCTGACGAGTGATCCGGACCGGTACAGTGTATCGGTGCGAGCCGCGTTAGGCAACTCTGACCACTGCCTGGTCTGTTCCACGGTGCCTATTATGGCGCCCCCACGACCCGTGCAGGGGAAGCGGCGTCTCTGGCACTACTCGTCAGCGGACTGGGATGGACTTCGTGACTATTTTGCGTCCATCCCGTGGGTTGAGCGCTGCTTTGAAGGTAAGAACCCATCGGATTGTGCTACTGCTGTCGCCGGTGAGATCGGTCTGGGTATGGAATACTATATCTCATACACCGATGTCACCGGTGACCGCGGGGTGCGCCCTTGGTTCGGGCGCGAGTGCGCGGAAGCTGTTGAACAAAAACAGTCTGCGTACCGCGCTTGGGTAAGGGCGCGCGCCACGCGCCATCCCAATCTGGGCCACTTCAAGGCAGCGTACAACAGAGCCACAAAGGTCTGTAGAAGGGCCTATGTCAGAGCGGATGCCCTGCGCATAGCGCGGCTTGGTCAAGAGCTAGTGATGCATCCCACGGGAAGCCGTGGCTACTGGCGACTGGCTAAAGCCGTGCAAGCCAACTTCTGTCAGCCTTCGCTGCCTCCGCTGCGTAACCCTGATGGATCCCTGGCCCATGAGTCGCAAGAGAAGGCAAATCTGCTGGCTAATCTCTTCGCGGCCAACTCCCGAATCGATGATTGTGGTACGCAGCCACCAACACTACCCGACAGTGACCACGCGATGCCTGATATCCATATCAGGCAACGCGATGTCCGTGCAGTGCTGCAATCACTCGATGTCCGGAAAGCCGGTGGTCCGGATGGTATTCCAGCGGTAGTTTTGAAAAAATGTGCAGCGGAGTTGTCTCCAATGCTTACGCGCCTGTACCGGCTATCCTACAGTTCGGGTACAGTGCCTTTGCCTTGGAAAGAGGCGAATGTTCAGCCGATTCCCAAGAAGGGGGATCGCTCGGAGCCAGCCAACTATCGACCCATAGCCGTCACCTCAGTGCTGTGCAAAGTGTTTGAGCACATAATTAACAAACAGCTCATGCGGCACCTAGAGGATCACTCCTTAATTAATGACCGGCAATATGGCTTCAGACCGAAACGGTCAACGGGTGATCTTCTAGCATACGTTACCCATCTTTGGGGTGAGGCTATGGACAAGCACGGCGAGTCACTGGCAATTAGTCTTGACATCGCCAAAGCTTTCGATAGAGTCTGGCACAAATCGCTTCTTTCTAAGCTACCTGCCTTTGGTCTGCCTTCTAGGCTGTGCAACTGGGTTGCTAGCTTCCTGCAGGGGCGCCGTATTCGCGTCCTTTGTGACGGACGAGCTTCAGAGTTTCTGCAGGTTAATGCTGGCGTGCCCCAGGGGTCCGTCTTATCACCCACTCTCTTTCTTCTGCATATCAACGACATGCTGTCTACCGGCAATGTTCATTGTTATGCAGACGATAGCACTTTACATGGGAGTTATCATGGACATCCAGCGGCCAAGCAGTCAGATATCGCAGAGAAAAGGCAGCTTCTTGTCACTGAGCTTGACGGGGTCCTGAATCACATTTCTCAATGGGGCTCTGAGAACCTGGTTGAGTTCAATGCCAAGAAGACGCAGGCATGTGCGTTTACAGCAAAAGTATCTTCTTTCCTTCCCCTCCCCACTCTTCAGAGCACGCCACTGCCGCTGCAGGACAATCTCAATATCCTAGGTATGGATGTACGCTGCAACCTGAATAACAAAAACTACATCGAAAGCATCATCAAAACAGCCTCACGAAAACTCGGAGTCCTGAACAGAGTGAGACGATTTTTCACGCCGGAGCAGCGGTGTCTTCTATACAAGACACAAATTCGCTCCTGTGTGGAGTACTGCTCGCATCTCTGGGATGGTTCAGCAAAGTACTTACTAGATGCTCTCGACAGGTTGCAGCGACGTGCGGTCCGCATCATTGGGAATCCCGAGATCACGAACACCCTAGAACCTTTACAGCTGCGTAGAGATGTTGCGTCCATGGCTGTATTTTACCGTCTGTACCATGGGGAGTGTTCTGATGAGCTCTTCCAATTAGTCCCACCCTCCCCTTTCCTACACAGGACAACGCGTGCAGGTCTTAGATGTCATCCGCACACGGTGCAAAACATCCGATCAAGAACCAAGCGGTTCGGAGACTCTTTCCTCTGTCGCACCATTAAGGCCTGGAATTCATTACCAGCTCACGTGTTTCCTTCTTCCTACAGTCCCGGGTCCTTTAAGCGGGGCGTGAAAAAGCATATGATAAGGCCGTCAAGCTGAGTGTCACCATTGTCACACGGTATGTGTAAGTAATGGTGACCCTCTTTTCTGGGATTTTGCCTTCAGCTTACCATCAGGCAAGGCGAAGTCCAATTGACGTGTCCTATATAAAAAAAAAAAAAAAAAAAAAAAAAAAAAAATAATCTGTTAAACTGCGACAAAGGAGCGAATTGACTTATTAAAGTAATTTAATTTAATTTAATTAAGGTATGTCTCCCTAGTCATACAGAGGGGAAACGCTGACCGCCTGATGGGTACGGTTTGTCAAGAGAACGTAGAAATAATTTGATTCTCCGGATCAAAAATTTTAATGTATTTATTAAATTTATTATTTAAAAATGTAATTCGTATTACATTGATTAAGGTAATTAATTGATAAAGTTTTTTTACGAGCAGTTTCAATTTGCACATGACATTATTATTGTGCATGTTTTTAAATCTATGTAAAAAACTATAGCCATTTGTCAGGCTGACGTCAGTTTTTGTTTAAACACAAAAATGTAAATCCCGCTTTGACAGATCGCACTGAACACTATGTTAATACGTTGTCATAATCGAAATCAATTATTCAAGGAACGTACCGTTACAGATTTAGGCCCCAGCTTTGATGTATACCAAGGAGGTTAAATCTAAGATTTTTTGAAAGCTGAATATTTTCACGTGTATAACATGGCATAGTTTCATTTATTATAAATGTTGTCCGAGTCCGCGGAAAAGTTAATGTCAGACTCGAACCGACCAAAACGCACGCCGCCTGTGGGTCGTTTTTTGTTGCCCAAGGTGAGGTTAACAGGCATATCCCTCGTACCCAGGCCGACCCCTGGGCCATCTCTCTCGATCTGGCCCTGTCCTTGGGTGTGGGGACCACAGAGGCCCCAACTCGTCCCCGGAAATGGGGAGGCGCGTGAGGCGCGCCGCCGCCTGCCAGGCCTGCCCGCTGCTTCTGCCAGGGTGACAGTGGGGTTCCACCCGTCACCCCCAGGCCTGCGCTCATGAGGGGCGGAGGTCGTTCAACGACCTGCCCTCTACCTTACACCTAAGCAATGCTGACAAATGCGACAAGCGCTATGTAAATAGTAATCAACTGCATGACTTATAACTAAAAACAAAAGGAAAAGCTTTTCTTTGTAAGTACCTAGGTAGTTTTCTTATTGTGTAGGTATTAAGTCATTTTACTTTGCATACGAGTGCAGTGCGTTACGCTCTCTACTCTTAATATGAAAGTGGCGCTAAAGAGAACACTACACAACATACATATATGTTCACCGTGTGCTTATTAACTATGATATAATGGTGAGATAGAAATAAATCTTCTTTCGCGATTGTTCTGTAATTTGTGTTTCGTAACGTACTTACTAATTCACTATATTTGTATGTCTAATTGCATTGCTCTGGATGTTTGTATCATAATGTGTATTTATAAATGAAAATGTTCCGATGGATGTGCAGAATCACATGTATCGATCGTGTGCGGATCTTTCGCATCTACGGCAGCCTTCTTGTCTGTGACATTACAGATAAAATGAAGGAGAACCGTCTCCGCTGGTGCGGCTACACCATGTGGCAACCGTCAGGTTACGTGGGTAACAAATGCCTAGCAATGGTGCCCCCGCCGGTCTAGGTACAATGGGCTGACCCAAGAAGTCTTAGCTTGATGTCGTGGCGTGTGTCATACGTGCGAATGTATTCACTACCATGGGCGCGCAAGATCGTGCGAAGTGGATGAGGAAGAGCCGGAAAGCAGACTCTGAGCTCTGAAGGCACCTTGGCCTCGGATGCTATCAGGAAAATACGTTGCCATGTAGATGAAAATATATAACTAAGAAAGTTTACTGCGTTCTTGATCCTGATATCAGTTAGTTGAGCTCTGCTATGTCTGCTCGACTGCTAGGTAGCACCAACAACATCCTGAAGGTATTGTCCGAGAGCTAGCGCGTACCCTCGATTTCTTTTGTAATTTGTGTTTAAATGTAGTACTATAATCAGCTCGGCGAACCTTGATCCCTATGACACTGACAGTTATTCCCACGACACAACCTTGTAGTAGCGTCACCGTTATATTATAATCGAATTGGCGGTGTCTAAAAATGATATTTATTAATTTTAGGCAGATATATGCAATTACAATAATATCCCGTTGGAATTATAATAATTATTAACACTTACAAGAAATTATCTCAATCAGACTTTACGTTGACGTCCTGCAAAAGTTACTCCGTTTGGAAGATATCGACTAGTGCGGAAAAGTATCGATAAACAAATATCGAAAATGGAAACGAGTGTACAAAATACATCAATAGAGCACCTACGCTCTTAGTGTCAGATTTATAATCATTTAAGTTGTTTGCGATAATAAAATAAAGGAGATTTAACAAATTTATTGTATATACCTACTCAAATAAAACAAAAGCGGTTTATTTATGATTTTTTAATATACATTAATCTGAATCTGACAATGGTGTCACCGATTGCGTCTCAGACTCGGAATCCGAACTGCAGCTGCTTTCTCCTATGTTTATGATAAACGGCTGGTCTACTATATTGTCGTATCGCACGTCTCGATTCCAATCATCTAAGCATAGCTTTTTCGTCTTTTCAACCACTTTCCTCCAATTGTCCGGAGTCACTTGACTACATGCCTCTTGTAGCAACGTAAGCATTTTATTAGCTGTGAATGGGGAGTGGTGTTAAGCCTGGCTGCACAACCTGAAACAATAATGGTTTAGATTGAAAATGACGCAAAGTCAAAGAGCGAGATCGGGGTAAGTACATTATAAGTACATAATTTTGTACGTTAAAAGTGTGTAATTGATATAAGCACATGGATAAAAATAAAAATGCAATTTGCTAGTGAAATAAAATAGCTTTAAATAGTACTAGCCGACTAGACAGTCACCAGTGACCTAAATAAAAACATGTTAAAATAAATACAAATCAACCCACCTTTGATCTGCGCCCATATCATTTCGATTGCATTATATTGGCAGTGGTAGGGCGGTAGCCGAATCACGGTGTGCCCTTTTGATTTTGCCATCTCATCCAAGAAATATTTCTTCTTTGTTTGCTGTTTATGAAGGTTCAACAATCTAACTAATTCCTTTTTTATTTCGCCTTTATTGTTGTTCGCGGTAGGCGCTTTATTAATTTGCACAGAGTGGTATGGGGCGTTGTCCATTAAAATGTAGTGGGGCTCGTTTAAATTGTCTAATAGTTTTGTGAACCATTTCTTGAAATTCTCAAAATTCATCTCTTCGTGATAATCACTTGTTTTCACGGATTTGAAGGCCCACAAGCAGTTAGGTACAAAACCTTTGGCTGTGCCAGCGTGGCAGATAATCAAACGCTGGCCCTTGCCTTCTGGTGCTTTGGTACAGGATTTCTCTGTGTCGTCTGTCCATGTTTTGGAGACTGAGTGATTGGCGTTGAGCCACGTTTCGTCCAGATAAACCACCTTGTCCCAGTTCTCGATGTTTTTTATTTGTCGTAGAAAATCACACCTCATCAATCCAATGTCCTTCCGCTCCATTATCACTTTTCTTTTGTCACACTTCCCATAACGAAATCCACATTTTTTTATAACTTGTCTGAGAGAAGTGAATCCACCTTTAAATAAATCAGCCGATTTCAGCGACGCTAATAATTTTGTGCAAGTCGGCAGTTCACCTCGAAAATAATAGCCGTAAATATGGTTTCGTATCGCTGCCATGTCGAAATCATCGGGGTTAGTTACGGGTCGTGCCCTATTATGTTTTTTCTTCTTTGGAGTTGATAATTTGTTCTCCTCCATCGACGATTCGCCGAACATCTCCTTTGTAATTCGGGAAACGGTAGCTTTGCCAATTCCCAAAGCATCAGCAACACGGTCGCGTACGTTGTCAAGTGGCAACAAAGGTCCGCCATTTTGTAGTTCGCGAGCAAAATAGTCACGCAAGCGTACAACAAACTCCCGCGTTTCACTGTTGAGTACAGTTTTTCTCAGTCTTTTCGGCATTTTGAAACACCAACAAACACAAAACAGCAACAATAACAAAAACAGAAAACAACAATAGTAACAAACAAAGGATTCCGTTGACACAAGAAAACACGTGGCGCATACAAGGCGTTAGCACTCGTACTGGCGTAGCGAACTGACAGTACTAGCGTAGTGACAGATCAGATAGTGTTGCTATAACTAAAATTTTAATTCTCATTAAAATTATACAGTCCGACCATGTTACCTCTGCATCGGAATATTGGCAACCCCATATACAAATACACGGATACTTGTAAATATAACAAGCATTATAATTATAGTAATGTAGATTATATTTTAAAAACATGTTTATCGATGTGGCTGAATGCAAGTCACGCCTTTGCCTATAAAAAGTTGCGATATATCGACACGACCCGTCACTAGTATGAACTGTCATAGGGATCAAGGTTCGCCGAGCTGATTATAGTAATACTTTAAATGTAGTACTAACACATATAGAGCATTGCACTGGGAGCTATTAGGGTTGGGTTAGTCGATTAGTACAAAAAAATGTAATTATTAAATTTATTTTTAAGATTGGTAAAGTTTTTAATATTTCTCAGAATAAATGAGTTTTGAATTTTAAATGAAAGTATATTTTTATTTATATATTCTGAATAGAAAAATAACTACTACATATAACATTCGTACCTACACACTTAACACTAGAATGTCTTTTGATAGTTGCGAATCGCATCAATCACTAGCAGTAGAGGCAGAAATTCTTTATCATAGTAAAAGTTATTTAGCCAGAGTGTCAATGTACGCTAAGTAAGTACATTCCTAGTAGATCCGTTCCAAATTTAAACCAGAATTATAGTACCTACTGTGATCACTTCTTAACGTCTAAACAATAGTAGGTAAATGTATCTTTATCGGGGTAAGAGCTAATTATATATGCGAAACGCATTTCCTACTGTCGCATTTAGATATAGCTACCTACTATCATCGCACCGCTCGCCATAGGCAGGGAATTCATCCTCACACATTGCGACCTGAGACGGAGCGCACTGTGCGGTGTGAAAGAAAATTTATCCCCCGCACACTCAAGTAGTGGAATGAACTCCTTGCTGCGATTTTCCCGAGTGCCTACAATATGGGGTTCTTCAAGAGGGGCATAAGAAGGTTTCTTGAGGGTCGGCAGCGCGAGTATAGCGCCCCTGGCGTTGCACACGTCCATATGCCACGGTAACCACTTCCCATCAGTTGGGTCGTGTGCTTGTGTAAAAAAAAATATTATGCTTTAACTACAATGCGACGTGCTGGCATGTTAAATTAGATTTTTTCTTAGAAATATTTTTTTTACCAAATATTACAGATTTTGGGGGCATTATTACGTCTCCGACTTTTTAAAACCATAGCGAATATCTATGGTTTTTTGCAAGTGAGACCTTTTACATTGTTGATCTCCTTTTTATTTAATGTTTTCGGTAATATGATAAACATTAACTGTGATATACGCTTGTCGTGTTTCGACTAAAAATAGAATCGCTATAACTTGAATTTCACGTGTAAATTTTTTAATATCTGCGGAAAAAGTTTAAGGGAATAATACTTAACATTGTTTTTAAGGTTATGTACCTCAAAGGGAAAAAACGGAACCCTTATAGAATCACTTCGCTATCCGTCTGTCTGTATGTCTGTCTGTCTGTCAAGTCTTTTTCTCAGGAATGCGTGGAGGTATCAAATTGAAATTCATACCACTTATTCAGGTCTATAACGTCTTGAAACTGTGCAAAAATCAGACTTCTAAGTCAACGCTTTCAATTTATATTACGGCTTATGAACCTTAAGTAAGTAAGCTTAAGGAACCCTCGTTACACGAGACCGACTCGCATTTGACTGGTTTTTTTAAAGGATTAGATAGAATTAAAGTTATTGTTAAATATATAAGATTAAGAAGTATAAGATTTACTCTAATTACCATTAAATTCTATTCTTCCACAATTTATACAAATTATTACATTTGCGACAACATAAAATATATTTTTTAAACTGCACTGTAAATCTTATTAAATCAGTAATTTTAATATTTTTTAACATTAATTTATATTACAGGATGTTGACAGAACCAAAAGTACTATATGCATGAGTGCACAATTTTAAAACTAATATATGTACACAAGTACATGTAAAGTACATTCAAAGTTATGCACTATAATGCTAATAAAATAACTTACAAGAGTTATAATGGTTTTTGTTTTTATATACCCTACTCTACTCAAGTTTACGACGGTCAGGGACTTGTACAATCGGTACGTGTTGGACCGGATCTGGTAATACATGTAAAGGCAACAACAATAATGACAAACCACGTCCAAATATTGAAGTCACTTTCACATCACTTATGACTTTCTCTTATGCGCACTTGTTTCTATGATCTACCGATGCGATAATATGAATGAACAATGGGCACTTAGACGGTGTTATGTAACAAGATTTATCTTTCTTTCTTATTTTATTAGCGATTTAACATTTCCATTCATTCGTGCTCATAAAAAAATGGCGCCATATTGGTTTTTATTTCATTATATTAACTGAAGTTTAATTTTGAATATGATTTTGTACAATCTTTATTTACGGAACAACGCCTCAATATAACTATATCGCTCTTTTGAAAATGATAACGAAAGTTGCATATAAATGAATTTAGAGCTTTGGCCCTAAAAATATCTCATTTACGTACATGTTTACAAATAAGTTCAAGGTGTGAGGTAGGACACAACATCAGGTATGTAATAGAAAGGGTTCTTACGAGTACCTAATACGGATTTCCGTCGATTCTGATAATATTAAAAGGTATATTATCTTATCGTGCTGCTTCTCTAAAAACATGTAATTTTTTGTAAGTTATTCAACCAACGCGCAGCGCGAGTGTGACACCCCTGGTGTTGCATACGTCTATAGGCCACGGTAACCGCTTCCCATCAGGTGAGCCGTGTGCTTGTCTGCCAACTAAGTGGTATAAAAAAAAAAAACTTGTAATCGATTAAGATATAGAAAAAATTGAATCGGTTCAGGCGGAATTCCCACCCGCGATCTTTCCCAGGTTCTTAACCTTCACCGTAAGACGGATATATGTGGTTATGAAGGTTCAGTGGTCAGAGCGTTCCCTGTAAGGGAAAGATCACGGGTTCGAATCTCGCCTGAACCGATTAATTTTTTTCTATATCTTATTCAGCTTGAATAGTTAGCATACTAAATGCTTTAAAATTTCATTCACAAGTTGTAAGTTGATAAATATATATTTTTTCTGTGACACAGTAAACACAGAAAAACTTAAATATTCCTACATAATACTCATTACATTGTCTCGTGTATTTTATTATATTATGATTTTTTCCGTTTATTTTCAGCTTATTATTAACTCAGAAGCATGATGAGTAAGTCAACGTCCTAAATAATATAAAACTAAATAAATTAAAATGCAGCAGCAACTACTGCAAATATATAATTCACGTCTAAATTATCCAACAACGATCAAAGTAATATAATATACTTAATAGCTTAAGGGTCGGCCGTACAATCGAAAGGTCCCGAGCTCGATTCCTGGTCATTACACTACCCAATCCTAAGTCCTAACACGAGGATTTAATTAAGCTGGAGGGTTTAACGGGATTATTAGTAATTTCGGTAACTAGTAACATTTAAAAAAAGAAAAGGGTCTCCTGGATCACATTTTAAATGTTCTACTAAAACATTGAAACAAAATTGGTATTGCCATGAAAAGATTTAAAATGTTCCGTTTTGTGTTTAGTTCATAAATTAACATTTATATAAAAATACTTGGTTGCCACATTGAGACCAATTGATCCTTGATTGAATCCTGTTTGTTATGACTTGTGCCAAAACGTGAACATTGGCGATAGGGCAAGTCCTCAAGTTAAAAGTCCGAGATATGGTTAGTTTCTTTGAAGGAAATAAAATCTAAAACAATACGAAACTTACCAAAAAAAAAACATAATCATAACCAACATAGCTTGACAAATTGAAATAACTATGGTGGTGTGATGATTTTTTTCACAAAAGTAATTACATAAAAATAGCAAAAGTATTCAAAAGGCAAAAGGAAATCTCTCAGCAAATCTATTTGATAGAGATGGTTCAAATAAGTTTAGGATTCAGGAAACGGAAAGGTTCAAAAGTTTCTGTTTTCCTTTGTATGTTTAAAAGTTAACTGTCCAATTTTAGATAACTACACACGCTCTTGATATTCTCAATTTATTATTTACAATATATCTTTGTAAAGGGGAAAGATTACAATTTTGTTTGTTTGTAAGGAATATGCTCAAAAACTACAGGACTGTTTTCAAAAATCCTTTCAACATTAGACTGTTACATTACCTCTTAGTAACAAGTACTTTTTATACCGTTACCCCCACGGGATTAGGACTTGTGTGGGTGAAGCGCCACGCGGTGCTATCAAAATATAAATTGAGATTTAATATAGGTAAGTTTACATTATGCACGTCATAGTTTGAAATAGGTATTTACCTACCATAACAAAATATTACTATAATTATAATATATTTAAATTACTTGTCCTCAACTCGACCTAGCTTATTTCAAGTAGAGTGACCGCTTTTTTGCAGTTTAACTTTAAAAAAAGCTTAACTGTTTTCAGCTAATAGAAGATTACTTTTAGTTTTCTTCTCTCCTGGTAAACATAATTTTAAAAGTTATTATTAATTATGCGCGTACAACGAATAATTATAATATTCATTACTTACTTGAAGAAAATAAATAAACCTCATTAATATATTGGCAAATACATAAATTAACTACTTACATAAACATCAATGCCTACGCATGCCACATTGTATCAAAACAAATAAAGAGCGTAATGTTAATTCAAATTGCAACTGATTATTCATAAGAGGCAACCTCAATAGCTTCCTGCCATCGCACGCAACGGTCAGTCATGCTTAAATTAATCACTTCAAAGCAATTGTTATCCTAATACGCAAGTACTTTCTAATCAACGACACAAGCTTAAAGTACTCACCTAATATGTTTGCACAGTGAGCTATCGCTACCGCCGCGAGGAGCAAAGAAAGCGTTTGTTTGACCGACATGTCAATCAGCTGTCACAGTCACGGATGTAGTCAAAACGGACGAAAATTGATTTATTTTTTTGTCGCGTTTTATTAAGGAGTTGGGCTCGCACGAGGTGTAAGCATGGAGGAGGCGACCGTCGCAACCGCCGGGCGTACACTGCTCCTTTCCTCAGATCTCGCTCCGTCCGTTTCACTTCGCTCACAATAGAAGGTGAAATTTAAATAAAGCATAACGCAGTATTATAAAGACATGCATCAGAGAGATGCAACGAGAAAGCGGGCTGCTAACACACCTGTAATTGAGGCTTACAAATGTTTGTTTTAATGTTGGAGGCTAACTGTCGGAAGCATGTTTTGTTTATACTATTTTGTTTACATTGTACTTTCTTACTCTTTGTAGAGAAATTTTCCTCATCATCAAGTATAAATGTAATTTATCATTTAAAAGAAGGTAGGAATTGGGAATTCGCTGTTCATTAATAGTTACAGGAATTGTATATTATCACTATAGACTTAATATAGTTTTAGGCATTTGCGGTTGGTTACTTTTAGGATGTTGTTCCGCAAAGGCAGACCATTTTAAGAGCAATTTCTTAAATGAAACTAATCAATATATTTTTACAATATCTTAGCAAATAATCCGGGATATCGAGGGACTGACACCTATAATTTTACAACAAATGTGAATAAAAGAAAGATGTGCTTTAACCTATACTGTGTATTTTTTAACACCGTAACTTGGTTATGTTGGAACAGGTGACGTAACAAGTTAATTAGACTTCACCTTTCAATAAACTTTTATTTCTTTATGATGAACGCGGTCCAGTGAAAGGAAACTGATATAACTGCTGAATAGAACTAAACCTATGGTAAAAAAACTACATTTTAATGAGTTAAAATGGAAGAAAAAAAACTGAAATATAATTTTAA
Source organism: Eilema griseolum (assembly GCA_963662185.1). Classification (NCBI taxonomy): domain Eukaryota; kingdom Metazoa; phylum Arthropoda; class Insecta; order Lepidoptera; family Erebidae; genus Eilema; species Eilema griseolum. Next base: position 22,099,194 of record OY759230.1, on the reverse strand, counting down.
TGATGTAATCATATTTTGACGAACTCTTCCCTATGTTTTTTATTTACTCTGTGATGTAATTGTGCAGAGAGTTCAACTGCTAAGTCAGAGGTAGCGGGTACTATTTCCGTTCATAGCAAATATTATGTATGGATGAATGTGAACATTATCATTCGTCTGGGTTTAGGTTTCTATCTATTATATGTAGGTTTGTATTTACAACGAAATATGTTTTTGTCCACAATTTAGGAACTATAATATATTTAAAATATTTGGTACATGAATGATGATAGTGGAATCGTGCCTAGTGGTATGGGTAATGGACTGTTGAGACGAGGTCTCGGGTTCGATCCCAGGTTTATCATGGCACACACCAATGACTTTTCGATGCTTTTCGAAGTTATGTGTATGTCTCGCCACCTTTTACATTGGGACCTAAACATAAACTTGCGAAATGTGGGTGCTTGCACCTCTGCCTACCCCTTCGGGGATATAGGCGTGAGTTTATGTAATATGTTGGTACATGATTATCTATTTTTGTGTTTATTAAAAACAAGGGGCGTCACACTCGTACAAAAAAAGGAATGCAAATAGTATCAGTCTGAAGTGTCAATTTTTAACATTTATCGAATAACGTTAAATAAATAGCGCTGTATACCTAGTATGTCTTCGAATATTATTCTGAATACCACGTTACATCATACATGTGATCATAAATGGGGTATAGAAAGCTGATCCATTCCCGTTTGTCTGCATGTCTGTCTGAGCAGTGAGCATTCGAGTGCACGATGCGCCACTAGCCTACATGAAGGTTATTGAACCTATTTGTATATGTAGAACACTTTACGTGATACAACTCTTAATAACCTTAATTGGTTCACGTTGGGTGAAGGCATAGTGTTTCAACGGTTTTATCTAGTTTCCCCTGCATGTTAGTGGGTTAGTAATTGAAATTTTCCTTTGCTGATTTATCTGATATTCGGTACACACCTTTAGTATTCAAGTTATCGGGATATTAACCATGTTGTAAAAACCGCGGTAGCCTAGTGGTATGGGTAATGGATTGCTGAGATGAGGTCTCGGGTTCAATCTTAGGTTTACCATCGCACACACCAATGACTTTTCGACGCTTTTCGAAGTTATTTGTGTATTTATCGCAGGTTTAAAAGTGCCCGGTTAATGGGAATAGGCTCGTCACCTATTACATTGGGACCTAAACATATGTGGCATACATATGTTAACCTAAACATAAGGCGAAATGTGGGTGCTAGCACCTCTGCCTACCCTTTCGGGGATATAGGCGTGAGTTTATGTTATGTTATGTATTGTTCTGAGTTTCCGATAACTTTAATACTAATGTGAGTGACCATGTGGGTGCTAGCACCTCTGCCTACCCTTTTGGGGATATAGGCGTGAGTTTATGTTATGTTATGTATTGTTCTGAGTTTCCGATAACTTTAATACTAATGTGAGTGACCATGTGGGTGCTAGCACCTCTGCCTACCCTTTTGGGGATATAGGCGTCAGTTTATGTTATGTTATGTAATGTTCTGAGTTTCCGATAACTTTAATACTAATGTGAGTGACCATGATAGTTTAAACACATCTTTAGTCACCAAATTTGTGCTGAATCAGGTGTACCAGCTAGCAGATGTGGTTGACTTGGGCTTGAGATGACATTTACCCATCATGCAAGCACCGTCTTCTGAAAGAGACTTATGCGCATTGTGATCTAGTGCAGTCCAGGAAAGGAAAGGTTTTTTATACCACTTAGGTGGCAGACAAGCACACGGCCCACCTGATGGGAAGCGGTTACCGTGGCCTATGGACGTATGCAACACCAGGTGTGTTACACTCGCGCAGCCGACCATGAAGAAACCTTCTGATGCTCCTCTTGAAGAACCCCATATTGTAGGTGCTTGGGAAAACCGCAGGAGGTCATTCCAGGATGGGAAGGATGGGAGAGTTGAGAGAGAGAGAGAGAGAGAGAGGAGTGTTTGAGTGAATAGTGACAAGGAATGGCTAGCACTGCCTGTCTCCAGGGTGGTCTCAACAGGCAGGCTGGAGGCACGAGAGACAGTGGCAGACAAAAGGTCTTAGTAGTACTACTTACAATAAGTTTTGTCATGAACTATATGATGCCCGCGGTTACACCCGCGTGGTGTAGTTTTGCCATTCCCGTTCCATGCAGGCGCCTGTTCCCTGGGTGCAAATATACAACATGCCTTTGTCAATTTTCATCTAAACGGTTTATGCAAGGCAGTCACACTCGCACTGCCAATCCTGTAAGCACAGAGAATTTCTGTGCCGTCAGTGTAAAAAACAAGCTTTTGGTCTTCCCAATTACAACACAAAAGCTCTCCGGTGGGCTCTGGCTACCCTACTCACCGCCAGGAACACAACACAAGGTATTCTATAGGGCGGAGGTACTGCCCCAGTCGGACTGCTCAATTGGACGGAAATACCGTCGTGTCCTACCTCCTTGTAATTATTATTATTCTTGTATTAAAAAAAATCATTCAACTCACACCTTTATAATGTCAGTAGTATTTTATATGATATTTAATTGACAATAATACACTTCATGGTATTGTACAACCAAAAGGTATTTTATTACAAATTACAAGGAAAACAAAAGTATATACGAGTATGTACATACATTAATAAAATTCATGAATTGCGACACGATTCATTCCTAACGAAATTAGCCTATGTACGGAATTTCATGAAATTCCTATTCCGGCTAAGTAATATAATCAATTTTTTTTCACCGTCCACATCACGCTCGTGTAAACGCTGTGTGAGCAACGCATGCTTAAAGTTGTATAAAAAATACTGTTGAACATTGTAGCAACATAAGGTACCTATCAACCCGTAATCAATACCGCGTGTAGTTCATCGTGAATAAATCTATATATTATGTTACATCAATCAATCAATTAGCCCATCGTAGTCCACTGCTGGACTTAGGTGAAGAGCCACTTAGGTGGCAGACAAGCACACGGCCCACTTGATGGGAAGTGGTTAACGCTGTCTATGGCAGTGTGCAAGATCAGGGGCGGTATACTCGCGCTGCCAACCCTGAAGAAACCTTCTAATGCCCCTCTTGAAGAACCCCATATTGTAGGCGGTAGCAGTATTCCATGTGGGACCGGACCTGTGCCCTATAAAGAAGGAGTCGCTGCCCCGCAGTGAAGTACTGCTTTACCCTGTTGAGCACTCTAAGTTTCTGTGATGCCAACATAACCTTGTCCTCCAAACGACTGCGGTACTGGACGTTGCCAGAGATATCGACACCAAGGATCCCGATATTTGAGGTAACGGTAAGCAGTGTGCCCAGGAATTGCTGCTGTATTGTATACGATGTCTAGGTATTGTATAGAATACCTAATACGTGTTGGTAATGTAAATCAAATATTATTAATACATAAAAATGAAATTCTGTTTTTTCCTCGACTAGCCATTAAATTTAACAGCAACGCCTGTTGTAAAGAAAGTTGGGGAGAATTGGGACTCTGATAAATATTTGAAGCATAATAAAAGTCGTTACAAATGAAATTGCCGTTTTTTGAAGAAATTGGAGGAAAACCAATTTTCAAATTCAAATTCATTTATTTGCTAGAACATGCGTATAGAGGTGTTATAATAATATAGTGTAGTTCGCTCATATGTGTTAAATAGGTACTAACATTTTTCCATTTTTTTAGGAATGACAAATCCAAATTTTATGACAGCATGCTAACAAACACTTTTATTACATTTTCGAAAAGTAACAGCTGTAAAAAAGTAATACGAAATTAATCATCAAAATGGATAGCATTTAGGAAGAATGAATTGTTTTTGAAGATCGAATTTAATTTATCAAGCGGCCAATAAAAACAAAATTTAATACAGAGTTGTACAATCTTGAAATCAACTTTCAAACAAAATAAATAATGGAAATAGCTATTAAATTATAGGAATTACGAACTCATGAATCTGTAAAAAAATTTCGGCAATTTTATACCTAATATATACCCGGTCATATTAATATAACAGGTTTGTTTTGTAAAACTAGTTTTTTTCCGTGGCTCTGCCCGCGTGGATATCTGCTATCGTGACAAAACATAGTCTATGCTCTCAAATTCTTATCTATCCCTATACGTTCAGCGGTTTAGGTGTGAAAGCGTAACATACAGACAGACAGAGTTACTTTCGCATATACATTATTAAATATGGTTCACTAATGATCCTAATGTTGTAGCGCTCTTGGTCAGGTGCACTCACTATTAGCTAAACGTTCAGTGAGATAAGCTAACCAGGCACGGTTACCATAACACACCATTTATAAGTCGTTCCCGACTGACAATAATCGTTCGGTCAAGACGGACGCCTATATGGGCGACCTGAACAAAGCTCAGTCTTGGAGGTCTGACCCAGTCGCTCTTAATATAACCAAAAATATCTAGCCCAATCCTAATTTAAGCGGACTTCGAAGTCCTAGGTGAAGATGGTAATGGGGCCGAGACTAACGCAAGGATGTTGATAATGACTAATTACCTTAATGTTGCCGCGTGGTTTCCGGCAGAGTAGAATTAGGGTCACCCCATCTCTTCCCATGTCGTACAAGGCGACTAAGGGATAGGGCTGTTTAACATCAGACAGATATATACAGCATGGCTCCAGTCAACAAAAGTGCCCGAAATACGGTAATAGCCCCTCCCCCTATTACGTGGGACTGAATACAATTATTGGTGAAATGGGGGTGTTAATTCACCTAACCCTCCAGGGATAAAGGCATGATTATATGTATTTACCTGAATGTATACTAGCCTAAAAGATAAGTAATGTTATAGAATTCTTCATTCCAAAATCTTAAACTGTCTTATAAATAATAAAAGCGATTGTAGTATTGCATATCGATCAACAAAAATAACTAAGAAAACAGTTTCATGACTCAAAATATGCATAAATATTTATATACAAATCAAAATAACACAACAATACGTAATATTTATAACAAAGAGGTTGCAACACCAGGTGAAGAGCCGCTAACGACCTACAATTGAGACGTAAACGTAAGTATATTATGTTGTTGAAATACAGAATTCGATGCCAACCACTTTCACCTCGGGAAAGTGACCACACAAGAACGAGATGTTGGTGAACGACCCGCCAAGGTTATAGAAGGGCCGACTTGGATTGACCACTTGCAATATATTATGACATGTTTTATGAGAATTAGACTATTCTTGCATTAATTGGTACCGTGCGAATAGAATTTACTACAAGGGTGAAATGGAACAGGGTAATTAAAATATTTCACTAAGTTCATAAATTAATACGTAGAAAGTTAAAATTTACATTTTGGAATTTATTTATATAAAATTTTAATAGTAATATTTTATAAGTAGAGCGGTAGTCTGTACGACAAATATCGAATATTATTTTCTAGAAACTAGATTACCTAAGTCAACCAGTTTCAAAGAAGGAACTTAATATAAATTCAGAATATCAAAAAAAAAACATTAAAAATCTTAGAGATAAAGTTAAAAGGAAAAATAAAACTGCAATGGAGTTAGATCAGGATATAAGCGACAAAAGGCTTTGACGGTGATCGGTAATCCTCAAAGAAATAATTGTTAACGTTAATGCCATCAAAATGCAACTCAAACGGCTACCGAAGATACTAACTTAATTTCAAATTATGAAGTCAACTTAATTAAGAAACATGTTGTAAAAAATAATTGTTATTTTATATCAAAGACAATTATATAAATTGTAATTATTTAAATATATAAACTCAAAAAGTATCGGAAGAATCTTACTAAACGATGAAACTGTCGTCAACTATTTGCAGCATTAAAATGAAGCATCTACCTAACCGTATAAATTCATAAACAGAAGCTTTGGACGAAGGGGGAGGGGGGGGGGAGTAGATAAATAAATTAGAAAGACAGTCATTAGCTGCAATTTGACCTCAGAACCTTATCACAGCTAATATAAATTCAATCTTATACATAAATATTAATAGAAAAAACTTAACATATATAAATAATTAGAAGATATGAAGTACTTTGTAATTTACTAGATGCGCTAATTCCTATCTATTTATAAGATTTTTCACTGTAGGACACTCTTTCTCCACTGTATGGAACTTAAATTTGCCAATACTATTTAAATCTAATGTATATTCTGACCATCAATAGTTGTTAGGTGTACATTATGGTCTACATATAAATGATTTCATTTCATTCGAGGAGAAAATGTGTTGAATGTTTGATGTTTCGAACCAACTTTGTTGAAGAAGAATGTTTGCAGGTCAGTACATCTTTTCGATACTTCTTTTATGTGCTGTGTATCAATTTTTATAAAGTTTTGTCATAATTTGATGCTAACTACTATAGAATAATACGTAATCGCCTTCAAATTACTTGTGTACGTTACTTTGTCTTATTAATAATACCACAAATAATGGTAATTAAACATCGTTTACAGAATCTATCTCGTATTACGAAGTTATAAGAATATAATATAACCTAAATGAGTAGAAAATAGGGATATTATCTATCCGGCGCATCGGGACAGAATCACAACTGGGCAAATTCTCAACTGAACAGATTCTCAATTGGGCAGAGTATAGTCATGTGAAAAAATTTGTCATATAATTTCCGCTGTTTCAAACAATAAAAATTGACCGGTATATAGAAAGAGACAAATCTTGTTTTAATCAATAAACTGTTTAAGTCATATGTTTATGATATTAAAAAAAAGATTTACGCCAATCCATAGTAACAGCGCTGTAACTGAGAACACCCATATGTTTCGACGAAAAGAAATGTATTACGGAGAAATGGTTGATTCGTTGTATTAAAATGTTTCAATGCTTGCTGGTTTTTAACTATTACGTAATATACTGTATCTCTTTCTTATTTCACCATCAGGTTGGTACATAATATAGAACAGTGGTATGTATAGCTTTGATAATTGATAAGTACTCAGTATGTCGGTCTATGGTAACTGGTTTCCTATAGGATATTGAATTTATTGGTTAATAGATACGGGGTGTGTTTTGATCGTAACTTATTTTTACTTTAAAGTGCCTGGATACATTCTTGCTAAGATTATACACCATTTGAAGACGCCGTAAGATGTATAATATATATATATATATTTGTAAAGAAGAATTTGGATGGTTTCAGGCGAAGGTTCGTGGCTTAGTGGTCAGAGTGTTCCACCTGTAAGGGAAACATCGCGGGTTTGAATCCCGTCTAGGCCGTTTAATTTTTTTCTATCTTAATCGATTTGTACACCATTTGGTTTTAATTTAATTTTTAATTTAAGTTTTAATTTATTTTAATTTCGATATTACAGGTCTATTGATGATATCGATGAAGTGATATTCTTGTGGTCCACTTATCCAAACGATGATGGATTAAAAGTAATTTAACTGTATTTTTAGCATCAATTTTAAAAATAAAAAGTCGGTCAAGTGCGAGTCGGACTCGTGCACCGAGGGTTCCGTAACTAAAGCACTTAAATCGTAATATATTTTTAATGCGTTGACTTAGAAGATTGCTTTTTGGATAGTTTTAAGACGTTATAGACTTAAGATGTAGGAAGAATTTCAAGTTGATACCTTCCTCCACACATTCCTGAGAAAAAGGTCTTGACAGACAGACAGACAGACAGACAGACGGACAGACGTATTACGAAGTGATCCTATAAAGGTTCTGTTTTTTTTTCCTTTTGAGGTATGGAATCCTAATAATATAAAAAGTAGTGAAATAAAAAAAAAATTGTGCTAACCCCATTACCATGAATTTTTTATTTACCCTATTAAAATTATTTTAGATATTTATTTATCTTTATATGATTAAATAGTATCAATGCAGCAACTGTCCATATAACATTATTTACTACATCGGGTAAATATTGTCCTTAAGTAGTTCATAAGTAGGTAGTAATCTCGGTTTATATTTGATTGACGACTTGCTCTATGTTTTACTATTTTCATAATAAACTGCGTTACGAAAAGTGTTATGATACTTACATTGCTTTTAAATTGTTTAAAAATATTGTCAGTTTTGTTGATGTAGTTTTAGTGAGAGATGTACAAAGGTATAAAATACGACTTCCAGATCAGATCCAAAAGTTTTTCTGTTTATAAAATCTCAGTAGCAGCCTCGAAGACTGGGAAAGTGCTCGGTCCAGAAATATAGCCTCGTTTCATATCCGTACTGACAGTACTGCCATAGCTACCTAGTTGGTGAAAAGTGGGTATCAAAGATAATATATATGCAGATGTAGCTGCATTATCTTATGGCATCCGGTGATAATGTGTGCCCATGTGTAAAAATAGATTAAAAAATTATAATTTCGAAATATAACTCGTTTTACTAAATATAAGTATGTATTTAGAACAAGTCGTATTAATTAATATACAGGTAATAAATTCAATCTCGTTATAAATATAACTGTTCTACAATATCTCCGTACAGTCAGTACATAGCCTAATGCCTTCCGTCAATTAACCCAGACAGCCTCAAAAAAAGTGACATTATCTGCAGATCGTTTCCTTAACACATAGAACCGCTCAACATTTTAAATACCGACTCAACGTGACACTAAATTCTACATAGCCGACCAACTGCGTCTACGCTTTCACCCATCCTTAGCTGTTTGTTAATGCGAGAGTGAGAGGTCCGACAGGCAGTTTTCCTTTCTCACCCAGTGTTATACGTCACTGCACATTTCTCCCGGCGCGACTCAACGCTTATGAGTTTACAACAAATCAGTGTAGCTGTTACTTACTACGGTGTCGTCTGCATTTTTAGATACGTTCAGTGTTTACTGATAATATTGTATTTATTAGAGCGCGGACGGGGTGTTGTTTTGGAAACATAAATTCGAAGTGTTTGTTTATATATTTGACATTGAAGTTTTGTACGAAAAGGTAATAAAAATTATTTAAGGTTTAGTGTCTATTTTTATCTATATTAATTACATATGATTTGATTATACTAAATAGTATTCTAATTGTTTTTAATTTAATTATGTTTACAACATACAACGAACATTTATGAGCGTGAAAATTGCTCGTGATATGCGCTAATTAATGTAAATATACGTGTGTAAGCTCATAACGTGCGGTTTTAATGCTCAGTTCAAAAGACTTCAACGCGCGCATATAATAACAGAATGTGTTCAATTGAGCAGCAAATTTGACTCGCCTACATGTATCACTCGCACGTATATCTTTATATACTATATATGCATGTATTTGTATACCTAAAGGGATAGGTAGAACTGTTTTAATAGTTAAATTTCTATTACTACGCTTTCAGTACAACATACATGTCAGTAACAGATGACTGAAAAATATACAGATCAGTTTGGAACATTTTGAATTTGTTTGTTAAATTTTAAGAGAGCGACTACACGGTTTTTCTCTCGGAGTTTCTGAACTCTCATAAGGAAAATGAACGCCAGAGCCTCCGTTAGCCTCTATTTGCCGGGTGCACCGACAAGCAGATGAGATGGACTTGGGCCCTTATGGTGTTGGTAACGCACATATACTGATAATAACAGCTAACAGATTTCCAAGCCCTCCAATACTCTTTGGATTAAATTTAAATTTAAATCTAAATTACCCTGGGATTTCCCTAGTATCATTACTCAGTGTGGCTTACAGTAATGTGAATATGGAAACACTCACCAGTGTTAGATTTGCTAAGAAAAAACCTGAGAATTTTCTAATAAAATTTTGTGTGATATGGGTATCGAACCCAAGATATTTTATACAGTAGTCATATTTGGAACTTATACGCCTCTAAAACAACCAGATTAACAAATGATTTGAAGTTTTATGAATGCAATATCTCAACTGCTACTACGAACAGTATTGTAGTAATCGATACTAATACATTAGAACCAATAAAATATTTTTTGGAAAAGTACGTATTTAAGTAAGTTTTTGATTCATGATTCTCAGACATTTTTTTGTTTGATAACACCCTCAGTGATACGTAAGAATAAAATCTCTATATATAGTATCTATCTCTAGTTATCGAATATGTCCCTTGTTGTGTTTCATTATCATAACGTTAGTTCCAGTTCCAGTACATTAATCACTAGAATGACTTTGCTCTAAGTTTCTGCTGGAAACTCCACATACCCCATAATACACGTAGCGATAATATGTCACTATCAATAGATATTCGACGCATTTGACTTCAATAGTCTCAATCCGTGAGGTCGAGGCGATCGATGAACCCCGTTTAGTAGTTTTCTCGCTCATAATCTTTCTATAGCAATTTAGTGTGGGATTGCTGAACAAATGTATTTAATTTGTACAATACATAAATAATAATACTTCAATGAAATTTAAAAATAAAAACTATTATTACGTTCTAAAAAATATAAAAATTACATTAATAATGCGTCACGAAATTCCTACGCATCATCACCGACCGGTAACGTTCCCAGAAGGCTAGCAGCATTGCCACGATGAATGGCTATGCTTATTTAATTTGATTTTGTATAGCGCACACCAAGACCTTCGTGGCCAAGACAGCCCCATCAGCATACCAGTCGGTACACTTGTTGATTGTTGGACGGCTCTATCACAAGTCTACCTCTCAAAGCCAACATGCGGTTGGCTTTGAGAGGTAGACTGTAACCTAAAATAATAAAATAAGATAATGTATATTTTTTTAAATAAATGTATAATATTTTAAAATGAATGTAAACTAATATAAACAATACTTTGTGTCCGTAGGCAGGGAGGCAGTCTTCAGGATGAAGCTCTCCCTGGTTTTCGAGTTACTTCTAATATTCATCCTCTTAGCATTTGCGGCTTCGAAGAGCGTCAGTAAGTATCAAATTTTTACTAGTATGTACAGTCATCAACAAAAGCAACTTATCACATTTCAATTTGTGATCAGTTTAGCTAATTAAATACTAATTAAAAAACTGCATTTTTTTTAAATGTATTAAAAAGTAATATATTATCTAATAATATATTATATTAATATAATATATAACATAAATATAAATATATATTTATGTTATATATAACATAAATATAACATAAATAATATATTATATTATTATATTAATTTTAACAAAACATGAAATCTTCTAACCTTATCCAGCAAAAAATACACAGCTCTGTCTAGTGTCTAGATCCAAAGCATGAATACCTTAATTAACTTGTAATATGGGTACTTAAAATGAGGATAAATACATCATCTTTTGAAAATATCTACACATACATGTCGTATAAATTATACATAGAAATACTCAGACCAATACAAATTCAAGAATACAAACATTTGCACCAGTCAAACGATAGTTAGAGTTGATTTATTCCAATGAAAAAATATTTATAAATGTATGTGTATCGATTTTCGTTGTTGGCTGTACTGTGACATAAGGTACTTGAACACTTACGTGTTACATGAAACTACTGTAAAGTATTACTCAATATACAGTTAATGCAGAGTCCTTCTAGAAAAAACTGTGAAAGTTAATGTTAATTCAGTAGTCTTCCAGTTTTTTCGTTGAATTGTTTTCATAAAGTACATGCTTACATGTAGCGTGCGTACATTAATATTTTCTTGCTGTATAATTGAATATTATTGTTGATTCGCTAATAACTCGTGAACTTTTTCACATTCTTTTTCGTTTTGTTTTACGTAGATACATGTTTCATTTTCATAATAATTTCTGCTACCAATTAAGATTATGTTATATTGGAATTAGAGTCAAGAGGAAGTTCTTTTATACCACTTGTGATATGTGTAGTAGTTACTGTTGTCCTAACTTAACTTTTAGCCTATAATGCTAAGAATATGATCAGTGTGATTTATAATCGGATTGGCTATTACCAGTTACAACTAAACCAAGTAAAATTATTTACCGTTTTGTGTGACGTGATTAGTTAAGTGGCACACACAAACAGCAAATTTTCAAAAAACCTTTTTGACAAGTGATTTTAAGGAGCATTTACTGCTTCTTTGGTGTATTTTCTGTCTCGGTGTGTGGTCCCCCTAATAGATGAGAGTTTGATAACAATAGTTTACATGGTAACGAGGTTTAATTTTTGATATTGTTCGATCTTTTGACTCGTCATTCCGAGTTGAAAAAAATGTAATTATAAAAAGATCTGTAGTTTCTAAATTTCTGAAGTCCAATTCATCAACAAAATAAAACTATAAATTCAATATACATATTTCTAATAAAACTTTTACTATTTTAGAACATGAAAAGCACCATATCAAAAAATTAAGCCAAAGACGCAACGATAATAATGTAGGAGACAAAGTCGGTGAAAACAACATCAACAAGTACTGCAAGTGCGTAGAGAGGCACTGCAACTGCTGCAGGGATTTCAGACTGCCTGTAGTCGAATTAAATGGACCAGGTAACACAGTTTAATTATATATTCACTAACATGCTACTCTGTACATTGTAATTAGATCGATTAAACATTTTTCTAAACATTTTTGCCGCGTGGTTTCCAGCAGAGTAGAATTAGGGCCACCCCATCTCTTCCCATGCGGTGTCGTACAAGGCGACTAAGGGATAAGACTATTTAACATCACACAGATATATATATATAGTCCAGACTCAGCCTCAAAGGCATGGTCAACAATAGTGCCCGGAATACGGCAATAGGCTCACCCCTTATTACGTGTTACCCAATACTACTACTACTAATTGGTGAAATATCGGTGTTAATTCACCTCTGCCTAACCCTCTAGGAATAAAGGCGTGATTATATGTATGTAAACATTTTTGTAAAAAAGACCAAAATAGCGTGCTTAGTTTCTTACCCCTGTCATTCTAAGATGAGACCGTGTTGTGAATCGGTGATCCATTTGTTCACCATTATTCTAGTTTATAATCTAGTTTGGCGGCCCATACACACAGTTAATAGTATGATACAAAACAGATTAATGTAATTAGACCCTAAACGAACTTCTGTAGAAATCGTCTCAGGTCATCGTCCTAAGACTTTCTTTGTGACCTTTCAGCTGTTCTAACTACAGAACATCAATTATTTTTAGGGCATGATCCGTAATTTTTGTTTTATTCTTAATCATAGCAAAGAGGGGTCTAGGGAAAACTGCAATCTATCGCACTGTACGTCCGTATCTACGTTGATTTTATTGAACACTGAATCCAAAGCACTAATTGCATAATTATAAATAAAAAAAATATTTTATATAACTTTTAGTTCTAAATGAAACACGTTATTCTTCACAACATACACACAAATAAATATATAAAATAGTTATGAATCTCTCACGTTATGGTCTGACTCACTGTTTCAAACATTACATATTTACTCATACGGATCTTAGATGCAATATCGAGGTTGGTTTATGAAATGTTTGTAGGTGTTGTGCATTATTACGAAATGTCCGACTGTCTTATTTATTCATTTATTTATTTCAGGATGCGCATCTTTGATGTATCTCAATGGAGACAAAATGTCCGTGTCTTTAAGTTTTGGAAAGAAGGTCATAACGAACCGGACTCTTTCAAGTAAGTTTTACTATTATTGACTGTATTCTCACTTTTAATTTTACGAGTAAGTATACAAACATAGAGATTGTTGAGTCAAATAAAAAGAAATAGTTTTGATTGTTATAAAACGACTACTTTTACTTCATTAAATAGCAACTTATGTTGTGTTGTGATTTTTTGTTTTTATAACTATTAGTAACGTTTCAATTGCTTTTCGGCATCATAGCCACAGTTAGACAGGCCATGGAAAAGTAATCGAAGCGTCTAGAAATGTTGTATTAGGTTAACTCCTAAAATATTATGTAACTAAAGTTAGTTTTATTTCAGTTCGCCTAAAGTCGTAACAACATCATTTTGATTTTTATTTTACCAGGTCGCAAACCTAGCCCAGTCTGCATGCCGTTACCAGGCGGATTATCAAAATTCTGTGGAAGAGTATATAATATAGCGAGAGCTGGCGAAGAATTCAGAGCTTGCCTCGGCTTAGAACTTCAATCAAAGAAGACTGTGGAAGCAGCAGTCAGAGTGTCTTGCTTCAAATTTGGACCGCGTGGCGTGACTTCTGAGCCAGCTGATCCATTACCATTAGTTCCACAAGATGAGAAAACAGAAGATGAAGATGACGATGATGATTACGATGATGATGCTTTTGGTTTGGGTGGGGATGATGAGGACGATGATGATGACGACGATGATGACGACGATGATGATGGTAAGGCTTTTATTTAAGACATATCTAGCATTCTGATGAAGTAATAACTCGAGTGTTTTTTAGTTTTATGGTAAGAGTAAAAGTAATTTTTGATGATATCTCTGATCTGTTAGCTTTAGTTTTAAGAAATGATGAAAAACATCTAACCGCTCGAGTTATACATTTCAAATTTTAACGGTTACTAGGGAAGGATTTTTGGAATTTTAAAAGTTCAGTTAATTAATACTTATTACCATTTAATCTTTAAGTCACATTATAGCAATGTGTTCTAGTGATATACCAGGGTGAAATACATTTTCTTTGATTTAAGCTTCAAAATAATTTCTCCTTTTTCAGGAACCATAGACGCTGTAAATGATATTGACAGTGCGGATTATACCGGATTCAGTCTTCTAGGAGACGATTTATTAGGAGACCTGTTTGGTTCAACTGGCACTAAAAAACCAAAAAAGAAACCCAGTGTTAAGAAGCAAGTACCAATTACAAAAGCAACAACAACAACAACAACAACGAAACGACCTAGAACAACTCGACGACCCACAAGAAAACCTAACACTAGAACTACTACAGTGCGTCCATCACGTACAACTACAACTAAAGTTAGACCATCTGGTAATAGACGACCAACTCGTAGACCGGCACATAGCAGGAGGCCTACACGAAAACCCACGACAGAAATTACAGTAACAACAGCCTTAACAACTCCAGTAAAACCTTCAGTAACTACAGTATCAACTACAGTTCCAACTACAGAAATGACACAAGCTATGAATACAATTCAGGGAGACAAAGCTGTTTTAGACCCAGTAAATGATGAAAATTCTCCATCTATTTTGGTATTAGCAGCCACCACTCCTAAAAGTGTAACAACTTTCGATGATTCAGGCCTTGAGATGTCACTAGCACACATTACAGGGCAGTTATCTGCAATGCCTGTAACTCCAATGGTTGCGGAAGAAAGTAAACAAGCAATTATGATCAATAAACCAGAAGAGCCGGTTTATGAAAAAATTAAAACTATTACACCTAAAACACCATCAACCATATCTTTTGCCTCTACTTCTATGGAGGCTGACAATAAAGATTTGATTCAAATAGTGGATAATCTTGACTCATATGAAACGACTCCAGAAAATGAACCCGTTTTCGGAGAAGACAGTCGTGGACATAATTATCATAGTTATTCATTCCTTGAAGACGATTACGAAGGACTCACCGCACCCAAAAAACCTAAAAACAAGCAGTTTGACATGGAAGACCTGGATGTTCTTAACCTGAGCAAAATTGGAGAGAGTATAGGTGATGAGTTAGGAATATTTGGAAAAAATAAAAAGAATCAGAATAAGATAAAACTTCAAGAAGAAAAGGATAAAAATGACGACTATGATGACCTTGTGGATGCTATAGGTCATACTTTAATGATGAGAAAATCCGATAAAGGGCATAAAAAGGACAGAAGAAGACAGAATAAGATGATGCGTGGGGAATGGTCAAGTCAATCTGCCTCATAGTCAGACTAGTATTAAGTAGCGTTATAAAATATTTATTTATTTTACACTTAAATTATGAATGAATTATTTATTGCGTGTGTTGTAAATATTAAAAGCTGTATGAGGTTATTTATTTGCATGAGTGATTAGTAAAGACTTTTTCAATCAAGTTTTTATCTTATTGTATGCATATTCTATTTACAGAGTCATAATATACAAAGTTCGATAAATACCACAGTAATAGTGCTGATTATGTCAGGTGTTCAGCAAAGGTGCTGAATATTATGCGTAGGCGCAGGTCTTCCTCTGTGGATCGGTCAACGGCAACCTATCTCTCAAAAGCCCATACATAAACTAATCAAAAATAATATATAATTGTTTTATGGATGTTTTATAATTGTCATTTGTTACATCGTTGAACCCTTGTCCAAATTAAATTATCAATATAAACAGCTGAAGAAATGATATTATATTTATAGAACTCAAGGGTGTTAGAAAACATTAATGATTTAGTCAGTTATCATCCTATAGTACGACAATATTAAAATGTAATATAAGGAAGATATTGTATGCCACTTATGGCCCTATTAAAATACTTTGTCATAATGGACATAATGCAACCCCTGTTTAAAAATCATTCTTCCATCTTTGTACCACTTGTAGTCTTCTTATCGCTAGTTTAATATTGCTTGTCAATAAATGACGTGGTTAACGTCATTCTGACTAATAATTTGGAATTTAAGAAGTATTTTACGGATACGGATTTATAATTTTTGACGGATTGAAAGCTCGTTCAGTGTTAACTTAGAAGTTAACACTGAACGGGCTTTCAGTCCGTCAAAAATTATAAAGAAACATAATACAAACACACCTATTACGTATAATTAAAATTGAAATTTCAAAATATTATTCCAAACATAAATAATAATACTTACATGAAATTTAAAACTAATAACTATTATTAGATAATAAAATACACTAAAATAATTTCCAAACAAGAAGCGAAATATACAAAATAATTATTACTGTTAACATAAATAAATATTTAGTTATGTAATGTTCCGTTTACAAAACAATGAAATTAAATATTTTAACATAATCTCATTATGTTATACCTACTTGCTTGCACCGGTGCGGTGACATAATAATTATTGGTATATCTTCAAATATGGAAGACTACCAGATCCAACTCTGATGGATAAGGCAGTGGCGCAAGTTTTTTTCTAGGGGTTGAGAGGTAAGACGGCAATCGTTCCTATTAAGTCAATCCAAAAAAAGGAAAGGGTGGAGGTTGAATCCTCCAATGCAACCGAAAACAAACGCCAGGATAATGATGTTGTAATTATTATGTAACAGATTTGTGTTATAATAGTAACACAAAGTAATACATTGGTAAAGTATATTATCGTCAGAATGTTATACGAATATCACACATTGTAATAAAGCTAACGGCTTTCATCCGGATCGGATTCGAATATGTTAGTTAAGTACACAAAGCCAGTCGAACCATACGTAAGATCTCTAAGCAAACTCCCTGCGTTCAGTATTTTTGAAGGTGTGATGACGCAGTTGGAAAGTAGTGTCATCCTTACGTCAGTTCCGCTGGGACAATAAAACGAACTATCAAATTAGAGCTTGTTTTTGAAACCTTTCCTGACCTCTTTATAAGCAAGCCTTTGTGAAACAATAGGAGTCTTAATGTATTTTTAAAATGAATAACGTAAGCCGGTAACCTTTAAGTTACTTGTTGCGTTATGTAATTATTAAAGATAAGTAATAAGTAGGTACAGTCTTTAGCAAAGTACTCAAAGTGATCTTTATACGAAAATTCTAATTTTATATTTGCTATCACAAAGCTTAAATAGTTGTAAGCATCCAGAGTGGTCAAAATATCTTAGCAATCAATTCTCCATAACAACATAAGATAGCAGAGTGTTCATATTAATATGTGCTAATAGGTCGCTCAATGACATCTAAGCTATCAGAGTGTTTAAAAATGGATTTACCTAATGTCATTTAATCGCTTTTTTTGACTCATGAACTCACCGAGTAATGATGAAGTCGCAATCAAAATTAAAGTGACTTGGATCCCGCATCGAAATTAATAAAAAGTAAATTAGGAAATTTAGAAATGAAACAGGGACACACAGACGTCATAGGCAGCAAGTGTTTGAAAATCGAAGTAATTAACCTTCGGTTTATTTACGTTAGTGTATTTATTCAACTTATTAAATTTGAATTGAAGTTATAAAGCTTGGGCTTTTTCTGGCAAGAGATTATTATTTACGAGGTTTGCATGTTGCATGTTATGAGGATGTTCAACACAACATCCAGTCGCATTCACTTTTAAATTCGCGGCAGTTCCGGTTATATAATGTTTAGCAGTCCGGTTTGCAGTCGATTATTTTTAATACTTTATTATGTCCGGTATAATATTTTTTGACCGAATAAAATTAAATACATTCACTCAATATGAAACTTCCTGCTAAATCTCAAAAAACTAAGTAAATTGAGAAATAAATTGGAATTTAGCAGATTTTCTAAATAATTTATTTTGTTATTACTTCACTTATTTTCATTTAAATCTTAATTTCATTTTACATACATAATGTAAATGTTCATGTTTACATGTACATGGCGTAATAGGCAATGCCGTGGGTATAATAGGCAATTGTCAGTGCTCACTAAAAAAATATTTACCAGTGATATATGGAAATCAAACCGATTAGTTCTCCGACGAGTCCCGATTTGAATTGCTGGGAACCTTGTCCCTTTCTGGTTCAGAGTGGCTGGTAATTTTTTTTGTGTTTATTTGACTATGTAATGAAATGATTGGCAATAGGCTCGCCATCTATTACATTGGGACCTAAACATAAACTAGCGAAATGTGGGTGCTAGCACCTCTGCTCACCCCTTCGGGGTATATAGGCGTGAGTTTATGTTATGTTATGTAATGAAACTATTTATGATGTGAAATATATTTTCAACACGAATGCGTTACACGTAGGTACATGGCAAGTCAGCTGCAACTTTCTCTTGTACCGGCATTAAAATTTAAAACTTGTTCCAATCGATGACTGTACACTTAAAATACACACTGAATGTTAGTGGTCGACAGTTAAATACTCTTGTGACCTGCTGAGCTAACAATTTGTAATGAGCAGTTTGGCTTAACCGGTCACCTTTTTATTTATTTAGGAAAAAATGGGCTCATACTATTTTTTTTCACTATTATTTATGATAGCCTCATGCCATTTTGGATATGGTGAGTGATGTTATATATTTTATAGTAGATTGACCTAGCCAATATGGTAGGTTCTTATTTTTTATCTACTTTTAGACTTTCAAGCGTAATATAACAAATCAAAACAATAAATCATTTATTTTATGCGGTAATTAAAGTAGAGTTAAGGTTGATTTACATCACGCCTTTATCCCCTAAGGGCGAGGCAGAGGTGAATTAACATCCACATTTCACTAATCATTAAATTAGGTCCCACGTAATAGGGGTGAGCTTATTCCCGTTTTCCGGGCACTATTTTTGACTCAAGCCATGCAGCTGAGGCTGAGTCTGGGCTGTATATATATATGTCTGTTTTTAAGCAGCCTTATCCCATAGTCGCCTTGTACGACACCGCAGGGCAAGAGATGGGGTGGCCCAAATTTTACTCTGCTGCGAACCACACGTCTATCTAACGGGGATTTATTTTACTACCTGATTTTTATTTGATTACACACAATATTATAATACCGGTGATTATTTGTTGGTCTTTTACAGGTGACAAGCCATACAAAGTAATAAATTTCAAAATACCTCAAGCAGTTTGGCGACAAGCCCTAAAACCTACACCCGTACTAAAATCTCCTGTAACTATCACAATTCCTGTAAATGTTCAAGACGATAGTAATTTAACTGATGATTTAGAGGAAGATGAAACACCAGAATTGAATGATGGTACAGTTGAATCACAAGACCCAGTTGTTATTGCAAACGATCCTGTACCACCAGTGGCAGTAACACAGGCCCCTCCATTACAAGATGAAGTCATAACACCGGCACCTCCCATTCCTGGCCAAGTAGTACGATTACCGTGTCAGTGCCGCCAGAGGCAATGTGGGTGCTGTACCGGGACTTTTATGGAAAGATTTAGAATGAAGGCCTGCGGTAATATAACATTCATTCCGGAAGACTTTGTCTTTGATGTTAATATGAACGTAAACAACAGAACAGTTGTGAGACGAAGAGTTTCAGGTGAGCGTGAGACTATGTATAGATGTACTTACACTTTCTTTAAGAAATAATTCAATCTTTTGTAACGAAACGTAACGTTTGGAATACATAATAAGGTGTCTGTGTTACGAATTTGTAAGTAATGTAAACACAATAGCATTAGACAAAGTTAGTACTTAATAGAAAGTTATTTCAGCGAGTGACCCGCCACCGATATGCTTCAACCCTAGAAGAGCACCATTTGTTCAAGTATGTGCCGAAATTTCGAATATACAGATTAGAAACAAAAATGTCAACGCTTGTCTTGACATAAATGCAAATATTGGAGATTTCCCCGTTTACTCAGCCTCGTTTAGATGTTTTAGGTAAGAAATTTACAAATATACATATAATGACTTTGTTGACAAAGAGTTTATTGACACTTGAAATAAACACTTTCAACTCCAAAGTTACTCTTACACTTCTTTCTGTTTTGTACTTAACTAGTTTTCCAACGTCTCGGGCAGACGTGAAGACCCATTCTACATTTTTAATTGGTTTGATTCCGAACCTAGCCCTTTACTACTGGTGAGGTGAAGTTTAAAGGGGTTTCAACGTATATTATATACTTCTGTCCCAGCAGAAACATAGCATAATGAGTGCTGGTGGTGAGTAGGGCAGCCAGAGCTTACTTGAGAATTTTTGTGCTGTCAGTGGGAAGACCAAAGGCTTGTCATGCTTTGTCTTCTACACTGATGGCACGGAAACTTTCTATTCTTACTGGGTCGGCAGCACGAGTGTGACCCCTCTGGTGTTGCACACGTCCATAGGCCACGGTAACCACTTTCCATCAAGTGAGCCGTCTGACACATAAGTTGTATAATTTCTTTTAATTAAAGCGTGTCGATATAGACGAACTTAGTAGAGAAAACATGTACACCCGAGGAGAGGGCTAGATTGTGAGAGATGGCCCAGGGTCGGCCGGGGTGCGCGGGATATGCCTGTCAACCTCACCTTCGGCAACCAAAACGACCCACAGACGGCGTGCGTTTTAGTCGGTTCGAGTCCGACATAACCTCTTCCACCGGCTCCGGTGGGGAGGTATCCGTGGGGATTTTGCGCATGTAAAAAAAAAGTAGAGAAAACATGTTTTTGGTTGAAAAACCATTTATTAGTTTGAAAAAAAAACGGTACATCGTAGGACACGTGTATAAAGAATCGCTCTAAGATATATACTGAAGGAAATAGATGTAAAATTCTAAAATGTGTATGTTAAATTATATTTTATTGTCAGGTTTGGAGCATCAGGTTTACAAACTGGGAAGAAACCAATTTTTTCTATCTAAATCGATTTTGATTAGATATAAAATTTTAAAATGTGTTCTTCAATTTTATTGTCAGGTTTGGAGCATCAGGTTTACAAACTGGGAAGAAACCGAGACCAGTATCCTCATCAGGCCCGAAACCTGTCAATCTCTTTGGTAGTAGTAGCAGTGACAAAGATGACAGCGATGGCGGAGGATTTTTCGAAAATACAGTGGGAACAGTTTTTGGAGAAGGTGGTTTGTTCGGTGGAGGAGGGGATGATGGTGGAAGTTCTAGTAGTGACGATGGACCTTTCGATGGAATCGGTGATGCGTTTGGAGGCTTTTTAGATTTAGAATAATAACTAACTGTGATTTTGAAGTATTGAAATAACATGTAAATTATTTATTTATTTAGAATAATAAAAGAATACATTTAATCTGAGTATTTTTTAAACACTGAAGTTAAGCACTAAACTTTAGTGAAAGTTGCGGATATTAAGATTAAGAGATCTTTCTCTGCCTCTATTGAACCGGTTCACGGTTGTACATGTAAATTGTAGTGTTGAGCCAGTGTCCGACGTTCCGTGTCCACGTATATTCACACTACGATCTAGTCTAAGAAAATGTGTTCAGTGATTTGGTTATTTACAGTTGTTTGTTTTGTTTGTGTGGAAGGAGGTAAGTCATTTAAATATCAACGTTTAATGTATGTATTGTATTGTTGTGGTAAATACTATCTTGTTTATTTGCAGTAAGCTTAAACAGCAATGCGAATAAAACTAGTGACGGAAATGTAAATCTTAAAGGAATAGAAGTTCCGGATAATTTTTTAGTTATGATGCAAGAATTGAAAGCAAATTCATCTTTGGTTCCTGCTGTACCGGTAGCGAGACACAAACAACGTCAAGGAAACGCTACATCTTCAACCAGTTCGCAGTCTTCTGAGGATAGACGCTGCGTTTGTCAAATGGGTGTTTGCAAGTGCTGTACTGGTTATATTATGGATTTGATAAATCAAAAAGCCTGTATGCGAGTTACATATCACCCTGGAGATTTTGCTTTTGATGTGGCTATGTCTTTAAACAATAGGGTACTTTATGAAAATTCGATGTCAGGTAAGTTCTTATAACACTTAACAAGATAAGATAGGTTCGTCAAATTGAATCTTT
Organism: Eilema griseolum; assembly: GCA_963662185.1. Lineage (NCBI taxonomy): Eukaryota > Metazoa > Arthropoda > Insecta > Lepidoptera > Erebidae > Eilema > Eilema griseolum. Next base: position 22,076,812 of record OY759230.1, on the reverse strand, counting down.
AAACTGCTGAGTAATGTGTTGTAAAAATAAGTTTAATACTAGAACCCGCAGATGATTAATTACACTATTTACAATATTTATTATGAAAGCTGAAAAGTCTTTTAATAACAAAGCGTCCAGAACTATTATTATCTTGTTATTTTGTTCAGTTTACATAACAAATTGTATATGAGTTCTTATCAAAGGTTATGAAAACAAATAAGACTAGTCCAATTAAACATTTATTTTCAGGAAAGAACCCCCGACCGATATGTATAAGTCCGCCAAGAATAAGCAATTTGAAAGTGTGCGCCAAATTTTATAATATATTCTTCCCTGGAAGGAACTTTCACTTTTGTTTGGCAATGACAGGAACTTGGCGAGCATTAGAACTCTTCAATTTTAGATTTGATTGCCTCCGGTATGTATTTGTTATTTTTTTATTTTCATAAGCGGTCAATCCTCTTTTTGATGTAGGCTGTTACTAAATTTATAAGACTGTATTCCAACAATAAATATTTTTTCCAAACCAACTTTAACTCCTATTTTATGGCCTTAACTGATGAATTTTAATGTACATAATTAACTTTAAATTAATGTAATTTAATATACATAGTAACCGCGGTAACCTAGTGGTATGGGTAATGGACTGCTTAGACGAGGTCTCGGGTTCGATCCCAGGTTTTACCATGGCACATATCAATGACTTTTCGATACCTATCGAAGTTATGTGTGTATTGGCAGGTTTATAAGTGTTCGGTTAATGGCAATAGGCTCGCCACCTATTACATTGGGACCTTGACATAAACTGGCGAAATGTGGGTGCTAGCACCTCTGCCTATCCCTTTGGGGATATAGGCGCGAGTTTATGTTATGTTATGTTATAATTTTTCAACTCAGGTATTTCTAAATAATTTTTTTTCACTCACTTTATATGTAAAAACATTTAACCCCAATTTGACATCTTTTTAATCTTTAAAAAAAATAATTACCGATTTTGGGCTGATGAAATCGGCAAAATCCTTTTTTATTACTTGTCGAAAAGAAACCTGTCCAAATTTAGTTGTCCTCACTTGCATAGTTTCAACTCTGTGTTGTGAGTCACGTGAAAGAGGCCTTCTTTATAACATTAGTATAAATATCAAACAATGACCAATAACTTTCTAACATTAAATCTTTATTTGAGGCTAAAACTTTCTATTTTTATTTTAATAAACACTACTACTAATGTGGGTCATTCATAACTAGAATTCTCGCGAATACCTTGAACTAAGTTATGAGAAAAAGTTTTTATAGGGAGACGATCCAAATTGAGAATACGTTTTCAAAATATCGGCCAAGATTAAATTAACCAAGTTAAACTAGCTAAATTTAGCCTAGTTTCTGGATGTATCTGTTGATAAAATGCTTTTTGAATTTGAATGCATTTGACCATGAGGTCAGCACAGATGATTAAAGTTATGTGTTTGGCTTCAGCTTAGGTTTTTATTCGCTATTTTCTTCTATTCGCTTATTCTTATAATATAGGCACAGCGAAACTACATAGTTTTTTTTTTTTTTTACATATAGGACACGTCAATTGGACTTCGCCTTGCCTGATGGTAAGCTGAAGGCAAAGTCCCAGAAAAGAGGGTCACCATTACTTACACCTACCGTGTGACAATGGTGACACTCAGCTTGACGGCCTCATCATATGCTTTTTCACGCCCCGCTTAAAGGACCCGGGACTATAGGAAGAAGGAAACACGTGAGCTGGTAATGAATTCCAGGCCTTAATGGTGCGACAGAGGAAAGAGTCTCCGAGTTTGTTAGACTATGCTATACGTAGGCATAAATATTGGCATAACACAACGTAATACAACACCATAATTCATCTAAAAGCGAGTTTAACAAAGTCACTTAGAAATTCTTTGTTTTCTATCAGGATGGGTGCAAATGGCCTAGCTATGGTGAAACCCCAGGACAACGGTGGCCTTCCAATACCAAATCCTCAAGGTGGGGTAGATGCAGTCGTCGATAGTGGAGACGACATCGAAGACTACGATGAGAACGTCGTCAGGTCACTGCTATCTGAGATCGACGATCTGTTCGACCGTTAACATCTATATTTTATACATCAGTGTTAATATCTTTAGAACTAAGGTCATAATGGCACCCCCATTTCGGGCCTGGAATTACTAGATCTCCTACAATAATGAACTGATCAGGTGAATCTTCTTCAGGTACACTGTTACGTACTGTACCATACGTGTCTATGTTCGTACAAGTCTTCGCCGGGAACTACATAAAGCCTTATTAAAATAGAAAAGTAAAACGAGTCTTACTAAATCTAAGTAGGTATAATATGTTCAATAAGTAACTATTTAAAAGTTACCTAATAATTAAATTTATGTATAGTTGCTAACTATTTATTTATTAGTTAGTTATTTTTAGTAGGTATATTTATTTATTAGTTATTATGTAATATTGTTGAGTCTATCTGAAAAATGTTCAGTCATTTCGTTTGCCTAATACGCTAATAGTTATGAATTATGAATCGATTTAATTTAAGAACAGGAAATAACAAGGATTGCAAAAGCTACAACATGCATCTCAACTTAATTTTTATGCCGATATCTGCAAAATAGCATTAACTTTTAATAATAATTACTAGTTACAATTTATTTTTTACGCTGCTTCTTTCAATTTATGGTAAATGCTTCAAAATTTGTTTATTTGAAGGAAAAGCACCTATTTAATTACTACCAATAATAAATTATACGAATTTTATTTTGAGTTTTCTTTTGTGTGTCTTTTGAAAGGAATTATGAGGTTAGCAGTTATTAAGCAAAATAATAAACTAGTAGGTACCTACCCAACTGATACAATGTCACAGATATCTTTTATCGCGTGGGAATCCCTACCGATACAACCTCGCCACCCGGTTGTACCAGAGTCAGGGTCTCGAGATGGTGGAACTACGGTGCCCCTACCTGCCCTCGAAAAGGACAGGTCACAGACACCTATATTTATAGTACAATGTATTGCTTAAAGTCTCACCTCAGAAAGACTACATTTTTTTGTATAGGACACGTCAATTAGAATTAGTCTTGCCTGTAGGTAAGCTGAAGGCAAAGTCTCAGAAAAGAGGATCACCATTAGGTACTTACATATACCATGTGACAATGGTGACACTCAGCTTGACGGCCTCATCATGTGCTTTTTCACGCCCCGTTTAAAGGACCCAGGACTGTAGGAAGAAGGAACATTGCCCGGGCTCTGCTTTTCTTGCACTTTCCTCCTGATGGGGTTTATCTTGGCTTTATTGGTTTTGGTTTATCGTGACTGCATGGCGTCTGCTCATACGGAGGAAACTGCACGACTAGTTTATTTTAGCTACTTTCATAGAGTTATGTCATACGGTCTGCTGCTGTGGGGCTGAGCTGCCGATATTGAAACTATATTTGTACTACAGAAACGAGCGATACGAGCGATCTATAGCCTCAGACCCCGTGACTCGCTGAAAGAACTTTTCAAACAAATTAATATTTTAACAGTTGCTTCTCAATACATCTATGAAAATATCTTATATGTACGAAAAAACGTAAATATTTTCGAAAAACTATCTGATGTACACAATTTTAATACGAGAAATAAAAATAAACTAGTTGTACCAAAACTTAGGCTTCACAAGGTTGGTGATTCATTTGTAGGCAGCTGCATAATGGACTTGATTAATATGCCAATAAATAAATTTAAAATAGAAGTGAAAAAAACTTTAATGAGTAAAGGTTACTATAAAGTGGATGAGTACCTTAATGATGTTAATGCGTGGTCAACATAAGTCTCTTGCTTGCTCGCACAAAATAAATTGTATACCAAAATTAATTTAAAAAAGAAAAATAATCTAGTTCTAATGTAGTTCGGTAAGTTTCTTGCTGGTATCTTCTCAGTAGAACTAATCTACCGAACCAGCGAAAGAATCATTTTCCAATGGTTTATTTTTACATTATTTAATATTTTTATATTATTTCTTGACATACATAATTGTAAAATTTTGACGTTCATATGTGCTCTTTATGTGCCTAAACTGAATAAATGAAATTGATTCTTTGATTCTTTGATTCTTTGATTCTTTGATTCTTTGATTCTTTGATTCTTTGATTCTTTGATTCTTTGATTCTTTGATTTTTTGATTCTTTGATTCTTTGATACAACTTCATCTACTCCTTCGTTAAACTTATCAGTGATTGAATGAAAATGATTTCTTACCATGCAATCACTCAAACAAATACAACTGTGTAGCGACATGTGCGATACAAATTTGCAATGAACGGTAGTTTCATTGAAATCCATTTGTCTAAGGTAAATATATACCTAGTATGCCTAGTATGCGTAATATACGCTTTCAAGAAAATGTCGTAATAATTTGAGATAACAAAGTAATTTCTGTATTGACTTACTATCTTTAAAGTTCACGATTCGTTAAATTTCGTATTAAATCTGTACGGAGTATGAGCAATTACAATAACTTTCTGTTAGTACAAAATGTAAAACCTCTGTGGTGAGTACTTGCACCGGGATAAGTATATACCTAGCTTTGGATGGGTCAAGTCCCACTTGCATCTAAGGAGGTATATTACTTATCCTGGGTCCAGGGGTTCGCTTTCCTGCTGCATCAGTCTAGTGACTGCCGTCTATTCTTCCGTAATATGAGTGGATAGTCTGTGTCAGATCCTCATCCGTTGATTGACAGGTGAATCGGCTGGTAGATGAGGTTAATTTGAGCTCTGAAGATTAATAGGGTTCCATACACCACTTCCGTATCAGATGACCATGACATTTTTTATTAGGTCATACTCTGCAGAAACACGAAGTCTGGAAAATTGCCTGGCAACAGGCTCGCCCCGCTTCTACATCTAACCAAAAAAAGTTAACGAATCTTGGATGTTAAAATACACCTTTGACTACAAGGTAGGTACTTTGGCTATTATTTACAGGCGTAAGTATAAATACAAAAAAAATCATTAAAGAGTAGCTAAGAGTTGAAAAGAAGAAGAAGAAGTATGTATGGGGTCTCATCAGGATCTCTTGCAAGCTGGTATAGATCTGCTAATTGACGAACGAGGTTCTGGCACCGGCTTTCTTCTCGGGGTTGGAGTCAAACGGTGTCAGTACCGTAAAAATAAAAAAAAAATATATGTGAGAAGTAGGAAAGCGGAGCCCAGACTCTAAAGTAAAAGCTTATCATCTAACCGGGTTGCTCGCGGCAATAATTCACTGCGCGGATGCGTGGACGGCCGGCGCCTCCTTCTGGGAGCAAGTTATGCTCGTAAAGGAGGAGGCGGGCCGAGAACGGCAGCGGGAGCGAAGGAGGATCGCAAGTCAAGCTGCCCGCGTATTGAGGCAATTCGAACGTCAGAGGTCGATGACTGACCGCCGCCCCCCGTGAGCGCAGGACTGGAGGTGACGGGATGAGCCGCCTGTCACCCTGGCAGAAACAGGCCGCGGAGACGCCTCCCCGTTTCCGGGGACGAGTTAGGGACTCTTTGGTCCTCATACCCAAGGAGAGGGTCAGATCGAGAGAGATGTGATGTGATGTGATGTGTGTAGGGCGGAAAGCGAGGGATATGCCTGTTAACCTCACCTTCGGCAACCAAAAACGACCCACTAGCGTCGTGCGTTTTAGCCAGTTCGGGTCCGATATAACCGCTCCCACTGGCTCCGGCTCCCACTGGTCGGGATTTTCCGCTCGTAAAAAAAAGAAGCATCCAACCGGGATTGACACTCGCGCTCGGATGAAAAGAGACGAGATTAAAGAATATGTATCTACACAAAACCTTTTGGAGATTCATCTGGCTTCAAATTCTGGCATATTGAAGTTTTCTTCTTCATTTCTATACAGTATGATTAAAAGTTTAGCAGCATGTTTGTCCTAGGTACAGAGGTCAGAATTACATCATTAAGTACGGAATTCGTCACACGAAATGTATTTCCATACTAGCTGTTGCTCGCGGCTCTACCTGAGTCGAATTAAGTTGTCTCGATCAATAATCTGTGTACCAAATTTCAGCAGGTTATTTTCAAAAATGACAATGTGTATACATTTTCATCCCCTTTTTGAACCCTTTTAACCCTTTCGCGGTGAAAGGTAGCCTGTCCTTTCCCAAGCTCTCGTTCATCTTAGTACCAAACTGAATCAAGATCGGTTCAGTAGTTTAGGTGTGAAAGCGTAACAGACAGACTAACTCACTTTCGCATTTATATCAAATATTTTATGGATATGGATTAGTAAAGCCGTGAAAAGATTTATCTGCTGTGAAAACACCTGGCCCGAACAGTGGTGGTATCGCATCGATCCGATACGTAGGAGTTTCTCTCTAGAAAGTACCGCAAGTCAGTTGCGCTCGCGCATTGCATACCTTGCATACAAATTCTTTGTTACCTTTGGAAGTATAGACATAGGATATCGGAAACCGATCATTTGAATTTTGTCCCTAGAGCCGGCAGTCGATAAGTTGAACGAACTTTTGACAAAATGAAAACGAAAACATTTGTGATTTCTGTTCTGTTGTGTATGTTCTTGTACTGTAAGCCAGGTAAGTGATTTCATGTTGATAAATTTTTTGTCTTTATGGTTGTAAAACTTGGTTTATGTTAATTAAAATATAGAGTTAACTGTTGAGAATTAATTAACTTTCGAAGATCTAACCAATTTATTTATGTGAATGGTTTTTGTTGATTATTTTGCATCTCCTGATGTAGATATTTTAACACTAGTCCAGATGAGACGCTATAATATGTTATTGAGAGTGGGATCTACAGTTTAAGTTCTTTCGATTTCAGGTCTTGCAAACAGGCGCCAAATGCCGATTACTAAAGAGGACAATAGTATGGATGTAACAGATTTTTCTGTGTATTATGATCTGAAGACGAATGCAGTGAGTATTTACATACATACACATTAATCACGCCTTTATCCCAGGAGGGCTAGGCAGAGGTGAATTAACACCCACATTTCACCATCATTGTATTCGGTCCCACGTTATAGGAGGTGAGCCTATTGCCGTTTTCCGGGCACTATTGTTGCCTCGAGCCATGAATCTGAGGCTGAGTCTGGGCTGTATATATCTGTCTGATGTTAAACAGCTCTATCCCTTAGTCGCCTTGTACGACACCGCATGGGAAGAGATGGGGTGGTCCAAATTCTATTCTGCCGGAAACCACGCGGTGATTTGTTAAATTATTTGTTATATAAAGAAATGAGTATTTGTTATAGTAATTTCAATGACAAAAATATATACCTACTTAATAAGAAAATTCCTTACAAGAGTGATAGCCGATTCAGTTGAATCAGATAACGTAATAAATTAAAGTAATTAATATTGCTGGTCTTTTTCATATAATGATACTTATCGATATCTATCGATCGATCTATCGATATCGGAATTTACGATATCTTTTCATGTGGGTGCTTTTAATTAAATACAAAACATTATTTAAAATAAATAATGTTTTTTATAAGTGACTATGGTATCTATCAGATGTTGATAACCAATGTTTTACCGTTCGAGTATAAAATATAAATAATCCGATACTTTTACTTACATAGGTAGTTAATAATTAATGTTAAGAAAGGAAAAGTGTTTTACAGTTACCTACCAGCTGTAGGTTACAAAAATGAAAGTTTTGTAAAGATGAGGAATAATAATATGACAACATGCTTTTATATTAAGAAAAATTAAATTGAATTAGTGTTTAATTGAAAAGGAACCTGTTCAAAATCATCATCCTCCTGCCCTTATCCCAAGATTATTTGGGGTCGGCGCAATGTGTTCTTTTTCCAGTCATCTCTAGTTGGAGTCATTTCAACATTCACTCCCTTCTTAAACCTGTTAAAAATATTACAAAACTTTTACTATGAAAGGGCTAGATTTAATAAAATGGATATTCATCTGAAAAGATAATAGAGAAATGAGTTAGTTGATATACACCATGAAGATGATCTTTTAGCGATTAAGTTTAATCTCTCATTAAGTAAGTGCCTCTGTGATGTAGCAGTAGAACTATCAGTCGAAGGTCGCGAATTTGATTCTAGCTTAGTGCCAATGTTAGTGTCAATGTATATTAGATATTTTTAATTAAATTTATGATAATAATAATATTATTTATTTATCACGTCAAATGTTCATAAATCAGATACAATAAAACTAAAAAAACTATTGTACAACTTATAGCTAAAAATAATTATAATGCGCCGTGGATTTCCTCCTTCCTCTTGTGGTAGCGTTCCCAAAAGACTGGCAGTAGGTATTGCCACGTTGTATGGCAATGCTTATTCTCTGACTAAAAAGAGGCCAGCCTTCTGGTCACAGAAGCGTCGACCACCATCATGGGGGAGTGGCTAGAGAGGCCACACGGCAGCCTCTCGTACCGTCTGACGCAGATGATCACCGAGCACGGATGCTTCGGAAAGTATCTGCGTCGGATGCAGAAAGAGCCAACGTCCGAGTGCCATCACTGCGACGCGAGCGAGGACTCAGGTCCGCACACGCTCACCGAGTGTCCGGCGTGGGAGACGCCGAGGCGGGAGCTTGTGGTGGCCCTGGGAGTGAGGGTTCTCACGCTCTCCACCTTGCTCGCGGCGATGGTTCGCTGCGCGGATGCGTGGGCGGCCGGCGCCTCCTTCTGCGAGCAAGTAATGCTCGTGAAGGAGGAGGCGGGGCGGGAGCGGCAGCGGGAGCGACGAAGGATCGCAAGACAAGCTGCCCGCGTACGAAGGCAACTCGGGCGTCGGAGGTCGATGAACGACCTCCGCCCCCCATGAGCGCCGGCCTGGGGGTGACAGGTGAAGCCGCCTGTCACCCTGGCAGAAGCAGGCCGCGGCGGTGGCGCGCGTGGCGCGCCTCCCCGTTTCCGGGGACGAGTTGGGGACTCTGTAGTCCCCACACCCGAGAAGAGGGCCAGATCGTGAGAGAAGGCCCTGGGTCGGCCGGGGTGCGAGGGATATGCGTGTCAACCTCACCTTCGGCAACCAAAACGACCCACAGGCGGCGTGCGTTTTAGTCGGTTCGTGTCCGACATAACCTCCTCCACCGGCTCCGGTGGGGAGGTATCCGTGGGGATTTTGCGCACGTAAAAAAAAAAAAAAAAAGAAGCGTCGACCATTCGCTTCGCAATTTCACGGAAGAGATTGCGATTTTAGATTTTAATATATAGGTAAATATGACCCGTAGCACGGGTTTTCTTAACCTAATTCTGACACCAGTTCCTCTCAAAGAGTAAATGTATCAGGAGTAGGTATCACTTTTGCCTCCATCATGTATCTTTTGTTTCTTGTGCCTGGCTTGTAATATATTATATGTATATAGGTATTATAGATATTTTGTGATAAGTATGTTTGTCCGCATTCTAGAATCCATAATACAAGCTAGTTAAGCTATGCTTACATGGGGCCTAGATGAAGCTGTCTAAAAAGTCCTACAATAACTATTTAGGTATTCCGTTATCTACCGACCATGATAGTTTTATCTAAATTCCTATCTAAGTATAATAAACTTCAAAATGAATGTTTCTCTCCTTTTTAGACAGTGAAGACTATGATGCCTCGTCCATGGTACCAGCCTGGCTGGCAATTGCGCCTACCTTTCAAGGGCGGTCAATGCGATTGTGACACTTTCAAGTGCAATTGCTGTGCCGGCATCCGCGTCCCCCAGTTTGGCTTCGACAGACAAAGTTAGTATACTTTTTTTTATTATGCGAAAAATTCTGACGGGTACTCCCCTCGCCGGAGCTGGTGGTGGAGGTTGTGTCTACTAAAACGCACGCCGTCTGAGGGTCGTAGGTTGTCGGAGGTAAAATTGCTCGCATCCTGGTCAAGTTAGTATACTTAGGTATTGCCCATTATACACTGTCGATTAGTCGCCGGCGACTCAGTCGAAAACGGCTGTTATTTTTAATAGTTATAATGGGTTTTTGGTTTAAATAGGACTTTGCTTATGGTTTAGTTGCCGGCGACTAGTCGACACTTTTTTTTGTACAACTTAGATGGCAGACAAACACACGACCCACCTGGTGGAAAGTGGTTACCGTAACCTATGAACGTGTGCAATACCAGGGGAGTTACCCAAGTTACACCCGTGCTACCGCTACATTGGGTAATGACACTCAGACTTAGTGACTAAGTGGTATAATCCAACTTTAAAACAAATATTTGATTTGTTAGGTCTATACCGTGATGAGGTATAGTAAGTTATACCTAGATACCGGCAAATATCTTGAACAAAAGTCGGCGTTGTGGGGATATGCATTGCCGAGCAGAAATAAGCAAGTGGAAGTGCAAGGTCTGAAATGGATTGCATTGGTCAAGATGATGATTAGGGGTGTAAATAGGGCCCATCAAGATCTGCGGGGCCCGCGTCTACCTCACTTGCTAGTCAGTAGGTACATCTGTTCATTGACAGACGAGCTTCTGGGGCAGGTTTTATTTTTCAGAGGTTAAGAGGACAGAAGGCAGTCGCTCCCTGGAAAGTCTACAGTAAAAAGTTATTAGCAGATCCCGTGCTCCAAGATGTAAATTTTGGATGTAGGTAACTGGGAAATCGCTATGAGCCTATTTTTTTAGACAAGCACACGGTCCACTTGATCGAAAGTGGTGACACATGAGCGTGTGCAACATCATTCACTGAGCGTCATCATCGTTCTTTGGGCCTTATACCTACTCAGTTGGGGTCGGTGTTCCAGTCTAACTAAGATGCAGCTGAACTTCGGAATTTTGCCAGCGAATGCCATCTGACCTCCACAACCAATTGCTGATATTGAAGTTCTGTAGTTAGACTAGTTGGACTTTTGAGGGCACCAAACCCACGTGACGACTGTCATAGATGTTCGTATGGCAACCAGGACCGACAGCTTAATGTGCTTCCAGAGACACGACCAGAACAATGCAAATACCCATATTCCGGCGGTGATCGGTGATCGAACCCGCGCCTCCTGCGTAGCGGCCTCGTTCACTACCACCACGCCAAGGAGGAATTTTTTTTCTAGCACCTTCGACCCGAGTTTTTGCGTCTTTGCGTCGCTTTTGTATTGTGGACTCACATTTTTTTTTGTTTTCTTTTATGAAGGTTTTTTTTTGATGAGGGTTTTTGATGAAGGCTAAGGAGGTTGTAGGTAGGTAGATTAAAATCTAACTCTAATTAAATAATGTTTTGCAGCTTGCACGGTGCTGAATTTCAATCAAAGCGAGGGTCTACTAGACTTGGAAGTGAGAATGAGAAACGAAACGGTATTGAACAAAACTTTTTCAGGTAATATTTTTCTTACGAATATATTTTTTCCAAAAAACACAGTGCGAATTTTAGTTTTAAACTATCGCGGTGTGAATTCATAATTATATAAACACGATTAAATCATAAGTAGAACTTACAATTTTTGCCGACGTTTCGGACGCGTTGCAGCAACCGTGGTCACGAATTACCTACTGGTTTGCGAGTGTCGAGAGGTATGCGCCGTATGCGGGGAACGTCGACAAAAATAGTACGTTCTGTGATTTATTCACGAAAAGTTCCGAACAGTTATACATAATTATGAAAACACAGTGCGCTTATTAAGCGTAAAAAAATGAAAGATTAACTACTTACTACTTTTTTAATTTCAGCGGCCAATCCACCTCCATTCTGTATTCCCATCCCGATTGGGGTCGTGCCTATCCCTCTTTTTGATTTCTGCATCAGACTATTCGATGTCACTCTCAACTGGAACAAAATGCATGTTTGTATGGACTGGGATACCAGAATTGATAAAGCACCAATTGTGGTGAGTACTTAGATAACTGTAATGGAAGCTAATAATCTTTCAAACTTTAATCATGAATCGCTTAGCTAGGTAGGTACACAATATGGCATAAAAAACAGGGTGGGGAGCACGAGTTTAGACCATGGTGGCCACTTTCCATCAGGTGGACCATGTGCATGTCTGTCACCGAAGTGGTGTCTTTGCAAAAACAACCGGGAACAAGCCAAAATAAAATTGCGAGTGAATACTGTAAGCATCATGTGTTGTGAATGTGATCGAGTTCGAGTTTGTAGTGAGAGTGAGACCAGTGGTAGTGCAGATAAGCGTAGCAAAAGAACTCGAAAGAGGGTATATAATCGATATATTTACTCGTAAAAAACTTATTTCACTGTTCACCGCCAATACTCCAGTTCCTCCGTTATCATGGTGTTTGTAACAGTACAATACAACATGATAAATATCCCGATTAGGTAAGTACTTTAATACTAATGTGAGTGGCCATGACTGTTTAAATACCTATATGGTATAAAAAAAACCAATAACCAAAGAAATGGGGACAAGACTTATATGCATGTAAACAAATGTTAAAACAATTAGCAAAAATATATATTACTAGCTGACCCACCCCAGCTTCGCCCGGGGTATATTTTGAAGCTTCATATCCCTTTGAGCCCGTATGTTTTAGTCTTCAAAATATGTATGAAAAGTTGACGGATTTGTTAACATTTATTATCAATGCTCCGCTCCCTTAAGTAGTGGCGTGATGATATATAGCTTAAAACTTTCCTCGATAAATGGACTACCCAACACTGAAAGAATCAAATCATTCAAATCGGACTAGTAGTTCCAGAGATTAGCGCGCTCAAACAAACAAACAAACAAACAAACTCTGCAGCTTTATAACATTAGTATAGATCTGCAATCGTACAGACGATTGAGGAACAAACGTCGTTTGAAGTCCCTATACTCCCTACATTCTATTTTTTGTCTATTGTTACATTTAGTAAGTAAAAATGCTAGAAACTGGCAACACTACATGCTATGCACATTCTACGGATCAATAATAATATTTTATTAGGGTTTTATTTAAATATCTATAGGTATGTAGGTATGCGTCTGAGCTCGTCAGGTAGGTAGGTAGGACCTATCTATATTTCTATGATTTTATTGATTACCCAGCTTTAAAAGAAGATGTTTTAATGAAATTTAATGATAAATAACTACCCACCGTATAAATACCTACTTAAGTATCTAAGTATGTAGTAATTTTGCAGTAGAAGCACCCACTATTTCTGCCTATAAGAAAAAGATTTGCCGGCCAAGTTCAGTCTCTTTTCAGATGTTAAATTTTTGTTCACAGATTTTACATTTCGACTGCATGAACATGGGAGTTGGTGGAATAAGCATATCAAAACCCGGTAGCTCGAATGAGACCCCATCAGCATCAGAGCCAGCTCAACTTAACGCTGACGTCTATGATCCGGTTACAGAACTCGAAAATACATCCACAATATCTCCTAATATAAACAATGGTACTAAATATACGTAATTGTAGATAATAATATATTTATTTATTAACACACTGGCTTTTTTCCATTATTTATTTTTATCTCACCTTGTAGTAATATAAGAAAGTGTTCATCTACTTACTTATGACATACTTATGTAAGAATATAAGTAAGTATTTATTAGATAGGTACATATTATGTTTATGAGATACCTAAACAAAAGAATCACAAGCAAGGGGTTGGAAATGCGCCTGGAGTGGGTATACCAATAGAACATAAAGAGTTTGACCTTGTATCTGCTCACATTTCTTTCGCAAAACAACGACGATGATAATTGTAGATTGGCACACTATGGTAAGTACTTACCTGTAAATTGGCGAAGGTGTGATAACGACGAAGCTAAAAATGAAATAATCCAGAACAGTATAATGTGCATGTAGATATATAAAATTAACAGCCTCAGTAGCACGGAGGCTGTTAATTTATACAGTACACCTAATTGTGTATGTGACAGTACCAATCTCTATAAAAGTATGGTAAAAATAAAAATGTGAAAATAGCAAAAACAATAGTAATAGTAAAAAAAATTGCGCAAAAACCATTAACCTGACCCTCCTCGAGCTCGAAAAACTTCGTTCATTATTGCAAAAATAAAACCTTCGATTTTCCTAAATGGGTCACCGAAACGTAGCCAAGCTAAAGAGGCTGGTATATCAATGTAGGATCCATGGAACTCCTTACCCTTCCATACCAGTTCACGTGTTTCCTTCTTTCTGCAGTCCCGGGTCCTTTAAACGAGGCGTGAAAATGCATCTGATGAGACCGTCAAGTTGAGTGCAACATGCAAAGTGTCAGTAATAGTGACCCTTTTTCTTGAGACTTTACCTTTAGCTTACCATCAGGCGAGGTTAGGTCAAATTGGCGGGTCCTATACAAAGAAAACATCTCTACAGTCATTAATACTAAACTTAAAGACAAAACGGACAATAAGTCTGTTATCCACCATCACTACAACATCACGATGCATACCCGTGCCATTGTGCAGGAAATATTCCCTGTGGTAGCACATCTCACGGCCGCACGGTTATGGAGGGTCTTAGCATTTAAAAAAACACGACATACGCGTTTCCGCGGTATATACTTACCTACAACTTTATCACAGACTAGTAGCCCGTCCCGGCTTCGCACGGGGTAGATAATTATTTATTTTTGGAAATTTGGATATAAAACACTTTTATTCACAAATATTTTTATTTATTAAAAAATTATTATTTATTAATTATATATAATATACTAAAAAAAATCCGGCGCGCTTTTCAGACTGCATCGCAAACAACGACCACGGCGCTATGGCGGTTTTGTTTACTGTTTGAATTTTTTAATTCGTAATATCTTTTGAATGGAAAGTCCAATTTAAATAATTTAAAAACTATTTTATAGGTAGTTAAATGGTCTTGACCATAAAATAATTTATTTGAATAAGGATTAATATAAACACATAAATAGCATGGTTTGAATTTGGTTAGCATTTTCATTAATGTTTAAAATGAAAAAAGTTGTTGTAGTGACATAACTACAATAGTTGGACATATATGCTACCGCGGAGATTTTTGTAGATATTATGATGTTCTTCAATATTGTTGTACATTATTTTGTACTATCGCTAATAGTTTCGGCAGCGCATTCGACGAAAGACATTTTAAGACTCATTTTTCTACACCTTCGGTTACATTGTTCAAATTTTACCAAGGAGTCCTAATTTTTTTCAAAATGAAATGTAGCCTATGTCAAATTGGAAGAATGTAGCATTCTATTGGTGAAAGAATTTTTTAAATCGGCCCAGTATTTTTTGAGCCTATTCATTACAAACATACAAACATACAAAAATAGGTACAAATCTTTCCTCTTTATAATATTAGTGTAGATGAACGCGGATGATGTGAGAAGCGTACAAAAGGTCCGTTTATACGCTTCTAACTACCTATTTTTCAATACTACATACCTATTTTTTATATGTTTTAAATTAATTTGTTTTTACAAATATTTAGATTTTTTAGAGAAATTTAAATGAAATTATAAAAATAAAAATATCAAAATATTCGTACATAATAATTTTTACGTAGTCATATTGGACTGAAATGCTACAAAGACCTATATCCAAAACCCGTTAAATAAAATAAAAAAAATCAGTATTTGACAAATCAGACAGAAGATGCCAAAAAGAAATTGAAGGGCGGTGTGAAAAGAGTTTAGATTTTGTGTAAAATTACGGTAGCTCAAATTCAATCTGTTTCTATATGTAAGACGTCCACCATCAAACTCAAGGGTAATTTAATTTCTCTTTCATAGGGATTATAAAGTGAAATTTAAAATGGGCGATAATGACGATTATTATGATGGTGACGGGTTAGTATAGTTTGCATGTCGGATAGTGTTTTGATACTAATTTTGTGTTGGTCTTGCTTTACTAATCAGTACTTATTTTTGTATTATATGTAAGTATTATGTGGCTTTTATTGCGTAAAACAATATTTGTTATAAATAGTATATATCATCGTTAAATTACACTGCATTATAATGCCGACATAGTGGGCCATGTTGATTTAAAATATTTAAAAAAGATATTTATATGTTCAAGTACAGCAGTTTCTTTGCTTGACGTACATGTTCATCTACCATTTTTATGTGACGTATAAATTTAATATGAATTTTCTAAAATTAGAACCATGTATTTTTATGTACAGAATTGCCAAGCCATAATAACATTAACAGTAATGTTATGTCTCTGGAACTACAAGTTACATACCTACATACATTATACATCTTTGGTGTGTTAAGATTTCAGAAATTTCTATGAGAAGATATTAGATCTTGATGGGTCTTATTTCAAACGTTACGTAAAGCTACTAGACTTTTTAAAGACTCAAAAAGACTTTGAATTTAGAATTTAGCAATCATCTATAAAAGTTCCAGTATGCCGCCTATTTCATAGGCTCTGCCAAATAAAAACTCATATCTAGACAATGCTATCAGCTGCTATCAACAATACTTATTATAAGCCACCATACACTTAAATATCTATTCTAGCTTTCGCTTATGAATTATCTGAGATTTATGCCTGTAGTGCTTACTTTTTTTAAATTCAGTACAAAATCAAAAGATAAAGAAAACATTTTAAATTACCTATATCAATATTATTTTAAAATGTATTCACTAACATTCTTTTGGCACATTTCTGTACTTTGATGCTTTTTAAAGTAGATTTGCTGCAATTTATTATTTTTAGTAAAACATTGTATAACTGTCACACTTTTTAAGTTCTCATATATTAAAAATAATTTAAAAAAATAATTGAGCTGGAATGAAAAAAAGTAGTTAATTTTTTCTTTAAAACTTTACTACAGGTACCACCACTATTATCTATGGTTTTTATATTATGTTTAATATACATAAACAAAGTATTTGCATTTTTAAATCAATAGGACAATGGATTCTTTGGGGGCTACAACAGAGGTCATCTATAACTGGGTTGATATTACTGGAGATTTCTTCAATCATATTCAAGGTAAGATCAAGGGAGACTTTTTTATTTGTAGCTAGCTAAAATATATTTTTTATGGATTTTAATTGGATTGGAATGGAATAGAGTTAAGAATAGACTTTTTAGTGTATATGAGTGATAGTGAATAAACAACATCAAATTTCTTTAGGATGTTACTTAAATGTAAAACATTGAAATTCTAATTCAAGCTTTTTATTAATTGAAAAAGAGTTTTACATAGAAATAAAAGACAAAAAGTAGGTGTCAGTCCTCTCAATCAATCTGCCCCTTTGGCAAAACAGCCTCCCTCAGTAGCAACTCTGCCTGTTTCTCACCAGCCTCTACCATGGAGGGCCAGCAGCCTTTCTCAGGTCCTCTGACCACCATACATACTATCTACCTCTCCTTCGCATAGTGTTATGGTGGGGCTGCCATTCTGTGGTTTTCCTTGATCACTATCGCTTTTGGCCTCTGAGCAGGTGGCCCGTTCATCGCCATTTTAGCTATCTGGTTATTATTATCATATCTTCTCATTTGGTCTGCGGCTCTTTTCCGGTTGTTTATTGTGTAACCCAGTATACTTCTCTGGCAAGTCACGAGTTTAAGAATTATTTCTTGTTTAGTGATCCATGTTTCATAGCCATATGTTAGAATGGGTAGGATGCAGGTGTTCAATATGCTCCTTTTGATCCTTAGCAGGTGTTCTTTATTTTCCAGAATATGTTTTAGTGACCAAATTTTACCAGCCATTTGAGATTCTTCTCACTGCTCCTTGTTGGCTCATGGCACGGCCACGGAATTGGTCATGGAAATAAGTTGGCCCTGTTCTGTCATGGAAATGAATATAGGTGTTCACATATTCTAGATCTTCGTTTTCTAGTAAGATTTTTTCAGGTGTTCTATTTGTCATGGCTTTTGTTATTGATTTATTCATTGTTAAACCTACTTCTTGGCTCTTTGTTCCCAGTTCTTCAATCATATGTTGCAGTGTATCAGCATTATTAGTTATGAGTACTATATCGTCTGCAAATCTTAGGTGGTTAATCCTTTCTCCATCTGTATTGATACTGCAATGTTCACAATGCAGTTCTCTGAAAATTTCTTCTAATACACATGTGAAAAGTTACTTCCTTGTCTGATTCTTTTGTTTAGAGGAAATGATTTTATAAAACATGATGGAATAAATTTAATGATACCATAACAATTACTTATAGGTAAATAATGCATGATTATTCTAATATTAACAAATACTTAACAAACCCTCTGGCAGTGTCAAAGGGAAGACATGGGAAAACATCAAAAGCCATGTTTCTCTCTTTCATTCAAATAAGATTTCATGAAGCAAAAATTCCATCATTAATCTGGCTTTATATGCCAACTGGCATAATGTTTAATACTATCCTACTACAGTTAAAGTAGGAGTAGCATATTTTTAACCAAAGGACAATAAATATATAAGGGATTCTTTCAAATTGAGAAGGATTTCAATTCATTAGAATCTTTTTATATTTATTTTAGATATGTTATTGAAAATCCTAATAGGTGTACTCAAAACACAAACTCACTAAAATAATATTGCACAATGTTCCTAATTAAATTTTTTACTCAATACAAATTGGTGCTAATTTTCCCAAAAGTTAAAAATAATATTAAAAGAAATTATTAAATATTATGAAATTTCAGATCTTAAAATAGGAGAGTTGTTACACGATGGCCATCTGTTTGGTTTGTTTGAGGCCATGTCTGCCATTGAGATGATGGACCCGAAGATGGACGCCGGAATGCTCTGTAACCGCGGCAACCCAAAGCCTTTAAATTTCCAACAGGCTGTTGCAGTAAGTGTTTCATGTTTTTCCAATTTTATTATGTCACACACGCAGTACCAACTACACGATCCAGAAATCTAGAACAATGTATTATTCACATGGTGATTTTATTCTAACAAAACTCATAATTTAGTTTTTTTTTTACATTCAGCTTATCAAATGGAAATTATCTGCTGAATGGTGACAAGCTAGGGTGTAGTTCAGATGATGAGAACCAGCATTCCAGATACTGAGAAACCCAAAATCGTGGTTCCTACCCTACCACTTGAAGAATTTGAGATTTTGTGTGCCTGTAATGTCTGCATACAAATAATTTTTCTGACTAGTAATAAAATATACTATTTTCCTGGCTATCCTGTTTGCCTGAAAAATTAGAGCATTTACTCTTAAATTTAATCTATATCTTAGCCAAATGTGTTATTAATTGCAGGCAGGCAAGTTAAAAATAGATGACCTGGAACCAGCTGAGCTTATTGGCATTATAGATGCCACCATGGCTTGTATAGTATCCTGGTTGGAGGGCCATTCACTTGCTCAGACAGTATTCACAAACATATATCTTCACCAGCCATATTCCATACTTAATAAGACATTGAAAGCATATTGTATTGCTGTGTATAAACTTCTGGATTGCATCAGGGATTGTATTAACAAGTAAGTTGTGTAGGAATGCTTTTGAAAAGTGCGCTCAGCTGTCCAGGTCTTGAAATGTAACCAATAACTTCCCCTGCTACATGGGTGATACCTTTTAATATAAGTATTCAAGGGGCTTAACTTGGAATTGATGATCGCCGTTTATTCATACTTTATTTGCGGCAACCTCAACACTTTCAAATGCCATAATATGCTCATATCCTCATCATTTAGGGGCCATCTAAGTATAACGTAAGCACCAAAGCGGGAGGGGGTCTTTGCATTGCTTATTTTTGATGACATGGGGGTGGGGTCTAGATAATGAATACGTAAGCAGTATTGTTTACTTTTTTACACATAACATTACATGCAATTACCCATTTTAGCCTATCTGTATAAATAAAATGAAAAATAATAGTAAAAAATCTGCTTACGTAATACTGGAACGACCTCTTATGATTTCTCAACATTGCAATAAAATCGTTAGATACCTCGATCAAATACAGAAGAGACAATATAAACATATCCTATTATTTAAAGGATAACAGCTAAAAAAAAACAATCTAGAAATACTTCATAAAATTATAAACCATCGACTGCAGCGCTGTAATGATTCCAAAATTGTTTGTGCCTCTCTATGTCATTAAGTTGGTACATTTGCACAGGGCCCAAGTGTTCGAAGAGGAAGATTTCCAACCCATGGGTTACGGTTATCGTCTTGGCTCGAATCCACAAGCAGGTAACACTTATGACGCAAGTCACGAAGTCAGTGAGCAAAAGTGTATTGCGATGCTCCGAGAACAGGAAGAGGAACTCAATAAGAAGGCTAGAAGTACTGAGGATGAGGTAGGTTTGACTTTATATTTATTGATCTTGAACTCTTCCACTTATGAAATGTCTTAATTAGGGTTTATTGTTGTCGGTACACTATACACATTACTGTACACCATGGGCCTAATCCACTGACCTCTATAAGTAAGCGGAGACGTCGTGGATTTGTAGTGAGTCTACGATATACTGACAATATGTATTCGTTTGCAAAATAACACAAAGTAATCTCTTTTTCTATTTGATTAATTGATCTTCCTAAATTCGTCGATGATTTCGTTTCCGTCTCCGGGGTTTTCGCATTAACGAAGCCAAAAAGTGTTTCCTCGTCGGAATCTATTTTGTTACCGAGTGTGTTGTCAGAATATTGTAAACTCACTACAATCCTGCGATGTCTCCGCTGCGCAATCGCGGCGGAGACGCTCCGAAACCGCCAGTGTAATAAGGCCCTGTGTATATATTCTATAGTACTTTTAATTTGACACATTGGGAAGATGAGTGAGTCTGCTTAAGATCAGCTTATTTTAATTTTGTAAAGCAATCTCTCTAGTACATGAATATAACTTGATATTATATGCTATATAAGTAGTTTTAAGTAGTTTAAACTGAAGACATCAATCAATCAGTTAATTGGGTATTTTCCACCAGTCTGTCCCACAGCGAGGCAGCGAGCACAATACAATGCAATTCTACGTTTTAATATTGTATAAACAAATGGCTTTAACTATTCCGTAAAGGTATCAAACTGCCAGTTCTATTCCGAAAAGAGAGCACCCTACAAAATCGAAGCATATCATTCTTATTCGGACTCGCAATTTTCGACGTACGAAAAGTAATGAAATGGTACTCCACCTATTTATCTCAGGCTGATCACCAAATTATTTCTTTCTGTTTCTGGTTGATCTATACTGCTTTTTTATTTGTGGCTGTAACATCTGTTTCTAGGATAAGGATAATTTATGGACCGCTCTTGCAGCGCGTATCCGATTCACTAGAATGTTCTACCAAGCTCTTCTGTTGATCACTAAGAAAGACTCTCAGTCAGGAGCAGACTGCGTCGCTTTACTGAATGGATGCTCAGAAATGATGAAGGTCATTATAAGAACTTCGGGGAAAGGAACACAACCTGTAGAAAATTGTAAGTTGTTATGTATATGATATGTTATTGTAATAAAAACCAGTCACGTGCGAGTCGGACTTGCGCACTAAGTGTTCCGAATCGTTTTCTGTTTTATATATATTTTTATAATTATATCTATATAATCCCGCCTCCATCCCCGGAGGGTTAGGCACATGTGAATTAACACCCACATTTCACCAATCCATGAATTCCGTCCCATGTAATAGTGGATGAGCCTATTGCGGTCTTCCAGGTACTATTGTTGACTCAAGCCATGCATCTGAGGCTGAGTCTGGACTGTAAAACCATTTTGTAAACAGCCATTTTCCTTAGTCGCCTTGTACGACACCGCTGTCTCTCTCTCTGTGTCAAGTTTAACTGTCTATGGTTCTGGTTGTCTATGGTTCACGAGAAATAGCCTGGTGAGACAAATAGACAGCGGAGTCTTAGTAATAGGATGCCGTTTTTACCCTTTTTTATACCACTTTGGTGGCAGTCAGGCTTACGGCCCACTTGATAGGTAGTGGTTACCGTGGCTTATGGTAACACCAGGGGAGTCGACTTTTGATTATGGAACCCTAAAAAACATATACTTTTCATTATAAATCCATTCCAAGGTTGCTTGGAAGAAATCGCTTCAGCGATGAGGCCGCCCATTATACATTGAACTGTATACATGCTACCTACTTGTGCTACTGTGAATCTGTTGGTGTACAAAAAAGAATTATTTACCTACTTTAAGTTTGTTTTCCAAATTAAAAACTTGGTTTTGTAACATAACATAGCCTTATAACATCCCCTATTTAGTTGTCTTATAAAATGGTTTATATTTCAGCTGACTCCCCGAATCCAATGGGATTCGAGCCGATGATCAACCAGCGCTTACTTCCGCCGACCTTTCCGCGGTATACTCGCATTAAGCCCCGGCCCGAGGCGTTGCAGTACTTTGACGAGCAGGTGGCCAGGCTCAGACACGCCTGGAAGATCACCTCTTGTCCTAGTTTTCATACAGCGCTGGTAACTATCATATTACTTCTTATATTATTATTATTAATGTTAAGGGACCTGTCAACTTTATGGGTACGCATAGATCACGGTGGCCACATCCGTATCTATGCGTGCCTTTACAGGTCCCATAGCGGTGACCTGGGCACGGCTCAACTGTTTCAGCATCTGCAGCGGTCGGCGGACAGCGTAATTGAGCAGTACCCCACAGCGGAATTAGTATTCTTGGGGGACTTCAACGCCCACCACGTGGAGTGGCTGGGGTCTCCTAGGACTAATTTTGCGGGAAGGGCTGCTCACGACTTCGCTCTAACTTATGGGCTCTCTCAACTGGTGCATTCTATCACTAGAACACCAGAAATTGAGACCCACAGAAGCTCTATACTGGACCTTCTGCTGACTACGCGCCCGGATGAATACTCCATAAGGGTGGAAGCACCTCTCGGTAATTCGGACCACAGCCTCGTCCGGGCGCAAGTGACACTCGCGCGGCCTGAACCACCGCGGCCACCTCAGTGGCGGCATGTGTGGCACTACAAGTCGGCAGACTGGGATGGACTGCGAGAATTCTTCGCATCGTACCCGTGGAGGCAGCTTTGCTTCTCTTCTGATGATCCAAGCTCCTGTGCAACAGCAGTCGCTGACGCGATTCTAGTGGGTATGGAATGTTACATCCCCAATCGCTGGGTCGCGACAGGAGCGAGCAAACGCCCGTGGTTTAATAGGCCTTGCAGGGAAGCTAGAGACCGCAAGCAATCTGCATACAAGGCTTGGACCACGGCTCTTGCCAATAAGGATCCGAACATCGGTGAAGTGAAGCGGAAGTTGAATGCTGCTTCAAGGTCCAGTAAAAAGGCAACGTCTAGTGCGAAGTTTGAGTTCATCGGCAGAATTGGCGAGCGGCTTGCGCGCTACCCATCTGGCAGTCGTGCATTTTGGTCGCTCGCTAAAGCTGCGGAGGGAAACTTCTGCCAGTCTTGCCTTCCGCCGCTGCAAAAATCCGACGGTAGTCTGGCCCATGGCGCTAAGGAGAAGGCCGATCTTTTGGGTAATCTCTTTGCGTCAAACTCGACTATGAACGACGGGAACGCCGATCCACCCATCATCCCCAGCTGTGGTGCTTCGATGACTGAAATTAAAATCACACAACGGATGGTCCGGCGCGAGCTTAAGTCCCTAGATGTTCGGAAGTCGAGTGGGCCGGACGGTATACCGGCGATGGTGCTTAAGCACTGTGCCCCCGAGCTGTGCCCTGTACTTACACGCTTTTTCGCACTCTCATACTCCGCGAGGCAGGTCCCGGCCTCGTGGAAGACTGCATTCGTGCACCCTGTACCTAAGAAAGGTGACAGGACAGATCCGACCAATTACAGGCCTATCGCTATAACCTCCCTTCTCTCGAAGGTTATGGAGCGTGTTATTAATACACAACTCCTGAGGTACCTTGAAGGAAACGATCTACTGAGCGACCGACAGTACGGTTTTCGCCACCGTCGCTCTACCGGTGACCTTGTGTATCTCACAAACCGGTGGGCGCAAGCCATCGAGAGTCGCGGTGAGGCACTAGCGGTCAGCCTCGATGTAGCGAAGGCCTTCGATCGGGTCTGGCACAAAGGTCTTCTTACGAAGTTGCCATATTATGGACTCCCCGAGTGATTGTGCGAATGGATCTCCAGCTTTTTGTCCAACAGAAGCATCCAAGCCGTCGTCGACGGCAGCTGCTCGGACCGCATGAACATAAACGCTGGTGTCCCACAAGGCTCCGTGTTGTCTCCGACGCTATTTCTGCTGCATATCAATGACATGCTGTCTGATGACTCCATTCATTGTTATGCGGACGACAGTACCGGGGACACGTGTTACACGGGCCGTGCAAATATCCCTCAGTCCGAGGTGGAGAAGAGTCGCGAACAACTTGTGTCTGAAATCGAGACTACTCTCTCTGGAGTGTCCGATTGGGGTCGACTAAACCTAGTCCAATTCAACCCCACTAAGACACAAGTATGTGTATTCACCGCTAAGAAAACCCCATTCATTGTAGCGCCGCAATTCCTGGGCACACCGCTTACCATCTCCCCGAGTATCGGGATCCTTGGTGTCGATATCTCCAGTGACGTCCAATACCGAAGTCATTTGCAGGACAAGGTTAAGTTGGCATCAAGAAAGCTCGGAGTGCTCAACAGGGCGAAGCAGTATTTCACTGCGGGGCAGCAACTCCTTCTTTAGGCTAGCCTTAGGAGGGATTTTGCCTCACTGTGTGTGTTCTACCGCCTATACAATGGTTTGTGCTCAGATGAATTGTTTGACATGATGCCCGTAGCTACATTCTATCATCGCACTTCTCGCCATAGGCAGGGAATTCATCCCCACACATTGCGACCTGAGACGGTACGCACTGTGCGGTATGAAAGAAACTTCATCCCACGCACACTCAAGCTGTGGAATGACCTCCCTGCTGCGGTTTTCCCAAGCGCCTACAATATGGGGTTCTTCAAGAGGGGCATCAGAAGGTTTCTTCATGGTCGGCAGCGCGAATGTGACACCCCTGGTGTTGCATACGTCCATAGGCCACGGTAACCGCTTCCCATCAGGTGGGCCGTGTGCTTGTCTGCCAACTAAGTGGTATAAAAAAAAAAAAGTTTGAATTAATGATTGACAGTTAGTTACGCCAGAACGACTCAACGGATCTGAAGGAAAATTAAAGATTGATTATAGTTTTTTTATTTCATTTTTACGTGCCCAAAGTCCCCACGGATACCCCCTCACCGGAGCCGGTGGGAGAGGTTATTTTGGACTCGAACCGACCAAAACGCACGAAACCTGTTTTTGGTTGCCGAAGGTGAGGTTAACAGGCATATACCTCGCACCCCGGCCGAACCAGGGCCTGGACATAGGTCTCTCCCAATATTGGGAGGCTTTGGCCTTTTTTTTTACGTGCGCAAAATCCCCACGGATAGCTCCCCACCGGAGCCGGTGGAGGAGGTTATGTCGGACTCGAACCGACTAAAACGCGCCGCCTGTGGGTCGTTTTGGTTGCCGAAGGTGAGGTTGGCAGGCATATTTTTTTTTTTTTATACCACTTAGTTGGCAGACAAGCACACGGCCCACCTGATGGAAAGTAGTTACCGTGGCCTATGGACGTCTGTAACACCAGAGGAGTCACAGTCGCGCTGCCAACCCTGTAAGTACAGAGTTTCTGTGCCGTCAGTAGAAGACAAATCAGGACAAGCCTTTAGTCTTCCCACTGACGGCACAAATTCTCCAGTGAGCTCTGGCTACCCTACTCACCGCTGGGAACACAACATGAAGTTATTATAACCGCGGTATTCTGTAGGGCGGAGGTACTTCCCCAGTCGGACTGCTCAATCGGGCGGATATACCGCCGTGTCCTACCTCCTGCCAAAATATCCCTCGCACCCCGGCCAACCTAGGGCCATCTCTCTCAATCTCGCCGTCTCTTCGGGTGTGGGGACTACAGAGCCCCCAACTCGTCCCCGAAGATTGATTATAGTAGAGTGGTAGCGCAATTCTCGCCACGTGAGCTAGTGGACTGTATTTCGCGGGGAGTGAAGTTAACTGTTCCATTGACGCTTTACACAACAAACAAGACAGGTGATCGGGTTGCCGCGGATGTGGTTTAGGCAATGAATGCAACCCGAGAAATTAGGAGAGGATGCACTAACCTTTACTACGCCACGTGCTGTTTTGTCATTTGCTGGCTGGGCCGTTGCACCGATCTTCTCTTCCTGGCTCAGGAGCTGCTGCCCACATCACTAAATCACTTGAGGGACACACGAGAGGCACAATCCGATCGGTAAAGGTCTATGAAAGCGGTTAAAATCCAACAAACATTATTAATTTCTGAGAGACGCGAGCGCCGCCGGCCATTGTTTATTAGTTCAAAGTGCGAAGTGACTATGCGGCTACTCTGACCATTGGCGGGCGAAAACTATTGCTATCTTTCACTTAGAAGTAGTGCGGGAGGGAGATGGGTATAGGGAGCGTGTGTTCAGCGCCAACCAATTAAGACGATTTGAGTTACTACTACTGGCGCCACCATTCCCCCCGGCTTGAAGGGTTACCTTCAAAACGAAAAATGCGGAACAAATCTAAAGTCTAATCTAAATCTAGGTTTGGGAAATAACAACTAAAATATAAACCTAGATTTGAACTCGTGCCTACTGCTGGCTAGGCAGAGGGCAGAGGCGAACAACCGGGCGCAGATACGATCCGGTTGCGGTTTTAACCCGTACAACACGAGTTATCCCGCGGGAATCGGGAAAAACTTCCTCTACTACTCCTAGAGGCCAATGCAAAGGAGGCGCATTCCCAGTCATAAGGACTACCACCGTACCTACAGTAATTGGGTTAGATGGAGTATTCCATTTTTGACGCGACTGCAGCGTGTGCAAATAATCGGTTCTCCAACGATTCCAAAACGATCGGACTAATTTATCTAAAAGAGCGTGACGAGTTAGAAGGTGCATTCTATCGTCATTAACATCTATTGCGGGCAAATATTTTGCGTACTTAAATCACCGGTCAACTCTATATGACCGCGCGTAGATAAAATTCTCAAAAATCGGCCTACATAAACAACACAACGCAACAGTCTCGACCAAGACGAGACGCGATTAGCCAACAACAAAATAAGGGACTCTTCACGCGGGACCGACACAACAAGCGAGTGCTTCTTCTCCTCGGGTGGTTCGGAAACCGTAGTGGGATTGAATTGACTAACTGGCCACTTATCTAACGCGGCATGAATCCAGGACGGTCCACTAAACCATAACGGGTGATCTAAAATTTGCGAAGGAAGCAATCCACGAGAGAGACAATCGGCTGTGCTGTCGGTGCCAGCAACGTGAAAGAGATTTTGTGGCGCTAATTCAGATTGAATTTTGCCACTCTATTAGCGAAGAATGTGTCCCAACGATGGGGCGAAGAGTGGGCCCAACACAAAGCGACTGTTGAGTCCGAAAAAGCTAAAATTCTACTAATATTAATGCGAAAATTTACAATTATGTCAAATAAATTACCTTAAAGATTTTGACCACAATACAAAATGTCATTAAGCGACACGGAAGTGCTAGTCTTAGCACTGCCATCCAAAACTACGCGGAGTTTAGTAGTAAGCTTATCTTCTCTAATAACTCCGTGATGCGGGATAATGTACGAAGGCTGGGTCTCGTCAGTGTCCGCAGGCGCAGGTGAGATGTAACCTTTATCTAAATATTCGTTAACAACCTCATCATAGGCTTGCTTTAACTTTGGAGACGCCTGCATCTTTCGTTCTAAACAAAGAAAGCGTTTTTCAGCGGATACACGGGAGTCACCGAGCGAAAAAATATCTCCCTTGAAAGGGAGCGCGACAACACAACGACCCTGCTCATCACGAGTAGTCGTGCGACAATAAATCTCCTCAGCCATCTTGTCATCAGGGCTTAGGATAGGTGGGACATTGACCTCTTCAATTTCCCAAAACTTGCGGATGGTAGACTCCAGTGGCGGCTCGACGGTGCAACAGAACGAAGCAGTCGAGTGACTAAAACTATCTATAGAAGCGGGTGCGGAACCAATTATAACAAAACCAAGAACTGTTTCCAGTGCGTGCGGAGCGGGGTACGTCGGTCCCCCTTGAACCTTACGTGATAACTGGAGGTGCGGGAGAATCGAAGCGCCGATCAATATATCGACGACTCCAGGAACAGCGTAAGTCTCATCTGCTAAAGGCAAGTCTTTAAATTTCGTTAATAAAGACGTGTCAACCGGGACGGTAGGCAACTGTTCAGTTATTTTTATCTATAACGAGTGAATCCATGTCATACCAAATATTATTATTAAAACGAGATCTAAACCTTGTTTTAACGGTGCCATGAACAGCTGACTGTAAGCCTCCAAAACCCTTCACCACTGAGCGGGTTGAACGCTTATTAACATTGAAACCAAGACGTTGACAACAATCTTGAGTAATAAAATTACTTTGCGAAGCGCCATCTAATAGCGCTCGAACAATGCGCGGCTTACCCAATGCATCAACAATAACAACGCGAGCAGTCGCGAGACACACAGTAGTGAGCGCAGCACTAGCGGACAACGAACACAAGGCGACGCCATTCGCAGCGGTCCCCACGCGGGCAGGAGCGCGCGCGAGCGCGGGCTGCGGCTGTGGCGCAGGCGCCACCGACACGGGCGACCTATGCGACGGTGTGCCACCGCTCGACGAACCAACTGTGCTCACATTGGATGCGGCGTTACTATTTTCAAAATGGAGCAAAGTGTGGTGTCTCGCTGAACATTTGCGACAACTATTTCTACTATTACATAAAACAACGCGGTGTTTAGTACCGAGACAATTAAAACAAAAATTATTAGCGCGAACAAATTTATAACGATCATTAGGCGATAATTTTAGGAAACCCGGACACTTGTACAATTGCGAATGATGAGCATTACACAAAGAGCAAACAGGTGATTGTACATGTGCTGGTGCGGTATTAACATAAGTATGAGTTGACCTCAGTGACCTCGAATACGCATCTATTTTGAGTTCCGAACTAAACTTTCTTCGCGCCTTCATGTTTCGATGAAGAGCGTTGCAATATTTTTATATGCTCGCGAACAAAACTTTCTAAGTCTTCGAACTTAGGAATTTTATTGCCGCGGTGATCCGACTCAAATAAACGAATGGTTTCGGAATCTAATTTCTTTAAACCCATATACAAAAATAAGAAGTCGCAGAGGTCCTCGATCTTTAGGTTCTTTACGGCGCGAACAGATGATGCGAAAGTATCTAGAAACTTCTCTAAGTTTTGATCGTTACATGCCGTAATGGATTTCAAATCAAACATCTGATCCAAATATGCGTTAGCTACCGATCTTTTATCCTCATACTTAGCTTTCAAAGTATTTAAAATTAAATTATAATTTTCGGCACTAAACGTAATTCCAGCGCAAACGGTTATAGCTTTACCAGTCAATTTTTCAACGAGATAATGCAATTTTTCGTGATCTGTCAACGAAACGTTCTTATCTATTGTATTCTCAAAACTATCTATAAATAAACCCCAATTGCGAATGTTACCATCAAATTCGGGTATTTGAATTGGTGGCAACTTAGGTCGGTCGCGAGTGGGATTGGGTCGGTCAGACGGTTTCTCCAAACTCCTAGCGACGCGTTTGATACGACAATACAAATCGTCAAACGACGACAAGGCCTGATAACTCACTGAGTAATCGGGATTTAAATTTAACTCTAAAATGTTGATGTCATGTACCAAGGTTTCGAAATCCGCGCGTAAACTATCTAAGTTTTCTATAGAACACAAGAACGAATCTCTAATGGCCAAATCAGAGGTTTTAAGTGCATTATCACAAATCGATTGTACGCGAGAGTAAATCATTTCTCTTTTAGCGTATAAAAGTTTCAATTGAACCCCACTACCGGTGCTACCAACCTTTGGGGGCATGTTTACAATTAAATATCAAACTAAAGTGCGGTAAACAACAAAATATGAAATGACTTAATCTTAGCGGTACCTATAGAACAGCGACGCGGCGCGAGCGATATTTCGTAGGTAGGTAGGTACTTATAACTGCGAGGGCAAGCTTGAACAAACGCGCATAGCAACAAGATCGTACCTACGCGATGGTCGCTGTCTAGGTTCAACTATTATTTCAGGGATTAAGTATTGCGTAATATCTATTCAAATTAAAATACTTTCGTATGAATTTGAATGAAATGCGAGCGAGGTACAACTGTGTACCTACCGTATTAGGTAAATACGATGCGAGCTAGCGGTGAACGGACAACTTAGAGATTGAAACAAATAAAAACAAAAGCCAAATGCGTTAGGTATTACACTGTGCCTATGCACTAGGGTGTCTAGGATACCTAAGATCTAAACCTAAATGCCTAGATGCGGGGTTTTCTACTAAAATAACTAGGTATTTAGGTGCGGTGCGTTTATTCTCAATAGAATAATAACAAATGCGAAACTACGACCAAGGATTGATACGATAAGAGAAATGCGAGCGAGGTATAGCCACGTACCTAACCTATGTATGTATTAGGTAGATACGATGCGAGCCAGCGGCGAACGGACAACAAAAAATCTAAACCTAAATGCCTAGATGCGGGGTTTTCTACTAAAATAACTAGGTATTTAGGTGCGGTGCGTTTATTCCCAATAGAATAATAACAAACTACGAACTACGGCTAAGGATCCGGTTCGATCAGGACCAAAAAGAATGGAAGCGCAATTCTCGCCACGTGAGCTAGTGGACTGTATTTCGCGGGGAGTGAAGTTAACTGTTCCATTGACGCTTTACACAACAAACAAGACAGGTGATCGGGTTGCCGCGGATGTGGTTTAGGC
The DNA here is from genome assembly GCA_963662185.1 of Eilema griseolum. NCBI lineage: Eukaryota > Metazoa > Arthropoda > Insecta > Lepidoptera > Erebidae > Eilema > Eilema griseolum. The sequence goes on along the minus strand of OY759230.1, from coordinate 22,046,219 downwards.
AATGAATGCAACCCGAGAAATTAGGAGAGGATGCACTAACCTTTACTACGCCACGTGCTGTTTTGTCATTTGCTGGCTGGGCCGTTGCACCGATCTTCTCTTCCTGGCTCAGGAGCTGCTGCCCACATCACTAAATCACTTGAGGGACACACGAGAGGCACAATCCGATCGGTAAAGGTCTATGAAAGCGGTTAAAATCTAACAAACATTATTAATTTCTGAGAGACGCGAGCGCCGCCGGCCATTGTTTATTAGTTCAAAGTGCGAAGTGACTATGCGGCTACTCTGACCATTGGCGGGCGAAAACTATTGCTATCTTTCACTTAGAAGTAGTGCGGGAGGGAGATGGGTATAGGGAGCGTGTGTTCAGCGCCAACCAATTAAGACGATTTGAGTTACTACTACTGGCGCCACCAGTAGAGAATATCATATTTAGTTACTTTTGTAACTATCTGCTGCTCGCGGGTCAGGACATGTGGAATTCAGTAGGCACATGCTGCAATAGCGTATCGAACGATCCAACGAACTCTGCGTTTGAATCCGCAGCGAGATTTTAATTTCGCGTGCTGTTAATTGGTGACGTCACGTTTTCGAGCACAGAAACTAAAATCACTATCGACTTAAGCCTGCTGTTCCCGTACCCCCGAGATGCATACATACAGTCACGCCTTTTTCTCAGTGGGGTAGGCAGAGATTAGGAACAGTTTTCCACTTGCTATAATCCTGGCATACCTCTTTCGCTTCTTCTACTTTCATAATTGTTTTCACACTATATGAAGGAAAAACTATATAAACATTATTAATACGAATAATACTTTATTCGTATTTATGCCGTTCTAATGACACAAAAGGCATTTCCAAGGGTTTCAAAGTGAAAACAATTTTTGAGTTTTATTATGTATGTACATTGATTTTTTTAGCCCCCTTAAAAATTCAATACCAATTTTATCCCACCGCAGTCCACTGCTGGAGATAGGTCTCTCCCAATATTGGGAGGCTTTGGCATATTGTTGCCACGCTGACCCGACGGGTTAGTACAGGGTTTTATTTCAAGTTTTCCTTCTCTCGCAGTGATATCGTCTGCCAATTTTTCCGTTAGTCGCCTTTTACGTCACCTGTTGGGTAAAATAGGGTGCTGATACTTTGTATTCTTTTTCCGTCACCACACTGAGATTCACTAGATTAGACCTTTTTCTACTGAATCATTATTATGTTTTATTTATTTACAGGATTTTTTTATGGAGTTCAGTCGTCAGCGTGCGTGCATACTGTCCCGGTCTGCACTGCAGCTGTTGTACCTCAGTCCGTCGCCGGCGACTACCGCGTCCATGGCTCAGAGCGCGATGAACATCCCTCCCGGCCAACCGCGCCCGCAGCACGCCTTCGTCGAGATACTCAGGGAGTCGGTCAAGAACTTTGTCAATCCACCTGCATTGACCGCGAAGTCACCCATGCTTTCCACGCCGCAAGTAAGTGACTTGACTTTTAAGTGCATAATAGGTTCACTGATGATTTATTTTTATTAATAGTAATACTATTTAATGGTACAGATGGCTAAGTGATCACTATAGCAGCCATTACATTGAGTGATTTGGCTTTGATGCCAAAATATGACTTGTGTCATTTACAGAATAGGCTATGTGAGGTTGATTGATTCCTCAATATTTTTCATTAGCATAACATAACGTAAACTCACGCCTATATCCCCGAATATATATATCCCGTGCTAGCACCCATATTTCGCCAGTTTATGTTTTAGGTCCCAATGCGAGCCTATTGCCATTAACCGGGCACTTATAAACCTGTGATAAATACACACATAACTTCGAAAAGCATCGAAAAGTCATTGGTGTGTGCCATGGTAAAACCTGGGATCGAACCCGAGACCTCGTCTGAGCAGTTCATTACCCATACCACTAGGCTACCGCCGCTTTTTCATTAGCAGTCTTCTTAAAAAGGAATTCAGCTTACTTTATGTTTTTCGTGCACGGTAACAGCGTCCGCTGCTTTATATGTGTGCACGCACGGCACTGCGCACTGTTCAGTGCAAAATTGTGTTTATTTTTTGCACGAAATTAGCTCAATATTATTTGAACCAAACAGGTGTCCAAATGCGTACGCTCGCATGAGGCAGCAGGTGGCCTACAGAATTAGTTGTTACTAGGAGTTAATTCTATCTTTTTAATTTATAATGTTACAGGCACGTGAGTTCGTAGAGAACTTCCTAGCTCGTTGCGTGCGTCCGTTCGCAGTTCTACTGCAGGTGTGCGGACACAACCGCGCGCGACAGAGGGATAAGCTCGCCTCGTTACTGGATGAGTTCGCCGCTCTCCAAGAAGAGGTTTGTACATATTATGCTTCTAGCTAAAATTGTGATGATATCTTACATATTTTAAAACTCTAACACCACCAATAGTTTTGTACAATGATATTTAGAGACAGTATTTTGTTTAAATGAGAACGAAATCTTACCTTAAGTTTGCCGTATGTCATTGCTTTCCAGAATTTGTTCCTTGTTAGCGAAGATATCGAATGGTGCCATAATACAGGTGTTTTTATTTTCCGAAATGAAATGCTTGATATATGGTTAGAATAATTGATTTTACAAAGTCTAATGATGTAGGTTTAATTTTCACCAAAATCGAGGCCGAGACTCCGCACTATTCTATAAATATTCTTCGCTATTCCTCGAACTATAGGATTTCGGACCATTCACACCGTTTTTTCTTTTTTTTATTACGTACGGAAACTCCCTACGGATACCCCACCACCGGAACCGTTGGGAGAGGTTATGTCGGACTAGAACCGACTAAAACGCACGACGCTGACGCCTGTGGGCCGTTTTTGGCTGCCTAAGGTGAGGTTAACAGGCATATCCCTCACACCCCGGCCGACCCAGGGCCATCTCTCTCGGTCTGGCCCTCTCCTCGGGTGTGGGGACCACAGAGTCCCTAATTCGTCCCCGGAAACGGGGAGGCGCGCGATTTGCACCGCTGCCGCGGCCTGCTTCTGCCAGGGTGACATGCGGCTCCACCCATCACCCCCACGCCGACCATTTACACCGTTGAATAATGAATGTAAGGTATATATTGTATTGTTTACGTAAGGCGGAGAGCGTGGATGCGGTAGTGAGTGGCGCGGCAGGCACGGGGCCGCGGGCGTGCTTCGGCACGTGGGTGTTGTACCACGTGCTACGCATCATGATCGCCTACCTGCTGTCGGGGCTCGAGCTAGAGCTCTACAGCGTCCATGAATACCACTATATTTTTTGGTAAGCAAACATACTCGCTAACTTTTTTTTTTCACGGAGGAACTGTTCCTCCGTGATCATAGTGCTTACAACAGCGCCGAAATATCGGAAACTCAAAACAATGAAACATGTTAAATATCCCGATTATTCTGATACTGATGTGAGTGACCATGATAGTTTTAATACAAATATACAGATACATTACAGGTGCATGTATATTACCTGTATATACCTCAGGATATATAACTTGGACCTAAGTTGCGAAACAAACGTAAACCAGACGCGCGCGCGGATTGTTTTGTGGTGAATTTGAGATTCTCTACCGCCGTAGCACCTCGTGCTATTCTGAAAAGACACCCAAGAAACGTGTACTGCTCGTATAAAGTACATTTTGAGCATATTTTAGGTCCAAATATATGTCCCGAGGTATTAAAAGGCTAGATAGGATTGTCTTACTGTCATATTTTACTAGTTTTTTGGCATAACGTTATGTACATATATTTCCAGATTTAAGATAGTGCTCTGACTTCTGATCAATATTTTTTATATTTAATTATTTTTAGGTATTTTAGCTTTCATTTGTTAAAATAAAGCTTAACAAAATGGAAGTTTGAATCCACCAGTTTATGAATATGGATTTTCTAATTTACAACTGGTTGCATAGATGCTGCCATTAGAAAAAAGATATTGCCATGTGTAAAAAAGATATTGCCATGTGTACAAAAGATATTGCCATGTGTAAAAAAGATATTGCCATGTGTAAAAAAGATATAGCCATGTGTAAAAAAGACATAGCCATTTGTAGAAAAGCTATTGCCATGTAAAGAAAACATTGCCGTGTGCAAAATCTCACCCCAAAGATAATTTTATAGCTGTATTTTTTAATTTTAGGTATTTATACGAATTCCTTTATGGCTGGTTAGTATCAGCACTGGGACGAGCTGAGAGCCTAGCAAACGACGCGTCTCGACGTGACGGGCGTGATTCCAAAAAACGCAAGACCAAGAAGCGAGTCAGGCCATATGCAAGAGAGGGGCTATTGTGTCAAGTAATGCAGAACATGTGCGGGGGGTACTACAAGGTATACTACTCTGTCCATTCATATATATAATTTGTCTCCTAGTACGATGCTGCAATCGGGATGTAGGATTTTTACGAATGTATTCCTGGGTGAAATCTGGACCTAGTCAAAGTCAAAAATCATTTATTCTGCATATACCATTAAATCGGAACTTACAAAACGTCAATATAAAAAGAAATATGAAAGACTAGTTTAGAAAATGGACCACCGGTTCGATACGCGGCCCCGCCCTGAGAAGACCCCGGCAAGCAACTCAGCGGGCATTTTTTTTGGTCTATGTACAAACATTTTTTTATTTTATTTTTTTTTATATAGGACACGTCAATTGGACTTCGCCTTGCCTGATGGTAAGCTGAAGGCAAAATCCCAGAAAAGAGGGTCACCATTACTTACACATACCGTGTGACAATGGTGACACTCAGCTTGACGGCCTTATCATATGCTTTTTTACGCCCCGCTTAAAGGACCCGGGACTGTAGGAAGAAGGAAACACGTGAGCTGGTAATGAATTCCAGGCCTTAATGGTGCGACAGAGGAAAGAGTCTCCGAACCGCTTGGTTCTTGATCGGATGTTTTGCACCGTGTGCGGATGACATCTAAGACCTGCACGCGTTGTCCTGTGTAGGAAAGGGGAGGGTGGGACTAATTGGAAGAGCTCATCAGAACACTCCCCATGGTACAGACGGTAAAATACAGCCATGGACGCAACATCTCTACGCAGCTGTAAAGGTTCTAGGGTGTTCGTGATCTCGGGATTCCCAATGATGCGGACCGCACGTCGCTGCAACCTGTCGAGAGCATCTAGTAAGTACTTTGCAGAACCATCCCAGAGATGCGAGCAGTACTCCACACAGGAGCGAATTTGTGTCTTGTATAGAAGACACCGCTGCTCCGGCGTGAAAAATCGTCTCACTCTGTTCAGGACTCCGAGTTTTCGTGAGGCTGTTTTGATGATGCTTTCGATGTAGTTTTTGTTATTCAGGTTGCAGCGAACATCCATACCTAGGATATTGAGATTGTCCTGCAGCGGCAGTGGCGTGCTCTGAAGAGTGGGGAGGGGAAGGAAAGAAGATACTTTTGCTGTAAACGCACATGCCTGCGTCTTCTTGGCATTGAACTCAACCAGGTTCTCAGAGCCCCATTGAGAAATGTGATTCAGGACCCCGTCAAGCTCAGTGACAAGAAGCTGCCTTTTCTCTGCGATATCTGACTGCTTGGCCGCTGGATGTCCATGATAACTCCCATGTAAAGTGCTATCGTCTGCATAACAATGAACATTGCCGGTAGACAGCATGTCGTTGATATGCAGAAGAAAGAGAGTGGGTGATAAGACGGACCCCTGGGGCACGCCAGCATTAACCTGCAGAAACTCCGAAGCTCGTCCGTCACAAAGGACGCGAATACGGCGCCCCTGCAGGAAGCTAGCAACCCAGTTGCACAGCCTAGAAGGCAGACCAAAGGCAGGTAGCTTAGAAAGAAGCGATTTGTGCCAGACTCTATCGAAAGCTTTGGCGATGTCAAGACTAATTGCCAGTGACTCACCGTGCTTGTCCATAGCCTCACCCCAAAGATGGGTAACGTATGCTAGAAGATCACCCGTTGACCGTTTCGGTCTGAAGCCATATTGCCGGTCATTAATTAAGGTGTGATCCTCTAGGTGCCGCATGAGCTGTTTGTTAATTATGTGCTCGAACACTTTGCACAGCACTGAGGTGACGGCTATGGGTCGATAGTTGGCTGGCTCCGAGCGATCCCCCTTCTTGGGAATCGGCTGAACATTCGCCTCTTTCCAAGGCAAAGGCACTGTACCCGAACTGTAGGATAGCCGGTACAGGCGCGTAAGCATTGGAGACAACTCCGCTGCACATTTTTTCAAAACTACCGCTGGAATACCATCCGGACCACTGGCTTTCCGGACATCGAGTGATTGCAGCACTGCACGGACATCGCGTTGCCTGACATGGATATCAGGCATCGCGTGGTCACTGTCGGGTAGTGTTGGTGGCTGCGTACCACAATCATCGATTCGGGAGTTGGCCGCAAAGAGATTAGCCAGCAGATTTGCCTTCTCTTGCGGCTCATGGGCCAGGGATCCATCAGGGTTACGCAGCGGAGGCAGCGAAGGCTGACAGAAGTTGGCTTGCACGGCTTTAGCCAGTCGCCAGTAGCCACGGCTTCCCGTGGGATGCATCACTAGCTCTTGACCAAGCCGCGCTATGCGCAGGGCATCCGCTCTGACATAGGCCCTTCTACAGACCTTTGTGGCTCTGTTGTACGTCGCCTTGAAGTGGCCCAGATTGGGATGGCGCGTGGCGCGCGCCCTTACCCAAGCGCGGTACGCAGACTGTTTTTGTTCAACAGCTTCCGCGCACTCGCGCCCGAACCAAGGGCGCACCCCGCGGTCACCGGTGACATCGGTGTATGAGATATAGTATTCCATACCCAGACCGATCTCACCGGCGACAGCAGTAGCACAATCCGATGGGTTCTTACCTTCAAAGCAGCGCTCAACCCACGGGATGGACGCAAAATAGTCACGAAGTCCATCCCAGTCCGCTGACGTGTAGTGCCAGAGACGCCGCTTCCCCTGCATGGGTCGTGGGGGCGCTATAATAGGCACTGTGGAACAGACCAGGCAGTGGTCAGAGTTGCCTAAAGCGGCTCGCACCGATACACTGTACCGGTCCGGATCACTCGTCAGCAGAAGGTCTAGCAGAGAAGGTGCTTGGCCCGACCTTCTTGGTATCCTAGTGACCTCGTGCACCAATTGGGTCAGGCCATGCGCCAGAGCAAATGCGTGGGCGGCTCTTCCCGCATGGTCTGTTTTGGAGGAGCCCAACCAGATCTCGTGGTGGGCGTTAAAATCCCCCAAAAATACCATTTCGGCATTCGGAAATCGCTCCTGCGCATCATCTGCCGCCTGACTCAGATATTCAAAGAGTCGAGTTGTCTCAGCATCTCCTGTATGGGAACGGTAGAGGCACACATAGATCTGACTCGTAGGGCCATGGTCTACGTGTACCCAAAGGACGGAGAAGGATGGGTCCTCTAGGCAGCGCAAACGGCGACAGCAAACATCCGCCCTAACAAACACGCACACCCCGGATTTTGCACGAAAACTTTCCTCAAGAACATAGTCAGGGTGGAGCAAGTAGGTCGTGTCGTCAGGGCGGTGTATTTGCGTCTCCGTTAGAAAAAACATGGCAGGTTTCGCCGTCTCTAGGTGTTGGTGGACGGCGTTGAGGTTTGCATGGAGCCCACAGATGTTAGTGGACTCCACCTCAAATAGCAAGCTTTTGGGAGTGTGACGAGCCGCTGTGTTGCCTTTTTCTGTAAATTGCGCTGCCATGAGTTTGGGTGGGAGAAGGCGTGAAAAAAAGAAGTGATTGCCGACGCAGCACCGTGTGACAAAGCGCGGGATATTGGTTTTATCTATGAATGTGAGGCATGGCGAGAGCCGACGCGCCGAACGGAAGGGCCCCCGTACCCCCCCGAGTATGGTCGCCGGGCTCCCAAATCCGGTCACCAACCGGCACGACGAACCATATCGGGATTATGCGCGGCCTGGTGAGGCAGCCTCCCAAGGTGGTTAACCCCAGTTGGGCCCCTGTACTATACCGCGGGCGGCCAGCGGCACCACCGTTTCTACAGGTCTCCCTGTTCGGCGCATCGCCCCGCGCCATCCCCACTAGACTACGCCAAGACCCACTAGTGCGACAACCACCACCTCTGCCCGGCTATGCACATGCTGACCCCTGAACACAATCCAACCGAGATTGAATTGCTATGGAGGGTTTTTCGCAATAGTGCACGGTGGTACCTACCCGGTCGAAACTTGAGACAAATTTGTGCCACCAAGTTTCTACCACCAGTTTACGTTTACGTACTTTAAATACAATATTTTACTTGAGTAGCATAGTTGAGCGAACAGCTCATTGCCAAGCTTGTTTATCATCCAAGTATTCTTGGATTTATAATAGCCTTTGTGGCACAATTTACTCTTTATCACATTTTAAAATTTATTCACAGGTAAATCCCTAATTTCATTAGGCCGCTATAGACCGACCCCGACCGCGCTGTACCTTCCCCATAGCGGCGAAAGAAAGAGTAAGAGATGAGAGCAAACGAGAATCCGTCGCACGCGCTCACGGCGGTATCTCGCTCGCTGTTAGCTAATGCTCTTTTTTTTATACAACTTAGGTGGCAGACAAGCACACGGCCCACTTGATGGAAAGTGGCTACCGTGGCCTATGAATGTGTGCAAAACCAAAGGAGTCACACTCGTGCTGCCAAATTTATTTTTCTTCACCTAGTCCCCACCACAGTGGCAGCGTTACAGCGGTCGCGGTTGATTAATATTAGCTATATAGATTATAGCTTATTATTATCATTATACCCTGATATAATCCATATATGTAATATTGATCGACCTTGCACGGGATGCTATGAGGGGCTGATTAACTGATTATTTTGTTTTGACTTTGAGTATTTTTGTATCTCTTCTCTTTTTGTTATTTATTTTTATTATTTTAACATCTTATTGTTTATTTTTTATTAGTTTTTATTATGTTGTGATTAATAGTTAAGTGTAGTGTAAGTATGTGTGTGTCATAAATGGTTCTTTCTGTCTCTTATTCTCCCTCTGAATACTATAATTATAAAAACTTCTTCTCTCGTGTCGATGGTATAGGATTTGTCAGATTATTTTTGAGCAGTGTGCAGCGTTTCAGTGACAGTGTTCTCAGAGACACTCATAAGTTCCATCAGTGTAGTTTTTACCCTCACTCAATAAATAATTTTTACAATTAAAAATAAAGCAGTAGCCTAGTGGTATGGGTAATGGACTGCTGAGTAGAGGTCTCGGCTTCGATCCCAGGTTTTACCATCGCACAAACCAATGACTTTTCGATGCTTTTCGAAGTTATGTGTGTATTTATAGCAGGTTTATAAGTGCACGGTTAATGGCAATAGGCTCGCCACCTATTACATTGGGACCTAACCATAAAACTGGCGAAATTTGTGTGGTAGCACCTCTACCTACCCCTTTGGGGATATAGGCGTCAGTTTATGTTATGCAATAAATAAACGGCCATTGTATAACAAAAGTGTGGTGTGTTCAGGCGCTGGTGGCCTTCGAACTGCAAGGCAAGATCCGGCAGCCGGCGGCGGATTTCGACAACGAGGCCGTACGCTACAAGCATCGCTTCGCCCCGCTGTCTGTGCTCACGCCGCCACAAGTACACTACCACGAGTTCTGCGAGATGACGCAGCCTCTACAGTATGTATCCACCTCCTTGTTGTACTATATTATAACTTAGAAGATACGCCCCAGTTTCGCTCGTTTTTAAAACTTCATACCACTCCTTTGAGCCCATATTTTTTAGTTTTCAAATAATGTATGGAAAATTACCGGATTTATTGATATTTATGATCACTGCTGATGATATATACAGGGTGTTACAGAAAGGTGTGGTCATATTTAAGGGTCGTTACACATGCCTGATAACCAGTCGATATGCACCGGCCAATGTACAAATAGTAATAAAGTGATGACATCGTTAGTCGTCTTACAAAATTGTTAAATTCGTTAAAATTTTCGATATTTAGCAAAAGCGGTAGGTCACAACACTATTGTATTTTGTTCTTTCGCGATAAGTTCAATTGAGTTCAATAACCTCTGCAAAATCTCTAATCTCAGCTGTGCGCCTGGTAGCCGGCCTACCAAGCGTAGGTATAGTTAGATACAGGTTACATCAGAGATATTTTGACTATCACTTACCGGGGCGTGTTCTCCTTACAGCGAAACGGTGATGTACCTGATCTGGTACAGTCATAAGAACGCACTAATTTATCACTTCACGATCGCGACACAAGGAGTTTAAACTATCACTTATGTAGGCCACAAAAACATAACGAGTACATGTACACATGAATGGAGTTTATGACGCCACAGTATGCGTGAAACTCCAAGGCATACCTACGTTTAAAAAATTATAGCAATGCGCAACGGCTCAAAATTACCACCTCGTTGCTCAATGCCGTAACATGCTACCACGCACGCTTCGAAACATATCTGGGGTTACGCTACCTACTGAAAATCTCTGATATTCGGGCTTCCATATTCTCTCTGCTGTCACATGCTGTACTGTACACTTTTTCTTCACGTAACCTCAGAGAAAATAGTCGAGCGGAGTGAGATCCGGGGACCTCGCCGGGCAAGCGACTCTCACTTCACCGCCACGCCCAATCCTCTGATCAAAACGCATCTTTAAATACGCGCGAACTTCCCCCTTGAAATGAACGGGTTTCACTCCGATAACCGTTCCAGCTCGCCGGGTATCTACTCGTACTCGGGTCTACTTCAAAATGCTCGAGAATACGATCGTCTAAAGCAGTGGGCGTCGTAGAAGGTCGCCACGAAAACTTCCAGTGTGTTGAAGGCGGTTCACCATCTTCTTAAAACACTCCAAAGAGGGAAACCGCCGACGGTCACCCTCTAGTCTTCCGTCCACAAATATCTCACTGTACAGCCGACGAGCTTTTCGCAAGCTACCATCAGCTGCGCCAACACAAAGCATCATCTAATATTCGCTATTACTAAAAACCGACATTTTCACTGCACAACAGAACAACAACTAGTCTACAAATAAACATGTAAACAACCTACAGAAAAGAAGTCGGCACAAGTAGGTACATACGAATGTTGCCAACCATTAATCTATCTAATTCTAATTATCTAATTTAATACGTAGAATTTTGAAAAATCCACAGACCTTCCTTTCATTTTTAAGGTAAATATGACTGAAAAACCTGCAGTTAACTAATTAATGGTTAAATCAATCCCTTTGTTCAGAACAATATTCTATTTCTACTAAAAAGTACATTGCCTAGGTACATTTTGCTATCTGTTCGCGCTAAAAATCTGAACTGAAAAGTAAATGATAGCTTCGTGCTCAGTGGTTAAGGTCGGCCTTTCTACTGAAAATCACAAGTTTTAATCATACCGAGAGGAGATAGAGCCAGAGTAGAAAGAGGAGAAAAAGTTGAGGAATCAGGAAATAAGTAATACATAAAATTGTCACGATATTTTTCTTTGCATATGACAAGACTTACCTACTCTGCGGGTGACAAGACGCAAAACAAACGAACCGGATTTCGTCTTCTATCTTTTAAAAAGCATAAACGCGTAAAAATACATTTTAATCTACTAATAAATTTACCACTTTTTCATTTGAAATCTACGCTGCTTCTACTATTTTTAACATGCCATCTACAGATTTTATAAAATCAGTTATGGCAACATTGATGCCTACTGTTTTACGCACTTTGGCGCCAAATATTATGTCCTTGGCGGCACCGATTGTCCGTGTCAAAAGCGCCGCCACGCATCGCGGTCTCATCAAAGGACTCCGCGGCCGAACGTATTACCTATGAAATTAGGGTAGAGGTACAGGTTTACGTCCATTTAAAAATTTTATTTTAATATTTAAATCTGGATTTTTCAACTATGACTTTGTGCTTCTTTCAAGTGCAGAAACCCCCTCGCATTGAGTTTGGGTTGGACAATGAATGGACTATCGCGCTCAAATTTAATAAAAACCAGAGTTATGTACTTACTCTGAAAAAAAAATCGCAGCTACTATTCAATCTACTCGTTGTCTGTTGTTATGTAAGAGACAACTTTTTCGACGCCGTGATTTTCGTATCATTCAATAACGGGTGGGCAAACAAACATACGACCCACTGACTGAACAACATTGTTATTAAAAAAGAGTATGTAATTCAGTAGAAATACATCCGATACTAAGAATGCAGAAAATAATAAAATTGTGACCATGGTCGAATACTAGTCAGTTCACCCTATTTAGGTATAGGAAAAAAATAACAAATGATTTTATCGTATCAATTATTTTAGGGTACCGTAAAATCTTGTTTCAAAAATTTTGAAGAAACGACTCTTACATTTTATGTTATCCTGGTATTTGAACATATTTTTGTTCACTTTACCATACCTTTTTATGCTTTAAGAAAGGTTTTGTATTAAATAAAAATTGGTACGGAACCAATCATAATAAAGGGCGTGGCGATTTGGAGTGAAAGAGAAGATATTTTAATTTTATGAAATAGTTTAGGGTACCGCAATGAATGTTACTTTAACGAACACTTATGAAGGACCTCTTAGAGTTATGTTATCCGGGTACGACATGATATACCTTAGTAAGTTCTGTGTGCATTTTTGTACACTGCCGTTATTTATGTTGTGCGCCATTGTGCGCATTATCATGACACCTGGTTTCCCAAACGTAACGAACAAACAAATCTCAAAAAAATCCGATAATAAATAACTACGTAACTCAAACTAAGGCAAACGTGTAACGATCACAGTGTTGCGGATGCTGCTTTTTTATACCACTTAGGTGGCAGACAAGCACATGGCCCACCTGATGAAAATTGGTTACCGTGGCCTATAAACGTATGTAACACCAGAGGGAACGCACTCGCGCTGCCGACCCTGTAATCACAGAGTTTCTGTGCCGTCAGTGTAGAAGACAAAGCAGGACATGCCTTTAGTTTTCTTACTGACAGCACGAATTCTCCAGTGAGCTCTAGCTACCCTAACACAACACGAAGTTATTATGGCCGCGGTATTCTGTTGGGCGGAGGTACTTCCCTAGTCGGACTGCTCAATTGGGCGGAAATACCGCCTTGTCCAACCTCCTGCTGGTCTCGAAGGACGAGAGCGTGCGGGGATGCGAGAGGAAAACAACCCTGTTTTCGAACCTGTTGCCATGTTAATTCCGTATGGAAAAGTACGATATCCTCATCTTACCCTGAAAAGGGGCGGCTCCTCAACCAGCCCTTTGAGGCTTTGTCTGCTCTCCACTGTGTCCTATGCTACTCAGGCACACATGAAGAGTCACCCAGCATCCCTTTACAGGGGCATTCCTGCCTCGGTCGGGATTTTGGGAGAGGAGGTGTGCTGCCGTCTTCACGCGCAGTTGCGCTGCGGAGATTCGCAACCAAGCATCTCTATTTATCGTGTACCTACCCAACAACTTGGAATTTTGTTCTATTTAACTTCTCATCAGGTGGGCCGTGTGCTTGTCTGCCACCGAAGTTGAATAAAAACCGAAAATTTATTTTTTGCATAACATTTCAATAAAATTGGGTACGGAACCAATTTTAATTAGTTTAATATTAAGGGGCGTGGCTGGAAATTCGATAGTCCACGACTCCTGGTATTGAATGTAGGTTAACCTTTACCTAAGGTTTCTTTGAGACAAGTCTTACATTTAGCATGGATGATTTCAGGAACATAAAAATGTTTTATTATTGCTAAAAGTAAATTTTGTTTTATTTTAATACTATTTTAACAAGTTTAAGCTGTTTCAGAATTTCTTTGCCCGATATAAAAAAAAAATTGTTTAGGTACAAAGTAAGTTATATGATATTGAGACAGGGCCTATCAAATCCGATCGTTTGGTAAACCTACTCGGGTTCAAACCGTAGAGTTCATTTGTAACAGCGCGCTGCAGCTGCTGCAGCCCTGGTTAGTTTTTTAGTGTTGTGCGTTTGTCGACAATTTCCACTAGCTTACACATGGTCGATAAAAAAGAAAATTAATTATCTACGTGATACAAAGTAAATTGGTGTTTATACTCCCGCGGAAAATTTATTTATATCACACGTAATGCGTCCCTCGAATATGACCACACCTTTCTGTAACACGTTGTATAGCTTAAAACCTTCGTCGATTCAAACAAACTTCTGCTTTAAAATGTTAGAATAGATGTGAAAGTTTAAGATGTATAATTGGTTTGATGTTTGAATGTTAGGATGTGTCGGGATTTTGAGATTTTGGGATATTGGGATATTGTGATGTTAGGATGTTGGGATTTTTCGATTTTGGGATAATGGGATATTGTGATGTTAGGATGTTAGGATGTTGGGATTTTTCGATTTTGGGATATTGTGATGTTAGGATGTTAGGATGTTGGGATTTTTCGATTTTGGGATATTGGGATATTGTGATGTTAGGATGTTAGGATGTTGGGATTTTTCGATTTTGGGATATTGGGATATTGGGATATTGTGATGTTAGGATGTTAGGATGTTAGGATGTTAGGATGTTAGGATGTTAGGATGTTAGGATGTTGGGATTTTGGGATATTGTGATGTTAGGATGTTAGGATGTTGGGATTTTTCGATTTTGGGATATTGGGATATTGTGATGTTAGGATGTTAGGATGTTGGGATTTTTCGATTTTGGGATATTGGGATATTGTGATGTTAGGATGTTAGGATGTTGGGATTTTTCGATTTTGGGATATTGGGATATTGTGATGTTAGGATGTTAGGATGTTAGGATGTTAGGATGTTGGGATTTTTCGATTTTGGGATATTGGGATATTGTGATGTTAGGATATTAGGATGTTGGGATTTTTCGATTTTGGGATATTGTGATGTTAGGATGTTAGGATGTTGGGATTTTTCGATTTTGGGATAATGGGATATTGTGATGTTAGGATGTTGGAATGTTGAGATTTTAGAACTTTGGGATAGTGGGATGTTGCGATATTGTGATGTTGAAATAGTAGTCTTTGGCCTTAGCGTACTTTTGGGTAATTATAATTTATAACAATAAATAATTTAAATTCCAGGTCTGAAAATCCTGTGATACTATACCTTGGTGGATGTAAGCATTTTCAACAGGCTCGCTCATTACTAGAAACTATTACAACACCGGATCAAGAAGTAAGTATACCAAAATTAAACAGGTTAGACATGATGTTTTTTGCACAGGCCATGGTGATCTTATTTACCAGCAGTTGTGGCGGTTGTGTCAGCTAGTGAGAATGGCTTTTACCACAAAGATCTTGATCGAGTTCTGTACTTTTTTATTGTGAGCAAAATCCTCACGGATACCTCCACCACCGGAGCCGGTGGGAGGAGGTTACCGGAGGTGAGATTATCTGAGATACATATCCCTCGCATCTCGGCAGGGTTGGGTTCTATACCTACATTATATGTTCGTGACACCAAAAGTTTTAAGCTTCACACTCACTACGTGTCGGACAGTTAGCCGCATTGCAGATTGCGTTTACCGCGTATAACATATGAGGCTTTAACTGGTTTCTTTAAAAGTGTTCCGATAGCATTCTTGTACGTACCAGCATGGCGTCGATAACTTAGTGGTTAAGGAATCGCCCTTACGATCGAGAGGTCCCGGGTTCGAATCCTGGCTATTACACTACCGATGTGAAGACACTCCTAGCACAAGTAATTTAGCTTAGTTGGAGGGGTAAGAGAGAATATTAGTAATTGCTAACTATTAGATTCTACACTGAGATTAGCGCTTCATAACATTCTGTTAATACAATCATTCTTTTTTACAGGTACAGGATCTTCTAAAGGTAGCCAAAACGAATTTCATAGTATTAAAGTTATTAGCTGGGGGGCACAAAAGGGACTCGACTGCGCCTCCAGAGTTCGACTTTTCAGTACATAGACATTTTCCTATTATTAAATTGGTGTAGTTTCTAGATAATTGTGTATCAAATAGGTGTTATAGATATTTTGTATCCTATATGAGTAGTAAATAATGAGTCATTTACAGATAGTAGAAAAATATAATAATTCATTTTTTTGTACTTTGTTGCGCCTTTTCGCGATAAGCAGTGGTATTAGTGCAATCATTTAATATTGTGTACAGCCAAAACCATCATAGACATGGCTGTAATAGCCTCAAGAACTGTTTTTTTTATATAAAATTTTGGACAGAATTTACAATAAATAAATAATATTTTGGGTGGATTTCACCGGTCAAAGTAATTGCGATCGAAATATCTATTATTGCGTTTTGATCCAAATTACTTATGTTGATGAAATCTGTCCTTAGTGACGTATGGATCGACAGAGCGTTAGCGTAGAACCAAAGCAGCTTACGAATATTTAATTTTCAAGATCTGGTTCCAATTTTATGAAGTACAGACTGTTGCAATAAATTTATCATAATTTTTTTTTTTGTATTGTGTATATAAAATGTGAAACCGAATGCTAAATCATAATACTTTTAAAATATAATTTAAAACAAATATGCGTGTTTGTTTTTCAAAAATGTGTGTACCCTTTGGTCCGTGGTCCTCTCGTGGCGGCGGGTTCATGTCCATGTTAGGCCTCTTTGTTCCCATAGCGAACCATTTGCGGATGGCGGCTATATACCTATATACTTACATACATATATTCACACCTGTAAATCAGAGAAGGGGTATGCAGAAGCGTATTGACCTTCATATTTCGCCAACATGATGATTTAGTTTCAGTTCTGTGGTTATGATATTGCTGTCAAGTGGGCACTTTGGGCCATCATAGGCCGTCCATATATTACATGTGATCATTGTGCTCACACCACAGGACGTGTTCAGATAGTCGTACAAAATAAAACAGGGTTTAGAGATATAAGCCTTTTAATATTCCAAGGACGATTGCATAAATTTGTCTAATACAAAAGCGACTTTTGTTGACATTTATAATTTGCGTAAGACAATAATATTTTGAGTGTAAATATAAGTAATTATTCATTTGCTTCGTCTTCAGAGTCTGCCTCTGAAACATCTGTGTAACAGTCGTTCTCTAAAGTTTTTACTCTCAAGAAGTCTGTCGTTTGCGGTCCTGTAATAACATTAAACGTTTCCTTTACTTAGATATACATAAAATACAAACGTAAACATAAACGGTGACTGTTCGTCTCGCTTCTTCGGTTCTCGGACCACGGCCGGTGTGACCTGGTCGAAACGTCAGGCAAACCAAAGGCTACCTATACCATGATCGCGTTAATTCCCGTTATCATTATTGTATATAATGGAACGCGATAGTTTAAAAGTTATTATGACAATTACTGATTTGGAGCAGCAGGGCGAGATTCAGTAGGTATCTACAGCCTAATTTGGAACTTCTCGACGCGTCAGTCTTGCTATAAGCTTGGATGAAATGTACGTGCCATGAAATAAGTCCCTTGGACGCTGCGTGGTTGTCGCAACATGATTATAATGTTGCCAGTATCGTCTTTTTATTTTACCAGATTTTTTGTTGTTCAAATATATAATTGAACCGCAGAACTTAAGAGTCTTAGTCTAGTAATCTAGTTATTAAAAAAACTAATTCTGTACCGATGCACGGATGAAAGACAGAAATATCCTCTTTACCGATGAAAAAATTTGCACGCTTGAATTGTACTGAAATAAACAAAATGATAAAGTGTACGCTCCCAGTTCTAAAGAACCTGCTCAGATGGTTAGTAAGGGCTGTCTTATCAATTCGTCTCAAAGCCGGAGCCGGTGGGAGAGATTATGTCGGACTCGAACCGACTAAAACGCACGACGCCTGTGAGTCGTTTTTGGTTGCCGAAGGTGAGGTTGACAAGCATATCCCTCGGCGCATATTATATTGTACCTTTATAATGTTACGTGATTGGGATCAAGACATATGCTGGGAACTTTAATTTAAATCATAAAATATGTGCTGGCAACTCTAAACCATGGCTTGAACCAACAACACAGTATGACAGTGATGTCTTTTTGATGCCGCAGAACTTATTTGTTGGCGCGGACTCTAAAGGTGAAATTCCACCAGTGTGCTGAACTGAGTGGCGCTGGAATGCACAGTGTGCGACACAATTTAGGTTGAGCAAGATTTTTTTCCTCACCCCTACCGTAATTCCTGAAAAAAACGGTCTTAAACCAGTGTGTAACAGGTAGTTACGAATTACGGTACCGAAACCTGGACACAGTGGGGCTGGGGGAGTTTCTAAGGTTCGTCGACTTCATTATCCAACAAAAAAAATAAAGATGCTGCTTATTCTGCGAGGCATACCTAAGCTCGCAGAATAATCAAGCTGAAGTGGCTATGGACAGTCGGACAATTTATCCCACATTCTTTGAAATTCATTTGTTTCTTAATAAGTTTGTAGACCTAATGAAATATATTGGACTTCTAAGGTTGTTCGGTCGTAAACGGATACGTGTTGTACGCATTTGTAGGTGTGAGATTATACCTACTTTATACAGCCTAACGCCCACTCTTGCCCTGAACATAACAACTTTGTGTCCTTTGTGGGCTTTGTGTATAAAGTTAGACCGAGAGTTGTCTTACGCAGTTACGTAACTACGTATCTAATGAGATTACGATTACTCACTACCTCTATCTAGGTACACAAGGCTACCTTCTGGAGCTAAATTCAAATAGCTTTGTACAAATTACTCCGTAATAGTTGAAAGTTATTTGGAGGTATTAATTAGATAATTATAATTCTGTTCTCTAATTGATATCTCTGAAATGTATTTGTATTCTATTAGCGGTCCAGCGTTGTTGCATCAGAGGCTTTTACCTCGAAGCCCAGGCTTCGTTTCAGAGAGAAAATTATGATTACCTTCAGTGTAAACGACGTTAGCAGCGAAATCTTGTATAGGCGTGGGCGTGAATGGACGGCACGCTGCTGATGCCTCGCCAGCATCATCATCTTCCTCTTCTTCGCTTTCTATTATTATTTCTTCTTCCTCACACTCCTCCACCTTTTAACAATTGAAAATATTCTTTTAAGTAGAATGTAGGTAGGAATATAATATTATTCTTCTTCACCCAATTTCTAATCGCGGTTGCAACCAAAGCTTATATTTTAGAGCCCGGGTTCCACTCTCCTATTCTTCCTTTCCGTGATTTAGATCGTTTTGGCTTTTCTCGCAAATGTCTCGATTTTTTTAAATATAGTACACGTCAATTAGACTTCGCCTTGCCTGATGGTAAGCTGAAGGCAGTCTCAGAAAAGAGGGTCACCATTACGCACATATACCATGTGATAATGGTGACACTCAGATTGACGGCCTCATCATATGCTTTCTCACGCCTCGTTTTAAGGACCCGGGACTGTAGGAAGAAGGACGTGAGCTGGTAACGAATTCCAGGCCTTAATGGTCTTAATGGTGGACAAAGAAAAGAGTCACCGAACCGCTTGATTCTTAATCGGATATTGTATGTTGTCCTGTGTAGGAAAGGGGTGGGCGGGACTAGTCACTCCCGTAAAATTCAAAACGAAGACTTTCTGTCCGTACTGTTATGTCTGCGCCACGTGGGGTTGACTCGTATTTTCAGGTAAAACTAGTCATAGTTTCAACCAATCTAATTTTTTTTCACTGTTTATACTATTGATTGATGGCGCTTCGTGGAACCTGCTACACATGCTGATTAAGACACTTTGTAGTTTTCCACTATAAAGAGTATACATAATATCTTTTTTACATTACTATACCTAATGATCTGACCGTAACAAATATCTAAGTATTTTATAGGTACTTGGCCTAACTAAAATGTTATGTACAATATTTTTCACGTAGCATGGGTACGGTGACGTTTGGGATTTGAAGTTACTAGAGATGTAGTCAAGATAAAATCGCATGAAATAAAATCGATTATATATCTTATCGAGATCATTTATTAATGAAGAAGAAATCGATTCTATTATGTAACTAATAATTTTGAAGAAAAAAAGTAAAACAAAATTGATAACCTGTTTAATTATTTATTAAAAATCAAACATGTTCATCATCTTCATCATCATCATCATCATCGTCATCTGACTCGTCGACGTGAATAATTATTTGGGAATCAATTATGCAGTCTATTCTAATGTCTCGCTCCCAGTCATGTAAGATTAGATTTTTGGTTTTCTCCACTACTTTCTTCCAGTCATCGCCAGTGACATTTTTGCATCCCTCTTTCAATAACCCCATCATTTTTGTGGCTGTAAAAGGCGGAGCTGTATTTTTTCGTGCAGCGTATCCTGAAACAAGATAAAAAACAAATTGAGTCATAGAATTCAAGTAATAAACATAATCATATTTTTGTCAGTATGTAAATAGACTATGGTTAAACAAGTTACCTTTGATTTGGGCCCAAATTAATTCAATGGCATTGTACTGACAGTGGTACGGTGGAAGCCTCAGGACTTCGTGACCATATTCGTTTGCCATCATATCTAATTTGTATGTCGTTTGGGGCTTGTGCATTTTTACGAGCTTCACTTAACTTATTTTCTTCTGTATCGTGAGCACCATATTTTTCTCGAGTGATTCGAGAAACCGTGTTCCGCCCAATGTCTAACGCATCTGCCACTCGATCCAAAACGTTGGACACAGGCAATAGCGTTCCGCCATTCTCACGTTCCCGCTCAAAGTAATCCCGTAATCGAACTACAAATTCACGGGCTTGACTACCAAGCACAGTCTTTTTCGTTCTTTTTGGCATTTTGCCAAAAAAAACAACAAAACAAAAGTCAATAACAAAAAACGGTAACGAAAACAACAAAGCACAACAAAGCTAGCTCCACCTTTAATTTCGTCTCATCGGCTTCCACATTATTGGCTTGGAGCCACTCGATCAACTCGCTCTTCTTATTGGAAGAAGTCGGCGGTTTGTTCAATTGCACGGAGTGATATGGGGCATTGTCCATAATAATTGTGCTGGGTTCTTCTAAATTGCTAAGCATATTTTGAAACCACTCCGTGAATACTTCCGCATTCATATCTTCGTGATATTCTCCCGTCTTTTTCGATTTAAAAGCAAGTAGCCCATTTTCTACAAATCCTTTCGATGTGCCTGCGTGACAAATAATCAATCTCTCCCCTTTTCCTTCTGGCACTTTGGTCGAGGCATGAGGTGTATCGTCAGTCCACATTTTACCGACCGTATGATTGGCATTCAGCCAAGTTTCATCCAGGAAGACGACATTGCTCCAATCGGTAATCGCTTTAGCCTTTTTCAAAAAGGTAACCCGCGCAAGTGCTATATCGCCCCTCTCCATGACAATTTTTCTTTTGTTTACTTTTTTGAATTGGAAACCAATGTCCTTCAATACGCGCCACAAGGATGTAGGACTTCCAGTAAACAAATCAGCATCTTTTAAAGACTTGACCAGCTTTAGAAGCGTCGGTAATTCTTTATTCTGGTAATAGTTATAAATGTGGCTCCGTATAGCATCGGCCGCAAAACTGTCTACATCTGTTACAGATGCCTTTTTGGTTCGCTTTTTATTAGGGTTGGACAACTTATTTTCTTCTGTATCGTGAGCACCATATTTTTCTCGAGTGATTCGAGAAACCGTGTTCCGCCCAATGTCTAACGCATCTGCCACTCGATCCAAAACGTTGGACACAGGCAATAGCGTTCCGCCATTCTCACGTTCCCGCTCAAAGTAATCCCGCAATCGAACTACAAATTCACGGGCTTGACTACCAAGCACAGTCTTTTTCGTTCTTTTTGGCATTTTGCCAAAAAAAACAACAAAACAAAAGTCAATAACAAAAAACGGTAACGAAAACAACAAAGCACAACGATAGTCAATAACAAAAACAAGTAACAAAAACACCACGCAAGCTCAAAACAAAGAAAACAGACCGCATACAAGGCAGACGCACTCGTACTGAGTTGATATAACAAGATGGCTGCCAGCTCATGCTTAAGCAGTGTTGCTATATTATAAATAATAAAGCTCCACAAAGACAAAAATGCTTTGTTTAAAGTTTATTATTACATAATTATATTTTATAATCGTATTTTAGTTAAAAATACAACTAACGATTTATGATACTTTATTCGACAATTTATCGATTATAACGATTTTACTATGTCAATCTCTAACGCAACCTGTTCCGATTCACGCATCAAGAATTATGTATTTGGAATGTTTATATTTAAAGTTTAAATAATTACGGAGAAATAAAAATAGTTTTAAGTTAAAAATGCAAAATAAAACAGTTTTCTTTTTATCTTCGTATTAAGTGTTGTTTCCTGTATTCCGCGTTAGGTAAATTGTTTCGAAATGAATCATGCATGAAATGGAATTAGTCAAATGTCACCGTACCCATGCTACGTGAAAAATATTATAGGTATTACTCACCTGTATGTCAAAGGACTGTTGTTTATTCTTAAAATCAAGTAGTGCTGATGACGAATTCTTCTGTTTCGTGTTGACTAGACGCTTTATACAGCTTGGGGAAGGCGTCCCATAGTCAGGGTCGCCTTCACTGATCAGGTATTCAACGTCAAGGTTCAGGGGTAGGTTGGGGTTGGCTGATGTCCGTCGGCGACGCAACTGGCATTCTGGTTCTTCAGCCATTATGGGAAGGTAATTAGCTGAAAAACACATTAGAGTTACATTTCTGTCGATTTTGATACAAAATATATAAAGTTGAAGTAGGTAAGTAGTAGGTTGCAATATTGAAAGACCTGATGTTTTAAATAAATGTATGTCAATGTATACCTACTCGGTACCTATAACTAAAAATGAATGTTAAAAATGTCTATCTATTTATGTGACTTTCTTTTTGTCTTTTCCAACTAGGCTGACATTGACGAGAAAAAATGTCGTCCTCACTGCAGATAGATAGATAATACTTCATTGTACACCAATACATTTACAGCAGAGACAAATAGGTATACAGTTTAATGTACAATGGGCAGCCTTATCGCTGAAAGCGATTTCTTCCAGACAACCTTGGGATGAACAGTAGTGGAGCACCACTACTGTCTACTACCAAGTGGAGGTAGTGTAACACGACACAAGTTATATGGTGTAGCCATCATATAAAATGAAAGGGTTTGACTATTAGAATACCAAACAATATGAAAAATTTCAAATCCAAGATGGCCGCTACCACAAAATGGCGAGTTACATTTTATTTCATAACTCTCTCAATATGGGTATCAAATAAAGAGCTTGACGAGTGGATAAAATAAATAGATCAATTTAAAAAGTGTAAAATAAAAATTAAATTAAAAATTTAAAAAAACCTGAGGGACTTTCTTCCTAGTTTATACCTTGGCCTGTGGTAAAGGTCGACGGCCTCTGTGGCGTAGCAGTAGAATGTCCGACTGCTACGCAGGGGGGCGCGGGTTCGATTCCCGCTCAGTGCAAATATTTGTGTGCATGAATATGTATGTTTGCATTGGTCTGGGTGTTTCTATCATTTTGTAAATACATACATATTATAATATGGTATGTATTTACAAAAAAAGTATCTATGTATATTTATCCGCATTCTAGATTCGATAACACAAGCTAGTTAAGCTATGCTTACTATGGGTCTAGATATCGTTGTGTAGAATGTTGTAGAATATAAAAAAAAATACATGGCTGAACAGTAGGTATTCAATATACACACTTAAATTGATCAAATAATGTTAAATTTAATAGAAATACACAAAATAATTCACTTACCGAATGTGTATGAATATCCCTGGACAAATCCACAAATTACTTTAGATACAACCTTTAATTTTGATAGCTACAAGGTATACATTAGAATTGTGGGTGGACACTGGGGCGGGCGGTGGCTAAGTAGCTTGCGGCTCTAGAAAGAAGCCTTACAGAATAATCTGCACTGTTCTCAATCAGTTGAGCTCAACATTTGCTACTTTTTTGGTTAAATATTTTAGTAATAAGTAGGTATGTAATACTATCAGTGAGGTGATGGAGAAAGAATACAAATATCACCATGCCATCTCATCCGAAAGGTGTCGTAAGAGGCGACTAACGGAAAAATACGTTGACGACATCACTGCGAGAGAAGGAAAACTTGAAATAAAACCTTGTACCAGCCCGTCTGGTCAGCGTGGAAACAGAAGGCCAAAGCCTCCTAACATTGGGAGACGCCTAGTCCAGCAGTGGACTGCGATGGGCTAGTTGATTGATTGAGTTAGTTAGTAAAGTACTTCTTAATCATACTTACGTTTTATATTTTTGTCAAATGCAATAGGGGGCGAGTCTATCGTTGCTGTTTACCTGACCTACGTGCTGATGCATCTTGTTACAAATTTCGATTATTCTACATTTATAATATACAACTCATCTGCTATGGATACCTTGGTATCTTGGTTACCGGCAGAGTAGAATTTGGGCCACCCCATCTCTTCCCATGCGGTGTCGTACAAGGCGACAAAGGGATAGGGCTGTTTAAAATCAGACAGATGTTTAACTCAGCCTCAGATACATGGCTCTAGTCAACAATAGTGTCCGGAATACGGCAATAGGCTCACCCCCTTATGTTGGTCCGAATACAATTATTGGTGAAATGTGGGTGTTAATTCACCTCTACCTAACCCTCTGGGGATAAAGGCGTGATTATATGTATGTATGTATGTATTTGGCAAAAGTAGCTAACATCCTAAAAAAATCCTTGCATACTAGCACTACAAATAATATCATAATTTTCTTGGTTTTAATTTAAGGTCGTAACAATAAATCGCTCCTCTATCTAACAATGAACTAATTACTTGGACACTTATATAATAACTGACGCATCCATATATTTGCATCAGTGTTATTTTATTCATATTTACAATTGTGTTTTGCTATCTCTCTTCCTCTTAATAATAGCGTTACTCCTCTTATTTTTTTTTTTTCTTTTTTTGTTTTTTACGTACGCAAAATCCCCACGGATGCCTCCCCATCGGAGCCGGTGGAGGAGGTTATGTCGGACTCGAACCGACTAAAACGCACGCCGCCTATGGATCGCTTTGGTTGTTCGGCAACCAAAGCGATCCATAGGCGGTGAGGTTGACAGGCATATCCCTCGCACCCGGGCCGACCCAGGGCCATCTCTCACGATCTGGCCCTCTTCTCGGGTGTGGGGAATACAGAATAGCGTTACTCCTAGTCGCATCCGAAGCTTTCACCTCGAAGTCTGGGGTCCGTTTTACCAGTTTAACTGCGGATTTGGCTAAACTTCGATATTTTCCGTGAAGCGACTGCCATATGACCTCCACAACCCAAAGGCGATATCGAAGCATTGCAGCTGGACCAGTAGTTTGACTTTTCAAGGCTCCTTCATAGATATTCGTGTGGCAACCAGGACCGATGGCTTAACGTGCTTTCCGAGGCACGACCATATTCATGCATACGAATATTTGCACTGAGCGGGGATCGAACCCGCGCCTCCTGCGTAGCAGTCGCGTTCACTACCGCCACGCCACGGAGCCTGTTGAAGTATTTTTCTATGTGGGTATACGAATTTTCATGTTCAGCAAGATTCCAAAATTAAACTTATAAAATCACACCATGACAGATAACGTGAAACCCCGATATAAACAAATGTAGATACGTAATCTATAGATCCATAATACATTTCTGCACGCTCTATTTCATATTTGTTCTAATATATCTTAAGTTTATCAGTAAATTGTTGCCCTTCAAATCAAACTCTATATTTTTTTTAATTCATTAGATATGATTTTTTATCAGTCATGATTTTATAATTCCACGATTTGTGATAAATCCTTTGATCATCGAAACAAAAAAAGACTTAGTTCGGCGTGCTCGTACGGTAGATATATTTATTATCTGCATTACACTTAAAATTTATTATCGCTTTGCCGGAATTCATCTGCTTTTGGGTTTATTTGATAAATTTCAAATCGTAAAATTATATAATTAGATGCTTATTACGTAATTAGATGCTCCTTTAAATCACAAATCAGCAAAAATACACTGAAACCGTAAACAGGCCCAACGTTGGTGACGCCTGCCATTAGTAAGGATTCACTACTTTAAATATATTTATTAGGTAGGTATAGAACTTAGAAGGTGTATTTAAACATTACGGCCTTAACACCGACGAATTGTTATAAGAAATTAGAAAAGACAAAATAATATAGATTCTGAGTAGCCATAAGAACTTTCATATTATCACCCGAGCGGGAATTCTAGTTGCATCTAAAGCTTGTACTTTGGAGCGAAGGGACCCAGATTTGCAGTTTCTTACCTACCTACAACTGTACATAACATAAAATAAACCCACGCCTATATCCCCGAAGGGGTAGGCAGAGGTGCTAGCACCCACATTTCGCCAGTTTATGTTTAGGTCCCAATGTAATAGGTGGCGAGCCTATTGCCATTAACCGGGTGCTTATAAACCTGCGATAAATACACACATAACTTCGAAAACCATCGAATAGTCATTGGTGTGTGCCATGGTAAAACCTGGGATCGAACCCGAGACCTCGACTCAGCAGTCCATTACCCCACTAGGCTACCGCGGTCTTTTACAGCGGTACAACTGTACTTATATACTTATGTAATATTATAGCACTCTTCGCACTAAAATTTCTCGAACCTTTTTATCAAACTTATCTTAGGTGTCAAGGAAATTTCATAAACACATAATCCGAATTGAAGAAAATTAGTTTCCGTCTGAAGGACGTATGCGTATGTCACGTAACCGTCGCGTGTATCACTAATTAGTTCCCGAAGGTCTTATGCGCCTGTGGCCTTTCTATGATATAAATATTTTAGACTGGTGACATCATATACAGAACATGCGTTTAAGTACATTATAAGACATATCGAATAAAAATCAGTTTTTTAGCAGTATCAAATAAATATATTCATTATCTCATAAAGTTACATTAACTTACTATTTAAAAATTAAACAGTTAAAACTGAGTAAACTATGATAAATAGACATTAACACAATATATTCGCTTATGAAGACCTTATTATTACTTTCTGACTATGCTATACAAACATTAAAAAACAAAATGGTCTAATATAAATTAACAGTTATTTTTTTGTGAGCAGATACATTGAACTGGATATTTTCAATAGTCTACAGTAGTACTTAAGTATTTATTATTATGTACTCTGTGGTAATACTTAAGTAAGTCTATTTTTATTATTTGTAGTATGTAAGGAAGATTCTGAATTAGTAAAGATTCTGAGAAAGTAGTCATATATCAGAAGCGAGTATCTTTTGCATTAGTAACATCCCAATCATCAGATACATAACTAGCATTTTCCGAAAATATTGATAATCTACGTTCAGTCATATAGCTATCAGTGTCTTCAGTTTCTAAAGAAAGCTTACTATTGGTTGGTTCCGCAGTTCTAATTTCAGTGATAGAGTTATTATCTGCTTTACCGTTCATGGGTAGTTTCGTTTCTGTTTGCGTCACTATGTTAGTTTCAGTAACATGACTATTAATAGTTTCACTGTCCGTCGATCCTTTCCTTTCAGAGTGCGTAGCTGTGCTAGCGTCAGTGATAATACTATCATTGTCTACATTTTCGTACGATATACTTCTTATACCAAATGAAGATTCTAAATACTTGCTATGTCTAATGTTATAATACCGGGCTCTATCTTCGATCCTGTAGTAGTCCATACTGTTTTCTTTCATAATAAGGTTGAAGTTTTCATCGAGTGGAACATAATAGGTCTTAATGTATCCTGCTCCTTTCACGAATGTTTCACCTCGATATGTTGTTAAAATATCGCAATCATCCAAGATTATCGCGGTATTTTCTGTAACCTATTTAACAAGTGATTATCAATTAATATTACATTTGCGCCTAGTTGATTGAACCGGTAATGGAAAGTTATTTACCTGTATTTTACCAGTCTCTCCAGTAGAATCCATTCGTGAAGCCATATTAACGGCGTGTCCCCAGATATCATAGAGAGGTTTTTGGGATCCCACAACACCAGCTGCCACTTCTCCATTTGATATACCTAAGCAAAAAATCGAATAAGTTCATCAATAATAAATATCAATAATCGATATCTAACGAGTATTAGATCACTGGACAACTTTTTTATACCACTAAGTGGCAGACAAGTACACGGCCCACCTGACGGAAAGTGGTTACCGTGATGTAAAATGGATTGCACACGTCTATACCAGGGGAATCACACTCGTGCTGCCGACCCAGTAAGAACAGAGTTTATGTGCCATCATTGCAGAAAAAAAGGAGGACAAGCCTTAACTCTTTTCACTGACTGCACACAAACTTGCCAGTAAGGATCTTCGTTGGGTTTTTAATTATTTTTTTTTACTTTTGATTTTATTAGAGCAACTTACCAATTCTAAGATTTAATCCTTCAAAACTTTGAAATGACCCTCGGTTGAAGTTTTGTAGTTGCATCATCATAGCTGCTGCAAATTCCACCATGGTCAGTACTACAGCTCGGTTGTATGGTGTACTGTTACATTCCCTTGGAAAATGGACGGAAGTAGAATCCATAGATTCCCTTCTACTGGGATCTAAGCCGCATGCAGCCATGTAAGTCCAACCAGCCATTTTTATCTTTTCAACTTTATAATTTGATGAACCGGTTAAAAGCAACTAAAAGTATAGAAATAAAGATAATTTACGAACATGTCCTAAATACGATACATCTGTATGAATATAAGATTTGATACATACTCTATCAAAGTCCGATATGACTTCGTCCAATATACTCAGAAGGAATTTGTCACTCATATCAGCGTCTCCTCCTACTCCCAGTTTGTAATCGGTCAATGATGCAAACATTACGGCCACGTTATCGTACTTCTCATAATAAAGTTCGTCTACAGATCGATTCAGATTAAGGTAAACTTGAACTAAAAAAGTAATACAAATGTAGTCATATCGAAATAAAGAGTACTCCATAGTTTAGACCTCAATACTAACCTACATGAGCTGGAAGAATATTCTCCAAGAGCATATTGTTAACTTTTAACATAGTTTCTGCCTCTTTTTGTTCTTCACTTAATTGCAATTGCCATAAATGGTCTAATCTGTTTCTGTATTCGGTAGTTCTATCTATCCAGTACAACGTAACAGTAACTATGATAACAGAAATTGTGTGAGCTATCCTGGGATCCATCCCAACATTCCAGGAGGTATCAAAAGTAAAAAAGGATGTCCTGATTTCCCAGACCACCCATAAATAGAAGACGGTCATGCCTCCAGCGACAATCCACTTGAAGATGAAGAATACTCTACTGAACAAGAAGTTCAAAAGTAATGCTAAACTCCAACACTGAGTCACATGCTGAAAATAAATAGATAGATTAAACTTTCTGGATATATAAATATAAGAATAAAATATAGAAATGCGATTACCCACGACGATATACAGTTTGATAAAACACCTTCACCCGCAGGTACATGCACTTCTGTACATTCAATAACGTTGATTACAGATGTGGTAGCGAGCCCTATGCTTATGAGTACATAAATAGATGTCCTTATTTTGGCAGATTTTATAATTTCAGCAGAAACGTCGTACATAAATCGAAGATATTTGTTTTTGGGTTCTTCAAAACTTTTATAAGTGGTCCAAAAGAAGTGAAACCATGTTAAAGGTTGTACAATAATAAGTGCAAGCATGAGTACACCGAATATAAGCCAGGTGTACCATCTGTAATTTTTTAACCTGAAATAACAAGTTGTTATGTTTAATTTTTTACAAAAACTATTCTTACTTCTTTAATAAAACATGTAGGTAAGTTAAATAAATCTTACCAGTTTGTAGTGAGTCCATTGATCAATAGTATTAGAATCAGTGTTATAAGGCAGCATGTAATGTAATACTTAAAGAGCGGGTCTGGTAGCAGCAAAAATGTTTTCTCTAAACTAAATTGTTTGTACATCAAGGTGATTCTATTAAGCTTAGATTCATTTCGGAAATGTTCCCTGAAAGATAATTTAATAAAAACAGATTAAACAATAGCTAAATCGAAAAATTTGTTACTTTTTTATTGTGCTTTTTCTTATTGGATATCCCTCGCCTTAAAAGAATATCGAAACATTGGTAATGCAAGAAACGTAAGGAATGTTTTACTTATCAAATATGTATTTTTATTAATAATATGTTTTTATTAATATATGGTACTAAGATGTTATACGAGATCAAACGTTATATAGTAGTGAACTTACGAACTGATTTATAGATATTTAAAAAAGCCGCGGTAGCCTAATGGTATGGGTAATGGACTGCTGAGACGAGGTCTCGAGTTCGATTCCAGATTTTACCATGGCGCACACCAATGACTTTTCGATGCTTTTCGAAGTTATGTGTGTATATATCGCAGGTTTATAAGTGCCCGGTTAATGGCAATAGGCTCGCCACCTGTTACATAGGGACCTAAATGTAAACTGGCGAAATGTGGGTGCTAGCACCTCTGCCTACCTCTTCGGGAATATAGGCGTGAGTTTATGTTATGTTATGTTTTTATAGATATTTTGTTTCTGCTTTCCAAACTTGGGGCTTCCAACATCAATGCAGACTGTGAGTCACACAAGATTTAGTACCAATATTCGTTGGGCATTGCTGTCTGCGTTATAAAATCAAGTGACTGCCTATAAATTTCATATTGAAGTATTAACTTACTTGCCGTTTGTCATATCTTCAATCTCTTTTGCCATTTGTGCGTCAGCAGCTTTGAGCATCTGTTGATATTCCACTAAATTCTCATCCATGAATGTGGTCGTCCTCCGAAAATAGTTGGAGTTTCTATTTTTCGATCGCTACTAGAAATACACAAATAATATAGCAAATTATTGGTTGATGAGGTATTTAGAATCAATAGTACTCCAAACTACCAGATTTATTTATATAAGGGTCTGCCGCCCGCGACTCCGCTAGCGTGGATCTCTTTTCTCTGGTTCTCATCAATCAATTGCAATCAAACAAACGTATGATTTTAAGTCGGACCAAGATCTTTCTTACATAAAAATTGCATCAAAATTCGTTCAGTACTTTTTGCGTCCATCGCCAACAAACATTTAGAATTAGGTGTATTTATACAAATTATATCCCTAGGAGGATATTTCTTAACTACAGCAAATAATTTTTCGCAGAGGAATCTTTAGTTTATTAATATCCGTTAAATATAGTCAGTCTTAAAATGACTGAATCTTTACATTGTTGGTATCGGTACATTTTAGAACTAAAGTTTTGAATGTGTTTATTTTTTTAGTGTGTATGTTTAGTGATTTTTTGTGACTGACTGTCTATGGTACATCAAAACGTACTTACTCTATTAGAAGTACTGCTTCTGGTTATTACTTTGTTCATCCCAACTGATGCTCGTCTAAAAGGCTTAAAATCAATGGTCTGTAAAAATATAATTATTAAGTTATAGTAACATATCAGGTAAATTGTGAAAGTCGGGCGTCAGAGGTCGCAGAATGACCTCCGTCCCCCATGAGCGCGGGCCTGGGGGTGACTGGTTGACCCGCATATCACCCTAGCAGAAACAGGCCGCGGCGGCGACGCGTGGTGCGCGCATACCCATCCATACACGGGGACTAGATAGGAACTCCGTGGTTCCAACATCCGAAGAGGGCCAGCTCAAAAGAGATGGCATTGTTTCGGCCGGGGTGCGAGGGATATGCCTCCGGCAACATATGACCCTCAGAGAGCGTGCGTTTCAGTTGGTTCAAGTTCAAAATAGCCTCCCCCACTGGCTTCGGCGAGGGGTATACGTGGCGATATTTCGTATAAATATAGAAAGGCATATAGTAAGTACTTACTTTTAAGATACCTTTCGTACAGAAATAACTTTTTTATGTAAGAAACCCTATCTTGAGGATTCCATGCGAACAAGGGTCTAATATTTAGCTAGAGGCCTTAGAAGTTTTTCTTCTAATATCTAATGGAACGGACACTCGTTGGGAACAATTCACCCACAAAAATGAATAATACATCGCCTCCAATAAGTACTATACTATGTCGAGCAAGTAATGCTCGTGAAAGAGACGGCGGAGCGGGAGCGAAGGAGACTCGCAAACCGCGCCGCTCGCGAGCTCTCAGAGCGGCTCAGATAATCTCACCTCCGGCAACCTGTTTACACAGTCGGCGTGCGTTTTAGTCGGTGCAAGTCCGACATAACTTCCCCCACCAGCCCCGGTGGGACTTTGCGCACATTAAAAAAAAGTACTAAACTTTATCTAAAACACGAATGCTAATAACAACTTATTGTTATACAGGAAATAAGGTATCTATTAAGACTTTACCCTGGTTGGCCTTGATAGTAGGTATGTCTCCAATTTATTCTTCATTAAGAAAGGATCGTTTTGAGATTCGTAATTTGGTTCAATTATGTATTCTCTGGCGAAGTCTAAAAGCAATTCCAATGTTTGTTTGGTCACGTGGACCTTTCTGGAAAAAAACAAATTATAGTAGAATTATACTCATAATTTACTCATTATTCTTGATGTAGTACCTACCCTTTGTAGTACCTAAAGCCCGATTCAAACGAAACAAAAGCCTGCTTTTAAAGGGAGGACTAGTTTTTTGGTTTTATTTTCGTGAAACTTCTCTGTAAGTAGTTACATTTGTGTTCTAATTTTAATCGTTATCATATTCAAAATATAAAAAACCCTTTCTTACCCAGCTTTGCCGGTAGATTCCATTTTGTTCGCTATTGTGACGTCCTTGGACCAGATATCGAATTGCCATTTTCTAATGCCGATTACTCCACTTAGGATCTTACCCGAATGGACACCTATTCTCATGTCCATATTTAATGAACGTTTGTCTCTGTGAATAAAACATACAGTAACCAAAGTTTGAGTTCCAGATAATACTGATTTAGATGTTACAGTAGCTAAGGAATTTAAGCAATTGTTAGCGTTCAGATAAGTAAACTATTATATCAAGACGCGTTTGAATTAACTTCCTAGATTATTCCTAGACATAATTAAAAAGGTATATGCAAAGAAAATAGTAAAGCTGTTTTAGTATTAGTAGTATTAGTTATTATCTTATCATCCCCCTAGCGTGTATTCCAGTAGAAGTCGAGGCTTCCACCGCTACTTGCATGTCCTGCAATATTAACTGTAGTAACTTTCACTTTACCTGACGTCTTTAATAATGTGTATCATCTCCAGTCCAAGATCGACGCAGTTCTTTGCATGATGCTCGGTCGGCTTCGGTATACCGCTGACGCAGTAGTAGCAATCTCCGAGGAATTTTATTCTTAATACATCGTAGTCCTGAAACAATACGCAGCTGGTAAATGTTGAAATAATGAAAAATTAAAGATGTGTCACAAGAAAAAGAATATACGCATATAATTTAAGTCCATTGAATAAATTTTAAAGCTAAATGCTTATTCTAATTATTCAAATTGATTGTGATGGGAAAAAATATTGAATCAGTTCTGGCGAGATTCGAATCCGCGATCTTTCTCTTACAAGGGGGAAAGCTCTGACCATTGAGTCACTAAACCACGCCTTAAATCATCCAAATCTTCCTACATATATCCATCTTACGGCGATGGTGCCCATTTTAAGTCTGTATTTTTTGTTAAAAAAAAGTTGTTTTATATTTATTCTCTTTCAAAATTGTTAGACAGCTTATCTTATCCCAACTGCATTCATCAAAACATCAATGGAATATTAATCATTTTATTATTAATAATAATCATAACTTTTCAACTGGTTTATACACAAACTCAGCTCACTGTAGTAGTTTTATTACAAGTTAAATAAAAGCTTGTATTAAGGAATATACAATAAATTTTATCAATGATCTCAACGCTCTGAAGATTTGAAATAAACTTGAGATAACATTCACAGTAATACAAAGGATTTGTTGAACGGATAAAGTACAGATTAATCACACTCGGGTGTGTGATTAATTTGTACTTTATCCGTTGATTACACTTGGCGTCTATTAGAATTCAAACGTTCTGTATAGATTGATGAGTAGATCGCTACATGATAATTTGTCATTGTGAAATAGACCGTTTCAAATAGTATTTGATTTCTAATTAGTACATTTCGCTGTAGGAATCTATACTGAATACTGATATAATTAGAAATATAAAAAATCTATATAATGAACCGTTAGGTGGCCGCAGGTGAATGGCCTAATAAAGAAGTACTTAGCACTTTATGTTGCCTTTTGTTTAATTAAAAAAAAGGTCGGTTAGAAATACTCGAAACCGACTAGTTTGCATGAAAGGTTTCATTACAGAATGCGGTGGAGGGTTTTGTCTCTGCTTACTCCAGATGAAAATAGAAGTGAGCATATATGTAACGATGATCATAATATTAGATACTAACTTCAGAAGCTTCATCAAATCTGCCAAATAGTTCATTGAGTAATTCTACCATTCTCATTGGTGATAGTGTTGTAGATATCATAGTATAGTTCACCACATCTGCGTATAATATGCTTACATTATCATGTTCTTCAACGTATAGCTGGCTGAAAAAAAAGTTGATTACCATTCTTTTGTTGCTGTTGTAGAATCTTTCTTATTACCTAATGATTAGGACCTCGATTCTGCTAAAGCAAAACCACTGTCATACCACGGACAATGCTAAAAATATATTAAATTTTAGACTTTACAGCAAATTGTTTGACATGATGCCCACAGCTACATTCTATCATCGCACCTCTCGCCATAGGCAGGGAATTCATCCTCACACATTGCGAACTGAGACGGTGCGCACTGTGCGGTATGAAATAAACTTCATCCCACGCAACACTCAAGCTGTGGAATGACCTCCCTGCTGCGGTTTTCTCAAGCGCCTACAATATGGGGTTCTTCAAGAGGGGCATCAGAAGTTTTCTTCATGGTCGGTAGCGCGAGTGTAACACCCCGGGTGTTGCATACGTCCATAGGCCACGGTAACCGCTTCCCATCAGGTGGGCCGTGTGCTTGTCTGCCAACTAAATGTTATAAAAAAAAATCCATAGCAGTTGTTGTTGCGCGGGTATATCTACATAAACCCTACCATGAGAGTATGTTAGTTATCGTTTAAACTATAACCAAATTTTTACTTCCAATAAGCTACTGTGTCAAAATAATACGTCGTATACTTATTACTTCCTTTTAATAAATTGATATCACGAATATAAAAACTCCTTGTATATCTCAAATTATAAATAGAGGTGCACTGACGGATATTACATCTCATAAAGATATACGTATAAAATATAAGTAAAACAATATTGTTATTTTGATCTTACTGATACTGAGAAATACGTCACAGTATATATTATCGTAATGACTTATTACAAAAGTATGCCAAAACAATATGTTTTTATCGATAATATTATAGATAATAAGTGAACGTGTTCTCCAAAGGCAGCAAATTTCATGCAAAAACAGTTCAGATAAATTCACTAGACCTCTTTGGTTAATATAGGTCATCTGTATTTAAATTAAAGGATCAAGTTATTGATAACAACTAATTTAGTGTACATAATAACTATATTTTTTGTTCAGATTAGTTTTATGTTGAGAGTATGAATAAACGAAACAGGTGTATGAGGCGAGTGTGGATGATACCGTCGGAAAGGGAAGACCTAGGCACACATACCTGGAAGACGGGGAAGTTTTAGAAAAGTGGCAGGTCAGGAGTACCCTAAACCCACGAGTATACATGAAGTATGTAATGAGAGTGATTGAAGCGAAAGTAGTATGTCAGGATCGTAGCAAATGGAGATCCGTGATCTCTGCCTGCCACTATGGGAGACAGGCGTGATTTTATGTATGTTTGTATGTATGTATGGTTATAACTGGTGTAGCATTTAGACAGTTTGAACAAACAACGCATGATGTCTTGGCCAACAAATCTTATAAGGTAAAGTACTTATACACAGTATTTCTAGAAGAGTGAATAGTAACAGAAACTCACTTGAAAGTTTTATAATGACTTGTAGGATGTGCGTCAAGACCCAAGAACATGGCTCTTATGTCGTGTCGCACTTTAGATACGATGTGTTCAGGCAGTATACTCATCATAAGACGTTCCTGTTCAAGAAAAAATAGATTTATTGCAAAATATGTTATTTAATACTTGTATGATGATGGTGGGTGAGATATTGTTAACACTATGTCTTGGTAAAAAATCACGCTAACAAGGCTTCCTGGGCTATTTAACTATTTTACAAATTATGATGAGGTAGGACACGGCGGTATTTCCGCCCGATTGTTGACTTCGTGTTGTGTTCCCAGCGGTGAGTAGGTTAGCCAGGGCTCACTGGAGAATTTGTGCTGTCAGTGGGAAGACTAAAGGCTTGTCCTGCTTTGTCTTCTACTGACGGCACAGAAACTCTGTACTTACAGGGTTGTGTGTGTGACTCCTCTGGTGTTACAGACGTCCATAGGTCACGGTAACCACTTTCCATCAGGTGGGCCATGTGCTTGTCTGCCCTGCCAACTAAGTGGTATAAAAAAATATATTAAAGAAACACATTAGAACTGTGTATGGTTACCAAATTATGTGTCTTATGAATATTACTTAGCTTTAGATTAGTTAAAAGAATTTTATTAGTGTGGAATATCTATATGTCATAGATTTGGAGGCATATTAGATTTTTATAATTATACAACGGTTCGGGACTTTTGGCGATTAAATTATTTATGAATATGATATAATTATGAATTCACACCGCGATAGTTTAAAAATATTAATAGATTTTTGTTATTTTAAGCGTGTGTCTCCAAAGTATAATTCTTATTGTTCGTCTGAAGCAATATAAGTAACTATTAATTAATTATTGGGCAAGCCTACTTGCGGTGTTATCAATAAGTAGCTTGCATTAAAAATATATTGTACTGTTATCAAAATTGTAAATGCTAAGAACCTACGTCAATTAGAGTATTAAGAATGATAAAGTCAACGCACATGCACGCTATGTTTGTAATAAAATTAAAGTGAGCCGAACGAACGTGTTAGCAATGCATGGCCAATCGGGTAGAACAGACGCCGTCAGAAGTTAGTAAACACTAGCAAACATTAAAATATATCAATAAATTCTGATAGATATATATAATCTTCAGAGGTTTATTATTTTTTCATTTATGTTTATCGTTTCATTTTAGAGCTTTTCGAGTTAAGATGGCTTGAAATCTGTTAAATTAACACTGAAGACGACTGTCCCTTCTCTAAAATAATCTTGCCCTTACCTCTTGTTCTTTCACAAACTTCAATCTTAAAGTGCTCTCTACGCATGCTCGTCGATCTAAAAATGATCGTCTGGTCACTATTTCGTTCATCAGTCTAAAATAAATACCCATGAGATTTACGCCGATTAAGTAAATTACTTCTGATGAAATCTGAAAAATGTATCAACTTATTTATGCTACTAAAATTATTCACATCACTTCACGAAACGTAATTTAAAATCATTGTAGCTACCTAATTACAATCTTTCGTGAGAGGAGTTACGATCTTTGGTTAATATTTGTCAAATATAGAGAAAATTGATAAACATTAATTATATTACAATATTCAAAAAGACTACTAGTATCGTTGACTATAGTTTACTTGTGTTGTCATTGAACTTCTAGTATATGGTTATTATTATTTCCAAAGGGAACACCCGGAGGGACGGATGTCATTTCATAAATTTTCATACATTATCAAGGATTTCTAGTAAGTTAAAATTCTTGTTTTAAAAGAGTATCTAAGCCATCCGGGTTTATTCTAGAAAAAATGTGAAGTTCCTATCAATTTGTGTAAGTCATATACCTATACTTCTTGTTGCAATATAGAACTTACCACAGCAGTTAGATATGGAGTTGACTCATATGCAAAAAAGCTATATACCAATACGTAGATGGTGCTGACGCAAATACCAAGAAATATAACCAAGAAGTTGTTTCTCATGGGAAGGAAAATGTATGTCGAGAGAAGTGCCATCGTCGCATATGCAGGCCTCAGAGCAATACCTTCGAAGCAGCTATAGATGCTTATGACGACATCTGTAAACAAAATTAATACATCTCGTTTGCGTAAACTTCAAAAACTTCATCATAGATTGAGTTCAAATTTTGTACATGACATACAAGCCGCTTCAGATATGATTGCTTTATGGCAAAACTGAAACCAGGGATCGTCCCATGACATAAGATCTTTTGTATATATGTATTCCCCTGTGAAGCATTATACGGGGGGTTCCACGGCATTATAATTAGATACATTATTTAGTGATAGTGAAGAGTATTATAAGATAATAATGATATTTATTTTATTACCTGTGATAACAAGGTTTAAAGTGATAATAAATGTGACGAGTATCGGCATCCAAAACCACTTGTT
Source organism: Eilema griseolum (assembly GCA_963662185.1). NCBI lineage: Eukaryota > Metazoa > Arthropoda > Insecta > Lepidoptera > Erebidae > Eilema > Eilema griseolum. The sequence goes on along the minus strand of OY759230.1, from coordinate 22,008,005 downwards.
CTTTAGCGGGTGGTATATTGGCTTCCAGAGACATGCGATAGGTACTGCTATCCTTAATACGTACATCGCCATTGTCAAATATGTAGATACTGATTGTATTTCCTGAAAAGACACAATATTAGATTAATAAATCAATACTCTATGATGTTCTACTTAGCGGTATCTAGATCCAAAGTACTCGTAAGTATAGCTTGACTGTGTGTTATAGCTTCATGAACGCCGATTAACATACTTAGATGTCTTTTATAAAAACAATGGAGACACCAAGATTAATACAAATATACATATTGAAATATTTCACTGAGCATGAATCGAACCCGCGATCTCCAGCGTAGCAATAAAAGACTACCGCTACGTTACTCTACGAAGCTCGTCGTAGATCCGAATAAAAGTTTAATTTGAAAATATATTAACTAATGTTTTCCAATTTGAAAATTGTATCATCCCAATTTAAAAAGTATCTATCTCAAAATCTACTAAAACCTTACCTGAAAACAACTTACCTCCATGATTGTGCCGATGATAACAAAAATTAAATGTGCAGTAGTAAAAAATATTAATAAACACAAATAAATATAAATAAGAGTTTCTCGTAGTTTGTCATCGTATCTTCTATATAGCCCTTCTAAGTCTTTCTGGTCGAATTGATCCTGGAAAAAAAACGTACCTATAAACATTAATCCAGACAAAATAAAGATTAGAGCTTGCATAAATTCGCATACAGTTGAAAATTGGGGGGTCTTAAATACATGGTTTAAGATTCCCACCTAATTATAATATAACGTCTTCCAATTTTAAAATCGCGATATCTCTGAAATGGTGATCCGCATAAAAAAGTTCAAGACCAATTTTATAGGTACGTAATTTATCCAACCTACTTTTGCGATAGCACTTGCTGTTTACGAGAAAAATGCGAGAAAATAATAATCTTGACCTTGTGCCTTGATTAAAAAAGACTAATCAATTTCATATTTCTTGTATTATGGTGTATTTAAGACCCCCTACCAATTATCAGCTCTATGCGAATTTATGCAAGCTTACAAAATAGTAAGCTAAATTCTTTTATTTTGACTGTATTACACATAATATGTTTAAAAGTTTTATTGGTTGAAATTTTATTGTCATCCGAACAAAAGGTGTGTACCAAATATCATCTACTGCATAATTAATCTATCCTACAGAAAATGGAAAACTTAAAACCTAATTCTGTATTATCTACTATACCAAATTATTATTTTCTACGATAAGTAGATGAATCTCAATACATGATTTTCAATTCTGATATCAAAGCATGCTGTTCTTTAATAGGTGCACCGACTTGCAAGTTTGGTTGGCTCGGGCTGTTAGGATATTGATAGTCATTGAAATATATAATTATAACATCCTGACTCTTACCCTTAAATATTTCCAGTTCCATTGTTTCCCGCTTGCCATCTCAATTTCCTGTGTTCTGTATTCATGCAGTGAAGACAATAAACTAGTGGCTCTGCCAGAATGCCTCGAATATCTTGCTAGAAGTTCTAGGGCACCTGCCTGGAGTACCACGGACCCCATGGCCCGGGTTAAGGCGTTTTCGTTTAGATTGGAGTTCTACGAACAAAGAAAATACATTAATTTTGTGTTAAGAATAATAATAATAATAATAATAATCTTTATTTGTGAATATGGTTTTTTACAGTTGTTATAATTACACGGTACTCATGTGCAGGCACAGCATATTCTGCCATTTGTGGCGTACAAATTTAATGGTATGTCAAGTGTAAATTAAAGTACATATTACCTATCAGTTACATAATTTCTTATAATAATTGTCCTATTGTTTTGTTTTGTTCATTATTTTTGGTTTTTAATTATTATTTTTATTGAATCACTTAATGCAAGCTTTTTAATTGTGTCATGCTGAGTACACATGTTTTGGAACTCAACCTGGACCCGAACCTTCAAATGATATCTTGTAAAATTTTGATTGCTTTCTGTTTGGTGTGCCAAATAATTAATGTATTAAATTTTAGCTATCTCCTGATCTATCTATCATTAGGAGTGTGTTAATGCATTTCTCTTGGAATAAAACAGGCTCACATAGAACTCGTATCCAAATGTATAGATAACTATTTTCTTCTACATTGTTAGATTACAAAAACGCACAAATCATTAAAACGTAGGGGTTTGCACATGCCTTCGAGTATATATAAGTAATTAGTATACTCTATGCATAAGCATACTCTAAGCTGGGGGTGGATAATCAGTTTTATATTTTTAATTATTAGTGCTTACTTTTAATGCTTCAGGAGAATCATATCCTGATGCATATTTTGTGAAAATATTTACATAGCAGAAACTTTTGCCAGCTACTAATATATTATTCTTGCCTAAATCCTAAACAGATAAATAAGTCATTTCTATTTGTATTACTGCTATCAACAAAATCTTCATGATCTATAAAGCCTTTTACTTTAATCTTCCCTATGGAATCAATGTTAAATCTCTACAATTTAATAGTAAATAATTAAAAATCACTGGGTCACTCAACATTGCAATAGTTATATAAAAAATTAAAAAGAAAAAGATTCATCAGCTGTTTGATAGCAGTCAGGGTCGTATTTTACTTACTGTTTATAATTTCGTGGTTAATTCACAATGCAACAAGTAAAGATAGGGAGTCAGGCGAAACTCACTCCTATTTTCAAATTGCCAAGTTACAAAATTAAGTTTAATAAATTACACACTTAGAATAAAGCCGCTGCCAATAAACTGAATGCAAAATTACTATAGGATCACGTGATTGGAATACTGTACTATGAAATTACATACTATATAATGAAATTGGTGAACTACATACAAACATATAATCACGCCTTTATTTCCTAAGTGTTAGGCAGAGGTGAATTTACACCCACATTTCAGAAATCATTGTATTCGATCCCACGTAATAGTGGGTGGGCCTATTTCCGTCTTCTGAAAACTATAGTTGACTTGAGCCAGGCATCTGAGTCTGAGTCTGAGCTGTATATATCTGTCTGATATTAAACAGCCCTATCCTTTAGTTGCCTTGTACGACACCACATGGGAAGAGATGAGGTGTCCCAAATTCTACTCTGCCGAGACCCACGCGGTTATCTAGGTCCTGATACAAGAGAAAAGGTAAATAGATTTATTATGAGCCACATTGTAAACCGTACACAAAGATGTGCCTAAATCTGCAACCAATTACCACGAATTAGATACATTTTTGCAAATTAATAATAATAGTAATAATTTATTGCCATAAAACACAAAGATTACCAAAGGTTAACATTCATTGCCGCTGACCCCACACTAGATAACCCTGTCCTGTGGGTGCCAAATACGTAACTACATTATCTGTTATACATTGTTGTTCGGTATTTAAGTAGTTGTCGTTATTTACACTAGAAGATTATTATTACACCATTACAGTACAGTACAGTGTCACAGTTTGCCAATTATCAAATACGTTTAATGAAACTGTTTTCAGGTGTGCTCGTGCTAAGGTCTAACTAGTTATCTTTATCACTCAAGAAATCTTTGATCCTTTAATAGCCATTTTGCACTAGATGACCATAACTGGCATTTTATTGTATTGTAAACTAAGTCTCGCGAATGAGTTGTGTAAATTGTGTAAACTGTTTACGCTAAACATTTTATGTGCAACAGTTAACACATTTAACTAGTAAAAATTACGTTTGAGTGAGAAAATAGGCAATTATTATGATTTCGAATAGTTGCTGGCGAAGTGCTGTCAATACTCGCCTTGCTACTAGTAGATCACATTAGACTTTACTAGTAGATTACATTAGAGATTACGAAGAAACCATGCTTAAGAAAGCGTAACGGATGCCTTAACCTTCCAACCTAAACTGTCCGAATCGAACTAGATCAGTTACTCAAAAGTGCTTTCAACCAGCCAATGTCAAAAGTATCTACTATTCACTAGAACCTGACGCCCAGAACTCGACACTTTTCATGAGACCAGGAAGTCGATCAAGACGTGTGCCTGATCGCCAATACCCCTTGATCGCATGGGGAATTAAATTTATTGCGGTGGTTTTCGTAGATTTTTTAGTAATTTTATAAACGACGTTTAGCTACATGTATATAAAATGCATTAAAATTTGGTTTTATTTCTACTTTATAAATATTGATTACATTTTTTTGGACATTGGCGAAATTGAAGCAATATTTTTTTAAAATGAACAAAAAAAGGATACCACAGTCTGCGGTTAAACGTAATATGTTTTTAAGCGATCTCTCCGCTGGATGTTCCTATTTTTGACTGATTAAGAGTTTTTACTGTATCATATATATTTACTAGAAATAAACACAAATAGGTACGTACTAATTTATGCTTATGTGTAGTGTTCATTTAATGCAGGTTGTGTAATAATGTGACTGCTTTGCTTAACAAACACTACACACTACGTATATAATATATGCACAAAATACCTTATTTTTATCTAGGACACGCTAATTTTACTTCATCTCGCCTGATGGTAAGCTAAAGGCAAAGTTTCAGGAAAGAGGGTCACCATTACAGACACTAGGTTATGTTATAACTATATTAGCACAGCATTGTTTGTAAACACATTGTAAATAACCATTGGAGTCAAATAAATATTTTATTATTATTGTTATAACTTTACAATCTAATCTGTCTTATTAAGCAAATAAAATTTTACTCTTAAATTCAAGTTAACAGACACTTCAGTGACTGTAAGTAACCTCTATTACGAATTCCCCAAAAAATAACTACTAGGAACTTTACCTGTGTGGAAAATAATCGAATAAAACTTCACCATCTTTGGGAACAAAAATTATGGGAAATTTAAGTTTAAACAACTTTGCTATTTCCCATTTTTCCTGTAAACTTAAAAATAAATGACTTATTCAATAAACAAAATTTGCCCTTGAATTCAACATGGCGGAGTACGCATCGAACTGAATACCACGCAAATCGCAATTTAGACTGCCAGTGACTTCCCTCGACGAATTCCGAAAGAAAATTGCTACTAGGAATTATTTTCAGGGTTTGCGTCTTCATTATTTTTATTGTATTATAGCCAAGCCGGTTACTTTATTTGTATTATTTACATCATCTCGTACGACATCTTAACCCTAGTACCACCGGTTTGATCGAACTAAAAATTTGACTGTCATAACATAACATAAACTCATGCCTATATCCACGATGGGGTAGGCAGAGGTGCTAGCACTCACATTTCGCCAGTTTATGTTTAAATCCCAATGTAATAGGTGGCGAGCCTATTGCCATTAACCGGGCACTTATAAACCTGCGATAAATACACACATAACTTCGAAAAGCATCGAAAAGTCATTAATGTGTACCATGGTGAAACCTGGGATCGAACCCGAGACTTCTTCTCAGCAGTGCCATACCACTAGGCTACCGCGATTAAATTCCATTGTCACTATGAGCAATACGTTCTTGTAATCTCACATCCTGGGGATTATAAAAAACAAGAACGAACCATAACGGTATCTAATCGTTCATCCAATTAATCAAAACAACGCATCGGAAATAAAAAAAGGTAGAGGCTGATATCAATAACTGATACCGCTGTCAACATACCAACCTTAACCAGTACCCTTAGGTACTCCTCTTTGTATAATGATAACGCCTTATTGGAAAACAACGTGTACTCTCTTTTTTAAATCATTAATTTTATCAACCGCGGTAGCCTAGTGCTATGGGTAATGGACTGCTGAGACGAGGTCTCGGCTTCGATCCCAGGTTTTACCATGGCACACACCAATGACTTTTCGATGCTTTTCGAAGTTATGTGTGTATTTAAATATATATATATATATATATATATATTGTTAATGGCAATAGGCTCGCCCACCTATTACATTGGGACCTAAACATAAACTGGCGAAATGTGGGTGCTAGCACCTCTGCCTACCCCTTCGGGGATATAAGCGTGAGTTTATGTCATGTTATGTTAATTTTATAATATCACGCTTAGATATCACCACAATGGTAAACATGTTTTCTTAAGTAAATGAAAGGTAGACTTTTGTCTTGCAAATCTATTAATTATTCAAGATATGATTGAATAATGAATAGCTTTGCAAGACCGTTCAGTTCACATAAACAGAAATCAAATTTTAATATACTGTGCTATAATAGTACAAATATAAATGCATGCTCTTTTTACTCGACTACCGCGAAGTCAAGCAAGCTACAAGTAAGCTACCGACGCTTAAATATAAAAATATAAAAAATAAAAATATAAAAATGTAAAATATAAAATTATAATACCATTGATTGTATGATAAATATAGTTAGTGTAAATACACCTCTGTCTACATGTCTTCACTGATGCGTACAGCATCCGGCTTTTGATTAATCACATCAACACTGGTGGAAAGAAGCGAAAGAATTCGGCTAAGATCGGCTTGCATCGATTTTTCATAGCGTTCTCTCTATGTACATGTACCCCGAAGATGATATTGGTTGCGCCAGTAGTAGTAAATTCAAATCGTCTCTCAATTGGTTGACACTGAACACACGCTCCCTATACCCATCACCCTCCCGCACTACCTTTAAAGTGAGATAGCAATAGTTTTCGCCCCGCTCAATTGTCAAAATAGCCGCATCTTGACTTTCGTTTTGAACTAGAATCAGCAATGGCGGCGGCGCGCGCGACTCTCAGAAATTAATAATGTTTGTTGGATTTTAACCGCTTTCATAGACCTTTACTGATCGGATTGTGCCTCTCGTGTCCCTCAAGTGATTTAGTGATGTGGGCAGCAACTCCTGAGCCAGGAAGAGAAGACCGGTGCACCGGCTCCGACAGCACGTGGCGTCATAAAGGTTAGTGCATCCTCTCCTAATTTCTGGGGTTGCATTCACTGCCTAAACCACCTCCGCCGCAACCCGATCATCTATCTTGTTTGTTGTGTAAAGTGTCATATGAAACATTTGCTTCAATCCCCGCAAAATACAGTCCACTAGCTCACGTGGCGAGAATTGCGCCACCATTCTTTTTGGTCCTTATCGTACCGGATCCTTAGTCGTAGCTCGCATTTTGTTATTTATTCCATTGGGAATAAACGCACCGCACCTAAATACCTAGTTATTTTAGTAGAAAACCCCGCATCTAGGCATTTAGGTTTAGATCTTAGGTATCCTAGACACCCTAGTGCATAGGCACAGTGTAATACCTAACGCATTTGGCTAATTCAATTTCTGAGTTGTCCGTTCGCCGCTGGTTCGCATCGTATTTACCTAATACCTACATAGGTTAGGTACGCGGTTATACCTCGCTCGCATTTCTCTTATCGTATCGATCCTTAGTCGTAGTTCGCACTTTGTTATTTATTCCATTGGGAATAAACGCACCGCACCTAAATACCTAGTTATTTTAGTAGAAAACCCCGCATCTAGGCATTTAGGTTTAGATATTAGGTATCCTAGACACCCTAGTGCATAGGCACAGTGTAATACCTAACGCATTTGGCTTTTGTTTTTATTTGTTTCAATTTCTAAGTTGTCCGTTCGCCGCTAGTTTCGCATCGTATTTACCTAATACCTACGTAGGTAGGTACGCGGTTGTACCTCGTTCGCATTTCATTCAAATTCATACGAAAGTATTTTAATTTGAATAGATATTACGCAATACTTAATCCCTGAAATAATAGTTGAACCTAGACAGCGACCTGGCTCGCGTAGGTACGATCTGGTTGTTGTTATGCGCGTTTTGTTCAAGCTTGCACTCGCAGTTATAGGTACCTACCTGCCTACGGAATATCGTTCGCGCCGCGTCGCTGTTCTATACCGCTAAGATTAAGTCATTTCATTTGTTGTTTACCGCACTTTAGTTTGATATTTAGTTGTAAAAATGTCCCCAAAGGTTGGTAGTACCGATAGTAAAGTTCAATTGAAACTTTTATACGCTAAAAGAGAAATGATTTACTCTCGCGTACAATCGATTTGTGATAATGCACGTAAAACCTCTGATTTGGCTATTAGAGATTCGTTCTTATGTTCTATAGAAAACTTGGATAGTTTACGCGCGGATTTCGAATCCTTAGTACATGACATCAACGTTTTAGAGTTAAATTTAAATCCCGATTACTCAGTGAGTTATCAGGCCTTGTCGTCGTTTGACGATTTGTATTGTCGTATCAAACGCGTCGCTAGGAGTTTGGAGAAACCGTCTGACCGACCCAATCCCACTCGCGACCGACCTAAGTTGCCACCAATTCAAATACCCGAATTTGATGGTAACATCCGCAATTGGTGTTTATTTATAGATAGTTTTGAGAATACAATAGATAAGAACGTTTCGTTGACAGATCACGAAAAATTGCATTATCTCGTTGAAAAATTAACTGGTAAAGCTATAACCGTTTGCGCTGGAATTACGTTTAGTGCCGAAAATTATAATTTAATTTTAAATACTTTGAAAGCTAAGTATGAGGATAAAAGATCGGTAGCTAACGCATATTTGGATCAGATGTTTGATTTGAAATCCATTACGACATGTAACGATCAAAACTTAGAGAAGTTTCTAGATACTTTCGCATCATCTGTTCGCGCCGTAAAGAACCTAAAGATCGAAGACCTCTGCGACTTCTTATTTTTGTATATGGGTTTAAAGAAATTAGATTCCGAAACCATTCGTTTATTTGAGTCGGATCATCGCGGCAATAAAATTCCTAAGTATTCCGAAGACTTAGAAAGTTTTGTTCGCGAGCATATAAAAATATTGCAACGCTCTTCATCGAAACATGAAGGCGCGAAGAAAGTTGTTAGTTCCGAACGCAAAATAGATGCGTCATCGAAGTCACTGAAGTCAACTCATACTTATGTTAATACCGCACCAGCACATGTACAATCACCTGTTTGCTCTTTGTGTAATACTCATCATTCGCAATTGTACAAGTGTCCGGGTTTCCTAAAATTATCGCCTAATGATCGTTATAAATTTGTTCGCGCTAATAATTTTTGTTTTAATTGTCTCGGTACTAAACACCGCGTTGTTTTATGTAATAGTAGCAATAGTTGTCGCAAATGTCAAGCGAGACACCACACTTTACTTCATTTTGAAAATAGTAACGCCGCATCCAATGTGAGCACAGTTGGTTCGTCGGGCGGTGGCGCACCGTCGCATAGCGCGCCACAGCCGCAGCCCGCGCTCGCGCGCGGTCCTGCCCGCCCGGAGACCGCTGCGAATGACGTCACCTTGTGTTCGTTGTCCGCTAGTGCTGCGCTCAGTACTGTGGTTCTCGCGACTGCTCGCGTTATTGTTGTTGATGCATTGGGTAAACCGCACATTGTTCGAGCGCTATTAGATGGCGCTTCGCAAAGTAATTTTATTACTCAAGATTGTTGTCAACGTCTTGGTTTCAATGTTAATAAGCGTTCAACCCGCTCAGTGGTGAAGGGTTTTAGAGGTTTACGGTCAGCTGTTCATGGCACCGTTAAAACAAGGTTATATTTGGTTTGACATGGATTCGCTCGTTATAGATAAAATAACTGAACAGTTGCCTACCGTCCCGGTGGACACGTCTTTATTAACGAAATTTAAAGACTTGCCTTTAGCTGATGAGACTTACGCTGTTCCTGGAGTCGTCGATATATTGATCGGCGCTTCGATTCTCCCGCACCTCCAGTTATCACGTAAGGTTCAAGGGGGACCGACGTACCCCGCTCCGCACGCACTGGAAACAGTTCTTGGTTTTGTTATAATTGGTTCCGCACCCGCTTCTATAGATAGTTTTAGTCACTCGACTGCTTCGTTCTGTTGCACCGTCGAGCCGCCACTGGAGTCTACCATCCGCAAGTTTTGGGAAATTGAAGAGGTTAATGTCCCACCTATCCTAAGCCCTGATGACAAGATGGCTGAGGTGATTTATTGTCGCACGACTACTCGTGATGAGCAGGGTCGTTATGTTGTCGCGCTCCCTTTCAAGGGAGATATTTTTTCGCTCGGTGACTCCCGTGTATCCGCTGAAAAACGCTTTCTTTGTTTAGAACGAAAGATGCAGGCGTCTCCAAAGTTAAAGCAAGCCTATGATGAGGTTGTTAACGAATATTTAGATAAAGGTTACATCTCACCTGCGCCTGCGGACACTGACGAGACCCAGCCTTCGTACATTATCCCGCACCACGGAGTTATTAGAGAAGATAAGCTTACTACTAAACTCCGCGTAGTTTTGGATGGCAGTGCTAAGACAAGCACTTCTGTGTCGCATTAATATTAGTAGAATTTTAGCTTTTTCGGACTCAACAGTCGCTTTGTGTTGGGCCTACTCTTCGCCCCATCGTTGGGACACATTCTTCGCTAATAGAGTGGCAAAAATTCAATCTGAATTAGCGCCACAAAATCTCTTTCACGTTGCTGGCACCGACAACCCAGCCGATTGTCTCTCTCGTGGATTGCTTCCTTCGCAAATTTTAGATCACCCGTTATGGTTTAGTGGACCGTCCTGGATTCATGCCGCGTTAGATAAGTGGCCAGTTAGTCAATTCAATCCCACTACGGCTTCCGAACCACCCGAGGGGAAGAAGCACTCGCTTGTTGTATCGGTGATTTAATACGCTAAAATATTTGCCCGCAATAGATGTTGATGACGATGGAATGCACCCTCTAACTCGTCACGCTCTTTTAGATAGATTAGTCCAATCGTTTTGGAATCGTTGGAGAACCGATTGTTTGCACACGCTGCAGTCGCGTCAAAAATGGAATACTCCATCTAACCCAGTTACTGTAGGTACGGTGGTAGTCCTTATGACTGGGAATGCGCCTCCTTTGCATTGGCCTCTAGGAGTAGTAGAGGAAGTTTTTCCCGATTCCCGCGGGATAACTCGTGTTGTACGGGTTAAAACCGCAACCGGATCGTATCTGCGCCCGGTTGTTCGCCTCTGCCCTCTGCCTAGCCAGCAGTAGGCACGAGTTCAAATCTAGGTTTATATTTTAGTTGTTATTTCCCAAACCTAGATTTAGATTAGACTTTAGATTTGTTCCGCATTTTTCGTTTTGAAGGTAACCCTTCAAGCCGGGGGGGAATGGTTGCGCCAGTAGTAGTAAATTCAAATCGTCTCTCAATTGGTTGACACTGAACACACGCTCCCTATACCCATCTCCCTCCCGCACTACCTTTAAAGTGAGATAGCAATAGTTTTCGCCCCGCTCAATTGTCAAAATAGCCGCATCTTGACTTCCGTTTTGAACTAGAATCAGCAATGGCGGCGGCGCGCGCGACTCTCAGAAATGAATAATATTTGTTGGATTTTAACCGCTTTCATAGACCTTTACTGATCGGATTGTGCCTCTCGTGTGTCCCTCAAGTGATTTAGTGATGTGGGCAGCAGCTCCTGAGCCAGGAAGAGAAGACCGGTGCACCGGCTCCGACAGCACGTGGCGTCATAAAGGTTAGTGCATCCTCTCCTACTTTCTTGGGTTGCATTCACTGCCTAAACCACCTCCGCGGCAACCCGATCACCTATCTTGTTTGTTGTGTAAAGTGTCATATGAAACATTTAGCTTCACCCCCGCAAAATACAGTCCACTAGCTCACGTGGCGAGAATTGCGCCACCAGATATCTTGCTCGAGTAGTTAAAACCGAAGTTATAGTGTTAATATTGAAGAAATATAAACGTTTTCTCAGGGTTCGGTGCTGGGGCCGACCCTCTTCCTCCTCTATATAAACTCTCTATGCAAGCTCTCGCTTCCCAAATGCTCAATTTTAGCTTATGCAGATGATACCGCATTACTAATCCGTGGTAAGAATTGGCCTGAAGTTTTTGATGGGGCTGAGGAGGCTTTAAAGTTGGTGATGCAATGGCTATCAGCTAACCTCCTAACACTGAACCTTAGTAAAACTACCTACATGACGTTTTCTCTTTCGAATTGTACACAGCCTGCATCAGACACATTCAAGCTAAGAGCACATTCCTGCACACTGAATTCTCCATCTACACCATGTCACTGTCCTGAAGTGAACAGATCTACACACATCAAGTACCTGGGTGTATATATTGACAACCATATCACTTGGAAATATCACTTGCAATGTCTTGTAGGTCGAGTACGAAAAATGATGTGTATATTTAAAAAGATACGCCACTCTGCCGACGATAGCACTAAAAAAATGATATACACTGCGCTATGTCAGTCTATTCTAACCTATTGTATTTCGGTTTGGGGTGGAGCAGGGAAAACGCACTTATTACCCCTGGAACGGGCACAAAGAGCTGTGCTTAAGGTAATGACTTCCAAGTCCTTTACGCATCCCACAGACAAACTGTATAAAGAATGTCAGATTCTTACTGTGAGACAGCTCTTTGTCCTCAATACCATCGTTAGGAAACATAGGTCTATATGTTACAACCCCCAAAATGAGAGAAAGCGTCGATCATATATGATATGCCCAACGCAGAAATTTAGAACTACACAAGCTGAAAGGCATTTTAATGTTCTGGGTGGTCACCTCTATAATGCAGCAAATAAAGATTGCAACATTTATCCATTACACAGGTCACACTGTAGAAGGGTGGTCACAGAATGGCTTTTGAACAAGTCCTATTTAGAAACTGAAGACATTTTAAAACTGTCAGTACTATGATACAATTAAAGAAAACTACGTACACACACACACACACACACACACACACACACACACACACACACATTTTAATTTATGATATGTTTACTTAATTGAAATGCTTCTTTGACGAGGTACTTGCTGGCATGTACAAAGACTCATGAACACCGAACTAATGTGTATTAATTAATTGTATAATGTTTGTTGATTAAGATAGGTTTCAGTAACCCTGGTACCCTAAACACAAGTTCAATCTTAATTTGGGTACCAGATTTCATCATACTATGCTGTTAAACTATCATCAAATCGTATTGTAAAGTGTTCACTAGTTTGTAACTAAGGATTAAATGAATTTTGAATTTTTTTTTTTTTTTTTTTTAACTTCTCTATAAAAATATCAAATTGTTCATCCGATGTGCGATAGTGAAAATGATGCTCTACAAACCGAAGTTAGGCAATCTTAGTCGGACTCTCACTCTTGATCCCGACATGCCAAATCAATTTACATATATGTGTATGTGTGTAAATTGCCAAATACTTTCTCTTTGTTTATTTTTAGATACGATGTATAAATAGATAATCAATTATACCGTTATAAAAATGAGAAAAAAAAAGTAAAGTGACCAAGACTACACTTTTAAAAATAGAACACCATTATCATTTGCAACCGTTATTGCTGAATCACTTACCATGCCTAAATTGTTAACAAAATAGCACAACCATCACAAAAAACTGCAAAACACACAACACATCCTATTGTTTGCACTTGATCAACTGAATGATTACTGAATATCAGTTTATAAAACAATGATTAAGTGATAAGCGCCACTTCACGAACACGGGTATTATTAGATTGCGATAATCGTATTAAATCGTGTCATTGGTTAATCAAATGAATGACGAAATATAAAGTGATATACGTCGTCCTATCACCTGAGGCATAAAGTTCTCTTGAAAAATATAATAGTGATGACAAATTTAATGCATGCAAGTTCAATTAGTTTAATTTACATAGTAATTTAAGGCAATTAATTTACAAAATCTTATGAACACCCTAATTAAATTTTTATGTAAACAATAATATTCGAGACACGTAAGTTCAGAATTTCCTTAGAAGTAATATTAATATCGAGAATTATCTACATTTAATTTGCCTAATATTAGGGAACAATAAATAAGTAATAACTCAGCACCATTTAGACTAAAATATGGCACCGCTGGTCATCTAACGGATATCGAACCTGCTACCTTTGACATAGCCGTCAAATACTGTACTGCCACGCCACATGATTAATTTTATCAAATTAATAAATCAGAATAAAAATAAATTAAATACACGTTAAACAACACATTATAAACTTCATGCAAAAACAAAATGTGTATGACATGCAAATACGTCATTCAAATGAACTTTAATAAAAAAATAATTATGTAAACTAAAAAAAATATAAAAAAAAAGAAATGGTGTGATCATGTGTATAATTTAAAAGAAAAAAGAATGTGTATTACATCACCGTGATTAGTCTCGTCCAGCTTGAATATGACTTGGACCATTGCACACTTTAGATCTCCATAAAAACTGGGATACAACTGCACCACAATCGACGTCTATAACCTTTTACTAGTTAGGTACTACCGATAGCTCTCTTGTGTTGGGTACATACACTATGCAGAGAAATAGAGTTAGCGTTATTTCAATAAACAGTTTTAAGATGTTAACATAAATATTACAGTGTTTTATTTTAAAGGTGCATGTGTATAGGGCCTTACTAAAAACTTTGAGGGCAAGCTAACTCTGATTACAATTAACTTCAAATTGATGGAAGAGCTTTGATGCAGGCCTTCTTCTTGGAATTAGGAGTTCAGGTCATATTGTGCTGTCAGTGGGAAGACTAAAGGCTTGTCCTGCTTTGTCTTCTTCATTGACGGCACAAAAACTCTGGGCTTGCAGGGTCGGCAGCGCAAGTGTGGCTCTTCTGGTATTACACACGTCCATGGGCCACGGTAACCACTTTCCATCAGGTGGGCCGTCTGCTTGTCTGCCACCTAAGTGGTATAAAAAAATATAGCAGGCTGTGTTTTTTACTTTAAACTTAATTGTGTTAACAATTAAATAATAAATTATATAACTTTATTTCTCAAAAGTAATCTGTAACCAAGTCCATAAAAGTTTACCGCTATTGTTAATTGAGTACATTACATTAAGGTACTCTGAATTCCAGATTAGGTAGAAAACTGTATTTTGGAATCCAGTTTACCAAAACTTATCACATGAATCACTTACTAACTGAACTGATACCAATGATAGAATGGCGTTCCGTATTCCGTATAACATTATGTTTACTTCTAATTCTGTATCCGATCAGCAAATTAATTCCTAGATAAGTATAACGTAATAAATGTATGCGCCATAAATTAGGAACTTAATAGCGCAAGATATATTTCTATTTACGGAGATGTGTGGAAAGGTACGATGCAATCCTGCGCATTAATTTGTGCTCGTTGAAATTATTTTCTATACACACTTACTTTCTTTATACCGATTTTGTATACAAATTGGTTTACGTTGTATTTCACTTGAATTGACGTGACGTTGAAATTTACAGTAGCAGTTTTCCTTTGCTGTTTGGAATATATAAGGCAGACTTGTAAGTGACAGATTTAATGTATTTTGATAACCCAATTAATTACTTTCTGTTTGAAATGGAATTTAAGAAAGTAATTAATGGAAAAACTAACCAACTCACTTCCGCAATAATAATATTGGTTAGGTATTATAAAAGATTTCAAAATTGGCACTTAATCTTACGATTAAAAAATCCTAAAAAAAGCGACAATTTCTCAATGTGTGTATATTGGAATCATACCTACAATTACTTCTACTAAAAATAGTTCTTTATGAAAGGTTATTTTACAGTATTTTTTTATAACACTTAGGTGGCAGACAAGCACACGGCCCACTGGAAAGTGGTTACCGTGACCTCTGGACGTGTGTAACACTAGCAGTCACACTAGCACTGCCAACCGCGTATGCACAGACTTTCTGTGCCGTCAGTGTAGAAGACAAAGCAGGGCAAGCCTTTAGTCTTCCCACTAACAGTAAACCCTCCAGTATTATTTGTAACATAGTATACAAACTTGATACTTAACTTCATTATTATTTTATCAGATAACATACTTAACCCGTGTGCTGTGCTTAGTAGTTTATTTATTTGTTGAATCAATAAACGACGTGACAATCGAAAAATAAAAAACTTAAGTGAAAAATGAGAACGGAAATCGAAACCGTATAGTATAATAAATAAATGTGTACACCCGTGAGAAAAGCTTACGATTTACACATTATAGAGCTGCCTCTAATTGGCTCCGGGTTCGTTTACTTCATTACCTTCGTTATACGTGTATAAAGTTATGAATATTCTAGTGTGAGTATGTTATGCTCTACTATGCTAATTTGGGTCCAATTTCGAGCATAAATGGCATTGAATGTGTATCTCTTCGAAAGTTAACAAGATACCTAGTACGTGGGGTGCGGGTTGGGTAACCTCCACGTTGGCTTACCTGTTTCTTTTCCCTCTGGACTGCGGTCCTGGGGAACGGAAGCGGTGAGGCTGGTGCACCCTGGACGGCGGTTAGTAGACTCTGACTCCAAGGAGAAGGAGCTCTGCTAGCCGCCGACAAATAACCCGACAAGCCCTTTCTAGGGCTAGCGGGCCCAGGCTGTTAAAGCCTGCGGTCCTGTCGCTCCCAGTACCCCTCTGCTTTCAGAGGGGACATGGGGGTGACACGTGGATCCTTGGATCCAGGGACGGGCCGGCCTTCTGCTCGCGCAGTGGCTGGCAGGCATTCGTGCCACCGTCGGTGTTGGGAGAGTTGGCTGCTCTCCCGCGTCGCGTAACCTCCAAGATATCGACAACGACCTGAGTGCTAGCCACACTTGGGAAGCCGGTATCTTGAAGGCCGCGGGGCTTGCCTTAATTGGCCGGCCCGCGACAAGGAAAAGTCTTAAAAACCCGACAGCGAAGTCGATTAAAACCTGTGGACACCTGGGGAAATTCACAGTATATACCCCGCTTCCTGGAATGAGCGTCACCCAGGGAGTGTAGTTTATATCGCGTCATACTCGTGGGATTTAAATGGAGAACTCATCAACATATAAACCCAAACCTAGTAGAACAGTCTGGCCGGAGGTCGCGCAGCACCACGACGCGGAGGTCGCGTCCCAAACCGCGGTGTCGGAGGAATTCGACACCGCCACGGAGAAGAGTAGGGCGAACAGCCCGGTGGGCCTACAGACCCGGAAATCTGTACGGCGGAAGAGGAGATTCAGGAAGAAGTCTCTTCCTCCTCCTTCCCCTCCACCACAGAAGACGGAGTCGGACTTGGAGCTCATCTTGACCGACTCCTCTTCCACCAGCAGCAGTCACGACGGTGACGAGACGCTGCATCCACCACCGCCGAAGCTGCTAGCGGTCAGCCGCACGCAGCTGCGGCGTGGTGATAGCCTCAGGGCCCCGGAGGATGTGGAAGCGCCGCCGAGTTCCTCCACCTCGGCGGCGTCCCTACCCTTGCCTCGCGCCGACATAATATCGAAGGAGGCGATAGAAGCCCTAGAAGGTTGGGCCGGGGCCCGTACAGATTCTCCGACGCCGGAGGAGCACCGGGTCACGCAGGCGACGATGCGGCTTGTCGAGCTGTTCGACCTCCTGAAGGCGGAGTTAGCCGAGTTGCAGCTCGACAGGGCTCATTTGGGCAGGAGGCACCTGGAGCTCCTGGAGAGCAATGAGCGGATGGCGGCCGATTACCGCAAGGAGATGGGGAGGATGGCGGCCGAACTGGCGAGCCTCAAAGCGGTCGTCGCTGGGCTGCCGGCGGAGCGCGTTACGCGGTCGGCGCGGCGGCAACTGGTGGCGCAGCCGACGCCGCCGGCGCATCCGCTGTTGCCTGTGCGATCGAGGTCGCCACTGCGGCCAGAGCCGCTGTTGCAGCCGACGCCGTCCGGACGGCCGGCGCGGCCGCTGTTGCCCGTGCGGTCGAGGTCGCCGCTGCGGCCGGAGCCTCTGGCGCCGTCGGAGTCGCCGCAGCCGGAGCCGCCGAAGTCGCCGGCCCGACCAGCTCGGCAGGAGTCGCCGGTGCTGCGGCCGGCTCGGCCTGCGGACCCGTTGGCGCTCTGCATGACGGCAATAGCTGCCATGGAGAAGCGCCAGGAGAAGGCGCTGGAGGAGCAGCGGGCATGGCGGGTGGCGCAGGAGGAGCGCACCCGGAGCTGGCTGGAGTCCATAATGGACTCCAGCCGCCGACCGCCCCTGGCGGCTCCGGCCGGGTATGCCGGGGCGGTTAAGAGGGGCCCCACCTGCCCGGTAGTAGCGGGGTCCCCGCAGGGGTCGGCCAGCAGCCCGTCCGCTGCGCTTGCCGCCCCTGCGGGTCCGCCCGCTCGGGCTGCTCTCGCTGCGGGGGCTGGGAGCCCCCCCCCAGGATGCGCAGGTCGCCCGGGGCAGGGGCAGGGGAAAGGGGAAGGGCAAGGGGAAGAAGTCCCCAGCCCTGGCCCTAGCCCCAGCCCTGGCCCGGACTCCGGCGGGGATTGCCACCACGAGCTCCTCGCCGGAGGTGGGCTGGGAGGTAGCCGGAGCCTCTAAAAAGCGGCGAAAGGCGCTCCGGAAGGCAGCCAAAAAGGCCAGGAAGGCCGAGGCTGCTGCGAGAGGAGTGCCGGGGAGGCTGCGCGTCCCCCGCTCAACCGCCGTCGTGCTAACGATGACGGCGGAGGCGGCGGAGAGGGGCGTGCAGTACGCCCAGATTGTCACGCAGGCGAGAGCCTGCGTCGACATGAGGGCACTCGATATGCCGGGCCCCATCCGGGTGAAACCCACTCGGACGGGTGCTCGGTTATTCGAGATCCCCGGCGCATCAAGCGGTCCCCAGGCCGATGCCCTAGCGGCTAGGCTTCGGGACACGCTGGACGCAGCCGACGTCCGGGTGTCCAGGCCCAACAAATGCGCAGAAATGCGCATTTCGGACTTGGACGACTCCATCACGGCGGAGCAAATCCGCCTCACCGTGGCGGAGGCCGGGGGCTGCCCCCTAGAGGCGGTGAAGGTCGGAGCGATCCGCTTCGGCCGCCGTGGACTGGGGGCGGCAGTTGTCGGCTGCCCCATCGCAGCAGCCAAGAAGGCTGCCGACCGAGGGTTCCTCGCCGTTGGAGGCGTGGTGCGGGTGCAGGTCCGGCTCCTGCAGGCTCGACCGACCAGGTGCTTTAGGTGCCTGTCGGTCGGCCACGTGGGGGTGCAGTGCACGGCGGCGGTGACGGTCGGTGACCGCTGCTTCCGCTGTGGCCAACCCGGCCATACGGCCGGTGGATGCGAAGCTCCGCTGCACTGTTTCAGGTGTGCAGCGGGGGGCAAACCGGCCGACCATAGGGTTGGCAGCAAGGCCTGCACCGGGGGGGAGCCGAAGCCGCAAGGCGGGGGCTCCACCCAAAGTTCGCGGCGGGATGCGGAGATGGTTCCATAATGGATCCCCAGCTCCGCATCCTGCAGGCGAACGTGGGCCACGGTGCCGATGCTCAGGGTCTTCTGCTCCAGAGCATGGCACAGTGGTCCATACACGTCGCCGCTGTCGCCGATCCGTACACTCACCGGCCCCTCGGGCCTGCCTGGGTGGTCGACCTGGACGGGTCGGCGGCACTGGTGTACAACGCCGCTATGGGTGCCCCCCCCCCTGTTGTCGTGGCAAAGGAGCATGGCATCGTAGCGGCGCGTGTCGGGGAGATTGCGGTTGTGGCCGTCTATTTCACGCCGAGCCTACACCGACGCATAGGGGAGTACCGGCAGTCGCTAGAGCGACTGACCGACGTCGTCAACGCCTGTCATCCTCATCCGGTTCTTGTGCTCGGGGACTTCAACGCCTGGTCAGTGACCTGGGGGTCCCGGCACACGAACCCACGAGGTAGGGCTCTGGAGAGCTGGGCTACTAATCACGGTCTAGTTCTCCAGAATCGCGGGGCCGAAGCCACGTTCGTGACCGCGGAGCGCAGTTCGATTATCGACCTATCGTTCGCAGGCGCTTCGCTGTCGCACCGTGTGCGGGACTGGCGTGTTGTTGTGGGGGTGGAGACACTGGCGGATCACCGATACGTTCGGTTTGATGTCTCCCCCCCTGCGGGTGATGCGCCAGTCATACCGGCCCCACGCGAGCCACGCTGGGTGCTTGGGAGACTGAATCGGGAGGTCCTCCTGGAGGCCGCCATCGTACAGGCCTGGGCCATTGCGCCGGTCAGGCCTGTCGATATCGACGATGAGGCGGTGTGGTTCCGGGAGGCCATGACTCGTGTCTGCGATGCGGGTATGCCTAGGGCACCACCCTACAGTCCGAGGCGTCGGGTCTACTGGTGGTCTGCGGAGATCGCGAGGCTACGGCAAGCCTGCGTGATCGCGCACCGCCGGTGGACCAGACTCCGTAGGAGGCGTAGCCGAACCGCAGATACGGAGCCCCGAGTGGCGGAGCTTCATGTGGGATACAGGGAGGCCAGAGATGCTCTCCGAGCGGAGATTAAGCGGGCGAAAGCCGCGGCTTACAAGGAGCTCATGGAGACGCTGGAGCGGGACCCATGGGGGCGGCCTTACCTTATGGTAAGAGGAAAGCTGCGCCCCCGGGCCCCGCCGTTGACCCGGGTTCTCCAGCCAGCTCTGCTCGGTGGAGTGGTCGAGTCCCTGTTCCCGGCGCGAGCGGAACACGTTCCGCCGCAGATGACTCCGCCACCTCGGTCGCCTGTGGCGCCCAGTGTGGTAGTTGACGACGAAGTCCCCGAGGTCACTTGGGTAGAACTGGAGCTGGCGGTGCGAAGGCTTAGAGCCAAGAAGAGCACCGCCCCGGGACCCGACGGCATTCCAGGCCGCGCGTGGGTCCTAGCTCTGGGAGAAGACGGTCTCGAACCCCGGCTGAGAGGGTTCCTCAGCGCATGCTTGGAGCGGGGCCAGTTTCCGAAGATGTGGAAGACGGGGAAACTGGTCCTCATCCGAAAGGAGGGTCGCCCGGCGGACGAACCGTCCGGCTACCGGCCCATTGTGTTGCTCGACGAGGTGGGCAAGCTCTTTGAAAGAGTTATTGCGAAGCGCCTCGTCGAGCACCTCTCTGGTAGGGGGCCGGACCTGGCGGATGCCCAATATGGCTTCCGCCGGTGGCGGTCCACCGTGGATGCCATCATGCGCGTGAGGACTTTGGCGGAGGAGGCAGTTGCCCGGGGAGAGGTGACGTTGGCGGTGTCCTTGGACATCTCCAACGCGTTCAACACCTTGCCCTGGAGTTGCATCAGGGAGGCACTCGTGTACCACGGTGTGCCTCTCTACCTCCGCCGCATAGTCGGGGCGTACCTGACGGAGAGAGCCGTCATCTACCCAAGTGCGACCGGCGTCGGTCGGCGTGAGATGTCGTGCGGTGTTCCACAGGGATCGGTTCTCGGGCCGCTACTGTGGAACATTGGATACGACTGGGTGCTTCGCGGTGAGCTTGCGGACGGCGCCGCCGTCACGTGCTATGCGGACGACACGCTAGTGACGGCGAGCGGAGCTACACACCGCGAAGCGATCCTGAGGGCCACGACCGCGGTTGCTCAAGTCGTGGAACGGATCCGGCGGCTGGGCCTTGAGGTGGCTTTGCATAAATCCGAGGCCATGTTCTTTCATGGACCTCGGCGCACGCCACCACCTGGTTCCAGTCTCACAGTGGGAGGCACTCTCATCGGCATCAAGCCCCAGATGAAATATCTGGGGCTCGTGCTCGACGGCCGGTGGAACTTCGGGAAGCACTTCCGAAGTCTGGGCCCCAAATTGGCGGGCACAGCCAACGCTCTGGCGCGGCTACTGCCCAACCTGAGGGGCCCGGATGACTCCTGCAGGAGACTCTACGCGGGTGTCGTGCGGTCCATGGCCCCGTA
The DNA here is from genome assembly GCA_963662185.1 of Eilema griseolum. Lineage (NCBI taxonomy): Eukaryota > Metazoa > Arthropoda > Insecta > Lepidoptera > Erebidae > Eilema > Eilema griseolum. Next base: position 21,986,484 of record OY759230.1, on the reverse strand, counting down.
CGGGTGTCCCGTGTGGGCGGACACCCTGAGTGATCGGCACATGCTTCTGCTGCAGCGTCCGCAGCGGAAGTTGGCGTGCCGCATCATAAGGGGGTACCGCACGATATCATTCAACGCGGCGAGTCTCCTCGCCGGATCGCCACCATGGATCCTGGAAGCGAGATGCCTTTCGGCGCTATACAGGTTCCGAAGGGCGGCGCGGGAGCGGGGTCACGATCCCGAGCCCGAAGAAATTCGGGCCGTGAGATCCCGGCTCCACAGGGAAATGGTGGCAGAATGGGAGAGACGACTTGGGCAACCAAGCGCAGGGCACGCCGTAGTAACGGCGGTAAGACCCATCATGGGGGAGTGGCTAGAGAGGCCACACGGCAGCCTCTCGTACCGTCTGACGCAGATGATCACCGAGCACGGATGCTTCGGAAAGTATCTGCGTCGGATGCAGAAAGAGCCAACGTCCGAGTGCCATCACTGCGACGCGAGCGAGGACTCAGGTCCGCACACGCTCACCGACTGTCCGGCGTGGGAGACGCCGAGGCGGGAGCTTGTGGCGGCCCTGGGAGTGAGGGTTCTCACGCTCTCCACCTTGCTCGCGGCGATGGTTCGCTGCGCGGATGCGTGGGCGGCCGGCGCCTCCTTCTGCGAGCAAGTAATGCTCGTGAAGGAGGAGGCGGGGCGGGAGCGGCAGCGGGAGCGACGAAGGATCGCTAGACAAGCTGCCCGCGCACGAAGGCAACTCGGGCGTCGGAGGTCGATGAACGACCTCCGCCCCCCATGAGCGCCGGCCTGGGGGTGACAGGTGAAGCCGCCTGTCACTCTTGCAGAAGCAGGCCGCGGCGGTGGCGCGCGTGGCGCGCCTCCCCGTTTCCGGGGACGAGTTGGGGACTCTGTGGTCCCCACACCCGAGAAGAGGGCCAGATCGTGAGAGATGGCCCTGGGTCGGCCGGGGTGCGAGGGATATGCCTGTCAACCTCACCTTCGGCAACCGAAACGACCCACAGGCGGCGTGCGTTTTAGTCGGTTCGAGTCCGACATAACCTCCTCCACCGGCTCCGGTGGGGAGGTATCCGTGGGGATTTTGCGCACGTAAAAAAAATAAAAAAAAAAGTACGTAAAATAATTTATTAGACATATATTTTACGTCTTAGAATTAGTTAGGCAGGTTAAAGTCTATTTCTGTTCATGGAATATTATTCTAGATAAAAAATATAGTAATAACATTCGCCACGTGGTTCCCGGCAGAGTAGAATTTGGACCACCCCATCTCTTCCCATGTGGTGTCGTACAAGGCGAGTAAGGGATAGGGCTGTTTAACATCGGACAGATATATACAGCCCAGACTGAGACAGTGTCAACAATAGTGCCCGAAATACGGCCCCCCTATTACGTGGGACCGGATACAAATATTGGTGAAATGTGGGTGATAATTCACCTCTGCCTAACCCTCTGGGGATAAAGGCGTGATTATATGTATGTATGTATGTAATAACAATCTATCTTTAGCAAATTATATAAAAGCGACATACTCATATTTTATGAAACTCTACCCCTAAGGGGGTAAAACGGGTTCACGTGTACGAAATTACAACCGGCCGCTATACACCACAGGAAGGACAGACATTGCCATATCAGTATTTGAAAACATTGGCCATGAGTTTTTCTCGCCCGTTTCACCTAACGCTAACTGTTAATCACTGCTAAATGTACTACTACTGCTACAGGCTGTTACGGACTTTATAATAAATATCTATCATTAACCTAAGTACATTGATAATTTAAACAGGACAGAATAAAGATTTTTATTTCTGTTGGGGATTTAGAAAGTAAGCTTTTTATCGGTAATAATTTTGAGGTTAATTATAAAAATGGTTACAAAATGCGAAGACTTGTACGAAGGCATTATAGCAATATAGCATACTATAGAATTGGAACTGTAACACGTTATATTACAGTTGTAAAATGGGTGCCCGCCGGGTTCAGGCAGAAGTGGCAGATCCCATAAGTCTTGGCTTGACGTCGTGGAGTGTGACTTGCGTGCGAATGGTCACTACCATGAACGCCCAAGATCGTGCTAAGTGAAGGAGAAAGATCCGGAAGGCGGACCCTGAGTTCTGCATGCAATCAGGAAAATACGTCTGCATGTAGAGGACATTTCAAACGTAAAAGCTCTTTCAGTTTTGCCTCACATTAATCTACTATTAATTAAGTAAACAGGAGTTTACGACAATTCTATTATAATATTATCTGTGATACGACTACATAATTTGTTTTACTTAAAATAACGCCCTCTAACGGGCCATTCTCAACATCACCTTTCTCATTTCTCATGGAACTAAGTTCTGTGTGGCAGAGACTACGAAGAAACACCACAGATGGCGTAGCGGAGCATTTTATGCTTTTATAAAACATGCTTTTATAGTAACTTAACTTTGTCTGTAACATGTATGTAATCGAATATTGGAAACGACTTGATGAGTGAATGCAACTCATAAACTCAAAAAAAACTGCAGGTTTATGAGTTTTCTTCATGTATATTTCTTACGTCAGCCGATTTAAAGAAACATTTATGAATCAATTTTTATATAAAAAAATTGATTCATAAATGTTTCTTTATATTTTTACCTATTTATATTTTTATGTATACTTACCACTTACTTCCACGGCTAACCTGGAAAGTGATTACCGTGGCCTATCGAAGTGTGTAACACCAGGGGACTCACACTCGCACAGTATATAACGGAAACAGAATTATCAATTCAAAAGTTTCGAGGGATGGTTGGATGAATGTATTTCCTTAATTCAATTACGCCACAGCAACTGCTATAGATTACAGCCTGGAATAGCAGTTTGGGTATTGGCTATTGGCAGTTTTTATCTCAGGTATAGGTCCTATGGTTTGTTAAAACAGCATTGATATATCAGTAGGTAATTAGTAAGAGTATAAAAAGTGTTACAGCTGTGATTTATTATTACTCCAGATTTCGCTTCAAAATTATCTACAATTTTCTCAATATGATCTAGACAGGCTCCTTTAAAGATGGGATGTTCAACTATAAACCAATATTGTTAACACCATGTCGCAGCTTAACCTGAAAATATATTTAATATAAACTGAATAGATAGACAAGACAGAAGACAGATATCTTATTTACTAGGAATTAATACAAGCGGGCGGGCGTCAAGTTGTATTAACTTTAAGCGTGCAGAAGCCCATCGGGGCTATTCGAATGGAATGACAATAACCAAATACTCGACTTGTTCAATTATGTTAAGAATGCAATTCAAATATTTACTCGTTGAATTAAATAGTATTTTTATTTACGACTTTACGTACCTGCGCCAGTTGTAGTTCACATGCTAATAAAAGTATTTTTACTAATATATATGTGAAAGTTTGTAAAGATGTTTGGATGTTTGTAATTCAACTAGCACTAACGGCTGAATGCTTTTGGCTGAGTTTTAGTACAGGAATAGGTATAGGAATAGTCTGTAATAACGGTTAGGAAGGTACATAATGAAAATCCCGAAGCTCATAGTACCGATGTACTAAAGACCGAAGTTCAAAATCCCGAATGTTCGTTTGACCGAATGTTCAAATACCGAAAGTATAAAATATCGATAGTAAGAAATCTCGAAATATATAATACCAAAGTACAAAATCCCGGCAAATTAGATTTTCGGGTGGTTTTGTTTATGTGGCTGGTTACAAAAAAATAATAATCACGAAGCTTAATGAGGTAGTGCCGCTCCCGCATTAGCCTTCTAACCTAATCAATCCAAGCCGGATTACGCGTCTCGACATAGAGGTTGTACATGTGGCACTGTTTGTATATCATAAATTACCTAGTCGGATGCACTAACGTACGATGCGACGTAACGAATGAGCTAATGTAGACTAAAAGAAACAAATAAGTCATTGTAAAAAGTAACTAAAAATTAAAACAACTTCTACCATCAGTTATGTCTAAATGAATATCTAAATGAAATTTACCGGTATTTACAACTTCGGGATGTTGAACATTCGGGATTCTGCTTTTCGAGATTTTGAACTTCGGTATCTTGTACATTCGGGATTTTGAAATTCGGTATTTTGATACGTAACCGTAATTATAAATATTATACTTCTTTGTATCCCGGGGGTAGGTTCCCATGGGTTGCGGGAGTGGAATTAAAATGCCATGCGGGCGAAGTCACGGGCAATAGCTGTAGGAGCAAAAATTTTATTCCAAGTTTTGGTCATTATTATTCTATAGGAGGTTGACCTCCTATAGCATAGGGAATTTCCCGTTTGAATATGGAGCCTGTATATTCTTGCTTTTCCACCTGTCTTTATCTTTTATGGCGTTGTGTGTTTAGCATAAACGTAATATATTATACAGTAAAATTTTATACAACTTGTAATGGAAAAAATACCAGACCTTAGATCTTATTTAGAATGTTAAATTATAAATGAAATGATATCTGTAATTTAATTACTTAGTCGGTGAGGTTTACTTAAAGTCGGTAAGGTTCAATGAGGTTTATTTGCATAGCAAAAAAGACTCTCATGCTTATTTCTTACATACATACTTAGTTCTACTACTAATTCAAGGTATTACTGTAGAAGGATTTAGTAGCAAAGGTTAGCCCAAGAGAAGTTGGATAGATTGCGTGAAAGATGTGGCAAAGAAGGTTGTGACCGAGAAAATGACATCTGATAGGAATGTATGAAGGAGAATGACATGGTGCACCGACCCCATATATTTGATACATGGGCAGGCAGATGACTAAGTACTAGTAAAGCTGATATTTTTTATATTTGAATGGACTATTCTCTGGAGCCGCCACATTTAAGAGATTGTTTTTCGGTGAGAATACTAGTGAGACCGCGAGAAGGTCGGACGCCTCCTAGCAAAATGGACCGACGACGACCTGAAAAAGGTAGCTGGGATGCAGAAGGAAGTAGATCGGGAGCATTGCCCACATTAGGAGAATCATATGTCCAACAGTGGACTGCAATAGGCTAATTGATTGATATTAGTAGGAAAAATTACAGGTTAGCCCTTAGGCCCACTCCTTGGAGGTTATAAGAAAAAAGAACAAAAGACGGATAATGGCGACCACCTCAATAACACTAAATGCAGCGGGTGTAATCATAAGACACTGCTAGTTATATACAGAGAAAAGAGGATCATAGTTCTTCCATTATTCAAAAATATTAATTAGCTTAGGCTCTTAAAAATACATGAATAATAACAGATTATGATAATATCTAAAAGAGCAGTTGTTTTTACAGGATATCTCATTTTATACATTATTTAACGACCCTCATTTGGTGCATGTTTTTATTACTACCTAAGTATACAATTGGGCATAAAGAATTTTATGAAAACGGTTACTGTAGACATAATATTATAGACCTATATTCATACCTTTTTTATATGACTAGGGTTTCAAACGTGCATTCCTTTTATATTCCGGTGGGCAAGTATTGTACCCGTCGTTATTACCATGCCAAAACGAGGAAAATGAGTAAACCTTGGTGGTCCTCCAAAGCCTACTGCAATCAATAACACCGCTAAAACGATTATGATGATGATGATGATTCAAAAATTGCTTTCCTAAATCGCTAAAACTAAAATACTGAAAAAGCGCTAAAAATTATTACTGTCAAGCGTCCAAATGAAGTCATTTCACATAATATTTGAAGTGATTTGAAAGGAAGGCCAATTATAAGAAAAATACATAAAAACATTGGTGACATTTGACCTATCTACAAAAAACTAACTAATTAAATGTACCACCAAAAAAAACATTCGAATTCGGTTCGATTCAATGTTTTTTATTTTCAAACATAATCGATAATTAAATGTGCTTTTATTCCTAAAATAGCCTGGCTAAGATAACGAAAAGAGGGTTTCGGAACTAAAAGAAAGTAAACCTCTGTGAAAAATCACGATCATGACTAAGGGTAGCCAGTCGTCTAATTAAGGGGTTAAAGAGGGTGCAGTGCACCCATATATCGGGTATTTTCTGGAAAAAGTGGAGTAATTTGTCTGATTGTTATTCACCAATAATGATATGAAACTCGCGAAATTCAGAAAGAGGTCAAAAGGTTAGTCATGCTTCCTTTCCATTATAATTGTTGCCCTGACCGCAGCGTGGCTGAAGATATTTTGTAAGGGAACGATAATTATGAGTCTGCAGAAAGGAAATTGCTAAGATGATGAATAGAGTCTGGTCATATTACCGTTATCCCCAGCATATTTTATTGTATTCCTAACTTTGTCGAAACCTATAATGCATTCTTAACAATTCAGTGAGTTAAGTATAAAGAAGTATTACTCAGACGGAGAAAAATAGTAAAACTAAAACTTCATAGAATGACGGACAATGAATGAATGGGCAACAGAACGTGACATCACGAGACAAATGAGACCCTAGCGCGCATTGATTGTTTTGTAATAAACTATATTTAGTGAATTTGAACTCGTTCACAGCAGCATGGGTTACCGTGTTACCTAAGAAACATGTACTATGCGTATAGAGCACATTTTAGGTCCAAGATATAATTTAGATATGTCCCGATTAATATCTAATTTCAGGATGGAAGGTACGTAAGAACTGGCTATGAAATTTCATACAGGTCATGAACCCCGTTATATATCCCTAATATATATTATGTACGAACAATGTTGAACCAAAGCAGATAAAGGTATCTCTGTCTACAGATCGGGCAAAGATCCCGGCGTGGATTGTTGGCATGGTAATGGTTCGGAGGCGGCACTTGGCATAGCACATCCGCCGCAATTTGCGCTGCGGTCGGTGTCAAGCGGGAACATTCTCATCGAGTTGTTGGTATCATTGACACAAGACGCTAAGCAGAGACTACAGTGAAGACGAGCTTTGTTGTAGAAGCCCGATTCTGCTAATTGTCAACCATTGTCATGCCTACAAAAATAGCAAGATATAGTCTTGCTATTTTTGTAGTAGTATAGGCATTATATTTTTAATTTACTTTTTTTATTTATTTATTTCTGCAAATCAATTACATTGATAGGTTATACATAGCCCCACAAAACCGTGTAATCGGTTTGTCTGCGGGATCCAGCCTCCGTACATTTAATTGGTTGTACTCCGTACAATTTACACGTTATCATAGATACTACACAGAACACATATTCATTTTTACCTACATAAACACTACACAGCCATAAACAAGGTGTCACCAGACTATCACCATATCACCACGATGACAGACTATTAAGATAGTATTTTCTTTTGAACAATTTGCCATTAGCTTCCGATGCGACTTCCCTTGGCAAACTGTTCATCAGGTATGGCAAACGTTTTTCAAGAGTTCTGTCACCCTAGTAATTATTTATCCTAGGCACAATATACCTCCCTGATGTCATTGTTTACCCTTTTGAGGATATGTTCTTGATTGTCGTGGTTGTTGATAGCTAATATATATTTATAATTTAATCTAATAGGTAATATTACATATTTCAAATAATTTGGTGTAGTCTTTTTTACATTTGCCTTTAATTTATTTATTTACAAGAAATTTTAAAAATCTTATCTGAATTGATTCTAATCTCTCAATGTGTGCCTTGAATGTAAGGCCATAGCAATCTCTAGCAATCAAGGGCATAACCAAGTATTGGTTCCATAAGTGACATATATAAATATCTTAATGTGCCTATTGGTATTTTGAAGCTTAAATGGTGAAATTTACCCAATAATATTCTAAGTTTTCCATATAGGAAATCAATGTTGAGTCCAAAAATAATGTTCGTGCACCCTTAGACTTTAATATATAACATATTTCTATTGGTTTACACTTAAGTTAAACATATACAGACTCATTATAGTCTAAAAAGAGTTAATTACATGATTTCATTTCACCCTACAAGATGCGATATAATTTTAGATTGTAAAGTATAGCAGTAACGTCTACAATTAAATGGCAATTTTTGCAGTGTATGTGGTATGGCAGTGTTTGACAATCAGCAAAATCGGGGTTCAGGTCCCGCGGCGGCGGCATGCATCGTGAGCCTCTCCGTTTTCGGGGATGAGTTGGGGACTCCCCATACCCGAGGAGGGCCCAGTATGAGAGAGATGGCCCTGTGTCGGCCGAGGTGCGAGGGATATACCTGTCAACCTCGCCACCAGTAACCATCAACGACCCACAGACACCGTGCGTGCGTTTTAATCGGTTCGAGTCCGATATAATATCATATCAACAACATGCTGTCCACCGGCAGTGTTAGAGTAAAACGAAAACTCGGCGTCCTGAACAGAGTGAGACGATTTTTCACGCCGGAGCAGCGGTGTCTTCTTCTGTACAAGACACAAATTCGCTCCTTTGTGGAATACTGCTCGCATCTCTGGGTTGGTTCAGCAAAGTACTTCCTAGATGCTCTCGACAGGTTGCAGCAACGTGCGGTCCGCATCATTGGGAATCCCGAAGTCACGAACACCCTAGAACCTTTTCAGATGCGTAGAGACGTTGCGTTCACGGCTGTATTTTACCGTCTGTACCATGGTGAGTGTTCTGATGAGCTCTTCCAGTTAGTCCCACCCTCCCCTTTCCTACACAGGACAACACGTGCAGGTCTTAGATATCACTCGCACACGGTGCAGAACATCCGATCAAGAACCAAGCGGTTCAGTGACTCTTTTCTCTGTCGCACCATTAAGGCCTGGAATTCATTACCAGCTCACGTGTTTCCTTCTTCCTACAGTCCTGGGTCCTTTAAGCGGGGCGTGAAAAAGCATATGATGAGGCCGTCAAGCTGAGTGTCACCGTTGTCAAACGGTATGTATAAGTAATGGTGACCCTCTTTTCTGAGACTTTGCCACCGGTTCCGGAGGTAACCTGGGCCGTTGAGTCCAGATCCATACGTGTTGATAAAAGTAATTGACCTTTTTTATACCACTTTGGTGGCAGACAAGCACACAGCCCACCTGATGGGAAGTGGTTACCGTGGCCTATGGACGTATGCAACACCAGGGGTGTCACACTCGCGCTGCCGACCATGAAGAAACCTGATGCCCCTCTTGAAGAACCCCATTTTGTACCTTATGTTGTATAGCTAAATAAATAAGTTACATCAGGAATATCGAGCCAGCATAAGGTAGTCGAAAGAATTTCTGTTTTCTAGAATTGTCACTAACTAAATTATATTCTTTCGCAAAGCTGTTACAAGTTCGTTTCCAATCTAACTTTTCGTTTATCGTGCAATCTATTATTGTTGTTAAAGAATGCGAAATTTGAAAATTACGTACTGATGGTATACTTAATTGTAAAAGTTGTTTCGTTTCATTTCGATGTAAATAAATGGATAAAACATAGAAGTATCCGCAATATTGCTGAAGCCTCGGGCGTAATCATGCCTTAGTATTTAAGTATTAACAGTAAATATACACGGGATGTCGAAGTTAACGATTTTCAAGTTAAGCTTCAAAAAGCGAAACTTTTGATCGTTTTAATTAGAAGTATAATTGTTTATGTATACTAGATGGGGGGGAAAAATGTTTAATTTCGATGGAATGCAGTGGTTCATGTTCCTGATGAAGAGACAGCAACTGCCGTATCGAAAATAAATAATTAAATAATGTCTACTTATATTTTATGGTCAAGTAATCACTAAAGGCACAAATTAAACAAGAAATTATGATTTATTTTTGCTGTATCATAATTGATAATTAAGCATAAAATTGACAGCTATCAAATGCAAAAGCGCGAATGTGACGCCCTAGTGTTACATGCGTCCATAGGCCACGGTAACCACTTACCGTCAAGTGCCTGTCCTTGTGCTTGTCTGCAACCTTAGTGGGATAAAAAACACAATTTCGGATATATTCTCTGGAATATACTCTGCCCACACAGCTGCCACACATACATTTAAGTAATAATGAATGTAAATTACTTTTTTATTTATTAAATGTGTATAAAGCCAAGATCGGTCGGCAATGGCATATATAAATGTTAACTCTAACACAACTCGCAAAATTATTGAATGTATGAACTCGGCAGTTGGCTCTGTTTCGGTGCTAAAATAGACCTGCCGAGAGACAAAACAGAACTGAACTTTGCGATGGATAAGAATAGATAATAATAGATGATCTAGTCCGGGAGACTTTACACTGCCACACTAACATTTCACGCCTACTCAAGTCACTTAACTGATTTGTGCCCTAACTATGCCAGTTGATTCTTATGCTGGGGGCCACAGTACTGTGATATGCCAATAATTACCGCCATAATTTCAACAATGTCTCGGTAGCCACGATTTACTGCCTAACTTAAGGACATATCTGGGTAAACTCTAGTAAATATTAGGAGATAGTTTACCTACGAAAAAACGCGTATACCTAATGTTGGACGGGGAACGCAAAATGGCGGCTATAATATCCAGTAACCTGTCGATAACTATTAACGATACCGGATTTCTAGTATTTTTCATTTAATTTTTATTTTATGATTTTTTTATATATACTTCTTTAATTGATCTACTAGTAAAGCCCTTTCATTTGATATGAGTTGCGTTGTAAAAAAATGTAATGCCATTTAGTGGTGGCGGTCATCTTGAATTTGAAATTTGTCATGGTTTACTATTCCACTAGTAAAGTCTTGTCAATTAATACCCTCGTTGAGGGAGTTGTGAAAAAATATGTAATCCGCCTATTGGATAGGATCATGTAAAAACACTCCCGATTAATTCACCTCAACAAAAAAAAACCAAATCAAAATATCATCATTCGTCCAGGTTCATACGTTCGAGATCATTTTTGAATTTAAATATTGGAAAAAAAGTCAAAAGTCAAAATTATATCACCGTTCATTCACATTCTCCTGTACATTATCTCCTGTACATTCTCCTGTATATTAATGATATGCCCAAAGTTACACGTCATCCAATGGTCTTGTTTGCTGATGACAGCACCATACTTTTTAGTGCAAATAAAACTCAAACAATAGAAATTGATATAAATGAGTGTCTAAGGGTACTTATTAACTGGCTAGAGGTGAACAACTTAAAATTAAACTTTGTTAAAACTAAAATTATGACATTTGAACAAAGGACTAATCACATAAAACCTGACATAAGATATGACATGAAAATAATTGAAGAAACTGATTCCACAAAGTTTTTGGGCAGAGTATTAGACCGAGATATGTCTTGGAAAAGTCATAGTGAGAGTGTTTGCAAACGACTTTGCAAACGACGTCAATGTTCATATGCGCTGTATAACCTCTCCAAAATAGTGAACCAGACAACTGTGCTTACCGCATATCATGCTTTTGTAACATCTTCTATGGGGTCATATATTGGGGTAATTCCAATAATACAGAAATGGTATTTAAGTCACAAAAAAGATGTGTTAGAGCTATATGTAGTATAAAAAGTACCGATAGCGGCAAACCTCATTTCTTGAGTCTTGGCAAGGTAATGTACCTTGTTTATATATATTTGAAGTGGTCACAATCATAAAAAATAACTTTCATTTATTTGAGACTCTCAATAGTTCACGGTATAGTTATAAAATTAGATGTATACAACATAAAAAACCGTGTTCAATCAAAATTTTCTTGCAATGGCGCCCAAAATATATAATAAATTACCAGAATCCATTCTTCAAATTACAAATATTGTATTTTTCAAAAGAGAAGTAAAGAAACTATTGACTAACAAGGTATACTACACAAAAAAGGAGTATCTTGAAGATAAAACTTTGTAAGTGATATAATACAGATTTTTAGTGACAAAATGTAATGACAAATTTAAATACGGACATTGCAACACTAGCGTTTTAATTTGACCAATCAGGTGCTACTACTATAGGGTAATGAAAATGGCCAAACGGACGCAATCTTGATTAGATTTTATCAATGAATTTCGTAGGTATTCTTTCGTAGATCTCTATATGATCTTTATACTCAAAGCTAATTTATTGCCATAATCATTGCGGTAACAGCTCGGTAGACGGTAAGATAGTGTGGCCTGCACCACGACGCGGAGGTCGCGTCCCAAACCGCGGTGTCGGAGGAATTCGACACCGCCACGGAGAGGAGTAGGGCGAACAGCCCGGTGGGCCTACAGACCCGGAAATCTGTACGGCGGAAGAGGAGATTCAGGAAGAAGTCTCTTCCTCCTCCTTCCCCTCCACCACAGAAGACGGAGTCGGACTTGGAGCTCACCTTGACCGACTCCTCTTCCACCAGCAGCAGTCACGACGGTGACGAGACGCTGCATCCACCACCACCGAAGCTGCTAGCGGTCAGCCGCACGCAGCTGCAGCGTGGTGATAGCCTCAGGGCCCTGGAGGATGTGGAAGCGCCGCCGAGTTCCTCCACCTCGGCGGTATCCTTACCCTTGCCTCGCGCCGACAGAATATCTGAGGAGGTGATAGAAGCCCTAGAAGGTTGGGCCGGGGCCCGCACCGATTCTCCGACGCCGGAGGAGCACCGGGTCACGCAGGCGACGACGCGGCTTGTCGAGCTGTTCCACCTCCTGAAGGCGGAGTTAGCCGAGTTGCAGCTCGACAGGGCTCATTTGGGCAGGAGGCACCTGGAGCTCCTGGAGAGCAATGAGCGGATGGCGGCCGATTACCGCAAGGAGATGGGGAGGATGGCGGCCGATCTGGCGAGCCTCCAAGCGGTCGTCGCTGGGCTGCCGGCGGAGCGCGTTACGCGGTCGGCGCGGCGGCGACTGGTGGCGCAGCCGACGCCGCCGGCGCATCCGCTGTTGCCCGTGCGATCAAGGTCGCCACTGCGGCCGGAGCCGCTGTTGCAGCCGACGCCGTCGGGACGGCCGGCGCGGCCGCTGTTGCCCGTGCGGTCGAGGTCACCGCTGCGGCCGGAGCCTCTAGCGCCGTTGGAGTCGCCGCGGCCGGAGCCGCCGAAGTCGCCGGCCCGACCAGCTCGGCAGGAGTCGCCGGTGCTGCGGCCGGCTCGGCCTGCGGACCCGTTGGCGCTCTGCATGGCGGCAATAGCTGCCATGGAGAAGCGCCAGGAGGAGGCGCTGGCGGAGCAGCGGGCGTGGCGGGTGGCGCAGGAGGAGCGCACCCGGAGCTGGCTGGAGTCCATAATGGACTCCAGCCGCCGACCACCCCTGGCGGCTCCGGCCGGATATGCCGGGGCAGTTAAGAGGGGCCCCACCTGTCCGGTAGTGGCGGGATCCCCGCAGGGGTCGGCCAGCAGCCCGTCCGCTGCGTTTGCCGCCCATGCCGCTCCGCCCGCTCGGGCTGCTCTCGCTGCGGGGGCTGTGAGCCCCCCCCAGGATGCGCAGGTCGCGCGGCCCAGGGGAAGGGGAAAGGGGAAGGGCAAGGGGAAGAAGTCCCCAGCCCTAGCCCCGGCCCCAGCTCTGGCCCGAACTTCGGCGGGTATAGCCGCCACGAGCTCCTCGCCGGAGGGGGGCTGGGAGGTTGCCGGCGCCTCAAAAAAGCGGCGCAAGGCGAACCGAAAGGCAGCCAAAAAGGCCAGGAGGGCTGAGGCTGCTGCGAGGGGAGTGCCAGGGAGGCTGCGCGTCCCCCGCTCAACCGCCGTCGTCCTTACGATGACGGCGGAGGCGGCGGATAGGGGCGTGCAGTACGCCCAGATTGTCACGCAGGCGAGAGCCTGCGTTGACATGAAGGCCCTCGACATGCCGGGCCCCATCCGGGTGAAACCCACTCGGACGGGTGCTCGGCTACTCGAGATCCCAGGCGCTTCGAGCGGTCCCCAGGCTGATGCCCTAGCGGCTAAGCTTAGGGAGACGCTTGACGCAGCCGACGTCCGGGTGTCCAGGCCCAACAAGTGCGCAGAAATGCGCATTTCGGACCTGGACGACTCCATCACGGTGGAGCAAATCCGCCTCACCGTGGCGGAGGCCGGGGGCTGCCCCCTAGAGGCGGTGAAGGTCGGAGCAATCCGCTTCGGCCGCCGTGGACTGCGGGCGGCAGTTGTCGGCTGCCCCATCGCAGCAGCCAAAAAGGCTGCCGACCGGGGGTTCCTCGCCGTTGGAGGCGTGGTGCGGGTGCAGGTCCGGCTCCTGCAGGCTCGACCGACCAGGTGCTTCAGGTGCCTGTCGGTCGGCCACGTGGGGATGCAGTGCACGGCGGCGGTGACGGTCGGTGACCGCTGCTTCCGCTGTGGCCAACTCGGCCATACGGCCGGTGGATGCGAAGCTCCGCTGCACTGTTTCAGGTGTGCAGCGGGGGGCAAACCGGCCGACCATAGGGTTGGCAGCAAGGCCTGCACCGGGGGGGAGCCGAAGCCGCAAGGCGGGGGCTCCACCCAAAGTTCGCGGCGGGATGCGGAGATGGTTCCATAATGGATCCCCAGCTCCGCATCCTGCAGGCGAACGTGGGCCACGGTGCCGATGCTCAGGGTCTTCTGCTCCAGAGCATGGCACAGTGGTCCATACACGTCGCCGCTGTCGCCGATCCGTACACTCACCGGCCCCTTGGGCCTGCCTGGGTGGTCGACCTGGACGGGTCGGCGGCACTGGTGTACAACGCCGCTATAGGTGCCCCTCCCCCTGTTGTCGTGGCAAGGGAGCATGGCATCGTAGCGGCGCGTGTGGGGGAGATTGCGGTCGTGGCCGTCTATCTCACGCCGAGCCTACACCGACGCATAGGGGAGTACCGGCAGTCGCTGGAGCGACTGACCGACGTCGTCAACGCCTGTCATCCTCATCCGGTTCTTGTGCTCGGGGACTTCAACGCCTGGTCAGTGACCTGGGGGTCCCGGCACACGAACCCACGAGGTAGGGCTCTGGAGAGCTGGGCCGCTAATCACGGTCTAGTTCTCCAGAATCGCGGGGCCGAAGCCACGTTCGTGACCGCGGAGCGCAGTTCGATTATCGACCTATCGTTCGCAGGCGCTTCGCTGTCGCACCGTGTGCGGGACTGGCGTGTTGTTGTGGGGGTGGAGACACTGGCGGATCACCGATACGTTCGGTTTGATGTCTCCCCCCCCGCGGGTGATGCGCCGGTCATACCGGCCCCACGCGAGCCACGCTGGGTGCTTGGGAGACTGAATCGGGAGGTCCTCCTGGAGGCCGCCATCGTACAGGCCTGGGCCATTGCGCCGGACAGGCCTGTCGATATCGACGATGAGGCGGTGTGGTTCCGGGAGGCCATGACTCGTGTCTGCGATGCGGGTATGCCTAGGGCACCACCCTATAGTCCGAGGCGTCGGGTCTACTGGTGGTCTGCGGAGATCGCGAGGCTACGGCAAGCCTGCGTGATCGCGCACCGCCGGTGGACCAGACTCCGTAGGAGGCGTAGCCGAACCGCAGATACGGAGCCCCGAGTGGCGGAGCTTCATGTGGGATACAGGGAGGCCAGAGATGCCCTCCGAGCGGAGATTAAGCGGGCGAAAGCCGCGGCTTACAAGGAGCTCATGGAGACGCTGGAGCGGGACCCATGGGGGCGGCCTTACCTTATGGTAAGAGGAAAGCTGCGCCCCCGGGCCCCGCCGTTGACCCGGGTTCTCCAGCCAGCTCTGCTCGGTGGAGTGGTCGAGTCCCTGTTCCCGGCGCGAGCGGAACACGTTCCGCCGCAGATGACTCCGCCACCTCGGTCGCCTGTGGCGCCCAGTGTGGTAGTTGACGACGAAGTCCCCGAGGTCACTTGGGTAGAACTGGAGCTGGCGGTGCGAAGGCTTAGAGCCAAGAAGAGCACCGCCCCGGGACCCGACGGCATTCCAGGCCGCGCGTGGGTCCTAGCTCTGGGAGAAGACGGTCTCGAACCCCGGCTGAGAGGGTTCCTCAGCGCATGCTTGGAGCGGGGCCAGTTTCCGAAGATGTGGAAGACGGGGAAACTGGTCCTCATCCGAAAGGAGGGTCGCCCGGCGGACGAACCGTCCGGCTACCGGCCCATTGTGTTGCTCGACGAGGTAGGCAAGCTCTTTGAAAGAGTTATTGCGAAGCGCCTCGTCGAGCACCTCTCTGGTAGGGGGCCGGACCTGGCGGATGCCCAATATGGCTTCCGCCGGTGGCGGTCCACCGTGGATGCCATCATGCGCGTGAGGACTTTGGCGGAGGAGGCAGTTGCCCGGGGTGAGGTGACGTTGGCGGTGTCCTTGGACATCTCCAACGCGTTCAACACCTTGCCCTGGAGTTGCATCAGGGAGGCACTCGTGTACCACGGTGTGCCTCTCTACCTCCGCCGCATAGTCGGGGCGTACCTGACGGAGAGAGCCGTCATCTACCCAAGTGCGACCGGCGTCGGTCGGCGTGAGATGTCGTGCGGTGTTCCACAGGGATCGGTTCTCGGGCCGCTACTGTGGAACATTGGATACGACTGGGTGCTTCGCGGTGAGCTTGCGGACGGCGCCGCCGTCACGTGCTATGCGGACGACACGCTAGTGACGGCGAGCGGAGCTACACACCGCGAAGCGATCCTGAGGGCCACGACCGCAGTTGCTCAAGTCGTGGAACGGATCCGGCGGCTGGGCCTTGAGGTGGCTTTGCATAAATCCGAGGCCATGTTCTTTCATGGACCTCGGCGCACGCCACCACCTGGTTCCAGCCTCACAGTGGGAGGCACTCTCATCGGCATCAAGCCCCAGATGAAATATCTGGGGCTCGTGCTCGACGGCCGGTGGGACTTCGGGAAGCACTTCCGAAGTCTGGGCCCCAAATTGGCGGGCACAGCCAACGCTCTGGCGCGGCTACTGCCCAACCTGAGGGGCCCGGATGACTCCTGCAGGAGACTCTACGCGGGTGTCGTGCGGTCCATGGCCCTGTACGGGTGTCCCGTGTGGGCGGACACCCTGAGTGATCGGCACATGCTTCTGCTGCAGCGTCCGCAGCGGAAGTTGGCGTGCCGCATCATAAGGGGGTACCGCACGATATCATTCAACGCGGCGAGTCTCCTCGCCGGATCGCCACCATGGATCCTGGAAGCGAGATGCCTTTCGGCGCTATACAGGTTCCGAAGGGCGGCGCGGGAGCGGGGTGACGATCCCGAGCCCGAAGAAATTCGGGCCGTGAGATCCCGGCTCCACAGGGAAATGGTGGCAGAATGGGAGAGACGACTTGGGCAACCAAGCGCAGGGCACGCCGTAGTAACGGCGGTAAGACCCATCATGGGGGAGTGGCTAGAGAGGCCACACGGCAGCCTCTCGTACCGTCTGACGCAGATGATCACCGAGCACGGATGCTTCGGAAAGTATCTGCGTCGGATGCAGAAAGAGCCAACGTCCGAGTGCCATCACTGCGACGCGAGCGAGGACTCAGGTCCGCACATGCTCACCGAGTGTCCGGCGTGGGAGACGCCGAGGCGGGAGCTTGTGGCGGCCCTGGGAGTGAGGGTTCTCACGCTCTCCACCTTGCTCGCGGCGATGGTTCGCTGCGCGGATGCGTGGGCGGCCGGCGCCTCCTTCTGCGAGCAAGTAATGCTCGTGAAGGAGGAGGCGGGGCGGGAGCGGCAGCGGGAGCGACGAAGGATCGCTAGACAAGCTGCCCGCGCACGAAGGCAACTCGGGCGTCGGAGGTCGATGAACGACCTCCGCCCCCCATGAGCGCCGGCCTGGGGGTGACAGGTGAAGCCGCCTGTCACCCTTGCAGAAGCAGGCCGCGGCGGCGGCGCGCGTGGCGCGCCTCCCTGTTTCCGGGGACGAGTTGGGGACTCTGTGGTCCCCACACCACACCACACACCAGAAGAGGGCCAGATCGTGAGAGATGGCCCTGGGTCGGCCGGGGTGCGAGGGATATGCCTGTCAACCTCACCTTCGGCAACCGAAACGACCCACAGGCGGCGTGCGTTTTAGTCGGTTCGAGTCCGACATAACCTCCTCCACCGGCTCCGGTGGGGAGGTATCCGTGGGGATTTTGCGCACGTAAAAAAAAAAAAAAAAAAAAATAGTGTGGCCTCAGTATTATACACTGTCCGTCAACTGACTGCACCCATTGCAGTAGTGGGGTGCAGTCCGGAAGATACGGGCTACCATTCCAATTGCTGTCTGCCAAATGCGTCGTGTTCATTCATTTTGGTAACTGATTTTTCAGAACCAGCTACGAACGTGGAATATTTTATTGCTGTCGTAATCAGTTACGAAAGATAAATTAAAAAGTCGTTTTAATAACCAACTATCATAACGTTCTATAAGAAATATTTTTCTATTTTGGTAACTGGTTAAAAAGAATGGTAACAATATTTTCAAAAGGAGAACCCGTGGAAAAAGAACCTACTTCGATCTAGTTTGCCATGCACCACCCACTGGGAAGCCAGGCAGGATTCGGTTTATAGGGTTTTCTAGTCAGTGCTTGACAGATTTTGTTTCACGCCCCTCTTCTGTAAGCATGTGAGAAGAAAGAGACACGTGTGCGGGTATATTCTTCAACTTCTTTATCATGCCATACAGATAGGAAGTACCGAATCGCTTGGTTGGAACTGGTATTTTTTTATAAAGAATATTAGCAACCGAAATTACTAATATTCCTTCTAAC
The DNA here is from genome assembly GCA_963662185.1 of Eilema griseolum. Taxonomy (NCBI): domain Eukaryota; kingdom Metazoa; phylum Arthropoda; class Insecta; order Lepidoptera; family Erebidae; genus Eilema; species Eilema griseolum. The sequence continues at coordinate 21,968,062 of OY759230.1, read as the reverse complement.
CCATCCAACTAAGTTATTATAAATTGCTTGTGCTAGGAGTGGGTTTACGTCGGTAGTATAATGACCAGGATTCGAACCCGACCACTCGATCGTAAGGTCAACTCTTAACAACTAAGCTACCGACGCTTAATTACTTCTACTCTATCCCTAATTAACTTTAAATACCCTACATACAGACAGCCTCTGTGACGTGGCGGTTGTGAATGCGGCCGCTACACAGGAGGCACAGGTTTTATCATCACTCAGTGCAAATATTTGATTGCACGAATATGGGTATTTGCATTGGTCTTTTCGTGCCTCGGAAAGCACGTAAGCCGACGGTCCCGGTTGCCAAACGTACATCTATGGCAGTCGCTATGGGTAGTTGGAGCCCTAAAAAGAACAACAACTGGTTTAACTGCAATGCTTGAATATCGCCATTGGGTTCTGGAGGTCAGATGAAAATATTGAAGTTCAGCCAAATCCAGAGTTAGACTGGTAAAAGCGAACCTCTGACTTCTAGCGGAAAGCTTTGGATGCGACTGGGATTACCGCTAAGATGAGGAAGACCCTACATATGTTATGGTACAGGATATATAGCAAAGATTATTATATAACTAGCTGACCCAGACTGGGGTATATTTTGAAGCTTCATATCCCTTTGAGCCCGTATGTTTTAGTCTTCATAATATGTATGAAACATTGCCGGATTTGTTAACATTTATTATCAATAAATGGACTACCCAACACTGAAAGAATCATTCAAATCGGACCCGTAGTTCCAGAGATTAGCGCGTTCAAACAAACAAACAAACTCTGCAGCTTTTATAATATTATTAGTATTAGTATAGATTAATATTATTATGTAAATACCAACTACCAAGCGAGCGGGTGGTTAATTTCGACTGGAATATATAAATTCCATGCGTATTACGAATATTGACTGTCACAAATCGGAATTTAACAATCCAGAAATGTTATAATAGCCTCAAGAACAGATGCCATCGTACCAACGTCGTTATTACTCATGTGTTACCTTCTTCGTACTTTCCCGGGTCCTTTAAGCTGGGCGTGAAAAAGCATATGATGATGCTGTCAAGTTGAACTGATGAGGAGAACTCTAATTGATGTGTTCTATATAAAAATAGTAACTGAAAATATTAATAGCGTTAATATAATTTAAATATTTATAGTTCCAACTGTCATTATCGTCGCAATACTAGTCTCGGTTGCATTTAAAGCAGTTACCATTGGAGCTCGCAGTTGGATGTCCTTGTCCTTCTCTGGGAGCCACTAAGTCAGATTGGCCTACTTTTACTTCTCTTTTTGATTTATCTTATACGGGTTTTATAATAGCAACATCTACCGTCTGGGCTTAGCTCTAAAGGTGAAATTTCAGTGAAACTTGGTTAAGTGGGACCTGGATAAGTGATAAACCTCCATTACTCTGATTACTATGACAAATCTGAACTCTATTAACGGAACCCTCGGTAAATAAGACAAAAAAATATTTATACCAGGCTATCTGAGACACTGGGTAAGTGAAATACCTCGATAAGTGAGGTCACAAATTTGCAGGTCCCTTCAGGTCTCCCTTAACCATGCTTCACAGTATAATAAGGCTAGTTGAATAAACATGTTGCAAATTAAAAGCTAGTCAAACCTAAATAAATAAATGTAAATAAAACGACTAATACAAAACAGATTAACAGCGACTAATACTACAATAACCAATCTTGTATTACAATACTCTCAACAACAAAGGTGTCACTACAGTGTTGCCGATCCTATCGTCCTCCCCAAGGAGAGCAAGCTACCTGACTCACCAGCAAAAACGTAACACTATACAAATAGTGTTTTCTCGTAGTAGATAGGCGGTTCGCCACTTCGAATTTGAATCAAAAATACTATATATTTTGTAAGGCATTAAAAAGGTTCAATATTTGTAATATAATAAATCAATTGAATCCGGTAAGCATTCTATAGGTACATTATCAAAGAAATCGAACCTTACTATCAAAATCTGAATTCTAGTATTAAGATGACGTGATGATGATGACACTTGAAGACCGTGATTAAACAATCAAGAGTGGGGGTACGATAATAAAAAATACTTTCGACCTACATATACCTACAAAATACACAAGAAGAAAATACAATAAAATCGATCAAGTTATTTTAAACACCATGACACAAAATTTTATTATTATTTATTGGTATCATAGGTTTTAGTTTAAAATTGATTTGTGTATTCAAGTCAACAAATAAACTATATTTGAACCAGATATTTTATGAATTTAAAATGAACTACTTTTAAATAACGGCTTTTGAGAATTTGAGAAAAAATTGATAGAGCTACGAAAAAACTGCGCTACGCCGCCGCGGGCCATAATATCAAACTGAATAATGTAGCAATTTGCTAGTAACCAAATTAACGGCCATTACCATAATTTAAAGCTTAACGCAACTTATTTGTCATTCAGTTTGCCTCTAACGTCGACTGATTTTCCCAAAACTATTAATTTAAAATCAAACTTTATTAAATGTTTAGGCACGGCTAAAATTTATTCAACGCACTCTAGTACTAAATTTTCTTTATATCCCACAGAACATTCGATTCAATTAAAACGTGTGCACACGAACCGTTCAGGGGTGAACTCCAGTAAAAACAGCTTTTGACAGCGTGGCTTTGAAGCTTATGCGAAAATTTATAGAAAATTGCATGATACACGCGTTGCGCCCATAGGGTGCGCGGGAACTGTTCGGGGGGTGTATATTTAGAAATGCTTCTCGCCACCAGCCGGCAGTCCACGCTTGTCGCGCGAACTGAGCGCACGTATTTCTGTCTTCCTTTCTCCCTATCGTATCGTTCCCGATTCCGTAATTAACATAAATTGAAATTAATTAATACAGTATTTCTAGTGTGTTGTGTGCCTCGAACTGGATTTGATCGTGTCGTGTGCTACCCTGTGAAGCATTGACGTATTTGGACGACTTTCAGTGACTATGATTATTTAATAGCTACTAGTATCTTTGCGTGAATGGACTTTTACTGAAAAAGGCGCACTTTACTTAAATAGAAGGTAGGTGATAATTACTGCACTTTTAATGCTTCTTAATATGTAAGCTTTTTCTGAAACTAAGTTCAGTGTAAGTAATTAAGTTGGATGAGGTTACTAACCGGTCATCAACATTAACTGCGAGATATTATATTTCTGGTCATTAACTGAACTGTTATCACAATAATTAGTAACATATATTTGGTTGGGCGTTAAATCATTAGACTGTGTATAATATTCTGTCTAAATGGGTAATTGTATCATTTTACTTAAACATAGAGACAACTCAGTAAGCCCTGAGTTGTCTCTGTATTAATAAACAATTAATTTATCAGGATTTTCTTTGAAAACTGCTCTACTTTTTACTTCATGATAATGTGTGTAATACTAATACACAAGCCGTTTTCATTATTACTCATGAGAATCGAATAAAATAAAAAAAATATCCTGATCTCACAGGTCTTTGAAATTACCTATTACGAACTGTAGTTAAGGCATTAAACTGATTACAAATATAATGTAGGACCTATTCGTAACCATAATGACATAAATATTTATAAGATACAAATATGACGCAATTCCAAACACAGAAGTGTTTGTGTGAAAGAAATTACCGCTAGTTTGAAGCTAATAGAAAAACTAAATACAATAGAACAATAGAAAAAATTAATAGAATGAGTACTTTAGTTCGAATAAAATAAATATTGGTTGAAGACAACCGAGTTTAGTTTAGAATGTTGAAACTTTTAACATTTTTATGTTGTTATCAAGTTGTTTAGTGTTTATAAGTTCATAACGATAACAAATGACATAGATGTAACAACTCAAGTTCCAGTTAGTAGTCCAAATATTAAATATGAAAGAATTATTAGCTTTGATAAGAGCATGATCGTACTCTATTTATTACGCTTTATCACGACTGTGTTTTACTTGATTCTATTAAGTTTCATTACTTTGTAGAAACACAGAAATTGTTTCATTATTAGTATTATTTAACTGAATTCAAAAAGATTAAGGTCTGGATATATTTTTCGTAGTCAAATTACAGTTCCATTGTGATTCATCTATATGTATTAAAGTGTCAATCACACTTGGTTGCGGCTTCAAATGTGTAATTATTTAACGAAATATTGTTCATTTAATTGCGAAATCGTGCACATACAAAATAATTTTCCTCGTCGAAATTCTTTAAAACAACGATAATTGTAATTGAATTTTTAATCTTCTGATCATTTTTGAATACGAATGAACTTAATTTATATTTGTATTGTTTTCTTAAGTTTATCTAACATTACGAGCGGCCACTTACTTCCTCAAAGAGAAGTGTGCTAGCTATGCATTTAATGGCGAATCTTTTACATGTTAACATGAGATTCCCGGTCAGTAGTTTCCAGGTACATGTAAGGAATTTCTACTTTGTGCAAACGTTTGTTGAGGCAAATATTAGGGCTCTTTGACTCGGAGCTTAGATAAATTGTTAGATTATGGGCGGTTTTAACATTGTTTCCTTAAAAGTTTTTATTTAGAATTCTCAAGAAACTAAACCAATCGCTTAAATTTTCATATATGTTGTTACTGTAGGAATAAAGTAAGCTAATTATTTACGAATAAGTCATAGACATATAGTATGAAGTTAGTTATTATTAGAGCATGAGCTCCTAGAATTGTGGTGTTAATAATATATGTAGTTTATTAAAATATGTAGTTCAATATATAGTTTATTAAAATATGTAGTTCAATATATAGTTTATTAAAATATGTCAATTAATATGTAGTTTAATTAAAATACAATCGCTATAGAGCGTGCTACCTTTTTCCAAATTAAGGATTTTGTTAATTAGTCCCATAACTGTGTGGTAACCGTTTGAATTTAATCAAGCCTGGTTACACTACAAGTATATTTTTTATTATTATTGTGGTGTAGTTAAGGGATTAGCAGTATTTGAGCAAAAAAGTCATTAATAGTGAACTAATTTGATATTGCTGATTTACCTTGGAAATCTAAGGGCCTTTTTCATCGCATCAGAGTCACAAGAGTTCAATTACTATTTTTGCTAATATATAATAATATTATGATAATGTTTATATGTAATGGTAATTGTAACAATTAATTTAACCTTAAATTATTGTAACTTTGACATTAAAAATCTAAGTAGGAATTTGACTTTGTGTGGTTTTGATAACATAAACTCACGCCTATATCCCGGAAGGGGTAGGCAGAGGTGCTAGCACCTACGTTTCGCCAGTTTATGTTTAGGTCCCAATGTAATAGGTAGCAAGCCTATTGCCATTAACCGGGCACTTGCGATAAATACACACATAACTTTGAAAAGTCATTGGTGTGTGCGCCATGGTAAAACCTGGGATCGAACCCGAGACCTCGTCTCAGCAGTCCATTATCCATACCGCGGTTTTAATGACTCATTATTTTGTTCTAATTTTGATTACGTGATCTAATTATTTATTGTAATACCTTATATATATATATATATATATATATAGTATGTATTGTAATTGTATAAGGTTAATTATTGTGTTCCATTACCATTGCATTGGGTATCAACCTGTAAAGATGGTAGTGTGAGCAACAAATCTAATATATAATTAAATCTAATATCGTGTGATTTAAAAATGTGATTCCTAAGTTTTTTGTATTATATTCTGGATAATTAACGGTAGAGGCATGCATTTTTGTAGGATTGCTCATCCCTCTAAGTAATGCCGACAGTGCTTTAATTATTAAACATTCAAAAACACAAGTTTCAATCAAAGCCAGCAATATAAAAAAATAAACAATTTCATCCACCCAACAGAAACCAGTTGCAAAATTTAGAGCGTAACACGTACAAATAGAACTTCAATAGGAAATTGACCGATAACAAATTTTAAATTGCACTCATTACAAGTAATCGTATTTTGATGAAAAACTTGTTATAGTTGAACGAGCGTTTAGACAGCTTCAAAATATTTGATTACCATGAAATTACTTACATTCTATAGAACTTCGGGTGCGTGTTGTGGTTAAGTAATGTTTCATTAACAAGCCATGTTAGTTTCGCGAGCTTTTATCTCAAATAGAACCTCAAACGCGGCTTCAAGATCAATAATGTGGGTGGGTTTAACATCGTTAAGCACATTTCAAGTGAAATAGGAAAATTACTTATGCAAGACTTGATTTTATATTCGTGTACTATAATAAAATTTACAGTACATGTTTGAAATGTTTGTTGAATATGTATCGTTTTTATCGAGTCAATTAATTCTAATCATGTTTTAACTTCACAGTTTTATAACATTTAATTTTTATGATAATACTTTTTTCAATTGATTTTGATTTGTTCAAATCAAAATCAATTGATTGTACAAATACAGATAAATATTCTAAAAAATGCAAATTAATGGAACAATGACTTTGTTCGTAACTAGTACGATTCTTATATACTTATATGAAGTCATTTGTGTAGACAATAAAAAATACAAAAAAAACCACGCAACTCTTTCATAGGCAGAATTGTAATTGAGACGACTCATAGCAAGGAACTGGGATATAAGTTTCGATTGATTGCACGGTGAGTTACTGTTTTACTTGAGAGTCGTTATAATTTTGAACTTAGCGATGTTCCCAGTTACATCCGAGACTTCTACATAGAGTCTGACTACTTCACCCAGTCTTTGCCATCGAGGTAGTAAGCTTCGTTCAGTTGGAAGTGGCCTGGTCATACATTTGTTAACCAAGTAGACAGGCGGTCTCCGCAAAACGTTGTCGCACCAGTGAAGACGACTACAGGAGGCAGTTTGTCTGCAATATCAAGGGCATGAGAGCTTTGATGTCTGCTGCGGATTTGTAGTTAATCACGTGGTCTGTTTTATTGTGTGTGTATTAATCAGTAATTACTTAGTCAATGTCTCCAGTATAATTAGTACAGGTTCTCTAATTAACACATATCTATGTACGTAGAGTAATATTTATAATTATAACAAACCTATAAACTGAATATGAAAATGCGTCATCACATTCTGTGAGTTTAATAACGATAGTGTTGAAGTGTGGCCTATTTTAAATGACATAAGCCACGCACAAGATATTAATTACAGATATAAAAATGCTGACTTTAATTAAGTTATGCACATAACGGGCGGATTTTTATATGAAATCTTTTATTAGATCTTTACTCGCATATCCTACACTAAATGTCGGGATTTATAAAGAATAAGTTCATATTTTTCTCAATATCTTAAAATTTCGAAATTACTTTTGAAAATATAAACGTTAAAATATATACAAAATTATACTAACTGAAAATAAAAAGGGGGGGGGGGGGGCATCGATCGCTAGTGGTACCGTGCCATTAAGACGCATTAAGCGAACTCTTTTAAATATTACTTTAACCATTTTTTTTAATTATACGAACATATACACACGCACTTAAAGAGGGATGAGTGATGTGACCCACATTTCGTCAACTAACGTACTAACTTTCCACTCAATGCGTGGTGAATCTATTGCCGCAGTTCGTGGTCTAAATGTTTCTTTGTAGACCCATAGTAAAAGATGGGGTAACTCTTGTATTTCACTTCACCGGAAATCACGCGGCTTTAATTATACCGAAACTACCTTTTTTTTAAAAAAAACATCTTTGTTCTGTTAGGATTGATAAATGTAGCTATCAGAGTTATTATTACTATTACTATGATCATGATCCTTCTCTTATTTTGTTTTAATTGGAAGCTATTTGGTCCTTTAGTAGCAATTTGGAGCCTATAATATGTAAACTACAGAAATGTACCAATAATACCAGTAGATACCATTTACATCAAAATATATTCATATTAGTTCTATTAGACCGTGATTTGCTACTTAGATTCTCAAGGCTACCACCACCACCACAGGCAATTACAGGCAACAGAGAGCAGGGAAATACCTCTGTGAGCCACTAGGGGTGTCTAACGGTACAGGGCTGGTTTAACCATAATGGATATCGTAAAACGAAGATCCAGAGCGGGTACACCCGTCAACATAAAGCTTTGGTTGTTTCCCTCTGACCGGCCAATTAAAGCAAGCCAGAGTTGAGAGATTTGCGGTGCTCGTTATTATTACTGAAGCATTTAAATTGATTGCAAGATTTATGAACTCGCAATATTTGCCAATTATGGCATAGGTTTTGGGTATTACTGCTTAAAATAAAACATTATTATTAGGTATTCCAGTAAAATAATCAAGAATAAAAACGTAACACTACGGACTAAAAGATTAAGTAACGATCTGGTTAAAGTGACAAACATTTGCCAAGACTATTAATTGTTTCAGTAGTGTGTAGCAGTATTTCAACAATATAGAACACACAACAAACCTTTTGAATCATTTAAATATATTACCCAAAATAAATGTTGCACGAGCGCGCCGGCTATTAGTAAGGAATTGTTTTATATTGATATGTATTTCAGACCTGCCACTTCACGATTGCACCATCTATACCATCTCCATTAAGCTACCGCCTTTTATTACAACCATAAATATTCGAGACGAACTGTACACACCAACAAGTGTAACAAAAAACTCATTTAAATACTAAAAGCAACCTTCATTTCGTCCTAATTAACTTTAATACTTTCATATAAAAAGTAAGAAATTTCGATGGTTGTAAACCAACCAAGTTGGTTTATATGTGTACTATTACCGTCAATTAGTACAGCGGACGGTTCTCTTTGATAGTGGTCGGATCTAAACAGAAAATTGATCCGACCGCCCTGAAGAATACGACGTATAGTTTTATTTGAACGCTCAAATGTTTTAGAGTAGTGGCCATCAATCCCGTTCAATTTCGTCGGTTTCTATAGATTATTTATTGGTAGTTTATTTGGGAATGTAAGACAAATTAGGTATAAATTGGGATTTAATTGGTTTCTTTTACCGTCAAATGTGGAGCAAAGATTGGATATGAAGTCACAATATAATACATATTTTATTTCTGGATTTATTGTTTCATTGGTATAACTCATGAGATTAATGAGTTATATTTGGAATCTAAACCTCATTAATGTTCTTGTTTATTTTATACATACATTATATATGACGGTGACATGTGCGTTCACGCGTTCTACAAGAGTGTTTAGGTATATATTGTATAAAGTTGCGATGTGCAATCGTTCTAAACTTAGCTTTACATTTGTTTATAGTTTTAGTTTATTTTAAGCATAGGGCCCGCCTAGCACTTTTAGTACATACCTAAACAGTAAACAGAACAAAGGAAATAAATTCCGGCAACTACAAACCAACAATCAAAACTCTTATAAGTATTTAAAACTTTCCATAAGCACACAGCCTGTGTACTAAAACATTAAACTTCGTACCGTGAAGCGAACAATATTCGTTCATTATTTACTAGAAGAATAGCTTTACTGAATTCAAGCGGTTCAGTAGACCCCGCCGGCTACGAACACCAGGTGTGGTTAAAATAAATAGCTCCATACATCCTAGTACACAGCAACATTCTCTACCAATTATTACGATTAATTGGGAACTAGTCAAAGCCTTTATTCTCGTTTCGGATCGTTATAACTGTAGGAAATAGTCTAATATATGAGACGTCGCCTCGGGGCCTCTTACAACCTACGGGATGTTTCTATACACATATTTTTGTTGAGAAAATTACACGGTTTGATGTTTAATAGCGTAGTTTTAAACAGAAGTGCGCTCAACGGTGGCACGGAAGTACCTATCTATGAATTCCAAAGTACAAATTATTCATCTAAGAAGGGGTATGCTGTGTTATTATACGTTTTAAATCATGATTTCGATAGTAAAAAATAAAACATTAATCCTATAGCATCTCTGTGACGTCATAATGCTATTTTTAGCTATGAATCTTTAGGTAGAAATATTCCTATAGAAATCTTTGCTATCAATTCATTCAAAGATTTTGCATTGCAATCATGTATGCGTATAATTTTTACTAGAATCTATAAGGAGGACATTCTATTCTATATTATGTTGTGTAGCTATTTCTCACATATGTATTTAAAAAACAGTTTATTGGTATAAAAATCTTGATAAAGGTGGTACCTTTATCAAGATTTTTATACTACAGTATTTCATTTTATTTGTATCGAGGTATGTGTGTAAATTATAATGACATTTATATTTCATGTAGTTTTATAATAGTCTATATTATGTACATAATATTAACTTGTCTTAAAGAACATCACTTTATAGATCACCAGAGGTCTCAACACTCTCAACGTTCTGGAAAATGGCAATAAGTTAAGGTGGTTCTGTTACAAATAGCGACAGATGAAGAGATATAATAATGTCATTATTTGTGCTAAAGATTGATGTCACCTACATTAATTTAAATTAATAAATTTATAAGTATATTATATTCATAATATTTATAAGTAACTGATGCCCGCGGTTTATTCCGCGTGGTATTCAGTTCCTGTTCCCGTTCACCCGTGGAGAATTCTGTTATTGTCCCTTTTTTTTTAAATCCTCCGTGGAATGAAAAGAACATATGAAAAAAAGCTGGTCAAGTGCGAGTCGGACTCACGCACTGAGGATGCCTTAGCAAAAATGGAATGAGAGACGTACTTAAGTTACATAAACTACAATATATTTTAATTACGTTTAGATGTTTGAGATTTGCATAGTTTTTGACGTTATAGACATGAGTATGAAGTATGAATTTCAAATACGCCTCCACGCATTCTTGAGAAAAAGGTCTTGACAGACAAACGGACAACGAAGTGATCATATAAGAGGTCCGTTCTCTGTTTCGGGTTATGCGCTTATCAACATCCACTTTTATTTATAAGAAGATGACAGCCTAATAAAATAAGCACATAGTAAGAGAAAACATGTTCTAAACGCACAATATTCAGAATATGTATAACATATTTCCACGAGTTTGTTTGCAAAGTCTCATATCGAAACTTGCTACGCAAAGTTAAAGTTTATTGACTCAGATATTATTTTCAGTATTCTGAATTAATGCGGCGTGAAAGTTCACAATTTTATTCCATTATCGGACGGTGAGCGAGTGGTTGACCTAACGCAGTTCCCGTGTAATCCCAGCTCTATGCGAAGCGTTCAAAGTTTGCCACCGAACAAACTTTCTTCTTACATTCATAAACATTTTACTTTTCGAGTTGGGAGTGTCGCGGTTACGGCAACACCTGCTGTTTTACATTCAAAACGCCGCTTTTCGAATATTGAGTATAAATGTTGACTGTTTTGTAAACGGTTGATTTTAATAAATTACAACTTGGAGAATTTAATGACGCATTAGAGTTTTGGAACTTAATGCATATCATTTTCAATTTTAGTGTGTATTAAATGTTCATTAAGCCGGTATCTAGCTGTTTAAGAAGTTATTCATTGACTTTTAAACTGATATTCCATGAGTTTTGACAAAGTTACATTGACAGTAATTTAATTCAGTGCTAGCTAGTAATTGTGTACTAATTTAAATATTCATAACAGACATATGATTTATTAATGAAGTAATAACTATGTTTCATAAATATTATAGACAGTTAGTTGAGCTTTTGAGTATCTCGCTTTCAACTTAGCCAGCCCCCAGCGTTCTACAGTTACTAATAAAAAAAGATAGGATAGTCGACCTCAAACGTTTCTGAATGCTAAAAATTTTACATTCAAACTTTTAAATTGAACAATTTTTCATTGTTTTATGACAGATTTTAGTTCGAAAGCGATCTTTTATTTGAAATGTATTAAGCTGCTTCTGAGGGTACTTAGATCATGAAGATAAAATGATTTGGGTCACTGATGTAGCATGACTAGTAGTTCCGAGGGTAATCGGCAGGCTTCTTAGTGTGCTGTTAGTCTCACGTAACTGTTATGGGTACTTGCAAATTAAAAAAAAGAAATCTGGGATTCTATAGAAGCAGGCCCATTATTATATAATAACACGGGTACGTTGTCCCGGCGAACAGGTAAGGTTGTTGATGTCGAAAGCTACAAATCAAACCCGTTAAATATGTAACTGGTCTAACCATAAACTTGTTTTTTATTTATTTTGTTTGCAATAGACCGGATGGGATAAGACATCAAAAATAATCATATTGAAGCAAACTGGTTAAACAAGATGCCATTTAAAAGTATATCGGCATAATAAGATGATACAGATATAAAAATTATATTGATATTCTCACGTTTCCATGTTTCGCGTTATCTTAACGTGGAATATATTATTTAACATACCTACCAAAAATAACGCAAAATGGGGAAATGTAACACGGAGCCAAAACTTGTCGTACCTATATTACATCATTCGCACACAACTCACGTTCATAGGGGCATGAACACGCCCGATATGAATAAGTTAAACGCACATAAACCTAGCCTAGGTCGTTGTGGCCTACACTACCAGCTAAATTTTAATAGTTTATTACACGTTGCAAAAGCTGAAACTGTCGCACGTTTTCACCCTATTCCGGGTTTTTATGACCCCAAAACAATTGGACTAATGTTGGGGTATTTTCTTCTTACTTTTTTTTGGAAAGGTGAATTAATTCTGACTAATTTACCTCATCATCATCACTTCTGAGTAATCTTAGTTATCTGTGATAAAAATTGGTTCAAAGTGACTGCTGCTAAAAAATTGCCAATTTTATATTTTTTCACGACTTCCTCAATGTAGGTATCAAATGAAAAAGTTGGACTAGTGCATCCCTTTAAAAAGTATAAAAGATTTTAACATAAAATACCCCCAACAATCAAATTATTAGTGGTTGTTGGTTAACTCTTTAACTTTATAATAACTAGTAGCACCCCTAACTGGTAAAATAAACGATATGTTATCACCAAGGACCCCCGACACGACAACGTTTGAACAAAAATATAACTTAGCAATATCAAAGTTAAAAAGTTAACAACACGATTTAATTTAGATTTTGCATCCAGTATCAAGCATATATTAACAAATAGATACAAATTACGACTTTGAGTATCATACAACAAACATACACGAGAAACTATGTGTTTAATAAACATGTTTCAAGAAGAACTCCAGTAAGGGGACTAGAATATAATGAAATTATTAGAATCAATTGAATGTAGCGAAGATCGTAAACACATGTTAAGTTGTCTCTGCGGGATATTACAGGCACGGGCAAGCACAGTTGTTGCTTCTAAAATGCGGTTAATATTGTAGGTACGGTTTTCGATAAACTATTCATATTTATTGAATGAAATTTGAAGCATTTAGTATGCTAACTATTTAAAATCGATTATAATAAAAAAAAAATTAAGCGGTTCAGGCCGTAATCCGTAAGACAGATAGGTATATGTAAATCTAGAAATGATTAAGTGTAAATGATTATTGTAATTTAGTAGTTCCCTATGGGGGTGACATGGTCACTGCGTGATCAAGCCCTCACCTTATAGTAAATAAAGATTAAAAAAAAAAACAAATATATGTATAGAAGAATTTGGATGATTTCAGGCGAAGGTTCAGTGCCCTAGTGGTCAGAGCGTTTCTCCTATAATGGAAAGATCGCGGGTTCGAATCCCGCCTGGACCGTTTCAATTTTTTCTTTCTTAATCGATTTATTCCTATTTAGTTGGAAATAACTATGATTCATGCAGTATCTCGATTTTAAAATACAACACAACCTACTTAACCAGATGTAAGTGGAGTAAAACTATTTAAACATTGATGATATATACATACATTAGGCAGAGGTGAATTAACACCCATGTTTTAACAATCATAGAATTCGGTCCCACGTAATAGGGGGTGAGCCTATTGCCGTCTTTCGGGCAGTATTGTTGACTCAAGATATTGGATATTTGACTGACCAGTCAAATTAGTTACTCTATACTAAACGTCAAAACAGTAAATCGTCATAATATTGATTTTTTTTATGACACCTGTAATATAATTTAATTCATATTTACATAATGTACATGGAAGTTATCTTAAATAATTTACTGATATTATATGTTGGGTAGATGATTAAAAACCTTTACCTAGCACCAGTAGTATATATGGTGCTAGGTGGTTAGCAGCGAAGAAATATGTTCAGAGGAAACCTACTGCAGTAAGTAATTAAGGTTTCCATAATATTTATGAGGTCTACAAATACGCAAAAACCATTGACAACAGTGTGACTAAAAAGGCAGTAGTGAGATATTAGATTACACTACAGCTACTTAAAAAAATGGAAGATTTCTAAAACAACCAATCGCGATGATGGGCCTTTATAAGTGGGAATGAAAAATTGATATCATCACTAATGAGAAGTTTTTATTTGAGTTCGTAACTTTTGAAGCATAAAATTCCTATCAAATATATGGGTATAGTTGCTTTCAAAAGTAGTTTTATAAATAGTCTCAAAATAATTCAAATTGATTGATCACATTTGCTCTGATACTTCTCTAAAACTTTTTTGGATAGGTCGATTTTGAAGGAACTATTACTGTAAATTGATGTTTTAGAAAACAATATTAGGATTACGTGCATCCATGCAGAATAAATTGCAGGCGCTGCTATATTTCATAAAACTTTAAACAAGTAAAACTTGTCCTTCAAAAATTATAAAATTACATGATAAGCAGGACCATCAATGAATTAATTATATATTTAGTTAGTGTTCTGTAACTTTTGACAGTGACTGTAAGTACCTACATGTCGTAGGCTTGTTACGTATCGTTAAAAAAATCATAAACCATTATAATATCAGGACTATCCTTCGTCTCGTGTTTCGCAGTAAAATATTAACGATAAATGTTTTACGACCGCATTCTGCATATTTGATGGTCACTGGACACCATTTTGTAACTTTGCCCATAAAAAATGACCCGAAAAGTCAAATGTCGGGTTTCTTTGTCATCTTGGGGTGTAGGAGTAGATGGAAATAAAATCGACACCATATTCTATGATGTAGGCGTTATGATATCTAGGCAAGTAACGTGATTTTTTTTTATACCACTTAGGTGGCAGACAAGCGTACGGCCCACCTGATGGAAAGTGGTTACCGTGGCCTATGGACGTGTGTAACACCAGAGGAGCCACACTCGCGCTGCCGATCCTGTAAGCACAGAGTTTCTGTGCCGTCAGTGTAGAGGACAAAGCAGGACAAGCCATTAGTCATCCCACTGACAGCACAAATTCACCAGTGAGCTCTGGCTACCCTACTCACCGCTGGGAACACAACACGAAGTTATTATAACCGCGGTATTCTGTAGGGCGGAGGTACTTCCCCAGTCGGACTGCTCAATTGGGCGGATATACCGCCGTGTCCTACCTCCTATTATTCTTTGGTCCAGTAAGCTCCTGTCATGGGTATATTGTATTGATGACGTTTGCAGATCTAGGTATTACTATACTGGATCTTGGTAGTCGTAGGCTACATTTTATATACTTTGCACTGCGGTACCCTAGTGGTATGGATAATGGACTGCTGAGACGAGGTATCGGGTTCGATCGCAGGTTTTGCCATGGCACACACCAATGACTTTCGATGCTTTTCAAAGTTATGTGTGTATTTATCACAGGTTTATAAGTGCCCGGTTAATGACAATAGACTCGCCACCCATTACATTGGGACCTAAACATAAACTGGCGAAGTGTGGGTGCTAGCACCTCTGCCTAGGCTCCGGGGATATAGGCGTGAGTTTATGTTATGTTATGTTTATGCACATAGGATTACGAACAAGTGAATCTATCGTAGACATGACGTTTGACATATAATCCTCATATCGGTTAAATCACAATAAATGCTTTTATATACTGCTATATTCATCTCAATGTGCTTAATACCTATTACATACATACAACTAAGAGTTAAGAGGCTTATTGTAAGTACCTGTAAGTTTAATTATAGAACTCGCTGGGTTGGCATCAATAAGGGCAAGTCTATAAATGTGTAGGTTGTACAGGTTATGTTGCTACCTGCAAGTCTTCTAAATAAATATCAGATATTTTTGGACAGCTTAAACGACGTTAATGCTTAGTTAACGGTTGCCTGCAATAGAACGTTAAAAAAGAAGATATAATACATACATACACACATACATACATACATAATAATCGCGTCTTTATTCCCGGAAGAATAGGCAGAGGTGAATTAACATCCACATTTCACCAATCATCAAATTCGGTCCCATGCAATAGGGGACGAGAGAGAGTCTTCCGGGGACTATTGCCGACTCGAGCCATGTATCTGAGCCTTAGTTTGTGCTGTATATATATCTATCTGATGTAATACAGCCCTTTCCCTAAGTTGCCATGTACGACACCGCATGGGAAGAGATGGGGTGGCCCAAATTCGACTCTGCCGGGAACCACGCGGCTATATAACAAGAATTTATTATAGGCGTTATCTTTTTTTTTTTTTTTTTTTACGTGCGCTAAATCCCCACGGATACCTCCCCACCGGAGCCGGTGGAGGAGGTTATGTCGGACTCGAACCGACTAAAACGCACGCCGCCTATGGGTCGCTTTGGTTGCCGAAGGTGAGGTTGACAGGCATATCCCTCGCACCCCGGCCGACCCAGGGCCATCTCTCACGATCTGGCCCTCTTCTCGGGTGTGGTGATTACAGAGTCCCCAACTCGTCCCCGGAAACGGGGAGGCGCGCCACGCGCGCCACCGCCCGCGGGAATAGGCGTTATCTAGATAAATAGTAATGTATAAGCATGACTAATAGCTGTATATATTACCGTTTGACATAGAATTTGTAAAAGGGTTAAAATATTTTTTTGAATTTATTAATTACGATGAATTTAGTATTCATCAGTTACTTAGTCAGTTTGATCCTGACTGAAAATTCTCTAAAAATAAAAACTAATTTAGTGGGAGTGACCAGTGTCAACTATAGATACTTACAAGTAGATAGTTTTCGCCAAGACGATTCTATCAATGTGTTTTTGGATTTAGAACAGCAGGATCCAGCAGGTTTCCAGCAGGTAAATTAAATTGCAATACTGATAAAAATCTTTGGTTCACTCCGAGACTAAAGCTCCCGTTGCGACCAGGATTAACGCAAGGATAAAAAAGGATAAGATTTTTGATTCATTAACAGAATTGCAACTATTTTGTTCAATTAATGATATCGTATCTATAAACAATAAATTGAACAGAAAGACTACCGAGCGAACCACAACCATTATTAATGATTCTATTGTCGTATTTTTTTATCACACAATTGAATAATCGCCAAATATCCCTTTAACGTTCCCGAATGTCGGCTATACGTCAGGGTTAAGGGTGCACGATCAATATTCAATATCCGGGCAGAATTCGCCTCTTCCGATCGCCGGATATTCCGGATGTATCGACTAGTTACACAGACCGATTTGTCAGTACTGTAAAATTAAATGAAATTTAGGATACATGTATATGAGTTAATTTGATAATAGAAATTGTTTGAACATTTTATTCGACCTTATTGGGTACTAATATTTACTAATTTGTTGAATTTGAAATTTATAAATTGCATAATTGTTTTGTTTATCAGTTGGTATACAGTTGATACATAAAATATTGCGTAGATGGAGACTGAGCGATTGTTTCTATAGCTACATATATCTTGGCCCAGTCACGTCACAAAATGTATTATTTAGCATCCGGTTAGACGTACCTACGCGTATTTTGGGTGTCTTTTAAGGCGGAGGAGCTCAAATCCAGCAATAATGGATTGTATCAAACCAATTCGCGCGTATCAAGGCCTACATTCTCTAGTAATTTTGGGTCAAGATAAATGTCAGTAACTATACCACCGCTGTAGACTGTAGGTATGTATACCTACGTAGGTATTTGTCGAAGTATTATGTAATTTCGCTCACTAATTAATCAATAGGTATAATATCTGTAGGTCTAATCTGTAGGTATAATATCTATGGTACCTAAATTAAAACTTAATAGGAATAACTTTATGAAAATAAATGGAAAAGAAGATACAAAATTAAGTTCTAAGTAAAATATATGGATATGATTCCCATGTCAGCACTGTGAAACTACTGCTGAACTTTTACTCCCACTACTGATATTTGACTTGAAAACTTTTGCAAGTCAGTATACTTACTTAGTAAGATATCTGTTATGTCTATCTATAAATATATGAAGTCTTTTTCTACAAACCACTAACTAGGTATACCAACCTAATCAAATCAGCAACAAGTGCTAATTCATCCTTACATCGTTAAATGACTACAAAAAAGGAAAGAATTGTATACAGTCGCCCTCAGAAGTTAAAAGAAAAAAAAAAGAAAGAAATGCATTTATTAAGAAAACTGCAGCGCACAAAATAACTGTGTACTAAGTGGCTCACAAAAACCAAAGTTTAAATTAAAATGAATTAATAAAAAAATATTATATAGGTAGGTAATTATTTTTGTAATCTTCATAAGACAAATTTAACATTTTTCAATTTTTGTTCACTATTTTATGCAAAGTTTTTGAGTGGAGGTGGTCGGTAACTTGGAATGTGTAAAGCTTACACCGATTATGTCTGTACCTGTAGCTAATGTTAACTTAATTCATGTTCAAAGCAAAAAGTGACTATAATATCATGCTTTGTATTATCATTAGTATCAATATTGATGACAACACGTTTAATTTTTTTATAATGAAAAAGTGAAAACGTAAACCTGACAGAAATGACAACGTATAAATTTTTATAACCCATTAAGTCAGCAACTGAATAACTTTGTACTTGGCAGATACATTAGTTGTGTTTGCGTCTGCTTCATTAACCTGTCATTTAGGTTTTTTAGTTATTGTATATTTATATCACAGAGTATACCTTGCTTGATCTTATTTTCGTAATATACTGGAACCTATTGCCGAAATTAAAAGTAGACTAAGTATTTTAAATTATAATATATCTATAATTGATTTGATTTGAATTAACATCCAGTTCGTAGGCGTCTCCCAATGTCCGCCATTTCGTCCGATCTTTCCGCATCCAGTCTGTTTCCCAACAAATATAAAACATTCGTCAATTCCCAAGTATTCGTTTAAAATTAGAATAGATAAAATGGTTTCGGTTACTACCTATAAAAAAAACAATAACATATTACTAACAAGTAATAAATAACTGAGTCTCCTGATAACATAGTGTACGGAACGCTAGTATACCATTAAGTAATCGTTGTTGTTGCTTACGTACTTGGTATTTATATAGAGATAACCGGGCGATAGTTATTTTTTGAAGAAATGACTTCTGTTTACTAAACTTGTACTTTCTGTAACATAACATTACCATGCATCAAAGTCAAAATTTAGTTAATCTTAAACATTTTCGGCTAAGACAAGGAAATGTTGGCACTAATTACCTACTACTAAATGTTGGGGTTACACCACCTACCCCTTTGGGGATTTATAGGTTAGAATATATAATCAATTAATATATAATAAATAAAAGTATCTATGTATAAAATTACTGGAAGGTGGGCCGCCCCTCAGTAAGATAAACGGATGACCTGAAAAAAAGTGGCTGGGACAGACTGAATGCGCAAGGCGGAGGATAAAGGGGATTCTGTGGTCCCACCACACCAGGAAGGACCAATCGTGAGAGATGGCCCTGGGTCGGCCGGAATGCGAAGGATATGCCTGTCAACCTCACCTTCCGCAACCAAAAACAACCAACAGGCGTCATGCGTTTTATTCGGTTCGAGTCCGACATAACCTCTCCTACCGGCTCCAGCGGGATGTTATCCGAGGGAATTTTTCGTACGTAAAAAAAAGGCGGAGGTGCATATTGAGAGAGGCCTTTATCCAGCAGTAGACTGTAATAGGTTAATTGTTTAACTGGTTAAAATTAATCAGAATTAAATAAGAGGAAGCCTGTACTTGGTTTCAGCGAAACTAAGGTGATTTTTCTAGGAATATTCTTGTAAGTTGTGACTATAATATTGTACCATACTGCGTGTGTGGTAGTGGTACTAAACTGTATATTATGCTGTATTCAATTTAGGTACTTACACCGTTTAACGAGCAAGGTATCAAGTTTTGTGTAATATAATATCAAATCGACTGCCGCCTTGATCCCGCGGCTTTTACTTGAGCTTATATTTGCGTAACAAAGAATAATCAATACATTATTATGCAGTTGTATATTGCGTGAATATCTGTGGTCTTCAGTTTGATTACAGGGTTTTAAAAATGGCTATTAAATTAAATAGGCTTTCTTCGTCATTTTTTTCGACTTCAAGATGTTTGATTATAATTTTAAACTCTGTATATGTTTATGTCAATATAATAATTTTATAACGTTGTTTAATGTCACGACCAGCTGGAGCATTAGGATAATCAGCGGCTATTATATTGTAATATTCAATGATTTAAAATGTTTGAAAGATGTCCCAAGTTACTTTATATCTATTATCTCATATACCTATACAGATTCAAGTTGTAGTAACACATAAATTTATTAGTTTATACTACTTACAGTCAAAATAAGTATTAGTATCGTATCATAGATCGTAACAATGGATAAGCTGTGGCATTTTAAGAAACCCATCATATAATAGTAAATTGTAATCCGTTTCATTCAGCTGACTTTTATAACCATAAGCAGCTGCTGTAGAAAATACCAAAGCATTCTTCTTTACAACTGTCCTAGAAGTATGTAAAGTATTTACCTAATTAACAGTAGGTAAAGATCGGTATTGATTTTATGTCCAAATGTTGCAGTACACACTTTTTATCAGACATTTATTATTCAGTTTATTCGGCATCATACAACATAAAAAAATACAGAAATATAATGAGATGTGGTTCCAACTTTGAATGTAATGTTTCCTTTCTAATTAACTTTTTTTGATTTCAGGTAAGCGATTACATACCTATTTAAATTTGAAAAATATGTAAGTATGAACATTTCGTTTAAAATGTATTTAGTTTATCAATTAAACTGCATAACATAAGCCAACAATGTGTTACTGTAGGTATTAAATGAGATAAGTAACCAATACAAAGCATTAATTAAGTACCTACTTAATAATTAATTAAAACTTTAGTAGGTACAGGTTTGTTGTGGTATAACGCATGCCTATACGATTAGGAGAACGACTAGTATGTCTATAAATAAATGTGGTATCAGCAATAAATACAATAAATAATATTATCTCGGCAGACGGTCTCTTTTCCGGATATGTAGGTATATATCGGCACAAGCGAACCTATGAATATATTCGGTAAATAGTTCTCGAAGATGACTAATAGCTAGGCTCATTAGGTATATTATTTTATGAATCATCATTATCTTTTTTGGCAGCAAATACCAAATACCAAAATATGATATTAGCATGCATTCA
The DNA here is from genome assembly GCA_963662185.1 of Eilema griseolum. Lineage (NCBI taxonomy): Eukaryota > Metazoa > Arthropoda > Insecta > Lepidoptera > Erebidae > Eilema > Eilema griseolum. The sequence continues at coordinate 21,946,741 of OY759230.1, read as the reverse complement.
CTCCAATGACTGTACTAAATTGTTCATGTGTTTTACATATTAGTGTGTCATGCCGATCTTCTATTTACATCGAAACGACATTAGCTATCGACAAAACGTTTGCTGATAAGAACTATTTTGCATTGCGCAGCCGCTACGAATATCATTATCTCAAGCACAGATCTATTACCGGAGTCTCTGCTTCAGCCGTGGTCGTTTCTTCACCACGTATCATTAGTTAATTTATGCTGCTTTCTGTACAGAATTATGTTACCGGTGTTATCTATGTTGAGATACTCGTCCGAGTGGCTACGGGCGGGTCGACGTCCTTGCGATCGCATCTCGCTCGACCGCACCGCAGGTGCATCGCGTACACCTGCCGGCCCGCCAACTTACCATAAAATGCGATTCCAACCAACCCCGTTGAAACAAAGCTTCATCTCACTCACACTCACCAAGTTAAAAGGGACGAAAGTACAATCACGACTGATATTAACTCAATATACGATGGACGGAACGCGACCGAACGGAATATCAGCTTTTACCGACGCAAAAACTATTGGAATTTGAAGTCTGGGTTAGCTGCCGTCCGTAATCACCCGTCCGGGACTTACTTTTAAAACAATATCTCCGCTTTATATTACATCGAGGCAGGTGTAATTTATGGGATGGGATATTCTCATCCTTTTTGCAGTTTTGATTTTTCACTCGCCTTCGCTCCTCGGTAGCATTGATCGCGTTCTCAGAGTTTTGTTTTTCTTCTGTCTACTGTTCGTCTCAGGCGTCTTTCGCGGTGTTTACTTTGGACTTTAGATTGGATTTCGCCGTCCCTTTTTAACACTATATCTTGTGATGCTCGTAGCTAATCGAACAATCTTTCAACGAATAAAAAATCAATTATAAACAACAATATAGAGTGCGAGATGGAAAACATGACGTTGCTCGGGGCTTAGTCATTGTTGTGTAGAATTAATAGGCATCCCAACGAGTCGCAATATCACAACATCGAATCAATAAAGAAGCTTGTCAGTACTTCTCATTGAAAGAATAACGGTAAATTATGTTTCTAATCTTTGATTTCTATTGTTGAACTTACTATCGCTTGGGAGTTCCTTTTTTGTACTTTCGAGAATCAACGAAGCAATTACTGTTATAGAGGAATTCTATATTGCAAAACTTGGACTAAAATTTATACAACCTTTACTTTACTTAGTTAATTAACTTAGCTTATAGCTCCTCTGAAGTTTAATTTTTTAAGCCAGACATTCTAAACAAGGTACATACGCAGGTAATTTCGGAACTAATGAGACTTAATATGGAAGTAAATAGGTTTATTATATAAGTAACGGAAGCCTTTACATTTACCTACGCATGTTTAATGGAGTTATGTGTAATGTGGCGAGACGGACTTTTAAAAAGCAAAGTCACGCCTCAGCTCGATGAACAATACGTCTTAATTAAATCGTAACTACAGCGTTAGAACTTACCGGCACACACCATATAATTATTTAATTATAAGCGTTCCCGCGGGACAATCAATAATTTAAAGCCAATCGTTGGTTTTGTGAACGAAATGATGAAAATCGGAGCTCAGCTCAGTACACAATCATAAATAAATAACGAATTGCGACTTAACGTTCATGTTGATGAGTACAGGATTTAAAAAAAAACACTGCTGAAATTATGTAGATTTGGCAAATGCCGTTCATTTGCCAAATCTAGATTGAAAAATTTTTTTCGTATATACTAATAAACTAACTAGTCTAATAACCAAACATGAGGCTTAACTCAACTCAACTCGAACATTTAGGCGCAAATTGGCATTCATCCGCTTTATGCTGAGGTAATTAGAACTCTGGATTGTTAAAAACGAGTTTCATCTATATTAAAATACGACCATCATATTTTACTATGATCTCTATCTTTACGACCCAGAAGCTGTCAACTGTACGCCATTGTGGTGGTTAAATCCCACGCGCTAATATTGTATTCATATGCTTTGATTTCCCGCTGGACTGTCTCGAGCCTTGACAACGCATATTCTTAACTTCTATACCGTCCGATGCTTGAGACTACTTGGTAAAGTTGTTTTGTACCATACTATTTCAAAATAGAGCAGAATTCTCTTCTACTTATAACATATCGGAATAGGTATTAATTTAGTTCAGCTGCTTATTTATAGTTTTTATAGACGGTATTTTATCATATACTCTGAACGAAAAGTAAAACTATATCCACAAATCGTGACTGCATGTTCTAACAAAATTTGTCATCCTTGATACCCAATGTAACGTGAGAACTTAAATGCCGTTCCCAAAACCACAAATTGGGATTAATATCCATATTGAATGTATTCGCGAAAGCGAGAACTATTTTAATTATATTAAGTAATTATAGTGCAGTGATATTTGCCAGAGGCGGCGGTTAAGATTTACAGCGGCACATCACGCTAACAATAGGCCGGTCAGAGCTGCATAGTCCAGGGCATCGTACTTCGTTTTGCTTTTGCTACGTTCCTACAGTCTAGACGTAATATTTCTAACATAAAAGCCCTTCATATTATTAAGTTACCAAATATAAGTGTTCATTTAACTGCTTATAAATTGCTGGTACAGTATGGAAGTATAAAAATGAATTAACGCCAATAAAACGATACGCATCGTCTACATTGGTGAATTATTTTTTGTTAGTATCATAGTTAATATAAAATCTCGTAGTAAAAGTCATGAGAATAAATCAAATAAAAGGCTCTCGCTTTGTGGAGAAGTATGTGAGTTTTATTAAAACAAAACATGAAGCGCACTCATTTCCAATTCCAGTGAGTGCGGCGCCGCTCCTTAACATTCACAAGGCGGTTGCGCGCGGTAGGTGTATTTAATCTGAATTATACCAAACTGACTGACAGAATGTTTAAGTGACACTCACCAAAAAAAACAATAAGTTGGCTACCTAAAGGGGAAAAGTTTCGAATAAAGAGAACTCTTTGTTTGGCGAAGAATATTAAAATGGCAGGATGTCTCTGCAGTCGTGCCGAGTCGTTACTGAATCGCGAATATTAACCGCTCGACTCGCTTCTGATTAAAGAGAAGCGATTTTGGACAGGATGACTGATGCGCACGTGATTTCAAGGAATAATATTGTTTTATTAAAATATGGACGGAAATTTTAAGTTCGTGATAGGAAGAGCTCGTTTTATTTCGTGCATACAAATCAAGATACGCGCTTAAAATCAAAAAACATGAGTGTTTCACTCGAGTTTATAGCCCGTCGCTTATTTATGGAATCTTGTTACTAAATGTAAACTGTCTACACTTAGTCGGTTTGAGTAAATGGAACATGGAAGTTCTGTCCCGTCGACTGGTCTCGATAAATTTCCATGGCCCACGTTTGCGTTTGCTGGAAGCGTAATTATCTCGAATTAAGCGAGTCATTACGGGAGCGCGGTTAACGAAGTCTCTCGTCCCCAGTCACAAGTCTTGCCGAGCGCCGCCTCATAACCGGAAGGTTCAGTTTCGCCCCCGAATACGGCGACGCTTGGCTATCATTAACGCAGTACCATCGTGTACAGAACTTTTGGAGCCTATATTTAATGTTTTTTTTCCATAATGACTATCTTTGTGTATTTAGATTAAGCTCTAATTAAGTTACGTGTTCACATCTTACGAGTTTTCTTCGAAGTCGTTTGAGATACATTGTAATTTTGTAGCTTCCAGTAATTGTATAAAGTGTAATGTTTGTCGCGTGTGGGCCTCACGAGAAATACCTTGCACCTTGTAGCGCTTTTTGACCAGACTTGAGCGATCATCTAAATATAGAATGCGTATCGAGATGATTACATCGCGAACGAGCCTGCGGTTTGTTCGGCTTTTCTGCGGTTGCACGTTTTTGTTCACACCTGCGGTCAATTCCAGTTATGAGATCTCGGTGCGAAAGCTCCATATCTCATCCATATGAACCTATGTTGATAGTTGAGTTCATGGGTGTATATATATTTAGGTGACGCCTTTCTTACATTAAGGACTCTGTCACTTAGCCATTGTGACTTTATAATGTAACATTTATTTTGCACAGTCCCCACAAAGACGACGCTACATTTATCTTTCTCAACATTAATGCGCTAAAATCGTGTCGTGCTACTGTCGCCATAAATCATTATCATCAAACAGTTTTACGGACGACAACGTCGGCTTTCATCGGACGCTTTCAATCTGGCCTTCCTTTATTTCATTACAATAAGTAATTCACTCGCCTACCATTCACTCACTTTTCGGTAAACATTTTCTGAAATTGGCAATAAATTCTCCTCTAAAATATCCGTCGACTCGAACTCAACCTATCGTAACAATAGAGCGACTGAGATGTCGTCTTATGAAGATGTTCACTTGGTTTTGTTCGGTGCAACAATAGTTTTATTTAGCTACGAGCCCACTGCCCACACGCCTCGGCTAATGGTCAGGATTGTATGAAGATGTAAAAATGAATGGCCTGTCTTATAAAGGGCTAATAATAAGTTCTCATGCGGCTGCGATCGAAGCCTATTGTTCGGATATTTTTTGTGTGATGCGTGGATCTTGGTATAATGGGGTAGGTGTCAATCGCGGCCGAGGCGCGCAGGCAACGGGCAGGTGTACCGTGTGGGTACGCCGCGTCGGGAAATAAAAATGCTCATAATTTCATTCTGCAGCTGCCTGTCAAGTGAGCATCGATTCGAACCGGACCGCGTTGCCCGAATTCCACAAAATAGTATCTGACGATCATTATTTTTAATTTGTACATATTCTGTTACGTTTCAAGATTAAATAAAGTCTATAAAGCGACTGTTTAAAACCGATTTGACTATGTTAATTTACATAAACAAAACTATGTAGTTTACGTTCGTGAAATTGGAGCTCGAGATTGTGAAAGCAATGTATTTAATAGAGCGTCTTTACATAACTGTTCTTATAAATATCAGCGTAGCGCGTTTTGTATGTTTATTTTATTTAAATTTGATTGGTTGCTTTTGAAGGTATTTGTGAACTTTAACGCTATTTTAAATAAGCTTTTATTTAATGAATATACTGATATAAAAACCTATTTGATCTTATTGTATCTTTTTACGTTAGACGTAATAGAATATAATTATAACACTTATTTTCCTGTTTATTGTTATGAAATCAGATTAATTAAAAAAATATATAAATTATAAAATATATTCTTGTTGTTAATAAACTTTCTAATCCTACTTATTCCAGCAAATTTCACAAATAAATTACTTTTACCAAAGTTCAACTTAGGGAGAGCTTCCCAAATCAATTCTACGATTAATTAATCAACATCAAGCACTTTAATAATTTCGTTTCAACAGTAGTATGAAGCAAATGGCGGCATCCCACTGCGTAGAATGTGAGTTGATTTTCATATTGAAATATTGTGTAGGATATTAACATTAAGAAAAATCCTAGCAGGCACGCGCGCCCCAGTGCGCTCGCTGCTAATCTCTACTGAATAAAACATAAGATTCCCGATAACCTACTATTAGAGTTAAGGCACATTTAATACGGCTTTCTATTACCGCACAATATGGATCGAGTTTGAGTCAATATTGCGGGTTTGTTCATAATCGCATGCACGAACAAAACACACTCCGTTAACGAATACTTAATTAAATCTTAATAAAAAGACGCACACATTCTGTACTTACAACATAAGGGGGAATACTTAATGTTTAGATAAAGGGAAATATGGCGTCTTTATGTTATGTTTTATGGCTGTTACCAAGTTGAGGGAGGAAACGCTTTGGGCTACGTCGTGATAGGACGAATGTAGAGGTAAATCTGAGAAAGTTACATACAGCACATTGTGCCGGATAGTCACTTATGATGAGGCTCTTATAAGAAAGGTTACATAGTTATGGGATTTAAGAATAGTGCATGTCATCGGAGTCGTATCGAATTCGATAGCTGATGAAAATTAATTTCCATAAGCTGAATTTAAATACATTACAAGGTATGAAGTTTATCTATTTTTATTAGAGGGTATGGTTATTGATAGAGACTAGTTATTATGTTCATTACTCGTAAAATAGACTTGACATAAATTTTGATTCTTTTTTATGATAATATATTTTATTTTTTTTACTACTTACAAAAAACATACACTGATATTACTTACTTTAAGTTGATTTAAGTAAATCTTACGACAATTTGAAGTGATGGTACGCAGTGATTATTCATCAAATTTTTGTTCAACAAATCGATGTCTAGGTAGGTTTACGAGAAATAATCAAACATTATGACATGTCTGTCAAAAATGGAATAATATTTATACTACTAAATAAATAAACGAAACGAAAATAAATAAAATAAACGTAAAAAAAGTACTAAATAAATAAATAAAAAACTACTGCCTTATAACCATTAAATTATTTTTTTAATTAACTTCCACAGAAAAGAGTGTAGTTCAGAAATTCCTTTGATTTTTACTTGTCTTCTATGTACTATTTTTTTCGGAATTAATTTGGCATAACCCAAGATGTTTGTTGTAATTTTTTGCGTCAATATTGCTGATGACTCGGATTAGCAATAAATTTATATTTTGTTATTTGTTGTGTTTTTCTTCTTTTCTCTTTAGTCTGGTATGTGTATCTCATAGGTGTATGTATGAATAAATAATTTATTTCATTCTTTCTTTCTTTCATAAGCTGCCATCATCGCTAATCATTGCCATCATCGCTAAGACTTCTAAATTGTAATCTGCAAATATAGGTAGATTATTGCGGACATTGTTATTTATTATTTCTATTGTGGTTGACGCGCACGAAGATTTATCTATATAATTACGCGTTAGATCTCTAAACAGGGACATTAAATATTAATTTACGTACGGCGTCGTTCGCACAATCTCACAGTATCAATTAAACCTGCCCACATATCTCGTAAACTCACCAAAACTCTAGTCTCTATTCCACGATCAATTTGTTTTATCTCTGGATAGCTGTTATCATCGAATAAAATATTAACAGCACAATAAAAGCGTCTTCCTCGCAATAATAAAACTAATAACTATGATAGTGAAATTTATGGTTAACGCGCACAACCATAACTTATGTTAAAACAACTCCAGATAAGTTACTTAATTAAGTATTAGGTACTATTAAAAGCTTTTTAATAATCAACTAGATGATGTGCGTGGAATTTTGATAGAAACCTATTCACGGGATAAAAAGTAGCCTATATATATTATTCCAAACTACCAAAAAATTTAAATCAAATCCGTCCAGTCTATGGAGTGTGATTGAGTAACAAACATGCAAACATCTTAACAAACTATCACATTTATAATATTATATTATGACAGGATGTTATTGTAACTAATGAATAGCAATCATTTGAATAGCATTTGCTGTGATTTTAAAAAACAAAACACATACGATATTAGATATTGATATAGACATAACGGAAAGCAAACAATTCAGTTGCACGGTCTTTCATTGTAGTTTGCGCCTCTTATTGATATTCCCAGCACATAGACAAGATATCAGCGGGTGGGTATAAAACTTTACGTTAGTATGAGTTGAGTCGCGAGTAACAGCGATTAGCCCGAGGCACGAAGCAAAAGTAACTAAAGGGACTTGATTGCAAACAAGTGAACTGCTGAGGCAGAATGTTTGCTCACGGTAACATTAATTTCACAATTGCCTTTAAATTATGTCTCTAAGTTTATTTTCTGTTTAATATGCTTTGTGTTCTTAAGATTTATTTACGAAATAGGCTCTCATTTTATTACCTACTTAAATTTTTATTTAAAAACCATTAAAGTAATACCGATGTTTGATAAAGACAAGATCTGATGTTAAGATAAACTGTTTAAAATTAGTTATTAGAAATTTATGGCTAATCAATGTTTATTTTTAAAGTAATTACCGTTAAAAATAGCAAATTTACATTTTAGGTTTTGTATTAATACGTGGTGTTTTGAGATGTTCCAAAGCAGAGGAATTTTAAGACGTAGGCAGTTATTTTCTGCTTGGGATTTAAGTACTTACTTTTATGGAATGGATTCATTCATATTCATTCTTTATACATGTTTGGAACTAGACTGGTTATGTGGTTGTATCATGTTAATAGCAACCCATTTAATCTTAATTACAATTTTGGAATTGAAAGGGGAATTATTTTTCACTTATCGTTTATTCGTATCATGTTTGTATCACATCAATGGTATACAGTTGTCATGTGTATCATATTTTTAATACTTATTCTAGTATTATGTTATGAGCATGCGTTGGCTCATGTTTAGAATATGTTTGTTGGTAATCATAAGTGATACTTTTCGATTTCATATTTTAAAGTTTTTAGTTTTGTCTAATACATTATGTTATTGGCTACTTAGGTTGATAGATACCTTTATATAATTATTACGTTATGGATTTATCGCAGGTTTATAAGTGCCCGGTTAATGGTAATAGGCTCGCCACCTATTATATTGGGACCTAAACATAAACTGGCGAAATGTGGTTGCTAGCACCTCTGCCTATCCCTTCGGGAATATAGGCGTGAGTTTATGTTATGTTATGTTATTGATAATTGCAGTGAATTTGTATATCACACAACTGTGTAACGTATTTTAATCACCATTCCATAAAGTTTATACCCACCCGCTATAATATGCACTGCGCCTTTATTCGATGCAGTAGGCAGTTACCGTCACGATCGCTGGCGGGCGCGGCTCGTCTGAGGGTGGCCCACAATTCATTGTGCTTTGTTTGCCTAACGTTTCCTGTTACGAGGTTCACTTCAACGATTAGTGATGTTTATGCAAATCTCTTACTGCAATCTAGAAAACTTAATTTGTTCTAATAAAAGACGCAGGATAAATCCTTTACCTCTATTATTTAGGTTATTATTTGCATAATAGAGGTAGACATCTTAGTTTAATTTAAAAAAAGTAAAAGAAAAATCAACAAATGTTTTTTTTAAAGAGACGTAAAAATAGTTGCTATGTATAAAACTGTATATATTTTACGTTTTATTTATATATGAAGACATTCTGTAACAACAGAATGTCTTCATATATAAATAAAACGTGTTTATTATCTTCTATGAAAACAATCTGAAATCCCAATTCATTTTCCACTATTTTGACCTACTTATCGTCGAAATATTCGCAAAAAGGAAATAAAACATTTCATCGTTTCAATAAGTACAATACGTGTATTTGAATGAAAGACTCAGCATATTAAATGGAAGTTTAAGGTTACGAAATAGTCTTAAAATATGAACGTTTAATATATTCAGGTAGGTACTTTGCCGTCTGCATAGAGACAATTTATTTTAAGTACTAGCTTTTGTCTGCTCTTTGAACATGGTTTTATGGAAATATGTTACATTGCTATATTGTTCTGTTCCTCTCTCAAACTAGATAAATATGTATTATTTATTTTTATAATATGTGTTATTTATTTCATATTTGTTTAATTGAATTATATATAAATCAGTATATATGTAATTTGTGTTCTATATGTGTTGCATATGTATGGTATGTACCTATATTCTTAGTTATTCTGTATTATATATATTTTCTCTGCTATTGTACACTTGTTTTTTACCATTTTGCAGCACTTCTTATCTTTAAAAGCAAACCTTTGCTGGGAGAATACTCAATATTGAGTTAAGCGTACACCAAGATGTATTTGTGATGGCCTGTTGATTATTATTTTCCTGTGTACAATAAAGAAATAAAGAAAATCTACTACTACTCGTACTGAAACCACTACTAGTAATACTACTAACTAAGGCTATCTTTGTATTTCATGATAAATAAGAACAGATGAGAGTGTAAGGAGTCGCATAAAGTTAAATCTCGACCCAATTTTATTGTTATCCATTGGACGATGCTCGTTGTTCGTCCATATGTGCAGAAAACCGCAATCCTTTTATTCCCTTTCGGGTTTAGGCACCCTTTCAGATTAGAAAGGCGTAAATGATATTCCCGGTGTGAAAAAGTTTTATAAGCTGTAGTAAAAGCTTACCATATAACCAATAGTTATGCTTAATGTTTACAATTTGGATATTTTTTTAAATAATAAAGCCTTAGGGATTTGTAAGCCACAAAGAGTCGAAACTGATCACACCGGATCTGATGTTAACGCTAACTTACCGTATGTATGTACGCCGTAAATTGTATGTAAATACGTGGACACCTGCTGCATATATTTGGTTAAGCATTAGTCCGCAAGGCGCGTTTGAGAATGTTCAATAGGGTGCATTTGACTGTGTAAACCTATTAATATGGGCAGTCCAGTATCTTGCAACTAGGTGTTATGTAAATCATAATGTATAATATGACAAATCCTAAGAATCGATCGTACTTGTTTGATAATATTGCACATAGTTATCGGTATGAAAAAATTTACTTACATGGTCTGTCCTTCTAGGTGAGTAGACTACAATATAGGTTTTTTAAGTGATGATTTTGTATACTATATTGCATTTCTTAAAGATTGTTATATATTTTAAGCTTAGAAGAATAATGTAGCAGTATTATTATGCATATATTTTTACGTTTCCCAGTAAAGTATCAAAATGGTGTATCATTTGAAAGAGCTACATCAATTGTAACAACTTTTAGTGTCATAAGCTCGATAAATTTATGCTGATATTTGAATAATTTCTATACTTATTGTCAAACAATAAAAGAATAATAATCAGATGAAGTTTCGAAATCAAGCTGACGCTAATATCAACGAAAAGTTGGGGCTCTTTTATTCGAAATCACTAAAGTTTACTTTGAAATGGAATAATGACTCAACATATAACATATACATTTTGATAAGGCCGTCAAGCTGAGTGTCACCATTGTCACACGGTATGTGTAAGTAATGGTGACCCTCTTTTCTGGGACTTTGCCTTCAGCTTACCATCAGGCAAGGCGAAGTCCAATTGACGTGTCCTATATAAAAAAAAAAAAAAAAAACATAATTAAAACACAAAAGATGTCTTACTCCGAATGGGGCTAACTTTGTATAGTTGGATAATATTTAATACGTGGTGTTCTGAAATATAACATGAGAGGAATAGGATAAAGGCAAGTTTAATATAATACAGACAAATCAGAATGTATTAAATGAAACATTAAATATTAATATCTTTCGGACAACTATTTCAATAGATTCTAATGAGACGCTATTAAGCAGAACAACTATCTATTCATCTAATCAATAAGATACTAGCCATATTCATGTAAGAAAAATAGAGCTAATAAAACAAAACCATTATCGTACACGAACCTACAATCTTGTTAAGTAAATCCATGTTCCTACAAGTATATTGACAAGTCTTTTTTTATCTCTCGCTCCCATCAGCGCAGTACCACTCAGAGATGCGATTATCGTAATACAAGAAAAAAGTTTTTAAAGTTATCGCCACTGTCAGTAATAGTAATCTTACATCTCATGGAATGTCTACAGTGACGTTTCGAAATAGTCGCTGGACGAATTATTAGCCGTTAATGCATCGTCGTAACGTTTCACTGGTTTACAACCGCACCACTTAGTACCAAAGCTCAAATTACCTTAGCTTTATCCTATTATACAGGCATTTTGTTATCTAATGAATACCTACCTGCAACCTCCTTTCTTTTCTGTATCACAGAGATAACATGGTAAAGTTTAATATGTTTTATAGCGGTTTTATTGAAACGTTTTATTAGTTGATATGCTATGCCGTGAAACGTGACTGCTAGTGTTGAATAAAAAATATTTTTTTGTAACCGAGGACTTAGCTGATACTTTAGTTGCAACTGAAAGGCTCTCTCGATGACATAAGAAGACGTTGAAGTGGGAATAGAGATTTGTGTTTCGTCTAAGCGAAAGAGCGAATCTGTTGACCAAACGCTGGGTAGACTACCGCCTACTGTACGATAGACGACCCGAATTGGTCTGAAAGCCGATGTTCTGATATTACTAGGTGGACTACTCTACACTACTAACTATATAGTTAAGAATAATAAAGTTGGAAAAAAGAAGAACATCTGTAGATATTATCTTAACGGGCATTACTTTTCTGTTGGCTCGTTAAAAGTTGGACAGTCGTCTAAAAGTCAACATTTGTTATTCGCCGACTACGCGACCGCTCCACATATCATTACGCTGCGTAGCAATGATGGAGAGTAATAATTTGTTACCGATAGTAACGCAACCGCCGAAATGATCGGGATTATTATTACTGTTACCAGATTCAGTTGATGACCAGATAGAAATCTATTAATAACATTCGGCCAGTGCCGACGGACAGATCTATAAATGATGAGTTTCATTTCAGATAAGATCATATCCGATATCTTAGATGATTGATGGAGAGCCGCTTGATACGACTTAGGAATTCTATTAAGTGCATACTCGAATACATATTGTTTTCCAGCCCATTATAGTCGCATTAGCATAGTTTGTTGCTTGTAATTTGAACTTGTCTATAGAGTTTGAGATTGCTAAGTCTCTCGTATGTAATATATTCTAATTAATTTTCAATCAGAGATTGTTTTGAGTACAATGTTTGTTGACTATGCTTATGAAGTTTGTTGATAGAATTATGTACAAGCTAGAGAGGACAAGAAGTATTAATTTTCTGGAATGTAAATTCAGATTTCAATACCACAATATTTATTTAATAGTGTATTCATTATAACCACAGATATATATCACTTGGTTTATAAGGTCGTTTGTCTATAGAAGTTGCGCAACGAATTCCTCTGAGCCAGGTGTTCAAAATAAAATAAACAATAGTTATTGTAATCGTGTTAGAGATCTACTTGATTCTGCCAAGTCATCACATTATGACGTACTAAGCTTTATTGTTAACATGATTCAAAGAAAAACAAATGAATTTAAATCAAAAGGCAACACTGAGTAAGAGGAAATGCGGAGGCGTTGTTACGAACAAAACTTTTAGGGTATTTTGCATCGCTGTCTCTTTTGCACTTACTAGTAGATCGTCAAAGAAAAGGGAAAGAGAAATAGAGTAAGGAAATTCATGGATGCTCGATGTAGCAAGTTTTTTTTTAATTTTATCATTGAAACGCTCTATAAAATACGTTCTATTAACTTCTCTATTCTTAGTTGGCACATTTAGCATCCCTAAACAAGTTATTGTACAAACAAAGTATTTACTCATAATACTGTAGCAAGTACTTAGTACCAATTAAATTTTGAATCAAAGTAAAGCCTTTAACCTTCATTACAACATATAATTTAAAACATTTTGTGAAAATAATAACTTAGGAGAGCTTTTCATGAAATTATCGTATTATAACACCTTTTGGATTAGATATGGTTGTCCTTCCACAGTTTGGATAATAACTATAATTTGGATGATAGCCATTAATTAATTAAAGGCACCGTACCGAATTCAAAGCCTTCCTCTAACGACTCTAATGACATAAATGTTCCACATGCGTCGAGATGTATGTCCATTGATTTAATACGAATAAGTAAAATGGTTATCGAATGAAAAAAAGGAGGAGTCTACGTGGAATATGTTAGCGAGACCACACACTCGGTCGTATTTCTTGTTGCCCTAATGATATGCACATTTATTTAAAAGTTAATGTAATACATTTTATACATATGTGTTGATACTACACACCATGTTGATTTAATTGATAGGAATGATACTTTAGTAAATAATTCAGATTTGTTTTCGCTTTTTAATGTTTAAGGTAGCTGTGGGCAACATTGATGAAGTTTGAACCAAGAGTAAATTAGTAAAGAACCAAAACAGCTTTACTAATTGAACAAATTAATTGATTCTTTCATTGACAGAAATTCCTGCAGGTACAGTTAAGTACGTTTACCCATGCATGTAGACTTATCTCAACTTAGAATACAAACGACCCTCTACACCGCCCTACAGAATACCACAGCCATAATAACCTCGTGTTGTGTTCCCGGCAATAAGTAGGCTGGTCTGAGCTCACTGGAAAGTTTTGTCTTCGGCACTGACGGCACAGAAACACTCTGTTCTTACAGGGTTGGCAGCACGAGTTTGACTTCCCTGGTGCTGGACACGTCCATAAACCGTAACGTTTTCTATCAGGTGGGCTGTATGCTAGTGTGCTATCGAAAAAAACGAATAGACCTGCCTATACTAGTTATTTCTGTCGTTGTTCATACGTGAACAATGTTCAAGTTTCACAAAGCTCGATTCTAGAAGCACATTAGCTATTTATATTCAATGTTTTACAATTAGAGTCTCGTTCCAAACTGTGGACTTACATATTTATTTGGCACTCATCATGGTTTAAAATAAAAATTTCATTTGAATCTGGCGTAGTGCCAGCGATAAGAATCTTGTTCAACTTGTTTATACTGTTGAGTTTATTACGCCTACTTAACATAAGCGTACTTGCTTAGTGTTATTCTGTTTATTTTTGTCAACTTATGGGTTAGCGTGTGCTCGCCGTATGCGGCGCTGAGGTGTTGCAAATGTGTGATCGTGTTTAAGATTATTCACAGGATTTTTGCTTCCTTTTTTGGTTGGGGCTTGTTTAGTGTGTCTTATATTCTTATGGTGCACTAAGACTAAATGTCTAAGTACTCAGCCGTTATTCTAAGTATACGGTTTCTCAGACATCGCTATGCATATACTGATATCTTAAATTGCATAATGTTTTACGAGTGATGAGAATTAAATACTTATTTGATATTTTGATAGTTAATAAAGTCATCATGTTAATTTGATATTAAGATTTATATGTTATTTCAATCATTTAGATGTATTTGATAGAAATAAAAAATAATATCATTTGAAATTAATCCCAATAAATCAGACACTATTGATTCAAAATACAATTGAAATAACGCTAACACTTCAGTGTATAATATTGTGAACCTATTATAGAATTTAATTCTTGATTATAGTTGGAATTCTTGTGACCTCAATTTACTACTTCAAGTCATAAGAATTCAAACTATATTTAACGGATTATTTTAGAACAAGATCTGATAAGAATTATGTGGATATGTGTATCTTGCAAACTGGTTATGTAAAAGAGAACATTTTATCATAGCATCATAGAATTTCCTCTATTATAAAAATTGATTAAATAGCTGATATCTAAAGTAAAAGTCAACGGTAAAAATTATCAACAGGACTAAACTTATTAGAATCAAACTATTTCAATTTGGAACAAGGCGTTTTACAATGTTATAATGATGGAATATGATAAAATACAACTTTTGCCTTAATTTTCAGTGTTTAACTGCTATTGAAGTACATGAATTTACTGCTTGTACTTTTAAATTTATGCGATGTAAATCTTTATGCTAATAAAGTAAACGTTTGCTTCGGTTTGTTCCTTGTACAATGATCTCGCTCGAGTAATGTACAAGCTAAACAATGATAAATAATTTCAACAGTGCCCACGTATGTTCCGTGAAACGAAACGTTGGGTGGTGCAGACAACTATCTATCCACTTATCTCCATATTGGACCTACAACCACTATATCAACACGACTACGGCATTTGTCATGGCATTTTGAACCATATCTACTAAACAATAGAGGTTCTTAGGATTCAGTCAGTAAAAATATGTATTGAATATTTTGATGTCACGTGTTCCAGTTTTCAACCAGTGACGGGTTAATAAACTTTATGGATATGAAAAAAAAATAGAATACTCACGCTTATATGAACATGAAAAGGCTACCATATTTTATTCAAAAAATAGTTATATTCCCTGACAGCGTTCCTACTTTATAGCAAAAAAACTGACAAGTCAATTCCATTAATTTTTGCTTACAATGTTTGCAAATAAAGACTTTCAGCCTCCGTTTCGTGGGGCGGCACCATTCCTAGAAGGATAATAAAACGGACAACAATTTCTCGTTATTATCGCGTGATGGATGGTTCACCGGGCCAGGTAGACATGATGATTATTATTATATTTTTTTCTTTATTAAAAAAATCTACCCAAACATAAACAGTTTTATTATTCGGTACACAATAGCAAACCGAACCGAACCGAATTCCGATCGGTTACGCTAGCTTAACACAGTTAATCGTTACTTTTTACTTTATGTCCATAGTCGTTATTAACAATTTGATCTCATTAATATGCACTGAAGCGAAATAGAATACATTTAAGAGCGGCGCACTCGCATTACACTAAACGGTAACATTCGTATTAATGATGTTTAATGTTTTATTCAGATCATATGCCGCTCTTGCATCAGTAGCTGTACCAACGATATGAAATTTCTAATTGATATGATGTTCTTCATTAAGGGAGTGATCGACCTCGTGGCATTGTCTAACGTCTCTCGCATGATTTCTCTTATAATTATCATTAAAAAGAATAATCGTTTTCACAGTCCTAATCGTTTTATTTTATAAGTACATGCTCAAATGATTCGTTTGCAGGCAAATGTTTGTCGATATAATAACACACAGTGCTCACTAACCGCAAAAACCATTCAAATCCAATTCACGGCATCGCTTCCTTTATAACGCACATACAATAGATAACGCTAATTTATTTCGACATCGAGTATCGCAGGGTTCGGATCCAATATAGAAAAATTAAGTAATTCATTCGGGTTGAAAGGGTAGAATGTTTGTATCTGACGTAGAAAAAATTTGGTATACAGGCATCAATCGAGTTGGCGCGCTTCGTTGCTTCCCAACGGGCGGGCGTCGCTCACTCTTCCGTCCGAACCATTCTCATTCTGATGTTTAGATAAACATTAATAAGTCCCTAAAGCATTCCCTATTCTATATGTATCTCAAATGGCGGTTGGCAAGTTAAATAATTTCCGGAAAACGAGTTATGGACTGTACGCACCAACCGAACCATGTGAAAGAATGTTAATTCATTATGCGTATGTTTTGTTAAGATACACATCAAATTAGTGCGCGTTTGTATGCATAATACACTGTTTATGTAATTTAATGGTGATAAGGTAATTTATACACATAAGAAGCCATCAATTCAACGATGTCATCAAAATTCGAGTAGCGTTTAAAAGTGAAAGAATCGTAATGAGAGTTCTCAGGCGAAGCTTATACGAGCGACCGTAGCAGAGTGTTGAGCAAGCATAGGTCCGAGATACACGAGCTAATGAAGATATGCAAGTACACTCGACCGTGTAAATAAGCAAACCCGGAGGCGCTTTTTCTGTTTGCTCCCGCGGGATTAGTAATTTAAAAGTCAATGCGGACACTCGAAAGGGTCAATCGCATCGTTCGCCCAGTGTATTGAAAACAGATACCCTTTTCTGTATTCCGGTGGTAGCCCATGAAAGTTATAAGGGCTGAGTTGTTGAACTATGTAATTGACTTGGTTCTGCGGTCGCAGGCTTTGTTCTCCGGAGTGCGGATAATCGAAAACGCCTCTGGTTAGCCCCGAATGATGGGAGAGAAACAATGCGAAGTTGATATGTGGATTCGCCAGACGGTCCCTTGTTTGATTTGCAAAGAGGTATTTACTCATCGAAGACTGTGGCTAAAGCAGGAAATTGGAACTCGTCGCCCGGTTTTGACTGCGTTAACACTTGTCCAATTACTTCCTTCCATCAATATAACTGTTAAAAACAAGCCCTCGTTTTAATAACGCGTGTCCCTCGTTTGATTGTAAACACGTATGACGTAGCAATTTCCGTCTAACACAGATATTTGTTGGAAAAGCTAATATACTACAGTGGATTTGAAATGAAAGCAAAAGCGTAGTGCGTCGTTAGTTATAAAATACACAAAGAAGTTTAACCAAAGCACGAATAGTGATCTATTTGCGGCGGTCGCGCGCCATCATTTTTATTTTCTCGTACAAAACACGTCGGTTGTCGCTTTGCATTATGTCGGAGCGCCACACGTAACATTCGACGGCGTTTTATTTTGGTAAATGTGGATGTTTCAATGATTGACTTATCCGGGGGTAACTTGAGAGGCTCTCGCGATGCGCCCGCCGCCGCTCGCCGGCCGGACCGCACGAATCACCGAGTGTCCGTATAGCGGTAAGTGCAGTAACCTTACACCGTCTCTCCTACGACAAACACAACTCAAACTCTGACAGGTATCTTAGAATGAAATACCGTTTAAATATTTTTGATACATATATCACAGAGTTCATAATTTACTTGAACGTGTGTAGCGGGCGTAAAATTATGTAACGAGAGATAATCCCAAAGCTCATTTCGATAGCCATATCTTATATTAGATCGAAACAATACCTAATTCCAGTAGGTATTCTGAAGAAGAAGAGGCATTATCAACTTATTTACAAGGAAACAAATATAATTTATGAATTACCCGAAATAGGTGTAATAAATATAGTTCAAAGCAAGTAAATAGAATAAATCTTTAGCATGGTCCAAATCAGCCGTGTTGTGTCGCGTCGTCCAGCGACTAACACTAATCTATCTTTGTTTAGAGCGGTTCGCCTAAGACAAATGCCGTTGTTTTACTAAGGGAAGGAAATATTGACGGTCCCATGTGATTTAAATGTCTTCTGTTTTAAGAGAAAGCTAATACGGATGTAGGTACCATCTGTATGTTGTCTTTTTCAAATGGTTGGGACTAGTGGGAGTAGTAACCCGATACGTGACGGTATGGGATGAGTGAGCGTGTAGCAAAATAAACTTATTGTATTGACTGAACAAAGAGACTTCGAGGAATATGAATGTAGTGACACAAAGTCACATATACAGCTAACACGGCTAAGCGCGAAATGTAAAGAAAATAAAAACGTAGAATTCCAGTCGAGTTTGCTGGCTTAACGCATCACCATAATTCAATCGTGGCCCGTTCCTTTGCTACCAAAAAGAGCATCGAATTTATTACAAAGCTCTTTGGTTCGGGAACCCCTACCTATTATTTATGGCACTCGGTTGGTCTGTCACAAAAAACGGACGGGTGCCTCGAATATCTCAGCGGGCGACTACGAAACATAAGCTGCAATAACACGCACTTCCTACAGTCTGGAAGCACGGTACCGGAGTGCGCTTGCACATTTTGCGACCAACTTCATGGTATTATAAACCTTGTCACACAGTAGTATAAAACATTTTTAAATAGCCATTAGCCACTGTTCGTGCTGGGGTATGCTTAAATAAATGATAATCCGGATTTATTGAAAGTAGGCTGCAGTACCAAAGATATGTTTCAATGCGAGCCATGTGGTGGCAAATGTGGGAACCCCGCCAAGATGTTGTCCTACTAACGACTTTGTTACTTCATTGTTGTGCTGTTATAAATGAGTTCGTTTTTGAAATATTAATACCTACACATAATGTACCCACTCGTAGTATGCTTTGGCTTCTGCATTACTTAAGAAAACCAAGTAAGTAAAGAACCAAGTGAATTTTATTTATCTAAAGGATGACACGTGTTTCCGGCTGGATATTTAATTCCAATAGATGTAGATTGTCAAGTGCAGTTACTTTTTTCTTTTTAGCAGTTCACGTGCAGTTTCTTCCATATGTTTTTGTCGATATATCCTTTTAAATGGCTTTTAAAAAGAACCGGATACGCATTTAAAAAACATTACCTTTCACAGACGCAGTAACGTTTGAGATGTCATTGAACCAACTTTAGAATTAAGTAAAGATCCCTTCTTTGCAGGCTGTTATAAGTCCTCTTTTGTCATTCGAGAACACTCGAATTGCAAAGCCATTTTGAACCAGCTCTAATTATACAAGATGTTCGTACGAAGGGCGCGTAAACCAACCCACGATGTTTATTGTAAAGACAGATTGAACAAACAGAAGGCAATGCTGTTCGGTACCGATCACTTTTAATCCCCGAAATGAGACAAATATCACGAACCGGGTCAACGGCTATCTTCTCACGTTTGTAGACGACTTAAAGTGTGATAATATTTATTAAATGGTTCACTGGAAACGACTGCTGACGATAAATAAACCCCTTAAGATCATTACGCGTCACGCGAGATTTACAACGTATGGTAACGACTGCTTTTTTACCGTTGCCGCATTATAATGTTGAAAATTTCGGTCGCGATGTTATCGTTTGTTACTTTACTAGTAATTAGTATTTATTACCAAGCGGTTCTCCTTGGGCTCGCGTCGGAGCAATCTTTCGGTGTGAAAGCGGTTTAACGTGAATTATGTGGTTATGGGACGGATGAGTTAAGCAATTAAAGCTCTTTTTATGTGAATAACCTCGTCTACTAGATGCGGCATGTGATAATAACGAAATTTATGATATCATAGGTGTTGAAGATAGGTATCATAATGTTTACGTTACGTCATTTATACACAAACATGCCTCATTGTTTAGACGGGAATGTTATGTTAACTTGAATAATTTGCAATATTGAAATACTTTCGCGATGGTCTCGGCCCACACATATAGGTTGCGTGTCAACTATAAGAAAAAAAAACTGCCACCGCCTTTTGATTTTGCATACCATCTGTTCCCGGAACGCGATCCTTCACTCAAATTAATGCGATAGTTAACGCTTAAATAAACCGCCGAACCTGCGCACTCCTCGCGACAACGAGTCGCGACCCTTCGCATCGAATAAATCATATGATAATTGAATCATATGCTGCGTGTCAAAAGTAATTAACAAACGCTGCGATACGTATCTCGGGCCACATGTGCTTTTTTAATAACGTCGCCTCTCAGTTTCCTCTCGCACACGCGACTCACGCTCGAGATAACATCGACATAGAATTTCTTTAATACTCACATGAAAATTATTACTCCCCATTCATTGCTCCGAGATGACTTTATATTAAGGTCATTGTGAGAGTAAATTGATCTGTGCGCCTCTGCGCCGGGCGCGGGCGCGATCGCAATTATACAAATTTAATCGAATGACGGCATTTTTCTGCCATGCCGGTACGATAGTCTAATGGTTCAACTGAATGATTTATAGTTATAAATATTAGGTTGATACCATAACCAATTTATATTATACACCGTAACGGATACATGACAATAGGTTGTAAATTGCCGGCATTTAATTTGGACGCGTCTGTATTTATATTTGTTGTTGCATAAATCTTGAGAAGCAATTTATCTGCTTGATACTTAAATTCGTTCCATTAGCATCGTATCCCGTATTTAATATGGCCGGCGGTGAAGATTGACAATGATTGGGCTAGCGCAAACCCAAACGACCGATGCGATGGGCTATAAAAATGTTTTGCAGCAGTACACCAATTACCTTAATGTAGCTACATCATCAAAACAACCTTTTCAGCGATTCCTACTACGCTTTATCCTCACGAAACGTTTACTCTCCTGTTTTTAATTAAATTAAAAGTAAATACATATATGTAAAAGTAGGCACAACAACATTAGGTGCCAGTGTTTTATGAAAATGAGAAGACTCAAGAGAGGTAACGTTTTAGAAAAAGCTGTTTTGCCAAGTAGCGTCTCCGCAGTTCTAGCTAAGGATGAAATATTAGACGTGTCGGGCCCCGCCCGGCCTATAATGAGACCCGCAGGAATACCAAGCAATATCTTAATACCCACCTTGGCCCGGGGTGACAAATACACGGCGTTTGCGTGGAAACTGTAAATAATTTATAACCGCCCCGTTTTACGATGTTTCTAGAGGCGCGATGACAAGACTAGGCCGGGGTGGTGGTATTGCTTACATCTAAGTGAAATTATTGCTGACGATGTACTGAAACCTTTCGCAATACCCGAGCGCGGTAATTTTGCTATAATTTCCAACGGAGTATATCAAGGGTACTTTTGAGTTAGGGATGTTGGTAATAATGCTGAGTAAATAAACATTCATCAGATGGTAAATGTGAGTATGATGTATGAATATTTGACTTAAAGTTTTATTAACTAGTCGACCCTATTGTAGACATCAAAGGTGCCGAACGGTGAAGTTTTGCTGCTGACTTCAAAGAACAATAACCAAGGATATCGAAAGACAAGGCGTAAAATAAACACGTTTACGAGTGGCCCGCATTAATTTATTTTGTCGTAGAAACAATCGCACTCCCGCCCTCACTTAAGAACGTTGCGACTGAAAGTTGAATATGAAAGGGCTCATAAAACGGTCGTAAACTCTATGAGGAGTGACGGTCGTGCTTTTTGAGTGTTCGGGAGTAGGCACTTTGATTTGTGTTGAGCAGCTGGCTGGGAGAGCGTTAATAACTTAATTCGTCAGAGTCTACGAGACGGGAAGAGGGTTTTAAAAGATCGCTACATGTGCAGGCGCCGAGGAAACGTGCTGTTAATGCGCGGAGCGAGGATGAAGTTGTGACAGCTCCGCGCCTCTTTTAAAGTCCGCCTGTTGAACGATTTGTGTTTATCGGCAACTACTTGACTTGAGAGCCTACGGCTAATTGACTGCTAACCGCGATAAACATTAATCAAGCTGTCTCAGTGATCATCGAGGAGATCGTCAACGTTTGAAAAGAGAATGAAGTGGGCACATAATTATAGATATAAAATAAATACCTAATTTTATTTTTGGATATTAAAAGAGGTACGGCATGACGTCAACCGTGAATGGAAAGGGATAAGCCAAGATAACCTCACCTGCAAGCCAGTATACCTGTTGATTGAGGGACGCCAGTCTAGCGCAGGTTTTCCTCTCGTGGTTGGGAGGTAGTTCTTATTAGTAGTAGTAGTAATCATGGGAGATGAAATTACTCAGAACCAGTCACTTACGTAATCACAAGAGTAGGAAAATTCAAAGCAATCTACACTAAAACAATTTATATAAATAAAATTTTGCTTTTACTTAATGAGCCAGTCATCAATTATACATTAATAACTTATATAAATTCCGGCATAGAGCATCTCATTATGGAGTCTATAAATTCCTAAAGCTCTCGACAGGTGCTTCAAGCGCCATTCCTATGAGAACTGTCATAATTATTTGTACACACTCGTTGTGGGGCGAAGAGTTGTGCTTCGAAACACTACTTCAAGTTTAGATAGTCGCCTCCTCATAATAATTCATATCCCGTCGTGTCGCTTCGATGGAAGCCACTCCACAGCTTGTTAAGTGTCACTAGGACTTATTTCTGCATTATTTTTATAAGACTTCCAATAGTTTGACAGTTTCCACGATGTTTTTTTCTGTTAATATCTTTTATGCGAGAATATCTAAAAATGTATATTCAACAGTGTCTTTAGTCTACGAGTATATGGATGAGGTATTTGTGAAAGACAGACAATGCAAAATAAAAGGTTACAATAACGACGATATTTTTACGTGTAATTGACATTATTTTCCTTTATTTTACATACTTCAAGACGGCAAATAACCTTATTCCACAACCGTAAAATTGGTCATTAGAGACTTCGAATCACAAATATCGATATATGACATCAGAGGCTTTCTTCTCAAATAAAGGTTGTTTGGAGAAAAATCCGTGTATCGTATAATGGAAATATATCAGCCACCGATAACTAAATCGATCTTGCGTAAGTGTATGAAGAGTTTTTATGCTCTGTGAGTCTATGTGAGTTGTGTTCATTACATTACTGAGAGATATCAATGAGTGCTATTTTGTATATCACTTCAATCCATACAATTTTCTACCATACCTACGGGCGCTTAATATAATTTACGTCGAATATAATGCTGTATAACTGTACGTCGGTTGAACGTCACTCTCAAGTAAGTCATTAATTATGTTTTGATAGGTTTATACGTATGAATGCCTGTTGCATAGTAATTAGGCTATCTGAACGTGCAGTTATCATATATATTTTCAACCTGCATAATTAGACTAGGCATGCTATACAATCAATCTTACTACCTACAGAATGTAAAGGTGATGGTAGTTTACACCGAACTCATCAAAGCTGTGGTAGAAGACGGAACTTACTTCCAGAACCATGTTTAAGGGTCAACGAATTGTAACTCCATTAAAAGTTTCCTTGTTTCCGAAGTAAACACGGCACGACTCAAAGGAAGTCCTTAAAAATTAATGGAGACATCCTGATTACTCTAAAGATGCGAGGTAGGTATAAGTTGTATTTAGATCGGTGGCGCTATTTTTGTTGACACGGACGTCTTTACGATTTAATCTACCTTGTAACTTTGCATTTCCTTTCAAACGTGAAGCAGAATTCTTGTTTATATTTTCTTAATCCAACAGCACATAAATATCGACACCGAGGCGTGACAGCTACTAAAGAATCGGATAAAGAACCTGCATGCTGGTAATATTGTGACTGTCGCCGGCGTGGAGCAGTTAATATCTGAAACCCACAAAGGAAATAAAGTCTCGATACCGAACACGAATAAAAGTTGAACAGAGTGCACTGCGCGTCAGATTATACGCATAAATTATTAGGCACTTTTGTTCAAGTCAAAGAGCTACTCGCGGCCCATTCAATTACGGATCAGCCGTACAAGGAGTGCCGAGTCTTTTTCAGATGTTTGTGTAAGGGATTAGTCGGAATATCTGTGCCGGTATCTCCGTGAGATAAGTACGAATATACGTCAACGTCGGACGGCTAAGCCGATTATTTTAAATGTATTCACTTCCTTAATGGACGTCGTTTTTCACGTTGCGCACCGTAGCCTTCTCACTGACTTACTGAAGATTTTTGGTTATGATCCGGTCATTGACTGTCGGATATTAATGCTCACTTATCCGACATTTATTAAATTGTCGGAATAAGGGAGCATGTCCAAGTGGATGAAAACATCAAATTATTAATTGACATATCTACTTGTCAAAATCTTTAAGGATCTTTAATTAACTAAGTATAGGACTGAATAATGCGATTTCATATTTTATTTAGATACTAGATTTATTTGAGGTGCACTATAAAAATAAAGGAAGAACTATAAATTGAGACCACACACAATACTCTATAGCATCGAATGCGTTCATGATCGTGATCATTCGTGGGCCTATAAGTAGCTGCGTAGGATATTGAAATGGACCGAAAAATAAGGTAAAACATAACCTGGCGCAGCCCACCTGGGCGGGCATTGACAAATGCTGCTGTTACCTCGTGCTCCCTTGACGGCCGCACTGAGGCCCAAATAATATACATATCATTATTTCGCCTCGTGCCCTCATAAATATTACTTACAAATTCGCCCATCCACCGGCAGTGAGCTACACCGCCGGCGGCAATTTTTCAAGGAAATATCGCTTGAGATCCGCCAACCGCTGGGAATAGGCGACAACATGCAATGATGCATTGTTTTATTTGTGAGCCAGGGCTGTTACTTCAGTGAATTGGAACTCAATATTTCTCTGTATTATAAGAACACCCTCTGTTAAAAGCTCAACGCACATTGAAAGTTCTCCGAATTCAGTTCAGTTCATTACTAAAATCAACAGTAGGTACCTATGTAAAACTTAAAGAATGTTTTTTTAAATCAGACTAGTTAATCTGCTTTTTTAAATAAAAGTTTTAACATATATTGGGAAACAAGCAAATAAGTTTTAATCCAATAACGGTCGGCAAATAGATTTTTATGTAACCACCAACCACAAATATAGGGTGTTTTACAGCAGGTGGGCATCTAATTAATTAATAGGGGCGGCTTTCCCCACGAGGGTCGAAATTAAATGTATATTTTGCATTTTTTCACCAGCCATGAACACCGCATGCCGTCACTGACTGTAATTAATAATATTTTTTTATGTAATGGTGGATACATAGTACTTGTACAGAGTTTTAATATTTTTTCATGCAAAGTAGGGGTCGGGGACGATTTTATTCATTTGTTGTTGAACTGTTATTTTCAAGAGCAACATGTTTTATTTTTGGAAGTCTCACTTATTTTTTTATTATTTGTGGAAACAGATTTGTTCGAGCATTATACCCCACACATGTTAAAACAATGATATAAATCACTGGAGTTAACTCAGCTTACATTTGCATCGCACTAAAACAATAACTTGAGTCAGTTTATGTTATGAGTCAGCATTTAACATATTATGAGTAACTTTACATATTGGACACTTGTCAGTGTGGATATTAAACCATCCCTTCCTTTCAAAATAATATCCATATAATTGTATCCAGCAGTAGAAGGCGTTAATAAAGAGATAATATAAAAATAACTTATGCATTCACCAGTACTATGTTGCTTTGCGTGTATTCTAGAGGGGAAGCGGTATAACGCTTGTCTACATGATATTACTGCGTTATTACAACTCACGGCGGCTGCATGTCACCTCACCGCTTCGGGGTGAAATACTACTGATATATTTTATACAACAATTTTTCTTAGTTTACATAAATTAGAGAGAAAATGTTTTATACTTGCGGTTTATTTTTAATGCTTATTCAAAGTGATGTGTGTACCTAGTGTGTATCCAAAAAAGTATTATGATAATTGGTTAGTTAGTGAATAGAATGGTGGGTTATCACAATGGTGAGTTTGGAGCCCGGGTTCACTTTCTTAATCTTAGAGCAACTGCTGTTTGATCCGTCATCCCTGAGGCGAGTAGATGATTTTGCCATGGACTTTATAGATATGGCTGAGCTAACCACTAAGTACTATTTACTATATCTTCATTAGGTGGTGGTAAAATGAAATCGACGAATCCCAGTCGATGTCTTCGCTCGCCCTCAGTAATGCCGCCACATGTCACATAATACAGTTTACACAATAAGTGAGTGTATAAACAGTATTATGTGTGTCTTGGAGGCATTCCATTTAGCGTATCAATTTGAATATCACCAAAATTATCTCATATTTATGAATGGAATAATTTTGGTGCGATTCAAAATTGGTGAGCTACAAGAAATTCCCGTTATTGTTTCCGTTCTCAGATTTAATAAGGACAGTTATTTAATAATGTAATATTTGATGGTGATTATTTTTTTTAATATAATAAAATAAACGTACCTTTACCATTTACATAGTTTATTAAACTATGAAATTTCAGATTACGAATTAATAATGTTTTACCTAAATTCTTGTCTTCCTTTCTCTCGAAATGTTCACGTTGCGACCCAGCTAGCTTGTCGGATCAATTTACCCCACCTTTCCGACAAGGGGCAGGTTCGTATTGGGTCAATATTGGCATACCGTAAGTCTTATTCACACAACTACTTATCTACTCCAACTAAAATGTATTTATAAATACTTATCAATTTACTATGTAGTTAAAGATCAAGAGATGCGAAAAGGGTAATCAAAGTCGTTTTATTATACTCCCACACCAATTGCGATGGTCAGAATATGACAGTTGGCTGGCATATTTGTTTTTGTTGGCACAAGTCCAGTTGTTCACTACAATTCAATTTTGTTCGAAATTCCCAATTACACTTTTGACCCAATAACACTGTTATGAGTTGGCTGCACTAAATCATAAACGTTTTTATTTGATATCCATTTTGTTAAAACTAATAACCAATTTATAATTCTAACTAGGAACCCAGCGGCTGTTTAGAAAGTGACAAATGGAACGGAATAATTTCAATAACTGGCGGCGATATAAACAAACAATATGTCCCATTAATAACTTGACTTGTATAATATTAAACAACACTCTAAAATTTAAATTGGTTTAGGTTAAAAGTTACAAAAATGGTTTTAAATTGAACATGAACACAAAAAACCATAAGTAAAGGTTTTTCTAATAGGATCTGTCAACGGAAATAGCTGCAACTGGAACTTGATCCATCGTCAATATTCTTCTATAAAGTGTTTAATTAATAGCTATGTTATAATTGCTTTTATGAATTCATAAAAGCAATTATCTATAAATTTATTTATATAGGACTCATAATCTCAGATAAAACGATGTAAATAAATCCTGATTGTCATTTAAAAACCATTATGGAATAAAAATGTCTCCACAACACACCTGTCGAATAAGCATTAAAAGAGTTTTTATACATATTGCAGCCGGCCAATCATTACTACTTCTATGTTTCACCTGCTCACTTCTAATTTAGTAGCTAGTTAACTTCATACTGGTTTTTAAACCTTCACTAGATGGACAGAAATAAACACAGTGCGTGTGTCGCTTCGAGAATGGCGAAGGCAATAATAATTAAGTAGGACTTAAATGTAGGGATGTTGCTAATTGTTATCTTGTCACTAGGAAACATGATTTCTTAAAATACATATACCCAATACTATTTAGAAAAACGAAATTTGGGTGGATCGTTTATTAATCACATCAGAATTCATATGAATGAATTTGGCACAAAACTAGTTTATAGCCGGATATGGTGCACTTATTTTACTATATTCTGGTAATATAATCAATATTTGGGTTCCTAGCATCTCTGCCTACCCCTTCGGGGATATAGGCGTGAGTTTATTATTTAAAAAAAATTAAAATCAATATTTTCATCGAGCCGCAAGTAACGACTATAAAGTATAGAGAAAAATTCCACAAAAGATCGGTGCGATTTTATGAAACAAGTTTTTGTAGAACTTATTATACGGTACGGTGTTCTATTAATGAGGCCTTGTGGTAATTTCTTCTAAGTTTAGTAGAAGGTTTTTGTTTTTAGTCTTTTTACTGTCGTAACTAAAGTCACCGGGGTTTTAAGAATCTTGCTCAACATTTATGGCCGGTATACCGGTAGAATAATTGCGGCAGTTGTCATGTTAATAAGAGAAGAATACATTTTAAACATAGTTTTATTATGTTTTCTTAGAAGTCAAAATGGCTTCTGCTATTTTTATATGAGTTGTTAAATTTTGCAAGGTGTTAAGCTGAATCGTACTTGCTTCTTAGAACGATATGCATCAGCGTGCTGAGTTTTAAGTAACGAGTTACTTACTTGCATTTGTAAGAAATAAAATGTCTAAATAGAATTAATATTATACACATAATATTTTCAGGAAAATACTTTGTTTTGGTTCGGTATCAGATCCTTTTACAATAATTACTTACTTTTAACGACGTTATCTTGTGATGTTAAGTTTCTTTATATTTTGAGTTCAATTTCTTAGAACTAATCTTGATTTTGATCTTGTCTCATTAATTTATTTACCTTTTTGCTACAGTAAAGTATATTGATTTAATGTTAAGTAAGACTCCATTACTTTATGAATATCATTTTCAGAATTTCTCGTTTTATTGAGGCGAAATACTCACAATTAAAAAAAATATTATTTATGATACAGCGTTTATTTAAAAAGAATAACTAAAATGGATGAAAACTGAAAGCACTCAAGTAATTAATAAACTATTTGTAATGGTTATTTGTATGCATAATGTCCTTGGTTTATAATAGACATTGAATATAGTTTTTATTTTTATTTATTCATTTTACACTTTATTGTACACCAAGCAAAAAAACATGACTCAAATCCTAAAACTATAGAAACAACACAATGGTCGGCCTAATCGATTTAAGCGATTTCTGCTAAGCAAAACACAAGCAGTGATATCATAACTAAAGCATCCGAGCTACTAAGATGCTCCATAAAAAGATACAGTTTACTATTGAAACGACATCATAGAACAGGCGGTAGACATTTATATTTACAAAACCGTAGGAATTTCAACTAACTGCTTGTACCTTGATATAATCAATGAAAAACTGCCTGGTCTCTATAGAAAACTGTCTGTACGTACTACAAAAGGGTACCACACAATGCATGTGAATATATAAACCGCCCACGCCAAGTTAACAGCCTCCCACGCCTACAAAACACTTAATACAGCGATGGGATCAATCTATAAAATATACAAAGCACTAAAAATGTTTACCTACAATAGTGTACAATGCGTTAACTGCCTATAAAATTGGTTACATTAAAGTTTAAAGATTATTTGCGTGTAAGAATCTGGTAAAGGGACTCCATAAGCTTTACATGACATTCATTTACATCCTATCTCTGATTACGAATTTTAAATACACCTAACAAAGAATAAAAGCTGACATGGAGCATGTTATTAAATTGAATTTACCTTAAATACTTACGTATAGTTTCATCGTACCTTTTTTTACTGTGCGCAAAATACCCGCGAACACTCCCACCATCAGAGCCGGCGGGAGAGGTTGTGTCGGACTTGAACCGACTGTGTAAAACGCTCGCCGACTGTGACTGTATGTGACTCGCTGAAGGTGAGATTATCTGAAACATATCTCTCGTACCCCGGTCGGCCCAGAATCGTCTCTTATGTGATGATAGGGACCATGGAGTCCCCATCTCGTCCCCGGGCATGGGGCATCAACGCCACGGCCTGCTTCTGCTAGGGTGACAGGCGGCTCTACCCGTCACCCAGCGCTCATGGGGGATGGAGATCATTTTGCGATCTCCGACGCCCGAGCCGCCTCACTTTCATTATACCTGGATGGTTCATATAGTTCCATTATTGGATAAAATAACGATATCGCCAGAACAGACATACATACAGACTCGATTTTCACTTAATACAAATATTTGTAAACATAAATGCCTATTTGCATTGGTCGAGGTGTTATTATATACACATAAGTATACCTACACCTAAGTAAATATGTAAACAATCTAGGACCCTTATTATGAGCAGTCAAACTAATATTAAAGTTATTTTGGATCTAGATCGGGCTGAGCGGTATTTAGTTTAATATTTATTTATTTATATTATATTTTAAAATATCTACAAACGAATTAAAAATCTGAATAGGTTTTATGTTGATTTCTATCACAGTTTAATTATTATCATACTCGTAAACTATATTTTGTAACAAATTGAGGACTTGAAAAGATTCTATCTCTAATTAACACTCCTCTGGTAAATCTTTAACATAAACATCATTAATAAATTCATCCTTGGATACGTCTTTACCATCGACACAGACTGCACTACCCGAGCTTGGGCCGTGAATCTAAAAAGCTTTGAAATATTTAAAGGGTTGGTAAAGAAAATTAAGGGTTGGTAAAGAAAATTAAGTTCAGTTAGCGTTTTCTGAACCTCTGCAGTTCAGAAAACGCTAACTGAGCTGCATCTAGGTAACTCATTAACTAGCGCAACTAAAATGTTTTAACACTTAAATTAATTTACTATTTTTTATGTGTTTTTAGTTTTAGGTCTATGGCCCTTAGTGACAGGCGGTATGTTTAGCTATTTTGTTATTTTTCACAATGTTTTACTGCGTTATTATTATTTTATTAGTCGATAAATTCTAAGTAATATTTCCAAAAAGGCACATCAAATGCGTATACCTGTTCAAATTTTAAATCGTAAGTATTCAAATAGAAATATTTTATATCGTATCGCCTAAGCATAAATTTTATTTATTGTTATTTTTAAATTAGGCAAGCAACTGATAAGGTTATTTTCGTTCACAATATGAATAGAAAAATAATGGTTATTTACCGACATGATGTTTCAATTTTAACACCCGTCCGTCTTTCAAAGTAACCCTGTAGTGCGATTTATTCCGGTGTTATTGGATAATAAAGACATAAAGGCTCATAGTTGGTCCCCCAAACAAGGTGTGCTTATCTCACTATCGATTGGAGCAGCTGTAACGGGCGGGACATATTACCCTGATTCTATTAACCGCATGAATACGGGTGGTCTTGAAAAAAATATAGCTTTTGTCCAGTCCGAGATTATATCTGAAAAACCACTATATTAGTAATTCATTCGACTGTCTCTGTAAACAAATTGAAATGTTACTTGTAGATACTTGTTATAATAAAGTACAAAATATTATAATTTATTCATGTATACAAGTTCGCTAGCCACGTTTTGCATCACAATGCGTTGCGTCGCGGAACAAAGTCTGTTGGGAAATGTATCCGAACGTGTTTCAGCGACGAAATTGAAACGCTCACTTTTGGTTTTAAAGTTTTGAAACTTTCTTTTCAGAAGTCTTTGAACTCTTCTTTTGAAACAGAACTTTTAAAATTAAAAGTATGTAAGTAAAACGAAGGTTTTATAAGGTCGGTGAAATATAATTTTTAAATTCTGCAAGAAGTACTGGACTGGACAGTGAACACCATGTACCTACCTACATTTTTACATAACTTTTTAACGAAATACATTACACCTGCTGATAGTATCATTGATAAGTAAACTTTTGTTAATACATGAGATTAAGTTGTTTCCACATAATATAAGGGGCACGTATTAGTACCTATTCGAAGTTACAAAAGTTTCCAATAGGTTAGTGTGGGCAACTTCAGTTCTACGCTACATTGAGCTAAAGGCTCATCAGCTGTACACTTATATGGCACCTATCGGTAGGTAGGTATATCGATAAATGACATGTCATAAAATGCCTACTTTTAGAGGTTTTTGTGACATATCAAAGACGTCATTGGTTGTAGGCATATTTGCAGTCTATTAGATTATAGTATATACAGCTGAAATTATTCTTTGAGAAAATCATCACAAAATGCGGTTAACTAAAACAAAGGAATGTTCCATTTTGACCGCTATCGATACAAAGGAAATGAAATAACTGCGGCCATCGTCGTATTCAACAAAAGTCAATTGGATACACTGTTATCCACAACCGCTCGTATATTTGAAATTTACTTGCCCGTGCCGCAATAAAATGATGAAAAGACATCCACATACTTACATAGTTATTGAGCATCCAAGTGTAAAATATTTCATTTAGGTAACTTTATACTCGCATTGAGTACATCCGTAGAGATTGATGCATGATGCAGGCACACCGATAGCCGACAACCGGCTTTCTCTGAGATAAGCGGCAACTCCGCTCTTTGTCTGACCACATTAATTTAAGCTTGTGATATAAACCCGTTCTGAATTGTTAAATTGATTGTACTCAGTGTTATCGAAGAACCTTTTTATTACCGCTTGCAGCGGTTTTGTCGTTTTAAGTAATGAAAGATGTAAAACCATTTGTACAGTATATGAAGTGAATAAATAAAAATATACCACAAAACGGAATCTAAATTTCCTGTTAGGATTGACCAAAAGTGAACTTGATTCAAATTCCGCAGAGAGATGGGAGTAGCGTAGCGAACCGCGACCGGCCGGCGATCGTGTAGAACGGCAAGGCGGTCGCCGCCGGTTCGGTCCGGTCGTCCGGCGGACGACCGTCCAAGCACACATTTCCGCTTGATTAGAGGACGTGCGAGTCGGCGAGAACACCTGCGCCATCTGTGCGCCGACTTTTCTGTGCGCTTTGTTTTGAAATTCTGAACACTACCCCGGCGAAGTTTTATCGCTGAGGACTGGCGATGCGGGCATCGTTTGACTTTTGCCCGACTGAAACGAAATTTTACTGCAATATATTTTGTTTTATTTCATCAGAGAGTTCCTCTGAAATTCAGTCTACGTAAGCTTATATACAGTACATTATTATTCACTTCTACTAGTTTAGAAGCTAATCATTTTATAATACAGCTGATTCGCTCTTTTGTATCATACTCATACAAATTGAGAAAGAAAACGAATTATGTGGATCTATAAAAGATATTGCTTGTTTATGGAGGTCTGCTTTTATAGGGCCTTGAGGGAGATACTTCTTTATCGATGCCTGTAATGTTACGGTTATCCAAAAAGATAATAAAACTTAAGTGTATTACAGATGTAAATTAACGGTCTTAGTAACAATATTTTTATGTTGTTTCAGGATTTTTGTTTCTACGAAGAAGCTCATGATCACGTGTACTGCAAGATTACCTATAACATCAAGCTGACCTACCCACTGTTAGGTAAGCAACTTTAACTATTACAAATTTACTATAGTTTAAACATTTTTTTCTTTTTAACACGAAGTAGTTTTGTAGGTATTGTAACATTTTATATTTCAAACGTTCACAGTGCCAACTTAAGTACAATAGTATAATATTCGGGCAAATACAATCCACGTTTTGTTGTTCATGTTGCTTATTCTGTGTGGATTATCATATTATTCTCTTCAACTAAGCTGAAGTTTTGATAACTTTTATCAAAACTTATGCTTGTTGATACAAAATGAGGGTAGTTATAAACAACAAACAAACAAAAAATCTTGTTTTTTGTTGCAAACTTTGCACAAAAACATACGTTTACTTAGGCAAAAGCTCGTTTACGTCAACAAAGAAATACGAGAAAGAAGAAACAATAAACAATCTGCGTAACGTTCACCCAACTTCTCCTTGTAAACGGCATCAATCCGCCATCAAATCACGCAGAAAGGGGTAATTTGTATCTTTTTTTCAATAAAGCAACACCTGTGCCCGGCCATTTGTGCTCCCTCTAAGCTTAAAGCTTTGTAAATGTTACGCCATTTGTAGCGGAATTGAAAAACTGTTTCGTTTCTCAGTTGCAACAGTTTGTCGATGTGTGTAACTAGCTTTATTTGTCACTCAGAACGTTTTAAGTCATCTTGCGTGCATGTGTCTCGCGAATGTAAAATTTAGAATACATTACAGATGACATAGACTCAACTGAGTTCACAGACAAACCAAGAGTTAAAAATTGTATATATGTTAAAAGTTAATATATTTAGTGTTTCAAAAGTAAAAATAAGCTATGTACCTTGCCTTTCCAAGCATCTATTTAACTTTTCCTGAATAGAATAGATTATTATCTGTTATATGTTTTATACCAAGATAAGTAGGTACCATATATATCACATTGTTCGCTCAGTTAAATTCTGAAATTTAATCATACAAGCTAACAACGTATCGTGAGATGGTATTCAAAGCTATGGGTCCCGAGAATTTAAATTAATCGAAATTCCCCGCTCACCGCCTGGCAGGTAAGGTTAGTAGATATAAAGGTAACATTAGCTCTGTACATCACGTTATCACATTTTTAGATATGCACAGAACTCTTTTTGCAGAAAAAAAAAGAAAAGCTCTTACTAGGAAGGTGCTAACTCCAATCCAACTTGTAAAAATTATCATGTAACTGATATAATAGGTTAAAAATATGTAGTATTCTTTACTAATATTAGTTTCAATAGGAATACCGACATTTCCCAACATCTGCAATCGCTCTGATTCATCCACATTATCCTTTCAAAAATAAAACAAATCAACATCAGTATCTCAAAGGCATTCACGTCAACTCAACAATGCAGCTAAGAAGTTGAGCCTAATAAATAACTATCACTTAAATGAGTACAAAACATATATTTTTTCTTTTATCCAATTCTATTAAGATTTACTGACTAGGCTCATATATATGTCATTCAAAAGATATGACCCATCATTTCTCAAAACCCCTTTAGACTAATTTAAAGGCTTGTATTTGGTTGAAGATTTTTATTTGGTTTTGTATTTGGTTTGGTAGAAAGGCGCGTATTTCTAATTTGTCAATCACACAGAAGAATTCTAACTTCATGCAAAGTTAAAATCTAGGTTTGAACTTAATTGTAGATAACTTCAATAAAAAGTTTCAAATTATTCGTATTTTTTGTAAGATTCATTAAATTTGGTTTTTCTAATTTCTTCTAACGATGTAATTTATATTAAAGCATGATCAAGGGTATTATTTAAGGGTATTTATAATTGGAAAAGGAGTTATATAAATCCTACCAGAGGCTTCAATAAATTACGCTCGGAATTATACTAGGCCAAGGTAACTAATTCCCATAAGGTAGACTGTGTGCTTTTCTGCCACTGCAGTGGTATAAACAACTGTACTGAACTTACCTACAGAATTTTGATAGATTTATGAAGTGTCTTAAATTAACTAAAAATGTTACTAAAATATTTTTAGTATGTTCAAACGGTTACACAGTTAAACCCTTACACGGTTTGCAATAGTCTGTTTTGATCGATAAGAATGAGACCACAACAACAAAAAATATTAAGCTACATTATGAGAACAATTATGTGAAATTAAACTTGACACTTAGTAGAAGATTTTGAACTTGGAACCATTAAGAAAAAGGACCAACTACAAATAAGATATAGTCTCAGCGCACATAATTACATATTTATAACATTTTAATTAGGATCTGAATCTTGAAACTTTTGTCTGTAGAGTTTGATACTAGTCTTAAAAACTTTTAATTGCGTACTTGAGATTTATCAGAGTTTTATGCGTTTTGATTTATTGAAGTTCAAATTGTATTATGTTGTGTTATGTATACAACAAAATAATGTACTAAATCTTCATGAGTACTTTTCCGGTTACAATATGTAGGTTATTAAAAACATTAGCAGCATGAAACCATCGCGGAAGTCATGCGAACTGCGGTCCCCTGTTTCATTATCATATAAATTTTAGTTGGGCTCTATTACTTAGTAATTTTCCTGATTAAGGATGCTTCATATCTATTCGGTAGCGACAGACCGGCAAATAGTCCGATCGTGTACTCCTCAATGAATATTTATGTGCAAACGAATCTAATTTCGGGATAGATATGTTACGCTGAAATTGGACAAGTTTTCTACAGGGTGGGTAGTTAACCTAAAATGTAAAGATTTTTGAGAAGTGATGTGATTAATTTTTACGCTATACCAGTTTTTAGAACTGCCTAATATTTATTAATGTTATTTAATTGTATTTTTTCGTTTTCATACTTAGCAAAAAATATTTTTCAGCCTTATTCTTAAATACTTATAAAGTATGAAACCTCATTCATAATATTTCATATTCTTTAATTCATTTTTGTCAGTAGCAGCAACTTTACGTTATTAATATAAAATGGGTCAAGGTAAAAGTATATTTTCAACATTTTTACATAAAGGTTACCAGTAAATTTTCAATCTTTTAACGGGACAGGAGTGAAGATATTTTTAGGATTATATTACCTAAGTATAGCAGCTTTCATCGCTTCTTTTACCTTAGGGATAGCAATATTTATAACTTAACCGTTATAGTTCAATTACATATCAAAACTTTGCATTTGAAAATTAACTTCGTAATATACTTTATTATAAGGTCGATGAATGATCTCCGCCCCCCATGAGTGCAGGCCTGGGGGAGACAGGTGGAGCCGCCTGTTACCCTAGCAGAAGCAGGTCACGGCAGCGGCGGCGCGCGTTGCACATCTCCCCGTTTCCTTGGACAAGTTGGGGACCACGTGGTCCCTGCACCCGAGGAGGGCCAGATCGAGAGAGATGGCCGTGGGTAAGTCCGGAGTGCGAGGGATATGCCTGTCAACCTTACCTTCGGCCACCAACAATTTCCCACAGGCGCCGTGCGTCCGAAATAACCTTTCCCACCAGCTCCGGCGGGGAGGTATACGTGAGGATTTTATCGCACGTAAAAAAAACATACTTTAACATAATTTATGTATGTCCATCGTTTATAATTCATTGAAATTCCTAATTTTAACTAAGCCTATGTTTGATTTAATTATACACTGTAGTAAGACCTATATAATATATGTAAAATGTAACTTGAAACAAATCTTCGAGTTCAAGTTACGTTGAAATTCTACGAAGATTATCGTATCTCGAAACACAGCAAATTAACCATCTCGGATTTCTAGCGCCATTTACTAACTTGTGTTATAACAAAGGTTAATAGCTGTTGCCTATTTCGAATCAGAGGTTCGTGATAAAATTTTATGGATCGAAGCAACTATCGTTTATCTTTATAGGTTTAACATTTGTGCCGTATGTACACTCTCGATTCGATAGGTATAGTCTTTAGTATGTAGATTTCAGGCCTTGTTTCGTGGTTTCATGTGATCTCTAGATTCTACATAGGTCCATGCGGGCTCTAAATTGAGGCTTCGACGGCCGGTCGGACATTATGTTCTTGCATCGACATGCTTTTGTCAGAGCAATTCAAAGGTGCCTATCCATAAGTGGGTCAGCTGGGATTTGCGTTTGGTATATTCAGTTATACACGTGCTTTGTACGTATTGTGGAGTCCTCTTTGTTAGACCGTTTAGCTGGCTGAGCGATGGTTATTTGGTGAATATATTTAATTTATTTACCTTTTAATATCTATGTACATTATTATACAGTAAATGAATACTTGTATAACATTTTAAAATGAAAAAGAAAGGCAAAGGCAAAGTGGAGCGCTGCTTTTAACTTATTTATCTTGTAATAAGCACCTGTGAAACGGTATAAAATAATTTGAGCACAACGGCTATTCTAATTTTTTTTAAAACCATATCTATAAAAAAGCGGCCATAAAAAATCAGAGGAAAAGTATATGCCCACCACAAAGTATTTTCAGGGCTTCAAAACTTTATCGTTTTAGAAAAGGGCCGTCAAAACAAATGGCGGGTGAAAAATACAAGGGTATATAAACAATGCCGTGTTTGGTCGTAAGTTGTCGGTGCGCGGGGGTGGCGAGCGCCTCATTTCGACAGGCAGATAAGTGCGACCGTAATCTGTGCCAGAGCTCGTGTAAATGCAAATTGTCCCATAAAGCCATCGCTCTCGCCCCGTCCCGCGGTCCGCCCCTCGCTCTTAATGAAGAGAAGCATCTCGGACGGAAGCCCACGCCCGTCATCTCCACAGCGGTTTGTGTGGCCTGTAGAATCTGTAGGTACACGATGAAATTAAATTCTGCACCAAATTGCTTTAACATACATGTTACAGTATCGTTGTGGGACAACAAATATTTTAAATGAACATGTTTGATAAATGACGTACTGTGTTCGGTAGTAAAACTGGATCTTTATTATAGTAGCACAGTACAAAAGAAATAAACTTAAACGTTCGATTTTAATATTTTAACGCTGTACAGCCATAGAGAAAGAGAGCTCCGATAAGAACTGGAGCTAGTGTTGGCGTCAGTAACTAATGTTGCCAACCCAAATTATAGTTATGTTTTTAAACTATTATGGTCATTCACATCAGTATCAAAATAAACGGGATAATTACCATGTTTCATTGTTTTGAGTTTCCGATATTTCGGCGCTGTTGCAAGCACCATGATCACGGAGAAACTGGAGTAAAAGGGAACAGAGGAAAAGTTTTTTCTAGGAGTAATTATATCTATCTACCCTCTTTCGAGTTCTACGCGTATCTGTACTCCCACTGGTTTCACTCTCACTACAAACTCGAACCCGATCTCGATCATGTTCACGACACACGATGCTTAAACTGTATCCACTCGCGATTTTGTTTTGGCTTGTTCCCGGTTGTTTTTGCGTAATTTATTGAAGCCTCTGGTAGGATTTATATAACTCCTTTTCCAATTATAAATACTCTTAAATAATAACTTTTTTTTTACGTGCGCAAAATCCCCACGGATACCTCCCCACCGGAGCCGGTGGGAGAGGTTATGTCGGACTCGAACCGACTAAAACGCACGCTGCCTGTAGGTCGCTTTGGTTGCCGAAGGTGAGGTTGACAGGCATATCCCTTGCACCCCGGTCGACCCAGGGCCATCTCTCACGATCTGGACCTCTTCTCGAGTGTGGGGACTACAGAGTCCCCAACTCGTTGCAAAGTGCTTTGCAAGTTGCTTGCAACAGCGTTGAAATATCAGAAACTCAAAACAATGAAACATGGTAAATTTACCGTTTATTTTGATACTGATATAGTTGTGTTAATAAATTGCCATATTATATTATCTACAGATTTTACTGTTTCAAATATTTGCACTCCTATTCTTTACAAAAATTAATGAATTTGCCCCTAGGCAGTGCCATTATTTATTCTGT
This sequence comes from Eilema griseolum, assembly GCA_963662185.1. Taxonomy (NCBI): domain Eukaryota; kingdom Metazoa; phylum Arthropoda; class Insecta; order Lepidoptera; family Erebidae; genus Eilema; species Eilema griseolum. The sequence continues at coordinate 21,907,357 of OY759230.1, read as the reverse complement.
GCCCTAAATTCGTATTCTAGAACGATACTCAATCATGAATGTCGAGTTGAAACTGGTTTTGAGTACATATTGTACCCTAAAACTATAATGATTGGAGATTTTATGCACTCCTTTGCCGACTGTACATACTGTATAATCACGTATCACCTCTTTGATGATGTCGTAACGCCCTAAGAGATTCCTAAAGCTAGAAGATGTACTCATCTTAGCCAAGTAGCGCTACGAAAACTATTCAAAGTTATTTCAGGTTTGCGATGCAATCTAATGTAGCACAGAAGTATTTTCCTAGCGTCTAAGGTATTAGACACTTGAGCTGTGATTTCATTATACCGCTATCTTAGTATTTTAAATTTTTAAATAGGAGAACTGAGTTTTCATCAATAAGGAAGAACACTAATTAAACGGATTACTCTTCAGTAAAATTAACTAATGAATAAGTACTGGTATGGCTTCACAAAATTAATGAACTCCACCTTAAAAGGCAGAATGAATTATATAATACTGTTAATATAACTTATTACGTCTTTGGACACAATTAATATACTCGTACAACTAATTACAGTTCTGTAGTAAACTAACAGCAGGTATAACCTTACCCTATACCTTTAGACGCTCACCTCAGCTAACACTTTTTACAGTTGGGATTCAGGACAAGGGTGCACCGTTTATTATCCACTACTGAAATGTTATACGTTTATGCATACCGTGTAGTGTGTAACATTAAGCCTTCACATAAAAGTGCAATGAAAACCACTGGCTCCTCGTAAAGGTTGAATGTGCAGAGTGATGTATTGGCTGGTTGTTTAGTAAATGTATGCACATACATAGTTATTTTTTTTAAACTTATGAATACTACTTTATACTGGATAGGTAGTTTATTGTACGCACAAATAATGGTATGTCAAAAAGAAATGACTAAATTAAATATGTTTAAAACTAAACCCTATTGGAAAATCACGCTTTAAAAAGTATTAAACAAGAAAATATCAAGAATAGCCGTGGTCGTATGCCACTTTGTCATAGAATGTATTATTTTGTTAGTTCGCTGTAGTCGGGTAGAAATAGAGAATATATGTAATAAATTTATATTAATGCTATAGAGTTAATTTTTCAAAAGGCAAGTCGATAATATTAATACTGTCACACAGTTAGAAAGTATTAAAAATCATTATAAGAATATTAAAGATCAGATGCTATGTTGTACATTGGTAGAGGCCAATATTCAACAGTGAATAAGTAATTAAGAATAAAAAAATATGCCACAGTTCGGGAGAAGTGCGTCGGGGAGGAAAAGTAGATCTGCGGCGTAGTGATATTACAATTAAAAAATATAGGTACTTAACCTATTTTCCATTTTGCTTTTATTTTATTATTAAAGTATTTTGGGGTCTCATAATGAATAACTATATATATACTAATAACAATAACTCAGTTTTCTATAACCTACATGATTTGTAACTCGAAATAAATTGTTCAGCATTTTCTTCCACCAATACAATTTATTTTATCACTTCTTGTTAATTTTCAAGCTACCCTGTCTACCCAATATCAATTCACGTTATACCAAATTAACAGTTCTATACCTTAGTTAGTAGAATTAGACAGAGCCTGTAATCAAAGTGGATACTCGCCGTGTAGTAGGTTCGGCACTATTACTGCCCATTATCCTAACGATTACGTTTATTTTAATTGCTCTGATTGGATCCGATAACTAACGATATATATATCGGTTATGATTTGATTCCATTATGATTTGATCTATGTATATAGATTTTATTGTGTGTTGTCGCTTGAGAGGGAAATTTATCGCTTTTGTTTTTTATTTGTATGCTCAGAATTGAAAAAGTATGCTATAATCTAAAAAATATCTATTAAATACCTAATTTAACTTAAAGTAATTAAAAAAGAAGTCTTAGTTAGTAAAAAGAATGCTTCTATATTTGGAATAGTAGAAGGGTAATTGCATCCCGTTGAGAATCCTAGAATTGCTTTTTTTTAATGTACTGAGGTATATAAAGAGAAGAGATAGACAATCTAATTATTTGCTAGAAGAGCTCTGATCCTGAACTACTAGTTTCTAATAAACTTAGTTCAGGTGAGGTTGAGTGATGTATACAAAAATGTACTTTAAGATTATGAAATAAAGATAATAATAATAAAAAAGATAAAAACTCGTATTTCGATTTCGGCGTGATGGATGAAGAAGGTAATAAAAAAAAGAAGAAGCTTATTCAGGTTCATTTCGCTCTTATAACAACGCGAGCCTAAGTCGTAGTAACACAATGTCACGTCTATATTACAAAAGGTATATAAGCTTCAACCCGAACATCAAAGCTCAAATTAATTTGTAACTACCGATCGTTACATACTGAATGTCTTCTATCAATAAACGGGAACGTCCCCTTAAGTAGTACTGACTGAAACAATACGTACTGCGGGGACCCCGCGTTGAATTACAAATACGTAGACTTGACGTGAATTTCGAATAGGGACGCCTGAACGACTGAAGGCACCGATACGTTATACGTATATCAGTTTAGCTGATGCCTTATAAAGTAAATGTACCGTTGAATTTTCCGGGCACGTAATTGCTACGCTATCTTGTTTACACCTAAACAACTGTAGTTGTCTGTTAACGGAATCTTGCGTATTTCTTATTTTGACCAAATCAGCAGCTTAGAAGATTGAATTATGATTATAGTTTTACGGTCTGTGATTTGCACAGTAAGCGTTATTTATATGGGCAGTATCTGTTATTGAAGTCTAATTGACGTTCATGATGATATATTCTTATTAAGTGTGATGACACGATCTTACCTACTTTCTCGGCGTTTTATTAATAACTTTACCTATTGGTCTTTTCTTTTTCTTTAGCTTGATCTGTATATACATAATGTGTGAATGTAATGACAATATATTTCTATTACATATATTGACATCCAGGTGTTGATTTTAATTTTGCACATAGACAAAGCAAATTGGAGTGTGATGACAAGAAATCTCACAAAATTACTTGAAAAGGAGTGAGTCGCTTACTATTCACTTTCGTTTAATGGTATTTGAGGCAGCTAATTCCTTTCTGTCTCGTCATCTTAGTGTGGAGTCCGACTCTCGCTTAGTCCTTCTCCTTTTGTTATAGCTTTTACGGCTTTACGAGCTCCCCATAGAGAAAGGAAAGCCTATATATATTATAATAATAATTTGGATTTATGTGAATTGATATATTCATGCGTTCAATACATGCACTGAGTGAAGAGGGCCAGATCGTGAGAGATGGCCCTGGGTCGGCCGGGGTGCGAGGGATATGCCTGTCAACCTCACCTTCGGCAACCAAAACGACCCACAGGCGGCGTGCGTTTTAGTCGGTTTGAGTCCGACATAACCTCCTCCACCGGCTCAGGTGGGGAGGTATCCGTGGGGATTTTGAGCACGTAAAAAATAAAAACATGCTCTGAACATGAATCAAACTTGATCCCTCTCATATACCTTTCAAAGTCTGTATAGCTACATCACACAGGTCGTCATAATATACGTACCTAAAAAGTGTGCAATCATTTTCATTAATTAACTCAAATCTAATGGTGTACTGGATCATAATTATTACCTGTCAAATACATTTAAGGTTCTAGATATATAGCTCTAGACATTCTAACTATATATTACATTTATCATTTACCTATGACCTACCTATCTTGTCAATGCGTAATTGGGTCAAAGCAGCCAGAGAAACTTTTTATTCATTTGACTTTCACTACTGTTTCTAGTCATTTTATATCCGCATAAAATTCAATTTTCTAACATAATATCCATTCTCAATGGACATATATATAGTTAGTACACATAATAATTAATGGCAAGCAACAATTAAACGCGAAATAACAACCGAGTAGCATTTCTCAAAAACGTTTTTGTTTTCACTTCACACCGAATCAAACTAAATCTAAACTGTTTCTAACAATTATGAAGAATTTATAATGGTTTTTACTGCTCATAATATATAGGATCAATTCACACAGATCATGACGAATTGTATAATTGTTGTATTGGTTCTCTAGGAAAATAATTATGGAAGCCTCGAAGATGTTATATTCATGGGCAGTGGAGCGAGACTGTGAGAACTTTTCAAATTTTGTTGATTTACATTTGATACTGAACGGAACACGTTCGTGGTTGTTTTACCGCAACATTGGGTTAGTAGTCGTGTCTTTGAATATTCTATGTAAGCGTCAATATTTTACGTGAAACTTTGACGGTTGTGAATTGGTGTCTTATAATTTGTTATACGTTTAGTGTTTCAATTGGATAAAGAAAGAATAAAAGCGATATTGTCCAATGTTCAGTAAGTTATTACAAGACAGTTATAATTGTTTTTTGATATTTTTGCACTATTGATTTTGGGTTATCTACTTTTTGTTTGACATTTTATTTGTATGTTATAGTGGGCTTGCGTGTCTTTGTTGTCAGGTACTCTGTATTGAATATTAGATTTTTCAATTGCAATAACATTAATAAATTCACTACAAGACCCAGGTGATTGTTTGAATTCGAACTTTTTTATTTTGTGTCTTCGTTTTCAACTGGGTTTCACACGGGCCGAAAAACCGCAGTTTCACGGTCCATAAGCCGACGTCAGTCTACATTTTTGAGAATACGAGTTGGTCACAGCGATATTTGATACACCACTAGATTGTGTAACGCAAGCTATAGATACCCCGAATAACGGCCTACAGCGCCACTGAGGAAGGCCATAACATTTCGTGAGAGACCGTTTAGAATCGCCTATATGCACGTAGTTCTGACGTTTAATATCGTTTCATGGGAACAAAGTTTTGATTTCACACGCGGAGAAACTGCTATCGTTTTAAAAAGTTTTACAGCGTATAGTCACGTAACCTTGTTAGTACACCAAAGATTGATCCAAATAAAGAAGTGTTTGTTTATAAATGCTGATGTCGAAGGTCAAAAGACATATAACGTATGTATTCATTGACTATTTGATATTATAATATAACCATTAAATGTCCTCCACGTATACTTTCTGATCTTCTATTCCCCCGTTGTGATTTTATATTCCTATCAGCACAATTTGTGAACACAATAATAAGGTTTTTCATCGAAAACATATCGTTTCTTGAATTCTTATAAATATTTCTGTATTAACATGTAGGGACTTTATTTCTATATTGTACCCTTTCAAATACATATGAAAGTTATTTTATATTCTTTGAATGACATCCATGATGTCTATGAAATGATGATTCAACGCAGTTAACTCCGTATTTTTATTGGTCACTATAATTTCTATGAAGCTATAAACTGAATTACAATCATAATAAGTCTGTGCTTTCGGCTTTTGAACAATAGGTTAGTGTCCTTAAAAATAACTCAAATAAATTACCTTTTAATTTTGTTTGGCTGTGGTTATACTGGTGAGCGATAGGTATTCCTTTTTCATTATCTGATTGTCATAAATAATGTAACGGAAATACTGATATATTAAAAAAATAGGTCACATTAAACTTCGTTTCAATAATGTTAATTCTTACTGTTAGCGTTTTGTTACAAGTTTGTAAGTATTTCTAACATCTCGTTCATCTTTAACTAAATGCAAAGGAAGTAGCTGTCACACAGACGGGTTGTAAAACGCCCTGTAGCGGACTTATGGTAGGGCTGCTCTCTTTTCATTGAGACTGTAATTGACATCAAAAAAAGTTCATACATTATGGCATAATTTCTTAAACTATTATAAGATTATAAATTTGTTCTCAATTTGTTTATTAACTGAGGTGGTATAATCCATGTGCTTGTCTGTCACCGAAGTGGTATAAAAAATGAAATTATATGGGAATCGTTCGAATGTCTTTTGAGGATGCACTGGTGTGAATTTGAGAAGTTTTCAGCAGTTCAGTAATTTCTTCTTCTTATTTTCATAATTTTATTCAATTCAATTAATTTATTTATTTGCTTGTAATGTGGTACATACTTCCTTTCTTTCTTTCATTCATTGATAAAATGCTTTATTTATTTATTTATTTATTTAAACTTCATGCGCACATATACACAGGCGGATGCTTTATACATCTAAATTGTTATAGTATAGTGTATAGTGTTAGTGACAGCCCTGGTAATGAAACGGTAGATGCGTTTGCGCAAGCGTGTTTTTTTTAAAAGCCACTTATACAGGACGCGTGCGCGAGCCGGGAATTTAGACATGCTGTTAGATTTTTTTATAAGTAACTGTATGGTTTTTATGATATTCTAAGATCTAAGATGTTGATATTACGTTAAGTGGATTTTATGCATAACTGTCATTACAACCTACCTTCAGAATGCTTATTGATTAATTATTAACATTAATGAAAAATTATCGTGTGTTTCTGTTATTGCCGGAAGCTAGAAGAAGTATTCACATTAAGTACCCATTATTTTGACCCAGCATTTTTTCTTATGTGTGTAATAGAATAATTTAAATAATTAATGAACAAAAGTAATACAAATTATTCTATAGAACAAAAGCACTCAGATTATTATACCAATTTGTACGAAGATTGATCAAATATTGTAGGAGTTTATCGGCCTCATGTACGTAACCTAGACATCATATCACATCAATAATATTAACAGTAATTTAATCATTGATTCTTCTGACAGAGAGAGACCTTTATATTCACGCAATATAGTATTTGTTTAGCCGAGATGATAAATATATAAAAAATATCTCACCTCATATGATAACGGTACTTACACTACACATATTATTAGTGTGTTCAATTATTTCTTTATATTTGCCAGACACAATGACTGGTTGTCAGTCACCGTCCCCTACGTCAATGAGACATTCATTACAAGTTACTGACCTCAACTCAAACTACCACTTATGCAAAACATTGAAGAACTGATTTGAGTGATTGATTGAAGAAGACGTGGCTTATAAGTCAAGAACCTTGTATTGTCATAATGACCATGCACGTTGACTTGACAACCATATGATTGCCGCTACTTAACTAGTATCCAATCAATTGCGAAACCGAGTATTTTAATGTAATTTCTTGGAATACTTTCTGTCTGTATTGTCGATAGATATTTCATTGAATCAATATATTTCTCCCTTAAGTACCTTAAGTTAATCAACTGTTAAACAAGACTGTACCTATTGTTTGTCAATGTACGCAAAACTAGATTCCACGTGAAGTTAATTTTATGACTAGTTTTTACCCGACTATTGCGAAGTCAAAGAAGGGTTATAAACATATTGACCCGGTTGCAAATAGCGTTATAGACTACATAATAGAACATTGGAATTATATCATAAATGCGTTGTATTGTAAACTACTTAAACACCACGTTTTCACCCGCCGTATTTGAGTTGACTCAATTGACTAACCAGGAGGCCCCTCACATCGCATCGACGACGCTCGCGTCTTTCTCATCTTTTTTCTTATTACCCGACTCCTCAGGATTTTAATAGCCTATAATCTTCCTCAACAACGGGGCTATCAGGAATTTTTCAAATCGCATTAATGTAAGTAAGTGGTTTCAGATTAGCGCGTACACACAAATTTAGCTTATGTTGCTTTGTTTTAGCTTTATTTACTTGTAAATATCACTATAAGTCTACGTAATAATGTGTGAAAGCCTACATATTCTGGTTATCAATACGATTTCAACTAAACAGGGTAGATACAAAATAGTTTTGGTCTTGTTGTAGTCGCAATCAAAGCGACTGGATGGAAAATTTAATTAATCGATTCATCTGCCTTTTGAGTGCCGCTCACCGTTTGCTGCAGCTTTGATTAATAATCGTTCAACCTAGTCGTGTCTGGATCACCTAATGAATACCTAGGTCAATTTTACACTCTGGTTTATAACGACATGGAGTTTAGATTTAGAACCCATTATGATTTTTGCAAAGTCAATTTTGGTGTTTTTAAGGTCCTGGATGCTAAAACTTTTCGAGTAAACAAACATAGTCTGAAGCACATTCAGACGCCAATCTCAGTAACTCTACGGGACTTCAATTTTTTACTGGAATTAAACTTTCTTGACGAGTTAGACTGAGTGAAGGACTCTTTGACTCGACTTTGAATATGTCAAAAACTTTGTCTTGTAAATTTTAATTGGAAAGAGTCAATACTCAGGAAGTGATTTGATTGATACTAAATTCAGGACCATATCTGTCGGTAGCTTAGTGGTTAAGGAGTCCAGGTTTGAATCCTGGCCATGACACTACCGATGTGAACCCACTCCTAATACAAGCAATTTAGCTTAGCTAGAGGGGTTAGAGGGAATCTTAGTAATTTCGGTTCTAATATTCTTCCTATAAAAAAATATTGAATATTTCTCGATTGTCGATAATGCTCATCCTTAAACGTGGGTAATATCTCATACCAATTAAAGGAAAAGCAGTTCAAAGAGGTCATGAATAGCTTCAACTTATTGTAAATCTTCTTGTACCCATAAACATTTATGAGTCAATAAATGTTCTATATTATTTGAATAACATAATATGCGATATCGCAGGTACAACATCGATACGTATTTTTATTTATATAAATGGATCATAAATTACTAAGGTGCTAGTGCTCAACGATACATTGTTTCAAAAATATTCTTTAATCAAATTAAAACGGCCGGCATTCAAATGAAATTTTAATAAGTGTGTAAAAAATATTGGCATAAAAACAGTTAATGGGGTGTTTCTATGTATAATATGTATGTATTTACAAAAAAAAAAGTATTTAAGTATGTTTATCCGTATTCTATATTCCATAACACAAGCTAGTTAAACTATGCTTACCATGGGTCTAGATAACGTTGTGTAGAATGTTGTAGAATAAGCATTCTTTAAAAAAAAAAGTTAATAGTTCTGTCCTGAATCAGTTTCCTCGAATTTTCTATGGATTCAGATTTTCCGATTGAGTTCAGGTTGATGCCGTATAGTTATTGTGACACATTTATAGCTTTGTAATACTACGGCTCAAACAGAAGCTGTAACCTCATTGCGAAAGAAACAACGCGGCATAGCAAATAGTAGGTACCTCATATAAAATCCAGTTTAAGAAAATGACGCTGAAAAGTTACCGAGATGAAAAATGGTTTCATTTCATGGTCTTTTGAATGCTAATAGAAAACTTTTCTTTATCGTTCTTTTATTGTTTCTCCTCAATATAAGTTTGGTCATAGAATATTCAAGACTCGCAAGTGATCTTGCAGTACTGGACTGGTTCAACGCTTAAGCTATATATAAATCGAATTACAAATCGTTGTGAAACGATTTTATTACAAAGTTATAAATATATTGCAATTTTTTGCACTGCCGACTAATTTAATTCGAGAATTCTATCTATTGAACTCGTTTATTGATTTATCTATTCGTCTCTATTCTGACTATCGTCGAGGGTCGTACTTGCTCGTTCGATCATCCCCAACTTTATGCGCTACGTACCTACCGATAATAAACTGCACCGGTGCCACGACACATCGACTATGAAATTGAGCCAATATTTGTATTACAGCGATTTTCCGGGCGACAACGTTACAGCTAAACTATTCAAAATTTATCGTTCAGAACCAAACGCGGATAGACGCCGCCCATATAAAGCCGGAAAAAGTCTTAACCACATGCATTTCGTAGAGTGCGCTTTACTCAAACTAACGGTTAGTTGGAAGTGAAATCCTTCCATTCGTCGTTCATTCATTCATTCATAAAACGCATTACCGTCGTCGCCGCGCACACTAACCCCGCCATCTCAGTTTCAAGCGCAGAATACGTTAAAGAGGATCCCCAGTATAGTCCACTACGAGATGGAAACGTGAACGTGGGATTTTGTTGCAAGGTACGCTTGTGGAGTACCGGGTAAGCTTAGCTCCTGGGTGTGCATCGGGCTTTGTGCCTGCTCAGGGCGAGCCTCGCGTTTTGTATTCGCCTTTAATAAAACCGAAGAAAAGAAATGAATATGTCAGTTTGTGCGATGGAATATAAAATTGGAAAGGTCGAACGTGTATACGTACATTACATTATTTATTTTTATAAAATATATAGAATATTCATTGTTTCGATATCAAATTTTGACACGACGCTCAATTTATTGCTTCTTGAATCTAGAAAGACGACGCGATGCTACTTGTTATTGCTTTGTTATGTGATTGTGAATATTTGTAAGCGTGTCAAACGAAGTGCGAGTTCTAATAATTGAACAATGTTGTTGTAACCGATAACGTTTTTATCATATTTTTCACAAAAAATAAAGTCTACAATTTATCTAGAAATACCAGTTGTGAATTACCCAAAATAAATATTTGTAAAGGATGCAAACGAGACCAGATTTCAGTCTTTAAGAAGTGTAAATAGCTGAATCTAATATTATGATTGTGAATGATAGTGTAGAATGAGAATTACCACTTGTATAGGTCCTTGAGGAAGTTTTTATTGAGAGATAAAAGATACGAAGGTGTCATTCAAAGTAGAATGAATGCAGGGAACCGGATGAATGGTGCAGTACATGCCTTTATGAGCAGGCGATCAGTGCTGATGTAGGCGTGTCTAGCCTTTCATAATGGAGTGCTGATCCCCACCTTATTATATAATAAGGTGGCGAAAATTGGGTGTGGCAGAAATAGTATGAAAATGAACGCAATAAGACAAAATACCTGCGAATTATGTATGAAGTAATATTCATTGATAGAGGAACATTGCAATAGTAATAGCATTGTAGCATGTTCTAGATAGTAGGTCTAGATAGCGTTTTAAAGTATCAAGTTTTACATATTTATGTGCACTTCTATGTATTTCGTACAAATGTTGTAAAGAAGAAAGTATTTTATTGTAGTGTACTGTAGTGTACTGTATTATTTAAGTGTAATTTAAATAAAAATCTTTCTTTTTGAATGCCACAATACCATAGGTATTTGATATACAAAACTTAAAGACATCAGCAGCAATTATCACCTTAAACAACCTTGTTGTACAACCTAAACCTTGTTGTATCGAAAATTCAATTTTTATTACGTACCCAATATTAGTATTCGCCCTCCATTCGTGTATACGAAGAAAAACTGTTTTACCAGCGATAACTGTTCTACTTCCATTCTCCTTATTGGAAATTCGGCCATATATGCGCGGCTTTGTGTGTCGGAGATACTTCCAACACCCGCCCCAATGAAGACAATATATGAGTCTGTCTAATTTATTTCATGAGCATTCCTTATTTCGGAAGAACACAGATTTTTCCATCACAAGGGAGAGTAGATTTATTCGCCGGCTCATTTCCCTAAAACCCACTTCACTTAATAACCCTAAAGGAGGCGCCAAATATCTCACACGGAATCCGTGGGATTTTCGTTAGTATTCGGTCGCGCGATCGCGTTCCGATGGGCCCACAGTGTCGATATCGCCTATTCACCGTCTCAACGAGCTATTTCATTATTCAGCCTCACCGGCTCCGTTAAAGATGGCTGCGATAGGATTGACTAATTTCGCAGTATGCTTTAGATGAGCGGCGCATCGCGTCTTCATTTGGGCTGCGACCGTTTTGCGGGCTTAGTGAGAGATCTGTTCGATATCTCCCACGTAAGTACGTCATTTGCAACTCTCTTTTTAAGTTAAAAACCGACATAGCCTCTTAATCTTCTTTATAAATTTGCATGTAATGTGTAAAAAAATCTTTTTCGCCAGTCAAAAAATAGAATTCATGAACTATTTTTACTATTGAGAGTTTCCAAATTTGTACTGTAGCACAGATTCTAGCCGCGCGCGTTGTAAATTCTTGCAGATACCTGCGAATGCAAAAGGTATGCTTGAAACCTCTACGGAATAAAACGAAGCTTTTCTGTTACATACTTAAAATAAAAGCTGTGAAATCAAATAGAATTCAGTACAATGAACACTTCGATCTAGTCTATATACCTAACTACATGATATATTGCCACGTAAATCAGAGTACTTTTTAAAAACAGATTTAAACATAAACAACTCAGCTTTTAATTTGCGCCAGCGCTGCTTGGCCTAAATTCATTGACTATTCATCCGTGGCCTGCATTCGATCGCGTTGGGTACGCCTAATCCTCACTCAGCGATGAAAGTCAAAGCGAAAGCAAGTTGCTGCTCGCTAAAAGCCCTTTGGCGAGGCGTCGAGGTGGCGGCGAGGCGGCAGCAGAGGCGCGTACGGCGGCCGTTGCCGCTTGCCATTACCGCCCCCAAGTGGCAAGTTTTGTGCTCGGCTCATGGGCGATTCATCGGCACCTCTCGTTAGGGCGCACGCCTGAATACCGCCTTAGCACTCCTCATTATTGCGTTTATAAAGGCGTCCATACAGGAGCCTGATTCACTAAGACTCGCTCTGTTGGTGAAAGAGAAAATGGAATTGTGTGGACGTTTTGTCCCGACGACGTAGTTCTTTTTTTATTTTTTTAACGTAAGCCATGTTCATCTAAAGGAAGATATTTTGTGGCAGCATTCGCTTTGTGAACATAATGACATGATGTTTTTACTTCATGTTAAAAAATATTTAACGAAATATGTACGTAAATTATATTTCTGCATTTTAATTGGCGGTGGTTGGTAAAACATTACATGTTATGAATCAGGCAATAGGTACTAGATAAAAGAAGATAAGTAGAAAATACAACAGTGGGTCTGAATAAAAGTGGGTCTAAATAAAAGGTGTGTATTTCACGAAGAGTGGGTTCTATAATTTCATAGTCACACAAGAAATATGAGTAAACACATAAGAAATATGAGTTATGAGTCATGAATTAATAAATGTGCTAATAATCATAGGGAAGTGGCGTGGCTCTAACGGGGCCTTGATTGCAAAATCAATATCCCTGTGGCGTGCAACTATCGGCAGGTGTATTGCCCAGTGACAGTGATATTAAAATTTGCTGGCTGCCGTCGATTAGGGCGCGAGCAGGTACCTACGTGGCAAATCAATGGATATTTGATTATTCGATGGTCTGGATTTATGTGATTTAATTATCTGTTTCGATTGATGTTGATTAAAATCAATTGTGTGTTACTAGATAGTTCTCTATTTGATGCGCAATTAATCTTTCTATGCCACGGCTGATAGACACTAAAAAGTTACTAACATATATACCTCAGACATTTTTTAACCTACTCAGGTGGCAGACAAGCACACAGCCACACCTGATGGATAGTGGTTACCGTCGTCCATGAGCATGTGCAACACCACTAGTCCACTCGTGTTGCCGGCACCGTAAGAACAGAGAGTTTCTGTGTCGTCAGTGCAAAAGACAAAGCAGTACAAGTCTTTAGTCTTCCCACTGACAGCATATTATGTAGCAAATTAGTTATCTGACTTTACATGGATTGTTAAAACCTTAAAAGATTTAATGGGTAGGTAAAACATGTTCAAAACAGTGGTGTCAGTTAAAAAAAACCTAGTATACTGATTATATTATTATTTATTATAATATATGCTTAATACAAACGTCTTTTGAAGTACTTACATGAGCATAATTAAGGCAGTAAATTTAAAGAAAATTGCACTGAAACGTGCTAACTTAGACATTTTCGTGTCAAGGACGTTTGACTTCCAGAATCAAATTAAAAGTTTCCTTCAACACCTTAACGCTTTGCATTGGCATGATTTAATTTAAATAGTAATTAATGAGAATACAAATTTTACTTCTAATCCAATTAAAATTTTAACTTAAAAATCTTTTAATATCAGAACCTCGTATTTGTAACATTAGCAAATAATTTTTGTCTTCCAATTTGTATCTTTGATGAAAGCTTTTTGTCAATGAAACATTAAATGGCCCATTTGATGGAATATGTTGAATTCATTTGGGTTTAATGGCTTTTATTAATTAATGATTATCAACTAATCACCCATATATTTTCCTTCAACAGCTTAACGCTTTGCATTTGCAAGATTTAATTTAAATAGTAATTAATGAGAATACAAATTTTACTTCTAATCTAATTAAAATTTTAACTTAAAAGTCTTTTAATATCAGAACCTCGTTTTTGTAACATTAGCAAATAATTTCTATCTTCCAATTTGTATCTTTGATGAAAGCTTTTTTATCAATGAAACATTAATTGGCCCATTTGATTGAAATGTGTTGAATTCATTTGGGTTTTATGGCTTTTATTAATTAATCATTATCAACTAATCACCCATATAGGTATTTATATATCTGGGCACTTATGCCTACCATTATATAATAATGTTCTAATATTGTGTTCTAACAGAAGTTGGTGAGAACAATAAGAATGAATTACACATACGCAAGATGCTCTACGATCTCATCCACTAACTACTGCAATCTACTCAGTACCGCCCAAGTTTTCTCATTACGGTCCTCAGCGCCTCCTGCCACTCATACTTATGACCGCCAAACACGTCGTCACGTATATGCACTACGAACACACCCCAAATGCAACACAATTTTATTGCACGAAATACTCTGGAAATGAGAAACGCTCCAACTAGCATCTTCTATTTCAATACGTTGAGCGCAAAAGTTTTCGGCTTAAGTCCAGGAGACTGTTTTAAAAACGGCAGAGTACGACTTAAGCAACTCATAAAACCGGAGAGGGCTAAGATATTTTCTTGGGGTGGGTGCGAGGAGCGGTTAGCCGACTTTTACACTGGTTTTATTGTCTCGACCCCCTCGTGAAGCGTCCTTTGTGTTAGTAACGTCTCAAGTTGTATTAACACCATGATAACTTTAGTGGGGACCGTTTGCTTCAGCGGGTCCAATTGGCTCGTCGCCGCAATTAGGCCGAGGTAAGCGGATAGTTTTGATAATAATTTAAATGGTGCTGATGGCGTTCAATGTTATTAATACTGGGGAGATTTCAGACCCCTTGATATAGAATTTCGTGAGCGAACGGAAATTGTGTCATAAATTATAGGCATCCCTTAGAGGCACCTCCTAAACGGTGTTTAGATGTTATGATGTAATTAGTAAGGTCGCCCGTTGTCTGGGTTGAGTACTGACGCGCGTTTGAAAACGCTACAGATAATCAGATTGGGTCATGATCCATGCGTTTACAACTGGAACAGGAAATGAAGGAATAAAATGAATATTAACTAAATTGTTCAACGAGTTCATTAAAGCGTAGTTACATTCGAATATAAAACAGCCGACCGACAATAAACCCCTATACGTGAGTTATTTGACGTAAATTAACAATCTCAGCTTTGTTGTTAAGGAAAATATAAATAATGAGAACTTTTTCGAGTTATAATTACGTTTCATAAAAACAAAACAACTGAATAAACTTTTTATAACATCTTATTCACAGTCAGAATGAAACAAAAAAGCCTGTTACAATTATTAAAATCTTACATCAAAATGCTATAAACCCAAACTTTTCTATAAGGAAATATTTAATTTCCATTTCAAGAGCTTCGACGGAGCGAAAACAAAACAAAAACTTGAAAACATACTCGATTTATAAAAGCAAAACGGGAATTGAGTCGTTGTTCATATTGTTTTTGGAGGGGGTCGCTGAATTTTAAGACAAGAATTCTCCAACCAATTTAGTGGTTTCAATCGATGATGTCGATAATGGAGAAGTTCAATAGACAACAACAAAGGCCGATATAAGTTAACGAAGCTCGAGAAAGCAAAATTCACGATGGAAGCACTTTAGCGGACAGGAAATTAAAAGACAAAAGAGTGGCGGCCTGGGCAGCTTAGATTTGAAAATTGAGGGTGTGTACCTTACCCTCTGTTTTTTTCGAAGGTGCCAAACCGCAACCACCTTTGTTTGAATATTAAAAAGCGGTGTGCACAGTATCCCATTTTTAAGACCCGGGTTTGAACCAATATTGAAAGGTCTTATTTATAATAAAACTTAATTAGTAACTCTTTTATGTACGACTTTTTAATATAATATATCTAGAAGTATTACTAATATGAGTAATATAATTATCCATAATTGCCCGCGGCTCTGCTCGCGTCGATGTCGGTTATCGCTTAATGTTGAGTCAACACTATTTAGTATAATTTTTTTCTAAAATAAAAGTAGCCTACGTTACTCCTTATTACATCAGCTAACTGCCAATAAAGTCTGTCTGTCTGTTTTCCCGGCTAATCTCTGAAATGGCTGGACCGATTTTGAGTCTTATACTCCAGCTAGTCTTATAAGTCCCAGCTGTTGCCCGCAGCTTCGCCCGCATGGATGTCGGTTATACTTATACCTTAGTGTTAAGTAATAATAGCCTGCATCTCAAAATCCTCATTCTTATTCTTAGGGGATGCCTACGTCATAGTAGCTTTATGCATGCAAAGTCTCAGCCCGATCGGTTTAAAATTGACAAAGTTTAATACAAACTTTCATCCCCTATTTTATCCCCTTGGGGGTAGAATAAATCAAAATCCTTTCTTAGCGGATGCCTACTTCATAACATCTACCTCCATGTCAAATTTCAGCCTGTACTGTGGTTTGGGCTGTGCGTTCATAGATCACTATGTCAGTCAGTCAGTCGTTAGATACTATTTTTCAAAATTGAGAATAAAGATACTTAATTTTTGATACTGTTTAATAACCACTCAATAAAGGCAAATTGTTCAAAATCTAATAAAAATAAACATCATTTAAGAACGTATCTTTAATTTACTAAGGGGTATGTAAATTTTAATCACGGCTGTACTGAATATTCTGAATATCGAAACGTTAAGGAACCAATCTTTTAGGTTCACGTGACGTTGAATACATTTGGAATGTAACAGAATTAATCCTTCCTAATACGGCGATCCCTAATGTATCAAGTATACGTATGGTTTCTGTAATTCAGGCGGGCTGGCGTAATCCATTCGCATCGGGCGATATCGAGTTTCTGGGGGAGCCTAGATGCCGTTTTCTCGCATCTTTATAAGGACTTTAAAGTGCTACGTATAGGATAGAACAATGCAGCTTTGTATGCAAGATTCTATTGATATGTTTTACCTAACTGTTTATCTTTTCAATAGTGGCTTTGATTTATCAGTTCGATGGGTTAGTTCAATATTTGCATTTAGTGCTGCTTGATATAAATAGGAAGTAAGGCGTGACTGTGTATGTATGGTATGTATAAATAATATTGTTAAAATTGCTAGCTAAGGCTATTTAAGATTTTTTTAAATCGTTGTAATAATTAAAACAACAGATTAAATGAATATAGCCGATGATGTCAAAATGGAAGCGCAAAACAGTCACAACTTTGTCGTCTAATTCAATTTGCATTTAGAATCAAAAACTTTCCGTGACACTGTTTTGCATTATTAATACTTCAGCATGGCGTGATCTCTTGGGAGGCGCACTAGAAACCATAAATTGAATTCCAACCTTCGCAATTAGTTATTCCCGCGCGTGAAAACTTTCTAGATCGTTCGCCTTCGTTAACAGATGTTACGGTGCTATTCATTATACATTCCGTCGAATTGTAAAGCCGAACATTTAATTTAAAGTACCCACCGAACGTTCCTTTGTTAAATCGCCGAGCATTTTGGGCGGTATTGTTGAGGAAGCGCTAGAGCGACGACGGAGGATTAGCGGCAGAGTGCTGCTCGCTAGTTTCCCGTTTACTGAGAACATTCGTCTTGTGGAAAATGTAGGACGATAAATAAAGGTGTGCAATAAGGACTTGTAAGAGAGCAAAGCGGCCACGAGTGTGCGCTACTAGCCACGCGGCGTGCAATGCATTAACTCTCACCACGTGCCCGCACGTCCCGCTCAAATGACAAGTTGTTCTCATAATGCTATATTGAATAACAAATCATGAATGTAAACAACGTTTGTGCAATATGTTCGAACAGGGTATCCTTCAATCTAAGCGACACCATAATACTGGATAATAAAAGATTTTGTGGCGAGGCTACCATCTCGTCACTGCGGCACGTCTCTTATCGCCCTAATTTGGATCAAACCATTCCACCCTCCCCCCCCCCACACAAATTGCGGAGAGGCACATTTGTTATCTGCAGTTTTTGGCAGAAATTATATTAAGATTTTGTCGACTGATAATGCTGTATACTTTTATTCTCCTCCGTGATCTTGAGTCACACATCCATAGGGAGCCCCTAAGTTTACGATAGCAATAAATTACATAAAAATAAACTATATTACGCCTATGGCAATGAGATTTTCTTTTTCTGCAGATAAAGCATTTGATGGAAAGATTGGTCTTGACAAAATGCCCCAGGGTTAGTTTAAGTAATTGAGATGAACCCTTACTTAAATAATACTTTGTATTGTGTTACGTATCGTTAGAGACCTAAATGTTTATTTTAAGAAGTTGATTACAAAATCCGAATCAAAATTGAATGTTTTCGTATTCATGTTTTAAATATATTTGATTCATATTACTTAAAGATTAACAGTACATAACTAATCAAGTTATTCCAAAATAAATTAAATATTGATTTATTGTTTCAGGTATATTGTGGCGTATACATGAGATGTTATGGGCTCCTGCGTAGCGAAGTGGCGCTGGTGGGTGTTAGTGGCGGCATGGGCGTGGGGCGCGGCGGCTCGCACTCTCTGCCCCGCGCGCTGCGCGTGCGACGACGCCCTGCGCGCCGCCTCGTGCGCCAACGCCAGTCTAGAAATCGTACCTATACAGCTCAACCCAGAAGCAACTCACATCAATCTCACACACAATGCCATCGACAATCTTCTATACACCTTCGGCTTCTACACGCAACTCTCTGTTCTCGATATTTCCTACAACAAAATTATAGATTTAGGTAGTAAAAATTTCGAGAACAATATGGAGATGACGCATCTCAATTTAAGTAACAATTTTCTCAAGCGTTTAGATAAGGAAACATTTATAGGACTAAAAAGTCTTGTTGAGTTAAATTTAGCAGACAATGAAATATCTAGTATACACGTGCAGACATTCAAAGATTTATCTGCTCTAGAAAATCTCGATTTGTCGAACAACAGACTCGTTAAGTTTGAGCCTGAGACTTTCAAGCCGCTGACATCACTGAAGATATTGTCGCTCAAGAATAATTCCATATTAGACATACCATCTCCTAATCTGAACTTTGTCATACATTTGGAGATTTTAGATCTCTCAGAAAATTTAATAGAACAAGTAACCAAACTTGGTATTCCACACTTACAGGAATTGAAGCATCTAGATTTAAATAATAACTTAATTGAAAATGTGGATCAATTAGGGTTCTATAATTTACCATCTTTACGCCACTTAGATTTGAGTGACAACAATATGACGTCGATCCCGACGTCAGCTCTGTCGAAACTATCAAACTTGTCCCATTTGTACCTAAGTGGAAACTTTTTTCAAAACGTGACTGCCCTATCGTTCCAAAGTCTATTCCATTTAAAACATTTACATTTGAGCAGACTTTATGAACTTGAGAAAATTGACTCAAGAGCTTTTGTGGATAATATAAATTTACAAAAAATATGGTTGAATGAAAATCTCAAAGTGAGTGAAGTTCCGCCAAGACTATTCCACGGTAATCCAAAGCTGTCACATATATACATGAGAAACAATGCGTTAGTGGCTCTTGAAGCTTCTCATTTCCCTATAGATAGGTTGCAAGAACTGGAGATTTCAGGAAATCCATTTGTATGTAATTGTTCCATATTGTGGTTATGGAAACTTGGCAGAGAAAGTGAAATCAGTAACAAGAAGTCTGGAAATGCTAGTTCTATTTTAAAAATAGACTATGAAGATGTGAAGTGTGCAGGTCCAGCACATTTGAACGGTGTCCTTTTTGTACAAATTCCAGAGTCGGAATTTGGGTGTTCGAATGGATGGGTGATAGTAGCGGTTGTAGTACTAACTGTGAGTATCGTGATAAGCGTTGTGGGTGGCGTTTTATACTTTATGGGACCTTTGAAGAAATGTAAAGGGGAGAAATCAAAGCAAGTTATGACAAGTGTCATGTTGAATGGTGATGTGTCCAAATTAGGGAATGGGTTAGGGTATTCAACGAGAGGAAGAGAACAAGAAAATAAAAGAGATGTAGATCGATACCTTATGATTGGTTCATCTGTGAGTAATAATTTCCATTCGTTGAACCCTCCTTGGCATAGTGTGGACAAGAATCCTTATTATCAGGAAGATAGTGAGGAGCATATTTACCAACAGTTTGCTTACGAAACTATTCCCCACCACAGGACGCCTGAAAAACCACACATAGTGTATGTCTAACATAAGTTGTGTGCAAAGGACAATATCACGGGTATATTTTCTTTGCTATGTTATACGAACGAAGTTGTGTATTGTCGTCAAAATGACGAAGAACATTAAATTCGCAATAATGTATATAGTGATATGAATAAAATGTAATATGTGATAGCTTTGTATATAGTCGTGTAAATATATTACTCTGTGCAGATAAAGACATTACTTTATAGGTATTCTCGATTTTGTACTTACTCATATAGTCATGTTAATTACTATATTATTGATTGTCATTTCACCTGTAACGTAGAATTGACGTTCAGTTGTTTTGTTTACTAGTTCCTCAACCATATGGGTACTACAATATTATTAAGTGCTTGTAAAATTCTCTAAGTTAATCATTACTAAATGAATATTACAAAATAAATATAGTATACATTATATATTTTTCAGAATTGAAACACCAATACTTGATGAAAACTTTGTACAAATATAAGCAATATAGAATAATTTGAGATGTTATGTCGTTAATTTTTACTCGGTATTGTTATAGCATACTTATTAGTTGTATTTAGAGATGAAACATTTTTACAGTATAAAATGTGCTTAGAAAATTTACCTATCTACATACATATATACCTACATATTATATACAATCAACCAGTTGCTCTGATGTTAAGGGGTACAAATACAATTTTATTGGCTAACATGATGTATTCAAAAGATTCTGTTCATAGATATTCTGAAATTAATATTTTTGTACTTAGAGAATACGTGATTGTTGGGCCTAAAAGTTTTCAGTAGTTGTAATTGTTTTAAGTAAACTAACTAGTGTCGAGACTAAACTTTTAGTATTTCAACATACTGGCTGTTTATAATTAAGTATACAATATTTTATGTGAAGAAAATTAAACTTTTAAGAACATTTCGTTCTGAAAATTGTGATATTAATAAGGCCTTTGTATTACTTTATTCGAATTATCATGGTGTAATGCTAATATTTGTTAAAAAAAACACTGTTCTTTTTAAGAGAAGGACGTGTTGTTAAAATCACAAACACGAAAACTTTTAGGTCGAAGAATTTAAATGTTCTAGCTGAAATAATCACTGCAATTATGATAATTTTTATACGTATAAAGAATATCTAATACGATCTATATAAAGAATTATATCTGCTTCATAACCAATCACTAACTTATTCAGTCGATTCTTACAGTCATATTGATAGTGTAAGCCTATTTATACATACCTACTTAAAAAAAACCTTTTGTTATGAAAACTTATTTAAATATATGCATTAAAACAAACGACAAATAAACAATTAAAAAATATTAATTGTATTTTGATTGAAACGAGCACTTATTACTGCGTATTCCAATTATTATGAGCTCATACTCATAATTTGAAGCGAACGATAAAATGGCAATACGTGTCTACAATTTCATTTGATGTAAGTATCTACTTATCTACTCGTATTACATCCAATTAATGGTAAATCGTAATGATTGTATAGTACTCATTTTGTGGCTGATTTCACTGAATATTGAAAGTATTTTGAAGTTTTGTTATTTCGCCATCATCACCACCATCATCAAAGCTTGTGTTTTGGAGCAGAGGCAGCTCTTCTATGTTTCTTGTTTTGGTTTAACTTGGCTTTTGCGAGAGCGCCTGTCGTCTGACTTTGAGAGGCTCGTCCGTTAATCAGCAGGCCATCGATTCCGCTAATTTTATGTCTGGTCAAAGCCACTGTCATGCCACAGACACTGCAAAAAATTATTATCATTGTCATAAATTGAATGGAAGTAGACTTTAGAACCATGTGTTCGTGTATTGCCTTTGATTGATACATTGGTTTTCCGGGATCTTCTGCCGTCTGACCTCCCAACTCTGAGAGGTAAGCAGAGCAGCTAGAAAGGCGTAGCCAAAGCTCGTCTATTATTCAGTAACTGGCGGGTTCACTGTAGGGAATGCGAGGATTCTTTACTCTCCTCTAGTTCCTCCGCTTCCTTGGCCTTGAACCCACTTCAGCAACAAAAGCAGGCAGTTCTACCGGCTTCAGATTTGATGGAGCAGATGAATATCCGTATCTGACTGACAGTTGAACAGTTAGTTGGTACTACAAGATAAATGAGTATTGGTACCTCATTATATCTAATCATATTGTATCTTTTTATCTATAATAATATCAGCGTTCAATGGACGAAAATAAATCTTAGTTACATGATTAAAGTTCTTTAACAGATAGTTGTTTCTTTACTACAGAATGTATGTGTGTACATCATTTGTCTATCTAAAATGAATGCACATCAATAACTAAATTTGTAAACAAATATAAATATTCAGTTTTTATAATTAGAATTCTGAGTCATTTTCTCTTTAATGGCATCTAGTAGAGTTTTGAGGTACCCATGTGCTGATACAAAAATACAATATAAGAGTTCAATAACTTTATCATTTAGATTTCGAAATACAATGACAATTAAATACCGATTTCTATATAGCACCGAGTAAAACGGGATGAATAGGGATCAATTAATGAATGAAAAATAAGGTTGTCGTTATATTATTCAATTATTTCTCTTACAAAGTGTCAAGTATGTAACCAAATATTTGATAATTAATAATAATTACCTATCATTCTCTCATCCACAGGTCTCATTCCAAAATCATTACACACATCACTCACAGAATTAGGTCTACATAAAAAAGTATATTTCATTACAGAGATCAATTGTTATAGATACATGGTCCATAGTTAGGCTATTCCTCACATCCACTACACAAACACCCACCACAATTCAAAATGAACCGACTCACTTGGCTCAAGCCCGTGATAGGTTAAGCATGGTAAGTGGTAAGCATAGTTTAACTAGCTTGTGATATGGAATCTAGGATACGGATAAACATACTTAAATACTTTTATTTTTGTAAATACTTACATATTATATATAGAAACACCCAGACCAATGCAAATATCCATAGTCATGCATACAAATATTTGCACTGAGCGGGGATCGAACCCGCGCCTCCTGCGTAGCAGTCGCGGTCACTACCACCACGCCACAGAGGCTGTCAATTCTTTACTTCATGACATTGAACTGATCCTTAATTTCATTTAAGAGAAAATAATTGCAAACTTTATCTGACCATTTCATATCTATTCGACCTTGGTTGTTTATTCATTCCGTTTTACAGCAAAGAGTTACAAGATGATATAAAGATTTTTTATTTTTATTTACAACGCTGAAGGTAAATACAAAGTTCTTTTTTATTTATTACAATAAAACTTTTACATAGATTATACATAGCTCTATACAACAAAAATGTGTAGTCAGTTTATCTGCGGGATTCAGTCTCCGTACATTTGGCTGATTGTACTCCGTACAATTTACACGCGAACGTAATTAGGTATATTGTAGTCCTATAACGATATTTTACTTCCAAATATGTTTGCTTGATTCAGTAAGTTTCAATACAATGAATTTACTTGAATAAATCCATGCTTGGGTGTTCTTTTTATAAGAATAGCGTTATAAAAAAAAGCAATTCCGAGGGCTGTAGATGAGTGGCCAAAGGTTCGCGCCCATTGGCCACCCTTCCGGAAGCCTTCTTTCTACTTCAACCCCGGAATACAATAACGGCTTCTGAGAATTTGATGATCGTCAAAATGGTATTGAAATATAACTCACAAAATCTAAAAGTAAGTACGTACTTACTTCCGCGTATTGCTATTACGTACCTATATTTAACATGGTGCAACATTTGAACCCCTCATAGAGATCCATAAGCCTCTTGCTATTTAGATTTAAAGAACTCGGTTCTTTAGATATTCAGACTTATATACAAATAATGGGGATCGAGGGATTCGAATTCAATAATCAATCATCATTATACAATAATGTTAACGGAAATTAACGTAATCATGTAACCTGATTGAAACGTTAGGCAATTGGGTATTTGACAACTATTACAAAAATATATGAAATGTATTTGATATGATAGTTTAAACGTAAAAAATAATAATTGGTTGCGCCGAAGTGGAAACTGTATTTTTGACACGGAAACCCACTCCTTTTATACCCGTCTCCTCTCCCGCACTAATCATAGATATGGCTTCCGTCCGCCATTTGTGAAATATAGACACTCAGTCTCGCTTCGAACTAGCCAGCGTAAAGGCGATCGCGCGCGCGCGTCTCTCAGAAATGAATAATATTTGTTGTATTTTAACCGCCTCATAGACCTTTACCGATCGGATGGTGCCTCTCGTGTGTTCCTCAAGGGATCTAGTGACGCTGACGGCAGCTCCTGAGCAAGGAAGAGAAGATCCGTGTACCGGCTGCGATGAAAAACACGTGGGTCGTGAAGGTTAGTGCATCCTCTCCTAATTTCTCGGGCTGCATTCACTGCCTGGATCGAATCCGCGGCAGCCCGGCCACCTGTCTTGTTTTGTGTGTAAAGTGTCAATAGAACAGTTATCTGCTTCCCCGCAATACAGTCCACTCGCACACGTTGGCCCACGCGCCACCATTTTTGGTCCGGATCGAGCCGGATTCTTAGCCGTAGTTCGTATTTTGTTATTATTCTAATGGGAATGAGCGCACCGCACCTAAGTGCCTGGTTATTTTAGTAGAAAACCCCGCATCCAGACACTTAGGCTTAGAATTTGTTGTCCGTTCGCCGCTGGCTCGCATTGTACCTACCTAATACATAAATAGGTTAGGTATCATATCAACACTTAATCGTAGTTCACAATTTTCGCATCGCACCTAAGTGCCTGGTTATTTTAGTAGAAAACCCCGCATCCAGACATTTAGGCTTAGATCTTAGGTATACTCAGACACCCTAGTGCATAGGCACAGTGTAATACCTAACGCATTTGGCTTTGTTTTGTTTTTTTCAATTACGTTGTTCTCGGCTCACGTCGTATTTGCCTAGTACCTGCGTGGGTAGACACGTGGCTGTGCCTACCTCGCTCGCATCTCATCCCAATTCATACGAAAGTATTTTAATTTGAATAGATATTACGCAATACTTAATCTCGGAAATAATAGTTGAATCTAGACAGCGACCATCGCGCAGGTGCGACCTTGTTGCTATGCGCGTTTGTTCAAGCGTGCATTCACAGTTGTAAGCACCTACCTACCTACATAGTTAACGCTCGCGCCGCCTCGCTGCTCTGTACCGCTAGGATTAAGTCATTTCATATTTAATTGTAAACATGTCCCCAAAGGTTGATAAGACCGGTAAGGTTCAATTGAAACTTTTATACGCTAGAAAAGAAATGATTTACTCTCGCGTACAATCGATTTATGATAGTGCACTTAAAACCTCTGATTTGGTCATCAGAGATTCGTTCTTGTGTTCTATAGAAAACTTAGATAGTCTACGCGCGGATTTCGAAACCTTAGTGCATGACATCAACGTTTTAGAGTTGAATTTGGATCCCGATTACTCAGTGAGTTATCAAGCCTTGTCGTCGTTTGACGATTTGTATTGTCGTATCAAGCGCGTCGCGAGGAGTTTGGAGAAGCCGTCTGACCGACCCAACCCCACTCGCGACCGACCTAAGTTGCCACCAATTCAAATACCCGAGTTTGATGGTAACATTCGCAATTGGTGTCGATTTATAGATAGTTTTGAGAATACAATAGATAAGAACGATTCGTTGACAGATCACGAAAAATTGCATTATCTCGTTGAAAAATTGACTGGTAAAGCTATAACCGCTTGCGCTGGAATTACGTTTAGTGCCGGGAATTATAATTTAATTTTAAATACTTTGAAAGCTAAGTATGAGGATAAAAGATCGGTAGCTAACGCCTATTTAGATCAGATGTCTGATTTGAAATCTATTACGGCATGTAACGATCAAAACTTAGAGAAATTTCTAGATACTTTCGCGTCAGCTGTTCGCGCCGTAAAGAACTTGAAGATCGATGACCTCTGCGACTTCGTATTTTTGTATATGGGTTTAAAGAAATTAGATTCCGAAACCATTCGTTTGTTTGAGTCGGATCATCGCGGCAGTAAAATTCCTAAGTTCGAAGACTTAGAAAGTTTTGTTCGCGAGCATATAAAGGTATTGCAACGCTCTTCATCGAAACATGAAGGCGCGAAGAAGGTTGTTACTTCTGAACGCAAAATAGATGCGTCATCGAAGTCACTGAGGTCAACCCATACTTATGTTAATACCGCACCAGCACGTGTACAATCACCTGTTTGCTCTTTGTGTAGTACTCATCACTCGCAACTGTACAAGTGTCCTGGTTTCCTAAAATTGTCGCCTAGTGATCGTTATAAATTTGTTCGCGCTAATAATCTTTGTTTTAATTGTCTCGGTACTAAACACCGCGTGGGTTTATGTAATAGTGGAAATGGTTGTCGCAAATGTCAAGCGAGACACCACACTTTGCTTCATTTTGAAAATAGTAATGCCGCATCCAAGGTGAGCACAGTTGGTTCGTCGAGCGGTGACGCGCGGCAGCCTGCGCCGCAGCCGCAGCCCGAGCTCGCACGCGCTCCGGCCTGCCCGGGGACCGCTACGAATGACGTCACCTTGTGTTCGTTCTCCGCTAGTGCTGCCCTCACTACGGTTTGTCTTGCGACCGCTCGCGTGGTTATTGTTGATGCATTAGGTAAACCGCACATTGTTCGAGCGCTATTAGATGGCGCTTCGCAAAGTAATTTTATTACTCAAGATTGTTGTCAACGTCTTGGTTTCAATGTTGATAGGCGTTCAACCTACTCAGTGGTGACGGGTTTTGGAGGTTTACGGTCAGCTGTTCATGGCACAGTTAAAACGAGGTTTGGATCTCGTTTTAATAATAAAATTTGGTTTGACATGGATTCGCTCGTTACAGATAAAAATAACTGAACAGTTGCCTACCGTCCCAGTTGACACGTCTTTATTAACGAAATTTAAAGACTTGCCTTTAGCTGATGAGA
Source organism: Eilema griseolum (assembly GCA_963662185.1). Classification (NCBI taxonomy): domain Eukaryota; kingdom Metazoa; phylum Arthropoda; class Insecta; order Lepidoptera; family Erebidae; genus Eilema; species Eilema griseolum. The sequence continues at coordinate 21,880,286 of OY759230.1, read as the reverse complement.
CTTACGCTGTTCCTGGAGTCGTCGATATATTGATCGGCGCTTCGATTCTCCCGCACCTCCAGTTATCACGTAAGGTCAAAGGGGGACCGACGTACCCCGCTCCGCACGCCCTGGAAACAGTTCTGGGTTTTGTTATAATTGGTTCCGCACCCGCTTCTATAGATAGTTTTAGTCACTCGACTGCTTCGTTCTGTTGCACCGTCGAGCCGCCACTGGAGTCTACCATCCGCAAGTTTTCACTCGGTGGCTCCCGTGTATCCGCTGAAAAACGCTTTCTTTGTTTGGAACGAAAGATGCAGGCGTCCCCAAAGTCGAAGCGGGCCTATGATGAGGTTGTTAACGAATATTTAGATAAAGGTTACATCTCACCTGCGCCTGCGGACACTGGCGGGACCCAGCCTTCGTACATTATCCCGCACCGCGGAGTTATTAGAGAAGATAAGCTTACTACTAAAACTCCGCGTAGTTTTGGATGGCAGTGCTAAGACTAGCACTTCCGTGTCGCTTAATGACATTTTGTATTGTGGTCGGAATCTTTAAGGTAATTTATTTGACATAATTGTAAATTTTCGCATTAATATTAGTAGAATTTTAGCTTTTAGGACTCAACAGTCGCTTTGTGTTGGGCCCACTCTTCGCCCCATCGTTGGGACACATTCGTCGCTAATAGAGTGGCAAAATTCAATCTGAATTGGCGCCACATAATCTCTTTCACGTTGCTGGCACCGACAACCCAGCCGATTGTCTCTCTCGTGGATTGCTTCCTTCGCAAATTTTGGATCACCCGTTGTGGTTTGGTGGACCGTCCTGGATTCATGCCGCGTTAGATGGGTGGCCAGTTAGTCAATTCAATCCCACTACGGTTTCCGAACCACCCGAGGAGAAGAAGCACTCGCTTGTTGTATCGGTCCCACGTGAAGAGACCCTTATTTTGTTGTTGGCTAATCGCGTCTCGTCTTGGTCGAGACTGTTGCGTTGTGTTGTTTGTTCGCCTCTGCCCGCTGCCTAGCCAGCAGTAGGCACGAGCTCCAATCTAGGTTTATATTTTAGTTGTTATTTCCCAAACCTAGATTTAGATTAGACTTTAGATTTGTTTCGCATTTGTCGTTTCGAAGGTAACCCTTCAAGCCGGGGGGAATGGTTGCGCCGAAGTGGAAACTGTATTTTTGACACGGAAACCCACTCCTTTTATACCCGTCTCCTCTCCCGCACTAATCATAGATATGGCTTCCGTCCGCCATTTGTGAAATATAGACACTCAGTCTCGCTTCGAACTAGCCAGCGTAAAGGCGATCGCGCGCGCGCGTCTCTCAGAAATGAATAATATTTGTTGTATTTTAACCGCCTCATAGACCTTTACCGATCGGATGGTGCCTCTCGTGTGTTCCTCAAGGGATCTAGTGACGCTGACGGCAGCTCCTGAGCAAGGAAGAGAAGATCCGTGTACCGGCTGCGATGAAAAACACGTGGGTCGTGAAGGTTAGTGCATCCTCTCCTAATTTCTCGGGCTGCATTCACTGCCTGGATCGAATCCGCGGCAGCCCGGCCACCTGTCTTGTTTTTTTTTTTAATAATAATAATAATAATAATAATTTATTTCTAAGAATATGGTACATTGAGGTCTTTATGTTATTTCACTTGTTCAAACATATTCTACCATACCCTGGTGTAGAAATATTAAATTTTATAATAATAATATTTAAGATTTACAATAGTAATGTCAAATATGTCACTCATGCAATCAATTAATTATTTATTTCTATTACGTTTTACAATAATAATTTAAATTTTACGATAATAATATCAAATATATAACGCATGCAATCAATAATTATTTATTTTATTAGTCATTTATTTGTTTTACATCAGTCAAATGTCCTTAAAATTAAATTTGCTATCCATATATTCCCTCACTGAATAAAAACACTTATCTACTAAGAAATTAAATATGCTGAATTTAAATTTAGTCATAGGTAGCGCTCGCACACCAACTGGCAGTTTATTATATATTTTTATAGCCATACAATATGCATTTGAGGAATATAGATGTATTCTTTGCTGGGGCACTAAAATTTTATAAGGATCTCTACTATTTGTCTTTTTCAATATGTCATCATGTAGCGGAAACATTTGTGGATATTTCTTCACAAATAGGCACATTTCATAAATATAAAGGCAAGGAAATGGCAGAATTCTTAGTTTTTTGAAGATTGGTTTGCAGTGTTCTCGGTATCCGGCTCCATACAGAGCTCTAACACACTTCTTCTGTGCCAGAAGTACACTCTCTACTTCTACCGAGTTACCCCATACAACGATACCATATCGTAGCACTGATGAGATGTATCCATGATACGCTGACAGAGCTGTCTCTCTGGAAGCTATCTGTCTCAATTTCCTTAGAGCGAATACAAACTTGTCCACTTTTGCACATACATTTCCAACATGTTCTTTCCAATTTAAATACTTATCTATTGTTATTCCAAGAAACAGAGTTGAGTTGACAGGTTTAATAAATGTATTGTTAATATTGATATTTGGTGAAGCGCATTTAGAATTATATGTTTCAAACTTAATTATTTTAGTTTTATCGACATTAATCTGTAAGTTGTTGTTTTGTAACCATTGTATTGCCCTATTTAACTCCTGATTAGTTTCAGTTTCTATGTCAGATTTATTTTTACACTTAATCATAAGTGTCGTGTCATCAGCAAAGAGTATACAGTCATGCATAATATTCTTGCTGAAGTCATTTATGTAAATAAGGAACAGTAAGGGCCCCAATACACTCCCTTGAGGAACACCGCAACTATTTATTTTTAATGTTGATGTAAAAGTTACCTCTGTGTTTTTTACTATTTTTGTTATCATAGTGCACTGTTGACGATTTGAGAGATAACTTTCCAACCAATTATAAGCGTTACCTCTTATTCCGTATCTCTCCAGTTTGTTTAGTAGGCGGTTGTGTGGGACGAAGTCAAATGCTTTGCTCATATCTAAAAAGGTAGATAGCAGTGACATCTTCTTGTCTAGAGCTTCAGTGACTTGTTTTACAAGCGAAAAACAGGCTAATGCTGTAGAGCTGTTTTTTCTGAATCCAAATTGATTTTCTACTAGTATTTTATTCGTCGTCAAGAAATTATTAAGTTTTTGAAACATGGCTTTTTCAAAAATCTTTGAGAAAATGGGTATTAGGGTTATTGGCCTATAATTACTAATGATTGTGGGGTCTCCCTTTTTAAATAGTGGTTTTATGATTGATAATTTCAATTTAGTTGGAAAAATTCCATCTTCAAACGATTTATTAATTAAGTGGCTCATGGGCATGGCTATACTTTTTGCATTATGTTTGATTAATTTCGTAGTTATTTCGTCATATCCCGTAGCATTTGTGTCGTTTAGTGACCGTATTATTTTTATGACGTCGTCCTGACTTACCGGAGTTATGAACATACTTTGCAATTCATTACTTAAATTTATGTCATTTATTTTACTATAATTTGATTTATTAGTTAATTCTATATAATAATTATTAAAATATTCACAAATGTCACTAGGTTTATTAATTATTTTGTCATTTATTTTCAATTCTTTAATATCCTGATTACTATTATTTGTATTCATATTATTCTTGATAACAGTCCATGTCGCCTGGCATTTATTCTTAGCAGTACTTATAAATCTATTATTATTTATACTTTGAGATTTTTGAATGCATTTTTTCAATATTTTAGTGTAGGTTGTATATTTACTTTTTTGAAATGTCTTGTTTGTCGCTTCATTTTGATATTTGTAGTATAATAATCTCTTTTTTCTGCAAGATGTTTTGAGTCCTTTACTTATCCACGAGTTCTTAACTTTTTTATGACCTTTTTTATAACGAACCAAAGGAAAACATAGTTTGAACATAAGCGTGAACAAATCGTGAAAGATATTAAAAGATTGGTCACAGTCCCTTTCTTCATAAATTTCTGTGAATGATAATGCCGAAATACACTGTCTGAATTTATTCATATTATACCAACAGAAGTTTCGTCTTGTTTGATACCAACACGTGTGTTTAGAGTTCTTAATACTTGCATCTGTATAAAACATTAGAGATTGACCTGTATCGTGGTCTGATAGGTTTAGGGTATGCGTACCGGCCACTACATCTGCAACTAGAATATTCGAAGCTATTTGATCTATACTCGTAGCTTTTCTTGTGGGAGTATTGATATGTGTCAGTATGTTATAATTTCGTAAAATAGACAACAATTTTTTTGTGTCTGCATTTATGTTTAAAACATCGATATTCCAATCTCCACACAGTATAATATATTTCTTAATGTTATGCGTTATAATACTTAATAATTTTTCAAGCCTCGTAAAGAACACATCAATGTCTGAACCTGGGATTCTGTAGATACAAACGATTATAAGATTATAGTCAGTTACCTCAATGCCACAGCATTCGAATTCATTGGTAAGAGCTATTTGTCCAATTGATGGTAATGTTTTAAATTCTAGATCGCGTTTAATCAATATACATGAACCGCCTCTTTTTTTATCCCGTCTAGAATAATAAGCAACTAATTTATAATTTGATAATATAAGACTGTTTTCATGACCTGACTGTACAAATGTTTCAGTGAGACATATAAAGTCTATAGGGCCAATTTTATCGATTAGATTAGTGATCGTAACTTCAAATACCCCTAATTTATTGAGTATCCCTGCAATATTTTGATGAAATAGTGTTAACCTTTTCCTATTTTCTAATCTAATTTCGTCGCATGCCTCCTTATTCACGAAAAAAACCAATAGTAGATTCCGCTTGGTTATCAAGCATAGAGGATCGATTTAGTGTTGTTGTAATACTTTGCTCATTCTGTTTTGCACTAATTTTATCCCTGTGCATTATAGGGAAATAGAATGGTATAGTACCTTTCTTTGCTACTCCCTTGATTCTCTTATTTGATTCAAGAGGTAACATGTTTTTTTTTGCTACCCTTACACTTTTAAGCACTTTTTCATTACAATAATTTATGTAGTTGATCCGATACTCAGTTCTCAGAATTTCTTTGAGTAATAATCTAGAATTAAGTAATGGATTAATCTTGTAGCCACTATCAACAAATTCTACATGTTTTAAATTACTGGAAATTAATTTTAGGATCTGGTTAATATTTCTTACATTCATATATCTATTAATGTGTACATTACCAAGTAAAACGTTCGTATGTGACATATTATATAAGGTATAGTACATAAAAGACTGCATCAAAAGTGGATTCTCGTCACAAGAGCCGGTTATTATAATTACAAAGTCATTTTCATTAAAATTTTTAGTCAATGATAAACAAGATTTTAATATTTCATTCGTAGGAGCATTAGGCTTAATAATTGTCAAAATTGAATACTTATTCCCTAAACTATTCTGTAGTATATTGCCTAGACCTCTTCCTTCTTCACCAGCAAGAATTAGTACGTTTTTCTTCACCATATTTTGTTGCAGTTGTTCGTTATATTTCAGGGTAGATTTCTTAATAGGACTGATAGAGGCAGATGACACAATGTTACTGTCTTTCACCTCGCACTTAGGTGTGCGGTTGTTATTAAAATGAGTAGATTGTTTTGGTGTACAATCCGTTTTTGTAGGGGTCTTATTTGTCTCAGTCACTTTAGTCAAATCATCAATAGTTTTTTTAAGACCTGTATTTTCTATACTCAAATTGTCAATTTTTAATTGTGCCGATTCCAATTGTAAATTTAGGTGTTTCATCTGTAATTTTAGTCGGTTTATTACTTCTTGACTATCCTCTTCGTCTGATATGTCGTGACAGCTATTGTCGTTAGTGTTGGGAGCTATCTCGTTATTATTCGATAAGTTTGAGTCATCGTCGTCACTTTTCGTTTCGGAATATTGTTTATGTCGTCGTTGTGTTATATTTCCGAAGAAATTCATCTTTTTATTTTATAGTAATTATGTCTCACAAAGTTATTCGCACAAAAAGAGCAAACAAAGCGGGGATCGAACTGCCGTCCTCTTGTGCAAGAGGCAACGCACTCAGCCTCGAGACCAAACGATCATTAAGATAAGTTCTTAAATTTGGTATTCGCTTAGTAAGGAGATATTTTTACTATCAATAGTTTCGTATTATCTCCGTTTTTAATAGGTACCTCCTTTGTACATAAAATAATCCAACAAAATGACTCACTGGTTGGTTCGGTTGCTTGAATGTTTACTTATAATTGAATTTCTTAATATATTTGGACCTTTTTACACTATTGTCTGGTGTTTTGTAAAACCTACGTCGTTTAATGTTTGTTATTGTTTATTTTATTTAACACAAGTAATTATATATTAACACAAGTTAGACATTTTCACGATTTCACTGGCACAATATTATAACAAGTTCTTTTTCACAATTGGATGGTTTATTTGTTCTGCAAATGATATCCCTTATAATTTGTATGTTTATGAATGTATATATTACTTCTTTTCGAACTTTTTGTTGTTATAACTATTTTTTTAAAACAAAATTACGCGGAGTCAATCTTATCGTGCGGACGGTGGCGCCCTCTTTTGTGTGTAAAGTGTCAATAGAACAGTTATCTGCTTCCCCGCAATACAGTCCACTCGCACACGTTGGCCCACGCGCCACCAATAATTATACAAAATGTATTTCACGAAAATATGAATTTTAAGTACCTATTCTATTTTTACATAATAAAATTGAGATTTTTTATCTGTATCTCACATGAGGCAAAACGCAAAAATCTGTTGATGGTTCGCGTGACGTATCTATTAAAATTTTACTTAGTTTAACAGAAACTTTTCTTCCAAGAAAAGTTTCTGTTAAACTAAGTAAAATTTTATAAATATAAAATTATAAAATTTTATAAAATCTATTAAAATTTTACTTAGTTTAACAGAAACTTTTCTTGGAAGAAAAGTTTCTGTTACGCGAATTTCGAAGATATTATTTAATGACGTCACGCACCCTAAGAATGTCACGTGACCGATCGGTTTTCGCGCACTTTTTAAGCTAACGAAGTGAAAATGGGTTTTTTTCTAATTAATAAGGTTTTACGGGAAATGTTGAATTGTAACAGGTATGAAATCAATTTCTACATCTTTTAAGATAGGTTTCCAAAATTTGTCAAATACCCAATATAATTTTTTTTTATACAACTTAGGTGGCAGACAAGCACACGGCCCACCTGATGGAAAGTGGTTACCATGACCTATGAACGTGTGTAACACCAGTGGAGTCACATCCGTGCTGCCGACCCTGTAAGAACAGAGATTTTGTGCCGTCAGTGTAGAGGACAAAGCATCACAAGTCTTTGGTCGTGCCACTGACAGCACAAAAATTCTCCAGTGAGCTCTGGCTACCCTGCTCACCGCCGGGAACACAACACGAAGTTATTATAACCGCGGTATTCTGTAGGGCGGAGGTACTTCCCTAGTCGGACTGCTCAATTGGGCGGAAATACCGCCGTGTCCTACCTCCTTATATCACGCTATTTCCCGTTAATAATGTTATTATCATGGAACGCGTACGTAATCATTGTCAAATACGACTTTATGTTAAAAATACGAGCAACGCTTACCATGAGACATGAGACGCTTTAGATAGCGATATATTATGTAGATACAATATATCATTACGTTTCCTTGTTCCCAATTAAAATTGTCCTAGTCTATCATCTTCTCTGTCCCAATGTAATAGGTGGCGAGCCTATTGCCAATAACCGGGCACTTATAAACCTGTGGTAAATACACACATAACTTCGAAAAGCATCGAAAAGTCATTGGTGTGTGCCATGGTAAGACCTTTTTTTTAAGATTATATTGATAACTTTATTGACTTTCGTGTTTCTGAAATGCTGATATAAAGTACTCATAAACTTTCCGAAGTACTGCTTAGTAAATAATGAATGATTGCTCAGCTAAAAATGTGATTGGTGCAAGTTTACTTACCACTTTACATGTAAATAATATGGCACGTGCTATGTTTTCTAACACTTTTACTACGCATAAGGTGGCAGTCGTTAGTGTCAATGTCAATATTTAGGCACTTGCCTACATGAAAAGTAGCAAAAAACCTCAATAATTTGTCATTGCACCTTTCTCTATAACCGAGATTCCTATTTGACTTCTTTTATTCGTCACTAAAACAACTGCTTTGGATTCATTACTGTTATAATTTAACGGCTATATTAAGACGGAGCTTTACTACGTAAAGATTTTACATACACACAATCACGCCTGTAAATCCCTGAAGGGGTAGGCAAAGGTATATTAACACACATGTTCTAGATTTTAATCCAAATAATATGTATAGAGAAAGGACCTAAGAGTTTTGCTGAATGGTGCGATATTCTTTTAGTACACGCACGCGTTTATACGGCCAATGAGAGAATCGAGAGATGTAGGTTTTTTTTATACAACTTAGGTGGCAGACAAGCACACGGCTGATGGAAAGTGGTTACCGTGATCTATGAACGTATGTAATACAAGTGGAGTCACATCCGTTCTGCTAACCCTGTAAGAATAGAGACTTTCTGTGCCTTCAGTGCAGAATACAAAATCAGGACAAGCCTTTGGTCTTCCCACTGACAGCACAAAAACTCTCCAGTGAGCTCTGGCTACCCTACTCACCACCGGGAACACAACACGAGGTTATTATAGCCGTGGTATTATTAACATTCTCAGGCCACTAACAGTTTTGATTCTCCCTTAATAGGCGGCGAGCCTATTACCTACCGTCAATCGAACCAACACTGAGTTATTTCTGCGAAACGTCAACAAATTTCATACTGCTTAAAGTTATTTTTTTTTTAATATAGAACACGTCAATTAGACTTCGCCTTGCCTGATGGTAAGCTGAAGGCAAATTCCCAGAAAAGAGGGTCACCATTACTTACACATACCGTGTGACAATGGTGACACTCAGCTTGACGGCCTCATCATATACTTTTTCACGCCCCGCTTAAAGGACCCGAGACTGTAGGAAGAAGGAAACACGTGAGCTGGTGATAAATTCCAGGCCTTAATGGTGCGACAGAGGAAAGAGTCTCCGAACCGCTTGGTTCTTGATCGGATGTTTTGCACCGTGTGCGGATGACATCTAAGACCTGCACGTGTTGTCCTGTGTAGGAAAGGGGAGGGTGGGACTAATTGGAAGAACTCAACAGAACACTCCCCATGGTACAGACGGTAAAATACAGCCATGGACGCAACATCTCTACGCATCTGTAAAGGTTCTGGGGTGTTCGTGACTTGATTCTTAAGATTGAATTAATAATCAAGTGCTGTAAAACATAATAACAATCAATTATTTTTTTATTTAAATTAAATTATAAAGCGACTGAACGAACCTGAAGAATTAAAATTTGATATTTTTTTGACAATTGATAATATTATTATTATTAATTTCTTTTGGATTAATAAAATATCAAAGGAATTTATATTATTGACGATGACTTTCAGATGATTTATTATTATTTTGATTTGAATAGTGTTAACTTGATCACAAAACACGAATCGAATAATGTAATATTTGTATACAATTACTGGTGATAATACTATGTACCTATTTTATTTTTAGTGACTAACTTATTGTGACTACATTATGCGAATAAATAGATAAATAAATAAATAAAAAAAAAAATTTTAAAACAAGAAGTAAATAAAATTGCTTCTATTATATTCGTATGTAATTGGGCTAGGGCTGTACGATCCCTAAGTACATATATAGTATTCTACTGGTGTCGATAACCTTTCTAAAGTTAGGCTAAAGTTGCGAAAGTACAGTCTGCGCCCAGTTAAGCTCGTGAGCTAAACTTTGTCAATAATACCTAATACCAGTCGAGTACGAGCCAAAGATGTATCGGCATTACCTTATTGTGGGTACAATGTTAGTAAGTAGATCCTGCGCTAAGGATTAATGCCGCAGGGGGTCTGTTCCAAAGTCCTCACGACTTCGCTAGCAAATGCCTATCATGTTACATTTTGCCTTATAAGAATTTTCGTAGTACATATTGTGTCTCGACGCAACACCCAATGGCACGAGGTAGACCATCTCTCATCAACCGTGTATCTTTGAAAAGTGCACTAACTTTACTTACTGCAAATAAAGAACTGTAAGCTAAATTTTCAGATCATAGTAATACAAGACATAAATAAAACAACCTTCGGCAACCAAAGCGACCCACAGGCGGCGTGCGTTTTAGTCGGTTCGAGTCCGACATAACCTCCTTCACCGGCTCCGGTGGGGAGGTATCCGTGGGGATTTTGCGCACGTAAAAAAAAAAAAAAAAAAAAAAAAGACATAAATAAAACAAAATTATAAGCCTTACACATATTGAGAATTCACTTGTACTTTTACACATTTTTTTTCCACAATTCCTCAGGCAACCTTTGAGGATGCCGTAAAGCGAAACCGGTCAGGTCTAATAATAAATAAAAAATACTGTGGAAAGTACAAGTGAGTGAGTACTATTACTTATACTATTATAAGTAGCCTTGATTATTTCCTTGTTGTCTTCTTTTGATTATGAGTTTTTTGTTTCCAAACTGATTTTAAATAAATAATATAAAGAGATAATTTACTAAACTAAACTTAACAATCTATGACGCAGGGTTTCCTCATCGGGTTGGGTGGTCAGATGATAGTCGCTCCTGTAAAGGTATAGCAGAGGAGCGAAGAGCGGACTCCAGAGGATGCAAACGGAACTGACTCGGATGATAATGAATTGCTTCTATGAGAAGCAGTTGTACAAGTGTGATCGCACCTAGACGTTAAAAGGAATGTCAAATAATGAACCAGGGGCACTAATAAAAACAATATTCGTTGGGCACACACAATGATTTCCTCACATTAACAGGATTTAGAGGAAGAAGTTTATTTTTATTAATGAGTGAATGATTGTTGTACGAAATACGGTACAATGTTATTGTGCGATACCTACAATTGTTAAACAGTTATTTACTTGCCCACGAATTAGACTGCAAAGGCATAATAATAAGGTGAAAGTCATAACTAAAGTAAACTTGTACGTATCGACGTGGTCACAGAGCAAAATCTAAGTCTATAATTTTTTTAAACTTTAGTTACATAGAGCCGCGTGGTTCCCGGCAGAGTAGAATTTGGACCACTCTATCTCTTCCCATGCGGTATCGTACAATGCGACTAAGGGATAGGGCTGTTTAACATCAAACAGATATATACAGCCCACACTCAGGCTCAAATGCATGGCTCGAATCAACAATAGTGCCCGGAATACGGCAATAGGCTCACCCCCTATTACGTGGGACCAAATACAATGATTGGTGAAATGTGGGTGTTAATTCACCTATGCCTAACCCTCCGGGGATAAAGTCGTGATTATATGTATGTATGTAGTTGCATAAGTAAAAACTTAATCATGATAGTATTAATAAGGTCGAATAACTATTAATATCCAACAGTGGACTCCAATAGGCTAATTGATTAATTGATTGATGTATACCAAACAAAAATACAAAAAATAGGATTCTGTACAAGAACCGAAAAGTTGTTAAGTACCTCGGAAGTTACGGTAACATAAGCAACATAAACTCATAACATAAACTCACACCTATATGCCCAAAGGGGTAGGCAGAGGTGCTAGCACGCACATTTCGCCAGTTTATGTTTAGGTCCCAATGTAATAGGTGGCGAGCCTATTGCCATTAACCGGGCACTTATAAACCTGCGATAAATACACACATAACTTCGAAATGCATCGAAAAGTCATTGGTGTGTGCCATGGTAAACCTGGGATCGAACCCGAGACCTCGTCTCAGCAGTCCATTACCCATACCACTAGGCTACACGTCACGTCAATATAGAATTAGATCGGAAATAGACAACATTCAGGACAGAACAGAGAACCACCTCCGTTTTAGGAAGTAAACTTTGACCAACTGATCAACCAAAATTTCCTTCGAAATTTGTAGGCATATATTTGATTCAAAATTAACAGAGGAATTACACAAAATTCTATAAAATTTCACTAAAGTATTACATTTGTATTGAAGTAAAAATACGAATCTCCAAATTCATTAATGTATTTCATTAATGAAATACCATAAACATATTCAATAACAGAGTAATTAATTTAGAGATGGCGATAACATTTTGAAATATCCTGCAGGGATCACGCGAAATGAGTAAATATTAAAAATACTTATAAGTCCTAGTTATGATGATCTATGGTTCCAACTTGTGCCAGGCACTTCACATTTGTTGATGAATATGACATGCATAGCGGTGCTTTTACTTTCAGCTGATAACAAAATAGTATGATGTGGTTTTTTAGAAACTAGGCCGTTAAAGAGTCTTCACGATCTTTTTGCAGGAAAATTATTCTCAGCTCGTACCACTCGCCATTGCCAAATGTAATAGAAATGAAACGAGATGAGAGTGAATTGTAATCTTTGTAATAATTTTATGCATATGACAACACTACATAGGACAACACGTGCAGGCCTTAGATGTCACCCTCACACTGTGCAGAATATACGAGCAAGAACCAAGCGGTTCGGAGACTCTTTTTTTTGTCGCACTACCAAGACCTGGAATTCATTACCAGCACACGTGTTTCCTTCTTCCTACAGTCCCGGGGCCTTTAAACGGGGCTGAAAAAGCATCTGATGAGACCGCCAAGCTGAGTGCCACCATTGTAACACTTAGTGTCTGTAATGGTGACCCTCTTACCTGAGACTTTGCATTTAGCTTACCATCAGGCGAGGTGAGGTCAAGTTGGCGTGTCCTATATAAAAATTTTTTTTATGTGGTTGTCAGTTAGAAACTTAGATAACTTAGATCAAGTTTAATCAAGATTTTTAATACACTATGGCTCTTACTAATAAAAAAATACACAAGGTACTCGTATATACAGTTGCTATGTCAAAATTTTGTATGGCAATTTTGAAATAACAACAGTATATATCCTGTGTGTTTTTATTAGTAAGGATATATATAGATCGGCCATCAGCCATGTGTCATAAGTAAATATATCAATCAATCAATAGGTCTATTACAGTCCACTGCGAGACATAGGTCTATGTGTGCACCATAGCAGCCGATCCTTCGCTTTCCATACCTATTCTTGCAAGTAGTAAGGTATAGCAATTTTATTTAACACCCACATTTCACCAATAATTGTATTCGATTCCATGTAATAGGGGGTGAGCCTAATGCCGTATTCCGGGCACTTTTGTTGACTCGAGCTATGCATCTGAAGCTGGTCTGGGCAATATACACATATATATATGTCTGATGTTAAACAGCCCTACCCTTTAGTCATCTTGTACGACACCGCATGGGAAGAGATGAGGTAGCCCAAATTCTACACTGCCAGGAACCACCCGGCTAGGTAATTTTAACTTCAGTTTCTACCCTTTATAAATTGATAATGATATTTCAATAAAACTATCCATTTAGATATACGAGACAAAATTAAATGAAACCGTTTATATGAAAGCGATGCAAATGGTATTAAATTAACATACACATTTATATCTTCAATGAGCAAATGTATAGCCGGTACTAAATTTCATTAATTCACAGCATTTGATTATCATAAAGTCATTTTGTCCGGTCAATATCGATGGCTGACATTCATTTGACGGGCAACGAGGGAGTACGTGAAAAATGCTATTGAGTGCCTTTTTATCATTCACAATTACCTATCAGTAGCGTGTTAAACGGTCCAATATGTGGAATTTCACGTGAATTTCTATGGAACGGAAACAATTTACGTCGATGAATGTAAAGGGTGCTAGAATTTGATGTTTTTGAAACACAGGTCCGAATTTCCGTGTTAAATTTTTACATTTGCAGGAATTAAAAGCGTAAATAAAATGTTATGTAGATACATTTCTATTGTTAGTTTTATGAATAAACCGGGTATATAGAGCCTACCAGGATTTTCAAGACCCAAGTGAATAATAGATGCAAGTCTACGCCATCCTTAGATTGAAGAACGAGCTCACACCTTATCCTGTTGTATGAAGAGTCAATGTTCGGGCGAGATTTGGACATTACTAAAAAGTTTTAAAATTTAATTGAAAAAAATTACCTTCGCTTCTATATTTGAAGAAGCTGGCACCAGGAGAAAGCTACTAAGGGTATAGTTATCGGCAAACTTCGAGCCCAAACGTTCACAACTTCGAGCATGAGCACCAACTGCTTAATCTAAAAATCAATGTGAGGATTGAATAAACAAAGACGCGAGTCATTTGATTATCCCAATATTCGTATATAATATTCATAAAATAGTAATATAAGTTTATCGATAACTATAGTAACAAACGGGTGTTTATTTCATAAACATCATTAGCGAAAGTCCTAATGTGTGTAACCTACTAAAATATTTCACATAAATACAGAACATTATGCCCATTCCCCAAGTTAGCTCATCTCATTCTATCTAGTAAGGAAGCACGCCATAGGGACTCGTTACATCGCCGGTTACCTCCACAGATCTATAATGGAGATAAATGAATGTCAAAGCACTCAAATAGCCGCCCAGCTACCCTCAAAAGTAAAATAGCACGGGTTACTCCCACATAATGGAGTAAGCGTGTTGGACATTTGTTTCTCAATTAGTTCACGTTTAAACCTACCTCCGTTTGCCTGTTGCTAAATGACGCGGCAGAAAAAGTGTATATTTTTGTGCCGAGTTCATGCAGAGATATGAATTTATAAATGAAACATCAAATGTACTGTTTGTATTTTAAAAAATTCACGTGTTTGATATGTATTGTACGGGCGTCCAGGGCGTATCCAGTTTGTACAACTCGTTACAGTGTTCTGCACAGAAAATAACTGGTCCCGGGATCAAGTCCCGTGCTGGAATACAAATTTCCGAGTTCGATTTTTTTTTTTATGTTCGTCCTCTGCTCTGCATATTCACCTATAATATCAGTGGTATATTTATATGAAATTACCTACTTGTGATGTTTCATCTTAGTATATTAACCAAACGATAAATTAAACCTTATACAAAAATACGTTTCCAAGTGCCGAGCGTTACAAATTTTATTGAAATACATCTTGACACGGTTAATTACTGCCTCAAACTTATGGTATTGACTTCAACATCGTTCAACGTTTTGTTTACGATTCAAGCGATAAAAGTCCAGGCCAAAAATTAATGCGAGCTCTAAAACCAACAGCGTAAACTCGCTAATCTAACAAACTGACGGTATCTATTAAAACATAAATATTGTTATCCACATTACATTGCCGTAAAGCTATAAAATTCAGTCGTTCAGATTTACTCAACAACATTCAATGAAAAACACACCGGGAACACGCTCTTTGCCCAAAGGCTGCGGCGGAAAAATCGAGAGTGATAAATGTTTTTCAGATTCGTGACAGCCGAACGTTTGGTTTATATCTGCTTGCGAATAGACTGACAGTTGTAATGGAGTTAACTAAGGGTGTGAATTCTAACGTAAAACTCTAGGTCCTATAGGTATCTTCTGTTAAGCCTTATTGATGGCCTTTAGCCTTATTGAAAGCCTCGGCCGGCGCCTCCTTCTGCGAGCAAGTAATGCTCGTGAAGGAGGAGGCGGGGTGGGAGCGGCAGCGGGAGCGACGAAGGATCACAAGACAAGCTACCCGCGTACGAAGGCAACTCGGGCGTCGAAGGTCGATGAACGACCTCCGCCCCCCATGAGCGCCGGCCTGGGGGTGACAGGTGGAGCCGCCTGTCACCCTGGCAGAAGCAGGCCGCGGTGGTGGCGCGCGTGGCGCGTCTCCCCGTTTCCGGGGACGAGTTGGGGACTCTGTAGTCCCCACACCCGAGAAGAGGGCCAGATCGTGAGAGATGGCCCTGGGTCGGCCGGGGTGCGAGGGATATGCCTGTCAACCTCACCCTCG
The DNA here is from genome assembly GCA_963662185.1 of Eilema griseolum. Classification (NCBI taxonomy): domain Eukaryota; kingdom Metazoa; phylum Arthropoda; class Insecta; order Lepidoptera; family Erebidae; genus Eilema; species Eilema griseolum. Next base: position 21,864,384 of record OY759230.1, on the reverse strand, counting down.
GCAACCAAAGCGACCCACAGGCGGCGTGCGTTTTAGTCGGTTCGAGTCCGACATAACCTCCTCCACCGGCTCCGGGACTGTAGGAAGAAGGAAACACGTGTGCTGGTAATGAATTCCAGGTCCTAGTGGTGCGGCAAAGAAAAGAGTCTCCGAACCGCTTGGTTCTTGCTCGTATATTCTGCACAGTGTGAGGGTGACATCTGCACGTGTTGTCCTATGTAGGAAAGGAGATGGTGGGATTAGTTGGAAGAGCTCGTCAGAACACTCACCGTGGTAGAGACGGTAAAATACAGTCAAGGAAGCAATATCTCTACGCATCTGCAAAGGCTCGAGGGTGTTCGTGACCTCAGGGTTCCCAATAATTCGGACCGCGCGTCGCTGCAACCTGTCGAGAGCATCTAGTAGGTATTTCGCGGAGCGATCCCAGAGATGCGAGCAGTATTCCACGCAGGAGCGAATTTGTGTCTTATAGAGAAAACACCGCTGCTCCGGCGTGAAAAAACGTCTCACTTTGTTTAGGAGTCCGAGTTTCCGCGAGGGTTTTGATGATGCTCTCGATGTAATTTCTGTTATTCAGTTTGCAGCGAATATCCATGCCTAGGATATTGAGATTGTCCTGCAGTGGCAGTGGCGTGCTCTGAAGAGTGGAAAGGGGAAGGAAAGAAGATACCTTTGCTGTGAACGCACAAGCCTGCGTCTTCTTGGCATTGAACTCGACCATGTTCTCAGAGCCCCATTGTGAAATGTGATTCAAGATCCGGTCCAGCTCAGTGACAAGAAGCTGTCTTTTTTCCACGATATCAGACTGTTTGGCCGCAGGTTATCCGTGATAACTCCCGTGTAAGGTGCTATCGTCTGCATAGCAATGTATGCTGCCGGTGGACAGCATGTCGTTGATATGCAGAAGAAAGAGAGCGGGAGATAATACAGACCCCTGCGGTACGCCAGCATTTATTTGCAAGAACTCCGAAGCCCGTCCATCACAGAGGACGCGGATACGGCGCTCCCGCAGGAAACTAGCAATCCAGTTGCACAGTCTAGGAGGCAGACCAAAGGCTGGTAGCTTGGAAAGAAGCGATTTGTGCCAGACTCTATCGAAAGCTTTGGCGATATCAAGACTAATTGCCAGTGACTCGCCGTGCTTGTCCATAGCCTCACCCCAAAGATGGGTAACGTATGCTAGAAGATCACCCGTTGACCGTTTCGGCCTGAAGCCATATTGCCGGTCATTAATTAAGGAGTGATCCTCTAGGTGACGCATGAGCTGTTTGTTAATGATGTGCTCGAAGACCTTGCACAGCACTGAGGTGACGGCTATGGGTCGATAGTTGGCTGGCTCTGAGCGATCCCCCTTCTTGGGGATTGGCTGTACATTCGCCTCTTTCCAAGCCGAAGGCACTGTACCTGAGCTGTAGGACAGTCGGTACAGCCGCGTAAGCATCGGAGACAACTCCGCTGCACATTTTTGTAAGACCACCGCTGGAATACCATCCGGGCCACTGGCTTTCCGGACATCGAGTGATTGAATGGAGCAAGTTAAATGTGACAAAGTAAGCGTGTAATCTCCTATTTAAAAGAAATACAAACAAAATTGGTTCGTAAGTACATTACCATAAATGTTCGGGCGCCTTGGAGATACACATGCCTAGGATAATCAGCGGATATTGGAAACTTTTAATCTTCCGGTGGTGAGCTAAATGAAACCAAACTGTGAGGTTTAAGGTTTTATTGTCCACTCCAGTGTGCATTAAGAAATAAATTTAAAGATACATACCTAATATGTAATTAGCCTTAAATTAAAATTAAAGTTTTAGAAACTATGTCAATATGATCCTACATCACCAATGCATTTTAAGGTTATATTAAAGTTAAGTTTAAAGTAAAATTAAAGCAAGCTCACGGCATCCCTCGGCTCCATAAAAATGGGTAAAAAGAAGGAAAGTGGACCTCTGACTCTGAGATGCAAACTCCATGGGGGATGTAACTACAATTATAATGATAAGGCGTCTTATGTCGGGAATTTGCTATTATCATTCATTGCACGTTAGGTATCGGTTTTTAATTCATTTGTCATTTCGTTTTCATTTCACTGTTGAATTATTCTGAATTCCGAAATAAAAGTGGAATTTATAAATGAAATGGTATCGCGAGACCGCGGCACTTTCAAGTACCTACTTACATTAAAAATCAGCAGATTTGATTAAACACTTTAATGCTTTTTTCTGAGTGAATATATACGTATAAAATGTTTATTTTCGTTTTTATATTGGTACAGCAAACGAGTACTAGTGCTGTCCAAATTAACTTTTCTATTACAATTGTTGTTGGCGCTTGCTGTTCAAATAAATTAATTATTTGGGTACATAATGAGTATACTTTTGAGATGGCTATAATATTTACATAACCTATCCAACTCATTTCAATATTATCTCTTTTAATGTATCATAAAAAAATTGTCTAAGTATATTTGTCCCAATTCTAGAGCCCATATGTGTTATGGTTAAGCTAGTTAAGCTACAATTATCATGGATGTTGTGTAGAATGTTGTATCATATTTTGTGTATTATTTATAATAATTGATTTTTATACGAACTCCAAAATTGTCGTTTAAATAATAAACTTCGTAAGAAGTTGTCCCCATGCATTTTTGCACATAATATTATAATGTACTAAGTACAAAGCCAATAACGTACAAACTTCGTTATTTGTCGAATACATTCTCCAGGTAGTTGAAGCTTAATTTGAATAAAGCTTGAACCCTTTACATTATACTGTTACTACTTCAGTTGAATCAAAACGCGACTCAATTGTGAAAAGACCTTGTAACAAATTCCATTTCCCAGTACGTGATTTCCATTCAGTATCCGTCCAATCATATCTTTGTTCGTAATCAACAATTAAAATCCTGGAACTTAACCAATATAATTTCCTACTTTCGTAAATCACAGTTCTCCGGCAACAATAAATCACAAGTAACAAGTAAATTAGAGAATTGATGGAAGTATTATCATGGCGCCAATCGATTCTCAATAAAATGGAACCAATCAAAACATGGAACATAAAGGGGCATCAATGAGAAAAAATAAAGACCTTTTATCCCCGTCCTGAAAGGCGGCTGAAACGGCAGCGTTACAGCTAGGGTGGTAAGATTTATTACACGACAGTACTCGTTATGGCACCAAAGGGACAGTTGGAGAATGCAGCCTGCAACATAGCGGGGAACAGGGCCGGATCTACATCGTCTTAACAATGTCTTCGCAATGGAAGGTACAATGTTGAAGCGAGATCATTTCTTAGCAATACTTTTTTATGTTATTGGCTATTAAACTTTATAGGTAAGTATAACCTCAGGGTAATAAGTAAGTTTTATATCAAGATTGATTGTTGGACAAGGACCAAACAGTGTTAAAAATAAGCTGTGTAAGAGTTCGGAATGCTTCATAACATAAACACAACATAAACTCATGCCTATATCCCCGAAGGGGTAGGCAGAGGTGCTACACCCACATTTCTCCAGTTTATGTTTAGGTCACAATAAAATAGGAGGCGAGCCTATTGCCATTAACCGGGCACTTATAAACCTGCGATAAATACACACATAAATTTGAAAAGCATCGAAAAGTCATTGGTGTGTGCCATGGTGAAACTTGGGATCGAACTCGAGACCTCGTCTCAGCAGTCCATTACCCATACCACTGGGCTACCGCGGTTATTCATATAAAAATTTAATAAATCAAGGTAAAAGAAGGCATTTAGTTAATCCTTTTTCTTCTTAATCTTAGCGTTAATCCCAAGCGCATTTGAAGCTATCACCTCGAAGTCTGGGGTTCGCTTTACCAGTCTAACTGTAGATTTGACTGAACTTCGTTATTTACCGTGAAGCGACTGCCATCTCACCTCCACAATCTAAAGGCGATATTAAAGCATTTGCAGTTAGAAGAGTTGTTGGACTTTTTAGGGCTCTAACTACTCGTAATGACTGCCATAGACGTTTGTATGGCAACCGGGACCGATGGCTTAACATGCTTTCAGAGGTACGACCAGACCAATGCTAATATGCATATGTTTTATATACGTGGTATTTGCACTAAGCGTGAATCGAACCCGCGCCATCTGCGAAGCGGCCGCGTTCACTACCACGATGTTACAGAAGCTGTCGTTAGTGAGGCTGTCGAATTTGAATTGAATGTTGAAATGTTTTTGATGATGTTTATAACGGCTGTAGGGACTTGTCTGAAACGTCTAGCTTGATGTACCAAGCCAGACATTTCAGACAAATACGAGACAAGACCTCTGTAGAGTTAGATCATAGTCTCGAATAACACAGGCTACGTTAATCTCTGAAATATGTTCCTATAAGTTGCTAGGTTATTTCTCTAGGCATGTCGCTAGAAATCAAAATCGGTAGTATAAAATATTTTTAAATCCACGATTCAATATTTGCATCAACAACATTTTACTCTGTTCATTTTTTAATCTGAAACATAATATTTGATACCAAAAAGTGGAGACTGTATTAAAAGATTAATTTAAATTCACTGGTTTAGAACTAAATCTAATAAAATACGATGATTTGTTGTGGAGATAAATAAACTAAAATTTAAAGCTGTATTAAAGGTTGCCATTTAACTCGTAATTACTTTTACATGTCATCATCGATACTACGTTGAACCGATTAAATCCAATGTATAAGCATTGGATTTGATCGGTTGCTGATGATGATGATTGATGCCCCCACTTTTCTTCTTTTTTTTTAGTCGGTTTATCTCCTCTGGTATTTCACACGTCCATAGGCCACGGTTACCACTTTCCATTGGGTGGGCCGTGTGCTTGTCTGCCATCTATGTGTAATAAAAAAATCTTGACTTTTATGTCAGTGACTGCCGTCAAACATTTCAACCCCAAGAGGATCCTCATGTTACAGCCTTGTTCGTCAATGGAATTTGGTAGCAAGTACATTAGGTTACAGGTGCGCTTGACTTGGGCACGAAGATTGTTGTGGGCCTTCGAGATCTTGGTGTACCTCCATACACCTTTTGTAGGTATTATAAGTATGTATTTTCTAAAAAAAAATGAATGGTTTGCCCTAAATGAATATCTAATCAATCTTCACAATTATTTAGTTTCGTGTTTTGTTTATACAATCAAATTCTGTGATCGAACGACAAAAGTTGGTTAGCTCTAAAAAACATTTATTTTTTACATTAAAATACATTGTAGATGCCAATTTGATATAATAAAGTTATAATCCTCAGAGGACAAAGTTAATATTTACAAGTCTCATTTTGTATATTATTTTATAAAAAGCTTAAAAGTTTTTTCATCTTTTGATAAAATCTTAGATTTTCATAGTTGATTATCTATCCTAATATTATAATTAATATTATAAAGCTGCAGAGTTTGTTTGAACGCGCTAATCTCTGGAACTACTGGTCCGATTTGAATGATTCTTTCAATGTTGGGTAGTCCATTTATCGAGGAAGGTTTTAGGCTATATATCATTACGCTACTACTTAAGAGAACGGATAATTTCATCATGCATCATTGATAATAAATGTTAACAAATCCGGCAATTTTTCATACATATGTTGAAGACTAAAACATACGGGCTCAAAGGGATATGAAGCTTCAAAATATACCCCGGACGAAGCTGGGGTGGGTCAGCTAGTTCTTATTAAAATCTTAAAATTCTTTTTTGATCACTTTAGTGATTAATGAAAAAGAATTATGAACTAATAAACATGCAAGTAAACTTTGTTTACAGTTTCTTGCTGTTTAACTGCATCCCACACTTTCCTACTAAGCCAAGTTTTGTCACGCCCGCTATTATTTCAGGAGCCTTATCTCTTAAAAGTAATATTATTTCGATCTTACTTTTCTTTCATAATTTTTTTTTTTTTTATATAGGACACGCCATCTTGACCTCACCTCGCCTGATGGTAAGCTAAAGGCAAAGTCTCAGGAAAGAGGGTCACCATTACAGACACTAAGTGCTACAATGGTGGCACTCAGCTTGGCGGCCTCATCAGATGCTTTTTCACGCCCCGCTTAAAGGCCCCGGGACTGTAGGAAGAAGGAAACACGTGTGCTGGTAATGAATTCCAGGTCTTGGTGGTGCGGCAAAGAAAAGAGTCTCCGAACCGCTTGGTTCTTGCTCGTATATTCTGCACAGTGTGAGGGTGACATCTAAGGCCTGCACGTGTTGTCCTATGTAGGAAAGGAGATGGTGGGATTAGTTGGAAGAGCTCGTCAGAACACTCACCGTGGTAGAGACGGTAAAATACAGCCAAGGAAGCAATATCTCTACGCATCTGCAAAGGCTCGAGGGTGTTCGTGACCTCAGGGTTCCCAATAATTCGGACCGCGCGTCGCTGCAACCTGTCGAGAGCATCTAGTAGGTATTTCGCGGAGCCATCCCAGAGATGCGAGCAGTATTCCACGCAGGAGCGAATTTGTGTCTTATAGAGAAGACACCGCTGCTCCGGCGTGAAAAAACGTCTCACTTTGTTTAGGAGTCCGAGTTTCCGCGAGGCTGTTTTGATGATGCTCTCGATGTAATTTCTGTTATTCAGTTTGCAGCGAATATCCATGCCTAGGATATTGAGATTGTCCTGCAGTGGCAGTGGCGTGCTCTGAAGAGTGGGAAGGGAAAGGAAAGAAGATACCTTTGCTGTGAACGCACAAGTCTGCGTCTTCTTGGCATTGAACTCGACCATGTTCTCAGAGCCCCATTGAGAAATGTGATTCAAGATCCGGTCCAGCTCAGTGACAAGAAGCTGTCTTTTTTCCACGATATCAGACTGTTTGGCCGCAGGTTGTGCGTGATAACTCCCGTGTAAGGTGCTATCGTCTGCATAGCAATGTATGCTGCCGGTGGACAGCATGTCGTTGATATGCAGAAGAAAGAGAGCGGGAGATAATACAGACCCCTGAGGTACGCCTGCATTTATTTGCAAGAACTCCGAAGCCCGTCCATCACAGAGGACGCGGATACGGCGCTCCCGTAGGAAACTAGTAATCCAGTTGCACAGTCTAGGAGGCAGACCAAAGGCTGGTAGCTTGGAAAGAAGCGATTTGTGCCAGACTCTATCGAAAGCTTTGGCGATATCAAGACTAATTGCCAGTGACTCGCCGTGCTTGTCCATAGCCTCACCCCAAAGATGGGTAACGTATGCTAGAAGATCACCCGTTGACCGTTTCGGCCTGAAGCCATATTGCCGGTCATTAATTAAGGAGTGATCCTCTAGGTGACGCATGAGCCGTTTGTTAATGATGTGCTCGAAGACCTTGCACAGCACTGAGGTGACGGCTATGGGTCGATAGTTGGCTGGCTCTGAGCGATCCCCCTTCTTGGGGATCGGCTGTACATTCGCCTCTTTCCAAGCCGAAGGCACTGTACCCGAGCTGTAGGACAGTCGGTACAGCCGCGTAAGCATCGGAGACAACTCCGCTGCACATTTTTGTAAGACCACCGCTGGAATACCATCCGGGCCACTGGCTTTCCGGACATCGAGTGATTGAAGCACCGCACGGACATCGCATTGCCTGATACGTATTTCAGGCATTACGTGGTCACCATTGGGTAGTGTCGGCGGCTGTATACCGCAATCATCGACTCGGGAATTGGCCGCAAAGAGATTTACTAGCATATTGGCTTTCTCTTGCGGTCCATGGGCCAGGGATCCATCAGGGTAGCGCAGCGGTGCCAGCGAAGGCTGACAGAAGTTGGCCTGCACGGCTTTGGCCAGTCGCCAGTATCCACGGCTGCCCGTGGGATGTGCCACTAGCTCTTGACCAAGCCGTGCAATGCGCAGGGCATCCGCTCTGACGTAAGCCCTCTTGCAGTCCTTTGTGGCTCTGTTGTACGCCGCCTTGAAGTGGCCCACATTGGGATCGTGCGTGGCACGCGCCCTTACCCAAGCGCGATACGCGGACTGCTTTTGGTCAACAGCCCTTGCACACTCGCGCCCGAACCAAGGGCGCACTCCTCGGGCACCGGTGACATCAGTGTACGGGATATAGTATTCCATACCCAGACCGATCTCACCGGCAACAGCAGTAGCACAATCCGATGGGTTCTTACCTTCAAAGCAGCGTTCAACCCACGGGATGGACGCCGAAAAATAGTTGCGCAGCCCATCCCAATCTGCTGACGAGTAGTGCCAGAGACGCCGCTTCCCCTGCACGGGTCGTGAGGGCGCTATAATTGGCACCTTGGAGCAGACCAGACAGTGGTCGGAATTGCCTAAAGCGGCTTGTACCGAAACACTGTACAGGTCTGGGTGACTTGTCAGCAGAAGGTCTAGCAGAGAGGGTGCTAGGCCCGACCTTCTTGGTATTCTAGTGACCTCGTGTACCAATTGGGTCAGGCCATGCGCCAGAGCAAATGCATGGGCGGCTCTTCCCGCATGGTCTGTTTTAGCGGAGGCCAACCAGGTTTCGTGGTGGGCGTTGAAGTCCCCCAAAAATACCACTTCGGCGTTCGGAAACCGTTCCTGCGCATCATCTGCCGCCTGACTCAGATATTCAAAGAGTCGAGTTGTCTCAGCATCTCCTGTATGGGAACGGTAGAGGCACACATAGATCTGACTCGTAGAGCCATGGTCTACGTGTACCCATAGGGTTGAAAAGGATGGGTCCTCAAGGCAGCGCAAACGGCGACAACAAACATCCGCCCTAACAAACACGCACACCCCGGCTTTTGCACGGAAATTTTCCTCGATAACATAGCCGGGGTAAAACAAGTAGGTCGTGTCATCAGGGCGGCCTATTTGTGTCTCCGTGAGAAAGAGCATATCTGGTTTCGCCGTCTCAAGGTGTTGGTGGACGGCGTTGAGGTTCGCATGGAGTCCACAGATGTTAGTGGACTCCACCTCAAATAGCGAGCTTTTGGGAGTCTGAAGAGCCGCTGTGTTGCCCAATACTCTTAAATGCGCTGCCATGATGAAAAGGAGAAAAGGGCGTGAAAAAAGAGGTGATTGTCGTCGCAGCACCGCGTGACAAAGTGCGGGATATTGGTTTTGTTTATGATTATGAGGCATGGCGTGAGCCGACACGCCGTACGGAAGGGCCCCCGTACCCCCCCGAATATGGTCGCCGGGGCCCCCACTTCCGGTCACCACCCGGCACGACGAGCCATACCGGGATTATGCGCGGTCTGGTGAGGCAGCCTTCCAGGGTGGTTAGTCCCAGTTGGGCCTCTGTACTATACCGCGGGCGGCCAGCGGCACCACCGTTTCTACGGGTCTCCCTGACCGGCGCGTCGCCCCGCACCATCCTCACTAGACTACGCCAAGACCCACTGGTCCCACCAGTGCTGCGACCACCATCACCTCTACCCGGCTATGCATTTGCTGATCCCTGAACGCAATCCAACCGAAATTGAATTACTATGAAGGGTTTTTCGCAATATTGCACGGTGGTACCAACCCGGTCGAAATTTGTGACAAATTTGTGCCGTCAAATCTCTACCACCAGTGTGTAAATTTACACAAATATCGATCTCCGACAATGGTCCAAGTTTGAATCACGGATAAGGCACTAAGGTTCACAACAAATAATAGGTCCTAGTACTAGTTTAAAAAAAAGATGGTACTAGTTTAAAAATATTTTTTACAATCTTCAATTTAAAATTTCCTTTCAGTTCGGCCCTGAGGAGGGGAATGTACAATTCCCGTTTTATATGACCACAGATCGGGAGATCAGAAGCGTATTCTGTGGATTGTGTGTGGGAATTGGGACGTTCGAGTTTCGTTCTGTTCTTGTTAATTAAATTGAACGCTGTAAAGTTGTAAAGCAACTGTTGTTCGATAACGTAATCGAATGTTCTATTGTAGCGATTAATGAACTTGGATTGATTGTTTCATGTACCAACAATTCATAGGTACACATGTGAACTGACAATGTACTCGGAATTGAATTGTCATAAGTTTGATGATATATTTGATTCACTTGCATTTCATTAATTTAGTTGAAAACAGATTTTGTTAGATTATGTTCTGTTAGTTAAGAAAAGTATATATCCATCTATCTATCATTCCTTCCTCTTAAAGGGTATAGGTCCTTGGTTTTAAAGTAAAAAACTATAGGTATTAGCGCAAAAATTAAACCCATTTAGGCATTCGTTTTTACAGGTTATTGGATTTCATGAGGTTTACTTGAACGAAAATTAATTGGCCTAATCACGTGCTTTAGATCACGTGTGCCCGGCTTCTGTAGGCTGAGACTACGTGGTACCTCGAGATATGTGGTAAATTAGATTTCCCGGCGAAATTGTTGGTATCTCAATTAAGATAGGTTCAATGTAAAGTTATGATATAATATTCAGATACATCATTTTAGCAATGTGTCCTGATTGAATCTGAGGCCTTCACCTCGGAGTTTAAATAATAAGATAATGTTGAAGGTAATATACTACCTTATTAACTAGCCTAGTTACTTGAAAACGGATAGTCTATATTTCTGCATAGTTGTTTAGACTTACTAAACAACCTTTATAAGCCCAAATCTGAAATTTTGAAGCAGTTATGTGACACAGTTTTTAACAATAAGTTGTTTTACTTGTGTTCAAAGTGAAAGTAGATCTCAAATTTTAAAAGATCCGATGTAAGTATCTGTTCTGGCGGATGAAGATATCCTATTTTCAATACGTTAAACCTGAAGAACAATCAGACTTAACATAAAAAAGTCGCTGGTCTTGACTCACATACTGAGGATTCCATTAAAAATGGATCTAAAGACGAACTTTTGATACAAAAACTGCAATAGTGTTTTGGTATGAATTTCAATTTGATCCATTCACGCATTCCTGAGTAAAAGGTCTTGCCAGTCAGACAGACAGACGGACAACAAAGTGATCCTATAAGGATACGGAACTACAAAAAGTGATAATTACTCGCCTAGTAAAAGTAAAAAAATTCTAGATAAAGCAGTTTTGCGCGGTAAGCGGAAAGGTAAAATACATACGATATGAAATCTGATTTTACTCTATCATTAACACGATTCGACTGCCGTAAAAGTATCAACTTCAATTTGTGAACTCGTAATTAACCAGTCAAAGATATAAATAACAATTTTAGTACACATTACGAGTAGATATCCAACATTACAGTTGATGTGTAAATAAGTTTTATAGTTCAAGATAAAATCCATTACGGGTGTTTTACGATTGTCATCCCCCCTAATGATATGGGTGTTATGCAGGGGTGTATTGCATATATATTGTAGGCTGATTTATATTGTATGCTGATTGCATATATATTTAATTATATTGTATGCTTGTCTTATTTTTGGATTTGTCGGAAAAATCTAAACTAGAAAACATTCAATACTTTTCTACCATCAGATAGATATGAATTACGAAATCAGCTTACAAATTAGAATGCACTTCAAAATACATATTTTGTAAATAAATCTGTGTAATCTGTATGAGATCAGATTTGTTGTACTAAAAAAGAGATTACGATTTAGTTTAAACTCCAAATCCTCCGCAACCACTATACTAAGACGAAAGCTATCAACCTGTAAGGTAAACAATATATCCAAGACGATCGAGTCACTTAGAATAAGGAGCCAGGTTGTGTGCGCGGTACACAACCTGGCTCCTTATTCTAAGTGACAAACCGTTTCGTAACTACGCGCGTTTGTAAAAGCCATTTCTCTTCTCTCTTCTATGTTAACCAATTATAATCCACCGTCTTTCTACGTTAAAACTGCATTTGAATTTTGATGTTGCTCAAAATAATGGACCTGTACGTAAATTGTCTACATTATGCAAACAGAATATAGATATTTGAACAGATCACATACCAATTTTGCTAATTTTACTCTCCCCTTAATTTAACTCGAGCAAACCAACATTCGTATTCATAATATTGTTATGGTGTTTTAGCGTAGTATATAGATTATTATATATCTGAAAGGGTTCTGTATTTGGCTAGCAACGGTAAACAGAGGAGGAAAGTCGATATAATTTTATGGCTTACGAATAAATTTGCTCCCTAGCGAGCGCTATAATTGAGAGTCGGACAGTAAGTTAAATGGTATGTCCGTCTGTGTATACTGATTGTTTGTTAGTAGAATATGGTATAACAGTGATTTATATAAATATTATGTTTATAACATAAAAGGGTATGAGTTTACCATTGAAATCAAGTTGAATAAATAGTCATGCTGCGCGTTAACAATTTTAGTGGTTATGATTAGCGGGGAGTGGTATTAGAAATAAAGGTTTTATAAATTTCTATTTCGCCTGTACATGAAATGTTCTTTCCCTTAAATTTTTTTCAAAATTTTATTTCATCTTTAAGGGGGCCCATACTGATCGCTGTGAGAATATTTGTGGCCATCACAAAAAGAATTCTGCCCTACTAATTTGTAAAAAAAAACCCATTTATTACACGTACAAGGTTTATGAGTGCATACATTATGCAAGGCCAAAATTCAAGTAAAATCTTGGCAGATAAATATTTATTTTGGAAGCGTATAATGCATATTTGATTTTTTGCTTCTATATAAACCTAACTGCCTCAAAACAAAGGTCTTTGAACAGTGCGTCCTACCTGTTATGACTTACGGTGCCGAAACGTAGACACTTACAGTGGGGCTGGTCCATAGTTTAATAGTCGTGCAGCGGGCTATGGAGCGAGCTATGCTTGGAGTTTCTCTGAAGGATAGAATTCGGAACGAGGTTATCCGACAGAGAACTAAAGTTACCGACATAGGCCGCAGAATAAGCAAGTTGAAGTGGCAGTGGGCTGGCCACGTTTGCCGAAGGACCGATGGCCGTTGGAGCAAACGAGTCCTAGAGTGGAGACCGCGAGAAGGTAAACGAAAGGTAGGACGCCTCCTAGCCATATGGACGGATGACCTGAAAAAGGTGGCTGGGACAGAATGGATGCGGAAGGCGGAGGATCGGAGAAAATGGCGGACATTGGGAGAGGCCTATGTCCAGCAGTGGACTGCAGTGGGCTGATTGATTTGATTTGATTTGATTTGATATAAACCTAAATAAGTTGCACAAGATACCTACCTATTACTTTAAAAAAATCAAAGATAGATGTGTTATAATGATGAAACAATTACTTTTTGATTACCATTAATACAAAAACAACAAGATCAATAGTAATAGCACAAAATACCACTAAGGTTTATACCTGTGCTATTGACAATTATCTAATAATCATTTTAACATAGGTTTTCTTATTGGAAAGTTATAACGGCTTGGTCGTTCTTAACATAAATATTTATTGATATTTGAAAAGTATCCTTTGCTGAACTTATATGAAACGTAACTTAACACGTTTAGTATAAGTTAAGAAAAGGATATTTTTCAATTCTGTTATTTTACAGAGGAAATGGAGACTGCGAACGTGTTTTAAGCTTTCAGCGTTGGATGAGAACGAGTTTTAGTTAGTCGTTTGGCTCTATTGATAGTGCTACGAAGAGCTTAAGGCTTTCGGCAAGCGCTGTACTTTGGAGATACTATCTATTTGTCTTAAGGCTAGGTATTTTCTACAGATTCACTTTGTATGCAATGTATATGTATATTTGCATTAGTCTGGGTGCTTCTATACATAATATGTATGTACTAACAATAAAAAACGTATCTAAGTATGTTTATCCGTATTCTAGATTTCATAACACATACTAGTTAAACTATGCTTACCATGGGTCTAGATAGCGCTGTGTAGAATGTTGTAGATTATATTTATTATTCATTTATTATTATGATAATCTGAATCTTTTAAAAATAAGGTAATGAAATTGAACTAACCACTTCTTCTAATTGTATGCGAAAGTCTAATTAATTCTAATTAATCAAACTTACGAGTACTTTTTCTTTAAATTAAAATGAGACTACTTTTAAAAAACTGTAAAATTGAGTTGTGTATTTAGTTGTGTTTTGTTTTGAAAAGTGCTTTGGTAGTAGAACAAAATTGATATATGCTAAAGTTAATTATACTCGTATACAATTAAGGGTAGGTGCAGACACACATTCAATCTTTTGACGACACTTCAGAGAGAATCTTTTGATGAATTTGACGACCTCGGTGGCGTAGCGGTAGAGCATTCGACTGCTATGCAGGGGGCGCGGGTTCGATTCCCGCTCAGTGCAAATATTCATATGCATGAATATGTATATTTGCGTTGGGCTGGATGTTTCTATGTATAATATGTATGTATTTACAAAAAAAAAAAGTATCCGCTTTCTAGATTCCAAAACAAAGCTAGTTAAGCTATGCTTTCCATGGGTCTAGATAGCGTTGTGAAGAATGTCGTGGAATATTTATTATTATTTTTATTTTTATAATCTATCAATTAATTAGCCCATCGCTGTCCACAGCTGGACATAGACGTCTCCCAATGTTGGCCGACAAACATCCTACTTTCATTATTATTTTCATACATACAAGAGACTTCTCTTCGACCTATTTGATGGAACTACTCGCAAACCAAATTACGATTTAACGAGTCAAACTCTACTGATATTGTGACTCCTTGCCTCATTAATCTTTTCCGCAATTTTTCGTCATCCAGTATATAATACATTCATTTATCTTATTTTCAGGCATAAGCTTTTATACCGTTTCTATAAAATATAGAAATAATAGTTGTATTATTCGGGAACAACCAACCTACGAACAAGAGTTTGTTAGACTGTGCTAGTATATACTGTTTGTGATAATGCAATAGTTAAAAGAGACCCTCTTGGCGTCCATTACATAATGCTTATTGTTGTAAACGTGCACCAACTTCTAACATAACATTTAAATTTAGAAGGGTTAACAAGATTACTACTAAGTAGTACCTACCTCTACTTAGTTTTGGTAGTTTTCACATAACGGTGAAAAACAAAAAAGTTTAAATTTTAACAACCTGTATAAAAAGCTCTCGTGCATGTGTACCTCTGTGTAGTGTTATAAACTACTCCCTAATTAAAATGTTAATAATTAGCTCGAGTTATCTCTGTTGGTTTAGGATCCAAAATATGTTTCATCTAGATTTTTATCGGGCTGATACAACAGAGTAAAGGTTTATTTTAGGATTACCGAACGAAATTTATATTAATTTGTTGGTAACATTATGTGAGTTGATTTACTTCTTTGATTATGGTAACAGGTTTTCCTTTGTTCAGCTTAAAT
The DNA here is from genome assembly GCA_963662185.1 of Eilema griseolum. Taxonomy (NCBI): domain Eukaryota; kingdom Metazoa; phylum Arthropoda; class Insecta; order Lepidoptera; family Erebidae; genus Eilema; species Eilema griseolum. The sequence continues at coordinate 21,849,241 of OY759230.1, read as the reverse complement.
GAGAATGTGAATTTATACCCTATGTTCCGATTAACACTTTGAGATCAAGCTGTTTAAAGGGAATATTCTATGTATAACCTATCCTCCTGGGGGAGTGAGGGATATGCCTGTAAACCTCACCTTCGACAACCAATAACGACCCACAGGCGTCGTAGATTTTAGTCGGTTCGAGTCCGACATAACTCTTCCACCGTCTTCGGTTGGGGGTATCCGTGGGGATTTTTCGCACGTAAAAAAAACCTACCTGCTAGTCATCATCATCATCATGTCAGCCACATATAGTCCACTGCTGAACATAGGCCTCTCCCACAGACTTCCAGAATGACCGATCTAAAGCAGCCCGCATCCAGTGCTTCCCGGCGACCTTCATGAGGTCGTCCTTCCACCTGGCCGTTGGGCGTCCTACGTTACGTTTGCCCGTACGCGGTCGCCATTCCAGAACTTTTTTGCTCCATCGGCCATCAGTTCTGCGCTGTGTCCCGCCCATTGCCACTTCAACGAGCTAATCCGCTGGGCTACGTCGGTTACTTTTGTTCTCCTACGGATATCATCATTTCTGACGCGATCACGTAAGGAAATACCGAGCATAGCCCTCTCCATAGCTCGTTGAGCGACTTTGAGCTTTTTCAGGAGACCTATAGTGAGGGACCACGTTTCAGATCCGTAAGTCATCACTGGTAACACACATTGGTTAAAGACTTTCGTCTTCAGGCACTGAGGTATGTCGGACGAGAAAACATCTCGTAGCCTCCCGAACGCTGCCCAGCCGAGTCGGATTCGTCGATGTACCTCGTCCTCGAAGCTGGAATTTCCTACCTGGATCAGTTGACCCAAGTAGACGTACTCGTCAACAGCCTCTAGGACTGAGTCCCCAACATGCACCGGTATAGGCGCAACATGGACATTTGACATAACCTTTGTCTTGTCCATATTCATCTTAAGGCCCACGTGTTGGGATACTCTATTGAGGTCTTCGAGCATAGTGTTTAAATCTTCCAGCGACTCTGCCATAATGACAATATCATCGGCAAACCGAAGGTGAGTGATATACTCGCCGTTTATGTTGATGCCACGTCCTTTCCAGTTCACTAGCTTGAAGACGTCTTCCAAGGCGGCGGTAAACAGTTTCGGAGAGATAACGTCTCCCTGTCTAACGCCCCTTTTCATTGGGATTGGCTTCTAGCTCTGTTCCTGTACTCGGACCGACATAGTGGCGTTCTGGTATAAGCACTTCAACACTTCAATATACCGGTGATCTATCTGGCATCGCTGGAGAGACTGTAGCACGGCCCATATTTCGATCGAATCGAAGGCTTTCTCATAGTCCACGACTCCTAAGCAGAGGGGCCGGTTATACTCTTTAGTCTTCTGTATAACCTGCCGCAGCGTGTGGATGTGGTCTATGGTACTGTAGCCTTTTCGGAATCCAGCTTGTTCGGGTGGTTGGAAGTAATCAAGCCTGTAGGCGAGACGTTGTGTAATAACCCTCGAAAACAGCTTGTAAATGTGGCTCAGGAGCGCGATGGGCCTATAATTCTTCAACAAAGTATTATCGCCTTTCTTGAAGAAGAGGACCACCACGCCCCCGTTCCACGCTTCCGGCGTTGTGCCCTCATGAAGGACGGAATTAAAGAGTCTCTGAAGGACCTTTAGTACCGGCGTTCCGCCTGCCTTCAGAAGTTCTGCTGTAACTCCGTCCTCACCCGCCGTTTTGTTATTCTTCAGCTGTTTGAGGGCCATCCTAATCTCGTACAGGCTGATGTCCGGGATGTCTTCGGTATGATGTCGGGTAAGCTTGGCTCTTGGATCTCTAACCATGTCAACGGGCTGTTCAGCAGATGTATATAGCTGTCCATAAAACCTTTCGACCTCCCTAAGTACCTCTAACGTTGTCGTTGCCATGCCACCATCCTCCGTTTTTAGCTTCGTCAACCGGCTTTGTCCAACGGACGCATTCCTCTTAAACACTTTGGAGCCTCTGTTTCGCTCTATTGTCTCCTTAATATTTTTGGTATTATAGGACCGAATGTCGTGTCGCAAGGATTTCTGTATGCGATTTCTAAAATGCATTAATTATTATACTATACATATAAAGTCTTTTTGTTTAATGTGCGCAAAATCCCCACGGATTCCCCCAACCACCGGGGACTATATGTATAAAGTATTGCCTAACTAGGCAGAGATAAATAAACATCTAGGTCCCACCTTATCATAAGTCCCACCCCACCATCTTAGTCCCATGTAATAAGCGATGAGCACTTTTAGAACTTTTTCATGCTCACGTCTATGCACTTCGAGACGTCTGAAGTCCCTGAATATGTTTATTTATGAGTCACGTGAATAAATTCTATTACTTTTTCATGCCATAACATAAACTGACGCCTATATCCCTGAAGGAGTAGGCAGAGGTGCTAGCACCCACATTTCGACAGTTTATGTTTAGGTCCCAATGTAATAGGTGGCGAGCTGGGCACTTATAAACCTGCGATAAATACACACATAACTTCGAAAAGCATCGAAAAGTCAATGATATGTGCCATGGTAAAACCTGGGATCAAACCCGAGACCTCGTCTCAGCAGTCCATTAGCATTACCACTAGGCTACCGTGGTTCTGTAGAAATTAGCTGGCATGAGCAAACAAATATTTTTTTTTTTTTTTTGCTAGCACCTTCCACTGCGTGTCGGGGCACTTCGTGGAAGCCTATTCTACACTTTACACGTATTAACTAGGCTAATTACTTATCCAGTCTTAAGACTGAAAATTACCCACTCATGGTTTAATATGCCTAAAATACATATTTAAAATGTGGGTATCTCGCTTTCATTCCTGTCCTCTAGTAACATACAATTTCCCGCTTTTATACCTCTCGTACTTTCATGCTATACCTTTCATACCTCTGGGATTGGGGGGGGGGGGGGAGGGGGTTATTGATTTTATTCTTATATTTTTATTGTGCTTCTTAGATGCTTATTTCTATTGCATTATATACTGTTTTCTATTTACTATAAGTAGTCTACTTTGGGATATTTATTATAAATATTCATTAGTGACCACCTTATGTACTGTTTCTTTTCTGCACTATCCTGAAAATTTCGGCCCAGTACTCTAGGAAGTACTGCCTATAGTTTTTTGTCAGCAGTGTAGGTAAGTTTATATTTATCTTTAGGTCTATTTTCTGTTCTAAATCGTACCGTGACCTTTGGTGTATGGGACAGTCCACCAGCAGGTGGACGACCGTCTCATCCACCCCCGGCTCACACGCGCATGATGGGTCCCCCGTATACTTGAAACGGGCCAAGTATTCGGAGAACCCACCATGCCCCGTCAGGAGTTGGGTAGTGGTGCCGGAAGGCGTCATCTTGCGGACAATGCCATAAACCTCCAGAGCGCAAGGGAAGAAAAGCTTGGTGACGGAAGCCGTGTGGCCAAGCCTGTACCTTTCGTTCCATTCGTAAAGTGAGGTCTGACGCAGACCCCGCTTCACGAACGAGACCGGGCACAGACTGTAATACGGCGCAATTTTCGACCGCAGAGCCGCCTCTTTGGCGAGCTGGTGCGCTCGCTCGTTGGCCTCCAACCCTGCGTGGGCCTTGACCCAGAACAAGGATATTTCCTTGCCCTGGGTCAATAGCCAGTGGGTGGAGGGCGTGACGGTTAGTGACCGTCATGAGTGCGGCTCTGCTGTCGCTAAACACGCCGAATGTGGCCGCGCGTCGCTTGAGAGCCTCACTGGCCGCTTTGCATATGGCCAGGAGCTCTGCCTGGTAGACGGTACAGTACGGGGTGAGAGCAAGTTTAAGCCTTAGTTTCGGCCCCGTTATCCCAAATGGATAACGCGGCGCCGACACGACCCTCAATCTTGCTCCCGTCCGTATAAATTTGTACTTGCGTCTGGGAACTGACGCATTGCAAGTGTTCCTCGTCTACCAGACTTAAGAACTCCAGGTTCATGTGCTCCGCGGGGTGAGGTGCCTCAATAGCTGGAGCCATCCGCTCGATCTCCCTACCCCTCAACCATGACTGGGGTTCTCCTCTTTTGGCCTCGTATAACTAGGCCACCTCGCGAACTCTGAGGTCCAGAGAGAGCATCCCAGCAAACAATTAATTAGTAGGTATAATTGTATCCGGCATAGTAGAATTTGGGCCACCCCATCTCTTCCCATGCGGTGTCGTACAAGGCTACTAAGGGATAGGGCTGTTTAATATCAGACATATATATTTGTCTGATGTTAAACAGCTCACATTAAACAGTTAACAGCCTCAGATGCGTGCCTCGAGTCAACAATAGTGCCCGGAATACGGCAATAGACTCATCCCCTATTACGTGGGACCGAATACGATTATTGGTGAACTGTGGATGTTAATTCACCTCTGTGTGATGATGTGATTATATGTACGTATGTATGTATACCTGTATAAGTAGGTATTATTCATATGCGGTTTTCCCAAGTACCTACAATATGGGGTTCTTCAAGAGGGGCACCAGAAGGTTTCTTCATTCGCTACCGACAGCGCGAGTGTAACACCCCTGGTGCTGCATACGTCCATATTCCACAGTAACCATTTCCCATCATGCGGGCCTTGTGCTTGTCTGCCACCTAAGTGGTATAAAAAAATACCTACTAACTAGAGGAGGAGAGAAAGAACGAAACGAGATAAAAATGATATGACTGCAATAAGGGGCGTCCCGGAGCAAAATACTGCTATCTATGCTAATTTTGTAACTAACATTAAGCAAAAAAATACAATCTAGAAATGTTTACTATACGATTCAGTTAAATGGATTCAATATTTTATTAAAAATCATTACAGAATAATCACAAAAAATCTCTTATAATATGTACACTGTAGCACTAGACTTAGGGAAACTCTTAAGCCGAAGATTAAATAACTTGACCGCGGTGCCTACCAGCTGTGGGATCATATTAAAATGCCAAAAAATCTTGGCAAAGCAAACGGCACATGCTTCAATCTAAAGTTAACCAGCATTACATTAAAATCATTTTACTTACATAAATTTACCTTATGTAATAGTAACTGTTAATAAATTTTTCTAATTTTTTTTTAACTGGTAATGTAAGCTACATACGTATATCGACACAGTATATATAAAATATACCACTTAGGTGGCAAACAAGCGCACGGCCCATCTGATGGAAAGTGGTTACCATGGCCTATGGACGTGTGTATCACCAGAGAAGCCACACAGAGTTTCTGTGCAGTCAGTGCAGAGGACAAAGCAGGACAAGCCTTTAGTCATCCCACTGAACACAAATTATACTATTACTATTTATAAAAGCAATGAGCACACTACAGAAATAACTGTATATTTTATTTAACTAAGAGAATAACAAAAACCTATTATTTATGGAAAATTTATTATCTTTAACGATTATGTCATCCGCATAATCCGCAAGAAAAATGAACAACCGCATTTAGTTGTAATTTTTTCCTAACTGTAAGTGGATTACAATGTTAATTTTATTGATGCGAAGGCCGAAGGATAGACGTCGGAGTCCGTCCGACCCCTGATATTAGTATGCCGATGGCGGGAAAAGATAAATTTGTTGGTGGAACATTTAATTTATGCGATTTTCCAGGGAGGAGTGCTGTTACTGTAAATATATTTTTACTTAGTGTCTTGGCTTTGAAAATGGCTAGGGTTCTCAGTATGCATGAGTCACTATGGAGGTAATTAAAGGTTGTAGATTATTAGTTAAGATATGATATTTTTTTATTTAGTATAAGTGTTATGCAATATACCATCTTGCATTAATATGTATGTAATAGAAATATTGATCTCAAAATAAGTTGATTATGTTATTTCATTATTTAAAAAAAACATTACTAACCAAACGAGTTCTATTCTCAGCATCCATTAGCTAGTGGCAGCAGTATCTAGGAACGCGTGATGTTCTTCCGACATAAAAGCAGGATCCTTCAACCAAGATCACCCCAAACATCTACATTGCCCATACGTTGTGCGGTCCAAAGGTTTTATGGTTGATATATGGTAACCAGCAAGAGTACATTCATTGCGACATGCAGGATCAGGAGCTTCGTAGACGTTCAGTTTGACTGTGCTAGACGACGATGTATGCGCAACTATCCACAAAGAAAAAATAAAAAATAAATGTGTTGTAAGTTTTGTTATACTGGATTCAATACTATGGGTATTTTTAGCCCAGCACCCCTTGGCAACAAAAATGTCAACGCCATATTATACTTGTACTTTCCCCACGGAGATATTCATATTATATTTCTCTACATTTACTGTAATACAATCCTCTATTTATTTTCCTTTTTTTTTCTTTCTGAAATAGAGATACTCTGATCTTTACTACTCAGTAGCTTTGAAATCCGACTGAGCAACGGATTTACGTCCCCGGCTTAGAAGCGGTAGACATGGTCTAGGATAGACATAACTATTTTGTACTCGGATTCATACTTCGGGCGTGCTCTTGAAGAAATAAGTGGTTTAAAAATAATAAGTAGTTAATACCTCTTTTAAAGGAACTTTGTAACTTCGCATTATCACCTCTACGCAGACGACTTGCAGATACATCGACATTTCAAAGTTACCTAGGGCTGTGGATGCCATCAACAGTGACCTTGAAAACATCAATATCTAGGCCAAATCTTTTGCTGGTCAACCCAAAGAAATCTCTAGCGCTTATTGTTGGTGGTAGATACATCGCGGAGGTAAGTAGAAGGGTATACTGTTCATTTCAATCCCTCAAACGTCTCCAGAAACTCCTACCTCTTCAGACTAAAGTTACTCTTGCACAATCTCTCTTACTCTCTCTACTAGACTATGCTGATGTCTGTTTTCTCGATGCATCGGAGAAACTGCTGAACAAACTCGAACGCTTGCAAAATCTGGGAATCCGCATTGTGTTTGGCCTTCGTAAATATGACCATGTCATGGAATATCGTAAAATATTGAACTGGCTCCCTATTCAGCAGCGCCGTGACCAACACATCCTAACTCTTCTCTATACTATTCTTCACAATCCTAATGCTTCAACTTATTTGCGGGAACGCTTCAATTATCTTGTGCCTTGGGGCCAACCCTGTCGTCTTTCTTCCTCTCTTCTGCTTCGCACACCTGCACACAGTTCCAGCTGTTATGATGGATCCTTCACGGTACAAGCTGTACGTCTTTGGAACGCACTACCTCACACCATTCGCAGTAGTAATACTCTGGATATTTTCAGAAGAAGAACAAGGGAACATTTTCTCTCACAATAATGTATGCTATGTTTGTGTAAATACATGTATGTACCTACCTGTTCAGGTAGGTACGCTTATTATCTTTTTTAATTTAGTAATTTGTTTCTTGTTTTTTCTTTTGTTTCTTTGTTTATCTATTCTTTTTTTTTTGTAATGTACACTTCACATCCCCCTTCATTATTATATGCTTCTCTGCTACTCAAAGGTTTGCTGGGAGAGAACTCATTTTCAGTTAAGCTCGCCTTTGTACATCTTCTTTGATATGTTTTATTTATGATCTCTGTACTGTGTGTGCAATAAAGAATTTAAAAAAAACATATTCGCCGATAATATTAAAAGTTTAGTACCACATAACGTAGGTAATCGTGAAAAGGGGAGAGTTGTAAATTTTTAATTGCTCAATTAGTATTCAATAATCAAAAACTGTCGTAAAGTTCCGACTGTTTCCAAAGTTTTTAACGATCAGTACCTGCAGATGTATTTAACCAGTTAAATTGTAGAATCAGGAGATTCAAGTAATGTCTACACCGTTCGAAATTTATAATTTTGATTTAAAATTGGCATACGGTTAAGGAATTAAATCTTTTATTAAAATAAAAACTAACATGAACAAGATTTAGTATATTTTTTATGAATTTATTATGCAATTGAAATTTAAACACCTTAATTTGAAGATAATTTATTTACAAATATATATTTATTCGATGTGTTATAAACCACTGACGCAAAAACGACAGGCTGTTTTAAGTTTGACATGTATGTGTGTGTGTGAGTATGCGTTTTCACACAATTCCCACAATATAGGTATCATATGAAAGGGTTTGACGAGTAGATCGATTTAATAAGTGTAAAATAATAATTAAATTTAAAACCCTCATCACAAAAAAAAGTTAAAAATAAATTGTGTTGAAAAAGTTAAAAATATTACTAGGTTTATCAAAGTTAAAAGGCTAACCCTTTTAACTTTGATAAACCTAGTAATATTTTGATTCAAGTGTCATGTCGGGGGACCTTGGATCGCTCCAGTAATATGCGTGTTTTACCAGTTGGGGTCCCTCTACATGGCAACGCTTGAATCAAAATATTACTAGGTGTATCAAAGTTAAAAGGCTAACCAACACAATTTACTTTTAACTTTTTGGAGGAAGTTTTTGTGACGGTGGTTTTTAACTTTATAATATATATCAACACTATTTGTTTGGAGAGTACATTCTCATACAGAGAACTGCAAATCTTAGATCAACTTTGGAAGAAAAATTCTACTCGATTTCATAAACCTACTCTTTTTTTATACGACTTAGGTGGCAGACAAGCACACAGTCCATCTGATGGAAAGTGGTTACTGTGACCTATGGACTTGTTGAACACCAGAGAAGTCACACGCTGCCGACCCTGTTGGGACAGAGAGTTTCTGTGCCGTCAGAGTCTCTTTGGTACCTCCTCATAATTCAAAATATTCAAAGTAGTCGTTATTTAAGCAGTTCTGAAAAAGCTGGGTTCACCTGAAATATTTTTACATAATCGAATAAACTTGACAGCCTAAAATCACGGTGCAGTGTCGCGTTTACAGAGGTTCTATGTCAAGAGTTGGAACGGGGTCAAGCAGAGCGTTGCCTTTGGTTCATATTACACTTTGACGGAATCTACACTTTTATTTGCACAAAATTAATAATTCCTTATTTGAAAATAGTTCACTACAGCATCTGTAATAACAAGTAGCCTCGATTAATTTATAAAGTCCCAATCTAACCTAATTTCCATACAGGCAAATAATAATTATGTGCTATGGAAATGTTAGCAAGCAACTGTGTACTTAATCTTCTATATTGATTGAAAATCTCTTCATCAACTTATGTTATCAACTTATAACCATCCGTGGGCTATTTGCTAAATATTAGTACAGACTAAATAATTATTCACTTTGAATTTGGTATGCTCTAACACCAATTTCAAAATTAAATAAATTAATATACACGATATAAATAAAAGTGTTTTGGTCTTACTTAAACCTTAGTGCATGCGAAACACGAAGCAAGTGTATTGTTATATATATTTCATTTACGAATCATACAGTCCGTACGTAATCCTATAGGCTCTTTAATATCAGTAAGAAAAGGATTACTTGTACACAAGACGATATAATAAAACAATATTCTCGAACAACCCTCTCTCCCTACACCGGAAGCAGAATCTTATGTCTACTTATAACGGCAAAATTTTGGTAGGTGATAGAATTTAACCAAGTTATTTTTATCTACCTACTGACATAGGCGGTTGAATGAGACTTAAAAGAGCTGGCTCAGAAAAATTTAAACTTGTTCTGCCCCGTTATCATCGTAAGACCGAGAATTTTTTTACAGAATATTACGAAAAAGTAAGGAAAGTTAGGCAAGCCCCTAGTTATATCTTAAACTAAGGCCTCTTTCATACATATTCACGGATTATTTTAGTCTAATTTTCAATTGTAAAAGTTATTCAATTTAGCTCCGACAGTAACGCGAAGCACAAAATCTTATTATCCTTCCCCTAGCGAATTGGACCTGTTTAACTGACGGCTGTGGGTATAAAATGCATTTTAGAGACAGAAATTAGACGTTGGCAGGTCTTATGCTAGATGCAATAATGCAGGCAGTTCATTAATGAGTTTCACCTCGGTTCGTACCACAAATTGGATTATAATGTTAATATCATGATTTCGGGGTGCTCTCGCAACGGGGCACAATTTCGGTAGGCACTTCTTAGGGCGGCTGGGCGTCTATTATCCTCATTTCAATAAGAAATAAATTACGATTTCTTATTACATTTTCCATTATAGAAGGAAATTTATCAAGTTCATTCAACGGTGCGTGTCTTCAGAGGTATTATTGAATATTTTCGTGTATTTTTAGGTTCGTGGGTTACAGTTATTGCTTTTGTTAAACAAATCACATTCACGAAAAGATCTGAAATTCACACGCGTGCATGCGTTATGTAATCCTTGGATTACTATCGTTAGCTTGAATAATGGGCTACAAAATTTTACGACATAAATAAATATTGCAGCAACAGATTCATAGACGATAAAATATCACCATGACATGACGTGACATTATTAATGGAGTAAGTACAGATTTCGTGTAGAGTACAAGTTTACGTGATTTGCGGTTTTTGTAGCTTTCACTTGAACCATCTATTTGTTTTGTTAGTTGTCGATTTATGTAAGCTTTTATATCGTTGTTGATATTGTAACTGAGCGAAAGACTTGAAGAAGTGAAGGAGTCAGCCTTACGATCAAAAGCTCCTGGGTTTCCCCACCCACTCCTAACACAAGCAATTTCGCTTAGCTGGAGGGGTTAGAATGAATATTAGTAATTTCGGTTCTTATATTCTTAAAAAAGGCACTAAGATTCGAGAAATCTTCAAATATTACTGAAACACACAGAGTTTCATAGCTCAGGTGTACATTCGAACGATCTTTGCCTATAAAGTCTCACAATGATCTTAATACCTAGGTATTAAAAGCAAATTAAACAGTTTTATTGATTTAAATTTTATTAATGTGCAAACTAAAGGTGTGTACAAATATCAGGGTTATTTCACATATTGAGAACTCACTTGTACTTTTCCACATTATTTTTAATAAGGAACTAGGAATTAGGACATTCCTTTATAAACATTGCGAAACTCAAACATATTACAAGTTTGAGTGTCGCAATGTTTGAGGAATGTTTCAAATGTCATAGCAAACATTTAAGGATGCCGTAAGGCGAAACCGGTTAGGTCTAATAAATATTAAAAATAACGTGGAAAAATACAAATGCCATCAATCAACAGTATAAATAGTCTATCAGGGTTATTTTTTCTTCATACCACGAAAACTCATACCATTTCAATAAAATAATAGCTCATACTGATTTTTATTCTTAATTCATACCACTGTATTTTTATTCATTTTCTTTCATTAACTTATGCCATATTTTATATTTTACTATTCTTAATTCATACTAATTCCTGTTAATCCTATAAAAACAATCAGTCAACAGGAAGAAGGTAGGACACGGCGGTAATTCCACCCGATTGAGCAGTCCGACTGGGGAAGTACCTCCGCCCTACAGAATACCGCGGTTATAATAACTTCATGTTGTGTTCCCAGCGGTGAGTAGGGTAGCCAGAGCTCACTGGAGAATTCGTGCTGTCAGTGGGAAGACTAAAGGCTTGTCCTGCTTTGTCTTCTACTGACGGCACAGAAATTCTGTACTTACAGGGTTGGCAGTGCGACTGTGACTCCTCTGGTGTTACAGACGTCCATAGGCCACGGTAACTACTTTCCATCAGGTGAGCCGTGTGCTTGTCTGCCAACTAAGTGGTATAAAAAAAAAAAAGGGGGCGACAACCAAGTCATCATTTTGAGTACTTTTTTCCTAAATATCGATTTCATGCTAACTGTAAGTACCTGTATAACACTTGCTGGTATTGGAACGGGATCTTTCATCAAGTATTTGCTATTGGTATGACCCTTACTCACATCCCTACAAAATAAAATGCTAAAAACTATCAACAAACGACTGTTAAAATTTTCAAGTATATTCAGAGACACATTGGCTACATACGCGCCGCTCGCTGCTGTGCCGAGCCGAAACAGAATAGCAGGACACCAGGAGATTTATAATCTGTTGTTAATGTCCTCCAACAATGAGATACAATTTAACTTCTCTGCAACGAAGCAATATTTACCAAACAAATCTACACTACATTCTGCTAATGTTTTTGGCCAGCATTTACAAACTGTGCAGCGATAAACTATTTTTTTCTGTCGACTGCAACTCTACTTAATAACTTTATTGCTCGCATTTTTATTCGTGTTTTTAATTTATAAATGTACTATCTTGATACACTGTTGGGAGTAATATAGGATTGAATTCTAGACAGATATGGGTCGGTTTTTACTTCGAGATTACAATGTTAATTAATTTTACTTGGCGAGGACTTCTGACAATCTCTGGAGACAATGTCGATTTCAGATTAACGAAGTAATTATTTTTAAAGCCTTTCCCTGAAAATATGTTTAAAGTTTGACTGATTAAAGGAGGTAACATTCGAAGGTATACCCGTTCCAATTGAGCAGTCTGACTGGGGAAGTACCGCCAACCTACAGAATACTATGGCTATAATTACGTGTTGTGTTCCTAGCGGTGAGTAGGGTAGCCAGAGCTCATTTGAGAGGTTTTGTGCTGTCAGTGGGAAGACTTCATGGTATTGAAAAATTCCTCCCCATCGATCTCTACTGGTACCGTGCTCAAAAGGCTGGCGGCAATACCACGCTGAATGGCGATGCCAATTCTTTGAGTGAAAGGCCAGCCTTATGGTCACGGGAAGCGTCGATTTGTCGCTTCCCTATTTCTTTGAATAGCGCGCGCGCGCTTGGACCCCACAGACCCAACGTTTCGACTTCAAACGCCTCAAAAATATAATTACCAGTTAAATTGGTATATTTGCACCGTTTGAGAGGACCGCGGTAGCCTAGTGGTATGGGTAATGGACTGCTGAGACGAGGTCTCGGGTTCGATCCCAGGTTTTACCATGGCACACACCAATGACTTTTCGATGCTTTTCAAAGTTATGTGTGTATTTATCGCAGGTTTATAAGTGCCCGGTTAATGGCAATAGGCTCGCCACCTATTACATTGGGACCTAAACATAAACTGGCGAAATGTGCGTGCTAGCACCTCTGCCTACCCCTTCGGGGATATAGGCGTGTGTTTATGTTATGTTTATGATGTGAGAGTAACTATGCGTACTAACAGTTTGCTTTTATTCAATAGATTTTTGTCAATTGTATTAGAAGTATGAAGGTGCGGTGATACATTTCGAAATTGAAATTACAAGTTCTCTGTGCGATAGTTATTAATTTATCCTACCTATGAAAGAGAAATAATGTATTGATGAAATGGTATTACTATATCATTTTGCGAGCCCGACAAATCGAATAAGGAAAATAGGTTAACTATCACTTTATCGAGTACAGGAAATGACCCGCCATTATAATATTAATACTCTATTACAATTAGGTAGGTAGCTAACTATAATTGCTATACGCGACCACAAATATTTTATCAATGATGTAATATTTGTTTTATGAATAAGTGAGTTCTTCTTTTGCAATTTGTCTACATAAAATTAAAGTTTTTTTTATTTACTGGAGCACTTAACAGTTAACTAATTACTGTACTTATTTTTATATAAAATAAATAAACAAAACATCCATAAAACTAATTATATATTTTTTGCTCTATTTAACACTAACCTCCATTTCTTCCTTTATCTCCAGCCAATGCATGATAAATTAAGCAATGGCTGGAGATAACGAATATAACTATGTAGTATTTTAGCTGTATTACAGTTTATTTATTTGCATAAGTTTCACCTGACTCCAGCAATTCAATAGTTTAATGATAGACTATAACTAACCCGAATATACATATATTTTACAGTAGGTATTGACTGGACATGTAGATGCTGTCACATGCATACACTTATTACATACCTGCATGCTACTTAAACTAAACAGATGAATTGAATTTCAACAGCATTCGGTTAGTAAATTTGCAATTTGAAATTTGAACGCAGTTGATATGACTTCAAAAAAATTGCAAATTAATCTACTAGCACCTACTTATAATTTTATTTATAGTTGCAATTATGAAGATTTAGACAAAGAAGACGTACAGTAATGTTATAGAAATATAATATAGGTTATAAATTATACGAATATAGGTAGGTACCTATGTATGTATATCATTCATGATTAGTTTAACTCCCGTTAACAGTATTGTATAGTACATTGTGAATGATGCTCATGGGTTAAAAACAAAACAGTCATATATAGGTTTATGTGTAACCTTTAATTTGACTCTCTTTGTACATGTATAATGTTTATGTTATATTTTTCAAAACATGTAACAGCATTAGAGTAACGTATTAACCAATGTATTACTAAAATTGGCTATCTAATATGTCATTCATTTGTCTACCTTCTAAAAGCACCTAAAGGTTACTGACAGCAAAATTCCATCAGCATTATGCTTTAATAAGCCAACGCTAAAATTCGCCACATTACCTCTAAAGGCTATTTCATTATGTGAAAATAGCCTTTGCCGTCGTGCGACCAAAAGCGCTTGCTTTAAAACCTAGCTGAAATTGAGGCAAACACTGTCATTATCAACCTTTCATAATTTTATACTTTGAAATATTACCATTCGTTATCTTGTTGAAATGAAGAAAATAGACAATGAAAAAATGCATGTTATTATAATAATAATAATAAATAATAATAAATATTCCACGACATTCTACACAACGCTATCTAGACCCATGGTAAGCATAGCTTAACTAGCTTGTGTTATGGGATCTAGAATGCGGATAAACATACTTAGATACTTTTTTTTTTGTAAATACATACATATTATACATAGAAACACCCAGACCAATGCAAATATACATATTCATGCATACAAATATTTGCACTGAGCAGGAATCGAACCCGCGCCCCCTGCATAGCAGTCGAATGCTCTACCGCTACGCCACGGAGGTCGTTATGAATATTTCAAAATATTTTTAACGAAATTTATCACGTTTTATTTGGGGTAATTTTATTAGTTACACTGAACGCGACTGCAAATTATAAAAGAATACCTACCAAACAAAACTAGACGGTATGCGCCAAGAATAGTTTAATATTAATGTGTAACATTCGCGTAAACTTCGACATTATCGCACATAATGTAACTCAACATTTTAGATGCTATATAAAACTAGGTGGACTTAAAATTTTACCTCGCTATGTCGTATTTTCACAGCTATGGAAACTAAAGTAAAATTTCGTATGAACTATTGACCAAGGAATTTGACAATTATCTTCAATAATTGTAATTACAATTAACTGTATGAAGAACAGAATAAAATTAGTTAAAAAATAATAATTATAAATAGTAAGTCGAAATGGGATTAAATTATAACAAAGATAATGTTGATAAAAAAATTCTTTTTATTTTCATTTAATCTTTATATTGTGAACAATGATTCAGTTTAATATTCATAAAATCTAATAAATTCAAACCGGAAAGCGGTCAATAGATCAAAAGGAAGGATAAATTTAAAATTCAACATCTCTCAAATGGAAATACTTTTTCATATTTTATTCATTGGATTTGAATTTTAGGGCCAATCTCTGCTATTTATTGCGAGAAAAAGCTAATAAAATTAGGATACATTCATGAGAATTACAAGAACAAACAAACATGGAAATGAACTGTTTTATATCTACTATGCTACTCAAATAAAACAATGTAATTAGTAAACCTGTTTGCGAATAGCAGCAAAGCCTCAGGATTCCTACGGGATCGCTTCGTGAAAACATTAACCTAGTTTTTTCGTTGGGATGATTTCATCGCTCTATATAGAATAAACGATTTTTGACTTTATGACCTAGAATCGGGTGCCTAGAAGGATGTATATTAAGAAATAAATCCATGGGAATGGAAATCCATGAAAAGCAAGTTGTTGTGAACCTTTTTTTTTACGTGTGCAATATCCCCACGGATACCCCCTACCGGAGCCGGTGGGACAGGTTATGTCGGACTCGAACCGACCAAAACGCACGCCGCCTGTGGGTCATTTTTGATTGCCGAAGGTGAGGTTGACAGGCATATCTCTCGCACCCCGGCCGACCAGGGCCATCTCTCTCGATCTGGCCCTCTCCTCGGGTGTGGGCACCACAGAGTCCAAAACTCGTCCCCGGAAATGGGGAGTCGCGTCAGCCGCCGCGGCAGTTGCTGTGAACCTTAACCTCTAACTAGGTTATAGGAATAAAATAATATCATGCCACCGTCTAAAGCCTATTTCAGTAAATAGTGCGATTAAGCCAAGCCTTCTGCGGCCTCTAATTATGGCACCATAATGACACAACAAAAAACTTTAAATAAATAATTAAATTCCATGGTAGACGCGATGTCGACAGTCATTTCGTTACATCAAAGGAAACTAGCCCCGTTGTACAATTTTCATAGTATTCGATGCCTATTCGCATTTAGATAATTACTTAGTATTATTAAAGGGTTCTTTTATAAACTAGACCGTTATATAACGTTGTGTTTAATTCTTTGTCTATTAACTTATTATTGCCCCCTTTATTTTGTAAAATCGCTAAGGAAGTACGTCATCGATAAGGGAATTTGGCAGGTAGGTTTCTTATAGGGTGTAGACATCCGCTAAGTACAAATTTTACGAACTTACTAAAGGGGTAAAACGGGTCCACGCATACGAAATCGTGGACGGCCGCCAGTACATTAATAATTGGGATCTGGGGGCAGAAACCAATATCTTTCGAACCTTATCTGCATGCTGATATTCTTTCTGAGTGATGAGCGAATGTATTTGAAACAGTGAGAATGAGTTGTTTTTCTGGCAACATCCTGTACGAAATTATTAACATAATGTGCTGACACAAACTTTTCACCTTTCATGCGCTGGAGTTGACTTTGTAAGTTTTAATTGAAAAATAAATTAACTCAAGTTTTACTGTAAATTTACGAATACGATAAAGTTAAGAAAACGACTGAGGTTAATATATAACATATTTTATTAATTCCTAGCTTTAAGAGGGCGCTATAGAAAATTGTGGTTCTTCAAATTCTAAATCCTACTAATTTTGAAAGTTTTTTCAGATATTTGCTACTCAATCAGGCTCCAGTGGCTGAAGGGATCTGGTTGGAATTTTGCACTGGTATAGATATTTATATAGTCTGTTATTATAACATATAATTTGGGGTTGCTAAATTAGAATCGAATTCTACGTGGCGAACAATTAGTCTAGAATAGTTTGTACATACATAAATATCAACACTAATTTAACCCTGGAGGGTTAGGCAGAGGTTTCGCCTTCGCTGCC
Organism: Eilema griseolum; assembly: GCA_963662185.1. Lineage (NCBI taxonomy): Eukaryota > Metazoa > Arthropoda > Insecta > Lepidoptera > Erebidae > Eilema > Eilema griseolum. The sequence goes on along the minus strand of OY759230.1, from coordinate 21,832,081 downwards.
TCCGCTGCGTAACCCTGATGGATCCCTGGCCCATGAGCCGCAAGAGAAGGCAAATCTGCTGGCTAATTTCTTTGCGGCCAACTCCCGAATCGATGATTGTGGTACCCAGCCACCAACACTACCCGACAGTGACCACGCGATGCCTGATATCCATATCAGGCAACGCGATGTCCGTGCAGTGCTGCAATCACTCGATGTCCGGAAAGCCAGTGGTCCGGATGGAATTCCAGCGGTAGTTTTGAAAAAATGTGCAGCGGAGTTGTCTCCAATGCTTACGCGCCTGTACCGGCTATCCTACAGTTCGGGTACAGTGCCTTTGCCTTGGAAAGAGGCGAATGTTCAGCCGATTCCCAAGAAGGGGGATCGCTCGGAGCCAGCCAACTATCGACCCATAGCCGTCACCTCAGTGCTGTGCAAAGTGTTCGAGCACATAATTAACAAACAGCTCATGCGGCACCTAGAGGATCACTCCTTAATTAATGACCGGCAATATGGCTTCAGACCGAAACGGTCAACGGGTGATCTTCTAGCATACGTTACCCATCTTTGGGGTGAGGCTATGGACAAGCACGGCGAGTCACTGGCAATTAGTCTTGACATCGCCAAAGCTTTCGATAGAGTCTGGCACAAATCGCTTCTTTCTAAGCTACCTGCCTTTGGTCTGCCTTCTGGGCTGTGCAACTGGGTTGCTAGCTTCCTGCAGGGGCGCCGTATTCGCGTCCTTTGTGACGGACGAGCTTCGGAGTTTCTGCAGGTTAATGCTGGCGTGCCCCAGGGGTCCGTCTTATCACCCACTCTCTTTCTTCTGCATATCAACGACATGCTGTCTACCGGCAATGTTCATTGTTATGCAGACGATAGCACTTTACATGGGAGTTATCATGGACATCCAGCGGCCAAGCAGTCAGATATCGCAGAGAAAAGGCAGCTTCTTGTCACTGAGCTTGACGGGGTCCTGAATCACATTTCTCAATGGGGCTCTGAGAACCTGGTTGAGTTCAATGCCAAGAAGACGCAGGCATGTGCGTTTACAGCAAAAGTATCTTCTTTCCTTCCCCTCCCCACTCTTCAGAGCACGCCACTGCCGCTGCAGGACAATCTCAATATCCTAGGTATGGATGTTCGCTGCAACCTGAATAACAAAAACTACATCGAAAGCATCATCAAAACAGCCTCACGAAAACTCGGAGTCCTGAACAGAGTGAGACGATTTTTCACGCCGGAGCAGCGGTGTCTTCTATACAAGACACAAATTCGCTCCTGTGTGGAGTACTGCTCGCATCTCTGGGATGGTTCAGCAAAGTACTTACTAGATGCTCTCGACAGGTTGCAGCGACGTGCGATCCGCATCATTGGGAATCCCGAGATCACGAACACCCTAGAACCTTTACAGCTGCGTAGAGATGTTGCGTCCATGGCTGTATTTTACCGTCTGTACCATGGGGAGTGTTCTGATGAGCTCTTCCAATTAGTCCCACCCTCCCCTTTCCTACACAGGACAACGCGTGCAGGTCTTAGATGTCATCCGCACACGGTGCAAAACATCCGATCAAGAACCAAGCGGTTCGGAGACTCTTTCCTCTGTCGCACCATTAAGGCCTGGAATTCATTACCAGCTCACGTGTTTCCTTCTTCCTACAGTCCCGGGTCCTTTAAGCGGGGCGTGAAAAAGCATATGATAAGGCCGTCAAGCTGAGTGTCACCATTGTCACACGGTATGTGTATGTAATGGTGACCCTCTTTTCTGGGATTTTGCCTTCAGCTTACCATCAGGCAAGGCGAAGTCCAATTGACGTGTCCTATATAAAAAAAAAAAAAAAAAAAAAAGGTAAATTAACACCCACATTTCAACAATCATTAAATTCGGTCCCACGTAATAGGGGGTGAGCCTATTGCCGTCTTCCGGGCACTATTTTTGACTCGAGTCACGCATCTGAGGCTGAGTCTAAGCAGTTTTGTCTGGAATAGTTTGTTATTCTCAATAACCGCTGAGGTTTTTTAAACTTTTTCATTCAGACACATTGTAAAATCGTATTTAAAATAGAAAATCATATCTCTGAAATGTAGTCTACAACACAAGTCCTTCCACGGTCCTCGACTTTGTAGCGATGGCGAAGAGATATCAATTTGCATGCACTCAAATGGAGGGCTTTCAAGTGTTGTCCCTTTGAAACAATTTGCCTCTTGTCTTAATTTTGTGTATTTTAGTACAATTTGACAGTACTGTTGTATCCGTCAAACTGAAAGTACATAAATAAAGAAAGTATGTATATAAAAGCTGAAAAATGTGTAAAATAAAATATTTGTTTTCACTTTTTTTGTGCTAACAATTTATGTTATACAAGTTTTATTATATTACAGGCTTATGATTCCTGATGACAATATGGCTATTTGAAGATGTTAGCGCTACTGATGGTATTTTGTATTTATTTCTTTAACATTTATATTTATTACTAGCTGACCCACCCCAGCTTCGCCCGGGGTATATTTTGAAGCTTCATATCCCTTTGAGCCCGTATGTTTTAGTCTTCAAAATATGTTTGAAAAATTGCCGGATTTGTTAACATTTATTATCAATGCTCCGCTCCCTTAAGTAGTAGCGTGATGATATATAGCCTAAAACCTTCCTCGATAAATGGACTACCCAACACTGAAAGAATCATTCAAATCGGACCAGTAGTTCCAGAGATTAGCGCGTTCAAACAAACAAACTCTGCAGCTTTATAATATTAGTATAGATTAATACGAAGCAACCTTTACTTTTATCTGTTATTCAATCAATCAATTGGTCCATCGTAGTCCACTGCTGGACATAGGCCTCTCCCAATGTTGCGAGGCATTGGCCTACTGTTTCCATGCTGGCCAGACGGGTTGGTACAGGGTTTTATTTCAAGATTTTCTTCTCTCACAGCGATATCGTCTGCGTATTTCTACGTTAGTTGCCTCTTATGACACCCGTCGGATTGGATGGGGTGGTGATACTTGTATTCTTTCTCCGGCTCCACACGAATATCATCATCTGTTAGATACTCGTCTCACAGTAGTTTATCTGTTATTAAGCTAAGATCATAATAAGGTATATGAAATTGTTAAACTGACCAGCAACAAGTCTCAGGGTACGATTGTTACCCTGCTATTTAGTTAGTGAAGATGTTTGGATGTTTAAAATGTTTGTATGTTTGTATGTTTGTTATTCAATCACGCTCTAACTACTCAACGGATCTGGATAAAATTTGGTAGAAATATAGATTAGAGTGTGGCATAACACATAGGCTAAATAATATCTATAGCTTATAAATACCATTTTTATCTCGGGAATAGGTTCCCATGGGTAGCGGGAACGAGTTCAAATAGTGCACGCAGACAGAGCCGCGGACATCAGCTAGTCTGTTACATAAGGCACTACACAGTATGGGTTTATGTTCAGCTGAAGAATGTTGCAAATTCAGTTACTACTATGTGCCGTATTTGTGCAAATAACGTTTACGTAATGTGAGTTTGTGTCAAGATATTTAGGGTAGTGCTTTAACGACAGCGGGACGGAGAGGACCGGTACGTAATTATTATTTTAATCAACTGACGTATGTACGAATAGGCAAATACCTGCGTTAAGTAGTGGGGCGTAGCGCACGCCTAACGTGTAAATTAATGAATTCTTTAACCTCATTGTTGTAGTTCAACGCTTTTCTTTTGTTCTGTGATAAATAAATGCTGCGGTTGGTTGTTTTATACATTCAACTCCATTTAAAATTATACATTTCTTTTTAAGGTCGCGTAAAGGAAAAAACGAAATTCTTATGGGATCAATTCGTTGTCCATTTGTCAAAATTTCAAGATGTCTTCACAGGTCAAGAACTCGTGGTGGAATTAAGTTGAAATTAATATCAAATACTCAGCGTCCTTAAGATATGGAACACTGAAACATAGTGTCCAATTTATAAGCAAATAGCAGGTAAATGTTAGTCAGGAAGAATAAGCAAGCAGAACGTGAGTATAAATTGGGACTGGTAAATACGTAATAATTAACTATTATCTTATCTGATAGGTGAAATGTGTGTTAATTCACCTCTGCCTAATCCTCCAGAATAAAGGCGTGATTATATGTATGCTGATGGTGAACTAATAAACGAGGGATACATATACTGAAAATCGTAAACAATGCTTAACATAAGTCCATCGCCGTACATACGTTTACAAAATTGTATATCATACAACTGTAAACATTAAATTATATCCAAAAATGATATTACCAGAACACTTAAAGTTCCACCAGTGCACGTCAAGTGCGAGCTGTGGCATAGTCGGGAAAGGAATGCAATCTGCGGTGGAATGCTCCCTCGTAGAATTAAATTTCAGCTACGGCCGTGCTCGGAACTGCATCAGTCAAGTTCTTTAGAGCAATATTCCTAAATATGAGTGTTACATTACAGTATCTCATTAAGAATATATGTAATTTAATTTTTACAATTAGAGGAATTTCAGGTATAATTTCGCACACATAATACTGTTTTGAATTTTTAAACTTTTACATAGCATCCACAAGAATGTAGCCACCGATAGTTTGAAGATAATTTGTAAATATGTTTTAGTGAAAATTAACTTAATTCATATTAAGTAATTTAGTTAGGCTTTAAGTAAAATTTTGTTATTTCATATACTCGAGTAATCCTTTTCATTACTCGAATGCTTTGTCGAGTTAACAGGTATTATTCCTTCAACATCTTTCTTATTGGTTTATATAACAGTTGATGTCCGAACTCAGAAGTTCTTTGTTATACTACTTATATTTTTCTTATATTATTCTTTGCTTATATTATTTTACATTGATTTTATGTTTCATAAAACAAACGTCATTTGAAACATCAGATGAGCAGTTAATTTTTTTGAAAGAACTTGACTTAACTTACACCTGAATTATTTTATTCGTGTTTATTATTTAACTAGCCCATTCGTAATCGCTGATTCTTGATTCTGATCTGTCAGACAATGTTACATGGACTTTGGAAATTTTTATTTTTTGTATATACTAAGTGTTTTGTTTACAAACAAACTGTTTCTGTAGCGAACTAAACTAGACTTATCATTTTTTATACTTGTACGCAGACAAAAAAAATAAGAAAGAGTTTTGTTTGTATATAAAGACTACAAGTCCACTAAATGAACTGTCCACTAAAGACAAAGGAGCATATTATAGTAATCAGGAATTAAAAATAGATTTTTTAATTCCTGATTACTATGCTCCTTTGTCAGGTTATAAAACTTTTTGTATTCATTAATTGATAATAAAATGCATTATCCTTTCTGAATTATTTCTATTATAAAAAGCTTTTTTCTCTCTTTATTCACCGAAACGTGCAGTGACCGTGTCACCCTTATAAGGAACTTCTTGAAATGATTTTAAACTTGCGTATTATTTCTACAAGCAACAATAATCCTTAGCAACAATACGCAAACCCTTTCACACTCTTACGTACAGACGACTTCCCAAGTTAGCTTCTTGCTTTGATCACTAAATAAATTTATTAAAGTACTCCACTGTTATTAACGATGATTTTAACGCCGGAAGAGCGGTCTGAGGGTGGCGGCGAAGTCAACCAAGGCGGTGGTAGATTCATTTCCCCATTTGCAATTCAAAAATTTACTCTGCCTTCCAGCACATTCGCATGTTTTCTTCTCTTTCACACTTACTTAAAAGCTGCTGTCATCCTTGTCCCTCATCACTGTTTTGAAGTCACTAGACACATTCTTGCCACGTCCATGCGTAGAACTCGAATGGACAACGCTTGGTGCAGTTTATTTCGAAAGGATTAGCCATAAATAGTTCTCCCTCATTACATTTTCATGAAGGCGCCGACTAGTTGTGAAATTTATGCTGAGAAAAGTTTGAGCTTTACTGAATAAAACATATATTATCTATATAGTAGTAATACTGGCGTGGGGCCAGGCGACACTTACGCTTGAGTTGATCATATTAGATAGCAGATCGTTTCATGATATCTGTAGCAGTTTGAGAGAACGTATTCAAGAACCTTTAATATAAATAACTACCTAGCCTGCTGACTATAATACGATAATATAACGATATTCAGCCTTAATGTTAATTATAACATTTAAGATACTGGCTGGTTAATGCTTTGGCCATTGGTACGATGGCCTGGGGATGTCGGGTGGAGTCGCCTGTCACCTTAGCTGAAGCGGGCCGACGCGGCGGTGCGCGTGGCGCGTCTCCCCGTTTTCGAGGACGAGTTGGAGACCCTGTGGTCCCCGCACCCGAGGAGGGCTAGATTGAGAGAGATGGCCCTGGGTCAATCGGGGTGCGAGGGATATGCCTGTCAACCTCACCTTCGGCAACCAACAATGACCCACAGGTGCCGTGCGTTTTAGTCGGTTTGAGTCCAATATAACCTCTCCCACGGGGAGCGGGAAGGTATCCGTGGTATCGCACGTAAAATTAAGGCCATTCGTACGATAGGGTACCACCTCGAAATAAGAAAGAAAGTTAGTGATAGGTTTATTGAGAAAGCTGCGCAATCTGCTTTGGCTGAATGGGATAACGGGAGCTGAGCTCCCGCATTAACCTTCGTGGTTATTTTTTATAAACACGTAGAAACAAGTCATTTACCTATTAAATAGCCAGGTATGTTTTTAAATGTCATCGATCAACCCACTTATTTAGCCGTTTGACTAAGTGATTTTAAATAATTCAGGCTGTTTCTTGAATGGTGGTATTATAATGTCCCTATAATAATTTATGCACTATATTAACTAAATACGATTTTTATATACGTATAAGGTGACACGTACATATACGTATAAGATAAAGTAATTCACCAGTGAAAATCAGTTTAACTAAAACCTGTTACTCAATTTTAACATTGTATCGTTTAACTCTTTTACCTTTGTCTGATTTGTAAAACCTTTGTGATTTAGTCATTTGGCGATGGGAAATAAGGGGCATTAGTTTTTTTGGACTCTTTTCTCAAATATTGAATTTTGGACCCGCCTTAAATAATTTTAAATTATGATAACTACGAGTTCCATATTGTAACCAGTGTCATTCAGCGGCTTCATTTCATTTCAGTAGATTATTCATCAAATTCATCACATTTTAGTGTTGCAGCAGCAACAAAAATAATTTAGTATGCCTACATACTTCACATATTCCTTTAGTGCAAGTTATTAATCATCAAGTCTTAAGGGGACTTGGTCTTGATTCAGAAAGCACTTTGATATGGAAAATACTATCAACTCATTTTGAACACGCGATTTTAACATTATTTAATGAACAATTTAATTTAACAACCATAATTTTTTTCTTTCTGCAATTTTACACCTACCATCGATGTCTTTGATAAATTCATATGGCCGAAAAATGTTCGCCGGGTCAGCTAGCAAATAAAATATAAACACTGTAAAAACCTCTTCAGAGAAAAGATTTGGTAATTTTGCAACGAAGCAGATTTATTTTGACATTTGTAACGGAAATTAGGGTTGCCTCTTACTTTTATATTTTCCCAAAAATATCCATGTCACAAAGTTTGTTATGTGTACCAGTAAACCGACATGAATGACAGAATATCTACGTCATGCTTTATTTATATACGTACATAGGGATCATGTATTATATATGCATGACATACGTATGATAGTATATCGCAGTGGCGACCGCGCCTCAGGGCCTTACCCAACTCGGGATTCTGACATCAGTTTAGGTACTCCATAATACGAATGCTTATCTTATTTGTGATATTATTGTTGTTAACATAGGCTTTCCAGGGAATATTTGTTATGTAAACAAAAAGGAGTGGGATAGATAGAATATCACTAAGTACAGGTTAGGAGAGATAAGTCAAGTAATGTTTGTTGAAAAGATTAATTTATGAAACTCATAAGGCAAATGGCAAATTTCATCAAATTATTACAATATTAAGTAGGTAGTAGTAATTGGTAATAAATAACCAATTTATTTTAGTATAGATATACTAAAACCAAGAGAGACCCCCAGACTTGATAGTCTGGGAGTCTCTCTATCTCTCTCTATTTCCCATATCATGTTTAAAACAAAGTTTCTAAAATGCAAGGTGTATGCCAGGGTCATAGCAACTGGAAAGATGTTGTGTCTGCCTACCCCAATGATAACGAGGCATGACTGTATGTACCTACCCAGTTTTATATTTTTTATACAACTTGAATGAAATACAAGCACATGGCCCATCTGATTGAAAGTGGTTACCGTGGCCTATAGGCGTGTGCAACACAAGGGGATTCACTATAAGGTAATGGAAGTATTGTGGACCCGAGCTTCTTTATTATATTATTTTTTTTTTGAGAAATGTTTTTTTTTTAGTTTATTTTTCACCTCATCTCAGTTTATTTATTATCATACAACAGTATTAGGTGCTTAGTTTATTTTAGCTTTCTTTATGCAAGTTACAACCATATGACCACTCAAACCCATGAGGGCAGTCCACGCTAAGCTTTGTCTGTCAATCGGCAGGCGTGCGGGTGTGAGTCATATTCATTTCCAGATATCGACTGAAAATTGCATTGATACTAATAGTTCAAATAATTAAAACACCTCGTTAAACTGTTAATTAAATGAAATTACTAAGATACACACACAAGCTTAGCTTTTCAACATTCAATAGTTCAAGATCCTGTGCAACAGCAGTCGCTGACGCGATTCTTGTGGGTATGGAATTCTACATCCCCAACCGCTGGGTCGCGACAGGAGCGAGCAAACGCCCGTGGTTTAATAGGCCTTGCAGGGAAGCTAGAGGCCGCAAGCAATCTGCATACAAGACTTGGACCATGGCTCTTGCCAATAAGTATCGGAACATCGCTGAAATGAAGCGGCAGTTCAATGCTGCGTCGACGTCTAGTAAAAAGGCAACGTCTAGGGCAAAGTTTGAGTTCATCGGCATAATTGGCAAACGGCTTGCGCGCTGCCCATCTGGCAGTCGTGCATTTTGGTCGCTCACCAAAGCTGCCGAGGGAAACTTCTGCCAACCTTGCGTTCCGCCGCTGCAAAAATCCTACGGTAGTCTGGCCCATGGCGCTAGGGTCGGACGGTATACCGGCGATGGTGCTTAAGCACTGTGCCCCCAAGCTGTGCCCTGTACGCCTTTTCGCAATCTCATACTCCGCGAGGCAGGTCCCGGCCTCGTGGAAGACCGCACTCGTGCATCCAGTGCCTAAGAAAGGTGACAGGACAGATCCGACCAATTACAGGCCTATCACTATAATCTCCCTTCTCTCAAAGGTTATGGAGCGTGTAATTATTACACAGCCCCTAAGATACCTTGAAGGAAACGATCTACTGAGCGACCGTCTGCCGTCCCTCCACCGGTGACCTTCTTGTGTATCTCACAAACCGGTGGGCGCAAGCCATCGAGAATCGGGGTGAGGCACCAGCGGTCAGCCTCGATAAGTAAAGGCCTTCGATCGGGTCTGGCACAAAGGTCTTCTTACGAAGTTGCCGTACTATTGACTCCCTGAAAGACTTTGCGAATGGATCGCCCGCTTTTTGTTCAATAGAAGCATCCAAGCTGTCGTCGACGGCAGCTGCTCGGACCGCATGAACATAAACGCTGATGTCCCACAAGGCTCCGTGTTGTCTCCGACCCTGTTTCTGCTGCATATCAATGACATGCTGTCTGATGACTCCATTCACTGTTATGCGGACGACAGTACTGGGGACACGTGTTACACGGGCCATGCAAATATCCCTCAATCCGAGGTGAAGAAGAGTTGCGAACAACTTTTGTCTGAAATCGAGACTACTCTCTCTGGAGTATCCGATTGGGGACGACTAAACATAGTTCAATTCAACCCCACTAAGACACAAGTCTGTGTATTCACCGCTGAGAAAACTCCATTCATTGTAGCGCCGCAATTCTTGGGCACACCGCTTACCATTTCCTCGAGTATCGGAATCCTTGGTGTCGATATCTCCAGCGACGTCCAGTACCGTAGTCATTTGGAGGACAAAGTTAAGTTGGCATCAAGAAAACTTGGAGTACTTAACAGGGCGAAGCAGTACTTCACTGCGAGGCAGCAACTTCTTCTTTATAAGGTACAGGTCCAGCCCCACATGGAGTACTGCTGTCACCTTTTTGCTGGAGCGCCTGCATACCAGCTTGACCCCTTCGACAGGGGCAAAGACGGGCGTTGAGGTTGGTTGACAATCCTATACTCTCTCTTAGCCTTAGGAGGGACTTTGCCTCGCTATGTGTGTTCTACCGCCTATACAATGGATTGTGCTCGGATGAATTGTTTGAAATGATGCCCACAGCTACATTCTATCATCGCACCTCTCGCCATAGGCAGGGAATTCATCCTCACACATTGCGAACTGAGACGGTGCGCACTGTCCGGTATGACAGAAACTTCATCCCACGTACACTTAAGCTGTGGAATTACCTCCTTGCTGCGGTTTTCCCAAGCACCTACAATATGGGGTGTGTCCCTCTTGAAGAACATGAGGGACATCAGAAAGTTTATTCATGGTCGGCAGCGCGAGTGTAACACTCCTGGTGTTGCATACGTCCATAGGCCACGGTAACCAATTTCCATCGGGTGGGCCGTGTGCTTGTCTGCCACCTAAGCGATATAAAAAAAAAATGTGTGAGCATAAATCTGTGTGCATAATTGTCGGTGGAGTAATCGCCACTCTTCTTTTTGCTCCGTCAATCCTTTGACCTCATGATACGACTTGTATCTTAAATAAATAAATAAAATAAGTGAATAATAGTAACCTTCAAGTGAACTTTCTTCAAATAGCAAAATAATTGAAATCTTGCTAGGTAGGTAAACAAAACGAAGTAGTCTCATCCTACTGGCTAAAATTCCTTTTGTACAATTTGAAAAGCCAATCATTCAATACATCGACATAATAATTCCTGAAACCTACAAACACAATTTTACAAATAAAATAAACATTTATAAATCTAATATTTAGATTCTTTTGTAATCATCTGATTGTTGTTTTTGTATCTTTAATTTTTATTGTTATATTTTTAGAAACATTGTTGTCCTATTTTTGATATTACTAACTAAAAGTTCATAAACAATTTAGTACAGTCGCCCTCAGTAGTTGCTGAATACTAAAAAATACAAACGATTGTTACATGGATATAAATATAATCTTCAGAAAAAAAGTTTAGTATATTTCAAATAGGTAAGTACCACGGTAGCCTAGTGGTATGGGTAATGGACTGCTGAGACGAAGTTCGATCCCAGGTTTTACCATGGCACACACCAATGACTTTTCGATGCTTTTCGAAGTTATGTGTGTATTTATCGCAGGTTTATAAGTGCCAGTGCCCGGTTAATGGCAATAGGCTCGCCACTAATGTAATAGACATTGAGACCTAAACATAAACTGGCGAAATGTGGGTGCAGGTGTGAGTTAATGTTATGTTATGCAAATAGGTATATCATATCATACATATGTTTATCGTATCATAAAAGTTTTAAGAACTTCTGAGAGCGACTTCACATTGTAAGAACTTTCATAGTTCCCTTTAGGTAGTTTATTCCTCTATACGCAGTTTCGCCACACCTACAACTGTTACATTACAGTGCAAAATGTAAATAAGGCGTAATGTGTAATAACATGTAAATCAATACACGTTTTGATGGATCTGGCTTTAAGGGGAGCTGGGTCGCTTGGGACTACTCCCCATACAATGGAACCGCATGAAATGTATTCGGTCAAATTATACACGTTTTCTGTTGTAAGTATTGTTTGATATTTGGTTTTGAACAGTTGTATGTGTGTAAGTGTGTACGAATAATACTAAGCTTGAATAAGTCGCTTTTAATAGTCGTTAATAATGTTTTTTATCTGTTAGTTGCAAAGGTGACTGATCTCAGCTCACTTTAAATCAGAAAAATGGGTGAAAGGGTAACCTCAGGTAATTGTAAATACTTTTGAATGAAATTTTAAAGCAATAATATGCTAACTTTTCAAATTGATTAAGATATATAAAAAGAGCTTAAGACGGATATATGTTCTGTATTTGGATGGTTTTGGGCGAAGGTTCTGTGGCTTAGTGGTCAGAGCGTTCGCCTTGTAAGGGAAAGATCGCGGTTTCGTATCCCGCCTGAACCGATTCAAATTTTTCCTCCTCCCAATTTCATCCCAAAATCACGGTAAATGAAAATATTGGATATAAAGAACTTGCAAGCCTTACAAGTACTTGTAAACTCATTAGTTAAATTAAAATAAGTAAGTTAACATAATATTAAAAACCGTGGTAACCTAGATAACCGCGGTAGCCTAGTGGTATGGGTAATGGACTGCTGAGACGAGGTCTTGAGTTCGATCCTAGGTTTTACCATGGCACACACCAATGACTCTTTGATGCTTTTCGAAGTTATGTGTGTATTTATAGCAGGTTATAAGTGCCCGGTTAATGGCAATAGGCTCGCTACCTATTACATTGGGACCTAAACATAAACTGGCGAAATGTGGGTGCTAGCACCTCTGCCGGTAGACCTATATCCCCGAAGGGTATAGGTATGGGTTTATGTTATGTTAAGTTTTTTTCAGTTGACAAAACATCTTTTCAAATTTTCTTCTAGTTGAACAATTGTGGTTTCTGACTAAACAGCTTTATAAACCTAGTTGTAGGTATACATTGCCCTAAAAATGTTAACGACTCATGAGTTTGGGTCGTCTATTATTAATTATTTTGAAAGCTAAGGTCAATAACCTATAACCCTTTGTTAAAAGTACAGCGAGTGGTGGAAAGACAATAAAAAGTTTCCTAAACTGCCGTGAACTTTCGCCAGGAGGTCGACTAAGGCTGAAAAAATCGTCGGTAGCTTAGTGGTTAAGGAGCCTGCCTTTTTTTTTTTTTTTTTTTTACGTTCGCAAAATCCCCACGGATACCTCCCCACCGGAGCCGGTGGAGGAGGTTATGTCGGACTCGAACCGACTAAAACGCACGCCGCCTGTGGGTCGTTTTGGTTGCCGAAGGTGAGGTTGACAGGCATATCCCTCGCACCCCGGCCGACCCAGGGCCATCTCTCACGATATGGCCCTCTTCTCGGGTGTGGGGACTACAGAGTCCCCAACTCGTCCCCGGAAACGGGGACTTGCTCGCAAAAGGAGGCGCCGGCCGCCCACGCATCCGCGCAGCGAACCATCGCCGCGAGCAAGGTGGAGAGCGTGAGAACCCTCACTCCCAGGGCCGCCACAAGCTCCCGCCTCGGCGTAAGGAGCCTGCCTTACGATCGTGAGGTCTCGGGTTCGAATCCTGGCCATTACACTACCGACGTGAACTCACTCCTAACACAAGCAATTTAGCTTAGTTGAAGGGTTTAAGGGGAATATTAGTGATTGCAGTGGTTGCGGTAAAAAAAAATCATCAGTGACGGTCTTTTTTTTTATACAACTTAGGTGGTAGACAAGCACACGACCCACCTGATGGAACGTGGTTACTGTGCCCTATGAACGTGTGCAACACCAGAGGAGTCACACCCGTGCTACCGACCCTGTATTCAAATTCAAGTAATCTGGGTTCCACGTTTAAAATAGAGTTTCATCACTTATAAGAATTGATTTTATGCACGACTACTTCAACCACTTCTCACTTTATTACACCATGAAATACAAAAATACAAAAATATTTTTAGTAAAATTTTATTATACCTATATAATAATTATCATCATCTTAGTCTAAAATCTAGTGCCTTCGTATCAGAAATCCTCTTCCGATTACTCCTACTGCTCCTGTTAGTTTGACTTATACCTACAGCTTTTAACGTGCCTGCCGTTTGACCTTTCAACTCCGAGAGTAAAGCCTGCGCCAGGGTTTGCGTCAATCAGTAGGTGTATCAGCTTACAAATGAGGGCTTGGCTCTCAGAAGTTTTCGTGGGATCTTTGAAACATCTTTAACACAAAACAAGACATTATTGTAGGTATTTATAAAAATCACATTAAACCATACACAAAGTTAAAAAAGGGCAAATATAACAATACGCGTTCAAAGGAAATTATGATATTTTGAATGTAATCCAAACATCCATAGCGTTTTAAATATCTAATATCAAACTTTGAAGTAACGAAAGTAAAATTTTAATTATTTCGGAGGATTGCGAAGGAGTGAGGCTTGCGTTATCCCCATGGCGTTGTTGCGATGTCGGGATGAAGAAAAGATAGAAAACTTTATTCAGTCTTAATTTAATTAATTGTCCCCTCGTTTCTTGCGTGTATATCGATAGACATCTTTTATTTATATACCCTCTAGCAAAATACCATTGCCTATTTATTTATTTATTTAGAAACTTAACAGCATATTAACATGATGCATGAGTAAAGTTAAGAATACATACGACACTTAGCCAATAATAAAGTTTCCCGACAAGTAAAATTGCGTGCACTGCTTAATACACAATTATGACAGGTAAACAAATTATAGATATATTATCATAGGCAGGAATATCAATTTAACAGAGTGCGAATGACTAAAGTATACAATAATCACAAAAAAGAAATTACAAATATGTCCGTAACCTTTTAACAATCTCTTTCTTAAAAACAGTTTTCGACAGGTGGAAGATGTCAATGTCATCAAAGTTTTCGTTATAGCAGCTAGGCAAACGAGTGAGGACGGCATTTTTGCCATAGTTAGTGCGGTGCAGAGGAACACTGAACAAGCGGGTATGTCTGGTACGAGTTATAGGTGCGCTCAAGTTAATATGGGAAAGTAGATCGATACTATCAATTTCACCTCTTACAATAGCAAATAAAAAGCTCATATCCAGTAATACGCGCCTGCTTGACAGAGGGAGCAAAGTATACCTCTTACAGTCATCGTAATATGAAATATGTCGTCTCCTTGCTTTAAAGTTAAGATGTTTTAAGAAACGCTTTTGCAGTCTTTCTAGTTTGTCATTATACGTAGCATATTGAGGAGACCAGATAGGACTGCCATAGTCTAGCACACTTTGCACGTATGCACAGTAAACAGTTTTGAGACATGAAATGTTTTTAAATTTGGAGCACGTGCGCATAACAAAGCCCAGACTCCTGAAAGCCCTACTAGCAATATTGTCAATATGGCGGGAAAAGAGCATCTTGGAGTCCAACACAAGTCCCAGGTCTCTAACGTGATCCACCCTTGCGATGACATCATCACCGAATTTGTATGTGTATTCGATCGGTTTCCTACGGCGACTAAAGCTTATGCATTGGCATTTGTCGATGTTTACAGTAATATTATTACGTCTATAATATAGGAATAAGGCGTCAAGATCACGTTGAATCAACTCACAGTCATATCGAGATTTAATCTTCATATATACCTTTTTGTCATCAGCGTACATGAGATGTTTGGAGTTACTGAAACATTTATCTATGTCAAATAAATATGCACAATACAGTAGAGGTCCGAGATGCGAGCCTTGTGGTACTCCGGAGGAGATATTAATGAAATTAGATTTGTATCCCCCAACAGTTACGGCTTGTGAGCGGTTTGTTAAGTAGGATCTTATCCAGCGCAATAGGTCGCCATGAATTCCTAATTTATATAATTTCGCGAGCAGTATGTCATGGTGGACCCGATCGAATGCCTTTTCAAAATCCGTATAAATCGCGTCCACCTGACCGTCCGACTCCATCCCACACAATACATCATTACAAAAAAGAGCTAGATTAGAGTTAGTAGAACGGCCCTTCATAAAACCGTGCTGAGTGTCAGGAATGCCCCGCGAAATAACTGGGTAAATGCTATTGTATATAAGCTTTTCAAAGATCTTACTTATTATAACAAGAATAGATATGGGGCGATAATTTTGAATTACCGACTTTGATCCTTTTTTATGGATAGGTATTACATGTGCTTTTTTCCATAAGGAGGGAAATATGCAAAGTCGTAATGATTTTTGGAATATAAGATAAATTGGATAGGATAGATTATCAGCACACTTAGATAAGAGAATAGCTGGTATTCCATCGCATCCAGGGCCCTTTGTCTTGTCAAGTGTCTTTAGAGCGTTGAGAACCATATCTTCCGTTATCATTATTGTAGACATAACATTATGATAAGTGTCACAGTCTGTACCAGGCATGGTCTCTGAATCATTACAAGGTACATCTATAAATACGCTATGAAAAAAATTGTTGAAAGCTGAGCATATAGCCTGTCCCTCAGTAAAAGTGACACCGTCTGAAGTAAACTGGTTTGGGTATTGACTACCGCCTCTTTTTGACTTGACGTAAGTCCAGAACGCTTTTGAATTGCGGTTTATATTAGCTTCCGATATGGATATAAAGGTATCAAAACATTTTCTCTGTTCGCGACGATGCCTACCACGAAGAACGGCAAACTCTAAATAGTCACGGGGATTTCCGAACTTCTTCCATCTTTTGTGAAGTTTGTTTTTCTCATTAATTATCTTCACTAAAGATGGACTAAACCATGTAGGATAATGACAGTTTTTAGACTTTTGAACTAACGGAACCAACATATCAATACTATCATTTAATATTTCATAGAACCTGTTCACGGCGTCATCCACCGTGTTTGCATGTAAAATCTCGGACCAATCAGTTTGACTCAAGTGATTGTTAAGAGCATCATAGTCGCATCGGTAAAAATTGTGTCGTCTATTAAATTGTTCAGTAAATGATGTAATATGCAAGTCCAATATTTCCATTGTGAAGGAAGGATGATGTGTATCTTCTTTCAAGAGCCTGGTACTGTCATTACATTTAACCACGCTGAGAGGGAGGTTACAAAAAGCCAAGTCGAGCGTTCGACCTATGGCGTTCCCAATACAGTTGTATTGCTGTAATCCTTGAAATAATAAGTCCTCAACAAAAGGTGTGGCGGCTGATTGAAGCTCTTTTGTTGCAACATTGACCAACTGATAGCCACCATCGGACCACTGCAGACATGGCAGATTAAAATCCCCCACCAGTAAGACTGTGTCAGACGAATGGGAAAACGTGATCTCGTGCAATGATCTTCTAACCTCTTCCAGTTGAGTAGGTATATTGGGACTACCAGACGGGATATACGCTACAACAATATGTAAGCTGACCGGTGCGTGTAGAACCTCGGCGGCAACAGTTACACAAAGTAGCTCAGTTGCTGTACTACGAAAATCAAAACAAACACTGGCAGTGTATTTACGCTTAATGCAAATCATAACCCCCCCTCCACCCTCCTTATTAGTAAGCAACAGATCACGATCACGGCGAAAACACTCGTATCTATTATCACATAATTCGCCATTCAGAATGTCACTTTGTAACCACGTTTCTGTAATAATGATAATGTCGTAGTTGTGACTGAGAATGTTGTTATAAAAATCTAAATATTTTGTGCGAAGGCCCCGTACGTTCTGATAATAGATAGTAAAAGTTATATCCTTACTAACCATTATATTGGGAAATTGTAGCACTAGAAATCAAACCCAGGTAGTCGCGACCCAGCGACTGAACCATACAAGACATATTATTATCAACCATTGCAAGTATTACAGCAAAGTTTAAATACTGTCTCGAGAAACTTATTATGTTATTACCTGATGAATCCAATAAAGTGATACTAAATGAGTAAACTAAACTCTGGGCTGCCGATACGACGTATACCTCATTCCGAATAAGGGATAAACATATACATACATACCTTGTTACAATGCTGCGACAAGTATCAAGATTCCTGTTAGGTACCAAATCATGATATCTATCGGTAGTAGTGAGTTGCGCAAGTAAATATATCAACACATAATATACTTCATTACTATAGCCATTGCAGACCTCACTCTTCTCGCTACTAAATAAATTACCTATTTTCATTATATAGATAATAATATAGCACTGCAAGCTTTCATTAACATAGGTTTATTAAAATTCATTATCTTATTTGGTTTTATCAGCAATCACGGCATCAAGAATAATTTATAATTTAAAATTAAGTCCATTGTTTGTGTTACGTCTAGTATAGGAAGTAAAATATTACATTAAAAATATCCAGAAGTATGTGAAGCACATTACTAGTTAAGTACTTAGTATAGCTAAGTATTTAATTGGTATTTAAAACACTTAGTACTACGTACTAAGTGTTATAAGTACTAATTAATATCTGATCTATTATTTTTGTGTGTCTGTGATTAAATCTAAATTTGAGTTAAAGCCAGGGCTAGGCCATCAGCATGGTAGTTTCCATGAAATATGTAAGGTTGTTCCAGAGCTCGAAATAATTGTCTTACTTGAATCTATCATTAATTTTTACAATGTGTTCATTCCGAACATTCTTTAGTTATGCTAAGATCAATATATTTTTATATACATCATTAAATTTTAAATTTATCTTTTGCCAGTTTTAAAATTAATTTAACGCGAATCCCTGCTCGAATGTACCTAGGTAAAACGTTTATAGTAAGGTACTTAATTAACTCAATTAATTTAGTTGATAGGTACAGTTTTTTTACGAGAAAACAATCTTTTTTCCTCAGTTTTTCAGGTCCCTAATTTTATTGTGAAATCTTTTTGTTCCCTGAGAAACAGCAGGTGTAAATATTATTACTGTTTTCCAAGTAGATTTGAAAAACACGACGTAAATGTGAAAATGAAAGTAATTTATTTCCAAGTGACGGCATTAATAGAAAACCCTTCAATTTTATAATTTTAATAAGACTGGAGGGGTGTTATTGAAAGGCCTTTATTGAATAAAACACGGAAAAAATCATGCTAAACGTTTTCGCTAGAAAATATCCACCAACATATTTTATAAATAAATTTCTTGTGAATGGCTCTTATATTTAGATTTCTTTTATATTATGATGTTTTTAATTGCAGAACTGGAATATTTTACACTTGCATGAGTCTCTGAGAACACACACAAAAGGCCGCGTTTTAGATCATATATGTACACGTTTATATGTACAGACAGTGTATGCAAGTATGAGTGTAATTGTGTATGTACAGAAATATATATTATGTAAGGACGCCTAAATAAGATTGTGGATGTGTGTGGTGGATGCTCTTAACGCAAGTTTAGCCTACATGGGTTCCATTTCACCAGACTAGTAGTGGAATAACTCGTCGCGGGCAATTTTGTAGAAGGCTGAAGGAAAGTAGTTAATTAGAGCCCCAACAGGCATAGGCTGTCTATTGTGTAATAGACAGTCAGGCCGTGGCCTGCAGTAGTAACTCACTATCGGGCAGGTAATTTTCTTCTTTACTTATTGTAAAATACTTATGTTAAACACAAACTAATTCTATGCAAAACATTAACTGCAATACCAGCAATTTGCTTAAATAAACGCCCGAGCATGTATATTCGAAATTAGAGGCAAGAAAATTAAATGAAAGTAGTTAGTGAGCTTACGAGTTAAACAGCTGCCTTGATGTGATCGTTAACTTGAACTAGCAAATTGCTGAAACATTGCTTATACTTGATAATTGTAGAATGGAAACCCACCAAACTCCAAGTTATTTGACGACCGCCATTGAGTAAATATAAAAGCGAAATATTCAGCACCATCTTATTACTCACGTCACGGGAGATAAAAACAGCTGAATCCATGATCCATGTTTTCCTTTATATCCTAGATCAACACAAGAATCCTGCGATTCGTTATGATCATATTTACCCTTCGATTGAACGACCAAGTTCAAGTGATGGAGGTCGCCAATACCAATCGGTTACGTAATATTGACTCGGCCTTTGTGTATTTATCTTACCTAGCGGTTATAAAGTAAATGGCCAATAACAACATAACCGCGAATCCACATATAAACAATCAACCCGTCACAGTCTGAATAATGCTCCCATTAGCGGGTGCTACACGTGGGAAGTTCATCAAGATCTCGGTGAATTAACGCCGTCTTAAGTACAAACGCACACTGATGTTTTATACGTCGCTTTTAATTAAATTACATCGCGTGCTTCGAAAGCCGCAAACGCCGAGTGAACGTGTAACGTGGCGCTGTTCATGTTTTTATGAGTAGTGAAATTTATAAAAATATATAAGTTTAAACAATAAGTTCTTATATTTTTAAATCGAAATGATTATTTATGCCTGCTTTGTTTTCCGAGTTTAATTATTTTTACTGCAGGTACCTATGTCACAAAATGTAATTAGTTGCTGATGTTTAATGTAAATATATTTATGTTATGTTATGTTACAAAGCGATCTTGACGTAAACATAGCAAAATAAAGCTTTAAATATTAACGTCTAAATTGAGCTGTCGCTGTGCCGTAAAGAACAGGCCTTCCCTTTCAACTTTTCATATAAAAAGACGAAACTGTAAAGACGGAATGTAACAAGACCGTTTAGTGCGGTGACCGAGCAGATTCAACCCCTACTATATAGGCACCCCTCGACCCAAATCGTGAAATAATGGACACCACAGCAAGCGATCACGTCGCAAATAGCTCACGCACAATCGAATTAATTAATCATGAGAAGCGAGTTTCAGTGAAGTTTAAAAACTTGTCGAAGTCACCGTTCAAGTTTTAAGGAGAAGCTAACGAGGAATAGGACCGTAGATGAGAGATGAAAGTTCAGATCCGCGCCGCGAAAGAGAGGAACCGGTGCGCCAGACAAGAATGGCGGCAATTTAAAACTCGATTAGAATTCGAACATTGAGCTGGCGCGATTATTAAAAACGGTGCCGTGGTACCGAGACGAGGACTTCGATTTCATGGAGCCGCAATAAAAGTTCTGCTGCAGTACTTGTTTTTATTATACTAAACTTCTCAAAATCTAATTATAAACGAAGCGAAATTCATAACGATAGAGGTAATATTATTGCTTCTATACAAACATAAACTCTGAAGATTACGTCGTATTCGATATCCACGATAGAAATTGTTGGATTCGTAGAAATCAACATTTATATTGTCTGTAGAGCAATTGTAGTTCAAGTACAATACTGTTTATGGTTACTATCATTTGCATGTAAAGAGAAAATGCTATAGAAAAGGAGGCATTCGAAATTCACGTTACCGTAAAATCTTATTTACCATAAACTGTCAAACGAGAGTGGCAGAAAATGGCAGCATTGTTTACGAGCTATAAAATAAATCGAACGAAACTGTGACTCGGTAACTCGTAGCGCTCACCCAGAATTGTACTTAAATACTTGCACGCACCTATGTGTCTAGATTCTTCATAACTTATTAATAAGAGACTTCAGACTCTTTTACTAGATTATAATACCAAATAAATCGCGATAGACTCCGTTAAAAGTGGTTTTTTTTTTTTTTTTTTTTTTTTTTTTTTATATAGGACACGTCAATTGGACTTCGCCTTGCCTGATGGTAAGCTGAAGGCAAAGTCCCAGAAAAGAGGGTCACCATTACTTACACATACCGTGTGACAATGGTGACACTCAGCTTGACGGCCTCATCATATGCTTTTTCACGCCCCGCTTAAAGGACCCGGGACTGTAGGAAGAAGGAAACACGTGAGCTGGTAATGAATTCCAGGCCTTAATGGTGCGACAGAGGAAAGAGTCTCCGAACCGCTTGGTTCTTGATCGGATGTTTTGCACCGTGTGCGGATGACATCTAAGACCTGCACGCGTTGTCCTGTATAGGAAAGGGGAGGGTGGGACTAATTGGAAGAGCTCATCAGAACACTCCCCATGGTACAAACGGTAAAATACAGCCATGGACGCAACATCTCTACGCAGCTGCAAAGGTTCTAGGGTGTTCGTGATCTCGGGATTCCCAATGATGCGGACCGCACGTCGCTGCAACCTGTCGAGAGCATCTAGTAAGTACTTTGCTGAACCATCCCAGAGATGCGAGCAGTACTCCACACAGGAGCGAATTTGTGTCTTGTATAGAAGACACCGATGCTCCGGCGTAAAAAACCGTCTCACTCTGTTCAGGACTCCGAGTTTTCTTGAGGCTGTTTTGATGATACTCTCGATGTAGTTTTTGTTATTCAGGTTGCAGCGAACATCCATACCTAGGATATTGAGATTGTCCTGCAGTGGCAGTGGCGTGCTCTGTAGAGTGGGGAGGGGAAGGAAAGAAGATACTTTTGCTGTAAACGCACATGCCTGCGTCTTCTTGGCATTGAACTCAACCAGGTTCTCAGAGCCCCATTGAGAAATGTGGTTCAGGATCCCGTCAAGCTCAGTGACAAGAAGCTGCCTTTTCTCCGCGATATCCGACTGCTTGGCCGCAGGATGTCCATGATAACTCCCATGCAAAGTGCTATCGTCTGCATAACAATGAACATTGCCGGTAGACAGCATGTCGTTGATATGCAGAAGAAAGAGAGTGGGTGATAAGACGGACCCCTGGGGCACGCCAGCATTAACCTGCAGAAACTCCGAAGCTCGTCCGTCACAAAGGACGCGAATACGGCGCCCCTGCAGGAAGCTAGCAACCCAGTTGCACAGCCTAGAAGGCAGACCAAAGGCAGGTAGCTTGGAAAGAAGCGATTTGTGCCAGACTCTATCGAAAGCTTTGGCGATGTCAAGACTAATTGCCAGTGACTCGCCGTGCTTGTCCATAGCCTCACCCCAAAGATGGGTAACGTATGCTAGAAGATCACCCGTTGACCGTTTCGGTCTGAAGCCATATTGCCGGTCATTAATTAAGGAGTGATCCTCTAGGTGCCGCATGAGCTGTTTGTTGATTATGTGCTCGAACACTTTGCACAGCACTGAGGTGACGGCTATGGGTCGATAGTTGGCTGGCTCCGAGCGATCCCCCTTTTTGGGAATCGGCTGAACATTCGCCTCTTTCCAAGGCAAAGGCACTGTACCCGAACTGTAGGATAGCCGGTACAGGCGCGTAAGCATTGGAGACAACTCCGCTGCACATTTTTTCAAGACTACCGCTGGAATACCATCCGGACCACTGGCTTTCCGGACATCGAGTGATTGTAGCACTGCACGGACATCGCGTTGCCTGATATGGATATCAGGCATCGCGTGGTCACTGTCGGGTAGTGTTGGTGGCTGCGTACCACAATCATCGATTCGGGAGTTGGCCGCAAAGAGATTAGCCAGCAGATTTGCCTTCTCTTGCGGCTCATGGACAAGGGATCCATCAGGGTTACGCAGCGGAGGCAGCGAAGGCTGACAGAAGTTGGCTTGCACGGCTTTAGCCAGTCGCCAGTAGCCACGGCTTCCCGTGGGATGCATCACTAGCTCTTGACCAAGCCGCGCTATGCGCAGGGCATCCGCTCTGACGTAGGCTCTTCTGCAGACCTTTGTGGCTCTGTTGTACGCCGCCTTGAAGTGGCCCAGATTGGGATGGCGCGTGGCGCGCGCCCTTACCCAAGCGCGGTACGCAGACTGTTTTTGTTCAACAGCTTCCGCACACTCGCGCCCGAACCAAGGGCGCACCCCGCGGTCACCGGTGACATCGGTGTATGAGATATAGTATTCCATACCCAGACCGATCTCACCGGCAACAGCAGTAGCACAATCCGATGGGTTCTTACCTTCAAAGCAGCGCTCAACCCACGGGATGGACGCAAAATAGTCACGAAGTCCATCCCAGTCCGCTGACGAGTAGTGCCAGAGACGCCGCTTCCCCTGCACGGGTCGTGGGGGCGCTATAATGGGCACCGTGGAACAGACCAGACAGTGGTCGGAGTTGCCTAAAGCGGCTCGCACCGATACACTGTACCGGTCCGGATCACTCGTCAGCAGAAGGTCTAGCAGAGAAGGTGCTAGGCCCGACCTTCTTGGTATCCTAGTGACCTCGTGCACCAATTGGGTCAGGCCGTGCGCCAGAGCAAACGCGTGGGCGGCTCTTCCCGCATGGTCTGTTTTGGAGGAGCCCAACCAGATCTCGTGGTGGGCGTTAAAATCCCCCAAAAACACCATTTCGGCATTCGGAAATCGCTCCTGCGCATCATCTGCCGCCTGACTCAGATATTCGAAGAGTCGAGTTGTCTCAGCATCTCCTGTATGGGAACGGTAGAGGCACACATAGATCTGACTCGTAGGGCCATGGTCTACGTGTACCCAAAGGATGGAGAAGGATGGGTCCTCTAGGCAGCGCAAACGGCGACAGCAAACATCCGCCCTAACAAACACGCACACCCCGGCTTTTGCACGAAAACTTTCCTCAAGAACATAGCCAGGGTAGAGCAAGTAGGTCGTATCGTCAGGGCGGTGTATTTGCGTCTCCGTTAGAAAAAACATGGCAGGTTTCGCCGTCTCTAGGTGTTGGTGGACGGCGTTGAGGTTTGCATGGAGCCCACAGATGTTAGTGGACTCCACCTCAAATAGCAAGCTTTTGGGAGTGTGTCGAGCCGCTGTGTTGCCTATTTCCTTTAATTGCGCTGCCATGAGTTTGGGTGGGAGAAGGCGTGAAAAAAGAGGTGATTGCCGCCGCAGCACCGTGTGACAAAGCGCGGGATATTGGTTTTATCTATGAATGTGAGGTATGGCGAGAGCCGACGCGCCGAACGGAAGGGCCCCCGTACCCCCCCGAGTATGGTCGCCGGGCTCCCAATTCCGGTCACCAACCGGCACGACGAACCATATCGGGATTATGCGCGGCCTGGTGAGGCAGCCTCCCAAGGTGGTTAACCCCAGTTGGGCCCCTATACTATACCGCGGGCGGCCAGCGGCACCACCGTTTCTACAGGTCTCCCTGTTCGGCGCATCGCCCCGCGCCATCCCCACTAGACTACGCCAAGACCCACTGGTCCCACTAGTGCTGCGACAACCACCACCTCTGCCCGGCTATGCACTTGCTGACCCCTGAACACAATCCAACCGAGATTGAATTGCTATGGAGGGTTTTTCGCAATAGTGCACGGTGGTACCTACCCGGTCGAAACTTGAGACAAATTTGTGCCACCAAGTTTCTACCACCAGTAAACACCAGGTTTTATTTCAATGAGTGATATTCGCGTTAACTTTAGAAAGTATCATAGAATCTAATAATTATAAAGTGTTATTCTTCAAATTGTAGTAATTGTTGACCTAATTGTTTTATTTAAACTTAGTTTGTGTTGTAACTTTTGTGCAGGTTCAATAGCAAATAAGCTCTTCTACTACGTTACAGTCACTTGTTGTAGTGTTATTTTCTCATTTTATGATCACAGCTATGTTGTTATTTTTAATTATTGAAGAACAATATTCTGGCAGTTTTTAAGTTATCAAGTGAAGTGATTCGAAGGATTCTTTTGTTTTATAGACTAGCTTCGTTCTTGTGTTATAAACCATATATGTACCAGGAAATCTTGAATGACGTATTATGTAAAAGATATTCAGCACATTATGGCATAGCGCAGAAAAATGCTAGTCCCATAAATATACCGCGGCGGCGGCGCGCCTGGCGCTCCTCCCCGTTTTCCGGGGACGAGTTGGGGACTCTGTAGTCCCCACACACCCGAGGAGAGGGCCAGATCACCTTCGGCAACCAAAACGACCCACAGGTGGCGTGCGTTTTAGTCGGTTCGAGTCCGACATAACCTCTTCCACCGGCTCCGGTAGGGAGGTATCCGTGGGGACTTTGCGCACGTAAAAAAAAAAGTTTCATAAATATGCATATATGCAATTGCCCAATTACGGAAACCAATAAGTTAGCTCTTTAATGGCATTTATTTATGTATGCTACGACATGGGAAATAAGCCTTTTTCCTTATACTGTTTCACAGGCATACATATATCACGTCTATTTCTTATAACCTATTTATTATAACATAAACTGGCGAAATGTGGGTGCTAGCACCTCTGTCTACCCCTTCGGGGATATAGGCGTGAGTTTATGTTATGTTATGTTATTTCTTATAACCAGTGTACAACATATTTTCGATAATTGTTTTCATATTATACAGATCCAAAAAAATCTTTCATCTATTTACCCCGTTTATATGAATTTAATAATAAACATTACTACTTAGTAGATGTAACCTTTGATTAAGCTGCTGCTGATTGAGAAGCGGTAGGTATACCACTGACATAATCCCACACTTATCATGGGCAATTAAACTGATCTAGAAGGGTTAATAGAAGTACTAAGAAGCAGAATCATCGCACCGCTCGCCATAGGCAAGGAATTCATTCTCACTCATTGCGACCTGAGACGGTGTGCTCTGTGCGGTATAAAAGGATCTTCATCCCCCGCACGCTCAAGCTGCGGAGTGAGCTGCTGCGGTTTTCCCAAGCAGCTACAATATGGGGTTTTTCAAGAGGGGCATTAGAAGGTTTTTTCAGGGTCGGCAGCGTGAGTGTAAAG
This sequence comes from Eilema griseolum, assembly GCA_963662185.1. Classification (NCBI taxonomy): domain Eukaryota; kingdom Metazoa; phylum Arthropoda; class Insecta; order Lepidoptera; family Erebidae; genus Eilema; species Eilema griseolum. Next base: position 21,805,890 of record OY759230.1, on the reverse strand, counting down.
ACCTTGGTATTGCACAAGTCCATGGGCCACGGTAACCACTTCCCATTAGGTAGGCCGTGTGCTTGTCTGCCACCCAAGTGGTGTAAAAAAAGAGCAGGAAGTGGCCAATATTAGTAATCTTTAAAAAAATCTAACATATAGCACTTTTCACCAAACTTTGCGAATATTTATTTCGCAATTGCGCGCGTAGACACAAAAGTCTAATCGACTTATTGTCATTATTCAAACATGACAATTAAATGCACTGTTTTTATTGAATATACGTCGAATAAATTATAATTTACCAATCAACTCTAACAGTCGCACAAAATACAGATAGAACCATAGAGCGCCAATCAAAATTGCAAATTTGAGTAACATTGCTTCGTTAACTATGCGAGTTCGTATTAACAAGATTGTCGTTACATTGCATTGGTAAAAACATAAACGGTCATTGCCGTATTTCATTATGAAAAGTTACTGTTTTTACCACATAATAAGAAGAAATACTACGCACGTATGATTTTACTATGATTGTCATTAATTCTCTTAAAATTACTTCGAATTTGAAGCTGAAAATATAACAATAACGTCTAATTACAAAACATAAATGCACATAAAAATAAACTTTAAAATTTATAGATCACACAGAGATATATCGCCCTGACAAAGCTTCATATACATGGTTTGAGTCAACAATACTAATAGTGCCGGCAAGACGGTAATAGGCACAATCCCTATTACGTAGGACCGAATTCAATGATTGGTGAAATGTGGGTGTTAATTCACCTATGCCTAACCCTGCGGGAAAAAGCCGTGATTATATGTAATGTAATATAATAGAATAAAGGTAAATAATATTTAGTACTATGTTTAGGACTCATATTACGTATTATGTTTAGAATTTCTGAATTCTTAACAAAAATTTACAGTAGGACTGTGATCCTACTGTTAATTTTCTATATCACTGGATTCATTGTAGCTGAGTGCATGTTATGCTTCTTTGACACCTTTAAATAACCATGGTAGTTAACTTTTCGAATAAGAGCAAAAATATCAAAGTCAATAACAAATTTATATCAAATAATTTTTTTATTATTCTTTTGCTTTTTATGTTCTAGACGTCTTATTAGAACTAGATATTTGGTTTTATCGCTCGTAATAACATTTAAATGTAATACTTTATCGATTTGGCAGTGGCTTTTATAAAAACGATTACCATGCAATGATCTTCTATTACAATAAGGCAGATAAATGTATTGTTGTCTTAATAATATCATGATGGCTCATGTGAAATTTTTGTATTATTATGGAATCTTGTAGAATTATAGAAGTAAGCAAAATAGCCACGTTATAAGTGTTTTTTTTTAGTTACTAATGCTATATCTACTATTTATTTTTACTTTTATTTACTATTACAAAAATATCATTGTTGCTATATATTTGCTGTGATATAGGTAATTGTTATACAAGCTTATGGTAATGATTTAATGTCAAAATTTCCCAAGACTTAAAAGTAGGTACAATATAAAATCTGAATGTTGCTGTAACAATGATATAACAACGATTTCCAGACCAAAACACGATCTCTGCCTTTCACATCATACCGCAAACGCTGTATGTAATATGAAAATATTCTATTTTTCAAGCTATAAACCCTTTTAACAACTTAATACAACATGCAACGGCCAGTTATGTCGGCATTTATAATGAATAATGATCAATAAAATCCAACGAAACGCGACCGCGTATAATCCTGAACAGCTTTTAATACCACGCCTGGAAAACACATGATATAATTTCATTTTGCTTTCTTCGTTAAAACATCATGGAGTGAGTTACGTTCCAACATTCGTTTGATCTTAGTTATTTAGTCCCCTTAACTTGAAAATAATATTTAGCGAAATGGATCAGTACGATGTGAGGGATCGTAATTAATTAAATTAATTTCGGAATACGTTACGAACGAAGTTGAATGTGGCTACCGGCTACTTGATAATAGCTAAGGGAGATCATCCCTCGGTCCGACCGGCTACGCGGTCCCCAGGTCCCTCGAGTGTCAGCGGGGCCTCAACACCCCACATGCTAATAGCCAATCATATTCTGTTTACATTCCATCACCGAATATGAATAATTTGTTATTGTCTACGCAAACATGGCAAGCGTGGCGTCACGACTAGCATTGTCTGCGGGATTAATTTACTGTCCGGTGACAGCGCAATCGAGCTGCCGATTTAAAATAATCGATATCAACGAACAATTAGTCTATCCGCTACGGCTGTAACAGATTAATAGAGTTCAAAAATTGGATTTCATTATCGATGTGGGATTCATCCCACTTCATTATTACTTTTACCATTTTTATCTCGACACTATTATTAATTTTATTCAAAATGTGCGTGCTTGTTGAATTATAATTGTGTTATACAGAAGTGAAGCTTGTTATAAATATAACTAACTTCATTTGAATAATGAAACGAGACTACATGATAAATCTCGTTCAATACCATGTTTAAGTATTTTGCATACTGTGAGCTACAGATACATTGCAAGTAAGCCTTTAGGGCTTGCTAGTAAACTATGTTACGCAGTAAATCTTGCAATGTGCTAGTACCGACACTAACCAGCTCTTCTAAAATGCCATTATATCGATGAATGGAGTAGGTCAACCTTTATTTTACGTAAGATCTTTATGTTTGTGATAATATCACAAACAAACAAACGTTGCGAAATTAATTCACAGTATTGCAAAATATTTTCAAGTTTTCGTTCTTATAATCTCAAGTACTAAACAACAAATCATACTTATCTAAATAATCACTCCATAACGAAACTGATATGTCTACAAATTATACTCCATTTATACAATTATCTAGAAAATTCATAAACTATAAATTAAAACTATTTAAAAACTATTTAAAATATATTTGAGCCAGAAAAAGTTGAACAATGTTCCAACATTTTGTTCAATTTGCATCAATATTCTCTATAGATCAGTATTGCTACAATGTAAAATATAAAACTGAACTAGGAAAAGTTCTCTAATTGACTTTGTTCTATTCAGAGCTTGTCCAGTTCGTCACTCTTTCCTTAACATTTTTTTTGTGAATAAAGTTCACTCGGTATTTTATTAAACTGTATTTATCAAACGTCCATTGCCTGCATCTATACCAAAGATGCAAAAAGCTGGTGCTTTGGAGACAAGGGTCTGGCCCCTTGTCCTTACTCTTGATTTGGCTTGCTTTGGCTTTTGGAGGAGCGACCTGCCTCTGAGCTCTCTACCACGAGCCTACGCCAGAGCGTCGTTCGTTAATCAGTGTGTCTACCGATTAAAGGTAAGGTGGGCTAGGGTCCAGAAGGTCTTGGAGACCACCAAAAACTGATGAAAACATTATGAAAGTGGTCATCCTAATATGGGTAAATCACACAAGCGAGATGAGAATGGGACCTTCAAATTACGAATTCCATGAAAGAAATGCACAGCGGATATTAGATGCCTTCAACGCTGCAATATTAACAAGTTGACCAAAAGTTCTGTCTGATAAAACGCTCTCATCTGAATTTCATCATTCTAGCATAAAAGATTAACTATCTACCTATTGTACTAGAAGCAATAGGTGCGACTGGCCCGTAACTTGGTATAATCGTTTGTTTAATATATAGAGCAAATTCCTGGTAGTGTTGTAAAGCTTACATGTAGACATTTACGAGCTTAATATTAACTGCATAGAATAATATATTGAACACGATTTCGAGCAATATTAATTCTCGCTAACAGACCTAACTTAGTATGTAGTGCTAAGCATAATTCAATACAGCCTGTTGATATCTACTCGTGGTACTATCTATTAACTTTTCCGCAAATGCATAAATCTACATATTTTTCTTTTTACAGCTGATTTTTACCCCATGAAATGTATTCTGTATTCGACTTACATGCCTAAAATCTTTTAAAATTAAATTTGTTTTAATGTTATAAGTCACGTGTTAGGTGTAAAGTTCCTGCGAACATCTTTGAGACCAAAACCAAGCCAATCTCACCTGTGAGCCTGTATACTTGCTTAACAAAATTCCGATATAAACTTTTCTCGCGGTGTGGATAGCTCACAAGTAGTTTCCGGAAAAACCAACATACTAATCGGAACTGAGAGACACTACGAGCATGGTTCCACGTTAGAAGATATTGCTCAAATTTAGAGTAAAACGTGATATTAATCTATTCTTATTCATTACCACATAACAAAACCTAAAGAAATGAATCGAATCTCAAGGCTGACAGTTATGGACAAACACTAATAATTTATAATCTCTTTACGTGCTAATAATTTTCTAAGAAACAGGAGAAACAAAATTCATTATCAATCACGATGTGTTTCCTCAGAAAATCTTTCGATAATAATGTTTACTGTTCATAATTTGGTTTCTCCGCCTTGTTACTTCGCAATAACCGTAGATTACACTGGTCTATCGAACGTGGTTTCTGGCAATCAATTTTGGTTCGACAATATTGGATTTTAATTAACAGTATCGCAGGTCGCAGCCTCGTCAGCTAATCGATGAACTATGCCGTTGTTGTAAACGGTTATTGTGGTAACTGCTATTAGATTTATTTTAATCGTTTCTTGCAGTGTTTATGAGTTTGTAAATTGATCGTAAAAAATATTGGGTTATTTATTGCCTGTATTGGCAGCTTTGTGTGCATGGGGCTCTCCTTATAGGTATACTTACTTACTGATTGACTAACAAGGCTCTAGCCAGGCCATTCTCTTGGAGTTAAGGCAGACGACAGTTGCTCACACACCGTAAAAGCCCAATAAACCAAATCTAACAAGATATTGGTTCCATAGTGCTAGGATGCAAAAAGAAAATACTGGAAGATAGTAAACATTCATTGTAGCTTATGGTGATGCACACAAAGACAGATCTCGTATTCTGTAAGGAAAATCCTTTTAGTTCCATAATATCAAATCAACAATCAATTATAGATTCTACTGCTGTCCACTGCCTCTCTCAATATTCGGATGGTTTGGCCTACTGTTCGATAATATGAATACGTAAATAATCTAATAATACAAGTAAAAATTGGTTTTAACTGTATAAATCACAGTTGTTCAACAAAGAGATACTATTATTTCGTCATGAAAATGATTTTTAAAATATTAATGTAAAACTCCTTGTGGTGAGCAATGTTTCAACTGTAACTGTTATCATCTCGAATAGTTATTCCTCAGAATACAAACCATTATACAAGCGAGAAACTCAAATAAGGAAGCCAAATCTCTCTTAAGATGAAGAGGTTCAATACCAGTTGCAAGTTTGGGGGTAACTATCTAAAATTATAGACAGTAAGTACTCCGGGCTGTCGAAACTTTTATTTGATAAGAAGCAGCTTTTACTATACAGTGAAGTACTTCTACGTTTTGAAAAGATTGAGTTCTATATAGATGCCAATCCCCCGTTGCATCCAGAACTTGCATTTTGAACCAGTCATCTCTCCTATTCCTCATTTTAATTTAGTTAATCTTTACTTTCACCCTGGTAGTAGAATCTCAGGCAAACCTCATATATGTATACACAAATGTGTTGAAAATAATTAATAATAATCTTTCAGTGGAGTGAATGTTTCAGAGGAGCAGTTAATAAATGATATGTGATGTGCAATTGTTACCGGCCAAACCAAATATTTAACTTACTATTTCAAACGTTGAAATACTGTCTAGAAAATAGTAAAATATAATAAATAAATGCTATTTATGTAAATGCGTATTATATTCGTCCATTAAAAATTACGCGTGCATCACTTGTTATTGAATTATGCTCAGTTACCTCAATGAATTCCATGTCCTCAAGTGATTTGAATGATTGAATTGACAATAAAATCTTCATAATGTCAATAATTTGATTTTTTATACCACTTAGGCGGCAAACAAGTACTCGGCCAACCTGATGGAATCGTAGCCTATGAACGCGTACAAAACCAAGAGAGTCACATTCGCGCTGCCAACCCTGTGTAAAAGACAAAGCGGTACAAGCTTTTGGTCTTTCGACTGACTGCACAGAAGCCCTCCAGTTAGCTTTGGCTACCCTACTCACCGCCGGGAACACAACACGAGGTTATTATGGCCGCGGTATTCTGTAGGGTGGAGGTACTTCCCCAGTCGGACTGCTCAATTGGACGGAAATACCGTCGTATCCTACCTCTAGGACTAGAATAACAACTTAAATGTGTGAACTATTTTTTTGAACTAGGTAACACACTCCGGCTCATGGTAAGATGTAAGTGAAACCTAATGATTGAAAGTGGCCATACTAAAAGATAATCTATCACATAAGTGTGTTAGCCTAGTGAATCTTCTATGGTGTTACTCCTCCTGATGTTTGTATTGTTTTAACTTTTGTCGAGCACTAAGCAAAACGTGACTATCACTTATTTATACAAAAAACTAACACATGTTCACGTGAAATATTGGTACGTGTACCAAAATGGCTTTATAAAAAACAAAACGATGACAGTCGATCGTGCACTGGTAATAAAATAAAACTGCCTTGTTCGTGTGACGTCGAAGCTGAAATATTGTTAAACTTTCAAAACGACCGAGTGGTTAGCATTGTCCGTTATTCTGAAAAGGGACGCGGTATACATTGATACAATATCCTGATTTTACTAGTTGTGTTTTTTTTCGTCGGATAACTAAAGTTCAGTTTTTATTTCATCGTTTCCATCTGAATGCTAGTAGCCTTGGTGCATGGTGTGACTGGCCCATTTCATTTAAAATTAAATCATTGAATTGAACAAGAGTGGAATACAGAAATGTGAGCTTCTATTTCAATATCATGTGTAGGAAAGTAGATTTCATCTCATTAAATATAACATTAATTTATGATTAACCCAGTCAACGAGTTTGCACCTACACAATTACTCATCTATAAATTACAAAGAAGAAAAGTTTGTTTGTTATGGGTAAAATGATGAATTCTGTTATAATAATAATATTAAATATTTTTATTGTACACCAAAATACACAAATAAACATATGGGCGGCCTTATAGCAAACAACAATCTCTTCCAAGCAACCTTTGGATGGACACGAGTGTAAAAATTAAATCAATTCATAGACTACTTAATAAAGTTACTCACTGTTATTTATTTTTTTATTATTGATGTATGTAAATTTTTATTATATGATATATATATATTATTATTATTAATGATATAGATATTGAAATATTTGATTTTTATCGCGGAAATTGGCCGCCGCATCCACGACCATGGCGGTGACTTCCGGTCCGGCTCGTTCCTGGGGCAAAGGTTGGCTATTGCGATTCAGCGGGGCAACGCGGCCAGCATCATGGGCACCTTTGCGCCGGGAACGATGCGGAGTGGGTTGTTTGACGCGACATGATCGCGAGTTTGTGTCGTGTATTTATGTTCTAATTATTTTGTCTATTTAAAATATAAGATAGGATAATATCCTTATATATGTATATATATATATATATATATATATATATATATATATATATAAATCAAATATTTCAATACACCATACAATAAATAACTAGCTTTAAATAGGTGTAAATAACCCATATAAGCTATTTAATAATACCAAAGTTTTTGTTTAATTATTCAAATACATAACACGACCAAACAGCATTAAAAATTACTGCAGCAGTTTCTTTGCACTTGTACATTAAATGTTTTATAGTTAGTACAGAAGCACGCTAGCTGTGAATACAATAAAAACTACTAATTTGGTTTTTATTTTCTGATAAAAGAACACAAACTTGTTAACATTACTACCAAATACTTTCTAAGCTTTAGACACTGTTTTCCAGTAAGTTTGTGATAATCTTTAGAATTCAAAAGTGATTAACGTAAGATTTTAAAATCGCTTGACTCCTTCTCGAGATTATTCACAAATTAAGCAATTATTCTCTTTCGGAATTCCTTAGAAAAGGAGCTAAAGTTAGTGTAGTAGGTATTTATGAAATGTATTCTTAATTAAGTTACAAGTTTACTGGTGTGTACCTACTAGGTGGATGTGAAGGGTCTGGATATTGCTTTGTAAAATATTCAAAATATGTGGGTTTATTTTCATGGTATATCAATTTCATCTCATAGTATTTTATAAAAAATACCTTTCCTTTGTCAAACATATTACAAATATAGGTATTTAAACTATCATGGTCACTGACATCAGTATCAGAATAAACGGGATATTTACCATGTTTCATTATTTTGAGTTTCCGATATTTCGGCGCTGTTGCAAGCACCATGATCACGGAGGAACTGGAGTATTGGCGGTGAACAAAGAAAAAGTTTTTTCTTCTAGGAGTAATTATATCGATCTACCCTCTTTCGAGTTCTTTTACTACGCGTATCTGCACTACTATTGGTTTCACTCTCACCACAAACTCGAACCCGATCTCGATCACGTTCACGACATACGATGCTCACTGTATCCACTCGCGATTTTGTTTTAGCTTGTTCCCGGTTGTTTTTGCAAAGACGGACCACTGGATGCCAGACGTTCGGCAGTTGAAACCCATCCTCACGATTGAAATTTTTATACTTTTTTATTTCAATGGCTTCCCTTACCAGTCTTGGTATATAGTGGCGTTCTGTCGAAAGCATCTGAGGGTTATGTAGCTCGATCCAGTGGTTCGTACCGGACTCCAATAAATGTTGAGCGATTGCAGATTTATGCGGTTCATTGTTTTTGACTGCCCTGATGTGTTCCTTGATTCGGCATGTAACCGTTCTTTTTGTTTGTCCTATATAAGAACTGCCACAGCTACAATCAATCTTGTATCATGATCATGATCATGGTGCTTGCAACAGCGCCGAAATATCGGAAACTCAAAATAATGAAACATATTACAAATGCCCATAAGAACACTATAGTTCATTTAATAGTATCGTACACTTGTACAAAGTTGCAATATTGCGTTCTGCAATAGGTCATCCTTTTATAAAAAAACGTAACGTAATTTATATCTAGTTGTTTACGAACTTCATACATTTCATGAATTTCGGGTACACATTACTGGTAAGAGGAAATATGATAGCATCGGCAATTGATATAAGTAGATAACTCACGCCAATAGAATTCTGATGAGTCGCTATGTTTCTGTTCAGATCAATACTGATAAGTATATCTATAAAGTAATGCTGATAGTTTTCTTTGCATTTTTCGGGAACACGCGGGGCAGGTACACGCAAACAGAAGCAATCGAAATTGCAAATTTGTGCAGGGGCCGTTCGGTTCGTTAGCGACTTGTGTTTACGCACCGCCAACAACTAGGGTTGCCCACTACTAATTGTTCCAAGTTTGCATTTGGTTTGATTTAATAAGTGAGTAATGTTGTTATTATTTCACTGTTACAATTTGTTTACTATCTGTTGACGATTACAAATGATAGGGTTGTAATTTTAGAAAGTTAGCTGCCCACTGCACTTGCACACGCTGCGTACTATCATGAAGCAAGCTGCGTATATAACGATTTCCATAATATTATGCCAAATAGATAACTCGATTAGTTTACACCGTGTGTTAAAATGATGTGCGGTAAATAGGTCCCTACACATGAAACTAGAGATTTATATGTATAAAGTCTAGCGATAGAAAATATTAAGCAAATATGTAGGTATTTAATCAATATTATATTTGCCCTGTCGGCATTTTAAGTGTAAGTAGTTTTGAATCCATAACTGAAAAAATGTAAAAGCGAGAATTGATAAAATCGAGTAGTTATACGTATAGACTTCAGATAATCCTAGTTTAACTTACCACTAATATCTTTCTTAAACTAGAGATTTGCGAGCGGCACAATGTTATAATAATTTAAATTGCTGTAATTCTAAAAAGTGTAGGCCAGCCCTAGGCAACATAACACTATGGAATAATGACCTTTCTTTTAGGGAACATTTTAATAAATGCAAAGTTGTACAATTTGCATATTTGCGCACCAATCCATTACCTGTATTAGCCGCCATTTGTGCGATAATACCCGCTACAGCTTATTTGCATAAAACTTAAATTACTTATTTTTCACATAATTATTTCATACTCTAAGGTTGAAGTGTACCTATTTATATTGTTTAACTGAAATATTGAAACTGGGTTTTGGAACTTAATATGCCATGAGACTTTTGCACTGAAATATGATAACTTTTTAACAACATTTTATGGTATTCTAGAGCCTCTTGTTCTTCATTCTAGCGTTAATCCCTGTCGCATCCGCTTCGAAGCTTTTGACCTTTTAGTCTCGGGTCTGCTTTACCAGTCTAATGGATTTGGCTGTACTTCAATATTTTCCTTAAAGCAACTGCCATCTGACCTCCACAACCCACACGCGATATTTGTTAGATCAGTTGTTACACTTTTTAGTGCCCCAACTACCCGTAACGACTGCTATAGATGTTCGTATGGCAATCGGGACCGATGGCTCTCTGAGGCACGACCAGACCAATGCAAATGCCTATATTCATGTGTACAAATATTTGCACTGAGCAGGAATCGAACCCACGCCTCCTGCGTAGCGACAGCCACATTCATGGTTCGACTAATTAATTGACAACGTCCTGGTGACTTTCTTCTCAGAGTTGGAAGGTTAGATAGTAGAAGATGCGACTAGACTAGAAGATAGGATATAGGCGTGAGTTTATGTTATGTTTAATAATAGACCTACGTTATTTGTTTGCATGAAACTTGGTTTCATGGTGACGCGTTCATACCAGTGATTTTACAGCCTAAGGAGTGATAAGGCATAATATAACCACAGTAAAATCATACGTACCAATGAGAATTTACACCACGATCGTGCTCGTACAAAGCAAAGAAGCAAAATCGAATAAATAAGTACGATTTTGCATTGTACTGCCCCTGACAAGTGGCAATTCGTATGCTGGTGTATTGAAGAATAGAATGACGAATGTATGGCATTTGACAATTTGTCATTCTGTTCTACAATACTCCTGTCATCGAATTACCACTTGTCTAGGAGGGTTGTAATGTACTGAGTAGCAATTGGCCGAACCGATTTAATATAACAACATTTAGGAAGAAATGGATTGAAAATAGACTAGTCAGAAGCACACGAATCTGGCCGGCATGCGTGAAAGAAAGTTTTAATTAATGAGAGGTTATAAGGTTAGAAGCAAATTGCTGACTGTTGTCTCTGCAGTACCGTTACTGTGAATGTCAACTCCATTAGGGGGGATCGCTACGGTAGAAAGCCAGCCCCGTTGCGGTAGCATACGGCTGGGGACGGATAGGAAGTTTGTAGGGAGTCAAAAACTGTGCCCATGGAGAAGCTACAAAGCAAACGTACCGGGCACTCTCCCGTGATTCGGTTAGTACACCGTGAACAGGAATTACCATGGGAAGATGGTGGGAGTGTTGTCTCTTGCTATACCGAGGAAAATAGGCGAAGTATGTACCTATGTATTAAATAAGTAAATCTCTGCAATTGTAGTAACACAAGCACAGTAAACTAATAAACTAAGTCTAAAGCTTTATTACTATTTATTGAAGGCAAACAATTTGTGTGAAACATTTAATGCATTTCGCGAAACTTCTTTCATTTACTTCAAGTCAGACGTTTGTCTGAGTACTTTAGTAATAAGTAAACTTGTTAAAGATAAATTTGAGAAACAATATTACTTTTGTACAACTTATCAAATTACTGTAAATAATGTACTTGACTTTAACATATGTACATACATAAAATCACGCCTTTATCCCCGGAGGGTTAACACGCACATTTTACCAACCATTGTATTTGGCCCCACATAATAGGGGGTCAGCCTATTGCCGTCATCTGGGTACTATTGTTGACTCAAGCCATGTATCTGAGCCTGAGTCTGAGCTGTCTTACTGGATGTATATCCGTCTGTACGATACCACATGAGAAGAGATGGGGTGACCCAAATTCGACTCGGCCAGGAACACAATGACTTTAAAAACAGGTAAATTTCTAGAACACATATTGATAACTCACTTTGAGGATGCCGTAAGGCGAAACCGGTCAGGTGTAATAAGTAATAAAGTAATATGGAAAAGTACAAGTGAGTTATCAATATGTGTAACAACAAATTCCACCATCAATCACCAGTATAAATAGTCTAAATTTCTATTATATATACATTTTTATGGGAAAATTCCTAAAAAAATATAACCATACTATTTGAGAACTTGATTCCTTAAGAAATATTCTATTCTTATCCAGGTTGAAAGATATTTTTTGGGAAAGTACCATATTTTAATAAACAAACAATAATGTAAACATCCAAATTGAGAACCTCCTCCTTTTAGAACTCATTTAAAAATAATAATAATAAAAGTGTGTACCAAATATCAGAACAATCAATCAACAAGAAGGGGGGAAAACCAAGAAGTACTTTATTCGTCAACATCGATCTGATTCTGACGGTAGGAAGAATTATTTTTTATTCATATTAGCAACTACCTTAAAATATTACTACTGAACTGTACTGAATACTGACCATTGCATTGAAAATGAGACCATGAGGGTATTAAGTTACAGAGCCGACTAACTTTGACTCAAAGCGAGTGTTCTGCACTTACATTGAATAAATTTCACAATGTATGTGTGACTTGAATGCGTTACCACCCTCTGTTTTGTCCTGCCCACAGAACACTGATACTAAACTTATTGTCTACGAGTGATATTCTTGTTTATTGCTTTGGGGTTTGCGAACGGTGTCGTATTTTTCTATGTTATGATATCTTGGTATATAAAGCCTTTTGGTTACATTTACACCATGCATGTTTTAAGAACAAGGTGTGACTTTAGTGATCGAAAAAAGAAGTGTGCAGGCTATAAGATCGTTTCCATAGATCTCTCTTCACATTTCTTTTATAATTTTGCCAGATATGGTTTTATGTTGTAATTGTTTATGAGAAATAGCTATGAGAAATGTTTTTCTATACATTTCTATTAGCTATTTCGAAAGGAACCATAATCAAAAGTTGCTGAACACTAACAAATTTACAAATAAACTATATATATATAAGAAAGGAAAACATTAGAATCAGTTCATCGCCGTAAGACGTATAAATATAGGAAGATTTGGATGATTTCAAGTGTGATTCGGTGGCTCAGAGGTCAGAGCATTCCCCCTGTAAGAAAAAGATCTCGGGTTCGAATCCGGCCTGTACTGATTCAATTATTTTCCTATCTTAATTGATTTAAAATAATATATTATAATAGTCAGAATGCTATTTTCGGTTTCTCAGTTTCTCGGGTTCGGGTTTTCGGGGTCTCGGGTTCGATCCCAGGTTTTACCATGACACACACCAATGACTTTTCGATGCTTTTCGAAGTTATGTGTGTATTTATCGCAGGTTTATACGTTAGAATAGTTACAGTTAGAATGCTTTAAAATTTCGTTCAAAAACTATATATAATTGCTCAATAATACTTAACAAAACAGCTAATGTAATATAAAATATTGTCTCAGTCACCTACTTTCAGATCAACGTGGTACATAAGTATTCATCTGGTTCTAGTTTATCATTAATCTAAGAACTAGAACATAAATTAGTGCAATGTTCTGTCAAGTAAATGAAAGTAGATATTGCGATAGTGTGACAGGTGAGAAAGGCTTAGGACAAATATGAGAATTTGTATTTACGGTAATAAAGCTGATCCTTTTCACGAATAAACTGAATTTGCAGTTATCCATTTTGCTATTTTAGATTTAAGTTAGCAAATTAAGAGTAGCGGTAGAAAAAAATGTTTACTTCAAACTATTTTGAAATTGCAAACAAGAAAAGAATGATTGATTGAAAGAAATATTATGTTTGACGTATTATTTCACAAGTCTCAAATGCCAATACGGAATACTACTTTGATATTTCATGTGTCTGGAAGTATTAGGCAGTCTGTTTCAATTCGACATGTCACGCTGATTTTATTGTAGGATGTTTATTTTTTGAAGGACGTTTATTTTTTGAAGTAAACTGAACCCGTTTTTGGACAATGGGAAGGATATTAGTTGATTGAATAAAGTATTTATTATCATAAGATTTATGATTATGAAACATTCCTTCAGTTCCAAAATTTACTTATAAAGATATTATTATATCCAAATACCTACATTTATGCCTACTCCGATTCATCAGCAATTGACATAACTCTCTATTCCAAATGATTTCTTTGTAGTTGTCATACCACTCGTCTATACTAATATGGTTGAATGGCTTGCCCTTTCCTTAAATATAGGTAAAAATAAAGGTATCCTTAACTAGTATACAGGGTGGAAGATTTTGACCTTTCTTTTATACCAATTAAGTGGCAGATAAGCACACGGGCCACCTGATGGAAAGTGGTCACCGTGGCCTATGGACGCGCGCAAAACCAAGAGAGTCACACTCGCGCTGCCAACCCTGCAAGCATTGAGAGTTTCTGTGCCGTCAGTGTAAAAGACAAAGTAGGATAAGCTTTTGGTCTTTCCACTGACAGCACAAAAACCCTCTAGTGAGCTCTGACCACCGCCGGGAACACAACACGAAGTTTTATGGTTAGTATTATGGCCGCGGTATTCTGTAGGATATACCGCGGTAGCCTAGTGGTATGGGTAATGGACTGCTGAGACGAGGTCTCGGGTTCGATCCCAGGTTTTACCATGGCACACACCAATGACTTTTCGATGCTTTTCGAAGTTATGTGTGTATTTATCGCAGGTTTATAAGTGTCCGGTTAATGGCAATAGGCTCGCCACCTATTACATTGGGACCTAAACATAAACTGGCGAAATGTGGGTGTTAGCACCTCTGCCTACCCCTTCGGGGAATATAGGCGTGAGTTTATGTTTATGTTATGTATTCTGTAGGAATATATTCTCCTTACCTGGAGGGATAGTACCTACTCTAAATACTAGTGATTGCAAATTTCACTCAGAGGAAACATTCCTAAATTTTTAAAAAGAAACAAAACTGCATTGATAGATTTGACCTGGTAATCGAACCGACTAAAATTCGAAAAGTAGCATTCTGTATTTTTATGGTATCAATCGATAGTGTCAATCATAAGGATCCCATCTGTCTAACAAACATGGTAAATTCAATGAAAGGAAGTCCATAAAATCTTAATATATGAATTTGGATTTTTGTTTCTACAAATGTTCATATTTGGTGGGATAAGCAAGTGCCCTGAATTCGAAATCCTTGTTACAGGTTTTTTTGTAGCGGAAAAGCATAACTTGTATCTTTTTATACCCAAATCCATTTGTGTGTACAGTAGATATCAATACATCAAATATATTTTGTGCTAGAATTTTCTTCCAGTGATAATTGTTTTGCGTTCTAATCAATGAACACCCGGTCTTACAAACTAGTTCAATTTGCACAATAGAGGGGAGGTTGCTAGACTGCACCGAAGGCGCCGGGGGCATTGATCTTATACAAATACAAATAAGCTGACGTGATCAGCTTACTACAATAGATTAAGAAACTAGAAAATATTTCTACACTTCAGCGCTCGGTGTCAGAATAATTCATGATTTCTGCGAACAATATTATCTTATCGGCATGAGAAATTGTTTACATGTAGAAGCGGGCGCGGACTCCTTTCGACGTATTTTACTGATTCTACGTATCTACCCGAGCAGTAAACTGGAATGGTGTCTCCGCTCCTTGTATTGAGTTTTGTCGCTTTATTTGCAAGTCGAATACATAGTTACTTTAGATAGAAATCGTCGCCTATTTGATATAGTCCAACTGCAATACGATTTTTCGTTATGCATCTTTAAAGTTTTAAAATTTTGAGAAAAGTATCAGCATACCATCATAGTATTGGTACATATTACTGAACAACACGTATTAGTTATTACCTTATATGATAATGATACTAAAGTAAGATAGATATTTAAAAATAAATAGCTTATATGTCTTAGAAATATTAAACTTTGAGAAGATGAGGTTGTAGAAACTGGACAGTATAAAACTGACTCATTATTATCAATTTATATGCGGTTCGATGAGTACCACCTAATCAGTAACTTACAACTCTCAAGTTTGTTTGACGCTCGGCAAGAAGGAAAACTTCCATGAAAATCATACAAACACCACTATCACTAATCACAATCTCTTCACGATCTTTCCTTGAACAGTGTTCAAACACTTGTTTATTTTTAAGTAAAAAAATCATCATGTCCAAATACTGTGCCAATTCCAATATCGTCCAGGATGAGAGGCCACATCTGCCAATTTTTGCAATACTGAACATATTCGAAATCAGGAAAAAAAGGCGTACTTGGTATAGATTTTTTCTATTTGCTTACCGACTGCACCGACTGCAATTTAACGAATTCTTAAGTATTTCAGCAGGTCAAAAAAGGTCACTTTACATACATACATATAATCACGCCTTTATCCCCAGAAGATTATGCAGAGGTGAATTAATTCAGTCCCATGTAATAGGGAGTGAGCCTATTGCCGTCTTCCGGGAACTACTGATGATTCAAGCCATGCATCTGAAGCTGAGTCTGGGCTATATATATCTGTCTGATGACATCAGCTAAACAACCCTATCCCTTAGTCGCCTTGTACGACACCGCATGGGAAGAAATGGAGTGGTCCGAATTTACTCTGTCGGGAACCACATGGCTTGTTGTGAATCTGCTCATATGAGTAACCATTTTATGAATTTTATTGAAATCTATTGAGATTCAATGGAAATTCATATTGATACACATTTTTAACAGAGTCGCTCAATGTTTCGTTTTAAACTAAGATCGTTTCTAAATTGTCGATTTGTATTGTATTTATTTTGATGATGTGTATTACATTATTCGCTCTTTTCCTTTACCGTGGCGAAATTATACGCTTTCGGTAAGTAACCAAGTTGCTTCTGAACTTTATTGCAATTTTTATTCTTAAAATATTCAAACCCGAACAAACTTTCCAATTCGAACCTTCTAATCTCAGGTCCATACAACATTTAACGTAGGAAAGTGTCGCAATGTCGGTTTTAATGGTTTGGCTCCCAGTCGATTGTTGGCTTAAGCCCACTTATCCCTTTGAATAGATACTTGACAACACCATTTGCATTTAGTTCGTTTGTTTCATGTTCATTCGTTCCTTTGACACGTTGATTACGATGTAAATTAATTGTACCAGCTAGTTTAGGTAAGTCAATAGGTATATAGTATATACGTACTAGATTCTCCAAATTATATAAAGGAGCTGTTAGAGTATGTAAACTAGTGATCATTGATATTACATTTGTATTGTGCAAAATAGGTAAATACATCAGTATCAAAATAATCGGGATATTTACCATGATCACGGAGGAACTGAAGTATTGGCGGTGAACAGAGGAAAAGTTTTTTCTATAGTCAGAAATTTAATTCGATTCCAGATTTGACATTAGTTACCTACTGTCATTTTGTGAAATAATGATACCACATATAATAGTGTAGTGATGAACACAAAAATTGATAAACAATCAGTGTGTGTGCCATTAGTGTGCCAATTAAAGACTAAATTATTGATTTTTATTTAAATAAATACATAATTATTCATAGTAATTATTTATTAATTAGTAATCGCTGCTCTATTTTATAAAAAGTTAGTATTTTTGTTTTTATATTAAAAACAAAACTTACAATAAAAGAGCCTAGATAGTTTTCAGTATTTTCAAGATTGGCTTTTAAATAAAAATATTCATTACGAACCAGATATGGTTAAAGCTACGCTTTTAGAACTGATTCCACATAACGAGTCTTTTAATAAGTACGCTGTAGACGAAATGGGAGCACAACATGGGATCACGGTTTTAAGACTGCCCCCTTACCATTGCGAGCTAAACCCTATCGAATTGATATGGGCGCAGGTAAAGGGGTATGTAGCTCAAAATAATAAAACCTTCAAATTGACAGACGTGAGAAATTTATTTCAGGAAGGCATTCAAAAAATTACGGCTACCGAATGCTCTAAATGCGCATCCCATGTTGTCAAAGAAGTGGAAAAAATGAGTAGACTAGATATGTTAATTGACAATATCAAATTTATAAAATAAATTATTACCATAATACAACTATCTGTTTTATTTGTCATGTTCCTTCATGATCACATTTTTTTATTTATCTCACACACAATTATAAAAGTCTCAGATCGTTAATTAATCGTCAAAACTAAATTATCGGTTCAGAAATATTTAATTTCCTGATATACTTAGTTTACGAGAGTAAAATTATAAACGAGAAGAATCGATCCGGAAATATTCCATTTCCCTATCGAATAATTTCGCAACGTCACTATTTAGTACTTGTCATAACGTTGCAACACTGAAATTGTCAAATCTGGAATCGAATTAAAATTCCGAGTATAGGAGTAATTATATCGATCTACCCTCTTTCGAGTTCTTTTACGACGCGTATCTGCACTATCACTGGTTTCACTCTCACTACAAACTCGAACCCGAACTCGATCAACAATCAAAAACCGGGAACTAGCCGAAACAAAATCGCGAGTGGATACGATGTTCTCCGTATCCACTCGCGATTTTGTTTTGGCTTGTTCCCGGTTATTTTTGTAAATATCCCGATTATTTTGATACTGATGTGAGTGACCATGATAGTTTAAATAGGTATATACAATTATAATAATAATAATAATAATAATAACGTTTATTGCAAAAATATTACATAGCTGACAATAAAGATAACATACATTTTAAAAGAAACGAGGGCTTCAGTATACATAGAAAGCCATGTTCAGTACATTTGAAACTCAGCCTCTTAAACTAGGGAGAACCCTGTATCTTAAGAGACAGTTTTCATCACGACAATTATACGCGCCTGTGTGTGTGTTTGTGTGTGTGTGTGTGTGTGTGTGTGTGTGTGTGTGTGTGTAGTGTGTGTATATCTAGTGTGTGGGTGTTTAAGTGCAAAGGGAAAATGATGATGTAGTAGCGAGATGTTATAATCTTACGTGGAGTAGATAAGTAAGGATTCTGTACTGAAGTAATCCAGATTTAATAGCCATTCTGTTACCATAGTCTTCATTGTGTGTCTGTTTAGTGCAAGTATATTGAGTTCCTTGTGTATTTTTTTATAGATATACGGGCCTAGTACGTAGAATTGGTGTTCTGCAAAAGTAGTTCTATGGCCAATAGCCGATGGTGTATTTCTTCTTTTAGCATTATTTGGTGGGGGACTACTGCTATGTTTTCTGAGACTACATTGTAGCACAAAGAGCTGCCGGACCGTAAGTACTTTGGTTTCGGCGTGAAGCTTATCAGTGGGATACCTATATGGCTTCCTCATTATAGTCTTGAGTACCGCTCTTTGCGCTCTCTCAACTTTAAGGAGAAGTGTCTTGTGTGCACCTCCCCAGGCCACAATACAGTATCCTATTATTGATTGGCATAGGGCATAATACACCATCTTTAGGGTATCAAGATTGGCTGACTCACGTAGCACCTTGAAGGTACGTATGAGTCGCATAACTCTGGTCGTTACTGCGTGAATTTGTTCATCCCATCTTAAGCCATCATCCAGTCGCACTCCCAGATATTTTACCATTTCTACTCTGGCTAGTTGGAAACATGAGCATGGTTCAGATGGATTTGAACACGAGTGTGCTGTTAGAGTGAATGTGCTAGGTGGTTTTGTTATGCTTCTTAGTGCGAAAGGAATAAATACTGTTTTGGTTAAGTTAAGGGTCAGCAAGTTGGAATTTAGCCAACTCATGATAACTCTTAGAGTCGATTCCGCTTTTGTTTTAATGTTTTGCCAGTTAGATCCGCGGACAAGAATTGCAGTGTCGTCAGCATAGGCATAGATCTTACCATCCTGGAGGGGTAACTTGCAGAGATCATTAACGTATATTTGGAATAGCGTAGGCCCCAGTATACTGCCCTGTGGTATGCCGCAGGTCATGTACTGCTCATCACTGAGGTGTCTTTCAATTTTGACGCGTTGGGTACGATTAGTCAAGTAGTCCTTGAATAAATCCAACGTTATACCCCGTATACCAAGACGTTCCATCTTATCAATGAGCTTGGGAATAGAAACCGTGTCAAAAGCTTTCGATAGATCCAGAAAAATACCCAGACATTTGTCTCCCTTATCCAAGCTCCTCGCTACATAATCGGTCAAATCTAGAACTGCATTCTCAGTGGAGATACCTGGTCTAAAACCATATTGATTATTGGCTATAATCTGGCACCTATCAAGGAAAGCTCTTAACTGCTTATTTAGGATCCTTTCTAGAATTTTGGATATTGAGGGTAATATAGAGATTGGCCTATAATTATTGACATGGCTTCTATTCCCGCTTTTGTAGATTGGATGTACAATTGCTTTCTTTAGGCCGTCCGGAAAGATTCCAGCCTGCAGACATCGGTTAAAAATATATGTTAAGGGTGGTATGACAGCGGTTCGACACTGCTTCAGTATTGAAGATGTTATTCCATCACAACCAACGGCACAACTGTTGCGTAGTAGTAGAATGTGGGATTCAATTTCCGCTTCGTCCACTGAGAGCAGGACCAACGAATTAACTGGCGTGGGATGAATTTTAGTTGCATCTGAGGGGGTATCTGAGACATTCAGTGGTGTTATCTTTGACGCCAAAGACTTTCCAATATTAGTATAGTAATTGCAGACTTCATTTATAGAGGACTGAGGGTCATCACCTAGTTTCAGCAATTCACTCGAACTGCTCTGTATTTTCCGCAAATGGGTTATATCCTTGATTACATTCCATAGAGCTTTGGGATTCCCCTTTGCTTTTTCTAACTCACTAGTTTCATAAACTGCTTTCAGTCTTTTAAGTAAGTCGTTACAAAAGTTCCGATAGCGAGTATATGTAATTTTCAGAATTATGTTATCTGGTGCCTCTTTTGTTTTGGTATGCATCTTATCACGGTTTGCGATACATTTTAGCAGGCCAGGAGTGATCCATGGTTTGATTGTTCTTTGTTTTTTAGGAATTTTTATTGTTACTTGGTGTCTTGATATTATAGACGAGATTGTTTCACTGAATTTGTTCAGTGCCTCATTAGGATCTGCAATTGTATAAATACATGCAAAACCCGTTTCCGCTAATTCTTTCTTGACAGCTTCGTAATTTAATCGGGTTCCATAGTAATTACCTTTCCGAGATGGGTTACTATTTGCGATACTTAGTATTAGCGGTTTATGATCGGTTATATGGGATTCCAGTAGCAAGGTGGTTGCGGGTAAATTAGTTTTTAAGAAAATATGATCAAGGCAGTTTTCGATTCTAGTGGGTAGCAAATGGGTGGGCAACAGACCGTGTGAAGCATTCAAGATTAAGTACTCGAGGCTGAACTGGTTCTTATTATCTTTTTTTATGTCAATATTCATATCTCCTATGAGCGTGATGTTTGGATATGAAGACAGTTCATTGTAAACTCCATTTAGGCTGGTAAAGAATTCTTTATGTTGTTGTTTATGGTTGAAGGATGGTGATCGGTAGATACCTACAATCGCCAATTTCTGGTCGATTTCGCATACAAGACCATCAGCGTGTCTAATCGTAGGTTCCCTCACAGTAAAGCTTAGGCCCTGCCTTATGTACATTACTACACCTCCGTTTTGGTTAGTAGGATTATTCGTACAGAAAGATAGATATCCTTGCATGATAGGGAGATTTGTCACTTTGGATAACCAACACTCAGTCAGTACGAGTATGTCAAAAGTAGTCTTTGTTAGGCTAATTAGGGCTAATAGAGTATTGAAGTTTTTGTTAATGCTACATATGTTAGAATGAAATATATTTAGATTATTGTATGATGTTTTAATATATTTGTGACAATTCTCTGGTAAGCAAGAAGAGCAACTGCCCATATTGAGATTGTCTAATTCGCTACTGATACTGTTTATGACTGCCATTTATAATCGAGTTTATCTCTAAACAAGGTTCCGAAAAATTGGTATTGGTAGTATTTGTGTGATTGTGTGAGTGGTCTAGACTGTATGTTTGCACTATTGTACACCATAGAATAATAAATAGGTATTGTATATATTATGTTTTGATGTGATAATTTATATTGTTGTGAGTACGTGTTTATGTTGTTTTTGTATGGAGTATGAGATAGTGGTTGCGCCGATGTGGAAACTGTATTTTTTGACATGGAAACACACTCCTTTTAGATCCGTCTCCCCCTCCGCACTAACCATAGAGTAGGGCTAGCTGTAGCTTCCGTCCGCCATTGTGTGAGATGTGGACGGCACTCCCGCTTTGAACTAGCCAGCGTAGGGACGAACGCGCGCGCGCGTCTCTCAGAAATGAATAATATTTGTTGTATTTTAACCGCCTAATAGACCTTTACCGATCGGATGGTGCCTCTCGTGTGTTCCTCAAGGGATCTAGTGACGCTGACGGCAGCTCCTGAGCAAGGAAGAGAAGATCCGTGTACCGGCTGCGATGAAAAACACGTGGGTCGTGAAGGTTAGTGCATCCTCTCCTAATTTCTCGGGCTGCATTCACTGCCTGGATCGAATCCGCGGGAGCCCGGCCACCTGTCTTGTTTTGTGTGTAAAGTGTCAATAGAACAGTTATCTGCTTCTCCGCAATACAGTCCACTCGCGCACGTTGGCCCACGCGCCACCATTTTTGGTCCGGATCGAGCCGGATTCTTAGCCGTAGTTCGTATTTTGTTATTATTCTAATGGGAATGAGCGCACCGCACCTAAGTGCCTGGTTATTTTAGTAGAAAACCCCGCATCCAGACACTTAGGCTTAGAATTTGTTGTCCGTTCGCCGCTGGCTCGCATTGTACCTACCTAATACATAAATAGGTTAGGTATCATATCAACACTTAATCGTAGTTCGCAATTTTCGCATCGCACCTAAGTGCCTGGTTATTTTAGTAGAAAACCCCGCATCCAGACATTTAGGCTTAGATCTTAGGTATACTCAGACACCCTAGTGCATAGGCACAGTGTAATACCTAACGCATTTGGCTTTGTTTTGTTTTTTTTCAATTACGTTGTTCTCGGCTCACGTCGTATTTGCCTAGTACCTGCGTGGGTAGACACGTGGCTGTGCCTACCTCGCTCGCATCTCATCCCAATTCATACGAAAGTATTTTAATTTGAATAGATATTACGCAATACTTAATCTCGGAAATAATAGTTGAATCTAGACAGCGACCATCGCGTAGGTACGACCTTGTTGCTATGCGCGTTTGTTCAAGCGTGCATTCACAGTTGTAAGCACCTACCTACCTACATAGTTAACGCTCGCGCCGCCTCGCTGCTCTGTACCGCTAGGATTAAGTCATTTCATATTTATTGTTTACCGCACTTTAGTTTGAGATTTAATTGTAAACATGTCCCCAAAGGTTGATAAGACCGGTAAGGTTCAATTGAAACTTTTATACGCTAAAAAAGAAATGATTTACTCTCGCGTACAATCGATTTATGATAGTGCACTTAAAGCCTCTGATTTGGTCATCAGAGATTCGTTCTTGTGTTCTATAGAAAACTTAGATAGTCTACGCGCGGATTTCGAAACCTTAGTGCATGACATCAACGTTTTAGAATTGAATTTGGATCCCGATTACTCAGTGAGTTATCAAGCCTTGTCGTCGTTTGACGATTTGTATTGTCGTATCAAGCGCGTCGCGAGGAGTTTGGAGAAGCCGTCTGACCGACCCAACCCCACTCGCGACCGACCTAAGTTGCCACCAATTCAAATACCCGAATTTGATGGTAACATTCGCAATTGGTGTCGATTTATAGATAGTTTTGAGAATACAATAGATAAGAACGATTCGTTGACAGATCACGAAAAATTGCATTATCTTGTTGAAAAATTGACTGGTAAAGCTATAACCGTTTGCGCTGGAATTACGTTTAGTGCCGGGAATTATAATTTAATTTTAAATACTTTGAAAGCTAAGTATGAGGATAAAAGATCGGTAGCTAACGCCTATTTGGATCAGATGTTTGATTTGAAATCTATTACAGCATGTAACGATCAAAACTTAGAGAAATTTCTAGACACTTTCGCGTCAGCTGTTCGCGCTGTAAAGAACCTAAAGATTGATGACCTCTGCGACTTCGTATTTTTGTATATGGGTTTAAGGAAATTAGATTCCGAAACCATTCGTTTGTTTGAGTCGGATCATCGCGGCAATAAAATTCCTAAGTTCGAAGACTTAGAAGGTTTTGTTCGCGAGCATATAAAAATATTACAACGCTCTTCATCGAAACATGAAGGCGCGAAGACAGTTGTTAGTCCCGCGCGCAAAATAGATGCGTCATCGAGGTCACTGAGGTCAACCCATACTTATGTTAATACCGCACCAGCACGTGTACAATCACCTGTTTGCTCTTTGTGTAGTACTCATCACTCGCAACTGTACAAGTGTCCTGGTTTCCTAAAATTGTCGCCTAGTGATCGTTATAAATTTGTTCGCGCTAATAATCTTTGTTTTAATTGTCTCGGTACTAAACACCGCGTGGGTTTATGTAATAGTGGAAATGGTTGTCGCAAATGTCAAGCGAGACACCACACTTTGCTTCATTTTGAAAATAGTAATGCCGCATCCAAGGTGAGCACAGTTGGTTCGTCGAGCGGTGACGCGAGGCAGCCTGCGCCGCAGCCGCAGCCCGAGCTCGCACGCGCTCCGGCCTGCCCGGGGACCGCTACGAATGACGTCACCTTGTGTTCGTTCTCCGCTAGTGCTGCCCTCACTACGGTTTGTCTTGCGACCGCTCGCGTGGTTATTGTTGATGCATTAGGTAAACCGCACATTGTTCGAGCGCTATTAGATGGCGCTTCGCAAAGTAATTTTATTACTCAAGATTGTTGTCAACGTCTTGGTTTCAATGTTGATAGGCGTTCAACCTACTCAGTGGTGACGGGTTTTGGAGGTTTACGGTCAGCTGTTCATGGCACAGTTAAAACGAGGTTTGGATCTCGTTTTAATAATAAAATTTGGTTTGACATGGATTCGTTCGTTACGGATAAAATAACTGAACAGTTGCCTACCGTCCCAGTTGACACGTCTTTATTAACGAAATTTAAAGACTTGCCTTTAGCTGATGAGACTTACGCTGTTCCTGGAGTCGTCGATATATTGATCGGCGCTTCGATTCTCCCGCACCTCCAGTTATCACGTAAGGTCAAAGGGGGACCGACGTACCCCGCTCCGCACGCCCTGGAAACAGTTCTGGGTTTTGTTATAATTGGTTCTGCACCCGCTTCTATGGATAGTTTTAGTCACTCGACTGCCTCGTTCTGTTGCACCGTCGAGCCGCCACTGGAGTCTACCATCCGCAAGTTTTGGGAGATTGAGGAGGTCAATGTCCCACCAATCCTAAGCCCTGATGACAAGATGGCTGAGGAGATTTATTGTCGCACGACTACTCGCGATGAGCAGGGTCGTTATGTTGTCGCGCTCCCTTTCAAGGGAGATATTTTTTCGCTCGGCGACTCCCGTGCATCCGCTGAAAGACGCTTTCTTTGTTTAGAACGAAAGATGCAGGCGTCTCCAAAGTTAAAGCAAGCCTATGATGAGGTTGTCAACGAATATTTAGATAAAGGTTACATCTCACCTGCGCCTGCGGACACTGACGAGACCCAGCCTTCGTACGTTATCCCGCACCACGGAGTTATTAGAGAAGATAAGCTTACTACTAAACTCCGCGTAGTTCTAGATGGCAGTGCTAAGACTAGCACTTCCGTGTCGCTTAATGACATTTTGTATTGTGGTCAAAATCTTCAAGGTAATTTATTTGACATAATTGTAAATTTTCGTTTATTCGCTGTGGCACTCTCTGCAGATATTCGACAAATGTTTTTGTGCCTTGAAGTGCGCGAACCCGATCGTAGGTTTCAACGATTTTTGTATAGATTTTCACCGCAAGAACCTTTAATGGTTTACGAGTTTAATCGTGTTTGCTTCGGGCTTAAATCTAGCCCTTTTCACGCACTTCGCACCGTCAAGCAGTTGGCCGCTGACGAGGGCGATGCATTTCCTAAAGCGAGAGCCACCATTGAGACTGGCTTATACATGGACGACTTCGTGTATAGTGTAGATAGCGAGGCCGAGGCTGTCGAGACGGCCGCTCAAGTTATAAGTCTCATGAAGGCGGGTCAATTTGATCTCGTGAAATGGACGAGCAACTCGCAAACAGCGTTAGAGTCGATTCCACCGTCGCACCGATTGTCTTCGGTTAAGGAGTTCGATGAAAGTGATACGCACAAGGTGCTTGGTTTAAGCTGGTCGCCCGCATCTGATACGTTTAGTTTGAAAAGTAGTTCGACCCCGCAAACTTGTACTAAACGCATTATCCTGTCGTGTGTGGCACGGATATGGGACGTAATGGGATTCGTAGCTCCTGTCGTTCTGTACGCCAAACTACTTATAAAAGAGCTTTGGCTTTCGAATTGTGATTGGGACGACACCGCGCCCGACAACATTGCTAAGTTGTGGGCTCGCTTTAGAAAAGAACTCTCTGTGCTTGACCAAGTACAAATTCCGCGTCATGTAGGTATATCGCAACATAGTGTTGTTACGGTAGTAGGCTTCGCGGACGCTAGTGAGAGGGCGTATGGAGGAGTAGTCTATTTTCATGTCTCGAATGTAGGTAAGGTTTCAATTAGCCTTATAAGCGCGAAATCGAAGGTCTCTCCCCGTAAGGTCGTCTCTCTGGCACGCCTCGAGCTATGCGCTTTACTATTGTTGGTTAGATTGATCACCTCTATCGCCAATGCTTGTAGTAATCGCATTAATATTAATAGAATTTTAGCTTTTTCGGACTCAACAGTCGCTTTGTGTTGGGCCCACTCTTCGCCCCATCGTTGGGACACCTTCGTCGCTAATAGAGTGGCAAAAATTCAATCGGAATTAGCGCCAAAAAAATCTCTTTCACGTTGCTGGCACCGACAACCCAGCCGATTGTCTCTCTCGTGGACTGCTTCCTTCGCAAATATTAGATCACCCGTTATGGTTTAGTGGACCGTCCTGGATTCATGCCGCGTTAGATAAGTGGCCAGTTAGTCAATTCAATCCCACTACGGTTTCCGAACCACCCGAGGAAAAGAAGCACTCGCTTGTGGTGTCGGTCCCGCGTGAAGAGTCCCTGGTTTTGTTGTTGGCTAATCGCGTCTCGTCTTGGTCGAGACTGTTGCGTTGTGTTGTTTATGTAGGCCGATTTTTGAGAATTTTATCTACACGCGGTCATATAACCGCCGCTGATTTAGATAAGGCTGAATTGATCATACTTCGCGAATTGCAGAAGTGTTATTTTGCTTCTGAATTTAAAAATTTTGAATTTAACAAACCTCGTAGTCGTTCTTTCCGACACTTGAAACCATTTTTGGAAGATGGACTCATTCGAGTAGGTGGTCGTTTGAGAAATTCAGGTTTAGGATTTGAACAAAGGCACCCAGTAATTCTCCCGCGTAAGGACCACGTATTAGATTTGTTAGTAGATTATCATCACAAGGTGAATTGTCACGCTGGTCCCGATTTGTTAATGTCTATTTTGAGACAGAAATACTGGATAATTTCCGCTCGTAATTTGATTCGCGCTAGAGTACACAGATGTGTACCTTGTTTTAAACTCCGCCCGCGTTTTATCGCGCCTGAAATGGCCGATCATCGCTCTTGTCGTGTTGTTCAATCCGCAAAACCTTTCGTACACACCGGCACAGACTTTGCTGGGCCTTTCAAGGTCACCATTGCTCGTGGTCGTGGCATTCGCTCCACGAAAGCTTATGTTTGTTTGTTCATTTGTATGACAACTCGCGCGGTTCATATAGAGTTGACCGGTGATTTAAGTACGCCAAATTTTATGTCCGCTTTTAAACGTTTTTTGTCGCGTCGGGGTCCGGTTAAGCGCATGTATTCGGACAACGGTACAAACTATGTAGGGGCCCGACGTAGTATTTCGGAATTGCACACATTCTTACGGTCTAAGTACTACCAAAGTGAATTCGCTCACATCTTAGCCGAAAATCGCATTGAATGGTACTTTAACACGCCTGCAGCTAGTCATTTTGGTGGTAATTGGGAAGCGAATATTAAAAGCCTTAAGTCGCATCTGTTTCGCGTCATAGGCGAACAGATTCTCTCGTTCGAGGAGTTGAGTACCGTACTCGCGCAAGTAGAGGCGGTGATGAACACGCGTCCGCTGTGTCGGACTCTATCTAGCGATCCGTCAGAGCCGTTAGCGCTGACGCCAGCTCACTTCTTAAATATGACTCCTTTAAAATATTTGCCCGCAATAGATGTTGATGACGATAGAATACACCTCCTAACTCGTCACGCTCTTTTAGATAAGATGGTCCAATCGTTTTGGAATCGTTGGAGAACCGATTATTTGCACACGCTGCAGTCACGTCAAAAATGGAATACTCCATCCAACCCAATTACTGTAGGTACGGTGGTAGTCCTTATGACTGAGAATGCGCCTCCTTTACATTGGCCTCTAGGAGTAGTAGAGGAAATTTTTCCCGATGCCCGCGGGATAACTCGTGTTGTACGGGTTAAAACTGCAACCGGATCGTATCTGCGCCCGGTTGTTCGCCTCTGCCCTCTGCCTAGCCAGCAGTAGGCACGAGTTCCAATCTATGTTTATATTTTAGTTGTTATTTCGCAAACCTAGATTTAGATTAGACATTAGTTTTGTTCCACATTTTTCGTTTCGAAGGTAACCCTTCAAGCCGGGGGGAATGGTTGCGCCGATGTGGAAACTGTATTTTTTGACATGGAAACACACTCCTTTTAGATCCGTCTCCCCCTCCGCACTAACCATAGAGTAGGGCTAGCTGTAGCTTCCGTCCGCCATTGTGTGAGATGTGGACGGCACTCCCGCTTTGAACTAGCCAGCGTAGGGACGAACGCGCGCGCGCGTCTCTCAGAAATGAATAATATTTGTTGTATTTTAACCGCCTAATAGACCTTTACCGATCGGATGGTGCCTCTCGTGTGTTCCTCAAGGGATCTAGTGACGCTGACGGCAGCTCCTGAGCAAGGAAGAGAAGATCCGTGTACCGGCTGCGATGAAAAACACGTGGGTCGTGAAGGTTAGTGCATCCTCTCCTAATTTCTCGGGCTGCATTCACTGCCTGGATCGAATCCGCGGCAGCCCGGCCACCTGTCTTGTTTTGTGTGTAAAGTGTCAATAGAACAGTTATCTGCTTCTCCGCAATACAGTCCACTCGCGCACGTTGGCCCACGCGCCACCAGATAGAATTATTAAAAACGTACATTTTATACAGTTTACAAGGCATATAGAAATCATATTGAAATAATAGATGAATTTAAAATTAAAAGACATTAAAGTATGAAGAACAGATAGTCACAGCTTATTGGCTTGCTCCTGTAGACGTTTCTCTGAGTTTATTAATACGTGGGTTTCACCCTCCTTCTTGCGAATGTATATGTTTCCGTTTGAGATCCAACAGAACTTAAATCCGTTATTCTTCACGAATTCTCTTGTTTGGAAAAACAATTTTCGAAGGCTAGGAGGTAGGTGTTCAGCAATATAAACCGGGTGACGCCGACCCACTATCCCAATGTCTTCCGTGTTTAGCTTGTCGTGTAAAGTTTGTTTATTTTTATTATATGATCGGACCGCAGAGAGAACCTCGTGTTTCAAATGCACGGCGGTGAACTCTGCAATGAGCGGACGAGAGGAGGTTGGACTGGCAGATGACTTCCCAGGGAGCCGATATGTGTCGCGAATATCTGAAGTCGACAAACGAATACCAATTGTCTCTCCAATCTTGCATACCGTTTTAGCTAAACTATGGCTAGATTCACTATCAGTCTGTGGGATATTCCTTATTTCAATCGTAGAAGAACGTGATTTAAATTGCAGGTCTTGAATTTTTTTCTCCAAATTCTCAATATAAATATGCTGTTCTTGTCGCTCCTTTTTCAGACTCAACATTTCTTTTTTCATTTCCTCAAATTTATCACTTAGAAAAGACATAGACTGAGCCAGTTCTGCATATGAGCGAGAAATCTCGGCATTTGAGTTTTTTATTTGAGCATTTTGTGTTTTTATTTCGCCCACATCGGACACAAGTTTCGAAATGAGAGCAGACTGATTTTCTAACTGCTTGGATACATTGATGTCTTGTTCGGATACGCGACTAGCCAGGGAGTCCCGTACAAACGGTGGAGAATTTTCTTGACGGGGGCGCTTGCTCTTATTTGATTTTGGGTCCTGGTCTATCCATGCTGCATCACTAATATCCGGCTCCGACATACTTTGCAGTTTTTTTGTAGAAGTGCCAAACTTAGGGGGCGTGCGTTTAACGTTCGGCATATTGGTCAAATAATATATTTAATTTAAAGAATGATAACGGTTTATGCTATTATAGGCAATATAAAAGAAAAAGAAAACAGTACAACTCACGCGAGAATTGGTTGGTGTAATTGTGTAGCATACGATTGTCTCAATAATAATATAATATTCAAATCACGTCGCTGCCGGCCGATAGCAGAGGTACACTCGTAACGTAGGTCGTCTTCGTCTTCTGGTGTTATACGATTGCTTCCGATTGCACCCGACAGCTTCCGATCGTCCTTGGCGACACGACGTCTGCCGAGCGAAGGCTCGCTGACCGAAGACTCGCACAGTTTCAATTCAAATAATTTGCAGTTGATGTAGATAAAATTGTTAATTACTTCTGCAGCACTTTTTCGATTGTAGAACTGTTATGAATACCACAGAGCTCTTGCCACAATCTACACAATCTTATATTTTTATAGATTAATCTTCAACTTTTTACTCCAGTTTTAAATTTATAAAGTACAGAGCTACGTGGGTACGTGTTTACAGTTTGGGGGCGCGCGGGGAGGGCGAAAAAAAGCGAAAAATTAAATTAAATAAAGCTGTTTTTGAATATGGTAATTTTTAAGTTTAGTAGTATTTAATATTGTGATGTTTTACTTTTTTATGTTGGGTTTTCACGATATTTTCACTGAAAGGTAGCTTAGATGGGGTAATTATGGCTACATCTATTTTAAAAATGTACTAAAGTTTCATGCAAAAAAATATGATTAAAATCCAGTTAGTCGATTAAAAAACTGATTGATTTTTATCTGTGACTGTGACCTTTAGTCAGTAGCCATCATTGAAGTTCAGTTCGGTCGAATGAAAATAACGGATTATCGAAATGTAATAAATTTTATAAAATGAATTCGCCAACCACAGACTGTGCGGCTGACCGGTTGTTTTTCATCTACCTTCAATTCGCCGGTCATTTTATATGGTTGTAGATTGCCCTGCATTTGTACGATGACTTTATTTATGATGTACATATTTAATATACTTTCTTGCTTATATTGAAATTATTACCGTCATCTAAAAGTTATAATATCAATGATTTCTATGTGTAGGTATACCTACGACTGGACTGCCTGTTTTAAACAAAAATATCGATTAGAAATCAGTACTTGACCAACAACAATGTGTGACCTTTTATTATGCTGTATGCCATATTTGAAATACTGTCTAGATCTTATAATATATTTGATTGTATCCAAATGTTTAGTCACGCAATGACAGTAATCTGTAAGTGTACCTTTAAGAAATAAATAAAAAATACATAAATTACTAGTAAGTTAAGTATACTATAGACCGATCGAAGCGCTGTCAGCACTCACAGCGGTATCTCGCCCGCTCTTAGCTATTCTTTCTCTTTTTTTACCGCGTCCCCCGCTACGCTTTGCATACTATAGGAGCTGTACAGTGCTCGCGGTTGCACTCTAAGCATACACTACTACACTATGCGTTGGGGGAGTGGCTAGAGAGGCCACACGGCAGCCTGTCGTACCGTCTGACGCAGATGATCACCGAGCACGGATGCTTCGGAAAGTATCTGCGTCGGATGCAGAAAGAGCCAACGTCCGAGTGCCATCACTGCGACGCGAGCGAGGACTCAGGTCCGCACACGCTCACCGAGTGTCCGGCGTGGGAGACGCCGAGGCGGGAGCTTGTGGCGGCCCTGGGAGTGAGGGTTCTCACGCTCTCCACCTTGCTCGCGGCGATGGTTCGCTGCGCGGATGCGTGGGCGGCCGGCGCCTCCTTCTGCGAGCAAGTAATGCTCGTGAAGGAGGAGGCGGGGCGGGAGCGGCAGCGGGAGCGACGAAGGATCGCAAGACAAGCTGCCCGCGTACGAAGGCAACTCGGGCGTCGGAGGTCGATGAATGACCTCCGCCCCCCATGAGCACCGGCCTGGGGGTGACAGGTGAAGCCGCCTGTCACCCTGGCAGAAGCAGGCCGCGGCGGCGGCGCGCGTTGCGCGCCTCCCCGTTTCCGGGGACGAGTTGGGGACTCTGTAGTCCCCACACCCGAGAAGAGGGCCAGAGCGTGAGAGATGGCCCTGGGTCGGCCGGGGTGCGAGGGATATGCCTATCAACCTCACCTTCGGCAACCAAAACGACCCACAGACGGCGTGCGTTTTAGTCGGTTCGAGTCCGACATAACCTCCTCCACCGGCTCCGGTGGGGAGGTATCCGAGGGGATTTTGCGCACGTAAAAAAAAGAAAAAAACTACACTATGCGTTCTTCATCGCATCCCGCCCCGCGGTTACCACCAAAGAGACATTAAAGCGTGTTCTCCGCATCTAGAGTACATTTTCAATTTCAATAAGTTTGCCGGTCATTTTTCAAAACGACCTGTGACTGAAATCAGTTTTGCACAATTTTTCATCACGAGAACCTATCACAATGATTTAACGATCCTGTGCGTGAACCGCATACTCGAAAAGGTAACGGTTAGATAACAACGGTTTTGTTAGCATTCGAATTGACTCAATCATCGGGAGGGACCCTTTTTACCATAACTTTGTTTTCACGCCACGTGAGTGAGTGTGTGAAAAATCTGACTGCGTCAACTAGTTTCAAAAGGACGTTATAAGAACATTACCTTCTAGAAAATAAAGATTTTGTCCTGCTTTGTCTTTTACACTGACGGCACAGAAACTCTCAATGCTTGCAAGGTTGGCGGCAGGGACTCTCTTGGTTTTGCACGCGTCCTTAGACTACGGTAACCAATTTCCATCAGGTGGGTCGTGTGCTTGTCTGCCACCTAAGTGGTTTAAAAAAAATGATTAAAATTTAATTAAGTTAAAATTAAATACATATATCTTAACAACTTTCCTAGGAAAACATGCATACAAACTGTCTGATTCAGAGGTATGGTACAGTAGCTTTCTTAGCGGGGGTCATTACATGGGCTGAAGATATTACTAAATAGGTATATAATAACTAACGCTGAGAGGAAGCTATATTAGCATTTCTATAGGTTAGGCTCCAAAATATACCACAGCAAGAAAGCAACCAACCAAATAAGAGTGTAACTACCGCAAAGGTTTGCAAATATATTTCCATTCAAAGTCAAGTCCACATCGGATATTGTAATAAATACTATACTCAAACGTATATATGATATTGAGTGGAAAACCGCGTTAGTAATGTGTCTGAAAATGTAGTTGAGTCATTCTCTATATAAGTAGCTGGTCGTCGGTTAATACCTACTTATATATCGATTCCGTTTGACACAGAATCGTATTACATTTGGTAGGTCTACCCTTAGGCAACGTGAAAAATCAATTGTACCTCAATTCTTTATACGCTTATAACTTTATCGAGGATATTGTCAAAAAATAGCTTCCGTGAAACATGCACTGAAAACAATGATATGTCTTGACTTTTTAATCCTTACATATCTTCTTGAGAGTTTTACTTCTAAATTTTGTATTTGCATTAAAAAATATTAGGCCTGATGAGGCCGCCAAGCTGAGTGCCACCATTGTAACACTTAGTGTATGTAATGGTGACCCTCTTTCCTGAGACTTTGGCTTTAGCTAACCATTAGGCGAGGTGAAGTCAAGTTTGCGTGTCCTATATACAAAAAAACATTAATAAAATTGCATCTTATTGTTTTTAATAACTATTTATTTCAAGTTTTGGTTAGGTATTAAATTAATGAGTTCAACTGGGACTAAAATCTTATAACAGGTTAATAATTGAACGACTATTAACTGTATGTATATACTACTAACTGTATAAATAAACCTTGTAATCCCATATAAATATATAGGATTACAAAATAATAATTATTGACCAGTTTTAATGGTTTATGGTTTTTATTTTTATACCGGCACGCACGGCCCACCTGATGGGAAGTGGTTACCGTGGCCTATGGACGTATGCAACACCAGGGGTGCTATATGCCGACCTGCCGACCACGAAGAAACCTTCTGATACCCCTCTTGAAGAATGGTACGGGCTACTTGATACGTACATTAAAAACTTCGAACCCGCAAAATAAATAAATTATATTTCAAATGTTGGCACTGGTCGATATACATATTTTTAAAAGGCAAAAGCAGTTCTCATCGACTTCATCCCACAGACTGACCCAAAAGATATTTTCAGTTTTAAAACACCAAGTCATTTAATTGCTTTTAAATCTAATTTTCTGCTTCCATATTTCATGCTTTATCATTCCACAATTTTTTTTGTGGCAAATTTCGGGTATTCGTGCTATTATAATGGTCACTGGTGACTTGTGAAAATGTTTACGGCGGTTTTAATAGATGTTTTAAACTTTATATTGTTTTATTTTTAGATTTGTTAAGTGAAAGTGATGACTATGTTAGGATTCGTGAGGTTCATTTATTTTAACTGACATTACTGCTACCCGACATGTTGGTTTGCGAGAGTACGCATAGGTAGATATATGAAATACTACATAATATGAATCAGTCAATAAAAAAATTAATGCTCAAGATACACAAAATTTTGTAAGTCATTGTGTACAAAGAAATTAACGAAGTGCAACTTAGTAGCTGTAGTAATACTTTTGTTAATCTTCTAATAACTATGTTTTTGCTTGTGTGCTCTGAGATATATTGCATTTAATAAAATCATTACAATATTTAGCTTAGACCTGCTGAGGCGAAAGATATATAGTTTATCATATTCAAAGTTTTTAAAGCAACATCAGGGGAGTCACACTCGTGTTGCCGACCCTGCAAGAATAGAGAGTTTCTGTGCCGTCAGTGCACAAGAGAAAGGAGGACAAGCTTTATGTCTTCCCACTGATAGCACAAAAACTCTCCAATGAGCTCTGGTTATCCTTTTTTTTTTTTATACCACTTAGTTGGCAGACAAGCACACGGCCCACCTGATGGGAAGCGGTTACCGTGGCCTATGGACGTATGCAACACCAGGGGTGTCACACTCGCGCTGCCGACCATGAAGAAACCTTCTGATGCCCCTCTTGAAGAACCCCATATTGTATCCTACTCATATATTCAATGTTTTTAAAGAAGAAAATATATTATTGCAGATGCGTCTTTTTGTTATGATGCACCCATATGCAGCTACTACTTCTTTGCTATAACGCTCTGCATAAGCCTCATTCGGATCGTTTAAGTGGAAGTAAAGTTAAATAGCATTGCACACATTTAAATGACAAATGTTATTTCTGCGATGTAATCTTTTTCAACAAAGATATTTTTCTTGCTTGCTTTGCTCTCTCCTAAATGCCATTGGATAAAGATCAGTGGTTGCTTTTTGGAATGCGATAATGCATATGCGACTGCATGAATTTCTACAGAGGGAATAGTTTTCTTACCACTAAAAAAGGAAGAGAAGTAAAAGAAGGAAGTTAACGCATCGGATTTTGTGTACGACAGTACAGGTTTTCCAGTTGCATAGATCTTTTTTTTTCAGTGGATCACACCGCCGCCTATCCCTCATGTTAGTATGATTACTGTTAAATTTACCGATGTACAGAGTAAGTACTACAATAGTGCTACAATTACTGCATCATAGAACTATTTACTGAAGTGCAAACATTCCTAACTGTAGGTGGTATAGTTGTGCATATTTGCAACTAAATTATACAATGCGAACTTATATCAAAGGTAGTAAGTAAACACATTTACATAATTTGTACTTAGGTACGCGCGGATGCATTGCTCGCATATACAGGAAATATAGAAATTACCATTTATTCCATTTTATGTTGTGATGCGAGAGTGTGAATCTGCCTTAATAATAGGACGTATACACATTGTGAGATACTATTACCACAATGTTAATATCTTTATTACTAGATTAGTTAACACCTGAATAATGTCGGGGCGGGAGCGGCAGCGGGAGCGACGAAGGATCGCGAGCCAAGCTGCCCGCGTACGAAGGCAACTCGGGCGTCGGAGGTCGATGAACGACCTTCGCCCCCCATGAGCGCCGGCCTGGGGGTGACAGGTGGAGCCGCCTGTCACCCTGGCAGAAGCAGGCCGCGGCGGTGGCGCGCCTGGCGCGCCTCCCCGTTTCCGGGGTCGAGTTGGGGACTCTGTAGTCCCCACACCCGAGAAGAGGGCCAGATCGTGAGAGATGGCCCTGGGTCGGCCGGGGTGCGAGGGATATGCCTGTCAACCTCACCTTCGGCAACCAAAACGACCCACAGGCGGCGTGCGTTTTAGTCGGTTCGAGTCCGACATAACCTCCTCCACCGGCTCCGGTGGGGAGGTATCCGTGGGGATTTTGAGCACGTAAAAAAAAAAAAAAATACCTGAATAATGTTATTATTTATTGCTTGAACTGTGGCTAGCATATTCCATGTGCTCTGATATGTTTGGAAAAAGGTTAAGAGGAAAATTCGTTTAAAAAGTAACTTAATCAAGTATCAAATATAGAATATGGTATCAAATGTAGATTATGGTACATTAAAAAAGACATTTGATTTGTTGCTGTAAGAATGATTTGATTTATTATCTCTAATCATAGTTGTATTCAAAACTTGTCTTTGGGTCGTTGCGCCTCCTTTCGATATACCTTAGCATTTTTAATACCACTTAAGTGGCAGACTAATACACTGACCACCTGATGGAAAGTGGTTACCGTAACTATAAGCGTGCAATAACAGGGGGGTCACACTCGTTTTGCCGACCCTGGAAGAACTGAAGTTTCTGTGCCATCAGTACAGAAGCTAAAGCAGGAAAAACCTTTGGTCTTCCCACTGATAGCACAAAAACAGTGAGCTCTGGCTCTCCTACTAACCTTCGGAAATACAACACGAGGATATTATGGGCGCAGTATTCTGTAGAACGGAGGTACTACCCCAGTCAGACTGCTTAATTGGGACCAGATTCCAGAAGCGACTACCGTCTAACCGCTGATGTGGTCTGCGTTAGGTCCTTGTTCTGGCTGTACTGAATTGCAGATGAAGTTAGCTAGGGCTCCAAAGGTTCTGATGGATCCCATTTCTGATTTTATGTATTTTTAAATTGCCTTAAATTTAAATTGCCCATGCCACTGCCCATTGGAGACTATGGGCAGTTGGGGGTCGGACACGAAGATGTTGATCGCGGAAATTGGCCGCCGCATCCACGACCATGGCGGTGACTTCCGGTCCGGCTCGTTCCTGGGGCAAAGGTTGGCTATTGCGATTCAGCGGGGCAACGCGGCCAGCATCATGGGCACCTTTGCGCCGGGAACGATGCGGAGTGGGTTGTTTGACGCGACATGATCGCGAGTTTGTGTCGTGTATTTATGTTCTAATTATTTTGCAAAATAAAAAAAATTAATTTACTTTTTAAATTTTAAATAAAATATGATATATAAAATACATTTTCTAATAACAATTATTAATTGTTACTTGGTTTTATTTTTAACAAAGGATAGATACCCAGCACAGCATAATTCAGTTCATTGAATTCGATCTGAAGATAAAGTAAAACAGAGGTTAAAGTAAATATTTCTTTTATTTACATCGAGGTAGTAAGACATTCATATATCATACATAGGGATTAAATGTGCACATTCAGCTACATACGAAATGACAGGTAACACGTTTAAATCAAGCTAATGTGGCGTTTTGGGTTTACCGAATTGCCCGTCTCGTGAAATTTGTACATATTTACGTTACAACTCTTTGTAAGGAAAAGGAAATGATTTGGAAGGAGAGGAATGGACCCAAAATAATGTTGACCATTCAAAAATACTGTAAAGAAATTAATGTCTTGTGCTTTTTTATGTTACAATGTCCTAAGCGGGAGGTTATTGATGATTTGTAAAAAGATATTTCCTTTCCCATCGATTTTAGCAGTTTTCTAAAACCCAAGTAAGTCGTATCTCAATTAACTTACGAGTAAAGTGAGTAGGGTAGCCAGAGCTCACTGGAGAGTTTATGTGCTGTCAGTGGGAAGGCTTGTCCTGATTTTGTATTCTGCACTGACAACACAGAAAATCTCTATTCTTGCAGGGTCGGTGGCACGGGTGTGACATCCCTGGTGTTACACATGTTAATAGGCACGGTAACCACTTTCCATCAGGTGGGCCATGTGCTTGTCTGCCACCTAAGTTGTATAGAAAAGAAAATGATATCCCCATTCTCCATTCCACCACCATAGTAAATAGAATCGACATTCACAATTCATAATAAATAAAAACAGAATCTGAACAACATATTACGTTACTTATTCATAACGTGTACCGCACATGACCGAAATGAAAAGTGAGAATACGAGTTAAGTTACTCAATACAAACATCTGTTTAACACATCTTCTTCTACATCATAAATAAAATTGAATTATCATTTTGTAATGATAAAACCATTTTATAATGGACGTATAAACGGTACTTCATGATTTAATAAAAATCTATTTCTGTCTCTCTTTTTGTTCTACTCGTACTGTCGTTGAAATGCCTACGCCGATTTTGGTAGAGATTGATTTACTTGATTTTAAAAAAATAATCAGGGATGCAAAAAACACAGCTAATTCCATGCGTACAAAGTTGTAGGTACAGTTGGTATTGTGTTTTATATTTTAAAATAAAAATACTACAAAAAACACAAAATTCAAAATAGCCCATTTTAGAACTAACTTAACTATGATATTTCAAACAACATTATTGTTACCTACTAAAGTAGCGTAGGCTAAATGTGTTCACAGTTTAATTCAGCGAGCGTATGGCCAGATTATCATTTGAATGTGCCCTCAGACGATTGTCGGTTTTCGTGACAGCCGTACAATGGGAGGTTGGCCTGAAGCAAAATATTTTTTTCCGAATAAAACCGGTGTTTTCTGTACCTATACGAGGAAATTACATTTTTATCACCAGTCACATTTTACATTTTCCTGTTATCTCGCGCTTCCTCATTCGTATCTAGCGATTTCTGGTCGTGTATTTTTTAGTTATCGATGTATTTTCGGACAGATTTATTCATTGCCGAACAATGTAAGATTTAAAGTCTTGGGCTTATCCAATTAAAGATTAATTTATTGAATACATGCTATTTTGGCTAACTATTTTATCCCTTAACATCCTACAAGTGTCTCGCGGATATAGTTTTGCATTTATGTGGTCATAAAATCAATTTGATTTATTTTTATTTATCGGCAATTTATCTAATTTATTACCATACATACATACATACATACATATAATCATGCATTTATTGTTGAGGTGAATTAACACCCACATTTTACTAACAATTGTATTCGGTCCCACGTAATAAGGGGTGAGCCTATAGTCGTATTCAGGGCACTATTGTTAACTCGAGCCATGCATCTGAGGCTGAGTTTGGGCTGTATATATCTATCTGATTTTAAACAGCCATATCCCCTAGTTGCCTTGTACGACACCGCATGGGAAGAGATGGGGTGTTCCAAATCCTACTCTGCCGGGCACAACGCGGCTTTTAGTTTAAAACTTATTTTTTATTGTTTATTAAATATAAATACATAACATAATGTTACAAATCTTCACTACACATTTAGATTCGTAAAACATTGGAGATAAACTAGATAAAAGGCCGGCCTTTGTGTTGTCATAAAAAACTTTAGTTTTTTTAAAATAGGACACGTCAATTAGACTGTCCCTCACCTGATGGTAAACTGAAGGCAGTCTTAGAAAAGAGGGTCACCATTACATACAATATACCATGTTACAATGGTGACACTCAGCCTGATGGCCTCATCATATGCATTTTACGCCCCTCTCGAAGGACCCGGGACTGTAGGGAGAAGGAAACACGGGAGCTGGTAATGAATTTCAGACCTTTTGTTTTATGAAAACCAACATGCAAAAATTATACCTTACATTCATAAAATGAGTCTGTTGGACACTACCTGGCAGTTACGTCACAAAAGCGTCCTGGGATGTTAAGGATTAAAAATAAATCGTCATAAAATTCAACAATAATTTTATTTCATTGTAATGAATTTCATTTTAATTTTTTTTTTAAATTTTCAGACTTTGTAGTCTGAAAAATGGGGGTAGGCAGAGTACGCAGCTTGTTACTTGATTCTTCAAATATCAGGCTGCGTACTCTGTGGAACGGATCCGGCGGCTGGGGCTTGAGGTGGCTTTGCATAAATCCGAGGCCATGTTCTTTCATGGACCTCGGCGCACGCCACCACCTGGTTCCAGTCTCACAGTGGGAGGCACTCTCATCGGCATCAAGCCCCAGATGAAATATCTGGTTCTCGTGCTCGACGGCCGGTGGGACTTCGGGAAGCACTTCCGAAGTCTAGGCCCCAAATTGGTGGGCACAGCCAACGCTCTGGCGCGGCTACTGCCTAACCTGAGGGGCCCGGAGGACTCCTGCAGCAGACTCTACGCGGGTGTCATGCGGTCCATGGCCCTGTACGGGTGTCCCGTGTGGGCGGACACCCTGAATGATCGGCACATGCCCCTGCTGCAGCGTCCGCAGTAGAAGTTGGCGTGCCGCATCATAAGGGGGTACCGCACGATATCCTTCAACGCGGCGAGTCTCCTCGCCGGATCGCCACCATGGATCCTGGAAGCGAGATCCCTTTCGGCGCTATACCGGTTCCGAAAGGCGGCGCGGGAGCGGGGTCACGATCCCGAGCCCGAAGAAATTCGGGCCGTGAGATCCCGGCTCCACAGGGAAATGGTGGCGGAATGGGAGCTACGACTTGGGCGACCAGGTGCAGGGCGCGCCGTAGTAGCGGCGGTAAGACCCATCATGGGGGAGTGGCTAGAGAGGCCACACGGCAGCCTCTCGTACCGTCTGACGCAGATGATCACCGAGCACGGGTGCTTCGGAATGTATCTGCGTCGGATGGAGAAAGAGCCAACGTCCGAGTGCCATCACTGCGACGCGAGCGAGGACTCAGGTCCGCACACGCTCACCGAGTGTCCGGCGTGGGAGACGCCGAGGCGGGAG
Source organism: Eilema griseolum (assembly GCA_963662185.1). Lineage (NCBI taxonomy): Eukaryota > Metazoa > Arthropoda > Insecta > Lepidoptera > Erebidae > Eilema > Eilema griseolum. Next base: position 21,764,724 of record OY759230.1, on the reverse strand, counting down.
CTTGTGGCGGCCCTGGGAGTGAGAGCTCTCACGCTCTCCCCCTTGCTCGCGGCGATGGTCCGCTGCGCGGATGCGTGGGCGGCCGGCGCCTCCTTCTGCGAGCAAGTAATGCTCGTGAAGGAGGAGGCGGGGCGGGAGCGGCAGCGGGAGCGACGAAGGATCGCAAGCCAAGCTGCCCGCGTACGAAGGCAACTCGGGCGTCGGAGGTCGATGAACGACCTCCGCCCCCCATGAGCGCCGGCCTGGGGGTGACAGGTGGAGCCGCCGGTCACCCTGGCAGAAGCAGGCCGCGGCGGTGGCGCGCGTGGCGCGCCTTCCCGTTTCCGGGGACGAGTTGGGGACTCTGTAGTCCCCACACCCTAGAAGAGGGCCAGATCGTGAGAGATGGCCCTGGGTCGGCCGGGGTGCGAGGGATATGCCTGTCAACCTCACCTTCGGCAACCAAAGCGACCCACAGGCGGCGTGCGTTTTAGTCGGTTCGAGTCCGACATAACCTCCTTCGCCGGCTCCGGTGGGGAGGTATCCGTGGGGAGTTTGCGCACGTAAAAAAAAAAAAAAAGGCTGCGTACTCTGCCTACCCTAAAGAGAAAAAGGTGTGTCCTATGGTACTAAACTGGTAGGATAACACTGGTCTTTAAAAATGACCCCTCTTAATCAACTAATGTAACCACATTTGGTACCTCCCTAGAGTAAAGAGTGTCAAACCCTAACTGGCAAGTTGAGAAACGATATGCAGTAAGTTAAGGTAAATTCTCACGCAATATGACAATAGAACAAATATATGTAAAGCTATTATGTAGCCTGATATAAGAATATTTGCAGGTCCTTCTTTTTTGGATGACCAATACATAGATGATTGTTCAAAATATTCTCGTCAATTTACTTTAAACTTTTTCTCAAGATTGCTGATAAGTGAAATGACTAATATTATTACAGTTACGCCATTTTGCAAAACCAGTACATGATAATCAAACCCAAACATACATCCCCTCAGGCATTATTTTTGCATACAAGAATCACAACACATTGAAAAATAATTTTCGCGATGCCACGTTCGGTGCCACAAGAGATAGGCAGGCGGGCTACAAGTACAGTGGGTACGAAGCCCCATTAGAGCGTCTATGGGTACGCGGTACGCGCTGTACGCCATTAAATAAACATCTCAGGAGTCTTCCCTGCTAGTTATTAGCGCGGCTCCCCATCCACTCAAAGCGTGGCGATACGGCACGCAGACGGAAGCGAGGGCAAAATCAATTTCATTTTTCGACACGTGTATTAACGTTATGGCGATTGAAACCGCACTTTCTTGGTACCCATTTAATAGTGTTTATTTATGTTTAGTAGTTTATAAATGTGCAATATAGACTAAGTAGATATTGATGACTTTTTGGTTTCGTGAAGGGAATTGCAAAGCATTGGCGTGTCTATGTGAAAGATTTAACAATTTCAGTTAACCTGTGTTATTGTTTGTAACATGTAGGGCTATTATAATTTCAGATAAGAACATTGGATTCACTCTGAATGTATTTATATTAAACTAACGGGTACGTCATCGTCATCATTTATTCATTAATAGACACACCAACAGTATACATATAAATCGTTGACATCGTAGAATACAAAGTATACCTAGTTCTGATAATTATGTACACCAATTAGAGGCATGTTCAGTTCACACCATAGGATCGCGTCCGATTAAGTACTAGTTTAAAAATTAAATTTATACATTAACGTTACATACGCGTATGACATCACTTTATTTAGATACAAGCTGTTTGCAACACTTGAAAGAGTTACTGTTAAAGATGGAACGAGAGAGCCATGAGTTTGAACTTAAAATTAATTGCGACAATACCAAGGTGATGATTGTTGACCGTACCGGGAATAATTCGCCTGAAGTGATTGAAATCGCGAATTGCAACGCAGTTCAATTGTATATTATTTTATCTTGGGACTCTAATTTCGAATACTGGCGGATGCATCGATGAGATCAAACAGCGATGGATTAGATGCGTAAAGTATGGAAGAATAACCAAAGCCAGGAAGACCAGGCTCGTGAGAACGCTTATATTTCCCATATTTCTCTACGCGTTTGAAACATGGACCTTGCCAGATATGAAAAGGCAGAAGTTAAATGCTCTGGGAATGTGGTGCTGGAGAAGAATGCTTGGGGTCTCGTGGACCAAGTTTCTCACGAACTTCTCGATACTTCAAGAACTCGATATCAAACAGCGCCTATTTTCGAGAGTATAGTCTCGCATCTTCACATTCTTCGGACATGTTTCCCGGAGTGACAATTGGTCCATAAAACGCCTTGTAACCCAAGGAAAGGTGGAAAGCACTAGACCGCGCGAAAGTCACCCACGCGTTGGACTGACCAGATTAACTCTACCATTGGAGGTTCAGTTAACGAGTGCTGTAGAATAACCTCTAACAGACGGCGGTGACGAAACGTCGTGTCGTTTTAAGCGCATCAGATATGCTCCTTAATCTTAATATGTATCAGACATAACGATCACGACAACTCTGTCAAAAGCGTATCGGATAAGAAGAAGAACAAATTTAAATTTAAGATTTAATGAGTACGTAGACAAAGAAAATTCGCAAATTCTATAAAAGTGATCTCAATATGTTTTTCCTAAAAGTGCCAAACGAGCCATGGAAAATATCGAGCTGGTCGAGTTTACTGTTTAGCCCATTGTACTCACGACACGCACGTGTCAGGGGTGAATTAAGTCCTATGTTAGTTTTTACTAGTAGTTGGCAAAAGGGTCTAACTAAAGGGTGACGCGGTGGATTTCGAGGCACGAGGTAGAGAAGGCGGTTTGATAGGTTACTGATGTCAATATTACTGTTTACGATTTTATATAAAAAGGTCATATAGTGCAGCTTACGACATCACAGCATTGGTTCCGGTTGAATCCAAAAATTTGTACTTTGTAGCCCCGGGGTTCCCTTTTCTACTCATTTTTTTAATTGACTTACCTATTTTCGGCTTTCACGGTAGCGACTGCCACCTGACCTACTAAGCCCGAGAGGGAAATCTGTGCCGGTACATCGTCCATTACTCAACTGGTGTGCTGGCTAGCAGGTTTGGGCCATTCGTTCTTGATGGGTTTCTAAACTCCCAACAAAGCATATATAAAGTATTTTTAATGAAAAAATACTTTTATTTGTTTGCCTGAATTTGTATTTAAACGTACATACGTTATGTATGTATATTTAAATGCAGATTCAGATACCCATAAACCGTTTAAGTAAAGCTGTGAAATTTTAAATCGTAGTCGCTACCGTGCTGCGGTATTGCGGTTGTATTTTTAATAAATATCGTGACCTTTTGATTCTACAATAGCTATGTAATGTTGTAATATCATATGGCCATAACCTTAAAGCACCTTAGTAAAACTTAACTTGTTTGAAAATTTATATATTTTCAAGATAAATTTTGTAAGCACTCACAATATCACATGCGTTGCCGACTATTTTCAACCTCAAGGAGCGCAAGTGAACCTGTCTATTATTATAACACTGTGAAATCAATGTCGATTACTAGAGTTCTCTTAGTTAATTTTAACATTTTCTAGTAGGTATTGCTTGGCATTTAGATTTTAACAATCAAAGCACTTGACTTTCTTATTATCTTTATTTTAATCGAAGTAACCCACAGCCCATAAAGTTTATTTGAGACTACATTCCAATTATTAAACCAAATAAAGTATTTAAACTAAGAAATAGGTCGCATTAATATAGAGATATTTGCAAAACTTTTTAAGTTATTATTTAATGTCATGGACTGCTGAGACGAGGTTTCAGGTTCGACCCCAGGTTTCACCATGGCACACACCAATGACTTCGATGCTCTTCGAAGTTATGTGTGTATTTATCGCAGGTTTATAATTGCCCGGTTAATGGCAATAGGCTCGCCACTTAAACATAAACTGGTGAAATGTAGGCGCTAGCACCTCAGCCTACCCCTTTGGGGATATAGGCGTGAGTTTATGTTATGTTTTCAATGTCATGAACGAAGTAATCCTTTTTGAGTTGCAAAGTTTATTTTCGTTATAATTAACACTTTAGCACTATGCCATTTCATGAAAGTAAAATATTGTTTTGGTTATTTTTTAAATTCTTCATCCTAGCGTTAATCCAACTCGCATCCGGGGCTTTCACCTCGGAATCCACGGTCCGCTTTTCTTCAGTCTAACTGCGAGGCAGCTTAACTTCGGTTTTTTCCGTGAAGCGACTACCATGTGATATCTACCGCCCATTGACAATATCGAAGTATTGCAGTAAGACCAGTTGTCGGATTTTTTACAAATATTTGCCCTGAGCGGGAATTTGACCCCCGCCTACTGACACAGTAGTCGAATGCACTACCAATAATACATACTGGATATACTGTTAACGTAATACTGTGGCAAATAATATTTGATGTGATCCTCATCGAATCACGACGCCGGAACAAATGTGGACGATAAAACTATTTTTCCTATCTGCCCCGTTGAAGGGACAGCGGCTCCTGAACAGATGGGACCAAGTCGATTATGGCACTACTTGTCAGCGGATTACGATGAACTACGGGATTATTTTGCATTTTTTCGTTTCGTCTGTTAAGGTAGGGATACACTAGATCGTACTTTTGCCGTCACTTGCATAATTATTTCGAGTACAAAGTATCACTGATATCACCAGAGCGCTCGTCTCTGATTAGGTATTAGTGTAGTTTTCCCTATTCCTTTAAAAATTACTCAGCGTAATAGTTGACAGACTCTTAGTGAAGGGCACGTTAAGCCGTTGGTTGGAACAAGTATGACAGTTGTTAGGGTAATGGATAAAATAGACCACACAGAAGGACTGATCACCCGTCCGGTCAAATACATTCTCAATGTAGTAGTAGATTATTCAACACGGTTATTGCAACAGGTTATTCACACAAATCATCGTTGGAGGTAGTCACACCTTTTACTTCTAGAAAAGTGGCATTTACTTTAGCCTTTTTCATAACTTCTTCACACGGTACACGATTAAAAAATAAAAACATTTTTAGAACTCCTGTGAAAGAAGGTGTAATCTTCACTGTTTGCGACCGTACATACATTAGGCAGAGACTACAGTTTTCCACCTATCACGATCCTGGCAAATATACATGCTGGCTGGTTTCGGGTACCCTTTTTTTTTTTTTTACGTGCGCAAAATCCCCACGGATACCTCCCCGCCGGAGCCGGTGGAGGAGGTTATGTCGGACGGTTTCGGGTACTCTTGACATGCCGGCGATAAATTTGAGATATTTCAAAAGTTAAAATTCATAACTAACTGAACAGCAATTTTCAAAATCAATACAAGTTTCAATTAAATAGCGTGCTGACATCTTATTAAATATAGTGAATGGAACCATACCGTTTTTAAAAATCTAGTGCATTTTTCGTTCGGTTGATACTCAGGGAGATTTCCGTAATCCATTCCGATATCCCGGTTTCGTTCAAAGTCTACTCTTTTCGTGTCATTACAGAAAAGCGAACTGATATACACATCAGACAACATATTTTTTATTTTCTTCAACTACTTTCGTACTATAAGCACAAAGCTTTAAAGTTGAAAGTACAGTGTGCCTTATATTTTAAACTGTACCATTCTTTGTCCGTCTATACCATGTTTTACTGCGATTGATTCCGTCCGCAAGGCGGACCGTACCGGATCGGGGCTATCCTGTACTTATCTAATTTTATTGTCACTCGTCGACGTCCGTCGAACCCTCTGCCACTCGGAACGTTTCTAAGAAAACTAGAAAATTCTTTCCTCCCATCGGATATTTTTATCTTAGAAGGACATCTTTATTCGCGAGCAGTTAAACTTAATTCAACGTCTTGGTCGTAAGATAGACGGTCTGCCTGAATTCATGCCTTAGAGAGATGTAAAAAATCAGCGTATTGCGTAATCGGCTAGCGTACAGCATACCTTCACGGTTACCTATTTATATAACACGATATAAACTAGATAAAGGAGCTTAGTGTTAAAATATTTATAAAACAAAAAGGTTCGAAAACAATTTTCTGAAATGTATCTACTTCAAGTTTAACAACTGGAATTTCGCAGAGTTTCCTTGACAGGCTTATCATTTTATCTTATTACTCCTGAGAATAAAAATGCCATAAAATTGCCCTTGAGTAATGTCGTTTGCAAACGATAAATGTTAATAAAAGTTTCAGATATCCGTCAAGCGTGACCTTATCGGTAAGAAAAAAATATATGATTTAATAATGTGTTATTTTACCTACTAGATGCAGTCTACGGACATAATCTATCTAAATTATAATGTACTTGCTTATTATTAGAACAAGCATAGAAGAAGTAGTAAGTATACTCAAGTCACAGTTCAGAATTTTTTAATCAACAACCGTTGAAAACAAATTACGTAATTTAAAACGAGCTAAGAAATCGTCGTCGTTTCTTAATCATTGTAATCTCATCTGGGCAAATTCCATATGTAATTTCGGAACAAAACACACGAGAAGCGTATTAACAAAAAGCTGTAGGAATATGTTAAAGACGGGTTGTTTCCTTGCGGGCGCCATCTCTTCGGCACATTAGATATGATAATTGGAACATTTGCTTTGCGAATGGAATGACGTCACACTGTAATAATAATGCGAATACAGAGCGGTTTACGCTACTACGTGTTTATGGTTGTGAATGTAATTTAGCGCAAATTTAAATGTCCCAGCTATGATTTTGTGTTTTATTGTAATGTTAATGTGGTGACAGTATGACAAAGCACGTTGGTGTTTGTTTTTTTGGGGTGAATGACTCTATTTATAACTTTATTACTGACTACCAAATAAAAACCCTGTACAATGTTAGCCTTTCGTGCATGGTATAGTTGCTCATGTAATATTTATACAAGCACTTTTCATTAGACGGACCTAAATAATGGACCAGCTAAAGTCTAAATTATCTACCTACGTTTTGGATCCATCTATCTACGTTTTTGGATCCACATAGTGGAAGTACCTGTAGCTAACCCGTTTGTACGTTGTTATTGATTTAATTTGCTCAAAACGCTCTGTGATACTAATCTAATCCCGTATAGAATATATTTTTACTGTAGTAATATTTCCCTCTCCTGACAGTCGATTTATACCAAATCTTTATTTTTCTTTGATATATCACTAATATAATACAATAAAGTAAAAGCCCAACAGCAATAAATTTCCAACCTTCTGTGTTTTAAGCTATCATTCCGCACTATTAAACCATAATATACTTGGGAACAACTTCAAATGAAACTGTGTAGTGCAATAAAGAAAATCATATCTCACAAGACCGCACGGGACTGCAGTGAAATGAATTTCGCCATCTCTTTGTCAACGCGACGAAGCGTGGGCACTTCACTTGACTGATGATCCAGATCTGAAGTTCTAGAGCCCTTACGGTCAAGATTCTACAGAACGTTATTTGACGTACCTATATTAAATTGTATGAAACAATGTATTTTCTTTTTCATTTTTATTAATCTTGCAATGTAAACCTGACAGTTGTTTGATGAAGACTCTAAAGTATCTTATCAAAAAGACATTATTTGACGTTTATTAAAATATGGCTCCCGGTGACTTAGAAGAAGAAGGCCTCTCCGTATTTTTCTATGCATGTCTCACAAGGTGACTGCGGGATTGCGCTGTTTCATTTAATAATTTTTCAGTCTATTTATATTTCTAGTATATGTTTTTATAACTATGTAAATGTCTTACCGTAGTAAACTGATGCAGCATGTATAAACGTTAATGTGGTCTAAAAATTAGGTCTTACAATTTTTAAATCTCCCATAGTCCAGCGTAACTCATATTTATTTAAAGATTTTCTGTTTAAATTAAACTAATTTTGCATTTAAATCGTATTACAAGTACCATCTTAACTCTGACAGATCAGTAATTTTCAACATAACTACGTATAAGGTCGTGTACATCAAATTTCATCAAACCTATTTTATTATGCAATTTCAGATTATATTCTATCTCTGCACCAAATTTCTATCACATTCATTCAGCCATTCTAGCGTGATTGATTAACCAACATTCATCTTGCATCCATCCATCTTTCCAAACTTTCGCATTCTTAATAGTAGTAAGATAAGGCCAAAGAAGACGCGATAAGTGCTTCTTAAATTGAAAAATGCACGTAAGAACACAAAATTCACATTTCAAATTCATTTTGACTCTGTATGACAAACGAGGGGGTTAGAACGTCGTGTCGGGCTATAAATTCATAAAGTAAAAGTGCATCGAGAGTCACAGTGCACTTGTCTGTGCAGTCTAGTGGCCACTCTGTGTGACTGATGGTCTACCGTCCGCCAGGGTGACACGATTGTTCTCTGGACGACATAAAAAGCTTAGTAACATTTGCATTCAAAGTTAACTTTAAGTTTTCATTTCGTGATTTTGTTCTAAGAAGTTTGTTCACCTGTTAGATAGAAATAATATTTATTTCAATAGCTTCTTGATAATTCAGTTTTCAACTTCAACGAGTTTAATAAATTATGGCTGAAAAGCGGAGTGTAATTTTTTGTTCTTCAATCATTTGTACGTGAGACGCAGCGTAATAATATTTGTAGGTTTTCGGTTTTCTGCATTTATCATTGATTGGATCCTATTTATGTCAGTTAAATCGTTTGAGGTTTTACTAGGGATCCCAGTTCAAAATAGTGACTGAATAATATAATATATCATTCAATTGAACATATACATCTTTAAAATCTTAATCATGTAATATTGTTAAACTAGCCGCGTGGTTTCCCCCAGAGTAGAATTTAGACCACCCCATCTCTTCCCATGCGGTGTCGTACAAGGCGACTAAGGGATAGTGCAGTTTAACATCAGACAGATATAAGTATACAGTCCAGACTCTGCCTCGGATGCATGGCTCGAGTCAACAATAGGTTCACCCCTTATTACGTGGGACCGAATAGAATATATACATACATGGGTAGGCAGAGGTGGATTAACACACACATTTCACCAATAATTGAATTCGGTCCCACGTAATAGAACAATAGTGCCCGGAATACGTCAATAGGCTCACCCCTATTGCCGTATGCCGGGCACTATATATATATATATCTGTCTGATGTTAAACAGCCCTATCCTTTAATCGCCTTGTACGACACCGTATGAGAAGAAATGGGGTGGTCCAAATTCTACTCTACCGGGAACCACACGGCACCTACTGGGAACCTCGCGGGATCTACCGGAAACCACGCGGCACCTACCGGGAACCGCGTGGCACCTACCGGGAACCACGCGGCACCGAATTGAATGACATGTGAAATGTGGGTGTTAATTCACCGCTGCCTAACCCTCCGGGGATAAAGACTTGATTATATGTACTGTTAAACTCTAAAGAAAAATACAAAACTGTTGTTCGCAAAACAATATTTTAACAAAAATATAAACTACATAAATGTGAAAGGACGAGGTCTGGAAAAAGTTAGACAAGCGGAAAACGGTTTATGGCACTACCTCCTGATCCTAGCAGAACAAAGATTAAACGTACACATTCAATATAGAAATAGGTATATAACTGTAACATCAGTATGACGTGTACCAAAAGTTATAAGTGATGACAGAGCAGAAATGTAACACTCCTCGTTGCTATTGGGAGTGCTACAATTTCTCCTCTGAGTATGTTATAAAGTTATTGTAGGTTCTTCTGGCTCCATCATGTACCCGGTTAGTTTTATTAAATTATACTCTATACCAAGGTCCAGAGTATAGTAATAAGCATAGAGGAGGCAGTAGGTTGAGGTCAGGAGGACAGATTCAGGAGTCAGTTTTATGATCAAAAGGTCCTGGGTTCGAATCCAGGCCATTACACTGTCGATGTGAAAGTGAACCCACTCCTAAAATAAGTAATTTAGTATGTGGTGTTAATAGATAATAATGGTAATTTCGGTTCCTACAAAACATAACATAAACTCACGCCTATATCCTCGAAGGGGTAGGCAGAGGTGCTAGCAACCACATTTCGCCAGTTTATGTTTAGGTCCCAATGAAATAGGTGACGAGCCTATTGCCATTAACCGGGTACTTATAAACCTGCGATAAATACACACATAACTTCTAAAAGCATTAAAAAATTTTGGTTCCTAATAATCTTTAAATCAATGTTTATATCCCTTATTTCTGCTATGATTTCCATTCTATCAAAATCCACACAACATTTTGGAGACAAGCCAATTTAAATATACTGAATCGAACTACATGCATTGAGAAAGCAAATATACCAGTTTCCAAACAGAATAATGCCCTTCGATTATTTTCCCTCCTAGCGAAGTGCGTCATTAGAATTAGACGTTTACCATGAAAAATTAAAAATGAAAATTACGCAGCTCAGAAAAATACCAGACCTAATATTATCTAGTTAAAGGAGAACGGAAAAAAATCTATTTACTTCAAAATTAAAATAGCACTGTGATTACTTAACTTTAACAAAGGATTTATAGGGCCTAATGAAACTTGGGGCCTTGAATTGGGTCCCAAATATCTTTACCTTTGCAAGCTAGCACTTGACTTAAGTTTTCAAGTTTAACTCTTAAGGGCAAAATTAATAAAATTATGGAAAGGAGTAGAAAAGGGAACCTCTTTGTCAAAGTATTAGGTTTGAATGCAAACGGGATCGACTCTCGGTTGGTGATGAATACTATGTTATCTCACAGATACTTTTAGTGAAGTCCTAAGTATTCCTTTTAAACATGTACCTAACAATAAAAAAATGTTTCGTCATAAAGTCGACACATTGTAAAGATACAAAAAATACAATGATGCTATAAACGCAGAATATGGTAGTGTGAAGACCAAAGGCTTGTCCTGATTTTGTGTTCTGCACTGACGGTACAGAAAATCTATGATTTTACAAGGTCGGCAGCAAGGGAGTGACTCCCTTGGTGTTACACACGTTCACAGGTCACGGTAACCCCTTTCCTTAGTTCATAAAGATAATAAAACTATAAGATGATATAACTAAACGGTTGTCAAAAAAGCACGCGGTAATATTCACATACAAACAAAGTGCGTAGCGATCTAAGTCATGTTCATAATAATGATACTTGATCACTCACCAAAATATGCAAGGAAAAGTTTAAGTATAATACAATATTATTCCACGTCCGGCTGTTGAATTTCCCTACTGTCTTTTACAGTTGAAAACTTTCTCAGCAACACAATAGCTGATGTACTTTTTATTAGCTTTGTTCAGTACTTGTTCACACCAAAACGTGAATAAATAAATAACAATAAAAGTCAATGCTTACCCACATTCTTTATGGCATCGGCACTAGCTTGAAAGTTTAGCTCCCGACACAAACTCGAAGATTCGAGAATAAAGTTGGTGTACATTTCAGTGAGGGAGCCTCCGTCGCCGATGCAAATGTTGTGAGGACTTATTAAGAAGTTGCCACATAGTCTGTAATCATTCCTGTCAACTAAGTGAAGACGCAAGTTATAACGTTGGAAAATCCAAATGGTCTTTTGGCGTACAGAACACTTTGTAGTTAAGTCGCTTCGATAGTGAGACTACTAGAAGGTTGGGAGTGGCATATCAGTCATACACATAGGACTTTTTGGTAGTTATACAGTCTGACGTAGTAGTAGGAGCCGCAACATGGTAATAATTTGATCACGCGCCCGGCACGCGCAACTTTATGCCAATTGAAAAGTTTTACTGCAGTGAAATATGTTGTTACAACAGGGTTGAGTGACGTGAGCCGACCGCACTTTTAGATACGTTTTAAACGAAATATACTTTCGTGAATGGTTTTATTTTATACATTTGATGGATTATGAAATGAAATTGGATTAAACATTTGTTTTATTGGCATGTAAACGTTTTTGATGGGCTGTTGAGGTGAAAATTTCTTTAGGCAAGTTTAGAATTTTTTGGGTGAACAAAAATCATGGAACTCGCGTTATCGTCACCAAACGCTTGAGACATCACCGATCGTGCGTCAAGACTCACAATGTACTCAGTTTTCACTTCTATTGACTGTTCCCTACGACTGCACTGTAGAAATGACAATTACTAGAGTAAAATTGAAATCCTTAATATATTCTATACTGCCATTATTGGAAGGTTAATAACTATTGTTATCCTAATAAATTGTAGCCGAGGCCGACCTCAGATGAATTGAGAGTAGTGTTGGTAAATTACCATAAATATTATGATGAATATGGTGGAACTCACTACAATTTAAACCATTAAAACCAAACTAAGTAGGAGAAGTAGTAAGTACCTGGGCTCTAAGGTGAAAGCATAAATTATACATTTACATAACTTTAATTGTGAGAGTTTATATCATTATTTGTTTTTACATACATATAATCACGCCAATATCCCTGGAGGGTTAGGCAGAGGTGAATTAACACCCACATTTCACCAATAATTGTATTCGGTTACACGTAATAGGGGGTGAGCCTATTGCCGTATTCCGGGCACTATTGTTGACTCGAGCCATGCATATGAGACTGAGTCTGGACTGTCCCTTAGTCGCCTTGTACGACACCGCATGGGAAGAGATGAGGTGGCCCTAATTCTACTCTGCCGGAAACCACGAGGCAAAATTTGTTTTTAGTCAAGAGTAAAAATTGCTGCACGATGCCCAATAAATTAGATGCACTGGATTCACAGCAAACGATTTCCAAGAATTCTCTAGCAATTTCCTTACTAGCTATAAGTGTATCAAACGACTAAGGCTTTTTGGGTCAAAGACCAATACTTGGCAACTATCTCCAGTCCATAAAATGTGAGCAGAATTTGTAACAACTGTTACTTGTTATTTTGTGTAGGTACATTTTTTCTTATAGCTTCATAATATAGGTAATTTCCACAATCTAGGATGAATAAAGTGCCAGCCTATTTATATGCCAGATAAAGCTTTACTTGTACACAATGCGTAGGCACAGTATTATGACAGTATAATAGTATATTCTTATTTATAATACGGGCATTTAATAAATTTATTACAGCAATAAAATGTACAGAGAACGTGTATTACTCACCATAACACCCATTGGCTATTGTTATCGCCTATCGTGACGGAGCTCGGGGGTTACAAGCACTAACCACCGCAGCCGCGATACTTTTGTCAGGGCATGGACAGGGTTGATAGCAGTGGTTTATAATTCCCAAAGCGCCGCAATGATCGACAAGCGGAATAGTACACCAGATAATGAATCACGAATACCTACGTGGTCATGATGGGTAGGTACATATCTTACGTCCAGAGAGAATGTAAGTGCAAGTTCACGAGCGAGCCATAAACTGTAATAGAAAAAAAATCAGATCATCTTTAAAACCGTGTTACAAATACAGAGTTATTTTATAAAGATTCGTGTAAACGCTTGTACACAACAGATGGTTATTTTGATGTTATTTTGATCTGTTGTGTACAAGTTGGTACGGTAGACTAATGTCTACCGTACCAACTGAAAGGTCTATGACCATCTTTCCTTTAAGTGTAAATGCGTGATGGTAACATCAGGCGAGGTGAAGTCAAACTGGCATATCCTATTTATAAAAAGGTTCAAAATATCAATAAAAAAAGACGTGTGGCACTCGGGGACTGCCGCGGTAAAGCTATTGCATAGCATTTTTTATGAACTTATGCAATTATAATAAATAATAATATAATTTGAATTTGAATTTGAATTTGAATTTGAATTTGAATTTGAATTTGAATTTGAATTTGAATTTGAATTTGAATTTGAATTTGAATTTGAATTTGAATTTGAATTTGAATTTGAATTTGAATTTGAATTTGAATTTGAATTTGAATTTGAATTTGAATTTGAATTTGAATTTGAATTTGAATTTGAATTTGAATTTGAATTTGAATTTGAATTTGAATTTGAATTTGAATTTGAATTTGAATTTGAATTTGAATTTGAATTTGAATTTGAATTTGAATTTGAATTTGAATTTGAATTTGAATTTGAATTTGAATTTGAATTTGAATTTGAATTTGAATTTGAATTTGAATTTGAATTTGAATTTGAATTTGAATCCGAGTCCGAGTCCGAGTCCGAGTCCGAGTCCGAGTCCGAGTCCGAGTCCGAGTCCGAGTCTGAGTCTGAATTTGAATTTGAAAACTAACAACTTATGCAATTATAATTACTTACGTTAAGCGGAGCTACTTCGGAGCAGCTCGGCTCGATTCGTGCGAGCTCGGAGTTGGGGGTGTTAGGTTTTTTTCGTTACGGAATTTCTGGATTCGGTCCCCATGCTCAAGGCCCGCGATAAAAGCTATGCAATAGCTTAATATATTCCTAATTATTACCCTATAGGAAATTAGTTATAATTTATCTAAATACTTACTGGTGTCGTCTTCAATATCTAACAGTAATACCTAACACATTTTGAGAATGCTATGACTAAAGAACAATTTCTTCGCATTCCATTTATTTGTTTCCGGAAGATGCAAATATTTTTTCATACGGCTTGGTTATTGTGACGTAAAGAAAATTCGCCACTTCCAAAATGATTTATGTGCCATTATCATTAGAGAGAATGTTAGCGATTCTAATAACTGCAAAGATGGCCAAATTAAAAAAAATACTAAGAAGTTAAAAAGTCTAAGTTTAAACATTGAAGATGGTTATAAAAACGTACTTACTAACTTTAGTACCAACTGGTAGTTTGTAATAAGGCACGCAGACACTCTTGCCTAAGGGGCTACTGTACAATAAGACTCATCTCTAGCTCGAAATTGTCTGCTACCCACTTCATTTGTACGAATGTTTTATAACATATCGCTTGAAGGCAAATCTTGTCAGAAATTTCGTAACTTTCTGCGAAAGACATCATTAGTACATTTAGCAGAATGTAAATGTAGAGAAGTAAACTATAACCTTGAATTAGAAGAAATTATGGCTTTATAATATAATATTCTAAGCTTCAAAATACAATTATATAATGTAGCTGTACCAAATAAGACATAATTTAAACAAAGATATGCTAAGGGGACTTTTACGGCCAGCAGGAGCGACGAAGGATCGCAAGCTATGCTGCCCGAGTACGAAGGCAACTCGGGCGTCAGAGGCCGATGAATGATGTCCGGTCCCCCGTCCCCCATGAGCGCAAGCCTGGGAGAGATGGGTGGAGCCGCCTGTCACCCTGGCAGAAGCAGGCCGCGGCGGCGGCTCGCTCTGTGGTCCCCACACCCGAGGAGAGGGCCAGAACGAGAGAGATGGCCGTGGGTCGGCCGGGGTGCGAGGAATATGCCTGTTAACCTCACCTTCGGCAACCAAAAACGACCCACAGGCGTCGTGCGTTTTAGTTGGTTCGAGTTCGACATAACCTCCCCCATCGGCTCCGGTGGTGGTATCCGTGGGGATTTATCGCATGTAAAAATAAGGGGACTTTTACAATTAAAATACGGTTTATCCTTTTATCTTAATTGAAACCGGACGAGTGTAGGAAATAATTACATTATTATTCGTATTTATTCATTTTCAAAAACTGATTAATTATATTACTAAATATATATATACATATAAAAAACTTATTTAATTTGCATTTATTATTATTTGATAATGTATATTTTCTAAACATGCATACTCACGACCTTCTCCGAGTAAGGCAGAGAGACATTTATATGTTCAAGCACCGTATAATTTACAGAACTTTGCAAGTCGACCCAACATTGTGTCCATATTATTCTAAGAACGCCATCACCCAATTCATGAACTACAGTTTTCAAAAAATAAGTTAACTCTGAAAACACACACTCCATTATTATTAGTTTTATTTCACTGCAATTAAACCAGCAAAAATGTATTTACACATATTGATAACTCACTTGTACTTTTCCACATTACTTTATTGCTTATTACACCTGACCGGTTTCGCCTTACGGCATCCTCAAAGGTTTAAAAAAATGTATTTCTATTCGCTACTGATAGTATAACAATCTATCAGTACTAAAGAACATGAGTGTATGACATAACGTGTGCATGATAGTAAAACAACCTTTTTTAAAATTGTTTCTCATCTGTTTTGCTGTCTCCGAAGAGTTTGAGCCAAGTTTGATAGAGTTTTTACGATTTGGATATCTAATATATGTAATGTTAATTTTATTATAGAGAATATTAGATTTATTATATAGTAACCTTATTTATAATAAAATTCAAATCTAAATGCGTATTAATAAATAATAAAACTATAACAATAACAATGAGAGTTTTAAAATGAATGTACCTAGTTATAAAACAGGTAAAACAATTTTGAAGTATAAACCTTTGATTTTGCCACACAACTATGCAACGTTTTGAATGCAAGCCGGGTATTCAGTGGAGAAACTTGCGTTCTAAGTAAAGGGAATTGGCTTAACTTTGACTTGAGAGCCCTTCCTCCGTAGGTTGTTAGCTAACAAGATTACATCTCTGCAGTTCTTGTTTAAACTATTAACAGGTACGAATACAATATCTGCAGTTTCTATTGTTGTGTTGACCTATTAAAATGTTTATTATTTATTCCTTATTGTGGTGTCAAGTTGTTATTTTTTCTGTTATGGAATTCTCGTTCAGGAAAATATGAGGAAAATTCGCAATTCATGTTAGAAATTGAGAATTGTTGTTCAACTATGAGCATAACTAGGGTTAGAACCAGTAGATATTGAAATATTTACACTTGCAACACTATAAATACGATAGCTACCATAGTTAGGATAGTTATATCTACGTCTTGCAGCCAAATGGTAAAGGTTATAATGATCAGTACCCCTAGCACGAAAAAATGTGGTAAACGTAACGGGAGAACGAAACATTGCGATTGGCTGGCTTCACACACACTCGGGTTCACAGTAGGCAAGTGGCCAATCGCAATGCTCCATGCTCTCGTTACATTTAACTAGGGGATTAGAACATTTAAAAAAAATTGGGTTATTTTTTCTTCCAATTATGCACATAATGAAATCAAAATATCAGACAATCATATATTATGTTTACTCTGTGATGTTTAATCAATATTTTAAATGTAGTTGAAATACATAGTATCCTCAAGTAGTTTTACGAAATCTGTATTAATTTTCTCTTGGCAAATATTTACCGCTTAAACTAATCCAACTGAGTCTACTTCATTAACTTTGGAGGTTTTCGGTGATGTTTGTGTCTAGTCATCAATTATTTAAATTGAAATCTGCTGGTTGCGTTTTGAACTTTGTTGAAAAATAAATAAAAAAAGGTTTTTTGATAGTAATTTTTAAACTTATAATGTTGTTTGAATTTGTTAGTGATATTATAAATTGTTTTTTTTTATTAATTTCTTTAAGTAAGATACCTACTTGGATACAAACTTAATGGACAGTTTACGTCTATGATATACAATAGTCTAGATAGTAAATAATATGTAGTAAAACGAACATTTTAATTGTAAATCATCATGAGCGCTTCCTACAGTCCCGGGTCCTTTAAGTGGGACGTGAAAAAGCATCTGATGAGGCCGCTAAGCTGAGTGTCACCATTGTAACATTACTTAGTGTCTGTAATGGTGACCCTCTTTCCTGAGACTTTGCCTTTAGCTTACCATCAGGCGAGGTGAGTTCAAGTTAGCGTGTCTTAGATAAAACAAAAATGAAAATTCCACTTGAGTGGTTTATAGACAAACTGAATAACTAAATCAATGATGATTCGTGTGACAGGCTTGTAATGGAAAATGGTTTCGAAGCTTCGTAACTATCATTAATAATAATAGCCCGTTGCCACTATCCTAAAGGTAGTAAATACATTTGCCGATGTTATTAGCTTAGTTATCTCGAACAAAGCTATAACCGAATTGTAAACAAGAAACTGCGTACTAATGATCAAAATATTGATGAAGTGCGCAGAACATCTGTATGTATAATAGTATTGATTTGATCAAAATATTATTACCATCGACTATCGTACTGAATAGAATATAATGTATTGTCAGAAAGATATTGGTACAACAACTGTCAAAGACGTAAAAAAGACTTGTATTATAAACAATTACTTTACAAAAATATGAACCAACTGTTAAACATGTTTCCTTCTTCCTACAGTCCCGGGACCTTTAAGCGGGTGTGAAAAAGCATCTGATGAGGCCGCCAAGCTGAGTGCCACCATTGTAACATTATTTAGTGTCTGTAATGATGACCCTCTTTCCTGAGAGTTTGCCTTTAGCTTACCATCAGGCGAAGTGAAGTCAAGTTGGCGTGTGCTGGATAAAAAAAAATGTATTAAAAATAAAACTAGTCGTTGGTAATATACCATGAAGGATATGTTACAATCTGGTATAATCTAGGTAGTTGAAAGCAAATGAGTCCTCTTGCCCTGTGTTTAATTATATTTTACAGGGTAGATTGATATTACTTGACAGCCTGTAATGCCTTGACGTGCCGGTAGTGAAGTGAGGCCTCAATGCAGGAGGCGCGGGTTCGATCTCCGCTTAATGCATATATTTGTAAATATGAATTTGGATATTTGTTAAGCCGTCGGTCGGTCCCGGGTACCATATGAACATATATGGCAGTCGTTACGAAAACGTCCAACAACCAGTCTAACTGCCATGCTTCGATATCGTTCTTAGGTTGTGGAGGTCAGATGACAGTCGTTTAGCGGAAAATATTGAACTTTTTTTTTATACCACTTAGATGGCAGACAAGCGCACGGCCCACCTGATGGAAGGTGGTTACCGTGTTCTATGGATGTGTGTAACATCAGGGGCGTCACACTCGCGCTGACGACCCTGTTTTTTTTTCTTTTTTGGATCAGCCAATACAATCTAGTGCAGATATAGTTTAGTGGTTAAGAAGTCGACCTTAAGATCGAGAGGTCTCGGGTTCGAGTCCTGGCCATTACACTACCGACGTGAATTCACTCCTAACACAGTCAATTTAGCTTAGCTGGAGGGGTTAGAGGGAATATGAATAATTTCGGTTCTTTTTTTTCTAATATGAATTTACGAAAAATATTCTCAAAGGGACTTCCGCCGATCTCTTAAGTTATCTTGTGATAATGCAAGAACAAATAGAGGTTCCATTGACGTCAGGATTCAATTTAGGCGGTAGATCTACTATTTTAAGAATCAATCCTATTTTTTGACGATCAATAAATCACACTCTAAATATACTACCTACTATCAGTATTGTAACCTATAGACATACTCGTATTTTTTTTTGTTGACTATCAAAATCAAATTCGGTCTCATAGTGCCATTATTCTGTTTTATGTTCTGTGATTGCGTTCGTTTGCAGACGTTTTGATTGAGTTATCAAGAAGTATTGCTGTCAAATATTCCCGATAACAAGCCGCTTTATAGTTTCATAATTACTAGTATTTTAATGGATATGACTATTCAACTATTCTTGTTTATTACTGTGATTCGAATTTTGTATTCAGATAAATTGTATTAGAGTAAATTGCTCTTAGATTGTAACAAGGTAAACTGCATATATTTGTATAACTTTTTTATGGACTGCATTTATAACAAGTTATAAATATGATCTAGGATCAATGTGGAATAAATGTTAAGAAATTTCGAAGTGGTTTGAGTTTTAAGGGAATTAACGATTCAGGCATTCGTGATATAGGGTTCACCTAGTACGAATGCCTAAACACTCTTTATAACCTAATTTAATTGAATACCTACATTCTAGGACTGTTATAAGGAGAAATTTGTATTCGACCTATTGAAATAAATTATTCTTATTATTCTTATTAAAGCAGAAGAGTTTATGTATTTGAACGCACTAATCTCAGGAACTACTGCTTCGAATTGAACATTCTTTTTGTATTGACTAGTCCGTTTATCGACGAAGGTTTTAGGCTTAATAATCATCACGCTACTACTTAAGGAGGCGGAGAAGTGATCATAAATCTCAACAAATCCGGCAAATTTCTATACATTATTTGTAGATTATTAAAAAAATACGGACTTAAAGGAGTGATATGAGGTTTCTAAATATGCCAAAGCCGAAGCTGGGGCTCAACTAGTTGATTAATAAAACATGTTCAGGAGTATTGTATGATTTGAGATTGACATGGTCATTTACCCGGTGATTGTCTTACTGCATACAAGTATAATGCATAACTGATGCACACGTCATACTCGTGAAAGGTATATAAAATATAAAGGTATACGAATATTCATCAGCCAGACAAAAAAATGCGTCAATTGACGGGCGGTTTCACTGGTGCGGTGGGCAGTGAGCCGGAACGTTTGTGCTTCCATTTCCACTCCAGACAAATTCAAATTCGTTGGATATTTGTATCGTGTACTGTAGATTCTATATGCCCATGCACACTCACAATCAATGCTCAAAGTGGCCAGTTCCACAGAACCGCGGTTTCATAAGTGAAGACCAAAAAATAGTAGAATGTCTCATTTCCAGTTCCTAGGTGACTTTTATTGCTTCTACAGACAAAGTATATAGATACCTATTCACGTTCTGTTGTACATTTTATCACTATATTAATAATAGAGTGACGTTATTTGTTATTCACAAAAAAACTGTTTCGTGGTAAGGGTTAACTTCGGGCAAAATTTCATCTTGGGGTTAGACGGTAGTCTCTCCCGTAAAAGTCATAAAAATCAATGAAGGCGAAAGAGTACGCGGAGCCCCAGGGTACAGGTGACAGTTGGAAACAACGCTGATATGATCCCAGACTCAGCCTCGGATGCATGACTTGAGTCTCACCCCCTATTACGTGGGACCGAATACAATTATTGGTGAATTGTGGGTTCACATTAATAAAGGTGTGATTATACACTTGTGGACACATCTATTGTCCTATCTTGCATTTTCAGATTCGTTTAGTCCTAGCTAAAAATGTATATTAGGTCGAGCAAAAAGTTTTAATGCAGTTTTGAACCAGGCACATTCATAATTTTATTCAATAGTTTTTTTTTAAATTTCGAACACAGAATTTAAAGAAACAAAAGACAATTTGGAGCCTGTTCGTTGATATTGTGGAGGAACGAGGTGTGATGTTCCTCCGACCAGGCAAGGTGATCACGCCTGGCGGGCCGCGGCCATGCTCTGGGTACATGTGCCATCGCCACATCACTCCCCTCCAGACCGGAGGTTGATTCGCGATGAGTCGGCTGTCTAAGCTCTCTTGATGAGCATGCCATTTCCAGTCTTGGGTAGTTCCGTTTCGTCAGAACTGGACGCCGCTTATTCCGTTAGTGGAACAGTCTTCCTCGCTAGTCCCAGTGAGTCGGGACTACAGCTGGTCCCGAAGACGCGGGCTCGGTGCGTCGAGATGAATCCTCGGCGAGCCGCCAGTGGGGCGAGGTGAGTCCTCGGCAGTGACGGGGCGAATCCTCGATGAAGCGAGGTAAGTCCCCCGTTTATTGGGGCGAATGCTGCGTAATGGCTGAGTGCCACGTAGACGGGAGAGATGTCCTCTTCTTACGTGGACCGTATGTACGTGCACTGTATGCCTTAGATGCAGGCGAGGCCGAAGGGTAACCAGGCTGCAGCGGTCGCTGCATGCTGTGGTATCCTTGTAAGGGCCGAAAGTGCTGGATGGCGAAGACTTGATTACCGCTCATGCGGGAGAAGTGAATGGGATGTGACGATGAGAATGCTGATGATATGTTCAGCGAAGGTTACGTGATCAGATCACGTCGGGGTCACCACTGTGGAGGAACGAGGTGTGATGTTCCTCCAACACAAAGGGAGGATCCTCCGACCAGGCAAGGTGATCACGCCTGGCGGGCCGCGGCCCAACGATTGTCGTTGGGACGATGTACATATGTTCTCCCAGCGCGAGAACTTTACATGCGCGATGTAGGATTCGTAGTTACGTACGTACGCGGCTCTGGGTACATGTGGCATCGCCACATCATCAAACAATCGAATACTAAGATAACTTGATTTTATTGGTTTATTTGGATTTAATTCTAGAAAGTGTGATTTTTCTCTTTGCTTTTGCAACAAACATTACTTATTCTTAACATTAAGGTGAGGTTCTATCAATAATCTATGGATACTTCGCCTGAAGTCGCCGCCCAAGCTGTGGCACTTATCCAGGCCGTATACAGCCAAAGAAATCTGAGTGCTCAATTTAATTTAAGTCAATCTGCGGTCCGAAATGTTTATCGGAGGTACCTAGAGACTGGCGGCTTTGTTCGTCGCCAAGGAAGGTCTTGAGAAATCGTCACCTTGCCTTCATTGAGATTCAAAACCAACTTCGCGACTTCCATGGAGTATCTGTGAGCGCTCGAATTGTTCGGAGAAGGTTAAAAGATCGCGATATGGTACCACACAAACCAGCTAATGGCCCTAAACTAACACGAGTCCACCGAACAGCGCGTCTTCTTTTCGCGCGCACTCATTTAAATTGGACTCAGCAGCATTGGAGCCCTGTACTCTTTTCTGATGAGTTTAAAATTGCGTTACATGGCAATAATGGAAGGAAGATGGTCTACCGACGTAAGGGAGAGCGTTTTGCACAATACTGCTTTCAAGAGAGGGTTGCTTATGGCGGTGGCTCAAGGACTGTTTGACTTGACCGCGAGCGGCAAAATTCAACTTGAGGTTGTTACGGGACCACGGCTGCCAACATTAAATGCTGAAGGGTACATTTGTGAGTGCTTAGGACCTCATGTGATGCCATACGTGGACCATGTGGGCCCAAATTTCCTTTTTATGCATGATAATGCAAGGGCCCATACGGCCTGCATCGTCAGGGAATATCTTCGGGATAGGAATACCACAGTTATGGACTGACCAGCCGGAAGCCCAGACATTAACCCGATTGAGCACATGTGGGATGAGCTAAAAAGACGTGTTAGGGCTCGCCAGCCAGTTGCCCAGACGATGCCGGAGTTGAAAACTGCCATAGAAGAGGAATGGGAGATGATCCCTCAAAATCTCGTAGACCGGTTGATAAACTCTATGCCTAATCGTATGAGAGCTGTCGTAGATGCCCATGGAGGCAACACGCGTTATTAAATTAAACCTTTATTTGATAATTAAAACTTTACTTGATAAAACATGTTTTTTATTCAAAAATCAACTGCCTTCATCAAGGCGCATACCCGACTTGTTAGGCGTAGCTCCATGTCGTATGGTATTCTGAATTTAAATTTAAAACATTACGATCGAAAAAGATGGTAAAATGTATTAGGTTTAAAACTCAATAGTTTTCATCAATTCATCAATCTAGCAATCATATTTAGGTAGGGGCCATCGAAACCTAAACTCTAAGGTGGGCCAATAGATGTGTCCACAAGTGTATGTATGTAAATATGTATGATGATGATATTAATAATATAATTCGTGATGAGTTGTAAGTTTCAAAGGTACTGTGCTATAGATATACCTATACAAGAACAATCATCTATACTAATATTATAAAGCTGCAGAGCTTGTTTGTTTGTTTGAACGCGAATCGAAAAGAATCTCTGGAACTACTGGTCCGATTTGAATGATTCTTTCAGTGTTGGGTAGTCCATTTATGGAGGAAGGTTTTAGGCTATATATCATCACGCTATACTTAAGGGAGCGGAGCATTGATAATAAATGTTAACAAATTCGGCAATTTTTCATACATATTTTGAAGACTAAAACATACGGGCTCAAAGGGATATGAAGCTTCAAAATATACCCCGGGCGAAGCTGGGGTGGGTCAGCTAGTATGTAATATGCATGGATGCCTAATTGAAGAGAGTTTGATGTCAGGTTTTTATGTGGGTACATTCCATATCATTAAAAACTTATTACAGATGAAATAATTTTACGGAAATAAAAAAACTGATTGCCTGTTCAGTGAATTTTTCATTTCATGTATAATTTTGATATACATCATATTAAATATCTAAGTACTTTCAAAGAGAAAAATCTTCGAAGCATAAAGCTTATGAGAATATTATATTCAATGAAGGAAAATTATTCTTAGGAAATAATTCTCGTCTGTTAGACCTTAAACATTTTTAAGTATAATAGAATTAAACTATTCGTATGAATAAAAAATCAGAGGTACCTTATAATAAGACCGCACGCACACAAAAATATATAATTACTAGTTGTAAATTAGTTGGTACAGCTATATTATGATTAAACTAATCGTTTATTATCATTCCAAAAATAAATGTTTGTATGGCATTAAGGTGCTAAACCTTCTTAATAATAGCCTGGCTAGTGACGAGCCTATCCAAACATGTCCTAAGTAAATTTCATATCTGCACTGTATTTTGTTGTTCTTGGATTTACGGCGCATAATGTATACAGCAGCTTTAGTTATATCATTATGTTGTGTACAGATCACATAAATATTACTTTGTAGCCGACATCCATATAGGGGCAGCGTATGAAGATATGTGAAAAAAAAAGTAACAAGGGTGTTGAAATATTTTTTACCAATAAAAAATACATACATAGGTACGTTGAGTCTAGCAGATTATAAAATTAGTATAATTTTATAATAATTTGGATGAATGAAAGTCATTTACAAAAGTAGTTGACATTATGCTTATTATATAATAATAAGCCAATTTGTAATTGCGAGTTATGGCTAATTTTGTAATAAGGGTGATCTTTGTTGTAGTTTTTTCAGCGTCCGCGCATGCATATCTTATTATATTACTATTCTAAGGATGCAGTGGAGAATTCACTAGTAGAAACTTTAAGAGTGCCCTATTTAATAGGACACCATATTATTCACGGAGAAGGGTCTTATTACCGTGGAAGTTACTGACAAAAGTACTCAGTGACTTTTAAAAAACTCACCCCAGCATAATTGATAAAACACGTCCCGAATATCCATATTAATTAATAAAGGGGCTTGTTCACTTGTCAATCGGCATCAGTGTGATGCCGGCAAGCAGAAAACTCAATTTGCACGCGTCGGAAAGCCGGACTGTATCGCTAAATGTCACAAACACTTGCCATACTGTGTACAACGGACCATCCAAAGCAGTCTATCTTTTGACAGCTGACGTTTGACAACAGGCAATCGAGATATTAACTCGATAAGGAATATATTGTTAGAGTAATTAAACCTATTTGATGTGATTCAGATACAGTTTGAGTATAAAATAATACACAATACAATATCGTATTGACGTGCCAATCATAATTTGTAGATAGATACTGAACAACATGAAAAAACAAACGTGTTTCCCGAGTTTTATTAACAATAACTAATAGTAAGTACAATTTCCAAAATCATTGGATTTTCGTAACGATTTATTCTGAATTATCAAATACCAAATTTCATTAAAATAAAAATGTAAATTTCACTTAATTTATCAACTGATGACGTTAAATGAATTTAAAATCAATAGCAAAATTTGGAGCTTATGAGAATACAATTTAATAGACGATCGAATAGTAATTACTGGGTCCCTTTGTGTCTGAGCACTGTCTGACTAGACTACGTATTTTATCAGTATCATTAATGAACATCAAAGTTCTGTTGTATCACTAAATAGATATGAAACTAAGCATTCTTGACTAACCGAATAATCAAAGAGTTATTTCATTGGAAGCAAATATTCTACAAAATTCTACACAATGCTGTCTAGACCCATGATAGCATAGTTTAACTAGCTTGTGTTATGGAATCTAGAATGCGGATAATCATTCTTAAATGCTTATCCTACTACTGATTCTTACGTACTATTACGTCACGCATACAAATATTTGCGATGAGTGGGAAATGAATCCGCACCTTCTGCGTAACTCTACAGCTACGCCACAGAGGCCACCTCAATTTTTATAAGATATCATTGTACGATAATTTACCAATGTAATTGGTGTGTGCATGGTTTTTGTCAATTTCGGTGGGGTCTTCTGTCAGAACGACGATAAACCGATAGATTTATACGTAACATAAGAAAAACCCTCATATATAACGAAAATGTGTATGAATAAATCGCATAACTCTACCCCTCATAATCCATTAGCTGCGTAAGGAAATTGTCCATCCCCGCCAAATATCAGATTTCACGTTGATCTGTCTAACGCTGATCCGTTCTGACCGGCGACAATCGAATTAATGCCATCTGGTCTCATCCCAATTTTTGTCATATTTCCGCCTCGTTCCACCCCAATGTGGAGACGAATTATAGCCAGATATACGCTTAATTGGTTTGGCGTTGCGGTCGCTTGACATTTTCGGTGCATTGCCTTTGTCATCGGTTTAAAATTTTACCGAGCCATTTTTGTGGATTTAACAACGAATAAATGGAATAATCGGAAACGCATTTAAAAAGCAACACGGTTATGAATTGTAAACTATTGGAATAAATTGAGGTGTTTGTTTGAATCTGTGAATCGTTTATGGCTGTAACTGGCAACTCAAGTAGGGAGATCAGATATGGAAAAGTCACGTTATTGTGCTACAATGAATATTAACAGAGGAATAACACGGCGCGTCGCAATAGTCCTCGCGAAGATAAATTTATCCGCGCGTCGGGAAATGGACCATTTTTCACGGCACCTAACGCTAGGTGTCACATGCTCCGTGCGAAGACGCCGTTACTTACGTAGTACGTGAGAGGCATACACCATGTGTAGTCTGTATTAGCTCTGCCGTGTATTCTTTTAGTGGCCTGTTGTTTGTTCGTTCATTACATTAACACTATATCAAATCAGCAGACAATTTTCTACGAGTAATGTACAGAATGTTTTTGCGTACATTATTTAGACCGTAATCTAAATGTTTAAAAGACTTTACTATCGGGTAAATCTATATGACGAGTTAAAATATTATCACACTAGTACCTAGGAAGCTTATTATAAAAACATGGTATAATTGAAAACTACATCGTATTTTCTTATCTATGTACCTTTTTATTGGGCGTAAGATCCCCACGGATACCCCCACCATCGCACCAAGTGGGGGAGGTTATGTCGGACTTGAACCGCCTAAAACGCACGCCGACTGTGTGGGCTGCAGGTTGCCGGAAGTGAGATTATCTGAGACTTATCCCTTAATATAATATTAATAGTAATTGAGAAATGTTAATAAAAAAAAATCTAATTACTAGTACTAGTTTTCACCATAGTTGGTAATCCCTCAGTCGCCATGGGAAATGAAACTTCACCTGTATGTGTGAATGTAATGTTATAATATTATCATCATCAATCCGTCTACTTAAGAGATTAGACATAACATAACATAAACTCACGCCTATATCCCCGAAGGGCTAGGCAGAGGTGTCAGCACCCACATTTCGCCAGTTTATGTTTAGATCTCAATGTAAAAGGTGGCTAACCTATTGTCATTAACCACTTATTAACCTGCGATAAATACACACATAACTTCGAAAAGCATCGAAAAGTCATTGGTGTGTGCCATGGTAAAACCTGGGATCGAACCCGAGACCTTGTCTCAGCAGTCCATTACCCACTTGGCTACAGCGGTTAGAGATTAGAGCAATACCGTAAAGATATTAACCAAACGGTACAGCAGTATTTACCCTTCAAATTGTCTTCGCAAATCTATAAATTACTCATGGGTTATAATCCAACCACTGACTAGGGTCACTATGAAGCTCTGATGAGCTTCATAGTGACGGGTTAAGTCGGTAGGTTAGTGCCTGTCCTTCGCTCTACAAAAGGTACTATCATAGATAGTGTGTTTATGTTATAACCAAAGGTAGCACTTTGTAGTTTACAATTTACTAAGTAGAACGCTTATGGGCTATATTGGATAATGTTGCAGTATTTGGATTATAATTTTCTTTAAGGAAAAGGGTAAACGAAGTAATACAGCACCCAATATTTTATTGTAACATATTCAACGTTATTAATAATAACGTGCAAAGGGTAATTGCAATGAAAATGAACACATTATCTTGCAGCTGCACCTGGCTAAGTACGTATTAAACGTGAAAGTATAGTAAAGTACGTGTGTGTTATAATAGGATGTATCAGTATTAGGCTACGTGTACACTATGGTTCATTTTGAAGCTTTGACTTTGGTAATTTTTTTTGTTAACATAAGTTGGAAACTATAACCTTTAAAACGGAACCTGATTCTACAATAAGTGTAAGAATGAAAAGAACCAGATATTTAATGTATTCAATGAGAAAATATAGATTCAATTAAAAAGTATGAAAAACAGATATCGTTGAGATTTATGGTGTTAAAGATTTCGACATTATACAATTACTA
The DNA here is from genome assembly GCA_963662185.1 of Eilema griseolum. Classification (NCBI taxonomy): domain Eukaryota; kingdom Metazoa; phylum Arthropoda; class Insecta; order Lepidoptera; family Erebidae; genus Eilema; species Eilema griseolum. The sequence continues at coordinate 21,736,591 of OY759230.1, read as the reverse complement.
ATTACGCAGAGCAGTGTTTAATAACTCGAGACTTGGCCAATTTAAGTTTGTAAGTATGTGTGTTGTTTGGAGATCAAATCCTCTTTAGATGATTTGATGATTATCCCGCCTATCAGGATATTTGTTTAATCCTGTTATTTATAATCCGAAACTCTCAAATATGCCTTCAAACACTTATATTTAACTCGGTAATAAGAGCATTAAAACTGTTGCAGAATATTACACTGTTTTGTAATATTCTGCCCGCAAGGAAGTGCCCTAGTGTATACGAGGCATAACGCTAACATAACGAGTAGGTTTCACCAGATATCACTAAACTGTTGTTTCAGGCACCACTTAAAATAATATGCATTGTACATACAATGACACACGGGAGTGATGTTTTCGTTTTGCGATGGAGTTTATCGCCGTTTTGGGATCCTCTGGATATTAATTACTGTCTCGTTTTATGTTAGCGTGCACTGTGTGGTTACTGAAAATTTATTGTTATGTATTTTGGAATTAAAAAATGTGGAAAGCCGTAACATTTTTTTTATATTTTATAACTTTGTCTGTAACAAGGACGGATTTTGTAAAGGTGTGTTAAATATGATCAATTACGATAAGCTATCAAAGTACGCATGGTCGTAGACTACATCCTCAATAAAGCTTTTTTTTTTTCAAGCACATAGCAATAAATCGAATAAATCAATCGAAAAAAATCCAAGTAGTAATTCGGGATTTTCCCTTCATAGAATTACAGAAGCTACCTTTATCAGTTGAACAAATGCGACTATGTACTGTCGCGATGTAAAATCCATCCTGAAACTGAAATCAGATATACGTATACAGTTCAGACTCAGGCACAGATACAAGTCTTGAGTCAACAATAGTGCCTGGAAGGCCTATTGCCACCTTCTATTACTGACCCCTATTACGTGGGACCGAAAACAATGATTGATGAAATGTGGGAGTTAATTCACCTCTGCCTAACCCTTTGGGGATAAAGGCGTGATTATATGTATGTATGTATGTAAACTCTAAAAAACAAGCAAATATGATTAGTTGCTGATATAATTATATTAAAGTCTTACTAAATAAATGGCATAATTCTATGATGCACCGATATTAACGATACATGTCATAAGTTGATACAATAAAGATCTTTCTTTTCAAAGGATGTGCTTTATTATCCGCCTGATGGTAACACATTTACGTCACGCATTGAAACGCACCAGTTGACACAATGGCATTATTGATACGGTCATGGGATATTGATGAGTTATTTCCTAACATTCGACCTCTAACCTCTGTTTGCCACGATTGCTTTCGTTTATCTTTCTTCTTTATAAAATACTAGGGTAGATTAGGAAAGGTGCGGTAGTAACAAATCACGATTGCTGTACTTAAAATTCCATTTTGAGCTACAGCAAAGTATTATTAGGATTTTCAATAGGAAATTCAGAGTAATAGTATGGGATCTTGAAGAATTACCTGACTGATGATTGAAACTATTACTCGCGTCTTCTCTATTTTGTGATACCAAGAAACTTTGTAAGTAATTCAAATTAATTTGTTCATTTGCGTATACTGTGGTATAACAAGAGATGGAAATAAAAAATCTAATTACCAAACACATTTTGCCATAAACTTGGCATTCAAACACAGATAAATAATTAGATTATTAATTATTATTCATTTCTGCAGTGGTACGATTGACATGCATATTTCTTTAAAAGGCCTTACTCTCTCCACACTTTCCACTGTATAAAAAGTCGAGTTCCCAAACCATTTATGTAATGCAACATTTTTTTAATAAGGCAGGTCTATATTGGACCGATCGATCGAGTGGTAAATCAGTGGAACCAAACTATTTCTAACCTTGCAAGTGTCATATTTGTAACCTACCTTTATTAAAGTTGTAATTTTTTTTTAAAGTGATAGATTGTTTTTTCATAAATATGGCAATTTCATATATATGAATACATGGTACACTTAAAAGTTCATCGGTTTATTATTAAGTATATTATAGTACGATCGCAAAATGAATTTATTCTTGCCTTTGCCTCTATAGAGCATTATGATTGCACAGACACAATTATTGTACCGCCAGAGTACCTTTGCAGTTTGGAGCGCCACTATTATACATAATTTATACTGGAAACACCTTCATCGTGATACATGCGATGCGAAAATGCGGCAGCGACACCTGCATCGTCTGTATTTAGCGTAACAGGTCTTATAATAGCGATGCTACGCGAATGTCTACAGCAGAACATTTCAAGATACGCTTTATTTAATATATTTGAGCATCTAGCTGCCATCGGTGATCAGCTTGATCTACATATTTAATACGATTAAAATATTTTAGAGAACGGTGAAAGAGGTTCAAATTTGATTCCTATAGGTATTGTATAAGGTTACTACGCAGTAATCTTCTTAGCACGTAGTAAAAAGCTATTACACAAGAGATGATTATTTTTCTCCAATTACTGCCATATACTTTTTTTATAATTTAGTAAAGCTACTTTTCCAAATACTTATACAGACTAGCAATAGACGTATTCTAATGTAATCCTGCTTTGTGTATCTTTTGGTAATATTTATTATAGTTATCTTCCTAAATAATAAATCTATATAATGCCATCTGGCTTTCGTTTGTCAAATTAAAACTGTAGCCCTGTCACACACGAAACGTCAATATACAAAACAACATCCCTCCTTAAGCCCTCAGAGGATTATTGACATGACAGCCGTACACCTTATTTATAAAGTTACCCAGAAAACTATTATAAACACACATTCAACACGTAGACCGCCTTTAAACGACATTTTCTGATGTAATTATAAATATTGTCACGGAGCCCACAAGGAACGTTTGGAAGCTTTGTGGATTCTGGCTATGGAAAGAATGTGAATTCCCGTGGGTGCCATGAAATACAGGGTATGTAAAGGAGCTTCGTTTCGCTGTAAATTTATCAGGCATACCTATAAAGCGGTTTGAACGTTGGAAATGTTTATAATATCTTTAAATGGATCTATGAATTATAAATTTGCTATTATGTTATATTTTTTGACTAGTGCTATTTTTGAATATGGATACAATAGAAGACATATTCTTAGAAACTTACATGATAAATAGAAACTCTTCCTATGTCTGGTTGCATTTTAGACCTTTATCTTATGTGTTTGTTACACAGCTTGCCATGTAGGTATTATTAAATGTTCTTCATTACTCCATAAAATATAAGTAGGTAATCATGCCAAAATTTATTAATTTATTATTGGTTCTATTTTTATTTGAAACTTAAGAGATTTGTATAATCCTTTAATACAACGAAATTCATAACAATTCAAAGTAAAATCTTTTTCACATTGTTTTACCTACAATATGAAACGATATCACACTGTACCTATGCTAATTCCCGCTATTACTCTCAAGTATTTTCCGCAGGGTAAAGGAAATAATAGATGTACAGAGCATTTTCTCGAAGTGCTGTCGAGTGCCAATGCACCACCAATTTGACTATTCCTTCAATGCAAAGGAATTTAATTTATCCTAAACGTACCGTGCAAACGTCTGTAAAGTTTTATCTCACCACGGACTGATAAGAGAACAAGGAAGAAACGTGATTTGTTGCACAAGAAAATTTATGTTTGTTAAAAGTTGATAGTTTGAGGGTTGCGGGTTTCTTTTTTGCGCTAGATTGCTGGTAAACTTTTGAGCGGGAGTACTAGTGACAAACTCACATAGATGATTTGTATCTAAGAAAAGAGACACTCTCATATCTACAGACTATTCAGGCAAATTACTAATGTATGGTACTAAGGCGTGGTTCTCGGCAGAGTAGACTGGACCACCCCATCTCTTCCCAAATGTGACTAGGGGATAACATCGATAGATATATACAGCCCAGACTCAGCCTCAGATAAATGGCTTGAGTCATCAAACAATAGTCTCACCCCCTATTACGTGGGACCGAATTTAATGATTGGTGAAATGTGGAAGTTAATTCACCTCTGCATAGCCCTCCGGGGATAAAGGCGTGATTATATGTATGTATGTAGGGTACATACAAAATTAACTTTTTTACCATGCAAATCTAGTATTTTCACCAAACATTCAGCCAATGTAAATGTTTCATCGAATGAAGTTTTAAAGCATTTAGTATGCTAATCATTCATATTGATTATAGTAATATTTTATTTTCCTATCTTAATCAATTGAAATGGTTCATGTCAGTGGTTCAAATCGACAACCTCTCAATTATAAGTTTAACACCTAAGCACTAGGCAACCACCTCTCATTATAAATACATTTATTATGGTAATAACTTGATAAGAAACAAGTAATAATAATAATAATAAATATTCCACGACATTCTAACTAGTTTGTGTTATGGAATCTAGAATGCCGATAAACATACTTAGATCCTTTTTTTGTTTTTTTTTTTTTTGTAAATACATACATATTATACATAGAAACACGTATATTGAAAGAGTTCTTCAATCTGGTATATTACGAGTATGATTTCTTAATAAAATTCTCATTAAAATTTGTTAATTTCGTAATGCCTTTATAGTAGACCCTTTCGGCAATATGACCATTTTCTATTATTCATTATTTAATAATGTGAAAGGATTACTTACAAATAAGTCATCTAGATACTCAGTATTTGGAGATAACTCTTACTCTCTGTATTTCATCTCCCTCACTAAATAAACATCTCTGACATTCCCAGACAACCCGTAATTAATATTAGAACTGTAACCGCTATTTATCAAATAATGGGCGGCAGACTGGCAGTGCGGTCAGGTGGTACCCATTCGGAATAAGTAAACAGTCAATAAAGACTAACAGTCACGCATTATAAGTCACAGAATTGTGATACGAGTTTATAGTGAGTGGACCTCATGTGAATGTTCCTATAAACAATTATTAATTATAAATTTCTCAAATTACATTTCATATATTGCAATAAAAATAGAAAGGAGTACTTTAAGCATCCCCTCTAACAAATCATCATTGATGAATAGTGGCTTTCTATGTTTGGCTCCTAAAATTTAGAATATATATTAAAATTTATATATTTTGAAAAAATAATTTTTTTTTTGTTAAATAGGTACTATTACACAGTAAATGATTATTTGAAATACAACACACTGGAGGCTAAGTAAATTTCAGTTATGATTTTGACATTGTTATTTTATATTTTTTTAATTTTATTATTGTAGGCTTTGTTACTTTATATTTTAATTTTATTAATGTATGACATTGATATAAGATAAGATTTTTTGTAATTGTAATTGACTAATTTAACAATACAATCTATATCTATCTTGCATGGAAATGATTAAGTACCGTTGTGATACGAAACACGGACATCTAAAATTTTGACAACCAATAATAATCTATACTTTTCCCTACTTAACTTTTATTACTATAATTTATTAGATTAATAACATTCCAAAGTTGAAGGTTAGAAAATTTTAAGATTTCACTTTAATTGATTACATTAAATAAAATATGCTATTATAATATACAATTACTTACAAATTAAAAACTAAAAACTATGCTAACTATACAATATATACAAAAATGGGATAGAGAAAAAGAGGGAGACTGTAATTTTAGGCGTCAAAAAATTCCTCCCCATCGATCTCTACTGGTACCGTGCCCAAGAGGCTGGCGGCATTACCACGCTGAATGGCGATGGCAATTCTTTGAGCGAGGTAAAGGCCAGCCTTATGGTCACGGGAAGCGTCGATTAGTCGCTTCGCTATTTCTTTGAATAGCGCGCGCGCTTGGACCCCACGGACCCAACGTTTCGACTCCAAACGGCTCAAAATTATAATTACCAGTTAAATTGGTATATTTGCGCCGTTTGAGAGTCTCCGCTGATGCAGCAGCAGCGCATGCGCAGTCCACCGTACTTGGAAGATGGGAAGGCGCCAGGGTGTCGACGCAGGTTGCATCCCACACCAAAGGCCTACCCATCTTCCAAGGCAACAACGACATACCGTCCGGTCTCTTACCATCGTCGCGAGCCAAGCCAACAGGTTCAAGTATAGCTGGCACGCCGGCGGTGACAAGAGCTCGACGGATAATGTCGTTAATGTTTGCATGTCGTGACATGCGGCCTGCGCTTCTGCTGCAAGACAATCCGTGATTTCCAAGGCTATCGACAGCTTCTTTACAGAGACACCGATGCGGAGAAACACACGGTGCACCCAAACGTAGGCAAGTCGCAATGCGAAACACTTAACTGATAAATATGTAATTAATAATTAAATTCTCATTTTTGCTGTCAATTATTTAAATAAGGTGAATCTAATGCATAAATTATAACAACTGTGTGTGTACATGGGTACACACACAGTTGTTATAATTTATGGATAGTAGCAGTAAAATGATTGAATTGAATTGACCTGATTGAAAGGAACTCCAAGCTAATTGCTCAAAGACCCAGGTTAACCCCACAGTTTACTTAATAGATCTAACGCATTCAGAAAAATAAAGGGAAGAGATACAGTATTCACAAATGCTGTGAAGTAGAGTGTATTGCAATTTGCAATTTTGTTGGTTCGCTATACCGGAATCTGAGAGTCATGACGTTTTGAAACGGCGGCGGTAGCGTTATTTAAATGTCAGTCGACTGACGTGAAGCCACCTCTCACTTTTGTTTATCTGGCGGAGTTAGCACAAATATTATTATCTAGTGTACGACCTACGACAAACGAATTCGAAGGGAACTACGGTGACACCTAAGGGATTACAAGATCTAGGAAAATTGTCTTTTAAATTGTATGATATTATATGCCACTAACAAGTGTACGGTAACTGAGTGTAAGTTTAGTTAATATTTCGACTGCTGCTACGAACAGTATCGAAACTTAAATAAAAAATCGCGTTTTAAAAAGTATTAAATAAGAAAATTTCAAGGATTGTATTTATAGACTAAGTGGCCTACGACAACGGAAATCCTTGCTATTTTCTTGTTTAATAGTTTTTAAACCGCGATTTTTGAGTATATTATTTATATTATTTTAGAGCAAGCAAGGGCTATAATTTATATATATTTGTATTCCGCTAATTAACTCCTTTCAGATGATACCAAACACGGCATAATTATCTCAAGTTAATTTTTTAACACGGTACTTTTATTACCGCTAGAGGGTGCCACATTAGATTTAGTGACACGTGGTATAGCCTATAACTAGCGGACGACTAAGACGCTTCTAATGATATCTCATTTGACTAGCTCTAATAAGTAGTTGAGGAGCTATGAGGAAACAGATGAACCTACATACATAGCCTGGCAAAAATATTATAGTTTTTGCCAGGCTATGTGTGTATGCCTCCTTTGGCTGCGCTGTAGTCGGGTAAAAATATGATTTATTGCACTAATCGACAGTGCATATAATATTGCATTAGAAGTAATAAAATATTTTTTGGAAAAGTACATATTAAGCATGTCTTGAGTCGAAAACAATCAAGGAATTCTCAATACCGTCACGTGGTTTCCGTCAGAGTAGAGTTTGGGCCACCCTATCTCTTCCCATGCGGTGTCGTACAAAGTGAGTAAGGGATATAAGGGATAGGGCTATTTAACATCAGACCGATATATACAGTCCAAACTCAGCCTTCAAATGGATGGCTAGACTCAACAATAGTGCCCGGAATACGGCAATAGGCTCACCCCCTATTACGTGGGACCGCATACAATTATTGGTGAAATGTAGGTGTTAATTCGCCTCTGCCTATCTCTCTGGGGTCCAACTTTATGGTATACTAGCTGTTGCCCGCGGCTCCGCCCGCGTGGATGTCGGTTATCGCTTAGTATTGAGTCATCAGTATTGAGCATAAAAAATATAAAATAAAAGTAACCTACGTTACTCTTTATTACATCAGCTACCTGCCAATAAAGACTATCTGTTTGTTCCGGCTAATCTGTAAAATGGCTGGACCGATTTTGACGGGACTTTTATTGGCAGGTAGCTGCTGTAACGTAGGCTACTTTTATTTTAGAAAAAAATTATGCTGAATAGCGTTGACTCAACATAAAGCGATAACCAATAACCACGCGGGCCGAGTCGCAGGCAACAGCTAGTCTTATATAACTTGCATCTCAAAATCCTTTCTTAGGGGATGCCTACGTCATAGTAGCTTTATGTGTGCAAAGTCTCAGCCCGATCGGTTTAAAATTGACTTAAGTTTCATACAAACTTTCATCCCCTATTTTATCACCTTGGGGGTAGAATTAATTAAAATCCTTTCTCAGCGAATACTTCATAACATCTACCTGCATGCCAAATTTCAGCCGGATCCGTCCAGTGGTTTGGGCTGTGCGTTGATAGATCACTATATCAGTCAGTCAGTCAGTCACCTTTAAGTTATATATATATAGATTATTATATGTATGATCAGTATCAAAATAATCTGAATTAAATCTGGATAATCGGGTTTAAAACCTATATGTATGTTTATATGTATGTATGTAGGTTCATCTGTTCCCTCATAGCTCATCAACCACTTATCAAAACTGGATAAATGAGGTATCGTTAAGAGCGTTTTAGTCGTCCGCTGGTTATATGCTATATAATATGTCACTGAATCTATTGTCACGCTCTCTGCCGGTCATAACGTACTGTCTTAAAAATAAATTTAAGATAAAATGTCGTGTTTGGTATCAACTGAAAGTGCTCAATTTGCACATTTCAAATATGTATAAATTGTACCTATTGCTTGCCCCAAAATAATTAAATAATATTAAAAATTAAGTTACATACTACTGAAAGTTCACGCTCTAAATAGTATTAAACAAGAAAATATCCAAGGTAAGCCTTGGTCGTATGCCACTTTACCCTAGATTGTATTGTTTTGTTAGACTAAGTGCTATACGACTCAGGGTATTCTTGATATTTTTATGTTTAATACTTTTTAAAGTGCAATTGTTCAGTAGTCGTGTTTCAGTTTTAAACTTTTTTTATTGTAATCTATGTACATACTGTTTCATATAGGTACGTTATGTCATGTCAACACAACACACAATTATTATATACTCCTCTCAATTATTTTTCTTTTAAAATGTCATTTCCCCACTTTAAACATTTTCACCACTGAATATTGAAGGCAGATGACATAATGATTAACCCTCATTTATTATTATGAAACACATACACCTTTCATGTTTACTGAAATATACTGTTAAACTTCCAGGAACCACCTTATCACCATAAATTATGCTATAATGTAATAATCTTCTCAAGCGTTGTATGTTTTCATAACAGACATATCGTAAACAAGGAAGCTGCTCATTCCGGTGGTGATAAGGAACTTGTCACTGAAAGTCACCCGCATGACAAATGTAACATTCGCCCGCGGCTTTGCGCAGAATTTCGGTATCAGGAGATTAACACTTTTGCCATAATTGGTATCTTCAAAAGATTTATAGACCATTAAAGTAGTTGTAATTCTATTGCTTAGGCTTTGAGTAATGTATAATCTATATGTTGTGGTTAGAATAACAAATGATTACTAACTAGCTGTTGCCCGCGTCTCCACCAGTGTGGATGTTGGTTATCGCGAAGAAATATAGTATATATTCTCTATCAAGCTTTAATCTATCTGTGTAACAAATTTAATCAAGATCGGTTCAGTAGTTTAGGCGAGAAAGCGTAACAGACACAGACAAACCGAGTTACTTTCGCATTTATAAAATTAGTATGAAGTATGAATATATTTAATCGCTTTACCGCATGAGTTCAGTTATTCATGTTAAAAATGTAGTATATTACTAAGTTTACAGATCTTGTTGAAATTATGTAAAAATATAGGTATTAGATATGAGAGTAAAATTTGAGTAAGTAAAAATGTAGTTGTATTTTTTCGATTCGCGTGGTGCGACTACTTCGTCAATCAATTAGCCCATCGCCCGTTGCTGGACATAGGCCTCTCCAATTATTGAAAAGCTTATTTGGCCTACTGTTTTCACGCGAACCAGACGGGTTGGTACAGGGTTTTATTTTGAGTTCTCTTTCTCTCGCAGTGATAACGTCTGCGCATTTTTCCGTTAGTCGCCTCTTACGACACCCGTCGGATGAGATGGGCTGGTGATACTTATATACCTTCTCCATCGCCACACAACTACTTCGTGTGACTGGTCAAAGGAGGTGGGCGTTTTTTCCTGTTAGTTCTAAGTGTACCAATAATCGTAATATCTATCCATATCTTCTTCTGTAATCAATCTTGTGGAGTTCGAGATCCACGCTCCCATTCCAAAATTTTCAGTTTAATTATTACGTTTACGAGGACGACTACCGTCTGCCTCCTAACCCCAAGAGAAAGCCTGTACCAGGGACTCATCCGTCAATCAGCAGGCGTACTGGCTTCCTAGTGAGGCTACATTATATTAGTTTACATTGTGCGTTTACTGCAAAAGTATTTTCTTTCCTTCCCCTCCCCGCTCTTCAGAGCACGCCGCTGCTACTGTAGGAAAATCTGAATATTCTCGGTACGGATGTTTGCTGCAACCTGAATAACAAAAACTACACCTAGAGTATCATTAAAACAGCCTCGCGTAAACTCGGAGTCCTGAACAGAGTGAGACGTTTTTTCAGGCCGGTGCAGAGGTATCTTCTGTACCTACAAGACCTATATTTCCTTTATCGCACCATTAAGGCCTGGAATTCATTACTGGCTCACGTGTTTCCTTCTTCCTCCATTCCAAGGTCCTTTAAGCGGGGCGTGAAATAGAATATGATGAGGCCGTCAAGCTGAGTGTCACCATTGTCACATGGTATATGTAGGTAATGGTGAACCTCTTTACTAACTTCTGCTTACCATCAGGCAATAATTGATGTGTCCTATATATAAAAAAAAGTATCTGCAGGAAGTAGGATACGACGCGATTCCCGTCCCAATTGACCAAGTTTTTTGTCTTCCCACTGATAGCACAAAAACTTTCCAGTGAGCTCTGGCTACCCTACCCACCGCCGGGAACACAACACAAGGTTATTATGGCCGCGGTATTCTGTAGGGCGGAGGTGCTTCCCCAGTCGGACTGCTCAATTGGACGGAAGTACCGTCGTATTCTACCTCCTCCTATTCTATATTCTATTAAATCGTATTTAGTTGGTTTTAATACCTTAGCTTGTACAGCTAAGGTATTAAAACATATATAAAAACAATTTCTTTTTAAAATTTTACTTTTATTTCAGAGCACTGAAATAAAATACATTTGTTCTTATTTTGTTAACACGCAATGGACGTTCAAAATCATCGGAGATTAAATATTCATTAGTCCTAGGGCTAAAAAAGCATTCACATAGATATAACAGTATTCTTAAAAAAAAAATATGTTTGTATAAAAGTCCGTACCATAGAGCTCGATCCTCGTTGTTTTACGTAATCTGAAACTTTTTTTTTGTAACAACAAAAGCCACAGCGGGCCACAAAATTCAGGACTATGTGAAAATACTGGTGGTGTTTATAGCGTATTTTTTAATCATGGAACTGAATTCACTTCCAGCAGCACACCTGCGGCTCGTCGATAACGAGCCTAGCACGCGACGTCGTTGGTATTTCCTGTTATTCTTGCTTTCTTCATTGATTTTTAACTGTGGCACGTTCCAAAAGTAGTTAAATTCCTATGGCTTTACAAAAAACTCATGATAGTGTGTTCATAAAATAGATGAATTATGACATTTATTTTATCTTTAGGAATACTTACATAAGAATAGCTAACAAAATGCGTATATTAACTATATTAATTATTTTGCCGATAGATTAGGATGTGAGAGATATGGCTGTAATAATCTCACGGCCGGCCACTAATGACCCAAGACCGCGTGCGGTGTTAGTCGGTTGGAGCCAGATATAGTCCCCCGCCGGCTGTGGTGAGGGGTGAAGTATTTTCAACGGGATTTACGTACTATGAAACAAAAAATATATTTGGAAAATTAATGCAAAAATTGTAAACTCAATCTGTGATTGCAAAGAAAGATGTGACAATTGTGTGTTTTTATGTGTTGAATAAATGATGAAAGTATATATTTAACATATTTTTTGGAAAATTACATACCTACATCTTCAGGGCCAAACCAACTTCACTTGCAAACCAGTCAAATTGTTTGATTATTTTAGGTTCTAGATTGTAAGACGATTTTTTTCTAGCCAATTTCCCATCGCCAACATTAACTTGCAAATTTATTCTACAAATATAATAAAAGATATAGCTTACAAGCGTGATGTGAAGTGCACTAAACACTCATGCAATTTAGATTGTATATCTTTGCACTGCCAAGAAGTTGAATTATAGTACACGGGTATTCCCAATCACGGCGTCTCGCGGCTGTGCCCCGCCGATAACACGCGCCCGACACCTGCATGTCATTTGTCACCTCACAGCCCTTACTGTTCTTTCTACGATATTGCACTTGTTTGCTTTTGTCCCGACAACCTGTCGACTCCTTCCCCTGTTTCACGCTAAATTGGTTTGCAATTTCGAGTAGGGTATGCAAAGGGCTTGAGTGGTGCACTATTCAATGCTTTAAGATTAATGTTCTTAGCGGCGTCCTATTGTGTAACGGTGAAAGCTACTTCAACTGTAATTATACATTCGATAAATTCCATTGAATGAAGATAATAATAGAAAAGTACCTTGAAGGGGTTATCTTACTTGTATCAAGCTGAAAGATTTACTTAGGTCTATTGTGTTTATTTTCTTCTAAATGTATAATCCGTTGAGTTCAATTAAATTGAATTGATTCTATACATTTACAAATTAAAGTCTTGCTTTACTATTGAAATTATAATTTAAGTCCATTATTTAAGCGACTGAGGATATACCTATTATAAACAGTGTATCGTATGTATTTTGTAATATCTATGTTAACATTTTAACAGTTGCTTCTCAATACATTTATGAAAATATCTTATATGTAGGAAAAAACCTAAATATTTTCGAAAAACTATCTGATGTACACAATTTTAATACGAGAAATAAAAATAAACTAGTTGTACCAAAACTTAGGCTTCACAAGGTTGGTGATTCATTTGTAGGCAGCTCCATAAAAATATTTTATAAAATTCCTCAGGACTTGATTAATATGCCAATAAATAAATTTAAAATAGAAGTGAAAAAAACTTTAATGAGTAAAGGTTACTACAAAGTGGATGAGTACCTTAATGATGTTAATGCGTGGTCAACATAAGTTTCTTGCTTGCTCGCAAAAAATAAATTGTAAACTAAAGCAAATTTAAAAAAGAAAAATAATCTAGTTCTAATGTAGTTCGCTGAGTTTCTTGCTGGTATCTTCTCAGTAGAACTAATCTACCGAACCAGCGAAAGAATCATTTTCCAATGGTTTATTTTTACATTATTTAATATTTTTATATTATTTTTTGACATACATAATTGTAAAGTTTTGACGTTCATATGTGCTCTTTATGTGCCTGAACTGAATAAATGAAATTGATTCTTTGATTCTTTGAAGGATTCGCAATTAAACTCGATCGTTAAAAAGGAGTATAAAGAGTAGAGGGCTTTTTTTGGAGAATTCATTGGAAATTAAAATTTAATATTTTGTACAACCTAGGAGTAAAAGGAATTAACGGTTCTGTTATTTTTCAAGCCATAAAGTTATCCTTATCGCAATATCTTATTAATGATTACCGCAAATACTTAGTATTAGCTGTTTCTTAAAACAGAAAAAAATAATATTAAAAAGTAAGGGACGAAAAAGGAATTCTCGAAAAACTTGGTTATTTCCCCTTTAGGTTTAATGTTCGATGACAATCAAAAACCAATCAGTTTTGCAAATATACTTGCTCTTAATAGTTGCGAACGCTATCGTACCCATATCGGTATTTCATACATAACTCTCGCCTACAGCTCCATCCACGTGAAATATTGATCCCGTTGATCCTATTGATCAACAGTCGTCCTAAGTTCGCTATTCCAAGCCTGTGTGCTGAATTTCATCCACCATCGATCAGAAATTTTGACACAATTCTAATGTAAAGTAGTAATAGTGACCCTCTTTTCTGAGAATCGCCTTCAGCTTACCATCAGACAAAGTGAAGTCTAATTGACGTGTTCTATATAAGAAAAAGGAATTAGTAAATAAAAAATATTCGTTAATACTTTTCGCGTTCATTTCGTATTTCGTACACTTTTCACGGAAAAAGGTTTGGTTTACATCCATGTTTCCGTTTTTTAGGAGTGAAGGAAAGAAGACATTCCTTACGCTTAACTTTATGATTTTATGATGATAATATGTTCATTTTTAAAGAAATTTATCAAAAAAATGGAAATCCGAATCCCATACAATTTTAATTGCTATGTAAACAATTCCGTACTAGCATCAATTTCACAATTTCCATCTCGAACAATAAGTCAACACGTCAAAAGACCGTTATAGATACAACAAATGGAGTGCTATAAACAGAATTGACTGGTATGTTCGTGACGTTCCCCTAGTCACGCCACTACTGTCTGTTCGTCCGTCCGCTGTCCCTGACGGACGATATGTTATGCCCGTCTGAACTCTGACGCCGCAGCCGCTTAAATTGATTGAAGGTTGCATGGACCACATGATGTTTTTCATGTTATTTAGATATTATTTGCATGTTGGGTTTACCTTTTTATGTGCATTTGGAAAGCATTTATTAAGTATACGCAATTAGTATCTATTATGCAGTTTATGACGACCTCCGTAGCAAAGCGGTAGAGCATTCGACTGCTATGCAGGGGGCGCGGGTTCGATTCCCGCTCAGTGCAAATATTTGTATGCATGGTTTGCATTGGTCTGGGTGTTTCTATGTATAATATGTATGTATAAAAAAGTATCTAAGTATAGGTATTTAAACTATCATGGTCACTCACATCAGTATCAAAATAAACGGGATATTTACCATGTTTCATTGTTTCATTTCATTGAAACTCAAAACATTGAAACATGGTACATATCCCGTTTATTTTGATACTGAGTATCTAAGTATGTTTATCCGCATTCTAGATCCCATAACACAAGCTAGTTAAGCTATGCTTACCGTGTAGAATGTTGTGGAATATGTATTTATTAATTTATGATTGTTCGCACTAACGAGTGAAATGGTACAGTCAGCGTCAGATTGATCTTGACTAGCAAATTACTCAAAAAAATGATCTTAGTAGCTTAGTATTCCCCCTTTTGCTATTGACTGATTGCTCTGATATTTGGTACACAGCTTTAGTTTGGAGGATAGTACTCGTACAAGTTAAATCAATAAAACAGTTTGAGACTTTGATAGTCAAGATCGATCTAATACTGACTGCACTTCTATTAAACTACCTTTTTATATATTATATCTCTAAAAAAGTAGTTCAGTTAAATGTGTTTCTGAACAATAATAAATTATAACAATAAACTAAAGTTGAAAACGACGTTATTTCTAGACAATAAGTTCGCACAAAGCATCTTCCCAATACCACAAACATAAATTATCTTTAAGGCGAAGTATTCCAGCAGAGGCCGCACTTTTGAGTTCTTTTAAACCATCTGAATCATAGAAAAAAGCGTTTTAAATTTCGAAAAAAAGATATATAGTAGTTGAGGATCTAGTCTAATCAAATTCGCATTCAGTTACCAGATCTAATGAACTTCACTCGATAGAAAAAAATCCCAAAGTTACCCCTTTTCATAATGTTTTTTCAATATTATGACTAAACTACTGATGTTTTCTATTAAATTTTTGTACTCAACTAAAGCCACTACATATTTATAGACATTTTCGCAGAGTTTGACTATATTATTAAATAATTTTTAAAGTTATGTTTAAATACTTACAAAATTCACGAGTGCTCGCGCCGCTGAGGCCCGAACAGTCGCGCCAGTCGCGCGCTGGCGCTTACCGAAGTTGGACCTGTGTCAGTTTTTTTAGCGACAATATCGTGCACCAATCAATCGGTTTTACGTATTCATAACAAATTGCTGCAAGTTATTCAATATGTGCAATAAACAACGCAAGCGAAAAAAGTCGCGCAAAGCCATAAAAATGACAAATAAAAAGAATGCACTCCAAAGATATGTGAAGAAGTAAGTAAATATTCATATAATTTATTAAAACAATTATGTGATGTTTCATTATTTTATCATTTTTATATATATTATATTATGTTATTTTTCACTACATTTCTATCTCCGATTGGTAATTTTAAAAAATATCACACCTAAATATTACGTTCAAAGCGCCACAGTATAAGAACATCAGTATAACTGCTGAGGATGCTACTTACGATTTTTGATCATTCATATTTTATCTATATCAGTACATCTGCTTACCGTTTGCAAATGATAAGACATAGATGATACCGCCACAGTACTAAATTTGCTGAAAATAGGTAAGTTATTATCCATAGATCTGAATAGGTAGGTACTAGGTTTTACGCACTTAGGGTGAGATTAGATAAAAATGTCTTATTAAATTAGACTTCCTTCCTTCACTTTATCATTTATCTCGGTTGCCCTAGACTTACGCTTAGGACCTAGGGTCTGCTAACTGGTCCAATCAGAATTACTTGAATTTCAGCTATTTCCATGGCGACTCTGCTATCTGACCTCCGTCCCCATAGGCGAACTTCATTCTATGGTTAAACCAGCAGAACCACTTGACTTCATATAAAATATACACTACAATTTTTTAGTAGCATTGTGCAAACATTAAAAACTGTAAAAAAAGCTTACACAATATACCACCTGACAAGTAAAATAATGTAATGCTTGCCTTCACTGTTTCAGATATATCGAAGAGACAGAAAGTCCTCTTATCGTAGAGTATGAAATTAACAAAGAAGATGAATTTCAGCCTGTTTCGGGATGTCGAATTATTGATTTAAATTATGTTTTACAGGAGTTACAAGAAAAAGACCGTCATAATAATCTATTTAATTGCACATTAGGTAACTTCCGTGTAATTAGTGAAAGCTACGAAGAGTTTTATCGGCGTAGCGTTTTGAATGCAATACCTATGTGCAAACATATTTGCTTGATTACCTCTGAAGACCCTAATAACAAAGAACAAGTCAACCTAAATATAGCTGCCACTACGGGAATGGTGGCTTCCGGTATAGGCTTTTCTCAATTTGAGGAGTTATGTTCAGCCATGGACATTCCACTATTCAGTGCAAAATACTATTCCAAATTAGAAGATGAAGAATTTGAAAAATGGAAAGAGACGACAAGTACTTCGATGGAAGCTGCAGCTCAAATGTAGAAAGATATCGCTATTGCAGAAGGTCGAACTAAAATTGGCATACCTTTGATTGATGTTTACCTTGACGTGTCACGGTGCGCTAGATCTTACGGCACGAACTATAAAGCGTCATCAGGCACAGCAGCCAGAAAAACAGGACAAGTCCTTTAGATTGGGATAAAAAATAAATATTGCTTAGTATGCGCTCGAGCTGAGCACATGTCACCGATTGAACACAAATGCTTTAGAAATTATGAAAGTTCTTCAAGCTCCATGGAAACGGAAATAATTGTTGAAGGTTTCAAGGCGTCAATCTAAATGTATGGCATAATATATGAGCGCATGATAGAAGACGGAGACACTTGAGACTTACACTGCCATCCTCAAAGCTAGACCGTATGAGACCAAAAATGTGACCGTCGAAAAAATTTAATGTCGGAATCATATACTGCGCAACTTTTGCAAAAAATTACGAAGTTTGACCCTAGAAACAAAATATGATCTAGCACATCGTAAAATGCTTACAAACGTAAAAAATTTGACGATGCGGAAATCAATTGTGCAATCCATAAGACACCACAAAACCTCTGGGAATCCTCATAATGTAGCAATATCAAATCTTCACAATGCTATCATTAACTGTGTAGCACATGCTTTCGGCAACCATACAATGTGTCAAGAATATTATTGTACGAAAAATAAAAATGACAACGAAGAGCTCAAAAAGATCCAGAATTCTACATTCATGTTCAGAATAAATGCGATTGTTTCAAACGTTGCAGCAAAATCGCACAGTTTAGTCGAGGATGTTGACACAAATACTGTTGAGTGTTTTAATTTTAATTCATCGCCAAATTTATTGGTGGAAAACTAATAAATTTTGCACTAAAAGGAGGTTACCAAGGAAGGTGCTCAACAGCTGTTACTTCATTTAATTGCAAGTCCGCACTTTCAGCCATCCAAAAAGCTATTTTAAATAGAATCCCTAAAGGGAGGGTTAAGATAATTGAAAGTAGGAGAGCACAATAACGTAAACTGAACTTCGAGCATACGGTAAAAAAAAAAAATCAGAAACAACATAACTATACAATATAACAGCCAGCTCAGCACCACAATATGGATTTACATGAATTAAAGAAAGCAGAAGAAGAGTTCTTAAATAATTTAAAAATGCAAATCAGATGTCTTGTATCCATATTTCAAGCATTTGCTAGCTTTAGGACTAAATGACGCTTTGTTTTTTTATATCACCAGGGCCGCTAACAGGCATACGGGCCGCCGATGGTAAACGTCACCAAAGTCTATGGACGCCTGCAACGCTAGGGGAATCAAACACGCGTTGCCAACCCTTTAAAAACCTGTTCACTACCTTTTTGAAGAACTTCATACTGTAGTCCATAGGGAATACCTCGGCAGGGAGTTCAGTCCACAATGAAATCGTTCGCGGGAGGAAATTCTTCAGAAACCGCTCAGTACGTAACCAATTATGTGCCCAAGTGTAAGGATGAATGACCAGTCGACGACGAATGGTGCATTGATATAAAGTAACCGTTGGCATCATTTCAAACAAATGTTTGTAAATGTACAAACATTATTATTATTATAATGTAAACTGGATATAAAAAAAAATGTAAACTCTTAGCGTTTTCTAATTTCTTATTTATTACTTACTTAATTTATTCACGAAACTAAATAAAGTAAAAAAAAACTGCAAATAATTTTTTAACTCAAACCAAGTTTTCATACTGTTTATTTCTATTCTGCGTCGCTGGCGGGGTCAACACCGAGTTCACCGTCACTGCGGCCGTGCGTAATATTATGCGACCGGCCGGAATGGCGATAAATGCCTACTTTTGCAAGAATACAGGGCCTTAAGTCTAAAATGCAAGACGTTAAGTTGGGCACGACACATATCCTCGAAGTTCTACAAGTTTTCCGGGAACTAGGCTATCGACAGTGCACCCGATCCAACTACCTACAAAGGAACGCTAGAACTTCTCTAATGAGATGAATAATTAAACAGGACCGTATATAGTAAACTAAATTAACGTATGTGAACAATATACTGCTCTTTCACTTTGTTGCAAATGAGTTTCGAGTTCATTTGATATGTAAATTCCTGATAGAATTAAATATTTCTTCGGTATTTATGAGAGAACCGACCTAATATTTAATCTAGTTTGAGCGAGGATTAAAATGAAAAGGAAATCAATCAGGCATACTATGAATTTCTATGAGTCTGGATTGTGATTTCGAATTTGGTTTGATCAATGAAATTGAAGAACTACAGAGACAATTATTTCTTTCGTAGCGCTTTAGGTGCGAATAACCTTCTTCTGACAGCCTCCGTGGTGTGGCGGTAGTGAACGCGGCTGCTACCCAGGAGGGGCGGGTTCGATCCCTGCTCAGTGTAAATATTTGTATGCATGAATATAGGTTGGTAATTGGTCTGGTCGTGTCTCGGAGCGCATGTTAAGTGTCGGTCCCAGTTGCCTTACCAACATCTATGGCAGTCGTTACGGGTAGTTGGTGACTTAAAAAGCCCAATAACTGGTCTAGCTGCAATTCTACGGTATCGCCTTTGGCTTGTGGAGGTCAGATAGCAGTCGCTTCACGGAAAATATCGAAGTTTAGCCAAATCCGCAGTTAGACTGGTAAAATGGACTTCAGACTTCGAGATGAAAGCTTCGGATGCGACTGATATTTAAAGCTAAGAGAAAGAGGAAGAACCTTCTTCCGATCAACGTCGGCATTTTTGGTTTTTTTTTGGTGAATACATTGGATACAAAATTTTAATAAAGGTGTAAACCATGTTTATAAAAGTACATTATGGTGCAAGTGTGTAATGTTGGTGATTACCGCTGAGGCGCTATTGAGACCCAAGCCATTAGGTGAGGTTCTTTAGAAAAACGAGGATAATCATCAATACACACGTGTATCATACGATATATTTCAACACACCTGTGAAGGAAATAATACTAGAAAAATATTTACCCTTATAGTTTTCAGGTAGTAAATTTTCCATAACATTATTATTTTTCCAACAATTCGTTGATGGATGATTGACACGTATTTTGACAGTCATCAACGTATGTCAATCTTATACATTGATCAACCTATTCTATTCTACAAACGTATCGCCACTTATCTAGAGGAGCTGGTGTTACGAACTAAAAATTAAGTTTTCTCTTGTATTATATTACCACAATCGATTCACTAACTCAAAAGTTACTAACAGATAAAGTATGTTTTAAAATTGTTTAAAAGCAATTTATTAATTAATAAAGTTGTTACAAATGGCTTTAAAACAAAATTGTAGTCTTAAAATAGATTTAATGTAAGGCAATGTTATATTACGATAGCAAACAGAATAAAAATTTATCAGCAATCATTAGTTGGGTTTAATTTGTTTGATTACACATTATGATAACACAAAAGTATGCTTTGTGGCATCACTTTAACTAAATTAACATTTTGTTATGTACACCAATTAATATTTACCCTCAAATAGATGTTTTACCGTATGTTGTATTATTATTTATTCTGTGGTCATACTCATATTAATCATGTAACTGAAACCAATTTCATTTTTAAACTTAACAGAATGATACTTCTGTGTTCAAACGTAACAGACTATAGATTTGACTATGGATCTGATTTAATAAACATATAGAAATTAATTGGTTAAAATAGTTTTTATGGGAGTGATTGTCACCTAAATTCAAAACCCTGAGAGGAACTCCTTCACCCGGTTCTCGTCTGTTGATCAGCAAGTGAAACAAAATCAAGATCAATTTATTATATTTCTCACCAAAACTTAATTGTTGATCCCTCTTGTATACCAAGGACATAAATAAAACACAAAAAACAGGAACACAATTTATATGTTTCATATAATTAGCGGTCTCATTGCTCTGTTATTAAAATCTCTTTGGCAGCCATAAGTGGCAAGAAAAAATATGAATAGGTATTTTAATATTATTTAACTCTTAATGTAACATTTACTTAAATATCTAGAATTTTATATTCTGAAGGATGTTTTCTTCAGAATATAAAATGTAAAAATTTAAACGCTTAGAACTCTAGACACGTCATAACCTGTTTTTGTTGTAAATACAGAGGAAAGTCATTCTAAATATAAATAATATATGAAGGAGTTGTAATATACATCTGAAGAATAAGACGTGGCAAGAATGAAGTAAAATGTAATATCTATTATGAATATTCCAGTCTTATCTTCAGTGTATTTGTCTGTACAGCAAATATACGCATTTCAACCTATCTATATTTGAACAGTTTCTTTGAACAAATCTGGTGAGCATGTGTATGTGAGTCGCTTTTAATATTTACTAAAGAAAGACAATACACATAATACAGTTAAACCATTGATAAACTTAGTAATAAAAAAGGCTTCGAATTATGTCCATCCCGTGACCTCCTTATTATGTTCCATTTTTTTTATTTTTTTTGAGTGATTGATATTTCGGCGCTTGTAACACGATGTACTTACACAGTGATCATGGCGCTTGTAACAGTACCGAAATATTGGTTACTCAACGTAAATAAAAGACATGGTAAATATCCACGTGTGTGTTACACTTTTAATGTGAATGACTATTTCAATCTCAAATAATACACCGTGCCCTACGACATAGCAGATGAACGTCACGGAATTCACCTACTGCCAGTACACTTATTGCCTAGGACCGTAGTTTTAGATTTAAATATGTAAAGAGACATGTGGAGGGAGAAGTAAACGGTAATGTTTTTTCTGACTGCACTTCTCGGCAAGTGATTGGTCGTAAACTTATTAAAAGTTTAGTTAAAATATCAAAAATTACTTACAAGAACATTTTAAGCTAAAATTAAGTCGTTCTGATAAGTGCTGCACTCATACCTAAGGCTTCTGAGATGAAGTTATTCGTAGATACTTATATTTCAGCAGCATTCTGTAAAATTGCCTAGAAGAAGAATTTCTTCAGACTAAACAGTCATTTGAAAGAATAGGGATGTACAATAACTGTAAGGTGAATGAACGCATACCCTTTATTACATAATCATTTTATTGAATTAAATATAAGGTTCCGACTTCCAGTTTCTTTAGGTAAAGTTATAAGATAAAGTTTAATATTTATAATGAAAAGTCTCATTAATGAATGTAACTTTTTTAACTTACACTGTACGCTGACTATATTTGTTATGTCAGTTGCCTCTAAATCCAACTATCTGGATTAAGGCGAGGTATTCCAGCAGAGGCCGCACTTTTGAGTTCTTTTAAACCATCTGAATCATAGAAAAAAGCGTTTTAAATTTCGAAAAAAAGATATATACTAGTTAAGGATCTAGTCTAGTCAAATTCGCATTCAGTTACCAGATCTAATGAACTTCACTCGATAGAAAAAAATCCCAAAGTTACCCCTTTTCATAATGTTTTTTCAATATTATGACCAAACTACTGATGTTTTCTATTAAATTTTTGTACTCAACTAAAGCCACTACATATTTATAGATATTTTCGCAGATTTTGACTATATTATTAAATAATTGTTAAAGTTATATTTAAATACCTACAAAATTCACGAGTGCTCGCGCCGCTGAGGCCCGAACAGTAGCGCCAGTCGCGCGCTGGCGCTTACCGAAGTTGGACCTGTGTCAGTTTTTTTAGCGACAGTATCGTGCACCAATAAATCGGTTTTACGTATTCATAACAAATTGCTGCAAGTTATTCAATATGGGCAATAAACAACGCAAGCGAAAAAAGTCGCGTAAAGCCATAAAAATGACAAATAAAAAGAATGCACTCCAAAGATAAGTATGTGAAGAAGTAAGTAAATATTCATATAATTTATTAAAACAATTATGTTATGTTTCATTATTTTATCATTTTTATATATTTTATATTCAGTTATTTTTCACTACATTTCTATCTCCGATTGGTAATTTAAAAAATATCACACCTAAATATTACGTTCATAGCGCCACAGTATAAGAACATCAGTATAACTGCTGAGGATGCTACTTACGATTTTTGATCATTCATATTTTATCTATATCAGTACATCTGTTTATCGTTTGCAAATGATAAGTAAATACTAATAGATACTCCGTTTTATTGTAGGTCTATGGGGCAGCTTCAAACACCTGACATAGATACTTACCGCCACAGTACTAAATCTGCTACCTGCGGATTCCATTGAAAATAGCTAAGTTATTATCCATAGATCTGAATAGGTAGGTACTAGGTTTTACGCACTTAGGGTGAGATTAGATAAAAATGTCTTATTAAATTAGACTTCCTTCCTTCACTTTATCATTTATCCCGGTGGCCCTAGACTTACGCTTAGGACCTAGGGTCTGCTAACTGGTCAGAATTACTTGAATTTCAGCTATTTCCATGGCGACACTGCTATCTGACCTCCGTCCCCATAGGCGAACTCCATTCTATAGTTAAACCAGCAGAACCACTTGACTTCATATAAAATATACTTACACTACAATTTTTTAGTAGCATTGTGCAAACATTAAACACTGTAAAAAAAGCTTACACAATATACCACCTGACAAGTAAAATAATGTAATGTTTGCCTTCACTGTTTCAGATATATCGAAGAGACAGAAAATCCTCTTATCGTAGAGTATGAAATTAACAAAGAAGATGAATTTCAGCCTGTTTCGGGACGTCGAATTATTGATTTAAATTGTTTTACAGGAGTTACAAGAAAAAGCTCGTCATAATAATCTATTTAATTGCACATTAGGTAACTTCCGTCTAATTAGTGAAAAGCTACGAAGAGTTTCGGCGTATCGTTTTGAATGCAATACCTATGTGCAAACATATTTGCTTGATTACCTCTGAAGACCCTAATAACAAAGAACAAGTCAATCTAAATATAGCTGCCACTACGGGAATGGTGGCTTCCGGTATAGGCTTTTCTCAATTTGAGGAGTTATGTTCAGCCATGGACATTCCACTATTCAGTGCAAAATACTATTCCAAATTAGAAGATGAAGTATTTGAAAAATGGAAAGAGACGACAAGTACTTCGATGGAAGCTGCAGCTCAAATGTAGAAAGATATCGCTATTCCAGAAGGTCGAACTAAAATTGGCATACCTTTGATTGATGTTTACGTTGACAGGTCATGGTGCGCTAGATCTTACGGCACGAACTATAAAGCGTCATCAGGCGCAGCAGCCAGAAAAACAGGACAAGTCCTTTATATTGGGATAAAAAATAAATATTGCTTAGTATGCGCTCGAGCTGAGCACAAAAAAATATCACCGATTAAACACAATTGCTTTAGAAATTATGAAAGTTCTTCAAGCTCCATGGAAACGGAAATAATTGTTGAAGGTTTCAAGGCGTCAATCTAAATGTATGGCATCATATATGAGCGCATGATAGAAGACGGAGACACTTGGGACGTACACTGCCATCCTCAAAGCTAGACCGTATGAGACAAAAATGTGACCGTCGAAAAAATTTAATGTCGGAATCATATACTGCGCAACTTTTGCAAAAAAATTACCAGTAGTAGTTTGACCCTAGAAACAAAATATGATCTAGCACATTTTGTAAAAAAATTGACGATGCGGAAATCAATTGTACAATCCATAAGACACCACAAAACCTCTGGAAATCCTCATAATGTAGCAATATCAAATCTTCACAATGATATCATTAACTGTGTAGCACATGCTTTCGGCAACCAAACAATGTGTCAAGAATATTATTGTACGAAAAATAAAAATGACAACGAAGAGCTCAAAAAGATCCAGAATTCAACATTCATGTTCAGAATAAATGCGATTGTTTCAAACGTTGCAGCAAAATCGCGCAGTTTAGTCGAGGATGTTGCCACAAATACTGTTGAGTGTTTTAATAGTGTCATCGCCAAATTTATTGGTGGAAAACTAATAAATTTTGCACTAAAAGGAGGTTACCAAGGAAGGTGCTCAGCAGCTGTTACTTCATTTAATTGCAAGTCCGCACTTTCAGCCATCCAAAAAGCTATTTTAAATAGAATCCCTAAAGGGAGGGTTAAGATAATTGAAAGTAGGAGAGCACAATAACGTAAACTGAACTTCGAGCATCCGGTAAAAAAAAAATGAAAATTAAAAGAAATAAATCAGAAACAACATAACTATGGTCCAGCCAGCTCAGCACCACATATGGATTTACATGAATTAAAGAAAGCAGAAGAAGAGTTCTTAAATAATTTAAAAATGCAAATCAGATGTCTTGTATCCATATTTCAAGCATTTGCTAGCTTTAGGACTAAATGACGCTTTGTTTTTTTATATCACCAGGGCCGCTAACAGGCATACGGGCCGCCGATGGTAAACGTCACCAAAGCCTATGGACGCCTGCAACGCCAGGGGAATCAAACACGCGTTGCCAACCCTTTAAAAACCTGTTCACTACCTTTTTGAAGAATTTCATACTGTAATCCCTAGGTATTACCTCGGCAGGGAGTTCAGTCCACAATGAAATCGTTCGCGAGAGGGAATTCTTCAGAAACCGCTCAGTACGTAACCAATTATGTGCCCAAGTGTAAGGATGAATGACCAGTCGACGACGAATGATGCATTGATATAAAGTAACCGTTGGCATCATTTCAAACAAATGTTTGTAAATGTACAAACATTATTATTATTATAATGTAAACTGGAAATAAAAAAAATGTAAACTCATATCGTTTTTTAATTTCTTATTTATTACTTACTTAATTTATTCACGAAACTAAATAAAGTTAAAAAAACTGCACTTAATTTTTTAAGTCAAACCAAGTTTTCATACTGTTTATTTCTATTCTGCGTCGCTGGCGGGGTCAACACTGAGTTCACCGTCACTGCGGCCGCGCGTAATATTTTGCGACCGGCCGGGATGGCGATAAATGCCTACTTTTGCAAGAATACAGGGCCTTAAAGCCAAAAAGAAAAAGAAGCAGGAAAAATCTCTATCACATTCAGACAATGCTGAGATGGGGCCCTATTTAGGTTCACACAGTGTGAGAGTATAACTAGGTGAAGGTTAGTTGTAAGTATAGTACATAAGTAACATACTGTTAGAATCAAAATAAAACATTTTCTTTCTTTCTTTCTTTCAATAAATACGACACTTCTACGGTCGGGTCAGCCCTTACGTATAGGGGAAAGCATGGTGTTAATTTAATGTAAACCATTTCATGATGTTATTGAAATACAATTTTGAAATTAAAGTGCCTGGCAAGAACATCTGGGTCCAAACCTACCTCACCTGTACATCTACTGATGTATGGAAGAGACTCTGGCACGTCTTTTCTATCGGAAATAGGAGATCAGACGGCATTCGCTTCCGAAGAAGTCAGGATAAGTCAAAACCGGACTCCAAATTGAAAGCTTTGGATGCAGTCAGGCCTAACACCGTGATGGTGATGATTGATAATATTGATATAGTTTCATTGATTTCTTAAACCTGACAGTTATAGTCTACAAAAAGCTCGATAACTTTTAGAGAAATATAGGTGAGCGTGGAAGTTATTATTTCAAATGGTTTTCTTTTCATTCTCAAATATGTAAGAAGCCGTAAGCTTAGGGCTTATTTGATTTCGTTGAATAGCTATTCAAATTACATAACCAGGAAGAGTACGTCAGTCGGCAAGGACGTGCAATATTATGTTGAGAGCATATTCACCACTTTTCGTATCGTAAGAACGTCACTAAAATATTCATGAGTAGTGCAAGCGGAGGGTCCAAAAATTCACCTTTGTATGTGAGACACCTTTTCAAGGGGTGGCTATCTAATGCATTCGCTTTTTTTCTATTGCTACAAACGAACATCACAGAGATTTCGTATAGTAATTCAATTTTTTTCTATTCATGTTTATTTTTTTGTCAAAATTATTTCGAATTTACGGAAAGGTCAAAGAAATTCCATGTTTTCTTTAGGAGGTTCTTTTACATCTTTGTAATATTTTTTTTTCACTATTCAAGTAACGCAAACATTTTTTAGGTGGAAAATTGCAGAAATAAAAATGAGAAATATGGCGGTAGAATGGAATTCGAGATCTCGACTGCCTACTCTCATTATTTGTGTTACATTGAGTTTGTCTGCCTGAGCCACAATAACAAGGGATCGAGACATTAACATTTGTGTTCATTATTTTTAAAACTTTGGTGCGTATTAATTTTATAAAATTATGCGTTCAGTTTTATTAAAATAAATAGAGTTTATATTGTTTCCGAGGTACCAGATATATACACACATAGTAGTGGCGAAGAGTCCGTACAACACGATTCCTATCGACAACTCTTTCAAGACTTTAGTTATATATTGTTAGTTGCTACTAACATTATCTGAAACGCAATAATTAGAGTTCTAATAAATGCCATGTTTCATCGGCTTCCTATGCCTTCCATGCCAGTCTCCGATGTTGGATTACTGCATCTCTCCAGGTGATATCGAAAATAAGGCACTCAGACAGCAGATACCCCACCTCCATAAACGCGATCCTGATATTTTACTAAAGATAAAACCTGAACGCAAATATCTGTTGATGAAAATTTAAAATGACTTAGATGCTGCTAAGGAATATGAATTGGAAATTCTTTTGTTCTTTTTATTCTCATTTTTTGTTCATAATTTAAAAGTGGGTACTCTTTTTTATACTACTAAGGTTGCACACAAGCACACGGCCCACCTAATGGAAAGTAGTTACCGTGGCCTATGGACGTGTGACCCTATAAGCACGTTTCGTTAGGCAAAAATTTCGTGTAGGTACATGTTTTTTCCCTATGTTTTCCATCGATTTACTTTTAACTTTGGTGTTATCAATGAAATATCAGTAACAATATTTATACTGTTGATTAATGGCACTTGGTAGAATTTGTTATTACACATATTAAGATCACACTTGTAATTTTTCTACAGTTTTTTTAGTAGACTTGACCGGATTCGCGTTATGGCATCCTCATAGGTTCTCAGTAACAGTTCTTTAAGAACATTCTTCTATGAATGTAAAATACTTGGGAAAAAGTACAAATGTGTTCTCAATATGTGTCAGTAATAGAAGTTTTTGCCGAGATTAATCTATCTTCTGGACAGTCAGATAGATTAAAATGAAAATGTGTGAGTTTTGCTGTATTTCGTGAAAACTTACAAAATTTGTAAACAATCTCAGATATTTAAACCTATAGTTTATAACAATGTTAGTTAAGGCAGCATTTGAAAGGATGTACAATAATATCGTAAAGAGCGTGTGTAATAATTTCTTTTTCTTTATTTTGTTTATATTTACATTTTGTTATAATTAACCACTTACCCTAATATAATTTTACTAGCGATATTATCTTAAACATTCCCAGTTTAATAACAGTGTTAAAAGGGGTTCCAGTTATCATTAAGGGGTCCAAAAGTATAACTACCATTAAAATATAGTCCACATTAATGTAGGCTATAGTAAATACTGATAATCTCGTGCTTCACTTACGTCGTTTAAAGCCGTATCACAACACGCAACAATTGTATTTAAAATGGACGATAATTCAACTGGCGTGATTACATAAACGGTGTGAACTAAGTCCCGGCTTACCGCGGATTTGCAGCCACATCTGCGTCGGTCCCGATGCAGGTCATTTGAACCTCACTTGGCACACTTACCGTCAAATGATGCTGATAAATGTCAGTTTAGGGATGTGTTTAGTGCTACTCCTTCCGTTTGTCTCGTTTGTATACATAGCTATGAATATGAAGACAAAGATTTTTACTTTTTTTATAATAGACCAGCAACTTGTTTACCATGGCCTATGGATGTGTGCAACACCAAGGAAGTCGCACTAGCGCTGCCGACTCCGTAAGCACGGAGAGTTTCTGTGCCGTCAATGTAGAAGACAATGCAGGACAAGCTTTTGGTCTTCTTACTGACAGCACAAGAGCTGTCCAGTGAGCTCCGGCTATCCTACTCATCGCCAGGAACATAACACGAGGTTATTACGGCCGCAGTATTGCTTTCATAGTTGGGCCTCAATTGGACGGAAGAATCAAAGATTCAATATCATTTATTCAGTTTAGGCACATAAAGGGCACATATGAACGTCACAATTATGTCAAGAAATATTATAAAAATATTAAATAATGTATACATAAACCATTGGAAAATTTACTGTAGGTACATGAAGTAATTAAGTTCAATATGTATAAATAATTATGTTATAACATGTGTGATGTAGCTTATCTCATCATTAACAAGTCGGTTCGTTATCATGTAATATATGCTTTTACATTGAAATTGTATTTACATTACTATTACAATATTCAACAGACAACAATACTTTTAAAAATGTAAGAATTTTTTAAGTTTCGTGAAACTAATGATGCATTTATTCCTTTTCCCTTTACCTCAAAAGTCCGATTAGTCTAACTACGAAATATCGATATCGCCAACTGGTTGTGGAGATCATAAGGCAGTTTCACGGAAAATACCGAAGTTCAGCCGCATTTTAGTTAGACTAGAAAGCCGACCCCAACTAAATTGGGAAAAAGCTCAAATAATGATTACAGGTCAATCCAAATAAAATATCTTTATCTTATCTTATCTAACGTTGAAATTATTAAATTATTATAAATATAGTGATAATGAGATAGAACTTAATTAATCAAACATAAACAAACTTGTAGTCAATGCAAATAACACAATCAATTTAGTTTCTATGTTTTCAATTAAATAGTGGTATGAGATAATTAACTGCACAGATTGTATAGTGGTTTACGTGGTTACTGTTTTATGGTCTACGCACATCCGTTTATAGTATTCCATCAAGTTAAACAACAAATATATTTTCTTCTATATGCTCTTGAAAAATAACTAGGATACCGGATCGGATTTCCCCAAAGAATGTTGTGTTCTCCTAAATAAGCTCGAAGATAAAACTTTTATCCATGACATTTGAAAATAAAATCGATAACATACGTGGTTTAGGGGCACGAACAGTTCGCAATCGCAACACAACCCTATTCCAAATATTTTGGTATCTTGCTCTACATTCTATCCGGATTTTAGCCGGTTTTGAATGCACTATTGGTGTGCATTCGCTCACATTTAT
Source organism: Eilema griseolum (assembly GCA_963662185.1). Lineage (NCBI taxonomy): Eukaryota > Metazoa > Arthropoda > Insecta > Lepidoptera > Erebidae > Eilema > Eilema griseolum. Next base: position 21,706,294 of record OY759230.1, on the reverse strand, counting down.
TTTGTTCGTGAAACTCGTTGGATTGCATCGCAACGGCAAATGGTTGCAAACAGATAATAAATTCGGGATTACCGCGGATTTCAGAGCGCCATCTGGTGGCCGCACTCGGTGTCCCTGTTGAAAAGTGATTGGGACGCTACACTGACGTCCGCGTGTAAATTATGTAATTCATGTGCCTATTCCAATCGCGAATTCAAAACGTTTTCTCTCTTTTGTGACATTTTTTTCAGATGAACTTTAGATTGGGTGGGTGTATGTTTATACAACGGGACGTTTATGAATTGAGTGCAGCTTTTGTATTGGACAATTGTAGGTCAGAAAAAAACATATTTGAATGTAATGATGAAAAATTCTGAATGGTTACATTCTTTCAGAATTAGTCTTTGAATATTGAAGAATTGGTAAATTTATTTACTTTTTTAACCCCTGACGCAATTACGACGGGGTGTTATAAGTTCGACGTGTCTGTGTGTGTCTGTCTGTCTGTGGCATCGTAGTTCCTGAACGGATGAACCGATTTGGATTTAAGTTTTTTTATTGTTTGAAAGGTATATGAGTGTTCTTAGCTGTGTTTGAAAAAGTCGGTCCAAGGTTCCCACCGCCACAAAATGGCGGAGTACATAAACACCTCAACAAAGTCTAGGGAACAAGATGACCCCAATTATTTTTTTTCGTGTAAATCTTGTTTTGCAAATAACTGGCAGCAAATAAATAAAAATAGAATAAAGTAGATTACAGAGTTGTTCGAAATTTAAAAATAAATTTAAATAAGTAATGATTTTCGAATATGGAGGGAAAACTTTTAAAAGTGTTTGATTGTGCAGTTTCTCTGAGGCAAAATAAAAATTATTTTTTTTGATTGTAAATAACGTTTATTATCAATAATACGTCTTTTACGTATGGTTTGTGCATTTTTGTGACTGTAGTCATCATGTCACGTCGTCATTTAAGTCGCGAAGAGATGTTAAGGGCTGTTGGTATGCTGCAAGCTGGACGAACTCAACGCGACGTAGCGGATGCTGTCAACACCCAACCAAGCGTAATTTGCAGATTATGGGCACGCTACAGGTCTACAGGGGATGTTGCCGAACGTCACAGGGGACGAAATAGGGTTACTACCCCGCGACAAGATCGTTTCTTGCAAAATTCCGCAAGGCGGCAACCCACGATTACTGCTCGTCAGTTGGTCGCAGGCCTCCAGTCTCAGCATCAAGTGGTTATTAGCGATCAAACTGTCAGAAGAAGACTACACGAAGCCAATCTTTATGCTCGCAGACCGCTTAGGGTTCCAGCTCTTCGACGTGAAAATCGAGGTTGTCGCTTATTGTGGGCTAACGCACATTTACAGTGGACCGACCATCAATGGGCACGGGTTCTGTTTTCCGACGAATCTTGCTTCGGTTTTCATCCTGATTCGAGAAGAGTGCGTATATGGCGAGTTCCTGGACGTCGGAGTCGTCTCCAGAATCCGCAAGAAGTTCATCCTTACCAAGGTGGAACAATCATGGTATGGGCTGGAATTCGCCTTGGTGGAAGGACCGACCTCGTTTGGATACGGGGCAATTTGCATGCAAACCAATACATTCAGGAGGTTATACACCCCATGGTAATCCCTCATCGACAGCAGTTCGGTCAAGATTTTATGTTCATGCAAGATAATGCACGGTCACACACCGCGAGGGTAGTGGTCAATGCGTTAAGCGAGCACAATATGACGACGTTGGAATGGCCTGCTCAGTCTGCCGACCTCAATCCCATAGAGCATGCCTGGGATTTGCTTGGGAGAAGAGCTTTCAGTGATTCTTTGGAAAATCTGAACACTGAAGAACCACTTTTTTTGCACCTTCGCAGTGTATGGAGCCATATTCCACAGACGATGATTGACAATCTCATACTAAGTATGCCACGCCGTTGTCGAGCTGTTGCTAATGCTTTAGGAGGTCCTACAGATTATTAAAAACGTTTAAAGTACGGTTAATTACTGTATTTCTTACTACCTCGTTATTTTTGTGCCTAATCATAGAAGGTTGTAATACTCAATATTGGCACTATTCAATTCTTTCTTAAAAAAAAAAAAATTGGTATGAAAATGTTTTTATTAAAATTAAAATTAAAAACGGTATAAAAATACCCTTCTATTGATATAAAACACTCACTATTACAAGAAAGGGTTTTTAAATAAACACTAGAAATGTCCTTGTTCCCTAGACTTTGTTGATGTGTGTATTTTGTCACATCTCCCTCAACAACTAGGGTATCACTATAATGATGTTGAGTGATACTGAAATTTATGAATACATAAGGTACGTTATATTTTTAATGGTTTTAAGCTGATTCGGTATATTAGTTGGGGGAAAAGTCTTTTCGCATTATAGTATTTATGAACTTGTAATAAAATCTCTTTGGCTATACTATTTGCATCTGGCTGGATTTGGTATCATTAAAAGTTAAAACTTTAAAGAAGATGATTCCAAATTCAAATTAGGAAAATGTGTGATTTTCATTTGTTTTTCGTACTGTCAAGATGAGTGAATCTAATGAAATAAATCGATACATTTTAAAATTTTATTACAAAAAAGGTAAAAATGCAACGCAAGCCGCGAAAAAAATTTGCGATGCTTATGGACCAAGAGCAGTGTCTGTGAGAGTAGCACACATTTGGTTTAAGCGTTTTCATTCCGGAAATTTTGATGTCAAAGATGCACGGCGCTCTGGTCGCCCTATTACGGATAAAATGATTGCCATTTTTGAAAAAGAGGAGCATGATCGGCATATCAGTAATTACGACGTTGCTGAAGAACTGGGAATTGACCACAAAACAGTTTTGGCGCAATTGAAAAAAACTGGATACACAAAAAAGCTCGATATTTGGGCACCTCACGACCTCACTGAAAGAAACCTTATGAACCGTGTACTCATTTGTGATTCTTTATTACGATGTAATGAAACCGAACCATTTTTGAAGAATCTGATAACTGGTGATGAAAAGTGGATCACGTACGACAAGAACGTGCGAAAAAGGTCGTGGTCAAAGGCCGGTCGGGCTTCACAGACAATAGCGAAACCCGGGTTAACTCGCAACAAGGTGATGCTGTGTGTGTGGTGAGATTGGAAGTGCATTATTCTTTATGAGCTGTTACCACCACGCAGAACCATCGATTCTGAACTCTACTACGAACAATTGATGAGATTAAAGCAAGAAGTTGAGAGAAAGCGGCCGGAATTAATCAAGAGAAGGGGTTTGGTTTTTCATCATGATAACGCTAGACCTCACACATCTTTAGCCACTCATCAAAAATTAAGAGAGTTTGGCTGGGAGGTGTTAATGCATCCGCCGTATAGTCCTGACCGATACCGATATAGGTGCAAACATTCAGATTTCCAGCTGTTTCGGTCTCTTCAGAATTCTTTAGGCAATGTCAGGTAAACATCACGAGAGGACTGCCAAAACCACCTGTCGCGGTATTTTGATCAGAAGTCCCAAAATTTTTATAGCAGTGGGATCATGTCCCTACCTACAAGATGACAAAAAGTTATCGAACAAAATGGTACCTACATACTTTAGTTAAATGTAAATAAACTGTATTAAAAAATGTTTTGAATTTTCTTAAAAAATGCGAAAATCCTTTTTCCCTACCTATTACACAAAACGGGTGCTTTCAATTATTACCAAATATAATAGTTTTAACATTTTACTTCGTCACAATTGTCACATTATCATGACAATATTCAGTCATATTTGTAAACAAAACATAATAACAGCTCACAAACACAATACATATTGAAGAAAGTGCAATCGTAAAAGTTCCTTTGTGACGGTAAATGGGACGTTTTAAGTAAGTGCTGCTTTAGGAACTATTGTCTCTATGCAGAGCGTTTAAGTTTGGATGGAAATAGGCTATCGAGTGAACGATCCATTTGCTGGAGCATTTATTATTCGTAGTTCAGTTAAGTAATGTATAAAGGTATTTTTGTCGATGAATCTTTAGAAACTAACTAACTATTACGAATATGTTTTTAAACTATTTATACAGTTGATTGATGGTACTTGGTAGAATTTGTTGCTACACAAGGTGAAGTCAAGTTGGCGTGTCCTACATAAAAAATAAAAAAAACATATTGAAAACACACTTATTGCCATATTATGGACTCCCCGAGGGATTGTGCGAATGGATCTCCAGCTTTTTGTCCAACAGAAGCATCCAAGCCGTCGTCGACGGCAGCTGCTCGGACCGCATGAACATAAACGCTGGTGTCCCACAAGGCTCCGTGTTGTCTCCGACGCTGTTTCTGCTGCATATCAATGACATGCTGTCTGATGGCTCCATTCATTGTTATGCGGACGACAGTACCGGGGACACGTGTTACACGGGCCGTGCAAACATCCCTCAGTCCGAGGTGGAGAAGAGTCGCGAACAACTTGTGTCTGAAATCGAGACTACTCTCTCTGGAGTGTCCGATTGGGGTCGACTAAACCTGGTCCAATTCAACCCCACTAAGACACAAGTATGTGTATTCACCGCTAAGAAAACCCCATTCATTGTAGCGCCGCAATTCCTGGGCACACCGCTTACCATCTCCCCGAGTATCGGGATCCTTGGTGTCGATATCTCCAGTGACGTCCAATACCGAAGTCATTTGCAGGACAAGGTTAAGTTGGCATCAAGAAAGCTCGGAGTGCTCAACAGGGCAAAGCGGTATTTCACTGCGGGGCAGCAACTCCTTCTTTATAAAGCACAGGTCCGGCCTCACATGGAGTACTGCTGTCACCTTTTTGCTGGAGCGCCTGCATACCAGCTTGACCCCTTCGACTCGTTGCAAAGACGGGCATTGAGGCTGGTTGACAATCCCATACTCACAGGTAGAGTGGAACCTCTTAGCCTTAGGAGGGATTTTGCCTCACTGTGTGTGTTCTACCGCCTATACAATGGTTTGTGCTCAGATGAATTGTTTGACATGATGCCCGTAGCTACATTCTATCATCGCACCTCTCGCCATAGGCAGGGAATTCATCCCCACACATTGCGACCTGAGACGGTACGCACTGTGCGGTATGAAAGAAACTTCATCCCACGCACACTCAAGCTGTGGAATGACCTCCCTGCTGCGGTTTTCCCAAGCGCCTACAATATGGGGTTCTTCAAGAGGGGCATCAGAAGGTTTCTTCATGGTCGGCAGCGCGAGTGTGACACCCCTGGTGTTGCATACGTCCATAGGCCACGGTAACCGCTTCCCATCAGGTGGGCCGTGTGCTTGTCTGCCAACTAAGTGGTATAAAAAAAAAAAAAAAAAAAAAATGTGTTTTCAATATGTGCAGCATTTGTGGTTTTATTTAAAGTATAAATGTGTTTTGTTTGAATACGTGTAAATGTTCTTGGTATTAGTTTTCGTTATGGCCTCGTTGGCGTAACGGTAGAAAGTTCGACTGCTACAAGAGGGGCGTGGGATTGATTTTTTTTTATATAACACGTCAACTCAGTGCACATATTTGAATACATGAAAATTTATATTTACATTAGTCTGGGCGTTTATGTATGTATTTACAAAAAAAAACGTATCTAAGTATTACTAGATTTCAGAATACAAGCTAGTTAAGTCTAATAGGTCTAGATAGCGTTGAGTAGAATGTTGTGTGTCAAAATCTATTTATGATTTCTTTTTATATTTAAATATTTATTATATTATTATGATTTATATAGGTATATACACGAACTAAAAGACAGATTTAATTTATAAGCATTTCCTACATCAAATATAATGTAAATTTAAACACATAGTAATTCCCCTAAGAAGAAATAAAAACATACGTTTCTAAATTCCGCTTGACACGCAAAGCGGGGTCCTGTAATTTAGTGTAAGTATGCAAGGTATTTTATCACGTCTGTGTGTCTATGTGTCCCCTGGTGTCATGACGCGTCGACCACTGACGCGAACATCAAATAAAGTTGTTTTACTTACTTATCTGAATGTGGGGGTGCCTCAGAGGGTGCATTAATGACCTTGCTTTTTCGCCCGCTACAAACCCAAGTACATACTTAGACAGTGTTTTTCTTATTTTTGTGAGTGCCTAACAAGTTTTGCTCGTAATGCGTTTGTTATGAAAGCTCGGGATTTTCTGTCTTGAAATGAAAGGTATTTTGCGTGAAATGTATGAATGATTACGGTAATGTTATTTGGATGGAGATAACACCTGTTTTGTTTGAATAAATGGATGCTATTTAAGTAAAGTAATGTTAAATATGATTTCGGTGCACTAACTTAACTTTCAGCTCGCAAATTCATTACCTAGTTAGGTATGTAATGAAACTCTTGTTGGAATAAAGAGAAAATATAAAAAAACATAACAGAAACTCACGCCTATATCCCCGAAGGGGTAGCCAGAGGTGCTAGCACTCACATTTCGCCTGTTTATGTTTTAGGTCCCAATGTAATAGGTGGCGAGATTATTGCCAGAACCGGGCACTTATAAACCTGCGATAAATACACACATAACTTTCGAAAAGCATCGAAAAGTCATTGGTGTGTACCATGGTAAAACCTGGGATCGAACCCGAGATCTCGTCTCAGCAGTCCAGTACCCATAGCACTAAGCTTCCGCGGTTTTACTAAAAATTAACTTTTAATTGCAGATTTTATGATTCATTTATAACCTTTGTGCATATTTTAGTCTTAAAAGCGAAGAGTAGAGTAGAGACCCTTTAGAGATTAGGTACAAAATATATTAGACGCTGTTTCAGCTCTTACACAATTGTGAGTAGCAATAATCTTAAATTACAACCGAGCATCCAAACAATAAATTAATTATACGTTGTGCACAATCCAACATTCTAAGGACAACACCGTAACAACCACTTGTAAAATGGCTGCGGAGTTGGGGCTGACCGCAGCCCGCCCTGTGCCAACATTCTCAGCTATGCGAATGGCATGGCTTAACAGCCACCAATAGTATCCGTTAATATCGTAATATTATATTCCTGAGGAATCTTATCTCGTTCTAAAGATGGCATGATAGACTACGTGATATACTATCACGGTTATTTACAAAAGGTGTGCCTGCTACTCATATAAACCTTATTTGCGGAATAGAAAGTACCATAACCATAATCTAGTTTTAATATAGTTCGCTGAGTTTCTTGCTGGTATCTTCTCAGTAGAACTAACCTACTGAACCAGCGAAAGAATCATTTTCCAATGGTTTATTTTTACATAATTTAATATTTTTGTATTATTTCTTGACAAACCTAATTGTGAAATTTTGATGTTTATATGTGCTCTTTGTGTGTCTAAACTGAATAAATAAAATTGATTCTTTCATATAGATATAAATTAGCGTTATTCCAAATTAACAAAAAATCTCAAAAGCTTTCCCATTTATAATATTCAATAGGATACTTAGGATGGTAGGATTTTATGTATTATATAAGTAATAAATTAATTTTAGCTTAACCGTAATTAAGTAGATTAAATAACGAAGTTAACAATATTAATGTATCAAAACATTCGGATTAAACCACTCCACATATTATCCGTTTCATCTAACGGTATAAAATATTCAGTAGCTATGTTAAGTGTAATTAAGCTCTGAAAATCAAGTTTCTGTATACATAAAACGACTAAAGTATAACCCATACTATTATTTATTCACTGTTAATTGGTGAATATATTTTCATATAGGTTAATTTAGTGTAGCCGCGTGGTTCCTGGCAGAGTAGAATTTGGACCACCCCATCTCTTCCCGTGCGGTGTCGTACATGGCGACTAAGGGATGGGGCTGTTTAACACCAGACAGATATTTACAGCCCAGACTCAGCCCCAGATGCATGGCTTGAGTCGACAATAGTGCCCGGAAGACGGCAATAGGCTCAAGCCCTATTATGTGGGACCGAATTCAACGATTGGTGAAATGTGGGTGTTAATTCACCTCTGCCTAACCCTCCGGGGATAAAGGCGTGATTGTATGTATGTTAATTTAATATTGGTTGATATCGAAAATTGAGGTGGAGTAGTTCTGTGAAGTAGTGTCGCATATTTATTAGTGCCTTGAATTAGATTAGTTTATTCATAATGTGTCACTAATTAGTGAGCTTCAGTTTTTCTTCATTGTATAATTTCATTTATTCCTAATTCGGCAAACTAGTATACAATTGGATTAGATTAAATTATTTCAGAGTTGCAGTAGTTTATCGATACTGAAGACTGAAATTTTCCCACATTGTATTGTTCGTGCAGTTGTCAGGCATAGAGCGTGAAAAACTTTTTCTATTGTAGTTTAAAACACCTGGGCAGACTATTTTAAACATTAACAGAATTGAATTGAAAACCCTCGCAAACAGAGGCTCGAGGTGACCGGTAACACTCGTTCCGGGTCGTTCCTGGTCCAAAGGCTGTCCATTGCCATCCAACGTGGCAACGCAGCAAGTGTTATGGGCACCTTTACACCTGAAGCGATCAGGGGCGGGTTTTTTGATTAGTACATGGACTAAGCATTGTTTATTGTACCGTTTTGACATATTGTATTAATTTGACGAATATAATGATTTTGCAGTTAATTTAATTTGTAAGAGAAGTACTTAATAAATGTATACAAATTTTTAACTTTGTGTAAATTATAACAAACTTTCTCATACCTTTTTGTACCATGTCGTGCAGCCCTGGTAAAATGTTGAATTTTAGTGACAATGATATGGTATAGTGAGCTTAGGTTCTCACCACGTAAACTTGAGGTGTAAACAGTGAGTAAGTAATCTATAATAATAATAATAATTATTATTACTTCCATAAGAAGTACAGTGTATAAGCATAAAAGAGCGTTACATAATGCTAATAAATCCAACATCATGACATAACTTATTAAACTTAAATATTGAGTTGCAGTTACAATTTGAGAAGACCCTGCCTCCTAAGCTAGGGTTACCCCTGTATCATAAATATTAAATTAAGAATTTGTATACCTACTGTCACATTTTCAGTACAACTCTCTACTATGCCAACATAGAAACTCATCTTTGGTTTGCTAGTAGACCAACGCCACAGCGGTTGTCATACGGCGAACTTGTATCATTCCCAATACCACAAGTGTTTCCAATGCGCTCGCGGCTTGTTTACCCTCAGTTGCAGAGGCCATTAGGTGTACGAACAAATTTATAATGCAAATACGATTACATGCCGCGTAGCGCTGCGGTAGCTAATGCACTCGAACGCTCGCCCATGAATTGCAAACTGCAACAGAATTTCTTCCAAAAAATAAAGTAAGCAAGATTTTACTTAAATAAATATTTATTTCAGTACCAATTTTACAACTGGCAAGGATTGAGAAGCAAAACCAACACACTCGTCACTTTATTTTAAAAATCATCGTTACACCTGCTAAAGAATTTTGGTATATTTAATTTCCCATTTTATTTTGTTTCGTCGTAAACCGGTGAATGCGTTTGGATATAAAACTTTATTTCAGTTAATATAATTTCTTTAAATATGTAGATTTTTATTTTCGAATGGCCTTGTAACTTTAAAATTGTTTTTTTATTAATATTATTCCGTATTATTGAATAGCTTGATGTTTTGATATTACAATCAACATTGCCAATACAAGGCATGTCATCGGGACAACACCTACATCCTATTTGTCATATAGTTCTGATGGGTTCTATTTTTTTTTTCGTATTATATTCAATTATATTCTTATTGTATTAGTACTACTAATACAATAAGAATATATTGTATTCTGTATCTTACAATGTGCGCCATTTCGTCCGTATCTCCTGTATCTAGTCTGTCTCCGCGATGTTTTTTAGGTCGTCACTTCATCTGGTTATGAGATGTCCTACCTCGTGGTCTCCACACTAGCACTCGTTTACTCCATCGGCCATCGGTTCTTCGACAGATGTGGACAGCCCACTTCAGCTTGCTTATTCTGCGAGCTGGGAAACTTTAGTTTTTTGTCAGATGACCTCGTTTCGAATTATATCCTTCAGAGAAACTCCAAGCGTAGCTCGCTCCATAGCCCACTTTGCGACTTATTGGTCATGAACTAGCCCTACCGTCAGTGTCAACGTTCCAGCACCGTAAGTCATAGCAGGTAGGACGCACTGGTCAAAGATTCAGGTATTGCGGTAGAGGTGACGAGAAGAACCGACATAGTTTGCAAAATGCTGCCCAACCCACTTGAATCCTTCTGGCTAGTTCTCGAAGTTGTTTTTATCGATCTGGATAACCTGAATGGATACATTAGAGGTATTAGTATAAAAAAGTACGGCCACTGTAGCTTTCTGATTTAGGCCACTGACCTCCATCAAACGCATAATTTTGCTAAGTGATGGTAAGAAAATAAATCACAATAGACTAATTTGAATGTTTTCAAGCTTTCCGTTTACCCGGGCAGGCATGAATAGGCTCTGATCGAGCTAACAATGCCAGGCAACCCGACTGAATGCGGCTAACCGGGTACGTACCTAAAGTTTTTTTATCATTTTGTGAAAAACAAACCGAAATGTTTGGGTTTCGTTCTCTCATTGTTTTTGTTAACGCATGTGGAAAATGTTTATGTTTTTCGGCACTGTGAGATTTGATGCGGAAATATTAAATTGGTTTATTGTTCAATTATAATTTCAATACAGATTAAAAAGCCTGTAAGAGATTCCCATTATGAAAATGTTGCTAGTCTCCTTTTGCTTTGTAAGTATGTTAGCGTATAATTGAAGCGGTCGGTGAATAAAGGTTTCTTTTTTTCATCTTTCTTTGCGCAATTATGCTGTAATCATTAAAGGGTAATCCCTTTTTACATCTGCAAACGTTTATACCGGCCTATAATTATTCTGTAGAACGGCAGTCGTAAATAAAGCGGGATGAGCGTGGCTTGTATAAATCATTCGGCGCGTCGCAGATCCAGCTTAATTCGCGGATAGAAGAACAAAGCCCACGGAAATAAATACACAGCGCTACAATGTTGAAAATTAGATGGTTCAGCGCCGAAACAGTTATTTTCTATCGTGGCTATAAATTATCGAAGAAAGTTGGTTGGCAAGTCTATTTTGTTGGAAAAAGATTGTTTCCTCAGAAAATTGATTGTAGTTTGCGGAGGTTATTTATTTTGATTCGATAACTGCCTTTCTTGACAGTAACCAGTTTCCAGTTAACATTGATATAATTTTATTTATCACTTAGATGCATTTAATGTTAAAGAATAATATATAATAGTAAATATACCTACAAAGGATAATTTAAGTTATATTATAGTTATTTCTAAGTGCATGAATACAAAATGACTTGGATTAAATAAGAGAAATAGGTAGTCAATAAAAAAATCATATTAGTAATTCACCAAAATTATTACCATTAGATTTTTTTTTATACCACTTAGGTGGCAGACAAGCACACGGCCCACCTGATGGGAAGTGGTTACCGTGGTCAATGGACTCGTGCAACACCAGGAGCGTCACACTCGCGCTGCCGACCCTGAAGAAACCTCCTAATGCCCCTTTTGAAGAACCCCATATTGTAGGCGCATGGGAAGACCGCAGCAGGGAGTTCATTCCACAACTTGAGTGTGCGTGGGATGGAGTTTCTTTCATACCGCACAGTGCGTACCGTCTCAGGTTGCAATTAGATACTGAACACTGGAGTAATATAAAATATTTATTTACAGCTTGCATAATTACTAATTATAAATTGGGCTGTTGATAACTAGGGATACAATTTTAATGTTATTATTTTATTTACTCTAAAGTTTTAATTGGAATACTTGGTAGAGTTGTTTCTACTTTGCTGGAATATGAAAGTATAAAGTAAATAAAGTTATTTACACCCAACGCAATTTTGGTAGGACAGGATGTTTAGTTGTTTTCTGTTTTATTCCTCTTGGATCTTCTGGTGTAAATGGATTTTAAGCAAGGATGACTTTAGAATAATAAACACTATGTAAGAAACAATGTATCAGTTCTAGTAAATATCTACCTAAATAAAATAGTTACATACAATGCAATAATCTGGGCTGCAAAATCTCTCTATGTGTTAACGACTGTATCTGTATTCCTTCTTGTGCTTCTCTTATTAGTAGTGAGCACTAAAGAGAAACGGGGAATTTCAAATTTCACTTTTATTCTTATTATTGAAGTTCGTCCTCGTTCTAATAGACGAAGTGATGAAAGCTGCAATTTGGAGTACTCTGTTTCATTAATAAGCTTCGTCTCCGGATAATAGGCTTGATGCAACAGCACTTACTGTCAGTGGTGAGCGGTATCTGCTTTCTAAATGGTCAGTAACAGCTACCTTTAATCGTTCATTCGTGTTGAAACGGTCCTATAAGAATCCTATCCTTGATCATACTTTAGTTTAATGGCTTACAAATTACATATTATTAACGAACAATATTTTTACGCATTATCAATGTTTGCGTCACTGCTAGTGTCTGCCCACAGCCTTAATACTGCACATATTGCTGCATAAAGTGGCTGTAACACTATAACATTGTTCACTAAATTTGTCAAAATCAAAGATTTTTCAACAAAAAAAGACTCAATCAGCACACTGTCTGAGCACCCCGTTTGGTATTCTCCAATCGTAGGCATCGGCACAAAAGAAAATTGGTCAAGCGTTACATGTCCACTAGGCTGAACCGGCCCATTGTTCAATTGAAGAGGGGGTTTTATTCAAAGATATGTACAGTTGGCTACGCGGGAGGATTTCTTAGGAAGTACCCTTAGCCACACAAAAGTTCCAATTGTCAGTGCTGATTGAATTAGACTCCTATTTTTATTAGCTCAATGTTAGATTGGTCAACTTCATTTTTATATAAGTATTTTAAGAATAATGGCACAATAATAAACTAAGATTGATACCCAAGTTAATTTTACTTGTACGTACTACTTACTCACCCAAAACTATACTTAAAACAATCCTAAATGAGATTACGAAGTTGAGCAGTTTGTGTTGTTTTGATAATATTCTGGGAAATAATTGCGATTCAACATCACTATTTGCACGTTTAATATCCTATTGGACTTATTATTGTCATAATATTTTTACAGTTTTACCATAGGTACTGTCTGATTTTGCATGTTAGATGCCCGGTTGGTGTCGTTTACCCAGTTTCTTTTTTATGTAGGATACGTCACTTAGATTTTGCCTCCTCGGATGGTAATCTGAAGGCAAAGGCTCAGAAAAGAAGGTCACCATCACATACATATACTATAGTAACACTCAGGTTGACGGCCTCATCATACCTATGCTTTTTCACGCCCCGCTTAAAGGACCCAGTACTGTAGGAAGAAGGAAACACGTGAGTTGGTAATGAATTTCAGGCATTAATGGTGCTACAAAGGAAAGAGTGTCCGATGGTTCTTGATCGTATATTCTGCATCATACGCGGGTGACATCTAAGCCCTGCTTGTTGTCCTATGTAGGAAAGGAGAGGGTGGGAATGATTTGAAGAGCTCATCAGAACATTCATCATAGTACAGACGGTAATATACTGCCAAAGACGCAACATTAACACTGTACAACGTTTAACCGCCTGTACAACGGTTTGTGCTCAAATGATGCCCACAGCAACATTCTATTATCGCACCGCTCACCGTAGGCAGGGAGTTCATCCGCACACATTGCAACCTATGACGGTACACACTGTGTGGTAAGAAAGAAACTTCATCCCACGCACACTCAAGCTGTGGAAACTCCCTGCTGCGGTCTTCCCATGCGCCCACAATATGGGGTTCTTCAAAAGGGGCATTAGGAGGTTTCTTCAGTGCGGGCAGCGCGAGTGTGACGCCTCTGGTGTTGCGCGAGTCCATTGGCCACAGTAACCACTTCCCATCAGGTGGGCCTTGTGCTTGTCTGCCACCTAAGTGGTTTAAAAAAAAACATCTCTAAGCATTTTCATTTTATAAACAGTTTCATATCTTCCTTGAAAATACTCATTCATATGATTGAAGTCCCACTTAAGACTAAAGGCTGTCACTTTAAAAGGCTTTATTATCATCATCACCCCAGTAATTATTACACTTGCATTCAAAGCATATGATTTGGAGGACCTTCGTCCTTGGGCGAAGTGCTGTAAAAAAACTAGATAAGCGGATCCGGGGTCCTAAGTCAAAGTCTTGAATACAATCGAGATAATTGCTAAGTTAATGATATAAAATATGTACTTAGCTGTAATCAATCTAGATAATTCCAATGAATATTTTATGTGATTAATAATACATTCACCTCAGAATTTATTATTTTAACATAACATAACATAACATAAACTCACACCTATATCCCCGAAGGGATAGGCAGAGGTGCTAGCACCCACATTTCGCCAGTTTATGTTTAGGTCCCAATGTAATAGGTGGCGAGCCTATTGCCATTAACCGGGCACTTATAAACCTGCGTTAAATACACACATAACTTCGAAAAGTATCGAAAAGTCATTGGTGCGTGCCATGGTAAAACCTGGGATTTTTATCATGCTGTAAATAACTGATATAATTTAAAATATCTACGGCCAACAGAAGAGTAGTTTCATCATGTCTGGAATAATAACCAAAAATAGAAAAATCAAATGTAATATCACTGAAATGCTAAGTGTATCTGTGTTCTCTTAGCTCACCTAAATAGTTTTGATACTTGAAGAAAATATCACAAATAAAATAGTGAAACTGAAGGTAAAAGTGTCAATACTCATTATTAGTGACAGTTCAATTAGTGATATCCCTAATATAAATATTATTTATTTACTGAGGAAAAAAGTTACCTTTTATTCTGAGAGGCAACCTATATCAATATGCAATATTCACGTGTGACAGCATTCAAATTTAGATTTTAGTATTTTACTAGCTGTACTTTTTGTGTATAAACTTTTGCAACACAATTTTGGTAACAAGAGAAAAAGGGAAAGTTTTATTTTAATGAATGTCAGTACTTAGAAATATTTATTTCTATTGTTTTCTCAAGTACCTATAGATTATAATGTAATATAGGTAGTTGAAATTAAAAAGGATATATGTAATATATATGTTTGTTCCAAAATTCATATTATACCTATTTCTAATTAACTTCTATTTATTTCTACTTAACAAACAATATAAAATCGCGCCAGCTAACTTTATAACTTTTTCCGATCTAAATCTATAACAGTAATTCATTCAAATAGGAAAACATGTATTTCAAGTATCAATACTACTGAGTCGAATTAAGATATGGTGCAAGGATACCCTGACAGGGGATTTCATTAGATGCAGCTTATCCACAAAAGGCAAACATTGGGGATGGAATCTTGGTTATTTTCTCACTCGGAGATTTTTTCGTCATGTGCACTGAATTTTTACCACAACCACGCTGTATTTTTATATAACACCTGTGTACCAACGAGACGATATTAAATTTTATGTACGTTGTATTTCTTACATATAAATCTTTCACATTTTGAATGAACATGAAAATTTCAACTTTAGCTATATTGTACACTACATATATACTGATACTGAATATATATATTATTACATTGGGACCTAAATATAAAACTGGCTAAATATGAGTGCTAGCACCTCTGCCTACCCCTTAGGGGATATAGGCGTGAGTTTATTTTATGTTATATATTAAATATCACAAAACTAAAGGTAAATCTGTCAATACTCATTATTAGTGACAGTTTGATTAGTGATATCCCTTATATATATTATTTATTATATATACATATATAAACACACACATAAAAAGAGGCTAAGTGCGGTCAAAAGAGTCCTTTCCACTTCCATTTCATTCCACTGTTATAAAAAATCAGGTCACTAATATGAGCTAATTCTTAATTACATATTTTTTAAGAATATAATATGCGTAATTTTCACGTTGGCAACAAGGCCAGAAGCTAATTAAGTAAAACAACTGCTCGTCCCAAAATTTGCAACATTATTGGCTTTGCTTATTCAATGACTTGTTGCTCTTTTAATATTATTAATTATTGAATTTTATTTAACTTGAAACTCAACATTCAACAATAAAACAGACGTTACATATGTGTAGAAATATCAATTCGTCTGAAAGATATTAGAAACGACAATCGATCTTTAATGGAAAACACTTTCGTTCCCTCTCACACTTGAGTTATATATAACTTTGAATAATGACGCGTGGCCGTAGAACAATAACTTTAGGTGTAAAAGAGTAAAACCAATCTCACTAAAGCTTAGGAGGGGGTCTTACAATGGAGTCGGATATGACAAACTGCTTGAATCACATGAACTTTGTTTTCTCTAGTCAGACAAAAGGGTCGTAGTCAGTTTCGAAGTTGTGCTCATGAAATTTACCCCTTTTACGCATCAGTTGGAACATGCTATTCAATTAATCTTTATGATTTCAAAACGTACAGATGATATATGATGTACTTGTATACTTAAAACATCTTGAATGATGAATAAAGGTGCAAAATGTTACGTACATTTTATAAGGCATAAGTGTTGAAGTATCTTTTAATATATATTATATAAAATTGTTCTGAAATATATAAATTATCTAGAACAGAATTATATTTTATGAAAACTACAGACTTGCTGTAAAAAGGAGCAGAGGCTAATAGGAAACATTTTTTTTGACAATTTGCAGTTATATGGATATTTTGCAGGGCATAAATAATGTTTGTTTTCTCTTACAATCGTTTGATCCTTACTTTCTGAATTATTAACATAGACTAAGATGTCACCATCATACCAATACAGCTTACAAGGTTTGAATGTTCCATTGTACATGTCACTAACTTTGTATTCTATTATCATCAACATAGCAATTATTCGCAATACTATGTTGAATAGTATGACAGTGAGAACAACTATTATACTTGTCTTCCGAACTGGGAAAAGTGTATTTGAACTATATATTTGTAGTAACAACAACTGGCAATCCTTGGCAAAAAAAACTATTAAAAAAATACAAATTCATTTTCGTTGAATCTTGTTGAAGGGTTTACATGAATGAAGAGACACACATTCCCATTGTTTTAGTACCGCCTACTGAGTTACCCGAATATTATGAATCTTGTTAGTATTTGAAACGTTTGCTTGAGGATTAGTCATGTAGAAAATAACCTAACGAATCAAATCAGTTTCTGCAAAAGTTCTAACTGCAATTTATATAATCTATCATTAGATTACAACAATTCAAAGAATATTTCTAATAAGAAAATATTCCTCAATCTACGAGAAATTCGATATATGACTATGTACTTATTTTGATCGTTCGTAGCGCAATCAAGGGAATTCACTTATCAGATTGGACCGATATATTGGAATTTCATTTTTTGTGCCGATTTTACTCATAGAATTTGAAGGCAATCAGATCTTATTGCATTAACTGTTTGAGATAAGTTGGTAATTTTCCATAACAAAAGTAAGTTTCACGGTAATAATATAATCCATCTCATCCTTGATGCGTAGTACCGTATTATTAGTAAATAAATCGTAATTGATAGTATTATTATTACCTATCCTATGAAATGTATAACATAGGTATCCAGCCCTAGCTTAGGTAGGTATTAAAACAAAATTTCCCTTCACTTTTATTTGACAATATACTTAAGAAAAATGTAACATAGACATGTTAACATTTACAGAAAAACAATCGAAGACATTAAAAACTATACCACGAGCAGATACTCATATTGCATTGTAAATAGAAATTCACTATCCGTTCGTACAGTAACAGAAACAACAAATTTCTAAACCAAATATTATGCCAAACCAAAGCTGCATAGGAATTAAATTATGAATATGCATGTATTTGAGGTCCGTGGTAATCTGCGCACTAAGCAGAACTATATTACAAAATTATGACTAAACATATATACAGTAAAGATAACTTTTTATTTAATTACAAATTTACTTTTTATATAAATTAAAAAGAAAATACATTTCCTAAAAGATCGACAATTAAGTACTCACTCGTATTTTTTCACTGTTGGTTGGTTAAATTGGTTTTTGTTTAATATATTAAAAAGGTCATAACATGATTGTTAAAAGTCATGAATTAATACTGGGACAAAAGTTGAAAAATTGAAATTATTAAATTGAAACTAGCCTTTTAACATTTTTAACCCCTGACGTAAAAATGACGGGGTGTTATAAGTTTGACAAGGATTTCTTTATACCACTTAGGTGCAAGACAAGCGCATGGCCTGAAAAAATCTTCTAATGCCCCTCTTGAAGGATTTCATATTGCAGGCGCTTAGGAAAATCGTAGCAGAGAGTTCATTCCAAAGCTTGAATCTGCGTGAGATGAAGATTTTTTCGTACTGCATAGTGCGCACCGTCTCAGGTCTCAATGTGTGAGTATGAATTCACTGCCTGTGGCGAGTAGTGCGATGATAGAATGTAGATATGGGTGTATCCATGAAAGATTTATAGTACGTAAAAAAAGAACATAGGTATATTTAAAATTTTTTGGAGGTGGTTTTTGTGGCGGAGGGTGTCACAAAAATAACCTCCAAAATGTTTTGATTTTTCAATTAATCAAAGAATAAAAGCAAATATAAACGAATCGTAGCAAATTAAAGTCAACGTGAAGCTTTTACGAAGTATACATATTACATACTCTTGATGTAATTCATAATTGCATTTCTATACAAATCACAAACCCTATTGGGAAAATAAAGTCTTTAAAAAGTAACTTAAAACGTAACGTAACGTAAAACTTTAAAAAGTATTTAAAGCTATACCTATCTGTTAAAGTAGAAACAGATGCAGTATTTTTAATGCACCCAAGTTCATAAAATTTTATTATCCAATATCTGTTCAACTTATTCTAATTGTATGTATGTATATTCATGTATTTGTTTGTCAGAACAAACGAATATTAGCTATAGCTGTCGGCAACTCGGCGCCCCTACCCCGAAACAATGATTACGTGGGGAGGAAATAAAAGAAACGGATGCACAGCCTCTTCTCATATTGTCTTACCGAATTTGCTGATGTCATTTATTAGCCACTAACATAAAACATTTTTATGGGAAGTGATATGCGACGGACGCCTCACAATAGTTGGAAGCTCTTTGTTGGAATAAGAACAAACAATTTATAGATGAATATAAAATTGTATTGCTGGATGGTTTATGGTATTTTGTTCCATGCTGACGCTTATTGCTGAACTAGATTCTTTGCTGTGATTAAGTATAAACAAAAAATATCTAATGCTGAGCTCCCAAGAATTAGTTGTTTGCATAAAATAAGCAAAATATTCTCAAATACTATGCTCTATTTATTCGATGACCCTAGTCGTCTAGCAAAAATTGGGAAAAATGGTTTATGTAGGTAAATATGCCTTTTTTGTTTCTAGGGAATACATTTTGGTTTATAGGAAAACCGTCTTTACTTACTTCAAGATAAACGTAATACATGATTTATCTATATAAAAAAGGTACTATTGTCTTGGCGCACGTTAAATACATTAATAAATTCATTTAACTGTCTTACCTATTGGATTTCATGTACAAACTAGTATATATAGCACATATTGATAACTCACTTGTACTTTTCCACATTACTTTATTGCTTATTACACCTGACCGGTTTCGCCTTACGGCATCCTCAAAGGTTTATAATGACATTTAAGAGCATTCCTATTAGAAACATTGCGACACTCAAACATATTACACATGTGGGTAGTTGTAAAATTATGTATACCAGTATAAATTTTTTCCCCAAAATATAGGGAAATAATATATATGTGGTCCTAGATATGTTTTGAATTTATGAATTATTACTATTATGTATTTAAGTTATAATGTCAATTAAAAAATTATATAAAATTATAAGAAATACTTATAAATGTTGAAATACTAATATTGAAAATTAAATAATGTCAAATGTGAATAATGTCAGATGAAAATTAACAATGTCAAATGTGAATAATTTCAGATGAAAATTAACCATGTCAAATATTATGTCAAATTATACCAAATTAAGAGATTAAACCAAATAAATAGTTATGTAGATGTCATTATTATTGCAATAGAGGTGATGAGCTTAAATCTAATTGCTGATTTAATATATTATTTCTGTTTTTATTTAGTACTCTATTTATTTCGAGGGTTTCCATAGCATTCATTTTTCTGCCTTTGTCGCACAGTCGCAGTGCTTTAAAGTTGACTTTAGAGTCGAAGGAGTGGTTTTCATTAAGGAGGTGTTCTGCAAAATTTGAGTCCGTTTTTTTAAGTCTCCAGCTTCTAACATGTTCAGCGACCCTAGTTGCAAAAGATCGTCCTGTTTGGCCAATATATTTTTTATTACAGGTGGAACATGTTAATTCATATATACCACTTTTTTGATCAATGGGGGTGACATCTTTATTATTACATATTAACTTTTGTATGTTGTGTGTGGTATAAAAAGCAGCTTTGCTTTCGGATAAGAGTCTAGCGCATTTGTAAGAAATATGACCGATGAACGGTATTCGAGCCCATCTCTTCTTGTGTGTCTCCGAGGTCATAGATATACTGCCTTTATATGCAAGGTTTATGACAGCCCAGGATCTTTTGCGTGCCATTATACTGTCTATCAATTGGGATGGAAATCCGTTATTAGTAGCTATTAATTTGATCACTGATAGTTCCTCCTCAAAGTCCGACTGCGACATTGGAATCGACAATAAACGGTGCACCATTGAGTGGAAGGCCGCGTGTTTGTGATTCAATGGGTGTCTAGAGCTTATGTGTATTACATTGTCAGAAAATGTAGGTTTCCTATATATTTTGAATGTATGTCTGTGGTTGATTAATTTAATGGTTATGTCAAGAAAATTAATTTCGTCATGTCCTATTTCTATTGTAAATTGAATTTTAGAATTAGTTTTATTTATAAATGTCAAAAAATTATTTAAATCATCTATATTTCCGGTCCATAAACAAATAATGTCATCTACATATCTATACCAATAGGTGATAAATGGTTTATACATACTGTTGCTTAGAATTTGCTTTTCAATACAATCCATAAAAATGTCCGCACAGAGTGGTGAGAGGGGACTACCCATAGCGAGGCCATTAATCTGTTTATAAAATTTATCAGAGGACTTAAAATAATTTTGGTCTAGGCACACTGATATTGTATGTTCTAAATCTATTGCGATTTGTGGGTCAACTACAGATTGTATTAAAATATCATTAATTGCACTCTTACACTCATTTACCGGGATACTTGGGAACAAATTTTTTACGTCAAAGGAAACCAAGATGGCTTCATCTGGTACATGAATGTTTTCAAGTTTTTTTACTAAATCAAGACTATTTTTTATAGTGTTAGTGGGTATAAAATCCGTATGCTGTTTGAATAGTCGGTTAACCTCTGCCGCTAATTTATATGCTGGTGCTCCAGTGTATGACACTACCGGGCGAATGGGAACTTCTGGTTTGTGCAGCTTATAGTAGGCATGGAGTTTTGGAGCTTGAGGGTTCATCTGCTTGAATTTGTAGACGTCTTTTCCAAATATACTGTTTGCAGATTGCAAAGTTTCTTTCACAGCTTCATTGAACTTCTTGGTCGGGTCTTTCTTAAGCTCAATAAATGACGAATCATTTAGGAAGGACTCCACTTTGGCTACATATTCTTGTCTTGTTGCAACTACTACTGTGTTACCTTTGTCAGCTTTTGTTACGACAAGGTGATATTTCAGTATTTTAGACTGAATATTTTTTATGGTCTTAAGGTCCGCTGACGCATTATCTTTCCATGGTACTGAATCTTGTTTTTTTAACATTTTACTGAGAATATGTTTCCCAGTGAAGTTAGTCTCCGCTAAATCCAAATCCACCGCCAAGTTATCCAAATCTCTCTGGAATAAAGGTATATTCGGGCAGTGCTTTAACCCTTTCTCCAATAATTCTTTTTCTTTATTATCAAATTCAACACTGGTAAAGTTTTTCAGTTTGGGGTAAAATTTGTTTTGTAGATAAGAGGGTGGTGCTGAGATTTTAGAGTTATTCTGATAAGACCTTAGACTAATCAATTTCTTTAGGTGCCTCCTGTGGGTAATAGCCGATAGGCAGCGCATTTCATCGAAAACGTTGCATTGCAAGATATCAAATTCTATATTATGTAATCTCAAGCACAATTCACTATGGCATATTTTCAAATGGACACTTAAGTGATCGCGTTGGCTAAACAGGTTTTTTATTTCTTTTTGTAGCCACTTTAATTTTGAACCATGTAAAATATCTTTAATATAGTGTTTATTGTAAGTGCATTTTAAGCTTCGATCAATGTATTTAGGAATCAGACCCTCTCTTTTACAGTTTGTGTTAAACCAGATATGTTCATTAACTTTGGCAAATTTCAGTTTTATTTTCCGATAAGTATCAATCAATATATATAGTATATATAGCTATCTCTTTCTTCGTCATATGCTTCGTATTATCTACCACATATGTAGTTATAGTATAATATTCTGTAAACATCTTAATAATAGACATGTCATGTTATAACACTACAATAACTGAAGGTCATTCAATAAGACAGTAATATTTTTAAATATCACTGGTAAAAAGGTAATTCTGGAACGTAATGTAAAATATTAATTTTTTTATTGTACACTTAAAACGAATATTAATTTTACAATCATGTCAAGAAATAAAATATAAATATTAAATAAAATAAAACTTTATTTAAATAGAATGAGTAAGACTAAAGTATGAAGAAATGAAATTTAAAACAATTTATGACAAACTAAGCCAATTTATTTGTCCATTGTAACTAGCCAGTTTGTGAGACAATTTTGTCCAATTAGCTTTTGAAGACATTTGGAATAACAGGCAGGAAAACCCCTATAGGGTTTCAGTATCGCAATAGTGGAGAGGCGACGTAGCGTGCGACAACTGACAAGTCTCGCTACGTGTACGGATAAGGAACCGCGAGTTTAAGAAATGAAAATTTATAGTCTTGATCCTTGGATATTTTTTAGTTATTTATAAAGGCAATTTGATTACATTATGTAAAACATACACGACTTACTTTATGAGCAAATTCGTCTGGCTATAAAAGAAGTTAGCATAGTACACTAATTACAATTCTCACTATCTTAAACTATAAACATTACATGTTACTCTGTTTAAGGGTAGTAAGCATGAAAATACAAATTACGTTATCATGGAGTTAAATAGGTGGAGCGCTTGCAATTGCATGTCTATAGGGAATTATGCATTACGAAAACTACATGTTACATGTTCATAAATGGGCTTTCATATAATAATTTTGGTTACGTTTGCTGTGTGTGTTAATTTTCTGTAAAAAAAACAAACATTATGCTCGATTTCAGTTACAAGCTTTTCCGGTTAAATGACTGATATGTACCTACTTGTATATTAATTATATTCGTTTGTGGAATTTACAATTAATTATGCAATTTTGTTGTACATGAAACTGATTTCACTACGTGACGTAAATTTATATGAGAATTTTTAATTATTTAGAAATTAAATAATCTCAGAATTGCAATGTCTTCTTAATGTTCTTGATAAATAGAATACGGAATGATACGAGAAACATTACGAATAATAAGAAAATTAAAGAAAAAAGGATTTATCGAATAACCATAAGAATAATTTGAACAAAGTATCAAGTAGCGTTATACCACGATGACTAGACATTTTTACTTGTTCCATCGTCGTTTGACGCCCCGCGACAGTGCGTTTTCATTATATGCAGCTTAGTGGCTACGGGTAAATAAAGCAGCCCATATTGCCGACTCGGCTTATTCTCACGAATTCTATCCGCCACGCGAGCTCACCGACTATAATCCGCTTTTTACGATTCCACTCGCCGTACATAGAATTTGAAATGAGAAAAATAACCTGAAATTCTTTGTGAGTTGCGGCTTTTGAGTTATGAATGAATTCTATAGTGTGAATATTTTCAACATTTCTAAAAGATGTGCAGTTTTAAAGTGACGGAATAGGGTTGGTAAAGATTAAGCTATTTTATAGAAATAAATGTTGATAAGCTACGTGTATTACATTGTTAACATATTAATAGTATTTACCTTATTAGGGATAAATAGGTAACAAGAAACGACGATAATTGTATTGTTGTTCCTGTTTTCTACGTATTCATAAATTAGCACTCGGAAGAGACTTTTCTTGTAAATATATTAAGATATATTTAGATATCCTTTGCGCTACATCACCAATTGCTTCGCTCATCCATGAATATTTGCAAGTAGTCTGGCAAATGTCGTTTCATATTAGTTCACCAACTATTATTATTTTGTAAGATGAGATAGAGGTAATGATTGGAGAAATATATTATAATAAAGTGAAATAGTCTTCTGAAAGCAAGCAACATTAAATGAAAATAAATATAATATCAGAACTTAACCGAGTGGTCTTACTAGCATTTCTGAGTCGTTATTTACAGGTTGTCTTCCTCAACCTCAAATAGGGTACCGCGATAGCCTAGTGGTATGGGTAATGGACTGCTGAGACGAGGTCTCGGGTTTGATCATAGGTTTTACCATGGCACACAAAAATGACTTTTCGATGCTTTTCGAAATTATGTGTCTATTTATCGCAGGTTTATAAGTGCCCGGTTAATGGCAATAGGCTCGCCACCTATTACATTGGGACCTAAACATAAACTGGCGAAATGTGGGTGCTAGCACTCTGCCTACCCCTTCGGGGATACAGGCGTGAGTTTATGTTATGTTATGTCTTCCTCAAAGCGCCAATGAGTTAATCAGTGCAGATCAGTCGGTAGGTATTAGTTTATTTTCGGCTCATCAGAATTTTAAAGCATGGACTACTTGCCTCGGAGTCGGACCCTTAAGATTAACACTCAGTAAATTTTGAAAAATAACTTCAAAGACAATGTACTCCGGTAGACGTGTTTCTTATTAAATTTGGTTTATAGGTAACTGAAACAAAACAGAATAAAAAGCAAATCACATGAGCAAAAGCCGAGATAATAAGATAATAATAAAACGACGAGTATTAAAGGATTTCGAGACCAGGGAGCTTAGATATGTCTTATTTCCTGCGGGACAGGACGTTATGGCACTAGAGACGCACCTATCGTAGACCTGATGTAATTCGATAAAACTGATTGTTTGCAGCTCATTTTTTGTCGCGATTATGGCGTATCAAAGTCGTACAGATATACGTGATTTATCATTATGCAAAGAACAGTGTCGATGCAGAGACATTAGTAAAAAAATAAATAAATGTAAGTTATGTTTTGTTTATGTCCCTGACAATGTTGTCCTTGTTCTATCAAACAAGACATTATTCTTTAATTATAAAGCTTCTCTATCATACAATTTATCATCTTTATTATTGTTATCTAAGAAAGTAAATATACAAAAAAGCTCATTAAATTCTTACTTCATAGTAAAACTTCGTAATGATTATTATATCTGTCTATATAGGTATTTGCCCACCTAAGTCAACGTAAAAACCTCTGCCTACATTTAACACAAACGCCGATAAAATGTTTATTTCATCGGCGTTTGAGTTAAATGTATGTATGTATGTATGTTAAATGTATGTTAAATGTTAGAGTAAAATATGTTTATATTTTTTAATTGGGAAATATCCAATTTGACACTGGTAAGATTATCCCCTCAATTGGGTTGATATGTTGCCATCCAAGAAAAAAGAAGAAGAAGAAGACATTCATTTGTCATAATTATATTTTTAAAGAAAAGTCACACATCAAAAGATTTCCATATTACTGAATGTATAAAACCAGTGATGTAACCCATTCTAAATGAAAATAGATCTACGATGATTTGTTTAAGTTTGCAACAAATTATATGCCTCGTCAGAATAAAACTTACAAAAGAAACCGATTTCTGGTATATCCCGCAAAACTCGATTCCGATCTTCCCCTTTCGCCAATGTCTATAAAACACGGTCTCTACTAGGTAACAAAGCTAGCAAATAATGTTGATCTCATATCGGACGGGAAGTGCTGATGGCGTTGTTCATACGATATATTAAGATACCATTGTTTTAGTTTGTTTGTTTGGGTGCAAAAGTTTTAGTTTTGTTGGGCTACCTGTGTGTATTGTAGGCATTCCATCATTTATACCTTACAATATGAAAAACATGTCGTTATATTGAATCCAATAACTATACATACATATAATCACGTCTTTATCCCCAGGGGGCTAGGCAGAGGTGAATTAACACCAACATTTCAGCAGTCATTGAATTCTGTCCCGCGTAATAGGTAGCCTCTTGCCGTCTTCCGGGCACTATTGTTCACTCAAGCCATGCATCTGAGGCTGAGTCTGGGCTGTATATATTTGATCGATGTTAAACAGCTCTAGTTTTTAGTCGCCTTGCCGACGCCGCATGGGAAGAGATGGGGTGGTCCAAATTCTACTCTGTCGGGAATCAAATAAAAATGATTTAAAAAACTATTGATATCAAAATTATTTATTATCATTTATTTATCACCAAAATAATAATCTTATCATCATCCTTGCGTTAATCTCGGTTATATCTGAGATATCAAAGATCTTTAGTTAGACTGGTTATATTGAACCTTTTTTTAGGATTCAGACTACCCATAACGACTCTCATAGTTGTTCGTACCACAACCGGGACCCAAAACGCGACGGCTTTACTTTTTTCCAATTCATGGAGGAGTCACAGTAGCTTGTAATCCAAATAAAAGTTTATCTCTATGTAAGCTTTTAAGTCGGAAGTACAAAAATTTACAAACATTCCATATATACCTATAAATACTAACCAATGCGGTAACAAGCAATAAGATATCAATATCATCATTATCATATTCACCATGATTTGGACAAGGGTTACTTGTTTTGGACAGGTACTATATATATATTCCATACATACCTGTCAGTCATTCCCTTCATCTTTTCAATAAAATATCAAACATAAATATAACATACGTAAAGAAAATGTAGGTAATACCAAATAACAGAGTTCATATATTTCTGCTCAGCTTGGTGATATGAAAAAGTGTGTAAACATAAAAACATCCGTGTGAAAGTAAACAGAACAGATATAAGAAATGAGGAGAAAATTCCAATCACGTTCTCCACACGTTGTTCTAATCAAGTGTAACGTACCTGTAGCGTTCTTGAAACTTTCAGCTCATCAATCAAACCGCACGTGTATTTTATAAATCGCTGCCTTGTGTGGGTAGTTTGTAGTTATTAAAACTTGTTACTTCGTCAAGTTTTGAACTACGGATCTGAAGAGCAGAATACGTGTTTAACTTATTATAACTAATAATTCTGTAATGTTTGTCTTCCTAAATTAATAGAAAGTACATTTAAGTGTATTGTTAGAAATGAATGAGAATGTGAAAGTTAAAAATAATGTAAAAATATACAAGTCAGTTCTCAATATTTTTGTATTTTTGACCCTGAAATTTTCCATATAAAACCAGAAACGTTTTATGTATAGTAAAAAGAATAATAAGAACGAATATTTGAAGAGTACTTACATTCCTAATACCACAACTCATTAAACGATTGAAGGATTATTGATTTAGAAATGTATAATTATGGAAGTTAAAACAGTCTAAGATATTTTTGTATGAAAACGTTATCTGGTGAACAGGAAATTAAGATATCTTACAATTAAAAAACATAACATAACATAAACTCACGCCTATATTCCCCGAAGGGGTAGGCAGAGGTGCTAGCACCCACATTTCGCCAGTTTATGTTTAGGTCCCAATGTAATAGGTGGCGAGCCTATTGCCATTAACCGGGCACTTATAAACCTGCGATAAATACACACATAACTTCGAAAAGCATCGAAAAGTCAATTAAGAGGTTGCGAATTCGCTAAGTCAGAAAATGATTTAGCTTAGTTAGATATAACAACAAAAATAGTTTACAAAGATAGTAAATTATGTTTATATATAGACAAATATAATTTACTTCACAAAAAATGTATTACTTGTCTTTGGAGTCAATTTTTTTTGTGATATCATATGTGATTAGTCACATTTTGTCTACTGAACGTAAATAATTTAAAAAAATAATTAAATAACTTGTCAATTTGGTATTGGTCCTATTTGTCAAGTAACAACAAGGCAAATAATTTGTCAAATACAGTGTCCACACATGGTAATTGTTTGCCAAATAAGTCAAATACGGCAATAGGAATAGCCATGTGAATTGCCATCATAAAATGTCGGGCACAATGTAAATAATAAAGTGACTAAATAAATCCCTATAGAATTTATTTTAAATAATTTCTATCGAAAATCGTAAGCTGCCGACAGTATCATACTTAATAGTATTGAAACAATATGCTGAAAATATTGCTATTTGAAATGAAATTTTTGTAAACCCCTGAATGTCTTGGATACGCTCAAGACCAATGCAAGGAAAATGATAGTTGCTACTTGGGAATCTCAATAAAATTAATCGATAAAACAGAAAAAATATTTGCAATAAAAAGTATGTTCGATATAAAATCTTTGTCACAACTTATATTGTATCAAATCAAAGTTTCATCTGTACAATAATAGAACGGATATCGTCGTATTCCGATAAACTAGCGGGACAATAATATGGGGAATGCGAGGAATTTGAGGGAAATAAACACATTTATTTTGGGTCAGTAAATGTCGATAAGTGGTTTGTATAAATAAACAATAGTTTTATTAATTGCAATGTACCTGTGTAGATTGAATTTACAACTAGTCACAAAATATTTAATACACTGTCTATCCAATAGCGTGATAGAAATAAAAAAATGGAATTTTGTAAATCTAAGACGAATTCATCAAATAAATCAATTAGTATACTTACCTACCAAGTTAGTTTTTAGGTGAAAATTAATTAATCACTTCATTTTTTATGATATCTGAAATTTAAAACAAAATTTCTTTCATCAATCAAAATTTCATCACATTTTAATACCACTACCATTTCTGGATGCACAGATTGGATCCAGTTTAAATGTTATTAGTTTCAGCAAATTATCACATACAATTCCAGAGTTCTATTATATGTTATCGTAATTAAAATTACATCAATTAACATTTTAATAAACGTTTAAATCGAATACAGTTTCAAAATGCAAATGACTAAATTGAAGTGTAAGCCATTAACATCATTAAATATTAAATACTTAAGATATATTTTAATCATGACTTAAAATAAGAGTACTCTAAAATAAAACTAATAATGAAAATCATCGATACAAAATACCCTTTACAAATAAATGCAGTGTGGGGTTACTATCAGGTTCGCTTGGCTAGTGGTTCGTGAAGCTAGATGTTTTGTATCGAGGCTTTCATCTTACGCGCTGGCTGTAACAAATGATCAGGGGAAGCTGATTTGGTTCAATGCGAATTTTCACTTACGTAATTTATATTTATTTTGTGTGACGTCACAGTTTAGTTTCAATGAAAGGTTGAGTTATGGTCAGTTTAGGAACTGAGTTATGTGTTAGTTTTGTTTTTGTGTTAGGGTTAAGAAACCTTAAGAGAATTATTAATCTTTCGATCCTTACATACTTCATGAGCTTCTCCTATTGTCATTAAACCTTTGGTGATCGAAAATTATAGTATGTATTTGCAACATTAAATTACTCGATTTAACAAATTAGTTTCATACCTATCAAATAATTTTTATCTGTAGAAAAGTCCATTTGTTGAAACATATACTTTTCAGGATCTGTATATGTTAGTGGCAATTATCCTTATTGTCCTTAGTTTTCGTTGTCTAAAGCTAACTAAAGATACGACTTGCAGCACATTACAATTTAAGGTCAAAAAACACATTTCCCGGAACCCGTATCTAAAAGGCTCTTTAAATTACTCCCTTATTGACTGTAACAAATTGTGCGATCTCAAAGGCAGCTGAGACTATTTTAGTATATCTATTTATTTTTAATCTATTTACTCTTT
This sequence comes from Eilema griseolum, assembly GCA_963662185.1. Classification (NCBI taxonomy): domain Eukaryota; kingdom Metazoa; phylum Arthropoda; class Insecta; order Lepidoptera; family Erebidae; genus Eilema; species Eilema griseolum. The sequence continues at coordinate 21,676,439 of OY759230.1, read as the reverse complement.
CCATGTTTTGTCTCTTGAGCCAACTACTACGTATTTACCCAAGTCTCAGCGTTATTGGAACTTCTATGAAATAAGAAGAAAACGTTAGTAAAATTTAAAAAAATCTCTGCACTGTCCAAATCTAAACCATATTAATTGTTCTGCTCGTTAAACATTATGATACATTATATTTTGTTTTGATAATATGAGTAGAAAGGGAATGGAGACGCTTTCAAACTTTATGTCAACATTTCAGATATCGACTTTCGGATATCAATACCTATGAACTTATGCGTTTACGTAATAATATGTTTATTTCATTACCATAACAAGAAATAAAACGATCGTATAAGCATATAAAATCATTTCGCACCGTGAAATAATATTTGGGAACCCGAAAAATAGCCGTAAAAGTTCCTTATTTCTCCCAAATGTCCTAATCTGAGATATTCTTGAAGATAAAGTTCGTTTTGATACGTTACGGGTCTGGGGGTATTTTACGGACCATGCACCCCTCCAGAATTCAATTTAGATGTTCGAATCTGATAAACTAAGACTACCCAACAACGTGGCTAGATACTTTCACGTAAGACGTCTGAGTGGTAGTAAATAATTTTATACTTTAACTTTCATGAAATGTTAGTTTTTATTGTAAACAGTCACATTTAAACAGAACGCCTGATAAAAACGTACTGTGATGCTCGTATACGCAAGACAATATACACTGATAGCGTTTGGTCAATTGATTAGACTTGCAATCAAATGTTCAAAATTTTAACGAATACAAATATTCGTTTGGATTGCAAACGTAGACTTTAATTTTGAGTTTCAGCAACTATACGCAAGTGTCTAGTCTCTTGTGTCCAGTTGGTAAATAAATTAGATAGATATTGATTGTAGATAAAATTATACGAAGAAAATAACTATGAATCGATTTTATTGAAGTTTCCGATGTAGTAAGGTTTCTTACTATGCTATTACGGAGAGCATTAGATAAATAAATATCAAAGCCCTGCAGCTATCACTTGCGCTCCAGTGCTGTAAAGAATAATTGACTTATAACCATTGACGTACCGGACTCGACCAAGATCTTCAATATTAAGTCAACCTTACCTGCAAGCCATTCCACCTTCTGACACTGGTATGCGTTTTCCTCTCGAAAAGGTGAGATGAGTGGATGTGAAAATGTCGCTAGTTACTGGGAGTTACGCTAAGATGATGATATGTCCAAGACTTTTGGGTTGGTTTTCATTTGACTAATTTTATATCCTTTAAAAGAGGTTTGACTGTGCTATTATTCAATACAAATATAACGAATCTGAAATTAAAGTAACATTTCTAATCTCTCATAATCACGATCCAAAAGATGTTTTATTTAATTTCAGTACTAAACAGTAAGTAAGCATGTTGCTATGTCAGCTAAGTGACAGCAACATTGAAACGTATTGCCTTCCATACAGCTTCGGGGTACCATAAACAGTTACTTAGTTTTCTCTACGCGCAGTAAAAATAAAATGTTGTCTTAGAAATACAATCATAATATGATTTATGCCAATAGTCGTACAGTTCTTAACGTATAACATTTCTTGGAAAGTCTTTGTACTTAAAGTTATAGCCAATATTTAACTTTCTAAGTAGACTTTCTTGTAATAAAAGGTTTGCATTGAAATCTGTTTTTGTAAGTTCTTGTAAATTTTTAACAAAGTAATATGTAAGGGTGGTCTGGAGCAACGAAATATATAATTATACTTTTGGAAAAGAACTTAAACATAATCGTAGATAGACAGAGGGGAAAAAGAAAAAGGAAGAATTGGATTTATTAAAATGTAAAAACTTTCTTCATTTTTTAAAGGATATAATAACCTTAATTAGAGGTATTCCTTCTGGGGGTAGAGGAAACACTGGTAATTTCGGTAAACATCTAGGATGAAATGGCTCGTTTTAGTAGTGGATTCACATTAGTAGTGTAATGTGATAATTACAATAGTAATGTAGGTATTCCAGACCTTTTAATCGTAGGACTGACTGTTTAAACACTAAGCTGCTGGTGAACGTCTTGTCCAAAATGATATGACATTGAAGCTGAGCTCACGAGTCTCCAAGACTCGCACAGCCTATTCTTCATAGCTCCTTGCTCCGTTCATAAAATTTCCTCTCAATTTTATTGCTAGAATACAATCTGTACTTTAATCTCATGACTGAGTATCATTCCACAAGTAGAACGCAGGCGTCAGACCTACAAACCAAACCGATCAATCGCAATATGTTTTTGCTGAGGTCTCTGATAGCGCTGCCGATGTATCATACGATTACAAGGTATGCACACAAGTGCGTTACGCCGACGGCGACAACGACGATGATCGACATCGTACACATTAATGGCGTTCTAAAATCAAAGAGCACTCTGCTTCTATATGTGCCATTGTGCGAGTTATCTCGAATATGGGTTTGAATTGTGGTGACGAGATTAATGTGTTGAACGCATGGCAGCACTGAACGTTGTATACCTACGTTACCGGTACAATCATTGTTGGTTACTGAAATTGGTGTCGCATATTTGTATGATGTTTATTTGAACATCATCTAAATACAATTCTAGTATAACATATGTGACATTACTATAACACATGAAGTGGTGGTTTGACGTTGTGAAAGATAATATGCCTTCTAATGGTTTGACTGTCAGAGATGCCTAATACCAAGTGAAGTGCAAAGGTTTGAAAGTGGACCTCGGATGCCAAGATGAAGGCCTAGAACACAACTGGCATTCTCAGCGCTACGGTAATGATTATGAAAATCTCATATGAAATTGAGTGGGCATCACTGACCATATAATTTTATATTATAATCTTGTCGACATCGTAAATGGCAGGTAGATTTCGGGGATAGCTAGGGATTTTTCGTTAGCCCAGGCATACGTGACGTACGAACGAACGAAAGAACGAACGAACTACTTTGCGGTTTTAGTCAGTTCAGAACAGATCTATCCACCTCAATGACCTAACGTTCGTTCGAATTTCCGCACATTGGAAAATAAAAAGAAGGGAGAAGAAGAAGGGTCACTGAAATGGAAAAATAAATTTGACTGTTTTTCTGCTGTCTTGTAATACCTCGAAGTGTGAAAGTATTTTAAGTTTAAAGTAAAATCACCAAGTTTTTGGATTATTCCGACCGAAACAAAGGTCTATAAAAACTTCTCAAGTTAGTAACTCATAAAATGATTTGATTAATCAAGTTTACACAAGATTTTTTCATTGTTCTAGTCTCAAAGAATTAACAAGTGCCGTGTTATAAAAGTGTAGGCTTTGTAAAAAAAGATTAGAATTTATGGCATGACAATTTTACATTCAGAAATATCACGTAAAAGCTTCATCGTAACTTACTTCCACCATTAAAAGTTAGATATAACAACGATTGACTCTAAGATTCTGCTCACTATCTAGAATAGCTCAAAACCTAGGTATATTTTGTCATTAAATCATTAAAAGGTATACATGCTTTTTTATCTATCAGTTTACATGAAGTAAATCGACAAATACTACCCTAAATGCTCAGTCGGGCGCGTTGTGGTCCATTCTATTATCCTAACTGCTCAATATTACGTTTACCCAAAAATGTTTATAGCACATACGACCGTTTCCAAGCCGACCTAATCAAGCGGTGCTACTCTGCCCTGTAACTTTTTCTATACACGCCAACTTACAAGGGATAATGTGTTTGGCGAGGGTAGATAACATTATATACTGCTCAAATAACGATGCCGTAGTAATTACGCGTTATGTACTCACATCTATTTTGACGAATGGGTATTAAGAGAGATTTACGATGTTTTAGACGAGTTTCATGTAATTATCACTACATAGTGTAAAACAAAGTCAATTCCCGCTATCTGTCTGTCCCTATCTTATAGGATATATACTTTAAAACCATGCAACGTATTTTGATACTGTTTTTTTATAGATGGAGTGATTCAAGAGAAAGGTTTAAATATATTGATACATCCATATTGTAGTACAGAATTTCTACGTGAATTCATTTTAAAAACTTTTTTCAGTCTAGTTACATATTAGGTAGGTACACCAAAACGACGATAACCACTCCAGTGGCTATAGTCATATAGCCAGTCCAGTCTATAGTCCACTATAGACTAAGACGCCGGTTTTTCGATTAAGAGGCCACAGATCTGAACCTGTGGCCGTTCTACCGAAAAGCCGGCGTCATTTCTTCAGGTGTCACAACAAAATAAAGATATTTTACTTACTGAATTTATGTTCTCTAATTCCGATATTCGGCCATAAGATTACATGATGACTTTTAAATTTATTCTTTATTAATTAAACTTTTTTTTTTTAAAAAAAAGGAGCAAAAGTAAACCCTGCTTTTGTTATAATAATTCTACTTTTATAAAAAAAAAATTATATTATCAATCACATGTTATTATTGTAGTGACACAATACCTAATCTTTAGACTATTTAACGTGTAACAAAATTTCAAGGATTATATTTTGTACCTTATTCGATTCTAATCCTAATATTCGAATGCGCTCACGATGTGTTATTGGTTTTATTTCAATATTTTTAGTATTGTAAACTTACAACAACATCAATCAATTTAAGACTATACAAAAAGTAACAATATTCATTAATTTTGTTAAAACTACTAGTGTTGTACTACTAGTGATTGATAATATAATATTTTTTTTATAAAAGTAGAATTATTATAACAAAAGCAGGCTTTACTTTTGCTGCTTTAAAAAAAAAAGAAAGTTTAATTAATAAAAAATAAATTTAAAAGTCATCATGTAATTAAACTTTTTTTTATTAATTAAACTTTTTTTTTTTTTACAAATGGTAAAGAATGAGACGACTGTACACACACATCATAAAAATTACGTACCTAATTTTTTAACCTAAATTTACAATACTGGATTGTGAGTTTTATAACCTCATCTACATAATACCTATAGGTACGCTCTTTACCTACAACGTTAAAAAAATCTACACATTTTAACAAACTCAGTAATGCAGACCGCCGAAATTCGAGCGGTATGACGCTTTTACATCATATTACTCTCGCATTCAACGAGATTGATGTATGAAAAAAGCTCTTGAAATTGGTAAAAAGGGAAGGCTAAGTGTTAGGGGCGAGAGTGATCGAAAAACGGAGGTTTAGCTACAATTTTGTCACGCGTTTCACTGAACAAATGTTGCCTTAAGATTTGGTTTAACTTATGTGCCGCACGTTTTATTAGTGGTTGGATCCGGGGCAATCGTATATCGGGTTTTATGTACATAGTACAGGTGTAAGCGTTAAATGGGTTGTACGCTCGGAACAATTGTTCGCTTTCGGTTTTATTCTAGGCTAACACTCTTCTTTGCACACAGTTTTATTCTAACAGTTAGAATAGAACTGTTAGAATAAAACTGCCGCGTGGTTTCCGGCAGAGTAGAATTAGGGCCACCCCATCTCTTCACACGCGGTGTCGTACAAGGCGATTAAGGGCTATCCCTATGGTTGTTTAACATCAGACAGATATGTACAGCCCAGACTCAGCCTCAGACGCATGCCTCGAGTCAACAATAGTGCCCGGAATATGGCAATAGGCTCACCCCCTATTACGTTGGATCGAATACAATTATTGGTGAAATATGGGTGTTAATTCACCTCTGCCTAACCCTACAGGGATAAAGGCATGATTATATGTATGTATGTAGTTTTATTCTAAAAATCTTCGTTGTTTGTAAAATAAAAACAATCATAACTGTTAAAATATTTTTAACAGCAAAGATTCTGTTCAGTTAAATAATATATCTATTTTTTTTTTGCATGAGAATAAAGTTATTGCTATTAAGTAATAAATATCTGAAGATATAATTTTTTTTTCTTTTTACGTGCGCAAAATCCCCACGGATACCCCTCCCCCCCCCCCCTCCGGAGCCGGTGGAAGAGGTTATGTCGGACTCGAACCGACTAAAACCCACGCCGCCTGTGGGTCACTTTGGTTGCCGACGGTGAGGTTGACAGGCATATCCCTCGCACCCCGGCCGACCCAGGGCCATCTGAAATTTTTTATACACACATATATATATATATATCTAAATATATATGCTTTTACAATAATATTGCAGCGCGTTTTTTTTTAAATACTTTCAATACAGTGTTTTGTTACACCCGATATAGGTACCTAATATTTTCCTGTTTTAGAATTTTCATAGACATTTTAATTTCAGTATATAATTTAAATAATTGCAGTCTCTCATTTGTGATCATATTAATTTAGTAAATTTCTGAAAGTGTAATGATATCCTATAAAACATTAAATAATGGTAGCGTCTATATTAAATGTCAACTTGAATATGTATAAAATGAATACTATCATTGTATTGTGAGGTTAGAGAGGAAAGGCATCAATACGTCACCAGCATTAAGAAAGCCTCAAATGTGGCAATTACACCTATTGAGGCGACCGTAGACGAGAATCACACTATCTATTGACTCCTATCAAGAAGTGGTAACAGACAATTTTTCTTTTTATTTCAAATTTTCTAAAATATTTGGTCATAAAACTCATGTAGCACTATTGAACTTGAAATAATATGTTATGTAATTTACCATATACAAAATGTTTTTCAATTGAGCAATTATAGTGCTCATTTGCACCAATTTTGTTCAAGTATCAAATAGTGTTTTAAATCAAAAATAATATCAAAAAGTATCAAGTATCAAATTTAATGTGCTTTTGAAATGTAAAGTTAATGGAACTTTACATTTAAAAAGCACATTAAATTTATCAAAATAACTGCCTGTGAGTTTTTCTTCTACATTTTACAGTTACAGCTAGAAAATAAGTAGCTTTGATTAGTTAGGAACTTGGTATTTGTGGATTAGTTTGTAAAAAATAAATTATTAAAAAATATGAAAACCCGTCCGTTGTCTGAAAGATCGAAAGCAGTCGATTGATTCGATCTTTTAGATAGCAGTGGGTTATTTTTTTTATTTAATAATTTATTTACTGTCACATACGACCATAAATTATAATAAATTTTTGCAAAAATATTTGACGTCGTATTATATATTACGATAAATTATAAATCCGTTAAGGAACCGTTTAAAGTTATCTACCGTGTTCTACCCGACGGCAACCAAAATGGTTCGTACGTGCATTTTCATTATTACCTCCCTTAGAGCAATGGAGTTATTGAATCGGACGATAAGACGCCACAGTAATTTCCTGCCATTTACTATCATTACTCTTCCCCATGATCACGATCACCTAATGTCACCGTCTTGTAGGGTGCCGCACCCACAAAAAGTGCAGGTTCACAACTTCCAAAGAAAATGTGGGAAACTATTTCCGTCTGACGCTGTTATTGAAAAGTCCGGATACGGTGGCTATTGTAAGAAAATTGAAATTGGTGTACTTATAAAAATTAGGGACTAAAAGGGGCAGAGTCCGTCCCTACAATTTTCTGTGAAGTATTAATCTTTAGTGTAGGTTAAAAGTTTGGTCAATGAAAGTCATAAATCGTTTATTTGTCCAAAAACGGGTAGATATAAAAAATATAACAACATAATTTAGCAGCAGCCATTTACATAATTATATAGGTACTGCGTTATACAATGTGCAGAGCTTTATTGAATTAAATCTTGGTGAATAGTTTTAATGTGGAGAGTTACAAAAGCAAACCGTAATTACTGTATTCATTAATAAACGAGTTTCGACAGGGTATCTATTAAGAATTTTTTTTTTTTTTTTTTTTTTTCTACACAACGCTATCTAGACCCATGGTAAGCATAGCTTAACTAGCTTGTGTTATGGAATCTAGAATGCTGATAAACATACTTAGAATTTTTTTTTTTGTAAATACATACATATTATACATAGAAACACCCAGACCAATGCAAATATACATATTCATGCATACAAATATTTGCACTGAGCGGGAATCGAACCCGCACCTCCTGCATAGCAGTCGAATGCTCTACCGCTACGCCACGGAGGTCGTCAAATTATGTTGTGTTTAAGAGTACATGAAACATAATCATTTTATATTACATTGACTGACACTTCAAAAATATTTAAACTATTTCTAATTGATCGTGATAAGAATTCCGAGATTCTTTTATATTAAGTGCAATATACACATCTGAAACTGCTGAAATTTAGTCCGTTCAAAATGTTATAAATTACAAAAGATATTGCTGCACCAATGTCCTTAAAGGCTAGTAATTCTATATCTTCTGAGTATGTTAATCATAAACCGGTAACAAGAGTGCCTAATAATGACAAAACAATAAATCAAACTAATTTGCAACTAACAAAGAGGGAAATGGTCGAGACTATGCAAGATCGATTAATGGCCTCTAATTACGCAATTTCTGGCGATCTCTAATTGTGGTACGGACCAGTATATTCTGCGTGACAGTAGGTTATTTCCCCCGGGGGCGGTAAAGATAGCGGGCCACATGAACGTGAAAAATTTACTGGAAATGCTGCATTTTTAAAGAGCTCTTTATATTTTGTATGGCAGGAAAGGGTACGACGATTGATGTGCGGGTGAGTGGATTCTTAATTGGGGTAATGCCTTTTGATAAATTTACAGTAAAGCCCTATCCGGATTTCCGAGTTCATTTATCACCTCTGTTTTCACGCAAAACATTGAGTGAAATTGAATGCACGCTGCATGTTAAATAATGAAACATGTTTTTATTCCATAGGAAGAACTAAGCATTACACCATTATAGTCAATCATATTGCTGTTAACTGGGTGTTTTGTGATTAGACATAGCGAAACGAAGTGTATATTATAAAGGCAAGGCCAGAGAGAGGTAGTGCTTAGTTGTTAATTTAATATTAAGGAGTGTGAGTACGTAATGGCATATTTGTTCTCATAATAGTCGAAGAATATATCATAGAAGTCAAAAGGTTTAGCTTTCATTTCGTTCTTTAAAATGTACTTTACTGCAAAAATGACATAAAAACTGCTAAATTATAGCATAATTCACTTCCCTACCTTTATCACGGTACAATACTGAATAGCACAAAGCAAGAAGATAGCCGTCTCTGAATCTTATTATTCCACAGAGATTAGCCATTATGCCATTACTAACTACTGCCAGAGCGTCCTCAAGGCCTACATCTATCTTACTTATTATACCACTTCTATGCATTTTACATCTGCGGCAGCAGCAGTCGCGTCGCGCCGATGGTACAACGAGCTAAAATTATTCACTGAGTCGTCGGGCATTGTTCTCTCATACTTTATTTGTCTCAGCCAGCGGTCTACCACATTTTAATGCTCTTTTTGGATTGTTGCGTGTCGCTTGCAAGGCTAATCCTTCTACTCCAGTAATTTGCGATCAAAAATAAAAATCCATCAAAGTAAAATCATGAGTTTTAATGAAAACCAAAGCAAAGTGTTAAAAAAGATTGTTGAGATTTATGTTTCAGCATTTATGTGTTTAAAATTAATTAAGTACTTTGTTCAGTTAATTTTGTTTTATTTATGAACTGAGTGAGGTTACAAAACAGTAAATTGTGTTACAAATATAGACATCCAAAGTTAGTCCTTTGTTAACGTTACAACTGACGCTGGTATTATTATTTAGGTAATTCTTAAGTGGGTTTGCGATACTTCATTTAATATACATAATCATTTTATTTTCGGACATAGGTCCAAAAATAAATGTGTGTGTATGTGTGTTGGTAACAATGATCTTAAAATAATGTTAGTACTACATGAAACACAAATAGCAAAATTACAAAATAAATAAAAGGCACGCTTAACATGTTGGCCGACCCCTTGGACAGAACCTTCAGGATGCTGTTGGTGCTACCTAGCAGTCGAGTAGATAATGACGCGCTCCGCTTTCTTATAGCGTAAAAATCATCGCAATGTGCCTCCGCGAACATATTTGATGCGCTACAGAACCTCGGCAGGTTCAGCAGCACCTGGAAAGCATATATTGTACTGAACTCGTAGTGCGTTGTACGTTCGCTGCATGGAGTTGACCGACAGGCTGTATGTGTAGAAAGACTGGCAATAACATTTGAAAAGTGTTACCTTCACTGGTGTTGTGCAAACCTGCGCGCCAACATGTTACACCGGACGAACAGCGCCCTACGCTCCCTGTCAATACCAGTATTATTTCAATTATAGTGCAGGGCTCTACCACCACCTTTGGGGCCCAAACCAATACTGGATGGAGCACCTGGTAACTCACGGACGAGGTATTTTTTTAACGTGCAGGAGTCCACTCGGATGTCCCCCAGACAAGCGACTCCACTTCTCTCAAGTCATTTCCAAGCCTGGGCTCATGAAGGACGCCAAAGCCGCCCACGCGCTTTGCGATATATGCAGGACGCAGGAATAGGTTCTGTCACAGGTTTTACTTTAGGAGTTGCTGCCAGATGGCAGTCGCTTCTGGACCAATAAATTGAACCCCCGGTTCAATAAATAGAACCCCGAGCTCCAAACTGCAAACACTGAATTGAAATCGCAATCAGAATGATTATTATTATTTCCTACAATACTAGAGTGCCGAGTGTTGAGTCGAAAACAGTTAAGCTCACCTTTATACATAAAATATCGTTTTGTATAGGTATCACAAAAATTTATGTGTACAATAAAAATATGAATATGAATACCAAACAATAAGCTGAGAATAAGAAATCCCTTCGAATAAGCCTTAACTGAAATCGAAGGCAAATTCTTAAATCTGGCTTAATGTTTGGCATTAAACCTCCTTATGTATATTTTGCTAAAATTTATGGACACTCTCAGGTTTATAACTAAGCTATCTAAAATGAAAATCTTTTATAGTCAAAATGCAAATTTAGTCCCATTATGCCAAGTACATGGTGCATTATTTAAGATTAAAAGTTGACAGTGTCAATATTTAAGTAGATATAATGTAGTCGTAATTTTAAAATGTTATGTTAATTTACTTATGTTAAAAGATTCATTTGTTATTTTAATAGTTGTTAAGTTCGCGCTTTTATTTAAATGATGCTCACCTATATACTTATACACTTACCTGGGAATAAATAAAGTAATAAATTATAAGAAATCTATTTTTGCGCACATATTTTAATTGTAATATATTGCTGCTTTCAATTTATATATTATTTCCAATAATTTCATAATCCGAATGTCTTTTACAATGGTTATTTATGTAAAACTGTTTCATCCCCTTACTGTATATTATTATTTTATTATCTGGTGTGAAATATGTGCCTCACTATTAACCTTGTGGCTCTCGAACTTATGTTTAAACTCAAGCATCAATTTGTCAATTCAATCCTACGTCCACGTCCTAATAGTATTATAAATGTGAAATTTTGAACATATTTGGATATTTGTTATTTAATCACGATCTAACTGTTGGACAGAAGTAACTGAAATTAGATAGATTTATTGTACACAACACACAGGCTATCATAACGCGGGTGTAGGTCCTCATGGGTTGCGTCAACGGGATCAAAATTTTAAACGGGCGGAGCTACTGGCATCAGCTTACTTGGCTTGGCTTGGCTTCTGTTCCATGTTGTGTTCCCGGTGACGAGAAGGGTAGCCAGATCTACCTGGAGGGTTTTTGTGCTGTCAGTGGTAAGACCAAAAGCTTGTTCTGCTTTGTCTTTTACACTGACGGCACAGATACTCTCAATGCTTGCAGAGTTGGCAGCGCGAGTGTGACTCTCTTGGTTTTGCACTCGTCCATAGGCCACGGTGACCACTTCCCATCAGGTGGGCCGTGTGTTTGTCTGCCACCTAAGAGGTATAAAAAAGGCTTGTATGAAACATTTAACTTCTAAACCTAAAACTTTTACAGTTTATCAAGTCATTACTCTCTACTCGCCTTACAGATATCAAGATTGAGAATCTTAAAATGTAATGGTTTAGAAAACCTTGAGTAGACCCTATAAACTAAAGTTAGTTGCCATAATAACGTGATAGCACAAACTAACCGCATATCCCTATAAAACTACGGTACTTTTATCGTTAGACGCGTAAATTCTCGGATCCTCTGGGATTGCAATAAATAGCTGAAATCCTGGACTTCGACCACTGACATCGACAAGTCCGATAGGACTTAGACACAGCTCCTTTCTTACGTCTTGCGTACCTTACCTACTTAATCGGATCAGAAGAAAGTTTTTATTACTGTTCCAATTGGGATTACACCCGATTGTACTTTGTTACATATCGTTGATAAGATGTTAACGAGTTTTATACGAGGTAAGTCTAAATAATAGCTAGTATTTATAAAAATCATTATATTGTTTTCACATTAAACGAAAAATTACAGCACAATATGGGATTCTTTAAGAGGGGCATTAGAAGGTTTTTTCGCCTCTGGTGTGGTATGCGTCCATAGGCTACGGCGACCACTTCACATCAGGTGTGCCGTGTACAATTTTTTTTACACTTCACATCAGGTGTGACGTGTAAAAAAGACATGATGAAAACTAACTGCATGATACAATTTTAACCGAGCCATGTCGATAGCATCATAATAAATGATTCAATATATAGAACTGGGATAGGATATTCTGTTAGAAAAATTGCTTTTGTTATATAGTTAATGGATGCAAAATAATGTCTCGACTGATAATCCATCCTAATAACATAAATGCGAAAGTAACTCTGTCTGTCTGTATGTCTACACGCTTAAACCACTGAAGCGATTTTCGTGAAATTTGATATAGGGGTAGATATAGGGGTAGATTAAGGTCTAAACCTTGAGAAAGGACATGGGCTATGTTTAATCGCGGTAACTGACATGCGACCGCGGACGGAGTCGCTGGCAACAGCTGTAATTTATAAATTTGTATGAAATCGTACCACCCGAAGACATAAATTTGTATTTCAATTCTTTTTACTATTTACATCAGTTATGAGAGTCATTTAGTCACCCAGTTCAAACGCAACTGCTTTTCATGCTGCAATTAGTACATTACATTAAAAATCACTCGCTGATATATTATATTGTTTCATATAGTTTAAATTTCATAAGGATCACAGCAACACAATTAAGATGTACGGGTCAGAATAAGTTCTGACCGAAAAGTAAGCTTTTGAACGATCAATCAAGACAATTCAATTGAAACTGAATCCGATATATACAGGGGAGCCGTTCAGATTGATATATAGCATTCTGTTACGATCTCGCACACTAAGGGCTTATCTTACTGAAGTTAAATGAAAAAGATGTTCTCGAAATATCCATTTACTGAAACAAAAAAATTATATATTATGTATATGCCCGTTTCCCTTCGGGGTAGGCAGAGACAAAAGCCAACCATATTCTCTCCTGGAATTTACACATAACACTTCATGCAAGCCCGCCAGTTTCGAGTACAAGGTTGTGATTGTTATAATAAAATTAAGTGTAATATCTAATAACTAAACGTTTGCAAAATCTTTGTAAGGCTTTATTTCAGTGAGTCTGACCGGCTCATGTCCTTATAATATTATAGTATTACAAAAGTAGATAATAGTAATGTGTTCTGCTTCATCAAGCGGCTTTAAAATAATTTCTCCACTTTATAAGCCGACAGTCTGTAGAATGAAGATTCTGAAAAAACTTGAAATATTTAAATAACAGTGTAGTGTTTCTTAGAATATGTTGAAATCAAATAAAGAATACCGAATCTATAAACCTCTGGTCATTTGAAATAATATATTTTTTGTTAGATCTCGTTAACTTTTCTGCTAATAACCATTACAAATATGCCGACGAAAATATCATTATGTGTAAGCCAAGTATTTAATTTAGTTTTTATACATATTTATGGCATATACAAAATGAATTGATCAACTAGAACCTTATTACGCGTATCTTCTTATTCAAATATATGTACTACTATTTTTAGATGTCTTTATTTTATTATATAAATTGTCAGTCATAATATATCTTTACTTAAATCGTGTCACCTTAATTATAAATAAATAATACAATTTTAGTACTAATCGAATAACCCACCACTGAAGGTGCCCATCACACTTGCTGCGTTTCCATACTGGATTTCAATGGCCAGCCTCTGCACCAGGAACAATCCGGAGCAGGAGTGACCAGTAGCCTAAATGAGCCTCTGCCCAATCGCCTTTTCAAGGCTTTTGACCTCTTTGCACCAGCTCCCTAGAGTTTCCACCGTTACTACGGCACGAAGTGGTACTGCGGGTCCAATTCAGCGTATTTGAGTCTCTTACTCGAGCTGGCGTTACCCGCAGCGGCTGACAGGGAGTGGATGGTGCAACTAAGGTAGCTGGCGGTTACAGTGCTGACCCAGGTCACATCGCATAACAGTTCGTTCGTTCTCTTCCAGGGCACCAAAGGTAGTCCGTCTGACGTACCTAGATCCGGAGGCTCAAGTACGCAGGGTACATTCGCCGACACAAGGGCCCTGCGCAAGATGTCGTTCAGAGCGTGGTGTCCCGAAAACCTTTCACTGCACCGACAACTCAAAGCGTGATAGCCATCCGCCATGGAACCGCAGGTACCTTTGTAGAGGTTCACACCTTACAGACCAGCCAGGAAGCCAACGTCACACGCAGAGAGTCGCCGTCGAGCAGGGTACTCAGATGAGGCGAAGGCTTCAAATCACGCTCCAGATTCCGGCTGTGACACCGCCCGCAGTCTAGCCTTATTGGTGGGGACCAATAAAGCTACGGGGGTAGCTCATCACATCTAATAGTTGAGGTACTACTACTACTAATTAGTATTTAAATGAATCACTACAATAAAAGAGCTTTATTAAATTTTAATCTTAAGAAGGGTAACGTAATCTTTAAAAGTTGTCGACAGACTTCAACCCTTGTCAGACCTTTGTTGAACTCCCAACATTTCGCCTTTAAGTTGTTCTATTTAAATTATTTTATTAGATAACTACTTGGTAGTCTACATAATTTTGAAGAGTTTTAGTTACGTAGTTCCTATGTGTAAATAAGAAAATCAATCTCATAGCCATATTTTTTCCTTATACCTAAAAACATTCTTTATTCCTATTACGGAATCAGACATATCACAACATAACATTTATAAAGGTAGCTTTGTCCGACATGTAGTATGCTTATGCTGCTTCGGAGTTCGGAGTCCTGCAAGATTTGGAGCTCTTAAACTTGTGTTTATACTGGTAGTAAAAATAGACATTTAGTTCTGTTTGCCATTTCAAGCTTTCAGATTGTACCTACACAGACAATATAGAAACCAAATTTGAAAGACTACATTCGATGTACAATTCAATGACCACAATCAATACAGTTTCACTTTCTATCAGGTAAGATAATGCCTAGCCTGGCCTTTCAAAAATAAAAAGAAATCCACCGACATAATACAAGATCACCCAATTTTAGGGTTCCGTACCTCAAAAGGAAAAAATCGGAGCCCTTATAGTATCTCTTCGTTGTCCGTCTGTCTGTCTGTCAAGAACTTTTTCTTAGCAATGCATAGAGCTATCAAGTAAAAATTCATACCACATACTCAACTCTATGACGTCTTGAATCTGTGCAAAAATCAAACTTCTAAGTCAACGCATTCAAAATAATTCGGTTCGGTTTATATAGCTTAAGTTCCTGAACCCTCGGTGCGCGATTCCGACTCGCACTTGACCGGATTATTTTGAAATCATTCCTGTTATTCTGAAGTGTTCAGAATTCAAGAGTTAAATAATCATCCATGTTGAAAGATATTACAACTTAGTATTATAGTAGGTCATAAATCTAAAATTTTAATTGAACCAAATTTTTTCTATTCAACTTTTGAAACTAATCTCGTAATTCTCATTTTTGCTATTAAAGCGTTTTCTCAACGATCATAATAATTTTAATTAAATTCCCCACGCACTTATATTAAATACTTCTTGGAAATCTTATAAGACCTAGACAGTATAATTTTTCAATATAATGAGAACTTAATTGCATTACATACCTATTGTACATATATCAAAAGATTTTTGGAACTAATAAAATTCATTAATGTATTAGTTTAATCTTATATCGTACACTAAAGCAATCATGCTCCTAATATACTTTCAGTTGTAGTATATCAATGGGTATTTTATATCCATTTAACGTATAGTAACTGCTTGAGACTACCTAGTAGTGGAAAAAACGTAATGGTTGGAGGCCATAAGGTATAAGGTCAATAGAACTTCTTTAGCGCAGTTTCAAAGAGTCAAAATTCTTTGCCGTTGCTGGACTGTTACAAACCTTACCTACCGCTTCGCCATATTCTGAAAATAGGCGCAAAATCACTTTTTTTTTTTTTGACCCATGGTAAGCATAGTTTTACTAGCTTGTGTTATGGAATCTAGAATACGGAAACATACTTAAATACTTTTTTTTTTGTAAATACATACATATTATACATAGAAACACCCAGACCAATGCAAATACCCATAGTCATGCATACAAATATTTGCACTGAGCGGGGATCGAACCCGCGCCTCCTGCGTAGCTATACCACTGTTTTTCAGAATTGGTAAAGGTACATATTTAAAAGAAGTAAGAGTATACTTAGTAAAATCAATAAATCGATTTGTTTCATTAAAACCTAAAATTTACGATTACCTACTGACTGAAAAACATTTATTGGTCCTCAGTTAATAGGTCAAATATAAAACTAACTCATTCGTCACATAGCCATCATGTCACCGTATGGGAAAACGCACGTCGTGCATCTCAGGTAGGTAACGTCAATAATAAAATCATACCGAATTTATTTCCTATGAAATCAACAGTTAAGATAGCCAAGTACTGCATAGGCATTAAATTTTTTTTTCGTCTTGAAGAAAACATAACGAGGTGGAATCACGATGCGCTCGATATAACATTGCAACAGCTATTACCTGACGGAGTTTGCGGAAAATCGTTATTGCTCACTGCCTTAGACTGCGATCACAGTGTAGAAATGCAAATTATTGAAAATTGGGAATCTTCTTGCGACGTAAATTATTGAACTGAAGACTGTCTTTTAGAATGAGGTAACTGACGTAACAGCATTTGCAACTGTAGCAAGATAACGCCTCATTACATTGTTTACCTCATGGAGATAGAGTGCACCGATAAGAATATATTATAAAAATCGGTGATAACTAACTCTTTTTTTAGTCTGCAGATTCAGATCAGGCATCAGAGGACGATTTATGACTACCGGTTTAGAAGTTTTGGTGCAGTTATGTTTTGTGAAGGCAAAGACATCAAGCAATTATAACACACTTGCAAAAAGAGGAGAAAAGTAAAAAAGAAGGATATGAGGGTGAGACGATAACTGTTACGTAATCAACTTAGATACGATGGGAGGTGTAGAGCTATCCTCTAATCAACTAGCACATCCCAGTCCACTGTTGGACTAGGCTTCTTCCAATGTTGGGAGGCTTTGGACTACTGTTACCACGCTGGCCAGACTGGGCTTAATTTCAAGTTTTCCTTATCTCGCAGTGATATCATCTGCGTATTTCTCCGTCACCACACGGATAGAGCTATCTTTCATACCATTTATTACCTATTTTCGAATAGATCAATAGAACTCTACAAATATAAATTATTATTCATTTTTTAGGGTTCTGTACCTCAGCAGGAAAAACACGGAATCCATATAGGATCACTTCGTTGTCCGTCAGTACGGTTGTCTGTCTGGATGTCTGTCTTTCAAGAATTTTTTCTCAGGAATGCGTGGAGGTATCAAGTTGAAATTTATACCACATACTCAAGTCTATAACGTCTTGTAACTGTGCAAAAATATAACTTCTAAGTAAACGTATTCAAAATATATTACAGTTTATGTAGCTTAAGTTACGGAACCCTCGGAGCGCAAGTCCGACTCGCACTTTACCGGCTTTTTGTTTCTTGAAGTCGATTTAATTTCTTTTTATATCTAAGATTGTTATATGCTACTATTACTTTCACTCATAGAGTATTATATCGCTCGCTCAACTAACATGTGGGTAACCCTTGGTATTTCAAGTGCACAAACTGCTGAGCGTGCAACATAATACTTTCCATTGAAGGTGGAAGTGGTCACTTTGAACACGACTTCGCTTTACAAAAACAATATCTTTACAAAGTGAAGAAATATTGGGACATTTTCGACGGAAAACTGAGAATGCATTTTACGCTTTACAGTTTTGCGATTCCATTGGCTATTATTTTGTGTGGCAGTATCAATTCCGCTGGAGTCTTTTGTCTTTTCCTGTGCTTAAAGACTTTTGGTAGAGGTAAAGATAAAAATAAATCTATTTAATCTAAAATAGTTTAGCGTAGAGAAGTACTAAAAGTAACAAATTGGATCTGGTTGGTGCTTAATGCAGTATAGGTACATGAGTTTTGTTCAGATCCGTAAAAATATATTTATAAAGTCTACATAACTAATTGATCACGTTGTTTATGTGTGGATTGTATGCTCTATAATAGGATCGTCGTTAATTTAAGGATATGTGACATTTAAAAACCACTATGAGCGTGATGGAGTTACACCATTTTTTTTCTGATTTATGATTCACTAAACTTGAAAAACGCATTAAAGACGCTGGAATTTTCATTGGCTTCTAAGAAAATGTGAAATTTTACAAAAAGACAGCTGCTTCACTATTTAGATACACGACGAACGTGGACACTTCGAGCGACACTTCAGAATAACATATCGTTTTAAATACCGACTGACAGATGACACATTTCGACATTCTTCAACTTGTCGTTTCTGAAATACGCACCGCTCCTCCCTTTTATATTTATTTTAGCTTGTCACCGTTTGAATCATCTGTCTTCAAAATAGAATTTTACTTCTTATTTCTTTGTGCATAGAATATAAATTGTAATGCTACAAAATTATCGAATTGAATATTTCAACACAATACAGAACACTTTAACAAGAACAGACTAAAAGTTCGTTTAAATCTGTTTGATTCTTAAACACGTTAATGTGACCGATACGGGTTACTGGCTAATTTGTTAAACAAAATGTGATTGCTCTAAAGGATGAAATTAATTCAAACTTAAAATGAGGAATGATAAAAAGAAAAGCGATTCACTATTGTAGCAGTCAAAAATATTTAAGCGCATAAGATTTATTAGGATCGTTATTTTTGTATTTTTGTCATAGTATAATAGGAAGAGCATAAAATATGTTGTCAGTTTATTTATATCAATGTTACATGAGTTACTAAAGACTTGCACATGTTAAACGAATGACTTCTTTTTGGGTTTTTTATGGTGATTAACATGTTAATAATTTTAGGGTAACCATAAGAGTATGGATTTCAGGCCTTTTCATGGTTGAAATTCACCAAAATAAGTACCGAGTTTGCAAAATAATTGAGCCATTCATAAGGCTCGTGATAGCGGCCCGGGGCCCGTTCCAGCACAATGACTAATAAGAAGTTAATCCGCAAATAAAAGTGGAATTGAAACAGAAGTGGAACGCCTTTGCGCGCCGTGTGGGTAGGCTAACGTCGATTTGTCTTTGTCGGCGTCACTGAACTCGTCAGAAATAGATTAAGCTCTCTCACTCCATCTAATGGCGCCTCATTTGTTTGGCTTTAAGAGAAAAATTGCTCTTAAACTCAGCACGATAGAATCTTGTCGATGAGTTTCGTTTGTTTGACTCAATTTGAGCACCCGGTAACTCCAATGCTCCTCCAGTCCGAAAATTTTCAAATTCACTTGAACACTTCCAAGTGGCACATCCAGCAAATTGTTTTAAGCACTTGTGTTGCTATTCCGTTTACCTTAAAAAATGTTATTGTCCTTGTTACCAACTTACTTTCATGCTTTGTTTACCTTCCAATTGGGTATAAGACAGAGTTCTTCTTCGCTCTTGTTTATTTTTTTTTATTTGTTGTTAATCGAGTTTACTTGGTTGACTCCAATTTCAATTAAAGTTTGTGTACATAACAAGGAGCAATTAACATTTCGCAATAATTCTCAATTCAATTTTACCGTACGGAATAAACTTTAATAATTTCTGTACTTAATTGGGTAGGTGCTGCATTTTTTTTTAATTAAACACGTTTCCTTATGGACTAGCGCAATAAGAATAGTGAAGAAAACTTATGAAAATCACGCTTGAAGTAGCCCGTGTTAAGCATTCCCCGAGACAGGCATTTAAATTTAAAGAAGAGGAAGAAATTAAAAATTTGCAACTTTAGAATGAACTAGTGAGACTGCCACTTGCAGTAGATGAGCGAGTTAACCAGACGGAAACGAGAATTTTACGTATGCTGTTTAAATTTTTGTTGAAAGTAATATTGAGATACCTTGGGATGGTATTCCATTGTATATTTTTTCCTTGCGGTTTATATTTTTTAATAATAGGAATGTTAATAATTTATACTCATAGTTCAGCCCTCATCCAACATTCACTGCCATATATTTTTTTTAAGGTTTTTATTTCCAAATTACAAAGATGGTACATTTTGACTATCGTACAATACCACACATCTGGAGTTTACCAGTGGTATGTTAAACAAAAACATTTATTTCGAATTACAAGCTCCATAATTATGTTGGTAATATAATTACTATGGATCTTGTATTTTTCTTCAATAAATAGTGCTGTCATTGGTTTAATGACCAAACTTTTTGCAAAATATCGATTAATTTTCAGGGTTCTAAATTCTGACGATCTTCCAAATGAACCTAAAATGATAATCATTTTACTGTAGATTCACTTAAACGATCTTGTATTTTAGTTATTCTTTACTTAATTTTTTTTTAAATACAACTTCGGTAGCAAAAATACGAGATCATTACAATTATTACCAGCTCATTATTATAAGTATTAATGTCCACGCTCGACAAATATAATGTTAAGATACCATAAATAATGAATTTGAAGCATGTGGTACATGCGACCTAAAATAAATTTGTCTCCTAAAATCCTGTTACTCGGATATCACCGAGTTTTGAATCGTACATGAGAATATATTATACTGGAAGTGTCATTTTTAACAATTCTGAGAACAGGTAGAATATGATTATAAAAAAAATAGGGTTAGAGTAATCCCAAAAAGTTTTGTAGGTATCGAAAATGTTTCATATATAGAAATGTACCCAATCGATAATTTTAATAACTAAAATTTTTTACTTTGTTCAAAATTTCGTCAATTACTTAACTCACCGAGAAGTAAGCTCAAAATTAATTACGAAATTTAACCCGGACAGACAAGAAAGCGAGTTAAGTAAAAACTTTAGAGCGGCTTGCTTGGTGTAGTAAACCAATTATGTAGGTACTACCAAATAGTTGGAAAAGGGTTTTGCTCAACGACAGATTAAAAGTGAAAAAGAAAAGTTTACTAGAGATAGCGTATAATGGGATTTCTCAGCGAAATTTGAAGCCGCCCAAGTTGAGGTCAAATTAAATAAGTACTTACTTTGATAGTTTGAAACTTTGTACCATACTTAATCATAGACGTTAGCTGTACTTATTATCTATTCTGTGACGTTAGTTATTTCTAAGTTCGTTTGAACAACAAAGGACTAAATGCTTAACGTAGTTTTTAAAGTAAAATGTTTTGGTTTATGTAATCTCCAAATGTAATGTAAACTCAAATGTACATCAAACGTCTTAAATCCTCTATATTCAATAATATTTTCTGTTAGATAAATAAATCGTTCCAACAGCAAAATGTATTCAATTATTTATAAGAAAAGTATGTTTGAATAGTGCTTTGTGAAAATGACATAATTTAAGTTTATTTGTGCTATACCAAAAATAAAAAAATATAAAACCCCCGTCACAAAATAACCCACAAAAAGTAAAAATTATATAGTGTTTATGAAGTTTATGAAGTAGACACACTGACTTTGCTAAGTGATACGAATATATAAATATGATGAATACCTAAAATAAATGTGATGATATACCTAGTAATATTTTGATTATATATATATATAATATTATTAGCGTTGTGATATCGAGGGCACCTTGGATCGCTCCGGTAATATGACGGAGTGATTTACCAGTTATGGTCCCCCGACATAACGTTTGAATTAAAATATTACTAGGTATATCAAAGTTAACTAACCAACACAATTTATTTTTAACTTTTTGGTGGTTATTGTTCTATAAATTTTTAATTTAATTTTTATTTTAAACTTTATAAATTGATCTACTAGTCAAGATATTTGATATGATATCGTTTTTGCGTCGTGAGTTAATGTAGACAGCATTTTATTTTTCTAGTTGCATAAAATTGAAAAATGTGAAAAAATTTAAAAGATATAGAATAAGAAAGAATCGTATCTCTATATCTGAAAAACGTAAACATCAAACAAAATTACTTAAAGTGGATTTCACCAAGTGTGATGAAATCCATTGCTAATAAGTCATTCTACACAAGTAATTCAAGACTAGGTATTCCAAATGTTGACCTACTTTTCTCTTTACGAATAAATTCTTGTTGTTCCATTAAGCGTATTGCTACACGAATAAGAATTTATTGCATTAGTTGTATATCTATAAATATATATCTATACAACTAACAAAAAATTGTTTGATTCATTTTTATATTACTGAGATGTTACTCTCCCTCTCTCTCTCTCTCTCTCTTACTCTCTGTTGATTCAATTAGCCCACTGCAGTCCACGGCTAGATTATATTTCTAGTCGAAAATTTTGGTGGTTCAGGATGATTGTATGAGTAATAAAAGAGAGGGCCTCCCATCTCTTCCATAGATCTCGTAGAACCCATGAACATATAAAAGCAATAGGACAATGCCCCATGATATGGGAAATGTGAGCTACACATTTTGCTAATTAGAGTGTCGTAAGGTCGATCTTGACTTGTTTGCAACAAGTATCCCTAAAATCAAAAAGGATCTTAGTTCTTGTTTCTTTGACAGTAAGTAAAAATATTGTATTTTGGTAATGTCAACCGCTTACTAAATATTTTCAACCAATACTTGGCAATGAAAACTTTTAATTGGCCGTCTACTATTTTAAATATCTTTATAACGCTAACTGATAGCTGTAAGTTTTCTTACTATGAAATAAATAAATGAATATTAAAAAAACAAATCAGAACAAATAGGTACACATTGTACGTTAAATGAATATCGAAGAAGGCACATACTGCAGGCGTGACCGTATGACTCTCCATGGATGAGGGCTTAGAAAGCTATTATTTTATTATTACCTTATTCTATGAGAAGTTGGACCAGAGTTTAGGCAGTCTCTTACCCTCGTCGTAATGTATTAGCGGTACATGTTTCGGTATAGATAGATGTATAATTGTTATTTGTACACCAACAGAATTATAGTAGGACAAGTAGGTACATACCATGTATACAGTTTAATGTACAATGGACGGCCTTACCGCTAGAAGCGGTTTTTTCTGGGCAACCTGCATGCTTGTCTACACTGGTATACGCACTTCAGCCCTCATAGACAAGTGGCAATTCGTTGGCCAGCGTATTGTAGAATAATATAACGAATACATGGGATTTGACGTTTATGACATGCGTTGGCGACTGTCTAATACTTCAAATCCTATGCATTTGTCATTCTATTCTACAATACGCCATCATCGTGTCAATAGGTCATCGAAAGGGGGCTGATATGCCAGCAGCTTACGACAGTAGCTTAGGAATATTATTTTCTACTTTATTCACCTACTAAGCCCACTGTGTGTGTATGTAAATTTATTCAGTAAAATTCTGAGATTTACTTGCACTTTAACTGAACACAGTTTTAAACTACAATATTAATCATTCAGTTAGCGCGCTTTATAGAATACTAACATTACATTCTTATTATTAGGTAGGTAGTTAGGTAGGTTCAGTATAGATAGTAATACTGTGCTATTATTGTAGTTTAAACTATATACCTATTGTGTAGAATGTTGTAGAATATTTATTATTATTATATTTATTGTTTTTATAAAACCTCTCCCTTTTGGTTAATAGGGGTACAGTAAGAGACACACGAGTCTTAACCAAGTGTGAAACATAGAAAAGAAAACAAAAGAGTGTTAATGTGATGTGGATGAAGCAAGTATTATAATTATTATTATTATATTTGTTTAATTAAATTATCTTCACGAATATAATAAAAATAAAAGTTACACAGTGTGCTATAACAAGTGTCTGAAACACTTATAGAATTTCCTCAAATGCAAAACTGCTAAACGAACGTTATGCTACACATTTTCAAGACACTTAAATTTATTTTCACTCTTCACGCATACTACACACACATTAACTGCAAACCTAGTTCTCTTTTAGTATCAGTGTTTCCGTGTCGAAGTTTGATTTTATTTGTACCACACAGTGGTGTGAAATAAGCGTAAAGGCGTCTGCTTGCCGACCACCCAGAGAGACGATGACTGCTTAACGCGCTTGGTGTCATTTCTTCTGATTTATTGAAACGCAAAGGACTGTGTACTGCCGACGAAATGTGCAGTGTAGTGTAGAGTGGTGCGAATTGAGATTGTCGGAAATATTTGATATTACGGTATTTGCAGAGTTTCTGTTCTCTTTTTAACTGTTAATATTCTTTGATAATATTTGTACATTATGATTGTAATCAGTGTATCTAAATGAACCAATATAATTTGTTATAATTAAATTACATCTTGATTTATAATATCTACTCAGAACTCAGCGTGAAGAAGCGGTATAAAAAGATCATCGTCAGGGTTTAGGATTCGTAGTTACATGCACACTGGACGCATTAGGAGTGGATGAATTAAAGAGCGGTTTCCGGGACTACAAAATGAACCTTTCGGATACATCCTACATATTAAACTTATTGAATAAAAGTAAATAATTACAAAAGGTATCAAATTCAAACCAAATAGGTATTTAAACTATCATGGTCACTCGATGTGAGTGAGAGTGACCATGGTAGTGAGAGTGTATCAAAATAATCAGGATATTTACCATGTTGCATTGTTTTGAGTTTCCAATATTTCTTCGCTGTTGCAAGCACCATGATCACGGAGGAACTGGAGTAGTGGCGGTAAACTGAGAAAAAGTTTTTCCTAGGAGTAATTATATCGATCTACCCTCTTTCGAGTTCTTTTACTAAGCGTATTTGCACTACCACTGTTTTCACTCTCACCACAAATTCGAACCCGATCTCGATCACGTTCTCGACACGCTATGCTTACTGTATCCACTCGCGATTTTGTTTCGGCTTGTTCCCGGTTGTTTTTACAAAACTCAAAACAAGGCAACATGGTAAATATCCCGAGTATGATGCAAAGTCAAATCACTTATATTATTATGTTGTTATTTTTAAAAATAAAAATAAAAGTTACATAGCTCTAGAAAGATTGTTCCATTTGGCGAAACGTGTTCAAGAAATATTAACAGCAGCTTGAATTAATATCAAATTTGTGCTCTGAAGTGTATTTTCTCACGCGGCGAGATTCGAACAGCCGGCTCCTTTATGATCCACTGCTATCTAAACTACAAAATGGAAAAATAATTATCAAATAGTCATAAATAACAAACCATTGGATTTCTTGTTTCTATAACTTATGACTATCGGATTTGAATTTTGTGATCATGACTACCGAGTTATGGATCACTTCTGTTTATTTATGCAGCCGGTTAGTAGATTTATAGCTTACCCAATGATAACTATGGTGTTTGAGAAATGGAGACTTATTCTTATTCGATTTAATTGTGTTTTATTAACTTGTTGAGTTATTTTGAAGTACATTCTAACATAGGTACTTGATGGAATGCGGTTGTAAGTTTACGTTAATTTTGTTGAAAATATGTTTTGAAGTAAAACACAAATTTTACTCATTATATAGCGATTTATTATGGGATATTTTTATATATGTACATGAACTTGATGGCTACTTTTCAGCAGTCATGGTCACGGGAAAGCGTGTGTGCCACGCTGACGATGGTCTCATACCTTGAAGTGTTAAGTTATTTCACGGTACCTCCCTAAACGTTGTTAAATTATTTAGTATATTTTATGGATAGATAGATAATTTTTATTGCACACCAACATTATAATAGATTTACAGACATAATTAAAGTTACAGTTAAATGCACAAAGGGCAGCCTTATCACTAAAAGTGATTTCTTCCAGGCAACCTTAGGATGGACAGGAATTAAAATATAATAATAAATATTCCACGACATTCTACACAACGCTATCTAGACCCATGGTATGGTAAGCATAGCTTAGCTTAGCTTGTGTTATGGGATCTAGAATGTGGATAAACATACTTAGATACTTTTTTTTTGTAAATACATACATATTATACATAGAAACACCCAGACCAATGCAAATAAACATATTCATGCATACAAATATTTGCACTGAGCGGGAATCGAACCCGCGCCCCCTATATAGCAGTCGAATGCTCTACATATAAGTGAGTGTGGATGTAATTTGTCAACATTTATAAAACAGTATATTTATGTTTTAGTATATTTATGCATAGTGCGCTCAAAGTATCACCAGCTTGTAATTTCGGTACTTACTGAATATCTGTGGGCAAACACAATACAAGCGAACAGCATTTCGGAATGACCAAATAAATTAACAAAATAACATTAACATTCATAACATTAGATATATTACGCTGGAAAATGTTTTACTGTATCTAGTTACATTTTAATAATATAATTCTATAAAGTTTTCATTGATAACATATATTGTAAGATACAAACCAAATGCAGCTGGTTGGTTTGCGGCGTTGGTTATTAAAATACAAATGATCTAATATTATTTTATTATTATTTTATTGAAATAAAATATAAAACTTAGGTAGCAGATAAGCATATAACCACAATATGGGAAGTGGTTTAAGCTAAAAAACGTAGATGGTTCAAGATCAGACAGGGTCCGAGTGACGTGCAGTTTTTTTTTTTTTTACACAACTTAGGTGGCAGACAAGCACACGGCCCACCTGATGGAAAGTGGTTACCATGACCTATGAACGTGTGTAACACCAGTGGAGTCACATCCGTGCTGCCGACCCTGTAAGAACAGAGATTTTGTGCCGTCAGTGTAGAGGACAAAGCAGGACAAGCCTTTGGTCGTCCCACTGACAGCACAAAAACTCTCCAGTGAGCTCTGGCTACCCTACTCACCGCCGGGAACACAACACGAAGTTATTATAACCGCGTATTCTGTAGGGCGGAGGTACTTCCCCAGTCGGACTGCTCAATTGGGCGGAAATACCGCCGTGTCCTACCTCCTCAAATAAGCAGTGTGGGTTTTTATCAGTCCTAGCCAAAGTAACCACCGTTGAATGTCCAAAGGGAGTGGTATATTTTTTTAATACCAGGTAGTAGAATAGCACGCGGCCCACCTAATGGAAAGCAGTTACCGTGGCCTATGAACGTGTGCAACATCAGGGGGTCACACTCGCGCCACCGACCCTGTAAGAACCTCCTAATACCCTTCTTGAAGAACTTCATACTGTAGTCGCTTAGGAAAACCACGGCAGAGAGTTCATTCCAAAGTTTAAGCGGGCGGGGATGAAGTTCCTATCATAGCTAACTGAACGTACTGTTTCAAGTTACAATGTGTGGGGGTGGATTCTCCACCTGTAGCGAGAGATGCGATGATAGAATATAGCCGTGGGCATCATGTTGAACAATTCGTCTGAACACACACCATTGTATCAGCGGTAAAACACACACAGCGAGCCAAAGTCTCTTCTGAGGCTGAGCAGTTTCACATCGCTTGTGAATACTGGATTGTCAACGACTCACAGCACCCGCCTTTGCACCGAGTCGAAGGGCTCAAGCTGGCAATTCGGTGCCCCGATAAAAAGACGACAGCAGTACTCCATGTGAGGACCTGCTACTTATAGAGTAGAAGCCTTTGCCCCGCTGAGAAGTACTGCTTCGCCCTGTTAAGCACTCCAAGTTTTTTGGTTGTCAGCTTGACCTTGTCCTCCAAGTATATACGGTACTGGACATCGCTTTAGATGTCGACACCCAGCATTTCATCGTAGAAATGCTGAATGCAGTGTACACAAGCTGTGGTGCTAAAGTAAATGGAGTTTTCTTAGCGGTGAACGCACATACGTATTGGAGGGGTTTAATTATAGGGGTTAAGTTAAATATAAGAAGATTTCTGCAGGAAAAAAGGTTAGGCTTGTTATAGTTAATCATTTTTAAATGAGTAACAGTCAATGAAACTAAAATATATCATAAAATGAATCTAATTTTCCGAGTCAAATAGTGCTTGACCACCTGCAGGCTATAACTTAAAATCATAAAAGTAAGTACGACAATAAAGTTTGTCAGGCAGATGGCAATGAGCTAACACTACTGTTCCAACGTACCCAGTTTTTATTCCCACGTAAAAGCTACAGGCTACGCTAATAAACGACACAATAGTATTTACAGTAATACGAGTAAACATAACATAACATTAATTTTCATCGGGTAGTCATCATCATCATCAATCTAAGTCTCTTACTGGCTTGCACAATATAAATTGTAAACAAAACCATATTTAAAAAAAACTATTTCTAATATAGTTCTATGATTTTCTTGCTGGTATCTTTTCAGTTGAATTAACCTACCGAATCAGCGAAAGAATCTTTTTCCAATGGTTCATTTATTTAATATTTTTATAATATTTCTTGACATAAATGTAAAATTTTGACGATCACATGTGCTCTTTATGTGCCTAAACTAAAATTAAAGAAATGGATTTTTAGATTTTTGATTCTTGATTAAAAATTTCATCTCGGAGTTCGTGATATTACTTCCTTTTTTCATAACCATAATTACCCCGTCAAATAGTCTTATAGACATCACGGATGTCTTCAAAATAAATAGTCAGTTCAAGACCTGAATTTATTTTTCTTACCACCAAAATCCTTAAGGAACGGTGGTAAACCCTTATTTATACTTATTACGTGCAGAGTAGATTCTTATCCGATTTGCAGGTGGGAATGAACGGCAATGGAATCTTTCGGTTGACATAAATACGGGTAACCTATGTTAATGTAGGGGTTGTGGGAAATTTTGTTGATAGAGGGACACGTTTGAGTGTGTTACTCATTCAAATGCCTCTTTAAATAGCAGTTCATTAGTAGCGACTAAATTTTGTGAATGTTGTATGTTAGTAGATGAGATTGGTGGCCTCTGTGGTGTAGCGATAGATCGTCCGACTACTAGGTAGGAGGCGTGGGTTTGATGCCCGCTCAGTGCAAATATTTGTACCCATGAATATGCATATTTGCATAGTTCTGGGTCTTTCTATGTATGAATGTATACCTATGTATTTACAAAAAAATGTATCTAAGTATGTTTATCCGCAGTCTAGATTCCATAACACAAGCTATACTTAATAATAATAATAATAATAATTTATTGCTCGAAACATGATGTGTTACATTGGTGTTTCAAGAAAACAAATAAATATATTGGTTCCTTTTTTATGCCAATTATTTGTAGCATCTGCTGCTGAGCTAGGCTTGTAGCCTGTGTTTCAGCAGACAGCGCCTCCGCCCACAAGATTTATTTATCTATATTGTTTATCACTTAGTAGGTGCGTAACAGAATTATGATAACGAATGTAGTAATAAAAATAGACACAAGAAAAAAAATAAGAATTCAAAATCAAAATATGCAATTTAAAAACAAAAATTAACACGTATAAGGTGGGTAAGTGGTATGTGGATCCGTAAGTATACTAGGGTGTGTGTGCGTGTACGTGTGCGTGTGCGTGTGCGTGTGCGTGTGCGTGTGCGTGTGCGTGTGCGTGTGCGTGTGCGTGTGCGTGTGCGTGTGCGTGTGCGTGTGCGTGTGCGTGTGCGTGTGTGTGTGCGTGTGCGTGTGCGTGTGCGTGTACGTGTACGTGTGCGTGCAAAGAGTGGGTGTGTACAGAAAAGTTAATTAGACATACTCCAACAGCTACAGGCAGTGAGATTTATGCAACTAAGTTTTAGGTTGTGAAAAAACATAATATACATCTACTGGATGATAGTTATTATATTTTCAGCACAGTCATAGGATAATTCAGTAAACCAATCAAATAAAGAGTTCTTGACATCAGTTTTTCTCAAGTGGTATATATCTATTAATTTATTTATTTTATTATAGACATAAGGTCCCAAGAAAGGGAAAAACCTGCGAATAAACGAAGTCCTTGGTTTCAATGTACGATCACACACCACATGGACTCTTCGCTTCCCCTGTAAAGCCGGATTATGTTCTATAACAGAATGTTGCCTTAAAATGATACTCGTAAGAAAGAGCTGTCGCACCGTAAGAACTCCACAATATTCATACAACGACTTAGTCGGAAATCGAAAAGGTTTAAAAGTACATAATTTTAACATAGTCCTTTGCGCAACCTCTAATTTTAGCAATGTCGTTTTATTTGTTCCTCCCCAGGACGATATACAGTAATTAATTACTGTCTGACAGAAGGCAAGGTAAATTCTTTTTAGAGTTAATGGAGAAACAACGCATCTCAATGTTTTAAAGAAATATGTTAACTTTCGTATCCTACTAGCAAGCTGCTGAATGTGCGGCTTGAAGGTAAAGTTCTCATCTATGATCACACCTAAGTATTTAAATGTTTTAGTACGAGTGAGAGGTTTAGACTTAGATACATCGAGACAGCTATGTGAAATTAATTGAAAATGATGTGGAATGGGATCATATATTGAGAAGGCAATGTATTTGGTCTTTTCTGCATTCAGTGTAAGTACATTATTATGCAGCCATCTTTCAATCATGTCAAAACCCTTTTGAGCAGCATTATAAGTTTGACCCCAGGTTTCTCCAGTAAAGATGAGGGCGGTATCATCAGCATATGAGATAATTTTTCCTGGAAATGTGTCAAGGCATAGTAGGTCATTTATATATATTAAAAAGAGCGTAGGCCCTGGAATACTTCCTTGGGGAACGCCATAATACACAGGAATATCAGTACTCTCATGTTGACCCACTTTGACATATTGTAATCTATGGGATAGGTACGACTGCATAAGTTTCAACTGTGCCCCTCTAAAACCTATCTTTTCCATTTTTTTCACTAGGATGGGAACAGGGACTGTATCAAATGCCTTTGATAAATCGAGGAATATAGATAAGCATTTATTGCTTTTATCTAAGTTTAAGGTCACGAAGTCAACAAAAGTAGCAACTGCGTCATCAGTCGATTTGCCTCTGCGAAAACCGAATTGATGCTTTGACAGTATGTTTTTAGACTCTAGATACTCAACAAGCCTATTATTTATCATTTTTTCGAGGATTTTAGAGAGTGATGGCAATATTGATATCGGTCTGTAGTTACCTACATTAGTCCTGTCACCGCCCTTGTAAATTGGTTGTATCTGTGATCTTTTGAGGTCAGTAGGAAAGATCCCTTGGGCCAAGCACATATTGAAGACATGAGTCAGGTGTGGCACAAGAATATTTTTGTGATCTTTTAATACTCTATTAGAGATACCATCCCAGCCAACTGAACAATCATTTTTGAGATCAGTTATTAAACGAGCCACTTCCTCTTCATCTGTGCTCAGTAGTACAAACGAATTCAATTGATTGTCGATCGTAGGTAGCTTATCAGGTGTTGTTAGCAACGAATTGACTATCCTCTCCGATAGATTTCTACCCACATTGGCGAAATAGTCGTTAATGCTATTGACAGATTTCTGTGGAGTCTCTGATAGTCTGAGTAGCTCTTTGTTGTAGGCAGTGTTTCTTTTAGTATTTGTTATAGATCTTATTGCATTCCACATTTTTTTGTTGTCTTTTCCAGCCTTTTCAATAAGATCCTTTTCATATTGGCGTTTGAGCTTTTTTAAGATTGAGTTACAAAAGTTTCTATATCGAGTGTAGGTTAATTTAAGTGTAATGTTGTCCGGAGAAGCGTTAGATTGTTTGTGGAGTTTATCTCTGTTACGCATGCATCGCAAGAGGCCTTGGGTGATCCATGGTTTTATTGTTTTTTTACGACGAGAAAGGACCACTGTTGTTGTGTTATTAATGACTGCTGTCTTTAACTGGTTTATGATGTAGGTCATTGCAAGGTTACAGTTATCAGTTTGATAAATATAGTCGAAGTTGATGTTCTTTATGTTGTTTTTTAGCATCTCTTGATTTATTTTAGTGAGTGTTACCGGAGCACAGTTGTTATTTTGTTTCATTTTCATGCAAAATATAACGGCCTTGTGATCTGTGAGTGTAGATTGGGGAACTATGGTAACAGAAGGAATTTTGGTTTTCACAAGGACGTGATCAAGACATCGTCCACTAGCATCGCGAGTAATAAAGTGATGTGCTGGGAGTAAGCCATGATAACTAGTTAATCCCAAGTATTCTTCAGTAGAGGGCTTCGGTTTACTTGCGATTATGTCGATGTTCAAGTCACCCATAATGACAATGTTTTTGAAATTTAAAGGCCATGTAGGGTTGTATCAAGTGATGTTAAAAAAGGGTCCAAACTGGCATAACTAGGTGAGCGATAAATTGCTAAAATGGCCAAATCACTGTGGGCTATTTTAATAAGTAGGCAATTAGAGTTCTGCACAGCAACCTCCTCGATAGTACAGTCAATTTGATCCCTTACATACACAACAACTCCGTCATTTTGTATAGGGTTTATAGTGGTTGCCGCGGAAACATAGCCACTGAGAGTTGGTATAGTTGGAGCATCAGATAACCTACACTCTGTTAAAAGTAGTACATCACAATCAATACCCAGTCTTGTCAATAGAATCCGAAATCCTGGAAAATTGCAGTTTTTACTCCTAATGTTTTGAGTAAGAACTGTTAATGTAGGCTGTGTGGGGAAAACTTTGTTACATTCGTCTACTCCACACGAGCGTCTGACAGCGAAAAGTCGTCAATGTCCTGTATTACGTTATTTAGTTTATCATTAACCATGGTCACCGATGGAGAAACAATGGTTCAATAGATCGTCACTTATAAGAGGAATATACTGATAGTATGATTTATTAATTTTATAATATACAAATATACTCTGATAGAACGGTTTACTAAATATAACTTTTTCATTATTACTATATATCAAATTATTACATCTTGTTGTAGCAAGTGCATGTCCAATATATGTCCAATGCATAAATTTCTGTATAGATAGGAAGTGTGTGCACTGATAATATGTGTTATGTGAGACTATTAAGTGAATGCGATGATTGGCGTATAGTGTAGTTTGTTCGGGTGTGTACTTAATGTTAGGCATGCAGATTTTAGACAACAATATGACAATATGATACAATAATAAGTAGCTTCTTCGCATTAAAACATTGTAATATATTTTAAAACAAGTCATATGGGAGAAGAAATTATAGTCTTTACACTCAGAAAAAGATTCAACACAGGCACAATTATTGCTATAAGACAAAAATAGTCATTGTTTTTTTCTTAGTGAGTCAATTACAGCTTCGCTGGTAACTCGAATTTGAGGGCAGCCCACCTCCTTACGGAGATATACTATACCGTTTACAGTCCAACAGAAGGCGTAGTCATGACTCTTTTGGAACGTTCTTGCCAGATAGTACAGCTTCTGGGTTGTATGAGTTAGCGTCTCAGATATAAAAATCGGTTTAATAGGTTCTCGGGAGTTTATATAACTGGTATTAAATTTGTGCTGATTACTATGGGTCTAGATAGCGTTGTGTAGAATGTTGCGGAATATTTATTTATTAATATTTGATGTTTGAATTCAATTCCAATGAATAATGAATCAGAATAATATTGCGTACCTAACTAGTTATGTTGTACCTAGGTGGGGTTGGTGTATGTGTGGCTCAAGTCATCCTTCTCTGAAAGCCGGTACACACCTACTGATCGAATGAGGCTCTGGTATAGGCTCTCCAATTGAGATTGGGATGTCACACGGCAGTCCGTCACGTAAAAGCCAAAACTAAAAATGGAAGAATCAGAAGAGCGGACCCCACATAGACTACTATATTCTTAGGTAATAGAGGTATTGCTTTTTCCTTACCCGATTTGCACAGATGATTATTTTCCAGTTAGATACTGAGGTACCTACTTACTGCCATAGTAGGTATAGTTTTTTTTTTTTTTTTTTTATATAGGACACGTCAATTGGACTTCGCCTTGAATGATGGTAAGCTGAAGGCAAAGTCCCAGAAAAGAGGGTCACCATTACTTACACATACCGTGTGACAATGGTGACACTCAGCTTGACGGCCTCATCATATGCTTTTTCACGCCCCGCTTAAAGGACCCGGGACTGTAGGAAGAAGGAAACACGTGAGCTGGTAATGAATTCCAAGCCTTAATGGTGCGACAGAGGAAAGAGTCTCCGAACCGCTTGGTTCTTGATCGGATGTTTTGCACCGTGTGCGGATGACATCTAAGACCTGCACGCGTTGTCCTGTGTAGGAAAGGGGAGGGTGGGACTAATTGGAAGAGCTCATCAGAACACTCCCCATGGTACAAACGGTAAAATACAGCCATGGACGCAACATCTCTACGCAGCTGTAAAGGTTCTAAGGTGTTCGTGATCTCGGGATTCCCAATGATGCGGACCGCACGTCGCTGCAACCTGTCGAGAGCATCTAGTAAGTACTTTGCTGAACCATCCCAGAGATGCGAGCAGTACTCCACACAGGAGCGAATTTGTGTCTTGTATAGAAGACACCGCTGCTCCGGCGTGAAAAACCGTCTCACTCTGTTCAGGACTCCGAGTTTTCGTGAGGCTGTTTTGATGATACTTTCGATGTAGTTTTTGTTATTCAGATTGCAGCGAACATCCATACCTAGGATATTGAGATTGTCCTGCAGTGGCAGTGGAGTGCTCTGAAGAGTGGGGAGGGGAAGGAAAGCAGATACTTTTGCTGTAAACGCACATGCCTGCGTCTTCTTGGCATTGAACTCAACCAGGTTCTCAGAGCCCCATTGAGAAATGTGATTCAGGATCCCGTCAAGCTCAGTGACAAGAAGCTGCCTTTTCTCCGCGATATCCGACTGCTTGGCCGCAGGATGTCCATGATAACTCCCATGCAAAGTGCTATCGTCTGCATAACAATGAACATTGCCGGTAGACAGCATGTCGTTGATATGCAGAAGAAAGAGAGTGGGTGATAAGACGGACCCCTGGGGCACGCCAGCATTAACCTGCAGAAACTCCGAAGCTCGTCCGTCACAAAGGACGCGAATACGGCGCCCCTGCAGGAAGCTAGCAACCCAGTTGCACAGTCTAGAAGGCAGACCAAAGGCAGGTAGCTTGGAAAGTAGCGATTTGTGCCAGACTCTATCGAAAGCTTTGGCGATGTCAAGACTAATTGCCAGTGACTCGCCGTGCTTGTCCATAGCCTCACCCCAAAGATGGGTAACGTATGCTAGATGATCACCCGTTGACCGTTTCGGTCTGAAGCCATATTGCCGGTCATTAATTAAGGAGTGATCCTCTAGGTGCCGCATGAGCTGTTTGTTGATTATGTGCTCGAACACTTTGCACAGCACTGAGGTGACGGCTATGGGTCGATAGTTGGCTGGCTCCGAGCGATCCCCCTTCTTGGGAATCGGCTGAACATTCGCCTCTTTCCAAGGCAAAGGCACTGTACCCGAACTGTAGGATAGCCGGTACAGGCGCGTAAGCATTGGAGACAACTCCGCTGCACATTTTTTCAAGACTACCGCTGGAATACCATCCGGACCACTGGCTTTCCGGACATCGAGTGATTGCAGCACTGCACGGACATCGCGTTGCCTGATATGGATATCAGGCATCGCGTGGTCACTGTCGGGTAGTGTTGGTGGCTGCGTACCACAATCATCGATTCGGGAGTTGGCCGCAAAGAGATTAGCCAGCAGATTTGCCTTCTCTTGCGGCTCATGGGCCAGGGATCCATCAGGGTTACGCAGCGGAGGCAGCGAAGGCTGACAGAAGTTGGCTTGCACGGCTTTAGCCAGTCGCCAGTAGCCACGGCTTCCCGTGGGATGCATCACTAGCTCTTGACCAAGCCGCGCTATGCGCAGGGCATCCGCTCTGACGTAGGCCCTTCTGCAGACCTTTGTGGCTCTGTTGTACGCCGCCTTGAAGTGGCCCAGATTGGGATGGCGCGTGGCGCGCGCCCTTACCCAAGCGCGGTACGCAGACTGTTTTTGTTCAACAGCTTCCGCACACTCGCGCCCGAACCAAGGGCGCACCCCGCGGTCACCGGTGACATCGGTGTATGAGATATAGTATTCCATACCCAGACCGATTTCACCGGCGACAGCAGTAGCACAATCCGATGGGTTCTTACCTTCAAAGCAGCGCTCAACCCACGGGATGGACGCAAAATAGTCACGAAGTCCATCCCAGTCCGCTGACGAGTAGTGCCAGAGACGCCGCTTCCCCTGCACGGGTCGTGGGGGCGCTATAATGGGCACCGTGGAACAGACCAGACAGTGGTCGGAGTTGCCTAAAGCGGCTCGCACCTATACACTGTACCGGTCCGGATCACTCGTCAGCAGAAGGTCTAGCAGAGAAGGTGCTAGGCCCGACCTTCTTGGTATCCTAGTGACCTCGTGCACCAATTGGGTCAGGCCGTGCGCCAGAGCAAACGCGTGGGCGGCTCTTCCCGCATGGTCTGTTTTGGAGGAGCCCAACCAGATCTCGTGGTGGGCGTTAAAATCCCCCAAAAACACCATTTCGGCATTCGGAAATCGCTCCTGCGCATCATCTGCCGCCTGACTCAGATATTCAAAGAGTCGAGTTGTCTCAGCATCTCCTGTATGGGAACGGTAGAGGCACACATAGATCTGACTCGTAGGGCCATGGTCTATGTGTACCCAAAGGATGGAGAAGGATGGGTCCTCTAGGCAGCGCAAACGGCGACAGCAAACATCCGCCCTAACAAACACGCACACCCCGGCTTTTGCACGAAAACTTTCCTCAAGAACATAGCCAGGGTAGAGCAAGTAGGTCGTGTCGTCAGGGCGGTGTATTTGCGTCTCCGTTAGAAAAAACATGGCAGGTTTCGCCGTCTCTAGGTGTTGGTGGACGGCGTTGAGGTTTGCATGGAGCCCACAGATGTTAGTGGACTCCACCTCAAATAGCAAGCTTTTGGGAGTGTGACGAGCCGCTGTGTTGCCTTTTTCTGTAAATTGCGCTGCCATGAGTTTGGGTGGGAGAAGGCGTGAAAAAAGAAGTGATTGCCGCCGCAGCACCGTGTGACAAAGCGCGGGATATTGGTTTTATCTATGAATGTGAGGCATGGCGAGAGCCGACGCGCCGAACGGAAGGGCCCCCGTACCCCCCCGAGTATGGTCGCCGGGCTCCCAATTCCGGTCACCAACCGGCACGACGAACCATATCGGGATTATGCGCGGCCTGGTGAGGCAGCCTCCCAAGGTGGTTAACCCCAGTTGGGCCCCTGTACTATACCGCGGGCGGCCAGCGGCACCACCGTTTCTACAGGTCTCCCTGTTCGGCGCATCGCCCCACGCCATCCCCACTAGACTACGCCAAGACCCACTGGTCCCACTAGTGCTGCGACAACCACCACCTCTGCCCGGCTATGCACTTGCTGACCCCTGAACACAATCCAACCGAGATTGAATTGCTATGGAGGGTTTTTCGCAATAGTGCACGGTGGTACCTACCCGGTCGAAACTTGAGGCAAATTTGTGCCACCAAGTTTTTAAACTTTTTAAACTAATTAAGTATGTACTGTTGTAATTAATTGCACAAAAATCCTTCTCCAAAATTGTCAAGTACAAACTACTGTTTGTTTAAATAACAAACAAGAGTGGCTTCGAGCTTGTCAATTCGTAGCAGAACTTCAACAACTTTATATCCACAGTACTTATGCAAACGCGGTTTAGAACTCACCCGAGCTTTGTTGCTTGTTGTGGCTTTACTTTAAATCACACATTGTACCTAATATGAATATAATTAGGTACACCCAAAATATATTAAAGAAGAAACAGAAATAAATTGATAAATAAAAAGAAAATAGACAGAGAGATCATAATTCAATTCATAATAATCACTTGCACACTAAGGCATTTTGCTGTGCTGGTATTGTCAGGCGCTCTAATTTAATTACTCTCATATTTGTGATATTTTGAAGAAAATACCTACATATAATTTATGTGCGAATACAAAATAGTTAATGTTAGATGTATTATTTCACATAAAATTTATTTTAACAAGCCTTTTAATGAGGTACCTAAATCATTATGAAGCTCAGTAGAAAAGGAGTCGTCTATAGTTAGGTATACCTACTAAGGTAGGTACTATTAAAGATCCTATGCAAGTGTATCACTGATAAAAAGATTTGTCTTTTAAAAATTAGGTAAAAACAGTCCAACGGCCCAAAAAAGGAGACTAGGTGCGAGTCAAGAGTCCTTTCCCATTCCATTCCATAGGTACCTAATAACTTAGGGTTTAATATAAACATGTACTCATGTATACCCATAGCTCCATTTTATCGTCACACCGCTGGTCATAGGCTGGCAATTCATCCTTATACATTCAAAGGAACTTCTTCCCACGCATACTTAAGCTGTGGAATGAACTCCCTTCTGTGGTTTTCCTAAGCGATTACAATATGGGGTTCTTCCAGAAGGGGCATTAGGTTTCTTCAAGGTCGACAGCACGAGTTTAACGCTGGTGTTGGTTGGTCATGGTAACCACTTTCCATCAATGGACCGTATGCTTGTGGTATTGCTTAAGTGTTACATTTTTTTTCAATACATAACTCTACAAATAGGCTTCATATTGTCATTCGCCTTCTATGAAAAAAATCAGTTTACGATAAGCTTCATCGTGATAAACTTACCCATCATATATGACGACCTCCGTGGCTTAGCGGAAGAGCATTCGACTGCTATGCAAGGGGCGCGGGTTCGATTCCTGCTCAGTGCAAATATTACAAGTGTCCAAAACTAGTTTTTACGACCGAAATCGAAACGGAAACCGAAACTTTCTATAAGGATCATGTTTTCAGAAAAAAATAAAGAAAGTGTATTATGATCAGTCAGTTTTTTTTTTTTTTTTCTTTAAAACATGTAGGTATCTTTAATACTTACTTAATCATGTGGTTACCCAATATCTAGTGTCCGAACGAAACTGGTTTTTACGACCGAAGCCGAAACCAAAACCGAACATTCGGCCGGACACTAATATGAATGAATATGTATATCTGCATTGTTCTGGGTGTTTCTATGTAAAATATGTATGTACTTATTTACAAAAAAAAAGTATCTAAGTATGTTTATCCGCATTCTAGATCCCATAATACACAAGTTAGTTAAGCTATACTTATCATGGGTCTAGATTCTAGATAGCGTTGTGTAGAATGTCGTGGAATATATTTATTTATATCGGATTATTTCTAGACCTCTTTTACTTTGTGATTTTACCGTAGAATTTAACAAAAAATGCATCGTAAGACTGTAATCATTGTTCTTATGTGTACTATACCGACGTAGTGTATTTTTAACTACCAAAGTACCATTAAATTAAATGTTTTTGAAATGAGCTTGCCGCACTAATGTTTGCTGGAAGCGCCTACACAAAAGTAAGCTGCAAAAACTACAAACACAATATTGCCCGGTCTTTATCAAAATTTGTGTTTTAATACGGTAGGTAATTGTGCGAGTTCTAAAGTCATTATGTACTTATTTTTTATTATCTACTGCATAGCACTACTTTACTGTACAGTCCCGTTTTTTTCAGGAAATAGAATTATATCTTTCAAAACACTTTCAACGAGAACAAATCCAAGTTAATTAAAAACTTAAAACAAAACAATAATAAAATTGCTGAGTGAGTTTCAAAACAAAAACTTTTTACTACACAATTTCTCGCGGTATCATCAAAGTGAAGTCTCTACACAAGGTGAGAGCTTGCGCTAACAAACTTGTCACTTTCTAGGAGCTAGTTAACAATGGCTTGCGTTCGTTAATACCTACCTACACGGCCCTTGATGCACTTTACCGAGTGCACTTGTGTTTCATATTGAGAAAAATATACTGTGACTTATTTAATATTTTCATTTAAATTGATATAAGTTTCAAGTAAAGTGAAAATGTGTTTTAAAAGTCAACATTTTTCACATAGGCCGTTGACGCTTAACTAGCAAAATGCATTGCTTCTTCTGTATCTTACGATATTCAAGACTGTAAAGTGAGAAAATGTAATAATAAATAATAATGGTGATCGTACTGACTTTCGTCGTTTCTTTTGTTGGTTAATTATTATATTATTATATTGTATAATATACCTACCTAAGGTTTCCATCAATCGATGTATGTGTGCATATATATTTTTTATTATAATGTTCATAATATCTAAATATGTTTGGATGTATTCTGTTGATTGTTCATTTGATTAGTTGGTCAGATATAAATACAAAAGGTCCCAATTATTAATAAAAATTATTCATTGCAGTGTTCAGTAAATTTCGTGAAATAAACATCTCCATGTGTTGTAAAAATACGACCAAGACTTCTGTTTAAGCTAACCCAATATGACCCTTCCCTTGTCCGCGGTCGTCACTACCGACCACGACAGTTTTACCCTACAGTCGTTTATCATTTCTAACATTGCACTCATATAAATACAAACAGCCGAGGCGGAAACCGTGAAATTTAGAAATTCCTTTGTCGACGCGTCGGCGCCACTTTGCCTTTATGCCTTTAGATCTACAAATTTTCAGATTTATTCTTTGAATAAATTTTGTGGTAGACGTTGTCGGCTTTGAAATTCAATTGGCTCCCGGTCGACACATTGCTGACGAGTTCCTTTCCTTTTTATTAAGGATTTTTTGTCTAGCGTTTGTATACCATTTTATTTGAGAGGAAAACATAAATTTGTAAATTCCATGTCTTTGTGTTGTAACAACGTGTCAAATATTTATGGCTTACGTTTCCTTTTCCAATGACATCCACAGATAATAAAAGGATATACACGTACTCTATACCTACGCCAAAATGGAATTCATTTTTGCTGCAGAATATTAATATTTTTGATAACATAACTTATGTCAGTAGATATCATCTGAGGTATAAAGAAACTTAAAAAAAATACTTTATTTACTATTTGAAGATTTTATTATAATCCTTCAAAAATCATAATATTCAATGACATTATAAATATTGTTTACTTATAAGATATATGAATTACTTTTGTAATTAACGAGAATGACATTTTCAAATTAAATCATGACATAGTCGTAATAGAAAAAAAGAAAGAAATCTAAAACGAGAATTATAATGCAAGGAAAAAGGAACAAATAAAATTATATAGTGTGAAAATTTAATACTGAATAAAATAACAAGAAAATAAGCATGTAGCAGGACGAATAAAAAGCTCCTTTATTTTAAGATGGTCAAAGAAATTAGAAACACCCCGGCTAACTCTATTACCAAAAAGCAGAGAATTGTATGGTTCAATCAGAGCGGCCAATTTGATCTTTCGTATGTAAATACAGCATTCGAAATTTTTCGTCATGCCTCTAACGTTGAAACACTGTTTATTGGAATTACATTGTTATTGAAAGAGGGAGAGACTGATCAGCGCCAAGCTTTACTTTGATGTATTTTTGTTTGAAGCTTAAGTTTTTGAGGATTCAGAAATATATAAAACATTTTGGAAAATTAGACTGTCTCGAATCTGACTGTAATTAGAAATATAATAATAATAATATCAGCCCACGGGCAGATTGCTAAAAGCCTCGACTAAGACTTTATGAGGCTCTGGTCAAGGGCTCGATGCAGAATACCGCCTTCTGCATCTTCTGATACGGCACGTATTGTGAAGAGATACCTACCTCTCTCTGGTGCACTAGTCATCGGTAGCTTGGTCCCTGTACCCGACACCGGTGGAGTACTATATTTTATATTTTTAAATAGATGTTTTTATAAATGTATTTAAAAATATAATTATTAGATGTTTAATTCAACAAAGGGGAATGATAATATTACATTCAAGTAACAATTACTCATATTGGTTAGTTAGACAGATTTATCCTAAGGTTGGTAAATTAGTATTATGGCATTATATAATAAAGATTTTTTTAAAGTGTCATAAAAGTTCAGATGTTGCTGTACCATGTTGACGTGACTGAATTAGATGCAGTTGAAAATAGTGAGAGGGCAGTAGAAATTGGCATATTTAATTCAATTTGGAACGGTGGATATGGTTTTGTACCTACAGACTTCTCAGGTGGTTCTCTGAAGGCCTAAAACTTACGAGTCAAAAAGAGCTGTTGCCGCTATCAGGCCATTAGAGCGATTTTTTTTTGGAACCAATTTCCCGGTCAAAAGTGCCATACAGGCACATACAAACAGGTACGTAACATAATTATATATTTTTCCCATAAACATAACATAACATAACATAAACTCCCCGAAGGGGCAGGCAGAGGTGCTAGCACACGTAAGCCTATGATAATATTAGAAATAAATAGTAATCGTAATTATACTAGGTATCGGGACTTCTCGCGAATTATATCTTGGAACTTACTATTTCTGCCGACGTTTCGTATGCGTTGCAGCACCCGTGGTTTTTGATTTGAAAAACGACGATTTGAAAAAAAAAAAAAAGTAATCGGTTCGATCCCCGCTCAGTGCGAATATTTGTATGCATGAATATGGGTATTTACAACGTGTGGTCGTACCTCGGAGAGCACGGTAGGCCGTCGGTCTCAGTTGCCATACGAACATCTATGGCAGTCGTTACGGGTTGTTAGAGCCCTAAAAAGTCCAACAGCTGGTCTAGCTGCAATGCTTCGATATCGCCTTTGTCCTGTGGATGTTAGATGGCAGTCGCTCGCTTCACGAACAATATAAAAGTTCAGCAAATCCGCAGTTTTATTGCTAAAGCGGACTTCCCAGACTTCAAGGAGAAAGCTTCGGATGCGACTGGGATTAACACTCGGATGAAGAAATAATTAAAATACACGTAGTTTCCCACTCATAACTTAAGTCATCTTAGGATTACAATTACGACGTTTTTTTTCTGACTATAAGTATACGTGAACATGACTGCTGAAAAGAAACCGAGATAACCTTTGTAAAATTAATTTGTATTTGTGTAAACTTTTTGAAAACCGAACTCTATCGGATGTTATCTTTTCCAGAAACAACCACTACCCCTATTGGGTCTTGGGGACTCTGTAAGTATTCTGTATTCTGTACGTATTGGGTCTTGACCCTAACTTCCTGCTCTCTCTCAAATCTCATCTTTCATAGAAGTCATAGAAGATTTCATAGAGTTAATTATTGTCATTTTAAAATTACACTTTACATTTAATG
This sequence comes from Eilema griseolum, assembly GCA_963662185.1. Taxonomy (NCBI): domain Eukaryota; kingdom Metazoa; phylum Arthropoda; class Insecta; order Lepidoptera; family Erebidae; genus Eilema; species Eilema griseolum. The sequence goes on along the minus strand of OY759230.1, from coordinate 21,633,270 downwards.
ATTTACAACTAAACAACAGATTTTTTCCTCGTATTATTATTTTAACCCCAAGCTGACCTGTTGGTAATAAGTACATAAAATCTTAAATACCTAAGAAAAAAACTGAAAAATCATATCGACTTTGCTAAGGCCCGATCGGCCTTCTCTGTCACTGATTATGTGGTAGTGACTTTGATTTAAACTTTAATGTCCGTCTGCTTGAATTTAAATGTCTACAATAGGTACAGTCAGCATCAGATCGATATTGACGAACAAAGTACTCAAAGTCAGCTTAATGCCTTGATTTCCCTCGTTCCTGTTGACTGATTGTTCTGGTATTTCGGACAATAATACAATTTAAATCAATAAAATAGTTTGATTTGCTCTGAATACCTTGGTACCTATTAAAGATCATTTGGAGACGTTGTAGTCAAGATAATTCTGACGCTGGCTGACTGTAATATATTTCTGTATGGTATTGAAATAACCGCCTTCTCACTTGTTTTTTCTATCAAGACATAGAAAAGAATCTCTATATTTTTATGTTTTTTTTTTTTTTTTATATAGGACACGTCAATTGGACTTCGCCTTGCCTGATGGTAAGCTGAAGGCAAAATCCCAGAAAAGAGGGTCACCATTACTTACACATACCGTGTGACAATGGTGACACTCAGCTTGACGGCCTTATCATATGCTTTTTCACGCCCCGCTTAAAGGACCCGGGATTGTAGGAAGAAGGAAACACGTGAGCTGGTAATGAATTCCAGGCCTTAATGGTGCGACAGAGGAAAGAGTCTCCGAACCGCTTGGTTCTTGATCGGATGTTTTGCACCGTGTGCGGATGACATCTAAGACCTGCACGCGTTGTCCTGTGTAGGAAAGGGGAGGGTGGGACTAATTGGAAGAGCTCATCAGAACACTCCCCATGGTACAGACGGTAAAATACAGCCATGGACGCAACATCTCTACGCAGCTGTAAAGGTTCTAGGGTGTTCGTGATCTCGGGATTCCCAATGATGCGGATCGCACGTCGCTGCAACCTGTCGAGAGCATCTAGTAAGTACTTTGCTGAACCATCCCAGAGATGCGAGCAGTACTCCACACAGGAGCGAATTTGTGTCTTGTATAGAAGACACCGCTGCTCCGGCGTGAAAAATCGTCTCACTCTGTTCAGGACTCCGAGTTTTCGTGAGGCTGTTTTGATGATGCTTTCGATGTAGTTTTTGTTATTCAGGTTGCAGCGAACATCCATACCTAGGATATTGAGATTGTCCTGCAGCGGCAGTGGCGTGCTCTGAAGAGTGGGGAGGGGAAGGAAAGAAGATACTTTTGCTGTAAACGCACATGCCTGCGTCTTCTTGGCATTGAACTCAACCAGGTTCTCAGAGCCCCATTGAGAAATGTGATTCAGGACCCCGTCAAGCTCAGTGACAAGAAGCTGCCTTTTCTCTGCGATATCTGACTGCTTGGCCGCTGGATGTCCATGATAACTCCCATGTAAAGTGCTATCGTCTGCATAACAATGAACATTGCCGGTAGACAGCATGTCGTTGATATGCAGAAGAAAGAGAGTGGGTGATAAGACGGACCCCTGGGGCACGCCAGCATTAACCTGCAGAAACTCTGAAGCTCGTCCGTCACAAAGGACGCGAATACGGCGCCCCTGCAGGAAGCTAGCAACCCAGTTGCACAGCCTAGAAGGCAGACCAAAGGCAGGTAGCTTAGAAAGAAGCGATTTGTGCCAGACTCTATCGAAAGCTTTGGCGATGTCAAGACTAATTGCCAGTGACTCGCCGTGCTTGTCCATAGCCTCACCCCAAAGATGGGTAACGTATGCTAGAAGATCACCCGTTGACCGTTTCGGTCTGAAGCCATATTGCCGGTCATTAATTAAGGAGTGATTCTCTAGGTGCCGCACGAGCTGTTTGTTAATTATGTGCTCAAACACTTTGCACAGCACTGAGGTGACGGCTATGGGTCGATAGTTGGCAGGCTCCGAGCGATCCCCCTTCTTGGGAATCGGCTGAACATTCGCCTCTTTCCAAGGCAAAGGCACTGTACCCGAACTGTAGGATAGCCGGTACAGGCGCGTAAGCATTGGAGACAACTCCGCTGCACATTTTTTCAAAACTACCGCTGGAATACCATCCGGACCACTGGCTTTCCGGACATCGAGTGATTGCAGCACTGCACGGACATCGCGTTGCCTGATATGGATATCAGGCATCGCGTGGTCACTGTCGGGTAGTGTTGGTGGCTGCGTACCACAATCATCGATTCGGGAGTTGGCCGCAAAGAGATTAGCCAGCAGATTTGCCTTCTCTTGCGACTCATGGGCCAGGGATCCATCAGGGTTACGCAGCGGAGGCAGCGAAGGCTGACAGAAGTTGGCTTGCACGGCTTTAGCCAGTCGCCAGTAGCCACGGCTTCCCGTGGGATGCATCACTAGCTCTTGACCAAGCCGCGCTATGCGCAGGGCATCCGCTCTGACATAGGCCCTTCTACAGACCTTTGTGGCTCTGTTGTACGCTGCCTTGAAGTGGCCCAGATGGGGATGGCGCGTGGCGCGCGCCCTTACCCAAGCGCGGTACGCAGACTGTTTTTGTTCAACAGCTTCCGCGCACTCGCGCCCGAACCAAGGGCGCACCCCGCGGTCACCGGTGACATCGGTGTATGAGATATAGTATTCCATACCCAGACCGATCTCACCGGCGACAGCAGTAGCACAATCCGATGGGTTCTTACCTTCAAAGCAGCGCTCAACCCACGGGATGGACGCAAAATAGTCACGAAGTCCATCCCAGTCCGCTGACGAGTAGTGCCAGAGACGCCGCTTCCCCTGCACGGGTCGTGGGGGCGCCATAATAGGCACCGTGGAACAGACCAGGCAGTGGTCAGAGTTGCCTAACGCGGCTCGCACCGATACACTGTACCGGTCCGGATCACTCGTCAGCAGAAGGTCTAGCAGAGAAGGTGCTTGGCCCGACCTTCTTGGTATCCTAGTGACCTCGTGCACCAATTGGGTCAGGCCGTGCGCCAGAGCAAATGCGTGGGCGGCTCTTCCCGCATGGTCGGTTTTGGAGGAGCCCAACCAGATCTCGTGGTGGGCGTTAAAATCCCCCAAAAATATCATTTCGGCATTCGGAAATCGCTCCTGCGCATCATCTGCCGCCTGACTCAGATATTCAAAGAGTCGAGTTGTCTCAGCATCTCCTGTATGGGAACGGTAGAGGCACACATAGATCTGACTCATAGGGCCATGGTCTACGTGTACCCAAAGGACGGAGAAGGATGGGTCCTCTAGGCAGCGCAAACGGCGACAGCAAACATCCGCCCTAACAAACACGCACACCCCGGCTTTTGCACGAAAACTTTCCTCAAGAACATAGCCAGGGTAGAGCAAGTAGGTCGTGTCGTCAGGGCGGTGTATTTGCGTCTCCGTTAGAAAAAACATGGCAGGTTTCGCCGTCTCTAGGTGTTGGTGGACGGCGTTGAGGTTTGCATGGAGCCCACAGATGTTAGTGGACTCCACCTCAAATAGCAAGCTTTTGGGAGTGTGACGAGCCGCTGTGTTGCCTTTTTCTATAAATTGCGCTGCCATGAGTTTGGGTGGGAGAAGGCGTGAAAAAAAGAAGTGATTGCCGCCGCAGCACCGTGTGACAAAGCGCGGGATATTGGTTTTATCTATGAATGTGAGGCATGGCGAGAGCCGACGCGCCGAACGGAAGGGCCCCCGTACCCCCCCGAGTATGGTCGCCGGGCTCCCAAATCCGGTCACCAACCGGCACGACGAACCATATCGGGATTATGCGCGGCCTGGTGAGGCAGCCTCCCAAGGTGGTTAACCCCAGTTGGGCCCCTGTACTATACCGCGGGCGGCCAGCGGCACCACCGTTTCTACAGGTCTCCCTGTTCGGCGCATCGCCCCGCGCCATCCCCACTAGACTACGCCAAGACCCACTGGTCCCACTAGTGCTGCGACAACCACCACCTCTGCCCGGCTATGCACATGCTGACCCCTGAACACAATCCAACCGAGATTGAATTGCTATGGAGGGTTTTTCGCAATAGTGCACGGTGGTACCTACCCGGTCGAAACTTGAGACAAATTTGTGCCACCAAGTTTCTACCACCAGTGAAGTATTTCCTAGATAAACAAAAACCTTTGTAGAATCGTATAAAAAATATCGCTTTATAATTTGATACCACCAAGAAAACAATTAGCTACTTGATAAACAAAGTAGACAACAAATTCTTCACTTCAACATCATCTTGTTAAATCTATGTAATTCTTCAGTTCTCTCGTTTTCTTTTTAATTAATTTTGACAAATTACCCTACCTTCTCAGTTTCTCTTTTGCGTTTCGTTTAATTAAATGTTGGAGTGACACTCGAAGGCATGTCGGACAAGTGGCCCCACAGACCCTGTTATGTACCTACTGTTAATTAATTGCACTAGATCGTTCCAACTTACTGTTTTTAGTTTATATTAAATATACAGATGTGTACGCTTCGTGGTAAACCTTTGTCCCTATCGTTGGTGTATAGTGAAAGCTGGGATGAAAATGTATCCAACGCTGCATATAAGGGCTTAGCGGGCTAAGAAAAATTGATTTATCCAAAAATAAATAAATAATAAATAAATAAATATTCCACGACAAAAATGCCTTGATAATTTAATTTTAACAACACTAAGATATTATGATACATACGAATAATCAATGATACTTTCGGGTGCTTCCATAAAGAGAAGGTTACGGTATCGGCGATTTATTTCATGCATTAATATTTTACATAAATTAAAAAAAAAAGAATTTACATGGAATGATATTTTTCTTCTTTCTTCTATGCTGTCAAAGGTAGATTGTAGTATTTTACAAACAATACATGATAAATAACAACATGGCCGCTAGTGCAACAATAGATGTAAGGTAGATTGACTTTAGATAGAAATTTGCATAAACATAACTTCCTTGTATTTTTAATAATAATATCAGCTATCAAAAAAATAAACAAGGGCTTTGCTTAACCGATCCTAAAGAAACTCAGACAACACGGGTAATAAAAATAAAAAATAGCATTATATCTACAATGAACACTCGATACTGTGTAGATATATTAAAATTCACCCCAATTTCTAAGATTTATGATAATATACGACGTGTGAGCAAATCCCTGCCTTATTGTATCTTGGTACATTTTATCTTTAGTGACATACATCCAAATACTCTCCCCAACATAAACAAAACGAAACGCAATTTTCATGTTCAAGTCAATAGCTTAGAATAATAAGTGATAGTAAGTAATATTGGGGAAATCCACATAAGAGTCCCTTATATTCTTAAGCGTTACTACTGTTTCTCATCACTAACACGCGTTTACGAGTGAAATCACTTAAGATTGTTATCAGTATCTAGTTTAAATTCATATTGAGTTTACTGTCTTCGTTGCATGCAACGAAAAAATCATAATTTGAATTTTCAAATTGGTATAGATAAGTTTCTCTATGTATTACAAAGCTAGTAAACAAGCACATAACTTGCCAGATGGTCATCGTTATACTGAAGAATAATGTTACTAACATTTTTATATTTAGGTACAAGTTAATACTTAAAATGTAATGCAACTTACAAGATAACTAATTTAAACAAATTCCAAAACATTCTACACAACGCTATTTAGATCCATGGTAAGCATAGCCTAACTAGCTTGTGTTGTGGAATCTAAATACGGATAAACATGCTTAGATTTTTTGTTGTAAATACATATATATCATACATAGAAACACCCAGACCAATGCAAATATACATATTCTTGCCTACAAATATTTACACTGAGACAAGAACCGAACTCGCGCCTGCTGCGTAGCAGTCAACCGATCGACCGCTACGTCACAGAGGCCGTCGAAATTACTATTATAGTAAGCAGGTATATATTTAATTCTTTCGTTATTCTTAAATATTTTAGTAGGTAAATGAATGCTTTAAAAAATAGTTCAGGTTGATAGAGTACACTCATTAGTCAGTTTTTTTTTTTTATATAGAACACGTCAATTAGACTTCGCCTTGCCTGATGTAAGCTGAAGGCAAAGTCCCAGAAAAGAGGGTCACCATTACTTACACATACCGTGTGACAATGGTGACACTCAGCTTGACGGCCTCATCATATGCTTTTTCACGCCCCGCTTAAAGGACCCGGGACTGTAGGAAGAAGGAAACACGTGAGCTGGTAATGAATTACAGGCCTTAACGGTGCGACAGAGGAAAGAGTCTCCGAACCGCTTGGTTCTTGATCGGATGTTCTGCACCGTGTGCGGATGACATCTAAGACCTGCACGTGTTGTCTTGTGTAGGAAAGGGGAGGGTGGGACTAATTTGGAAGAGCTCATCAGAACACTCACCATGGTACAGATGGTAAAATACAGACATGGACGCAACATCTCTACGCATCTGTAAAGGTTCTAGGGTGTTCATGACCTCGGGATTCCCAATGATGCGGACCGCACGTCGCTGCAACCTGCCGAGAGCATCTAGTAAGTACTTTGCTGAACCATCCCAGAGATGCGAGCAGTATTCCACACAGGAGCGAATTTGTGTCTTGTATAGAAGACACCGCTGCTCCGGCGTGAAAAATCGTCTCACTCTGTTCAGGACTCCGAGTTTTCGTGAGGCTGTTTTGATGATACTTTCGATGTCATTTTTGTTATTCAGATTGCAGCGAACATCCATTCCTAGGATATTGAGATTGTCCTGCAGTGGCAGTGGCGTGCTCTGAAGAGTGGGGAGGGAAAGGAAAGAAGATATATTTGCTGTAAACGCACATGCTTGCGTTTGATTCTTGGGAATTGGCTGAACATTCGCCTCTTTCCAAAGCAAAGGCACTGTACCCGAACTGTAGGACAGCCGGTACAGGCGCGTAAGCATTGGAGACAATTTCGCTGCACATTTTTGACATCGAGTGATTGCAGCACTGCACGGACATCGCGTGGCCTGATATGGATATCAGGCATCGCGTGGTCACTGTCGGGTAGTGTCGGTGGCTGCGTACCACAATCATCAATTCGGGAGTTGGCCGCAAAGACATTAGCCAGCAGATTTGCCTTCTCTTGCGGCTCATGGGCCAGGGATCCATCAGAGTTACGCAGCGGAGGCAGCGAAGGCTGACAGAAGTTGGCTTGCACGGCTATAGCCAGTCGCCAGTAGCCACGGCTTCTCGTGGGATACATCACTAGCTCTTGACCAAGCCGCGCTATGCGCAGGGCATCCGCTCTGATGTAGGCCCTTCTACAGACCTTTGTGGCTCTGTTGTACACCGCCTTGAAGTGGCCCAGATTGGGATGGCGCGTTGCGCGCGCCCTTACCCAAGCGCGGTACGCAGACTATTTTTGTTCAACAGCTTCCGCGCACTCGCGACCGAACCAAGGGCGCACCCCGCGGTCACCGGTGATATCGGTATACGAGATATAGTATTCCATACCCAGACCGATCTCACCAGCGACAGCAGTAGCACAATCCGATGGGTTCTTACCTTCAAAGCAGCGCTCAACCCACGAGATGGACGCTAAATAGTCACGAAGTCCATCCCAGTCCGCTGACGAGTAGTGCCAGAGACGCCACTTCCCTGTACGGGTCGTGGGGGCGCTATAATAGGCACCGTGGAACAGACCAGGCAGTGGTCGGAGTTGCCTAAAGCGGTTCGCACCGACTCACTGTACCGGTATGGGTTACTCGTCTGTAGAAGGTCTAGCAGAGAAGGTGCTAGGCCCGACCTTCTTGGTATCCTAGTGACCTCGTGCACCAATTGGGTCAGGCCGTGCGCCAGAGCAAATGCGTGGGCGGCTCTTCATGTGATAGGTATACCATACGCCTCGTGAAAGATCTCTGAATCGATTCTATTCGGTTGGAGTGAATGGTGTAACAGGGATTCCATATTTGACTTCCGAACTCAAGTACCTACACTACGGACAAGAGAGAAGAATAAAATAATTTTAGATTTGTGGGATTTGAAACTAGCGGTAGAGCGATTAATAAACTTGGTCATTTTGGCAGCTCTATTGACGATGGAGTCATAATGTGGAATAAATAATATATGATGTACTTAGTTCGAGAATACGTTCGAGTTCGTGACAAAATATCAAACCAATAGTAGTAGCAGCGAGCAGAACATGGATGGCAATTCCAGGGTGCTCTACGTAGCTGGTTTACTTCACGAACCATTAAATTTTCCTGTTTGCATTTTTTAGCATACGTTACTCTCGAGACGAGAATACTACGACCGTTTTACGATTGTAGTTTTAGGGTAACAATTTCCTTGAACGCTACTACAGCTTCAAATTTATTGGATTTTATACTTATTGTGATAATTCTTAAGTGAATAAATTTTAGTTGTACCTAGGGGTGGAAATATTTGCCAAATTTTAATTTTATTAGTGTCTATACATCTTTCGAACTATTATTTAATGAGACGCGTATTTTGAAGTGTTTTTCTTTCTCGTTATTATTTAAAATGGTAACTCGCAAAAATTAACTGGAGTGTATAAAAAGAAAAGTAGTTTTTAGAGCTCTGTAAGCGTTAGTTACAGCTCTAGCACGATTAACAGCTTCTTTTTTCTTTTCAATCACAGATAAAATAATATAATAGGAATATTTACTTGAGATTGATTCACAAACAGACACATTATCCACATATATAATACCCATATTTCTTGTAAATTTAGTACTTTATTATTTAGTGTTTTTAACCGACTTCAAAAAAGGAGTAGGTTCTCAATTTGATGGTTTTTTATGTATGTTTTTTACACGATATCAAAGCCAATTACGAACGAATTTCTATTTTTCTTGTGGTGTTCGATACTTTCAAAATGGTACCATATCCAAGAAATCCAGATCTGTTGCTCAGATCCTGTAGAAATCCGATGAAACTCTTAAAATTACGCCTACTTAATTTGTTTTAGCATTTTAGGAAACCGACTTCTAACAGATCTATAAATTCATTTAGTCGGTAAAGTTTTTTCTTAAAATTTTATAATTTCATGAATTAACAAAACGCAATCATATTCATGTCGATTAAAAAATTCGTAATCCACAAATTACAGCTTGTTTTTCTCATCATACTTAAATGGAGTGATAGTTAATAGTCAATCAACTATCGAAAATGAAAAGCTGAAAAAGATACGCTCGCAAGCTAATGGCTTTTAAAAATACAGAGCTCTCTTTGAAGAGAGCTCTATTATTCAAAATATTTTAATGGACAGTTTTAACCTCGGCTATAGGCATTCACTGAAAATCGTTTTAAATGTTCTAGTGAACATTTTAACTCTTTAAGTAAAACTAGGTTGTTTTAGAAATAACGATATCATGTAATGTGATGAAAGCAGTGTAGGTTTGTATCTAAATTATACAGCCAATCCTGTTTAACCCTTGACACAAAAACGACGGAGTGTTATAAGTTTGACGTGTCTGTGAATACATGTTTGTGTCTGTCTGTGGCATCGTAGCTTCTGAACGGATGAATTCATTTGGGAGTGTTCTTAGCTGTGATTGAAAAAAATCGGTCCAAGATAGCCACCGCCACATGAGGGGGTTTTTTTTCACAACTCCTTCAAAATGGGTATCTACTGAAATGAATTGACTAGTTAAATAATATACACTATTAAAAATTTCAAATCCAAGATGGCTGCCAAAATAAAATAGCGAATTACATTTTTCTTTCACAACTCCGTCAATATGGGTATATGGGATTAGATAAATTTAAAAAGTGTCAAAACGAAAAAAATAATAATTAAAAAGCACCCTGTTACAAAAAGCAACCTCCAAAAAGTTACCAGGTCGGGGGAACCTTGGATTGTTCCGATAATATGACGGAGTACTCTATCAGTTAGGTTCTCCCGACATGACAACCGTATTGATTGAGCCCGAAGAAATTCGGGCCGTGAGATCCCGGCTCCACAGGGAAATGGTGGCGGAATGGGAGATACGACTTGGGCGACCAGGCGCAGGGCACGCCGTAGTAGCGGCGGTAAGACCCATCATGGGGGAGTGGCTAGAGAGGCCACACGGCAGCCTCTCGTACCGTCTGACGCAGATGATCACTGAGCACGGATGCTTCGGCAAGTATCTGCGTCGGATGCAGAAAGAGCCAACGTCCGAGTGCCATCACTGCGACGCGAGCAAGGACTCAGGTCCGCACACGCTCACCGAGTGTCCGGCGTGGGAGACGCCGAGGCGGGAGTTTGTGGCGGATCTGGGAGTGAGGGTTCTCACGCTCTCCACCTTGCTCGCGGCGATGGTTCGCTGCGCGGATGCGTGGGCAGCCGGCGCTTCCTTCTGCGAGCAAGTAATGCTCGTGAAGGAGGAGGCGGGGCGGGAGCGGCAGCAGGAGCGACGAAGGATCGACGAAGGATCGCAAGAGAAGCTACCCGCGTACGAAGGCAACTCGGGCGTCGGATGTCGATGAACGACCTCCGCCCCCCATGAGCGCTGGCCTGGGGGTGACAGGTGGAGCCGCCTGTCACCCTGGCAGAAGCAGGCCGCGGCGGCGGCGCGCCTGGCGCGCCTCCCCGTTTCCGGGGACGAGTTGGGGACTCTGTAGTCCCCACACCCAAGAAGAGGGCCAGATCGTGAGAGGTGGCCGTGGGTCGGCCGGGGTGCGAGGGCTATGCCTGTCAACCTCACCTTCGGCAACCAAAGCGACCCACAGGCGGCGTGCGTTTTAGTCGGTTCGAGTCCGACATAACCTCCTCCACCGGCTCCGGTGGGGAGGTATCCGTGGGGATTTTGCGCACGTAAAAAAAAAACCGTATTGATTCCTAGTGGATTAGAATAGAGTCACTCTATCTCTTCCCGTGGGTGTCAAAGAAGGCGACTAAGGAATAGGGCTGTTTTCCATTCAAAAGTAAACATATAGCCCCGGACTAAGTGCCCGTTTGACGGCAATAGACTCGCCCCCTATTACAGGGGACCAAAAATCATTGTTGGTGAAATATGGGTATTAGTACACCTCTGTCTACCCCTCCGGGGATTTATGGGCGTGACTAATGAGTAATGTAGTAACAACGCTTGAATCAAAATACAACATAATAGGTATATCAAAGTTATAAGACTAACCAACACAATTTATTTTTAACTTTTTGGAGGTATTTTGTAACGGGTTTTTTTATTAACTTAAGTGGAGTTCGAGTCAAAATACTGTGTGTGATCATCAAACCTGTAAAGCACCTGTTTAGCGTTATGAAGTATAAACGAGTTTAAATATCTACTCTATTTGAAAAGCACTAAAAATACTCTCTCACTTATGAGTTCCATAATTGTATCAAACTACGGAATAAAAAGTTTTATTGATCAGTAATGAAGTAGGGGTAAATTTAAATTTACGCTTCAGGTGTAGTATATTATGTATTGTGTGAACGACATCGATGACGTTATTTTTGCCATTGCTAGTGATGCAGATACACATACGTACAATCTGCTGACAAATAATTTTCAGGAGGCTATTAGTGCTGACCTAAACTAGCTAAGATCATATCTCTGGACCGCGTGCACGAGGAAATGACACCGGGCTGTAGCGCTGTTTCTAAATCCATGTATCTTTTCATCATGATAAAAGTATTTCAAAGAATCCCTGTAAATATTGTATAAATACGTTGTTGCACGAAGAGTATACAGCTCATCAGTGAAAATTCTCATTATATGTTATGACTTTGATTAAATATAAACATAACATAACATAAACTCACGCCTATATCCCCGAAGGGGTTGGCAAAGGTGCTAGCACCCACATTTCGCAGATTTATGTTTAGGTCCCAATGTAATAGATAGCGAGCCTATTGCCATTAACCGGGTACTTATGAACCTGCGATAAATGCTCACATAATTGCGAAAAGTCATTGGTGCGTGCCATGGTAAAACCTGGGATCAAACCCGACACCTCGTCTCAGCAGTCCATTACCCATACCACTAGGTTACCGCGGTTGATTAAATTTTTATACCACAAACGGCATTTAAAATCGAATCGGTAGACACTCGTAATACGTTAATAAAGTTCAAGGGGGTAACAGTTACTAACTCTTGGAGCCAATCCCAGTAGATTTAAACGTAGGTATTAATTTATCCAAGTCCTAGGTTACATTGAAAGAAAGTTTCACAAAAAAACAAAGTAAAACTAAAACTAGGTCTGAAACTTTGTAATAATCACCTACAGATTCAATCCGTTCCCAATAAAATTGTACCAGTGGCCAGCGACTTTGGAATCGAGTAGTTGACCACAAACGAATTTATACGACCTAGAAATCATTGTAGTTTGAACTGTAATGCATTGGCTTAAGATTTCAAAGAAATGCAGTGAAAAGGTCGCTTCTCCATGTTACCCTGGCGGATGTTCACGACAGTCACCTTGTTTGGCTTTAGTCCAGTATTACATAGCAAACTTTTATAGTATTTCAATGCAGTTTAACTAAAAGAATTGCTTTTGAAATAAATCCTTACTTTGTCATTAAACCCAGTTTTGGATCAATACCAAGCCAATCAAGACTAAGCTATTATTTTGCATGAATTATGTGATTGTTAAACTGGTTTAAAGTTTTGCTCCATTTATTTTACAAAAGGATTTATATTATGTTAAATATATTTTGTATTCAAAATGAAATATTATGGAAAAAGTCATATCCACGGAAACATAAAGTAGAAGGAAGGTTAGGAGCATATTTTTCTTTTATACCTCTTAGGTGGCAGACAAGTACACGGCCCGCTTGATGGGAAGTGGTTACCGTGGCCTATGGAGGTGTGCAACACCAGATTGGTCACACTCGCGCTGCCGACCCTGAAGAAACCTTCTAATGCCCCTTTTGAAGAACCCCATATTGTAAGCGCATAGGAAAACCGCAGCAAGGAGTTCATTCCACAGTCTGAATGTGCATGGGATGATGTACAGCAACAACAGCTCAAAACTAATAAAATCGTTAAACTATGTTTTGTTTTGTGCAATTTCTAAACCATACAAAAAATATGCAAATCTACACTTCCTGAAATCAATTATGACATTTTGTAACGTTACATAGGTGTTAACTTTCATAACACCTTACACCACTCCTGGAAATAGGATTGACATCAAAGACACTTGGTACAAGGCTTAAGTCGGTTCGAATTCAATACAACAGCTATGTCGTGTCGACAGAAAGTTGAAATTCGAAGGAATCCATTTAAACAAATACTGATACTTTAAAAAACTAATATAGATTCGTTTTCAATCCTATTAACGCCTGTGTTAATTTATTTGCCACGTATAAAATATATTTTAGCATAATATCTACTTGGTTGTTTTTATAAAGGAATAAATAAAACGCGCATATTAAATTTTCCATGTTCCACAACAGCTTGAGGTGTAACATAATGCCAGGAGTACCTTCTCACTATTCAATAGTTCCCTCAGGACGGTACATTTTAAGTGCTGTGAGCTAAAAGTAATTAGAACACATAATTGATTTGAAATATTTTGTTCGCCAGACTCACCTTCGCAGTATAAAGATATTGGCGGAAGATATCCTTTAAGAATTGACATTTTAAATTTATTATTCTTACGCAGGCGTTTAAATATTTAGCATTTTTATTAAACACGTGTGAAATTTTGTTTATCAGTTCCTTAGCCTTGACACAGCTTTGGTCGTGTGGTCCAGTTGTTTACTTAATCGTTTAAATCAATAGAGCCAGTTTGCCAATTAAAATTTTACCACAGGGTTAGACAGTTACGGTATCCTCATTGTGGTATTAATTTATACCAAAAATAGGTATAACCAAACTGGCACATTGTCAAAAGGCAGGGCCCTGTATTTCAGTTAAAATCTCTACTGCTTCATGGAAACCTCAATTCTATAAAAAGATACGATCATAATTATTGAATTGTATTAATACGGAGGGTTTCCATTGCTCCATATAAAGTTCCTAACGAGGAATTTATCCTGTCATTGCCAATTGTGATAATTTTGCCGGTAAATATTGTTATGAAAGAGAAAGAAAGTATGATGACCACGCTATGATAGAGGCGGTAACTTTCTACCGAAGAGGCTAAAGGGTATTAGTGACCTTTAACCGGGGTGCGAGGGATATGTTTTTTTTTATACCACTTAGGTGGCAGACAAGCACACGGCCCACCTGATGGAAAGTGGTTGCCGTGGCCTATGGACGTTTGTAACACCAGAGGAGTCACAGTCTCATGTCTCAGATAACCTCAACTCCAACAACTTGCGGCCCATACAGTCAGCGTGCGTTTTAGTCGGTCCAAGTCCAACATAACCTCCCCCAGCGGCTGCGGTAGTGGGGGTAACCGTTAGGATTTGGCGAACAAAATAAAGGGTGTTAGTGACCTTAGAACTCTGAACTCATTAACTCAGAAATGATGCGGACAGCACGCTGCACTTCTGCAATCAAAATCACACACATTCGATTCCCATATGTCACTGTTTTTTTTTTTGCCGCCGCGGCATGCCAGGGCGACAGGCGGCTCCACCAGTCACCCCCAGGCTTGCGCTCATGGGGGGCGGAAACAGCCACATATGAGCATCGAATCTCCAACTGTCATTGTAGTTCGAAAAACCACTTTATCAAGTGCGTGAAATAAAATAAGCCAATTAATGACTAATGCTTTATTTTTAAGTGATGCTTTTTTTCAGCAAACAATACGTCCCTTATTTTATCACAATTTAATGAAATACACTAGTAGTTTTGGTATATATTTTTAGGTACAAGGAAAACATCATCAGGTGCGTCATAAACTGCTCTGTGTCATAGCAGTAACATTGAAAAATATTAGCATCTCCGAACCCCATTTTCACATATAGAAACTACAGGGGGGAATGCAAAGTCGATTTAATGACCCTCATAGCGGACAATATGCCCCTGACGGTAAATTGTCACACTTCGCACATAATATGCGCATTAGGTTTAGAGGTGTCATATTATTGTAGGTTATTGCTATCGAGATGGCATCTTGCTAAATTTACATAATAGTGTCTGATAGTTTATTATAATAAGCAACAGTTTAGCTATAGGTGTCAAATTAAAAGCTCATAAAAATAATGTAGTTATATTCATTGCTGTTTAGTGAAAATTCCTATTAGTAGCGTTGAAAAAATGAGATAGGTTTTGCTAGAATCATCGTCTTCTTAGCAATGTTCTCGGTTACATTCAAGCTTTGGAGACTGGAGTCCACTATTCGTTATATTATTATTTTTTCAGACATCACATTCTCTAAAGTTATTTCAGCTAACAGGTAATCTGGTCTCAAGATTTGGCCCCGAAGATCTTAATAAGAATCCCTATGAATGCTGGTTATTTGTTTTTAGCTTTAATGCTATAACAGTTATAATAAGGCATGCATAAATCATCCTCATTATTGTAACTGATAACAGCGGCGATGACTTAAGCATATCATTATCTTTGTAATGATATCAATAATTCGACAGCTGTTAAACAGAGGTCAAAATAACTTGCATCTGCTTAAACTAAAAAAAGAATCGAAGTAATGATGTGTTTATGTACATTTTACACAAAAATAATCATTAAATTCTCGTAAATAAGTTCATCAGGAATACTTTGCATGCAGAGAATAACATTAAACTTAATTCGTGTATTTATTATCAATTATTTTGCGGTAAGGCTACCCAGTTCCAAATAGGTGCACAACTCCTACACCCTTACATACAAAGTTAAGATTTATTGTAATATGCTTTAGTTTTAATGTCAATTGCCGTATACTCGTACGCCTACGAATTAAAATGTTACGTGCTTACCTTTAAGTGATCGTATTTAAATTGCTCATTAACTAAATTTGGTCAAATATCTATTTTAATTCATGTTAGATATGATTTTTTAAAGTTTGCTTGTTGACCCCGAAAAAATACATAAGTCTTCTCCTTTATCCACCTTATTATGTACTGTTTTTAAAACTTTTAATAGAAATCCTAATAAAATTTTGCCCATCCAGAAAATCCAAACGAGGATCTCACATGTGAACATAACTGAGCTCAAATTCATTTTATGGGTCCAATGATAGATTATTAAATAAGTCATTTTACAAAATATATCAGGAAACTGGAACTAGAAAAGTGGGAAACGTTGATTGTTGTCTGAAATAAAATATAAGCATGTACCTACCTAGAACATAATATTAAATAGTGTATGTATCATTTCATACAGTATAACTAAAGGAATTGCTACTAGCTATCGTAGTTTCCCGGTTATTGACTGTTCTGTGGTGGCTAGGTGATGTCATTTTAGTAGCATCCAAAGTATAAATATTGTTTAAATTCTGGGGTATTCATTTATTAGTTCCAAGAAAACAGATTATTGCAAAACTTGCATATATTAAATAGTTTTTATCGTTTTTTTCATTATGGTGTTCATAAACCCATGAATGATACCTGAATGTCGAACAAGAAAAATGTTTTTGAAATTTTATCAATTCAGCATCAGTTTAAAAAAGTTGTTTAACTCAGAGATAATGCGAAAGGTATGACTAGACATTTATTTAAATAAATTATAAAAAAATACTGGCTATTGATGTTTCAAGAAAATATTTGATTTAAAATATAGATACGAACAAAGAAACGTGTCGACTTAAAAAAAATTAAACGTTTTGGTAGCAAACATCTTTAAAAGAAAATCTTTTTTACCTGTCCTGTATTTTTTTCATAATTTTTGCGCAATAAATTTTCTTACATTTGGTTCTACCAAATAAACAGAACAGATATGTCAGAGATAGAGACACCTATAAAGAGATTGACGTTACAACGTATATTTTAACACTAAGATAAGATGCTCATGACCAGACACTGTCGTGACACAAGTAATTGTTGGACGGCGGTTGACCTGGTACTCTCTGAGTGACATATTCAGTTTGTGAAAAAGCCCTCTTATAAAATAAAGGTAAAAAATCATACTCTGTAATTTATCTCTGTATCTTGATTTTAACTAGCTCCAACACCTGCACAACTGGAGACGTCAACGCAGCAAATGAGGCAGCGGTAAAGGTCACCGAGTTTTGAGCTGCCCACATCTAATACCACATAGAACAAATATTGCCATCGACACGATAAAGAAGAAAAAGCATCTGATGAGGCCGCCAAGCTGAGTGCCACCATTGTGACACTTAGTGTCTGTTATGGTGACCCTCTTTTCTGAAACTTTGCCTTTAGCGAGCTTTACCATCAGGCGAGGTGAAGTCAAGCTGGCGTGTCCTATATATAAAAAAAACCTCTTATAAGAAACACGTGAAATGGTATTAGATTCCCACTTGACAGGGCACTTTTTCATGGTCACTATTATTTCTAAGATAGACCGCGGTAGCTTAGTGGTATGGGTAATGGACTGCTGAGACGAAGTCTCGGGTTCAATCCCAGGTTTTATCATGGCATACACCAATGACGTTTCGATGCTTTACGAAGTTATGTGTGTATTTATCGCAGGTTTAATGGCAATAGGACCTAAACATAACCTGGCGAAATGTGGGTGCTAGCACCTCTGCCTACCCCTTCGGGGATATAGGCGTGAAGTTATGTACGTATGTACTATTATTTTATGGTCATCTTACCGTTAGTACCAGTAGTCATTGATATAAATAAACGTACCGGGTATCGAATAAGTTATAAAAAGCAAAAACTTTTATTTAACTAGTATTTTTATGAACCAAATCAACCCATTTCATATCCACTGACAGTACTCTGAGCTTGCGGTTGTGGCCTTAGTAAAAGGAAATCATTATAGTTTTTGTAATACCTGTTTATTAGTTTAACAATATGAGTAAAGATATGTGTTAGTTTAAGTAATAACGCTTAATATATCAGTTATACAACCCACTTCAATTAATGTTTTCTAAAAGTCGCGTGTGAAATGAAATAGACATTTTTAGGTTTCTTCCATTTCCTTCAGTTAAATCTCATGAGAATATACGAGTGAATTCGCCATGGGTGTCTTTTTGGCGAGTTGGTTGGGTTCCAATTAAGCCAACAGGCGCCAACATGGTCCTATCCCGTTGAGTGATAAATCACATAACAAATCTTTACCGAGTGATTAAGAACTCTATAAAAATTTAATACTTTTATCATTCGCTGTGAATAACTTACTAGTGAAGTCGATTTTAGCAACTTTATATTATTAAGTAGGAACATTTAGCATTCATGTCCTCTTAACAGAAAGAAATGTTTGGAAATTTGTTTTTAGTAATAGATGCGTACTAACAAATATATTGTAAGGTCATCTTTTTCATCCCAATGCCAATGCTGGTAACATCTAAAGATTGCACTTATTATGCATCCTCCTTTCCATGACTTGGTTTATTGTTGCTTTTCCGGGAACGACTACTGTATGAGAGGACCTGACCTTTGAGAGGCAGGCTTACCTCGAGATGAAAGCCATAGGTACATCGCTAATTAGGAATTCCCGTCCCTATAGAGCAGTCCGACTGGAGAAGTATTTCCACCCTACAGAATACCACGGCTAATCTCGTGGTGTGTTCAGCCAGAGCTAACTAGAGAGTTTTTGTGCTATCAAAGGGAAGACTGAAGGCTTGTCCTGATTGTGTCTTCTGGATTGACGGCATAGAAACTCTCCATTCCTACTGGGTCGGTAGGTCACGGTGTGACGGTGTTGCACACGTTCATAGGTCACGGTAGCCTCTTTCAATCAGGTGTGCTTGTCTGTCACCTAAATTGTATAAAATAATATTGTTATTCTAGATCGTTTTGCTAGCATTCCTCTATTTATGTCAATAGTATTGAATAATCTCATTATCATAAATATACTAATTAGCCTCTATAGTATAAACTGCATTGCGATGAGACATTACAAAATTAAATTACTATGCAAATTATGTAATACCAGTTTAGTATCAACATCATCAGATTATAATACTCTGACTTAAATAGGTGTGTAGTTTTTGAGTTCATAACAATGTATGGCTACACAAGATACGGGCATAAAATATTATTCGAAAATAATTCCAAAAAGTGATTTTAATATTTTTACTCAACTTGAGACGTCCTTCGCTAGAAATATTTGGGAGGGCATTACACTTGGATGCATAGTTGCAAATCTTTTATCCAGTTATTTAATGCAAGACACAGATATATCGGACAGGACCTATTTGGCAGTGTATCGTGTATTTTAAATTATTTGGAGAAGGAAGCGTGGCGAAGATAAGGCAGTGCGCAGTGCAGCATCCGCGGGTTCGCAGTGCGTCGGGCAGAGCGGCGCCGGGCACTTGGCACAGCTCTCGGTCAATGTCCTCTGCCTCTATAAAAGCCTCCACAAGCTTGAGCCAAAACAATTTCACCAAATTTCTTGCCAATGCCCTAACACAC
Source organism: Eilema griseolum (assembly GCA_963662185.1). Taxonomy (NCBI): domain Eukaryota; kingdom Metazoa; phylum Arthropoda; class Insecta; order Lepidoptera; family Erebidae; genus Eilema; species Eilema griseolum. The sequence continues at coordinate 21,613,944 of OY759230.1, read as the reverse complement.
GCATGATTTTACGATCCTTCCACTCCTCTCTCCATACGATGGGACTCATTTACTTTTAGTGGAGTAACTCGTGACATTTTTATTGAAATTTCTCGGTATTCATGAATTTTAAATTAGTTGACTTTTTCTCATATTTTACTTTAAAATTTTATGTTTGATGAATTATTTTCCTTTTTACATTTTATAAGTATTTCGTAAGTAGGATATCTCTTCCATAAATACATAATCTAATAATCCAATCAAAATAGAAGAAATAATATGGTAAGCTTGCATAAATTCGCATAGAGCTAAAAAAATTTTAAATACACTATAATACAAAAAATATCAAAGTCCCCATTGATCGGACTTGTGCACATCAAAAAGTTTTTTTAAAAGCATTCCTTCAGAAACAGAGTTCATAAATTTCTTTATTAATATGTTAATAATAAATTAAATTATTGGAAGAACTCATATCCATTATATACAATGTTACATATGAAATTTTGGCAGTAGATTCTTTTCATATTGCTAATATTTACCTAGAAAGGATTTTTGAAAATTTAGAGGTAGGACACGGCGGTATTTCCGCCCAATTGAGCAGCCCGACTGGGGAAGTACCTCCGCCCTACAGAATAACGCGGTCATAATAACTTCGTGTTGTGATCCCAGCGCGGCGGTGAGTAGGGTAGCCGGAGCTCACTGGAGAATCCGTGCTGTCAGTGGGAAGACTACAGGCTTGTCGTGCTTTGTCTTCTATACTGACGCCACAGAAACTCTGTGCTTATAGCGCTTGTCTGCCACCTAAGTGGTATAAAAAAATATAAGCTTATAAGTAAATGATTTATAAAAAGCCAGGCTAAGCTAGACTAGAATATATTATATAGAATCGGAAAAAAATGGCATTTATAAATTTGATTAATTCCTTTATCGATGAAAACAAATCAAATCGCATTGGGCTAGTAAGCGTTCCTTACTAGCCCAACCCGATTTGATCTGTGTTCGGGACCTCGATAACTTGCATGTTATTATTATCGTTTCCATCCTATACCACGTGTACTTTTATGTTATTGTGCTAATCCTACATAGTTTTGTACAGGGTCATATGTAAATAATGAACTCATTGTGAAGATAATTTCTCGATAATGTGTTACAATATATGCCTAATGAAAGTAACACACAAATAATTTTGCTATCAATTTATGAATGAAATATTTCTTAGCTTAATTAGGTGAATTGAACGGTTGGTTGTGTTTGTCTCAGTTTGAGCATACGAAGTGTTTCCTTCTTTATTTACAATATTGTTCAGACTAAGGAATTCGTGGTTATAAGGTTTAATACTTTTGTTAACTTCAAAAACACCTACTAGTGATAACCTTCTATTGTAGAGTAAATTATTTTAATAGGAAGTTCGTGAAACAAAGAGTGAAATGAAATCAAATCCAAAAGACTTTTATGTGCGTATTTGCGTGAGTGTTTGTATGTAGACTTGTATAATTATATCTACCTATATTATACTACAATAATCCAGGAACGTGTAGCATGCCGAAAATATCAATAGGTTACCAGCACCATTACCATCCTACACACTAACATGTTTCTAATACTACGAGTATAAAAGGATCTATATTAAACTTTTTTACAATTTGATAGTTTCAAAACACTTGCAGATATCCTACGGTTTAATTAAGTTATCTCATCGACAAAGGAATTCACCATCATTTATAAGTAGTTATTTCTTGAACAGTAGAATTGATTGCATTATGTTGTCAATAACTTGTGTAGGTATGGAATGCCATTCATAGAAACCAGAATTCCGAGTGCTTTGATTATGTTTACATAGATTGAAATTAATTGAATTCAAAATAAGTGTATGCCTTTTGATATGAAAAGTATGTTAACAAATCAAGTAAGTACTTATCGTACTCGAAAGTAAGCAAATCGGTCGGGGTCGAAAAACATACACCGATGAAATTGATGAAGTTTTTAAAAAGTAAGGAATCTGAAAAGTTTAAAAAGTCTTAAAAAGGATTAATGGTGGGAGATGAAACGTAATAGTATGAAAAAACACAAAGACAGAAGCGAAAGGATATTTGGAGGGAGGCAAAAGGGCGTATGTATGCTAAGCATACAAATGTATAAATCATGAATATTTTGCAATATAAATTTATTATCACATTTCATAAATAAGTATCTAAATTTAAAATTATGTAACTAAGCTCTTAAATCTATAATATAAATTACATTTATCTAAACAGACAAGACATTCTTGAGTGATATGGTATCACTTTTGTACTATGAATATTCAAACTGAATTTAGACCATTGCAAAATGGATGTATCAAGGTTGATCTGTATATCAAATTGCTTCAACAATAATCTTGCTAAGTTAAAATTGAAATGTCATATTCGTGAACCATATTAAATCGTGACCTAAATGAAGATGGTCATTAAATAAATTGCAGTCAGTCGGACAACAAGGAAGTCGTCTTCTTATTTCAATACTGATTGAATTAAAAAATGGCCGCATGACGTATTTGAAGGGTTAGTTAACTTTTTCGTAAATCCATTTGCCAGAGTAAGGAGTTTCTAGCCTCTTAACTGATGGACGGAATCCTTTTTCGTCAGCTGTGTAGTCTACTCTGTACATGAAACCGTCGGGTCCAATGTACTCGTAGAAGCCCTTGGAAGCAATACCTTCATCGACAGTGTTAGGGTTCTTTAAGACAGCTTTCTCTTCAGCACGAATTTTGTTTTCGGTCTCAAAACTGTAAAAAAGAAATAAACTTTCCATTAACAAAAATAGTCTATCATCTCATACTGACGAAAGACCTTGTGTCTTTGTGTCTTGTAACAGGATATATTTCCCACTACAATCCGATTATTTTAATCAATCAGTGATAGTGGTATCACTTCCACTGATTGATTGATATTGACAAGTATTTGTTAACTGTAATGTCAATTCATTTATTCATAAAAATTATATTATTGATAGTATTGAACTATGACCCGCTAGAATCACCAGCCGGCTTACGTCTCGCTATTCAAGGTATTCGTTTAGAGATAAATTAGTCTACTTTATTCCAACTTTAAAACCAAGGATCCTTATTCTTATCATAGAAACGTTTTAAATATTCTATTCTACAACATTCTACGTGACTTATATTATATAAGTCACGATTACCGTAGTAATATTAAATTTCTAATAAACGTTACTTTTCTAGTGATTTTATAGTTATAGCTGTGCGTTAAGTGGTTTTATTGGAAGGTGGAATGCTGATTTTAATGCATTGGATAATACCTTTATTATTTAAAATGCCCTATTATGTATAATATTAGTAATAATAGTAATATAAAAATTATTAAGCTATGTAAATGGTTATGATAAGCTTACTGTAGGTTAGTAAAGCAAGGCTGAATTCTGCTTATGTAACGAGAAACTAATATACCTAGAAATATTCTAGGTATTACACGTCTGGGTATATATGATTACTCCATTAGCATGAAATGACGTTTCCAGAAGTAATAAATCAATTAGTATTTACAAAAATTAATACGATTAACATAATCGAATATAATAGTTACTGTTAGGTGTCAATAAAATTTATATCCGTATATTTTTTAGGAAAGGGGGAGGTTCCCAGATTCATAATAGTTATTTAGCGATTATTCTTTATTAAATAGAATAATTACGATATTTTTTATTAAGATCGAACTATGTAATCTATATTTTTTTGCTTTGTCTTTGTTCAAATTTTAGTAATCTGAATTACTTTAATATGTACTAAATAAAATAAAAACTTATTTTATTAAGTTACGGTGAGTGTTCCTCATATACATCATCATTACAATACAAAAATATGCGATCGAAGTGTTGACAAAAAGAAAAAAAATGCCTGAAATATTTTTGTAAGAAAAAAAAATACTTACTCAAAATCGTATTTGTCCTCCTTGTAGTTATGGTTTTGCTTAATGATCTTAATGCCATTGTTCTTGTAATATCCATCTTTATAGTAGGGGTTATCTTTGGCAGGAAGTTGAACCAACCTAAAGACGTCTACTGATGCTTCTGGTACATAAGGTTCGTAGTCATGTGCGTATGGTCCGAATCCACCGTCGTAGGGGTTGTCGATATGAATGTAAGGGTTTGGAACGTGAACATATTTGCCTTCATCGGTAGGAATGTATCTGAAAAAAATTATTGTTATATTTATTTTATAGGTAGGTACTTAATAGTTTAATTATATTCTGGGCTTCGTACGTTCAATATTAGTGGTATTAGATAACAACATTGAGAAAGAAGCTTTTAATATGTAGCTAAATTAAATGAAGGATCTTTATGATTATATTCATATTCGAAAAATAAAAATAGTTTTGAACTAAATAAATTGAAAAATATATTTCTGTGAAATGAAATTTTAAAGCATTTTGTATTCTAACTATTAAAATTCCTGTAAGGGAAAGATTATCCCGCCTGAACTAATTAAAAAAAAATCCTATCTTAATACATTTATTTCTACTTTGTAAAGTATGGTATCAGTTATTTATGGTAATAACTTACTTTCCATTATTTCCATTATTATATTTGTAGGGATCCCAGTTACCATCTTCAATTGGTGAGCCTAGTACTGCTAGAATGCAGAGGCAGACAACCAGCATGAACTGAAAAAAAAATTTAATCAATATTCTCTCTTACTTTTTATTTCTTCATACAATATTAAACATAACAAAACTATAAAATTTAAAATGCTTTGTTAAAACTTTTCCAATTAACCGAAAAAATAACGCTTTAATAAAATAGTAAATACCTCCAACGGAAACATCCTGTATCACTTCACGAAAGCTTCTTAAAAAATATTTCAAAAACTCGAACGTTACAGTTCTTCAATCCACTTGTTCACTGCAACTAAACGCGATATCACAATGCGGAAATTTAATTCACGGTCACACTTCGGCCCGTGTGTACACTCCTTAGAGAATTTCAAATCGTTGTGTTGATTTCGAAATCCGCGCTTCGCTTTTATACATTTGCAACATCAACTCATCTCTTCTGCAGGAGTACAAACACATAAGCGCTCGTGTGCGTCACACGTAACCGTCACACACATTTACCTTACGCATTTTTTTGTTGTCTTTGCATACCATTCCTGGTCAGAGTTACTTTATTGGAGTATTGCTTTCATACACAAAATTGACTTGGGCAACAAAGTGTCTAAAAGCACTTTAACTAATCGTAATGTGTCAGTTAATTTACACTTAGCAAAAAATCTGAATAAATGTTTCTATTATATTGAAGAATGACTAATATTTAAAGAATTTGATGAAGAAGAAAATGTGTCCAAATTACGTGATTCACCTTTGCGGGGACAAATATTTGTTGTCCTCATATAATTTTGCCTTATATGTTTTCTGGTAGGGATTTACCTATACATTATTTATTTTGTTTATTTTCGTAATTAAAAGTGTTTTATGGATTTTGTTGCACATGAGAAAACGTAAGTAGATTATAATGGTAATGTTCTTGGACATTGATCCAAGTGATACCTACCTGTGTTTATTTGTAATATTTTTTTATTTACAAATAATAATTTTAGTGTGCGTATTGTGAATGTGCAGCGCCTTCTTTTCATCTAAGATATATACCTGAATAGCAATATGAATTAATGTCTAAACATGCATAATTAATATGTTATTTTTATGTATAATTTTTTTTTTAATGAAAAATAATTATTCACGGAAAACAAGCATTGTTATAATATTTTTCTTCTGCCAAACTGTATAACAGTTTGTTGGCAGAAGAAGCTCACTGATTTATACACTAAATTTTCCATTATTTATATACCAAAATTAGATACATTATATAAATTAGATATAAAAATTAGACACATTATCATAGGTATTATTAATTTATTATTTTATATTTTTATTTATATACCTGAATAAAACAGCGTATTAAAATAAAATAGAATCTCGACTTGCAGAATGTATATTGATAATGGTACAGTACAAGTAAATAAAATATAACTTATCCATTATGGTTATACTTTTTAAACTCTATGATTGTGCATGAGATTTATCAGTTTTCCAATATCATGGAAATGAAATAAGGAAACTAAATTTGTAGCATCACCGGTGAGTGCAGTGTTTAATATTATTTTTATGATCATAGTCGTTATTTTATTATGTCAATGCTATAGTTCTATTGCTAAAACAGAATCAAAGTGAATAATTCAAATCATAAAGAAATAATCAACAAAGTTGAACACAACTTAATTCAAATTAAAAGTCATTAATGCTGTATAGATTGTTAATTTTTTTTTTACACTTCTCACAAATTCGCAACACTAGTAATAATTTATTGTTATAAGATATCTTTTGCAGTTATTATCCTTCCTTTTAATAAATGATAGATGTTGCTGAAAAGTTTATGCACAACTCTATAATGTGTATATAGCAACGATATTTTTTACTTTTAAGTTTACATTTCTTCTCACAAATCTGCAGCACTAGTAATACTTAAAGTGTTTTAAGATATTTTTTGCAGTTAGTGTTTTAAGATAGTTGTTGCACAACTCTATAATGTATATAAACGATATTTTTCAAATTACATTGCAAATCATTGATAGGGAAATGTTGACCTGGAAGATACCGCTGCTTATTGACACTAAACATTGATCATGGTGTTTTCTTTACGCCACTCGACACTTGGGCTTCGAAAAACACGATGACTGGCGATATAAAGATAATCATTAGAGCCTATACACACAGACAGAAAAAAATCATTATTCATTCGATTTCAACCTAAAAACTACTTCTAAAAGAAAATATCATGGGATTTGTTTGAATTTTTTTTTATAAAATCGTAACAGTGACATAGTGTAACACTTAACAGTTGTATTTACTATACTGACTAGTTACAGCAAATATATACTGACTAGTAATAGCATAACATAAACTCACGCCTATATCCCCGGAGGGGTAGGCAGAGGTGCTAGCACCCACATTTCGCCAGTTTATGTTTAGGTCCCAATGTAATATTTAACCGGGCACTTATAAACCTGCGATAAATACAAACATAACTTCGAAAAGCATCGAAAAGTCATTGGTGTGTGCCATGGTAAACCTGTGATCGAACCCGAGACCTCGTCTCAGCAGTCCATTACCCATACCACTAGGCTACCGCGGTATTTAATTTAAAAATCATATGTCTTCAATAATAAAGTAACGCGAACCTACCAGGTTTTTCTATGCCAGGGCTGATGTTTCTTATAGAGAGGGAGCAATAGCCGTAGGAAGTTTATACAACAAGTCCGCCAGTTTAGAAAAAGATGTGATGATGTTAGCCCACATTCACGCAGGCGAAGCTGCGGGCGTAAAGCTAGTAATATAATTATACACATAGAAGAATTCGTTCAAAACTGGGACAAATAATTTCTTTAACGTAATTGTCAAGAAATATCACATGTGTACAAATGTTCATTTGATTAATTCTTAAGAACTTGAATAGGATTTGATATTTGAACCAAATATTCGGTATGACATTATGCTTGCATTCCTGTGCTTCTACATCTACCCACATTATTTAATGTCACTATTTGCATATTACAACCACGGATATAAAGTCGGGTTTATCCATACATTTACTATAAGTAAAAGTTAAGTATATATTAAAATACAAAATATGTATGTTTCTGGGCAATGTGATATATCGTAATCATTAAAAAATTAAGATTAATGATTGCACTTCTAATCTCCTTTTGTTTTTATATTTAGGTCACTACAAAAGATAAAATAAACACGTTCTAACACCGAAAACAAAGTAATTAATAATATACTTGTTGGTGAATACCGGTAGGCTGACCCACATAATAATATGACTATCACGGTTTCTGTGGACAAATCAATATTTCGTCTTCTTTGATATCTGAGATTTTGCCTGAGCAAACAGCCTCTGATGGTGGAAGGTATAAATACTGAATAATAAAACTAATTAAGAAAACTGTATCTTTAGGTCTATTTGAATATTATTTTATAATTAAGTAACTTGAACGAACAAAATAAGGAACGTTGGTAAAAAAATTGCTAGGTTCGCCTGTAGAGAGAAATTAGGTAGAATCTCCTGCTACTTGCTAAAGTTGTATAGAGCGTTTACTTTCAATTGAAATAAACAGTTAAAATATATCAGTAATTGTTACCTAGACCGAATTAAAATTGGCTTGTTTAATATTACGAAGATAAATCGAGTTGCTTCTATACAATAGTGTAGAAACCAATCATTTAATCTCTCACGCGCTGAAAATACATTTATTTATGCGTAATAATATAATAATAAACAAAAATACTAACAGCCATAATTAACTAAGCCCAAACACATCCAGTTTTGAAACTATTCCCACGAAAGAGAAGTGCATATGGGAACCAAACCTAATTGCGTTCTCGAAAGTACCGCTTACCGAAAAAAATGTTCAATAAAATGACCTACAAGTTCTGCGTTTTTGTTGACCGTTATCACATCACGATGACAAAAAAATTATCTTCGGAAATTCAACAGTAAATAATTATTGGAAACAACTAAAGAATGATTCAACAATATATCGGGAGGTCAAAGATATAACAGCTTCTGTGTAAAACTACGTCACATCAGATTCACTCGAACATTGACACGTCATATTATATGATTATTTAGAACAGGTTCATTAATACAAATGAGTCTATTTAAGTCCGGTTCAATAATACACGAGACAAATATTGATCATTTTTCTTCGAAGTTATTTTGTTTGTTCGTATCACCAAATACCTTACCATTTTATGATGATTCGGCAGCATTCCTGGGAAAAAATTATCAATGGCGCCAATGACGTCGAATGGTGGGCGCCAGTGATCTCTATACATAATTTAATTAATTATTTTGTTTTCATCTACGTTACGGTATGTGAATAGCTGATTTTTTATAGTTATTTAATGAAAGTAATTTTATTATTTATTGACTTCTGTTGAGGTATAAAAGATACAAAATATTAGTTGTTATCTAGTGTGAAATTCTGAACTCATTACTACAAACAAAATTTATACCTATGTGCTATTCCAGGATATCTATCTCTGAATCAATTATTTATCATCCAAATGTCCTGGTGTAATGGAATTAGTAAATACCTACTCTATTAAGTACTTTTTCTTCCTCAGTCAAGTTCTTATCGATATTAGTCATCGATATTTACAGTGCTCTCATTTAATTTTCTAGTGATTATCCTAGATTACTAGAAAATTCAAAATTTATTTACGAGTTCCTAACAAATTGTGAGTAGAGACACTCACAAACAAAACTCAACCGTTTTTAAGCTGATAGCCTTATCAATGCTTTTTATTAACATAATATGTTAAAACCACGGAAAAAAACTCGAAGAATTTCATAAATATGCATATAATCAAAATCAAAATGTGTAGGTATATTTAAATAGATACCCCTGGTGAGGCAGACATATTATTATTATTATATTGCTTTAAATACAAAGCAGATTGGACTAATATCATTATTTAAATATTATAAAATAAGTATTCATTTTACTGCTGCATATCGATGATTTGCTGTCTCTAGATAGTAATCACTGATATTTAAACGACGGTAGCGGAATATTTCCTACACAAATCGTGGTATTTTCCTTCAATTCACAAACGACTAGTATCAGAAAATTGGAATGAGTCGCATGCCGGCCACACCCGTTTTTTACCACATCTAAACACCTGGTCAGTTGGAACTTGTGCAATTGTGCATGGTATAGACCAGTGTTTTTGCTAACGCTTATAAGCTATTTTATATATAACCAACACAGCTTCTGTGGCGTGGCGGTAGTGAAAGCGATTGCTACACAGGGGACACGAGTTCGATACCCGCTCAGTGCAACTATTTTTATGCATGAATATGGTTTTTTGTGTTCCTTGCACGTACCTCGGAGAGCACGTTATGCCGTCGGTCCCGGTTGTGATACAAAGATCCATGGCAGTCGTAACGGGTAGTTGGGAACTTAAAAAGTCCGACAACTGGTCTAACTGCAATACTTCGATATCGCTAATGGGTTTTGGAGGTCAGATGGCAGTTGCTTCACGGAAAATATCGGCGATCAACCAAACTCCCCGTTAGACTAGAAATCTTCGTGCATGGTAGACATATCGGCTCGATAGTTCATTCAATAGTTACTTACACTAAATTATTATCATGTGTATGTTGGATAGTGTTTTTTTATGTATAGATATTTTTTAGGAATCGATCGAATAGTGGAATGAACGGAGGTATGTATGAGTTTCTGTAAAGAATACAACTGTATTTCATTCGAATTAAATCCACAGTTCATCGTTTCTTGCTACTTTATTCAGTTTTTTTTTCATTAACATCTCCGTGGATTAGGCTAGGTGCCATTCGCACAGGTGCTACTTGGCTGGGTGCTCATAATATCAATCTATATTAATAATGTTTATTCTGTTCGTCATGTTATATTACTAAAAGCGTCTTTGTCAAGACTATTGTCTACATTTTTTAATACTTATTTCTAAATTAGTATCATGCGGTGTCGTACAAGGCGACTAATGGATTGGGCTGTTTAACATCAGACAGATATATACAGTTCAGACCCAGCTTTAGATGCATTGCTCGAGTCAACAATAGTGCCCGGAAGATGGCAATAGGCTCACCCCCTTTTACGTAGGACTGAATTCAATGATTGGTGCAATGTGGGTGTTATTTCACCTCTGCCTAACCCTCCGGGGATAAGAGCGTGGATATATGTATGTATGTATGTAAATTAGTATCAAAAATGTATTAGTACATAGCATTGCATTTTTTTCAGAAAACGTATTACTTTGAGTTAACCTTTACCTTGGGTAATACCATTTTATGATTCTAACGATTTCATCACGGTCTAACTGATTGCAGTCTGTTAATCAAAAGAATTTCCTAGTTGGCGACGTTCATGAACACACGGAATTGATTTTGTCGTAAATCGATTAGGGTCCTTAAATTTGGTCTGATTGCTTTATGTTTTCCGATGTTGGAATATAGTTGTACTTTACTGACATGACACATTTTTTATACCACTTAGGTGGCAGACAAGCACACGGCACACCAGATGGAATGTGGATACCGTTGCCCATGGACGTGGGTAATATCAGACGAGTCACACTCGCTCTGCCAACCCTGTAAGCACTTTCGAGTTTCTGTGCTGTCAGTGCAGAAGACAAAGCAGGGTTTCCCACTGTCAGCGCAAACTCTCCTGTGAGCTCTGGCTACCCTACTCATCACTGGGAACACAACACGAAGTTATTGTGGCCGCGGTATTCTGTAGGGTGGAGGTACTTCCCCAGTCGGACTGCTCCATTGGACGGATATACCTTCGTGTCCTACCTCCTACGTTTAAGAGTTAACGAATTTTATTTTCTTAAGACCCCACTTAATGAAGATTTGTGGTCATCTTATGTTTCATATTGCACTTGACAGTGGATCCATAGGTCGCGTACCCAGTGCACCTGATTACTCATTAATTAATAATGATATTGTAAACACTGTTGGTCACTGACCTTTCGGAAGCTCTACCACTGACCGCGAGTAAAACTAATGAGTCATCATGCTTGGTAACAACTAAGTCATGACAGGACAGGGTGAACCGTGTAGCCCGCTATTGAAGGGTTCTTTATGATTTTTATATATATATGACCTGTATATACGAGTATGAGAAATCATCTTTATTGTTTCTAATGCATGTGTTATTAATGACTCACGATATGTACCCATTGTTAGAACGTATGTGAACTTTTCGAACTTAGAACTTTTATCCTTCCACCTGGTGGAAAGTGGTTACCGTGGCCTATGGACATATACAACACCAGGGGTACTACACTCGTGCTGCCGACCCTGAAAATTATACATCTTGAAAAACCCCAAATAGAAGTCGCTTGGGAAAACCACAGCAGGGAGTTAATTCCACAACTAGTGCGTGCGTGGCTTGAACTTTGTTTCATACCGCATAGTGCGGACCGCTTCCGCTCGCATTGTGTGAGGATGAACTACTTGCCTATGGCCAGCGATGCGATGATAGAATGAGTGGACATCATGAACCATTGCATCTATTTAAACGAAGTTAGTTTAGCGTAAATGTAAAGTACGTGATCCATTCCATCAAGATCTACAGGCCATAGTCAACTACACCTGCGAACCAGTAAATTGAGAGTCACACAGCAGTCACTCCCATAAAACTAAAATAAACCAAATTATGTGAAGCAGGAATAGGACGTCAAAGTGCAAGGTTGTTTGGCTGTCGAATGAAAATGAGCAAAAATAATATAGGTATGTAATACAAAGTAAACAAAGGTACATATCCAATTTATATTAGAAACATATTATATAGTTTACTTATAATACAAAAAAGTAAATGTCACGGATCCATAAACTTAGTCAATAACGTCCTCAGCCGCAAATAACGTTAGTAAACTTAGCATTAAAAAAATACGACGTAGTCTAGTCACAACCAAATTCTAAAACACCTCTAAAAACGCGTTTTCGATCTCTAAAAACGCGTCTGCTCTAGATCCATAAGAATAAACATATGTTTATGAATATTCATTTACATAAGTTGACTTAATTTAACTAAGAATGTGGTAAAGATCATAAAATTTTGGTATTCATACGCAGTTTTGACGTAGCTTAAGCGGAAATCCTTAACTGTCAGACTAAATTACTGCAAAACATCCTATTTGTGGCATAGAGTATAAAACTGTGAGATGATGATGACTTCCAGCTATTTTTGGCTACAGCGAGAGCTTTCATGCTGCGAGCCAACCTGGTTGGCTCTCTGTGCGCTTTCCAGTGACTTACATTCCGAATTTTTTGCCTGTGTTAGTGTACCATCTCGATGATCGGGAGATTTCCGCAGGTGGTCGGGATTTGAGATCGTCCATTTTGTGATCTACATTTTATTTCAAAACTCGTCCACTTTCCCATGGAGGAGATTGTGCTACTCTGCACGGCTGACTGCTGCGTCGTCCTGCTGTGAAGATTCGATAGCGCAGTTCTATAGTTGAATAAAGAAAGAGCTAAGCCAAAACCAGGTGCGAAACAGTGGGCAATGCAAATTTATTTTGTAAAAAATATGAGTAGTTGTTGCCTATTACTTGTATTCTCCCTAACCCCTCTAGCTAAGTTACACTACTTGTGTTAGAATTGGGTTCATGTCGGTAATGTAAAGGCCAGGATTCGAACCGAGAACCTCCCGACCATTAGGCTGACTCCACTATGCAAGTGTGGCCGGGTAGATTATTACTACGCGTAGTAGTCGAACAATAACGAATGATTATTATTAGGGACACTCTCGGTAAACTGACGCGCATCAAAAGGAGCATCTTGTCGCGATAATAATATATTTGCTTGCATGGCCAACAAAATATAATTAGCAGATTGACCGCAATCGTTTTCATATATTTTATTAACCATTGGTGGTTCTTTAGACACAAATAGCCACACATTAGTACGTTACGAGGGTTCTAACCTCGATAATTACCTACATTACTGCGGCCCACTCCTAAGACAAGCAATTTAGTTTAGCTAGAGGGGTTCATGAGAATATTAATAATTACTTCGGTTACTAGTGTACAAAAAAAACTATAGCACTGCTTTTTTACATTAGTAATTTATTCTTACCATTTCAACAAAGAATTTGCCACGCCACTTCAGTTTGATATGGTCAGGCAATAACCATAAAACTTATGTTACCTACTCAAAGTGCATTATATCGATGAATCACAACTTGAGTTTTGGTTTCTGTGAATTTATCTTGTCATCTTATTTTACATATTTAGATATTTCTAATCTGAAATTGTTAATCCCCTTATAATTCACCTTTCGAAATCATTTAATTTAGCTTACATATTGTGAAATCCCAAAGGACACTACGATAAAGGAGTAATGGCAATATAATTGTGAAGCAAAAAAAATCCTTGAACATCTTGCTACTTCCGTTATACAGTGAATTTTTCATCGTTATGCCAAACAAAGCCTTTTTACAACGCCGACCCTTGATCAGGGTAGAGCAAAAGCTATAGGCAGATTCCTGCATCTATAGGTCGTCACCTTTACTCCCTGTACCTATCAAAAACAATATCGATATTTAGTTGCGCTAGAAATTTTCGCATTTGTTTTTTGGCGTCCATTGAGGCCTGGAGCCTAGAGCGATCACTTCCCATCATGGGGGAGTGGCTAGAGAGGCCACACGGCAGCCTCTCGTACCGTCTGACGCAGATGATCACCGAGCACGGATGCTTCGGAAAGTATCTGCGTCGGATGCAGAAAGAGCCAACGTCCGAGTGCCATCACTGCGACGCGAGCGAGGACTCAGGTCCACACACGCTCACCGAGTGTCCGGCGTGGGAGACGCCGAGGCGGGAGCTTGTGGCGGCCCTGGGAGTGAGGGTTCTCACGCTCTCCACCTTGCTCGCGGCGATGGTTCGCTGCGCGGATGCGTGGGCGGCCGGCGCCTCCTTCTGCGAGCAAGTAATGCTCGTGAAGGAGGAGGCGGGGCGGGAGCGGCAGCGGGAGCGACGAAGGATCGCAAGACAAGCTGCCCGCGTACGAAGGCAACTCGGGCGTCGGAGGTCGATGAACGACCTCCGCCCCCCATGAGCGCCGGCCTGGGGGTGACAGGTGAAGCCGCCTGTCACCCTGGCAGAAGCAGGCCGCGGCGGTGGCGCGCATGGCGCGCCCCCCCGTTTCCAGGGACGAGTTGGGGACTCTGTAGTCTCCACACCCGAGAAGAGGGCCAGATCGTGAGAGATGGCCCGGGGTCGGCCGGGGTGCGAGGGATATGCCTGTCAACCTCACCTTCGGCAACCAAAGCGACCCACAGGCGGCGTGCGTTTTAGTCGGTTCGAGTCCGACATAACCTCCTCCACCGGCTCCGGTGGGGAGGTATCCGTGGGGATTTTGCGCACGTAAAAATAAAAAAAAGAGCGATCACTTATCTGTGTTTCAGGGCTAGTGCTCTCTGTACATTCCTCAATATCAGTCCTAATTGGGTGATGTCCGGAATGGTCTAAGGAAAGGCATTAAACTTCGTCATCATCCTCCCGCCATTTGTATCCCAAATCAGACAAAATACTTCGGAGCACAGGATCCGTTCTCTCTCTCCTATCGATAATTTGATTTATTTGGCTTTTCTGGCGGGAGCGACAGCCACAAATTCAAGCAGTCTGTTTAAGAGCCTCTTCCATCAATAAGAAAGCATACCGGATTGAGCAATCTTAACAAAATCTTGGTGTAGTGGCATTATCAGTCGACATCGGGTGCCTGACGACTAACTTTTGTTAAAAACTGGCATTTCGCTACATTACAAAAGAGGAAGTGACGTTATTGTAATAATTGATATGCGTCAACTTCCAATTAAATTGAACTAATAATTTCAATGTTGTTAACTACCAAACGACTTTTGACAATAGAACATGAATAACAAAACAATTTACCTGTTTATTCATTGATCTGGTATTTGGACATAACGTATTTGTTCAAATAAATTATATATATTGATCAAATCATAATAATTGGATTCTCTGGGTGTGACGAATTTTTTATACCTACCTTTGAATAACATTTGATTATTTGAATCCAATTGTGGTTTATGATTGGTGAATAACTTTAAGTTCAATAAATTCCAATAAAGACTTGGATGACAATGTAACCTTCTTCGAATTAATTACAATCGATTTTATTCATCATCGAGTCATCCAGACGATTGAATTCAATAGACTTCGTCTCGCTCTAAACAACATTTTTTTATATTTCTAAATATTACTTATGATAAGCCTTTAAAACTGTGAATGAACTAAATTACTTAAATCATTTGATTAACTTTAATCACAATTTATGTTGTTCAGGATTAAGAATAATACTGTTTGCAATTCTAAAACTAGATTCGTTAGGCTGTACTGGTAAATGAGTATCAAATTATGTATCTATAAAATGTATACATAAACTTACTCAGTTATATTTTTAGTAAAATATTAGGCATCGTATATAATAATTTACTAAGTTCCTGATATCTGACAATGCGCTCAGATGAATTGTTTGACATGATGCCCATAGCAATATTCTATCATCGCACCACTCGCCATAGGCAAGGAATTCATCCCAACACGTCTCAGGAAAGAAACTTCAAACACACACACTCAAGCTGTGGAATGAACTCCCTGCTGTGGTTTCCCATGCGCCTGCAGTATGGGGTTATTCAAAAGGGGCATTGGAAGGTTTTTTCAGGGTCAGCAGCGCAAGTGTGACGCACCTGGTGTTGCACATATATGTTCATATGTCCATCACCATTGTCACACGGTATGTGTAAGTAATGGTGACCCTCTTTTCTGGGACTTTGCCTTCAGCTTACCATCAGGCAAGGCGAAGTCCAATTGACGTGTCCTATATAAAAAAAAATAGTAACACACGCTCTGACAGAATCAGGTCACCTACCTATGTCGAATCTGTATTCGATATAGGTAGGCAGTTGATCTTTACCAAATCAAAGGAACTATGACGTTTTACCTAGGTATAAGTTTAGACTGATAGACATCGGTAAGACATAAATAGTTGGTCGGATACTGCCATA
Organism: Eilema griseolum; assembly: GCA_963662185.1. Lineage (NCBI taxonomy): Eukaryota > Metazoa > Arthropoda > Insecta > Lepidoptera > Erebidae > Eilema > Eilema griseolum. Next base: position 21,597,338 of record OY759230.1, on the reverse strand, counting down.
TCGGTGCGTGCTTTGCTATAAGTAAAATTTTGCATTTTAAAACCATTATATTATATATTTTATGTAGGTAATAGATTCGCATAATGCATTTTACATAAATCTACTCATCCCAAAATGTATAAAAAAGCTGACATATTATCGAAATAAAAAAGGAATGCACAGGACATCTGAAATACATATATGGTCATATCGTTAAGTCATTCGTACGCGTCGCCGCGTTGCCTCGGCCTTCTTAGCATAATGATAAAATACCGATTTGCAATACTAAAAATTCATATAAACGCATTAAAATCCTTTATAAATGTATCGTCGTGTAGGAGTACTTTAAATTGTCAGAAGTTTAAGCTTGTATTAAATTTTAATATCTTATTAAATATATTGGGCCAGTGGTGAGTCGTAACGCATTATTATATTTTAACAGAGAAGATTGTAGATTCTGCATAAATTTATTATCATTTTGTTACGATAATTGGGATACAGCTATACCACAGTGGAAGAGAATAGTTCATTCGACTGTGGTTACACTGTGTTTCTCTGCACAAATTATTTGAAATGTGTAAGCTGATTTACTTTACTAAGTCTTAGCTGTGTCTCGTTCTTATTTAACTGCGGCCAACCCAAAAAAGGAAGGATATAAGAAATATTCTCGACTTCAGTCGACAATTGAAAGGCTATTAAACAAAAACCTGTTAAATTCCTTTTTATTACAATAATCCTTAAGTTAAAGGACCTTTTAGTCATTTATGATTTAACAACTTTAAAGTTACGAGTATAATGTAACTGATGAATTTAAATAGTTATTCCAGTCCATCATAAAAACAAAATTTTATTATTATCTTTTATATTTTCGCGTTCAATAATATGGTGCGATGATCGCGTCAATTCCTGTTGCCATTATTTTATAAATAATTTATCGATTACCTTACAATTCTGTATAAAGTGTAGTTTAAGTCTTCAATAGGCCCACTCTCATAATCGAAAAATTGAAAAAAAATACTAAATTGAAAATTGAAAAGCATTATACAACCAAAACATATTAGCACTTCAGGAGTGCCGACCAAAGTGAAAATGTGATAAAGGGTCTAATTTAGGTTAAAACAAGTACTGAAGTACGTTAAACTACTAAATTAAGTTAAATCAACAAATTCAAAACGTTTATTTAAACGGTCACAGGTCAATTAAAAATATTTAAATAAAAAAACAAGCTTTGTGGTATTTTATATTTTTCCTAACTCTGATCTAAATATTATTACAACGTAGATAATAATATTCTTATGTTTTTTTCCACTAATAAAATTTAGCTTCTGTTTACAGTGTTTTATATCAATATGATATAAAAGATAAAAATAAATGAATATTTTAGGACACAACGCAAGATAGCTTAACTAATAAATTCTATAATAAAAATAAATATACCTAAATAGGTACTTACAGTTTTTACCCAACTGCGCCAGCGAGGGTAATGTGACCTCAGTGGCGTAGCGGTAGAGCATTCGACTGCTATGCAGGCGCGGTTTCGATTCCCGCTCAGTGCAAATATTTGTATGCATGAATATGTATATTTGCATTGGTCTGGGTGTTTCTATGTATAATATGTATGCATTTAAAAAAAAAGTATCTAAGTATGTTTATCCGCATTCTAGATCACATAACACAAGCAATTCTAGCTAGATAGATTCATAGTTAGATCACATTTTTTGACGAGGTAGGACACGACGGTATTCCCGTCCGAATTGAGCAGTTCGACTGGGGAAGTACCATACCACGACTATAATAACCTCGTGTTCTGTTCCCGGAGGTGAGTGGGGTAGCCAGAGCTCACTGGAGAGTTTTTGTGCTGTCAGTGGGAAGACCAAAGGCTTGTCCTGATTTTGCGTTCTGCACTGAGGGCACATCAAATCTCTGTTCTAACAGGGTCGGCAGCACCGATGTGACTCCACTGGTGGGCCGTGTGCTTGTCTGCCACCTAAGTTGTATAAAAAAATATTGATATTCTGGATCGTTTTGCTAGCATCCCTCTATTTATGTCAACAGTATTGAATAATCTCATTATCATAAATATACTAATTAGCCTCTATAGTATAAACTGCATTGCGATGAGACATTACAAAATTAGATTACTATTCAAATTATGTTATAACAGTTAAGTATCAACGTCATAAAAACTTCCCTTGTAACATACCATAACATACATAACATAATATCTACGATAAAGTAGCAGAGTTGATTTGTCTTCAAACGTGAGACCATTAATTAAGAGATGACTCTCAATTATTACTTTACTTATATGCCAGATCTAGCTATTTACTCGAAGAAGAAGAAAATAATCTTTTGTCATAAAGAAAGGTACCTAGTTAGCAGATCAAATAACCCTGAACTATGGAAGCTCTCACGATAGTATTGTATTGTAACTCAGGTATTGTAATTTTAATTAGGACAACATTAACTGCTCACTACATACACTCTTCAAAGTTTTCTATGCTTATCGGAAGTAGAGAGAAATTCGTGGCAAACCACATCAACTTTACACAATACCTATAGTAAAATATGAAACAATAAGACTTCCCGTACTCCTACCCCGTAAACCTACTCTTGAAAGAGGGCCAAACTCAAACCTCGTAAACCGCTCAGATAATTGAAAACTTTTATCTCTTGGATGATATAAACATATATGTTTTTAACATATAGAAATACCTAAGTGTTAAGATCTATTTCAGATAAACAAATCCTGTTAGAACTTTCTAAAAGGCGGGGTTTCATAACAATAAAGAAATAATAAAGATCTCACATCATATCACATTAAACATCATGGATGCACTAAGATAATAATTAGATTCAATAAATTACACCTACCACTATAACCATAAATTGAATTCTTTTCGCGCCTTTGCCCAATACAAGCTCAATAAAAATTTAAAGTGCCTTTTTCTGTTCAAAAAAGTTCGTGTTTTGAAGCTCAGACCAGACTGCTCAACACAAATTATATACTTATAAATGAACCAACTGATAGCATAGATTTTGTAATAGAATTTGGTATACTACAATATGGTTTAAATTATCACTTATAATAAACAATTATGAAAGTAAGCAAGTAGGAAGAGGCGCGACTATATGTTTATGTATATGTATAGCCCATTGATAACACTGGGGAACAGTCATTTTGCGACATGACAGCTTATAGCCAATTCCGTATAACACTACCTAGTGCACTGAATACTAGAAAATTATTAGATTTGTTGATAAAAGGTAATTAAGATCCTTTATAAGAATGATTTAAAAACAAAAACTATGTGTACTTTATTTAATCATAATAAAAAAATATCAAAATCTTTTTCTGTGAGCCTTTCTGCTACGGTGTTCGTCAGGACAATCCCTTGAGAAAATTGTGATGTGTGAATCATTGAGCTCCTCTTGAGAAAATTCCTATTCTGAAGAATAATTTTTTTCGAACTCTCTTTCACTGCTACTCGTCTAATTATTTGATCTTTCTAACATTTCAACATCATCACAGTTGGAAGTGTATGGTCCTGAAAAAACTGGAATTGGCAAATCATCACTGTGAAGTACTGGAGGATCAGACAATTCCTTTTACCTTTTATTGATACTCTTTACATTTACTGCACAAAAGTAACATTCATTTAAGTGATTAGTAGGCCCAGTTCATATCATCGACACTCCAAATTGAAGCCCTTAACGTCCCCCTTGACTTCAGTATCGCAAATATTCTGTACAAGGCTCACAAACGATATTGTGCACCCAATATTTATTCTTATAAGCAAGTTTTATCCCATAGTGTGCTTGGTAGGTTTTTATCACAAACTCTTTATGTCTTATCTCCTTGCTTTTACATATATAAAACTTGCCACATACATAACAAAAATATTTTGGTAATTAACTACTACTACAACCTGTATTAATATCTCAATGATATAGGCCCTGTCCGCAGCGCCGCCCACTTTAGTTTCTGTCCCGTTCCCACTACCCGATGTAGAATTATTCTGAAAGTAAAAGGAATATAGGAAATAAATCATGTATTATTTCAGACCAAATTTCAGCCAGATCTGTGCAGCCGTAGCGTGATTCAAACATCAATTATCATCAAAGAACATCCATAATCTTTACAAACTTTCACGTAATATTAGGAAGATTAGCATGAATAAATTAGATAATATAAGTGATGCATCAAGGTTATGTTAATTTAATGTATGTTTGTGCACTAGTAACTCATCGTTGATCTGACTGATATGACATTATACTGTTATTGATATGGCATAATCCATCATTATACCGATTATAATGCTAGGCCTATTCATGTAAATCTAACAAAACTGTTTATGGGTAAACCATTCACTAAATAAATGTTTTAACCAACCATATATCAAACGTACAAGCTGACGCTCTGGCGCGGCTACGGCCCAACCTGAGGGGCCCGGAGGACTCCTGCAGGAGATTCTACGCGGGTGTCGTGCGGTCCATGGCCCTGTACACCCGTACAGGGCCATGGACCGCACGATACCCCGTGTGGGCGGACACCCTGAATGATCGGCATATGCCCCTGCTGCAGCGTCCGCAGCAGAAGTTGGCGTGCCGCATCATAAGGGGGTACCGCACGATATAATTCAACGCGGCGAGTATCCTCGCCGGATCGCCACCATGGATCCTGGAAGCGAGATCCCTTTCGGCGCTTTACCGGTTCCGAAAGGCGGCACGGGAGCGGGATCACGTACCCGATCCCGAAGAAATTCGGGCCGTGAGATCCCGGCTCCACAGGGAAATGGTGGCGGAATGGGAGCTACGACTTGGGCGACCAGGCGCAGGGCGCGCCGTAGTAGCGGCGGTAAGACCCATCATGGGGGAGTGGCTAGAGAGGCTACACGGCAGCCTCTCGTACTGTCTGACGCAGATGATCACCGAGCACGGGTGCTTCGGGAAGTATCTGCGTCGGATGGAGAAAGAGTCAACGTCCGAGTGCCATCACTGCGACGCGAGCGAGGACTCAGGGCCGCACACGCTCACCGAGTGTCCGGCGTGGGAGACGCCGAGTCGGGAGCTTGTGGCGGCCCTGGGAGTGAGAGTTCTCACGCTCTCCACCTTGCTCGCGGCGATGGTCGGCTGCGCGGATGCGTGGGCGGCCGGTGCCTCCTTCTGCGAACAACTAATGCTCGTGAAGGAGGAGGCGGGGCGGGAGCGGCAGCGGGAGCGACGAAGGATCGCAAACCAAGCTGCCCGCGTACGAAGGCAACTCGGGCGTCGGAGGTCGATGAACGACCTTCGCCCCCCATGAGCGCCGGCCTGGGGGTGACAGGTGAAGCCGCCTGTCACCCTGGCAGAAGCAGGCCGCGGCGGCGGCGCGCCTGGCACGCCTCCCCGTTTTCCGGGAACGAGTTGGGGACTCTGTGGTCCCCACACACCCGAGGAGAGGGCCAGATCGTGAGAGATGGCCCTGGGTCGGCCGGGGTGCGAGGGATATGCCTGTCAACCTCACCTTCGGCAACCAAAGTGACCCACAGGCAGCGTGCGTTTTAGTCGGTTCGAGACCAACATAACCTCCTCCACCGGCTCCGGTGGGGAGGTATCCGTGGGGATTTTGCGCACGTTTTTTTTTTTTTTTTTTTCTCTCTCTTCGCATGGACCTGCGATCAGTCATCTAGACTATAATCAGGTAAGTTGTGAGTGCTTGGCGTTTGGTGATTCAGAGCCACTGCTCCGTCTCCCCTTATTAAGTCAACACGTCGGATCTTTTGAGTCTTCCAATCGGGTTTGGCTGCAAAAGCATACTGGATAACGGGTTTGGGTGAGTTGTCAAGCGGTCCCTGTAGTTGGCTGAGTATTGTTTGACTTCATCCAGGATGGTTGAGATTCCCAGGTATTCGTGGATTTCCGAATTGCGAGCATACCAGGGTGCAGAGGAAAGTACCCTTAGAATATTGTTTTGAGCTCTCTGCAGGCACATGATGTTAGATTTGCTGGCTGTCGACCACAGTTGGACACCATATGTCCAGATTGGTTTTATTATGGAGCAATATACCCTTAGCTTGTTAGATAGGGATAAGGCAGACTGTCTACCGAGGAGCCAGAGTAGGTTTTTAAATCTCAGGTTAATTTCATTGCGCTTCGTTTTTATATGATCTTTCCATGTCATCCTTCGATCCAGGTGAAATCCTAGGTATTTAACGCAGGTTGATTGGGGCAGTGTGTCGAGGCCTAGGATGACCGGGGGGCAGGATTCACGTCTTAGGGTAAATGTGATGTGGTGAGACTTTGGGGCGCTTGCTTTTATGCGCCACTTGGTAAGCCAAGCACTGGTGGCATTTAGCTGAGATTGCAACAGTCTACTCGCCTCAATTGGATCACTGTTACAACTGAGGAAGGCTGCATCGTCGGCAAATGTTGCTACAGTTGTTTCGGGCGACTGGGGAAAGTCACTAGTGAATATGTTGTAAAGCACCGGACCAAGTACTGAGCCCTGGGGCACTCCTGCTCTGCAGTCGAAGAGGGAAGATCTTGCGTCACGAAGCTTGACTTGAAACTTTCTGTCACTCAGGTAAGAGTCCATCAGCAGGTAGTAGGAGTGTGGAAGGAAGTTTTTAATTTTGCAGAGTAGCCCTTTATGCCAAACCCGGTCAAAGGCCTGTTGTATATCGAGAAATGCAGCCGAACAGTATTCTTTCTTTTCCAGACACTGCCTAATTGTGTAATAGACTCTGTGGACTTGTTCTATGGTTGAGTGGTGCTTCCGGAAGCCAAACTGGTGATCAGGTATCACGTGGTCCATATCTAGGCAGGGGGATAATCGTAAGAGGATGATCCTTTCCCATAATTTTGACAACACTGGCGTCAAACTAATAGGCCGATAAGAAGAGACTTCGTTAGGAGGCTTGCAAGGCTTTTGGATCATAACGATTTGAGATGTTTTCCAGAGTGCAGGAACATGTGAGGTTCTCAGTGTGGCGTTTATAAGAATGGTCAAAAAGACGACGCACTTCCTAGGGAGCTCTTTCAGTATCCGGGGGGTGATCAAATCAAATCCAGGTGCTTTGTTAGGGTCCATTTTGGCTATTTCGCTTGCTATCTCCCTTGGTGAGGTAGACCTTAACGGCAGGCATAGTTGTAGATCTTGCCTTAGGACTTGATCTATTTCCGGATCTTCAGGAACATCCGTATTGTTGGGTTTAAAGACTCCAGCTAGGTATGTAGCAAAGACCTGGGATTTTTCTTGGTCAGTTCGTGCCCATTTGTTTCCGGATCTAATAGGCGGAGAGCACTGTTGCGGCTGTGGGAGGTACTTAGTTGCCTTCCAGAGATTGTGGGTTCCATTAGCATTTGGAGACATTTTAACCAATCTCTGTTTGAGGGATTCGTTCGCAGCGTCAGCCAGAAGATCTTTGAGTTCTTTGATTGCTCGGTTTAATCTGGTTTTATCCGCGCGCCTGTGGGACGTCTGCCAAATTCTGCGAAGGCGACGTTTTTCAGCGATTTTCTTCTTGACAACAAGAGGGATCGGTACCCCATGCGATGGATTCTTCAGTTCAGGAGTACTAGACCAAGCCGCCACTTGGATCAGGTTTGTGATGTGTAAACACGCGTCATCCACTTCCTCCTTGGTTTTAAGTGGGACATTGAGGTTTATGTTTGAGTCCAGGAACTCCCGAAAGCATCTCCAATCAGTTCTGTGATTGTGGAGATGGTCAGTCTGAGTGTCACTGGGTATGGCCCCTGGACTAATTGTTAGTAAGACAGGCAAGTGATCAGAGCTACCATCGAGACTTGACTTTATGAGGGTGTTCTGTACACTGATACCCTTTGTGATAAAAAAGTCTAGCAGATCAGGTGTTTTATTGCGGTCCGTGGGCCAATATGTAGGCTCCCCGGTTGACATAGCTAATAGGTGATTTGCGTCTATACTCATTTTCAGTTCACGCCCTCTAGTGACTGTTAGTCTAGATCCCCAATATGAATGCTTGGCATTCCAATCACCACCAGCAATGAATCGGTTGCCCAGTGTCTTGAAGAAGTCAGTAAACATTTTCTCCTTTATGGTGTGGCGTGGAGGACAGTATACCGCAGAAAGATTAAGGGGTCCCGATCGGTCTTCCACCCTTACAGTCGTGGCTTGAAGATAGGGGGCCGTTGTGGAATCCAAGAGGCAATGCTTCACACTGTTTTTGATTACTATTGCGGTGCCAGCATGGGCCCCACCATCAGGATGGCAGGTGAAATACACGGAATATCCTGGGATGCATATTCGGCTTCTTGTTGTAGTATGCGATTCAGAAATAAGGCATGCGTCAATTTTATTGGATTTGATGAGCATCTCAAGTTCGTTTTTATTAGGGGCAAGGCCGTTGATGTTCCAAGTAGCAATGAGTAGGGAAGTCATTTTGTAAGTTTAGAGACGAGAGTGGTGATAAGACTCACTAAGGAGCCTATTTGTTGTATTAGGAGATCCATTTTCTCGCTTTGTTTGAGTAGGATATCTTCCAGCTTGTTGTAGGATTGTTTATTTGATTGGGTATTCTTGCCATCGGTAACTTCAGCGTATGTGCGTTGGTGTGTGGGTTTTTCGGTTCCTTCGGTTATTGTTGAGGTAGAGCATATTGGGATAGTAGGCAGAGTTGAGGTTGCTGGGGCGGGTCGAGTTTCCCTTGGGGTAGAATTTTTATTTCGTCGGGCAAGGATTTCTTTATATATTTCACACCCTTTGTAGTTAGCCGGGTGGTCGCAAGAGCAGAGAGCGCATTTAGCAGGTGAAGATCTATCTATCTTTTTGCACTCGGAGGTTTTGTGACCTTCCCCGCATTTGACGCACCTGAATGGTCTCATGCAATTATTTTTTGAATGCCCATAGCGCTGGCAACGTTGGCATTGGACGATACTTTTTGACTTACGAGGATCCTCTATCTTAACTTTTTGGTTGAATATGTGAACGATGTTTTTAACTGCAGGGTTGTTAGCACTGGGCTCAAGGTTTACAAAGAACGTCGATGTAGGTTTCTTGTCGGGTCCGTATCGTGCATTGATGATTTCACCTTTAATTTTATTGTTGGTTACCTCAATGGCTTCTGATATTGCTTCATGGGGAGTGCTGTGATGGAGGTCCTTTATGACAATACGATAGCATTTGGAGTCTTTATAGGTATAGGTAAATGTATGTCCTATGAGACCATTATCTCTTATGACCGTTATGATTTTCTTGTACTCCTCAGCAGTGTTGACAAGAATATGGAGTAGGTGTTTGTTAATTAGCTTGAATTTGAACTCTTCTTTGCTGCTGACGGTTTGAAGAAGCTTCGATAGCTCGGTAACATCATCTATACCATTAAGAACGATAGGCGGAGGTTTGCTAGGTTTGGGTTGGACGGTGACGGATGATTCATCAGCTGGGTCTAGAGGTAAGGTGCTGAACCGATTTTTCGTGGCGGTACTCTGAGCCTCCGGCGGAGAGCTGCAGAGTTTTCTTTTCTTTCTGCTTCTGTCGTTGGGTGATGGTACCCTTTGCCATGGTGGAGGAGCAGGATATTGGGGGGTGTCTTCCATTGAACTTACTTCCGGCTGGTTACTATTTTCATTTGGTTCCTCTGCATTATCCGTTTCATTGCCTTGTGTTGACCTTCCTATGTCGGAGAGAGATGACGATCGTTGTCTGTTAAATAAGCTTGGGTGGAATACTTGCTGAGTTAACAGTTTGTGTTGTGGTTGAGGGTTTTTTGGGGGATTATTAGACTTCATTATTGTTCCCACGAGTAGGGTCGAATTATTGGTCACTCACAGGGTAACGCCCATTCCTGTGAGAAGGCACTATACAACGATGTGGCCAGTTCACCGAGGTTGGCGCTAGAGACTGCGTTCCCTCAGCCATTCATCCTGTCGGCGCGGTTCCCACCTTAGGATTGGGGTAATTTATTATGGAGGTTGTCTTCCTCATGGCCCAGGCGATTAAGCCAAGACCACCGTTCTCACAACACATGACCGCGAGTTTACGGTTTGGAGAGGTCATTTCCTACCTCTACAGGAGCAGGCCGTTAGGCCTGCCTAGTAGGTTAGTTGACCGCCGCCTACGACTCGGCGTATGTTGTTCTTTAGCACCACCCAGGGGACACGTGTAGGGAAGTGGTTAGGTAGCTCCTACGGACGCGAACAACTTTGCCCCCCATTTTGCGCACGTAAAAAAAAAAAAAAAACCTACATGCTGCATCTTTAGAAATCAATCTTCACACCTCATTGATCATTTAGCCTCCCCAGTGACATTGTCGCTTACCCTTAAGGTGAGCTACAATGTCACTTTGTGATCACATTGTAGAATATAGTAGATTGATTAGAACCTCATTATAATTTTCAATAGTAGTAAAATAAATGTGACAACATTGATACAAACAATGCAATGTGAATCAACCTCCGCAGCGCAGCGAAACAATCATTAGTAGTTACATTCCCACTTCATCAGGTTCATGGTTTAGGCTCGCAGTATTCAACGCCTCCTTGGTCAACGTCCCCGATACAAAATTTTCAGTATTTGTGCTTTTGAACATCCCGACACGGTAGTAACCATAATCGTTAGTGTTGCGGTGCTCCAATGTAATGGACATCGATGTAAACCGATACTGGAAGGTGTTTGTAGCAAATAACAATAAAGTAAACCTCCTACTGCTCTTTATATTATCGTTGTTTACAATATGAATTAATTAAATCACGTTCTTTGACCTACAGTATTGCGATTAGCAAAGTCATTTTCACCTTTATATAAAAGTTAACTGCAATCAAAAAGAGAAATCGCAGGAGAGCGAAGCCATGGTTCATAAAGAAAGACATTGGTTGCCAGGATTTGTGCCTGGTTGATGATGATGGTGATTTTGTTTCACGGCAAACCTTTCTCTTAGGACTCCGAGATGAAAGCATCGGATGGAACGAGATCAACACTGAGTGATAATAATAAAATTGAAAAATAAATCTGTATGAATAAAATTAACATTAAAGCCAGAAGTCACGATACGATAAATCTTACTGAGTCATTAGATATTAAGTTCATCAAGATCACCCATAAACCATGATTTCAAATCATTCAATATAAAGAGAAGATGAAAATTTAATAGGTCTTCATTTCAAAATGACCATAATCGTTTAGAACGGATCAAGATCATTACCATTTATAACACAAAAATAATCTGAAGTGCCCTTATAACCAGTTGTGAAACCTATCACGGAAGTTTTAACTATATTTTGCAACAATTGTTACGTCTTTGAGTTTTACTGTGCAATTTATTTTCCACGCCGGATATGGTGTGGGAGGATAACTTCCCTCACCAATTAGAGGCAAGGCACAAGCCAGACTTGAACCGACTAAAACGTACGCCATTTGTGGGTCCTTGTTGGTTGCCAAAGGTGATATAGGCAGGCATATCCCTCGCACTCCGGCTAAACCAGGACCATCTACGTCTATCTGGCCCTCCGACAGCTGTGGGAACCACAGAGTCCCCAACACGGTTTGCGATTCTCCTTGCAGTCTTAGCTCGAGCGATTCTCATTACTTGCTCGCAGGTTTTATTTATGATATTAGTAGGGTAGGATATTATCATTGGATAGGATACATAATCAAACAAAACACATAAATATTTGTAGAGAGCAAGAATCGAACCCGCAACCTCTGCCGCTACGATAGAGGTTGTCTTATCAAAGTTCATTTTAATCTCACTACAGATTTTTATCATTATAGTTTGATATCAGTAAATTATGAAAAGAAATAATTTCATTAATAAACGTTTATTAGTTCCATATTATAATATTTCTTGCCGTAGCTAATATTTTTAGCCTTGTCACATGCTATTAATTATGTTATGTGTAATATTTCATATTTATGTTTAGTATATTATTATCTATTAACGGAATGAATGTTTGAACATTTTTTTGCTATATTAATTTTAGAATTTTAATTTTAATTGCTACTGAAGTGTCTGTTTTGGCTTCTTCGTGCATATAAATTTGATAGTTAGTGGGACCGCATAAAAATTGCCCAATCGTTTCTAAAGCTATATAAGATTATTTTTTTCACATATGATTAATTACATTATTAGTTTTAAAAATAAACTTGATTTTGAAAATCCATTTTGTATTTATTGTCTTTGTAAATTTGGCCTCTGACCTGATCATTCGAACATAAATTTACTGTATTATATTGTTTCTCATACATATAGATGTTGCCTACATTACTTCCGTTAATGCAAATGACTCAGTTTTATCGGAACAACTTAATTAATCGAGACCGGAAATTTATTAATTTTATGCATAATCGATCCAATTAGATCATCCGATTCATTGTCCAAAATTATACCTAGTAAGTAAATAGCTGATTAAAGAATTAGCATTCAAATAAATTGAACTAAATCTCAAGAACACTATGCGATGCATATCTACATCCAAACAGAAACTTAGCAATATTTTTACTAGCTGTTGCCCGCAGTTTCGCTCACGTGGAAAATTGATCCCATTCTCGCAACACATGGCGACTTTTCCCCGGAATAAACAGCCTATGTGTCATTTTAGTCAGTAACTTATCAGAATACCATATTTCAGCCAGATAGAAAACCAAATACATAAACTTACATACATTTAATCACGCCTTTATCCCCGGAGGGTTAGGCAGAGGTTGAATTAATACTCATATTTCAACAATTATTGAATTCGGTCCCACGTAATAGGGGGTGAGCCTATTGCCGTTTTCCGGGCACTATTGTTGAATCAATCTATGTTGAGAGTGTGTATATAATATGTCTGATGTTAAACAGCTCTATCCCTTAGTCGCCTTGTACGACACTGCATGGAAAGAGATGGAGTGGTCCAAATACTCTATCGGGAACCACGCGGTTTAATGAAAACAGATTTATTTGCAAAATTAATGACATAACTTACAAAAGACAAACGCAATAAATACTTTAAAAATCCAACAGAAAACATCTGTTAAACTTAAAATATGAGGCCAACCGCTTGTTCAAGTTGAAATTCCTACATTAACACCCAGACAGTAATTTGAGATTAAGGTTACACAAACAGCAAATACCTATTACCTACATAAAAACTTAACAAACATTTCTTGTGCTCTACATCTACACCCTAGAAGCCTTTGCAGATTCGTAGAGATTGTAATAATTTAATAATATGAGGTTATTACAAAGTAAAAAAAATTGGTTCGCAAGCGTCAGATGTAATAATAAAAAAATATGTGTCATATGACAATGAAAGAAGTAAGTGTGTAATCTCCTATTTAAAAGAAATATAAATAAAATTGGTTTGTAAGTACATTACCATAAAAGTTCGGGCGCCTTGGAGATACACATGCCTAAGATAATCAGCGGATACTGGAAACTTTTAATCTTCCGGAGGTGAGCTAAATGAAACCAAACTGTGAGGTTTAAGGTTTTATTGTCCACTCCAGTGTGCATTCAGAAATAGATGTAAGGATACATTCCTAATGTATAACTAACCTTAAATTTAAAATTAGATTTTTATAAGCTATGTCAATATTATCCTACGTCAATATGATTCTATGTCACCAATGCACTTTTAGGTTATTTTGAAGTTTAGATTTAAAATATAATTAAAGTAAGCTCACGGCATCCCTCGGCGAGTATATGTAAACACAGCAGCGGGAAAGCTCGTAGCAGGCGAAGTTTTCAGTTTAAGCCCATGCGGTACATCCATGTTTGAGGTGAAAAGCCCAAACCCTCCATAAGGAAATGCAGTTGACCGAAGACAAAGAAACGCCGAAAAAGGTCCAAAGAAAAGAGAAAAGGCAAAGACAAAGGCGGTTCCAATTGGAAACCTGTAACAAAATTGCATGTCATTAGAACAAACTCCAATATGGGCACGAGGTCCTAATTTTTTATAAATTTGTGCAACTTACCGCCTTAATTTGCTGGAACAATGCCAATAGCAAAAGAAATCATAATATTTTCAGATTAAGAGCTGAAACAATAGAATTTTAACAATTATTTTTCAAATCAGGAGCGTGGCGAATCCATCAAAGTGAATCTTATTAAAAAATGACAACTCACCAGAAATAAACTATAATTCCACAAGAGGATAGTTGTGAAGACACAAACTATTATCCTTTAGGCCAAAATACTCTCATTTTTATGAGATTTATTGAAATTAAGTTACGAAGCCATGAATATCGACCATCCAGCCTCAACGCTAGGAAGAAAGGTGCTATGACAGCTATACGTCAAAATGTCATTCACTCCGCGTTCCGAAACTTTTCGTTCAAAAAATAGAATTAAAACCGGTGTGACGACGTTCGCAGAGCGCGTCGTTACATTACATCCCTCCCCAAAAAGAAAAAAAGAAAGAAGGAAACTTCCTTTTCTAATGAAAATTATGAGAGTCCAGAACAAAATTCCAAAAAAACCTCAAAAGACAAAATGTCATGCAACATTTTTCAATAAACAAAAAAAGGCAATGCGAAAGCATCTTGCATTGGGTATTGCAGAAATAATTATAAATTAAAGAATGGGAAAGCATTCCTAAAAATCAAAGAATGTGAAAACACTCGAAAAGTAAAGAATTAAGTTGAAAAAGAATTTCCAGTTTCAAATGGAAACAAAGGACACTATCCAACTTAATGGAATAACCGAAACCAAACTCAGAAAAGAGTAAAAACTTATTTCAACACAAAAGTGAAAATAAATCCTTCAATAAAACAAATTAAACAATCCCTACTCAATTCCATTCCAGATATCGATTAGGCAACCAACGCCGTCGAATCTAATCCTTGATCTTAACCAGCCTTCTAGCATCAATACAAAAGTGCGGTTGAGCTCCTACGCCACCGACTCTATACCAGCTATTCCTGAAACAAAAATATGAAACTAACAAGATATCGGTTAAGCACCAACGCTGCCGAATCTGAAAGAAAATCGGTAAAAACAATGAAGTTTTCCCACTGTCGGTTAGGTTGAAAAGCCGCCGACTTCAAATTCCTATTCCAACATCCAAAACGTCAAAACAAAATCACAACAAAAGTGTCGTAATAATATATTTATAAGCATTGTGATCGGCATAACACCACCAACTTTCCGAGCACAAGCAAAATATAAAGAAAATATGACAATTGTGACCAGTACAACACCACTGACTTTCTGAGCACAACCGCATAAGAAAAGTATGACATTTGCGACCGGCACAACACCACCGACATCCCGTGCGCAAAGCATAAAAAATGTAACAATGTGTATAAAAACACAATCGTACAAAAAGAGAAAAACGACAATTACGACCGGCTCAACACCACCAGCTTCCCGTGCGCAAAGCGTAAGGTGTGACTATGTGTATGAAACACAATAGCACAAAAAATTGTAAAGTCCAGTAAGACACAAGTTTCCCAAAAAATGGTATAACAAGGTGTGTAAAAAATGCATAAAATGCGTCCAATCCGAGAATCTTAATACTAAGAAAATAACCCAGAACTGTACAAAAATAAAGTTCAAGAAACTTAATTTTCCATTCCCTAAGTGAGTGGAAATAAGTCAAGTGAATTTAATGTAGAAAATGAATATTAAATTTCACTCCTATATTAGAGTAGAAACTAAATTCCTAAATTTGTACAAAATATACAATATTAAATATACAAGTGTATAAAAATATATACAGGAAAATAATCCTATACAACAAAGATAAATAAAAATATAAGATCTTTTGATGTGGAACAATTTGTTAATATGGAGTAGAGTTACACAATAACAAGTCCTAAAATGACCTAAGTTATTTTTGAAGGAAACTAAAATTGAAATTAATAAATTGTTGTGAAGTTCCTAACATACATCTCCTTTCAACACCCCTTAACCTTTCAAACATCACCTCATAATGGGGTCATACTTCAAACAAAATACCAAAGACAAAGATAGACATTGTCAAAACAAGAATAATTTTAATATTTAATTATGTCTTTAATATGATAACGACCAGTATAATTTTTATTAAGGTCTTTTAAAACATAAACATTAGAGGAAATTTTATCTATTATTTCACACTTAACAAACTTAGGTGCTAACTTAGCCGAAAAGAATGCAGGAGCATTAGACTGCACAAAACTTCTCCTCCACACTATATCTCCCACCTCAAAAGAAATGACCTTCCTTCCTATATTATAATAACGCGCATTACGCTTATAAGCTTTAAGCAATGAAACTTGAACTTTTATAAAAATATCACTAAGTGATTTAAGTGAAAAAGCAAATGAAGACCTATCAACAACATCAAGTTGATTGAGGTTATCAAAAGAATTACTAAAACGGTGCAATGAAGCATCAAAAATAAGTTCTCTACCGAACATGAGAAAATTAGGAGTGAAATCTGTAGCTAGATTCACACTACTATTTAAAGCTAATTGAACATGAGGCAAATATTTTGACCAAGTTCTATGATCATCTTTAACAAAACAAGAAATACATGTTTCGACTGTTTTGTTATATCTCTCTACAGGATTATTTTGAGGTGTATATAAAGTATTATAAAATATTTTCCCCCAATAAAACTTCCACTTCATCATAAAGTTCTTTTTGTTTAGCAGGACTAAGGGGCCAATAACGTTGTTTAAAAGGTTCACCAGTAACATTAATTTTATGTTTAACTAAATGAGTAAGACCTAAGCCTCTCTTTTCATAAGAAATATTTTCAAAAAGTGAAATAATTTAATTTAACTCGTGTTTCTCAGAAGGAGAAAGTTCAGAAACAGAAGTAACTGCATTTACACAAGTAGTGGATTCATATTCAAAAGTAATATTATTCCATAAGTCTTTAGCAAGATTAAATTTCAACCAAAAGTCAAATCCCAAAATAATTGAAGGTTTAAAAGAAGGTATTATCAAAAAATTTACATTTTTAGTTAAGTTATCACAAGTGATAGGTAAAACCATAGTTCCAATAACATTGTGTGCAGAACCATCAGCAGTAACAGCGTTACCTTTATAAGGTTTAAATTTATAACCTAATTGCAAAAATGTTTGATGAATATTAGAACCGAGTACACAACTACAAGCTCCACTATCTAACAAACCTGAATAAAATTTATTATTAATATTAAAATTTAAATAAGGTCTAGTGTCTTTATGTTTAACAAACAAAACAGGAGCAGCCCTGATATTATTAAAGAAAACTTTCAAATAATCCAACCATTCATTAAATTCTTTCTTACAAGTGGCTTCATTCGGAGCATTGCTAAATTTTTTCAACATCGAGTCACCAGAGGTTTTATCAAAAACTAGGGCTCGATGGGACCTGATACGTTTTTTGACTGAACAGTATTTGAATTACAAACTTCGCAATTCTTCGTAGTGACGCCAAGCTTGTGACATTTAAAACAAATTACACCTGGAAATGTAGGGCAATTTTTATAAGAATGTCCAGAGGACTTACATTTTAAACAAGTTAAATCATCTGATTTAACAGCACTAATTTGAGCAGAATATTTTTCTTTTTTAATACTTTTATTCTCACTCAAGTTCTTTCTTGACACAAAATTCTCTAATTCTCTGCTGAGGTTAATAAATTCGTCGATAGAAGAAATAGTTCTACCAAACACAAAAGGTGTGTAAATATTCAACATGTTATGTTTAATAATAGTTATGAGGGTAGCATCAAAAACAGGCATAGACAAACGGCTAGCCATATCCATTATGTCTGTAATAAAATCTGGTAATGACTCAGTTATCTTTTGTTTACGAGTACGGAGTTCATGTTCCAAATGATAATCAAATTCAATTCTATCAAAACGTTTCAACAACGCAGCCTTCAAATCCTGCCAAGAAGCAATACGAATACGAACACTACGAAACCATTTAAGCGCAGTGCCTGACAAAAGATCAGAGAATGAACTAACCAAAAAATATTCATTAAAATTTTTAAACAAGAAATATTCTTCCACTTGAGTAATAAATTCCCTAACGCACGATTTACCATCATACAAAAGCTTACTTCGTTTTAAATCAGGCAACTTAGTAACAGAAGGCAAGTTTTTCTTCAAATTATCATTCAATAAAACATTCATCATATTAAATGAAGATGCGGCTCTCAGACTATGATCACCAGCTCCTCGACTATTCGAAAATGGATCAACAACTTCAGACAAATCAGCCATGACATGAGGCAACCCATGAGTAGAAGTACCAACTGGAACATCATTAACAATATTCTCAAACAAAGGCGGGACCTGTATTTCCTTATCCATGTTTGATTTATAAAAGGATGTGAAAATCTAATAAAAAGTTGTATTAAATACACTATAAGTTTCTAATTAAAGTATCAATTAAAGTTTCTAATTAAAGTTAATTAAATTATGAATGAAGTTAATTGCATTGATAGCAAAACGCTAAACTCAAAAGTCAAACAAACTCATAGAATGGAATGTTATTGTTGCAAAAATTATTTAGGTCAAATGCCTATAAAGATAAAAATGCATTAGTGATTCACAAAATAAATTATTTATGTCTACTTAAGGTAAACAGCAAATATTCAAATATTACTATGTTTTCACACATGTGAATAAAGGTTAAGAACTAGTAATTATATAATATTACTAAGTGGAAAATCTTACCTGTAATAAACAAAAGCTATATAAGATAAAACAATTATAACAATAACCATGTTATACAAATTGAAACATTCACCTGTAATTGAGAGATACAAACAATAGTACTAACTTGTAGTATGATTAGTTTTGCAAAGTAAACAATAACAAAGATTTACTGTAATACACAGTTATGTAACAGTAAAATACATGAAGAAAACACTGTTCTTAACATGATAAGGTAAAAAATAATGCAAAGGTGACAAGGAATAAAGATATATGCACACTGTCATGTCCCTGTTCGCGAGTGCCAATTGTAATAATTTAATAATATGAGGTTATTACAAAGTAAAAAAAATTGGTTCGCAAGCGTCAGATGTAATAATAAAAAAATATGTGTCATATGACAATGAAAGAAGTAAGTGTGTAATCTCCTATTTAAAAGAAATATAAATAAAATTGGTTTGTAAGTACATTACCATAAAAGTTCGGGCGCCTTGGAGATACACATGCCTAAGATAATCAGCGGATACTGGAAACTTTTAATCTTCCGGAGGTGAGCTAAATGAAACCAAACTGTGAGGTTTAAGGTTTTATTGTCCACTCCAGTGTGCATTCAGAAATAGATGTAAGGATACATTCCTAATGTATAACTAACCTTAAATTTAAAATTAGATTTTTATAAGCTATGTCAATATTATCCTACGTCAATATGATTCTATGTCACCAATGCACTTTTAGGTTATTTTGAAGTTTAGATTTAAAATATAATTAAAGTAAGCTCACGGCATCCCTCGGCGAGTATATGTAAACACAGCAGCGGGAAAGCTCGTAGCAGGCGAAGTTTTCAGTTTAAGCCCATGCGGTACATCCATGTTTGAGGTGAAAAGCCCAAACCCTCCATAAGGAAATGCAGTTGACCGAAGACAAAGAAACGCCGAAAAAGGTCCAAAGAAAAGAGAAAAGGCAAAGACAAAGGCGGTTCCAATTGGAAACCTGTAACAAAATTGCATGTCATTAGAACAAACTCCAATATGGGCACGAGGTCCTAATTTTTTATAAATTTGTGCAACTTACCGCCTTAATTTGCTGGAACAATGCCAATAGCAAAAGAAATCATAATATTTTCAGATTAAGAGCTGAAACAATAGAATTTTAACAATTATTTTTCAAATCAGGAGCGTGGCGAATCCATCAAAGTGAATCTTATTAAAAAATGACAACTCACCAGAAATAAACTATAATTCCACAAGAGGATAGTTGTGAAGACACAAACTATTATCCTTTAGGCCAAAATACTCTCATTTTTATGAGATTTATTGAAATTAAGTTACGAAGCCATGAATATCGACCATCCAGCCTCAACGCTAGGAAGAAAGGTGCTATGACAGCTATACGTCAAAATGTCATTCACTCCGCGTTCCGAAACTTTTCGTTCAAAAAATAGAATTAAAACCGGTGTGACGACGTTCGCAGAGCGCGTCGTTACAAGATGTTGCGTCCTTGGCAGTATTTTACCGTCTGTACCATGGTTAATATTCTGATGAGCTCTTCTAATTAGTCCCACCCTCCCCTTTCCTACACATGACAATACGTGCAGGGCTTAGATGTCACCCGCCCACGGTGCAGAGTATCCGATCAAGAACCAAGCGGTTCGGTGACTTTTGCCTTTGTCGTACCATTAAGGCCTGGAACTCATTACTAGCTCACATGTTTCGTTCTTCCAACAGTCCTTTACGCCGGGTGTGAAAAAGCATACGATGAGGCCGTCAAGTTGAGTGTCACCAATATTTACAAAGTATATGTAAGTAATGGTGGCCCTCTTTTCTGAGACTTTGACTTCAAGATCGATTTGAGATTAGCAGTTTTACTTTCCCCACGGATACACAAGCCAGAGCAGCTGGGGTGGGTTATATCGGACTTGAACCAACCACGCGGTAGTCTAGTGGTATTGGTAATGGACTGCTGAGACGAGGTTTCGGGTTCGCTCCCAGGTTTTACTATGACACACACCAATGACTTTTCGATGCTTTTCGAAGTTATGTGTGTATTTATCGCCGGTTTATAAGTGCCCGGTTAATGGCAATAGTCTCGCCACCATTACATTGGGACTTAAACATAAACTGGTTAAATATGAGTGCTAGCACCTCTACGTACCCCTTCGGGGATATAGGCGTGAGTTTATGAGTTTATGTTATGTTATGAACCAACCAAATCAGCAGAACTAAAATTTAAAGTACATTGTTCCTGATTTCGGCCGTCTCTCCAGTTTTACACCAATGCAGTGTTATAGTTCTAGACAGTGTATCAATACCAGTTTACTCCAACTTCCGTTATCTCCCCTCTCCTATTCAGGCAGTGCTCCGCATCGAAACGTAGAACAGTCAGTTCCAGTTCAAATTCTTCACTGCATATTGAAGAATTGGAAGTGGAACTGACTGTCCTACGATATATAACTGTATCTACAAATAGCGTAGCACCAGAAACATAGGGGGGCGTGTAGGTTTGATGTCTGCAAATCAGCACAGAGGCAGTGGACTTGGTCCGTGAATCCGATCAGTAATTCAAGAATTTAAATATCTCCACAAATTTCCACATTTTTAATGTAGTAGGAAAATAATATAAACAAGTTATTATAGTTACCAACCTTGTTGCGTAATTAAAAATTCAACTGTTTGATTAGCAAATTATTTCATCATTAAGTAATTTATTGATTAACTTGAATTATAAACAATATTGACGTGTGAGGTATCTGTCAACAGTTTAATAATTATGTTTATAAATATTGGAATATGATCATTGAATTAAATAAATTATTATGATTACTTATCGAGATGATAATAAAACATATTTATTTAATGAAATTCATTTCAATATTGTGTGACTAAAACGACTGAACGGATCTGACCGAAATACAAAGTCAACCCTGTATTTTAGCTGGATCCATTTTCTACATTACCTACAGTCTGGAATGACACCTTAGGTAGTTTATCCCTTGATTCCAATGGATTGCGAGAACGAGGTTAAAATTACTCGCTGGCGAATTGCGCCACAGCAAGTTCATACGAGTATTAAAACCATTTTTGTAATTCACGACTATAAACATACAAAAATATTACAAGAAATACCTACATTCAAACATTATTCCCAAAGATAGATATTTTTTTACTATAGCATTTTTAATTACTAGGTATATTGAATATAAATTATACAAAACTTCTTTTCTAAGTTACCGTAATTCACATATCGTTAACAACCGCATGAGTAAATCTGAAGTGCATTGTATTATTTGCGAGTTGATTCAGAATATCTCAGTCATTTGGACATTAGTCGCCAACCTTGCAAGTCACCATAAACTGTTTTATAATTTGTCTATACAATTAGACACTTGAAAAATACTTTTACCGTTATCATAATGGTATTTCCATAATCGTGTTCTATTGGATTTTAATATTATTTCATTCTGGAATCATGAGGAGTATACATGAGGCTCCTTAGACTTCAGTCAACTTCAAATAAAAATTGGTGCACCTCTTAATTGACAGAAGACGTTTTCATAAATGTCAAAAAGGTAGGGCAGGAGAGCGGACCCTATGCTCCAAAATACAAGCTTCTAATGTTAATCAAACTTGCATTTCGTTAAATGACCTAATTTCAATCCAATCATAATTTCACATTTTCTACTTAATGCGCTAATTATACAGAGAATTATATATTTTGCAATAATTCAGAAAACCGAATAAATAATTACAACAAAACATAAAATGAAAACAAATCCAAAACTTAAAAAAAACCGTTTACTGCGCAATTTAGTCAAATTTGTCGAGTCAGTATGTACTCGAAAGTGATTCAAAAACAATTCAAATAAAAACATGCTTTGGCTGAAGTACTTTTGTGAAGTTTTATGTAAATACTAACAAATATTTTGTAACAGTAAAATTTGAAATGTCATGTTTCTTCCAAATGCACTAACGTACCCTTTATAAGGGTCATGAATCTTCAAGAAGAATTCATACAATCGGTTAACTGACTAACAGTACTAGAAAATGTTATAAGTGTAAAAATATTATTAACATAACACATAACATAAACTCACGCCTATATCCCCGAAGGGGTAGGCAGAGGTGCTAGCACCCAAATTTCGCCAATTTATGTTAAGGTCCCAATGTAATAGGTGGCGAGCCTATTGCCATTAACCGGGCACTTATAAACCTGCGATAAATACACACATAACTTCGAAAAGCACCGAAAAGTCATTGGGGTGTGCCATGGTAAAACCTGGGATCGAACCCGAGACCTCGTCTCAGCAGTCTATTACCCATACTACGAGGCTACCGCGGAGGCAATGTAATGAAAATATTGATTATCAGTAATTGAATGACAAATAAGAAAATTAATAAAAACAAGTAAGTAATTATAACAAAAAAATGAACTGACTTCTAGAAAGAAATGCACCGAAAAGTTAAAATTAATTGCAGACATGCCTCAAAGGATAAAAAAAAATTTGGTAGGTATATCTGCAATTATTTTTTACTTTTCGGTGCATTTCTTTCTAGAAGCCGGTTCATTTTTTTTTGTTAAAAATTACTTGTATATTCCTTTTTAGTGAAATTTAATAAGTAGTGAATTTTAATTGAAAGTAAGCAACTTAAAAATTTAACACTATGAAAATACTGTATACTGCTGACATCCTTAATAAAGTAGCTGTAGTATCAATAATATTCCTCAAATAACCCAAACGACACAATCATAATATTTATCATTAAGGAACTCCATTATCAACCTGCATAGTCCAAATTTAGAGCGTTCCATTTATGCTGTACATCACTAAGAAGTTGTGTTGTCTGCCTTTGTAGTCCAAGTAAGTCTTGACCACAGTACTGTACCTACTGTTCTACAGGAATATCATAAATATAACAATACTTCGCTTATTTCACATTTTCTATTTGATTTTGAGGAGTTCCCTTGTGAATCTCCGGTTTCCAAGGTACTCTACCAGAGAAAAAAACATAAGACTATTTCAAAACTATACTTAAACGAATATATATAAAAAAATAAAACGGTGCATAACACATCAAAATTAAGCTGACTATTATGTACACTTCTGCGTAACTATTCAAAAGATACAGGTGTGATGTTATGATTGTGGTCTTGCGTAAATAATGCCATAATATGCGACTGCAGCAATCGCAACTGATTTCCTGGTATTTATTCAAGAGTTCTGTAGTATGTCTCTGAAACCTTTCATCGGATCTTCACAAAATAAAAATGGGATCATTTCGAAATATATCCCTTTTGAACAAAAAAAAAATTTCGCAAATTCATCCACAAATGACGGAGCTGTTCGCGTAGAAACATAAAAAAATAAAAAATATAAACATGCAAATTGAGAACCTCCTCTTTTCTAGAACTCGTTTAAAAACATATAAAACTTTAACTATTACACAGTCATTTTTTTTGTAACTCAAATATATCGAACAACACATGATTATTAAGAAATTTCAGTCAGCTATAAGCCATTCTGCTGAATGAGTTGTAACTACACCGTGGTTGTATCTTGTAAGTGCTCCTCGCGAGTAAGTAACACCTATAGTGTTCTACTCGTAAACATGTTCACGGTTGCTACTCGTGAAAGGAAAATGGTGGATAAGAGACGAATAGATAAAGTACATTCCCCTGTGACCTCTGAGGCCCAATCCTACTTCACCTGTTAGTCAGTACACGTAAGTTTTCCTCTCAATTCAAATAAATAAGAAGAGGAGGTGAACCCAGAGTTACAAAATGTAAGCTGTAAATGTAACCAGAACTAACGCTGCAATGGTGATAAGTCATATCTTTCACAATTCATCACACTCAGAATTCGACAAGGATAAAACACTTAACAAAGGAAATGTGATGAAAGTGTACATTGACCTTAAAGGTTCATTATTCGACATATTGCAGGAATGAACAGTTAGGAATGGTACGATCATAAAATTTAATATAAATACATGTACAGTACGGTACATGTTGTTGTTATCTTGAAGCCAAATAGCCAAACTATGAAAAGTGCAAGAGGGAGACGGTAGCTACATATTTTTTGCAGTTAGTCTAGTAACAGTAACAAAAAGCATGAAATAACGCATACTTCCGAAACAGCTCGACCGATTCTAATGCTTTTTTTATATTTGGTTGGTATGACAAATGGTTGTGAATTTTTCTATCACCACCATTTATGTGGAAGAAAGACATTTGCTGAGTCAGCTACTATTTGTGACTTTTTTCTTTCTAAGGCTCAAATGACGTTTTCATCTTCTATCAAGTTACAATTTTCATAGCTAATGATTTATTGCTCATAAAGTGGTTCAACTATATTCTAATTAAATAAACATGGTGACGATAATAGCGGCGAGGATATCGCTCCATACAGGCAAGTCATAAATTAATTATGTGGATTAATTAAATATTATTTGTCCTAAAGTATCTGCGCTACCACCATTATCTGAACAATGTTGTAAATAACATCATTATGGTATTAAAAACACCTTTTATTTTATTTAAAATACTCAGAATTCAACCTATTAGCTTGATGTCGTATTTATATTTAGGTGAAACTAATCGTTTTATTTATGAAACAGAAGCACTTTTTGGCACTGCATTAATTCAAGCGACATAACCCTTTAATTGGGTTTTTTTTTTTTTTTTTTTTACGTGCGCAAAATCCCCACGGATACCTCCCCACCGGAGCCGGTGGAGGAGGTTATGTCGGACTCGAACCGACTAAAACGCACGCCGCCTGTGGGTCGTTTTGGTTGCCGAAGGTGAGGTTGACAGGCATATCCCTCGCACCCCGGCCGACCCAGGGCCATCTCTCACGATATGGCCCTCTTCTCGGGTGTGGGGACTACAGAGTCCCCAACTCGTCCCCGGAAACGGGGAGGCGCGCCACGCGCGCCACCGCCGCGGCCTGCTTCTGCCAGGGTGACAGGCGGCTTCACCTGTCACCCCCCTTTAATTGGGTTTGCCATATTGTGTAGGTAATGAGGCAAAATCATTCGTGATCACACTATTTCTTATTTTATAAGAACTTTGGTTGTTTTTACAGTTGAATATACAAATAAATAATTACACAGATAAGAAGTTCAAATGAGCCAATTAGGCAAGGATAAAGAATTCTAAATTAGCTAATTATCAAAATCCGAATAAACAAAGTTATTGAGCGTAGAGCACGGCAAATTTTTGTGATGGCTAACTACATCAGCAACTAAAAATGCGAATAAAAATGCAGTGGTATGAATTAAGATTAAAAATAAATAAAACTCAGTTTGAGTTAATAAACTTTTTGAAATGTTATGAGTTTTCGTGGTATGAAGAAATCGTTAAATTGATGCAGTTCAGCATTGGGTAAAAATATGTATACACAGTTGTAGACAAAGGAGATACGGTCGCACCTTTACATACGAGGTTCTGATAATGATGAATGATGATGAGACTCATCGTGTAGTAGATGTAGTTTATTATCTAGTACTCGTATTATGTCCTTATCGTACAATAGGTTACACCTCTGACAATGTACAAATGAAGTTGAAGTCGAAAATTGCAGTTTTGTAAAATAAAAAAATAAAATATGTGACAACAAAGAAAATATAGAATTAGGTATTTGACTGGCTTGTCAAATTAGTTAATTTTTACTAAACGTCAAAACGGTAAGTTATAAAGAAACTTGTATGAAATAATTTATTGTTACGTCATAATATTTAATAGTGAAATCATTTTCTTATAATAGATTGGGTGGATAAAAATAAAAAGAAATAAAAAATATAAAATAGTAACGACGTAAATTTTACCGCTCTTTTATCATTCTCAATTTAATGAGTTCAGTTAAATAATTTATTTTAACTACAGTAAAATACACAATTTTAAAATTTTACCAGCAGGTACTTTGTTTTTTCACCGGTACCGTAGTGTTGTGCAATTTGTATTTTAATATGATTACAACCACTTACAAACCTCTTCGTGAACCTTTTTTGCCCACGCAATATATATAATTTTAATTTCCTAAACAAATACTTGTTTTAACTTCAGTGTATTTAGTGCTTGTACATCTTTTCTTTTTCAAATCCTTAATTTGATATAGTCATTATAAATAAATGTTACGATAGACTTATTTTATACCTTCTGAGTTTTATGTGATCGGACAATTTGATAAACTTTTATTGGGTATATTATTATTCGATATACATGTAATTGGATATCTATATATAGATATTATATATAAATATAAATTATATATAAAAGAAAGTCACGTTAGTTACACTATTTATAATTCTTGAACGGCTGTACTGATTCAGCTGAGAATTGGTGGGGATGTAGCTTAAAGCCAGGAGACGTACATAGGATACTTTTCTTTTACATTTCATCCCGTCCGGAATGGGATAAGAAATCGTAACGGGCCTTATTCTAATGTAATTTAAAATCCCAATTTCAAAACTGTTGATATTTTTGTTACTTTTATCTGATATTTGTAACAAACATAAAGTAACACAATTCTAGTAATCGAGTTATTAATATTTAAATAGAAAATTTTGCCAAAAAATCGTAATAATATAACATTTAATTAATATATGTAAATCATTATATTAATGCAGCTATAAATACTGCCTTGTTGGTTCCTTGTATAAATTTGTGCGTATCTTATTAGTGTTAAATATTGTTATAGCAATTATTAAATAAAATAAAATAATGAATGAAAAATTAATGATACCATTATAGATGCTAAAAATTGCCTCAATCCACAAGATGATGTATCATTCTCCCCATTTTAATATTCCTTTGGTATTATGACTATGAGCACTCGGTTTGGCGGTCCCGATTGATGATTTTAAGTTACAGCAGCAGCATAGAATCTAGAAAACTTATGTGTAAACGACAATACAATCGTAATTTTTTTTTTCACAATGTTAAGGAAGCGACGGCTTACTTAATACGAGACGAACTCTCACAAGATATAAAATATTAAGGTACATAGAAACTTAAATGCCTCACCCGACATTTTCAATAGCACATTGTTTCGGAATACATTTTTTTTCAGGATAGAATCCTTTCTTCCCGCAAATTAGCATGACATGTACGAGTACTACGCCTCTACATTTACTTAACAATATACTTATCAAATTATTCATGTGACCCCTTTTCATATGAAGGTTGAGGGTCCAAGCAAACAAAACCCTTCTCATTATAATATTAGGATGATGATGATGGATTACATTTCCTGCATTCATCACGAACTTAAAACAACTTTGTCTCAATATGTACTTGTTCTGTATAAATTAAAATAGTTTTTGTAACAACAGATTTATTACGAATTAGACTACAAAAATTAGGTGCATAATGTGATAGTTTGCTAGTCAGATGGCCTCTGTGTTACCTGGAAATGAGAGTTGTTTGTTATCTTAGTATTGTGAAAAATAAATCAATTCCAAAAAGGTCATTATTCATAATGCGACGAAACGGTGAGCATTTTTACATCTTTTTAATTATTTAGAACCTTATGAGATTACTTTTATTACAGGATCAGTTGACGGGACAGGTACCAGCATAAGAGGCTCACATACCAAAGCGAACGCGACCACTGAACTCAGCTTTTTATGAGGGTGCATCGGTTCATTGTTAAAACAAAAAAAAAACAGGAAGGCACAACGGAATGCGACCTTCGCGGCCGTTCTTGCTCAAGATTTGGTACAACGCGACCACCAACCATGACATTTAGTATAATCTGTTTTTTTTTCGCTCTAAATACGAGCACTGGCATTAGTTGACTCATTTTAAGAAAAGAAAAAGGTCTGCCAACATTAACTATTATATTATTTATCAAATATAACAAAGTCAGCAAGTCAAAGTTCAAGCAATTGCGCGCATTCACCCTCGTTCTAAAAGCCCAGACCTGTACTGTACCCGGCGAGCAAAAGTGAAGATGGCCAACCTCTGAACCAGGTACGCCGCGGTGGTCACCGAATTTCTCCCTGAGCCTATTATATGTTAATGTTTGATGACAAAGATATTAGCGGGCCGGGTTCCAGTTCCACCTGGAATGAAATTAGTAAAAAATATCTCGATTGTAGCATCGTCTAAAAAGCGTTCATTTGACCTCAATCGATGCACAAGTTTTTGAGTTTCTGAAGTGTACGTAAACCCAATTTAACATTCGCACCAACCTCCGAACAACCAACATAGTTATTTCGATTGAAATAAATATATCTATTAATACAAATCAAGGTTAGTTAGAAGTGAATCATGCAGAATTTTATTAGATTATATGTATAACAGAAAACGGAACAATGTATGACCAAATTACGCATGACCTGTAAAAGTTGAGAACCGCTAATTCATAATGTGACTTGAAAAGCTTTTATGTTGCTTCTACTGTTAGCCACACGTAGACCTCAATGCCTACTTTGTTATGAAGATTATGAATCGTGTTTTGCTATCAACTGACTAAGTGGTACAAGTATCTACAGTTGTACTATTGGTTCTATTCTGCAATATTTTTTCTTACATTTGTGAATAATTTTATTTTTATATGAAGACACCTACAGCAGTCTTTTGAAGCGTCGTCGGTAGCTTAGTGGGCTTACTTACAATCAAGGGTCCCAGATTCGTATCTTGGCCATTACAGCACCAACGTGAATCCACTTCTAACCGTATATATTCTTAAAAAAATATATTACCTTTTCTTTGCCAATATGGATCCTGTAATCTATGTAAATCGTTTATAGATCATTTATTTAATGGGCATAATTTATAATTAGTTGCCTGTATTTATAAATTTTAAGATGTCGATAATCCGTTGAAAAAAAAACTGATTTGAATTATTAATTCCGCAATAATCAAATCCCACAATGCTTCTTTGCTAATCTCAGCCGTGAATTTAAGAAAAAATATCTTAAAAGCAGTCTTACTTCGTTGTTTCTTTTTGGGTCTCTTTAAAATTCATCTATCATGGATTAAATTATCAAAAATGACTTAACCGAATTAATTCGTAGCGCGCGAAGATTAAATAAATCAGTTCAAATATACGAAACTAAACCAATTATTACGTCTGATCGTTAATTTTCACGTTACTTTTCTTGTTCTATCACTTTTCCTACTCGTAATATTGGTAAGCACATTTTGGAAGGTTCTTTCCGTAAGACCGGAAAGAACTAGAAAAATTAAAAAGTTTGTATAGTGAGTTGGAATATTTTAGAAAATATAAGTGCTTTTTATTCTGTAGCGTATTGCAATATATCACGCGGCTGCGGGCAACAGCTAGTTTCATAAAATTGGGGAAATCCCTTTGATTTAGAGTTATAAAAAAGGAATTATGTTGAGGATGTTAGGGCAAGCACAAGTTAACCTTAATACAATGGGTATTAAATACTGCAATTAATAAAATAAATAAATAAATATTCCACAACATTCTACACAGTACTATTAGATCCATGGTGAGCATAGCTTAACTAGTATGCGTTGTGGAATCTAGAATGCGGATGGTGGATCAAGTTGGTCCAACTGACTCGCCATTAGAGTACCAGTACCGTATGGCGTTTGGCAGAGATAACATAGAAAACATTTTGGAATATGTAAATTTTGCATCGGCTCGGCCCAACCTCCGACCGATAACAATGCGGAAGACAAACCAAGCGCAGTAGCATGTGACTTCGCGATTTTTTTAAATCTCGATGACGTATGTATACGTAATCGGCTTAAGCAGGAGTGGCACATTTTTTGGCACATTCGGTTTCTCCACTTACTCCTCAGAGTAGCGGAGAATATTTAAGAATTGTTGTGAGAGAGGGTGGGTTCACTGTTTCTGGATACATTGTAAAGAGTTAGGCATAGTCTGGCACCAGTAACAGGAACTGAGAAAAAACCGCTCCAATTACTCCATTAACGGGTAAATAAAGAAGATTACTTCATTTATTTTAAACTATCGCGGTGTGAATTCATAATTATACATAGGTTCGGGGCTTTTCGTGATTAAAACATGGAATTTACTATTTCTGTCGACGTTTCGAATGCGTTGCAGCATCCATGGTCACGACTTGATTAGACTCGGCAGAAATAGTAAGTTCCATGATCTAATCGCGAAATGTCCCGAAGCATTGTTTAATTAAGAAGATTACTCTTCGTTCACGTATACTTGAGCAGGTTCAATTATCTTTACTACATACCCTGTCAAAACCATAACCCTCCTTTGGCTTTGCCGTAGTCGGCTAAAAATTGTCTCTCAATAAAATTTAATGGGTATGTACAATATACATATTGAACACACCTATCCATTAAAGGTGTTTTTAATAAGGGTATATATACACTTATTATTAAAATTAAAACGAATGATTAAAATAACTTTAATCATTAACTGTTATGCAATAACTGGTAATTACAACCTATTTCATGAGCAACACGTTGACAGACAGTCAAACAGAGGGACATATTTAAATCACAGCGGCGCCCAATATCATCAAGAACTTAACATAATTAAATATTAGTAAATTGACATTTTGAAAATTATTATAATGACTCTTTTATTTAATAACTTGTAGGGAACATCAAAACAAGTTTTGTATCACTTAATTAATGTAAAATGAAAGCAATCACACCGATGTATATTCTTAGCCCAAACCAGTATTATTACCATTTGAAAACACTGTTTAAGAAAAACGTTCTATTTTTAAAAATCTAAATTATTAACGTCCACATTTAGCACTTTCATTGCTTATCAACAAATAAAGTTAACAAGGTCAACATCCGCTGGAAATCTTTTGCGGTAGTAAGTACACTACACTGGGCTTAATCATAGTAATCACTTCTTATTTCCACTTTGGACATAAGACCGAATATACCTATATAATATAATGTGCATTTTAGACTCGCGCACTGAGCTCTCCGTACAAAATTGGGTTGAGATCTGTATACTTAACGCCGTATTTAGAAATATGAAGTCTTTGGCTTGCCCCCGAGTTTGAGCAAACTGAAACGACATTGGGCTGGCCACATCTGCCAAAGGGACGCTGAGAGTAAACTACTTTTAGAGTAGAGATCACGAATTGTTAATCAAATGGTTGGACAAAGAGTAGCTGGACTTGTCTGGATGCCGAAGACAGAGAATCTATGTCCAGCAGTAGACGGCCACAAAAAACTACCTTCATATTTAAGTTTGTCAGATACACGAGTAAATCGATTAGCTTTTACAGCTGCTATAAAACCATGCATCTCGCAAAATGTCATAATTCTAGCTTAACGGGAAGTATTATAGGTTTTAATTCTCTTGCGAGTATCTAAATTATGCAGCATAAACGATTATATACTTTACTTACAGAAGCTTACACAATTATTTCACTGCTTCAAGTCGTAGTGAATATTGAAAATTGAGTATTTGATACTAATTTCAACTTGGTACCTCAACGCGTTCAGGTCTTGACAGACACTAAAAAGGTTTCGTTTTATTCTTTTATGGCGCCGTAAAACAGCATCTGGAGCATGCTTGTAATATAAATGTAATTTCAATGTAAAATATAATACAAGATTCCAAAGAAAGAATACATTGGAATACAAATTTTTATTAATTTCCAATTAATTCGATATAATAAAAATATCTCTGAAACCAATTAGTTCAAATTGTAACAAATATAAATTTAAAAATTGTGTTTATGCCAAACTAGTAATTGATTATACTTGTCTTTTTCTCTCTCTGATTTATATAAAGCGACAGTGTCGTAAAGAAGATACTTCAAAATATTTAATCCTATAGTACGTGAAGGCATAGCCGGTGTTATGTTGAGGCGGAAGTGGCTCATCTTGTCTTTTTACATGTTTTCTCGTTGTCGAAGTTCGTAATGAAAAATGACAAGGAAGAAAAGCATTGTCATTTTGGTAAATATGTCAAAGGGAGGTCAGATATTGTCTTATACGCGCTACTCAAGATGAAAGAGTTATTTTTGTTGAAATAAAAGGACAATTTAACAGAAATTGTGGCCAGGATGTACCCTCTAACTAACGTGTAGGGCACTGTTACAGATAATATTTAGGTCTAATGTGGGTATCACCAAGTTGAGTTTTAATCGGCTACAGTATAACATATCCTAATCGTCGTGTCCTCGACGTATTGTACCAAGAGGCTTTCACACGACAAAAAGGCAAATCGTGAGCAGCACGCAGCATAGTATGTGGTTCCAATAACGTCATTGATCCCTATCAAAAATACAAAGGTAAAGGCTTCTTCGAAATATACTCCTTCATCCCGATAAACCGAGGTCAGCTTTTCAAAAGACTTGTTTACGGATATCTTCCTGATTCAACTCGCTAAGCTCTCAATGTTACTTGTGTAAATTCCAAGAACTTGTACGAACAATAAACGACCTCTTCAAGGAATGTACTACTGTTCGTCTGTTTGTTCAGTTAATTGGTTTATTATAACATCATTAAATTTGCTTACAAATCAATTGATCATTAAACTGAATCAATGTTTACTATAAAGAAATCAATAAGTTGAATATAAATAATTAATGTAAGAGGTCCAATGTGAGTATAATTAAAATACTTAACAAGTTTGTAACATTGGTTTGAGAGTTCATAGTAATATATCCCTATTTAAAATAATGTATATATAAAACAATATTGAGTTTCAAGCACATTGTTAAGGAAGTGTATAAATATCATTTATTTTACCGAATATAAGCTGAAACACGCAAAGAAATTAGCACTTCTGACGTACGTAGACCTAATTAGATACATTCTGATTACTATCTATATCATTAATAAGTAGTGATACATGTTTAGTTTAAATTAACTACGCTATAAAAATAATGGAGATGATGTGAACAAAAAATACATTTATAGAATTAATGTGATCAAAATGAAACAAACCAGTTCGATTTTGATGGAATGTGGAATATTTTAATAAAGTTATCACCTAAAATTGGCCAGTCTACGGAATCAATTTAATGTTGTTTACTCTTTGAGAGAGGTGCAGTAATAAGGCAGTGATATTTATGCGCACGCGGCGCGTCGCGGTTTCTGCTGGCGCCTGCGTGTGACGCCAGTCGCGGACGTCGGTTTCGCGACATACACCCGCGAATCCAAATTAATAGCTCTCAAATTCCAAACGTTCTTACAGATTCCTGTTCTCAGTAATGGTCCACGACACGAACTGTTATTGGAAATTGAGCCGGATTCACGTACTTAACCGATGGCATGTTAAAATTTTGAACACCGAAGGTAATTTTACAGTAATAATTGGGGATATTTTTTTAAATTCACCTTAAGAAATAACCCGTAATATTTTATATGCTCTTACTTCATCCAAAACGTTGATTGAATACTGATGAGCTAAAATTATTTTTTTAAATTTCTTTATTATAAATTGTTTGATCCTTAATGGTGGGTGAATCTTGCAACAAGGTGTGAAATTTAGCAGTTGTGTTTCCGAATATGCGAATCATTGATTGTTGGTCAAGGTGACAGAATATTATATAGAATCCAATTAACAATAGTTAACGGTATGACACTATATTTTACCGTAGGACAAGAACCTTACCTAAAATAGTAGCCTTAACAAGTTTATTTATCATCTAACTAAATAAATAATGCTCATTTTTTGTTGAATAACATTATTAATACACCTGATTTATTACTACCTGTAACAGACTAAGCGTTTACTGTTGATAAAAATTCGGTAATATTTCCTATTGTTTGAAAGATGATGAATTTTTATTTACATACAGATATTGGGTACGTCAGGTCAACGCATTCGGTGAACAGTTATATACTTAAAATTAAAATATCAATCACAGGTATCACTAATTTATTGTGTTTGAATGAACGATAATTATAAGTTTTCAAGCTGCGATAGTAACAGTAAATGTTGATTAACGCACATCGATTTTGAAGTGTGGTCAAATATAATTCACTAAATCATGAACTGGTAATTTGTGAGTGAGATATCAATCATGGAATGTCTATGTCAGGTGAGAAAAAATTAATGGATGTGTTGTTTTTAATTTTTGAGGTTGTGACATTGATATGCGTGCACTCGTATTAAAATACCGTTATGTGTTAATGTACTAAGATTTTTTGATAATAAAGCAAAAAAGAAAATAATTTTAATAATAAAAGATAAAAATATTGCGATAGAATTTTTTGTTGAAGTTAGTGATTAATGTGTGAATTAAGTAGGATAGATCCACTTACACTACATAATAATTATCCCTGTTCAAATGATGAAATGTGTAAGTATCATCGAGGTTTCAATGTCTCCAACAACACAAGCCAGACACATGCTGGTACTGTGGAATTTTGATTCGTTATAATATTGGGTTTCGGGCATAGCACTAACTTCAACAGAAAAGTGATATGCATATTTTATCTACAGAATTTAATCTGTAAAGTTATTGTGCACTTTTCAGTGCCTTTTTGTTTATTACATTCGAGCTCAGTGATCTCTGTCTTCGTGATCTCCGATGATCCTGGACATCGATAGTGTCCATACAGTGTAGATGTTTTCTTTAGATGTTTTATTGGGTCCTAATCATGATAGTGAAATTAGAAATACTTTAACTTTACTACTTAACTTAAGCCTAGCAATGTAATAATCAATATATTTAACGAATGAGCACGGAGCGAATTACACACCTGTTATACAACCTCGCAGTACAATCATTGACCAAATTAATAATTTTATGAGAAATGTCGTTCATTTGTTGAAGATTACTTTGCGATAAAATTCCTTAGAGTGCTTTGACTTTAGTATTTATTACATACATACATATAATCACGCCTTTATCCCTGGAGGGTTAGGCCGAGGTGAATTAACACCCGCATTTCACCAAGAATTGTATGTATGTATTCGATTAAGGGCTAGGGCTGTTTAACATCAGACAGATATATATATAGGTTAGACTCAGCCTCAGATGCATGGCTCGAGTCAACAACAGTGCTCGGAATACGACAATAGGCTCACCCCTATTAGTATTTTTTCACACAATTAAATCAAATTTGGTTTTATATAAATCAAATTTGGTTTTATATAAATCAAATTTGGTTTTATTTTATCTTGAGAGCTAAAAACTGTTTAGTTAAAAAATATTATTTTTCACTTGTTTCATCATAATTAAACTGAAATAATTTTAATGTTATAAATTCATTGTATTATAATTATACGCTGGTATTGACTAATATTCGTATTTCTAATATTCGAAAAGATAGTTAAGTTGGCATTCTGTATATGGAACTAGCTCTGCCAGTCTCTATGTTCTCTCATCTATTGCGATGATTATACAAATACTGGCGAGAACTCTGAACAGAAGGACAACATGGAATACACATACCGACACTATGACGTAATCCTATAATTCCCTGATGTTGATTAATTATCTGTTTGTGTTGCAGGGTCAGATGGTAATCGTCTCTCAGAAAATTGCCAGCGAAAACTGGTAACTAATAAGACACAAATAAATCGACCTCGGTAGGTTTGAAAATAATAGGATTTGCCAAACGTTGAAGTTTCCTAACCGAGCACCTTTATCTGATTTACAAATATATACCTAGCTGTTGCCCGCAGCTCCACCCGTGTGGATGTCAATTATCGCGACAAAACACCAATCAATCATCGGTTCAGGGGTTTAGGCGTAAAAGCGTAACATACAGATAGACAGAGTTACTTTCGCATTTATAATATTACTATGGATTTTTTTTTTTTTTTTTTTTATATAGGACACGTCAATTGGACTTCGCCTTGCCTGATGGTAAGCTGAAGGCAAAGTCCCAGAAATGAGGGTCACCATTACTTACACATACCGTGTGACAATGGTGACACTCAGCTTGACGGCCTTATCATATGCTTTTTCACGCCCCGCTTAAAGGACCCGGGACTGTAGGAAGAAGGAAACACGTGAGCTGGTAATGAATTCCAGGCCTTAATGGTGCGACAGAGGAAAGAGTCTCCGAACCGCTTGGTTCTTGATCGGATGTTTTGCACCGTGTGCGGATGACATCTAAGACCTGCACGCGTTGTCCTGTGTAGGAAAGGGGAGGGTGGGACTAATTGGAAGAGCTCATCAGAACACTCCCCATGGTACAGACGGTAAAATACAGCCATGGACGCAACATCTCTACGCAGCTGTAAAGGTTCTAGGGTGTTCGTGATCACGGGATTCCCAATGATGCGGACCGCACGTCGCTGCAACCTGTCGAGAGCATCTAGTAAGTACTTTGCTGAACCATCCCAGAGATGCGAGCAGTACTCCACACAGGAGCGAATTTGTGTCTTATATAGAAGACACCGCTGCTCCGGCGTGAAAAATCGTCTCACTCTGTTCAGGACTCCGAGTTTTCGTGAGGCTGTTTTGATGATGCTTTCGATGTAGTTTTTGTTATTCAGGTTGCAGCGAACATCCATACCTAGGATATTAAGATTGTCCTGCAGCGGCAGTGGCATGCTCTGAAGAGTGGGGAGGGGAAGGAAAGAAGATACTTTTGCTGTAAACGCACATGCCTGCGTCTTCTTGGCATTGAACTCAACCAGGTTCTCAGAGCCCCATTGAGAAATGTGATTCAGGACCCCGTCAAGCTCAGTGACAAGAAGCTGCCTTTTCTCTGCGATATCTGACTGCTTGGCCGCTGGATGTCCATGATAACTCCCATGTAAAGTGCTATCGTCTGCATAACAATGAACATTGCCGGTAGACAGCATGTCGTTGATATGCAGAAGAAAGAGAGTGGGTGATAAGACGGACCCCTGGGGCACGCCAGCATTAACCTGCAGAAACTCCGAAGCTCGTCCGTCACAAAGGACGCGAATACGGCGCCCCTGCAGGAAGCTAGCAACCCAGTTGCACAGCCTAGAAGGCAGACCAAAGGCAGGTAGCTTAGAAAGAAGCGATTTAAGTATTAAACAATTACTTATTACCATTAATAAAACAGTTCATGAGCAACATTCCTTTTAAATCAATTAATCAATTTATTTGCTGCTTTTTAAATGTACAAGTATATAACGGATGTTAGAATGTAGCACGGGTACAACCGTAACATACTTGTTTAGGCGTACTATAAGAATATAAAATCAATCACTTATAATCAAGCCAGAATCATTATTGTAACCAGTGTCATTGAAATACACCTTGATTGAAGCATACAAAACTGTATAACTTTAATTACTAAAAATTCTCAAAGAACTCTTTTAAAAACTGATCGAATGTAGCCGAAGACCTTAGCAGCAATAATTGAATACTGACGTACAATTGACTTTTCTTTTTTATTTTTTACTTGCGCAAAATCCCCATGGGTACTGAAGCCGGTGGGAGAGGTTATGTTGGACTCGAACCGACCAAAACGCACGACACCTGTGGGTCATTTTTGGTTGTCAAAGGTGAGGTTAACAGGCATATCCCTCGCACCCCGGCCGACCCAAGGCCATTTCTCTCGATCTGGCTCTTTCCTACAATTGACTTAGATAAGTCTGATTCGAAGATAATGTCACATGAACAAATCCATTGAAATGAGATCTTTTGACAAGGTTTTCCCTTTTTATATACCTACCTCGATACATGTAACTGATCGATAAACTAAGAACTACAATGAAGCTGCTATAATACTATCTTCTATATTTAGCAAGTTAGATTTGGCCATCGGTTTTACAAACTAAATCTATAATCGATGTTTATTTAAAAGCGGAAATTAATTTTAAGTTGCCCCTTTTAAACAAACACCTGGTGTGTGTATGTCATATGAGTGTTGCGAATTTATTTAGCTTTTATCATGAAAGACGTTATTGGCAGAGATTAATTTAAGTTCTCTAAAATAATCGCACATTTCGATAAGTAAGAAAACTTGCTGACCTAAATGTTATAACATAATTTGATTCTCTTAGCAGTTCGATAGTAATAAAACTGTGCCACTAACTTTTTGAATAACATAAAATATCACTGTTATAGAAGTTCTGTCGTTTCTATTTTCCTGAATTAATGCAACTATGTGCCTGTAAATAGTAACGATATAGTCCTTGGACTCGGAGTATTTATATCTGCATCGGTATTTGCATCGGATTGGGAAACCTCCGGCAACCTGCAGCCTACAAGGTTGTGACTGGCGTACGTTTTAGTCGGTTCAAGTCCGACATAACTTCCCCCACCAGCTCCGGTGGTGGAGGTGTGTATTTTGACACAAAAAATACATTCCACTCTTCTTTTCTCCATCCCTCTTAACTTGATTGGCTTCGACTTTTGCTCTGCCGTGTGATCTTCCAATTCTTGTACGAAGGGAGCCTCTTCCGTTAATCAGTAGATGTGCCGTGCCGATATGCAGGTGATATCAGTTTTTAGAGGAGGTAGGACACGGCGGTATTTCCGTCCAATTGAGCAGTCCGACTCCGTCAATCCCTCCCTTCTCCCTACAGAATACCGTGACCATAATAACTTCGTATTGTGTTCCCGGCGGTGAGTAGGGTAGCCAGAGCTCACTGGAGAGTTTGTGCTGTCAGTGGGAAGACTAAAGGCTTGCCCTGCTTTGTCTTCTACACTGACGGAATAGAAACTCTGTGCTTACAGGGTCGGCAGCGCGAGTGTGTCTCTTCTGGTGGTTCATACGTCCATAGGCCACGGTAGCACATGGGCCTTGTGCTTTTCTGCCAAGTAGTATAAAAAAAGTTTAGGCCGTAATGATCTTGATGGCCTAAAAACACTCGAGTTATATCATTTTACAAATGCGTTTTTTGAAATACATAGTAGCGAGTATGGTAGCAGAATAGAAATCAAAAACACAAATATTAAATGCTTACTAAAATTTCAATTTACATTAATATCATTTTTTTTAAATACTAATAGTACGTAGGTAAATCAATAATAAAATATACTGCTGCTCAGTTTCCAAACCACGAGAAGGAAACATGATTTTACATAGATATACTAAAGTCTTCAAAAACAACATGATTTGCTCTATTTTGATACATTTTCTAGAATCAAAACCAGAAAATGTTGCTCCAATTTGAATTATTTAGGTATTCTGATTTAATATTACCCATAATACTACTCCACACACCTACGTTTTAAAATTCTGAACTGCTTTTAAATATGCAAAATTATGTCTTAAGCGATGGAGTTAA
This sequence comes from Eilema griseolum, assembly GCA_963662185.1. Taxonomy (NCBI): domain Eukaryota; kingdom Metazoa; phylum Arthropoda; class Insecta; order Lepidoptera; family Erebidae; genus Eilema; species Eilema griseolum. The sequence continues at coordinate 21,557,670 of OY759230.1, read as the reverse complement.
CTTATCTTATAAATCGAATATAGATAATTCGTAACATGAGACGTATTTATTGTAAATGTCTTGGGTCGCGGAGTCGCGGTGTCATCGTTGGTCGGCGACCGCGCAAGGCCGTCGAAATCCGATGACCTCACCTGAATCGGGCGACGATTCTAAAAAAAGAGAGTTGATAAAGAACTTTATAAGTTTCATTGCAATTTTCATTTATTCTTCGTCGTAACTATACTAAATTCTGTTAGGTACTTAACGTAAACCATCTTTATGTGTACTTTTATAATGTTTTATTTAAAAACTCAGTTTATTATTTTAGAAATTCATGTCGAGGTCTATATACTGAAATTAAACCACTCACTAGTGGTACAATTTCAGTTTCAGTCAGTTAGCTAGCATAGTTTATTCGTTGAATATAATGTTTTTTTATAAAAAGTCGCTACAATATTGTTTATCTTTAGTTAACTACCTAACCGAATGGAGTATTACATGAAATATCTTAGATAGATATCTTATTATATACCAACAATAACAGCAAGTACTGACTTAATTAAATAGAATACAGCTGTAAGGCACAATAGACCACATCATCGTATAAAACATTGTGATGTAGCATGTACAAGCGCGAGCTTAAACTGAGTATTATATCAGACTACCCCGGGAGTGTAGAGAAGAATAAGTATAAGTAGTTTACTTTACCTACGCTTTAAATTAATACATTATGTAAAAAGTAGGTAGCCAGCCTTTCAGAGATAAAGACGAGATTATTGTTGATATTGTTGATGTTGATTGATGATATATATTAGGCAGAGGTGAATTAACACCCAAATTTCACCAATCATTGAATTTGGTCCCACGAAATTGGGGTGAGCCTATTGCCGTCTTCCGGGCACTGTTGTTGACTCAAGCTAGGTATGCATCTAAGGCTGAGTCTGGGCTGTATATATCTATCTGATGAATTACAGCCCTATCCCTTAGTCGCCTTGTACGACACCGCAGGGGAAGAGATGGGGTGATCCAAATTCTACTCTGCCGGGAACCACGCAAAATTGAAATTGTCATTTATATCTATTCCGACGTGTTGGCTATCTGTCAGCCAAATAAATCATCCGTTAAAAATGGTTTTATGTCAATGAATGATAATCTCGTAAGCTTCTGACAGAATTCACGTGTCAAAATATTTTAACTCGATTAGGTATTGCATAATTATTGCAAGTATGCGGAAACTAAAAAATAATAGTCAAATCTACAGTGACGTCAAGCCGTTCCGTAAAAATCGCTGGAATGCCTTATCAATTAGCACACCATTTATCTACCGGATTTTCAATAAACTTTTAATGTCATTGCTAAAGATTTCACTAAAACGATTTACGAGAATTAATTTGACATAGAGATGAATCATTTGCGAGATTATTTGAACAAAAACCATCAATAGAAATAGACAAATTTCTTCGAAGAAGATATTTTAATTTTATTTAGATTCATGCAACCATGACATTAATTTAATATAATAGATATAACAGAACATCTGTCGTTAAATTATATTGTATTATTAGGATATATAGCAAATAAACCAACAAACACGTTACCAATAAGATTATTTATAAAAAAACTAGAGCAGTCAAAACAAGCCATATTAGCGTAGGCGTTAAAATATTGTCAACATTCCAATGTGTTTACATTATTTACTTAATTCATATATTTTTTGGTTCATATCTGCATTCTTTTGTCTTGTATCCTGCCCACATCATGCACCATATTATTATATGTGTATATTTCTAAAGTCACTAACAAAAATATTGATGACGCATCAAGCTCATAAATGGTGATAAAGCGTATTGTTCTGATAATTCTTGGTAAATTATAAACATGGAAAGTCTTATATGCTATTCTAACATTGATAATTTTATTAACAATATGGGGTTCTTCAAGAGGGGCATCAGAAGGTTCTTCATGGTCGGCAGCGCGAGTATAACACCCCTGGTATTGCATACGTCCATAGGCCACGGTAACCACTTCCCATCAGGTGGGCCGTGTGCTTGTCTGCCATCTAAGTGGTAAAAAAAGAAAAATATATATACATACTACAAGTGTACCACATGCTTGCAAATTCTAGTAGGTAGCGTGATAGATTTTTTTTGACTTATGATTTTTTTATTAACCAAAAACGATACCTGGAACATTATATTATAAGTATATTAGCAATCAGCATATTTAATTTACAGACAGATTTGAGCGAATGATAGGTACTTACATAATATATATTTATGTAAATACACCAAAATCTTAATATGTTAACCTTAGTATTAACGATTCTTGCAGTACACTTTATCCGTATCATTCCATATAAGCTGGATTGCATTTTTTTGTAACCTCACGGAAGGATACGAAGGAGTCATCACTTTAGTTCAATGCAACGGATTTTAACAGCACATTTTTACTGCCTTGTTCCCCGTGAACGTTATGAGTTTGGATTTATACCTATACTCGTATTTGAGTGTGGAACGTCATGTATCTTATAAAAATATGGCTACAACATCCTCATTGGCCAATGGTAAGCACGTGTAGAGTAGATAGAGTCATGGTTATCCGTATTACATACATATTTTCACATTTTAAAGGCGTTTTGAACGTCTTGAAATTCATATTAAATAGTCAAAGAATCATAACATAACATAAACTTACACCTATATGCCCAAAGGGGTAGGCAGAGAGGTACTAGCACCCACATTTCGCCACTTTATGTTTAGGTCTCAGTGTTATTACATTAATAAAATGGCGAGCTTATTGCCATTAACCGGGCACTTATAAACCTTCGATAAATACACACATAACTTCGAAAAGCATCGTAAAGTCATTGGTGTGTGCCATGGTATAACCTGGGATCGAACCCGAGACCTCGTCTCAGCAGTCCATTACCCATACCACTAGGCTACCGTGGACCAAGAATCAATTTCATTTATTCAGTTTAGGCACATAGAGCACATATGAACGTCAACATTTATCAGTTATGTCAAGAAATATCGATACCACCAACGCATAAAGTCGGAACACATTTTTTTATCAAAATGACCTTTTATGTCATTAGGACAGTATTATATAATATTAAAGAAAATATTAACTCAGAATATAAAAATATTCAATAATTAACGAGTTTTTGAATCGTCAATAGTCTTAACATTTGAACGCTCCCGCGCAAACCGTCGGACGGTGAGTTGCGACGATGTGCAACGATCGCCGGGCGGCACACGGGCCAATCACAGCACAGTTCCGACGTCGTATGACATGCGGCAGCCACAAACGAAAATATTTATAATAATTAAGTTTCCTGAAGTGTTCCTTTACAAATTAGACTTAGATTTATTAGAATAATTGTCAAGAAGTGAGAATGAGTAACACACGTTCCAAAAATATTTTGAATTTAGTTTTAAATGATACTGTACCTAACACCGAAGTAATAACGGCCGATCAACAAGATAGAAATGGTAAGTTTTATTGAATTGTTGTATATTTTATGTGATTAAAGTGTTTATTTATGTTATGCTATCATAATGTCAAAGTCGTATTGTTAGTATTCATGATATTATGGGTAAAATACAAAATTAAACGATTCCAACGCATAACGTCGAAACATCTATGTTACGACTTTATGCGCCGTTTCTTTAGCGGTTGCAATGGGTAGTTACGACTTTTTACTACTCAAAAAATATACTATAGAGGTCGTAACTTATACTTACGACTTTATGCGATGTTGTAATTTAAAAATAAATAAACGTATAAGAACATATCATAAACTTAAGACTTTATGCTTAGTTACAAAACAATGATACTACTATTTGTTCTTTAAAAACTGTTGTAAATATGTATAAAATTATTTATTTTCGTGTTTCTTGTATACACACCTATTTATATACTATACACCTATATTTTATATACTGATACACCTATTTTATCATCTATAAACGAGTTACTTTTTTTTCAGAATCGCCAGTACCGGGTGAGGCTGTGGCCCAATGGGATTTATATAAGACAATGTTCGGACAATCTTTTATGCATAGCAGCACAAGTATCGAATGTAGTCATATTATAGAAAGCGCTAATGATGAAATACCTAATAGTTTAGACAGTGACTATTCAGCTGCTATTCTGCCAATACCCTCCTTTACGACAAAAGCTCTTGTTGAAACTACAGACAAGGAACAGAGTCCTGAAGTTTTAATTACACAAAGACCAGTAAGCCCATATTCCTTGGATATAACACCATTGCCCTCTCCAAATACTGATTTTATAGCACATCATGACGTTGCCGCTTCGACCCCTCAAATCCGAAATGTATTAGTTTGCGATTCCGATTGTTCCTCTAGTAGTGATAGTAGAGTCAGTACACCAGAATATAGTACCATAAAAGAGCAATGTCCACGTACTTGCCGACTTAAATGCTTCCAAAAATTTAATACACAAGAACGTGAACGCATTTTTGCTTCTTTTTGGCAACTTGGAGATCACTCTAGACAGTGGGATTACATCGTTAATCATACCGAAGTAACCGACACCAGGTATCCGTCTACTTCAAATGCTATGTCTAGACGTAAACGTTCCGTTAAATATTTTTTACCTATTGTCGAACCGAACTCTGATGTACCCAATAAAATATTTGTTTGTAAAACCATGTTCCTAAACACGATTTCTGTAGGGGAGAGAACAGTTCAAACAGCATTGAAAAAATGGCGCTTAGGTGGTGGGTCTGTCTCTCCTGATCGGCGTGGTGGAACCAGAGTTATTGTCATAGATGATGAAATAAAAGAGGGAGTTATAAGACATGTTAATACGTTCCAGCCCGTCGAATCTCATTATGTGCGCAAAAAATCTACTAAGCTATACTTGGATAGTGATCTTACATTCACAAAAATGTTTTGTTTGTACAATGAGTGGTCTGTTACTGAAAATATATTAAACAAAGCAAAGACAGCAAGACAGTATCGTGATATTGTAAATCAAAACTTCAATATTTCATTTCATAAACCGAAAAAAGATATTTGTAACGAATGCCATATATATAACATAAACAAAAATACATTAACTGAAGAAGAAAAGCAAAAGCAAGAACAGCACATGAAAAACAAAACTATAGCGCGAGAAATTAAGGCTAAGGATAAAAAAGAAGCTATAGAAAATGAAGGAAAAATAATAACAGCTTGTTTCGATTTCCAAAAAATTTTGAATTGTCCGCATGGTAATGTAGGTTTATTTTATTACAAAAGAAAATTGTCTATTTACAATTTCACAGTGTTTGATCTTGCCAGTCAAGAAGGTTATTGTTATATGTGGCCTGAGATTAATGGCAAACATGGAGCCTGTGAAGTGGCAAGTTGCTTGTCCAAATTTATTGAGTCTAAAGTAAAAGATGGTGCCAAAGAATTTAGGTTTTGGTCCGATAATTGTGCGGGCCAAAATCGAAACCGAATTGTCTTTGCTTTTTATATTTATGCCGCTAAAAAGTATGGAGTAACAATAATTCATAGGTTTTTAGAACGCGGCCATACACAAAATGAGGCCGACTCTGTTCATGCCTTAATAGAGAGAAACGCAAAAGATAAACTTATATACACACCAGCGCAATGGTATGCTTTAGTTAGATGGTCCAAAGCGAACCCTCCGAATTATAATGTAATTGAAATGAGTCTGTCAGATTTTTACAATTACAAAACGTTACTAGAAGGTAGAAATTGGGTTAAAAATAGTAGGAATCAAAAAATATTATGGACCAAAATACGAGAAGTTCAAGTAGTATCAAATGAATCCCACATTTTGAACTATCGATATCAGTTGGAGGAAGACAATTATATGAGCTTAATAACTAAAAAGGGGTATGAATCGAGAAGAAGGAACAATATTTCATTAGAAGTAGAAACTTTGAACCAATGTTATGCCCATCATTTATGTGTAACATCAGCAAAGTTGAAAGATTTATTAAGTCTTTGTGAAGGACGTATAATACCTCCAGAATATCATAATTTTTATCAACAACTATCGCATAATGACACAGTCGCAGGACCTGTAGAAGAGAGTAGTTTTGATTCATCCGATTAGTGCTAATAAACAGTAATATGACTTTAATTAATATGACTGTATATTGATTTTTATATATTTTAAAAATGTTGATACTTAATTAATAAGTAGATAAACCAAAAATAATTTCTTAGGAGTAGAGTTATAATTTTTTGTTTCCAAGAATTAGATTTTTATGTTTTAAATATTTGTTACAAGACGTACCTAGAGTTTATTTATATTTTTTGATACATTTATTCATCATTTTTATTAATAAGATAAAGCTATAATAATGACAAATTCAACAGAAAAAGGCTGTTATATTTTTTTATTAGTACCTATAATCGTAAAAGATTTTAGAAGTGAAGTTATGTTTTGTTTAAGTTTCCTATTATTATAATGTAAGAAGATTGAAATAGTGTAAAATTTGGTGTAATAAAGCTGATCTCAATAGGTTTTACTGTGGTTCTCGTTTATTATACCCTAGATACGACCATAATTTTTTTGACATATGACTGTTTGCACTTCGCATAAGGTCGTATTTTAAACATACGACTTTATTCGCGTTGTCTAAGTAGGTTTTAATAGCAGCATATGGACGTAAAAACAAGATACGACCTTTGTGCAACACGTTTAAGGTCGTAAGTTTCTAAATTGGCGTTTATTGTCTTAAATATAATTATTTATTACGCCAAAAGACTGTTATTACAATATTAGGTCAATTATTACTCATATAGAATGAAGAATGTAGTTATAAACTTTGTACAGAGTCAGCAAAACAATAATGTTCTTAAAAACGGCTCTCCTGTAAAATTTGACTTTTAGAGTTACGACTAAATGCGTGGGAGGTATCGATATTATAAAAAGTTAAATAATGCATAAATAAACCATTGATAAATGATTCTTTCGCTGACAGCTATTTGATATGAACTTCAACTTGATAGGTAGGTACCTTCACGCATTCCAGCGAAAACAGTCTTAACAGAAAATCAACTCATCGACCATTAACAAACCGCCTAAACATATCTCATAAGCAAAGTCATAAAAATGATGAGATTATCAAAAAATATGTATTTCATTATAATGTATTTTTGTACGATTTTGTGCAATGTAAATCAAGTCAAGTTTATAAATGTGAATACCCTGGTGTTGCACACATCCATAGGCCACGGTAATAACTTTCCATCAGGTAGGCCGTGTGCTTGACTCGCGCTTAAGAGGTATAAAGAAATAAGACGTCAGCCGCGGCTTTTGCGTGAAATTCTGATAACAAATCAAGTCAAATCAAATATCTCTTATTGTATCGTACACAAAGAAAGAACACATTACATAATATGGAGCAGTTTCGCAGTACACATACAATTGGCGGCCTTATCGCACAAGGCATCTCTTCCAGGCAACCTTGAGATGGAGTGAGTCAAAGAGAATATAACCACTAAGTTTTGAGTCATATAGCACAAATGTAAGGGGCAATTTCTATCAATAGTTTTTTTTTATTGTGGTTCATACTTAGATATATAACATAATAGATATTTACAAGACTATAGATACATGACTTACAATATAATATGTACTACATAGGTAATTAATATCTAATATCTGATAACAATCATGCATCTTACGGGAACCTATTCCAGGGTTGAAAATTATTACATGCAGATTATAATCTGTCCCAATCCTATAATCTATATCTATCCCTATTTCATCATTAGGGACAAAAAAAAGCGGTAAAAACTGTTAACTATTATTTTTTACGGAAGATAGAGTAATTGACATTTTAAGTAACATAACTAACAAGACAGCGGCAAACAGCGGTAAACCTCAAATTTCCACTCGTATATAAAAAAACAACACATAAACAGATAAGCAAATTCAAACGAGATTATTGGCTTATGCAAAATACATATTTGTGAAATTATATTTTATTCAACAAATTCATGCATTGGGCTTTTTAAAAATATATAATACACATAAAGTTCTCAATGAAATTTTTTTACAACACTCATTTGCAAGGGTCAAAGTGAGCGGTACGGAAACTATTGCTATCTCACTTTAAAAGGTAGCGCGGTAGGGAGATGGGTACAGGAAGCGTGTGTTTCCGCGTCAATGACTTGAACTACTACTACTATAGCGAAAAATATAAATTCTACCATCGGCGCAACCATTCCCCCCGGCTTGAAGGGTTACCTTCAAAACGAAAAATGCGGAACAAATCTAAAGTCTAATCTAAATCTAGGTTTGGGAAATAACAACTAAAATATAAACCTAGGTTTGAACTCGTGCCTACTGCTGGCTAGGCAGAGGGCAGAGGCGAACAACCGGGCGCAGATACGATCCGGTTGCAGTTTTAACCCGTACAACACGAGTTATCCCGCGGGAATCGGGAAAAACTTCCTCTACTACTCCTAGAGGCCAATGTAAAGGAGGCGCATTCTCAGTCATAAGGACTACCACCGTACCTACAGTAATTGGGTTGGATGGAGTATTCCATTTTTGACGTGACTGCAGCGTGTGCAAATAATCGGTTCTCCAACGATTCCAAAACGATTGGACTAATTTATCTAAAAGAGCGTGACGAGTTAGAAGGTGCATTCTATCGTCATCAACATCTATTGCGGGCAAATATTTTAGAGGAGTCGTATTTAAGAAGTGAGCTGGCGTCAACGCTAATGGCTCTGACGGATCGCTAGATAGAGTCCGACACAGCGGACGCGTGTTCATCACCGCCTCTACTTGAGCGAGTACGGTGCTCAACTCCTCGAACGAGAGAATCTGTTCGCCTATGACGCGAAACAGATGCGACTTAAGGCTTTTAATATTCGCTTCCCAATTACCACCAAAATGACTAGCTGCAGGCGTGTTAAAGTACCATTCAATGCGATTTTCGGCTAAGATGTGAGCGAATTCACTTTGGTAGTACTTAGACCGTAAGAATGTGTGCAATTCCGAAATACTACGTCGGGCCCCTACATAGTTTGTACCGTTGTCCGAATACATGCACTTAACCGGACCACGACGCGACAAAAAACGTTTAAAAGCGGACATAAAATTTTGCGTACATAAATCACCGGTCAACTCTATATGAACCACGCGAGTTGTCATACAAATGAACAAACAAACATAAGCTTTCGTGGAGCGAATGCCACGACCACGAGCAATAGTGACTTTGAAAGGCCCAGCAAAGTCTGTGCCGGTGTGTACGAAAGGTTTTGCGGATTGAACAACACGACAAGAGCGATGATCGGCCATTTCAGGCGCGATAAAACGCGGACGGAGTTTAAAACAAGGTACACATCTGTGTACTCTAGCGCGAATCAAATTACGAGCGGAAATTATCCAGTACTTCTGTCTCAAAATAGACATTAACAAATCGGGACCAGCGTGTCAATTCACCTTATGATGATAATCTACTAACAAATCTAATACGTGGTCCTTACGCGGGAGAACTACTGGATGCCTTTGTTCAAATCCCAAACTTGAATTTCTCAAACGACCACCTACTCGAATGAGTCCATCTTCCAAAAATGGTTTCAAGTGTCGGAAAGAACGACTACAAGGTTTGTTAAATTCTAAATTTTTAAATTCAGAAGCAAAATAACATTTCTGCAACTCGCGAAGTATGACCAATTCAGCTTTATCTAAATCAGCGGCGGTTATATGACCGCGCGTAGATAAAATTCTCAAAAATCGGCCTACATAAACAACACAACGCAACAGTCTCGACCAAGACGAGACGCGATTAGCCAACAACAAAATAAGGGACTCTTCACGCGGGACCGATACAACAAGCGAGTGCTTCTTCTCCTCGGGTGGTTCGGAAACCGTAGTGGGATTGAATTGACTAACTGGCCACTTATCTAACGCGGCATGAATCCAGGACGGTCCACTAAACCATAACGGGTGATCTAAAATTTGCGAAGGAAGCAATCCACGAGAGAGACAATCGGCTGGGTTGTCGGTGCCAGCAACGTGAAAGAGATTTTGTGGCGCTAATTCAGATTGAATTTTTGCCACTCTATTAGCGACGAATGTGTCCCAACGATGGGGCGAAGAGTGAGCCCAACACAAAGCGACTGTTGAGTCCGAAAAAGCTAAAATTCTACTAATATTAATGCGACTACTACAAGCATTGGCGATAGAGGTGATCAATCTAACTAACAATTGTAAAGCGCATAGCTCGAGGCGTGCCAGAGAGACGACCTTACGGGGAGAGACCTTTGATTTCGCGCTTATAAGGCTAATTGAAACCTTACCTACATCCGAGACATGAAAATAGACTACTCCTCCATACGCCTTCTCACTAGCGTCCGCGAAGCCTACTACCGTAACAACACTATGTTGCGATATACCTACATGACGCGGAATTTGTATTTGGTCAAGCACAGAAAGTTCTTTTCTAAAGCGAGCCCACAACTTAGCAATGTTGTCGGGCGCGGTGTCGTCCCAATCACAATTGGAAAGCCAAAGCTCTTTTATAAGTAGTTTGGCGTACAAAACGACAGGAGCTACGAATCCCATTACGTCCCATATCCGTGCCACACACGACAGGATAATGCGTTTAGTACAAGTTTGCGGGGTCGAACTAATTTTCAAACTAAACGTATCAGATGCGGGCGACCAGCTTAAACCAAGCACCTTGTGCGTATCACTTTCATCGAATTCCTTAACCGAAGACAATCGGTGCGACGGTGGAATCGACTCTAACGCAGTTTGCGAGTTGCTCGTCCATTTCACGAGATCAAATTGACCAGCCTTCATGAGACTTATAACTTGAGCGGCCGTCTCGATAGCCTCTGCCTCGCTATCTACACTATACACGAAGTCATCCATGTATAAGCCAGTCTCAATGGTGGCTCTCGCTTTCGGAAATGCATCGCCCTCGTCAGCGGCCAACTGCTTGACGGTGCGAAGTGCGTGAAAAGGGCTAGATTTAAGCCCGAAGCAAACACGATTAAATTCGTAAACCATTAAAGGTTCTTGCGGTGAAAATCTATACAAAAATCGTTGAAACCTACGATCGGATTTGCGCACTTCAAGGCACAAAAACATTTGTCGAATATCTGCAGAGAGTGCAACAGCGAATAAGCGAAAATTTACAATTATGTCAAATAAATTACCTTGAAGATTTTGACCACAATACAAAATGTCATTAAGCGACACGGAAGTGCTAGTCTTAGCACTGCCATCTAAAACTACGCGGAGTTTAGTAGTAAGCTTATCTTCTCTAATAACTCCGTGGTGCGGGATAATGTACGAAGGCTGGGTCTCGTCAGTGTCCGCAGGCGCAGGTGAGATGTAACCCTTATCTAAATATTCGTTAACAACCTCATCATAGGCTTGCTTTAACTTTGGAGACGCCTGCATCTTTCGTTCTAAACAAAGAAAGCGTCTTTCAGCGGATACACGGGAGTCACCGAGCGAAAAAATATCTCCCTTGAAAGGGAGCGCGACAACATAACGACCCTGCTCATCACGAGTAGTCGTGCGACAATAAATCTCCTCAGCCATCTTGTCATCAGGGCTTAGGATTGGTGGGACATTGACCTCTTCAATTTCCCAAAACTTGCGGATGGTAGACTCCAGTGGCGGCTCGACGGTGCAACAGAACGAGGCAGTCGAGTGACTAAAACTATCTATAGAAGCGGGTGCAGAACCAATTATAACAAAACCTAGAACTGTTTCCAGGGCGTGCGGAGCGGGGTACGTCGGTCCCCCTTGAACCTTACGTGATAACTGGAGGTGCGGGAGAATCGAAGCGCCGATCAATATATCGACGACTCCAGGAACAGCGTAAGTCTCATCTGCTAAAGGCAAGTCTTTAAATTTCGTTAATAAAGACGTGTCAACCGGACGGTAGGCAACTGTTCAGTTATTTTATCTGTAACGAGCGAATCCATGTCAAACCAAATATTATTATTAAAACGAGATCCAAACCTTGTTTTAACGGTGCCATGAACAGCTGACTGTAAACCTCCAAAACCCTTCACCACTGAGTGGGTTGAACGCTTATTAACATTGAAACCAAGACGTTGACAACAATCTTGAGTAATAAAATTACTTTGCGAAGCGCCATCTAATAGCGCTCGAACAATGTGCGGTTTACCTAATGCATCAACAATAATGACGCGAGCAGTTGCGAGGACGACAGTAGTGAGCGCAGCATTAGCGGACAACGAACACAAGGTGACGTCATTCGCAGCGGTCTCCGGGCCGGCCGGAGCGCGCGCGAGCGCGGGCTGCGGCTGTGGCGCAGGCCGCCGTGTGCCACCGCTCGACGAACCAACTGTGCTCACATTGGATGCGGCATTACTATTTTCAAAATGAAGTAAAGTGTGGTGTCTCGCTGGACATTTGCGACAACTATTTCTACTATTACATAAAACAACGAGGTGTTTAGTACCGAGACAATTAAAACAAAAATTATTAGCGCGAACAAATTTATAACGATCACTAGGCGATAATTTTAGGAAACCCGGACACTTGTACAATTGCGAATGATGAGTATTACACAAAGAGCAAACAGGTGATTGTACATGTGCTGGTGCGGTATTAACATAAGTATGAGTTGACCTCAATGACCTCGATGAGGCATCTATTTTGCGTTCAGAAATAACAACTTTCTTCGCGCCTTCATGTTTCGATGAAGAGCGTTGCAATATTTTTATATGCTCGCGAACAAAACTTTCTAAGTCTTCGAACTTAGGAATTTTATTGCCGCGATGATCCGACTCAAATAAACGAATGGTTTCGGAATCTAATTTCTTTAAACCCATATACAAAAATAAGAAGTCGCAGAGGTCATCGATCTTTAGGTTCTTTACGGCGCGAACAGATGATGCGAAAGTATCTAGAAACTTCTCTAAGTTTTGATCGTTACATGCCGTAATAGATTTCAATTCAAACATCTGATCCAAATATGCGTTAGCTACCGATCTTTTATCCTCATACTTAGCTTTCAAAGTATTTAAAATTAAATTATAATTTTCGGCACTAAACGTAATTCCAGCGCAAACGGTTATAGCTTTACCAGTCAATTTTTCAACAAGATAATGCAATTTTTCGTGATCTGTCAACGAAACGTTCTTATCTATTGTATTCTCAAAACTATCTATAAATAAACCCCAATTGCGAATGTTACCATCAAATTCGGGTATTTGAATTGGTGGCAACTTAGGTCGGTCGCGAGTGGGATTGGGTCGGTCAGACGGTTTCTCCAAACTCCTAGCGACGCGTTTGATACGACAATACAAATCGTCAAACGACGACAAGGCCTGATAACTCACTGAGTAATCGGGATTTAAATTTAACTCTAAAACGTTGATGTCATGTACTAAGGTTTCGAAATCCGCGCGTAGACTATCTAAGTTTTCTATAGAACACAAGAACGAATCTCTAATGGCCAAATCAGAGGTTTTAAGTGCATTATCACAAATCGATTGTACGCGAGAGTAAATCATTTCTCTTTTAGCGTATAAAAGTTTCAATTGAACCCCATTACCGGTCCTATCAACCTTTGGGGACATGTTTACAATTAAATATCAAACTAAAGTGCGGTAAACAACAAATATGAAATGACTTAATCTTCGCGGTACAGAGCAGCGACGCGGCGCGAGCGATATCCGTAGGTAGGTAGGTACTTATAACTGCCAGTGCAAGCTTGAACTAACGCGCATAGCAACAAGATCGTACCTACGCGATGGTCGCTGTCTAGGTTCAACTATTATTTCAGGGATTAAGTATTGCGTAATATCTATTCAAATTAAAATACTTTCGTATGAATTTGAATGAAATGCGAGCGAGGTAGGTATAACCACGTATCTACCCACGTAGGTATTAGGTAAATACGATGCGAGCTGCGGCGAACGGACAACTTAATTGAAACAAATAAAAACAAAAGCCAAATGCGTTAGGTATTACACTGTGCCTATGCACTAGGGTGTCTAGGATACCTAAGATCTAAACCTAAATGCCTAGATGCGGGGTTTTCTACTAAAATAACTAGGTATTTAGGTGCGGTGCGTTTATTCTCAATAGAATAATAACAAATGCCAAACTACGACCAAGGATTGATACGATAAGAGGAATGCGAGCGAGGTATAGCTGTGTACCTACCGTATTAGGTAAATACGATGCGAGCTAGCGGTGAACGGACAACTTAGAGATTGAAACAAATAAAAACAAAAGCCAAATGCGTTAGGTATTACACTGTGCCTATGCACTAGGGTGTCTAGGATACCTAAGATCTAAACCTAAATGCCTAGATGCGGGGTTTTCTACTAAAATAACTAGGTATTTAGGTGCGGTGCGTTTATTCTCAATAGAATAATAACAAATGCGATTACACGTACCTAACCTATGTATGTATTAGGTAGATACGATGCGAGCCAGCGGCGAACGGACAACAAAATCTAAACCTAAATGCCTAGATGCGGGGTTTTCTACTAAAATAACTAGGTATTTAGGTGCGGTGCGTTTATTCCCAATAGAATAATAACAAACTACGAACTACGGCTAAGGATCCGGTTCGATCAGGACCAAAAAGAATGGTAGCGCAATTCTCGCCACGTGAGCTAGTGGACTGTATTTCGCGGGGGGTGAAGTTAACTGTTCCATTGACGCTTTACACAACAAACAAGACTGGTGATCGGGTTGCCGCGGATGTGGTTTAGGCAATGAATGCAACCCGAGAAATTTGGAGAGGATGCACTAACCTTTACGGGGCCACGTGCTGGCTGGGCCGCCGGTGCACCGATCTTCTCTTCCTGGCTCAGGAGTTGCCGCCCACATCACTAAATCACTTGAGGGACACACGAGAGGCACAATCCGATCGGTAAAGGTCTATGAAAGCGGTTAAAATCCAACAAACATTATTAATTTCTGATCCGGCTCGAAGGACCAAAAAGAATGGTGGCGCGATTCTCGCCACGTGAGCTAGTGGACTGTATTTCGCGGGGGGTGAAGTTAACATGTTTCATTGACGCTTTACACAACAAACAAGACAGGTGATCGGGTTGCCGCGGATGTGGTTTAGGCAATGAATGCAACCCGAGAAATTAGGAGAGGATGCACTAACCTTTACGGGGCCACGTGCTGGCTGGGCCGCCGGTGCACCGATCTTCTCTTCCTGGCTCAGGAGTTGCCGCCCACATCACTAAATCACTTGAGGGACACACGAGAGGCACAATCCGATCGGTAAAGGTCTATGAAAGCGGTTAAAATCCAACAAACATTATTAATTTCTGAGAGTCGCGCGCGCCGCCGCCATTGCTTACTTGCTCAATTGTGCGAAGGAGAATAAGCGTCTATTTTGACAATTGAGCGGTGCGGAAACTATTGCTATCTCACTTTAAAAGGTAGCGCGGTAGGGAGATGGGTACAGGAAGCGTGTGTTTCCGCGTCAAGGACTTGAACTACTACTACTATAGCGAAAAATATAAATTCTACCATCGGCGCAACCACTCTCTATAAAGATATCAAACTGTCAGGCTTATGAACGAGAGAGACAACGCTCTACGGGAAGCAGAAAAGTTTACATAAAAGAAAAAAGAATATCGCTTTTATAGTTTCAAAATTATATAGATATTCAAGATTGCGAATGTGTATTTATTTTAAAATGAAATCTTGGTCTATATAGTTAACTATTACTATGGATCTGGGTTAAAGTAGTTGGTTAACTTCTAAAGGTTGGTTTCGTTAACCTATTACTTAATTCAATTTCCTATTTTATGGATCAGTTTTAATCTATTTTATGGTTAAACTAGTGTTCAGTTTGAGTCGTTTGCTCGTTATGAATGTATGTATGAAATATTTGATTCCATTAACCATTTATTATATAACTAGAGTCCGATCCGAACTCATAGTTTACTGATATTAAGTTTGACTTTGGTAATAAATTACTTCAACTACTAAAGTTTAACTATATTGATTGTAGATTATAGTACTGTTAAGCAAGTACCACGCGTTCCATTTTTACTAGAGTTTTAATCCCATTTAATACTTACAATTTATTTATACATACATCCAAACATATAATCGCTCTTTATCCCTGGATAGTTAGGCAGAGGTGATTTAACACCCACATTTCACCAATAATTGTATTCGGTCCTATTGCCGCATTCTGGGCACTATTATTGACTCGAGCCATGCATCTGAGGCTGTATCTGAGCTGTATATATCTGTCTGATGTTAAACAGCCATATCCCTTAGCGCCTTGTACGACACCGCATGGGAAGAGATGTGATGGCCCTAATTCTTCTCTGCCGGGAACCACGTGGCCTATTTTCAGTTTATTTATTTCTTCTTAATATTAAAACTATGAGATTATTTCACTATCGAAAATATCTGAAATGTATATAATAAATGAAAATATTTTACTAAGTATCTCTTGAAGCCTATAAAAAAAATGAGTTAAATAATTACATATAATGACGAATATAATAATGATAAAGAACTAAATTATATATCTTTAATTATTAATAAAAATAGTTATAGACAAAAAATAGTTATAATAAAAAATATTAGAAAAGATCATACATTAAATTAATTAGTAGCATTTAATGACATCCACATTTGAAAAAGATTCAACTATTTAATTATGCATTCTTTATTTAAATTCATAATAATGGACCCATGAATCTAGCTGCCAAGCATAAAAAATTATGTCTATTTTATTCCCAAGCGAACTCTATTACATTACGATAATTTTATTATTACTCAGATCGTTACAACCATCAAAAGTACGGCAGTTACAATAAGCGATTATGCACCCAAACTCCAGACTACTTTTGTTATGAGCTTATTTACAAGAAGGTGAATAAGCTGCGGTTTGTAAGAATAACAATGTACATTTTCTTGAAACTTTTACGTTTCTATAGAAAAACATGCGTCACAAAAAAACCTTTGAAACGACTGTCTTCTACGTAACCAGTAGAATATTTTTTATTTATTTGAAACAGTGACAGACAGAGTAACAAATGACTCCATTCATTTTACGTCATTGTATTTTGTTTTAAGAACCATAAAATATAGGAAACCAAAACAATAACGAGATATACTCATAAAAATAATATAGGTTATTACAAAGTCGTGCTAGTTCACCAAATTTAGAATATTTATGAATAATTATGTTCCAAATATCACATTCCGATGTCCATTTTTTTTTAAACATTCGGCCAATTTATCAACTGATCAAGGAAAAAATAACCTCAAGCGACAACTTTACGTTTAACAAATGTTTGTATCATGTAAATTTTATTAAATTGACGTAAACGACATTTAATCGTTACTGGTTGATATCAACTCGTACATTGAAAAATGTGCAGAATTTTAGCTTTAAGTTAAATTAGACTAGGTACTGTAAAAGAAAGAAAAAAGACACGGTGCCTATTCAATATCATCCTCATAGTCTTTTTCCAATTGTGTCCAAAGTTAGTACCTACTTAAGAGTTCGAATTCCGATTATTGTTTTATATTGACAGGAATTCAACCCTGAGAGGAAATTCTGCGCCAGAGCCTCTTCCGTGATTTAGCAGGTGCACCAACTTGCAAGTGAGGTTGACTGGCGTCTCAAGGATGTTGCTAGTGTCCACGACACTGCTTAAACCCTCAAACACACAGTCACGTTATTATCGGTCGATAATACCGCACGCATTATGTCGATATCTGAATTTAGTACAGTATGTATTAGGACGCGGCTATGTCGGTGTAGTCCACTTAGAGAATCCAGCCGAAGAGCACCTACTTGAATAGCATCTAACCTTGTCCACGAAGAGCATCGACCTCACTCTTGCGATATACGGCACACTTAACTGTTTTAATGGGACAAATTATCGCAATAACGCGTGTGTGAATTTATTTTTATTTTAGAGAGTTAATATGACAAAGTGAGATGTACGATATATATACGAGTATATACGATGAAAATTAAAAACGAAAATGAAAAAATATTTATTGATGCAAAATGTTACATAGGTACACAATTTCATAACACAACAAGTATAGTCATTTTGGGTAACTGACCAAGTTTTGTGTAATAAACATGTTATGATCTAATGAGAAACATTCTGCAGAAAACCAACTTAACTTAACCTAGATCTATCTGTGGTTTCCTCACTAGGCAAGCCTGTATCGAGGAAACCTATTTAAACATATAACTTTATCACTATTAATAAATTGTCTCTCACCTCAGCAAACAATCAATTCTAATAGATTATTATCTACATAGATAGGCATAATTCGAATAAAAGATTTCAACAGAAGGATTGGTATATGTGCTTACATACTAGCATGCTATTTCTAGAAGATCTTCTGTAGCGTTATAATTCAATGACTTTAGCCACTTATATATAATGTTCTTAGTCTCATTTACAGACCTATTTTTAATATCACAATGCCTGGCGACTCTGTTGTACACATGGACACAAACAAACCGACCAACACGTTGCGCAAACTTAGTATTTACTGATGGGATGGCAAGTCTGTAAATCCTTCGTTTTGTAAGAGATTAAGCATAATTATATTATTTTATGGTATTTATTAATTTGTGACCTTACATACACATTTGCCCGCCCTAAGTTACGCCTAATCTAACACGTGCGGTAATCTTTTAATAAATTTGATTTATTTAAATATATAATATATAATCACAGCGTTTGTAGGTGTTTATAAATTATATTTATTTTAAAATTTTCACAATAACATTCAACTTGGCATAGATATTTATAAATGTATTACAGACTTGACTGAATGCAGCAAACATTAACCACTTCATAGTGTGAAGAGTAAATCATGATAAAGTATAATACACATACATATTATGTAGATTTTGATCGGATACTGAACATAAGCTTCAAGTTTCTAATTGATTTGGATAAGCCATTAAGCCTCGTTGATGGATGCGTTATGTGTTTACAGAACTACTATAAGCCTCTCATGTTTGATCATCACTATCTTACATAGTAATAAATATATGTGCGTATATCAAAATCATATAATTAAATCCAAACACACGGGCTCACACGGCTCAAATCTGTGTCAATGTGTTTGTAACTGAAATTAGTATTACTACGTATTATTATGAGCGGAAAGGAATGCTATGCCTTCCTATACAATTTAATAGAACCTGCCGTTTTGTATAGATAGACGTAAATGGCATAAAAAGCGATAGATAAAAAATAATTACATTACAGAGATGCGAATCCTGTTGGTGTGTCGACTGTGCGGTGTGACGAGAGTTAATAAAAAAGGAGTTATCTGTCTACACTTCTCTTCTATATAAACTTTAAAAAAATCAAATTTCACCTTCATCTGTGTAAATCTCGTAAAAACTGTACCAAAGTTTCTATTTCTCGCATCTAATATAGATAAGAGTCTGCATTCTTTACATAGAATGTAGTTTGAAAAAGACGATGTGAGCCTACATCAAACTACATTCCTTCAAAATCTTTTATATGCGCTAAAATGATAATTCAATAAACGGTTTTCGAATTATCTCCTATCTAAAACATACACACAAAATCCTTACAAATATATAGCACATGTAACAAATAACATTATTTCACATACAGTAATCGCTTCACGGAAAATATTGAAGTTCAGCCGAATGATGATACAAAAAGCAAATTTTAAAGCTCGTATTACACTAGTTACATCTTACATAGTGCAAATCGGTTTGTATTGATCAGCACAAATTTTAGGTTTAAATTTACCGTACTCGATCGGACTATCGACTAACCGATACCATAATATTTGGTGTTCCCCAATATTTATTAACATGTTAACGAAAACCGCCGGCACAAGCGTTGCGTTCTCTTGGCAAATACCAGATAAGCACGCCCCTTGTCGCCGCAGCGCTCCGTGCTTCACGAAATAAATGCGTGATTTATGATTTTAGTGTACAAACCCACGCGCTCTAAGCCTGAATGCTGCTCTGATTGGGGAATTTGTATCCGGGTCACCGTCACGGTGGACCATAACATTAAATTGAAAGAGGATACTGATCGACAATTTTTGTCTTTTTGTTCTCGCTGCGAGACTCGACCGAGGCGTTAAAATTCTTTTTATTATCGATCGCAGGAATCAATTTATAAATGCATCAATCCTTAATGAGATTGCGATATTTGAGGCATTGGTATTAGTGCACTTATGGGTTATAAATTTTAATCATTCTGATCTTCTCGGTCAATTACTGTGGATTGAGTTATTATTAAATTTGATAAATCGTTTCTATTATAACTTCATGTGAACACACGCACGCTCGACAAATTTATCTAAATTCCTTGTGTTAGGAGTGGGTTCATGTCAATAGTATTTTGGCTAAGGTTCAAAACCAGAACCTTTCGATCATAAGGCCAGCCTAAACCACTAAACTACTAATCAATGGGGAAATATGGATCAAGAATAAAAAGATTTAAAATATTTTTACACCTCTTTACACGGTAGGCACCCACCGAATGAATTATGATTCGATTCTGATTAATGATTCGAATGCTAATGGAATGAGAATAACACGAACACAGTATTCCTAATTAATGTTCTATAACTTATTTCTTAGGTACATAATATTCTAATCTAAGTATTTTCTTTGAGCGTGTCTGATTGCCTAGCGGGCGTTTCTAATTGATATGCAATCTAGGTCTTACTTGATTTAGATACAAATATCTACAAATTATGTATTAATAGTAAGTTTAAGGTAAACCGTGGGTTGCATATAACTTACTTTTACTTTTAACACAACCTTGTACCAGTCTGTGATGGGCATGTTAGTTCTTTAAAATAATTGAGTTGCAAAATGAATGTGAATACAATTTATATAACAATTTTCTTTTTGCATTTCGAAAGCTGCTTTTTCAGGTGTTGAACTGCATAAATATGACATCTGCCAGTAACTAGGCACGCAGTTCATCAGTTTCAAATGATTTGTCTAGATCGTTGTTAGTTAAAGAGAAGAAACGAAAATCACAGAATTCGAAAAGAAGTTTTTTACTTTAACCACTTAAAAAATAAAATACTTCAAGTAGATTTTAAGAGAAAAAGTGCCTTTGCTACTTCTGTCAAACCAACCTACGTGCTAAGAAAATTAGAAATTCATAGCTATCGTCTTACTCTTTTTCTTTTTCAAAAAATAGTTTTAGATCTGCTTTCGATGTAATAATAATAAAAAAACAATTATAGACCAAATTTTAGCCTATAGCTTTATACATGTTTTATACCACTCAAATGGTAGATTACCACACGGTCCACCTGATGGAAAGTTGTTGCCTTTTTTATACCACTTAGGTGGCAGATAAGCACACGGTCCACCTGATGGAAAGTGGTTACCGTGGCCTATGGACGTTTGTAACACCTGAGGAGTCACAGTTGCACTGCCAACCCTGTAAGTACAGAGTTTCTGTACCGTCAGTGTAGAAGACAAGGCAGGACAAGCCTTTAGTCTTCCCACTGACAGAAATACCGCCGTGTCCTACCTCCTTAACAAAATGGCCGTGGGCTATGGACGTGTACAATACCCGGGGAGACATACTTGTGCTACTGATTCTGAAGAAAGTTTCTGTGCTGTCAGTTCAGAAGATAATCTGAAGGACATAGTATACGTGCAGAAGGACCATCCTTTGGCCTACTGATAGTACAAAACCCTCCAGTAGCTAGATGCACATAATATTACCGAGAATAACAAGTGCAACTAGTTTATCTGGAATGTAGAAACACAAAGCATTAGCGCCGTGCTAACTGCATTAATATCATATTTAGAACTTGGATGACACACTGCTTGTGGTTGTTTAAATGACTTTTATTTCCAACGGTTATTTTTGCATTTTTATTATCTAGCACCAGTAAGTATTCAACACTTCGCTGATCTTACCTACTATATTTTTTATACAACTTAGGTGGCTATAATAACCTTGTGTTGTGAGTCCCAGCGGTGAGTAGTGTAGCCAGAGCTCACTGGAAAGTTTTAATGCTGTCAGTGGGAGTACCAAAGCCTTGTCCGCTTTGTTTTTTGCACTTACGTCACAGATACTCTCTGTTCTTACAGGGTCGGTAGCACGGGTGTGACTCCCCTGGTATTGCACATGGGCCACGGTAACCACTTTTTATCAAGTGGTCCGTGTGCTTGCCTTCCACCTGAATGGTAAAAGAAATATTACATAATAGATATATATACCTAACTAGCCTTAGATAATTCTTCAAATTTAATGATTTGCTTGGTTTAACAGCCAAATCATTGTAGCTTTGTTTTTTTTTTACGTGCGCAAAATCCCCACGGATACCTCCCCACCGGAGCCGGTGGGAGAGGTTACATCGGACTCGAACCGACTAAAACGCACGCCGCCTGTGGGTCGTTTTGGTTGCCGAAAGTGAGGTTGACAGGCATATCCCTCGCACCCCGGCCGATCCAGGGCCATCTCTCACGATCTGGCCCTCTTCTCGGGTGTGGGGACTGCAGAGTCCCCAACTCATCCCCGGAAACGGGGAGGCGCGCCAAGCGCGCCAACGCCCCGGCCTGCTTCTGCCAGGGTGACAGGCGTCTCCACCTGTCACCCCCAGGCCGGCGCTCATGGAGGGCGGAGGGCGAACTTGGTACACTGCTATAATAATAGGTTGAGTTCGAATCTACAAGTTTTTGATAGCAACTTTCATATGGCTCTCGATCAGTTGACTGTTTTTGCATTCTCAAAATATGAAACTGTGTTTGAAGGAATTCCTATAAAACTAATATGTATTGAACGTCCTTAAAGGCTTAATTAAACTTTTTATCTCATTTATTTTAAGTGCGCTTAATATGAAGTCATAGCGTACAACTAAAAATCGCCGCGTGGTTCCCGGCAGAGTAGAATTTGGACCACCCCATCTCTTCCCATGCGGTGTCGTATAAAAACGATAGGGCTGTTTAACATCTGACAGATATATACAGCCCAGACTCAGCCTCAGATGCATGCTCGAGTCAACAATAGTGGACGGAATTCGGCAACAGGCTCACTCCACATTACGTGGGACCGAATACAATTATTGGTGAAATGTGGGTGTTAATTCACCTCTGAATAACCCTCCGGAGATAAAGGCGTAATTATATGTATGTATGTAAATATCCCTTCCTTTGGATCTTAGTAAATATTATGTGTGTCTTTAATGTTATTGCATCAACCAAATATGATGGTGAAAGTTTCGATAGCTTACCAGTTAAGAATTTGACCCTACGATTGCGTGGTTCCCGGTTCATTAATATAACTAATGATTCTATGCCACTGTTCTGATTGTGAATTGGGTATTTATCAGTAGCTACACTTACCTGAATAAAATTTATTACATACTTCATTGAAGAGCCATCTATATTTTTTAAATTAACTTCATCCATCCAAATTTTTGGATTTGTTAATATTCGCGTGACCTCGAACACCGATCAGGATAAACAGCGTCACAAAACTTTGCAAGGCTCAATTTTGTACGTTTACGACTTAAATGCTTTTATTTATTTAGTTCGTGTGTAACCATATCGGTATCAACAAGGTTTTTTACATCTCCTATATAATGGATGCTGGTTATTCAAAGGCTAACTATGTAAATGTACCAAGGGTTGATAGATTTATGATAGCAATTTCT
The DNA here is from genome assembly GCA_963662185.1 of Eilema griseolum. Taxonomy (NCBI): domain Eukaryota; kingdom Metazoa; phylum Arthropoda; class Insecta; order Lepidoptera; family Erebidae; genus Eilema; species Eilema griseolum. The sequence continues at coordinate 21,534,036 of OY759230.1, read as the reverse complement.
TTGCGGTAACCCATAGTTTTTTTGTTATGTATGTATTGCAATTAGGACTCAATATGTTACTGACTGTAGGGATTATTGTGTTATAAACTTTTAGAATGCACAACATCTGGGACTCGTTGTTGGTTGTCGGAGGTGATTGTTGGCAGGCATATCACTCGCACCCTGGCCGAACCAGGACCATTTCTCTCGAACTGGCCCTCTTCGGGTGTAGGAATAAATTCGAGTCTAGAGGGTAGGCTGCTCTACTATAAAACCACATCATTATGTGCAACAGGACTGGTGAAATAGTTACCAATCGCGGCCCCATTGTCTATATAAATGTGCTGTTTAGTAGTATAACAAGTAGTTCTAAAATTGATCATCTACGTTTTCCCTTCATTTGGTCTTACCATTGGTTCATATAAAAGAAAAAAATGTAGACATAGCTTCATTATTGTTTCCTATCATGTTTAAAGATCACAATCAATAAACATGGTAGGAAACAAAAATTGCAGCACTAAACTCAGTAGTAAAGTGCTAGGCCGAGATCTGATATCTCCTGCCGCCCTAGATTTGTCGGAATAATCTCGGTTAGCGCTACCAACTTGTTGTTTAATGGATATTTGATGGATTTTGGGCATGGACAGATACACCACAGACGCACATTATAGTTTAATCTATTACTAAACACTAAACCCGCAGCACCTCTCATAAAATACTGTTCCTGCGAACCTATTGTGGGAATGAAAAGTACCCAATATGTTATTCTTTCCAGATAATAATCTATCATCATCATCTTTGTATTTGCTTTACAGCATTTACTTCTTCACCTACTTACATAATAGCAGTACAGCAGTTTCGAAAAAAAAATGATATTGCTGAAAATTTATGGACACGATGGTATTTTTTGTTATGTAGTGAGAAAAGTAGCTCAATTTCGAGACTGTCTTACTAGGTCTATACCTAGTAAGACTTGATTGCAGTCTCGAAATTGAGCTACTTTCTTTTGTTTGTAACGTTAAAATAACAGCTTTTTAATAAGCTTAGTTAAATAATTAAGATACAGTAATTTTACTACAGTGATTAGAATAATATAGAAAGACATAAACTAATATTTACAAGAATATAAAAAAATTCTACCCTATACACCGGTAACGTGCCCAAAAGGCTGGCGGCATTGCCCCGTTTAATGGCAATGCCAATCTAACTAATCTACTAGTTATACTCTATTCGGACACTACATTTCAACCAAATTCATTAAAATTTTGTAATTGAATTACAAAAAAAAAACTGATTTTCCTGCATAATTTTTTGAATACACGAGAATTATACTGCAAACGTTTTATAAACATGAAACCTAAGTAAGAACATGAAAATAACTTGTTTTGGAAGGAAGGTGGTGTCAGTGACCAAATACGTAACATGTTATTTTTAAAAATTGCCGTGTATTTACCGATACACTTATTGAACACGATTAAAGCAATATCCTCCATCCCCGTTACGTGTAACGGATATTTGATTTTATACGTCTTTGTGTAGAATATACGAACACGGCTTTATTGGATTCTTTAAATTTTTCAGATACTTATAAAGTATTGAGATATTGAGAATCTGGTAAGTTGCGAATCTGGTGAATCGAGAATCTGGTGAACTGCTCCTGAGGGGACCTTGCCTGGTAGCCGGTACTTCTGCTGATTAAAGGATAAGGATCTGGTACAAGCTTTCCTCTCAGGAATGGAAGGCTACATTCGATTCGCTCCCTTAAAAGCCGTATAAGCTAAATCAAAACGAGGAGAAGAAAGCAGAGCCTTGACTCTTAAGTGAAAACCTCGGATGCGACCGGGGACAACGCCTATGTAATTTATGTTAGGTAGGGAACTACAAATTCAATTTAGGTAATTAGCTTACATAATATAATAGAAGTTGAATCTGGTCACTTTTTGATACAACATTAAATAAAATTCATTCAAGATCGATGGAGGTAGGACACGAATACCGCGGCTATAATAACCTCGTGTTGTGTTCCCGGCGGTGAGTAGGGTAGCCAGAGCTCACTGGAGAGTATTTGTGCTTTCAGTGGGAAGACCAAAGGCTTGTCCTGATTTGTCTTCTACACTGACGGCACAGAAACTCTCTTACAGGGTTAGCAGCCGAGTGCGACTTCTCTGGTGTTGATAGGCCACGTTGATGTTGATAGGCTAGGGTAACCATTTTCCATCAGGTGGGCCGTGTGCTTGTCTGCTACCTAAGTGGTATAAAAAAAGAAAAAAGAAGATCAATGTGAACTAATTTAGGTAACACATTCAATTGTTATAAAACTGAACACTTAGAAGCTTTCAGTGCAAGAGATGATGTCAGAAGATTACTCACTGGTTGAATATTCAAAAGTAATATAAGCACACTCACCGACGAAAATAATTTCACATATTAAACATTCGCAAATTATTTCGAATGTAACACCTAACCAACAAATATAATATACACTGAGACAAATATGATATCTCAGTGTAAAGATCATTATAAAGTTGTTAATGTCTAACAACTTTTGTCGCTAACATACTTGTCGATGAAACATAATGATCCAAATACAGATTTCAATTACATTATAATGACTTTTTAAATTCCTAGCCTTTTTTCAGTTTTAACTACTTTAAATAGCTGTTTTTAGAGTAGTTAAAATTGCAACTGTTGTTCTACTCGTAGTCTAAAGGTACTTAAAAGGTCATTCTGATGGAGATGTCGCAGCCAACTAAATTAATCAGCTTTTCAATGAACCGCCTAACCTGTTAACTAAACGGCGGCTGTATAATATTCAGCCGTTTGATGAAACTAGCTACTAACCTAGGCCAATGACTTGGTTTAATCACATGTAAATACTTGCCATGACATTTCATTAATTGCCTGGCCATTTAATCAAACAGGTAAGCAAACTACATTTTTTTACATGCGAGAAATAATACCCTCTATCCCCTGGCGGTGCCGGTCGGAGAGGTTATGTCGGACTTGAACCGACTAGGTTAGGGTTGGTAGTCGTTTTAGGTTGCTGAAGTTGAGGTTGACAGGTATATCCCTCGCACCCCGGCCGACACAGGGCCATCTCTCTCGTTCTGGCCCTCCTCGGGTGTAGGGACTTCAAAGTCCCTAAAATGTCTCCGAAAATGAGAATGCGCGCAACGTGCGCCACTGCGGCTAAGCAAACTACTTGTGACGTTCTAACCTAACCTATCCAAGTCTCATTAAACCTATCGCTAAAGTTCTATCTTATTTCTGGGTGGTACCCACAAATATCCGTGATGGTACCCCATCGTACGAATGGCCTAAGCATTAGCCTGCTAGTTTAATAATGTAACAAACGCTATAGTTGAAAATAATAATTGAAGGGTGCCGTTTAGATAATAAGCTAGGCTGCCAATTGGACGGCTGATTAAGCAAGTTGACTGTGATATAGACATTATAATTATTTTTTATAGTTTTGTAAATGTCCGTCCACTGTACGATCGAGAGAACACTCTTCAAAAGCTGAAGTAATTATTTATTATCACTTCTTCTTAACAACAGCGATGCACTAAACAGTTAATTTTGTTATACTGACTGTTGAAACTATCACTATTGCTTGAATTTTTCATGTTTCAATATTGTGAGGGGTCATTGGTACTTGTAAATACACTACCCGAAATATCTACGCATTGCTGACCCTAGGCGCTCGAGCACTCATAACAATACAACATTAGCCGAACAATGATGTTTTTTGTGGGGTAAGTGCCTTCACCCTACAAATCACTATGGCCCCAAATTTATACAAAAGTGCATTCGTACAAGTCCCTTGCGAATACATGAAGGACGATATCGAGGTTCAATTTAGATTTTAACAGTGACATTATATTAAAACGAGTGTGCACGAAACAGGATGGAACACTGGCTTGCAATATCGAACAAAAAGAGGCTTTTTAAATAATGATTTTAATGAAATGGAATTCCTAAGAACGGAAAACGCACGCTGTCTGAGGATAGTATAGGTTACCGAAGATGAAGTTGCCGGAGGCATATCCCTCGCACCCCGGCCGACCCAGTGCCATCTCTTTCGAGCTGAGCCTTTTCGGATGTGATGACCACGAAGTCCCCATAAAGTCACACTGGAATAATTCTTGAAAGGTTACGCATTGAAGAATAAAATCCAGACGCTACGGCACTGAGTCAGTAGTGGGAATAAGCTTAATTAAAAGTTTAAAAAAAGTGTAAAAGGTTTCGAATAATATTATTACAACATTTTCAAATATAAAATAACATTTACGAAATAGACAGGCATGATACAACTATTTTTTTACAAAAAAAAATAATTAACCCACTTTTAGTAAAACATGCATGGAAAAATAAAAAATAATTGCAGATATATTTTATTTTATTTTATTTATACTTTATTGTGCACACAAACATTACATTAATATAAAAAGATGAGATGTAATGTACAAAGGCGAGCTTAACTCAAAGTTGAGTTCTCTTCCAGCAAACCCGGGTGCACTAAAAGATAAAAATGCGCGTAAGACCTTTGTTGAAGTTGCTGCCAAGCCATACGGTGAGACTCAGGCGTGTAGGGATGTCCATAACCAAAAACCCGCCACATTACTATAGCCTGACAAATTCGTTGGTGACACTCCCATGGTCCGCGCGGGTGGTGGGTAATAATTATCGATGACCGTTACACACGGTACTAATTACGTTACGAATATGTCTAAACATATCCCTGTGAAATATCTTACATTGTCTAAATTGATTGATGTTGTTTTTTATATAACTTGCTTTAGCCCGCGACTTTCATCGCGTGAAGCGTTTAAAAACTACTACTACTTGGAAAAAAAATAAAAAATAGGAGCATTGTACATTTGTAAGTAGTTGAAAAAATCTGAGAAATAAAACATTTTATGGTTAGTTTTAATTTTTAATACCAATCTTAAAAAAAACAGAATAAACATACATCATTTAATCAGAGTCATCACAGTCCATGTCGTGTTCCGAACTATCTTCGCGGTTGTAATCCGAACTATCAGAATCATCGTTTAATTGATATAATAAACCTGTCCAACTCATTGTCACATATACGATCGTCGTTGTAGTATTTGTCCTCATTTTTAATTATGTGATCATCGCATTTTTTCCATTTTTCAGCAGTGTAATTAGCAAACAAGATTGCAAGAGCGTCTTTCTTCTGATCTAGTGTAGAATTGACATAATTCCTTGCCAAGTCGCCTTTTATATCACCCCATACCATCTCGATTGGATTGAGGTCGGGATGGTATGGAGGTAAACGAAGTACTGTGTGTCCACCTTGATTTAGAATTTCATCCACTGTATATTGTTTTGGTAATGTTTGGCTGTTAATTAAAATAATTAAATCACATTTACGCAACGTTTCGTCAAATGGAACATTATGTTTAGTTAGCCAATCTTGCATTACCTTTTTTGTACAACTCATTGTTGGTTTTTTTTCAATTTGTTTACAGTGGTACGCTGCGTTATCCATGACTATCACAGAATGACTTGGAATATTAGGCAGCAGTTGTTCTTTTAACCATTTTTCGAAATTTTCCGAGTTCATATCTCCGTGATAGTCACCGCTTTTGGAATGTGATTTAAATATCAACAGGCCATTTTTAACGAACCCAGTTCGTCCACCAGCATGTACAATAATTAACCTAAGTCCTTTGCCAATATTTGTCAATATTCCACGTTCATTGGTAGATTGCCAGCAGTTAGACACAGTATGCGATTGATTGACATATGTCTCGTCGAGATAAAATATTGCTCTACCTTCATTTCGATATTTTTTGATAGCTAAAAGATAGTGCCACCTTAAAGACGTAATGTCAGGGCGCTCGATGAGTAGTTTTCGTTTGGACTGGCATTTTTATATGTAAAACCAAGCCTCCGCAAAGTATTTCTTAAATACTCCCGAGAACAGTCTAATATACCATCTTCCTTACAATCAGCGTTTATTTTTCTTAAAGTAGGGACCTCTTTCTTAACGGTGTAATATTGTGTTATTTTCCTCCGAATAACACCTTCCGTAAAGTTATCAATTATAATACGTTTCTTTGCAATTTTGTTTTTCTTTGGAGATTTGAAAGTAGCAGTACCATCATTTTCACACAACAATTTGCCTTGGCGAACAATATTCCTAACTGTAGTATTCGATAAATATATAAAGTTTGCCAAATTAACATCGTTTTGATATTCAAACGAAGCTGGATCATCTATGCGATTTTTAAAATAGTTATATACATTGTAAGTAATTTGTTTAGCTTGACGTCCAATAACTTTGCCTATCGGCGGACTCATCTTCATATATTAATATCGTGTGCGTTTTGTGACGTGCGACCGTACTCAATATGTGTTGCCGTCAACAGCGACGACGCGCAACGCAACTGAATGACGGCTCTGAGAGCCAGCCTCCACCCCGCGCTCGTCTCTTACTGGCCCCGCTGTCTTTCGTCCCCCGCGCCCGCAGACCATGGGAGTGTCACGAACGAGCTTGCCAGACTATAATGAAATTTATCAGAGTGAGTGGAGTTTTGCGTAAGACAGCAAAGCAATTCAAAGAGGCAGACTTGTCGGGATTGACGTAATTGCCACCCATATTCTAGCTTAGCACCAAATTACGCGCATTTGTTTTTACTTTTCAGTGCATTTTTTACTAGAAGTCGTTCATCCTATTTTTTGTTAAAAAACTTGTTTTTTTTTTCTTTTTAAGTGAAATTTAATTAGTAGTGAATTTTAATTATTTCGTAAGTAAATATCTTAAAAATAGACATTGGTAAATGCGAGCTTACAATAGAAAACAACAACAACAAATGAAGCATTTTGTACCTTCCACGACACAATTATACTATTCTATGATTTGTGCTTTCCCGAGATCAAGGTAAAGACTACATTAAAGACTATTAAAAATAGGTATCTAACAAAGGGTACAAAAAAATGCTGCATTAAAAAGAGAGCTCTATACCTAAAATATCAACTATGTAATCATAACAAGGTGCGAAATAAAAGAGTGTATGAAAATTACACCCGACTATTAAAAAAATGTATTCACAAAGCTCAACAAATAAGTAGTCTGAAATATATAAATAACACAAAAAATAAGAGCCGAGCCGCATGGGAACTCATTAAGGAGAAAGTTAATATCGGGACATTACACTCTAAAATTGACTCTATAACATTTCAAAATAAGCTTTACGATGACGGAAAACCAATATCTGACCTATTTAATGACTACTACATATCCTTGACTAACACGACTAAAGACACTGTGACACATACACTAACCTCTATGACTACAATACCTCAAAACCCTAAAAGTATTTTCCTTACACCCATAAATGAAATTGACATTTACAAAATAATTAAATCTTTAAAAAATTCTAACTCAACCGGCTATGACGGAATCAGTACAAAGGTATTAAAACAATGCGCAAATAGCTTAACAGAACCCTTGACATACATTATAAATTTATCATTGACAGAAGGAGTGTTCCCAGAACGCCTCAAAAAATCTATCGTTAAGCCTCTTTATAAACGGGGACCAAAAACCGACATGGGTAATTATCGACCAATAACGCTGATTCCAATATTGTCAAAAGTTTTTGAAAGGGCTATGTACAATAAATTAGAAAATTTTCTGACATCATGTGACATCCTAAAGAATGAACAATTTGGGTTCAGAAAAGCTAACTCTACGACCCTAGCATGCTTCTCACTAACTAAACAGGTAATGGAAAGTCTTAATGACAAATCTAAAATAGTAGGTCTTTTCCTAGACATGTCCAGGGCTTTTGATTTTGTCTGTCATGAGACCCTATTAAATAAGCTTTCTTGCTACGGTATCCGTGGAAATGCGAATGAATGGATCAGGAGTTACCTTACGGAGAGAGTACAAAGTGTTGAAATATCAAGAATTTGTAAATTTGATCAGAAAGTGTTTAGATCTGAATATAAACAAAATAATTATGGCACCCCCCAAGGGAGTATACTAGCACCGTTACTGTTCTTGACGTACATCAATGACCTCCCTGACGCAACTAATAAAAATTGTATATTATTTGCAGACGATACGACACTAATAATTAAGGGTGACAATAAAACAAATTTAGAAAATGAAATATACAATGCACTTAATGATATTACAAATTGGTTGAAGCAAAATAATTTAGAAATAAATATGGCCAAGACAAATATAGTTCAATTCCAAACAGTAAACTCTAACCCTCCCAAACTTCAAATATGTTTTGAAAACTGTAAGCTCTCCAATACAAATGAGTGTGTATTTTTAGGCATAACGTTGGATCAGTTTTGTAGCTGGAAACCACACATAGAGAAAGTACTACATAAAATAGACCGCTTCGTCTTTGTATTGAAAAAAATTAGACAAACTGTTACTCTTGAGGCAGCTATTACAGCCTATCACGCGTACGTATCTTCAATAATAAGATATGGTCTCATAATCTGGGGTAATTCCGTAGATGTCGATCGAGTCTTCAAAGCACAAAAAAAAAATATTCGTGCAATGTGTGGGGCAGACTTTCTCGATAGTTGTAGGCCATTGTTTAAAAGACTCAAAATACTGCCTCTACCATGTCTCTATATCTTAGACATATGTGTTTTTGTGAAAAAACATAAAGAATTGTTTGAAAAGTTCAGCGATAGAGAAAACAGTCGAACTCGGCATAAGAATAAATTATGTTTACCTTTGATAAGGCTAGAGTTATTTAAGAAAAATGTGTATTGTATGTGTGTAAAAATATATAATCATTTGCCGAACGATGTTGCTGAACTACCTGTAAGATTATTTAAAAGGACACTGTTTGAAATGTTATTAAATAAAAATTATTATGACGTACATGAATATTTAAATGACAAATTTATAGAATGACCCTTGAATATAAATAATGATGTTAATTAATAATAATAATAAATAGATAATGGTAATGATTATAGATTTAATGTAGATTTAAGAAATTGACAAATGTATTAAATTTGCACGCCATCACATGGCAGAATATGAGCGAACTACACTATGTTTTTATACCACCTCTAAACACCATGTTCTAGCAAATAAATGAATTTGAATTGAATTTGAAAACCTTAAAACACTACAATCTAGACGTCCAAGATGATAGATCGTTGGAAATACTACATATTGCCGGCATCCTTAATAAAGTAGCTGTAGAATAAATAATACACCTCCAATAACTGAAACGAGACATTTATAATGTTTATCGTTAAGGAGTTCCGTTATCAACCTGCGTAGTCCAAATCTAGAGCATTGCACTCGTGTTAGACATCACTAAGAAGTTGTGTTGTCTGCCTTTGTGGTTCAACCAAGTCTTGACCACAGTACTGTACCTACCGAGGTACAGGAATGTCATAAATTTAACAATACTTCGCTCATTTCACACTTTCTTTTGATTTTGAAGAGTTCCCTTGTGAATTTCCGGTATCCAAGGTACAATAGCAAAGAAATTAATATAGGACTACTTTAAGGCTAAATTTAAACAAATATAAAAATATTTTATGAAATCGGTGCATAAAACATAAAAAATATAACAAACATAAAAATATATAAACATCCGAATTAAAAACCTTCTCCTTTCTAGAACTCGCTTATAAAACATTTGGGAACGAAATTAAATTTGTACTTATATAATAAGACTACTAATTATTCTCAGCAACCTCAAGAAACTCTTAAGATACAAGACAGTTTCTAGTTAGTTTTTCTCCGAAGGCATAGCCAAAGGTGTATTACCTAACATTTCTCCAGTTACGTATAACATGGGTGACCTTTTACCTAACATTATAGTTAATTCTATTCTTCTTACCATTCAAAGTTTTCTGATTCACATCGTAACTATGGTTTCTCTAATGAAGAAAGAAGTACATGAGTTTGTCCTACACCAAAATCACAGTTTTATAGTACTTTCTTACCCACATAGTTATAGGTATCTACCTAATGTTCTCATAACGTTGTAATCGAAATAAAGACAGACACATATACGAGCTGTACCGCAGGGTTTTACTCATCATACTCCTTTTTATTTCAACGCATCGGAACTCCTGCTCATCCGTATCTTTCTAATTTTTTGAACCGAGTTCTGCAAAAGTAATCAGAGTAATCTGCAAAAGAGATCTTTTGAAATCGGTCCAGTAGTTTTTGAGTTTATTCGTTACATACATATAAAATACAAATCTTTCCTCTTAATAATATTAGTATAGTGGAATACACTGAAGTGATTAAAAAAATCTTTTGATTAAGCAATCCGCGATATTGGACAAATATTTCAAATGTTAAAATACAAGTAAAAAAATAGATTCAAAAAAAAGTTAAACGAAAAAAAAACTCACTATCCGCTATCTTGTATCCCTTTTCATTAATGCTTTTTCATACGATGCATCCTTAGCTTTGTAGTCGAAAGTAAAAGACAATACCTATTGGGCTTATAAATCGTCTCATTTACAATTACTCAGCAATAAAAAATAAACTGAATCAACAATATACTTTTCTGCTCATACAGTGGAATGTATTTATATAAATGATATTTATAAATAAACGTTCTAAGTCAGTTTACATAACGCTTTCTGAACCAAAAGTAAGCATAGCTCAACTAGCTTGTGTTATGGGTTTAGAGGATATCCATACTTAAACTGCCTTATCATGGCCCGCGATTTTACGGACGCATGTGCGATTTAGCGGACTACGCACCGTGGGATGGGCTCGTTGTGATAGTGCAGACACGTTTTTCATACGTCCGTGTCTGCGTCTATGACGCGTCTGTGCAACCTCGTACCGTGGAAGCCCGTTAGATACATATGTTTTTGTACATATTATAGCCATACCAATGAAAATATGCATATTCATGGACACAATAATATATATGTAAGTATATCTGCTTCGGAGAGAACGTTAACGTCGGTTCCGGTTGTCATACGAAGATCTATCGCAATCTTTTTTTTTTTTTTTTACGTGCCAAAAATCCCCTCGTGTACCCCTGCCGAAGCCGGTGAGAGAGATTATGTCGGACTCGAACCGAACCTCGCACACCGGCCGACTCAGGGCTATGTTTCTCCATCTGGTCCTCCTCGGGTGTGGGGACCACAGAGTTTCCCAACTTGTCCCCAGAATTGAGAAAGTCGCCCAACGCGCTCAGGCGACAGGCGGCTCCACCCGTCACCCCCCATTACGGGTAGCTTCGGGCCCACAATAGTCCCATTATGGAATGGAAATGGAATGGAAAGGGACTCCCTTGTCCGTACTTAGCCTCCCTTTTGGGCCACAGTGCGTGCAGAGTACTGGCTAGAGTAGCCAGCCTAGCTCCGCCCAGAAGCGCAGAAGCTTACTGGGGGCTTCACAGGCTTCGCGGAGCGACCTCATTGTACCGAGGATTTGTGATCGTTGATAGGCTACTGCCTCGCATTCCAGTATTACGTGGGCGGCCGTTTCCTCGGCAGCAAAACATCCCCTGCAAAGGGGACTGTCCGTGACACCAATGGTGTATAGGTGCTTGTGGAGGGGGCAGTGGCCCGTTATAGTCCCCATTATTGTTCTTAGACTTGTTCTGTCTAGTTTTAGGAGACGTTTCGTGAGTCGTTTATTTACTGATGGCATAACCACTTTTGACTGCCTGCAGTCGGTGGCTTGTGTCCATCTTTGGTTATGTAGTTCCGCGGATCTCTCGCGTGTCCAAGTGCGGAGTTGCGAGGAAGGGATTGGTAGCAATGGTAGCTGGCCATCAACGCTCATACCAGAGCCTCTCTTCGCAAGCTCGTCCGCAGCATCATTACCGTTGGACCCGCTATGCCTCTTTATCCACTGCAGCGTTACTGCATTTAGGGTGGATAGCCTGTTCAGGGCAGTTTGGCACTCCGCTACTAGTGTGCTGTTGGTTATTTGCTGGTCCAGCGCTTGTAAAACTGCTGTGCTGTCGGTTAGGAATCTTATATTTAAGCCCTTCACCTTCAGTTCGCTTATTGCTGTCGCAGCAGTTGTTATGGCAACACTTTCACATTGAAAAATCGAGCTGTGCTTGCCTAGTGGTAGGTGGATGTTCAAGTCAAGGTCTAGGGAGTGTACGCCGGCTCCTGAGCCATTTTTTGTTTTGGAGCCGTCAGTGTATACGCGTACCTCTTCAATACCGGAGTAGTCTTTTTCCTCGGCCTGTTTTGTTATTTGGTATTTTTTGTTCCAGGAATATTGTTTAAAAGTTCTATCGCAGGGGGCGGCCATCAGTGGCCGATGCTTTAGGGCTCGTCCAAGGATTGTGGTATGGGGACTGTCGTAATAGTTGCCCCAGAGTCCCAGGTGCCACAACCTAATAGCGGTGATGGTGGCCTCCTGTTGGATGAACAGGTCAAGCGGTACTATGTTGAGGGCTATCTCCATAGCAGCGGTAGGAGTGGTTTTCATGCATCCACAGGTTGATGAGCAGGCCAGCCTCTGGAAGGATTTTAGCCTGGCAATCACGGTAGACAACTCTGTTCGAGTCCACCATACTAAAGCCCCATAGGCTAGCATGGGTCTGATCACTGCTGTGTATAACCACAGAGTTATTTTGGGTGAGAGTCCCCATGTAGTGCCCATCATTCTTTTGCATTGGTAAAAGGCAATTGTGCACCTGTTCAGTTTGTGTTCAAGGTGTTTGTTCCAGAGCAATTTGCTGTCGAGAATAACCCCTAGGTATTTGACTTCTTCCCTAACTGTTAGTTCGGTTGCAAAGAGTTTTGGGAGCTTGTATGGGCCCAGTACTCTTCGGTTTGTGAACATTATTAGTTCTGTTTTCTGGGGGTTGACCGATAGGTCATGCTTTTCGCACCAGTTTTCGATTATTTTGAAAGCCTGTCTCATGCGGTTGCATATGGCACTTTCGAACAACCCCGATACTAGGATCGTAATATCGTCCGCATAGCCTACAGTGAAGAGGTTATTTGCGTTTAGATCCGTTACAAGCTCGTCCACCACCAGGTTCCATAACAGGGGAGAGAGTACTCCTCCTTGTGGACATCCTCTGCTTACGATACCTCGCGTGGTGGAGTTGACTGTAAGTTGCACCGCCCTCTGTTTAAGCATATTGTCGATCCATTCGACAAGCGTTGAAGGCACGTCATGGTCGAGAAGTGGAATAGTCCCATTAGTGTAAATACAGAATTTCGATATCGCCAATTGGTTGTGGAGGTCAGAGGACAGTTGTTTCACGGTAAATATCAAAGTTTAGCCGCATCACAGGTAGACTGGAAAGTCAAATTTCAATAGAGTTTGTAAGAACCTCAATTTCAATGAAAATCGGAAAAGACGGGAACAAGTAAATTATAAACAGGACGAAAATTAATTGTTACCGCCTGCTAACAAACTTGTTTAGTTCTTTTCAGCATCAGACGGGTTTTTTATTTTTGCCTAAATACCAGCCCTAGTTTATAAGGCCCAAGTTCGCATAAAGATTGGTTATCTGTTTCCTAATATTTCTATTTACAATGCTCTGCAACACTGCAGGTAGCTGTAGCATGCACAACCCACAAACATTGCATCGTACGCATTGCAGTTGGAAGCTTTTAACACACTGAACAACCATAGTACTTCTCATAAATTTTTATTTATTAGTATTTTATATCGCTAAATTATTATTTTCGCAAAAATAGGTGAAATGAGTTTTTATATAACTTGGTTGATGTAAGGTATTGGCTATCGAATATCGGCTATCATCGTTCGATACCGATAGCGGATCGCACAAATATAACATTTAAAACTTTTTATTACAGGTTAATTAGAAAAGATATTATTATTGAATTCATTGTATGTTAACTGATACTTACAGCCCCATGGATGGCTACGTGGATGTCTGTCGGATCAAATTCAACCTTGATACATACATACATACATAAAATCACGCCTGTCTCCCATAGGGGTAGGCAGAGATCACGGATCTCCATTTGCTACGATCCTGACATACTACTCTCGCTTCATTTACTCTCATTACATTCTTCATGCATGCTGGTCGGTTTAGAGCACTCCTGACCTGCCCCTTTTCTAAAACTTCCCCGATTTGGTCCAGGTATGTGCGCCTAGGTCTTCCCCTTCCGACGGTACCATCCACACTCGCCTCATACACCTGTTTCGTTAGTTTTCTTTGATTCATTCTCTCAACATGACCAAACCATCTCAACATTCCTCTCTCGATTCTCATCACTACATCACTCACTATCACTCACACTATCACTCCACATCGTTCTCTTATCACGCTATTTCTCACTCTATCTTTCAAGGTCAAGCCACACATACTTCGCAACGCACGCATTTCCACTGCATTCACTCTACTCTGATGCTTTTTCTGCCACACCCAACCTTGATTAATCTATATTTTCCAATTTCTTTAGCTACACTCAACCGATTGCATTCAAATATACCCATTATATTATCAGACATATACTGTACATTTAATTCAAAATTAAAGCCTCTATGGCGTAGCGATAGTGAACACGATCGCTACGCAGGAGACACCGGTTCGATCCCCGCTCAGTACAAATATTTGTACATACATGAATATGGGCATTTGGTCCTTCTATGTATCCATATAATATGTATAAATTTACGAAAGAAACAATTTTTGCCTTCAGCTTACCATCAGGCAAGGCGAAGTCTAATTGACGTGTTCTATATATAAAATAAAAAATAAAAAATTAAGCATGTTTATCCGTATTCTAGATTTCATAACACAAGCTAGTTAAGCTATGCTTACCATGAGTATGCTTACCAGATAGCATTGTGTAGAATGTTGTAGAATATTTATTAAATTATTATTATTTATTAAAGTAATCATTATACAATAATAAGTAGGTATCGATTAAGATATAATTTTTTTTCAAGGATACTAAATGCTACAAAATTTCATTCGATAATAAGTAGATACGTAAATAAAAAAGAAAAGGGACATAACTAGTCTTGGGTTGGTGAATATGTATCTCGCAAACCCGAGCAGGGCAAGCTATAAATCTTTATAATGTATATTATACCACAATCCTTGGTGCAGATATTTATGATCGTGTAACCTTTGAACTATTTGGCCGATTGAGGTCGTATTCACACAATAAGTACCTATATTTGTTTTGGTGAGAATGTGTTTATACGTATTGTGTTCGTACTCAGACATAAAGTAAATATCAATTTTATTGACATGACTGTTTATATCTTTAGCACCTAGAATTGGAATTGAGAAAAGTTGACGCGTGTTAATTTATCTACATAATAATTATTTTGTGACATAAAGGTACTTAATACCTAAGGTCGTACGAAGAAGACTAAAAACATTCTACTGAACTAATAGTTATATGTATAGTAGACTTCACAAGCACCCTTTTCCACTTTTTTCTGGTACTCTTGACCAAATATATATCCTTAAAATAAATAAATAATAAATGAGTAAAAAGGAGGATAATTTGCTGGGTGAAACGATTTAAAAAAAGGTTTTTTATACGTAAGCTATCTCTTATTATTTAAAACGGTTTCACCCAGCAAATTTCCCCCTACTTACTAATTTATTTATTTTATAACGAAGTTCATCTTTACAATGCATGGTTTTACAATAACCTGTGAGGAATCATGTCCTTGATATTTCAGTCAAAAATCATCAAAATTCATTCATAAATGACGAGTAAGTAAACTTCTCCCCCTTTCTCTCCCATTTTGCCTCCTATCATAAAAAAGTTATGTTTAAGTAAAAAAGCATATTATGTGCCAAGATGCAATAGCGTCCTCTAGACCGGAACTAACAAACAAACTGTCATAGACACGGACAAAAGTAAAATCGGCCACCTTAATAATCAGATAATTAACATTACTTGTATAATTTTACTAGGCAGTGGTACCTACTTTCCCCATTATAACAATTTTAATTATAGAATAACTAAGCTCACCCATACATACCTACAGTATGTTTTTTACTGGGATCAAATCTGAAGCTGTCTTAGCTCATTTTAACAAAAACTATTTCAGAATAATATTGTTTTTACTCAACTCAATCAAAATGATTCATACCGTTCGAAACCAATTTTGAATGGTAAAATAAATCTTAGAGGAGAGAACCCGCTTTCACTCCCGTAGAAGGCACTACTTTGTGTAGACTGTCCTGTAAAGGGTTAATCAATGTTCAGTTAAAACGCAGCAGTCGTGCATAAAAAGCTAAACCATAAAATATTCAACCGCAAAGCTGTGTAACGTAAAATATTCACCCAGTTCCTTCTAAAGTTTTGCATTTGAGAAACGAGTGAATTTGTCGGGTACTCAGCCATCAATCAATCTTGTCAGTCGCAACTCTTAAGCGGCGGAATTACTTTTAGGTATATCACGAGATCTTTTCTCGAGATATGCTCTGAAATATTACTTTAGAGCAGTCTGCTCGGTTCACTTCGTCCTTTTAAAAACGTTTAGATGACATTTTCTTGAAGTTGATTTCCTTTTTTCCGTTATCGGGAATGTATTTGAGGAGGAAGAAGTCACAAGCAAGTCGTTTACAGCAAACGAGACTTTGTATCATCTGATTACAACCTTGCGTTGTAATAAATCTTCCAATTAATACTTGTTCTATATATTACTACTTTATTGTTCGAAATTTAAAAATAAATTTAAATAAGTAATAAGTTAAATTCATAATTTTGTTAATATTAAATACAATAAAAATAAAATAACTATTATACAACTTATAGCTAAGAACAATTAAAATGCGTCGTAGAATTCCTCCGCATCGCATGCCTCTTGTGGTAGCGTTCCCAGAAGACTGGCAGCATTGCCACGTTGTATGGCAATGCTTATTCTCTGTCCTAAAAAGAGGCCAGCCTTCTGGTCACGAGAAGCGTCGACCATTCGCTTCGCAATCTCACGGAAGAGGTTGCGAGCGCTCGGACCCCATGACCCCAAAGTCTCGACTCCAAACGGCACAAATTCATAATCTCCGATGAGATTGGAGTATTTGCGCCGCTTGAGAGCCTCTGCAGAAGCAGCAGCAGCACCAGCACAGCCAGCCGTGCTAGTTATATGGGTAGGAGCCATGGTATCAACGCATGTGGCGTCCCACACCAGAGTCCTACCCATCTTCCATGGCATTAACGACATGCCATCCGGTCTCTTGCCATCGTCACGCGCCAAACCGTTTGGTTCTAGTACAGCTGGTACACCGGCGGTGACAAGAGCACGGCGGACTATGTCGTTGAGGCTGGCGTGCCGTGGAATTCGCCCAGCGCTCCTGCAGCACGACAGACCATGGTGTCCGAGTCTGTCAACGGCTTCTCCACAACGGCATTGATGCGGAGAAACACACGGCGCACCTAAACGGAGACAAGTTGCGATGCGGAAGGTAGTGTCATCTAACATAGTCCCTACGTTAGATGACGGAAGAGCTTGTAGCCAAAGACCCGATTCCTTGTTCTAAGTTTGTTCTGTCTAATGCATGATACCTACTGTCAAGTTGGAGAGGATTTTTTGCCACAATCAATTAAGATATAATTTTTTATGATAATTGTAAATTAAAGTCAAGAACCGACTATAGAAATGATTCTAATCGGGCAATAGCTTTTATGATGTGAGCAAAGATCAGTATATAAATAAGTATATCGGTATCATTGACCACTTTAAAGGCAATGTGGGTCAAAGATCATAACTGTGTATTGACAGCTGGCTATTGTATTTTTTTTATTAACATCTGATAAGTGTCATCTACAAAGCAAGCACGCTAGTAAATCAATATAATCAACGGTTCTTGGTTATTGTTACAATCTAAGTGACCTAAATGAGTCATCATTAGACCGTAAGGCTCTCAGAAAATGTTACCGCACTTAAACAACTTCAGTAGAGTTTATGGTCTTTCATCTTATAACTATTATAAATACGAAAGTTTAAATGGATGGATGTTTGTCACTCAATAACGCCATGGTTGAATGTATCTGGATGACATTTGACACGAGAATAGCACATTCTTTTTCCCGGGAAGTACCACGTGAACGAAGTTGCGGGCAACAGCTAGTAATTATATAATTCTCAGAGCCTTACCCCAAATAAGTTGATGTCGGCTTGCCAGTCTAATTTTACACTCTTACTCTGAGGATAAGGTTCACTATATTTCAATTTCAAATGTCTACACAACAGACTATTTATACTGTAGATTGATGGCACTTGGTGGAATTTGTTGTTACACATAATGATAACTCACTTATTAGAAATAGGAATGTTCTTAAATGTCATTATAAACCTTTGAGGATGCCGTAAGGCGAAACCGGTCAGGTGTAATAAGTAATAAAGTAATGTGGAAAAGTACAAGTGAGTTATCAATATGTGTCTACACAACATATCAGCAAATTTCTAAAGGTTTAAAGACAAATAAATGTTCTAACCGCGACAAATCAACAACCCTATGTACAATTTTAATGTCGACATAATGCACGAATCCGCGTTTCACGCACGGTGACAGCACATATACGAGTTTCTAATAATTAATGTCTTGTAAGCACAACTAGGGAAACTATCCTGGGGCGTGAAAGCCAGTGGCATCTGACATATCCAATTAACACGGCATCCGGTTCCGGCGGGGATCTGGCTGGCATGCCGACTGTGAACATGTGCTATTATGTTGGCACTACCGTTTTGATTTCTTCAGTGAGTTGGCTGATTACACGACTTGATCATTGACTTTTGTAATCGGGAGACGTGTATTGCACATATCTTCTTAACATAAACATAGCTCATAGAACACTATGTCAAAAATATCTAAGTAAGCAAGCCTTACTTATTAAAGTGTAAGTCACTCTATCTTAAACCTATTTCTACTATACATATTAGCATAGATATAGTTTGTAATACAGAACCGGATAGTCACAGACCACATCTATATTTTACGAAATAGAATATGGGGCACAAAAGCACCTTGTATTTGAAGTTAGAATGTAAACTATGACCCAAATTGCTCCGAAGAAGCTGTATTTTTTTTGCTATTCTAAAGAGACCTCTAACAGACCTCTCAAAATAGTAACACTCATTAAACAAATACTTTAATAGTTGCCCAGCAAGCGATTAACTGTGATAACCGTACGATTCGGAATCGTCGATCGATAGTATATTTAAGTGCCTACTTAAGATTAGACATTATTATAATATTGGTTGTATTGTTCAATCATGTTATTTTCTTTATACTCAATGGCCCTTGTGAATCTTTAAACAAAGTCAAGTTCTATTCTATTTTTAAGTGTATGTAATTACTAATTTACATGCAAGTATGCTCTACACTTAGAAGCAAAGTATATTTATAAATGTAGCTTACCGTAGATGTCTGTAATTATGTATAGACGTGCTTGTTTATGCGTTGACTGTCATTATGATAAGTGTTTGTGTGTCATTTATAAGAACTAAGGGATCCATATGTTCTTCATCCGACGGTAAACATACAGCCTATGGCAAAGTGCCAGCTTGACGGCAATAGTCTACCGGGCACTTAGTCATAGGCTGTATATTTAGGCTCACCCTTTATTTTGTTATAAAAACAAAGCACTAATCGTTTCGTTTCTTACTTTCATTCATAAATTTACTTTTGACGGCCTATTTATCTACCTATTCGCAGCCCAACTTCCACGTAGCATCAGATCTATTGCCGAACGAGATGGCTTGTCTTCGAGAGTTGGTAAATATTTAGATTTACCAACTCTCAAAAAGATTCTAGAGCGTAAACCGCGAACTAGCAAACTGAAGACAGGATACAACCTAGCCAAATGAACTGTTGACCTGAAAAACGTAACTGTAATATACTGGATGAGTAAGATGGAGAATACAGTGCTGCGGCACACATTGGGAACCGCGATAGGGTAACAGCACTAGGTCTGAGAAAATATCGCTAGTGAAATCATCTCTTTGGAAGAAAGTAAGTTCCCTTTGATGTTGCGCGTGGAAGAGACGAGCGCATAACCTCATTTGACCCATACTTAACACGTGGTAAAGGCTGACACATGAGATTTTTCTGAAGGATGTCTTTTAGAACACGCTATTATAACGCTATTTCTACTTTTGAAATACTTACATAAGTAAATATATGAACACAGATTCAACATATTATACATTATATATGTATACACTTAGTTAAAAATATTATTCGGATTTTACAGGAAATGCACAGCACTACATGAGTAGACTCAACACTAAGTGCATCAAAAGTTACGAACTGCTCGTAGAATAGTTAAAATAGTTGTATTATAAACTTTGCTTGTTAAAGCATATAGTTTTCCAGAATTATTTTTTTTCTTACAGTGTTTCAACGAGTTTACGCTCGTTGTTGTGATCGTTAATCAGCTTTTTAAATTCACTCCACAAAAACCACTTAAAACAGAAAAATAAAAGCTGGTTTCAAAAACATTCTGTTAAAAAATTAATTAAAACACTTAGTAAGCTTATTATATCATGGAGTCCAAATGTCAAGGTTGGCAAAACTCTTGTTAGGTACATCCTTGTTATCCAACCAGACGGGAGCTAGGAACAATTAATGAACAATTGTTCGAGACGTTTGGGACAACCGCCTACGGCCGTCTAAGTCGGCAGACACTGGGCTAAGTCCTCTTAGCTTAGTGTACCGTACACTCCATGAATAGTTCAGTAATACTGAACATCAATTATTCACATTTACATAGCTATAAAGACGGTAATGAGATGACGTATCCGCCCTACCAAATGCAGGCAATCACAGTGTTGTTAGTGGTATGGATACGGTTGTTAGTGGTTTGTACATAACTAGTAATTGATAGTTTAATGATTACGAATGTTAATACAGAAAATTTTAGATATAGATACACCTAGTATTATTTAAGTAATTTTTACGATATATATTACCTAGAACTACTTACTTCCGTGAAACTTCCGTGGCGTAGCGGTAGAACGTTCGGCTGCTACACAGGAGGCGTGGGTTCGATTCCCGCTCAGTGCAAATATTTATATGCATGAATATGCAATATTTGCATTGGTCTGAGTGTTTCTATGTATAATATGTATGTATTTATAAAAAAAAAGTATCTAAGTGTCTATTCTAGATTCCATAACACAAGCTAGTTAAGCTATGCTTACTATGGGTCTAGAAAAATGTGTTTGTAGAATACTTTTTTTTTTTCAATTTTTAGCACTTAGGTGTTAGACAAGCACACGGCCCACCTGATGGGTAGTGGTTACCGTGGCCTATGGACGTATGCAACACCAGGGGTGTTACACTCGCGCTGCCGACTACGAAGAAACCTTCGGATGCCCCTCATGAAGAACCCCATATTGTAGGTGCTTGGGAAACCGCAGCAGAGAGGTCATTCCACAGCTTGAGTGTGCGTGGGATGAAGTTTCTTTCATACCGCACAGTGCGCACCGTCTCAGTTCGCAATGTGTGAGGATGAATTCCCTGCCTATGGCGAAAGGTACGATGATAGAATGTGCATATTTATTTATCCATATATTTATCTACACAAATTTGATAGAAAACAACGTACTAAGATAAAGATCAGATTTCTCGTATAAAGCTATCCAGAAAGGCGAATACTGCTTCCGTCCCTCGACTTACTTACATGCATAAGTACTTAGGCTGCGGGTATTTCAATGCAGGGTACATGAGATACCTGCTTTAGACTTACAAACGCTAGATGGTTCCTCTTTTGCATCCCAAAGTATCAGAAATCAGTATAAAATTGTCTCAAACAGAGTAACATTATTATTTCAAATAAATTTTAGGTTTCTTCTTCGGTGAATGTATTATATTAGATGGCAGAAACTCAGAGAAGAGGTGCTTCTTGCTGTGGAAAAACTTATTAATTAATTCAAGATTGTATTGATGATGACTGTGATACAACCAAAACTTCATTGAACGTAGGAATTTTATGAATTGCAATGCATTTTTATAATATGTTTTGCAATTCGAGGAAATGACTTCAGCCCCTGTAGACAATTGGCAATTCATTTTCCATATGTATGGGATTTGATGTTTATGACATGCGTTGACGACTGTCATATATGTCAAATTCCATCAAGTTGGCACTTGTTACAAATATCTATCGCACGTTTGACTTTGACAGAATTGTCGATACCCAAATCGCCAACGATTGCCATAACATTAATATCGACGGTTGAAAGGCTAAAGGCCGTAAGCGACAAGAATAGTTGATGCGCAAATTACACTGTGTTGTAGAGAGTATTTCATGTGCTTTAAGACCTTTTTTGTATGAAATTTCGATGTCGCTTGTACCTTATTGCTTTTCAACTGTCGATATATAATATTAAATGATAAGGGGCAGAAACCCACTCCCAACACAATTAATTTGACTTTGCAAACATTATAGTCTAGTTTCCCTTCCCCTGAATAGGAGCAATATGTGCAACGGCAATAATGTTATTATTAATGTCAATTTAAATGCACGGTTATTACACTTACGTCACTCTAGTATGTGGACTGCGACTAGGACATTACTGTGATATTATTTATAATATATACCTCGTAACACGTAACTTGGACCTACATGGTGGGACAAATGAGACCCTGACGCGCGCGATTTGTTATGTAATAATGGTGAATTTGAGCTCTTCCACCGCGGTAGCACCCCGTGCCATCCTTAAAAAAATCGAAAAAAAACGTGTACTGCGCGTATATAGTAGGTACGTTTTGAGCACATTTTAGGCCCAAAATATATGTCACGAGCAATACTTATAATTACATTGATATAGAAACATCATCGCATAAGAATTCACAACAAACATGCATACCTATATGTACCGGCCGGTACAAATGCCAGCTGGCAGTTGACGTTGGTCTGAACTCAGAAAATTCTAGTAAAAAATAATGTTTGTGTTTTAAATTTAATAATAAATATAGGTAGATAGTAAAAGTGACCATCGTTCTCATAAAGGTAGTAGGATTATACTTACCATCAGATGAGCTGTTTGCTTAACTGCCACCTGAGTGGTACAAAAAAGGAAAACACCAGCAGACGCAGAAACACGGTTTTGTGGGACTATGTATATGTAACATAACTATGTAAATATTTTGTTGAATCTTTTCTTTTCTTTGCCGCACCACCAAGACCTGGAATTCATTACCAGCACACGTGTTTCCTTCTTCCTACAGTCCCGGGGCCTTTAAGCGGGGCGTAAAAAAGGATCTGATGAGGCCGCCAAGCTGAGTGCCACCATTGTAACACTTAATGTCTGTAATGGTGACCCTCTTTCCTGAGACTTTGCTTTTAGCTTACCATCAGGCAAGGTGAAGTCAGGTTGGCGTGTCCTATATATAAAAAAAATAACCCGTAATGAAATGTTTGCAACTTTTATTTCTCATTACTATGTCATTACACTCATTACATTACATAACCATTCCATTTGATTTTTTGTTAAATTATGATTTAGCTGTAGGAAAATCTGTGCCAGAACTTCAGCCATCAATTTGCAGGTGTGATTATTACCTTGTTAAATATCCCGAAAAATCAAAACAATACATACATACATACAACAATACAATAAATTTCCCGAAACCTCTAACAGTACTTCGCAGTGTTGGCACTCAGACGTTGACTCTTTATCCATTTGACGCAGATACTGTCTGAAGCACCCGTACTCGGTGATCATCTTCATCAGACGGTACAAGGGGCTTCCGTGTGGCCTCTCTAGCCACTCCCTCATGATGGGTCTTACCACCGCTACTACGGCGTGCTCTAGACGCTTTGCTCTAGTATTCTGCACAAATAGCACTCACTACACAACGAGTGACAAACCACATAAGACTAACTTAAACTTCTTCTTAGTCTTAGAACTCTTAGGTATGTAATTGAGGACATATATGTCCTTGGAATCAAGGAGCTGAATAGCCACAATATTCACAAAGTCCTTTTATATATTATTAGCAAAAAGGCTTACTCCTAAGTCCTAGTGAATGTGCTTATTTCTAAAGTTCTAAGCAGAGGATTTATCATATACCGAAGTACTTTATTGTTATTAGTTTAACGTCGTTGTGTACACATAAATATTATTTTTAACAATCAACATCATGCGAGCTTTTTGCGGTTACGAAAGGTGCTATACAGTTATTAAGTGTCAAAGGAAAGTTAAACGTTGAACAAAAGTTAAAGGTTAAATATTTGAAAATAAAAATATTATTGTGGCATTATACATGTCTATACATTTCAAAAGAAAGGCCCGGTCAAAATTAGCAACTAGCAAGTACGTATGAAAACAATTAAGAAAGTAGAAGAAGCGAAAGGTGTAATACAGGATCTTAGAAAGTGAAAATATTTTGTGGTTTCTGCTAATTTCTTTGGAAAAAGGAGTGACTGTTTGTATACATTTATAATCATGCAGTAAAGGTTATTTCAAACCATTAGAGACTATCGTGAAACATGATTGCTTCTTAGTACCCACTAAAATGACACTTAGGGTCATTCTATAGCTAGACCAAGCGGCAAATAGCTTGAGCAATTTTTAAGTGTTAATTAAATATCAACTTTATTTCATTTAGACAAGGCTGAATATAGTGTGGAGTATCAAATCTCATCCAATTGAGAGTTGTTGCTGTAAATGGGATTAGATATACACAAATCAAATTTTAAAATGTTCCAAAGTTACCCAATTTTCGCAAAATAACCATTTACGGTACCACTAAAACTCCTCTTGTCTCTAGGTTTGAAATGACCCTTACTGCAGTTAGAGTAGTTCAAGTGTTAATGTCACTTGTCCATTGGACTTTATAAGGGCAGTTCAGAAGTACTAGTTACGGAGGAGCTTATGTGAAAGTTTAATAACTTTAAAAGAACCTCGGAAGTTCTCCAAGAACAGAAGCAAACTGCCCGCTGTTTGCCTGATGTCCTACAAACAATAGTATTTTGGACCGTGATCCAAGAATGTATAAGCGGATCATGGCTAGAAACACATAATGGTAGTCACTGGAGAGATTTTGTGCTGTCAGTGGGATGACAGGTTTGTTCTGCTTTGTCTTCTGCACTGATGACACATAAACTGTTTGTTCTTACAAGGCTGGTAGCATGAGTGTGACTCCTCTGGTGTTGCACGCGCCCACACACGCCTCACAATATAATAACCACTTTCTATCAGGTGCCCACAGTATCCTTATCTGCCACCCAAGTTGTGTAAAAAGATGTCCCACTGTTTAATTACCCCGGAGGGAGAAAGGCGTGATAACATATTTATTAACTATATGCTGTTCATTTTTCCTTCTTTGTAAACTTTAACACTATATTATTAAATTATTGCCTACTTTTATTATTATTATCAAAATAGCCTTATTATTTTGCTATGCGACATAAATGATGACTAAATCATTAAATTGATTTAAAATCGAAAATAAAATCAAAACACATCAAAACTGCCGCTATTATAAAATGTTTGTTGAAAACTGAATTCATATTATTTACCGCTCTGGGTTCAGAGTGAAGGCATGTAGATCTATAAATCAATGTTATCTAAAAAAGAGAATATTTTCAACAGTTTTTTATATCACCTAAATTAATTTGTAGAACCAATTAGTCTATAAGTGGTAGGAGAACAAAATGCTAATCGCAGTAAATTGTTATTAGCAATTTTATAATTAAAAATAAGACACACCTATTATAAATTTATCGTTCATCAAGTTAGGTGTTTTTACTTGAATTTTAATTTTGAAGTGCAAATAGACATCTAAAAATATTTTATTTTTTAATACTTTATGCATAAGTTATACATAGTCGGACTTAATGTCACAGGCATTCTCTACCAGTCGTCCAAAGATGGCACAGAGAAACACTCAGAAGATTTATAGAGAGAATGTAGATACCATATAGGTACACGTTATTACAAACAAAAGTTACACACAACATAAAAATAGGTTTCGGATACAAGCGCATAGCATTTTATCTATCATAATAAATTACAAGCCTATCGGCGTTTTATCGGATACATTTTGTGCAGTGTGCGCCGTTCAAAGTAATTATTGTTCTTTTGATTTTGTCTTTTCCTAATGGTAAGAAAGTGCGTCTTATAATCTATGTTTGTTTGACGACCTCCGTGGCGTAGCGATAGAGCATTCGACTGCTATGCAGGGGGCGCGGGTTCGATTCCCGCTCAGTGCAAATATTTGGATGCACGAATATGTATATTCGCATTGATCTGGGTGTTTCTATGTATAATATGTATGTATTTACAAAAAAAAATGTATCTAAGTATGTTTATCCGCATTCTAGATCCCATAACTCAAGCTAGTTGAGCTATGCTTACCATGGGTCTAGATAGCGTTGTTGTAGAATGTCGTGGAATATTTATTTATTATTTGTTTATGGTGTTCTAAACTATCTTACCGGCTAAGGCACTTATTGTTTTTTTTTATTAATTACCTTTGATATTTTATCAAGATAAGATAAGCTATTCTTTATTGTACACCATAAAAATATTATAAAATAACAATTTAACAATAATCATAATGTACAATGGGCGGCCTTATAGCTAAAAGCAATTTCTTCCAGGCAACCTTTGGATGGAAACAAACAAAAGAAATAATAGGGTATCGCATCCTAACTTCAATGTTTATTCAATGACTGCATAGTATGAGGAAAAATACAAATATATTAAGAAAGATATACAACATACACAATGGTAGAAAGAAATAATTCAATCACAAAACAAAGTAAAAGGAAATATGGGTTTCTTTCCATGGAAACTTATTTTTAAGACGCAATTCCATGTAAATTTCCAATAACAACATAAATATAACTGGTTAAATCAATTTATTTAATTAGTTAATGGATTTCATTAATTAATTCACCAATTAGTCAATTATATTAAAGTCAGGTTCCTGATCGAACTGATTTTGATCTTTATGAAATTACAACAAAATTTTTATATTGAAATTTATACGTTGTCAGTCTAGATCAGATATTATGTAAAGCTACTCATTTTGATAAGTCTTTATAGAAACTAGCTTCCTTTTCATAGCTATATTATTAAACCACGTAGCTAGGTTAAGGAGTTGGCCGATTATTTATATATATAGTTTTTTTCATACCACTTAGGTGGCAGACAAGCACACGGCTCACCTGATGGAAAGTGGTTACCGTGGCCTATGGACAAAAAAGCAGACAGATTTTTTTAACCTTTTTGCCTAAAATGCTTATTATTCGCTCGACTGAAAGGTCGACATTAATGTCAAAGTTTTATAGTCTTTTTTATATACGCCTGTGGAGCACAGAAAGAAGAGATATTACACAGGTCGTGGTACAAAGTAACATAGAATTTGCTCCAATTTTTGCTCTATTAAAGAAACTTTTTCTAACATAAATACCAAGTCAAATAGTACTGGCAATTTGTCGGAGTTAATGCGTCCTGTGTCTGTGTCTGTGTGCACAAAAAATAGTAACGCGACGATTTTTCAGTATTTGCTGTACAACTCCAATGGTGACCTAGTTAATAACACCGTAAAATTTAATATATTTCTTATTACATCAGTTTTAAATAACACACAAAATATTAGTGCTAAATAATCTTAAGTCTAAAAACAATAAATCACAGTTTTAAAGGATGGCCATTGCGATTCAGCGATTCAATGAGGCCAGCATCATGGATCTTTGCGGCGGGTACGATACAGAGTGGGTTCTTCGACGAGACAATCGCGAATTAATTTTTTGTATTTGTGTTACAATATTGATATTTTGTACTTAAATTTAAGGTAATAATAAAGTTTTATAGTAAATTAACTATTAGAAAAATCTTACGAATAGTTTTTTTATATTATGACAATAAATTTGCATTATAACGACTTCCGAATTCCAATGGAGTTGCACCTGTGATAAATTAAACTCAATTAGTTACGAGGATTGAAGACCGATGCCCTGATAACATGACAAAAAAGCTTAATACATTATATGACAATTTATAAAAACTTAATGTTAGTACTCCTGCGATATTGCATCTAAACGACACTCGGTAAATTTTGATTCACGAATATCCCTATCTTTATTTATTAGAACAATGGTAGAACATGTCCCTGATTATAAATGCAGATAGTAAACTTTTCCGACTGTAACTTTATCACATTAATATACAGCAGTTATACCGAATATTCAGCATTTGCCCAAAAATTTCTACATTTGTGAGCTTATCTAATCGTAGTGTCATTTGAAAGAGAACACCGTGAGCATGATATATTTTACATATTTGGTTTGTTGAAATTTTTTTTGTAAGTGTACAGTAGAAGTAAAGAATTATGTATTCAGTTATAATATGAGGATTATTTTATAAATGAAAGTTGTGAAGAATGAATAGAAATGAATTTTATCGTATATCAATCAAAATATGTATATGGAAAAACACTTCATTAGGTGGAGCTAGAAACTTTCGTCACCGGAGCTCTGGCATCGCTAGTAAAATGATCTCAGAAAATGTTCAACGAAATATGTCTTCATAAACCTTTATTTTATGACACAATTCAGTACGTCAGTATTCCATTCATTGTAAAGCTTTACCTCTGGATTAATTTGATATTAATCTTACTGTTTAAAGTTATTTGTGTTTTAATTGTAAGTTACTGCGACATCTTTGTCACATTTTGCTCGCTTCGGAGGCTTTACCCATACTTTGTCTCGTATTGTAATCACAATCCAGAATTATAATTCTGTTTAAATTCTCGTTGACTTATCTCGGCGTAATTATGTTAAATCTTCATTGTCATTTATTGTGATTGTTAGGGCTGGTGATTACGAATAAGATGAAATATATCTTATTACTATTGGTGATTTCATCAACATCAAACACATATATCCAGCTCAGACTCAGCCTCAAATGGCTGGCTAGAGTCAACAGTAGTGCCCGAAATATGGCAGTAGGCTTACCCCTTATTACATGGGACCGTATTTAATTTAACCTATGACTATCTAACTTGTTGCTAAGTTGGTAACAATGGTGCCGTATAAAAATCACTTAAACATGTGACTTGTAATCACCAGGTTTGATATATTTATCATCAATGTAGCCTACTATAGTCCACTGCTGAGAAAGTTTGTCTGGGTAATATTGATTACCTAAAGATAATGTCAAAGCTTTTGAAAAAGATATCTTTGTTAGAAGTTTTACAGGAACTTAACGACTTTATTTACTTTTAAATTTTCGTGTATTATTATATTCTCACGTTTAACTAATGCGTGATTCTCATATTACAATAATTTGTCTTTCTTTCTAGAACTAACTGGTGGCATTATCATGCACTTATAACAAAACACTATCTCCTGTAATACAGTTTTTAAAAAACTAGCTAGAGACTCAGGGCTTTTCACACATGTGAAATGTATCTTTATAAAACACCGCCTACTCCACCAGGGTTTTTATTCGCATGATTGCTTCACAGTAGACCGCTCCGAGTGGAAACCAAACTGATTAGCCGCAAGGTCCGGATTGATTTCCGAAAGGCGTCTCGACAAGGCAGTCCGCATTAACTTGTTCAAAAAGCTTACACACCTCATCGCGTAACACGATAGACCGATGGTGAATAATCCTTTCAGCCAAGAATTAGTTTCTCCGTCTCAAAACTATTCAACCTTCATCCTTTAGATTTTACCAGTGTACGGTACGCAGCTCCTTAAAAATGAGTGATAGTAAGAGGAATATGCTTACAGCGTAAATATTTTATTCAATTTTGGAATAAAATTTTATGTTACGTAAACAATGACTAGAATTGTTTTTTACTCTAATTATTTGTTTTTATCATTAACATGATAGAAAATGTCCATAATGTGAAACAAAGTTATTTCTGATTTCATAAAAACTGTCTGAAGTCATTAAAAACTTAATTAACTTCTTTAAATGACCTTTTATGTCTGACATTGGATAACTATTTATTGCTTGTTTGTGAAAAAAAAATGAGAAATCAATTTATAAAATTTTGGGGACAGATTTGCCTATAAATTGTATTTAAAACATTCTGTATTGTTTTGGGAAAATTCGATACTCCTTTTCACCCGACTGTGCCAACGAGGGTAATGTGTTACACGTTTTCTTTGTTCCCCTTCATAAGTCTAATGGCTGGATGGATTCCAATGATTGAGATATTGTGTACCAGAAAATTGTGGACAAAACTATTAGTTTTTATTGTAGATTAAAAAGAAAATCGCGGTTAAAATATTTACTGACGCAAAGCTTAATAAAGTGTCAAATATACAAAGTTTTACATTATGCACAGACACCTATACCTGTATAGAAATATATTAATATATCACGAGGACTTGATTTTATTTCTATTCAAAAAACATATTAGGTTAATAATCTTTAGTTGAAACGAGTTTAATTTTACATAATTGATACTAATTCGATATTTCATAAATTAGTAATAAAATCACTAACATCACGTTATCAAAATTAGACACGTGAAGAAAATATCACGTGTAATATTTCGCGCATGCGATCATAATTTGTCTTTATTATTAAGTCTAATACGGACGTTTCAATTGGTTTTAGCAGCCATGGGCACGCCTGGCGTGTGTAAAAAATAGACGAAAGGGTATGACATGAAAAATAATATAATAACATCAAATAATTCGCGACAGAACCCATTAAAAATAATTGTATTCGACTTCCTTGGTTGTTTTTTGTGACGGGGGTTTTTTAAATTTTTAATTCAATATTTATTTTACACTTTTAAATTGATGTACTCGTCAAGCTCTTTGATTTGATACCCATATTGAGGGAGTTGTGAAATAGAATGTAATTAGCCATTTTGTGGTGGCGGCCATCTTGGACCGATTTTCACATACACACTGTGTGTGTGACAGGCACGTCAAACTTATGACACCCCATCTTTTGCATCGGGGGTTAAAAATAAATAATAACGCATTAGAGTATACATTGCTCCTGAAAAGAATTACTAACTTTGCTAAGTCTAAAAAAGTTTATTTTTATTGCGCAGATTTCTGTCTGTAATGTCACTTACTTTTATAAAATTGGATATATGTTCTCGAATATATATACGGAAGCCACAGTTAAAATATTAATATCTTTGAATCATTCCTTAAGAGAATCTCTCTTGCCTAAACAATAAATGACACGAATTGCCCTTTTTTGTAATATAAAGATAGTTTTTAAATCTGTTGCTTTTCCCCAAAGAAGTATTCCATAGGACATCAGACTATGAAAATAATTAAAGTCATAATAACCTCGTATTGTATTCCCGGTGATGAGTAGGGTAGCCAGAGCTCACTGGAGAGTTTTTGTGCTGTCAGGGGGAAGACCAAAAGCTTGTCTTGCTTTGTCTTTTATACTGACGGCACAGAAACTCTAATGCTTATAGGGTTGGCAGCGGCTGCCCGCGTAAGAAGGCAACTCGGGCGTCGGAGGTCGATGAACGACTACTATTAGTAATCTAGCTAATTATACCTATAAGAGTGTACCGCTATGAATAATTGCTATTCTCAGAGCACGTGGGTCAATAAGACTAGCGGTCACTGTCGAGTAGTTACATGAGGAGTTTTTTTACTACTATAACTAACTATGATGGTTAAGGTACTAGTACCAGCCCTTACGGTCCCGTCTCAAAAATTCACCTTATTATTTTAATACGATTGGGTAATCTCCTGTAGTAAAAATAAATTATTTAACAGACCTTATTAAATTAAGAATGGTAAAATAACGTTAGAAGTTGCGTCTGTTCTTATTTTATCGTTTTTATTTATTTTTAAACATCCACCTATAATAGTACATTATTTGACAATGAAATATTATGACGTCACAATAAATAATTTCATACAAGATAATTTATAATTTACCGTTTTGACATTTAGTTAAAAATAACTAATTTGACTAGTCAGTCAAATATCCAATTAGGACAGTTAGTGCATAAAAGAAATTACTTTTGAGTTCTAAATTCAAACGGCCATGTTATAATCAAAAAATGAAGATACGATAAAAGCAGGATTACGTTCAAGCATGTTGGTATCATCAACCCACATTTCCTTTGTATACGCTTAAACGAAAAACGTAATTGCTTATATATCTTGTAAGATATAATCTGTAACTGGTAACAAGAAAAATTCCCCAACGCATTGTAAACGTATTCTGTATCACTGCAATATTTTCGTTTTGCCAAATCGCTACTTCGTTTACAAAGCGTCGAGGGAGAGTTTGATTTGGTGCGATTCGTATCGCGGTTTATCGCATATAGGTACGTTACGGAACGGCTGCGTATCGCTAGAAAGGGTAATAAAGGATGGCAAAAAGGTCTTATGGGATTAATACAGACGTATTATTTATTGGGGCACAATAATTATTTTATAATTAAGCACGATTCTAGTTGATTACTTTGTTATATCAAAATTGGTATCATTTGGGTGTGAGCGGAGTTAATTTCTTATAATATTTAGAAAAAAGTATTTTATATGTTACTCTGACGCATATATAGATGATTCGATTGTTATTATTTCAAGCCCCATCCTGAGTGATGACTTTTCAGATTTAAATTGGGTTAGGATTCTTGATCCTAGAGTTAATTTAATAAAAACATCTTGATTTTAGGGTGTTAATGGAAGACTAACAATTTACCGTATTTGTAATAAATGCAGAAAGATATTTTTTAACACCTATCTCTGAATTCATTACAATTTTATCCCCTTCTTTCCCAGTCCCTATTCATTTAAGGATCATTCACTGCTGGCTCTTCCTTCAAATATTAGACATTCCAACAAAACCTCATTTGTTTTTTTACACTTAAATCTCCACAAAAGTTGATGAGTCGGCAAAAATTTTCACCCCTCTGCCAGCTATTATGACTTGTATAAATACAAAAATTCCATTCACAATGTAACTGCGTCCAAGAGTTCATAAAAAGTGTTCATTTGAAAACTTCACGCTGGTTGTAATTCTGCACATCTCAGGAACTATGCTTTTTAATTAATTACTCTTTCTTACGCAATATTTTAACTGATAGCTGTAGTATTGTAGTTCTGTATCGAGTGTTACGTCTTTATAGGACACATCAAGCATACTCCCCTTGATACAGAACACAATAGGATTTTAGTTGAAAACTTTGTAAGCGGAAGACCAAGATTGTAGATTTCCCATAGGGCCTACACTAGTTTCAACTTCCCAGACTATATCGATAACTTCATCTGACACTCGCTTAGTTATATTTAGTATCATTAATGCAACACTCCATAGAGTAAACAATAAATGCATATTATTATTTGAATGACTAACTAGTACTTCTTAGTCACGACTTACCACTATTACAAACTTACATATTTACCATGTTTATGTATTTTTTCGAGTATCAAGACTTAAGGTAACTATATTAGACGTTACGTTTTAGAACCAGAATCTATAGTAAGTAATAGCTTGACATAAAAACTCAAGAATAGTAAATCTAGTAGTTAAGTAAAGGTCCGGTGTGTAATATTAGTCATTGCATTTAATTATATTATATATTGTACCTAATAAAAATACTTATTAAGTAGGCACAATATATACCTGAAGAGGTTAGTAGGTAACACTCACATTTCGTTAAATATCTTTTTCTGAACAATATGTAGGTAGGACACGACGGTATTGCCGCAAAATTGAGTAGTCCGACTGAGAAAATGTTGGGCCACATCAATCAAACTCCTGTTTACATATAGTATGGATTATAAAATGGAATACACATTAGAAATAGAAATTAGATTAAATAGTGAAAAAAAATTATCAGAATTTTTTGTCTTTTCCCTGACAGACCGACCATAGTGCTGTGTCACTACTAGTAGTGGTGTAACTTAAATACTAATATCGATTTGCCCCAGAAGTACCTCCGTCCTACAGAATTCCGAGGCCATAATAACCTCGTGTTGTGTTTCCAGTGGTGAGTAGGGTAGCCAGAGCTCACTGGAGCATTTTTGTGCAGTCAGTGGGTCAAATTTGTGGTGGTCAAATTTTCCTGCTTTGTCGCTTACACTGAAGGCACAGAAACTCACTGTGTTTACAAGGTCGGCAACGCCAGCGCAGTAACTCCCCTCGTGTTGCACACGTCCATAGGTCACAGTAACCACTTTCCATCAGGTGGGACGAATACTTGTTATCTGCTTTTACTTACTTATTTTATATTAAAATTATATTTTCTATCAAATACAGAACAATTCTGTTTTTAGTCGGTTTGTATAACATCCATGGGAAGAGATGAGGTTGTGTGTGTATATGAGATGAATATATTTATTTTTAACTACAAGTTAAAAAATCTAGATATTGTTTATAACATCATCTGCATCACAAAGCATAGAAAAAAGACCATTGTTATTGAATAGAAACATCATAATAAAACAGACTTAAATCAACAAAAAGCATGAAACAGGGGTTTATTTTATTAAATGCAAGCATCAACAGTGGTAAGTAAATAATTTCGCCACAAGCTTTAATATAAAAAAAATATTAATCTAAAAGAATCCAGAGCAAGAGGGAAGTAAAAACAGCGAGAAGCAAACATAAAATTGAATATTACAAGTGAATCACGAATTTTACTTGAGTAATTTAAACAATGCCGTAGATGCAGGGGCAGAGGACTTAATTTCGGTAGGAGACAGAGAAAAACGTTATGCAAATTTGTACAGCGTATTTTTTCTTCCATTAACCTTCCGGACGGGATTGTACCGAGCGCCACGGAAGGGACGACCCAACAGAACAAAAACACGCTTTTATTTTGAAACTGTAATTAGGAAATTAACGACTTAGACTTAGCAAAAACAAATGGTGTTTTCCGTGGTTCATGTGGGAATTTCGTCGCTTTTGTGAGAATTTAAATAAAAAATACTGACGATAAAATTTGTACAGACGTAATAAAGGCTAGTTTCGATTTACCTTAAGTCACTTTAAAACTTCCGTAAAATTTCTATGTAAAACAAATATTATTGAAATCTGGTGTCACAACATCAAATGAAACACGTGAGTATATCCTTAACACTTGCTTCGAAAAGCTTTTATGCTACAAAAAATGAGATTAAAATATAAAGTCCACTTCTTTCTTTAATACTTTAAGCTTTACAAATACACGGTATAATTAGATTAGTAGATATTACTAGGGAGAAGGTTCTGCAAATCTATGAAGTCTGTTACATTAAAATGTTTAACATTACAATGAGATACACGTAGGCACTGTTCTTTATTCTACAATAAATGAGATTAAAATATAACTGCTACAAGTACATAGTCACATAATATTTAGGTATTAGCATAGGTTAATAATTTCTCCGTGACGTATGTCGCTAAGTACGACACGTGAAGAGCGTGCTAACCTTTCTTTTTTTACTTCTCTGTGCTCAAAATTTCCACGTATAGACACCGGAGTGGAGGGGGAAGGTATCATAATTGCATTGCGAAACTTGTTCAATTCCTCAAAAAATGGAATGCCGTGAACGTTTCAAATTCTAAATTTCAACCTCTATTTTCAATTTCAATTCTGAATGTAAGCTCTGAGAGCGCCTGTGAAAAACTTTGTGGCATTGCAATGTGACTCATTGCTATTTACTGATAGGCAGGCGCGTAGTTCTAATTAACGCAGTCTGCGGATTGTGATTCAAATCCTTCATTGTAACAGGCGTCAGTCACCACTTTGGATTGTTCAAAGTATTATTGTGTATGTTTCGTTATACAACTCTATATCGTACTCATTATTTAGTACAAGTACTTACAAGGAAAAGGTAAGTGGAATAGGTATTTAACGTACTGTATGTAAAATTGATGGCTGTAGAAAATATTATTAAATTATTTACCGATATATTGCATAGTGCTATCTAGAGCCAAAGAAAGCATAGCTTAAATTATAATATGGTTTCTAGAACGCGTATAAATCTAGGTATGTGTACTTGGATCCGTTTTCTTATTGTAAACATATAACACACACACATAATTACGCCTTTATTCCTGAGGTTTAGACAGAGGTGAATTAACACCCACATTTCACCAATCATTGTATTCGGTCCCACGAAATAAGGGGTGAGCCTATTGCCGTTCTCCGGGCACTATTGTTGACCCAAGCCATGCATCTGAGGCTGAGTCTGGACTGTATGTATCTGTCCGATATTAAACAGCCCTATCCCTTAGTCGCCTTGTACGACACCTTATGGGAAGACATGGGGTGTTCCAAATTCTACTCTGCCGGGAAGCACATAAATACTACATTTATGATCTATAACTTTACAGAAACGACCTATTAGAGGCAGGTGGCGGAAGAATTGCTTGTTATTAAAATCCATACGAAAAGCTTATCTCTAGCAGAGAGCGTCCTGTAACTGAATTTTAATAATATCATAAATGAGAAAGTTTGTAAAAATATTTGGATGTTTGTCATTCAATCACGGTCTAACGTCTGAACGGAGCTGCTTAATATTTCAGGGATAGATTAAATCCTCGCAAACCAGCGGATGGAATTACGGGCAACAGCTAGTTGGTAAAAATTACATAATTTTATAATTTGTGTAAATGATAACAAAGACCAAATAACACAATCAGATACGGAAACCAAAACTTTCAAGAACAGTAACATCGCATTTATTATTCAGAAACGACAAAACGCTATCTAATCTAAAGCAGAAGTTTACAATAAACGACAGTAGTACCAACGTGATGGATGGCCAGTGGGAATGAGTCTGACATCAGGAGGGTACATCTTATTGTGTTTATTTCTTATCTACATTTAATTCCTGAAAACTTTAGCCGAAGGATTAGCGGTGAAGGGATTTTAGTTATCCAACAATAGATTGGCTCGTGAATCAATCTTGGAATTGTTTTTGAAAGATGATTTGTGGGCCATTCTGGAATAATAATTTAAACGTAACGATGATAATCAATATGAAACAGCGCTTTCTGTTAAATAAATAGGTAATAGCAGTTTATTCAAATTCAAAAATAGATGTAAATGTTCAAAATGGATATGCCTGTCACATTGATTTTACCACACCAGACCAGACCAGAGACTAGGACGTTACTTTAGTACTTTTCTAATTATACATGTCAATGTTTATAGCAGTATTATCACCCCTAGCAAAGGTGCAGTCTATTCACCATCGATGTCATGCTGAAAGCTGATATTTTTTTGCACAGTATCTTAAGTACAACTTCTGAAATTCTGTACAATATACAATATGTTCTTGACAGTACCATAATTAATTGTTTTCTTAAAATGCTATCAATGCTTCCACACGCTATTAAAAGATCTGTTTTCCCCAAGACAAACAAAGAAAACAATACATAGATACATTTACACAAACAGGCACTCCCTCTGATGGTCGCTCAATCTCTGTCCCCTACTCCTTATTTAAACCAATAACGATAGGTAGTCACCACATCGCACCGTCCATCGTGTAAACAGCCTATAATTAATTAGATCTCATTAATGTTGACTTCATTCTTTGCCGATTAACATTTGTTTCGTCCAACTTGAGCTCCCAAAAATACATTACCGCCGGCCCTTATATTTGTCTTCGTCGCTTCTACGTAAGGCGATAATTAATAAAGAATACCCTTTGGGTTCTATACGATTCAGTGTTATGTATCTATTAGGGTTTTATCTCTTTGCTTATATCGCTATTTTGTATATTTGGTAAGATAAAAGCAATTCGTTGTGCTTGTAATTGCTAAATGAGTTGTTCGAATCGTTGTTGTTATAAAATTATGCTCGTAAGTGTTACGTATTTATCAATTAGTATTGTAACGTGTTTTGTAAATATATTCATTAGGAAGGCTTACAACGATTGCATTATGTTTAAATGATCAAGTTATTTATATAAATCATTTATGTACAAAAGGTAAAATAATAGGCTACCTGATACTACATAACTTATCGGTAAGAAATGTTATAAAAGGAAAGATTGCAGACAAAACGCACGAGGCAAGCCATGAAGAGCAAGTAAGTACTCATACATTATATTAAATGGAACAGTTATAGGAAAAGGTACAAATCGGGAACCGCTTTCAGGAGATGAAAGGATTTTCAGAGAAAAAAAACAAGTTAATACAAGTCTGTGCCTTCAAGATAGTCTAGTTGTTGTAGTGTAGTTAAGTACACTTCTATATTGTACCTAATAAATATACTTCAGTGACCCACTGTGAAATGGTTACCACTCAACGAGTCTAAGTATATTAATCTTTGGCGTACCTTCATTATTTTGAAAGTTTTTATATATTAACAATAAAAGCCTTCACCGAGCTAAACAATGATAAAGTAAGTGGGAAGAGACAGGAGGGAGGGTAACAGAATTTATTACTTTCAAATATTTTCTTGTTAATGTTCCCGGTATTGTTAATAAAGTAATGGTTGTAGACTTTAGGCAATATGAATGAGAATATTATCCACATATCATTATACTCATCTGGTACAAACATAGTATGTTTTCTCTCTTAGTTTTGAATTTTATAACCTAACAGAATATAGTACAATGTGTAAATGATACTTATTTTAAAGGTGGCAAATACTTTATTTATATCAGCATTATAATTGGTAGAAGTATATTAATTTAAAATCATTTAATTAATTTTATGTGTATGGATACGAACACCTTTGAGGCAAAATTAGCCTCACCTGCTTGCAGATGAAATTAATAGACGAAATACTAATATAGGGTTTCCTCTTAGAATTAAGAGAAAGAGAGAGAAAAGAAAGGAAAGAGTAAACTTGAATGCCATCGGGGCTTATGTTGTGTTAACGCGAGAATTAAAGCGTTGATCTTATATGTATACTTCTTAGATTACGTATATACGTACACGGTACATTTGAACTCCTGACGTGTCAACCAGAAAGCACTGGCCGTGGACACAAACAGACGTGCTTAATGTACAAGTACAAGTACAGCATCTGTTGGAAAGCCCGCAAAGTAAAATAATCTTTATCTACGTACGCATTATATTTGGGAACACACGTACACGTACACATTAGAACTAGGCTCGACAAAACATATACCCAAGTTGCCGACCAATCCCTATAAACTTGAAAACATACTTGTATATTCAATGTTATTACTAAATCAAATTTACATGAATGAAACTTGGCCATCTGTGGATAAGGCGAAGTTGAAACCACCTAAGCTGCTTTGGCTAGGTCGAATGATCATTGAAACGGCATTGTGTCTGCCTTGCAATGGACATCGCTCAGATTAGTTTAGCGGTCGGCAGGCGATCGGTGTTTCACTGTTTATCAAAAGGGATTATAGTTATTGTTTGTGTCTATGGATGTGAAATACACATAGCTCCTGTAGGACGTTACTACAGGTATAGTTTATTTAGTAGGATTTTACTATGCCTATGCCTATGATATACTCATTCCATATTTAGGCTTTTATAATATAAAGTACTAAGGTAGACAATCGATTTTGTTTCGAGATTAGGCTCTCAATTTCTGCTAGCCATTTTTTATACCAATTATAATGAAACGCAATTAGATATATTTGTAATTTTGCATAGATTACAACGGTTTACTACTACAACTTTTCTTATCTACTTTAACATAACCTAACTGAAACATTGACAAAAAAGAAAAAAAAAATCTAACGGTAAATTTATCGAGCTGGTTGCAGCTAATCAGCGTCATGTACTGTAATGGAACCGAACTACTTCGAAATTACTACTCGATTTTCCATTTGACAGCAATTTTTTTGCGTAGTTCTCTAGAAGTAGCTTAAATTACGGCTTAGGACATCAGCTATCTGCAGCTATCTGCGGTATATCCATCGCGAACAATATCCGATACAAACAGACAGACAGGCATAATAACAAAATCGACATATTTTTATCAGTGAAGTGTTCTTTAATAAATGCATGAGAGCTGTTATTTTAACTGTACAAGCAGACACTTCAACTTTATTTATTTGTAAAAGAAGGTGTATTATATTATTAACCACATCGCAACTTACTACGTAATATCAATACGACCTGTTGTGTAATAAAAAACAATAAATCAACTACCTCTCTGCGATTTATCACACCCTTCTCACGATGTAAATAACTGCAAGCATCTTACTTTAATTTGCTATTAAGACTTTATACAATATTTATGGCCAAAAGTTCGATTTTCTTCAGCGATATAATATGTCTTACCACAGGCTGAGTTGAGCACTTGATCATGAGCAACTCTCAAAGTATTTATATTAGTATCATAAATTTATAAGAAGTCAGAGGATGCCCGCACGCACGAGCATCCTCCAAGCATTATTAATGAGACGAAATATTTCGGATTCCTAAACAACTTGACAACGAAAGTTCACGTTATCGACTTACATAATTATGATAAAATACCGACTGTATACTCAGAGGTTTTCGGAAAAACGTACGTTTTTTGATACCTAATATAAGTATTAATATTCATTTATAGCTGTTGCTATAATTCGATTTTACCATTAACTTTTTGTTTGTTTTTACATTATGAGAGGCATTTTGTCTTCAGTACTCATAGCACGAAAAAGTATCGTAATTGTTTTTTTTTATACAACTTAGGTGCCAGACAAGCACACGGCCCACCTGATGGAAAGTGGTTACCATGACCTATGAACGTGTGTAACACCAGTGGAGTCACATCCGTGCTGCCGACCCTGTAAGAACAGAGATTTAATGTGCCCTCAGTGCAAAACACAAAATCAGGACAAGCCTTTGGTCTTCCCACTGACAGCACAAAAACTCTCTAGTGAGCTCTGGCTACCCTATTCACACACAACACGAGGTTATTATAGCCGTGGTATTCTGTAGGCTGGAGGTACTTCCCCAGTCGGACTGCTCAATTCAGACGGGAATACCGTCGTGTCTAACCTCCTCGAAAACCTTACAAGAGAACGGAGCATTGCGATTGGCCGCCTGCCTACTGTGAACCTGTTTGTGTGTGAAGCCAGCCAATCGCAATGCTCTGTTCTCTTGATACGTTTACGATACGATTACCACAGTTTTTCTTGCTAGGGGTACAGGTTCCTTTTGAGATAACAGTAGGTATCATTCAAAATTGAGAACATCATTCAACACAAGGAGTAGTAATCCTGGTAAAAGCTTTTAAGCTCAATGTCACAATTGTATAACATGATGAAATGGCTACAAAAATATTCCTAATAAACACTGGAATAAGCAAGTCAGTGCAGATTTAGACGTCGAGAATAAGAGAAAATCTTGTGCTAATAAAAGATAATTCAACAAGACTCGACTATTTACCTAATCTGGAGCAATTGAAAGCACGACCATGTTGAAACGGCTTGAATCCTCGGTAAAGTCTTGAGTGCGAGTGACCTATTTAATTTGATGCCGTAGTTTCCCCGTCTGTTGCCGACTCTGATTAACTTCCTGTTTCAAATTTATATTAAATAATCCCTTTTGTTTATAGAATGGAACGTGTTAATAATGTTCCGGATACGACGTAAATTTGGAGTTAATTTGTTTGGTGCTGAAGTTATTGTAATTTGCTTATTTGCTGGCGAGTGATTGAAGTTAATTAAATAATAATATCGACACCCAATATGGATTACACTGTAATTTTGTTTACAACTAAAATCAACCTATACCTTATTGCGACATAAAAAAGTATTTTCATTACCATAAACAGTTACACAATAAATTTAAGCTAGATCTCGAATGTCGTTTGTGCGCCCATCCCTGTAACCGGTGCAAAAGTAAATCAAATCACAAAAATTTGATACAAAATTTTTGGTTGGTAAATAAATATTTTTTATTAAAATACAAGATCACGTCACATCTTCTTACCCTGATATTTTTATATTCGTGGAAATAATTGTAAAATGAATCAATATATACCTATAATCAAAATTTTGGATATTTATATTCCTAGGAATATCATATATACACATATAATCACGCCTTTATTCCCGGAGGGTTAGGCAGAGGTGAACCAACACCCGCATTTCACCAATCTTTTTTTCCTAGGAATATTACTGTAAATAATTGTTTGACATCACATTGTAACCCATTTTCACAATTGCCTCACATTCATAGATAAAACCAATATCCCGCGCTTTGTCACACGGTGCTGCGGCGGCAATCACCTCTTTTTTCACGCCTTCTCCCACCCAAACTCATGGCAGCGCAATTCAAGGAAATAGGCAACACAGCGGCTCGACACACTCCCAAAAGCTTGCTATTTGAGGTGGAGTCCACTAACATCTGTGGGCTCCATGCAAACCTCAACGCCGTCCACCAACACCTAGAGACGGCGAAACCTGCCATGTTTTTTCTAACGGAGACGCAAATACACCGCCCTGACGACACGACCTACTTGCTCTACCCTGGCTATGTTCTTGAGGAAAGTTTTCGTGCAAAAGCCGGGGTGTGCGTGTTTGTTAGGGCGGATGTTTGCTGTCGCCGTTTGCGCTGCCTAGAGGACCCATCCTTCTCCATCCTTTGGGTACACGTAGACCATGGCCCTACGAGTCAGATCTATGTGTGCCTCTACCGTTCCCATACAGGAGATGCTGAGACAACTCGACTCTTTGAATATCTGAGTCAGGCGGCAGATGATGCGCAGGAGCGATTTCCGAATGCCGAAATGGTGTTTTTGGGGGGTTTTAACGCCCACCACGAGATCTGGTTGGGCTCCTCCAAAACAGACCATGCGGGAAGAGCCGCCCACGCGTTTGCTCTGGCGCACGGCCTGACCCAATTGGTGCACGAGGTCACTAGGATACCAAGAAGGTCGGGCCTAGCACCTTCTCTGCTAGACCTTCTGCTGACGAGTGATCCGGACCGGTACAGTGTATCGGTGCGAGCCGCTTTAGGCAACTCCGACCACTGTCTGGTCTGTTCCACGGTGCCCATTATAGCGCCCCCACGACCCGTGCAGGGGAAGCGGCGTCTCTGGCACTACTCGTCAGCGGACTGGGATGGACTTCGTGACTATTTTGCGTCCATCCCGTGGGTTGAGCGCTGCTTTGAAGGTAAGAACCCATCGGATTGTGCTACTGCTGTCGCCGGTGAGATCGGTCTGGGTATGGAATACTATATCTCATACACCGATGTCACCGGTGACCGCGGGGTGCGCCCTTGGTTCGGGCGCGAGTGTGCGGAAGCTGTTGAACAAAAACAGTCTGCGTACCGCGCTTGGGTAAGGGCGCGCGCCACGCGCCATCCCAATCTGGGCCACTTCAAGGCGGCGTACAACAGAACCACAAAGGTCTGCAGAAGGGCCTACGTCAGAGCGGATGCCCTGCGCATAGCGCGGCTTGGTCAAGAGCTAGTGATGCATCCCACGGGAAGCCGTGGCTACTGGCGACTGGCTAAAGCCGTGCAAGCCAACTTCTGTCAGCCTTCGCTGCCTCCGCTGCGTAACCCTGATGGATCCCTGGCCCATGAGCCGCAAGAGAAGGCAAATTTGCTGGCTAATCTCTTTGCGGCCAACTCCCGAATCGATGATTGTGGTACGCAGCCACCAACACTACCCGACAGTGACCACGCGATGCCTGATATCCATATCAATCACTCGATGTCCGGAAAGCCAGTGGTCCGGATGGTATTCCAGCGGTAGTCTTGAAAAAATGTGCAGCGGAGTTGTCTCCAATGCTTACGCGCCTGTACCGGCTATCCTACAGTTCGGCTACAGTGCCTTTGCCTTGGAAAGAGGCGAATGTTCAGCCGATTCCCA
This sequence comes from Eilema griseolum, assembly GCA_963662185.1. Lineage (NCBI taxonomy): Eukaryota > Metazoa > Arthropoda > Insecta > Lepidoptera > Erebidae > Eilema > Eilema griseolum. The sequence goes on along the minus strand of OY759230.1, from coordinate 21,490,429 downwards.
AGAAGGGGGATCGCTCGGAGCCAGCCAACTATCGACCCATAGCCGTCACCTCAGTGCTGTGCAAAGTGTTCGAGCACATAATCAACAAACAGCTCATGCGGCACCTAGAGGATCACTCCTTAATTAATGACCGGCAATATGGCTTCAGACCGAAACGGTCAACGGGTGATCTTCTAGCATACGTTACCCATCTTTGGGGTGAGGCTATGGACAAGCACGGCGAGTCACTGGCAATTAGTCTTGACATCGCCAAAGCTTTCGATAGAGTCTGGCACAAATCGCTTCTTTCCAAGCTACCTGCCTTTGGTCTGCCTTCTAGGCTGTGCAACTGGGTTGCTAGCTTTCTGCAGGGGCGCCGTATTCGCGTCCTTTGTGACGGACGAGCTTCGGAGTTTCTGCAGGTTAATGCTGGCGTGCCCCAGGGGTCCGTCTTATCACCCACTCTCTTTCTTCTGCATATCAACGACATGCTGTCTACCGGCAATGTTCATTGTTATGCAGACGATAGCACTTTGCATGGGAGTTATCATGGACATCCTGCGGCCAAGCAGTCGGATATCGCGGAGAAAAGGCAGCTTCTTGTCACTGAGCTTGACGGGATCCTGAATCACATTTCTCAATGGGGCTCTGAGAACCTGGTTGAGTTCAATGCCAAGAAGACGCAGGCATGTGCGTTTACAGCAAAAGTATCTTCTTTCCTTCCCCTCCCCACTCTTCAGAGCACGCCACTGCCACTGCAGGACAATCTCAATATCCTAGGTATGGATGTTCGCTGCAACCTGAATAACAAAAACTACATCGAAAGTATCATCAAAACAGCCTCACGAAAACTCGGAGTCCTGAACAGAGTGAGACGATTTTTCACGCCGGAGCAGCGGTGTCTTCTATACAAGACACAAATTCGCTCCTGTGTGGAGTACTGCTCGCATCTCTGGGATGGTTCAGCAAAGTACTTACTAGATGCTCTCGACAGGTTGCAGCGACGTGCGGTCCGCATCATTGGGAATCCCGAGATCACGAACACCCTAGAACCTTTACAGCTGCGTAGAGATGTTGCGTCCATGGCTGTATTTTACCGTTTGTACCATGGGGAGTGTTCTGATGAGCTCTTCCAATTAGTCCCACCCTCCCCTTTCCTACACAGGACAACGCGTGCAGGTCTTAGATGTCATCCGCACACGGTGCAAAACATCCGATCAAGAACCAAGCGGTTCGGAGACTCTTTCCTCTGTCGCACCATTAAGGCCTGGAATTCATTACCAGCTCACGTGTTTCCTTCTTCCTACAGTCCCGGGTCCTTTAAGCGGGGCGTGAAAAAGCATATGATGAGGCCGTCAAGCTGAGTGTCACCATTGTCACACGGTATGTGTAAGTAATGGTGACCCTCTTTTCTGGGACTTTGCCTTCAGCTTACCATCAGGCAAGGCGAAGTCCAATTGACGTGTCCTATATAAAAAAAATATAAAAAAAAAAATATATTTGAATTTGAATTTGAATTTGAATAACAAAATTATTATAAAAATAACATTATTATTTGAATATTAAATTAATTTTCCTCGAAATATTTTGTATCACAGCGTAATTAGTGAATGGTATTTACTGTAATACTATTGTATTACTTTAACACTTTAATACACAAAACAATATTTTTAGCATTCTCAGAAGCACTCATGACTTCCTGTGATGTGCATGTGTTTGGACAAGTAGCAGGCGTCAGCAGGTGGGTCATAGTCTGCAGCGTAACTCTGCATTCACATCATGGGTCCACTTCATTTAAGTAACCCCCACCAAATCCATTTTTCACTATTTCGACTGACCTGCTTCGATCGTTGTATGATTCCACTGGAAACTAAAACGAAACGACTTACGATAATATTAATATGGAATGTCAAAATGAATAAAATCTTGAAATCCCCTGAATAAATCAGACACTCGTCACATTGAATTTCTAGATACTAAATTTACCAATTATCGCTTAGCTTTACTTATCAAATCCTTTTGCAAATAACAATTTACTAATAAATTTTAAAGCATTTACTATATAGGTATACTAAATGCCCATGTGTAAATCTTTCTGTAAATTTAAACTTAAATCCACCCTAAATGTTGAAGAAAGTAGTGATGCTACTCTTACACTAATTTTGTTGGCTATGTGTGAAGAAGTGTTGTTATGATGTAGGAGAACGCGGTTTTTGTCGTCTTTCGCGAACTTTTTCTAATACCCTAGGTAAACAAGTGGCAGAATACCAATCGGCTCTAAAATCTTTTCGACTGCGATCCATTTTTGTTGCGTACGTAGAACTTTGATGTGTGATAAAAAATAATTGGCAAATGATCTCCCGCCAATTGTTTTTTTTATAATTAAGATGGTGGCAACGTTTCAAAAAATATAACATTCGAAATTAGCTAGAATAGCAATACCTTTAGTGTGTCCATGTATAAAAATCACGAATACTTAAATTATAGACAAGCTTGGAAACGAGCTGTTAGCTCAACTATGCTACTCAAGTAAATTAATTTAAAATTTCTTGCCGGAGTCTTCACAGGTCTGAGCCGCGTTTATTACCGGTTCCGGTGGTCTATTTGCTAAACTAGTCTATAATATTTCTTTTTAAATTGACGTTTTGTAAGTACCGATTTAATGGTATATACAGACTATATTATTTTTGACTTTGGTCCTATATCGGACCGGATAGTGTGAAAACGGCCTTAATCACTGATACCACTGAATAGATAAAATAGTTGCCGATACTGATGATGTCACGATAATGTATCTAAGTGGCAAGGTCTATCAAATCATGATTAAAAAAATAAAATAAAAATATTATCCTGAAGAACGATAAAATCAGCGTTTCTATAAAAATAATTCACGATCCTGGTTAGTTACATATCTATGTAGATACTTTCAAACTTGATATGGTCGGACCTTTCAAGCGAAAGTGAATGATCTGAAAAGTTTTACAAACATATTGGCCCTCATTGCCGTTTCGGGAAACTCTGTAACGAGTTCACTTCCCTGATTGATGAATGTGACTACCCGACAGTAGCCCAAAACACGTACTGATAACGTAACACATTAATTTCTCGAACCTAGCGGACGATAAATATTGTTTCGCTTTATTTATTTTTGGTTTTTGTTTGACGTTGCCACAAAGCCATTGAGGACAAACGTTTTATGAGTTGAAACTGTGTCACTGGTGACAAACATAAGCTAATCGCAACATACGGCTGGATGGAACATGTGTTTGCTCAGGCACGTTTCAAATACCCTTTTGTGTTTATCTCTTTTTATTGAAATTGTTATTGTTCGGAAAAAAGACTACCGTTATTTGTGATAAAAAATTGTAATAAATAAAAAATATAACTCATTCGGAAGAAATTTCAAAGATGTTACGTAGATATATTCCTTTTCTATCAGGCCGGTAGGTCGGTCTAAGAAGGTACCTATAATATAAGCGCTTGTAAAAGCAGACATGCAAGGAAGAAAGGAAATGAGGTAATAAAGGGGATGGGGTAAGGTACGTAGTCCTATTATTTATTCTGTGGTATGGTGTTCAATGCTCTTACAAATTAAATACGAGGTACTAAATACCTTGCCGTGTACTTTCATATATATATGAAAAATGTATGTACCTTGTATGGATTTAAATATTTGTCAACTGCCATTTTTTTATAACAATCCACCTATCATAAGTTATATTACAAAATAACAAATTTTGATAGCACCAATAAAAACATTCATCCAAGACATTTTTAAAAACGTTTACAATAAAAAGAACTACACCGTCATGTCACCTATTAATGATTTACGCCGATTCACCCACCTCGTTGCGATCTGAAGAATCGAAAGGCCACTGTGAAATTCAATGCACAGCCCCACTAATTAATTCGTCCTGGAAAAAACGTTCTATTTTTTCCTTATATTGCCATCCTTGATTTTCAACTTCTGTAGTGAAAGATTAATTGAAAAAGACAATTATAGAAAGTTATTATTATTACTTGGTACCGATGCAATTTTTCACCGAAAGCGATTAGGTGTTATAAGTTTGATGTGTATGTGTGTCTGTCTGTGGCATTATTGCTCCGGAACGGGTGAACCAATTTGGATTCACTTTTTTTTATTTAAAAGATGTATTAGTCGGGTGTGTTTTTAGCTATGTTTGAAACAAATTGATCCAAGGTGGACGCCGCCACAAAATAATGCGGCACATATTTTTTCACAACTCTCTTGTTAAGTGTATCAAATGCAAGGGCTTGACTATTTAAACACCATATACTTTGATAAATTTCAAATTCAAAATGGCCATCCCTACAAAATAGCGAATTTTTTATTCACAACTCTCTGAATATGGGTATCAAATCAAAGAGCTTAAACAAAAACAACATAACAAAATAGACGTAGAATCAATAGATCGTAGTAGATCAATTTAAAAAATAAGAATTTAAAACCCTGTCACAAAAAATAACCTCCAAAAACTTGAAAATTAATTGTGTTGATTAACCCTTTTAACTTTGATATAAGTAATATTTTGATTCAAGCGTTGTCATGTCGGAAGGACTTATTATGACAGAGTGTTTTACCAGTTACGGCCCCCGTTCATAAATTTAATTTTGTGTATCGTTCCACGTTACGTTAGAATCTTTATTCTTGTAAGTTTCAAATATTCTTTATCGCAATCGTTTCCGTGGGTGTTTTGTTTCGTTCCTTTGCGAGTTAGGAGATAAATGTTGGCGATTATTTTGTTGGTGGTACGATAGCGGTAGGTTAGCTTACGATACTGGCGCCCTGTAAATCACCCACCCCTACTTCTGATAACAAGAGCTGAATTTCATTGTAAATCATATATTTGTTTTAGCAATCTTCGGTTGCGATAAAATGTTCAATAGTCGGTATGATGAAAATTTTGGATTAAATTACGGTTCTCATTCTATTAAAATCGATTAATATAGAAAATATTGAATTGGTCCAGGCGGGATTCGAACCTGCAATCTTTTCTTTGCAGGGGGAATGTTCTGGCCACTGAGTCACCGAACCTTTACCTGAAAACATTCTAATTATTCTAAACACATGTTTGTCTTACGGAGAATTTTGAGAGCCGTCTACCGATAATCGTACGAACTGACGGAATCAATTAATGGATGCAACATCAATCATTTTTAAACATTGATCTTCGCTCAAACTATTAAATGAAATTTGAAAGCAATTAGTATGCAATATATCGACGGGTAAAAGAAAATAGGGCATTAGCGACATTTTGGTCAAAAATGAGTTATTATGCCATTGGACTTAAAATTTTCTGCTCTTTAGAATGCGCTTACTCCCATGGCTCTACGATGACTTTTTTGGCGTTTATGCCCAAGCAAAACAGATACAATTTATAGTGTTATTTTTGCTAACCGACGAAAATTCTGGTCATTTTTGCTATAAAGGTGATTGTACCCCTACAAAAATGATTTATTTTGGGTTTGTTGTCGGTAATACTTTTTTACTTCACAAGGGTGCCAAGCTTTTGGTTGTTTATGCCTTTTAAGCATTTCAATTGAGAAGTACAAATGTTGCTTAAAGCTTACTTCCATTTTGTAATTTAACAGAGCCCTGGCGCTTGTGCCCTATATACAAAATGCATACATATTATCCCCTATTTCCTTTCAGTTCTTAATGACAGCCAAGTCGGTTATGCTCTATTATATAAATTGATTTTAATATGACACTGGTGGTTACACCTCACTTCCGTTTACTAATATAAATACGATTCGTGTTTTTATTAGTAAGGGGGTTCATTTTGATTTTTCTTGATTAAAAAGTATTAAAAAAACTCCTTTTTTATTTCAAAAAACATCACACTATCTGCTCGTTAGCAAATATGAAATAACGAGCTATATCTTTTAAATCTACCATTTAGTGTAAAATTATAGCAGGGTATACTGTAATAGGCTTCTTAGTAAAATAGATCCTTAGTATGTTTCTGTGAAAATTTACTCCCAAGCAATTTCACCCTACTTTAGAAGTTAGAGACCCAATTACGGTGTCGTGTAATATCTGTTTTAGATATTTTCCTGATGAAGGATTGTGTTGGTTGCGCTACTTCACTACTTTTGGGGTGGCTTTTCATCCATATTTCTTTGCTTCGTAGCGACATTGTGTGTTACTAATGTCGTATATCCTGGTATTGTTTTGAATGCCGAGTGTTTCTTGTGCCCTATTACCTTTTATACAACCACTATGAAAAGTACCTTATCCTTCTTTTCCTATAATATTGATTGAACGGTCTAGTCGCTTATACCCTTTTACCTTGCGAAATGATAAATTGGAATGTCGCATATGCTTCTTATCCTTTAATATTTGATTTTGTCATTTGTATCTTATGCCATATTTCCTCATTCAAAAATTATAAGCTGTGGTTATAAGCGACAAAAACTACTTTAAATAACGTCAAATCACTAAAACTAAGAATACCAGTAACTGTTCCATTTCTATCTGATTTTATAACTGTTTCGCTTTTCACAATATCTTAATAAATGACAAAAATACGTCAGTTTTTCTAAAATTTAAAACTTTGAACGGCTCTCCTGAACATTTCATCTTTTGTCGCTTATCCCCTATTTCCTTTTAACCGTCGTGTATAGAATAATCTGTTTGAATAGTTAGCATAGGTACTAAATACTTTGAAGTTTCATTCAAAAATCTCAAACCATTGTATAAAATTAATTTAATCTGGTGGTAGAAACTTGGTGGCACAAATTTGTCTCAAGTTTCGACCGGGTAGGTACCACCGTGCACTATTGCGAAAAACCCTCCATAGCAATTCAATCTCGGTTGGATTGTGTTCAGGGGTCAGCATGTGCATAGCCGGGCAGAGGTGGTGGTTGTCGCAGCACTAGTGGGACCAGTGGGTCTTGGCGTAGTCTAGTGGGGATGGCGCGGGGCGATGCGCCGAACAGGGAGACCTGTAGAAACGGTGGTGCCGCTGGCCGCCCGCGGTATAGTACAGGGGCCCAACTGGGGTTAACCACCTTGGGAGGCTGCCTCACCAGGCCGCGCATAATCCCGATATGGTTCGTCGTGCCGGTTGGTGACCGGATTTGGGAGCCCGGCGACCATACTCGGGGGGGTACGGGGGCCCTTCCGTTCGGCGCGTCGGCTCTCGCCATGCCTCACATTCATAGATAAAACCAATATCCCGCGCTTTGTCACACGGTGCTGCGGCGGCAATCACTTCTTTTTTCACGCCTTCTCCCACCCAAACTCATGGCAGCGCAATTCACAGAAAAAGGCAACACAGCGGCTCGTCACACTCCCAAAAGCTTGCTATTTGAGGTGGAGTCCACAAACATCTGTGGGCTCCATGCAAACCTCAACGCCGTCCACCAACACCTAGAGACGGCGAAACCTGCCATGTTTTTTCTAACGGAGACGCAAATACACCGCCCTGACGACACGACCTACTTGCTCTACCCTGGCTATGTTCTTGAGGAAAGTTTTCGTGCAAAAGCCGGGGTGTGCGTGTTTGTTAGGGCGGATGTTTGCTGTCGCCGTTTGCGCTGCCTAGAGGACCCATCCTTCTCCGTCCTTTGGGTACACGTAGACCATGGCCCTACGAGTCAGATCTATGTGTGCCTCTACCGTTCCCATACAGGAGATGCTGAGACAACTCGACTCTTTGAATATCTGAGTCAGGCGGCAGATAATGCGCAGGAGCGATTTCCGAATGCCGAAATGGTATTTTTGGGGGATTTTAACGCCCACCACGAGATCTGGTTGGGCTCCTCCAAAACAGACCATGCGGGAAGAGCCGCCCACGCATTTGCTCTGGCGCACGGCCTGACCCAATTGGTGCACGAGGTCACTAGGATACCAAGAAGGTCGGGCCAAGCACCTTCTCTGCTAGACCTTCTGCTGACGAGTGATCCGGACCGGTACAGTGTATCGGTGCGAGCCGCGTTAGGCAACTCTGACCACTACCTGGTCTGTTCCACGGTGCCTATTATGGCGCCTCCACGACCAGTGCGGGGGAAGCGGCGTCTCTGGCACTACTCGTCAGCGGACTGGGATGGACTTCGTGACTATTTTGCGTCCATCCCGTGGGTTGAGCGCTGCTTTGAAGGTAAGAACCCATCGGATTGTGCTACTGCTGTCGCCGGTGAGATCGGTCTGGGTATGGAATACTATATCTCATACACCGATGTCACCGGTGACCGCGGGGTGCGCCCTTGGTTCGGGCGCGAGTGCGCGGAAGCTGTTGAACAAAAACAGTCTGCGTACCGCGCTTGGGTAAGGGCGCGCGCCACGCGCCATCCCAATCTGGGCCACTTCAAGGCGGCGTACAACAGAGCCACAAAGGTCTGTAGAAGGGCCTATGTCAGAGCGGATGCCCTGCGCATAGCGCGGCTTGGTCAAGAGCTAGTGATGCATCCCACGGGAAGCCGTGGCTACTGGCGACTGGCTAAAGCCGTGCAAGCCAACTTCTGTCAGCCTTCGCTGCCTCCGCTGCGTAACCCTGATGGATCCCTGGCCCATGAGCCGCAAGAGAAGGCAAATCTGCTGGCTAATCTCTTTGCGGCCAACTCCCGAATCGATGATTGTGGTACCCAGCCACCAACACTACCCGACAGTGACCACGCGATGCCTGATATCCATATCAGGCAAAGCGATGTCCGTGCAGTGCTGCAATCACTCGATGTCCGGAAAGCCAGTGGTCCGGATGGTATTCCAGCGGTAGTTTTGAAAAAATGTGCAGCGGAGTTGTCTCCAATGCTTACGCGCCTGTACCGGCTATCCTACAGTTCGGGTACAGTGCCTTTGCCTTGGAAAGAGGCGAATGTTCAGCCGATTCCCAAGAAGGGGGATCGCTCGGAGCCAGCCAACTATCGACCCATAGCCGTCACCTCAGTGCTGTGCAAAGTGTTCGAGCACATAATTAACAAACAGCTCATGCGGCACCTAGAGGATCACTCCTTAATTAATGACCGGCAATATGGCTTCAGACCGAAACGGTCAACGGGTGATCTTCTAGCATACGTTACCCATCTTTGGGGTGAGGCTATGGACAAGCACGGCGAGTCACTGGCAATTAGTCTTGACATCGCCAAAGCTTTCGATAGAGTCTGGCACAAATCGCTTCTTTCTAAGCTACCTGCCTTTGGTCTGCCTTCTAGGCTGTGCAACTGGGTTGCTAGCTTCCTGCAGGGGCGCCGTATTCGCGTCCTTTGTGACGGACGAGCTTCGGAGTTTCTGCAGGTTAATGCTGGCGTGCCCCAGGGGTCCGTCTTATCACCCACTCTCTTTCTTCTGCATATCAACGACATGCTGTCTACCGGCAATGTTCATTGTTATGCAGACGATAGCACTTTACATGGGAGTTATCATGGACATCCAGCGGCCAAGCAGTCAGATATCGCGGAGAAAAGGCAGATTCTTGTCACTGAGCTTGACGGGGTCCTGAATCACATTTCTCAATGGGGCTCTGAGAACCTGGTTGAGTTCAATGCCAAGAAGACGCAGGCATGTGCGTTTACAGCAAAAGTATCTTCTTTCCTTCCCCTCCCCACTCTTCAGAGCACGCCACTGCCGCTGCAGGACAATCTCAATATCCTAGGTATGGATGTTCGCTGCAACCTGAATAACAAAAACTACATCGAAAGCATCATCAAAACAGCCTCACGAAAACTCGGAGTCCTGAACAGAGTGAGACGATTTTTCACGCCGGAGCAGCGGTGTCTTCTATACAAGACACAAATTCGCTCCTGTGTGGAGTACTGCTCGCATCTCTGGGACGGTTCAGCAAAGTACTTACTAGATGCTCTCGACAGGTTGCAGCGACGTGCGATCCGCATCATTGGGAATCCCGAGATCACGAACACCCTAGAACCTTTACAGCTGCGTAGAGATGTTGCGTCCATGGCTGTATTTTACCGTCTGTACCATGGGGAGTGTTCTGATGAGCTCTTCCAATTAGTCCCACCCTCCCCTTTCCTACACAGGACAACGCGTGCAGGTCTTAGATGTCATCCGCACACGGTGCAAAACATCCGATCAAGAACCAAGCGGTTCGGAGACTCTTTCCTCTGTCGCACCATTAAGGCCTGGAATTCATTACCAGCTCACGTGTTTCCTTCTTCCTACAGTCCCGGGTCCTTTAAGCGGGGCGTGAAAAAGCATATGATAAGGCCGTCAAGCTGAGTGTCACCATTGTCACACGGTATGTGTAAGTAATGGTGACCCTCTTTTCTGGGATTTTGCCTTCAGCTTACCATCAGGCAAGGCGAGGTCCAATTGACGTGTCCTATATAAAAAAAAAAAAAAAAAAAAAAAAAATAATAATCCCATTTGCTTTGAATGGCTTATCTTTTTTTTCATGAACGTTATGTTGTTCATTCATTCATTCATAAATTCACGCCTATATTCCCGAAGGGGTAGGCAGAGGTGCTAAGCACCCACATTTCGCCAGTTTATATGTTTAGGTCCCAATGTAATTGGTGGCGAGCCTATTGCCATTAACCGGGCACTTATAAACCTACGATAAATACACACATAACTTCGAAAAGCATCGAAAAGTCATTGGTGTGTGCCATAGTAGAACCTGGGATCGAACTCGAGACCTCGTCTCAGCAGTCCATTACCCATACCACAAGGCTAACGTTATGTTGTTATGTTTTATTAATGTATATATTATAATAGATTTAATCAGTGAATATAGATAAAAAGACAGATAAAAAAATTAAAAATCAAAAATGAGGATGCTTAAAGTGAATTAAATGATATGAAATATAAATTAAATTAAATAATTTCCACAACAGCGTGAGATCTAGTAAGTAGGGGAAATATTTTAAACGTGGAATCCCTCCCTGGTAAGTCTGGAATTTTGATGGACCGAATGTTGCGTATTAACGTTACAGATATAATTTTCTTCCATCTTCTTTATAATCCACGTCTTCCTCGATTTTAAAATACCATTACTGAAGACCAATCATTTTATTACCAATTCATCACTATCTCTTAATGGAACTTGCCAATTATTGCAGGTACTATTGCAAGCCAGTGCTTTGAGCCAACGTTCATGCATTTACGGGCTCTCTCACCTACCTTTTTGCATTTACAAGAAATAAGTTTTATCAAGATTTCCCAAGCTGGGAGATTCAGCAAACGATAAGTCTGGAAATAAGTTGCTTGACCAAAGCGACTTTGCGCTCTCGTATAAAATTTGAGCTAATCCTTTTACATTAAAAAGCAGAAAACATAAATAAAAGGAATTTTCATTGAAATACAAATTATTGAAATACTATTTATCTGGTAAGGCAATATTATCAATGGAATGCTTTTAGGTGCGATTTTTTGAATTGGTGGTGCAAAGTGCAAAAACACCATACAGCCAACTTTTAAAGAACTCATTGGAATTTACAAGCCACCAACTCCTAGAAGCTTTTGTGCTGTCGGTGGGAAGTCCCAAAGCTTATCCTGCTTTGTCTTTTACACTCACGGCACGGAAAGTCTGTGCTTACAAGGCTGACAGCGCGAGTGCGACTCCCTTGGTTTTGCACACGTCCATAGGCCACGGTAACCACTTTCGGTGGGCCGTGTGTTTGTCTGTCAACCAAGTGGTATAAAAATATTATTTATTTACATACATACATATATAATCACGCCTTTATCCCCGCAGGATTAGGCAGAGGTGAGTTAACACCCTCATTTCACCAATCATTGAATTCGGTCCCACGTAATAGAGGGTGAGCCTATGAGTCACGCCATGCACCTGAGGCTGAGTCTGACCCTTTAATTAAGCACCAAATAGTTGAATTATGGTACGAATTATCGAGGAGATAATAACAAGAATGCACGCTTTTTGCCCGACTGTCAAGGAAGGCCTACCGCCGACCAGTGGGCCTACCATAAGTTAATAGACGATCTTATTTGGGCTGATTCAGAGGACGACGTCCATCCTTATCCCCCTGAATTGCAGCCCAAATAATAATAATAATAATAATTTATTACCAAAAAACACACATACAGTTACATTTCCGGTGGCCCCACACTAGGCCTAGGCCTGTCCTGTGGGTGCCTGTTACAATACTGGTTTACAATATTTCAATATTAGTTCGGTTTACGCTGTAATTGGTAGCAAGATCATATATTTAACAAAGTTTTTTTTCATTTCCAATTTTAGAAGGCAGGTAGTAAGAAGAATAATATCTATATATATAAACATACACACACATATACATATTCATATGTCATAATTACAATAATAAAGATAATGTATTTTAGATACATATAATATATACATACATATATATATATACATATACATAGGTACATACATACACGCTCATACATACACACACATATATCTGCGCGCCCATATACATAATATAAAGAGTAATGTATGTATTGACATTCTCACGCAATCGATTTAGGTAGGTATTGAAGTGAATACTACGCTAGGTGTATCAGTAGATGTATCAGTGAATGTAACGATCACTTGTAGTAGGTACGTCATGATACAGTACACACTTTATGTGTGATTTTACTTCTCATATTGTATATATCTATATAATATATCATTTATGCCATAATGTCCCCGTCCGGCGCCAATAGTAATGTTTCTTTTTTAATACCTGCTCTATATCTTAATTATTTTATTGATCATGGTAATAAATTAAAGTTGATTTATTTTTATAGCAAAAAAATCTATTTTCGAGGCGATATAATCGAATTTGTAACAGTTTATATAAATAGTTTAGTTGTATGTGGACACGTTTAGCTTCATAGTGAACCGGAATTTAGGTTTTTTTTTGTTGTTTTTTATGTAACCAGACATTTGAAGACTAGTCGATCACAGTTTAAGTATGTAAATATATGACAATAACGATTAAAACGTGTATAAAAAGCGTCCAGTCGAGACATCTGGCAATTAAAACAGTTTGGTGTTATATCATCTAATAGTCCAATAAAACGCGTTTGCTATAATTGTATAATTTATTGATATACATTAAGCCACAAAATATTATAGCTCAATGAATATAATTAGCAACTTTTTTGGTTGTTTATACTTAACTAAAAATATAGAAGAAGAAAAATTTGGCAGTACCTAACTTATTCAGATAGTACATGACAGATCGAAATGATTGTTCTATCACGTACTCTAGTAGTATTTTCACTAATGCGTTCCTCACTATTGTAAGATCTCAGGTCCTGGGAATAACACCACATGAACCCACTCCTAAATCAAGCAATTTAGCCTGGCTAGAAGGGTATAGGTTTAGGTTCCTGTAGTTTGCAGGTAAATATTCCACACACACGATTATGGGTGTATAATTCACATACCCACATTTATATACGCGCTAAATATAACATTATCAGACACTAGTGCATTTTCCTGCTAAACACTGAAAGTGATTTCTCTCTGTCTATTTTTACATTGTATTCGCGTTAGTTTCATGAGCAGAAAGTACTTTTCTCTGTATTACTCAAATAGGTCACTAATTAAGATTTATTTGGTACTATTTACATTTAGCTCAACGTTACAGCTACACTTCTAACGATTGAATGAAATTGTTAAAGCATTTAGTCTTTCTTTTTCTATCTTTAAATTTAATCGATTTGAATAGTTAGCACACTAAATGCTTTAAAAGTTTCATTCAATAGTTTGAGCGGAGACATCAAAAATCAATGTTTAAAAATGATTGCAACATTAATTGATTCTACTATAGGTAGATGGCTCCCACAGTCGCCGTAAGGCGGATATTTGTATAGAAGAATTTTGATGGTTGGTGGTTTTAGGTGAAGGTTCGATGGCTTAGTGGCTAGAGTGTTTCACCTGTAAGGGAAAGATCACGGATAAGAATCCCGCCTGGACCGTTTTAATGTTTTCCATCTTAATCGATTTGTACACTTCTAACTATGTGATAACTACCATCTTTAGTCACCGCACGATCTTGGCTGCTGAAAAGTAACCAAGATTCACTCTGCTGCTCCTCCAGGTTAAGTTAATGCTTTGAGAATATTATCCCAAACTCACATAAAACATTTGGATAATACTAAACATTCACTTTATCACTTTATTTGGGTCAAAGAAAATCTAAATGGAGCACTTTATATCTCAAACAGTCATCTATCACACAAACTGCAGCAAAGAAACCCGATATATCACATTAACAGTGGTATGAAAAATTCATTAGTTCCGTATATCGCGGCGTCATTACCGTGCAGACGAGGCACCTTCATCCATCATTCACTCGCTCTTCGTCTTAGCATGCATTTTCGAGATATTTTCTGCAGATAGAAGCATTTTGTACATGCCAATATAGTGCAAACAGGTCGTAAATCTTGATTAATAGCAAAGATAAAAGGTAAATAATAAATTCAAATAGTAATCAGAAATTATTTAAATTAGGAAAAATAATTTCCCTGATAATAATTATTTTCCCAAAAATAATCAAGGCTAGGCAATATTTTTAGTTTAATCCATCTTTAAATCTCCATTTAACATGAAGATGGTTTGTGTCTTTAAATAAAGTGTTTTCTACCGAATATGTATAGCTATTTTTAGTATTACCTCGTGAACTAAGTAAATATAACTCTAAAGTTTTAGTCACATGACGCCATTATTATGTATTAAAAATGTGTACTGATCAAACCGAAATTTCGCCCACAGTTCCGAACTCTTACATATTCACTGGTAAAGTTCGTAGAGCGTGAGACGTATCTACTTTTATCTACTCACTTGTGGTGGGAACTAGTTTCCTTGTTCGTTTCTACTTTATTTTCTTGGCAAATCGTGAAAGCGATCATGTAGCAAAACACTCTTATAGATTTGGCCCGAGGGAACTTTGACTTGAAGTTGGCTAGTGGAGACGCAATACGATGTGTTTGAGAGCAAAACGATGTTCTGATGGTAAGATGCGGATGTGAATGCTATCGCCGAAGGCCGTTCTAGGTTCGTACTTAATGCTTGATGCTGAAGGAAATGTTTAATGTATCGTTGGGACTTATAATACTAAAATGCGTTAGCAAGAAATACCATCACTTTAATATTGAACCTCTGTAGGTTCTGATGATATTATTTGACTCTTTAAATAATAATATCATCACTGACGTTGAATTATATATACTCGACTAAAAACACTTTCTGAATATGGTATGTATTTTTAAAGATCACCAAAACTTTTATAGCCATACAGGCTGTATTATAAGTCATAACATATTATAAATATCGTAGTATAAATAGCATTGCACAGCAAAAATGCAGGTTGAAATCCCTAACCTCCCTAGATAAGCGGGATCGAGAGGCTGCATGAGACTGTTATTACATACGATTTTAATACTTGTATTACATACGATTTTAACCAGTAGCCTTGCTACAGATACTCCTTTAATTCAATTCATCATTCAACTTTCAATTCAATAGATTTTCATCTACGTAAAACATTAATTTTTATATATATTATTCTTCGCAGAGAGCTGAACGGATTTGAAAGTCAACAGTTACACCGCCTGGCACCTCCAAGGTAAAAATCGGGCAATGCATTTCATTATTCAATACTGTTGGTGCATTTCGAAATTCAAGAAGCCAAATGAATATATACACACAATTAAACATAGAATTTAGACATTGTATTGTATTAGGTTTTGTTTTGATAGGGAAAGTATAAAATCTACACTGAAATAAAATAGCATTATGAATTTAGATTACTTTTATAACGTGGTTGAATGTAATGAACAAATTTTGTATTATTGCAAATGGACTTCATATTGTATAACTTCATTTCAAAGTAATCATAGGAGTCAAAACTTTAGATACTTACTTTCCCTGAGTAAAATTAAACTTTGTAAAAATGCATGAGACGGTAGAGAAAATTCCAAATTATGACAAAAATGCTCAGTCTGCAATATGTGAGTGAGCCCACTTAACGACGTCAGCATAAAGATAATAGGAAAAAGTTAAATTATGTCGATGTGCCGTCTCAGAAGTCGGGACGGGACCGCTTTACCGCAGTAATGTCCACCGTTATAAAAGTTGAATTTATGGTTCGAATTATTTCGTTTTCTCCCCAATTCTACTCCCTCGCTGTAATGTCCAGGTGCATGATATCAAGTGAACTTTTAACAAAATGTTATATTCAGACATTATACTTGCTTACTTTTCTTTTATTGGGCTATTTGAATATGATTTGATGAGTTAGGGAAATATAACTTTTTAGGAATATCTTCTTTGCTGGCATAGTTTTGTAACTTTTGAACGGAATATAGAGCTCATGAGCCCATTAACGTATGCTTTATTTATTTATATTTTACCAAACAAAACTGTTTTGTTAAGATTTTATTGCAAAAATTAATTTATGTTTTATGTTTATACCTACTTATAATTTATTGGTTTTGACATGACTGAGATAAAATCAATTCATTGTGCGAACTAATAAAAGAAATTGGGAGCAACTTCATTTGATCAAGATGAGCATTATCGGTATACTGTCTTCCCATGGTGTAATTAAAGTGCATATTGATGTCGGCTCTGAATTGAACTTATCCCACATTCCATTTTTAATATCCAACACAGCAAGAAAAATTTTGTAAATATATTTACATAAACAGATTAAGAGCATAAGCGCTTACCAAAAATAGTACAACAGCCGAATCACGATGAGAATTTCATGCATAAAGGAGTTCGTAAAGCATTGGGTCGGTAAGCAAAATATTCGGCCTCTATTACTTACGGCCAGCGGTTGGGTGCGACCCGACACTCTCGCTCCTTAAAAACAAATTATTTTATTTCATATTCTATGCGTTCTTACACGTATATAAAACTCACTTTTGACCTTTAACACAATGTTGCACAGAAAATAATGAAATAAACAGCTATATTTTCCATTAAAATTGTAAATGTACGGACACCATTTTGTTGTCACGCAAAGCAGCAAGTAATTGTGGTTAGTGCCAATCAATCACTTTTTGAACATGGAACCTAAAAAACGAACGATTAAAAATCTGGCATATTAAAAAAGAAACTATAAACTGAGTAACAATAATAGTGAAACAAAATATACATTCTAGTAGTTTACAAAGATATTACTATTGCCATATCACTTTCTTGCTGCACATGTCTTATGAGAGGTTAAAAAACTCCTACATTCACATTCGATCACGATAATTATCTCGTTAACTGCGACCTAGAAAATATGTCACTGGCCCATAGTATTATCTGTAACATCGAGGATATATCTGCAGCCAGGCTTATTCCCCTTAGCAGATCTTTAATTTTTTTTGTTCAAAATATTCATGGCAATATTGGTCAATTGCAAGCATTGCTACAATAGCTGCAATAACTACTGTGATTTGACGGAATGTTGGGTTCACAATAATAACCGTATTATACCACAGTTCGATGGCATAGAGTTATGCATCCACAACAAACAACTTAACACAAAATGAGAGTGCTGTAGTATATGACAATTGCCTATGCATGAACATAAGTACCTAAATCTAAGTTCATTGCATTCTGGCTAAAATATAAGAAACTGAAGACCGAGACACCTACCCGTCGCAATGAGACGGGTAGGTGTCCCGTACACTCTTGTATTGACCCCGATACTTCTCGAACGTCTTATACTGCTGCTGGAATTTCAGTCGGTAGACATAATGAAGTACCTGGGAGTCGTAATCGACAAAAGATTTGATTTTAGAGCTCATATAGACGTAATGACACCAAGAACAAAAAAAAAATATTTTCAAGAATTTATGTCACATTTCAGACAAACACGTTCTAAAAATGACTTATTTTGCCCTTTAACAATCCATATTATTGCATTACATCACGTCATGGGGAGGCGCTACCCCAACTATAATAAAAAAGCTGGAACGTACGTAAGAGCAGTCCTAAAAGTAGCTCTGTACCTTCCATCATCTAACCTATGAAGGAACTTTACCAGAGATTGAGAGAATTTTCTTTCTTTTCTGTATTTTACCGTCTCTACCATGGTGAGTGTTCTCATGAGCTCTTCCAACTAATCCCACCCTCTCCTTTCCTATATAGGACAAAACGTGCAGTGCTTAAATGCCACCCTCACACGGCCGCACCACCAAGACCTGGAATTCATTACCAGCTCACGTGTTTCCTTCTTCCTACAGTCCCGGGTTCTTAAAGCGGGGCGTGAAAAGCATCTGATGACGCCGCCAAGCTGAGTGCCACCATTGTAATATTACTTAGTGTCTGTAATGGTGACCCTCTTTCCTGAGACTTTGCCTTTAGCTTACCATCAGGCAAGGTGATGTCAAGTTGGCGTGTCCCAGATAAAAAAAATGTAATAGTTTTTTTTATCGTTGAAAGCTTTTAGTTTACCCATGCATATTTATTCAAGAGAGTGAACGTCAGTGCCTGTGCTAGTATTAAATCTAACAGTGATAAGGGTCAGAACTTCCATAGATGAAAACATTTGGTCTAAAACTGAAGTTATGAAAGTAAATATTTCGGAACCATCCTGCGATGGAGTTTACTGAATTCAAACATGTGTTAGCTAATCCTATTGGCTATGGAGCGGCGATGGCCGGTTGGTCGACGTTGACTGAAGAGCGGGCAGGATTAGTGTATCCGATGCCCGGACCCAACCGATTCCCCTTTATTAAGACAAATAGACAAACATTTTTAACACGTAACTATGAGATATGCTACCAAGATGGCCTGGAATAGAATTATCTATCGGTTTAACAGATGTGATCCGGATATTAGGTTTCGGAAATCTTGCTGTATAAGAGTTTCACAAATGTGATTCGTTTTTTCATCCGTTCACGAAATTTTATCTATGCTACCTAATGTTTATTGGGTTTAAAAAAAACAGTCAAGTGCTAGTCGGCCTTCCGCACTGAGGGTTCCGTACAAAACTAGATTGTTGCTTTTGTGAGTGTTAATTCACCTCTGCCTTACTCTCCGGGGATAAAGTGATAAAGTGTAATGGCCAGGGTTCGAACCCGAGACCTTTCGATCGTAAAGCCGACTCCTTAACCACTAAGCTACCGATCGAAATACCGACCGAAATAAAATATGAACGAAAACGAAAGTAATATTGTATAAACCTAAATCCGTAATAACATTTCGACGCCATTAAAACTTAAATAGGATTTCTATACAATCAGGATTAAGACAAACGCTTGTTAAGAATTAACACCGAACCTTTTGTTCGGGCTGAGGATTAAGCTTCGGTTTAGGTCGGTAACCACACACCCTGTATACTTAAATTCGAACATGTTCGTTAATCCCAGATAGGTGGCATCGAAGGCTGGACAGTGACGAAGTGTGGGTCGCTACGGATTACTTTATCGGCTCAGTCCGTCTTTTACCCCACTACGTTCCTTTATTAAGATTAACGCTGGGTTTTTTAGGGTCAAAAGCTATTTTTAATTTAATACGGCAACACTTGCTAGATTGAACTTAGATGAGTAATATTTTAGGTTAAAACACTCACGACTGATGTGACATTAAGTGATGTGCGAGATTTTCGGAAACTTAAGTCAGCAATGTCAAAAGTATTATATAAATAAAATAAAGTCTGTTACATATGTGTGTACTTCATAAGTATCCAATCCAAAAGTAATAAAATCGTCAGTAGCTGGTATCGATTGGTCTGGGGTCGAAATTTTAATAATCTTTTTATCACTAGGTGGTAGACGAGCACACGGCTCACCTGATGGAAAGTGGTTACCATGACGCTACCAACAAAGAATATTTGCTATAGTTTATTTGGTATTCATGTTCTTGTTACATAATTAGATATATTAAGTTGGCTTCTCGTCAATCAGGCCCACGATTCTACTAATGCAAAACATCTGTCATACCACACACACTACAAAAATAGTATTGAATTTTAGATTTTATTTTTATGACCTTAAAGTTCAAAATTCAATGAAACGAGTTTCATTCACTCTGCAAAATGCCTTTTATTTTTAGACTTTCGCCATATTGCTTTAAAATCTAAAATTACATACATACATACATATAATCACATCTTTGTCCCTGGAGGGTTAGGTAGAGGTGAATTAACACCCACATTTCACCAATAATTGTATTCGGTCCCACGTAGCCGTGTGGTTACCGGCAGAGTAGAATTAGGGCCACCCCATCTCTTCCCATGCGGTGTCGTACAAGGCGACTAAGGGATCGGGCTGTTTAACATCAGACAGATATATACAGCCCAGACTCAGCCTCAGATGCATGGCTCGAGTCAACAATAGTGCCTGGAATATGGCAATAGGCTCACCCCCTATCTAAAATTAATAATTGACAGTAGTTTTGCTTTATCAGAATCGAGGCACGGGTCCTATATAAATTATATGAGAATTTAGACACCAATTGAGTACTCAACAAAAGTTGACGAGTTTTTGTCAAAATTCTCTTATTCTGTAAAACTCTTGTTAAACTCTTAATTACTTTTGTTGGTAGTCCGCAAACATTCATCTCGTTACGAGACGTAGGCTTCATTATTTACTCGTGCTCACACGTTGCTTCTCTCTCTGTGCAAATATTTACCTCTTAACGAGAAACCTGACTTCACCCGCGGGTACTGTAATAAACTTTTCTATTGTGCGCTGCGGTTTATATACCGACGGATAATCGTTTCGTTGTCTACATCGTTTTCATTTCGCCTCTAATTAACGTTCGATATAAATGCCTTCTCCCTTATTGCTACAACTAACATTTCAAAATATAAATCACAATATGAGTACATTGTAGCAGAACAATGTCACACGAATGTCTGTTGAATTTATTGAAAAGGAAAGTTGTGAATGCCAGGTGCGCTCCGCCATCTGTTGTGCGTGCTACCGGCGCGGCGCTAAGGGCCCAATTCAGCTTTCATTTTCTCTGTGATGAAAATAATTATTAAAGTTGAAGTATTAAAAGTGAAGAATCAAGCGACGGATTCAGTGGATTTATCTTTGTGTGATTTTTCATTTTTATTGCTTCAGATAGAGTGCATATAAACGAGGTTAGGCTAGTTGGCAGTAAGCTCAAGTGGGAGTAATGCTTGATCCAGCACTCGTTCTCTGTCCGGCCATTACTGGTAGTTGCATCACTCTTCTGTGGCTTTACGAGGAGTTTCGAGCGGCGCAGCGGTAATGAGCGTCACTCAACCGTCCGTTGGTATTTATCGTCTACATTCAAAGTGATAAAATGGAACTATGTTACTAACTATGGTAATATCTTTCTGGGTTAGGTACATTTAGGACTTTTAGGTGCAATTTTGAATTGGGTAGCGGGTAGATAAGTAAAGAGTTACTCATTAATGTGACTTGTAATGTCACTAACTTTGTAAGTACATGAACTTACAAATTACATCTCATATATCTCGATGTGTTTGATCTTTAGATAAAAATTAAAGTCAGAGATAACGCAGAGGTACCCAAAGTTATGAATATTACTGTTTTCCAATGAGAAAAGTTTTAGAAACAATCTACGCCAAACATATTTTCACAAAAAATATGCATTTAGTTAATACTAACTGCGTATTTTTGTCAGTCTATATATTGAACGCATAACAACGATCTATGAAACCTGCTAAGTGACTAACTCAATAACAACATCACCTCTTGTTTCTCACCGACTTAATGGCAGCAATAATTTGAATCGATATTCATAAATCTTGAGGAAAAGCGGGGTCCAAGAGTAGGGGTTACTCTGTGCCATGAGCGATGACCTCTAATGGTAGACGTTGACAAAGCGCTCGCTGGTTCCCATGAAAACGTTCAAATACATCATCGGACTTGACAGCACAGTTCTGCGGACTACGAATTGCCATATTTTATTTCTGCTACGTTTCCCTGATAGCTGATTAATGATTTGGATTATAGATGTTGAACTCGTTTCACAATTGAACGTTCGGTTCGAAGTTTTGAAGGCTTATCTACAGCTTCACTTATTTTAAATTAGATTTGGTTTCACCTTAATCCATATTTTGTAAAAAAATATGGATGTCACTGACAATTCTGCTGACAGAGACCATGAAACACACATAATATTTTGAAAACTTCTTTTTCATATTGTAATCTTAAATCTAAAGTTTGTGTAGATGTTTCGATGTTTTCATATTTGTTACTCAATCATGCTAAAACGATTTATCGCTTATGATTGAAATTTGATGCAGGCGTAGATTATTATATTGTGGAATAACATATAGGTACCTAACCTTTATCCTTGGAATTGGTTCCTAAGGTATACGGAATCAAAATTCCAAACTGATTACAAATATAAATAAATCTCAATTGAGTCTCAATCATAAACTTAATATGTACCATCCAAGTTTATGGTCTCATTTAAGATGAAGCCTTACACTAAATAAATACAGTCAAAGTTACTTTTTAGTAATTAAATAGCTTATTAGGAATGAATCCACTTAATTTTAGGATTACACGGTTAACAATACCGAGGAATAAGGTTCATCAAAACCACAGAAGGCACATAATAATTAATATTTTCTCTGTACAAAATGATCACAAATTTACCCTTTACTTTTGGGCAGATACTGCTAAAGCTTTTAAATGGGTGCTTATTGAATTGCAAATTATACTCGTCTTAATATTATCATTGCGATATGATTAGGCTTAGAGATGTAATAAATTGAATTGGTATTTGAAGAACGAAATTACTAAAATATTTTGACTAAGTATTACTATTAAACCTGTAGGCAATTTCACCCAAGCTAAATACTGAAATTAAGATTGGTAGGTGAGTAAGATTCATAATATTTCAATAAAATATCATATTTTTCAATTCGTAAGAACCTTCTACAAAGATTTAGAAAATTTTGAAAATATGATTTAAATTGACAAAATCTCAAATTATGGCGTGACCAAAGGAAACGATAATTATTTTTATATGCAGACTGGTTGTTGCCGGCGGCTCCACTCGCGTATAATTTTGATCCCGTTCCCGCAACTTACAGATTATATTACTTATTTCAACAACAAGTGTAGCCTATGTGTTATTCCAGACGACCAATACCTACCTCTGTATAAAATTCAGCTAAACCCATTAAGTCAGAACGTGATTGAATAACAAATACTGTGTGCTTTTTTATGGTTTTGGGCAACCCCTTTACATTGAGTAGCATTTTAACTTTTTTTACGGAGAAAACAGCTACTTTTGCAACAAAAAATAAAACGCATAGAAAAATAAACAGTAGCTTGGTGATCACGAGTCAAAGCGACGGCGTGTTTACTGACAATAGAAATTATTCCCTCCCTAAGTATTGTGAGTATGTAAAAATACACGTCGAGCTGTGACGTTGAGTGATGCGTTCCCGCGCGTATCTCATTGTCTGCTGCCTGAAAGAGATTGCACAATATGAAATACTTCAGTTTGAATCGCGACTGCCTCATTGAATACGGACGTAGCCGCAGGGCCATTCTCATAACGAATATTCATATGCTGAATGCATTTTGATATAGATGGAAGTGGAGGTACTGGTAGCAAACACCTGGATTATTTACATATATATAATCTAGGTGTAAGGAAATTTCTATTGTCAGTAACCACGCCGTAACCGACTCGTGATCACCAACTAGCTACTGTTTATTTTTCTATGCATTTTTTTGTGACAAATGTATTTTTTTAGGATTCCGATAGAATTCGGTTTTCAATCACCCTCTAACTGAATGGATCTTGCTGAAATTTTATGCAGGGGTAGATATAGGTAGTCTGGAATAATACATAGGACACATTAGGTTATTAGTGGTGTGCTGTACACTGTACGAAAGCGTACCTAATCGCGATAACAATGAACAATGAGAAAAAACGCGCTAATGATTGTTTCAAGGATTGTTTCATTAAACTGCTAACATATTTTAATAATTGACATGATAAAGGTTGTAGTTATAGGTATGCTTTTCTTTAGATGACTGAGTTTGACTGAGTTAATTCGAGAGCATATTCATTTAAAACCATATACACATACGTCAACCTGTGCTTATGTGCACAGGTTGAGCTTGTAGCTACATTTACGCTACGTTTGTCACATCATTAAGACCTGCAATTCATTACCATCTCACGTTTTTCATTCTTCCTACAGTATAGTCTAGGATTCAAGGGCCCGGTGGTCCTTAAAGCGGGACGTGGAAAAGCATATGAGGCCGTCAAGCTGAGTGTCAATATTGTAACATGTTATATATGTGTAATGGTTATGTACCCTCTTTTCTGAGACTTTACCTTAAGCTTACCATAAGGCGAAGTAAAGTCTAATTGATCCTATATAAAAAAACTTACCGATTCCCGCCTCGTGGTTCTCGGCAGAGTAGAATTTATACCATCCCATCTCTTCCCATGCGGTGTCGTACAAGGCGACTATCAGACAGGATATATACAGCCCAGACTCAGCCTCAGATGAATGCAACTGTCAACAATAATGCCCGGAAGACGGCAATAGGCTCACCCCCTATTACGTGGGACCGAATTCAATGATCGGTGTAATGTAGGTATTAATTCACCTCTGCCTAACCCTCTGGGGATAAAGGCGTAATTATAGGTATGTATGTATGTATTTAATACCTATCCCAAAAGGGTAAAAATGATAAAATATTTTTGTTTTCGATTTATGAAGAAATTCTATATTTTGTGTGAGAGAGATGAGGATTAGGCTTTCCTTTTTTGAGGATGAGCTTTATGAACACTCGGGTTTAGGATTATGTCTGTAAATACCAAAATGAAGATACTATGACTACAGTCAGAATCAGATCGATCTTAACAAATTAATACCTACTCAAAATGATTTTGTTGTCCTGGTTTTCACCCCTTCCCGTTAACTGATTGTTCTAATATTTGGTACACACATTTAGTTCGAGCTATAATACAATTTAAATCAGTAAAACAGTTTGATTTGCTCTTAATACCTTGGTATTATGATCGCTTGGAGACTTCGTAGCTATGATCGTTCTGACGCTGACTGTACTTATTCGTATACAAAATAATCTTTTGTATTTTTAAAAGAGAACAAACATCACATCTAAACAAACTTAGATAATCATAAAAGCGCGCAGAACGAACAACATTTTGTTTCTACTATATCTAAAACGGTCAAATCTCTGCCAGAATAATCTTGCACGTAGAGGAATACGAACAGTTATTATGCTAATGAAGCATTTCTGTTGCAAATATTCAAATTAAAACGACAGCGAATAGAGAAACGTTTGAGTTGCATGTGCAAATGAGGGAAGAAGTACGAAGCTGATAGGATGGCATTCCTCCTCCTTCAATCAGATCAGAGGAAGTGAATGTAACGCAGCGTAACTTGTCACATGTTACAATGTTACAAAGCAAGCATATTGTTATGTAATCAGTACAGTTAGTCAAAACGTAGCTCAAGTCTATTTAGTTAGATGAAAAGTTGTGAAAAGGTGATGAATTTAATATCGATGGAAATAACAAACTGTTTGACATAACGTAAATTCCTTTTACCAACCTTTTTATAGCTCCTTTGACATAAATTTAAATATCTTATATCCTTTATAGGTATCATTAAAGAAAAACTTGGCACCTGTTCAGATTTTAACTCTTTTGCCGGTGTCACCGTCAACCCGTAGTATCTTGTAGATTTAACAGGTATTTATTTTATCTTCAGAACTTTAAAAGTTTTTTTTAGTAGGAAAATAAAGTAAGAAAGTAAAAAACAAAAAGTTTTCTTACCCGGCAACAGCGTCTTTGGCAGTTAAAACCTACCTTAAGTTCGTGGGGATTTAGCTTTTTAAAAGTCCCCGATTTTACTTGTTAGTTTAAATATTTATAGTATTTTTCTTTTCAGCTAAATGATTAAAATTGAGAATTGTTATTTTAGTATTACTGGGCACTATAAAAATACTTTAATACTTTCTAATAGGCTTTTTTAATACCTAATATTAGGTAGCGATAATCCCGCAATTAGTAAATTTTTCGTAATGTTGTTCTGTACATGTACTATTATTGATGTACAATCTTATCTTATCTTAAATATTGTTTTTAGTTACAGAGAGGTCGAAACTAGCTCGAATAAATAGAAAAAATATATGCAATTACTTATAAATTTATACAAAACTATGATTAGATACGTTTAATATGATGTTACGTACATTGTACCTAGAAGTATTTTGTTTTCATAAATAAATTACTGAAATTGTTAATACAATTCTAGTAATTTATTTACGAATAAAATCCAGTTAACCAGTTGTATTAAAATGTCAACCATAGGCAGTAGGTACAAACGAAAGTACCATCTATAAATATTTTGTTAACATCCTTAAACTGCTGGTTGAGAATTCTCGTAGCATCTGTAGTACCTGTACGTACAAGTGGAAATAATCTTGGAACAGTTTATTACGTTCGCAAAACGTGGGCCGATGATTCGATTGCCGAACGTTGCATGCTCCAAATCGATTTTAATTCGTCTGTAGTGCAAGACTATTTAACATTGTGGGTACAATTTCAAATAGTCTTGCGCAAACTTGGTACAATGTTTAAATGAAAATAATTAAATTTTAGAAACAAAATTAGTTCTTCAGTTAGGTGGATCTGTAAACAAAAGCTGCTTATCATTACGTACTTTATATTTTAATTTTTTTTAATGGTGATAATAATCAGATTTAATTCATGACAGTTTGAAATTCAATGTAGTCATGTAAAAGTATATATTTTCTCACTATACATAATAAAATTATGTCAATAAAATTAATCAAATATCCCGCCTTTAGCTTTTGCACCAAGAATACTCCGGAATGGGAGTCACCTCTATGAGCCTGTTTCCGATATCTTCCACAAGGTTAGAAAATATTTAACGAATAACAAAATCATGCATATTGGTGATAGAATATAAAGTTTTAAAATATATAACAAAGTTCGTATCAATTAAGATATAGAAAAAATTGGATAGGTTCAGGCGGGATTCGTCTACCTACTGGAAAAGATTTTATCAAGGTTGGAAAACATAATAAATTTAACATTTTATTTAGAAATTTAAGTTGAAAAATATCTAGATATATATTTTTTTATAGTATAATAACTTTATTGTATTGTTAACTTTATTGTTCCATAAGTATACAAAAGTACTTAACATTTAGATAATATATTTTTTATACAACTTAGGTGGCAGACAAGCACACGGCCCACCTGATGGAAAGTGGTTACCGTGACCTATGAATGTGTGCAAAACCAGGGAAGTCACACCCGTGCTGTCAACCCTGTAAGAACAGAGATTTTCTGTGCCGTCAATGCAGAACATAAAATCAGGACAAGCTTTTTGTCTTCCCTCTGACAGCACAAAAACTCTGCAATGAGCTCTGGCTACCCTACTCACCACCTGGAACACAACACGAAGTTTTTATAGCAGTGGTATTCTGTAGGGTGGAGATACTTCCCCAGTCGGACTGCTCAATTGGGACGGAAATACCGTCGTGTCCTAACTCCTAAGATCTTTTGTGTACTTAATGTTGAAATTAAATGCAGACATTTCTTATTCTTGAATATTTCAATAATAATGATATTCCCTTTATACCTGTTTTTTTAAATATATTCTAATTTTTTTGTTTTTGGTCGTATAGTATAAACATCATTCCCCAAAAAATGGTGAAATAAAATTTAAAACTGATACCACACCAGGTATTACGTTCAAAGAGTTTAATAGGCTGTCCAACACAAACCACTTCGTAAATCATATCACTAATTTGCAATATCGTATGATCACCTATTGAACACCGTACATTTGTCAGTCAATTGTGTGTGCGTATAATATAATGACCTCTACTAAACATGTTGTCCTATTGTGCGCAGTTCCGCACGCCGTGCTGCGAACAGGACATGTTAATTATGGGCCAAATGATGCTCCGCCTGTGTCACGAACATTGCACCTCGTTAATTACGTCATCCTTTCGAAGTCTCGATTTATGTCACTCTGATTTACTAACTAGTATTTGCGAAGTCTACACTAGTTGCTAAGGCCAAAATATGGTTTAGCAACTTGTATATAAATTCTAAAATTCTACAACATTCTTAACAACGTTGTCTAGATCCATGGTAAGCATGGTGTTATGGAATCTAGAATGCTAATAAACATACTTAAATATCGATTTATATACAAAAAATTGAAACGATACCTACAGGTGGGAAAGATCACGGGTTTGAATCTCGCCTAGATCGTGTCAATTTTTTCTCTATTAATCGAATTTGAATAGTTAGCATACTAAATGCTTAAAATTTTATTCAATGCTTAATTCTTTTTTTTGATATACATATTATACATAGAAATACCCAGACCAATGCAAATAGCCATATTTATGCATTCAAATATTTGCACTGAGCAGGGATCGAACCTGCGCCTCCTGCGTAGCGGTCGCGTTCACTACCGCCATGCCACAGAGGCTGTCATTTTGAAACATACACTTTTTGAAATAGGGGTCGTTCAAGTATTACGTAAGCACAAAAGGGGGAGGGGGGCATGCATTGCTTATTTTTGTTGATTGGGGATGTCTCGATAATGATTACGTTAGCAGTAGTTTTTAATTTTTTACACATAACATAGCATGCATTACCCTAAAAAATGGAAAAGAAATGTGCATATAGGTATCAATGTTTACACGTAAGCATGGGGGGGGGGGGGCATGCTTACGTGTAAACATTGACACATGCTTACGGTTAAGTATTTGCTTACTTTTGCTAATAATGGGGAGGGGATTAAATAATTGTAACAAGTCTGCTTACGTAATATTTGAACGGCCCATATACACAGAAGAATCTTATGCTAATCCTTATATCCACTGCGCAGTTAATCAGCAGGGTGTACAAGCTAACATGAAGAGGTTGACATGAAAAATTTTGAGGTTCTCCCATACAATCAATATCGTTTCTTGTGTCCATTTACACAACTAATTAAACCTATAAGGATGCTGTAAAGCGAAACCAGTCAGGTAATAAAATACTGTAGAAAAAGTACAAGTGTATTTCAATATGTATAACTAATTATTCGTATAAGCAATTTTTTTTCAGTTAGATAAAAGTTAATGAACCATAAAACCTTTATAAAGGTATGAGCAGACTAAAGATATTCAGTATACAACGCTACGAGTAACGTCGATATTTTTAAGCAAAGTCAGTGACGCGTCAAGTATACACAACAAAGCGTATGCTTTTGTGCCCATGTGTAATTTTAATGAGTTTCGCGCTAGGCCGGCGACATCGCCTCGAGTGAGGATAGCTATATTAGCGACCCACCCGAGAGTCGGAAATCCCCCGCCGACGCCCTAGCACGTATCTAAAGAACGTTTAGGGATGGGGTATTTGGCTGAAAATTTTGTCTGTCGATAGAAAACAATAGACAGAAATATGTTATACGATATGTGAATAAGAGATTATAAAACTGGAAATCGGGGAATCTTGGAGTAGAAATCAAGTTAGTTGGAAAGAATTTATTAGTAATAAGGTGAGTTGCCAAGTTAGTACACCTACTGTTTGACAAGGTTTTAGCGTAAACTTCTTTCACGGTGTTCGGAGATCATACGACAGTAGCTCCAAAAAAGCCGTATGAGTCAAATCAAAAGGAGGATTTACCGATTCCTCTTTTAAAATGATTCCCCGAATAGAAATTATATTTTACCTCGCAAATATTACAATAAGTAGACCCGATTAATAATCAAATAATTTTATAACAATTTCGATAACTTAACTTTTCCATCACTATTAGCGCTATTAATTTCTACAGCAGCCATAAGCGAGGCAGTTGGCGTTATTAGCCTACCCTTTAATGCGTAATAATTTACTGCACTTTATATTAAACAAAACAGAATTAAAACTTTACTAACTAAGAGAGGGGTCGCGACCGTATAGTTAATAACCTTTCCCTTACCTTTTATTTTAGCTGCCTAATTTAATTACCACCACGTTTAAATAACTGACGATCGTTATAAACAAATTGTAATATGAACTAAATTTTAGTACTAATATAAGTATTATCACTCAATGGTTTTTGTTTGATATTTTTGTTAATGGCGTTTTATGTTGATGTATTGACTTCAGAAAAATATTGCAATGAAATCTGATATTTACCTAGGATACGTCTAGTTGGAGAGTGATGGTTGTGAGATCTGGTTTTCCGATATGATGCCTAAGACAGGCAAAAGAATTTTATTTATTTTTATACCTACATTACTTACATGTCTTAAAAAGTTTTTCTGGCATAAATTTCTCGGCAAAACTTTCGAGTTTGGAAAAGTAGACGGTATAGAAGTTTAAATAATTACTTGAAATAAAATGAAATACTTGTTACGAAAACTTCCCATGAATTTATGAACGGTAAAAAAAATGAATTCAATTGTTTTTTTTTAATATTTTAACCTCGTTTTATAAGTCTATTTTTTTTTTAAAAAAAAGCAACCTCTCGTTTAGATGACTATAATTCCTTCTTTTTTATATAATATTTCATCAATAGCACCTAAGTAGGTAATTCATTATCCCAGTACCTACCTAATATTTATTTATAAGCCTTTGAGATTGGATACCTTTCAGCTGCACCTACCATTTGGAACCTCTCCAGCGCAATAAGGTCACATTACTGCACTATTCTCTGTCTACCGTGATGTTATTAGCTTAACAGCTAGTTGTTTTTAGCTTTTTCGAAAAGCAACTCTTCGTAATTTCTAAATAGAAACAATCAATGTATAAAATTTGTATACAAATATTACCGTTTTATGAAATCAGTGAATTTCAACGTAACGCAGTTGAACGTTACTTCCCTATTTGGGATCTCGATACCACATTTCCAGAAATGTTAATGTAGTTTCCATTAAGAGTTAGACAGGGAAGTTTAAAAGAATATTAAAGCGAAGTGAATTGCCCGTAAGGTGGAGAGCGGTCAATCGAAGCACTGAGACTACTCATTACATGTGCTACCCGAATAAAAACGGTAGGTACCAATCGGATTTTATCTAGTGGAACGCTCTAAACTCGACCTGCTCATTGAAAAAGAAAACAAGTCACTTGACCTATATAAAAATCATTGAGTAATTTTAAACGGAAAAATATCAAGGAATAATAATATAATATACGTATAAAAAATAAGAATCTATGTTTTTTTTTTTTTTTATACCACTAAGTTGGCAGACAAGCACACGGCCCACCTGATGGGAAGCGGTTACCGTGGCCTATGGACGTATGCAACACCAGGGGTGTCACACTCGTGCTGCCGACCATGAAGAAACCTTCTGATGCCCCTCTTGAAGAACCCCATATTGTAGGCGCTTGGGAAAACCGCAGCAGGGAGGTCATTCCACAGCTTGAGTGTGCGTGGGATGAAGTTTCTTTCATACCGCACAGTGCGCACCGTCTCAGGTCGCAATGTGTGGGGATGAATTCCCTGCCTATGGCGAGAGGTGCGATGATAGAATGTAGCTACGGGCATCATGTCAAACAATTCATCTGAGCACAAACCATTGTACAGGCGGTAGAACACACACAGTGAGGCAAAATCCCTCCTAAGGCTAAGAGGTTCCACTCTACCTGTGAGTATGGGATTGTCAACCAGCCTCATTGCCCGTCTTTGCAACGAGTCGAAGGGGTCAAGCTGGTATGCAGGTGCTCCAGCAAAAAGGTGACAGCAGTACTACATGTGAGGCCGGACCTGTGCCTTATAAAGAAGGAGTTGCTGCCCCGCAGTGAAGTACTGCTTCGCCCTGTTGAGCACTCCGAGTTTTCTTGATGCCAACTTAACCTTGTCCTGCAAATGACTTCGGTATTGGACGTTGCTGGAGATTTCGACACCAAGGATCCCGATACTTGAGGAGATGGTAAGCGGTGTGCCCAGGAATTGCGGCGCTACAATGAATGGGGTTTTCTTAGCGGTGAATACACATACTTGTGTCTTAGTGGGGTTGAATTGGACTAGGTTTAGTCGTCCCCAATCGGATACTCCAGAGAGAGTAGTCTCGATTTTAGACACAAGTTGTTCGCGACTCTTCTCCACCTCGGACTGAGGGATATTTGCACGGCCCGTGTAACACGAGTCCCCGGTACTGTCGTCCGCATAACAATGAATGGAGCCATCAGACAGCATGTCATTGATATGCAGCAGAAACAGCGTCGGAGACAACACGGAGCCTTGTGGGACACCAGCGTTTATGTTCATGCGGTCCGAGCAGCTGCCGTCGACGACAGCTTGGATGCTTCTGTTGGACAAAAAGCTGGCGATCCATTCGCAAAGTCCCTCGGGGAGTCCATAGTACGGCAACTTCGCAAGAAGACCTTTGTGCCAGACCCGATCGAAGGCCTTTGCTATATCGAGGCTGACCGCTAGTGCCTCACCCCGACTCTCGATGGCTTGCGACCACCGGTTTGTGAGATACACAAGAAGGTCACCGGTTGAGCGACGGTGGCGAAAGCCGTACTGTCGGTCGCTCAGTAGATCGTTTCCTTCAAGGTATCTCAGGAGCTGTGTATTAATGACACGCTCCATAACCTTCGAGAGCAGGGAGGTTATAGCGATAGGCCTGTAATTGGTCGGATCTGTCCTGTCACCTTTCTTAGGTACAGGGTGCACGAATGCGGTCTTCCACGAGGCTGGGACCTGCCGCGCGGAGTATGAGAGTGCGAAAAGGCGTGTAAGTACAGGGCACAGCTCGGGGGCGCAGTGTTTAAGCACCATCGCCGGTATTGTCGTGCCGGTTGGTGACCGGAAGTGGGGGCCAGGCGACCATATTCGGGGGGGTACGGGGGCCCTTCCGTACGGCGTGTCGGCTCACGCCATGCCTCATAATCATAGACAAAACCAATATCCCGCACTTTGTCACGCGGTGCTGCGACGACAATCACCTCTTTTTTTCACGCCCTTTTCTCCTTTTCATCATGGCAGCGCATTTAAGAGTATTGGGCAACACAGCGGCTCTACAAACTCCCACAAGCTCGCTATTTGAGGTGGAGTCCACTAACATCTGTGGACTCCATGCGAACCTCAACGCCGTCCACCAACACCTTGAGACGGCGAAACCAGATATGCTCTTTCTCACGGAGACACAAATAGGCCGCCCTGATGACACGACCTACTTGCTTTACCCCGGCTATGTTATCGAGGAAAATTTCCGTGCAAAAGCCGGGGTGTGCGTGTTTGTTAGGGCGGATGTTTGTTGTCACCGTTTGCGCTGCCTTGAGGACCCATCCTTTTCAACCCTATGGGTACACGTAGACCATGGCTCTACGAGTCAGATCTATGTGTGCCTCTACCGTTCCCATACAGGAGATGCTGAGACAACTCGACTCTTTGAATATCTGAGTCAGGCGGCAGATGATGCGCAGGAACGGTTTCCGAACGCCGAAGTGGTATTTTTGGGGGACTTTAACGCCCACCACGAAACCTGGTTGGGCTCCTCCAAAACAGACCATGCGGGAAGAGCCGTCCATGCATTTGCTCTGGCGAATGGCCTGACCCAATTGGTACACGAGGTCACTAGAATACCAAGAAGGTCGGGCCTAGCACCCTCTCTGCTAGACCTTCTGCTGACGAGTCACCCAGACCTGTACAGTGTTTCGGTACAAGCCGCTTTAGGTAATTCCGACCACTGTCTGGTCTGCTCCAAGGTGCCAATTATAGCGCCTTCACGACCCGTGCAGGGGAAGCGGCGTCTCTGGCACTACTCGTCAGCAGATTGGGATGGGCTGCGCAACTATTTTGCGTCCATCCCGTGGGTTGAACGCTGCTTTGAAGGTAAGAAACCCTCGGATTGTGCTACTGCTGTTGCCGGTGAGATCGGTCTGGGTATGGAATACTATATCCCGTACACTGATGTCACCGGTGCCCGAGGAGTGCGCCCTTGGTTCGGGCGCGAGTGTGCGAGGGCTGTTGATCAAAAGCAGTCCGCGTATCGCGCTTGGGTAAGGGCGCGTGCCACGCACGATCCCAATGTGAGCCACTTCAAGGCGGCGTACAACAGAGCCACAAAGGTCTGCAAGAGGGCTTACGTCAAAGCGGATGCCCTGCGCATTGCGCGGCTTGGTCAAGAGCTAGTGGCACATCCCACGGGCAGCCGTGGATACTGGCGACTGGCCAAAGCCGTGCAGGCCAACTTCTGTCAGCCTTCGCTGCCACCGCTGCGCTACCCTGATGGATCCCTGGCCCATGGAGTCACCCGGGGAGTGTAAGTCACCCGGGGAGTGTAATTTTAACGGCATACTTCTTCCGCACATAAAACAACGCGGTGTTTAGTACCGAGACAATTAAAACAAAAATTATTAGCGCGAACAAATTTATAACGATCATTAGGCGATAATTTTAGGAAACCCGGACACTTGTACAATTGCGAATGATGAGTATTACACAAAGAGCAAACAGGTGATTGTACACGTGCTGGTGCGGTATTAACATAAGTATGAGTTGACTTCAGTGACTTCGATGACGCATCTATTTTACGCTCCGAACTAACAATTTTCTTCGCGCCTTCATGTTTCGATGAAGAGCGTTGCAATATTTTTATATGCTCGCGAACAAAACTTTCTAAGTCTTCGAACTTAGGAATTTTATTGCCGCGGTGATCCGACTCAAATAAACGAAGGGTTTCGGAATCTAATTTCTTTAAACCCATATACAAAAATAAGAAGTCGCAGAGGTCATCGATCTTTAGGTTCTTTACGGCGCGAACAGATGATGCGAAAGTATCTAGAAACTTCTCTAAGTTTTGATCGTTACATGCCGTAATAGATTTCAAATCAAACATCTGATCCAAATATGCGTTAGCTACCGATCTTTTATCCTCATACTTAGCTTTCAAAGTATTTAAAATTAAATTATAATTTTCGGCACTAAACGTAATTCCAGCGCAAACGGTTATAGCTTTA
Source organism: Eilema griseolum (assembly GCA_963662185.1). NCBI lineage: Eukaryota > Metazoa > Arthropoda > Insecta > Lepidoptera > Erebidae > Eilema > Eilema griseolum. Next base: position 21,455,618 of record OY759230.1, on the reverse strand, counting down.
CCAGTTAATTTTTCAACGAGATAATGCAATTTTTCGTGATCTGTCAACGAAACGTTCTTATCTATTGTATTCTCAAAACTATCTATAAATAAACACCAATTGCGAATGTTACCATCAAATTCGGGTATCTGAATTGGTGGCAACTTAGGTCGGTCGCGAGTGGGATTGGGTCGGTCAGACGGTTTCTCCAAACTCCTAGCGACGCGTTTGATACGACAATACAAATCGTCAAACGACGACAAGGCCTGATAACTCACTGAGTAATCGGGATTTAAATTTAACTCTAAAACGTTGATGTCATGTACTAAGGATTCAAAATCCGCGCGTAAACTATCCAAGTTTTCTATAGAACACAAGAACGAATCTCTAATAGCCAAATCAGAGGTTTTAAGTGCATTATCACAAATCGATTGTACGCGAGAGTAAATCATTTCTCTTTTAGCGTATAAAAGTTTCAATTGAACTTTACTATAGGTACTACCAACCTTTGGGGGCATTTTTACAACTAATATCAAACTAAAGTGCGGTAAACAACAAATGAAATGACTTAATCTTAGCGGTACCTACAGTACAGCGACGCGGCGCGAACGATATCCGTAGGTAGGTAGGTACTTATAACTGCGAGTGCAAGCTTGAACAAAACGCGCATAGCAACAAGATCGTACCTACGCGAGCTAGATCGCTGTCTAGGTTCAACTATTATTTCAGGGATTAAGTATTGCGTAATATCTATTCAAATTAAAATACTTTCGTATGAATTTGAATGAAATGCGAGCGAGGTATAACCACGTATCTACCCACGTAGGTATTAGGTAAATACGATGCGAGCTAGCGGCGAACGGACAACTTAATTGAAACAAATAAAAACAAAGCCAAATGCGTTAGGTATTACACTGTGCCTATGCACTAGGGTGTCAGGATACCTAAGATCTAAACCTAAATGCCTAGATGCGGGGTTTTCTACTAAAATAACTAGGTATTTAGGTGCGGTGCGTTTATTCCCTGTGGAATAAATAACAAAAGCGAGCTACGACTAAGGATCGATACGATAAGAGAAATGCGAGCGAGGTATAACCACGTACCTAACCTATGTAGGTATCAGGTAAACACGATGCGAGCCAGCGGCGAACGGACAACCCAGAAATTGAAATAGCCAAATGCGTTAGGTATTACGCTGTGCCTATGCACTAGGGTGTCTAGTATACCTAAGATCTAAAGCTAAATGCCTAGATGCGGGGTTTTCTACTAAAATAACTAGGTATTTAGGTGCGGTGCGTTTATTCCCAATAGAATAATAACAAAATGCGAAACTACGACTAAGTATCCGGCTCGACCAGGACCAAAAAGAATGGTGGCGCGATTCTCATGCCACCTGAGCTAGTGGACTGTATTATGCGGCTTCTTCTACTCGTGGGATAAGTTATGGATAGCAATAATTTAAACCAGAACGTGGAGGAGGAGATGGAGACGGGGGTCGCAAGGCCCCACGGCTCTCTCAATGAGGCGGTAGTAGTGCTGGAGCGGTTGGAGGCCAACGCTCCGAGCACAAGTGTGGGAAGTTCCCGCTCGTCTTCCCCTGGGAGGCTGTGGAGGAAGCGGCTTCCCGAGAAGGAGTCTACGGAGGCTTCCAAAAAGCCCCGTGGTCGCCCTGCTGTAGCGGGGGAGTGCGTCGATCTGGCGCAGAGCGGGGCCGAACCAAATGCGGCCACAGAGCGGGAGCTCAAGCTCCGCGCAGTGAAGGAGATGGCGGAGGCCATGCAGCGGCAGCGACAGAGGAATCTCTACCTAAGAGATTCCCCTAGTTCGCAACCTGGATCCAGCCAGCAGTCTCAGGGAGGAGTGACATCCACAGCCTCTGAGCCCCTCAGCGCGGAGCGGCTGACGGGTGCGATCGAGGAGGCAGTGGCGGTGGTGCAAACCGTCGCCACCAAGTCCTCGAACCTAAAGGGGCAGTACGTGCGGGACCTAAAGCTAGCATGTTTCTCCATCTTGGAGAACGTGCGCGTGCTTCGGTCCCGCACGGAATCGGAGGAGGTGGCCCAGCTCCAGACCGAGCTGGCCGCTGTACGGGCCGAGATGCGGGCCTGGCAGCAGCAGGCGCAATCTGCGCCTACCCCGATGAGCCGCGATGAGATCGGTTTTCTCATTGACGCGCGGCTCGCGGGGATCGCGGACCGGCTGTTGCCGGAGACCCGCATCCGTCCGCCTCTCGAGGCAGGAGCAGGGCATCACGTATCGTGATGTGATGTCCAAGGCTGAAGGGGTCATTGACCTCAAGGCCTTGGGCATCAACGGCCTCCGGTTTCGCACCGCGATTACCGGGGGTCGGATCTTGGAGGTGGCTGGCGACGACAGAGTCCAGAAGGCCGACATCCTCGCTGCCAAGCTCAAGGAGGCACTGGAGGAGGTCTGGGTCGCTAGGCCGGAGAGGTGCGTGGAGCTGCGCATCTCTGGCCTGAGCGACACGGCCTCAAAAGAGAGCGTGGCGGCAGCGCTGGCAGCGGAGGGGGGCTGCTCTGCCGACGCCATCAAGGTGGGCGACATTCATCGCCCATCTGGTCGCCAGGGCACTGCATGGCTGCGGTGCCCGATTGAGGCGGCCAAGCTCCTGACCGACGGCCGACAAATTACAGTCGGATGGTCGGCGGTCAGGCTGACCACCCTAGAGCCGAGGCAGGCGAGGTGCTTCCGCTGCCTGGAGCCGGGGCACGTCGGGGCCAAGTGCACTGCGGGTGTTGACCGCAGTGCGCTGTGCTTCCGATGTGGGCAGGCGGGCCATAAGTCGGCCGCCTGCTCTGCGGAGCCCAATTGCCCCGTCTGTGCGGCGGAGGGGGTGGCGTCGAGTCACCGGCTGGGATCCGGTGACTGCAGGGCGACCTCCCGAAAAAGGGGGGCCCCTCGAAAGAGTATAGTTGCGGGTGGTGGGAATCCTGTCCCCCCATCCACCCAGTAACGCGAGGAGGAGATGGACACCGCCCAAGGATAATGGATCATCCCATCTCCATACTGCAGGCCAACGTCAACCACTGCGTCATCGCCCAGGACCTTCTGGCCCAGTCCATGGCGCAGTGGCAGACAACAGTGGCAGTAGTCGCCGAGCCGTACTACGTTTGCGACGTCCCGAACTGGGCCGGCGACCAAAGCGGCTTGGTGGCTATCGTCGCCCAGCGAGCGACCCCACCCTTCGACAGAGTGCGAAGGGGCCGTGGGTGCGTACTCGTTGTGCTGGGCGGTGCTGCAGTGGTTGGGGTGTACTGTCCTCCTAGCAGGAGCCTCGCCGAGTTCGAGCAGTTGCTCACGGAGGTCGGGGCTCTGCTGGCGGAAGTGCACCCCACCCCGGCTGTCGTGGCCGGGGATTTCAACGCTCATTCACGGGCGTGGGGATCTCCGGCTACCGATGCCCGGGGGGAAATGATGGTAGAGTGGGCGGTGTCCCAAGGCTTGGTGCTGCTAAACCAGGGGGCGGTCCACACACTTGTGCGGCCGCAGGGTAGCTCGATTGTTGACCTGTCGTTCGCCAGTTCTGCCCTGGCCCGACGCGTCAACAATTGGCGGGTCGTCGAGGGGGTGGAGACCGCGTCGGATCATCGGTACATCCGGTACGACGTCGTCCCCGCCACCACGGCGGCTCGAGTGGAATTTGACCGCCCCTTGGTGGGGCAAGGTCCACGGTGGCGCCTCGGCACTCTGGACCGAGAGCTGGCCAAAGAAGCGGCTATCGTCGAGCGATGGGCTACTGTTTACGGTGGCCTGGACGTGGACGCGAGGTGCGAGTGGCTCGTCGGAGCGCTGACTCGCGTCTGCGACGCGGCGATGCAGAGGGCGAGGCCTGTCTCGCCTCGGAGGCGGGTGTACTGGTGGCGTCCCCACCTAGCCGGGCTGCGTACCGCAAGTTACGCGGCCCAGAGGCAGTACACTCGCAGCCGAAGGCGGGCTGTCCGAGACCTCGCCCGGGAGGAGCGACTGCACGCTGCGTACAGGGCCGCCCGTGAGGCCCTGAGTTCGGCGATCAAAGCCGCCAAGGAGGAGTCCTGGAGGGAGTGGCTCGAGAGTCTCGACCGACACCCTTGGGGGCGCCCGTACAGGGTCGTGAGTCAAAAACTTCGGCCCTGGGCGCCTCCCCTCACCCAAACTCTCGAGCTGAACCTCCTGGACCGAGTGGTCAGTTCTCTCTTCCCGGTGAGGGAAGAGTGGGTCCCGCCGCGGATGGTAGCACCAAGCCAAGTGCCGGCAGACGAAGGGGCAATACCTCCCGTGTCCGAGGCCGAGTTAGGGGCCGCGATCCTGGCGCTCAAGTCCAGGAACCGCGCCCCGGGCCCGGACGGCATCCCGGGGAAGGTGATTGCCACAGTTATGCCGGCACTAGAAGAGGAGACGCTGTCCCTCATGTCGGAGTGTGTGGCGTCGGGGAGGTTCCCGCGACAATGGAAGACCGGCAAGCTCGTGCTTCTCAAGAAGCACGGGCGCCCAGCTGAGTCGCCGTCGGCCTACCGCCCCATCGTTTTGCTCGACGAGATGTGCAAGCTGTTTGAGCGGGTGCTCGCTGCGCGTCTCGTTGGTCACCTTGAGGGGGCGGGGCCCAACCTGAGTGACGGCCAGTTCGGATTCCGTCGCGGGAGGTCAACCCTCGACGCCATATCCCGGCTGCGGGACGGCATCGACGAAGCGGTCGCCGGGAGGGAGGTGTTGTTGGCTGTATCGCTTGATATAGCCAACGCCTTCAACACCCTCCCCTGGGCGACAATTGCGGAGGCGCTGAGGTACCACAATGTCCCGTGGTACCTCAGGCGCATCCTGGCGGACTACTTCGTGGACCGGGTTATCATCTACCCGACCCAACGCGGGGTGGTCCGCCGAACTATGGCGTGCGGCGTTCCGCAGGGGTCGGTCCTTGGGCCGCTTCTGTGGAACGTCGGGTACGATTGGGTCCTGCGCGGTGCTACTCTTCGGGGGGTCGGCGTACTTTGTTACGCCGATGATACCCTAGTTACCGCGCGGGCCCCAACGTTTAGCGACGCTGCCGTTCTCGCCACGGCAGGCGTCGCCCATGTCGTGCGCCGTATCGGGGCGCTGGGACTGAAGGTGGCCCTCGAAAAGTCCGAGGCCCTTTTCTTCTATGGGCCTCGGCGGCCGCCGCCTCGGGATCAAGCGATCGTGGTGGGTGGCACCTCCATCGCTGTCGGGAGCAGCCTGAAATACCTCGGGCTCGTTCTCGACAGTCGGTGGCGTTTCGCGGAGCATTTCCGGCGGCTGGCACCTAAACTGCTAGCGTTTGCCGGAATGCTCTCGCGATTGCTGCCCAACACTGGGGGACCGGGGTCTGCCTGCCGCCGTCTCTACGACGGTGTGGTGCGCTCCAAGGCGCTCTACGGAGCGCCCATTTGGGAGGAGGCCCTCTGCCGTACGAATGTCGTGCTGCTGCGGCGACCACAGCGCGCCATCGCGCAGAGGGCTGCACGGGCGTATCACACCGTCTCTTATGAGGCGGCGTGTTTGATTGCGGGCAGTATCCCCTGGGATCTCGAGGCTGGCGTCCTTAAGAGGGTCTACGAGGAGGGCGCCCTGATGCGGCGTGTTGCAGGAGGTCGGCCGCTTCCGGAGGAGATCGATCGCTGGAGACAGGAGGCTCGCGATGTTCTCTTCCGGAAGTGGGCCGATAGGCTGGCTGCTGCGAGGAGTAGCTTGCTGCTTGTGGGGGCCGTTCGGCCCGTCTTGCGTGAGTGGGTGGAACGGGGTCATGGGGCTCCCACGTATCACCTCACCCAACTTCTCACGGGTCATGGCTGCTTCGCCAAGTACCTGTGGGAGGTGGTGGGGGTGGAAGCGGAGCCCCCGTGCCGAAACTGCACCAGCGGCGACCCCGACACGGCACACCACACTTTGGCCGTGTGTGACGCGTGGGGCGGCCAAAGGGCGGCCCTCACAAGCATCATTGGTGTGGACCTCTCGCTGTCGGCCGTAGTTTCAGCTATGGCCGGCAGCGAACAGTGTTGGGCCGCCGTCGCCTCGTTCGCTAGCGAGGTGATGGCGGCAAAGAGAGAGGCCTTGCGGGAACGGGAGCGAGCTGGGCTCACTCTTCCGCCCCGCAGGCCCCCGGCGAGGGGACGCCGGCGAACGCAATTCGCCCGCGTCCCCGAATGAGAGTGGCCACGGGCAGTGGGTCGGGGGACCCGCTGCTCCTATGCTGATGTGGCGGAATGCGCCCCTGTGTGTTCCTGGGGTGCATTCTTGAGGTGAAAAACCCCCACCATTCCGGCCTGATTGCCGGGATGGTGGGGTCTTAAGTAGCGGGCCTACCAAGGGCGCCCCTAGCCGAGTCGCGGTGAGCAAACTATCCCGCGGCTCGGATTAGGCGAAGGAGGAACATCGTGGTGGTTTAGTGGGTAGTCTGGCCTTTGTCCAAGGCCAGGAGTCCCACACGAAGCGAGCCCCCTGCCCCCGCGGGGGGTGAGCGAAGTGCGTAAATGCATTCCACCACGTAAACAAAAAAAAAAAAAAAAATCCCTGGCCCATGGACCGCAAGAGAAAGCCAATATGCTAGTAAATCTCTTTGCGGCCAATTCCCGAGTCGATGATTGCGGTATACAGCCGCCGACACTACCCAATGGAGACCACGTAATGCCTGAAATACGTATCAGGCAATGCGATGTTCGTGCGGTGCTTCAATCACTCGATGTCCGGAAAGCCAGTGGCCCGGATGGTATTCCAGCGGTGGTCTTACAAAAATGTGCAGCGGAGTTGTCTCCGATGCTTACGCGGCTGTACCGACTGTCCTACAGCTCGGGTACAGTGCCTTCGGCTTGGAAAGAGGCGAATGTACAGCCGATCCCCAAGAAGGGGGATCGCTCAGAGCCAGCCAACTATCGACCCATAGCCGTCACCTCAGTGCTGTGCAAGGTCTTCGAGCACATCATTAACAAACAGCTCATGCGTCACCTAGAGGATCACTCCTTAATTAATGACCGGCAATATGGCTTCAGGCCGAAACGGTCAACGGGTGATCTTCTAGCATACGTTACCCATCTATGGGGTGAGGCTATGGACAAGCACGGCGAGTCACTGGCAATTAGTCTTGATATCGCCAAAGCTTTCGATAGAGTCTGGCACAAATCGCTTCTCTCCAAGCTACCAGCCTTTGGTCTGCCTCCTAGACTGTGCAACTGGATTGCTAGTTTCCTGCGGGAGCGCCGTATCCGCGTCCTCTGTGATGGACGGGCTTCGGAGTTCTTGCAAATAAATGCTGACGTACCGCAGGGGTCTGTATTATCTCCCACTCTCTTTCTTCTGCATATCAACGACATGCTGTCCACCGGCAGCATACATTGCTATGCAGACGATAGCACCTTACACGGGAGTTATCACGGACAACCTGCGGCCAAACAGTCTGATATCGTGGAAAAAAGACAGCTTCTTGTCACTGAACTGGACCGGATCTTAAATCACATTTCTCAATGGGGCTCCGAGAACATGGTCGAGTTCAATGCCAAGAAGACGCAGGCTTGTGCGTTCACAGCAAAGGTATCTTCTTTCCTTCCCCTTCCCACTCTTCAGAGCACGCCACTTCCACTGCAGGACAATCTCTATATCCTAGGCATGGATATTCGCTGCAAACTGAATAACAGAAATTACATCGAGAGCATCATCAAAACAGCCTCGCGGAAACTCGGACTCCTAAACAAAGTGAGACGTTTTTTCACGCCGGAGCAGCGGTGTCTTCTCTATAAGACACAAATTCGCTCCTGCGTGGAATACTGTTCGCATCTAGAAAGAAAGAAGAAAGAAAGAAAAGAAAAAACATTTATTCACGAACACACAACGTACAGAGAGTCAGACAATATATATATACACAACAAGAAGATATCACAAAAGAACACTCTCACTGCACATCGTGCGCACCCAAATGGGCCACCATCTCAGCATGAATGCCCCGCACACCAGAGTATGCGAAGCGCTGGTTTTCAGATGGCGCCGCTAGTGGCTCCGCCGCCACGCAACGAGTCAGTGACGCATGAACACACGACAACAGATCTCAGTACAACACTTAAAAACACTTAAAAATAGAGAACACAATGACCAAACCATAAACAACAAACAAAAATGAAAGAAAAAAAATGCATAACGGAATATCTTCTAAAAAATTAAATCATCACAGATAATCTGTGGTTGTCTGTGGTTCACTCAACGCTCCCGCGCAGTTATCGATGACATCTCTGGGATGGCTCCGCGAAATACCTACTAGATGCTCTCGACAGGTTGCAGCGACGCGCGGTCCGAATTATTGGGAACCCTGAGGTCACGAACACCCTCGAGCCTTTGCAGATGCGTAGAGATATTGCTTCTTTGGCTGTATTTTACCGTCTCTACCACGGTGAGTGTTCTGAAGAGCTCTTCCAACTAATCCCACCATCTCCTTTCCTACATAGGACAACACGTGCAGGCCTTAGATGTCACCCTCACACTGTGCAGAATATACGAGCAAGAACCAAGCGGTTCGGAGACTCTTTTCTTTGACGCACCACCAAGACCTGGAATTCATTACCAGCACACGTGTTTCCTTCTTCCTACAGTCCCGGGGCCTTTAAGCGGGGCGTGAAAAAGCATCTGATGAGGCCGCCAAGCTGAGTGCCACCATTGTAGCACTTAGTGTCTGTAATGGTGACCCTCTTTCCTGAGACTTTGCCTCTAGCTTACCATCAGGCGAGGTGAGGTCAAGTTGGCGTGTCCTATATAAAAAAAAAAAAAAAAAAAAAGTATACCGTCCGGCCCACTCGACTTCCGAACATCTAGGGACTTAAGCTCACGCCGGACCGCCCGTTGCGTGATTTTAACTTCAGACATGGAAGCACCACAGCTGGGAATTATGGGTGGTTCGGCGTTCCCGTCGTTCATAGTCGAGTTTGACGCAAAGAGATTACCCAACAGATCGGCTTTCTCCTTAGCGCCATGGGCCAGACTACCATCGGATTTTTGCAGCGGTGGAAGGCAAGACTGGCAGAAGTTTCCCTCGGCAGCTTTGGCGAGCGACCAAAATACACGACTGCCAGATGGGTAGCGCGTGAGGTGTGTGTAGTAATTATATTTACTCCAGTAATAAATGAGCTACCAACAAGTAAAGTCGTGTCTTATTCCAATAACACCTTACGACCACACCACATGGCGACCCTGCCAGTCGGTTCTCACGAGTTCGCGTCGTCAGCAGAATAAGATAGCCGTGGACTCGTTACCGTACCGAGTATGGAACATTCGATCCTGACTGTGACGTCGTTAGCGTCGGCATACGTGACTTTATATTATAATTTCAACAAGTTACCAAATATAATTATTATTATTTTTTTCTATAAAAATGGGATCGCGCTGTGCAAAATGTGCGTGTGAGAATCGAGAAATCATTGTAAATCAACATGGTATCAACGGACAAGTAGAAGCGGATACATCTACACACTTCTACACCAACAATATTCTTTTATCTACGATTTTGGCGTTGTGTGGAGCGGCAGTACTATACATTTTGTACAGGCAGTACAAAAAATGACATGTTGAAGTGGTGCGAAATGAATTACGAGGCGACGCATTTCGTCGGATCAGAATGAGGCTGTCTGGTCGAGGATCCAGGGATAGTGAAGATCAGCAACCAGCGTAACCACGGATAAGCAAGGATAACCAAAACCTTCGTTGGATGTGTAGCTACGTAGCCAGCTCGTTTTTATTTTTTCTTTAACCTTGGATTTCTTAATTAATTATTTTCTTTTAAAATAAGATGTTTTAGAGGTATGTATCTACCCTTTTGTTTATGCTAACCTGTCCTATGGCAGAAGAATTAGTTAGTATAAGTAAAGATTTAGAAGTTATTAAAGTAGGTTTAAGAAAATTAGGTCCAACCAAAAGGCAGAAAAATGAGAAATATTGTAAGGAAAAATTTTTAAAAGCGGAAGAGCTGTATCAATTTCATCAAAAATTATGTGCATTAATATTAGAAGAAAAATTGTTTTCAGAAAATTTTTTAGAAACTACTTTTAATAGTTTAGTAGAAAATATAGAGGAATCATTTTTAAAGATTAAGGAGTATTGTCAAATTACTAATATCGTAAAAATGGAGACATTTAATTTGAAAACTGCGGCTAGTTTGTTGCCGGTCATGGATGGTAAAGAAGAGACTATCGAAAAAATTATTGATAGCATTGAACTTTATAATAGTTGTTTAGCTGAGACAGCATGTAAAAAGTTGTTAGCCACTTTTGTCTTAAAAACTAGGTTAAGTAAGTCAGCCAAGCTCAAGTTAAAGCCAGAGTATGCCTCATGTATTGATTTAGTTAAGGACATGAAACAATATTTGCTTACAAAAAAGTCACCTAATTCGCTACTAACGCAACTTAATAAAATTTCACAAAATGAAATGTCGATTGCCCAATATGCAACACGTATCGAAGAACTTTTTGTCGATTTAACCATTGCACAGGCTAATACCAACGAAAAAGCATATGAAATTTTAAAACCTATAAATGAACAACTTGCAATAAAACAGTTTTCAGATGGATTACGAAATAGGCGCTTAAGCACAATAATTTCTGCGAGAAATTATACAGAGCTGAAGGACGCCGTACGAGCGGCACAGGACGAGGAATTGTCCCAACCATCGTCCTCTAACTCGATTATGCACTTGCGAGGGAATATGCGAGGTAAGGTCTATACACCTTCATTTCGAGCGCGTGGAGGTCATTTTCAAAGAGGTTTTCGGGGATATGTGAACCAAAATAGGGGGAATTATAATAATTTCAACAGTCCTCCTAGATATAATGATTACAATTTTCGAGGAAATCAAACTCGTGGTTTTCGAGGAAATCAAACTCGTGGGTTTCGAGGAAATCAAACTCGTGGCTACCACACGCAAACGGATCGAGGTCGAGTTTATCATAGTAGAGGTAGAGGTCAGAATATGCATTATATTCAACGTGCTGGTGCAACAACCGAGAATCAAACTCACGATAGCAATGAATTAGCATCTCAAAGTATTAATAATAATCAGCAGTTTTTTCGATCCTAAAGAGTATAACATATTAACATGTGATTTAAGTAACGCAAATTATATCGCATTATTCGTAAATAATGTCAGGTATTCATGGCTATTGGATACCGGTGCTTCTTTGTCGGCTATAAGTGCTGACATATTACCAAGAAATGTGCCGTTATACGATGATAAAATTATTATAAATGGAATAGGGGGAAAAGGAATTTCTAATGGATATGTTTATTTAACTGTTAGAACATGTGATGGTATATGTTTTAAGCATAAATTTTATATATTTGAGAAGATACCGTGTCAATCAGATGGTATAATAGGTCAAGATTTTTTTGATCAATTTAAATCCGTCACATTTAATATACAAAAATCACTATTAAGTTTAGAAACTCACGACAAGACGATCTCTTTAACCTTGTACAGAAAACCAGCGGTTAGTTCGAATTTTCTAAACATTCCGCCGCGATGTGAATCAATACATTACATACAGTTAGATAGAAACATTACCCAAGATTGTGTAATATTTCCTAGTGAAATTCAGGAAAATATATTTTTGGCAAGTTTAATTGTTTCACCTAGGCATAATGTAATCCCTATTCGAATTTTGAATACTAGCGAAAACAATGTTATTTTACCAGTTTTCCAACCTCATCTAGAACTATTAAATAATTATAAAATATGTTCATTTCATAAATGCGAATCGAACTCCAATCGAGCGCATACTTTATTATCACTACTAAAATTAGATCATTTGCACTCGAGCGAAAGACAAACCATTGAGGCTATTTGCTCCAAATATGCTGACATATTTCAATTACCAGGCGATAAGCTCACTACAACTAACCTGTATGAACAATCAATTGTTTTAAAACGTGACTCGGTTCCTGTGTACACTAAACCGTACCGTATACCAAACAGTTTAAAGCCCGAATTAGAAAAGCAAATATCTAAAATGTTACATGATGATATTATAGAAGAAACGTGTTCCGAATGGTCCAGTCCTATTTTATTAGTACCGAAAAAGTCAGAAAATAATTGTAATAAAAATTGGAGATTAGTAATAGATTATCGTAAATTAAATGAAACAATTAAGGACGATAAATTCCCACTACCGAATATTAACGAAATATTGGATTCCTTATCAGGAGCAGTCTACTTTAGTCACCTTGACCTTAGTCAGTCATATTATCAAGTGACCTTGACTCCAGAAAGTCGAAAAATCACAGCTTTCACTACTAACACGGGTCAGTACCACATGAAAAGATTACCAATGGGGATGAAAATAAGCTCAAGTGCGTTCTCAAGGATTATGACTGTTGCAATGTCAGGACTCACTTACGAAAAATGTTTTATTTATCTCGATGACCTTGTGATTATGGGGCGAAATTTAGAAATTCACAATAATAACCTATTAGATGTTTTTGAACGATTAAGAAAGGTAAATTTGAAGCTTAATCCGAATAAATGTCAATTTTTGAAAACAGAATTAGTTTATTTAGGACATACAATAACAAAGAACGGAATTTTACCTGATCCAAATAAAATAACAGTTTTGAAAAATTATCCTATACCGCAAAACTCTGATGACGTCAGACGTTTTGTCGCTTTTAGTAATTACTATAGAAAGTTTATAAAAAACTTTGCCGAATTAACTTTACCATTGAATAAACTTTGTAGAAAAAATGTACCTTTTGTGTGGTCAGTGGACTGTGATCAGTCATTTCAAAAGTTAAGGGAATCTCTTATGTCACCACCTGTACTTCAATACCCAGATTTTTCACCAGAAAGTAGATTTATTTTACAAACAGACGCATCTGGTATAGCAATTGGTGCTGTACTTTGTAACAATGATTCGCGCCCTGTAGCTTATGCTAGCAGACCTTTAAATAAGGCAGAAAAAAATTATCCAACTATTCAAAAAGAATTACTTGCTGTTATTTGGGGGGTAAAATATTTTCGACCATATTTATTTGGAAAAAAATTCACTATAATGACAGATCATAAGCCTTTGATATATTTATTTAGCATAAAAGATCCCAGTAGCAGATTATTAAAATTTAGATTAACCTTAGAAGAGTATGACTATGAGATCATGTACGTCAAAGGAAAAGATAACGCCGTAGCCGATGCGTTGTCTCGAATATCTGTTACATCAGAAGAACTTAACGACATGCATATCAAAATTATGATAATGACGAGAGCACAAAAGAAAATAGAGGAGGAGAAAAGTAGAATTGACAGGAGTCGGAGCGTAAGCCCTTGTATTTTTAATGATAAACGGCCTGATCATCCGCGCGTCGTAGAAATACTAAGGATACCAACTAGTTCAGTGGAGATGGTATTAATAGAAAATGATGAGTTGAGTAAGTTAGGCAAACTGATTGATACAAAATCAGAATGTTTTCATTATAGCGCTAGCAAGAAGATATTATTTATAGATATCAATTATAAGTTACATTTCACGCGAGACGTATTTGTATTTAAATTGAGTAATTTCTGTAAATTAATAAACGTCGACGAAATATGTTTAATAAAAAATGATAAGAACGAAATATTTATGAAAGAATTAATTCAAGAAATAAATAGTACTATTAGTTACCAAGGACCAAAAATTTGTGTCTTAAGAGGGGTAAAACGTATAGACAGAGACAGTGATAAATTGTTTATTATTAACGATTATCACTTGCTGCCCACTAGCGGACATGCTGGGGTACGCAGAATGGTAAACAATATTAAAAGACGATTTTATTGGCCAAATATGGAAAAGGACGTTCGCGAATTTGTTCGTAAATGCGATAAATGTCAAAGAATGAAACATTCAAGGCATACGGTAGAGCCTATGGTTGTGACGACAACCGCCACGTCTGCCCTTGAAAAAATATATTTAGATGTGATGGGACCTCTAAGCAAAGATGAGGAAGGTAATAATTACATTCTCACCATTCAGTGTGAATTAAGTAAGTTCGTAGAAGCATATGCATTAGTAAATAAGGAGACTGTAACGATAGCTAAAGCATTGGTTCATAATTATATTTTAAGGTTCGGTATTCCGAAATGTATTGTGACAGATAGAGGGACTGAGTTTTTATCTAATACAATGACAGAAGTTTGTAAGTTGCTAGAAATAGAAAAACTTAATTCTACAGCATATCATCACCAAACAATTGGAGCACTAGAAAATTCTCATAAGCATTTAGGTTCTTATCTTCGAATTCAATGCGAAAAGCACCCTGACACATGGAGTTATTGGCTTCCGTTTTGGTGTTTTTCATACAACAATACCATACATACTGCAACAAAGTATGCTCCTTTTGAATTAGTATTTGGGAAATCTTGTAATATTCCTTGTAGGATTATAAGTAACGTAGAACCATTGTATAACATAGACGACTACAGTTTAGAACTGAAATATAGATTACAGTTAGCACATAAGGACGCATGTGAAAATTTAGTGAAAGTGAAAGTGGATAGAAAAAGTAAACATGACAATAAATTGAATGCAGTGAAGTACAACCAAAATGATTTACTATTAGTTAAGAATGAAACCTGTAGCAAATTAGAAACTCTCTACAAAGGACCCTATGTAGTTTTGAAAGACATCGAACCAAATGTTGTTATTTTAAAAAATGGAAAGCGCGAAATAATACATAAGAATAGAACTAAACTTTATGTAACTAGTGATTAAGAAAACATTATTTAGTTATGCAGCTGTATAACAATTTAAAATTAAGTAACTACTTATGGGTATGTATAACTGTTTAATATATGTGCAACTATTCGTAAGCATCCAAACTGTGTAACTAGTTTAAAGTTATGTAGTTTACTTTTATTTTATTTTTAAAGAAAAAACATTACTATTATAATTTTTTTTCTTTTTATCTACCCCTGTAATGAGGTGTGTGTAGTAATTATATTTACTCCAGTAATAAATGAGCTACCAACAAGTAAAGTCGTGTCTTATTCCAATAACACCTTACGACCACACCACACGCGCAAGCCGCTCGCCAATTCTGCCGATGAACTCAAACTTAGCCCTGGCCGTAGCTTTTTTACTAGACCTCGAGGCGGCATTCAACTTTCGCTTCACTTCAGTGATATTAGGATCTTTATTGGCAAGAGCCGTGGTCCAAGCCCTGTATGCAGATTGCTTGTGGTTTCTTGCTTCTCTGCAGGGTCTATTAAACCAAGGGCGTTTGCTCTCTCCTGTTGCGATCCAGCGGTTCGGAATATAGCATTCCATACCCGCTAGGATCGCATCAGCTACTGCTGTTGCACAGGAGCAGGGATCATTTGAAGTGAACGACGCGAAGAATTCTCGCAGTCCATCCCAGTCTGCCGACTTGTAGTGCCAGACATGCCGCCATTGAGGTGGCCGCGGTGGTTCAGGCCGCGTGAGAGTCACTTGCGCCCGAACGAGGCTGTGATCCGAAGTACCAAGTGGTGCTTCCACAGTTACTGAGTATTCGTTCGGGCGTGAAGTCAGCAGAAGGTCCAGTATAGAGCTTCTATGGGTCTTTATTTCTGGTGTTCTAGTAATAGAATTCACCAGTTGAGAGAATCCGTAGGTCAGAGCAAAGTCATGAGCAGCCCTTCCCGCAAAATCAGTTCCAGGAGACCCCAGCCACTCTACGTGATGAGCGTTGAAGTCCCCCAAGAATACTAAATCCGCGGTAGGGTATTGCTCAATTAAGGAGGTAGGACACGACGGTATCTCCCGTCTCAAATTGAGCAGTCCGTCTGGGGAAGTACCTCCGCCCTACAGAATACCGCGGTTATAATAACCTTGTGTTGTGTTCCCGGTGGTGAGTAGGGTAGCCAGAGCTCACTGGAGAGGTTTTGTGCTGTCAGTGGATAGACCGTAAGCTTAAATTGACACCACTGACTTGTAGGGGCGTGAAATGTTGGCGCGGCGGTCAGGGAGACCCGGTGAAACGGTTATCCGCTGGCCGCCCGCAGGTTGTACGGTTCCCGAACCTGGGGATCACTTAATCTCCGCCCCAGGAGGCTGAACCAGCAGCCTGTGTAAAGTGCCCGATGCTGTAGTCGTGCCGGAGGAGGAAACCGGAGTGGACTCGGCTACAGTATTTGGGAGGGGACCGGGGGCCCTTCCGCCCGCCGCGCCAGCCACTCACACAACCCCAGCTTGTCAGTGGTGCAGAAGACAAAGCTAGGCTTCGTACAGCCTAGCTTTGTCTTCTGCACTGGGAGCACAGAAACTCTCTATACCTTCCTCCCCCCCACCCCCCACATAGGTCATGAAAGGAAAAAATAAGAATAAGGTTACTACAGCGGTACCATCGTCCACAATACATGTGGATTTCTGTAACATCAGGGGCCTACACACCAACCTCAACGCGGTCCATCTACATTTAGAGACCGCGCAGCCCACCTTGTTTTTTCTGACGGAGACGCAAATATCATGCCCAGCCGATACAGCCTACTTAATGTACCCGGGGTACAAACTCGAGCATAACTTCCTGAGTCGCGCCGGGGTATGCTTGTACGTCCGGGATGATATTTGCTGCCGCCGTCTTCAAGGCCTTGAAGACAGGGACCTGTCAACTCTTTGGGTACGTACGGATCACGGTGGCCACACCCGTATCTTTGCGTGCCTCTACAGGTCTCATAGCGGTGACTTGGGTACAGCTCAATTGTTTGAGCATCTGCAGCGGTCTGCGGACAAGGTAATTGAGCAATACCCTACCGCAGATTTAGTATTCTTGGGGGACTTCAACGCTCACCACGTAGAGTGGCTGGGGTCTCCTAGAACTGATTTTGCGGGAAGGGCTGCTCATGACTTTGCACTGAGCTACGGATTCTCTCAACTGGTGCATTCTATTACTAGAACACCAGAAATAGAGACCCATAGAAGCTCTATACTGGACCTTCTGCTGACTTCACGCCCGGACGAATACTCAGTAACTGTGGAAGCACCACTTGGTACTTCGGACCACAGCCTCGTTCGGGCGCAAGTGACTCTCACGCGGCCTGAACCACCGCGGCCACCTCAATGGCGGCATGTCTGGCACTACAAGTCGGCAGACTGGGATGGACTGCGAGAATTCTTCGCGTCGTACCCGTGGAGGCGGCTTTGCTTCACTTCAAATGATCCCAGCTCCTGTGCAACAGCAGTAGCTGATGCGATCCTAGCGGGTATGGAATGCTATATTCCGAACCGCTGGATCGCAACAGGAGAGAGCAAACGCCCTTGGTTTAATAGGCCCTGCAGAGAAGCAAGAGACCACAAGCAATCTGCATACAGGGCTTGGACCACGGCTTTAGCCAATAAAGATCCTAATATCACTGAAGTGAAGCGAAAGTTGAATGCCGCCTCGAGGTCTAGTAAAAAAGCTACGGCCAGGGCTAAGTTTGAGTTCATCGGCAGAATTGGCGAGCGGCTTGCCCGCTACCCATCTGGCAGTCGTGCATTTTGGTCGCTCGCCAAAGCTGCCGAGGGAAACTTCTGCCAGTCTTGCCTTCCACCGCTGCAAAAATCCGATGGTAGTCTGGCCCATGGCGCTAAGGAGAAAGCCGATCTGTTGGGTAATCTCTTTGCGTCAAACTCGACTATGAACGACGGGGACGCCGAACCACCCATAATCCCCAGCTGTGGTGCTACCATGTCTGAAGTTAAAATCACGCAACGGGCGGTCCGGCGTGAGCTTAAGTCCCTAGATGTTCGGAAGTCGAGTGGGCCGGATGGGATACCGGCGATGGTGCTTAAACACTGCGCCCCCGAGCTGTGCCCTGTACTTACACGCCTTTTTGCACTCTCCTACTCCGCGCGGCAGGTTCCAGCCTCGTGGAAGACCGCATTCGTGCACCCTGTACCTAAGAAAGGCGACAGGACAGATCCGACCAATTACAGGCCTATCGCTATAACCTCCCTACTCTCGAAGGTTATGGAGCGTGTCATTAACACACAGCTCCTGAGATACCTTGAAGGAAACGATCTACTGAGCGACCGACAGTACGGCTTTCGCCACCGTCGCTCAACCGGTGACCTTCTTGTGTATCTCACAAACCGGTGGTCGCAAGCCATCGAGAGTCGGGGTGAGGCACTAGCGGTCAGCCTCGATATAGCAAAGGCCTTCGATCGGGTCTGGCACAAAGGTCTTCTTGCGAAGTTGCCGTACTATGGACTCCCCGAGGGCTTTGCGAATGGATCGCCAGCTTTTTGTCCAACAGAAGCATCCAAGCTGTCGTCGACGGCAGCTGCTCGGACCGCATGAACATAAACGCTGGTGTCCCACAAGGCTCCGTGTTGTCTCCGACGCTGTTTCTGCTGCATATCAATGACATGCTGTCGACATGTGACATGTGCGGACGACAGTACCGGGGACACGTGTTACACGGGCCGTGCAAATATCCCTCAGTCCGAGGTGGAGAAGAGTCGCGAACAACTTGTGTCTAAAATCGAGACTACTCTCTCTGGAGTATCCGATTGGGGACGACTAAACCTAGTCCAATTCAACCCCACTAAGACACAAGTATGTGTATTCACCGCTAAGAAAACCCCATTCATTGTAGCGCCGCAATTCCTGGGCACACCGCTTACCATCTCCTCGAGTATCGGGATCCTTGGTGTCGATATCTCCAGCGACGTCCAATACCGAAGTCATTTGCAGGACAAGGTTAAGTTGGCATCAAAAAAACTCGGAGTGCTCAACAGGGCGAAGCAGTACTTCACTGCGGGGCAGCAACTCCTTCTTTATAAGGCACAGGTCCGGCCTCACATGGAGTAGTGCTGTCACCTTTTTGCTGGAGCACCTGCATACCAGCTTGACCCCTTCGACTCGTTGCAAAGACGGGCATTGAGGCTGGTTGACAATCCCATACTCACAGGTAGAGTGGAACCTCTTAGCCTTAGGAGGGATTTTGCCTCACTGTGTGTGTTCTACCGCCTATACAATGGTTTGTGCTCAGATGAATTGTTTGACATGATGCCCGTAGCTTCATTCTATCATCGCACCTCTCGTCATAGGCAGGGAATTCATTCCCACACATTGCGACCTGAGACGGTGCGCACTGTGCGGTATGAAAGAAACTTCATCCCACGCACACTCAAGCTGTGGAATGACCTCCCTGCTGCGGTTTTCCCAAGCGCCTACAATATGGGGTTCTTCAAGAGGGGCATCAGAAGGTTTCTTCATGGTCGGCAGCACGAGTGTGACACCCCTGGTGTTGCATACGTCCATAGGCCACGGTAACCGCTTCCCATCAGGTGGGCCGTGTGCTTGTCTGCCAACTTAGTGGTATAAAAAAAAAAAAAAAAAAAAAAAAACCTTGTCCGCAGATCGCTGCAGATGCTCAAACAATTGAGCTGTACCCAAGTCACCGCTATGAGACCTGTAGAGGCACGCAAAGATACGGGTGTGGCCACCGTGATCCGTACGTACCCAAAGAGTTGACAGGTCCCTGTCTTCAAGGCCTTGAAGACGGCGGCAGCAAATATCATCCCGGACGTACAAGCATACCCCGGCGCGACTCAGGAAGTTATGCTCGAGTTTGTATCCGGGGTACATTAAGTAGGCTGTATCGGCTGGGCATGATATTTGCGTCTCCGTCAGAAAAAACAAGGTGGGCTGCGCGGTCTCTAAATGTAGATGGACCGCGTTGAGGTTGGTGTGTAGGCCCCTGATGTTACAGAAATCCACATGTACTGTGGACGATGGTACCGCTGTAGTAACGTTTTTCTTCTTATTTTTTCCTTTCATGACCTATGTGGGGGCTGGGGGGGAGGAAGGTATAGAGAGTTTCTGTGCTCCCAGTGCAGAAGACAAAGCTAGGCTTCGTACCACCACTGACTAGCTGGGGTTGTGTGAGAGGCTGGCGCGGCGGGCGGAAGGGCCCCCGGTCCCCTCCCAAATACTGTAGCCGAGTCCACTCCGGTTTCCTCCTCCGGCACGACTACAGCATCGGGCACTTTACACAGGCTGCTGGTTCAGCCTCCTGGGGCGGAGATTAAGTGATCCCCAGGTTCGGGAACCGTACAACCTGCGGGCGGCCAGCGGATAACCGTTTCACCGGGTCTCCCTGACCGCCGCGCCAACATTTCACGCCCCTACAAGTCAGTGGTGTCAATCTAAGCCTACGGTCTTTCCACTGACAACACAAAACCTCTCCAGTGAGCTCTAGCTACCCTACTCACCACCGGGAACACAACACAAGGTTATTATAACCGCGGTATTCTGTAGGGCGGAGGTACTTCCCCAGACGGACTGCTCAATTTGAGACGGGAGATACCGTCGTGTCCTACCTCTCATAAAAATATGTTTGTCTTTGTTCGTAAAAATTAGGAGTGCTAGAAAATTCGTACTCTTCTGTCCGTGCAATTGTGTGTAAAAAGAAAGAGATACAAAGTTCTCGCTTCACCTATTAATTTTTCAGTAATAATTTTTATTTCAAACATTCTTACTATTTACATATTTCTTAACTCCGGACGGTTAGGCAGAGGTGAATTAACACCCACTTTTCACCAATATAATTATTGGATTCGGTCCCACGTAATAGAGAGTGAGCCTATTGTCGTATTCTGGGCACTATTGTTGACTCAAGCCATGCATCTGAGGCTAACTCTGGGCTGTATATATCTGTTTCATGTTAAACAGCCCTATCCCGTAGTCGCCTTGTACGACACCGCATGGGAAGAGATGGGGCGGTAAAAATTCTACACTTTTTTATATTATCTCTTTTTTTCTTACCGTCAGCTGTGAACTTTTGAAAGGCGAAAATCAGTATTGTAGACAATACCGTTATGTACTCAATACGGTTTTACGAATGGAGTTCCACAAATGGTGTACCAGGTTGCTCCGTTCGGCGGCAGCTTATTGCCAACGCAGTGGAAAACTTTTGAAATAGATATAAAAATGTGTGAATGTGCCTAAAAAAATAAATGTATGAACACGCAAGTACGTAACGTAACGTAAGTAGTAAATGGCATAAGATCTATTAGCCACATCTACCGACAGGCAAAACACGAAATTACGAATATTTTTTTCAAAATCACAAAGAAGGTCAAGTTTATATTGTTACTGCCCAGGAAAGTATCTAATAGCGTCATTTGTTGGTGGCCTAAGTGAAATTAACGTTAATGTCTTCTAAAGATACGAAATAAAAAGTATTTAACGCTGTAATATTTTATGAAGGAATTACTCGAGGTCCTCTATCTGTGAAAACGACCTGTAATGCCTTCTATTACCTGACGTCATTTAGTATAAGAAATGTATTTAACAGTAGTAGATTATAGATTGTAGAATCTGTAGATTATAGAAACTACCGTCAATTATTGCCTAAAAAATAATAAAAACGTAAATACCACTCTCTATTCACGTTGTCAAACGGCCGCTTCCAATATTCGATCGCCAATCTAAGAGTAATTTCAATCCCAATTTTTGAAAATAGATCGCTCGACGAAAGATCGGTATTTCAAAATGTTTATCTCCCCATTAACACCCTAACAAAAAAAGCAGTCACTACAAACGTCAGTCGGCTATCTAAAGATTGTTTATTGAAATATATAGTAAAATCAAGCAACGGTTTAAAATATCAATCTCTAATTACGAAATATGGATTGAAATTGCATATACAAAGTGGCCGTAGGTCCATAAATGGCATTGGCTATCAAGGCGGACGGACGGATGTATGGTGTGTTGACAGTCTTGTTGGTTGAATCCATTTTCTACCTTTTGTGTTCAGTTTGCATTATTATCGCACGGGGCTGATATTATAGTCAATAAACCTGACGAGGTATTTAATCAAAGCATTACAATATTAGGCTTGTTAGACTACATAAGTTCTATTCTTGAAGATAGATGAGTCACTGTGTTCAATGTAACAACCACTTCTAAGAATCAACAGTACAGCACCACAGAACACTAAAATTCCTTACCTGTAGCTACGGAAGCTTTAGTGTTTGCACAATAGTATCATGAATTGGGGTACATACATGTTTGGATAGCATTTTCATAATGCAATGATTTCGGAAATTCATATGTGTAAGTTAAATGATTAATTTGACCAACTTTCACACGAATATTTGTGTGATAACAATAAATATTCTGCGTCGTAGTTTTTGTGTTTCCTCATTGTGTAGCACGGCGAAAAAGTAGACAGATGGTTTTGGTACATACATACATACTTTTACTCACGTTTTTATCCCTGAAGGGTTAGGCAAAGGTGAATTAACACCCACATTTCACCAATAATTGTATTCGGTCCCACGTAATAGGGGGTGAGCCATTGCCGTATTCCAGGCACTATTGTTGACTCGAGCCATGCATCTGAGGCTGAGTCTGGGCTGTATATATCTGTCTGATGTTAAATAGCCCTATCCCTTAGTCGCCTTGTACGACACCGCATGGGAAGAGATAGGGTGGCCCTAATTGTGCTCTGCCGGAAACCACGCGGCAAAATGAATTGAATGAAAAAATGTAATTTAACAGTACATAATAATATTCTAAACTCTCCAATGCAATCCCTTTGCTAGAGGTAACACTAACATGTCGCAGTATCGTAATTAATATTTACCTATGAACTATTTGTTTTTTATTTTTTGTTTATTATTATTAATTGTTTTAGAAATAGATTAAAAAATATATTATATCTATCAACATTTAGACTAAGTAGACTTAATAAATGTTTGTACATACTAACTTTGTATTTCAAAAATCATTTTTATCTGGATGGTTATATACGTAATATGACTTTATTACGTTATAATTTGATTAACCAATAAAATATAACTGAAATTCAGACATCGACATTCATTTCATTCAGTGAATTTAACACAAACTAAAAGAAAGATTGCAGAACGTAACAGCGAGATATAAAGTCAGTAACTATTCCAGAAATTTGACGTTCGACTCGTTAAAGTAAAGAAAAGTTTAATAAGCGTTCGTTGGAACCATACTAGCTTCAAGTTTTCGATAAGAAGCGGCTCCGGTTGGATTCGACCACTTTTGCTCGGCTCACTTTTCTTACGCTTCGTCGACACTTTTAATGACTTATCCATTTTTTTCCTATAATAGAGAAAAGAAATTCATTTTGTAAAACAAAGTCATTGCCGTAATATTTTACGTGGATATTACTTTCTTCGGAATCCAGATAACTTGTTCTGGCTCCGACAAAATTAAATATCCATTCAAAGGGTACAGAAATAATATTTCGTTCGTGAAATATAATCAAAGGAATTTCTGAACGGTTATTGAATCAGATTCGTACATATACGGAGTTATAAAAATGCTCCTTGGGTGAAATCCAATCAAAATTGCTGTACTTTGAATATCCTTTCTATGAATACCATGAATTAATAACGGGAGCAAACAAAACAAGTGAGTGTACGTTTCCATTATGGCAACACAAATACGTGACGTGTTGTTGTATGAAATTGGCTGAGACCGGACACGGAAGGGAGCCGTGGATCGCTCAGATTAATTTTGTCGTTCTATTTGATTAAGGGATGCATGAAAAACATACATTCATTTTACGTTTTAATTGGCTGCTTATGATAAAATTTTACGGTACCAAATCAGTATATATTCTCTCTTTTAATTTGAGTAAAGTAAAATATAGAAAGTAATATTTTATGGCAGCCTCGACCAAGTCTGCCTGTAAAAAAGGTAAACATTGGGTTATGGACATTTTATTAGTAAAATATAGAATAGTGTATATTTCAGTATTTTAACACACGTTTTTTGCACGACATTATTTCAAATTAGAAAAAATATCTTATCTAATTACATTTCAAGCTAAACTTTAATAGAAAAATGTAAAGATCGTTGATATTTTTTATTATATGCTATACTTACTTATATTTACATCTATATTTTTAATAAATATAGCATGACATAATATTTAGATAAAACATCGCTTAAGTATTATTGACCGAATAGCCAAATTCTACCTTGAACTCGATTGTCTGTGAGCAGACTTCAAATCACAATAAAATCCATTTTGATTTGACCCTCATTTTTTCATAATAGTCGCCTTCTGGCACTTTCCTGAATTAAAATAAGATTCCACTTTGTTAATCAACTAGAGAAGATATTATTATATCAAAATTTAGAAACTAAGAGACGAAACGTTTAGCTGATCAACAGCTTCTACTAACTCTTCGCGAAGACTTATACTGCTATAATTTTTTTCCTATTGTAAACCAACTTTCGCAGCTGCAGTAGCAAGTAATCTTTAATTACTGTAATATGATACTGATACTAAGTAATCTTTGATTACTTGCTGCTGCAGGTCTGATAAAAAAAAGAGAAATTAGAAGAAAAACATATGGTATAACAAAAACGACAAGAGATAGAAAGAAGAAATAAAAATCGTGACCCAATAAACTATTTAATGCTTTATTAAAAACAACGCTAAATATACAAATCTAAGAAGACCTCTTTGTTGTCGATTTCAAAGTAAACGTAGAATTTGTATAACAAATATTTCAAAAACTTTCAAACGGTTTACTTGAATAATAATACTAAAATTACATCATTGTTCTGACCGATAGATGAATTGTCTGTTAGAGGTTCTAGTTGAATACAACTGTATTTTGAGAATTCGAATGCCATACGTATATTTATATTCACCCCATCTCGTATATGATGCTCTATTGGTATTGTCCTCATTACAAATACATCTGAACGTCTAGAACTAACAATGTTTGTACGAAAGCACTCCTCTGTCTATACTGAAAGGGGTGACAAATGTGTTGACTTTTTATTTATTATTTAGAACGTACCGTATCCAACTCAAAGTACATGTTACGATATCATAACATCTGATGTTGAATTCATAATTCAGTTTATTTTGAGAGACGCTTCTTACAAGAAAATCTAATGTTTATAGTTTTCGAGCAAACACACAAGTCATTCGTTATTCATTCAATCATTTAAAAAGTTAATAGAATTCGGTGTTTACTTGTATACTACTTACTGTTTAGTTTTATCAAAGTTATGTAAAGCTTCTTAATGTATTTTACGTGTCACTGTACTCAATGCTCTTCAAAGTAATTTTGTTGGTTATTTGGGTTGAAATAATCGGCTTACAAGTTGGTTTAGACCTCTGTATATAAAACATTTTATTGGAGTGTTTGTCTTTTTTAAAAATTTAGAGTAATTTAATGTATATAAGTATGTAGAAGGTACTGATGTAATTTAAAGATTGGTTCTAGAATTCAGTTCAGAACAAGATTAGATAAACCATAAAATCTAAATGTTTTTTAACTGTGTTGTGTAGAACTGTAAATACATTGCTATTTGAACGAAAAGGATGTCTGTAATACTCGTATTTCAGTTCGGTATACTTGTGTATTAGATACTATTTTAAAAATCGTATAAATAAAAATTGGTAGTAACTAATAACACTGTGCCGTAAATCTACCAATACATCACAGTCTTACTGTCGAGAGATTCGATTCTAACTTAGAAATATATTTTTACTATTTCAATAACATTGTACTTACTTATTTAAAAGACAAAACATTATTCAATATAAAAAGTAGAGAATATCTAATCTCCAAAATCGCATTAACTAGACGGAGACAAAGTCAGAACGACTTAATTATGTCCCAAAGCACGAGCGTTGATAGGCAGCATATTTTTAAAATAATGTGCGCCCAATTTCACGGCTTGCGACCACTGCCCGCCAGCCGCCAACAGGCCTGAAATGAATTATTACTCACAATCACTAATTCCTTCTTGGGTTTAATACGAATTTGTCATCCGAATGGTATTAGATCGAAACTTTCAAGAACGAATGGACGTTTTAAGTATACTGCTATACCTGAGTTTGGAATTACTTGGTATAATACCGAATTGATGGAAAATTGCAATGGAAGTACTTTTATCGAATTATATCTCAATATGAGTAGACATTTTAATATTTATTGTATAAGACATTAAAAAAAAGTTGATATATTAGATACTTAGTGGCCAAGAGATGAGGTGATAGAAATGTTTAGAGTAGGAATAATGAGAAAATTCATCAGTACACTTGCCGTAGTGGAGGCAGAACGATATATCCAGGGAGGCAACGTCTCTACACAATCATCAGCTAGATAGAGAAATATATTATCAGCTCATAGTTGTCCTTTACGTCCCTAAACACCTCTATATCAAGTTAAAGATTATTGTCCAAATAAATGTTACTCAATACAGTTTATACGCTGTTAGATTCCACCTCCACATTGTTCTTCCTGCGGCTATTACCTTTTGACCCTCTCACAGCACCCTTGGGAAGTAGCAGGTCGGTTTACTGTTAGCCCCTGATAGCAGCTAACTAAAGTGTCCACATAAAATATCTGTTGAATAATGTTATATCACACATATATTTATAGGAGATATGCTGCTTACTATAACTATATTAAAAGGTATTAATTTGCTAAGATCCCATGTTTCATAAGTTATTGTGGTTTCTATGAAGATGATGAATTGTTTCCTTGCACGGGGTATTTTTACCAAACTGCCAAGCAGGGTTATATATTTCGCGTGTGTCTTGTTTGTAATCTTGAAATATTATTTATTACCTTATATCTTCTGAACCACTTTACGGGTTTCAATCATTGACATCTTGAATTAAAGGTATTCTTCTACCAAGTGTTGTATATAAAATGTGAACGAAAGCTATATGATGTTTTTTTGGCAACTAACTAACGTATGTTATCAAAAAATCATTGATTATCGGACCATTAAGGCCTGAAATTTATGCCAGGCCTTAATGGTGCGATAAAGGAAAGAGCCTCCGAACCACTTGGTTCTTGATCGGATATTGCTCAGGATTCCCAATAATGCGGACTGCTCGTCACTGCAACCTGTCGTGAACATATAGTAAGTTTTAATCTCATTTAGTTAACAACAATATTTCAGTAACAAACATCGAGCAGTCTAACCATATTTCACAGAAAAACCTAACTACCGTAATAAAACGTAACGAAATAGAAAGCTATTCCGTTAAACATCATAAAACGTCTCAAGTTTTACTTGAAAACTACTTTTCCCGGTAATGTAAAAACTTAACGTAAATATGCACTAGTTATTGTAGCAGAAAATGAATCTAGACTACCTCTATACTGTTTAACAAGGGTTGTTAACCTCGTCCTGTAGGGCGGGAGCGCCCTCTAACTTTACTCTATTATTAATGACAAGACCCGCCCCACCCTTCGCTGGGCAAGTGTAATGCAAATTATTGCGTTTTGCAATATTTTGTTTGTATCACGGAAAGTAAATGTTGTTACATGAGAGGGAGTAACGCACGCGAGGTACACTCACACACAATTACTTTGTTCGTCAACATTGATCTGATACTGACTGTACTTAAAATAAAATAGTTTTAATAAAATACTTGCCGGTGGTAATCCACACGTGTGGAATTTTGGTTCCGCTCCTAATTAACATTGACACACAGGCAGAGGCGGTTTTACACCGCGAATATGTTATAATACTTATAAAATATTTAACTTTTTTTTCATAGGCATAGATTATAGCCTGTGAGCAGTATAATAGAATCAATACCTATTCCAAACAGTTGGAATTTGTTTGGCATAAAACATTGATATCAGTAACAAACACTACCGTAGATACCATAAACATCACTCACAGCTCCAATCCCCACTTTTTACTGTTATGAAACACTGCTGTGTCTGTATGTACTCCTGAGTAAACTGCTGTTAGCTCACATTGTTTGGCAATGAAGTGATTTGCATACGTATTAAATAATTATATGTTTTCACCCAGCTGCATGTTAACAGTGCACGGTATGCTGCTTCAGCAGTATTTCCTGCGCATTTTAATGTTAAGGTTTTTTAAAATATTCATAACTAATTAGAGGTGCAATAGATATTATTTTCACGGTAATATTAAATTTGTAGGAATTTACACATATATCGCGTAATTTGGAATAAAAGACTTTGGACACAGTTTCGATAGCGTAATTGTCCAAAAGTATTAATTAAGCGAAAAAAATTTTACACCTCCTTCCCTATTACTCCTTTCATCTGTACTTTATTCCCATATATAATATACAGAATTTTTTTATTTGTGCATGCTTGTGAAATGCGAAAACTTAAACTTAGCTCAATCGAGTCAGAACTTAAGTCAGCTCAAATATTGATATGAAATAACTACAACCCGCTTCAGATAAGGATTTAGCAGTTTTTCTTTTGGTAAAGCAAAAATAAAACTAATTTTGTTCATAAAAATATAATGTATTTTTATTAACAAAATTAGTTTTATTTTTCCTTTTACATTAGAATATTAAAGTAATGACAGTTAATTAAGAAATGTTAAGTAATACATTTCTCTATTAAACAATTTTCCAAGTAACTAATTTACTTTGTGTATCTTAACTCGGGTACTAATATTTCTATTATGTTTTCTTTTCATTTTTATCACTGTTTTCTTTGTCAGTTAATTAAGTTTTGTAATTGCAATTACATTGTAAGCCTCTTTCATAAAAGAAAAGTTATGAATTTAGCAAGATATTGGATAATAATGTATTACATTACCAATAAATGAAATTTTGACATTGCGCGTGTTTGTAAGTTTGCAGCCCTGTTTCTAGAGTTGAGAGTCCTAAAAGAGGATATTGAGATTTCTAGAAAAAGACTGCTTGCGAGTTCATATCCCGTTTTGTTCCGTCCTGGACGCTGATTTTTTTCCGATTTCAATTTGCAACTTTAATCGTCTCATATACCTACTACTATTAGAAGTAGCAGGAGGTAAGACACGGCAGTATTCCCGTTCCAATCGACTGGGGAAATACCTCCACCCTACAGAATACCACGGCAATAATAACCTCGTGATGTGTTCTCGGTGGTGGGTAGGGTACCTATTTTGATTTTCAAAGTAAAAAGAAGGTATGAGTAACACGTTAACACCGTTCTACTGCAATATTAAGTCGTTTACAGCTACGGTATTTTTCATAAAATCTGTTACTACAAACTAAATTAATTTTATTAAAAGTATGATTAATGTTTCCTTTTAATAATTACAGTTATGAAAGTGCACTTAAGTAAATTGTGTTATCTACACAAGTTATATTAAAACAGTGTAATTTTACAGTAAGGTACAACTGTGCACTTTTCGTAAATGACCAAATGTCACAGTAGCTTAGTGTTATCGTATTAATCAAGCATAATTGAAAAATAATAGAGGTTAATACCACCTCGAAAGTAAGTAACCCTCAAAATAAACACGCAACCTTTTAACATGTCACTCTTTTGGAGTTCATACACATAATCACGCCTTTATCCCTAGAGGGCTAGGCTGTGGTGAACTAACACCCACATTTCACCAATCATTGTATTCAGTCCCACGTAATATGGGGTGAGCCTATTGCCGTATATCGAGGACTATTGTTGTCTCGCGCCATGCATTTGAGACTGAGCATGGGCTATATATATATATATATATGTCTGATGTTAAACATCCCTATCGCTTAGTCACCTTGTTCGACACCGCATCAGAAGATAGGGTTGCCCGAATTCAAAGGTTTATATAACTTATGTCTTTGTTTTCTTTTTAATTAAATCAGAGATTGTCTATGATTGCTCTTGACCTTATTATTTTTGTTGTTAACTCGCCGTCGACCAGAAAGGCCAAGTGGTAGGTACTTCAAATACGCTCACTTTTTACCTATTTTTCTACAATGTAAATTTTTGGTTTACTTGGAAAAAAGGACTTAGCGGTAGGTTTTTACGCTTACCGCCTCAATAAAGCCTGAGATATCTCGCGCCTTAAGCTTTTCCGACGCTCATTAAGAAAATGACCTATTTTTCATCGGAAAACCTGCAGCTTCAAAGTTTTATTTAACACGTTTTGTTTGAACGTAGGTAGTTCTTTTTTATACAACAGAGGTGGCAGACAAGCATACGGCCTACCTGATGGAAAGTGTTCACAGTGACCTATGAACGTGTATAACACCAGAGGAGTTACATCCATGCCAACCCTGTAAGAATAGAGTTTCTGTGCCGTCAGTGCAGAACACAAAATCAGGACAAGCCTTTGGTCTTCCCACTGACAGCACAAAAACTCTCCAGTGAGCTCTGAGGTACTAAGAGTACCTACATAGTTAATATCCTACATTGTAGGGTGATTGAGATTGGCGGCAACGTGAACAGGGCAGTGGTATTTATCTTAATAGTAGGTAAAATAACTTCGACACTAAGGCCTTAACCTGTATACCAGCCTACAATTACGAGTAGGTTAGTGAAGTAAACTAACCAATTGAGTAGACAAAGGCCGTTCAAACTTATTAAATACGGTGAGAATTTGGTTGTAGAATGCCTTTATCCCCGGAGGGTTAGGCAGAGGTGCATTAACCTTCCGGGCACTATTGTTGATTCGAGCAATGCATCTAAAGCTGAGTCTGGACTGTAGATATCTGTCTGGTGTTAAACAGCCCTATCCCTGAGTCGCCTT
The DNA here is from genome assembly GCA_963662185.1 of Eilema griseolum. Taxonomy (NCBI): domain Eukaryota; kingdom Metazoa; phylum Arthropoda; class Insecta; order Lepidoptera; family Erebidae; genus Eilema; species Eilema griseolum. The sequence continues at coordinate 21,425,186 of OY759230.1, read as the reverse complement.
GTACGACACCGCATGGGAAGAAATGGCCCAAATTCTACTCTGCCGCAAACCACGCGGCAGAACATAGAACTAATAATACAATATAGCCCATATTTACGAATAGGTCCTTAATAGAAGTCTGTCAGTATTATTACAGAAGAATTTAATACTATTGTCTTAGATGAAGGTAAAAGAAAACTAAAGAAACTCGTTTAAATTACGAAGGCCGCCGCAAAAACATTTTTTTATGAATGTGGTTGATGGCTTCAGCCCGATGGTAATGAGATTTTGTCGCTTCCTGTGAGGAGGTGAATGCTATCGTTCACCTCTTTGGCAGCCCATTACAGTAGAAAAGCCGTGTTTATCATAATGCTGTAATGTTCTTCCCAGCAACGACTTTTCTTATTTTATTTCTTAGATAAAACACTAAAGGCTCCTAGAGTCCCTATAGAGTTGTGAGAGTATACATCCCCATTTCGCTAGAGAAGTAAGCTTATCTCTCATTAATAATTCATTTCATTCCTTTCACAGTAGTTTGTAGAAGTTGAACAGTGAATATTTATTAGCATAACACAAATTAAAAAAAATGTTAGAAACTACGTAGGTATTATATTCTGTGAATATACATAGGTATACTCATGTATGTGTAGTAGTTAGTCAGATGTTTATCAACACCCAGTCGGAGCTAGGTTTAATTCAACTGTATTCTATATATTATTACATCAAACTTAGCGTACTACCATACTATACTTCCATAATTTTTTAAATAAATTTTAGTCAAATTTGTTAAGTTAGGCCGGAAAGTCATGCCGTTATAATTCAGACTTACTTCAACTTCAGCGGCATATCAGTGAACACCACGCAAACTAAAAAAACCTACTAAAGTTAGTTAAGTTATTCTAGAAGTTGGAAAAATGTCGTTTAGGAATGTTCGGAGCTGTTGGTTAACTGTTGACGATAATTAATAAATTCGGGTGATTCGTATGTTTATAGATAATTTAAAAAATAGACCGTTAAAGCATCTGTGCTTTGGAATGACACCCTATATTGAGTCCATAGTGCATTTTGCGGTTCAATAATCCTTTTCTTTAAGTTAAAAAAACTAAATAAATTTGTAGTGAAAATTTTACATTTTATTGTAAGTATATATAAGTATATAGTACATGTTGCATACAAGTTAACATAGTTTTCTATTTATTTTATAAGTAATTGCATATATTTTTTATGTTTATTATAATAGCATAATTAGACATACTGATTGTAAGAAAAAATCTAATAATTTAACTTAACTTATGTTATTAATGAATACGTTGAAGATAATGAACGCCTTTTCTGAAAAATAAATTCCTTCTTTGCGGCATTTACCTCTTCCACCATTGATAGGTGTTTATGTACGTTAGTTTTACTGTCGCCTCCCACCTCTAGATTCTATTTAAAAGGTCTAGGTACTATTTAAAAGGTGGTACAATTTACTCGACTTTTCCCTATATGGGGTTTGACGTATTTGACAGTCATCAACGCATATCATATTCCAAACATTTGTCATTCTATTTTACAATACCGGCGTATTGTAGAATGAAATGCCAATGAATTGCCACTTGTCCAGAGGAGAAGGTGTGATCAAGAACCTCTTACCTTAACCAGTTCACTCCATCCATATGCAATTATTTATAAGTTTTTCCATCGTAAAATATATAATCCAAGTTCCTTTAAACAGAGAGAGTGATCTGTGAATATCGTTGAACCATGATTCTGCATTACTGGCTTCTAAAAGTCAGAGTCAAGACAAAAAAGGCGTTTGATATTTGGCCATTTAGAAATTGAAAACAAAGTACCTTCTATTTTGTTTATTCCGTGCCTTTATATAGCACTAAAGTTAGACATTCTCACAAAACGAACGTAACAATCTATCAAGCAGTTGGAACAGAATTTACGAGTGTAGAGCGAACAACTGGGTGGCTTTATTACATTTTCAATACCGCAGCAGATGATGCGAGTGCAGACCAATGGTCGGTTGGTGTCTTATTGAGTTTGCAATTGCGTTCGAATTCAAAATTAATGTTGCTTTTACAGTGTCTAGTGTATGATATTAATTTTAAATTCAACATATTGTAAAGATAATATCTTCAACGTTGATTTATTTATTTAATATTTATGCTCACCAAAAAACAATACATAGATGGAATGGTGGAATAATAGTTCAATAAAACCTTTGACAGTGAATCAAGACCTGTTAATATATCCCTTATTATATGCTTTGCCGCGTGTTTTGATTTATAGACTAAACGCGGTCCCCACGTGTAACATTCTGTCTGAGCAATAGTAAAATATCACGGATTACTATTCACCATTACTAGTAATTTCTTACAGAACTAACCGGGTAGTTATATTACGGCTCTTCTTTGTTTTAGAGGTAGATACTCTCTGAGTTTACAGTGACTAAAATATATCAATTTAAACATTCTATCTGTTAAATTCTTAGTTACTACACTGACGGACTCATAAACTGCATCAAAGTTCAGGTTTACTCTAAAAGGATTTTTTATAATAAGTATGCAAACTTTTTAGATTAAATTATATAAATATGGAAAGACTGGCTCTTAATCTTAAAAAAAAATTAAATTTAAAAATAGAACTGCAGTAAAACAAATGAATATAGCCGGGAAAGAAAATTTACTTGTAGTATCAGATTTGCGTGTTATTTATAGCAAAGTTTTAAATTGATTCTCATTGATTTTTTTTGTTTTGTCAATTGAATTATTGTTACCAGCATAATTGTTGGGTTAGTTTTTTAACACATCGAGAGTTTTTGAACCATAATATGGATACTTCGTCCGAACAAGCAGCACAAATTGTAGCATTGGTGCGGGAGGGCTTGGATCAACGAACGATTGGTAGAAATTTAAATTTAAACCAGTCTACGGTTTCTAGAATATACAGAAGGTTTGTAGAGACAGGTTCTTACAGGAGGAGACGTGGTACAGGCAGAACTCGAGCAACCACAGGTCGTGATGACCGATTTATTGTTATAACTTCCCTGCGAAATCGTTTCCTCACGTCAGTTAACATCAAAACCGAGCTTAATGAAGTGCGTGGAGTAAACGTGTGTGCACGAACAATAAGAAGAAGGTTAAAGGAAGCGGATATCACCCCTTTTAGACCAGCAAATGGTCCAAAGTTGTCTACAGCTCACAGACAAGCTCGCTTAAGATTTGCGCGTCATCACCTGAATTGGACAGAAGAGCAGTGGGCCTCTGTATTGTTCACGGACGAGTGTAGGACATGTTTATATGGTGCAGATGGTCGCAGAATTGCATTGAGGAGCGTGTTCCTTTTGGAGGCGGTTCATGTATGGTCTGGGGTGGCATATCGATGAACGGGCGAACCGAACTTGTGTTCATAGACATGGTCCGTCAAAACTGTAATAGAGGGGGTTTGACAGCACATCGCTACATAACAGAGATATTAGAAGATCACGTGGTGCCTTACATGGGATTCATAGGCGAAAATTTTACTTTAATGCAGGATAATGCCCGGCCGCATGCAGCTGCACAAGTTCAACATTATTGCGAAGAGGTTGGGATACGTACAATGAATTGGCCAGCACGCAGCCCGGATCTTAATCCCATCGAGCATGTTTGGGACAATTTAAAAAGAGCTGTATATGCGAGAAACCCTTCGCCCACGACAGTGGCAGCACTAAGAACAGCACTTTCAGAAGAATGGGACAATATTCCGCAAGATCTTTTAAAAACCCTTATAAAATCTATGCGGAACCGATTAGAATCCGTAATAAGGGCACGTGGGGGTAATACACCTTATTAAAACACAAATAAACCCTTGCATAAAGTTTGTGTCTATTGTTAAAACCAATTTTTTAATTAAACCAATTTTTCTTAAATTTCTGTTTTTTCTTCAATAAAAGTCTTAAGGTCCTTTCCAGTACATAAACTTAAACTTAAAGATATGACCCTACGCTGTTTTAAAGTTCACGAACCAATCTAGAGGTTTCAATTTAAATCTGCATAGAAAGTATGCATACTTGGTTAAAATATTTATTTCAAAGTCGTCTATTACTTTGATGCAGTTTATGAGTCCGTCAGTGTATTTATATAATTGTAAATTTTTGTTCGCAATAGACGCAAAACTACTGAACGAATTTTGAAGCGATTTTTTTGTTAGAAAAGACTTGGTCACACTTAAAAATCCTACGTTTGTTTGGTTGCGATCGGTTGAATAGAACCAGAGATAAGAGATCCACGCGGGCGGAGCCACGAGCGAAACTTGTGAATAAGATTAAAATAAACTGTTACGTTCTATTCGGCTATAAGCTATTCTGTGCTATTTAAGTTAACGTTTGGTATTTTAGTCGAGACGACTGCCTACGAAGAATGTGGTGCACAGATTTTGAACTCTTTGTTTGTGTAATGTATACAGAAAATTTTTGTTTAATATTTTTCTTAGCTTTACTTGGAAATTGAATATTTCACAAATTGTTGAACTGCTTTTCTATGTGTTTATTTTGAACAACATGTTAAGTATCAAATCGATTCTCAGCTTTTTATTGGTTTTTGGAACATTGTACACTCCTGAAAGTGGTAAGCAGGCTCACTGATCTAATCAGAATTATGTGTTAGATGGTAGGGCAAACCTCCCAGAGCGAATTAGCCTAAGGGTTTTACGGGTCAACCGGCATCATCCATACTAGACTCCGCCAATAACCATCTGGTCCCACGAATACTGCGATGACTGCCACCTCAACGTGAACGTAATCCAACTGCGATTTCAACTTCTATACAAGCGTTTCCCACATTTGATCGCATTATTACATATTTATTTATTGTATATTGTATTTCATTCATTGCTTGTGCAACAGTGTTTAAACACGAGCATACAACTGACAAAAACATAATTATGCTAAATTGCATTTTCGAACAACGAAGATTAATAAAGTGACTATACTTAGAGCTATTATTACAATACAACTACTTCTAAAATTTGTAGAATTAACACGAAATATAAATTGTATGTATTTTGTGCATCACCAAAATAAACAAATAAAAGCTAGAATCATCTTGATTAATGATAAAGCGGTGCTAGCAAGCGGGCGTACCAAAAACGTAGCGTTTAGATCACACGTTTGTGATATGAGACTAGGGCTGTCATTCATATTTTTTAACATTTTTTTGTGCTCTTTAAAGATTGGAAAACTTATATTAAGTATACTTTGTGTTTCAGAATGGAAATTGAACTTAGGATCTCACGAATTCACAATCGCTCATAACAATTCTATAATCTCAGTCTCAATCTTCATTTGTTTACTTTTTTTTCATATAGTACACGCCAACTTGACCTCACCTCGCCTGATGGTAAGCTAAAGGCAAAGTCTCAGGAAAGAGTGTCACCATTACAGACACTATGTGTTACAATGGTGGCACTCAGCTTGGCGGCCTCATCAGATGCTTTTTCACGCACCGCTTAAAGGCCCCGGGACTGTAGGAAGAAGGAAACACGTGTGCTGGTAATGAATTCCAGGTCTTGGTGGGGCGGCAAAGAAAAGAGTCTCCGAACCGCTTGGTTCTTGCTCGTATATTCTGCACAGTGTGAGGGTGACATCTAAGGCCTGCACGTGTTGTCCTATGTAGGAAAGGAGATGGTAGGATTAGTTGGAAGAGCCCATCAGAATACTCACCATGATAGAGACGGTAAAATTGCACAGTCTAGGAGGCAGACCAAAGGCTGGTAGCTTGGAGAGAAGTGATTTGTGCCAGACTCTATCGAAAGCTTTGGCGATATCAAGACTAATTGCCAGTGACTCGCCGTGCTTGTCCATAGCCTCACCCCAAAGATGGGTAACGTATGCTAGAAGATCACCCGTTGACCGTTTCGGCCTGAAGCCATATTGCCATTAATGGTCATTAATTAAGGAGTGATTCTCTAGGTGACGCATGAGTTGTTTTTTAATGATGTGCTCGAAGACCTTGCACAGCACTGAGGTGACGGCTATGGGTCGATAGTTGGCTGGCTTGTTTTTTTATATAGAATACGTCAATTAGACTTCGCCTTGCCTAATGGTAAGCTGAAAGCAAAGTCTCAGAAAAGAGGGTCACCATTACTTACACATACCGTGTGACAATGGTGACACTCAGCTTGACGGCCTCATCATATGCTTTTCACGCCCCGCCCCGCTTAAAAGACCCGGGACTGTAGGAAGAAGGAAACACGTGAGCTGGTAATGAATTCCAGGCCTTAATGGTGCGACAGAGGAAAGAGTCTCCGAACCGCTTGGTTCTTGATCGGATGTTCTGCACCGTGTGCGGATGACATCTAAGACCTGCACGTGTGGTCCTGTGTAGGAAAGGGAAGGGTGGGACTAATTGGAAGAGCTCGAATACTCACCATGGTACTGACGGTAAAATACAGCCATGGACGCAACATCTCTACGCATCTGTAAAGGTTCTAGGTTGTTCTTGACCTCGGGATTCCCAATGATGCGGACCGCACGTCGCTGCAACCTGTCGAGAGCTTCTAGTAAGTACTTTGCTGAACCATCCCAGAGATGCGAGCAGTATTCTACACAGGAGCAAATTTGTGTCTTGTATAGAAGATACCGCTGCTCCGGCGTGAAAAACCGTCTCACTCTGTTCAGGCCTCCGAATTTCCTTAAGGCTGTTTTGATGATACTTTCGATGTAATTTTTGTTATTCAGGTTGCAGCGAACATCCATACCTAGGATATTGAGATTGTTCTGCAGTGGCAGTGGCGTGCTCTGAAGAGTGGAGAGGGGAAGGAAAGAAGATACTTTTGCTGTAAACGCACATGCCTGCGTCTTCTTGGCATTGAACTCAACCAGGTTCTCTGAGCCCCATTGAGAAATGTGATGCAGGATACCGTCAAGCTCGGTGACAAGAAGCTGCCTTTTCTCTGCGATATCTGATTGCTTGGCCGCAGGATGTCCATGATAACTCCCATGTAAGGTGCTATCGTCTGCATAACAATGAACATTGCCGGTAGACAGCATGTCGTTGATATGCAGAAGAAAGAGAGTGGGTGATAAGACGGACCCCTGGGGCACGCCAGCATTTACCTGCAGAAACTCCGAAGCTCATCAGTCACAAAGGACGCGAATACGGCGCCCCTGCAGGAAGCTAGCAACCTAGTTGCACAGCCTAGAAGGCAGACCAAAGGCAGGTAGCTTGGAAAGAACCGATTTGTGCCAGACTCTATCGAAAGCTCTGAGCGATCCCCCTTCTTGGGGATCGGCTGTACATTCACCTCTTTCCAAGCCGAAGGCACTGTAACCGAGCTGTAGGGCAGTTGGTACAGCCGCGTAAACATTGAAGACAACTCCGCTGCACATTTTTATAAAACCACCGCTGGAATTCCATCCGGGCCACTGGCTTTCCGGACATCGAGTGATTGAAGTACCGCACGGACATCGCATTGCCTGATACGTATTTCAGGCATTACGTGGTCACCATTGGGTAGTGTCGGCGGCTGTATACCGCAATCATCGACTCGGAAATTGGCCGCAAAGAGATTTACTCGCATATTGGCTTTCTCTTGTGGTCCATGGGCCAGGGATCCATCAGTGTAGCGCAGCGGTGACAGCAGCTAACAGAAGTTGGCCTGCACGGCTTTGGCCAGTAGCCAGTATCCACGGCTGCCCGTGGGATGTGCCACTAGCTCTTGACCAAGCCGTGCAATGCGCAGGGCATCCGCTCTGACGTAAGCCCTCTTGCAGATCTTTGTGGCTCTGTTGTACGCCGCCTTGAGATGGCCCACATTGGGATCGTGTCTGGCACGCGCCCTTACCCAAGCGCGATACGCGGACTGCTTTTGATCAACAGCCCTCGCACACCCGCGCCCGAACGAAGGGCGCACTCCTCGAGCACCGGTAACATCAGTGTACGGGATATAGTACTCCATACCCAGACCGATCTCACCGGCAACAGCAGTAGCACAATCTGAGGGTTTCTTCTTACCTTCAAAGCAGCGTTCAACCCACGGGATGGACGCAAAATAGTTGCGCAGCCTATTCTAATCTGCTGACGAGTAGTGCCAGAGACGCCGCTTCCCCTGCATGGGTCGTGAGGGCGCTATAATTGGCACCTTGGAGCAGACCAGACAGTGGTCGGAATTGCCTAAAGCGGCTTGTACCGAAACACTGTACTGGTCTGGGTGACTCGTCAGCAAAAGGTCTAGCAGAGAGGGTGCTAGGCACGACCTTCTTGGTATTCTAGTGACCTCGTGTACCAATTGGGTTAGGCCATGCGCCAGAGCAAATACATGGGCGGCTCTTCCCGCATGGTCTGTTTTGGCGGAGCCCAACCAGATTTAGTGGTGGGCGTTAAAGTCCCCCAAAAAAACCACTTCGGCGTTCGGAAACCGTTCCTGCGCATCATCTGCCGCCTGACTCAGATATTCAAAGAGTCGAGTTGTCTCAGCATCTCCTGTATGGGAACGGTAGAGGCACACATAGATGTGACTCGTAGAGCCATGGTCTACGTGTACCCATAGGATTGAGAACGATGGGTCCTCAAGGCAGCGCAAACGGCGACAACAAACATCCACCGTAATAAACACGCACATCCCGGCTTTTGCACGGAAATTTTCCTCGATAACATAGCCGGGGTAAAGCAAGTAGGTCGTGTCATCAGGGCGGCCTATTTGTGTCCCCTTGAGAAAGAGCATATCTGGTTTCGTCGTCTCAAGGTGTTGGTGGACGGCGTTGAGGTTCGCATAGAGCCCATAGATGTTAGTGGACTCCACCTCAAATAGCGAGCTTGTGGGAGTTTGAAGAGCCGCTGTGTTGCGCAATACTCCTAAGTGCGCTGCCATGATAAAAAGGAGAAAAGGGTGTGAAAAAAGAGGTGATTGTCGTCGCAGCACCGCGTGACAAAGTGCGGGATATTGGTTTTGTCTATGATTATGAGGCATGGCGTGAGCCGACACGCCGTACGGAAGGGCCCCCGTACCCCCCGAATATGGTCGCCGGTCTCCCACTTCCGGTCACCAACCGGCACGACGAGCCATACCGGGATTATGCGCGGTCTGGTGAGGCAGCCTTCCAGGGTGGTTAGTCTCAGTTGGGCCTCTGTCCTATACCGCGGGCGGCCAGCGGCACCACCGTTTCTACGGGTCTCCCTAACCGGCGCGTCGCCCCGCACCATCCTCACTAGACTACGCCAAGACCCACTGGTCCCACTAATGCTGTGACCACCATCACCTCTGACTGGCTATGCATTTGCTGATCCCTGAACGCAATCCAACCGAAATTGAATTACTATGAAGGGTTTTTCGCAATATTGCATGGTGGTACCAACCCGGTCGAAATTTGTGACAAATTTGTGCCGTCAAATCTCTACCACCAGTAGAGACATGTACGCGGAGTGAGTTCACGCAGGCCATATTTACTCAATTAATACTAAGTAGTCAAGTTAGTGTTTTTTTATAAGTTTCTTTCTTCCATTGTATTAGGTATATCCTGTAATAATGGTTGTAAGTATGTTACTAAATAAATAAATAAATAATTTATGCCACGGTATCAAGTACATATTTTTGTATTTGTAAAATTTGTGCATAATACACTCATGTCTTATTTCACCGAATTAAACAGATAACAGTTAACTATCAATTTGCCATGTTTTTACAGATAATTTGAGCTACCTCTACTGTCAATAGATCTTTTATGAAAGCGTACCAGTACCCAACTAATCTGCCCAACTGAATTCGACTTAAACGGTCACATTGTACTCATTGAGTTGTTCAACAACTTCTATATACTTCGTTACTACATCACCTGTCAAGTCAAACCACTCTAGTATTATTTTTTTATCAACGATCTTACTATAAAAAATTTGCGACTGAATCCCATTGCTATTGCAATTTTATTTTAATAACTATAGATCCATTGAACTTTGTTGTGTTTTTTATGCTGGTCGTAATTTCTGGTTTCTATCTAGCCCGAAGTTACGATTACATTAGTCTCTGACAGTTATGGAATAGATATCTAAGACTGTAGAATAAAGTTGTAACGATACCTGTTTATAGTATAAGCACAGTATAGATAATAGTACAGACGTAAAGCTATATCAATATAATTAAAATTTGAACCTGACTCAGGATAATCTTGTTACAGGATACAAAACAGTAAATGAACCAACAGCAAACAGCCTACGAATAGAGACTGGGAAGAGACTATGATTGTTTGGCAATGATCATAACTGAAATGATTAAATGAAAAAGCATGCACTTAGAAAAAATATAGCCTCATCATAAATATTAAGAAAGTTTACAAAATAGAAAAGCTTTACTAAAACACGAGATAGCTGCGTACGTTTTTAAATATTTGAGCGGAAACAGAGTAGAGTAAACATTCTAAGTTGAATCCCAGATTCCAAGTAACCATGCAGAGAATGTCAAAGTACTATATTTAGCATCATTCCTAGACGAAGACGAGTTCCATTTATATAAAATTTTATCTTGATATATCAATAAAATCGTACTTACTTGATCTTATTCAACTTGTAAAATATAATAGTGAATATATTTTATAGTTGTAACTTGTGGCTGAAACGACTGAGAACTGTGAGAATATCAGTTTTTTTTAATAATTACAGCAAATTACTTCAAAAGTATTTGCCACGTTTTGCACAGAATACGCACATAAGTAAATTATTATTGAATGAAAAGGAAAAATCTGTCAAAGTTGTCATCCGTGATATTGGAAATCTCACGAAAATTACTTGGTGACCTAATACGAGCGCTAACGTTCCTTAGCCGATAAAATCACCCAACATTACTACAAATATTCGGCAAAAAGAACACAAAAAATGCTAGTTTCTCTGGGGAAAACAATATTGCCTAGATTATTTTATAAATTAGAAATAAAAATTTACGGTACGTATAATCTTATGATATAGGTAATTTGACAACACGACCAAAGTAATTTTCTCAGAAGCAAGATTATGGCAGACTAGCTGTCGCCCGCGGTTTTATCTGTCGCTGAAACCTATAATTCCCGGTATATAAAAGTAGCCTACGTGCTATTCCAGATTATAACCGACCCCGTAATAAATTTCATCAAGATCCGTTTAGCCGGTAGAACGCGATTGAATAATAAACACAAACATCTTCACAATCTTTCATATTTATAATAAGAATAAGTGGTGACGCGATTGGCCACGTGCGCTAGTGGACTGTATTGCGGGGATGTAGATAACTGTTCCATTGACGCTTTACACACAAACAAGACAGGTGACCGGGTTGCCGCGGATGTGATCCAGGCAATGAATGCAGCCCGAGAAATTAGGAGAGGATGCACTAACCTTCACGACACCACGTGTTTTCATCGCAGCCGGTACACGGATCTTCTCTTCCTTGCTCAGGAGCTGCCGTCCACATCACTAAATCACTTGAGGGACACACGAGAGGCACAATCCGATCGGTAAAGGTCTATGAAGCGGTTAAAATGCAACAAATATTATTCATTTCTGAGAGACGCGCGCGCGGTCCGCCTTTACGCTGGCTAGTTCAAAAAGGGAGTGAGTGTCTATATATCACAAAAGGCGGACGGAAACTATATCTAGTACTATACTATGGTTAGTGCGGGAGGGGAGATGGGTATAGAAGGAGTGTGTTTCCGCGTCAAAAAACAGATTCTACATCGGCGCAACCATTCCCCCCGGCTTGAAGGGTTACCTTCGAAACGAAAAATGTGGAACAAATCTAAAGTCTAATCTAAATCTAGGTTTGGGAAATAACAACTAAAATATAAACCTAGATTGGAACTCGTGCCTACTGCTGGCTAGGCAGAGGGCTGAGGCGAACAACCGGGCGCAGATACGATCCGGTTGCGGTTTTAACCCGTACAACACGAGTTATCCCGCGGGCATCGGGAAAAATTTCCTCTACTACTCCTAGAGGCCAATGTAAAGGAGGCGCATTCTCAGTCATAAGGACTACCACCGTACCTACAGTAATTGGGTTAGATGGAGTATTCCATTTTTGACGCGACTGCAGCGTGTGCAAACAATCGGTTCTCCAACGATTCCAAAACGATTGGACTAATCTATATAAAAGAGCGTGACGAGTTAGAAGGAGCATTCTATCGTCATCAACATCTATTGCGGGCAAATATTTTAGCGTACTTAAATCACCGGTCAACTATATGACCGCGCGTAGATAAAATTCTCAAAAATCGGCCTACATAAACAACACAACGCAACAGTCTCGACCAAGACGAGACGCGATTAGCCAACAACAAAATAAGGGTCTCTTCACGTGGGACCGATACAACAAGCGAGTGCTTCTTCTCCTCGGGTGGTTCGGAAACCGTAGTGGGATTGAATTGACTAACTGGCCACTTATCTAACGCGGCATGAATCCAGGACGGTCCACTAAACCATAACGGGTGATCTAAAATTTGCGAAGGAAGCAATCCACGAGAGAGACAATCGGCTGGGTTGTCGGTGCCAGCAACGTGAAAGAGATTTTGTGGCGCTAATTCAGATTGAATTTTTGCCACTCTATTAGCGACGAATGTGTCCTAACGATGGGGCGAAGAGTGGGCCCAACACAAAGCGATTGTTGAGCCCTAAAAGCTAAAATTCTACTAATATTAATGCGAAAATTTACAATTATGTCAAATAAATTACCTTAAAGATTCCGACCACAATACAAAATGTCATTAAGCGACACGGAAGTGCTAGTCTTAGCACTGCCATCCAAAACTACGCGGAGTTTTAGTAGTAAGCTTATCTTCTCTAATAACTCCGTGGTGCGGAATAATGTACGAAGGCTGGGTCCCGCCAGTGTCCGCAGGCGCAGGTGAGATGCAACCTTTATCTAAATATTCGTTAACAACCTCATCACAGGCCCGCTTCGACTTTGGGGACGCCTGCATCTTTCGTTCTAAACAAAGAAAGCGTTTTTCAGCGGATACACGGGAGTCACCGAGCGAAATATCTCCCTTGAAAGGGAGCGCGACAACATAACGACCCTGCTCATCACGAGTAGTCGTGCGACAACAAATCTCCTCAGCCATCTTGTCATCAGAGCTTAGGATAGGTGGGACATTGACCTCTTCAATTTCACAAAACTTGCGGATGGTAGACTCCAGTGGCGGCTCGACGGTGCAACAGAACGAGGCAGTCGAGTGACTAAAACTATCTATAGAAGCGGGTGCGGAACCAATTATAACAAAACCCAGAACTGTTTCCAGGGCGTGCGGAGCGGGGTACGTCGGTCCCCCTTGAATCTTACGTGATAACTGGAGGTGCGGGAGAATCGAAGCGCCGATCAATATATCGACGACTCCAGGAACAGCGTAAGTCTCATCAGCTAAAGGCAAGTCTTTAAATTTCGTTAATAAAGACGTGTCAACTGGGACGGTAGGCAACTGTTCAGTTATTTTATCTGTAACGAGCGAATCCATGTCAAACCAAATATTATTATTAAAACGAGATCCAAACCTTGTTTTAATGGTGCCATGAACAGCTGACTGCAAACCCCCAAACCCTTTCACCACTGAATGGGTTGAACGCTTATCAACATTGAAACCAAGACGTTGGCAACAATCTTGAGTAATAAAATTACTTTGCGAAGCGCCATCTAATAGCGCTCGAACAATGTGCGGTTTACCTAATGCATCAACAATAACAACGCGAGCGGTCGCAAGACACACAGTAGTGAGTGCAGCGCTAGCGGAGAACGAACACAAGGTGACGTCATTCGCAGCGGTCTCCGGGCCGGCCGGAGCGCGCGCGAGCGCGGGCGGCGGCCGTGGCGCAGGCTGCCGTGTGTCACCGCTCGACGGGCCAACTGCGCTCACATTGGATGCGGCATTACTATTCTCAAAATGAAGCAAAGTGTGGTGTCTCGCTTGACACTTGCGACAACCATTTCCACTATTACATAAAACAACGCGGTGTTTAGTACCGAGACAATTAAAACAAAAATTATTAGCGCGAACAAATTTATAACGATCACTAGGCGACAATTTTAGGAAACCAGGACACTTGTACAGTTGCGAATGATGAGTATTACACAAAGAGCAAACAGGTGATTGTACATGTGCTGGTGCGGTATTAACATAAGTATGAGTTGACCTCAGTGACCTCGATGAGGCATCTATTTTGCGTTCAGAAGTAACAACCTTCTTCGCGCCTTCATGTTTCGATGAAGAGCGTTGCAATACTTTTATATGCTCGCGAACAAAACTTTCTAAGTCTTCGAACTTAGGAATTTTATTGCCGCGATGATCCGACTCAAACAAACGAATGGTTTCGGAATCTAATTTCTTTAAACCTATATACAAAAATACGAAGTCGCAGAGGTCATCGATCTTTAGGTTCTTTACGGCGCGAACAGCTGACGCGAAAGTATCTAGAAATTTCTCTAAGTTTTGATCGTTACATGCCGTAATAGATTTCAAATCAAACATCTGATCTAAATAGGCGTTAGCTACCGATCTTTTATCCTCATACTTAGCTTTCAAAGTATTTAAAATTAAATTATAATTCTCGGCACTAAACGTAATTCCAGCGCAAACGGTTATAGCTTTACCAGTCAATTTTTCAACGAGATAATGCAATTTTTCGTGATCTGTCAACGAATCGTTCTTATCTATTGTATTCTCAAAACTATCTATAAATAGACACCAATTGCGAATGTTACCATCAAATTCGGGTATTTGAATTGGTGGCAACTTAGGTCGGTCGCGACGCGCTTGATACGACAATACAAATCGTCAAACGACGACAAGGCTTGATAACTCACTGAGTAATCGGGATCCAAATTCAACTCTAAAACGTTGATGTCATGTACTAAGGTTTCGAAATCCGCGCGTAGACTATCTAAGTTTTCTATAGAACACAAGAACGAATCTCTAATGGCCAAATCAGAGGTTTTAAGTGCATTATCATAAATCGATTGTACGCGAGAGTAAATCATTTCTTTTTTAGCGTATAAAAGTTTCAATTGAACCTTACCGGTCTTATCAACCTTTGGGGACATGTTTACAATTAAATCTCAAACTAAAGTGCGGTAAACAACAAATATGAAATGACTCAATCTTAGCGGTACAGAGCAGCGACGCGACGCGAGCGATACTCTGCAGGTAGGTAGGTATTTACAACTGTGAATGCACGCTTGAACAAAACGCGCCTAGCAACAGCCAGATCGTACCTACGCGAGCCAGACCGCTGTCTAGGTTCAACTATTATTTCAGAGATTAAGTATTGCGTAATAGCTATTCAAATTAAAATACTTTCGTATGAATTGGAATGAGATGCGGGCGAGGTAGGTACAACCACGTATCTACCCACGTAGGTATTAGGTAAATACGATGCGAGCTAGCGGCGAACGAACAACTTAATTGAAAAAAATAAAACAAAGCCAAATGCGTTAGGTATTACACTGTGCCTATGCACTAGGGTGTCTAGTATACCTAAGATCTAAGCCTAAATGCCTAGATGCGGGGTTTTCTACTAAAATAACTAGGTATTTAGGCGCGGTGCGAAAATTGCGAACTACGACTAAGTGTCGATACGATACCTAACCTATGTATGTACTAGGTAGGTACGATGCGAGCCAGCGGCGAACGGACAACAAAATCTAATCCTAAATGTCTAGATGCGGGGTTTTCTACTAAAATAACCAGGCATTTAGGTGCGGTGCGCTTATTCCCATTAGAATAATAACAAAATACGAACTACGGCTAAGAATCCGGCTCGAAGGACCATAGAATGGTGACGCGATTGGCCACGTGCGCTAGTGGACTGTATTGCGGGGATGTAGATAACTGTTCCATTGACGCTTTACACACAAACAAGACAGGTGACCGGGTTGCCGCGGATGTGATCCAGGCAATGAATGCAGCCCGAGAAATTAGGAGAGGATGCACTAACCTTCACGACACCACGTGTTTTCATCGCAGCCGGTACACGGATCTTCTCTTCCTTGCTCAGGAGCTGCCGTCCACATCACTAAATCACTTGAGGGACACACGAGAGGCACAATCCGATCGGTAAAGGTCTATGAAGCGGTTAAAATGCAACAAATATTATTCATTTCTGAGAGACGCGCGCGCGGTCCGCCTTTACGCTGGCTAGTTCAAAAAGGGAGTGAGTGTCTATATATCACAAATGGCGGACGGAAACTATATCTAGTACTATACTATGGTTAGTGCGGGAGGGGAGATGGGTATAGAAGGAGTGTGTTTCCGCGTCAAAAAACAGATTCTACATCGGCGCAACCAATAAGATTACGTAAGTTAATTTTATTTGTCATGTAGTTAAAAAAATTGATGGCCTCTGTGGCGCTAGAACGTTCGACAGCTACGCAGGAGCGGGTTCGATTCCTGTTCAGTGCAAATATAATATATAATGCACGAATATGAATATTTACATTGTTCTGGGTGTTTCTATGTATAATAAGTACGTATTTACAAAAAAAAGTATCTTTCGCATTCTAGATTACATAACAAAAGCTAGTTAAGCTATGCTTACCATGGGCTTAGATAGCGTTATATAGAATATTTATTTACTTATTATTATTTATATTATTGTAAAATTGTACGTGTAGTAACTAGTGCTTATAACAACTTTACAATTTTGCTCATGTTTTTGCAATTTTTTAATGAAGAAATACATCTATAAATAAGAAAAAAACTTAAGGTTAATTTTCATAAAGCTGTACAACCCTAAATATAAGGCTTTGGTTTAATTTATCACTCGGTCTGCAAACTCGTGATTAATACGTACAGTAACATCGTACGATAGTCTGCTCCGTATACGGGTTTCCTTATCGCTTTGTGCTATAACCGCAGTAGTCGATATGATTTTCATTTGGAATATTTATGACACCTCAGTAATAGTAAATATAAGAAAGACTTTGGGACCAGGATCTTAGGAGCTTTATTCCTGCTGTTTGATGAAAGAGGTTCTGGCGCTAACTTTCTTATCTGTGCTGAGAAGCTAAAGAAGATGTAGGAGAGAATCTACGGGTTTGCAACCGTTGGATGCAGTTAGTTAAGGAGGTAGGATACGGCGGTATTTCCGCCCGATTGAGAAGTCCGACTGGGGTAGTACCTCCGCCCTACAGAATACCGCGGCTATAATAACTGCGTGTTGTGTTCCCAGCGGTGAGTAGGGTAGCCAGAGCTCACTGGAGAATTTGTGCTGTCAGTGGGAAGACTAAAGGCTTGTCCTGCTTTGTCTTCTACTGACGGCACAGAAACTCTGTACTTACAGGGTTGGCAGCGCGACTGTGACTCCTCTGGTGTTACAGACGTCCATAGGTCACGGTAACCACTTTCCATCAGGTGGGCCGTGTGCCTGTCTGCTAAGTGGTATAAAAAAAAATAAAAAAAAAAGTGGGTGGAGTGTTATTTAGCATTGAGCATTTATTGTAGGTATAACAGAATTAGTATATATAATTGATAGCACTTGGTGGAATCCATTGTTACACATATTGAAAACACACTCGTACTTTTTCCACAGTATTTTTTATTAGACCTGATCTGACGACACTTAGCTGTCGTAATATTTAAGAAGTATGTTCATAAATGTAATGTAAACCTTTGAGGATGCCACCAAACCGGTCAGGTCTAATAAAAAATACTGCAGAAAAAGTACTAGTGTGTTTTCAATATGTTAGAATTTGTATATTTAATAATGTATAATAACTCAACAAAATGAATGCATAAAATATCTTATCTCCTGAATTTTGTCTCATTTTAGAGCTTAACTTGAACAAATTTTATTCAAAACTAAGGATCTTATTTTCTTTTAGCGATATATCGACAATTAATGACCTTTTATTATACGGAACGTTAATTAAATGTGGGTCACGTTCCTGCACCGAAACAATATTTTTCCAAACAATTAATTTTTAAGGATATATTTTTGTATTGGCAGGCGAAGCCAGTGCTTCCGACAATAGCTGGAAAACTTTGTAGGAAGTACCGTGAAAGCATGAAAGCTCTATTCTCACGCCAAGTTTGCATTAACCTACTACGAAAGCGCAGGCAACATTAATTGTTTTTCTGTAAAAGGTATAAAAAGGTCTCACATTCTAATGTCTTAATCAAACACCACTAAAAGACGAATTCACCAATAAATAAAAACCATGATAAATTCAAAAGAAACTCAATAAAGACATTTTAATCAATGAATTAAATTGAGTACATCGTGTATTATAAAATTGAGGTTTGAAAGCTTCTGAATTCGTGAAGATACTAAAATACTTCTTAAATAATGAAACAAGAAACAACACCTATTTATTATTTGAAGCGTAGCGCTACAGAGTGTTCAAATGCTATGCAGGTGGCGTGTATTTGTAAAAAAAAATCTACAAAAGCTTTGTAAGTTAAGCTTACTTTGGGTCCAAATAGCACTATGTAGTCTCTAGGTAGCTCGCAGCTCCGTCCTCATAATGTAGGCTACCTGTTTCCTATGATGAAAAGTATTGGAAGTGGTGATCCAAAGAACGGACTACCTAAATGACAAATTTCATCCAAATCTGTTCAATAGTTTAAACGTGATAACGTTTGGGACGCCACATGCTTTGATACCATGGCTCCTACCCATATAACTAGCACGGCTGGCTGTGCTGGTGCTGCTGCTGCTTCTGCAGAGGCTCTCAAGCGGCGCAAATACTCCAATCTCATCGGAGATTATAAATTTGTGCCGTTTGGAGTCGAGACTTTGGGGTCATGGGGTCCGAGCGCTCGCAACCTCTTCCGTGAGATTGCGAAGCGAATGGTCGACGCTTCTCGTGACCAGAAGGCTGACCTCTTTTTAGGTCAGAGAATAAGCATTGCCATACAACGTGGCAATGCTGCCAGTCTTCTGGGAACGCTATTCTACGACGCATTTTAATTGTTCTTAGCTATAAGTTGTATAATAGTTATTTTATTTTTATTGTATTTAATAATTTTTAAACGTGATTGAATAGCAACATCCAATACAAAATAATTTTATTCTAGGATCTGCTGCTTTTTTTTTGTTTACTTGGGAAAAATCCACTAGGACACCTCCCCGCCGTAGCTCGTGGAGGTTACGTTAGACTCGAACCGACTAAAACGCACGGCGTCTGTAGGTCGTTTTTGGTTGCTGAAGGTGAGGTTGACAGGCACATCCCTCGTACCCCAGCTGCACAATTCTATTTAAACCTAAACCAAGCTTAGTTTTAACTCGTAGTATGAGTTCTAGAACACGTGTTAACCAGATACCTACGATTATTAACTACTCAGATTAAACATTGGAGCAATACTCAACAAGATTACATGTCGTTGATAAAAGGGGAAATCATTCCTTGATATATAGGCATCGTAATGCGAACAGACAACTATGTATGAATAAAACATGCGTGCCGCCAGTAATAATCTGCTAACATCTCAGTTCTGTTTTCTTGTATCGTGGGTTTATGGATCCCGTGGATCAAGAAAAATGGGGCACTTACTATAGTTTATTTATTTTCCTACTTATCATTCATATTAATCACCGTTGTACCTATAATGTCGTAGTACTAATGCTACCGTAGTACTTATTATAATGATATTGAAAAAATACTTGCGCCACAAAAATATACTAATATTTGATTTGAGTAGTGATTTTCATTTGAAAAAATGGTTGTCCGTAACCTGTAGGAGGTTACGAACAACCATTTTTTCAAATGAAAATCGATCATCAAAGATCATTTATCAAAAATCTAGACTATACATTTATTCATTTCGTTCATAAAATATCAAATAGGTTTCACAATAAAATTGTAACAAAAACGATTTAAATCAACGATGTGCAATAATCGTGTAAATATTGGTTGCACTTGCTGTTAAGCATCCCTCTGTGAGCTCTAGTGGACGAGAGGTAATCGCGTGCAGTCGTTGCACTAGCATTCACCTAGAAATATATGGATACGGACTGTATAATTATTTAGTATTAAACTAAATGAATACAGCGTAATAGATTAAGTTTCCTAGAGAAATATACTGTACCAGTATCTTCAAAATAGCAGCTGGGGCATGTTGTATATCATTAATTCGGCAGATTTCGGATTATTAGGCAACCACAGTACCTTAAGAAGATGTTGTACTATCAATACTAGAATAATCTTTTCACTTTGAATATGTTGGGTATCCAATACCGGTAAACCTGTTCATTAGTCCTATTTAAATGTTAGAAACGGGTATATAGGTCAGTAGGTACCTGAAATTAAACTGACTGAAACATTCGTTGATAGTAGACTAACCTTACACTATAAGAGATTATGTGCTGTCAGTGGGAAGACCAAAAGCTTGTCCTGCTTTGTCTTTTACAGTGACGGCACAGAAACTCTTGTTTACAGGGTTGGCAGCGCTAGTGTGACTCACTTGGCGTAGCACACGTCCATAGGCCACGGTAACCGCTTTCCATCAGGTGGGCCGTGTGCTTGTCTGCCAACCAAGTGGTATAAAAAAAGAAAAAAGAAGTATATTAAGTTTATGAGCTTGACATATTATTGAGATATGTCTTAAATGTATTTGCAGAAATGATATAATATTAAAATAAAACGTTATTGGTAAATTTATTAGCTCGTCAAAAGAGCATCGATGTGTCACAAATGGTGAGACAGACGCGCGTTGCATCCAGCACGTTTCGTTTTGTTGAGTGAAATCAAAAACAAACTGCGCTGACAATCGCTACTTCGATGGCCTATTTGTGCATTTCTATAATCCTGAATGCCATGTTTAAATATTTTCAATGTGTTTAAACAACGCTTTCAAAATCATAGCAATTGAAACTACATAGTCTCAGCCTACCTCAATAATAAATAATAATAAATATATATTACAATAGATAGGTTGCAACACATAAATTACAAAGCTATTTATAGCGCCAAAATCCATTTGCTGATTGCGCATAGGTGTTGCGCCGCATCCACCACAGACTATGAAGAAAAAGTGCATAGATACCTCCTTGAGTCTATTTAAAGTTGTATTAAGTGGAAAAAACAGTTATATTACATAAATTACTAAATTTATTTTTATACTCTGTGCCTAAACAATGTCATTAAAGTTATTTTTTATTTTTAATGTTTACATTTCAATAGGAGATTAGATAAAATGATTTTTAGTATTATTTTATTCGCAAGTGTGTTCAAAAACGTCGTATGATACACGTGTATATTGATGATTACCGTCCTTGGCTCTCTTAAGACTGATAGCGCCTCACCGGTAATCACTAGCTTTACACACGTGTACCATCATGTATAATATCTACTAACTTTCTTTCTATAAATTTATAAGTCTGAAGCACTTAATAGGTTTATAAAAAGTGTATAAATAAATCCTAAATAACTAATATCTATCCTAGGTTTTTAGTATTAGATCTAGAGAAAGAGTGATAAAGTACTTGAACCATTGTCACAATTAATTTAAATAGTAACGGTCTATTGAACTGTTACCACCTCTTTTCATTCGGCCGTTAGTAGTGACTTTAAGTCTTACTTAAAAGCTGATACAATGGAAGTCTATAGATTATGTTTAAAAAAGGCAAGTATTAGCACGCAAGCCTACAGGGGGTGGCAAGCGGACCTCAAGTAACAATTACTTGGTCATGCGAGCAGGCCATCCATCACCCACTTGCCCTGTGCCACTGGCAATGGCCACTCAGTTCCTACTCTAAGGCAATTTCCGGAACCCTTATCTACCTCTACCTGCAAGCATTTACTTGGCTGGGTTTGTTTAACAGAATTAATCCAGTTGACAAGGATCTTTGGCAAGGCCGCACCTTGTTTGTTCTCGTGTTGTTTTAGTTTCGTATCGACGTTGTCGTGGCCTGTCATGGCGCACGTTCGGTCACGGTACAGTTAGCGTTAGAACAATCTGACTACAAAGTCTCAAAATTTCCTTAATACTAAGGCAAATCCAACTGTTTTATTGTGTGTCCCAAAAAACAGAACAATCAGACAACAGGAAATGGGGAAAATCAAGGCATTTCAGTTATTTTGAGTACTTTATTCGTCAAGATCGTTTTGATGCTCACTGTACATCTAAATTAGATACCAGCCATTAACAAATAATTTTTAAAGGCATCGCTTCATTCATTGTTTTCTTTAACAAACTTTAGATTTTACATTGAGATTAGATATTAACGAGTATGAAACATGAATAACGCGTTCTTAGAACATAGTTATTTTCCAGGAATAAAAATGCGATATTATTATAAAATTCTATTCATAAACGAGGTCTTAAGCTCCGTAAAGCTACCACATTGTGCATAATTCTTTAATAAGTAATAGCCTTTTGAAATACTGCGACACCGTTCATATTTTCAGTAGAATTTATAGGAAGAAAGCTGCGCGGAGCCGTCCGCGTCGGCTCGTTTAATTATTTTCTCTTGTTTACACAAGATTGAGATTACATTCTGAGTAATATAGTGCCAATGAAAAAATATACCGCTAACACGCATACTTGTTTTAGAAAAATTACTTCTATTACTTTATATTTTGCCACGCATATTATTAATCCCACGGTAAAGAGCGCGGCCTATGGTCGTCTACCGAGTACGTTACTAGGCTCCATGCTATTACTGAGAAATGTCTAACTGAAAGCCCAAAGTAAAGTACTCAATCTAGAAATCCAACCTAGATATACATCTAGATATTAGCGTTCTCTTGTTTTCGGTCCACCCTATGGTTGCCTGTAGAGATTGCCGCAGAGCGATACTCTAACACTACTAACACTACACTGTAAGTAACCTACCACATCTCTCTAAATGTTGTGTTATATCTTTGGTGTAGAATTAAGTCGTATAATATTATTATGGTATCTCAGGTTCATGACTTTCGGGACTATGGAGTCCCGGGCATTTGGAAGGCGTGTGTCGGGCCTAGGAGTATCCTCTTAAAGATAATTTAATATGCTATGGATACACACACCTAGCAGATACAAACTTATTATTTTATTTTATTTTACAATTTTAGGGAAACTTACAGCTAAAAAAGGTTCAATATTATATATTTAATATGATGAAGGCCAATTATCAGTTTCCACATTTAGGTATTATTACATCTTTACATACTAATACTCAAAAAACTCTCAAGGCAAATTAAGTTCTTTTAGAAATTAGGAAACTAAATTAGAGATAATGAAACTCATTCAAAGTATTGATCACATTAGACTTTCTTCACTCTAGTAACACTAGTGCAAAATAAATCCAAATCAACCTCCCGACATGCCACATTAAAAGAACTATGTAAGAAATGTGATCTGATTGAATAAGAATTAATATTATTATTCAATCAGATCACATTCGTTTATGAGGATCAAATAACTACTATCATGATATTTAAAATTGACCCATCTATCAAACGTATACTTACAAAATTGAGTCAACATTTCTTAGGGTTCACAGTCAGTTATTCACGTCATTAAAATAAAAGACCTATCTGAATGTCCGTAAGAATTTTTGGTCCTGCAAAGATTGTAGTTTTTTATTTCATATAAGTTTCAACCCAAAAATCAAATTAATTTAGGTTTAGAATCTCAATAAAGAAGTAATCATGAGTGATAAAAATGAAATACTCACCTTATTCAAGGTTTAAAAAGTTAAAGTTTAATTGTAAAGTTAATTGAAAAGTCTTGTAATAAAAACACAAAGAATCCTCGTCCACCAGAATGCTGAAATCGTTATTGTTCCACTTAGCAGTGAACTTCGGCAATCGAAAACAATAACAGACTGAAAAGATTCCAAAACATTCATTGAAAAGGAAAGTTTTATAAAGGGAATCGCCAATAACGGTAAGTGCAAGTTTAAGGTCGGTCTGGCTATTCCTCGTTCTTTTGGTTTAAGCACCTTACTTTTATTGTCATTTGACTTTTTGTTTCTTTGACATTTAATCTGTTGACGTTTGTATCATATTATTTGTCTATACAAGGCGCATCAAACAATAAATCAATATTTTGGTAAATAGATACGTAAAAAATTAGCTCTAGTTATTAATACTTCTAATTGCACTAAAGAAATATAAATTATTCAAGAACCGGTTTCTGAAGGATTATGATAAATACAATAGCCATAAATAAGTAGTCTGTATGATCACACAGGTGTAGAGAAATAGAAGTGGTAGGAGAATGTTATTCAAATTATTGAATAAGGTGTCTTCAAACTCGACTACCAAGGTAGTTTTGGATTGGATGTTAATGAAACTTTTCACGCAAAACTTTCAGATTTTAAACAAGGAGCACTTTGTAACGCTTGAACAACTTGCATCTTATCGCGCAAAACGTAGAATATTATAAAACGTCGCAATAAAGTAAATAAAAAGACAAACGTACATACTTATGAAATGAAACAACAAATTTTGGAGCTTATTTTGATACGCTAAAGTCGAGTATTGTTTGAAGTAGCAACACATAATGCTGAAACGGCGACTGTGAGAAATATTATGAAAACAAATTCGCGTTGAGCACGTTCAGCGTGCAAGTAATAAATAAGAGAGTAAAATAAAAGTAGCTAGTAGATTGAGGAAGCGAACCATGAAATGGTATTGTTTAAAATAATTATATTAGGCAGCTCTGTGTAGAAGTTTCTGACATACGTAGCAGCAAATTAGAAAATTTACTCTTAACTTATTAGAAGAGCTACAGTGTGACTAGACGAAACTAGATACGTGCTTAATCCATTAGCTCAGCCAATGAACGCTCTGAATTTTGGTAGCTTAAGTTTAGCATAATTTATATGATCACTGCCATGAATAATCGCTTTGAATATGATTTACGTGGTTCACTGCGTAGTTACTTATCGTCAACTATGTAGTTTACTTCACTTAGTTATTAGTATAATACTAATATATTATGCATTTACTAAAGCACCCAAAACTGTCTTGTAGGAACTTCTGCTAATACGTCGTGTATTTTCTAGTGTCAGATGAAATAATGATGTAAATGACAGCATTAATATGTTGCTGTAAGTCACTATAACATATGAGTGAAACTAGCTGTACTTGGCTCGCAATATCGAATGAAATAATACACCGAAGAGAAAGATCATCTTTTGTCTTTAATGTTTATGTTTCCTTATAAAAATAAATTCAACGTTTACATGAAAGAAACGAGTGCTCTTACAAAATCTGCATTGAGTAGAACTTGTTATAAAAGCGAGCAATCACAATGGGCCAACTTCCAATTCAAATACATAACGCGTGCGAAGTCGTTACGCTAAACGTAAACGAGACAGAAACGAAAAAATATGTTAAACAAGCAATTCCCGCGAAATCGGGAGAGAGCTGACGATGCGCAGTGCGCTATTTCAGCAGCGCTCGATATGCAGCACTTTTTCTATATTTTTATTTTTCAACTACAAGCAGGCATCTTTATTTTTGTGTGGCTTACATTCTTAATGAAAGATGCTTGCTTAGAGCTGTCTATAGAATAGGTTAAAGGTATAAACGTATCAACGATATACCTAAGAGGGGTTTATGGCATGCATAGGGACATTTTTAAACAATTCCATTTTACTACTATTAGGTATATTTCGATAATCACTATTTCTAGGTAACTATTCATAGTAATTAGTAAATTATAAAACATTTAAAGCCTTATGTATGAAGTAAAACATGACGTGTATCAATCTGTTTTCCTACTGTATATAGGAATGCAAATGCTTTTTAAACTTGTTCAAATATACGAGTATACTCGTTCAATCTATATTTGAGAAAGCTAATAATAATGAAACTAGTAATAAACATATACTAATGGCCGTCAATCTTGGCGATTTGACAAGATAGAGAGCCACTCTCTTGACTAACAAGGGGCTCTCCATCTTGTCTTCATAAGGCATGTATAATAAATAAACAATGATATTCTATATTGTATAATATTATATTTATTCTTACTTGTCTGTACCAGAGTGATTTGATTATGAATGCTGAAGACCAAAAATGTTGCTGGGATAGACTGCATATGTATTTAAAAGTTTGTGGTTATTGTAGATCCTAAGTTAGATATTAATTTCAATAAGAAACCTCTACGTGCACCAAAGAAAAAAAATACAGATGGACCTACAGATATACGCATCTATCATTGATTCTGTAAAAGTTGTGTCTGTTATTTTATTAATTGGGAACTTTAAAAACAAAGTAACAAACAGGTCAACATTAGACCTTGACTATTACTTATCAATTATAAGTGATAGTGTACTATCATTGCAAAAACATAGCAGGATAGACACCCTGACATCTCACCTACACAACACCGCTCGTATCTGCAGGCTATATATTTCGATGATAGACCCCGAGACATCATAACACGTACGCCTGATATCGTCTACATGTTTTTGTGAATTTCTGAACGTCAAAGGTGATAGGGGAAGGGATCAGAAGACATTGTTTCGAGTCGTCAAACATTTCACGGTATCACTTTTATTTGGTAACTCCCGGAATTTTACGTTCTCTCATCACGTTGTTAGATGAATGACTGTAGTGAATATAAAAGTATGATATGTCTGAAAATGTCAACTCTTTTGACTAAAAATGTTTTAGTTTGGTTTCAAATAAAGTATATATAAAACTATCCTACCTATTACCCGTCTGAGTCTTTCATTTTATTTGTTATTGATCAGCCGCTTAAGACCATAGCGCGATGTTACATAACCAAATACAATTAGCGCAATTAGCGCGTTTGAACAAACTCTTCAAGTTTTCATAACTTAGCTTTTCATGTAATTTATTTACCTATACATTGAATAGTTATTAGATTTTGGGAGACCTCACTGATAATAATCGTTATTATTAACTTTAGGCCATGTAGCATATTGTCAGACACATTGAGACATAATTTCATAAAGTAGACGAATGTGGATTTAAGTCCATAGAAAATATTATTACCAATAATTATATTCTTATATTTGATAAATTGTTACAGTACATAATACAAATGTAAGTTACTGATTTAAAATAATGTCTAGCTAAAACCCTACATTACCTTTGGAAAGGGAGAACATAGTTTAAGAACTTATCAGGTTCTAAATTAATTGATATAAACTGTATATTTTATAAAGATAACAGCAATTGTAGCTAGTAGAAAAATAACCTTTTTGTACTTTAATGAATTTATTAAAGTTATCACAATTAAATACTTAAGTACTTACCTATACAAATCAATACAATTCAATTGAAAATTAAAACTAAAACTATTATTAGATAGCTACTAAAATACACTAAAATAAAATAAACATAAAAATTACATACATAATGCGTCATGAAATTCCTCCGCCTCATCACCGACCGGTAACGTACCCAGAAGGCTGGCAGCATTGCCACGTTGAATGGCAATGCTTATCCTCTGTGCAAGATAATAACCAGCCTTCTGGTCACGCGTAGCGTCGATCAGCTGCTTTGCCAAATCTTTATATAGAGACCGAGCACTTGGACCCCACGTCCCTAACGTTTCAACCCCAAACGGCTCAAAAACATAATCACCTGTCAGGTTGCAGTATTTGCGCCGTTTGAGGTTTTCCGCAGATGCAGCAGCAGCACCGGCACACCCTGCTGTGCTTGAAAGATGTGAAGGCGCAAGAGTGTCGACGCACGTAGCGTCCCACACCAATAATAATCTTTTGTACTTTACTAGGGTTTTTTTTTATATCTATTAATGCTCTATTCACATATTTCTATCAAACAAGGTGGAGTTAACATGGACAAATCGCAATAAAAAGTCTACTATTACTGGAATTACACCTAAGTTGGTCCATTTGTGATGTGAAAATGAATATTTGCTACCGAAATTATACACAAAAAAAATTTAGTCATTGAAAAGAAAACCGTGTTAACTATATTTTATATTATAGCAATGTTATCAGTGGACGCTTACCACTACAAGTCGTCCAAAAAAAACCACCCGTCATTTGCAACACGTAAAGGAGGGTTTGCAATTTGGGTAGACAGCTGTCTTCCATCGGGATGATGACCCGAGGCTCTTAATTAATAGTTGTTGGGAATGACTGCTCCGGACGCTGTAGTCCTAGTACGTCGATCAGTTAAGAATAGGAGTACGTGTATATTTTATTTATAAGTTATTTATATATCAGCTCGATGCTAGAAGCTAGAATGGTGTGAAAAATATGTGAGGATGACGCTCAATTTACTTTTTGACAATACACCTAATACTACTCCGTATAATATTGATATAAATTATTTTGGTGTACATAATTTTACAACTACCCATATGGGAAATATGTTTGAGTGTCGCAATGTTTATAAAGGAATATTCTATATCATTGTAAGCCTTAGAGGATGCCGTAAGGTGAAACCGGTCAGGTCTAACAAATATTAAAAGTAATATGGAAAAGTACAAGTGAGTTATCAATATGTGTAACAATAAATTCCACCAAGTGCCATCAATCAATAGTATAAATATTCTGATAATGCCATATATGTACCTAGTAAATGGTGTACGATGAACGTTGAATATTTAACTATAATTTTAAGACGTTCTATGCAGCGCTACCCAGACGCAAAGTAAGCATAGCTTTACTAGCTTGTACTATGGAATCTATTATGCAGATAAACATACTAGGATACTTTTTTCGTAAATTAATTTGTACTCGTAATTTACATGGAATTATTGAGACCAATACAAATAGTATAGTAAGCATAGTTTTGTATAAATTTTATAAGTATTTTTACTATTTAAATTAAGTTATTTATTCGTTTAATCGACAATGACAATATTATAAAGTTCTATTGTATATATAAATGACGAAGTATTCTACTGTTATGCCATATTATTAATATATTAGTTAATTACACTCATAGAACAACGGTTGTTAAGAGTTGTGAGTAGTGACACTGTTGATCTATATTTTTTTAGAAATTTAAGTACAATGATATTTTACAGCAGAAGTTCGACGTTAAATAACATACATACATACATAAAATCACGCCTGTCTCCCATAGGGGTAGGCAGAGATCACGGATCTCCATTGGCTACGATCCTGACATACTACTCTCGCTTCATTCACTCTCATTACATTCTTCATGCATGCTCGTCGGTTTAGAGTACTCCTGACCTGCCCCTTTTCTAAAACTTCCCCGATTTGGTCCAGGTATGTGCGCCTAGGTCTTCCCCTTCCGACGGTACCATCCACACTCGCCTCATACACCTGTTTCGTTAGTCTTCTTTCATTCATTCTCTCAACATGACCAAACCATCTCAACATTCCTCTTTCAATTCTCATCACGTTAAATAAACGTTTTCATATTAGAATAACAGCTTCTACTATCAACTAGTCATTACTTTACTGATATAGGCATTAAATTATTTATTATCCAGTCCTTACAAGCACTTTATAGCACTTCATCCAACCACATTTATTTTATGTACCACTCCACAATATTATACCCTCTCAATAAATTAGAATTAAACGGTGTAGTGATAGATGTGCTCGTAGGTAATCATCGTGGGCTATAAAGTGTGTAAGAGCGCTCCGTAATATCGGATAGTGCAACGCGTGCGGTAAATGAGATTTGTTCCCGCAAAACGACTTCCATGAACGATCTGTTTGGCCACATTACAAGTATTTTTAACAGTAAAATGTGCAATATTAGTAAACTTTCGTAAGGTTATTGACTTAATATACATACATATAAAGTATACTTACATAGAATACACACACAACACATACCTAAATACTCACTTCTTTTCCCTCCGGGATAGTTTTTTCAATGGCTGCCTCTATTGTTACTAAGCCTTTTAATGCAAGCTGTTGGTCTAATTTGCACATAGTTTAGTTTTATATTTCATAAACAATTTTGCATTGTATTGAAATGTTGTAGCTCAAAATTAACTTAGTCTAAGGGCGGAACAACAAAATAATAAAAATCAAACAGAAATTCAATAAAATAAAAAAAATGCATGTCAAAAGTTGCATGTCAGGAAATTCAACCAGACAGGGAATTCAGACAAACCTGTTCATAATTCCTTAAACATGTATGGTTTCTATAACGTCGTTCAAGTATAATACTTGAATGCAATTTGACGTTACATGAAGCAGTACATAAAATAACATGAAGCAGTACATAAAATATACATTTATACCAGTATATGGCACACCTACAACTACCTCTCAAATCTAGCAACTTGTTCCAGCTAAAGGTTTGTCTGGTAGAATCGCACTTAACTGCCCACACATTATACTGCTACCATTTGCCATTTATTCAATTATTATACTCTAACTCTCTCTGTTATACAATAAAGCACAAAATAAAAAGATACATGA
This sequence comes from Eilema griseolum, assembly GCA_963662185.1. Classification (NCBI taxonomy): domain Eukaryota; kingdom Metazoa; phylum Arthropoda; class Insecta; order Lepidoptera; family Erebidae; genus Eilema; species Eilema griseolum. The sequence goes on along the minus strand of OY759230.1, from coordinate 21,394,941 downwards.
AGAAAATAAAAATTACTATAACCTATTTTTGTTTCCAACATTCAACGTATCTCTCGGCATCTTTCCAACGACATGTTCCGCAGGGACAAAACCTATCACATCAACAGTTCACAAACTTTCACCCCTTCTCACCTTTCAAATTAATTGCCATTCTAGTTTGGTCTCTTTATATTACTAACCGTATTCAAATACATAATATTGCTATCTATAGTTATTATAATTGAAAACAGATGACGTCACATGATAAGGGATCAGTTAGACTAAAGCTAACAAATTAGAAGGGACGATGTCGCTCACACCTGGTGCCTGCATTTGTAAATATTAAACAACGCATCTATTATAATTTAGTTAAGCCTAGTTCTGGTTACAGATTGCGTTTGTTGTAGATTTAATTAATTGTGTCAATATACAGATCTCCTAAACTTAACGTCAAACGGGCACGGTATTTGGGAATATGGCAATTTGTGACATAAATATGTTTTAGTTGTTATCAAATATATACTCCCTGAAGATTATCGATCATTGAAATAAAATTTGGGCTACTTTTTAGCAGCCATTATTACGGGGCGACTAAAAATGGTAGTTGTCACATAATTTATCTAAAATAAGATTGATAATTCTTTATACTACTTGTCCTACTGTAAACCTGTTGGTGTACACAGATTTACAGTAGGACAAGTAGTACAGTTCAATGTACAATGGGCGGCCTTATCGCTAAAGCGATTTCTTCCAAGGAACCTTGTAATAGACAGTAATGTTATAAAAACAAAAGATATGGTGTAGTTATCGGTTAAATACTAAATTAAGTAAACAATTTGAGTGTTCGTTTTAAATAACTTGACCAGATTAAATATGTTACAGTTAATTTTATATCATTGACATGTTCTACATCCAATCCAAGATTTTAGAACAAAAGGGATTTTGAACAAAAAGTATGGAAAGCAAATATTTAAGAGTTTTATAACTTAGCAAAAGCGTCTTTAGCTTAGTGGTTTAGGGTTCGGCCTAATGCTCGAGGGGTTCAATCGTGCCCATTAATCGCAGATTACTTAAAAAAATCCTTTATAATCCTTCCGAGGTTTCATGGTGAGGTTCGACCTCCCATTCCTGTGGTTATCGTTGTGCCATTTTCGGAAAATATACTCCTACAAAATTATCTATATCAAATTTTAGATTAATTGGATCAGTGGATTTTTAATTTTTCCTCTTAAATATACTTTGAATTTTAACCTACATCACAAAATTACACATTTCGCATAAGTAAATATCCTAAACAGAAATACCTACATAACAAAAAATAAAAAAATATTTTCTGAAAGACAATAGTAGACACTGTAATGCCCCAAAACTACAACTCCAAAAGCTAATAAATTACCTAGAAGAGGACAGAACACTAATTGAAAAGGCAAGTTAGTTATTACAACACCCTTTTACCACGTGGTGTCTGACCCGCCGACCGCGTATACCCGTAACCCTGTCTCTCTAATGTGCCATTAGGCTGATGCAGGTGAACCCTTCTCGAAGCACGCATATTTGTGAAGTTTGTTCGAAAAACTGGGACACACAACTAGGGACGGGCGACGGGTGCACCATATGCCGTCCGTCCGTAATGCGAAACACGTAAATTTCTCATCTTATTTGTAATTTTGTGTTCGGTTGTACATTGAAAATAACATTAGGTTTCTATAACATGTTATAACGAGTACCAGCATATTACATTTTCTTTTACAACTTTTTTACAATTAGGTACAGATATATCCAATTTACAAGAAGTAAGTATAAATTAGGTTAAAAATATAAGATTCGCTTCATAAGGAAATATTGTATGATATAATAGGTAGGAGCAAAAGTATTTTCGTATTTTGAATGTATTATTAGAAGTCAAATCTCTTTAACAGCATCTGTGGCTTGGCCCCTGGCGGTAATGAACGCGGCAGCTACGGAGGAGGCGCGGGTTCGACCCCGCTCAGTTCAAATATTTGTATGGATATGCCTCGGAGAGCATGTTAAGCCGTCGGTCCTGGTTGCCATACCAACATCTATTTGGAGCTCTAAAAAGTACATGGGGGACGGGGGGTTTTTAAAATTTTAAATTTAATTTTTAGTTATAATATGTTTAATCTTTGACATATATCTCTAACTATCAAAAGCAATTCTAAAACATTGTTTGATGTACTGAACAATGTAGTCTGGAACATTGCATAGAATATAATATACATATGGACCCAAAGGAGTAAAAGGTACGAAGTTGATAGAGTTTGCTTAACGACATTTGATTAGTTAATTGGAAAGACCTCATCAAGTCGTGATTGGTTTCTAACTAATACTGAGTTCAAACTATGTACATTCAACCTGTTCAGTTAATATTGAGGTGTAAATGTGTACCTTCTGTACGAGAACAGTATTAGCATTAGAAGTTAGAAATCTGGAGAGTGGTACGACTTTCGTAACAAAGTATATCAATGGGTACGAGAACAATGCTTACAAAAACTATACTTGTCGAAGCTATCTTGGTTAATATTATTGTATTGAATAATGTAATGGTGTTTTTATACTACTTGGCAGGTAAGCACACAGCTTACTTTATGTATCATTACACTCGTGCTGTCTGTAGCAACCTGCTAATGTCTTCTTTGCAATTTACTTAATTTATTTATGAATACCGTATGACATAAGTACTTACTGTGAGTTTAAAACTCGCCACTAGAGTCAACGCCAGAAAATAAGTCCCGCATTCAAATTTGGAACTCTAATTTGAATGCGGTATTTTTTCTGTACCTATCCCTACTTTATGTACATGCAATAAAGATATATATTATTATTAAATAACATCACCGCTCAGGCCATGACAGTACGGTTTAGAATTGGCAGTAGGTAAAGCTTTTTATTATGTTCAAGTGGGAATTATAGTTCCTGGCATATATCTTAATGCAAATCAAATCACAACCCTATAATAAGCACAGGCGTTTTTGGTGTCTTTTGAGGCCGGCAAGACATACATACATATGGCTTGTGAAGAGCTCAAATCCACCAATAATATATAAAAGTTTCTTGATACATTTTGGCTGAAGTTTCACTCCGTTTTCACAAAAATGTAGCCTTATGACGCCTTGATTAAGCCATGCCCCATTCAAGTCGCTGTAGTTATCACGCTGATGTGATGAACCTATCCATTGTTGAATCTATTAATCCATATTTTTAAAAACAATCACTTTCTTGACGTTTGACATGATCATATTCTAACGCACGAATATAGCTTCTTAAATAAGTACTGTGTTTCAACTACTTGCGTTTGTGAGTTATATAAACATACACATCATTAAAAGATGTGGTAAAATGAAAAGACAATACTGGCAAGACTGTTGCGACAGCTGCACCGCAGCTAAGGGACTTATTTCATGGCGCGTAATCCGAAATGAATTTCCTGAAAAAAGTTTATTGAAAATTTAAATTAACTTTATTACAGCATAGTGAACAGTATAGTGGTAGTATAGTGGTAGTATAGTGGTGTGTGGACTAGAAAACCTCCACGCTGTGCACGCTGGGCAACAGAAGCGGCAACTCCTCCCTGAATTTAGGGGAGGAGTTGCGGCTCCTGGCCGATTTTCTACCGAGGTCGGAAAGAAGAAGAAAAACTTGAGAACAAACCCGTTGCCAACCCGTCTGGCCAGCGTGGCAATAGTAGGCTAAAACCTCCCAGATGAATAGACGCCACAACAAAAGGCCCCCAGTTCTCTCCCAGGGAGGTGTCGGTTTTCTGCTAAAAAAGGACCTCATTAGCAGCGTTGTTGAAATCGGTAGTGTGTCGAACAGGGTGGCGTACCTTATCGTAAAAATCACGAACAGTCATTCGCTGAAGGTGATACAGGTATATGCGCCGACCTCGCTTCACCCCGACGAAAGTTGCGAAGCCATATATGAAGATATTGCTAAGACGATGAATCACACCGCCAAGGCCACTTACAACGTTGTTAGGGAGGACTTCAATGCTAAAGTGAGGGTACAAGAACGCGGTGAGACGAAAATCGGACCTTATGGAGTGGGGTGCAGAAATCACAGGGGACAAATGCTAGTCAACTTCCTCGAGGCGCAGGGACTCTTCTTAATGAATAGTTTCTTTAAGAAAAATCCCCTCAAGAAGTGGAGTTGGCAATGTCGGGACTCTGTGATAAGAAACGAGGTAGACTTTTCGATAACGGACAGTAAGCACATATTTAGAGACGTCTCTGTGATCAACAATGCTCTGCGATAACAGACTTGTCCGAGGCTCTCTAAATATCAGCATCAAGGCTGAAAGATTCCGAATGATACGGTCTACACTCCGACCTACGCCACTCCAAGTCACTCTAGGGTCCGAAAAGTTCCAATTGGAACTTCAAAATCATTTCGCAACGCTGGAAACCACAAACGGCACTAACGAGAAAACCGACACAGTGGTCAAAACATTACAAGAAGTGTCTCGAAAGTTCTTTCCCGGAAAACGCAAACAGCGAGAGTCCAAGCTCTCTCCTGAGACTCTCGAACTCATGAGAAAGAGACGTGAGCAGTCATCCACACCGTCGTCTTCGTCAGATGAGAGAGCCTTAAACTGACTAATTAAAAAGATGATTATACACGACCTCCGACGCTACAACACCCATATCGTCCAGGAGGCGATTGAGCGAAATAGGGGGTCGAAAGTGTTCGCTCAGCAGTTGAGGAGGCCTCATCTGACGAAACTTAAAACTGCGGATGGTAAAATGACTGCCTCATGGTTCGAGATTCTCGATGAGATCGAGAAATTCTATGGACAGCTACATGCATCACGGACGAGTAAACTGACGGGACACAGCGATGAAGACCACAGAGCCCCACTCACGCGCCATTACACCGAGGAGATACCCGATATCGAGCAATGCGAGTTGGAGGCGGCTCTCAGACAACTGAAATACAACAGGTGCCCAGGTGATGACGCAATTACTACTGAGCTCCTAAAAGCAGGCGGAGCTCCAATCCTGAAAGAGCTAGCAGGCCTCTTTAATTCCATCATCCTACAAGGTCTAACACCTAGGGCATGGAGCGGGAGTGCGGTGATACTGTTCTTCAAAAAAGGAGATAAGACCTTGCTGAAGAACAAGCTGTTCTCGAGAGTCGTCACAAATCGTCTTGGGGGTAAGCTCGACGAGTTCCAACCACCGGAGTAAGCTGGGTTTCGAAAAGGTTATAGCACCGTGGACCACATCCATACTGTTTGGCAGATTGTTAAAAAGGCCCAAGAATACAATCAGCAGCAAATGGTGTTTGTGGACTACGAAAAAGCCTTCGACTCCATTGAAACCTGGGCAGTTCTGGATGCCCTGCAGCGGTGTCGTGTCGATTGGCGATACATCGAGGTGCTGAGATGCTTGTATAACACTGCCACAATGTCTGTCCAGCTCCAAGACCAGAAGACGAAACCTATTAGCCTCCATCGTGGAGTGAGACAGGAAGATGTTATATCCCCCAAACTATCACTAAACCATATATACTATAACTAAACCAACGCACTGGACGACGTCTTCAAAACTCTAGATTGGACTGGGCGGGGTATAAACATTAACGGTGAGTAGATCTCACATCTTCGGTTCGCCGACGACATCGTCATAGTAGCGGAATCGTAAACTTGGATAAAACCAAAATTATGTTCAACGAACATGTTGCGCCGAGACCGATTGCCACCGAAGGGGCGACGCTCGAAGTTGTTCAAAAATATATCTACCTGGGGCAGGTTATCCAGTTCGGTAAAAACAACTTCGAGAAAGAACTAGGCAGAAGGATCCAACTGGATTGGGCAGCATTTCGCAAAGTACGTCGAGTTTTCTCTTCACCCCTACCGCAATGAACAAAGGTCTTTGAACAGTGCGTCCTACCTGTTATGACTTACGGTGCCGAAACGTGGACACTTACAGTGGGGCTGGTCCATAGTTTAAAAGTCGCGCAGCAGGCTATGGAGCGAGCTATGCTTGGAGTTTCTCTGAAGGATAGAATTCGGAACGAGGTTATCCGACAGAGAACTAAAGTTATCGACATAGGCCACAGAATCAGCAAGTTGAAGTGGCAGTGGAACATTTGAAACATTTGAAACATTTATTGAAATTCAGTTTACATGGCTCTTAAAACTATTGTCCGCTGGATCTTCACACTAGGATTCCCTGTGTCGTGAAGACCAGTCCTCTTTCGTAAGACACAATAAATTCAACTGAATATGTTTAGCTTAAATTGAAATTTAGATTTAAATTGGGCTGGCCACGTTCGCCAAAGGACCGATGGCCATTGGAGCAAACGAGTCCTAGAGTGGAGACCGCGAGAAGGTAAACAAAAGGTAGGATGCCCCTAGCCTGATGGACGGACGACCTGAAATAGGTGGCTGGGACAGACTGGATGCGGAAGGCGGAGGATCGGAGAAAATGGCGCACATTGATAGAGACCTATGTCCAGCTATGGACTGCGGTGGGCTGATTAATTGATTTGAAACAGTATAGTCATTTCATTCTTAAAATCACCTGTCTTATCATGCAAAGAGAGTACACTTTAGGGTGCACAAAGTATAACTACGAAATATTTTTCTACTTTCATTACATTATCTATTTCTCAAATTAATAACACAAAAATAATATCATCGCCTTACTGGTCAACATGTCTTTGACATATGCGCATAGACAAGACAGCCATGTTATTGTTGGCTGAGTGATAAATTATTTGTCAACAGTGACACAAGACACCACTTCATACCGATCTGTTTTAAATAAGTTTATACATTAATCATATTTATGTTAAAATTAATAGACAAGAGATACGCCTTCAAAGATATTTAGTTTGGCGCTTTTAAATGATCTGAATTCAAAGAGCTTTATATTTTTAGCCGGCATTCATTTTCACTGTTTACAAACTCAGATCTGTAGTAATTAACGTGAAAAGTTTGAATTACTGCTTAGTTGTGAACAAATCAAAGTACTTGTAGCGAATAATCTCTGAAATCTACCTCTGGTTTATGTAAACATTTAGATGGGTAAATTAGACTTCAATGTATTCTTTCTCTATCTCATTACATGAGTCTTGCGATGTCTACTATATGGAGCCCCATTGAGATATTTGACCTAAAACGACCTCACCTACAAGTATACCTAATGGGGGGTGACTGGTGGAGCCGCCTATCACCCTGGCAGAAGCAGGCCGCAGCGGTGGCGCGCCTTGCGCGCCTCCCCGTTTCCGCGGACGAGTTGGGGAGTCTGTAGTCCCCACACCCGAGATGAGAGCCAGATCGTGAGAGATGGCCCTGAGTCGCCCGGGGTGCGAGGGATATGCCTGTCAACCTCACCTTCGGCAACCAAAGCGACCCACAGGCGGCATGCATTTAGGTCGGTTCGAGTCCGACATCACCTCTTCCACCGGCTCCGGTGGAAGGGGGGGGGGGGTATCCGTGGGGATTTTGCACACGTAAAAAAAAAGTATACCTTATGGAGGTACGGGGCTCTGGCTCAGAGTAAGGGGATCATACGGCAGTCATTTCCATCTAGAGCTGGTTCCCACTTGTTGACTGTCAAAACCGAAATTCTAACGTATGTTTCAGTAGCTCATTCATGGACGGTTTCACGCCCTTTGTTAATTTCCTTCTTTAAGAACCTCTAAGGTTAGTTGTTTTACACTTAATCCAATTCAGCCGCTATATACAGCTAGTTTAAAAATGGCCTAGTGGACGGCAAATAGGCTCACTACCTCAAAGAATCAGTAGCCATATCTCTCTCGTAATCTCTAAATGTAAATCTTTAATTTGCAGTACATATTACATATACACTCAATATGTCTAACAATTTAGATTTACAGTTTAGGTAACTTCATATCTTATTCATGTCTAATAATTCGCAAGACCTTAGCTCTACAGAAACCGCAATCAAACGACTCTTGCACCGTGTTGTATTTCTGTTGGCGGTAGGGTCACCAAAGTTCCCTGCGGAATGGGATACTGCCTTCAACACACTGTGACACATTTGATGTTGCTCGTATTCATATACTCCAATAAGTACTATCTTTTGAATGAAATTTTAAAGCATTTAGTATGATAACTATTCAAATCGATTAAAAACCGGTTCGAATCCCACCTGAAACGATTCAATTTACCTATGTTGTAATCAAAGTACTATCTTCACTAGTATAGAGAATACTTCTTTGTTATAAAGAAAAACAAATCTGCTTATGAAACTTCAAACACATATTGTTTATTAATACCAGGTCATAAGGTCATTGTTACTAACAAAGCACACATTTTGTTAGTAACAAAGTGAAGTGTGACTGAGATGGAATTTTTACCAAACCTAAAATGCAAATATCTAAAATTTCTGTATCCACTCACCCATATTCTGACAAATAAACATTCATTTCATTTCATTTATGGTGATAGTAGTTATATGATCCTTGTTGCCTGAAATAAAGATCTATTAATATTTATAGATGTTCAAATTTCATGATTCATTCTGTTTATACCTATAAACAGACTGTGCGAGAATTATTTACTATGTTCTACGCCCTGTCTGACCTCATGCTATCTTATAAATAATAAATCGCGTAAATACTATTTTCTGTGAGCTATAGGTCACAAATAAACACAGACAGCTAATAATAACATTGTCCAAATTCTGTTCGGTTAAACATATAAACTTTTCACAACTTCTGGCGTGTTTTGATATTTGTAGCACTATACAGTACCGCGGTAGCCTAGTGGTATCATTACCCATACCACTAGGCTACCGCGGCGACTGCTGAGACGAGGTTTCGGGTTCGATCCCAGGTTTTACCATGGCACACACCAATGGCTTTTCGATGCTTTTCAAAGTTATATGTGTATTTATTGCAGGTTTAATAAGTGTCCGGTTAATGGCAATAGGCTCGTCACCTATTACATTGGCTCCTAAACATAAACTGGCGAAATGTGGGTGCTAGCACCTCTGCCTACACCTTCGGGGATATAAACGTGAGTTTATGTTTATGTATAGTCAAAAAAAGCCGGTCTAGTGCAAGTCAGACTCGCGCACCGAGGGTTCCCTAGCTTTAGCCACATAAACGTAATAGATTTTGAATGCGTTGATAAATAAGTTTGATTTTTTGCACAGATTCAAGATGCTATAGATCTGAGTATATGGTATGAATTTCAATTTAAGACCTCCATGCATTTCTGAAAAAAAAGGTCTTAAGAGACAGACAGACGGACATCGAAGTGATCCTATAAGGGTTCCGTTTTTTTCTTTGTGAGGTACGGAACCCTAAAAATAAAAGTATTATTTATACACTGAGGCTTAAACAATCATGATCTTAAAAAAAATATTCTTCTTCGTCTCAGCCCCAGGGCTGATTCCGGTGGCAACCGAGATTTTCGTCTCGATTACGCTTTTCGGTTTTTCTTCTTCGACCACTAATCATAAAACCCCAGTTCAAATGAAAATGTAAACATCGGCAACTATCCACCACCAGATCTAAATTTTTACCACCTTAGATTAATGAAATTTAAATGATAATATTCAGAGATTTTGAAATTTAAATAATATAATTATTACATCAGTAAAAAAAATATTGCATCAGTAAATCAGTAAAAGAATTACAGTAACTAATAGCTAACATTAGTTGTATTAGCAAGTTATAATTCCCAACGTATAGGTAAAGTTGGAAATTAGCGCTTAAATGTCAAAATTGTATTAATTTATTTACACAAACCCTTCATTGAGTGATAAGTACTTACACTGTTTGTTTTATCGCGCAGCTTTTAAAACTTTATTTACATAACCGTAGGTTTTAAAAGTATTCACCTCTGCAGTACCTACTAAAGGTTTCTGGTAAAATACTTAATATTGAGTTAAGCCCCACTTCGTGCTTCGTTTATTTATGTGAGTGAGCGCAAAAAAATGTGAGCAATAAAATAATAACGCGTTTTGTATGAAAATATTTGTTTTATATTAAGCGTGTATTGTATTGTCTTCTAATATAAAGTAACGCGTCCTATTTAGCGATGAAATTATGCTATAAGTATTATTAATATTAATTTGATATTGAATGTATTTTTAAAACATTTAGTATGCTTACTATTCAAAGCGGTAAAGGAAAAAAATAAGTACGTAAGATGGATATATATAGAAAGATGAGTTCAGGCAAAGGTTCGGTGGCTCAGTGCTCAGAGTATTCCCCCTGAAAGGGAAAGATCGCGGGTTCAAATCCCTCCTGAACTGATTAAAAAAAATTCTACCTTGTATTTTGATATTTTTGTTTAACGGGTTTTATATCAAGATATTTAATGATAATTTATTTATTTATCATTTTATCACTATTATGTGTTGGAATGACAGTATGAATGTGAAGAACATAAGAGATAATATAGAATGTTTATTTATTTCTTAATTTATAATTTTTTTTACGGTTTTAAAAAGACCGCGGTAGCCTAGTGGTATGGGTAATGGACTGCTGAGACGAAGTCTCGGATTCGATCCCAGGTTTTACCATGGCACACATTGATGACTTTTTGATGCTTTTCGAAGTTATGTATGTATTTATCGCAGGTTTATAAATGCCCGGTTAAGTGATCATTACATTGGGACCTAAACATAAACTGGCCAAATGTGCATGCTAGCACCTCTGCCTACCCCTTCGGGGATATAGGCGTAAGTTTATGTTATGTTATGTAAATTACAATTTAGGTACCTTTGTATAAATTTAAATTTTACTAAAATATTAGCACAATATATTTCCAATTTCGTTTCTTTTATTAAAATTGTCCTAATGATAAGTTAATTTCAGTTTCAATCCTAACAACCACAGTTTCCAAGAAATTAGAAGCGCTAGAACTTTGCCATTTCTCATTACATTTAATAGATAGCGATTATTTCTAATGTTCAAAGTGTTTGCGGCCAATAAATATCGGTTCTCAATTGAATAGAGCCTTTGCGACGGTTGGTATCCTAATATTGATGTCCGAGATATCGGCACATCCTGTAGATAACCATTCGGTGAGTAATGCGTTTGCTTTAACGACTGATGCTATAGCCGTGGTCGTGTTTTATTGGAGCCATTATGACTGATGCATTGACCCATGTGGCGTTTCATGATTATGGCTTATATCTGTGAATTTAACTTTATTCCGGGTTTCTTTATATAACTTCAATCTGTTTTTTTATTATATAAATTTAAAATTTAAGGTACAGTCCTTGTTTCTTGGTTAAATTCTCAGATACATCTGAGGTCGACTAAAATTTAATACTTTCGATATGTTTGCTATACGTTCATTATAAAAATGTATAGCTATTAATAATAATAGTAATAAACGTCTTTATTGTACACCAATAATATATTACATTACAATATGAGATACAAGTTTTGTGGTACGTACAGATGGCGGCCTTATCGCTCTGCGGCAATTTCTTACAGGCAACCATAAGGCTATTCTTCTAAAGACGAACTGTGTTCATAGTCTTCAATACCAGACATTAACATGAAGGTATACCTAATAAAATTAGGGTTCATTTTGTACTGAGAACCCTAAAGAGGATAATGTTAATTTGAAATGTTTAAACACATTTCAGTTAAGACTCCGATAGTTCCAAATTACTCTTCTAACAGTTAACATTTAGTAGCATGAACCGTAAAGTCCAGTTTAGATAGCGAACCCTTCCCGTATGAACAAATGTCATTACGTAGGTATATTGAAATATCCTTAGGTTGTTAAAGCTGTCATGCTCGGTTTTTGCTGCAAACATATTCGATAAATTAATCTTGTCTCATTTTTTTAAATATTAACTCTTTACCCATGAAATTAATCTATTAAAAACTACTTAATGGTCTGAACTCAGAACTTTTTATGGCAAGAAAAATATCAGACATGATGGAGTTAGACTATATAATAAATTACCGGAACATGTCAAAGAATCTGCATCAATACCTATTTTTAAGAATAGATTACGAACTCATTACTAGGGATAACATAAATTTAACTAACCTACTAATTGTGTCATTTGCAATCGAGTTTAATTTTTAAATTGTTAAAATAAGTGATGATGGTTTCAGATATGTACCTACTCGCGAAAGTAGCTATATACATATATACTTATCTACGAACATTAGTACTACTCGTATCCTATAGTTATAGTTGAATGCCGTATTAGAGCATTTTGTTAAATGTAATTAACATAATAAGTTTCTCTCTTAAGTGAACATTGTAAGCTCTTTGAGAAAATAAAAAAATGTTTAAACCGAAATTGCAAAATTTTTCTTACAGATTCATGAATTTGTTATTCCTGTAATTTAATAGCTATTTCTATTATTTGTATTTTTGACCGCTTGATAAATTAAATTCAATCTTCCAAAACATTACTTCCTAAATGCCCTTTAGATGATAAATTTCGTATTACTTTTTTCCAGCAGTCACTTTTCAAAAATGTAATAAGTGTTTGTTAGTTAAATATTGTTTCATTCAATTTGGATTTGTCATTCCTACAAAAAATGCAAAAATGTTAGTACCAAAAATTGGGTTTCCTCCAATTTCTTCAATAAAACGGCAATTTCATATGTAAGACCTATTATAATTTACTAGTAACTTCACTCGAAAATGTTTAGATTAGGATAAAAATGTGTCTATTTTGTGAAGATTTGGAGAAACCCTTTTCTTCAAATAAATATTTGACTCTATTTGGTTTAGGCCCATAAATGTAGTTAAAACAAACTATAGACCACTTATTTTTAAGTTTCCAAATTTTTTGATTACATGAAACTTTCGTGTTGATTCCTGGTGGACTAGAATAGGGCCACCCCATTTCTTCCTGGCGACTAAGGGATAGGTCTGTTCTCCATCCGACAGTAAACATACAGCCCATGACTAAGTGCCCGCTTGACGGCAATAGGCTCGCTCCCTATTACGTGGGACCGTAACACAGTTGGTAAAATGTGGGTGTTAATACACCTCTACCCACCCCTTCAGGGATTTACAAACGTTACGTGCCAAATTAATGTTAGCAGATTTCTCATGACTAATGTTTATGTGTCAAGCAAAATCCGGCCCCACAGTCTCGCTTTCCATAAAAATATATTTAAAAATGAATTTAAACTAACTGAAATTTTAAAGTAATTGGTCTCCATCCCAAGTTACCAATCCTTTTTGTCCCTTGGGGTGGCATTTTTAACAATACGTACCTATTTAATTAGAGAGTGGTTTTGCTCATTCAGCGTCGAGACATGGTTGACTTAGTAAGTCCAGTCTTCTTATATGTGTATTATTATTAGTAGTATTAACCCCTCTAACTGAACTATATTGTTTATGAATGTTAGGAGTAGGATCAGGTCGTAATGTTTCAAACCAAAGATATCCTTGTTTCGAACCCAGGACCTCTAACGCTGACTCCTAAACTACTAAGCAACTCTATTAGTTTGATAAAAATAAGAAATTTTAATTGTGTTGTAATCTCAATACAAAACTTGGACAACAAATAACAACGTTAAACCCACCAAGTAAGTACATCAAGATTACACCTTGCTCGTTACATTGTTTCATGAAAAATCTGTGCCCATTTCTCTTTACAACAAGAATACAAAAGGGGATCACGATATTTCTACAAACACATAGTATTTTAGACACAAAAGTAATGTGATAAATTATCTGTAAAAAAGTTGTAATTGTTTTCTTTGTTGGATGCTGGATAACATTGTTTCAGAAGGTTGAACTTAGCACCGACGCCTTTGCTTTGTTAAGATAATCTTAGCCTGGCCCCGGGAGACGTCAACAAAGAAAATTGGATGGGCAGTCGGCCAATAGCTTTTAATCCTCTATTCTTTTTGGACCCCCTTATCTGTTCGTACGTTGTAATCACGTTATTTTCACAGATATGTGTGAATGGGCTTAATTATCTTTTGACCAAATGATTGCTTTCTATTGGTTTCTTTTGATACGCACAAATGTAATGAAAATTTGCTAAACTCAGATTATGTTATAAATAGCTTAAATACTTTTCCAAAATTGTGCAAATTTCTAAGTTTGACAATATTTTTTATGTAATAAGATATTATATATTTGAGTGTATATTTTTATTCTGTAAGTTACATAATATAAGTAATACTCTGTCTACAGTCCTCCAAGTAGGACGTCACAGTCAATACTAGAAGCCACTTAAAAAACTATGATTAATGGCGACTCGAATGAGTTTACCCAATTAAACAAAGTTACTAACTAAAAAAGTACTTGAAGGTTCAAATACACGTGTTAGCTCAACTTAATCGAAAGTTTTTCTCCGCCATTACGAGAACTTTTCACACGCAAGTTATATCGTAAAAGCCTTTGAAACCTAAGTTATTAACGATAGCAGTAGCTAGTGGTTGTAAAACTTGAGTCATAAAGTTTTTTTTTAAAAAAAAGGTACCCATATTAAAAGTGAAATGTCAAACAAAATGTATGCTCTTTAAAGATTATACACACGAAATTATTCAATTGAGATTAGTTTGCTGCTTTTGGGCGTAATTTACGTTATTATTTTTAGTGATAAAGCAATCAGTCTCATGAAGTTTGAAATTCAATGTTATCGAAAATAATATTATTATTATCATGTTCTTAAAATGATGGTAATTCTATTCCTACTATAAATTTGTATATCCACGTATGCGTTTAAATACCAAATTATTGTCATAATATTTTTGTATTTTTTAGTTTAATTTTAAATAAGGTAAGCAATAAACATCCACGATTAATATTGGTTATTGAAACTGCATTGCTTTCAGCTGCTTCACTGCTCCATTGCTTCAGTGTTTATGCATCAAAGAAAATTTAGTCACAATTCAATTAAAGGTTTTTATTAAAAAAACATATTGGATTGGAAACATGACGTTTCGTATACCTGCTGAAGATCATGATGAGCTTATATTTTTGTTCTAATTTATTCTTAATAGTAAGAGTTGTGTGTCCATATTGTTTATGTACGTCCATAGGAGGTTATGATGTTTTCTGCATGGCAATTATTATTTTATCAGAAGCGGTCCGTGTGCTTGTCTGCCACCTAAGTTTTATAAAAAAGAAAAGGATGAACCTTCTGAAAGTACTGAGCATGTGAAGGTGAAACCCATTTTAAAGTGTCTTTTAAAAAAATACCGACCACCGATATAGTATTGAATAGAACTAAGAAAATTCCTTCATTTAGCACTAAACAGTTAAGAGGTAATTGAATGGATGTGCCAAACTGGCGTTACATTAGAGGGTAATAACTGTCGCCGGATCGTGAGTGCACGTCTTATCTCTGCGTTGTCGCTTCGAATTGATGTGTTTAATAACGGAAGCGCTTCTTAAATGGATCGAGGGTCACTGGATGCGACAAGACGTATTTATTGGCTTTGTGTAATTGGATGAATTCAGAGGACTCGGACTGCCCGGCAATAGCCAGTTTGGGTTACAGGTACCTACGTGACCTTGGCTTTATATTCGGCTGTTGTTTATATAAGTACAGTCACACTGAGAAGTTGCTGAACATTGACATTTATGAAAACGACAATTACGTTGGAATATATGAGTAAATAATCGATTTTACAGGTTCCTTGTAATCTCCAGAGGACAAGTTAAATATTTATAATTTATTTAAACTATCATGGTCACTCACATCAGTATCAAAATAAACGGGATATTTACCATGTTTCATTGTTTTGAGTATTTCGCCGATATTTCGGCGCTGTTGCAAGTACCATGATCACGGAGGAACTGGAGTAGTAGCGGTGAACGCCACTCTCCAGTTAAAGTTTTTTCCTAGGAGTAATTATAAGTAGTCGGAAACTCAAAACAATGAAACATGGTAAATATTCCGTTTTTTTTTTGATACTGATATTTATAATTTATTCTTCATTATTCTATGAAAAGTTTTAGAACTTAGGTGGTTGGTAGCTTGGAAATCTTGAAATGTGTTACGCTGATATCGATAGTGGCTGTAACCTCGTTCCATAAAAGTGAAATCCTCGACGTGTATTTTTTAGGATAAAGTACCCAGTTATAATGAAACCTGTCCTGTGATCATGATAAAACAATACGAACAGTTTATTACACATCTAGGTAGATACAGTGAATAATGTCTGAACCGTTCTGCTAACTATTACAGCCCGAGAAACGTATGTTTTCTTTTAATTGAATCTGGTTTTGGTTTCTAGTACCCAATCTATTTAAAAATACAGTCGTGTGTCTTATTCAGACAGATTCTACATCAATATTCTGCCGGTAGCAAGCTCTATTAGAATGCCTGCGGGGACGTAACAGTCTACGAGCGATTCTTTAATGTCCCCAACAATCGACGAATCGACGTCGTTTGCCAACGTTCCCGATCTAATATGAAAAATCAAAAGTTATTACCTATCGAAATAGGTTCCTTTCTCTGGCTGACTTATAGATTGTTAAGTTCCTAAATTTGAGAGAGTATTTATGTCGAGAAAATAATAATATACTCGTACCTAATCAATTTTCACTTTTAAAGTCGATCAGTTTTCAAATATATTTTTTTGCATAGTTCCAACTTTTAACCATATTTTAACATGATTTCCACTTTTCTTGATAGCAATTATAACATGGTTGGCATTTTCGATCAAAATTTAATACAACATAAGTTTTTATAGAAAGTGAAACGCCTTTATCGATAACCAACCAAACGGCTACTGTCCTGATATACCAAACACTTTTGCGAAATTTTACGCAATTGCCTAGATAAAAGTAAATGAACCCTTAACAGTATCTAATATACGTAATGGAGTTTTGACATCATTCTTAAATTTGCTGACTCTGTCATTTGAACTCATAAGATATTATAACATTTATTGTGCACCACATTCAGTAGTATTTTATTTATATTTAAAGTATAGCAACTTAAGTTAATGTCATTACGCAATGAAAAACTCATAGTAGGGTAGAGTATTGAATTTCTAGCTTGGCACTGAAGGAAGTCTCAAAAATGAACTGCAGCTTCAAAAATCGTTAAAAGAACTCCATCTACGAAAGGCTATAACAGAAAACAATTGCGAAAAACAAAAGATTTTTCAATGAGCTGTTTCTCGGCGACCGAACACTTAGTGGGGTGATATTTAGTGGTTCATTTCGATTCGACTTCCCGACCTTTGTTCGGTGGCTCTTTTTTCTTAAAGGATGTTCGGTGAATTGCAAATCTGTTCGGTTCAGTCAACTTCAAGGGAATGGCTGCCCCGGGCTGTGTAAATATTTAATGCATATTTCATGGAGACCCGACGTTTACTTTGTAAAAGATCGGATAAAACAACTTCTCTGGTGTAAAGTTGCTACTTAAGTGCTTCATTGGTTTGAAATGAAGATATTGTAATAGCACAGTCACTACCAGTAAGTTACAGTCTGACGTTTTTGTAAAATATTACTAATTATACCACACAACCCACTCAATAGGTGATTGCACTAGAATTCAGAGAATTATTGTCCCAGACGTTGATATCCTCTTATTTTTCTTCTTATTAGTAAATAAAAATATATCTAGCTACTTTTTGCAGTACAAAGGTAATTAGAATAACAATACACGTAAAACACTGATTTTGTGTGACTAGGTTTTAATTGCAACCATTAACAAATTTATTTAATATTATATTAACGAATTGAACAAACAGTTAATACTGCTAAAATCTAAAAATATCAACTACTGGTGCAGTGTCAATTTATTGGTACAATCACCTGATCTAAAATCAAGACTCTCTCTCTCTCTCTCTAAAAGTTAATAAATCTAACAGAGGAAATAAGGTTTTTTTTATCAAACCCTCGTGGGGCATGATGAATGAAATGAAGCTGACCATTTTATTTTAGCGCTGGGCGATGGCAAACGGTGCATTCTTAATAGACTGCCACGTGGTATGCATATAAATTTGCTCTCAATGAATTAAATTTTTCACATAGCCACGTTATGATACCCACAGTACCCTCGGGTACTATATCCCTATGGTACGCTATCTTTCCATATACATGTAGTTGAATATTAATTTGACATTTTATTCCCTTGCAATTTTGCTGCATTAAATTCGTTAACAAACCTTTTACCGACAACATTTTAACATAAAAATAATAACGTTACTACAATTTAAGTTCAAAACATCAGGCTTTTCAAAACTTAAAACAACACAGCAAAATATAGGTATATATTGTTACATCAATATTTTTAACTTAATTACTTTGAGTTTTCCAACTCTACGTAAACAACGTTTACATAATAAGTGCCTATTTCGCCCAGCCGAGCATTAACGTGAAAAATTACTCGTGCTTTAGAGAAAAAAAAAACGCTCGTTTTAATCAACCCGTTAAAAATAGCATTCTCGAAATAATCGCGTAGCCTGTTACTGTGTAGGAAAGTTAACGAGTGGTATATAGTGTCATTTCGTGGAAAAATTGTTCTGCTTTGAAAAATTTACCCAAATGACGTAAAACTCATATGTGAGCGAGCGGCTTCAATGACTGACACACACTACAAGCGGACCTTTGGAAATATTTTAGCCTCTCAGTCAGTCTGTGAAGCTGCGTAATTGTAGGATATTACACCGTGATATGAATTCGAAGCTTTTTGACAATTTATCTAGTTTACTTGAAAGTTATTACTTTTACTCGTACTTGTTTATGTAGTAGGTATGTTTATTTTGTGTTCATCTATGTTGGAATATATATATAAGGCATGTTTATGTGAATGACATATAAATATTTTACTTTTTACATATTTAATCCAAAATATTATGAAAATAAGTAATCTGTACTGTACCTACACCCATTAACTTTTTTTTCGTTTTACACGGTATTTTTTATTAGACTTGACCGGTTTCGCCTTACTGCATCGTCAAAGGTTTTTCAATATGTGTAACAACAAATTCCACTTAGTCTCATCAATCAACAGCATAAAAAAATGTACTGTACCTAGTAGTCTACCTAATGGTACCTACTGCTTAAAACGTACTCATTCAGTGGAGTAAACGTTATTAATAAATTATATCTGTGACTGTTTTACCATCAGCGATGAACACTGTCTTGTACCAAAATGCTGGCTTTGCTTCACATGACATCTATATCAATAGGTCGTCGTAACAAGGTTTACTAAGGCATTTAGACAGTGTTGAACATGTACACATAAGCTTAGTCTCTTATTATTCCGAACGCCATTTTGCAGGCAGTTACTACGGAACCTTATGTGAAGAGGATGTGGTTCCAAAACGATGCAGTCGAGGACAGTTTTCAATATCGTTCGCCGAGAAGTTAAGTCAAGTAAAATGAAGTGAGTTCTATTGAATTTTATTGAAGTGATTGCTTCCGCCGCCCGTCCCGTGAACACAAACGATTTATACTCAATTAATCTTTTAAGTACAATAGCTTTAAGAGTTTAAAATTATAAATAAATTCGTATCTAAGATTATGTCAATGTAGACATACCCTTATATATTAAATTCTAGTGTAATAAAATCTAGATTTGAATATTTAGTTAATTATTAAATGAAAGAATTCTTAATAAATTAAAGAACAAACTTATTAATTCAACGTTAAGTTGAGATGATATTTTAAACCTTTTAATTTCTTTAAGCTTAAGATCATTAATCTGGTCAACGTATCGCAAGCTTTAGCTTCTGGTCATAATCATTATGTCATAAATAGTGCCATGCTGGAGGCCTTCGTGTAACTGCCATAACTGGCAGTCACGCCTAGCCTTAGCATGCGAACTTTTAATATGTATTTCAACTTATTACTTGCTGCTTGCTTATTATGAACTTCAGATTATAAACTCAGACATAGTTACAATTTATGTACTTATTATTAACAATATTGGTTTATTTAGAACCTACAGACATGGTATAATATACTCAATACTCATATTTACATTTTAACACAAAAATAATAACCCGAAATATCTCCTATATTTATAATCCTCCTATACCTATAATTCGAAAAAATACCTCTTATTTCAATACGAATATAAACTAAAAAAAAATATGTAAAGTATTAGAATAAACAGTTACAAGTATAAAATAAACGTGAAAGAAAAATATTGCAACATAACCACAATTTTAATATTATTTAATAATATTATTATAAATAAATGATACATCTTCCCATGCGGTGTCGTAAAAGGGGACTAAGGGATAGGGCTGTTTATCATCAAACAGATATATACAGCCCAGACTCAGCCTCAGATGCATGGCTCGAATCAACAATAGTGCCCGGAATACGGCAATTGGCTCACCCCCTATTACGTGGGACCAAATACAATGATTGGTGAAATGTGGGTGTTAATTCACATTTGCCTAGCCCTCCAGGGATAAAGGCGTGAATATATGTATGTATGTACATCTACAGTTATATCATAACCAAGCATAGTTCAAACTCTAGTAACTTCTACAGACTAGATAATAATATGACATAGTTTTATATCGACGCGTGCTTCCCGACAGAATAGAATTCTACCACCCCATCTCTTCGCATGCGGTGTCGTACAAGGCTACTATTACCTACTATACACCTTATATATTACGTGGGGCAGAATTCAATGATTGGTGAAATGTAGGTGTTAATTCACCTCTGCCTAACCCTCTGGGGATAAAGGATAAACACACTATGTATGTATGTATGTAGTTCTGCAACAAATTTAATTTTGAATCCAGTAGGTACTAAGACTGTGATTAAGATTTATTATACGCCTTTAATAACAAAATAAAATAATTTCAAAGTTTCTATTGGTACCATTGAGCGATGAAACATGAAAAATACCATCCGCTAATACCTAATACTGTCATAATTATGTTGTGGTAAAGCTCCATATATAAAGATTTAAAAATACATAATATGTAACTTAAAGAGAAATATTCCATGTTTTTATTCTATCTGTACTAATCAACAGGTGAATAGCCATAACAATAAAAGCTGCAATTCACTTGGATGCATTATATCAAATATTAATAATTACTGACCCCTAATCCAATTTTTCTCCATTTTATGAAAAACCCTAAGTGGTAGCTTGAATTATAGGCAAACATAACACTAAATCTAAATTTGGACAAAAGTGTGGGGTATAAATCTATGAGATGTTATGCGTGACCCGCGTTCGTTGCCTTTATGTAGAATTTATTGTGGGGGAAAAAGAATATAGCCGCTTGGCTGGGCATCGCCTGACTGAAAAGCAATCCCGTTATTTTATTCAATACGATAAATATTTTATTATATACGAAACGAAATATTGCAGAACACGAACATAACTAGGTGCATCCCATGACCTAGATCGATGCAAAAAAAAATTGTAAAATAGATTCATGGATTTTATACTTTGATTGCATAATTTTTCATCCAGTTTTATTATGATGGAGTTACAATATTGAAAGAATAAATAGTATAATAAAAAAGTGAGGGTCCAAAGCTATAAAATGTAGAATATTGTACAAAATTTAATATTTAATTCCATGATAGGCCCCTTCTGATATGACAGTGATGTGTAATAACAATTATATAGCATTTGTACTTTTTTTTATTATAACACTTGGTTGGCAGACAAGCACACGGCCCACCTGATGAAAAGTAGTTACCATAACCTATGGACTTGTGTAACACCAAGGGAGTCACTCGCGCTGCCAAACCTGTAAGCACAAGAGTTTATGTGCCGTCAGTGTAAAAGACAAAGAAGTACAAGCTTCTGGTCTTCCCACTGACAGTATAAATACTCTCCAGTGAGCTCTGGCTACCCTACTCGTCGCCGGGAACACAACACGAGGTTATTATGGCTGCGGTATTCTTACTTAACTTTACTATTATAATAATAGTATAGATACTGTTATTATAAAGAGGTAACGATATGATCACGCTATCAGGTAGAGTCAATAGTGGGAACGGGATCAAATGTTCACGCACGCGAAGCCCCGAGCAACAGCTAGTTGGTAATAATTATAAATCAAGAAGGAGTAAACGAATTTTAAAGTATGAGAGTTATGTACACTCGACAATGAAGATTCGGTAGCACCCTTACTGACAACTTTATAATGAAAGGTGCAAAAGTGCCTCCTTTGTCGACTGTACTAAAGCGTTATAAAAATTTAAAAAAAGTGTCACAAATAGTTTGTTAATTCATGTCGATAAGCACGAATATCTAAAATTACATTGTGTACACAAGGTCGTTCACAGTAGCCATCATGAATTTTGAACAAAAATTACTACTGAAACAACGTATCAGTTAATTGCATTATGCAAAATAACCGATGATAAACGAGTGTATTATGGTATAATATTGAACATGATACAAAATTTTATAACAAAGTGATGTAGATAAAATTATAATTAAATACTCTCACATTTTGTTACATAACTTGATGCATAAGCATCGGATAGATTCATGGTTAGGGTTTTGTTGTAATTGTTCAGCTTTACGTTGACATATTGCTGTAAAGGCACTTGCCCTTATGTAAACGGACTATAGAAATGGTTGTAGAAATTTATAACAAGTCAGTAAATGCAAGCCTCAAATCGGGAAGCTTCTTACACAGTAAATAGAACCGTCAATAATTATTTTTATCGTTAAATTTCCAATTCAGTAGTTGACTACGTGAATAAACACATAAATCGTACTCAGTTTTGTGCCAATCTAATTAAACTATGTGCGCTCCAAATAAATCACTAACTAAAACTGAAATTGTATTCGTAACAAATTAGTTTTGCTGTATATACTAACAGTAAATGTTGAGGACTAAACGATACGTGTTGTGAGTACTGCTATGTGAATTAGTCGCGTGTTTGCTAACCAAATTCGTACTATATTTAGTTGGGACTACAGCAAGTTTTAATCCCTTGGTAGATTTTTAATAATCATATAAAATTACGTAATTGTCATATGCTTTTGACTTCGCAAAATAGAAAGATATTTTTGTTCATTAAATGTTAGTAGCTAAAACAATCAAAAATATTTCATTTATATGAAATGTTCTCTTCCACATCGGTATATAAGATTGATTTGAAACTATCTCACATTATGATATCATAAATTTATTTTTACTTCTTTTAGTCTGAGATAATACATGGCCACGTGGATAAAGTTTGGGGGTAAAAACTAATTTATTAGATTGACAGTAAACAATTCTTTGAGTTTATCTATTTGTATTCAGATTGACAACCAAATCTACTTTCCCCCTACCATGTTTTATATAGAAAACTACATGCTTATGAATCACACCATACACATGATAAAACACATACATACGTACATAAGATAAAAAACATACCATAAGGATCTGTGTCAGAGTTCCCTATAAATGCAACTCTGAAACAGTGAACACAAATTCTACCTATTCTATTATTATTGGAGCAATATACAATACTGATTTTAAAAAGAATAACATTTTCGTACTTGAGAAAACAAGTTCCCCTTTTGTTGAAGAAGGCAACGAAGAAAAAGACGTGAGATCAGGTGCACTCGGCAACAATCGCGTTTCATTAGAGCAAACACTTTTCGTTCGTGTTGGTGGTACAGTTAGATGCGCGAAATTGCTTGTACTGCTGAAACTATTCAGCACGCTCACACTTCAGACGATCGTTTAAAAAAGTAATTCTTGCGCTATATAAAAATGCTGTTTAGACTAAGAAAATATGTAGTAAATAAGACAATATTTTGAAAGGCAATCTATATTTGATTTTACTTAAAAATAAAATACAATTATAAAATTGTAAAAAATCTATTCGTTAGAGTTATTGAAAAAATATTTCGAATTTTGAACCCAATAACATGTGCGTTTTTTTTTACAAATAGCTTGGTCAGGCTTAAAATCTGCCATTGCTCGCAATTGGTTCAGTGATAACCGTAATTCGTGCAGACGAAACCAGGCATCAGCTAGTAACAAAATAAAAGCGGTTTAACGCCGCATGTATTCAAGATAAGCGTAAATTCGTAGATGCTTGGCGTAGCTGGTTTGTACCATCGAAAATAAAATCACACCAACATTTCTAGTTTTTTTTTTATTGGCAGTAAAGAAAATAGATATAACGCTAGAACTTTTGTTATTCCGTCAACCCCAGTTACCACAATGAACGTAACACTAAACAGGTAATCTTATTAATTTGGCTGATCTTATCTCATAGATGGTGGGTGCTTTCTCAGACAGGCAGCTATATAATTTAATATATTTAATTCTGTTCAATTTTTTTTCCTTTGTTTTTTACCGATTGGTCTCGATTATGTTAGTTTAGTTTGGAAAGCATTTTCTAACAAATGTATAGTCACTACAAAATATAGACAAAAGAAGAAAAATTGGTTTTTATAATAATTTAATTATGATTAGAAAAACCTAGAAAGTGAAAGCAAGCTGCTAGACAATGGAGTTCTTTAAAACTACTTCATTTTTTAACTTACCATCTGGCAGTCGAAAAAATATTAAGCGCCATAATTTGTGAATTTACTTAAAGTGAACTGTTTCTAATTATTATACAATCAAGCGGAAAAATTAGAATCTGATCGGGAACTCCCGTACGTGAGGCTTTGTTGCAAAAACTGTAGGAAGAAGGAAACACGTGAACTGACAATGACTTCTAGGCCTTAATGTAACAATAACCGCTTCTTTTTTCATCGGGTATTCTGCACCGTATGCGGGTGACACCAATGTCAATGCTTATTTGCAATATCGCACCCACAGTAAAAGTTAGATAAGCTATGCTTATTTTGGTACTAAATAGCGCTTTTAAATTATGACTACTTTTAAAAAGATCTGAAGATATAGTGCAACCTATGGATGTTTTAAAACAACTTATTTGCAATAGTCGTAAATTTTATTGCTGATCGAACATGTCGAGGATGTATTTATTCATTTATATGTATAAACAAATTATAAATGTATTTTCCAATAAATTTTATTAAGTTTCAGCAGATATGGTAACGTTAAAAAAATATTTTGATTTAAACTATATTTTTGCTTACAAGTTCGGCAGCGCCGTGGAACAGATCCGGCGGCTGGGCCTTAAGGTGGCTTTGCATAAATCCGAGGCCATGTTCTTTCATGGACCTCGGCGCACGCCACCACCTGGTTCCAGTCTCACAGTGGGAGGCACTCTCATCGGCATCAAGCCCCAGATGAAATATCTGGGGCTCGTGCTCGACGGCCGGTGGGACTTCGGGAAGCACTTCCGAAGTCTGGGCCCCAAATTGGTGGGCACAGCCAACGCTCTGGCGCGGCTACTGCCTAACCTGAGGGGCCCGGAGGACTCATGCAGGAGACTCTACGCGGGTGTCGTGCGGTCCATGGCCCTGTACGGGTGTCCCGTGTGGGCGGACACCCTGAATGATCGGCACATGCCCCTGCTGCAGCGTCCGCAGCAGAAGTTGGCGTGCCGCATCATAAGGGGGTACCGCACGATATCCTTCAACGCGGCGAGTCTCCTCGCCGGATCGCCACCATGGATCCTGGAAGCGAGATCCCTTTCGGCGCTATACCGGTTCCGAAAGGCGGCGCGGGAGCGGGGTCACGATCCCGAGCCCGAAGAAATTCGGGCCGTGAGATCCCGGCTCCACAGGGAAATGGTGGCGGAATGGGAGCTACGACTTGGGCGACCAGGCGCAGGGCGCGCCGTAGTAGCAGCGGTAAGACCCATCATGGGGGAGTGGCTAGAGAGGCCACACGGCAGCCTCTCGTACCGTCTGACGCAGATGATCACCGAGCACGGGTGCTTCGGAAAGTATCTGCGTCGGATGGAGAAAGAGCCAACGTCCGAGTGCCATCACTGCGACGCGAGCGAGGACTCAGGTCCGCACACGCTCACCGAGTGTCCGGCGTGGGAGACGCCGAGGCGGGAGCTTGTGGCGGCCCTGGGAGTGAGAGTTCTCACGCTCTCCACCTTGCTCGCGGCGATGGTCTGCTGCGCGGATGCGTGGGCGGCCGGCGCCTCCTTCTGCGAGCAAGTAATGCTCGTGAAGGAGGAGGCGGGGCGGGAGCGGCAGCGGGAGCGACGAAGGATCGCAAGCCAAGCTGCCCGCGTACGAAGGCAACTCGGGCGTGAGAGGTCGATGAACGACCTCCGCCCCCCATGAGCGCCGGCTTGGGGGTGACAGGTGGAGCCGCCTGTCACCCTGGCAGAAGCAGGCCGCGGCGGTGGCGCGCCTGGCGCGCCTCCCCGTTTCCGGGGACGAGTTGGGGACTCTGTAGTCCCCACACCCAGATCCAGGCCAGATCGTGAGAGATGGCCCTGGGTCGGCCGGGGTGCGAGGGATATGCCTGTCATCCTCACCTTCGGCAACCAAAGCGACCCACAGGCGGCGTGCGTTTTAGTCGGTTCGAGTCCGACATAACCTCCTTCGCCGGCTCCGGTGGGGAGGTATCCGTGGGGATTTTGCGCACGTAAAAAAAAAAAAAAAAAGGTTCGGCAGCGCGAGTGTGGCTTTACACACGTTACACACGTCCATAGGCCACGGTAACCACTTTCCATCAGGTGGGCCGTGCGCTTGTCTGCCACCTGAGTGGTATAAAAATAAAAATAAAATATTTATGTATTGAATACACAAAAAACGTACAAATAGTACAATATCGTTGAAATAAAATAATATTCGTTCTAAATGATACCAATAAATCATTTTAAGGGGTATGAAACCTGAAAACTGGTCGAGTAGCTAGTAGTTGTCTACGGCGCATCAACTTATGGAAAGTCTACGGCGTAGATCGTTCGTAGAGTGTGTTGCACAAGCCATGCAACTAGTTAGAATGTGGTGGACTAACAATATTTAATAAAATGCCTTATGATTAGGTTGACATGCCATTTGTTAATTTGAATTAGAAGTAAAGAAATGTTTAATGAAAAAAGGTTATTATAAAGTAGATGAGTATCTTGATGATGGAAATGCGTGGTCAAACTTCTTTTGCTTACTTATAAAACATAAACTATGAACAAAACCATATTTAAAAAACTATAATCTAGTTCTAAATATAGTTCTCCTGAGTTTCTTACGGTATCTTCTCAGTAGGATTAACCTACCGACTATTATATAAGAAACAATTTGTGTAATAATGTTTGTATAATTTCTTGACATATTTGTAAAATTTGACGCTCATATGTACTCTTTATGCTCCTAAACTGAAATTTATTCTTTTAAATTATAAACGCAAAGCTAAAATTGTTTGATTATCTCTTTTATTCGAAAATTGTCAGTTTGTTTCTCTCTAAATAGGAGCTAAATAAGGTGCAAAATTAAGAACTTTTTAGCGGGCGAAAAAGTGATTTGATTTTGGAACATATACTATATTATCCAATGAAATTGAACGTAAATTGTATGCATAACTGGCTGGTACAAACAGCATCAGATTAATATTTACTCAAAATGATCATAATACTAAAACTCCAATTTTATATTAGCTATCACTGAACTCAAATAGTGTAACGCCGTAATATTTGTGCGTTAATATTTTTTATATAAAGTAACACAATTAATAGTTTCAATATATTTGGGATGTGCCTGAGGCGACATCTAAGAGGATTGCGGTGAATCTTTATTGATCACCTGTTGTGTTGTGGTGTTTGGTTTTCTAAGTTGACGATTGATGTCGCTAGAAATAATGCTAGTATTAATTAGCATTTTAGTATATTCTTATCATTGAATAATTGTGTGATTTTTATGGAATTAAATCACTTAATTGTTAATACTTTTATAACATAATTTAAATTAATGGTGCGGTGTTAGTGCAAACTACAACTGTCATCTGTCAAAAGAAGGTATTGATATGAGGTAGAAGTTTTGTTTTGAGTGTTACGTATTTGTTTATTGGTGAAAATTTGATTTTTACTAGAATCTTCCATGGAGAAGACTATAAATAGGCCTCTCCTGGTGAGAAGAAAAAAACGATCAGATCTCACGGAGTTACGTTCGACGATGGTCGTAAATCTCTGTTGTTTCTTTGCTTAATATTCTCTGGAAGATTCTCTGTACCTACCTACATTTTACTACATTATCAGAGTGATAATTAGCAATATATCCCGGACTTCTCTGGGGTCTACTGGTACCTTTGGGGACGAATACTTGACCCATCCGCAAAGTGCGGTACCCTCATAAAGAAGCGGAGTTCCTTGGCTTGGGACTCGTGGCGCAGTACGGGAGGCGGTGAGCAGCAATCGGAGTTCCTGGTCTTGGGACTCGAGTTGCAGTACGGGAACCGGTGAGCAGGTCCCGTTTACGCAAGCTGACAACCTGTGCTGATGATACGCGAAGGTCCACCGAAAGGTTACGTATTAATTCCTCTAATTATATTTCTATGTACCTATCTTGATATTTTGTTGTAATTCTGTGTAACTCTGATAGGATCAGCTGTGCGTGCAACAAAGGATGCGCACAGGCCAATTATTTATTCTGTAGTACCTACCTAATTAACAATCTGTAAATTCTGTGTTTTTTGGTCAAATATATGTATGTACTACCTACGTCGTTTCATTGAAGGTATCTGGAACACGCACACACACTGTCTCTGATGAAAAAGGCGCCCTGAGGTATTCTTAGAGTCTCAGTTCCTCAGCTCTTACCTGGGCGAACCGGTGGAGTAGCCAGGGGAAGTTTCCCGGTTACAATAGTTGTAAGCATTCAAAGTGGTCAAAACATCTTAGCAATCAATTCTTCATAACAATGTGAGATAACAGAGTGTTCATATTGATATGTACTAACATGTCGGTTAATGGCATCTAAGCTAGCAGTGTTCAAAATTATCTATAATGTTAGGTAGAACTTGCTGCACATATTGAATCAGGCATTAGTACTTTTCCACAACGTATTTTTGAAAATAAAAGCTGTGTAAAAGTACAAGTGTCTTATTCAATAATTATGTATCAGTTCTTATAATCAGTATATATTTTCTCAAGGAAAGGGTACGAAAAGTACTTTATATGAATCGAAAGCAAATTATTTTTTCTTCGGGCGATGTACGGTAAGCTTCAGAGAAAAGGAACCCCCGCGGCGATATTCTTTAAGTATTGAGGGGGTCTGTTTTCTCTGACGCTGTGTGTACTTTGAATCCTTGACTTCACTCAAGATTCTACAATCGAATTAGGTAGAATAGGAATAGACTACACTAGGGATTCTATTTTAGAATCCTTCGCTTCACTCGTAATTCATATAATTACGAGTGAAGTGAATATAATTTCCTGGTCTCCTGGTGATATAATTTACCATTTCTGCATATTTTCACTTTTTATTCTTTTTTAAAATAAGTGAAATACTCTGTTGTACATTATAGCGTCTTCGTGGTGCAAAGCAAATGCACTATACCGAACATAGTTTCAATTGATCGAATAGAATTGAAGATCAAGTGCAAGATTTTGAATTATTTGGTCGAGCAATATATCTTCATTGGCCGGAGATTTCAGTCAACTTTACCTACCAGTCGCTACTTGAGATACGAAAATGGATAAAATGATTATAAAGTGCTTAAATTGTTTATTAATTTCGAGATTTTAGGAAGCTTAATTATGGTAACGTCCAAGAAATAATAGCCACTTCCTTATTGGGCATTATAATGACCATGACTTTGGAATTTTCACTGTTATTATTTAAATTATTGCCTGTAAGCAATCATCTTGAGCGATTAGCCCTCTATTTGTACATGTAAAACTCCATGTTGTAGGCACCTATAATATTATATGAAAATTTACAAATTATGTTGAACATTTCAACAATGTTACGCGCATGCTACAGTGTCGTGTTTCTTCTCAATCCTCAAACCACGGCGACTTCATCCTTCATTGGAATCATCTTATTCAAATACCTAAATTTACTTTAAGCTATATCTTATATATCACCTTTATTTCATTACCATAACCGAAAAGATAGAGTTTCTAACGACCCCTTCCGATATCAAAAGGTAAAAGGTGGTAATGAAAGTAGGGCGGGATATGTGAATAAATTTAAGATTGACCGGTAATGTGTGGCGACATTACCGTTTTTAGGAAGATGGGTCACACTTTTTCGATGTATCACTCACTCTTTACTCACGTCGCATTTTTAAAGATACATATAGAGGACCACATAAATCGATATTTATTTCTATATATTTATTTCAGTAAATCGACACAAACTTTTTTAAGTATATTACAGAACAACCGACCCGCACATTCGCACCGAGAATTCAATATGGCGCCACAGCGGCGACCACAGAGTATATTTTCGAGTCAATTACAGTTCTTGTTTGTGATATATATTTTACAATGATTACTGAATAAAA
Organism: Eilema griseolum; assembly: GCA_963662185.1. Lineage (NCBI taxonomy): Eukaryota > Metazoa > Arthropoda > Insecta > Lepidoptera > Erebidae > Eilema > Eilema griseolum. Next base: position 21,364,737 of record OY759230.1, on the reverse strand, counting down.
TAATAATATAAATAAAGATTAATACAATAATAATGATTTACTATAAAATGTATATCATATACAATTATCATATTAATACTAACTAATCTCTTTAAAGTTGCCATTAGCTTACAGTTTAGTATAAAAAGCAATAATAATGTTCAATCAGTTCAAGAAATTTATTAATATAAGGTTGCATTAAATAAATTGGCTTCCTCTATGTACTATGGAAACTGATCAACTCAACTGGAGTATTTACGAAGGTAAGGTTCATATTATTACAACATCTAAATCAGTAAGTTTTAAAATACAACCACACAATAACGTTACACGAATATCTAATAATTGTAATTTACACCCGAATATAACCATATGCGAACCTACGTGTTTATCTTTCATTTAGGAACGGCATAAAATACTACCTTCATTTTGATAACAATATATTTTTTCACGAATTCACTATGGAAGATATCAGGTAAAAAAATTGGTAAGAAGGTAATAGAAATTGAAACCGCAACTTTTTTAGTAATATAAATGACTATTAGTAAACTAAATTGCTGCTGTTACGATTACATTAGAGTGGTATTATAGTAGTTTTATAATAGTTAAATAGAGATATATGGCAAATAACTAAACTAAGTTTGCAATGAACTACATGTTAACTGCAAACATAATACTTTAATTACACGTAACGTACAGGTGCATGAAAGTTTCAGATACATTTTGGCAATAAATTAATATCATTTGATCGCCGGATCCTCATGATGAAGGGCTTCTGCGACACGACAGGCCAACCAAGAGGTCATATCCGGCCCATCCGTCAATGTGAGAGTACTCGCTTACATGGTACGTGAGATTTATAGCTTATGTAACCACATTCATCATTGATAACTTTGGCCTAGTTTATGTCATCAATGCGGTATACCTATCTACCTGTATTCAATTTGGTGGTTTTAGTTTGTAAAATAGTACTACTCGTAGAGGACGTTGTTTTGTGATCAGTTTATGCGAATAGCATACATTAAAATATTATTTTTCTTAAGAATATTGGCAACCGCAATTGCTAATATTCCCTCTAACCCCTATAACTAAGCTAAATAGCTTGTGCTAGGAGTGGGTTCACGTCGGTAGTGGAATGACCAGGATTCGAACCCAGGACCTCTCGATCGTAATTACTAGTAAGCTACCGACGCCGCGGAACGCCAAAAATTGCTTGCATATTTCAAGCACTTTATATTTCATATTGTAGTGTACTTACATACATACATACGTTATGGGACACACTAGGGAAGTCACACATCTAGAACATTGGCAGAAAGGGGTAAGATTTGCCGTGAACTTATCTGCCACGTGGTTTTAAGTGGTTTAAAAAATGACCTTATTTGCCTATGCCTAATAATGTGTGAGAATAGTATGAAAATCCATTACAGTGAGACAGTTCTTTACCTAATCCTAATTTTGTTAGTAAGTACTAAAAAGTATTTTAAATTTTGCATGTCTATTACTGAATGCGTATGTCTAAAGGAGGTTTAAAGATAGAAATACGGGTTCTACAGAAATTTCAAAATGCGATCAACAACAAAGGTACGAATAAAAAGTAAATAACTTTGATCAACAGTCAGACCATGCGGTCACAGACAGTAGCATTATCTTCAACCAATTGACGAGCAACTCTACGTAAATAATATATTTATGTATACACTATTATCTGAGAAACAGTATTATTTTTAGATAAAATAAAATGTAAAATTAATTTCTTGCATTCAGTTCTGGCTGCAGTTGAAAAGGATGTAGTCCATTTAGAGCACCCAAAAGTGCTACAAGTATCCCGCAGATTCTTTTCAATTGTTTGTTATATGAATGTTTTAACATAACTAGCTTGTATTATGGGCTCTAGAATACAGATCTATATATCTATACCTAGTTAGATATATTTCGTTTTTTGTAAATGCATATTGTTATATACAAATACATGTCCTGAAAGCAACTTCTGGACCTGCACCCTCTGACTTAGCAGTGGAACGTTCTACCGCTACACTATTTTCTGTTCTTTTTTAGAGTTTTTTTATAATAATAATATAAGTATATGTCTTTATTGTACACTAAGGATACAACAATACAACATTAGAGGTACAATTTATGTGCATACAGTCAGCATCAGATCGATTTTGAAGAACAAAGTACACAAAATGATCTAAATGCCTTGTTTTACCTCTTCCTGTTGACTAATTGTTTTGATATTTGGTACACACCTTTAGTTCGGACTTGCCCTTAGCGCCATGCGACAATTCTCTCTCATATAGGCAACTATAGCTATAACTATAAATTGGAGAAATATTGTTTCTACAATGCGTTCCAGACTTAGATATTTCATACATTGCCACGTTCAGGAGTGCATTAGGTGGTGGTGATTGAGCTAAGTGTGTGGCGCATTAGCGTTGCGACGCCGGCGGATGTCCGCCTGCAGACACGACGTCTCTTAACAGCTTGTTATGTAAACACGATCCTAGTTTGACTATTTCAGTGAGTTTGTGTGGACTTACTGGCGAAATGCTGTGGTTAAGAGTTGTTTGTAAATACAAATACTCTTAGCTTGTAAGTGACTTTGTATTTTACTATACAGGATGTCTCCGAATTCAACGATCGTAATTACGTTGAGTTAAATCTTTAAACGTGATAGGTATCTCTGACAAAAGTATAAAGAAAATTTTAGTTTTTTAAGGATGTGATTTAATAAAATTTTCTTTATGTTTCCCTATATGCATTTTTGTATTTTTGATTTTAATTATTCGTAGGTTATTGTAAATCTTCACTGACTTACCGTGAAGATTTCTATTAAAAAAAACAATGCAGCGCATGTCGGACATAAGCCAATTTTTATAAAAAAGAATTACTTTTTGTCAGTGACATGTCATTCATTCCCATTTATTACCCAGTTACCGTTGGATGTCGAATTTCGGGACACACACTGTTTAAACAAATAAAATAAAACTATCTATATCTACATATAGCTAACATTTTACACATAAAAACATTTTTTGCTAACAAACAATTAGGCTATATTTTTGCTTTCAAATGTGCTGGTAAAAAAAATTGGATTAACATTCTTGAATAATTTTACTGAAGTCAATAAAATGCATGAATAAATTTTTGAAGTAGGTATATAAAGTTAAAAAAGTTGAGTTTGATATTACCATTCCTTTTATGCTATTTTGAACTGTGTCGAGTCAAACAAAAAATGAGCCCAACGCAATTAATATCGCTTTGTGGCAAAACCTCTTGTAATATCGAAAAGATTGTGAAGAATATGAATGAAAAAGTTAATATGGAGCACCGCACGCGCGTGCGGCCGAGAAAAAAAAGATGGATGTCCGTGAATAATGTTCGGTCGCGAACTGTAGTAATGGACAGCACTAAATATTGCACCAAGGGAAAATAAATTACACCACTTTTTCAGAGGCACAAAAAGAACTCTTCGTTTTCTCTTTCAGAGCGGTGAGCAGAAAAAAGTTTAATATGTTAGGAACGTCGGACACTGATTATGGAGGCTGAGTGACCGTGGGCGTGTGCCCCTGATGGCTTGTTTAGTTTTATGCGAGTATTTATGTCTGTTTTACAACCATATCGATCAAGATGACTTTCACAGATGTACGTATTCGGATTGCTAATAGAGCACAATTGTAATGAGAAATAAATAAATATATATAAAATTGCTGATAGAACAGAACGTAGTTATCGAAATAAATTTTATCACAACACATTATCTTTAAAAGAATGATAATATTCATAGTTATCTAATAGATTTCGAAAGCAATGTTACTTGTTGAAAGAAATTTTAAAGCATCTAGCATGCTAACTATTCAAATAGATTATGATAGGACAATATAGGATATATGTATATAGGAAGATTTGGATGACTTCAGGCGAGGTGTCAAGATTTCGCGGATTCGAATGTTTTTCTTATCTTAAGCGGTATATAGCTATACTTGACTGACGTTTTTTATTACAAGCACAATTTTAGTATTTGCCATATGAATATTTGAGTAGGTACGTACAGTTTAGCATATGCACATAACCAAGAACAAGATGCCGAAGCGCAGTTAGTTTATTACTTTATAATAGTTTGAAACAGTCAGGTGCAGATAATTTCCCCAAGTACTCCTCTCTCCTCTAGTATGTACTCTTTATGAGCCGTGGTGCGAGGGTATTACCTTCATCTTCTATTAACCTACACCCGAGACGGTTTGCGGTTTTAGTCGGTTCTAGTATAACATAACCTCCGGAGGAGCTACTCGAGTGTACAGTCTGTGGTTCAGTGATCAAATTATCTCAAGATTAAAAAATACAGGCAAAATGGAAACAAATGTGTTACAAGAAATATTTTAGCAAACTCTGCATTTCATATGGGTTTCGATAATATTAAGATGGTTATATAAACAAAACCGGTAACATTTAATAAATACAAAATTAAAGGTTAAACGCCAAGAGTTTATTAAAATGAAATAAACTGCAAACAATAATGTAAATTTATACTATCTCAAACAGCTTGTAAAAAGGTTGTCATGCTATTCACGTGTAGAAATAATAAGTATAAAATGATTTGTTTACCAAAGATTAGCCACACAGTTTAAAGCCAAGTATCACGATATAACATTGCAATTAACTTTTAGCGTGATTATAATAGAGAAAATTTATATTTTGCACTTGACAAGATGATTTTAAGTACTTAGTTTAAATTACAATACATAATTTAATGTAAGGAAATTAGTATGCTAAATATTCAAATCGAATAATGTTTCTGAGTGACTTTCTATCCTGTTTCTGAGTGGTTATAAACATATTACTAAATATTTCAAGTAATGTTGCAATTATTGATGTCGTGCATAAAATTACATTTGTTGCATGGGAGATAGCTTAAATAATTATTCTACTTTCATTTAACTATTTATTTTTGAAGTCAATGCACCAATAAATATTCTTTGAATATTTCAAGCGTCCATCTGATGCCGTCATATGAGAAAATCTTAGCTGTCTAGCTATCACGGTTCATTACATATAGCCTGGTGAAAGGCAAACGGATAACAATAAAAAAAATATTTGTTATATGAGAGCCCCCATAAAAAATATATTTTATTCTGTTTCAAGTATTTGTGTTATAGCGGCAACAGAAATAACATCATCTGTGAAAATTTGAGCTTTCTAGCTATCACGGTTCATGAGCTACAACCTGGTGACAGACAGACGGACAGCGAAGTCTCAGTAATAGGGTTCCATTTTTACCCTTTGGGTCCGGAACCCTAAAAATGAATAACCCACAAATAAACAAACTGCGTAGTTAAACTAATTTCTCGTTAATGAGGTTACCGACAGCTGTATGCGAGTGAGAAGTTTAAATTGGCGCACGACCATTGCCGCTTTGGTTTTTGTTGGAGGAATCAGCGGCCCCTTCAGCGCTAAATGGATTTATTACCGTGCACCGTTTCAGGTGCTTGTAATTACTCTTACTGTGCACTACTAGATTGTTTATTGTTTGCTAATGAAAAATTGCAACATGTATTTACACGCCAAAGTTAGAAATATTGGCGCTGTTATTCGTTTATTAAAGTTACCTAGCGCCGTAGATGTTGATAATTACGACGATAAAATATAGTATAAAAGCCTCACTTTTGTCCTATAACTAAGCTACCGGTAAATATATAACAGATACTATAATACTTATAACAAAATACTTGTAAATAAAAATATAAGTCAAATTAATGGACGAGATGGAGTAAGTGGTCTTGGGTACTGAGATGATAACAAACGGGAACAGCAATAAGATGATGATGTTGATGAAGAAATCAGTAACTGTTAAAAAGTTAAAAAAAAATACATCATATATCAAGTGAACTGTTGCAGAGAGAGTCAGAGAACAAATCGCAGCTGTGAGAAACCGCCAGTCCAATAAATCGGCAGAAGTAGAACATTTCAAGTCGAGTACTAATCACTGAATTGAGCTTCGTCAAACCAAAGTCATCTTCACTAATTGCTACTACTGGTCACAGATTGCGTGTGAAGCTACTGAAATTAAAAAAAAAGTAATTTAAATTATCCGGGACAAGAAGTCCAGTTATAAAGATAAGGAAACCAAAAAAGTAAGTGTGGTGTGTCAACAATCTTACCAGTCATTTTAAAAGTAATAGAGGATAGGCGCACAAAAAATGTTCCCCGAACACCTCTCGACGCACGCAAGCAATTTAATTCGTGACCACGGGTGCTGCAACGCATCCGAAACATCGGCAAAAGTAAGTTCCATGATTTAAGCGCAATAAATCCCGAAACGCTATTCCAGTATAATTATGTATTTACACCGCGATATAACATCAGATACACTGTCAGATTTTTTATGTTTTAAAGTCTTCGGTTTTAATTAACAGTCAACTGGTTTCTACTTACATATTCAAATAGGATGAACCTATCCCCTAGCTTTAATCAGACAGCTTTAATCGAACAAAGACTTTGATGTGTGCGTTTTATATATCCGTCCCTGCGACTGAACACTGACATAAATACTTTTAAAGGAAAATTCTCTTGTACCAGTGGTTCCAATTTAAATATCCTAATCCGCCTTGTAGTGGCGTTGCGGCCAGTAATCAGTCGACAGTAAGCGGCATCCGGTGGGATTTAGTTTCAATCACGCCGTTGGCCGAGAGCTTGTGATTAATGCATACTAAACAGGACACACACAGACGATTTTCATATAATTTCCTTTCAATATTAACGTATCGTAGGATTTTAGTTTAAAGTTTTTCAATTTCACGCAGGAGATTGAAGTGATGTATTTTGAATTAATTTTTTATATACAGCCACGGGGCTGTACCCATGGAATAATTAATAGATCACTCAAATGTTCCACGATAATTTTGTACTACCATGTTATAATTGTCTCCGAATGGTATTGTAAAACTTTTTATTACATAGCCAAGGCTCACATTTAGATTATACCAGAACATTTAGTTATAGCAGCTACCAACATGATATAAATTCAATTAAAACAGATGTATTGTTATCAGGTTTTGTAAACACAAGTGGAAAAAAGTGGGCAAATAAAGCATTGCTGATGACAAGTGACTGACTGGCGGGCAATTAGCGGGACTAGGCAGGCCAAGAAAACAAAAGGGCCTCTTAGTTTCACTTAATTAAAAAAGAGGAAGTCGGTGTGCGGCGAAGAAAAATTGCTGCAAAATAGTATGACTCAGTGTTTGTGTCTACGCGAAACTGCGAGCGAATGTATTTTATTCCAGAAAATGAAACAATTGCACAACATGTCTTTGAATACTGAGAAGTAAAATTAATACGTGCAATATACCTGAAGGGTAGCACCTATATAAGGGAAGCACCTGTGTAGGGTGGCATATTAACATTTTTTTTTTGTTGTGGGGTCGTCGGTTCAGACTGGTCAAAAAATTTACAAAATCCTCTTAAAAGAGAACAGTTTGCTGGGATTATTAAGCACACAATAAGCGTAATAATAAGTAAGGAAGTGTAAAACGTTACTGCCATCATAGTTGAAACCGCTCAAACAATTTAAATATCTTCATGTTAGTAACAGAAAAATCTCTAACGCGAAGTTTGCGCTAGATGTGAAAAACTAAATGGCTCGTTGCTAGTCAGAGCAACGAGCATGAAATTCTACTAAGTTTGGTAACTATAATTTTCCGGAGTCCATGAGCACCACCCGTCACAATGAGTTGACGCCCGCAGCCATCATTAAGGTGTATATGCGTCGTTCTCGAGGCATCTTTCGTTTCATTTCCACTTCGTGAACTTTTTGCAATACGTATATAGCAGCTATTGTCCGCGGCTCCGCTCGCGTGGATATCGGTTATCGCGACAGAACATAGCCTATGTTATTTTTCAAGGTCTAATCTACCCCTAAGGTTCAGTGGTTTATGCTTGTACAGACAGACAGAGTTTCTTTCGCATTTATAATATTATTAAGGATTATACATATATTATACAGGCTAGGCTATCTTCGATTGACTCGGGCCTCTGTTGACACACTGGTTGCACACCACTTCTTCAGTAATAGAGTGGTCAATAATTGGAACTTACTACCAGATATGTTATTGCTACCACCACAATAAACTCATTTAAAATCGGTTTGAATACTGGCTACGACTTGACAATTTTGTGCTTAAAAAATTGACGGAGAGTTGTAAAAAATATCAACAAAGATCAATAAAGAGAGAGAATAAAGAGAAGAAATATCAGATTTTATCACTAGAAGTAAACACATCAGCTTATTATTAGCTTGTTTATAAATAAATAAATTTTTAAAAGATAGTTTGATAATTCATAAACATATGTTTAGGGGCTCCAAAAAAGGAAAGTAGTAGATTTGATGTTGTTGTTTTTGTTAAGATATTTAGTACAATATTATTAAAGTTATATGGTAGTATTTTTTCAGTTAAATAGTAATGTATAAGGTTCTTAACTACATTTCATAATAAAAATTTCTTGTACTCCTTATTAGTTCTTAGGAAGGCAGTTATTACCGTATGCATTATAGAATAGAATTGACTTATAGGACTTATAGGTAAGGCGTCGTAATAGCTGCATATTATACAATATAATGATACATCTTTGTCACCATTTTATTGTAGATAATGACCCATTGAATTATAATAAAAAGTCTTGCAAGTTGAAATATTTTACTGATTTTATTTAGCTGCCAATCATGTCAGATCAGTCGAAGATTTTTCAAAATAATTATAAATGTTGGAAGATTTTTGGTATATGGGGAGGAAGGAATCCATCCATACATTATAAATACTATTCTCTTTTTTATCTTCTCACAACATTTGTGATCTATAATGTGTTACTGACCTTAAACTTAGTCTACACACCTCGAAAAATTGATCTTTTGCTCCGGGAAGTAATATTTTACTTTACTGAAATAACCGTTGCATCTAAAGTTTTCACTATTCTTTTATTACGCAATAAAATTATAGAAGCTCTTGATATTATTGATAGCAATGAGTTTTTGGGTGATTATGAAAATGAAGACGGTCTTCTATATAAATTTCATAAAAAGTATAAATTAGGTTGGAGAATATATGCCGGTTTTTCAAATGTTGCGTTTTCCAGTCAGGTCTTTGTTCCGATATTCATAGATATGTTACGCGGAACTGAGTCAGAATTGCCGATATGCAGATATTACTTTTTGAACGATGAATTTCGGCAGTCTTATTATTTCTTCTTGTTTATGTATCAATCATTCGGCATGTACGGGCACATGATGTACAATGTGAACATCGATACGTTTGTTTTTGGATTATTGGTCATAGCTATAGTTCAGTTAAAACTGCTCAACATTAAGTTAAGAAACCTGAGGTTAACCAATGAAGAAAATAACATATCAAAACAGTTACAGGACAAAATTTTAATTACTAAACTTAATAATTATTTCAGACACTACGATACTATTTTAAAGTAAGCTGTACCATTTACTAGTCATTTAATACGTATTATATTAAAGTAAAATAATTTTATTTGTCATTTAGATTTCATAAAACTGTTCAGGAAATATTGAGTACCACTTTATTTGTTCAATTTGGAGTGGCATCTTTAATCATATGCGTGGTGATGTGTGGATTACTTTTAGTAAGTTAATTTCATTATTTACAAACTCTTTCATTTAGTAACGTCTGTGATCAGCCCGTTTAGTAATTAGAATTCGGTAGGTTCTTATTGTATTATTTTATCTATAGATTACCTATTAATTTTACAGCCATCATCTTCTGAAACCCAAGTATTTTTGATAATGTATCTTTTTCTAATGACGGTTCAAATATTTTTGCCTGGCTTTTTGGGAACTCAATTGACTCATGAGGTATGTATATTTTTTACTAAAATAAATAGCATTGTTGTACATTATAATCTCTTTTTTTTTTACAACTTAGGTGGCAGACAAGCACACGGCCCACCTGATGGAAAGTGGTTACCATGACCTATGAACGTGTGTAACACCAGTGGAGTCACATCCGTGCTGCCGACCCTGTAAGAACAGAGATTTTGTGCCGTCAGTGTAGAGGACAAAGCAGGACAAGCCTTCTGTCGTTCCACTGACAGCACAAAACTCTCCAGTGAGCTCTGGCTACCCTACTCACCGCCGGGAACACAACACGAAGTTATTATAACCGCGGTATTCTGTAGGTGTATAATTTTAATGATTTCATTACAGGGTCAAAAGTTAGTATACGCAGCGTACCACAGTGAATGGATACCTAGATCAGAAGCATTCAAAAGGAGTCTAAGGCTTTTTATGGAACGTGCTAAAACTCCTATCGTGATTACGGGCTTAAAGATATTCCCACTATCGCTGATCACTTTCATATCTGTAAGATTTAAACATTTTATAAAAATCGGTAAATGTTATATGTGAAGAATCATATTCTGTCTTCTATGGTATGAAGTTTTCTCTATTACACTCAAATAACTAAATGGATTTAGCTGAATAGAATTCGATATAGGGATAGATTATAGCTTAGGTCCCTGAAGTTTCTAGTGGGTAGGGCCTCAAAACACCCGAACTACTGAATTACCATACTTCTACTTCAGGTTATCTGCAAGAATTTTTATCTTAGAAACTATAACTATAATCTTACAATAATAATTGACAGTCGAAACAAATTTTGTTTATAAACACTGATAATGATGTATTCATTGGGTGTGTCTTGAGCTCCTCTCGTTAACTCCTTCTATTAATATAATTTTCTTTACAGATTATGAAAACAGCGTATTCGTTTTTCACATTAATAAGAAACCTTGAAGAAGAAAAGATGTAAACACACCTATGTGGAAAGAACTTTGTCAGTATTTATAATAATTTAATGCCTTTGAAATGATGAGCGAATGAGAAATCAAATATAGGTAAAATGTAGATATACGTGGGGCGCACTATAAGTTTCCGGAATGAATATGAAAAAATACTATTAAAGGTACAAAATTAATTTATTGTTTTTCAAAATAGTCTCCCTTGGCGTCTATGCACTTTTTCATTCGATCAAACCAGTTTTGAAAACATTTGTGCCACTCCTCTGTGGTGACCTCTGAAACGTGTTTTTCATACTCCTCGACAGCCTCTTCTGGTGATGAAAATCGTTGGCCGCGTAATTGGTTCTTAATTTTTGGGAACAGATAAAAGTCACAAGGTGCCAGGTCGGGACTGTATGCAGGATGACTCATGAGTTCTACATTTTTCGCCTTCAAAAAGTCGTTTGTCTGTCTGGCCGTGTGAGAACTAGCATTGTCGTGGTGCAGGATGATACGGCGTTTACGGTTATTTTTACGGAGTTCGTCAATAACTTCCGGCAAACAAATGGTCGTGTACCAGTCACTATTCACAGTACGACGATTTTCTAAAGCAACAGTAGCCACGTGTCCAGTTTTATTAAAAAAAGAAGCAATCATCCGCTTAGATGCACTTTTCACGCGCGCCACTTTGGTTGGTTTCGGCTCATCTTGAAAGACCCATACGCTCGATTGCTGCTTTGTTTTGGGATCGTAGCAATAAATCCATGTTTCGTCACCTGTTACTATGTCCCACACCAAATTTGACGCACCTTCGTTGAATCTGGTAAGCATGGCACTGCACCAAGTGACGCGGTCCGTTTTTTGATCCTAGGTCAAGTTATGTGGGGTCCACCGCGAGCACAGCTTTCTCACACCCAAATGTTTGTGTAGGATTGATTGTATTTGACTCATGCCTATTTCTAAGGATGCGCGAATTTCATGGTAGATCACATGCCTGTCTGTTTCAATCATACGGCGCACAGCATCGATGTTTTTGTTGGTCACAGCGGTGGATGGCCGACCATCGCGAGATTCGTCACTGAGATTGATACGACCACGCTTGAATTCTGCAAACCAGCTATAAACATTCGTCTTGCATGGAGCTTCATCGCCAAAAGCTGTTTCAAGCCGAGCGATGCTCTGTTGAGCCGTCAAATTACACTTAAAATCGTAGAAAATTATACTACGAAAATTTTCCCGAGTTAAATCCATGTTGATGCAGACACACAATTTTTTAAATGGCGCCACAAGGTAAAAACAAAAGACAGTCAGATGAAACAAACTGTATTCTACAGCCAAAGAGTTCTATTTTCAAATGTTGTAATAAATTTTTAAATATTGTTTATGTAAGTGGCCAGTTCCGGAAACTTTTAGTGTAACCTATGTATGAAACTAATGTAGTTGATTAGGTTAATAGTGAACCCTAGGCGAATTATGGGTTATCAGTTTCAACTTGAATCAATTGCAATTACTTTCAGTGTATTGTACTTTGACTGTACTGTATAATTAGTTAATTAATACTTCTGTGACAAATAAATTGACTTTTAGATAAATAATGTGTTTAATTTAGGAGAACTTCGTAGGCAAATAATGCAAGCAAATAATTTCTAGCAAATTAAAATTATAGTACCAACGTAACGTTGTTTCTCAAATATTGTATTAGAATTTTTGAATTTAGGATTGCAGAAATCAATATGCAGGCAAAACTGGTGCCTGGGTTTACAGCCTGACCTATCTCCCGTCTTGAAATCTCCCCCTACCTACACGAAAAAGTTAATCAATATTACGCTCAGAAAAATCAGTAGTAAACTCGATATCCGCAAAAAGCTTCATTACATAAATGTTTATAAGTATCATACGTGTTAACTAAAATATTTACGAAACTCTTTGTTTGAGTTGTATCATAGTATGTACATTGTACGAGCTAGACAAGGGCACTCCAGTTAGTGTTAATGAGCTTGGTCATTACTGAACGTGCGTGCCCCGGAAACAAGTTTCTCCAAGGAAACTTCAACATTTTCTGAAATAAGGGATGCCTTGTGGAATAAACAGGAACACGGTTGGGAATAAGGTGCACCTTATAAGCATGTCGAGATATAATAAACTGTGATATATTTATATCACTCAGACGGTAAACCTAATTTCAACCAATTATCAATGAATTGAAAGTTTTATTGAAAGTTTTGATTTCATAATCACATTGGTGACTATCGAATGCTATAAAAGTCATGTTAAGCTGTGATCCTTGGTTTTAATTCCCTTGAGTCAAAACTTTAAATCCCGCGTTGATTTATTGGCGGAAACATTGGAATCGCTAGAAAAAAAGGTGAGGTTACTTTTGTTCAAGACATAGAAGATGGATGCAATTTTTATACAGTTTTATCCAAAGATAACTATAATGTACTGGCATGAGCTGACCTTTTATTTTTATAGTACTTAGGTGGCGGTCACCCAAGGAGGGCCAGATTGAGAGAGATGGTCCTAGGTCGATTTTAGTGCGAGGGATATACTTGTCAACCTCACCTTCGACAACCAACAACTTTTAGTGCTGTCAGTGGGAAGACCAAAAGCTTGTCCTCATTTGTCTTTTACACTGACGGCACAGAAACTCTCTGTGCTTACAGGGTTGGCAGCGCGTGTATGACTCCCTTGGTTTTGCGCACGTCCATAGGCCACAGTAACCACTTTCCATCAGGTGAGCTGTGTGCTTGTCTGCCACCCAAGTGGTATAAAAAAACGACACACAAGTGTCGTGCGTTGTAGTTGGTTCGAGTCCGACATAACTTCTCCCACTGGCTGTCGGCGGGATATCCGTGGAGATTTTGCGCGCGTAAAAAACATGTGGCGGTAATTTTATACTGTACCTCGGCACACATATCTTGAACCTCAGTTGCGACAGCGGGAGCGACGAAGGATCGCTAGACAAGCTGCCCGCGCACAAAGGCAACTCGGGCGTCGGAGGTCGATGAACGACCTCCGCCCCCCATGAGCGCCGGCCTGGGGGTGACAGGTGAAGCCGCCTGTCACCCTTGCAGAAGCAGGCCGCGGCGGCGGCGCGCGTGGCGCGCCTCCCCGTTTCCGGGGACGAGTTGGGGACTCTGTGGTCCCCACACCCGAGAAGAGGGCCAGATCGTGAGAGATGGCCCTGGGTCGGCCGGGGTGCGAGGGATATGCCTGTCAACCTCACCTTCGGCAACCGAAACGACCCACAGGCGGCGTGCGTTTTAGTCGGTTCGAGTCCGACATAACCTCCTCCACCGGCTCCGGTGGGGAGGTATCCGTGGGGATTTTGCGCACGTAAAAAAAAAAAAAAAAAAAAACCTCAGTTGCGAGGCTAAAGAAGTCCTGATGCGTGCGGATTGTTTTATAATAATCTATGCTTGGTAAGTATGTAATCTATGCTAAGTGTATGTTTGTAAATAACCAAAAAAAAAAGAAATGCCCGCTGAGTTTCTTGCCGGAGTCTTCTCGGTCTTCGAGGTCGGGGCCGCGTTTCGAACCGGTGGTCCATTTACTAAAGTGATTTTCATGTCCCTTTTTTGTTGACGTTTTGTAAGTGCCGATTTTTATTTTATATTTTCAACTTTATGCACAGTAATTTTTTACAAAGGCGGACGTAATGAGAAATCAAGCTCGTCCATCGCCAAAGCACCCAGTGCTATCTTCAAAACACACCCAAGAGACGTGTACTGTGCGTAAAGAGCATATTTTGAACACATTTTAAGTAATATGTCCCGAGGTATACCTACTTTACTATTTAATTGATGCTGAATGATGCACTTTACATTATATTAGCCAATGTTTACTTCCACTTGTAATTTGAGTAAATTATTTTAGTTACCTACAATAACTTCATCAATCAGTACCTGCTTCCGACTTGAAGGGTATACAAATTGATTGCTTTATTAATATTAAAGTTATGAAATGAACGTGCTTCCATTTTCCATTGTTCTTAAATTAACTCCAATTTAAATGTCTCTTTCATTTTGCAATCAATTGCCTTCGGCTACACTTGGCCCGCAGCGAAGGCGATCGAGCCCATGTAAACATTTATTCTCAAATTGAATACTCTCGGGTCTCTTCAATTCTGTCTAACATGTTTATCTACAATGGTTGGGGTAGTATATATTTTTAAACATGACAATGTTATAGTTGAATAAAACACATTTCTACGCCGTATACTTAAACATGCAATTTTTACCCTATTGCACACAATTTGTATGCTTAAGATATTTTGTGCAAGATCAAGAAAATGTATTACAAGATACTGACAGTGGAAATTGAGCGTCAATATTTAGTCATCTAGCCGGTATCACAGCGTAGACGTATTCATTACGTGTTTACATTCACACACCGTAGTCCATCTATCCTCCATAGCCATGACTAACTGAGCACTAACCTAAATGTATTTTGTAGTAAGTTCAGTTGATAACGTACGCAGATTGAACATCCATTATGACCTACATATTACAAAGGTTAATATCTATTTAGACTCACAATATAATGTTTCACATAATATAATTCAGTTTTGAAAGTTACTTTATTTCAGAACTAGTCAGGCTTCATATCATCTGGAAATATTGAAACATAACAGCAACAGCCCTGAGGCAAACGTTTACAGGTAGCATCAACTGATTGTGTACTGTGTGTTATTTTTATTCAGCAGATATAGTATGCCTCGGAGGGTTCGTTACGCGTGCACATACCCTCACTCCCGACGGCTCTTTACCTTCGAAACGGCTCTATTGTTTTAGTTGAGATTGTAGGCGCAGTTTGAAGTGTGAAGCGTGTCTTACGATTAAGCTATATATAAGTATATTGTATTGCTGCCTATCGTGTGAGTTTGTCGTTGTATAGTTTTTATTTTATTTTATTTTTATTTATTCGGGAAAACAAACAGTTACACAATGTCCTTAATATAAAGTCTTAATATAACATAGTTGTTATTATGTAACCTACAGCGTTATCCACATATTATTACAGTAGTATTACGGTTATCTAAAAAGCAACATTCATTTTTACAGTTTTAGTCCAAATCAGTTAATTTTTTTAACACAGCATTTCTAAATTCATTATGCGACAAAGTGAATACATCCAAATCTATAAACAATTTATTATAATTATTTACAATGCGATTTAGAGGCGCACGGACTCCAGCATTCGTGCGACTAGTGAAAACGGCGAACAGTGGGCGCGAGCGCACTTCACGTCTGATGACTGTCCTAGGCACAATGTAGCACAAACTATTTGTTAAATAAGTGCAGTCGAATCTGTTATTGCATAAGTCATACAGAAACATGGTTTCTAGAAAGATACGCCTGGATTCTGGGTATCAGGGAGAACTTGAACTTACTGGAAGTTCAAGTTCTCCCTGATACGATGGCAACGGTACCGCACTGCTTGAAGGAACTTATTTTGTACTCTCTGCAAACTATCTTTGTATTTTTGGTACAGTGGGTTCCATATCAATATAGCATACTCCAGCGTTACTCCATAGTTATTTTTGAAAATAACATAGCTATAATCCTAAAGGTAGAAGAAACTAACTCTTTATTAATGCTTTAACTGTCGTTTAAATCGTCATTATTTAAAGCACTGCAATCTCTAGTCGTACTCAGCTATCAAGCCGATTTTAAATGATGTTATTGTGGTAGCAGCAATAACGTCCTCTGGCAGTAAGATTCAATTATGAACTACTTTGTTACTGAATAAATGGTGTGCAACCAGTGTGTCAGCGAAGACCCGAGTCAACCGAATGCTGTGTGGCTATCTCACTCTCGCTGAGGAGGATGTTTTGGATATCTGGCTGATTATAGTGTGCAGTTAGAATCTTATAGGTACACTTCTATCAGATTGCCTCGAAGTAGTATTTGCTCAAGAGTTCTTAGTTTCAGTGTACCTTGGTACGTGGTATCCTTGTGGCCTTTCTCTGAAAACTCTCATGAGATGTCCTTATGAAATTATAGACTCCAAATCTGGTACCCATATTATCCAAACATCAAATCATTTTAACGTCCAATCAATACAGTACACATGAAAATATCTAACATTGTGGTTCAATGTACACATATAAAGCATCCGCTTTCCTTTTGCTTTCCTAATACAATAACAACTTCCGACCCAATATAATAAACCCCTAATAAATGGTTATGTGAGGAAAAAGCTTCGGTTATATTCATACTTGGATAATTCGCGTAATACTCTGAAGGAATAGAAACTTGTGTACCGACTGTTCCAATAAAAAGCAGCAAGTACAACTAAATAAAAGATTCGAATTGCTTCATAATGAAATAGTTAGGTATTTATCAAATCTGATTTGTATGGGAATGAAGTGTGTATTCTTTAGAAATAAATTCAATAGATTAACATAAATTAGAAAGTTTGTGAAGATGTTTGAATATTTGTTAGGTATTCAATCGCGTACCTAAGGCTAGATTTGGCTGATATTAGCTTTAAAGATTAATTATAGTCTGGAATAATATATACATAGGATATTCTTTATTGCGGCAATAGATTTTCATTGGATACACGAACAGAATCAAAATTCCACGCGAACCATCCACAGCCTATACTGCAAACTTGATTGATAATAAAATATGTATTATCAATTATGTTCAATGATTTAAAATTCCAAGTATTAATTCTCGTTATCCGACTGAATTTCAAAAGCAACCACGTAGATTGGAGTATTTGAATTTTTAAACAGCAAGTGGTTAATCCGTAGCAGTAGGTACTGAATGTACTGATGGGGAATCTCGCTGTATTTAAATGGTATGACTTGTGTTTTTCATCTATGTTTCAGTTTTATTTTTTATGACTAATACGCAAAAAACTTATGATATTAAAGTAATACCTATTCCAATAAATCAATGAATTAGCCCACCGCAGTTCAATGCTGGGCATAGGCCTCTCTCAATAATATATAATTCGCGATCACTCAGGGAGTAATCAGTAATCAGCAGGTGCATCACAGCAGAAACCATCTGATGATGGAGATCCACGACCGGAATGTGTCTCATTCAAAAATCTTCATCAAAGACATTGACAAGAAAAGACGAGTCAACTGACCAAACTCTGGAGAGGAGATATAAGGTTCGTCATAGAGAATATAACAGCACATAGCAGACAGAACAATGATAGGAGTGAAAACTGACCCCATTTGCCCGGAGTGCTTCATCGAGGAGACCAGTCTCCACCTAGTGGCTGAGTCCCATATACTCTCTGATTAGATGGAACCCTCTGGGCTCGGACACACTGGACACAGAGGAATTGAGGGATTTGAAGGTGGAACGGATCGCAAGTTTCTGATAGGATACAAAAAAAATTTGAAAGGGCGCCGTAAAAGCTGGATGAACCAAACTCTCCGAGGAGGGTTGGGAAAATGGATGAAACGACTCGCAGAAATCGCGGATGGATCATCCGTCTGACATCCAGTGTACCCACAGTGAAGTAAAAAAAAAATAGATGGATTAGTTATAATCATTTTTACAGGATCAAAGTATGACTGATGGTGAAGACTGAAATAAACCTTATATCTTCACCTCATTATCCCAGGTCAGAGTTCAATTCAAGGCCTAGCAGCAGAAATTAAGCAGAAGGTTTAGTATATCAACTTCCATTAATTTTGGTTTTAACACAATAACAGTTATGCATATTTCTTAATGTACGAGTATATACATTTTGTTTAGCGGCCGTAATGAGCCGCTAAAATAATAAAACAAATATTTATTTTGAATTACTTATTCAAAATATGTGTGTTTCAGAATTTTCGAATCCTCGAAATTTAATTTTGTTGTGTATGCGTTGATAAAGTTCGACATTGTGTAATTGTTACAAAGCAAATAATGCGCGTGTTGCCAAAACTGAGTTTTGATATAATTAACATTGAGAAATTGCTAACTCTTATTGTTTACCTTGCTTATTATCTTATTTTCCTAACGTCAGTGTAAAATGAGTGGTTGCGCCGATGGTAGAATTTATATTTTTCGCTATAGTCATTGACGCGGAAACACACGCTTCCTGTACCCATCTCCCTCCCGCGCTACCTTTTAAAGTGAGATAGCAATAGTTTCCGCACGGCTCAATTGTCAAAACAGACGCATATTCACTTCGCATTTGAACTAGAAACAATGGCCGCCGCGCGCGCGACTCTTAGAAATTAATAATGTTTGTTGGATTTTAACCGCTTTCATGGACCGTTACCGATCGGATTGTGCCTCTCGTGTGTCCCTCAAGTGATTTAGTGATGTGGGCGGCAGCTCCTGAGCCAGGAAGAGAAGATCGGTGCACCGGCTGCGATGAAAGCACGAGGCGTCGTGAAGGTTAGTGCATCCTCTCCTAATTTCTCGGGTTGCATTCATTGCCTAGACCACATCCGCGGCAACCCGATCACCTGTCTTGTTTGTTGTGTAAAGCGTCAATGGAACAGTTAACTTCACCCCCCGCGAAATACAGTCCACTAGCTCACGTGGCGAGAATTGCGCTTCCATTCTTTTTGGTCCTGATCGAACCGGATCCTTAGCCGTAGTTCGTAGTTTGTTATTATTCTATTGGGAATAAACGCACCGCACCTAAATACCTAGTTATTTTAGTAGAAAACCCCGCATCTAGGCATTTAGGTTTAGATTTTGTTGTCCGTCCGCCGCTGGCTCGCATCGTATCTACCTAATACATACATAGGTTAGGTACGTGTAATCGCATTTGTTATTATTCTATTGAGAATAAACGCACCGCACCTAAATACCTAGTTATTTTAGTAGAAAACCCCGCATCTAGGCATTTAGGTTTCGATCTTAGGTATCCTAGACACCCTAGTGCATAGGCACAGTGTAATACCTAACGCATTTGGCTTTTGTTTTTATTTGTTTCAATCTCTAAGTTGTCCGTTCACCGCTAGCTCGCATCGTATTTACCTAATACGGTAGGTACACAGCTATACCTCGCTCGCATTCCTCTTATCGTATCAATCCTTGGTCGTAGTTTGGCATTTGTTATTATTCTATTGAGAATAAACGCACCGCACCTAAATACCTAGTTATTTTAGTAGAAAACCCCGCATCTAGGCATTTAGGTTTAGATCTTAGGTATCCTAGACACCCTAGTGCATAGGCACAGTGTAATACCTAACGCATTTGGCTTTTGTTTTTATTTGTTTCAATTAAGTTGTCCGTTCGCCGCAGCTCGCATCGTATTTACCTAATACCTACGTGGGTAGATACGTGGTTATACCTACCTCGCTCGCATTTCATTCAAATTCATACGAAAGTATTTTAATTCGAATAGATATTACGCAATACTTAATCCCTGAAATAATAGTTGAACCTAGACAGCGACCATCGCGTAGGTACGATCTTGTTGCTATGCGCGTTTGTTCAAGCTTGCACGCGCAGTCATAAGTACCTACCTACCTACGGATATCGCTCGCGCCGCGTCGCTGCTCTGTACCGCTAAGATTAAGTCATTTCATATTTTGTTGTTTACCGCACTTTAGTTTGATATTTAATTGTAAACATGCCCCCAAAGGTTGGTAGTACCGATAGTAAAGTTCAACTGAAACTTTTATACGCTAAAAGAGAAATGATTTACTCTCGTGTACAATCGATTTGTGATAATGCACTTAAAACCTCTGATTTGGCTATTAGAGATTCGTTCTTGTGTTCTATAGAAAACTTGGATAGTTTGCGCGCGGATTTCGAGTCTTTAGTACATGACATCAACGTTTTAGAGTTAAATTTAAATCCCGATTACTCAATGAGTTATCAGGCCTTGTCGTCGTTTGACGATTTGTATTGTCGTATCAAACGCGTCGCTAGGAGTTTGGAGAAACCGTCTGACCGACCCAATCCCACTCGCGACCGACCTAAGTTGCCATCAATTCAAATACCCGAATTTGATGGTAACATTCGCAATTGGTGTTTATTTATAGATAGTTTTGAGAATACAATAGATAGGAACGTTTCGTTGACGGATCACGAAAAATTGCATTATCTCGTTGAAAAATTGACTGGGAAAGCTATAACCGTTTGCGCTGGAATTACGTTTAGTGCCGAAAATTATAATTTAATTTTAAATACTTTGAAAGCTAAGTATGAGGATAAAAGATCGGTAGCTAACGCATATTTGGATCAGATGTTTGACTTGAAATCTATTACGGCATGTAACGATCAAAACTTAGAGAAGTTTCTAGATACTTTCGCATCATCTGTTCGCGCCGTGAAGAACCTAAAGATCGATGACCTCTGCGACTTCTTATTTTTGTATATGGGTTTAGAGAAATTAGATTCCGAAACCATTCGTTTATTTGAGTCGGATCATCGCGGCAATAAAATTCCTAAGTTCGAAGACTTAGAAAGTTTTGTTCGCGAGCATATAAAGGTATTGCAGCGCTCTTCATCGAAACATGAAGGCGCGAAGAAAGTTGTTGGTTCTGAACGCAAAATAGATGCCTCATCGAGGTCACTGAGGTCAACTCATACTTATGTTAATACCGCACCAGCACATGTACAATCACCTGTTTGCTCTTTGTGTAATACTCATCATTCGCAATTGTACAAGTGTCCGGGTTTCCTAAAATTATCGCCTAGTGATCGTTATAAATTTGTTCGCGCTAATAATTTTTGTTTTAATTGTCTCGGTACTAAACACCTCGTTGTTTTATGTAATAGTAGAAATAGTTGTCGCAAATGTTCAGCGAGACACCACACTTTGCTCCATTTTGAAAATAGTAACGCCGCATCCAATGTGAGCACAGTTGGTTCGTCGAGCGGTGGCACACCGTCGCATAGGTCGCCCGTGTCGGTGGCGCCTGCGCCACAGCCGCAGCCCGCGCTCGCGCGCGCTCCTGCCCGCGCGGGGACCGCTGCGAATGGCGTCGCCTTGTGTTCGTTGTCCGCTAGTGCTGCGCTCACTACTGTGTGTCTCGCGACCGCTCGCGTTATTATTGTTGATACATTAGAAAGAAAGAAAGAAAGAAAGAAAGAAAGAAACATTTATTTAGTGCTAAGTGGTCACACATAAAGGAAATTACACAATAACATTATAATACCATTTGAAGTACTGGAAGCATGTTCACACATTAATAATAATAAACATGCTTTCAAACTCCAAACGCAGCAAACGTGCAATCAGTGCGACACACAAATGCACCAAATGGGTGTCCAGTTCAGCATATGCCAGGTAGAAACCTAGCGCTGGTTTTCAACTGGAGCCCGATTGGGCAGTGACAGACGGACGCCAAACCGCAAAAGTCATGTGTGAATCTGTGTACGTGTAAATGACGGTGTCCAGGAGCCATATATATATAATACAATAAATAGCGAATGACAATGTATAAGTGATAATAATACAATAACATATAAGAACAGTTGGTAAATACATTAATATATTAAAGTGAATAAAAAATGTAAAAAATGTAAAACGGCAAAAAGTTGCTATACTTCTGATAAGTTCGAAGACAATCAGATCAATGAAATATTAGAGTTAACGTTATCCAGCCTCCTTTGAGCTTCCAAGAGGAATAACCGTAAACGTTTCCTAAACGTGGTAATTGTTTTAATGAATCGCAACGGTGGTGGAAGATTATTCCATATTTTGGAAGCCGAATAACGAAAACTACCCCTAAATGCCTCAGATCGATGCCGAGGTATTGACAGTTGCTGGGAGCACTGTCTTCTCTCACACAATCTGCCGGCAGTTACCCAGCCAAGCTTGTCAAACAAGTAACGCGGCTTCCCGCACTTTATGACACCGAACAGAAGACATGCCACATGCATTTTCCTTCTAGTTTTCATCTTTAAGAGAGAATTTTGACTTAGGTAAGGTGTGACATGTCCTCTGGCCGGTATTGAGAAACAGAAACGAGCACAGGCGTTTTGAACACGCTGAATGATTCTTTCCGTTCGAGCCAACAGACGCGGGCCGTAAACTACATCGACGTAATTGAGCTTGGATAGCACAAGGGACTCTGTTACACGAATCCTGAGTTCCTCGGACAGGTGCGGCCTCACTTTATATAGAACTTTCAGACGGTAAAAGCAATTTCGAACGGCCTCTGCGATATGTTGTTCAAATCTAAGGGAAGGATCCACATATAACCCCAAGTTGCGAGCTCCAGCAACCCTATCTATTGGCTCTCCCTTAAGGCTCAAGTTCAGATTGGTGGGAACACGACTGATCTGTCTCTCAGTACCAAATAGTATGTACTTTGTTTTCTGAGGGTTTAATACCAGACAATTACTGTCCGCCCATGCTGCTATGCGTCTGAGATCGTCATTTAATTTCATAACAGCCGCTTGATGCTCACCAGGGCTGAATGACAAATATACCTGCACGTCATCGGCATATATATG
Source organism: Eilema griseolum (assembly GCA_963662185.1). Lineage (NCBI taxonomy): Eukaryota > Metazoa > Arthropoda > Insecta > Lepidoptera > Erebidae > Eilema > Eilema griseolum. The sequence continues at coordinate 21,341,575 of OY759230.1, read as the reverse complement.
GTACTGACAGTACTGAAGGCAGCTGACTATATCCGCACAATATAAACTAAATAAAATGGGGCCAAGGATCGAACCCTGGGGAACACCTCTTCTGATGGACGCAAGGGGTGAAAAAATGTCATTTCCATCGTTAATTTTGAGTGCTACCATCTGCTTGCGACCATCTAGATAACTGTGGAACCAAGAAAGTGATCCCTGATCTACACCATAGTATCTGAGTTTAGACAAAAGTAACCCCGTATGTATCCCATCAAATGCGCGGGAAAAATCTAGCAGCACCAACATAGTGCACATCCCCTTGTCCTGAGCAGCTAGTATATTATCTGTTACATCTAACAGCGCCGTGGCCGTGCCGCGTCCTTTTCTAAAACCCGACTGCAATTCAGGCAGAACACTATGCTTTTCTAAATACTCCGTGAACTGTTGACACACTATCTTCTCCATAACCTTTGAGAGACACGGCAAGATGCTAATAGGCCGGAGATCTTTAACAAAAACAGGATTCGGTGTCTTTGGTATGGGTCTAACAGTCGCAATCTTCCATAGGTCAGGAAATGTGGAAGTTTCAATAGAATGGTTAATTAAGCCCGTAATGTATGGTAGTGTGTACGGAAGGGTTAAAGTGAGCATTTTTAGTGAAACCCCATCATAGCCCTCTGCATTCGATTTCAGTGCGGCTATGGTTGACGCAACAGCATTCACTGACACTGGTGAAATCTCGAAGCTGGCATCGCTATGTCTATGAAACTCAAAATATGTCATAAGGGATATTGTAGCCGTGTGATTCCCAGGTACGTTTAGAAAATTATTATTAATTATTGTGGGATCGGTAAAGTGCGATGGAAGCTCTTTATTTGAGTTAACGCGACAGACAGTATTTTTTAAATTTTGCCAAAGTAACCTAGTGTTGCCAATATGTATATTAATGTGGTGTGTGTAATAGGCGGCTTTTTCATAGTGCAATGAGGTGGTGACCAGAGTTTTTAACTGCTTATAATATTCTCTCCCCGACGCAGACCTAGTGCGGCGGTATTTAGCCAACGCATCGTCCCGCAACTTCATCATTAATTTTATGTTATCGGTGATCCACGGGTACGATGGTTCTTTGAGAAGAGATATTCTAACTGGGGCATGAGTGTCAAAGACAGTTAAAATATTACGGTTAAAAGTATCAACCATAGTATTGACAGAGCTCGCACCAACAAAATCACTCCAATCTAATGTTGCCAAATCGTAGGTGAGACTGTCTTGACATATATTTTTTAAAGGTCTAAATTTGATAAAAAATGGCTTAATTTTCTCTTTTCTAATATCAAATTCGCAAGTGATAACTGAGTGACCGTTGATTTCGCGAAACGGCTCAACAAACATATGCCTAGCACGAAGATCAGTACAAACTAAATCAATGAGAGTTGCACTAGTGTCAGTGAAGTGAGTAGCTGTAGTGACGAACTGCTTAAGACTGAGACTGTTTAGGAATTCGGTTACTCGTTTAGATTTTTCGCTCGTCACTAGCATGTCAGAATTGAAATCCCCAAGTAATATGCAGTGATCGCACTCACCCAGGGAAGCAATAGTGTCAGTAATGGCGTCAAGAAACAGCTGCAAGTCTTGCCAAGGAGGTCGATATGCAGTACCAATAGTGAGCTTCTTTCCATTTAGCGTAGATGTCAACCACATTTGTTCAATAGATCTGTATCTTGGATCTACCGGGTGGTTCAATGTACGCACATTAAACCCACATCTGATGTAATATCCGACACCCCCTCCTCTTCCACGGCAAACATCAGAGGAGCGCGGAATGTGGCGCAAACGATAGCCAGGGACATTAGGCGCACGGCCCTCCTCGCCCGGACGAAGCCAGGTCTCATTTACTGCCATTACATCAACTCGGTGTCTATCAAGCAAAGAAACAAAATCATCGTGATGTGTCCCCAAAGAGCCCGCATTATGGAAACCAACCTTCAAAAATTTTTCTTTAGTCATTGTAAATGTATAGTCATACAATCAATACAATTAACACGATCAGTTATACGATGATTAATACTAACATAAAAGATATCCGTCACCAGCCTCACTCGCGAAAGACACACACCTGTTGTGTGTATGACTGTACGCTTATATAGATATATTCCACTATTCCAGTATATACCTGTATAGTTATGTATACTTGTATAGTTATGTAAGGTAGGTACGACTTTGTTAAGTAAATATGGCGTAAAATAAATCGGATCAATTGTTACATCATTTAGAGTTCCAATTAATAAAGTAAAGAAAGCTTCAACTGTACAATTCAAATAGTCCACAACAAACTCGTCACAATACTCTAACGTAAACTTGCAAGAATAGTAGTTCTGTGTTAAAAATGTATCATAACATATCAACAAACACTCCACGTCGGAGAACGAATCTAAATCAAACAGTGATGGCCCGCGTACAGGCCTACAATAACGCTTACCAGTAGGTACAATATAAATCGTGCGACAGAAGTAACTAGAAAGCAGAATAACAATTATTACATAATTTACACCCACACATTCTGCAATAAAAAAAAATAACAAAAAATAAAAAAAATTACAACGACAGTATTGCGTCAACGCTGCATTAAAATTAGACAGAAAACACAGCTGACTGAGGAACAAAATTAAATATTTACATGTCGGATCTGGAAACACAACATTAGAAAACGTAAAGATATACAATTTAAACGAATAACAGCAATTATTAAGGAAATGTTGCTCATAGTTGTACATCTCGGTCACACAAGTACACGGCAGACTTCCGGAATATAGAATCAAAGTTAAACATATTACATAAACTATCATACAGCTATTACGAGGCGGGACGATAAAAAACAGATTCGACATCAGAATCTGAACGAATATGCACTGCTTTGTCGCCAGGTTTATTTCTCGCAAAAATACGACCTCGCTTACACCACACGAAATTCCAACCGTAGTGTTGTCCAGCGTCTCGCACCCTACGAAACAACTGGCGGTTCATTTTAGTGAGACGCTCGTTAATATAAAACCGCCTCGCTGGCCCTGCCATACCCAAGTCTGTAGACGTTGCACCGCGGCGCACGCGCGCGCACGACAATAGCTCCTCGCGCAGATCTCGGCGCGCTAAGCGCACGGCAAGGGGACGGGGGCGGCGCTCCGGGCCCCGCGAGTCAGTCGACTGCAGATATCGAGGACCAACACGCTCCGCGCTGACAATATCCCGTTCCTCCAGCTTCATTCCCAATTTCACTGCAACAAGCAGAACCGTACTGACTGGATTCTCAGCATTAGGTTCAACTAAATTGGAAATCTCAACATCGTTGATCAGCAACTCCTGGTCGCGGTCATTTAAATCTTGCCGCAGTTGGTCGATGACGTCATTATTATTGGTCTGGTCGGGGGGTTGCAGCTTCTCCAGAACAGACAGCCGCTGCTCCATGCTGTCGACTCTGGCGTTGCATTGCTTCATGGACACAACGATATCAGACATCTCCTCCTTATATTGCTTGAGAATGTCGTTTATAGAGCGCAGGTTGTCCCTTAAAATTCTAAGCTCTGTTGCAATATCAGTCGTCAATACCGCCGTCTCATCGGGGGATTTCGTGGCAGTGTTGCTTACCGGACGCTGTTGCATAGTGGAGCCTCTGATCGGTGACTCAGCCCCATTATCGGTAGCCACGTTCTTCTTGCATTCAGGGCATAGCCAAGATGGTGGTATGACGCCAGTCACCGGCAAAACAACGCATTTCCGATGGTACGTTGAAATGCATTTAGAGCACTTAGCGACATCTACCGGAGATAGAAACCTCCCACACGCGTTGCATGACTTTGTCATTTCTATCGATTGCAAAGCGAGTAATCGACTGTTTCTGTGATTTGCCGCTAGATGGCGTTATTATCAGAATAATGCTACAGTGAGTCTAATATGTTATCCTATTGTGTAACAGGATGATTCACACGGTGCTAAGACTTTATAGGGGCGCATGCACTTTGGGGCACCAAAAGAATATATATTAATGAGCAAAGTTTTGATCGCCACTCCACAGAAACAGTTTGTAGGGTAGATGTTTGGATCACTATGTTCAATATATTTGTTTTATCACTTTTGCGCATTCACGACGCGCGAAGGCACTTGCAAACACTTGCCCGGCACTTTTTATTATTCACTCTCACTTTTACGGTTCAGTTAGCGTATTTGGACCTTATTTATTATTTTTTTCAACACGAATTAAGCGGACAACGATTGAGTAGTTTGACATCCGTGACGTCACTCTGTTTTCGTCATTAGGTAAACCGCACATTGTTCGAGCGCTATTAGATGGCGCTTCGCAAAGTAATTTTATTACTCAAGATTGTTGTCAACGTCTTGGTTTCAATGTTAATAAGCGTTCGACCCGCTCAGTGGTGAAGGGTTTTGGAGGTTTACAGTCAGCTGTTCATGGCACCGTTAAAACAAGGTTTGGATCTCGTTTTAATAATAATATTTGGTTTGACATGGATTCGCTCGTTACAGATAAAATAACTGAACAGTTGCCTACCGTCCCGGTTGACACGTCTTTATTAACGAAATTTAAAGACTTGCCTTTAGCAGATGAGACTTACGCTGTTCCTGGAGTCGTCGATATATTGATCGGCGCTTCGATTCTCCCGCACCTCCAGTTATCACGTAAGGTTCAAGGGGGACCGACGTACCCCGCTCCGCACGCACTGGAAACAGTTCTAGGTTTTGTTATAATTGGTTCCGCACCCGCTTCTATAGATAGTTTTAGTCACTCGACTGCTTCGTTCTGTTGCACCGTCGAGCCGCCACTAGAGTCTACCATCCGCAAGTTCTGGGAAATTGAAGAGGTCAATGTCCCACCAATCCTAAGCCCTGATGACAAGATGGCTGAGGAGATTTATTGTCGCACGACTACTCGTGATGAGCAGGGTCGTTATGTTGTCGCGCTCCCTTTCAAGGGAGATATTTTTTCGCTCGGTGACTCCCGTGTATCCGCTGAAAGACGCTTTCTTTGTTTAGAACGAAAGATGCAGGCGTCTCCAAAGTTAAAGCAAGCCTATGATGAGGTTGTTAACGAATATTTAGATAAAGGTTACATCTCACCTGCGCCTGCGGACACTGACGAGACCCAGCCTTCGTACATTATCCCGCACCACGGAGTTATTAGAGAAGATAAGCTTACTACTAAACTCCGCGTAGTTTTAGATGGCAGTGCTAAGACTAGCACTTCCGTGTCGCTTAATGACATTTTGTATTGTGGTCAAAATCTTTAAGGTAATTTATTTGACATAATTGTAAATTTTCGCATTAATATTAGTAGAATTTTAGCTTTTTCGGACTCAACAGTCGCTTTGTGTTGGGCCCACTCTTCGCCCCATCGTTGGGACACATTCGTCGCTAATAGAGTGGCAAAAATTCAATCTGAATTAGCGCCACAAAATCTCTTTCACGTTGCTGGCACCGACAACCCAGCCGATTGTCTCTCTCGTGGATTGCTTCCTTCGCAAATTTTAGATCACCCGTTATGGTTTAGTGGACCGTCCTGGATTCATGCCGCGTTAGATAAGTGGCCAGTTAGTCAATACAATCCCACTACGGTTTCCGAACCACCCGGGGAGAAGAAGCACTCGCTTGTTGTATCGGTCCCGCGTGAAGAGTCCCTTATTTGTTGTTGGCTAATCGCGTCTCGTCTTGGTCGAGACTGTTGCGTTGTGTTGTTTATGTAGGCCGATTTTTGAGAATTTTATCTACGCGCGGTCATATAGAGTTGACCGGTGATTTAAGTACGCAAAATATTTGCCCGCAATAGATGTTAATGACGATAGAATGCACCTTCTAACTCGTCACGCTCTTTTAGATAAATTAGTCCAATCGTTTTGGAATCGTTGGAGAACCGATTATTTGCACACGCTGCAGTCGCGTCAAAAATGGAATACTCCATCCAACCCAATTACTGTAGGTACGGTGGTAGTCCTTATGACTGAGAATGCGCCTCCTTTACATTGGCCTCTAGGAGTAGTAGAGGAAGTTTTTCCCGATTCCCGCGGGATAACTCGTGTTGTACGGGTTAAAACCGCAACCGGATCGTATCTGCGCCCGGTTGTTCGCCTCTGCCCTCTGCCTAGCCAGCAGTAGGCACGAGTTCAAATCTAGGTTTATATTTTAGTTGTTATTTCCCAAACCTAGATTTAGATTAGACTTTAGATTTGTTCCGCATTTTTCGTTTTGAAGGTAACCCTTCAAGCCGGGGGGAATGGTTGCGCCGATGGTAGAATTTATATTTTTCGCTATAGTAATAGTCAAGTCATTGACGCGGAAACACACGCTTCCTGTACCCATCTCCCTCCCGCGCTACCTTTTAAAGTGAGATAGCAATAGTTTCCGCACGGCTCAATTGTCAAAACAGACGCATATTCACTTCGCATTTGAACTAGAAACAATGGCCGCCGCGCGCGCGACTCTTAGAAATTAATAATGTTTGTTGGATTTTAACCGCTTTCATGGACCGTTACCGATCGGATTGTGCCTCTCGTGTGTCCCTCAAGTGATTTAGTGATGTGGGCGGCAGCTCCTGAGCCAGGAAGAGAAGATCGGTGCACCGGCTGCGATGAAAGCACGAGGCGTCGTGAAGGTTAGTGCATCCTCTCCTAATTTCTCGGGTTGCATTCATTGCCTAGACCACATCCGCGGCAACCCGATCACCTGTCTTGTTTGTTGTGTAAAGCGTCAATGGAACAGTTAACTTCACCCCCCGCGAAATACAGTCCACTAGCTCACGTGGCGAGAATTGCGCTTCCAATGAGTAATAATTTTTCAATCATCTTGTTTATATACGTACTTATCTCTTATAATATAACAACGATTACTAAATTTCAACATAAGTAACTTAATGATACCTACATTACTTCAAAGTAGGTAAATGAGGCCAAAGTTACTCTTGCTAATTCTCTACAAAAAGATCCCTCCTCCAAGACTCCGGATGATATATATTATAGAATCCTACACATTCTTATTGTAACTTTTAAAAACCCAAGTAATATTATCCACTACCAATAGTTACCTACAGCTTGTTTTATTTATTAAATAAGAATTGTGGGTAGGCTGCAAAAGTATGTAGGTTAATTGCGGATTTTAAATGAGAAGCAATTAACGCAGGTGATGTTCATCCATCCAAACGGATCCTGAAATACGTTCTAATTAAAAGTCAGTTGGAAATATTTTCATAGACTTGTTTATATTAGAGATATATAGATAGCGTTGAATTTTTTAACAAATAATGTAAACCCAAGTTACTAATATTCCCCCTAACCTCTCAAGCTAGTTAACTAGAACGTGTAGGAATGTGGTTCCTTCCTGTTTAATAAAATCACTAAAATGTGTCAATACTGACAATATTGTCCAAACAAAATGTCTAAAACGGTGGCTAGCGAATTTACTAGCTCGATAAAAGTAAGTGTGTATATTATATATTAGTTAAGAATCGTCAAGATTTAAATATACCTACCAGTTATTTAGATTGATATCTAAATACCTAAAAACATTAAACTAACTTGCTAATCATGCAAAATATATTCATTAAAATAAAACATGACAAAAAGTGACATTAGTAAGTGACGTCGACCGACTAATTGAATACCTAATCTGAAGCCCCTGTCGGCCTGGGTATATGCCTGCCAACCTCACCTCCGGCAACCACTAACGACCCCCAGACGTCGTGCGTTTTAGTCAGTTTGAGTTCGACAAAACCCCTCCCACCAGATCTGGCGTGGAGGGTACCCGTGATGATTTTTCGCACGTTAAAAAAAGCCTGTAAGTTTTTTATAGTTTATTATTTATTTCCTTAGTTATTTTGTGGCTAGTATACCTTCAATTTCACTAATTGCATCACATTTAAAGCTATGTAGCCCATGCAATTAACCTGCATTCGTTAGAACTTTCAGATATTCTGCACGTACTTAATAATTAAATACGTCTTTGAAATGTACCCGCCAATTAATTCAGAAGCTGTTAATTTACTTTGACCTAAAATTACTGGAAAATGAGAAATTTCTAGACTAAGTTAAACATACGATGCATTTTAATCACCCTGTCCTAGTCATTATCCCAATTTCACGACATAGTAGCATGGGCCTAATTACAAACTAGGTATCATCTTTGATGTGAGGAAATCTATATAAAGTAGTTCACTAAAATAAGACAAAGTTTCCTAGAGTGTACACAAGTGTATACGTTGGTCTCCAAATAAAATTTACTATGGGATCTCATCAAATAGACTGTTTTGATATACATTTAACAATTTTGAGAATTTTAGCTATTTGGCCCAATGATAATCCGAGTATCTTTTATGTTTATTATTCCAAATTTTACGTTTTCATTTTTGTTTATGTATTTATTACATTGTATACCATAAATTTTTATTTCTTGCCCCAACAATTGGAGATTTTTGCTGAAGAAATGATATTTTATTTTATGGATTTAGCGGTTGTATCGAAAGTGTTGGCATTTCTTTTAATGCGAGACAAAATTAGGAAAATGCTTGACATACTCGAAAGTGACATTTTTCAATCAAACACTCAAGAAGAAACGACGATTATTGAAAAAGCAAAGAAGGATGCTTTACTTTACTGGAAGATTACTGCTGGAATCTCTTTTGTCGCTAATGGAGTAAATCTTTTCACTCCTTTAGTAGCACATTTATTTTTTCAAGTTGAATTAGAGTTTCCTATTTGCAGATACTCTTTTATACCAGAAAAATATAAATCAATTTTCTTATACCCAGCATATGTATACCAATGCATTGGTATGACATCTCACATGTTATACAATGTAAATTTTGATACTTTTCTACTAGGATTAATGTTTCTTGCCATAGCCCAGTTGGATATTCTTGACAAAAAATTGAGAAAAGTAGCAGATACTCCTAAGAGTAGTAAAACAGTTAGAGGTTTACATAATGCGTCAGTGACGGACATGTATGCTGTTTTGCAGATTAATAAATGTATCAAACACTACGATGAAGTATGCAAGTAAGTTATCTGTCACAGATTGAGAAGAAATGTTCACTTTTTGAAGTAGTATTTTTTTTTTAATTATCGTTTTTTTCATTCATTATTTCATAATGCCAAATTCTCATTGTAACACTTTCAGCCTTCTGTGTATCTACTTAAAAAAGTATTTGATATTACATAATATAATTAGCTTTATTAGCAGCTTAATACTTTTGATTATAATATCAATACATGATTTTTATTTTCTAGATTTTGTAACCTGATTCAAGAGGCTTTTAGTGAAACATTATTTGTACAATTCAGCACCGGATCTTTCAAGATCTGTGTTTGTCTTTTTCGATTTACTTTGGTAAAGTAATTTTTTTCGTTTTAACCTTACCATTTTATATTGACTTATGCATAGCTACCAAATGTTATAAAAATTAGAGAAATCTGAAAAATAATAATAAGTGCTCCAAGTACAGAGTTTTTGAATTTTTTGAATTTACCAAACATTTTGTAATTTTTGTTTATTCATATTATATTTAATTATTTTGATATATTGTAGCCAGCAACGTTACAGTTTTTAGTATTTCTGTCTCTGTACATTATCGTCATGATTCTTCAAATAATGGTTCCATGTTGGTTTGGTTCTCAACTTATTGAGCGGGTGAGTTATTAATTTGTTAGTATTGATTCCAAAGGAGACGGATTCGCTTTCATACATTCTTGGGCCTAAATGTAAAAAGTTGAGAGTGGCCTCAAGTGAGAGTTTATATATTATTAAACCATCCCTGCAAAATCTGCAGATTTTGAACATCAGAGAGCAGAGTTATAAGAGATTTAGCATCCAATTAGAAGCCGACAACTCTCGAAGCCGGCTTACACACTTCTGTAATGACCTTCATTACCTCTTAGATGTACAATGTGATGACAGTAGTATGAATGTGCCTACTTTATCTGATATGTCCCTAAATATATTAGAATTAATTCACTTTCTGTAAGCTGGGGAAAATCATTTAAGTTATCATTGTGAACTGTAATTGTAAAAACTGATTGACTGAAAGTCAGGAAGCTGTCAGTTGTCACATCACAGATTAATACGACTTATACAGTTGATAAACACGAGAATTATTTAATCGATGAACGAAAATCTATTCAGAACTTATTATAATTACACTGTTATTATATCTTTTAAATGTGTATTATTGTTATTATTATGTTTTGTTCACTTTGACTGAAATAATACTACGATGCAAGTGTTTTTATTGACAATATTGTTTGAATCGATCGCAGTAATCGATATTGAATCATCGTGGAATAAACTTAGTTTTAAGATTTCTCGTCTTCCTGATGTTCAATTGAGCTGTTTTTTTTAAATTTTGAAATAGAAAAATATACTGCTTTTTTTAAGTCATATCTCAACACATTACAATTTGGCCCAGAAATCCCCGTCTCCTTTGAATTGTTAGTTTGTCTGGTGTATTTAAACATTTACACTTTACAGAGTACTAAAATATCATTTTCGGTTTACGCTTGTAACTGGACGGCGAGGTGTCGCAGATTTAAAAGCAATATGCGATTATTAATTGAAAGAGCTAATAAACCTCTCTCTATAACTGGTGGTAAAATGTTTATCCTCTCACTAAGAACTTTCACAACAGTAAGTATAAAATATATTTTTACAATCTTTAACATATCCCTCCACTATTCATAATATGGTTATATGTACTTTGATACACAATAAAATTAAATATCCTTTGGATAAGTATACCAATTCTCGAAGCACACGAATGATGCTGATGAATATAATTTTCATTTTCAGCACATTCTTCAATTTTAACTTATTGAAATGTTCCTCACCGTATAATAGTATTTGATGAGGTGTTTTGGTGTACCGTTTCAGATAATGAACTCTGCATATTCAATTTTCACGTTGCTGCGTCACATGCAATCTCGTTAGTTGGCACTTTTGTTTTACTTGCTGTCAGGTGATGTAAGTAAAATACAAATGTTACTTTTCCATTTTGTGCTAATATATATTTTATCTATTCTGTGACTATGTAGTAAGTATGTAAGATATTATGTAAATATATTGATAAAATGAGATATATCATCGATGATTAACGATATCGTTCTACTTACCTTTAAATATGTATAAACTTAAATGAACTATCCAATTCTAAATAATAGATAGTCTCAAGTATTGAGTTAGAAAATAATAGTTAGGTAACATAAATTTTAATAGGCGGACACTAAACAAACAATATCATAAAACTCATACCTACTCCAAACCTTCAACTAGCACACATATCATTTAGCTATTCAGATGATAATTCTGAAAAGTTTTTCAGAAGTAGAAGATATACAATTGTAAAGCTACATGAATAAAATTTAAATTATATCATTTATGTTCATAGGTATTCAAACTCCGAGTGTTTCTGCTGCTTCGTGGTTTTATTCTTCGCCACTACTAATAAATTAAATAAAGAAAACACATGAATAAATAGTAGTTCCTCGACTGCGGAGTACAATTTTTTCTTGGCGTCTGCGAGAAACAAACGTCACACACAAGGCCCGGGGACAATGGTCCCATTCAGCAGTTCATCTGTTAGCCGGTGGCTGTAATAAGGCGTGTTTTTGCCCGAATACACAATGAAAAAGGAAACAATGATTTTGCTCGTGACTAGATAAATAAGATGTCCGGACGTGACGAGGGTACCATTACAGTTTTTATGGATCCTTTCCATGGATATAGCAATCTAGTTCTACCTGGTTTTCTTTGCTTAGGCCACAAAGTGTATGGATTGTGTATTCGGGAAATAACGCCAGAACACATTGGTGCGTATAAAATGTTAGCGATTCTTACACAATAAGTAATAGTATATAATAAGTAGTTGATGATATTTTCAGTGTACGTAGCAGTAGTAATTATAATCGCATTTCCAATGTAGCCATTTGTTTTCATCGATGAAAAATGGATAAAAATTGCACCCGCATACGTCCTTCCGCCGCCACACCGCCTGCAAACGATGATTTAGTGGCGATCCCTGGATTTATAGAGCGTCCCGCCCCGCCCAGCGACTTCAATGAATAATAAATTGAAGATCTTTTTCGATATTATTGATACTTCGGGTATCTCCGTGTGATGTATGTTCGGGTGAGAATTGAAACCCTTTTATTAAAACATATATTACAGGACACGTCCCGACGGTGACACTGAATAATACGCTCCTTGTTGCGACTATTCTTTGTAGAGTTCTCTCTTATTTCGGATTTTATTACTCTAGGATTATTTATGACAGTGTCTGTATACTTTTGTAAGAAATTCGTCGAGCTATAAATCCTTTGACTTTATTATGTTTTGCTTAAGTGCCCATATAACGTATTACATTAGTACTTATATGAAAACTATGAATAAGAATTGTAGTTTTATACAATTACTAAACATATAAAAACTTAAATATAAAATGTAGTTACAAAATGAAACTTTTTTGATTTTTTAAATAGATTTGCATCATTCTCCTTGTGTATTGTTGTAATGTCAAATAAAAAAGGTAGGGACATATTATGTATCGCAAAATTTGTTTACCAGTCTAACTGCAGATTTGGCTGACACTTCCACAACCCAAAGGCAAAGCGTTGCAACTAGAATACCATCAGAATAAATGTCCTACGTGGAAGATCTGTCGCTCGCTACTACGCCAGCACTCGTTATTAGTTATTACCACAGATATTCAAGTTATTACGTAAATATTATATAGTACTAACAAATCTATGAACTGAAGGTTGATGCCACGGTTCCTTCAATATTATCAAATAGTAATTAACTTTGACCTGCAATAAAACAGTAACAGCCTTTGACAGACGTAGGTCCGATTTTAGCCATTACACGAATTCCTGGGTACATTTTATATTGGCGTTCCAACGCGTAAGATTCGCAACTGAATTGCCGTCAAATGTAGCATAGGCCTTGGAAAATGAAGTAATATAAATTCATATTCAGCTCTGTTCAATTCAAAAATAAAATAGGTTGTGGGTCTAGCGGCACCCGTAGGGCGAAATATTTTACGACTATATGCAGGTTGGGAGAGGGATGTAGGTATTCATAACGCGGCATTTTGGGCACGCACCAAAGAGATTCGAATCGATACTCTTACTATTTATTGTTAATGATAACACATATCACTGAGCTTTTGCATGATACGGTTCAAATTAAAAAAAGAAGTATAAGAATAATAATCGTATTAAACCGATTTAGTAGACGTGCTGTAAGAGCTGTAAGTATTTTTAGTGCAAAATATAAAACAGGATGGAGAACAGGAACAAGGAACAAGAATACAGTATTCTCTAGTTATGAAAACTGTTTTTTCTAGTTAGTATGGACGAGGTAGGTACACCTTCATGCCTGCATTTCACTAGGCACTTAATCATACTCTGTCCTCTGTGGAAGACTTGCATACATACGCTCACGACCATTTACCTCCAGGATAGGCAGAGACAAAACGCCCGCCACTTAAATCCATCTTAACAAACATCACGAGGTCATTAAACCTTTTTTTATGGTTGGCTGTACCAAGTGCCTACAATATGAAGTTCTTCAAGAGGGACATTACAAGATTTCTTCAGGGAGCGCGAGTGTAAAGCCCCTGGTTTCGCACACGTCCATAGGCCACGGTAACCACTTCCCGTCAGATGGGCCGTGCGCTTTCTCTTAACATCTTTAAAGGAATGTTTATGGACCGCTACTTCTCATCGCATACTCTGTGATAGCTCGCCATTACATGCTCACATTGCTATTCACTATTTTACCTTCATATTAGTATGTATTATTTATTATATATTTTATTTTTTTATTTTGTATATTAATACTTTATTGTATGCCAATTACAATATTCATGCTACAGAAATCGAGAAGACAAGAGCAGTACAAAGGGCGGCCTTATCGCTTTACGCAATTTCTTTCTTTCTTTGGATGGAATTAACATAACATAACATAAACTCACGCCTAAATGCCCGAAGGGGTAGGCAGAGGTGAAAGCACCCACATTTTGCCAGTTTATGTTTTAGGTCCCAATGTAATAGGTGGTGAGCCCATTGCCATTAACCGGGGAATTATAAACGTGCAATAAATTCACACATAACTTAGAAAAGCATCGAATAGTCAATGGTGTGTGCCATGGTAAAACCTGAGATGGAACCCAAGACCTCGTCTCAACAGTCCATTACCCATACCACTAGGCTACCGCGGTCTTATCATCTACGCAAAGGAAAGCCTGCAGGAATCGGGCTACCCCGTAGTTGGTGAGTTTGTCTTAGTTCGAAAGCCTTGGTGAAATCCTATACACTCTAACATCACGTTTTTAATAATCTTTATTTTAGTCTGCATGAGTAAATTCATTACATCGTACTTATTATTTGCTACAGTGATATTTAAATTTCAAATATATTAAATGTACATATTGGGCTCTGTGTGCCTTTGTTGACCACATTTTGAACAAGTAATGTTTTAAGGTTTAGTCTTGACTAAAACATTTCTGCGAGTCACAACGTGTAAATATGACTTTAATTACTATCTAATGCGGTTTAATAATGTTTTAGTTAATATTTCAGAATAATTATGGTTCTATCTGCGTTTATTTGAAATAATACCATTTATTCAAGGTTGCTGGTAGCAATCATATTATCAATAATGGAATAAAACCTACACATTCGTGACTTGATTACTACTGCAGAAGTTCAGACTGTCTTGCGTCACATGAACCATCGGAAAGCTGTCGGACCAGATGAAGTCCCCATCGAGGTTTGAACATCCTTACAAATCTTTATAACTGCAAACTCCTCACCGGTATGATCCCGAACCAGTTGAGACTCATTTGAAACGCTAGTTGGTAATCAAAACCATACAAACTTAGTGGTACAAAATTCTGAGTCGTCTATCCTAGCAAGTTGTCAGCTGAACAAGTGCACTAGTCGGATGTTTAAATTTGCCAAGCTAATTCCGAACGATGTATATACCAGTATGCCTTGCCAACTCGCGATGTCGGGACTTGCTCCACAAGACGTACCCACGACAGCGGCAACGCAAACATACGGTAGTGGGGTTAAACTTGCCTCGCATGTAAAATTAGTTAAATAACTCCCCGGGAATCTTCACTCTCTATATGGAAACACGTCTTTGCTCTAAGCCCGAGTGAATTAGACTAGCGAACTTGCACGCATTAAGCTCGCTTTCTAAATTAATCTACGTACTGTGGCTAATTAAGAAAAAACATTGTTCGTGAACTCGAATTTATGGTTGTTTCTGTTATAAATTACGAAAGCTTTGTTAATATGTTGTATTTAGTCTACGTCTGAGTTTTATTTGAAACAATAATAAACTTGACTGCATAAATGACTAAAGCTGGATCTTACCAGTGAAAATCCGTTCAAGTAAATGAATTTGTTTGAAGAAAACGTAATAACGAAGTTTAGCTTTAATCGATCTCGGTTCCTATCAATATTGAAACCTACTTTAAGTGATTTAAGTTATTTCTACAAAATGCAACTGGAATCTTTAATTTTGTAATGTAAATGAAATTGTAATGGCCAAGTGTAGGTTGTGTCCTATAATCACATGATTTGTTTGTCTGAAAAATTCCGGCAAGATACGAATAACATATCATCCCGAATCAAGACTTGTATGTGAGTACTGTGCTACTTTTTTGGTATTAAAAAAAAGAAGAAAAGGAAGAAGACGAATAATAAAATTACTCATTTATGTTCACTATATGGTTTATTCAGTCCTCAGTTCCAGGTTTTTCTAGGTATTATAAACGAAATTTGATATATAGTAGGTTGTAATTTAAAAGAATACATATGCTTCGTTTTTATCACGGAATATGATTCCATGGGTTGCGGGATTCCACGGGATTAGCATCCCACACGGGTGGTGACATGGGCAACAGTTAGTCTTTTAATATACTGTACTGAATAACTCATAAGTAAGCTCTCAGACGATATATTGGAATCCTTACACTAAGTAAATTGGTTTATTTCAGTATGAATCAACATAAGCATTATTACGTCTACGACAAAAAATCCAATATTAATGATGTAATTCATAGAGAGCGTAATAACAAAAAATAATACGCATTTGTACATAAATCCAATCTTATTAGGTTGTAGCCCAAATTATCTATGTTCTCTCTATATAGCAGCGTTCAGTTAGTTATGTAAGTTAATTTCAGACGCAAACATTAAGGAGATTACCTAGGTAGGTGTTTGACGATATACCTATCATGTTCATTTAAAAATGGTTTATGTTCAATTAAGGTTGTTAGGTGTCTGGGATTTGCGGGATTCCCGGTATTTTACGTCTTGTCTCGCGTCCAGTAATTCGATCTATTGTCCTGGATTCCAAAAAGTTTAATAATACGAAAAAAATATTTATCCAAACAAATAAATAGTAGGTGAACTAAAGAGCGAAACCTCCTATCCCTAGACTTGGACAAGTCTGGACATTTAATTTTGATGTATCTTGTTCTGAAATATTTTCTTTTTACAAAGCCCGGGTGGTGCAAAGCCATGTTCCATTGACTTGAAATGGGTTCGTGCTATACACATGACGTTCCGTTAATAGACATCCTAATACAGTATGTATTAGGATGTATGTACCTGTATGCTCTCAAATGTAGGACTTTTTTACAATCGTGACAAACATTATGCAGCTGTGGTCAGCTTAACTGAATCGTAGAGTCTGTCGTCATGTGCAAACACTGATTAGTACTGAGTGGCGACTGCGGTTGACGCTGCGACGAGCGGTTGCACTCCGTTATCCAGGGAACATGGAAACTGAACCTAATGAAATGTACCTATTTTCTTCTAGACAATGAATAATTCTTAACAATGACATCCTCTGTGGCGTACTAGTAGATCGTTCAAATACTACGCAGGGGCGCGGGATTGATTACCGCTCAGTGTAAATATTTGTATGCATGAATATAAATATTTGCATAGGTCTGGGTAGTTATGTGTTTAATAGTGATGATAATGGGCATGGGAAAATGTATTTAATATGTATGTATTTAAAAAATGGACCTAAGTATATATTCACATTCTAGAACCCATAACACAGGCTAGTTAAGCTATACTTACTTTGGGCCTAGAGAGTGCTGTGTAAAATGTAGGTATACCACAATATTTGTGACAGATAGATTACAGGTTAAAATCCAGACATGAACATTTTGACGCATTTGTAGTGATCGTCTATTCGATTTTGTAACTTGTTTTAAATTTTCAGTATGATAATTTTTTTTTTTATATAGGACACGTCAATTGGACTTCGCCTTGCCTGATGGTAAGCTGAAGGCAAAGTCCCAGAAAAGAGGGCCACCACTACCCACACATACCGTGTGACAATGGTGACACTCAGCTTGACGTCCTCATCATATGCTTTTTCACGCCCCGCTTAAAGGACCCGGGACTGTAGGAAGAAGGAAACACGTGAACTGGTAATGAATTCCAGGCCTTGATGGTGCGACAGAGGAAAGAGTCTCCGAACCGCTTGGTTCTTGATCGTATGTTCTGCACCGTGTGCGGATGACATCTAAGACCTGCACGTGTTGTCCTGTGTAGGAAAGGGGAGGGTGGGACTAATTGGAAGAGCTCATCAGAACACTCCCCATGGTATAGACGGTAAAATACAGCCATGGACGTAACATCTCTACGCATCTGTAAAGGTTCTAGGGTGTTCGTGAGCTCGGGATTCCCAATGATGCGGACCGCACGTCGCTGCAACCTGTCGAGAGCATCTAGTAAGTACTTTGCTGAACCATCCCAGAGATGCGAGCAGTATTCCACAAAGGAGCGAATTTGTGTCTTGTATAGAAGACACCGCTGCTCTGGCGTGAAAAATCGTCTCACTCTGTTCAGGACTCCGAGTTTTCGTGAGGCTGTTTTGATGATACTTTCGATGTAATTTTTGTTATTCAGGTTGCAGCGAACATCCATACCTAGGATATTGAGATTGTCCTGCGGTGGCAGTGGCGTGCTCTGAAGAGTGGGGAGGGGAAGGAAAGAAGATACTTTTGCTGTAAACGCACATGCCTTCGTCTTCTTGGCATTGAACTCAACCAGGTTCTCAGAGCCCCATTGAGAAATGTGATTCAGGATCCCGTCAAGCTCAGTGACAAGAAGTTGCCTTTTCTCTGCGATATCTGACTGCTTGGCCGCAGGATGTCCATGATAACTCCCATGTAAGGTGCTATCGTCTGCATAACAATGAACATTGCCGGTAGATAGCATGTCGTTGATATGCAGAAGAAAGAGAGTGGGTGATAAGACGGACCCCTGGGGCACGCCAGCATTTACCTGCAGAAACTCCGAGGCTCGTCCGTCACAAAGGACACCAATACGGTGCCCCTGCAGGAAGCTAGCAACCCAGTTGCACAGCCTAGAAGGCAGACTAAAGGCAGGTAGCTTGGAAAGAAGCGATTTGTGCCAGACTCTATCGAAAGCTTTGGCGATGTCAAGACTAATTGCCAGTGACTCGCCGTGCTTGTCCATAGCCTCACCCCAAAGATGGGTAACGTATGCTAGAAGATCACCCGTTGACCGTTTCGGCCTGAAGCCATATTGCCGGTCATTAATTAAGGAGTGATCCTCTAGGTGCCGCATGACTGTGTGTTAATTATGTGCTTGAACACTTTGCACAGCACTGAGGTGACGGCTATGAGTCGATAGTTGGCTGGCTCCGAGCGATCCCCCTTCTTGGGGATCGGTTGAACGATCGCCTCTTTCCATGTCAAAGGTACTGTACCCGAAGTGTAGGACAGCCGGTACAGGCGCGTAAGCATTGGAGACAACTCCGCTGCACATTTTTGCAAAACTACCGCTGGAATACCATCCGGACCATTGGCTTTCCGGACATCGAGTGATTGCAGCACTGCACGGACATCGCGTTGCCTGATATGGATATCAGGCATCGCGTGGTCACTGTCGGGTAGTGTCGGTGGCTGCGTACCACAATCATCGATTCGGGAGTTGGCCGCAAAGATATTAGCCAGCAGATTTGCCTTCTCTTGCGGCTCATGGGCCAGGGTCCATCAGGGTTACGCAGCGGAGGCAGCGAAGGCTGACAGAAGTGGGCTTGCACGGCTTTACCCAGTCGCCAGTAGCCACGGCTTCCCGTAGGATGCATCACTAGCTCTTGACCAAGCCACGCTATGCGCAGGGCATCCGCTCTGACGTAGGCCCTTCTACAGACCTTTGTGGCTCTGTTGTACACCGCCTTGAAGTGGCCCAGATTGGGATGGCGCGTGGCGCGCGCCCTTACCCAAGCGCGGTACGCAGACTGTTTTTGTTCAACAGCTTCCGCGCACTCGCGACCGAACCAAGGGCGCACCCCGCGGTCACCGGTGATATCGGTATATGAGATATAGTATTCTATGCTCAGACCGATCTCACCGACGACAGCAGTAGCACAATCCGATGGGTTCTTACCTTCAAAGCAGCGCTCAACCCACGGGATGGACGCAAAATAGTCACGAAGTCCATCTCAGTCCGCTGATGAGTAGTGCCAGAGACGCCGCTTCCCCTGCACGGGTCGTGGGGGCGCTATAAGAGGCACCGTGGAACAGACCAGGCAGTGGTCGGAGTTGCCTAAAGCGGCTCGCACCGACACACTGTACCGGTCCGGATTACTCGTCAGCAGAAGGTCAAGCAGAGAAGGTGCTAGGCCCGACCTTCTTGGTATCCTAGTGACCTCGTGTACCAATTGGGTCAGGCCGTGCACCAGAGCAAATGCATGGGCGGCTCTTCCCGCATGGTCTGTTTTGGAGGAGCCCAACCAGATCTCGTGGTGGGCGTTAAAAACCCCCAAAAACACCATTTTTTCATTCGGAAATCGCTCCTGCGCATCATCTGCCGCCTGACTCAGATATTCAAAGAGTCGAGTTGTCTCAGCATCTCCTGTATGGGAACGATAGAGGCACACATAGATCTGACTCGTAGGGCCATGGTCTACGTGTACCCTAAGGATAGAGAAGGATGGGTCCTCTCGGGATCTTGGTTTTATCTATGAATGTGAGGCATGGCGAAAGCCGACGTGCCGAACGGAAGGGCCCCCGTACCCCCCCCCCCCCCCCGAGTATGGTCGCCGGGCTCCCAAATCCGGTCACCAACCGGCACGACGAACCATATCGGAATTATGCGCGGCCTGGTGAGGCAGCCAAGGCCAAAGCCAAAGCCAAAGCCAACAAGGTGGTTAACCCCAGTTGGGCCCCTGTACTATACCGCGGGCGGCCAGCGGCACCACCGTTTCTACAGGTCTCCCTGTTCGGCGCATCGCCTTGCGCCATCCCCACTAGATTACGCCAAGACCCACTGGTCCCACTAGTGCTGCGACAACCACCACCTCTGCCCGGCTATGCACTTGCTGACCCCTGAACACAATCCAACCGAGATTGAATTGCTATGGAGGGTTTTTCGCAATAGTGCACGGTGGTACCCACCCGGTCGAAACTTGAGACAAATTTGTGCCACCAAGTTTCTACCACCAGTAAATCTTATTCAGAAAGAAAATATATCGAACAAATAGTATAGTTTTAGTTGTTTCAATTAGTATAGTTTTTCGAGCGCTATTTTCTTTTGAAATTTTTCACGAACTTTTTTAGTCGTGTATTTCTGGGTTTTTATGGTAGTAAATACAAACTACATTTCTCAAGGACATTAAACCAAAGATCAATGTGACAGGGCTTTCTGCAAAGTATTAAGTGATTTTTTGTATTTAATTTGGATTGGCCACCGATCGGTTGTCCATTTGCTAAACTAGTCTTTCATATTTCTTTTTATACTGACGTTTTGTAAGTCCCGATTTAATGGTCTATGCAAAATAAATGATTCTTGACTTTGACTTTGATTTGTTGTTTGTTGTGTGTGTTTTTTTATTATTAATTTTTAAAAGTATGAGTAAGAACTAAATGTACAGGTACGATGCCGATGTGGCGAAAAAAAAGAAGTGCCTTATTCAGGGAATGTTCTTCAGCTCCTTACTTCTTGAAATACTGAGGAAAACGAAATGGACTTTTTCATTTATTTTGGTGTATTGTAAATGTAGTCTAGAAAACCATTGTACAATAGAACTAATGCAGTAACAAAATAGAATGTTAGTACTTTTAAGATACTCTTAGTTTTTATTTCGACAAGAATGAGATTGTACAAAATTATTGAATCTATTTGAGAAATGATTTGGACCAATGTAATGAACGAACTACATTACATTACAGTCATATTATTAGGGATAAAAGTTGATTGAGGAACAGGAGGCACTAAATTCGAACTGTGCACTTTTTCCACAGTAGAGCAGCAGCTATAAGCATTCATAAACGGTATTTCTTTATTCATTGAATTACCTAACAGGTATAGAAATATTAATAATAATATAATTGAGGGCGAAGCACCCCTGGCCCTCAATTAGGTACCATTCCACGATACCATCCCATGATATAACTACAATTTTATACCTTTAAATCACATCAATTATTTTGATAATTGCATTTGAAATATGTTGGGTGGTTGTATGCGTGATATGTATGTATTTATAAAAAAAAATAGTTTAAGAAAACTATATACCGTTCTTTATTCAGTTTAGGTACATAAAATATTCTATTATAATATACAATTACTTACAAATTAATATAAAACTATGCTAACTATACAATATATACAAAAATGGAATAGAGAAAAAGAGGGAGACCGTAATTTTAGGCATCGAAAAATTCCTCCCCATCGATCTTTACTGGTACCTTGCCCAAGAGGCTGGCGGCATTACCACGCTGAATGGCGATGCCAATTCTTTGAGCGAGGTAAAGGCCAGCCTTATGGTCACGGGAAGCGTCGATTAGTCGCTTCGCTATTTCTTTGAACAGCGCGCGCGCGCTTGGACCCCACGGACCCAACGTTTCGACTCCAAACGGCTCAAATATATAATTAAAGTAAATAAAAAAGTTAAATTGGTATATTTGCGCCGTTTGAGAGTCTCCGCTGATGCAGCAGCAGCGCATGCGCAGTCCATCGTACTTGGAAGATGGGAAGGCACCAGGGTGTCGACACAAGTTGCATCCCATACCAAAGGCCTACCCATCTTCCAAGGTATCAACGACATACCGTCCGGTCTCTTACCATCGTCGCGAGCCAAGCCAACAGGTTCAAGTATAGCTGGCACGCCGACAGTGACAAGAGCTCGACGGATAATGTCGTTAATGTTTGCATGTCAGGACATGCGGCCTGCGCTCCTGTTGCAAGACAATCCGTGATGTCCAAGGCTATCGACAGCTTCTCCACAGAGACACCGATGCGGAGAAACACACGGTGCACCCAAACGGAGGCAAGTCGCAATGCGGAAGGTAGTGTCGTCCAACATTGTTCCAATGTTGAAGGTATTCGCCTTTAAGAAAACTAAAAAACACGCTTTTAGAACGCACTAAAAATTACAAAATATTTCGGACATTTAGTTTGATGACTCAAGAGTTTTCCCTTTACCAAATCATCATTAGATCGCAGGTAAACATAAACCATTTCAGTTCGTGATGAACGATAAATAATTACCTATGCGAAATGGTTAAAAGTAGGTAATATTGAATTTGTAATGACGTTTCTTAGCTAGTCATGTATTGTCATCAGAACTCAGAGCGAGTGCAAAATTTCATCCTAATTTAGGACTGGGAAGTGGGTCAAATTAAGATGCCAAGATTTTCTAACATACATAGTTTTGTCAAGATTTTCTTACATACATAGTTTTGTGTTTGTTATGTAGTTTTGACGACCTCCGTGGCGTAGCGATAGAGCATTCGACTGCTATGCAGGGGGCGCGGGTTCGACTCCCGCTCAGTGCAAATATTTGTATGCATGAATATGTATATTTGCATTGGTCTGGGTGTTTCTATGTATAATATGTATGTATTTACAAAAAAAAAGTATCTAAGTATGTTTATCCGCATTCTAGATCCCATAACACAAGCTAGTTAAGCTATGCTTACCATGGGTCTAGATAGCGTTGTGTAGAATGTTGTGGAATATTTATTAATTTATTATTATTTATAGTTAATTACAAGTGAAGCTTATAAAAGCTTGTTAAAAATGTATTTAAGTATGTTTATCCGTAGTCTAGATTCCATAACACAAGCTAGTTTCGCCGTGCTTGCCATGGGTCAAGATTTATTTATTTATGTAACGAGCTGCTACATAGGATGTACTTTTTTTATTGCAGGACATTCTACACAGCGCTATCTAGACCTATAGATTGACTTTCCATACTAATTAAATTATAAGTTAACTAGCTATTGTCTGCACTTCCGCCTACGAGGAATTTTTATCCTGGACGAGAGAAGTAGAAAAGTTAGCTTGATTCATAAACGAACATTCAAACATCTTCACAAAGTTTCACTTAATTTATAATATTAAGTGAGAATTAGGATGAAAAATAAATCCCTAAGAAACCAATAATTGCCCTTCCAGCAACTTCAACATCTTAGTTCTCATTTATCGGGTTCAGTAATTGCAGGCTGGTCCAGTTGAAGGGAATGAGTTTTCTATTTATCTAAAGAGTCAACTAAGCTCAGTTGGTTAGCTATTTGTGGGAGTGCTTGCTAGTTACTTACTGTAATAGTTTGTATGACGATAAAGAAGTTATAGATAAAGCCATAACAGTGAGAACTATTGAGAAATTTTGTAGCAATTAATATGGCTGAACTAAGCTTGTCGCAGAAACCCAATTTTCTTCTATACATGAATCTTGAATTGACATTGGTTTACACGGGGTAATCAAGCAACTTTAAGATACGATTGTGTACTACGAACTATAACATTAATCTTAATCGATATAACATTACAATTTTTAAGTAACAGTTGCATTCTAAGCTTACAATTTCTTTAATGACCGCCTTGGTTCGTTCCGCTACCTTTTCCTTGAATTCCCTATATCTGGCAGAAATTTGATACTTCGAATTTAATTTGGCATAACCGATTCGGCATACTTTTATTTATTCGAACATTTTCGAGGCAAAATAATTTGTAAAGTAATATTTTGACAGAATGATCATTTTACCCGAATTAGCATAGGCATACTCTTCAGATAACAGAATTTTATTTGCCATAAATACCTGTCGCAGAATAAAAATTCTGCAAATTTTTTATTTAGCATAACTTTTATTTAAAATAAAATTATGAATATATTTTCGCATGGCATACAATAAGATTTTAAATTTAAATACACACTTGACGATGCCTGGCGCTTCGGCCGCATGCAATTTTGATCCTGCTACTATAAGGTTTAGGTTTAAAGAATTTATTCTCAAAAAGACATACACAGTCACTTACATGAGAACATAACAATAAATAAGTACTTAAATAGGTCACCGACACGACAAGAGAGGGGTACTCATTTGGCGGTTCCGATCTCAAAAGTATGTTTGCCTAATCACGCTTCAATTCAGTATGTAGGCTGACAGTTGAGACTTAAAATCGCGAAACGAGCTTACATTTTTTATTTCAGACGGAAGACCATTATATATTTGTGCTCCTTCATAGGTAATACTCTTTTTTGCGTAATTTGTACGTATTTTTGGCAAAACAAGCAAACTAGGCCGACGAAGACTGCGTTTACTTGTCATTGATTTCTTCATAAAACTTATATTGGTGTGGATGGCTCCATCCATAATTCTTCTAATCAATATACAAGTGGTGTACAGATATAGTTGCTTGATATTCATAAGCTTTGTTTCCTTATACACTTCACTATAAAATCATTTTTATTGTGGTTCCTTTCACCACCAAATTTTAACTGGTTAAAAAAACAAAATTACTCTTAGAGTCTTGAAAAGTGTAAACTTGTGATAGAAATGAATCGCTGCAAATCCGACTTCATGTAGTCTTGTTTGCCCTATCCCTAGAGCGTTATTTAAATCCGCGCAGGCGGCGCGGACGGACAAGACGATCCACGAGTTGGGAGCTGGTGGTGGGCGTTACAACACTGCTTGTGTGGGGCTGCCGGAATCCCGCCGGAGCTGCGACAGAAACGATGCTTACTGCATGCGTGCTGCATGCTTACTGCATGCGTGCTGCATGCTTACTGCATGCTTACTGAATGCTTATTGCATACTGTCTTATTGTAAGCTGCATGTTGCATGTTACATCTATACTGCGTGCCTGATGCTTGATGCATGCTGCACGCCTACTGCATGTTATATGCCTGCTACATGCAGGGTTACTGCTTTATAGGTATTTAAACTATCATGGTCACTGACATCAGTATCAGAATAAACGGGATATTTACCATGTTTCATTATTTTGAGTTTCCGATATTTCGGCGCGATCATGGTGCTTGCAACAGCGCCGAAATATCGGAAACTCAAAATAATGAAACATGGTAAATATCCCGTTTATTCTGATACTGAGGGTTACTGCTTGTTTCATAATTGCATCCGTGTTGTGATTTGACTTAAGTCAAGTCGTGACCACGGGTGCTGCAACGCATCCGAAACGTTGGCAGAAATAGTAAGTTCCATGATTTAATCGCGATAAGTCCCGATACGTTGTATAGTTATGAATTCACATTCAAATTCAAATTCAAATTTTATTTGCATAAAACATGGTGTACATAGATGTTAAAAAAGGTTTACAAAACTGAGCATGCATGTTTTGCCAGTGGTGTACTAGCGCACAAATATTTATTCCCTATTAACTTTGATTAAAAATTCGTCAATGCTATAGAAGCTATGTTCATTTAGCCATTTATATAATTCTTTTTTAAATTTTTTAGTGCTCAGTCCTTTAAGATACATTGGTATTTTATTGTAAATTCGTACACACATAGCAAGGCAACTCTTATTGTATTTGGTGGACTTCGGGATATCACTCAGCACAAGCCTATAGGGATCTCTCCGACTACGTGAGTTTACACTTTTTGCTACTTTGAATAGATCACTATGCTGCCACACAAACAGACATATCTCATAAATATATAACGATGGCAACGGTAACAGATTGAGTTTTTTAAACAACGGTCGACATGACTCGTCTGGTTTAATTCCACATATAGCCCTAATGCACTTCTTTTGAGCAATAAATGCTTTATTGCAATCTGTACTATTACCCCACACTATAAGGCCATATCGTAATACAGATTCTACGTAAGCACGGTACGATATTATGGAAGTTTTACGGTTAGTGATCAGTTTTATTTGCCTTAAAGCATATACGTATTTATTAATTTTATTTGTTACGCATTCAATTTGAGTCTTCCAGCTCATATGTTGATCCAACATTATTCCTAAAAATTTTGTCTCCTTGACTTCTTTTATTTTTGGTATATTCAAATCAAAATTAAACTTCTCATTGTAACATTGGTTAAATTGCACGTATACTGATTTGTTAAGATTAATTTTTAAATTATTTATATTTAGGTATTCGATTAGCATGTCAATAGTATTATTTATTTCATCTTCGTGATATTTCATTGCATTTCCTGTTTTTTTTGATGTCACAATAATCGAGATGTCATCAGCATATAAGATGCATTTGTGATTTAAAATACTGGTAATATCATTGATATATATCAGAAACAATATAGGGCCTAACACACTCCCTTGAGGAACGCCACATACGTTGTATCGAGAGTCAGATAGATAGTCCACAACATTACAGTTTTTGTCGATTTTTGTGGTTACAACACGTTGTTGTCTGTTTCTCAGGTATGTTGATAGCCATAGAAGTGCAGGTCCCCGTATACCAATAGTGTCAAGTTTATCTATCAAAATGTCGTGTGAAACGTAGTCAAAGGCCTTAGGTAAGTCAAAAAATAAACCCGTAGTCAAATTATTATTATTAATATTAGTCAGCGTTATGTTTATCAAAGAATATATTGCTAGAGTCGTAGATTTTTGCTTTTGAAACCCGTGCTGCTCGATACCTATTAATTGAAATTTATTACAGTAACTTATTAGCCTTTTGTACATACATTTTTCGAAAATTTTCGAAAGAATTGGAATTAATGTAATTGGGCGATAGTTATTGATGTCGGATTTTTCTCCTTTCTTAAAAATAGGCTTAACTATTGATATCTTTAACGCATCAGGGAACACTCCACATAAAAAGGATTGGTTTATTAGATGTGTCAAAACCGTCACTATTTCATCTACAGACGCTTTTATAATTTTGGTGCTAATTTCGTCGTAGCCTTCCGACCTGGTGTTTTTTAATGCCATTATTTCCTTTTTTACTTCACTTACAGTCATTGGCATTAGATACATAGAATTAGCTTGCGTATGTCTTATATTTAAGTGGGTTTGGTTCTGACCTGTCGGGCTATTAATCATATCAATGAAATTATTATTGAAAGCGGATGCTATGTCAGCTGGATCTGTTATTGTTTTATTGCCTATTTTAATTGTGTCTATGTCATCCTTACGTTTAATGTTGAGTGCTTCATTTTTGATAACCCTCCAGGTTGCGATACATTTATTGTCATGTTTATTTATAAATGTCATATTTTCGTTCTTCTTTGAATTAAAAATACATTTTTTTAATAAATTAGAATATGTAACGTAATTAGTTTTATTAACAATAGTTTTATTTCTGTAGTAATTGTAACGCAACATTCTTTTCGTTTTACAGCTTTTTTTTCAAGCCTTTGGTAATCCAGTTTTGTCTTTTAGCGGTATTATACATTTTTATACGGATTTTGGGAAAACATAGGCTGTCAAAGAGACGCAGCATACGTGAAATTCATTGAATGCTTTATTAACGTCATTTTCTTTGTAGATATCGTCCAGCTTAGACTTTGCAGGCATTCTTTAAATCTCTGAATATAGTTGGCGCTATAATCTCTTTTTAATATCGAGTATGTCATAGGTTTTTGTTCTTTGTATGTGACGGGAAAGCTCAGCATTTGTGCTGTGTCGTGGTCAGACAAGTTCAGTGGTAACACAGTGGCCGTTGCATCTGAAATGTTACTTATTATATGGTCTAGGCAGGAACTCTTACGAGTTGGAACATCAATGTGTATTTCTAATTTATGATTATATGACAAATCCCTCAAATCGTCACTAATTTTGGTCTTTTTGAGCGTATTTATATTTATATCCCCGACCAATACTATTCGCGATTTAAATTTGTACTTGTTATTTATAACATGTAACAGATTATGTAATTTAATTAGAAATAGGTTTGGATCTGATGCTGGTGTGCGATAGAGGCATATTATGATTAATTTATAAACGAGGATTTCTACGCCACAAACCTCAAACATCTTTTGTGCAGCATACTGTTGTAGGAATTGCATTTTGTTGAAATGAAGGTTATTTTTTATGAGAATGCAGGACCCTCCTCTTTGCTTTTCTCTGCAGTAGCTATCACCTAACTCATAATTACGAATTTGTAAATAGTGTTCAAAGTTTTTTTGTAAAAACGTTTCTGTTAAACATATTACATCAGGTTCCCTATTTTTTTCTCGTAGCTCCTCCAGCGTTAACTCGAATATTTCTTTCTTTGATAGGATACTAGCGATATTTTGGTGAAAAATTTTAAAATCATACTTCGATAGATGTGTTTTTGCCTCGAAAAAATGTTACGTCTTTTTTAATTACCGGATAGTAATCTGTTAACAAAACTTTCTTTTTAACCACTGTTTTGTT
This sequence comes from Eilema griseolum, assembly GCA_963662185.1. Classification (NCBI taxonomy): domain Eukaryota; kingdom Metazoa; phylum Arthropoda; class Insecta; order Lepidoptera; family Erebidae; genus Eilema; species Eilema griseolum. The sequence goes on along the minus strand of OY759230.1, from coordinate 21,312,915 downwards.
TAATGTATTGTCAGCGAGATTTTTGGACATCGGTTCAAAATAGTAAGGGATCGTACCTCTTGTCATTTTGTGAAATAGCATTTTGTTTAGTTTATTAGATGCCATATGTTTCCTTACCTCGCTAAAGTTTGAAATATATTTTTGGTCATAATCTATAGAGTCAATAACATAATTAATTGATTTACAAATTTCCGTAACATCATAATAATAATCATTACCACAACATTCCACATATTTGCAGTTCGTGTACAAGCTACATATTTTTTTAATACAATTATTTAGTTTAGTAATACATTTATAATTATTTTTAACTACACTCAATACAATAACTTTGTTTTTATTAAATGTCTTTAACAATGTTTTCAATTGTAGAACAATCAGTTTCAGGTCATAGTCATTTTCACCCAGACATACAACAATTTTGTCGTTTTCATTAAATTTTATATTACGACAGTTCTTCGTTATTTCACTACTTAATGCATTTGGTTTCGTTGTAGCAGTAACAGCATATTTATTATATTGTGTGTTTCGTCTCGAGTGATATAATTTAGCAGCTAATCCAACGCATTGCTGGGCACCCAGAATAGCTATTTTTCTATCCAGCTTCTGATTAATTTCATTAGTGGTAGAACTTGTCGTCGATTTAGGTATGGTTGACGGTAGCTTCACTTCAGCGGCGAAGCTTAACTTCCGCGTAAAGCAAGCTATTTCCTCCCTCAGAGTTGCTACTTCATGGTGGGAGCTGTTTAACTGATCCTGTAGTTGTGTCAACTGTATTTGTAGGCAGAGTATTTTTAGGTGTCTGTCAGGATAGTGAGTCGGAGACGAGGGTGTAGATGAAGTGCAGTGAGAAAATAGTGAATGTCTTTTTTTCTTCTTTGCACTGTAGTCATTCATAACACTTTCCGAAGTAGTGGAGCATAGCGACTTCAGTAGTTTATTTTCGTTTTTAAGTTTAGTTGCGTGGAGGTCATTATTTTCTAAGATAGTGTTCTCCAGTTCGCTTTGCGTACTAGTCAGCTCCTGAGTCAGCTGAACTATAGTGTCTTTCATTTCCGCAATTGAGACTAAATCAGTCAGTGTACCATCCACACTTCTTGATAATACACCAGCACTAGAGAAGGATTCTTCCAAGGTGTCACAGTAAGTAAGTACGTGTGAGTCAGCGGTACTGGTAGACGGTACGGTACTGACGGTACTGTCCAGTGTATGATGTATGGGGCTAACCGTACATTTATTACTTACCAGTTGACTTCGCTTTTCAGCTGTCTTATCCTGTTTTGGAGAACATTGTTTTTTTCTAATTGTGATGTTGCTGTTATTTTCTGATCCTGATTTGATATTGGAGCGTTGTGATTTAAGTGTTGCCATCTTGCGGATTTGAATGGTAGCTATTTTTTTCTGCTTTGTGGACATTTTTGTTTTTTAGAAATCTTCGTATAGAAGTCGCTTGTGTTGCATACAATCTATTTGTCAACAAACGAACTTTCTATTATAGATAACTATTTTTTACAGTGTTTTTGTATTTTCGAAATGTTCTCAGTTCTCACAATTCAAAGTCATTTACAAAAAGAGTATTATGATACTCGGTATCGAACTCACGACGCATGCGCGCCGATCTGTATGTCAGGCCTCCCGACCAAAGTGTATCTATAAAAGTTGGCAAAATAGGAGTTCTGTTCACTTATTTTAGATGGTAGTAGATCAGTATGAGTCATTAAACCAGTTCGATGTCAACATGCAAGTCACTGTCACTGAGTTTGAATTTCAACTTTTTTCATAACCGACAATATAATGTTTATTTTGATGGAATTCACTTTTGAACACTCTGCGTAGATATATTTATTGTTTAGGGCACTGCCACTTCACGTCTTTAGCTTTTTAAATAAATATTATTCACAATTTAAGTTTATTTCACTCAATGTATAAATTCGTGTTTATTTAGTAATCGTGTCAGCTAGCTCGAGGATAACGTTTGTACGTGTTTATTATATAGTTTTATATTAACTTAATTATTTTGTTGTAAGGAATTAGCACTTTTTACTATTTTTTAAATAAAATATATACGGAGCCGATGTTGACGTTACGACACACTGCGATAGTTTAAAAATAACATTACTGCTTGCTTGTTTGCATGAATGGTGTATGTTATATTTAATTGTTTTTACTTTTTTGCTGTTTGTAAATATTTGTTGTTGGTAAATGAGCTGAGAGCCATCTCCGCTTGATTTACACTTTCAAATGAAATTTTTGTAAATTTGCCAAAATAAAATGTATTTTTATTTATGTAGGTACTATCATCAACCAACCACAAACTAAAGACTAACAACAACCACAAAAGACTTGCAGACAACTAATAACAACTACCCTTTTTCTTCCTGACTTGACTAATCTTGACTTTTCCAAAACTTCTGACAGAATGTCGTCCGTTAATTAGCAGGAATACCGAGTCGTAGTTGTGATTGACTGCGGTACTGAAAATCTTATTGGGACCCGATTCATCTCTACCCTAAAAACTACAATTGGTTTTTTTTTCAACTACACCATTAAACCGCTTCACAAAAAAATACACTTACGAGACTGTATATACCTACTCAAAGTTTGTAGCATCTTGCAAATGGTAGCTTAATGTCCTTACACAAACATTAATATATACCTACACACTCCAAAGACACTCCCGAGAAGCTAGCGAACCATTTATTCAATGTTTTAAAGACGTATGGTATGTTCGATGGAAGAAAGGCTTTGCGTTGATCCATTCCACTAAAAGTTTTCAACAACAGTTCAAACACTTTGTGGTTCGACATACAGGGTTCGCCTTTCAATGTGGAAGTCTTTGTGCAGTTGTGCATTAGATCGATTATTCTAACCTAAATAGCTATAAAGTGCTAACATATTCTAACCTATATCCTCCTCTCATTTTATATGAGAATGAGAAACGTTACACATTTGCCATTATATTCTTGGAACCTTCGTTGACTTTGATCTTTCACCTAAAGTGGAACTGGTTTTCTTAAAGTAGAACAACATTAATATAGTTACAACAATTGGTTTACGGGACCCGAGCACGATCAGGGTCCAAACCGGTATACTTGCTGATTTAAGGATAAAGCTTTAGCGCAGGCTTTTCTCTGGCAGTTGTTGCATAAGTAAATTAAAATCAAAGTAAGTTAAACTATGAAATAGTGGAGACTGGCGTATATTTATGGGGATTGCAATTATTTTCTCTCATCAATTCGAATACACTTTTATTTATAACAGTTCAAAATTATAATAATCAGTTATTTATTACTATGAATAAATTAAATAACTTCATTGTTCTGAAGTTAAAGGAAGCTAGATACCAATTACATTATCGTTAATCAATTGCTTTCAGCGTTAAGAGATTTATTAGCTCACACGTGTGAGCTTCCCGGAAGTTAAAATCACAGTCTTATACTAGTACTGACATCAATCTACAGGTCAGATAAGGTTTCTTAGATAGCGTCGGATGTAGATTCTGTGGCGTTTAAAAAAGTATTTTATCTTTTTAAATATCATGCACGTATCGTTGAAAGGTTTGATAGTCAGTGTTGTTATAGTCAGATTATTTGATTGAATGCGTGGTATTTTTCTCAATTTGCAAGAACCATAATTATGGCCCACCGAAAGCTTCTAAATATTTTTTCAATCAATTAGTCCATTACTGGAGAGAGGAGGCTATGGAATACTGTTTCCACGCTGACCAGACAGGCTGGTATAGAGTATTCTTTCGAGTTTTTCTTCTTGTGTAGTAATATTGTCTGTATATTTTTCCCCATTAGCTACCTACCGAATGTTCTACTGCATAAAAAGTCTAGCAGAACTCTTTTTAAATATTCTATATTACATTATTTTAGAGAAGGTATAGTTGGCCCCGAAGAATAAATATGTGAAAATACTATTTATATTCACAGTAACATTAATATACATTACAAAGACCCACAGAGCGATTAACAAACATCTAAAATGCCAATAACAATAAACAAATTATGTCTTTGCATAACTTAGTCTTGAGAATTAACTTTAATTATTCCATAAATTCAAACGAACACCCTCACATTATTAGCATTCACGACGTAACTACAGATGAAATAAAAGGGTTGAAATTCCAAATACTTCAGGTCAACTTAATTTTCGCGAAAATTGCAAGTTTAATTTCTTCCTGTTAAGAGTCCATTTCATCTGTCCCGATTCGGCTTTGTCCTCACAATTAATTTAGTATGAGGAAATCTCCCTTCCGTGACAGTGTTACAGCATTTACTTTTCTTACAGCAGTGACTTTCATTTATATTTCAAAAGACGACTAGCCGTTATAATGAAATTGTTTTAAAGGCCGGCTTATGATTTATTTATTAACATTGAATCCGCTGAATTATGTCGTTATGGCTGACTTAATTAAAGATCATGAAGTTATACCTACTTCTTTTGTATTCTGTTTGTGAATGTACAATTTATTTTGAGCAAGTATTGGACGTCTGTCTGTCTCTGAACTGAGTAAAAATATTAATTTAGAGTATAATATTTTGTAGTCTACTGACTTGCTGAAAGAATAAGTTTTGTCGGGTTCACCCGCTATATCTATGACCAATAGTTAATAGACATACTGACATTAATTTTCTTTGTTGTGATAATGTGAACTTCAATTCGCTAATTATGATTTTCGGTCCCACTTTTTTTCTTTTTTTTACGTGCACAAAATCCCTATGGATACCCCCCCCCCCCACCGGAGCCGGTGGAAGAGGTTATGTCGGACTCGAACCGACCAAAACGCACGCCACCTGTGGGTCGTTTTTGGTTGCCGAATGTGAGCTTGACAGGCATATCTCTCGCACGATTTTCGGTCCCATGTATACTCATAGCTTATTACAGTCAAGCGGGCACTTAGTCATGGACTGTATGCTGCATGAGAGTTTACGTATGTTTAATGAGAACAGCCCTACTGGTTTGTAGAAGGTGACTAAGGTCGGACTGGAGGACCGGAGGACCTTATTGGGTCCTCTGAGAACGCAATCCAGGAAGTAGCTCAGTGGAACAACAAAAATAGAGAGTAGAAATCCCGTCGATTCGACAGAAGAAGCAGAAGATCACTAACTAATTTTATTAGATACTAGCTGTTGCCCACGGTTCCGCCCGAGTGGAATTCAGATTCTGTTCCAGCAATTTTTATGATGCGGAAGTTCCCTTGCATATCACCCCCGTCGATCATCAGGAATGGTTACGTGGGACTCGTACCGTCAAAAATTACATCCCATCTCGGGTTTTAAGATTGTAAGATTGCCTAGAAAATCCCGCGCTCCCCGGCTGAACCTGGGTCCCCTACTACTGTTTAAGATGATCCCCACAGAAGTGAGAAGCACGGTGTCCCTATCAAACCTCGGAAAGGCAGACGTGGGCCACTTACTCTTCGCCGAGCAGAGACATAGCTGAATTCTTGAAGCTGAAGGCTTGATCAGCAGGCCGTCGTCGTCAATGCCTATCATCCCTACCCGGAGCTTCCCCGTGATCATGGTGCTTGCAACAACGCCGAAATATTCGAAACTCAGAAAAGTACAACATAGTAAATATCGTCATAACTTTAATACTAATTGATTTTGTTAAGAATGTTTAAAGGTATAAATACCATGATCTGATTTTGATCGGCTTTTCTGCTTGAATTTATTTCGGCGCGCGTAATTTTATAAATTGCGATATCCCTCAAGTTATTCATAATGATAAAATAGTTTAAATGGAAAGTTTGATCTATATTAAATACATAATATAAGGAATAATACTGTATTGTTAAAAATAGCTTCGAAAATGACACATTATTTTTTTGTAACTTATAAAGGTTAAATTGATTTCTGTGGGTTTTCATAAGGAGATAAACATAACTTTATGTTTACCTTCCCTTTTTAAGTTATAAACTTCCACAGTACTTACACTTATTTTGTAGCACAGCGCACTAGATTTATGGAATTTTATAGGTCATTTTTTTACACCCTGGATTGCATTATTGGAGTTTTAGTTAGGATTCATAATTTATTTGGAAATGTTATTAGCCTATATTAGTCAACGATAATGTAGATTTCTAATAGAAGAATATTTTTAAATTATGGTGCAGTATTTTTGAGTTTATTCGAATACAAAAATACAAATCTATGTATATAGATGTGTGGGAATCTGCCGGATTTGTTACCATTTATGATCACTGCTTTGCTCCATTTTGTAGTAGCTTGATGTTATATAGCCTATAAACTCCGTCGATAAATGGACTATTGAACAGAAAAAGAAAACAATTTGAACCAGTAGTACTTGAGTTTAGCGCGTTCAAAAAAACAAACAAACAAACGAAGTTTTCCCATTTATAATTATAATATTAGTTTCGATTATAGCACAAGAAGTTCTCATCAATATCATAATAATTGACAAATATTTCAATACCAATTTTATGAATATTTTTGACATAAAAATAACATTTACATCCCATTAACAAAAGGCTAGTTTAATTTTCACAATGCAAACAAAATCTAAAAGCACTCTATTATTTTAATAGCGGATCATTTTTCCACACTCCCCTCGTTCATGTTTAAAGAAATAGCCACTAGTGCGCTTTTATCGATAAAAAAACCAACCCTCTGGTTAGTTGACCTATGAAGGAACTTTTTCAGTGGATAAATACGACTAGTAACACCCAAGGGAGTGATTCATCACGTTACTGAGTAGCCGAGTCCAGAACTATTCGCTCTGAAGTTGGCAGAAAGAATGATGCTCTTGGAGGCTATGATTTTATATCAGTGTTTGGAATGATATCGCGTGGGGTAAGTTTTTTTGTCTTTGTGTGGTAATGTTTATTTATAAAATTGCAGATAGATATTAATTAATTACAGCTTTTATACCTGCATTGTTCAATTAACTTACGCTTATAACCCAATGAATGGTGGACTGTGTTTTTTTAGTCATTAAAATAAAACTAAAGCATTCAACTCCCGTTTTTCAGCTGAACACTTGTTTACAACTCATCAAGGTATTTGACACTTCATATTTTGTGTTAAAATAACGTTATAAGAATGCCCAATAACCATTGCAAAATGTTTTACCTATTTGATATTTAATTCTTCTATCAAAATCTTTCGCAAAACAATAAACGGATAATGTAATTCCGTCGCAATCGACTAAAGTGAGATGAGAACGGATACGGAGCTACGTGAAGGTTTAGTAAAAATATTTACGTATTTTAATAAAGATTCACTACTTTATTTCAATTAATTATTGTGTAGCGACGGCTGTGAATCTTCAGTGTATTTCGACTCTCGCTCGGCCGGTTTTATTAAAATGATAGGCATTTAGTATGACGTCGGGTAAGGTTTTCGTGTATACTTAATAGGTTTATACATATAATAATTTGTTGTGACCGGTACTTATAATTTATAGCGAATGAAGTTTGAAGAGATATAGTTTAGGGTACGTCCAGTAAGCTTGGAATATAAAAATTTGTGGTATGTTATTTACATTATCAGTACATAGACAGAATTGAACGACATTCTAATTAGTCAACAACATGAACACCATATTTACACTGACGACAGTAAACATGACGAATTGGTAGGAGCCGCCTTTGTGGTATACACTCCACAAAACACCTGTATCACCAAAACTTTCAAATCACAGTATTTCAAGCCGAACTGGTGGCCATCGACCAAGCCTGTCAGTGGCTACAAAAGCAACAGGCTGCCAAAGCTTTCATCATGACGGACTTCAGATCGGCTCTGGAAGATATTACCAATATTCACAGCACACATCAAATCACCACTAACATTCAAAAGTTTTTACATACCACACAAACCCAAATTAACTTAGTTTGGGTTAAGGCTCATACAGGCACACATGACAATGAGGCTGCAGATATAGCAGCCAAGTCTGCGGCTTTCGAAACCTGTTCACCCATTCTACCATACACTTCCCGTTAAGTTACGTTAAAAACAAAACTAATCTCTGACAAATATACTGAAAATATCAAAGGGAAGATTATTAAAACTTGGTGCCCGTCACTCACATACCTGCACGAGCTCATCAACACAACAGGACACACTTTTGCACTCACACAATTACTCACTAACCACGGCTATCACAAGCACCAGATTTCACATCACCGACAACGACCTTGCGGAAGAGGTTATGTCTCTCCTCGGGTGTGTGGGGACTACAGAGTCCCCAACTTGTCCCCGGAAAACGGGGAGGCGCGCCAGGCGCGCCGCCGCCGCGGCCTGCTTCTGCCAGGGTGACAGGCGTCGCCACCTGTCACCCCTTTGTACGCGGGCAGCTTGGCTTGCGATCCTTCGTCGCTACCGCTGCCGCTCCCACCCCGCCTCCTCCTTCACGAGCATTACTTGCTTGCAGGAGGCGCCGGCCGCCCACGCATCCGCGCAGCGGACTATCGCCGCGAGGAAGGTGGAGAGTGTGAGAACCCTCACTCCTAGGACCGCCACAAGCTCCCACCTCGGCGTCTCCCACGCCGGACACTCGGTGAGCGTGTGCGGCCCCGAGTCCTCGGTCGCGGCGCAGTGATGGCACTCGGACGTTGGCTCTCCGTTGGTTTCTCCATCCGACGCAGATACTTCCGACGAAGCACCCGTGCTCGGTGAGAGGCTGCCGTGTGGCCTCTTTAGCCACTCCCCCATGATGGTTCTTACCGCCGCTACTACGGCGCGCCCTGTGCCTGGTGTTGCCCCTGTGACAACACAACAACTCAGACTTTTACACACCTCAATCTAGCATGCCCACGATTCACTCGTACAAGGCTAGAACACGAACAACTCTACCACTGCGATAACGTGAGCCCATACAAATTCATGATTCTGATTATCAATAACGCCACCATTCGCACTTTTATGACTCACATCACCCACATAGTCAACACACTTAAGAAATTCAATAACACATAACACTCATATAATTCAACATATATATCATGATATTCATTTAATAATTTCTGTATCAAATAACAGAATGGACCGTAACGTAATAACCTTTTTTTTTTGTTTACCCTCAAGGTAAGCCCACCTGTGTGAAAAAAATGTAATCAATCTATTATTTAATTTATAGATGGTGGATGAATGATACATTCATGGATGGTAATTAGATGAGAATAGATTTTATGATAACGTTAGTCTTTACAACCTTTACAAACTGAAATACTTGTGTCAGGAGTGAATCCACGTCTTTTATTTACGTACTTGATGAAGTTTAAACCAGCAACCTCGTAATTAGCATTAGTGCCTTAGCGGTAAATATAGTTACCAAATAAAATACAATAAACATTAAAGTAATGTCTAGTAACGATTACGTTGTAAATTATTGTAATATCATATAGGTGTACTAATATGTAGAAAAGAAATAAACTAAAGTGGGATAAAATTTACTTAGCACAATTCCAGAGAGGCTCGTACTAAAAGACATTTGGCACATTTCCTAGGCATATGAAATAAGTAGGTACATAAAGTATATTGAGTTTGTATTCGCGTTCGACGCCAACCTCTTAGAGAAATTGGCTGCCATTGTACGTACTTGAGGGTAATCCGTAATTTAACGTATTTCTTTGTTGCTATAGATAACCTCCTATTTTTATTGCTTATTTTATTCGCAATCAAAATATATTGTACTTGATATGTTTGTTAAATGTTTAGTTGTTTAGATATATTACTAGCATGCTCTATTCTAGTTCCAGTTCTCGACTTTTTGGGCCCCAGGCCTTTGAGGCCAAGTCAACTTCACCTGTAAGCCAATACACCAGTTGTGTTCCCAGCGGTGAGTAGGGTAGCCAGAGCTCACTGGAGAATTTGTGCTGTCAGTGGGATGACTAAAGGCTTGTCCTGCTTTGTCCTCTACACTGATGGCACAGAAACTCTGTGCTTACAGGGTCGGCAGCGCGAGTGTGGCTTCTCTGGTGTTACACACGTCCATAGGCCACGGTATCCACTTTCCATCAGGTGGGCCGTACGTTTGTCTGCCACCTAAGTGGTATAAAAAAAACACCTGCTAGATGGATGAAGCCCTGGCGCATATTTTTCTTTTTGACTACGAGAGGAAAGCGCCGTATTCAACAGGTAATAACGCTAAGATGATGATATTCTATTCTAGTTCTATTTCGTACTAAATGTGTTTTTACAGGAGGTAGGACACGGCGGTATTTCCGCCCAATTGAGCAGTCCGACTGGGGAAGTACCTCCGCCCTAAAGAATATCGCCGTTATAATCACCTCGTGTTGTGTTCCCGGCGGTGAGTAGGGTAGCTAGAGCTCACTGGAGAGTTTTTGTGCTGTCAGTGGGACGACCAAAGGCTTGTCCTGCTTTGTCCTCTACACTGACGGCATAAAATCTCTGTTTTTACAGGGTCGGCAGCACGGATGTGACTCCACTGGTGTTACACACGTTCATTGGTCATGGTAACCACTGTCCATCAGGTGGGCCGTGTGCTTGTCTGCCACCTAAGTTGTATATTAAAAAAAATGTGTACTGATTTGTTGATATTTCTTCAAATCTAAATAAGATTCTCCTTCATTTAGTCATTCTCTTCATTTACGGTCATATCCAGTGCCTCTTTTTATTGTAAATAGGTACTTCGACCGTTCCGCTTTTGTCCTTTCAAGTTATGAGTTTCTAATACATAGGATTCTTTTCAACATTAGTTATATAGGCTGGCTTAGCCACTCTGTGACTAAGCCCTTAATAATAAATGAAGATTTAATAAAAAAAGTTGGTTACAATAGATGTAGAATAATGGCTTGCATTATACAACAAATTGTATCTATCTTTCTTTTTTGTCATGTAATTTATTGCTTAGTAATGGAGGGATTTATTAATTTTATTTGCGAATGCTTCTTCCTAAATCTGTCACTTGACAAAACAGTCAGGTCTTATCTAGCTTAACGCAGGCTGCTGTAAGTACCTACTATTGAGACCTAGTTAACAACACAGTGTATTATTATTGTATGTTAACTGAATCCGTTTCGGTGATAAACATGTTTATGTTTACATAAAACATTTCAGTTTATGAACGATGAGTTGTTAGGAATATAGGAACATTTATCTTGTAATTTCAAAGTATATTTTTTGTCAATAACGAAAATGATTTTAAGTCACCAATTGCTTTCCATTTCAATTTATTTATCTGCTTTTAGTAACACTTTTTTTATATGGCAAGTGATTACCGTGGCCTATGGATGTGTGTAACACCAGAGAAGCCACACTCGCGCTGCCGACTCTGTAAGCACAGAGTTTCTGTGCCGTCAGGGTAGAGGACAAAGCTGGACAAGCCTTTAGTCATCCCACTTGGCAAAAGGGTAAAATAAAATATAAGGGTAAATTTTATAATACCTACTAACACTTTTCAAAGCAGTACAAAGTAGGTACCTTAATCGTATCAACGAGTTAAGACGACATCATTTACATGAACCCGGTGAAAAGTCGTCTATGTTGGTTATTCTAAAGAAATTACAAGATGTGAGGGACTTTTAAGTGAAATTTTGCCTCTTAACCTCAGTTAAACGTAATTCCTGGCTTTAAGGGAAGTAATTTAAATATTTCGAGCCCGACTCGCGTGAAACGTTGAATATTACATTGGTAAATAAAACGTCAACCTTACGTACTTTAACCCTACTATGAGGACTGTCTGAATGTGTCTAACTTCAACAATTTCCAGCAATCGTGGTATTGAAATGTGTTAGGTATACATAATACATTATTGATATAAAACTTCGGGTCGCGTGGTTACCGGCAGAGTAGAATTTGGGCCACCCCATCTCTTCCCATGCGGTGTCGTAAAAGGCGACTAAGGGATAGGGCTGTTTAACAACAGACAGATCTATACAGTCCAGACTCAGTCTTAGATGCATGGCTCTAGTCAATAATATTATAGTGCCTGGAAGACGGCAATACCCCTATTGCGTAGGACCGAATTCAGTGATTGGTGAAATCTGGGTTTTAATTCACCTCTGCTTAACCCTCCAGGAATAAAGGCGTGATTATATGTATGTATGTATAAAAATTATTACACTTACTGATTGTTGTTCGTTATCCTTTGCGTAACGTTCTTTCAATAAAGAAACTTCGGATTCAAAGGCCTACTTCCTACAAAATTTTACAAAATACAGCTATGGATTTTGTAAGTAGGTATACCTACCACAATATTATACAATAAACAAAATGCATGCAAAGCAAGTATATACAGACACGAATAAAGGCGAGTGCACACACTGCAAGTGGTCCTAGATTTCAGCGCAGCACAAAGGCTTTCAGACTTTTAGCCACCAGCTGTCGAGAGACTAAAGACAATGCAGATACGACAGAGGTAAGAACGAATGTAAATGCTGTAATTATGACAATCATAATTATATAAACGTGTAGAGACATACGCAGTCTTGCTATGTGAATATCGTCACGTAAATATACATTCTCATAATTTATGCATATGTTATTGTAATTATTACTGATAAATTAAAAGTTATCTTAAAAAAATTATAATAACGAGATTAAATTGATTGTTATTGCTTATTCTTGTAACCATATCAAGGAATCAAGGCTAGGCACACAAAGAGCACATATGAACGTCAAAATTTTACAATTGGCTATGTCAAGAAATAATATAAAAATATTAAATAATTTAAAAATAAATCATTGGAAAATGATTCTTTCGCTGGTTCGGTAGGTTAGTTCTACTGAGAAGATACCAGCAAGAATCTCAGCGAACTATATTGTGTATTTGTGCTAGCAAGCAAGAGACTTATGTTGACCACGCATTAACATCATTAAGATACTCATCCACTTTATAGTAACCTTTACTCATTAAAGTTTTTTTCACTTCTATTTTAAATTTATTTATTGGCATATTAATCAAATCCTGAGGAATTTTATTAAATATTTTTATGCAGCTGCCTACAAATGAATCACCAACCTTGTGAAGCCTAAGTTTTGGTACAGCTAGTTTATTTTTGTTTCTCGTATTAAAATGGTGTACATCAGATAGTTTTTCGAAAATATTTAGGTTTTTTCGTACATATAAGATATTATCATAAATGTATTGATAAGCAACTGTTAAAATATTAATTTCTTTGAAAACTTCTTTCAGCGAGTCACGGGGTCTGAGACTATAGATCGCTCGTATCGCTCGTTTATGTAGTACAAATATAGTCTCAATATAGGCAGCCGAGCCCCACAGCAGCAGACTGTATGACATAACGCTATGGAAGTAGCTAAAATAAACTAATCGTCCTCATCAGTCAGTGACCTTATCTTTCTAACCGCATAGGCAGCTGAGCTAAGTATTTCTGCAAAGGCTGTGATATGAGAACCCCATTGCAGTTTACTATCTAGACTTATTCCAAGAAAACTGTGGTATTCACTATTTGGACAGATTCATTATTCATTTTAATATTAATATCTGTCTGTCTTACATTAGGCATAGTAAACTTTACACATTTAGTTTTCTTCGCATTGAGCAGCAAGTTGTTACTTGTAATACATTTTCCGACAAAACCATCGCTGGTTAGGCATAGGTGAATTAACATCTACATTTCACCAATAATTATATTCGGCCCCACGTAATAGGGGGTGAGTCTATTGCCGTATTCCGGTCACTATTGTTGACCCGAGCCATGCATCTGAGGCTGAGTTTGGATTGTGTATATCTGTTTGATGTTGAACAGCCCTATCCCTTAGTCGCCTTTTACGACACCACACCGGAAGAGTTGGGGCGGTCCAAATTCTACTCTGCATGGAACCACTAATTATAAAATGCAGCGAATGTTTCCTAAAATCTGTTATTTCCTAAAAAGATACCACTTAATATTTTATTATGAAGTGGGATTTTCTTTTAGTTCAATTTGAAGAATTGATTTGTTTTCAAACTAATAGTTAAAAAGATAACAGTAGATTCTACTTTTAAAACAAAGCAGTGTATCTAAATCAACGCTTACCTACTCTTTGTAATACTTTTTACGGGCACGAGTGGACCGCGTGCAAGCTTGCATTAAGTTGTAAGGCATTAATGCACCATCGCGGAGAAGCACATGACCACATTACTCAAACGAGAAACTTAATATACCAAGTTTTTATCAACCTCCCAACCGTAAAGTAGGTTTTTCTAGTCCCGTCCACATTAAAACATGAGCATGTGACTCACACAAATTAGCCTGCATATTAATATTAGAGTTTCATGAAAATTCACATGAGCCAGCGTACAATTTGTAAAGAACCCTCTAGTTCAACTTTAACGTAGAAATTTACTCACGCTTTTGACATTAAACTGAATTTCTACTTGTTATGACCTCACTTTTAATAACGGAACCTTTGACGGATAATCTACCTAGCTTGGAAGGACTTTCTACCGTTATCGAAATAACCGTAAAATACCTTTGTTTCGCTATTACGTTTTTCCATAACGATTATTAAATAAGGATTTAATTAAGCTTTTGAGAAGGTACTAAGGTTTATAATGAATAACTAAACTGGTTTGGTATTGAGCTAAGCATATTAACGTTATATAAAATATTTTGCACGAATATCATATACATTTCATTACTCAGTATTCCGAAGTGATTATCGTTTAAGTTAACGATGTATTTCATAGTTTCTCTCCCTAAATTTAGGTACTGACAGAGAATCTGACGAAAATATGATCAACTTCAGCAAAATGTACCTAATGGAAAGAACAGTGTTCGTCATTTATATATTTATGATATAGCGTATACTTGCTATATGGGTGCTTATAGGTACCCAACTACTTCAAAAGTATTTTTTTGTATTGGTATTTTTCGGTGAAAACATCCTGTTAAACCGTTTAGGACTAAAAAAAATAATTCTGGGATCTGTGACATACTTCACAATGTCATATAAATTCACCTCAAATAACATAACTAAACAGCTTGTTATGGGTTATAAAATGAGAATAAACTTTGAACACACACTGACACCACACATGTCCATTTCCAGCCTAAAACGTATTTAGGCAAGTACATATTTCTTTGTAAAATAAAGAGACATACTTGTGCATACAGTTTTATTAATATTTGCACTATGTGTAGCAGTCAATGGACGTAGCAGATTAGCTACGCCACACAGGTCGCCAACAAATGGGTCAAAATAAAGTCTGTGTTTTTTTGTGCAGAACTCTCATACATTTTTAAAATAAAATGACATAGTCTAAGTTACACCTTGTAACATTAACTAATATCTGCAGTAAAATCATTTGAAAATTGACTTAACCACATTGGAGTTTATCCGACGCATACATACAGGCAGTTTTTTCAGGTATCGTACATACCTGCTCATAATACAAATACCAACCTTTAATAAAAAACTACTATTTGAACATTAGAATCGGACACTTTAATTTTATTTCTGTATACATCTAATCACCTGTAAGAAAAAAAAATTCAAACAGCATTTTTCAAATCTTTATTTTCCAATGCCAAAATTGTTTTTAGTATCAGTGTATAAAGGGCATATTACGGGCTGTCACCCATATAGATATCACTTCGTGCTCTTACGAGATAACGTGACTACCGTTATAAACGTATTAGTTACCTAATTTAACTGACGATAATTTGAAGTTTCCGTGCTAATTGGTACTTGTCGCAGATGGCGCCACCTATTAGCGATACGTGAAATCTTATTCGATGATTTTATGCGATTAATCGTTTCTTGATTGCTAGTATTCAATGTGGAGACACAAATAGAGACATTAGAGAGCTTGTTGGAGTGAATATTGTATATTGAATACCTACACTTCCATGAAAATAAACAAAATATTAAAAATGCAAGCAAATTATTATATGCTTGCATTGCTAATTTTCCCTATAAAAAATCGGAATCATCCAAGATTCAAATAGGTGGTAGGTCAACGTTTTCCGACTTTTCCATTAAGAGTATTATTTCAGGTAGATACGTCACGACAACTGAGATTTGAAATAATTTAGATTTAAAACAGAAAAATCACATTATATGAAAAGTCAATAATACTGAATCCAATATTACATCTTGAAAATAATATATTAGTAGATAAATTAACAATCAGTTTACATTTATAGGTATAGTTTATAGCAATAAGTAGGAATAATCAGTACGTGCACTACTTAAACCTAGGCGTGAAATTCATTGTTTTGTTTATCTACTTAATTGTTTTCTTCTTGAAAGCTTCTAATCAACGTAAAAAATGAATAAGCCATCTTCATAATCTGGAAACAAAAATGTATATTTTACATTAAGCGAATTAGAGCGCGCTTGCGAATGACGACACACAATACTTCGTTTCAAAACGAATGCATAGGCGGTCTTGAGGAATAATACAATTAATATTTATAATATAACAGCATAGGTATATATAATTTCAATGTTATTTTTAGTTATTTTTTCTGATTATTATTGTATCTTAATGTTTTGTGAGAAAATATGCCTTGAGCTCCATAGTTTTTCCAAAGCTTTAGATGTAACCGGAATTAACACTCGGAACAAAATGGAGGAGGAAAATATAAAATTACTTACTGAAGTAAAAGTGACGAGTGATAATGGAAACATTTTGAGGCATGAAATCATCAGAGGAGTTTTAGCACGTTCCATAAAAAGCCGCAGACTTCTTTTAAATGCTTCAGATCTAGGAATCCATTCGGTATTGTAGGCTGCAAATATTACTTCTTGACTCTGGAATAAAGACTTGACATAGACACCATAGCAGAATACAAATAAATTTTGCAACAGGCTATGAAGAGCTCATATCAGTCAAAATATGAGATTATGATGATGATGATGTTGACAATACATAGGTTTTCTTGAATATGAAAAACACAGTTAAATAAAAATGAAATTAATATCCCAAATCCACGTTTTTACCTCATAAGCCAGTTGTGTCCCGAAAAAGGCAAGCAAAAAAATTTGAGTCGTCCTAACACAGAGAAACAATATCAAAAATACTCTTGCTGTAGATGACATCTGTAACAAAATAAAATTCTCACCTCATTATCTATATTTCCTTTTGTTCGTACACGCCAATAAATTTAATGAAAAATAATATATGGTTGGTTTTAGTTTTAAATTTTAGAAAAGTTTTGGACCTACTGTTATCACAGGAACAGTTTTGAATAATTCATCGGCAAATTTTTGTGCGAATAGTTTATTGGTTATTGTATATTATTTTGTACAACTAGAATTTTATAATGACCATCTTCATAATATTATTCTCGTTAAATAGATAAATGAAAAAAAAAAAAACTATGGGCACAAGAAAGTTCCTGTGGAACACCTAGGTGATTCACATTTATCCTTATTAATACACATCTAGGGCGCTTTTTCAAACCAAATCAACAACGGCCTATAACGAAAGACGTTAATTTAGAAATATCTGTTCGTTGTAGTAGGATCTCTCCTTCCTTATCTCTTACCTTCAACAAAAGTCATCATGAAATAAGCATGTGCTTAATTATATATCTTATAAGTAAATTGAAGACATATTATAAGTATTACGTAAAATAGAAGGTACCTACCAATATAACTATGCTAATAATATGAGAATGACTGTTCTTAAGAATTTATTATACCTACTTACCAAAAGTAATCCCACGCATATTATTACGGATGCCACACTAAACTGAATAAACATCGTGATACTCAAAATTTCTTGAATAATCTTATGAAATCTGAATAAGAAATGAAACAATTGTAGTTACAGAAGCAAAAACTAAAATAACAAAAGCTCAAAATTTCACAACTTACTTTAAAATAGTATCGTAATGCCGCAAACAACTGTTAAGCCTTGCAATTGAAATTTTTTCCTGCAAATCTTTAGATAGTTTATTTTCTTCCTCTGATAATTTTAAATTTCTTAACTTGATATTCAGTTGTCTCAATTGAGCTATGGCTATGGCCAATAATCCCATAAGAAACGTATCAATATTCACATTATACATCATATGGCCGTACATGCCGTATATTTGATATATAAATATAAACAAATAATAGGACCGTCGATTTTCGTCATCCAAGAAATAATATTTGCTTATTGGTAATTGTGGCTCATTTCCGTTTTTAACATCTATAATTATCGGAAGAAATATTTGACTGAAAGCAAAATGTGAGAAGCCGGCGTATAATCTCCAACATAATTTGTATTTTTTATGGACTTTGTATAGTAGACCGCCTTTGTCTTCATAGTCACCCAAAAACTCATCATCGTCAATTAGATCAAGTGCTTCTATAATTTTACTGCGCATAAAAAGAATCGTGAAAACTTTAGATACAATGGTTACTTCAGTAAAATAAAATATTATTTCATGGAGCAGTAAATCAAGTTTCCGAGGCGTGTAGATTAAGTTTAATGTTAATAATATATTGAAGCACACAAACGTTGAAAGAAGATAAGAAACAGAGTAGTATTTATAATATTTCGACGGGTTTCTCCCTTCCCATATTCCAAAAAACTTCCAACATTTATAATTATATTCAAAAATGTTCGACTGATCAGACGGCATGATTAGGAGCAGATCAAAATAAAATCTAAATACATTTTACACGACATGGCCTTTTATATTATTTCATCGGGTTATTATCCATAGTAAAAAGTGTTACAGAGATGTGTTATTATGTACTTTACACCAAATTGTCACCTTGCCTTTAATTAGATTCAATTTAATCATACTAGTACTAATAAGCACCTATCACTACTTCCAAGAAAGTAAAAAATATAGTTACTGTTTTATGTTGTACTTTTTATATATATATTTTACTATTTAGCAAAATCATAATACAATAGGTACAACTTTTCCGTGGTTATTGTTAGGAAGAAGAGCACGAAATTGATATTTCAATCTAGTATACGTCGCGTCGTTAAATTCCACACCAGTGGAGCAGTCCAGTTAAAAGAGAGCTCTTTTGTTGAGTATAAGTTTTATGTATGAGATAAACTTGAGAGGTCATGGTAAGGTAGTTGTCCTTAATTCAATATTATAACCAGGATTCTGGAAGAGGAGTAGATTAAAACAATGGACGTGTTTGCAATTTGGAAAGCGTTGCAACCCTTCGGGTGCGTTTTAATTGCAGGGGTTGCTCGGTGGGGACGAGCCGTTTGTACGGAAATCTTTAGCATTTAATTCCTAAGAGTCGGATGCCGCACACGGTTCATTTAATGCATACTGATATTATAAGCTCTCAGTTTTGATGGATATCAATACTGCCTCAAGAAATATATTTATTTAAGGTACAACAAAAGGATCGTTAGTTGATTGCTGATCATGCGAACTGTGCAAGTATAAGAACACATCGAAGGTATATATGTGTATATATAAGTTATGCTGTATCATCAACCGTAGATCTATGCAGTTTGAAAAAGACACACGATAATATCTACCTTTTATGGATAAATGCTACGCATAATATCAGTTTGTTAAACATCTCCTCGAAATTATCTCCAACAGCTTTATGTAAGTTCTAGAAGTCAAGTTAATGTACCTATCTACAGAGTTTGTTATTTAACTTCTTAATTGTATTGACTCAATGAGTGTTCTGAAGAATAGAGTTTGTTCTACAGTTTGGATAAAGTAAAAAGTTCCATGTAAGAGGCGTAGGCGTGTTCATTACTTACTGTATAAATGCGTAATGGGTGAAATGTAAGATATTTTACTTTTATTTGTAATTGCGGAATTTTTAGTTATACGTTTTATTGTAACATCAATCCGTGTGGTTACGGAGAACGAATAAAAGTATCACCACCCTTTCTCATCCGAAGGGTGTCGTAAGAGGCGACTAACGAAACAATATCTACTCAGACGATATCACTGCGAGAGATGGAAAACTTGAAATAAAACCCTGTACCTACCCGTCTGTCCAACATTGGGAAAGGACTATGTTCAGTAGTGAACTGCGATGGACTAATTGATATTGTAGCAACTAACAAGCGATGGTAATAACAAAACGGAAACACTGCTTGTTTCTATTTTGTTTTATATCACTTTTTTCTCAGTGTCGTTTGAACGCTTTGATTAGTTAAATAATATGGTGTAGGGACCTACCTACACCATATTATTTAACTAATCAAAGCGTTAATGAAAGTTCTTAAAGTTATGAACAAGTAACGTAGCGATAAATTGAAAATGCATCTACTCCTAAATATATAAATGCATCCTACTGGTGGTAGAAACTTAGTGGCACAAATTTGTCTCAAGTTTCGACCGGGTGGGTACCACCGTGCACTATTGCGAAAAACCCTCCATAGCAATTTAATCTCGGTTGGATTGTGTTCAGGGGTCAGCAAGTGCATAGCCGGGCAGAGGTGGTGGTTGTCGCAGCACTAGTGGGACCAGTGGGTCTTGGCGTAATCTAGTGGGGATGGCGCAAGGCGATGCGCCGAACAGGGAGACCTGTAGAAACGGTGGTGGCCGCTGGCCGCCCGCGCTATAGTACAGGGGCCCAACTGGGGTTAACCACCTTGGAAGGCTGCCTCACCAGGCCGCGCATAATCCCGATATGGGTCGTCGTGCCGGTTCGTGACCGGATTTGGGAGCCCGGCGACCATACTCGGGGGGGGGGGGGGGGGTACGAGGGCCGTATCGTTCGGCGCGTCGGCTCTCGCCATGCCTCACATTCATAGATAAAACCAATATCCCGCGCTTTGTCTGCCTCGGCGGCAATCACCTCTTTTTTCACGCCTTCTCCCACCCAAACTCATGGCAGCGCAATTTAGAGAACTAGGCAACACAGCGGCTCGTCACTCTCCCAAAAGCTTGCTATTTGAGGTGGAGTCCACTAACATCTGTGGGCTCCATGCAAACCTCAACGCCGTTCACCAACACCTAAAGACGGCGAAACATGTTTTTTCTAACGGAGACGCAAATACACCACCCTGACGACACGACCTACTTGCTCTACCCTGGCTATGTTCTTGAGGAAAGTTTTCGTGCAAAAGCCGGGGTGTGCGTGTCTGTTAGGGCGGATGTTTGCTGGCATCGTTTGCGCTGCCTAGAGGACCCATCCTTCTCTATCCTTTGGGTACACGTAGACCATGGCCCTACGAGTCAGATCTATGTGTGCCTCTACCGTTCCCATACAGGAGATGCTGAGACAACTCGACTCTTTGAATATCTGAGTCAGGCGGCAGATGATGCGCAGGAGCGATTTCCGAATTCCGAAATGGTATTTTTGGGGGTTTTAACGCCCTCCACGAGATCTGGTTGGGCTCCTCCAAAACAGACCATGCAGGAAGAGCCGCCCACGCATTTGCTCTGGCGCACGGCCTGACCCAATTGGTGCACGAGGTCACTAGGATACCAAGAAGGTCGGGCCTAGCACCTTCTCTGCTAGACCTTCTTCTGACGAGTAATCCGGACCGGTACAGTGTGTCGGTGCGAGCCGCTTTAAGCAACTCCGACCACTGTCCGGTCTGTTCCACGGTGCCTATTATAGCGCCCCCACGACCCGTGCAGGGGAAGCGGCGTCTCTGGCACTACTCGGCTACTACTGGGCACTACTGGGATGGACTTCGTGACTATTTTGCGTCCATCCCGTGGGTTGAGCGCTGCTTTGAAGGTAAGAACCCATCGGATTGTGCTACTGCTGTCGCCGGTGAGATCGGTACTATATCTCTATAGTACTATAGCACTATATCTCATACACCGATATCACCGGTGACCGCGGGGTGCGCCCTTGGTTCGGACGCGAGTGCGCGGAAGCTGTTGAACAAAAACAGTCTGCGTACCGCGCTTGAGTAAGGGCGCGCGCCACGCGCCATCCCAATCTGGGCCACTTCAAGGAGGCGTACAACAGAGCCACAAAGGTCTGTAGAAGGGCCAGGGCGTCAGAGCGGATGCCCTGCGCATAGCGCGGTTTGGTCAAGAGCTAGTGATGCATCCCACGGGAAGCCGTGGCTACTGGCGACTGGCTAAAGCCGTGCAAGCCAACTTCTGTCAGCCTTCGCCGCCTCCGCTGCGTAACCCTGATGGATTCCTGGCCCATGAGCCGCAAGAGAAGGCAAATCTGCTGGCTAATTTCTTTGCGGCCAACTCCCGAATCGATGATTGTGGTACGCAGCCACCGACACTACCCGACAGTGACCACGTGATGCCTGATATCCATATCAGGCAACGCGATGTCCGTGCAGTGCTGCAATCACTCGATGTCCGAAAAGCCAGTGGTCCGGATAGTATTCCAGCGGTAGTTTTGCAAAAATGTGCAGCGGAGTTGTCTCCAATGCTTACGCGCCTGTACCGACTGTCCTACAGTTCGGGTACAGTGCCTTTGCCTTGGAAAGAGGCGAATGTTCAGCCGATTCCCAAGAAGGGGGATCGCTCGGAGCCAGCCAACTATCGACCCATAGCCGTCACCTCAATGCTGTGCAAAGTGTTCGAGCACATAATTAACAAACAGCTCATGCGGCACCTAGAGGATCACTCCTTAATTAATGACCGGCAATATGGCTTCAGGCCGAAACGGTCAACGGGTGATCTTCTAGCATACGTTACCCATCTTTGGGGTGAGGCTATGGACAAGCACGGTGAGTCACTGGCAATTAGTCTTGACATCGCCAACGCTTTCGATAGAGTCTGGCACAAATCGCTTCTTTCCAAGCTACCTACCTTTGGTCTGCCTTCTAGGCTGTGCAACTGGGATGCTAGCTTCCTGCAGGGGCGCCGTTTTCGCGTCCTTTGTGACGTAGTGTAGTATGAACGTGCCTGTTTTATCTGATATGTACCTAAATATATTAGAATTAACCGCTTTCCTGAAAAAAAAGGGTCGTCACGTGAATTGCAAATTGCACTCAGATGACGTCAGTTAATGGCGCCGCCCCCGCTGAGTGACGACAGAGCTCGTATAAACAAAAACTTGTTGACGTACCAAGTAGCAATTGCCGTAGAGCGTGTTTTTGGTACTACAGTACCAAATAGCAATTTAACGGTTAAGCGGGGCGTGAAAAAGCATATGATGAGGCCGTCAAGCTGAGTGTCACAAGCGCACGGTCCACCTGATGGAAAGTGGTTACCGTGGCCTATGGACGTGTGCAACACCAGAAAAACCACACTCGCGCTGCCGACCCTGTAAGCACAGAGTTTCTATGCCGTCAGTGTAGAGGACAAAGCAGGACAAGCCTTTAGTCATCCCACTGATAGCACAAATTCTCCAGTGAGCTCTGGCTACCCTACTCACCGCTGGGAACACAACACGAAGTTATTATAACCGCGGTATTCTGTAGGGTGGAGGTACTTTCCCAGTCGGACTGCTCAATTGGGCGGAAATACCGCCGTCCGCCGCCGCCTCCTTGAAATTTAAATTTTGATTTAAAATAAAGTTTTGAAAGTTTATTCGAAATCGATATAACATATTTGTCCAATATTGGATACGAATACATACGAGTATCAAATGTCAAATGCCACAAGCACATCAACGACGTCAATGTCTGACGTGTTTGCCCAGACTCGGCAAATTTTTGAGGGGTTAATTTACTGTTGCGTAATTAATGCGGAGAAGCTTTCGAGTATATTTACAGAAAGACTGCGCTGTTCCCTTTTACTGTTATTGCACAAGGAGCAAATTAATCTTAGGAGAAATGAAATTCAATTCAACTTTATTTCCTTAAAATTCATTAAGTTTTTTTAAGGAACTACCGTTTACTGAAAAGTCGCATGTTGCCAACAAATTTAATACGGTAGAACTTTTTTATTGGATAGCGTCAACGTCAAACGAAAGGGAACTGACATATTTCATATGTCAGTTCCCTTTCTTTTTAGGAGAAATACACTGACAACCAAACCCTCTAAACTGGTCCTAACTTGCTTCTTACCTACCTACCTACCTATCTCAAATTATCAAAATTAGGTACCTAGGTAATATTATTTTGCAAGAAATAGTTAATAGTTGTAAAATGGACGTTAAGTAAATGAGCCTTGATTTTATGATGGACCAGGTTAACCTTATTCGCTACACTTCCATTCCATTTTGCAATTTGTCCATAAGTGGAAAAATGTTTTTTTTTGTACAATGTACAAAAGAAAAGAGGTAGGGCACGGCGGTATTTCTGTCCCGACTGAGGAAGTAACTCCACCCTACAGAATACCGCGGCCAGAATAACTTCGTGTTGTATTCCCAGCAGTGAATAGGGTAGCCAGAACTCACTGGAGAGTTTGTACTGTCAGTGAGAAGTTTTAGACAGTGATTTACACTGACGGCACAGAAGCTCTGTGCTTATAATTTCGGCAGCGCTAGTTACACACGTCCATAGGCCACGGTAACCATTTTCCATCAGGTGGGCCGTGTGCTTGTCTGCCACCTAAGTGGTATAAAATAAAATATCCCTTTCGTAAAATCGCCCGTTCTCATAATGTCCCTTTCGCAAATACTCCTTTTTCAACTATTCATTACTACATACATACATATAATCACACCTTTATCCCTGGAGGGTTAGGCAGAGGTGAATTAACACCCACATTTCACCAATAATTGTATTCGGTCCCACGTACCTAATAGGGGTGAGCCTATTGCCGTATTCCGGGTACTATTGTTGACTCGAGCCATGCATCTGAGGGTAAGTCTGGGCTGTAAATATCTGTCTGATGCTAAACATCCCTATCCCTTAGTCACCTTATACGACACCGCATGGGAGGAGATGGGGTGGCCCTAATTCTTCTCTGCCGGAAACCACGCGGCAATTCATTACTACTAGTGCAATAAATGTACTTACTGACATTTATAGAAGGTCTAATCTGGCGTTTTCGTTTAGCGTAATGTTGGCCAAGTATGCTAAACAGAACATAATGTTGCAGCATAATAGTTAATGGCCATAATTGTAAGTAATTTGATAAACGATATTGCCACATTGCATGCTACAATTTGTATGCACTTTGAAGTTTTTAACCAATATGTGGCATTATTGTCCTGTCCAGGTTATCGTTGTATATAATCTCATAACCAGAAAAAAAAGCTTGCTCAAGTTACTAATCACGTATTTTGTATATATCATAGATTGTACTGCCTTGCTTCTTATTTTCCCAAGCCTTTCATAGCATCGCGAAGTGGCGAAACATACAGAGGTACTTCTCATAATAATATAATGATGTTGTGTTGTAGCCTAGTGGTATGAATAATTGACTGCTGAGACGAGGACTAGGGTTCGATCCCAGGTTTACCATGCCACACACCAATGATTTTCCGATGCTTTTCGAAGTTATGTGTGTATTTATCACAGGTTAATGGCAATGAGCTCGCCACCTATTACATTGGGACCTAAACATAAACTGGCGAAATGTGGGTGCTAGCACCTCTGCCTATCAATTCGGGCGGATATAGGCGTGAGTTTATGTTATGTTATGTATGGTAGCATTAGGAGAAATCTAAATTAAAATTAAGTATGAGTTAAATAACCTGATGTCGAATATACCTAGTATTATAAATACCTAGTACAGCAAAAAGGATATATTTACACTATTTTTTATACTCTTGATTGATGTGATGGCACCTGGTGGAATTTGTTGTTACACATATTGAGAAACTCACTTGTACTTTATTCATACTTTATTGTACACACATATATTACATTAATATAACAAGATGAGATGTAATGTACAAAGGCGAGCTTAACTCAAAGTTGAGTTCTCTTCCAGCAAACCCGGGAGTGCATAGAGGAATTGCAATACGAGAGGCTAAGTCTAGTGCACAAGTGTAAAATTAATATAAGATGGTATAAAATGTGTATACCCCCGACAATAGGCACAAATAAACACATACACATACACATACTCACGTAAATACATACATACATACATACATACATACATACATACCTACACACATACACAAATACATAAATAAACATACATACATCCATACATAATCATTGGTACATATCATGTATGTCTGCTATTGTTGAGAGAGAAAGTAATCTCTTATACGTCTTTTAAAAATATTCAGAGAAGGACTATCGCGTATGAAGTGTGGAAGAGAATTCCACAGTCGTACTGCAGAAACTGTGAAGGAATTGTCGTAGCAAGTCGAACTATGCTAGGGAGTTCGAAGTAAAAGAGAAGACGAAGTGCGACAGGGCTTACCCCTGGGGACTAGGAACTCAAAACGCTCACGAAGATATGAAGGAGAATGAGGGTTGTGAAGAATAGAAAAGAGAAGGGAAAGAATGTGAACATCTAGACGCCGCCGAATTGGTAACCATTTCAGTTGCCTTCAGAACTCCGAAACGTGGTCGTATTTACGTAGGCCGAAAATAAAACGAATACATATATTTTGCAGTCGCTCCATCTTGTTCCAGAGTTCTTCAGTTGCATCCAGAAAGGTGACATCAGCATAGTCTAGGAGAGGAAGGAGGAGAGATTGAGCGAGACAGACTCTGGTTTTAAAAGAAAGGAAATTCTGAAGACGCCTAAGGGAGTGGAAAGTACCAAAAACTCTCCGGCTTACCTCGTTGATATGACTGGTCCATGATAAATTGCAATCGAAGAGAACCCCCAGGTTTTTGGCGACCGTGGAAAATGGTATCAGAGTATTGTTGTAAAAAACAGGAGTTAGAGAGACATGGTCAAGATTACTGTAAATTTGTCTGCCACCTATAATGACTGCCTGAGATTTAGCAGGATTGACAAGCAGTCCGAAAGATTTTGCCCAAGCACTAATGTTTTTAAGGTTATTATTGATGGCAGTAATGGCCCCACCCACATCATCAGACCTAAAATGACGATACAACTGCAAATCGTCTGCGTAGAGATGATAACTGGAAGAAATAACTTTGGTGATAGCATTAATAAAAATTGAGAAAAGTAGAGGAGAGAGGACAGCACCTTGCGGTACACCCGCAGTAAGTAAGCACGCCAGTCAGAGGACGCCTCATCAGAGCGAACCCGCTGCGAGTGACCCTGAAGATAAGAGTTAAACCAAGCGATTACGGATGACGATATATTTAATGAAGAAAGGATGCCCAAGAGGATGTCGAAGTCAACAGAATTGAAGGCACTACTGAAGTCCAGTAGAACCAATACCGTCAGGAGTTTATTCTCCATGGCCAGTCTTATATCATCGGATATTTTGACTAGTGCCTTGACTACTACGGCCAGAAAGAAAACCAGATTGTAATGGACTCAGTAGACCATTAGAGGAAAGGTAACAAAATAATTGAATACGCACCGTGTTCTCAAGCACTTTGGAAAGAATCGGAAGGATTGAAATAGGCCTAAACTGGGATAATAAGGACGGATTAGAGGTTTTGGGCAAAGGAATGACTAGTGCTTTCTTCCAGGCCAAAGGAAAAGAGCTATGCTCAAGCGAAAAATTTACTATGTAAGTAATGGCTGGAAGGAGTTCATTTAGAATAGGCAGTAACATTTGCAGTTGAATGCCATCATTACCCATTGCTTTGGTCGATATTCTTACAATTTGCTTTACATCGCTCTCCGCAACCGGGTTGAATATAAAAGAGGCACATTCAGGCAGGGGAAGACTGGAGAGATAACTTAGAGTAGATACTTTATCCACATCATCTATCACAGTTGGTGGCGTGGAGAAATGTATATTTAACGTATTGAGGTCGGAATTCAGCGTGTTGTCACTGGTAGTCTTACCGATACCAAGAGACCTTAGAAATTGCCATACCTGAGATGTGCTAGAATTATTAATGGAGTCGTGAATGTGGCGCTTTTTCGCATCTCTACACAGACGACTGCAGCGATTCCGAATAATTTTATAAGAAGACCAATTATCATCAGATGGATTTCGATTGCAACGTCTTTTGGCTTTGTCCCGTTGAGACATAACACGCTTAATATCGTCTGAGAGCCAAGGGGCGGGTAAATGCTTCACCTTAATCTTTTTCAGTGGGGCATGTTTATTATAAAGACACATAAGAATATTGTTAAGGCTGTCTACTTTAGTGTCAATATCCCCAGAATTGTATACAAGAGAAAAGTCAGCTCCTCTTACATCGGCCCTCAAAATGTCCAGGTCGATATTTTTGAAACTTTGAAGAAGGAAGAATTTAGGCTTAAGTTTAGGCGTGCGAATTTTATAGGAAAGATAAATGAGATCATGATAAGAGAAAGGAGCAGTACTTTTCCACATTATTAACCCTTCCACAGTTAGGGAGGTAAGTTACATAACAATATTTATCTAAAGAGCTCTAATCTGACAAACAATGCGGTTTGCGGTTAGTTATTATCAAATTAGTTAACTTAAAGGGGTCATCTGGGACTACCTAGACTTGACCTAAAGAATATTGTACCTAACGCGTAGAACAGTAACTTATTAAGCAAAGCCGAGGTAAATTGCCGCTCTTCAGGGAACGGGCTATTTTCGTTATTGTGTAATCATTAACTTCAACTTACATAGGAGGTAGGACACGACGGTATTCCCGTCCGAATTGAGCAGTCCGACTGGGGAAGTACCTCCACCCTACAGAATACCACGGCTATAATAACCTCGTGTTGTGTTCCCGGCGGTGAGTAGGGTAGCCAGAGCTCACTGGAGAGTTTTTATGCTATCAATGGGAAGATCAAAGGCTTGTCCTGATTTTGTGTTCTGCACTGAAGGCACTTAAAATCTCTGTTCTTAAGGGTCGGCAGTACGGACGTGACACCACTGGTGTTACACACGTTCATAGGCCACGGTAACCACTTTCCATCAGATAGGCCTGCAACCTAAGTTGTATAAAAAAAAACTTGTAGTCTGTTACATTTTATAAGTAAGTAGGTATTTTTGTGTTATGTTGTGGGTACATGGGACTCCATCAAGAGCCTCGGGGCTAACTCATCGTTATCTGCTAGCTGATATATCTAAATCCTGCGTATTGATGGACGAGTTTCTTGATGCGCATGATTTCCTCTTGATGTTGACGAGTCAGACCTTCCAATCGCTCCCATAATAGCCGTAAACCAGAAGGAGAATGACGCTAGGATGATGATTAAAGATGAAAATTATATTGTTTATCTACATCTATAAAAATAAATATACCCATGATCACAAAATTTTATATTTTCATCAAAATCATTTTAAAGTACTTTAGCTAGGTACTTAGAGCAATATGGCTACCAGCGCGCACAACCCTCTAGGCATAATAAGAAATATTATAATAGTTATGGTACAGATTTAATTAAGCGCTCAAGGAGTCACTTTACTAAGGCTAAAGCTTAGTATTAATAAACTAGCACTGGTTGAGTAATAAACATTTTATGGTTGAATAAAAGGTTATGAATAAATATTAGATAATTAGGTAGATAAACGTACTTAATATTCTTCGATAACGATCTGCCTAGGGCCTGGCCTGGAGTAACTACTTGCGGCGCTGTTACTTATTATCAGTTTATCTATGTTGATAATTTCTTAGGAGATAGATGAAGGTGGTCATAACGCTGATTGTATTCTAGGTAAAGCCATACAAATCTTATGTTTAGAATAAAACCTTTCGTGACAAATAAATTTATGACGCGGGTTCGATTTCCACACAGTGCAAATATTTATATTTGCATTGGTCTGGGTGTTTCTATTGTATGATATATATGTATTTACAATACAAAAAGTAACAAGTATGTTCCATAACACAAGCTAGATAGCGTTGTGTAAAATGATGAATTAAAAAAAAACCATAATTTTTATAGCACAGATAACATAATACTAAAGTAGTAATATAAAATGAATAATTCGAAAGCACCGAGAACAATTTCTTATTTTGTAGTCTCCTAAAAAATATGGGATCAGAAAATATCGCACCCCTACAGAATCCTTAAAGAGTTAAACGATAAAATTTTACTCCCTCTGAAAATTAATAAATAATGAAAAGCCTGGAGCCATAGCAATTAAAATTAGGAAACTGCAGTGCCGCATGACTTTCTAAAAAAATGTAGATGCCGTTTTGTATTCAAAGGCTCTTTTGAGCAATAATTATACCTACGTAGTATCTTAAGTCATCATAAACGAACAACTTAATTAATATATCCATTAGATCTCGGAACATTCTCATAAACAATTAAACATAAAAGGATGGATACGTACCCTCAAAGCGTATTATTCAAGGGGTCTTGCAGTCATGGCTTTACGGAGCCCCTTTTATGAATCCTACTAGTAGTAGTAGTCAGTTAGTATTTTATAGTCTTCGAAAACGACTTGATCCTTATATAATGGTATCATTTTCGGATAATTCCTAACGATTCTCAAAGTAGGTACGTTGATTAATTTTTATACTGGCCGATGATGTGCCAATGATATGATTGATAAATTAATAACTATCCAATATTTTAACAGCGACCAATAACTATTTTTTTAAACTGGGGCATTGAGTCCGATGTTTAAAGGTCCTTCTCCTATAAAGGATACCTGATTTATTACTCATGATTATTTAAAAATGTTTATGTAGAGTACAAAAATATAATTTTTATTCAGTCACACAATTCTGCTAGCTTTATGCTGCATAAACTATATGTTTTTTTTTCTTTAACTCTTTTTGTATAAGGTCACAGATAACATAATACTAAAATAAGGTATACAAAAATAATATAAATGCATGTCATCAGTACCATGTAGGCTGGTTTGGAAAATGAAAAATAAATTATAGTATCAATTCTGTTTCGTCGGAGTATAGTCAGTGTTGCAACCTGCAGATTTTTCAAATTTGCCGCCGTTTTCTTAAACCATCTTTCTCTGGCCAGACCATAGTTAAGCTTACCATGGGGCTAGATAGCGTCGCGTCGTGAAGAATATTGTAATGTGTGTTAATTCACTTCTGCCTAACCCTCCAGGAATAAAAGCGAATGTTTGTTAGGTACTACAAGCATGTGTGTGCGTGGTCCGTTACCTCCATACGGTGCACCCTAGATAACGGCGACAGTACCTATGTCTCGTAGATACGACACTGCCGCCTACAGTCGAGGTGAGAGTGACTCTGTAGAGAACTGCTCGGAGGCTTTTCACGTGTCCCTTTGAGTAAGCAGGCTAGAGGCGGTGAAACCTGGTGCGCAATCAGCGCATCGTGACAAACAATTCATCTGAGTACAAACCATTATGCAGGCGGTAGATCATGCACAGCGAGGCAAAATCCCTCGTAAGGCTGAAAGGTTCCACATCATCTGCGAGTATGAGATTGTCTACCAGCCTCAATACCCATCGTTGCACCGAGTCGAAGGGGTCAAGCTGGTATTCAGACGCTCCAGAAGAAAGGTGACAGCAGTAGGTACTCCATGTGGGGCCGGACCTGTAACTTATAAAGTAGGAGTCGCTACCCCGCAGTGAAGTACAGCACTCCAAATTTCTTTGATACTAATTTTCAAATATGACTGTGGTACTGGACGTCGCTGGAGATATCGACATCAAGGATCCCAATACTTGAGGAAATGGTAAGAGGTGTGCTCAAGAATTGCGGCGCAACCATGAATGGGGTTTTCTTAGCGTTGAATAAACATTGGAACTTGTGTCTTAGTAGTCCCACCTATTGTAGGTATGTATAAAATTGGTTTACCCAAACCCGGTAGTGGACACTTAGTCCAGTTAGTAGCGCGGAATATAGGTAGGTCGGTAGGTACGAGTATATACCTACCTACTCCGCTCCTCACTAGGGCGAGGTGGAGCGTGGCTGGCGTCAACATGTAGATATAGCAGAATTGAATGGACTGCTTCTCACCAGTTGGGCCGTGTGTTTGTTAGCCACCTTAGTACATACTTAGTATAAAAATATTCAATTCAATTCAATTTATTTTACATCATAACATAATCTAACATAAACTCACGCCTATATCCTCAAAGGGGTAGGCAGAGGTGCTAACACCCACATTTCGCCAGTTTATGTTTAGGTCCCAATGTAATAGGTGGCGATCCTATTGTCTTTAACCGGGCACTTATAAACCTGCGATAAATACACACATAACTTCGAAAAGCATCGAAAAGTCATTGTTGTTGTCATTGGTCTGGGTGTTTCTATGTATAATATGTATGTATTTACAAAACAAAAGGTATCTAAGTATGTTTATCCGCATTCTAGATTCCATAACACAAGCTAGTTAAGCTATGCTTACCATGGGTCTAGATAGCGTTGTGTAGAATGTCGTAGAATATTTATTTATTTATTTATGGTAAAACCTGGGATCGAACCCGAGACCTCGTCTCAGCAGTCCATTACCCAAAACATTAGGCTACCGTGGTTCTGTAGTGGGGGAGTGGCTAGAGAGGCCACATGGCAGCCTCTCGTACCGTCTGACGCAGATGATCACCGAGCACGGGTGCTTCGGAAAGTATCTGCGTCGGATGGAGAAAGAGCCAACGTCCGAGTGCCATCACTGCGACGCGAGCGAGGACTCAGGTCCGCACACGCTCACCGAGTGTCCGGCGTGGGAGACGCCGAGGCGGGAGCTTGTGGCGGCCCTGGGAGTGAGAGTTCTCACGCTCTCCACCTTGCTCGCGGCGATGGTCCGCTGCGCGGATGCGTGGGCGGCCGGCGCCTCCTTCTGCGAGCAAGTAATGCTCGTGAAGGAGGAGGCGGGGCGGGAGCGGCAGCGGGAGCGACGAAGGATCGCAAGCCAAGCTGCCCGCGTACGAAGGCAACTCGGGCGTCGGAGGTCGATGAACGACCTCCGCCCCCCATGAGCGCCGGCCTGGGGGTGACAGGTGGAGCCGCCTGTCACCCTGGCAGAAGCAGGCCGCGGCGGTGGCGCGCGTGGCGCGCCTCCCCGTTTCCGGGGACGAGTTGGGGACTCTGTAGTCCCCACACCCGAGAAGAGGGCCAGATCGTGAGAGATGGCCCTGGGTCGGCCGGGGTGCGAGGGATATGCCTGTCAACCTCACCTTCGGCAACCAAAGCGACCCACAGGCGGCGTGCGTTTTAGTCGGTGTCGGAGTCCGACATAACCTCTTTCGCCGGCTCCGGTGGGGAGGTATCCGTGGGGATTTTGCGCACGAAAAAAAAAAAAAACCGTGGTTCTGTAGAAATTAGCTGGCATGAGCAAACGAATAATTAGTAGGTATACCTGTGTACCTACTAACTAATTGTTTCCGGCAGAGTAGAATTTGGGCCACCCCATCTCTTCCCATGCGGTGGCGAACAAGGCTACTAAGAGATATGGCTGTTTAACATCAGACATTTATATTTGTCTGATGTTATATATATATAATGTCTGCCTCGAGTCAACAATAGTGCCCGGAATACGGCAATAGACTCACCCCCTGTTACGTGGGTCCGAATACGATTACGCAATAAAATAAATTGAAGTGAATTGAATATTTTTACAAAGGGTTTTTTACATTGGGTACAAAGTTGTTACAGACAATAGATATCCTTATGTGAATATTTTTTTATTGGTATAAAAATATAAGTGTACTAGCGGACCCGACAGACGTTGTCCTGTACACACGTCTTTAATTTCATACTTTTTTTAATTTGAAAAAACATTTTCCAGTAGACCAAATTGTAAATCTAAACCATTCTCGAATCTCCACGAACACACACAAAAAATTTCATCAAAATCGGTCCAGTCGTTTAGGAGGAGTTCAGTCACATACACACGCACACAAGAAATATATATATTAAATGTAGTAAAAAATAACGACACATAATTTTTTTTCCTGCTTGCCTTATTAATACTGATTATGACATCACCAAAAAAAGATGTGACTAAAAGATGTATTACAACTACTATTGGTAATTATTTATTTATTTTAATTTATTAATATGAACATTGATCATACTGTTGGTAAAATTCCTGTTTAAAACACGTTTCGTTTCCTTGGTCAGAGAACAACACCGTAATGTCAATATTAAACGTCAATAAAATGTTGTGATTTGAGGTTATGTTGTTCCTACATTAGTACTACATGTCTTGTTGGTTATTGCTTAAAGTCACATTTATTATTGATATTATCTACGCTTATATGACTTATTAGAATGCGTTTCTCAATTAAACAAGCCGGTTGTGGTAGCGAACGTATAGGTGCGTTAACAGGATTTATAAAGTCGCCGGGGACCGTTATTGAAACTCCAACCAGCGCATTATTTACCCAGGTATTTACGTCTATGTTAAGTTGTTAAACTATTTAGTTTTCACATCAACTACTTGATAGTGGATATGGACTATGTGAGGCCTAATTCTTGCAGGGTTTTTTTTTTATGTAGATTTGTTCCTCACAGCCCTGATGTGCCATTACTTTCGGTCCCTATATACCCGTCTCGATTGAGCAGTCCGACTGGGAAAGTACCTCCGCCCTACAGAATACCGAGGCCATAATTACTTCGTGTTGGGTTCCCAGCGGTGAGTAGGGTAGCCAGAGCTCACTGGAGAATTTGTTCTGTCAGTGGGCAGACTAAAGGCTTGTCCTGCTTTGTCTTCTACACTGACGGCACAGTAACTCTGTGCTTACAGGGTCGGCAGCTCGAGTGTGGCTCGTCTGGTGTTACATACGTCCATAGGCCACTGTAACCACTGTTATCTGCCACCTAAGTGGTATAAAAAAAGTAACATAATAACCTCGTGTTGTAGGGTAGCCAGAGCTCCCTGAAGAGTTTTTGTGCTGTCAGTGGGAAGACCAAAGGCAGGTTCTGGTTGTGTCTTCTGCACTGACGGTACAGAAACTCGCTGCTCTTATAGGGTCAGAAGCACAGGTGTGACTCCCCTGGTGTTGCACACGTTTATAGGTCATGGTAACCACTTTCCATCAGTTGGGCTTTGTGCTTGTCTGCCACCTAAGAAGTATAAAAAAAATATCCACAGCTCCCTAAGAATTCATGAATTGGCAACTCAAACATCACCAAAGAATCAAACATCATTATCTGTATGTAGTTCCTATTTGCATTTGAGTTATTTACACTCCTCCATGTTTTGGTTTGGCTTAATCAGCTAACTTGTGCAGCTGCATCTAACCTTCTAACATTGAGTAGAAAGCCTGCGCCTGACTATTTTCAGTGTGTACTATGTGTAATGCAGTACTGAATACCTACTGCTTTTATTGTTTCAGGGTGGCAGTGTGACACACATCACCAGTGAAGTGTTATCAAAGATATTTAATACACCCCAACTTCTATGGGTGCCCCTATCCAATTCATACCAATTGGAGACAGGTTTGAGAGCCCAGGGCCAAGGTGTGGCAAAATTTGCAGGTCTAACAGGACATGTTACTTGTATAACGCCTCATAGTGCAAGTGAGGTAACTCCTCTCGGACATTTTGAGCTTAATAAAGTTCCACTTTGGACTAAAAATGGAAAGAAAATGATTACTGCAGAAAGGTACTTTTTATTTTATGATTTATTTTTAAGGCAACTGGCAACAAATGAACAAAATGAACTGAATACAACTAACAACAAAAGTATATGTTTAAAATTTTCTACCCATCTATCATTCTGTCAGTTTATTTGCTAATCTCTGAAGTGGTTGTGGTTCTGTTCTGTTGTGGTTTGATGTGGTGTATTTGCCGCTGATGATATGAGGTGGAGTAAAAGTTATTAAGATTTTTATTTATTTTATTAGGCATGTCATCAGATTATGTATAATACATTTCAAACTTAAATAACAGGTTTTCTGGACTCATATCTAGTACATAACTCAATTAAAGCTATGCAATTATATACCCAACTAACTGTACCCTGCCACGTTTCGCTATGGCACATTGTGATAGAATGGTTGCGAAATGAGAAAAAAAACAAAGTGGTACAGAGCTGATAGTTAAAAATATTGTTTTTCGCGGTCACAGATATGTGACTGATGCAAAAATTAGATAAAAACAATTCTTGATGCAGATTATATATTATTGCTAATATTTCAGCTTGATTCGTGCAGAAATTTTTGAGTTTTTGAAAGGTACACAAACCAACATAACATTTATATATATATATATATATATAAGATAGGTTATACATATATTATACCCAAATATAGGATTCTTAGTTAAACATTTAAGTACTGTAAAATATGCTCCAAAAGTTTAAGTTTTGATGAGTTTTGATAATGATCAGTCTAAATTCATATAATTTCAGCTATATGGACATAATGGAAATTTACCAACCAGACATAATTTTGGCGATTGCAGATGGCCGAACATCTCTCAGTGAAAACTATAAGAGGATAAACAAATCTGTGGATAGAACCTGCCAGTTGTTAGAGAAATGTGTAGATAAACATAAGGAATCTAAACAACTTCAGAATAGTGCTCTTGTGGGTAGGTATTCTCTATCCTCACCATTATCTTCATAGCTTTTTTTCAGCAGTGTCAAGCAAGTTTGCACTTAAAGGCCCGAGATCCGCTGACAGCTGTCTGACCGTCTAAACCTGATAGGAAAGCTTGCGTCAAAATCTCGTCCGTTGGTTGATTAATACAGAATAACTACTGTCTGATACCCAACCCCAAGTAGAAAACCGATACAAAGGTCAACTTGGGCTCCATACACCCCTATAACTCCTGTTTACAATCTAAAACTAAATTTTTTATCTTTTTTATTTATTTATATCTAATTTATATTTCAGTGTTACACTCATCGTTATTTACTAAAATAAAACATCCACCCAATAAAGTGAGAAATTCCATTATATAATTATACTCAGTATAGTTAAATATTCTAATTTTCTGTATTTCATTTACAGGTGTGGTTGTCGCTCCTAGTGTACCAAAGAAATGTGATGAATGTATTACACATTTACTGAAATTCAAAGAGTCGTTGAATGGTGTGGCTCTGGCTGGACTCACAGATGGTACTGAAGCATCTCAAAAGGAAGTAAATGACAAGATAGTAGAAGAAATCTTTCAA
This sequence comes from Eilema griseolum, assembly GCA_963662185.1. NCBI lineage: Eukaryota > Metazoa > Arthropoda > Insecta > Lepidoptera > Erebidae > Eilema > Eilema griseolum. The sequence continues at coordinate 21,276,179 of OY759230.1, read as the reverse complement.
AGAGTTAGTGTAAGTATCTTGCTTTGCATTTGGGATGTGATGTCTTGGTTTTATGTTATAAAATATTGTAGGTATAAAAACCCAGTGCTAATGCATGTTAGCAGCTTTTATTTGAAACCTTTAAAAAGCCTGCACATAAATTTATTTACCTCACATTTTTTTTTTAAATACTAAGTGGATAAAACTGTACAATGAAAGCCTGTATCAAGAAATCAGGTAAAAAGCGCCTGCGAAAAACTATTAGCAATTATTCTGATCAAAAAATTAATATAATTATGTAGATAATATAATTTATGTACAGGCATTTTATTGCTTTCACTAATAACTTACCGAATTCAAATTTCTGTAAAAGGTCATTCAGCCGGAAATAATATAGATACTTATTCCGTGACGATATCCCTATGTATGTATGGGTATGTAAGTGCTTATATTTAATCCCTTATCACCGCGAAAATGACGTCATCTTATGACATTCCAAACTGATGATGTTTGACGTAGTTGTGTTTATGGATTCTTTTAATAAGTCATAATCATGATTGTTACGTAGGCACACTATCTAAAATTTTGAGTTATGTACGTAACATTCAATACACAATCTGAACTATGTTTAATCTTTTGTGTAAATTGAGACACATATTTGAATATTGAAATACTTATATAGATATTCTACTCAGCTCAATTTAGATCCAAAGTAAGTAGCTTAGACTATATACAAACTCTGTAGACGCCATCAAGTAACCCTTCATAGTAATTCAATTTCGGTTGGATTGCGTTCAGGGATCAGCAAATGCATAACCGCGTAGAGGTGATGGTGGTCGCAGCACTAGTGGGACCAGTGGGTCTTGGCGTAGTCTAGTGAGGATCGTGCGGGGCGACGCGCCGGTCAGGGAGACCCGTAGAAACGGTGGTGCCGCTGGCCGCCCGCGGTATAGTACAGAGGCCCAACTGGGACTAACCGCCCTGGAAGACTGCCTCACCAGACCGCGCATAATCCCGGTATGGCTCGTCGAGCCGGTTGGTGACCGGAAGTGGGGGTCCGGCGACCATATTCGAGGGGGTACGGGGACCCTTCCATACGGCGTGTCGGCTCACGCCATACCTCATAATCATAGACAAAACCCATATCCCGCACTTTGTCACGCGGTGCTGCGACGACAATCATCTCTTTTTTTCACGCCCTTTTCTCCTTTTCATCATGGCAGCGCATTTAAGAGTATAGGGCAACACAGCGGCTCTTCAAACTCCCACAAGCTCGCTATTTGAGGTGGAGTCCACTAACATCTGTGGACTCCATGCGAACCTCAACGCCGTCCACCAACACCTTGAGACGGCGAAACCAGATATGCTCTTTCTCACGGAGACACAAATAGGCCGCCCTGATGACACGACCTACTTGCTTTACCCCGGCTATGTTATCGAGGAAAATTTCCGTGCAAAAGCCGGGGTGTGCGTGTTTGTTAGGGCGGATGTTTGTTGTCGCCGTTTGCGCTGCCTTGAGGACCCATCCTTTTCAACCCAGATCTATGTGTGCCTCTACCGTTCCATACAGGAGATGCTGAGACAACTCGTCTCTTTGAATATCTGATTCAGGCGGCAGATGATGCGCAGGAACGGTTTCCGAACGCCGAAGTAGTATTTTTGGGGGACTTTAACGCCCACCACGAAACCTGGTTGGGCTCCGCCAAAACAGACCTTGCGGGAAGAGCCGCCCATGCATTTGCTCTGGCGCATGGCCTGACCCAATTGGTACACGAGGTCACTAGAATACCAAGAAGGTCGGGCCTAGCACCCTCTCTGCTAGACCTTCTGCTGACGAGTCACCCAGACCTGTACAGTGTTTCGGTACAAGCCGCTTTAGGCAATTCCGACCACTGTCTGGTCTGCTCCAAGGTGTTATAGCGCCCTCACGACCCGTGCAGGGGCAGCGGCGTCTCTGGCACTACTCGTCAGCAGATTGGGATGGGCTGCGCAACTATTTTGCGTCCATCCCGTGGGTTGAACGCTGCTTTGAAGGTAAGAAACCCTCAGATTGTGCTACTGCTGTTGCCGGTGAGATCGGTCTGGGTATGGAATACTATATCCCGTACACTGATGTCACCGGTGCCCGAGGAGTGCGCCCTTAGTTCGGGCGCGAGTGTGCGAGGGCTGTTGATCAAAAGCAGTCCGCGTATCGCGCTTGGGTAAGGGCGCGTGCCACGCACGATCCCAATGTGGGCCACTTCAAGGCGGCGTACAACAGAGCCACAAAGGTCTGCAAGAGGGCTTACGTTAGAGCGGATGCCCTGCGCATTGCACGGCTTGGTCAAGAGCTAGTGGCACATCCCACGGGCAGCCGTGGATACTGGCGACTGGCCAAAGCCGTGCAGGCCAACTTCTGTCAGCCTTCGCTGCCACCGCTGCGCTTCCCTGATGGATCCCTGGCCCATGGACCGCAAGAGAAAGCCAATATGCTAGTAAATCTCTTTGCGGCCAATTCCCGAGTCGATGATTGCGGTATACAGCCGCCGACACTACCCAATGGTGACCACGTAATGCCTGAAATACGTATCAGGCAATGCGATGTCCGTGCGGTACTTCAATCACTCGATGTCCGGAAAGCCAGTGGCCCGGAAGGTATTCCAGCGGTGGTCTTACAAAAATGTGCAGCGGAGTTGTCTCCGATGCTTACGCGGCTGCACCGACTCTCCTACAGCTCGGGTACAGTGCCTTCGGCTTGGAAAGAGGCGAATGTACAGCCGATCCCCAAGAAGGGGGATCGCTCAGAGCCAGCCAACTATCGACCCATAGCCGTCACCTCAGTGCTGTGCAAGGTCTTCGAGCACATCATTAACAAACAGCTCATGCGTCACCTAGAAGATCACTCCTTAATTAATGACCGGCAATATGGCTTCAGGCCGAAACGGTCAACGGGTGATCTTCTAGCATACGTTACCCATCTTTGGGGTGAGTGTTGGTCACTGGCAATTAGTCTTGATATCGCCAAAGCTTTCGATAGAGTCTGGCACAGTCAAGTTGGCGTGTCCTATATAATAATAATAATAAAAAAAAATCAAGTGTCATTTCTACGCGGTGTAAAAATGGCTACTAGGAGTACGCGCCACATAATAAATCCCTTGGCCATGCCGTGGCAGTCTCAACATGATGTAATGTTGCCAATATTGACTTTTTGTTTTACCATATGAATGTAATACTACTTAGTTGAACTGCTAAACTTAAGAAAGTTAAAGGAGTGAAAACTTCAGCCAAAGTGTATCAAGACAGTCTTGGGTCATCTTGTGAAACTTCTCAGCAATACACTTTTTTATGTGATTAGTGGATCTGACCTTCTCCCTCGCCTTGGGATCACTATATATACCGAGAACTATAATTCCCAATAGTACATGATACATAAATGTGCTGGCAACTCTAAACTTTCCCTTTTTTTTACGTGCGCAATATCCCCACGAATACTTCCCCACCGGAGCCGGTGGAAGAGGTTATGTCGGACTCGAACCGACTAAAACGCACGCCGCCTGTGGGTCGTTTTGGTTGCCGAAGGTGAGGTTGACAGGCATATCACTCGCATCCCGGTCGAATCTAAACCTTCCCTTTCCAACCAAAACACAGTATGGCCGAGTATGGCTACGATGTCATTTTAGTTCAGAGTTTTGCCGCGTGACTTATTTGCTGGCGCGACTTCAGTATAAGTTGACATAAACATACACGCACACATTGACAGTGTAAAGAACAATATTGACATAAGTTTACACAAACCACGTTTTTGACACCATTTTTTCTGTGATACATTTTATTAGCACAGTTGTGTTTATATTGTATATGGTCTAAGAAAGCTGGTTTTATTGGTTCTAACTGGCGGTCACGCATAAATACTTACACTATTGAATTTCTATGTTTTTTACTCGACTGCCAAGAAAGGTTATGTTTTTCGCACGTATTTGTATGTATGTATGCATGTTTGTTTGTAATATTCTTAATTACCTCATATCTTCCAAACTATGGGACGGATTTCTCAAATTAAAATATCGTTAGATTCGTCTCTGTAACACAAGTGTTCTTAGAAAGGTGACCAGAAAAGAAAACCAACAGCCGGTATAGTTTAAAGGGGAAAATAAGATTAATATAAATTGAATACTCCAATATGGGTATCAAATTAAAGGGCTTCTCACGATGATTTCAAAATAATATATCATGACCCAATTTTAATTTAAAAAATAGTAGGCGGTACCCATTAATTTTCTTTCGGTTTATGACTTGCAAATTTGTACCGTCTGCTTTCAAACTTGTTGCGATCTTTTCAGTACTTACCAGTATCTAGCATTCGTTAACCGCTCCAGCTAAGCTAAATTCATGTCGGTAGCGTGCAGACTAAGATTTGAAACGCTGACTTCTTAAAGATGACAGTCATAAAGTACTACTGCGAAACTTACTTACTTCTAGAAACATGTACATAACCATAAAATATTATTTCAGACGCAGCTCCCTAAACATCTCTTACGCATTGTTGAAGGCTGTTGGAATCCAGTTATCGTACTATCTGCGATAGAACAGGGCTATGACGTATTCGATGGCTCGTATCCTCTAAAACTGAGTAATGCTGGCCATGCATTGACACTGAACTTTGACCTTAGCCAGGATAACATTGAATCATGTGTTTTGAATCTCAATGATGAGAGGTAAGAATTTGTGTTATAAAAGTCTATAATATTCTGTAGTCGTCACAATAAGCAAACATAGTATCACTGCAAGGTCAATAGGTGACGAGTGTAGAACGCAAAACACTAATTGTGACGTCTGATAGTTTGAGCATAATATGTTTATTATATTTAATATTTAATTACATCGTAAAATTGTGCGGCAAAATAATTTTACATTCGTACTCTAAGCCTTTTACCAAAACAGTTGGGGTCGACTGTGTTGGGAAAAGGCTCAGCGTCGTCTAATTTAACAAAATTGCTGCTGAACTTCGATATTTTCCGTGAAGATAGAAGAGATTTTGCCGCGTGGTTTCCGGCAGTGTAGAATTAGGGCCACCCCCTCTCTTCCCATGCGGTGTCGTACAAGGCGACTAAGGGATAGGGCTGTTTAACATCAGACAGATAAATACAGCCCAGACTCAGCCTCAGATGCATGGCTCGAGTCAACAATAGTGCCCGGAATACGGCAATAGGCGCACCCCCTATTACGTGGGGCCGAATACAATTATTGGTGAAATGTGGATATGAATTCACCTCTGCCTAACCCTCCAGGGATAAAGGCGTGATTATATGTATGTATGTGTGTAGATAGAAGAGAAGAAAATGTCACTATGTTAAAATTACCTATTTTATTATTATTACTAAGATAAATGATCGCCATCAGACTTAAATATATCAGACTTTCTGCGTCATCTGAAATCAACAATATTTTTGTACCAGTTAGGGGGCAGACAAGCACACGTCCTTCCTGATGGGAAGTGGTTACCGTAACCTATGGACATGTGCAACACCAGAGGCATTACACTCGCGCTGCCGGCCCTGAAGAAACCTTCCAATGCCCCACTTGAAGGACCACATATTGTAGGCGCTTGGGAAAATCCGCAACAGGGAGTTCATTCCTGAGGGGGCGGCGAGCCTCGCGCGACTTCCTATTTCCGGGTACGAGTTGCGGACTGTGTTGTCCCCACACCCGAGGAGAGGGCCAGATCGAGAGAAATGACCCTGGGTCAGCCGGGGTGCGAGGGATATGCCTGTTAACCTCACCTTCGGCAACCAAAAACGACCCACAGGCGTCGTGCGTTTTGGTCGGTTCGAGTCCGACATAACCTCTCCCACCGGCTCCGGTAGGGGGCTAGGGGGGTATCCGTGGGGATTTTGCGCACGATGAAAAACAAAAGAGAGTTCATTCCATAGCTTGAGTGTGCGTAGGATGAATTCCCTGCCTATGGCGAGCGGTGCGATGATATAATGTAGCTGTGGGAATCATGACAAACAATTAATCTGAGCACAAAATATTACACAAATACGACATCGTGACGATATAAAATCTCTTGATCACTATAAGCCTATCCCGTGCTGGAATCGACGGAATTATGTATTTGGATTAGTTTATTAAGAATGAGCTGTAAAATAATTTATTCATACTTGAAATGGTTTTGTGCCTTCCGCCTTGATGTACATTTTTTTCTGCTCTCCACTCTACTTACTAGCTACAATCTTAGGGTGCATTGGTGGACCCATTTCACGGTCTATATCTATTTTCATTACAATTTGACAGATGTGAGACAAAATCCCGGATCACGGTGATTAATAAGTCTCACAGGAGACGCCTGGCGCGCCTCCCCGTTTTCCGGGGACGAGTTGGGGACTCTGTAGTCCCCATACACCCGAGGAGAGGGCCAGATCGCGAGAGATGGCCCTGGTTCGGCCGGGGTGCGAGAGATATGCCTGTCAACCTCACCTTCGGCAACCAAAACGACGCACAGGCGGCGTGCGTTTTAGTCAGTTCGAGTCCGACATAATCTCTTCCACCGGCTTCGGTGGGGAGGTATCCGTGGGGATTTTGCGCACGTAAAAAAAAAGTCTCACAGGAGATAAGTGTGTAGAAACGATTTAAATAAAAGTTCTATGTGAACAAATGATCCAAATATATTATCACGTTTATAAGCATGTGCTATTGTGTGTTGTTATGAGAAATCATAGTATATTATGTTCATTTTAAATCGTAAGTATTTTTGTAATTTGTTCAAAGTCATGCTATTGTTGTTTATTATTAATTTCATGCGATGTTTTTTACATTGTCGATGTTTTTGTAGAAATACAGAAATACATTATCATTGAACATTTTGTTTAATATCTACCTATACTTAATAACTTTATGCTGATCATCTTCAAGATAAGTACTTAACATAAAAAGCTATTTGAAGTTGGTTGTAAAAACAAACCTAAGATGATAATGTTTAATGGTCAATATTGATTAAAGATTCATTCTTTCGCACATTACTATTTGTGTGCATGTAATGTTTTATTATCATAAGTTAAGTAAATTCGTCTTTGTATTCTTTGGTCCTGGGTACCTTTTACATATTATTATTTTGTACTTTTGTACCTATGTATTAACAAAAAAAACACACACACACACGTATGCGGCGCCCCGCACCAACACCCTACAAAAAACCGCGGCTATTATAACCTTGTGTTGTGTTTCCGGCGGTGGATAGGATAACCAGAGCTCACCGGAGAGTTTTTGTGCTGTCATTTGAAATACTAAAGGCTTGTCCTCCTTTGTCATCTGCACTGACGACACAGAAACTCCCGTTATTACAAGGTCGGCAGCACGAGAGTGACTCCCATGATGTTGCACACGCCCTTAGGCAACCACTTTCCACCAGGTGGACCGTGTGCTTATCTGCTACCTAAGTAGTATTAAAAAAGCACAAAACGACAATACGGAAAGTCATTAGCAAAGATTACAAGTTGTAACCATTGAAATCTGCTGCAACTAACCTTTTGTATCGGATCGGTGTATCGGACCCCCACGGATACCACGGTGCCAGTGGGAGAGGTTATGTCGGATTCGAACCGACTAAAACGCACAACGCCTGTGAGTCGTTGGTTACCGAAGGTGTGGTTGACAGGCATATCTCTCGCATCCCAGTCGAATCTAAACCTTCCCTTTCCAACCAACACACAGTATGGCCGACTAGCACCCCGGCCGACTCAGGGGGTGACATAGTCTTTACATAATATTTAGTAGTACCTACTTAGCTCGATTATTTATTTGCGCATTATAGGTGTGCAATGTTTTACTTTAATTCTCATTTCAAATATTTTCTTTTTCATTTACAGATATAAAGAAGACTTCAGGCCAGTACTAGCGGAATGCGAGTGTTTGGCGTGTAAAAAACATACACGTGCATATATACGCCATCTTTTAAATACACGTGAGATGCTATCGTCGGTTTTATTGAGCATGTAAGTGATTCATATTCTAAATATTTTCGACTCTTTATCTATTAGCTTAAATTTTTGTAGTAGGTACTTTGTATTGTTCTTGATTGCTATTGAATTTTTATCTCTTCCTGTCATTGCTGTCATATTTAGAACGTGACTTACCACAAAAATTCTCTAGTCACAGTAATAATTATTAATACTGTGCTCTAGTTAACATCGTGCAGTTCGTTGTAAAAATCGTTAGGAGAATCAATGGTCGTTCTATGAGACCTAATGATGATGACAGCAATGCTTAAGAAGAGAGCGATAATGATAAAAATACGGATAAGGGAAGAGATTTAATTGGATCCCTTGCTCTTTATATTCTCTTTATAACAATGGTTAATAGGTTCCTTCTGCAATAGCAGCCATGGTTTCACATTTTCGCATTTCGTTCATATTACTTTTTTATTAGATTTGAACCGCTTTTTTTGTTATTATTGGCGATTGAAATCGCACGATTGACCGTGAGTTTTAATCGTCACATTACTATCTTACCTGACTTTACTTCATACATTGCTAATCTGATTATATTAAGGGAGTTAAGACACGATGGTATTTTTTTATATAGGACACGTCAGTTAGACTTCGTCTCGCCTGATGGTAAGCTGAAGCAAAGTCTCAGAAAAGAGGGTCACCATTACTTACATATACCATGTTACAATGGTGACACTCAGCTGGACGGCCTCATCATATGCTTTATCACTCCCCGCTTAAAGGCCTAATAAAGGAATAAGTACTTAATAGGGTTTTGGATTTTTTTATGCAACTTAGGTGTCAGACAAGCACATGGCCCACCTGATAGAAAGTGGTGGAAGTTATATGCCGCTGAACTTCGATATTTTCTTTTCCGTGAAGCGACTGCCATCTGACATCCACACCAACTGGCTACTAGACTTTTGAGGACTTCAATCACCCGTAACGACTGCCATAAATAAATAAATAATAAAAATAACTAAATATTCTACAAAATTCTACAGGGTTGTCATACAAAATGTTTATTTATTTATTTATTTATACTTTATTGTACACACATATATTACATTAATATAACAAGATGAGAAAATGTTCGTCTGGTAACCGGGACCGAAGGCTTAAGGTGCTTTCCAAGGCACGACCAGACTAGTGCAAATACTCATGTTCATGCGTACAATAATTGTACCCGCGCCTTCTGCGTAGTAGCCGTAATTGTCCAATATATTCAGATAATTGTCACCTTAGACGCATCTAATGACTAAGAGTGATGACATTTTCTTGGCAAGAAGGAACAACAAATACACAACAACACACCTCAAAATAGTTTTGACCGAAATTTCTGTTTTTATGATGAATCATATTGTTGTTTGCTCCATTTTGATAAGAAACAATTAAAACGGCCTTGACTGTCCCAGTGATAAAATGTACCTACAACATGAAAGCGAATTACATCATCATTTAATGATAAACGTATTATTGTGATAACAAACAATAATAACCAGTGTACGGAAGTCTAGAGGCTGTCTGACTTTTATCTACTACGGGGTCGTGATCCCGATATGAACTTGTAATAGGAAGACTGCTGAGTTCAGGGCCAATAGGGGGTCACTGGAAACATTAAGGCCCGTATTCTGTAATGGACATAGATTTAGCTGAGGCCAAATTGTATAGAAAATCTGTCTATATAGGCTGTCCTCAGCTAAATCGAGATTCAAGACTGAGTGTCGTTTTAGAATACGGGCCTAACAACTTATATCTGAGAATACTACGCTTTAATATCTACTTGATATGTCACCGGCTTCACAGATAACAAATCTTTAAGTAGAAACCTATCTCAACTCTTAAGAGTTCTTAAAAATCTTGTAAAAAATATTTACGATATTACTGTGTGTGTGCAAACCAAATAATCTGTAACGTTTACCATCAAGTGGGCTGTGTACTTACTAATATATTTCCTTGGTAGTATAAAAAATCATTATATTTATATTACAGTCACAATCTCCATCATTTCGACCAATTCTTCAAGCACACGCGTCATCACATAGCGGCCAACACGTTCCAGCTATACAAACAGCACGTAACAAAACAATACGAAGCTTACAAACTGTCTCTTGAAGCCAGTGACGTAAGTGAACAACTAGAGAAGAAAGAATCGCCTACAATGACGAAAAAGATTAAAGTGAGTGATGAAGAAGTTCCTTGTAGCTAAATATGTTGTTGATAGATTATTTAGATCATAAGTAGTACTATACTCCATTTGGTAAGGTACTTAACTAAACGTAGACAATCTTGATGTGTCTTTTTAATATGTTTTATTTAATAACTCAGTTTAAAAAAATATTAAATTTTTATTTGTACTTTATTGTACACATTATGACATTTATATAAAAAGATGAGATGTAATGTACAAAGGCGAGTTTAACTCATAGTTGAGTTCTCTTCCAGCAAACCCGGTAGTGCACAGAGGAATTGCAATACGAGAGGCTAAGTCTAGTGCACATGAAAGTGTAGAATTAATATAAGAAGGTATACAACATGTATGTAATATGTTTTTTTGTTTAGTAACAAATTCTAAAGATTAAAAACCGAAATTGAACCACTAGTCAGTTAGCATAGTTTATTTGTTTAATAAATGTTTTTTTTTTATAAAAAGTCGCTACAAGATTGTTTGCCTTTAGTTAAGTACCTAACCAAATAGATAGTCTTTGATTTAGATAGGTTATGTTCAAAATATGTAAATTACCGGCAAATTTCTTGACAATACTCCTAGGTGCACAAAACTAATAATTTTGTCCTGTAGGGCGCGACAGTTGAAGTGCGCCAATTAAACAATCATGGGCGCAAATAGCTCGCATCATTAATTGATAAGTCTTTTTATTGGTTGATCCGTAAAGTGCACATACGCGAACTTTTTGGCTTTTGTCCAAGATTTTTGTCGGCAATTTATCGGAATGTCGGCTTTTTATATGCAATACCGATTTGCCAACGTTCAAATGTTTGTAACGACATATAATATTCATTGATACAGTCATAGATAAATTTCTTCAATACCTATCATTCAATATTCAGCCATAGGAGAATGTAACTATGTATGTATGTAAACTACAATAAAAGGTCAGACCACCTTTCAACTTGAAGGTTCTTCAATGTTAAACGCATAATAATGATTAGGTACATTTAGTGTACGTAAGTAAAATATAAGCGTATTTTGTGATTTAGAATATTTAGACACTTAAGTTTTGGTTAAGCATGAACTGTTTTGCAGTGTCGTTGTTTAATTTATAGTATAATTAGAATAACAAATAGTTTATATTACCTAGTTACACTAACCGTTACGAAGTTTAAGCACCAATGTTGTTTATTTCATACTTGCATATGACGCTTACTATTCCAAAAAGGTTCGGTAGAAGTGAAAAACCACCCAGAATTCATCTATCTCCATATTTGGTCTCGATTAGCAATCAATCTCTCAAATAAAATAATTAATCTCTATGTATGGTGAGCGCCTGTTACCAGGCATTTTGTCTTAGCTCACGTCGCTGAATTTGTGTCTGTCTCAGCTTCTCTTAGTCACTCTCCACTATAATCAGAGGAAAAGTTGTATTGACCCTTTTATTCCACTTCGTTGAGAAACGTATGGTTATTTTATAATTTATCCCTAAAAGCGTAAATAAATATATATTATATTATGCAACAGCATTACAATATCTTTTATCTAACATATTTATCAGATTAGGTAAAACATTTTCATAAATGAACATATTGATAAAGATAATGTAGTTAATAAAAGTACATCAGAGTCACTACGTTAGCGAAAGTAGCATCACCTAAATTTTTTCAGTGTATTTATTTATCCTACTTCCAAACAAATGTTTCAAGATTCCTGCGATTGCGGGACCAATCTTAGTCCATGTCACATTTGCTTTCCTACTCGCTGTGCCTTCACCTGACCTCTGTAGAGCAACGGAGAGTGATGTTGCTGTGCCCAAATTTTGAACTAATAAAATTTAAATACCAGATCACTATTTTTTACGTGCGATATACCCGCACCACCCAAACCGGTGGGAGAGGTTATGTCGGACTCGAACTGACTAAAACGCACGACGCCCGTGAGTCGTTTTAACAGGCATATCCCTCGCACCCCGACTGACCCAGCGCCATCTCTCTCGATCTAGCCCTCTCCTCGGGTGTGTGCAGACCACAGAGTCCCCAACTCGTCCCCGGAAACGGGGAGGCGCGCATACCAGACCACTATAGTCCATTGACTCGAAGAAGAAGAATACAAATGTTGAGAAAATTTGTGAATATGTTTGAGTGTTTTTTTATTCTATCACGCCATAACGTTTGAACGGATCTGCCTGAAATGTAATATAAGAATATATGTCATGAAATTACACACCTAATAAATTCTGTGCTTGAAATTCGTTACGGCTACTGTAGTTCGGTTTATATAGAATTTGTTAATTAAAATTAAAACCAATGTTCCTTGAGACCTTCCCGGAAATAACTCATACTCGCAAACTTTGTTTTCCGCACTAAGATAATATTTGTCGAATCATTTTAACTGTGCAATCCATCAACTCAACTATCAACCTTGAGTTGGTTAATCAATTGGCTAAAAATGGAATTTAAAGATAAAAATAAGTGGTAAGCACTTTGATCCAAACCGAATAAAAGTTGTTACAATAAGTATAAGCAGTGATGAATGAATTTGAATATGAATATAAATGAATAAATGAATAACTTACTATTGTTGTTATGAGTAAATAATATAAGTATACATAGTTCTGTATTGATTTTCAATTCCTCTTCTTCGTGAATGCTTTTTTAGAGTATCATTATACTTATACTCCACGGCGGTATTTTTGCCCAATTGAGCAGTCCGACTGGGGAAGTACCTCCGCCCTACATAATACCGCGGTTATAATAACTTCGTGTTGTGTTCCCAGCGGTGAGTAGGGTAGCCCGAGCTCACTGGAGAATTTGTGCTGTCAGGGAGATGACTAAAGGCTTGTCCTGCTTTGTCCTTTACACTGACGGCACAGAAACTCTGTGCTTACAGGGTCGTCAGCGCGAGTGTGGCTTCTCTGGTGTTACACACGTCCATAGGCCACGGTAACCACTTTCCATCAGGTGGGCCGTGCGCTTGTCTGCCACCTAAATGGTATAAAAAAAAATCGGTTAGGCACTTAACTAAAGATAAATAATCTTATAGCGACTTTTTATAAAAACACAAATCAAACAAATAAACTAGGCAAACCAACGACCATACAACCAATAGATTGTATGGTCTGTGAGGCTAACTAACTGACTGAATCCCAGGCTCAGTTTTCTTTATCGTTCAGTGTACATTCATATTCTCCAACTCGTAACAGGCAAGCCAATGCGAGAGCCAGTTCCATTAATCAGCAGGTAAGCTTGGTTTGGGCTCCAAAGATATTAGTAAATCGTACTCCAATACTGGAAAATTTAGGTACAGGTGTAGGTACACAAATATTAAGTATCTACCTATACAATCAATTTTCCTGTAATAGTAGGTGAGTTCGAGCATCAAACACCCGGCAATTATTCCGGTTACTGTCGAGAATGTACTGCACAGACACATGTTGTCTAGTGTACTATTTATACTAAAATGTAGATTTCCGTTCTTTTCAACTTTCTTTATTGTGAAACGTAACTTCTCTGTCTGTGCATTTGAGCGCTAATAACTTTTTTATTGAACTAGTATTAAAAATCCAAGAATGCGGATGAAAAAAAAATTTAATGTTCGAGGTCATTTCAAATTGAGAAAAGAATAAATATTATATAAAATTTACACCATTTTTATTACAAATTTTGTTTTATCAGTAAAAATTATTGTCGTGTGAAATGAATCGGAACTGAAGTGCATGGCAATCGGTGTAAAAGTACTATTCCCTAGGAAATAATAAATCTTCACCAGAATTTCACCAGAAAGTCGATCCCCTCCTGAATTTAGACTTCACCCAAGCCTTCCACGATGAATGGTCTTCTACTTTGTGTCAGTGTGTGTTCGTTGTCGTTTTCATATGAGGATCCAGTAAACATGTTGTGCAGCCAATATTTCTAGAACACGAATTTAGCTTGAACAGGAAAGCGCTCTTTCAGCACTGTTATTGTTTGAAACCAATTAAGCAACCTCTTATTAGAGAAATACATAATAATAATCTAGAGAATTAAACTTACCTAAATATAAAATAATGAGCCTGATGTTTGACTAAATAAAACAACGGTGGCAAAGAAAACTTGCCGATTTTGTTAACAAGCGGCTCAAAAATCACACACTTAAAACTTACCAATAGCACCTGCCGACTAAATTAGCTAACGCTGTTTTTTATAATCAGAAAGAAAAACGCAAATTTTGTGCTTGTGTTTTTGTGTTCGAAGCCTCTCTTTTTCGCGTTGTTTCCTTGTTCTTTTCCATTTATTTACCTAGAACCTTCTAGAACTGCGCCTCCATATATGATAAGGTCGTCCAGTCAAAATTTACGAGTTGAAGACGGTAGCGATACGGAAGGCCAAAGATTGATTACTGTCATATATCAATTAGTGAACTGCAATCGGAAGTTTGTTTAAGAATCTTAAACGTTCATTTATATTCGGAAATACTTCTAAGAACAGCACTTAGATATTTGAAACTCGTCGCCAAACTGCAGTGGAAGGTGTGAGAGCAGACTTTTCAGGTAAATAAAGAAACGACTTAATGGATACATGTCTAATTTTATCATAATTTTACTCGTCGAATGTAACGTAACGGAAACGGCTTCCATGAAAATATAATGAAATTAATCGACTTTTCATTATATCTTATCTTTTCGTTCATGTTCTTTCATCTAAACTCGTTCTGGCATGATTGAGTAGGTAACATCCATCCATTCTAAGTTTCGCATTTATAATAACAATTAGAACCCATTGTAATATTATAATATGAAAACAAAAACATACCTTATTTGAACTATCATGGTCACTCACACTAGTATTAAAGTTATCGGGCTATTTTTTTACGTACGTAAGATCCCCAGGGATATCCTAGAGGTATAGAGGTTTTCGGACTCGAACGGATTAAATCGCGCAGCGTCTGTAGGTCGTTGTTGGTTGTCGAAGGTGAGGTTGATAGGTATATACCTCGTACCCCGGCTTCAATGAGCGCCTCTGCCGCGGCCTACTTATGTCAGGGTGACAGGCGGCTCTACTCGTCACTTCCAGGCCTGCTATCGAGATAATTACCATGTATTGTTTCAAGTTTCTGATATTTCGGCGCTGTTGCAAGCACCGTGATTATGGAGGAACTGAACAGATACAAATAATGAAAACTCGAAACAATAGAACATGGTAAATATCCCGATAGCTTTTTATTACACACCATGGTCCCTTCTGCTGGTGGCAATGCATGAGTTATACCATGTTCCTGTCCAGAAAGTTGATAATAAAATAAATGACTAATGTGGAACTTCTAGGAACTCCGTTGTAATAGACTATTAATACAAGTTTGGTTAAATAGTCAGTCCTAATATTGTTATACTTACTTCCTGTTTACTAAGAATTGATATCAAAATGTAGGTTTACTGTATTTGGTTAATCAATAGTTCATACTAAAAATTAAAACCAATTACTCTTTGAGGCAAAGAACTGGTTAGGTGATTGAGCTTCAAGCCCTACTCGCAAACTTTACATACATACCTACATATATTAAATAGCTGTTGCAGTAGAAAATTAATTTGATAGTAGAGAGCTTAAGTATCTCACGTAGGTATATATACAGATTTTTCAGATAATTATAATTCAACTACCGATTGTTCTTGTGGAGATGTGTTTTTGAAAAATAAAAAAAACATATATTAACACCTTTTACATATATTTTACTGACAATATTTACACAATAATTTAATTTAGTGACCACACTTATTGAGCTAGGCATATTGTATGAAATGTGCATCAAGTATGTATTAATGTAATTGAATTACATTACAAGTAGAGTAATAATTTATAATTAGAGGTTTTGGCAGGATTTTGCTTGACTGTCACATTCCTGAATAGCAATTATTGTTTAATATATAAATACATAAAATTGTCTGAACGAATAAATCAACTGTTACATAAAATATAATGAATATTAAAACTGCACTATGCTAATAATAACAATTTCATATAATACAAATAAATTACAGGCGCAACAAACATCGTACAAGTCAACGACATCAAGTACCTATTGTATAATAAAATTTGGCGACAAATGTAAATTTCACTAAACGTTGGCACATTATACTGTAATCATTACCTAAATTATCTAATGTGTTATCGCAAAAATAAACCAATAGGTGTTTAAAAGTCTAGATTCACGTGGATATTTCATTATAATTTAACATGTAGAATCAGTTCAATCTTTAAAATATTCGGAAATATGACGAATTACTAAGTACATTTAATTATAAAACATGAGCTTTCATTCTCTGTAAACCAATAAAACCAATACAGATTCCTTTAGGTGTAAATATAAACATTAACAACTAAGTTGGAATAAAAAATTGTAAACTCTATATAAATAGTTAAAATGCGCCAGGCATTTAATAAAGCAATATTACAAATGTTTATACTATTCACAGTTTAAGAGAAAATTAGAGCAAACATGTCCCTTCTAACGTCTAATGTGATACAAATAGTACAAAAGCGTTACCAAGATCTCGTGTGTACTGTAAAGTACAGTATCGCTGACAGTTAATGATATGACAGCTGATGAAAATAATCATAATATTGAGATCCATTCCGACGCGAAGCTCGCCAGCAAACAGAACCATGTTCCAGAAAGCTTCACTTCACTGCACTAACGCTAACTATTTTTTAGAGTTTACTACACAAATGTTAGCGTAAGTCCCATTCACTGGATAACACTATTTTAAGTATCACATGTCCTTCTCTTTCTTTTCACATTTAATGACATTATACTGTATTTACTTCCAGCTTGTGCACTATACAAAGTCATTTGTACCCGGTGTATTGAGAGGTTCTTGGGCCTGAAAAGAGAATACACAGTTTTAGAAAGTATACTTCCATAATAGCATCTAAAAATTCTAAATTCAAAATGCAAATTAATTCGCAATGTGACTTAAAACTACAAACGGCTGCGCTTTTTCTACATTAGTAACTTACCATTAATAAGCCCTCGCATGTAAACGCATGAAAAATAAATATATCGGCGTAAAACATTAGTCAAGTCTATGTTAAGCGTTAGGCAGATTACAAAATCAAATTTGCTATTTGAAAGGGACTATTTACAGCATTATACACCTACCACTTAGAGCCAATATTTGGCAACTATAATTTAATACTGATGCGGTAAAAATGTTGGCACATTATAAAACGCCACAATCTTTAAAATCTAAACGAAAATATTTCCTATAAATCCTTAAAACCATTTCTAGTAAATATAACTCTAGATACATCAAGTTTAAAATGTCTTAGGCAGACCTTATAATATTTTACTACGGTAAAATAATGCTAGTTATCATTTTGATATTTACAACATTTTCATTTGGCCAAGTTACACGGATATTTTTAATTGTACATAAGAAGTCGGAATGATGTCTTTGGAAAATAATTGTTTTAGTTTACCTACAGTAAATATATATGAAAATTAAGTTCTAAGTCGGTGGTGCAAGTCACCGGCTTGTTAATTGGCTTTGCTTAGGGCAGCGCGTCCTCGTTCAACTTATCTTAAACTGTTTTGTATGTTAAGGGTGCACTCCATAGCTGTTAACGCTCTCACCTCTTCGCCCACGGTACTGGGGTACAGCTTGCTGCCCGGTGCGTAGCCATTCTTCTCCAACGCGAATTGATCCTCTGTAGTCTTACGGTACACCGGATTGTCGAAGTTCATTGAGGTAACATTACGGTGCACGTAATGTCTGTACATAACCACTGCGATCTAAAAGGAATAGTTATCATTAATTTTACACGTGATTTTTATTAAAGATACATTTGTCTGCCACCTAAGTGGTATAAAAAATTAATCTTAAAGGCAGATGATGGCGGACGGTCATAGCCGATAGCCGGCCTTCAGTTCACACAACTAAGAACAATTGATGTTTATTAGAACCGAGTAACGAAAATGGAATTCAACGTCATAAGACATAATGAACGCAATTTATCTGTTGCTAGTCAATTTAACGCGCAAAAAAAGCAATTTAAATTTGGAACGGATGAATTTTCTTATCATAATGCGACTATGGTCGATAACCAGTAATATTCTGCAAACTTCTTGTATAAATTCTGATGACAAACATTTTGGTTCTATAGGAATATTTTCGGTCTATGCTATCGATCTGTACGTGTAAACCTAAATTGTAACCGATTGTCTCGGTTATCTATCTATAACCTCGAAGAAGATTACATAGTACTCATTTTATCGATCGGTAAAAGTGGTTTAACTATCCTACCTACCTTTACATTAACTTTCAACAATTACCTACTATGATATTGAAATAAGGAAAACAATATATTTGTTTAACGTAACTTAGTACATTTATGAATAGGTAGGTATGTATATAGTTGTTCGTCATTCAACATTAGCTAGCAGAAGACTTAGAAGTTAGAATTTTCTAGATAGTTTATTGAATACTTACCAGTGCTGCCAATATAATTACTCCAGAGATTACTGCGACAACAACGCCAGCGACCATACCGGCATCGCGACCGCTGTTTGAGATTCCAGTGCCTGTCTTTGGTGTTACTGGTACGCCTAGAATTCAAGAAACGAGCACGTTATTACACTGTCGAAAAGCAGTTTGGACGTAGCGCAACCTTGCAACGTATTCATTTGTACGTAAAGCCGACAAAAGTGAAAGTTCTCTTTGATTTGATTACAAGAATTATAACTAAATCAAAGAAGATTTTACATGAAATAAATATTAAATTGCCGTTAAAACAGACGTTGTAAAGCAGCTTGAACTTAACATAATTATTAAGGATATTATTATTTACGATTGTTGATTTTTTCTTGGTGAATAAAGCCGATTAGAAGCGAAGTGATAAATTGTTAAATAAAAGCAACAAAAATGTACAAAACAAGTGAAAGAAAATGATATCAAACATGTTAAGAAATTATTGATACCTGTTCATTACGTAACAGCATTTACGTGGTTCAGAATTATGACGAAGATAAATATACGTACGCACGTAGCTCGTATGTACGGCATTAGATAATGTTTACCGACTGTACATACTGATTCGTATTGACAACTTCAGCGTTTATTCAACGAGAATATTGTGAATGAATTTAATGACACGCCCCAGTCGTATGACGTAGCCAATTCCGAGGTTAGAATATAGCGAGTTCATATACTGTGCAAATTAATTCATTTTCTTACCTCTAATTGTCAAATTAACTTTATGTTTGCGTAGGCGTCTTAACCTGATCGCTCTAGGCATTCTATTTAAAACTAGTGTCAATGAAACGTGCCAACTAATGCTATTTAGCAGAAATATCGTAATCTACTTTCACATTACATAAATCACGAGAAGGTAAATTCTCATCAAATTGTTTATCTCTGATTGTCATTTTTACTAAAGAGTGTAAAATATTTGAATGACTAAAACATTCGTAGTATAAATAGTTATGTAATTTTATGCTTACTATGTAGACAATCTGTTTAAGCGACGTAAATTAACTGAATACTTCCAAATATTGAAACAGGTACACATATTGTGCAGTAGATAGGTTAAATACTTCAACCAAATACCTAGACCTTCAAAATAATCAGTTCATTCCATGAATAATTTTTAGTGTTTATTAAGTAGGTATTTGGTTTCGAAATATATTTATTGGTTATTAGCAAGTTCATATATTGTGTTAAGCAGTTATTAGTAACAATCAAGTTTATGCACCATGCACCCAGCTCATAATGAATCTGTGTGTCTTCCCGTCAGTCAATGATACATTTGCCCAATTTCAAAACATGTAATGATATAAAATTATTATACATTACCCTCCAAATTTAAGTTTCTCAGGGGTTCAGGTAAATGACCCAAGTTGAGTTTTTCAAATTTATAATGAGATTCTTTGATCGGGCTCTCAGTTGCGTCTGGTATCCTCTCCAACGCTCCCGATCCTTTCAAGAATAAATCTATAAACTGTTGGTTGTTATTTCCCAAATCGCCTTTATCATTTTCCCAATACACCTTCATTGGCTCAGCTTGTGGTTCCGTGGATGTATCTTCAGTTTTTTCTGTCCCCTCAGGAGTTTCAGTAGTATCTTCACTCTTCAGACCCCCACGAACAAGTTTCAAGAGAAGGCCAAGCGCCTCTCTTTTTAAATCCACCATATGTGACAAGCGCTCCCGTTAGTCACTTTCATTCAAAATAGCAATACATCTGATTGTGAACTAGCAGACTGACATGCCCTGCAAATCAGTTAAGTAATCCTATGTTGAAGACACACAGATATTGTTTGTACATTCATAATGAACTCTTGTTAGTACGATGATTGAATGAGTATTAGTAACGATGGGTACCCAAAACCTGTATATGTACGAATATTGTATGGACGATTACTTTATCTTATCGGATGATGTGATTAATTTATCCTACCAATCCATGAAACAGTCCTCCACCAAAATTGTGGCGTTTGTATAGAAATAGAAACAGACTATAGACAGCATTAAGAATTCACATCACATACGATTTGCAACTGTGACTGAAAGCAAGGTTGGTTCCACGTTCACTTTCATAAGAAATCATCAAACGCCACAAAGTTGATTTATGAACTTATTTTGAGTCAGTGACAGATAATAGGGAATAGGTTAACGTTAACTTTATGTAGGACACCAAAATACTCACTGGTTACGGGTTTTTCTTCGATTACTTTGGTTTCATTTGAACCAATAGACGGTTTATTATGCACCTCCACATCTGGTTTTATTGCATCTGTAGATTTTATTAAAACAACTTAAAATGCTTCCGATTCTACAAAATATTTGTTTTGTTTTTCTTTTCGTTTGTCGTGTATATTTATCACAGAGCGAAATTTAATGCAGGCACGACACACGCGACACTAATGGAGTTCCGAAACGGAATGAGACGGCCCAAAAAACCGGTCGCGTGTAGCCGCCATTGATATCCCACCACCTAGCTGTTCTGTCAGTTTAACTGGACGCGATCCGGCTCGCACTGAATAACGTTCATCAGATTATTTGCGATAATTAAAATTTAACGGTAATATTGTATTTTAGACTATCTGCTACTAGTTTTGTAGTAGTATAGTAGTAGAATGAAATTTTGTTCGCTTTTTTATATTCTCGTTTATCTACCTATTATATTATATTTATAATTACATATTTTATTAAAATTTGGCAAACGAACTAGTTACAGGTCACAAATATGTATTTATTTTCATTGTTTAGATAATATCATTAATCGAATTCACAAGTAAATATATAATAAATAAGTATAGGCAAGCAACCCAGTACTTGGTAATGTTGTTGCATTCATGCACATGCGGCGTGCCGGATCGCGTCGTGCCACTTCAAACAAAAGGTGGCGTGATGCTGACGTCACGTCGCCTTACTCTCGTACTGTCTGTCTATTGGGCGCATGTTTTCATCACTAAATCACTATGAACACCGCTGTAAATCCAATAGGTCTGCTTAGTGCGCTAGCACTCGGTGAGGTCATACTCGCAGGTGAAAAAAACTTACGATGACTCAATCGTAAATTAATAAAATAACTGATGCTTACCTAGATTTTATATTTCTATACTTATTCTGAAACTTATCGACACTGCTTGAATAATGTAAGGTTACTAATAAAGCAAACTTTTATCTATTGTATTTTTAGGATACCTGTCAATATACTATTAAATATACAGCTGTCGATAAAAAATCCCCGATTAAGCGATTTGCTCTCTAATTACTATTTCCGAGATACCTATGTGTGATTAATATAATACCTAAGTAGGTATATAGTAAGTAATTTAATTGATCTGCCGCAATAAGCGATAACGGCACGTAGTTTTTCCTTGATAATGATTTGTTTACATATTAAAACAATAGTATAGGTACATTGTGTTAAGGAAATACCATATCTATTATAAAACCGATAAAAGTATAGTTATCTAGATAAGTGCCTACCTGTGCTGTATATGCCAACCAAAACATAAAAGTTCGCAGTACCGGTGAGAGATACCTACAAACATTAAACCAATGACTAAACTATCGTACGATATGTCGTCATTGGATGACGTGGACCGTAGCGACATTCGAGTCATTCGACTCCCATACGGCCACGTGAGATCGGCAAGTATTTTTAAAATTCACGGCGATGCTCAAGCGGCCTTGCCACAGCTACATCATTACGAAAATTGCCGCCTCAACAATTGTTTTCTAGAAGCATCTTCATGTTTTTGAGTGTTCATGTTTTAGTTTATGTAATGTCACTATGATCTAATAAACTATGAAAAATGGTCTTCAATATAAATGCGATTAATTCTAAACTTTTTTACGTTCTCTACGCCTTGAACTTTAAATTCAAAAGTTAAAACGAGGTGAGACATCATAAGTAATGATGTTTTCTTTTTGTAGAGATTTATTGCCTAAAGAAACCTACCACGCAAAATGGAAATTTAATTGTTTATTGAACTCCTCTTTTTACGAAGGATCTAAGGAAGATCTACCTGCTTCCCCTTGTAAAGGAAAATTTCTATCATGATTTTTTAAATACTTCATTATTACGTTTTCTAATAATTGCATTATATTTTTAGTACCTACTTAAAAATTTAAATATAAATAAGAAATTTACAGATCAGGCTTTCTAGACCAGCTTATAATCTTCAATAGGTGTTAACTACATTTAAAGGATTTGCTTCCGATGGTTTTGGGGTCGAGGCTCAGGTCGAGGTTATTACGTAACCATAAAAATATGTGCGAGTCTTAGCCACGCTTTGCTAGTAATTGTTATTTAATTAATTAGTCAATATTTATAGCTTCCTAGTTCTTACCACTCATTTGCATTTATTTATCTGAGTGCCTCTTAAAATGCAGGTTGGCCTGGTTTAAGAAGCAAACATAAAATTTTTGCAACTACCTCTGCTTAGCCTATTGTATTGTTTGTATTTTTTTGCAATTAATAATATTAAAGATAGTTCGAAAATGTATGCTTTAGTAAATGTTGTATTTATGATCTCGACCGCGACTCGTCGATCGATTTCATCATTACTGTCAGTTCTGTTCAGTTGCTACCAATAAAAGAATGTCATTTTATTGACCCATTCAATTGTGTTTCAATCAAACATGATGTATCCAATAAACAGTTCTTTAACGGAAGTTAACGGACTTGCTTGTACTTATCTAATACTATTAAACGAGCAATTTGTGTGTACTATTAGTATTTAGACTACCGGTCAACTAATTTATATGACTGACTGCCTGACTAGGGGAGACCAGGGATGAACGTAACAATTTTCATATTTTACCTAATATCTCACATACCTTTCGGAATTTCGAAATCTCAATTGATATACCAGATAAGTTGGTCTTTCAGCTATATTTTAGCTTTAGAATTAATGCGACAGTTATTATATATTTTGATGAAAACGATTATAGAAAAAGAGTGGAATCTGTTACAACCATCCCTACCCCTAGGGTTGGTTGTAACAATACAAAGGGATGATTGTAACACTGCAAATAAAACCAAATATACTTTCATAATCAACATATTTATTTATTATCAGCCTTTTAGGACTTACATTAATATCACAATCATCAATAATATTAATTATTTCTAAGAAACATAGCAATCTTCTTAATTAATCAACATAGTTTAAAAATGAGATCTAATCGGACAAACAATTATGGCACACATAACTTAATTCGTTTTTAGTGCATTCTACATGGGCCCATCGTTTACAGTCTAGGCATTGCACCCATTTTTCGCTTGGCCTACTGTTTGAAAAAGATTCCACACAAACTAAACAAAAGCAATCATCATCGTCTGAATCACCACTATTTTTCTTCTTTTGTGCTTTCTTTTTGATAGTTTTCTTGACAGCTGAAGGCTTACCCTTTCTTGTATCTTTGGCCATCTGAAAAATTGGTTTCTTAACCACTTTAGATCTTGTCTTTCTTTCTTCTTCGTCTTGAATCTCTAGTTTGTTTGGTGTGTCAGTCATTATTGCTGTTTTTCTACATTTTCTTCCCTTTCCATTATTCTTCCTGGGTCCTGCCTTTGGCAAAGGCTTGACTACGTAGGGGCTAAACGTTGTTGTGACGTCCTGAATACTGGCTGACGAGGTAGATGGAATGGGTAAATTATCAGACTCAGAATTATCAGGAACCGTTGTTGATGGCAAAGCCATTGGTGCCATGATTAATTCAGGAGAATTTCTCAGCGGTATTGGCATAACAGGTGGCGCCGGAGAAGCTAACAAGGGTGATTTTGTTGATGGTGTTGGTGTGTTTAGGTCACGTTGTAAAGGTAGCAAATCTTCTGTAGACATTGTTTGAATGGACGGTGATGGTGAATTGAGCGTTGCTTCAACCTGACGGCTTGTTGATGGAGTCGGGTCTGCGTTTTCACTGGGGACTGTAGTAACTTGCAATGGTCTATCAGTAACGGAGCTGGGCAAGAAGTCGATGTCGGAAAATACTTGTGTATTGACGGGCCATATCCCTGTACTCGCAAAACCCGCCTGTATGTTTCGCGGTGTTACTGCAATTGGAAAAGAGTCTCGGACAATACTCGGTATGTCGTAAATCGTCATAACTTTTCCAGGGTTTGATCTCATCCAGTTGTCACAGCATGTGTTGACGGCTTTTTTCAGAGGTCCAAATACACTACGATCAAGCGGCTGCATCTTATGTGTGCAGTGCGGAGGGAAAGTCAAAAGGATTATACCAGCGTCTCTGCAAAAATCAATGTTCTTCAATGCTATATGGGAGCTGTGGTTGTCCAAAACAAGAATGCATTTCTTTTCTTTAGATGGCCTCGCGTGAGTCTTGAAATGCGTCAAAAATATATTGAAGTCATCTTCTTGCATCCAACCACTTCCATTCGCACTTCCAACTGACCCTTGCGGGGCATCACGAATGAAATGATCCTGAAACCTCTTTCGAGGGAATATGA
Source organism: Eilema griseolum (assembly GCA_963662185.1). Classification (NCBI taxonomy): domain Eukaryota; kingdom Metazoa; phylum Arthropoda; class Insecta; order Lepidoptera; family Erebidae; genus Eilema; species Eilema griseolum. Next base: position 21,251,108 of record OY759230.1, on the reverse strand, counting down.
ACATAGGAGGGATACTATTTCCAATGGCATTAACTGCAGTAGCCACTGTTACTAAAACACCACGCTCTGCAGATGTAACTGAGCTTACTTGCTTGGTGCCTCTTCCTGCTATAACTCTATTAGGTTTTTGCACTGTTGTTATGCCAGTTTCATCCATATTCCATATGGCTGATGCTGTATAATTGTCTCGTCCTAGAATTTCAGTATAATTTTTAAAAAACAGTTCAACATTATTTTTATTGAAGCTTGTAGCTCTAGCAATACTTGTAGCTTGCGGGGCTCTTATGGACAATCTTGGATTACGGCCCATAAATAACCTCAACCAGTCATTCCCAGCACATTTATTTGAATTCCACGAAGCTGGAATTTCTTTTTTATATTTGATGGCCAATTGAAACGCCAATGTTTTCACTTCTTTGGTTGACAACCCGTAATTAATTTGGGAACAATGAAGTAAATACTCAGAAAGTATTTTTTCTTCCTCATCATTAAAAACACGCCTCTTTGATACATAGCCTACTTTTGGAAGACTAGTAGAACCTTCTTCTTGCATTTTTTTCTTCTTTTGTACATATCTATATAAAGTTACATGACATAGCTGATATGACTTCGCAGCGTCTCGAAACGGTACGTTTCTGAGAAGTACTTCTTCCGCAGCCAAATCAATTATTTCTTGAGTGACTAAGCCTCTGTCAGTCGTTCGTTTGTGTATATTAGGCATTCTGGAATGAGAAAATAAATCTATAATACTTTGAAATACAAATAAATACAATAAGGTGCACTTTAAGATACCACAATCATAATAGGGATGAAAGTAACAAGTTGTTACTTTCATCCCTATCTTAAAATTTTCCCGAAATGGACAAACACATGCTCATAACCTTCAAAAATTGTTAGACAGATACCATTTCAAACACCAAGATAGTAAGATGGACAGTTATACTATAATATTAACACATAAAATGTCAGCTTAAGGTAGCCACAATAAAAAAAAACACACTTGAAAAATACGATCAAAACTTACTTTGTTGTTATTTTTTCGGCATTGACTCGCTACGTCCACAACCTGACAGCTCAGCGCCGTGAGCGCAACTGAGGCAAGGGGGGGGTCAAAATCGTGCATATTGGCGATACGACCGTCAATGCAGCCAACATAATTCGTTCGGGAACTCACTTGTTACGTTCATCCCACGTTACTTTCATACCTGGTCTCCCCTATTGTTCCTTCTTTATTATCCAGATAAAATGTTTAGTTTTCCCCGTAAAGAGTAATTATACACTAAAGGTAATTTTATTATAATAATTGTTGGTATTGACGTTAGTATCCTGGTAGGTACCTCGAAACGTTATGGTGCCTATTGGAAGTAGGTAGTATCGACGATATGTGTCAGCATTATCATAGGAACACGGAAAATGCTTTTACAGTAAATAATCAAAAGCAGATGTAATAAAAGTGTCGTACAAAGACACTCATTTATTATATTTAATTTCAGTTATTGTCATTAGGACCAGGCTGTATAAACAATCTTACATCCTAATGTTGAAAACTATCATGAATCCAAATTAGGTGTCATACTAATCTTGTTTAAAATATAGTAATTGTTATGAACTGTAATTTTTACCAAGACTACCACGACATAATCACTACTTCTGGAATGTGTTATGGTAGGTATATCCCTACATAATATATCGTAATCTATAAGCATCTTTAACTATTTATGCGTCAGAATGAAAGTGGTTATAAGTATATTTGTTTTGATAAGACCTTCAAAGTAATTTGGTAGGAATTTAGTCTACGACATTTTATTTAGGTAGGGTTTATTAAAAAAATATACCCAGTTTTAAGTGACCTCTTAACCGTTCCTTATGCTAACGGAAATCCACAGAATAACAAAAAAAAGTTATAATATAACATGTCACCTCATGATGTTTTTATGAATTCCATATGTAACAATGCGTTTTCTTCGTAGATATTATCATACACAAACTCGAAAAGAATTCGAAACAAAGGTATAAAGCTATATCAAACATGTACTTAGAACTCTCTGGCATAGAGTTGTTTCTACATTGATGAGAAAAGCCTGCACCTGAACCTACTGGACATACCTGCTTGGACCTACTGTTTTCACGCTGGCCAGTCCGGTTGGTACAGGGTTTTATTCCGAATTTTCCTTCCCTTATTCTTGTACACAGACGAATAGGTGTCTATGTTGTTTTTCTGTTACCCGCCTCTTTCGACACCCTTCCGTTGAGGGGTATTGATATTTGTACCTATTCTTTCTCCGTCATCGAAGGTAAGTATGACTTGATACATAAGATATAAAATACAACTGAGCACACGTGTTCGACAACGTTGCCTACCATGCACAGATCGTTTTAGGAAGGTATAGCTTCTGAATCTGGCGAGAATTCTCTACCGATACGGCCATGACATGTTATGGTGTCAGTCGTTGAAGGGAAGGTCTAGTGTGTCCTGTTTATTAATTGACAAGAATAATATTGCTGATTCATTTGAGAGAGATTTGATTTCCACAAAATATCATTACGGTATTTTCAAATATCGGGTAAGTGGGTAAAGCTATAATTTACCTAAATGTGATCAAATAATTAAGTATAGACAAAATTGTATTCTACTTTTCTGCAAAATTAAATTAATTTGTACCGATTTGGCACCTATTAACATGTCATGCAATTTTTCATGCCGACAAACTTGTGCAGAAAAGGGTATCTACTGGTAATATACATTAAAAATTATAAGTATTTGTATCTTATTGAAATGATAATATACGTTACGTTACGTTCTTCCACTTCTTTCTACCATATCACTCTTATAATATACCACTATTTGAAGAAAAATTAAGGGAAACGCAAATATATGTTATTGTTTTCCTATGCTATAGATAAAAGTACAGGTGACCCACACAAGATAGGTACAAGATTTTTGACAGCCAATTTTCGGTGAAAATTTTCCACCATAAGTTAGGCACTTATGGTGGTAATGGGCTATGTTTAATCTATGCGAAATCAGGACTAATATTCAAATAAGCCTATAAATTATCTGCTCAATGTGATAACGATGATAAGACCAGCTGCTTTAATCCCTTATCTTATCGATATAATTAATCTTTCAATCAGACACACACTGTTTTCTATTTTTAACATTTCACGATTATTAATACATATCAAGAAGTTATCTCGTAGAAGCAGACGAATGTTTGGACTAACAATGACTTACATCATCGTCACCTCCATCTTTGGGTATAGTAGACCACTACTTGGTGGAACATCTACCCTACTTAACGTAACTAACTACTACCTGGAATATCTACTCTACTTACTGTAACGTTGCAATGTTACGATAAGTAGAGTGGATATTCATTTCGTGCAGTTTGTGATATTCCATACGCCCTATGAGTGTCACCTGCTGCTGCAAACGTTTACAATATCTGGTAACAGGTTACAGGTTGGCTAAATAACTACTTACCTATATGTTTGCTATACGACTACAACGACCAGTCCTCGATATGTTACGTTAATATTATTATTTATCAATCAACGGAGCTTTAGGTTGTGAATGATCTTAATGATCAAAATAAGACAAAAATATCTCGATTTATTGAAGAAAAGCTTCCTTTCGCCTTGATAAAAAAATGAAAATTACAAATAAAATAATAAAATGTTCCGCAAATAAAAAGGTTTACCTATAAATAGGTTTCATCAAATACAACACAATGTTTCAACGTTATACATTTAAATTATAAAAAAGCAGATTTTAATGCTTTGCAAATTCTTCGAAACCATTGCTGGAATTGAAAACAAATTACGTATTATGTTGTTCAGTCTGAGGTCGGGGTTAATAGCGGTCTGACTTGTCGGCTATGTAGGTATGAAATCATGAATAAATGTCAATTACCTAGTTGTCAAATAATTTGTATGGTAATAAAAACACGTTCTTGACTTGCTGAAAATGAATTACCACAATGATGGTAAGGATAGGTTCAATATGGTCAATTTAAATGAGTTTTTAAATGTCGACACGTCAGATGTTTTGCAACTTCTGCGCAATTGATTCGGTATGACACGTCATCATATTTATTTTGTTATTCACATCTTACGAGCAATGATGACCAATTGATATCTTTAGAATTGAGTTCGCGTATTTTCGGGCACCTTAAAAAATAAGCTTTATTCCTGCCCACAAGTGCCCTATTAAATATTTAAGTAAGGTTAATTTATTGAACGTTACGTTATCACCTGAACTTCAATCAAAATATTTTGCCGACCTTAGACGTAGAACTTATTGAAAAAGTAGCCATAAAGTATGATTTACTTTTTAGTAAAATTATATCTTAATTTGTAAGGAGTGTGAAACACTCAGTACTACGCTAGGTGCTAATTTTACTACTGAGTGTTTCAGTGTTTTAACTAAAACACACGTAACCTCGAAAAGTTGTTAATATTATTACTATGTCCAAAGTAATGAAAATGTACTTACTGTCTTCGACGCACATCTGATTATCAGGTAGTAGCCGCAAACCGTTGGGGCACGCGCAGGATACCCTCGGGGAATTTTGTCCGATGCGTGGAGCAGGTAGGCAGAGGTGAGAACAATGACCGTTGACTGCTGCACAGTGGTTCACGCCGTCAGGTTGGCGGTACGGATGATACACGTGGATCACCATCGGGTTTTGGAGCTGTTAATCAAATAACAATTGATAATACCACTACGCAATAAAGGTAAACAAAAGCAGAAAAGGTTTCTGTGGATGCTGCAATGTAACATTTAGGTACCTACTGTGTATTGGCGGCGGTATCTCGCTGGCTTTCAGCTAAGAAGCGTCAGCTTTACAGCGTCTCTAGCTACGCCTCGAGTATCATGGTGAGTGGTACTGCGCTCGTGATCACTCTATAGTATATCCTATAGTCAATTTCAATTGCTTAAATGTAGGTACCGTCGCGAAAAAGTTTATGGTAGGTACAATTATTTTTTGTCACTGATAAATCCTTTCTAAATTTTAACTTTAAGACTGTTTAGTACTACTTACCAAGCCTGTCAGTTTTAACTATTATATTAGATATACCTAATCCCGATAAAAACTAGAACAATCGCGAAGAAAATCAGATAAAAATCTAACATTATTTTTTACTACATGTCTTAGTAATCATCTTGTTTACAGCTTGCTGTTGTTGAGCAGGTGTGTAATGACGCAAATAATATAATTAATCTAGCTTAACAACTATCATTCTGTTGTTTCAGTGTTACTTACATTGTGGGTTGGAGTGATAGCCTGTATGTCTACGCCATTGAATTTATTTGCCCTGTAGACTGCAGCCTTATCCCAGTCGGTCCAATATACCCAGTCTTCGAATGTGGTGATAGAGAACGGATGACGAAGAACGTCGGTGGAATAGAGAATCACGCGTCGGCCAGTACCGTCGTAGTTACACGATGATATCAAGTTCATTTTAGCATCGACCTATGTAAAATAATGAATCATTGGTTCAAAATGTTCCACAAAAGGATCACCAAATTTGTCAGTTGCAAATTGAGTGATTATGTAATGAATTGATGTTGTACGCTATGGAAAATAAATGTTAAAAGGATCACACTTCTGAAACAATACAAGATCCTAGGTAATTAAGGTTTTGAACGTATATACCCTCGGAGTGCTTGGTACAGAACCTCCACGATGCACCCTGGAATGAAATGAAAAAGGCAGTACCTCTCTCCCATAGAGGATATGCCACGCAGTGCGCCAATATCGAGTCTTATTCGTACGTCACATAACATTATTGCGAAATACTAATAGTCAAGCAAATAAAATGGTTAGGTTTGGTTAGGTATTCTGGCCAATCTTATTACGAACTCACCCAATAAACGCGTTTACGCACAAGATCCAGGGTAAGACCATTTGGCCATTTGACGTCATAGGACACAATGGTTTGTCGGTGGGAGCCATCCATGCCAGCGCGTTCGATCTTGGGCACCTGTCCCCAATCGGTCCAGTACATCCACCTATATTGTAATATAATTAAAAAGTTAATGTGCGTAATTTCTTGAATACATATTTATTTTTAACTCTGACATATCCTTCTAAATCTGACAGAACTTAAGTAAGTTTAATTGGAGGTTAGCTTGGGTCCCGAAGACGTTAATAGGAAAGCTGACATTTTTATTTTGTTTAAATTGTGATTATACTAAAACCGATAAGTAGTTGATTAATCTATAAAATTGCTGATATGTATTTATAGTTATAGATTGATGTTTCCATATAATAGTATAGATAGCAGTACAAATGGGTTCTTACTAGGTTAATAGTACCCAACGTATTATTCTAAATATCCACCACAACAGGATTAAAAATCGACAAGAAGTAAAATAATCAAGAGTGCGTCTTTGTATTCGACAGGATAGATCTCAATTCGAGCATTTAATAAATTGATAAATTTTATTAAAAATGTTAAAATTCATGGTCTTCCCTTTATTTCTGATACTAATTTATTTAGCAAAAAGTAACCCTTATGACGATGCCTTCCGATCGGTATCATAAAAATACAGACAGGTTTTTTCCCCATGTACCGGGTTCGATTCCCGGTTCAACGAGGCATTTATTAAAAATGTATGAATGCAGTTGAAATGGTTTTTAATATTAAAATAAAGTCTCCTTTCAGTAAAATATCCATTCTACAATAATTAAGGTACTTTCCCTCCATGTGGCATTGCCGTGGGACGCCCTGTAGAATGCTATACGCTTTTATGCCTATGGTCATTAGTATAATAAAATTGTAAGAATAAAAAATATCGGTATGTAAAACCTCTAATATATTTTTTATGATCATCCTGTACATATTCTCCTTAACTATTGGTTCCATCTTCGTGCATTCTAAGAAAAATAACAGGTCTATTAAAAATTTAAGAATGCCTGTTATTTTAAGTTTGAATATGTATACAGCACGTATAAAATACCTAATTAATTAGCGTTAATTAATTATCTGCGTCATATATATATTTTACCTTGACCGGAAATGTCAAAAATATCTACCGGAACCAATATAACCGATTATGGACCTTGAGCGATTGGTATAAATAAACATCAGATGTATTCCGTAAGGATATCTTTACAAATATCCGGCTGATTATATTTTAAAATAAATAAAATTTTAACTTTATTAACATACGTCCTTCATCGTTTCGTTATAAAATGTATCGAGATAAAAAGCAAGTTATTTGATAGATCTATTTATCGTGCAAATTATATAACAATGGTTTGTATAGGTTGAAGGTAATGCCGACAGAAAATGTTTTAGGACTGATTTTAAGAGCAGCCTAAAATTGGTTGCATCAAGTTCAATTTGCAATGAACATTAGGATGTTTAAATAAACCCAAACTTAAAAATCATTTTTTCATTATTTTTTTATAAAACGTCAAAATAAAAAAAGGGCTAAACTAATAAAATGTTTACTAAACTGGCGACCGGGGTTCAAAGTAAGCTCGAAACAAAAAAGCTAAATAATTTACCCGTCAAGAGGATTAAGCGCTATCGCCCTGGGTTCCTCAAGTTGGTCCCTGATGAGAATTTTCCTCATATTGCCTTGTAAGTCTGAGAGCTCGATGTGGTTTTTGCCGGTGTCTGTCCAGTATAGGTGGTTGTATATCCAATCAACTGCAAGACCATCTGACGTAATGAGCTGATCTCCAATCACCACCGTACGTTGAGTACCTTCGTCTATTGGTGCTCTACAAAACAATTTTTTTTTTGTGTCAAACATATTTATAGAATATTTGGAATGATTTAGACCTAAAATATCTCAGTTACCCACAGACCATTAAAGGCTCTGTCAAACCGAGCTACTTGAAACTGATAAAAAATTCACTATTGACAATTATTATTAATCTTATTGAAGAAGTAACAACTTCTCAATAAAATTTATGATCAATAATTTGTCATCCTAGATTTATTTAACCAATCACTTATTATGTTATTTATACATTTCGTTTTGATTGGCTTATACACATTTAAGTTTGTTTGAGTTTTGCCATAAAAATAATATAATAATTGATTTTACAGTTTCAAATTTCATCACGTTATCAATGAAAGATAACAAAAAGTTACGTTGATAAGTGTTTAGTAGTAGAATCTCAGAATTCGGTATAAGCTAAACTACTTATAATACTAACTTGTATATTTTTTCGTCAGTCACATCGCTCCAGAAAATCATCCCTGTTCTGAACACGTAATCCAACGCGGTAGCTGACTTTGTATCATTGACGATTGCAACCATTTCGTGGTGGTCGAGGCTAATTTTGCGAATATCAAAACGTCTTGCAAACAGTAGTGATGGATGACCTTCTGTAGCCTTACACCTGGTGCGATCTCGCGGATCACGAGCGTATCCGGCGTGGCATTCGCACTTGAACGTTCCTTTCTCGTTGATACACATTTGAGAGCAAGCTCCGGGATCTGAACATTCGTCAACATCTGTAAAACAAATTATATTTTACTCTTAGTTATATTAATCATAGAAGAAGGATATGCTGCAGTTGCTGAACAGACATGCTTCGGCTGTGAAATCTGCCTGCTGTGGTTTTTAAGCGACTACAATATTTTGTTTAAAGGGTGGCGAGTGTGATGCCTCTGCTGTTGCACAAATTCATGTGCCACGGTCATTATTATTGCTGCTATCTGGTGGACTCTTTTTGACTGTAAACTAAGTGGTATCAAGAATCAGACACAGTAGGTAGTTCACAAAGACATATGGAGAGCGTTGACTGGGCTAGAAAGGTGCTCTAGTGAAGGCTAAAACTTAATACTTAATTTCTGGTCAGGTTATGGTACTGCGGCCTGCTAGAGTGCTTACTAACCAAAATCACTAAGATGCTTCTGGGATTTTAGGATGCTTTAAATCGTACTTCATCGCAATGGAAAAGATTTCGTAGTAAGTACGTAGAATCTAAGTTATAAAGTCAACAAGGTTGGTCTAGCTCTGTTTGTATACTTATTTATTTATTTCTTCAAAATATCGAAAAGTTCTAAAATATTGTTATCAAAATTTATGTCTTTAGAACATCTTTCTCTTGGGGTTTTATTTCCCCGTACACAACATGTGAAACTTGACCTCTGTATGGCATCTGTATTTAATTAAGAGTTAATATAAGTTACCTCCACAAGTCCTGTTATCTGTCAGCTTGTATCCTGCATCGCAGTCGCAGTAGTATCCAACAGGTGTATCTACACATTTTTGTGTGCATCCTCCATTATTCTTTGAGCACTCATTCTCGCCGCATCGATCTCTAGGTTCGTCTTCAAAGTTAGGACAGTCTGGATGCTTATCGCAAACCTTTGAGAGAGAAATGCACATACCGCCACCACAGTCGAATTGAGTCTTCTTATCGCAAATAGTTTTTAACGCAGCTGTAAAAGAAATGCAAATTTATTAATAATAGGTCGTTACAAATGAAATTGCCGTTTTTTTGAAGAAATCGAAGGTAACCCAATTTTCAGCACTAACAGTTTTGCATTTTTTTTAGTAATGACGAATCAAATTTAATGTTTATTTTTGGGGTATGAATGAGACAACATTAAGCTAACAAACACATTTACTACACTTTTGAAAAGTGACAGCTGTAAAAAAGTAATACGAAATTTTTTATCATCAAAATGGATAGCATTTAGGAAGTACTGTTTTTGAAGAACGAATTTAATTTATCAAGCGGCCAATAAAAATTTAATACAGAGTTGTAAAATCTTGAAATCAACTTTCAAACAAAACATAAATAATGGTAATAGCTATTATATTACAGGAATAACGAACTCATGAACCAGTAGGAAAATTTCGGCAATTTCATAGGTAAAGACCTAATATAATGACAGATTTTTGTAATCATCCAGATAACGTACCTACTTATAAGTAACTAGCTGACCCACCCCAGCTTCGCCCGTGGTATATTTAGAAACCTCATATCACCCATTTAGCAGCGTGATTCCCGGCAGAGTAAAATTTGGCCCACCCCATCTCTTTCCGGCGACTAAGGGATAGGGCTGTTTTACATCAAACAGATATATACAGCCCAGAATCAGCCTCACATGCATGGCTTGAGTCAACAATAGTGCCCGGAAGACGGTAATAGGCTCATCCCCTACTACGTACCGAATTCAATGATTGGTACATTTTGGGTGTTGATTCGCCTCTGCATAACCCTCTGGAGATAAAGGCGTGATTAGGTATATGTATGTAGATCACCCCTTTATGCCTGTTTATTAGTCTTCAAACAATATATCACTGCTCCACTTTCTGACGTGGTAGCGTGATTATATAACGTGTATAGCCTAAAACGTGTGTTGATAAACGGACTATTTAATACGAAAATAATTTTGCAATTATAACCAGTAGGTAGTTCATGATATTAGCGCGTTCAAACAAACAAACTCTTCAGCTTTATAATATTAGTAGTACTAAACGTAGGCGGGAAAAACAACATGAAAGAAATATTTGGTATCTACTAGCCATTATTGGTAAGATACCAACTTCCATATATAGGTAGCTAATACTTATTACGCCAATGTATCCAAAACGTAGAAGAGTAAGAACAGTAACAGCAGGTGTCGAATTTTATCATCTCGTCATAATATGCTAATCGCTTGTTTTAATTGATTGCTTTTATTTAAATCATAAATATGACATTAAAGTGTTATCGTATATTTGATTTCAAAATGTGATAGTACGTATCTAAGCGTTTTATTAAGGATCAAATACTCGTGTCAGATTTTTTAATTTATCAACTATCGCTATATTAAGTTGTAAGAACATCGATAATCCTTATTATTGCGATAAAAAATATGACAGATATTCTGTGAATTTGATCGGCATAACTGACAGACAGTGGACCAAAATGCGCTAGATGGTTCATAACGGGACTTGCAGGTCCCCACGTCAATATAAGGTGGAGAAAGTTGGGTATGGCAGAAAATTGAAAATGTGCAGTAAATGCTAGTTGTCACTGTACGTACGGTATATGAGGATTTGTTGGAAAAAAGAGGAAATGAGGAAAGCAGCATGGCTTGGAAGGAGATACTGACGGAATTTAGAAAAATATATTGAAGTGATTTGAACCAATTAAAAATATCAGATAAATTAGAATTGAGTCGGAGACGTTCTTTAAAAACACTAACAACAATGAGCGCTGTTGCATGTGTTCTAAAAAAGCAATTCTGAAACGCGGAACATAAATGGCAGACAAGCACACTGCCTACCTGACGGAAAGAGCTTACTGCGACTTATGGACGTGTGATACACTAGGGGATTCATGATGGTATAGGAAGTTCGTGAGGCGTGAGTTTTTGCCCTACTTATCCGAAGGGTAAGGCGTGAATTCATACATGTACTTATGTAATTATTATTTCATAACATTAGACTTACTACAATTGTGTTCATCGCTGCCATCTGGACAATCTCTGTCTCCATTGCAATACAACGCCCCAGGAATACAGCTATGGTCTTTGCACTGGAACTGGTCGAGTCTGCAGGTTATGTTGCCGCGGCAACGCTGAGGATCTTCGTCACCACCGTCCGGACAGTCACGGTCGCCGTCGCAAACCCACGCCTTGTGGACGCATGTCATTCGATCCTTGCACTCGAACTCTGATGAAATGCATGGTGATCTAACTTTCGGCGTCGCTGCACAACCCTGAAATATGAATTATGCATTAATTGGTTTGAGCCATAAAAGTGAATACGTTAAATCGTGTTAACATTGTTATACCTAATCCTTTGTGGCATCGAAATAGACGGACGGAAGGAGATAGTATCCCCAGAGAGAGGAATATGTGTATACTTTGTAATATTCTTGTGACGAGCAGTTAAACCGTTGCCTATAATCCTAAAAACTTAAATGCTAGCATTTTTAAACTACACTACTACAAACTAAACTACTTCAAGAGTAGTTATATTATCTCATATTAAATCTATAATCAGTTTGACATACTTTTACTTTATTAAATACAGTAACAATTTCTTATTTAGTTTCGTTAATATCACTTGCTGCTATTTTGGTGTCTTGCGTCCGTTTTGACGTCATTGAAACCCATTTCACATCACAACCGTGTGCTGTTGTCCCTTAGTGAAACATAAATAAAATTAAGGGTTGATACTATGACGTAAATCCCCATCTTTCTACTAAGTGTGTGGCTGTAGGTAAAGATGAGAATTATTAGACGATGTCGAACGTTGTTTTTAATAATATTTTAGAAATCCATAAGCAGCTATGATAAAGTTTTTACGCACTTTTAAAACAGTAGAACCATCTAACTGGTAAGTGCGCACTCGTTGTTGATTGATTATGGTAGGTAGGTAATTAAGCACGGATTTATTAGGGAAAATTCTCAATTAAATTCATTATTTAACGTGGAAATGTAATTGATTAAGTGATATCTTGATCGCGGTACCTAATATGTAATTCTGCCTGAGTACCTACCTATAACATTTGATTGATTTGGTCGTTCTAATAGTTATAAAAATAGAAATTTGTAAGTGCTCTAATTCGTCTGTATTATTGTCAATCTACTTTTTTCTTAGCTTCATAAACAACATATAATGTTTTCCCAAAAGTAAAATTAATGATTTGTGTTTAATTCCGACTAATAGGCAAACCAAATGTAAGCTTACCACTTCGTCAGTTCCATCAGGGCAGTCTTCCGTACCGTCACAGCGCCACCACGCTGATATGCAATGTCCATTGGCACAAGTAAAGTGCGTGTTTGGCTGACATGTCGGCTCGGGGCATTTGACTTCATCGCTGTCATCACCACAGTCATCGTCTCCGTCACACACCCACCGTTGTTGAATGCATTTACCGTTGCCACACGTGAACTCATCCGAGCGACAGGTCTCATCTATAGTTATGTGAAATATTAGGTACTGATTTAGACGTAGCTAGTATTAATAAACAATATATATAATACATACTTTTCAATTATAATTGGTAACATAGCGACACTCTGAGAAAGGCGCGTACATCATCATCATCAAAATACATATATTCATGCACACAAATATTTGCATTGCGCGAGGATCGAACTCGCAACCCCTAATATATCGCTCTGCTGCTACGTTGTAAAACCAATATCTCATTTTATAATGCAAACCATAAACCTACATGAATATTTTTAAAGTCAATTAAAATTCACACACACAAGCATTTATTTGATTGACTAACGTGATGATACATTAATGACATTGTTTAGAAACTGTCGATTGTAACGTGACTCATTGTATGGGTGTAGTTTTGAACTAAATATAATGAAATGCACATACAGAAAGCATGCAGCATTTTTTATAAGCAAATACTTAAATCCTACTTAAAAATTGCCAATGAAATAGATACTCTCCAATGACAATAGTGATCAAGCTTTTAATAGGTAAGTGTGCTTCATGGGACTTGAGGACACGCTGCTGGGCCGGTTCAGCTTTGTTAGATAAGAAATAATAACAATGCGTCTAGACATTTATATGCTTAGAACCCATTGATTAAAATTGTCATCCATGGACAATTAAAACTTGACTCATGTGATATAATTTATCCGTCAACACTGTTTACAATGATAAGCCTATTCAGAAAATAAATCTTATCACAGAGTTATTAGTTAATGAAATAATAATATTGCCAATGAAATAATTAGGCGACCGGGACAGCGGAGATATCTCCGACCGTTAAGAATAAATCAAAATGTGCTCTTTGTACTACTTATTATCTTTACTTAAAATATAACTAAAGATAGCTTATTTAGGTCGGTGTCATGCAATTTTCACAATATATATTCAAATGACATGTTACGCAAAACTCGCGTATGTAGGTATGCATGATAAACCCACGAGAATGAATTGCTTGATGGTAAATTCATGACATTTTAATTACGAAGATTATGAATACTGACCATGGTATAAAATGGAAATTAACATGACAAACTAAACAACGCTAGGATAATAATATGTAAAACAAATGCGTAGAACTTTTCAGTCGCCGTGAAATGTTCTTGCCTCCCTTAATAACGTCCATAATGTTCATTACACAGTTCATTCGCTCTCCTTCGCTGTTGTGTTTTCAAGTTAAAACAATGAGTGAGAATGATATTTGTTTTAGTGTTCTTTGTTTTACATATTTACTCCAGCGTGAGAATCGTGATTTGCTTACTGCATGCTTTTTCGTCAGATCCGTCCGAGCAGTCGGCATTGTCGTCGCACATCCAGGTCAGCGGTACACACTCTCCTTCTCTCCCTCTGCAAGTGAACTCTTCAGGTCCGCACGATTTTCCCTCTGCCAACCCAATTCATGCACATGCTAAGTACGATGCTTACATATAGGTATAAAGTATGAGATATGGAAAATATTTAATTTTTCAATCATTTTCCGCATTATATTTTGTAGACCCTACCTGCTTAAACGAGCAATTACTAACTTTTTTCAAGAATTCATTGCAGCTGTTTCATTTGAAATATGAAACATCTAGCATAAAATTATTTTAGTATTCGCACAATTATTTTAATGATGCTGTCAATGTCATAACGAATTAAGTCTCTTTAATTGTACCTTTTGGAAGTCTTAGGATTACTTCACCAAAATTTCTTGATTTTATTTATTTTTTATGTCGTGCTTATTTTTGTTGTTAAATATTTTTTCTATAAAAGTTGTATCAATTTAGCCGTGGAAAAGTCGGAGTTAGAAGCTATTTACACAACTTCCAAGACAATTGGACTATATTGTCAAATGGTAGATACATTTTATAGCCCTCGTAAACATGCCTCGACTTCTGCATGCCCATGTTTTTGAATAATTTTGAATTTGAGAAGATGACTGTGATCGTATGTCCGACATGCCAATTGTATTACCATTCATGCTTTTTGATGGTAAACGTGACCGATTCCTTACCACATTGATGTTCATCAGAGCCATCTACACAATCAGCTACATCATCACAATGCCAGGAGGATGGTATGCATTCCCCAGTAGTGCATACGAATTTGTGTTCCGGACAGCGTCTTTGTGTAACTGTGTGTAAAACTTAAATTGGTATCCAAAGATTTCTTATAACAATTTGCTATTATTACCTAATAGGTTTTATAACATTTTTTCTACAACCAAGAAGTCAAAATTAAAAGACAGGCATATTTTCGAAAGCTTTATAGGTTCCCTACTTGTGAACTAATTGGCATCTGCTTTGATATTTTAGCTGTACACACTCAAAGTGTAAAAACTATTTTCTATTAGATATTGCTTAAGTATATTGCCGCGGGCGGCGGAGTTAACAATTACGCTTAATGTAATTAACCGTAGCAAAGACTAACTTGAAGTTGGGGCCATCAGTAACAACTTAGGTTGACAAAGCAAACACGTTTAAAATGCTTTCCAAGTACTGGCACAATAATAAACAGTAATGCTAAGCACGAGTCGGGTAAAACGTAATTAATGATTCTAAACAGTCCCTTTATTAGAGTGTTATGTTCCTTTGCGACGGCGCTAGCGAAATTCTGACTAGACAAACTGAGAAAGCTTTGTTGTCTGTTGTTAAAACATTTTGCTAAAAATCTGTCAATTAAAAATTTCTTTCTAGATTATTGGTAGTTATTTGATTAATAATTAGTGATAATTGGAATTTACATTAGATTCACTAAAAATAACATGTGGTATATTTGTTCCCGTTTAAAACATTCTACTTAGACGATTGCTCTTCTGTAGAATACCATGACATTGAATACGTAAAACTATATCTCTTCTGACTAACTCTCACCATATTACTTATAAAAATGTCCCTTGACAAGAGTATAATAGTGTCATAAAGTTTACTTATATCTACCGAATAAATAACATTACAGCTGAATTCTGAGTAATAAATACTTTTGTCAACAACAACACAAAAGCCAGATTACCTATATAAACTTGATACGTATAAGTACCTCTAACATTGTCATCTACAAAACATTGCATGTCCCTGGAAATAAAAAAGGATTTTCCATTATGTGGGACGACTTACGGTGGCTTTAAGTGTACAAAGTTAGCCGCTTGCGGTTCCCGTAACCCCGCCTCCACAAAGATAAAACCTTGAGAACTGTCGCAACCTTTTTATACACACCGTAGCAATTCATGAAAAATAACGAATTAAAGTTCCTTGATTCTTCAAAACCTCTTCATACCTCCTCACATGTAGAAGTAGCAGTGAATATAATTGCAATTATTTATTATTGTTTATAAATATTGTGTTATTTTTAAACTAACGCGGTGTAAATGCCTAATTGTGAAACAATTCGAATAAGTAAATAAAACGAACCGAAATGTTGGTAAAAATAGTAAGTTCCACGATTTAATCGCGAAAAGTCCCGAACCGTTGTACAATTATGAATTAATATTGTGTTCTACTTCGCAACGAATACCTATTCAACATGTTCATGCTAATCATATTTTCTTTTACCTATCTAGTTTGTGAGTAGATACATTTACTATTTCACCGTGCATGTCTACCCAACTTTTTCGATTTATCTCGATAAATATGTCCATGCATATCATAAAATGGCATGTTCATTTTACGGGTCACTTATATTGAAAAGTGCCGACGATAAAAATCACGATTTATGGCGTGACCCTCCCATCGACAAACGAAAAAAAATGCAAACGTGTAATTTTCTACTCGTTTCACATTTGAATAATAGGGTGGGTAGGTACTCGTTTATATCATACTCGCACACTAGAGTTTTAACACCTATCTACTTTAGCTCACGAGAGTTACTTATTTTGCATGGAAAAGGCTGAATAAGGAGTTTGTTCGACACAAACAAGTACAATTTGCATTAATTCCTCTAATGAATTATTTCTTTCTATCGCAATTTACGTGATTACTGGTGAACTAGAAGAATAGGCACAAAGGCCACAATATCTCTTTAATCTCCTCCCGTGTGTATCGTGCAAGGGGACTAAGGGATAAACATAGGTACTTGATGAAATTCTAAAAAACTAAAACCATTAGCTGTCCTTTCGGGAATAGCCAGACGTGATAAATTATGTTCTTAATCATAAATAAATTAACGCGATCCTCACACGTAGCGTGGAATGTTTACGTGTTTTATTTAAATACCACAGGCACAGGTCGCTCCGAAACAAAATGTAGTAGGAAACCCTCGCACATCTTTACGAATATTCGCATTTTTACAATACGTCTGCCGACTTGTTTATATATAATGCCCAAAATTCACACGTCTATAATGACATTGTACCTACCAAACTTACCGTTTTTATCATATAACTTTATGAAGAGATTCGAGTGAGTAAAATGAATGGACTTAGTGTTTGACTGTGTATAATTTTATCTAGAGATATAAAAATTACGAAACAAATACGAAATCACAAATACGAAAATTGTCTTAATTATTTGAAATTGAAGTATAGAAAACTTACTTTAAGTTGGAGTGTTTGTGGCTGTCTTTTTTTTACTGTCATGCATGACAGTGTATTCATTCCAACTGAATGCGTAAGTTGTCTAAGGTATTCTATCTATTTGGTCTTAGTTTATTCATATTTTTATCATGGCTTTAACGGCTTGAGCTATGATAAAAATATTAGGTAGTATTTTTTATTCACGATTATCTGTACACTACACAGTAAAAAATATCTACCCTAAAAACGTTTAAAATTAGCGGATAAAGTTTGACATTTTTATAACAAATTGTAACTAAGGGATCGATAATATCAATTTTTATTTTTATAGTTAATACTGACGGTTTTAATTCAGATTAGAATATTTTAATTCTTGCCAGTTAGTAAGGGAAAGGGAAAGATTATAAAATTAATCCTAAAAACTTGGTTGCAATTAAGATTTTAATCTGCGTTGGAGGTCTCGCAAAGGACAAAATACGCGTATTTCAAAGTTTTCTCATAAATCGTAAGATAATTATTTTTTACGATTTCAGTTTTGGAATTGATGGTACCCGAACCGCTTGATGTCAGATAAACGACAGTATACGCAAGTACACGAATTTTCTTTCATCTCAGATAATTTTGGTTTTACTCAAAGTACCTATCCAAAGGATCAAAATTACTTCGTGACAAAGTTGAAGTGCAAAAATTTAAAACGATTTTATCTAAAAACAAGCTCTTGCATGAAGAGAAAGAAGTAAATCAAAAATTGATTTTCTGTTTAAGTTTAGAGTAGCGCGACTGGGGAAATTGATGTTTCTGCCGTACTGAAATTTGGAGTTAAACGAGTCAGTGTGGTCAAGATAGCCAAAATGAAAAGGATGTCTCTGTTATTATAAATTAACATTTAAGTTGTTTCTTTTTTCACTCATTTCTACGTTTTCCCGTAAGTCCTTTTGTTTTAACAGAAGGAAAACAAGCAATGTTTATGTTTCGATTAACGTAGTCAGTTTAAATCAAAATTGCGGTTTCATGAAAAACTTTTTCGGTTTCTAATAACAAGGGATAACTCTCATGTCGGGTTATAGGATCGTCCAGCTTTCATTCACCCGTACTGGCTTTGTCATTCGGTGGCCTTGTTTTTCATTGTTCTGCATTTAAACAATAGGCGACTGACTGCCCACTCAACCATAAAGTAAATTTGCTAAAATAACAGTATTCAGTTGTTTATGTAATATCTTCGACAAACAAATTTCGTGAAGTGTACGACCGGCGTTATTGTAACTGAGAAAACTTAAGCTATTAATTGTTGATATTTACTTACCATTCGGTGTAATTCATCATTATATGCTACTTAACTATTAGTTACAATAGCAAATATTGTTGAATTTTAATCTAAGTAGCGAAGTTCCGTAAAACGGGGTGTATAAAGATCAATGGGTGAAAATAAATAAAATTGTCATTATATTTTTAAATTATTTCTCTTATAAATAAGTATGTACCCTGATTTTTGATAATTATGCTCATCATTACATTGAACCATAGTTTCACAAAAAAAATATCTACAGAATTTAGCTGACTATATTATTTCTATTCACCCTTTGAACTCTACTCACCCCTGTTTTACCCGGTAGTAATTTCTCAGTAGAAGCTCCGAGACACGAAAATGTGCCCGGTTAGCCGCAATAAGCTCACTACCCTATTACGTTATACCGAGACCATATTCGGTGAAATGTGGATGCCAACGCACCCCTGCCTAACCCTTGCTACCTATATAATCATATATTTTCATTTGAACAATAGTGAATTATTTATTAATATGAAGCTACTGATTGCGAAGTTAAGGTGCGGACATAGCTCATATTTTTCCTAACAGCCGCGAGGTTCCTGGCAGAGTAGACCACCCCATCTCTTCCCATGCGATGTCGCACTATGGCGACCAAGGGATAGGGCTATTTAACATCAGACAGATATATACAGCCCAGACTCAGCCTCAGATACATGGTTTGAGTCAATAATAGTGCCCGAAAGACGGCAATAGGCTCACCCCCTATTACGTGGGACCTAATTCAATGGTTGGTGAAATGTGGGTGTTAATTCACCTCTGCCTTTATCTCCGGAGACAAAGGCGTGATTATATGTATGTATGTATTTTCACTAAAAACACGCATTAAAAATTGTAGAGATTTTCATCTCTACAATTCTATCTCTATGGTATTTCAAATTTGTTTTATGAAGTTAAAAGTATTCTTTCTCTAAACTGCCGAAATCCTAAAAAAATTGAAATACCATAGTGATGTAAATCACTGCAATGTTTTGTAGTGATAAATATGAGCTGTAGACGCACCTTAACAAAGGCAAGTGTAATAATACAAAACAATATTATATGACACGTAGATATGTGTACAAGTCGCCATCGGTAAAAGCTTAATAGATTACAAGTTAATCACCATCTTATCTCTAAAAAATTACATAAAAAGAATGAACAAAAATGAGAAATATTATTTATAGCTTTATTTTAATGTCTTTGCCTTTGTAAATTCGTTAGAGTACATCAACTTTTGATGGCGACTGTAGTAAATAGAAATTTCAGAGAATGACAGAGTTATTGAAAGTGCTACAAACTAATACAAAAGGTTATACGTACTGCATGTGCCAGGTTCCTCGTCCGAACCATCAGGACAGTCTTTTTCATTGTCACAATGCCAGGATCGCGGTATGCATCTTCCTGTTTTGCAGCGGAACTCAGACTCCGTACAAGTTCGGCTCTCTGTAATAAAAAAAAAACAAGTTGAATAACTGTCGTAGACTACAAGACACATAAGTAAATAAATGACAAAATAAAAGTACCCAGCAATATCGTTACGGGTTTTAGTTACACAGGTCGTGTCAAGGGTGAATTTTTCATTACTTCTCGACCAACCACAATTCTGCTGATAAATACCTCAGGAGTTACAGTAAAATGAACTTTAAACCTTTCCTTCTAGAAGTTAATATTTAATATGGTGACTCCTCCGCCAAATATCCTACTCCTTTTAATTTATTTGAGAAATGTGGCGGGGAGCATGTTGACTTTAGAAGGGACTTTAATCTTTTACTAACTACATAGGTAAGCCCGCTGACTCGTAGGTGCTCTTTGTGTACAAGATTGCAAAAATAAATTTGTATCCACGAAGAGCATTTGCCAAAATTTTTGACAGATGCTGTTCGTAGACATGGCCAGGTGCTATTCTGCTGGGTGCTCTAAGTGGACTACACCGTATTAACACTTGTATACTAACATAATGTAGGTATATATACCTATTTATTACGATATTCTAAGATCTACGTCGCATTTAATGTGTAGTTTAAAATAATTTCTACTTATAGTTAGCTTCCTTTGTTAAAATATAAAGTAGGTATGCATTGAATATCGAAATTTTGTTGACGAGTAGATTAGCAAGTAGGAATATTAACAACATTAAATATGTCAGCATTAAATTAATAATATTTTTTACCAAAATGTTTAACCTAAAATGTCTAAAAATGAAATATTTATGATAATAAATAAGGTGCATATTAGCAATATGTTTCGAAGGGATTGAGTCTATTCGCAATTGGAGTCATATTTTAGCAAAATATCTTTATTATGTTGTTCTTACGATTTACCATAATGCTTTAATTTTCTCGAACTAGGGAGCTATAAACTGGATCAATTCATTTACGGCTGGAATCACCATTCAACGTGGGTATAAAACAAGGTTGAAGAAAATTATCGCTGGGTAGCAGCAGCCGCTTTATCTCAAGGCGAACTGGGAGAAGGCACGCGCCGCTAACCAATTTGTAAACAAAACGCACCCCCGCCGAATAATATCGGCCCGCAACCGACAACTGCGTAGCCCTTTTACCCACGCCATAAATTCAAGTGTACCATCCGAGATTGTTCAGCGCACAAAGCTCTATTTCGCACACAAGTCGCTGTAAAACTTCACTTACAATAGGTATTCACTTGGGTTACAAAGTGCTGACTAATTTTACCTTACAATTAAGTGTTACGTGCAAGGGTTATGCCCTGAGCAATGTTAGATACCAACATTTGAATGCCGTACTTGGTACCGCAAAATTACACAAGTCTTGTCATTATTGTTTGCAGCGTTTACATTAATGTGCTTAATCTTTTCACGTTTTATGGCAATTGTAAAACTGAAACACAAAGCGCAGATTCGAATGCTATTATATAACGTTACTATTAAATTTTATTAAAATATTTGCATACAAAAACCTTCCTATCTAGGTGATACCTACTATATTTTCTTAGAAAATACTTCACATAGTTTATCTTCGGATGTCTTATTATTAGTTTTGGAGCGAGGATGCTCATTCACAAAGGGATTTACTCTGAAAGTGAATACCTTTACCTTTCAAGGTAAACTTTCATAAAACCCGGACAGAATAAAGGTTAGGTAGGTTTTACATACTTTCTGGTACAGACTGATATATGCACAGTTCGCTAGCTGTTTCCATTTTTCACATTTAACTATTGCCATTTACCGTATACTAAGGCGTCATTTGGACGGGGAGAGTTTCTCGCACTTTTCGTTATGAGAAATCGTATATCACAAGCAACCATTATCGTATCAAAATGTTTACACACAGGCAAACAAACACTAAATTCTCACCTACAGTTTCAGATTTCAGATATCAGATTCGCAAGTGACATATCGCCATATTTCAAAAATATAATATTGATAATGTCCGTCAAAATAGAATTTTGAAGCAATAATTATACGGACGGACATTATTAATATTAAATTACGAGGCAATTGTTTTTGCGAATGTTTAGACGAATAAATTTTTTTCTGTCCTTTTGAGAGTCATATCTTGCATGCGAGAAACTCTCCTCATCTAAATGATGCTTGCTCTGCTCTGCATGATTTGCTATGCACAGTAGTCCACTGAGAGAGTCAGTCAAATTTCTTTACAGATTTTAGAATAGTGTACCCACCTATATAAAGAGCATTAGCACCGACGATAGCGGTAAGCGCAGCAGTATTCTACGCTCTATTCGTAACAGAATACCCATATCCGTCGAGCGTGCGGCCATTTGCTCGAGTGAAACGTTCACCGTGTAACACCCACATTATTGCCCTCTCCACGTTGGAATGTTAATGCGCACTACTCCTCCACAGTCCTGCTTCAATCCCTGTTTGAAGCCCGCTTATCTTGCCAACTTCCTCATTAATGTTTTACGTGAGGTTTTCTAACAAAGCAGTAACGTTGTTAATACGTTCTATTATGTCAAGGCTAAATTTCTCTAGTAGATACTTCCAGTTTTGACGAGTGTAAGCTCTTAAATGATAAAAATAAGAGCTTTGGAATTATATGTGTAGGTACATATTTACTATGATAGTGCTCACAATTACTTCATTCAAAGTAGTCGCCTCAATATTTAATAGGCAATTATCTATACCAGTTAATTTGCTGATAAACCTTTGTGCAAGTATTCATACTAGTCGCTGCCGGAGAACAAAGAGATTATTCGCAGTGTATAGTTAATTAATCCGTAGGGTACGTTTTCCATTAGCTGATCGGGTCTGTCAGAAGTAATTTAAGTACCTAAGCTACTGTAGGGCCGACTAAGATGTGGAATCACTAATCGGATAACTACGCAAGTAAGACATAAATATCGTTCCTATTGAGCGTTTGTAACTAGGCGAGTGTGGGTAAATCGAATCTACAAGAGCTGCGCCTGTCCGATAAGCTACTCCGACGGGTATGTCTTGTCGTGGAATGAAATCACTCTGACACGAAATGGCGACAAAAATTGCCGTTCACGAAATTGCCTCTGAGGCTCGCCTTATCTTCAATCCTCATTGATGTAGCAATGTATCGTGTTCACATTCAATCTCACCAACATTGTCTTCCTCGTGTTTTGTTTTCCTTCCAAATAATAATACTTATTGTGCCTTCTTTTCAAACAATTCTGATTCGTCAAGTGGTTAGAATTTAACCTTTTGATAAAACTTAAGTATACATTCAATGCAGAATTGAAATGCATAATGAAACTTTATTTTCAGGTTTGCTTAAATAATTACTTTTTCCTTTTAAATTATAAATGGAAAACATCAAAACTGTGAACAGGGCATGTGTCTCGTATAGAAGATTCGCCGCAATTTATATTCAGATTTGTATTTCATTTCCAAATATTAGAGTATAACGATATAAAAGAACGACAAAAAAATAACCAACCACAAGGAACATGTTACTACAGTTAATACAGTTACATATGGTTTGTTACAAAGCCCTTTTGAAACGTAAAACCCTTGTTGAGACACCTTTATTCTTTCAAAGCTCACTGCTTTCACAACTCAATAATATTGCAGTGTAAATAAGAGACACTGGTAAAAATATTCCTGTTGTCATATGGTTTAATACATTGAATTTCTAATTACAAAGGTTTGCGATATTGTGTCTATCATATTATAAATGCGAAAGTAACTCGGTCTGTCTGTCTATCTGTATGTTACGCTTTTACGTCTAAACCACTGAACTGATTTTGATGAAATCTGTTTTTTTTTTGGTAGATTAGACCTTGAGAGTTGCAAAATATCATATGCAAAATATAATAACAATTTTGAATCTTATTGAATAGTTAAATTTATCATCATGTTCACAAATAATAGTCAAAATAAAAATTTCATTACATTAGAAAATATCAAAATAAATATATTTAAAATGATTAATTAATTTTTATTGATATATTTGATTGAATTAATTTAAATTGATTCATTAATATTTTACTTGATTGAGATTTATGTCAATGATTGGCAATGATCTCAATTATTACTTTCATCATTTATCAATTTTATTGAAAACAGCCTGTATTTTTTTATTTTATGTGTTTGTATGTAGTACAATTCTGAATAGGTAATTGATGAAAACTGTATTTAATTTTTCACTACAACATTGAACATGCGAATACAAATATAACATTTACGGCTAGTGTTCTTATTATTAAAACTTGCCGCGTTTGTAACAATTTCCGAGAAAGATTTTCGTATACTGGATGCACCAGCCATTAGGCTAAATTGTCCCCAAGATGGCAATAGCGTTTGAACAGCGCGAAATTGTATTACCAGGCCATACTTGCGAGGGACGGCGATGAGTGCATTCGTTACTGCCATAACTAGATGCTTTCGAGCGCACTTACATATGTTACTCGGTTAAGTGCCCTCGGAACTATACTCGGCTAATTGACTATATTAAGCAAAAAAAAAATATGCTATCGAAACACTGTTTGCCTCTATTCTTTTCATCCGAACACGAATCCTGGTTGAATCCAGAGCTTACACTTTGGAGCACGAATCTGTTCTACTGATTTTCATAATTTGGTTTATTTTATGTTTTTACCAAAATGACTGCCTTCCGAAATCAACACGAAGGGGAAACCCAATACCACGGCCTCGTCTGTAAATCAGTAAGTGTAACGGTTTAAAGGCGCCTTCAAACTGCGAACCAACCTGGCTTGGGTCCTGAAGGTTTTGATGTGATGAGTTTGGACGAATAATACCTGTCGACATATTATTTACATCTACATTAAAAATAATAATAATGTTTGTGAGAGTAATCGCGACGACGGTTTACTATAGTTAGAGACTTAGAGAGTAATATTTTATATTCGTAGCGCTCTACGAACCTGCGTAGCTACGAAAACTTGAAATTTTCATATGCGCTGTAAAGCTTTTCAGTTAGCTTTACGAACCATTTTATCGGAAAGTTACAGCTATGTTATTTCGTATAGCTTGTGGAAATTATAGAATAAAGCATTGTTTATTTTTTGTTTTATTATTTACTCACAAACATATTGTAATAAGATAATAATATGTTGAGCAAGATAAAGAATTGACGGATCAAAATTGAAAACAAATTTACTATACACATTTGTTTGGATTAACATTTTCGTATGTAGCGAACTCAATAAGAAAGAAGCGATTGACATGATATGTAGCCCACTGATTGAACAAAATTAGGAATAATGTAGGTACAGGAAAGTAATCCTCCAAATTAAATCTAAATATATCATATATCATTGTCAAATATATCATTGTCCAAATCTCTATTCCCTACAGGCCGCTGCGAAAATCAAGTTGGACGCATTGACTACTATTGCCTTCAAGGCTTCGTTACAAAATTCAATTGGAAAGGATGCCATTTGCTTCGATTGGGAGGCATAACTGAGAAAATCAAATCAGATAAAAAATTGAAGATCATATTTATTTTTTGTTAGAATTTGTAAGTTGAATGTGAAATTGTTTACTTTACGCTGAGATTGTCATTCAGGACCCTTGTGCTCTGTTCGATTGCTTTAGATTAAGATAAGTATTCTCTAGAGTAAACTATAAAAAATCATGCATGTCTGAGACATTTCTAACTGAACAAGAATATTTAATGATCTAAGCATAAGTAAATAGAATATGTGGAAGATATATACTTTAAATAGCATATTATTTTCAGTATGTCCAGCAGCAAATATATGTATAGCTACTGAAATTTGCCTATCTGCAAATCAGTAATTTAATTTAAATTACCTGCATTCCTGTAGTCGTAGCTCTTTGTATAAGTATCATAGTCATCGTCGTAGAGTGATGCATCCACTACTACAGCTAAAGCTATGAACCAAATACTCCGTGAAAACGCCATATCTTGGGTTCTTTCTTCACTGTATCAATATTTTAGCGCTTTCTGCACTAAAAGATAAAATGAAAGCGTATATTAAAAAGCACATGTTTTACGTATTAAAAGTAGGTAGTGATTATAATGGTTCCTTTTTCAATATTGCTATTATACGTGTGTAAAGATGATTGTATAGTGAGAGCTGTTTGATATAGATACGAATAACGTTCTGAAATTTGATATTGTATATTAAATAAGTCTATCTCAATAGTTTGCTCTAACTTCTGTGCGGGATAGAGGTTAGAATTCACCATTAATATGGATAAACATGTATGGCCATACCGCCCCAAATGGTATAAAACTTCAATGTCGTCGTTTATCAATATTAATATTCAAATTTAACAGGTAATATATGTGAAAAAATGAAGATGTATAGTTTTAGACAAATGAGCGGATTACGTGGCTGATTTTATTTTATTTCTATTATCTCTTCCTGTGTGACCGGATGACGTGTCGTCTCTTATCATACATTACTTATTAAAGTTCGATAGGGATAAACGGCACCATTGAGAAGCGTGAATTAGAACAATAAACAAAATTGTCATATTCAAATCTATTTCATGGTACGATCTGCGTTTGCTGCTACTGTCTGTGGTCTGCTTTAGAATCATACCTTAAAGTTGTACACGATAATTATATATTTAATTTTAACTACTAAGTACATCTATATTATTATTATACAAAAACGTACACACATATGCATACATACACAAAAATAATATATTATACATACATATTGCTTGTCTTGATAGGAATAATTATAAAAAGCCGGGATAACCATACTCTTATTAAAAAAAACATTGATTTGTTTATACTTTTAAGCATAGACTAGCAATTTTTGTCGAATCATTACAACTCAACTGTATGATAATTGATCGTAATGTATACATTTTAAAGAATGAAATAGATTCGCGTACGGTCTTATTAATCTAGGGTCACAAATTAATTAATTCAATGAATAATGCCAATCTAATGTACATATAAAAATCAATACTTGTGTTACATTGTTTTTTTTTGTGCGATGCCATACTGATTGTGAACCAATATAAGGCTTAAACTTTTGCTAAAATAAAGTGTACGTACAATTATTAGATTCGGTAGGTGCTAGTTGGTCCCATTGGATTATAGCATATATTTTCCGGAAACTGTCTCATGCTAAGTCGGAACGGATTAGCTTTCTCAGTAAGTAGCGGTCTAAGTAGGTATATTTATGCAAATTTTATAGAAAACCAGATTTAAATATTCTTGTTCTTTCATCTTTTTCATCACATTTGCAGCGTCGAATACATTAATCAGAAAAGTGAAGATCCTATGCAGCTTTGTCTTTAAGTCATTATTTTCTTACAAAAGAGTTGTATGACTATTTTGCGACATTCGTTATTCATGACATATTCGACTATCCAACTAAACAAAGGAAGCATTAGGAGATAAAAATTAACGAGGATAAACAAATAACTACGAGATCAGAAGTTCAAAGTAAATCTACTGGGAATTACCTATATCAAAAGTATGAATAATAAAGGCGAAGGTTCGATGGGATAATCCCATCAAACCTTTACCTCTCACGGAGGCAACTATCACAAACTTTCGTAGGTGTAAAAGTATTTAACTAATGCTTAGATTGGATAGGTTTATACTTTACCCTTTAATAAAAGTAAATTACTGTATAATACTTAATTATGGACTCTAGATAAACACAATGGCAAGTTGTGAATTTTGAGAAGCTTTGACTTCTGCCTGCTGTTAGTACAAAGACTTAATTGCTGTTAGCCGCTCTTGATGCTGGAGTTATTTGCGTTCGTTTATAGCATGTTAATAGGTTTAAATTTAAGTTCATCTTGTTTGTAACGGTTGTTTGTCAGGTATTTCGCTGTATATTCCGCTGTCTCCAAAAATAATTAGGTACTAATTATTGGTGGTTAATACCTAACTTTAAGATACGAGAGTAGATATTACTTTTGTTTATCGCCATTAGTTACGTGTTTAACAGCAATGATTGAATATCGCATGCTATCATGCTATAGGGATGATTTTCGTATGGACCTTTCCGCTACACCAAAGATATAGTTCCTGATGCACTTGCTATACAAAAGTCTTTGCTCAGTATGGGACGTGCGTTTGTTGAACCAGCTCTCCTAGTCAAAAAAATAAAATAAAATAAACTACATTTGTAATATGAACGCAAACAGCAGATCGCGGTCCGAAAGCACCAAAGGATTGCAATAATAAATAACTTGGCTATACTTTTCTCCTTTATGTAAGGGCGCATTTATTTTTCCTTCTTTTCCTTCTAAGTGCAATAAATTCTTTCATTTACGTCGTATTTCTAAAGCAACGTGATAACAAATAATGTATGACTCGAACGAATTCCCTAAAATAGGTTAGCAATCGCCGGAATAGTGTCATGATAGTCCTTATTTTGACTGTTTGGAAAAACGCTTTGAAATCATTGAGTGAATAGATATTTTAGGACTGAGACGTGCTTCTCAAGTTATGATACCTACTGCAACATAAATAAACCTTAATGTTTATTAGTAGATACAGACAAACACGGCGGCGATGATCACACCTACGACGTTTTAAGCAGTAAATATTTTAGCGCTACAGCATGCAGTCTGTCAGATGTATGAATTAATTATTCTGGCCGGTAATTTGATATTTTGGCTGGGTTTTAATTGGATATAAATGATGGTTATCCATTGACAACGCATTAAAAAACGGGCTATAAAAGAGAATTGTATCGTGAGAAGTAATTACGATGCTCGTTTCCGGCGTTAATGTATAAGTCCAAAAAGCTGGAGCAATATCTAAGTAATTACGTAATGAAGTATCCTCCAAGGGCTATGAACGAACATGAAATAAATGTCTCTTTATTGGAAAGGTAAAAATTTCATTTATTTTTTATTGCTTAGTGGCGCTTGTGACATTTTATATGTTGGACAATAAAACACTATACAGTTCCTGTACTATGTTTGTTTGTGTTCACCTTATTCGCTGCTAGATATGTATTAAATGACTTATAATGTGTTCTTCAATAGAATGTTTATAGGCTATGATTAATAAAATACGATTTTACCTACTTTCATACAAATGAAATGTAAACATCAAAAATTAGCACAGCGCACAGAGTATCACAATTAATTTAAAACAAAATCATTATGATACAGGTCTTCTATGGCAACTGTATCATTATGTAACTTTTTTGTCATTACGATACAACTTCAGCTGGACATAAATAGTGAATACATTTTTTCTATACATGATCTGTGAACGCGCATGCGCGATGAGCAATAAAGCAGAGAAAAATGTATTTATGTGCTTTTCTATCATTTTAAGCAAATTATACTATTTATTTCATGAGATTAGTTAAATTTTGTATGAAATTGCAAATAAATTGATAGGTGGGTAGGGGAAGACTTGTAAATTGTAAGTTCAGTTTAAATGTTGGCGACTCTTAGATTTGTATTAGTTAGTCGTAAATTAATGAATTAAAATTGTTTCTTAAGTACTATAAACGTGGGTGGGTACTATGATACGTTATTGCGTTATTACTTTAGCTAGTTATGCACAATAGTGGCCTTTATATTCTCTACCCATTCATCTTCTTTCGATTTGAACCAATAGATACTTTATAGTGTAAGACAGTTCATTTCTTTTTCATTGATCTTCCTTCAGGTTCATAAGCCCAAAAGTACTAAAATATCCATAGTATCAAAATGCTATTGAAAATGACCAATATGTGTAGAAAAATGACGCAATAAGGAAAACGCAAAAGTTAAAGATTATGAATAGAAGTGCGAATTGGTATACATGATAACAGCTACACCGCTCGGCCATTATCGTTTTTTGAGGTCAAACCCGATAATAATCATAGAAATTCTCACTAGCGCAGATACTGTTCAGATACGACAGTATTGGGAGATTAGTATGACGTACTAGAATATTATGCTGATTACCTTAACAGTTTCGAATCACTTATAAGCTCGCAAACGTCTCCTACTACATGTATACTTATCTAATCTACCTTTTGTCTGCAGTCCTATGTAATAACATAATTATATGGGCTACTCAAACCGATACTACTACTAGAAATTACTTGAATTATTGCAGTACGACTAGACTATACCTGTAATAACATTTAGCAGAGAGCTCTTACCCAGTACCACCCACTCAGGTTTATGTACTTAATACCCGTGCTTAAGTAATTAATAGTCTTCATTTCTCTAAGTTATAAATAACTTACCGCGGCAAGTTGAACCCGTATGTGCTATTTAAACATGTAAGAACGTACTACTCTCCTCACCAACATTTCTGGAGTAAAATATCAAACAAGTTCGAATACAAAATGTAAGACAAGTACTAAAATATTATTTATGACGACACTGCTTTCTTTTATATTCATCTACCGCCTTGTGAGGTGCTAGAGTTGAAATAAAGAAAAAATCCAAAAATTTTGGTCCGATTGCAACCAACCAACCGACGATGGGAATTGAGATTGATTAAAACCTAGTTTCTTTTATACAACTTAGGTGACTGACAAGCACACGGCCCACTTGATGGAAAGTAGTTACCGTGACCTATGAATGTGTGAACTACAAGGGAGTCACGCCCGTGCTACCGACTCTGTAAGAACAGAGAGTTTCTGTGCCGCCAGTGCAGAAGACACAATCAGGACAAGCCTTTTAGTCTTCCCACTGACAGCACAAAAACTCTCTAGTGAGCTCTGGCTACCCTATTCACCACCGGGAACACAACACGAGGTTATTATAGACGTGGTATTCTGTAGGGTGGAGGTACTTCCCAAGTTGGACTTCTTTTTGAACGTTTTTTTTTAATACCACTTAGGTGGCAGACAAGCTCACGGCCCTCCTGATGGAAAGTGGTTACCGTGGCCTATGGACGTGTGTAACACCAGAGAAGCCATACTCGCGCTGCCGACCCTGTAAGCACAGAGTCTCTGTGCCGTCAGTGCGGAAATCCACTCGGATACCATCCGCTGAGGCGGGGTGGTTATGTCGGGCTCGAATTGACTAAAACCGCACGGCCGTCTTAGGCCATCTGTTGCCGAGGGTGAGGTAGCCTCTGGCATATCTCTCGCGTACCTCGACTGACCCAGGGCTATAGAAGACCCCATCGGGTGTAGGACAACGGCGTCCCCATCTTTCCCCAAAAAAAGGCGGAGAGGCACTAATTGCGCCGCCGTCTCGGACTACTCAATTGGGAAGGGAATATCGTCGTGTCCTACCTCTCCTACCTCCTGTTTGTATAGTTTGTTTGATTGTTACACTTTTAAATTTTACTTTAATTACGCTTGTTGTTGCCAATATTGTGCCATGTTTTAAACTTCAATAAAACATTTAAGTGCTCATGAACGGTCCTTCGAGGTTGTTGTCGTATTGGCCCAACCACATTCGATGTATCAGTCGAAAATGGGCACGCATATCGTCAATTCCTAATCCTTATTAATTCCATGTAAACTCTGATAGATCGGAGGGAGTTTAAAATTAATTACTACGAACTTCAGGGACCCGTCAATTACACCGCGCCATTATTCTATTCGTCCTCTCCCTACATTTAGGAAGGGATGTCTATATAATTTAACTGGTTTCTGGATTTAAAAAAACGTACCAATAATAAATGTACTTCCACGAGACTGCTGGAACTAAGTTATAAACTTATTACAAAGTAAAACCGCAACAAAAGCTTCAGAAAAATGTGTTTTTAACAAAACTCGTTAAATAGAACTTTGCAGACAATTAACTAAAACAGTAGGTTTCATATATACTTATATATTTATTTGATGAATACGACTGTAAAATGAAAAGAAAAACTGCACAAACCGCTACAACTTTTTCATTTGCAGTTTCGTATAAAATTGTCTAATCTGAACTTTCTAGACAAAGCACGTAGTCATATCTACTTAAGATGCTTTAGAACCAAACTGTTTTACAATTTAGTCATGATTTCTTTTTCATGCCATTAATGTGGCCATTAACATTATCAAATATATTATGCATCAGGTTTAAGTTAAAATTCAGGAGTAATAGTGATAGAACATCCGACTTCGAACTCAGAGGTCGTCCGTCTGATTCCGCTCAGTGCAATTTTTTTTTTCACGAAGTAATAAATAGAATACTTAATAAATAGAATATATTTAGTAGATACATCTTATAATCGGTGAGCGCTTACGACCTATTCGTACCAATTGGTAACACTTTCATGTAATTTAGGCACAGACATACATATTACATACATTGCTTTATCTGTAAGGGTAGTGAATTTAATTTTAACCTCTGTCTAAAAGGTTAGATACCTTTCAAATGAATTACATGCCTGGGAGGCTTTATTAAGGTGGAGATAGTGTTGCTCTAATATAATTTAAATATTTCAATAACAATGAAGTCGTATTTTAATAGAATGGAAATAAGATTCGAAGGCAATAATATTACAAATATAATACTATAATTACACATTCTGTGAATGGATTTTTGTATCTCAATTACACCAGAACGACTGAACTGATCTGGATAAAATTTGGCACCGAGATTACATTTATAGTATAGAAAATAATTACCTTTTAATCTCAGGAATAAGGTGTCTATAGATTATGGGAATGGAAATACTTTATAATAATATACCTAGGTACTTGCCGGGCACTCCTTAGTGGATTTGTATTGTATCTTTCGGTTAGAAAACAGCCCTTTTCCTTAGTATCTTAGTAAGATATCTACGGAAAAAGATAGGGTGGCCCTCGTATTTTTCTTTATACCACTTAGGTGGCAGACAAGCACACGGCCCACCTTATGAGAAGTGGTTATCATGGCCTATGGACGTATGCAACACCAGGGGTGTTATACTCGCGCTGCCGACCATGAATAAACCTTCTGTTGGCCCTCTTGAAGAACCCCATATTGTAGGTGCTTGGGAAAACCGCAGCAGGGAGGTCATTCCACAGCTTGAGTGTGCGTGGGATGAAGTTTCTTTCATACCGCACAGTGCGCACCGTCTCAGGTCGCAATGTGTGGGGATGAAAAATGAAATTCTACATCGCTGGATATTAAGCAGCCAAGTCATATTAAAGTACCTATTGCCCTTGTTATTACAATCAATATAGTCAATACCAGGTATACTGGAGATCGACTTTTCAGCCACTAAAATGTCCGTAACCAATAACTACCCACAATCTTGCAAGTTGAATTTAAAACTTAAGAGATCCTCGTTTATAGCAGCCTTACTCACCAGCTAAAGAGAGCAATTTGCTAGAATTAAGAAGTTATTACAACACGAATTCATTACAGCCAGTCTTTAACATAATTATGCAGTATCAACCTTTTTATCGTCGAAAGCAAGATTAGTTGGTTTTACCCTGTTCCGCTACACATCTTTTTATGTCTTATTTATGAGCAAAGCGGGCAGTTACACACCAGTTAAAAAGTAAAATCATAACTAGGTATACTAAACCATCCTATACACTCTATCTGTAATAATATTTTATATGCAAACGTAAATCACAATATCTGTGGTTTCTGAACTAACACGGTCTCTGTCTTAGTTTTAATAAACATACTAGAATAAATTGACCCTTTAGTCTATCCTATGGGTATATACACCTACGCACAATACTGAAAATTATGGTTATTAGGGGCATGAAACCTCACGACCGAATGTAATTCAAAGTATACATATCGCACAAAAAAGATGTAGGTACGCACCTAGATACCAGAGAAAGCCTCACGATAGGTCATAAATTGTAATATACCCTTATTCCGCAACGCGTTTCTTCCAAAAATTAGGCACATATTTGCGCAATACGAACAAATTTAACAGTGAGACCGAAATCTACCGGAGTCAGCCATTGAATTTCTTTTTTACGACTTCATTAAACTGTGCGAATGTTAAACGAAGCTTGTACGTGAGTCGCAATTTTCCTTGAGACCGCAAGGAGTACGCGATCGACACTGACGACCGTACAATTAACAACCTCTGTCAAATTCACACCCATCCGTCGCTCCGCCACACCCTCTTTAGAATATCATTGAAAAAGAAAACAGTATTCAGAACATCATTTTCAGACTGTTTAGTTAAATTTAATTTGTTGCCAAATGATTGAGTGGGAAAATTTCATTTTGGTTGTAAATTATGAACGTTTTGCTGAAGGATTTTATGATAAGACCCCTATTTATGTCTGCGCAAATGTCTACGGATTGAAAAAAATCAATATGCCTCAGCATTTTAAATGTTATTCTCGCTAAGTTATTATCTGTTCTGGTACCTTTTAGTAGTGATAGTAGTCATATAAATGAAATTAAGGAAAAGTAGCATAAAGTGAAATCTTATGGTGTGTTTCTATGCTTGTCTGTGATGTCAGTATTATTTCAGTTCAGTAACCCTATTTAAGGCACCACGCTCGGTGCTAATCAATGCTACGTCAAAATTAAACAAAACTTAGTCCTGTATTACCTATATTTGCTACGGTTACCAAACAACGCTATGGTGTGTTTTATCAAAACACAAACGTCAGTTTCAACCGTAATCGATTATTGAAATTAACTATTATTGATATTATTCGACATATTAATGATATTAATTATAATTGACGTTTGTGATTAGACAAATCACACCATAACACCGTTTAGGCACTGTGGAAAATATAATATAGGCCTATGCCGATCAACACACTAAAACCATCGCTATGGTTTTAGTGTGTCTACCCATTTATACAATTAATGTTCAATTGACCGCAGCTCTGGCAAAATATAAAAAAATGAAATGAGGGTAAATAATTCTGAGTATACAATAAGGTTAACGAGTTAACGGGAATTTCGAGATATTTTGTTGATCGAGTCTGTGATCGAGTCTCCAATCAGAAACTGAAGGAAATTACAATGATTATTTTTCTACATCGTAGGCAATGTTCAGAAATATAAGGAAACTTCTTCAATATCGTATTATCTTGTCGATCGGAATTGTCATCACATATATATGAAAACTGTCGTGGAATTTATTACAGCGCTCATAAAATCGCTGAACAATCTTTTATTTACAACTATTTACGAAAAACCTATATATTCGAATGATATTACTAATCATTTATTTGGTCACGTACTTACAACACTGACACATTTGTATATCTTAAGTAATGATGTTCCGACGTTAAAAAATTAGCGCGAAATTTAAAAGTAATGATCCAAGAAAAATATGTTAAGATTATGGGTAAATACCGTAGTGAGTTATCATTATGAGGACTACATTATCTACGCTATCCATATTATCTTTCAATCGATGTCTAGATCTTTGTTTATACTCGTAGATGATAACTGAAATACTTGGAGCATATCACTTACGGAAATATTGTAGTTATTTTGTATTGAAATTCTCACTCTCTATAATTATTACTAATTGATACTAATCACATCAGTTGATAGACAGATTATAAATGTAAATAATATACGTAGTTTAACAGATTATGTGATTGACAGGGTATTTAACATTAGATAAGATGCAGCATTAGGCAAATCTATAGAGGTTAAGAAATCCCGAGGAATGTCATCATCATATTCTGAGAAGTGATGGGCACACCAGAAGCACCCGAAATCAGCGCTCTTACATGATAGCCTCTTGAGGTGAATAAAAACAGTAGCAAGTGCAGGGCTGTTGTTTCTTTCCCTCCATAAGTGAGAAAAGCATAATAGGCGTGCAGGACGTGATATTTCAACATAAGTAGATATTTGGTTTTAGTGGCATAAGCTTATTATCTACCCACATTTTAAAAGTTTTAAATGCTTTTGACAGATATATCACAACAAATAGAATGACCGGGCACATTTTGTGCTTTAAAATGTTTAACAACGTTTACAGTGTTCAAATGTAGATAAATTTTCGTATTCATGACATGGCACAACAAAATTGTAGGATAAAAATAAGTTACCTACGTTTATTTTTCGTGTGTAATTGAAAATAAGACTTTCAGGTCACATGTTAGTTGGTCACCATTCAATCCGTTTCACAGTATGCAAATTCATTGTGCATACATTTGCATACGATATCACATTGGACGTATAATTTAATTCTACGTCTAGTTTGTTATTTTATTGAATTTCTAATAGTAAATGTCTTTAACTCAATAACGTTTGCATGAATTATGTAAATGCTGAACACAATTTCTTTAAAAATTGAGCATCGAGCAGGTTATTTACATGCTTTTAGTAGTTTAACTTAACATAGTTTATTCCACAAGAGATACTAAAACACTATTTTAAAGGTTATTAAAAGGTCTGTGCCAATGTCAAAGTTCAAAATATTCTCATGCCCTATCTAATAACGTTTAAACTACAAAGACGCGTATTTAGAATCTAAATAACAGGTACGAATTACATTATCATCTTCATACCCGGATTAATTCCAGCTGCATTTAAAGCTTGCATTGTAGAGCCTGGGATCCTGGGTATTCTCTCCTAATCTTTCTTCCCTTATTCATTGCTTTATTTGACTTTTATTAGAAAGATTGCCATTCGACTTACATCAACCCCGAGAAGATGAACTTTCACGTAAAGACTTGAAAGACTGTTAAACTATTCGAGTTTTGTTGGTTTCGAACATAGTTTAGCTTTAACAACTATCAAAACAAAGTCACAACTGTTTGTGTTGGGAATACTACCGGTAAATCTTTCCTTTTTCATTGCTTGGCGGTGGGTACGTATTCCAGTTTCGCTTTAGCGGTAGTTAAGCATCTATAAGCTTTATACCTACTTAAGCCAGTAAGTCGCGAAATAGCAGGGTTAAGTAAACTTTATTAGACTTATGAAAACGTAAAAGACAAGCCCTTAATGGATGTTTCATGGAAAGCATCGAGTTTCCCAAGTTCAATTGTGTGACCTGTTTTAGCATAAGACCTCGTGTATTTAAATAAAATGTGAACTAAAAGGGAATGTAAGGATCGACTGCTTAAGTTGCCTTGAAGTACTTAGCCGTAATGCGTAGACCTATGTACCTATATAGCTACCTAACCTACATAGGTACACGAATTAATTGTACACACATCAACAAAGTCTAGGGAACAAGGACATTTCTAGTTTTTATTTAAAAACCCTTTCTTGTAATAGTGAGTGTTTTATATCAATAGAAGGGTATTTTTATACCGTTTTTAATTTTAATTTTAATAAAAACATTTTCATACCAAATTTTTTTTTTTTTTAAGAAAGTATTGAATAGTGCCAATATTGAGTATTACAACCTTCTATGATTAGGCACAAAAATAACGAGGTAGTAAGAAATACAGTAATTAACCGTACTTTAAACGTTTTTAATAATCTGTAGGACCTCCTAAAGCATTAGCAACAGCTCGACAACGGCGTGGCATACTTAGTATGAGATTGTCAATCATCGTCTGTGGAATATGGCTCCATACACTGCGAAGGTGTAAAAAAAGTTGTTCTTCAGTGTTCAGATTTTCCAAAGAATCACTGAAAGCTCTTCTCCCAAGCAAATCCCAGGCATGCTCTATGGGATTGAGGTCGGCAGACTGAGCAGGCCATTCCAACGTCGTCATATTGTGCTCGCTTAACGTATTGACCACTACCCTCGCGGTGTGTGACCGTGCATTATCTTGCATGAACATAAAATCTTGACCGAACTGCTGTCGATGAGGGATTACCATGGGGTGTTGAATGTATTGGTTTGCATTCAAATTGCCCCGTATCCAAACGAGGTCGGTCCTTCCACCAAGGCGAATTCCAGCCCATACCATGATTGTTCCACCTTGGTAAGGATGAACTTCTTGCGGATTCTGGAGACGACTCCGACGTCCAGGAACTCGCCATACACGCACTCTTCTCGAATCAGGATGAAAACCGCAGCGAGATTCGTCGGAAAACAGAATCCGTGCCCATCGATGGTCGGTCCACTGTAAATGTGCGTTAGCCCACAATAAGCGACGACCTCGATTTCCACGTCGAAGAGCTGGAACCGTAAGCGGTCTGCGAGCATGAAGATTGGTTTCGTGTAGTCTTCTCCTGACAGTTTGATCGCTAATAACCACTTGATGCTGAGACTGGAGGCCAGCGACCAACTGACGAGCAGTAATCGTGGGTTGCCGCCTTGCGGAATTTTGCAAGAAACGATCTTGTCGCGGGGTAGTAACCCTATTTCGTCCCCTGTGACGTTCGGCAACATCCCCTGTAGACCTGTATCGTGCCCATAATCTGCAAATTACGCTTGGTTGGGTGTTGACAGCATCCGCTACGTCGCGTTGAGTTCGTCCAGCTTGCAGCATACCAACAGCCCTTAACATCTCTTCGCGACTTAAATGACGACGTGACATGATGACTACAGTCACAAAAATGCACAAACCATACGTAAAAGACGTATTATTGATAATAAACGTTATTTACAATCAAAAAAAATAATTTTTATTTTGCCTCAGAGAAACTGCACAATCAAACACTTTTAAAAGTTTTCCCTCCATATTCGAAAATCATTACTTATTTAAATTTATTTTTAAGTTTCGAACAACTCTGTAATCTACTTTATTCTATTTTTATTTATTTGCTGCCAGTTATTTGCAAAACAAGATTTACACGAAAAAAAAAAATTGGGGTCATCTTGTTCCCTAGACTTTGTTGAGGTGTTTATTATGAACATATCCATATTATTATATAGTGTTTTTTAAACATAAATAATATATATATACTAGCTGACCCGGCAAACGTTGTTTCGCCATTTGAATTATTTCTAGAGTAGGAAAAATGCTATCAAAATATAGGGTTCGGTGGTAGGAGGGTAAAAAATTAGGTCTAAATGTATTTTTCAATTCCACACCATAAAAAAATAACAAAAAGATATGACCAAATAGTAAAAAAAAATATTTTGGTGTGAATCACCCTTAACATTTAGGGGTGTAAAAATTAGTTATATAGAATATACATATAAAATTTCTTCAAAATCGGTCAAGTCGTTACGGCAGTATACACACTAAAACTGTGACACGAGAATTTTATATATTAGATATATATATATATATAAATTATTTTTTATATACAACATTTCTCTTGCTTTACAGTAGTAATGGTTCTGCGAAGACACATATGTGCCATGTTTTGTAGTCATGCCTCGCAGTATACGGTCATTGATAACTGTACCCGATCTTTAGTTTCTGAAATTAATGGTCAGGTGCTTTTCAAATATGAAATCTACATTTCAAGATATGGCATGAGACGCAAGCTACATATTTTATCCTTACCGCGACTATGACTGTTAAGGAGCAACTGGAACTTCTGCAATAAATCGCGATATAATGGATAAAAAATTTATTTCAATAAGTAGGTAAATACTGTTCAAGGAAACTTTCGACAATATCATTTTTTTTATATACCACTTAGGTGGCAGACAAGCACACGGCCCACCTGATGGAAAGTAGTTACCGTGGCCTATGGACGTTTGTGATACCAGAGGAGTCACAGTCGCGCTGCCAACCCTGTAAGTACAGAGTTACTGTGCCGTCAATGTAAAAGACAAAGCAGGACAAACCTTTAGTTTTCCCACTGACAGCACAAATTCTCCAGTGAGCTCTGGCTACCCTATCATATGAGAAGTTATTAGTATCTCATACTGTATCAAGACTCTCAAGTCATAGTCAATTTGTGTAATTTTCTATTATAGATTCATTCTTAAGTGGTTAATCTATTGAAGGCTAGCCATGAGAGAAGGGAATGTTAGTGCGTGTTAAGAAAGTTGTAGAGCTAGCTTAGATTAGCAATCGCATACTTCACAGAATCATTTTAGATGTACTTTGCCATGCACTGCCATTATGTGAGTTAATCGAGTATTAAGTATTGGTTTTAATTTAATTAATTTTCTTTTTTAAATTAAAATAGGTTTCCACGTTGGCCAAACGGGTTGGTACAGGGTTTTATTTCAAGTTTTCCTTCTTTCGCAGTGATATTGTCTGAATATTTTCCTGTTGGTCGCCTGTTACGACACCCTTCGAATGAGATTTGGTGGTGATACGAGTACTTGTATTCTTTCTCTGTCACCACATGGATAAATAAGAATAAAAAAATAGTAAATTCCCGAAGTTACTTTGGGA
Organism: Eilema griseolum; assembly: GCA_963662185.1. Taxonomy (NCBI): domain Eukaryota; kingdom Metazoa; phylum Arthropoda; class Insecta; order Lepidoptera; family Erebidae; genus Eilema; species Eilema griseolum. The sequence continues at coordinate 21,210,914 of OY759230.1, read as the reverse complement.
TAAACTTCACCTCTGATGTTTATTTTTAATAAAGTTGCGATATGGTACAATGTGGATAGGTAACTTTACCAGCACCAGGCTTATTGATTTTAATTTTATACTACCAGTATTCACCAAAAATTAACTTTAAGACTCGACAAAAGTGTATTTATATAGGTTCGATATATAGCTTTATGTTTATACAGGACGTTAAAAATACAGAGTGATGTTTGAGTAAACTGCGCACTCAATTAAGATTTACTGGCATAAAGAGTCATTGGGTTTTGCTCGTGTGTGTACTTGGTTCTCATCCCAGATAGAAACTTGCTCCGGTCCGGATCGAAAGCGCGTTTTTAACGTTTTTACTCCGTGCATGAGGCCACATTGCGCGAGTGCCCGTCAAGTAGAGTAGGACGGAAACATGGGAATCACTTCCCATGAACCCTTCCATGTTTAAAAAGAACATATGATTATTGTAATATTCGTATCCTAATTAATATCTATCGATAATATGCGGGTTCCCCTTTTAAGAAAGAATATAAATTTAGGACACGCCAATTTCACTTTACCTCACCTAAAAAGGTAAAGTCTTCTGAAAAAAGGTCTCCATTACAGACCAGACACCTATGGAAGTAAACATTTTTATTTTATTTTTTTAATTTATGATGTAACTATGATTGCCCTTAGCTTGACGGCCTCATCAGATGCTTTTTCACCACTTAAAGGACCCGGGACTGTAGGAAGAGAGAAACACGTGTGTTAATAGACAATTTCTAGACTATATGGTGCGACAAAGAAAAGAGGCACCGAACCGCTTGGTTCTTAACATTAAGTCCTACACGTGTTATCCTGTATAGGAAAGGAGATGGTGGGACTAATTGGAAGAACTACATTTATTTAATTACTTAAATACCCTTTAACCAGTGCAGCTAAGCTAAGCTCTCGATCGTAGAGCTGGCTCCTTAACTACCGATCTACCGACGGCGACGCTTATGTTAGTCCTGATTGTTAAGGAAATTACTATTTATGGAACTAAAATATCTATTTATACAAATATAACTACCTATTTATTTTCATTTAATATTCTTCGTTCATATTTATCAACAGTTGTAATTATCTACTAGACTAATTGATAAGTACGTAAATAAATGACGTCATTCTCGATTTATATGGAAAGGAAATTACTGATGAAATTACAATATTTAGATTTGTCTTATACACATGTTTCTTCAAAATAGTTAGATTTTAGATCGAATATGAAGCGCGTTTATGAATCTGAATTAAATATTTTTACACCTTTCATGCTTTGAAGAAATAAACTCAATTGGCTAACCTTAATTAATCCGAAATTACTTATTAGGAGTAATAGTAAAAATACTACCCTTTGAATAATTCTTATTTGTTTTATGCGATCGTATGTACCATAACATATCCACTGAATACCTACATGACTGACAGTTTCAATAATAAAGGTGAAAAATTAATTAATCTTGTATAGTAATTAAACTCATGTTCAATGACAATGCCGTTATTAGCATGTTTAAATTGAAAAACAATCAGTATGTAAGCAATGTACGATTTAAATCTTAATGTTTAACCAATAATCAGAAAAGGTTATAAATATTCCTCTGTAAATGATCGAATAGATCATAATATAATAGAAACGAATGTAGCAAACGCGCCAGAAAAGGAACCATAAAAATCACACCCTCTGTCACTAGAAACAGCCACAACAAACCTCCGCCACAATTAATAGAATGGGTGAACAGATGCTATGAAGTAAATAAAATAAGAAACGGACGCGTAACCGATAATGAGCGACAGTCGCGAACTAAGGGCGCGAGCTAGCGCGCCAAGCGCCGGGACTTGAATGCGGGGGCGCGAATCCACCACCAGCATCCAGCTTTTCCTCCGCTCCCCCTCGCCCGCACTCCCCACCTCCTGCCTCCACGTCTGATAACCTGCTACTTCGGAAGTCACTAAACTCCGTCATGAATGTTACTCAGGCACCAACAGCCGACTTGTGAAAGAAAATGTGAATTTTATTGAAAAGGGGTCGCTTTTGCGCCACTAACATCTCTTTGTGTGAAAATCGATGCTTTATCGCATATTAGATGTTGTGGAGTCAACTCGTACCGCAGTTAAAATCTTTGAGAGTAAATAAATCCCTTTTTAACAAATTGCTAAACAAATAACAAAGGGTTAACAGTGAAAATATTTTGCTATTTTGATTGGAACTAAGATTATGAAATTTAAAAGCCAAATTATAATTACCATATCTGCGACATTATTAAAAATGTCTAAGTAGGTAAGTACTTAATGATTAATATTGATGGATGAATGACACGGCAAATCTGATGTTTGAAATAAGCCTGATTCGTTTTAATAGACAATTCAAATGTTTAATGCGGGAATTATAAATTTAATATATAGGTCTTAGGTAGGTACATGTTTCTTCAGTTTAGCGTTAATCCCAGTCGCATCGGAAACTTTCACCTTGGAGTCTGGGGTCCGCTTTACCAGTTTAAGACCCGTATTCTGAAAGGACACTCAGTCCTGATCGCGATTTATATAAGTACAGATTGACAGATTTGACAGATAGTCTATACATATATATTTACACTCAGATGAATCGACATTCAGCACTCCTAACATTGGCTGCCTGTCTACTGTGAGTAGACAGGCGGCCAATCACAATGCTTCGTTCTCTTGTTACATTTACGATATGATTATGATAGTTTTTCGTGCTAGGAGTACAGGACTGAGTGTCGTTCTAGAATACAGGGCTAACTGCGAATTAGGCTGATCTTAAGTCGTATAATTTTTATAAAATCGTATCAATTAAATTAATTCCTGGTGTTATGGAAACAAACTCACGTTACTATGTAACATAAACTGCATACATTTATACATTACATTAATTTTAATTAGGAGTGAATGAACGGATCAGTACTTTAATGTTTACAGGGAAATTTGACCTGAAATTATACAGGTCATTAAGTTTATACTGTAATCTACACAAATATATATATTTTAACAAAATTTATTTGTTTTTTTTTGTTCTAATAATAGCTTCTGATGATTGCGTTTATTTAAAACATTTTGTCGGTCTGTCTTTCTACTTACTACCTCAGAAATAAGTAATACCTATTGCATTCATACATTGTCCAAACTATTTAGCATGACTAAATATCTGGCCTACTGGCAAAGAACCATAACTTTAATATAACCAGTTTGATCACGAGTGCCTAATCTGTCAAAAGTGGTATTAGAATATCAATCTGAATCTTTGTCTCAATAATCTCCGCGGAGCTGTGATCCCACATATAATGTACTCGTAGCGGTAATGTACCTACCTATCAGTAATTAATAATGTAAATTGTAATCAAAGTAAATGTTACTTTGAACCCTTGTTCTACAACTTAGTATAAGAAAAGTTGGCAAGTTTCAACTTCTTTCTAATAAAAACCATAAGTAGATAACGTCATCGTTAAAAATTACAGTAAATACTGTAAATTTCTATGGCTGACGCTTGATCTTAGCATTACATTCATTACGTTCGTTTGTACAGCCATTTTAATATAAGTTTATGTCATTGCCATTTAAGCCTGTCTGCCACCTAAGTAGTATAAGAAAGTTATCATTTAAAATCTCCATCTCGTTTTATGTACTCGTAAGTATAAGAACGAGTTTATATATAAATGAATGTATATTTTGATCCAACCATTACGTATTAATAAGTTATACTTGAAAATCGAACATAAGGTCTTCTTTCAAGCACACGTGATGAATTTCTTGAGATGATGTTATTAAAATTCTGTCTTGTCAGAAACTGTTACATACTTAAAATTAAAATATCTTTAATAAGTAAATTTTCTTATTTGAAGTAGCGACATGTCGTCTGAGACTGACGTCACTGATTGCTTTCGTGCACCAAGTATTATTTTGTATGGCACCTATTTACTATAGTTGAATTGTAGCATTCAACCACAGTATTACAGTATTTAAAATTGTTAGGTTCTACAGAATTTTTACATCCGTATATTGTGATGCAATATTATTGTGAAAATGCAACATCTTCTGACTCGAAATAATGTGTTATTATTACATCAGAAAGGCATTCCTTTTTTACTATGCGTGTGCGCAACTTAATGAAAGCTTGAGCTGTGTAAACGCTTTTCTTACTCCTATGTTGCTTACATTGCGTCAGAATTAGCTGGACCGGTCGAGCAGTTAATGAGCGCTTTGAGTTATTTATTTTTCTATATAACTTGTTTACTAAATTCAGTTGTTAAGCTCGTACATTATCCTTAATTTGTAGGTATAGGTTGATTTTATAGCACAAGTGCTATTACCTAATATTAATTTTGCTAAGATCCTCACTGAAGTCTCCTCTGGTTCTTGCAGTATTATCCAAGATAATATTTAGCCTGCAATCTAATCAGTAAATTAACTAGCCTGCAATCTTAATTCTTAATATTACGCTCCTTGAATTCTCAGAGGCAAATCCATCACTGTTTCGATAATAACACTGAGGACTACACAAAGTTAGAAACAAATTCGTAAAGTAGGTATGTCTTATAAAAAGACAACTTGTGATATTAGTATACCTACTCTTACTATACTTGTGGATGATTTATGTAGTGAGCAAGTTAGCAACAAATTTTCATTATCTGATGCACGTTCTTATGCAGAAATTTTATTTATATCCAGATTTTACCAAAAACCTCAATAAATATTTTATCTCTACATAGCTCATAGAAGTACTCAGAATCAATTACGTAAATTACTCGAATACTTTGATATTATTATAGATACTAAACAATACAAAATTGACATATATTGTACTACAAAACGTCTTTGTACTGAGATATAACAATAAACCCCTGCTTTTGTGAGAAAGGTTTTTCGTGGTAGCATTTTAATATTTGCGTCTAAAAATATGACATGAAAAGAACGCTAAGATATTGAAGCCCTTTCTGCGCAGTGTAGAATTGTCCTCCTGTCTAGAGCTTAAGTAACTCATTGTATCTTGTGTCGACCTGTCGACCGCCCACCAGACAGTGATTCTGATTGTACCTAAATTATTTGAAATGATAATAGAAGATGTCTTAATATACTGTGGTATAAAATATGTACTGAGTGTTTGATATTTTTTTAATTGCGTAGTCGCCAATTTTTTCAATATATTATTATCTTTCACCCAAGTTTCGGGTTGTACTATCACCAATTTTCTTATAGCATTTCTAATAATACCTGTGTTTAAATCAAATTTAAGGCTGTAAGCTTGTAACCAGGTTTTTATGTCACAAATAGCTCTCTTATGTCCGATTTATTCGTTGGCGAATCCGGTCGCCAAAATACCACCTCCCGACACCCCCTCTACATAAAAAGAATGGAAGTAAATCCGCTCTACATGTTCACCAACAGATGTTGGCCAACACATTCGGCAAGGTGTAGAGCGGCCATTGGTCTTCACAATTTGTATTTTTTATTAAAGTTATTGGAACAAACAAATAGCTCTCGCTAGAGGTATCACATTATAAAATGTATTATTATTTTCCCTCCACCTACCTCAATGTATTTCTGCATTACCCAAAGGTTGACTGTTAGATAATGCCTTTGGCATTAAGCCTGCCTTTGTACAAAGTTACTGTGCATAAAGTTGAATAAATAAATACAAAACAGTAAAAACCGTTTTAAAAATGCACCTGATATAGCATAATGCACTCATATATTTATCTTACATACATGTTTTAATAATTAAATCTCTTTCCATAAACTTAAATTTATACAACAATATAGTTTCAATTACGGTTCTGAGGGCCCTATAGTTTCCTAATAAACTAATTTCACACGTCACATCAAAACCCCTCTCTCCAAAATAGATACTACTATTTCAGTGCTATCGATCCTTTACTTGACCTCTTCGAGAGATAGTCGTTGTGAATAGAGATATAATTATCATAGATAAACTATTTTACACTTTATAGTAATAAAACTGTAAGAGGATAATGAATTGCCGTAAAGAAAATGTTTCGATCCAGTTTCGATTCGACTATTATTAGTACTACAAAATCTAAATAATCGTAGAATAACAAAACTATGAAGTAATATACCACTAATATACCTAGTGTATATTAGTGGTATAATAGTTCATAGTTCAACAAGAATCTTACATAAACTAAAATAAATTGAGTGAATTAATAAATCTGTGTTAATTTGCACGAAACTATGGCACTGTATCAACCGCTGCGTAATACAAAATTCATATCTGAATTCTCAACTATGTCATATCGCTTTGTTTTGTCGTAGGTCAGATATGCATTTCCTATGTAGATATGTAAACTGTTTTACTTTTTCTTATGAACAATAGTCACTATTTTTCTGATTTACGAAATTTGCGATGGATGAATATTTTTAGCACAAAGGTCATCATCATACTCATAGCAATTTTCCAGTCGTGTCCAAAGTTTGCAATTTGGAGCTTGATTTTAAGTTTGAGCTTATTACTTTTAATAGGTATTATCAACTTTCAAGGTTGACTTTGGCCTAAAGGTAGGGCCATTAAAATTACAGTACTACAGGTAGGACACGACTATATTTCCGTCCCAATTGAGCAGTCCGACTGGGAAAGTACCTCCGCCCTACAGGGCAACCTTTATTAACCAATGAACACTTTATGTTGAAATAAACTATTTATATCGAGATCAAGTTCACGGCGGCACTATAATAGCTGGGGTTGAAACCGACGACCGAACAATATGAAACCTATTTATTCACTTCCACAAGATAACTTGACAGTACAGTACATACTTATGTATTGTTCCATCGTGGAGCATCCTTGAGTGCACACATTGTAGTACAATCTTGTGATGTCTGTACCTACGTCCATTTGCTATTAAGCCTGTATATCTTATGTTTATCAAAGTTCATGTACGAATATTATTATAAATATATCCTGGATATTTGTTACTCAATGACGCTAACAATGGAGCGAATCTGGCTGAATACACAAGTAACTTTTTTACATACCATTAGGTTGGAGACACGCGCACGGCCCACCTGATGGAAAGCGGTTACCGTGGCCTATGTATGTATACAACACCAGGGGCGTCACACTCGCGATGCCGACCCTGTAAGAATCTTCTAATCCTCTTCTTAAAGAACCCCATATTGCAGTCGCTTGGGAATCCTTTGAAAAAGGTTCTCATAGACTGCAGGAACAGATTCAGAATTCCCCGCGGGTGGAGCCGCGGGCGAAAGTCAGTGTATCTTTAATAGGTACCCATTTAAACGCTGCAATCATTATTATAAAAACATAATCATAATAAAAATAATGCCCGAATGAATAACTTCATAAACAATAACAATGAAACGAGCTCGATTACAGACAACTAAATAACGGAATAAAAACTAATGTTACATTAAATGATAACAAATAAGTACAATTGATATGTAGAACGTCTGCAACAAATATAAACACCAGGATGAACATCTGTCTCTACTGCGTCTAAATAACGACTATCTTATCGATGGCGGTGGAAAATTGCATCAGGGAAATAAATCTCGAACGATATGCTGTCAACATTTACTATTCTGAAAATGAAAGTTTATTTTCTACTTTTTTAATAGCTATTTGCCAGTGATACCATATAATATGAGATTTCCAGTAAATATTTTACGGGATAGGGCTGTTCACCATCCAATTCTATTGCCGCTTAACGGCAATAGGCTCGCTATTACGTGGGGCCGAAATTGATACTTGGCAAAATGTGGGTGAACACTTCTGCTACCCCTTCGGGGATTTACAGGCGTGAGTATATGTATGTATGTATTTAAAAAAATGGTTTTATTTTAATATGGGTATTTAAACTATCATGGTCACTCACATCAGTATAAAAAAAAACGGGATATTTACCATGTTTCATTGTTTTGAGTTTCCGATATTTCGGCGCTGTTGCAAGCACCATGATCACGGAGGAATTAAATTTTCAAAAAAATTTGAAATTATGTGAAAGTCGAGGAATAGGTAGTATGTATGCTAACTTAGAGCAATTACCTAGTATGCTAACTTTTCCTTTTAATTTAAATAAAAATAATCCAATATTCTAGACGGTACTTTTATTACAATTATTATTAACTTAAGACGGCGTCATTTGTGATGTTTTCTTATTAATATAAAATAAACATAACTACCTAGTGACGTATTGATGCGAAATACGTGGGTGGCTCCAGACATTCATGGCAGAGTAATTATGTTACGTTTCATCGGTTCTCATTCACCTTAGCTTGGCGTAAAATTTCTATACAGAATTTGTATTTACATAAAGCAACTGTGGTATTTATAGCTATCAAACTGAGAGTGTCAGCCGCATACGTGTAATGTCACTCCGAGCAATGAGACTCGACGACATGACACTTGACTGACTCCCTCGTTAATTTGTAACAGAAATCCTATATCTACCGTAAGCAAATATAAACTGCGAACCGCGATTCAAGTAGCACACGAGAGGCGAAATTGCGACGCACAATACCTAAACTGTGGATACGGTTATTGCGCACAGTTTACATTGGAGATGAAAACATCTAGAACGATGGTAACGCAAATTTTATCTAACTAGACGCGGCACTCATAATAATGACTATTAGTTGAAAAGTGTCGCGCAGTCGTTATTTGGATATTTTTGCCGATGCTCTCAAACAATTTTAACACTTCGATACTATCGATATTTTTCAACATTTTATCAAAAACGTTGGCGTAACCAAATCAAGAATGTTTCAAATGTGCTGGGTGGTTTAAAAAAATGTTATCATTTTATCAACTAAGGGTATTGGGTAACTGTGTAAAGACTAGTGGCATACATGAATGCAGAATTGTTTCTTTTAATAAATTAGGGAAGGTTTCCTATAAGTAGAATTCACTATCTCCAGAATTTAGAGTATTTTCGCTCCAAGGACGGTCGGATAATTGACCCTGTATAGCTACATCCCGATATGGTTTAGAGAAGTTTGTCCATAGTTTCTTTTTGTCACTTTATACTGTACTTTCATACTATACTATTTTCATTAATGGCTGCTCAATTTCAAAACGACTCCAACTTCACCCAAACCCCTTTAACAAAATAAAGTGTCAGATCGTGGTTTTCAGGTATGTTTAAATTCATTGCATTTGTATACTTACAACACAAATTTTCACTTAGCGTTCAAATATCACAAAGGTATTCGAGTAAAAAGGTGCATAAAATTATGAGGTTTGGTTTATATCACCGCCTCTAGCCAGATATCTATATAAAGTCGTTGAGCTGTCATCTCCACATGAATCATTAATGAATGCGCTCAATGGCGGACGGTGCCGGGGCCGGGCCCGTCACATCCAGTAGAACACTGATATTTTAAGGACAGCCCGCTGTCGACGACCCCGTTTGCTCCCCAAAGATTGTTCTAGTTTTATTACTGGTTTGTTCAGACCTTCGAACGGAAAATTCAGAACTATTAAATTTTCTAGTATTGCGCGACTCTCGACTTTTATTTTTTGTTTAATTATGTATATATTAAGCAATGTATGAAGTTTTTTAATATGTTTAATTTTGTTGTTAGGTCTGCTGGTAACATTTTTAAGCAGCTGCTTTGCTGGCAATGTCTTGAAATTACTTGTGTACTCTGTCTCCTCCAGTAGGAAAAGCTATATCTATCTATATGTATGTAAACAATAATCACACTTAAAAACAATGTTGTGATTAAAAATAGATCACAATTTAATCATCTGAGACGTGACTTACATAGATACCAGTAATCAGTTTCTACCGGTTGTAATGAATTCTGCAATAAATAGTTTAAGTATATTATTTTTGAAGTTTAATTCGACATCGAGCTCAAAAAAAAACAATCGGTATCGATACGAACGTTTTATGTTAATAAAGATTTTCTAATAGCGCTAGAAGGCAATAACAGCAGCAGTTTAATGCATTAACAGCGACAATATCTACTGATAGCGTCCCCTCCGGATACGCACGAGCTCGCACGACCCACTTACCGAATGTATCTCTATATCTGCGTATCTATCAAATGCGCTGGCAATTGTTGGCACTCATTCTGTGAGCTTACGAGAGTATCATTAACCGACTTTGATTTTAACTTAAACTATTAAACGCCCTTTAAGTAAATTATATAAACTTGACATATTTAAAGACGTCGGTTTCAATCGTACCTCATTCTGAAAGTTTGATTCGTTCTTCAGCTGTGAAGTGGATTGCCAAAGTTTCAATTACATTGCCTGGATTGGAGAGGCAGGAGACGGTATTGATGGATGCACTTACCTTAACTTACGATTTTTCTTAAAACATGTGTAATCAAAAAAAAGTTTTTTTTACCATTTAAATTGATTTACTTCAGTATGTATTCAGTATAGGAAAGTCCTAGGCGCACATACCTGGATTAAATCAGAGAAGTGTTACAAAAGGGGCAGCTCAGGAGTACCCTAAACTGACGAGCATGCATGAAGAATGTAATGAGAGTGAATGAAGCGAGAGTAGTATGTCAGGATCGTAGCAAATGGAGATCCGTGATCTCTGCCTACCCCTATGGAAAACAGGCGTGATTTTATGTATATATGTATGTATTCAGTATGTATATATATTTACAAGTAAAATAATGTAACAATATCAAACACAATCCTCTTCTTATATAATATTATCTAGGATATATTCTATGAAAAGAACTTCCGATGCCCACATACAAAAAGTTCTTAACACAAGTTAGTAAGGTCTCTGGACAGTTTGAGACACGCCGCGAATTCTGAAGTTAGCTTGTGACAGTTAATAGCTAATGAAAAGCGATGCGCCACTAACGAAGACAAAACCCGAACACAATTGAACTACTTCTGGAAAGACTAGAAAACCGGGTAGATATATTATCATATATTAGAAACTAGTTCTTAGAATCAAAAAATATTTTCAAAACGAGTCCGAATGGAAATTAGTTTGAATAAGTCACTTCACTGCGAAAAATATTGGTTGTCGGTTGACGTGACACGGAACAATGATGCTTTTTTATTATACCACTTAGGTGGCAGACAAGCGCACGGCCCACCTGATGGAAAGTGGTTACCGTGGCATATGGACGTGTGTAACACCAGAGAAGCCACACTCGCGCTGTCGACCCCTGTAAGCACAGAGTTTCTATGCCCTCAGTGTAGAGGACAAAGCAGGACAAGCCTTTAGTCATCCCACTGACAGCACAAATGCTCCAGTGAGCTCTGGCTACCCTACTCACCGCTGGGAACACAACACGAAGTTATTATAACCGCGGTATTCTGTAAGGCGGAGGTACTTCCCCAGTCGGACTGTTCAATTGGCCGGAAATACCGCCGTGTCCTACCTCCTATAATGTTTAAGGAAATGTAGCTGTTTGCAAAAAATATGGACGACAAGTAGTGCATTTACGACGTTCCTACTCTAAAATATTTTGAATATTTATGCACACCTCTTCTATAAACAATTTTCAATTGAATATTGCTTGATTTACTGGTTTCTTCTTAGTTTATTCGTAAAAAAATTAAATATTGGTATCTCAATTTTAGTTTTTAAATGGATCTATTCCATCCTCCATCAAATCCATTTAAAACTATAACAGTGCAACTATTATATTATAGTTAAATAGATACCTACTCATTCAAATATTGTGCCGTAAATACAGTTCTAGATGAAGCAATTCTCTCAGTCACTCACACTAGACTAGAACTCAACACTACCATCATTCTTGCTTCAATTTTTAACACGTTTTCAAGAAATTCTCGTAACGCAATTTAAATTTAATGTCTTCGAAATAGTGTTGTTTACACAAATTGCCTTGTTAGCAAGATTTTCAAAAACTTTTTAAAAAGCCTGCCAGGGTATATCAGACAATGGAGAGTTCACTTAATGCTACATAATGGTGTTCATGGACAGGCCACTGAAAGAAAATTAATTTATACGTTGGCCCGCTTAGTAGAAAAATTACAAAAGGTAATTAAACAAGACGTCCTTCTTCATTAGCCAAGCCTGGACGCCCTTTGTTAGCGCAAATGAATTTATTTGTCTCACCCTGTACTTCGTAAGTGTTAGCTCATTTTAATAATGACAAACAGTCGGAAAGGATGTTTACCCCCAACTGTAATTTAACCATAATTTACAAATAATGGCAATAATCCCCTTAACTAAAATTAGGATGTGTAGGGATGAATTTAATGTGTTTTTCATAATACTATCATATAATTGAATTAAATAGGGGAGAGAAAAAGAGGCCATATATATGGACGCACCTAAGCGGTGTGTCAAAAATGATATGGTCACGAAGAGAGTAAATGTTGAGATGACACTACCTTGAATGACGTCACGTTGGTTTCCGAATTTTGACCTACTTTAAACCCTATGAGAAATTATTGAGTAATTTCAGACAATGGCAACAGAGATTTTTAGGTAGGTACAACAAACGCTTAACAACTCTAGTTTTTATGAATCCGACACAAAATTCACACAAAACGTTGAGAGTTAAAATGTAAAGTAGTTGTAATGTACACTAATCATACATGCAAATATACATATAAAATACACTGTTTCAAGTAGCTGCTTAAATCATAATATCTTGTTTACGTTTCGTTTCATTTCTCTTATTATAAAATCAACTGCAGTAACTATGACAATAAATCGGTAATATTAAAAGATAAAAAAGTAACACTAGAGCGGTAACGCAAGTATTAATTGCTCGCACTATTATAATTTTGAATTGTTTTATTTGCACGACGGCTATCAAAGACAAAGTAATATTAATTATTGTTGATTTATTAAAACATTATTTTTTAATTACAGACATAATGCTACCATTTCGCTTCAATTTATGTATGCAACTGGCAAAATACATAGCGTTTTCGATAAAAAGTTACTCTTAAAAGTAGTATCGCTGAAATATGAGTTTAATGACATGCATCTTTATCTTAATTTTGAAAATTATGGTTCATCATTTGTAATAAATCAAGACAAGTCATTGAGAAATATCGTACCTGGTATACTTTGGCCCCTGAAGTATCAACACAGCTACTGCTAATATGCTAATAACCTTTGATTGCATAATATATTTAATGAATTTATAATTTTTTTTTTATGTTAATCATAAAAGTTACCAATATCGAGTGAGATACTGATTTTGTTGTTCGGCTATATTCAAATATAGAATCATAATTTGCTTTTGGTGTTCATTATAAAATTGATGATCTTATTTAGAATGTAGAGATTCATATTGAGAAGACAATGTTACGTATATACAAGGTAGTACAATCTTAGTCTTTATCTATGGAACTGTTGCACAAGCGTTATGAACTCTCCTTCTCTTGTGATTTTGAAGATTCTACTAGTATTTTTCATCAAGCATACAACACATTATTTTGTGTAGGATATGTAGAATTTTCCAATCAGGTAGTAAGTACCAAATTTAAAATGAAATCTCTCGTGAGCGTTCAAGATATACCAATTATCAATAGGATTTTTATTGCAGTTTCGCTAGAATACTGTTCGGTAAAGTGTAACTCCAAGACCTTTTCATTAAATTCTTGCAACCCGCGTATCAATCCGTACGTGTGTAGCATGGTAGGAAACTACATTAACCCCACTTCATTTAAGTGAAAGTCCATGTTCAACTGTAAGGAAAAGTTGACGATGATAAATTAAATTCAGTGGTAATATATTAAATGTAAAAAGTATACGTATCCAAATTCCCTTAAGTAAATATCATTAGTCACACTCTACACCTATAGAAAATGTAGTTAAAGAACGACAACTAGCTGAGTATTTCCATGTTATTCGTTCTTTATTTGATGATGCCCGTTACGTTCGTACGCACGGCTGAGGCTTCACCGACACTAACACTTTTTTTCGAGTTCATGAAACAGACATGTGATTTGAACAAGCTTCTTCTGTACAGCTGGCAATATAAAAAGCAGAATTGGGGTATAAAAGACCCCATTTAGAAAAGGCGTGCGGAATATAGCCTACTAGTAGTAGTGACAAGTCACTAAGCACCCATGACAGCATCGTAGTAGAGTAGCATTGTGGTTTTAGTCGACTTCAATAAGTATCACGTGGAGTTAGTACCTAATATCAATTTATACGTACTACATAATACTTGTACTCTTCTATAGAGAGTTTGTATGTTTTGAGTCGTTTCGAGTATATTCATAGATCAGTACCTATCGTAGGTACTGATCTATTCTTTCCCAAATACGAAAGTTTATTTATTGTAAATTTGAGATATATGTAGTGTATTTGAGATATATAAAATGTGAAATATAAGATAATCATTTGCTGCTGAGAATTAATAATATTATAAATAATTAAAATTTCATAGTCATGAGTCACTCTTTTATTTTGTCTGGCAAAGAAATCTTATTTATTATAAATTGCCTTAGATTATTCTCTTATGAAAACTTCTGAAAACGTTTAATTTTATTGTACCACGATGAATAAGTCTCTAAAAATAATAGCACACTATTTTAAACAATCATAAATAATAGCTACTTTCTTGAATTTGGACCAACTTTTGTGTTTCGTGAGATATCCTATAGTACCTATAGTAAATTAAATCTACATTTAAAAATACTACTTTATAAATTAAGACTCATAATTGAAACAGATATTTGCGGTACAGCGTAAACATAGTTTGTTAAATTAACAAACAAATAAATGATTAAAAGATGAAATTGTAGTCCATGTTATTATCTGAAAGAGGATTTTACATAATTGTTGAGGCACTTACACCAGAAACACGAAAATAAAACAGGAATCTTGTTTATTTGCCCGGGTGCCGACCTAGTTTATTTTGAATTTTGTTATCGTTGTTTGTATTGTTATTAAATTTGTTATTTTGCAATTTCATTAGCATTATATTTATAAGGACTCTTTTTATATAGAAATAATGTTTAATTTAATTGTATGTTCAGCGGTTAATTTCATTTTAACGAGTATTTTAAATATTATTGTTTATTTATAACAAGATAATAAAATAAACAATAATGATATGGGTTCAGACACGTATGCGTATAGACATATGTCACAGTGGGAACCCAACACGCGAATCTCCCAGTAGGTCCATAGTGACACTAGACAATGTTACTACTGGTATCTCACCACTTATTCGAACGCAATTGACGGGTACTACCGAAATATATTTTTTAAATGTCTTTTTATATATTAACATAAGACTTAATAATATTAAGATAAATATATTAAGACAAAATTACCGTGACTAATTCATGTTCATTTTGTCTTAATATATTTCTAGTCTTGCCAAACGTACATGCGTACGTACGAGTGTATTGGTGTTAATACAATCAATTCTATTAGTGTAAAGCAGGAAACTATACTAAGTTATTTATTAAAAATTTGTTGTACCACATATATAAAAATAAAAATCACGATAATACGGCAAGAAGTTGCTCGGTTTCATCATAATCTAGGGTTTAAAGCCAAACAACTCCTGTTTGCTTTGCATTGTTTTTTATTGAGTGTGCACAGCGCACAGTTAAACTTTCGGATTGACGACGTGTAAGACATTATGCTTCTCTCACAAAGACTTTTATATATTATATTTAGGTCTTAACACTTTTTTTCACCCGCCAGCGAATCTGGTGTCCCCCTAAAAAGTGGCAATTCGTTGGCCGGCGTATTGTAGTATAGAATGACAAATGTATGGGATTTGATATGCTTTTTTACCATTTAGATGGCAGACAAGCACACGGCTCACCTGATGAAAAGTGGTTACAGTGGCCTATGGACCAGTGCTACACCAGGGGCGTCACGCTCGTGCTGCCGACTTGTCTACGGAGGACTCTACTTCTATTTGCATTACCTGTTATACGTTTTATTTAAATTAAATAACAAGGGCGTTAGTAGTAGTACGAGACCGAAGCCAAGAGTTATCCATATGCCGATTATCAGCAGTGGCTTTTTTCTTCGATATTACTTTGTTAAAGTATTATAAATTCTTTGAACAACTTTGATGTTTCTCATATGGAGTAACGTAACAGCTAGGCTTTTTAATAGTTATAACTTTTCTAAGAACATTATAACAGAAATCTAATGCTATAATGTAAGTAAGATAACTGTGTGTACTTCAAAGGAGAAAATCCTTTGTAACATAATTACCTTAATAACCTAATTATTTAATTATTTGAAATTCTAACATGAATAGAATTACCTAAAAACGTTAGATACAAAACTATTTAATAAAATGAAAAGTCAAAGTTTTTTAAATTATTAATGTAAAATAAATATAAATTTTAAATTAATTTATTACTATTATTATAATTATTACATGAAGTACTAACATAGCTCATAGATCTTTTTACTAACAAAGTATGGTTGTTATATCTGAAATAAAATATAGGTATTATTATTGTTATTATTTTTTAAGAAAGAATAATTGAATTGAGCCGTCTGTTGCGTATAATTTTAGTTAACATGCCTAATAAGTTCAACCGATTCTTATTACACTGAATTACACATACAATATGATGAAAGATTAAATAAACTCTGTGGCACAATTAGGTACTGCGGGCACGCTAGCTCTTTTAACAATTTTTGAAAAGCTAATTAGTTACAAGGCAGATGTGAATGGATGAGTAAGTCAGGCCGTGCAAATTGATGATGTTTCGAAAAAAGGTGCAGGTCAAAAGCACCCGGTTGAATTACTGGAAGGGAAGATCGTGAATTGAATAAAGATAAAAGTAATTTAACTTAGTTAGCGGACCTAGTGAGAATTCTACACTAATTAGTTACTAGCAGTCTTAAAAGTGTTGAAGTATGTACAAAAATCAAATTGGAACACTATCAAATTTTCTGATAAGCAAGCCAGAAGCTAGCTAGTAATCAAAATCACGGAACAGATAATAGTACTAGTGAAAATGTATAAAAGCTAACTTTCGGCGCGCATTGGATTTTATGTCGGTACATATTTTACAATCTCTTAGTAATTTTCACATTTGCGAACTAACAAGGAAAACTTTTAATTGTAACTCCAATATACAAGCTCGGAACTCGATCACTATGTAGATACGCGTACAAATTGTAATTATTACGCTATCTAAAATGTATAATAGAAGTGAAAATGAGGGGAAAGATAAGTTTTATAGCCGGTGGATAAATAGCAGTGAGGAATATGAAATAAACGCTCATAGATCGTGGATTAGGGGTCGAGGCGAGGGATTGGTAGATTAGATAGGGGGATTGTGTATTTAACTCACGCTCTTTTCTGTCAAAATTTTTAATTACGTGAATAGTCGTCAGTTGCCTTGTTGTAAGCGTCTCGTGAATGTAACTCGTGAATCAATTTATTGCAGTAGAAGTATAATATAAGTCAATTGAAAGGGTGTGGCCCGTGGGCCGTGTGGCTTTATTAACGTCCCTAAGGCCAAAGCCAACCTCACCTACAAGTTGGCGCACCTGTTAGACAACAGACATGGTGCAGGCTTTCCTGTCAGGGCTACGAAGTCAAACGTCAGTTGCTCCCGGAAAAAACAACAAAGTGCAAACTATGGACGCTCCTAGGAAATTGCTATGAGGTGTATCAGTCAGCTTTACAGAATACTCCACCCATAATAACCTCCTGTTATGTTCCCGGCGGTGAGTAGGGTAGCCAGCGCTCACTGAAGAGTGTTTTATGCTGTCAGTAGGAAGATCAAAAGATTGTCCTGCGCACTGACGGCACAGAAATTCTGTTCTTACAGGGTTGGCAGTACGAGTGTGATTCCCTTGACGTTGCACACGTGCATAGGCCACGGTAACCACTTTCCATCAGGTGGGCTGTGTGCTTGTTCGCCACCTAAATGATGTGAAAAAGTCAATTATTTCAAACTTGAATAGTAGATAACTGATGCTGAAAATTTTTCTGCATGATACTATATTTGGACTTAATGGAACCGAGATAATACTTCCAATAGGTCGAAATGGGTACCTTAGTATGCAATAATACTAGCTGAACTGCCCCAGATCCGCCAATGGCATATTTAGAAACCTAATCTCACCCCTTTAAGCCCGTAATTTTTTAATCTTCAAATAATGTATGGAAATCTGCCCGATTTTATGACATTTATGATCACTGCTTCGCTCCCTTAAGAAGTAGCGTGATTATATATACTTGCTTAAACAATCGTTGTTAAACGGACTATTCAATACAAAAATGTTTTTTCAATTTATACCTGTAGTTCTGAGATTGGCGCGTTCAAACATACAAACTCTTCAGCTTTAAAATATTGGTATAGATTATAATGCAATACCTTCTACAATCTTTTTCCGGAACTCTGATTTATAACATCAGTCAAGCTCATATCTTTGATTTATAATACAAAGAAACGAGTTCAACGTTCACATAAATTTAAAAGTTAAATTATTTATAGATTTATGATAATTATGACAGACTAGCAGTTATCCGCGGCTCCCACCTCGTGGTACACCGATTACGTTTCCATAACCTACAGGAACTTATTCTCGGGATAAAAATACCCTATGTGCTATTGTAGACTGCCTGTGTCCAATTTCTTCCACATCTTTGGAGCCGTGATTGAGTAACAGGCATCCATCCGTTCAATCTTTGTATTCAAGAAAACAATAAATAAACATTCGGCTTAATGATGCAGTGGAACGAGGAGTATAGGTACTAGCAGTAGAGTAGTAGTAGCTCAATTTTCTTATTGCCAGAATGCAAGGTAAGAATAAGCCGCTCCGTGACCCATGCTATCAAGTTATAAATATATTGCTTTTGCCTGCGGCTCCGCTTGATTCGATGTCGGTTATAGCGACCAAATGCCCTTTCTCAAGGTCTATCTAAATTTCATCAAAATCGGATCAGAGGTTTAGGCGTGAAAGCGTAATATACAAACAGACAGAGTTACTTTGGAATATTTTTACTAGCTATTGCTCGCGACTCCGCCCGCGTGGATGCGGTGTTATGTTCGCAACAAAACATACTGTGTCCTTTCTCAAGATCTAATTTACCCCTATACCAAATTTCATGAAAATCGTTTCTGATTAGTAAGGATTAACTTGATTACACCATCCTTATTTATAGCGTGATTTATATCGTTTGTTTATTTGGTGTTTTTTACTAGCAAGTACAAAAAATATTTACATAAAGTTAAACAAAACACACCCACCTCAAAATAAAATAATTTCTCAGATTAGCGTGATTACTTTCTAAACAGGTCCAATTTCACAGTAACGATGTTAATCTCACTCAACCAACTCAACTTTCATTAGCATTTGTGTAATTTCATCAAAGGATCTCTGCGTGCCGGGGACGCAGCACCCGCCCAGTCTAAAACTGTCTCCGCTTCATTTGTCCACAATCCCTTTTCTAACTAGCAAACTCTAAATTCTTTACCAGATATTTCATACTGATTGGATTGTTCTCCTAAATGTGTGACTTTGATCCTATGTGCCCCGGGGCGACTGATAATGTAATTAATATATTGCAAAACATGCCAAAAATGCGGATGTATGGCAACTACTTAGTAAATGGTGAACAAAGTTAAATAATTAAGGGCAGTTACATTACAAGGTTTGCGTTTTAGAGTATCGAATTCTTAGTGTCAACAGGCATTTCTATAAGCAATGTTCATCGAATTACGATCAAATTTAAACAGGTATAAACTAAAATAAATGAATCATTTCAAAGTTAATATCTAGCCATTTAACATATGTTTTTGACTAACAGCTAATGAGAGAATAACAAAGTGCGTTTTACAAATTACGAGGCATGTAATTCAAACTTTCAAACATCGGTTAAGTGTTGTTGTTTTACGTACATAGTTGATTTCCAATTAGGATCCAAAAACTTGTCGAGTATTTCATGTAACTGAGAGTCATTTACAAAATGTCGTGGCATCCTAACGGTTCCAACTTAAACCAATTAATGAATTCCAAACAATAAAGTGAAACGAATAAAACGTTATTATTTAAATACTTAGCCAAATTCGGCGTATCTTAGACAAGCAAAATCAATTTCTGGGAATGACAGTTTTGATCATGGTTCGTTTAATTTAATTAGCAGCTTTACGTCCCAATAAATACGCCAATTACGGTATTGAAATTACTAAGACAAAGATCTGAAACTAAAATAAATATCATTGTCTGAGTCTCTTCCCAACTCAGTTAGCGTCGGTTTTCCAGTTTAACTGTGTCGCGGCTGAACTTTGATATTTTCCATAAAGCGATAAGCTATTTTGAAGTTCTGTAGGTAAACTGGTCGGTCATTTTAGGGCCCGTAACAACTGTCATAGATGTTCGTATGGCAACTTGCAGCGACGGCTCCACGTGCTGTCCGATGCTGGAAATACCTGCCAATTCAAGTGACAGTAAAATAAATAATTAGGCTTACATTTCTGAAAAAAAAATTGTTTCAAAGAGCCACGAATAATAGTGATACAAACACGTATCTCAGTCATTTACATATAATATTATTCGACCCGAATTGCGCACAAAATGTAAGCTTTATACAAGTTTCTGACAGGCAATCTAAAGCCGAAGGCAAACCATATTGAATAGTCATCTAGAGCAATTTGCCGTCCAAAATACCCCCGTGGGTATCTATATGGCAGACCCTCGAATCCAACGTTAGTAAAAATGAAGTATGTTTTCACGCTATGTCAGTTATTAGGATTTCCAAATTGTGCCCTCACGTACCATTAGGCATTATGAAAAACGGATTATTCGAATAATAAAACATATTTCTACCATCACGAACAAGCTTACGTAAATGTTATACAACGAATAAATAAATAAGGAAAAAAGTGACATATTAAGAAGACGGCTTTGCGATCAAGAGGTTCCGGGTTCGAATCCTGACCATTCCACTACCGACGTGAACCAACTCCTAGCACAAGCAATTCGGCTAGTTAGAAGAGTTAGAGGGAATATTAGTAATTGCGCTTGCTGATATTCTTTATAATAAAAGCCCTGTACCAACCCGTCTGGCGGTATAACGGTAGGCCAAAGCCTCCCAACATTGGGAGAGGCCAATGTCCAGCAGTGGATTGCGTTGGGCTAATTGATTGATTAATTGATAATGTAAAAATTCACAGGCTATATACAACTTCAAAATTTCCGTATAAAATTTGTTATAACAGCTGTATATACCAACGGTTAGTCTATACAAGATTTGATATCCTCTTCTCGATGGATATAATCGATGAGAAAATTTATTTAAAGGATACCTTTTTGTATAGTATCTACGAAAAAAAAATTTTATGGAGAATCTGGTAACAATAATTATGTTCAGCTAATTCTGAGGGCAAGTTTTAGTTCTGTCTTAAAAAAGAGCTCGTCACCTACCTAATAATTTTCAACGGAATCTCATTACTATTGGGGCCGTGGGCGTCGGTTGTAAACAGCCTTAGGAATCAGAATAAATCAATATGTATTTGTTTCCAAACTTTTGAAATATTCTGGTCTCTCCGAGCAACATAATTTTAAAATAATATTTTAAAAAACAAAATGTTAGTTCTTAAATGAGCCAAGATAAGCTTTGAAACGAATGAATTCACTTGTCTACAAACTAAAAAGTCTAACTACAAGTTTATTAACTTTAATGTATTCCTGATTTGAATTCTGGTTAAACTAACGCTGTTTTTTAATATTCCGAAATTTTAATTACAGCTATCTTACTTTTATGTTGTTTTTACCTCGCATCGAATATAAAATTTAATTATTCAATTCAATTAGTTTATTTCAGACCAAATAGTTCATATTGATTGTTAGTAATACATGTATTTGTATATATGCTCGTATTGTGTGGAGAGTCCAAGTGTCTGACAATTTAAACAATAGTAGTGTTTTGACTTGTCTAAATCTGAACTAAGCAGTTATAGGTAAACAGAAACACTTCCATGCATCTATTCTTGTGCTTTTGGGTACCCATATATACATTTAAAGAATTAAATTGAACCCATGCGAAGTCAGGGTGAGTCGCTAATAATATAAATAGGTAGTAAATATTGCCACTGGCTTCTTATTTGAAAATATATTTAGTAGGCATAATTATTATATATATTATATTATATATATATATATTAGACTGACATAATTATTAGTCAATTAATGTGGAGGTATAACTACTTCAATTGAATACTTCTACATACCTTGTTTAAAAATATTTAGCATTTGCTACTGATAAGTACACTTAAAAAATATTTAATTCAAGCGAATAAAGTGGACGCTGAAATTACGTTCAATGTTGATTACTTTCGCTTAGCAAAAAACTGCCTTTAATAAATAGAAAAGCAAGCTCGCTGCAAAGCAGCAAGCTTAACGTAATAATAGTTAATTTACATAACATTCATTCCCGGTAGTTCTTTGTTAGGTTTTGTGTTCAGCAAAATCACTATCACTTTGGAAATAATACGTTCGATATCGGCATTACAAATATTGGAGCTGCACTCTAATATTGATGTTTGTTCATGCGGCGAGATACTCGTAGCACTAAAAGTTTAGCTTAATCTAGTACGCTCTGCGCACCGAGTGGCCAAAATATCACTTTGCAACTTTAATATTGCACACGGTGGGCAAATTATAAAACAGGACATTAATTATAAAGTTTTAGATACGGAGTTTGCACTGCAGAGTAATGTTGTCTTGTTAACGTGCCGGTGCATAACTACCAACGTTAACACTGGCTGTTAACGCTTTGCAAGCCCACCTTATTTTTTTATTACGACCATTATAATTAGTATGGATAGCTGCTGAATAATAGTTGTTTTCTTATTTGTTACTTTGTTTAGAGGTATAGCTGATACTGTACTGGTATGCATACCCAGATCTATGCAAATATAAATATTCATGCATAAGTACAAATACAACCACTGAGCGGGAATCGCACCTACACTCCTGCGTAGCAGTGAAATGTTCTACTGCTACGACTCAGAGGCAGTCAGCATAAAGTTTATAAGGGCGCACCGTAGTAGCGGCGGTAAGACCCATCATGGGGGAGTGGCTAGAGAGGCCACACGGCAGCCTCTCGTACCGTCTGACGCAGATGATCACCGAGCACGGGTGCTTCGGAAAGTATCTGCGTCGGATGGAGAAAGAGCCAACGTCCGAGTGCCATCACTGCGACGCGAGAGAGGACTCGGGGCCACACACGCTCACCGAGTGTCCGGTGTGGGAGACGCCGAGGCGGGAGTTGTGGCGGCCCTGGGAGTGAGGGTTCTCACGCTCTCCACCTTGCTCGCGGCGACGATGGTCTGCTGCGCGGATGCGTGGGCGGCCGGCGCCTCCTTCTGCGAGCAAGTAATGCTCGTGAAGGAGGAGGCGGGGCGGGAACGGCAGCGGGAGCGACGAAGGATCGCAAGCCAAGCTGTCCGAGTACGAAGGCAACTCGGGCGTCGGAGGTCGATGAACGACCTCCGCCCCCCATGAGCGCCGGCCTGGGGGTGACAGGTGGAGCCGCCTGTCACCCTGGCAGAAGCAGGTCGCGGCGGCGGCGCGCCTCCCCGTTTTCCGGGAACGAGTTGGGGACTCTGTAGTCCCCACACACCCGAGAAGAGGGCCAGATCGTGAGAGATGGCCCTGGGTCGGCCGGGGTGCGAGGGATATGCCTGCCAACCTCACCTTCGGCAACCAAAACGACCCACAGGCGGCGTGCGTTTTAGTCGGTTAGAGTCCGACATAACCTCTCCCACCGGCTCCGGTGGGGAGGTATCCGTGGGGATTTTGCGCACGTAAAAAAAAAAGCATAAAGTTTATACAACGTTACAATCCGTTACGTACAATTGCTGTCGTTGAACCTATAAATATGTTCTAAATTGTATTTATTATTTTGGGATTTATTTATTAGGTATCTATTTAAGCGGAGAAATTACAGTTTAATTGTTCTGCTTCACGGTAGACTTATTCTGCCTTTATTTTTACCCTTAACGAGCCCTGTTTTTCGTAATCAGTGCCTTGTTTATTTTTATTGAACTTTCATAACCGCTTGTAATTGTTTACCGAAACGGTTCGGTAAATAATGAATGTTTACACTTCAAAAACTTCTTCGTTAATTATATTTATGGAATGATGAACCAGCGACATTATAAACAAAGCCCATTACCGACCCTTATTCATCCCTTTCATTTTAAAACACCAGATATAAAGTTCTGTGTCGTAGCCACTGGCTTAACTTTACGTGTCCCTATAAAAAAGAGATAAAAGTGTATATTGCAGCGACAAATAGAGCGTAATGCGTGGTTTTTATTATCACATCTTACGACAAATCTGAACACCATTGTCTAGTGTAATATGTCCGCACGTTCGAAAATAAACCAAAATATATAGTAGACAACTTTTGTCGGTGTAAGCACGGTCCATTTGAGAAATTTATTGTGTGCACTTAACCACAAATAAATTGACCAGTACTACGTGAAATGCGGTGTTTAGGTCCACCTCTTTCTGTATGTTACGCTTATTTATAAAAGAATGAAGGAGTTTTTCTACATTGTACGTATGACGTATATTATACATGGAAAGGAAATCAGTCATAGCTTATCTTTGGAAGAAATAGATACCTATGCATAAATGTTACCCAGAGTTGGGTAATGTAATGTATTCGCAAATGAAAACTCAGCTACTGTTAATGTTTGGGTTGAACAGACCTCTAGCATTCTTACGAACAGTACAAAACGCAAAACGCTGCTGATCTTAGGTGAAAGGATGAGTTAGACAATAGGTATGAGAAAAGAGAGCTCAACTACTTTTACTAACAGTACAAAACAGATTGTATTCATAGCTGAGGTATTTAAACTATCATGGTCCGTGATCATGGTGCTTGTAACAGCGCCGAAATTTCGGAAACTCAAAACAATGCAACATCCCGATTATTTTGGTACAGATGTATTCATAGTTTTATAATTAAGAACTATAATTTCTTTACGTACTCATGAACATGCAAACTTCTAACTCTGAATTTTAAATTATCAAATAAGTAGCCCCGGGCAAATGTTTCGCTTAAATATTCATGCAACTGCACAAAGTCCAAGGCATTCAATTTGCAAATGATAGGTGCGTTAGAACATAATAAAGTCCAACTAGTCTTGTTATAAAAGTCCTTGGTTCACTCAGTACCGTATATTTCAACAAATCTGAAATTTCATAGGTATATATGTACTAATTAAATTACATTTATTTGACAATAAATCAAAAACTTATGAAACAAAAAAAAAACATTTGACATATTATTGAGTTTTGTTTCGACTGAATTTTATAACGATTTTTTTGATTTGCTATCATAAAAGACTCATTTCTCGCAACGATTAATCAACAGCTTGTTTGGACTCAATAGGTCCTATACCTGTAAATATACATCATTTTAAAAAATTACAAAAATATGTTTTAAAAAAAGCTTGACATAAATTTCAGATTTTGTGTTCAAAGCGCAAAAAGAGCCGTTGTAAAGTTAACAGTCCCGGTTTTTATTCTCACAAATGGAGTGAATTGGAAATTTGCTCCTCATATTGTTTATTAAAAACGTTTGCAAACATTTTTCCGGCCAACGTAAACGCTGAGAGGAAAGTTTTCTCGTTGCTAAACAACAAACTCAACAAACACATAGCGTCATGGGATTGAATTGATTATAAAGTTGCCGTTTTCAGTAAAAGCTGTATTAGTGCGGCGTAATGTCTAACAGATCGTCGTGCTGCCTAACGTTAGTTGTTTCGAACTGTTTCCCGGATGTCACATTCATCCATACTAATGTTATAAAGCTGAAGGGTTTTTTTTTTGTTTGATTGGTTGAAACTAATCTCAGAAACTACTGGTTCGAATTGATTAAATATTTTTGTGTGGAATATACCGTTCATCGAAAAAGGTTATAGGCTATATATTATCAAGCAAATTCTCATACATTATTTGAAAATTAATAAATTGGGGGTATTATGGCTTAAACTGCTGAAAGAGGAGGTACGGAGTCTATATACGTCGCGTTGGATAGGCTAGTAATAGATAAATTCATTTAACAGTTACGAAGCAAATTGAGTAAATTATTCTCATTCATATTTTAACGAATACAATTGCAAACATGGCAGTGTGTTACGTAGGTACTCAATTTATCATTCTTCATTCGTACGCCGCTAAAGTCTAGCTCTACGGTCTAGACAAACGCGGGCTGCTTCACTGAAACACATTGTTACTGACAAAGGAAACTTCGGCTACGTCCTACAATCTACTTCGTTAGAACATTGAGGTTGATATAGGCTAGCGTGTGTCTTACTTTTTCTTAGCATATGTTGCACATGTACATTTACTAGTATTTCAGAGGACAAAAAGTCTTGAGTAAGTAAATAAAGTTAGGCGTCATCGTCGTCATCATCCACATAGCCTTTTTCCAGTTAGGTCTAGAGTTTGCACTTAAAAGTTGAGTCGAGTAGAGTCCTAGTTTTGTTTATGTATATGTTTCTAGAAACGACTAACGTCTGATCACCCAATCATGCGAGGTAAGTCTACGGCAGGCCATCGCCTTGATTTATAGGTGCTCCGAAAAGTGTTGATAGGGCCCTGTACACCTCTATTATTAGTTCGCGTGTTACATACAATAAATTATAGTAACCTACGTAAGTACTAAACGAACTATTCAATAAATCTAATTAGGATAATATGTAGTAGGTACTACATTCTGTGATTTACAGTGGTTAAGGCAAGTGAGGTACTTGGTCAAACGTCTATTACGCTAATTGTTAGGTCCGGTGAATACGAACATTTCCCAAAGCTTTGTGCCCCCCTGTGGCGCACCGCAGCCTCGCTCGCAATCTGTAAATGCTTTGTGTAGGTCACTTTATGGGCTTACGTGGTCGAACTGGTATTGTGTACATTTATAAATAAGTTGCAACTTGCAACCCTAATCGGTATATTCACTCTGTATAAAAATGTTTAATGCATAAAAGCCTTTACCTACAAATATATTGTACAAGAATCATTATTAAAACTCTATAGTAACATTCATAAAGATAGAATATTGACTCAGTTCGAGCTAGCTATCAACTGCATTAACATTTAGATTTAAACTCGAGCGACGGCTGTCAGTTTATTCTCAGGTCTACTGTGGCCCTCATACCTCGCTCGCTATCTACGATATCGAGGCACTACGTCTTATCACTCTTCGTAAAATGTCGCACTTCACAGCCTTTGTGTTCTTGGTACGAAGTCTGACAACGACCTTTAGTATAGGGTATAAAATGTGCTAAATCTTAGCAAACAAAACTAAATCTAAAGCGTAGTCAAAGCGCTTCGTTGTAGGTATAGTTTCATATTTCTCTAGCTCTAATTACTTAATCTATAGCATGTTTTGAATTTAATTGAATTAAAAATAATAGATTTGAATATAATATTTGAAGAGGTAGGTAGGTACACTACAATAATATTATAGTTCTTGATGTGAGCAGCACAAAATGCAAACATTTTCAACCAAAGTCTATTTTTATATATAGATAGACATAAATTCTAAAGGACCTCGGGCTCCAAAGCTTTGGATGCATGCGGAATTGGCGCTCGGATAAAAAAGAGGAATTCCAACGGCGGCGGTCAATTCGCGTTGCTGTTCATTTATTTTATGGACCATGATGAAGTTTTGTTTAAAAATGCAACTCGTTGGGTGAAATTGTTAGTTAATACATAAGTAGGCACAGTATATATTTTCACGTTTAGTCTATTTTCTACAATATCAGTATCACTGGCCTCATAAGACACTACTCCAGTCAAACAGCTCTAAATTTAGGTTAACCCGTAATCCATTTCTCTTTTTGGTTTTAAGATTTTAAAAATCTCATCACAACTACGAAGCAACTCAGTAAAGAGAACAGAACAACGAACGTGCTTCAGAAAAGTTAAACCAAATAATAAAATAAAATGAACAGGTAACAATATTGAATATTAATATTATTTTAGTGAAAAACATTTTCAATTAAATCTGTACGGCCTTCAAACTATGTACACTTGATTCTTATTATGATCACGTCTCAAAATTCAAATGAGGTAGTAGATAAAAGCCATTCAATCAAATGAACAAAAGCTTCGTGCGATTGGATAGTCCGTTGCCGTAGTACCGCTGACTACTCACCGCGGCTAATCCTGGCAGCTTCGGACAAACCCCCATCATTCTGATTGATTCTCGACGCTCCGACCCTGGTTACAAATACAAAGGTCTGTTGCAATTTGGGAGTGCTTTCAATTTGCCCTGAGCCGATTGCTGTCTCAATTTGCGTACACGAAGCGATCGGCCATTACTGGCGAGTTCCTCTATCGGTACACCTTGTACATACTAACTGAAAATATCTAATCATGTAGATTCTAGTATTTCTCTCATTTGCATTCGGTTAGAGATAAAGTACGATTTTTCTAACAAAAGTTGTGATTACTCACATCGTTAACTACAGGTATGTACCGTAGTCTTACTAGTTATCAGTAGGAACAAACTGCAAGTAATACTTGTAGCCTAAGTTTATCTATTACGAAGGTAATTTTCCCACAGTGTGGTTTCAACTCTTTGTACTACTTATGTCTAAAAAGAACAAATTGGTACGAGAAATCCATTTATATTCTGCCTCTCTTTTTCAACGTCGTTCCAAAATATTAACATAGGTGCGGATTATGTACCTACCTACTTTTTATGTTCCAACATCAAATAACCGTAATAACTTCCCTCTGGCAACTCGTTCTTTAGAGGATTCCAAAGAACGAGTTGAGTTGTGTAACATAAAATTCTAATACGACGAGAGCAAGCTGGATGCAATGGAGCGATACAGCGCTCGCAGTTGATGTTGGTATATACCAGCGATTAATATTAAAATCCAGAAAGCCACGCGTTGTTTATACTAATATTAAAAAGCTAAAGAGTTTGATTGTTTGTTGCAACGCGCTAATCCTAACAACTACTGGTTCAATTGAATATTTTTTGTGTTGAATGTAATTAAAATTGTAATATTGAAATTCAGTTATGAGGTTTTAAAAGATGCCACAGGCGAACCTGGGGCCAGTCAGCTAGTACACCTATATAAATATTATTATTCTGTTATATCTGCAAAAAATATTGCTCAGCATCTAAACTCTAAGACTTGTATAGTGTTGAACATTTTCTCTATTCAAGTATCTGTACA
Source organism: Eilema griseolum (assembly GCA_963662185.1). NCBI lineage: Eukaryota > Metazoa > Arthropoda > Insecta > Lepidoptera > Erebidae > Eilema > Eilema griseolum. Next base: position 21,181,792 of record OY759230.1, on the reverse strand, counting down.
GCGACTGTTAAGGATGAATATTGCAAAACCTATGTGAAATTCATGACATATGCCGGGACTTCTGACTGATTGGACCAGTGTGTACGTTGACTGCCACCTCTGTAAATTTAAATGAGATGTGTAATTTGTTATCGCTTTACATGCTCTTTTTGTAGATAATAAATTTTTCACAGCCCTCTGAAAATGACATAAAAAATTAACAGGTTTCGGCTACCGAAACGTGCTATATCTAAAGTTGTTTAAGAAGCAAGTATTATTTTAGGAAGACAAAGAAAATTATCTATGAATGAATTATTAGCCAATAGACGTTTTATGTGAAGCAGCCAGGTGGCAGCCGAGTCGAAGTGAATCTCCCTAATTTTCGTGTTGAATGAAAATTAAAGAAGTCCCACGCGAATCCAATTTCACGGGAACGGTAATCTCATTAGAAACGTCTGACTTTCATTAACATTTATACGATTTCCGCGAGAGAAAACTTTGAGAGACGTTTTGCCTTTCCACGAATACGCCAACTTGTGATGCACTAATCTAAATTCTCAGATCTTGGACGCAGGTGGTCTGATAGAGTTGCCGTTTGCGCAGTCCTATTCCGAAAACTTTCAATTTATGCAGAAACTTCCATTATTTAAAGTTACTGAGCGTGCTCTCTTCTTTTTATGTGATGTATAATAAGTGTGTCAACTTCGTAAAGATTTTAATTAAAAGTGACTTAACTTAGTATAATATAATTATATCTATATACATAATAGATATAATTATATATATGATTATATATATATGATTATATATATATATATATATATGTGGAAGCCTAGTGGTATGGGTAATGGACTGCTGAGATGGGGTCTCGGGTTCGATCCTAGGTTTTACCATGGCACACACTAATGACTTTTCGATGCTTTTCGAAGTTATGTGTGTATTTATCACAAGTTTATAAGTACCCGGTTAATGGCAATAGGCTCGCCACATTGGGACCTAAACATAAACTGACGAAATGTGGGTGCTAGCACCTCTGCCTGCCCCTTCGGGGATAAAGGCGTGATTATATGTACATAAAATACCTAGCTTACATTCAATTACTGCAGCAGCTATCGAAGCATAAATAGAATAGAATAACTAGCTAAGTAGAAATTGCTAGGTTTATTCTATTTCACACATGCTTACATATTTTTCTGTGAATGTTATATTTGTAGGAAAATATGAAAGCGTGTGTATTCATGCTCACAAGGCGTTAAAAAATGGAACAAATGAACGGAATACATGCACCATATGAAATAGCAAGGGTTGGAATTGTGCGAGTACGATATTGCAATTTCAGTCTTTGATCACAATACAATATTGCTTTTCTCGCTACATACAAGGTACGAGACCCTCGCTACCATAACTTAAAATAATGATTGAAATATTGAAAAACCTTTTTTTTTAGTAGCAACATTAATTTTGTAATAAATGTTATTGGCAAACTGGAAAATGGTATGTGAATTCGTAGGTACTCAAAGCATAGGTAACGTAATACATTATACCTACTAAAAGTATAATGAAAAAATGAAATGGAATGTGAAATTCTTATTACATTCCATGACCTGTTCTTCACTGTGCTTTTTATTTGGGATCCTTCAGAGGGATACACGAAGAGCCTGTTTTCCTTGACCTCGGCCAAAATAGCCTGTAGGCGACAGCAGTGAGTGAGGAGCTGCTGTCTCCGTTGCCTGGATTCCGGATTAAGTACCCTCAGTTTAAATTCAACCTAATGCATTTAAAACGAAACTATCAAATGTGATAGATTTCCTTAGTATGATTTTGTAGCATATTTTCAATTCATTACAGTTTATCAACTTGTTCTGTCATGTCTATTATCGCTCGAACGTTCATTTGATCGGATAGCGGCGTTGAATGAACTTTCAATCGGCAAGTATCCTACTTAGCTTAGACAAAGCCGACGGGAAGTAAGTTTCCTCATTTATCTCAACGAAGATTCTACTAGAGTGCAATCTCCTGGAATAGAGTCAAGTGCGAAATGGTACAGATACTAAATGAGGAAATTGGAATTAGTTGGAAAATAGCATGTATAGACACTTGATTGTGCATTTGATTGAGGCCAACTTCTGGAAAGTATGTTATCAATTAAAAATAAACAAAACATCTCAATATTGACACGAAGGAAAAAGGGTCCTAACTGAATGGCTGAAAACACACACATTGAGCTATGACGGCACCGAGGCGCTCATAAAGTAACACACACACACACACACACACACACACACACACACACACACACACACACACACACACACACACACACACACACACACACACACACACACACACACACACAACACACACACACACTCACACACACAGAGAGAGAGAGAGAGACAAAAATTGGTAACTTCTTGATTAACGTGTTTACTTGTAACAATATTCTTGATATGGAAGAGCGGAGTGTCCTACTACAAGCATTTTTTGCTTAAAAGGAGGCTCCAATCACAAACCAATGTTTGTTGTATTTTGATACCGAATAAAGAATTTTGAATTTGAATTGTACTTATTTATAAAAAGTATGAAGACATTTTATGATAAAATACTGAGGGTAAAAAATATTGATGAGTGAAAGCAATATTTAATTAAGATATTATTAGGTTCATTTCTACATAATTATAACCCGAAATTCAATCAATACTTCTGTTTTCTATCTTAAACGCATAAATTTACTGTTATAGTATTCCACAACTTCGAATATACTTTAATTATAACAGAGGTACGGGTATATGACGTGACGTCGCAATATAACGCGTGCTGGGTTATCTGAGGGATATACTGAGGGTAAAAAATATTGATGAGTGAAAGCAATATTTAATTAAGATATTATTAGGTTCATTTCTACATAATTATAACCCGAAATTCAATCAATACTTCTGTTTTCTATCTTAAACGCATAAATTTACTGTTATAGTATTCCACAACTTCGAATATACTTTAATTATAACAGAGGTACGGGTATATGACGTGACGTCGCAATATAACGCGTGCTGGGTTATCAGCTCATCTCTGACCAGACTTGACCCTCGTCTGACCCAATTAGCTATCATCATTATATGACTCCCTCTTTGTTTAGATAAACGAATAAATGTTTTGGTGAAAACATTAAGGCTATGTTTTCACCAAAAACGTCACTGTAATGTAATGTATAATCTGGAACGCGCTTGTATAATCCTACTAATGTTATAAAGGTGAAAGTGTGCGAGGTTATTCAGATGTTTGGATGTTTATTAGTCAATCACGCTCAAATGGCTGAACGATCCTATTCTAAATTTGAAACTGAGATAGATTACAGTTCAAAATAATACCTGCTACTACTTTTTATCCTAGGAATAGTTCTCAAGGATTGCGGAGACGGTAAATTTACGAGGATGGAAGTGTGGAACCGCGAGCAACAGCAAGTGTAATTTATATCGAAAATTATGTTCTTTTCTGGGGTTAAAAAGTTTTATCAGTGGTTAATGCGCAATTGTATCTGAACATGTAATGTTAGTACATTATTATCAACTCACTATCATCCCACAGCCTGGATAGATACATGTCTGCCCCAGACAAGGAAGACTTTGTACTTTGACTTTCAATATTTGTAACTGTTATAATGATACTGAAACTAAGGCTAGTAAACATTGTATGTACATTCATTATCAGTAGTAAGTACAAATAATACGTTTTAGATGTTTACCTATCTTCTAGAAACTTACCAGCCGAAGCTAACGCATCTGTGTAGCCAATCCGAGCGTAGTAACAACAGAGCTATCTGTTTAAACAAGCTTACCTGGAACAAGAGCAAATTCATTAGCAAATGCAAGGTAATAAAGCTTTGTTTAAGTAAGTAGGTCTGTACATAACATGATAACATGCTAATTTATTACAGATATTTCACCAGTACTATAAGCTGTCGCTTCTCAAGTATATTCAACATGTAGATTATCTAATATTATATTAAATAAAGGAACAAATCTACGTGTTCATTGGTCCTTCATCCGATCTCGGTCGTTCAAAAGTTTATACCATGGAGCCCGAGGTGTAATTTTCTACTGTGCACTTAATTTTCGTAATTTGGTTTAATTCGATTTTAGAGAGGCGACTGACTTCAGACCTCTCAAGCACGAAGGATGACTCTGCGCCACAGCGTCAGCCTTCAACAAGCATGTGACTAGCTTACAGGTGCGGTTGGCATTCTCACACGCACCTACGTGCTGCTTAGTAACCACATCTTATACCACCACAGTAACCACAGATTATAGTCATTTCAGTTTTGTTGATTTAATATTTTATTACTTGACATAATATAATGTAAACATTACAGTATCGCTTACGACACTAGTTTAAATACAACGTTAAAATCACATCCGTATCAATGTGGGCTTTTCAGACTGAATTCGCATTAATATTTAAGCTGACAGCCAAATAAATAGTATGTTGATTTCATGACTCCGTCATTTATTTTATTAAAATAGTATAAAATCATAGTGATGATGTTATATGATGTCAGGTCATTTCTCCATTGAGATAAGCAGAGACAATATCTGTCCACCTGTCACGATACTGGCATATGTTTTTTTAATCTACTTTCGTTTTTGCTTTGTTTTCATAAAAGCGATTACGGTTATTCTGGGCTTTCCTAAAAACATCCTCGATTTAATATAAGTACGTATAGGTTGACCATTAGCGGATAATCCATTAACCCTCGCCTCACAAATCTGTTTCGTCAATCGTCTTTTGTCCACATTCACTATGCTATACTATACTACTACTATCCGAATATCACCCAAAATTCGCTATCATACGTAAGCATGCTGACGAGCCCTCCTCTTACAGCTCAATGCGCATCTTTAGATGCGTTCTTATTGCTCACAAAATTTCGCAGCCCCCATTCATTTGAATAACCTACCTGCAAAAACTCTCAGTTTAATATTATTCAGTTTATGTTAGTTATACAAAGTTAGTAGTAGTTTTTTAATACTCTCATAAACTCCATGTTGAAAATTACTTCGATAAAAAGGCATTTGCTTGTTAGGTATGTTTATTGCGTATTTTTAACATAACAAGTTTCAGTTGCACGGCAGGACTCCCTGAAGCCATTACTTACGTGGCAAACCACCCACCTTACCGTTTGTGGGCAACAGCCGCTAATTTATTGCCTTTTAAGTGCCTCCGACATAAAGTACCGCGCAATTTAGACGAAAACTAGAAACAAACCGAAGCTTCGTATCAAGGTTATATCCTGTAGGCCTGCTTGTATATCCACACGCTTGATAACATTTGTATTATACTTTATTACGATATACAGGGTATATAATATTATTTTTACTACACCGCACCGTAATAAGGGCGAAATATTTGAACAACATTCTTATAGATCCTTCTTACTATGCTTATTCAAGATGGGCAAAACTAAATTGGATGAATAGTATAGAAATAAAATTGATTAAGACAAGTATTTAAGGATTTTAGACAAATACCGCAAATCGGTTCACCTGATCATTGAAGGACGAGGCTATGGCGCAGGCTTTCCTCTCGGGGATGGGAGATTAGACGCTAGTTGCTTTCACATTGACAGTGTAAATCAAATTGAGAAGAATTATACGAATCCAGGCTCGAAGTGAAAGCTTCAAATGCAACCACCAACAAAGCTATGCAGATGAGGAGTTTTGAATCAAAAGGTTACCTACCTATGATTACCTAATAATTCCTTCTAATCCATATTAATACTAATAATACTAATCCATATCCATACTAATATATAAATGAGAAAGTACCTCTGTCTGTCTGTGTGTATATTACGCTTTCTCGCCTACACCGCTAAACCGATTTTGATGTAATTTGGTATAGGGGTAGATTAGACCTTGAGAATGGAGATAGGCTATATTTTGTCGCGATAACCGCCATCCTGATTGCCGCGGGCAACAACTAGTTACCAAAATACAGTTAAAAAATACAAAAGAATATCGAAAATTGCAGAGACCCGTATAAACGCAAAGTAATTTTTTGCACTAAAATCTTATTTGGATATAAACTTGTATTTCAGTTATGTTTCTCCAGGGCAATACGGCTTAGTCGATCCACGGTAAGATAATATGAGGAAAAATGGATTTGAACCAACGAATTAGTGATCTGTTTATATGACACATATGTGAATGACGTTTATAGGTAAGTCGTAAGACAGATCGTAAGGTACTAGATACGATAAGACAGTACGAGGAAACGCTTTGACTTATGTCAGCCTCGCCACTCTTGCCACTGTCACTGTCTTCGAGATCGCGAATCACCAAACTGATGGAACTCCATAAGTACTGTACGAAATATTTACTTAACCAGTGACACTAAGTCCGTTTAAGTCTCTCACGAGCATTTAATTTGGCAATGAACAAAATAAATTGGCACTAAACATATTTATTTTATATTTATCTTTTAAGAAACATAATGCAATAAGATATGTGATAGAAGAAACACCGTTTATTTTATTACTTGAAAGAAGCTTAAGCTTGCAAAACTAAACTTAGATGGCATTTCATCTAACTTTGGTCTTGCGAGCTTAAGCTTAGGATTATAGGCTTAAAGCTGGCCATGCAATTTCGCAGCTAATCGTACACTTACAAAACTATTTAGAAATTAGTTAGCGATAGGTAAGTCTCGTGGAAGGTGACAGGCTCGCTTAGACACATCTAATGGAACCATAGCACACCTGATATAGGTGCATGTTAAACCTTGACTGATAAGTGGCATGTTATATCCAGTGAAATGTAACATTGTTTAAAATCCAAGGGATTCCAATATTAATTCTCCATTTAGGATTTTTGATAATTTAAGAAATGTCTAATTTGAAATGCGCATTGTGATCGTATTAAATTTAATAAAGGCAGTCAGTGTATACATTTAAAACTCCTCACATAATTATATTTTGTATTATAATTTTGTTAAAAAAAAGTTAAGAAAGCTCAAATACCATTGGCGGACTGCTTTAGAGCCATTATTCACGTGAAAGCCCACCTCGCTCGCTTGCGGCCGACCAACGTTAATTTACGACTTTTTAAGTGCCATGAACACGATGTTCCAATCTCACTGATCCCATTCATGAAAGGAAAAAATGTTTCAGTCTGTTCTAAATTCGAGGGGTCTTCGACTTTCAAATAAATCAGTAGGCACGAATGAGATATGTTTTCTTTTATCATCACAAGCCCAAAGGTATTACTTGCAGAAAACCTTATTTAAATAGCATTTGCGCGGTGTGTTTCTGCTGGTGATAGCTCAACCAAGGATCAAGATACTTTGGCCAAGATATAAATATAAAGCGGACTTTGTGGGCGGTATCGATGCAACTAATGTTATAAAATGTGAAAGTTTGTGAGAATGGATAATGAATATTTGTTACTCTTTCACGCATAAATAGCTAAATGCATCTAGACGAAATGTGGCGCGAAGAAAGATTATAATCTGGAATAAACTATTGTTTCGAGCTTGTCGATCAATGTCAAATAAGCGCTAGATTGAATTAGTTAGAAATAAAAGGTAGCATGTGCAAACACAATAAACTAACAAATCTATTACATCCAATATAGCGACCTAGTTGGATTACGCCAATGATCCGTATTCGGAACACGATTTTTACGCTCGTATCTGTCGCATCTTGAATAATAAAGATAAATTTATTTCCATCAAAGAGTAGATAGATACATGGTATGAAATACAGAACAGTACTTGTATGATCGTTTAAGAACTGGCAAAGTTGTACCAATACTATATTGGTACACCCATAAGTTTCATGGTGCAACCACAGCATGAAAGATGAACGTAAATAGTCATACAATCATTCAAATTAACTGCTTAACCACAAAACGTACCAGCAGTGATTATTACGTGTATGTATCGATATTATTATACATTTTGGCATTCGTACCATACAAATTCTATTCATATTCAGTACAGGCAAATGCTCTTTTTGAAAAAGCGGTGCAAATTGAATTGTTTCGTACAGACTCGGCATATTGGCATTGGTATTGCGCTCCAAACCATGCGGATTAAAAAGGATTGGTGAGTATAGCGCCTAGTTAGTTTATTGTGAATCGTGACAGGATTTAATCTCGAATATGTGCAATTGAATTTGCTGTGCAGATTTTTATAAGTGTTTACTACACATCCGTTCAGAAAACTAGAGTTGAAAATAAATCAAACTTGCCTATCGATCATTTGAAAAAAATATCGTGCAATACAGGATTGTAAAGTATTGTTACCTTTCGTAGCGTTATGAAAATACCTTAGATCTTTATGTAGAAAATGCATTTAGAAATGTAATACCTATTTCATTTTTCAATGCGTAATGTATGCATAAAGTAGTTATACATAACTAGATCGTCAGATTTCAGTTCAACAGACTGGCAACGTAATATGATGTGATTTTGTGATATCGCGTCAATCCCTGACAGATTAACTCAAGCGTGGCGAATGCGAGTCACAACCATGTTTTCAAATTGTGTATTCAAAGGGATAGAACTAGATTCGAACAGTGGCTCTATCTGTTATACCCATGTGTCTATTGTTAAAGGGGTAAACGGAAATATTTCGAATGGTTTTTCTCTGGTGACCGCCGGAAACGCAACATGCTTATGTCGGAGTAAAATTAAATAACAACACAACTTATTTCTGGCACAGGAAGTTTGCCTTTGGTATATAGTACACATCAATTCCCGGTAGGTCCTGGCCACTAATGATGATGAAGAATAAGATATAATTTTTAGCAAAGACCCAGATATCTTTGTCTTCTAAAAGGCAAGACTCCTTCCGCTTCCTTTGCCTCATTAATATATTACAAGGCAAGAAAATAAGTATCCGAAAAAGAAAATGAGGCGTTGCTATAAAACCTATGAAAAGTGAAACGTGCTCAAATGCACTGTATAGGATGACTTTTCTTTATACATCTAAAGAAACGGAAGGAAGCTGCATAGAAAAAATAACGACTGTACTGCCTTATACCAGACCAGATACACATTTCCAACTACGAGTAGTTTATTTTTAGAGCATTCAAAAGCAGTCCGTGCAAGGAAATATTTCACCGCTTCACGATATTTTATTTGAAAGTTTATAAAAAGATTTACTATTCGAAATATGAACCGAACACAAATTTCCACGAGAATTACCAGCTTGTGCTAATATTTAGTGTCATGATATCTTTTGTTTGGTCCATATGATTCGCACGAGCGAAACAAAAACGAGCACAAAAAACACTTTGTTTACTGTACAAGTGCTAATGTAAATATTGTGTGTTTTGCCATAGGTATTACGTCTTAATAATGTTCCATGTAATTGCGATGTTCAATTACTATCTTATCATATTTTGACCTTTATCTCATAATAAAAGCTCACTGTGATTACAGACAACGCTTAAACGTTATTAGGTTAGCTAATCTTTGCGGCCTCCTTTGTTCAAGATCAGAGTTCATCTATTATTACGTGGGGAGACGGCGGCGACATCTCGGATAGCAAAGTGTGGTAGGCGTAGGTACCTATGCATGTCTGATATTATGACTAAATATGAGTCCAGAAGACACTGAATATCACTCTCGTTTAGAAATCCTTAGAAAATCTTTACTTAAGTCCTACAAAATAACACTTGTACAAAGCTTCATTGGTATAGGAAAGTAAAAGAAAAAAAAATAGATAAGGCCATCTATGCGAAATTATTATATCGCGATTTAGTAAGTTAATTTTTATGTTCACAATATACTCGACATTTCGATTGCTTTTCCGCTATACATAATTACATTATAATTACATCAAAAACTGGCAGACTTATAAGATATTATTGCTGTAGTCTATTGAAATTTTAATAAACCGAACGGGATTCAGACCAAATAAAAACGGTTGTTTAGCTATTCTGAACATTCCCGTTCATATTATTATATTGAATTTTGAATAGCGAAGTACATACACATCCATTATTACGTAGACGTATGGGGGTGGTGAGAGTGTGTACATTTACTCCAATTCCATTAGAGATACGAAATAATGTCTACCAACAAACTGATATTCAAGCGTCGATATGGCGTCATAAGGGAAGCAATATTAGTATACCCGTCTATTCCTGTGTCGGTTGCACGCTTAGACTCACGTCCTTATATCTGATCGCCTTCTTACTGAATTATTTACTCAACATTTTCACTGATGTGTTCCCCAAAAGGCAACGGCTCACAGATAAAAAAATCAAGGTTTATTATATAACTGATATAAAGAGTAACGGAAAATATTGTTGAAAGTGTGTTACTTATTTTTTTATAACATATCAGTTAGACTTTGCCTCGTCTGATGGTAAACTGAAGGCAGTCTCAGAAAAGAGGGTCACCATTACATACATATACCATGTTACAATGGTGACACTCAGCTTGACGGCCTCATCATATGCTTTTTTACGCACCGCTTAAAGGACCTGGTTTTGTTGGATATATACAGGTATATGAAAATGGGAATGTAATGGGTATTAATGTCCCGTATTTTGGCAATGGCCATTAGTATTGTAATTATGTTTGCATACGGATTAATAACGGATAAGCCGATGATCATTTATTGAACAGGACTATTCGAATTGACGGGCATGAATAGTAAACATACGGAATTAATTTGCTTATATCTATTTACACAAGAGAGAGGGCCCTTGAAGAAAATTCTATAAAAACGCGGGTTCAAATTCATAATCGTTAAATGCTCAATAAGAGACAACACAAAAAAGTTTTGTAGAATCGATTTTATTACTCTGAATACTCGAATCACAGAAACTTATGATTAATGAATTTCAATAGACAGCAAATGATCTGGACTGTACATACATATTTCAACACAATAGAACATAAGTTTTCTGTTCATAGATGTTTGGTATCTATTAACATCATTTTTAATTTTTGAGGCGAATTTGAGAGGAAAAAGAACGATTTTGAGAGGTATTATTTATGTTATTCATAATGTCGTAAGGAAGGCACTAACTATGGAAGTGGATGGTTACAAGGGGAGAGGGAGACCTAAAATGATGAGTAGATGAACTGTGTGAAAGATGATAAGGTTAAGAAGGCAATGAATGTTGAGATGACTGCAACTAGAGATGAATGAAATAGAACACACGTTGCGCCGACTCCAAATAAACTTGACATGATGATAAGTCAGTTTACATAAGATAACTACAGGCATTGATATTATCTACTGATATTGTGTTTTTTAAAGAATATGTATAACAGATGCCCTAAAACCTACATATCTACCTTCCTCTTAACACATTCACAGTGCATGTATCACATCATGTGGATCAGTATGAAGACATCATCATATGATTTTTATGTTTTGTTATCAATGAACCTTGAATAGTTGACTTGAGAATTCATATTTATCGGTTTGGTATTTCGTCACGTAAAAATTGCGGAAGGAAATTCATCAAAACTTTTATCATTATGAAGGTTAAATTAAGGACTTTGTAATTTATTTTTACTTTAATGTTATACAGGTGTAGCTTGAACTCGGTTTTTATATCGTCATCGTTAATTAGTTTTCATAGATACCTACCTTCAATATAATTTATATTAAGACACAAACGTTCTCTCTCTTTTCAGTTAATACTCAACTTTTTCTGAACGGTTCCTTTAGTACCAGCCACCTACTTAAATTTACGGTTGTCTTTTATGAACCCATCAGTCTTAATTAATGTCGTAAGAGGTGATTCGAGGTTTGTGTGAACAGAATGGACGACACCATCTATCTTATATCCGCAGGTCTCTCTAATTACTCTCGACATGTTGATAACCCATACACAGTTTGCATCAAAGTCGATTAAACACATGGACTTCATGCAAAGTGAATTACATAATTAAAACTTAACTTGGTGGACATTCGGCATCCAATTACACTTTTGGTTATATGTTGAACTGCTTTAGCTAGAGCTTGTCAAAATTCAGAATCTTTATAATCCATATATCCAATAACCATTTTATTCTCCACAAACAAAGGATTAAAGGAATAGTGCGAGCAAAGGAAAATCAGAGCGGTCGAAAAGTGGTATTTGAAAGTTTATCTCTAATGATCACAATTAATGCATTTAATGAATTAAATAGAAGTATCACCACCCATCTCATCCGAAGGGTGTCGTAAGAGGCGACTCATGGAAACATACGCAAACCATATCACTGCGAGAGAAGGAAAACTCGAAATAAAATCCTATACCAACCCGTCTGGCCAGCGTGGAAACAGTAGGCCAAAGCCTCCCAACATTGGGAGAGGCCTAGTCCAGTAGTGGACTACGATGGGCTAGTTGATGAATTAAATAATTCTCCTTCTCTCCAACCTGAAACACTTTTACGTGAACTGAATTTATTTGTCACGATATCTAAGCATTTGCATCCAGACTAGACGCTTTTAACGTTTTCACAGACGTTTTACTACTTATTATTATAAACGCATATCTATCTAATACCCAATTATTTAATGAACAAATATTCAACCTATATTTCTGTGCTACCTATGTTTTATAAGGTTAGTAATTTTTCTTACAGCTCAAATTCACAAAATTTACTGAAAATAGCTAGTGAAATATGCGTCAGAAAATACTAGTATTATAAAAATACAAATATGTTATTAACACTTCTAAGAGTTTCCTGTAACTATTATAGTAGTAGAAAGGAAGCAATACCTGGAATTTATTTCTTTCTGAACTTCCCATTCCATTAATAAATTGAAGGAAACTGACTTATGCTTGCAACGTAGTCGACGACTAGAAAAGACTTATAGGTTCAAGTTTCTTTGACCCACTTTGCTATCTATATTTTTATATTCAAGTACCTTTTTGCTTTAGTTACCTACTACTTTGATTTCTTAGTAAAAAAAATCATTATTTTTTTTACTAAGAAATCAAAGTAGTAGGTAACTTACTTTAGAAAAGTACCGGTCTACGGCGATATGCTTGCAATTAGTTTTGTGTGTGATGGCGAAGTATATGTGTTTGATACGCCTTCGGGGACATATCTACATAATATAGTTCACCATCATCATCATCTTCGTGATGACACAATATAGTGTTATAGGTTAGATATGAAAAAGATTGTGGGTAGATTATGGGTAAATTTCAACTTCGTTCGAAAAGCTAAAAAGCTAGTGGAGAATCTGTAAATTTGGTAAATTTGGTTCGAAGTAGAATTATTTGCACCGAATGATGGGACACACCTCAGCTCTTTTTTTCACTCGGTGAGCGTGTGCAGCCCCGAGTCCTTGATCACCTCGCAGTAACGGCACTCAGATGTTGGCTCTTTCTCCATCCGACGCAGATACTGCCCGAAGCACCAGAAACCTTAGATCTTAACATATTGTTCTGGATAGAAGGTGTGAGGAATCAATTTAGCTTATGGGCACAGTCGCTAATTCGCTATAGTATAGACTGTTTAAATTTAATACTACTTAGGAAGCACTCTTGTTACGCAACTACAAACTCAAGAACGTTCATGACCTCGGGACTGTACGAAACTTGAACATTAAATAAGAAGGTGGCAATTTCCCGGTCGAGCCGGCCCATTCGAGCAGGCATAAGTACTAGTAAGAGTTAAGTTAAGAGTCAATTTTCGTGTTTATCCCTAATTATTTTATAAACTTGCTGGTCGCCGTTTTCAAGATTTGCGCTTAGCAATAAATTCGGTTAATTATTTTTATCATGAGTTTTTTATATAGAAAGCGCCAATTTGACTTCTCCTCACCTGATAGTAAGCAAAAGGCAAAGTCTCAGAAAAGAGGGTCACCATTATAGACACGTATCATGTTACAATGATGGCACTCAGCTTGGCGGTGAATTGAATATAAGACTCCAGTACATCCGGTCGCAGAACGGCTTTAATGTATATTTTTATGTCGATCACCTTCTGGGAGAATCTCGTTCTGGCATTTTCAAATACAACAAGAAAAGAATCAATAGATGCAACCACTTTGCAATAATTTGCGCGGACTAACAATTGATTTTCATTTATATAAATTTAATATTCAAAGACTGCCAGTGCAAAAATATAGAGAAAAGCCCTGTAACCAAAGATAAACAAATATCTACCTACCTATGTATTATTTTTCAGACAAGCTTAAAAGTAATGACTTTTTTGTACTGCGATGCGAGTTGTGACAACTTCAAGCCCCGTCAAATCGTATTATGATTTTTATAGTACAATGAACAGAATCGTAGATTTTAAAAGGAAATATTAAACAATATTATATTTTATATTTACGTAGATTATGTTCTTGAATAATAACGAAATAGCTTTGCTCAGTAATGGGTGCATATTTGCCGAATTAATGTGTAAGTGAAATTATGGTTCTCTGTCCAAAGAATGACATACTTTGGAGAATATTGCAAATGTCGATGGTTCGGTTGTACTTGAAGAACTCGATGCATTTCTAAACGAGCGAAGGAGTTCTACTTCGTGCCAGCTGATTTCTACAATAATGAAGTTGGTGAAACACACTGTTATCAATAAAAATGCAGTTTGTATAAAATACGTGTTTGTACTCTGTGAAATACGTTGGTACTAGGAAAAATTTAGAAAAGTACATAGAGTAGATTATAGAAACTTAGTTCACACCCAAAAAGTGCTCAATGCACATAAAGATGTTTTGACTTCAAAATAAAAAATGTACCATTTTTGGAATACGCTTTGAAACATGCAACAATTACAATGTGAACAAAACGGAACGTTTGTCGGAAGCAATTGCGGTGGCCCTAGAGCGACGGCTGGTTACTTGACATCCTATATCCGGTGAACATTTCCAGGTTGTCAGACGAAGCTAAATCTCCCGGGAAAGAGCAGCGGTCAGAGCGGCCTATGGACAGGAAATTGTATGTCGACCTACGTCACGATTGCTCGCCTACAACAAACATCGGGCATACAAAAAATAAACACAAAACAAAAATATTTTCAGGATCAGCAACGGTTTTAAATACGTTTGAACGCGAAGGCTTAATTTGGTTGAAGGGTAATCTTTCAACTTACCTAGTCGTATACTTGAATAATTATATGGTTGAGTCTATTTAAATTTAAGCACAAAAGTATTTATTTATATGTGCTTTAATTTATAAATAGATAAATAGGCTTAAATAGACTTTATTTATCTATCTTTATTTATTTTTTACAATAGTAAAATAATACTTTATCTAAATCTATATCACCCAAAATTATAAAGTTGATTCTACGACATACGGCGTGCGCTATTAAATCTAGTTAACTAATGAATCGTTTCAACCATTAACTGTTACATTTACGAATTATTTCGATGTGAACTATCGATTACTATTCGATTATGTATATTTAATGGTGTTTTGTAACTGGTTACATCAAATAAAGGTGGAATCTTGTGTTTGAGCAGTCAATTCTGTTCGATAGCCAACATAAAGCTTAAGCTCGCAAAGTTATTGGCTCCGAAAACCGTTTATAGGTTAACCAACAGTTGTAATTTAGTTGGTAGGTATTGCCATGTGTGTATTAAGTCACCAAACTAAAGGACATGGTTTAGTTTCATTGCTTGACTTGACGGTTCAACGATTGGTAATCTACCATTTAATATTATTAAAGAGCCATTATTTGTTTCGAGTATTCGATATCTAGATATGCGGATACTCGAAACACATAAAAAATATGCCTATCCCAGTGAATATTACATTATAATTGATGATCAAACGACCTTACCTGTACGTGAAGTACTATCACAATTACTGGAAGGAATTGACTCTCGATATCCACGTATGTAGTTTCACATCAGACACGCCTTATCGCACTATTTAGGAGAAATAAGATACTTAACAAAAACTCAAATACTTGAAATGCACTGACAGGGACGCCCCATTTACATTTGAGTGCGTATTTTTTATTAAGCATGTATTTGAATAATGTACAGGTGAAGGAAACAATGTAAAAGAAAACTATTTTCGCCAAATTTACATTTCCAGACGATTTTGCCATTGAAACTGTCCAATATATTTTTATTCAAACCTGCTGTATACTCCGGTATTATGTTGATCAAATCAAAGCTTATTAAGTTTTTTAAATGCACATATATAACACTTTTTAGGTAGAGGTGTCGTTTACTTCTCTTGAAATTATCCATTTTCAATATTGGAGGTCATTTCATTATCAGCAGCAGTAACAATTAAACATTAAGTTTTAATTAACTAAAAGACTTAACTTTAATCTATGCGAAGGCACAAATGTCTCTATACTGATAAGAATGTTACGTTAATATGTTACGTTAATATTTTCTGCGAAAATAAGCTTATAATCGCAGTACGATTTACTCATCAAAAGTAATACGAGCCTTAAGCACTACAGATTATCTTACTTCAAAGGGTATCTAGAGCTGTAGTATTCTTATTTTTTTTAAATAAGCCTGATTTATAGTTGTTCGAAAACGTCTTGAAGATGTAACTCAAATCCATAGATGTACCTATAGGGACGAAATAAGTAGATGTTACATGAAACGGTTATCTTGTGAGTGGTTGATTTGTCAGAGAGATATTGTACCTATTATAAAATCAATAAAATACGGGAGTCTTTTATTTACGATACGTTCGCGCGTGGCCACTAAACGTGTGTTTGGCTCACAGCCAAAGCGTGCCAGCCGACTATTTCCCAGAAACTGACGGTTTACTCAACTGAAGCCTACGTAAGTTTGCGACTGGGAGGCTCTGTTTGTTATTCGTATTCTTCTTGAATATTTTAAGTTTTCTTTATTGCATTGCTGTTTCTTTACCTGAAGATTTCGTCATATTTTCCTTCCCTCGGCCCAGCGGAGTTTTGAGTATTATCTAATATTTATGTACTTGTTTGCTCTTCTCGAATATATATATTAACTTTATCATGTTACATTAAACGTGCTCACGAGTAATGGAAAACCAGTCCTCGCGTTAGCTATAATTTGACATTATCTACAAAAGCCTATATTTCTAAATCATGTAGCTACGTGCTACGACTTAATAACGTACATAGCAAAATTAAAATTATGCAAATAACTCTCAGCGAGCGGTAGTGAGCAGTTAATATGTAGCGTTACCGACGAAACGCGTTGTATTAAGCAAACAATATTACCTCAGGTTCGTAAAATTTATGATGCGGTTATTTCCCAAGACATAAACACTGGTGCCGTGTAGCTATAATAAGGGATTCGTACGAGTATCTGACTCATTATCGCTACGACACCTTTTAATTTTCGAACTTTGATCTCCATATGTTTTAGATTTCAATAGGTTTACTAGTTCGTCACGTTTTAGGTTACTTATTCATATTCATTCGAAATAAAAAGTTAATAATATTAAATAAACTAAGTTTTAGATTTAGCAAGACCAATTTGGACCATTGTTTTAACAAAACAATTGTGATTTCCAGACTTTACGTAAATTTTGATTAGGTGTAGAAACTATTAGAGGTCACTCTTAGAATAAATTATAGTCCAATTACATGAATCGAAGTTTAATTGTCGTGTCCTATATATAAAAAACAGCGTAGTATTTAGTCCCAGTAAAGTTCGATGAAAATAAAAATTCTGTTAATGAAATTTAATATTGATCTACCAAATTACGTAATTAAAGAATCTCATAAGTGTAATCGTCGTGTGATTTGTATTACATACTACGACGTCATAATAAATCAGATATTTTTGGTCTAGCATTATTAAGTAACCGATTTAGGTTAGGATTTAAATTTTGAGGGTTTTTAATCCTACCATATATAAATATTTATAGGCAAATAGTAGTTTGAAGAAATTCATTATCTTTAAAACAGCTTATATACAAAATAAAAATCAATTCGTTATACAAAACGCCAACCTAATCTAATCTTTTAAGTAGGTACATTACCGGAGGCATCTAACATAATCATAAGAACTCCTGGATTCGAAGTGAAATTGGCAAAAATAAACAAGAGTTAAGCTTGAATATTTCAGGTTGTGATTTATATGGATGAGATATCAACACATACATTTAAATTGACACATTTATATTCCACACTCGCGCAGACTTGTACATTCGCGGCAAATAAAATCAACATGTAAATGAAAATTCAAAATTCGAACACTGCGATACAAGTGGAGCTATTCATTTCTTTAGAGAGGGACGATATATCTCCCACATGACATGCGAAAACAATAACTCCTCAAGCGCTCCTCGAGCCGACACGTGAAAACAAAGCACCTCTACCCTGTGTGCGTATAAATTTTGGATGCCGGCATTTTAGACGACATGACCTTTTTTTGTGCATACCTTGAGTAGCCACCCGGAAGATTATTTATGTGAAGAAGAGCTCCTCAGAATACAATATTAGAGTCCTTGAACTCTGGTATGAAATTAGATAATACAACTACATCGATAAGCTCTAACCACAAAATATGTTTTCTGGAATATAACAGAATGTGGCTTTTACATGCTACATGTAAAATGAAATCACAAGTTTCAAAAATGATTATATTCATTGAAATAGTATCTTAATCCGAACTAAAGATACGAGTACTACCTAATATCAGATCAGTCAGTAGGATGGGGTAAAATTTCAATCACAACTTTAACCTACCAACAAACAGGTCAAACTAAATAAAACCGTTCAATGACTCGAGTGTACACCAAGCAAAGTGTACTATTATTGGGTATTCAAATGTAAGACACAAACTATACATTTGAAAAGTCTTTGGGGAATAGACCTTTCGTTTGTTTCAAACGATAAACTTTATTTTACTGCAAATACGAACATCGGCGACGCCGTTTATTGAGTTCATAAAAATTTGATTAAAGTGGTTTTATTAAGCGCACCGCTCAAATGCTCCTGAAATGTAGCTTTGTTACTTAAAACATAAAGTCATGCACATTGGATGAAAAACTGATCAGGTATTTTTTTTATTAGCGTTTTTTTTTTTTTTTTTACGTGCGCAAAATCCCCACGGATACCTCCCCACTTTTTATTAGCGTTGTGCTGAAGAAAGCTTGTTTATTGCACCGGAAAGGATAGGACACATTATAACGGAAAGTACTTAAATTTCCGTAATGTTCCGAACAAAGCGAGTGCCAAAGTATGAGTATTAGAAAATTAATACCTACCAATAAAGACCAATGTTACGCCTACCAATAAGAGAATAATGGTTTAAGTAAAACTAAATAATCAATATCGTAATAATATATTGTATTCATATTTAGTAAAAAAATATATGTCCAGCAGTGGACTGCGATGGGATAATTGATTTATTACATAACATAACATAAACTCACGCCTATATCCCCGAAGGGGTAGGCAGAGGTGCTAGCATCCACATTTCGCTAGTTTATGTTTTAGGTCCCAATATAATAGGTGACGAGCCTACTGCCATTAACCGGGCACTTATAAACCTGCGATAAATACACACATAACTACGAAAAGCATCGAAAAGTCATTGTAAAACCTGGAATCGAACCCGAGACCTCGTCTCAGCAGTCCATTACCCATACCACTGGGGCGATAGCCTATATATTGATTGAATTATTCACAAAGTAAAAAAAAATGCTACAATCAGACCACAAAATATAGGCGAAAATTAGGATTTGAAAAGTGTAAAACTACCTTATTTATAATTTTGTTAGAAATGGTAGTGATTTCTGAAGTGTTCAAACTGACATTATTTTGGATCTTTCGTTTACGGAACCCTAACATGACACAAATTCTAAAGCCCCGTGGTTCGTCGACCTTCAGATGTCACATTTGCGAAGGCAAACATAAAAGTAAACTGAATGAAAAACCTTACGTAGGTGTGACTTTTTATTTACATATTGTATTACAGTAGCAAAACCTTACTAGCCAGACAGATACTTAGCAAAACCGTAAATATTCAAACATAAAGAGTATTATAATATTATAAATATATGTGTATCCACAAAAAATAACATTCATAGGTATTCTATAAGATTTGGCTTACTTTAAAAAACCATTATGCGTATATTTTATTTATCTTTAGAAAAAAGCAGAAGTGAAAAATTTACAAATACCTACTTAATAGGTGTAAGTGAAAAGGAAATCAGGAAGGCCGTTAGAAATTATGAGAATCAGCTATAATAAGATCATTTAATTATGCTTTATTGTTCAATAAAAATTAAAGAAAGAAGATGGTTCTCCAATATTGGAAGCTTAGCATGTGACTGTAACTTGTACAGCAGTCCAACTGCTGCTCATGAACAGCTTCTTCATTAATTTCAAGGATCTATTTGAAAAGTTAGCTTATGAAGGCTCAAAACTAATAAGGCAAAATTAAAAAAATATTTTTAAAAACAGTAACGAACCACCAGTGTGTCTTTAGCTTATTTGCCCTACCAATCAAAAATCTAATTTGGAAAACTCATAATATGCTCATTGTTTAGTTATCAATCTCTGCAAAAAAAAAACAACCGCTGACCGTTGGTTTTGGTTTCCTGTAGTACCTACATTACTTTAAAAATGCAAATGTTATATATGTAAATATTACAATTTAGGTTAAATCAAATACGCTATCTGTCACAATCAAAACTTGCAATAGTCCGTAATATTGAAAAAAAAAACAAATCACATAGACAGGTAAACATTAAGCTTTTAAAAAAAATCGTGAGTTCTTTGTACCACAGAGAAAGCAAATCGCATAAATAACTGTCAATAAACGCAGACAAGTACCTCCAGACTCGGCGCTAAGTAGCTTAAACATTTAACTTCGTTATTCCTTTTTGTAAAGTTCTTATGGCAGTGGTACTGGTAGTAACAGTTCTCAAAGAAACACTCTTGTTATAATCTGTTTGTGGCTTTGCCCTAAAATTTATATGAGACGCTTTCTAAACCCTTCTTAGTATATAAAGAGGATAGTGACGCAGTTGGCTTCTGTGGGTGCTGACGCCGTAAGCCGCCTGTGAATATTTACGACAAGCTAGTGCAAATTTTATCATTTCACAGATTATGCTAATTTTGAGGTCGACATTAACATAATCCTGGAAAAATACGGAATCCCCTTAATCTGATCGTTTCTCCCAGTTGATAATAACGGAGTATGTTTTATTTGATGTTATTATAGCTTAAATGTTAATAATGTTGTGATAATGTTTTCGATTAAGATAGCAAAAATTTTGAATCAGTTCAAGCGGGATTTGAACCATCATTCCTTTACAGGGGATTGCCCCTTTAAGGGAACGATGATTCAAATCCCGCTTCAAATTCGGTCTGACCACTGAACCACCGAGCTTTGCCTGAAGTCATCCAAATTTTCCTATATACATCCGTCTTACAGCGGCGATATTTTTCCTATTTTAATATATTTGAATGGTCGGCATGTTAAATGCTTTAAAATTTCGTTCAGTAATAATGTTTTTTTCTACGATGTATATGATCGTAAGTTTCCTGTGGGTACATGAATGATTTATTGAATAGTTTAGTGTATGTAACTTGCTTGAGTAACTACAAAAGGGAGTAGTTATTATTCTATGTCGGCGTCAATTATTCCAGACTGGCTTCATTCAAACGTGCTTTTGTTTAAACACAAACACATCACGTTTTATGATTTACTGAAGTTCAGTTCCTTATAACGGATAAGGTTTCCAGAAGGGTCGTTTAGTTATAATCCGACAATACATTCAAAGAGCTATTTAACGTGTCAGTATAAATTATGCGTTGTAGTATACACATGCATATATAATATTATACATTATAATGAATCGTTAAACAAACAAACAAACGCAAACGCTCCCAACGAGAACATTAACATCAACAACTCTGAATTAACGACGCATAAAAGCCATCGCTTCGTAGCAAATTACATGAAAATGAAGTAAGGAGTGAAACTGGAGGCTGTATGATACGTGCTCTGCCATCCCGCGGGATCATTGTTGTGGTTGAATACAACTAGTTTACAACATGTAGGCACAGTCAGCTTCTGATCAATCTGGACGAACAAAGTACTCAAAATGATCTGCCTTGGTTGTGGGGAGACAACCAAGGCAGATCATTTTGATGTACTTTGTTCCTGTTGACTGATTGTACTGATGTTTGGTAAACACCTTTAGTTCGGACAATAGTACAATTTAAATCAATAAAACAGTTTAATTTGCTCTTAACACCTTGGTATTTTGATAATTTTGAGACTTTGTAGTCAAGGTCATTTTGACACTGACTTTACGTACATACTGAGCGCTTTGCTAATTTACGTCAAGGTCATTTTGACACTGACTTTACGTACATACTGAGCGCTTTACTAATTTACATCTATATGGGGCTGTCAAGTAAGTACTTTTGAATAATAGTGTCAAGATGGCGGATTTTTCTCTAAGATCTAAAATTCATAATTTTTTATAGTCCTAAACTTTCGTATCCAAAGTACCTACGTCTCTTGTTCTTCTAATGCCTTAAGTATCCTTTGCGAATACATCACGCCCATCTATAATAAATAAAAAGAACTTGGAAGTGAGTACCGATTATTGAGGTTGAAATCTCTTTTGCTTACCGATTTTCCAATATAATGCTCTATGCTCTTGAGAAAAATACGTTCTGCAATACTTCTTTAGGGTTAGAAATATCAATTGGTAAGGAAAAGAGTAGGTACTTAATAACTCAAAGGAAGTATAGTGAGCTTTGACAGGTTTATTTTTGTATGTACTGTTACATAAATCTTGTTCTTAATAATAATAAATCATATTCGGATTCTGTATTCATAACAGACCGATATTGTACCATAAAGTGGTTTTAGTATGTAGCGAGCAGAGCTTTCTGCGACCAGTTCATGATTTCTAATGCACTGAGTGATCTTTTATGTTATTATTGGTTGTTGTAAATTATTGAATGAAATTTTAAAGCAGTTATTATGCAAACTATTTAATTCGATCGCGGTTCCGAAACCCGCCTGATAGGTTCAAATGTGTATGTTTATCTTATCTTAATCGAATTGTAATTTTTTTTAATTTAATTAACCTCTGTGGTATGGAAAACTATCCTTCTTTAGTACGATATTTATATTGAATACGCAAAGCGCATTAGTTAAATATGTTAACATTGTAAATATGATCTGCTTATTGTTACGCTTAAGCAAGTTATTGAAAAATTGTAACTCATCCAAACAGTTAATTATAATACCTAGTAATTGTTGGAAAACTCTCAAACATCAGCACGGTAACATTCGTTTACAAGGCAATAAAATGAAACTGTAATTTAACTGAGCAATATAATTTTATAGCAATATACCTTCTATGTGAATTATGATAATTTTTTTACAGTGTATACACACAAAGTTGTTTAATGTTACCTACCGGTACATGAATATTGTGTATATAGGACTATTTGCGAGCCGCTGTAACATTATTTCATAAGCCTTCCGCCAGCGCCGCGGCATGCTCTGTGAAGCTCATGTTTTTACATGAAGCTCCCGATTGAAATGTAAATTGGATTCGAATTGGTCGGCAAAGCCAATGTATTACAAAAAGTTAGGAAAAAAAACTGCTCGATGCTTTTATGGATTGCGATGCGACTTGTAAAAATTATAGCCCCGAAAAAATATATATTCAAATTTTATATTTAAATTCATTCAAAAAATATCTAATGAATATTTAAGCTTTGAGATAATTACGGCAATGCAGACAAAAAAGGACTTGAATGGAGATACTGGAGACAAAACATGAAAAGCAAAGGGGTATGAATTTACCGAAAATAATTAAATTGAAGATTCGTTTAATAAATTTAACTTTGACTCTACTCGTCTTTGAGAGTCCTTGAGGTCCTTGAGGTGTAACTAAGTAATGCTGCTTTCAAAGACTACGATTAATGTGGGTGTGACAAATAACACCCATGTTCTCCGCGACTACCTAGACTGATAATGTGGGTAGTTCGAACGCTACGCACATTATTTTGAGCTACCCGCAATATTGGTCTAGCTAAATAGACACGCCAACTAAACTAAAAATAGGCATGAATTTATATTAAGAATTGGTTCACCTAAATAGGTGAATGAACTTGCAACCTCTAGACAGCAAACTTGACACCTTTATTATTACGCTATGGTGGTCCATTTTCATGTTAATTCGTGTATAATACAATTTGAAAGCAACGACACACAAAATCGAATCGAATTAAGACGCATGGTTGCTCCAAGATTAAGCGACCTTACGTGAAATGTTTCGTGGGTGTACCCTACATAAATATGCCGGTGCTGTTACGTTAATTCTGCACCAGTACGAGAACAATCTCATAACAATATTGTTCTACGCCTGGCGAGTATCCAACTTCCGCAAAACGACAAGTTGTTGGACTTTAAACTTTTTTGTGCTCTACTCATATATTCGCTGTACGCATTGAATGAATAGACGAAAATGTTGGTAGGTAAATTATATTTAAGTTGAATTTTTTTTTGTTGGGGTGAAAATACAGTATACTTACGATTTCGGCCTGTTCTTTAAGTACCGCTTCCCTTAATCTAACCATAAACACTAATAAAATTACAGTACTTCCTGAGATTTGGTATTACAATTTTAACAGATTGTTATACTTACTCAGCCTTATTAATACGTGAATGATGAGATGCAACTTTTTATGGCGCACAATCTGAAACAGATTACCTACTAAATTATGAAAAACCAACATTTAAAGTTAAATGAGCAACTATATTAGGTAATGATGGATCAGTTTATAGTTTATAGAATATCCTATTTTTACTGAATAAAAAAATGTAAACAACAAATAAGTTAAAAAGAATTGACATGCCTAAGGCGGACAGTACATCTAACTTGTTTGTTTTTAATATTGTTTATTTAGTAGAGGGAGTTTTTGTTCGTCACTGCTTGCGGTCCCCATTCCACACTGCTGAAGCTCGCTCGCTCACTACGCCTCGTTCAGTAATTGGCTCATTGAATGATGTCGTTATTATCAAATTACGTATTCTTGAAATAATTTCCGCTCTGTGCTTCTGCATTGAGAGGAAATCTCTTTGATGAATTACACGTTCGTATATAGTAATAAATGAATATTTTCACATTTAATAAATAAATCTGAAGTAAAGGGCAATTTCCGCATACTTGTATATTACCAGACTCATAACGTCGCTAAAGAAATCAAGATGAAACAAGCTCTTACACGAACGCTTAAGGGGTAAACGTTCTTGAAAACGGGAAAGCATTCACGTATTAAAGTGACTTTTATTTAATTCTCTAAGTAAGTACTCGGTTTCATGATTGTTAATTTTAACGACGCCCTTTTTATTAATCTGAGTATACCTAATGGGAACAACATAAAATGAACGAGCAATGTTTGGTTTAAATAAATTTCAATAAATACTTATGTGCTTACATATTACATTTTATTAAAAACATTTTAGTTTTTTCAGAACGCCGAGATCTGTAGAATCTCCTAAAAACAACACTCTATCTTTATATTATCATGTGTCTGTATCTATAGATACAAATCAAAATACTACTAAATTAATAGTCTGCCCCTCTGGACAAGTGGCAATTCGTTGGCCGGAGTAATGTAGAATATAATGGCGATTGTATAGGATTTGACGTTTATGACATGCGTTGACGACTGTCAAATACGTCACATCAATTTTTTTTAATACCACTTAGGTGATAGACAAGCACACGTCCCACCTGATGGAAAGTGGCCTATGGACGTGTGTAACACCAGAGAAGCCACACTCGCGCTGCTGAACCTGTAAGCACATAGTCTGTGCCGTCAGTGTAGAGGACAAAGCAGGACAAGCCTTTAGTCATCCCACAAACAGCATAAATTCTCCAGTGAGCTCTGGCTACCCTACTCGCCGCTGGGAACACAACACGAAGTTATTATAACCGCAGTATTCTCTAGGGCGGAGGTACTTCCCCATACTTCACATTTGCATACATTTGTCATTCTATTCTACAAAACGCCAGTCATAGAATTGCCACTTGCCCAGGGGGGGGGCTGAGTAAAGGAAATTACTTATACTATAGGTATGTATTATTTTTTTTACGTGCGAGAAATCCCCACGGATACCTCTCACCGTCGGAGCCGGTGGGACAGGTTATGTCGGACACGAACCGACTAAAACGCACGACATCTAGGGGTCGTTGTCGAACCGACAACGAACGGAGGTGAGGTTGGCATGCACATTCCTCGCACTCCGGCCGACTCAGGACCATCTCTTTCGATCTGACCCTCCTCGGGTATGGGGCTGCGGAGTCCCCAACTAATCCCCGTTCCCCAATGATAGATCTTACCTTAAATTACTTATACCTAAACACATGCCGGTATCATTTCAGAAAGGTTTCCTTTTAGATGTTATAAGAAATTTGTACTGAAATAAATAACAAATAATTCTTCGTTCTTAAGATTAGATATTTAGGTCGAGTAAATTGAATTTTCCTATACAGCGAATGAGAAAGACTATCTATTTTTTTCATGTGTCTACCAGTTTTATACAATGATAATAATTTAATAACCGATAATATAATAATATATAGGTACCTAATACTGTGCAAAGATTGTACTGCTGGCTGCTACACTGCTGGCTATAGACTACCCTTTTATGTCGGCAATCTAGGTACTTCCTAACTTGAACGTTGAACTATATTTCTAGTATTTATTCCAAAGGAACTTTATGTCGCAGGCTTGCGCTACTTGTTGCTATTCGAGATATAAAGGCGCTGGAGTGAAAGGCTGGACATAGTCTACTACATTTTCTCCTCTAGTTTGTGCTGATAGGGAACAAGGTACGTACATTGATTATATTATGTGTGTAATAATTAATTTGTCGCGTAAAGTGTAGGTATTTTATCACATTTGTATAATGTATATTCTGGTCATATCACTACACTAGCCTAACTTAGTAGTAGTAGGGTCCTGATGACCTGTGGAGGTAGTTGGAACCGCATGTGGAAACCGGAGGGTTGGGTACTATGTATTACATTGTTAAGAGGCATATTTCGAACAGTGCGTTTCAATAGGTCAGTGATATATAGGCTTTTATTGAAAGTGAAGACGCTAAACACAGATCTGGGGACATGTCTGCACAAATTTCAATATTTTAACATCATGAGGCAGATTACAAAAATCACTTTTTTACATTTTGTACTTTATTCACAAAGTTGTTCGGATTCAAAATATAATAAAAGCTAAAATGTGTTCATTTTCCGTTGTATTCGCCAAACCTTCTCGGAAGCGATATCATTTACTATCCAGAGGAACAACTGAAGCTTATTGTTATGCCGCAATATATAACATGCTCAAAATGAGCTTACGTGTCGTATGTTAATCAAGAACAAACATCTAGTAAAACATAGGACACGCCTCAGGTGCCTTGAATGATAACTTGGATTCTCTCAACACCATATTAACATTTCGTGTTATCTGTCTTATCTATTACATGTTAAAAATAAGGATGAAATAACGACATTTTTAATCATGTGTTCAGTTGCGTCCTAAATTTGCACTTTGGAATCTGGGGTTTAATCTCCCAACTGGACGAAAGATTCTTTATTCAATCAATTGATCAGACTTATAATAATGTTTCTTCTATAATCGAAATGTCAACAGTTAGCAAGCCATGTTTGGGTAAAATTAAACTATACCTCGGTATGTTAATTTTCAGGGTGGAATGCGGGTAGTTTAAAGTTATACAACATAAATTACGAGTGCCTACGAGTTACAGTAATGGACTCGATCCGCGAGCTTATTATAGCGTTTATCATCGCTTTAAACTTTTGAGCCCCGGTTCAAATGCGAGACCGAAAATGTCACGAAACATTTTATGCGTGGAACAAATACCTATATAATTATCTTATAACGTCGAAACCTTCTGCTTCTGCGGCAGCTTGATGTCTATACCTATCTTATTTTTGCTATTGATGAAAATAGCTCCCACCAAATTGTGAAATGTTCTTTGTATCCGTGCAGTAAATGCGTAGGTACAAATTAAATGTTAAGATATGAATATTGTTAAGAAGGAAAAGAATTGGATTATATTAAAATCACATTTCTTTTATAAAAAATTTGGTTATTCGCCACGGACTTGAAAAAACTGAACGGATATTTTTGATACAGTTTAATTGGTTTGATAGGTTTTGGTCAGAATTAAAATATTATGTTTGTTTGATCATAATTTGTAGAGTAAGAGCCGGAGATATGACCAAAAGTAGCAATATCTGAGCGAAAGGAGCCGCAGGCGTCATCTAGTTATTTATATTAGCGTGAGTTGATGTGCCTTGATAGAATAGAAGATTAAATAGAGGTTAAATAAATTTTACAAAAATTAAATAAAAATAAAAATTAACGTGTCAACCCTGACGAAATTACAAATGTCTAGACGGAGGCGGCATTCACAAACATCAAAGGCGACGAACTACTGTAAGATTACTCATTATACTGTGCTTTAGGTTTATATTATACTATTTAACCTAATACATTACCACAAAATGGAACGATATTAAAGAGAAATATTAAAATATATTAGGTATATATATATTACATGATCAGATACAGATGATTAAATATGGATATTTTACATGAACAAGCTTATTGTCTGTATTTCAACAAATTTTGTAATATTTGAAATTACATTTCTTAAGAGTTATATGTAACTATAATAAATACCAAATTGTAGGTGGTAATACACCTCTGCCTACCCCTGCGGGTATATACAGACTGTGTATGTATGTGTGTAAAGTTATTAGAGAAAAAGATTGTAAGCTTAGATGAATTATTTTATACACTAAGAAGGTATGCCTGGTGTATTTATAGTCTTTAAACAATTTTGTACTCTCCCGCTTGGGAAATCAAAGGAAGCACGAATAGCATAGGTACGTGTTTGCATGTTATAACGTGGCCAAACAACTTACTCTTTATTTTGGGCACTATGCATGAGATGCGAATAAACTTATAAATGTTTGCAAAATACCCCATAGGAGCTGTGTGCTGACCGCAAAATGTATCGTGATTTGTAAACCTGCACGCACGATTTACCTCTACTTCTCTCTCAACTGTACTGTACCTCTAGCGATCGGACATATAATTAGTTACTTGCGTTATCTTGAATAAATAAGTTGTCGAGCATAGTGGTTTGAAAACCAAAGAAAATATCTGGTAAAGATAGCTGCAGGGAAGATTTAAACCGTGAAAAAACATGAAAAAATTGAGAGAGAACGTTATTTCATGCGGTCGAAGCCGCGGATATCAGCTTGTTATTAGATATACTAAGCCGACAGACTTATTGATTTACCAATGCAATGCAATAAATATATGAACACGTAAGTATATCAGTGTATTTCAATTATTATTTTTAATTTCACCTCTGAGTCTGAGAAGTTTCACAGTAAGGAGTAAAATTTCCAATAGCGCAATAATCTCGTAGTGTGTAAGCGAAATAAAGTTTAACTTCAATGGTTTGGTACATTGCTGACCCTGTGTTAAAAATAGTAAACCCACACATACTCTAACAAGAAATTTACTTAATGCAAAACTCACGCAATAAAATTTGTTAGAAAACAAGCGCGCTATTATTGCAAAGTAAACTGGCGGCAGTACTATAAACGCCTGCAGTGTGGCCTGAGGTTTGCTGCTTCCTTGCCTAAAGTAAATAGTGCTACCAGGCGCTCGACTAAGCTCACAGCTCTTTCTGTTTGCCGCTATGAATTTAATAGCAAAAGTGCAAAGTCATCATATTAATTTTGCTGGCGTACCGTTGTTCTTGTCGATTTTACTACGCTAAGACTGTTGCTATAGGTAAAGTCTTAAACAAAGAAGAGAATTAAATATAAAGTGCTAGCTAGCCCGTAGTTTCGCCTGCGTGTAATTCTGTTGCCGTTCACATTCACCCGCGTGTAATATTTTTATATGAAAAAGAAATTAGCTAAATCGGTCGAGCCGTTATCGACATTTGTGCTTCATATTTATATTTATATATATAGATTGTGGTGTTTCACTATGCCGTCACTCTGTGTACTCCGCATTCTCCCGCCTTCTCAAAATTTCCTTATTCGCCTCATGTTTTCCATTTATTTCCTGGTTTACTCCACATCTCATTTTCCATTGTTCTTAAATTACAGTATAAAATGGTAGGTATTAAATAATAGCTCTCCTGAAAGTGTTTGATGCGTGAAAAAAATATTAGTCGGTTCATTCTATTCTTTATCCACAATACATAGTAATCTATTGTATATACGTTGAAACTGATTCCTGCGGCTCCACGCGCGTGATATTTTCATCCCATACCCGCTATCCATGGAAACCTATTCCCCGGATAAAAAGTAACCTATGTGTTGTTCCAGTCTATAAAAAAATCACTAGTAATTGTAAAAGAAACATCTTCAAAAACTTTCTCATTTATAATATTACCCTGTAGAATACTTATAATAACATAACATATAACATAAACTCACGCCTATATCCTCGCAGGGGTAGGCAGAGGTGCTAGCAACCACATTTCGCCAGTTTATGTTTAGATCCCAATGTAATAGGTAGCGAGCCTATTGCCATTAACCGGGCACTTATAAACCTGCGATAAATACACACATAACTTCGAAAAGCACCGAAAAGTCATTGGTGTGTGCCATGGTAAAACCTGGGCTTGAACCTGAAACCTCGTCTCAGCAGTCCATTACTGATACCACTAGGCTACCGTGGTATTGTTACCTACTAATAATGTTTGTTTTTTGTATCCAGCAATAAATACTACATGTAAACTGCTTTTATCATCATTCATCTCACACTGGTTTAGAAATGTGCAGTCCGAATGGACTACATTTGTTTTGCACGAAACGAATTGAATCATCTCAGGCTCAGGTACTATTTAGACGTGAAGCTACTGGTAAGTTCGTTAGCTTTCGATCAATAGACAAACATTCGAGCTACGTTTAGTTGCTGTTTGCTTGGTCCTCGAGCACCGTAGAGATCTGAACAGATTGTCGATGCATACCGGTTTCTAAAATATTCAGGCATCATTCTGTACTGTCCCAAGCGCTTGTCTATACTTGTGAAATATTCCAATACGGATAACATTGAAGAGCACAGGCATGCTAGAGTAGACTTGGATAAGTCTACTCGATCAGATTGTGGCTAGCTAATTTCCGTCACTATTCTCCTATAATATGTTTTTATGTAAAATACTTTTAGGAGAATGACATAATGAACTACAATTTACTAACATTTCGCAATCAAATGAATGTTATAAGGTTATAAATATTTACTTTATACTTGCATAATATTTATGTGGATGTATAAGACTATTTATGTATACTAAGATCATTATGTATCGTATCGAAGCATAGTGGCTACGCTTTGTAAGCCGTACTATTGTAAGCTAATTCAATACACACTAATTTACATAGCACACGATCCATCCTATTCATCAGATTAGGCAGGCATGTTTACATAATATGATAATAATAATTATTTAACAATATATTAGGGTAATTTTGAAAGCGAGAAGAATAGAAAAAGCTTTGATGTAATGTAATAGAAAAAGCTTTTATAGTAGTAGGTACTACGTACACCATCTATGTCAAAACAAAACAATAATAGAAGTATCATCTATTTTCCCGTAGGTATAGATTAATTGACAGTAGATTAAAACTTTTATAATGGCTTATCTCGATCGAACAATCGTGTTGACTTATCCAAAAGATTTTCTTTTTAATTTGAAAGAAGAAATCGGAATTGTGTTATTTTAAATTAAAATTTTACTATCCCTTTACAGGTGTGGAGCTTGGACCTCGGATCCCAGACCCCGAGGTGACGGTCTCGGATGCGACCGGGATTATCGCAATCATAAAGATGATTCCTTTCAGGTTCTTTCTGTGCCGATCACCAAGCTACGTGAGTAACAGATATCCGGCCATACTACCTCCGCCAAGCCCCGGTAGGAGAGGTAGATCCAAAAAGTGCTGGTTTGGCATAGTCGTAGAGGACGGCTATCGACCAATGATGCCTATGGTCGTGCGAAGAGGAAAAGTAAAAGACGAAAAGTGTGAACAAAGACTAAATAAATCTTTTTAGAATAGTGAGTTCACTTGGATACTGTTATGGCCAAAATTCGAACACGGGCCTCTCGATCATAAGACTAAGCTTTTACCCATTAAGCTTACATACGGCAACACTTCGACTACTTAATTTTATGTTGTTTTCATACATACTTGCCGGTTGCGGAAACTCTTGAAATATCTTCAAATCTTTTGTATTATTATTATCTATATATGTAGATGTTAACGATGTTTAATAGGAAATTATAGTTTCGAATATCATTACATCATAGATGTTTGCATCCCAGATATAAATAGAAAATAAAAGTAAATACAGCCTCTAACTACGGGTCAGCACAATACTAATACATTTAGATATTTTGGTCTTCGGATTGCGTGGTTTACCTTCCTACGTGACGCGTCCTCCATAAATCATAATTATTCTATTATTACAATTCCGACTGCCACCTGAGACATCTGGATAAGATATAGAGCTAGCAACTGTAAGGGAAGAAATATTCCTTCATTTCTTTTTTCACAGGCCCTTTCAGTTTTGCAAAGGTAACTCAAACTACCAATCTTTTTTTAGCGTCAACGACCTTTAACAGGCTTTAACTTGGTCCCAAAGATGTTTCACTCTCAATTCACTCAGTGATTGTACGAGTACGTACATGGTTTACAACCTATATCTTATTATTAGATAATATATAGTTAGATTAAATAGCTTTTATACGAAAAATATGTAGGCATTTTTTTTATCTAGGACACGCAGTAAGCTAAAGACAAAAGTCTCAGTAGGGTCCCCATTACAGACACTAAGTAATGTTACAATTGTAGCACTCAGCTTGGCGTCCTCACATATGCTTTTTACGCCCCGTTTAAAGGAGCCAGGACTGTAGGAAGAAGGAAACGCGTGAGCTGCAATAAATATCTACCTTTACGAGATTAGAAATGAATTCGATTTTCAAGTTGTGTAATTAATATCATTATCAAGTATACTTGGTCCAAATACCTAAATTATTAATTGTGCATTTATTTTTTTGACCTGGAAATCTAGAAACGCCGCAAATGGCAGGAAATTATTTTATTAAAATATGTTTTTTCGTTTCTCTATATTGTGGTTACTAAATCATCGAAGAACTCGTGGCGTGTATTTTCAGCTAACGTTTGGGATAAATTTGAATACTTTCTTATTTACAAATATTTATTATAAATTATGTTAAAACGACTTAACATAAGATTTTTTTTTCATATTAGTTAAGTACACGAGCTTATATCAGTTGCTTACTGATTCATAGTAACTTGATATTCCTATCTTTGATACTGAGAAGTACAAATAGCCAGTTCTGTAAACTACTGTTTGATATTAGCTATTCTTAGATAGTTATTTACCTACTAACGTATATTTATAAAGGCTCTTCATACAATGGTTGCCTGTAAGCGATTGCCAGTGAGATAATACCGCCATTTGTATACAACCACTTCATGTAATTGTTTGTACTTATTTTACTCTTACAACAAAGAGAATATTATACTATTAACTAGTAGTATGGCGGCCCCCATTTAGTAATCATGAAATCAAATAAATTCGAATAAGGAATACGAAGAAATCGGTACTTACATAGTTATTTCGGTACTTACCCATATATACGATGAAAGGGTCGGTAGACAACAACCATCGTTGAAATACCTATTACTTTGTTATATTGTTACCATTTTATTGTGGTACGAGAAAGAATGAGGTTATTCTGCTAAGAAAGCTGTTTTACATAAAAAGCAAACAAGGTTCTTAATATCTTAACAGTATCGACTTACTTTCGCCTGAGCAAGCGAAATCGAAAAAAAAACTCCTAACATTTCCATTTAGTCAATCATATTAAATCGTCTTAGGCCCCCAAAGCCTTTCTCGGTATAGACCCGCCTTCTTACTGAATATTATACTGTTTTTGGTAGTTTAAGTCAACCCGTACAAATAAACTAGGGACGCGTGATATACTGATTAAATTCAACGAAACCACAATGACAAGACGAAACAGTAAATTTAAACTTGAAGATGCTTCTTGTTATATTATTCCGGCAGATCTTAACAACAGTAGGAATATAGGACTATGGTTAACGAAGCCACATAAGTTTTAAGTGGCCTCGGGGGCTTCTAAGTTCCCGCAGTCCGTTTATCCTTCACAACAAAGTTATTTGTTAGACTGTCTACCTAAAACGTTGTTGATGCTTACCCAGCTTCAAAGGCGGGTTGCGGAGTGAATATGTTAAGAAAAATCTAGAGGAAAAACGAATAGCGTTCCTTAGATAGTGAATATGCGATTCGAGAACTCAATTCAGTGTATTAATATTTTAATATACACAAATAATTCAGGATCGATCGCTGTTTGTCGAAAGTCCTTGTAAACGTCCCAAGTGTGAATGCAATATAATTTATTTTCGGAGGGATAGTCGTAATTTACATCATAAACATAGCAAGGCCAACTGATAAAAATATTTTTAGGTTCTGAAATATTTTAACGTACTTATTAAAAAACATAATCATTACATGTTTCAACTTTTTTTGGCTGAATTTAGACAAATAGTCAATTCGATACTTACTCTGTCAAAAGTGTATATTTGTTATCCAGTTACGGAGCTTATTATCCTTCAAGTATAAATAGGTCATGCATAAATAGTCCGGATTGAAAAGAACGCTTTGAATTTACGGTTCACAAAATTTGGTAAAAGAAACTACTATACGTAACAAAAGTTTATATAGCTCGCGTCTTTCTAATAAGAGTTTAATCAATTCACAAAAAGCAATGAGTAATAATGTATATCAAAAAATGGCTGGATATTTCAAATTACTAGATAGATAGATCATTCTTTATTGTACACCAATAGATTACAGTAGAACTTGAAGGTAGCATGCATACAGTTTAATGTACAATGGGTGGCCTTATCTCTGGAAGCGATTTCTTCCAGGCAGGCAACAGTTCTGAATATTCTTGAAGTAAAGGGACTGTAAATCCCTGAACTTAATGGTCTAACCTTAGAATGTACGAATGAGCACGCATGTGGACATGGTATTTGCGCAAATAGAAACAAGTACATAAGTATTCAAAGTAATTATGATATCTATAACTATGATAGTTTCAAGAAGAGATTAGTGGTAGCTTCATTACATTAAGTATTATAAAATGTTCTCATTAATCTTAAGGATTACTTTCTAACATTGAAGCTAAAAAAGATTTTGGGAGTTAGAAACAAGTTTTTTTAAGAATTGTAGCTTTGACTCATGGACTCAACTCAGGATATCTGTAAGTTCCCAAAACATCAAACAAACTGAAAATTGTTTCCGCTACTTCCATAACAGTGCTCCGATGTTTATTTTCTTCTAGCAAACAAGCACTCCACGTACAAAGCAATGGGTTACAGTTAGTAGGTTGGTACATAAATAAATTTCATTTGTTTGATACAAAAATAACATAGGTAAAAGTAGGACCCAGTAAATATTAATGAGTGGTCCACCACAGAGGTTGCGTGTATTACGTAAATGTCTGAGGCGGGTACATGCTCATTAATTATAGACCACCTCACTTTGTTTTCATTTTTGTGGATGTGATAAATGACATTCTGAGAGCAAGGTTCAGGAGTCAGGTAGTCAGTGTAAGGGTTTGGGGACAAAAATATGAACACTGTATTTGAAATTAAATAATTACTTTTATTATCGTTTCACAGGGAAGCAATAATAGTTCTGTTCTGTACGAGAGACTTACACAGAGTGACCGTCATTTTAAATAATACACACTTTTATTAGTTCGGGTAGCGTCACATGCAAAAATACTTTTATATAAAAATATTAGTTTACTTACACTAATTAATTACGTAAAATATCTAAATTAATTTTTGCATAAGTAATCATATAAATCAACACGCCCCCTCAAAAATTAATCATTGCATAACTAATAATGCTTCTTATACAAATTAATAATTCTACAGAACATAATATTACTTCCAAGTGTGTGCTGGGAGTATTTACAAACAAGGTCCAACATTTGTTGCTAGGATTAGGGAAAACCCAGAAAAACCTAATCAAACCTTTAAACTTAAAGTAATTAATTCTAATTTTAATAATAATCCAAAATTAATAAACAATTTACTCTTTATTCTAAACCTATTTTCCTTCTCAAATCTTGAAAAGAAACTGCTGGTAACGGTTTCGTCAATATGTCAGCAAGCTGTTTAGCTGTATGTACATATTCTAATTGTATGACATTTTTCTCTACTTGTTCTCTGGTAAAATGATATTTTATGTCAATGTGTTTTGACCTTTTATGATTAGTAGGATGATTAGCTATACTAATGCAACCGTTATTATCTTCAAATATCGTTATAGGTTTATTTATACTTACATTAATACTCTCGGCTAGAGACTTCAACCACAAGGCTTCTTTAACAGCCTCATACAGTGCCATATATTCGGCTTCAGTAGATGATGTCGCTACTGAATTTTGTCTCTTTGTACACCAAGTTACAGTACAATGTTCAAAGAGCTTAAATAGGTAACCTGTAGTACTTTTTCTATCACTATAATCATGTCCACCCCAATCAGAGTCAACATATCCACATATAACATTATTGTAAATATTTCTTTTATATGTCAATTTCAAATTCATAGTACCTTTAAGGTATCTCAGTACCCGCTTTAGACATAACCATAACTCCTTAGTATTTTTATTTGTATAGCGGCTTAATATATTAACTGATGTACTTAAATCGGGACGGGTACATATCATAAGATACATTAAACACCCAATTAAATTACGACATGGTGCATCATATTTATCTTCCAAATTTAGCGCTTCATAATTTAATTTAATTTCAGTAGGTGTACTTATTGGGTTACAATTAATCATATTAAATTTATTTAAAATTGTTTGAATGTAAGCACTTTGATCAAGAGTAATTGTATCAGCGTATCTAGTTATTTTAATACCAAAAAAAAAAGGTTATATCCTTCAAATCAGTCATCTTAAATTTGCTCATTAGATAATTTTTAAAATCATTCATTGTCTGCATATCCGCACAAGCTATTACCAAATCATCGACATAAAGTACCACATAAATATTTTTCTCGATGTTACCTCTATCTAGAAAATATATACATCTATCTACTGATGAATTTTGAAAACCCTTATCTTTTAGTGATTGTTCGAATACATCAAACCAACATCTTGCAGATTGTTTCAGTCCGTATAATGCTTTAATGTTTATAGTTTAATTTACAAACATAATTACTATTTTTGCTAACAACGCCCTCGGGAATATTCATATATATTTCTTCCTTCAATGTACCATTTAAAAATGCAGTTTTTACGTCCATGTGATGAATTAATAAATTAAATTGATTTGCGAAACTAATAATAAATCTGAAACTAGCTATTCTCGCTACAGGAGCAAAAGTTTCATTGTAATTAGTAAGATATTCCTGACTGAAACCTCTGGCAACAAGCCGAGCCTTATATCGTAAAGATTTTCCAAATTCATCATGTTTTATAGTAAAAATCCATTTACAATCTATTATATTTTTATTATTAGGTCTTGGAACTAAAGTCCAAGTATTATTTACTTTATGGGAATTAAGTTCATCTTTAATTGCATCTTCCCAACATGGATCTACTACTCAATAATTTTATTTCTTCAAAACATTTAGGTACAGTACTTGTAAATAGATAAGCAGACAATTCATAATCATCATTAGTTTCCTCATAAGAAATAAGAGGTCGACCCTTGAGCCTAGCACTCCTTCTAGGTACAAATGATTCATAAGTTGTATCTCTAGCATTTACAGGTGAAGTATCAGAATTAATTTCAGGTTCATTGTCTGTTCTGCGAATTTTACTCGGACTGCATTGTACCTGCGGTACATCAGATTTCGAAGTATCTGATTTAAGGATGTTTGTATCTTGAGACCTTTTAGACACTGATTTAAAAAGACAATCTACATCAGTTTCATCACGAGAACATTCAACATTTTTCTCTATAGGCTTTGCAGGCCTAGACTTTAGAAAATTAGTCTCATCTACTACAACATCCCTTACAGTTACATATTTTTCGCATTCTGTGTTCCAAACTTTATAACCATTTGGACTATAACCTACTAAAATCCCTTTCCAAAACTTACTATCAAATTTACCTATATTAGTTTTATTATGGACATACACAGTTGAACCGAATATCCTAAGTGACATAATTGATGGTTTTCGCCCATGCCACAGCTCATAAGGGGTTTTAGGCTGATTTAAGGCTTTTGTTGGTGTAATATTTATCAAATGAACTGCAGTTAACACTGCATCAGCCCAAAAACACTTATCTAAATTTGCACCATTCAACATTGAACGAGCCTTTTCTGTTATAGTTCGGACCATCCGTTCAGCCACACCATTTAACTGAGGTGTGTAGGGCACCGTCAAATGGTAACTAATTCCCTTTAGTTTGCAATAATCTTTCATTTCGGTAGATAAATATTCTCCACCGTTATCGCTATACAAAGTCACTAATTGTGTGTTAAATTTTGCTTCACCTTTCGCAATAAAATCTTTAAATGCAGAGAACACATCTGATTTATACGTCAACGGATATACAACACAATAATGTGTGAATTGATCCACAAACAATACAAAATAATTCTTGTTATCTACTGATGAAGGAGTGATAGGGCCACATACATCTGAGTGCACAATATATAAAGGTCGTTTTATGTATTCCTTGCACTTATTCTTATTAAAAGGTAATCGTGTCTGTTTTCCACTTATGCAAGACTCACAATTCATTGGTTGGAAATATTTTATCAATTTGCTGTTGGTCTGCTATCATATTATTGCCTTTTAATTCAAAGAATTTAGTTTTACTAATATGACCTAAACGTTGATGCCACAAATTATAATTTACATTTTGCTGACATACTTGAAAAACAGACCGATCAATTTTTGTAGGTAGTTCAAAAGATATTGTTATTAAATTGTTTAAATTCTTACCTCTCAATATCAGTTGACCTTCTTTCATAATGCGCGTGCCATGCTCATCAAAAATTATCTGCAAGCCTGCCTGCTGCATCTTTGAGACAGATAGTAAGTTGTATGGCACCTCACGACAGTACAGCACATTTTCCAGAACGCCTGCAACGCCGTTGTTACTCACTACGTTTATAGATCCCTTCTTTGTAGCTGTAATAAAAACACCACTTTTAGCAACTGAAATTTTCATAGGTTTAATTAATTCGTATGAATGAAAGATATCATCCCTGTTTATGATGTGATCAGAAGCTCCAGAATCCAACAAAAATTTAATAGTATTTGCAGTATCTTCATGTTGGTACTCGCCGGTCATAAATGCATAACCTGAAAAGTCGTCAGGCTTCGATTGCTCAGTTAATCCCACTGTTTGAACTGTTCTTGTTTTGTCTGACACATCCTTTTGTTTATTTGACCGTTTAAAATAAAAGCAATTGTTCTTAACATGTCCCTTACGTCCACAATAATGGCATTTAATAAACTTCTGATTTTTCTGTACTTTAAACTTTTTATTATTTTGGTGTGGGTAGTTATGATTTGATTTATTAGTATCAAATTTTCGCTTGTAATTATTTTCAGTGTTACTTTCAACATGTAGAACCTTTGCGCTTGTATCACCACTCTCATTCTTTAATTTCACTTCATGGTCTAAAAGCCTGGTTTTCACAAATGGTAATGTTAGGTTATCCTCAGATAATGTCTCGATAGCAGTTATGACTCCGTCGTAGGTATTTGGTAACGTTAACAATAAATGTGCAACCTTATCAGTTTCTTCCAACTTGGCACCCGGTGCCAATAATTCCGTAATTAACTCGTCAAAAACAGTGAAATGTTCTATTAAGGGTATATCGCCTTGTAGTTTTAGTATTAACAATTTCTTTCGTAAAGCCAGTTGACTTGCTAAACTTTTACATTCGTATATTAAATCTAAATTTCTAAAAACTTCCTGGGCTGTTATATTATCATTTACAAAACCGATAAACGAGTCCGATAAATATTCCACTAAAATATTTTTATCTACTTTGTTGTTCTTTTCCCACATCTCAGATCGGTCTTCTGGAATATCATTATCAACTACCGCCATTAAATCCATTTCACTTAACAATGAACGCATTCTAAATTTCCAAACACTGTATTTATCACCGTCGAAAGGCTTTATATTCCGTTTTTGTTTTGAATATTCCATTACTTACGGTTTTCCAGTTAATGCCAATACCTTTTCCTTATCACAACAATGATGCTGTCACTATTTTTACACTCACTATTATATTCACTAAACTGCAGGTAGGTAGTATTTTTATTTCCCTACAGTATAGGCAGTAACGATTTAAATATTTACAAATGTCGCAATACTGGGCCCATAACCTGTAAGGGTTTGGGGACAAAAATATGAACACTGTATTTGAAATTAAATAATTACTTTTATTATCGTTTCACAGGGAAGCAATAATAGTTCTGTTCTGTACGAGAGACTTACACAGAGTGACCGTCATTTTAAATAATACACACTTTTATTAGTTCGGGTAGCGTCACATGCAAAAATACTTTTATATAAAAATATTAGTTTACTTACACTAATTAATTACGTAAAATATCTAAATTAATTTTTGCATAAGTAATCATATAAATCAACAGTCAGAAACTTAAAATTGTATTTTGAATAAAAAGCTAAACAAATTTGCATAAGTAACTTGAAATGTTCGTATATTACGGTCGTTTGTAAAAAAAAATAGGTACGTAAGGTAATAGAAGCGATATTTTTCTAGCAGTAGAGAAAAATATAATACCTATAAAAATAATGAAGTAATAACGAGCGCTTTAAAATTTAAAACGAATATCCGAGGAGAATCGAGTTCAATATGACTTCGAAATGTACTTACACAACTTGTTACTTGCGCACTTCGTCTTCAATTCTGAAACTAGTTTGAGCTTAGTTTCATCAACCTACCCGCATATACAGCATATTTTGGGTGGTGTGATTCTTAACAATTGTGGACACAAAAAAAGAACGAATTATTATTGATTGTGTGCATATGCTTATTCATATGCTTATTTATATGCATATTAAATTCTTAATAATAATAATAACATACATATAATCACGCCTTACCCCCAAAGGGTTAGGCAGATGTGAATTAACACCCACATTTTACCTATCATTGTATTCGGTCCCACGTAATACGGGGTACCTAAGCCTATTGCCGTTTTCCGGACACTATTGTTGACTCGAGCCATGCATTTGAGGCAGAGTCTGGGCTGTATATGTCTGTCTGATGTTAAACAGTCCCTAAACTATATTATATAATATTATAAAGAGGAAAGATTTGTATTTTTGTATGTAACGAATAAACTCAAAAACTACTGGACCGATTTTAATAATTCTTTTTTCATTAGAAAGCTACATTCTTCGTGAGTAACATAAGCTACTTTTTATGCTGATATTCCCATGGGATCAGGATTTACGCGGGTGAAACCGCGGCGCGGTGCTAGTGAAACATAAAAATACATAACTTAATGTACGTCAATTTATATATATTTACAACCTTAGAGGTTATCCGTGAGGTTTACGATCATTCTAGAAAGTATTCTACTAAAGTTATCGAAATATCTTATATTAGTTTGTATAGTGACACGGGGATAAAATCCTTTAGCATGTCGAATAAAAGACG
This sequence comes from Eilema griseolum, assembly GCA_963662185.1. NCBI lineage: Eukaryota > Metazoa > Arthropoda > Insecta > Lepidoptera > Erebidae > Eilema > Eilema griseolum. Next base: position 21,140,093 of record OY759230.1, on the reverse strand, counting down.
ACCTTCATCGCTTGTAATCATTTCTAACCCTTCTCAAAAGACCAGTCGACCAGTTTTGAACGTAAAACTATTAATAGATGACATTCGACGTTATACATGATTTTAATACTATCTTGTTTGATGATAATATTATTATTAGATTTAACAATATGAAGGTACCTAAACAAAGACACGGTACAGAAAACTTAGGCATTTTAGAAATTTATGTAGTTATAGGTTAGGTTTGACCAGTTTGAATGATTTTATGTAGCATCTAAAGCTGACAAAAATATAATATTTACTTCTTTGAGCTGTCACTTTAGCAATCCTTATTCAGTTGCTTATCGAATGACTAGAGATAGTAATTTAGGACCTCAATAGATTTTGACTCCAAACATCACAGCACTTACTCATCAGACGAATCAACAGGCAGCATCTGCTTCTTACCTGAAACGAAAACCAAATAAATTATTTAAGGTTGAATAAAATTTTCGAGTATTAAATTCAGATTAGGTAATCACCTTCAATAACTAATGTAACTAAATATAGTCTATTAGCAACATTCTTACTGCTAATAGCAAAAAGTCACAGATACGCTTTTAAAGTCCGACAAGAAATTATGGTTTCAGTTGAAACCTTTGTCAGCTTTGAACAATTTCATCCTCCGCCGTGTCGTTTTAAGACTATTACCATATCAATTCTATGCTATTACTGAGAAGTCGATATTTTACTGCTCATTTTTCATAATGATTAAAGAAGATTAAAGTGTGTTTTACCTTCTTATTATTGTGAAGTACTTATTTAGTTAAATATTTTCCATAACCTTGATTTAAAAAATATTTAAATATTCCAATTCATATATACTTGAACTTTCAAGGAAAAACAAAATGTATTAGAAAAATACTAACGGTGCTGTTCAGCATTTATGAAATCGGTCATACATAAGTGCATTAGTCCATAGGATGCACAATTGTACATGTATCTACTTACTATAAATATATAAATAAATGCAACAATAGCAAAGCCAAAAATATTCATAGCCACTTTATATCAACCAACCCAGTATTGCTTGAAGGCTTACCGAAATAACACGTTGCTGAAATGGTCTTTGTGTTATTTTTCGACGCAAGAAATCTATTTCAATTCGGTTAAATTGCTTGAAGTTGTTCTTTAGTGTTAAACTGTATGCATGCTACCTACAAGTTTTACTGTAATCTATTGGTTGCACACCAATAGATTACAGTAAAACTTGTCGATGTAAAAAGAATTATCTATCTATCTATCAATCACTCTATAATTACAACATTGTTTATAAATTGATATGTTTAATTGTATTTAAAGGTGCATTGTTCTGGGTGTTTTAAAAGTATACTATGTACACAAGGTATATTTTTCAAAATTCAAAATACAAGCTGGTCAAGCTATACAGTCTTACTTTAGTAAAGTAAGACTTAGACAATGCTGTGTTTTAATTTATTTATTTATTTATTTATACTTTATGCAGTCTATTTTCAAAGGCGGATTTAATACCAAAGGCATTATCTGACAGAGAGATTAGCATTAAATATAATTGTATTTTGTCCAATTCAGTATGATAAAACGTAACATAAGAATAGACAAAGGTAGAAAATAATTTCAAATGTTTTTAAAATAATTTAATTGTAAACGCCAGCAACAAATATTAATTCTTGCTTCTTTAATCCTTATTACTAGAGCGGTATAAAGTAAATTCACAATGCAGATATTTCAAACTATGTTTCAAATGAAATTTTAACTATGAATGTAAAATTAACTATGAATTTATCATTCTAAAATTAGCATCTCAAAGTTTTGCGAATCTTCAAATTTATTTTTCTACTCAATCTGAATAGAATAATTCTATTAAAATAAATTCTCTGTATCACCTCGATCATTAAAAACTGCTGAAAGTGCAAAAAAAATCAATTCCAGTGAAGAATATTAAATGTCAAATGGCAAGCACGGACCACCGAATACACGATGCAATGAAGCCGAGCGGAAAATTGATTTCCTGCAACACATATCATTTTCATTTGTGGGGATTAATGACGTCAGATAAAGCCGTTTGGATAGGATTAAATTTAATAGAAGAGGGTTAAATATTCAATATATTTTATGCAATGTTTTGTATAGGAGTCATTATTATATCGTCATTTAGCCGGAAGTAAATCAACTGAAATGATTTGTATACTCTACGCAGGGCATCAACTGCTACGCAAGGGAACCCGCGCAGCTAAGTATGTTTATCCGCAGTCTAAATCCCATAACACAAGCTGGTTAAACTATGTTTACCATGGGTCTAGATAGCGTTGTGTAGAAAGTTATAGAATATTTATTTATTACTACTACGATAGACGCCTTTCTAATATTATTTGCAAGATATAGGTAGACATATCATTTATTAGACCCAGTAGATGCTTATTTCACAAACTGAAAACGTAACATAAACTCACGCCTATATCCCCGAAAGGGTAGGCAGAGGTGGTCACACCCACAACACTGAAACACAAACTGAAAATTAGCGGATAATGGAATAATGGCTGGCTATGGCTTATATGTATAAAGAGATCCCCTCTTTCAGGGGACTCAGGAAAGGTCTGGCGACCGGGCTTTGACACGCAGCCGCTGGCGCGTTGGTTAAACACATCCGTCCGGTTCATCATTTAAATGCAATCAACTAGTAAATTCAGGGAAAAAGCATAAACATTTACCTAAACAGTTTTTTCTTCTATAGTATTAAAGTTATCGGGATATTTACTATGTTGTATTGTTAACTTTAATACTAATGTGAGTGACCCTGATAGTTTAAATACCTATATTTTCTTTTATAGTATTGGTCATCGACACTAACAATTTCTAAAAGAATTTAACCTACTTCTTTTAATATCACAAAGTGCCTGTTTACTCGTTAAACATTAAATTGTTTGATATCTAAGTTATATACTATTAGTTTATAACAATAGTCTGCGTTAGTCGTGAAGATTCTGTCAAACCCTTTTATGTCAAGGGTAAATTCAGTCATGTTATAGACAAATGGGGTAACTTGGCCTGTCCAAACGGCTTTTAAAGTTGCCCTATCTTACCCGCAGTCTAATCGATTAATCCGAAACTTGAAGGCTTTTCAACAACACAGATTGACGGATATTCATAGTTTCGGAACAGTTAAAATATAGGTCAATATTAGAACTAAATTTTAAGCCGCCTGCTCAGTAGGTACAAAAATAAAAACCAATAGGATCTTCTATAAGTACCTATATCTTTATGAAAAGAATATGAAATATTACTGTTTCTGTAATTTTTTTCATGACATAATTATTTTAAAGATTCAATTACAATTTGATTTGTTTAGGTAAGGATTTGTACCTTCTAGGTAAGTGGGATCGAAATAAAGTTGACAAAAATAAGAGCAGACATTTATTCTGCCTATCCCTTCAACGATTTACAGGTATACGATGCGATATATATATTTTAATTTGAAAACTTAATTTAATTTTAAATTCAAACACAAAACTCACATTTTAAACTCAACCATTTATTGTTCATTCTATAATCAACCTTGCCGTATATATCTTGCGAAGTAAAGTTTCATATAGGTAAATGTTCGGATCTAAACTTGTTAAGTAGATCAAGGGAGCATGCAAAACATCCGTCAAGTTGGATAATGACAAGACAAGACAAGACAGAAGGTAGGTAGTCTCTGAAACAGAAGGTAGTCAGTCAACAGAATTTGATACGCGTAATTGAACTGTAATAGAACTGTCAATTGAATGACATGACGAAATTAGAAAAATAAATAGCTGTGTATTTATTTAAACGTATCTCATTATTTTGTGAGTGAGAGTTCATTGTTTTGCCTGAATATTTTGTAATTGTGAATGTCATCTGTGACACATAGAATTATCTTGTAACAAGGTAGTAGTGTAATAGAACATCAGTAAGCTTTTGTAAGGATTCAGACTTCACTTGAGAATTATTACAATTTTAATAATAATACTGTTCGTAAATAAATTGGTAACCTCTGAACACTTTGACAATGGAATATTTTAGTAATAACTAGCTAATAGTAATATAACATAGATACACATACACGTATAGACGACAGCATGGAATATTTCAATATATGATATGTATTATGATTTATTAGAGTGATCTTATTTTTTTATTATCATGCGTCACCTAGAGGATCACTCCTTAATTAAAGACCGGCAATATGGTTTTAAGCAGAAACGGTCTTATTCTTCTAACATACGTTACCCATCTTTGGAAAGAGGTTATGGACAAGCACGGTGAGTCACTGGCTTGACATCTCCAAAGCTTTCGATAAAGTCCGGCACAAATCGCTTCTTTCTAAGCTACCAGCCTTTGGTGTGCTTCCTAGACTGTGCAACTGGGTTTCTAGCTTCCTGCGTTCTTTGTGACGGACGAGCTTCAGAGTTTCTGCATGTAAATGCTGACGTGATGGAGAGGACGCTGTCTTATCACCCACTCTCTTTCTTCTGTATATCAACGACATGCTGTCCACCGGCAGCATTCATTGCTATGCAGACGATAGCACCTTACACGGGAGTTATCACGGACATCCTGCGGCCAAGCAGTCAGATATTGTAGATAAAAGGCAGCTTCTTGTCACTAAGGTTGACCGGATCGTAAATCACATTTCTTAATGGGGCTCTGAGAACCTGGTCGAATCTTGAATAGTGTTTTAGCTTAGTAGGTATACAGGGTGTATTTTTGAAACGGGGCAGTAAGGGCAAGTACCTTAACCGTTGCAGTTACAGCAAAACGTTCTTAAAAGACCTTCCCTAACTTTTTGGGACATTTTGAACTGCATTCACAGATTTTGTAAAAAACTTACAGTTAGCAAAAAAAATGCAAAATGTTCAATTTTTTTTTATGCCAATCTATTCTATTTCATGTGGGGATCAAAAAACTCTATGGGACCATTTTAGCTTTCAGTACTAGAAAAGACAGAAATCGCCAAAAACGTTTCCCATACATTTCGTACGGAAATATGATAAATCAACTCGAAACTCATAGGTCAGGTAAAATTTTGAACTTTTTGAAATAAAAAAAATCATTTAAACATTTAAGAAATTGGTTTATGAAATAAATTGCTCAAAATGATTTCCATTTTCACGAATACATAAGTCTATCCTTTTTTGCACTGAACGAATGGCAGCTAATAATGTTCTGGGATGAATATTACGTAAAATGGTCATTAATGCATCCTTGAGCTCTTGAACACTGGCGTACGTCGTCTTATACACCTCGTTTTTCACGAAGCCCCATAAAAAAAAATCAAGTGGTGTTAGATCGGGGCTACGAGGTGGCCACTGTGTTGGACCATGTGTACCTATCCACTGTGTACCGAATAGGCGGCTCAAATTGGAACGTGAAAGGTGACTGTTATGTGGCGGAGCACCATCTTGTTGAAAATGAACTTTTCGCAATTCCGACAGGGGCCATTCGTCCATCTCGTTTTCAAGATGGTGTAAAATGACTTCATTATACATGGCAGATTTCAGTTTCCCTTCATAAAATTCCACCATTATGACTCGATTGGACATTATACCTCACCAACAGTTGAATGAGAAGCGAACCTGATTATGACTTGCCGTAACTCTTAGTGGATTTTCTTTGGACCAATAGTGGTGACTTTTTCTGTTGTTCATACCGTTATTGGAAAAATTCGTTTCGTCTGACCACAGTATGTAATTTTGAAAATTCATGATCTCTGCTTATTTTTCCTCTTAGCCATCTGCAAAAAGTAAGCCTTCGAACATCATCACCCGGATGTAACACTTGAACTATGCGCCCATATCGATAGCACTTGTAGCCGTATTTCTTCCATATCTTTATCACAAGGGAGTGGGATACACCTACTTCAAGGGCGACTTGCATGGACGATACCTCTGGATATGCTTCGACATAAGTCAGAACCGCAATCTCCGTGTCCATGTCCACACGAGGCTGCCGCTTTCTTTTGAAAGAACCCTGCAATTCCAGGTTTTTCAAAAGATTTGTAATAACCTTTCTTGTTGGCACATGCCGCAACGGATACTTATTGCGGTACCACACTAATGCAGCTCCCGCATTTCGATTATTGACAAAATACGCTTCTAATAAGTCAATTTTTTCACGATTAGAAGACATTTTAGCGAAAATCCTTAATTAATAACTCATACGAAGTTTCTCAGCTGAAACTAAGTATAACAAACAGATTTTCGAATCAAATTCGAAATTTGAGGGTAAAAATTCTTTTTATTTACTTTACAGTCAATTCTACCCACTTCCTGGCCATAACAAAAAGTTAGACCATCGTAGAAATTTGTTTCTGTTGCCGAAATGTATGGGAAACGTTTTTGGCGATTTCTGTCTTTCCTAGTACTGAAAGCTAAAATGGAGTAGTAGAGTTTTTTGATCCCCACGTGAAATATAATCGATTGGCATAAAAAAAAAAATTTTGGACTTTTTGTATTTTTGTTGCCAACTGTAAGTTTTTTACAAAATCTGTGAATGCAGTTCAAAATATGTCAAAAAGTTAGGGAAGGTCTTCTAAGAACGTTTTGCTGTAACAGCATTTATTCCTACCTATAGGTAGGAAAACATACTCTATGTGAATAGCTGTAGGTATTATACATATATAATACCTATAGTTACCACTCTCAGATAGTTACCTTAACTGGTTTAACTAGAAATTACCATCATCTCATGTGAGAAAATTGTCGCCCATTGGAAATGCAGATTTGCCGACAAATCTATTTCAGCTAAAAGCTAATTGCTATGAATAATAATGGCATAATACTATGCTAATGATAGGACATAAACAATTTATAGACAGAGAACTGCATGAAGGCACAACTGCCATGGTATTAATTATTATGGTTCGACTAATACATGAAGCGCTTAAGAGTATATTGACCCATTTTAATATTAACTAATACTAACCAAGTCAGTTAAGATGGGTTACAATATTTATCACGCCGAGAACCTTCTATACCTAAGAGATCACGTAAAGCTGTCAGTCCCGGTTGACATACGACCATCTGTGGTATTCGTTACAAGTAGTTGAAGCCCCAAAAAGTCAGACAACCTCGTCCAACCACAGAACAGTCTTATCTTCAGTTGGAGGACAAAGGACAGTCGCTTTACGGAAAATATCGAAGTTTGGCTGTTGGATCGACTGAAAGCCGACATCTGAGTTGAGTGAATAGTACATAAAACAAGTATTTCTGTAATAAACATTATTTACTTCGTATTAATCGCATAACTAAGAGACACCGAAATAACTTGAAGTATGATTTCATGAGTAAATATACTTTAAATTAACTTTAAATTTAATAATGATGATATTAATTTATGATGTCATATATAAATAAAGAGTATATATACATCACACAAAGACAAACATACAGTATGTGTGAGTGTGTGTATGTGTGTGTGAGTGTGTATATGTTTGTGTGTGTGTATATATAAAAAATCAAAAAGGTACCTACCTGACTAGCTACTTTTTATGTAATATGTAGACCGAGGCCTCTTAACACAGGTATTATTTACTTAATAGGAGTGCCTTAAACACTGTTTAAATACTGGCATGTAAGAAAATTATTATAAACAGATTTGATTTGAATCTGATTTGACAGCGTAGGTGTTTCATTAAAGAAATAAATCAGCATCCCTCTTTTCAACTAATTCCAACAACAAATTGTGCAGTTCTTATGAAACTAACATAGCGACCATTAGTTTTGGTACTATTGTTAAAGTATAAATATTGTCATGTATAATCTGTATAACAACCATTACTCACTGAGATGTGGCAATAAAACACTGGCACACTGAAACCATGAGAATGAGAAAGTAATTTTCTCTCAACGACTCTTATGGGAAAGACATTCTATCGGTAAATCCGGTAGAAATGAGTTATGTGTAATATTTGAAGCGGTAAAGAAATTGTCGTAAATAGTTATCGTATTAGGTAAATATACGTGTTATGTTTTGGTAGTGATGCTTACCTTAAACACAACAATCTATATGAAATTTGCACTTTCACAAAAAATACAGCTTTACTCAAAAATATCTGTAAGTGACTTGGAGTAATTTTATTTAAGAGAGAAACTGCAATCAAGCTCCGCTCAATGAATTTTATTGCGAAAAAAATGCGAACTCTTTTTTACGTTTAATTAAACGAAATTTAAATGGTGAAATTCTGCCTAGGCCTTTGATATATCCACAGCGTAAAAAGATTTACCAAACATATTATGTATTACAATATGTATTATCATAACTATAAATGTATGAACAAAGAAAATGGCAACCAATAGCCCGTTCGGTGGTAGCAATCCATTTGACCAGAAAATTAATTCCTCGTTGTAATTCGTAAAGAGTGAGAGAGATTAATTAAAACTGTGAGGCTACTGTTTTAATTCACATGCTATATACCGAGTACATAACGCCGCATATATTTAAATAATTGAACTTTTAATTGGTTTGTAAAATGCGAAGATAAATTTTAGAGTTCAGAAGGTGAAGTACAGTTTTAATTGAATACGATCAGTTATTACATATACATCAAAGCTCTAAAAACTTTAATTGGGATGCAAATGCATTTCATATCATTTTGTATTACTACATGCGCAAAAAAAGCACTAATATTTCATTGAATAACGTTGGAAAATTTGGCAAGACTGCCATGCCACAGAACAAAAGACGTCCGCCGAAGTGAACCTTACGAATGGCATAACAAGGACGAGGAATTTTAATAAAAGCCTTATTATCTATTCACAACAGCAGTAGCCTTCTTTTACGAGCTAAACGGCACGGTTGTGGGATCGTGTCTCGTTGTTCTTGTCACAACTTTACTAATATCTTGAAGAACATTTTGAAGAGACTTAATTGTTCCCTTACAATAGGAGCACACAATCTGTGCTTAACATGTGTAACTTTTCGAACTCGCAACAATGATGCTATTCGGGTTATCCGTGACTGGAACTTTAATTATGTTATCTAGCTCTTTATGGGGGTGAAGTTTGAACATATTGTTTTTGATATTTTTTCGTACATAAATTTCTACTCGTTTATTACTAGTGTTTACTACACAGTCTAAACATTTTCTTTTTGATAATGTCAATTAACTGGAAAGATCAGTAACTATGTAATAATCGAGAATATCAACGAATATATGTTATTTTACTTTCTCGAACATAACATGCGTCTATAAGTTAAGACCATAGTTGAAAATTAGGATGAAATTCACATTAGTATGTATTAGATTCTCGGATAAGCCAATGTTTACATAATATGGAAATATTTCTCCAAAGTATATTTGAGGTTACATCAATTCACCACAATGCTATTTCATAACCTTTGGGGATTATAAAGGGTACATTTGTGTAATCGCGGCATATGGCAAACCACCCACGTGATTGGATCAATTCCTGAAACTACTGTATTATACATACATTCATTAAACATAGATTTAATTGATATTGCTGTTGATAAATCAGAGTATAAAACATTTCAAAGCATTTGTTTATTTTTTCGAATTGATGAGCACAATGTCAAGTAATTTGTAAACGAGCGACAATGCAATGGATGACAAATTATGGAACGACGTTTCGTTCCATCCATCAGACTTTAGCGTTCATCTTTTGTCATAATATTCTGTAAAAAATCATCTAACAGAAATAAAGTCAATCTTTGGCCTGAATGCAAAAATTTCATTTAAAAGTCGTCAATCAAATTGCCATTACCAAAATCATCAAGAAGTTTTCTTTTAAATTAAGATACCTAGAGTACCAAATACGTACCTACTGAAAGTCAACCAAGTAGATATGCCTACTTCAAGTCAGGTCATAAAATACAGAATTGCTTTTAGGATTTTGTTGTGGAATAATGTACAACGATTTAACAACAATGTATGAATTTTTTCAGAAGGCATGCATACGTACATTATGAATCCTTTATTTTAGTGGATATGAAATACATACGTACATATAATCACGCCTATATCCCCGGATAATTAGACAGAGGTGAATTATCACCCACATTTCACCAATCATTGAATTAGGTCCCACGTAATAGCGGGTGAACCTGTTGCCGTCTTCCAGGCACTATTTTTGACTCAAACCATTCATCTTGAGGCCGAGTCAGGGCTGTATATATGTGTCTGATGTTAAACAGCCTGATCCCTTAATCGCCTTGTACGACACCGCATGGGAAGAGACGTAATGGTCCAAATTCTACTCTGCTGGGAACCACTTGGTATAAAATTTTAAAAAGAAGTATTTTTTTCTTTATAGCTTCACATGGAAACTGAAAAAGAAAATACCAAGTGTAACCTATAGTAGGCCGAATACATCTTTGATAACGGTCACAAGTTCATTGATATTCTTGAGAGAGAGTGCCGATACGACCTTAAGGCTGGGTCTGCACTTAGCTGTAATTTACAGTTTAATTACTGGGTTAGGATAGGGAGAAGGCGGTCCTATCAGAAATTTATGCGGTACTCCACATGACATAGTTGAGAAGTTGAGTCATCCTTTCATTACGTGCGTTCAATAGAACTCATCAATTATTTGATCATAGAGTAAGATATTATCAAATGTGTAATTAATAAGTACCTAAGTCAGAAATTCAATAGCTTAAATTTCTCCTGATACTGCTCCGATACCGTTGAGTACACGATCTTAATTAAACTCCGGTAACAGGTGTCTAGACTACAGACATACATACCATCTCTACATTCTTGAAAAAAATGGTGATTTTCAAATCCCTTCAGGATGGATAATTAACCTAAGCTCTTCATAGAATATAAATTAAATACTCGATGGAATACTTCTATACACAAATTGACATTCAGACAATACTGGTTAGACTAGAATATTACACTGAAAAATTTTCAAGTGTGTTTAAATTTTACAAAAATAAATGTTAAAAATGTATTTTCTACTCTGTTTAAGCGGAAGCTTTTCGGCTAGACATCACAATATCTTAATGGTTAAAATATGAGCTACCTACAAGAACTTTTTCTTCTACTTCATCTTAGCGTTAATCCCAGTCGCATCTGAAGCGTTCACCTTGGAGTCCGGGGTCCACTTTACCAGTCTAACTGTTAATTTGGCTGAACTTCGATATTTTCTGCGAAGCAACTGCCATTTGTCCTCCACAACCCAAAGGTGATAAACATTGCAGTTAGACCAGTTGTTAGACATTTTTAGGGACCGCCGGCTTAACGTACTCTCCGAGATACAACAACAATATTTACACTTAGCGGGGATCGAACCCGTCTCCTGCGTAGCGACCGCGTTCACTATCGCCAAACCTACCAGAACTATAAAAGTGAAATTATCCAAACAAAATCCAATACAAACAACATTGAAAGCCTGAGCCTATTTGAATTCTGAAGGAGTTAGTACAATAAGTAATGACCCCAATCGTTCCGAAGCGCCCTTATCCCACATAGTGAGTAAAAACTCCGACCATTTATTTGATTCTTGCCGGGGATCCTTCTTTTCTCTTCTTTTATTATATCGTAAACACTAATGAATACCCAATTAACTTTTCTCGGATTGCTCCATTTAAAGGCCCTTGCGCTCTTGAAGTTTTTTGTTATAAGGCTCGCCATATAAAAAGCGGTTACCATTGCCTGTTGAAATTTGACATTTAATAAAAAAAAATATTTAAATTCTAAGAATAACGATCACAATATTAATAATAATGTAGTAGGTAGCTGTGGCGAGAAAATAATTTGACTGCTACTTCAGTGGCTATAGGTTCGGTTCCTGTTCAGAACAAATATTTCTGTGTATAAATATATTACTCTGTGGGTATTTCTATATCCCATATTGTAATGTCTTATTAGAAGATATCTTTCATTTCGGTTGATTTTATAGGTACCGTATGATATGATTGATATGATATGATAGAATTATTATTAAAATACTGATTTTCAGCAATAAGTGTTATTTAATAACTGTTGACGACGCAATAAGTGTTATTTAATAACTGTTGACGACTGAAAAAATAAGAAACTGTCTATTATTAAAGTTACAGTAATTTATAAATAATAATTATCTGAATTTTCTTCACGAATTCAGTGAAAATCGTTTACTCGATAACTTTCCCAAACAAATTATTGTCTATATTCGATTTACATATGTACCTACTGAAATTACTGTTATTGAGCACCCACATTTGAAACCAATAACATGCCTATCAATTACCATAACGTTATTTTGTACATTGCGTAGGTATATTAATGTGCTCCTTTATCAAATTAATCACCACATAATATTCATTTACGCTGAATATGATTCTCACCCGCTTAGTTCAACGAAATAGTCGTTCCAAAGAACCAGAGATGGTTGATCTTGGTAGTAGGTAGATAGATAAATAGGTGTAGGATCTCCACATTAGCGTTAGTAACGTAGAAGTGCCGATATTTTTATTTCTGCGAGACCTCGTAAGACAGTTTATTGGCTTTTGTTTTTTAATTTTGGTGTTGTGACTGTATTTTCTTTGGTAGTTCGACTGGATCTTCTGGATTCGTCTGGAATCGTTTCGACAGATTACCAGAATGTAACTTTGATAATATTTGGCGTTAATTTTTGGCCCCCTTCTATTATTTCTGTGTTAGTGAAGTAACAACTCAAAATGTAACTTCGATGTTACTTTTACCGTATTACATACTCGAGACAAAGTTTTTATTTTGTTTTTGATTATGAAAGCGAAAGTAACACAGAAAGTGAATCAATAATAATTATTAGACATGGACATTTTTTAGGGATATTAGATTGATGGTCCTTTTTTATACCACTTAGGTGGCAGACAAGCACACGGCCCACCAGATGGGAAGTGATTACTGTGACCTATAGACGTGTGCAACACCAGAGGCGTCACACTCGCGCTGCCGACCCTGAAGAAACCTTCTAATGCCCCTATTGAAGAACCCCATATTGAAGGCGCATGGGAACTTGCTACACATATTGAGTAAGGCACATGTACTTTTGCCCATTTTTATATTTTTGTACTTGATTGGTTTCACCTCCCGGCATTCTCAAAGGCAACCTGCAACCTACCGCCTTTTGCGATACAGGTCGAAAGTAACGTAAAATAGTACAAAAGTTACATTCTGGCAACGCTACGATTAGCTTTTGTAACTTGAATCTATTATTCTCACAATCAAATGAGACAGTTCAACCCATTTTTTTTTTTTTTTTTTACGTGCTCAATATCCCCACAGATACCTCCCCACCGGAGCCGGTGGGGAGGTATCCGGGGAGGTATCCGGTTATGTTGGACTCGAACCGACTAAAACGCACGCCGCCTGCGGGTCGCTTTGGTTGCCGAAGGTGAGGTTGACAGGCATATCCCTCGCACCCCGGCCGACCCAGGGCCATCTCTCACGATCTGGCCCTCTTCTCTCGGGTGTGTGGGGACTACAGAGTCCCCAACTCGTTCCCGGTAAACGGGGAGGCGCGTCAGGCGCGCCGCCGCCGCGGCCTGCTTCTGTTAGGGTGACAGGCGGCTCCACCTGTCACCCCCAGGCCGGCGCTCATGGGGGGCGGAGGTCGTTCATCGACCTCCGACGCCCGAGTTGCCTTCGTACGCGGGCAGCTTGGCTTGCGATTCGTCGTCGCTCCCGCTGCCGCTCCCGCCCCGCCTCCTCCTTCACGAGCATTACTTGCTCGCAGAAGGAGGCGCCGGCCGCCCACGCATCCGCGCAGCGGACCATCGCCGCGAGCAAGGTGGAGAGCGTGAGAACCCTCACTCCCAGGGCCGCCACAAGCTCCCGCCTCGGCGTCTCCCACGCCGGACACTCGGTGAGCGTGTGACAGTTCAACCCTAGACTATAGCTGTCATAATGCACCTATTAAATTATTTAAGTATATATAATATGTTTTTGATTTAAAACCAGACCTAACGTGGCGTTATAAAAACCATTTTTGAAGTAAAATATGCATGAAAGAATGATTTATGAAAGAAAATTGTATTACTTAACTAAAAACAAAATTCACATTTTTCAGGAGTAGAAATATGAAAAATATATTTAAAGATAAAGATTCAATACGAAAATTAAATCACCAAACGTAGTGGGAATAGACAAGAAATATGTGAGATCTCGCCAAGAGCTGGTCTAACGCGCAGCATTATGTGCTTATAGTCTGAGATTATGCGTTTAATATATTGAACTGAACTGAGCGTAGATAGACAAACGCACGTCTGTCTCTCAGATGAATAAATTATTTCTTTCTTTCGAAAAATAGAATATGCTTATATCGTGATAAGGTAAATATTATTATTTTTTATACCACTTAGGTGGTAGACAAGCCCACCTGATGGAAAGTGTACACAGACAGAAAGTGGACAGTAGGAGGTAGGACACGACGGTATCTGCCGTCTCAAATTGAGCAGTCCGTCTGGGGAAGTACCTCCGCCCTACAGAATACCGCGGTTATAATAACCTTGTGTTGTGTTCCCGGTGGTGAGTAGGGTAGCCAGAGCTCACTGGAGAGGTTTTGTGCTGTCAGTGGATAGACCGTAGGCTTAAATTGACACCACTGACTTGTAGGGGCGTGAAATGTTGGCGCGGCGGTCAGGGAGACCCGGTGAAACGGTTATCCGCTGGCCGCCCGCAGGTTGTACGGTTCCCGAACCTGGGGATCACTTAATCTCCGCCCCAGGAGGCTGAACCAGCAGCCTGTGTAAAGTGCCCGATGCTGTAGTCGTGCCGGAGGAGGAAACCGGAGTGGACTCGGCTACAGTATTTGGGAGGGGACCGGGGGCCCTTCCGCCCGCCGCGCCAGCCACTCACACAACCCCAGCATGTCAATGGTGGTACGAAGCCTAGCTTTGTCTTCTGCACTGGGTGCACAGAAACTCTCTATACCTTCCTCCCCCACACCCCCCACATAGGTCATGAAAGGAAAAAATAAGAAGAAAAACGTTACTACAGCGGTACCATCGTCCACAGTACATGTGGATTTCTGTAACATCAGGGGCCTACACACCAACCTCAACGCGGTCCATCTACATTTAAAGACCGCGCAGCCCACCTTGCTTTTTCTGACGGAGACGCAAATATCATGCCCAGCCGATACAGCCTACTTAATGTACCCCGGGTACAAACTCGAGCATAACTTCCTGAGTCGCGCCGGGGTATGCTTGTACGTCCGGGATGATATTTGCTGCCGCCGTCTTCAAGGCCTTGAAGACAGGGACCTGTCAACTCTTTGAGTACGTACGGATCACGGTGGCCACACCCGTATCTTTGCGTGCCTCTACAGGTCTCATAGCGGTGACTTGGGTACAACTCAATTGTTTGAGCATCTGCAGCGGTCTGCGGACAAGGTAATTGAGCAATACCCTACCGCGGATTTAGTATTCTTGGAGGACTTCAACGCTCACCACGTAGAGTGGCTGGGGTCTCCTAGAACTGATTTTGCAGGATGGGCTGCTCATGACTTTGCACTGACCTACGGATTCTCTCAACTGGTGCATTCTATTACTAGAACACCAGAAATAGAGACCCATAGAAGCTCTATACTGGACCTTCTGCTGACTTCGCGCCCGGACGAATACTCAGTAACTGTGGAAGCACCACTTGGTACTTCGGACCACAGCCTCGTTCGGGCGCAAGTGACTCTCACGCGGCCTGAACCACCGCGGCCACCTCAATGGCGGCATGTCTGGCACTACAAGTCGGCAGACTGGGATGGACTGCGAGAATTCTTCGCGTTGTACCCGTGGAGGCGGCTTTGCTTCACTTCAAATGATCCCAGCTCCTGTGCAACAGCAGTAGCTGATGCCCTGCAGAGAAGCAAGAGACCACAAGCAATCTGCATACAGGGCTTGAACCACGGCGCTTGCCAATAAAGATCCTAATATCACTGAAGTGAAGCGAAAGTTGAATGCCGCCTCGAGGTCTAGTAAAAAAGCTACGGCCAGGGCTAAGTTTGAGTTCATCGGCAGAATTGGCGAGCGGCTTGCGCGCTACCCATCTGGCAGTCGTGCATTTTGGTCGCTCGCCAAAGCTGCCGAGGGAAACTTCTGCCAGTCTTGCCTTCCACCGCTGCAAAAATCCGATGGTAGTCTGGCCCATGGCGCTAAGGAGAAAGCCGATCTGTTGGGTAATCTCTTTGCGTCAAACTCGACTATGAACGACGGGAACGCCGAACCACCCATAATTCCCAGCTGTGGTGCTTCCATGTCTGAAGTTAAAATCACGCAACGGGCGGTCCGGCGTGAGCTTAAGTCCCTAGATGTTCGGAAGTCGAGTGGGCCGGACGGTATACCGGCGATGGTGCTTAAACACTGCGCCCCCGAGCTGTGCCCTGTACTTACACGCCTTTTCGCACTCTCATACTCCGCGCGGCAGGTCCCAGCCTCGTGGAAGACCGCATTCGTGCACCCTGTACCTAAGAAAGGTGACAGGACAGATCCGACCAATTACAGGCCTATCGCTATAACCTCCCTACTCTCGAAGGTTATGGAGCGTGTCATTAATACACAGCTCCTGAGATACCTTGAAGGAAACGATCTACTGAGCGACCGACAGTACGGCTTTCGCCACCGTCGCTCAACCGGTGACCTTCTTGTGTATCTCACAAACCGGTAGTCGCAAGCCATCGAGAGTCGGGGTGAGGCACTAGCGGTCAGCCTCGATATAGCAAAGGCCTTCGATCGGGTCTGGCACAAAGGTCTTCTTGCGAAGTTGCCGTACTATGGACTCCCCGAGGGACTGCGAATGGATTGCCAGCTTTTTGTCCAACAGAAGCATCCAAGCTGTCGTCGACGGCAGCTGCTCGGACCGCATGAACATAAACGCTGGTGTCCCACAAGGCTCCGTGTTGTCTCCGACGCTGTTTCTGCTGCATATCAATGACATGCTGTCGACATGTGACATGTGCGGACGACAGTACCGGGGACACGTGTTACACGGGCCGTGCAAATATCCCTCAGTCCGAGGTGGAGAAGAGTCGCGAACAACTTGTGTCTAAAATCGAGACTACTCTCTCTGGAGTATCCGATTGGGGACGACTAAACCTAGTCCAATTCAACCCCACTAAGACACAAGTATGTGTATTCACCGCTAAGAAAACCCCATTCATTGTAGCGCCGCAATTCCTGGGCACACCGCTTACCATCTCCTCGAGTATCGGGATCCTTGGTGTCGATATCTCCAGCGACGTCCAATACCGAAGTCATTTGCAGGACAAGGTTAAGTTGGCATCAAGAAAACTCGGGAGTGCTCAACAGGGCGAAGCAGTACTTCACTGCGGGGCAGCAACTCCTTCTTTATAAGGCACAGGTCCGGCCTCACATGGAGTACTGCTGTCACCTTTTTGCTGGAGCACCTGCAAACCAGCTTGACTCCTTCGACTCGTTGCAAAGACGGGCATTGAGGCTGGTTGACAATCCCATACTCACAGGTAGAGTGTAACCTCTTAGCCTTAGGAGGGATTTTGCCTCACTATGTGTGTTCTACCGCCTATACAATGGTTTGTGCTCAGATGAATTGTTTGACATGATGCCCGTAGCTATATTCTATCATCGCACCTCTCGCCATAGGCAGGGAATTCATCCCCACACATTGCGACCTGAGACGGTGCGCACTGTGCGGTATGAAAGAAACTTCATCCCACGGACACTCAAGCTGTGGAATGACCTCCCTGCTGCGGTTTTCCCAAGCGCCTACAATATGGGGTTCTTCAAGAGGGGCATCAGAAGGTTTCTTCATGGTCGGCAGCACGAGTGTGACACCCCTGGTGTTGCATACGTCCATAGGCCACGGTAACCGCTTCCCATCAGGTGGGCCGTGTGCTTGTCTGCCAACTTAGTGGTATAAAAATAAAAAAAAGTGGTTACCGTGCCCTATGGACGTGTGCAAAATCAAGGGAGTCACACTAGCGCTGCCAACTTTGTAAGCACAGAGTTTCTGTGCCGTCAGTGTGAAAGACGAAGCAGGACAAGCTTTTGGTCTTCCCACTGACAGCACAAAAACTCTGAAGTGAGCACTGGCTACCCTACTAACCGCCGGAAACACAACAAGGTTATTATGACCGCGGTATTCTGTAGGGCGGAGGTACTTCCCCAGTCGGACTGCTCAATTGGACGGAAATACGGTCGTGTACTACCTCTACAATAAGTGAAATAATTGATACCTAAATCATATACCTACTAAAATTGTAGTAAACAATATTTCAGTTTCAAATATTACCCTGATATGAAAGGTTTTGTCGCAGTATACATATCATTAATACATTGATATGTATTGTATACTGTGGTTGTGTATACTAGAATATCAGACAGAATTGCGGGTTTATTGTATATGAAACTGAAAAATGCAAATATGGAAATAGCAGAAAAATGGATAGTACAAAGTAATCCCCGAAACAGGATAATGGTGCGCTCGGTAAGCCTAAATCCCATTTTAACGTCGCGTTGGTAGACGCCCATTTACATCTATATACAAGCTCATGTATGGCACGCGTACATGTTAACAATGTGTTCACAATAATTATGTTCGCCGTGTTTTATGCGAATTCCGAAAGGCGAATTTAAAAGTGACTATAATTT
Organism: Eilema griseolum; assembly: GCA_963662185.1. NCBI lineage: Eukaryota > Metazoa > Arthropoda > Insecta > Lepidoptera > Erebidae > Eilema > Eilema griseolum. Next base: position 21,121,520 of record OY759230.1, on the reverse strand, counting down.
CCTAAAATTTTCATTTTAAACTTCGAACATAACTACTCACACAGTATTTAGACTTCCAATAATCATTTAATTGAATCAGTTTACACTTGCATTCCGTCGAAGCATACAAGCTCGTATTATCGAATATGAATAGAATTAATAACAGAACTAGCGGCCCGGGTCCAGTGAATAAATTCGCAACAAAAAGCAATGGCACTATGGGAGTGTCAATAGAAGTGAAATCTTATATACAAATGTGTTGCATTTGAATTGTCACAATCGGCGAATAGCCACAATCCGTCACAATAGGCGTCATTAACAGTGTCGCGAGTTCAGTGGTTTTCTCATCTCAAAAAATGTTCTATTTGAAATACCGAACGCGCCTTCTATACAGTGTCAACATTTACGTTAAATCGATCCAGAACACAATATTTTTAAACCTATGTATGTACCTAGGTATGATAGAGCAAGCATTCCCTATTCTATAGCAAGATGCCAATTTACTCCAAGAACTCGTAGAACTAGTTAAATGAGGAAGCGTTTGTATCAGACATGCATCGGGTGGCATTGGGTGCCTTTGAAAAATTGTTGCCAATAAGTCTTGGTTCGCATTCGGTGTGATCGTCCGTCACTGTCGGTGTTCAGTCGCCGACGTCGTGCGTTCGAGCCAATAAATGTCGGCATGTCGTGCGGCCCGACGAATCCGCCAGCTGTTACTATTACTCCGATTAACCACCAATGAAATGGTCTAAAATGAGCTTAAAACATTTTTATTAGATTCGTTACTTGAAGTGTTTTACCGTTGCTATTAATTTTGACTTCTTTTAAATTACGAACCAGTTATTGTATTACCACTATTACCCGTGCTTGTAAAAGTGTGCAACGCCATAGGTCAACCATCCGGTAATGTGTCTTAAATTATGAGATATCCGGACGGTTTTTTCAAATAAGTGACGAATGAAGCCTTGGTGTCATCATGCCAATTATACTGATTTATGTAAGTGATCCAAATTGCTCACTATAAAGTGAGCTACTTTGGAACTCTCATCAACTTCGCTTCCTAATGTAGCCCACTTGAGTTTTTACGGTAGTGACTTCGAGTTACCTCCAATCACGAGAGACAACCTTCTTTTTGGTTCTTATTTCGAAGTAAAGCCTGCACCACCGCTTTGTCCGCGGTGAGGTTAACTTCGGCCTAAAGAATTTGATGGGGATCCACGAACCCATGTATGGATATAATGTGTACGTACGTAATAAATAGACCAACGTCATCTAATAAGTTTTTTTTTAAATCCGCTAAGTACACTTCTATTTTCAGTAACATTTGCTAAGAGGATAAACTCGTAGCAAATATGGGAGCAAAATCAGTTCTACTGGCAAATAATTGCTCTCGATGTGTAAACTTATTTGTAAGTAAACATCAGTTCCAATAACATCGGACGATGAGTTAACTTCCTGAAGCTTTATATTACTACTATGATTTTATACTGTTGGTGTGAAAGAAATATCTACTGTCGAAGTTTCAACGCCCCTACTCTCTCACCGGTGTGCTGTGACGCGTATCATTTGCTTATCCGCAATTTCTATATTATATATCAAGTGCTTTATTTATATTCTACAGGTCATGGGCCCAGTATTCAGCTTGAAAAGTTCACACTTACAATTTTAAAATAAGTAGGTACAGTAATATCTACTTAAGTTAAAGAAGACATTGCACGTACAGGTAAACCTAATTTATTTAATAGGATACATGATGCTGTAATTTCAGTACATAGTATTAATCTCAGCACACCAGATCAGTGCCACCGCAGTGTTCAGTACAGCATGTAAAGTCATGGCCGACGTTAGCATACATAATGCTTTGGACAAAGCAAGATTTATTTGACATGCCACGGAGCTGGCTCTACCGCGCTGCACTTACCTTTGTTGCATCTCACATTTCAGTTTACTTAAACCTCCAGATGAGAAAGCATGTTGATCATGGTGCTGAAAATTTACCTGAGATGAATTTCAATTGCACGTAATAATATGGGCTACCGCCTTACGTATTAACAGGATGCTGGGTACACAAATCCTTCCTTGAAATTGTCTGTCCGGCCTTTCTCCTAATACTCACCATATCCTTTTGGGAATGTGGTTTCAACCCGTACGTCGTACACTTTATTGCTTCCTCCCTAAATACACCTTTGACTTACCTCATGAATATTCTATTTATTATTCATACTTACGTGAAGAAAAATTGCAAAAAACCATATACTCGTAGGTAATATGTATATTTTTTGTTACAAATAATTGAAATTTCAAACAATCACTTCAACACTAATGTGAAATAGTCGCTAGCAACTAATGTGTAACAGAATGGATTTCGACCGTCCGATTGTTCAATAGGCTTTAAAATTCGACTGTAGATTATTCATTGATATTTATAATAATATGAACATGAAAGTACTTAGTTAATAACTGATGTGTATCTCGTATGCTCCACAACACAAGCTAACATCCTCGTAAACTCTTAACGTCAAAGCTTACAAGTGTTCACATTGATATAAGTAGTTATAAAACTCAAACATAATAAAAACGTCCCAAATTAACAAGTGTTTGCTGTCTGGAAGAAACATTCAACAAAATTATACCAGTTACCCAGGTCAAAGCTAAAACCACTTTACGAAGAACATTATAAAAGTATAACAACAAAAAGTACATTGCTATATAAGGGAGTTTTGTTTTTATTCCAAAACGAAATTAAAATACAAACTCGCAGCTCGAGGGCGACTGAGTATCAAATTCCTTTTTGTTATTTTCTAAACAGGAGCCATCGTTTTGAACTCGAGTTCTTAAGGAAGTCGTCGCTTACTAAACTTTTTGATTTATAGACTGTGCCCAACGTCTCACACATTCGCTAACGTTCACCATTTGGCCAGAATGGCAAGATAATGCCTCGGGGCTTTAAAAGTTTGATCACTATCGATGTACTTACAGAGTTACACTAATCTCGCTTCATCGGAAAACATAGGTAACAGTAATTTTATATTGTTATGTAGTTTCCAACTTTCATTTTAAGGGAGGTTTCATTGTACGCAATGACAACTTTGACGACCCATCTCAGCTACCAGAAGCAAACCATTTGCCCGTGGTATATTTGCCGTGGAAAACTCATATCACCTATTTGAGCCGGTATTTCTTTTATTTTCAAATAATGTATGGAAATCTGCCGGATTTATTGACATTTGTGATCATTGCTCGACTCCCTTAAGTAATAGCGTGATGCCGTCACGTGCTATGCGGACGACACGCTAGTGACGGCGAGCGGGGCTACACACCGCGAAGCGATCCTGAGAGCCACGACCGCGGTTGCTCAAGTCGTGGAACGGATCCGGCGGCTGGGCCTTGAGGTGGCTTTGCATAAATCCGAGGCCATGTTCTTTCATGGACCTCGGCGCACGCCACCACCTGGTTCCAGCCTCACAGTGGGAGGCACTCTCATCGGCATCAAGCCCCAGATGAAATATCTGGGGCTCGTGCTCGACGGCCGGTGGGACTTCGGGAAGCACTTCCGTAGTCTGGGCCCCAAATTGGCGGGCACAGCCAACGCTCTGGCGCGGCTACTGCCCAACCTGAGGGGCCCGGATGACTCCTGCAGGAGACTCTACGCGGGTGTCGTGCGGTCCATGGCCCTGTACGGGTGTCCCGTGTGGGCGGACACCCTGAGTGATCGGCACATGCTTCTGCTGCAGCGTCCGCAGCGGAAGTTGGCGTGCCGCATCATAAGGGGGTACCGCACGATATCATTCAACGCGGCGAGTCTCCTCGCCGGATCGCCACCATGGATCCTGGAAGCGAGATGCCTTTCGGCGCTATACAGGTTCCGAAGGGCGGCGCGGGAGCGGGGTCACGATCCCGAGCCCGAAGAAATTCGGGCCGTGAGATCCCGGCTCCACGGGGAAATGGTGGCAGAATGGGAGAGACGACTTGGGCAACCAAGCGCAGGGCACGCCGTAGTAACGGCGGTAAGACCCATCATGGGGGAGTGGCTAGAGAGGCCACACGGCAGCCTCTCGTACCGTCTGACGCAGATGATCACCGAGCACGGATGCTTCGGAAAATATCTGCGTCGGATGCAGAAAGAGCCAACGTCCGAGTGCCATCACTGCGACGCGAGCGAGGACTCAGGTCCGCACACGCTCACCGAGTGTCCGGCGTGGGAGACGCCGAGGCGGGAGCTTGTGGCGGCCCTGGGAGTGAGGGTTCTCACGCTCTCCACCTTGCTCGCGGCGATGGTTCGCTGCGCGGATGCGTGGGCGGCCGGCGCCTCCTTCTGCGAGCAAGTAATGCTCGTGAAGGAGGAGGCGGGGCGGGAGCGGCAGCGGGAGCGACGAAGGATCGCTAGACAAGCTGCCCGCGCACGAAGGCAACTCGGGCGTCGGAGGTCGATGAACGACCTCCGCCCCCCATGAGCGCCGGCCTGGGGGTGACAGGTGAAGCCGCCTGTCACCCTTGCAGAAGCAGGCCGCGGCGGCGGCGCGCGTGGCGCGCCTCCCCGTTTCCGGGGATGAGTTGGGGACTCTGTGGTCCCCACACCCGAGAAGAGGGCCAGATCGTGAGAGATGGCCCTGGGTCGGCCGGGGTGCGAGGGATATGCCTGTCAACCTCACCTTCGGCAACCGAAACGACCCACAGGCGGCGTGCGTTTTGGTCGGTTCGAGTCCGACATAACCTCCTCCACCGGGTCCGGTGGGGAGGTATCCGTGGGGATTTTGCGCACGTAAAAAAAAAAAAAAAAAAAAAAGTAATAGCGTGATGAAATTTAGCCTAAAACCTTCATAGATAATCGGACTATTCTACACAAAAAGAATGTTTCAATTCGAACCGTCATATTCGATTAGCAGCGGCAATTTATTAATGTATAAACGGAAACAGGTAGTTTATGCTTATTTTACATTCCTAAAACACGCATAGAACAAATAACAAACTACTTATACAACCAATTTCTGGAAGCCGGTAAGTTTATACCGCTATTTCAGGAGGATAATCTAAACAAATGTGAAGTATATGCTATTGGAAGACGTTCAATCAGACTTTAAGGCGGTGTAACTCGATTTGATGTCGTAACTTTATATTCGCTGAGGAGCAAATTCACTGAGTTTACGTATTATGCATGCAAAGGGATATCGCAGGGTCCAGAAAGCCCCCATAAATACCGTGAAGCGGGTGATTCACTGAAATGAAGGTACCAAAATAGTATAGTAAATGAGTTTGTGAACAAGTTGTCATAACAAATCAATATTATTATATCATCAATTTTGTGCTGTGCGGCGGTTCAGACTAGCTATTGATAGGGCGTCGCGGCGACGACGCTTCGCGATACGACATAAACTCTGTAACTTTTGAAGTGTAATTATTTTCAATATTTAATATTTAGGTACTACCAGAAGGTAAAATGTTAAACATTTTGTATACATAATGTTTATGTATAATGTTTAAGTTCATATAATATGATATTAAGTTTATAAGATAATAAAAATAATAATGATTCCAGCTATAAATAAATGTAATAACGTATTTATTTCTTGATAATTAATATTAATTTACAATTTAATTTAATTTGCAGATAATTTAATTTAATATACATGATTGTAAAATTAATAAGATTAATAAGATATCATATGAAACTATCTATTACATATATTATATAAATAAATTTAATATATATTATTATTATTATATTTTTGCTGTGCTACAGGGCTTATGTTGAAACCTAAATGTCTATAAGATCTGTACAACACATGAACGCAAATAAAGACTATGACTTTGACTTTGAGATTTATGAAATATATATATACATAACATAAACTCACGCCTATATCCCCGAAGGGGTAGGCAGAGGTGCTAGCACCCAAATTTCGCCAGTTTATGTTTAGGTCCCAATGTAATAGGTGGCGAGCCTATTGCCATTAACCGGGCACTTATAAACCTGTGATAAATACACACATAACTTCGAAAAGCATCGAAAAGTCATTGGTGTGTGCCATGGTAAAACCTGGGATCGAACCCGAGACCTCGTCTCAGCAGTCCATACCACTAGGCTACCGTGACTTGTTAAATATACAATTAATAATATCGCATAAGTACGACTGAACAAGTCGTCACCGAAAAATAGTATTTGTAAAGATTAGAAGATGATTATAAGGCGTTACATACATATCAAAATCCCAAAGTTCACAATACCCAATTTCATAATACCTATGTACGAAGGACCGAAGTTCAATATCCCGAATGTTCGTTTAACCGATTGTTCAAAATATCAAAAGAAGTACGAAATCCCGAAGTACAAAAGCCCGAAAATTTGATTTGTGGGTGGTTTTGTTTAGGTGGTTTAAAAAAAAATAACCACGTAGCTAAAGTCCAAGTCAGTGTGTGTGGGGTGGATATTGCGCGCCTCGACATGGAGACTGAACATATAGCAATGCTTGTTATATATTATAAATTACCTATTCGGATCCACGTTAAAACGTACGAAGTAACGTAACGAATGAGCTAGACTAAGAGAAACGAAGGAGTCATTTTAAAACCTTTGTAAAAAGTAACTACAAAAATTAAACCAGTACTCCTGCCATCAGCAACGTATCAAAATCTAATTTTCGGGATTTCGAACTTTCGGAATTCTGTGCTTCGGGATTTTGAACTACGGTATATCGTAGGTAGGTATATAGGATTTTGAAATTCGATATTTTGATACGTAGCCAAATTAGGGCAAACTAAAAAAGGAACTAAGAATAACAACAGCTTAGCAAAATAAAAATCATTCGTAATTTTTGTCCTTCTAAATACTTGTCAATTTTTAATTATAAATTATCGAGATCCAGAAAAAAAAAATAGATATTTTTACCAAATACTCTAAAATTTTAATCTTGACTTCGACAAGGTCTATCTACTGGATCCGCTAGTATTGTACTGGAGAATAAAACTCGATACAGATCGTATAACGATAGAAGCCCTTAAATTATTCATCGAACGTTCGGCGTTTCCAGTGAAGTCAGCCATAAAGAAATATCTAATTAGTACCGACCTTTAAAAGGCGAGAATATCTTTATTCCTTTCGTTACAATAACCTATTGATAAATTACTGAATAAAATTTTGAAATTAAAAAGTGTCGGTACTTGCTATTGTACTTACAACTAAGGTAAAATATACAATATCGTTTTTGATCTATGGCCGTAAAATCGGAAAATGCGTAATATTGTACATAAATTTTCACATAATATCGGGCTAGTTTTACGTGACACGTGACATAGGTTCATGTCAAATTTCATTGTCGCGTTTTATTTACGTACCTACTAAAAACGTTATAAAAATACATGGCTAGCGTGGTTTAAAATTAATTTAACCAAGTGTAAGTATCCCTAATTCTAAACAAACTGTTATGTGGATTTTTCTTTTAATTTCTTATTGAAAGTCAACAGGCTATATAAAATTATAGCCGTGTACCAAATAATATAGGTACACAAAGTACAACAAATTTAAGTTTCTTTTAGGCACCTGATCCACTGCAAACGATTACCGAGAAGCTAGTAAAGCTACAAGAGCTAGTTCGTATTAATCACTGCTTCGCTGGACTAGCAAACCACAGCAATACATAGTTTCTCAGCAAGTTTTGACCGCTATGCGATGAGTTACCCAGCGCTGTTATCTTGTTCCTGATTGTGTCATAATAGTGAAGAGTCCAGCTAGCATAGTAAAAACTTAGCGAACAACTAGTAACAACGTTATTTTACTGACGTGGGACCATGCACGCTATTGTACATGTCTAGATCGGGAAAAAAGTTGACAACTGGTTGCTTTCAAGTCGTTGCTTAATCTGATTCAAGATAACAAAAATATTTTTATATTTCTTCTTCTTGATTTCTATATGTTTTTGAATAAAAAATAATAATGATTCGCTAAGAAGGCGTATACAAAGAATACACCATCTCTATCTGACTGTGTTGTAGGAAGGATAGCGTTCCTCTCCATCCGATAGTTAATGTAAAGCTTTGCAAAAGTGCCCGTTTGATGGTACAGGGAACTAGTTAAATAATGGTACAGGGTTACAACTAAGCCTATGTACGTATTTAAAATATAATTTAACCTAATAAATATTTTAAGTACTTAATTACTTTCAAGGGATCATTGTTATCAGGGCCCTATATTACATTATAAAAGCGTCCTTTGTTAAAAGTTATATCGCTTTCTAATTCTAACAATACATTTACTCATAAAAAGAAATCGTAAGGCACCAAAAGTCGATTTCCTCACGTCATGTGATCCAAGGATAACAATAGACTTTTCAATTTGTGGAAATAGAAATGCGTAGAATATTTTGATTTAAATGCAGAGTATTGTAGAAATAAGTGCCTACAATGCTTACGAAAATTTAGGAGTCAAGCATTTTTATTAAAAAAAACTGTTTCTGATCATACCTGTTGTCATATGTCTGCCCCGTAACTTTGGTAAATAGTTGTTACGAGCATAACTATAAATAGAACTGCACTGCATACTGGGTATTAGTCAGTATATCACAAGTATTCCATATTTATACGCTCTGGCTTTCAATAAAATTACTGAATACAGGGAGTATACCTAGTACCTCTAGTGGACTAGTAATAGTAGTAGTCGGTACTGAATCACCCACAGGATACACAATTTAACTATGTCAAGCTACTGTGCCTACAAACACGTGTCAAAGTTTTTATTCGTACGTTTCTAGTTCCTTTCTCTATTGCAATTATTTAAGGTTTGTCTTTAACAGTTTCATGGTTTTGTGGGGAATAACAAACCGAGAGTACTTGGGCGATAGTTTTATCGGTCTGAACTTGATTGTGCTAACAAAGCTAGACAATTAAACGCTTAGTTTGGTGTTTCGACGATTGTTGTTATTTCTATATCAAACTCTCCCGTTTTCTATACCCTCCGTATCTGCACCTGACAACACGTAAGTGGTATAATGATTTCACAGATCATGATTACCTTTGTGCAACGAAGCAAAAAGGGCAATCAAGGGAACACCTGCCTTGTAAGGGACTGTTCGTGGATTCAAATCATATCCAAGATCTTGACTTTTTTTTCAATCTAAAATTATACCATTACGATTTACTTTTTTGATAACCCATGTGCTTGATCGCTACATTTTATTAAAAATAATTTTCCTTTTAGACGTTTTCTATTTCAAATTTCAATTAAATAAAGGTGCAATGGTATACCTACTACAATTCAACATCAATATCCGAAAATTCACGCACATAATAACATTAATGCATTCCTGATTCGGAGGGACATTCCGGTAATAGCTTTGGATATCCACGGAATTCAGGGTTCTATTTGGTTACCTACCTAGCAAGATAGCGGGCACATCAACTAAATTACTGTCGACTGAATGACGAACTAATAATTTTGGAGGCATTTAATTTTAGACATTAATACTCAGTGTTGTGTATCACTGTCTATATGTTGCTGTGCAAGTTGTCATAAATGTTTTATTCGTGTTCAGAAAATTCATTTCTTTTTACATCGTTGAATGTTAAAATGTAGAAATACTGTTTTGAACTATTTTGAATACGTTGACTTAGAAGTTTGATTTTTGCAGATTCATGACGTTATAAACCTGAGTATGTGGTATGAATTTCAACTTGATACCCCAACGCATTCCTGAGAAAAAGGTCTTGATAGATAGACGGACAAGGGAAAAAAATGGAATTCTTATAGGATCATAAGGGTTCCGCTTTTATTTCCTCTTGAGGTACGGAACCCTAAAAGTACTTATTTTATACCGTACTTGATAAATTTGATGCAAATAGAGAATTACTTAGAGAAATTTCACCAATAAACCGTAAAGTATTATTGAAAGGAATTGCTGAAATCAAAGTTATGTTTTGCTTTTAAAAGTTAATCGAAGCGATTTACGTAAAAGCTTGGTTCCACCGTATTTTTTTATTTTTTTTCATTATGATGTACTCGTTGTTAAACGATTACTCATACAATTACAATCTAGACCTTGAGGCTAATAAGTAATTTAAATTTAACTTAATTTACTAACACTTACAAGTTAAGAATGTATCCATTGACACTTTTCTTATAGTCTCTATTGAAATTAAAAGACACTTTGTTCTTGTGTTCTTTAAACGTAGCACTCACTGTACTTAGTTACACTGACTTTACTAAAGTAACTTAAAAGGTTTAGTTCGTTTTAGTCTTCTCACTATGTCCGTGGTGTCAAGTAGCTAAATAGCCTCGACGTTCACATGAAGAAGCCTTTGTTCGTGTGCTTCAGCGTGTTTCTTTATAACATCAGTTACAAGATCTCGGTGGATGTCCTCATTTCTGACGTACCAGGGAGCATTTACTATAGTCCGAAGTACCTTATTTTGGAATCTTTGTATGATTTCAACGTTAGTCCGTCTTGTACATCCCCAAAGTTGAATGCCGTATGTCCATACAGGCATGAGTACTTGCTTGTATAAAAGTACTTTGTTATACACTGACAAGGTGGAATGTCTGCCAAGTAGCCAGTACATATTTTTATAACGTATGTCTAGCGCCTGTCGTTTCTTTTTGACATGAGCCTTCCAGCGAAGTTTTGCATCTAGCGTCATGCCCAAGTATTTTGCCGTATTTTCGTATGGTATTACACGATTATTAATGTGTACTGATGTATGTTCAGCTCTTTGGTTTGTGAAATCAATGTGTCGATTTTGACTCATTTAGTTTGATTTTCCATTTTTTTGTACAGTCGGTGATGGCATTGACGGCAATTTGTACCTTCTCCACTGCTTCTTTGTGGTTGACACCCGTAGCCATGATAGCTGTGTCGTCTGCAAATGTAGCTATGACGCTGTTGTTTGTTTCAGGGATATCGCAGGTTTACAATAGGTACAGGATAGGTCCAAGAACACTTCCTTGCGGTACACCAGATTTTATTTGTTTGATATCTGAATAAGCATCTTCATGTCTCACTCTAAATGTCCTCTTAGTTAAATAGGATTCTAAAATGTCCACAAATTGTTTAGGGATCATTTTACCTAATTTATATATAAGACCTCTATGCCATACTTTATCAAATGCCTGAGCTACATCCAGAAATACTGTAGAACAAACTTTCTTTTCTTCTAATGTTTTTGCGATAATATTGGTTATTCTGTGTATTTGGTCTATTGTGGAGTGTTTTTCTCTGAAACCGAATTGGTAGTTAGGAATCAGTTCTTTATCTTCAATAATAACTTTTAAACGCTTGAGTAGTAGTTTTTCGAACAATTTTGCTACAATTGGCAAGAGTGATATGGGTCTGTATGATGTTACTTCATGAGGTGGTTTTCCTGGTTTAGGTATCATGATAACTTCAGCAACTTTCCACATACTAGGCACATGTTTTAATCTAAATGTGGCATTGATGAGTGTTGTAAGCTTTACAACTGCTTTACGTGGGAGATTTTGTAGGAGTTCTCCAGTGATTAGGTCGTATCCCGGTGATTTCCTTTTAGCCAAATTTTTGATCATGTTTTTAACTTCTTTTGGGGTAACAAGTTTTATTTCTAAGTTGTCATACTGCGTCACGTCCAGTGCTATACTTTCAGAGCTTTCCTCGCTGATCGTTTGAAAAATTTGCTCGAGATGTTCTGCAAATACAGTTGCTTTCTGTTCATTATTTATGGCCCAATTGCCATCTATTTTTTTGAATAGGCGAAATGTGAGTGATGGGCTTTTTTAAGCTTTTAGTGGCTTTCCATAGTGAGTAATCAGAAGTGCCATTACTTGATAGTTGACTAAGGTAATTATTTGTTGTCTCGTTGTGAAAATCCTGAATTGCTCTACTTAATCTTTTTGTGAGTTTATTTAGCAGAGTTTTATCAGGTGGATATCTACATTGTTGCCACTTTTGCCTCTGGATTCGCTTTATGGCTATAAGATTTCTAATTTCCACTGGATATCTTTGAGTTGCAACTCTTCTTTTCATTTCAGGTGTATTTCGCCAAGCGCAACGTTGGATGTCCGTAATAAACTTTGCAACTTCGTCATCTACTTGCTGTTTGTCTTTAAGGGTTACTTTGAGGTCTATACAGCAGTCTAAATCAAATTGAAAGCTCTCCCAGTCAGTGTATTTGTTCACTAAGGTTGGACTGTTTTCTTTTTGTATTATTGTCTCGCTTAGAGTTAAGATGATGGGTGAATGATCGGAATGCATGTCATAGCCTTCTTCTATATTAAGGTATGCAGCTGATAGATTCTTATAAATAAAGAAGTCTATCAAATCTGGTTTTCTTCCAATATCGGTAGGCCAATAAGTGGGTTTCCCCGTTGAAATCACATTGCACTTGATTTCTCTGATAGCACATAGCAATTCCTTACCCTTGGTATTAGTTAGTCTAGACCCCCAAAAAGTGTTCTTTGCGTTAAAATCACCTCCAAATATGAAGGTGTTTCCTAGAGCTTTCAACATATTACTGTACTGCTCTGTTTTCAGCGCATACTTGGGTGGAATATATACAGCTGATATAGTAATATCATGAAGTTTGGTTCGGATTACAACAGCTACAGTTTGTACAAATTGTTCTTCACATTTATGTTTTAAATAATGGTAGATTTTTTCTTTAATAATGATGGCACTGCCACCACTCGCAGTGTTGTTGGGATGCAGTGCATGATATATGTTATAGCCTTTAATATGAATAAAAGATTCTCTTGTAAAGTGAGATTCTGATATGAGGCATACATCAATTTGCTTTGTTGTTAAGACTGCTTGCAACTCGTTTCGTTGCTTAAGGAGACCGTTTGCATTCCACGTCATAATTTTTAGTACGTTTTTCATTTTTGGATGTATTGAAAAGGTAATTGTTTGTTCTCAATGTTTCTTAACCTTTGGTCAAAGGAAGTCAACATGCTTAAAATTCTACTAATATTTTCGTCTACTACTACGTGTTATCAGAATTCGGGGACACCGTTGGCTGTGACAGTGACTGCGTTGCTTTTGTCATTTGCGCAAAAGACACACTACTTGTTACCTTTTTATGAGTAGAACGGGTTGGTTGTTGTCTCTCAGCAGCAGGGGCCGGGATATTAGGCGTAGCTACTTTTCTTTTGGAGGCTTTATTTTTCAATTGCTGTAGTTCTTTAGCTACAATACACCCTCTGTAATTAGCCGGGTGAGGCTCGCCACAGTGCACACATTTAGGTTTTGTAGCTATTGATTTTGTACAGTCCTTGGTGAGGTGTTTGCCAGTGCACTTTACACACCTTGGTTCCTTTGAACAGTATTTTTGGGTATGACCATATGCTTGACACCTTTTGCATTGTGGGATTAATTTAGATGTTTTTAAAGGCTGCACATCTACCTTACAGCCAAGTATGGCCTTAATGCCATAGATGTGGTTAATGTCTTCATCTTTTTGGAATGATAACATAAACATGTTAAGAGGTTCCTTCGTCCTCCAGCTTAGTTTATTGACAGCTTCCTGAATTTTATAGCTTTAGCATTCAGGTCTTCTACTATTCTGTTTGGCAGACACGACGAGTGCAGGTTTTTGACCATAACTCGTATTGGTCTGTCTTGTTTATTCTCATACGAGTGCCAGAGACAGTTATTTTGCAACAATAATTTCGTTACAGCTCTGTATGAGTCTTCATCCTTGGCGTTTATTTTAACGGTTTCCCCGTTCATCATCTTTACGATGAATGAATCCCCGTTTAGACTGGTCAAAAGAAGGTCGTAGAACTGTTGGTAGTTCCTGATTTTTTCGACTATGATTGGTGGAGGTTGTGGTACCCTTTTTCTTTTGGTTTCTCGGGTTTTGTGCCATCCTGAGATTCTTTTAAGCTTCCTCCTTGTGAAGGAGGAGATAGTGAAATGTTTAATTTCCGTTTCTTCCTACTTTTTTGTCTTACCCACTCTGTTTCTCGGGCAAGTTCCTCATCATCAGTCCCATATTCGACTGCCTCTTGTGGTTTATTATTCGTTAATTGTTCCTTCCCTAAAGGAACATTCTTTTGTTCCTGAATCAGTTTCAGCTGTTGTTGAAGCGATTCTATCTGACTACTGAGGTCTTTTACTAGTTTTTGTAGTTCGAGGCGTTCATTCTGTTCCTCTTTGTATCGGGTGTACAACTGATGCTCGAGTTCAGTTTTGAGAACTACTTTGCTTGGTGAACCCATAATTTAGTACAAGTTATAATTTTAAAAACTATAACTTACCATTTGTTTGCACAATTACACATGATTCACTTAAGGCGGTATGTAGGTCATCGCGGCGACTGTGTCGTCAAGACGCGCCGGAATGGGCTGCTGCGTCAACAGTTTTACACGAGCGCGAACTTGTGCAAGAGCGTATATGACGCGACCGTTCTCGTTAGAAGTCAACTGACCACTGTGGTTCCACCGTATAAGAACCCTCCTTTATCGATCCTTTTGTATGAATATTCATATTTCAATATCTATATAGATGTTATATAAATGTGATTACACAGACATTTCTTTACTTGGGACTGTTCTTTATACTTGTTTATAATAACAATATAAGTTTCGAAGGCTTTCCCTTTGTTTGTTTATTTGATATTTCCGTGTCTTCAAACATCAAACAAAAGGATCGAAATTGTGTTCTGAAAGGATGTAAGTATAAGGTGACACACGCTGATTCGTGCTTATACTGTTTTCTGTATATTAAACGAATAAAAAAAGGACAAAAGATAAACAAAATAAATTATGCTTTCAATCACATATCGCTCTATATTTGAAGTTTTTTTGAGTGTATTTTAATGGTAAAAATCAGTCTTCAGTCAAGTCTTAGGACACTCCTCCCGTTCTTAGATCGCGCGTAATGACTGTACCTATTAGATTACTTGCTTAATCATGCTAGCTAATTGTTTTCTTTATATATATATATATATTTATACTTTACATACGTTTCTGACTTCGCTGTTCATAAGAACAAAGTTTGATTCGTGAAAGGCTAATCAATTAAGTTACTTGTGCGTTTAAAGGCATGAGCACAAGAACAGTACTGTGTAAGTGATGGTTACTCGAACAAAGAGTTACCTGTAGTGCTTGCAGGGCAAAGATGATAGGGAGAATGGAAATTCCACAGCTGGGCGACTTAGAATACGAACGGGAAATCTTGTACTTGATTGTACGCACTTTTTTAGCACAGATGTGAGTAACGTGACAATATTTCAAGAGACATAACGTTCCGAATATTTTTCTTGCAAGAACATCAATACCTTTGAATTCCATGAATACTATTAGGTTTGTATGAATGAATCACTGAAATGTTTGTACACACATAACTTTTCAAATACTGAACTAATTGGATATTTTTTTGTATTAATCGTTAATCGTTATTGTCAGAACAAGGTTCGTATGAAAAAAAAAATTAAACAGAACAGAATGTGCAACGAGTGGAGCCGCGGGCAACAGCTAGTAATAGTAATTTAGCATTAGCAGTCATTGTTCATAACATTATTGAGAGATGTGAAATCTGCATCGAACGTACTTATGATACGAGAGCTGACCCAAGCCCATTATGGATTGACGATGTAAGTTAAACTTGCTTTACATCACGTGGGAGGTACGTACACGATGTCTGGTCGAAGGCTTAACACGCGAGGTTCTCCTAATATTACTTAGCAATTCGTGTAAAATATAAGGGTTGACCGCAAACTTTGGCCGTAGTTAAACCACTTACAATCTGAACTACGAGCAGGCCGCAGAAGAATTTAGCAAAGGGGTAAGGTCCCTAACATTTATGACTTGATTTATGGCATGATTAATGTTGGGTCCGATAATGATCTGATTAGTGCCGGGTTAACAAGTACGCGTTGGTTAACTCGTATGAGTTACGAACTTCTTTATATAGAGGCTTGCTGAAGCCGACAATTATTTTAAAATTGTGTTTTTCCTAACAAACGACTTTTTGTTATGACCGGTTTATATAGTAGCTACCATATTGGAACGACTGTTTATTTGTTATTAGTTTTCATAGAATTTAATAAATTCTATACACCTACATTACTAATACTTAGACTCCCAAAAAAGACCCATCTAATCTCCAAATCAGAAATCGAGAAAGTAATGATTTATTTTACATCGTTCTGTTTTTAATGTGCAAGAAAGTTCCCCTGTAAATTATAAGTAATGAACCTTTTTAACAACTTCAGCTAAGTTTAATAGGCACTTATTTTTCATAAAAATAACACCTGAAAACACATTATGCGCAAGTTAAAGAGTTCTTTTAACATCTTTCTTAACATTATCATACCCTGTTATACTTGTTTGGAACTTTTTGCAGTGACATTGAGGGAAAAAGCAATTTCGCATTGAAATAGTTGTAACAACATTGTCGTGGTATAATCTTATTCAAGCAAAAACAACTCATCTCTATTCCGTACGATAAGGCACCAGATGTTGCTTAATTTACACCGAATATGTGATGCCAAACACAAGTTGCAGCGTAGAAATAGTAAACAATTGTATTGATTTAGAGCTAAACCAATACTATTGTTCTCTTTAAGTTTTAATTTACTTATTTAATATAATCATACATTGTTTTTACAGATTGTATACAAGACAACAATGTATTACATAATTATCATAAGTGATAATTATACCTGTGATATTTATTAACTAGGAATAACACTAATAGTTTCGCAACTTTTGTTTCAGGGCTCACATGTAAGGAGTATGATTCAATAAGTTAGTACGGGAACTAGAACCTCAAATGTCTGCTCCCTTGGCGCTAGCCGCAGCATGGTGTTAGGAACACGCAGTCTCAACGCTACCAATACCTGCGGGTTAGTCGATTTGCCACGAAAGACCTGTGCCTCGATTCCGCTAAAGCACCACTGTCATACCACAGACACTGCTAAAATCCATTTTATATTAGACTTTAAAGCCATACTTTTTAAGTCCAAAATTACAGAGAGAATGAGAAGTATCGTGGAACGCTTTTCATTTAATTTTGGACTTTAAGAGTACAGAGATAAAGTCTAAAGTTTAATTGCGTTTATTTTAATTGTGTTTAATGTCATTATTTGCGGTGTCTGTGGTATGACAGTGGTTTTGCTTTAGTACAATCGAGGCACAGGTATTTCGTGCCTCGGTTCTACTAAAGCCTGGAATACGTCCTTAGCCAAAGCCAAGCTTCGCTTAGCTCCAGCTTTTAATATCCAACCGTCCTTAATACGAAAGTAGTTGGATACATAAGTGTACAGAACACATAATAGTCCATATTGTTTGAGGTAAAGATACCTAGTAAATATACCATACCATATATATTATTTTATACAACTTAGGTGGCAGACAAGCACACGGCCCACCTGATGGAAAGTGGTTACCGTGACCTATAAACGTTTGCAACATCAGAGGAGTTACACCCGTGCTACCGAACCTGTAAGAACAGAGAGTTTCTGTGTCAGTGTAGAAGAAACAATCAGGACAAGCCTTTGGTCTTCCCACTGACTGCACAAAAACTCTCCAGTGAGCTCTGGCTATTCTACTCACCGCCAGGATCATAACACGAGGTTATTATAGCCGTGGTATTAGTATTAGTAACTTATTTAATCATACCATATAACTTCTAAAAATTTCACTATTATAATTGAAATAAAATGTAGATGTAGGCATGTATCACAATTGTACCTATTTAAGTATCGTAATCACCGTTAAATATTTCGACTCTGTCTAGAACCTAAAAACTATTCAAAAAACTCTTTTCATAGGAATAAAAGTACTAAAAAGGAATTCCTGTATTCAACGTAGATAGTGCAGTACACTTAGGGACGATCACTCACAATATCTACTCAATAAGTAGGTACGCGGAATAGGACAGAATTGAATTTCTTAGTCATGTTCTCAGCTGCGTTACATTGAAAGCTCGCCTCCTGCCTACACGTTTTTCGTTGAACCCCGAGAATTTACATGAAACACAATAAGTTTCGGTAAGAGGATACGGAATATGAAGGATGAATTTCGAAGGTTACCGATAGTCCCGCGAAATCGTGATTTAATCATTTCGATCACGTTCTTTTTTGGAATTCATACTCACATACTCGAGTATAAGCATATCAAAATATATTTTTTATTTTTATACTACTTAGTTGGCAGACAAGCACACGGCCCACCTGATGAGAAGCGGTTACCGTGGCCTATGGACGTATGCAACACCAGGGGTGTCACACTCGCGCTGCTGACCATGAAGAAACCTTCTGATGCCCCTCTTGAAGAACCCCATATTGTAGGCGCTTGGGAAAACCGCAGCAGGGAGGTCATTCCACAGCTTGAGTGTGCGTGGGATGAAATTTCTTTCATACCGCACAGTGCGCACCGTCTTAGGTCGCAATGTGAGAGGATGAATTCCCTGCCTATGGCGAGAGGTGCGATGATAGAATGTAGCTACGGGCATCATGTCACAATTTCAGTTCATCTGTGCACAAACCATTGTATAGGCGGTAGAACACACACAGTGAGGCAATTTATTCGAGGTAATTGACATCACTTTGAAAATAAATCTTCAAAAGAATAAACAACTATTTTCAAAAATTTATTGTTTTTCTAAAAGGTTACATAAAATGTCGAAGATGCATGCATGTATGCAACGCAATAGAGGTGAACTATATAATCATAGAGAAAACCTCATTTCGGGCACCGAGTAGCGTGAACAATCTTTGCCTTTCATAACTGTGGACTTGACGCAATCACTGTCACCAGAAAGTAGCCAAAGAAGTTCCAAGTTAGTCACTCACTTTCTTTCCGAACCTCCCATGATGGAGTGAGAGACTTCTTAGGATCAAATCTTTGCCTATTTACGACATTTACTGCGAAGTGCGAATATTTCTGTGAGCCCATCAACCTCAATGTATGTATTGTACTTATTATTATTATAGCTATTAATATTCTATCATTGTATATTACATAACCTACAGTTCCTGGTGGTGAATTTGCATAAAACATTATTCTTAACTTCGCTAACAATATGTTTCAATAATTTGTAATCGATGTAACATGAAACATAAATCTTCATTAAATCCGACTGTGTACATCGTTTATGTTAAAAGAAACTTGAAGGTAGGTAAGTACTCATAACTTGGGGTGGCGACGTAACGCCCGTTCCCTCTTTTCAGGTAAGATGGGCACCGTGATTCCCATACATGAGGGAGCCATCTCCAAACCGTAGATGTAAATGGCTAAGGGTCAGTCGGGTTTCGAGGGTTGCCTTATTGGGTCACCTAACACCCGAATATGACATGGCAAACGGTTATAGTCGGTTCGAAGCCGACATAACCACTCCTCTGGCTGACGAAAGGGTATCCGTGGGGATTCACGCACGAAAAAAGATACTCCTAAGTAGTAAAATACTTCTCCACCGGTAAAATACGCTTCTATGTCCGTATTCAATTTATTTCATACTTTTCTCTAAATATGTTTGGGTCAGCTTCTACTGTGAGCAGAAGCGTCAAATTGAGTCATAATGACGTCCGTTTCATTTATTTCTACATCCGATCGAGTAAGGATCTCCAGTGTTATTAAAAAGAAATGGAAGTTTTAATTTAATTTTTGTTAAGTTGATATTCTGAAGAAAAAGTTTGGATCATGTATACAGTTGAATGTATAAGTATAAGTCGGTAGGTATATATTGGGTTGGGAATTAAATTTAGGTAATTTTTTAGATTTTTGATATCTCGTCAATTAACTATGTAATAAATTTAATAAACTAAGGCTAAATTAATATTATGTTCCTAAATTTCTTTCGCTAAAGAACAATCTAAAAACCGGTGAATTATATTTATTTGATTGAAGATTGAACCAACATTAATATTTTTTCATCGTGGTGTATCCTAAGCAAAAGATATCGACTTCTTGGTGATGAAAAGGCTCACAATGGTGCTTGGGTTCTTGCAGATGAAAATATGCACGCTAAATGGACCATTTTATTTTTTCTTTTATATTTTCGAGGGCATATACTAATATATTAATGCATCGGATCATTAACAAAATATGAAGCCACAACCACAACATGTACATATACACACACTACATACATCTTTACTATCCAAGTCCCGAGACTAGGATGATGCATATTTTTTTATCTACTGGTCACAAGAAATGTCGACCATACGCATCCCAATCTCCTGGAAGAGATTGCGTGCACTCGGACTCCATTACCCCAAAGTTTCGACTCCAAACGGTACAAATTTATAATCTCCTATAAAATTGCTGTATTTGCAACACTTGAGAGCCTCTGCAGAAGCAGCAGCAGCACCAGCACAGTCAGCCGTGCCAGATATATGGGTAGCAGCAACAGCAACTTCAGGGACCTACACATTTTTCATAGCATTAACGACATGCCATCCGGTTATCGTGTATAATGTTGAGGCATTTTACTTGTATAAAAACGTTGTTTATTTAAGCCCAAATTATTTAGTAGAAATCTTCACTCAGTGCGACTCAACCAAAAGTAATGTTCCATGCGTCATTTCTATTGGGTTAGGGCCCAGTTGGCCTTTGTCCAGATGTTTATTATTGAATTTTAGAAGTTTATGAGAGATAGGTAAACCTACTGAATAGATTAGGTATATTTGATGAACTTAAATTCAATTAGAGTTGGCGGCTTCATTTGTTGTGTGGTCAGTGTTTTTCTTACATTGCGCACGTGTTCGGAATTGCAGGCAGGAGCATTAAGGAGATAGTTCTGTCGCATTGTTGCTACTAATTCATTTCTATACCAGAACGTACTGAGTGAGAATAACGCTATACTTATCAATGAAAACTCATTGTGTTGAGCTCGTCCAGTCGCGAACAATATTAAGTAAAATGAAAAAACCGTTAGTCGTGCACGGGTCGCCACTTTATTTTGATTAAACGTGCCAGACCGAAACCTATTTGAAGATTTGTTACTCAAAACACCCTCACCACCTATAAAAAAATACTAGGCATAATGAAGAATAGAATGAATTTATGTTCATTTTATTCACCACGATATTATATTTTTTTCGATTAGTTTTTTTATTACTTTGAATTGAATGTCAATTTACAGATCCAGTACTCATATATGTAGATCCATGGGTAATTCCGTGTCGAAGCTACAATTATATTCAGTCTGTTAGTTGACTGCACTGCGCTGGATACTTGCCATCTAGTTAGGATAAAGTCCAGCACCTGAAGACCACCGTTCTAGATGCTACTGTATTGATTTTGATTCTATCATCTTACTTACATATTAGTAATTCCTTTTTATTACTTTAATATGGTAAATTTAATGTTTCTTGCAAAATGTTAATACCATAGTAATCTTAGCAATTACTTAGGTTTCTGGAATGTTATATGTAAATGTAGATGGTTAATAATAGGTTACCATATCGCTCATCCAAAAGAATATTGACGTAATTACGTTTTTACGATTTTACAGGAGAGCGTTTTAAAAGTTTGACATCGAAAATATTGTGTATTTCCAATCATTCTATTGATATATTTTAATAGTTATGTTGTGTTACTTTACTATGAATAATATTATATAAAAAGATTGCGAGAAAACTCAGGATAACTTTTAAAAATAACCAAATAAAACAAAACCGACGTACATTTATGACATTTTATAAATTAAATATTACAATTATGACATAATACGGTTTGGATAATAAGGTTTGGATATGGGAATAAATCATCCCTTTGAGGATGAAGGTGTGATTGTATATATTTATGTATGTAATAAATCATGAATTTAAACAACATTATATTCAATTGGTTTTATTTTTATAAATCTTAACATTTTATACATTTTAAACGTAATCGTTTTTAAAAAAATTAACAAAAAATTAGTTTTATAAAAATCTTGGACAGTTTAAAAACAAAAATAAACTATTATTAAAAAATCTAAGTAAATCTAATATTAAAAATAATAAATCTGTCTAAGTATATAGGTACGTAGATAGTGTTTATAGTAATAATGAGATCAAGAGACATTACGGTAAAAGTCGCCTTTAAACCATGTACCTTCAGGTACTTGTGGTTATCTAAGAGAAGCATAATCTTTAAGAAGCATAAAAACTGGAAGGAATATAAAATAATATCACAATGACTCATTAATCGAACAATTCCGATATAAAAATTATTCATAATCGTTCACCAGTTTAAATAGTATCTATCAAGTATATCTATCTATGTGACTTATAAATAGTGTACAACATAAAAGTATTTAAAATAATAAGAAATATTATCGTAAGTAAAACTTATTACAAAATAGTATTATAAAAAGCCTCATAGTATTTTGGTATAATTAGTATTAAATTAGTATTTAATAAATGCAACAAATCAGCTTTTTTACGATCTGAAATACAAAGCTTAGCATTATAGGCATTTTTCAGACAAATTTCAGCAGACAGATTTCGTCTTAGACCTCTTCTAGACGCTGTTTGCACATTACATTGCATCCACTCTGTCGTATCGTCGTATGATGTCTTATAAAAATAAACTAAACAGAGTGCGAAAAGACGTGTAAGTACAGGGCACAGCTCGGGGGCGCAGTGTTTAAGCACCATCGCCGGTATACCGTCCGGCCCACTCGACTTCCGAACATCTAGGGACTTAAGCTCACGCCGGACGGCCCGTTGCGTGATTTTAACTTCAGTAATGGAAGCACCACTGCTGGGAATTATGGGTGGTTCGGCGTTCCCGTCGTTCATTGTCGAGTTTGACGCAAAGAGATTACCCAACAGATCGGCTTTCTCCTTAGCGCCATGGGCCAGACTACCATCGGATTTTTGCAGCGGTGGAAGGCAAGACTGGCAGAAGTTTACCTCGGCAGCTTTGGCGAGCGACCAAAATGCTCGACTGCCAGATGGGTAGCGCGCAAGCCGCTCGCCAATTCTGCCGATGAACTCAAACTTAGCCCTGGCCGTAGCTTTTTTACTAGACCTCGAGGCGGCATTCAACTTGCGCTTCACTTCAGTGATATTTGGATCTTTATTGGCAAGAGTCGTGGCCCAAGCCCTGTATGCAGATTGCTTGTAGTCTCTTGCTTCTCTGCATGGCCTGTTAAACCAAGGGCGTTTGCTCTCTCTGTTGCAATCCAGCGGTTCGGAATATAGCATTCCATACCCGCTAGGATCGCATCAGCTACTGCTGTTGCACAGGAGCTGGGATCATTTGAAGTGAAGCAAAGCCGCCTCCACGGGTACGACGCGAAGAATTCTCGTAGTCCATCCCAGTCTGCCGACTTGTAGTGCCAGACATGCCGCCATTGAGGTGGCCGCGGTGGTTCAGGCCGCGTGAGAGTCACTTGCGCCCGAACGAGGCTGTGGTCCGAAGTACCAAGTGGTGCTTCCACAGTTACTGAGTATTCGTCCGGGCGTGAAGTCAGCAGAAGGTCCAGTATAGAGCTTCTATGGGTCTCTATTTCTGGTGTTCTAGTAATAGAATGCAGCAGTTGAGAGAATCCGTAGGTCAGAGCAAAGTCATGAGCAGCCCTTCCCGCAAAATCAGTTCTAGGAGACCCCAGCCACTCTACGTGGTGAGCGTTGAAGTCCCCCAAGAATACTAAATCCGTGGTAGGGTATTGCTCAATTACCTTGTCCACAGACCGCTGCAGATGCTCAAACAATTGAGCTGTACCCAAGTCACCGTTATGAGACCTGTAGAGGCACGCAAAGATACGGGTGTGGCCACCGTGATCCGTACGTACCCAAAGAGTTGACAGGTCCCTGTCTTCAAGGCCTTGAAGATGGCGGCAGCAAATATCATCCCGGACGTACAAGCATACCCCGGCGCGACTCAGGAAGTTATGCTCGAGCTTGTACCCGGGGTACATTAAGTAGGCTGTATCGGCTGGGCATGATATTTGCGTCTCCGTCAGAAAAAACAAGGTGGGCTGCGCGGTCTCTAAATGGAGATGGACCGCGTTGAGGTTGGTGTGTAGGCCCCTGATGTTACAGAAATCCAAATGTACTGTGGACGATGGAGATGGAGATGGTAAAGCCATTCCCACGGCAACGTAATCACAGTCTTTTGCTCTTCTCAATATATCGATGGAGGTAGTTGGTGTTTCAGTTATAATGTTATCACAAGTTACGTTATTATCTAAAAATTTGCAATTACGTTGTAGGTAGGTATTGTGTGTGGTAGGTGGTATAATATAAAGATTTTCATTAAATAATTATGTTAGGTATTATAATCTTACATTGAACTGTGTTGCCTGTATCATTTACTGTAGGTAATTTCATATCTATAGCATTGTAGTCCCTGTCTATATTATCTCCTCTCAAAGTATTGATAAAGGTGTCTGGTTCTCCAACTAATGCTAAAACATTTTTTTATTTTTTATTAATATACCTAATTAAAATAATCTAAGTATGTAGGTAGGTACCTAATTTACTTAACTTCTTTTGGCAATGTATCCTGTTTTGTGCTACTTGAACAATAAGTAGAAGTAGACGACGAACTGCTTGAAGATGATGACGAACTGTCAGAGGATGACGACGAGCTTGAAGAAGACGATGAAGAGGTAGACGACGATGATGAAGACCTTTTCCTTTTTTGGGTTCCACTTTGACCTTCAGTTTCAGCTAAATCATACAGATTATGTTCAACTGCTATAAAGGTAAATTTAAAAATGGCGTATAAATAGTTAGCCTTACGTTTCGGTTCCACAGGTTTATCCATTGTTGTCAATTCGGTCTCAGTGTTACGAGAAAAAGGTTGAGGTACAATACCGTCCAGACCCAAGTTTACGATCTGCTTAATTCTTTTTGATCTTGACATTTTTTTTTATTCCATATTCTAAAACAGTAACATTTTTATTGTAATTATCAGAAAACTATTATAATACTAGCGTTTAAATAAACATTACATCCAAATAATGTAAGTAGGTAGCTAATGAAAGAAAGTAGGTAACGTATTGATTTAGGTACCTATTTAGTTTATCATAGTTTGATAATTACGTAATTTAAATCTTAAGAAAGTTAGGTATTTGATCCTAACTTATGTCTACCTAATTAGGTAGATACATTTTCAGTAGGTAAGTATGTTATTTGATAATTTGATTCACAAATATTATAATTACTACTAAATTAAACCTACCTTTTTATTTAATTGCAAGCTAGTTACATAGCATTGATTAGTCAATTTATCAGAACAATGACGTATTTGGTAATTGTGTCAAATAAACCAACTATCTGCTGTAGTTTTTTTTACAAAATGACACAATTGTCAATTGCGTCACTGTTCTACCAATAAAATTAAAAAAATGTGTCATAACTTACATTTACGTCGTTCTATATCCAGACACGTGTTCACTTCGCGGGGCACCCCGCACGACTGACAAATAAGTCGATGTTTCCGCGTTACCTTACAAAAAATAGGCCAAAACCATAACGACAGTGACTCTCTCTGTCGGAAACTAATGGAACAACAATTCTGTCGTTTTTACCATAGATAAAACGTGCAAAACAAGAAGTTATGGCATCAAAAACTCATTTTCGACTTTTTGGTAATTATGTCAATATTCTTTTGGATGAGCGATATGCATTTAAAATCCGTTTTCATTACTTATATTATTATTATTATTATTAAAATTATGGACGAGCAGCATGTTTGCTGATATGTCCACTTCATGGTGTTGGAGTACAGTTCAGTCCAGTCCATATCTCTTTTATTGTTTGTTTTGTACTGTAAGCCATTCATCCAAGCGACACTTGAAGGTTGTTAGCGTAGCAGCTGACACAACTTCCTCAGGCAATTTGTTCCACAGTTGCACAGTGCGGTTGTTTAGTGAGTGGTAAGCTGTCAAGGAATGTGCATGTGAGCGTGTGAGAGTGAGGCTGTGACCACGGGATGAGTAATTTTTTTGCTGCCGCACAAATATATCACCTATGTTAGGTAGGTTATATTTATTGGTTAAGATTTTATAGCACTCGATGAGATCACCCCTTGTTCTTCTATCTTTGAGTGTTGGCAGTTTCAATAGTCTTAGCCGTTCCTCATATGTTTTCCGTCGGAAGCCATAAGGTATTTTTGTTGCTTTTCTTTGTACACTTTCCAGCAAGTCAATATCTTTAATAAAGTATGGGTTCCATATTTGGTAACCATATTCCAAAAACGGTCTTATGTAAGTTTTATAAATTTTAATGAAGATATCTGGTGACAGATACTGAAAAGACCTGCGTATGACATATAGGAGGGAGTTCGCCTTTTTCACTATATTGTGTATGTGATCCGCCCATTTTAGGTCATTAGTCACTGTTACTCCTAGGTCCCTTTGTGTAGTCACAGTAGCAATTAATGTGGGTCCTATGGTGTATTGTGAGTTAGGATTGTTTTTACCCAGGCGTAGAACTGTGCATTTATCAGCATTTAACCTGGCAATCCACTCTATGGTCCACTCTTGCAATCTATTCAAATCAGATTGCAGCTGCCCGGACTGGATCAGAGGATTGCCGAAGAACTTGCCATCATCAGCGAAGAAACATGCTTCTGACTCTATCAATGCTATAAGGTCAGTGGTGTATATGTTGAACAGGATCGGAGAGAGCACTGAACCTTGAGGAACACCACTCAGTACATCTAGTTTGTCTGACAGTGCACTCCCCACCCTAACCTGATAGGTTCTGTTAAATAGGTAGTTTTCAAGCCACTTAAGCAATTTGCCTCGAATACCAAAATGTTCCAGCTTCAGTAGAAGGCGAGCATGTGGGACTTTATCAAAAGCTCGCTCAAAATCCAGGTAAATAATGTCCACAGGTTGCTTATTGTCCAGTTGCTTGGACCACTCGGGCACAGAAGACAGTAAGTTTGTGACAGTTGATCTCTTCTCAACAAATCCATGCTGTTTTATAGAGATAATGTGATGTTGGTTCAGAAACTGCTTGATATGCTGACATATGATTTTCTCCATGCATTTTCCTATAGTACTAGTGAGGCTGATTGGCCTAAACCTGGATGGGTCCGTCTTATCGCCACTTTTGTAAACGGGTGTCACAATGGCGTGTTTCCAGTCCTGGGGAAGAAGACTGTTCGCAAATGATAATTGCATAAGATACGCCAACACAGGAGCCAGGGTGTCAGTGCTGTTCCTTAGTACTATATTAGGTATGTCATCTGGTCCGGCCGATGAATTCACATTAAGACTCTTAAGGATTTTGATTACGTCATTTGTAGAGAAATTTACATCACATAAAGATTCATTAACGCGCGGACTACAAATATGTGGTAGGTGGTTTAAAGGTGGCTCCTTGGAATAAGCTTTATGAAACTCATCTGCAAATGCATTAGCAATATCAGCTGGGTCAGTCATAAGGTCACCCCTTGAGTTCCTCATAGCAGGTGGGATTGACACCTTAGATGATATACAGCTACGGATGTATGAATAGAATGATTTATCCCCACCATTTAATATGTTAGATTCAAATTGCCTTCTTAGTCTTCTAGATTCAGTCACACATTTGTTACTAATCATCCTGTAGTTCTGATAAGCATCTTCCCTTTTACTGGATTTGTAAAGATCCCATAGTTTCCTTTTCTCCAAGGATAGTTTTATCACATTTTCTTTTATCCATGGTTTATTTTTAATATTCCTTTTGTTATTCTTGTAGGGTGCATGCTTGTCAATAACTCTGCCCATTATATCTTTGAAGTTATCCCAAAAAGGTTCAATATCTACAGCACAGCTTAGCTTGTCAAGAGCACTGTTAAGATCCTTGTTAAACACACTATAGTCAATGTGCCGATAGTACCGCTTCAGATGTGGTTGAGAAGTGGAGTTTGTTGTAGTACATTGCATTTGAAACAGCAGTACACAGTGGTCACTTTTTCCTACCGGAGACCGGTACTCAATGTCTGATATAGGAGCAGTGTCATTAACCATTATTAGGTCAAGTAATGATGGTGTTTGGTTGGTACGAAATCTGGTTGGGCTCGACACTAGTTGGAACAGGTTACTTTGTAAAAACATATTTTTGAATAACTCAGAAGTGTCACTCAACTTCTGTTCAGCTCTGAGAGGCCATGAGATATCAGGGTAGTTAAAATCTCCTATTATAATGACATTGTTGCCTTCCGACGCCAATAACAGTTTATTTAATCCGTTATCCGTGTTTGTATCAGTCCGATAGACACCAACAAGTAGAAAGTGGTGTATGCCAAATTGAATGTCAACATAAAGAGATTCAATATTGTCCTGTATATAATGCTTATTTCTTTTTGTAGTAATAGGAATGCCATTGACAGAGTTTCTGACGTATATAGCAACCCCTCCCCCTCCAGATTTGCCCCCCTCCGCCTTTGAGCCAATCTTACGGTCTTTTCTAAATAATGTATAGTCAGGTATGGAATAAGTACCATTCCTATCATTCTTCTTTAGCCAAGTCTCTGTGATGATTATGAATGCTGGTTCATTTACTTTTATGTCTAGCAACAGAAGATCAAACTTAGCCGATAGTGAACAAACATTGGTATAGTAGAAAATTAGGTTGGTGTAAGGAGAGTTGCAGCGGATCAGTTTTTTAACTTTGTAATCTTTGGGACTCCACTTACATATTTTATAGTAAGGTTAGTCTCACCTTTACTTAGACGGTCCTTCAGGTTCTTACGGAGTTGGTTAAGCTCTTCTCGTTGTTAGGGTGTTTGATCATTATAAATTCTTACCTCCTTACAAACTTTTTTCTTATTCTTAAGTATGTTTACTGCATCCATGCGGCTCCTGAGGATGATCTTAATAGGCCTTGGCCTAGTGTCACTCTTTTGACCCAATCTGATCACATTTACCACTGTAGGAATGTTGCCCCCCACAATTTGTTCCAAAATCCCCGTTACAGCATCTTCATCATTGGATTTTCGGATTTCAACATTATCTGACGTTGATTCCTTTATTCCCACTAGAATGAGATTGCTGGCCCGTCGTTCCCGCTCTGCCATCTCTTCAATAATTGCATTGGTGTTGGTGGAACTACTAAGTTTTGTTTGGTTTGTGTCATTCGAGGTTTTGGTGGTAGCTAGTAACATTTTTATTTCATCTAGTTCCTCACGTACAGCATCATAGCATTTGATAAGCTTGGGTACTTGGAAAAGTGCCTCTCGACACGGGCTGCACAGAAATACCAATGTACGTTTAGATTTTAGCCCCATCACTCTAGCCTCACTGCTCGTTAGGTTGCTACACGTCATGCACAGATTCCGCTTACACCCATCGCATTGTATTATATTTTCGTCTTGAAAGTCATTTACGCACTGATAACACTTCATTTTGCTAGTACGAAATATGTAGGTTAACAGAAATAGATTGTTTTAGGTTTTAAGTAGGAAACTCGATATTATTTCACTAATAGGTCGCTTAGACTTGGATTTAGGCACAATTTCACTTGGATTAGAGATTAAAATTCAAATAAAAACTTAATTTTTGTTCGCAAGCTAATTCCAACACTGTTCACTTTACTGAGGGTAACACGAAAAATATGTGTTATTTTAATGTCTATCATTGTAATTTTCAGTTTATTGTTCAATACAACTGAAAAAGTTTTGTTTACCTTATGTGACATTTGTCGTTAATGACGTTGGTTTTTTATTTTAATGGCAAGTGGCCAACGACTCTGTAATAGCGATTCCTTTTAGATCATTTCAGATTATTCTGAAATGATTTGAGTTTTCTTATCCGTTTGGTGACGGAGAAAGAATACAAGTATCACCAACCCATCTCTCCCGAAGGGTGTCGTAAGAGGCGACCAACAGAAAAATACGCAGACGATATCACTGCGAGGGAAAGATAACTTGAAATGAAACTCTGAACCAACCCGTCTGGCCAGTGTGGAAACAGAAGACTAAGACCTAGTCCAGTAGTGGACTGTGATGGACTAGTTTTTTATTTGCTTTGAGTTTTTTTTATGAAGGTAACTGCAATCCTGGGCAGTCTATCGTGGGCTCTGAAAGCAACATTACTTCTTGAATTTCATCTCCAATCGCTAATACAGTATCGGTTACTCTTTCTTCTGTTGATAAATACAGTGCTATCGTGCTAATCGTGGTGTGAGCGTGGTGAGTGCGCAAACCTCGGCTGCCTCCGCCAGTCACCTCTCGGACTGCCACTACTAGCTATTACTCTGGCGTTTACTGTAAGCTGTTTCATCAGCCGCCTCACCTGCATTTGCCGGCTGCCTCTACCGTTCACCTTCTTCGGCTGCCTCTACCAGCTGCCTTTTTCGGCTACCACTGTCGGCCGCCTCTTCGGGCTACCTTGCCGCTACTGTCGGCCATCTCAACGAAAAAAATATGTTCCTTAATTTTTTTTCCAAAATACCTTGTATAATAGTCAAGTAGAATATAATTATTTTGTTTAATTAATTCAAGCAGTGTGAGAGTTATTATTCTACTCTCTGTTTAGGGATAAAGTATAATTTTCACTTCACTACTGATCCTGAAACGGGGAGGCTCACTTTGATGGCTTCGACAGATGCTTTTTCGCACCCGCTTACAGAACCCGGGATTGTAAGACGAAGGGTAGGTACCGACCTAAACGTCTTTAATAACCGAAAAATGGAAAATAATAGTTTACGTCTGTAATATATTGACATAGATAGATTTATAATTCTTAAATGTACACCAATAGATTTACAGTATGACGTAGCTGGAGGCGATTTCTTCCAGGCAACAATTTCAAATTTACACATCCAATTAATTAGCTAAATACTTTAAAACTGTTAAAAGTAACATCTAGAATTTCCATTTCAAACTTTTCGTTTATAATATATAAAGTTCACGTAACTCTATTATTAATTCTACAAAAAGCTATTATAATAATATAAAATAAACAAACAACGAGGACGGTTCGTTACCATGATATGTCTCCCGGGACCACTCATATTGCAATGTGTTGGTACTTTGTTTTAGCGTTCGCACATTATTTATAACCTCGGCTTGAATTTTACAATTACATATCTATTATAAAATACGATATAGCACCACACTGTTCACGATTTTAAGATTGTGTGGCGATGTGGAACCAGTCAGCTTTAGGAGGGATTTTGCCTAGCTGTGTGTGTTCTACCGCCTATACAAACCATGGGTTGTACTCAGATGCATTTTTTGACATGATGCCCACAGCTACATTCTATTATCGCACCGCTCGCCATAGACAGGGAATTCATCCTTACACATTGCGACCTGAGAAGGTGCGCACTGTGCGGTATGAAAGATACATCCCACGCACACTCAAGCTGTAAAATAACCTCCCAGCTGCGGTTTGCCCAAGCGTCTACACTATGGGGTTCTTCAAGAGAGGCATCAGAAGGTTTCTTCATGATCGGCAGCGCGTTACAGTCACGGCGCGAGTGTAACGCCACTGGTGTTGCATACGTCCATAGGCCACGGTAACCACTTCCCATCAGGTGGGCTGTGTGCTAGTCTGCCACCAATGTGGTTTAAAAAAATGCAACTACCCCACTACTAACCTTCAAACCATACAGGAGCATACTTGTATTAAATATTGGCTACGAAGTGTTTACCTGAAATGATAAAAAGAAATGGATAAGAAAGACATTTTAAAACTTTTCTTATTAAACGTATAACGGTCCAAACACACATAAAAATTTCACAGACTTCTAATACAAGATTTTGGACAAAATATAAACATCGGAAAAAGTTAAAAAGATACACAAGGGACTACAAAATAAATCCTTAAATTATTGATTTTGTGAATATAATATTAACTGTACATACTTAAACGCGGGATTTAAAAACCTTGCAAGTTGATGGTAACAAATAATGAAACGATAAAATTCTGTCGTCAGATTTGGAATAGGACTGCATGCATACTGTAGAACAAATGAAACATTTATCACTGTCGGACTTTAAACCGCACCCAACCCGCCCGTATCACCGGCTTCGAACAATAACCGTCATGTGTACAGTTGCAAATGGCTTTGAATTGAAAGGAAAATTGTCTTTTGATTCTTATACCCATTTCACACGTCATTAAACCGTAATCAAACATTTACAACTCAAAAATTTCCAAGATTATCTCAAATAATTCCCTCTCAATAATAGGTATTTACTCGAAACTCATACTGAAGAGTTTAATTACAACTAAAAGTTCTATAGTCTTATAATAGAACGTGCAAACGTGAAATAAGTTTTGTTATTAGGCTCAGGCATATTCTACGTGCGAACACCTCGGTCCTTTTATGAACTTATGTTACCATGTCACGTAGCTCCGAAGACACTCGTGATGAAGGAAAAAAAATATATATTCGCCTAATTTTAATCATTTCTCCTTTAGTATCTACGTAGCAGTTTTATTGCAACTATTTACTTATTCAATATCTACGTGGCAATATCCTCAACGTATGGAATTCTGTAAGTCAATTAATATTGCAGGTTAAAAGTTAAGACAGGACTCAAGTGACGCAGATTGGAGAGTAATCAAAGAGCTTTCCACATTTAAAAGCATGAAATTCCCAATAAACATTAATTAAGATGAAACCACTTGAAACAATATTACAAAATGGCATTCAATTAGCAATATATTGATTATAAAATTACAGTTGAAAGGCAAGCAGTGATAGACTGATATTTTACTTTAAAATTATTGTGGTTTTTGAAGATTCAAAGGTAGCTCGAGATTTAAAAGATTGCTTCGTCTGGCGGCATTTGGTAGTAATTTTTCTTGTGAAAGTCAAAGTCAAAAATCATTTATTCTGCATATACCATTAAATTAGTAAAACAGTAGTAGTAATCAGTAAAACTTACAAAACGTCAATATAAAAAAAATATGAAAAACAAGTTTAGCAAATGGACCGCCGGTACGAAACGCGGCCGCGACCTGAGAAAACCCCGGTAAGAAACTCAGCGGGCATTTTTTTTGGTATATTTACAAACATTTACTAAGTCTACTTACTCTAAATACAATAATTCACTTGAGTAGCATAGTTGAGCGAACAGCTCATTTCCAAGCTTGTTTATCATCTAAGTATTCTTGGATTTTATAATAGTCTTTATATCACAATTTACTCTTTCTGTAGGTAGTATTGTCAATGTAATTTCAAGGTATGTGTATTCTATGAATTGTTTAATTAATGTGTTGTAAAATAACGAAAGAAAATGAAAATTAATTAGGTATGGCTCTCATATATTGTAATTCAGTACTTACACAACTTAAAAAGCTTGACAAAAAGTTTTCAGAGATGATGATCAAAACACGTTTTAATTAAGTACTCGTAAATACGTAATTAATGAGATATAAGCTTTTGCAGTTGTAAAAAATCTCTCTTGGGTTTTAATTTTAATCTATACATTGGTGAAAAAAAAGAATGACAGATGAAAAAACATTTAAATTGCAAATAGGTTTGAATAATATTTTATTACAATAAATATTTGTTATGCCATATTTTCGGTTAGTAAACAAAATTTAATTTTATTATTAACTTCATTGTTACAGATAATATTCTTCTCTACGTCAGAATAGATAATAAGTACTCGTAGTGGGAAAACTTCTCCCGACAGGTACTTCGGCGGTATATTTTTTATTTAAATGTGCAAGAATATTAACATAAGAATAGTCAAAGTTTTTATTTATGAGAGTAGCTGATGACAAGAATAGTTTATTTCCATAATTACTTCCTGAATCTTTAGTATATTCTTTTTGCAGTAGAAATGGTAGATAAAAACAGTATTCCAGAAAAAGAGTATATTTTTACATGAGTAATAACAACAAATAAATCATCAGTTAAGGTCCTTACCAGAGACGATGCCTTAGAACGAATGGGTGGAGCCTACGAACGTAATAAACGCAACCCAGGACACACGCCACTAAAGTGATTTTAATATAAAAATATGTTAAAAGATGTCGGCAAAAACGGTACAGAGCGGACAAACATATGAGTTCAACATATTGAGTCTATCTTCACATAACTGACTTGGTAATATTTTGACATTAATGTATTTGCCTATGCCTGCGTGGATGCAGGATATCGCGACTTTAGTGTTTTCTCAGATTCTACTCTAATAAGACCTTTCAAACAAAAAACGCATCAAAATCCGTTCTAATTAAAAAAGACCCAACTGCTGTCTAAATGGTCGAAACAAATTCGATAGCAGGAGGTACCCATTTGCCAATCATAAACCGAAAAAAAATTAATGGTGACAGCCTGCTATCAAATTTGTTTCGATCTTTTAGACAGCAGTCGGGGTTTTTTTATTTTGTAGCGAGGAGGTAGGACACGACGGTATTCCCGTCCGAATTGAGCAGTTCGACTGGGTAAGTACCTCCCCCCTACAGAATACCACGGCTATAATAACCTCGTGTTGTGTTCCCGTTGGTGAGTAGGGTAGCCAGAGCTCACTGGAGAGTTTTTGTGCTGTCAGTGGGAAGACCCAAGACTCGTCCTGATTTTGTGTTCTCCACTGAGGGCACATAAAATCTCTGTTCTTACAGAGTCGGCAGCACGGATGTGACTCCACTGGTGTTACACACGTTCATAGGTCACGGTAACCACTTCCCATCAGGTGGGCCGTGTGCTTGTCTGCCACCTAAGTTGTATAAAAATATTTTTTTTTTTATGATTTTTGATGTTCAAATGCATGTTGTCAATAAAAATCATCTAATGGCCACTCACAATGCCGAAAAGACACATTGTAAATCGAATAACTATACTCCAGATAAAGCCCTAGAGTAAAGAGTTGTAAAAATATTTAAATGGATTCGTAGCGAAGCACCATGGTAAGTAATCAGGGTATTTGAAATAAAATCCACGGAAACCTTTCGGAAAAACTTCCCCTTTGTCCCAGGAGAGAACAATGCAAAGCGTAAGCAGGTTAGCATAAACTTTTGCAATAGCTCGTATTGTAACACTGTTTTGTTCGACACCAATGTATTACTGTAGATTTGTGAATGGGTACTTAGAGCACAAAATCTTACTTGTTACATTCACTCATAGCATGTGGCATTTATGTAGCTTAGATAAAGTTAGTAAAAAGTTCTAGAAATCTGTAATTCACTAAATTAAACGTTTATTTCAAAATAATAGTTTAAGTTATTCAAATAACTAGCTGAAGATTATATAGGAAAAATCCCACAAAATAATAAGCATATTCGTCGATTCGATATGTCAATATAATAATCGATAAGCCGCTATTAATAATTACGAACGGCTTATAAATAGATTAAATGCCAAAAAATTATGCCATTGTTAGCCAATCATTCAATGGCTCACTCGCATACCGCCTGTGTGATCAGGTAAATCCTACTTCAGATTCCCTTTATTGATAAACATACTTGAGAAAACAATGGGCACGGAAAGACGGTTTTGATTAGGCCATAATATAATATCTAACGGAGATAACTAAAGCCGGGTAATAAACAAGCTGTGAGTCTAACATAGACGGGGTATTGATTCTGATTTATTATGCAGACGATAGTTGCCTAATCTTAACCAATAATATATATAGTTCATTCCGTGAATTAATTAACCACCGGTCAGTTTTGTTTAAACTTTACTGTAGATATAGAAATGTATTTTATACAGTTGAATTTAAGTCCAATAATATTAAAAATATGCAGTTCGCAAAAATTGTGTAAACTCCCATTTCTTATTTACTTGAGAATGAAACAGGTCCGTAAATTTTCCATAACAATGTGAAAACAGTTGCTAAGAGCACCTACATTATTCCCTTGGTACAAAAAACGTACAGTTTGAATACAGGCAGCGGTATGTAAAGAAAATTTGCACTTTTGTTTTGAATACTAATGCAAACAAATATCAGGATAAGTTATTAATATTAATACAGGTATTTTTTGTAAATAAGAAGAATAAATTGTGTTAAATTTGAAGTGTGTCTTAAGAAAGGGGCAGCGAGTCTACAGCTACCAGTTTTATTGAGTAGTGAAATTCTTTCATAATGTGGCTCTAATGTTGTGTTTCATTAGTGAAATGGAAGTGTAATTTCTACAATAATTAAAATGCTTGACTCCACCACCAGAAGTGTAAGAGATACTTATATAATGTAAACATATTAAAATAGTTTAAGCTAACACTATACATTCGCTGCAACCTGAATAACAAAAACTACATCGAATGCATCATCAAAACAGCCTCACGAAAACTCGGAGTCCTGAACAGAGTGAGACGATTTTTCACGCCGGAGCAGCGGTGTCTTCTACACAAGACACAAATTCGCTCTTGTGTGGAGTACTGCTCGCATCTCTGGGATGGTTCAGCAAAGTACTTACTAGATGCTCTCGACAGGTTGCAGCGACGTGCGATCCGCATCATTGGGAATCCCGAGATCACGAACACCCTAGAACCTTTACAGCTGCGTAGAGATGTTGCGTCCATGGCTGTATTTTACCGTCTGTACCATGGGGAGTGTTCTGATGAGCTCTTCCAATTAGTCCCACCCTCCCCTTTCCTACACAGGACAACACGTGCAGGTCTTAGATGTCATCCGCACACGGTGCAAAACATCCGATCAAGAACCAAGCGGTTCGGAGACTCTTTCCTCTGTCGCACCATTAAGGCCTGGAATTCATTACCAGCTCACGTGTTTCCTTCTTCCTACAGTCCCGGGTCCTTTAAGCGGGGCGTGAAAAAGCATATGATAAGGCCGTCAAGCTGAGTGTCACCATTGTCACACGGTATGTGTAAGTAATGGTGACCCTCTTTTCTGGGACTTTGCCTTCAGCTTACCATCAGGCAAGGCGAAGTCCAATTGACGTGTCCTATATAAAAAAAAAAAAAAACATTTGACACAGCGATGCTACTTTAATCTAAAAATGTTAATTTATCACCAGTAGTCGAGTCCCTGGCATCTTTTTTTTACCTACCCACATATTCAAGGTTTCTTGTAGCTATCCTTATACTTTTCGCATATTTATGCGAAGAAAAAACATCCCAACGTAACCGTGGGAATAAAACTAAACGTAAACGAACCTTTTCTTTACAACGTCACTAAAACGTAACAGCCGCGTTTCGCGAACGTGCCGTTTTCTCTGTTATTTCGAATATTCTTTTGAGGACGCAGAAAACAATGCACGTGTTTATCTTGGTTGCGTGGCGTCCAACTATGTAATGGGAAAGCAAATATTTGATGTCATTTTTCTTAACATTACCCGTTTAATATGTATGAAAAGTCTAGTGGATTCTCTCAGATTCTCTGGAATCTATACACGAACTTAAGTATAAAAATCCTAAATGTCTGTGGTACATTGCAGATACAAATGTAGATACTGATTTAATTTAATTTACTAAAATATAACCTCTAGAATATTAATATTTTTGCGATGAATGCAACGATTCGGTCCCGAATATTGGCAAGTGCTTCCAAGCACCGCTGCGCGCACCATCAATCAATCTAGGAAAATATTTTGCAGTGAGCTAGCGTAGCGCGAATATTCTTTGCCGTAAATATTGACCGATGTATCAAGTATATAAGTTCTTTTTCCCTCAGTTATACCTTTTCATTAAATTGGGTCTTCAAAGTTTAAGTCCTCAAGTATTACAAGGAGTAAATATTTTTAACAAAGTAATAATGGAAGTACTACTTAGCAGAAATGAAATGCTTATTATGAGTACTTATAATGTGCCCTCGATTTTCTACCCAAGTTGTCGCTAATGAGTTTTTTATTTAGATTGTATTCTTATACTGTTGAGATAAACCGGGCTCCATTTACAATATTTTTTCTCTCAGTTACAAACGACTGTAAATTACAAACAATGGAACTGTTAATATTATCATTCGCTTTTGAACAAGATTCGTCGGCACTGCTAACTCCGGCGTTACCCAAGGGGATTATATGGGAGGTACGCAGTGTGTATCCATGCAAATATTCAAATCTAAATGAGATTTGACGTGATAGTAAGCATCAGCGACATGTGACAATAGGATTTACTGATACGCTAGCATGGCCAATAACTTACTACCTACTATCTAAATATATATAACTCAAAGGTGACTGACTGACTGATTGACATAGTGATCTATCAACGCACAGTCCAAACCACTGGACGGATCGACATGAAATTTGGCATGCAGGTAGATGTTATGACGTAGGCATCCGCTAAGAAAGGATTTTGATTAATTCTATCCCAAAGGGGATGAAAGTTTGTTTGAAACTTAGTCAATTTTAAACCGATCGGGCTGAGACTTCGCACACGTAAAGCTACTTTGGCGTAGGCATGTTATATAAGACTAGCTGTTGCCCGCGACTCAACCCGCGTGGGTGTTGGTTATCGCTTTATGTTGATAATTATACTAGGTATCGGGACTTCTCGCGAACTCTTAATATCTTGGAACTAACTATTTCTGCCGACATTTCGGATGCGTTGCAGCACCCGTGGTCACGACTTGACTAGTCTTCGAGCGTCGAGATGTATGCGGGGAACATTTTTTGAGCGCCTACCCACCATTACACTTATTATGAACGGTTAGGCTGGCGACACACCACACTCACTATGTCGGTTTTTAACGGCACTGTGTTTTTTGGTATTAGTATCTTAATCACTGGGTTCCACGTTCCGCGTTCCACGTTCCACATTCCACGTTTGCTTTATGTTGAGTCAACGCTATTGAGCATATTTTTTTTCTAAAATAAAAGTAGCCTACGTTACTCCTTATTACATCAGCTACCTGCCAGTAAAAGTCCCGTCAAAATCGGTCCAGCCATTTCAGAGATTAGTCGGAACAAACAGACAGACAGACAGTCTTTATTGGCAGGTAGCTGATGTAATAAAGAGTAACGTAGGCTACTTTTATTTTAGAATTTTTTTATGCTCAATAGGGTTAACTCAACACTAAGCGATAACCGACATACACGCGGGCGGAGCCGCGGGCAACAGCTAGTTATAAATATAAAAGTTTGAATGGATGTATGATTATTGCTCAACCATGCCAAACCGGTTCTACAGATCTGGATAAAAATAAAATTAAAGATAAAATACAGACCGAGATTATAGTCTGGAATCCATAATGTTAATATTATAAATGCAAAAGTAATTCTGTATGTCTGTATGTAACGCTTGCACGCCTAAACTGCTGATTTTGACGAAATTTGGTTGATAGGGGTAGATTAGACCTTGAGAAAGGATTTGGACAAGGACTGTTTTTGTCGCGATAACCGACATCCAACCGGACAGAGCTGCGGGTGACATCTAGTAGAATATAATAAGGTGAATGTAATAAGGTGTCTAGTATCATCTTCTGTATCTAGGTATATAAATAAAAATGAGCCGCTGAACAGTATCTACGCGTGAAACTTCTAAACTACAACGGCACCAAATTGGAAAGTTCTTTTATTTTGTGTCCAATATCGTCAGGGAACGGCAAGAGTAGAAGTTTGAAAGATACGTACATTTTGAAAATCAACGGTTGAGGTATTAAGCTAGTAAAAAGAAAAAGTCTCGCTTTGAGCAATTATTATTATGTTACAGGCGACTTAACAATGAATTATAAAGTATTTATAAGGCCGGGCATTCAGGCGCCTCACTTGGAACTAATTAAAAACATCAATATGCTATTAAACGACTGTTTTCTGAGTGTTTCTAATAATCCACCCTTCTTATATATTTCAATCTATATTTTACCCGCGGCTCCATTCACGCAATAAACTGATTCCGTTCCCGCGACCCATAGGACTGACACATATTGATCTAATACCATTGTCTACTATTCCAATCTATCACTGTGCCAAATTTCATCTGATCCTTCAAACTGTTTTTGCGTGAAAGAGTTACAACACATGTACACAAATAATCCTGCACCAAGTTTCAAAAATTCGCAGATAGTGATCCCAAGTCGTCTTTTACTATTTCGGTCCACTGTCAACACCGTTACTGGTTAACATCATAAATGTCTGTAATGGATGTTTACCCACCGCTCCCTAAGATTTCAGATATCGAATGAACTTATCCAACTTTCCCTATTACTCTGTTGTACTCTTTTACGATCAAAGAGACACAC
The DNA here is from genome assembly GCA_963662185.1 of Eilema griseolum. Taxonomy (NCBI): domain Eukaryota; kingdom Metazoa; phylum Arthropoda; class Insecta; order Lepidoptera; family Erebidae; genus Eilema; species Eilema griseolum. The sequence continues at coordinate 21,081,601 of OY759230.1, read as the reverse complement.
TGAGAAACCTAGTAATCTAAAACATGTGATAAATTCACCCAGTGATAGCAACGCCTCCATTAGAAAAAAAACTGAGAGCTCTTCCGAGCCCCACGTAATGGAACATTAAATCGTACTCTGTTTTATAGGTATAAGAAAATATATAAAAGCCAAACACTCTCTTTTAATTACAACTCATAACATTGTAATGTATAAAGTCAAATGTTTCGTAAAAGCGACAAATAATAATAGTGTCACTTTCCTTAATTCTTAAATGTTCACGTGTTACTTTTATCGCCAACACCTCGTTGGAAGTTCTTTGTTTTCCGGGTTAGTAAGACCGGTCTGAGTCCCTATCTAGGTCGTACCTGATTCTCTGGCAAAAGGCAGGTAAGAAGGAACATGTTGTGGAGTTAGTTAATTCGACTTCGATGTACTTAGTTCACCATTGGCACAAGTGAGAGCTGAGGTCCAAATTCCGCTTCCGCAGTTAAAAAAGAAAAGCATTTTAATAAATGTTTAGGGTATCTGATAGTAAACTTACAGCTGGTCAGTTTACGTTTTATTAATCTTTTTAACAGCACTCATCACAGCTTAGGTAACTTAAATGTCAGCATACTATAAATAAAAGAGAAAATATCTCTATGTTCAATAAATTAGTGTAAACCATAGTTAAACGCATAAATATTGCTTGTAACTATGTCAATACATACAGTGCTTCCAGTTGTTACATCTTTAAAATGGTACAAACGACCGATTTTATTACACGTAGCTTACATTCAGTGTAACGAGTAACCCCACTCAACGTAGCGCTACGGTCTACAAAAGTACTATGTCGTAGCACCGCGGTCGTAGCCGTAGTACTCGAAACGGTTACAAATTTTACGAACCATTAGGTAGCCGGATAAAGGCGAGGCAGTTTGACTCACTTTCAGAGGTAGATGCTTATTTCCTTGGTTCAAAAGGATTTGAAATTCTATGGTATCGCTTGCGATGTTATGCGGAAATGGTTTTCAATCTGTATGTATTTAGAATATTTTAGAAAATTGCAGCTGGAATTCTATACGATTTATTTTCTTTACATAAAAGCACTAAACCATCAAAGCACAAAATTGTAAAAAAGAGTTGTGTTTGAATTCAAATTGCAACGTTTTAACTGAAATGTCTTAAGAAAAAAAATGGTGATTTCTACTAAATATTATCAAGTGTTCATCTGATGCAAACTTCGATAAATCTCTTAAAAAGTTGCAATAATATTTTTGTGGTAATAATAAGTATTGTAATTACACCGGTTTTTTTTTATATCTACATAGTTAATACATAATATTTCATCCAGGTGAGGATAAAATGCAGACTCACATAAACTTATCTGCAAACATCGCTTTGGACAAAGAATATATTTTGGTATTAAAATTAAAAAGCTTGGTCGAATAAAACCTTCATAAACGACACCGTGTTAACAGTTCGTGTAACTCATTTGGCGTGATACAACGTTCATTTAAAGATAACGTGCCTCGTAAAGCACATGCTACCAAATATATTGTAGGGATTAATATATGAACATACAAACACGGACTGAAATATTGCTCGCCAAATAAAGATAAATGCTGTATTTAAGCTTTAGGTATTACCGCTGTTACACAATTAATGAAATCGATTGAGAGTAATGAGGTGTAAAAATGCGTTGGATTTTTGCAAGCTTATACGCGATTATGTATTGTCACGTTTTTAGATAAAGGGTGGCTTAAGCACGCTCAGACTCATTCAAACATTATACATTCACGTTGTGGTAGGTACACGCATGTTCGGCTGTCATTTGTTTTTTTATGCGTTTTACAGACTAAACGAGTGTCGTCTTATTAAATCTTAAAACGATACTGATTTATAGTGATTCTGACACTTATTCAAAACTTTATTATCTAATTACTTGCAGTTTTCGTGTTAGACCCCTATCAACATGTCTAATACCTATATGTTTGAAGACTTATAAAACATATTTATATACTTAGCCACTTTTAAATGTGCAAATAATAGTAGTATTATAATAATTTGCCGCGTGGTTTCCGCCAGAGTAGAATTAGGGCCACCCCATCTCTTCCCATGCGGTGTCGTACAAGGCGACTAACAGATAAGGCTGTTTATCATCAGACAGATTTATACAGCTCAGACTCAGCCTCAGAAGCATGGCTCGAGTCAACAATAGTGCCCGGAATACGGCAATAGGCTCACCCGCTATTACATGGGACTGAATACAATTATTGGTAAAATACGGGTGTTAATTCACCTCTGCCTAACCCTCCAAGGATAAAGGCGTGATTATATGTCTACGTCTAATAATAATTTTAGAGTTCATTATCATAGTTCTAGGATTCAATGCAGTTAGAGGGAAGAAGCAACATCGCAAAGTCGACTATCACTGCAGTACCTAATTGTTCGATAAATATATAAAATCGTGACTGTGTAGCGTAAATATACCCGGTAATTATCGGTAAGCTCGGTAATTAATTGGTGTACATCGGTTTAAATAAGGGTAACTACATTTCTACTTTAAAAAATTATGAGTACAGATATCAAAAGTGTAAAATATACTTTCCCAATAAAGCAAGCCGCCGCGTATCGTGTGGCAGATGTTGAAACTATTTTACATAAAAAAATTATGCATGAACGGATGGTTTATAAAGAGAAATGAATTCTGCGTTTGCGGTATAAACAAAGAAAATGACAGACTCCAAAACAAAATATTTGGAATTTATTTGATGTACTCTCTGTTTGATTAATCGTATAATTATATTATCCTATATCCAAAATTCAAAATACAATATTTAAACCAATTACTTCTCCAATTTATATTCGATGCTGCCTTTGGCGGTATTACTGGTAATCCTATACCAATTGATCTACCAGCTGTTTAGCTATTTCTCCAAAACGGTGCAGAGTAATTACACATAGAAATAAAATGGCCCAGCAATTACTCAGCAGCCAATCTCCAGACCGGGCTATTAAAGGAACTTAAAATTCTACCACATTAAACTTTAATTATGGATGCAGTGAGTTTCTGAAGCCACAAGGGTGTATAGAAACTTGAGAAGACGGGTGTCGAGAGAATTAGAACGGGTCATTAACCATAATAACAAACTGCCGACACTGATTAAGCTGCTTAGTAAACCTGTCTACCTCTAAGTAATGCTCCAAATATCTTACTGAAGGTAAATCTAACCTCTTGATTTACCTGTTATAATTAAATTGAATCAACGTATCGTACGTGCTCGTTATTATCCAACAGGCAATGTTTATCAGACCATAAAGAGGTGACTGTTATATCTATCAATGTATCATGCATAAAACTTAGCATAATCTTTATTAGATTATGACTCAAACTTTATTATTGGTAGGTATAATATCTAATCTAAAACGAAAGACGGTATTAATGGGCCTAGTATTTGTTATCGTGGGTCTCAAAAACAAATCATCGTTAGTTTTGACAACTTTAACAGATTATAATGGTGAACAACCTGTGGTAATATTGATCTTCGTGACCAAATTGTTCATAAAGGTGACATTGACCAATGTGGAAAATAAATGCTTAACAATATTTGTATAATGTTATGTAAGTGTGAGTGAATAGGGTCGCCGAGATGTCCTTGAGGAAAGGGATAGGTCTGGCAACGTGCCAGTGACACCTTCGCTGTAGTTAGTATTTATTAGCACCGCTTATCACTTAATATCAGGCGGGTCATGTGTTACTATTATAAAAAGGGAGAAGTAAATGCCTCATAGTTATTTTTTAAAGGTTTTAATAGTTTCTTTTTGAAGAAAGGCAAATTTGAAGTAACTTCTCCCGACGGTAAACTAAATGTGAAGTCATAAAGTGTCAGCATTATATTTACTAATAACGCTACAAAGATGGTCTACAAGCCATCTTTTATAGTTCTCACATGGTTCTTCTTTGTCAGTTTTCAGCAAATATCCATATTCCACGAATTATTACAAACATGGCGTGAAAATACTGACAGAGAATCTGTGGTAGCGAATTCATTTAAATTCACTGCACAATTGAACAAAGTAGTGTGTAGTGAGCACTATATTCTCTTCGATATTTATTTCAATTGGTAATAATATCAATTGTTCCCGAGCATTCATTCTTGAATATTGACGGTTATTGGGAATTATCAGTGCGTAGTTCAATTATAGCGTCACATCATTGTCAAAATCCATTGACTGTTGTCAACAATCACAGTGTGTTTAAACACGCACCATGCATTCAGGAAAGTTCGGAAAGTGGCATGGCAATTACCCGGCACGACATTAACAAAATATTGAGAGACCTTCTATATGCACACTACTTGTTACATAATTTGCGAAGTAAACACGTAATGAGTTTTAGTAACAGGTTGAGAATTCCAATCTAATATTCGGAGGAGGTACAATAATCGATGTAATCCCACTCCACTTTCTACTGTCCTTATTAGTTTCCTCTACCGTAATGAAAACTTTATACAGGCTAGCCGATTTAGGGTAAATAAAACCGATATTTTTTTGCCGTTTTGAATGATAAATTGATACTGCGATAGATCTCGTGCTAGTGGGTGTTTTACTGTAACAAAATCCTTGAGAAATCGTGTTATATCATAATAATATTATAATACTGGCTGTGGTATAGTAGATATATATAGATATGCGGTATAGAGACATATAGGTACAAAGTCCCATGTGTATATGTCACTGTTAATGTAATCTACTCTTGCTTTAACAGTTAAGCATTACCCTGAGATAGTATCCGAAATAGCTGTTCCAATTTCTCAGTAATCAAGATGCTTCGCATGTTATAGACGTTCTCTAACAAACAGCCTACTGCAAACTCGCATGTTATAGACGTTCTCTAACAAACAGCCTACTGCAAACTTGATAATACATACATGTTTCTGAGAAATCACGTGTCTCCTTAATACGGTAAGATATTTAACTTATTACCAATATTACTGATGCTCAGTTTACTTAGACATAGGTACTAATGTAATAATATTCGGAACTTATATTAGGTACTGCAGACTATATGCTTCTTTGAAATCAATATGCTAAATAAATTACACGAATTTCAATAAGGTTATGTTACAGTACACAAAACTAATTGAATTGTACTGAAACTACATGATGTATCCCACTTCGGACCTATTGACAAAACAGGTGGTACTTTCAGCAGCATTGGTCACAACTAAAAACGTGCTTGTTCCTTTCTTGAAAATCAAGTTCAATTAAGCTTCAGAGCATTTCAGGTTTTTATTTTTCAAAGGTTTTCTCATAGTCTCAAATATCCTGCATTATTGTCTGTTATTGGCTTGCCACTAACACACATTATTGATGGCTACTTACAGTCCTTAGGCATACGCAACAGGACGTGTCAGAATAAATACGACTAAGGCTAAACCACCCTCGCTCTCGGGGGTAATGTACTTCGCTAATACAAAAGTAAAGAGATTCCAACGTCTAGAGTTATCACAAAAATAGACTCAATTCCGTCTATAGTTTTCTCTACGATCATTATCACTGATTTTCGATTTACATGCATCACCGACTGTTCGCAATTGGAATTAAGAAATTAGGTCACCGTGACTCGTGAAAATTGGAGTGACAAAGTGATAATATTTTTACGGTTGATTTTTTTATTTCATTTTTATACACCCCATTGTACACCAAGTGAGTAAAGAATACATTATTAAAATCTAAAAAAATACGGTAGAAGTATGGTAGAGGTAACTCTTTGGGTGATATATTTTGATGTTTTTGTTATTTGCCTTTAATGTGAAAATACAATGTAAACAAGAGTGAACGTCACTTCAAAACCATACAAATTCTAGCAATGAAACCAAAATAAAGAAAAGCAAAGACGGCTTCTCGGTTTTCGATCGGGCGCGTACATCAAAGGAAATTTTAACGAACGTGTAGACACGGTGTATTCTAGCGAGCAAGTCTCGCGATCTTACACGTAATTTGTTTAATATCTGGCAGTAGGTAATTTGTTTAAGACGCTAATTTTTCACTTCACTTTTGCTGCTCAAGTTGAACTGAAAATGTTAGCCTATAAAGTAATTAATACTTTATAGGCTAAATAACAATTTTAATTAACGTGATTTCATGCTGTAAATTTTTTTAACAATCACAATGTCATATTGAGACATCGTTGTTGTCATTCATGATCAATTAAATTTGAAGGCCTACTCATGTTGATCAAATGAAGTAACTGATATGACAATAAATAATGTTTTTTAAAGACAATGAAAAACGATTTAAAAAAATATATATTGTGTAGATATCGTTAGTATCTACTTAGGTATATACAGATATTTCAATCCACGAAGACGCGCCCCACTTCTTTTCGGTTGAGGGGATTGCGGGGTGCGGGGAGTTTGCTCCGGCCTCAGTCGCGAACCGTCAGCGGTTCGATGCAGACGGGTAGTAAAATCTATGTTGCGAAATTCCAGACTCATTACGAAAGTTGCTCTACTTAATTTTTTTTTGAAATGTCGAAAAAATCTCAGCGTATTGTACTTAAAAGCCAGGTATGTAAATGACTGTTTATAATTTTATAGTTATTAAAACACATGAAATAAATAAAGGATTTTTTTATAAATAAGTAAAAATATATATATTTTTTTAATTTTAGGCGAGAGAAATTATTTCTAAAGTTTATGATTTTATGAAAAAAGAAGCAAGTAACAAATATGCAGAAAAACTCACTTTTGAGCACTAGCATTTGATCGCGTAAATAAAGATGTCTGGTTCAATACTTGTAAGCACGTGGAAAAAATAGAAGACGAATACCTGAGACACTGTGATCTTGATTTTAGTTTTATTATAAATGTCGGCGATACATCAGACTCTGAATTAGATAATTCTGAAACGAGTGATTGACTACCTATTTTATTTCTTAATAAAGTTCTATAAAAAATTTCACGTATGTCTATAATTACCCCTATAATAAAAATGGTAATATTATCATTATATTAAAGAATCACATAAAATATCTACACCTAAAAATAAACAACCCTTTTCTCGCAGTCGGGTATAAAATTTAAAATTGAAGTAGAGCATCTTTCTTTTTGACTATGACGCTCTCTCCTGATTAGTCTATTAATTATAGTGTGTGCGTGCACACATAGATTATTAGTGTGTACGGATAACACTCAGACATTGACTTAAGCGTGCACACATGTACTGTAAACTGATCGGAGAAATGGAGGGGCGCGTCTTCGTGGATTGAAATATCTGTAAGTAGTTAGAAGCAAATGGTGGGCCCTCTCTACCTACCCTGAAGGATATAAGAGCGGTAAAAGAGGTATTCAGATGGTACAGATTCGGTAAGTACTGAAATTTTCAAAAAGCTGCGAAAGATGCGAACCCGGATATCGGAAAAAAGGAAGATCGGAAAATTACGAGAATGTTGTGCTGTTTTTTTTTTCAAACAGCAACAAACTTACAGAAAAGCTTCTCGCCTCTGAGTAAACTCTCAATACTTCTTTAAGTAATTTTTCATCAAATTTATTGAATAATACTGAGTACTTTGGGATTATTACCTTTGCCACTTTTAATTAATCGTCTATTCTGAAAAAAATTGTTCAGAAATTTAGTCCGTAGAACTTTGAATTTGAATCTCAAATTATGATATTCATTATTGATGATATTTTAACGAGTACGAAGAAATATTCATGCATACAATTTTCTTTAGTGCCGCGTGGTTCCCGGCAAAGTTGAATTTGGACCATCCCATCTCTTCCCATGCGATGTCGTACAAGGCGACTTAGGGATACGGTTATATAACACCAGACAGATATATTACAGGCCAGACTCAGCCTCAGATGCATGGTTTGAGTCAACAATAGTACCCGGAAAACGGCAATAGGCTCACCCCCCATTACGTGAGTGAATTCTATAATTTGTGAAATGTGGGTGTTAATTCACGTCTGCCTAACCCTCCAAGGATAAATGCGTGATTATATGTATGTGTTTATGTACAAATTTCTTTGGTACTTTATTCATCCAACTCAGTATCCATTACTTCAAAGATAAGATGGAATAACACTATTTTTAACTCATTCTATCACGATATATTTTATCTTATTTTTATTATTTACACAGATCCTGAATTTTATTTTTATTACAATGTGTGAGCGTAAACTGCCGACACTATCAGATAAGCGCAGATTACATATATTATAGATTCTGATACATGTATTTGATTATGATAATGTTTAAATGTATAAATATCTGCCATAGCACGTCACTAGAGAATATCCCGAGTGCTGAGTCGTTCACTGACAGTCGATTAATTATCCCTGCTGGCATCCTTGGGGACAAACGTTGGAAGATATATTGGGCATACGTAGTATGAACACGGCAAATCGTTTTAAAAAGAACTGTAGATATTATATCCTCTTCTTCTTAAATACTGATAACTGTATGTAATAATTCTCGTCAATCCCTCTGAATTGAGTGCTTGTGTAGGTAAAAGGATGCGAATTGGACGTTTTCCAAACTACCCGTCGTTTGTAAGTCAAATGTTTGTTTTAAAGAATACAACTAGCCTAAGGTAACATCTCCTATATTCAGTTAAATTGCTTATGGTAGAAATGGATTTACGTCCCTTTGAACGTGAATGTGAATAGTGTAGTGGCCAGGACTCGAAGCCGATACCTCTCAGTCGTCGACCTTGCAATCGAGAGATTCGAAATCAATTCAAACAATACAATGGATTGTAAACATAATTATGTTGATTAGATTCTACAAAGTCACTGTCAATATTTTATTATGAAGATAGATCCGATCACGATATTAAAGAGTAATAAATAATGATTTATTTACGCCCCTGTTTCTAACATGTTATCAAAGAGAGTACTGTTTACATGAGATTTATCGAAGCATCGTCAACTTCGGAATACACAAAATTCTCATACGCGTCTTGTTCCCCTATTTTTACATAATTTATTTGAGAAGAAGAATCCAATAAGACTATCTTCTTAGCTTGATATATACATTATAGTAGCATCATAAGAGTAATAGTATTTTTGGCTACGAGTATATATAAATCTTTATACCTTTGAAACTCACCGGACTAACCATCCTCATGTTAGACGGACGTTTATTAGGATCGTAAATCATATCAGGTCATAAACGTCCACAGCTAAACGTGGGCTTCCTTCTTCTCCGACACGATGCGATCTAATGTTATCATGTTGTATGAGGAACATCACAATCAATGTGCGTGTCAGTCGAACGGATACTCACTCAACCAATAAAATGTTGTTATATTATATTTATAACTAGATGAAATAGCAAAAGATGAGAAACCATAAAAAGTACGTATAGTTATAGGGATAAAAGTGAAACCCATTCAGAGAAATATATTTACCAATTTTATTTGTTACTTTTTTGCCAGAAGCTCATGATTATATTATTTACAAAATACAATTTAAGAGAAGGGAGGTATTTTATTGAATAGGTATTAGCTGTTGCCCAATTTCGATCAAAATTACTCGCAACGCAGAGCCTAATACATAGACATTTTTATTCCAGGAATAGAAGCTTAGTGGTTAAAGAGTCGGTATTACGATCGAAAGGTCCCGGGTTTGAAATCTGGTCATTACACTATCGACATGAATCCACTCCTAACACAAGCAATTTAACTTAGCTGGAGGGGTTAGAGGGAATATTAGTAATTTCGGTTCTAATATTCTTTATAAAAAGTCTATACCCTTGTACCACATTTCAGCTACGTAAACATCGCTTCACTAACTTATCCATTTATAATATTAGTTAAAAGTAGGATTGGAAGTAGGAGGTTTACTGCAGCGACGGTTAATGCATGTGAAGTGAAACCGTTCGTAACTTATTTAATTAACTAACATGTGACCCTGCTTAGGTCATACTATCAGCATGCACACTCGAGTTGAACAAGGGACTACGAGAATATAGTTAATAACGATTTATGGGACCCTTTTGTTCCGCGACTGTTATCTCCGTAGTATGAGTTTGCTATTCATTCTTGATATATTGTGCCACCGTGTCGACGCTGAAAGAATATGAAGCCTATTTGTTATCTTATTAAATTCTTGTAATGATAGAGAGGGGCATATTATTCAGTATTAACGTGATCTACATTTTTTTAACACAAAAGTACGTACGAACTTATTTTTGATGTCTTTGTATCTAGATATTCATCAATAATACCTGTTAGCAAGACACACGAATTAGATAGATGTATCCTAATTACATACATACATATAATCACGCCTTTATCCCCGGAGGGTTAGGCAGAGGTGAATTAACACCCACATTTCACCAATCATTGAATTCGGTCCCACGTAATAGCGGGTGGGGGGGTACTTCGAGTCATGCATTTGAGGCTGAGTCTGGGCTGTATACATCTGTCTAATGTTGAACAGCCCTATCCCTTAGTCGCCTTGTACGACACATCATGAGAAAAAATGGGGTGATAGAAATTCTACTCTGCCGGGAACCACGACACCTTGTATCCTAATTATAAATATATGATTGACTAAGTAATAATAATAATTTACCATTTCTTTGTAGAAACATGCGTAGTAAAAGCAAATGAAAGCCAGTACAATAGAAACTCTGCAGTTTTTCAGTTTGATCTATAGTCTTATGTACTGTGTCAAATGAAGAAGATTATTACATCGCGAAGAGCGCAAAGATTAAACTTAAATTGATCTAAAAGCATTGCCCCCATCGTAACTTACTTAGAGACGGGCCAACCGCGACACTGACTTGTGGTAACACCCGAAAAAGAAACATTCTATAAAGAAAGCCATTTGATTCGCACATAAAAGAAATACGTATAAATCAGAGGCGTCGGCCATTACGGCATGGCTTCGCGTTATTGTGCCCGCCCCGTCACGTTTATTGCGATGAGAATGTGACAAAATAAGCGCTATTACGCGGCAAACATTGCTCACTTTCTGTTTTCATGTCCAACAATTATTGACCCTCGTACAATTTCTGAAAGCATCTAATTTGGTTGTCTTCTTAGTCGAAGAAGTGTCAAGTAGTTCACGTCACGTTCTAACCGATACAACAATCATGAACTATTATAATATATATTAGATCAACTAAACACCATATAATACCAGACCTTTTAATTAATCGTCATTAACGCGTTCAAAGTAAACATAATTATAAGAGAAGCCGTGAAAATGACATTTTAGACTATTTTATAATAAGACAGAGTAAAAAACCTGACCCATGTTTCCGTGCAGAAATCCCCTCTGATATGATGGTTATGTCAGACTTGAACACTCGAAAACCACACGTTATTATGGGGCGTCAGATGCCAGATGCCACCCATGAAACTATAAATCAATTTTACAATCCAGAAAATGATTAAAATTATTTCTGTAGTTAAAATTAAATCTCAACCAAAATCCTGTAACTGAGAAATCCTATATTTATCTATAGTATCCCTTTTCACGTGTGGCCGAGTCTCTCTTGCCTGAATTTTTTCATCAAAAATAATTGTAATAAAGCGGCCTGCTTAATATAGAACTTATTTATAACCTCTCCGAAAATTGAAAACCATTAAATTTCAGAGCCAATTAACTTTTATGAAGTGCTTGCTTATATATACAAATAGATTCAACTGAAAAAAGAAGAAAATTTCGTACTATTCAGTGAGAAGCTTATTAGCATACGATAGCACTTTAAAGCAGGAAAATACAGATCTGAAAAGAGCTCACTGGCTGCCATTGAAACACAAGTGCAAGGCTCGTCCGCTTATAAATTATGTAGCGGAACGTAACAGAAACACAAATTTCGCGGAGATGAATTTTGACGTGGCCTAATATAAATTATATAAATGAAATAACATTTTTAAACGAAATAGGTGTCATAAGTCTGCATACATTCAGCTTAGTCAAAAGATTTTCTGCACCCTTTTACGGATTTTTTTAAAATGCTTTCTACTCAGCTTTTTTTTTAATCAACGTTCTTAATCTCGTATTGTTGATACGTTTAGGTCGAACGTTAACAGCTTTTAACGTAAATTGATAAAATATTTTTAGGATTCCATACGCCCGAAGTAAAAAGCGGTATATCTATATACACACTTGTATTTGGAATGTACAGTAAAACACACAATAAGAACTAGGAGTGTTATTGGCATAAATAATTGAAACTCGAACGAGTGTTCGACTTCATTTAGTGAAATGGAACGAGTAGTAAGTTGTATGAAAGATAACTTTTAAAATTATAGTAAAAAATTACAAATAAAATATTCTTTTCTTTTTTTTGATGGGAGTAGTAGGTAGCTGTTTAAAGTAAAACAATAATACCGTCGTTTACTTAGCAACTGAACCTCTAAAATTAAACTACCGTATCCTTAGAATTATCAAGAGGTGTAAAAGTTTGGCAGGTGTAACTTAATTCAGACGCTGCCATTCGAACCTAATCGCATAGACGATGTTATAGGAAATTTGTTTTGAGACAACCGATTTTTTTTGCTTCTCGGAACGTGAGGCGAAAGTTGTCAAAGCTACTTAGATAAGCTACGTGAGAACTAAACTAAGTCTGGCTCAGATTCGAATTGGATAGGTATTTCATACATGTGGTAATACAAAGCGAGGATTGGGAAATAGACGCAGGATTTCTTTCCAACATTTTTATAGGTGAAACACTGAAATGAGACAGGGCTTAATTTTCCCATAGGTAATTAAAATTTGTAAGATTAAGTAATTCTAATATTTAAGAAAATTGTTGTCTGGTTGTATATCAGAAATGATACAAACCCCGTATACAATCCGTCTTTGTAATCCAAGCGATACGTGATCCTTGACACTAGCAGGTGCACTAACTTCATAGTAAACTATGAAACATAGCTCCGCTTTGTTTGTTTTGTTATCTTGGGTATGCGGAGCGCCAGCTACAGTTTAATGACACAGAAAATACCCAAGCTACTGAATTACGGGATGAGGTGCAGTAAATTTATAACAATTCTCAGCAAAACTCCTTAGCAGTGTCGGATTACATCACATAAAGACTTACTACGTTTTAGTGAGTCCTTAATATGACTTTAGTATGCGCTCATTTTTACATCAACATGATTCTTCAGACAAGAATTTAAAATGGGAGTTCAAGAAAAGTCTTACGCGCAATTTTATCTTTTGAAGTTATATCTGCATTTTTGGTGCATTATTTCTAGAAGTCGGTTCATTATTTTTTTATTTTTTTAAAGAATATTAGCACTCGCAAATACTAATATTCCCTTTAACCCCTCCATCTAAACTAAATTGCTTGTGTGTGTGTTGCTAGGAGTGGTTTCACGTCGGTAGTGTAATGTCCAGGATTCGAACCCGGGACCTCTCGATCGTAAGGCCGCCTCTTTAACCACTAAGCTATCGACGCTTAGTGAATGTATCACTAATAAGAAAATTCGAATGAGCCCATCTATCAAACCAGTCGTATGAGACAGTGACTTGTTAAATGAGATTTGACTTGAATTGCTAAATGACCACCAATGCACCAAATATTTTAATTATTTTGTGAGTAAATAACAAAAAAATATACATTAGTAAATGCGAGCTTACAAAAAAAACTTTGAAGCACTGCAAACTAGAAGACCAAGATCGTTGGAAATACCTACTACATACTGCTGGCATCCTTAATAAAGTAACTGTAAAATCAATACGTGTATCGTTAAGGAGTTCCATAATCTACCCGCGTAGTCCAAATCGAGAGCATTCATTTATGCTGTACATCACTAAGAAGTTATGTTGTCTGTATTTGTAGTCCAAGTCTGGACAGTTTCAGAATGTCTTGACCACAGTACTGAAAACAGACTCGCTCATTTCACATGTTGTATTTGATTTTGAGGATCCCTTGTGAATCTCCAGTGTCCAAGGGTTCAATACCAAAGAAATTAATATAGGACTACCTCAAAGCTGAACCTAAACGAATATAAAAATATTTTTTTAAATCAGTGCATATAACTGAATATTCTGCACACTTCTGCGTACCCATTCTAAGGATACAAGCGTGATATTATGATATGGTCTTGCATAAAAAATGCAATTATGTGCTATTGCAGCACCCACAGCTAATTTCCTGGTACTTATTGAAGAGATCTGTGGTCTATCTCTGAAACCCCTCATCAGAACTGCACGAAATTAAAATATAACTGTTTCGAAATAAACCCCTTTCGAACGAAAAGAAAAGAATTTTGTTAATCCGTCCACATTTGACGGAGATATGCGCGTACAAAGATAAAAGACATAAACAAATTGACAACCTCCTCCTTTCTAGAAATCGGTTAAAAATATGAATAAACTGACGCATGAAGATTGCTTATATATACTTAGTCTGGCCATAAATACTGTTACAATTAAAATAAGAAAGATATTACATTTGAATTTGGAATCTGTCATTTTTATACGATTGTTCATTGTGTTTTCTAATTTTGGCGCCAATACATTGTACAATATTTTGCTATATTAAAATGGAGTGGGGTGATAAAGAAAACCGAATCGCTGTGATTGCATTACACAAAGTTGGTATGGAGCCGAATGTAATTTTTAAAACTCTCCATACGCTTGGTATTAGTCAAATGTTTGTGTACCGGGCTATTAATAGGTACAATGAGACCTCCTCTGTTTGTGACAGAAAAAGATCTGGCTGTCCACGTAGTGTTCGTACGAAAAAGGTGGTCAAAGCAGTAAGGGAAAGAATTCGAAGAAATCCTGTCCGAAAGCAAAAGATTTTATCTCGGGAGATGAAGATAGCACCCAGAACCAAGTCGCGCATTTTAAAAGATGACTTAGGACTTGCAGCCTATAAGTGACGCACTAGTCATTTTTAACTGATAATTTAAAAAAGAATAGGGTGGTAAAATCGAAGCAACTACTGAAGCGGTACGCAAAGGGAGGTCACAGAAAAATTTTGTTTACGGATGAGAAAATCTTTACAATTGAGCAACATTTTAACAAACAAAATGACCGTATTTATGCTCAAAGCTCGAAAGAAGCTTCCCAATTAGTCGACAGAGTGCAAAGTGGGCATTATCCGACTTCAGTGATGGTTTGGTGGGGTGTTAGCTATGAAGGAGTGACTGAGCCATATTTTTGTGAAAAAGGTATCAAAACATCGGCACAAGTGTATCAAGATACCATTCTTGAGAAGGTAGTAAACCCCTTAACAACACCATGTTCAATAACCAAGTATGGTCCTACCAACAAGACTCAGCGCCGGGTCATAAAGCTCGGTCCACGCAGTCTTGGTTGGAAGTGAACGTTTCGGACTTCATCAGAGCTGAAGACTGGCCGTCGTCTAGTCTCGATCTTAATCCGCTGGATTATGATTTATGGTCAGTTTTAGAGAGTATGGCTTGCTCTAAACGCCATGATAATTTGGAGTCCCTAAAACATTCCATACGATTGGCAGTGAAGAATTTTCCCATGGAAAGAGTGCGTGCTTCTATTGATAACTGGCCTCAACGTTTAAAGGACTGTGTTGCAGCCAATGGAGGCCACTTCGAATAAGCTTTTTATATTTTAAATTGTTTTATATTTATGTATTAAACTAACACACTGTAAAAGTAATAAATATTATTTGCAATTAAAAAAAATGTTTTTTCTTCGTAACAATATTTATGGCTAGACTAGGTATATAGTTAAATACCTAGCCGAATGGTGTATAGACAAAAATAGTATTTTATTTGGAGCGATTAAATTATACGAGGCAGGACATGGACGGTTATTAATCTTAATTGAGCTGCGTCCTCAGTTAGTCATCATAACAAATTACTAGATAGTACTGACAGCTGTCTTTATTGTTGCAAACTATCGTTCCTCTGCACTGTTGAGGAGGTAGGACACGGCGGTATTTGAGGAGGTAGGACACGGCGGTATTTCCGCCCAATTGAGTAGTCCGACTGGGGAAGTATCTCCGCCCTACAGAATACCGCGGTTATAATAACTTCGTGTTGTGTTATCGGCGGTGAGTAGGGTAGCCAGAGCTCACTGGAGAGTTTTTGTGCTGTCAGTGGGACGACCAAAGGCTTGTCCTGCTTTGTCCTCTACACTGACGGCACAAAATCTCTGTTCTTACAGGGTCGGCAGCACGGATATGACTCCACTGGTGTTACACACGTTCATAGGTTATGGTAACCACTTTCCATCAGGTGGGCCGTGTGCTTGTCTGCCACCTAAGTTGTATAAAAAAAACAATAAAGACGGTTGTCAGTACCTACTTAATCAGTGATGAATTAAAAAGAAAAACAAAAAAAAATTGCTTCTGCAAAAGCAAGTTACATGCTTTTAATGTTATGTTATGAGTAGTTAATAAGTATTGCTTAAGAAAAAGTTGTTTAGTTAATTTGACCTAGAACTCTGAGTAGTCATCATAATCGTTATTCCTGAATAGAATCACAAATCTACAAAAGCATCGTTCACACATAATAACATAATCTAACAAAGTTTTGTTGTTAGTTCGCATTATTTTATTATTGTTTCATTAAAATATTCAACACATAATTGTAAATTGCTGTTGCATACGTGTAATAAAATATTCATACAATTCCACAATAAAGCCACATTTAAGTAATAGCGCCACTATGTGTAGTGTAGTGACGATTTGTTTTAGTTAATAAAAACATTATTAATGCGATATACATACTTTTTATTATTCATACTTTTTATTGATTCAAACTGAAATTGGGATATGTTCCCAATAACAATAAAATCGGTTGATATTTCATCTGTGGGAACATTATTAGATCCGCAATCACGAAGCTAACAAAAGGTATCGGGCTAAGTGGGCAACTTCGAATGCCTTTCATTTGAACAGACAATATAGAAGCGGGCAAATCTAATCTGGTTCAGAAATTTTCCAACCGACCCTCATTACCATTTGAAGGCGCCGAGAAAAGAAAAAAAATATTCTTCATGACGGAAATTTCATGTAAATTGGGGAAAGTACGCATCTCTTGCTTCCTTAAAATTTTCGTTATTCTCACAACTTTATTGTGATTGCAATCGCAGCAATCTGTCACTGTAGTTATTAAATTTAATGGCAACTTTTACATTCCTTTTCTTACAGTTGTAAAGCAACGAATGTAAACAGGAAATCAGGATTGGTGACCGCAGTCCCTTTGTCTCAAGACATACCTACGCTACGCATTAATGTTTAATAGATTTGAAGATTGATCATAATATTCTGAAATGCTCGTGAATAAGTTAGGTATGGGGTAGTTTTCTTCATAATTGATGCTATCAGTATTGGGATTTAGTTTACTTACCTTATGAAATTGGGTGAGCACCTACCGTGTGCCATTTTATGGTGAGACAGGCCTGCGCGCGACGTGACTAGCAAGACAATCAGCGACACAAAGCCTTGAGACACATCTGCTTGTTTAGCAACTATAATGCATACGAACCGGAAGTTTACGTGTCATAACGATTCGCAACCTCATTGAACATGAATTTAAAGTAAAGCTCATGCTAGCAGTTTTACATTTTTTTTCCGGACCCCATGTCCCCAACGTTTCAACCCCAAACGGCTCAAACACATAATCACCTGTTAGGTTACAGTACCTACGCCGTTTGAGGTTTTCCGCAGATACAGCAGCAGCGCCAACACAGCCAGCTGTGCTTGTGCAGATATGAAGGCGTAAGGGTGTCGACACACGTAGCGTTCCACACCAAAAGCCTACCAGGTGGGTAGGCCTTTAGTGTGGGATGCTACTTGCAAGGTAGCAACGACATACCACCCGGTCTTTTGCCATCGTCACGCACTAGCCTGTTAGGTTCACGAATGGCTGGCACGACAGCGATGTCAAGAACACGGCGGATAATATTGCTGATACAGGCGTGTCATGCATCAGGCTCGGTCACTCAAGGCCACATTTAAAATTGTGGCTCTCACCACAATTTTAAAATGTTTTGCAAAATATTGTCAATGTTTGCCAAAAGTGTCAAATGTTTAGGGACCAAAAAGGCAAAACCGAATTATAGTAACGGTCGAATGGACACTTATTTTTTGTAAAAGATCTGTGATGTATTCAAAATTTTTGAAATCTATCTTCCAAAATTGGGGACCCCAGGAGGCGCAGTGAAACTTTCTCCAAAATTTTAATATTCGGAGTTAAAATGATGAACTTTTTATAAGTAGTCGAGGGTCTGTCTGTCGTGTCACTGATAAAGACTTCACATTCGTTTTCATCATTCGCAAAAGTCTGCTTAGCAAAATGTCCATAGGTCGCAAAATTTCCCTTTCACACCACGTATCTTTTATGTAATAATATAATATAAATATAATACTTCACAAAAGTCCCTTTTTCAAATATTCGTTACAATTAGTGAAAAAAAAACTATGTTTTTTTCGTTTTTCATAATTTAATTTTATACTTTTTTACTAACTTCTAAAACCACCCATTAAAGCAAACCGAATTCTAAGAGTTTTTAGTAGCACTTTTGTCATTATTTTCTCGTCATTATTAATGTGGAAAAAGAATGTTCAAGCAATTTGAGTGCTTTAATATATATGTATATAAAATGAATAAATGGGATTGAGACGATCACACGTTTTAGCTTTCCGCAAATAAGATGCTTTTGACGTGGCATGTCAAAGATAATTGAAATAGCTGGTCATATAAGGAATCTTTTGCAGGCTTTCAACTTTTAGCAACGATTGGTTATGGGAAAAATCATCTTTAAATAAAAACAAGTATTAAAAATCTGTTGAAGGTCCTTTTACGGTGTCAATTCCACTAAAATTTATGTCAATGCTAATTAAAATGATTCATTCTAACGCCCTCGGTTATTCAAGCGGTTTTCATTATCCTTTATAGAAGTCAATCGAAATAAAACGTTGTAAATGGCTTTTAATTATTTACGACAGCTTAGTTATAGAGCTTTGCAGCAAAAAGGTAGAATTACCAAATTATATCGTAATTTAAAACGTGCCCTTAGTGAAGTACAATTTGGGTAGTAATAATTTCGTTTATTGAGCTTTGACTGCAAACGTAATTGGAATGAACCGATTCATGATTTTCGCTCTAGTCGATAAATGGTGTTATTGCAGATATATTTTAAAGTCAGTGCCATTAATCACTTTAATAGCTCATGACATTGGGAGGAATTGAGTTAAAAAATAAATTTGAAGGACAAAGAAGTCGATAAGGATTTAAGGCCAAACTTGGGAAGCACTAAAATTTAATACCGGCCACTGGCAATAATGGGGACACCGCACTTTATAGCAGCAATTACTATCCTTCATCTTTCAAATGCTGTAGATTGGTTTTGTTTTTTATAGGTTTTCGGTAATCGAAGTTATTGGATTGTTTTGAAATTTTTATGACGTTGCAATAATTCTGTACAATAAGACGGACCTGGTAAGTATTCGAATTGATAATAATATAGGTCATTTTATTTTATAGCTTCGATAGACTCTTAATTTTTACGACTTCAATAAAAACCTATTAATATACATACATATAATCATGCCTTTTTCTCGAAGGGTTAGGCAGAGGTGATTTAACAGCTACATTTCACCAATCATTGTATTCGGTCCCACGTAATAGGGGGTGAGCCTATTGCCGTATTCCGGGCACATGTAGACTCGAGGCATGCATCTGAGGCTGAGTCTGAGCTGTATATATCTCTTCGATGTTAAACAGCCCTATCCCTTAGTCGCCTTGTATGACACCGCATGGGAAGAGATGATATATACTAATATACTACTGGTTAATGCGTAGTAAGTACTATAATGCCTTTTTCTCTTTTGTTATACTCACAGCAACTTACAGATACGCACAATTAATGTATCCAAGTGTCATTGTAATCAGATGAATGATATGGACAAGCCTAAGAAACAAATAAGCATTGGTTCGTTAATATAGATTAGCAATTAGCTAGCTCTCCTTTTTATCGAGCTCGTTGCGCGAGTAGTGACATTTAATAGCAAAAATATTTTTCTACTAAGTGTCTAGTGCAACTTTCACGTGAAGGAGGAGGCGGGGCGGGAGCGGCAGCGGGAGCGACGAAGGATCGCTAGACAAGCTGCCCGCGCACGAAGGCAACTCGGGCGTCGGAGGTCGATGAACGACCTCCGCCCCCCATGAGCGCCGGCCTGGGGGTGACAGGTGAAGCCGCCTGTCACCCTTGCAGAAGCAGGCCGCGGCGGCGGCGCGCGTGGCGCGCCTCCCCGTTTCCGGGGACGAGTTGGGGACTCTGTGGTCCCCACACCCGAGAAGAGGGCCAGATCGTGAGAGATGGCCCTGGGTCGGCCGGGGTGCGAGGGATATGCCTGTCAACCTCACCTTCGGCAACCGAAACGACCCACAGGCGGCGTGCGTTTTAGTCGGTTCGAGTCCGACATAACCTCCTCCACCGGGTCCGGTGGGGAGGTATCCGTGGGGATTTTGCGCACGTAAAAAAAAAAAAAAAAAAAAGTGCAACTTTCACACGTAATTGATTGCGAATGATATTGGATCAACGCCACCTGGCTGCAATTTTGTGTAAAAATAATTACTTTGACATTTACACAATAATGTGATATTGAAGTCTTATCATTTTTATCATCCCGGCGTCAGCTTTTGTTACAGCCAAAGCTTGCAGTTTCGAGACACAGGTTTGCTTTCGCACGTTTTTCCCCTGATGTGGCTTATATTAGCATTTATGGGAAGAACTGTCGTCTGAATTTGGTACGATCCAACTGACTAAACTAGGCACAAAAAATACTAATTCACACTAAAGAATAATCATTTTTCAATTAAAATCGGCTCGTGTACTGGTCATGTAGTTCAGTAACCTAACGACCTCTAAAATTATAAAAATAAAACTTTGGCTACAAAGAGACGAGGTGCGCATTCCAAGAAGGAACAAATAAATCAAAGTAACCATAGAAGTATACAACACAATAATTGGTCGCAAATTCTGCGAACATGGGTGTAATTTTATTATTTGTTATGATATTAAACCTGATACTACTTTTTATAAGAAGCACTGATATCAAAAATCGTTTTCAATGTTCATTTTATTCAATAAATAAATCGTATATATTTTTAACCATCAGGGTTGTTTTTATAAATGTATTTATTTTCATAATTACAAATGCAGAAATTGAAGCGTTGCGATTGCAGCTCTTTTGATTAAACAGTAAATTCAGTATTTATCGCAACTATCACATAGACTACGTGTTTAAGCCTGCGAGGTAATAAAGCTTTATTCTAGGAGAATAAATATTTCATAATTGTATATAATTGTATATCTATAATGATACACGAATGGTCCAAAACATTCTGCCAGTATGAATTTACCTTTAGAAGTGCCAAATATTGTAGCGCATTCTCACATAATAATGTACGCCTCACGTATGAGTTCAAAAATAATTTTGGCTGTGAGCTACATTTATTTTTTAGGTGAATTGAATTATATGATCGACTTTATAATAACAGGTTGCTATTATATTTACACAAGTGATTTAATTTATTAATTGTTGATCCGATAAAATGATTCGTATGTTAGTACAGTCAGCATAAGTACTTTTTCTTTCACATCAAATCTACTGTGCATGTACAGTCAGCATTAGATCGATGGAAAGATGTAAATTACATTAAAATAATTTTAAGTGCTTTGCCAGTCGAGATGCGAGATTTGATGCAGATTATACGCGGTCACCGCAGTATAATAAGTGTTTGCAAAATATTACGGTAATAAAGTCAATTAAAATGTCATGCAAGCTTTGAGGTTTTATAGAAAATCTCAAATTTTTTTTCATGTATTAAACTAGTAGCATTCCTTGTGGGATCAAATTTAATTATATTTTGACTATGTCGACCGTACCAGTCAGAACAATGCTCAATTTCTGCCTCATTGCTGGTATACCTTACTTCGCTAAAGCTGTAAAGAAGGAATATACACAAATAATTTTAGAACCCATCCGAGAGAAAATTCGTTCTTATTACTTATTGTGTAGAAGGTAATGTTGCTTGGCATTTAGAGGGCAGCACTCCGAAAGGGTTGTCACTTTATATAAAGCTGACGTAGCCGCAAACGACAGTTAATGGCGCATAAAATTCGCAGTAAGCTTGACACAGTATCATAATTTTACGGGACTGTAATTTCAGGTATTTATGTACAAATATATGTGTTCAGAATTTATCCGATTCCATATAAACGTGGATATTTTTCGTAATCATAGGTTAGTCTCTGCTTGCCACCATAGAAAAAAGGCATGGCTGTATCTATGTAGGTATGTTGTTATATTTTAATTGTTTCAATAAAAAAACCATACGTCATTGGCTGAGAGACAAAAGAAAATTGTCTTTACGTGTCCAAAAATACTTCCTATCCTCGTTAGAATTTTGGCCGTGACTTTACCTAATTTTTCTAATTGAAATAGATATAAATAACTGATAGCATACAGTTATTATATACATCTTGTACATTAAGAACATTTTACAATAAGATTAGCAAGCGTTACGCACTAAAGATTCTCTGAATAAAACCAAGACATTTCAATTACCGCTAAGTGAAGTCTACATATATAAACAACGTGAGTAGATACATTATATCCATATAATGTAACCAAAGCAAGGAAGCTTGAATACTTCACTCAAAGTTGGTAGCAATCTGTTCGCACAGATACTGTCGTGGTTCTTTGAGGCTTTGCCCTTTGGGTACCTGTCTACGGAATTTCAGTTCCCTAAGTCTTGTGATTATCTTGCTATAATCAGTTGGACATGTTACCTTACAAAGGATTTCGTTTGATACTTGAACCCTTAATGCTTAGAATTGTATATTAGGTTTTTTGCTGTTCATGTGAAAAGCATACATTTAATTTATACAAATTCATTTTAAGGTCCCGCTAATATATGTAAAGGTTTGTGAAAACGGTTTTTATTTTTTATTCAATTACGATCAAACGGATAAAGGTATCTATAACGTTCGCATGGGTTGCGAGAACTGAATCAAAATTCAAGGAAGACGCCGGGAGAAAAATAATTATATACATTCAAATACATCTATATTTTGATACCTGTCGTATAATTGGTCCAATTTTTTAAGAGCAAAGTAGAGTTACCAATTGTAAAACAATTATATATCATTTATTACCACGCGAAATTTTTAGAGATATCATACAGAATCTACATGAATTGAAGAATGTTTAAGTGGATTCAAGAATATAGGCTTTTTTAACAAGAATTATAACATACAAATGGTAGATTGTTATATTGGGTGACATAAACAGTCACACAATCTACCATTATTTATTAACAGACTAGAGGTATCTACGCACAATTTTCTACGGCGTGAGGCTATTAGGGGAAGCACGTGACCGGATTTTGGAGTCAACGCCAAGATATTACACCTTTAAGTCTCCCTTCTATAACGATCATCAATATGAACTAGAAAACCTAGAATACGAGCAAATATGTAACGAGGAGTTTGGGTTTGAGAAAGTATTTTATGACATACATAAGCTCACGCCTATATTCCCGAAGGGGTAGGCAGTGGTGCTAGCACCCACATTTCGCCAGTTTATGTTTAGGTCTCAATGTAATAGGTGGCGAGCCTATTGCTATTAACCGAGCACTTATAAACCTGCGATAAATATACACATAACTTCGAAAAGCATCGAAAAGTCATTGGTGTGTGCCATGGTAAAACCTGGGATCGAACCCGAGACCTCGTCTCAGCAGTTCATTACTCATACCACTAGGTTACCGCGGTTATTATTTTAAGAATACTTTTGAATAATTACTCGATTTTTTTTTATTCATTTTCTGATTCGACAGGGGACGTTGTTAAAATTCATTCTCAAGTTTACGACAGTTCTTCCGAAATTAAAGCATGATTCAGATTTTATTGTTACTGACAGAATACTGATTTTATCCCGATTATGACCTCGACTAAAATGGTTAGAAGCGTAACTACGTGTTAATTTAATTGATTAACAAAAACTAATTTCATCGGAAGAAAATGCTGTTCAAGACTACCTGTCAAAATAAAACCTGTAGTTCTTAGAAAATGTTCTTTGAGATTTAATTATATCCAGCCAACTTGATAAATATTTCTTGATATCTTGCCTAACTTAAAATACTCACATAAGCAAAAGTTCAGATAAGTCAAATACAGAGTTGAACAATTTAAATGGATAACTCGTGAAAACTTCCTTCAGAAAATTTGTATAATTAGGAATGGAAATTGGCGAGCTTTATAATTTGATTCCAAGAGCAATTTATACATATGAAAACTAAACTAATATTTTCTTTGGAGAAAGTTGTACCTGTTTTGTTTATCCTCTGGTTTTCCGATTATTCTCTTTAAACAAATCTGAATGAGTGAATATCCTATCGCTCTCTTTTTTTTTTGTTTTTTTTTTATTTATTTTTTTATTATTTTTTTCTTTTTTTTTATATAGGACACGCCAACTTGACCCACCTCGCCTGATGGTAAGCTAAAGGCAAAGTCTCAGGAAAGAGGGTCACCATTACAGACACTAAACAAGTTATTCATCATAACTAATAATTGAGAGAGAGGACTCCCCATTTGACTCTATCCTTACATACTTCGATTTTCCTCTTAGCGGTAATCCCAGTTGTATCCAATGCTTTCACCTCGGAGTCTGGGGTCCGCTTTCCCAATCTAAGTGTGGATTTAGGTAAACTTCGATATTTTTCGTGAAGTGATTGTCATCTGACCTTCACAACCCAAAGGCGATATCGACGTATTGCAGCTAGACCAGTTGTTGAACTTTTTAGGGCTCTAACTACCCGTAACGACTGCCATAGATATTTTTTTTATTTCATTTTTTTTAAGTAAATAAAAAAATAAAATACTGGTATGGTAACCGCGACTGAGACCTAGAGGCTTAATGTGCTCTCCAAGGTACGACCAGACCAATGCAAATAAATATTTGCACTGAGCGGGGATCGAACCCGCTTTACGAGCTTCCTCTACTGTCATTAATCCTTTCATGCAAGCCCGCCCGCGGTTTCGAGAACTTTATTTTAAAATTAAACTAGTAACGACTAAATTCCAAATTTAACGTTTGGTATCTAGATGATGGAACTCTCGGAGGCGACGTAGAAACGGTGTTAAAAGATTTGGCGTTTCTAAAAAAAGAATTTAGTTCAATCGGCCTAGAACTAAATCCCACCAAATGTGAAATTTTTCTCAGTGATCAAATTGACAATCTTTCGGTACTCTCAAAATTCAATGCTTTGGCTCCAAATTTAAAAGTTTTACAAAAAAGTTCTCTCCGCCTCCTTGGGTCCCCAATTCTTGAAGATGCTTACGAGTCTTTTGTGGAAGAGAAAATAAATTTCTTTTGTGATGTTTCGGAGCGATTGTACCAAATTAATATACATTCAGCTTTCACCATTATTCGGCATTGTCTTTTCGTACCAAAATTTACACATGCCCTGCGTTCAACTCAACTTTTTAAATTTTTGGAACTTTTAGGTCAAGTGGATAGAGTGCTGCAAGACACTCTATGCAAAATTTTAAATATAAATTTGAACGATCGAGTGTGGCTTCAGGCGTCCCTTCCAGTTCGTCTCGGGGGCCTCGGCGTTCGCAAAATTGCAGATGTAAGTATGCCAGCATTTTTGTCGTCGGTCTATGGCACTGAAGAATTAGTCAGGAAAATTCTAGCTCCTTCACTGATTAATTCGGATGTGCCAGGTAAGGCCGAAGCTGTAAATTCTTGGAAAATGACTTGTCCAACTGCCGCCATGCCCGCCAACCCATCTTCCCAAAGGCAATGGGATGAGCCGCTCACTATTGGTGTTAAAAAACATTTAATCAGTACAGCTACCAGCGCTGCTGAGCGCGCTCGCCTATTGGCTGTGGGTGAATGGGAATCTGGTGTATGGCTCCAGGCACTTCCTTCGCCCAACATTGGAACAATGTTGGACGACACGACCTTCCGCATTGCGACTTGCCTACGTTTGGGTGCCCCGTGTGTTTCTCCGCATCGGTGTCTCTGTGGAGAAGCTGTCGATAGCCTTGGACATCACGGATTGTCTTGTAGCAGGAGCGCAGGCCGCATGTCCCGACATGCAAACATTAACGACATTATCCGTCGAGCTCTTGTCACCGCCGGCGTGCCAGCTATACTTGAACCTGTTGGCTTGGCTCGCGACGATGGTAATAGACCGGACGGTATGTCGTTGTTGCCTTGGAAGATGGGTAGGCCTTTGGTGTGGGATGCAACCTGCGTCGACACCCTGGCGCCTTCCCATCTTCCAAGTACGATGGACTGCGCATGCGCTGCTGCTGCATCAGCGGAGACTCTCAAACGGCGCAAATATACCAATTTAACTGGTAATTATAATTTTGAGCCGTTTGGAGTCGAAACGTTGGGTCCGTGGGGTCCAAGCGCGCGCGCGCTATTCAAAGAAATAGCGAAGCGACTAATCGACGCTTCCCGTGACCATAAGGCTGGCCTTTACCTCGCTCAAAGAATTGCCATCGCCATTCAGCGTGGTAATGCCGCCAGCCTCTTGGGCACGGTACCAGTAGAGATCGATGGGGAGGAATTTTTTGATGCCTGAAATTACAGTCTCCCTCTTTTTCTCTATCCCATTTTTGTATATATTGTATAGTTAGCATAGTTTTTAGTTT
The DNA here is from genome assembly GCA_963662185.1 of Eilema griseolum. Taxonomy (NCBI): domain Eukaryota; kingdom Metazoa; phylum Arthropoda; class Insecta; order Lepidoptera; family Erebidae; genus Eilema; species Eilema griseolum. The sequence goes on along the minus strand of OY759230.1, from coordinate 21,054,992 downwards.
TTAATTTGTAAGTAATTGTATATTATAATAGCATATTTTATTTAATGTAATCAATTAAAGTTCTAATATACTTAGAAAGGTTATTCAAACTATTTAAATATAAACACGTTCTGTATTGAGATTGTGTTGAGTTGGTTATGAATTGACTTGTATTCTATAATAGACCCTTTGTTATGTTATAAAGCCTGATTTCGAAAGTTTTTATAATATCAACTAGTAACGTTAGTAACTTCGTAGTATGTGTATGAAAAAGGAGTGGCAATTATTGCTTGCTTTTACTCTGTAGTAACCAATCAGAACATTTTGGCGTCATTCCAGGAAACCTGTTACATAGCTAGGCTTTTACCTTTGTGCGATGAGCACAGTTAGGTACTGCTGTTATCTGTCAGGTTCCTGGTTTACCGTACCTGCTAATGAACATTATATATTTATAACCGGTGTTATATCCACCCGTAACCTTGGGCAAGGTTTGGAAGTTTGTTACAGTTCAAAAGCTGAACAAGTAGGTTCTATAATTGTCTCCAACTTTGTGGCATCATTACTATGAAACTTGTAAATCATAATTTAAGCACGTTTTACTTAAACTATTTAACTTTACTTGCGTACTTTGATTTGAGGGGTCAGATTTGACATTAGAAAATATAGTACAGCAATAGTCCGTTACCTAGCAACTTCTCTTTCACTGCGACGCGAGCGAGGACTCGGGGCCGCACCGAGTGTCCAGCGTGGGAGACGCTGAGGCGGGAGCTTGTGGCGGCCCTGGGAGTGAGGGTTCTCACGCTCTCCACCTTGCTCGCGGCGATGGTCCGCTGCGCGGATGCGTGGGCGGCCGGCGCCTCCTTCTGTGAGCAAGTAATGCTCGTGAAGGAGGAGGCGGGGCGGGAGCGGCAGCGGGAGCGACGAAGGATCGCAAACCAAGCTGCCCGCGTACGAAGGCAACTCGGGCGTCGTAGGTCGATGAATGACCTCCGCCCCCCATGAGCGCCGGTCTGGGGGTGACAGGTGGAGCCGCCTGTCACCCTGGCAGAAACAGGCCGCGGCGGCGGCGCGCCTGGCGCGCTTCCCCTTTTTCCGGGAACGAGTTAGACTCTGTAGTCCCCACACACCCGAGGAGAGGGCCAGATCGTGAGAGATGGCTCTGGGTCGGCCGGGGAGCGAGGGATATGCCTGTCAACCTCACCTTCGGCAACCTAAGCGACCCACAGGCGGCGTGCGTTTTAGTCGGTTCGAGTCCGACATAACCTCCTCCACCAGCTCCGGTGGGGAGGTATGCGTGGGGATTTTGCGCACGTAAAAAAAACCTAGCAACTTCTCTTAAATTGGTTTTGGTAATTTTTATGAAGCAAGGTTTCAATAATTTAGGGTTCTGAATTATCGAACCATATTATTTGGATCTTATTTGAGGGGGAGGGAGGGAGTGAGAGAGAATCAGACAGAAAATAAAGATAATAAAAAACAAAGAAAGGGGAATAAAGAAAAAAGTTGGATTAAAAATGAAAGAGTTGCTATTGTTCTTATGTATTACTTTTAATGAAATTATAAAGATTAAAAATATTTACTTATCTATATAATTTAGGTTAGTCAATTACTTCAAGAGTTCCAAATATGTGGTTCCAGGCAGAGTAAAATTTGTACCACCCCATCTCTTCCCATACGGTGTCGTACAAGACGATTAAGGGATAGGGTAGTTTAACATCAGCCAGATATATACAGCCCAGACTCAGCCTCAGATGGCTTGAGTCAACAATAGTGCCCGGAATACAGCAATAGGCTCACCCCCTATTACGTGAGACCCAATTCAATGACTGGTGAAATGTGGGTGTTAATTCACCTCTGCTTCACCCTACGGGGATAAAGGCGTGATTATATGTATGTATGAGATATAAACACACATGTGTAGTTACTGAAGATATAAATTAACGTTCATGAAAATGTAGAAGATTGTTTAAGGAACTATCAATATTTAATGGCGTTGTAATAATGAGACAACAAAATGTTTGTTCAAGATAGGTGATGAGAAGGCGTTGCCTTTTCCGTTGCCTAAGGGCACCACAAGGATATTTTCTGATGGCTCACTTTATGCTATTTGAAGTTATTGAGTACGTAACTTAATATCATATTTGCACGTTTTAAAAACTCTTATTTAATTTATTGGTATTATAGTGTAAGTAATGCTTTACCAGTAATTGCAGCGATACCATGCTAACACGACAGTAAAAATATTACATCGATGAGGATCACTCACTTACGACTATAAAATATAAAGGTACCAAAATACTATGCCTGCCATAAATATTCTATGAAACGTGGTTCAAGCTCAGCTTCGCAAATTATATTGAAAAAAGATAAGACTAAAGAATTTTCTAACATTTACAGCTTTGTGTTTGAGTAAACTGTGTACAAGAAAATATTGCTTTCTGTTTTGAGAGTTCAAATTATATTTCATCGTAAACTTAAAGAAGAAAATTCAACACTCTGGACGTGACTCAAACCCGCGATAGTCACGTTCAATTATAAGATAATCTAACGACCAACTAAACTTCGGAGGATAAAGTTAACATAGGTACATAGTTATTGCTTTAGATCCTTTGACACGTTTTCATATTTACATTAAATGTAAATACGAAAATGTGTGTGTATCAATTTTATACAATTATGTGAATATTAACAGTTAGTTCAAATCAACGGATTAAACTCTCGACACTAATTTAATCCAGTGGACCACAATATGAAACTAAACTTATTATGAACACAATTAATATTTAATGGCAACTTTGCAACACAACAGATAGAGCAGTGAAAAAAGAGCCAGCCAATCAAAATTCACGGCAAATTTTCTAATATCCAAGTTAAAATGTCGGGTTCAAAAATTCTGTCAAAAATTAAAAACATCATATTATATCAGATGTACTTACTCCCAAAAATCCATTTCAAACACTTTTGTTTTTTCTATAAAGAAGTCAGTTATTAAACGAAAACTAGTTAACAAAACCGATCATGTTACAATTTTCAGGTAAATACTTACATCGCAATACCATTAAAATCGATCTCAGTAAACAAGGTACAATTTTTCATAGTTTATATTAAGGGTCAGCGCATGCGTGTTGTAAAATGAATAAGGCGCCAGTGAGACGAGCCCAGTCATCTCTCGTCAATAAAGGAAGCCAAAGAGCAATCAGCTAGAAGCGCTTGCAATCAATGTATCTTATAAATTGTTATAGATTGAAGCAAGGTGTTGAACGGACGTCTTTTTAATTTGTTGAGTTATTGGAAGCGGTTCCCGGACCCATTTATTGAAAATATATTTAGGACACAGCTAAATAAAACTACATTTACTAAGTGATTTTTATGGAGAGATTGAAGTAAAATAGATTTGGGCGTGCAAACAAACTTTAAAATAATAATATTAAAAAAATATATACGTATAAGGGTAATATAAACTGAAAAATGGTGGGCTAATTGTTACTCATGCCAGTTATGAAAATATATAAAGTAAGTAAGCACTTGGCTTTTTAACATACTTTTATTAGCTTCATTTAACGTAATCAATTTTAAAATATTTCTATTTGTTCGCATCGATTAGAGAATTTGAAAATAAGAGACATTTAGATGACTATACAATACGCCGCTTGATGGGCAGTTGAAGGTATTTTTTTAGACTACAGAAGTAATGTTTTATTATTAAAAATAAATATATAATAAAATAATTTACCCTACAATGCACAATCATTCTATGAACAATCATAAACATAGTATTAAGAATACTCAATTAACCCTGACAATAACTGTACACCAACTTGTTTAATTTTGTTACAATTTTAGAGAGCAGACATTTGTAGAGTAATTCCATACCAAAGTGGAGTTCCAATTCAGTATCGAAATGGTTTTAACGAGGAAAGTTGTAATTCCATTGGTTGCGTAGCCTAAAGATGATGTCAGATAAGATCTTAGTCAACACGAAAGTTCAATCGTGGCTATAAATTTGGTACAGTAAAGTCCAACAACTGGTCTAGCTGCAATACTTCGATATTGACTTTGGGCATATGACGTCGTTTCACGGAAAATTTAAAGCGGACCCCAGACTCCGAGGTAAAAGCTTCGGTTACGACTGGAATTAACGCTAGCGTGAAGAAGAAGAAAATAAAAAAACTTGAACAGACTTGAAAACCCATGGCTTTCAAAAGGCACAGAGAAAAAGACAAAGATATCACAAAAAATTACAATTGTGCAGTACAGTATATAATTTTTCAGTCACAGTCTCATATTAGCTCCGAATTGCAATGAAACGCAGAGACCGGGCATTTCTTAAATTTAAAACAAAATCGTTCGGACATCAATTGGGACTCTTACAAGACTGTCAGGAATCGGTGTAAGCAGGTAATACGGAACACTAAAAGGTAAATCAAGGCAGCTGGAGCTACCTAAGAAAATTGAGTTAGATGCCATTAATCGTCATTTTTGCACCTCTTTTCCAATTGATGGTCTAACCAAATGTCATACGGTAGACTTCATAGCCGGGCTGACCAGTTCTAGTTATACACCTTTTCAATTTTGTCCAGTTATTTCAGATGAGATCAATAAATTTTTCTTGTTCATCAGCGCAGTGGACTGTGACAATAATAGTCAATGTGTTATCTGTGTGTCCTGCGTTATCCTGTGCTTGTATGTATTTATATATGGATATACCTAGTCTAGCCATAAATATTGTTACGAAGAAAAAACATTTATTTTTATTGCAAATAATATTTATTACTTTTACAGTGTGTTAGTTTAATACATAAATATAAAACAATTTAAAATATAAAAAGCTTATCCGAAGTGGTCTCCATTGGCTGCAACACAGTCCTTTAAACGTTGAGGCCAGTTATCAATAGAAGCACGCACTCTTTCCATGGGAAAATTCTTCACTGCCAATCGTATGGATTGTTTTAGGGACTCCAAATTATCATGGCGTTTAGAGCAAGCCATACTCTCTAAAACTGACCATAAATCATAATCCAGCGGATTAAGATCGGGACTAGACGACGGCCAGTCTTCAGCTCTGATGAAGTCCGAAACGTTCACTTCCAACTAAGACTGCGTGGACCGAGCTTTATGACCCGGCGCTGAGTCTTGTTGGAAGGACCATACTTGGTTATTGAACATGGTGTTATTAAGGGGTTTAACTACCTTCTCGAGAATGGTATCTTGATACACTTGTACCGATGTTTTGATACCTTTTTCACAAATATATGGCTTAGTCATTCCTTCATAGCTAACACCCCACCAAACCATCACTGAAGTCGGATAATGCCCACGTTGCACTCTGTCGACTAATTGGGAAGCTTCCGTAGAGCTTTGAGCATAAATACGGTCATTTTGTTTGTTAAAATGTTGCTCAATTGTAAAGATTTTCTCATCCGTAAACAAAATTTTTCTGTGACCTCCCTTTGCGTACCGCTTCAGTAGTTGTTTCGATTTTACCACCCTATTCTTTTTAAATTATCAGTTAAAAAATGACCAGTGCGTCTCTTATAGGCTGCAAGTCCTAAGTCATCTTTAAAAATGCGCGACATGGTTCTCCCGAGATAAAATCTTTTGCTTTCGGACTGGATTTCTTCGAATTCTTTCCCTTACTGCTTTAACCACCTTTTTCGTACGAACACTACGTGGACGGCCAGATCTTTTTCTGTCACAAACAGAGGAGGTCTCATTGTACCTATTAATAGCCCGCTACACAAACATTTGACTAATACCAAGCGTATGGAGAGTTTTAAAAATTACATTCGTCTCCATACCAACTTTGTGTAATGCAATCACAGCGATTCGGTTTTCTTTATCACCCCACTCCATTTTAATAATTTGCTTTATTATATATATTGTACAATGTATTGGCGCCAAAATTAGAAAACACATTGAACAATCGTATAAAAATGACAGATTCCAAATTCAAATGTAATATCTTTCTTATTTTAATTGTAACAGTATTTATGGCCAGACTAAGTACTATTATTAACATAAATTTTCACAGTTTTATCATATAAATTTATTATTTATGTACCAAACTGGGTTAAACTCTCACCACAACACTTCGTGCCTACCTTTGATATAAATCTGCATCACCCTAAGGTTGACTGGTAGAAAATGCCTATGGCATTAAGTTCGCCTTTGTATTATCGTTGTGGAGCAAAAAGTTTAAATGAAAAAAAAACTCACTATCATGGTAGGTACTTCTTTATTTACTTACACACACAGTAATGTGTTATATCTTTTACCCATAGAACATACCTATAAACATAGTAACTATCGGTTTTTCAAAAAAATATCCACCATTATCGAAAGAGTTATGTGTGAACTATATGATATCAAATTACATTAGAAACCTTAACATAGACAGTGTTACATTTATTTATGAACTCAGTAGTTCATAAAATAAATGAAATACTGTTTTAAAAAAATAATTGAAAACCTCGAAACAGCAATTGATCTAAAATTAGGTGACCGTCAAGTTTGTGAAGCTCTTTTCTTAATAAATATTAATGGGCCTTCAGTGAGCTGTTTTTGTGTCCGAATTGCCGCTGGAAACGATATCGAATATATTTTTAGGTTAAATATAAATGTAACTTGTTCTATGTCGTTATTTAGACATTGAATTGAAATTAATTGACGATCTACAAGTTACGAATGGTACGGGACATTCCTTATTTGAGCGCGGACTGTGCGACATGCACACACATGACATTATAGGATGAATGATCTAATTATTTTAGTATTGTAAGTCAAAAAACATTTAAGATTACGATTAACAATAAAAAAACTGATATTTTTCATGTCGTAGTTATTAATGATCTGTAAACTTTTAGCTTCAACACGCGCAACGAGAATACGAATCGGTAATATAACCAAAAATTAAATGAAATTGAATATTCAACACAGGACGTATAATAAATCAGGCATTCTATTACCATCTTAAGTAAGACATTATTTATTGCATTATCTTTTTGAAGGGATGTTTACAATGTAAACTACGTACAGTTTTACGAAAAGGTTTTGTTCAATAGTGTTCGTTGATTTCTTGCCGATTCAAATTTTGTAATTTGTTATTCAGAAATTACATGTTGTTTGGCATAATTTTATTTCTACTATTAAATGGCTTTACAAATTCTGGTCGACTTACCGTCAGAATTCTTATAATATATTAATTTATTACTGTGCACTTTCTAGCAAAGTGAACGGCGTATGTTGTCCTTGTTATTATCATGCGTAATATACGTTGCCAAAAAGTAGTGCACAGGCAAAATCAAATACATACTCAATTGTGACTAAACTTCTTATTACATGACAAGCCCACGTTTGCTAATGAGAATTGCGTGGTATTATTGTAACTCTAGGAATAGATTACTTGGAACTACCTGAGAATATCTATGGAAAAATTAAGTTGATTGATGAAGGATGATGAAGATGTTGTTATTAAGTATATATAACTCCAACTGTATACGTCCGTGGATAAGGAGAAAACCAGTAAAACAATAACATTAATACCTATTGTGTTGTGTTACTATAGTTTATCTGAATATTATGTTACTAGAAATGGAAATCAAAACGAATGTGATGATGTTCATCATACATTTTTAAATGGACAATTTAATTCAAATGAAGTAATAAATGGCAATATGTTTATTTGATATTGATTTATTTATACCGTAATTCATAATTATTAATAACCTTTATAAATATTGTCTAATTTAATGTAATACGATATTTGAATTACCTACTGAAATTTTATTTTTACAGAAAATAAATCTTGCCCTAGATTTATGATTTAAGTTAAACCAGAAAGATTATGGCAATCTAATAAACATAAAATATGTCATGGTTGCAATAGGAACATCATAACATAAACTCACTATATCCCAAAAGGGGTAGGCAGAGGTGCTAGCACCCACATTTCACCAGTTTATGTTTAGGTCCCAATGTAATAGGTGGCGAGCCTATTGCCATTAACCGGGCACTTATAAACCTACGATAAATACACACATAACTTTGAAAAGCATCGAAAAGTAATTGGTGTGTGCTATGATAAAACCTGGGATCGAACCCGAGACCTCGTCTCAGCAGTCCATTACCCATACCACTAGGCTACCGCAATAGGTACCTATAGATAATAATACCTTAAAACCTTACAAGATTTTTCTTCATATGTAGCCAAACGGTGAACTGTGATTAATCAATGTTACGAGTTAATGATTACAACTGGCGTGTTCACTGACTCAGCATCCGCAATAATCTTTTGTTAAGCTATACGTTTCCATCTGTCTATGGCATGATAGGCATTTCACATCTATCACGTTAGGTTGGATAAAGACATTATAATCTGATTTACCTACACGGGCTTTTACGTTAGAGAACAAAAACGTGTTTTTATGTGACAGAATTAAACAATTTGTTGTGTTTGATAATAAGGTTTAGTTGGTTTATTATTAATTTCAGCATGTGTTTGTTTTACATGTGCTTAGTGCACATGTAAAACTCGAACCAAAATCATTGAATGATATAACAAAAAGCCGTGTGGTTTCCGGTAGAGTAGAATTTGAGCCACCCCATCTCTTCCCATACGCTGTCGTACAAGGCGACTAAGGGATAGAGTTGTTTAACATTAGACAGATATATACCTACAGCCCAGACTCAGCCTCGGATGCGTGGCTTGAGTCAAAAATAGTGCCCGGAAGACGGCAATAGGCTCACCTCCTTTTACGTGGGACCAAATTTAATGATTGGTGAAATGTGAGTATTAATTCACCTCTGCCTAACCCTCCGGGCGTGATTATGTATCTATGTATAAGAAAACATAAAAACAATATTTGCATACAAATTATTTTCCATTATATCTTAAATTTCAGATTTGGTTTGTACACCTACTTTTATACTTTTTTGTTTTGAAAATTTTATTTTATTATTACTATTATTAATTTCAAAACGTATAAATATATATCAATGCAGCAAGTTCTCGTACTCTAAACTATTATTTTGTATCTGTAAAAGGTTTTTCGGAAAGTAATGCTATGTCACTGACCTTTTTTACATTCTTCAATTTCTTCATCAGAGTTGTCTTCGCAGTCCCTCTCCAGGTCGCACACCCACATCCTCGGTATACACTTGCCGTTGTTGCATTGGAACTGCTTCAATGAACATATCGCTGTAAAGAATAATAAGATATTTAATTAATAAGGCTTACATATATATAGTAACTAGGCGGACATATTCTATGGTTTACATGTTATAAAGATCCTGGCTGATGGTAAAAGACTCATATCTTATTAGGCGTGAATTATACAAAAAAGGCATAAGGCGTTAGGCAACAATTTAGGTAATCTGTGGTTAGGTATAATCAAATTAAACACGTAAGTACATACGTATTGACACAATTTTGTTCCGCGATCTGTTGCCTTGTCTATATAAATCACCTCTTGCACGAAATCCCTACCTAGGCTTTGCCCAGACCTTTACCATGTTTAACACCCATTCACTATAGAATAGGGTTAATCGACTTAATCATCTATATTAATATTATTCGTTACCTATAATATTTATGGTTAATCTAGATTTATACGGTCGTTTCACTATATCTCTTCCTACTGGTTGAAAAGGTAGGTGTAAACAACTGTAACAGTTCATCTTTTTCTGTTTTCATCACATTGAAATTCCCATCAACTGAAATATTCCCATCAAAGCCGGTGCGGTGATTGCACTTTCATAAAAAATGTACACTTAATCACACCTCTGAGTTCAATTCATGCAAACGCACGCACTGACACAACCTAGATTAAATATTAAAACAATACTTTTTACCCGACTGGGTAATGTGTAACGCGCGTATGTATGTATGTAATTTTCTTTGTTCCCCTCTACAGACCTAATAGGTGGACGGATTTTAATGATTGGGTCTCCAATGAAAGGTATTCATATCTCGAGTATCATAGGGTTATATGTGTGTAGGGTATATGTCATATCATAAATTAAAGTTTTAAATAAAATAAAGTATTAAAAAATAAAAAACCCGACTTGAATTTTCTTTCGGTTGATGATTGGTAAATAGGTACCGCCTGCTATCAAACTTGTTTCTATCTTTAGGATAGCAGTCGGGTTTTTTTTTAATAATTTATTGCAAAGACTTTCATCTCATCTCAGACATTATTAAGAAAAGTCAACCTGTCCTAGCTGACATATGAGTTGGCTGCATTTGAGTGCAATGTGTAAGACAGAGTACTGTTATTATATTATTCTTGACTAATATTATAAGACCCAAAAATTAAATTGAAAGTTGTTACTTTCATAGTTATATACACGTCGCTAATAAAGTGGCTATAAAACTAATGTGAAGTCCATATAGTTTTGGAGAGCAAAAATAAAAAAGAAAGCAGCAGATACTAGAGCTTCACCATAAAAAATACTGGAACAAGCGCCGATCTCTCTGTGACCAATCTGAGTTTTTTTGTTGCGAATTTGACCTCTCGTATTTATTAAAGTATTGATCCTACAGTATCTCGTATCTAGACATGATTTGTGGTATATTTAATGTAGGTAAATAATGTAGAATGTAGGTAAATAATGTAGAAGTAAGTAAACACATAATATTAATAGTTTTCAATATACCAGCAAGAAAGTGTAAAGCAGGACCTTTCCCCCCTCGCCCATCGCCGTCTCGTGTCCCACCATCGGAAACTTTTAGTATGTCATCATCTGAGCACATTGGGGAATAACTGTACCAACTATCAAAATTACACGAATTATTTGGTTTGATCTTAACGCGCTAAACTGAACATAATTGAAACATTATTTATGAAATAACGTACTCGTAATATTTTAAATAGCAGCTTAACATTTGCTTCACACATATTATTATTCTTCTGGTAATGTTATCATGCGAGCAATTTTCTGCGGAAAAATATACTATTTATACTTTCTTTTGTGATCTATCGTCACATTTTGTATATACGTATAGAGAACCTTTAGAAAGATCTCCAAAATGACATTGGAGAACGTACACAATAAATTTACTGTTCGATTTCTTCGAAACAATGTTTCATTCATGTGTTACGATAAGATAAAATAGTTGTAGATATTTTATTTATGTAAGTATCAGTAATCTTTCAAACTATAAATCTACAGAACGACCAATACTGATAATCGCTATTAATTATTTAATATGATGTAGTATTTCTTTTTCTACGAAATTAGACATCTAAATTTCTATAGCCTATGTGCCAGCTAGGTCTGGTTTTCACGTATAACTGTAAAGAACTTAGCTGTACCTATTGACAATATTTCAAATGCACTACAGCAGCGGAAAAGCCCCACTAGCATCCTGAATACGTAATAATATATTCCACACGCAAGGCGTTGCCGTTGGTCCAAACTTAATATAGCTTAATCTAATATCTTTAATAAACCTTACCGTATATCATTTATATTGCGAAATGTGATAAATTGGAAATCATTAATCCAACCAATCACGAATTTTTATATATTTATCACATTAGTATCAAAATAATCGGGATATTTACCATGTTGCATTGTTCCTCGGTGAACATGGTGCTTGCAACAGCGCCGTAATATCGGAAACTCGAAACAATGCAACATGGTAAATATCCCGATTATTTTGATATTGATGTGAGTGACCATTATAGTTTAAATACCTATATTTATCACATTTACCAAATCCACTTGGTTATGATTTATTACTATCGGTAATTATTAAAAATTACCAATTTATCACATTTACCGTAGTACCGAAGTGCTACTGTGACATACCATCCGATACTACATTGACAAAAAAGAGACCAAATATAAGTGATAACACTGTTTTATTTTATGATTCAATTTTTAACACATTCTGAATGTTACCTACCGATTACAAAAGTTTTAATAATAATAATAATAATAATGATAATGATTCATAGATATGTTTATCACATCCGAATTGGCCAAATATGACATTGAGTGTCATTGAACAATATTTGACATACATTTTATTTTCTTTAATATGAACAACGTCACGTTAACATTAGAGAACTATCGCAGAAAATGTTCATTCATATAATGACAAACACATTCAAAGATAAATACAATAGAGGAAAACAGCCTATCTAAACTTGGCATATAACTCAACCGTGGGATACTCTTACAATGTACGATTGGATGTATATTTCCTTGATCCTAAACAGCCTTTATAAGTCCATTATGTAATAGACGCGAAGAGTCAGCCGGTCAATACAATCGGCAATACTATCTTCGTTGTCGGGCTATAGTTGATTTATGCGGTAATATTTTCGGAAAGGGCGATCCAATTTCATGCTATCTATACAGTATAGGTACGCAACGAACGGTAATGTTATAACGAAGTGTGTGAATGTTGGTGTAGTGAAAAGATAAAATCTGGCATAAATGAATATAACATTATGAACCAATTTTGGACAAGTTATGTCAAACTCTCACGATTTTCATTACCTATTTTATAAACTCAAAGTAATATTTGGTATTTAATTTCATTTAATAGAGTGGAGACCGCAAGAAGGCAAGCAGAAACTAGGACCTAGAACAGCCACTGGCCAGATGGACTGACGACCTGAAAAAGGCGGCTGGGACAGACTGGATGTGGAAGGTAGAGAATTGAATGAAATGGCGCACATTGGGAGAGGACTTTGTGCAGCAGTGGCTGCGGTTGGCTAATTGTTTTTGATTGAATATCATACATGTACATAGGTACATTTTATTTAAATATAAACATACTATGCAAGATTAAGACAAATTTGTTTTTCTTACCTATATTGAATTTTGTATTGTCATTCTACGAAATCGGATGGAAAGGAATCGGAAAATAAACTAATAAACATATTTTTATTACATTTTCTAAAATACCTCAAAGAAAGTATTCCAGTGTAAACTGCGAGACAAGACTTTTGATTTTAATGGTATAGGTAATAACATTGATGGATTCTAAGTGGTCCAAAAGGGACACTAATTTAATTTCATTGCTTTAAATGGAGGGTTGTTCTAGTTAAAGAGCGTCGGTGGTGTGGCGAGTAGGGAAGCGCGGCAATCTGCCGCTGCGGAGCCCGCTCGCTCCTCCTGACATCCAATCTGCGTGGAGAGCCCTCGTGTCTGTCTCATTGAGAGCAAATCGCTTGAGTCTAGTGGGACTGGATCGGCAAATTTGTAAATTGCGGTTACCGGTACTGCTACTCGTATTAGTTACTAAAATTCTGCGCCCTAATAGCTTCCACTCTAAACATACAATATGAGGACAATTCTATGTTATCTAAAATTTGATGAGATTAGTTTAATTATTTGAAGCAGCTATTATTTTTTTATTTAATCTATGGTTACAAAATAACCGCTGCCGCGTGGTTTCCGGCAGAGTAAAATTAGGGCCACCCCATCTATTCATATGCGGTGTCGTACAAGGCGACTAAAGAATAGGGCTGTTTGACATCAGACAGATTTATACAGCCCAGACTCAGCCTCAGATGCATGGCTCGAGTCAACAATAGTGTAGTAACTCAACCCCTATTACGTGGGACCGAATACAATTATTGGTGAAATGTGGGTGTTAATTCACCTCTGCCTAGCCCTTCAGAGACAAAGGCGTGATTATATATATGTGTGTATGTATGTACAAAGTGAAACATGCCACTTTCAAAATAAATAGGTTCACCACCTGCGATAGCTATGTAATTTATATTAATCACCTATATGCTCTTAGTTAAGGTGTGTAAAATTGTGAAATTTAATGCTGTGGGGCTCAAAGCGTCGTTTATCTTAATCGTGACACTTCTCCCGTTAAGCTAAATGATCTAACGTTTGTAATTATGCGCCCAAAATTACATAATCGTTTAAACTTGCTGCCAGGATTAACCCTTATTTACTGCCAATTGAATATATTGGAATATCCCAATTAGAATTTACTACATTAGAAACTGGAGATTCCAACGAGATAGAACTAATACATTTACTTGTTATTCGATTTGATTCTCGGTTCAGACAAGGGGTTTGCTCAATTGTAGGTACACCCTTTCATTCTTGTTATTTCTAATGTCCATTAAATTATCCCTTTCCTTTTCAACTCTTCGACATTTGTGTTTTTAGTTTGTTTTTCCAAGACCACAGACTAGGTTTCTCTCAACATACAAATCGTATTTAATTTTCAGCTTTTCGTTAAATATTTAGCTATCAATAAGTTATGTTATGTTATGTTCTGTTCTGTTATGTTCTGTTATGTTCTGTTATGTTCTGTTATGTTCCGTTATGTTCCGTTATGTTCCGTTATGTTCCGTTATGTTCCGTTATGTTCTGTTATGTTCTGTTATGTTCTGTTATGTTCTGTTATGTTCTGTTATGTTCTGTTATGTTCTGTTATGTTCTGTTATGTTCTGTTATGTTCTGTTATGTTCTGTTATGTTATGTTATGTTACATCTGTTTATTAAGATGGGTTTTAGAGGGTATATTGACGTTTACATTTCACCAGCTTTATTCCTTTATCGTACACCATGTTGCTGCTAAAAAATTCCTTACAGAAAGATCTAATAAAACTCTTCCACCGGGAAATTTAACCCGATATCATCTTACACATCAATCGCGCCCACAATTTTAATTTTTATATAATTTGACCTGACACAATATTACTTTTATAATCTGAATTCGATTTTGGATATCTCAGACAAAATTTATGTACCACTTTCAGCTCAGTTCTACTAAGTTTGCACGAGCTGAAAATTATTTAATTAATTAAAAAAACTGGGGAAAGAAATGGAACATTCTTAAATATTTGGTCAGAGTTTCGTCAAATTATGCCCAACAAACTATAGAAATATTAAATTTACTGTTATAATTCTACAGTACTGTTGAAGAATAAAGTACGTAGGTACCTGTAGCAATAAGTTGACTGCCTTGTACAATTGTGTCTTGTTCTCCTGTCTAAACTTTCAGCAGGAATTTGTATCTACTTCCACCTCACTTTGTGAACTTAAGTGCAATATCACAATGTATCTAACTGGTCGCTCTAACTGGCAACTTACGTTTTAATTTGGTTGAACACTTTTTTATAACGAGAGTTTAAATTGGTCTTCGCCTTGACTTCTCTTATTAGTAAGTAAAGTTGAAGTCTCAGAAGTAGAGTTATTGTTATATGGGATCTAGAATGTAGATAACTATAAATATAATACGTTCTTAGATACATCCTTTGGAAAAAGGTATACATTAATATAAATGCGTTCAATGCAATGCAAAGAGATGCATTCATGCATACAAATATATTGCAAAGCTACAATGGTGGCGTTCAGTTTGATGGCGTCGTCGTAAGAATTCAATGAAAATAAATGGTTAATGGTGGGACACGTTATTAGTAGTCGTACAAAAAATATGGTCATCTATTATTAGTTTTTATAAAAAAGAATGCTAAATAGTGAATACCAGTGATAGAAACAGGACTGATACTTAAGTTACAAAGAATAGCTTATATTACGAAAACGAACATTACAATTTACATTACAAAGAATGGTATACATAAAAAACACGTTTTAAGCAAAAAACCTCCGGAAATGAGATGTAAGAAATCCGGGTTTGTTTCAATGAGTGAATTCGCGAGGAATAATAAATACAGAATAAACCTTAATTTGAATGTTGAATCTGGAATTCAAACCTTTAGGAGGACTCCATTACCCGCGTTAAGTCTTTCCAAAGGATCTAATTTCGCATATTTGCTAGTACTAATTATCATAATTTCATCAGAATTGTATATATTAACGCTTATAGAACTCCAAAGGAGTAGGCAGAGATTTAGCTACAATACCTACATTTTATTAATACGCTATGTAGATGGTCACCGTTCATACACGTCAAAGTGTTTAAAAATATTTTTGATCCTCTACCGGTTTGCCTTTTAACTTTGATAAACCTAGTAATATTTTTATTCCAGCGTTGCCATATCGTGGGGACCTTGGATCGTTTCAATATTATGTCGGAGTGCTTTACCACTTCCCCCTTATCAGGTCCCCCCCGACATAGCAACGCTTGAAAATATTACTAGGTTTATCAAAGTTAAAAGGCAAAGATTAATATGCCAATAAATAAATTTAAAATAGAAGTGAAAAAAACTTTAATGAGTAACGGTTACAATAAAGTGGATGAGTATCTTAATGATGTAAATGCGTGGTCAACATAAGTCTCTTACTTGCTCGCACTAAATAAATTGTAAACTAAAGCAAATTAAAAAAAAAAATCTAGTTCTAATATAGTTCGCCGAGTTTCTTGCTGGTATCTTTTCAGTAGAACTAACCTACCGAACCAGCGAAAGAATCATTTTCCAATGGTTTATTTTTACATTATTTAATATTTTTATATTATTTCTTGACATACCTAATTGTAAAATTTTGACGTCATATGTGCTCTTTATGTGCCTAAACTGAATAAGTGAAACCGATTCTTCGATTATTTGATGAAACCAGCACAATTGATTGTCAACTTTTCGGAGGCTGTTTTTTGTGACGGGAGTTTTAAATTTTAAAATTATTTTTTTGAAACTGTAATTTCATTCAATTTCTACACTGTTTGCGATACAAGATGTATAAAATGACAACTCATTATTATTCGCTTAATCCTCTTCTGAGCGAATTTTTAATATCGATAGCACGAGTGATTAACAAAAGCAATTATTTCGTGCTAAAACGTTATGAAACCATATTGATCATCGATAAAGCTTTGTGCGCCTTAATGCAAAGTGCAAAGTATAAACTTTAGTATGAACCTATTGTAGTAACTTCTTGTCAGCTCGCTTTTAGATGGAGAAAAAATACTAAAATTGGCAGCCGCCCCCGATGAGGTACGGTGAATAGAATATACTATGATAAATATATGGATTGATGAGATACAAGTACATTATATCAATAAGCAGATCATACTGTGGACGATTTAAATCCAGAACTGGATAAATGCTCGGCCACTGAGCTGGGATCCTACATTTGAATACAAATGGAGCGTTTATCCCTGAAAGCCAATCTGTATGCAAATTACAGGTCCGTTTAACTATTATCGTTAGTTGCTCATTTTCAGAACCTCTGCATTGATAGTTTACCAGAAATATAATCCTTTCGATTGTAACTAGATGATAGATAGTGTTCATTAGAAGGTAAACTGTAAGACCAGTTGATTTTTATCTGCTTTTAATTTAATACAAAGAAAGGCCCAATTTAAAATTGAATTGAGCCAAGTTTTTTAGTAGTAATATTTTATTTAAACTTGTATAGTCCTGATGGGCTTTAAAATAGACCCGTAACCACATTTTGTCACCAGTGTTTTAACTTCAATCGTAATAGACACCATTAACAAGGTTTTTCCATAGTTGTTGTTGTTGCTGAGAATTGCTTGAAACAATAACATAATAGCACAGCATAATAGCGAACCCCAATTATCTTGTTCCGTAGTCGCACTCTCTACCGGTTAATAAATATTCAAAGTCTTTCCTTGTACTTAAATACAATATCTGAAAACCGAACGAATTATTGTGCCATTAACTTAAGGTATAACTTTTTCGAACGCCTCAAGATTTTAGTGTTCCACGAGAAGTTGTTGTCAACTTTTTCATCCCCTTTTTCCGGTTTGCCTAATGCGCAAACTTTCCTTCAGATACGCCAGCACGCTTTACCCAGTGGCATATTAAAAATCTATGAAACTCCACGAAAAAGCAGCTAACTTCACCACACTGAGGATTTATATCATTTGTATAGTGTAGTGAGCTAGTTGTGGCATCCTCAATATCTGTATAATCAGCATGTTAGACATAAAGAGATTTATATAATGTAATAAGGGCATTATATACAGTTATATACCTACAGGCATTCTGATGCATATACATATGTAAGACTATTTCGAGAATCTACTAAGGATAATAGATACCTAATTATTATCAAGTCTCTAAATGCGTCTATTACTACATCTTTGAGTCACATTACTTCATTCCAGCACTATTCTCAACATAAGGATCTATTCCAAGAAACCAAGCGAGTCAGCATTAATTTAGAGCATTTCACATACATAACTCGTTTGTAATATTCGCACTGAGAGTTGGTTCTTGTATTCACAATTTTTGTTTTACAATATTCGTGAAATTAATGAATAGATAGCGTTTAGTATTTTGTAACATTTTGAACTTGTTTATTCATATATCATAAATATAGGCTTGTTGCATCGTCACCTGTCAGGTCCAATAAAATAAAATTGCTGTGCCTACAAACCTTGCGCAAGTATATGCTATAAGTTGAAGAAAGTTTTGTTGTAATCTGATGAGTAGAACCTACTGGAGTGCATACGTAACGGACTAATAAACATTTCGAGTTATACTGAAACTACTAGAGGCATTTACTATAATAATTGTAGCATCTTTTACGGTAAAGAGTGAATAAAGATTAGATAGATTAGCGAGATGTGGTGTTATATCACCTCTGCCTAACTCTCCGTGGATAAAGGCGTGATTATATGTATGTTGGTGAACTTAATTAATTATACTTTCAAGATATCTAATGTAGTCATCACCACAGACTACCTGCCGTAATAATAAATTAGTAGAAACCCCAGACCAAGCAAACTTTTAAGATTGGTTTAACTGAGGCAAGATAAATCTAAATCTACCTTAAAAACTTTCAGTGCAAGCGTTCAATTTTATTAGGTGCTCCTCGAATTTTCGTCAAGTTTTGCGACCATCACATTTTGCATAAAGATTCTCTAGCTTTAGATAGAATCTGTTTGGCACACGACCGTAAATTTAATTTCAGTGGACCTTGGTAGACAATATTATTCGAAGAATTTGACAAAGGGATGTCTCGATAATTGAAATACTACTTTTGGTACAGGTATCGTGTTTATGTAAAATAATAATATACTCTTGAGTTTGAAATATCTTGCAAAATAGAATATTTTCTAATAAAATATATTTCCATTTTCTGTACACAGGAATGATTTCAACTTCGAAAATAATAATTTAACATTTGGCATTCGAGTTTGCTGTGCAATAAAACTTGTGCGAAATTATACTGGTTTGGCAGTAATAGAAGATCCTATATCCAAGTGAAATACAAATGAAAATTGCACTTATGTTGAATACCAAAGCGTTTAAAATTAAACACTCGATTTCGTAATTGCTTCCGATGAACCCCTGTTGTAGTAACATCTATATGTACGATATAGCAAAGGGCAGTGGCAGTAGGACTTAATGACAACGGACCAATACTGAATCGAGGTCAACGTTAAGTGTCGCATTGGACTTGGCAGCGGATCCTTAATTGAGCGGTTATTGTGTGGTCAGAAGTAAAATGGTCTAAAAAATTAACAAAAATATTGAAAGTCCGCCTATATGCAGGTACACTACCTGTTACATAATTTAAAAAGCATCCCACTACACACACACCCTGTCTTCAATAATATAATTAGGATTTGAGATTAACATTGTCAATTGGTCATTGACATTAATAGTGTAACGCTTACCAGAATATTTGCCATGTTTTTTATTTGTTTCGAGTATCCGATATTTCGGCAGTGTTACAAGCGCCACAGTCACACGGACGACTGTCGAGCTACTTACTTGTAATTGGACATTGTGACATAATATAAAAACTAATTGGCATAACTACTACCAAAGACACAGCAACATATAATATTAAATAAGGTATTTTCAATTACAGTCTCCCTCTTTTTCTCTATTCCATTTTTGTATATATTGTACAGTTAGCATAGTTTTATATTAATTCGTAAGTAATTGTATATTATGAGTACTTATATATAACATTCAATGATGAGTGAGAAAAAACGATGACCTTTAGCGAAATAAAACTATTTTACTTAATGGATTTTTCCACGATTCACTACAAATTATTCAGATCTCCCTGTGACCTAGGGTCTGAAAAGAAAAGAAAAATGTTATCAAAAAATGAAAAATCCATTAAAAAGCGCTTTATTTAGATGTATGATGTTAGCATAAACTTCCAACAAGACAACGAAGGACTGCATGCTTACCATTTTTTTATCATATACTAGTAATACTGATAATAAAGATTTTCTTCGGCAAACACACCGTCCGCTTGATGAAAAGCGAAATTCATAAACTGCATAAAGTATTTGGCATAGTGTCGCTCAAAATGTCGAGTCTGTACCGTTTTCTCCAAGAACCTTAGGCCAACTTTCAGGTCAGCCTAACAAACTCAATTCGTAATGATATTTAAACAATTTTCTGTTGGCTTGAAGTATTCTTACATTCAGTTGATTCCCAATTTAAAAGGTTTATCACGTTATGACATGGACCTTTAGGTTTCCTTTAAATTTCCTGAAATTGATCACGTCGTTTGATATGACGAGTCGCTTATTTGGCTATGTTCTCGTAAGGAGTACACGTTTGGACCCACGCGACGTCCGCATTCGAGTAGACCAGACCGTCTACCAAACATCGTGTTTCGATCAACCTCATTTATAAATCTTCATATGAAAATCTATAAAAGACAAATGTGCTCAAAATTGAAACGATTTATATTAATACTCACCAAATCAGTATTAGCATGAGTGACCATTCTTAACATTACGCGTTTGTTTTTGTTATTGTATGCTATTGAATCACGCTCGAACGGATTGATGGATCTGGCTGAAGTTTAGTAAAGAGATAGATTATAGTCAGAATACTTTTTACTAAGGTTATAATTGTAATGATCATATTTGACGTTTTACATTATTACATCGAAAATATATTTGATAATATTAAATTATTCTAAACTTAAATGTCATCAAACAATACGGATGTTAGAAGAAACTTACAAAACAAGTTTTATAGTAAAAATAATGCAGAACCACACAACAAAAATTTTCTTCGATAAATTCATTCCAAGTAATATAAAAATTGAGTAAACTTGTTAATGATTACATTATTAATTATAACCAGGTTAAAGCTTGAGTACCACTCCTTAGAACATAACATGTGCTCACATTCAAGTCTTCATATACCAATTGCGTTCTCTCGTAGCCGAGCAATATTAATTGGTAGACTCTAGTAACGTTATGAAGTTGAGAATACGTACAAGTTGATATAAGCCTCGGTTGTGGAAAACCTATAATATTAATATAATATCGAGACCGAAAATATGAGTTTGATCCATAAATCGATCCCACTCGCTGATTTGGCAAACTTTAAAATCTTCTAAAATCTTATGTACCTTGTCTGATTCTTTGTTTTTGATGATTCAATATCTAATGTTTCTTCGGGCTATATAATTTGTTGAACCGATAATTAATTTATTGGTCTATTACAAGCATATAAACTTTGGGCATTATTAGGTGCCTAATAATTCGAGTTCCGAATTCTGAAGCTCTTCAATTTCTGATCTCTGAATCTTGACTTAAATTTCTTCTCAGTGGGACCAATGCGGGTTCTTTATTGGCACCTTTGTTGAATCAATAGCTTAGCTGTGAACGCCCACAGTCAGACATAAATCCATTATCGTCTTCACTCTGTTATTTTATACCTCTGAGCTGCCCTGTCATAGTGAGCAAAATACTTCGTGTAAAAAGGGATTTAAGACGAAAGAAGTTTACTGTCGTAATAAAATTTTATTTTGAATATACAGATTTTTTTAGTACTTCTTCGTAAAACCGTTCATACTTAAATATTTTTTTAATCTGAATTCTTCATGATACTCCCGATACATCAATATGTTCTTAAATTTTTGTCGTTGATAATCACGTTATAGATATCTTTACAAAACACGAGAGTACCTCCATTCCGTAACAAATCATTAAGGGAATTGATTCGTATAAAGTATTTTGACATTTACCGGGAACACGAACTTCTGAATAAAATGGAAAGAGTATTGTGAACTCCAAACCCCTTCGGTGAATTTGTCCGACCAAAGCGTTGGTACAATACAGTCGCTAAAATAACCAATTTGGAGACCCTCACCGTGCGTCAGCTAGTAATGGATGGCTCTGGGTTCGCTGTTGCGGTGATATTGGACGAGGGAAAAATTATATTTTGCCCCTATTACTCTGTAAATTCCCCGTAGTTGCGAAATGTGAGCGCGGAATATGGCTGGAATGGATTTTTCTTTTGGTATGTGAATATACTCTGCTTGAGGAAAGTGTAATGCTTTCTATTTTCACAATTATTTTATCAGCCGTTATATTACATTAGTTATTAGCCTACGAGTATTAAATATGTAATGCATTTCAGGCATAGTATTTTATATACTAACTTTTAAACTTTCGCATTACATGATATATACAATAATGTAAATGGGAATGAACAAATATCAGGATACCATGATCGCATCAATGCCCGTTAACATTAGTGTATTGTATGTATTATATAGATAGATTGTAATAGTAGATATTATTCTCATCTGCATCCCACAATATTTAGAATACGGCAACATAAAGTTTTTGAACCATCACGTTTATTTTTTTGCATTATGAAACAATAGTTTTTTAATAGGTATCTAAATTTTACGTTTGCAGTATCTACGAACGTTGTATTGTTAAAAATATAGAAAAATGTTAACGTCACCTTATAAAACAATATAATCTCTAACTCACGTGTCAAATTTAATCACAAACAAAGCGAAACTGTGTGTTTAACGTGGGTAATTTTTGTGCAAACATGGATCTTTTCCTTTTTATCAGCGTTTATGTGCTTGCCTACTTCATCCATTACAAATTCCCAGGAGTAAACCTGTCTATATGAACTTCTTAGTCAGTTTACTTTGCCCAAGATGTCAATTACCTTTGCAATAAACACATTCGCTCAGATCATTTATATATTATGATAGTCGATTATCGGCTAATTTAATGTATTTTATTGCTTTTGCTTTTTACAAAAATTAAATTAAAAATTGAAGCCTGATTAGCCTGAATTTGAATTGTATAAAATTGAAGCCCTTTTGTTCGACGTTAGAACTACCGCTTCAAGGAGCAGATTCAGCACATTAAATTTTTAAAACATGTAATTTTAAAACATACCGAAATTTATAAAATTAAAATTTAAAAATGTAATTTAAGGGAATACTCAGGTTTGCTTGCTGCTCTAATCAGGTAAAAATCACGTTATTCAAAGCATACTGCCAATTGTTTTACGTGAGCACTCTAAGGGTAAATCATACCCATATAATAACATCTTTAGGGTATATATAGGATATACGTGTGTATTGAATTGAATTGATATTGAAAATTATTGACCTTGAAATTTACTGACAATTCATTTTCATTGATATATAAGTGTTTTGACAAATTAATGATAAATGAATATTCTGTTATTTTTTTATATATTTTTGTTCATGTTTGGTATTGTGTAGATGAAAGGTGTGAGAAATTTTAAAACTACCACTATAACTATGGAATTCAAATGTTCTGAAATAAAAAAAAAATTGAATAGAATTGAAAAACCAACCGAACTATAAATGATTCTGCAGGTTAAATAACTTCAGAAACCATTGAAACTTAGAAACAAATCATACGGATAATAATAATAATGATTTATTAATCAAGAATTGAATTGAAGTATATCAACTGAGTTGGTTTATAAACAAATAAGTGTACGACTTTTACAATTTACTTGAGGTAAAATTGCGGCGATTCGCTGCAGAAGCCATTAATAAAAGAAAGAAAAAGTGTACTCATGATAATTCAGCCTTAAAAGGATAAGACAATACCATTTTACATTTTTGGATTCCTATTCAGTTTTGAGTAACCAAGAAACAGAATAAGCAACAGTACCAGTGCAACGCGGGGGTGTCGCTTCGGTCCCTCGCGTTGCTCGGATGCGAAGACGCAAGCGCCGGCACTGTCAATTTTGTTTATAGCTTATTTTTCAGTTTTTATAATTTTTCGTGTACATTGTGTAGTTTTTAAGTTTTTAAGTGCTATATTGTGTATTTTTAATGCAAAGAGACTGTAATAGCGAAGCGGAAATATGTGCAAGTCAACTTGTACAATGCCCAGATTGTTCTCAAGCCCGTTTTTTTAAAGGTAAGCGAGGTTTAAAAGTGCATTTTGGGAAAGTACACAAATCCCAAAATGCACCTTCAATCCAAACAACCCCTACCTCTGCCACCCAAATTCCCTTTTGGCAAACATTATCCAAATTTAAAAATTCGGTTCCAATTTTAAAGAGAGTTCCTCGTGGTGCTAGGCCATCTGTCGCACTGAACCTTACCCGATGTATAGCCGTGGTAGTCCGGGAGAACTCTCAAAGCGCTTGGGAACAATTACTCACCTTCCCTTATAGGATTCTACATGTTGCGAAAGACCAGGCCACCAAAAAATCGCTAACTACACAAATAAAAGAGAACTGCTCTCAATGTCATACTTTTGATCCAAAATTCACCACCTTCCATAAAAATTCTATTTACCACTATGTAGAGTCCAAGTTAAGAGAAGGTGACATTAGGGGAGCTGCAAGGCTTTTATTCAGCAGTGATGTGATAGCGCCATGCTCGCCAGATACTCTGGCAGATCTGCAAAGCAAGCACCCATCACCTGCTGATAACCTTTCCTTCCCTGAGCCTCTGGAGTCAGACGCTGATTGTCTCAGCGTTTCAGCCAAGGACGTGATAGCAGCCGTTGGCTCTTTCCGGAGTGGGTCTGCCGGCGGCCTCGATGGCCTTACCCCTCAGCACCTCAAGGACCTTACCGGCGTAAGCGTCGGAGAAGCTGGCGACGCACTCTTGAAAGAACTAACGGCCTTAATTAACCTTATGTTGTCCGGCAATGTGGACGAGGGCATCATTGATTTACTGTACGGCGCTAATCTCTGCGCCTTGCGTAAAAAAGATGGTGGCATTCGTCCCATTGCCGTAGGCTGTACATACAGGCGAATAGCAGCCAAGCTGTGTTGTAGAGCATATAGAGACTCTCTCACAGTTAAATTCCAGCCCCTCCAACTCGGCTTCGGCTCCAAAGGGGGCTGTGAGGCTGCTGTACATGCCTTATCTACGTTCCTTGGCTGCAGTGGAGGTGAGGTTATCCTCAAAGTTGACTTGAGGAATGCCTTTAACTCTGTTAATAGGGACACTCTGTTGACACAGGCCAAATTGGAAACCCCCAAAATTTTTAAATTTCTCTGGCAGTGCTATAGGCATCCTTCTAAATTACTTTATAAGGAAAATATTTTAAATTCAGCAGTAGGATGTCAACAAGGTGATCCTCTTGGGCCAGTCATTTTCAGCCTGGCTATTCACCCTATAATTCAGCGACTAAATTCTAAATTTAACGTTTGGTATCTAGATGATGGTACTCTCGGAGGCGATGTAGAAACAGTATTAAAAGATTTGGCATTTCTAAAAGAAGAATTTAGTTCAATCGGCCTAGAACTAAATCCCACCAAATGTGAAATTTTTTTCAGTGATCAAATTGACAATCTTTCGGTTCTCTCAAAATTCAATGCTTTGGCTCCAAATTTAAAAGTTTTACAAAAAAGTTCTCTCCGCCTCCTTGGGTCGCCAATTCTTGAAGATGCTTACGAGTCTTTTGTGGAAGAGCAAATAAATTTTTTTTGTGATGTTTCGGAGCGACTGTACCAAATTAATATACATTCAGCTTTCACCATTATTCGGCATTGTCTTTTCGTACCAAAATTTACACATGCTCTGCGTTCAACTCAACTTTTTAAATTTTTGGAACTTTTAGGTCAAGTGGATAAAGTGCTGCAAGACACTCTATGCAAAATTTTAAATATAAATTTGAACGATCGAGTGTGGCTTCAGGCGTCCCTTCCAGTTCGTCTCGGGGGCCTCGGCGTTCGCAAAATTGCAGATGTAAGTATGCCAGCATTTTTGTCGTCGGTCCATGGCACTGAAGAATTAGTCAGGAAAATTCTATCTCCTTCACTGATTAATTCGGATGTGCCAGGTAAGGCCGAAGCTGTAAATGCTTGGAAAATGACTTGTCCAACTGCCGCCATGCCCGCCAACCCATCTTCCCAAAGGCAATGGGATGAGCCGCTCAGTATTGGTGTTAAAAAACTTTTAATCAGTACAGCTACCAGCGCTGCTGAGCGCGCTCGTCTATTGGCTGTGGGTGAATGGGAATCTGGTGTATGGCTCCAGGCACTTCCTTCGCCCAACATTGGAACAATGTTGGACGACACGACCTTCCGCATTGCGACTTGCCTCCGTTTGGGTGCACCGTGTGTTTCTCCGCATCGGTGTCTCTGTGGAGAAGCTGTCGATAGCCTTGGACATCACGGATTGTCTTGCAACAGGAGCGCAGGCCGCATGTCCCGACATGCAAACATTAACGATATTATCCGTCGAGCTCTTGTCACCGCCGGCGTGCCAGCTATACTTGAACCTGTTGGTTTGGCTCGCGACGATGGTAAGAGACCGGACGGTATGTCGTTGATACCTTGGAAGATGGGTAGGCCTTTGTTGTGGGATGCAACTTGCGTCGACACCCTGGCGCCTTCCCATCTTCCAAGTACGATGGACTGCGCATGCGCTGCTGCTGCATCAGCGGAGACTCTCAAACGGCGCAAATATACCAATTTAACTGGTAATTATATTTTTGAGCCGTTTGGAGTCGAAACGTTGGGTCCGTGGGGTCCAAGCGCGCGCGCACTATTCAAAGAAATAGCGAAGCGACTAATCGACGCTTCCCGTGACCATAAGGCTGGCCTTTACCTCGCTCAAAGAATTGGCATCGCCATTCAGCGTGGTAATGCCGCCAGCCTCTTGGGCACGGTACCAGTAGAGATCGATGGGGAGGAATTTTTCGATGCCTAAAATTACAGTCTCCCTCTTTTTCTCCATTCCATTTTTGTATATATAGTATATATATAGTTAGCATAGTTTTATATTAATTTGTAAGTAATTGTATATTATAATAGAATATTTTATGTACCTACCTAAATTTAGATTTAATACACATGTGAAAATATTCGATATGGTTCACTGCGTAATAAAGTTACTTTATTCAGTATAATCATACGGATAACCAAAGTTTTTTTTTTCTTTTTCTTTGTATTGGAATTGAAGTCACGCTTTTCAAAACCCTATAAAAAATTTGCGGTAACGAAGGCACGAAACTAAAAAGATCAAAATTATTCAGAATATTTTACGAATATGCAGCTTCACCTTTTATGATGTGGATTTCTGTGTGGCAGAAATTAAAACACTAAAAGCACTGTAGGTATTAGCGTTGTTGTAAGCATCTCGGCTTTTTTATTTAATTTTATCGCAACTTGATAAGTAATGATTACAAGCGGTGGTAGTTCAATGATTACCGCATTGTCCTTCCAATCGGTAGGTTGTTCTTTTGAGGTCACGTTCTATAAAGGGAACGAGAGATTTTCGTGGACATAGAAAACGTTGAAGTACTACTTATTATCTATTCTGTGACGTTGGCTGCTTATCTAGAACTAGTGCATTGATCATCGTTTTACTTATAGTAATTATTATGTAGTCTGATTACATATTAGATAATACTATTTTAATCAATCAAATTGTTCGACAGCTAATAAATAAATCAATTCATAATATGTACAACGATTAAAGGGTTTTAGATACAGATTGATATTTCAAATTCCCCTCATTTGACAATTGACATATTGTAGTACGATATCAAGTGCTTAGTATTAAAAGAATCACGATTATTGATATTATCGTTATTACATAGTTGAGATAATATTTAAATGCATAAACCTAATATATTATGCGTAGGTAATAATATTTGCAACTATAGCTATAAAGATATGGTAGCGATTATAAAAATTTCTGCAATTTACAATTATTATAATTACATCAGGATAAACGAAGATTACATAGGTATTTAATTGCGTATATAGCATTGTATAGAAATCTACTCTTGTTGAACTGATAGTAAAAAGATATGATACATATCTATAGAGTATTTTAAAAACAGATGGAAGAAGATTCGGCTATTATAACCCTCGAACAGTTACTGGCCTAATTCGATTGCTGCAAAGGTTCAAGCCGAGAATTGGGATCTCATCTAATCTGCAGTTGTCCCTTAGACATTTGCAATGGTTACAGTACCTAAATGTAGTTTCATTTAAATTTTATTTATGGTTGATTATATTTGATCCTATTTTGAAGTCCGAGGTACACCTCGGAATAAGATATTTAATGGATTAACAGTGTTTTCTTGTAGAAAGCGAGGTGGCAGATTTTCCCGCGGTGTTTACTTTCGGATAGTAACGTATATATTTAGCGCAGGTTCGGATGCAAGATGATTGTACTCTGTATTTTTAGTTTACATTAGAATCCTACCAGCCAATACAGGATAATATGAGCCAGGAACCAGGAGACATGCATTGTCTTTATTTTCACATAATGGATATTATCCAAATTAATAAGATAAGGATCCTGTTTGTGCGATTTTGAACCGTGAAATGTAATCGTGTAGGTATAAGTTCTTATTAAAACGATACTACAATGTCATATTTATAAGAATCTGTGACGTCATGTCACGACACGTCGTCGTCTGTTAAGACGTTCAGCAAGCCTTTATGCTTCATCAATGTTTAAATAGGGACTTTATATCATAAATTTGACCAATCATTTAACGTTCTCGGTAGTCATTTACTCATACTAATTCATTGACATACTACGTCATCGTCTGAATTGTTCACTACACATAATGATAAGATAAATAATTAGCAGCTTTTAATAACTTTTAACCCCCGACGCAAAAAGACCAGGTATTATAAGTTTGATGTGTCTGTGTGTATGTGTGTGTGCCTGAACAGGTTGGATTTCGTTTTTTTTTGTTTGAAAGGTATATATTAGTCAAGAGTGTTCTTCTTAGCTAGCTTTGAAAAAAATCGGTCCAAGATGGCCGCCGAGATAAAATATCGGAGTAAGTAAGTACCTACATATTTTTACACAACTCCACCAATATGGGTATCAAATGAAAGGGCTCAGGCAAAGGGGAAAGATCTATTTAAAAAGTGTAAAATAAAAAACGAAGACATGACGTTTGAATCCAAATATCAAAGTTATTGGACTAACCAAAACAATTTAATTTCTACTTTTTGGACAATGTTTTTTGTGACGAGGGGTTTTTAAATTTTTATTTTTCACAATGAGTTTCAATGTTTAAGTTAATTAAATTAACCGTTATTAATTAAAAATTTACACAAAAAAAAGTATCCATTGGCGAATTCTATTTGTGTCTGTAATAAAATTGCACTGAGTATGACAAGTGCTATTCGGTATTTAAACTATCATGGTCACTGACATCAGTATCAGAATAAACGGGATATTTACCATGTTTCATTATTCCTCCGTGATCATGGTGCTTGCAACAGCGCCGAAATATCGGAAACTCAAAATAATGAAACATGGTAAATATCCCGTTTATTCTGATACTGAAGTGCTATTCGTTTTTCATATTTCATAACACGGCGCCTCCTCCGGGCACAAAGCCCGTTTTATAGCCATTACAATGGAATTGTGCTCTTTCATCAGGGGGACTTTTATGGTCCTCGCGTCAGCTGTGCTGTGGGACGCCAAAATTGAGACAGTAAACTAACTACTGTCGTCCCACCACACACATGGCTGTTGCACGTCTTTGTCACGATAACTGACCGCTGTTGTTGGACATGTGACATATTGTTTCCGGAAGGTTAAGTGTTCGAAAAGTAATAAACAGTGTCGCACAAATATTTTTGGTAGATTGGCTACACGCCCATCATTTGAACTTTGTACTGAATCGGTAAAACAGTGTTCTCAGTCACTTTCATGTGTTTATTTCCATCTATTTCCGTCACTTGGCACATGTTGCCACTACTTAGTACATATAACTAAAATTATTTCCAATGACGTATTACGTTGTCATTGCTGATTTGAATAACAAGCATCTCAACTTTGTACAAGTTCCAACATAAAGCTAACATAATGGAATCTAGTTCTCAATTTGCACCTTCATTATCAGTAAACATGAGAATGGAATGACGTAATGATGAGACCAGTGAACAGTGTATCAAATTCTTAAGAGCTACTAACAAGCACGTATTAATTATTTAAATATAGGTATAACTTGCATGGCGAATACCCATGTTGTCATTACTTCGATTTTTAAGAACAGTTTGATCTATCTTGCAAGTCCTTGAATGCTTAGTGTAAATATAATAAATACGTTGTTTGTTTGCACTCTTATGTGTCGTTGAATACCTACCTAACAATTCATTAGTTTTATTCAATAGTGTTAGTCGGTAAATCAAGTGATACAATGAACTACTTCTCTTCTACACTCGCCGCGTTCAATGCTGTTTTGCAATACATAGGCACGTACCTGTCTACCGTATTCATCAAGGTTCATTGTAAAAACATATATGGCATAATTGGCAAATAGTTTATAAAGTAAAAAATATTTAATTTGCTGATGCCAATGTTCTTTTAATCAGTGTCATTCTCTTGCTTTTGAAAAATTACTTATTTTTGGAATAATTAGCATTGCTGTGCCTGTTAAGCTTAGGTGAGCAAGATTTTTGTTTTTTTTTTGTGCTACTATTATTATTTATATGAGCGATCTTGAAAATAAAGGGGTAGGTATACCAATGCTTAGGTATGCATATCGACCTGTAATCGATACATTTATAAAATGTGAATAAGAATTGAATAAGTAAGTACAAACCATACCTATAAGGAAATATTTAATGACAATTGCTTGGTTATTCTTGACATTCTTGAGAAAATATGTTGGCATTAATCGCATTTCATTGGTACTTACGTCTTTATTTACAAACCTAATGTTTTACTCAAACACGTGCAATATATAGAAGTTGGCGTTAGCGGTGGGAAGGAAGCCGGCACGAATAAGATTATAGATCTTATTCCTGCCAGCTTCCTTGCCTTAAGCACTGCAACAGAAATAAGTACATCATCTGTGAAAATTTTAACTGTCTAGCTATCACGGTTCATGATAATTAAACTGGTGACAGACAGACAGACGGACAGTGAAGTCTTAGTAATAAAGTCCCATTTATCCTATGAGTACGGCACCCAAAAAAATATGATTGTGAATTATTTTGTTAGGTAGGTAGGTTTATTGCATGGGTTAAATTTGTGATTATCAATGTCGATGAGAATTGGTGTTAGTATTTAAAAAAAGAAATATACTCGTATTACGTTTTTGAAAAATAAATGTTACACAACAAAAATTAATATATGTATATACATACCTACCTAATTACCTACATAACTATATTAACTATAGGTACCTACTATAACCATTCTTACATGTTCTTTAATTGACTGTAACAGAAAGAGACAATACGAGTTTATTTCCATAATGGGCGTGTTTTAAACTACGACAGACATCACAAGGTACCTATATGGCGTGATATTCTTGATGTTCTCTTATCACGTTATCAGATCCCTTTTATTGATATGTATATTTAAAAAATAAACAACTAGGTAGGTATGTTTGAATGAAAACGCACATGTTTACGCCAGTGGATAATCAGTACGTAACAAACCTGTTTAGCTATAATTATTCTAGTAAAAATACTCGTTGGATACCGAACACAGTGCCCCCAGCTGTTGAAAAGATCTTATAAGACAACATTGACGCTATTCATATCTGTTTACTTTAATAAAATATGATAATAGTTGGTATTACATTGTAAGTTCGGTATACATTGCAAATTATAGTATCTCAATCACATATTATCACTTAACACATGATTAAAACAATGATATTAAAAACAAAAGTTATAAATACTTACATTCAGAAACCGTACCGCCGCTATTGGACGCCAAAACTTCAAATGTTTTAACGTTTATTACACAAATAAATATAAACCACCACATTATGGCACAGAATTTGGGGGCTGCCCGATGACAGCCCACCAAAAGGAACATTCGTCCTGTAAACTTTCGATTTTATCAAAACCACTATGAAGCAACACTGTAGGGTCAAATCTAAAGCTGTGACGGGATTACGTCACTTTCATAACATTAAAATATGTTCTCAGAGTCGTATCCACTATTATTAATACTGTGAAGGACAATATTTTGGTGATTGGTTGGTCCGCGATCAACGTTTTGAGGTTATTTCTACGTGCCACTGATGCGAGCGCGACGGAGAAATGTCGCGAGAGGCAGGTGAGGCGCTCGGCTGCGGTCCCGGCAAGCCGCTAGATGGCGGCACGGGCGCACGCGTGACGTAGCTACGTTTAGTTTCGGCGACCGAACCGCGGCGCTGTGCTGCTGTTTCTAGCTACAGATTTTTCCAACGCATCACGCGAACGACACGATGTAAAGCCCCGGTCACATGCGATCTCCCTTACAAACGACTATTTACGATGTCTGAATGCGCCCGTTAGTTTTTATGAGTTAGCTTTCTTTATTACATGAAAACGCGTTTGTTATAGTCTGCAATCTAATACATCCCATATTGCAATCTCGTTGTTTGGACATTTATATTCAGTCACGGATGATATGATATTGTTTTATTCTGAGCTATTTTGTTTCTTGGATAAATGTGGTATACCGTTAGGACTGAAGTTAACTGTTTATGTATGTTTAGTGTGTTAAAATTACCACATCGTGTTCTAATTGCGCTGTAATTATATTAATATTTACTATTCTGTATAACAATAGTACTGTCGAACATTCTTAATAGAGTTTATATAGGAAAACACGGTTGGGTCATAAAATATTGCTCCAATCTTTTTGCTATAAACAAGACTTTAGTGTCAGTGAAGTTTAACAATTTCATAAAATGTAAAAATATCAATAGATGTGATCTCACCCTAACGCCTGAACAGGAATGCGCGCGCATCTTAACAGCCTCCGCCGTGGGAAGATGGGGGGCGTGGCGTTAGTCGTTACGCACATACGCCACTACGCAACACCGCGATAAGAGACCCGCACAACCAGCCACTTTACAACAACACTCCTTCAATTGCTGTCCCTAAATATTAGCAGGACTTTTGGACTTTGTCGGTTAACGAATGAATAAAAAATCCCGTAAAGGTATTCTCTTTTATAATATCGGTATTGTCTGTATAACAAAAAACTCTTGGGAGTATTGAAATTCGGAGAAAGTCTAGTTTTTTGTTTCTATTCTTCTACATTATTGTTCTACAACGTATTGTTTGCCATTAGTCGCGGCTGATCGTATTTCAATATCGGTGACATTTTATTACCTCAAATTAATTTATTAACTTGTTGTAGGCGGTAGAACATAATTTCCCCAACGAACGAACTGGCTCGACAGAAGCAGTACTTAGTATTATCTACAGGTATCTTCAAGTTCTTCTTGGACATATGCCTCTACCGATATACATCTCTGATCCTCCGCCTTCCGCGTCCAATCTATGTCAGTTATCTTTTTTAAGTCGTCAGTTCACATGCCTGGATTACGTTCCACGTTCCGTTGATCCTTTTCTTGGTCTCCACTCCAGGATTCGTCTGCTTTAACAACCATCGGTCTTTCAACAAATATGGTCATCGAATTGCTTATTTTGTGAGTCATACCAGTAAATATAGTTCTTTGTCGCATGACATTAGTTCATGTCAAGCGACAAAGAATTACATTTTCCAATATGGCAGTTGCATGATCTTTATTTGTTGAATAAAAACAATTCTATTTAAATACTCTAGATAGTATTTATTTAATAACTACACCTTTTTTCGAGGAGGTAGGACACGACGGTATTTCTATCCAATTGAGCAGTCCGACTGGGGAAGTACATCCACCCTACAAAATATCGCGACCATAATAACCTCGTGTTGTGTTCCCGTCGGTGAATGGGGTAGCCAGAGCTCATAGGAGAGTTTTTGTGCTGTCAGTGGGAAGACCTTTACACTACATTGTGCTTTGTCCTTTACACTGACTCTGTGCTTACAGGGCTAGCAGCGAGTGTGACTCCCTTTGGTTTTACACACGTCCGTAGGCTACGGTATCCGCTTTCCATCAGGTGGGCCGTATGTTTGTCTGCCACCTAAGTGGTGTAAAAAAGACCACACGCGTCGTTTATGAGTATCTATGTATAGTAACATCTTTTTAAACCTTATATGAATAGGAACATTCATGATTCCGTTCCCTGAACATCCTAGGAAAGCCAGGGAAGGTCAACAAACGAGAACGCATTTTTTAAAAGGCGGCCACGCGCAAGAGCCTCTTGCTCAATAAACCATTTCAGGTAGTACGTGAGCAGAAGCTAAATTAGCTGAACGTGATTGGCGTCAGTTTTTTATAAAAGTGAGTGTTCCTCGCGTACACTTTAAATAAAGTTAACTGAGTAATAACAAAACAACGCTGAATACAAATAAGGGAAAAATATCGGCGGGAAAAAGTTAGTTTACGTACCGTAATAAACTTCTTAATCCAAAAAGTGATTTATTCATAGAAATTGGTAGATACTACTGATAAGTGATAACTGTGGTCAGCTTCGGTCGGAACGTGTGTTTTATCCTTAGTTTATTTATTTAGATTAAATTATAATAGTAAAAGCTCTCTCTCCACGAAAAAGCATTCATCTGAAACTCAGAATCTATCGCTAAGGCTCAACTTAACTAGCAGTTGCTAGATCCGTTGATTTAGATTTCTAGACGATTGCGTTTAGTGCAAATAATCCTATTTGGAACTAAGCTATTCAGCACCTGCTTTCTTTGTCGCACTATACAACTTGAAATTTTTTACACACAAATGTTACATGTGTTGCTATTTTTTTATAATCCTGGAACGTTTATAATGGTTTTTTTTTATATAGGACACGCCAACTTGACCTCACCTCGCCTGATGATAAGCTAAAGGCAAAGTCTCAGGAAAGAGGGTCACCATTACAGACACTAAGTGTTACAATGGTGGCACTCAGCTTGGCGGCCTCATCAGATGCTTTTTCACGCCCCGCTTAAAGGCCCCGGGACTGTAGGAAGAAGGAAACACGTGTGCTGGTGATGAATACCAGGTCTTGGTGGTGCGGCAAAGAAAAGAGTCTCCGAACCGCTTGGTTCTTGCTCGTATATCCTGCACAGTGTGAGAGTGACATCTAAGGCCTGCACGTGTTGTCCTATGTAGGAAAGGAGATAGTGTCCTTAAAGGTATGATACGAAAATCTGAAGAATAAAGGAATGATTCCTAGGCCGCTCGCAGACAGCAGTAACAGACGCAGAGCGTACCATAACTTGAGTATGATAATTTTGTTTGTTATTTTAATTCGTTGCGCACCGCTCATTTGTCTAAAACTATACATATTTTTTATAGGCGATAAATTTGATTTCATTTGTTTTCCTTGTATTTGAAGTAGTGAGCCATAGAACTATTAGAATCATTATAATTAATTCCATTCAAACACTAATTAAACAATGAGGAAAAAATAATTATTATATACCGAGCAATAACTTGTTAGTTTCTACCTAATAAAATATTTTCCTATTGCAGCGATGGTTGTCAATTTTGTTATGATTTTTATTTTATTGTTCATTATTACATATTTAAACCTTTAATTTTATTTTGATAAACCCCTAACACATTCAACCAGGTACAGTACTGAACTTACTAAGGCAGTAAACTCACGAACCACTTAATGGTAAGTATTATTCCCCCCTCCCCAGTATTTTCATCTGAACATCTATTATATATATTATATATATATTCTCATTTATTCATTACAAAAATATTATAAATATTTTTTTAAACTTAGATAGAGGGCTCCTATGTCACTTTATGTGTATATACTTAGTCTGGCCATAAATACTGTTACAATTAAAATAAGAAAGATATTACATTTAAATTTGGAATCTGTCATTTTTATACGATTGTTCATTGTGTTTTCTAATTTTGGCGCCAATACATTGTACAATATTTTGCTACCTATATTAAAATGGAGTGGGGTGATAAAGAAAACCGAATCGCTGTGATTGCATTACACAAAGTTGGTATGGAGCCGAATGTAATTTTTAAAACTCTCCATACGCTTGGTATTAGTCAAATGTTTGTGTACCGTGCTATTAATAGGTACAATGAGACCTCCTCTGTTTGTGACAGAAAAAGATCTGGCCGCCCACATAGTGTTCGTACGAAAAAGGTGGTCAAAGCAGTAAGGGAAAGAATTCGAAGAAATCCTGTCCGAAAGCAAAAGATTTTATCTCGGGAGATGAAGATAGCACCCAGAACCATGTCGCGCATTTTAAAAGATGACTTAGGACTTGCAGCCTATAAGAGACGTACTGGTCATTTTTTAACTGATAATTTAAAAAAGAACAGGGTGGTAAAATCGAAGCAACTACTGAAGCGATACGCAAAGGGAGGTCACAGAAAAATTTTGTTTACGGATGAGAAAATCTTTACAATTGAGCAACATTTTAACAAACAAAATGACCGTATTTATGCTCAAAGCTCTAAGGAAGCTTCCCAATTAGTCGACAGAGTGCAACGTGGGCATTATCCGACTTCAGTGATGGTTTGGTGGGCTATGCTGCCCACCAAACCATCTGCAGCTGCAGCTATGAAGGAGTGACTGAGCCATATTTTTGTGAAAAAAGTATCAAAACATCGGCACAAGTGTATCAAGATACCATTCTTGAGAAGGTAGTTAAACCCCTTAACAACACCATGTTCAATAACCAAGTATGGTCCTTCCAACAAGACTCAGCGCCGGGTCATAAAGCTCGGTCCACGCAGTCTTGGTTGGAAGTGAACGTTTCGGACTTCATCAGAGCTGAAGACTGGCCGTCGTCTAGTCCCGATCTTAATCCGCTGGATTATGATTTATGGTCAGTTTTAGAGAGTATGGCTTGCTCTAAACGCCATGATAATTTGGAGTCCCTAAAACAATCCATACGATTGGCAGTGAAGAATTTTCCCATGGAAAGAGTGCGTGCTTCTATTGATAACTGGCCTCAACGTTTAAAGGACTGTGTTGCAGCCAATGGAGACCACTTCGAATAAGCTTTTTATATTTTAAATTGTTTTATATTTATGTATTAAACTAACACACTGTAAAAGTAATAAATATTATTTGCAATAAAAAAAATGTTTTTTCTTCGTAACAATATTTATGGCTAGACTAGGTAGGTAGGTAAAAATAAGAAGTCCAGTCCAGAGTTGTAGTTAACAGGAAAATAATAAATGGAAAATAAATAATAACAAAAATCCGCAGGGTAAATTCACAAGTTAATTTAATTATAGCTGGAGGCTGAAAATAATAATGCTTTCCATGGCATAAACAGCATCGAGACAATGGACCGTATAAAATCTTTTTATGTCCTTAGCTGGAATTAATGGAGGTCCCATTGAAATTGTCGATAAATCGATATCGTTTAAATTGTGTCCATTTACAACTGACCACGGTCCGTCCCATCAATTTATTCCTGGTATCACCCCAACCTAATTTTACTGTTTGTCATTAATCAAAATTTCCAGTTTATATACGAGTATGTACCAGTACTAAAATATAACTTGTGGGCAATTTAAAACCACAAAATTTTAATAGTATACTGAGAGAAAACTCAATACTGAGTTAAGCTCGCCTTTATACACCAAGATGTATTTGTGATTGTCTGTTGATGTATTATTTTCCTGTGTACAAGTACTAAGTATTGAAATTATAGTAATTGAGAATTAATGGTTTTAATAATAACTTTATGGAAATACCCTGAAAAACCTTGATATTCTTTACGAGCACGTGGGTTTCCTTTTTTCTCCAGTCACGGGTTCGTAACACGAATCTTAATAAACATCTTATCTTAACCTCACAATACTAGGATACCCTGTGTTACGTGCATCACATTACTCGTCTGCTTACGTCTTTGTTTTCTGTTCTCAGCTCCTAAAAGTTTCATCGCAATGTTATAACCTGTAACATACCCTAAGAACTAGGCTATCAAGTAAAAAATAATTCTTTAAATCGCTTCAGTAATTTCAAAGATCGGTGCTTACAAATGAACAAACAAACTTTAACTTTATTTTTAGTATATGTAGAGAACAAATTATAATAGCGTACATCTACCAACAGACTGCGGATCAATATCTCCTATCCAGTAAAACAATCTTGATGCGGTTGAGTGTCGGGCAGCATGTTAAAATGTTCGTCCCAGTTGTCTTTCAAACAACTGTTCACTCGTTAAAGAACGGTGAAACGCCTGAATAATCACAACTGTTCGCGTAGAAGCGTCCATTTATTTAGATCAAAGTAGATAGATAGAATTTTCTATATACTATTCTGCATTAGTAAGTAAATTTACAGCCTACCTGTCCTTGAAACATTAGTAGGTCTAATAAGGTCAATTTATTGGAATCTTTTAGGATAATATTTTGTGATGTGGCGATATTTACACGAAATTAGAATCTGCTTAAAAATGGAACTATTGTCATTCCGCTCATACGAATGACCATTGAACGAATTTTACAGGAATCAATTGAGGTCTACCGGAAATTCATAAAAAATATTGAAAACCGAAATTGCTGCTGATAGATACAGGGTAGTATTAAATTTTAATGTTATTATTCTCTCAAGCAAATAGAGCATTGGGTATATTTATAAATTAAACCTAACATTATACCACATGATAACAGTGGCTAGTAAAATTGACATCTTTATTTACAGAAAATTATTTGAGAAGGCATGTTGTCATTACTTATTACGCCTTCGCCATGACCCCTGTAACAAATGCGAAATCGTGGACTAGAAGCTTTTTCTTTGAAGTTTTCACGAGGCTAGTTTGATGCCAACATCGGACTAATAACCGCAGTCCCATTTCCTCTCGCTCCAGTGACACTCAATAAACCATTCGTTAGTCGTCAAAGTCGTGCTTTTTATCGACAACCGAGTGGCAGGTAAAGTTAACGATTCGGGCTTTAAAGAATGCCCTCACAATACCACGTCAAAGAGTACGAAACATAAGTACAACGTACCATTGTACTGTCGAAACTTCGAAAGATTTTGCAAATGGTACTGTAATATACTATTAATATTAGCGAATTCTAGCGCAATTAAATTCATATTATTATTTATTTACGCTACAGACCAAGACGTTTGGTAACTTGTCGACCTCCTCATGACTGCTGAAAAGTAACCGAAACATTGAGAAGTAGCGTAAAAAGTGTAATAGCGCATGGCGAAATCGGCCGACATCTACATGTGCCCAATCTAATCCTTTCCGGACATCGACAGACGGAATTGGACAGAAACTCATCGAGGCGGCCGGTGACACTCGTTCCGGGTCGTTCCTGGTCCAAAGGCTGGCCATCGCCATCCAACGCAGCAAGTGTTATAGGCACTTTTGCACCGGAAGCAATCTGGGGCAGGTTATTTGATTAGTACATAAAGTAAGCATCGCATTAAAATAAAAAAAAATAAAAAAAAACATTAATATCATAAGATAAATCAAACAAACGGTTTGCTTTCAGTATCTCACTCACTGTCACGAAAATCGCAACGAACTCCACAAAACTAGAATGTTGGATAATTCTAGTTTTCTAGAGTTCGTAAAAACAGAATGATGTAGTCGGATAGTTAAAAAAAATACGGATAATATAAATCCGAAATAGTTTTCTATTTCACATTGTTTTCAAGCTTGGGTTCAACGAAGCTGACTCCGCAAGTATCAGGTACGGGCACCGATTCACCTATAATTACGGTGACACTAGATAATTGTCGAATCCTACGACACAAAGACTGAATCGTAGTGCAAAATCGCTGACTACTGAAGGCCCAATCGTAATTACAGGTAATGATTTTGGGAACTGAATTGGCGTGATATTTTAACTGATTTGTTTTTGAACACACCACAGTAGGTATTTTTGATTCATGGTTTTGAAGGGCTCATTTATTTACTACAATTTCTAGTATTCCTCTAACCTTTTCCTCCAGCTATAATAAATTACTTGTATTAAGTGGTACACGTCGATAGTATTATGAAATCAGGGACCTGTCTATCAGAAGGCCGTCTCTTTAATCAGAAAGCAACCAAATTTATTACTGTTTGATATATGATAAAAAAGAAACTCAAGAAAGTTAGCTGACCAGCTTATATATGTAGATATTTATTTTACAATCAAAAAATAACTAGTGCAAAATTCTCGCTCTAGTAATTCATGATATCTTCATCATGAACTAAATAAATGTAATATTTACTAATGAATTCTTTTATTACCTTTTATTTTTTGTTTAGCTGTTTATTTCTCAGTACCTACATCCTAAATTGAATCTATTATTTTCTACCAAGCAACCTATAGTACATAGATACCTTTATTTATGTATGTAATTGTAAATAAATTACTGCGGTTGTTATTCATAAATCACAATAACGGTTATACATATCTTATCAGGCCTAATTATTAAACGTTACTTATCAGACGAAGTTCAACTTTACTATAAAATAACTTCTGTGTACCTAAATGTAACCTTTTCTATAAAGATTGTCAAGATCAATGTTACGAGATTCCACTTATCAAGGACTTGGTATAAATGTATTAAAAACAGTATATAGGAATGTAATTAAATGTAACTTAGTGACCTGCTCTAATACATATTGATGACATGTGCTTTGCTTATATAATGATAATATAATATGTGTGTATATATCCAGGTAGGGCGCGCAGTGTCCACTACGCGCCGTTTAACTTGGATAAATTAGGTTAGAAGGCTAAGTATTATTTTATATAAACCAACATCTATTTTTATTCCAATGAGATGCAGGATGATATCAGTTGTTTCAACTGCTGGCCTGTTCCCCAATAATAATAATAATAATAATAATAATAAAAACATCTATTTATTTCACACATTGCCGGTGGAGCAACAGCTATTCTATATAATAGCATGAATAGCCTACGCATTGTTTAGAATATCAGAATTATACAAATTGCCTGTAATACACTCGAGAGCAATGAATCCGGGTCACTTAAAGAATGTTAAAAATCTCGGAAACTAAAAATGATAGGTTAATGCAATAAATTGTATTTAATAGACAATGTATTACTCCTTAAATGAAAGTAAAAAAAATATGAGTCACCATACATTTTATTAACACAAAATTACATAAAGAAAAAAACTGCTGATCTCTCCTTAAAACAAAAATAGGAAACATGAAATTTTTGAACTTTATTACGATTTTCTTGAATTTTAATACTTCGTATTGCCTCCTCGTGCTTCCATTACTGCGTTTACGCGGTTTGGCATGCTGTACACCAAGTTCCTTATACGATTTTGGGGAATATTCTCCCATTCCTCTGTGAGAGCAATTTTGAGCTCACGAAGCGTGATTGGGGGAGGGTTTCGTTGTTTTACGCATCTGCCTAGCTCGTCCCAAGCATGCTCGATCGGGTTGATATCCGGGCTGCGCGCTGGCCACTCCATACGAGTAATGTTCATCTCTTGAAGGTAGTCATTCACAATCCTACCTGTATGAGGTCTGGCATTGTCATGCATAAATATAGCATCCTCACCTAAATTGACCATAAATGGACCAACGTGATCATTGAGGATTTCTTCCACATATCTTACGCTAGTTAAAGAGCCGTTTTCTATGATCACCAGCTCTGTGCGACTTTCAGAAGAAATTCCGGCCCACACAAGTACAGACCCACCACCGTAGGCTACTTTTTCTTCAATGCATGCTTGCTTGAATCTTTCCCCTGGTCTT
Source organism: Eilema griseolum (assembly GCA_963662185.1). Classification (NCBI taxonomy): domain Eukaryota; kingdom Metazoa; phylum Arthropoda; class Insecta; order Lepidoptera; family Erebidae; genus Eilema; species Eilema griseolum. Next base: position 21,013,373 of record OY759230.1, on the reverse strand, counting down.
CGATACACTCTGTGTCTTCCATCGTGCTTGTAGAGCATAAATTTTGATTCGTCGGAGAACATAACTTTTGACCAATCTTCAATACTCCAATTTACGTGGCTCTGGGCATAACTTAGTCTCGAAATACGATGCCCACGCTCCAGTTTAGGGCCGTTTGCAGGTCTAAGGGGTTTTAAGTTAGATTCAGCAAGCCGACGTCTTACTGTCCATGCACTTGGGTTACTTCCTCCGAGGCGTCGAAACTGATTGGTGAGTTCAGTTCCTGTGAGAAAGCGATTTCGAAGCATGGTGTTCACCAAGTATCGGTCTTCTCGTGCTGTGGTACACCTGGTTCTGCCCGTTCCTGGTCTGCGTAGGTTAGAACCAGTTTCTTCGTAACGTCGGAGAACTCTTTGTACTGTTGACAGCGACACACCGACAGTCCTGGCTGTATCGCGCTGACTCCGGCCGGTTTCCAGCATTGTAAGTATTCTGGTGCATTCTTCAGGCGTAAGCGACATAATTTCAGCTTGATTAATGAATATAGAGCACTATCAACATGGTTTATGTACCCACATAAATGACAGATTACAAACAAAAGCAACACCAAATGCTGTAATTTCGTAGTTCCATCTTCGAAAGTGGCCCTTTTTCAAATTTGATTTTTTTATGATATAACTTTACAATAACTAAGAAGTTTTAATACCTTCATTTAAGGAGTATTACATTGTCTATTAAATACAATTTATTGCATTAACCTAGCATTTTTAGTTTCCGAGATTTTTAGGTTTCTTTAAGTGACCCGGATTCATTGCTCTCGAGTGTATTATGTAAATAAATGGGTGCCTAATGTAATTAATGTGACATGTCAATGATTTGTACTACGTTGTAGTTGATATTGTAAATCATACGGTCTCTACAAATAGACTGCGGTTGTACAATAATTAATAGTGGTAATATTACACTATAAGTATCTCTGTAGGGTTACATATATCTTGACCCCAGTGACGTCACAAAATGTGCTTTATATGCACAGAACGCATTTTTTCAGCATCTTTTGTGGATAGCACAGGGTGCCACGGCGACGAATTATTATAATCAATTTATCATAGATATATTTACGCCTAAAATAAATATCAATCAATATACCTAAGATTAGTGGCAGATTGAGAAACACCGACATGCGTGTAAAGGTAGTCCTGAGGGAGAATAGCAACGTGAATCAAAAAAATTATTATGCTAAAATGATTTCAACACCGATGCATGAATGGTTAATTAATGAATAGTAAAATCATTAATGAATGAATTGTAAATATTGAAGGCAAACGTAAACTGAGAAGTCGGCCAAGGGCGACGTCCTACAACATGGGTACTGACCAATTTATGCAGAAGATTCTAAAAAGATTACCGCGGTAGCCTAGTGGTATGGGTAATGGACTGCTGAGACGAGGTTTCGGGTTCGATCCCAGGTTTTACTATGGCACACACCAATGACTTTTCGATGCTTTTCGAAGTTAAGTGTGTATTTATCGCAGGTTTAAAAGTGCCCGGTTAATGGCAATAGGCTCGCCGTCTATTACGTTGGGACCTAAACATAAACTGGCGAAATGTGGTTGCTAGCACCTCTGCCTACTCCTTCGGGGATATAGGCGTGAGTTTATGTTATGTTATGTCTAAAAAGAGCCATGAGCATCTTTTGATTTCGCTAAATTTAAGTAGTATCTTTGATTTTTTCATAGGTTCAAGGCGTTGCAGACATGAGTAATCCAATAATGAATTGATTTCCACAAAGTAATTTAAGAAGGGTGTTGACTTTTCCTATTAGAATTAGTTTTGTTCTTTATAAAGATACGATACATGATCATGTTTTAGATACATTAAATTTGCATCAATGTTCTAATGTAATAATGTCTACTAATCAGTGCGATTCGCTTGTGACTGCCGCCATTTTACGAGCATAATACTTAGGGTTACACAGTCCATTCATGATGTATTCATTTCAATCAGAATAATCTTACATAAGCGTTTCAGCAATTTTCAAAGAGTAAGTTATTAAAATACCTGTATAGTTTAATCGATCAGTTTTATGAAGCAATTTATACGTTTTTTTTTTAATTTCAGTCTGTACAATAAGAATCAGATCGATCTTGACGAACAAAGTACTCAAAATGTTCCTCCCTTCCTTTTAACTTTCAATCAACCAGCCCATCATAGTTCACTGCTGGACACAGGCCTCTCCCAATGTTGGGAGGCTTTGGCCTACTGTTTCCACACTGGCCAGACGGGTTGGTACAGGGTTTCCTTCTCTCTCAGTGATATCGTCTGCTTCTTTTTCCATCAGTCGCCTTACGACACCCTACGGATGAGATGGTGTGGTGGGGTTCTTTTTCCGTCACCACATACTGTTAACTGATTGTTCTGATATTTGGTACACACCTTTAGTTCAGACAATAATATATTTTAAATTAATAAATAAAACATATATAATAATAATTAATAAAACTGACGCTGACTGTACACACATAATGAGAAGTAAAACTTTATAATAATTATCTAATTACAATGGAATATTATATATTTAATAGAATTATAATAGTTAAGCTTAACCTATGTAACCAATTATTATACTTAAATGTTTATGTAATTATTTAATACTGTAAAATTTGAGGGTCGTGGAATTGAGTTTGAATGAGTAAAACAGTTGCTGTAACATACATTCATATATAGAGATTAGTGGACATGGATTTGACTACGGTAATATTAAAAGTGGCTTAACTTAATGCCGCATATTAAGCTTCTTGTACCCCGTCGAGCCGCGCCGTCGCGCAACTTTGAACTAATGCTCTTAATTATGTTATGATGTTCTTAGCTTCAACGATAGGTATGTAATCAGAATAAAAGTTCTGCAAAATAAACGGAATTAAAGGTTTAAAAGCTTATAAGTAGTAGTAAATAGTAACTTACGGATATATATTAATAAATACAATTTTAACCATCAGTAAGTCAATAATTTAACACAATAGAAGTGAAAAATACAAAAGCACTTAATTTTACATGGAGCACAGTTATACACGTATGGGTCTAAAGCCAGTGCAAGTCAGTGAACCTGCTAAACAACCTTATGGTTTTAGGGGTCAGACGGTACTGGACCGATTTTAATAATTCTTTTTTCATTAGAAAGCTACATTCTTCGTGAGTAACATAGGTTACTTTTTATCCCGATATTCCCTTGGGATCAGGATTTACGCGGGAGAAACCGCGGTGCGGTGCTATAAAATATATAGTGAAAAGTAAAAATAAAGAAACCAGTGATAAAAATATGCTGCGATATTAAATGCGGTGCTCAATGGTACGCAAGATCGAGCGAAGTGTTAAATCAGAAAAATCCATTGAAAATCTATTTCTTAGAACAGTGAACTTTAGTGAAGAGAGAATAAAATATGAATATCTCGACCATTATATTTTTAGTATTCGCTTCGGGTTGCATAATGCCAACTTCTTATTGCGCTTTAAGATTGGAAATTCACTATTTAAAAAGTTTTTTTTGCTCTTCAAACAACGTAAAATATTTTACCCTGATAATTTTATTATAGCAATATGTTTGTTGAATGAAGGTTGTCACAGTAGGTAATATAATAGTATTACTGTGTCAAAACTCATGACAACTATTTATAGTTTATTGTATATTCAGACTCTTGGGAAATCAAAGGTAGCGCGGCAAGGTGTTGTATACAATTTAACTAAGTTTTAGTTGATAGTGATACGGGGTATTAGTATAAAAAAAATCCCTCATTATCTAGCATTTTGAACGAAAATATAATGTTTATGGCTATGAGGATGACGACATATGGTCGTCAAAATTAATGCTTCTACATTACACTATTTAAAGACTCACAAGAGAATATTATCTGTCATGTGCATACTTTCACATGATAGAATGAATTAATTAATGATAAAATGAATAAATCAATAAATTTTGACTCCAGCCAATGTGCAGATTTTCACATTTATTTCATGTAGGTATGTTGCGCCAAAATTATATTTATTAAGTTCCAAAGCTTGAAGTTACTAAGAAAACCCTTTTAATACTGAATCTTGTTGCTTAATGAAGTTGCTACTTAGCAAAGTTGTTTGAGCTAAATTTTGTTCTGAGAGATTAGAAAAGATAAACTCCTAGGGAATTAGGAGATTTGTAATTTACTTGAGATATAAATTAATTATGACAGTGGCATTAAAAGTCTTGACCTTAGAAAATAAAGAAGTTTTCATTTTACCTTATCTTTTATAAGTTATATCTTTACAAAAAATTATAAAGATGACCTATCCTACTTAATATTATATTGAAAAATTTCAAATCGCGTTCAAAGGATTGAACGAATTTGGGTTAAATTTCAAACTAGGATAGATCGTAGTCTGGAAAATCTTGTTAATCCTTTTCTCCCGGGAAAAATTCCCATGAGTTGTGCGAACTTAATAAAAATTCTACATGGTTAGAGCCGCGGTCACTAACTAGTTTCTTAATAGAATATTCTAGTTTGTCATTACATTACATTCTATAAAATTCAAATTTTACTTGAAATTTTCTAGGAAGACCAATTTCGAAAATTGTAACCTTCTAATATGTCAAGACATTTTGAAAGAGCAAAATATTCGATTTCAACTGCTGATACCTACTGAACATTTAACACTTGGCCGGTTTTTCTGTCACATCAGTGAGTTTCAGAATTTCATTTATGCCATACAAGGCGATGGCAATCTGTTCCTTAATACAAATTAACCCTTCTATTAAATAATTTCCCTCGCTTCAAAAGTAAGTAAGTAAGTAACGTTATTTCACGCAGTTGAAGCGTTGGTGAAATTCCGACAGAATTTCTTAAAGGGTTTGATCGAATATCATCCTGAAATGTGACTGTATGTAGGTACTTGGACACCAACAACCGACAGTACAACATTAATTGCCTCTCATTGTGTCAATAAAACAATTTATAAAAATTTTAACTAAAATTGATTATGCGCGCTCTCATATTACGGCCATCATTATAATAAAAAGAAAATACTTACATTCAATGAGTTAGAAATAAAATACATTCAGTTCCCTCCTAAATTCTAAGCAAACGAGACAAAATAGGGGACCACAGAAACAAATATTACTACATGTCATTAATGAATGCTATATTTGATTTCAATAATGTTTCAATAACAAAATATTTATCAAGTTCAACAAACTCGCCAAAAAATATACTTAGTAACTTTTAAATAAAGAAACAAAATTACTAAATAATAAGATATTGACCGTGGCCTCCACTTTTAGTAGCGTTGACTATTTAGAGGAGGGCGAGCCCTTTCGAAAATGGCTGGTGAGAAATAGGTTCAATTATTTTATTGTTCATTGAGTGGCGACGCTCACTACTACCATATATTTGCTTTTTACGCGACCTCGAAATAAACTCAGTCCCTAAAGTTTCCGAATCAAAGTTTCAAATAGAAAATATTTCACCATTCCATCTTTTTCTTATCTTTGTATAATTTGACAAACTATATAGTTTGTAACTTTTAGATTGCCTTACAACTAGATCTACTTTTTAACGCAAAAGGACGATATATTTATATATTTCCCTACTTCGTTGAATCAACTGTATTTTTGGGAATTTCCAAATATTTTATCTAGCAGGCTTAATCATTCCCACTGCTTATGTAACAAAGTATATTTGACGGTGGACTGATATAGACACAGTATAATTGTTAGTTAAGTTCCCTTAGAAAACCGCAGTAGCCTAGTAGTATGGGTAATGGACTGCTGAGACGAGGTCTCGGGTTCGTACCCAGGTTTTACCATGGCACACACCAATGACTTTTCGAAGCTTTTCGAAGTTGTGTGTGTATTTATCGCAGGTTTATAAGTACCCGGTTAATGGCAATAGGCTCGCCACCTATTACATTGGGACCTAAACATAAACTGGTGAAATGTGGGAGCTATCACCTCTGCCTACCCCTTCAGGGATATAGGCGTGAATTTATGTTATGTTATGTTAGAAAAGTTAAGATTCAGGGCATGTTATGGCCTAGCGTCAGCTTCTGCATGACGGTACACTACTCTCGTTTTCAGTTTTATGGTTTAGTAGTTCCATGAACATATTCATACTAATTATGAAATCAGAATCTTTTCAATAGAACTACTGGAAATGAACACGTCATACACGTCAACTGCAAATCCAAAAGGGCTGCCCGTTTCACTCCCGGGTGATATTTTGATTGAACTCATTGGTATTCCTTCCACAAATTCGGAAGTTTTGTACTTAATAATAAAAGACACGTACCTACACGATACAAATAACGAGAAATCTATTTTGTTCTGCAATAATATTCTTTATTCCGACTAAATAAATTTAAGTGTTTACGGAATACCAAGGACACCCATCTAAATTAGTGACACGTAATCATTTTTATAAGGTCGTCACTTTTATCGTGAAAAATTAATCATAACGGATAATACCGAGAATCTTTAACGGTATACGTTTATGTTAGTTTAAAGATCAACCGTTATTGCTCAGCGTGTCGTGGAATATAAATTAAATTGTTTTTTTTTATCCGGGTAATATATCCCTTTATGCGCCATCTAGACCCATACTATGTGTAACTCGAAAAGCCTGCCTTAGTATACGAACCTCAATGCAAAATAGTTCGTCTGGTCTGAAATTTTCTTTATACGATTTTTTTTAACTACATTATGTTTTTGTTTTTTTTATTCAACTTTATGCACAGTTATTTTTGTACAAAGGCGGACTTAACGCCAAAGGCATTATCTAACATTCAACCTTAGGGTGATGCAGAGATACATTGAGGTAGGTGCAGGCAAAATAATAATCCATTTATTATCATATTATCTATGTTCACAATAATAATACATAATATATACACGCTATAATACATAAGAAATACATACACATTCTTTTAAATATATTAGTTACTTATAAATATTCGTATAATATATACTTATATAATATAAACTTACCCATACTTATATTAATTATACATAATGATAAAATATATCTAGCATTGAGGTTTTATACATTACTGTGACTAGAGGCTACTGTAGAGCTGACGTACTTTGTATATACTTGACTTTGTACTGTCCACTCGTAGAATACACAGGCTTAGTTTGGTAGCAGTTTGGAGGACCCAACACGTATTTTAACAAAAACTCATCTGTATACGACGATGCGATCAGATAAAAAAAAAAGAAATTATGTGTCCTGTTATGTGAAATATGTTATAAGGTTGATCAGACCAGCTGTGGGCTCCTGGCGTAGTGCTGCTTCACCATGCGCTCGTAGAACTATGAGTCTCTCACACGAGTTAGTATTTGTCATTTTAATATACGCAGTTTTATCTTTGTGAGGAATAGCTTTCCAAGCAATGCAGGTTCACAGACGTCCGTAAATTTTCCAGAGCTCACTGGAGAGTTTTTGTGCTGTCAGTGGGAAGACCAAAACCTTGTCCTGCTTTGTCCTTTACACTGACGGCACAGAAACTATGTGCGTACAGGGTTGGCCGGGGTGCGAGGGATATGCCTGTCAACCTCACCTTCGGCAACCAAAGCTACCCACAGGCGGCGTGCGTTTTAGTCGGTTCGAGTCCGACATAACCTCGTCCACCGGCTCCGGTGGGGAGATGTGCGTGGGGATTATGCGCACGTAAAAAAAAAAAAGAGTTGGCAGCGGGAGTTCGACTCACTTGGTGTTGCTCATGTCCATAGGCCACGGCAACCACTTTCCATCAGGTGGGCCATGTGCTTGTCTGTCAACCAAGTGATATAAAAAAAACTTCAGACTTTTACGAATGTTTGTGAACTTTGCCTTAAATAAAACCCACCAACTCGCAGTGGGAAAAGAATATGTTGACTATGGCTTAATAGTATAGCAAGCAAGTTTTGTCTCACGAGTAAAGCATTGTGATTGCATCGATTTTCAAATATCCTACCTAATTCCTCAGCCTATACATACATATATATATGTAAAAATATACATAACAATAGATAAATAAATACACATATCAATTAGTATTCACATACTGACTTCACATCTGTCTAGATTAAGCTATAACTTTTAATTAATACAAGAATATGTTACGCAGGAAGAGCGAGGCATTCCCATCACAAGTGTCCATGAATACTTACTTACAGGGAAGCCCCAACAATGTATTAACTAGGATTTTATAAATAATATTTTTTTTTAATTCTTAATTCCTCTAACTGGGCCAACGGGTGCATGAAAGAGTGGATGATTACTACAGAAAAGTATTTCAATAAAGTTAGTCAGCCTTATTTTAACACTCATCTTAAATCTCATCTTTCGTTTAGTACCTACATCGCAAACTTTCTTATAACCACGTAACAAGCAAAGGTAATAATCAGAAGGATATTCTTCATAAAAACTTGGAGGAGATTTCAGTTTGTTCAAACTAAGCATTGCTGTGTAGTAGTCTATTTTATGATCAATGAAAGGTTTCATGATGAGCATAAACTACAAAAAATTTAAAGGACTAAATGTTTCTTTTGTCAAGATTGAATGAAATGTGGTATAAACATTATAATAACGACTTACACAAATAAACTAATGACAACCATTTTATTCTACTTTGTCACTGTTATAAAGGTTTCAGTCGAAACTTTGTGTATTGTTTGTAAAGTTAAACGAGGTTTAAAATACTTTCGCTTTGTAGTATCCAACAGACAACACGAAATTTAATATTTAATAAATTAACTAATTCAGCGACAAGGGCATTGTTTCCACCGCAGTTTGGCTGCGGTTTAAAACAACGCAGCCGAACTCTAAGAAAGATTAAATGGTGGAAAAGCTTGAAAAAAACAGATGATAACACTACTGCAGTGATATTTCGTCTATAAACCTCATATACTTTTAAAAAAAGGAGCCAATTTCAATTTCATGCATCGTCGGGTTTAAAACTGTTTTCTACGGACATGAATTCCCTTTCTGCGAACGTCATACGAATGAGCGTAAAAGGGAATTACATAGTAAAGCGATGCTTACTCTTTACGGCCCAAAGATCGGGAAAATAAAGTTCTTTTTATTACTTCGTGTTTTACAGCTCTGGTAATAGGTGAATTTAGTGTTTGGAAATTCGTGGCTAGTGCACCAAATTTTTTAAGTTACATTTATGGATTTCAGGTTCTATCATTTATAAGAATATACTTTGTATTTTCTAGAATAGCCCGGTAGTTGATATTTAACCACTTTGCTTTATCAATTCTACTTTAGTCTATTGCACGTAGTCTCTTGTATCGCAATGAAACATCTATTCTACATTCAATATGCATACGGATCGCTTTATATTTTGTTTATTTGCTAACTACACCAAATGTTTTGCTTTTATCACATTACTGTGTAACCCAATTGCCTGGAAGAAATCGCTTCCAGCGATAAGGCTACCCATTGTTCATTAAACTGTATACACACTACCTACTAGTTCTACTGTACTTTTAATTGGTGTACCATAAATAATTATATTTCTATCTATCAATCTATCTGAATTTAGAAATGTAGTACACTGTACTACAAAAGAGTAAGCTGTGTCAGAAGGGCTATTATAAAATCCAAGAATATTTAAATATAAACCGTCTAAGGTATGCCATGTGTGGGGATGAATTCACGGCTCGCCGTAGCCAGGGAATTCATCCCCACACATTGCAAACTGAGACGGTACGCACTGTGCGGTATGAAAGAAACATCATCATCCCACGCACACTCAAGCTGTGGAATGAACTCCCTGCTACGGTTTTCCCATCCGCCTGCAATATGGGGTTCTTCAAAAGGGGCATTAGGAGATTTCTTCAGGATCGGCAGCGTGAGTGTGACGCTCCTGGTGTTGCACACGTCCATAGGGCACGGTAACCACTTCCCATCAGGTGGGCCGTGTGCTTGTCTTAATAAAAAAAGCTTAAAAATGACCTGTTAGTTCAATTATGCTACGCAAGTAAATTATTGTACTATTCTGCTGTCATTAGTAACCTAAATACCTAATTTTATTCATACCATTAATCAACCGTGAACTTATTCACAAACATAAACACCTCAACAAAGTCTAGGGAACAAGATGAGACCAATTTTTTTTTTCGTGTAAATCTTGTTTTGCAAATAACTGGCAGCAAATAAATAAAAATAGAATAAAGTAGATTACAAAGTTGTTCGAAATATAAAAATAATTTTAAATAAGTAATGATTTTCGAATATGAAGGGAAAACTTTTAAAGATAAAGATAAAGATAAAGATAAAGATAAAGATAAAGATAAAGATAAAGATAAAGATAAAGATAAAGATAAAGATAAAGATAAAGATAAAGATAAAGATAAAGATAAAGATAAAGATAAAGATAAAGATAAAGATAAAGATAAAGATAAAGATAAAGATAAAGATAAAGATAAAGATAAAGATAAAGATAAAGATAAAGATAAAGATAAAGATAAAGATAAAGATAAAGATAAAGATAAAGATAAAGATAAAGATAAAGATAAAGATAAAGATAAAGATAAAGATAAAGATAAAGATAAAGATAAAGATAAAGATAAAGATAAAGATAAATTTATTTGTAGAAACATGTGTACAGATGATGATTAAAAGTGTTTGATTGTGCAGTTTCTCTGAGGCAAAATAAAAATTATTTTCTTTGAATGTAAATAACGTTTATTATCAATAATTCGTCTTTTACGTATGGTTTGTGCATTTTTGTGACTGTAGTCATCATGTCACGTCGTCATTTAAGTCGCGAAGAGATGTTAAGGGCTATTGGTATGCTGCAAGCTGGACGAACTCAACGCGACGTAGCGGATGCTGTCAACACCCAACCAAGCGTAATTTGCAGATTATGGGCACGCTACAGGTCTACAGGGGATGTTGCTGAACGTCACAGGGGACGAAATAGGGTTACTACCCCGCGACAAGATCGTTTCTTGCAAAATTCCGCAAGACGGCAACCCACGATTACTGCTCGTCAGTTGGTCGCAGGCCTCCAGTCTCAGCATCAAGTGGTTATTAGCGATCAAACTGTCAGGAGAAGACTACACGAAGCCTCTTCTTGCTCGCAGACCGCTTAGGGTTCCAGCTCTTCGACGTGGAAATCGAGGTCGTCGCTTATTGTGGGCTAACTCACATTTACAGTGGACCGACCATCAATGGGCACGGGTTCTGTTTTCCGACGAATCTCGCTTCGGTTTTCATCCTGATTCGAGAAGAGTGCGTATATGGCAAGTTCCTGGACGTCGGAGTCGTCTCCAGAATCCGCAAGAAGTTCATCCTTACCAAGGTGGAACAATCATAATATGGGCTGGAATTCGCCTTGGTGGAAGGACCGACCTCGTTTGGATACGGGGCAATTTGAATACAAACCAATACATTCAGGAGGTTAAACATCCTATGGTAATCCCTCATCGACAGCAGTTCGGTCAAGATTTTATGTTCATGCAAGATAATGCACGATCACACACCGCGAGGGTAGTGGTCAATGCGTTAAGCGAGCACAATATTACGACGTTGGAATGGCCTGCTCAGTCTGCCGACCTCAATCCCATAGAGCATGCCTGGGATTTGCTTGGGAGAAGAGCTTTCAGTGATTCTTTGGAAAATCTGAACACTGAAGAACAACTTTTTTTACACCTTCGCAGTGTATGGAGCCATATTCCACAGACGATGATTGACAATCTCATACTAAGTATGCCACGCCGTTGTCGAGCTGTTGCTAATGCTTTAGGAGGTCCTACAGATTATTAAAAACGTTTAAAGTACGGTTAATTACTGTATTTCTTACTACCTCGTTATTTTTGTGCCTAATCATAGAAGGTTGTAATACTCAATATTGGCACTATTCAATTCTTCCTTAAAAAAAAAAATTGATATGAGAATGTTTTTATTAAAATTAAAATTAAAAACGGTATAAAAATACCCTTAAAAACGATATAAAACACTCACTATTACAAGAAAGGGTTTTTAAATAAAAACTAGAAATGTCCTTGTTCCCTAGACTTTGTTGATGTGTTTATTTCATTCGGGAGAATATTTTCTCTATTTTACATCAAAGAAGACCAAACATTTGTTTTAAATGAGGCGCACAGTAAACTTTTTGAAATATATGAAATAGTACTTCATTCTTTGTTGAAAATTTCATTGAAAATTGCACTCTATTTCTTAATTTAGTATCGTAGAAATATAACGATTTCAAAATTATTAAGCTGTCACAACCTAGACAAAAATGGGGGTTAATTAGCACTTCATTAAAGTTGTCAAATGTTAACTGTATTTTAACATTCCAATATAGCAATATAAGTATTGTAGTATTGGCATAATAAAGCTTTAATGTTATTTTAAATTATCGAAACAACTTCGCCGTCGGCTGTAGAGACGGTACACAGAAATTAAATTCCGATATGATTGACTGCCAACGTTATAATAAATACAAGAGCGACAAGTTCACCGAGCTGAAATCGGTCTACCGAGTCTGGGCTTTTCACTGGTAAAAAAGTTTTAACCTATTTATGAAACAAAGACTTACGCAGTAAAAAGTTATAACAAAGACATTACAGATGAATAACTAAAATACCCAAGAACATTTATAGGCCTTGACACAATGTATAGATTGACATTTATTTTCTACATTATCGTAGCATTGCGTTAGACTGCTAAATCGAAGATCGTGAGTTCGATTCCGACTCAGTGTAAATATTTGTATGCATGAATATGAATTTGCATTGGTCTGGACGTTTCTATGGATAATATGTATGTATACACAAAAAAGTATATATACTCCACTCAGTTAGTAATAAACCAAATGTCTTTTTAATGCGTTTTATTTAAAAACTCAGTTCATAAATATTCTGTTTAGAAACCGAAGTTGAACCTCTTTGTCCAGTTTATTTGTGTAATATATGTTTTTATAAAACAGTCGCTACAAGATTGCTTACCTTTAGTTAAGTACACATCCGAATGGGGTATAAGTATATTTATCCGCAATATGGAACTCATAACACAAGCTAATTAATCTATACTTATGATGACCTTTTTTTTTACGTACTAAAAAGCTGGCGGGATTGTTTATGTCGGACTCGAACCGACTAAAACGCACGGCACCTGTGGGTCAATATGGGTTGCCGATGGTGAGGTTGACAGGCATATGCCTCGCATCCCGGCTGACCCAGGGCCATCTCTCTCGATCTCCTTGGGTGTGGGGGCCACAGGGTCGTCAACTCATCCCCGGAAACGGGACACGCCGAACGCACGTCGCCGCCGCGGCCTGCTTCTGCAAGGGTGACAGGCGGCTTCACCTGTCACCCCCAGGCCGGCGCTCATGGGGGGCGGAGGTCGTTCATCGACCTCCGACGCCCGAGTTGCCTTCGTGCGCGGGCAGCTTGTCTAGCGATCCTTCGTCGCTCCCGCTGCCGCTCCCGCCCCGCCTCCTCCTTCACGAGCATTACTTGCTCGCAGAAGGAGGCGCCGGCCGCCCACGCATCCGCGCAGCGAACCATCGCCGCGAGCAAGGTGGAGAGCGTGAGAACCCTCACTCCCAGGGCCGCCACAAGCTCCCGCCTCGGCGTCTCCCACGCCGGACACTCGGTGAGCGTGTGCGGACCTGAGTCCTCGCTCGCGTCGCAGTGATGGCACTCGGACGTTGGCTCTTTCTGCATCCGACGCAGATACTTTCCGAAGCATCCGTGCTCGGTGATCATCTGCGTCAGACGGTACGAGAGGCTGCCGTGTGGCCTCTCTAGCCACTCCCCCATGATGGGTCTTACCGCCGTTACTACGGCGTGCCCTGCGCTTGGTTGCCCAAGTCGTCTCTCCCATTCTGCCACCATTTCCCTGTGGAGCCGGGATCTCACGGCCCGAATTTCTTCGGGCTCGGGATCGTGACCCCGCTCCCGCGCCGCCCTTCGGAACCTGTATAGCGCCGAAAGGCATCTCGCTTCCAGGATCCATGGTGGCGATCCGGCGAGGAGACTCGCCGCGTTGAATGATATCGTGCGGTACCCCCTTATGATGCGGCACGCCAACTTCCGCTGCGGACGCTGCAGCAGAAGCATGTGCCGATCACTCAGGGTGTCCGCCCACACGGGACACCCGTACAGGGCCATGGACCGCACGACACCCGCGTAGAGTCTCCTGCAGGAGTCATCCGGGCCCCTCAGGTTGGGCAGTAGCCGCGCCAGAGCGTTGGCTGTGCCCGCCAATTTGGGGCCCAGACTTCGGAAGTGCTTCCCGAAGTCCCACCGGCCGTCGAGCACGAGCCCCAGATATTTCATCTGGGGCTTGATGCCGATGAGAGTGCCTCCCACTGTGAGACTGGAACCTGGTGGTGGCGTGCGCCGAGGTCCATGAAAGAACATAGCCTCGGATTTATGCAAAGCCACCTCTAGGCCCAGCCGCCGGATCCGTTCCACGACTTGAGCAACCGCGGTCGTGGCCCTCAGGATCGCTTCGCGGTGTGTAGCCCCGCTCGCCGTCACTAGCGTGTCGTCCGCATAGCACGTGAGGGCGGCGCCGTCCGCAAGCTCACCGCGAAGCACCCAGTCGTATCCAATGTTCCACAGTAGCGGCCCGAGAACCGATCCCTGTGGAACACCGCACGACATCTCACGCCGACCGACGCCGGTCGCACTTGGGTAGATGACGGCTCTCTCCGTCAGGTACGCCCCGACTATGCGGCGGAGGTAGAGAGGCACACCGTGGTACACGAGTGCCTCCCTGATGCAACTCCAGGGCAAGGTGTTGAACGCGTTGGAGATGTCCAAGGACACCGCCAACGTCACCTCACCCCGGGCAACTGCCTCCTCCGCCAAAGTCCTCACGCGCATGATGGCATCCACGGTGGACCGCCACCGGCGGAAGCCATATTGAGTATCCGCCAGGTCCGGCCCCCTACCAGAGAGGTGCTCGACGAGGCGCTTTGCAATAACTCTTTCAAAGAGCTTGCCCACCTCGTCGAGCAACACAATGGGCCGGTAGCCGGACGGTTCGTCCGCCGGGCGACCCTCCTTTCGGATGAGGACCAGTTTCCCCGTCTTCCACATCTTCGGAAACTGGCCCCGCTCCAAGCATGCGCTGAGGAACCCTCTCAGCCGGGGTTCGAGACCGTCTTCTCCCAGAGCTAGGACCCACGCGCGGCCTGGAATGCCGTCGGGTCCCTGGGCGGTGCTCTTCTTGGCTCTAAGCCTTCGCACCGCCAGCTCCAGTTCTACCCAAGTGACCTCGGGGACTTCGTCGTCAACTACCACACTGGGCGCCACAGGCGACCGAGGTGGCGGAGTCATCTGCGGCGGAACGTGTTCCGCTCGCGCCGGGAACAGGGACTCGACCACCAGCTGTAACGTTGTGATTTTTTTAAGATTCAGTTTAAAATGATATCCTTAGTAAAACTCAAATTTTAGCATGTCTTGATACTTTATTACTAAATGTATGGTCGTGCGAGTGAGATTGGACAACACTGGCCCAGTTATCAAAAATGAAATCTGCCCTTTCTTCGGTAACCTTCGTCGAAGAAGTTCACATTGACCCCGTGGCCAACAGCTGTCAGCTCCGGGTAAGTTTTGAGATCAACACTTCCTACTTCTTTCTACAGGTGAAGACTTCCCAGCGGTGCAGCTTATTGCCTACTAAAATGCATGGCTTAACATTATTTTATTTGTATTATTATTTACTTGTGCTATTTCAGTCTGCATTATTTAGAGCCACGAGGCCAATGATCCCTATGGTCAGAGATCGCGGTACCCGCTTGTACTTCTTCTTTTTACTTACAGATTCTAGCTATGCTGTCTAGCCGCTGAGGAGATTCTCTTCACCTGCTATTTTTAGCGGGTCATTTGGACGTATTTACCTAGTGACAAACTGACCCGCATTCTATCTTTTTCCAGGGTCTTCACACTTTCATTGAGGTAGTGAGGCACACCAGTGAAGACCCCGGCACGCCGGTACTGAGACTGATTCTGCTTTGTATATGTAGGTATGTCTGATGTTAAACAGCCCTATCCCTTAGTCGCTTTGTACGACACCGCATGGATATCGTAGAATATTAATATATTTATACTGGAATAGCAAAGCTTCTTAAAAAGTTAGTAAGTTCATAATATTGAAGGGACTTTTTTATTAAAAAAATACGCATCAACAACTCGTAAAGAAGTTATGAACCTTTTGCAATCGATGGGGCATGCCAAGAAATTTTTACTTACTTTTAAAGTTTCGCGGTTCCATAATATACAATCATGTTTACGGAAATTAATGCGATTATGATAATAAAACAAGTAGGTAAGTATGTAACTACTTATGCTATGCGTATAACTTAAGTTTAAGTCCATCGCAGTCCACTGCTGGATATAGGCCTCTCCCAATGTTGGGAGGCTTTGGTCTACTGTTTCCACGCTGGCCAGACGGGTTGGTACAGGGTGTTATTTCGAGTGTTCCGTATGGTATATTCATGTGGTGACGGAGAAAGAATACATGTATCACCACTCCATCTCATCCGAAGGGTGTCGTATGAGGCGACTAACGGAAAAATACGCAGTCGATATCACTGCAGTAGTACTGCCAGAAAAAATATATAAACAAACAATTTGATTATTTTTCATCAGGTTCATGTTTTAAAAAATCACTATAATGTTTAGAATATTACATTTGTAACAATAAAATGTGAAACTATTAATCAAATAATAATTACTTATGCCTTGCTACTTGTAATCTTATTGTACAGTGTAATAAATATCGTTAATGTACAGTATCTATTTCGTGCGAATACATTACCCATTATCATTCATACATTCATTCATATTTTGCGGTGAATATATTATATTATTATTATTATATGTATCATAATTATAATCCTGTTGTTTTTATAAGAAGCCAGAATTTACACTTTAAATTGAAAATACTTTTCCATCGCGAATGATTACAAAGAAGCCTACCGTAAAAGTAAAGCTTTTTGGATAAAAATTAATTTGCATGGTCCATCGATCATCTATTAAAAAGTTATTTTGACACCCAAAGATGAGATTATGGTGGCATTTTAGTAAATTCAAGATGAAATAGGTACAAAGCCCATTAATATCTGCCTAGGGTATAATTAAAAAGATAATGGATTCATTAATTTAGACAGCGACACTCGTAAGTTCCTTTGTCTTAGAACAGTTGTACTAACACGTCTTTTATTGTTAACTTATTTTTGAAAATAGTTGATCAAAAGCTTTTGCCATTTAAACGCTTATAAATAAAAAAAACTACGTTTAAAAAAACAACTTCAAAATCTAAAAGGTATAAAAAATTTAATAAGGGAACGTCACTTGCTTTTCCAGATCAGAAATTTATTTTATTTACTATATAAAATGTACTGATTGAATAAATATAAAAATAGAGAAAAATAATCTAAACTTACAGATTATCTGATCTGTTAGAATTCGTTTTTTCTTCCAGAAGACTTAATCATCACACGCTAACTAAAACTGCAAGCCATCTTGGGTGTTCAGATGACAGGTTGTAAGAAAGGAAATCATATAGGTATTACGCACCACGGCTAACCCAGGGCCATCTCCGGCTTAGAGATAGATCTTGGTCAGCCGTGAGCGCGCTGATCAAAGTACTTATATGTATAATGAAATAACCCAAAATGAATTTTCATAGAATCCATTGGTGTATTTCCATCCAGTATTGAAGATAGTTTTATTTCAATGTGTAATATTCGTGAAAACACTTTTTTACGTGTGGATAATCCCCATTGATACCCTACCACTGGAGCCGGTGGGAGAGGTTATGTCGAACTCGAACCGACTAAAAGGCACGACGCGTCTTTGTTGTTTTTAGATGCTGAAGGTGACGTTAACATGTATATCCCTCGTACCCTGACCGACCCATGGCCATCCCTCTCGATCTGGACCTCCGACACTCGTGTTGCCTCAGTTTTTTTTTTATATAACTTAGGTGGAAAGTGGTTACCGTGGCCTATGAACGTGTGTAACACCAGTGGAGTCACATCCGTGCTGCCGACCCTGTAAGAACAGAGATTTTAAGTGCCTTCAGTGCAGAACACAAAATCAGGACAAGCCTTTGGTCTTCCCACTTATAGCACAAAAACTCTCCAGTGAGCTCTGGCTACCCTACTCACCGCCGGGAACACAACACGCGGTACGCGGGCAGCTTGGCTTGCGATCCTCCTTCGCTCCCGCTGCCCACGAAAACACTTGATAATGTCATATTATGGAATAATAATTGTAAGATATAATTGTCTACACAATACCAAACCACATGTGTGAATGTTCAAACAATATTAAGGAAATTGAGTCAATGACTTCTTTGTTTTACATAGAAAACATAGAATTCATTGCATTGAGTGGGCTAAAAGAAACCATCTCCTTTACATTGACGATTAAAAAATACAATTACGTTTTGAAGCTGTTTTTTTTATTAAAAAAGTTGAACAGACTTAAAAGTTTAGGTAAGTCTTCGGTGATATGACCGAAAGTTGCAAAAGTCGCGATAACTGACATCCACGCAGATGAAGCTGCGAGTAACAACTAAAATATATCTAGTATATATAGTCACTTTCGTCACCGATAGATAAGACCTTGATCTATAAATCTCGGGTTACCAAAAAATCCAATATCTTGAAAACGATGTTTTCACGGAAAGTTTTGACTTGAGGCTGGGGAGGGCGTGGAATTTTTTGCTATCGAGTAGAGCAAGAATTCAGGGAATTACTTATGTAGCGCGCGTGCTCCCCTGGGATGTATCGAAAATCACTACGGAGATTTTTGATTTACGATCATGCCTACATTCGCGCCTTTACTATATATTTCGAGGGAAAATGTGAGTAGGATAATTGGGTCTTCTTCCTCCTAGCGATTACCTGATTCCGTCCAAAGTTACGATTTAAAGCCCGACGTCCGCTTATTATTTTTGTTAACTTATACAAAAGCGAATGCCATCGAACCTCCCAGACTCCAGAGGAAAGCCTGCGTCAGAGCCTCGTCTGTCTTAAGTCGCAAAACTTATTTTGTATTTGCACGGTTGCTTAGAGTGCGTGAGGATTTCATCAATAAAAGTAATTCTGATCAAATCGAACGAAACGAGGTTGTAACGTTTTACTCCTTTATTGGAGTAAAACTTGAAAATCCAGACGAGTTTATTTTCATTGGTGAAATTCGAGCTTATTCGCATACTACTTTTCCTACTTTCGTTCTGCAAACTCTAATTTTATATAAACTTACTTGTTTCAGATGTTACGTAGTTAGACTGAAAACCCACCCCAACTAACTTGGGAAAAGGCTGATGGATGACTGTAGACAAAGCGTTCGAGTAACCGACGACTACCATCATTATATATGGCCGATCATAAAGGTAAAATGTGTACTATCTTAACGAACCTAACTAATGCATCTATCTTGACTTTGAACCCTTACAATAAATTATTTAATCATCCTCACGTTTTCACTCAACGTCTCGTGCGATTTCTTAACAATGTGAATATTTCATTAGACGAGGCGCATCGGAAAAACTTTTCTGCAAATTCTCGGCTACTATCGACTCTTTGCTGCCTAAGAAGTTGAAATACTTAAGTATTCTATACGTGGTTTAGTACAGAGTATAAGTACTTGCGGTTCCTTTTAATAAAAAATCAAACACGAATAAAATATTCATTGTCATATTAATACTGCACTAAAGGGTATGTCCCTATAAAGTTTTATAGACGAACTCTCCTTCCAATTACGGCTTGGAACCTTTAACAGTAGCATAGGACCTGATAAAAAATAAGTGGGAAATAGAAAGATTTCTGTTACTTACCTTGCAGTTTATTGCAGATGATGAAAAGAAAAATTATTTATAAGCAATCAATGCATTACGACACTCTAAGGAACACATTTATTAGGGAGAACCTTCGCCAGTTCTTCATGATAACTTCATGACAATAGTTCTAAAATGAACAATGAAAACTTCAAGTGGAATTCATTTAACAGAATTCAAAGACGGATAATAATAATTGCTGTCGGGGACTCTTCGAACAAAACTCGTTAAAATCTAGTGCTCTTCTCGCGAGCAACGACCATCGACCGAATGGAAGGGATCGAATCAAATCAATAGTTAACCATTGCAAACTAAATTTTGTGTTAAAATAATCATTTTGCATGAAGTTTTTTTATTATTGTGTAACCTGTATTATGTAATCCGCTTTCCCTCAAAGATTTGGTTAAAGTCGATAAACTAAATATATAGTTTATCGACTATATCGTTTATAGAAATTACAGCTTGGTGTTATTTGAAGTTTTTATAAGTGGAGTTATTTCTATCTTGACTTTATTGACATGAAGCGCTTAAACAGAAGTTGAGTTAAAATTTCAAAGTTTGATCGATCTTGTCAAAATAATAAATAAAATCCTTGATACACTTTGGAAAAATTATCAATTTTATGCGACGTCCTAAACTTGGTGAAATTTCGTTTAAAGATGTGTTACCTAGACAGATATAGGTCAAGCTAATAAAAGCGTTGTGTACCAGTCGGGTCCCGAATGATTAAAATAGATAGCGTAAAAACTCAATTTTTCCGATAAAAACTGAATCACAAGGATACATCCATCATCTATGAACCCAGTTATCTTGACACCCAAAAGAGGTGACGGTGCCGTTTTAGTAAATTCAAGATTAAACAGGTAAAATCCCATTAATTTCTGCCTAGGGTGAAGTTAAAAAGATAATGGATTCATTAATTACCACAGCAGCGCTCGTTAGTTCCTTTGTCTAAGAACAATTGTACTAACAAATGCCTTTTACTGTTTGCCTAATTTGTAGATAGTTTTACAAAAACCTTTACTTTTTAAACTGCGATATATACTACTTAATTATACATTGTGTGTCATGGGAAAAAAGATCAAGAATATCAATTAGAAAACGTAATTATGTGAATCCTAAAATCATTGCACTTCTTTGTCACTTTCGGAATAAATAGATATTACCTTGAGCTAGAAATATTAGATAAGTCTTGCCACCGATTAAGTATGTTTAATTGTTTTACCTGGCAGATATAGCGAAGGTCAAATGATTCCGGGGTGAAGTGAGGACACTGCAATTTTCACTTTATTCACCTGGACACAGTATTACTCTCATATATATATTATTATAAACTTAAATAAATAACGTTTTCATCATATATACGAGTATATACTTATCATACCTATTGTGTGCGTGCTCCCCGTGTACTTGTAAGTAAAATGAAAGAACTCTGTAACAAGAAGGACCTCTGCTTTATAAGACAAAATGTACGATCGTAATAGTAATGAAACTCTTACCTCATCTTATCAAATGGAGGTTCAAATAGGTAAATGTAGTGTGAGGACAGTGGTTAATTGACTTTTGCTAATTATGTGGCGTCGGAATTCATCAAGAGCTTACGTAAACCAATCGCTTAAGAATTTTAATCACATTTTGTGTTTGTGTTCACACAGTTGTCTTTATTTTCAGGGAGTTTGCTTGCCTATTTTTTTTGTAGTCCTTTTTAAGGAGGAAAATAGATTTATTATCAACTCAACAGCTCAACTTCTTAGACTAATCGAGTCTTATTAATATGCGTCACTGCACTTGATCCTGGTTTATATGAACCACAAAACTGCGAATGTGGGTGTCTTACTGACAAATATGCTTTGCTTTGTTTTGTTTTATATATACCTATATTATATACCGGTTCATAACAACACGCTTTTGTATCTCGTTAAGTAAAAACCTTTGTAAGTCTACGAATTCCTTATTTGCATTACTTTTATGTTGTCTCTCTCACCCCTCGTTTTCACCTAAGCATAAAACATGTATTTGATAAGTTACAATATGTTACAGGCTACAGTGTACGTAAATGTGTTTTATACTTGTTTACAACTTGTTGGCTATCCTATGTGAAGGAAAATGTATCTGAGATACATGTATAAAACAAGTATGGTTTTTTGATTAGTCTTCTACAAGTCTTCAACAAGTTTTTTATAAACAAGTTTACAACTTGTTTCGTGGTGTAAACGAGGGTGCATAAATAGGGAGCTTTATAAAATTTATGTGACAACAAAATCAAGTAATCTTTATGTATAAAGTACAATTTTAAATTAAGCTTTGCTATACAGTGTTCGCTAGAAGTAAGCTGGCTTACAGTAAGAAATGTATTCGTCTATATTTGAAAAAAAATCTTTCAGAAACAAAACTAAGAAACAAACCTCTACTTATACTTATTGAACATTGTTTCATGCATTGGAAAAAAGAAAAAGAGTATGTATTGTAAGTATATCTTACCTATGTACGTGTTGGTATATCCTACCTACCTAGTCTCGTAGTCAACATGAATATAAAAAGCCACCCATTGTTTCGCAATCGCAGATTTCATGTTTCGTTTTCATCTGATTTTCTTTGCGA
The DNA here is from genome assembly GCA_963662185.1 of Eilema griseolum. NCBI lineage: Eukaryota > Metazoa > Arthropoda > Insecta > Lepidoptera > Erebidae > Eilema > Eilema griseolum. The sequence goes on along the minus strand of OY759230.1, from coordinate 20,990,967 downwards.
CAGAGGGCGGTCGACAATATCCTACAGTTTACTACCATTGTTATGCATTACTTCAAGAGGCTTATATGATATTTAAGCTGTTTTCATTACGTATTCTACTGAATAGTAGAATCATAATACCTATATTTCTGTTTCTTTTCTAACAAATAAATATTAAACTTGATCTGTTTATATCGGCATCAAAATTAACTTTACTTTTTAGACGTATTGATACTATTACATATAAGTCATGTATAGATTAAAGTAGAATATTTAAGATTAGTTTAGTATGCTATCGATTAAGATAGGATTATTTTTAAATCGTTTCTGGCGGGATTCTAACCCGTGATCTTTCGCTTACAGGGGTCTGTAACCACTGAGCCATCGCCTTCATCCAATATCCGTCTTGCGGCGACTGTGGGAGCCATCTACCGATACTCGTACGGACTATCAGAACCAATGAATGAACCGATTCAATTCTTTTCCTATCCATAATTAAATTGAGAAGTAAACAAGTTCCTAATCTGAACTGGCACCGAAAAGAGAAAAATAACTTATGTACAAATTTAATTTCAATAGACTAATAAAGAAAAAAGTGCGCGCATCACTTTTCTATTGAAGGTGGTGTCGGATATCGTAAATAGTAGGTACTGTTATCCAAGTCTACACAATTCTAACATGTATTTAACCATATTTATGTACCTAACTTCTCTCAGGATGGCTAAAGCTTTTTAGAATTTCCATGTTGAAGAAAGCTAATAAAATAACTTTGGAGCTACACAAAAAACATCATTAATGACTGAAATGGTGTGCATCTGAACTGAGGGGCTAAGTTTTAAACCTTGCCAAATTAAATAAGACTTTTAGGGAAATCACTTGGGCCCTTAGTTCGAACTCCCGTTGAACCCATGCCGGTAACTTAATTGTTTTCAAATAATGTACGGAAATTTACCGGCTTTATTGACATTTATAATATCATAATATGTTTTGAATGGAGCATTCTATTTCTTTAAAGTAATCAACAGGTACTAAGAGTGAAACAGCCTTGAATAAAATAATGTATTTGGATAAGAATTAATAAAAATATATAGATAACATATTCTGATTCTATCAGTCACACTTGAATTTATTTCATTCACGCGTAATTTGCATATTGCGAAATCTTTTTTTTGTTCATTGTAATTATATATTTTGAATGGTAAATATTATCTACATTAAATGAAAAACGTATCTAACATATTGAATAGGATAAGGAATAACAGATGCATTGTTAAAAATAACTTCGAAAATAACACATTAATTTCTGTAATTTGTAAAAGATAAAAATGGTTACTGTGGGTTATCCTTAAGATATAGATATATGTTATTGAAGATTTTACTGTAGACCCTTTTATACCACATATTTTTATATAACGTTATTTTGTTCTATCATTAATAGTTTTCGCAGCGCACGCGGTATAAGTATTTTTAAGGTCATTTTCTTACAACTTGGCTTACATTGTTCGAATTTTAGAAAGGATTCCTAATTTTTTGAAAATATAATATAGCCTATGTTAGTCAGTGAGAATGTAGCTATCTAATTCTAGCAAAGGAATTATTGAAATCAGTCCAGTAGTTTTTTGAGTTTATTCAATACGTACAAAAATACAAATCTTTCCTCTTTAAATAATATATATATAGTACAGAAATATAGATTTAAATTTAAATGAAACATGCAACCGCATTTCTATTCTGTTATATATGAGCATTTTCACAAAATTTTATGACCTTAGTAAATAGATCTGCAAATAATTCTACTACACCGTAATTTAACCGCAAAGAACTCTTTTCACCTTTCCGCAACAGTGCCAGCGCCAAAGTACACTATAAATTTAATGCACCACTCGAAATTGTTGCTTCTCCGTCAATATTGCTCCTTGCAGCTATAACATTTTTGAAATATAAAATTTTACATTTCGCTCTTTCCAAATTGAAGTTGAATTTTTTTTTTTTATACCACTTAGTTGGCAGACAAGCACACGGCCCACTTGATGGGAAGCGGTTACCGTGGCCTATGGACGTATGCAACACCAGGGGTGTCACACTCGCGCTGCCGACCATGAAGAAACCTTCTGATGCCCCTCTTGAAGAACCCCATATTGTAGGCGCTTGGGAAAACCGCAGCAGGGAGGTCATTCCACAGCTTGAGTGTGCGTGGGATGAAGTTTCTTTCATAGCGCACAGTGCGCACCGTCTCAGGTCGCAATGTGTGAGGATGAATTCCCTGCCTATCGCCAGGTGCGATGATAGAATGTAGCTACGGGCATCATGTCAAACAATTCATCTGAGCACAAACCATTGTATAGGCGGTAGAACACACACAGTGAGGCAAAATCCCTCCTAAGGCTAAGAGGTTCCACACTACCTGTGAGTATGGGATTGTCAATCAGCCTCAATGCCCGTCTTTGCACTGAGTCGAAGGGGTCAAGCTGGTATGCAGGTGCTCCAGCAAAAAGGTGACAGCAGTACTCCATGTGAGGCCGGACCTGTGCTTTATAAAGAAGGAGTTGCTGCCCCGCAGTGAAGTACTGCTTTTTTTTATTTTTTTTTATATAGGACACGCCAACTTGACCTCACCTCGCCTGATGGTAAGCTAAAGGCAAAGTCTCAGGAAAGAGGGTCACCATTACAGACACTAAGTGCTACAATGGTGGCACTCAGCTTGGCGGCCTCATCAGATGCTTTTTCACGCCCCGCTTAAAGGCCCCGGGACTTTAGGAAGAAGGAAACACGTGTGCTGGTAATGAATTCCAGGTCTTAGTGGTGCGGCAAAGAAAAGAGTCTCCGAACCGCTTGGTTCTTGCTCGTATATTCTGCACAGTGTGAGGGTGACATCTAAGGCCTGCACGTGTTGTCCTATGTAGGAAAGGAGAGAGTGGGATTAGTTGGAAGTGCTCGTCAGAACACTCACCGTGGTAGAGACGGTAAAATACAGCCAAGGAAGCAATATCTCTACGCATCTGCAAAGGCTCGAGGGTGTTCGTGACCTCAGGGTTCCCAATAATTCGGACCGCGCGTCGCTGCAACCTGTCGAGAGCATCTAGTAGGTATTTCGCGGAGCCATCCCAGAGATGCGAGCAGTATTCCACGCAGGAGCGAATTTGTGTCTTATAGAGAAGACACCGCTGCTCCGGCGTGAAAAAACGTCTCACTTTGTTTAGGAGTCCGAGTTTCCGCGAGGCTGTTTTGATGATGCTCTCGATGTAATTTCTGTTATTCAGTTTGCAGCGAATATCCATGCCTAGGATATAGAGATTGTCCTGCAGTGGAAGTGGCGTGCTCTGAAGAGTGGGAAGGGGAAGGAAAGAAGATACCTTTGCTGTGAACGCACAAGCCTGCGTCTTCTTGGCATTGAACTCGACCATGTTCTCGGAGCCCCATTGAGAAATGTGATTCAAGATCCGGTCCAGTTCAGTGACAAGAAGCTGTCTTTTTTCCACGATATCAGACTGTTTGGCCGCAGGTTGTCCGTGATAACTCCCGTGTAAGGTGCTATCGTCTGCATAGCAATGTATGCTGCCGGTGGACAGCATGTCGTTGATATGCAGAAGAAAGAGAGTGGGAGATAATACAGACCCCTGCGGTACGCCAGCATTTATTTGCAAGAACTCCGAAGCCCGTCCATCACAGAGGACGCGGATACGGCGCTCCCGCAGGAAACTAGCAATCCAGTTGCACAGTCTAGGAGGCAGACCAAAGGCTGGTAGCTTGGAGAGAAGCGATTTGTGCCAGACTCTATCGAAAGCTTTGGCGATATCAAGACTAATTGCCAGTGACTCGCCGTGCTTGTCCATAGCCTCACCCCAAAGATGGGTAACGTATTTCGGCCTGAAGCCATATTGCCGGTCATTAATTAAGGAGTGATCCTCTAGGTGACGCATGAGCTGTTTGTTAATGATGTGCTCGAAGACCTTGCACAGCACTGAGGTGACGGCTATGGGTCGATAGTTGGCTGGCTCTGAGCGATCCCCCTTCTTGGGGATCGGCTGTACATTCGCCTCTTTCCAAGCCGAAGGCACTGTACCCGAGCTGTAGGACAGTCGGTACAGCCGCGTAAGCATCGGCGACAACTCCGCTGCACATTTTTGTAAGACCACCGCTGGAATACCATCCGGGCCACCGGCTTTCCGGACATCGAGTGATTGAAGCACCGCACGAACATCGCATTGCCTGATACGTATTTCAGGCATTACGTGGTCACCATTGGGTAGTGTCGGCGGCTGTATACCGCAATCATCGACTCGGGAATTGGCCGCAAAGAGATTTACTAGCATATTGGCTTTCTCTTGCGGTCCATGGGCCAGGGATCCATCAGGGTAGCGCAGCGGTGGCAGCGAAGGCTGACAGAAGTTGGCCTGCACGGCTTTGGCCAGTCGCCAGTATCCACGGCTGCCCGTGGGATGTGCCACTAGCTCTTGACCAAGCCGCGCAATGCGCAGGGCATCCGCTCTGACGTAAGCCCTCTTGCAGACCTTTGTGGCTCTGTTGTACGCCGCCTTGAAGTGGCTCACATTGGGATCGTGCGTGGCACGCGCCCTTACCCAAGCGCGATACGCGGACTGCTTTTGATCAACAGCCCTCGCACACTCGCGCCCGAACCAAGGGCGCACTCCTCGGGCACCGGTGACATCAGTGTACGGGATATAGTATTCCATACCCAGACCGATCTCACCGGCAACAGCAGTAGCACAATCCGAGGGTTTCTTACCTTCAAAGCAGCATTCACCCCACGGGATGGACGCAAAATAGTTGCGCATCCCATCCCAATCTGCTGACGAGTAGTGCCAGAGCCGCCGCTTCCCCTGCACGGGTCGTGAAGGCGCTATAATTGGCACCTTGGAGCAGACCAGACAGTGGTCGAAATTGCCTAAAGCGGCTTGTACCGAAACACTGTACAGGTCTGGGTGACTCGTCAGCAGAAGGTCTAGCAGAGAGGGTGCTAGGCCCGACCTTCTTGGTATTCTAGTGACCTCGTGTACCAATTGGGTCAGGCCATGCGCCAGAGCAAATGCATGGGCGGCTCTTCCCGCATGGTCTGTTTTGGAGGAGCCCAACCAGGTTTCGTGGTGGGCGTTAAAGTCCCCCAAAAATACCACTTCGGCGTTCGGAAACCGTTCCTGCGCATCATCTGCCGCCTGACTCAGATCGACTCGGATCGTGCTCAACAGCTTCGCCCTGTTGAGCACTCCGAGCTTTCTTGATGCCAACTTAACCTTGTCCCGCAAATGACTTCGGTATTGGACGTCGCTGGAGATATCGACACCAAGGATCCCTATACTCGAGGAGATGGTAAGCGAAGTGCCCAGGAATTGCGGCGCCACAATGAATGGGGTTTTCTTAGCGGTGAATACACATACTTGTGTCTTAGTGGGGTTGAATTGGACTAGGTTTAGTCGTCCCCAATCGGATACTCAAGAGAGAGTAGTCTCAATTTCAGACACAAGTTGTTCGCGACTCTTCTCCACCTGAGGGATATTTGCACGGCCCGTGTAACACGTGTCTCCGGTACTGTCGTCCGCATAACAATGAATGGAGCCATCAGACAGCATGTCATTGATATGCAGCAGAAACAGCGTCGAAGACAACACGGAGCCTTGTGGGACACCAGCGTTTATGTTCATGCGGTCCGAGCAGCTGCCGTCGAAGGTCACCGGTAGAGCGACGGTGGCGAAAGCCGTACTGTCGATCGCTCAGTAGATCGTTTCCCTCAAGGTATCTCAGGAGCTGTGTATTAATAACACGCTCCATTACCTTCGAGAGTAGGGAGGTGATAGCGATAGGCCTGTAATTGGTCGGATCGGTCCTGTCACCTTTCTTAGGTACAGGGTGCACGAATGCGGTCTTTCACGAGGTTACGGTCACGAGGCGAAAAGACGTGTAAGTACAGGGCACAGCTCGGGGGCACAGTGTTTAAGCACCATCGCCGGTATACCGTCTGGCCCACTCGACTTCCGAACATCTAGGGACTTAAGCTCGCGCCGGACCACCCGTTGCGTGATTTTAACTTCAGTCATGGAAGCACCACAGCTGGGAATTATCGGTGGTTCGGCGTTCCCGTCGTTCATAGTCGAGTTTGACGCAAAGAGATTACCCAACAGATCGGCTTTCTCCTTAGCGCCACGAGCCAGACTACCATTGGATTTTTGCAGCGGTGGAAGGCTAGACTGGCAGAAGTTTCCCTCGGCAGCTTTAGCGAGCGACCAAAATGCACGACTGCCAGATGGGTAGCGCGCAAGCCGCTCGCCAATTCTGCCGATGAACTCAAACTTAGCCCTGGCCGTAGCTTTTTTACTAGACCTCGAGGCGGCATTCAACTTTCGCTTCACTTCAACGATATTCGGATCTTTATTGGCAAGAGCCGTGGTCCAAGCCCTGTATGCAGATTGCTTGTGGTCTCTTGCTTCTCTGTAGGGCCTATTAAACTACGGGCGTTTGCTCTCTCCTGTTGTTTGATCCAGCGGTTTGGAATATAGCATTCCATACCCGCTAGGATCGCATCAGCTACTGCTGTTGCACAGGAGTTGGGATCATTTGAAGTGAAGCAAAGCCGCCTCCACGGGTACGACGCGAAGAATTCTCGCAGTCCATCCCAGTCTGCCGACTTGTAGTGCCAGACATACCGCCATTGAGGTGGCCGCGGTGGTTCAGGCCGCGTGAGAGTCACTTGCGCCCGAACGAGGCTGTGGTCCGAAGTACCAAGTGGTGCTTCCACAGTTACTGAGTATTCGTCCGGGCGCGAAGTCAGCAGAAGGTCCAGTATAGAGCTTCTGTGGGTCTCTATTTCTGGTGTTCTAGTAATAGAATGCACCAGTTGAGAGAATCCGTAGGTCAGAGCAAAGTCATGAGCAGCCCTTCCCGCAAAATCAGTTCTAGGAGACCCCAGCCACTCTACGTGGTGAGCTTTGAAGTCCGTCAAGAATACTAAATCCGCGGTAGGGTATTGCTCAATTACCTTGTCCGCAGACCGCTGCAGATGCTTAAACAATTGAGCTGTACCCAAGTCACCGCTATGAGACCTGTAGAGGCACGCAAAGATACGGGTGTGGCCACCGTGATCCGTACGTACCCAAAGAGTTGACAGGTCCCTGTCTTCAAGGCCTTGAAGACGGCGGCAGCAAATATCATCCCGGACGTACAAGCATACCCCGGCACGACTCAGGAAGCTATGCTCGAGTTTGTACCCGGGATACATTAAGTAGGCTGTATCGGCTGGGCATGATATTTGCGTCTCCGTCAGAAAAAACAAGGTGGGCTGCGCGGTCTCTAAATGGAGATGGACCGCGTTGAGGTTGGTGTGTAGGCCCCTGATGTTACAGAAGTCCACATGTACTGTGGACGATGATGCCGCTGTGGTAACTTTTTCCTTGTTATTTCTCTTCATGACCTTTGTGGGGGTGGGGGGGGGAGGAAGGTAAAGAGAGTTTCTGTGCTCCCAGTGCAGAAGACAAAGCTAGGCTTCGTACCACCATAGACAAGCTGGGGTTGTGTGACTGGCTGGCGCGGCGGGCGGAAGGGCCCCCGGTCCCCTCCCAAATACTGTAGCCGAGTCCACTCCGGTTTCCTCCTCCGGCACGACTACAGCATCGGGCACTTTACACAGGCTGCTGGTTCAGCCTCCTGGGGCGGAGATTAAGTAATTCCCAGGTTCGGAAACCGTACAACCTGCGGGCGGCTAGCGGATAACCGTTTCACCGGGTCTCCCTGACCGCCGCGCCAACATTTCACGCCCCTACAAGTCAGTGGTGTCAATTTTAGCCTACGGTCTTTCCACTGACAGCACAAAACCTCTCCAGTGAGCGCTGGCTACCCTACTCACCACCGGGAACACAACACAAGGTTATTATAACCGCGGTATTCTGTAGGGCGGAGGTACTTCCCCAGACGGACTGCTCAATTTGAGACGGGAGATACCGTCGTGTCCTACCTCCTTCAAAAATTATATTTGTTTAATATTCTACTACATTTACATAGCTGTGTACTCGAAGTAATCATAGCTTAACAAGCTTGTGTTATGGGTTTTAGAATATATATCATTTAGACCAATTTTTATTATATTATATTATATATAGAAACACCAAGTTCAACGACAATTTTTATTGATTTGCAGACAATATTTATTATGCTTAGAAACAGATGCAATGTACAAAGGAAATATACATATTAATGCACATAAGTATTTGTGCACTGAGCTAGAATCGAACTTGCAACCTCTGATTTAGAAACTCTCTGGACCTGTAACGCTCTACCAGCTACGCCAAAGAGGTCTTATAAAGTAACTGTGACGGTCGCTGAACATAATTTCATTTCGGTAAGACTTTCATAACGGAAACTTGAAACGAACATAAATAATCGAGTGAATTAATAAGTTCGAGGAAGTAGTTGCTGTTATAGAGGCACAATAGAAGTTAGAATTTATGGAAAATTGGACGTCCCGCATTAGGTGAGGTGGGCTTTAAGCCCCTTAACTTTACTACCCACGACGCGTATTTTGTACGAGATGATTTTAAAACTTCATCGGTGAAATTACTGCAAGCACATGAAGCATGCACGAAGATCAAGAAGATCACAGCATATTTTATCTTATTACTTTAACAATATTATGGGAAAATCATTGGCCCCAAAGGTTTAGGTGGAGGAGTTCCACACCCGTTTACTTTACTAACCTATATTAACTACACACTTGCATGCAGAATTTCATTAGCTCTACACATTACAATGTCTATTAACGATATTGTAGAGAGAATTGGGTTCTGAATATCTTAACTGAACATACGTGATGGCGTAGGAACTCTAATTATTATCGATTTCAGAATTCTCTACAGGAGCAGAGATCATAAGCCGTAAGTAGTGAGTAATCTTGAGTGAAGATCACTCAAGTCAAATGTGAGTTGGCGTATTTATTATTACATTAAGTATTTCAGATGTCTTCCAACATTTTGAACAGTCAATTTCTTAACGTTTCAAAGAACATAAAACATTCAACAGTATTTTATCTAAATTTTTTTATGTGTTTCCCATTTCCAATTCGAGACTGGAATCAAAAACAAAGATCGAATTAGCTGACGAATTGGAAGTTAACAGGAAGTTAAGCAATTTAATGTTAAGAATATATGTTCATCGTGTGGAGTTACCCATACTTCGAAACTCCGTCGGTAGGAAACTTTATATTATGACAACTATGAAACTCTGTGGTCCCCCCACACCCGAGGAGAGGACCAGATCGAGAGAGATGGCCCTGAGTCGGCCGGGGTGCGAGGGATATGCCTGTTAACCTCACCTTCGGCAAACAAAAACGACCCCCAAGCGGCGTGCGTTTTGGTCGGTTCGATTCCGACATAACCTCTTCCACCGGCTCCGGTGGGGGGTATCCGTGGGAATTTTGCGCACGTACAAAAAAAAAGGGTTACGCGTGTATGATGGTTGCACTTAGTCATATACATAATAATAGAGGTTATCTTTCGCTTCTACGTTCTAATTACATACAGCATATCTTTGTATGTACGTTGGGCTCCGGTAGATACCCAAGTTCTAAAGATTTCTGTTTTGTTTTACAGTATTAACTTGCCGTGTAAGTCACGGTTTAGCTACCTTATATTAACTAACAGTATACTAACTACCACTTAATTTCTAATGTAGGCACTGTCTCTTGCCTAGTTAGTCGATTCCATGCACACAGGAAACATCCATTAAAACTTGCCATTGACTTGAACACTGCTACTGCAGTTGGGATTAGTTCCATGAACGTAATCATTTATCTTTTAAAAGTGTGCTCTGCACGTTCTTAGCAGTTGGAGTTAGAAAGTGCAGGCACATAGTTTGAAACTACAGAAATTATAGTGGCTATCATACCTAGTGTCGAGAATTTTGAACGTTTGGTTGTGTATTCCGGAAAAAAAATACCAAAGCAAAGTCAAAAAAGTAACTTGCAACAGGTATTCTTTCTCATAATTTTACATACTTATTAAATAAGTAAAATTTATTGGAGAACAAAGAATATATGGTACCCTATCAACATCATCGGCACCCAAGCCGACGTCACTAACAATTCAGTATTCCAGCAGGTCCTTTCTTTAGTTGATTGACAGTGGATGCTCACAGGCGTTCCTCACGAGGAAGGAGGTTAGACTGCAATTGCTTCAATATAAATCGAAATTAGGACGATGAGTAAGCGGAAAACGGGCTTCCAGATAAACGCCTCGAATATCACCGCAAACAAAACTGAGATGACAATTAATAAAGATATTATACAGAAAGAATATACTTACCTATATAATATTGTACATTAGAAAATAATTGAGGAACACCTTATCTGTATTATGTAGGCTTTATTTTCTTCTCAGTATTATGTACGCAATTAATCATTAGCTTGGATTACGTTTATTTTTGTCATAAATTATTCCAACGGATGTTTTCATTAAGACATGAAAACATCCGTTGAAACCGTGAAAACACCGCAGTAAACAATTAGGGGAAAAATAAAAATAGCAACGATGAAAGTAAGTAAAACGGTCAACATTTGAATGTTACGATTTTTTATCGTTACGCCTTAGATATGTAAGTAGATGGTGGGTGGTATAGGGTGGATTTGGAGGTTTTAGCGACGTTATTGCCAATTCAATGTTCAATGATATTATACACAGATTGTCAGTTTTAATAATGTTAGGAAAATATATTACATTTACTAAATGAAGCTTGCGGTGTACTTAGTTTCCCACGTGGTGTAGTTTCCCGTTTTCTACAGGAGTCTGAACTGTATTTTCTGTGTGTTAATCCAGGTAGCCGCGTGGTTTCCAGCAGAGTAGAATTTGTACACCCCATCTCTCTCCATGCGGTGTCGTACAAGGCGACTTAGGGTTAGGGCTGTTTAACATCAGACAGATAAATACAGCCCAGACTCAGCCTCAGATGCATGTCTCGAGGCAACAATAGTGCCCGGAAAAGGGTAATAGGCTCACCCGCTATTACGTGGGACCGAATACAATGATGGTGAAATGTGGGTGTTAATCCACCTCTGCCTAATCCGCCGCGGATAAAAGCGTTATATCTAAGTATGTATGTATGTTAATCCAGGCAATAGTCTAAGTGCAAATTTTCATCATAATCATTTCCATGGTTTGTGTGTCATTGAGTAATAAACATCTTCACAAACTTCACATTTACAATATTTTCAGGAAGTAGGCCATTTGAACTGAAGATAAATTTCAGCCAGATCAGATGAGCCGTTGGAGCGTGATTGAATAACTAATATCGTTTGGCTTCACAACCTTCACATTTATAGTGTTAGTAGGATTCTAAAATCTACAAGTATAGATATAAGTAGGCTAGACTGAAAAACTATGAAGAATTTCGCATGATGACTCCCGGTGTAGTCTAGCTGCTCCAGTCTCAGACAGGTATCTGGGCGCCATTAAATTGCGGTTCTTTTTTGCTACGATACAAAGATACATAATTGTCATAGAGGTAGAAGACTAAATTTTTTTAATAAGTCAATCTCTCACTCAATAAGTTCCCCTTCGGTTAGTTGCTCATTAAATTTTATATTAATAGTTAAAAATAAAGCGTAGGTAGATTAGAGGTTAAGAAGTCGGCCTTACAATCGAAAGGTCCCGGGTTCGAATCCTGATCCTTACACTACCGACCTGAACCCACTCCAAACACAAGCAATTTAGTTTAGCTAGAGGGGTTAGAGGGAATATTAGTAATTTCGGTTCTTATATTCTTTTAAAAAATATATCGAATGTAAAATTATCACTTCTAGACTAACCACCACTTGTAGGCGACTTAGCATTTGGCTCTGATAATACATTGTTAGGGTTGCAAAGAAAATAAAAAAGTAAAACTATTAAGTGTAGTACGCATGCGCCGTAGGAAGGAAACTGCCTGTCCGACCCACCAAATTTATGACGAGACTTGCCAACATTGTAAACCTCGTTGCGAATCTCTACTAAATTTATGTTGCTTTTGCTCATTCGTACACACACTTCAGATAAAAAGTTATTAATGAACATGTTTTATACATGTTGAGCATAGCCTAGTGGTATGGGTAAAGAACTGCTCAGACGAGGTCTCGGGTTCGATCTCAGGTTTTACAATGCACACAGCAATGACTTTTCGATGCTTTTCGAAGTTATGTATATATTTATCGCAAGTTTATAAGTGCCCGGTAAATGGCAATAGGCTCGCCACCTTTTCATTGGGACCTAAACGACAAAAAACATAAACTCATACATAACCATACCTGGCAAAATGTGGGTGCTAGCACCTCTGAATACCCCTTCGGGGATATGGGCGTGAGTTTATGTATGTATATGTAATTTAATAGGTCACATTTACTGAGATTTGCCATTATATAAATTAAAACGAAATATTTTAGAACCAACATAAGAATATTAATCATAATATATAAATCTGTATTTTTGCTTATTATTTTCATAGCTTATCCTAAATAGAGCCATATAAACAAGGAAAGCTTCATCATTTATCTAATCACGTGTTCATTGTCATTACTTATAGTTAAGTCTGAATGATTAAGGGTAAATAATAAGAGAGAAAAACGTGGGATATCTTTCACAGACATTCATTATATAGAAATGATCTCAAATAAAATATACCTTTTGCTAGAACTCACGAGATGGTTTATCTCTGTGATTAAAAAACCATATCTATATATATTACCTATGCAATTATCTATAGATATTACCTATGCAAATTCTTAATGTCATAAATCTGTATACCTAGATGTAATTCAATTTTAATGCAATATGTTACATGGCTGATATAAATAATAAAATTGTACTTAATTGAAACTTAATTTAATATGTGATATGGTTAGTAAGTATGCATAATATATTTAATTGTAATTAAATAATATAGTTGTAATGAAATAATATAACTGTAATGATAATTTAATGATAATTTGTAATTAATTTAGAAATTATTCACATAATATTGTATGTCACTATGGCTGAACATAGCTGATCAAATTATATAATAGACCATCTCTGTACCTACATTTGACAATAAAGTTTTTTGAATTGAGTTTGAATTAAATAAGCACCGTTTTAATTAGCGCTAATCTTATTTCACAGCCGACATAATCCAGACTAGTTTTCACTTATGTACTAGGGATGAAAATCAATTAGAGATTCGTCTCCTTCAATTAATTCCACCATCTGTTGACTTTTTGGAAGATAGCGTTTAGATAACCCGATCCATGCATTTAACCCGTATCTGATTGTGAGCTACTTACTTAATACTTATTTCTATATTTTACGGAAAATTATTCCCTTTACCCAAAATTAAGAGGACACATTATTAAATATCAGTATTATCTAGGTATAGAATTTGGCACAATTTAGATCTAAATCCTTTTATCAGCAAACACACAAATATTTTCATTCCAGAACTTGGCTCCCATTTTAACATTTACGTACCTACTTATTTGATAGCATTATAGACTAAATTACAATGTTTGTACATTTACCCAGTGTTTATAGGAAAACTTCATAGTAGTACAAACCCATAGAATAAACGGACAAAGGGTAATACGAAGACAAGTTTCACAATAAACCTTCTACACAGTACCCTCACCTCGAGCTAAACATCTGAAATAACTTTATATCATGTTCCATACATAATGAGGTAGTATTTCGTAGGGCAACTTCAAACAAAGCAAGTTCATTATTGATGTACAAATGAGATCTCTTGGTTGACGTGACTAGTTAGATAGCCTTTGTCAATCCATTTTATGCTAATATACCTTGATTACAGCATGAGCATTTATGAAATGCATAGATGAATTTACTACCGTTGCAATTTGTTAGTTGGGAATCGGTTCCTGATGTATACTCTCGGTTCGTTAAGCATGTGCTTTGACAATTATGGCACAGGTATAAAATGTATGCAGCGTGCAATATTGAGAAGTAGGTACCCATGACACCTATATTAAAATGGCTGAAATTGAATGTAAATAACATAACATAAACTCACGCCTATATCCCCGAAGGGGTAGGCAGAGGTGCTAGCACCCATATTTCGCCAGTTAATGTTTAGGGCCCAATGTAATAGGTAGCGAGCCTATCGCCATAAACCAGGCACTTATAAAAGCATCGAAAAGTCATTGGTGTGTGCCATGGTAAAACCTGGGATCGAACCCGAGACCTCGTCTCAGCAGTCCATTACCCGTACCACTAGGCTACCGCGGTTTATTCTTTTTTTGTAACAGCATAATTAGGTGTAGCAACTAGTACTATATGTTATTTGTAGCTTCACTAGAATCTTGCATTTTCCCTTCTTTGACTAAATTTGATACTCTTGTTCTAGACATTCTAGAATACGTTTGGAACCTATGTGTTTGAAAATAGGTACCTACCATTGAAAAAATTGGTAACAAGTATTATTAAATCTTTTCCTACTCTGTACCCCGTTTGTTATTAAATATGATGGAAACAGAAGTCCAACACATTTTCGTTTAGCATTTGAGAAATCGTTCGTACTTAAGTAAAATTTTAAACACTGCTGTTTCAGAGGGAATCACAATCTGTGAAAAATAGTCATGGGATTCGTTTGTATGTCCTATTGACACTATTTTAACCATTTCATAATTATGATGTCCTATGACATATAGGTATAGACTAGGTTATAATAAGCACAGCTAGCATTCGTTCCTAAAGCATAATTATAGAAAATAATTATTTCGACCAGTGTAAACAAATATATTCATACATTTACGGTTACACTGAGCGGACATCGAATCTAGGCTTCCTATGAAAGAATTGCTATTTTGATTTTCTTTTTTAACTACTGAATAATTTATTTCTTGAGCGTGTACTACGTACTATCATATATTTCATAAACACTTAACCTGTACCTACATATATGTGACTTTGTCAGTAACACACATTAAATACCTGAATATTGTAAAATTCTTGAACCAGTATACGTGTAAAAAACGGTCGACCAGCGCCAGATAATAAATTTATCCAATACGAAATTCTCCGAAGCTTTAACAATTGGATTTAAAGCAGGAATCCGAAAGGTTTTATTTATATTAGTCAGGGTATCGTTTTTGTAGCCATTCTCGTAATGCTCGGGCTGCATCACTTTTTCAGGATTATAGAAGAAAAACGACGGCATTATCGGATCTTACAGTAATCGCCCGGGCCACGACTGTTTTCTCATTACCATTTCATTTTGCGGGTAGACGGATACGCTTCAATAGCCGACTACTTTCGCATCATTTCGTAATACTTTGATCTACAACTTTGTAGGCATAAAGTAGGCTTAGTAGGTTTACTACTAAGGTATTCTCAATTCAAATAATTTTAATCAAACGTGAATGTTTTAGAATGAAGAACATAAAAGCTGCGTGGTTCTCGGCAGAGTAGAATTTGGGCCACCCCGTCTCTTCCAATGCGGTGTCGTACAAGGGATAGGGCTGTTTAACATCATACACAACCCAGACTCAGCCTCAGATTGTGGCTCGAGTCAACAATAGTGCCCGGCAATAGGCTCACCCTCTATTACGTGGGACTGAATACAATGATTGGTGAAATGTGGGTATTAATTTACCTCTGCCTAACCCTCCGGAGATAAAGGTCTGATTATATGTATGTATGTTTAAAAGCGAGCCAGTTGATTGTTGTTCTTAATATCACAATCACGTTTCTCTAACGTTATCGTAGCAATAAAGAAATATTTTTCAGCATCATACCCGTCATTCAGAACCGGTTTTAATAGTTGTCTATTTCTCAAATAAATATAGTTAGTGACAGGGGTCGGCCCTTTGATCGAAATGTGGGTCAACTTATTTTCGTATCTCGGACTAACACTTGCAGCGCTATTTAATATTTATTCTATTTTTCTTTTCAAGTTGAGTGAAGTATGTGGGTCATTTTATACTTTTTGAATAGTTTTACAAACTTATATTGAAGTAAAAAAATAAGACATGGCAGACAAGAGTCCCGGGAAAAACTGACGGCACAGAATCTCTGTTCTTACAGGGTCGGTAGCACGGGTTTGACTCACCTGGTGTTGCACACGTTCATAGGTCACGGTAACCACTTTCCATAAGGTGGGCCGTGTGCTTGTCTGTCACCTAAGTTGTGTTTAAAAATGTAACGTATTACTAATAGTAATAACGTACTAATTGGTTTTAATTTACCTTTTGGGACCGGAAAACTAGTGAGGATTATTCACAAACTCATACGTACTCGTAAACTGTATCAACATCGACCATTAGGAGCCTTAAGTGAAATTTCGTCTTCTTCATTTATGACCGTGTTCTGGTAAAGTGTTGGAAAAGATCCCTATGACTAATTTCTACCATCGTCATACCTCTTGGAACAGTGGGTTCATCTTCGCTCTCTAAACTAGAAAAACTTGAGATGATTTTCCATTGACCAAATTTACAATTCTCACCACCTAAGTACGGTAGGCAGTCCTTTGCATGTACTTTAAAGTGCTGTCCTGAATAATCGCCAATAGAGTCATTCTAGATTAATTATCTTACTAGTGAATGATACAAACCCTGAATGCTAGTGAATGAATGATGAAACCGCGGTAGCCTAGTAGTATGGGTAATGGACTGCTAAGACGAATGTCTCGGGTTCGATCCCAGGTTTTACCGTGGCACACACCAATGACTTTTCGATACTTTTCGAAGTTATGTGTGTATTTATCGCAGGTTTATAAGTGCCCGATTAATGGCAATAGGCTCGCCACCTATTACATTGGGACCTAAACATAAACTGGCGAAATGTGGGTGCTTGCACCTCTGCCTACCCCTTCGGGGATATAGGCGTGAGTTTATGTTATGTTATGTTATGAATGATCTTTGCATGTTAGACCGATATACTTACTTACATCTCTGGAATATCTATCAAAGCACTAGACCTTTTTCTCCTTGAAGTCGTGGTAAGCAGATACATAATTTGCTATATATAACCATATTTAGTCAGCTATCAGTCTAACAGAAGCTTTATCGCTTAAGAAGGGACGGTTTCCCATAAACAATAGTTTGCAATATCACTGATCCAATACCACGTTATCGTTCATACTCAACTTATAGGACCACTTCCTTTAGGGTTAAATATGGGTTTCTTCAATAACCGCATGAGACAGTTCTAATTGGGTCGGCAGCACCAGTGTGACATTTATTAGGCCGTGGTAACCACTTACCAGGTGGGCCGTGTGGTTATCTGCCACTTTAGTGATATAAAAAGGAAGTATATTTTTTAACACTTTTCTATTTCAGATACCACTTTCAATTTTTTTGATTAGTGTAGGCATAAACAAAAAAACGGTGATCAAAACTGTACGTGGCGGTGGGCTTATACATTTTTTGTCTTTTTAACTCTATTTATATTTTTAATCGACACAGAAAATACAGCACACTTTTCTGGACGTGTTAAAATCGACCTTTAAAATTGAAAATTTCATGAAGTTCAAATCAATTATAGCTTAGATACATTCAGTTTAATAGATACAAATGTCGTGCAAATAGGTTTTGTTAATAGAAACAGATGTTACTGAAAATAAGTGGCCGACCAATAACCATAAATAATGTCAAAAACCACCAGCAATAGACAATATATACAAAATAGAACGTAATGTTGAACAATCTTATTATTATTACTAACCTTAAAGCTTTCTAGCCGGCTAAGAATAACACTGTTATAAAATAGGATATTTTCAAGAAGCCAAATTTTAATGTTACGGACCCGCCCGCTAGAATTATCGCCAATATAATGGCTCATAAAAGGTAAAATTTACGAGTATCCGACCGGCCGCTCAGCAAACACTTCCGAATTATCTGATCACATGAACAATATAATACTGTCACGGCAAGAAATATGTATCTATCCGATAGCAGGCTATCTCCACAGACGAATTAAAGCAATCTTTTTCTTTTTCTGTTGTAGGTAGGTATTTACCTAAATTACCTATCATTGGAAGTAAGCACACACGTATGTAAGTGACTGGAATATTGCGTGAAATCAAAACTACTGGAACAGGTAGTTTCACGGCAAGTAATCACAGAAACTTGATACCCCAAAGTCGAAACTTCGACACGATACGGCATTCTAATTAGTTAGACAAGTTTAAAGCACTCGGCGGGCAGGTGCCGCTTTTGTTCCACTGTGGCCTTACTTGATAATAACACAACTATGTTCCGGCACTGCTAAACTCAGTGTGAACTAACTTCTATCAGTCAGATAAGTTACGGGTACCTCGAGTGTGTAATTTGTATGTTCACCATGTTCACGAGCTTCACTCACTGTCAAAGGCAATCTAGCAAGCAGATGCTGGCAAAATCCCGCTAGAGGCTTATCTCTATGTGGGGAAAATAAATGCGGGTCGTCCATCAAGTGGACGAGCGCCTACCTTTGTCCAGTTATGTTCTAATGCCGGTTGGGTTAGGTATGTTAGATTTATCTTTTTATGTTTTATTTACCGTGTGTTCGATTCCCGGATTGGAAAAGTCATTAAATATTCTAATAGGATTGTTTCAGTTCTACTAGGAACCGAAGAGAACGATACGTACCGAAAAAAATGGTCGTAGTTTGCAAATACTAACAACTCTACCTACCTCTTTGAGCGTATATGGGCATGTTATAATCAATTAATCACGTATTAAAATGAAATAAGATTAATTTACTCGTTATTTTAAGCGTACAATCCTAAAAGCAATATACACATTATGACGAAATGTTAGATACATCTACAAAAATATTAATTGGTAATTTATAGATACTTTCAGTATTGATATTGACATCCATGTCAATGTTTTTCAAGTGTCCAGTATTAATATAACAAAAGAAACTTGGGATCTTTATACATTTCGCTGACTGACTACTTTGTTTTGGGAAAAGGAATAAAGTTTACGCTTCCCACGATACAAATGGGATTGGCGACAGACGAAAACTATTCACAGAATGAAAGTCCCGACATCACAGAGAGAAATAAATTGTGCGAATAAGTCCCGAGGGTGACAGAACGGCCTCTGGGCCATCGCGCCTTCCTTACCTTCGACCGCTAGGTACCTGCATTGTTCAGACATAGTTTTGCTGTAAAAAAATCTTGTATTCGTTTATTTACTGTTTAATATTAGCATAACCTATGATGGAAATCTTATCGTGTCATACTTAATCCATACTTACCAGAAGTGCGGTAGGAAGATCTTACCTTGTGTGTCGATGAGAACGCTTATATCGTTTTAAGGTGAAGGTCGCAATATTCACAACATACACGCCCAAAAAGAACACTTCCCGGCATCGTATTGTTAGGAATATTATGCAAATACCTACGTTAGCTACTCCATTTTCGTAAACATAGCCGGTATCGTATGCAAAGATGTTTCTATCGTAAATCTCTTCTTTATTATGTTTTTCTTTATAGTCATTTCGCGCAAACGTGCTCGTGTAAACAAACAACCATTCTATAAAGTTAAAGCTACAACAACTTTGATTACACTTATATGACACAGAAGAATATACGTTATTGTCTACATATATTTTCATACAATCGAAGTTTGCAGCGAACATTCATCACCGTAGACTTGAAAGCAATGAATTATTTTATTTCATTCGATCGCAGCATCTTAGAACGAGCTTTTAGCCGCTAGCCTTTTGATTGGCTTTCAGTGGAGAAACCTAACGTTGAAATGGAATTTAAAAATGGCTCCAGAGATATTTCAAGCTGCGAAGAAGGAAATGGCTTTTAATAGCGGTGGAAGCACCTATATAATGATGTTATTCAAGTCTAAAGTCGTACTAAAGTACGATGTTACTATACTGGAGTTATAAAGTTAGTGACGCATAGATTGATAAAGTTTGTTGCACGCCAACCACTATGTGAAATTAACAAACTTAGAGCCCTCGTCCTTTGGCGCTTTAAAGTTCAGACCTCGATCGCGCTGAATTGCATGTATTAATTTGGTTTTCCCCCTAATCTAAAACTGTGTCTGCAATATCCCTGACCATCACACTATCGTTAACTATATATTTAGCATGGTTGACAGCATACCTAATAGATTTTAAATGTTATGACTTTTTAAGACGCAGCTTCAAGAAACTATTTGAGAAAATAAATTAAATAATAAAACAGTGCTATGTGAATGGTGTGATATAATTTGTGTGTGGCCTGTGTTAAAAGCGATCATGATAGCCTAGCAGTTGTATCAAAGTGGCGAATGTTGTTTAAAAAAACCTATGGTCAGTTCTTTATTACTGTTAGGAAATTGAGAATTTCAGTACACGGTTGGGTTTAACTGGGGTTTCGTTAGATAAGATTACGCGTACCTCTTTCGTATAGCAAAACATATAGTTGGGAAAGAAGGGTTTTTGAAACAAAGCTCTGCCCTGAGGTACTGGTATGAGTATTTACCAGCCTTATTCAACGCATTCCCTAGTTTAAGCAATAATTAATTTTTCAACGAATATTTTGTGCCAGCTCAATTCGCCTACATATTTCTAAATAAAAAGTACCTAGTTTTAATAATATAATAAATATTATTAAAACTAGTTACTTCTTGATGATTTAGCACAATGGAAATCTTATTATTTCATCGTTAGTAAACAATCGACACACTAAAATTTGAGCATGGGATGCTTCATACCTGTCATTAATAGATGCCTACTGGTACTAGGTGACTTAATTACAATGTAACTTTTAACTTTATAACTGTAGACATTTTTTTTTATATAGAACACGTCAATTAGACTTCGCCTTGCCTGATGGTAAGCTGAAGGCAAAGTCTCAGAAAAGACGGTCAGACAGAGGAAAGAGTCACTGAACCGCTTGGTTCTTGATCGGATGTTCTGTACCTTGTGCGGATGACATCTAAGACATGCACGTGTTGTCCTGTGTAGGAAAGGGGAGGGTGGGACTAATTAGAAGAGCTCATCAGAACACTCACCATGGTACAGACGGTAAAATACATGCCAAAATAATTTTGTAAACCATCGTATACCTACTCGTATTATACATTTGAAATATCAAAGAAGAATTAATTACCTATTTCAAAGGTACCTACGTAGAAGATTAAAATAATTAACAATGGAAAGGTATCTCGATGTTGAAGTTTTTAATTAAGCCTAAGAGCATTAAACGGCACAGAATATCAGCACAGTAAACTCAGTAGATTTTGAAAACCAAGTGGAAGCGAGAACCAAACGGCCAAAGAGTTGTCGGGCAGAGTGTTTGCACAAACGAAGTTACTTGCCGAAAGCGATGTAGTCTGGGGACGCGTCTTGCATTTACGTTGACTATTGGATTTGGAATGGATCATGTATTTCCATTTTCAGTACAAAGCTATTTTACTTTTATTATCGGCATAACAGAACGACGACAACTCTACTTTACTACAGAAGTATATTATCAACGTTTCAGTTTTAACTCGTCGTAACTTCAAGCAATAAAACAAAACATACGATTTGTTTTTGTTTTATTAACGAGAAATTTGATTAAAATGGTTTGATAGAAGCTCGTTTAATGTTGCAATATTGTTTGGGAGTAATGTGTCGTGGTTACATTCTATAGATAAGCTCAAAATTTACCGCAGTGACAGATTGTGGAGCGTGATTTGTAAGCTTCACGTCCGCCATGTTGTTATTTGCTCTGTGTATATATGAATTTTGATAGCGAGCGTACATGAAAATTCCATTTCCACGGACCGCTACAGTAATTTATGTATTGGTTATCTTTCAATGTAGAATAAGATCATTATTGTGAAAAATTAAACAATAAATTCTGTTTAAGTAGTGTTTGTGTAAGGTACTATTACATATTCTGTGATGTGACTACCATTAACGAGTTTTTACTTTTAAACGCGATATAACCAATAAGAGAACGAGTAAGAAATAATATCAGGTCTCCGTCTCTCTAATACGTGTAAATTCTAAATCTTGCACCGTTACCAGTCCAGCAAGCGGTAACTTCATTAAAAACTTTTTAGGTCGGGGCAGATTCAACAATAAACTGTAATAGTGACCATTTATTATGGTTATTCGCTTGATCCTGTAATTGTGGTTCACCGCACCCTTGTTGTCGACTTTACTGTATAAATAAAACTTATCAACAAGTCAACAACTTAATCCAGGCAGGCGCTTTTTGCGACCTTCAAACGCTACTGCCACAGCTTTCGCCACTGTTTTCGAATTGCAGCAGTGGTTTTTTATACACACAATTTCTTTCAGATGAGCCTTGTTTTTTCTGGTAATCTTATCATATTACATACCAATTATATTTTAGTTTTCAAAAATGGATTTTTGGTATCACTACCAGGGTTTAAGCCTTGCAGTATAGTCATTTCGTGTTCTCCAATTTAAGACGCGTCTAATGATATACATATCCGGTAATCTGATGGAACTGGGTTTAGTGTCGTCCCCTCTTGTACTATTATGAAATACATGCAGGTTAAACAACACATTTCAAGTTACTCTACTTACATTTTTTTCATGCATATATAACGTAATAGCGTCATATGGGCTTTTCGCCGTCAGCAAAGCAATTCAACCAAATTCCGTGCTGCTGTTTTGAGAAATTCGTAATTTACTCAGGGCGTGAATATAATGATTATAAACACCTCAACAAAGTCTAGGGAACAAGATGACCCCAATTATTTTTTTTCGTGTAAATCTTGTTTTGCAAAAACTGGCAGCAAATAAATAAAAATAGAATAAAGTAGATTACAGAGTTGTTCGAAATTTAAAAATAAACTTAAATAAGTAATGATTTTCGAATATGGAGGGAAAACTTTTAAAAGTGTTTGATTGTGCAGTTTCTCTGAGGCAAAATAAAAATTATTTTTTTTTATTGTAAATAACGTTTATTATCAATAATACGTCTTTTACGTATGGTTTGTGCATTTTTGTGACTGTAGTCATAATGTCACGTCGTCATTTAAGTCGCGAAGAGATGTTAAGGGCTGTTGGTATGCTGCAAGCTGGACGAACTCAACGCGACGTAGCGGATGCTGTCAACACCCAACCAAGCGTAATTTGCAGATTATGGGCACGCTACAGGTCTACAGGGGATGTTGCCGAACGTCACAGGGGACGAAATAGGGTTACTACCCCGCGACAAGATCGTTTCTTGCAAAATTCCGCAAGGCGGCAACCCACGATTACTGCTCGTCAGTTGGTCGCAGGCCTCCAGTCTCAGCATCAAGTGGTTATTAGCGATCAAACTGTCAGGAGAAGACTACACGAAGCCAATCTTCATGCTCGCAGACCGCTTAGGGTTCTAGCTCTTCGACGTGAAAATCGAGGTCGTCGCTTATTGTGGGCTAACGCACATTTACAGTGGACCGACCATCAATGGGCACGGGTTCTGTTTTCCGACGAATCTCGCTTCGGTTTTCATCCTGATTCGAGAAGAGTGCGTATATGGCGAGTTCCTGGACGTCGGAGTCGTCTCCAGAATCCGCAAGAAGTTCATCCTTACCAAGGTGGAACAATCATGGTATGGGCTGAAATTCGCCTTGGTGGAAGGACCGACCTCGTTTGGATACGGGGCAATTTGAATGCATACCAATACATTCAGGAGGTTATACACCCCATGGTAATCCCTCATCGACAGCAGTTCGGTCAAGATTTTATGTTCATGCAAGATAATGCACGGTCACATACCGCGAGGGTAGTGGTCAATGCGTTAAGCGAGCACAATATGACGACGTTGGAATGGCCTGCTCAGTCTGCCGACCTCAATCCCATAGAGCATGCCTGGGGTTTGCTTGGGAGAAGAGCTTTCAGTGATTCTTTGGAAAATCTGAACACTGAAGAACAACTTTTTTTACACCTTCGCAATGTATGGAGCCATATTCCACAGACGATGATTGACAATCTCATACTAAGTATGCCACGCCGTTGTCGCGCTGTTGCTAATGCTTTAGGAGGTCCTACAGATTATTAAAAACGTTTAAAGTACGGTTAATTACTGTATTTCTTACTACCTTGTTATTTTTGTGCCTAATCATAGAAGGTTGTAATACTCAATATTGGCACTATTCAATTCTTTCTTAAAAAAAAAAAATTGGTATGAAAATGTTTTTATTAAAATTAAAATTAAAAACGGTATAAAAATACCCTTCTATTGATATAAAACACTCACTATTACAAGAAAGGGTTTTTAAATAAAAACTAGAAATGTCCTTGTTCCCTAGACTTTGTTGATGTGTGTATCAAATGGTTGGCTATTCGATGAGTGGATTTCCCAGAAGTGGTTCTGTTTAATTCACAACACGCCTCTGTGGCGTAGCGGTAGAACGTTCGACTGCTACGCAGAAGGCGCGGGTTCTATTCCCGCTCAGTGCAAGATTTGTACACATATAAATGAATATGTATATTTGCATCGTTCTGGGTGTTTCTATGTATAATATGTATGTACTTTTTTTTAAAGTATCCAAGTATGTTTATCCACATTTTATGTAATTTCCTTAACAAAGCTGTTTTAATTAATTTTTTAAACTATTAAAATATATTAAAACAGGGAGCAAGAAAGTTGTATTGCGTGAGGAGAAGGGACATTTGTTTTTAAAGTGAAATTTGTACATTATCATATCTCACGCGTGTTTTCCTGAAAAGTACAATATGATATATGTATCATAATACACTTTTCAGGAAAACACACGTGAATATCACACAAATGGGGAGCATCACACTTATTCTACAGAAAACGAATGTACCCTTATGTTGTACTTATTGTTTCAATTTTTTGGTATTCCTAGCGCACCCTCTTGCTCCGAGTAGACCGTATGTTGCACAACAGTATTACTTGAATCCTAATAACGTTGAGAATAGTGAAATAGTTTGACAGATGGTACAACTGACGCGACGTACATTCTTTCGTGTTCGAAGTAGCAAGCAGCTAAATTAAATGTCACGTTTGAGAGTAGATACCGTCTCTCGTTTGTATTCTTTACTACTATTTTCAAGCTACATTATTTCTTGAAAAAAAGCAGCTAAAGCAATAACGGACAGGAATTGTCTCTTTAATTTCTTTTAAACGAAATTTGGGCAAAAAGAACTTGCACATGAATTTCGAATTCGCTATAAATCTCTAGGGATTGAAGAATCAGGTAACGAGCATAGTGCTGTAGGTTTTTCTTTGTAACTTTTATCCTTGTGCATTGGATATTTACTACTGAATTGAGTCGTTCATTTCAGTAGTAGATGTGCGACTTGACCGCGGCTTCACTTGTGTGGACTTCTAACCCTGCTTGCTGACCCTCCCTGCTGATAGCTTAATGATATATTATCTATGACACTTAAAAATAATGTGAATTTCACAGTAAAAGAATTTACAAAAGCGGTTCTGTAGATCGAGAGATACAACATGGCACACTCATAAACTTTTCCTCTTTATGATATTAGTGTAGATTAAAAAAAAATAACTTCTCGTTAGTTAACTGATGAGATCTTTTAACTTTGATTGCGGCTTTCGTCTAGTCACTTGTGAACACTCTAGATATGATGTGTAGAGTAGTTTAAAATTCTTGAACAAATGGAGTCGTATCTGATCGAACAACATATTTGTCTGATCCGATGTCCAATTTGTTTGTGCTTTTCATTATTACAAACAAAGATCCTAAGGTTATCCTTAGGAGCTTTATTTAGGATTTTTATTTTTAATAAAATAATAAACTGCTTTCACTTATATAAATCACTTATATTTTTTTAAATATGTTGTCGCATAGTGCATTGCTAGCAACTTTCCCCTGTTACTAGTTTCTCATTAACTCGTGTAATGAAACCAAATTGCTTGAGTTAGGATCACGTTGATGGTATACTGCTTGAATTCTAAAATGCAAGGCATTAGCCATTAGGTACGCAAGCGCTGTTTCTCTCATTACTACATTTTTTTTAGTAGAAGACTGCGTTACAAATCGTCTCGCCAAGAGATTTCAATTGTTACAATAATTCGTATTTTATATACTGTTACGAGCTGCACGAAAAATATAAAAAAATGCGCAGTACTAAAACAGATACCTTCTCATTGGTTTGTTTTATCTTTTTGTAAGGAAAACCTGCACCAGAGCCTCATCTGTCAATCTGTAGATATAGCCCGCTGGCAGGTAAGGTTGGCATAGCCCGCAAAGATCTTAGAGGACCCCATATAATTGATATAATACAATGTATATGGTAGCAACCATTGTTCATTGTGGTTGCTAATTTCGTTTATTCATGGCATAATATAATTAATATTTTCAAAGGATTTAATTGAGTTCGTAATAGTGTAATACGATTGTTAAATGATTCAGTGTCGACTGAAATTAACAATTAGGTATAACATGATAATAAGTATAAATGAAATCTTGATTTCATGCAGTCTAAATGAAATGTAGTACCTACCAAAACATTACAACATATTATTTTAAGTGCAGATAAAAATAGGCAAATAATTTAGAGGCGGCTAACAAATAAAAAGACAACTATTTGGTTACTAAAAAAATTTCTTGGCAGTGAATAAATATTTTTGTAACAATTACATTAGGTGAGGTTCGAATTGCAAAAATTCATAAAAACTAAAAATTAGCTATTAAACTGGGTCAAAGATATCATAGGTGGGATGATATAAATATTGACTCGGCGACTAATATTAGGAGTGGAATAACGAACATTGTATTATTGGCAACTAAAGCTTCCATATAAAGATTCTACAGAGTAGAAGTATTGGGCTGCGATTTGTCTGAATGTAAAAAATGAAAAACGGGTGATATAACTAATAACTAGGCTTTCATTATTTTTGTATGTGGAATCATAATAATTTAATGAAAACTGTGACAATTCATCGGTGACTGTTATCATAGACCACGACTACACTGGTCAATGTTCTTCGATACGGATAGATTAGGTTAGAAGGTCTCGTAAAAGACCTCCGCCATACCCTTCGTTGGTTTCCTTGTGATAATGCACTAAGAAATAGGAGCCTCACGAGCTCGTTTGCTATATATAACTATTTGTGTTGAATGTATTGTAATGTTGTATTATATATATTATATTTATTATAGGTATATATATTAATTACAAAAGTCATTGCAAGAATAATAAAAGTCCAGTAACAAAATTATAGACGGATAGTGTTTTTTTTGCTTTTTAGAGATTTTTAAATGTCGCACAAAGTTTGTTTTTTATGACCTTTTTCATTTTTATTTCTCACTTCAGTTCACTTTCTATACAACCTCAAAATATAATTAAAGATAGACTATTTTCAATTTTTTTGTTTATTTTTGTTAACATAAACTCGATGCTAGTTTGAATTCAAAGAAAGCTTACAACTGATTTATTAAACTGCCACTTTCTAAAATAAAATGATACTTCACATTAGCTGACAACCTATTATTTTTGCTACCCGCTTTAATGTTTTCCAAGCCCCGAATTCGGATTACTTTGTCGCCGCGTTAAATACATGTCATTAAAATAGAGCGAGAATAGGGAAAATAAGGGAATAAATGCTTTGGCTAAGCCGAGAGTTGCAGCTACCATTTGGAACTTTAATTAAATTAAATGAGTCCGCAGGAGCTACAAAACTAAATTGCAATCGTCCGAGCAACGAATGTCCATCGTCTTATCATGCCATCTATATGCATATCATCTCCCGAATCTTTCTCCAATACAAAGTCGGTTTTCAGTCAAACTAAAAAACGGCCGAAGTTTAATATTTTCCGTGAAGCTGACCGACAACCCACTGACGATATCGGAGTTCTGTAGTAAGACGAACTTGTTAGTCGGTTAGGGCTTCGACTACCCATAACATCTGCCGTGTTAAGAATGGTCGCCCAACCTAAGACCGATCTAGCTTGTATTGCTTTATCTTGCAATAGCGGCGGCACAAGGCGGTAGTGTACGCGGCCGCTACGCAGCAGACGCGGGTTCTATCCCCGCTTAGTGGAAATATTTGTATGCATGAAATGCCAATTGTAATAATAAAAAAATATATATTTGTGTTGCATTTTTTGTTTACTCTTTAATGGAGCAAGTTAAATGTGACAAAGTAAGTGTGTAATCTCCTATTGAAAAGAAATAAAAACTAAATTGGTTTGTAAGTACATTACCATAGAAGTTCGGGCGCCTTGGAGAAACACATGCCTAGGATAATCAAGCGGATATTGGAAACTTTTAATCTTCCGGTGGTGAGCTAAATGAAACCAAACGGTGAGGTTTAAGGTTTTATTGTCCACTCCAGTGTGCATTAAGAAATGAATTTAAGGACACATACCTAATATGTAATTAGCCTTAAATTAAAATTAAAGTTTTAGAAACTATGTCAATATGATCCTACATCACCAATGCATTTTAAGGTTATATTAAAGTTAAGTTTTAAAGTAAAATTAAAGCAAGCTCACGGCATCCCTCGGCGAGTATATGAAGGTAAACCCAGCAGCGAGAAAGCTCGTAGCAGGCGAAGTTCTCAATTCGGCCCAGGCGGTACATCAATGCTTGAGGTGAAAAGCATTGATCTGGTCAAGCGGAGAGTACGTTAAGCCGTCCGTCAGTGCCAGTTTAACGTGCTCTCCGAGTTGCCATACCAACATCTATGGCAGTCTTTACGGGTAGTTGCAGCCCTAAAAAGTCTAACTGCAATGCTATCGCTATCGTTTTCACAGAAAATATCGAAGTTCAGCCAAAATCCGCGGTTAGACAGGTTTTTTTTTATACCACTTAGTTGGCAGACAAGCACACGGCCCACCTGATGGGAAGCGGTTACCGTGGCCTATGGACGTATGCAACACCAGGGGTGTCACACTCGCGCTGCCGACCATGAAGAAACCCTCAGAGGCCCCTCTTGAAGAACCCCATATTGTTGCTGGTATATTATATGCTGGTAAAGCGAACTTCAGACTCCGAGGTGAAAGCTTCTGATGCGATTGGGATTAACGCTAAAATGAAAAAGCTAAAGAAAATGCTAACCTTCTGGGTGCCACTTACATACGAACCATCGTCTTCCGGGCACTATTGTTGACTCAAGCCATGCATCTGAGGCTGAGCCTGGGCAGTATATATCTGTTTGATGTACAGTCAACAGTCCTATCCCTTAGTCGCCTTGTACGACACCGCATGGGAAGAGATGTGGTGGCCCAAATTCTACTCTGCCGAGAACCACGCGTCTTTCATTAATTATATATTTTCATATAAATCGTCTTATATCAACATTGCTATCTTCTCTGTGCCTGTGTCCGTTTTAAAACCTTGTTAATAACTCGGCTTCTGTTATTACAATTAAAGCAGCAAACACTTTTACGTGACTCTTCATAACAAGCTACTTTTGTAGCTTATAAACGACTTCTTATTCAACAATTGTTTGTCACGTTCATAGGATCAGTTTGGTAAGAAAAATCATAAATATATATAGGAATTCTGGAACGTAAACCATATTATATATTGCTTCGACCAAATAGTACTTTACTATGATGACCTAAAAATATTAACTTCAAAAACTCAAAGCAGGTAGTTGCTTTCTACTTTTCATCAGGCGCGTTCTATTTAATTTATTAAATGTTTCTGTTTTCTTACACTGGACTCCGTTATACTTACTAATGAGAAGATATACAACTGTCAACATTTCGAAAATGGAAGCCTTTTGAGTATGTCAATATGATCAAACCCAAAAATCTCCACTGCGCGCCTGACATTGGCAGAATTGTCGACATTAACATTTCTTGCCATGTCGAAAAATAGAATACGATAACATAATACCTATTTTCATCAGCATAGCCGTGTGGCTGTACTGATGAAAATTATGTAATTAGGATAATAATGTAGGTACGCAATATATGTCAACTCAATAAACTGATCATAATTTTAATGTTATTTCTGTATTACTGGTATTACCTACGTTGTCATGTCCAAGTCAAAAATACTGAGTGGAATCCAATAAGCGACATTTCTCTAAAGCAGTAACCGTGATGAACGTATTTTAAACAAAAAAAAAAAAAAAAAAATAACCTGCAAATCTTAATGGTAACAGTATCTAATGCGACTTATTGCGCAAAAAAAAAAAGAGCGTTTCGTAATAATTTCGTTATCAGCACCAGGTGGTTTAGCATGTCACGGGCGGTCGGCGCCTCCTTCTGCGAGTAATTAATGCTGGTGAAGGAGGAGGCGAGGTAGGAGCGGCAGCTGGATCGAAAGAGAATAGCAAACCACGCTGCCTACGAACTGAGGCAACTTGAGCGTTAGAGATTGCAGAATGACTGTGCGTTTTAGTCGGTTCGAGTCCGACATGACCTTTCCCACCAGCAGTATGTTCGTATAACAAACGTAGCTTACGCGGGTAAGTAACTACTAATGGTATTGGCATTAAATAATAAAACTCAGCAGCATCAATTTCACTGAGCGTTGGGTGCGGGAGTGAATTAATAACGCATACGACCTGCAGGTATAAAAAAAGTCAGTATATCGGAATTTTATTAGGATAATATTTTGTCCTTATTAGTCTGCTCATATGAGTAACCATTTAATGAATTTCATAGGGATCCATATCTACCGGAAATTCATAATGTTAATTGTTTTCCCCGGTATCCCTCAATGTGGCGTTTTTAAACCCGCTGGTGCTAATTACATTACGTTGAAGATCTTTCATAAAATGTGCACAACTAGCTTTATTTTCCAGAAACCCTTTGCAAGCATTTTCTATACTTACTACTTACTGAGTGCTTGTCTGCCATCAGAGTAGTATAAAAAAACATAAGCTTAACTCATTCTCAAATTGTTTTAATGCGAAAATGCAACTATTACAATGTAGCTTCAGCGTAAACAGCTCTCTCCGGAGAACAATTTCGGTGGCAATGTTCAAAAAGATTATGATAAGTTCTTGAACAACATATCATTTAATAGTATAACGAGATAGAACTACCCACTTTGTGTTAAAGCGCGGGATAAATTCTAATGCATCCCAAGTGAGCTGCTTCATCGCCTTGTGATCTTCTTGCGCAACGAAAACTCGTGGAAAGGCATCGCAACATGCTCTCTTCGTGGAAAGTAGTTAACTTGATGTTAGTTTGATTTTATTTATGCAGTTGAATACCCTGAGAGCTTTGATTGCAGCATATACATTCTTATGACATATTTTTGTGTTATTTGGAAACTTATAGCTATGAACTTTGTTTGCTTTTGTAATCTAAACACAACTTCACAATGATACCGAGAAAAAAAAAGTTCAAAGAAGTTCAAAAAATATGTGAAAGTTATGTAGGTTATTTCACTTCTTTTGCTCTTCTTCATTCAATTCCACCCTTTACAAAACTCACAAACGCCTTTGGTGCGTTAGCACTCATAAACCTCATGAACCGCTTAACAAGCTTATCAGGTTTGCTAACTTAGAAGTATAAAAAAGTCCAGCTCAAAAGTAGTTTATTTTTATTTTTAAATGGTATAGAAACCTTAATTGAATTTTGAGATACCTCGGGGCACGTATCTTGGACCTAAATCGCGAGACAAACGAGGCCCTGGCGCACGCGAATTCTTTTGTAATAATCAATGCTTGTTGAATATGAGCTTGTCCACCGCCGTAGCACCCCGTGCTATCCTTAAAAGACAACCAAGAAACATGTACTGCGCGTATAGAGCACATCTTGAGCACATTTTAGTTCTAATATATACGTCCTGAGGAATACGTGTTATGGCAAAATATGTATATCACTGAAAAAATTTGCAAATCAATGAATTTTAGATCGATCAATTAGCCTACCGCAGTCGCAGCACATTGGGAGAGTCCATGCAGGTTCGCCATAGCTCCTGATCCTCTGCCTTCCGGATTTCCACATCCAGTTTATCCCAGCTATGTTTTTCAGGTCGTCAGTTCATCTTCCTGAAAGGGTCCCACCTTCTGTTTGTTCTAGAAGATAATTGATGTAAAAATAGTGATCAGCTTTGATGCTAAGTGTCAAGATATAGGTAATTAAATTGGAATTTTGACATTGTATCAGTTACCTACTCCTATTCCTAGTTTGACATTTCTGACATTTGATAATACCTACTTATACTCTGACATTTGATAATATATTTTGAGATTTGTTAATATAACGAACTGCAAACAAAGATGCCAATTTTACTAACATAATTTGTAAGAACAATGTTACTAACAAGATATGGACTTCTTTGTTCGTAATAAATGATTTTATTATTATTATTTTTTATTAATATACTAGCTATGCCAATAGTGCATTGTAGATTCACTCAACAGTCCATTCATCTAATTGGATCATCGGAATCAGCAACTTTCAATATTTGCATACGTGTCAGTGCGATCAGGGACTCGTTCTCTCTTATTTGTACACCGAATGTTAGTTCTTAAAATTTCGCGAGCTCTATATTATTACCTATTTTCTTGCAATGGCACCACTAGTTAATGTACCTACCGTTTATTTTCTTTCTAATTTAAAAAGATTAATCCTTAGTTTAGTCTTGCTGTTCTGTGCTGCTTACTCGTTGCACGTAATAGTTGTAAAATAATTACATTCTCACTGAGTATAAGCTGTACTTATAGGTATACAGCTGGATGCACCCTACGAAGGCGGGCTAAGCTAAGCCAACAAATTGAAGACCATCGTAAACTATCTCCATTTACTAAAATAACATACATACACTTTGTCGTTAGAAATGACAACTTTTGCTCAAATCTTAGCGACCAAAAACAAGTTTTGACGATAAAAATTGTTTAGCGACATAACTGGCGACTTTTGGACACAGTTAAAGAGCCATTAATGTATACATTTTTGTCAACTAGACAGGCATCCGCGCAGCAAATCATCACCGCTAGCAAGGTGTCGAACGTGAGAATTCTCTCTCCCAGAGCCGCCACCAGCTCCCGTCTCGGCGTCTCCCACGCCGGATACTCGGCGTGTGAGACGCGTGTGAGCGTGTGCAGCCTCGAGTCCTCGCTCGCGTTCTTTCTCCATCCGACGCAAATACTGCCCGACGCATATATATGGTGATAACCTGCGTCAGACGGTACGAGAGGCTGCCGTGTGGCCTCTCCGGCTACTCCATGATGGGTCCTATCGCCGCTACTACGGCGTGCCCTCTGCTACTACGGCGTACCCTCTGCTACTACGACGTGCCCTAATAGAACCTTGTTATGTCGATTTGGCCCTTCTGAGCAGTCAATTCGACGTATATACCTATTTGGGGAGTAGGTTAAGTACATATATACAATTTACACTCCTATTATAAATAAAGTTGCAAGTTATATACTTGCTCTCTGCTAATCAGAAGGACGTACCCACATTATAAAAAGCTCATGTAATTATATATATTCCAATTACGGATTTCCATGATTCTGAGTTAAGCTGAGATGTTATATTGTTTATTTCAGATCTAAATTCCAAGTCATATTTCATATAATTTTGCCCTCGAATACTAAAACCTATATTTGTTTTAAGAGAGAAGACCCGTTTGATCACTGTCAAAAAATATCAATAGCTAAAAATTATTTTCAGAATTATTCAAACACTTAAGATTTTTCAACATGGCTGCAAAGTTTATTCAAAAACGTTAGTAAAAATAGGGTTTAATGTGTGTTTCTTAGAATAAATTCAAAATACCTTCAATTCAATTTGTAAGCAATGTGTTGCTCAGGTACACAAAGCATCTATTTAAATAGACATCTTTTCTGAACGTCTGTCCCGAGAGACGTCTATTTCTAAGAATTCGTAATCTAAAATGTTAGAGCCTGGGTAAGTACGTAGGTACTTATATAAAAAAATTCTACCAACGTTATATTTTGTGTCCATCTGATAACTTGAATGATTACACTGCGAGTTACTTTTATGCAGTAAATGTAAAATTTATCAATTGGTATAAAAAACGTACTTAAATCGTCTGTACCTCCAGAACTGCACAGTGATGATTTGCTAATTTCAGTTTTTTTCGACCATTCACTTCCAATTGTGATGATGTAGAACCATTAAAGAGATCAAACAATCAGTCGGGTACCAGTGAAACTGAGTTTGAAGAAAATAATTAGACAACAAAACAGGAATTTTCTCAAGAAGAACGCAATGACTTAGTTCGGGATTTGAATTTATCAAGTGAAAAACGACAGCGTGGAACAAGGACAACTGCACCACCAGTACATCAAGATAATGGAAGAAAGATACTAAGGTTGATGGGATCACCACACGATGGCAAATTACTATTGGGCTTTAGTAACGGATTATCCTGAGGAACACCTTAACAGAAAAGCTCACAGATTTTTTTTATAAATCTTTTGAATTAAACAATTAAAATTAAGTATTTATAGTTTCTGTTTTTAAATCTTTCTTATAAAGGACTAATAAAATAAAAAAATGTGTTGATATTTTTATGTATGCTGTCTTAGTAAAATAGTCTTTATCTCATACACTTTTTTTTATTCCACTTAGGTGGCAGACAAGCACACGGCCCACCTGATGGGAAGTGGTTACCGTAGCCTATGGACGTATGCAACACCAGGGGTGTTACACTCGCCCTGCAATTTGACAATTCTAATAATTTTCTAGTATCAAGTGCACTAGCCTTACACAGAATTGGCTTTAAGCTGCCATGTCGCAAAATAACTGCTTCCCAGTATTATATTATTCATAAGATTACAACAAATAGCTCTAGTACCTATAAAATATTGATAATTTGTTTCAAAATACCATATACTAAAATGGCGCTATGCCATTCTATTATAGGTAAATATAATGTACCGGATTGGAATAGAATTAGGGAAATTTTCTTTAACTGTACAGTTATCATTTTTTCAATCACAAGACTATTGTTTGGTGTAACCTGAAGACTCAGCCTGAGGGGTTTAATAAAAATACTAGTAACATACATATATACAGGCAAAGAGGTGTGTATTTTACATACAAATTTACATGTAAAGGTGTATGTATACTTACTTTCTTGGCCACTTTGTACGTTAAGTACTAGTATTTTGACGATACTCTCATCTGTATAAATAATACCTATGAAGGGCTAAGAATACGAATATGAAGGGATAACATGGTGTTTTTCTTAAATCTAGGACACGCCAACTTGACTCTAAGCTACTACTACTGATTACTCCTTAACTGAAAATCCTGTCAGCACTTAACTTTAGACACTGTTACTTCTGGCACAGCTCAAGGAATCAATTTCATTTATTCAGTTTAGGCACAACATAAAGAGCACATATCAACGTTAAATTGTAAAATTATATCAAGATATATTTAATAATGTTATATCAAGATAGATATATTTAATAAGCCATTTGAAAATTATTCTTTCGCTGGTTCGGTAGGTTAGTTCTACTAAGAAGATACCAGCAAGAAACTATTTTAGAACTTGATTATCATTTTTCCTTTATTTTTTAAATGTGGTTTTGTATATCCTTTATTGTATTGTCCTTTATTTCATAGGAGGTAGGACACGGCGGTATTTCCGTCCAATTGAGCAGTCCGAATACCACCGCCCTACAGAATACCGCGGC
The DNA here is from genome assembly GCA_963662185.1 of Eilema griseolum. NCBI lineage: Eukaryota > Metazoa > Arthropoda > Insecta > Lepidoptera > Erebidae > Eilema > Eilema griseolum. Next base: position 20,955,513 of record OY759230.1, on the reverse strand, counting down.
CATAATAACCTCGTGTTGTGTTTCCGGCGGTGAGTAGGGTAACCAGAGCTCACTGGAGAGATTTTGATCTGTCAGTGGGAAGACCAAAAGCTTGTCCTGCTTTGTCTTTTACAATGACGGCACAGAAACTTGTGTTTACAGGGTTGGCAGTGTGAGTGTGACTCTCTTGGCGTTGCATATGTCCATAGGCAACGGTAACCACTTTCCATCAGGTGGGTCGTGTGCTTGTCTGCCAACTAAGTAGTATAAAAATACCATTAATTTACGTTGTGCAAGCAGGCAAGAGACTTCAGTTGGTCACGTATTTCCATCATCAAGGTACTTATTCATTTTATGATAACCTTTTTTCATTAAACATTTTCCCACTTCTATTTTACATTTATTAAGTGGCAGGTCAACTTAATCCTGAGGAATTTTATTAAATATTGTTATACAGTTGCCTATAAACCAATTACCAACTTTATGAAGTAGAGTTTTGGTACAGCAAGTTTATTTTTATTTCTGGTATTATAATTATGTATGTCAGATTTATTTTAGAAAATATCTATATTCTTTCGTATCTGCATTTTAAGATACTATCGTAAATTACTGAATTGTTAAAATATTTATTTCTTTAAATAATTCTTTCAGCGAGTCACGGGGTCTGAGACTATAGATTGCTCGTATTGCTCGTTTTTGTAGTACAAATATAGTCTCAATATGGGCAGCTAAGCCGCACATCAGCAAACCGTATCACACAAGTACTACTTTTTGTCTTAAAAATTAATGACGTATCATTAGCAAATAATACTATTTCAAAAAGATTTGTAGCAAAGTAAGGAAGATCTTTTACTTATATCTAGAATTAAAGGGGTCCTAATATGGAGCCCTGGGGTACTCTCATATTCAGGCACCAGAACCAGAAGAGTCGATGCCATTAACGTTAACTTTTTGTATTCTGTCAATGAGGGAAGTTTTAAGTAAGCTAAGTGAGCTGTTCGAAATACCAGCTACTGCTATATTATCTAAGGCGAAAATCTATAAACTATACTAGGATTCCTAAAGTAGAAAAACTTACGCCATGACCTTTTATCTGCACAATCACTGGTAAATTTTCTTTATATAACACAGCATTTATGTATTTATACATTTATTTCTCTAGTTCTAGTAATTCGATTAAATGTTTGCTAGGGTACAGAATCCCTCTGGCTTTTTACATTTCAACCTATAAAGAGCGAAGATTGGCTATACTGACCTCCCTAAAATTTATGAATCGCGAAGCTGCGGCAGTTATTTTATTAGATTCCGTCGTAAACTTTCGAATTACCTACACTGTCTTCCATCCCATACACAAATATATTTAATGTTAAATCGAATTTAGTATAATTGTTATGTTTATTAAGGACCCTTTTAGTACCCATCTGATAATAAATAATGGTTCACGATATTGATTGCAGGCAGAACATTGACAGGGACCAAGTGCTGCCCAGACATAGGAATAATTTCTAATGTTTTTCTAGGTCATAAAAATTTATAAAAAATGTTTAAAAAACGTCATAACACCAGGATATTTTTCTTATGATTTTACTAAGTTATTTTTTTTCAATATTTTCTTATATCGGGGTACGAAATCTTTATCCGTCACAGCTCCCGGTAGCCAAGTAGCCTTTTTTCGCGCCTTGTTTTGACTGCAGACTTTGTGTTCTACAGCCCAAGCAGAACTGCCTTACATCTCCCGCCAGTCTTCTTCACCGCCGCGCCGCGCCATCGCGGTTAGGGATGAGAGCGCCAGCTGTCAGGTTTTTCGTCAATGGCTTACAGAGCCCTATGCCTAGCCTAGGAGTAGGTACAACTGTTAGCCAGAGTGCACCAGCCCCAAAAATTTCACTCCCCAGGACCAAGGTCCAAAGACCCCCGACCGCGTTACCCAAGAAAGGGCCTGGCATCAAGACATTATAAGTCAGGGCGTTATTCTTTGCCACAGTTATACGAGTATCAAATAACGATGAAGATGATTGAAACCATCAATAAGAATGATTATTATTGATACTTTATTGTTTTGTTAGTAATATTTAAAAATCATAATTAATAATAACTATTATTAATGGCTATTATTGATGATTTACAAGGACTATTTTTAATAATTATTGCTAATAAACTTATTAGCAATAATGATTAAAAATTGTCCTTGTGCCTATTCAAATCATTTTTGATTAGTAAATATTTCTCAACTAAAAACTTGATTTTCTCTGATCTCCGTGGACGAAATTTGAAGCGCTTTTATGGAGCAAAATGCACTATGCATTCTTTGTGGGCAGCATTTGGCCCAACTCCCATACATAGATTGTAAATGTCCTTTCTTTAAGAAAAAGGAAAACTTCTACTTAATTCGCTAGTTGATATGTACTAGGATATTGCTTATTTCTTGTATATTGTTTTTTTGTACTTATGTACCAGAATTAAAAAATATATAATGGAGTTAAAGAAGAAAATCCAAACATTCCGGTAAAGCAAATTTATGTTAGAGCCTAATTTTCAGATCAATAACATCTCACAGCCCTTGGGAAATTATCGGTGAATCACTCACACCGAATGATTCGATCAAAAACAGTTATGTAAGTTTGCCAGGAATATTAGACAACAACGTGAATTTATTACATTAATTACTAATAATAACGTAGCAAACGATACTTTCGATGTCGTCTTCTTTAGACATGTGGCAATTTGTTAGTCGGCGTACTGTAGAATAGAATAACGAATGTATTTTTTATACCACTTAGTTGGCAGACAAGCACACGGCCCACCTAATGGGATGCGGTTACCGTGTCCTATGGACGTATGCAACACCAGGGGTGTCACATTCGCGCTGCCGACCATGAAGAAACCTTCTGATGCCCCTCTTGAAGAACCCCATATTGTAGGCGCTTGGGAAAACCGCAGCATGGAGGTCATTCCACAGCTTGAGTGTGCGTGGTATGAAGTTTCTTTCATATCGCACAGTGCGCACCGTCTCAGGTCGCAATGTGTGAGGATGAATTCCCTGCCTATGGCGAGAGGTGCGATGATAGAATGTAGCTACGGGCGAAAGTGATTTGACGTTTATGACATACGTTGACGACTGTCATAAACGTCAAATCCCATATATTTGTCGTTCTAAATACGGATCTCGTCGTTCAGTGGATTGATAAGTCCGGTTATTGTCACAAATAGCTTAATTTTAACTATTCAGTCGGAGGAAGGTAGAACTATTTTCTCAGTGTTGGAAGTGTCATTTTGAGGGCCACAATTACAGGGATGATCACACGTTATGTTGAAACCAGAGTAGCACCCGCTTCCATCGCTGTTGTTTTCTACTATGTGAGAGTTTTGTGGGTACAAAATATGATTCGATAGATTGTCCATCTAATGAGTTGGTGCCGTATCACCGTTCGCCTAAGCTATATAATATTTAGCGTTGAAAGCCGAAGCCGTTTATTTCAACAGCTTCTTAACCAGACATCGATTCATGCCCAAACCTAAATAGCCTATATTGACTTACACTTGATAAGTACTTTCATTATTTTCCCATCATTCCCGACACTCTCAGATTAATAAATCAATTTTTAGACATAGTTATTTATAAGTATTTAGCCAATTTCGACGCTGACTTTGCGAAATGCGGTGAACTGTATATGGAAAGAAAAGAAAAAAAAATAACTCACAGCAAACATCCTTGAATTTTAATGGCCGTATCCGGTTGTTAATATAGGTACAAATAGCTTGTTTACTTCCTGTGATGTATTACATACTTAATACCTGCTCGAACATAATACATTCAGGGTTGTCGCCATAATCGGATGAATCTATCAGTTTCTGCCTAATGGTTTTATTGGTGCATCACTTTATGTTCGATAACTATAAGACCTGTCCGGCATTGTGTTCGTAGTATAGCTAGCTAATGTAACTATAAAAAATATAATGAAACTTATATTCGTTACTATGTTACTAGTAGAACTGTTTTTTTCAGTATATACATACATATAAACACGCCTTCTTAGGGGACTTAAGCAGAGGTGAATAAAATGATTGGTGAAATGTGGTCACCAATAATTTTATTCGGTTCCACGTAATAGGAGGTGGGCCTATTGCCGTATTCCGGGCACTAGATAGTGTTGACTCGAGCTATGCATCTGAGGCTTAGTCTGTGCTGTATATATATGTCTGATGTTAAACAGCCCTATCCCTTAGTCGCCTTGCACGACACCGCATGAGAAGAGCTCGGGTGGTCCAAATTCTATTCTGCCGGAAATCACGCAGCTAACCGTGCAGTTAAAGTAATGTATATATATACAAGCGCTCTCAGAAAATATTCGAAGTTACTGATCGCCTTGGCACTATTCATTTTAATAGGGTAATAAACGAACCATGAAATATATTAAGCTTATCCTCGGATAAAACTAAGTAAAATAACAAAAGGCATCAAGAAACCTGCTCCAAAATGTTGCACGAGTAGGTACGGTAGGCTCAGTAAAGTTTGCCTCCAAATATTATTCACCGCACGTACAAGCGTAGCCGTGAGTGAGGGAATGAGAGGTGCTTGCGGCAAATCCAATCAATCAATCCTTCACATTTTCCACATAAATATCCCTCAAATAGCCTCAAATGCATTAACTGTCATGCAATATTAATTTACCCGTGATGAAGAATTTGTTGGATAGTAAGTATATAAATTTATTGACAGGAAGTAGTCTTCGGACCATATTCTTCAATTATTGAAATAACGTTTATGTTTATTTATGAGCCTTTGAGAAGTGAAAAAAAAACTATACGTCAGATGAGACCATATGTGAAACATTTATCCGTACCATTTAAATAGGTTTTTTTTTATACCACTTAGGTGGCAGACAAGCCTACCTGATGGAAAGTGGTTACCGTGGCCTATGGACGTTTGTAACACCAGAGGAGTCACAGTTGCGCTGCCAACCCTGTAAGTACAGAGTTTCTGTGCCGTTAGTGTAGAAGACAAATCAGGACAAGCCTTTAGTCTTCCCACTGACAGCACAAATTCTCCAGTGAGCTCTGGCTACCCTACTCACCGCTGGGATCATAACACGAAGTTATTATAGCCGCGGTATTCTGTAGGGCGGAGGTACTGCCCCAGTCGGACTGCTCAATTGGGCGGAAATACCGCCGTGTAAAAAAAATACTGCCTACCCCCTAAAAAATACATAGGTGATGAATTATCCTGCATTAAACTGGTTGCCTGGAAGAAATCGCTTCCAGCGATAAGGCCGCTCATTGTACATTAAACTGTATGCATGCTAACTACAAGTTCTACTGTAATCTATTGGTATACAATAAAGAATTACACTTTTCTAGACACCAGCCTTACAACTCTTTAAAGCATTTCACAAGTTAGGGCCCAAAAGGGAGTTGGTTATAAAAATCTGATGCTGGCTCACGGCCATGAATGGTTTTAAAATATTGGTGACGCCATGGGATGTTGAATTAGAATAAGAATTGAAATAGAATGGTTGAACTAAAATACGTTAAGATAAAATATGAAACACTTAAAGAACTTTGAAAATCATAACACTATATCTGATATAGTATCTATTGTGCCATTTGTGTCTATTAAAAATGATTTAAACATCAGGACATTAGAGAATACTGAACTAAATTGTTGTTGATCTAAGACTAAGCGATTCGCCAACGGTCATGCTCGATGACCTTACAGATCGCAATGATAGGGAATGATATTAGCCTCATTAAAAACGTCCTTCTCAGATATGACCTACTAAAAGAACGAACCAATAAAATAGTATAAATTCCTAATACGAGTAATGTGACTATGAGCTAACGTTGTGCAATAGTTATGAATGACTTTAGTTCGTTTAAAATAATATGGGACAACTTGAAATTGTAGTTTATATTGTCCCATATTGTACTAATTATAACACGAGTGCCAACAATATGCTGCGTTGTTTACGGACACGTTATAGACTTTAATTACTTATATTTTCGTATGTTTAATTTTAAATATATTTCCTTAACATGAAAATTTGTTGTGACCTGATTCTGAGAACGTTTTTTGTGTTCGTTCTGTTAAATACAGTAAAAACGTAGCCTGGCGATTGCCGGCAAAAGTCGCCCCAGCAGGGACGACTTTACTGCATTTTATCTGCGATGTGACAGCATGAACACATGGCATCCTTCTTTTTTTTTGTTACTGTGTGATACTTTGTGTGGTCAAGTAACAAAGTTCAAATAAATTAAATTATCTATGATGTTATAAGCAAATACTCCACAGTGCCTGTTTGTGTATTCCTGTAGCACTTATCCACGGAAGCGTGATGTCCGCTGTCTCTTCGAATTAACGCTTCTCTTTAAATCATTGACGTCTGTCGCAGCTGTCCGGCCAATCAGTAAGATGACAGACATTACGCACAACCAGTCACTTGAAAAATTCTAGCAATTAGGCTCCGATTACAAGTAGATACGGCTTATAAGAATTTATTATGCTGCCGTAATCATCATGGCTATCTGAGAATTAGTTAGCCATGATGAATTGTGCGCCCAGTTTCGTTATGATTTAAAGCTTTTTATGAATAAGCAGAAAAACATTGAAACTCTTTTGATAAAGTAATATATTATTGTAACGTAATGTATTAATGTATTTATTGCGCGTTTTATTTATACAGACAAGCATTCGGCCCACCTGGCGGAAAGTGGTTACCGTGACCTATGGACGTGTGTAACACCAGGAGAGTCACACCCGTGCGGCCGACCCTTTAAGAACAGAGATATTCTGTGCCGTCAATGCAAAACACAAAATCAGGATAAGCCTTTGGTCTTCCCACTGACAGCATAAAAACTCTCCAGTGAGCTCTGGCTACCCTACTCACCGCCAGGAACACAACACGAGGTTATTATAGCCGTGGTATTCTGTAGGTGTGTAATTATTATAGAACACTGAATAGTGATGTCAAAATTAAGACTTTGGAGTTTTTAATGATGGGGGGGACGGGACTTCAAAAATGATAAAAGTAACTGAATTTTCAAACCAGGATACAAAAGGATCAAATTAAGCATCGAAAAATTCCTCCCCATCGATGTCGACTGGTATTTTATATTCTTATAAATATTAGTTTATATCTTATTACATTAGTTTACATGTTATTAGATTATATTAACTATAAACACAAAATAAATCTGTAAATGAAGTATATAATAATTTTATAAAAATACATAATAATTTTTAAACCTTATTAATTATATCTTTCCGCAGGGATCAATTTGTTCCAGATTTGTTCCAAAAATGTTTATATAAATATATATCCCGAAAGGAGCCATTTCATTTTAAGTAGATTACACAAAATGCTTTCAACCTTAAGCTAATTGAAATTATTTTTGAAATAATGTTAAAAAGTTAAGAATAAAGTTAATTTAATAACTAATAACTATAAGAATACAAACAAACTGTGTTGCATGCAAGTTACACCGACTACCGACTAGCAGATGAGGTTATCTTGGGCCCCAAAGATGCTGGTAGGATCCTGTACATACAATCCAAGTGCTATTCATATGACAAATTGATAGTTACATAAAATCACGCCTGTCTCCCATAGGGATAGGCAGAGATCACGGATCTTCATTTGCTACGATCCTGAAATACTACTCTCGCTTCGTTCACTCATTACATTCTTCATGCATGCTCGTCGGTTTAGGGTACTCCTGACCTGCCCCTTTTCTAAAACTTCCCCGATTTGGTCCAGGTATGTGCGCCAAATTGATATGACGGTAAAAAATGGCGTGATACACAATTCATGAATAAAACGTTCTTGGTACGTTCTTAGAAGTATCAATGAATCGAGGTAAACCTTGTAAATATTCAACAAACAGGTATATAAAGGGTAAGAGTCATTTGAATACTAAATGTAACTATGTTATTATTACTCTTTGCCTTGTCACTACCTTCGTCGGCATCATAGCGTTATTCCCGGTTGCATTCGAATATTTTTATTTTACTTAAACCGCTTTTACACGTAGGTACAAGATGTAAAAACCGTATAATGCTGGTCTGAACCTCTAGCCGCGAGAGGATATTATATATTTTTTTTATTTATTTATTTAACCAGAGTAACATACATTGGGTCTAATGCCTTAGTAGTGTAACAAAAACCAGAAAGGTTTGTCCGTACACTACGTTGCCATAGCCCAGTCCGTTAATCTATAGGTAAATAGAGAAGCTTTAAATTTTCATTCAAAAGCATAGTGTTTGGTTTCTATAGATCTTGATGTAACAGGAGCTTCATATTACATTACATATTACAGCTTCAGTATTGTAAAGATAAAGGCTTAAAGTGACATAATAGTATAATACCGAAGTATTATGCTTTTTTGGCACTTTAAGGCCTAAAGTTTCAAGCAGTTACTGAAACATCAAAATGTTTCAGTAACTGCTTAACAGAGATATAACAGGATAAAGCATTATTTTTGGAGTAGGTCTTTACGAATATATTATACTTAACAATTGATCACCATTGGAACAACGACCTTCGGAATTTTCCTATGGTGTATGTTGGTACTTACTAGTGTTAACTAGTGCGTTACTTGATTAGATTAATACAAAGGTCTCTTTTTATTTCGGTATCCTTCAATTCAGAGGCAAATGGCCGATTTGCTGTATCTTTTTCGTCTTTATACTCACAACATCGTGTACTTTTTAATACAATTATAATTACGCTATACCTACTGTTATTACTAGGTACTCATAATAAGTACCTGTTGAATAATTGTATAAAAGCTTATTATTGAAAAGTAGAATGCGGTAATTTTAGTCATCTCATTTATTAAATTGACATACATTTTAAACAACCTGTGAAAATTAGACATACATTTTTAAAGAACTACTTAGGTATTTACAGACTATTCCTAATTTAGTAAGTATCTCAGTGAGAAAAAAAATTGTAAGATAGTTAGTGTATCTATAGTTATTACTAGTTATAAGTCCCTGCCACAAAAAATCACTATCAACGCAAAATGTTGACCAATGGTTCGCGGTAAGGTCGCGAACATTGTGATCAAATTAAATTACTTCAGACAAGAAAACCTACGGTAGTTAAAACTGTTTATTGTTTTAATCCGAAAAGTACACGTAAAATTATAGCTTTATTTATGAACAAATGAACTGCTACCGGTTAATATAGGTTAGGTCATTGTTGTCATATTTTTCGTCATCGCAGTACACACAGATATGATTAAGTGACATTGTCATTTAATCATTTCTGTGTGTCAAAATGAATAACAAAAACGCTCTGAAGTTTCACATTAAATAAACATAATGACGTTATCAGCCTAACCGCTTGGCGTACGCACACTGACAAGCGATAAAATGAATAACGAGATTTCATTATCGCTGTCCGAGTCCGAGCTTATGTCGGTCGGTAACTCAGGCACGAGCACAACGGAGGCTCCGTGCATCGGACAACTCCACACATTGACCAACATTGACAGTTGAAACCGTCAACAAAACAGGAGTAGTATTGTCTTGTGATGGCACGTTCAGTTATCCATTCACGCTAACAACGGAACGCGGACTACACGTGGCCGGCTAATATTAGAGCCAGCTTCAAGCGCAGTCGCCGAAACACTTCCAGTCCGTCTCACTGTGTTCAGCTCGATCACAGAATATAAATGTTAATTCGGAAAGTGCGTGTAAATTATAATAATGAGCAACAACAACAATCGCAAGTGGAGGGAGTATGTGACGGCACTCAGTGGTTCGTAATTTTGTTTTTATATTTTGCCAATGCATGTTTTTAATTTGGTTTGTTTAGTATTTATATTGTTTTAATGCGGGGTTGTCGGCAACCCGCTCTGGATTTTAGTAGCTGTGCACACTTCCGCATAATGTCATGGGCATGGTGTTATATTTTTCTCTATAGTAATTTATGTGAGGAAGATTTTAGTAGACTTCTTTGAAGATAAAGGCTAATAGATAATTGATTCCTAGAATGAAACAAGAGATAATTGTGATTAGCTTTTTACTATTCATACAAAGTTCTAGGTTACTTTTAATAAGCATATGAAATTGTATGCACTTGCAATATAGACGTATTTATACCATACTACTAGTTTAATTTTATTTTTTGTCAATAAGATTTGCAGTAATTTTCAAATTGTACAACACCCTATTTAACGTATCTACCATAGTTACTGTTTATTACTCCTGTCCTTGAAAATATTACACGTCATGTCTTGCACAACAATTATTATATAATGGTATTAATATAATATTATATAGATAGCCAAAAATAATTCCTAATAAAAGAAAACTAAAATCCCTCACCCACAGACATACCTACCTACCATATTAATTAACATTCACGTTTCCACAATATTATTTACTTTAACTAATTTAAATTACATTACTAGTCTTCAAGGTAGATGTAATAAATTAATTGATTATAATAAATTAAAGTTACTGTTAATAGATATTAGTAGTAGGTTAATTCTTTGCAATTTTCCAATCGTGATTGTTGATAACATAATTAATCGAATTCAAACCTGGTACTAAATGAAATACCTGAAACTTATGAAATTTCATAAAAAGGAAACTCAAGAATTTATCACGACTAAAAATTTCTGTAGTTGAGGTCTTCAATCTTCAATTAAAAATCAAGAGAGATACAAAAGTCATTGTAAGTAAACAAAACCATGATTTTTATTTGAAAATATGTCTAGATTATAAGTTGGAAACTTAGCCCCCATCTGTCGTCACATTTTACTGACCTCAGCAAAAAAAATTAAAGCAGTGAATTTGGTCTGATATTACATATCACCGTTCGGCCAATCTGTAAACCTGATCCTTGTTAGGAACAATGCCTCCACAGAGCTGTTCTCACACGTACTTCGTAAGATGGAAGGAAAGTTTAACTGGCTAGCTATGTGGTATGCTGGTGAGTTATTAATTTTGCAAGCGTATCGTCTCTTCGGATAATAGGCCTGAAGAAGTTATATATCGCATAGTTTTAATGTATTGAACTCGTTATAACCATCCATTACTACTTCCTACCTTACACATGTAATTTACGTTTAGCAATAGCTTCTTCGCCAGTACAAGCCTGAATTTTATACAGCTTATTCCATCTTTGCCATCCTATAATTTTATGTAATTGTTTTATTCCTCGTTACTATGTGATTCTAAACATCTTTTACGTACGTAACTATATTCTAGACTAAATTCAACTAATAATTTTTATTGCCCGTGACTCAGCGTAGAAACAAGTTTTAATATTTACCAGTCATTACGACCACTTTAGGTATGTATGAACACTTAGCACCTAGCTAGACTATTCATGCCTAATACCTACAATGAAAGCAGCTGAAGCAATTTCTAACATTAAAAGCTGTGGAGTCTTTATTTTTTTAAAGTATTATACCTACTATATTTTTATTATGTATAACAACTACTTTAAAAATTACCCTCTCCGGGTTATTTTTACCATGCCAACAATTTATTGCAATGAATAATAATAATAATAAAAATAATATTTATTTCCATAAGAAGTACAGTGTATAAGCATAAAAGAGCGTTACATAATGCTAATAAATCCAACAGCATGATTTAACTTATTAAACTTAAATATTGAGTTGCAGTTACAATTTGAAAAGACCCTGCCTCCTAAACTAGGGTTACCCCTGTATCATAAGAGGCAGTGTTCGGCAAGTGACATAATATGAATATATTGAATGTAAATCCAGTGTCAGAAAACTGTTTGTATCACCAACAAAAACAGATTATGGGTTATAGTCACTGCCTACCCCAGAGAGAGAATGAGGCGAAAGTATATGTATGTGGGTGTGTTATTAATTATGATATATCTTCGCCTAAAATTTTATAGAATAAATTAAACATAGTTTAAGAAACTATAGGTACTGTCTTTTAAACTTTCGTGTTGCATGATATACTTACCTACAAACATTTGGGAATTTCTAAAATTTATTTTGGAATTGTAAATAACAAAATTTTATTTACATTCTACCGGATTTATGTATTAATCAGTGCTATTTTTAATTAACAGCTTTTAGTGTTTTTTCGATAAGCTGTAATTGCCCTTTTATTCTTACTGTAAGATATCACACAGTCGGCGGCGTCGCAATTCGGTGGACTCACGCCGTATCCCCAATCTTGGCGAGAAATAAAATGGATCGTTTTCACTTAAACGATTTTCTATGACCTCTTCGTCACATATTTTGCCTCATTTTGCCTAGCTTCAGAACTCTCTTTAATTAACTCATCTTGAGGTCGTGATACAAAATCGAGTACCTATAGTAATCATTGTCATCAATTACAGATGGGTACTTGTTATAATATAATCCGTTAAGCAGGTAATCTTTCTAAAATATCCACATTAATATTGAACAAGTATCTATAATTCTTCTGAGAAATTATCAGTTGCATCTTTGTTGTATTTGAAGTCTGTTGTATATCAACAATGTCTACGGCTATTAACACAAATCCAAATGGTTCTTTCTGATAAGGAAGTATCTATCTCGTACAGAAGCATTGTAGCATGCTTTCTCTTCACGATTGGATTCTTAGATAATAGTTAATTGAAGTTATTGAGATAAATATGTCGACTGTCAATTGACAGTGGACATATCAATTGATGAATCGATGAATTAGAAACTTCGGTTGTATAAAACTAAATACATTGGTATACTTTTGGGATTATGAATTTATAGGTATTTTATGCATGCAAATGCATTTGTAGATTTACATTTATTATGTTTACCATTGCCACCGACTTATTTAGTATGAGATTCAAATATGCATTCATTCATATTTAACATATTCACATTAATATTAATATTTACATATTGTACACGAAAGTTTTCTAAATTAAAATATTAAAAAAACAGAATATACCTAAACAATCCTGCAGGTTCAGGCGTCAAAGAATTCCTCCCTATCGACGTCAACCGAGAGGGTGGCCAGAAGGCTGGCGGCATTGCCACGTTGAATGGCAATACCAATCCTTTGCGCAAGGAATAAACCAGCCCTCTGGTCACGGGTAGCGTCAATTAAACGTTTAGAAATTATTTTCTTCTTCGATCAATTATTTTTGGTTAATTAATTCGTTATCTGTCATTATACTAAGAGCAGGTCTTATTTAGGCTAAGGCAAAACTCGATTTCTCGTTCAAATTTGACTTCACGCAATGGGGTGGTTACTTGCAAGCAATTTAATATTAATTGCATAGTATTGCATAGTATCTGAACGTTACCAGAGGTTCTTCAAGAGACGAATACATGAACGACACAAGACTGTTTGCTGTGTAGACCCACGGTAGTTGTTTCATTTGAAAAAATAAATAGGTATTTAAAAACATTCAATTACGAAACTTACACACAGAAGAAATTTTAACCTTTTAAATTATAGTTAGGTAGGTAGAAACACCATTAATGTGGCGTGGCTATGCTCACTACTACTAGATAGCGTTGTGTAGAATGTTGTAGAATATTTATTTATTTATTTAATTATTTCCTTATTATAAGTTTGGTACCTATTTCATTTAGGTTACTTTGCTAACAAGTAACAACCCCAGTGTCCAAGGTACAGCAGCGTCGTGGTCTGTAAATTCTAAACAAAGGAATAACGCACTATTGATAGCTTGTAATATTTGGTTGAAGAACAAAGCAAGGAGCACTGGACCTGAACTATTATAAATATTCTACGATAAATTGCAACTTTATGAGTCATTCTCTTTACAATCCTTTACTCCTTTTACAGTGATTTAAAAAGAAATTAACGTTTATAATTTAAACCTATTGACCACTGCTAAATAATGTACGCTTTTACTGCTTATTATGGGCTTGCCTGAAATAAAAGATTTATTATTATTATTTATTCTTGTGTTAATTGTTTGACTACTCAGGTAGATTAAAAATCTCAGCGTGGTTTGGGCAGCGTGGAAACAGTAGGCCAAAGCCTCCCAACATTGGGAGAGGTATAATCAGGCAGTGGACTGCGATGGGCTAGTTGTTTGTTTGTTATTATTCTCAAACAAATAATTTTCTGAATTGACCAACGTTTTCAGCGACTGACATTCCATCACCACTATCTGACCTCCTTCGAATGTCTTTATTCTAACAATTGTCGTTTGTGTCTATTGTTGTTAAATTTGTGAAGTCGATTCTCATGGTTTTGCGTACTTTGAAAGAAAACGTTGTGTTTTCACGTACAGAAGTACCTACCTACCTACGGGAATGAATAACCGAAGTAGTTCATTGTTACAACTAGTCTGATTAGAGTAACATTGTCTCTTATCGCCTATTCAATTAGGTATCTAGTGTAAATCCAGTGTACGTAACTACACGGTGTTCAATCTACATGTACAATTTATTTAAAAGTGATTTCAAAATGAATGACATTTTAAATGACAACACCAGTGAGTATCTTTAATTAATTCTCTCCATATAACAATAATTTCAACTTTGTTCTTATACAACTGAAGTAATGTTCATGAATTAATAATTTTGTAATTTGCGTCATATTGAAAACTGTCACGGTTGCGACGACGCGACGCCAGCAGTAGGTAGAATGAAGAGTAAATGGTTATTTAATTCAAACATCTCTTATAAGTATAAAATAACTGTATATTATATATAAATAAAAAAATATAAATGTATATAATTATCTGCGTGAATCACAAATACAACTGTTTGAATACGATATTCATATTTCTGTATATAAGAATAAGTACTTTTATCTTGTCTATTTTCTTTTATAACTTATTTTTCCTTGATTTTACAGTACCTTACCTAGGCAGTTATATCAGTTAGTGTAAAATCAACTTACCTACTTATAATACAGTGTTCAGTTGTAATGTTTTGCAGACGCTTTCAATTCTACAAATGGTATAAACTAATTGTAATGAGAAGAGAGTACTTAGTTTACACGAAGTTCATATTGGTAAGGGACAAAAAAACTTACACCACACGAGTGACAGCACTAATAGCGTTAGTCTTCAGTCATGGATGAATAGTTTATGCATAATGCGACTTTGAACTTAACCTTTCGTCTAGCATATTAAGTACACTAGATTTCATACGTAATGGAATATATTATTTATTTGTTATATTTAAAAATAAAGTAATTCAAAATTTTGTCATACAACTCAGGTGGCGTACAAGCACACGGCCCACCTCATGTAAAGTGGTTACCGCGACCTATGAACGTGTGTAGCATCCGGGGAGTCACACCCGTGATGCGAACCAAAGAACAGAGATTTTCTGTGCCGTCAATGCAGAACATAAAATGATCTGCGCTGTTGCTCATAAAAATAAACAATTATTATTAAGTTTACTCATACTTAAACATATTTTATACAATTTGTTTCTGATATGTGTTGCAAATTAACAATATCACTTTTTTAAGATAGCAACACTTGTAACAATATATACTCGTACGATAGTAACCAATAGCAATATATTACCAACACTAGAGGAAAATTAATTAGCATACCGTATGGTAGGATATACATATTCTACACTACTCCTTTATAAACACATAATGTTACACATACACTTTTTTTATAGGACACGTCAATTCTGCTTCGCGTTAATACACACAAAAAAATTGATATAATGGTACCGTTCATCGGTCTCCCAACCCGTTATACCTATTGATTATTGCGATTACGCTTTTGACCTATCTGCTTGTACATTTTATCTATTTTGAAATGATTTCATTTCAATATTTTGTATGCCATTAACGGAACATAGCTTGTACTATTATTTATATAACATCTATTATGTAACCTATGCTTCACGAAATAAAAAAATTTGAAATTTTGAAATTTGAATTCGAATTACAGTTTTCTGTAGACTCGAATAGCATTATATTTTTTTAAATTCTAATTGCCAATAAAAATAAAACTGCATAAACCCATCATCTTACTAGCAATTTTTGTAGGGCAAATGCGAACCGAAAGAAAAATTGTTCCAGTTATTGTAATATTTCAATCTACTTATAAGTACAGTCAGCGTCAGATCGATCTTACCGAGCAAAGAACTCAAAATGATCTTAATGCCTTGGTTTTCCTCTCTTCCTGTCGACTGATTATTCTGATATTTGGTACATACTTTTAGTTCAGACAATTTAAATCAATATAACATTTACTAACATTTATTTTCTCTTCGAAAAAATCGCAGAAAAAAAAAAGTCATTAAAATATTATACCAATTTTAATTAGTTAAAGTGTATATTTATGTACTCATTTATATCAAAAGATATTTATATATTGATGCCAATGATCCATTCAACATTATGATTTTTACAGAATATTAGTAGGTAACCAAAATTCCTAGTAGTGCCACTAACCAATACTAATTAATATATATAATAATAATCCAAATTACTTGTGCCAGGGGCGGGTTTCAAACCCGAGACCTCTCGATCGTAAGAACATATCCATAACCACTAAGCTAACGCTTAAAATTATTATGACACACATACATATAACATACATATATTTACGCCTTTATCCCCGGAGGGTTAGGCAGAGGTGAATTATCACCCACATTTCACCAATAATTGTATTCGGTCCCACGTAATAGGGGGAGAGCCTATTGCCGTATTTCGGGCATTATTGTTGACCCGAGCCATGCACCTGATGATGAGTCTGGGCTGTATATATCTGTCCGATGTTAAACAGCCCTATCCCTTAGTCGCCTTGTACGACACCACATGGGAAGAGATGGGGT
Source organism: Eilema griseolum (assembly GCA_963662185.1). NCBI lineage: Eukaryota > Metazoa > Arthropoda > Insecta > Lepidoptera > Erebidae > Eilema > Eilema griseolum. The sequence continues at coordinate 20,938,782 of OY759230.1, read as the reverse complement.
GGTCCAAATTCTACTCTGCCGGGAACCACGCGGCTTATTATGAATTATTAGGAATTTATGATAAATATAAATCTTGTTACTGAAGACAATTAAATTCCTAAAAATTAGATTAGATATATTATTAGATTCTTTGGGGTTTTAATCTACAACACGAGCAATATCATTATAATATAATAAGTACTCGTATGAATTGAACTGTCTCACTTTTTCTACTACGCTGTGAAGAATCACAGCGCCATCATGGTCGAGGGGTCTGCTGAAAATCAACCGAAATATCGGGCTATGTATAATAATAAAATACAGTAGAACCTCGATTATCCGGTCCTCAGATATACAGTTTCGCGATTATCCGAACTACCAACCGCGACAAAATATAGTAAATAATCTGTACCTATGTAATCTAAGAAAATATGTACACATGTATAAACATATATACAATTAACCTAAAAAAGTACATCGTTTGTTAGAAAACATATTTTTAGGTGATATTTAATTTTATATGTAGGAAATATGTTTTAATTACATATATGATACACACACATCTTCATTACAACATTATCTTCTACAATGTATGCAAAATATCTCTTTTCTTTATATTTCAATGTTATGGAGCAATACAACGGTATTAGTATTCCTGTCTCAATTGAGCAGTCGGACTGGGGAAATACCTCCACCCTACAGAATACCGTGGCCATAATAAACTCGAGTTGTGTTCCCGGCTATGAGTAGGATAGCCAGAACTCACTGGAGGTCGGTGGGAAGACCAAAGTCTGGTCCTGCTTTTTCTTCTACACTGACGGCACAGAAACTCTCTATTTTTATAGGGTCAGCAGAACGAGTTGATTATCCTGATAATGCACATACTTAATAAATCGCAATAGAATTAGTTAAAAATAGTTGTATTTCAACGAGTATCTTTATTAAATGGATAGGTCGATTTATAATAGACCTCTTGATGAAGCCTCATCACGTACCGGTGCTTATAACAAAATTCAATGAGTTTTGAAGTGGTTTAAGCAATTTCACTAATGATTTAAGTGAAGGTCCTGGCTACTAGATACTGAAGATAACGCGAGTAGGTACTTATAGTGCGATACTTTATTAATAGAAGCTGATCAAAGTAATTTTATCATTGGGTCAAGTACAAAATATCAACTGATTTTTTTTGGATTTATTTTTATACTTTGTTCGCTTAAGTACTTCTCTAAAGGTAAATAATCTTGAAAAACTCCGATCATTATTTTCTTTTTTGTTTCAAATCTCAGTTTAAAAATAAAACACTACTAAAAGCTGAACTAAAAGAAGCTGAAAAATCGCCTAGTAGTATGGGTAATGGACTGCTGAGACGAGGTTTCGTGTTCGATCCCAGGTTTTACCATGGCACACACTTATCGATGCTTTTCGAAGTTATGTGTGTATTTATCGCAGGTTTATAAGTGCTCGGTTAATGGCAATAGGCTCGCCACCTATTACATTGGGACCTAAATATAAACTGGCGGAATGTGGGTGCTAGCACCTCTGCCTACCCCTTCGGGGATATAGGCGTGAGTTTATGTTATGTTATGAAAAATCGAATAATTTTTTTATATATATGACACGTCAATTAGACTTCGCCTTGCCTGATGGTAAGCTGAAGGCAAAGTCTCATAAAAGAGGGTCACCATTACCTACACATACCATGTGACAATGGTGACACTCAGCTTGACGGTCTCATCATATGCTTTTTCACGGCCCGCTTAAAGGACCCGGGACTGTAAGAAGAGGGAAACACGTGAGCTGGTAATGAATTCCAGGCCTTAATGGTGCGACAGAGGAAAGAGTCAACGAGCCGCTTGGTTCTTGATCGGATGTTCTGCACCGTGTGCGGGTGACATCTAAGACCTGCACGACTACTAGTTTTAGCAATAGTTTATTTGTTTAATATCTATGTACTGTGTTTGAGTTTTTTGTATAAAGATGACGTTTGTGTAAAAAACACATTAACATGGCATGAAAAACAGATTGTTTACCTCTACTACTACTACCTAACCAAACGGAGTATAGATATCTTAATTATTTCTTGCAAATATGAATAATTTTGCATATAGTCAATTATTCAACATTGTTAAAAAATTCAACATACAGCGCAGGGCTTGAACTCTCGTTTCTAGATACATAAACTCGTCCTTTATATGTGTTGAATTTTTTATTTCCATACGTGTAACCCTGAGAGCCTGAGACGTCTGTACCTACAGAAGCTATTTACTGGAATGTATAAGCGTTACAAAAACATATTCGGTTTTTTGCGCTGGTTTCATAAACCTAGGTCTTATCTACGACTAGTTTCATCTTCGTAACACTTTCAAAACCACATTCCATTGAGGTAGACAGATTCAACATTCCGCATTTTATACTTCTTTTACTTGCATACCTATTTTCACACATACTTATCAGACCTTTCCTTAAAAGGTCTTCGATCTGATTCACACTCGTATGTCTAGGTTGAACTTTACCGAAATGCCTAATCGCCCTCGCCTCATAAATCAGTTTTTTTTTATACCACTTAGTTGGCAGACAAGCACACGGCCCACCTGATGGGAAGCGGTTACCGTGGCCTATGGACGTATGCAACACCAGGGGTGTCACACTCGCGCTGCCGACCATGAAGAAACTTTCTGATGCCCCTCTTGAAGAACCCCATATTGTAGGCGCTTGGGAAAACCGCAGCAGGGAGGTCATTCCACAGCTTGAGTGTGCGTGGGATGAAGTTTCTTTCATACCGCACAGAGCGCACCGTCTCAGGTCGCAATGTGTGAGGATGAATTCCCTGCCTATGGCGAGAGGTGCCATCGCAGGTGATAGAAGATTGACGATGCCCGTAGCTACATTCTATCATCATAGAATGTAGCTACGGGCATCGTCAATCTTCTTTCATCCATTCCCTTTACGTGTCCGAACCATCTAGAAAACATCTCCTTCTGTATCTCGCGTCAAGTCATTGCTTCCCCCACCCTCTCCTTTCCTATACAGCAAGGCTTAGATGTCACCCGCACATGGTGCATAGTATCCAATCAAGAATCAAGTGGCTTGGATACTCTTTCCTTTGTCGCTCCACTAAGACCTGGAATTCTATACCAGTTCACGTGTTTCCTTCTTCCTACAGTCCCGGGTCCTTAAATGGGGCGTGAAAAAGAATCTGATGAGGCTAAGCTGAGTGACACCATTGTAACATACTACGTGTCTATAATGGTGACCCTATTTTCTTAGACTTTGCCTTTAGCTTACCATCAGGCGAGGTGAAGTCAAATTGGCGCGACCTATATAAAAAAAGTTCATAATAACATTTACTTTAGACACAATTTTAATAATGTTTATTATTATTTTATTATTAGTATTATATTAGTATTAACAAACTAAACTCGACTATTAATTAAACAATGGAGAGAACTACACTTTTTTTTATGTGCGAATAGGTACCCCCCCCCGTCGAGGCCAGCGGGGTGGTTATGTCGGGCTCGAACCGACTAAAACCGCTTCTTGCTTCTTGGGCCATCTGTTGCCTAGTGTGAGGCAGCCTCTGGCATATCCCTCGCGCACTCTACTGACCCAAGGGGATAGAACTTATGTTGGATTTTCAGTTACCAGTTTAAAAACATATCTAGACATTAGATAATTTATTTATCGTTCACGTTACTGAGACTGAACCGTTAAGGCGATCGTTTTATGATCAAAGGGCTTATGAATAAAAAACCTTTAACACTTTACACAAAGGTACACGTCAATTACTTTTTACTGCCTACCGTAATGATGTCACCAAAAACTGGTTTGGTTGTACCGACTCAATTAAACTGATATTCGACACTTGGTAAATTTCACGAGTACATAATATAATTTTTTTTCATAATACCTTGTTTAAAACTTTGGTTATTCGTACATCTAAAATATACCTTGTATTGTACGGGACCTCTCGATCATAAGGGCAACTCCTTAACTAATAAGGTACCATACAGATTAAGGAGTTGACCTAACGATAAAGAGGTCCTGGGTTTGAACCCTGACCATTAGAAGTATACATTAACAACACTAACCCGTTCTCTGAGGGGTTAAGGGATATGTTAGTAATTTCGGTTACTAATATTATTTTATATAAAAAATAAACAAAACAAAAGCTCTACCTGACAAACACACACAGTATTATAAACATTATAATCTATATTTTAAACCATTATTGACTCTTATACGATTTAATATATAAATAATATTACGTACACAATATTTGCAATTATGAAAACTGTAAACAGATCCTTTTTTTAGGTGAAATTATAAAAACAAATCTTTAACTACATACAACTTTTGTTAGATGCAAGATTTTCAAACTACCTAGGCATGTACACAATCGAAGTGATAATTGGTGACTAAATATAAAATAATTATACCAAAATATTATTATCCAAACGGTACAGATTTTGCGAAGCGATTTTTAGTACTGATTGTGTTATTATTGATAGAATTATTTGTGATTACTGTGATTAAATACGTATTATGTAGTACCTAGTGCATATATTGATATTCATAATCAAGCACACGTGGTTAATTGTTGATAATCAGTCTTTGTTTTCGCAATCATCATGCATGGCACATTACCTACCTTTATTATAATTATATTATGAAGCAGAAGTAGACTATACCGATAGCATTGAACATTAATTATATTTCTTTTTAGTCCCATTGTTTGTCTATGAGTCGTGTAAGGTACTACCTGGGTCAGCCGGAGTGCGAGGGATATGCCTGATAACCTCACCTTCGGCAACCAAAAACGACCCGCAAGCGTCGTGCGTTTTAGTCGGTTCAAGTCCCACATAACCTTCCCCACCGGCTCCGGTGGTGGGGGTATCCGTGGGTATATTCCGCACGTAAAAAAAAGGTACTGCTACCTTAGATTTTTCAGGTTTGAAAATATTATTGTGATCAAGAAAAAGACCATTTTAACAAACTTTCTCGGTGTCAAATTTAGATCCAGTTGCGTTCAGCCGTTTAAGAACGTGATTTAATAACAAACATCCAAACATCTTCACAAAATATAATTAGGATATTGATAGGATAGAAGAATACATTATTTTTAAACTGTCGCGGTGTGAATTCATACCTAATTATTTAATTATACAAGATATCGGAACTTCTCGCGAATTATATCTAGGAACTTACTATTTCTGCCGACGTTTCGAATGCGTTGCAGCACCCGTGGTCACGACTTGACTTGACTTGAAATAGTAAGTTCCAAAATATAATTCGCGAGAAGTTCCGATATCTTGTAGGTATAATATAGAAGAATATAGTTTAATAATAGTAGAAAGAAATAGTACTATTTCATGATATTTGAAACATAAATAAAAACTTGACACGTGTAAGTAATGGCGGTATAATGTTTGCGGAAGTTTACTCAAATCGCGAACATAATATTGTAATGAAACTACTCACATCAAATTTATTACTTACAAATTTTTTTTTCGTTTTACCAACGACGTTAGGGTTGGTTTTCACTGCAATAAGTAAATTAGGAAAAATGATGAAATAACATTTTTAATTTAATCTAACCCATTTTCTGAGAGAAATGGTAGTATTTCTGGTCAATGGTCGATCAACACAAATACATAAATGTTATGATTGATTGAATGATTTATAACATGTGACGTACCTCGATAAAATCGGACTTTGATCTTCCCATTATCGTTAATGTTAACAGATTATTTCTGCTAGCTGCAATTTATTCTTATGACTAAGCATGACTAAGTAACTCTTGGCCCCAACCCAGGTAACATCTTATCTATGTGAGTCGGTGTCCACACTCGTAAACCTGAGGAGCCCATTCTTATATTCCAGGTCACGAGTCAGGACACGAGTGAATAAGTAAATCTTTTATGTTGCACAAGTAAATAAATAAATCATAAAAATAAATAAATAAAGGTAACTTTATGTAAAAGAATACTAGTAACCTTTGTCTCTCTTTCTTAAGTTGAAACTCTTAAGGAATAGAAATAGTCACTTAGAATAAAGTGACGAGGTGTACGACACAAAAGTGAGTATGGCTGCTGAAAAGCAAGACCAGTGTATCAATAATAAAATACAACCAAATAAATCACAATCTATTACAAAAGCCGCGGTAGCCTAGTGGTATGGGTAATGGACTGCTGAGACGAGGTCTCGGGTTCGATCCCAGGTTTAACCATGGCACACACCAATGACTTTTCGATGCTTTTCGACGTTATGTGTGTATTTATCACAGGTTTATAAGTGTCCGGTAAATGGCAATAGTCTCGCCACCTATTACATGGGCTAACACCTCTGCCTACTCCTTCGGGAATATAGACGTGAGTTTATGTTATGTAAATCACAATAGAATTCGTTCAAAATTGTTCTAAGTTTAACAATCCAAACATTTTTAATTTGCAATGCTACAACTCTAAATCGAATCGCAAACCATTGATTCGATTTGAAAGACCACTTAAAAAGAAAATAACATTTCAATATTTGCATGGTTCGGTACTCGATGGGAAATCAAGCTTGTTCAAATGAATTCATAGATTTTCGATCAGTAGAACTTCTTAAAACCAATTATGTTGTAACTCAGCCTCAGATGCATGGCTCGAGTCAAGAATAGTGCCACGAATATAGCAATAGGCTCACTCCCTATTACGTGGGACAGAATACATGTTTGGTGAATTGTGGGGGTTAATTTAGCTCTGTCTAACCCTTCGAGGATAAAGGAGTGATTATATGTATGTATGTTGAAACATGAAGCACTTCAATCTATTAGGTACCTACCTATGATGTTAATCGGTAGTTATGTATATGTTAAGTTGTGATCCATCTTTGCCATGATTATTGATTATTATATAAGTTCAGAGGGGCGTATCATTAACAACTCAGTGTCACCTATTTAATTGTATAATTAAATATAATATGTTACTTTGTTTAATCTAAATGTGTTACAGTAAAGATGAGCTCGACTATACATATTTTCTTTTATTAAAAAGATGCTTAAGATAAATATTAACATAATTCAAACTACATAACAGCCTTGTGAACAGATGCATGGTTTGAGTCAACAATAGTGCCCGGAAGACGGGAATAGGCTCATCCCCTAGTAGATAACGTGGGACCGAATTTCATGATTGATGAAATGTGGGTGTAAATTCAACTCTGCCTAACCCTCCGAGGATAAAAGCGTGATTATATGTATGTATGTTCAGACTAGGTCCATGTTTTAACTGGCATACCCACTATTACAGTAAAGAAAATAATATATAATTACCATAATGTCGTAATATCTATATTGTAAGCAGTTGATTTACGCGGAAGCAAATGTCGAGCCTTTTTATAGGTTTGTCAGGCAAAAACGCCAATCAAAGTTATTTAATGTGAATCAACATACTGTCTATGGAACTACCTACTTGTTTAAATTATAATTCGTTTTTATCGCTCGTCTGGTATCAATGAAGCGTTGCAGACACTCATAACAATAGGCCATAGGGGCATCAATCACGCGTAGTCATTCGATTTCACACGATAGATTACTACTCGAGATACTAGATAACAATCTTGACAGTCGCTGTGGTGTGGTGGTACTGAACGCGGCCGCCACCCAGGAGGCGCGGGTTCGATCCTCGCTCAGTGCAAATATATGTATGCATGAATATGGGTATTTGAATTGGTCTGGTCATGCCTCGGAGAGCACGCTAAGCCGTCGGTTCCAGTTGCCATACGAACATCTAAGGCAGTCGCAACGGGTAATTGGAGGCCTAAAAGTCTAACTACTGGTCTAACTGCAATGGTTTGATATCGCCTTTGGGTTGCGGAGGCCAGATGGTAGTCGCTTAGCGGAAAATATCGAAGTTCAGCCTAATCCGCAGTAAAAGTGAAAAAAGCGGACCCCAGACTCCGAGGTGAAAGCTTCAGATGCAACTGGGATTAACACTAAGATGAAGAAGATAGTAGATAACAAACTGATGCAAAGAAACTTGCAAATTAGATAAGCACCTGCACAATATAGGTATTTAAACTATCATGGTCACTGACATCAGTATCAGAATAAACGGGATATTTACCATGTTTCATTATTTTGAGTTTCCGATATTTCGGCGCTGTTGCAAGCACCATGATCACGGAGGAACTGGAGTAGTGGCGGTGAACAGAGAAAAAGTTTTTTCCTAGGAGTAATTATATCGATCTACTCTCTTTCGAGTTCTTTTACTACGTGTATCTGCACTACTATTGGTTTCACTCTCACTACAAACTCGAACCCGATCTCGATCACGTTCACGACGACGACGACGAAACTCAAAATAATGAAACATGGTAAATATCCCGTTTATTCTGATACTGAAGCACCTGCACACTGCATGTTAAAAAACTAGCTGACCCGGTAAACTTCGTTTCACCTAAGAATCAATGGTGTTGTGTTTACCTAAATTAGCTGTATCTATTTTATTCATTCCGTTTTAATTATACGAGCATTGTGAACGGAAATTGAATTACATGGGTTAGTATCGGGTCGATTCCTCCCATTGAAACACATTTAGGTCAATATTGTCGCAATGGAACAATGCGTTCCTTGTGATGGTTCCTTTCTGCGTTTCTTGGATGGGCATCAAATAGCGGATACCCGTACCCGATACGCCCATCACCCATACCCCGTTCCCCATACACCTATGGGGCCCATATACTTACGGGCCCATGTACTTACGGGGTCCATATATCTATGGGACTATACATCACTGGGTTCCATACACTTATAGGGCCCATAGAGTATAAACCATGGAGATTAGATGACTGACGCCACCGCAGCCAAATCAAAAGAAAGTAGGGAAGCAACTCGGGGCTTCCAACTGAAAGCCTTACATGCCCCAATACCGTCGCTGAGATGATGAAAGTTAATATTAACAACCGATCGTGTGTTAACAGTGTTGATATAAAACAAACTATTGAAAAATAAGATTTTATAATGCATTACTGAGCATGCAAGAAGCGATTGGTTCCACAGAAATAATTTCAATATCTTTAGTCACACGTGCTTAGTCGCGCCTCCTTTAAACATTCACGCAAATAAAAATGTTGATTACAAGGCTGTAAATTGAACTCAAAAAATTGTACCTAAAAAGTCAAATATATATCCAACAAGTACACAAAAATAGCCACTGGACAAACTACTTTCTACGTAGCCGCGTAGAAACTAGTTTGCCCTGAAAGTTGACGGTCGAGGCCGTAACACTGGGTTGACTGTGTGGAAGTCTCTTCAAGATCGTGATAAAATCCATAGAATTATCGATAAGAATTCAATAAAAGGCACCATAACAAATGGGAAAGAATGTAAAGACGCTAGAAGAATATCAAGCATTGCAAGTAGAACTTTCAGGTTCTCAGAAACAATGCGACGTCATCACATAAGCTGCCAATTTAAAAAAAAAACATTACCTTTTATTATCTCTATCGCTGTAAGGGTACACATTAATCCATATATTGTCACCTTCTTCTATAGCTGTAATATGATTAATGATGATAAAAATAATTAAAACACTAAGAAATGGTGTAATGGTCACTTTTTTAAAATCTCTGTGGTATTACTTACAGCAAAACACAACTAAATATAACCCGACTCGGAAACCAATCTTGGGGCTTCATGCAATTTATATGGTTAAGGGAAGCCACCATTTCCGTTTATGATTGATAAGTTAACAAGTAGGTATGCTATAAAAATTACCAGTTCTGAGTCAGATGTCAGATTTTCCACTGTGCCCTTCTGAATCTGCCTTGAGCTATAACTATCTTATCTAGGTATAGCTCAAGGTAAGTTAAATTACAGTATGTACTGTAATTAAACTATTCGTTTTTATTTTATAAGTTTTGTGTGTATTTATCGCAGGTTTATAAGTGCCCGATTAATGGCAATAGGCTCGTCACCTTAGGACCTTAGGACACATTAGGACCTAAACATAAACTGGCGAAATATGGGTGCTAGTACCTTTGCCTACCCCTTCGGGGGTATAGGCGTAAGTTTATGTTACGTTATGTTATGAGCAATTTGTTAGTTATATAACTCAATCAATTAACCCAGCGCAGTCCACTTCTGGGCATAGGAACGAAATGGTGCTCATTGGAAGAGCAATGTGCGTCAAATTGTTCGATCCTCCGCCTTTCCGCATTCAGTCTGTCCCAGCCAACTTTTTTAGGTCGTCAATCCATCTGGCTAAGGAGTGTTCTATCTTCCGTTAACCTTTACGCGGGCTTTACTCTAAGACGCGTTTACTCCAACGGCCATCGGTCGTATGACCTCGTTTCGAATTCTATCCTTCAGAGAAACTCCAAGCATAGCTCGCTCCATAGCCCGCTATGCTTTAAGTTATGAACTAGCCCCACCGTCAGTGTCCACGTGTCGGCACCGTATGTCATAACAGGTAGGACGCTCTGGTCAAAGACCTTTGTTTTCAGGCATTGCGGTAAGGGTGAAAAGAAGGCCAAAATGCTGCCCTACCAATTTGGATCCTTCTGGCTAGTACTTTCTTGAAGTTGTTTTTTACTGAGCTGGATAACCTGTCCCAGGTAGACATATTTTTGAACAACTTCGAGGGTCGCCCTTTTGATGGCAATCGGTCTCGGTGCAATATGTTCGTTGAACATAATCTAATTTTACACCGAAGTCGATATATTTATAAAACTCATGAGTCATGACTCATAAAAGAATAACTTAAAATAATTATATTTAATACGCATTTCCTCACTGAATTATTTCATATTTAGCTAAATAATCCTCGTGTGTGTGTACCTATTTTGTAAAAAAAAGTAATAAAGTGTACGTTGCACGACGTCTAATACGGAACTATTTATTTTGTCAGTGAACGAGGGATAGATAATGGCTTTTCCCAGTGAAAAAGCTGACGCTCCTGTTGCGTGAGTTGCGTCACTTCATTAGAAGCGATCCAGCGACCCGTGTCTATGTCCATAAAAATCTGCGTGTAAATCTATTCTTGAGCTAATTTCTTTAGCTTTATATATTTTCACTTTCTTATGTGAACAGTAAATGACTGTCAAATATATATTTGTAACTATGTTGATAAAGTCCCCAGCGACATGTAAATTAAAAATTCCCTTGTGCAGCAGTTGTATTAAAGAACAATAAATTAAGTTCGTTGCTAATTGAATATAAATGTACCTGTATAGGTGCAATAATATACTATCTTCAATTGCGTCAAACACGGCATTTGGACTATTCTTTACACAAAAGTATTATTCAAATATTTTTTTAATGTAACACATCTGGTTCCCGGCAGAGTGCAATTTAGCCGCGTGGTTCCCGGTAGAGTGGAACTCTGAACACCACACCTTAGACTCCTTGTACGACACCGCATGGGAAGAGATGGGCTCTTCCCATACGGTGTCGTACAAGGCGACTAAGGGATAGGGCTGTTAAACATCAGACAGATATATTTACAACAGCCGGTTTACACTCAAAAGACTACACCTACCTACTCTGCACTTACTATTCCTTGTCACTGGCGAAACTTATTTATATTTTTGTTTGATATGTATTTATAATTGTATTTTTTGTTAATTATATAAATTAAATTTAATGTACACTCACACCCAAGATAAACCTATGCGGGTTTTATGGGTGGTTTTAAAAAAAAAAATTTAGCCCAGACTCAGTCTCAGATGCATGGCTCAATCCCTATTACGTGGGACCGAATTCTGCCTAACGCTCCGGGGATAAAAGCATGATTATATGTACATATGTAAGACATCAGCAAAGAGACAAAAATTGGTTCGAATACGCTACTGTTCTTTACCGATTGCGTAATGATTTTAAAGCTTGCTCTAACACAATGATGTCCCGCCATGTTTTCGTCACAGTGACTCACTCATTTTAATCGCAATCAACCATGAAAAACAAAATGTTGTCCTATGCTCATCATCCGCCAAGGTCCATTTTTTAGTCAAAAATTTTACAAAACGGTTCGACCTCATTATTTTTTGTGAAGTGACTGCCACCTGACCTGTTCACTGGCGAGAGGGCAGGCCAGGTTGTCGGACTTTTTAATACTCTAACTACATATAAAAATGTCTCAGATGTATGTTGGCATACGAGAGTCGACGACTAAATTTGCTCTCTGAGACTCGGAGTCTTCTTAATGTTGATTTATACCAAACGAACATAGAGCTAGAGCTAGAACAAGAGCATTTGTTTTAATATTTTAATATAAACGAAACATTATTCTCAAACAAAGAACAACTAACGAATGTTCGGTCTCTGTTTACACTAAAAGAATTAGACGGATAGGTGATAGAAAGAGCATTCGATTCGCTCGTCTGATGTAAGCCTTTTTTAGAGTGGGCAGCGCAAGTGTGACGCCCCTGGTGTTCAGCACAGGACCATAGGCCTCGGTAACCACTTCCCATTAGGTGGGCCACCTAAGTGGTATTAAAAAAAGCCTTCAGCATTATCACTTCCATATAAATTGAGATTGACTTCTGGTGCACAAAATCTCCATCTGTATTGAACTTATTGAGTATTGTTTAGATTTCTACCTCACATTCAGTGTTACATGTTTAAGGTTGGCTATTGATGAGCCAAGATGCGATAGTGCCCTATGGCTCCTATAGTCACTAGTGCATCGTATGTCGTCCATATATAAAAGCACGCTGTTTACGTAGCCAATTCTCTGAAACTGTCTGAGTACATACAGGATGTTCAATAATGTTTCTTAATAAATAATTGAAAAATATTGTATTATTATGTTTTTTTTTTCTGGAAAGAATATTAGAACCGGAATTACTAATATTCCCTTTAACCCCTCCAGCTAAGCTAAATTGCTTGTGTTAGTATTTTATTTTTTTGTAGGTAGAGCTTGTAGTTAACTGGTAGCAACAACACAGGACCATAAAAGATCATCGTTTATGTAGCATCCAGCTAGTGGGTAACATTTCACCCCTTGTAACGATATCAGTGATTTATTGTTCAATACAATGTTCCAATAAAGTTATATGTAAAAATAATAGAGAATAATGAAACAAAATGCGAAAGAGAGATGCCTTGCTCTTCGTGTAGAATAGATGCAAACAGGAGATTGGTACCTAAGTATATCAGTAGGTACTTATTCTATGATCTAAGTATTTATAAAACTTATAAATATAATTTATTTACTAAGTATTAATTAGTAAGTACCGTAGACCTTTGATGCCTTTGGTAATATCTACATTGAATAAACAAAACAATATCACTTTTACAGCTGTTTATTTAATTATATCATCTGTTAATTATATTATAATTCTCTATGGACTTGTAAATCCGTTCCAAATAAGGTTTGAATAATATCTATTACAGAATACACAATAATATTGTCAGTATGTATTATAGTATAGTTACATGAATATAGATACAATAGCTATTATTAATATAAAACACATGTTTGTAGAATAGTTATTATAGAAAACAAAGGCATACAGATACTGGAATCGTGCCCACTCTTGTAAACAATAATATACTAAAGGAAATAGAAGAACCTTTATCTATCTACTTGAAGTGGCTATTAAGCAACAAAATGAAACAATTCTTTTGTTTCAAATAAATACATACATGAATATTTAATAAGTAGAGGTTCATTTAATACCGATACCATACACAAAGAATATAGTTATAGAGTGTAAATCTAAATTAGTTTTTATATCAGTGTTTCGTTAAACTCAACAAATGTAAGGGATAAAAGTAGGCCCTGGGTCGGCCGGGGTGCGAGGGATATGCCTGCCAACCTCACCTTCGGCAACCGAAACGACCCACAGGCGGCGTGCGTTTTAGTCGGTTCGAGTCCGACATAACCTCCTCCACCGGCTCCGGTGGGGAGGTATCCGTGGGGATTTTGCGCACTTAAAAAAAAAAAAAAAAAAAAAAAGGGATAAAAGTAAATAATAGTTCTAACCATGACCATTATACGTACTTAAGTCGTACTCGTACCTGCACTATAACATTACAATAATAGTTTCAGAGCCGTTGAACATCCTATACAAAATGCCTACTTCCTAGAAGCTAAGTACACCCCATTTCACATTAAATCCCACCTACCGCAACCGCATTTACCAATAACTAACTAAAATGAAATTGTAACACAGTTTTGTCCTAAACAAGTTTTAGAAACTCTGATTTGAAAGGGAAAGGATGTGTTTTCACTAAAGTGGAGATGAGTGGACCGGAGAGGAGTCAGGAAATTGGACATATCTAGATAACTGAGATATAAATTTGAAGTAATAGAATTAATCTATTCTACAGGTCTGTTTTCCGCAGACGATCTTTCGTGCAGTTGACCCCTAAAAGTAATGGAGCAGCTCAGCATTCTTCCCTTCAAAAAAGAACCATAACTATTTTACTTTTTGTTACCTCTGTATTCAAATTTTTTTAGTAGCTAATTGTATTGTATTTGATAACATTGAAGATTTAAATGTGTGCAAAATTTGAAACTTAAAAATAATATTCTTTTTATTTTTGTTATAATTGTAAAAAAATTTTACGTCCGTAATATTTTTTCTATTCTGTAGTTAGGTAAAAATTTATGTAAAATGGAATCAATATGTTTGTGGAAAAACAATTGCAACTCATGTCACAATGATTACATAAACTTTAATTATACTTAATGTGCGTACGAGATTTCTTTACAACTTTGATTACAGTGACCAATCGTTTAAAAACAAGTTGTCGCCATGTTTTAATGAAAATAATTATTTTTTACAATGTCAGCACTTATAAGGTATAGTTGTATAATCAGTATAATACAATCATTTAACCTTGGTCATTTTGTTTTTATAAACACTACTAGTAGGTAATTACATGGTAAAAGTTATAAATAATAATCGTAGTGATATAATAATAACAGTAGAATAAATACTAGAGATTAAAATCAGCTATATTTTAATTGCAAATCTTACGATTGACTATTACGACAAGCGCCTAGAATTTTCCTCGACTTTATTTATTAGAAAACTGAATATTTCACACTTGCGAGAACCTTGTCCGGGTAGGGACGTCTCCTGTTTACTGTACGACCACGGTTCGTCAGATCAGTCGAAATATTTGTCTTTAAGTTCGTTACGGGACATGACACATTGTAATGTTTTGATGGATGATTTCGAAATAATCACTTTAATAAAAAAATAAAAAATATAAAAATATGATACCATCATGACCATTGAGCATCAAAAAAAATGTAATAGTGTCTCATTTCTGCTATTAAATATGTTCGGCAGGGGGGCACGTACGCATTCCCGACGTCGTCGTCGGCAAAGGCGCCGTTTTCAGTACCTAGTAGTTAGGTACATAAATAAAGTTAATAAAATATTTCCAAAGAATAGGACTAAGTATGCTGGCATAAATTAGTATGATAAAATTGAAAACACAATAAAGATGTGGCAATTAATCATCGACAAGCGACTCGATACCAGGTTTCGCTAATGAGCCTAATGGCCATTCACGAAAAACCATTTTCTCAGTTTAATGTCGTTATACTAGCATTAATGATTCTGTTAATAGTTTTCGTATTAAAAGAACCAGTTAAAAAGATCACAAACATAATCAATAGCCAATCCGAATGTTCCTATCACCTTCTTCAACTACTATTTATATTTTCAGATTTATTTAATGTTAATGTTATAAATAATAAATGTAATTTTGTAATGGCTGACGTTGCCATTACAAAATTCCATTCCATTCGTCCAGTAAACGATTTAACTCCAACAAACAATATATAGTTACAGTTAACCTTGTATGGAGTATTATCGTAATAGGAAAATTGGTTTAGAAACATTCAATAATACCTAATTTGTGGAATTATTAAAATATACCATATACAATTTGAAACTAAGAGTAGCTGTTTCGGTTTGGACCAAAAAAAACACAACCGAACCTAAATTATGTGATTATATTGCTAGATTTATTCGTAGCCATAATCCCATGACAATGAGGATCCTGGAAAGAGTTTAAACTGTTTTGTAATCCACTACATTGTTTCCATTAACAAAGCAGTAGATAAACCAGCCACATCCTATTATATTCCTGTCTTGGCTAGACCATCTGGAATTCCTTACCGCACATGGGGTTATAGAAGGTAAAAGCCACGTGGTTTTTTCCTTCTATAACCTGATATTTTTCTACTTCAACTAAGTATTTATTCTTTGTTAGAATGATGAGCATTGCTTATTTTACGCGACTTTTTTCAGCTGCAATCACAGCTTTCCAAGTGAAATTAATTCTTTCTCTAAACTTTGATTACAGTGACAACTCAGCAGGTCCGTGAATATAAATTAAGATAACTCAGCACTTGAATCAATGATCTCTTTCAATGTATATCATAGTATCCGATCCTCGTCACTCGCTGGCCAGTAAATTGCTACTCAGTTTCATACTACATTGTAGGAATGGGCGAGTAATTTAAGTAGTCACATCGCTAACAGTTACTACGTCATGTGTTATGGTATTGACCCTCACAAAGAATAACAATTTATGTAATTCGCGTATAGTTGTTATAAGTCTGACTGTACTTTGAACTCGTTGATTACACATTTCTATAGAAAACTTCCGAGAGAATGTGATAGGTACTAGGTACTTAATAGTGATATGGGAGTTTTATTGATGGAATTACAAGTCTGATTCAAATGAATAAGATTGCGTAGGTGCGTACCTGCTATACCTAAATAGTTATTTTATTACCATTTACATAGGTCCACATTTAGTTAATATAGTAGTTTGCAAACGAATGCAAATGAAAACGCATTTTCTTCTTTCTTTCTTTCTAGTTATTTTATACAAACATACATATATCCCCGGAGGGTTAGGCAGAGGTGAATTAACGCCCACATTTCTCCATCATTGTATTCAGCCCCACGTAATAGGGGGTGAGCCTATTGCCGTTTTCCGGGCACTATTGTTGCCTCGAGCCATGAATCTGAGGCTGAGTTTGGGCTTTTTTTTTACGTGCGCAAAATCCCCACGGATACCTCCCCATCGGAGCCGGTGGGAGAGGGTTATGTCGGACTCGAACCGACTAAAACGCACGCCGCCTCTGGATCATTTTGGTTGCCGAAGGTGAGGTTGACAGGTATATCCCTCGCACCCCGGCCGACCCAGGGCCATCTCTCACGATCTGGCCCTCTCCTCGGGTGTGTGGTAACTACAGAGTCCCCAACTCCAAAGGTCCAATACTTTAAGCCGAAATGAATATTCAAATTACATTTTCCTCTAAAAGATAATAATTAGATACGTAATGTTTGTAACTTTATATTTTTGTTTCGTGATCATGGCCGCTGAAAAGTAACTGAAACGTCGGGTTCAGTGAATGGCTCAGCGTAAATAATAAAACGAGATAGAATCCATTAAAATATCTCATTTAGTCATAAATGCACTTAACTTATTTTTTTCATTTACGCACCGAACCATTAAACTACTATAAAGATTCTAGAACCAATTTTCATAACGTTTTATGACGAAAAGAAATCTATGACTGTCTAATATTGTGACTATTCTTGTGTAAATAAATATGTTCAATACGATTTTTTTTTTTGCATATTTCAGCAACCTTGATCACGGCGGCAGCGGGGACCACAGTAGGATGGACGTCGCCCACACTACCAATACTGAAACAAGAAAACTCACCTATACCAACATCAGCAGATCAAAGCTCATGGATCGCTTCATTGATGATACTATGTTCAGGTACTATCACTTAAAATGCATGTAAGATAATAGTTAAATAATAATAGATTTTTAAGAGGTAGGATACGGCAGTCTTTCCGCCCAATTGAGCAGTGCGACTGGGGAAGTATCTCCGCCCTACAGAATACCGCGGCTATAATAACTTCATGTTATGTTCCCAGCGGTGAGTAGGGTAGCCAGAGCTCATTGGAGAAATTGTGCTGTCAGTGGGAGGACTAAAGGCTTGTCCTGCTTTATCTTCTACACTGACGGCACAGAAACTCTGTACTTACAGGGATGGCAGCGCCACTGTGACTCCTCTGGTGTTACAAACGTCTATAGGCCACGGTAACCA
Source organism: Eilema griseolum (assembly GCA_963662185.1). NCBI lineage: Eukaryota > Metazoa > Arthropoda > Insecta > Lepidoptera > Erebidae > Eilema > Eilema griseolum. Next base: position 20,920,723 of record OY759230.1, on the reverse strand, counting down.
CTTTCCATCAGGTGGGCCGTGTACTTGTCTGCCACCTAAGTGGAATAAAAAAAACAGTAAAATAAGATCCTTCTTGTTTACGTTACTTTTTTATAAGTAGAATGAGGTCATGAGCGTAAAATAATTAACGTAACTGTTAATAAAACACGAAACTTATGATGATTGCTTCATTTTTAATCTCTGAATAACGACGATGTTATCAGTGTGTGAGTGTCATTGCTTCATAAGTAGAGATACGAGATAGCAGATTTGCTGCCACTCCGCACCTTGAATAGCAATGATTTTTATTAAATTTTTGTACCTAGGCACTGCACTCGCACCTATTATTCCGGTCTTGTTGTGATACATGTCTTCGCGTCTACATAATTGCGTACACGTTTCTGATATCTATCTTAAACATAAGTCTGGCCTAGATATCAAGACAATTGGTTTGGTTGATTCTGAAGCGACACAATTATATATCCGTATCACAACTTCCGAAATTCGATATATAGATAATAGTTTTGCAATCACTGCTACGTACCGTTAAGACTGTGTGTGGCAAATATTAATTATTTGACTAATGGCCGTATGAGTTACAAATTACTTCTATGATAAAATAACACTATATCGAAATGGAAATTGCTGTACAAGATTTTTCATAATATAACAATAGTTATTCTAATTCTAAAATATAATGAAGAGATAAGTGCCTACCTACTAATAATAAGGCACTTATAAAGTGGATATACATACTTAGATACAAGTACATATATTTGCATTGAGCAGTTATCGAACAAGCGACCTCTGACGTAGACGTCATAGCACTCCAGTGCCCACGCACACGCACGTCGTCGTTCATTGATCGATTTACTGTAAAACTCTGTATCTGTAATAATAACTGACTGTACACCTCTGCATCTTTTATAAATTCCTGTTTTATTTTATTTTAGCCGCAAGCCCGCTGCCCGCTTCGTACCTTGCCGACAGGATTGGACCAAAGAAAACGTTACTACTCGCCTCAGTTCCTTACATCATCGGTTGGATTTTAGTCATGTTCGCTGGCAACGTGCCTACAATATATGCATCTCGTCTCATCTCAGGGCTCGGATACGGCATCGCGTACACCACTGCACCTATGTATTTAGGTGAAATAGCCTCCGACAACATTCGCGGCGCCATGGCAACACTCATCACTGTTATGTCAAAGGTTAGTTAATATACAATTAGTGCGTGCGATTACATAAATCAGACCAAATAATTCGTGTGTTTCGAAAGTTGCTACAGTTATTCCCTCAGGTGCCCAGATGAATGAATTGCCCTCTTGTAACTATTAAAGTATTTATCCTACAATATAAATTCTAGACATAATTTATAGGAAATTTCATGTAGACAAATACTGTAGAAGTAACTAAGATATTATTAATAATTTTCAATTTACAATAAAAAACTGAAAATAAATCATTCTCTCCCTGCCCCACCGCCGGCTCATGCCCACCCTTGGAGACCTCTAGTATGTTCATCTACGTACCTTAGACTCTTAGGTATCCATCAGTAGGCTTAGGACATACTAAGCCTTAGAGAATAACTGTACTAATTTTCAAGACTACACGAATTATTTGGTCTGATTGTCAAGTTTTCCGTACTAAATAGAATAATACATACATACATACATACATACATACATACATACATACATACATACATACATACATACATACATACATATAATCACGCCTTTATCCCTGGAGGGTTAGGCAGAGGTGAATTAACATCCACATTTCACCAATAATTGTTTTCGGTCCCACGTAATAGCTGGTGAGCCTTTTGCCGTATTCCGGGCACTATTGTTGACTCGAACCATGCATCTGAGGCAGAGTCTGTGCTGTATATCTGTCTGATGTTAATGAAGTCGCCTTGTACGGAAGAGATGGGGCGACCCTAATTCTACTCTGCCAGAAACTACGCAGCATAGAATTTATATTTTTTTTTTTGGTATTGTATTAATCTTAATTTACGAAGTATAGTCTAAAATAACATCAAATTTCCACCTACTACTGTGACCTTTCAACATTTCATATATACTTACTACACTTTTTGATTTGATTACCTACTTAGCTGTATACGACTCAGATAAGTAGTTAATGGAAAACCTTTTTTTCTTACAGAGGGAAAGTATATACTAATATTAAACTTAAAAGTTACTTAAAGACTTAATACTTACCTAATATCAGATCCTAACAATAAAGCACTTCCCTGGCTAACGTTCTCACATTATTTTTTGTCTAAAGCAGCTTATAAATTATTTTAATCTAAAAGCAATTTTAGAGAATATAAAACAAGCGATAAGTTCAATTTATGTTGTTGTTAGTTAAAATTATATATTTTAGACCTTCACCTACCAGTTTTTTTGTAAATTATTTCCTTACAAATTATATACTTCAATATTGGTTCCAATTGTATCAATGAATATGAATAAATCAAATATATAAGGAAAAAAATGAACTACTGTTACAATTAATATTTCTTACAAATAATAACGAAACCTACTAAATAGATGCTTGTTGAGCATTATGCTCAGGGAGGCTTTTGGTAAGCGTCTCCGTTTACACAAATGAATTGTGTAAGAACACTGTTCTTGTTTGAGAAGATTAAGTATCGTATCAATATTATAGATAGATATCTTGTGTGAAATAGAAGCGTAACATAATGCTTTCTGTTACGCTTCTATCTATTCTATCTGATAATGCTTTTTTTATACCACTTGGTTGGCAGACAAGCACACGGCCCACCTGATGGAAAGTGGTTACCATGGGATATGGACGTGTGCAACACCAAGGGAGTAACAATCGCGCTGGGAACCCTGTAAGCACAAGAGTTTCTGTGCCGTCATCGTCAGTGTAAAAGACAAAGTCGGATAGCTTTTGGTCTTTCCACTTGTTTGGAAAAACCAAAAGTTATCCGGCAAAAGCACAAAAACTCTCCAGTGAGCTCTGGTACCCGGGTAACAAATCAATGCTTCACCTTTTGTTGATTTATTTAAATCGTACGAGGTCAAGTTTATGATAGCGCAATTTTTTTGACGGTTAGGTGTTTTTTTTTTTTTTTTTTTTTTTTTTTTTTTATATAGGACACGTCAATTGGACTTCGCCTTGCCTGATGGTAAGCTGAAGGCAATGTCCCAGAAAAGAGGGTCACCATTACTTACACATACCGTGTGACAATGGTGACACTCAGCTTGACGGCCTCATCATATGCTTTTTCACGCCCCGCTTAAAGGACCCGGGACTGTAGGAAGAAGGAAACACGTGAGCTGGTAATGAATTCCAGGCCTTAATGGTGCGACAGAGGAAAGAGTCTCCGAACCGCTTGGTTCTTGATCGGATGTTTTGCACCGTGTGCGGATGACATCTAAGACCTGCACGCGTTGTCCTGTGTAGGAAAGGGGAGGGTGGGACTAATTGGAAGAGCTCATCAGAACACTCCCCATGGTACAAACGGTAAAATACAGCCATATTATACATACAGACTTAACATATTGAAAACCTTATTTTAAGCAAATATGTACATAAGCTTGTAAGTTGTTAATTGAGCTGTAAACGAGTTTATTAACACGCTTGACCCTAGTAACAATAAATCATAGAACTACATAGGTATAACTCTTGAACTAACTGTAGAAAAACTACTTGAAACAACCTTGATTATTGATGAACTCTGCTATATTTTATAATTTGGGTACTGTTGCTTGAAACTGTAATAAACTTTGTTTGATTTCTCAATACAACTCATCGATATATCAGTTTATTGGACGTGATAAAATTTTGCACAAAGCGCATATATTCTAAAAGAAATACTTATGGTAACCCGGGCAACAAATCAACACGGGTGACTAGGCATCAAACTCACAACCGGGGTGCGAGGGATATACCTGTCAACCTCATCTTCGCCAACCAACAATGACCCGCAACCGCCATGCGTTTTAGTCGGTTCGAGTCCAACATAACCTCTCCCACCGGCTCCGGCGGGGAGGTATACGTGGGGAATTTTCGCACATAAAAAAAATAAATGCATCGAACTCATTTATTAGTATTGGCGTGATATAATGACAAACACCTTCACAAATTTTAACATAGAAGTATTTCTAGTATGAATAACACTTTTATTCAATCTGTTTCAGTTCGGCATATTATCGCAGTACTGCATTGGGCCATACGTCTCCATGCTCGCACTTGCTAGCTTCAACATAGCAATACCAATATTATTCGTGGTGACATTTAGTATGATGCCAGAATCTCCCTACTACCATATCAAGTCTGGACAAAAACAAGAAGCGGAATCATCGTTAAAGAAGCTACGTGGTAAAAGTTACGTGAGAGAAGAATTGGAAAGCATGACTAATTTAGTCTCGGATAACATGAAAGATAAAAGCCGGTGGAGAGATTTGATCACAGTATCGGGTAATAGAAGAGGTCTCATCATTCTTTTGGGTATATATTTCACGCAGCAGTTCTGCGGCAGTACTGCGATTATCATGTACGCTCAAGAGATATTTGGAGCAGCTGAGGGTCGTATGGGCCCTAATGAGTCTTGCATACTGTTTGGATCGGTGCAACTTCTAACTTCAGCGATGTCCTCGCAGCTTGTCGATAGATTAGGGAGGAAACCCTTGTTGCTAATATCCTCATGTGGAGTCGGATTATCAAACATCATAATAGGTTCATATTTCTTTCTAAAATTTCAGAAAAGTGAATACATTATGAGTTTATCGTTTATTCCTAATGTTTTTATACCTATATTCATATTTTCATACACTATAGGTTTAGCCACGGTGCCTTTTGCTATAACTTCAGAAATATTTCCCACAAATATTAAATCAAAGGCGACTTGTGTAATACAGATATTTGTGGCTTTAATGACGTTCGCAGTCACAAAGTTATATCAAGTGGTCGCAGATAGTTTAGGGAACCATATCGTCTTTTGGGGGTTTGGAGTATTATCGGTGGCTGGTGTGATATTTATATTAATGTACCTGCCAGAAACAAAGGGACAGTCGTTTGCAGTGATACAGGAGAAATTATATTCGTCAGATAAAGTTGAGTATTTACGAGACGAGGATGAAATGGCGAGAGTAAAAATAACTTTGTGACAAAGTACTTACATTTTAATAGCTGTATGAATATGTTTTATTAGGTACACGTTAGGTTACTTGTGATACTACTTTAAAAATAATATAATCTGTACTTAATTCTCCGTCCCCTGCGCGGCGACATTCCGCATAACGATTATTTGTTTTAGATATTTTGTATCAGCCTGAGCTGTTAAGACCAAAGAGTTCACTTTTAGACATAGTTTCTTTCCTCAGTTACCATTTAGTGATGTAAGAAAACAAATATCTAGGTATAGTGAAACTAACAATTCCGTGAGTTTCATCACGCCGCCACCGTACCTACGGTATTGTCAAATTATGCTAAATGGTCTTTGATTTACAATAAAACTCGACAGTGACACTCGCAGTTCCAATTTTAGCCACTTCATGGAGTTAGTATTACTGTAACACTGTTGATTCTGCAGCAGCCGTTGCGCTGATTAAAGGTTAACAAAAGTTTTAAGAAAAATATAACAGTTTTGATTAAGATATTATGAAACTTTAAAAATAATTTACCTTATTACATTCTATGTTTCTATTTAAACCCACACGACATTAATAAACCAAAAACAAAAGTGGTGCAGGTACAACAGAATCGGTTCTATGGTCTCTATTGAGAAGTCTTCTTTATAAAGAATTTTAGCAATTATAATATAAGTTTTTCATAATTTAAGTTTATTGTAAGTATTAAATGATAATTTAATATTTTATGTACTTGAATACTAACTTCTAAGAATTAACTTTGTATGTACTAGCGATGCCTATATAAAGCAGGTACTTAAGTATTGTACAATATTTAATATACCAATGTTTTTTGTTTATCAAGTAAATTTAATGAAAAGGTAGCTTAAGGACAATAAAGTGCCTTTATAGAAAATATAGACTTGTGAAAAGTCTTACAAGTACAAACATAACGTAAGGTACGATTATTTATGTAATCTTTTTGTATTGTGCTCTGAAGATGAAACTATAGTATGTTAACTAGCAGTAGGTATCTGGTAACAAGTGAAAGTAATGCGATATTTTTTTTTTTAATTACATAACTAGGTTTAATTTTTTTTCTGAAAAATAAACTAAGAGGGCCACACTTCAAAGCAAGACACACAATTGCGTAAATGTATAGCACCAAAGTAACATTTTCTTGAAGAATATTAGTAACCGCAATTAGTAATATTCCATCTAACTCCTTCAACTAAGCTAAATTGCTTGTGCTAGGAGTGGGTTCACGTCGGTAGTGTAATGCTCAGGAGTCGAACCAGGGACCTCTCGATCGTAAGGCTGACTCCTTAACCTCTAAGCTACCGACGCTGCATAGCAAAATGCTCCTTTGGTGTGTAGCCCCTAAGGCGTTTAAGTAATTAACGACGTTATTACTCTCGCTAAATTAACCCTTTAACGGTCGGTACTTGTCATCATTCACCGAGACTTTTCTCAACTCAGTTGCGGTTTGAAGCAACCCCCATCTGACCTCCACAACCAATTGGCGATATCGAAATTCTGTAGTAAGACTATTCGGACATTTGAGGGATCTAGCTACCCGTAACGACTGTCGTAAATGTTCATATGCAACTGGGACTGACGGCTTAACATGCTGTCCGAGACACGAAACACCCAGACCAATGCAAATAGACATATCCATGTACACAAATATTTGCACTGAGAGAGAATCGAAACCGCGCCCCCTACGTAGAAATCAAGTTCAACAGCGCCACGCCATCGGGGCCGTCTGTGGTTATCGATCTGTACTCATATTATTCAAATCGGTTGTAACGGGGATTTTATTACCAGTTTGAAGAAATTCTATGAATCTATTTTCTTGTGTATTTTCTCGAAATTCATTTTATAAAGTATTCGTTTCAGCTTAATATATTATGTCACGTATTTTTTGGCCCAGTTAGGTACTAAGCTCTAAAACAAATTACAATAATCACTTTTGGCCCAGTTAGGTACTAAGCTCTAAAACAATTTACAATAATCACTCTAGTTTAGCATTTATTGTAAGCTCCCAGCTGAAATATACCATTTATAAGATTTGAGTATTATTCTCTCATAAAACTTACTATTTTTAAATGTTTAGAAACTATAACAAATTCTATATGCTTAAAAATAGTGTATTCCCGACGTCGAACTAAGGAACCCAGTTGTAGATATATGTAAGGCTCTATATAGATAGGTACTATAACAATACGTGCCTCTAGATAGTAAACATAATTAAATAGAAAAATATACGGAGTCTCACTTAGGTACTAGTTTAAGTTAAGTATATTTATTTTTATTTACTATACGAAGAAAATACAGTTCTTTTAATGACCACCGTGTTTTTAGAATACGACATTGTAAGGAAATCCAATATTTAACAATATTTTTAGATATGTAGAAAAATAACTAAAAATTACGTATAGGCATAATCCTTTTTTTACATATTAACAATAATATTTAAGATACTAAAGAGAACATATTGATGAAACTTATAGTAGTTTTATAGCAAAAAAAAAAAAAATTGGTATGCGTTTGTAAGTTCTAATCTTGCGTCACCCTCCTTTTAAACATAATTAGAATAAGTTATGAATGTGAAAAAAGAGATAAAAAAATCTATATCACGAGTTGTATTCGTGATCGGCGGTGACCGAAGTGTTAACATGATACATTTTTTTCATTTCGGCATATTTGTAAAACACACAACAGTTGCTACGCTAAAATCTTGTGTAATAGTTGTCCGATTTATCACAAGTACGAACGCATAAGGAGACTGACAAATATTTTCACCTGTATTGTATTTCTAAACATGCGATGAAATAAAATAACTGTGTGTGATTAAAAATTGTCACAATTGGTAATGTGGCGCCTGCATAATCTTCCTTTATCCATAGAATGATGACTTCATCACTGATTCAAACTATAGATGATATCTAGTTGTTTCTTGTATCAGAATTAATCCACAGAAAATGAAGTCGTAACTGTGATAAAGGAGAATTGACAGATGATCTTTTTTAGTATATTAAATATGTCATTATATCAATTATGTAACTATTATATAATTAATTATGGTATTGGCCTAATTATGACAAGGGATGGCTATTAGCAAATTCTCTAGTTTTGAGAAATATTCAGCATGGAAAATATATTAAATTTAACTTATAGTTTTTGTTTTCATGTCTATAGATAGAACACAAACCAGCCTAAATTGCTTTTTTTAAATTATGGTTCTCACATTGAATGTACCCAGTGAAAATATATGAAGATACTTATCGTTACATTGTAAATACTTGCTAAATTTTAAAAGACACTGAGGTAAAAGCTTTGAATGGAATCGGAGTCATAGTTAAGATTTGGGGTACCTGCCGTTTTGTCGAAAATATTTTGCCAAAATTTCATAATTCAAACAAATTTTAGTACGCACTTTTTCATTTCGACTAAATTTTATTTGTCCGAATATTACCAAGGATAATTTCATTATGGCATTTGATCTTTACTCAATTTATTTATTATAGCAAACAATCTGTAGACAATGAAAGTTAGGTCAAACGTTTTGCTATGACAAAAAAGTAAGAATATTTGGGAATAATATTATTAAATAATGCAATTTAACTACCAATTTCGATGGTAACTCCGTAACGGTCTTATTTTATTTTGCGTAAAATGTTATTCCAACTGAAACATTATTGTTTAAACTAAACAAATTATTGTTTAAACTTTCAATGCCCAAACATAACGTTTGCGTTACAATTATTTATTTAGATATTTTTACTAAGTAATAATTAAGCAAATGAAATTATGCGTAACATTTTTTGGAAAGTTATAATTTAGCAATTTCCTTTCGGTCAAACATAGATCCCTAAAATTTGACATAGGTTAATCTTAATGGAATTAGCTGACAATAGACTAGCTACATATTTGTAAAACCAGTGCCTAAACAGTTTGACAATAAGACTAAGTTTAATTGATTAACAGATCAGTTAGGTAGGTTAGATTCGGTCACAACAGGAGCTTATTTATATATGACTGTTATAATATTGATTAATTATAGGGAATCATTTTGTACGTACTTACGCGGCAGATCATTTGATATAGGTATACTTACCTAATAATAATGTGATGATGGAACATTCCTAATGCTTCACATACTCTCATAGATAAAATATTTTGTGAAATCGAATGCATTTTTCTGAATATCGTTAAATAATAATATTAAAAGTTATTGTGATATGATTTGTAGGTTTTATTTCAATTACCTTACCTAAAGAATGAGAAAAGACTTATAAAGTGAACAAAATATGAAGAACTGAAGAAGAAGAAAAATTGTGAAGTGAACACAAGACAGCCTTTTACTAATACATAGATGGCACGAACCGGATACAAATTTCTAGAATCATTTAGTCATGGGCATTTTTTATACCACCTAAGTCTCAGACGAACACACGTCCCATCTGATGGAAAGCGGTTACTGCGGCCTATGGATCTGTGCGACTTATGGACGTTACACTTTACACTCGCACTGCCGACCCAGTAGTCTTCAAATATCCTTCTTGAAGTAACTCAGTAGGATAAATAAGTAATTTACTTTTTTTGAACCAGCAAGCCTGTGACCACGGCTGGTGTAACCTGGTCGAAACGTCGGGCAAATCAAAGGTGACGACCTCTGTGGCGAAGCGGTAGAGCATTCGACTGCTATGCAGGGGGCGCGGGTTCGATTCCCGCTCAGTGCAAATATTTGTATGCATGAATATGTATATTTGCATTGGTCTGGGTGTTTCTATGTATAATATGTATGTATTTACAAAAAAAAAAGTATATAAGTATGTTTATCCGCATTCTAGATCCCATAACACAAGCTAGTTAAGCTATGCTTACCATGGGTCTAGATAGCATTGTGTGGAACGTTGTGAAATATATTTATTGTGAAATATATTTATTTATTTATTTATTTACCTATACCATGATCGCGTTAAATCCCGTAAACATTATTGTAAATAAGTAACTTGTAAAATCCTTCAGAGTTTTATCATGTAGCCTCAAAATTAACGAGAGCTTGGAATCTGTAGGTGGGTTGAGGAGTAGCAACCGCTCAAGTACGTAAATTAAAAATGTTTAATGCATTTAAAATAGGAAATCTTTATTTCTCAAAATAGTGCAACGTAATTACATCTTTGTGACGTCAAATTCTGTTTAAAACTGTATTTAGTAGGAACTAATTTATAAATATTAAATACAATAAAAATAAAATAACTATTATACAACTTATAGCTAAGAACAATTAAAATGCGTCGTAGAATTCCTCCGCATCGCATGCCTCTTGTGGTAGCGTTCCCAGAAGACTGGCAGCATTGCCACGTTGTATGGCAATGCTTATTCTCTGACCTAAAAAGAGGCCAGCCTTCTGGTCACGAGAAGCGTCGACCATTCGCTTCGCAATCTCACGGAAGAGGTTGCGAGCGCTCGGACCCCATGACCCCAAAGTCTCGACTCCAAACGGCACAAATTCATAATCTTCGATGAGATTGGAGTATTTGCGCCGCTTGAGAGCCTCTGCAGAAGCGGCAGCAGCACCAGCACAGCCAGCCGTGCTAGTTATATGGGTAGGAGCCATGGTATCAACGCATGTGGCGTCCCACACCAGAGTCCTACCCATCTTCCATGGCATTAACGACATGCCATCCGGTCTCTTGCCATCGTCACGCGCCAAACCGTTTGGTTCTAGTACAGCTGGTACACCGGCGGTGACAAGAGCACGGCGGACTATGTCGTTGAGGCTGGCGTGCCGTGGAATTCGCCCAGCGCTCCTGCAGCACGACAGACCATGGTGTCCGAGTCTGTCAACGGCTTCTCCACAACGGCATTGATGCGGAGAAACACACGGCGCACCTAAACGGAGACAAGTTGCGATGCGGAAGGTAGTGTCATCTAACATAGTCCCTACGTTAGATGACGGAAGAGCTTGTAGCCAAAGACCCGATTCCCACACTCCAACCGCCAGTAAACGGGCACGCTCAGCAGCATTGGAACATGTATTTAGTAATTTTTTTCCAACTAAGCTGCAGAGCGGCCCGTCCCACTGACGCTGTGAGAAAAGGTTCCTTGGGAGATCGGTATTTGGACATGCAATTTTCCAAGCGTTCACTGCATCAGTCTTACACAATACTTCAGAATTAACTAGTGTAGGGGCAAGGATTTTCCTAGTTAATTCTTCCGTACTGTGGACTGAAGACAGGAACGCTGGTAAGCTGACATCTGAAATTTTGCGAATACCGAGCCCACCCAAGCGAATCGGTAGAGTCGCTTGTAGTAAAGCTCGCATTTATGAATTAGATTTTGTTAAATTTATCTGACCCCAATGTCTTGGAAAAAGGGATATATCAGATGACTACAACATTTTGTTTTATTTTCTTTTATTGGGACACAGCACCGTGATCATCATCACCTTGCACTTTGATGCTCGGTGTTCGCTCTACTATTCTTTCATTCGAATTGGCTTATCGACGCTTTTGTGGAAGAGACAGTCGGGTAACCTCCCAATCCCAGAAGGAGAGCCTACGCGAGAGTCTCGTCGTACCTAATAATTTAAAAAATCACAAGAATCGTTCGTTCTTTTAAACAGACAAGTAACACACAATTAGGCAACATTATTTTAATTAAGCTGATTTAGGTAGACAGTCGACACTGACAGCCCAGCCCGTGTTTAGCTCTCTACTGCTTGAGATCGCAGAATATTTTATCTTTTTCTTAAGTAATCTCCTAACTACGTCTATCTAATTTGAAATATACTTTATATTACGTTAACGTTACAGTTAATGTATAATTAACTGTTTTTGTACAGTCAACGACAAAAGTTGTTATTGAAATATTTTTTTATATCACTTTTTTTTACCACTTAGGTGGCAGACAAGCAAACGGCCCACCTGATGGGAAGTGGTTACCGTGGCCTATGGACGTATGCAACACCAGGGGTGTTACACTCGCGCTGCCGACTCTAAAAAAAACTTCTGATGCCCCTCTTGAAGAACCCCATACTGTAGGTGCTTGGGAAAACCGCAGCAGGGAGGTCATTCCACAGCTTGAGTGTGCGTGGGATCAAGTTTCTTTCATACCGCATAGGTGGTAGACAAGCACGCAGCCCACCTAATGAAAAGTGGTTACCATGGCCTATGGACGTATGCAACCGGCCCTAATTATTCAAAAACCTTTTTTTATATTGAAAACAAGTGAAATATTTAAGAAAAAATGGTGAGAAATGTATAAATTTGTTTTTTTTTTTAATTTAAGGAATACGATATTAAATAAGGTAATCAATTAATTAGAATTTGTTAAGTTACTTTTCGACTATCGACAAAGATACCTTTTATAACTTAAACGTAGATTATATAAATCTGGTAAGATTAGGCAGGGCTCCGTGGAAATTCACTATGTTAAAAATTTTTTTAATGTAGGTCAATATACTAATACTAATAACATACCTTTCCTATCAAAACAAACATTTATGACTGGAAAATCCTTCGGATATGCTCCTCTTATCACGAGATATCTGTTGTTTACTTGTCACTAACATGTTTGGTCACAAACTCAAATATTAAATATTGAGTCATTGCAGTCGACTAAATGTTAACTGGTAGGTAATACTTATCTGGGTGCATACGAATATGTAAATATGATCTGGTGTGATGCAGTAAAATACCAACGTTTATCGTAAGTATATACTAGCAAGCAGTGGCGAAGGCTCCCATAACCCGATTCCTGCCGGCTTACTCTGCAAAGGGAGTCTGTCTGTCAGTCTGTTCCGGCTTGGACCGACTTTGACAGGACTTTTACTGGCAAGTAGCTGATGTGAGAAGGAGTTACGTAGGCTACTTTTATTTTAAAACTAATTTATTCTCAATAGCGTTGTCTCAACACTAAGCGATAACCGACATCCACGCGGGCGGAGCCACGGGCAATAGCTAGTCTTATATAGCCTGCATATCAAAATCCTTTCTTAGAGGATGCCTACGTCATAACATCTACCTACACGCCAAATTTCAGCCCGATCCGTCTAGTGGTTTGAGCTGTGCGTTGATAGATCACTATGTCAGTCAGTCAGTCAGTCACCTTTGAGTTATATATATTTAGATACATTATACTTTTATATATATATATATATATATATATATATAGGTATATATTGAAGGCCTCTGTGGCGTCGCGATAGAACGTTCGACTGCACAATAGGCGCGGGTTCGATTCCCGCTTTGTGCAAATATTTGTATGCATGAATATGTAAGTACATTTGCATTGGTCTGAGTGTTTCTATGTATAAAATGTATCTATTTACAAAAAAAAAGTATCTAAGTATGTTTAACCGTCTTCTAGATTACATAAAACAAGCTATGCTAACTGTGGGTCTAGATAGCGTTGTGTAGAATGTTGTGGAATATTTATTTATTTATTATTATATCGGTTAAGCTACGGACGAGACTCTAGCCTACACTCTCCTTAGAGACAGGTTTGGAGTCAGATGGCCAATCAAAAATACTAAGCGGTTCTCAGACTCCAAATTGTATTGTATGCAATTGGAAAATCACTATGCGATAGATAGTACACGCATATGTAGTACGTGTACAGTTGCATGTACCTACATATGATGGTTTCCAATAAAACATCGACTCTTGACCGCAATATCTGTTTAATTTCGATTTCAAGTTATTATAAAATGTGGCTACAACAGGCAACCTTATTGCTGAAAACGATTCTTTCCAGGCAATCTTAGAATCCATCCAACTTCCCACAGTGGGGAAGTACCTCCGCCCTACAGAATACCACGGCCATAATAACCTCGTGTTTGGTACCGACGGTGAGTAGGGTAGCCAGAGCTATACAGCCAGAGAGATACAAACCATGGACAGGTGGGACGTGTGCTTGTCTTCCACCTAAATAGTATTTAAAAAAAGTAATATGACAAAACAATATAATATGAAGTAATATCACAAAAATATAAATGTATTATACAAATTTCAATTCAATTTGTATGAATATGAATTTTTCTGAATTCATATTCAAATTCTTTATTTAAGTTACGTTATTATATCTTTTGACGTCAAATCAATATGAATGACGATTACTATAACTACTTCTATGTAGAGTTATGAAAAATATCAAATATGTATTGAATATTTTAGCAGTGATCACCATAACATGCTATAAGCGTTCGTGTTCCAGGTGGGAGAGAGAGATGTAACTATACAATCCCATAAGAAGGATATTCTAGCACGCAAGACAAACACTTGTTATATCTAACATTTCATGGTAGTGCACGTATAATTTAAAATTAGCTGAATTAAGGGGCAAACCTAGAAAAAAATCTTAGTAAACATTTCTTTCTTAATTCGTTTTACGTGCTTAATTTTAAGGTGGTGGTGAATAATGCAACAAAACGAATTCATTGCAATTAAATTTTCTACAGTTTTAATCTGTACTTGGATCGATATTTTTCGATTTATACCCCAAAAGGTGTTGAATATTTCGTTTGATTTTTTTGACATAGGAAAAATTCCTCTTAGCAATTTTCGTTCACAATTCGTTGGGCGAGGTCATTGGCACACTATATTTGGTTTTGCGTGATATTCGGTTCATTGCGTTGTTCGCCGTCTTGTTTCTTCCTTCAACGAATACCGAAAGAAAATTGCTACTAGGACTTTTTTCTATGTTAATATTCGAGTCATTAGGTCTTAAGACACGCTACATTACTTCTGAAGTGTATATTTTAATCTAGGTATGTCAGCTGCATGTCTCACCTCGAGATAGATCGGAAATAGACCTGCTATTTCCGCAAGTCTCGCGGCTAATTATTTTATATGACTTGCACAAAATATTCCTCTTGCCTTTTTTATTACCTTTTGAAATCCTTTTTTATCATATTTCTGTATCTTTAACGATCTTTTTTTACCTTATTGAAAGTATTTGCGGGGAGGTGGGACTCACCTATGCTTCAGCGATGATACAGATTCATGCATAAAGGTAACATTAGATTGTAAGGAAAATTGTTACTAATACCGTCATGAACTTAAGTTCGAAATCAACATATTATTTATTATCTAAACCACGTGCAGACACTCAGTTATGTATGAGTCACAGATTAGTACAAAACAACTTTACTTTTAAAATGTAACTATATTATTGACTGCCGGTATATCAAAAAAATAAGCTTCGATAGGAAAAACTCGCATAAAAACTTCTTTGCCACTTACAAGTCTTACAATTGACTATCAATTTATAACTATAGTCCTGTCAATATAACCAAATACTTATTAGGAGTGAGGCTATAATAAATCGCACCCAGCTGAAAGTTGGTAAGATAGCTCGTACCATCATCATAAATGAAATATAAAATCTGCTCATCGATCCGATAAAGGGAAGAGATCATACTAAATGCTTTAAAATTTCATTCAATTATATAGCGGTTACCTGGGCGATCGGCGCCTCCTTCTGCGAGCAAGTAATGTTCGTGAAGGAGGAGGCAGGGCGGAAGCGGCATCGGGAGCGAAGGAGGATCGTAAGCCACGCTGCCCGCGTACTGAGGCAACTCGATCGTCGTAGCTCGATGAATGAACTCCGCTCCGCAAGTGCAAGCCTGGGTGTGACGAGTGGAGCTGCCTGTCACCCTGACAGAAGCAGGTCACGGCGGCGACACGCGTCACGCGCCTCCTCTTTTCCGGAGACGAGTTGAGGACTCACCTGAGGACATCTGAGGAGGGCTAGATCAAGAGAGTTGTCCCTGTGTCGGCCGGGGTGCAAGGCATATGCCTGCCAATCTCACCTCCAGCAACCAACAACGATCTCCAGACACGCGTTTTGGTCGGTTCGAGTCCGACATAACCTCTCCCACTGGCTGCGGCGGGGAGGGTTTTCCGTGGGGACTAATTGCACGTAAAAAAACGCACACACATTCATGTTTATTTCTACTTAGAAATTATAAAAAATCGCACTGAAACTGACTGTCGTCGCAATTACTTATCAGAATGGTGCAATAAAAATGTCTTATGTCACGATAAGATACTATAACTTAGATTTATTCATTTAAGATATAGGTTATAAGAATTATATTATACTTATTATCTGTTATAATTAATATAGGTACACATATTGCTAAATGATGTACCTAAATATAATTAAATTCGTGATAATCACGAGGAACAAAATTACAGTATCCGAATGATTGATTATGAAACGTTCCATAATGTATACTGTGTATGATGAAGCAAAATAGTTATTATCATTTGTATAGGTTTGGAGTGATATTGACAAAAATCTCAAACTCGAGTACATACATATAAGGCACATTTGAATTAGCATATCGCAGTCCATTGCTGTTCATAGGATATTCTCTCCAAGTTGTTGGTTGGCACAGGATGTTATTTCGGGTTTTCCTTCTCTCGCAGTGATATCGTCTGCGTATTTTTTCGTTAGTCGCCCTTCGGATGAGATGGGATGGGGTGTGTGGGTTCAGTATTATTAAAGTTGAATTTCAATAGATATGAATTACGAATAAAATCTCATACCTACTTGTAAGTACTCCTTTTCTATGCCAAAAGCACACGAACGGTACTCCTGGACGATGACAGTAGTAGTAGTCAACTGCCAACTCCCTCTAAGTTGATAAATGATAAGTGATTGAGTATCGTGTATCATTTAACAGAAATCTCTTGAACGGTACTCAATTCTCCATAAACTAAACATATACCAATAAACTTCTTACACTTATTGGGACTTAATTAATGATTGATATAAATATAAATTGTCTCTAGGTAGCTCTCTACATCTTACCTCAAGGTTACATAGAGCCTTTGAAAGTATACAATTTTTGACCGTCGTCCGTGATATTGTTTTATAAACTTACTTTCAGTTGTATGAATTCTTTATTGTACACTTACAAGGCATATTAATTTTACAATCATGTCAAGAAACAATATATAAATATTAAATACAATAAAACTAAAATAACTACCATACAACTTATAGCTAAGAACAATTAAAATGCGTCGTGGAATTCCTCCGCATCGCATGCCTCTTGAGGTAGCGATCCCAGAAGACAGGCAGAATTGCCACGTTTTATGGCAATGCTTATTCTCTGACCTTTCAGTTCAGTGCGGTTTATTACCAGGTAAAAATTATGAAAACCTAGCAACGCTATATTGCCTGAGTTACCAATTGCTCATGTTAAATGAGCTTTGAAATAATTTCAACAGACAAAGCGTTGCTGTTTCCCACGACTATTCTTCTCCACTGTCACTAAACAAAAAGCCATGCACAATACAGGTAACGAATTATATCATTTCCGGTTTCATATAGGTTCCGGTTGTATTTATGTTGACAAGGACACAGAAAATATAGAGTTACTGAAGTTAATAAAGGTAATATTATTATACGTTCGGCAACGTATACCACTATTTGCAAAATATAATTAACAGTTTTATAATATGTAATCACACCTTATTCACACTATGTTAATATCGGAAACAATGGCACACATTAGAAGAGACCTATGCCAAGCAGTGGACTGCAATAAGCTAATTGATTGATGTGATTGAATCACATTAAAAGCATTTAATACTTTTGATTGCTCAAACCTGACTTTATTTGCACAACATTCTTAGAACGGATTTTATAGTATACGCGTACTTTGAAAAGGTTTCACACTTTAAGATATGATACGATCATAGGTACATACATTTTGTTTTATTGTTTGCCTGACGTTTCGACCAGGTTACCAGGAGACCAGGACCAGGTTGTATGTACCTGTACCAAGATCGCGTTAATTGCTGTTAACATTATTGTATATCGTGGAACGCGATAGTTTAAACGTTATTATCATAGTCTCTCTATGGGAAATATATAAAGACTTCCGATAAGTGTAATCTTTCGTACCTATGTCATTTGTATTTAATGTTAACGATATATAATTATACAGGTCACGATGACTCTGATGACTAAATTTGTTGAACTTTTATTTAATGTTCATTATAGGTTACTGTTTTATACATACATATAATCACACCTTTATCCCCGGAGGGTTGGGCAGAGGTGAATTAACACCTACATTTCACCAATCATTGAATTCCGTCCCACGTTATAGGGGGTGAGAGTATTGCCGTCTTTCGGGCACGATTATTGACTTAAGCCATACATCTGAGGCTGACTCTGGGCTGTATATATCTGTCTGATGTTAAGCCCAATCCCTTAGTCGCCTTGTACGACATCGCATGGGAAGAGATGGGGTGGTCCAAATTCTGCTGTCGGGAACCACGCGACTGTATATTCAGATAATTTCATTGCAACATATATTGGGTCAGATAACAATACTTAACTTATTTCATCCTAACTGTAGATACGAATTCCTTTTTATATATAACAAATAAAACCATTGCAAACATAGAAAATAATTATAATAGTTACAAAACTACAAATAAATTGAAGTTCAAAATCTATTTGTGTATGACCTCTATTTGCTTCAATTGCGTTCTGGGATCGATTTCATTCACCATGTTTTTACAGGTGTTACTTTATCTAATAGACTCCCACACCTGCTAAACATATCTACGAATCTAAACCTGCAAATTTAATATTTAATTTAGAACCATAATTTTTTATAGGGTTTGATTCTAAACTATTTGCCAGAAATGTGATTTTAATATCATTACCATTTCAAAATTTTGTATGCTTGTCATCTTTGGCTTTCTGTTGGGGCACGTGTCTTAGATTTTTTATAGGCTATAGTCATTCCTTGTAATAAGTTGGAAGCAGTGTACTAAATAGTTTGTACCTTTAATACTATGTTTCATATGGCTTTCATGCATTATACGGCCGAACACTTCAGCCAGTTCCCCGGACACATCTTCAAAATTCTACTTAGGTAGATATATTGTACTACATATTTCGTTGCATATTAAATACCTAGTTAAGTTTCCTCATTAGAGCTCCACAGTTAAAACTACCTATGGCATACCATTATTGGATATTGGACAGACTAATCAAATTAGTTACTTTTTACTTAACGTCAAAACAGTAAGTTTTCAGGAAACTTGTAAGAAATAAATTATTGTGACGTCATAATATTCTATAATGAAATAATTCACTATCACAAGTTGGGTGGATGATTAAAAATACATCAAAACGTTAAATTAAAAACTGACACAACTTGTACCGCTCTTTTACCATTCTTAATTTAATAAACTCAGTTAAATAATTTATTTTAACTACAGGAAAATACCCAATTTGAACTCACTGAAATAAATTTTCAGACAAATGTCAGTGGGTAGGTATTATTGTCGGGTCTTTTTACTTTGTTAAACTGGGTTTATGATACTACAGCGTTTAGCGCTTTACAATACTCATATAGAAGACTGTAGGACGGTATAAAAATGCAAGCGAGTCTCGAATGACGCACAGCGCGCTTTGCGACGATGTGTCAACAGTGTCAACACTGTCAACATGTTCATTGCAACTTAGTATCGCTACTCATACTCTGAACATATAGAGCTTAGTGTATAAAATTTACTCATAAGTTCAGTAAACAAGCGTCAAATGAAACGATAACACATACACTAGGTAATTAATTTGACATTATCTTTGTGGGTGTGTTCAAACACGTCATACGAGCTCTGTTTACATGTGTTCATCACTAACACATATAACGTAAGTATAAAAAACGATCGCACCATATATTCTCCATATTGGCTTTGTATTTACTACAGGCACAGAGGTTTGAGCGCCCTATTCAGCATTATCCTCTGTAGCATGAAGGCCACTAGTACAATTATTGTACCATTATTGTAACAAATAAGTACGTATATATAAGTAAGTGCCTACTTAAACAATGTAGTTAAAACCAAGAATTACACCTTTACTAGTTAAACTAATAAAGGTTAGGAAAATAGTGAAATGACAATTCCATTTCAGTACTTAATTAGTGCACATCTTACATGTATGTGTGTGCGTATACCTTTTATAATGATAAATAGCTGGTATTAAGAGGTCACCGCTGCGCTGTCGTATCTTGTCGGTGGGAGACTGGGTCAATGTCCTTCCAGATTACATTTTGAGTGTATAAAAATTCGCTTTCTATTCAGCCTGAAACAAAAAAATGATATTATAATGTCAAGTTGACCTAATTTTATGGCGGGCTGACAGTATACATTTGTAAGTATAACTGTGAAGTCTATAAAGAGCCGCACAAACACAAGTATATTTGACAGCAATGCATACATTGGCATTTGGCACACAGATGAGTCGATGTTTGTTTGTGTGCATGTGAAGACTTCACGTGGTGGACGCGTGCGTGAGCGATGATCAATGTTCACATTCCAGCGTGCTTGGAAGTATACATACATACATTTTTCGACAAGAAAACAACATCGTTACGGGAATTTCTCCATTCACATTACAAAGTAACGGATAAGTAAGAAAACGCGAAAATTAATAATTAATTCGAATTAACTAGTTTGACTCCCTTTTTCTTCTGCGCTAGTGCTGTTTCAGCGATTTTTCTTAATTAACACTAAAGGTACCAACATGTGTGCGAGGGATATGGCTGTCAACCTCACCTTCGGCAACCAAAACGACCCACAGGCGGCGTGCGTTTTAGTCGGCTCGGGTCCGACATAACCTCTTCCACCGGCCCCGGTGAGGAGATATCCGTGGGGATTTTGCCCACGTAAAAAAGAAGTACCAACATCTATAGTTCTATTTATATTTTCCTCTATTACTGTGTACAACAATATGTAGTTAATTTAAAAATAATCAATTACCTATTCCTAAGTCTCCGGAATTAGAGTGCCTATTTTATTAACGATAAAACTACAGCTAATAGTTTTTAATAAGCTGATCATAAAGAAATTTATTGTCCTTTGGCTCTTGGAGCAAGACGGCTTAGCTAGGTTATCTCCACTCTACTGAATAGGACCACGTGCCAAAACAGAACACTTTATGATCTCATAAATTGTTGACGAAATGAACTGTTGGTTTAATGAACTCTTAACTTATTCAGGGAGTAACTGAACTTTTGATATTTTAAACTTTTCACCCAGTGGCATTGACATATCGATTGTTGATCTAATGAACTGTTGATCCTCCCATTAATTTGAAGGTGAAACCTACTAACCTACCTAATAGTAATAACGCAATTTGTTCCCTTTGCAGTGATTGGTACTCGATACTGAAGCCGTAACTTCGGAACTGGACATGACAGATGTAATTAACACTACGCTCTGGAAGGATTATGGATGACCCATTTTATTATGGATTCGCGAACGTGTCCACTGTACACTATTTTGTTTTGTCTGAGTTCTAGATGTTTGTTAAACATAGCAACGTCGCAATCGGACACTTCATTATATCATTATTAAATATTATAGTATATACCCATATCTATATTGCATTTGGTGGTCACCTTCACCTGTAGCTCATTTAAAGATATGCTTTATTACCTGTCGAAGTATTGATATAATAAGGAGAGGCTTTGAGTGTTGTGACACTTGCATTTATGACGTTGCAGTTGTCTTTAAAGATATTTGACTATAAACCTTGATTGCATATCAGTAGTGTTGTTCTATGACATAAAATTCAACGTAGAGCCTTACAAGATGAGTGCCGTGTGGACCAAACTCGATATTAATAGGGATTTTCAATTGATATTTTACAGAATAGCTGTAATTCAGAAATAGAGCCTTGTTTATTAGTAGAACAGTATTCCCAAGCTGAAAATATACTTTGCATGGCTCTCTTTCGCTTCTCTCTTTTTATGAAGTTGTATTAATGATTATTTATAGTTACACGGTAGCCTAGTGGTATGGGTAATGGACTGCTGAGACGAGGTCTCGGGTTCGATCCCAGGTTTTACCATGGCACACACTAATGACTTTTCGACGCTTTTCGAAGTTATGTGTGTATTTATCGTAGGTTTATAAGTGCCCGGTTAATGGCAATAGGCTCGCCACCTATTACATTGGGACCTAAACATAAACTGGCGAAATGTGGGTGCTAGCACCTCTGCCTACCCCTTCGGGGATATAGGTGTGAGTTTATAATAATAATAATATATTTTACAGAATAGCTGTAATTCAGAAATAGAGCCTTGTTTATTAGTAGAACAGTATTCCCAAGCTGAAAATATACTTTGCATGGCTCTCTTTCGCTTCTCTCTTTTTATGAAGTTGTATTAATGATTATTTAGAGTTAATACATATTACATACTTTACAATCATGGACGAACAGAAAAATGTTGCTATAATTACACTGTGTTGTTTCTATTGGTAAGAGTGCCGTTTAGTATTTATTTCACGTCACTATGGTAGTGTAACCACGTCTTGTCGCCGCATTGATATACCTCCTGTTTATTTGGTCGGTTGAAAAACCCAATTGGCACCTTGTATAATTCTTGGAGCAGTGGCAACATACTAGTAATGATTTTGCAAGTGTACTGTATGTACCCGTGACATAGAAAAAAAAATCGACATTTGCATTTAAACTATCATGGTCACTCACATCAGTATTCATGTGTCTTTGCAAAAACAACCGGGAACAAGCCAAAATGAAATCGCGAGTGGATACAGTAAGCATCGTGTGTCGTGAACGTGATCGAGAACGGGTTCGAGTTTGTAGTGAGAGTGAAACCAGTGGTAGTGCAGATACCGCAGTAAAAGAACTAGAAAGAGGGTAGATCGATATATTGTCTGTTCACCGCCAATACTCCAGTTCCTCCGTGATCATGGTGCTAGCAAAAGCGCCGAAATATCGGAAACTCGAAACAATACAACATGGTACTATACATATATACAATAATAGTATTGTTTCGAGTTTATTTTGATACTGATCTTCAATGTCTATGTGATATTTCTTCAGATGCCATAATGGAGTTTCCATAATTTTACATCTTTTAGCATTTAATAAAATTAAAAGCATTATACTTATGATTCATAGAAATAACCTTTAAAATATTTTAATAGTGTCCTTTACGAACCAGCTCAATAACCGATATCATCCTTCAATTACTAGTATCATACACCTACATTTTATTACCTATGTATCAGAATAATCGATTTTAATTAAACTACGTACTAAGTCGTAACAGAAACAATAACAATAAAATACTAAGTGTTAAATTTACAACTTCTAAGAAATCGTAATGTGTCGTATTTCATATTCGTTGATTACTATCGAATGGTCGTAGAAAGTTGGACAATGCACAATGAAAAATTATTTTAGTGTTTATTTTAAACTTCAGTTGTAATCTGTGTATACTTAATGTTAAACATGTCTTTATTTGTACAAATGGCTTCAGATATTACTCAATATACCTGACCGTATTTTGCAGTACAAATTGATCATGGACTTAGATCTCTTGGGAAAACATTTAGTGAAGGGACAGTGGACAGTTTACAATTAATTAATAATTAATATTGTATGTATAACACTTTTACTTGTGTAATATAATAAAATGTATTCACACCTTTAATAAAAAAATGAAATAACACTTTATTCTGTATATGGCAAAATATTAAGACAAAAAATGTCTTGTAAACTGTCCACTCACTAAATGTTTCCTCAGGAGATCTCAAAATCATTGTATACTGTACATACATACATGTAGTTTTAGAGGTACATTACCACTATTGCTGGAATGAAAGATTACCAGGGACTAACTGCATTAAACTTGTTTATTACTGGATCGCGCCTCCACTGCGCCTCCGGCTGTCAAGAATTTTATGTAGTTTTGTTGGGGTCAAAGAATCCTAAGCATTGATAGCGTTGTGGTTAGGGAGTCGGCTTTACATCGAGAGCACCTGAGTTCAAATTCATTCCTAAAAAAAGAAATTAACTTAGCGTACTTAGTTGGCAGGAATACCTACTAATAATTTCGGGTACTAATAATCTTTAAAAAAAACATTGTTATGTGACAATCTAGCATTAGCAATGATCAAGTTCGTTCAAACCACTCTTGACCAGTTTAAACCAGTGAGAAGCACAAAAATGAAAGAAAATGTTAATCCAATGATTGATGGTTCACATTATCATGTATACTATCTCCCCGTAGCACGACGATCTACTAACGGAATCAATCCGAACGATTGTGTGGCCCACCATTACTGGGGACTTAATTTTCTGGCAAAAACAAGCCTATATAAGGAGGCCTCTCCTTGTCTTCGTGCTACTTATACCTGTCGTTCACTATTAGCTCATGCGTTAGCAGGTGTATGTTAAAAAACCTTCATGTGGAGATGAATTGAGAATACCTGGAGAAGCTCAGTTTTACCATTCTTAAATATAAGTACAATAATATTTTATTGTAATTTACATGAATTGACCGTTTCACAAAAAAGAAAGAGACCTAATTCGGCTAACATAACTAAGATAAGATTCACAGGTATACGATCTGATATACAATATGATTACTTCCACATGATAGCCCTTACTTAATTCGGTTTTTTTTATACGTCCTATCTCTAAACCAAGTGTAATTACCTAATTACATTAGTTATCCGTGAAAATGATGCTTGTAATTAGTGCTTATATGCTATTAGAAATGATAAACTTTATTACCAATCTTACAATCCCAGGTGTATTAGCAGCCGTGAAAGCATATATCGAGACCGCCAAGCTAGCGACCACCATTTTAGCAACATTGACATATCTATTGCTGACCTTCAGAGCTTAAACCTCAGTTGCAGAGCATCAGGCTAGTTGGTGAATTTGTATAAAAAACTGTATTTTTTTTATACCATTTACAAGACAAGCACACGGCCCACCTGATGGAAAGTGGTTACCGTGGCCTATTGGACGTGTGCAACACCAGAGGCGTTACACACGCGCTGCCTACCCTGAAGAAACCTTTTAATGCCCCTCTTGAAGAACCCCATATTGTAGGCGCTTGGGAAAATCGTAGCAAGAAGTTCATTCCACAGCTTGAGTGTGCGGTGGGTTGAATTTTCTTTCATATCGCACAGTGCGTACTGTCTCAGGTCGCAATGTGTGAGGATGAATTCCCTGCCTATAGCGAGCAAAAATTAGCGATGTTTTTAAACTTACAAGAACTAAAAGAAGTGTTACAACAACAGTACCTTGACCATAATATGGATTGTACAAATCCCGGAAGAAAACTCAACCAGGGATCTGTTACAACAACGATATCTTGACCATAAGATGGATTGGACTAATCCCTGAAGAAAACTCAACCAGGGATCTGTTACAACAACGATATCTTGACCATAAGATGGATTGGACTAATCCCTGAAGAAAACTCAACCAGGGATCTGTTACAACAATGATATCTTGACCATAAGATGGATTGGACTAATCCCTGAAGAAAACTCAACCAGGGATCTGTTACAACAACGATATCTTGACCATAAGATGGATTGGACTAATCCCTGAAGAAAACTCAACCAGGGAACTGTTACAACAACAATACCTTGACCATAATATGGATTGGACAAATCCCTGAAGAAAA
The DNA here is from genome assembly GCA_963662185.1 of Eilema griseolum. Classification (NCBI taxonomy): domain Eukaryota; kingdom Metazoa; phylum Arthropoda; class Insecta; order Lepidoptera; family Erebidae; genus Eilema; species Eilema griseolum. Next base: position 20,895,131 of record OY759230.1, on the reverse strand, counting down.
CTCAACCAGGGATCTGTTACAACAACGATATCTTGCCCATAAGATGGATTGGACTAATCCCTGAAGAAAACTTAACCAGGGAACTGTTACAACAACAATACTTTGACCATAATATGGATTGGACAAATCCCTGAAGAAAACTCAACCAGGGAACTGTTACAACAACAATACCTTGACTATAATATGGATTGGACAAATCCCTGAAGAAAACTTAACAAGGGAAATGTTACAACAACCTGTACCTTTACCATAATATGAATTGGACAAATCCCTGAAGAAAACTCAACCAGGGATCTGTTACAACAACGATATCTTGACCATAAGATGGATTGGACTAATCCCTGAAGAAAACTCAACCAGGAAACTGTTACAACAACAATACCTTGACCATAATATGGATTGGACGAATCCCTGAAGAAAACTCAACCAGGGAACTGTTACAACAACAGTACTTTGACCATAATATGGATTGGACAAATCCCTGAAGAAAACTTAACCAGGGAACTGTTACAACAACAGTACTTTGACCATAATATGGATTGGACAAATCCCTGAAGAAAACTTAACAAGGGAAATGTTACAACAACCTGTACCTTTACCATAATATGAATTGGACAAATCCCTGAAGAAAGCTTAACCGGAGTCTAGCCAGATTCATTGGATTGGACTATACATTTCTCTGGCTTATTTTATTTTCACGATATGTTGATAGAAGTATTAACAAATCGTGATGACGATTTAATATCTTAAAACTTTCTATGATCAACCAATTTCCATATCTAAAATTACTCTTTTGAATACGTATTTAAATGATGATATTTAAAAGTGAATTCTATTCTTAGAAATAATTTGATTCATTGCCAAAAACTATCCACTAAAGTTATTACACAAGCCCATTTAAATATTTAAATTTATTTAGTGTTACTTTTGTATTGGTTTCAGTCGTTAACCATGTCTCTTTTTATTACATTTTGAAACTCAAATATTACATCATCGTTTTACCTAACGCGGACGTATTGTCTCTCTGAAGCATCATCCAAACAGTGATCAATTATTTCTTTATGACGTTTTAATCGCATGTCACATAATGATTTAAGCAAACACATATCGTGAACCCAAATATAATATATTTGTCTCTTACGCATGTCTTTACGCATTCAACGCAACCACGTCGTATTTTTATTTTATATCACTTACATAGCAGACAAGCACACGGCCCACCTGATGGAAAGTGGTTACCGTGGCCTATGGACGTGTGTAACACCAGAGAAGCCACACTCGCGCTGCCGACTCTGTAAGCACCGAGTCTCTGTGCCGTCAGTGTAGAGGACAAAGCAGGACAAGCCTTTAGTCATCCCACTGACAGCACAAATTCTCCAGTGAGCTCTGGCTACCCTACTCACCGCTGGGAACACAACACGAAGTTATTAAAACCGCGGTATTTTGTAGGGCGGAGGAGGTACTTCACCAGTCGGACTGTTCAATTGGGCAGAAATACCGCCGTGTCCAACCTACTCTTTTTTCTGGTCCAGTGCAATTCTCTTGCTTTTTTTATCAGACTTATGCAATCATATCATTTCATAACAATATAATCTCGTTATTTAATGTTTTCTAAATTATCATCAAAATAATAATTTATGATATAAAAGTTTTACCTGCGGATCTGACCACCGCAATCACAGGGCCGTGTGGCCTACAACGCACTTTTGTATTCATTGTCAATACCATTATATTGCACCTAAAGTAAAAACGTATCTACTATAATTATATCAATTCCTCGACCTCTGATACACATCAGTGTAAATAGTTATCTAAAGTACTTATGCAAATCATTACTTTCTCTTCAATTTGTGTTTGGCGATAAGATTAAGACCTGCAATGATCTTATCACACTCACACATATATTTTGTGTGTCATCTTGCGAATAAGATGATATGATATCACAATGTCTCATCATTACTTTATTTTTTGGGACATAAGCTACAGAAATATAACATGAATAATATTCTGACGAAGCTGAAACGGCATAATCTCATTTATGATATGATTTTAGTCGATAAAGAATAACATCCTGTCCTGTCTTCCTTTTTTATTATTTTTGACGAAGTTAATAAGAAGTAGGGGCTTATCCAGTGTGTAGCTACATTGATACAACTAATAGATACTAATACTAATATTTTTTACAAAAAACACAACTAATTGTTTACAGAAAGTCGTAAATACAAATTACTTCCATCAACATCAGTGATAAAAGCTTTACAAGATTTAATACTAAACATATACACCGCCTACAAATAGACAATATAATTTTTCGAACGCCTTTACGAACCATAGAAATTAATTTACTATTGATAAATGACTGAGAAATAATCTTCCTTAGAAAAAGATCACGCTGGCGACAGTTCGGATGCCCTAAGCTCTGCTGATTAGGGTAGGTTCGAATTGTCGTATTATTTAATCATTATTATCTAGTTTTATTGTATATTTATATGAATTGTCAATTGATAAAATTTTATCACAATGCATCGTATCGTGCTTACAATATAATAGAATTCTAAAAATACTTCAATTAAATACCGATGTGTACATGTCACCATTGATCAACAACTATTGCCATTCATTGATAAGGAAGGACAGTACATTTTTTTTTATACCACTTAGGTGGCAGATAAGCACATGGCCCACCTGATGGGAACATCTCGTTGATTCACTATATGAAACTGGTGTTTAAACTAATTTATAACCACGCAGGTAATCTGATGTCACCTTATACCTCTTATACATCTTAAGCTTCGTAGATTTCTTTTTTTTCTTCATGCATCCAATATAATACGCTACGCCTAGAATATAGGTGAATAAATATCTTGACTGTTCCTGGTAATAATGCAACTTCAAGGTGTGCAAAAGGAAGGCTCAAGCGAAATCCAAAACTGTACTGTTTTCCTTTTGAGAATTATTCATTTACTAACATATCCGATGATTATAATATTATTTACTATACGTACAATCAGTGCCAGCTACTGCCAGCCGCCAGCTGCCATCAGATTTCAACGCACGCCGAGCGGAAATGTGAGTTGTAATCACAGATATCTTAGTTGTATTACTATTTGCGGGTAAAGCAAATGCTTTATGATTGCCCTTGATATATACGTACCTACTTCTATAGAATCTACAACGTATATGAACGTATAAAATACTTCATATACCTGAACACGATTGAATCGAGTGATAATCACGTGAATACCCTGTGAGGTAAATGTTTCAGCATATATACACTAGTACGACATGTTTGCAAGTTACTGAAGCCAAAAATATTCGTACATGCAACCCTTGTATCCTCGATGGCGTTTGTCCTCTGTGTCAAATATATCTATCTAATGGAATTATGCCAAAATATAAACATGCTGACACAGTACCGTAAACACTCTTTAAAAATGTATTAAAGTAATATAAAATTATGAGTTAATTTGGTTGAGTTATCAGATTCTAAATCTACAACAAATATTTAACTTGCATCAAGGCATTTAGTGTCGACCTTCAGATTCGTACTTTTACCGCTACGCCAAAACGTAAATAAAATCCTGGTAAACAAAAGAACGAAAAGATAAACTGACGTCTGCCCTTGATACGTGAATGATACAATTAAGATCAATTAAAGGATTTGGAAAATATTTATTAAATTGTAAATATTTCCTACTTAGATGATCTTACAAAGTATCTAAGTGTTTTCCTCTACGCCGTACTCTAGTTTCGGACGGTCAAGAGGAATTATGATGTGTCATAAGCTTATTTGAACATAGAACATTTAATACTCGTACGCATTTTCCTCAAAACTACATATTTACATAGAAATAGGATAGAATCAAATAGATACACCATCATCACTCTCCTGCCCTTATCCCAAGATTATTTGGGGTCGGCGCAACATGTGTTCTTTTTCCATTCATCTCTAGTTGCAGTCATTTCAACATTCACTCCCTTCTTAACCATGTCATCTTTCATACAGTCCATCCACCTCATTTTAGGCCTCCCTCTCCCCTTGTAGCCATCCACTTCCCTAGTTAGTGCCTTCCTTACGACATTACTTTCATCCCTACGCATTACATGCCCAAACCAGGACAAACGAAATAGATACTTACACATAAATAGACAAATCAAATAGATACATTATAAGTTATTCATTCAACATTGGCTAGGTATAGTCAGCATCAGATCGATCTTGCAGCAGCAGATGTAAAGAAAAGCTTGCAAAAATATCAACTCTTAGATTATTAATAGGTATCAGCTTAATAATTCTTTAGATAATACATTTTTTTTTAATATATTAATTTGGACAATCAATGTCAATGACATGATGTCATGTTAAAAATCATCAATATAAAATTTAATTAATTAAAATAATACTAAATAAATTAAAATTATCAATTCAATAATCAATTTGAATGTGAGTTTGAATAAATCTGTAGAAACAAATTTATTGATGCAATGGCAGAAGCGATATTTGACCTACGGTGATCACGGCTACGGCCAGTGCCTTTGTGTACCTAAGTTAATCGTCAGATAGTTCAGAGGCAATCAGAGATTTTGCAAGTTAACTAGTGCTATGGAATATCACATGAGTATCAGACAATAATACAATTTAATTTGGTTATTGTGACGGGACGCCACGGACGCCGCTCCCAAGGCAACGGGCTCCTTGGCAACCAGCTGCCATAAAAACATCAAAAATATTTTTCAGTTCTATTTTATTTATTGTTACAGTTGTTTTTAATTTCTATAGTGTTTTTGTATATATGGTGTTTGCGGAACTATGTGTTAGTTTTAAGTATTTTAAGTGCCCCATTATCTTTTGTATATTACACATATGTTGGATAGTGATGCGGAGGTAAGTCAACCTACTGCATCGCTATTGAATGTGATACGATGCCCTCACTGTTCCCAAGCCCGTTTTTTAAGAGAGAGCGAGGTTTAAAGATAAATAAAGAAGAGAGATAACTAAAGAGAATTCCTCGCGGTGCAAAAGTTTGTCAAACTGCATAGGTCTTGTACTCTGAGAAAATACTAAAACAGCTTGGGAACAACTCACCTTCTCGTACAAAATTTTACATATTAGAACAGACAAGGTAGACAGCCCACTGACCAACAACAAATTCATTGACGTCTCAAATTAGTAGTAATTGTAGCACCATTACGGAAAATTTAAACCTAATATACTCCGTTTGAGATTTTTTTAAATGATGTTTCTGACAAAATTTATACTATTTCTAAATTTAATACATTAGCTCCTATTATCAAAATAATAGAAAAACAATCTCTTCGTCTCCTTGGGTCCCCAGTCTTAGAAGATGCCTACACCTCTTTTGTAGAGGAAAAAATTCAAAATTTTAGTGACATTTCGGACCGCCTGCTCAAAATTAATATCCACTCGGCTTTCACTGTTCTTCGGTACTGCCTTTTCGTTCCTAAATTCACCCATGCTCTCAGGTCTGCAACATTTTGGAAACATTTAACAATTTTGGAAAACTTGGATAAAATTATAGAAATTACACTCACCAAAATGTTAAATGTGGCCTTGAATGACCGAGCTTCACTACAAGCGTCTTTAACGATTCGCTTGGGTGGGCTCGGTATTCACAAAATCTCAGATGTCAGCTTACCGGCATTCCTGTCTTCGGTCTATAGTACGGGAGAATTAACTAGTAAAATCCTTGCACCTACACTAGTTGATTCTGAAGTACTGTGTAAGACTGATGCAGTGAATGCTTGAAAAATTGCATGTCCAAACACCAATCTTCCGTGGAACCTATTCTAACAGCGTCAGTAGGACGGGTCGCTCTGCAGCTTAGTAAGACAAAATTTATTAAATACATGCTCTAATACTGCTGGGCGTGCTCGTTTACTTGCGGTTGGAGTGTGGGAATCGGGTTTTTGGCTACAAGCTCTTCCGTCATCTAACGTAGGGACTATGTTAGAGGACACTACTTTCCGTATCGCAACGTGCCTTCGCTTAGGTGCGCCGCATCAATGCCGTTGTGGAAAAGCAGTTGACCGACTCGGATACCATGGCCTATCGTGCTGCAGGAGCGCTGGGCGAATTCCATGGCATGCCTGCCTCAACGACATAATCCGCCGTGCTCTTGTCACCGCCGGTGTGTCGGCTGTGCTTGTGCAATGGCAGGAGAGCGGATGGTATGTCATTAATGTCATGGAAAATGGGTAGGACTCTGGTGTGGGACGCAACATATGTCGATACCATTGCCCCTACCCATATACCTGGCACGGCTGGCTTTGCCGGTGCTGCTGCAGCTTCTGCAGAGGTTCTTAAGCGGCGCAATATTCCAATCTCATTGGTGATTATGAATTTGTGCCGTTTGGAGTCGAAACGTTTGTAACGTGGATTCCGAGCACCCACAATCTCTTCAGGTAGATTGCGAAGCGTATGGTCGACGTTTCTCGTGACCAGAGTGCTGACCTTTTTTAGATCAGAGAATAAGCATTGCCATACAACGTGGCAATGCTGCTAGTCTTCTGGGAACGCTACCACAAGAGACATGCGATGCGGAGGAATTCCACGACACATTTTAACTTTTGTTTAATTATTATTTTTTATTAATGTATAACAGATTTAATTAAACATCATATTTCTAATGTAGTTAGTTACATAATATAGATGAGATCTCCATTGTAAATAAAATACAATTTTTAAATTTGATTCTATTTCGCATATTTGAACTCTTTCAAATCTCAATTATTTCCTTAGTAGGTATTAAATAACAAATTTTATTTCTCACCAACAACCAAATTACAAAATATAGTATTTCGCTGGTGCCTGTTGTAGGTAATAGATTACCTGTATTTCTGGTCACCAGGATTACACTATAACACAATAAGTATGTTTTGCTCAGAAAATAAATTAAAAAATAATTGGTTTTGGTTCAAATTATGCTATCGTTTAATATATATATTAATTATTAGTATTAGTAGTGAACTACCTCTACAAGATGCAGGGGTGAAAAGTAAATTTTGGAAAATCATAGATGTTTATGGTAAAATGTGAGTGTGCAACGTGAGCATCGTGCATGCATATCTACCTACCTTTTAGGGGTATTCTTTATAATAACGAATGTATCCATAAGTGCCTACGTCCTACGCTTAGATGAATTTATTTTTTTAATTTTTTAATTCATTTAAGGTCCTACGTATGTTTGTGTTCCAATTAGGAATTTATTGTGCCAGAATATTAATATCCTTTCGTGGTTCATAAAAACCTAGTTAATGTAATAGACCAAAAGCTTGTCCTATTTTGTCTTTTACACTGACGGCACAGAATCTTTCAATGGCCCGAGTGTGACTCTCTTGGTTTTGCACATGTCCATAGGCCACGGTGACCTCTTTCCATCAGGTGGGTCGTGTGCTTGTCTGCCACTTAAGTGGTATAAAAAAATTAACCCAAAGTATCTATTTGTATTTTCATAATGTACCTATTTCCGGTCAAATTCAATTATAGACTAACATAATGCCTATCATCACAGGTTTATATCATTTAGGTATAGTTTGGAAGTCAAGTCAAAGTCCACACGTGACTATGGTTCATACAATGAGATTTCAAGGTCGGGTAAACATAGTAGGTACCTATTTTATTTTTAGGAAGGTCAAAGGCTTCATCATCACGCTCCCACTCAAGGGAACGTAGCAGTAATCATAAATGTCAACAAATCATTATTTACTTTTATAAAATAATAATTTAGCTACTTTTAATCCCAGGTGAAGCTGCGAGCATCATCTGTTTAAAGAATAATGCTTGAAGTGATATAAGTACTTAGTATTATTATTATATTTTATTAGTAAATAATCAACATAATTATATCTCCATGATTAAACCTATAAATTTTGCTGTAAATTTTACGTGATAATATATTAATTTAATTAAATTACATTACACGAGTATTTAGTATTATTCTAAGAAACTAAATTTACAGCAGTCTATTCAAATAACAAATACTTAAACTTAATTTAGGTTCCTTGATTCTCAATTCTAAAGACACCTTTACAAAGTGTAATTTGATATTTAATTTGGTTTAAACATGAGCTCTTAAATTAGTTTACTTACCTAAATTTCCTGTAATTAAAATCTAAACTTTATCAGAATTAACCGGTCAAACGGTTATACTTATTATGACCCTATTTTAAAACAGTGTCCAAACCTCCGAACGGTTTTGTACAGCCCTAACAATTACACAATCGTTTCAAAGACTCATTTGTATTTGTGCATGTGAGTAACAATTGAATTAATCGATTTAATACAATACATTGTTTGCCGTTTGATTATGAATTTGAATTTGAAAAGTTTCCATAAGTAGGACCAATAACCAAACAAAGGTAAAAAGTATTGATGTGGTTACTATACAAATTAAGGGTAAATTGGTATCAAGGTAAGTGTAATTAGAAAAAATTACAAAAGGTGTGTTTCAAATGAGTAGTGTTTCAGCCAATGTTACTTTTGCGTGTGTCTATAATGCATGAACCTATCCCATGTAAAGAAGTCTCGTGCATCGCACGGGTCTACCGTTTGTCAGTGCTATTTTTGAAGCATAGAGTCTATAAATAAAATAGTATTAAGAAAATATTCAGTGTGAGTGTACGAGTGTACGATAGTGTCAGTGTGGTATAAGCGCGCACGCGGCACTCGGCGTCACCCGGCGTGTCCCCCGACTCGCTAGTCGCCACCGTTATCGACCTTCTTCTTATCTCCACAAGAACTACTCCACCCGCCGATAAACAAGTAGCAAAAGCATGCGCTCGCGTCGCTTTACCTCATTCCATCACACTCAGTGCCTTGCGATTAGTTCGTTCGTTCGCCTCTTTAACCGAATCGAAACGTCTCGTTCAGTTGCTCATTCGTCGCCGTCGCGCTAGCACGATAACGCACGCGTCCTTCCCGCGCAATGAACCAGCAAGCCAACAACACATAAACCATCCAAAATGAAGCCTAATCGGTTATAACGTTTTATAAACAAAACCAATTTTTAATTTTAGATCGAATATATATAATTTTGTGATATTTAGTTAGTTCTCCGTATTTTTAATATTTATAAATCGTTATGATGAATTCAATATACGTTGTTTAATATTCTTATTTTATTAAAATTATAATTCAGTGCTCAAGATAATCTCATTCCAAATCGCGCAATAATTTAAAACAAGTCTGGTTACAAGAATTGCGATGACAGCAAAAACTCGTTCACATTGGAAGGAATATGGAACAGCACTTTGTGGTAAGTTCATTTTCTAACCTATCATTATAGCATGTGCGTCGGCCATGTGCCGACCGCCGATAGTTGAATGCAGATAATCCAGCTGCCCTGACGCAAATGCTCATTTATAAATTTTAATTACCCGTAAATTCGTATAATCAATGTCATTTCCACTTTGCCACACCGCCCACAGCCGGTCTGTCAGTGTTATTCCACGTCAATAACATAATTTTGTGAAAGCCACCAATACATGTCATGAACGTCATGATATATAGCTTCGTACGAAAAATGCAATTTAATATAATCTGCGATATCGCGGCTACATAGTACATACAATTAGATATTTAGTTCAATATTTACCCTACCACATGATTCTAAATGGGTCTCTAAAAGTTAAAATGTAGTAAGCATTGAACTAAAAAGGTCACTGTTATCATTACAACTCTTACAAATACCACGTTATCAATTCAGTTCGTATATGGTTCAATTTATACTTAACTATGCTGCTTAATAGCCACTACCAGTGCTTCTGATATTTTACAGTTCGAGATTTAATTTGTAAATGAGTTCTAATACATTTTTTAGTACTAAGTACTTATTCAAGGCTATGTATGATATTATTAGTATATACAAAATGTGCATAAATTTGATGATCAGTCCTTTTTTTCATGCTTTGCATACCCTGTCTAGCAAGTCTAACTAAATAATTATATCCTGTTCAGAACATACACATTGCTGATCATAATACTATTTTTAATAAATCAATAGATACAGTGGTTTTAAAATACTGATGTTTCAAGCACTGAGATTACGTTTTTTAAAGTCAGCGTCGAATTTCTTGGCAGCAACATTTTTCACCACATATAGTGTTTGAGTATTTGACAGGCATGATGAACGAATGAATGAATGAATCTGACACGCGTGTTATTTTTTATTTTGTATCTTCCTATTGGTCACTAATTCCATATTCTGTAACCAAAGGTCAATGATATTCATTATACATAACGTACTTAGATATGGTCTGATATCAATACCTACCTAATCTTCAAAATGTCTAATATTGTTTCATAAATGCATACATACCTACATCATCCATCACTAATAATTTTATTACGGGAATTCTGAGAATACAGTTTCTGAAAAATGTCTGCTCTAAAATAATACATTCCAAGAACGAAAATCCTTCATGTTTTCAGACATTTAATGATCATATTTATAAAAGGATTTACTAAACTTTTTAAATTTCTCATGTTAAAACAAAAGGTTCTTAGTAGGTAGGTATTAGCTACGAATATAGCTAGCTCTTGGATATCTGTGCTAGCTACTGTTGGTAACGCGAGTCACTGAACCTAAATTGCGATTAAAGATGAAATAACATTTGTCAGTGCCTAGCAACTAAAATACTTACCTGTAACTTCTGGGCAAAATATTCCATCACTTATTTGTAAGATTGAGTAAAAAGTAAACTTAGTATAATACCATTATTGTCTGTTTTTTATTACGTTTTAAAATAACAACTACACTCACATGCATTACCGACTTAATCTCTCGTTTCAGCAGGCCTTTGTCACTAAAAAATAACATTATTCGCCTGTGCATTGTTAGTATTGTTAGCAATGGAACTATATTTAAATTATTGTAAATATTGTTACAAGGCAACTAAGGGATAGGGCTGTTTAACATCACCCCCCCCCTCACCCCCCCCCCATTACACCCCCCTATTACGTGGGACCGAATACAATGATTGGTGAAATGTGGGTATTAATTCACCTCTGCCTAACACTCCGGAGATAAAGGCATGATTTTTTGTATGTTTTCATAAATAACGATTGTCGCTAAACATATCTCAAAAACTGTGAAAGCGGCATCAACCGCGCCATATATTTAGTTCTTTTGAAGAATTTGTATCATCAGTTAAACGTATATTAAAAGTTCTATACACAGTTGGCTACCTGGCATCCTAACTTATTATTTTATGGCCGGAAGAATTCCATCCTTTGAATCGTTTCCGAGAACGCCGCGTCAGGTAAAAGATACAAAAGGTTCTTTATCGTAACACTGGCGATAGATACCATTAGTGAGAAAAACCCATAGAACAATAAAAGAGCCCTTTAAAAATTATCTACTTTCATAAAAATAGATATATGCAGATGCAATAAAATCGGATTATATTACTGGAAAAGTTTACCTGTTTAGTTCTCAGATCACATAATAAGTTTGATTGAGTTCAGTTATTGGAATCAATCTTCATATCACAGATTTACAAGTACATGTATAGTCATGTTTACCGGATTTAACGCGATCATGGTACATTAACATATTTGTAACACCAGATGATCATAAACAGTAGTAGGTGCCTACCTAGAATGGAAAAGGAAAAGAGAGAGAAACAAGCCTGTAGTACAAATCTAATCATCAACTGTATTCACTATAAAACGTTTCACAATTCTGTGTTTTACGATAGCTTCTGATGAAAATCATAGTACCTTTTTTATTTTATGTACCCACCAGATGAAAAGTGGTTAATGGGGCCTATGGACGTGTGCAACATCAGGGGAGTCACATTCGTGCTGCCTTCCCTGTAAGAACCGAGTTTCTGTGCCGTCAGTGCAGAATACAAAGCAGGGCAAGTCTTGGTCATGACAGCACAAAAACTCTTCTGGCTACCCTACTCACCGCCGGGAACACAACACGAGGTTATTATGGCCACGGTATTCGATACCTACCTATAAATAATACATTTACGTTATATCTTTATCACTTTGATTTTAATACAACACTTATTAGGTAGCAGGAAGCTGTGTTATATGGAAAATGATACTAAGAATCATGATTTCTAGTTCAATATAGATTTGAAATATTCAATGTAAGTCATGTAATGACGGTTCTTTCTAAGAAGATTCTTTAATTACCTTGTTTACATACTACTATGGAATTTTCCATCAAACCTATCAATCCTAACCTAATCTTTATATTAAGTAGATGACATTCATCAATTTATTTTATAAAGGTCCGCAATAGGTAAGAAATAGTTACGAAGACTAATACAGCCTATCGCAGTTCACTGCTAGACATGGGCCTCTCCCGAAGATGGGAGGCTTTGGCCTACTATTTCCTCACTGGTCTGACGGGTTGGTGGTATAATGTGATAAATTCAAACCTCTGAAACCATTGATAATTTATTCTGCTGTCTAGGTACTGCACACTTTAAATGAATCTACATTAATATGTAAGAACATTCATCCTTCATGATATTACAAAAACGAAAGAAAATGCTTTTAAATTCAGTTTCTAAATGTATTTCATAACGTCTGGCAATCACACTTATTTATTGATATATAGAAATGTAACATGTAAACAAAAAATATCTAGATATTGTCTTCTTTTGTAATTGTATTCACTTGTGATATGCATTTATTTATCTGAATACTATAAGTGACATTTTAGAGACGAGATAAAAAAAAAATATTTGTGACTGTACATAATCGTTACAACAATAAGACTGCTAAAGGGATTCTCAAATTTACTCAAGTTAAAGATACGAACCAGAAAACATACAGACTAATAAAAATACTGTTCTAATATTTTTTCTAATCATGTTCAGATTAAAAATTAACATTATTAACAGTTGTTTTACCGGTGATATAAAATATCATGATAATTAATCTAAATACTTCAGAGATAATATTTTAAATCGGATATCTTTTAATACTATAAGGAAATCACTTAACAGGCTGCCCACCCACTCTTGCAATGATTCACGACAAGAGGTACCTGTAAGTAATCGACTGATTTCATGCATCGCAATAAACGTGAACCATCATGTATGACCAACAACTAACAAGGGTTATTATTATGTGTGACATAAACATGGATTCGTGAGAAGACGGTGGATTAAAATTCATAAACATATAAGAAAGAAATGACGTAAAACTAGGTCAACTTAAATATGTCAGATTTTGCGCGTATCTCTCAAAATAAGGGGCCAGTTATGTTGTCACTATTATTGTCATAAATTAAACAACAAAAATGACGATACCGTAATCGATATATTGACCTTGCAATCGTTAGGTTGAGGATGCGAATACCATCTCATAAGAGGCAACTTGAAACCACTCAATGCTGTTGTCCAGACAGATGTTGAATTTACGCATTAACTGTCCAACTTTACACACGTGCACATTATTTATCAACAATATTAAACTGTTGACAGTTACCATATTACTATATGATAACCTATAATATAACAGATAAAACAAAATGAACCTGAGAAAATGCCATGAGAACTGTTAGTTAAAAGGAATGTGATCCTGCTTGCAGACTTCAGTTGATAAGATTCTTGCCGTGGACTAATCCTTAAGTAACACCTGTAATCTGGGATTAGCTTTGTAGTTCTTTGTAATGAAACATAAAGCATTTTTTATTTGCCTGGGTTTCAATATTAGACAACCCAACTGACTCAAAGCTAATTTCTATCTTTTGGGTATATCTTTTCTGTTCTCACAAAATGACTTCTTATAACTTATTACAACTTACGACTAATATACTTTATAAACTTTTCATGTAACAGAAATTAACTATATTTTTTTTACAGTTATAATTATTCTCCATTAGAATAATAAAAACATATTCACACTGAATATAAGATCTTGTAAACTGAAGTTATAAATTAATGACTTTACTAGCACGATGTTTCGTATATTATGTATTTAACCCAAGTTAATTATTGCAACTGTCTCTCTCAATAACAACAAAAGATTTCAATTTTAAATTTTTGTTTCATCCTTAACCTGCTCCAAAATTTTTGTGCAAATATTTGCTACTGAAATGAGAAGTGACAGGACTAGTAATACATCATATATGTAGTTAAAATAATTACATGACTTAACAGTTAGCCAACGTGGAAAACAATGGAACAATGATCGAGTAGATTGAGTTATGAATAGTTAGTGCGCAGGAACTTAAAATTTTATAAGCAGTTCATACATAGTGTGATGTTGGAATATTCATTAGTTCGCATTTGAAATGTAATACTCCTATTTAATGTCAAATTACAAGTAACTTTAGCAAAAGGCTATTGGATACACAAACTTTTGAGAACTGCCTTCAGAACTCTACAAAGTACATTAAGTCATGTTGTTGCATCAGAACCCCTAAAATATGAATCAAAGTTAAGAAAACGATGAATTTTGAAGATTTCGGTTCACACAAAACGTTGTAAAACATTGTTTGGCGTGGAACAATATGTCTAAGCAACAACGAGTTCGTTTATACAATAAACTGCCTTCCCGCTACCCTTAAGCCTAATACACTAGCTCTCGAAAACCGTTGTTGATTCACAGAACTCAAGCTCATAACTGCTAGGAATACAATACTACAGTACTGAGAGACCTTTTCAATATTAGTTTTTTGCTTAACATGTACCTATTGCATCACCTTTAAATATAAAACGAAAAGAAGTGTAACGTAACATTGAGCTACATATATAGATACAATTTCCAAAAAAAATAAATAGAAATTCCTAAGTACTACTAGATATCCAATATCATTGACATACTTTATATACATTACTTACATAGTCCACGATATGAAAAAAGATATTTTGCACAATGACTCTTTGTTGTATAGGTACAGATATTTTTCTACATAAGCATTTTAATAAGTGTGTACGTTTCCGGACTTTGTAAAAATATCCGTTTGTAATTCTGTTGTACACAGTTCACTTTAAAATGTATTGCGCATTTAAATTATAAACTACCGATAAAATGCGCCTAATTACGTCTTAAAGTAGTGGAATAATACCAAATGGAAAACTAAAGGAACTATGTATACGTATCAGTTACGGGAATACGACAAAGTGGTTGCCTCCATATATGGACTCTGTGTTCAGTCGCCTCATTAATAATTTATACCTTGATCAAAAAAATCCTAAGTTCATTTAACCTGTTATTTTCATTTATTTTTGTACCAAAAGTATCACTCATTCACGTGTTGCCAAACTTGTTGAAATTTAAAAAATATATTTATAAAAGTCTTGCATAATAATTCAAGCTTATGTGTGAACTCTTGTGAACCTTCTTATACAGATATACAGGTCTAAAAAAACCTCTTTATTGGAATCGTATTAGGATAATATTTTGTTTTGCGGTGATACATACACGATATTAGAATCTGATTAGTACATGAATTTTTGTAATTCGGCTCATATCAGTGACCATTTATAGAATATTATAGGAATCTATTAGAGCTACTGGAAATTCATGTGACCTTTTTAGACCCGCCGGTCATCGCATTTACAATAGAAACCCTGCAAGATAATTAAACATTGACAGACTTTAGATTCCAATCTGAAGTCTGTCAAAGTTAAATTATATCCTCCCCAATAGCTTTTCGTGCGTTTCTGTATTGTTTGGACATGTAAACAATCGAGTTTTCTTCATAAAAGTTAGAGCTTAAATCAGTGCGTAAACAAAAGATAGGTCTTGCTTCAAAGTAAATTATAAATATAAAGTGCTCCAAGAATGGTAGTATGACTCATAATAGTCATAATGTTAATGTTATTCGTTTTGGGTTCCCCTAAATATGGATTTGAATCCCTACAAGAATGCTTTGCATGTATCTGCTATTTAATGAAATTTAGTCACGCAAAACAGGTAGGTCTTAAAATAAACACCTATTTAACATGTCGCACACTTGTCGAAATAGCAAACTATCTGATATAAAACCATGTGTTCACACACAACACACATACGTGGCTTAATGCGAATTTTATGGACATCAGTTTACAGTTTTGCATTGTCAGTCATCTGTACTCGAATAGAGACTACCGTAGAACTGGTGACAACAGACCATATTTATAAACAATAATCTGGAATCGTTGGAAACTTCAAGAATCGATTCTTACTAACGACGTAGTGTACGTTATTGATGGCATGCGATGGCAAAAAGCCTTTTACAAAAGATAGGACCGAATGAAAGCTGATGTCATGGCAATAAATACAAATGAACGACAGAATGAGTGAATTAGTCACACGTATCACGATAGTTTTTATTTGACAATGAGTCGGTTTTTAAATACTGTTACGTCGTAAGTTTAAAACACATTATGAACAATCATGCATTTCACATTTATGATATTGTTTGCGTAAGATAAGCAAACCAAATGTTCTACTTAATTACAGATTAGTATCTTTCTATTGAATTACATATAGAAGAACGGCATTCTTTTATTTTTTTTATTCTGTAAATACGAGGGATGCAGGTTATCAGTATTTATTATCTTTAGACTGATAACCTGCATGTAATATGTAATGCATGTAGGAACTATCTGTCGGACCGTGACTCGCCTGGAATACTTACCTACGACCAACAATTTCAGAAGTAAAAGTGGTCTCTACTATTTCCGTCTATAATCTATATCTATGTCAATTTTTTCCACATCGGTGAAGCCATTCTGGCATGATCGAGTAAAAAGCATTCGTCAATCGAAATTCGCATTTATGATAGTACCCACTAAATTGAATATTCGCAGACGAATATCATAGACATATCACTATACACCACCCATTGAACCTCCAAGGTCTAGAAAATGGTCCACCAAATAATAATTTGTGGCAATTGTCTTTAATGGGTTCATTACTTGATAAGTCCATCTATCGAAGATCTTGTTTTGATAGTTAACTAAAAACAAGTGACAGAATCGGATCACTATTATGCATCACTTTTTCTTTCCTCTCTCTGATTATGACTGTGGTCTAAGGTATAATATCTGTGAATTATCTAGCTCCTCTTATTACCTTTTCTAATTTCTATTTACGCTTATTGTTACTGAAACCAATAAAAACGTACAAATTAGATAGGAAGTAGATATCCAGATTTGCATAGCTAATGAAAAAGGACGAATGTTGCAGGTTAATAGAAAAATGAAAGGTATAAGACAACTTAAAGCAGTACCATATTCTCAAATTGTTTATAACAAAGTTGCAGTCATTCAAGTTGAAGTTTGATCTGGAAACGATTTAAACGGCAACATATAAACGATGAGACAAAATTCAATAGATCTAGTTCAAAGTATAAATCCAGATCACATTTTAGACGCCACTATTAAAAATTGAGTAAAAACAGTAAAAGCTTTCTCCCCTATTGTAATCGTTACCCACCGGCTGATGATTCAAGCCACTTAACTAATTACCTCCATTTTATCACGGGTAATTATTTTTTACATAACCTCGCTGAATTGTTCACCGAACCGTAACTAAGGAATTAAATAGTAAAAATGAGTGAAATAAATGCACTGACAATCTAATACCTTCTATTATATGGCATATTATTTAATTCATCCATTGTACTACTAGCAACTGGCCCTGGCTTTGCATGTGTTAATTTTGTTCTTTACCTCCTTAAGAGTGATTTTTTCAAAATTCTTCATTAGTGTACTCTTACAGTATAAAAGGCATCGTCTGCCAAAATCTGAACATTATTTCCAGCTATGTAAGCTCTGTATTGATGAATTCTCCATGACAAATATAATTATATAAAACTATACAAAATTATATTTATATTATTAACTATACAGGTAAATCAAACCGCAAGTATTTTTTTAATATAGGTAGCATACAGACTATACAGTGAATAGAGTTATCGTAAGTGATTACCAGTATGTAAACGCCTGCAACGCCAGAAATGCTGCCATCTTCAAATTCAAAATGGGTAGGAAGGGGGAACTTTTCATAACATGTATAGTTACTTAGTATAGATTTATCAAATAATGTTCGTTTCCATTCGTATTCTCTACAAGTCGAAGTAAGTACTAACGTAATATCTACACCAGCATCTGGTATATAAAACCACTCAATAAGCTACATTTTTTATTTTATCACGAATTCTTATATATGTATTATCATTATCACAGACATTAAATTCTTACCGAACCATTACTTTTTATTATAAGGCTACGTTAATATGTCGCAGACAGATAAAATAATTCTCTTATGAATAGTTCATTCTTTGATTAAGTATAGTTATAACATACTATGTGTATGTTTCCGTTTTGCCACCTTTTTTTAACTCGCATTCTTGCACATTTCCTTGGGTGGAATTTCGTAATTACACTGTCACGCTGGTGAAAAGGGAAGTAATTTATTAAATACCAACTAAAGAAATTCTGTTTTTGATAAAAACAAATAGTTCAAGTTCCAAAATAGTTGTCCCTTTTTCCATTGGATTTGACTAGTTTCATATTGCCAACTTTGACCTAGCGTACAAGTGTCTCAATAAGGTTTACTATTGTTTGACAACGTTTGAAAAAGTAATCATTTGACAAGTTTTCATTTTGCAAAAACAATCATTTCACAAAGGTTTCGCAAACGTATTTACTTAGGAAATATTTCTCTTGTAAAATTTTATTTTAAAAATGTTCATTTAGCTTCATCAAGTCAATACATTAATTTATTAGTGAGAAATATTTTTGCAACTGCTGATACTAATTCTATAGATACTTTGTCATTTAAAAAAATACACACTGTCGCTACAATAACAAAGCGAAATAAGTAAAATTCTGTTCTGGGTTTCGTTGTGGTTGCATGTTCCACCCTAACCTAACCTAGTCTTCATTTTGTTTGACCTTACATATATTACATGAGTTCGTCCTGAAAATAAAATATACGATATGTGTACTTATTAAGTAAATGTAAAATAGCTTTTCCAAATAACATGTTTATCAATTTTTTGAAATGATGGCATAATAAAAAAATCCAAGTAAATATTTTGTCTCATGAGTAGTTTGTTAAACAATAGTTTGAAAAATGATAAATTTATCAAGTATATGTAATTTAATTTGTTTTTTGTCAAATGATTGGATACGTCTCAACAGATAGATGTAAGTTCCAAAGAAACAAAGACCCATTTGAGAGCTCCGGACCCAAAGAGTAAAAACGGAACCCTGTTACTAGTAATTGTTGTCTGCCTGTCTGTCACTATACATTATCTCATGAACTGTGAACTGTGATAGGCAGTTAAAATTTTCACAGATGATGAATTTCTGTTGCCGCTATAACAACAAATATTTAAAAAACAACGCTTCTTGCGCCAGTCCGACTCGCACTTTTACGTAAAAGGCTTTTACCCAAATGCTAAAGTTAACATTCACACCCTTCCATTTGTAAATACACACTAAACATGTTCCTACGAATCTTGAGAGCACTCAGCACTGACACTCCAGAAAATGAGTTAGTTATACTTCGCGATTGACGTCACGAGGTCTTGAACCGTCTACAGACGTAATATTCTCGTGTTCATTGGACACGTGCTTCCAACACGCGTGCGCTTATTACACGTTTATCAATAGAAAATTTGTTCACTCCTTAGGATGAACCCAATAACTCTTAATTATTTTGGAATGGGTAATTTTTTTTTTTGTTTAGAACTATTGAACAGATGAGCTATGTCAGCTGGTTATTGCCCTGCCTCCTCAGTTTGTGTCCACTTGAATTATAAATTTAATTTTTAGTTAGATTTGGTTAAACGTTGCCCGTCCGTTTGTATTATTTGAAGAAAGATTTATTATTTGCATCTGTACAAGATGAATTAAACTAATCCCTACTTTACTTAAGCTTGGTATACTTACTTCGTATTTAAAATCTTCCGAAGCTATTCCTCCAGTGCACTATATTCGACTACGTATTTAATTACTCCAACATAAGAACTGCGTCGAGAGAAGCCGGAAATTGAAATTCTTTTACTTTGTGATCGTATATAGACGTCTATTGGAAAGTACTAATAATATTAGTATGGATTTTATTCTCGAGTCTTAAGTTATTAAACTGAATTCCTATATAAAAATCCACTCCACTAGACACGTTAATTTACTGCAGAAAAGACTGTAACCCAAGTCATGTCATCTTAAGTCTTACAAGGCATTCTGACGATGAATTGCATTTTTCCTTCCATTGCCAGTTCGGTAACTTAATATAAATGATGGTGGGTGGAGTTCAAAAGTAAAGTTTACCACTCCAGATGGGTTCTAAAATGGTTGTCCTTAGTATAATGACCTAGATAAATGATTTTAAATGCCTCGCTTAATGACACTGGAATTAAAAGAAGAAAAATAAGTGCATCAGGGTGTGCGTAGTAAGTTCTAATTCTTCATCGTGCGAAAAATAAAGGAGCTATTTCCCCACAAGTATTCCGTTGAAAACTTAAATATTAGAATACACAGCTTCCCAATTATAAATATTGTTACTAAAGTAACAGAGCAATAAAAAGCTACGTAGCTTTGATGTTTCAGTCGTAAAAACTGTAGGTATTATGACCAAGTAGGTTAGGTAGGCCACAGCAAATAATTTTCCTTATCAATGTAGTCCACCAGAGTCAAACAATGAGAGGTCTTAAGGTTTAATGACTAGCTTACGTATACTCGGTAAAATAGCTACAACGAATTTGTTATCGATATCTGCGCATATTAAAAGCCAATGAAACAGTGTATTACTGGCGAACATTCAAGATGGCAATTGATCATATGGATTATCTTATTATCAGCGGGAGATATACCAAGGTACGACTGAGTTTGTGGATGATTTTTAATGTCATTGGTGCTGGCTACAGTTCCTGGTTTTTTATAGTCGGTCCGATTGGCACTGTTCCAAAAAAACTCCAGCAGCGTTCAAATTGAGTTACTTACGACCCTAATGTTACAATTATCAACAAAAGAGATGGTGACTACCAATCAATATTATTTGTACCAGGTAGTGTAATTGTGAACCTCCTTAGTGTTTTTCTTAACTACAGTATTGTATCAGAGCCAAATCGACTAAAACCACACTATTTTCCTAACATCTAAACTAGTAAATTAGAGCAATTTGGCAAAGATTTTGGGTGTTCTTGACCCCGTTGCTGGTAATTTCATCCTTTTGGAAAAGAATAAACTACTTCCTGAGAGTAGAGAGAAAATTCATATCATATCGTATGCTCAAAAGTGCTATCGTTAATACTAATCATGGTCACAGTTTAACTAAATGCTAGGCTAAAAACCTAGAACGTTTCTGAGCAAAAAAGCGACAAAGACGTTCTTCCATTTTTTGGTAGGTATTGGAGTTTCTGCCACCAGAAAACACTTTAAAAATCATTTGATGCAAAGTGGACGGTTCAATCCAGTGGTAAGCCTGAATGACAAGGGGCAGGCACACTTGTTCTTAGCTGGAATATATCGGGTTTGTGTCTAGTGATGGCACGGCACCAATTAGCATAGTCGAAACCATTGTCTCAAGGGAAAGACTTCTCACACAAAGCTTTCCATAACCTGAATATCTTGGTACCGTGTGAGATTTCAGTAATTTTAATTCAATATCTAAGTATTGTTCTCGGTTTTATGCCAAAAAATTATGTATGCTTAAGTTATTTTCATCAGCTCTAACCCAATGTGAGAACATATTGTTTGTAGTAAAGTGACATTGTATTGTACACCTCCGAAGAAGAAGCCAAATATACCTATATCATACACAACAGCCATTGTTCCATTTAATAGCGGCTCACGTCCTCACTTCGTAGTGTTTGTACAACTTCATCTGAAACGGGCACATTGTCGCACTTTACAATATCATTTTCAAAATAAAAGAAATTATAGGTCTTCTGTATTGTGTTTAGGATTTATTATTATATCTAATTCCGTATAAAAATAATGTTTATATTAGCTTTACAAGCCTTCCACCCGCGCCTCCGCTCGCATGGATATCTTATCTCTAGTTCTACTCAACCGCTTGCAAACAAACGGTATTTTTGGTCTGATCAAGACCTTTCTAACAAAAAAAAACGCATCTAAATCTGTTCAGAAGTTTTTGCATCCATTGCAAACATTTCCAATTTATAATTAAAGGTATAATAGTATAAGATGGATAGATGTGTTCGCTCACCATTCACACGATTGACTTGAAACTTCAGGTTATTTTCAAACGTATTCGTAATACAATCAACACCTAAAAACAAACATTGCAACTCCTGCCAGGTATTGGTTAGTTCTTAATAAAAATCGAAATTTATAATCTTTCTGCTGTATACACACTAACCAAACGAACGCAAAAGAGTGGGATACGTCGATCATTACCACACGCTTTCGAGGATGAATAAGCAATTCATCCTCGAGAGCGTGCGTGCTTTCACGCTAAAATGGATCTTACCATAAAAGCAATTGGTTCATTCACGTTCGTCCGTTAGCCTTCGTTCATTTGATAGTTACCCGATGTTATCTACCTACATTAAAGAATTAGACCACTCTGGGACGATATTTAATAATATATCTTTGGATATATTTATATAAATTCTAGCTAGCTATGAGTCATGTAAACATTTTTGATGTAATCAAGTTGAACTGCGTGCGCTAATATCTACCGCCAACGTGAGTGTTGATGCAGGCTCTATGCCACGCGCAGCGGCGGTTTGCGTCATCGGCGCGGCAGGCGGGCAGTCGCGGGAGGACACACGGCGGCGTGGCATCGTCGCCAACGCGCCGCCAGCGCCCCGCCCCTCGACCGTACCGCAACCTCGTGCTCATCTCACATGCAACTATCAAAATATATAAATGTCGCGCTCATTAAATGGTCTTAGGTGTAATTATTTACACAGTTCTGTTGTTTATCACACTTAATTATATACCAACATTGTAATAAGGCAGATAGATACTTCATGCTTAAAAAAGCTATCTTTAAATTTCATTCGGTTCTTCTCAATATGTAGATGAAGACTATCAATTTTATTTAAAGCTTAATTTGAACGCGATCTAGCACGACCCACCACTAAAACCGATTTTTCATACTCTCGGACCAATTTTTCACCGTCAGCGTACTCATTCTTCATGAAGTTATTGCTTGATTGATCACAACATTAAAGTAGGAACATCTTAACCGTGTAAAATCTGGTTAGTGAACATCAAAATAAAATGAAACGTAGAAACCTATCCATATTTAATATTATAAATGCGAAAGTTACTCTGTCTGTATGTTACTTTTTACACCTAAACCGCTGATTCGATTATGATGAAATTTTGTTTAGGGTATAATAGACCTTGAGAAAGGACATAGACTATGTTTTGTCGCGATAACCGACATCCGCACGGGCGTACCGGCGGGCAACAGCTAGTATCTAATAATTGCTGTTACGTTGTTACAAAAATGCTTCATTAAATGGAAAGGGTAATAAAAACATATATGAATACCAAATTATATCTCGGTTAATATACGTGATTGTGATCCGATAAAGAGTGGACACACCAGCGTACTAACATCTATACCTATACATATTATTGATGACTGGATGACAGTGCCAACTGGCAGTCAGCAGTCGTTCGTTCTGTGTCTGTTCTATATACATACAACTATAGCGTTTCACTGTTTACGCACAGACTTACAACAATCCGAAACTCGTTCACAGACGAAACTATTTTTCCGCGAGAAACGAGAAAAGCTATTTATGTCGTGTGAGTTACTTTGACAAGATGCGTTAATTCTTAGGCATATTTTTATAGTTGTGTGCGACCTAGGTTTTTGTTTTAAGTAAAACAACTTCCGCATTCCATGAATTACCTACTTTTGCTCACGTGCTCACTTTTTTTATCACTTTTGTTCGTTTGTGAAAATGTAATACGAATTCATGTGGGTGGAATGATGCTTTGTCTCACAAATCACAATAGCATAACTAAAAGCGATACATAAACTCTTTTAAAGTCGATACCTACGTCAAAACATCCAATTGTCATTTAAAACATACCTAGGTAGATGTATCTACTGCTTGAGCGCATTGAATATGTCTTGAGATTGTTTTCGTGTAATATTATATTCAACTGGCAGAGCCAACATTAACCATATCGTTTGTTATGGTTATAGAAACTACATAGGTACTTACATAAATGCCGGTTACGTACACATCTAAAAATCAGTATTCAATACTTCTGCTACAAGTTTGGAAAACACTTTAATTTAAAATCTAGATACAATTAAATAATAATTTGTTTCAACAACCCACTTAGTCCGATGCCCACTTGAGTTAATTTAATGAGAATCAGTTTCGAAACTTATTTCAAGGAGTATTCGAAAACCAAATGTCGAAATCTCTGATCAAAAAGTTCGTCTGAAAATTTAAAGTGATATTCTTCTTCCTCTTAGCGTTAAATCCCAGTAACACCTGAAGCTTTCATATCGGAGTCTGGTGTCCGCATTACCCATCTAACTGTAGTTTTGGCTAAACTTCGATATTTCCCGTAAACTGACCTCTACAACCCATAAGCGATATCGAAGCATTGCAGCTAGACCAGTTGTTGAACTTTATAGGGCTCCATCTACTCGTAACGACTGCCATAGACGTTGGTATGGCAACTAGGACCGATGGCTTAACGTGCTCTTCGAGGCACATACAAATATTTGCACGGGGCAGGGTTCAACCTGCGCCTCCTGCGTAGCGGCCGCGTTCCCTACCGCCACGCACGAAGGATGTCCTAAGTGATATTAAGTAATCGTATCGATCGAAGGAGATAGTTAGGACTTATTTACACTTCAAAGCAGCAGTCGAACACCCCTGGTGGTGTGTGATCAGAGCCTAATTTTTTTTAGATTATTACATATACCGTCATCTCATAAAAGCTTCACTTACATGTGTTATAAAATGTTTTTAACTTCATGCTTAAATGGATGGGAAACTTCGTTTCATGGTTATTCGAAATCGTTTGATATAGTACGCAATAAATCCATAAAGAGCTACCTGAGATGGTAATAAAACTTCACAATTGACGATTATAATCACGCAATCAGAATCACAGCACGCTGATTATGACAATGTAAATGAGACTATAAAATACGGTTCTTACAGAAGCTAATAAATACCGCATCTTTCTAATCACGTATTGACACAAACGTGTGTCATTTGTCTTATTAATTATCAGATACATGGTCGACAAACGTGTCGAGTGTACTGGAGTGGTCAGAAGTTTCCACTAGTGTAAGATAAGAGCTGATAGCGTCGCCACTCCCAAACTTGTTTTCTCAACATTGACTGAAAGAACGTAATACACTCGTATGTATGTTCGTAATCCTCAATCTGTCACTACTGCGTTATCATGATCTTTAAACCCCAGCTCCAATGAACTCTAAACAAACCCACGTTGTTATACTTATATTCATTTATATATCGTGTCTCTTTCATTGTGATTTATATCACTTCAATTATTCTGAGTACATCACACACAAGAACTCTCTGAGAAATGTGATATTGTATACAAATTTACATAAGAACCATAAATGTTACTTATTTACCGTCTGTGACTAGATGTTGAAAATTTACCCTTACAGAGAATTCTCGAATCATAATTTCAGCTATATTTTTATTGTAGTTACCAAAATTTACAAGCAGTTCGCTAAGTGTCTTAAGTAATCTGTGTATACACAGGTTTATGATTTCCGCATTATTTGATAACTCTAGAAAACCGTTGTGTTCTTGTTACTATCGAAGTCCGTAGCGTATTTAGCGAAGTAATTAACGTCAAGGTCCCATGACATGTTCACGTGGTACCTACACATTCTTATGGCACGCACATACATAATAAACTACTGAAAAATTGACTACTACAGACACCTTTCTAGACTGATATCATGTACTTACATGTTTTTATATTTCTCAATTTCGAGTACATAAATCACAATTTTGAGGCACTCACGTTACACACAGTTTCACCAGGAAAATGGACGTAGATATTTTATAAGATACTCAATACTCATAATTATGATCATAGTGTAAACGCCAGTGAAAATGTCAATGCTTAATAGTTTGCATAATAAGTAAAAATTAAAATACATTTTTCTTCTATTTCAGCAACACTCATCACCGCAACAGCGGGTACCTGCTATGGATGGCCATCACCTACCCTACTTCAGCTACAATCACCAGATAGTTCAATACCAACTTCAAGCGATCAAGGATCATGGATAGCCTCGATAATGATCCTTTCTTCAGCGCTAACACCTGTTCCTTCAGCCTACTTAGCAGACCGGTTTGGAAGGAAGACTACGCTACTTCTCGGAGCAGTGCCGTTTATTATCGGTTGGGTGCTGGTCATCTTGGCCAAATCAGTAGCAGTTCTGTACGTTGCACGGATGTTCTCTGGTCTCGGCTATGGCATTGTCTACACAGTTGCCCCAATGTACACAGGGGAGATAGCAACAAATCAAGTTAGAGGCGCGCTATCCACTCTCATCACATTAATGAATAAAGTGAGTATCATAACTGCAAACTGAATATCCGCAAACTATCTATTCTTAAATTTATAACCAAGTAAGGAAGTATAAAACTAACAAACCACTCTATATAGAGAATGAATAACATAATAATATATACTGATGCAGTATCTACTAAATATGATTTTATTAATTTAGATCACAGAATATCACTAATGAACTTCCACAACCGTGTTAATGTAATCAGCCCTATACTCATGCTATGTGTAGAATAGTGAGTAGATATAGTTTAATTAAATATATTAGATAAACCGTGAAGAGATGGTAATTTAGTAACGGTATATGAATAATGAGCCAACGTCTGCAAAATGAACTAGCTCTAAAGTTCAATGAAACAATTGATTAATCCCATCTCAGCGCAATTATGCTGTCAGTGTAAATTGCAATAATGTACCATATCCGTACAGACATTAAGGCAATTACAATCATTCATCTTGTCGGTCGACTTTACGCAAAGTATTTTGGTACTCTTCATCACTTGTGTCATTAGTTCGCTTTCTGCTTCCGTAGCAAGTTATGCGTTTTCTAGATATTATTCATGGAATCACACTGTGTACGTAGTTGTGCAACCAACAGGTGTACGGTTTCCTTTGTTAGAGTCCATTGCACTACATGCATAATCCTCATCTTGTTATGTCGATGTACACAATGCTAACGTGGTAATGAAGTCAGCTATCTCATGTATATAATGTCATTAAATTATTGTTCTATTGCACAATAATCTTATTAATAATGAATAAAAATAAAATAATATCTTTGTTGTATCTTCTTCGACAATATAATAAATAATAACGATAAAGGGATATAAATATTAATACTTTAAAGCTGTGTCGTTGCATTATATAGTTTTATTATATATATATACATTATATGGTGGCAAAATGTATTGAATTTGCATGATCTTTGCACCTGACAATGTTGTCACCAGCTTACCGTTTCAAATCAGTTTAATCGAGTTTATTGAATAAAAAATTGCTAGTTGTCACTTATAGTTTAGCCAGGATAAATTTCCCAGTAAGTAACCATGACCAGTCCAACTAGAGCAAATCTTCAAGCAAACAGTACTACACTTCTGCATACCTACATAATACTCAAAAAATATGGTTAGATATATATTCAACTATTAACAATAATACAATATCTAATCAAATTGCAATGAGTAGGTACTAGTCTTTGTTGACTTTGTTACAGAAAAATATAATAACTTCCGAAAATCATACTTACATTATTGCGAAATTAACCACGCAAATTCCCTCATAGTTCACCCCATCCAATGTTAGCTTTCAGCTTTAATCAAAAGCTATTCAGTCATTCAGTGATCTCCTGTCAACAATTTATTTCCCATTGTGTGTTCTATTTGCACGTAATTAAGGCAATGAGCTCACGAGCCGCTCCGTAAACCGTGACTCATTGGCGTAATTACATACTGTACGTAGTTTATGGCAAATATAAGACTGAAATAACACTTCAGATGCTATTACTTAACAGGAGTGTAAGCCTTGTTTAAGAAATTATGTCTGTCCTAATATATAGAATAATGTTTACGGGAATTAACGCGATCATGGTATTCGTACATACACACACGTCCTAATATTAATTTATTATATACGTATATAAAATACATTAAAATCTGTATCATCGCAAATAAAAGTACATTGTATTATGTATGAGTATGTAAACTTAATTATTATTGTACATAATACATTTGAATAGTACTCTTATAAGCGAAAAATCGATAACAAATTGATCGATCATATTGTAGGTAAAGTTCATCATATTATTAGATACTTGCATAACTTATAATGTTATTTATGAGTCTGTAAAAGAAAAATAATAATAAAATAATAAAAGTCAAAATGATATCAAATTTTATCAATATTCGTACCTAATAGGTACATAGCATAGTGCATTATCACCAAAAGTTTTGTTTGGATGCTCAGAATTTCAGCAGAATTGGGCCATAAAATAAATTTATCACGTTGAGAAGTCCAACATAATCGTACATCATAAAAGTCTTGAATCACTCTATTTATGTACACACGTTATAATATTTAGGTTAAATAAATATGTAAGAGAATTTTTATAAAATATTCCTGTTTTGTTTTTTCAGGTCGGTATTCTTGCCCAGTATTGCATCGGTCCGTTCGTGACGATGCAGACACTCGCCGGTATCAACTTGATCCTCCCCATCTCATTCGTCCTCACTTTCATCTTTTTACCGGAATCTCCTTACTACTACTTAAAATACGAAAGAAGTGAGAGGGCCGAAAGATCTCTGAGAAACTTACGCAGTGGTGATATTAGAACTGAACTGAAGAATATTGAACTCAACGTCCAAGAGGACATGAAGAATCGTGGATCGTGGGCTGATTTGATCACTGAAGCCACTAACAGAAAAGCGATGTGGATTACTCTTGGAATTTTTACTATACAACAACTTTGCGGTAGTGCTGCTGTGGTTGCTTACGCTCAAAGCATATTCAACTACGCGATGAGGCCAGTAAACACAACTCTTGCAAATGGCACTGTTATTGTGAATACAACTTCTGGTGCAAGCATTGAACCTTACCAAGAGTCTATCATACTTGGCTGTGTACAGGTGGCTACCTGCGTTCTATCGGTTATACTTGTCGACCGTGTTGGAAGAAAGCCACTTCTATTACTGTCTGCATTAGGAGTGGGGCTTATGAATGCTACAATTGGAACATATTTTTACTTTGACCAAAACAACCCGTCAGCAGTGGAAAGTCTTAATTGGCTGCCGTTAGCATCACTCCTCGTATACATCGTTTGTTACGCTATCGGGTTGTCGACTGTTCCCTATGTCATCATTGGCGAAATGTTCCCTACAAACGTCAAGTTGTATGCTTCTTGCGTCGCTCACATATACACTGGCATATCGATGTTCTCTGTCCAAAAACTGTTTCAGGTAAGAATCACCATTTAAGTCACTGTTTTATACATATATTGTGTTTTAATCAATGAAAATAGGAATGAAAAGAAACATCAATTCGGTCAATGAAATATTCAGTTTTATACAAATAAATCTGTACTATTCTGATCTATGTTTACAAATAAATTATTAATGAACTTGATGTTTTTGTACATAAAATAATTAATAAATATAAGATAAATGGCTATACAATCACAAGATAAATATAATATTGTATCAATAACGCCTGTACTACACCTGCTCATAACGTCACATGGTAAACTTGGCTCAAACGCAAACTTTTTTTTACAGGTGGTGAAAGATGCATACGGAATTTATACAGTATTCTGGGGTTTCGCAACCTTCTCTCTTATGGGCCTGGTGTTCATGGTCATCATACTGCCAGAAACTAAAGGAAAGTCATTCGCTTGCATTCAGGCGCAACTGCGACGAGAGGTGGCGCGTGACAATGCCGAGAAACTAGCTACCGTCGAGTACTGATGCACCGAGAGAGCAGAGAACTGCCCAGTAGTTTAGCATAAGCTTTACTTTAATGTGTTTTAAGGGATCAAGCTTGTCGACAGTGACTGTTAAGGATATTGATACTTAAAATTTAATATACTTATAACATAGAATAATGTAACAACGTACAGTTTTTTTCTATAAAGTATTACAAAAGTAGCCTGTGTAGGCACAATATAGGGAGCAGGGTGGGCGCCAAGAGGCTCGCACTGGAGAAGGCGGAGAAGTCCTCGGGATCGTAGTCGGCCGGCAAGGCTCGTGAGCTGATCACCTTTGTGTACAGTTTAGCAGAGTCCTTCGCCGTTCTTGTCTTGTTCGGACTTTTAAAATCAACCAGGTACAGGCCGAAGCGGGACCTGCAAATGCATTTACAACAACTGTGAACATGAGTGAAATTAGACATTTCTGACTGAATGATGAGTTTTATTCTATACCAGAGAAGACATTTAATATTAAGTATATGTACCTAAGTGTTTGAGCATCCTTATTTTTACTGGCTGTAAATTTACTAAGATAAATGGAACATAACATTTATAATGTTTGTTTGTTAGCACATTGATTTTTAAATGTTTTAAGGAAAACAATGTCTTATTATATTTATTAAATCATAAATTAATAAGATTAAGTTTGTTTTAGCAAATTCTGTCTAGATAGTACTTATCTATTTTAATTTTGATTCCAATAAAAAGTTTCGAAATTAATATCTACATATTTGCTCACATATTTTTCTTCTCGAGATATTGCCAGTTCTTACTTTTGGACTATAACTTGAAACATAAAATGACAATTTAGCCAGATTCTTATGATACTGAATGCATTAAGTATTTTATCCCAATCACTGACAATATACCACCGGTATAGTTCATTATTATTTTTAAATACAAAAATTGATCATAAAATATTTTACACTTCGCAGTGCGAAATATTTGCATGTCTAATTCTGCATTTAATTCATATCATACAATTCGAACTTAGTGTACTCTTGTAGTGCATCAGACAATGAATTAAGTGCTCATATTAAGTCAATAAAATAACTTTTTACTATACAACCATTTGGTCTATTAACGTAGTTCTCAAAAACTATTTCATCGGCTTAATATATCAGTTAAAAGACCTGTATCCTGTATCCAGTTGACGACATTATCGAAACCTAGAACTTTTGACGCGTCATCTACTAGACCACTGACATCATTTTCTTCTTATTAATGTCTACCTACTTATAACATCGCAGGTTCAAAATTTCAGCCATTACGATTCTGCTGCGTAAATTAATTCTTATTACAAGGAATATATTACGAATATATAGTTCAACCAGTTTTCAAATATAACATCTGTTTATTTTAAATTGCAAATTTTAATTCAAATTCAGCACTGATATCACCGAAATTACTTTAGAATCTAAATATACCTACATTGGTAAATCAATGTCACCAACTTTCCTTCATAAGGTTAAAATGAGATCTGTGCGTTCATTTGGCTCTTTATTCAATCACATCTTATTTAAAATCAGGAATCGTTAAAGAGACATCCTTTCGGAAAATGTCCCCTAGTCGTAAAATGTTCATTAATGACCTCATAAGATAAACTTTACTTTTTTTATACCACTTAGGTGGCAAACAAGCACACGGCCCACCCGATGGAAAGTAGTTACCGTTACCTATGGACGTGTGCAACACCAGGGGCGTCACACTCGTGCTGCCGACCCTGAAGAAACCGCAATTGAAAACCGCAGCAGGGAGTGCATTCCACAGCTTGAGTGTGCGTGGGATTAAGTTTTTTTCATACCACACAGTGCACACCGTCTCAGGTTGCAATGTGTGGGGATGAATTCCCAGCCTATGGCGAGCGGTGCGATGGTAGAATGTTGCTATGGCCATCATGTCAAACAATTCAACTGAGCACTATTAAAATTTACAATTTTCCACAGTATACCACTTTGTTGTGGGCCGTGTGCTTGTCAAAAAAGATAAGTTGAATATTAGACTACGGTTTTCACTTAAACATACCTACCGTTTTATTACAAATCAAAGACAATTTAGCACGATTTGACTAAGTATATTGAAAGGTGTCATCCTTCAATTCACCATATTGTTGGTTCGATGTTCGACTCGACGATATGTACTCTTCAAAGGAATAACATGATTACCTACTACAAAAGCATCACACTCATAATCATGTTGACGCCCTCTAGTGAGGTTCTGTAAAAACTGATCTAACAAAACTGAAGTAGAGAAGGGGTAGAGACAGACACCTTATCTTTTCAGTTACGATATATGATACCTAGATGTCGCTCTAATACATAACGTGACGAGATTCTAGTACGTTGTGGTCGCACCGTGATCATAAAAGCATAAAAACAACATTGTATCCGGTATGTATGACAATGCTCTATATTAAATCAAATTATTTATTAGACTAGGTATTGTCAAGGTTCCTTGTGGTCGTAAATCGTTTGATGTTTAGTTCAAGTCGTGAGTTATTTTTATAGGCAATAATGCTCTACCGTAGAGTTTGAATTAAATACTTATGATGATATGGTAATCAAATGCAAATCAGACAAACCGGCACATGCAAATCCTTGATCCTAGTTAAATACATAAAAATAGATACTACTACTACTCTAAGCACTTGTTCACAACAACGTTTCTGCAGTATTGCCTAAAATCACAAATGAACCAAAATACTTTTCAACTGCTTTGTCCACGAGGAAAAAAAAAATCGTTCACATTATATGTACTAAAATAGGCAAAGGTCTAAAATGCGGACAAAGTTAAATTATAAATTGATAACCTTTTGTTTTAAATATAATAACTTTGAACTGTTAATTAAAAATTACACAACTTTTAATCTACCCATGTACAGTAGATATAAATGTGCTGTTTGTGAAAGCTTGTCTGCTTCTTTCACATGCATGGTAGGTACTCGTATGAACTGGAAGCTTCTATTTTTATTCATTAACATATACACACTACTAAGTCGTTTATGTTTGATGCTTTGTCACTCGGGCATACTGTTATATCTTTTTCAGCCCAATAATACCAGAACGTGGCCACTTCCGTAGATAATATCAATAATAAATATAAAGAAATACCTAGTAGTATTAACTCAATAAATGGAAGAGTTATGATAAAGACAAGGTTCGACAAATAAATTGCTTCGAAAAGTAGGTCAAAGTTATCTAGCTAGAGCTATTACTCACATGAGAGAAAACCACCAAATAATTAAAAAAACTACTTTAAAGATAAGGTAGCCTAGTGGTATGGGTAATGGACTGCTGAGACGAGGTTTCGGGTTCGATCCCAGGTTTTACCATGGCACACACCAATGACTTTTCGATGCTTTTCGAAGTTATGTGTGTATTTATCGCAGGTTTATAAGTGCCCGATTAATGGCAATCAGCTCGCCACCTATTACATTGGGACCTAAAACATAAACTGGCGAAATGTGGGTGCTAACACATTTGCCTACCCCTTCGGGGATATAGGCGTGAGTTTATGTTATGTTATGTTAATAGATACGAAAAATACTTACGTGTAACCATCATCCCATTCAAAGTTATCCATCAGGCTCCATGCAAAATAACCTTTGACAGAACTCTTATCTTCATGAATCGCGTGGAGCAAAGCGTTCAAGTAATGGCTATAGTAAGACACTCTTGCTTTATCATGCACGCCATTGAAGTCTGCATAGCCGTTTTCAGTGACTATGATAGGAGTGTTTTCGTAGGTTTTTGTGATCCAACTGAGTAGACGCCTGAAGCCAAACGGCACCACCTGAAAAAAAAACGCATTTGATTAAGTACATTTGATTCGTGATAGTTTTAAAATATAGTCATAATCTTGACAGTCTCTGTGGTAAAGCGGTAGTGAACACGACTGCTACGCAGGAGGTGTGGGCTTGATTCCCGCTCAGTGCAAATATTTTGGTGCAAGAATATGTATATTTACATTGGTCTGGGTGTTTCTATGTATAATATGTATGTATTTACAAAAAAAGGTAAGTATGTTCATCCGCATTCTAGATTCCATAACGCAAGCTAGTTAAGCTATGCTTACCATGGGTCTAGATAATGTTGTAGAATATTCATTTAATCTCGACATTATAACGCATCTTAATGGCAGGCCCAATGTCATTGATTATTAAATTCAATTTATACCATATGAGGTACAACAATTGCGTGGACACCTTCGTACCGTCAGGCAGGTAGGTAGATACCTATTTTGATCTATATGGAGTAATATTGCTTTCAATGTGATACATAACGAATATTTTTTTATACCACTTAGGTGGCAGACAAGCACACGGCCTACCTGATGGAAAGTGGTTACCGTAGCCTATCAAATCAAATCAAATCAAATGCATTTATTGTTTGTCACAGGTAGTAGAAGATGTTATTAATTACATAAATAAGTAGGTATCACTGTGGCATGTCTGATAAGACGTACAATATGAATATAAATTATAAAATTTTAGAATATAATTAATTGAATAAATGATTATTTAAGCTACTCGTATTACATTATAATTGGCATTATACCAGTTTAAAAAAATTATCAACAAATGAAATTATAGGTGACTATTGTATGGACGTGTGTAACACCTGAGAAGCCACACTCGCGCTGCCGACCCTGTAAGCACAGACTTTCTGTGCCGTCAGTGTACAGGACAAGCCTTTAGTCTTCCCACTGACAGCACAAATTCTCCAGTGAGCTCTGGCTACCCTACCCTCTGGCTATCTGTCTATACTATATTTTGTAAAGCATATTAGCAACCGCAATTACTAATATGCCTTCTAACCCCTCCAACTAAGCTCAATTGCTTGTGCTAGGAGACTTGTTCATGTCATTAGTGTGCACAAGTCTCCTAGCACAAGCCAGGATTTGAACACGGGATCTCGATCGTATAGCCGACTCCTTCACCAATAAGCCTCCCATGCTTCAAAAATTGTTGTCTGTACATTGGAAATATTTAAAAAAAATAGGTACTTAGGGTATTAAATTAACGATCGTGAAACCTAAAATATATTTTTGGAATTCGTGCGATGAACGCAAAAACTAGGTACTAAATGGATCCAGATGGTCATTTTAATAGGAAGATCTTGACACAGAAACTGCCATATGAATCAAATCGCAATAATCTACAACTATGCAGGCGGAGTCACAGGATCGACTAGTGTTTAAAATAAAATAGTGAATTAGGCAAATCGGTCATGGCGAGTTAGCTATATGGCCGTTTTTTCCATATAAGGTATAAACAACGCGAACATTACTCCTGTTACTACTTCTGTTATTACGTATACTATTACTGTTATTATCAACAAGATTATTTTGACCTTACGTCAGCAAAACACCCAGAGCATCAATAATTATGGACAAATTCGTTATTTCATCGTCTATGTCTATATAAATATGTTAACAAAATTGAGGTACAAGTATGTATATGTATATTTTATTCAGAATTTTTATTCTCTCTCTATTTTTATTTTCTTTGGTTTCGCTGATCTCAGAAACAGCTGGACCTAATGTAACTACTAAATGTAACTTTAGCTATTGTTATTTTATAAAAAAGAATTAAGGCAAGCCAGCACAGGTATCAAGTCTCCAATGTTTGAAGGTCAGATATTTTCACCGTAAACATGATACGTATAAATAATATAGACAATTAGCAATACCATGGCCTTGATACGACCAGTCAGACCTAGTTGGAAGGTAATTAGGTATGTGATGTGTGTGTTTGTGTGTATACCTATAAAATTATATCTAGCTACCGACTAGATGTTAGTCTCCTTTCTGAATTCATGCATGCGTCTTATTTGTTAATAAATAATTGGTGCACAGAAAAGCATATTGTAGTGTATAATTTTTTTCACATAATTGAGAATATAATATGATACGAATTTCGTTAAAGGAGACGGGCGCTTAGCAAGGCATTTAAAAAAACTGTGTAATGTTTTTTATTTCGTCGCACAGTAAAATTCTCATTATTGTTTCAGTATATCAGTAGCGTTAATAATTGTCGAGTTGACCCGAGACGGTCACAACCACAACCTAGGTATACCTACTTACCTATCACTGCATTTTCTTTCTTTTAATTTGATACTAAAACTGAAGAAGTTAACGAATATAACCACCAGATGCAGGGTAAGTTACCTGAAAGAGATACCTAGGTACTTATATAAAATGGATAAGTATAAATTACCTTAAGCCAAGATGATGAGGAGTCAGAAGGCCATTTAGGATCTTGTACTCGTACAATACCCACGTCATTCTCGTGAGATGGAATAGCGCCCACTTCTTTATCAGGTTTAGAGAGTAAGTATGTTGTATAATGGTTTAAGCCGAAGAAATCAGCAGTTCCCCTTATGTAGTTTACTTCCTCAGGACTAAACTTTGGAAGCCGAGAACGAGTGAATTTCTGCTGGAGGCTTTTTTCATCAACCAATTTGATAAGCTCTGGAGGATAATTGCCTTCTTTGGAGTACACAGGATGAGCGAACCAGCCCAACTGAAATTAATAAGCAAAAATAACATAATACACACCTACCGTTAGTGATAATCTGATTTTTACATTTAAAGATACATTTGTAAAAAAGCATACATACATACATAAAATCGCGCCTTTTTCCCATAGGGGTATGCAGAGATTACGGATCTCTATTTGCTACGATCCCGACATACTAATCTCGCTTCATTCACTCTCAATACATTCTTCATGCATGCTCGTCGCTTTAGGGTACTCCTGACCTGCCCCTTTTCTAAAACTTCCCCGATTTGGTCCAGGTATGTGCGCCTAGGTCTTCCCCTTCCGACGGTACCATCCACACTCGCCTCATACACCTGTTTCGTTAGTCTTCTTTCATTAATTCTCTCAATATGACTAAACCATCTCAACACTCCTCTCTCAATTCTCATCACTACATCTTCTATCACTCCACATTGCTCTCTTAACACGCCATTTCTCACTCTATCTCTCAAGGTCAAGCCACACATACTTCGCAACGCACCCATTTCTACTCCATTCACTCTACTCTGATGCTTTTTCTGCCACACCCAACTTTCGCTACCATACATAAGAGTCGGCACTAATAATACTCCTCCATGTACAGCCAGTCGTGCCTTTTTGGACACTTTCCGGCTGCTCATAAAGTTGTGTAGTGCCCCATTCACTCTATTTCCAGCTGTCACTCTAGTAGTAGGGATTCACGGGGACTGGACCAACTCTCCAAACCCCCACCTCCCCCTGTCATTCCCTCCCCCCGCCATGCCCTGTCTCTCGGCTTCAGGGTGGCCGTCACGGCTAAAAAAAAAAAAAAAAAAAAAAAAAAAAAAAGTTTGGTGTCTATTCGGGGGTTTTCGGCGATGCCGAGTCGATTGCGCTAATCCGTTTTCGCGTACGACGCACCGTTACAAAGTTACAGAAACGTAATCTGAGGTAATTGACGAACAATTGATAACGGCCGACCCTTGATAACGACCAGCCGTCGTCGCTCAATGTTATCTCGGGTCTGTTGTCTTTTTGTCAATGTCTGCGTCATAGCCAAGGATGACTAAACCTATGATGTAAACGGGTATGTATTTGATTTTAAAAAAAAGTCCTTTCGCAATACTAATGTTCTTTATTATTTTCAAAACAATATTTGAATAAATTACTTAATATGATATCGTTATACAGCGTATTGTTAGTGAACAGGTGCTGGAAATCGGCTAATGACATACCATAATGTTTATAGTATAAATACATTAAACAATATTCGCCACATACTGGAGTGTAATCGTTTTGGATTCGATTAGTGTTGTAATTCCATACTCTGCAATTTCGATCTAAAAACGTACGATGGAAACCTGTGGGTGCTCTACCATAGGAATCAAAGTACTGACCAACTCCATTCGCGTCTATGTGTATAGCAACCCAGTGAGAACCAGGCTTATTGTCGCTATCTAAGTTGCTTATGATATATGTAGGCATATCTACATGAATCGGCAAGCGATTTGCGGCATAAACATTACATTCACTTTTTGAATCCACTTGTCTCAAGTATCTCCGTATTTCTAATGTATTCATGATCGCGTTACGATGTTATCAGGCTCGTAGATTATAAGCAAATAATGAGATCAACAATAATTTAACATATTATAGGGTCTACAAAAACTTTTGTTTTAACTGTAACATGACGTACGAGCTCCCTTTGCTCGCTCCCGCGCATAATAATTTCACTCATAATGAACATTGACCAAATTGGTCTGGTCTATGACAGAGTATCTTAACATACACTGCATTTCGAACATTCACGGTAACATAATATATACAAACACATTGTTAATAAAACAAAGAAATACTTTGTATGAATATATTTTATTGAAAGGATCAATATACAATAATGCAGACTTATTTCTAAAACATATTTAATTCTAATACGCGCTTAATTCTAATACACCCTTAATTTTAAAACATTTAAGTTTACTTAACTACTATAGTCAACAGAAATGTTACGGTTTTTATCGATTTCTATAACATTATCAAATTCTGCATAGACAATACAATTAATAGTTTGTGTTAAAGCCGTATCAAAGCGAACTTCTATTCTTACGCTACCATGTTTTATAAGGTTCCAGTGATTAGAAGCATTCGCTGATAAGTCAGGTGTTAAATCGAACGCTAGCAGACAAAACCCTTTGGAATATTGATCTCTAGATATCCCGTTGCCTTCATTAAGGAAATGTATACCTGTACCCGAGAACAACGTATGATAACTAGAAGTAAAAATATTATTCCCAAATGATGGTTGTAAAGCTTTTGAAGGTATTTGTTGTCCGTCTATGTATAAACAAAATGTACTAATATCAAAATTTTCAAAGTTAAATGGGTTTTTAGAGAGATTTCCATTGAATGCTGCATTATTCACAAAACCAACTATACACCGTTTAGGTACTTGACCAAGGAATATGTTATCAAGAGTTTTACCCTGAACACCTGATGGTATCGTTAAAACTTTAACTTCAGCTCGTGTGATAGGATATTTAGCTGTCGTAGATGATAACACTTTTTGATGTGCAAGTAACACAGTTGGATTAATTCGTGCTCTACGAACAATCAGGGTTGCATCTGTAATAGTAACTTTAAATTTAAGGTCGTCAGCAAACAATTAGAACGAGTCAGTCGCTACCAAAACAAAAAAATGTATGTGTCATCTAAAGTAATGACCACTCGTTATAAGCAAAATTTCTGTTATCTGGGAATATGACTAAGTAGGTAGGGATTTGTGGTTATCGAATACAACAAAAAAGTTCAGTTATCTGAGGTATTTAGCTTACAATTCAAACAAATTGGTTTGCTATCTGAAGGTAAATTATCTGAGGATATCATTACTACGTTTCTAAAAGCAACGAGAGACGGGCTGTGTATAAAAGAGAGCCCTCTCTCTCACTAAACTCAGTTAAAACGTCGTCAACAGTGGATAAGTTAGTACACTATAATAAAAAGACCAAAGTACAAGTTTGATAACTGAATATCATAGTATTCTTCATACATTACAGTGTGCTGTTTATACGTTGTGGTTACTATGGCTGTAAGTATTATCATATTTCAAATAGTGTTCTTAATTACATTTATACTTTTTTATTCGTGTGTCCATGTCAAATTTTTCAAAAAGATATTTTATATTGTTTCAGTTTCTAGATAATACATATAAACAGTTTTACTATCCAGGGGAAGAGGATGAGCGCAGTGATGAAGAAGGTACTCTGGAGTACAAAGTAAAGAACGCCATTCTACTAAAAAGGAAGAAAGACATAGAGGAATTCTTTGAGAAATCGAAGAAGAAGAAGAAGGCCTCCAAAAAGTCATCTACTGTTGGACGCTTATCAAACGGGGGTACAGCATATATCTCTACAAACAATGACGATGGAGATAATGCATCCCACCTCGTAAAAATTGAAATTTACGATCTGAAGAAGACTAAAGAAATTGCACCGACGGAGCTATGGAAACATGCCGAGCTGCGTGTAAAATATTATACAGCAAACGATGGGGACAAGAATTTAAACAATGTACGTGATATCATATACGATATAACTAAACAGCTCGCTGCTACCGAAGATTGTGCTAAATACTTCATGAATAATTGAAGTAGTGAAGATACACAGAGACTTCTACCTTAATTTAGTTTTGATAGTGTATGAACTATTGTGTAGTACAATCTATCTAGTAAAACAGTGCGTATTCAAGAATCCTTGTGTTAAATATAAAGATTAATAGTGATACACCATGGATACATTAAACTGTGACTTATATAATTCGGAACTCGTGGTGCTTGCTGAGGAAGTGTCGTTAGATTTTATGTCATCTGAATTCAACCAGGAATTTCATATATCACAAACTGGAAAAGGAAAAAGAAAATCAGAATCTGTGACAACAACAGAAGAAGACTCAACTGCAAAAAGAATACATCTTGAAGCACCATCCACATCATCAGTGTTTTTTCAAACTGTGAGTACAGAAAGTTATGATACAATTAAATGTTCACAGTGCAATGTGTCGATAAAAAAAAAATTTTTGAGTAACCATTTGAAAAGTAATACACATAAAAATAATTCTTTAAAGAATGATTCAGAGTTAAGAAATGTTAAAATAGTTGAAAGTGCTTTCGGAAATAGAGTTATTACGTATAGAATTAAATCTGATATCATTATTGACAACAATCCACGACCTTTTCAAACACCTGAATTATTTTTAAAAGAAATCAAAGATGTCGTATTTACTTTACTTGAACGATGTATCATAGATCTTTTTATTGTAAAAGTAAATTTTATCCTCAATGCAGACTTTATACAGCTAACTAAAAACTTACGTAACACGTTCGACTTCCAAATAACTAATTACGTTTTCAGTCGTGGTGATGATAAAGATATGATTTTTTCTTTAATAACTTCTGAAATAAGTACTAAAATTTCTAATTTTGAAAAAAAAGATAGTGGTTGGAGTTTACTAAAAATAAATTACATGGATATGAATGTTAATAAATTTAACCCATTGCGGGGCTCTTTCTACATAGATCTACCATTAGACATAAAAGTTAAAAAAGCAGTAATAAATGTGCAAAATAGGGATAACGAATGTTTTCGATGGGCAGTTTTATCAGCATTATATCCAGCTAAAACCCATGTTGACAGGGTAACATGTTATATTCCTTATAAAAATAAATTAAAATTTGGTAATATTTCATTTCCTGTAAAATTGAAAGACATTAATAAATTTGAAAAACTTAACGATATTAGTATAAATGTTTTTGGTTTAGATTACGATTCTAGAAAAAAGAAAAATATTGTGGTTGGCCCGTTATATTTTACAAAAGAAAAAAAAAACATCCATTTAAACTTATTATACATAACTCAGGCTAACAGAGGTCATTATTGTTATATAAAAAATATTTCAAGGTTAGTCGCTCAACAAATTTCATCAAGTAAATGTGCAGTTCATATTTGTGATGGTTGTTTGTTAAACTTTACATCGCATAATAATTTAAAACAACATCAAGAAAAAGATTGTTTCCACATTTCAACAAAACTACCATCGGAATCTAATAAAAAAAGTAATTGGTTTAATGAGTTAACACCTTCGAACCAAATATCATTTAACAATTATGAACGAAAATTAAGAGTACCCTTCGTAATATATGCTGACTTTGAAGCTTTTTTGAATCCTATTAACGGATGTTCTAATAACCCAAATAATTCATCAACCGAAAACATTCAAAAACATGAAACGTATAGCTTTGGCTATTACATTAAATGTTCATATGATGATAGGCTTTCAAAGTATAGGTCACATACTGGTAAAGATTGTGCACTTATGTTTATGAAAATGATAAAAGATGATTTAGTTAATATCTGTAAAAAAAATACATTTGTTAAAAGTCCGTTACCATTAACGGAAGAAAATATTAATATGTCTAATCAAACTAAAGTCTGTTATATTTGTAATCACAGTTTAAATGAAAATTTTGAGATTTGTTATAATTGGTTTACTGGTTTATATGAAGGAGTTGGACATACACATTGTTCTAAAAAGTATAGAGTACCAAACTTCGTACCCATATTTCTACATAACTTGGGTAACTATGATTCGCATTTTATTGTTCATGGTCTCAATTTTGAAGATGGTAATATAGAAATAATTCCTGAGAATAAAGAAAAGTACATTTCTTTTTCAAAAATATTAAATATTAATAACCGTGTTATGAAATTAAGATTTCTTGATTCTTTTAAATTCATGTCTAGTAGTCTAGAAAAATTGGCTCAAAATTTATTATTGGAACAATTCAAAGAACTCAAATTAAATTTTCCATGTGAGGAAGACTTTCGGCGCTTAATACGTAAAGGTATTTATCCTTATGAATACATGACTTCATTCGAATGTTTAAACTTAACATGTCTGCCTACTCCTGACAAATTTTATAGTTCGTTAACTGATATGCATGTTACTGAAAATGATTACCAGCATGCTCAAGATGTATGGAATCATTTCCATTGTAAAAATATGAAAGAGTACTCTGATTTATATTTAAAAACAGATGTTTTATTGTTGGCCGATATATTTGAAAATTTTAGAGATGTGTGTCTTAAAACATATGAATTAGACCCAGCCCATTATTATACAGCACCGGGTTTGAGTTGGGATGCCATGTTAGTACATACTAAAATAAATTTAGAGTTGTTAACTGATATAAACAAAATTACTTTTATTGCAAAAAATATTCGCGGTGGTATATCTCAATGTAGTAACAGACATGCTAAAGCAAATAATTCTTATATGTCAGAATATGATCCTTCTGTACCATCTTCTTTTCTAATGTATCTGGATGCAAATAACCTTTACGGTTGGGCTATGTCTCAATGTCTCCCTACTGGAAAATTTGAATGGGTTGATGTTAATACTAACTTTCATGTTCCTGACGATGCTGATTATGGTTTCATTTTGGAAGTGGACTTAGAATATCCAAAACATTTACACGACTTACATTCGGATCTGCCGTTATGTCCTGAAAATATATGTTATGGTGGTAGTAAAGACAAAAAATTGATTCCAAATTTAAATGATAAAAAGAACTATGTCATTCATTATAGGAATCTTAAACAATGTTTGAAAAGAGGACTTCGTTTGCTTAAAATTCACAAAATTCTTAAGTTCAATCAATCAGCGTGGTTAAAAGTTTATATAGATTTGAACACTCGCATGCGTTCATTGGCAACTTCAGATTTTGAAAAAGATTTCTTTAAATTAATGAATAACTCTGTTTTTGGTAAAACAATGGAAAATGTTTTAAAACGAGTAAATGTAAAATTAGTGAACCATTGGTCAAATTGTGGAAAAACTCAGGGAGCTGAAACTTTAATAGCAAGACCTGAATTTCATAGTTTATCTGTATTTTCAGAAGACTTAATCGCTGTACAATTAAACAAAACACAAGTTTTATACAACAAACCGATTTACCTTGGATTTTGTATTTTAGATATTTCAAAAACTTTAATGTATGACTTTCATTATGATTTTATGAAAGAAAAATATATGGAAAATATTAAACTATTATATACAGATACTGACAGTTTAGTATACCAGATATTTACCAATAATTTTTATCATGATATTAAAGAAAATTTAGAAAATTACTTTGATACATCCGATTATCCTCCTGACAATATATATGGATTACCTCTAATAAATAAAAAGCGATTAGGATTTTTTAAAGACGAAAACAATGGTAAAATTCTTAAAGAGTTTGTAGGACTTCGAGCAAAAATGTATGCTATGGACGTACAAAATAAATTTATAGCTAAAGCAAAGGGTGTTAATAAATGTGTTACAAAAAAATTTACTTTAAATGATTATAAAAGCTGTTTGTTAGAAGAAAAAATACATTATAGTGAAATGTTAAGATTTAAGTCAATAAAACATACCATATACACACAAAAAGTTAATAAAATATCTCTTTCGCACAATGACACTAAACGATACATATTGGAAGACGCTATCAATACCCTAGCTTGGGGGCACTATAAAATTAAGAACATTTAATTTTATATGTATGTTGTAAATATAAATAATAAATATTCTACAACCTACTGCCGCAACACGGCTTGCTTCATGCTTTAATTGTAATATAAATATGTTTTTAAGATTGCTATAAATATTTGTCCTTATAGGTCTCTCTATTATAAGATTGTGTAATAATTATATAAAATAAAATTTAACAAATTTGTTTATAATATTGTGCCATAAATTTTTATCATTATAAGTCTGTCTATTATAAGATTGTATAATAAATGTATAAAATATACATAGTAAATTTGTTTTTATGGTTGTGTTATAAATGTTTATCATTATAAGTCTGTTTAAGTAATATTTTTTTTAAATAAAATATATAAATGCTTATTTTCTTATCAAATTGTTTCATTCTTTGTCTATATCCTAACTTACTTAGACGTTTTTCAAAATGATCCACTTCAATCATCCATTTACTGCGATAGTTGCTGGTCCAAGTGGATGTGGAAAGTCAGTCTTTGTAACAAATTTTATAAAATTTGTTAAAGATGTTTGTAACACAAATTTTGATCAAATAACATGGTGTTTTGATGAAATGCAACCTTTATACAATATACGAAATGTTAATTACATCCAAGGCATACCAGATCTAACTATGTTTAGTGGAAAGGATCCTCAACTCCTAATAATTGATGA
Organism: Eilema griseolum; assembly: GCA_963662185.1. Lineage (NCBI taxonomy): Eukaryota > Metazoa > Arthropoda > Insecta > Lepidoptera > Erebidae > Eilema > Eilema griseolum. The sequence goes on along the minus strand of OY759230.1, from coordinate 20,850,420 downwards.
CTTAATGAGAGAGTCTGATGGACGTATTGTTGATATATTCACAAAAGGAAGTCATCATAGAAATTTAAGTGTGTTTTACATATCACAAAATTTATTTCATCAGGGAAAAGGTCAACGAGACATATCTCTGAATTCAAGTTATATAATTTATTTTAAAAATCCAAGAGATAAAACACAAACACGATACTTGGCACGACAAGTATTTCCAGAAAATCCAAAATACTTGGAAGATTCTTACAAAGACGCAACTAACAATGCACATGGATATCTTATGATTGATTTAAAACAAGAAACAAATGACATGTGTCGTATTAAAACAAAGATATTTCCATGTGATGGATATTGCACTGTTTACATACCATCAAAAGGGTTTAAATATAGTAGAAATCAACAGATATCCATTAGTTACTAACAATGCATGGAAGCACAAAGACGCATAAAGGCCTATTAAGCGCTCTGATTACACTTAAACCAAAATATCAAAAAGCTCTTTTAAAAGCCTGCGATGAAGAAGAAATAAATTGTATTTGTGAATGTATTCATAACGTTTTACAAGGAAAAATAGAATTGAAAGAAAAAGAAAGATCAAAATTGAAAAAATACAAAAATATTCTACGAAAAATAGTACGGAAGGGATCACACAAAATTAGAAAACATTTAATAATACAAAAAGGTGGTGCATTTCTACCACTAATATTGGGTTCTGTTCTAAGTGCCTTGGTTAGTACACTTGTCTAAGAAAAATGGATAATGCTAAAAAAATGTTACTCATCGATCCATCTATATTAGAAAAGTTAAAACAACCTAACGCGGTTGATACTCCATTATCTCGTTTAGACACAGATATGCAAAACATTTTAAATAGCGATATGGATGATCGAAAGAAGTGTATTTTATATTTACAAACTCTACAAAGATATTTAAACTTCACTAAAGAGGAGCGACAGCCCTATGAAATACCAATAATAAATCAAGACTCGAAAAGATCGGTGAAGTATATTACTGATGATGAAGATAATATATCTACAGTCCATTCTAACACATCAGTAAAGGAAGTAAGTTTGCAAGAAACTAATGAAGGACCATACACATCTAATTACATTTTAAAACTTATACCAAAATCCTATATAAAAAGGGGGGAATCACTGTTGAACTTACTCTCTTTGAATAAATATAAGATTAATTGGGATGAGACAGGCACTGTGGTTATAGATGGTCAAAAAGTTCCTGAAAGTAATATTGTTGATTTGGTAAATGATTCATTGAGGACACTTAAAAATAGTGAACCTACTGGATGGCAAAAATTCGCTACAGCTTTAAAGGAAATCAAAGTACCGCTTATATATATTGGTAACACAAAAAGATCTGAATATATTAAAAAGCTACAATCACAAGAGCATCAAGATTCAATCCCAGCAGATGAATTATTTTCTACACCAATAACTGAAAGTAAATTTCGTAAAAAGATAAAAAGAAAAATAGATTGGGAAAAATGGACCCCATATTAGAATTAAATAAGATTTATTATGATTCTTCACATCCTGCAGGGTACAGTAGCCTTAGCAAATTAACCAAAGCAATGAAAGGTAAATTGAAAAGAGATGATGTGAAGAACTGGTTAAAGTCACAAGAAACATATACATTACATAAACCTGTACAAAGAAACTTTTCAAGAAATAAATATATTTTATCTAATATTAACGAACTGTGGCAGGCTGACTTGAGTGATATGAGAACTTACTCAAATTATAATGATGGGTTCAACTATATTCTTTGTGTTATTGACGTGTTTAGTAAATATGCCTTTGCGAGACCAATGAAAAAGAAAAACTCTGAAACAATCAAAGCATGTTTCGAGAGTATATTCATGGAAGCTAAAGTTACACCTACACATATACAATCTGACAAAGGGACAGAATTCGTATCCAAAGATGTACGAAAATACTTTACTTCAAAAAATATTAATTATTATACTACTAATAATCCTGATATTAAAGCAAGCATTGTAGAAAGATTCCAGAGAACTCTAAAGATGAAAATGTGGCGGTATTTCACACATAAGAACACGCATAAATATATTGATGTTTTACAAGATTTGCTGTACTCGTATAATCATAGTTATCATTCTAGTATCAAAATGTGTCCATCTGAAGTTAATCGTGATAATATCATTACTGTATGGGAAAATTTATATTACAAGAAAGGAAAAGACAAACCTTCTAACATCGCTTTATCGAAGTTTCGCGTTGGTGAGTTTGTCAGAATAACGAAACATAAACATATTTTTCAAAAAGGTTATGAATCTAACTGGAGTGATGAAATATTCATAATATCTTCCGTAATTCGCCGGTCTCCGTGGTTAGTATACACTCTTAAAGACCTAGAGGGCGAAGAGATAATAGGAACTTTCTATGAAAAAGAGTTACAGAAAATCATCTTTGACCCCACTGCCAATTTTAAAGTAGATAAAATAATACGTTCTCGATATTCTGGTGTTAGAAAAGAAGTGTTAGTCAAGTGGAGAGGTTATCCAGACAAATTTAATAGCTGGGTCTTGGCTACTAATTTGAAAGAAATATGAACAAACAAAGCTTTTATCTAACTTTACTAAGTAATAGTTCCATGGAATACTTTCCAGATAACAAAACATCAATTTTTTCCACAAAATTACCGAAACCAATAATACTAGAAGGAGAATGGAAGGTTGGCGTTGTGGAGTTCCAGTATCCATGCACCATGTTTACGGTTCAAGAACATGAAAATGTTATATACATTGCAAAATTAGCACAAATGCCTAATGAAAAAAAAGAATCTCTAATATATTACAAAATACACATTCCAGCAACGAATTATGACAATATTAATCACATTTTAAAGGCAATGAATAATATTCGAGAAAAAATAAGATTTCGTTATGATGAGATATCAAAGTTTGTTGTGGTTAGTGTATCAGATGAAAATATAAAATCCATAACATTATCATCCAGATTAGCCCTTCAATTAGGTTTTGAACCAAATAGAAACTTAGTAGAAAAAAATATAGGAAAATGTCCGGCTAATTTACACTTAGGCTTACCATCGCAAATATTTGTTTATTGTGATATAGTTGAACCACAAATTGTTGGGGATGTGATGACTCCACTTCTGCGAATTATACCATTAGATCCCTCGAAATACATTTATGGTGCTAATAAAATGCATGTTTTTTCTCCACCCCATTATTTGCCTGTTATGCGTAGAGAATTTGATACCATTGAAATAGATATAAGATCAACCACTGGTCAAAAGATACCATTCCAATTTGGGACAGTGTGCATTAAACTACACTTTCAAAAATTATAATGTATTCTCAACATGATAATATCTCATGTCCTTACCAACACTATTATTCCCATCAAGCTGGATCAGGTATAGGAGTGATCTATAGGGGAGCACCATATCAAAAAGGACATGGTATTGGAAGTTTTCTTGGGGGATTATTTCGTAAACTTCACTTTCAAAAATTATAATGTATTCTCAACATGATAATATCTCATGTCCTTACCAACACTATTATTCCCATCAAGCTGGATCAGGTATAGGAGTGATCTATAGGGGAGCACCATATCAAAAAGGACATGGTATTGGAAGTTTTCTTGGGGGATTATTTCGATCTGTTTTTCCATTACTATCTAGTGGAGCTAAAGCAATTGGTAAAGAAGCCTTAAATGCTGGCGTTGGTCTGTTGTCGGATATGGTCAGTGCACGTCCTATGGAGGAATCAATTAAATCCCGACTCAAAGAGGTCGGTACCAATTTGAAACGCAGAGCTGATAAGAAAATAAATAGCATCAACATGTCTGGATCAGGATATATAACGAAACGGAAACGTCTTTCTACATTCATTCCTTCGATAACAGCGAGAGTGAAAGCCGCAAAAAAATTGAAAAGTGATCATATTAAAGATATATTTTCGAATTAACTATGTCTTTTTTACATAGTCAATCTTGTGAATGTGTTAAGTCTGAACTAGATTTATTTGCATTACCAACAACTCAAACTAGTATTGAAAGTGGAATATGGATACACTATAAGCCCATTTCGTCCCTTGCTGACGATGGACCTATTGAATTTCAAATACCCGGAGCAGGCGACGACTACGTTGATTTATCTCATACTTTACTTCAACTAAAAGCGAAAATATTAACCCAGGATAATACAAAACTTGCTACTAGTGCAGTAGTTGCTCCAGTTAACAATTGGTTACATTCGCTTTTTAGTCAACTCGATGTGTACTTAAACCAAAAACTTGTATCACCTCCAAATAATACATATGCTTATCGAGCTTACATAGAAACACTATTGAACTATGCACCTGCAGCTAAAAACTCGCATCTATCATGCAGTCTTTGGTATGAAGACGTAGCTGGGAAAATGGACGAGATGGATGATAAAAATGAGGGATTTACAAAGAGACAACAAATGGCTAGTGAAAGTAGAGAAATAGAAATGATTGGTCATCTTCATGGTGATATATTTAATCAAGAAAAATTTTTGATTAATGGTGTTGATATGTGTGTAAAATTAGTTCGCTCTAGGGAAAATTTTAATCTAATGGCTTCTTCGCATGACCTTAAATTTAAAGTTACTATTACAGATGCAACCCTGATTGTTCGTAGAGCACGAATTAATCCAACTGTGTTACTTGCACATCAAAAAGTGTTATCATCTACGACAGCTAAATATCCTATCACACGAGCTGAAGTTAAAGTTTTAACGATACCATCAGGTGTTCAGGGTAAAACTCTTGATAACATATTCCTTGGTCAAGTACCTAAACGGTGTATAGTTGGTTTTGTGAATAATGCAGCATTCAATGGAAATCTCTCTAAAAACCCATTTAACTTTGAAAATTTTGATATTAGTACATTTTGTTTATACATAGACGGACAACAAATACCTTCAAAAGCTTTACAACCATCATTTGGGAATAATATTTTTACTTCTAGTTATCATACGTTGTTCTCGGGTACAGGTATACATTTCCTTAATGAAGGCAACGGGATATCTAGAGATCAATATTCCAAAGGGTTTTGTCTGCTAGCGTTCGATTTAACACCTGACTTATCAGCGAATGCTTCTAATCACTGGAACCTTATAAAACATGGTAGCGTAAGAATAGAAGTTCGCTTTGATACGGCTTTAACACAAACTATTAATTGTATTGTCTATGCAGAATTTGATAATGTTATAGAAATCGATAAAAACCGTAACATTTCTGTTGACTATAGTAGTTAAGTAAACTTAAATGTTTTAAAATTAAGTGTGTATTAGAATTAAGCGCGTATTAGAATTAAATATGTTTTAGAAATAAGTCTGCATTATTGTATATTGATCCTTTCAATAAAATATATTCATACAAAGTATTTCTTTGTTTTATTAACAATGTGTTTGTATATATTATGTTACCGTGAATGTTCGAAATGCAGTGTATGTTAAGATACTCTGTCATAGACCAGACCAATTTGGTCAATGTTCATTATGAGTGAAATTATTAGATATGCGCGGGAGCGAGCAAAGGGAGCTCGTACGTCATGTTACAGTTAAAACAATAGTTTTTGTAGACCCTATAATATGTTAAATTATTGTTGATCTCATTATTTGCTTATAATCTACGAGCCTGATAACATCGCAACGCGATCATGAATACATTAGAAATACGGAGATACTTGAGACAAGTGGATTCAAAAAGTGAATGTAATGTTTATGCCGCAAATCGCTTGCCGATTCATGTAGATATGCCTACATATATCATAAGCAACTTAGATAGCGACAATAAGCCTGGTTCTCACTGGGTTGCTATACACATAGACGCGAATGGAGTTGGTCAGTACTTTGATTCCTATGGTAGAGCACCCACAGGTTTCCATCGTACGTTTTTAGATCGAAATTGCAGAGTATGGAATTACAACACTAATCGAATCCAAAACGATTACACTCCAGTATGTGGCGAATATTGTTTAATGTATTTATACTATAAACATTATGGTATGTCATTAGCCGATTTCCAGCACCTGTTCACTAACAATACGCTGTATAACGATATCATACTAAGTAAGTTATTCAAATATTGTTTTGAAAATAATAAAGAACATTAGTACTGCGAAAGGACTTTTTTTTAAATCATATACATACCCGTTTACATCATAGGTTTAGTCATCATTGGCTATGACGCAGACATTGACAAAAAAGACAACAGATCCGAGATAACATTGAGCGACGACGGCTGGTCGTTATCAAGGGTCGGCCGTTATCAATTGTTCGTCAATTACCTCAGATTACGTTTCTGTAACTTTGTAACGGTGCGTCGTACGCGAAAACGGATTAGCGCAATCGACTCAGCATGGCCGAAAACCCCCAAATAGACACCAAACTTTTTTTTTTTTTTTTTTTAGCCCTGACGGCCACCCTGAAGCCGAGAGACAGGGCATGGCGGGGGGAGGGAATGACAGGGGGAGGTGGGGGTTTGGAGAGTTGGTCTAGTCTCCGGGAATACCTACTACTCACTCTCCTTTCAACATCTTCATGCTTTCCATCTCTCGTAAACAAAGTTCCCAAATATATGAACTCATTCACTTGTTCCACTCTTTCTCCATCTATACAAATCCTGTCACGCATTCATCTCTTTCAAAAACCTTTTGTCTTACTAACATTCACTTTCATATATAAAAAAATATATTGAAATAACTGAAAATATATTTTTTTGAACAGACAGTGGTCACGGGCTTCTATGTCCATGGTTAGATTTCTACTTCATCCAATCCCGATTACATCTAAAGCTACCTTTTAGGAGCCCGGGGTCCATTCTCCTAGAACTCCATTATTTGACTTAATTTTAATTTAAACAGGAGCTCTATCTATTTCGCAATTTCTTTTTACATAATGCGAACATGGGGCGCCATATGTAGGTATATTTGTTAAAAAAAAGTTTATTTAATTGTGTATGCTACAATATGTGTACCCATTCATTAATTTACTACTTCAATAAAAATTACCTGTCCCTAACATAAACTTACTTATAACTCACTTATATCCCCGGGTATATAGAGGTAAGCAGAGGTGCTAGACCCACATTTCGCCAGTTTATGTTTAGGTCCCAATGTAATAAGTGGCGAAGCCTATTGCCACTAACCGGGCACTTATAAACCTGCGTTAAAATACACATAACTTCGAAAAGTCATTCGTGTGTGCCATGGTAAAACCTGGGATCGAACCCGAGACCTTGTCTCAGCAGTCCATTATTACCCATAACACTAGGTATAAGTCCTAGAATTATATGAAGAATTAATATACTCACGTGGGTTTTTAAATACAGCTCGGCTGCTTCTCTGTCAGCTGTTGTGTTAGATTTAGGTTCAGCCCAGTTTGAATCCAGAGCCATTCCAATTTTACCTACAAATGCAAATCCAAACTTATAATAATGTTCATAAAACGTTACATAAAATGAAACAACTACATATTCTGTAGGGATACTAAATACCTTTATTAATAACGCGATATTTTTCGTTGAACAAATGGTAGACACTAGCGTGCGCCTTCAAAAGGTTATGTGCGCAAAGATATTCAGCAATTCCGTGGCGATTCAAAGCTGGCGCTCTATACACGCCACCATAGCCTTCTAAACATGTTTGCATCGGTTCATTGAAAGTTATCCAATATTTAACCCTGTCTGCAAAATTATTGAATAACACTTCAGCATAATCCGTGAAGTAATCCACAATGTGAGCATTAGACCATCCTCCTATATTTTGCAGCTTTTGCGGCAGATCCCAATGATAGATGGTAACCATAGGCGTAATATTATACTTTATGAGTTCATTAATGAGATTATCATAATACTGTAAGCCCTTAGCATTAATGTTGTTTGTTAGACCAGTCGGTAAAATCCTGGGCCAGGAGATTGAAAATCTGTACATGTCAACGCCTAGTTCGCGTACCATTTCAGCATCTCTCTTGTATTGATGGTACGAATCAGCAGCTACATCACCATTTGATCCATCTTTTACAAAACTTTTATTAGTGTGTACCAGATGATCCCATATGCTTTCTGACTTTCCTGCAATATCCAGAAGAAGAAATTATAATATAGCTACAAAATGCGTTTTTATTTAATCGTTGTGTATAGGTATAAGCTAAAATTATTGACAAACCATCAGCATCCCACGCTCCCTCAATTTGGAAAGCTGCCGTAGATACTCCGAAAAAGAATTCATTTGGAAATGTATAATTTGATTTTAACCCTCCAGAGAAGTTCAATACTTCAGCATTTCTGTAAAAGAAAAATGAGAGATTTAATAAATACTTTGGGATAAACTAGATGCGCAAAACGGAAGACCGGATGCTATGGCCTATATCACGCAATGGACTGTATATATATGTATAATGTATATTTTAGTAAGCTTACTGATTGGTTGTTACGCTTTACGTTATGCAATGTTCTTCATTGATTGCATACTACCTTTCAACCCTTAATTTACACCCTTAAGTTTGCATTTCCCAAAATCCATTTTAATTTCTGACATAGGTTGCTATCCTAATTTCGTAGTTGTAGTTTCAGTACCTTTGACTTTCATACACTCAATTACATGGTATTGTGTACATTGTGTGAGGGTGCTATATATAGCTATTTCTAGCATAGGTTGCTATCCTAATTTCGTAGTTGTAGTTTCAGTACCATTGACTTTCATACACTCAATTACACGGTATTGTGTGCATTGTGTGAGGGTGCTACAAATAGCAATAAACCATATTAGGATCTCTGCTCAAACCAAAGACGGGATCGAACTGCACCTTTCAAAACGTGTTTCACTTTTTTATACAACTTAGGTGGCAGATAAGCACAAGGCCCACCTGATGGAAAGTGGTTTCCATGGTTTATGGACATGTGCAACACCTGGGGAGTCATACTCGTGCTGCCGAGCCTGTAAGAATAGACAGTTTCTGTGCCGTCAGTGTAGAAGACAAAGCAGGACAAGCCTTTGTTCTTCCTACTGAAATTATGAAAGCACAAAAATTCTCCAGTTAGCTCTGGCTACCCTACTCATTGCCGGGAACACAACACGAGTGGTATTCTGTAGGGCGGCGGTACTTCCCCAGTTGGACCGCTCAATTGGGACATGAATACCGTCATGTCCTACCTCCTGTTAAAAAAGTTCACTGATACAAGCATAGTGCTCTGATTTTACTACTTTTGGGTGAGAAATTTCCAAAAGTCATCCCTTAGTGAATGCTTCCAACGTCCAAAATACCGAAATTTCAAGTTTATACCCGCCGCGGTTAATTTGTAGTACGGATAATTAACACACACATATACATACATACTTGCATTACTTAGACAATATAGGTACCTAATAACCTGACTATACAATAACAAAGTAAAATTAATTACTTCGTCATCAGTTTTAACTATTAAGAAACACATAAAGGCATTGTATGCATGTAAATATATATTTAACTGCCTGTACTTGTATAATTGTTTTATTATTATGTTTTTTATTCTTTTTTATTCCACAATGAAATTAACTAAACTTCTTGCTTTCTAAAAAACAATTGTTTTATCTTTCACTAAAATAAATTATATTTCAATAAAATAAAATAAATCACCCGACTGCAGTCGAAACAAGACACAATTGGAAACAAGTTTGATATGAGGTGGTACCCATTTGCAAAACATAAACCGAAAGAAAATTAATGGGTACCAACTGCTATCCATTAATTTGCTTCCATCTTTCAGGCAGCAGTCGGGTTTTATTTTTAATAATTTATTTTACTTTCAACTTTTTAGTTACTATATGATCATATATATATATATATTTGTAATCTTCTGTTCCACACAAAAAAAAGCATATAAGTCCATGCAGACGTAGTCACGGACACAGCTAGTTGCGATTAAACGGATGTGAACAACGATGTGATAATATTATGAATGTGTTGAATAATTTATTACACTTACATACTTACCTCTAGGTACCTAGCTACATGCGTGGAGTTTTTATATGAAAACAGATACATTAGATATATCATAATTATGCAAAAAATTATCTTCATAAATTCAATTGTTCTTTTGATTAGGAATATCAAAATTTTCCAAAAAAACGAATTAATGTTTTTTCGAATGGATTTACACAAAACGAAATATCGAAGTTCAGCCTCATCTTAGTTAGATTAGAATAGACATTGGGAAGACTAAAGGCTTGTCCTGCTTTGTCCTCTGCACTGACGGCACAGAGACTGTGCTTACAGGGTCGGCAGCGCGAGTGTGGCTTCTCTGGTGTTACACACATCCATTGGCCGCGGTAACCACTTTCCATCAGGTGGCAGTGGTATAAAAAAAAGAAAAAGTCGACCTCAAGTGAATTGGGAAAAAGACTCCGAGAATGATGACCTAATTTTCTATTATTTTTTTTATTTTTATTTTTTTATACCACTTAGTTGGCAGACAAGCACACGGCCCACCTGATGGAAAATGGTTACCGTGGCCTATGGACGTTTGTAACCCCAGAGGAGTCACAGTCGCGCTGCCAACCCTGTAAGTACAGAGTTTCTGTGCCGTCGACAAGCCTTTAGTCTTCCCACTGACAGCACAAATTCTCCAGTGAGCTCTGGCTACCCTACTCACCGCTGGGAACACAACACGAAGTTATTATAGCCGCGGTATTCTGTAGGGCGGAGGTACTTCCCCAGTCGGACTGCTCAATTGGGCGGAAATACCGCTGTGTCCTACCTCCTTGTAATGTATTAGAAGATGTAGTGTAGAGTTACAATTACCTATGTAGTTACCTACTTATATTTTGCATTTTTTTGTATTACTTATTGTGCCCACCAGGATCATCAGGGCCCAAGTTAACCTCAACCTCGTTTGTAAATCAGCACACCTGAAGATTGACGGACTAGTCTCTAGCGCAGGTTTAACTTTCTGAGTTGGGGGGTCAGATAGTAGTCGCTGCCATAAAAGTCAAGATAAATCTTTGGATGCCGCCGGAATTGGTTCTGACACGAAGAATACAGCATAAACATGCAACTATCGATTCCAAGTTGTATGAGAATAATTTTTTTTTATACCACTTAGGTGGCACATGAAAAGAGGTTACCGTGGCCTAGGGACTCGCGCTACCAACAGTACCAACCCTGTAAGCACAGAGAGTTTCTGTGCCGTCAGTGTAAAAGACAAAGCAGGACAAGCTTTTGATCTTCCCACTAACAGCACAAAAACTCTCCAGTGAACTCTGGCTACCCTACTCACCACCGGGAACACAACACGAGGTTAATATGGCCGCGGTATTCTATAGGGCGGAGGTATTTCCCCAGTCGGACTACTCAATTGGACGGAAAAACCGTCTTGTCCCACCTCCTAAAAAAATGTCGATTAATATTGTATATTACACTTCATCTTCCTGAATCAGATAAAGTATAAGTGGCCAAGTTTTAATTACTACGTTCAAAATTTTGCTGAGGGGAATTCCCAGAGTAAAATTGCCAAGTGGAATTTCCGGACATCACTTTTTAAACTTTCGTGTTCCATATACTTACATTAATATTTATAATGATGATTTTATACGAATACAGGTAAGACAAAGGGCTAATACAATTTTCATACCTATACAATACCATAATCGCATTAATAAAAGTCAATATTTTTATATTCGAGACTGTAATGTCCCTAGGGTATAGGTAGGTACATAATTATTTAAAAAATCTCGCTAATCTGGTTTACTGTATCTGTCTTACATTTGAAGGAATTACAGATGATTATATAACCTAACTCTTCTCTAAAAATATGACCTTCAGAGGATACATTGTTCGTCAGGGATATTATTTAGCGATTTCTATAGCAGATGAAAACAATAATGCCTCGTAGTAAATACCATAGGTATACCTACTACTCATTAACTCTTAAGTAAAAATCAAAGTCATTTATTTTCAATATTGAACAACAAAATTCTTTCTTATTGACGTAAATAATAATTCTACTTAAGCTAAGTTTACTACCGTGCTAGTGGAGAAGAAACGGCGGCGCAACAAACTTCACTGCGGCATTTTTAAGACGTCAATTTACAATCTTTCCTTAAGATTAAAAGTGGACGAATATACGTTTTGTGTTATATAAATAAACAACTGCTATATAAAAAACTTTATAATAAAATAGTTAATCGATAGATAAATGGTAACAATGAGAGGCCTGCGCCATGCTCAAGCCAGACATTTTAATCCTTCACGTAATCGTGTCTTATAATATTCTCTTTTACATAATGTCTTCACAAAGGTTTTAAAGATATTATTTATTATGCATTCGACAACCCTAGTATATTCTTCCCGCATACCCGTAGTTTGATCATACCATTGATTGATTAATCATCAAATGTCAAATCTAGCAAATTTATCTACAATGTTCACTTCTGGTAATATTCAAATTCAACTGATATAGTCCATTGAAAAGTTACATTTAAGATTGCAAAATCAGAGATTACAATTAATTTTAAGAAGTCCAGAAGACAATAACACTAGCATAAAATTAAATTAAGTTTTAAGTCGCAACTTGACATCTTGTCCCGCTCGCTGTCAAAATAATAATGCGTTCTCTAACTTTGATCTTTGAACAGTGCGTGCTACCTATTATGACATACAATACCTTAAAGTAGACACTTACGGTGTGGCTGATCCACAATTTAAAAGTCGCGCAGCGGGCTATGGAGGGAGCTATGCTTGGAGTTTTCTCTGAAGGATGGAATTTGGAGCGACGTTATCCGACAGAGAACTAATGTTACCGACATAGGTCGCAGAATAAGCAAGCTGAAGTGGCAGTGGGCTGGCCACGTTTGTCGAATGACCGATGGCCGTTGGAGCAAACGAGTCCTAGAGTGGAGACCACGAGAAGACAATCAGAAGGTCGGACACCCCCTGGCCAGATGGACGGACGACTTGAAAAAGGTGGCTGGGACAGACTGAATGCAGAGGGCGGAGGATCGGATAAAATGGCGCACATTGGGAGAGGCCTATTACCAGCAGTGGGCTGTGTTGGGCTAGTTGATTGATTGGTTGATCTCTAACTTTTGCACGCAAATCTCAAAACGTATCAGATGAATGGAAAATAGACTTCAATTATTTGAATAAACTACACCTACTCGTTAAATCACCGCAGATTGAAGCAGACGCCCTTTGTGTGACTTTTGACATTGGTAATTGTATGCTTGTTGAAATAAGTACTCGTGACTGGTGTGATAGGTATTATGTGGTCTTCTATATCATGATAAAATATATGCAACAGTAAAATACAAAATGATAGACGATAATGATAGAAGATAGATAGTGTTATGTTCAAGATTGGCTGAGTTCCAACTATGATTAATCTTGCAGAAGACAATCCTATATAGCGGAGTCTTACATGAAAGGTTAGACAAGAAGCATACTGAATTCAATTGTCTCATTTCGCTTGCAAGGTGACAAACTTGACTTGAAGGTTGAAGTCAAGTTTGTCGGACACTATACTATTGCACGTGATTGCATTCACTGCATATACTAACAGTCGAGGAAAATATGGAGCCTGATTGTATGAACAAATGCATAGTAACGCGTGGGTCACGCTCATTATTTTATAAAGAATAGTAGTAAACTCTTTTATTCTGTATATAGGTACTTTATATTCATAATAATTATTTTTTAACTTAACAACACTATGACGATACAAAGACACTAATAAACTATTAACTGTAATTGGTTTTTGTTTTAACGTAAACCTTAAGTTATATGGTTTGTGCTCAGATGAATTGTTTGACATGATGCCCACAACTACATTTTATCATCGCACCTCTCTCCATAGGCAGGGAATTCATCTTCACACAATGCGACCTGAGACTGTGCGCACTGTACGGTATGAAAGAAACTTCATCCCATGCACACTCAAGTTGTGAAATGACCTCCCTGCCTTGGTTTTCCCAAGCACCTGCAATATGGGGTTCTTCAAGAGGGGCGTCAGAAGGTTTCTTAATGGTCGGCAGCGCCAGTGTGACACCCCTGGTGTTGCATTCGTCCATATGCCACGGTAACCACTTCCCATCAGGTGGGCCGTGTGCTTGTCTGCCACCTAAGTGGTATAAAAAAATAGTTTTTAAGTTATTATTAAATTGTTTTACTAGATCACTGTGTATTGTAATCGATTCTTAGTTAACCTAAACTAATACAAGGTTAATACACTGAAGATACACGGTACACACACATTAATTGAAATCTGTGTAAACAAAATCTATTAAAAGCCTTATTTTTTTTTTTTTTTTTTTTATATAGGACACGTCAATTGGACTTCGCCTTGCCTGATGGTAAGCTGAAGGCAAAATCCCAGAAAAGAGGGTCACCATTACTTACACATACCGTGTGACAATGGTGACACTCAGCTTGACGGCCTTATCATATGCTTTTTCACGCCCCGCTTAAAGGACCCGGGACTGTAGGAAGAAGGAAACACGTGAGCTGGTAATGAATTCCAGGCCTTAATGGTGCGACAGAGGAAAGAGTCTCCGAACCGCTTGGTTCTTGATCGGATGTTTTGCACCGTGTGCGGATGACATCTAAGACCTGCACGCGTTGTCCTGTGTAGGAAAGGGGAGGGTGGGACTAATTGGAAGAGCTCATCAGAACACTCCCCATGGTACAGACGGTAAAATACAGCCATGGACGCAACATCTCTACGCAGCTGTAAAGGTTCTAGGGTGTTCGTGATCTCGGGATTCCCAATGATGCGGACCGCACGTCGCTGCAACCTGTCGAGAGCATCTAGTAAGTACTTTGCTGAACCATCCCAGAGATGCGAGCAGTACTCCACACAGGAGCGAATTTGTGTCTTGTATAGAAGACACCGCTGCTCCGGCGTGAAAAATCGTCTCACTCTGTTCAGGACTCCGAGTTTTCGTGAGGCTGTTTTGATGATACTTTCGATGTAGTTTTTGTTATTCAGGTTGCAGCGAACATCCATACCTAGGATATTGAGATTGTCCTGCAGCGGCAGTGGTGTGCTCTGAAGAGTGGGGAGGGGAAGGAAAGAAGATACTTTTGCTGTAAACGCACATGCCTGCGTCTTCTTGGCATTGAACTCAACCAGGTTCTCAGAGCCCCATTGAGAAATGTGATTCAGGACCCCGTCAATCTCAGTGACAAGAAGCTGCCTTTTCTCTGCGATATCTGACTGCTTGGCCGCTGGATGTCCATGATAACTCCCATGTAAAGTGCTATCGTCTGCATAACAATGAACATTGCCGGTAGACAGCATGTCGTTGATATGCAGAAGAAAGAGAGTGGGTGATAAGACGGACCCCTGGGGCACGCCAGCATTAACCTGCAGAAACTCCGAAGCTCGTCCGTCACAAAGGACGCGAATACGGCGCCCCTGCAGGAAGCTAGCAACCCAGTTGCACAGCCTAGAAGGCAGACCAAAGGCAGGTAGCTTAGAAAGAAGCGATTTGTGCCAGACTCTATCGAAAGCTTTGGCGATGTCAAGACTAATTGCCAGTGACTCGCCGTGCTTGTCCATAGCCTCACCCCAAAGATGGGTAACGTATGCTAGAAGATCACCCGTTGACCGTTTCGGTCTGAAGCCATATTGCCGGTCATTAATTAAGGAGTGATCCTCTAGGTGCCGCATGAGCTGTTTGTTAATTGTGTGCTCGAACACTTTGCACAGCACTGAGGTGACGGCTATGGGTCGATAGTTGGCTGGCTCCGAGCGATCCCCCTTCTTGGGAATCGGCTGAACATTCGCCTCTTTCCAAGGCAAAGGCACTGTACCCGAACTGTAGGATAGCCGGTACAGGCGCGTAAGCATTGGAGACAACTCCGCTGCACATTTTTTCAAAACTACCGCTGGTATACCATCCGGACCACTGGCTTTCCGGACATCGAGTGATTGCAGCACTGCACGGACATCGCGTTGCCTGATATGGATATCAGGCATCGCGTGGTCACTGTCGGGTAGTGTTGGTGGCTGCGTACCACAATCATCGATTCGGGAGTTGGCCGCAAAGAGATTAGCCAGCAGATTTGCCTTCTCTTGCGGCTCATGGGCCAGGGATCCATCAGGGTTACGCAGCGGAGGCAGCGAAGGCTGACAGAAGTTGGCTTGCACGGCTTTAGCCAGTCGCCAGTAGCCACGGCTTCCCGTAGGATGCATCACTAGCTCTTGACCAAGCCGCGCTATGCGCAGGGCATCCGCTCTGACATAGGCCCTTCTACAGACCTTTGTGGCTCTGTTGTACGCCGCCTTGAAGTGGCCCAGATTGGGATGGCGCGTGGCGCGCGCCCTTACCCAAGCGCGGTACGCAGACTGTTTTTGTTCAACAGCTTCCGCGCACTCGCGCCCGAACCAAGGGCGCACCCCGCGGTCACCGGTGACATCGGTGTATGAGATATAGTATTCCATACCCAGACCGATCTCACCGGCGACAGCAGTAGCACAATCCGATGGGTTCATACCTTCAAAGCAGCGCTCAACCCACGGGATGGACGCAAAATAGTCACGAAGTCCATCCCAGTCCGCTGACGAGTAGTGCCAGAGACGCCGCTTCCCCCGCATGGGTCGTGGGGGCGCTATAATAGGCACCGTGGAACAGACCAGGCAGTGGTCAGAGTTGCCTAAAGCGGCTCGCACCGATACACTGTACCGGTCCGGATCACTCGTCAGCAGAAGGTCTAGCAGAGAAGGTGCTTGGCCCGACCTTCTTGGTATCCTAGTGACCTCGTGCACCAATTGGGTCAGGCCGTGCGCCAGAGCAAATGCGTGGGCGGCTCTTCCCGCATGGTCTGTTTTGGAGGAGCCCAACCAGATCTCGTGGTGGGCGTTAAAATCCCCCAAAAATACCATTTCGGCATTCGGAAATCGCTCCTGCGCATCATCTGCCGCCTGACTCAGATATTCAAAGAGTCGAGTTGTCTCAGCATCTCCTGTATGGGAACGGTAGAGGCACACATAGATCTGACTCGTAGGGCCATGGTCTACGTGTACCCAAAGGACGGAGAAGGATGGGTCCTCTAGGCAGCGCAAACGGCGACAGCAAACATCCGCCCTAACAAACACGCACACCCCGGCTTTTGCACGAAAACTTTCCTCAAGAACATAGCCAGGGTAGAGCAAGTAGGTCGTGTCGTCAGGGCGGTGTATTTGCGTCTCCGTTAGAAAAAACATGGCAGGTTTCGCCGTCTCTAGGTGTTGGTGGACGGCGTTGAGGTTTGCATGGAGCCCACAGATGTTAGTGGACTCCACCTCAAATAGCAAGCTTTTGGGAGTGTGACGAGCCGCTGTGTTGCCTTTTTCTGTAAATTGCGCTGCCATGAGTTTGGGTGGGAGAAGGCGTGAAAAAAGAAGTGATTGCCGCCGCAGCACCGTGTGACAAAGCGCGGGATATTGGTTTTATCTATGAATGTGAGGCATGGCGAGAGCCGACGCGCCGAACGGAAGGGCCCCCGTACCCCCCCGAGTATGGTCGCCGGGCTCCCAAATCCGGTCACCAACCGGCACGACGAACCATATCGGGATTATGCGCGGCCTGGTGAGGCAGCCTCCCAAGGTGGTTAACCCCAGTTGGGCCCCTGTACTATACCGCGGGCGGCCAGCGGCACCACCGTTTCTACAGGTCTCCCTGTTCGGCGCATCGCCCCGCGCCATCCCCACTAGACTACGCCAAGACCCACTGGTCCCACTAGCGTCCCACTGCGACAACCACCACCTCTGCCCGGCTATGCACATGCTGACCCCTGAACACAATCCAACCGAGATTGAATTGCTATGGAGGGTTTTTCGCAATAGTGCACGGTGGTACCTACCCGGTCGAAACTTGAGACAAATTTGTGCCACCAAGTTTCTACCACCAGTTATGATTTGTCATTACAAGAATGAACCTGATTACAACCTGATGTTGTGAATAAACAAAACAAAAAAACCTGTGGCTAACTTACAGCCTATTTTTGACTAATGTAGGCCAAATTTTTTGGTGTACACTCTGGAAATGGCATACTGTATAAGTGGTTTTGAGGTACACCCCTACTGTGTAAGTATCAATCCCATGTACATTCACCGGAAAAAAACTTGAAAGCAGTATTTGATTTTTAATTTTTTGTAGATAGTAGACACGTTACACGCATTACATAATATCTCTAGATGGTCATAAACTTCCAGCCTTCATAAAAAATATTTTAAAATTGTATATAATATATTATGTGAAATGTATTCAATGCATGTTTATTTACATAACGATAGTATCAATTTGACACTGAAATATAAGGTAATTAGGTCGATAAAACTTAATGTTAAAATAATGGACCCAAATATGAAACTCTGTCTCTTAATAGACAGCATATCATTATCGCATTATCATACCGAATTCTATTTTTTCTATTTAAGCTATTATCCAAAAAAATATTTTTGGTTCCGAACTGCGCAGGTCTGTTCGAACGAACAACAAATGATAATATGCTCATTGCTGCTAATGCCTGATTATTGTTCGCTGTACCTACTCATACATAAATACATATAATCACGCCTTTATCCCCAGAGGGTTAGGCTGAGGTAAACTAACACACGTTTCACCAATAAAATAATACCTATCTATAGGAAAAAAAAAATAATGAGAGAATTTCAATCTAGTGCTCTACGTGGCCATAAAATTTCAAATGGTAAGAATTTATTTAGCTTGAAGGAGGTATAAATGGATAAGTGAATAATTAAATGGTAAGCATGAGAACAAACTATCAGCGTCACACTCACATCTCGTTTATCTTTTGCCTGTACCTACTGATATAAGCAGTACCTACTTAGGTAGGTAGTAAAACTCGTTTAGAGTGCTTGAAATAAATATTTCAACAGATAAAACCTGCAGAAAAATGTAAGAGAAAATAGGAAATAGGAACTGTAATAATCGTGTCATTTTTAATTGCACGAACCCAGACTTAAACCCAGAGGTAAACGCCCGAGTTTAGCTGGAGCATGATCAGGTATATTTCAACCAATGTATGTATGCACAAGCAATACAAGAAATATTTGTTAATATCCCAGCTCGCCAGATGCAAATGTTAATACTATTATAATATTTATAATAAGTAATAGTATCTCATTTTAAGTGATATATTGTTGTCCTTATAAGAAATAAAGTTCTTTAAACCGAATACCATGTGTGTTACAATAACTATTATCATTATTTATTATTAAATAATAATCAAGCTGATTTTGGGGGTGATGAACAATCATTATGATTTTAAACAATGACTCGGTTTACCTCAAATGTAATTCTAATGAAATATTGTACCCAATGATCCACGGGTCTGAAAAGGTCACATTGAGCGATTCTGCTCAAAACTGGTAACTTTCTGATTTTCCAGTAGATCCCAATAGATTCCTATATAATTCGTAAAATGGTCATTCAGATGAGCAGAATTACCACAATTCATTTACTAAGCAGATTCTAATTTCGGGTAAATATCGCTGCAAGACAAAATATTATCCTAAGACGATTGCAATAAAGTGGACTTGTTAAACCTCCCGGTCTTTAAATAGCAGCATAGATAGGTACATAGTCGTAGTAGACGTAGAAGAATACCCGACCCGTGTACAGTAAATTTATCCAAAGTTCATTGTAGCTGACTCAATTATAAAGTATCGTTAAGGGTTACCCTGTCTATTGTTAGTACAATCTACCCGTCCATTAATAAAACTTTAGGTACCCACTATAAATCAGAACGTTTGTATTTACATTAGCGACTTTATTTACGAAAATATACTACGAATATGATTTTTGAAAATTATTGGCAAAAGTGATAGTGACAAATTTAATCACTTGCTTTCGTATACCGACCCGCATACTTCCTTTCGCTTTTGTCGATTGCTTGTTAATAAACCCATTGCATAAGGTTACATAAAAATTCTTCCTTGAATTATTTAAATATCTTAGAACCAGGTCATTGTCAAAGTGTAGCAGACCAACTGCGTCAGATTCCGCATCGAAGACCTTCACACCGGCCATATAGGGAGTTATATAAGGCACAGGTTTAAAAAAAAAAAGATTAAATAAACTACTATAACGAATTCCGGACCTACTCAATATCAATTAATATGAAATT
This sequence comes from Eilema griseolum, assembly GCA_963662185.1. Taxonomy (NCBI): domain Eukaryota; kingdom Metazoa; phylum Arthropoda; class Insecta; order Lepidoptera; family Erebidae; genus Eilema; species Eilema griseolum. The sequence continues at coordinate 20,830,287 of OY759230.1, read as the reverse complement.
ATCAAAACTGCAAGGTTTTGAAAGGTGAATTTCTTGCTAATTGTACTACCATAAAGGTTGGGAGAATGTCTTGTAAGTAAGTTAAATTGTCTTTATGTTTTGTATGCAATTACTGATAAAACACAATGTTAAAACATGCATGTGACATAAAATAAGCTGCAGATAAATTGAGGGCGTAATAAATGTTACTATTACACAATGTTTATTTTATTACTTTATCTACAGTTCTTGTTTTTCATCCCAGTGTTATGCACGGTTCCACTCATGCTCCACTATCCTACCAATTTATGCTTTGAACATGATTTGTCCCGGGGGAATGACTTGAGCTATACTATAAGAGTACTTTTCCCATGCGAGAAAAACTACCCGACTGACGGCAATAGGCCAATATATCCCTCTATTGGGAGGAATTGAACAACATACGAACGCTGTGTATTTCTATAATTGAGTTATGTATTAGTGCATAAAACCTATTATTTAAGTTTGAAATGTAATATACATAAACTGTTAATGTGCCTAATAAAATAATTAAACATACTTAAACTAACTTTGGTAAAATAGATACTATACTCCTCGGAGGTAATCGTAGATCTAGCGTGACGAGTACGGGAGGGACTACCATCTTAACGCTTGACAGAAAAACCACAAGTATTCTGCCTAACGAATGAGATTGAGTTGTACCTTCAGGGTACAGGTGTTTATCATGTAAGTTAATTACCCATAGGTTAAGGTTAATAAATTAAATATTAAAAGAATTTGTTATTCTTATTACAACGGGAAAAGGCGTAACTCCGACTAAACGTCATAAGGAGTTATATCTCTACATATGACGGCTAGGGAAATATTATGGGGAAATCTGCGCAAATGCTTAGGTTCCTACTCAATAAGGATAACTTTAAACATCTTAATATATGTATAATTGCTTATTTCCTAGAATTTGGGCACAATAAATAAATAAATAAATAAATATTCTACAACATTCTACACAACGCTATCTAGACCCATGGTAAGCATAGTTTAACTAGCTTGTGTTATGGAATCTAGAATTGGTTGGGTTGTATAATATTTTCGTGATGCGTATATTCACGGAAGCCTAGTGGTATGGGTAATGGACTGCTGAGACGAGGTCTCGGGTTCGATCCCAGGTTTTACCATGGCACACACCAATGGCTTTTCGATGCTTTTCGAAGTTATGTGTGTATTTATCGCAGGTTTATAAGTGCCCGGTTAATGGCAATAGGCTCGCCACCTATTACATTGGGACCTAAACTTGAACTGGCGAAATGTGGGTGCTAGCACCTCTGCCTACCCCTTCGGGGAATATAGGCGTGAGTTTATGTTATGTTATGTTATGTTATATTCAGCCTACTACTAATTGCAACCCAAAGTATATTGTTACTAGTAATTCCCCACCGTTTTCCTCAATGTAAACCATAATGATAATATGATTCATCGGTATTCGGATCGATTTCTCCGGTCCTGGTAGTGTGCAGTACACTTTCGTTCGTTATCCTGTCTGTTCAAGCTGTTCCCTTCATTCTTCCCCAGCACCATATTTCGAACGTTTCCAGGCTGTCTCTGTCCCCACTATATTTTATCAAGATAAAATTACTATTTGTTATTAAAATGAAGGAAAGACGTTATTTTCGATTAGATATATTATTATAGAATTTGGACCACCACATCTTTTTCCATGCGGTGTCGTACAAGGCGACTAAGGGATAGGGCTGTTTAACATCAGACAGATATATACAACCCAGACTCAGCGTCAGATGTATAGCTCGAGTCAACAATAGTGCCCGAAATACGGCAAAAGGCTCATCCCCTATTACATGGGACCGAATAAAATTATTGGTGAAATGTGGGTGTTAATTCACCTCTGCCTAACCTTCCGGGGATAAAGGCGTGATTATATGTATATAGATAGATAGATAATTCTTTATTGCACACCAATAGATTACAGAAAAACTTGTAGTTAGCATGCATACAGTTTAATGTACACAAGACAAAAAAGATAGCCTATCCATCTAATAAAATGTATTTATGATCTGGGTCAAGTGGAAGCACCCGTATGTTTTACATATGTGTGTTCACACAACAATAACTCATTGCTTTGAAGTCACATGTGTGCGTCATCGTTAAAGGCGTATTAGTGTAATACGTTTATGTGTGCCAGTGCGCATGATCGTGAATATTCGTGAATCGTGAACGTTTGAATGTGTGAGTGATTTGCCTGCCATCGAATGAGAAAGTAAATTTCACCATTTTAGCACAGGCTCACGTAGTTGAGTGGTATTACAGGCGTAAAGACATTTCGAAGGTAGCGAGTTCGAACCGCTACTATATTGATGTAGTCGTTTACGTTAATAAATTGTTTTGTTTTTGTTCTTTATTTTGTTTGTGATATTAAAGAACGTTTAAGTTGTTAATTAACCGTGTGGAAAGCACAATGCATCCAATTGTTGACAGTTAAAAATAAAATTATCATGTTATTTTAATCATGAGAATGAGGGTAGCATAAATTCCAATACGAGAAAATTTATGCAATGTGTGTGCAACAATACTCGCTCAGTAATAATAAATAATTAAGTTGCTATAAAAAAATAACTAAAATATCAAGATACTTTTGTGATGTTACCTCAACATTCCCTTAAAAGGTAAGTAATTAACATGAAGATATACAAATATTTAAAAGTTCAAAAAGTAAAATTTGAATGGGATTCGAACTCAAAACTTTGCACGATTTTAACACTTAAAAAGCGAATCTGTAAACCCTGGGGTCACTGAGACATACAAGAATTTTACAAAAACTACGTTCATATACCAGTAATAAGAATTTTATGAGTTATTGTTATTACTAAAGAAAGTGTAACTGATGATAAATAAATACGAATGGTTTTGAATCAAGTGTAACTTGCAAGTGTATAAGTGTGTGTGAGTGAGGAAACGAGTTTTGTTACACACACATTTATGTAGAACATACTGGTGACTTTTTCTGCTTGCCAAAATCAATATAACGATCTGTATAATACTTATATCACTAGACAGGCTATCGTTTTTGTCTTGTGTACAATGGGCGGCCTTATCGCTGGAAGCGATTTCTTCCAGGCAACCTTGGGATGAACAGTAATGTAATAAAGCAAAAGATTTGGTGTAGTTAGCAAATAAACTAGAAACAAGGTGTATTAAAAAAAAACATAAACAAAAAGAAACAATGATATGAGAGAAGTTCAAATAAAGTAAAATAAATATACAACTTTAGCACATAAATAGATATACGAAGTAAATAGTACATACTAATAAGAAGGGAAAATAGTAAGCATATTAATTGTGAGTTGTCACAGTGTTCAAAATATATATATTTATATGTAAATATTATTACTGTTATTGTTATATATTTTGGATGTACAAACCGTCCACTTCTCCCTCGTATACCTATACAACACATTCTGCTTCTCAGGTCTATATTTGCTTTTCAACTATACCCTTTCCTAACCCCACATACCTTTCGGCTGTGTAGAATCAGTGTTTCAAGACTGGTTCCATACGAGGCTTTAATTTACTTGCAATCTGGTTTCGATCGAGACTTTTTATCAAGCTTTATTAACATCCAAACACTCTACACGGTTGTGTGGTGTATTCACCGTGAGGGGAAAACTCTTTCATGTATTGGCTATTGTCAGTGATAATGTTAGATATATATGTATATCTAAATTAAAACGTTATCCTTCAAATTATCTTGTGACAACAATAATATTGATAAAAAGGGCAATAGGTCAATAAATGTTTATTCCTAGAAAACCGGCTTAACCAGTGTAGGCCAAGGCGATGAGTTAATTTCCCTTTATGCTTTTCAATTCTAACATCATTACTACTAGGAGTCCCTCGTCATTTACTGATACCGCTTTTAAATAATTATTTTCCTTTTCATTTTAACTTTCTTTTCTGATCTGGTAAATATCATAATCATTTATATAATCGGATATAATATAGTAGAGAATCAATTAAAAACTTCCACTGGAACCAGTTCCGTACAAATAAATTAAAAGCTTCGTACGGAATCAGTAGGCACCGAAACTGTATAAGTGGTCGAAATGCTCATTATGTTCATTCATTCACTCTAAGTTAGTCAGAAGTACCAAACTAATGTCAAAGGATTTATCGTACTACGTTACTACATTTTCTACCATTCTATCCTTCTCAATATAATAAATGTAAAAATTTGTGAAGATGTTTGGATATTTGTTATATAATCAGACTAACGGCTGAACGAATACCACAGGGGCGAAGCCGCGGGCTACAACAGCTGGTAGTAAACCAGTGAAGCTATCATTTAGATATTAGAATGCAAAGTTAAATAAATTAGAGGAGTTAAGACATGACGGTATTGCCTTTCTAATTGAGCAATCCGACTGGGGAAGTACCTCCGCCCTATAGAATGCCGTGGCTTTAATAACTTCGTGGTGTGCTCCCGGTGGCGAGTAGGGTAGCCAGAGCCAGCTGAAGAGTTTTTGTGCAGTCAGTAGGAAGACTAAAGGCTTGACCTACTATGTCTTATGCAGTGACGAACAGAAACTCTCTGTTCTTATAGGGTCAGCAGCATCAGTGTGACTCCCCTGGTGTTGCACACGTACATAGGCTACTTTACATCAGGTGGGCCATGTGCATGTCTGCAACCTGATATAGGTTCATCTTAAGAAAAAAAGTAAATCCCACAGATACCTCCCTGCCGGAGCCAGCGCGGTAATGAGGTCAGTGTTTTGGGCTCTTTTGCACCAGATACAATAACTATAATAACATACACAATAATAATAACGTAATAACAAAATATAAATATATTATTTCAATGTGAGAATTTAACTACTCTTTCTGTCCAATGTGTAATTGATTCGTAGGCTGTACGTCATTTGATTTCCAGAAAATGCAAATATTAAACATAATATAAACAGATAAGTAAAGCAATTGCGTAGTCGATAGTAAAAGTAAAATTAAATACTTGTGTTATAAACTAATTGTTTTACTCGTATCTCTGTTTATATAGTATTTATATTTTGTCATTTACATTACATCTGATATAATTTACATTATGTGTGTTTAGATTATGTCAACGTTAATATACTTAATTGATATTTTATTTCCATGCCATCTTACAACTTTCTAGAGCTCAGAATTTCGGAGCTAAACTGCAGGCTGACGAAATGAACCTCCGCATCCGATTCAGCATTCAAATTCCAGGAGGATTATAAAATGCTGGACCGTCGCCTTTGCTGGTGCGGTCACGTTTTACGTCCACATCCGTCGGGCCGCAGTAGGAGGAGGTAAGCACACAAAAAGTGGTAGCCAATTATTTCATTACCACGAATATGTAAGTGGAGAAAGAAAAGTTGGAAAAACAGGACAGCAGCCCTTGGGCTCCGAGTTGAAATCCTCGGGTGCAATCGGGACACAACGTTAACATGTTGATGATGATGATGATGAGAAGATGATGATAATAGTAAATGTAATATTTAAACAAACAATCTTAACTGACTCATATTTTCGAATTTCAAAGACGGGCTACCATTATTCATGACCAGATTTTCACATGCAACCCTTTATTACTGAATTCAATGAAATCTAGTTACCTGTCAAATAGTAGGAAGCAGAAAAAGGTAGACTACCTTGATTTTGTATGTAGTATACATTGTATACTTTTAATTGAAGGTTAAATTTTTTTGGCAGACATTACAAGTCAGTGAAATTGGAAGAATTTTTAATAAATAATTTTTTAACCTTATTTTTTGGGCAACCCTATTGGTATGTGTTCAGCAGTTCAGCAGTTTATTCGCTAAATATATTGGTCATTCGGTAAACAGATAGGTGAGGTCAATGTTACATCGGATCCCATAATAAATGATCTAACGGTGTTGAACAGTGGTTCAGCCGTAGGAAATCCATTGTTGGAGATTAAGCCTTATCACAACCACGTCTATCTCGTAGAATAAATTACGTGCGTAGATTTTAATGTCATTATATAATTTTATGTTTAAATTACATTTAACAAAACTCCGTAACTGATTTGCCCACAACCACACAGGTACGAGTAGCTGTAATTATTGTAAGTCAATATCAAATTTATCAAAAACTATTCGTAGGATCTTGATTATAACCTTATTTCAATAAACCCACATACTCTCAGTACCTGGTACCTACTTACTACCAATTATACAAAAACTATAAACGCTCACAGGTAATATAGGAAGTGTAGAGTAATAAATACATTATAATTATAGGTACCTATAACTATGATGTCAGTGAGGAACAGCGCGATAAGGAAACGTTGTGGTAAAGTAGAAATTGTAATTACGAAAATTGAGTTGGTTCGTAAGTATACAAAGAGATAATTGAAGAAATAATAATGACGGAACAGATTTAGATAGCCAGAGTGAAAAGGTAACTCGATAAGAGTCAACGTAGAGGTACATAAGTACATAAGTCTATCAGGAAATTTTAAACAAAAGTTAGGTCAAGCGCCCCAGCGAGTAGCAAAGAAGTATGCCCGGATCGTAGTCATTGGAAACATGCTATGATCTCTGCCTACCCCAATGGGAAAGATGTGAGGCTGGATGTGTGTATGATGGCAAGGCAGCATAAACCGTCAGCACTAACCCTGGATAAGTGCAGAGCTTGATTGTTGTCTTTCAGTGCTCTTTGGTCGATGCACTTTATACTTACGATTATACCACCATTTATCGTGAGGTTATGAACCGTGTTGTTATTTTGAAAAGATGCGGTATACGGCAAGTCAGAAAATCTACGGTTAAATTTTGAGCAATAGACATACATACACATAATCACGCCTTCATCCCCAGAGGGTTAGGCAGATAAATTAACACCTACATTTCACCAATACTTTCGTTTGGTTCAACAGGACGTAAGCCAATTGCCGTCTTCCGGGCACTATTGTTGACTCGTGCCATTCATCTGAACCTGAGTCTCGGCTGTATATATCTCTCTGATGTTAAACAGTCCTATCTTTTAGTCACCTTGTACGACACCACATGGGAAGAGATGGGATCGTCTAAATTCTACTCTGCCAGTCTAAAGCCACGTGGCTTTAGAGGCAATCTACGTAATTTAGGATATGGTAATGCTGCGCTCGCGCCTCTAAAAAACGCTTTACCTGATTATTTTATTTTAGCTGAGAATGCTTTTAATTAAAAAATCTATTTAGTCCTCTAAATAATCCTCCCTCGTGAATTTATATGCCTACAATTATGTGCCATAAATGTTCGTTTTGCACAGAACCCCGATTATATTTCCAAAATAATAGTAGCATTATAACATCAGCTATCTGCCGGTTAAAGTCCCGTAGAAATCGGCCTAACCGTTCCTACAATAAGCATCAAACAGACTGAAAGACAGACTTTAACAAAAAGAAACTTGCTAAGAATTATTCTTTTTCTTGTACGCAAAAGCTGTTAATTTAAAATTACAAACAGACACTTCAATTTCATTTATTTGTATAGCTAAGTAGTTTTGTTACAAATTCTGACACACAATTTTCCATTACAATGTACTGCAGTTACGAATCCAGAATTAGTGAGTGACGTAGTTTCATTTTACTTTGCATTTTAAACCAAAATCTCTTTATTTTATCAGTAGTATAATCAACCCATCACATGTATTGACAGTTTAAGTGGCAGTTAAAGAGATTCCCAAGCCAATCCTTAAGCCAGCGAACATAATTTGACAGTTTAAACTATCGAGATATACCTCAGTATCATTTCAGTCATAACAGTTTCTTAGTTGCATCCAAAGTTTACACTTTAGAGCCCGAGAATTATCGTTTCTGCTCGGTACCTTATGACCTCCCAAATTTGACTATTTGAGTTTTGATTATTTGAAATAAACTCAAAGATTGCTTACAAGTAGGTAATTTAAAAAAAAAATTAAGTTTATATATGGGCAAATAATAGGCAATTATATTAGAGTTTTATTTTCATAAATAATAACTATATAAATAAAGGTGTATTTCATTTTATTGCCTTGTGGGTAGATGAAGATTTATTCAGTTTTTTTTTATATAGTATAGGACACATCAAGTAGACTCGCCTAGTGGTGATGGGTCATCATTATATACATGTACCATGCTACAATGGTGACACTCACCTTGACGACCTCATCATATGCTATTTCACGCCCCGCTTAAAGGACCCCGGACTGTAGGTAGAAGGAATCACGAAATAGTACCTACGTATAATAAGTAGTACCTACTATTTGGTCGTGTCTAAGGTTTGGATCCCGGAACATCTCGTGCTCGAAGTCCTGGGACTTTACATGAATTTAGTTGTCTCGGGTTCTGGGCCTTTTGGGTCGAGACTCGAGACGAGATACGATTGCAGAAATTATATTACAAAAATTCTCAAATTATGTGAAACGTGAATAAAATCTCTCCGAAAAGGACCTAACTAAATCCGAAAGGACTAGTCTGTAGGGCAACTTGGTTGTTAAATTTTCTAAATAAATTTTAATTACTAATTGATACCCGTGGCTCCACCCGCGTGAATGTCAGTTTTCAACAACTTTTAGTCATATCTTTGATACTACTTACTAAACCAATTGCGATAAAATATAGGTAAGGTTTTATATCTGACCAAAGCTTTTAAAAAAATAATCGAAATCCATTCAGTAGATTTCAGCGATGTCCAGTACCGCAGTCCATTAGAGGATAAGGTTAAGTTGGCATCAAAGAAACTTGGAGTGCTCAACAGGGGCTCACTGCGAGGCAACGACTCCTACTTCATAAGGTACTGTTGTCACCGTTTTGCCGGAGTGCCTGCATACCAGCTTCGACTCAGTGCAAGACGGACGTTGAGGCCCGTCGACAATACCATATTCGCAAGCGGTGTGGAACCTCTCAGCCTTAAGTGGGACTTTGCCTCACTGTATGTTCTACCGCCTATACAGTGTGCTCAGAGGAATTGTTTTACGTGATGCTCACAGCCACATTTTATCATCGCACCGCTCGCCATAGGCAGGGAATTAATCCTCACTCATTGCAACCGGAAACGGTGCGCATTGTGCAGTATGAAAGAAGCTTCATCCCACGCACACTTAAGCTATAGAATGACCTCCCTGGTAGTTTTCCCAAGTGACTACATTATGGGGCTCTTCAAGAAGGGCATTAGAAGGTTTTTTCAGGGTCGTCAGATCGAGTGTACCGGCCCTAGCGTTGCACACGTCCATAGACCGCAGCCAATCTAACATAACTGAAGTATTTTTTAAATATCTCCAATGTACAGAGACTTAAAAATGTTGCTTCTAAACTTTTAAAAGTTTAGAAGCAACATTACAAAATCAGGTACCTAAGTAGTTGGTAAAATTGATTAATAGAAAATAATATTAAGATTAATTATTTAGCAAGATTACGATATTTGATGGATAATTTATGTGTTAGAATATGTTGTCTTGAAGTCCCGGGACTTTCCGGGACTTTGATCGTAGGTTGTCTCGTGTCCCGAGACTATGAAAATGTTGGTAATTCCCAAACCCTATTTGTATCTTAAACCTTCGTGCTTTTTGTTACTATACCAATTCAATGAATTGTAATGTTTTTTTTTATTAAAAATAAACGTAACTGCTACAAAACCAAAACCACCAAAGTATTTGTACACTGCTACAAAAACAAGTATCAAAAAGTAATTTTAAAACAAAAGGAGGTCTAGACATTGGAGCGATCAAACACAAACTCCTCAGTTTAATAAGTAAGAGTTTTGCGTAAGCTCTGATCATATACAAAAGTGTATGGTAGATTAATATATAGATTTTTGTAATTAAAATGATTGAGTCGTAGCAAGGCTCTAGCAACACTGTTGTGGCCTTAACTGCAGGCAACAATCACCACGATATGAATTAAGTACTTAATTCAAATAAGTAATAAGAGGTACCTACTAAGGAAGTACTTATCTACTAATAGACAACAGTAGGTGCAGTTTTATTATCTTATTTAACAACGGTGTATAGTCGTGACAATAACTTTACTGCAAACTATGAGTAAACAACGTAATTAAATCAACTTCTACTAGATCTTTTAAAAATATCTATTATAAGTTATTATTATACATTTGATAATGGCATTACTCGGTAGCGCGTGAGGAGCCAGGGATTATTTTTTTAGTAATAAATCCATGGAAGAATGCTGTTGCAGTTGGGGCTGTTGATAAAATCGTCGGAGGTCTTATTTGCCCTCCTATCCAGTTTCCCGTATTCCTCCTCACCCCGCTCCCTTTCCCTGTATAGATGGCAAGATGAGAGCGATACCTCTGAAGGTGCAAGCATGGTTTTAGTATGATTACCACTCATTATAATGTGAGCCGTATACTTATTGGCTACCTCAGTAGAAGGTATCTAAGAAAAAATATTTAATATTAACCTTTACTTACCCTATACATAATGCTCCTAATATGACTACAAACGTGGAGTACTCCATATTTATTAAAAAAAACCAACACTAATAATTTTATTTAATTTAGTCACTTTTTGTCTTATTTATATTTACACAAATATATAAATTTCGTAACCTCGCCACATGCAATGCGCACGAAAATTCAACGCGCACTGACTTGACTTGATTAACTGGCGATCGCGCAGTTTGTAGTCCTACTAACCCAACCACAGCCACTTTAAACGGTCGCCATAATAAAAAATCTCGTGGTGATGTCGTCATTGGCCTCCGTCACGTCTAAGGAGAACGTAACGTGTCTAGTAGAGTCCAGCTATACCTGTTTGAAAAAGTAAGCACTCGCTTATTTTTATTTTTTTAATTCATACAACTAATGCATAAGTTCCACCTTACATTGTGCTAAAGTGGTCTTCATTTTATTGGTCAGATAAGGTAAGTGCTAGGGGTTAAACTATCATAATCTTAGTTTCGTTTAGAATATAACAAAAGTTCCTACTTGTAACTTTAATGACAACTACTCACCTGTAGGAGCAGCTACATGGCAGTTTAGTTCCAAACAAAATGCTGCTTTAATTTTGAAGGTTTTAAGAACGCTAGAAGACAGACTATAAAGACAAATATTCAAATCTCTCGTCACCCCATAATGCATGACCATGTTTGATGACCGGAGAACATTATTTTTGCAATTTGCCTGAAATTATCCACTGAAAAAAATATATATTCTTCTTTTTAGGGTTGTTCCCAGTTGCATCGGAGGCTTTCACTTAGGAATCAGGGGTCCATTTACTCCTTCTTCTTCTTTAGATTTGACTCTATGGGAAGCCTTGTCTGTTAATCAACAAATATACCGGCTTGCAGGTGAGATTGGATGTTTGGTGACGTCCCAAAAACACGCGTATCACCAAAATCGGCAAACCAATTTCAATTAAATAGGTTTTAATGGTGAATCTGGAACTTTTCTTTTTAATATAAAAAATCAGTGTGGCGACACGGTTTGCCTGACTAGGCTGTGAAATATACAATACCTACTACAACTACTTAATATGCGTTTTCATGCACAAACCTACACTTAGATGTGTTAACCTGTATTGGACACACATTAATATAGCAGTATTGCAGATAAAAAATCTACCTAACATTTGAAGGTTAAATTAGTTTATTAACCTATGGTACTAAAACAATTAGTTTTGTTTTAATATGCTAATTATTTTACAACTTTTCAACGTATAAAACCAGCCAGGTACATAATTTACCTTTAAGATAAGACAGATAATCATGTAGGTAGGTACCTAAATTAAATGGCACAAGCCAAGTTTATATACATTTTTATAGTTTATATACAGTTTTCATAGTGCACCTACCTAGTACCTTGTTATTCTCTGCACTACCTATTGGGTTGACTGGTAGAGAATTGCTGTGGCATTAAGTCCGCCTGTGTACATTTGTGCATGAAGTTTAAATAAATAAATATACAAATATTTTAACATGAAATATTTTGACTGTTTCTCGTCACCTTACACCCAACGGGAACCAACAGAGTCTCTCCTTCTCCTCCCGTGGGTGCCGTAGAAGACGGCTAGGGATTTAAACAGTAGGTAGGTACATACCTACAGAGTGTGAAACTCATATCGATGTAGCAGAGTCATTTGCACACCTCTAGATAAATAAGACAAAACAACTGATTAGGTACTATTATAAAACTTTCATATTCTTTTACAGGTTACTTACTACTTACTATACCTACATATAATTAGGTACACGGGTAGGTAAATACAAAAGCTCGCCTTTGTACATTACATCTCATTATTCTGTATAAATGTCTTTTATAAAAAAATATATAACTATAAATAGATAAAAAATATAACTAAAAATTTTCTTTTCGTTTGTCACATTACGTCTCAATATATATCCAGTAAGTGAATCCCCCGTCTACACAAAACAAACAATCATGGCAAGTGCTTGCACTAGATGCAGGTTACTTAAATAATGAGGATGTACGCATATAAATAATAACGGCTCAGTATGTAGAAATATTATTTCCTCTACGTGGTATTTGATACTATGTTTTTCAAGAAAACTCATTGGTTTTCAGGAAGTGATTGCAAGAAAACCAACGTGCGTTCGTAGGTACAGAATACATCTATAAATTATATAATAGGACGTGGAATCCAGTGATTAAGATACTGAAACCAAAAAACACAGTGCTGGTAAATAAAACACACACACGCGCGCGCGCACAAACACGTCAAACTTATAACTCACCGACGTTGTTTTTACGTCGGGGGTTCAAAACTGACATAATGAGTGTGGTGTGTCGCCAGCGTTTTTTTTTACGTGCGCAAAATTCCCACGGATACCCCCCCCCCCTCCCCCCCCCCCACCGGAGCTGGTGGAAGAGGTTATGTCGGACTCGAACCGACCAAAACGCACGCCGCCTGTGGTTCGTTTATGGTTGCCGAAGGTGAGGTTGACAGGCATATCCCTCGCACCCCGGCCGACCCAGGGCCATCTCTCACGATCTGGCCCTCTACTCGGGTGTGGGGACTGCAGAGTCCCCAACTCGTCCCCGGAAACGGGGAGGCGCAAGGGCGCGCCGCCGCCGCGGCCTGCTTCTGCCAGGGTGACAGGCGCCTCCACCAGTCAAACCCAGGCCTGCGCTCATAGGGGGTGGAGGTCGTTCATCGACCTGTGTCGCCAGCCTTATCATTCATTATATAAGTAATGGAGGGTAGACGCACAGACAATGGTCCCCGCACACGTCCTGAAGCTCGCAAACCAGTCAAGTCGCGACTACGAGTGCTGCTACGCATTCGAAACGTCCGCAAAAGTAAGTTCCACTAGGTATATAACCGCGCGCGATAAGTCCAGAACCGTTAAATAATTATGAATGTACACCGCGATTAATAAAATCGAAAGAAAAACGCCCGTTAATAATAATTTAGGGAAGTAGAGAAATATGGATAGGTACCTACTTTAGGTGGGACTTCGAGTATCATTGCCAAGGTCTGATTTACAAAAAAAAAAACTTGTAACCTAGGACCTGGAAGCGAGAGCCCTTGCTGTGCTGTACCTACTAGAGGCAATAGTGTGAGATGTGAGGCCTGTCCTACGAGCTACGAGAAATCAAGGTGTTCACCTGCGCCAGGTGTACATGGAGATGGACTTATCGCATCTAGTCCCGTCATGGGGGAATGGTGGGATTTTACTTCCTAATAACATTATAAAATTCAAAAATTCGTGCAAATGTTTGGATGTTTGTTATTCAATCACGTTTCAACAGCTGAATGGATCAGGTTGAAATTTGTAATAGTCTGTAAGAAGGCTATTTTTATCACGGAAATAGGTTTCCACGGGTTGCGGGAATGGAATCCTGAACTACACATCAAAACATAAAAGATATCCAAAAATGCTTTACAGACACGCAGATAACGAGCCAACTGTGAATCATAACTTCCTACTATAAAACCCATTGGGCGAAAAATTTGCTCGATTGATTACTGAGAATTGTTATGCAGAACTAACTTGTGCTTTATTATGCTACAAAGCAAAAAGGATGTTTGCAACCGATTTTCAAATAATAATATTGTCGCTAATATCGGTTGCCGTTCATTATACAATTTTAAAAAATCCAAGCAGCCAGTGACTGACATAATATAATTAATACCATTTAATTACAGAAAGAGGAAATTTCATTACGTAACATGCAAGCGTCCGACTAAGATTACAACCGAGAATCACGCGATGGGACTACTCAATGGCAGACAGCCACTTCTGAGAACTAATTTAGTGCATCGAGTAAGTTATGTTTTTGTCTTCAAAATAATATCTACCTAATTAAGTTTGACTTTTTTGATCCTTAGTATTTCAAAAACAACGGATAAGTATGTGCTTATTATTAAAGACCATCGTCATTCCTCTCCATGGTGTAGGTAAGTACCTACCTACTTAGTAAATCTTTTCTTATTTAGCTCTAATTAAGTTTTTTATTTTCTTGTTATCGTCAAGGGTATGACAAGGTAGATTAGGACGCCCAAGGACGCCCAACATATTGACGCCGGTATTGAACTGGCATGGTATTAAGCGGCTTTAAAGTAGGTACCTACGTGACTTTGTGACTAAGTGCTCAAGGGCTAAAGTTATGAGTTCAATCGAAGTACATAATTACTTACGTACACATACAAACACGAACCTACCTACGTGTACACAAAAACTTCCAATATTTTTAACTAGGAGCCTGCCAATACAGCAACGCACAAAAATAATTCAATAGTATGCCGAAAAATAGTCTGAGAATATACCTGTAATGACATGATTAGGTTTAGCTGTTAATGTATGAAGCCCCACCAACTTCAGGACTGTCTAACATTATTGGGGATATACGTGGTTCTTACCCCCGACCCAGGACCCAAGGTCAGTCGGGGTCAATGCCGTCTTTCTTTACCATCGGGGCACACGGAGCACGTGCCCAGGGCCCACCTCGTCAAGCGGCCCCCCGGAGGACCGACATTTTCTCTTTCACAAATTCGAAATATTTATATTGGGTGCATTTTTGTCCCAAATAAGTAAGTCCTATGTGATCACTTACAAAACTGCTGAAATTGTGGTAACGGATCGTATCATCATAATAAAATCATGTTAATTTTAACTTTGATTTACCTAGAAATATTTTGGTTCAAGCGCTGTCACTGGTAAAGCACTCCGTCACATTATCGGAACGATCTAAGGTCCCCCGATATGGCACCGCATGTTTCAAAATGTTAATAGGTAAGTATATCAAAGTTTAAATAAATTTCCACTTTTTGGGGATGGTTTTTGTGACAGAGGTTTTTCAAATGTTTAATGTAATGTTCATTTTACACTTTTAAATTGATCTACTAGTCAAGCTCTTTGATTTGATACCCATATTGAGGGAGTTGAGAAAAGAATATGTACTCTGTATTTTGCAGCAGCGGCTGTCATGGACTGTTTTTTTTTTCAAAATGCATACCTAAGAACACTCCCGACGAATGTAGCTTTCAAACAAAAAAAACTAAATATAAATCCGTTCATCCGATGCTACACACACACACACACACACACACACACACACGCACACGCACACGCACACGCACACGCACACGCACACGCACACGCACACGCACACTCACACGCACACGCACACGCGCACACACACACACACACGCACACACGCAAGCACGCACGCACGAATGCACGCACGTACACACACACGTCGTTTTTGCGTCGGGGGTTAAAAATGTTAATTTGTTTTACTTTGAAAAAAATCGGGGCCCCCAAATCATATATAAAACATAGGTAAAGATGGCCCGGTTCGAGGAAATTACCTTACCTATTGGGCTACCTGGCACCCCGGTTTTATGAGATCCGAAGCTGTGTACGGTTTTAATCGGTTCGAGTCCTACATAACCACCCCTGCCGACGAGTCAAGTAACTAGTCGGAGTTTAACCACGATAGATATGTTTATAATGGTTTAACCGACTGAATTAAATCATGCAGCATATCCGATATCATATCCCGGACAAAATTTATTACTCATTAATATCCGTTACCTGGTACACACATACACCGTCGCGTGTATTTAGAAGAGAATTTCCACGCTTCATGCAGTTCAGTTGGTTCGGTAAAGTATTCCATCTGGTATATAACTGTCATAATTTGATTTTTTTTATAAATTTTATTAGGGAAATTTTAACCGGCGCGGCGTCCCTCAAGGTAACATTTTAGAGCTTTAATGATTTCCAATTTGAAATGTTATGGAATTATTTCACTAACGAATGATCGGCAAATAATGATATACAGAATACCGCGGCCATAATAACCTCGTGTTGTGTTCCCGGCGGTGAGTAGGGTAGCTAGAGCTCACTGGAGAGTTTTTGTGCAGTCAGTGGGAAGACCAAAAGCTTGTCCTGCTTTATCTTTTACACTGACGGCACAGAAACTCTGTGCTTACAGAGTCGGCAGCGCGAGTGCGACTCCCTTGGTGTTGCACTCGTCGATAGGCCACGGTAATCACTTCTACTCTCTCACTCCCATCAGGTGGGCCGTGTGCTTGTCTGTCAAGCAAGAGGTATAAAAAAAAAAAAACAAAGCAAAATGGATTAAGTTTCGAAAACTTTTGTTTATTTTTGACATCTAAATCTTAGAGCCAAAGTCATACCAACAAATGTATGAAATGAAGGGTGGTGTTACCGTCTCTTCAATGTTGCTAAATCGATATTGACGTGCACAGTAGACATTTGACACTAATAATCTTGTACTGATATTAACGTTGTATAATAATATGATAGTTATGTGACCTTTTAGGGCCGGTGCCCACTGCCGGCACGGCACGACATGGCATGACAGGGATGCCGCGAAAAGCCCACCTACTCCAGCATCAGTTTCGCTCTTCGTGAATTCGAAGTTGGTTGTGTGATTGTGTCGATATGGTTGACTGGTATTTAGTATTAATAGCACTTCTAGCTCAGTCAGTGTGAGAAAAAGCGCGCGCTAGTGCGTCGGCTCCTACCTACTGCTACGACACAGAGGCAGTCATACGGAATGTGGGACTTCGCGTCATGCCGCAGCATCGTGGTAGCGAAATAAAGTAAAATGAATTCTAGTCACTGAAATAAAATCCTTTGCCATGCCATTACGTGCCGTGCCGGCAGTGGAGTGGCCCTTAAGATTTCATACCCAATGGGTAAGAAAGGAACCTGTTTTGCCGTTTTTTGATCGATATTAACAACGAAAAAAGTTAGACATATTCATAGAAAAATTTGCTGCACAGATAATAGTGCGAAACTGACTGAAACAATTGGTCGTACCGGCCAAAAGCAGTAGGTACATATTTTACATATGAAGTAAATGAATTGTTAGCCTCAATTGTCTATAGTAGGTAAATAAAACACGAATTATAACAAATGTTTTGTATATATTTAAAAAAATATAAAATATGATTACAAAAATGTACATTTCTTTTGCACAAATGCAATAACCTTATAAAATGAGCTTGCTATAAATGCAAAATATTTGTATAAAAATATGCGTACGTGTTTCATACGTACATATTTAAATACTACCCTCTTCTTTAATATAAACTTTTTCAAAGTACAAACATATAAATCAATAATATTGCGATATCAAAAACGAATGGACAGACAGATACAGATAAAAGACACATATATAAGACCTATATCATAGTGTAACGCTTATGTCGGGCCTATATCATAGTGTAACGCTTATGTCGGGCAAAATTACCAACTGAAAAAGTTGGTATGGAATATTTCACATGCCCCACTAGACAAAGTAAAAATTAAAAATTGAAGATACGCACACAAAAGTTATGTGCAGCGAAGTTATAAGCTTTCAACATTAACAGTTTACAGTGTGACCGCGAGTGCTGTACCGCACTCATGACACGCACGGTGTGGCGGGAGACGCTGTAAATAAAGAGATAGAAAGAGTCTTAGCTGAGAGCGAAAGAGATACCAACTTGAACACTGGTGGCGGTGTCTCGCAAACTCTCGTTTCTTTCTTTTTTTCTATCTCTTTCTTTAGGCCCTGCGTATCATAGGAGTGGTACAGCGCTCGCGATCACACTATAGTAAAAGCTGTATCATTTTTAACCGACTACAAAAAAGTAGGATGTTCTCAGATTTGAGTGATTGACTGTACTTTTTTTACAAAATTATTTACTTAATTTTCCTACACAGGACAACACGTGCAGGTCTTAGATGTCACCCGCACACGGTGCAGAATATCCGATCAAGAACCAAGCGGTTCGGTAACTCTTTCCTTTGTCGCACCATTCAGGCCTTAATGGTGCGACAATTCATTACCAGCTCACGTGTTTCCTTGTTCCTACAGTCCCGGGTCTTTTAAGCGGGACGTGAAAAAGCATATGCTGACGCCGTCAAGCTGAGTGTCACCATTTTCACATGGTATATGTAAGAAATGGTGACCCTCTTTTCTAATACTTTGCCTTCAGCTTACCATCAGGCAAGGCGAAGTCTAATTGACGTGTCCTATATAAAAAAGTAATTTTAAAAAATTTAAAAAAACACTTGTATGTATAAAAAATAGATATTTAACATTATCATATTGATATTTAAGAATTAAAGTAAATATCGCACTTATGCTTACTGAAATACCATAACCCAATTTTTATTCACGAGTACTAATAACATGCATCATACATGACTAGTATTCTCGTTGATCACTACAATTACGCTTAAGGTTTACGCCAATGATTTACATCCCTAGGTGGGAATCCGATAGACATTAGTACCGCTGTAATATTAATGCCGACTTAGTAAATAGTGAGTGAATCTTCCAAAAGCTTTGATAAATCCTCTTCAGACTGCTTTATTGGTGACATTCCCAACAAACGCGACTGAAAAAAAAAACTGTTTTGTCATTTTGTAGTCAAAAATATCTGGGTGTGTTAGTAAGCTTTGATATTCGTAATGGTACCACAAGATCCTGTATAAGGGACAGGGTACAGGGTCGATAAACACAATTTCTACGAATAAAGCAACTTCTTTATAAAGTCAAATTGACACAATGTTGAATTACCACGCAATCTTAATACAAATTTAGTAGTAAATAATAAGCATCACCATGCAATGAAGTTTTTTTTGGTAAGGTGTGTGTGTGTGTGTTCGTTATTTCACACAATAATAGTCAAATTATCTTTGGTAACAAAATCAACTTAGTTACCTGCGGTAAAGCTCCTTTAACCAAATCAGGTATATCTTCACTGTTGTAACCGAGACCTTTCAGACCATTCTCGATCTTCATCACGTCCATATACTTGAGTATAGTATCTGCGAGTACTTTGCCGGCGTCGGCTCGCTTCACACCCGTAATATCGGTTCCCAAGATGTTAGCAGCTTCGAGATGTTTGTCAGGGTCACTGGATGCTGTAAAACGGAAGACTGCAGGGGCTGTCATAACAACAGACAGCCCGTGTGGGACGATTGGTGTCGAGCTAGAAGATAAGAAAAATTGCATTAAATTAAAATACATTTATATTTTGCCAACCATGGTTTTGGAACCCCATAGGGAATTTAGAGAGCTTATAGAGAATTTAAAAAGGTATACGAAAACTAACATCTTCTCGGTCAGTGAAGGTGGTACAAAAAGGAAGTATTTTCTGTTCTGTGCCACTAGTGGCACATCCAAACCGAAATATATCACTTACTTACGTAAGTATATAGTTGCGGAATGGCAAATTTTAGAGCAGAACAGAGCCCAAAGAAGTTCAAGAACCCAGAGCTCTTCTCATTCAACTCAAGCATGAAGGAAAATGAATTTAAATTTATTTTTTTTATACCACTTAGGTGGCAGACCCCACCCGATGGAAAGTGGCTACCGTGGCCTATGGACGCGTGTAACACCAGAGAAGGCACACTCGCGCTACCGACCCTGTAAGCACAGAGTTTCTGTGCCGTCAGTGTAGAGGACAAAGCAGGACAAGTCTTTAGTCATCCCACGGACAGCACAAATTCTCCAGTGACTTCTGGCTACCCTATTCACCGCTGGGAACACAACACGAAGTTATTATAACGGTGGTATTCTGTAGGGCGGAGGAGAGGCCGTGTCCCCAGTCGGACTGCTCAATTGGGCGGAAATACCACCGTGTCCTATGTATATACAAACTTGAAAAAAACCAAAAGGGAAAATGGAAACCTAATTGAAACTAATAGGCATATCAATAAATGAAGCTGTGTGAAAATGAAAATTATGTTTTGACTGATATAAAATTAATATTAAGTCCTGACTAACATACCCGTATACATCATTGGCTGGCTTAAAGTTCTTGACTTTTCCCGCTATGGGATAGGCGAGACCATGGCATAGATGAACGCCAGCGTTGCTGATGCCGACACCTGCCATAGTCGACGCCAAATGCATGTTGGAACGAGCTTCGAGATCATCCGAATTGTATACCGCACGGGTGAAGTATTTCTTGATATTCTAGAAGTAATAGGTTAGGCTTCTTTAAGATACAATCCAACTATGTAAAGAAATAAACAAAATCATAGGTATAGTTAATGAATATAGAGTACTTATTAAAAAAAGTTAGATTCTTTATATTTGAGTAGCTGTTGGATGTCGGTTATCGCAATCAAACATAGCCTATGTCCTTTTCCAAGGTCTAATCTACCCCTGTACCAATTTCAACGTAATTGGTTCAGTGGTTGAGGCGTAAAAGATAAAAACATACAGACATACTTTTGCATTAATAATAGTAGTATGATAAATCCATACGATTTGGCCGGTCTCGGAAACGAGAATGTTCCTAACTGTCAATGTTTAAACCTTTGAGAATGCCGCTAGCTGGTCAGGTTCATAATAAATATCATAAAAGAGACTTTCGCTGGCAGACTTAGATCTGAGTTCACGTGGCTGAAGTCATGGGTACAGCTAGTTATACAATACAAGTCGATGACTTTCAGATATTCTGTAAGTACTAGCTTCATGTAGTGCTTAGTAACACGGAAAAAATAACAGTAATAGACTTACTTGAAGGCAGAAACGCGCCCACACATCAGAAATAGGATTACTGCCTTGGAACAACGGTCTAAGAGCCGGGTTTGGCGGTGCAGGTCCTCTCTCTGTATAAGGCACTGCCGTGAAACTCTCCAGTGCGTGGCAGAATATATCAAATCCACTATAGTTGCTAACCTGTAATGTATACATTGATTTAGTTTATTTTTGATACGACTTAGAAACGCTTGCAAAATATTTTGTTCGTAACAAATATTTTTGTATTTTGTTATAAAAAGTTCTCTCAATGTACAGTCAGCCTACAAAGTCCAACACACATTCAAATTTACAAATCTCCTGAACCCTTCCAACATCATTAAGTAAACGAGGCGTGAAACAGAATACCGCGGCTATAATAACTTCGTGTTGTGTTCCCAGCGGTGAGTAGGGTAGCCAGAGCTCACTGGAGAATTTGTGCTGTCAGTGGGAAGACTAAAGGCTTGTCGACGGCACAGAAACTGTGTACTTACAGGGTTGGCAGCGCGACTGTGACTCCTCTGGTGTTACAAACGTCCATAGGCCACGGTAACCACTTTCCATCAGGTGGGTCGTGTGCTTGTCTGCCACCTAAGTGGTATAAGAAAAAAAAGAGTATCTGATGAGACCGTCAAGCTGAGGGTTACCATTGTAACATGTAGAGGTCTGTAATGGAGACCGTCTTTGTTGAGACTTTGCCTTCAGCTTACCATAAGGGTAGACGAGGTCATATTAACGTGTTCCATAAAAAAAACTGACGTAACTGTCGTAACTATAGTACAAAATAATATTGACAACGAGATCATTCTCTAATAATGCGATTTTTGTTTATACTACGTACAGTACAATAGTCAAAAACAAAAACGGACTTTGCCAAAACTGGGCGTAGCAAGAAGTGGTCAGATACAGATACAGAATTGATCAGAACGGGACACTTTTAGAAGTTGTCAGTGTTGTCACGGACCAACAATCGGTAGGTTAGGTTGAAGAGTAGGATAGGTTGTAGGGGCAAATTGATAAACTATCATTAGGCATATCCGTATACAAATGTGAAGCGTGAAAAATGGGCCCACCACGACTGCTACAAGCACCGCTGCTGCGATCCAGAGTGCGAGAAATGGAGCTGTATAACCCTCTCTCTCTGGATCGCGGCCTAAAATATGATTCTTTGTAAGCACGTTATGGTAGCAATGCAGTGTAACAAGCTCTGAGCTGCGTGTCTGACAAATGAATATACTGCTATACTCGAGCGGGGTCACGATAAAGGATCGAATGAGGAAACGCCAAGATGATGATGATGATGATGAATTCATGAAATTGTTATTTAAGCAACTTTTCGCGTCGTCGGCGACCAGACTTTTTTGTGTTTGTGTATCATTATGATATGATCAGAACAATGTGATCACTTTTTGTTAATGCCAATTTACCTTCTCAGGCATAGTAAGAGTGTGTAGAGGATCCACTATGGCAAGTAAAGGTCTCAGTGCGCTGTTCGCGATCCCCGTCTTAACGTGTAACGCTTCATAGTCGAATATACTAACACCAGTTGCCTCGCTCCCAGTTCCGCTTGTCGTTGGGACTAAGTATAAACAAAAATAATGATAAAAGAAAGTTTCATAGAAGGTGTTGATTCTCATTGGCTACATATTTTTATCAACTTACTGGCTATCATTGGCTTCAATGTCACTTGCACGGGTTTTCCTTTGCCAATAGGCGCGTTCACATAATCCAGGAACTCAGCGTCAGGATCACAGGAATACAAATTGGACGCTTTAGCCGTGTCCATAACGGAGCCGCCCCCGACAGCAACGAAACTATCGAAATCATTATCCTTGGCGAATGCTATAGCTGCTTTGAAACTGGAAACAGAAGAATTCCAATTGTTAAGTAACAAACATGGCACGAAGTTAGGCTTCCAACCGTCGCGTCGTCGCGACACACGTAAGATCACACTACATTATAACCAAACAGTGAATAAATAAGTCTATATGACACGCAAATCACATGAAAAAATGTATTAATTTTTGAAGAATTGCCCATCGAAAATTACATTTTCGTACAATTATCACCATATCACAGCATACCATTTCGTGCATTCAAAGCTTGCGCTTTGGAACCTGGGGTTCACTCTTACTTATGCATTCTCCTCGTTATGTTTTATGAGTTTCGTATCAGAATCCCAAAGTTCAAAATCCCGAACGTACGAAATACCGAAGATAAAATCTCGAAAATTACATATTTTTTCATCGAGTCTGCCGTTCATGTTATTTACGGTTTATTAATATCTTGTGCGATGCCAACGGAGCTCCGCTATGCGGTGCTCCTATTTCGTCGTGTAAATTATCGTAATGGGTGATTTTAGTGTCAATTTGATAATTGGCGGGATATTTTTGGACCACAGCCTCGTTCGGGCACAAGTGACTCTCACGTGGCATGAACCACCGCGGCCACCTCAATGGCGGCATGTCTGGCACTACAAGTCAGCAGACTGGGACAGACTGCGAGAATTCTTCGCGTCATACCCGTGGCTTTGCTTCACTTCAAATGATCCAAGCTCCTGTGCAACAGCAGTAGCTGATGCAATCCTAGCGGGCATGGAATGCTATATTCCCAACCGCCGGATCGCGACAGGAGCGGGCAAACGCCCTTGGTTTAATAGGCCCTGCAGAGAAGCTAGAGACTACAAGAAATCTGCATACAGGGCTTGGACCACGGCTTTTGCCAATAAAGATCCAAATATCGCTGTAGTCCTGAAGTGAAGCGGAAGCTGAATGCCGCCTCGAGGTCGAGTAAAAAAGCAACGGCCAGAGCTAAGGTTGAGTTCACCGGCAGAATTGGCGAGCGGCTTGCGCGCTATCCATCTGGTAGTCGTGCATTTTGGTCGCTCGCCAAAGCTGCCGAGGGAAATTTCTGCCAGTCCTGCCTTCCACAGCTGCAAAAATCTGACGGTAGTCTGGCCCATTCGATCGGGTCTGGCACAAAGGTCTTCTTACGAAGTTGCCATACTATGGACTCCCCGAAGGACTGTGCGAATGGATCTCCAGCTTTTTGTACAGTAGCATCCAGGCCATCGTCGACGGCAGCTGCTCGGACCGCAAAATCGTATATTCTGGATTTTGAATTAACTGAACCTATTTTGAATTTCGGTTTTATGAACTTTGGAATTAGCAGGCATACCTTCTCACAGGTCAGATTGGATTCAAAGAAGGCTTCTTAGAACCCCTATGGGATTTAAATGAAGTATGTAAGCCGAACTATGATGTAAGAAAAATTTACCTGGAATCAGTAGGCTCCACCCGGACTTGATCAAAAACTTTGTAATTGATACCATTCTTCGTCAATGAGTCGAGAGTGGTTTTCAAAGGGGATAATTTGACGACATTGGTGTCTGTCATAACACACACATTTTTTGCGTTCATATTTGCTAAATCCTGGCCTACTTCGAGTGTTACACCTAACCCGTATCGCAAGGTAGAGCATTTGATCTGAAATAAATCTTCATAAATATTTATCCAAATTATATCTAGATGCCGGTTGGGGTTCCAATACAAGGTAGGTCTTCTGCCATATCAGAGGGTCCACACGACAAAGGAGCGCACCGTTGATTGTTGATAATTGTTGATCCCATTATCATTGCAGTCAGCCAGATCCGCAGTTGCTGTTTCTTGCCACATGATAAGACATTGTTCATGTGTCATGAATCCAGCCCTCATATTATTGTTAGATACTATTTGTTTTCCTAAATATTAGATCTCTATTCATCAACATCTCTCAGTACAGTACAGCTACAAGGACCCTGGAGTACTGTTACAAGGACCTAATCACACAACGCTGTATTTTTCTCTTTTCACTGACAGTGAACTACTACCATCATAATAATATTAGTGTGGTTCTCAGTTGGCTACAAGGCAGCTGCAGCCGGGCACCAATTATTGATGCACAACAATTTCAATATTTTCGAATTAGCCACCTCAGAAAACAAATGAATTTAATTGTAAAGTACCGATCTAGAATATTAAATGATAATGACCTTATCAAAGTTAATATAAATTCAAGGCTACTTAACCATTTGTTTATTTTATGATAAGCATATCACATACCTCGAAGGCATAATCTTTTTGAGGAGTAGCATTTGAAACCTGAAAATTACCCCTATAGGCATGAGCTGGGCACTGGCACCTAAAATGTGATGAGAAGTTATTATTACATTATAAATTAAAATTTAAAAAGATTTCTCATTTATTGATTATAATGAATTGTACACTTATGAACTCTTTTAAGAAGTCACTTTGAATTCGAGTGTATGCATGCATTTACTTAGGAGTATGAACTATAAGATACTATCCACAAAAAATAAGAATATGTACTTACGAAGCAACGTTAATTGTTCTCAATAAATCAAAAACTCTTTTACGATTCCCCATCTTTATTTTCAACTTCTTAAAAAAATATCTTTTATCTTCTAATAGAAAAATTATTTTATTTTTATTTATTTATACAGATATCCAGGGCAGCAAAAACTCACACTTTCAAAGTATATTTGTATAATAAAAATATAGGTATAAACAGCTGTGTAAAATAACATGTAATTTGATGTACCTAAAATTATTATGTTATAGTTAATGTTACACGGGTTACACGTCGGTACCGAATAGATAATATGCTACGATTAGATTATTATACGAACTTCGCAAGTAGTTCTTGTTCTATACAAAGTTCTACTACATAGGTTCTATCGTTCTATTAGTGTGGTTCAATAACAATTATTCAAATTATTTTAAACGTCAATGACCGAGGTGGACTGGGCCGGCAGTCTGTACATGAGATAGCGACCGAATTCGGATGTTAAGTACGTAGCGACGCAAACTAACCGAAATTCCCAAGTCTGTACTTAAAGTTACGATTTTTGTCGGTTGCCGTACCGAAATTCGTCGTTAACTTAACAAATTCTCGGATAGTAACTTAATAGCATAGACAAGCATAGATTTTGTCACTCTTACCCTTAAATTCTCTTTGGTTAACTGTGTAATTTGTTGACATATTTATTATGTTTGTACAATTATGCTTTATGAATTTGTAATTGTATCTTTTTTGACTGTACAATTTCATCAAACAGAAAAATCTCTCCGCTGAATGATTTTTCACAACACCCTTACCATAGATTATTATACATATATATAGACCAAACATAGACTCTGACATGGCAAGTTGACACAAGTGACCTTTGCAAGTGACATAACACACAAGCAAGAAGCCAAGAAGCCTTGAAAAACAATTGAATATTTTTGGAGGTTGTAGGGAAATACGAGAAATATTATGGCTGAAGCGTGTTTAGCATGGGATTAGTTTACTCTAGAACATAGGCGGTAATGCGACGGCGAGTCGCAATGGATTCTGCGCGCTAGTGAAAATTATTTGAATTTGGCTGATGGTGAACACACCTATCATTGTATCGCATTACAAAGGCAATGTTTAAAGAACTTGTTGATGAAATAGTACTATCACTTGAAAGAAAACGCCCTTACGGGCTTTCTGTGGAGTCCTATGTAAGTTTCATTGTATAACTTGTACATTGTTTAACCTATAGTTGGGTTGATTAAAAATTATTATTTATCTAGAAGTACTTCATCTCATTTAATGTATTGTAATTGTATAATTTATGTGTTTTTTATCATTTTAGGTGTGTGACTCTATTCTGCTCATTTTAAATATAAATGCTCGATGGCCAGGAGCTCGGCATGATAGCCACATATATTATATGAAAATTCCCCAGTTCATGCCCCATGAAGACGTCTGTTAATAACGGAGACCACCATGCATGGTTACTTGGTAAGTTTCGAGTCAAATAACTGAACACCCCATGTGTCAATATACTATTACTGCCAGTGGGGCTGCTGTTGACAGTATATAATGACTGTCATACATGTTAACTGCAACCAACGGCTTAAATTATTTATTCATACAAATATTTGCACAGAGCAGCAGCTGCATTTAATACCGCTTCACCACAGAGGCTGTCAATGTGTCAATATAACATATATTATATTTTGATTTAATCCGCAGGTGATGATGGACATCCACTAGAACCATGGCCGATGACCCCAATGAAGAACCAGCCCCTTGGCCTAACGACAAGCAACTATTGGAAGTATACACTGAAGACTGTGTATTACACTGAACTGACACTATGGTGAACATCTGTGGTATGCCACCGCCCCAGAGAATCATTCAGAAACATTATTTTCGATTGTTTTCGCCTTGTCAACTGCAAGTCAACCAAGTGGCCAAAATTATACATCAGCAACACTTCAGAGGTGCCATATTACAAGAATGTGCCGACCCAGTTCTTGAAAATGGTAGATATTGTACAAGTAACCTTGCGAGTACCATAGTAGTACATAATATATATATATATATATATAAAAAAATATACCCCACTGGCACACAAATATGTAACTTACATGCAAGACACTACAGTAACGTTCTACAGGTGAAGTAGGAAGTGGTTTCTACTCTTTTATACTTAGATGTGTGCTATGCACTTGCAAATTAGTAACTACTATAATATAAACTAACAATCCCAAACCAACATTCTGCAGGCATTTTCTGCTTTTGATGGAACTAAGGGTTGTATCCATGAGGGTACGGTTTATATCAGAAGAAAATTGCATAATCCTTTTGCTATCTATTATTATTCATTACAAATGCCAGCAGCTATCACTCAAGCTCAAGTGGTGGATCCTTCCAGCAGAGAAGCTGTTAACCGGACAGACGGTTAGCCCTTCTGTACAGGCTTTTGCCATATATAACGACTGCCATAGATGTTAGTATGGTAACCGGGGCAGACAATAGGCAGATACACAACCTTTGCAAATAGATGTATTTGATGCATATACATATTTTCACTGAACGGAAATTGAACATTGTCATCAACATCTTTGTGTAGACATACTATACCTACTGATTGCATTGTTACCTCGCAGCTCAGGGTCCGCCTTCGGCTCTTTCTCCTCCACGACGTCAAGCCTACTCGTACAACCTATATTGTAATCCTATTGCTATCTATTTCTTTTTATTGCAGATGCCAGCCGTTGTTTGTCACTCAACTCAAGCCTGAGGAGAGGATACCCATAGCCGAAGTCACAACAATATGTTACAAAATGAAGACTGAGAAAATTTTATTGTCTGGAAAGACTTAATAGAAACTCTTTGTATTAAGTACTTTGAAGTAATAAATGCACAAGATATGAACTTATATATATTTGTTTTATTTAATTTACCTGTATAGAAATCTACTTACTACCTACTCATAGTCTTTGTATGAACTCTGCAGTAACTTATATTGTGTTAGTTACTAGTCCTACATACATGAACATGGCAGTTGCAAATAAGCACCCATCAGAATATAATTATCTATTTCATAGCCTTGGGAAGTTATTCAATATGAAATTGAGCAATATAACATACACATTTCACCAAAAGTCTACAAATAATAACTTGAAGCTCAACCAAGTTCACCAAATAAGCATCCACCATCTTATAATTGTATTTTATCATGAAATTGAGCAATATAGCATACATAAATCACCAAAAGTCAACAAATAATAATTTGAACCTCAACCGAATTCAGCAAATAAGTAACCATCATCATATAATTGTATTCAATCATCCATTTCATAACCTTAGAGATTATTAAATATGAAATTGAGCAAAATAACATACACATATCACCAAAAGTCAACAAGTAATAATTTGAACCTCAACCAAATAAGCATCCATCATCTTATAATTGTATTTTGTCATCCATTTCATAACCTTAGAGATTATGAAACATAAAATTTAACAATATAACATAAACATATCACCAAAAGTTAACAAATAATAACTTGAAGCTCAACCAAATAAACATCCATCATCTTATAATTGTATTTTATCATCCATTTCATAACCTTAGAGATTATTAAAATGTAAAATTGAACAATAAAACATCATTATCATCTAAATAATAACTTAAAGCTCAACCAAATTCACAAAATAAACATCCATCATCTTATAATTGTATTTTATCATCCATTTCATAACCTTAGAGATTATTAAAATGTAAAATTGAACAACAAAACATCATTATCATTCAAATAATAACTTGAAACTCAACTAAATTCACCAAATTAGCCTCCATTTATAATATATAATACTTATTTCCTCAATGTTGCCCAATTTCATATTTAATATTCTATTAAAAACATCAACAAAATGTGGACAAATAATAACAAATAGTTAACGACGTTAACTACTTTGCGGGCCTTCAAGAATGCTCGCATTCTTTACGACGAAATTTGTTAAGAAACCGACAATTTTTGTTAACTTGGAAGTCGAGACTTGCTAATATTGCCACCGTACCAAATACCGTCGTTAACTCGCACCGATACATGTAGAGACTTGCATCCCCCATACATTATTGCTCGCTTAGTCGCTACCTCAAAATGTACAGACTTGGGTTTGACGCAAAGAAACCGAATTTTGTTGTTAACTTTGCTTACGATTTCGTAAGATAAGTATTAACGACGAATGTACAGACTGCCGGCCAGATTTAGGTACCTACCTATAATGGTAATTTTGCCAATATTAGGCAGGCCACTGACTGCTCACCACATTCACTTGTATTTATTTTTTGGTAGCGGCATTGACTTGCATAAACTTGCAGAGAGCTGTGTTGGGTTACATCGCGTGCACTGCAAAAACTATTGATATTAGATCAAAATAATGTACTACGAAAATATACCTCCCTATAACTTAAAAAGGTACAAACAAAAGTCCGCGATAGCATAATGTCTATCCCCTTTTTATTTTTTTTTATACCACTAAGTTGGCAGACAAGCACACGGCCCACCTGATGGGAAGCGGTTACCGTGGCCGATGGACGTATGCAACACCAGGGGTGTCACACTCGTGCTGCCGACCATGAAGAAACCTTCTGATGCCTCTCTTGAAGAACCCCATATTGTAGGCGCTTGGGAAAACCGCAGCAGGGAGGTCATTCCACAGCTTGAGTGTGCGTGGGATGAAGTTTCTTTCATACCGCACAGTGCGCACCGTCTCAGGTCGCAATGTGTGGGGATGAATTCCCTGCCTATGGCGAGAGGTGCGATGATAGAATGTAGCTACGGGCATCATGTCAAACAATTCATCTGAGCACAAACCATTGTATAGGCGGTAGAACACACACAGTGAGGCAAAATCCCTCCTAAGGCTAAGAGGTTCCACTCTACCTGTGAGTATGGGATTGTCAACCAGCCTCAATGCCCGTCTTTGCAACGAGTCGAAGGGGTCAAGCTGGTATGCAGGTGCTCCAGCAAAAAGGTGACAGCAGTACTCCATGTGAGGCCGGACCTGTGCTTTATAAAGAAGGAGTTGCTGCCCCGCAGTGAAGTACTGCTTCACCCTGTTGAGCACTCCGAGTTTTCTTGATGCCAACTTAACCTTGTCCTGCAAATGACTTCGGTATTGGACGTCGCTGGAGATATCGACACCAAGGATCCCGATACTTGAGGAGATGGTAAGCGGTGTGCCCAGGAATTGCGGCGCTACAATGAATGGGGTTTTCTTAGCGGTGAATACACATACTTGTGTCTTAGTGGGGTTGAATTGGACTAGGTTTAGTCGTCCCCAATCGGATACTCCAGAGAGAGTAGTCTCGATTTTAAACACAAGTTGTTCGCGACTCTTCTCCACCTCGGACTGAGGGATATTTGCACGGCCCGTGTAACACGTGTCCCCGGTACTGTCGTCCGCATAACAATGAATGGAGCCATCAGACAGCATGTCATTGATATGCAGCAGAAACAGCGTCGGAGACAACACGGAGCCTTGTGGGACACCAGCGTTTATGTTCATGCGGTCCGAGCAGCTGCCGTCGACGACAGCTTGGATGCTTCTGTTGGACAAAAAGCTGGAGATCCATTCGCAAAGTCCCTCGGGGAGTCCATAGTACGGCAACTTCGCAAGAAGACCTTTGTGCCAGACCCGATCGAAGGCCTTTGCTATATCGAGGCTGACCGCTAGTGCCTCACCCCGACTCTCGATGGCTTGCGACCACCGGTTTGTGAGATACACAAGAAGGTCACCGGTTGAGCGACGGTGGCGAAAGCCGTACTGTCGGTCGCTCAGTAGATCGTTTCCTTCAAGGTATCTCAGGAGCTGTGTATTAATGACACGCTCCATAACCTTCGAGAGTAGGGAGGTTATAACGATAGGCCTGTAATTGGTCGGATCTGTCCTGTCACCTTCCTTAGGTACAGGGTACACGAATGCGGTCTTCCACGAGGCTGGGACCTGCCTCGCGGAGTATGAGAGTGCGAAAAGGCGTGTATGTACAGGGCACAGCTCAGGGGCACAGTGCTTTAGCACCATCGCCGGTATACCGTCCGGCCCACTCTACTTCCGGACATCTAGGGACTTAAGCTCGCGCCGGACCACCCGTTGCGTGATTTTAACTTCGGTCATGGAAGCACCACAGCTGGGGATGATGGGTGGTTCGGCGTTCCCGTCGTTTATAGTCGAGTTTGACACAAAGAGATTACCCAAAAGATCGGCCTTCTCCTTAGCGCCATGGGCCAGACTACCGTCGGATTTTTGCAGCGGCGGAAGGCAAGACTGGCAGAAGTTTCCCTCGGCAGCTTTGGCGAGCGACCAAAATGCGCGACTGCCAGATGGGTAGTGCGCAAGCCGTTCGCCAATTCTGCCGATGAACTCAAACTTTGCCCTAGACGTTGCCTTTTTACTGGACCTCGAAGCAGCATTCAACTTCTGCTTCACTTCAGCGATGTTCGGATCCTTATTGGCAAGAGCCGTGGTCCAAGCCTTTTATGCAGATTGCTTGCGGTCTCTAGCTTCCCTGCAAGGCCTATTAAACCACGGGCGTTTGTTTGCTCCTGTCGCGACCCAGCGGTTAGGGATGTAGCATTCCATACCCACTAGAATCGCGTCAGCGACTGCTGTTGCACAGGAGCTTGGATCATCAGAAGTGAAGCAAAGCTGCCTCCACGGGTACGATGCGAAGAATTCTCGCAGTCCGTCCCAGTCTGCCGACTTGTAGTGCCACACGTGTCGCCACTGAGGTGACCGCGGTGGTTCAGGCCGCGCGAGTGTCACTTGCGCCCGGACGAGGCTGTGGTCCGAATTACCAAGAGGTGCTTCCACCCTTATGGAATATTCATCCGGGCGCGTAGTCAGCAGAAGGTCCAGTATAGAGCTTCTGTGGGTCTCAATTTCTGGTGTTCTAGTGATAGAATGTACCATATACCCCTAATGAAAATCCACTGATCCACACTCCACAGTAACCATTTTTATCTTTTACAAATTACAAAATGTTCTCCATTTAATGTAGACCAAATTGCCATTCAAACTATTTAATTACAATGAATAACCTAACAAGTATCGTAATTTGAAAATTTTACGCGTCGAAATAAGTTTAAGCAGAAATGCCGATCAAAATTCGACCACGAAATAAATACTTTTGTATTAATTCTTACCTAAATAAATTATTTTATATTCAAGATTGTTTCAATACCTGTGTATTACTTTTTCAATTATTGAAATCTTATGTTCTCTTCAAAAGATATTACGAAATTATAAATGTAAGTAAATCTGGTAGATTTCCATATATACTTACTTAAAAAACTCTTAAATCACGGGCATGGATTTAATAGCAAAGGGTCAGTTGAATAGAAGATGCAACGGAAATGAGAGCCGAGTGCATGATCCGTAACCTCCATGCGTTGCACCCCGGGCAACGGAAGCGGTAGCGCCTGCCCCTCGAAACGGGAAGGCGCTGCCACCTACAGCAAAAACTGACTACAACTGTAGCGGCCCAGTAGATGGCCGCTCGAAGGTTTCACACATGGTCCCTCTGACTAGCAGAGGGCACAGAGGAGGGAAGGCTAGACGTGGGCCCTCTCACGCCCTTAACGTCCGCCAACCCCCTTTGCTGGTGGGCTAAGGTCAGCCAGGGATGTCTGAAGACCCGAAACGGAATATGGTTTAGTTGGTCCGAGCCCCACATAACCACTCCTGATGGCCGACGGAGGTGGTATCCGAGGGAGCCTCCGCAAGAAAAAAGTTCAAACGGAATCTAAATTCCACGCGGGTGGAGTTGCGGGGCAACCGCTAGTTTTAAACATATATCTTATAGACCTATATGTACCGGCCGATTTTAGTCGTTTCGGAGTGAAAGATTTTGGGCACAGTTTCGACGATAGCGAAGTCGTGTGGAAGTAGTAATGTGAAAAAAAAATCTGGCTAGAAAACCAAACGGTATAAATAATATAAACACAAATAGTTATGTAATAAATAAGATATAATGAATGTTCATTTGTGCTTTTTATAAGCTTAGGACTGTCTTTTTTTTTAAAAAATTATTTTTTTGGTTTTAAGGAAAGTAGAAGAAAATCGTAATTTAAAGTTTAAATTACAGGAATCAGATAATAAAAAACGTTATAAGCAAATATAAATGTCAGCACGTTCTAACAGTGACTACATTATAATAATCTTATATAAGCCTACGTACGTAATGTGTCCAAGCGCAATTACTATCTCACTCTTACAACTACCACACCTATGTAATCGCATTCCTATATAAATGACGATAACGATCTGCTACCAACCAGTACCTAGCAGTCAATCATCAAAATTCATGTTCGTTCCCGTTAGTAGTGATTTGGAAATTTCGATCACACTGCTCTTCATTTACATAAAATAACATATCAGAACGACTGCACTTTTAAAATCGAGCTATTACTACAAGCACTGTATGTAGCCGGCCTAAATGCAAGATAGGAAAAATCTGTCACTATCAGTCAGTGTCATTTATAAACACAACACAGACATGTCAATTTTTCAAGACGTCTGTCACTGTCAGTCAGTGTCATTTGTCAACTCACAACTCATCATTCTCTGAGCCACAGAGTAAGTAATATACTACGTTAGACTCTGAGCCTTTTCTTAACTCAGCTGTGGTCCTGTGTTCAGCTTTCTAGTCCAACTCAGATGCGGCTACACTTCAATATTTGTCATGAAGCGATTGCCATCTGACCTCCACAACCAATTGGCGATATAGAAGTTCTGTAATTAGACTAGTCGGACTTATCGACACTTACTCCAACTACCCGTAACGACTGCCATAGATGTGCTCTCCCGGCATCATCTTACGTAGTATTGTATTCTCTTTGCCCGGCATGTCAGACCAATGTAAATACATGACGTATACAAATATTTGCAGAGCGGGGATCGGACCTTGACCAATGCATTGATCGAATATTATCTGTCAAGTGGTTTAATTTGTTAAACATTTCTTAAATAAATTATTTTACTTGACTGCACTGACCTGAAATAATACTCGCTGGACTGGTGATCCATACCAATCTTTTGTGCCTAATTGAAAATCGCCATATTGGCGCTGAAAGCAGTAGTGAGTGGACTTGGAACTAATGCTAGTGACTGACAACAACAGTCTTGGTATCGATAAAAACTTTGGATTTTGCGCACAATAAAAAAAAAAAAAGGTATCGATAAAAACTTTACCAAATATTAACTAATGTTAATGACTAGTAGCCTAAATATAAACACGAGTTTGATTATACAGGAAAAGTTATTTTTATGTACTGCATTATTATAAACTAGCTGACCGGCCCCGGCTTCGCCCGTGTCATACTTCTGGCTCCCGTGGTTTCTAACTTATTAACTTTCAAATATTCTATAGGAATGTGCTGGATTTGTTGACATTTACGATCACTACTTCGCTCCCTTGGATAATATGTACTATCCAACGCTGAAATAATTTTTCAAATCAGACCAGCGGTTTCCGAGATTAGCGCGTTCAAACAAACAAACAAACTCTTCAGCTTTATAATATTAAATAAAATAAAATAAAATGTATATATCGTAAGTATATTATCAAAGCAGTGTTATTATTGTCAATCGGCTCCAAACTTAAACCGGACTAAGTCCAAACCAAATAGTCCTATAGGTTGCCTAGTTTGGTTATGTTAAAACTGTGTCTTGAGACTGTGTATGCGGGACTCACGAGCCATGCAAGCGTGCCACGCTGCCACCGCCGAATGCTAGTTTTTATCATAGTAATTAATGATTAAGACCATTAAATTGCAAGTAGTTCAGCATAATATTAGGATTAGATAGTAGGATTAGGATTTGGTCAGAGTGCACACAGTTCAGAGTAGGGTAGGTAATAAAAAAAAAGAAAGTATCATCAAATCACACGTTTTATTTGTAACACCTACAGTTACTGCCGAGCCCAAATTATTTGCCTAGTCAGAAAATTTCTTACTTTATCTCCAGTAATGTATAAAGAATATTTTTTTGTTTCCGCATATAGACGAATGTCAATATATTTATTTATTATTTCTTTTAAAAGGATATTTAAATGACTGTTGAAATTATCGAACACAAAAGTATCTTTAAAATGATTTTCTAGTTCAGGAAACAATTCGTTAGTTTTTAATAAAAGGTTTCCTAAAACCTTTGCACTTAGGACAGCAGGAAAATTTAATTCTATCGGTGGTCTATTATTATTATTTTTACACGCTTGACGCAACATTTTTTCAACCAAAAAACAAATGTTTACTACACTCGCAGAGGGCACAGTTAATCCGCCTCTCTGCTTTTGGACAATAAGTGCCACCCCGTTTCTTCTATTCATTACAGAATCCTGTGGTACAGCTTCACAGGCTATTAAACAGTTATCACATTTTATTTTTTTTCGAATAGACCGAATCACAAACCCTGCAATATAGCCAATGCATTGTTTCGAAGTATCATTAACTTCGGAGTCGGGTATTGCCCAGAAAACGTGTAAAAATTCACTTAATTCTGTTTGTAACGACGGCAGGTCATCTTCGTCAAGGCGGTATTTTTTTGCCGTACGCAGATTTTCAGTATTGGTAAAAACATCAACATTGAATTTATCTATTTTAGCACGCTTCGTACTAGAAGTAGTTAGTATTGAAATATCATTGCCCTGTACGTTGCCCGTGGAAGTTTTTATTTCGTGATGTATTAATAACTGTTTATACGCATTGACAAATTGAGCAGCTGTTGGGTTTGGACACCAACCACCACGGCTACGAATGGCACAAAAAAATAATTCTAAATGATCCTGGCTCATTTTATAAGTCAGGATGTGCTTTAAGTCAGGTCTGTCGGACTTCACGTAAGTGTCAAAAATATTTATTACAGAAATTACGGCATTATAGAACCCTAAGAAACCCGCCTTGCGGCGGGATTTGACTATTAAAGTGTTGTCCATCATTTTAACTTTACTTAAATAGTTAATTTCGTCGAGAACTTTTGACCTCCACCTATATTCATTACTCATGCGTAATGGACTTTTAAATCCTTGACCCCAAGGATTACGTACATTTAAAAAATCAAATATTCTATCTATAGCCCTTATAAATCTGACCGTAGCTGCGGAACCATCAAACTCAGGGAGTTTTAAAATCTTATCACAGAACTCAATCGCATCTGCTACACTACTGCTGAGAGTTTAGGCCGCTAGATAAACTTTCATTACCATTTTTTTATAGTTGATGTGCAAGTTTTTTAATTTATTTCCTAACCTTAAGGCCTTCAGTTTCTTGTAATTTGGCTAAATTTTCGATATATGCCCATTTGATGAAATCACCTTGGTCATCTTTTAAAACTTTCAGGTCGCCCAAACAATTTCTTATATTTTTTAACATATGACATGGATCAAAAATAACGTTCACTTTATGTTGTTTATTTATAGGATGGTAAAAAAATGGTTTTGTTCCTGGTCCTGTTTGCAGGTCTGCCCCTAGGTTAGCTACTGCAGAAAAGTGTTGAGGTGGCCCATCCAAAGTTAATGAACATATCTCTACAGATACGTCATTCAACCGAATTAAAGCTTGATTAATAAGCGCACTTTTTGTTTCTGCAGTCAAACTACTAATAAGAAAATAAGCAATGGGCAATTTCCAATTACTATTTAAAGGCACAACCATAAACACTAAAGCATCTTTACATTCAGGCAAATCATTATTCTCTGAATCTATACCTAAATCAACATGGCCACGGATCACTCCATCACGACTACGAGTGCAACTTGTTTTCAAACTCATTTCGTCTACTATTAGTGCACATATGAGTTTTTCATTTTCCTCTTTCGCTAAATCACTTTTAATACGCAAAGCCTTAAAACTCTCATCAGAAAAACCTGGATTGGCCTCAATAGAACTATACCATGAGCGTATCACACGAGGATGTGGCAAAGCTAAATTGAATTTATTACGTACTTATGCATATGCCTTCGGTGAGTAAAAATGTAATGTAATGGCAAATGATCTCAATTCTGGAGCATATTTTGCACGTTTTGTATTTTTGGTCAATCTTTTACATAGCTGTGGTTTAAAATCATCATACTGATTTAACATACACACACAATCATCACAAACAAGTTTCTTTTTTTTTAAGTGTGCAATCACAGTTTTTAAAGAAGATACACGAATTTTCAAGCGTTTTACTTTTTGAGACAAAACTTTAATTTGGGTTTGTGACTTCCTTAAAGCTCGACTGACTCTTTCAAATCTTCTTTTGGAAGATTTTGGAGTGTTCTCATAGCGGTGATCCAACTTTATAGCAGCATTGATTTCCGCACGAGTTCTCTTTGGTGTACTGGACAACTGGTTTGCGTTGTAGCTTGTACTAGGTTGGCTTGTATCGTAACTTGTACTTGGAACTAAAAATAAGAAACAACATTTCATCACTTATTTTAAAAAAAGAATATTTTGTCCGTGGTGACAGCACTACACAGACACAAATATTATTTTTAGTCTGTACTAAGAATACAGGAACCACCCCCGCTTGCTCATGGGTGTCACACAAAGCAACGAAGGGAGTTTAAGTACAGCAGACAATGTCACTGCTTTAGAGATAGAATGCTCAAAATATCCCAAGAATAGGCCCTTGTTGGCTTAGCATGAATGGGGTCGGTTCAACTAGAAAATTACAACCTAGCAATGCCGATGATTTTTTTTTATAAATGCTTTTTTGTAAGATTGGCCTTACTATTTGCACGTAATAATGTTGTATAAAATAAAAAAATACCTGGGGTAGTACTGTGAGTAGCAAATGCTTGACAAGATAAAATTTCATTTGGAATAATTTGACTATATTGACAATCATCATTTGACAACTCCATTTGCATAGGTGCTAGAGGTGACTTCGATTTAGCCAAGTTCATTTCACAGTCTTGAGAGGATTGGTCGTCATCTGCAGACAAATCAGTTGGTGCAGCGACCAAAGATGAATCAGTTTCTGAAAAAAAAATATATTAGGGCATTAAGTTTCTACAGGGTAGGCAGCGCGAGTGTAACGCCCCTGGTGTTGCAAACGTCCATAGGCCACGGTGACCACTTTCCATCAGGTGGGCCGTGTGCTTGTCTGCCACCTAAGTGGTATAAAAAAAATATGGGGTAAACATATATTCAATTATATGTCTTAGATACCAAAGAACTATCAATTAATAATCTACACTTACCATGAAATATAGTGGGTACACTGCACTTTTTCAAAGTTGTCCGCGACTCATGTTTTATAAAACAGTCATCAGTAAAGTGTTTAGAACAAAGAGAATCCCACGTTTTTGGAGTCCAATTGTCAAGTTTCATTTTTTTTAGCCATAGTTTTAAAGTGTAATCAGAGGGAAACCTGTAATTAAAAGGAACATTAAAATAGCATGAACAAAAAGTACAAATTATATAATTTTTAAGAACAAATAGTCTCACTCAAGTCTTATAGTTCAATGTTACACACATTAGTGATAGAATATTATGCAATATGTAGTAGCCAGTGTTTTACAGAACTAATTTCTATACATATTATGTAAAAAAAACAAATGATCAATAAATGTTACACTATATTTTCACACTATAATAGTTAAGTGTTTATTACCTACTAACAGAGACCATTTTAATATGTTCATTTTTTTTTCCTTTTTGGCAAGTAATAAATGTGTGCATTAAATTATTTATAGTATATCATGCCTTTGGTTTTTCAAATTACGAATTTTCGCATTGCATAGCAAATTATCGATATCCATTTTGACATCCCTATTAAACATTGTTGGTTATGAAAATATTCGTAAAATCGTGTAAACTCAAATGGTTTACGCTAATTACAGTAAAAATAAACTACATTTCATCTTTATAATTACTGATTATGTGGTAGATTCATAAATTCACCTTAAAATAAAGTCACCTCAGTGCTGTGCAAGGTCTTCGAGCACATCATTAACAAACAGCTCATGCGTCACCTAGAGGATCACTCCTTAATTAATGACCGGCAATATGGCTTCAGGCCGAAACGGTCAACGGGTGATCTTCTAGCATACGTTACCCATCTTTGGGGTGAGGCTATGGACAAGCACGGCGAGTCACTGGCAATTAGTCTTGATATCGCCAAAGCTTTCGATAGAGTCTGGCACAAATCGCTTCTCTCCAAGCTACCAGCCTTTGGTCTGCCTCCTAGACTGTGCAACTGGATTGCTAGTTTCCTGCAGGAGCGCCGTATCCGCGTCCTCTGTGATGGACGGGCTTCGGAGTTCTTGCAAATAAATGCTGGCGTACCGCAGGGGTCTGTATTATCTCCCACTCTCTTTCTTCTGCATATCAACGACATGCTGTCCACCGGCAGCATACATTGCTATGCAGACGATAGCACCTTACACGGGAGTTATCACGGACAACCTGCGGCCAAACAGTCTGATATCGTGGAAAAAAGACAGCTTCTTGTCACTGAACTGGACCGGATCTTGAATCACATTTCTCAATGGGGCTCCGAGAACATGGTCGAGTTCAATGCCAAGAAGACGCAGGCTTGTGCGTTCACAGCAAAGGTATCTTCTTTCCTTCCCCTTCCCACTCTTCAGAGCACGCCACTTCCACTGCAGGACAATCTCTATATCCTAGGCATGGATATTCGCTGCAAACTGAATAACAGAAATTACATCGAGAGCATCATCAAAACAGCCTCGCGGAAACTCGGACTCTTAAACAAAGTGAGACGTTTTTTCACGCCGGAGCAGCGGTGTCTTCTCTATAAGACACAAATTCGCTCCTGCGTGGAATACTGCTCGCATCTCTGGGATGGCTCCGCGAAATACCTACTAGATGCTCTCGACAGGTTGCAGCGACGCGCGGTCCGAATTATTGGGAACCCTGAGGTCACGAACACCCTCGAGCCTTTGCAGATGCGTAGAGATATTGCTTCCTTGGCTGTATTTTACCGTCTCTACCACGGTGAGTGTTCTGACGAGCTCTTCCAACTAATCCCACCATCTCCTTTC
Source organism: Eilema griseolum (assembly GCA_963662185.1). NCBI lineage: Eukaryota > Metazoa > Arthropoda > Insecta > Lepidoptera > Erebidae > Eilema > Eilema griseolum. The sequence goes on along the minus strand of OY759230.1, from coordinate 20,789,937 downwards.
CTACATAGGACAACACGTGCAGGCCTTAGATGTCACCCTCACACTGTGCAGAATATACGAGCAAGAACCAAGCGGTTCGGAGACTCTTTTCTTTGCCGCACCACCAAGACCTGGAATTCATTACCAGCACACGTGTTTCCTTCTTCCTACAGTCCCGGGGCCTTTAAGCGGGGCGTGAAAAAGCATCTGATGAGGCCGCCAAGCTGAGTGCCACCATTGTAGCACTTAGTGTCTGTAATGGTGACCCTCTTTCCTGAGACTTTGCCTTTAGCTTACCATCAGGCGAGGTGAGGTCAAGTTGGCGTGTCCTATATAAAAAAAAAAAAAAAAAAAAAAAAAAAAAATTTACTTGTGAAAAGTGACGCCACTGCCCTTTTCGTATCTTGTTTTACAATACACGCAATATCTCATAACGAATACCGACCTATATACCCAATACAAACTAATTATAAATATTAAAACACTTCAATTTAAAGCACAATCACAATAAATACTCAAAAACTCGCACAGACGCTTCGTTTCAGTAAACAAACAACGGCCATTTGCAAAGAATTAGTTCCCAACCCTCTCAATGGTGGCGCTTCAAATCGGCACAAAAATAAATTGTCATTTTCTTAGGGATAGCCAGTCCAGTCGTTTAATAGAGGTCAGTGCTTGACTGACAATTTAACATAAATATAAAAAGTTTGGTGAAATGAAACGTGGTATTTTGATAGTTTTATTTTATTATGTTGTACCTAAGTATATGTTCTAATATGTAAATGTGAAATAAATTTAAACTATACAAATTAAAAATAATAAATAAATGAAGAATGTTGTAATTAAGTTATAGTCAATTAAGTATAACCAAAGAGTGTAGTAGAGAAACACTGGGAACTAGGAACGCAGCTTTTGACAGTTAGTTTGACACTTTTGACAGTTTCATTTCACTCATTCGATACGATTCTAGCAAGATCCTCTTCTACGTTTCGTTTTTATGTACTTATTATCGTTCGTGTTGTGTGAATGTTTCAATATTTTGCTAGACAATAAAATAATTATGCTCTACTTTTCCCTATAATTACGTGATATATAACGATCTCGTTATATTCAGTGCAAGTTCAGCGATCTTATTTGGGATGTGACGACGTTACTATTTGTGTATTACAATAATGAATCTCTTCATCGTTTTCGTGCCTCTCCTTTTAAATTTAGCAGTGGTATGTCGAGCTTCTGGAACAGACATCGCACTGGATGCAAAAGCTACACTCTTACATCGGATAGACAGCTTAAATCTTTTAATATATACATGTCTACTCACGCTGACTGTACTTACTATTTGGGTGTTTAAACATCGTCGTGTAAGCTGGCTAAATGAAACTGGACTTGCCGTCATTTATGGTAAAATATTGTTATTTTTTAACGCAGTAAGTTTCGTAAACATTTGCTGTCATATGATCAATATGCAGACGACCTTGACGAAACATCTCGCCTATTATCAACCTGCCATACAATGACTTGTGTATTGAATAAATTAATGGAACTATCTGAATGATAGTAAACACGTTTAATAGTATGTAGTTTCTAATTACATGCATCAGAAATTAAAATTATTATGAACACCCTATGGCTAAAATTTTACTACTCTTAAGAAATTCATTACATAGCTAAGTATACCAGCAAGTAAAGTTGTCTAAACATATAATATAGCTTCTTAAAAACAAGTTTTCAATGAAAACAATGAAGAAGAATTTTTAAACTTGTATCAGTTTACCTCTTTGTATGTTTTCAGTTGTGGTGTTTACAAACAAAATGAAGTACTTACAGAATATACATGATTGTTATCAATGCATTTTTAAAACATTCTCATGTCTAATATGAGAAATACTTTAGACATACATATAAAAATCTTTTTTGAAATTTAAAAATACCTCCTCAAATAGATGCACCATATAAAATATGTGAAATTACCCACATAAGAAGGAAAGATTGTTTCCTGTCACTGGCATCCCTATTGAAAATAAAACTTATAATAACACCTACCTAACAATGATAATTCATGATAATGTTTTTTGTTACCAGGTCTAATAGTAGGAGCAATAATTCGCTATGCAGGCAGTACCAACCATGTCACCCACATCAATGTCCACCCAGCAACTGACACAACATACAATCTGTCTGTACCACCAGACATGCTTCGTCTGCACTTCCCTGATAAAATACCAGTCGCCCCTGGAGGTATTTTTTTTATATATAGAACACGTCAATTAGACTTCGCCTTGCCTGATGGTAAGCTGAAGGCAAAGTCTCAGAAAAGAGGGTCACCATTACCTACACATACTGTGTGACAATGGTGACACTCAGCTTGACGGTCTCAGCATATGCTTTTTCACGCCCCGCTTAAAGGACCCGGGACTGTAGGAATTAAGTGTAATATGCAATAAGTGCCATTTATATACCTGGCCAGATGCTCTGTTGCTATTAATAATTGATATGATAAAAGCTTTTTACTTGCTATTATTAGATATCAGCTCTTCTTTATTAAAGCTATAAATATGTTTTACTATTTAAGTCACAGAAACATGTTTTCTTTTATTGAGAAGTAAAGGTCAAAAACAATAGATGATTATTATTAGATTTCTTAATTTTCAAGACTATATAGTTTTTGAGCAGAATAAGTTATAATATTGTAAGCTATATATAATATTTGGGTTAAATTTAAATGTTTAATGATTTTTTTTTTCATTTTGTTTATATTTTATAAATTTTAAAACTGCTTTCATCATCTAATTTTGAAACATACCTCAAATGTCCCAAAATTAATAATAGTAATAGCTAAAATACTAATTTATTTAGCTATAACTTACATGTCATTTGCAATAATTTTAATAAGTGTATTTGTTTGTAGATGCTCCAGTGCCAAACAAGACATATGCTTATAGTTTCAGAGGTGAAATAGTTAATGTAGAGCAAAATGAGATAGATTTGAAGGCCACATTTGATCCTGAGATATTCTTTAACATCATTTTACCACCAATAATATTCCATGCAGGATATTGTCTTAAAAGGGTGAGTATGAAAATAATACATATTTATAGGAGGTAGGACACGACAGTATTCCCGTCCGAATTGAGCAGTCCAACTGGGGAAGTACCTCCACCCTACAGAATACCGCGGCTATAATTACCTCGTGTTGTGTTCCCGGTGGTGAGTAGGGTAGCCAGAGCTCACTGGAGAATTTTTGTGCTATTAGTGGGAAGAAAAGTCCTGATTTTGTGTTCTGCACTAGAGGCACAAATTCTCTGGTCTTACAGGGTCGGCAGCACGGGTGCGACTCCCCTGGTGTTACACACGTTCATAGGTCACGGTAACCACTTTCCATCAGGAGGGCCGTGTGCTTGTCTGCCACCTAAGTTGTATAAAAATTAAAAAAAACATAGATAAATGAAAATACCTATTCATTCAAAATCACTAATCATGAATATGTGATACTACATTATCCATAGTTGAACCTCAATCAATACAACAAACACTACTGATAACCACCATCATACTGAACTTTGATTTACAATAGTAAACATACAACATAGGCGATTATCAGATCGAGAAAGGTGTTTTAGTAAATAAAACATGTGCATTATTTATAAGATTAATAGCTAAGTAGTTTTTAGTTTCACAAAATTAAGTATGCAATTCTTAAAAATAATAATTACTCTGAGTCTGGGTGTATATCTGAGTAGGCACCGGTAGGCGGTACCAGTATCAAATATGACTAATAAGTACTTATCAGTGCACATGTAAACTGTTTAAGCTACCAAGAAACCATAGAATATACAACTAACGTAACTAGAAACCTTCTTCCTTTAAAAACTAAACGCGTAGGCGGCGTAGGTAACTCGTAATCACATAACATAAACTCACACCTATATCCCCGAAGGGGTAGACAGAGGTGCTAGCACCCACATTTCGCCACTTTTATGTTTAGGTCTCAATGTAATAGGTGGCGAGCCTATTGCCATTAACCGGGCACTTATAAACCTGCGATACACTTAACTTCGAAAAACATCGAAAAGTCATTGGTGGGTACCATGGTATAACCTGGGATCGAACCCGAGACCTCATCCCAGCAGTCCATTACCAATACTACTAGGCTACCGCGGTTGTACTCGTAATCAGTTATTTCGATTTCGTGCCGAAACAAATTGCTTACAGCTCATAGAAATACACGCTTAGAAACATTCGTGTGGATTATTCTAGGCACTGACTATGACCAGGCTCTTGTTTGCCGATGAGTAGGAGTTGTAGGTTGTAGATGATGTCGTTCTTAAGGTAGCATTCGGTTTCGGCAGTTGCGACAGACTGCCGCGACCCGAAATGACTTCTATGCGGTGCTGTCTGAAACTTTCGGAGAGCCACGACCCGAACCTACAGTCAACCTACTCTACTAGAAATTCGTTAATTTAATCTGTAGACATCGCCATTTGTCAAGTTACCCGAGCGGGTACCGCAGTTGTACTGTTCCCGGAGCGGCTCGGCGGCGCTGCCAAGATCGCGCCGGCCGGCTACGCTACACCGCCGCTTGCGTTTGAAGCTATTGCATATAAATCTTTACAAAGCAGTGCGCCGCCACCACGCAGCACTGCGGCCGCAGCTGCCGGGCTGCTATACTGCCCATATCGGAATCATACAATCTAAAAAAATATGCTTACCTACAACCGATAACTACTACAACTTTCTTAATTATTAATTAGCATGAATTATTACGAGACCTCTGATGGGGGTAGGGGCTCTGATGAATGCTATTCAATAATGCAGTAAGCTTATTTCAAATTTTGTCTCTGATCATAGCACATATCGTCGTGTAGACTCTTATACACAAAGTAGGTTAAACGCCAATGCCATTTATGTTTTACTAACTGTTTTCTGTGTGAATTATTAATCCCATTCCCGCGATCCACGGGGACCTATTCTCGCAATCATGAGTAGCATATATAATATATTATATCTGTTCTTAATATCATCCAAGAAGAAAAACCAAGCGTTATGCTAATAACAGGGATGCGCATATTCACGTTACGGTATCTCAATAATCAATATTAAGGGGCAGATCCGATCAGCCATTCTGACGTTTTGGGGAACAAACATCCGTATACAAACATTCGCATTTAAAATAGTAGTGAAGTTCCGTGAATCTGTTATTTATAATGTTATTTTTTTTACAGAAATATTTCTTCCGAAATCTTGGAGCCATATTGACGTTTGCAATGGTGGGCACTGCGCTGTCGGCCTTAGTTATCGGTTCTCTGATGTACGGCTGCGTGCAGCTAATGCCAGCATCCCTTGCGTCAAGCTTTACTTTCTTAGACACTTTGTACTTTGGCGCACTGATATCACCTACCGATCCTCTGACTGTGCTCGCTATATTCTCTCAACTGAAGGTAAGTTAAAGTACCATTACACAACTTATACTGTATATTATATTATAAAGAATTTAAAACTGTTGTTCAACTAGAGCCAGGAATTTCCTAGTGCTGACGCACGCCACCTATTACTCACGCGCACAACATAATCATTCTTAATTGTAAACAGTATCGTTCTTGCGGTATGGAGTTACATTATACCCAATTATTTATTTCAATAGTTTTACATGTACTTTTAAAGCGAGGACACACCTGAATGACAACTTCAATTAAATTATTTTTTTAAAGATAAGGATTAGCTATTTAACGTAATCCTGTATATTTAGGAGTACCTAAAACTCCGCATCTGATTATAAGATCGACAACTCCTCGCAGAGAGGAGTGATTGGATATTGCAAGTGTTCGACGGTCAATTTATAGGGACGGGTATCCGCTTCCCATAACGCGAGCAGGGCCTCGATTCTGCTAAAGCTAAAATACTGTCATACCACGAACACTGCTAAAAATTCATTTAATTATAGACTTTAAGCAAATGCGTATAAAGTTCAAAATTAAAAGGCTTTTTGCAGAGTGAATGTAAACTTGTGATGAAACTTTGCATTTAATTTTGGACATAAGTTTATACAAAAAAAAGTCTAAACTTTAATGCCATTTCTTGCAATATCTATGGTATGACAGTTATTTTGATTTAGTAAAATTCTGTATGCATGTATACTATTTTAGTAGTATACTAGCTGACCCAGCAAACGTTGTTTTGCCATGTATATTATTTCTAGGAAACATTTTTTTAGTTCAACAAAAATAACTTACCTATAGTAAATAAGTATAGTAAATATGTAAGTGTGCGGGGATTTACTAATAATCGAAAGATAAAAATCGCGATGGAAAAATAGGGGATGATCGTAGAGGGTTGAAAATTCAGGGTTGTATGTATTTTCCAATGATGTATAATAAAAAATAATGAAAATATTAAAAAAAAAAATCTAAAAATTATAAAACAAATTTTGGGGTGGACTACTACCTTTATCATTTAGGGGGATGAAAAATAGATATTGTCAGATTCTCAGACCTACCTAATATTTACACAAAATTTCATGAGAATCGGTCATGCCGTTTCGGAGGAGTATGGTAACTAACACTATTTTTTTTTTTTTTACGTGCGCAAAATCCCCCACGGATACCTCCCCACCGGAGCCGGTGGAGGAGGTTATGTCGGACTCGAACCGACTAAAACGCACGCCGCCTGTGGGTCGTTTTGGTTGCCGAAGGTGAGGTTGACAGGCATATCCCTCGCACCCCGGCCGACCCAGGGCCATCTCTCACGATCTGGCCCTCTTCTCGGGTGTGGGGACTACAGAGTCCCCAACTCGTCCCCGGAAACGGACAGGTGGCTTCACCTGTCACCCCCAGGCCGGCGCTCATGGGGGGCGGAGGTCGTTCATCGACCTCCGACGCCCGAGTTGCCTTCGTACGCGGGCAGCTTGTCTTGCGATCCTTCGTCCCTCCCGCTGCCGCTCCCGCCCCGCCTCCTCCTTCACGAGCATTACTTGCTCGCAGAAGGAGGCGCCGGCCGCCCACGCATCCGCGCAGCGAACTATCGCCGCGAGCAAGGTGGAGAGCGTGAGAACCCTCACTCCCAGGGCCGCCACAAGCTCCCGCCTCGGCGTCTCCCACGCCGGACACTCGGTGAGCGTGTGCGGACCTGAGTCCTCGCTCGCGTCGCAGTGATGGCACTCGGACGTTGGCTCTTTCTGCATCCGACGCAGATACTTTCCGAAGCATCCGTGCTCGGTGATCATCTGCGTCAGACGGTACGAGAGGCTGCCGTGTGGCCTCTTTAGCCACTCCCCCATGATGGGTCTTACCGCCGTTACTACGGCGTGCCCTGCGCCTGGTTGCCCAAGTCGTATCTCCCATTCCGCCACCATTTCCCTGTGGAGCCGGGATCTCACGGCCCGAATTTCTTCGGGCTCGGGATCGTGACCCCGCTCCCGCGCCGCCCTTCGGAACCGGTATAGCGCCGAAAGGCATCTCGCTTCCAGGATCCATGGTGGCGATCCGGCGAGGACACTCGCCGCGTTGAATGATATCGTGCGGTACCCCCTTATGATGCGGCACGCCAACTTCCGCTGCGGACGCTGCAGCAGGAGCATGTGCCGATCACTCAGGGTGTCCGCCCACACGGGACACCCGTACAGGGCCATGGACCGCACGACACCCGCGTAGAGTCTCCTGCAGGAGTCCTCCGGGCCCCTCAGGTTGGGCAGTAGCCGCGCCAGAGCGTTGGCTGTGCCCGCCAATTTGGGGCCCAGACTTCGGAAGTGCTTCCCGAAGTCCCACCGGCCGTCGAGCACGAGCCCCAGATATTTCATCTGGGGCTTGATGCCGATGAGAGTGCCTCCCACTGTGAGACTGGAACCAGGTGGTGGCGTGCGCCGAGGTCCATGAAAGAACATGGCCTCGGATTTATGCAAAGCCACCTCAAGCTCCTCAGCACCTCAGCCGCCGGATCCGTTCCACGACTTGAGCAACCGCGGTCGTGGCCCTCAGGATCGCTTCGCGGTATGTAGCCCCGCTCGCCGTCACTAGCGTGTCGTCCGCATAGCACGTGATGGTAACTAACACTGTGATACGAGAATTTTATATATTAGATAAAACTAGCAGTCGTCTTGTAACACGTATTACATCAAAACTGCGCAAGCAATTACAGTAATTATATGGATTAAAAATAAATAATAAAAATGAAATAAATTTATTCATGACAGTAAAATACACTATTATAACCCCCTCCTTGGCAGTTGGGTTAAAAATATAAATGGTGTCAAGAATCAACGAGGATAAAAAAGCACTTCTGATGTACACGTAAAACGTTGCAATCTTGCAACATATCATATCGTATCGTTTGGCAGGTTGATGTTATTATAATAGTCTAGAAAAATCCATGATTTTCATTCACGGTTGAGTTACAGTTATAGTTATTTTGATTACCTAGTGATTAGTGAAGCGTGCGTCAGTGAAGGTTTACAATAACTTTTTTTGACACTGATAGATTGTATTGGAGCCCACAAAGAAGTCAACCTTTTTAGCAAGGTACTAGTTGGTTGAATGATAAAGCTCGGGTGCAAGCTGTCCTCTGGGGTTGGGGTTGGGGGGGGGGGGGGGGGGGGGTCAGTTGGCAGTCGCTCACGTAGTCAGATAGGAGAACAAAGTCCATAAATTAGAGTATGTAGATCATATCACTTATGAGTTTCGTCGCAGCAAGTGTACCCTTGTACCTACTTAATTACCTTATTATTTACTTCATGATATGGTGTTTTCTTTTCGTGAGCCAACTGTAAGATCCTTGATCCCAATTAACTCATTCTATCTAGAGATAAGAATATTAAATTCGAATGTCTTTGTCTTTAATTTGGTGAATTTAAACTGTTGTGATGAGCTACATATCACAGAAAAGTAACTTTTGTTTCAGGTGGATGTAAATTTATATGCGATGATATTCGGCGAGAGTGTTCTCAATGACGCCGTGGCTTTGGTGCTTAGCGGGTAATTATCTTTGCTATTAAGATACGAGATAATTAGTTTTATATGGACAGTAATATCTCGATATTACAACAGAATAACAAAATACAACTCTAAGCGACTTAACTGAGATCTTGTTTTCGGTTGTTGTTGAAACTACGCAATAACTATATCTGTCGAATTAAAAAGAATACATTGTTTTCTATGAAAAGATAAGGTTATCTAAATATTTCAAGAGTTCACCTAAGCGTAATGTAACTCACATAATCAAATAACTGCTATTTGTGGATTAAAATAAGGAAAGTTAATATTTAAGACTGGACATAAACAAGCGACAATCTCAGGAAATACTTTAATACTGAGTTTCTTGGGCTGTTGCCAATTTAAATTGGCAAGAAAAAGTAAACGTAATTGCTGCATAATATTTATTCAAATAACCGTTAGCAACAGTTCAAGTCTAGAGTTGCTTGCTTTTAGGCAAGTGTTACTTCATCGATCATAACGTATCATCAAATTAAAATTCATTTACTATCAAGTAAGATTGTGATCAAACACGGTCCTATAATTAATAAAATAAAACGATTGCATGTTATCGAATTTACTAAAATTTTATCATTTAATAGTTATAGGGTAGTAAATAATGGGGAAATCCGTAGCGAAACGAATGTAATACAGTATTGTTATATACTTACCCACGTAAACTGAAAAACTACGGTCTAATTATAGTAGCGATTCGATCAGAATTGTAATTTTATGTGTTGTTATTGTATTCGTAACATATAGGAGCCGCCTACCTAATCTACCTATGGATATAAAAATGTATGATGATTACATTTACAGCGAATTTCATGGACACAGTTATCATCGCTCGTAACTGGTTACGATCAGGTACGAAAAAGACTTCGATCGTCACTGGTTACGAAACAAAGTTAAGATAAATAGAAGCCGTAGGGAGTATATGTACATATAGATAGACGTAGTCATAATAATGTACTATACCTACCCATTACTATTATCAATTTCCTTAGTGGATATTCGTTGATAGTGGTAATGTCACATCAATGTTTCTTTAAGTCGTTTTGTTAGTAGTTACCTATTAAAACAAATGTTCTGTAGAATAAAATAATGTATAAATCCTGCTTAGTCTCGACTGTATAGAAATGTGTTTAATTTTCCAAATATTCTTTTAGACTAAGAATATTTGAAAATTTTGCTTTCAATTTCTTTCAATGCCTTTCAAAAGTACAGTTATTTGTGTTATGTTGTCTTAAATGTAAAAGCAAAGAAAATTCAACTAAAAAATAAATTGACACTAAATGCTCCAACCAACACATATTTTGCCAGTGCGTTACCAACACATTTTGCCAGTCCGTTACCAACACATATTTTGCTAGTCCGTTACCAACACATATTTTGCCAGTGCGTTACCGACACATATTTTGCCAGTCCGTTGCCAATACATATTTTGCTAGTCCGTTACCAACACATATATTGCCAGTACGTTACCGACATACATTTTGCCAGTCCATTACCAACACATATTTTGCTAATCCGTTACCAACACATATTTTGCCAGTTCATTACCAACATATATTTTGCTAGTTCATTACCAACACATATTTTGCCATCTTATTATCAACACATTTTGCCAGTCCGTTACCAATACATATTTTGCTAGTTCGTTACCAACACATATTTTGCCAGTTCGTTACCAACACATATTTTGCCAGTTCGTTACCAACATATATTTTGCTAGTCCGTTACCAACACATATTTTGCTAATCCGTTACCAACACATTTTTGCCAGTCCGTTACCTAACACATATATGTATGTATGTGTTGGTAACGGACTGGCAAAATGCCAACAAATACTTACCACAAATTTCTTCTTTGTTTAATATCTGGCCAATTCAGTGAAATGTATCTAGCGTCCGCCAAAACAGTTTCAGCCCCACAGCTCCATTTTTTTATCTTTTTCAATGAATTCGCGAACAGATTTATTAGGTACTACTTACCGTCTGTATTTAGATATAAAGTTAGTAAGCCTTCTTGCTAACGATGAATAAGAAGAAATAAAACGGTAAGCAAATAAGTAAATTCGCATAGAGCGGAAAATTGGTATGGGTCTTAAATCCATTGGACTTATGCATTAAATTTATTTTAAGGTCAAAGGTCAAAATTAAGTATTCTCGCATTTTTCTCGTAAACAGCTAATGCTATCGTAAAAGTAGGTTGGACAAAGTTGTAGATCATGAATTACCTGCAAAATTGGTCTCATACTTTTTTTTGTACAGATCACCATTTCGCAGATTTTAAAATTGGAAGAAGTCTATTATATATCAAATACAAGAAAAATGCGAGTATACAACAATTTTGACCTTTGACCTTGAATAAAAAAAAATGTACAAGTCTCGATGGGAACTTTGATATTTCTTGTATTATGGTGTATTTAAGACCCACCAATTTTCGGCTCTATATAAATTTATGTAATCTCAAGTCTTTATTTTGTCTGGATTGCTAATCACTCATCTAATATAACTGACGTTTGAAATGCATTGCTTATATCAGATCGCTCTTCACTACCTCAAACTACAATAATGGATCGAAGTTCTGTTCGCGTGTTTTAAACACAGCACTACACTTATGTTTTATTCCACAAAAAATCTAATACCAGTAATTATCGTTTGAGTACCTTTTGTTCATGCTTTTGTCCAAACTGCTGTGTTATGAACCAGTCATGTATCTACATATTATTTCTAATATCCATATTGAAAATGTAACTCATATTGAAAACCATCATTTTTAATATTTTGCTACACATATTGTATTGGTAAAACCTTAAGGCAAATGGCCTTGAAGACTACCAAATGAGTTGTTTTGTAAGAAAAAGTATCTGTCATTTAGATATTCATTTAGGTACTTTTTAAAAATACATTACCTATTTATGGGTCACTGTAGCCAATACACGGAACTGAAGCTTCATCGCTCCGTCGCGATCTTTTTAAACGGTTTTATTTAGCTCACCCCGTTTGTTTTATTTATTATTTATTCTTGGGTCAAATTTAGTAATTCAAATTTCACCCTCTTCCTGTCAACCGATTAATCTGAAATATTGTATACACTTTGGATTTTGGTGACAATACAATTATGTTTATTCATTATCATTATAAATTCAAGATGGCCGCCGCTACAAAATGGCGGATAATTTATGTTTTATTAATCCCATCAATATGGGTATCAAATGAAAGTGCTCAACCAGTAGAATACAATGTACTATATAAAATTAAAATCCAAGATGGCGGCCTCTACAAAATGGCGGATAACTTAGGTTTTATCAATCCCATCAACATGGGTATCAAATGAAAGGTCTCAACAAGTAGAATACAATTCACTATGCAAAATTGAAATCTAAGATGGCCACCGCTTGGAAGCGGACTGCAATAAACTAACGGGCAAGAAACCTTGCAATAATGAAGCACTAAATGAATTAAACAGAATGCGAAATAAAAATTAAAAACTAGAAAATAAAAATAGGTAAAAAAACTTTTTAAGTTAAACGGTTTTATGTTAAACATACATTGCAATGTTTAAGATAAATGTACTAAAAACCAAAAAATAATAAAATAGATACAGTCGTGGGAATTATAAACATATGCATAGACTAGACTAAAATATAAAGCCGTGGGGCACGTCAATTGTCTACAAATTATCGACTTAATGTGCGATAGAAGAATCGTTTAATTTGTCGTTAGGCAGTTGGCACGCAGACGGTGAGGAAATTACTTACTATTTTCTTGCTCATGGAAATTCCAATAGTTGTTATACACTCCATGTAAATAAAAGAGAGACAATTGACGTGCCCCACGGTTTTATATTTTAGTCTAGTCTATGCATATGTTTATAATTCCCACGACTGTATCTATTTTATTATTTTTTGGTTTTTAGTACATTTATCTTAAACATTGCAATGTATGTTTAACATAAAACCGTTTAACTTAAAAAGTTTTTTTACCTATTTTTTATTTATAATGGTTTAAGACTAATATCTTCATGCATTTAGCTAAAATATTTAATTTGATACCTTCATAGTTTCGTGGAACGAGAAGATTTAATTTTATTCTATGTTTTGTTTCAGAGCTATACAAAATTATGAGTTCAGATATGCAAAAGATGGAGGATTCAGAGCGACGGCATTTTTGGCTGCCATTGGCGATTTCATTGGAATCTTCAGTCTTTCTCTACTGATTGGTGCTCTTATGGGCTGCTTAACGGCATTGATATCCTTTTATATACACCTACCTACAACCTGTTTATATTAAGTTTGTACTTGGCGTCGATGACGTTACATAAACGTCAGGTCCAAACTTAAAGTAGTAACATTGAATTCATTGTGCATTACTATTTACCGTGAATGTTCTGCAATCACCAAGCAAGCTGTGTGTTTCACTGAAGTTTTCTTCCTAACAAAATCCAAATACGACGATGTGTAAAAGTTCCAAAAAAAATATGACAGAAAACCTATCCGCCGCCCTTGTCATAGTTTGTCGACAGCGTTTTGCTATTCGAAGAGATGCCCTTTGAAATAGGCAGTTAGTAATATTACTTTCTTCCAACACAAAACTAGATTTAGACGAGTGGATACACTTAGGAAGGCGATTTTTTTAAGTCGGATATGGAAACAAAGCCGCGTAAAACCCATTATGTTGCATTTATTTAATAGTTATTAAACTACAAGTTATTATGAATACTCACATAATACCTCGTAGTTTAATACCACTTTATTTTATGCTTGTAGAATTACATCAGGTACTGTCATTTACACATTTAGGTAATATATAAGGTGTATAAAAATTGCATATTATGATTCCTTAACCAGCATGCACATGACTAAGTTCACTCACGTGCGAGAGTGGCCTTTGCTGGAATCTGCGCTCTTCGTACTTATGTCTTACGCCGCGTTTCTCATTGCTGAAGTCTGCGAGCTCACAGGTGCTATATTTTTACTTTGTTTAGATTTCACTTTTTAATATAACTATGATACATCTAATTTTGAATCCTAAACTAACATTCCATAAGTTACAAAATTGCTTGTACACATTTAAAGCCATAATCGGCATACAATACGTAGACACTTTATTATCCTTACCCCTCGTTTACACCTAAGTATAAAACATGTTTTTGACAAGTTGCAATATGTCACACGCTACAGTGTGAACGCAAATATATTTTATACTTGTTTACACCTTGTTGACTATACATCCTATGTGAACGAAAAACTGTTCAACAAGTTTTTTATAAACAAGTTTACAACTTTTTTCGTTGTGTAAACGAGGGGTTATGGGGTCTGTCAACCTGTTGCCAACTTTTGTATCTGGCTTCCTCTCGAATCATACTCTTTGTTTCTCTATTTTACCTCGTCCCCCGCTACGCCACGTTTTCCTAGGCTTTGCAGCCGTAGCGGTCGTACTATAATACAAACATAATTTGAAAATATCTTTTCAGGAGTGGTAGCTGTGTTGTTCTGCGGTATTTGTCAAGCTCATTACACATACAACAATTTGTCATCGGATTCGCGCAACCGGACGAAGCAGCTGTTTGAACTGTTAAACTTTTTAGCAGAAAACTTCATATTCACATACATAGGAGTATCTATGTTCACGTTTCCAAAGCATCATTTCGATCCATGGTTCATCATTGCTGGATTTGTATCCTTTTAAAACACATTTAACGACATACAAAGTTAGGCCCAATAAGTATATCAAGTTGACACACTTCTTTTGCATATTATTTATAACGAAGATTACTAGGAAGTCTTGTCGGTAAGCCCCTCCCCCTCCTAGTTTAGTAGTTTGGGGAGTGATGTGGAATTTGACGGTGCAAGACCCTGACAACAACTGAACGTCCTTTTCCCTCTGAAATTCAAAATATCTACAAAGTAAGCTTATGTTATTCCTGACAGCACGAATACAGCAAGTGCTACTCTGTACGATATACGTTGTATCCGCTAGTTAGCTGTGTACTTGCATCCTTGTTATGCGTTGCTTGAGGAAATTCATTTTCAGTATTATCCAATTGGGTATTTTCCTGAATTAAAATAAACTATTCAACTGTGCTTATTAAATAAAGAATGGTAAAAGAGCGATAAAAGTTGCAACTGTTCTTATTTTATCGTTTTCATTTATTTCTAATCATCCACCCAATCTATAATAGTAAATGATTTGACTATTGAATATTATGACGTCACAATAGATTATTTCATACTGGTTTCCTTACTTACCGTTTTGACGTTCAGTAAAAAGTAACTAATTTGAGTAGTCAGTCAAATACCCAATTGGTATAACAAATAAACGTTATATTGACAGGTTTCAACAAAAATATTGGATATATATAGATATTATTCGCATATATATTCCTTAACCATATTCTAGGTAACATCAATTTTGGGACGTGCAATAAATATATATCCACTATCGTTCCTCCTTAATCTAGGCCGCAAGCCACCAATACCAATGAATTTTCAACACATGCTGTTCTTCTCAGGTAATATGACAGCTTCTAAGAATTTAGTACAAAATTAGTAACATTCTTCATTTGTATACTGAATTCTGTGTCTAAATTGCATGCAAATTACATAGCATATACAAAGAGGAGGTTGTAATTAGATTTCCGTATTCAAGAACACTTCTTTATTTTCCATATACCTTTCAATAGCAAATACTCACATTCTAAATCGATGTTACTAAGTAGTATACTATCGCACACTAGAAAGTGTAGCATACCATCTATCTAACATGCAATTTATATTTGGTTTGGAGACATTAAGGTTAAGAGAGCTGTACCCAGAATGAATGTCGACATTTCCTTGTCAACAGCCATTTTATCAGAGCCTAATTGAAATTCACACTACACAGTTCCTTAAGCAACCTCCTCTCTGTGTTTGATCTATGTTACCAACTAAAAAAAATAATTTTGCAGGGTCAACTCTTGAAAAAACACTAAAACCAAAATGTAACCGCTAAAATCAGTCATAAATGGTGTAGTTTTTAGTCGCTCGCTTCTCTTACAATAAGCCCTTTCTACAGGTACTCTAAAGCCTTCATAAATAATTTCATTTATCGTAATAAGTGTGTTTTTCTGCTTTGTTAAACTTCGAAACAACAATAAGAGACAAAAAAATTATATTTTGTATTGACTTTGAAAACTCAACTGCTCACTGCAACCCATGTGCTGAACATATCGATGTGTTACGGTTAGCATAAGCATTCAATCTTTATGACTGAATTTTAGAAAATTGGGTCACTCAATATTTTTTATTTATTTTTTCCTACACTACTTTTCCGATACCAATAATCACACAAATTTCATTTAGTTACGCCTTATATAAGTTAATATTTCCTTCCAGGTCTACGAGGAGCGATGTCATTCGCCCTGGCTATCCGCAACACAGTGTCGGAAGCGCGGCAAGCCATGCTGACGACCACTTCGATGATTGTGATAGCGACGGTGGTGCTGCAAGGAGGCGCTGCCACGCACGCACTTGCCTACTTCCGCATACCTACCGGGTACGTTATAAAGCTCAATGGACATTAGAAAATAATTGTAGATACTTTATATTTAAAACAGATAAAGACAATTAGTGACATAGGTCTTTATAAGCATTTTCGTTTGATGCTTTGAATGGTTCTACTTCAGTTAAGAGACATACTACTTTTGATGTGTTAAATAGGTAGATAAATAAACGTTTCTCACCATACCAATTACAAATAGAGGGGAGTAAAAAGACCAAACAACAAAGATAGAATAGAAACCTTAGTACAATCGTAGTTAGGTAGGAGTAGATTATCAGATTGCTATTACTATCATAGCTGTAACAAATAAAAATGCAGCGATTTAAATATTTTCAGGGAGCGGGAATTGACTCGTAAACCAATAGTATTCTACTATTCTCCCGACTGCTAATAAAATTGTAATACATTTTCAGGCAAAGTGGAAACGATGAGAATGACGCCTTACCCTACCGAGATGTCAGAAGTGTAAGTTATAATGTTATTTTATGTACTATCAAATATTTATTTTCTTTTGTACATTTTTTATTACAAACACTAGTAGAATACTCATGAATATAACTATTAAATGCCTAGTTACATTTTATTTGGGACAATAGAATTTATTAATATTTATACATTGCGACATTTAATGAGTTACGCAGAAAATGTTCTATGTAACATTTTTCTGAGCTGTTTGGATGATCGTCTGGTTGTTAAAAAGTAATTAATATCGACTGTGAATTTAATTATCCAGCTAGATAGATGACGGTGGTAATAGCTCTTTAGCCGCATACGACACTTTAGCTTCCTAACCAGTTATGATAGAAGAAAAAAACCAGTTACAACTCAAAAGATACCAGTTCACAACTAAACAATACATTTTTCTTAATACGATTATTTATGTAATTTTGACACAGGAAACTTGAATTAGGTTGCCAGATACTCTGAATCGTATAGATTGGTAAAATATCCCATTTATTTTACTCACAAATATTTCTTTAATTTGTCTTTCGTAACTAGGCATTTTAATGGTACGTACGCGTATTTTACCTATTGTTATATTTTTGAGTGGTAAAAGAAATCTTATACACTTTTCTACTAGAATTGGCCGTGGCCCATTAGTATTTGTGATTATGATTAAAATTCATTAGATAGGTGCTTAGGTAGGTCTACAGATATTTTTCTTTTATTAATTAGTACTCACGCGTACCGCTTACTAACAATACGCCGCTTTTATTTATCTTTAAAAAAACACTGCTGCTTTCTTTGTGCCTATTTTTCTACTGTGTCTTCAACATTTTACCTCTTTGTGCCTTTACTAAAAGAATCATAAATAGTTCAGCTACGGATATTGTGATATGAACGATGAAACTAGAAGATTGCATTAGTTTTGTTCTGCTTCCTAAACAAGATGCAATTCGTGACTTTACAAAAATATTACTAGTACAAAAGTTTAGCCGTAAAATAAAATGAATTGTGTCTTACTATCGAAGCGTATTGTAAATAATTAGCCGAACAATAATTCACCCCAAGCATGCAGTTGTTTTCATACAAAGCAGTAATATTTTGTATATAACAAAGTTAAATTAATGTCAACATATTGAGCACTGTAGGATGAACCCTTGGACAAACAGCACGACATATTCATTCGTACATAAGGCTTAGGAACGTGTCGTCTGGGCATTGGTGCATGTAATTAATAAAACGTTATTCACGCAGCTCTACCAGGCCACGGACTTCAGTCAACCGGTACGTACCCATTAGCGCTACGTTGGCCATCATATATATGGAGCTTTGATTCATACATCTTGTTCATTCCATACTGCTTACTGTCATGTAGGTATATGTGAATCTTCTTCAAGTTTTACGTGATGCTAACACTGTAGGTAATGGTTGCCAGTTAAAAGTTTAATTTTGGAGAAGGTTTGTAATATATTTTCATCTGTCGGTTAATGAGTGTAATCTATATCTTAATCTAAATGTGTTTTTTTTTTATAATAAGTAATAGTTGGCGATGTGCTATGAAAATACATATGACCTTTGTATTAGTATTGACTCAATTGTTTCTATGACGTATCAACATAATTAAATTGGTTAAGAATTTTCATTGCATTTCTTGTGTGGGTATCTAATCAAACCTTATACTAAGATTGTTGTATTGTCATTGACGTTACATGCACAGGTAACGCGAATGACAAAACAATGGTCAATGAAATGTATTTATTATACAGCACGCTGACATAGGCTTCGGCCTACGCGACATGGACTCAACGCAACCGGCCAGTTGCGAGAGAGCGACAGTAAGACTAATAAACTGATGCACGCACTCCATATTATTGCACGAGTCTTACAGATACATTATCTACTAACTTGTTGACATATGGTATCTGGCACTGCAGCGCTCTAACAATACAATAATATATTTTAAATATTTATTTTCATATATTTATACTAGATAATCTATAAATTATCTACATACAATGTTGAGAATGATTGCAAAAATATTTTTAGTTAGAAAAAAGAATACTACGTAGGAAACCCTTTATAGACTTGATACATGATTGTACCAAGTTTAATTGAAAAAGTTGTCATTTCATGTAATCTTAAAGATACAAAATATGTAGTGTGCATGATATTTTACTTTATTGCTTCTTTGGTTTTCTTTTAACATCTAGAAAGGCCGCATGGTAGTTAAGTGGGCTAATGGAGCTAAAGAAGTGGTTATACCTTGGGAACTAAACGATTTCGAAGTATGTAAATAATTTTATTATACTATACCTATTAAGATTAACATATATATAACGACTTACCACTTACATGCATTAGAATCGTTGCTTTATAAATGCATACCTATAATAAAAAGGACGTTTCGACACCTATTATAAATGAGAATTATCCGTGTCATGAAGAAGCTAAAAAGAAGTATTATTTTTTGTTATTAAATAATATCCATTAGTAATAGTAACATGTATCTATGCATTCTGCATTGCTGACAGAATGAAAATTTTTTTTTTCTATTTATTATTTATTGATACTTTGGTGTTATTTAGTGCAGTGTCACAACTTACATACTGAAGACCTAAGGCACAATAATAACTTTTTAAAAGTATTTATCTATATATTATATAAACTTTCAAATGCCTATTATTGCAGCATGATGCATGTATTTGGTGCTTATGTAACTTATTATTTTAAATCTGTTCAAAATTCAGTTCAATCTAATCTCAATCTCCCGATTGTCAAAAACAGTAGTCTCGTTCTAATACATTTTTCAAGTGACATTTGACATTGTAATCGTTTTTGACATTTGGAAGATTGAGATTAGATCGAGACTGAATTTTCAACATATTATTGTTAGGAGAATTGGTACTATGGTTTGGATTAATGAGCTTTTTTCTTAACTGTAACTTGGTATTTAAGATAACTAGAAAGCCCATTTAATCCAAATACTAAAAAGTCTGGAGTACCTATTAAAACATGTTTTATGATCCTTCAGGAATAGCATTTATTTATTTTTATAATATCAGAGATTAGTCATGTTTCAAATTAATCTCTCTGGCACTGGGCACGGAACTTAGGGCAAATACGTGAATTTTGGAAACTCCGCTTTGCAAGATTACCTACCTATTCGCACGCTAAACGGTCGATAGAGGGAGTTAGTTAATGCATTCTCCAAGCGGAGGTTGACCATGGCATTCCTGCACAAGACTCTGTGCACTCCACGGAGTTTCAAAGCGACATCTGATAAATTTGCGCCACTGTTCGATCCTAGCGAAGTCGAAAAGGACGTTCATGAATCAACCCGCTGTCGCAGGCGATAGTTTTGATTGGTGACCTAAACAATAATGTGGGCAAAGGTTGCAACGACTTTGACCATGTTCACGGTTTACCACAAAGTTAATAAATGCAAATATACTATGTTTTTCTGATTGTAGGAAACGCCACGGGACCGAGGCGATGGCAGCACTGGTCAAAAGGCTCGCTTAGCACGATTATGGGGCGCGATTGACTCCAAACTGTTGAAGCCTCTGCTCACGCATGCTCGTCCGCCTCTGACAGAGACTCTACCCGCGTTCATGAGCCCTGTCGCAAGGATGCTAACTACGACGCACCAGTACACACAAGCGGTAAGTGCAATCGATATTTTAATTTTCTTAAACCTGACAGAAAAAATCAGCGTCGAGAATGGTACTTGAAACCACGTTAGTATCCCTTATTTAGCAATATTTCACACTACGTACGTCTCGAAGCTACATAACAGCTATCTACCAGAATTCTTACGAACTATGAAACAATAAATAGATATTTCTTTTATTTTTATTATTTTTTTTTTTTTGTTAGAAGTGCCGACCTCTGAATGGACTAATTTATTGGAATGATTAAGATGACTAATTATTGGATTATTATTTATTGGATGATGAATTATTTAATTGAATAATATAATTGGATTATTATGCTTATTGAATTATTATAAACTGTTGACTGATTAATTTATTAGGATTATTATGTTTTAATGCTGATGGGCCAATTTGATTGATGAATAATTTGTTGAGCTCATAGAATAGCTTATTTTAATTTATATTGGATTGTTCATAATGTATGTGTAAATACTCAATACCTTGAAATTATATTATATTTTCCAATCCGACACAATGTAAAAATTGTTTTGTGATAAATAAATAAATAAACATAAATATTACAAGCTAACTTTCTAATGCTATTAATTTGGAAAAGTCAATGTCCCTTTCAAGTCTCGCTTGAACTAATAGAGAGAATACCGACTGACTTAATCTTAGATAGCTGAAATTCACGCATTCACTTTTTAATTCGTAATGTGTATTTCTATTTCATTTTAAAGTTGTATGTTTTCAGGATAACACGCTCCGGCGAACGGACTCCGATTCCGATCTGTGTATCGATGAGACACAACCAGTTCCTACTAGTATTGACCCTCAGGTAAACACTATCTAAACTCATTTATGCCTTTATGGCAATAGGTCAAAGGCGTTAATTATAGATAGAAAGGATACTCCTTATTTGTACACCTACGTGTTCTTTATACAGAACAAGCAAAAGGCGTATTAATACATAATACGTAGCAAAAAATACGTGTCAACGCGGTTTTGCTCTGCAATCGTATCGATACGTATGATTATGCTTTGATTATGCCTCTTGCCTTTTCTCTATAATTTACGCCTATGTATAGCTTCTTTTCTGTTCTCCAATTTTTTTAATACGTACCTAATATTATATCTAATACTGTGATTGAGGTACTAAAATTCTTACTATGAAATTTTCATCTATGAACATAAAGCTGATTTTAAGTAATTTAGGTATATTTTACCATTTCTTATTTGTATACACTAAATATGTATGTATAAATTCTATTTTGTTTATATGTATATACTTTTCTTTTTTGGTTGCAGCTATCAATAAGTGTCCGGAATGGATATGGGCATGTTTGAGCTTTGTAGCGTTAGTGATCCTCGGCTGTGATATGAATTTGCTCTAATGGCGTATAAGAAATTATTTAATTAATAGGAAATTCCGTTTTCATTATTGCACGCAGCAATTATGGCCTGGACTGGTGGACACAAGGATTTCTGTAGAAGGTATCACGGGTAGTAACATTTAAAATATACTATCTACGTTTGAGAGCGTTGTTTGATGATTTTAATCTAAATTATGACTATTTAAGTGTGCTATTTTTACTGTCTATAATATTTCTACGGCATTGATTATCATAAAAGTTAAATCGTATGTAAGATACGGAGCACTTATTACATTTGTTTGTCTTCGAGGCTTTTGTGTTTCTGTCCTTATATAAATTAACTGCTGATATAGCCAATACGCGCTTAAATCCAACTTATATGCAGACTCAATATCTGAATTTGTATTTAATGCTATATGTAAGAGAACGTAAGATATTATAATAGAAATACTGTATTGGTACTAATGGCCAAAAATATGTAGCACCTTGTAAGTTATACATTCAACAACAATTGTTGACGATAAGCAATGATTGGTAGATTCAACCCCTATTTCATACACAACATTTAGATGTTAATGGCTGGGTGCCATTAATTCATCTACGATTTACGAATACAAGTAAGTCATCAAGGTCTGATTTAAAAGTACTGGAGTGAATTTTGTGTAGATATATAAAGTAGATGCTAGAAATCTGAGACTAGAAGAAATTCATTCGCAGTGTTTCGGCTGCAGAATTTCAATTGTGATATTGGTTTGATAAGATTGTTATTATACATCTTAGTGACATCCATTAGACTCCACTTTAACCACTTACCCCGACTTTTATAAAAAAAAACGTGTTGGGGTATAAACACAACACAAATTTACTAAACACATGACAATTTGTAAAATTAATTATGAT
Source organism: Eilema griseolum (assembly GCA_963662185.1). Classification (NCBI taxonomy): domain Eukaryota; kingdom Metazoa; phylum Arthropoda; class Insecta; order Lepidoptera; family Erebidae; genus Eilema; species Eilema griseolum. The sequence goes on along the minus strand of OY759230.1, from coordinate 20,767,081 downwards.
CTTAAACAGATCCATCTATCTAGTCGTAAAAATTGGTAACAGTATTTGAATTGGGTGGTAGATAAATACTATTTATTTTTTAACTGCAATACTATCATCTAATTTAAATCCTGTACCAAATTAACATCCTCGATATTTGAATTTTTTCCAAAAACAATAGATTTGTTACTTCACCATTTTCGAATTCAACTCTTTAGTTATAAATCCAACTGTCTGTATTAACTTATGATTTTTGAATAATGGCGTTTCTTATAGATTAGATGTCAAGTTTTTATTAAATTGCTAACATCAAAATTGTTTTAAAAAACAAATATACGAAGTATTGTAGATTAGATCCAACGTCATAATTGACATCGTTAGGTATGAGATTAGTATTTTTACTTATTTCTGATACCATCGAAATCCTTCTATGCAAGATTAGGGTAATGCAAGTTATTGAGTTTACGCGTTTTTTAAGGGAATGCCTATATTTTTGGAGACATACACATTTCCAATATTAAACAAACTCATAAAACTTGTAGTCCCCTGGGGTGGTTACTAAGCACTTCCAGTTTAGATAATGCAATTTATTTTTACAATAAGTAGTAGTCAAACATAGACAGTTTCTAGGTACTTAAAATTGTCTCTTATGTACAAAATATAAAGTTCATATTCCATTTAATATCCATTTTAAATTTATTGTACTTCAAAATTTGACAAGATTCTTAACCAGAATGACTACTTAAGTAATTTTTTTTAACAAAAAATCTTGGTTTGCTCGAGTTTTATATAAGTTCATTATTTTACTCTTACGTTCTGCCGTCTAAAAAGATTATCTGAACCTGGTATTTTAAAATAAGTAAATTTTAGAAAAACATGGGTAAAAAAAAGCAAGCTAAGCATAACTGTTTAGTTGATTTAGAGGTCTTTAATTTGATACCTGCTATCCTGAAGAAGTGGGCACACGCTTTGGATGTCTTAAAATTATCGCACAATTATGTAGGTAATATTCTTTTATAATATTAATATTTTTTTCCATGATTATAAGTATTTGCATTGGTCTGGGTGTATGCGTACCGGAGAGCACGTTATGCTGTTGGCCTCGGTTGTCCTACGAAAACCTTTCACAGAAAATCGAAGTTCAGCCGCATCACAGTTGGGGTGATGACAGAATAGTTATTTCATTATATGTACTTATTATATGTAAGACTAGCGGCCGCCCGCGATTTCGTACGCGTGGACTCGTTACCCCCTGAAGGGTGGAGTATCGTAAAATCCGTTCTTAGCAGATGTCTACACCCCATAAGCAACCGGCAATTGTGCGAAGTGAACCGATAATGCATCGCGTCACAAATTTTTGAAATATCGACTTTATGGAAATGTGCCTACTTTGGTAATCCTTTTTTCCCTTGCTTTCTCCATTAATACGGCGGCAGAATTGTAAAGGAATCTAGTCTACTACTATGTACCTACTAGGTATTTATACTCAATAATCTTCATTTTAAGATGTATTTGGGTTACAAATTGAAAACGCTGCTAGCTTGATGGGCACGTTTGGACGAGAGAAACGTTGAGTATAAATACCTAAATTCTCAATTTAGAACAATTTGAACTCTTTGTTATTCCATCAAATGGGAAATTTGTAATAAGTTGCTGGCAAAGGTGATTAGTTTATTATTGTACCTATGTGTAGTATTAATAAAAAGGTTTGAATACTGTTAATTGACTAAGCAAAGTCAGCAAATAGGTATGTAGTATGTACACACAGCGTCAGAGAAAACAGACCCCCTCAATACTTAAAGAATATCGCCGCGGGGGTTCCTTTTCTCTGAAGCTTACCGTACATCAATAATTAATTAATTTGGCGTCCAAACATGCAACCACCACTATAAGTAAAATAGAAATTTATTGATTATATTTATTTGATCTCCTTTTATAATTGTTATACGTATATGTTGTATGAGAGATTTCCTATTTTTCAAAAACTTTATTCCGCTTATGTTTTGTCTACAAATGTTTTGTATCAAAGTAAACAAATCTGCTTAGTTTGAAAAACTTGAAGCAAATTAAATTTCTTTATGTGTATTAAAATTTGACTTTGATTATTTTGTTTAATTTCCTATCGTAATTTGTAATCATAACTGCAACATTCAGGACAGGGAGTTAGATTTTTTCTAGTCTATATTTCGGAAAGAAACAGATGTAAAAACCTTGTATATCGATTTTATTATGAAGTAAACATACCGAAAGAACAAGTTTGTACCATTTGTACAATTTCAAGAACAATTTCCTTTTTGTCTTTGGAGGATTTCCCTAATATCACTGGTGACTTTAAATTTAGGTCCATGACCAGGTACAATCCAATCAGACATACTAGCTATTTTAGATCTGTTCTTGACTTGCTGAACTGGGTCTTCACTCCCTGCTTCAGACCATACATTTGGTTTCTCCACATCTTCAAATTTTTCGAATAAATCACCTGAAAATGATTGATACTTCAATAATAAATACTTACTGAAAATATTAAGAATAGGATATAAATGTACAGTATAGTTTGTAGTCATTGGAAAGAATCATTTACTTAAGATGCAAAGGGCTACTACTACTAGGACATAATGGGAAAATCAAACTAATTGCTAACCACACAGTATCCAGTTGTGAACCACCTGATGGCTTACAACTGTGGGCCATAGATTGTGAACATGTCAACACTGAGCATGAGCCTGAATCTTTAAAGCTAACAGTAATTTAACTATAATTCTGCAATGCTCAACAAGATAACAATTTTCAGCTAAAACTTTATTCAATGGTGCCCACAGTATAAGATGAAATTATGAAAAAGCTATAGTCTAACTAATGTCATATAGAGCAGCATCCCTGTTGGCAACCTGTTGAAGTCAAGTAGCAAATAAATAGATAAGCTTCTAAGGACCTCCTCCTATTTTAGAACAAGACATCGCAGCCATAGGGATAAGCCACTGTGTATATACCATCCAAACCATTCAATAATGTCAACGGGAATTATGCAATCATTTCGATCATTATGGTAATCATTGCTTAATTAATATAGAGGTACCCTGAAAAAAGAAATCATTTAAGTTATTAAGTGTAATATTTACCTGTAATAGCCACAATTTCATTTTCTCTTGTCTGAACAAGAACAGTAACATCAGAAAGTGTGTGTCCAGGAGTTGGTATTACTTTTACATTACTGTTTATATCAAATTCTTCACCTGAAAACACAGATTGCCTTACAAATTTTACAATGATTAAATTTAATAACAACAAGTAGGACCAAATCACGGCACAACTAATACTGAATGATTTTATTGAGAGGAGAGGAGTTATTAGCTTAAAAATATGACAAAAATTACAATCTATTCAAGACAAAACCTGTAGGTATGGTTTTGTCTTGAAATAGATTGCAATGCAGGAAAACTGCAATTGTGGAGTAGAGTCTACAGAATGCAGACAGTCGGCCTTCCTCATGAAAATTAGTTTATTATAATAAAATTACCTTTATCAAATGGATGCATATAATATTGATCTTTGAATGAGATACTGAATCCCACTGTGTGTTTTGCCATCTTAAATAAATTGTTATTCCCTATGTGGTCAGAATGTCCATGTGTAGAAATAACATAACTAATGTTTTCAGGTTGGACATCATATTTTTGTAAAGCTGAAAATTGAAGAGTAAATTAATTGATACACATATATTGTAAATAAGTCATTTATAGTGAGTTATAAAATTCAAGCACATTCCAAACTCTTACCAGTCAGAATTTTTTCGGAATCCCAAGCAGTCATAGTATCAACAATGATATTATTAATCCCTTTTATTAAAGTACAACTACAATTTGCGGACATTTGATCTTTACCACTCATTGCTGAATAACCATCATATAAAACTACAACTTCACTCATTTTAATAACCAATCTGTTTTATCGTTATGGAATATAAAGTTGATGTTTAGTGTAGACTGTAAACACTGTACATAACAAACTTGGTTTATGTAGAACGCATGAGCAGGCTGTTAACAATGCTTCTTTGATTGCGAAACTAGAACTCTCTTTAAATTTAGATAAATAGTGTACTTAGGATAAACAAATACTTGTATTCGATTTACTCCACTAAAATCATAATCTTTTTCTTATAATTCAGTTTCAGTTGTTAAAAGCAGAAACAAAAATAAAAATACGCGATAATTCAATTTTGACATTTTTGACATTTGACATAACACACGAAAATTTAACTATGTAGGGATGGGCATCAACATATTATTTTGAACTAGGTACCTATTGCATTGCATCCATCCCGTATTAGGAGCATATAACAGGTTCCTTTCATTTGTAAATATCTAATTACACATGGGTCTGCGGTAAACTGAATAATTTTCTATATACTGTAGAACCTGTATAATATGATTTCTCGCATAGTTCACTATTTCAATCCCTGCAACTTAAGACATATATTTATACATTTCTTAACGCCATCCCACTTAATCCCGTGAAAATGCCGGGTGTTCGTGAATATTCTTCCATAATCTAGATAACAAAAAGAGGCTCTAAGTAACAATGTTGAATAGGAAGATGGGATATTATCAACAGAGTTAACGATTTAAGAAACTATGTAGCTACTTTTAGTCAAAGCTTTTCAGACAGCTGCAGCGGTGGTGTGCCTTTCCGTTACGTTCAACTATCCTGTAACCAATCTTATTATGGGTCGAAACTGAACTTATTGCAGATTGCAGGACGCCTATTTTAATAGTTTTTTCTATGTTTTGATTTCGATTCGATTGGCTATCAAATTTTTTTTATACCACTTAGGTGGCAGACATGCACATGACCCACCTGATGGAAAGTGGTTACCGTGGCCTATGGACGTTTGTAACACCAGAGAAACCCCACACTCGCGCTGCCAACCTTTTAAGTACAGAATTTCTGAGCCGTCAGTGTAGAAGACAAAGCAGGACAACCTTGTCTTCCCACTGACAGCACAAATTCTCCAGTGAGCTCTGGCTACCCTACTCACCGCTGCTGGGAACACAACGCGAAGTTATTATAGCCGCGGTATTCTGTAGGGCGGAGGTACTTCCCCAGTCGGACTGCTCAATTGGGCGGAAATATCGCCGTGTCCTACCTCCAAATAATAATGAACGAATATATAGTATCCTTGCAAAGTGGGACTCCGTCGACTTCAGTCATTATAAATAAGTAAATAACGATTTGTATATGAAGGAAACAAGTTGAGTTAAAAGGATAATGAGTGATTATTATGAATACAAATCGATAATTTAAGACAAAATACCGGTGTGTCACACAAGTTGTAAATCGTTTAATCTAATATTCACTGCATAATAATATGTTAACATTCACCGCGGTATGTCCGATTTAAGTGTATAAATTAAACTTTTCCTTTTGGAGTTACACCATCGATTTTAGTGATTGTCGACATACGTCGGTGCGTCTTAACATTTTTCTTACATTCACAGTAACATAGTAATAGATATTTATAATAAGTAAACTATCTACCTATTCCTATTTAGAATTCTCTCTACTCGAAGTCTAAAACCACAGTCTAAAACTTAAATCTTTGTTCTAAATTAAATGTAATTTATAGAATTTCTCCAAAATGTTGTTTGATATATAAGATAAGAAACGAAAACACATATTATTATAGTACAAAGCTATCCATAATATCTATTGAGGATAGTGTTATTTTTTCTGGTTTAAATCATTATAATGTGTATTTATTTTTAGTCATAGTAATTTAAGTCAGTTAATCCGAATTTCTGAACTTATTTCTCATCTCGTCTCATCTCCCACCCAAAATCCCCTGTACTGTCCCCGTCCCTGTCTTCCGCATTAGATCAGCCGTCTTTGCCGGTTATTTTTAGGTTAAATTCTAAAATAAATTGAAGAAAGCTGCGACGGACGGTACATACAGGTTATTTTAAAATTGAATCGTGCGCCAAAAATTTCCTTTATTCATGAAAATTGCGCATTTGGATAATTGTTTAACGCGTACATATATGCAGGTTCATTGTCTCTTTATTGTTTACTCAGGGTTATGAAACATTAAACTGGATTTGTGTCGCCTTCAGAGCGCCAGTCTTTCAGAACCATGTCAGGCGATGTGCAGCCAAGAAAACGTAAAGATAAAAAGAGAAAGAAAGGTATTTATTTTTAAAAATAGTGCAATATTTAGCTATTGCAAGTAAGTGGATTACAATATATCCTATTGTTCCTTACAGATGAGTTAGGGGTAGAAGAACCTCGTGGTACTGCAGCCACTTTAGGAGAAGGCGATGTATTTATGCATTCACAAAATGACCATGGGACTGGTGGACATTGGTGTGCGAAGATCATATTCTTTTCATTGCTTGCTGTACTCATAACTCTAATTGGTTTAATCATATTGGAAAATCGAGGAGTCTCAGAACGTTAGTACCTACTAAAAGGATACTCTTGTTTGCAAAACATCATGAAGTAAACATAATATTATTATAATTAATTGTCATAACAAGTTACTGATGTTGATATTACAGTGGAAGCAAATTCAGTTGAGACCCGATACTCTGGTGTCTTAGAAGGTTGGCTTGAGGATGCTCCTGATGACGATCATCATGATGAGCATACACTTGAACTACTTAAACAACATGTAAGTAAAAAAATAATGTATTGTCTTTCATCATTCTTTTCTTAGAATGTCATGTTACTTGTTATTCATGGTTTTTGTATTACCTACTCTACAAACTCAGTTTTAAGTTATTTGTGGGAATTATAATCAACCATCTGATTTAGAAAAGGCAAATACTGTATTTATTAAAAATACTTGTTTATAGCAAATGAGTTTTTGGTCAATTTTATGGTAGAACACTATAATGTGTTAAGAAATATTTCTATTTATTAACTTAGATTAAACTAGACTTGAATAAAATAACACTTTGGAGCCATAAGTAAGCTTCTTCATCTTCATGTAAGTGATCTAAAAAATCTATCACTTGTTAAATAATTGGGGCATAAAGACATGCTATATTATAGGTACATACTTAATTTCAATGTGGTCTAAAAATATTAAAACTGGGTTTTGTGATTTATCATGGAAGTTGTTATTGAATGTTTACAGATATTCTAAAATTAATGTAGGTATTCTAAAAATTTTAATTTTTATTAGTTTCAGAGTTCTTTATTTAATTTACACAAATTGGTTCATTAATTGTTTATTTAATGAAATCAATAGTAAAATCCCATTACATAGGTGTAAATATGGGTGTTAACAGCACCCCTGCATCAACATAAAAATTTGTATTTTATTGAAGTTAGTTTTAGCTAGTATAATCATTAATCACAGTAACTATGTTAATTTGTGTGTGTGTAGCACATTGATAAATAGTTTATGCTAAGCCACAGCCACATCATATATGTTACTATATGATTTTGTACATGCTCTATATTTATATGTATGATGTGTTTCTAGACCATCATTATGTATCAGTAGGGCTACTTATATTACACATTGGTAGATATTTAACACATATAAAAACAAAAAAAGAACATACATTTTGTAGTAAATTTTAAATGCTATAATACTACACACATACTGAAACTATCATCACCTAGGATATTGAAGATGATCATGATCCAGAACATGATGCAAGTCAAGAAGATCAAGATGAAATAGATCATGATGAAAACGTCAGTGGTCATGATGATGATGAAGACGAAAATAGTCATGGTGATGATGATGAAGACGAAAGCAGTCAAAATGATGATGCCGATGAAAATAGTCAAGATGATGATGCAGATGATCAAGAGGCCAATGAAGAAGATGAGGAACCCGATAATGTTTACGACATAGAGCAAAATGATGACGATGATGATGAAGAAGGTAATCAGGATACAGAACGTGGTGATGAGGATGAACAAGACGATAATGAAGAACAACAATTAGAAGAATCTGATGAGGTATGCCTAATATTTTCAATTGTTGATTGGACTCTCTATGCAAATGACATTAGTGTTTCTTAAAACTTACCAGGCTGATGATAATGAACCCACTTATGACAACGACGAAAGTGGCGAAGAGAAAGATGATGACGACATACAAAAGGTTGATGAAGACAATACTGCTGATGATGAAGACGATGATTTTCAAAATGACCAGTCCAATGACCGAAGTTTAGAAGAAGATGATGGTGAAAATAGTCGTGAAAATGATGACGAGGTGCTATGTGTGACGCTTGATGAAAATTATATGATTTTAATTGATTGGCACTAACAATCTAAAGCTTATTTTTCTAAATTTCAAACTAAATGCACAAATGTTTCAGTGCGGTTATTTATAGGATTTAACAAATTTATGATATTTGATTTATTAAATGATCAAAGTGTGGCTTATAAATAACGATTTAAAGCGATTACAGTTTTAACTTTTTTTTTAACAATAGTTTATGAACTCTATTCTTCGTTGTGTCGTGTGTTATGTTCCATGCCGGTTCCCGGCGAGTCTGATAAGGCTTTAAGGCAACAGAATATTGCTGTACAATGAATTGAATGCCTAGGTAGGCTATTTATGAAAGGTATTTTTTTAAGGGCATTATGCATTTTTCTTGGAAATTCTTGGTTCTTTCCTCCGAATGTATGTTCCTTTCCTTATATGCCGTCGTCATCAGCACCCATATGGAGAATGGGAAAGATTGTATGCATGAATATGTATATTTGCATTGGTCTGGGTGTTTCTATGTACAATATGTATGAATTTACAAAAAAAAAGTATCTAAGTATGTTTATCCGCATTCTAGATTCCATAACACAAGCTAGTTAAGCTATGCTTACTATGGGTCTAGATAGCTTAGTGTAGAATGTTGTACAATATTTATTATTATTTATTATAAAGTAACACGAATCGTAGCTATGTATACCTATGCTATGATTACATTAATTTCTGTACAGATATCATTCCAATTTCGACAGTAACTAACGGCGTCAGTGGTGGCCCTGCAGTCGCAGCGTGGTCGCGGCGTACCGCTTTGTAGGGATTTGTAAGCATAAGCAATAGCTTCCGACGCAAGCAACCGCGCAGCGCGGCCAGGTGATAGATGAAAATGACGAATTTCTAGAAGAGTAGGTTGGCAGTTATCGCTCGGGTCGCGGGTATCTGAAAGCTATAGGCAGCGCCGCACAACAACGATGCCAGGTCGCGGCAGCCAGTCGCGACTGCTGAGATCCGAATGCCACTTTTATACTTTACATAAATAAATTCTCTGTACATCGGCAGTTGTTAATTAATAAAAATAATTTATCAAAATATATCACCACAGGAGGATGAAGAACACGAGGAGGAGGAAGCAGATTCTGGTATAGAAGTAGAAAAACTTGAAAAGGAAGTTTCTGATGATGACATCAGGTCGGAAGAGCACTACACTCGAGAAGCAGCGGATGATGAAAACAGTCAAGGTATGCGATTTATACGTTACCGACGTAATCTGGCTTGCTTTTCACTACTGCTACTACTGATTTTCTACACTAGGGATAGCCTGTCTTGACTTTGTCTGTCACAAAACACTACTTTCAAAACTGTATAACTATGGAGTAAGAGGTAACACGTATGAAAGGTTCAAAAGCTATCTAGATCAACGGGTACAATGTGTCGAAATAACCAGGACCAAATAGAGAATAGTAAAAAATATAGATCTAAAATAAATTATGGCACTCCACGAGGCAATATTTTGGCTCCCCTCTTATTCCTATTGTGTATTAATTATCTCCCTAATACAATTAAACAAAACTCTATAGTATGACTCTACAGTAATTATCAAAAGTAATAACAGATTTGAACTACAAAATGAAATAAACAGCTCTCGAGGATGCCATCAACTGGTTAAATCCAAATAAACTCAAAATAAATAATTATGTCAAAACAAATATTGTTGAGTTCCAAACGCACACGACAATCTTATTAATTTATCGCAAGTTTTATAAGTGCCCGGTTAATGGCAATAGGCTCGCCACCTATTGAGACCTAAACATAAACTGACGAAATGTGGGTACTAGCACCTCTGCCTACCCCTTCGGGGATATAGGTGTGAGTTTATGTGTGATCTGGGTATCACGGTGGATAAATATTAGACTTTTTGTACAATAGTTTGTGCAACAAGTGAGCAAAATTGTCTTTTGCTGCGAGTGCTCGGGACTCCAGGACTCCCGGAAGTCCCGAGCATGCGAGGGATTCTAACATTCTAATGTAGAATCCTGAGCGTGTTGAGGGATTCAAATGCACGAGATGTAAATATTTTTGCTCTCGTGTGGCACACATTACTTTTCACTTCAGCAGCGAGAACACAATAAATATTACTTAGAAGATAACACAATGAACAGGAATAGATAGAAATTGCGTTTATATTTATTATTGATCAAAATAATGCTGAACATTTTAAAAGTTAAAGGTGCAATTATTGCAGTTCTGCAAATATAAACTTATAGTTTATTTGGCATCGTTGTAGTTATAGTTGTATTGACTTGAAATTTTATAGCAACTTAAATCCGCATAAGTAAGTTGCTGTTCCAATTCTTCTGGTCTTAAAATACTGTCTTCGTCGCTAGTATCGCTCATATTTTCGAGGTTCCTGGCAGAGTTGAATTTGGACCACCCCATCTCTTCCCATGTGGCGTCGTACAAGGCGACTAAGGTATAGGGCTGTATAACATCGGACTGATATATACAGCCCAGACTCAGCCTTAGATGCATGGCTCGAGTCAACAATAGTGCCCGAAATACGGCAATAGTCTCACCCACTACCCGCTAGTTTTTAAGACTAATTACAAATATAATCATATTCGATGTAAATAAAGATTTGAGTTGAACAAACAAAAAAGAAAGTTTGGTGCAGTCGTTCGGAAGTTATGCGCGTATATAGGTACATCTCAGCGATAATTTTTTTGTATTAGATTAGTAAATTGATGCGTTATTTAATTAAGATATAATTATTTTAATTTCCAACAGAAGTATCATCAGAACTTTCGCTGGAGGGCAATGGTGACACTAATGACGACGATGACGTTGAGGATGAAGAATTTCTGGATGACGACATTGATGAATCACTGCCTGTTGTGGAACGCATTGTAGCTCCTAAAGGAAAACCTTTTACAGAGGTATGAATTAATTTTATCTGTTTCTAAATAGAGGAAGAAATAAAAGAAGAACTGCAGGGGAAAAATAAAGAAAGATTAGTTTATGCGGCAAAACGAAGGCGTCCTTTTTCTTTCCATTCACAAGTATTTGTCTCAAATATATATATTCTTTAATCTTCTAAACATTAACAAACACTTTAACAATATTATAAATCTAAAATAATATCTGTATAAAGTAGGTGGGTACTGATTGAAATTAGCGAGAACAAAAAATTTGATCATCCTTTTAATATGCTTTAAAAACCTCTTCTTCTAGTCACCAGTACAAATAACTCTTATGATCATCAGGTGGAAGAAGAACCCACAACGTTGAAGCCCGCAGACACACTGGCTGACGAAGAAGAATACGAAAAACAGCAAGAAGAGTTGCGACGGGATGAAGCCCAAGCCTCCCACGGTAAGTTATTTCGTTAACTACTTGCATGCTTCTCCATAACTTCTGACTAACCCTCTTTGCGTTGCAATATTTATCACGATTTTAAGTTCATAACCCTTCATCGATCATAAACAGTTGTTCTGGTTTCAGCGTCATTAACATTCTTGCTTACGTTACACGTATTTAATTATTGGAAATAATATGTACTGTCAATGTCAACTTTTTCATCAAGCTGTAAAAATAAATGTTGTATAAATTAATTTCTTTTATTTCTACCCGTTTGCTTGTACTGTATTAAGTTTAAATTTTAACTCTGTTTAGTATTGACCATTTCAAATATAATAATTTGACTTTAATGGCGGCGAGGAAGCTGTTAGATTTGCATTTTCTTTGTTCAATTATTATTACAACATAATATAATAAAAGCAACAAAATATAATTAAAAAATATATATATATATATTTTCTTTACTTTGTTGTTGCACTTGCAGTTATCAGGGAGGTATTGAACTGAGTGTATCCCTTGGATCGCCTATTTGGATCACGGGGTCGAAAAGGAATTTCTATGAGTTGAAAAAAATCAATTTGTACCAACCTACTTTAAAGCAACCATAATGAAACTGTTAACACATTCCATGTTGTTTTTTCTACAAATACATAATTATTTTACTATTGTACAGAGTTTACTGTTCACGGTGAGCACTCTATTTTCGAGCCATAATGCATTGAAAGGGAGAATTAGAAGTTGTCCATTAAGTAACACAACACACGGGTATTCTTGCTCTTAGCTTACCATATAATTTAAGCCATTTTTTACGTGCAAAAACACAAGGATACCAGAGCCGGTGGTAGAAGTTATGACGGACTCAAACCGACTAAAACGCACGACACTTGTGGATCGTTGTTGGTTGCTGAAGGTGATGTTAACAGGCATATCCCTCGCCGGCCGCACCTCACCCGAAGAGAGGCCCATGTCTCTCGATCTGGACCTCTCTTCGGGTGTGGGGATCGCAGTCCCCAACTCGTCTCTGGAAACGGGGAGGCACGCACGACGTTTCGCCGCCGCGGCCTGCTTCTGCCAGGATGACATGCGGCTCCACCCGTCACCCCCAGGCCATAATTTTAGCCTTATGCGTTATAATGGGTTGATATATACGCTTATAAAGGGTATACCGCGTGTGTTGCAGTGTGGCTGAAGCTGGCGGTAGGTGGGGCGCTGCTCGTCGCCACACACGCGGTCGTGAGCCGAGCCGTTGCCCCGCGCGGTGCGTAATCTACTACCATACTATCCTCCATTTTGTTCAACCTCATTTTAATAGAAGACTAGATGTAATATAACCATTGTGTTCATAGAACATTTACAAGGTTCAACCTTGTTAATATCGAACGCTCAATAAGTTCTCAAACTAATATAAAGCTCGCTCATATTTCTATATGTTTGAAACAGTTATATAAAGTCATTTTGGGACACTTTTAATTTACTTCCACTGTACAATACATTTTCACAGTTCAAAATGTACCTAGATTGTTGTTGTGTTTGTGTTCAAAATATTTTTTCTGTGGTGATTACTTGCCAAAATAGGGTAAAATGAAATTGGAATTTTCTGTTGAAAATTATCAGCACGAAGTTTAGAAAGCATGTTCCATCTATTAGTAGTAGTATCCATCTATTCCACCATATAACTCTCAAAGCAGGGTAGTAATTCTCCTCTGCCTACCTCTTCTGTCCTTTGTAGACATACACTTGCGAGAAAAGAGTGTTTGGTCAATTTATAGATAAAACACTTCATTGAGACATACTATGTGAATATATATTTCAGCGCAGTGTGCGCCATTGTTTCATAAATAATTTCTTTTAATAAAATCATTACTATTATCAAAAATCGTAGCAACTTTTCAAATTTCAAGAGCCTTGTGATATTCTATTTGAAAAAACTTCCAAAAAAGTGTACTTAGTCATATAAGGAAACAAACTAACAACAATTTGATTAATATAATACAGTACAGTTCAAATTTAAACTAGCTACACGCAAACACACACATACAACGACTTTTCCTATCCTTACAGTGATATTTTATCTTTGAGAATGTCTCCTGGCATTGTCATAGAATTTATACAGACAGCCAATTAGGAATCTTTGTTCACGTATACCTACATATATCGGCCAAAATCTGTAAACACACATTTTCATGACAGATGATACACCAGCAAGTGAAGATCACGATACTAGAGAGGATACGCCTTCTGTAAGCGACCGCCGAATGACCCTTATACTTGAAGAAGCACACACAACTGGTAGGATTAATATTGGTATAAAAAAAACAAACAAACCGAAAGGATTCTTTAATTTTATTTTATATTTATTATTTTACGTACTTTAGCATCGCCAATGGAAGTAGTAGAAGAAGTCGTTGCACCCATTGTTGAAAAACCAAAATTGTTTGGAAGTAAACCCATTACTAGAGAAGAGAGTGAAGAAGAGGAAGAGGTAATCATTGACACTAAGGTAAGATTGTAATTGTGTTGTAATAAACATGTAATACGTGGCAATATACCTATTACATTAGACAATAACCCACAGGATGCAAGCAGACCGACACCTGCCGACGATTTAGAAACTGAAGATAAAGAACTGTACAGCGATGAGGAAGACGTTGATGAAGTAGAAGAGATAGACGAAGATATAGAACAGGAAAAGGAAGTTACTGAACAACCGCTAGCGTCTGAAAAAGAACCAAATGTCGATGAAGATGTACCTGATGATGTAGAAATCATTGATGATGAAAAGCTTGAAGAAGAATTGGAGGAGGAAGAAGAAGAAGATGATGATGATGATGATATATCTGATGTAGATGACGCAGAACTTCTGACCCGTCTTGAGGCTAAATACGGTCGGCTACCAGAACCGGAGAGGGGATATAAACCTAGTAAACATCATTGTACGCGTTTAACCGCTTGCTCGTGTAATATCGTTGTTGGCTTCAACGTTCTCCTAACCAATAAATGTTTCCTGGCATGATTAACCGTAACGTGAGTGGATGTGATTTTTTATACTAATTAACTTTCAAACCATTTTTTTAGAACAGGCAATATTTTATTTGTCTATCCTATATTCCAATTTGTATTCAGTTGAAATTAATAAAATCACAGTAATTTTATTACATATAAGTATATCAAATACTTAAATAACATACTAAACAAATCATACCTTCCAAAAATAGCATTAAATAGATGTGCTCATTTTCTCAAATATTATTTTTGCTTCAGTCAATTTTGATGTATCTAATTCTATAAAGACCTAACGTTATTATTTTTTAATTTGATAGATATTAGAATATGTCGTAAAATATTCTTCACCCCTTCCACCCTTTGATTTTAATTACGAATTTAGTACTTTTGTATGATCAACATGATATAACTGTGGTTCATTGACAAGAAAATATTTACATGAAGTATCATGGTCTTTTTGCGCGACACTTTCAAGTACTTGTAGCACGTAATATGCTACATAGGTACATATTTTGTATACTATCCAAATACAATAATTCACGGATATTCATTGGTTGTTAACGAGTTATCCATAAAACGTTATCACGGTTGCCCCGTCCCCTTGCCGTAATGGTTGATGTTTTTTGCAATGAACACATTTGCATCAGAAAGTTGCGTATTCAAATCACGTGGGGGTCACCACTGTAGATACGTTAATACTTTTGTTAAACTCGTGTGTTTATTCTTATCTACGGTCGTACCGCGTGTGAGCATACATCGACCGACTCTATACTTATATCTAACATTAGTATCTAACTTACGTCACAGCTTACCTGTAGCTGCTTATAGCCGCTACAATACTATTACATAATATGTAAATAGCCAAACAACAGCTTTTGATTATATAAATAAACACTGAGCTTATGTTTATAAATTGCCCCGAACTCCTAATTCTAAAATATTTCGCGCCCAGCCGTATTTGTTTATGACCATGAATCACAGTTAAATCATTTTTATATTTTTCAAACAAACATCGGACTTGACTGAAGTATAATTGGTTTCTCTTTCTGTATTTGCAGTTTATAACAAGAAATATGTATTACTATAATTTCAGAGGACGGAGGCAACAGTGTTGAGGATGACTGGCCTGGAGAGCCCAGCGATAAGTACTGGCGGCAACAGCTCGACGAGGCTGAACAAGAGCTGCGCCAGGTAAATAACCACATGAGATGATATTCCATCAATACCTGGATAGGTTGTCATTTATTTAATCACCTTGGAATTTTATTTAATCAGGGATTTCATAGCTAATTGAAATTATTTTTCATGGCAACAGCAATAATATAATTGTATTATAGTTTTTGTAAATACACCATCCTGAAATTCTGACCATGCAAGATCTCATCTATAAATCGAAAAAAGGATAGGCGGAGGAGGTTTTTATTACTGACGTTTCACCAACTTAGCATACCTCAGAATATATCTACCTCCCTAAAGTTTTTACAAAAGCTGTCTTAAGTCCCATTAGGCTTTGTAGTTGTTACATTATTACCGAGAGTAAGAGTATCATAAATTTTATTACATCTCAAAAGGATGTTGGTATATTGTTTTGCAGTAGCTTATTTACATTTATTAATGTTGATGAGTAACAGTAATGTTTAGTTTTAACGTGCACGTGAAGGTTTGTTTTGATTGTAAAGGCATGCTCGTAACTTCCATAAGCTTACTCACAGCTTGGCTAGTGTGAATAAATAAAATATACCAACAAACTGCTCACTCTATCTTGTCCTATAAAGCAACGGTAGGTACTCGTACTCTATTATAAAATTTATATTTATAGTACATACACAGTTTTATAAATGTATTTCAAATCAATTTCCAGGACTGGCTAGACTAACTGTTTTTATTCCCGCAACCTATATTCGCATGCACTTAGCTCGTTGTGCCATTTTTTTACTGACTCGTCGGTAGAGTTACCGGGCCTGGGACCCGCGCCCGCACCCCGCGCGGGTCCCCCCCGTCTCTCCGCCGACGATTCGATCCCTACCTTCTAGAATAGGGGCGGCATATCGTCCACGTCCATCTGCTGTGCACACTAGTGGATGGCTGTGTACGGTGTCCGCTCTCGTGTGTGAGTGTGTGTGTACTAACTTGCTGAGGGCGCGTGGAGTGCGGCACTGGCGCGAGCCTCGGCGACGGAGCTGCGGGCCAGTGCGCGTGCGCGGTGGGCGGTGGCGCGCTCGCTGGACGCGCAGGCCGAGGCCTTGCGCGACAACCGCGTGCTGTCGCGCGCCATTGCTGCCTACCTCGACGTGCTTAAACTCAATGAGCGCCTCTCCGACGCCAGGCTACGCGAAGTCGCTACTCAAACTCTCAACAGAATACGATTTAGAGGTGAGTAGTCTCATTTTCACGTTCATCATCATTACGCTCCTGGTTGCATCCAGAGTCTCAAGGTTCCCAAGTGCATTCCCTTGATCCGCTCATATGCTCTTGATCTGGCTTATGTTGACTTATGCAGGAGTGATTGCCGTCTGAGTCTGACCTCCACTGTTTCGAGAGAAAAGCCTGCGCCAGTCAAATAGCCGTTCGTCCGTCTGTCAAATAGTAGATGTACCAGCATG
The DNA here is from genome assembly GCA_963662185.1 of Eilema griseolum. Lineage (NCBI taxonomy): Eukaryota > Metazoa > Arthropoda > Insecta > Lepidoptera > Erebidae > Eilema > Eilema griseolum. Next base: position 20,749,918 of record OY759230.1, on the reverse strand, counting down.
CAAGTGACGTTGGCATGGACCTGAAATATTTGTGTGTAATTTTATTAGAAGTATTCAACTACAGTGAATCACTCTTTTGACAAGAAAATATGTTTCATAGGTAATTACTTGAGTGCGGAGCCCATCTACAGATTGCTCATTCGCCGGTTTCCAGATGTCGTCGATTATAGAAATAATTTGACAGTGTCCTTGCTCATGGCCAACAGGTGACTTTATTTCACTTTATTATCTGTTTATTCATTCAAATGTAATATCACTTACGCCTTAAAAGCATTAATATCATATCATAATACCATATTCATAATCAGAATACCGCGGTTATAATAACTTCATGTTGTGTTCCCAGCGGTGAGTAGGGTAGCCAGATCTCACTGGAGAATTTGTGCTGTCAGTAGAATGACTAAAGGCTTGCCCTGCTTTGTCCTCTACACTGACGGCACAGAAACTCTGTGCTTACAGGGTCGGCAGCGCGAGTGTGACTTCTCTGCTGTTACACACATCCATAGGCCACGGTAACCACTTTCCATCAGGTGGGCCGTGCGCTTGTCTGCCACCTAAGTGGTATAAAAAATATATTTCTATCCTGTGCACAACTTCTTTTTACACGTTAGCAGTCCCTATACCAACTACAACAAAAATCTCTTTGAGTTTCGCATATTACTTCAATCTCTATACGCCCTGCTCATTTCATTTTGAAATTTCAGGGCCGATCTCGCAGAAGAAGTCATCAGAGAAACACTTGGAAAGTGGCCGGAGGATCGATTCGCAATGGCTCACCTCGGTTTCATTCTAAAAACTCACCATAACCGTCTCGAGGAAGCCGTAGAAGTTCTCCAAAAGGCCCTCGAAGGAGATGTCGGACCGGCCAACGAGCCGCGCTTTTATTATCACCTGGGCGACTCGCTCCTTTTATTAAATCGATTCACTGAAGCCCATGAAGTTCATAAACGAGGGGCGAAATTAGGACATTTCTTGTCCCCGAATCAACGTTCACTATATAATGTAAATAGACTAAAAAGTCGCCCGTGGTGGAATATAGAGCAGACACCATACTTGAAACTGGCAAAAGCTCTAGAAAAATCTTGGAAGGATATCCTAAAAGAAGCTGAAGCGGCGCTCGCTTTGTACGAAAAAGAAAAAGAAGGGCTAAAGGAACGCGGCGAGTGGTCTCAGCTAGATATATTTGTTCGGGGGCAGGAGGTCCCTGGGCGATGTCGGGATGCGCCGGTGACGTGCCGCGTAGTGCGCGCGGAGCGGGCGGCGGCGGGCTGCCGGCGCGGGCAGGTCAAGTTCAGCGCCATGCAGGCGGGCACGCACGTGCGCCCGCACGTCGGGCCCACCAACTGTCGACTGCGAATGCATTTAGCTCTCAGTAATACCAAAGACACTTACATAAGAGTAGACCAAGAAACAAGGTAAAAACATTTTGGAGTAATTTATTTCAGTGTCTAGCTCTACCTACATGTTTCTAAGTTATATTACAATGAATTTTCTTGCAGACAATGGCAAGTCGGTCAAGTTTTCATGTTCGACGACAGCTTCGAACACGAGGTGTGGCACAATGGCACGGGCACCCGCCTGGTGCTCATAGTGGACGTGTGGCATCCTGCGTTAACGCCCGACGAGCGACGCCAACTGCCTGCTATATAACTCGCTCCACCTCCCTCTACGGATGCTGGCTGAATTATACTCAGATTATCTCAGAACCAGTATATAAAAGTTAAAATTTTACAACTAAAGTCACTAACTAGAGTAGCTTGAGACAGTGAATTTCAAATCAATTCTTGATTCAATTAGTTTCGTCAGTTAGTGGCCTTGGGCTGAAGGCAACAGGATTACTTAACTTTACATGAAATCTCATTTTAAATCACGCGCATCAATTGAGGCAATTAATTTATATAGTTTTTGTTTTGCTAAAGTTTATGTTAGTGTATTTACTGAATATTTTTTAACTAAAAACATCATATCTATACTTGGCAGTGTATTTCATTCTTGGTATATATGATTGGTGTATCTATTTCAGTTACTACGCTCATCTAGCATTTCTAAAAAAGCCATCATTTTTTTGGGTCATTGCTATTTGTCATTATTTGTGGACTAAATAAGAAATTTCTAAATTCTCAGTTCCTAGATGCCTTGTGGTTACCTCATTGCTCATTGCATTGTTAACATGATGACTTCGGGTATGGAAAAACAGGCACAGCGCATTTGTATTTATTTTGAAGAAGGCCGACTCCAACCATTCATACCCCGCCTAGGACAAAGGGCTCTGCCAAGTATAGATAAATAATGGTCTACATTCAGTCAACCAAAAAACTCGTTTTTAAGTGTTCAATCAATATTTTTTATTAAGATTTTTGTGATATATTTTGTCTATGTTAAGATATTTTACAAATACAATTCCAATGCTCAATAGTTCGTTTTATTTTCCATTCGTTAGCGTTAAAAGGATATAGGTACACAATATTGAAATAATAATGCAATTTTTGTAAGTAGGTGTATATTTGGTATAAAAATTACCAGAACCTGGTGGAAATACAACCTATAATTATAGTTTCTTAACCTAATAAAGCTCGTTGTAATCTAAATTACTCCTAAGTAACATGGTCCTTTGTTTTTGTATTGGGTGCATACATTGTATTCCCAGATCGCAACAATAACATACAACATACTTATCCTTAAATTAACATCTAAACAATGTACCTACAATCATTGCTGGACGGAAGCGTTAGTTTAATCAGATTTATGAAATTCTTACTTTGTAACTTATTTCTAAATGCTATAAGTTATTCAGACCTAACTGGGTGGTTCGTTTCGTTAAACATAAAAAGCATACTGGGAATGTTTATTTGCAAATAGACTTAATATATAAAGTAGGTATACATTTGTTTAAAATTCAAGGGAAATTTTAATTAAGCAAACGGATATTCGTTTTTTGAGAAGTGCCTTGTCAAGTTCTAAGTTCTTTCTTCTGCATTATGTGAACAAAGTAAATAATAAATTTGCAGTATGTACATTAACTGAATAAAATTATATGTCTGTGGTCTGTGGTCTTTAATATATTAATATACACCGTTACTATTAAATCTTCATACATTTTTTCATCATGGTCGGTGTGTATTATCCTTCGTTATTTAGGCAGGCACATAATTAACGTTATACTAATTGAAGTACACTTGATACATTATAAATACCTACCTATTTTATTTGTTTGAAACAACTGAAGTATCAAAGTACAAATAGATGTTGATTCCTACTATGTAGGCAAAACCAAAAATATTCTGCTAAACAGCAACCTTTGTCTACAATAATTTTGGTATCTTAATTTACTTGCATTCGTGTTTCAAATAAACATTCACTATTATATTATACCGCACTGCACATGTCTAGTGAAGGAATCACAATGCAGCTTTAGATGTGTGTAAATGTAACTTGATATGAAGTGTCTAGTTTTTTATAAAGGTGAGTGCGCCAACTTGGAAAATATCAACGTTTTTGGATATTTTTTTGTGGTTCTCGCAAAGTACCTAAAAGGGCCGTCCCCAATCACTGTGGGTGTCGTATAGGCAATGAAAATTACGATATTACGATAAAAGTTTGTTTCTATTTCATGGGATCGAAAGACATTCGAGATAATACACCTCTGCTTGGTCCTAAGATTACAGCCATTCAATAAACAAATTATCAGAATACAGAGTTCCTGTCTCTGTGAAATAGTAGGCCACTGGTTAATTATTTGATCACCAATCACAATGGTGTAGTCTAACCAGAGAACCAAACGTAAGTAAGTTTTAATATCTCTTGGAAAACACCTGTTAAATTATATTATAGATTTTATTAATGTATAGACTATTGAAAAATATGTGTTTATATGCTGCACTCAAATCACAATAACTACATCCAAAGGGAGGATTTCATTCAGTGTCAAGCTCCTAGTGGGTCGTAGAAAGCCCTACCCTACGATTTGCTTAATGATAAATTAATATCTGCTTACAATAACCTAATATTCGCAATAACACAAAAAGTTGCGATTGCATTAAAGCTACTTTCTTAACAAAATAATAACAATGACTTATTCTTGCTTATGTACCCAAATAAGAAATATACAATTTTATAAAGAAATTAATTTTAAAGAGTAATTCGTATAAAATCACATTCATAAGACAATCTTATTAGTAGATGGCAATTTTATGCTCCTGCTTATAAACTAACAATAATAATTAAGTTTCCACATTATTTAACAAATCGCTTTCTCGCGCACGCACTTTAATGTTGTCATGGTAATTAGATTTGGCAGACAAGCACACGGCCCACCTGATGGAAAGTGGTCACCGTGGCCTATGAACTAGTGCAAAACCAAGAGTCACACTCGCGCTGCCAACCCTGCAAGCATTGAGAGTTTCTGTGCGTCATTCAGTGTAAAAGACAAAGCAGGACAAGCTTTTGGTCTTTCCACTGACAGCACAAAACCTTCTAGTGAGCTTTGGCTACCCTACTCACCGCCGGGAACACAACACGACTCTGGTGCTCTGAATCTGGTGACCTTTAAATTTTATTTGAATGTTTTATTAGTGAAAAACCATACACGATTCTTTTTTTACAGCTATCTCGCTAGGCTACCATGAAACATACATCCAAACTACGAGCCCAAATTTTAGACATAGTATTTACGGTCTTTCGATTTTTGTCAGTAGGCCTTAGAGCGAAGCGTCTTGCACAATTTTTGATCTTGTTTGCGAGATAAATGTGTTTCATGGTCTCTATTACCCGATCGAAACTTCAAAATTAGACGATGTCTTCATAGATTTCAAATTCATAAAATATGTAATTTTAAAATCTATTAATAAAATAATTAACAATAGTTTTATAGAGCATACTAAGTAAATAATCCTTTGAAAATGTGTAATCCTTTGAACAAAATCGATATTATTTAAATCGGGAAATGATCATCTGCTTTTGACGCTTACTCTATATTTCATGGATGGCGTACCTAGATACTAGGGCGACACGTTAACATTGTAGTGGTCATTGGCGGGCTGGTAGGCAGGAGGGCCGGGCGCCTGCGGCGTGGCGCGAGCGCTGTACGGCGGAGCGGGCGGCGGCGGCGCCTGCCATCCGCCGTCGCCGTACACGTACGAGGGCGATTCACATGGACTTACATTGTCTACCCTATTATCGTAATTAGGAGCGGTCTCATAACCACGTTCTATATTATCGTACGATGGAATGTTCGATTCGTATTTTCTCGATGGGTTTGGTTCGTTGTAAGGGCCGACTACGTCATACCCCGATGACTTCATACTGTTACGCCCTATCGTATTATATCTATTATTAGTTACTATAGGAACGGATTCGGCAGGCGGAAGTGGGTCATATGCACCTTCTAAGCATGCGACGTTTTCTCTTTCTGCAGTGTGGTATGATGCAGGACGAGCTGCGTGAAAGTTAGAGTAAGAGGAGTGCGCTGAAGTAGGGCGTTGTACTCGAGACTCGCGTGGCAAGGAAGCGTTTGACGATAAATAACCGGCGTTTCTGTATGACCGTCGAGATCGACGAACAGATGAATTATTACCGCGTGAACCAGAACGACGCTTAACGCGACGAGGTGTCATCGGCTTCATGGATGTTTCACTAATATTTGTTTCTGTTTGGCTCAGTTCTATTGTATACACTGGACGTCGTAATACGGCGCCTTTATCTGTAATGGTAACATATAATCATTTATTTCTTAAATATATATTTTATTTGGTTGCATAATGTTACTAATTGAAAATTTATTCAGTAGGTACCTTTCGATCGTTTTTGCTTCTTAAGTGACCTAATGGCCAATATAATGGAGATCGGCAGCGCCGTAGCTGCCAGAGCGGCAGCAACAGTAGATTGTCCCAACTCAATATGTTGCCATTGCATGAAGCAACCTTCGACGCGTGAGGGTCTCCACGTACCGGGTCCATCTACCTCATCCCAGACAGGTTGGCAACCCCAACCATTGCCTTCCCACCAACTCACACTATCTGTACCCAAAGATAGCAATCCACTGTCCTAAAAATTAAAATAATTTCTGTTATTGCATTTTATAATCAACATTACTTGTACACAAGATGAACACAACATTTATGTTAATATTACTAATCAAAACAAAAATGAATGCTTAAAAGCTTTATGCATACAAAGTTTAATACTTACCCTATTTAAAGAGCCCAGATTCAAATAATAACAAATCAAAAATATATTCCAAACGAGCCACATGAAACTCCATACTGCATACTGGAAAATAAATACACACTTGATTTCTCTTGATAGGGTTGTTATAAGTTCTGTGGATAATGTTATTCAATAACTGTATGCAAATGTCTTGCATTGTATGCATGAAATATTCCAGAAGAATTTTAATGGTCAGAGCATCAGCGATGAATAAATTAATAAGCCTATTGCAGACTGCTGCTGCTGGACATAGGCCTCTCCTATGTGCACCATAGCCCTGATCCTCACTCTTCCACATCCATGTTAGCCACCTTTCAGGATGTACTAACAATTTTTTTTTTGTATGAAGCATTATAATAATATATTATCATTACATATACCAAGTTTTGGCAATTAGGAAGCATTCTCCTAAAAAGTTACAAATGAACTAAATGGAAGTTGAGCATACAGTACTCACTACCGTGAGATGATTTCAGGAGAATCATGGGCCCCTTTTCTTATACCACCTGATGGAAAGTGTTTACCATTACCTAGGGATGTGTGCAACACCAGGTGTGTTACACTTGCACTGCCGAACTCATACATTTGTAATACAAAACATAGAATCAATTCTTTTTCCTCTTAGCATTAATCCCAGTGCAGTTGCATCTGAAGCTTTCACCTCTGAATCTGGAGTCCACTTTACTAGTCTAACCATGGATTTGGCTAAACTTCGATATTATCAGTGAAGCTACTCCATTTAATCTCCACAACCCACAAGCCATATCATAGGATTGCAACTAAAGCAGTTCTTGAACTTTTTAGGGCTCCAACTACCCGGAACGACTGCCATAGTGTTGGTATGACAACCGGGTCCGATGGTTTAACATGCTTTCTGGGACACACCCAGTCCACTGTATATACCTATATTCATGCATAAAAATATTTTCACTGAGCAGGGATCGAAAACATGCCTCCTGCATAGCGGCCGCATTCACTAATACCAAGCCACAGAGGCTGTCTTACCTACCTACCATACCTAGTATTACCTATAACATCAAAAATGTCCAACAACATTCACACCTAAATAATGAAATTTAAAAACAATACATGGTATTTGTTACATAATGTTTACCTACACAGTGAAAGCAGTTGGTGGACTGAAAGTAGGTCACCAAACCTTCTAATATATTCAGAAGTTTTAAAACACTTACCGCTAATAAATACTTAGTAATGTATTGAACAGCTCCGAATGATCCAAATATTATCAATATGATATTTGTAAAGTTTGCAATGATTGGTAGCCACATGTACCCTAGGAAATCAAAAACTTGTCGTTGTATAGTTATAATCTGTAATGACATATAAATTGAACATGTTATAGTTACACTGCCCACATCGCGATATAAAAGTATTTACTAAAATCTTCTACATAAACATAGGTATCCTTTATCCTTACACATCTACAGTATAGCATCTAGGTGTATTGTGGCAGTTATCATTTAGTAATTCAGGATCTAAATCTTAATTTACATTATAAACAATGGAAGCAAAATAATGCTCAAAGTTTAAGTATACTCATAAATCTTATTTACTTAAGATTAAAAACATCATGAAACATACCAGTTCCAAAATACAGACAATTAACAATAACGTCCTTAGTCCACAAACAGCCATTTCGCAAAAATATCAAGTCAATGCTGTTCATTACTCCTTTCTTGTCCAGATTCATAAAATGTGATGATGCATTTTGATTGATAACTTATATTTTATACAAAAACAACAAACTCAAAATTATGGCATAACATTTTCCATTAAGTGTAAATTTCTAAATAAAATTCGTTCAGTGTTGCCAGACCAGATTGTCAAAATTATCGTCAAAATGTAACACAAGCTCAAAAGTAACATTTTCGGGGGAAAGGTAACGTTTTTTACCCGACTGCACCAGCCATGCGCCAGCTAGGATAATGTTTTACGCGCGTATGTATATAATATATGTGTGGGACTAGCGTACCTATCTCATTTTACTGTACCAACTTTTTGTAAGCAATAAAACCTTTGTACATAGATAATATGATCTCACGAAGAAAACTTGTTCACAAAAGTTTTCTACACATTATATATCTTTCTTCTCTTAGCTATCAATATATAACTTTCTTTCGGTGTGGTTGTATCTAGAAGTGATTAAAACCACTTAATTTTTTTAAGTGCGCGAAATCTCTACGAATATCTCTTTCCGCTGGAACTCTGACTCGAACCAAACAAAACGCACTACGTCGATCAGTGAGTCGTAGGTTGCCGGAGATGAAATTCTTCGAGATATATCTCGCAATTATGCCCCAGGACCATCTCTTTCGAGCTATCGTGGGGGGTGAAGGTCGTCCTGCGACCACCGACGACACCCGAATTGTCACTCGTCGTGTCCTTCTTGAGTATCCCTGCCAAGGCTGTGACATGATGAGAACCGCTGCACTGCAGTTTATTATGTAGAGTTATTCCGATAAAATTGATATTTAAATAGTTTATTGAAGAGAAGTAATAAATACAATATCATTATGATATCAAATAGTTATATTATTTTTAATCACCGCAAGTTTTGACATTTGAATATACTTTGCAAAAAGTTGTTAATAAACATAAATTTTATCTTAGGTTGACTGAGATTAGGTATGTAGGACATGTGTAGCACCGATTAATCCATGGATTGTAGTAGAGAGAGAAGAGAGAGAAAATCACTCGCTAGGTTTTATGAAATGTTGCGGGTGGTAACTGCGGAATCCCGGGTTCGCAACTAGTGAACACTTACCCAATAGAGGACACTTTTGAATAAATCCCTTATTATATTTTTACATGGACTTAAAAGGCATGTTAAAAAATTGGCCAAATTGTTGTAAGCAAATTATGAATTGGCGACAGTTTTTCATAAGATTTTTGCTACGATACTCATTTCACTGGTCAACATTATTAATAGTAATTCTGTCACACAAGCTCGGTGATTCCGTTTTGACTACTTACCTTTATAACAAAAACGCATATAATCTAGTATCAGTGTAGTATGTAATCACAACACCGAATAAGTAGAAAAGCACTATAAACGTGTGACTCGAAAAAAATATGTAAGTATAAATATGTAGGCTGTCGACCTACTTAGACCATTGCCTATGTTTTTGTGGCTATATTTTCTATCAGTTTTAAATGATTCGCTATTGGTTCTTGCGACAAAGTGTATAACTCGTGCACGTTAACATGGCTTTCCAAAAGTAACACTAATAATGATGAAATCCGCTAACAAATAACTACGAAACTCAAACTAAGGCAAACGTGTTACAGTCACAGTATTGCAGATGCTGCTTGTCTCGAAGGATGATATGATAGCGGAGCCTCGTACGGAGATGCGAGAGGAAGATTGTTTTAGAATCAGGTGCCATGTTAATTCGCACGAGTTGTATGATAATATTGATAATTGTTGCCATGTTGGTAATTGAAATACTTATGTTATTTAAAGATTTTATCTGCAAAAGTTAGTGTCTAAAATGTTGCTGTAACAGTCAAAAAGTATATAACGACCATACTTAAGTAAATATATATAATTTTGGAGTGAAGTTTGATTTGTCCGCCCTTCCCACCCGTGATCTTATGGCTATTTTTTTTCTCATTTGCAATTTTATTAAATTTCCCATTAAATAATCTTAACCTCTTATTTTATATCCTCTTTCTTTGGTCTCAACAATATTTGATACAGAAACGCCACCAAACATCAACAGCGATTCTAGACCGATGATGCTATTAGGTATTTAAATTAAATTTTAGGATCAAACCCACCTAGATTTCAGTACCTACATATGTAATGCAAATTGCAACAAAAAATCACTAAGCAAACCATCATTAACATAAATTTTAGTTAAAAAATGCAATCAACTAATTACTAAACTCAATTTGATTGGTAAATTGGAACCATAGATTAATATTGTACCGACTACCGACATCTCTACTTGTCAAGAATTGTATTGATCGAGTGAACTCATCAGAATTTGAATTTAGTTCTGGGTACTCGAATAAATAGCTCATTTTTTGTACAGTGAGAAACTGTAATTGGTAAGTTTGTTGATTATTTTAATAAATATATTTTTTTACCTACTTCATAGTATTCCACCGGTAACCTTAAAATGTATTAATTTTTCAGAAAAGAGCAAAAATGGCGACTGATGGTCTAATCCCATTAGAATCAAACCCTGAGGTAATGAATAAATTCTTGCAGAAGTTAGGCATACCTAACCAATGGGGCGTGGTTGATGTTATTGGTTTAGAACCAGAAATGCTCTCTTGGGTGCCTCGTCCAGTCCTTGCTGTGATGTTACTTTTCCCTGTTTCTGATGCATATGAAGAGCATAAGCAAAAAGAAGAAGATGATCTTTTGTCTAAAGGACAAGTTCTTTCTAGTGAAATTTTCTATATGAAGCAAAACATCACTAATGCCTGTGGAACTATTGCTCTTGTCCACAGTGTGGCAAATAACACAGATAAGATAGATTTATCTGATGGACACTTGAAGACATTCCTAAATGAAGCCAAAACCTTAGATGCTGCCTCTAGGGGTAAACTATTGGAAAAGTCTGAGGGCATCATTAATGCTCATAAAGAATTAGCTCAGGAAGGCCAAACTAATACTCCAAGTGCTGAAGAACCTGTCAATCATCACTTTATAGCTTTTGTTCAGAAGAATGGGATTTTATATGAATTAGATGGTCGTAAAGCTTTTCCTATCAATCATGGACCTACTACTGCTGATTCTTTGTTGGAAGATGCTGCAAAAATTTGCAAGGAGTTTATGGCTCGGGACCCCAATGAAGTCCGTTTTACAGTTGTAGCATTGACAGCTCAGGATTAGTGTGTCTTTAATAAATTTTGAACACACTCGAGCAATAAGCAAATTGCTAAAAATGTCAAGCTGTGCTTATTATTATCCCATGCTTATTGAACGGAAACAAAGAAGCTTTTTCATATTTTCATGTTTGATACAAAAAGGTGCAATGCAAGCTTATGTGATACTTAATATAAAGTATTTATTTTGAAATGGGATTTCATTTCAGAGCTGCCCATAAAGTTACACTCAAACTCATGCATTACTGATATGTGTATTCACTTGGCCAATAAAAATTGCTCAGTCTTTCATCATCTAAATTCTTATTAAATATTTGGAAGGATTGGGCCTCATATAGTAATACACATAATTTTTTTAAGTAAAGCTTTGTATTAAGGCTGATTTGATGTAGCTAGATTATGTATATTCATCTCATTCATAAACTCACGCCTATATCCCCGAAGGGGTAGGCAGAGGTGCTATCACCCACATTTCGCCAGATTATATTTAGGTCCCAATGTAATAGGTGGCGAGCCTATTGCCATGAACCGGGCACTCATAAACCTGCGATAAATACACACATAACTTTGAAAAGCATCGAAAAGTCATTGGTGTGTGCCATGGTAAACTTGGGATCGAACCCGAGACCTCGTCTCAGCAGTCCATTACCCATACCACTAGGCTACCGCGGTTTTTTTTTTTTATGTATATTGCATAGGGTATACCTAATATAGAGCTGTTCTAACAATTCTAACAAAATTTTAATAGATATTGTGGTATAACAGCTGTAAGTACATATGCTATGTAATTTTTTTATCATACACTTGTGGACACATCTATTGGCCCACCTTATAGTTTCCTTGGCCCCTACCTAAATATGATTGCTAGATTGAACAAAAACTATTGATGCAGTTTTAAACCTGATACATTTTACCATCTTTTTCGATCGTATTGTTTTAAATTTGAATTCAGAATACCACACGACATGGAGCTACGCCTAACAAGTCGGGTATGCGCCTCGATGAAGGCAGTTGATTTTTAAATAAAAAACATGTTTTATCAAATAAAGGTTTAATTTAATAACGCGTGTTGCCTCCATGGACATCTACCACAGCTCTCATACGATTAGGCATAGAGTTTATCAACCGTTCTATGTGGTTCTATGGAATTTTGAGGGATCATCTCCCATTCCTCTGCTATGGCAGTTTTCAACTCCGGCATCGACTGGGCAACTGGACGACGAGCCCTAACACGTCTTTTTAACTCGTCCCACATGTGCTCAATCGGGTTCATGTCTGGGCTTCTGGCTGGCCAGTCCATAATACACTGTAATGTTCCTATCCCGAAGATATTCCCTGACGATGCCGGCCGTATAGGCTCTTGCATTAACATATGCATAAAAAGGACATTTGAGCCCACATGGTCCACGTATGGCACTACTCACGAATGTACCTTTCAGCATTTAATGTTGTTAGCCCCACGGCTACCAATATTAAATGCTGGTTTAAAAACTTGAGGTTGTTACGGGACCACTCCCGTAACAACCTCAAGTTGAGTTTGGCCGCTCGCGGATACACCGCCCCAGACCAGGATATGAGCCACCGCCATAAGCAACCCTCTCTTGAAAGCAGCATTGTGCAAAACGCTTACCCTTACGTCGGTAGATCATCTTCTTTCCATCATTGCCATGTAACGCAATTTTAGACTCATCAGAAAAGTACACGGCTCCAATGCTGCTGAGTCCAATTTAAATGGGTGCGCGCGAAAAGAAGACTTGCGGTTCGGTGGGCTCGCATTACTTTGGGGCCATTAGCTGGTTTGTGTGGTACCATATCGCGTTTTTTCAACCTCCTAACAGTTGGAGCGCTCACAGACACTCCGTGGAAGTCACGAAGTTGGTTTTGTATCTCAATGGAGGTAAGGTGACGATTTCTCAAGTTGGTCGTCACGATGAATCGATTCTGCCTTTCAGTTGTGATCCGAGATCGTAGCCTTCCTTGGCGACGAACAAAGCCGCCAGTCTCTAGGTACGTCCGATAAATATTTCAGACCGCACATCGACTTAAATTAAGTTGAGCACGGCGGTATATCCGCCCGATTGAGCAGTCCGACTGGGGAAGTACCTCCGCCCTACAGAATGCCGTGGTTATAATAACTTCGTGTTGTGTTCCCAGCGGTGAGTAGGGTAGCCAGAGCTCACTGGAGAATTTGTGCCGTCAGTGGGAAGACTAAAGGCTTGTCCTGATTTGTCTTCTACTGACGGCACAGAAACTCTGTACTTACAGGGTTGGCCGCGCGACTGTGACTCCTCTGGTGTTACAGACGTCCATAGGCCACGGTAACTACTTTCCATCAGGTGGGCCGTGTGCTTGTCTGCCAAATAAGTGGTATAAAAAAAAAATTTTTTTTGGCTGTATCCGGCCTGTAGATAATTGCCACATCTTGGGCGGCGACTTCAGGCAAAGTATCCATAGATTATTAGAACCTCACCTTAATGTTAAGAATAAGTAATGTTTGTTGCAAAACCCAAGAGAAAAACTACTATTGCTGAATTGACTATTCAATACAATTATGAATGTGCCTGGTTCAAAACTTCATAAAAACTTTTTGCCCGACCTAATAATTTTTTAGCTAGGACTAAGTACACGAAACTGAAATTGCAAGGTGGGCCAATAGGTGTGTCCACAAGTGTAAATATATTTGACTATGGACATTTTGATGTCTGCTCGACTTGTGTTTGGCGACATAGTTTGGCTACTTTCGTATACCAGCAGCGCCGGGCCCTCACTGCAGGCATGGGCAGTGGCGGCCATTATTCGGTCGATGGCCGCCAGTGGTAGGAATTTTACCACGGTTTCGTTCTTCTGGTAGACGTCATCACGCAGGAGGAAGGCGCAGAGTTGATCAGGAGAAGCAGATACCCTCGCTGATTCAAACTGACGCCGGTATTAGCGCAGTAATTGGGCCTCAAGCCGCCCTGAACGTGTCTGCAGGTTTGCGGAACGTGGTCTCTCTCCAACGGCTGATCTCACCGCCCGCGTAGGCGATAATGTCCATGTGTGCATGCCGCCCCTGTAGACACGGCCCTCCCGACAAAGTAGGCTGCACCCGCACCGTGGTGTTAGTGGGTACCGGTATCGGATGGGAGATTGCCACAATGTCGCCGACATTCGTCCCGTGGTTGGAGATGTCAGGCATAATAACATTTCCTATGTAGAAAAAAAAGGTTTTCCTCTGGAGGTTGAGGGTTCAGATAGCAGTGGCTCCCATAAAACAAGGACCAGAATAAAAGAGACATAAGTGCTAGCTTTAGATAGGGACGTTTTTGGGGAAATATTTTGGGAAACATAGTATTTATGTAATTTTTTTGTGTTCCCGGCGGTGAGTAGAGCTCACTGGAGAGTTTTTGCGCAGTCAGTGGGAAGAACAAAGGCTTGTCCTGATTTTGTGTTCTGCACTGAAGGCACATAAAATCTCTGTTCTTACAGGGTCGGCAGCACGAATGTGACACACACACGTTCTTATGTCACGGTTACCACTTTCCATCAGGTGGGCCGTGTGCTTGTCTGCTACCTAAGTTGTATAAAAAAAATACAATTTTATTATAATAAACTAGTTTTCCCGTGTAATTATGTAAAGTAAAGTAAGTATAATAAGTAAATAATATGTCGGCAACAATAAGTACTTAATTGGAGAAAGTGAAGTTTTTCTCCATATAAAATAATCTATGCTGAATTAAATTCAATTTTTCTATATGGCGAGTGATGTCGGTGACGACATAATTCCGCCAATGACAGACATATGCGATTTTTTTGTATATCAATGCATGCAACAGACAGATCATCTATGCTGAAGCTCTGACCATCAACATAGGAAAAATACGAACCGAACGTCAGTCTGATGTCATTAATGTCATGTCCGTCACGTCTGTCTGTCAGTTGTCACTGCATGTTTGTTATCAGTTAATGTGGGATTTATAAATGGAATCTACTCATACATTTTTGCGTTACAGTATTTTATTTACTGTAATTCTTTATATACGCTGCGATGAATTTAAAGAAGAATTATTTATTAAACCTTTGCCACCAACACACTTATATAGCTACTTTCAATTTGTAACATTGGTGAACGGTGTTTCATCGTCGTGTGAGTAAAACTTCCTTTTTATTTGGATGTTTTTAGTTGTTAAATGTGTAATTAAAATGTAGCATTTATAAATTTCAGTTCATTCTCACTTGGCGCCTCGATCTTTAGTTGAAGTAATATCTCGGTTTCATGTAGAAGAGCTGCATTTAACTTTAACCGAGGGACATTGGAGACACAACCATTGGGGTTATCCTGTACAAGATGCCGCTCCTGGTGCTGAACTATATGCTTGGTTTTCTTCTGATGTTGCTGATGTTGACATACAATGGAAGAAGTTAACATCTACACTTTCTGGACTATTTTGTGCTTCCTTAAACTTTATTGACAATTTTAACACTGTCACCCCTCAAATGGCTCTATGGCCTATGGGCGCAGTGAAGGCTGGTCAAAACATCACTTCACAATTAAGATATGCTTTATTACCTCGAGAAATTGTGTGTACAGAAAATTTAACACCTTGGAAAAAGCTTCTACCTTGTGAGTCGAGCAAGGGGCTTTCAGCCTTACTAAACTCTAGAATGATACACAATACCAATTACCATTCTATTGGGGTCCATGTTAGAAAGATCTGTATATCTGATGATTGTAGTGAAACAAACCTAGAAATAAAACAAACAGTTGGTCTTGTTTATGATTATGAGATAATCAACACTCAAGATTGGTCATTCCGTAAATTATTTGGACAAGGTTTACCTGGAGCTTGCCCACTGTCTTCAGAAAGCAAGGTTTATGTAGATGTTACTTCAAATGACACACAGTCCTTCACACTAATGCCACCACCAGATAGTGTTGTCTTATCACAAAGAGGTGGCAGTAATACCAAGTTAGCTACATATGATATAAAATCTGATGGTCATATGATTAACATTGGTGTGAAACATGGTAGTAAAACAGATTTGCCTGTTTCAATACCTCCACCATTACACTTCAACCGGTATGTCCTTGGTTATGGGAAAGAATTTGGAGGAATAGTCACAGAACTAACCAATAATTATTGGACTTCTATAAATGTTGTTGTACTAGAAAATGCACCATGGTGGCTGCCATTGCAACTCAGTACACTAAGAGTTAATGGTGAGGCTGAAAGCAGTTTGGTTTTATCTCAATATTATTCCCCTGGCCGCAGTAGACAGAAGCCCTATCACTTGGAGCTTTTAATGAAGTTACCTGCAAGATCAACAACAACAATCACTATTGATTTTGAATTTGTTTTCTTGAAATGGCAAGAATATCCACCAGATGCAAACCATGGGTTCTATATTGGATCAGCATTAATATCGGCAAATTTACCAACAGCCAAAAATTACACTAGTTTACCCATCACAGGCAGTACTTTCGATTCTGTTGTTAATGCTTCAAAACTATGTAAGTATAGAGCATTAATAGATATTAATTTTAGCAAGCAATTAAAAAGAATATTTAAGAATTAATTATTAATATTTTCAGGGTATCCCATTGTGTTCAGGACAAATGGTGCAATGGTATCTTTGCCTACTCCCGACTTCAGTATGCCATATAATGTAATATGTCTCGCCTGCACTGTTGTGGCGTTGGCATTTGGCCCTCTTCATAATATTTGCACCAAAGAATTAATTCTAAAACCTATAGGAACACCAGCTACAGCATTACAAAAAGTAATTAATTTTCTAAAGAGGAAAAAGGATTGAAATTATATTTTATAAGTGTTGAATTAAATATATGTATAGCAATTATGAATTAGTTTCAATTTCTGAAATAAAGAAAACAAGGTATGTTATTTCCATTGTAATTTCTCAATTTGATGTGTAAACCTTTTTTTTTTATACCACTTAGTTGGCAGATAAGCACACGGCCCACCTGATGGGAAGCGGTTACCGTGGCCTATGGACGTATGCAACACCAGGGGTGTCACACTCGCGCTGCCGACCATGAAGAAACCTTCTGATGCCCCTCTTGAAGAACCCCATATTGTAGGCGCTTGGGAAAACTGCAGCAGGGAGGTCATTCCACAGCTTTAGTGTGCGTGGGATGAAGTTTCTTTCATACCGCACAGTGCGCACCGTCTCAGGTCGCAATGTGTGAGGATGAATTCCCTGCCTATGGCGAGAGGTGCGATGATAGAATGTAGCTACGGGCATCATGTCAAACAATTCATCTGAGCACAAACCATTGTATAGGCGGTAGAACACACACAGTTAGGCAAAATCCCTCCTAAGGCTAAGAGGTTCCACACTACCTGTGATTATGGGATTGTCAACCAGCCTCAATGCCCGTCTTTGCACTGAGTCGAAAGGGTCAAGCTGGTATGCAGGTGCTCCAGCAAAAAGGTGAAAGCAGTACTCCATGTGAGGCCGGACCTGTGCTTTATAAAGAAGGAGTTGCTGCCCCACAGTGAAGTACTGCTTCGCCCTGTTGAGCACTCCGAGCTTTCTTGATGCCAACTTAACCTTGTCCCGCAAATGACTTCGGTATTGGACGTCGCTGGAGATATCGACACCAAGGATCCCTATACTCGAGGAGATGGAAAGCGGTGTGCCCAGGCATTGCGGCGCCACAATAAATGGGGTTTTCATAGCGGTGAATACACATACTTGTGTCTTAGTGGGGTTGAATTGGACTAGGTTTAGTCGTCCCCAATCGGATACTCCAGAGAGAGTAGTCTCAATTTCAGACACAAGTTGTTCGCGACTCTTCTCCACCTCGGACTGAGGGATATTTGCACGGCCCGTGTAACACGTGTCTCCGGTACTGTCGTCCGCATAACAATGAATGGTCACGAGCTAAAAAACTATTAGGTACATACACAGAACAGAAAAAACTAGGTACATAAGGAGCTGGTGTTGGCGGATGGATAATAATATAGTTTGCATAAAACGCAACATCTATCCATAACGTAATCCTGTTCACACTTACCCCTGCAGGCACATCGGGCGGCTGAGATCTTAAGAACGATTTTCGTCAATAGCGCGGTGTAGTCCAAAGTGGGCGCGCGTCGATTTCCTAAAGGTTTGAGGGAAATTGATCTTTATTAACACGGGGTCGTTAATGTTGGCAGCCAAGGTTTGTCAGGGTCCCGGGGATTTATTCTTTGTGATACATCTGGTTTTCGAAACCATTATGGCTGTCGTGAGAGGTACAGTGTCGTTTAAGTCTGTGTGAGCCCGACATTAGCGACATTACCGTTAGCTACGCTGCGGCATGAAGAGGTTTCTGTATAAAAAAAATATCTTAATAAATTCATGACGAAAATATCGACGTGGAAATAGATGTAGGTACGATAATGACTTAATTTCCATTTATCCTTTTAATTCGGAGACCGGGAACGAACCGACTTTTACCTATACCTTTTTTCTTCCGGTAGTCCCGTCGGCCATCGGGGCATCATGTCATATCGGACTCGGGCCGACTACCGGCTATATGTTGTCTCTGGTCTCAACTGCAGGGGTGTCATGTTACCTATCATTAAGACAAATTACCCTCTCAGCTCGGCCCTTATCTGCGCTCTACTGTGGCCTCTTTTAGTCAGAGGGACACGTACATACGTGTCTACGTGGACCACCTCCGAACAGCATCTGCAGAGCTGCTCACGCTGCGGCCGGTATTTATTTCCGTAGGCCGCATTATCTTCCATGACAAAGAGACATGGCAATGTTGACATGGCTAGGGTTAGTGGTCCACTTTGAGGGCATATTGCGACTTCCTATTCCGGTGCCGCTAACGAGTTAGTGGCAGGTTCTATTCGACTCAATTCTGATTACACCTAATCGATTAGTTGTGCCAGAATTTACCTACCCAAAGCCGGGGTACGTGCGACCATATCTATCCGTCTTACTTACTCCGGCTCCAAAGATTTGCACACGTAAAAGAAGAAAAAATGGTAAAAAAAAATTATCTTGATTGTACCTGTCTTATCTATCGTGTTGTCAATTTGACAATGTTGAATTATTTTTTATCGTGTTGTTTGTAAAATTATTTAATTTATAGTAATTATATAATATTTAAACTATTTATTTTGTATTATGGGGACTGATCAAGTGTAAGTGTGAAAATGCACAGTCCACGGACTAGGTTTTTTGTAGTAAAGTTATTTTCATCTAACCAGCACTTTTATATTTCTAGAGAGAATACATTTATATGCCCTTATTGCTGCAAACGGATAAAATGCGAAGGCTTCCAAGAAGCAGTAAACCCAAACGATAATGATTGGAGTATTAATGACCAGGTCTATCATACGAACCATGTGAGTAACTACCGTTGTAACTTCAGAAGTAACTCTGCCTCGGTCGGCCCACTCTGGCTTTTACATGAAATAGGATCGATTGGGATAAAAAATTTGAACGTTTAGCATTTTTCTTGCTATGAAAATCTCTGAATGCAGTTTAAGTATCTCAAAAAGTAAGGGAAGGTCTCCTTAGAACATTTTGCAGTAACTACAACGGTTAAGGTATTTGCCCTTACTGTCCCGTTTCAAAAGAAAAAAAAATGAATTTTTGTATGTATTCAATAAACTCAAAAAATACTGGACCGTATTTAACAATTCTTTTACTATTAGAAAGTTACATTCTCACTGACTAACAGGCTATATTATACACACATCAACAAAGTCTAGGTAACAAGGACATCTCTAGTTTTTATTTAAAAACCCTTTCTTGTAATAGTGAGTGTTTTATATCAATAGAAGGGTATTATTATACCGTTTTTAATTTTAATTTTAATAAATACATTCTCATATCAAAATTTTTTTTTTAAGAAAGAATTGAATACTGCCAATATTGAGTATTACAACCTTCTATGATTAGGTACAAAAATAACGAGGTAGTAAGAAATACAGTAATTAACCGTACTTTAAACGTTTTTAATAATCTGTAGGACCTCCTAAAGCATTAGCAACAGCTCGACAACGGCGTGGCATACTTAGTATGAGATTGTCAATCATCGTCTGTGGAATATGGCTCCATACACTACGAAGGTGTAAAAAAAGTTGTTCTTCAGTGTTCAGATTTTCCAAAGAATCACTGAAAGCTCTTCTCCCAAGCAAATCCCAGGCATGCTCTATGGGATTGAGGTCTGCAGACTGAGCAGGCCATTCCAACGTCGTAATATTGTGCTCGCTTAACGCATTGACCACTACCCTCGCGGTGTGTGACCGTGCAATATCTTGCATTAACATAAAATCTTGACCGAACTGCTGTCGATGAGGGATTACCATGGGGTGTATAACCTCCTGAATGTATTGGTTTGCATTCAAATTGCCCCGTATCCAAACGAGGTCGGTCCTTCCACCAAGGCGAATTCCAGCCCATACCATGATTGTTCCACCTTGGTAAGGATGAACTTCTTGCGGATTCTGGAGACGACTCCGACGTCCAGGAACTCGCCATATACGCACTCTTCTCGAATCAGGATGAAAACCGAAGCGAGATTCGTCGGAAAACAGAACCCGTGCCCATTGATGGTCGGGCCACTGTATATATGTGCGTTAGCCCACAATAAGCGACGACCTCGATTTCCACGTCGAAGAGCTGGAACCCTAAGCGGTCTGCGAGCATGAAGATTGGCTTCGTGTAGGTAGTCTTCTCCTGACAGTTTGATCGCTAATAACCACTTGATGCTGAGACTGGAGGCCTGCGATCAACTGACGAGCAGTAATCGTGGGTTGCCGCCTTGTGGAATTTTGCAAGAAACGATCTTGTCGCGGGGTAGTAACCCTATTTCGTCCCCTGTGACGTTCGGCAACATCCCCTGTAGACCTGTAGCGTGCTCATAATCTGCAAATTACGCTTGGTTGGGTGTAGACAGCATCCGCTACGTCGCGTTGAGTTCGTCCAGCTTGCAGCATACCAACAGCCCTTAACATCTCTTCGCGGCTTAAATGACGACGTGACATGATGACTACAGTCACAAAAATGCACAAACCATACGTAAAAGACGTATTATTGATAATAAACGTTATTTACAATCAAAGAAAATAATTTTTATTTTGCCTCAGAGAAACTGCACAATCAAACACTTATAAAAGTTTTCCCTCCATATATTTGAAAATCATTACTTATTTAAATTTATTTTTAAATTTCGAACAACTCTGTAATCTACTTTATTCTATTTTTATTTATTTGCTGGCAGTTATTTGCAAAACAAGAGTTACACGAAAAAAAAAATTGGGTCATCTTGTTCCCTAGACTTTGTTGAGGTGTTTATTTAAAAAAAAATAGAGATCCATTCTAAAACTCCAATCTAATTGATGGTGTAAAAAAATGACCTTATCAGATGATACGATATAAGGACTTTTTTATATGTTGTTTTCGAAACTATTTTTAACCGAGTTCTCTAGCCTGACAAATTCGTTGGTGACACTCCCATGGTCCGCGCGGGTGGTAGGTGACGTAATTATCGATGACCGTTACACACGGTACTTATTACGTTACGAATATGTCTAAAGATATCCCTGTGAAATATCTTACATTGTCTAAATTGATTGATGTTGTTTTTTTATATGACTTGCTTTGGCCCGCGACTTTCATCGCGTGAAGCGTTTAAAAAAACTACTACTACTTGGAAAAAAAAATTAAAAATAGGAGCATTGCACATTTATAAGTAGTTGAAAAAATCTGAGAAATAAAACATTTTATGATTTGTTTTAATTTTTAATACCAATCTTCAAAAAAAACAGAATAAATATACATCATTTTATCAGAATCATCACAGTCCATGTCGTGTTCCGAACTATCTTCGCTGTCGTAATCCGAACTATCAGAATCATCGTTTAATGTTATAATAAACCTGTCCAACTCGTTGTCACATATACGATCGTCGTTGTAGTATTTGTCCTCATTTTTAATTATGTGATCATCGCATTTTTTCCATTTTTCAGCAGTGTAATTAGCAAACAAGGTTGCAAGAGCGTCTTTCTTCTGATCTAATGTAGAATTGACATAATTCCTTGCCAAGTTGCCTTTTATATCACCTCAGACCATCTCGATTGGATTGAGGTCGGGATGGTATGGAGGTAAACGAAGTACTGTGTGTCCACCCTGATTTAGAATTTCATCCACTGTATATTGTTTTGGTAATGTTTGGCTGTTAATTAAAATAATTAAATCACATTTACGCAACGTTTCGTCAAATGGAACATTATGTTTTGTTAGCCAATCTTGCATTACCTTTTTTGTACAACTCATTGTTGGATTTTTTCAATTTGTCTACAGTGGTACGCTGCGTTATCCATGACTTTCACAGAATGACTTGGAATATTAGGCAGCATTTGTTCTTTTAACCATTTTTCGAAATTTTCCGAGTTCATATCTCCGTGATAGTCACCGCTTTTGGAATGCGATTTAAATATCAACAGGCCATTTTTAACGAACCCAGTTCGTCCACCAGCATGTACAATAATTAACCTAAGTCCTTTGCCAATATTTGTCAATATTCCACTTTCATTGGTAGATTGCAAGCAGTTAGACACAGTATGCGATTGATTGACATATGTCTCGTCGAGATAAAATATTGCTCTACCTTCATTTCGATATTTTTTGATAGCTAAAAGATAGTGCCACCTTAAAGACGTAATGTCAGGGCGCTCGATGAGCAGTTTTCGTTTGGACTGACATTTTTTATATGTAAAACCAAGCCTCCGCAAAGTATTTCTTAAATACTCCCGAGAACAGTCTAATATACCATCTTCCTTTAAATCAGCGTTTATTTTTCTTAAATTAGGGACCTCTTTCTTAACGGTGTAATATTGTGTATCCATAAAGTTATCAATTATAATACGTTTCTTTGCAATTTTGTTTTTCTTTGGAGATTTGAAAGTAGCAGTACCATCATTTTCACACAGCAATTTTCCTTGGCGAACAATATTCCTAACTGTAGTATTCGATAAACCTGTTACATTAGCCACTAAGTTTGCCAAATTAACATCGTTTTGATATTCAATCGAAGCTGGATTATCTTTGCGATTTTTAAAATAGTTAAGTATATACATTGTAAGTAATTTGTTTAGCTTGACGTCCAATAACTTTGCCTATTGGCGGACTCATCTTCATATATTAATATCGTGTGCGTTTTGTGACGTGCGACCGTACTCCATAGGTATGTGTTGCCGTCAACAGCAACGACGCGCAACTGAATGACGGCTTTGAGAGCCAGCCTCCACCCCGCGCTCGTCCCTTTATCCCCCCGCTGTCTTTCGTCCCCCGCGCCCGCAGACCATGGGAGTGTCACGAACGAGCTTGCCAGACTATAGAAAGGAGGAGGTTCTCATTTCGGATGTTTATATTATTTACAATTCATCTGTTATTCCTTATCCAACAAATTTCAAACTATATAATTACAATGAACGGTTTGAAAGAAATCACAATATGAAATTTACGCATGAACGAAGTAAATGCAAGCATGGCTAAAAGAAATACTTACCTACAGATCAAAATCAGACTATTTTATCTATACTTTTTGTTAATTCTTATCCAAATAAATTATTCTGTATTCAAGATTGTTTCAGTAGTAGTTGTTACTTTTTAAATTATCGAAATCGGACGTTCTATTCAAAAGATATTACGAAATTATAAATGTCAAATTAATCAGTTAGCAATGTAAAAACAAATTCAGCCTCCTTTTTGGGCCATTGTGCGTGCAGAGTTCTGGCTAGAGCAGTACTCTGCCAGCCTAGTTCCGCCCAGAAGCACAGAAGATTATTGGGGGCTTCACTGGCTTCGCGGAGCGACCTCACTGTACCGAAGATTTATGATCGTTGATAGGCTACTGCCTCGCATTCCAGTATTACGTGGACGGCCGTTTCCTCGGCAACAAAACATCTCCTGCAAAGGGGACTGTCCGTAACACCGATAGTGTATAGGTGCTTGTGGAGGGGACAGTGGCCCGTTATTGTCCCCATTATTGTTCTTATGCATGTTCTGTCTAGTTTTAAGAGACGTTTCTCGAGTCGTTTATTTACTGATGGCATAGCCACTTTTGACTGCCTGCAGTCGGTGGTTTGTGTCCATCTTTGGTTATGTAGTTCCGCGGATCTCTCGCGTATCCAAGTGCGGAGTTGACCGATCCCTTATCGGTAGTAATGGTAGCGGGCCATCAACGTTCATATCAGAGCCTCTCTTCGCTAGCTCGTCCACGAGCTGATGCTCTAGGGCTCGTCCAAGGATTGTGGTGTGGGGACTGTCATAACAGTTGCCCCAGAGTCCCAGGTGCCACAACCTAATAGCGGTGATGGTGGCCTCCTGTTGGATGAACAGGTCAAGCGGTGCTATGTTGAGGGCTATCTTCATAGCAGCGGTTGGAGTGGTTTTAATGCATCCACAGACTGATGAGCAGGCCAGCCTCTGGAAGGACTTTAGCCTGGCAATCACTGTAGACAACTCTGTTCGAGTCCACCATACTAAAGCCCCATAGGCTAGCATGTGTCTGATCACTGCTGTGTATAACCACAGAGTTATTTTGGGTGAGAGTCCCCATGTATTAGGTACCTACCCATCATTCTTTTGCATTTGTAAAAGGCAATTGTGCACCTGTTCAGTTTGTGGTCAAATTGTTTGTTCCAGAGCAATTTGCTGTCGAGAATAACACCTAGGTATTTGACTTCTTCCCTAAGTGTTAGTTCGGTTGTAAAGAGTTTTGGGAGCTTGTATGGGCCCAGTACTCTTCGGTTTGTGAACGTTATTAGTTCGGTTTTCTGGTGGTTGACCGATAGGTCAGGGATGCTTCGCGCACCAGGTTTAGATAATTTTGAAAGCCTGTCTCATGCGATCGCATATGGCACTTTTGAACAACCCCGATAATAGGATCGTAATATCGTCCGCATAACCTACAGTGAAGAGGTTATTTGCCTTTAGATCCGTTATAAACTCGTCCATCCCCAGGTTCCATAGTAGGGGAGAGAGTACTCCTCCTCGTTGACATCCTCTGCCTACGATACCCCGCGTGATGGAGTTGACTGTAAGTTGCACCGCCCTCTGTTCAAGCATGTTGTCGATCCATTCGACAAGCGTTGAAGGCACGTCATGGTCGAGAAGTGATTTGTTGATACTGTTGAAATTAGTTTTGTCAAAAGCACCTTCAATGTCAATAAATGCGCCAAGAGTAGGTTGTTTTGACTTTAGTGCTCCACCGATTCGGGACACCACATGGTGAAGTGCCGATTCTGTGGATTTGCCTTCGCTATAGGGATGTTGATTAGGGTGTAAAGGTTTCAGTGTTAGTACTTCGCTTCCAATCACTCTATCGCCTAATCGTTCGAGTGTTTTTAGTAGAAACGAAGTAAGGCTGATAGGTTTAAATGATTTTGCCGGAGTGTAATCACTTCTACCTAGTTTGGGGATGAATATTATTTTGACCTCCCGCTATTTCTAGGGTATGTAGCGAAGTGCGAGACAACCTTGCAGTAGTTTAACAAGGTAGTCTGCTATGATAGGGCCGCTCCATTTTAGGAGTCCTGGAAATATGCCATCCAAGCCTGCTGCCATGAAAGGTAGGAAGGTGTTGATTGCCCATAACAGTTTTTCTTTGTTAATGGTTTCTCGAGCAATCTCCCAGTCTCGGTGACTGGTTGGTCGTTCATTTGTGCCCACCCATGAGTATTTGGTTGCTAGTTTGCATTCAGGAAAGTGAGTGGTCAAAAGGATTACGCTGGTTTTGGCGTCGTTTTTTGTAAAGGTGTTATCCGCTTTTTTGAGGCACCCAATAAATTGGTCCTCCGGCCTTTTGAGAGGCAAGCTTGGATCTTGGATGCCTGGTCGCTGTTTTAGATGTTTGTTCAGAAGCGTCTCCAGTACTCTACGCTTCTCTGACATTTCTTTTTTGTATTTTGGTACATCTCCCAATCAGTCGGTTCCCTGGTGTTCTTAGTCCTTTTAAAAAGTCTTCTCAACTTGCGTCGTAACTTCTCAAGGTACAAACACCACTAGTGCCGCCCTTTACCAACCCTGGGTGTGGTGAGGGGGTAGCCCCTCTTTATATACATATATATATATTATAAATATATATTATGGCAATGCTTTGGCAGCAGCCTTCCTGGTATGACTGGTTTGGGCATGATGCTGCTTTTTCAGCAGCAATCATGTCCGAGTAAGATATGGTGGGATGATGTTGGTGAGGGTGATGATTCTGCTTGTGCAGCAGTGATCGTGCCCGAAGGAAGTTTTGGAAGTGCTGATTTTGCAGCAGCGGTCTTCCTAGTGGTGTTTTATTTACATACCTCAGAATCCATGTGTTTTCACGAGATTGTATTCACCTCAGGAGCTCCCCACCCGTCACGCTTTTGTTCGGTGAT
Source organism: Eilema griseolum (assembly GCA_963662185.1). Classification (NCBI taxonomy): domain Eukaryota; kingdom Metazoa; phylum Arthropoda; class Insecta; order Lepidoptera; family Erebidae; genus Eilema; species Eilema griseolum. The sequence goes on along the minus strand of OY759230.1, from coordinate 20,723,471 downwards.
GAACACGCAGACACATGACCTCTACATTGCTGCTTTGGTGTGCCTGGAGGTTTTTGTTGCGTCTATTTCTTAGGGAATTAGACCAAAAACAGGACGACAACCTCGAGAAGGATAGTCCACCAGACTTGTTTTAAGGATCTACACGACCGGCGCTCTCCCTCAAAACCGCGTCACCCTATCCCTCAGAAGGAGGGGGAGGGTAGGTACGTGCTTACGTTTCTGGTACTGATACCGTCATAGAAAAATTAACACATCCCCATCCCATATAAATCCGGTAGATGCCCGTACATTATATGAAAACGATTACATTACCGGCATGACTGTAACGGGAGTTCGAAATATGTCACGACTGAGACCGGGGAGAATCTGTTGAACAGAAGCGCAGTGGGTACGGGATCCGGAAACTCCATGCGACGGCCTTGTAGAGGGCTACTTGAGGGTTTCTCACATGTCCCTCTGATAACCAGAGGGCACAGTGGAGAGGGGCGGGCTGGTCGCCGAGTACAGTTTTGGGGGCTACAGGTGCGGCCGCCTCACCCCTGAGGGTGCAGTGGCGCGATGTTCGCATTCCCCCCTTTCCGGGGTTCAATGGGGACACCGGTTTCCCACACCTGAGGGGGGCATCTTAAAACCATAGAAAGCCCAGGGCCAGCCGGGAGGGCGGAATAAGTTTTAAGCAATTTTATACCCCAGCTTCTGGAGACCTTAGACGGCTTGCAGTTTTAGTGGGTCCAAATGCAACACAACCACCTCCGTGTGACGTCGGGGTTGGTATGCGAGGGGATTTCCACGCGGGAAAGAAGTATATATATATATATATAGAATCAATATTCTACGCGGGCGGAGCCGCGGGCAGCAGCTAGTATAATATAAATAAAGTAGATAATATCAAATCTATGTATAATATGTATAAGAAAAACAGGAAAACCAATGGACGTGGATTATTAAAAATCAGTTACATTCAAACGTAAATATTTTTTCGCGGTAACTATAAAGACCGAATCCGATCAATTCTACATGGTAATAATAAAGACCTAAAAATAATTTGTTGTTGGGCGCTTTTATGTTTGGAACGACACGACTTATCGTACGGTATCAAGTAGTCGTAACACATGATTATGATAACAATCTAAAAGAGCTTAATAAGCGATATCTAGTGACAAAAATTAAAATCAAATGGAAGACCATAATAACATCACGATGCGCAAACAAAATACTAAATCCACATCACTAGATGATATAAATATGAGCATCTCACTGCGCTCGTCGTGCTCTGATGAGTTGCTTGGAAAGAGTATGGTTGACCTCTCAACCCATGGCTTCTCCCTGTACAAAGAAGAAATGAAAGCTGAACTAAATAATATGAAAAGTACCTTACAAAGCACACAGAATGAATTGGAGAATGTCATTTTAGAAAACATAGATTTAAAAAAACAATTATCGCAATTGAGTCAAGAAATTGAGGTTCTTCAACAGATATGTAATAGTCCCTTATCTACCTTCCGGAAAAATCTTGCCTCAGCAAAAAAAATGAGTGTCAAACGTCGACTCACGGATACATTTACTCAAAATCCTCTAACACTGGAAAGAACCGGACAGACACAAAAGCCAGAGGTACAATCTATGGTAGGCAGCAATCTGCACGAGGACTCAGGTACACAACCAAATACAATCCCCAAACCGGTTGGCAAACTGGGCACTAGTGATGCCAGTATAAATACGTTGGCCATGCAGACATCTACACTAATAAATAGTCCTAAAAAAAAGAAGAGGGTCTTAGTGCTTGCCGATCAACAGGGCAGAGGAATGCGTGCGAAGCTACAAAGATTACTCGGCTCGGATTATGAAGTGTTCTCTTTCTGGAAGCCAGGAGCAACAACGAGTGAAGTATTAGGTGGAAATAGAAAAGATATATTTAGTCTATGTAAAAGTGACTACTTGGCTGCTCACGGGCATGAATGACAAAAATCCCCGAGAACTACAATGCTCATTAAATTTTTGGCTCACCTCTGTGACAAACACAAACATTATAATATGTGAAGTTCCCTATAATAGGCACCTCAATGAATATAAATTAAACTACGAGTTTAAGTACATTTGTAATAGCTACGCTCACGTGACTTTTGCTAATTTAAATTATGTTCCGCACAACTCTCATCAACATAGCAATCATTTGAGTAGAATTCTACTGAAAGAAATTCTACACGTAAATTATAAAAACTTGTATATTTCATATTGTAAAAATCTCGTTACTCATGTTAGCGTTGGTACACAAACTGATGTTGTTCCGTGTCCACCTTGTGATTTTCTGGATAAAGATAACGAAAGCGACTCCCTTACACAAACAAATTTTTTTCGTTAAAAATGCATTTGATGAACAATCTGTATGTAATAGTGTAAACACCGAATCAGTAAATATCTTTCATCAAAACTTATGTGGTATAAGCAATAAATTAAATGAATTAGAACTTTATATTGAAAGCCTCCAGTGTAGAATTCATTACTTATGTATAAGCGAACACTTTTTAAACTCGGAACAAGTATCCTTACTAAGTCTGACTCAATATAAAGTTGTATCTAGTAGTGTAAGAATAAATAAAGTGAGAGTGGGCACGATTATCTTGGCACGTAATGATAGAGAATGTGTGGAATTACCTATTGTGAAAAAATTGTATAGCATAGACGGTTTTGAAATATGTGGAGTCAAAGATGCTTTATCTGGACTCATGGTATGCTGCTGTTATCGCACTCCGTATGACTCTAACTTAAATATATTCATGGACAAACTCGAGAAATTATTGGAGCACTTTTTCAATGGGAAATGCTGTATTGTAGGCGACTTCAATATTGATCCTCACTCAGAGTATCAAAAAGGAATAAATTTCATGAATTTACTGACATGCTATAATTTTAGACCGCTGGTAAACTCCATAACTTTCATTCGAGGTGATCGTGAATCATGCATTGACAATGTACTAACTAATGTTCATGACGATTGCATTCAGAACTGTGATGTTGATCACAATGGACTAGGTGATGGCCATGCAGGATTAATATGCGGTGTGACGTACAGTAATATATCAAATAAATTCAATAATTCTAGGACATTTATTAATAAAAGAATTTTTAATTATAAGAACAGAAATATTTATAGAAATAGGTTAGTAAATCAGAATTGGAACAGTATGGGTATAAATACTTTTATAAAAAAAATTGACATGACTTTCAAACAGACCTTTAAAAAACATAAAAGTCAAGTTCGTCTTGATCCTATGACCGGTCTCCGTTGGGTCTCGAAAGGCATCAAGGTTTCCAGTAAAATGAAACGATTCCTAGTGGTAGGTAAAAGCATAAACAACGACTGCAGTGTAATTGACTATAGGCGGAGGTATATTACTGTATTTAACAGGGTCATAAAAAATGCTAAAAGGCTCTCAATTCAGAATCAAATTGCAAGATTTAAAAACGTCTCGAGAGGCATCTGGAAAATAGTTAATTGACACAGAAATAAGGGACAGAATAAGAAAGAAAGACTAGTTCTAAAGTCAAATGGCAGGGTTATTGCAAATCCATCTGAAGTGGCAAACATATTTGCAAGTGAATTTGGTAAAGTTTTCAGTCAGGTTCATAGTTATTCAACATTAGCACTAAAAATTTTAGAGGAACATACAAATAAAATTGAAAAAGAAATAGAATGGGACCCCGTCACACCTAGTGAAGTGTTTAGGATCATCAATACCATGAAGTTAAAATCATCTTGTGGATATGATGATATGCCTATAACAGTAATTAAGGAAAATATTGACATATTATCTGAACCTCTATGTAATTTTTATAACAAGTGTTTTTACGAGGGTATTTTTCCCGAACAGTATAAAATAGCAAAGGTTATTCCCGTGCACAAAAAAGGGTCCAAAACTGACTCTGCTATGTATAGACCTATTTCACTACTGCCAACATTATCAAAAGTTTTAGAAAAGTTGATGAAGATAAGACTCGTTCGACATTTGAATTTGAATAAAACACTAAACCTAAGACAGTATGGATATCAAAAGAATGTTGGCACCCAAGACGCTATAGACACCTTGATAAAAGATATCATCAGTCGGTTAAATGAAAAGAAAAAAGTAGCGGGACTTTTTCTTGATCTGAGTGCCGCTTTTGATACCATAAACCACGAGCTACTGTTAATAAAGTTGGAACATTATGGAATAAGAGGAAAGGCCAATAACATCTTTCAGTCATACTTACAGAATCGCAAGATGTACGTAGAATTAAAAGCCACTGATACCGATGATACCCATTGGAAAAACAAGTGCGAAGAGTCATATAGGTCAAAGATGATACAAATTAGAACAGGTGTTCCACAAGGGTCGATTTTGGGGCCTGTTCTCTTCATTACGTTCATAAACGACCTTATAAACTACGTAACTCAAATAGCATCTGGTGAAATCCAATTAGTTATGTTCGCTGATGACACAAACGCTGTGATATCTGCAGATAATCTAGATGCTCTCAAATCAGCAATAGATCAAGCTTTAGAAACATTTTATAATTGGTTCTCAGCAAACAGCCTTCAGCTAAACCCTAATAAGACTCAGGTTATTTTATTTAGATCAACTGCTCAAAACGGAAGTACTATTGATTGCACTTTAAATGGTACAAAGGTAAGCCCAGTAAGTACTGTTAAGTTTCTGGGTGTATATGTTGACGAGCTGCTAAATTGGAAAGATGAACTTGCCAACCTGAAGAAAGCAATAAGTTCAGCCTGCTATGTTCTAAGAAGCCTGCGCAACGATGTTGAATTGGAACATTTAAAAATGGTCTACCATGCGCTAGTAGAGTCTAGGCTTAGATACAGCATTCTTTTCTGGGGAGGTAGCTATGACTACAATATAACAGGAGCTTTCATCCTGCAGAAGAGAGCTATACGAACAATGGTGCGTATAAGACAGGATGAGTCATGCAAAGAGCACTTCAATGATCTGGGTATCTTGACCGTTCCAAGCTTGTATGTTCTGGTAATGATGATACATTTTGCAAAACACGTACATGAATATGAAACCAAAGAAGAAAGAAAGATCAGAGAGAGCACGCGCAGGATGGATTTCCAAAGTATAGTTCGTCCTCATTTGAACGTCGTCAAACATAGCACGATGTACAATTCTACCAGGTTGTTTAATAAGCTACCATTAGAGTTGAAAGGTCTTCTATATAAAAAAGAGTTCCATAGGGAGTTAAAAGTGTTTGACAATTTTATTATATTTGACATTTTGTTTTATTTTATTTTGATTTAATTTTGGTATATTATTTGGTATTTGGACTTGGCTTCTGAAATTATATTATTGACATGAGTAATTTATGATTTGACATGAATAAAAATTGACATGTACCTACTGTATAAATCTGACTTTGTGTACTAATTTATTTTTGTAATTACTTACCAAGTTAATTGATTTTGTCATTTTTATAGTTCCTTATTGTTTAATTATTGTAAATTTTTGATAGACTTGAAATGAATTATTGTAATAATATTATGTATGTTCAAACACAGTGTAAATTCTTACTGAATAAATAAATAAGAATAAGATCTCCCCCGAACGGCAAAACAAAAAATTAAATCGATTTTATTATGACAAATAGAAGCAACTTTTTTACCAACTTTAGCGTCATTAAAAGATTCAAGTTCAATACCAACCATAGGCTAATCAGAGCTGAACTCAAAACTAATCAACCAACGAAATCGAGACCAAGACTAAACGTAGGAAACACAAAACTCAGCAAACAGCAACTAGAAGAAATAACACTCGCTCTGAGTGATGACTTTATAGACTTTAAAGGAAAAACTACTCATTTAACAACCCAAGAAATGTACAACTATGTGGAGAATATTATTAAAACTCGTACAAAACCCATAACGAGCACTAAAACCGAACCAAAAAATACTTTATCAATAAACACTACGAAACTACTACAAGAAAGAAAACACCTTCTCAGCGCAAGAACCACATAAGGACAAGAAATTGCCAAAATTAGAAAAGAAATCAAAGCAAACCTTAGGAACGACAGAAAACAAAGGAGGATGGAAACAATAGAAAATTACATACTTAGAATAGAACAGATGGAACCAAAAAAGCTCTCAAGGAATTAACAAACGCGAAGAACTGAATCGTGAAAATGAAAGAGGAAAGTGGAACCGCCACAGAACAGACGTATTGGAAACAGCCACATCATTTTACAAGAAACAGGCAACGATATTATGCAAAGCAAAATTGAATTGGCGGAACCCTCGATCATTCCCAATATCCTCTATTCTGAAATCAAGCAAGCTATTGTAACCCAAAAAAGAAGAGAAAGCACCTGGACCCGATGGGATAAAGAACGAAATTTTAAAATACTGCCAGGGAACCCTGATACCTGTTCTCGTAGATATGTTTAATGACATCGTAAATACCGATACCATTACTCTACAATGGACAGAGTCTAATACTACTGTATAAAAAAGGACATAAATATGATATAAGAAACTATCGCCCTATCAGCCTTGTATCTAACGTTTATAAGTTTTCGCGAAGATCATCTTAAAGCGAATCGAAATAACCTTAGATAAACACCAACCGATCGAGCAAGCAGGATTCCGCAAAGATTATTCGGTAATCGACCAAATACACGTAGTACTACAAATTCTAGAGAATCACAACGAGTACCATCTAATATACAAAATCGCTTTTATCTATTACAGTAAAGCGTTTGACTCACTAGTACACGAATAAATATGGGAGGCCTACCGGATCCTAGTGTCTACCGGAACAAGGAATCGAACATTAATACATTCGATTAATAAAGTACATATACAGTCAAAGTACCGCTAGGATTCAATTACAAAACAAAAGCGCTCCTTTAAGAATAGAAAAAGATTTAAGACAGGGGGATCCACTATCCGAAACTTTTCTCTGCTTGACTTGACTGGGAACACCTCAGCATTAACGTTGATAGCGCATAGCTGTCGCACCTAAGATTTGCCGACGACATCATGCTGATGTCGTCGGCAAATCTCAAATTCACCAAGACACCAGAAGACCTAAATAAAATGCTAGGAGAAATTGCGACGCAAAGCGCGAAAATGGGATTGACACTGAAATTTGTAGTACTACGTGTATTTGGTCGATTACCGAATAATCTTTGCGGAATCCTGCTTGCTCGATCGGTTGGTGTTTATCTAAGGTTATTTCGATTCGCTTTAAGATGATCTTCGCGAAAACTTATAAACGTTAGATACAAGGCTGATAGGGCGATAGTTTCTTATATCATATTTATGTCCTTTTTTATACAGTAGTATTAGACTCTGTCCATTGTAGGGTAATGGTTTCGGTATTTATGATGTCATTAAAAACTAGATTAATGACAAATGGAAGAAAATACATGATGAGTACATCTATCTAGGACAGCTTATATCTCAAAAAGAATAAATGAAGAAAGAGGTTGAGAGAAGAATCACGAACGGCTGGAAGAGATACTGGAGCCTGAGAGAAGCTATGAAAGACAAAAATCTTCACGTAAACCTGAAGAGTACACATTGTTTAACACATGCATAGTACCTGTTTTAACGGACGGGTGCCAATCATGGGCGTTATACCCTGAAATACTAAGCAAACTAGCAGAGTCTGGTCAGTCAGGTCAGGTCAGGTCTGACAGAGTGAGAAACTTTACCATCAGAAATAAAAAAAAAACTATAGATGTAATAACTAAAATCAAAAGACTGAAATGAATGGGCTGGCCATATTACAAGAGGAAGCAACAAATGGAGTCAAAGGGTGACCCACTGGTATCCCAGAGACGGGAAAGGGAACAGAGTCATACTGGAAATACATACCTAAACGGAGACAAGTTGCGATGCGGAAGATAGTGTCATCTAACATAGTCTCTACTAGACGACGGAAGAGCTTGTAGCCAAAGATCCGATTCCCACACTCCAACCGCCAGTAAACGGGCACGCTCAGCAGCATTGGAACATGTATTTAGTATTTTTTTTCCAACTAAGCAACAGAGCGGCTCGTCCCACTGACGCTGTGAGAAAAGGTTCCTTGGGAGATCGGTGTTTGGACATGCAATTTTCCAAGCGTTCGCTGCATCAGTCTTACACAATACTTCAGAATTAACTAGTGTAGGTGCAAGGATTTTCTTAGTTAATTCATCCGTACTGTGGACTGAAGTCAGGAACGCTGGTAAGCTGTCATCTGAAATTTTGCGAATAGCGAGCCCACCCAAGCGAATCGGTAGAGTTGCTTGTAGTGAAGCTCGGTCATCCAATGCCACATTTAAAATTTTGGTGAGGGTTTTTCTATAATTTTGTCCATTTTTTTCAAAATTGTTATATGTTTAAAAAATGGCGTTGATCGTAGGGCATGGGTGAATTTTGGAACGAATAGGCAATACTGAAGAATAGTGAAAGCCGAGTGTATATGAATTTTGAGCAAGCGATCCGAAATGTTACTAAAACTTTGAATTTTTTCCTCTATAAACGAGGATACGTAAAAAGTCTTTTTCTAAAATTTTGATGTTGGGAGCTATGGAATTGAATTTAGAAATAGTAGAAATTTTGTCCGAAACGTCGTTTAAAAAAATCTCGCATTTGCTATCATTTAGTTCCAAACTAATAAATCTTAATTAATTTTTAAGGCTATATTATTATATCATATTTAGTATAATGTACAAACTTAAGTGGAAGTGGATCTATTTAATAAAATCTGTTTTCTTCTCAGACAAGTTCTTCTCACGTCGGAGAAACTGATAGAAGTATATGTGCACCCCAAGATAATTTCATATTGCATAACCCGAAACACATGAAAATGGTGTCTGCAGATTTATTAGCACAATTGGGTAAGTATGCGAATTTTATTAATTTCCGTATTAAACTAAAAGTGTATGTATATTTTTAATAATTATTAAGTAGGTACTTATTAGAAATAATTATATTATTTCTGTGGTTCATAAGAATTTTCAATAGATTGCTCCTACAGCCTAGTAGCCTAACTGGCCTAGTAGTGTGTTAATACCTTGGCCATAAGTAACAATGGACACGTGAATAATTCAGTAAGGAATGGTGCAATTTACTATTATGTTCTTATCTATACTAATATTATAAAGCTGAAGAGTTTGTTTGTTTATATATTTGTTTGAACGCGCTAATCTCAGGAGCTACTGGGCCGGCAGTCTGTACATTCGTCGTTAATACTTATCTTACGAAATCGTAAGTAAAGTTAACAACAAAATTCGGTTTCTTTGCGTCAAACCCAAGTCTGTACATTTTGAGGTAGCGACTAAGCGAGCAATAATGTATGGGGGATGCAAGTCTCTACATGTATCGGTGCGAGTTAACGACGGTATTTGGTACGGTGGCAATATTAGCAAGTCTCGACTTCCAAGTTAACAAAAATTGTCGGTTTCTTAACAAATTTCGTCGTAAAGAATGCGAGCATTCTTGAAGGCCCGCAAAGTAGTTAACGTCGTTAACTATTTGTTATTATTTGTCCACATTTTGTTGATGTTTTTAATAGAATATTAAATATGAAATTGGGCAACATTGAGGAAATAAGTATTATATATTATAAATGGAGGCTAATTTGGTGAATTTAGTTGAGTTTCAAGTTATTATTTGGATGATAATTATGTTTTATTGTTCAATTTTACATTTTAATAATCTCTAAGGTTATGAAATGGATGATAAAATACAATTATAAGATGATGGATGTTTATTTAGTGAATTTGGTTGAGCTTTAAGTTATTATTTAGATGATAATGATGTTTTATTGTTCAATTTTACATTTTAATAATCTCTAAGGTTATGAAATGGATGATAAAATACAATTATAAGATGATGGATGTTTATTTGGTTGAGCTTCAAGTTATTATTTGTTAACTTTTGGTGATATGTTTATGTTATATTGTTAAATTTTATGTTTCATAATCTCTAAGGTTATGAAATGGATGACAAAATAGAATTATAAGATGATGGACGGTTATTTGGTTGAGGTTCAAATTATTATTTGTTGACTTTTGGTGATCTATGTATGCTATATTGCTCAATTTCATGATAAAATACAATTATAAGATGGTGGATGCTTATTTGGTGAACTTGGTTGAGCTTCAAGTTATTATTTGTAGACTTTTGGTGAAATGTGTGTTATATTGCTCAATTTCATATTTAATAACTTCCCAAGGCCATAAAATAGATAATTATATTCTGATGGATGCTTATTAGTAACTGTCATGTTCATGTTTGTAGGACTAGTAACTAACACAATATAAGTTACTGCAGAGTTCATACAAAGATTATCGGTAGGTAGTAAGTAGATTTCTATATAGGTAAATTAAATAAAACATATATATATATATAGGTTCATATCTTGTGCATTTATTACTTCAAAGTACTTAATACAAAAAGTTTCTATTAAGTTTTTACAGACAATAAAATTTTCTCAGTCTTCATTTTGTAACATTTTGTTATGACTTCGGTTATGGGTATCCTCTCCTCAGGCTTGAGTTGAGTGACAAACAACGGCTGGCATCTGCAATGAAAAGAAATAGATAGTTATAGGATTACAATATTTTCATTTCGTTCGCTATTTCATTTGGTTCTATTAACACGTTCCCGGGCAGTGAGTCACCCTACTTTAGCACTATTTTTTTGTATGGGATTTTTTCGATTGCTCTAGCATTTCCGCCACGATGCATACCAACCAACACGATCAAGTGGGACACGAATGCTATAGCAGAAGACTGCATAAGCATTTGTGCCACATCCCATCACAAAAGTTGTGATACCATGTGACGCGAATGCTATAACATAAAACTGCTAAAGCATTCGCGTCGTACTCAATCACTTAGAGGGGTATGCAGTATGACGCAAATACCATAGCAGGTGACTAATTATAAATGTTTAGTGACCCAGCGTAATGTCATGTGATTTGGGAAACTTGGAAATCGTTGAATTATCTTGAATTTAAAATAATAAAACAGGTATTGAACGTTTCGCAGTTTAATTTTCATTATGTTTTTCGACAAAAGTCAATTAAGCACTTTGGTTTTTTAACACAACTCACAGCTATAGGGTTTTGTTTAACTAAAACTAATCATTTTCTACATACCATACCAACAAATACTTATATAATTTTTAGTATCAAAATCACGTTTAAGTTATAATTAGGCACAGTCATAGTTCTCTTAGAACAAACTGTACTTAAATAATTAATTAATATCACAATTGGGAACATTCTTAATATGTTTTACATAAGTAGTTAGGAACTTAGGCGATAATCTTATAGACTTAATCGCTTATTCAGTCTTCATTATATTACAACTAAGCACACTTAATTTACATTTTCTGATCAGCTCTACGACTAAGTCTTGAGGTCGGAATATATCCACTGAACAGAATGTACATAGTACATAATTTTATCCTTCTGTCTCTTCTACGAAGCTAGATCCAAGTGCCATGACTCAAAGCATCCTGGGCAGAGAGGTGGATGATTATGGCATCCCTTGCAACGGTAGCTGGTCTGCTTTACGGTCTTGTTTTTTGTACAAACGCGACATTTTAAGAAGACTTTTGAACGTTTTGTTGTTTCAGAAACCGGTATAAGTTCAGGTCAATGCCCAATTTTCCGAGGTTGCTGTGGTTGTTCCAGATGCCGCTGTTGATTATTGGCAGCTGACGTCCCAGCTCTTGGACCACATCTGTTTGACGTGGTTTTTATTTTGCCAATAAAAGTTTTTACGTCGTTCAACGTTGAACTTTTTACTTGTAAAAAGGATCTTATGATTCTTTCTCGGGAGTTCAATAGGTTTGAATTCGGGTCACAATATTTTCTGAACAAATAGAATGCATTCCAAATCATCATGTCAAACAAATGGAAGAACACTTTCTTTTATGAATTGGTGCAGTGTCATTTTGCCACGAACTCTCACTGATAGTTGGTGATCTGTTGTAACTATTGCTTGAGGAGATATGTGAAGATGTTATGTCTGCTCCTGGTGGTGAAGGTGCCGTTGTGGTTGACACGGGTTGTAGGATAACAATTTCATTGCTGACCTGTAAAAGTTCTGGGGAAGCTGATGCTGTAACTAATGCGGGTGGTACAGCAATATCTCGCTCATTTTAAGTTGATGCAATGACTGAGTCAGACTCACGCATGCACTCAACGCATCTGAGTTAAAAAGAGGCTCGAGTACCCCTCGAGTCAATCTATCTCCAAATTTGCTGTCTTCACTACCGTGAAGACAGCAAATTTGGAGATAGATTGCCTTCATTCTCTATTTCGAAAGCAATTTCCACATCTGTTTCTTTAGAGATGAAGTCAGGCGAAGAAGTTGGGTGCATTCTGACTGAAGCAGCAGGAGCTAAATTATTCATAGCTTGGTGTATTTGTGGATGGACCACTAGCTGTCTTGTTGGAGGGTTAGGCTCAAAGTCACTTACAGTTTTATCGGAATCACTATTTTCAATCGATTGGCGTACCAGGTTTACTTCTATACCTTTTGATGACGATGAAGAATCAGACAGCATTCCTTCATCTTCAGCTTGGTTGTAGTTGCGATCGGCCCCAAATTCTCCGTCAGCATCACTGTAGGGATCATGTTCTTCTTCAGATGACGGTAAATTATCGTTAGCTATACCTTGAGGTCTTCTTTGACTTCCCTCTCTTTCATTAGACGATTTTTAAGATTCTTCAATGCTGGGAGCCGAAGAATCATCTGAAACTTCTTCAAACAACCTCAGGATTTGCTCTGACTCAGTAATTTTAAAAGCACGAAGGCGTTTTTTGGGTGGCATCTGTGAAAGCAAATAATGTTTATTAGGTATTTTTAACGACTTATCTAGCGCAATTACCTAGTTAGTTTAACGTCAAACCACTGAAATACATTGTAAGTAGCATCATAATAACAAAGAAACAAAAGAAATAGTGAATTAAATTGTACTTACGATGTTTGTAATATGTCGGCGTGATACGAAAATGCATTATGCACTGACGTCCACTACGTGCGGCAGTGACTGCTACACCGAATGGATCTCAATACATTTGACGTATGCTATAGCATACGCTGCCACGTGTGTTGCGCCGGATGAGGTGTAAAGGAGGGGTAAACACTGTTTTTTCATTGTGTGCAATAAAGGTTCTAAATGGCAGTAAATGATCTGTAGCTGTGTTAGTAGTGACAGTAAGAAATAGGCTACCTATATTTTATACGGATTCAGCAACTGCCCAAGCATAACTGCCAAAAAAACCTCAATAAACTTGGAATGCTATAGCATCCGTGACATAATTAAAGTGTCCAATACGAATGCGATAGCATGCTCGTCCGGGAACGTGTTAAAGACAGTAAATCCCTAAAGAATATTACTTTTGGGAAAGCTATGTTCAGTTTATTGCAATGACAGCTTCTGTGGGATGGGGATATTCAACTAAGTAACCAGCAGGAGGTTTTGAGGCAACAAATGCCTGGCAATGGGGCTCCCACCAGGTCCAGGTAAAGAAAGTAGGCTTGACGTCGTGGAGGAGAAAAAGCCGAAGGCGGACCCTGAACTGCGAGGTAACAATGCAATCAGTATAGTATGTCTACACAAAGATGATGATGACAATGTTCAATTTCCGTTCAGTGAAAATATGTATATAAATCAAATATATCTATTTGCAATGGTTGTGTATTTGCCTATTGTCTGCCCCGGTTGCCATACTAACATCTATGGGAGTCGTTATATATGGCAAAAGCCCGTACAGAAGGGCTAACCATCTGTCCGGTTAATAGCTTCTCTGCTGAAAGGATCCACCACTTGAGCTTGAGTGACAGCTGCTGGCATTTGTAATGAATAATAATAGATAGCAAAAGGATTATACAATTTTCCTCTGATATAAACTGTAGCCTCATGGATACAACCTTTAGTTCCATGAAAAGCAGAAAATGCCTGCAGAATGTTGGTTTGGGATTGTTAGTTTATATTATAGTAGTTACTAATTTGCAAGTGCATAGCACACATCTAAGTATGAAAGAGAAGAAACCACTTCCTACTTCACGTAGAACATTACTGTAGTGTCTTGCATGTAAGTTACATATTTGTGTGTCAGTGGGGTATATATATATTATGTACTACTATGGTACTCGCAAGGTTACTTGTACAATAATTACCATTTTCAAGAACTGGGTCGGCACATTCTTGTAATATGGCACCTCTGAAGTGTTGCTGATGTATAATTTTGGCCACTTGGTTGACTTGCAGTTGACAAGGCGAAAACAATCGAAAATAATGTTTCTGAATGATTCTCTGGGGCAGTGGAATGCCACAGATGTCCACCATAGTGTCAGTTCAGTGTAATACACAGTCTTCAGTGTATACTTGTCGTTAGGCCAAGGGGCTGGTTCATCATTGGAGTCATCGGCCATGGTTCTAGTGGATATCCATCATCACCTGTGGATTAAATCAAAATATAATATATGTTATAATTGTTATATTGACACATTGACAGCCTCTGTGGTGTAACGGTATTAAATGCAGCTGCTGCTTTGTGCAAATATTTGTATGAATAAGGGTATTGGTTTGGTTGTGCGTCAGAAAAAATGTTAAGCCGTTGGTTGCAGTTAACATGTATGACAGTCATTATATAGGAGAAATAGTCCACACAGAAAGGGTGATCACTCGTCCTGTCAACAGCATCCCCACTGGCAGTAATAGTATATTGACACATGAGGTGTTCAGTTATTTGACTCAAAACTTACCAAGTAACCATGCATGGTGGTCTCCGTTATTAACAAACGTCTTCATGTGGCATGAACTGGGGAATTTTCATATGATATATGTGGCTATCATGCAGAGCTCCTGGCCATCGAGCATTTATATTGAAAATGAGCAGAATAGTGTCACACACCTAAAATGATAAAAAGCACATAAATTATACAATTACAATATATTAAATGAGATGAAGTACTTCTAGATAAATAATAATTTTGAATTAGATAAATGATAAACAATGTACAAGTTATACAATGAAACTTACATAGGACTCCACAGAAAGCCCGCAAGGGCGTTTTCTTTCAAGTGATAGCGCTATTTCATCACCAAGTTCTTTAAACATTGCCTTTGTAATGCGATACAATGATAGGAATTCACCATCAGCCAAATTCAAATAATTTTCACTAGCGCGCAGAATCCATGCACCTTGCCGTCGCATTACCATTTCCCGCTTCCCGCCTATATTCTAGAGTAAACTAATTACATGCTAAACACGCTTCAGCCATAATATTTCTCGTATTTCCCTACAACCTCCAAAAATATTCAATTCTTTTTCAAGGCTTCTTGGCTTCTTGCTTGTGTGTTATGTCACTTGTGTCAACTTGCCATGTCAGAGTCTATGTTTGGTCTATATATATGTACAATAATCTATGGTAAGGGTGTTGTGAAAAATCAATCAGCGGAGAGATTTTTCTGTTTGATGAAATTGTACAGTCAAAAAAGATACAATTACAAATTCATAAAGCATAATTGTACAAACATAATAAAAATGTCAACAAATTACACAGTTAACCAAAGAGAATCTAAGGGTAAGAGTGACAAATTCTATGCTTGTCTATGCTATTAAGGTACTATCCGAGAATTTGTTAAGTTAACGACGAATTTCGGTACGGCAACCGACAAAAATCGTAACTTTAAGTACAGACTTGGGAATTTCGGTTAGTTTGCGTCGCTACGTACTTAACATCCGAATTCGGTCGCTATCTCATGTACAGACTGCCGGCCCTGGTTCAAATTGAAATATACTTTTTGTATTGAATAGTCCGTTTATCAACGAAGGTTTTAGGCGAAGGGTGGCGAACCAACCATTAACATCAACGTGCACTCATTTAAAAAAGTTAAATGATGCCCAAGATGTGCCATCAAATAAGTTTATATATAGTTTAATAGAGGAGGTAGAACACGGCGGTATATCCGTCCAATTGAGTAGTCCGATTGGGGAAGTACCTCCGCCCTACAGAATACCGCGGCCAAAATAACCTCGTGTTGTGTTCCTGGCGGTGAGTAGGGTAGCCAGAGTTTCTATTTATTATATTTATTTACACCTAGGTATATTTTAGAATATTTAGGTACTTTTGAGATAACTTCGAACTGTCAAAGTGAAAGTCACCCTGCGACAAAGACCGGTGAAAAGTAGCCGAAACGACAGGCTAAATGTAAATAATATAGAATTTGTTAAAAAGTGATTTAATTTGAATAACTTAATTAATATTCGCGTAAACTTCAGAGTTCATGATTGTTACTATAAAAGTAAGCCAAACTCATTTTACAAATGCGAGGTAACTCTGTCTGTCTTACAAACTTTCAAGCTTAGGCTAAACAGGTTTTGAAGAAATTTTGTACAATGATATTCGATTATTTCGCATTGAATATAGCATAGTCTACCACTATATGCTTTCTTAAAAACTGTCCATCTGTTTGTCTATTTTCTAGCACCTAAGGTATTACAGGGGTACGTCTTTTTTTATTTTTTTTTTATTTATTTCCATATTATTACATTAGTTCATCTCATAGAAGCACCCATAAAACCCGCATAGGTTTATCTTGGGTGTGAGTGTACATTAAATTTAATTTATATAATCAACAAAAAATACAATTATAAATACATATCAAACAAAAACATAAATAAGTTTCGCCGGTGACAAGGAATAGTAAGTGCAGAGTAGGTAGGTGTAGTCTTTTGAGTGTAAACCGGCTGTTGTTTACGGTAGATAGATGCAACGCTGCTATTTGCACCTACTTGCACGCGTTCGCTAATAGACGCACTCTGGGCCGACAGTCTGTACATTCGTCGTTAATACTTATCTTACGAAATCGTAAGCAAAGTTAACAACAAAATTCGGTTTCTTTGCGTCAAACCCAAGTCTGTACATTTTGAGGTAGCGACTAAGCGAGCAATAATGTATGGAGGATGCAAGTCTCTACATGTATCGGTGCGAGTTAACGACGGTATTTGGTACGGTGGCAATATTAGCAAGTCTCGACTTCCAAGTTAACAAAAATTGTCGGTTTCTTAACAAATTTCGTCGTAAAGAATGCGAGCATTCTTGAAGGCCCGCAAAGTAGTTAACGTCGTTAACTATTTGTTATTATTTGTCCACATTTTGTTGATGTTTTTAATAGAATATTAAATATGAAATTGGGCAACATTGAGGAAATAAGTATTATATATTATAAATGGAGGCTAATTTGGTGAATTTAGTTGAGTTTCAAGTTATTATTTGGATGATAATGATGTTTTATTGTTCAATTTTACATTTTAATGATCTCTAAGGTTATGAAATGGATGATAAAATACAATTATAAGATGTTGGATGTTTATTTGGTGAATTTGGTTGAGTTTTAAGTTATTATTTAGATGACAATGATGTTTTATTGTTCAATTTTACATTTTAATAATCTCTAAGGTTATGAAATGGATGATAAAATACAATTATAAGATGATGGATATTTATTTGGTGAATTTGGTTGCGCTTCAAGTTGTTATTTGTTAACTTTTGGTGATATGTGTATGTTATATTGTTAAATTTTATGTTTTATAATCTCTAAGGTTATGAAATGGATGACAAAATACAATTGTAAGATGATGGATGCTTATTTGGCTGAGGTTCAAATTATTACTTGTTGACTTTTGGTGATAGACTCTAAGGTTATGAAATGGATGATTGAATACAATTATATGATGATGGTCACTTATTTGCTGAATTTGGTTGAGGTTCAAATTATTATTTGTTGACTTTTGGTGATTTATGTATGCTATATTGCTCATGATAAAATACAATTATAAGATGGTGGATGCTTATTTGGTGAACTTGGTTGAGCTTCAAGTTATTATTTGTAGACTTTTGGTGAAATGTGTATGTTATGTTGCTCAATTTCATATTTAATAACTTCCCAAGGCTATGAAATAGATAATTATATTCTGATGGGTGCTTATTTGTAACTGTCATGTTCATGTATTGTACTAGTAACTAACACAATATAAGTTACTGCAGAGTTCATACAAAGACTATCGGTAGGTAGTAAGTAGATTTCTATACAGGTTAACGAGTTTTATTTTATTTATTTATTTCAATTACATTGATTATTACAAATTACATAACTCATTACACATTTGTCATATTCAATCAAATCAAATCAAATCAAAAAATCATAAGTAAATTAAATAAAACAAATATATATAAGTTCATATCTTGTGCATTTATTACTTCAAAGTACTTAATACAAAGAGTTTCTATTAAGTCTTTACAGACAATAAAGTTTTCTCAGTCTTCATTTTGTAACATTTTGTTGTGACTTCGGCTATGGGTATCCTCTCCTCAGGCTTGAGTTGAGTGACAAACAACGGCTGGCATCTGCAATGGAAAGAAATAGATAGCAATAGGATTACAATATAGGTTGCACGAGTAGGCTTGACGTCGTGGAGGAGAAAGAGCCGAAGGCGGACCCTGAGCTGCGAGGTAACAATGCAATCAGTATAGTATATCTACACAAAGATGTTGATGACAATGTTCAATTTCCGTTCAGTGAAAATATGTATATGCATCAAATACATCTATTTGTAATGGTTGTGTATCTGCCTATTGTCTGCCCCGGTTGCCATACTAACATCTATGGCAGTCGTTATATATGGCAAAAGCCCGTACAGAAGGGCTAACCATCTGTCCGGTTAGCAGCTTCTCTGCTGGAAGGATCCACCACTTGAGCTTGAGTGACAGCTGCTGGCATTTGTAATGAATAATAATAGATAGCAAAAGAATTATACAATTTTCCTCTGATATAAACTGTACCCTCATGGATACAACCTTTAGTTCCATCAAAAGCAGAAAATGCCTGCAGAATGTTGGTTTGGGATTGTTAGTTTATATTATAGTACTAATTTGCAAGTGCATAGCACACATCTAAGTATGAAAGAGAAGAAACCACTTCCTACTTCACGTAGAACGTTACTGTAGTGTCTTGCATGTAAGTTACATATTTGTGTGTCAGTGGGGTATATATATATTATGTACTACTATGGTACTCGCAAGGTTACTTGTACAATAATTACCATTTTCAAGAACTGGGTCGGCACATTCTTGTAATATGGCACCTCTGAAGTGTTGCTGATGTATAATTTTGGCCACTTGGTTGACTTGCAGTTGACAAGGCGAAAACAATCGAAAAAAATGTTTCTGAATGATTCTCTGGGGCGGTGGCATGCCACAGATGTCCACCATTGTGTCAGTTCAGTGTAATACACAGTCTTCAGTGTATACTTCCAATAGTTGCTTGTCGTTAGGCCAAGAGGCTGGTTCATCATTGGGGTCATCGGCCATGGTTCTAGTGGATATCCATCATCACCTGTGGATTAAATCAATATATAATATATGTTATAATTGTTATATTGACACATTGACAGCATCTGTGGTGTAACGGTATTAAATGCAGCTGCTGCTTTGTGCAAATATTTGTATGAATAAGGGATCATTGGTTTGGTTGTGCGTCAGAAAAAATGTTAAGCCGTTGGTTGCAGTTAACATGTATGACAGTCATTATATAGGAGAAATAGTACACACAGAAAGGGTGATCACTCGTCCTGTCAACAGCATCCCCACTGGCAGTAATAGTATATTGACACATGGGGTGTTCAGTTATTTGACTCAAAACTTACCAAGTAACCATGCATGGTGGTCTCCGTTATTAACAAACGTCTTCATGTGGCATGAACTGGGGAATCTTCATATGATATATGTGGCTATCATGCCGAGCTCCTGGCCATCGAGCATTTATATTGAAAATGAGCAGAATAGTGTCACACACCTAAAATGATAAAAAGCACATAAATTATACAATTACAATATATTAAATGAGATGAAGTACTTCTAGATAAATAATAATTTTTAATCATGCCAACTATAGGTTAAACAATGTACAAGTTATACAATGAAACTTACATAGGACTTCACAGAAAGCCCGTAAGGGCGTTTTCTTTCAAGTGATAGCGCTATTTCATCAACAAGTTCTTTAAACATTGCCTTTATAATGCGATACAATGATAGGAATTCACCATCAGCCAAATTCAAATAATTTTCACTAGCGCGCAGAATCCATGCACCTTGCCGTCGCATTACCATTTCCCGCTTCCCGCCTATATTCTAGAGTAAACTAATCCCATTTTAAACACGCTTCAGCCATAATATTTCTCGTATTTCCCTACAACCTCCAAAAATATTCAATTCTTTTTCAAGGCTTCTTGGCTTCTTGCTTGTGTGTTATGTCACTTGTGTCAACTTGCCATGTCAGAGTCTATGTTTGGTCTATATATATGTATAATAATCTATGGTAAGGGTGTTGTGAAAAATCATTCAGCGGAGAGATTTTTCTGTTTGATGAAATTGTACAGTCAAAAAAGATACAATTACAAATTCATAAAGCATAATTGTACAAACATAATAAAAATGACAACAAATTACACAGTTAACCAAAGAGAATTTAAGGGTAAGAGTGACAAAATCTATGCTTGTCTATGCTATTAAGTTACTATCCGAGAATTTGTTAAGTTAACGACGAATTTCGGTACGGCAACCGACAAAAATCGTAACTTTAAGTACAGACTTGGGAATTTCGGTTAGTTTGCGTCGCTACGTACTTAACATCCGAATTCGGTCGCTATCTCATGTACAGACTGCCGGCCCTGGATACACAGGATGATTGGTTTGCAACTATTTACGTATAGTATAGTTTTAATTTTTTTTTTTTTTTCATTTTTGTTATTTTATTGGTATGAACCATTTTATATTTTATTTATAGATTAAATATTTTGTTTTGGTTCATGTTCAAATATTATTTACTTTTGATGGGTAGGTAGGTGTATGTTTTTGACTAGTCGTTTTATGTTGAGTGAATCTATTTTACTCCTGGTTTCTAATGGTATCTCGTTTATTAGTCTAGGTAATAGGTAGTCCGTAGTTCGCGTGCCGTAGTGGGTCCCGTACGTAGTTTCGAATGACGTTGCAGCGATAGGTCATTGTGGCGAAAAACTTTTAACGTGGTACGCTGGAGCGAAAAGTCATTGAAGCGAATTCCACCAGGGCGAATGACACCGCAGCGACAAACATTGTGACGAAAAATGTTTGAAATTACATATATGCAACTTTAAAACTATAAAGGCGAAATAAAAGACAGAAAGTAAAAGTTTAAGTTTAATCAACAAAAAAGAACAGTTATTTTCTGATAAATATTTCTTTGATAGTCAGTTTTTAACTAAATTAAATGTTATTAAATAATCACATATTAATATAAACGGGTATTTAATTCTAAAGCTCGTATAAAATCAACGGTGTTCATTTGGTTTTATTTTTAATAATCTCTGTTATGGCTTTTCCTTGTAGTTTAGTTTTCTTTTTTGGTTGCGTCTGAGGGATTCTAGCCAGAATCCTTTCAATTTTATGGGCTGTTGTGTTCTGCTCTTCAATTAGTTGTTTCATACAGCCGTACAGTCCTAATTTCTTGTTGTCCAGTAAAGAATTCCACCTACGATACCATGCTTCCACACTATTCCTTGGAAGCTGCAAATTATTATTTCTTTCAACAGACCATAAAGCAGGTGGAAACAGGGGTTGTAACGTGATATTATAGTTTTGCCATTCGATTGACGGGTTTTGAACTCTCCCAAAACGTAATATTTTTCGAAGTAATCAGTGACTGCTCGACCGTTTCTTTTAAATCGTTGAACACATTCGGTATATCTGCTGGCGGAAAATAGGCCAAAGCTACATATTGTCGCATTTTAAGTGCATACTCGCTGTCTGTACCATATTTTTGACTAAGGCCTTTTTGTTGGATTTTTCTCCAAATACTTTGGCCCAGATGAAAAAGACAAGTTGACTGAAGCGTTGCTGGGAAAACAGTTTTCACTGCGTTTATAAATTGCCAATTCAAAATCGGACAATATTTGTTCCGGATTCAACTCAATATTAAATTCCAAAGCATATCCCTTTAAACTGTTAAAAAATTGTATGTAACATTCTTCAGTCTTTCGGGAGAGAAGCCCGTTGGCTAAGGGTAATATTCGCTTGCAATCATCAGTGCCAACTAAACCATGCACCGAAAATAATTGAGTAAATAATACTGGACAAGTTTGGAAAGTTCCATCTACTAACCAAAATGGTGATTCGTTTAACATCCGTAGGTTATTTTCCGTTGCAAATAATAATAGGCGATTGTTGCCATCCAGTCCAAATGTAACATTGCATCCTGGGAAGCGATTGCCATTGATTTGTGTATATTGTTCTGGTATATTTACCACTTCAGTCAAGCTGTTAGGTTCTTTAGGCATCATCTTTTTTCTTTCTCTCTTAATGATCTGCCGTAGGGCATTGCTATTCGGAATTGCACTTGTGCTGCTTGGAGCCACTTCAGATAATTTCTACCTTATAATTTTACCGGGCGCATCATTGCTTTGTGCTGCTGCAGTTTTTAATCGATTCCTTAATATAATTTCGTCTACTCGGTCTAAAATTCTAATTAGACACTACATACAAATTAGTACTCGTAAATGAAACATAGTTTATCAACAGGTATTTATAAGTTTTAATAACCTTATTATGTTAATATTTCATAATGAAACTTACCAGGTTCCGGTGCATGATTGTGACTGGACATTTCCTTTAATAACATATGTTCACTATCAGCAACTAAACGACTATTTGCGGTACTTTTGGATCCATTATTTTTATTAATACAACACCAATAGTGCACATTGTTCTTGTTTTTGTTTTGCTTCATTATGTACCCTTCGATAACTATAACAGTTTTTCCGTAGCGTGAAACTAATGACCGAACAGATGTATATTCACTCATTTTTTACATTTTATTAAGACAATCGTCACGGCCCAAGTGAGAAATTGTACAAATTTAATGAGTTAGTGATTATCCATTAAAAGATGGGTAGGTAAAAAAAACGTATTTTATGAATACCCTTCCTTGGCAATGTGATTTATATTGAGTCTAATCTCGTACAGAAAATAATTAATGTTGCATTGGTTAAAGACTAAGTATGTAATTATTGTAGAATTATTTACCTACTTAGCTCAACGGGATGTACCTATATATTACACTGTATAGTACAATGTTTGTTTGTCGCTGCGGTGTCATTCGCCCTGGTGGAATTCGCTTCAATGACTTTTCGCTCCAGCGTACCAAGTTAAAAGTTTTTCGCCACAATGACCTATCGCTGCAACGTCATTCGAAACTACGTACGGGACCCTGCCGTAGTAGTTGTTGGCTGTTTTGGTAATTAATTTTTTTTTTACAATTTGACGTGTCATGATTGTGTGTTCTATTACATTATTATGGTATTTAAAATTATTTTCTATCGTAAGCATCATTTTTACCTTTGCATTAACAGGTATAATTTTACAATATTCAAATAGTTTTTCATCATCATATGTAAACTGAATTCGAACATTTTTAGGCACAATAGACTTTAACAGACGAAGTTGTAGGGAGTATATTTTATGTAAATATGATGGAAATGTGCGGCCGTAACTACTGAGCCCGTATAGTATAATACTCTCTGCTAGGGCTGTATACATATCAAGCAAAGTAGGGAATGGTATTTTTAGTATGGAGAATTTTGCCAGAATGGCGCGAAGCTTGTCACACACTGTGTCAATATGGGCAGACCAATTAAATCTATCGTCTATTGTTACTCCTAGGTATGTGATTTGAGATACTTTGCCAATATATTCGCAGTTACATTGAATTTTTCTACCATGCAAACAGTCGTGATCATGAGCAGCCAATTGGATATCGACATCACTGTTCTTTTTATTATAGGCTGACGATACATGCAGCATTTTAGTTTTCTGCGCATTCAAGACTAGTCCTATATCGTGAGACCACTTTGTTAGTAACGTGAAGTCCGTTTGCAGTCTATTCATTGCAACTACTATATCACGATCGGCTGAGATGAGACATGTGTCATCAGCATACTGATATACGACACAATTTTTTATGATATTGTTCATATCATTTACATAGGCAAGGTAGTACAGAGGGCCTAGTACGGATCCTTGAGCTGTTCCCTGCAAAGCTTTAACCTGGTCACTCAATTCACCATCTATCTTTACGTGGTAGGATCGATTTTTTAAGTAGTCTACACACCAAGCTAGAAGAGGGCCACGTATGCCACTGCATTCCAGTTTTTCTATTAGTATGTCATGCCTCAACGTGTCGAATGCTTTGCTGTAATCTATAAAGACCATGAGAACATGTTCTTTTTTATCAAGTCTGCTATTTACATAATCTGTAAAACTAGAGAGTAGCTGCGTTGTACTTTTTTTGGGCTGGAATCCAAACTGGTTTACTGAGATAATTTGGTGCTGTCTGTAAAAGTTATGGATTTCATTACAAATATATTTCTCAACTATTTTATCTTTAATAGGTAATATGGTAATGGGCCTGTAGTTACTGTAGTCATTATTTACTCCTTTTTTATAGATTGGTCTAACTATACCTGCTTTAAGTTCATTTGGGTACGCGCTCTTATTTAAACTTTCTTTAATTAATTTTGCGATTGTATAGGATAATTTTTCAGAAATAATTTTAATGTCAATTGGTTTAATTCGGTCAATTCCAGGAGATTTATTTATTTTAATGTTTTTAATAATTTTAAGAATGTCTTTTTGAGTTGGGTTTTTTAACAACATTGATACATTTACGTTGTTGATATCGGAACTAGGGTCCAATAGTGGGGTTACACATTTCGGCACGATACCTTTTACAGAATTTTCAAATTCTTTTGCAAAATTATTTGCTATAGTTTTACTGCATGCGTTTTGTTTATTAAATGCTTTTAATATTATGCTATCCAAGGACGACTTCATTCGACCTGTCATTCCATTTAAAATTTCCCACAATTTTTTTGGATTACCCCTATTAGCATTGATAATTTTTTATAATATTGGTTTCTTGTCTTCTCTACGGTTTTGTTACATTTATTGCGTAATTTTGTATATTCTAATTTAACTACTCTATTTGTTGTATCTTTTTTCAGTTCTATTAGTTTTTCGTCTTTCAATTTACACATTTTAATTACTTTGTTATTAACCCATTTTTTTGTGTTCCTATCAGATGAGCTTAACTTTATGAGGTATTTAGATTTTTCATAACAATTTTCTATACTAGTTTTAATCATATTATAAATTTTGTTTGGACATGTGACCTCATCTATGTTTTACCATATGATATTATTTAACTCTTTCTCGAGCATGGATTTGTTATATCGAAACACATATCTCCGATCATCCTGTATGTGACCGGTACGTGGGAACGAGGCAACAGTGACGCGATGGTCCGCTAGTACTGTTCCAAGCGCCGCACAAGACACATCCTGCGTGCGGGATCTTATAAATATATATGATCAATGCAAGTTTTTGTCATAATATCATTTTTAGATTCAATTCTTGTATAATCTTTGATCCCACACACAAGGCCGTGTTGGTACATTAAATTAAGATACATACATGCTGCGGAAGTCTTGGATTTTAGATCTATGTTTACATCTCCAATAAGTATGATATCCTCGGTACGATAGTTCCTAAGAATGTTGTCCAGTTCGACAAGGAAGCAGGTCTTACTCCGTGCTGGGGGTCTATAAAGTGCAAACAGAACGCCGGTCATGTTGGATTGTGTAGTGATTTTGCCTATGATGTATTCTGTATGAATAGTGGTGGTTTTATACGGTGTAAATGTGTGATTTTTGTGGACATAAACTATTATACCACCACCTTTCCGCCTGTTCCGTAGTTCTGTGTGCATGTTATAGTTAGGTATGTGATATAAACAGCTGATACGTTCAGATATACCTACCTCGGTCAACACAATAATATCTACGTTTCTGTTTGAGTTACTTATAACTAACTCAAGCTTCGAGAAGTTTTTAATTATTGAGTGAATGTTAACATGCAGGTAAGTTATGTAGCCTGAATTATTACTAGGGTTAGGTAGCTGTTTGAAATAAAATGAGATATTTGGGCAGTCGCGTATTTCCGTAATGTTGTCTTGGATGTCATCCATTTATAAAGATTTTATTTTGGTGGATAATTGACATTACAGAAGAGTTGTAATTATGGACCCACCAAGTAGGTACATAGCTATGTACAATTATACGATTGAATGAGTTTCATTATATCACTCTCCGATCGTACGACAATGACTTTCGCGTTATCCGTTTTACGTAAAAGTACCCTACCTTCTCTGCACCAGATGTATTTGTACGTCTCTTTCAGTTCCTGCTTAGCTTTCCAAAGTAGGTTTTTCACATGCGGGGTTATTGCTTGTCTTATAAATACTTTGTTCTGCTTGGTTACTGCTATACAACTTGTAGTTACATCGGAGACCTGTACTGACACTTCTCGCGCCGCGTCTAACCACTGCCTTTTCACGTGTTCATTGTGAAGTTTTATGTGGAGAGTTCCAGGTTTTCCTTCCTTTGTAGGGAGTCTATTCACCTCTTTCACCTCTTCCGAGCTTCTTTGCAGTTTGCTCGCGAGGCTGCCAGCGATAACTCGTAGGTTCTCCTTTTCTTGTATTGGAATTCCTTGAACTTCTATCACTTTTTCAAATCAAATCAAATTCATTTTATTGCGATATATGGGTAGGTACACAGCTGTTACAATTTATGCATTACATAGTTTCACCATATTTCGGCCAAATTGACATGCAATAATCTCATACTATAGAATTGACAGCAAAATTCTGGGAATCTAATAATTAATTACATACTTATCAGAATTAGGGAAAAGAATAGATCATTATAATATACCTATGTTGTCAAAATTATAGATGTCCGTGTTTTGGAACAATAGTACCTAATCATTTTAATGCAAGATACATTAAAATAGTCAATTACAATTAACAAAAGTCTTATCTAATAACAATGTCATTCATTAATAAAATTAAAACATAATATAAAGTAACACTGTCATACATTAATAAAATTAAAACACAATATAAAAATAACAATGTCAAAATCATATGTCATTGATATTCATTTAACCTCCAGTGTGCTGTCATTTAAATAATCATGTACTGTGTAATAGCACCTATTTAACAAAATAATCTTAATTTCTTTTTTAAAAATATTCAGTTCTGATATTTCTTGAATTTTCCGTGGTAATTTATTATAAATTCTAGGAGCCATACACAGAAAACTACTATTCATCAATGTGGATTTGTTTGATGGAATACTTAAAGTATTTTTTTTTTCCTTTTACTATTTAATTTAGTAAACAGATGCATGTTTTTCCTTACAAATAGCAGCACCTCCAGAATGTATATACATGGTAGCGTTAATACCTTCAATTTTGAGAAGTAAGGCTTACAGCTGTCTGTAGGTTTTAAGTGGCATATAGACCTTATACACCTCTTTTGTGCCACGAATGCGTCTTCATTATCGGATGAGTTGCCCCAGAACATGATACCATATCTCAAGAGAGGTGCAACATAACCATTATAGGCCGTCAAAACGGTTGCTTGGCTAGCTGATTTTCCCAGCATGTAAAGTGCATATGAAAATGAATGAACCTTCTTACACAGTGACTCTATATGGTTTTTCCAACGTAGGTTGTTATCAATGTTCAGGCCCAAAAACTTTGTCGTGCTAATCTCTACAATTTTTTTATTAAAATAATTTATGTCAATATTTTGAATTTTATTTACTCTATTTCTAAATGTCATAAGATTTGTCTTATCAATATTAATATTTAAATTGTTTAATGTCAACCAATTAATTGTATTATTTAATGTTACATTTACTTCTCGTTCTAATTGCACTTTATTATTCCCAGTAAAAACAATTGTACTGTCATCTGCAAATAGAACTGTGTCATAATGAGTTACTTTTGGTAGGTCATTAATATAAATAATGAACAATAGTGGACCAAGTACACTGCCTTGCGGAACACCAAATGTGACATTTCTACACGTTGATGTATATTCAACGACTTTCTTTGATGTGTTAGATATCTTTGTAATTTGAGTGACTTGGGTCCTATTGCTCAGATATGATTTTATTAAGTCGTAGACATTCCCTCTGACTCCATAAGCGTATAATTTTTTTAATAAAACTTTATGGTCCACACAATCAAAGGCCTTTGTTAGATCCATGAACAACGCACACACTTGATATCCACTATCTAAGTTTGTTAGTACCATGGACAAAAACCTATAGATTGCCATATCGATAGATTTATTTTTCCTAAATCCTACTTGCTCGGTACAAAATAAATTATGGTCCTCAAAGTAGTTGTAGATACAGTTATGTATCACCTTCTCAAAAATTTTTGAAATAACAGGCACGAGTGCTATAGGGCGATAATTATGCATACTGTCTCTTTCATTTTTCTTGAACAACGGTTTGACTATGGTCAATTTTAATTGATCAGGGAAAACACCATTAGTTATACATAAATTTATTATGTGACTCAGTATATGGGATAGTGCAACGGAAACGAGCTTTATTATTTTAGTTGATATACCATCGTATCCAGTACTATTTGTGTTTTTCAAACTTAATATAATTTTATGTATGTCATTAGGCACTGTGGGCGTCATAAATATAGAATTCAATTCGTATGTCATTGGTGTTTTGTGGTCAATTGATAAACTTTGGTGGATTGAGTCAGTGAAAAAAGTATTAAAACAATTTGCAATTTGTGAAGGTTCTTTTATGATGTTGCCGTCTACTTTTATGTAGTCAATTTGATAATTTAGTGTATTATTCTGGTTACCGCGGATAACAGCCCAAGTTGCTTTAGACTTATTAAGAGCTGTTTGAATAAAGTTCTCATTTTGCGACCCTTGTGTTAACTTAATGATACGATTTAGTCTTAATGATAGCTCCATGAAGCAATTTCTTGTATTTGCAGTATTTTTCTTTTTATATTCCCACAAAAGTTGGCGCTTGCGCTTACAACAGAGTCTGATACCTTTTGTTAACCATTTTGGGCGGGAAATTTTGGAACGTTTAACCTGTATTATAGGAAAACAGAGGTCATACAGGAATTTGAAGTCCTCATAAAAGCTAGTAAAAGCTAGATTTGGATCCTTAGATGTGAATACTTCATTAAAACTTAAGGAATTTATGAAACCTTTAAATCTTATTTGGTTTTCTTTACTATAATCCCGTTTATCTATGTACCAAGTTGCAAGATGGCTATATGATTTTACTGGACATGTCAGTACCTGCGCTGTGTGATCTGACAGTTTCAAATCTATAACTTCAGCCTTACTTCCACGTGCATTAGATAAAATGTTATCTAAGCATCTTCCGCTTGACAGCCGTGTGGGTTCGTTTATGCCCAGCTTCATGTTATATCCACACAACATATCCTTGAATCTATTCGATTCGTCACTATCATCAAGTATGTTTATGTTATAGTCCCCGCAAATAACTACTCTCGCCTTATTATAGCAGTATTTATGGAGTAAAGAATTGAAATTGGTGAAGAATACATCTATATTTTCTACTTTGGTCCTTGGAGGTCTATAAACGCATATAATAACGATATTATGTTCAATCAAAATTACTCCAGAACATTCCATATTTTTTTCGACTGAATAGGAATTTATTTCTTTTAAGGGGTTACATTTTACCGTATTCCGAACTAAGATACAAGACCCGCCACGTCTGTTTTTTCTACAATATACCGATCCAAAATGATAGTTTTCTAATTTCAGTAATCCTTTGTCGGAATCGATCATGTTGTGTTCAGTAATGCATAGAACATCTATAAAATTTCCAATATCGGCTTCGAGGGAATCGAGGTGCACGACTAGAGACTTCCATTTGGACGCTAAACCATCTAAATTTTGGTGAAGAATGGTAATTCTATTGTGAACGAAAAAAATCTCTTGACTTCTTTGGAGTTGATTCATTATCCACATAGTTAATAATTTTATCTGTTTGAGTGCACTGGTCTCTAAAAGTAATAGTATCATGCCTTGGTTTGTCAATGTTATTGGTCAAGTATAATTTGTATTGTAATTTATAGTCAATGTGTAGCATTTCTTTGAGAAGAATTAAACTTAGAACATAAGAATTTTAATTCATAATTCAATTTTTGTTCGTTAAGGTAATTATTATATGGTACTTCGGAAATTAAAATATTTGTATTATATGCATTTGTCAAAAACTGTCTGAGATGAAACAATAAATCATTGGGTTGTTGATCGTTAACGCCTCCCAGTATAATAACAAAGTCAGTTTTGCGTAATGTGCTAATCTCTTCTTTAGCAGACAAGACGTGTTGCATACAAGCTCCCGACTTCCAGTAAACTTTTACAATAAACTTTTCACCTACCAGTTTTTGAAGGATACCTCGCATTTTATATCCTTGTTGATCCGATAATACTATTATTTTCCGTTTCGAAATTTCATTCATAACTTTTACTGGTGTTACCATTTGTAGACACTGATCATCCGATGGTGGTGGTGATGATGATGATGACGTATCCTTTATCATATGATTTTCGATGGTCGTGGGCCGAGTGACGGATTTCTGTTGCGTTTTTTTGCTACGTGATTTGGGTGTCGTATTATGCATTCTAGTAGAAGTTGTACAAATTGTTTTGTATGCACCATTTAACTTTATAGAATTTTGTAGATCGGCTTTGAGGCGCGAATTTTCGCTATTTAAATTTTCTATTTCGGTGTGAGCACTCAATAATTCACTTGTTAGTGATTGTATACGTTCTTTTTATGTATTCCATATCAAAGCGAGAACTTTCATTGGGTATACTCCTGATGGTCGCATTCAATTGTTCAGATTGGTTCTCACTATCACTCGTCACAGTCACACCAACAATATTATCATATGAGCTTGCTCTGATTAGTTTGCGATATGTTATATTATTTGGTTCCGAATCCATTTTTATGGAGATTGTATTTTTATATTAGTATAATCTGGTAAATCTGGTAGAATTATTCTCAAATAAAATCAGTAGGTATGTATCTTCTTAACTAATTATTTTGCAGTTGGTCACCAGTTGCCGCTTTTATATTTTGTCGCTACCGTCGAATTCATACATGGGCCACTGTTGTACGGTACCGACAAATCGTGTCGTACCGAATATAAAAGTGCCTATTCTCTCTTCTATAATTATTTATGGTTCGACTTTTAGGTCTTGAGTATTACTGTGCTTTTACAAAATTGGGTCATTCTTGTTACTGTGAAAAAATTCTTAGGTTTGAATTTAACTGATTTAGACTGATCCTATTTTATATTATTACGATTTTTGCTTCTTAATTTCACTTGTCCACAGGTTTATACTTAAAAGTGTAGTACGTGCATATATTCTTATCAGTTATAACAGAAATTGTTACATCATTTAGGCACTTTAAGATACTTCCCTTATTTGAACTGATTTTTTTATTTCACTGTTGTAATATTTCATTCACGAATTGTAAGTCACTGATAACACTTCTACACATTTCTCGGACGTATTGCTAGATAACAAGCACTTTTTTATGAAAGAAACATAGCTATTTATATTTTTCTAAAATTTTAAATACGGAGTCAATGTTTACATTACGACAACGGTTTTAGTTCTCTTTGTTCGTATTCATTCAAACGCTGTTCCTGTGCCTCTAATCTTCTTTCTAGGTGTTTGTTGCGGTTTACAAGGTCAGTATTTTTCTTATCAAGTTCTTTGATCTTCTCTTTGAATGCTTCTATGCTTTCCAAACATTCATCCATTTTATCACTTGTAAACTGCACTGCCTGTTGTAGTTCTTTCAGGTCACGTTTGAACACTTTATCCATGTGTTTCGTGATATCAGTTACGAGCTTGTTCGTGTCGATTGGGCATATACCTCCATCACTACGCTGTTCATCATCCTCATCATCTTCTCCGTTTTCCGGGACTACAAACGAGTTTCGTTTAGATGATTTGGCCGCACACTCATAACAAGTCCACTCGAGGTTTTCGGCAGCTTGCAGTAGACCTAGCTGTTTCGCGGTCAGCTGGGTGCAAGTGGTGTTCGCATGTGTTACGCTGCAACATTTGTTGCACTCCAGCCCTGGAGACTTCTTGGTGATGGCCTTATTGCAACGAATACACTTTGCCATATTTATGGTAGGTAGTTGCGAATTTTTTTGCTGGTATGTATTTGCACAACGAGTGTATGTACAAGACTGTCTAATTATTTATATCTCTGTCTGACACCTACCTCGTGGTGGCGTGCCCAAAAAATTGCGCTGCGTGATATTGGCACGCGAGTCATTGCCATAGCCTCGCCACTTCTGTTTTAGGTTATATAGTGTGATCAGTGATCATAAATGTCAACAAATCTGACAGATTTTCATACATTATTTGAAGACTAAATAATTAGGAGCTTATAGGGTGATATGTGTATGAGGTTTTTAAATATGCCACGGGAGAAGCTGGGGTGGGTCAGCTATTAATGCTATTATAGAGCTAAAGAGTTTGTTTTTGTGGTGAATACACGAAGAAGTAAAGTTTGTGACATCGTAGGGGTTAATCTCTGCCTCGAATGAACTGATTTTGAAAATTCTTTTAGCAATAGAAAGCCACATTTTTTGTGAGTGCCATATGCTATATATCATAATCATAACACAATAGGGGAGGTTTAGTAGCGAGAATGGAATCAGAAATCCATGGGGTGGAGCTGTATCTTGGAATCTGCGGGTACTTACTCTGAGGAACTGATTGATTTAGGCACTGATTCATTAACGCAAAGCCTAATACGCTGAGACAAAATACTTACATTTTGCTGGTTGATGACATTTATATTGTGAGTCTCCGGTTGCATCCAAAGCTTGCACTTAGACCTTTGGAGTTATTTTTAGCTCTTCCTTTCTACTCCTCCTTTTACTTAATTAGTTTGATGTTTATGGGAATGACTGGCGCCTGATCCCCTAACCTGCCTGCGCCAGGGCGTGATCTACCCATAGGTGAGCCCGAATGCAGTAGGTTATGCTGCAATTGAGTTAGTATGTTTTTTTTTGCGACATTTTCCTGTACGATGCAGGGCATGCATCGTTAGACAATATTATTATAACAAGATGTTTTGTTTCAGATCCAAAGAAAATTCCTTGTCCACGATGTAGACAAAAAATTTACCAGGCACAGAAGTTACTTAGCAAAGGAATTTGCATTGATTTAAGTAACGTTGTGCGCATATGTGACCACTGTTTTATGAAATCACAAACTCACAAAAACAAAAAACATGGTCACAATTTCTTAGCAGGCCATGACCAACAGAATGAAAATTTAAAAAAAAATAATAAGCATTGGCTTACCACTATGGAGAAGGAATTGAATAAAGCAATTACTGAATTTAGGACACAAAAGAAGCCTAGGCGTACCTATTCCGATATAGATATTGACTTATTGAATCGAGATACGTCTGGGCCTGGTATTAAATGTACAGTTCAAGAGATGTTTCATTCTGAAGAAAATTTATTGGCCACTAATCGTCCAGAAAAAGTACCGCGCCCAAAGAAACAAGTACTTGCCATAGAAAGAGCCGTAAACTTTACAGAAAAAATAGAAACACTTCAGACATTGGGTTCGGAAAGTAGTATAAAAATTGACGTAGAAAAACAAGATCATATCGATGTTTATAATGAATATTCCAGATTAGGTCCCCGTCCTTTGAATGAAGAAGAAAAGCACCATCATACACTTGCAGAATCTATACAGTATGAGAAATCAACAAAACAAAAGAAAAAGGGTGAAATAATGCAAAAAGGTCATGGAAAATCGATTCCGTCTAAAGCAGAGACAACAATTGATTATGATCTAGAAGGAAAAAAAAGTTTTTTTTTCCCTGAATCCTTCCAAAAACCAGACACCAAATTAAAACGACGTGTTAGTTCTTCTGAACTCATTAAAGATACACAAGAGAAAATACGTTTAAAAGCCGAAGAAGAGGAGAAAAAGAGGATAGAAAAACTTGCTCGTGAAGAAAAGGAAAAGCTTGCTCGTGAAGAAAAGAAAAAGCTTGCTCGTGAAGAAAAGGAAAAGCGTGCTCGTGAAGAAAAGGAAAAGCTTGCTCGTGAAGAAAAGGAAAAGCTTGCTCGTGAAGAAAAGGAAAAGCTTGCTCGTGAAGTAAAGGAAAAACATACTCGTGAAGAAAAGGAAAAGCTTGCTCGTGAAGAAAAGGAAAAACTTACTCGTGAAGAAAAGGAAAAGCTTACTCGTGAAGAAAAGGAAAAACTTACTCGTGAAGAAAAGGAAAAGCTTGCTCGTGAAGAAAAGGAAAAACTTACTCGTGAAGAAAAGGAAAAGCATCCTCGTAAAGAAAAGGAAAAACTTACTCGTGAAGAAAAGGAAAAGCTTACTCTTGAAGAAAAGGAAAGACTAATTAAAGAGAAAAGAAAAATGAATGAAGAAGCTACAATAAAAACCAAATCTAGTGATACTACGTCTAAAACAAATAGAACAGATATTTTGGGGCAAAAAGGTACAAAGAAAAAAGATGGGGTTGAAGAAGAACTTGGGCAAAAACGAGAGCCAAGTAAATCTAAAGAAGACGCAAAATCAGTTTCTGAAGAGAAAAAAGAAAAGATTAAAAAAAATGCTTTGGAAAAGGAATCTGAAGAAAAAGGAGAAACACTACAATCTAAAGGGAGAGATAAATCAAGTGAATCTAAAACAACAGAAGGCTTGAAAGAAAAAGAACTAAAACTAGCCGATGTGAAACTCCAGAAACAAAGTATTGATAAATTAGGTTCCCAGCTAGCTAAAATAAAAAAAAATGAAAGTGAAAAAGACCAAAGTGCTCTTCAAAGTAAAAAACAGGATGAAATTAATAAACTAATAGAAAATTCGAAAAAAAAATCGTCAAAAGATGATGGGGTCCAAGAAAAACGAGATGCCCAACAATTGAAATTAGACAAAGCCAACAAAAAAGAAGAGATGCCAGAGAAGGATTTAAAAATGACCCAAGTTAAATTGGTTAAGGCAAGCGCTGATGACTTAGGGAAATTAGCTAAGGTAAATAAAAATGTACCTAGCACTTTATCAAAATCAAAAGAACCAGAAATATCAAAAATGTTGCTTGAATCTGCCAAAAGAAAAGAACCGTTAGTTGATAAAGCCCCACGCTTTGAAGGACCACAAAAGAAAGACGATAAATCAGCATTGATTGATACAAAAGAAACAAAAGAAAGGGAACTTAAAATGAATCAAGTTAAAATGGTTCAGCGAAGTTTTGATGACATCATATTAAAATTAATTCGCACAAAGTCAGGTGCAAAGGTACCGCATGTAGAAGCTCAACCATCAATTAAACTCATACCGGTAAAAAAGAGCGCAAGAGTTAAGAAGAAGAAAAAAGTTGAGAACGAAATTAATTTAATTGATGAAGAAAGTTCAGTTGAGTACAAGAGTATGGAACTAACTCAAACAACTAAACGTAGGTACACAAAGTATTGCTTTCTCAATTATTGTTTTGAATGATTTTAGATTGTTTAACACAACAATTTATTTTACACCCTGAACAGCATCATTTTTACTCCCCTTGAACATAGGAACAATCAATTAATCAATCAATCAATCAATCAATCAATTAGCCCACCGCAGTCCACTGCTGGACCTCCTTATGTGCGCCATTTTATCCGATATCA
Source organism: Eilema griseolum (assembly GCA_963662185.1). Taxonomy (NCBI): domain Eukaryota; kingdom Metazoa; phylum Arthropoda; class Insecta; order Lepidoptera; family Erebidae; genus Eilema; species Eilema griseolum. The sequence goes on along the minus strand of OY759230.1, from coordinate 20,687,765 downwards.
GTCTGTCCCAGCCACCTTTTCCAGGTCGTCGGTCCATCTGGCTAGAGAGCGTCCTACCTTACGTTTACCTTCTCGCGGTCTCCACTCTAGGACTCGTTTGCTCCAACAGCCATGGTCTTTCGATAAACGTGGCCAGCCCACTGCCACTTCAGCTTGCTTATTCTGTAACCTCTGTCGGTAACTTTAGTTCTCTGTCGGATAGATAACCTCGTTCCGAATTCTATCGTTCAGAGAAACTCCAAGCATAGCTCGGAGCTAGGACCAAGCTAGCCTGCTGCGCGACTTTTAAGCTATGGACCAGCCCCACGGTAAGTGTCCACGTTTCGGCACCGTAAGTCATAACAGGTAGGACGCACTGTTCAAAGACCTTTGTTTTAAGGCATTGCGGTAGGGGTGAAGAGAAGACCCGACGTAGTTTGCGAAATGCTGCCCAACCTAGCTGGATCCTTCTGACTAGTTCTTTCTTGAAGTAATAATAGATAATCTGCTTCAGGTAGATATATTAACTTCGAGTGTCGCCCCTTCGATGGCAATAGGTCTCGGTGTAACATGTTTGTTGAACATAATTTTGTTTTTTTTCCAAGTTTACACAAAGGCCGACGCGTCGAGAAGCTCCATCTAGGCTATGCAGCATTTCACCCAGGTGTTGCAACGATTCTGTTACTATCACGATGTCGTCGGCGAACCGAAGATGTAAGATGTACTCACCGTTAATGCTTTATACACTTCGCTCAGTTCAATCCAGTCTTGAAGACGTCCTCCAGTGCGTTGCAATGGTGAATAGTTAGGGAGATATAACATCCCCCTGTCTCACTACTCGCTGGAGGCTAATAGGTGTCGTCTTCTGGTCTTGGAGCTGGAGGGACATTGTGGTAGTGTCATACAAGCATCTCAGCACTTCGATGTATCGCTAATTGACACGACACCGCTGCAGGTTTCGATGGAGTCGAAGGCTTTTTCGTAGTCCACAAACGCCATACACAGCTGCTAATAGTATTCTTGAGACTTTTCTACAGTCAGCCGAATAGTATTGATGTGGTCCACGGTGCTATTAACTTTTCGAAACTCAACATGAAACCCAGACGATTTCTGACAACTCTCGAGAACAGTTTGTAGACATGACTCAGGAGTTAGATGGGCCTGTAGTTCTTCAGCAGGCTCTTATCACATTTTTGAAGAACAGTATCACCGCATTCCCGCTCCATGTCCTACGGGTTAGACCTTGTAGGATGACTGAATTAAAGAGACTTGCTTTCAGGACTGGAGCCCCGCCTGCTTTTAGGAGCTCAGTAGTAATTCCGTCATCACCTAACACCTGTTGTTCTTCAGTTGTCTGAGAGCTGCCTCCATCTCTCATTGCTCGATATCGGGTATTTCCCTGTGTCCCGTCGGTTTACTCGTCCGTGATGCATATAGCTGTCCATTGAATTTCTCGATCTCTTCGAGAATATCGAACTCTGAGGCAGTCATTTTGTCATCCGTAGTTTTACGTTTCGTCAGATGGGGCCTCCCCAACTGCTGAGCGAACACTTTCGACCCTCTATTTCGCTCAATCGCATCTTGAGTGGTGTGAGTGTTGAAACGTCAGAGGTCGCGTCGAAGCAGCTTTTTAATTAGTTGGCTCTCTCATCTGACGAAAACGACGGTGTGGATGACTGCTCACGTCTCTTTCTCATAAGTTCAAGAGTCTCAGAAGAGAGCTTGTACTCTCGCTGTTTGTGTTTTCCGGGAAAGAACTTTCGAGACACTTCCTGCAATGTTTTGACAACTGTGTCGGTTTTTTCGTAAATGCCGCTAGTGGTCTCCAATGTTACGAAATATTTAAAGAGCCTCGGCTAAGTCCGTGATCGCTTCCAGTTATAAACTTGTTGATCACAGAGACGTCTCTAAATATGTGTTTATTATCCGTTATCAAAAAGTCTATCTCGTTTCTTATCACAGAGTCTCGACGTTGCCAAGCCCACTTCCTGTAGGGCTTTTTCTTATAGAAGCTATTCATTAAGAAGAGCCCCTGTGCCTTGAGGAAGTTGACTTGCATTTGTTCCCTGTGATTTCTGCACCCCACATATTGTCTGATTTTCGTCTCGCCGCGTTCTTATACTCCCACTTTAGCATTGAAGTCCCTATAACAACGTTGTAAGTGGCCTTGGCGGTGTGATTTATTGCCTAAGCAATATCCTCAAATACGGCCTCGGCATTTTAGTCAGGGTGAAGCGAGGTCGGCGCATATACCTGTATCATCTTCAGCGAACGACTGTTCGTGATTTTTAGTATAAGGTACGCTACCCGGTTTGACACACTACCGATTTCAATAATGCTGCTATAAGGTCTTTTTTACCAGAAAACCGACACCTCCCTGGGAGAGCTGTTCACCATCTCGGAAGTTGAACAGGTCGCCTGACTCAATGGTTGTCGTGTCCTCCCCCTGTCTTCGGATCTCGGACAACCCTAATGTGTGCCAATTTTTGCGACCTAGTTCTACCTCGAGTTCTGTGCAGACGAAGTGTACTGCAGTTGTACGCTGCCAATAATAGTCGTCAGTTACGGTAGCCTACCATAGCCCGGAGATCCTTCGCATTTGCCGCTCCGCCGTTACCCGAACCGCTACCTTGGCTGGGAATAGCGGGAGCACCGGAAACTGGAGGCCTTTTATTGTGGCGTCTGTTCATTGGGAGGGTTAAAGCCTATTATTGCCACGCTGGCCAGACGGGTTGGCAAAGGGTTTGTTCTCGAGTTTCCCTTCTCTCAGGTCCTTCCGACCGAACATAGGAACAGTTATGCGAAATAACTGAACCTCGATGCTGTTATAGCAAAACCGCTATCATACCACGGACACTGCTAAAAATCATTTTATTTTAGACTATAAGTCATGTTGAAAATTAAAGTTCAAAATTATAAGGGTTTTTATAGAGTGAATGAAAAAGTGTAACACTTTTAATTTTATTTTGGACTTTACTTTAAGCTTGTATTAGTAAAGCCTAAAATTTTATTATTATTTGCAGTGTCTGTCGTGTTATAGTGGTTTTTCTTTAGTACAATCGAGAGCCTGTTCCTGTGTTCAAGGATTTCAAAAATTCCAAAAAGACTGAATATTTTGGTGCCGTTAGGTAGATATGATATTAGTAGGTTTTAACACATTTTTATGGGAGTAAGAAGACTGCCTCATTGATTTCGTGGTGATTGAAATTTTCTGTCTGAAGATTCTCAATATTAGTGCAGAGTTAGAAAATGGTGCCGGTGGACAGCAAAGAGCGTGGATACTGTTGGATGCATAATTTCCTTAGTTAAATTAACTAAGGAAATTATGCATACAACAGTGGCGAAGGGTCTGTATAAGCCGATTCATGCTGTCTTACCTTTATAGAGATAAATAATTTACACTCTAAAATTACCTGAAACGTTTTTCTTGTTTTTTGTTGTTCATAGGCATATTAGAACAAGAATTACTATTTTTCCCTCTAACCTTTCTAGTTAAGCTAAATTGCTTGTGATAGGAGTGAGTTCACGTAGTTAGTGTACATATTGCTAAATATGAGCAGACCTATCACCTATAGGTGCAGTAAATTATATCACACGCCTTCGGTAAAAAAAATTAAATTAGATTTGTTCCGATCGTAAGGCAGACTCCTTATCCACTAAGCTACCGATGCTACATATTTGCAGTCCCATCACCTAAAGGTACAGTAAATGGGTATTTGACAAGTTTTACAATAAAATATGAAAAGTATTGGACATGATAGCTTATATGTCAATAATAACTATTCATATGTATTTAACTCAAATATGAATTGTAAATAATTTATTTTTATAAATTAAGTTGCGATTTTTAGTCTGTATTTAACACGAAGCAAAACGCGGGCGAATCAGTTGAGTTCACGTGACGTCACCCAATTCGCGCATTTCGACTATGTTTCGAGTGGTAAAAGTAAAATGGTCCCGTCTCGACTGTCTGTGTTTATAATTTGCTTGTTTACGTTTTTCCTAATAAGTTCTAGTAACTTATATTATTATTATGAAAAGTGGATAATATTTAGCAAGAATATTATAAAAACTGACAGTGCAAATCTATCTTAATGTAGGTTAATTAATGATAGTAAATGTCTGTGTTTCCAGTACCATGTCTACCTATTGCTCGGGATACAATAATATCTTGGACCTAAAATGTGCTCTGTCGCGTACAGAGCACATTGCACATTTATTTTCTTCAGTGTCATTTGGAGATAGCACGGGGTGCTACGGCAATAAGCGATAGTTAGACTATAAAAAGACTTTAGATAGTTTTCAGGGAATACCTACTTTCTGAATTACCTATTCCTTTTATATATCTAGGTATAAGTACCTAGATGTATAAAAGAAAGAAAGAGGTATGATTGGTTTCTATAGAACCCATAATCAGGGACCATTATGCTGTAAATATTTATATATTTTATGGACTTACGTAACTATTCATATCAGAGGAGGTAGGATAAGACGGTATTTCCGAACAATTAAGCAGTCCGACTGGGGAACTACCTCCGCTCTACAGAATACCGCGGCCATAATAGCCTCGCGTTGTGTTCCCGGCGGTGAGTAGGGTAGCCAGAGCTCACTGGAGAGTTTTTGTACTCTCAGTGGGGAGACCAAAAGTTTGTCATGCTTTGTCTTTTACACTGACGATGACGGCACAGAAACTATTCTTACAGGGTTGGCAGCGCGAGTGTGACTCCCTTGGTGTTGCACATTTCCATAGGCCACGGTGACCATTTTCCATCAGGTGGGCCATGCCAAGTGGTATAAAAATAGGGAGCTGTTAGAGATATATTTATATCGATTACTTTGAATACCTAGGAATGGGTATTTATGCCTAGATAGGTACCAGAGATAGTGATTACGGGAAGCGCTATACTAATGTTAATCTTAAAAAGGGTTACGGTCAGTTATAATCAATTATAATTATTATTCTGTATGGTCACAAGTCAAATTGATTTCTCACTTACCTAAGTACATCAAAGTTGTCCTAAAAATAAGAACAACATATATTCATCAACCCTAAGCTTTGTATTTTGGTGTGCTAACTGTAACCACTGATTTCTACGTTTGAGATCATTATTTGAGTGACCCAGACTGACCTAATCAAGAAATTAGCTTTAACTATGTATTTAAAATATATCCTGTAATAATTACTCGTACGTCGCCGTGAGTCGCACTACTCGTCTTTGGTCAAATATTATTATATCTTTTATACTCGTATATATCACATTCTTATAATGACGTCACGCCTGAATTTGACGTGACCAGCCGTTTTTCGCGCGCTTTTCAAGCTAACAAAGTAAAAACATTTTTATTTTTCATCATGTTTTTTCGCGAAAAACATAATTCGCGAAAGTTAGGTTTCCAGAATTTGTCAGATACCCAATTATGTCACACGCCTTCGCTAAAATTTAAAAAATTACAAATATAACAAATAAATAGAATTAGGTAAGTATATCATTTCTTTTCACCGGCTCCTCTTTTAATTTCCATCCTTCGGTACTGGCATGCAATAAACTCCTCGATAACGACCTCCGCCCCCCATGAGCGCAGGCATGAGGGTGGCAGGTGGAGCCACCTGTCACTCTGGCAGAAGCAGGCCGCAGTAGCGGCGCGCCTTGCGCGCCTCCCCTTTTCCGGGGACGAGTTGGGGACTTTGTAGTCCCCACACCCGAGGAGAGGGCCAGATCGTGAGAAGTGGCTCTGGGTCGGCCGGGGTGCGAGGGATATGCCTGTCAACCTCACCTTCGGCAACCAAAGCGACCCACAGGCGGCGTGCGTTTTAGTCGGTTCGAGTCCGACATAACCTCTTCTATCGGCTCCGGTGGAGGAGGGGGGGAGGGATATCCGTGTGCTTTTGCGCACGTAAAAAAAAACAACTACTGTTTACTCCTTCAGTAGTATTGAAGCATCAAAACATAATAAAATAAAGAACAGGAGCAGTTGTAGTTCGTTCAAAGATTAATAAATAATTGACTAATATATCTGATGAGTCCTCCATTAATTCCTTCACAAGGTAAGGCCCCTCTGTTTGAACCTCCACACCGCGAGGGACAAGATGTTATACCTATATACATGAAGCACGAATTGTCAGATATATCTTCATCGCGACCACTTAAAAAAAACGTTAATGACACAATACTAGCAGTCGAAGACCTGAAAAATGCAAGTATTTTTAATTCATTGAAAATAAAGTAGTACCTACCTAGATGAACATTTTTAGATTCTTAAAATAAGCAAGTAGGGAATATACGGAAATACAATGATTATGTATGGAGCGTTTTCGAATATCTCGAGAAATTGAATTTTCTTTTCTTTATATTTTTAAAAATTTGTAGTAAGAATATGCTCATAGATAGATAGATAGATAGATATTTCTTTATTCTACACCAACAGATTTACAGTAGGACAAGTAGGTAGCATGTATACAGTTCAATGTACAATGGGCGGCCTTATCGCTGAAGCGATTTCTTCCAGGCAACCTTGGGATGGACAGTAATGTTATAAAAACAAAAGATATGGTGTAGTTACCGACTAAGCTTAAATAGATAGTGTATTAAAACAAAAGAAAGAGAGAAAAGTAAGTAAAATAAAATTAATATACACTTTACACAAACGTATTATCAACATAAATATTGACGTACAAATAGATATATATAGTATCTAGTTCATACTAATACGAAGGGAAAATAGTGAGTGAGCACATAATTGTAAGCTATTACCTATTGTGCACCACATGACAGTTAGTAGTTCTTGACCATTAATTTATACACATTTAGGAATTTTGCCCGTCTGATGTTTAGTAGCAACGCGTTCCATAAGCGCACCGCCTTGACAGTGAAAGACTTGTCAGCAAAGTCAGTAGAATGTATTGGCATACTCAGGTTCAAATTCTCGGACGACCTCAGGCACTTCGTATGTATGTCATAGAGGAACTGGAATCGTTCCTTGAGATAAGAGGGAGTGTAGGGATTAAACAATACATTATATAACAATGTTAGAATATGGGCATTCCTGCGAAGTCGAATTGGGAGCCACTTGAGTTGTTTACGGTAATCAGACACGTGATCAAACTTGCGTAGACCAAATATAAATCTTATGCAAAAATGTTGAAGTCGCTCAAGTTTATCTAGTTGCTCCTCTGTTAAATCAGGATAGCTGACATCGGCGTAATCGAGGACAGGAAGAAGAACCGATTGTGCGAGCACAGTTTTAGTGGCAATTGGGAGAAAGTTTCTTAGCCTTTGTAAGGCACCCGCTGACGCTAAAAGTTTTCGACTGGTTTCCTGTAACTGGATACCCAAGTTTTTGACACTGTCACTAAATGGCACTACTACTCCACTCATAGTAACCTGAGGAAGCTGGGTCCAATTTATTTTAGAACTCTAACCTTGGACTACCAATAACAATTACCTGTGTTTTGGACGAATTTAAGAAGAAGGAAGAGCTTAATTCTTCGACTCGAATACGCTGCTGGCGACCAGACAGGTATCTACGAAACCACTCAATAGCCGTAGGAGATATGTTAACAGAGCAGAGTATACCGAGCAGGATGTCGAAATTTACGGTATTAAAAGCATTGCTAAAATCAAGTAAGGATAGTAACGTAAGATTTCCACTATCCATGCCCAGTTTTATGCCTTCCGTGATATTAACCAATGCTGTTGCGGTACTATGTCGAGATCTGAAGCCGGAGTGTAAAGGGTTTAGTAGCGCGTTTTTATTAAGAAAGGAGCTAAGTTACGAGTGAACGAGACGGTCTAAAGCTTTGGAAAGAAAAGGAAGGATGGATATAGGACGATAGTCAGAAAATGAATATGGCTTAGATTTCTTGGGTAAAGGAATTATCTGGGCATTTTTCCACGAGGATGAGAAGATAGCCGAAGAAATGGAGTAGTTAAAGACGTGACATAGGACAGGAAGAATTTGCTCTAGAATTGGCATAATCATGTTTCTACTAACGGCATCGCTACCGACAGCATTGGATGAAATAGACAAGATGCTTTTCTTAACATCACAAGCGGTCAATTGGTTGAAGATGAAAGGTGGATGTTCAGGAGTTGGAATAGATGAAAGATATTGCAGTGTATTGGTTTTAGCAGTTCCATTAAAATTGGACGACGTAGAAAAATGTAATTTAAGTGTATCTAAATTTAAAATTTTAGGAATTGAGTCTTGACGTGACTTTCCAACTCCCAATGTATTCAGAAATGTCCAGACTTTTGCTGGATCCCCACTTTCTACCGAGGTATGGATATGTTGGCGTTGTGCATTCCTACACACCCTGTTGCATCTATTTCTGAGGGCCACATACTTCTTCAAATTACTCTGGGTAGCTCTGATTTTATACCTCGACTTAGCTGCTGCTTTTTTCGCCATCAATTCTTTGATATCAGGTGTAAGCCAAGGTGCAGGTAAATGCTTAACTTTGAAGGCACGGATTCGTGCATGCACATCATAAAGCTCTATTATTTTGTTAATCAGTACGTTTACTTTAGTGTCCATACAATTGGACGACAGCAGAGGGCTCCAGTCAATACTATGAGCATCCTCACGAAGTTTGTCAAGGGCAATGCCACCAAAATTGCGTTGCATTATGTATTTTAGGTTTCTCTTTAGGTGGCCGTATCTTGTAAGAGAGGTAAATAAGGTCATGGTAAGAAAATATGTCAGCAGAGCATTGACCATGCTTTGCGACATGGGTAGGCGATGAGACAAGAATGAGATCAAGTAGACCAGGGGCACAGTTAGGCAAAAGATTAATAGCGTTTAGGAAGGATAGATAAGTTGTAGGATTGAATAATGCAGTATAGAGACGCAGCAGGCGTAATACATGGCCCTGGTTTTACCAAGCAAGTATTAAAATCTCCCATAATTATTGTATGCCTATAAGATGGTACAGACATTTCAACTCAGTTGTGCGCGCGGCCCTATGTGTGCGTGCGCTTGTAAATTAACAACTTTCATTCGTGTGGCAGTGACGTGACAGTCGTCGTCCGAGCAAGGCGTGTTCTTATCGCTTTTTCTTAAGGATACAGTCGTTTACGAAAATGTCTAGTTCTTCACGTAGAAAATGTTTAAGGAGTCAGGTAAATATTTTTAAATTTTAAATTTTGATGTAATTAATATTTATTATGATTATACTATATACGAAAAAATATATCCTTGTTGACGTTTACGTATTATTGTTTTGACTCGAGAAACCATTGCAGGTATACGAATTTCTGAAAATAGATGCGAGAAATATATTGGAAATAGTAAGTGATCCAGTTTGCAGTGCAAGTCCAATTTTAAATTCGAAATTAAGTGAACATTTAAATAGCGTACGGAAAAGAACAGCAACGGCAGTGGGGGTATCAGAGAGAACAATTACTAATATATTGGCTGAAGGAAAAGAATCTGACTCTAAATTTAAATTTCCGCATAAAAACCGTAAGAAACGTTTAAAAAATTAAGAATTAGACAACTTTAACGTTGATGTTATACGTTCCACTATTCAAAATTATCATTTAGAACATCGCGAGTTACCTACCTTGCTAAAGTTGAAAAGAATATTTCAAGATAAACTTAACTATGATGGAAGTATTTCGACTTTTCGTACAGCTTTGTTAAAGTTGGGATACAAATGGCGAAAAACTGTGGATAATAGAAGTGTTATTATAGAGCGGCATGACATCCAAAAACTACGATTTTCCTATCTAAAAAATTTACTCAGATACCGCCAAGAAAATCGGTGTATCGTATAAACAGATGAGAGCTACATCTTAACTAATCATGTGCAAAACAAAGGATGGAGTAATAACCTTTAAAGAGAAACCTGTCGAAAGGACAAAGAATTATCATTGTGCATGCTGGTTCAGAACAAGGTTTCGTACCTAACGCACTATTGACATACAAAGCAAAGAGTGTTTCTGGTGATTACCACTCTAACATGAATGCAGAAAACTATGAAAAGTGTCTAAAAGAACGTCTAGTACTGAATCTTCCACCTAACTACAGAGTTATATTTTTTTAGGCATTATCAAGCACAACCACAGGGTTGTGCTTGATAATGCCTCATACCACAACGTTCAAAATGACAGAGCCCTAAATTCTAATTCCAAAAAAATAGAAATGCAGAGATGACTGACAGAAAAAAATATAGCTTTTAATAAAGATATGAAAAAAAATTGAACTATATGATTTGATTAAAAAAAATAAAGAAAAATATATCTGTTACAAGATTGACGACATGCTTCAGCCATATGGCATAAAAGTTCTTCGACTGCCACCATATCAACCTGAACTAAACCCCATAGAAAATGTATGGGGAATTTTAAAAAATTATATTGCTTCGCATAATGTCGACCAAAATATGACGGAAATAATGAAACTCATAAATGAACGTTTAAGTCAAATTGATGAAGGGATGTGGGGTAATACTTGTCGACATGTACAAAAGAAAGAAGAAGAATACTATAGACATTTTGACATGGAGTCAGAATTCATAATTAACCTTGGTGAGAGCAGCGAATCCGAAAATTCATCATTTCATGTAGCGAAAGTAGCGATTCAGAATAATTTTCAATAAATAAACATTAAGTTTATTTATTGAACATTATTCTGAATCGCTACTTGATAATAATGTTCAATAAATAAACATTAAATTATAAAAAACCCTTTTTTTTTAAAACCCATATATAACCCGTAAATATGTAACTGTATTTTGTATTTAAACTCGACAGTACCTCTTGTGACGCACACAAAGTCACTGTATTATGTACAAGGTTTACCCACACATAGGGCCGCGCGCACATCTGAGTTGAACTATCTGTAAGTAGGTTTCTAGCAAGTGTTCAAAAGAAAAAAAATAGTTTACTTTTGACGATGAAGAATAGTAAATACCAAGAAGAACTTTAGAGTGGGGAGAAGCTCCAGGAAAAGATTCTCGCCAGAATTGGATGGTGTTGGCTGTGGCGACATACTGATAACTGTATGAGGGATTTGAGAGCGTATATACCTAGTCTAGCCATAAATATTGTTACGAAGAAAAAACATTTTTTTTTATTGCAAATAATATTTATTACTTTTACAGTGTGTTAGTTTAATACATAAATGTAAAACAATTTAAAATATGAAAAGCTTATTCGAAGTGGTCTCCATTGGCTGCAACACAGTCCTTTAAACGTTGAGGCCAGTTATCAATAGAAGCACGCACTCTTTCCATGGGTTTCTTCACTGCCAATCGTATGGATTGTTTTAGGGACTCCCAATTATCATGGCGTTTAGAGCAAGCCATACTCTCTAAAACTGACCATAAATCATAATCCAGCGGATTAAGATCGGGACTAGACGACGGCCAGTCTTCAGCTCTGTTGAAGTCCGAAACGTTCACTTCCAACCAAGACTGCGTGGACAGAGCTTTATGACCCGGCGCTGAGTCTTGTTGGAAGGACCATACTTGGTTATTGAACATGATGTTGTTAAGGGGTTTAACTACTTTCTCAAGAATGGTATCTTGATACACTTGTGCCGATGTTTTGATACCTTTTTCACAAAAATATGGCTCAGTCACTCCTTCATAGCTAACACCCCACCAAACTATCACTGAAGTCGGATAATGCCCACGTTGCACTCTGTCGACTAATTGGGAAGCTTCCTTAGAGCTTTGAGCATAAATACGGTCATTTTGTTTGTTAAAATGTTGCTCAATTGTAAAGATTTTCTCATCCGTAAACAATTTTTTTCTGTGACCTCCCTTTGCGTACCGCTTCAATAGTTGCTTCGACTTTACCACCCTATTCTTTTTTAAATTATCAGTTAAAAATGACCAGTGCGTCTCTTACAGGCTGCAAGTCCTAAGTCATCTTTTAAAATGCGCAACATGGTTCTGGGTGCTGTCTTCATCTCCCGAGATATAATCTTTTGCTTTCGGACAGGATTTCTTCGAATTCTTTCCCTTACTGCTTTGACCACTTTTTTCGTACGAACACTACGTGGACGGCCAGATCTTTTTCTGTCACAAACAGAGGAGGTCTCATTATACCTATTAATAGCCCGGTACACAAACATTTGACTAATACCAAGCGTATGGAGAGTTTTAAAAATTACATTCGGCTCCATACCAACTTTGTGTAATGCAATCACAGCGATTCGGTTTTCTTTATCACCCCACTCCCTTTTAATATAGCAAAATATTGTACAATGTATTGGCGCCAAAATTAGAATATACAATGAACAATCGTATAAAAATGAAAGATTCCAAATTCAAATGTAATATCTTTCTTATTTTAATTGTAACAGTATTTATGGCCAGACTAAATATACAGCCACCCCGCCACCTCCAACAGGCACTCGATCATTCCTAATAAGCTGGAAACCCGGTATTGTGTAAGAAGTAGACGGTAGAGAAGGTTTTAGCCAAGATTCGGAAACAAGAATAGCATGAATATTTTTATGAACAAGATTATCCGGGAAATGAGCAGGAATACTCTGAGCATTTATATGGACTACATTAAAATGCTTGGGAACATTCGAAAACTGCGACTGAAGAGTATCCTCGAGTCGAGACAGACGGTATACTCACAAAGCTATTGTTGAGACTACTAGCAGAGAAAAAACTATCAATAAATTCATTATATATTCATCTATTATTATACGATATAAGGTGGGCATTTTCGAGAGTTAAAAAGTAGTCAACATCCCTAATAAAATCTAAGCATGTCTACTGCTATGTCTGATAAACAAATTAAAATTAAAAAGTATCAAGATGGTTTAAGTCAATTTTTCCAGTTGCACTTTACCAATTTTTATTTTCTAATTTCCCATGAGATTCTGGTACACATAATAACCTGTTTCTTTCAACTCAACCAATAAAATAAAAAAAAGCTAGAAATGTCTCGTGAAAATGTTACAGTTTGATTATAGGTAGGTACTATTGTGTGCCTAATTTCGATGAAATTGGAGCCACTTTATGAGCAAGTGTGTTGAAAAATTATTTATTAGTATCATAACACTGCCATAGTAGCGTCATACAAGCATCTCAGCACTTAGATGTGTCGCTAATCGACACGACAGCGTTGCAGGGTATCCAAAACTGCCCAGGTTTCGATAGAGTCGAAGGCTTTTTCGTAATACACAAACGCCATTCATTCACAGCGGCTGATTGTACTCTTGAGTCGACAAACTGCTGAACAGTATGGGCTAATAAAGGCTATAGCACCGTGGACCACATGTCCACGGTGCTATAGTTTTTTCGAAACCTGGTTTGCTCCAGTGGCTGGAACTTGTCGAGGTTACCCGCGAGGCTATTTGTGACGACTCTTGAGAACAACTTGTAGACATAGCTCAGGAGTGAGATGGACCTATAGTTCATCCGTGTCATGTAGAAATAGTACAAAAACCTAGAATTGTTTGTCAAATTAATTATATTAATTTATTAAGTTGACTACACTGTATATTGTCATTATATAAATTATTTTTACATTAAGTAAATTGCCGAAATTTATGTGAATTGTGAATTTTGTTTAATAAAACCGGTTTTCAATTTAGAAGGGCTACAAAAGGCGGTTTACCGGTATTGGAGGCCCTAATATCGGGTTCAATGGCGCCTCAGTGGTCATCACCAACTTTACACACTTGTACCATAATGTACTATTGTCTACTCTCATACTGGAATGTGAACATTAAAAATTATAAAAACTTAACTTTAATGGCGGTCTTTACGCACAGAGTATCAAAATAAATTTAAAAAATTACATTTCATACAGCTATTCTTTAGCCAACTGTGCAAAATATACGAGCAAGAACCAAGCGGTTCGGAGACGCTTTTCTTTGCCGCACCACCATGACCTGGAATTCATTACCAGCACACGTGTTTCCTTCTTCCTACAGTCCCGGGGCCTTTAATCTGGGCGTGAAAAAGCATCTGATTAGGCCGCCAAGCTGAGTGCCACCATTGTAACACTTGGTGACCCTCTTTCCTGAGACTGCCTTTAGCTAACTATCAGGTGAGGTGAGGTCTAGTTGGCGTGTCCTATATAACAAAAAAAACATAATAGGTAACTTTTATCCATTACGATACACCCTCACCCGGTTTTTTTCTAAATATAGTCTGTGGACGCAGTGCAAGTATTTACGAAAATTATTATTAGGTTTTTTAATAATAATAACCTAAATGTAGGTACATAACATTTGACTATTAGCAATACTCACACATAAAATATACAAAAACACCTAATACTAATATTGAAATTAATAAAAAATAATAATGAACTAAAACAAAAGTTAAAATGCGTCATGGAATGCCTTCGCATCGCATGCATCTTGTGGTAGCGTTCCCAGAAGACTGGCAGCATTATTAGGTTTGTAATTATTTCATAACATTAGAAAAAGCAGTGTTTGAAACTGCATTTAATTTGGTCTTAAAACACTCGTATTTTAAGAGTGGTGCAAAGGTTGGCATTGCTATATCCAGTGTGGAATCGTGGCTAGTGTGATGAGCACTTTTGCGCCGGGAACGGTCAGGGGCGGGTTATTTGATTAATATAAGTATTGAAAAAAAATCCGAAAAATAGCTTCTGAAATTTTGCGGTTCTACTACTAATATTACATTAATTTCTCTGAACAATCAAAAATTTAATATGGTAAAATAAAAAGATGATACTGGCAACATTACACCTTGCGACAGCCACGCCGCCCGCGCCCAAGGGACTTATTTCGTGGCGCGTACTAAGTATATACAAAATTCAAGTAGGTTCTGGTCCACATTTTTTTTCATACACTACATACATAGACAATTTTAAATTGTGAAATCTTTTGACATTGATGATTATTTTCAATGTTACAATTGGTTACTTGAGATTGCCGTGGTTTTGATATTATGTTTTTTTTATAATTGTTTTATTGCATTACGATACGATAAATACAATACCGACAAAGGCGGTGTTTGAATTTCGTAAATATTGTACATTCATTCATATCCAAATTTTATTTTTGTGAAGTATATGTGTGTTTCTACTTTGAAATGTCTAAGAAAAAGTTAGAGTCTTCAGTAAGTAGCTACACCATGCTTGATCATCGTGTTTTCGATTAGGCCTCGTTACTGATGTTGCCTGTAAGTGCTGTAAGTAAACGTTGTAATGTTTGTAACGATTAATAATAACATTGCAGATAGACCCAGAAGCAACTAAAGGCATTATTCGCTACGCATTATCTGATCGCACATTTATTGAAAAGGGCTGGACTAAGCTACCTGTGGAAAAAGTTGTTCGTAAGGTATCTGGGCCTTGATTCTGCTAAAGCAAAACCACTGTCATAATACGGACACTGGCAAAAAATCAATTCAATTTTGGACTAAAACAATAATCATAAAGTTTAAAAATAGCTTTTTGCGGAGCGAATGAAGAAGTGTAATGAAACTCTTTGCATTGCATTTTGGACTTTAATAGTATAGAAATAAAATCTAAAATTTAATATCATTGTTGGTAGTGTCAGTGGCATGACAGTGGTTTAGCTTTAGTAGAATCAAGAGCCTGTTGTGTACAAATTTTTGGTAAAGTAACCAGTAGGACCTAGATACGCCTTTTTAATTCATAAATTTATTTAAACATAAGCATGGCCATTTTGTGCTCTTTCACGCAATTTAATTTTTAGGTCATTTTGCTCATATGAAACTGGCCCAGCACAGATTATTTCTTTTTCACCGCCTTTTTGACGTGCATCACCGTCTTGCAAAAAAAGCGGTGGCATTGCTGACAATCTGACTATCAGCAGCTAGTTGTTTTTATAACGTCAAATTTACTGCATTCGCTTGATGGTAAGCTGTGGTTCAGTCCAATTATAATATGTCAACCTCGACGGATGTTTTTTACGCACCGCTTAAAAGACCCGACGGGATTAAGGGAAGAAAAGTCTGTGCATTGCCAGCTTGGGCAGCAAGTCTGTTATTAACTCATGTCAACTCCACATACACATCAATTTTAGGCATTTTTTCAGTGTACAAAGTGATGTGTCTACAAAACACTGGGGCCAAAGGCCCTGTGCCATCACAGTGATGGTACCGGGGCTTTGGCCCCATTGTAATACTGAAAACGCAAGAACTTACCGAAGCCGCCATGCCCAATTGGCCAGTAGGCAATACTGGGCACCTCCCCATTCTTTCCTCTATGATAAATTATATCCATTTGCTCCCAATTTTCTTCTTCATATTCAGCTAGTGGTATGAATGTTGTCGATAATATAATAATATAAGTCGATAATTTTTAAATAGAATTAATATTTCGCCTGTACTCGTGGAATTCCAACTGCACATTGGGTTTAAACACGAGATGATCGAACATACGCGAGACGAGTCGTACGCCTGCGATACGAGTCGTATGCCTGCAATACGAGTCGTACGCCCGCGATACGAGTCGTACGCCCGCGATACGAGTCGTACGCCCGCGATACTGTTCGAGCATGCGCGAGACTGGTCGAGTAACCGTGAGCTAAGTATTTGCGCTAAATGTGGATGACTGTCTAAAACAAATTAAACATACGTGGGGATCTTCCGCCCGATATAAGCTAAACCTTAGAGTAAATAAATTTCCCACTTAAATAAAGATATTAACGACAAAATCTAGACATGGAATATAGTATCTTCAAAATCACCAAAACTCTATCTCCAGATGAACGTTTACCGCATGCGTCCTGCTCAACCTGAGTTCGACTGGTTTGAACGTAATAAAAATAAAGGTTTGCTGTTATACGATACTGGTTCGAAGTTAGCAGAGTTTGACAAGAACGGACGTGGTCGATGGTTTTATCAGAATGGCCGCCTTGCACTAGACTACTACGAGGCTGAAGGTAAGAAACTTTTACCTACAATATTTTTCACGTAGCATGGGTACGGTGACGTTTGGGATTTGAAGTTACTAGAGATGTAGTCAAGATAAAATCGCATGAAATAAAATCGATTATATATCTTATCGAGATCATTTATTAATGAAGAAGAAATCGATTCTATTAACTAATAATTTTGAAGAAAAAAAGTTAAACAAAATTGATAACCTGTTTAATTATTTATTAAAAATCAAACATGTTCATCATCTTCATCATCATCATCATCATCATCATCATCATCGTCATCTGACTCGTCGACGTGAATAATTATTTGGGAATCAATTATGCAGTCTATTCTAATGTCTCGCTCCCAGTCATGTAAGATTAGATTTTTGGTTTTCTCCACTACTTTCTTCCAGTCATCGCCAGTGACATTTTTGCATCCCTCTTTCAATAACCCCATCATTTTTGTGGCTGTAAAAGGCGGAGCTGTATTTTTTCGTGCAGCGTATCCTGAAACAAGATAAAAAACAAATTGAGTCATAGAATTCAAGTAATAAACATAATCATATTTTTGTCAGTATGTAAATAGACTATGGTTAAACAAGTTACCTTTGATTTGGGCCCAAATTAATTCAATGGCATTGTACTGACAGTGGTACGGTGGAAGCCTCAGGACTTCGTGACCATATTCGTTTGCCATCATATCTAATTTGTATGTCGTTTGGGGCTTGTGCATTTTTACGAGCTTTACTAGCTCCACCTTTAATTTCGTCTCATCGGCTTCCACATTATTGGCTTGGAGCCACTCGATCAACTCGCTCTTCTTATTGGAAGAAGTCGGCGGTTTGTTCAATTGCACGGAGTGATATGGGGCATTGTCCATAATAATTGTGCTGGGTTCTTCTAAATTGCTAAGCATATTTTGAAACCACTCCGTGAATACTTCCGCATTCATATCTTCGTGACATTCTCCCGTCTTTTTCGATTTAAAAGCAAGTAGCCCATTTTCTACAAATCCTTTCGATGTGCCTGCGTGACAAATAATCAATCTCTCCCCTTTTCCTTCTGGCACTTTGGTCGAGGCATGAGGTGTATCGTCAGTCCACATTTTACCGACCGTATGATTGGCATTCAGCCAAGTTTCATCCAGGAAGACGACATTGCTCCAATCGGTAATCGCTTTAGCCTTTTTCAAAAAGGTAACCCGCGCAAGTGCTATATCGCCCCTCTCCATGACAATTTTTCTTTTGTTTACTTTTTTGAATTGGAAACCAATGTCCTTCAATACGCGCCACAAGGATGTAGGACTTCCAGTAAACAAATCAGCATCTTTTAAAGACTTGACCAGCTTTAGAAGCGTCGGTAATTCTTTATTCTGGTAATAGTTATAAATGTGGCTCCGTATAGCATCGGCCGCAAAACTGTCTACATCTGTTACAGATGCCTTTTTGGTTCGCTTTTTATTAGGGGTGGACAACTTATTTTCTTCTGTATCGTGAGCACCATATTTTTCTCGAGTGATTCGAGAAACCGTGTTCCGCCCAATGTCTAACGCATCTGCCACTCGATCCAAAACGTTGGACACAGGCAATAGCGTTCCGCCATTCTCACGTTCCCGCTCAAAGTAATCCCGCAATCAAACTACAAATTCACGGGCTTGACTACCAAGCACAGTCTTTTTCGTTCTTTTTGGCATTTTGCCAAAAAAAACAACAAAACAAAAGTCAATAACAAAAAACGGTAACGAAAACAACAAAGCACAACGATAGTCAATAACAAAAACAAGTAACAAAAACACCACGCAAGCTCAAAACAAAGAAAACAGACCGCATACAAGGCAGACGCACTCGTACTGAGTTGATATAACAAGATGGCTGCCAGCTCATGCTTAAGCAGTGTTGCTATATTATAATAAAGCTCCACAAAGACAAAAATGCTTTGTTTAAAGTTTATTATTACATAATTATATTTTATAATCGTATTTTAGTTAAAAATACAACTAACGATTTATGATACTTTATTCGACAATTTATCGATTATAACGATTTTACTATGTCAATCTCTAACGCAACCTGTTCCGATTCACGCATCAAGAATTATGTATTTGGAATGTTTATATTTAAAGTTTAAATAATTACGGAGAAATAAAAATAGTTTTAAGTTAAAAATGCAAAATAAAACAGTTTTCTTTTTATCTTCGTATTAAGTGTTGTTTCCTGTATTCCACGTTAGGTAAATTGTTTCGAAATGAATCATGCATGAAATGGAATTAGTCAAATGTCACCGTACCCATGCTACGTGAAAAATATTATAGTCTTTCGTAATACCACTTAGGTGGCTAACAAGCACAGGGCCCACCGGATGGGAAGTGGTTACCGTGGCCTATGGACGTATGCAACACCAGGGGTGTCACACTCGCACTGCCTTTCATAAATAAAATTTACATCAAAAGATTACAATATAATATAAACAACATCTTCTTAATCCTAACGTTAATCCCAGTTGTATCCGAAGCTTACACCTTGGAGTGTCGGGGTCTCCGCTTTTTCAGTCTAACTGCAAATTTATCTGAACTTCTATATTTTTCGTAAATAACTGCCATCTAACCTCCACAAACAAATGCCGATATCGAAGCATTGCAGGTAGACCAGCTGTTAGACTTTTTAGGGCCCAAACTACCGATAACTGCCATAAATGTTCGTATGGCAACCGGGACCGATGGCGACGGCTTAACGATCAGACCAATGCAAATATGTAGCCATATTTATACATACCTACAAATATTTGCACTGAGTGGGAATCGAACCCTCACCTACTACGTTCCTGCCGCGTTCGCTATCGTCACGCATTCACAGAGACTATTAATATATGCAATTATAATATATCCATCCCCATCTCATACATCGATGATTTTTGATATGGCGGGACGATAAAATTTTCATAGAAAACTATTCATAGCTTTTGAAGATTGCATTCACAGATTTTAGAAAAATTAACATTATAATTCGGTTCGGGGGGGCGTAGGCTTTCGAATGTAACACGGTTCATTGGTAACGTCTATAATCTCTGATAGGCTATTTGACTATTTTTTGTTATCGAAAAATGACCACTCTATAATAATATAATGTACTGCTTAGGTGAAATATATTCTTACTACAAATAGTTTTAAAGATACTCGTATTTAATTTCAACAATAAAATTTCTCGCACCGACCGAGAACGCTCCATACAAAATCGTACGTGCTAGTGACGTCACACACCAGTTGCGAGTGGTGCAAATGTATGAAGTGCGAGATAATTTCGCATATATCTCGGTCTATGTTGCATTTACACATATATAGTTGTTAATAAAAGTAATTTGTAATTTAATGAGGAATCTAAAAAGTTATAATTTGGGACTGAATTTGATTGTTTATATTTTGATTTATCTTATTTTGCAAATTTTTATGATAACAAACTAACATATTAAACAGTATTGGAAATAATCCGAAGACCTTGTCAACTAGCCTATTAGGTACTTGTGGATATGGGAAAATGTTATTTTTAAACTATCGCGGTGTGAATTCATAATTATACAAGGTATCGGGACTTCTCGCGAATTAAATCACTTACTATTTCTGCCGACGACGGTTCGGATCGAAACATCGCGGCGTCGGCAGAAATAGTAATTTCCATGTTTTAATTCGCGAGAAGTCCCGATACCTTATATAATTGTAGGAAAATATTATTATAAATTATTTAGCTTTTCACTGACATCCTCGGTTATCTCGACTTTTGGTCATAGATCTTCGATTCTACTCAAACGGGTCAGTATTTTTGTATGGGTTATGTTACCCAAGTTTTTGTTAATTTCGACTAGGTACTTTACATTATTAACGTATATCAAGACTAAAAGTGGTACTAATATCGAGCCCTGAGGTACTCCCTTACTTGGAGCGCCAGAAGATTCGGTGGCATTAACGTTGACTTTTTACAGTCTAACAGGTAGGACTTAGGAAAGCTAAGTGAGCTGTTCAAAACTCCAAAATGACTTAATTTTATTAACAACGTTTTATGCAACACAATCAAATGCTTTTGATAGATCACCGCAGTAGCCAAGTGGTATGGGTAATGGACTGCTGAAACGAGGTCTCGGGTTCGATCCCAGGTTTTACCATGGCACACACCAATGACTTTTCGATACTTTTCGAAGTTATGTGTGTATTTATCGCAGGTTTATAAGTGCCCGGTTAATGGCAATAGGCTCGGCACCTATTACATTGGGACCTAAACACAAAACTGGCTAAATGTGGGTACTAGCACCTCTGCCTACCCCTTCGGGGATATAGGCGTGAGTTTAGGCTATGTTATGTTAGATCACAAAAAATATCAACAACATTTTAATTCTTCTTCATCGTGCAACTTCTACCTGTCGTGTTACCTGTGTCATGGCTTTAGTTCATCCAAACTGTAACCTATGTAATATCTTGTTGTCTGTAAAATGTGAAAGCACTTTATATACCAGCTTCACCCGTGGCAACCTCATATCATCTATTTGAGCCCGTATTACTTTAGTTCTCAAATTTCAGTTTTTTTTATTTTCGATTTTTTAGTTTTCAGATTTTTTGACATTTATGATCACTGCTCAGCTCCCTTAAGTAGTAGCATGATGACATATAGCTTAAAACCTTCGTCGATAAACGGACAATTCAACAAAAATAATTTTTCAATTTAAACCAGTAGTTCCTGAGATTAGCGCGTTCAAACAAACAAGCTTCAGCTTTATAATATTGTTATAGATAATTTTATCATAAATTTTACTAAGGACTAGGAGAATGGATAAATAATAATAATTTGATAGTTCATGTATGCAGCATCCGTGCGGTGCAACGCATCTGAAACGTCGGCAGAAATAGTTAATTCCAAGATATAATTCCCGATACCTAGTATAATTATAAATAATAATAAAAAAATAATAATAATATGATAGTTGATATAAAGTTATCGCGCTTTCTTGTTACAGAAACAAATACTCAGCAGCGCTTCGTTGTATACAGTAACGGAGAGCAAGACGAACGTGGCCGGTCTCGACCAGTCACAATTCTTGCAACTTTTGATCATTTAGGCAATGGCGTAGTATTCGACCACGCTGGCAAAATACGGTAATTAGACTAAGAGTACTTACATAAAGAAGCAGGTTACCGGTATCAGCAGCGGCGCTCATTTAAACTTAGTAGGGTGTATAAGCCTTGTAGATTTCTGTTCTTTTTGAAATCTATACCTAAATTATGGCGCTGAAGAGTTGGTTTGGACGTGCCAATCTCAGTACAAGAACAGTGGGTTTTAATTCAAAAATATTTTTGTATTGAATAGTCCGGTCATCGAGGAAGTTATAGGCTAAATAGCATCACGATAAACGAACTATTTATTACACAAACATTCATTCAATTAAAATCTGTTCACGTACTGAGACTAGAGCGTTCAACCAAACAACCAAACTCTGCAGCTAATCTATATTATATATATGAATATAAATATATATAAATACACATAATATAGATTTCAACAAGAAAGGAAATCAACAAGACATGATTATATCAGGTATTATAAAGAAACATATAGACTATCCACCGTGCAAACTCATTTACACACACGGCACACCCTGCTCCCTGTGCGCTTTACCGGTACGGTAACCGGTTACGACGCTTCAACTCGCACCGCATCGACGCCGGCTTGCCGATACCGGCAACCTGTTTCTTTGTGTAAGCAAGCACCCAGGGGCCCTAGACAAAGTTACATTCTATTAGCGATATCGTCAATGGAAAGTTCTAAAATATATGGAAGTGACATTATTATTGAAATCGAATAGAATCGACATCTTCTTACCACTACTTCTATAGAAATGCGTAGACAAGTTGCATATTTTGACCGATCCTATCGCTCGTTTTCGAATTTCTCGATGGAAACCGCAGCGAATGCTAAACCTCTATCGCTAGCGAATAAAATGTCGATTTACGTATACAGAAGTAAGTGATTGTAAGTGCCGAACTGCATTTCATTCAGTTTACTACTTGTTTCTGCATTACCTTTTTGAGTAATTCGCCTTTAATTATTAAAACACATGCATTGCTTACTGTGGGCAGCTCACAATGAATATGTTTGGCAGAGACGGCAAAGGCGTTATATATCCCGGTGAGACTTGGAAAAGGTCGATGAAATGTCGGAAAGTTTATTCATTGAGCATATCCGACTTAATAAGTCAACGTTTAAAAATCTTTGCGTGGAATTAAGAGCTTCCACTCCATTGAGAGGGTCTCGGGTGACACCTTTGGGAACAACGGTAAGACAATGCGGAATTGAACAACATCACTTGTTAAGTTTTATTGTAATGCTTTGAAATTACCTACTATACTTACTTATTCATCTTATTTCAGGTGTTTTGTGCCCTTAGTTTTTTTGTCACTGGTTCGTACCAAAGCATCGTAAGTGTTAGTCAACACCTGACCCATCAAACTACGAGTCGGTGCATCAAACAAGTGGTTGATGCCCTCAACCACAACTCCATAACGGGGAAATACAAGTGCTTTGGGTTATTGAAGGCATGTTTGAGATTTCTGTTGAAATACAGGGTGGTACTACATTATCATCCCTAACAGACTAGCAGGATAACGCTTGCATGGTGTGTATTGCACAACATTACTATTAAGGCTGCATTACCAGCCCTAAGAGATATTCCAAGCTATGGCTGTGAATGAAGAGCGATGCTACATATATCATTTGTAAAACAATGTCGTAAATTTACGTTGTAATTATGTAAGTAAATAAAAGAAAACATGATTAAAAGTGAAATACACCAATTTTATTTATTTAGAAAATACACCACATAATACACCTTCGGGGATTTTTAGACGTAATAATGTATATTAAACCAGTTAATTCTTATAATACTTATTCAGACTTACAGTTTTGATTAGACTAAATCAGCCTAGTTTTTATTTGACTAATTTACATTGACATTTTCTATACTCCTCTCAGGTAGGTACTATAACTTAGATTAGGGGTAAATCGGCTGTGTTAAGTCAACCACCAGTGCCGCCAGCAGGCTGACGTATGATAAAAGCTTTTTCTGTTGATTTCCAGTCAGCCCACTGTTAAAAGTATTCATAAATCAGCTTACATATTAGTCCCCTAAATGATGTTTAGTTTGTTACTCTAGGCATTCAATGAATAGGGGAGGATATATTAAAACTGGCTGTACAAACTCTAGTTTCAGTATGCTACACACCTTTTTCCATTTATCCGGTATCTTATTTGCACCACTGCCAATGGACTTTAGTATACGTTCCAACTCCTGCCAAAGCTGGTCCGCCCTTATGCGACTTGAAGTCCTGGCTGTGGTCGGGTAAGATCACCGAGGCTGAAATATGATTGATAAATGAGTTCACTCAATATTTTATTGTACATACATACATACATACATAAAATCACGCCTGTCTCCCATAGGGGTAGGCAGAGATCACGGATCTCCATTTGCTACGATCCTGACATACTACTCTCGCTTCATTCACTCTCATTACATTCTTCATGCACGCTCGTCGGTTTAGAGTACTCCTGACCTGCCCCTTTTCTAAAACTTCCCCGATTTGGTCCAGGTATGTGCGCCTAGGTCTTCCCCTTCCGACGGTACCATCCACACTCGCCTCATACACCTGTTTCGTTAGTCTTCTTTCATTCATTCTCTCAACATGACCAAACCATCTCAACATTCCTCTCTCAATTCTCATCACTACATCTTCTATCACTCCACATCGTTCTCTTATCACGCTATTTCTCACTCTATCTTTCAAGGTCAAGCCACACATACTTCGCAACGCACGCATTTCTACTGCATTCACTCTACTCTGATGCTTTTTCTGCCACACCCAACTTTCACTACCATACATAAGAGTCGGCACCAATACTCCTCCATGTACAGCCAGTCGTGCCTTTTCGGACACTTTCCGGCTGCTCATAAAGTTGTGTAGTGCCCCATTCACTCTATTTCCAGCCATCACTCTCCTTTCAACATCTTCTTCATGCTTTCCATCTCTCGTAAACAATGTTCCCAAATATATGAACTCATTCACTTGTTCCACTTTTTCTCCATCTATACAAATCCTACACTCTGTCACGCATTCATCTCTTTCAAAAACCATAACTTTTGTCTTACTAACATTCACTTTCATTCCTTTCCTCTCAAAAGCTTCATGCATAGTTGTTACCATCTCCTGCAACTCATCTGCCGATGACGCCAGTAAAACCAGATCATCAGCATAAAGAAGACATTTGACGAGTAAATTCTTCATTCTTAAACCACATTCTTTATCTTTCAAATCTTGCAAACAACTGTCCATGAATAAGTTAAACAGCCATGGTGACGCTACACATTCCTGTCTAACCCCCTTTTGGACACTAAACCATTCAGTGTATGACCCATGTATCCTCACGCAAGCTCTGGAGTTCTCATAGAGAGACTTCACAGCTCGAATAAGGTTGCTGCTCACCCCATACATAGACAGTACCGACCAAAGTTCATTCCTCACCACTTTGTCATAGGCCTTTTCCAAATCCACAAATACGCAATAGACCTTTTGACTCTTGGCCAAAAATTTCTCGGCTATGCTTCGCAATGAAAAGACCTGATCCGTACATCCCATTCCCTTTCTAAAACCCGCTTGTGCATCCCATATTTTCTCATCGGTTTCTTTCATAACTCTCTCAATCAACACTTTCGCATACAGTTTGCCGACGACGCTGAGTAGGCTAATGCCCCTGTAGTTTTTGCAGTCTTGATGCGAGCCCTTTTCTTTGTAAAGTGGAACTATAACGGCCTTACACCAATCACTTGGTACACGACCGCTAACCCAACATATGTTGAAAAGGCGGCACAACTGACTTGCTACAAGGCCCTGTCCAGCCTTCAGCATCTCGACTGTCACCTTATCATATCCCGCTGCTTTACCAGCTTTCATACTTCTTAATGCACTCACAACTTCATTCATACTAATACCACTTTTATCAGCATCAACATAGTCATCCATCACCGAGGTTAGTACATGTACATCATCCTCTCTTTCAAACAAGCTTTCAAAATAGTCCTGCCATCTTTTTAACACACATTCCTCACCTTTTACAATACTTCCATTCTGGTCTCTAATAGCGTTCAGCTCGGAGCTCTGTGTTTCTCCTCTGGCTAAACGAATGGACTTCCAAAAGAACTTAATGTTTGTCTGGAAATCCTCAGATAACCTTTCATCAAACACGTCTTTTTGTTCCTTTTTCTTTCTAGCAATCACTCCTTTCACTATCCCTTTCAGTCTTCTATATTTATCTTTCGCTTCATCCACATTCTCAATGGTAGCTTGCTGCATTCTCTCATTAGCTCTGACTGAGAGCCAGTCAAGCCACGCTTTCTTTTTCTCACATACCAACTTTTGCACTTCTTTATCCCACCAATCATGCTTCACCCTTTGCACTTTACTTCTTTTACTTATACCACATACTTGGGAAGCCACACTCACAATCTCATCTTTGAATACCTTCCATAACTCCTCAATCTCACAAATACTATCAAGATCATGAAACCTTTCAGTCAATTTGCTTCCATACTCCTCTCTCACTTTATCTTCTTGCAAATTTTCTACTTTTATTCTTTCCAGAACACTTATGGGGTCACGCCTTCTACGTCTCCATCCTTTAAAGAGATCACTTATACGGCACATAACCAAAAAGTGGTCTGTATGGATACCCACACCGCGATATACCCTAGCGTCTAGAATATGTTTTCTCAATCTTTCATCCACTATTACAAAATCAATCATACTTTTCCTGACATTCTTCGCTTCTCTTGTATACATATGAATCCTTTTGTGTCGAAACATCGTGTTTGACACACAAAGGTTCCATTCCAAACATACTTCAAGCAAACCTTTACCATTTTCGTTGACTCTTTCATCTCCGTACTTGCCAAGAACCCTTTCAAATCCATCTCGTTTCAGTCCTACCCATCCATTAAAATCACCTAACATTATTATTCTTTCATTATCCTTACATTCTCTTAATACATCTCTTAAACTCTCCCAAAACTGTTCTCTTTCTTCTTGTCCTTCCTGGGACGTATTCGTACCGGAGTCTACAGGAGCATAAACCCCTACGACAAAAATACGAGTGAGTCCCACTTTCATTCTCATCCACATCAGTCTAGCATTCACACATTCGAATATATTCACACACTCAGCCATTCTAGCAGATAGGATGACACCAACTCCCTGGCAAGCTCTGTCAGTATTGGGTACTCCCGACCAGTACGCGGTGTAGGGTCCGTGCTTGGTGGTGTCACATCCTTTCCTCTTCGTCTCATTCACACAAAGCACATCAATCCTTCTTTCATCCATCATCTTACAAACATCATTCATTTTTTCTTCCATTCCTCCTCCAACATTCAACGTAGCAAAACGGCTCTCCGTGAGCCACTTTTCGCCCCCACGGGAAACGAGACGTGACGGGTGGCGTACCGCGTCGCCGCCATGCGGATGATTAATTTTTGGAATCATCATTGCGTTCCCACGAGTCATAGGGAAAATATGGTCCACCCCCGCAGAGCCCGAGAGAATAATGTACTAGTGTAATGTCGTACTTTATTGACGGGTAACCCCCACTTAGTGAAGTGCCCTGTGCATAACAAACAGACACAGACTATAAAAAAACGTCTTGAAATAAGATAAATCGATCAATTGTTTTCAAATCGATTATTTGTAAATTGATTTATTTTCTTTTCGACAGCTGCCTTAGATTGTAAGTATGCACGTGTTAGTGAAATTTAATTTTAAAACGCATAGTTAATAACGTCTACGTCAAGTTTAAATCAAGAGTTATGAACAAATATACTTGGAAAATCACATTTATTTATTTAACAAACTAGCTAGGTTATTCGGTATACAAATTAAACAAGTAAATTGATTAATATTATTTATTACACTGATTCATCAGACTCTTCTTCATAAGTTACACTAGACTCGTCAGTTGAGTCCTCTGTTGCACGAATAATCAATTCTTGTTCTATACATTGTCAATTGCAACATCTCGATCCCAATCAGATATTATTATTTTTCTTGTTCTCTCCAAGACACTGGCCCAGTTTTCAGGAGTCACATC
Organism: Eilema griseolum; assembly: GCA_963662185.1. Lineage (NCBI taxonomy): Eukaryota > Metazoa > Arthropoda > Insecta > Lepidoptera > Erebidae > Eilema > Eilema griseolum. The sequence goes on along the minus strand of OY759230.1, from coordinate 20,659,782 downwards.
ACCACACGCACTATTTAATAATTGCATCATTTTATTCGCTGTAAACGGCAGCGTTGTGTTGTTTCTTGCTGCCTTCCCTTTGATTTGTGCCCATATTAATTCGATGGCATTGTACTGACAGTGATTCTAATATCAGTATGTCCATATTCAGATGCCATTACATCGACGACGTATCTTTTAGGTTGACGTTTCGAATTTAAAATTCTTATTAGTTCTGCTTTCAATAATGAATTAGTCACATCCTCGCCATTATCACGAAGCTAGTTAATAATCTCGTCTTTGGTATTAGATTGCGTTGGCTTTTTATTTATTTGCCGTGAATGATAGGGCGCGTTATCCATAAATATAATTGAAGGTTCTTCTAGTAATGTCAACATTTCCCTGAACCAATTTTCATATACTTCTGAATTCATCTCTTCATGATAGTCGCCGGATTTTTTGAATTTGAAAGTGAGTAGAGCAATCTGATACAAATCCTTTTGCACTGCCTGCGTGGCAAATTATCAGGCGTTCTCCCTTGCCTATAGGTACAGCCGAAGTAGACGCTGCAGTGTCGTCAGTCCACAATTTCGATATAGTATGATTAGCATTGAGCCAAGTCTCGTCGGTGAAAACCACATTCGACCAGTCTTCGATTTGTTTAGCTTTTCTTAGGAAGTCACATCGAGCCAGCGCTATGTCATGGCGTTCCAATAAGATTTTTCTCTTTTCAGACTTTTTGAAATAAAATCCAATTTGTCTCAGCACTTTAGCTAGCGACGATTTTTGGCCACCGAACAAACCACTATTCCTCAGTGAAATTACCATTCTTCTTAAGAGTCGAAATTTCTTTACGTTGGTAGTACTCGTATATATGACGACGAATAGCATCGGCGTCGAAATCGTCAATGTTTGTAACTTTACAGGGCTGGCGTTTTTTCTTGGGTGTAGAGAGCGTATTATGCTGCATACCACTGCTGCCGTATGCTTCTTTGGCAATTTTTGTAACTGTTGGAACACTGATTCCTAAGGCGGCAGCTACACGGTTTCGAACCTGCGATATTGGTAGTAGCGGTGCACCATTACGACATTCCTTCTCAAAGTATTCTTGAAGGCGTCTCACAAACTCCCTCGATTGTCCTTTTAACACAGTTCCTTTCGGCATATTGAGAACTTAAGTATGCTCAACTGAAGAATTTACGTATCGATAAGGAGGAATATAAATACTCAACTCAACTTATGATATTGTAAAAGAATACACAATGAACCGAAAAACAGTGACTGTGACACAAGCGTCGCATGGCAAGTAACAACAATATGGCGTCGCCGGGTCAGTGACGCAATGTGTTATGATATTGCTAGTGATAACCTGTTTATAATGCGCTTATAGCTTATATTTTTTATATGTATAAATAGTATAGTTTTATTGTTTTATTATTTATTTATTTCTTTTTTAAAAACCTGATAAATGCTAGTTAATATTTATATTAAATTATGTCGATGTATTAAATCGATTGAAAGTTGTTCTTAAATAAAATCGATAATTATTTTGAATGGAATCGGTAACGTGCGAGGGTGTCACTAATTTCGAACTGTCTCAAACTGTCAAAAAGAAAATAAACGAATGGACAGAGTATAGTGCACCTTTCCATATACTCCAAGAGAGTGGAAAATTGCTCTGCGCTTGCTCTCGGTCTATAGCTTAAGTTGTGGAATACTTTTAATTAGGTATAACATGTTCACAAACTTTCACGCTTCTATTATTAGTATTTTAATACTTATTAACTCTTGATCCTCCCGCGTAGAAAAACTAATTTGAATCTGTTGACAGTGACAATACTTATGGAATTGGTCACATGAAAACGAAAGTTCATAGACAAAAAGTAGAGGGTGTCGACCCAACGAATAGCATATATGAATACGAAATGTGACTAACTTTGTCTACTAATTGTTTTTAGTTTGTTGCTCTAAGCAACAGACTAAAAACCATTTAGGGGACTAATATGTAAGCTGTCTATGAATACATTTTACAATAATCATAATGTTAAATAAAATTTTCATAATAATATTATAATTTATAATTTTAAGGTGTGGGCTGACTGAAAATCAACAGAAAAAAGCATTAATCATATGTCAGCATGCTGGCGGCACTGGTGGTGGACTTAACACAGCTGACTTACCCCTAATCTAAGTTAATAGTACCTACCTGAGAGGAGTATAGGAAATATCAATGTAAATTAGGAAAGTATGAATTATTTATATAAGAATTAACTGATTTAATCTAATAATAATACATTCCCGAAGGTGTCTTATTTAGTGTATGCTTATTTTCAAAATAAATATGGTTTATTTCACTTTTAAATCATGTTTTCTTTTATTTACATAATTACAACGTAAATTTACGACATTGTTTCATACCAATGAAATATGTAGCATCGCTCTTCCATGAAATACTGGGTGGCGCAAAAGTAAAGACCCTATTTGGTTCGGCTATAACATTTTTTCTAAATTAGAAAACTAGATTTAGGTTTTTTTAAATGTATATTTGTACCATTAAATTTCGTACCATTAGGATTTAAAGATGATGTCTTTTAAATGGTGACCTCCAGAGTTGATACACATTTGAGCCCTATTTATGACATTTTGCATAACTTGCCGTGACACTTCCTGCGATATGTTCGTTATTTCTTGACGAATGTTTTCTTTTAGAGCTGCGAGAGTCTGTGGCTTGTTCACATACACCCGAGATTTCAAAAAACCCCAAAGAAAGAAGTCTGGACTGGTCAGATCGGGTGATCTTGCAGGCCAAGGCAAATCGCCAAAACGAGAGATAACTCGGCCTGGAAAAGCGTCCACTAAGAACATTGACACAATTATTCCACGTTCTTGGGGAGTAAAACGGTCCATGTTTATTTTCAGTGTATTTTACATTTGTTCACTACACAATTTTCAACAACAGAAGTACAGAAAATGTCATATAAAAAAAATAAAGGTATTTTCTTTAGTGCCAGTACTTTTGCGCCACCCAGTATATATCATTATTCACAGCCATAGCTTGGATGTCGCTTGGGGCTGGTAATGCAGCCTTAATAGTAATGTTGTGCAATACACAGCATGCAAGCGTTATCCTGTTAGCCTGTTAGGGATGATAATGCAGTACCTTCCCTGTATTTCAACAGGCATCTCCAATGCCTCTGTTCCGTTTTGTTAGACTATTAGTTCGATTGGTCGACTATCCGGAAAAAAAATTCTGGTCTGTTAGATTACTCGAAAAATCTTTTTTTTGTTAGATTAATCTAACAGACCGGAATAGGAAATCCGTTCTGTTCAGCCCTCTCAGACAAATATTTTTCGATACGTTATAAAGCCAAGATTTTCTATTAGCATCATAGCAAAGAAAATATGATCATGGTAAAATTGTTATGCATTAACATGACTATACGCACTTTCACTCTCGATAAGTTGTTAAGATATTTAAAATATTGGAAAAGGGCAACTTACGCTAGGGCCTAGGGCTATACGAGTGTCAAATTGTATACCAGACAAAAACAGAGCGAACGAACAAATAATGAAAGACCAGCTGCCCACAGTAAGCGCAACGCATGTATTTTAATAGGTACCTAATTAAAGGCGAATTACTCAAAAGATAATGCAGAAACAAGTAGTAAACTGAATAAAATGCAGTTCGGCACTCACAATCACTCATTTCTGCATACACACATCGACATTTTATTCGCCAGCTTTAAAGGTTTAGCATTCGCTGCGGTTTCCATTTCCATCAAGAAATTCGAAAACGAGGGATAGGACCGGTCAAAATATGCAACTTGTCTACGCATTTCTATAGAAGTAGTGGTTCGAAGATGTCGATTCGATTAATGGAATCGAGTGATTTTAACATTGTCTAGCAATTTTGTTTCGTTATCCGTGGATCACGTGACATCCACATATAAAGTCACTTTCATACATTGTAGAACTTTCCATTGACGATATCGCTACGATAACTTTGTCTACGGCCCCAGGCAGTAGGAAGCAGAAAAAGGTAGGCTACCTAGCTCTTGCATGTAGTATATTTTCATTCAAGGTAAATTTTTTTGGTAGACGAGTCAGTGAAATTGGAAAAAACACAAGTTTCAAAATTTTCAATAATTAATTTTTGAACATATTCTTTTGGTTTGGGCAATCCTATTGATTTGTATTCAGCAACACATTTTACTTCCTAAATATTATTTTTCTTTCGGTAAACAGATGGTGATGGTTATATTCTCAAAACTCTTGTTAGTCAACATAATGGGAGTATTTTTAGATTTGCAATGTAGGTTAATAAATTGGTATAAGAACTAAGAAAAAGTTTGTGTGTACATAATTACTTAAATAAAGGAGAAATAATGGTGACAAACTATTGTACTTTCATGAAATACAGTGTGTAAGGACAGAAGCAGATAACGGGGTCGGCCTTATCCCGCGAAGAGAAAGGTGCTGTTACGTACTTACGTGTATTTACGTTAGTAGGTTTATGAATTCGCCCCTTCGACATGCATTGTTAGTTACCACTATAGAGAATTTTCGTGGATAAAAAAAAAGTCGAGTGTCCAAGCTAGTACGGACTGGGTGCTTCTATTTCACTCCACTAAGCGTCTTTACTTACTAATGGGGCAAAGTAAATGTAAAAAATAAATGTCTACATTGCCTCATAATGCAGTCACCAATCCTAATGAGTGACCAATGCAGGCACCAATCCTAATGAGGACGAGTGCACCAAGAACTTTACTGGTATAATTTGCTCCACCATTATCAATTAGTGGGATAAAATAGATATACTATTTTTAATATTTCGCTTATCCTTATTACTGGTGAAGCTTAGTATGGCATAGCGGAAACACCTTGCAGACGCGGGATCCTATACTATAATTTGTATTGCATATTTATTTAATCAATCTTGTCAACAGCCTCAAGTACAATCAAACAGAAGGAGTCTTGCTGGACCGTAGTATCGGTCCTGCATCAAACTGGAAATGGCACACTCTAAATGACCCTCCAGTTTTACAACAGGTCATGATTGATACTCAGATGCCTCTAAAAGACCCTAAAATATTGAAAATGGGAGGACCAGCGGATAATAGAACTCGACCGGATAATGAAGAGATGTTGGCAATTGAATTCGACAATTTCATTAAAGAAAAAAGCAAGAAGTTAACACAAACTTTTAAACCATTTCAAATACGAATGAAAGCTTTAAAAATAAATGAAAACTTTTCTCTTAAAGTGTTGGATCAAGCCACAATTTATCTAATTTTTAGGGATGGTTCTGCTAACTTGAAAGTTAATATTGGTATGATATTAGATCATAAAGAAATCGTTGACACCGATACTGCTGAACTTGGTGAAGTTTCCAACAGCTTAGAGCGTTTACCGGCGCGTACAGATAGCCTAGCAGCTTTACAACGTAGTGTTGCACATGCGCGACGTTTTGATAGAATGCGTACTGAAAGAGAACATCGTTTGCGTCACCCAGAACCATGTCTGAGTGCTGATGAATTAGGTAAAGCTGCATCACGACCCTTAAAACCTCCACTTAGAACATTACCAACATCTCCAAAAGGAAGCATCGAACAGTGTAAATGCAGTAGAAAACAGTCGTCTAGTTTATATTACAGTACTCAACTACTGTAAAAAGTTCATTACGGACTTCGTTTTGACAGATATTTCTTTGTTTAAAGTTTTATGGCCATTTTTTTAAATCGTGTCCAAGTTACAAAATGGAATGAAATAATAGGTGAAATAAAAATTGGTGTTGCATAAAAAAAAGAATGATTCGCTATTCTTAAAAGAGCATTAAAATAGCTACAGTTACCCTATGAATATACAAGTTTGGAAAATAAAAATACCTACTTGGACACGAGAGTGGATTAGCCATCCACTTTGTAACTTTTATTTACTTTTAATAGTTTTATTTTTATAAGTATTATATTATTAATAAATAAAATAGTACATTTTTACTGAAAGATTTTCATTTATTTGGTTATAAATAAACTTTAAAATAATATTATAGTAGAGCTAAGATAAGCCATACATTTTTTGTATTTTGTGAAATTATAACCATTTTGTAACTAAGTATTTGGTAATTTAGCCCGTGTAACAAGCATCTAATGATGTTGATTATTTTTTTATGTTTAACGTTTTTTTTTACAATTCAACGCAAAGTAAATAAAATAAGGTATTCACTATCAAAATCAGTAAAATTTAAAGAAATTGTAACAGTAAAACATAAGACAATTACAAAATGGATAGCTTCAGTTACAAAATCGAAAAGGTAAAGCTTAGTTTACCCTGATAAAAAATACTGCAAATCAGTACTGAAATAGGAAGGGATAAACCATGAACGACGGTAATTTATAAAAGAAAATGAAACTATGCTATTTTATTAATCAACTCCTTTTATTTCTATTCAGAGTTTTAATCAGTTCAGTCTCAAAAAATCTATCTACGTAAAGACTGTCTTACGGTAGTGAATCTAAAATTATTATATAACAAATAGATAAATATCAAATACAACACTCAGTAATTAGAAGTTTTTACTATTATAATACTGGTAACGTTAGGTTGCATTAGCAAAATCACAGATTTAACTTAAAAATCAATTAGACTTCTAAAAAATAACAAATCAATTAAAGCAGTTTTAAATAGCTCACACTATTGAATTCAAACTAACTAAAGAAACAATACTAACTAAAAAACAATTAGGTACAAATTACCCGTATGATCTAGTACTTACGTAGTGTACGAGAATATATTGATCAATCATTATATCATCAGCTTTATTGAAGATAATTAGAGAACAGGCACCACACATATGGGAATCTAGCACCTAAGCACTCGTAGAGATGAATCAAAAGAGCCCAAGCCATTTTCCAACTCCAGCATTAGACCCTGATTACCATACAGGATCATAGTACTCGTTAATACCATTCAAACGATCCCAAACTCGATCGTCTTTTTTCCTTGGTGCAGTTGGGTAGTACGTAGAACAGGGGGCCAATTCGCCTATTTTATGTTAACGTACAAGATTGTAGCGACACCATAGATATGAGATTTTGACTGAAAAAGAAAATTTTGTGCGCCAAGTTGATTAATCTCATCGTAGTGTCTTTACTGTGGTCTCACCGGTGTGGTGTTCGAAACTATAAAGCCAAAAATTGCCACATCAGTGAAATTAAAATGACACATGAAATAAATTCAAAATGCACGTGCTTTCTTATTTTCTTTCTTATAGTAGCTCATTATAAACGTATTTGTTGATACAAATGTACAAACATGGCAATGACCACTTAATTTACCCATAATTCACTTTAAAAATGAAATTAAGTATATACTTGCCACTATAAAAAACAGTGACACTGACTAATGACATTACTGACGTACGTAATATGCGTTATTTCCTTAGATTCATCCTCTTATATACTCTTTGGATTCATCTAAGATTATTTCGAATGTTATTGAGATGTTACTACGCATTTTCATAAACAAAAGATGTTATATAGTTGAATATAAATACAAGTATCACCACCCCATCTCATCGGCAGAGTGTCGCAAGACTCGCAAAAGGCGACTAACGGGAAAAAACCCACACGCTATCACTGCAAGAGAAGGAAAACTCGAAATAAAACCCTGTTTCATCCTGTCTGGCCAGCGTGGAAATAGTTGGCCAAAGCCTCTCAACATTGGGAGAGGCCTATGTACAGCAGTGGACTGCGATAGACTAATATAGAAAAATGGATAGAGTTATATAGAAACACAAAAGATATTTGTGCATTATTGTATACATATGGTGGAAATAATAAGATTGGGACAGTCGGAGCCGTTAGTCCGTATCTTTAAGGACATTGCAGAAGAATTCATGATCCAAGGTACGAAAAAGCACCAGTATCATCAGACTAAACCCCTCTGATTAAATTAAAAGTGAGTAACAAAAAAGACTTTTTATATTTATAATATTTGTCACTCTGTCCATTATTTATTAACAAGTGCCTGCTTAACAAACGCCTGGCTTTCCTGCAGGTGATGAATAACTCTCATCCTCTGTTTTCAAATGATCTTGAACCTAGAAACAATGAAAGAAATATTATGTTAACACAATAAATTATAAGTTTTCTTTGTACATTCTTAGTACCTATGTTTAAATAGAGACCTAAATATAAATTAACTGTAATACCTTCTTTTTTTTCAGGTATCCAAGACTAATATACAAGACTGATTTTTGATAATTTAACTAAGCTATATCTAATATAAAAATATACATCAGCCATTATGTTTTTTACTTTTAAATACTATTTACCTTGGTAACTGATATTATAAAAGTAAGATTAAAAATTCATTTGTAACTGTTCTACGATATACAAATGATTTCTGGACAATGTCACTAATAAAGTTATATGTATTGAAAAAATATGTAAATACCTACTTACTATATATAAATATATAATTATTCCCAACTCAATTGATGTCGGCTTTCTAGTGTAACTAAGATATGGCTAAACTTTAACAATTTCAATGAAGTGACTGCCATCAGACCTCCACAAATAATTGGTGATATTGAAGATCTGTAGTAAGAATAGTCAGACAGCGACTGTTCGTCGTAAGAATATATTATTATAATATTACTGCGGACAAACTAATAGTGATAATAGACCAGTGTTTAGGTACTTCATCATCAACATCTTGGAAATATGCACATGAGAGTGCTTCTTCCATTATATTATGTAATTCTTATAATAATTAGAAGTTAATATATATATATATAGTATAGAATATGAAAAATTACATACATAACATAACACAAACTCACGCCTAAATCCCTGAAGAGGTAGGCAGAGGTGCTAGCACCCACATTTCGTTGGTTTATGTTTAGGTCCCAATGTAATAGGTGGCGACCCTATTGCCATTAACCGGGCACTTATAAACCTGCGATAAATACACACAAAACTTCGAAAAGTCATTGGTGTGTGCCATGGTAAACCTGGGATTGAACCCAAGACCTCGTCTCAGCAGTCCATTACCCGTACCACTAGGCTACCGCGGTTTTTTGTAATGTGTAAATAACCAACTGACTTGGAATTCCTTGGTTGGTGCTCCGATGGGAAATTAACAAATTTATGGTAGGTATAGGGATAGATGGTTTAGTGCCTCTGTGACTTGTCTCACAGCTTTTGACACTGCAGTCTGTGTGGATTATGAAATGAACTGTGACCTAATAATGTTTGGTAGGACCCTGTCCCATAAATAACAGGAATATCAGAAGCTGAAATAAAAAGTAGGTATCAGAAAATGTCCAAGTGATGGTTAGATAATTTAAATTTAAAAGCATTTTACATGATGACATTTTAATTTAATTTCTTTCTTATCTCCATCATCACAGAACTTCCATCATTTCTCTGCTCTGATGGAATAATGTTACGGTTACTACTATCCTCACAATCCTGTGATGCAATTTGTCTCGCAGAGCTATGAGCTTTTAACCGTTTTAATACATTCCTCTTTATTCGATGCAAACTTCTTTAATATAATTAATCTATGATTCAATCAAACTATAATAAGCAAAGCCAAGATTGCTGTTTTATGTTAGGTATACTTCGAGACATATATTTTGGACCTAAAATGTGTTCTATACACGCATCACTTGTTTCATACTTAGGCGTCTTCTGAGAAAAGAACGGCGTGCTACGACGGTGGACTTGCTCAAATTCACCAAACAACTCGAGTATAGATTATTACAATACTATCAGCACGCGCCTAGGCTTTATTTGTCTCACGACTCAAGTCCAAGATATGTGTACGCAGGTATACCTGACGTACAAGTCGCAGCGGTACGATTGACATACTATAATAGCTGTCAAAAAAACGGTAGTCTGCTAACTTAAATTCACTGGAGTATTATTATCTCAGCGGCGTTGATTCGTATTGGTGCCAACCTAAACGGCCAAAATAGCCATATTGCCATATTAGCGAAATTAAATGTGTCAATTGACAATTATTCAAAATTTCAACATGCATATAAGGTAAAAGCACCAATAGCGGACACTAACCCAATGGATATGAATACTTTTGAAATAAATCCGTTATTTTAAGATAGGAACCACATGGTTTACCAGACTATTGACTTAAAAGACGCCTAATGGCATCTATAATACATGTTCAAAAATTCGTAACACTATTCCAACTGAATTTTGAGTTGCTGACGGTTGACATCAACTAATGTGAGCTAGTGAACACGGTCGTGTTGTTTCTTAAGATTTTTGTTAAGGGTGCTGATTTTAACAGGTGTGATCATTTAATTGTTAAATGTATGGATGTTTTCTTTAATACTTAGGCCCATTGCCTACCTACGTATTTTGGTTTGATTTTCTAGCAGATTTAAGCCATGTTCTCTATGGGTGCCAAAAAATGTAAAATTGTTCTTTCTTATATTCGTGATGAGCGTCATCTATTACCGCGAAAAGACACGTTTTAAATAAATAAATATTCCACGACATTCTACACAACGCTATCTAGACCCATGGTAAGCATAGCTTAAATAGCTTGTGTTATGGAATCTAGAATGCGGATAAACATACTTAGATACTTTTTTTTTGTAAATAAATACATATTATACAAATATTTGCACTGAGCGGGAATCGAACCCGCACCCCCTGCATAGCAGTCGAATGCTCTACCGCTACGCCACGGAGGTCGTCATTAGTTATTAGTTAAGCAAGTGTCATTAAGGTTAAAACCAATTAATTCCCTTTGTGAAACCGCAGTAGACTAGTGATGTGGGTAATGGACTGCTGAGACGAGGTCTCGGGTTCGATCCCAGGTTTTAGCATACACCGTGACTTTTCGATGGTTTCGAAGTTATGTGTACACGCATTTTATCGCAAGTTTATAAGTGCCCGGTATTAACCGGGTCCCAATGGCCACCTATTACATTGGGACCTAAACATAAACTGGCAAAATGTGGGTGCTAGCACCGCTGCCTAACCCTTCAGGGATATAGGCGTGAGTTTATATCTATACTAATATTGTAACGCTGCAGAGTTTGTTTGTTTGTTTGAACGCGCTAATCTCTGGAACTACTGGTCCGATTTGAATGATTCTTTCAGTGTTGGGTAGTCCATTTATTGAGGAAGATTTTAGGCTATATATCATCACGCTACTATTTATGGGAGCGGAGCATTGATAATAAATGTTAACAAATCCGGCAATTTTTCATACATATTTTGAAGACTAAAACATACGGGCTCAAAGGGATATGAAGCTTCAAAATATACCCCGGGCGAAGCTGGGGTGGGTCAGCTAGTTATGTTGTAAATGGATTTCACTCAAATATGAATTGTAAATAATTTATTTTAACAAAAAAAGTTGCCGATTTTTAGTTTGTATTTCGCACGAAGCAAAACGTGTCAAGCCCTTTTATTTGATAAGTGCCCATATTGAGAGAGTTGAGAAAAAAATGTACTCCGTCATTTTGTAGCGGCAGCCATTTGGGACCGGTTTTTTTTCAAACATAGTTAAGAACACTCCCGACTAATATACCTTTCAAACAAAAAAAATGTTCAGGAGCTACGATGCCACAGACAGACACACACATACAAAGAGATATGTCAAACTTATAACACCCCGTCGTTTTTGCGTCGGGGGTTAAAAAGATTTTAAATAGTTTTTACAGAATAGTTTCAGAAGTACAGAGTTGGCGAGTAACTTCTGGCAGTAGTGCATTTTGGTTGCTCGCCAAAGCTGCCAAGGAAAACTTCTGCCAGTCTTGCCTCCATCGCCGCTACAAAAACCCGGCTGTAGTCTGGCCCATGGCGCTAAGGAGAAAGCCGATCTCTTGGGTTATCTCTTCACGTCAAACTCGACTATGATGACGGGAATGGCGAGCCACCTATTATTTCCTGTGGTGCTTCCATGACCGAAGTAAAAATCACGCAACGGGTGGTCCGGCGAGAATTTAAGTCTCTAGATGTTCGAAAGTCGAGTGGGCCAGATAGCATACCGGCGATAGTGCTTAAGCACTGCGCCCCCGAGCTGTGCTCTGTACTTGCATGCCTTTTCGCACTCTCTTACTCCGCGAGACAAGTCTCGGCCTCGTGGAAGGCTGGTGACAGGCAAGATCCGTCCAATTACAGGCCTATCGCTATCACCTCCCTTCTCTCGAAGGTGATGGAGCGTATTATCAATACACAGCTCCTGAGATACCTTGAAGGATCGATCGATCTACTGAGCGACTGACAGTACGACTTTCAACACCGTCGCTCTACTGGTGACCTTCTTGTGTATCTCACAAACCGATGGGCTCAAGTCATCGAGAGTCAGGGTGAGATTGAGGTCGGTGACAATCACGAACACTCTCTGGAGTATCCGATTGGAGACGACTAAACCTAGTCCAATTCAACCCCACTAAGACCTATGTATATTCACCGCTAAGAAAACCTCATTCATTGTAGGGCCGCAATTCCTGGGCACACCGGTTACCATTTCCTCGAGTATCGGGATCCTTGATGTCGATATCTCCAGCGAAGTCCAGTACCGCAGTCATTTGGAGTACAAGGTTAAGTTGGCATCAAAGAACATAGCTCAACACAGCGAAGAAGTACTTCACTGCAGGGCAGCAACTTCTTTATAAAGCACAGGTCTGGCCCCACATAGAGTACTGCTATCGTCTTTTTGCCGGAGTGCCTTCATACCAGCTTGCCTCCTTCGACTCAGTGCCTTTGCATTGAGGCTGGTCGACAATCCCATACTCGCAGGTGATGTGGAACCTATCCGCCTTAGGAGGGACTTTGCTTCGCTGTGTGTGTTCTACTACTTCTATCATGGTATGCTCGCAATAGATAGGAAATTCATCGCCACACATTGCAACCTGCGACGGTGCGCACTGTGCTGTATGAAAGAAACGTTATCCCACGCACACTCAAGCTGTGGAATAAACTCCCTGCTGTGGTTTTTCCATGTTAAGAACATTCCTGTTTCTTCAGGGTTCGGTTACACGTCCATAGGCCACGGTAACCACTTTCCATTAGGTGAACCGTGTGCTTGTTTGCCACCTAAGTGTTAATACTTATTCTTTTACATATCTACACCCTTTTTACATTTATAAAAAAAAACTACTTTTTACAATGGGTATGAAGTTTCTATGGGTCTATTAAGCTGTATGTATATTTTGTGTGTGCGTAATTATTTATATCATTAGGGAGCTGTAAGAGATATATTTATATCGATTACCTTGAATATCTAGGAATGTAAGTATTTATGCCTAGAAAGGTACCACAGCTAGTGATTACGAGAAGTGCTGTACTAATGTTAACCTTGTAAAAAGCTATAGTCAGTGTTGGTCAGTTATAATTATTATTCTGCATGGTTGCAGGTTGAATTGATTTCTTACTTATTTAGTTACATTAAAGTTATCCTAAAAATAAGAACAACAGATTCATTAACCATAAGCTTTAGATTTTGGTGTGCTAACTGTAAACACTGATTTTTACGTTTGAGATCATTGAGCAAGATCGTTTGAGTGTCCTCATAAAAAAAATAGTTTTAACCATTTATTACGTGTTCTGTAACAACGACACTAGTCCGTCGCCGTGAGTTGCAGTACTCGTCTTAGGTCAGATATTATTATATCTTTTGCACTTATGTATATCACATTTTTATAATGACATCACACCCGAATTTGACGTTTTTCAACAGTTTTTCACGATCTTCTTAAGCTAACAAATTAAAAACAAATTTTTATTTATTTCTTATGTATTTACGCGAAAAAAAAATTGGAATAGGAATAAAGTAAATATCTATAACTTTTAAGATAGGTTTCCAAAATTTGGTAATAATCATTATTGAAAATAAAATTTCGCCCTTATCAAAAATCTTAAGAAACAACTGTTCAAAATAAACTTACGACAGTGTTGTGAGTTTTGAAAATGTCTTATACATGCCATTAGGCGTCTTTTAAGTCAGAATTATGTGAAAAAAAGGTCAGTTTCTTAAAATAGAGATTTTTATTTAAAAGTGTCCACTATTGGGTAAGTGTCTAGTATTGGTGCTTTTACCTTAGCAAATACTAAAAAAAAAAAAATTTTTACTTGCTACGTTTAAAAAAATTACAGGTTTATTGACATTGACAATGGCATATTACTTTATTGCAAAGCCAAGTGTAAACAAACAATTTATTCGCAGAAAGAAATAATTATTCGCTCACTGTCTAACTCTATTCTCTATCTTTTTATTTACGATTTAATTTATTCTCCATCTTTAAATTTCTTCAACCATAAAAGTTTCCGAGGGCTATCATATTACAGACATCAGAAATCTACCTAATGTTATAATGTTGTGGAAATTGTTGGCAATGTTGGCATACGTAAGTTAACGTGAGGCTTACGTTGAACCACCACGTTAAATGTATACTAACACTCGAACACAAATATTTCGGAGAAGTTGTTCATTGTGACTGCTACCAGTGATGAAACATTAACTAAGATCGCCAAAGTGTAGTGTTCATCTGCAAGTAGATGCAAATATGCCATTTGTTTAGCAAAGTGTCTCTTTAAGCATTTCGATGAATCAATGGTTACTTCAACTGTGAGTTACTGGATTAAACCAAAATTAGCATAAAGAAGACTGGTTTAATTTTATAATCTTCCATCATAGGTGTGATCTCTGACAGAATTACGAATGACTTGTCATTAAGTTAGAATGCCCCATAAGCCAAAGAACCATGAAAAACTATACAAAAGACAGACAACTGCAAGACAATTTTAAAGCTCAAATTATGGTGCAAATGTATGGTGTACACAAATCTAAGAACTCTTTTGTATAGCTGAGCACTAAGAGGTATTACACAAGTACTGGATTGAAATGTGACGACCATGTTAAAAAAAATGATACCATCTGCTGAAGATTTTTGGGAAAAATATACCTAAATTTCAAACAATTTTAGATATATTGGAAAATAAAAATACATGCATGATTGTAATGTTTTTTATTCATTATTAATAATGGAATTTGTAGTCATAGTACTTTCTTGTGTTGAAGGTAGCGCTTCTTCATCAGGTATACTTTCATTTATATGAGATGCATGCATACACATGCATGCACACTCATAGGTACATCTTCATCGGGCTTATCCTTATTGTAAGAAATCAAACCATTTGTACTTCTGACTACTATCTTGAGCTTCTCTCGCACGGTTTTGTTGTTCTTATGGGATTTTCATAACAACACTAGTGTCATCTCTCTTCACTTTCTACTCAGTGTCTACAATTTGTTAATATTAGCTTAGTTTAGGCCTAGCCTTCATTCTTGTCCAATATATCTATAGTCCATTCAACTGAAACAAATATTCAGACTTAAATTATTTTTATAATCAATAAAAAAAATAGGACAGTCCTACAAAGGATTATATTATGATATGTCTCATATAAACATAATAACTTTGGTTGTCCATATTTCATGTGCTGCTGTACTCTTCATTAGAATGTGATAAAACCTAGTCAAGTTAGTAAGTACACTTGCAAGAAAGTTTTTGGTATAGTGAGATTACTACAATGTCCATGATTATGTAAGTTGTTATCCTGTGCTTTAATTGGAGTATCGGATAGACTATCAAAACACAACTTATGTTAATACTATGAAGTTTGTACAGGTATGCAGGTAATACTCACATTAATCTACTCAAATTAATCACTGAAGGTTTAGTGAGGATAAAATAGTGGTCATAATAGGCCAGTGCTAAGGTATGTCTTACCGCCATAAACACCTATACTATGCAATTCTTATAATAATAAATAGATAATGAATATCTAGAACCAATAGAATATGAATTATGTGTAAATAATCAACTCACTTGGTCTTTATGCAATCCTTTCTTGCTGCTCCAATGGAAATTTAACATATTAAAGTAGGTAAGTATATGAAGAGATAGTTTAATGCCTCCATGACTTGCCTCACAGCCCTTGACACTGTGGTCTGTGTGGGATTTGATAGACCCTGCTGCATAAATGACAGGAATATTAGAAGCTGAAATAAAAAGTAGGTATCAGAAAACTTCTAAGTGATTGTTAGAACATTTACACATTAATAATATTTAAAAAATTTTTAATTGGGAGAGGCCTATGTCCAGCAGTGGACTGCGGGGGGCTAATTGATTGATTGATATTTTAATTTAATTTCTTAAATCTTACCTTCATCACAGATATTCCATCATTTCTTTGCTGTGATGGAATAATGTTAAGGCTGTTTATGAGCTCAAACAAACCTTTTACTAAATTCTTCTTCGGGCGGTATATAGAAAATGTTACTGTGTCTAAGAATAGCATGAGTTCGGCAGCAATTCCTTGGAGATTTGTGTTGATGATATGATCTTCGTCGTGAGCTGCTTCTAGCAATTATCATCGTGCGTAATGTTTATTGTTTTGAAGGGAAACATTGTTTAAACTCAACGGGAATACTACTAAAAGTAAATCCGTACTAATATCGCTTGAAATGAGAAGTGGCGGCAATTAATCAAGAGATACATCACTAATCGAACTATATTAAACACGAAAACACACACGAAAAAGGTGCATCTGCAGAGTGGCATCTCTATTAATTCAGAAATGTGAAATGGTCGACATGCAGCGGTTGAAACAGCTGTCAAATAATTAGTAGAATACCAATTATCAAATTATTACAAAGATATTGGGCCGCTATTAGTTAGTAGACTACCAATTTGTAACATTGACCAAAATGAGCTACAAAAAGAGCAAAATTATTGCGTCATCACACCACCGGAACACTATTTCATTAACAGACTTGCCCCTAATTTGTATCAGTGACCACTATGAAGCCACAACTACGATGACTACCGACAAGCCATCGCTTTAAATTTTTAGCAGAATACGAAAAGTGCAAAATTATTACGACGACACACCATGCAAACACTATTTTATTAGGCGAATTGGCCCCCAGTTGACCGGACCACGGTTAAACAAAATTAACCGTCATGCAGTTAGCCGGACTAGGCTTTGTTTTCTATTAACCGTGATCCGTAGTACAGTTAACTGGACCACGGAAAACAGTTTCTTGTGACTGTAACACTTATTGATAACACTTTTTTTTTATACCACTTAGGTGGCAGACAAGCACACGGCCCACCTGATGGAAAGTGGTTACCGTGCCCTATGGACATTTGTAACACCAGAGTAGTCACAGTCGCGCTGCCAACCCTGTAAGCACAGTGTTTCTGTGCCGTCAGTATAGAAGACAAAGCAGGACAAGCCTTTAGTCATCCCACTGACAGCACAAATTCGTATTTGTCATCGTATTTGATTGAGTTGAATATTAATGGAATTGTGTTTTTGTAATAAAATAAAGAAGCTAAGGAAGCCGTTACAAATGTTTTAAATTTCATTACTATAAAGGGGGGTACAGTTTTATTGTGTAATGGCTACCAGTATTACAGAAATAGCTGTTACAAAAATGGAGCAGAGTTGTGGAGGTGTTCTTGTTTTAAGAAAATGAAGTGCACAAGATTCATAACAATTCAAGTAAGAATCATTTATGCTTTACTTAGCTTTAGTCTTATTACCTACTCTTAAATTTTAACTGTTGAGTTTCTATATAGTAGTTTTACCGTCGTCGTTCAATCACTGAATTAATTTTTTTCCTTAGTGACTTTTTACATTTCACTTTTTTCACATCAGGACAACAGAGTGATTAAGGAACGCCCACATAATAAATGCTCAAAAGATATCAAAAATTCCCTCTGGTACTGAAGTACAACTATGTAGTTCAACTAGTTGTACAAATGATACACTGCTGTAGCGTTTGTACAACCAGTTGTACTAGTCATCAGGCAACCTTGTTGAAGGGTTATTTGTACAACCATGCTAATTTATACTGGCCACTTGAAAATAATGAAGTAAGTACATACTTACCTCCTTAGAGTCCTTAGTGGTTATAAATGTTAATAAATGACACTGTCACCAGCAGTTTGATTGTTGATAAAGCTATTTGGTGGTTTATTTAATGAATAATATTTAAAAATGGTAGATTCATCTTCGGCTAATTGTTTCGGTGAAATAGAAATTGTAAAACGCGGTCGTGGGATAGTGTTACTTAATAATGTTTATCAGTATTATTTAATAAAAACATATAAAAATCTTGCTACTATTTGGAGGTGCAAAGATTACAGATTAAAAAAATGTAGTGGGAGTATAACTGTTGCAGAGGTGAGGATCATTTAATTGAATTAAACGCATATTTTCTGTTTCTCATTTGTTTTCCCGATGGTCATTTGTTTTTTTATCTGCTTACATCCTTTTTTTCAGAATCAGTCAAAAGTACTTAAAAGGACTTCACATTCTTCAGTGTGTTTTCCTAATGAAAATAAAAACATTGTTTCTTCGATAATATGCTCAAGTATAGAAACGGCAGCATCAAATATAGAAGAAACTGTATTTTCAATTTATAAAAAAACAGTCGCATCCATGATGGATAAGGGTCTGGATCTAGTTGAAAAATTGCCGGCATACGATAATTACCGTAGTATTGCTAACAATAGACGGAAAAAAATTACGAAGTTATCTTCTTTAGTGTATACAGATTTGAAAAAGGTTGAAATACCCCCAGCATTCAACGATTTTCTCCTCGGAGATTACAATGATAATAAAAAAAACAATCGCATACTTATTTTTGCGTCTCATGAAGCACGAGAACTTCTAAAAGTCGGTAAAACATTTATAGCTGATGGAACTTTTAAGAGATGCCCTAGACCATTTAAGCAACTGTATGTAATATTTTGTGATTTAGGTAGTAGTTCAGTCAAAAATAATGTGGTTCCGGTAATTTACGCACTTATGCCAAATAAATTAAAAAAATCATATTCAATATTATTCGATATCATTAAGAGCCAAATTCCAGAATGGGAACCCCAAAAATTTATTACTGACTTTGAATATGCTGCCATTACAGCCATGAAAATAACTTTTCCTCAGATTTCACACCACGGGTGCTTTTTTCATTATCAAGATAAAGAGGAAAGCAAAACGTCTAGCCATTATTAAAAAAAAGGACACAAATAATTTAAACAAAATTGTAAGTCTGTGCATGGTCTTACCCCTTCTTCCTGAGAATAAAATAGAAGAAGGCTTTATTTACATAATAAACGAGAGTAAACTTTTAGGTGAAAACAAAAACCTGAAAACATTTCTATCATATGTCCAAAATTATTGGATGCCCAAAAAATATATGTGGTGTATTTTTGGCCAGCGGCACCGCACAACAAACGTGTGTGAGGGCTGGAACGGACAGTTTAATAAAAGTTTTAAAAAGAGACCTACCGTTCTACATCTATTGAAATATCTGAAGGAGGATGCAGCGTTTAATGCTGTTAACGCAATCACATATGAACCGGCAAAAAAACGATCCAAGAATGTTATCGAAAGAAACAGCTACATTCAAAATATTCAAATGCAGCTAATTAATGACAGCCTCTGTGGCGTGGCGGTAGTGAACGCGACTGCTACGCAGGAGGCGCGGGTTCGATCCCCGCTCAGTGCAAATATTTGTATGCATGAATATGGGTATTTGCATTGGTCTGGGTGTTTCTATGTATAATATGTATGTATTTACAAAAAAAAAGTATTTAAGTATGTTTATCCGCATTCTAGATTCCATAACACAAGCTAGTTAAGCTATGCTTACCATGGGTCTAGATAGCGTTGTGTAGAATGTTGTAGAATATTTATTTATTTATTATTTATAATGCAGAAATAGGTATTCCTTTATTTCTGGAAAAGCTGCGTAAGTAGGATAAAAATACTGGGTAGTTTTTTTATTTAAATAATGGTTAACATTTTCAGAGTTGTTTCTTTCAGTTATTTATGTTCAAAGTGTATTTAAGTTTTATTGTTTCAATAATAGAAGCCTGAGTATGTAGTAAATTATAGTAATGTAATGGAAATGCAACTAAATGAAATTGATTAATAACTTAATTACCATACCTCTCTTATGGAAAACTTTGCATCCCAGTCATTGATATAGTGGGTTTTTTTTTCAATTTATTGCATTGTTATTATTTTAAAGGTTGTTATTTTAAGTTATGTAGGTATATTCAAAGAGTATTTAAGTTCCAATACTTTAATATAATACAATTTAATATATTTATCAGTATATTATTTTTCTTTCGGCTGACAAAATCTCCTTTTCAATTAGACCACTTCCCATAATGTACTCTTTCCCAAAAAATGTATTCCCAAAATCACTACTTGTCCATACGTTCGATGCCCAGTTCCACCACTTCCCAAAAAACATTTTTTCCCGACAAGACCACTTACCCAAAATGACTATTCATTTCCGTAGGCCGGCTGCCCTTCGACTGTTTGTTAATGAAATTGTTCTTTACCGTAATTTTTGATAGCTGAACGTGGAAACTATCCACTTATCTTATAAGCTTCATACAGCATAAAAGTGTAAATCCGCCCTCAGCGATGCACATGATGATGACCACAGATACGGTTTGATTATACGCACCTGATGTTTACATTCAGGGGGAGTGGACATTTTGGGAACCAGACATTTCGGAGACTATACGAAATTTGGAGTGTACTTTTCGTGAACAAGACATTGTGAAATGCAGTCAGCTTAGACAAAGTGTACATTATGGGAAGTGTGTATATTGAAAAGGTGACATTGTCAGCTGAAAGGCTTGATACCTAATCAAGAAAACGCGTTTTTAAATTGTACAAACGCTTTTGTGGTGAATTTTTTGTACAACCATACTTAAACTAATATAATAAGTGACACCGAGTGTATACGCATGTATATTTTGAGGTTGTACAAACGCTACAGCAGTGTATCGTTTGTACAACTAGTTGAACTAGATAGTTGTACTTCAGTACCAGAGGGCAAAAATTATGTTGATATAGCAATGGCCGTTTTAAAAGATGGTTTAAAATCTACCCAACCGTTTCCACAATTATACAATGAAGTTATTGTAAAACGACAAGATCGGCGTTACAGAAATTTAAAAGAATGGTCAAGGAGCACTATTTGTCGATGGTGTCACTTGTAACATAGTATATCATCATATCTGTTTAGGTATGTATAATGTATATGTAGTCAGACAGGCTACGCGTAGCACACGCACATCTATATTGCTTTGAGCGACCCGTTCGCCTGCGTTTCTCAAAGCTTCGCGATAGTACTGTTGGAATATATATTCATTAAAATGTCAACGTGCGCTCACTGTGGTGTTGAGTTCCTGGATGGTGTTCAGTGTTCCGTCTGCCAGACTCACCTTGATTTCGCATGTGCGGGAATTACTGAAGTGGGTTGGCGAAGACTGGGTGCAAAACAATCGACATGGAAATGTCCGAAATGCAAATCTAGCAGTCCACGTCCTAAGGCTGCTACAGAACTTTTTATCCTAATGGCATTAACGGGACAGCACAAACGTAATTTTTTAACGATGTGGAGTGTTGCAATCTATCACAATACAACTCACATTTAAACTGCAATAATGTGGTATTAGATTTAATTTTTTCAAACAATGAAGTGCTCGTATCGGCAAGTGGCGACCCTCTGGTACCGGAGGACGCTCAACATAGGGCCCTCTGTATATCGGCGGATTTTGTTCAGCTTCATTCACTGGCTTCTTCACCACACATAAAGTTTTTATACAGCTGTGGTGATTTTAATGCAATCTCAGCCGAATTAAATAACTTTGACTGGCCTAACGAACTCAACAGCAGGTCACTAGAGGACGCTGTAAGTTTCTTTTATGATATTGTCAATAAACTACGTTCGAAATATATCCCATCCAAAGCTGTTGTCCCGCAAACTAAATATCCACTATGGTACAAGTCACCGCTTATAAAAATACTCAAAGAAAAGTCAAAATTTCACTCTAAATTCAAAAAATATAATAATTTCTCTGACTACGAATCATTCATTTTACTAAGAGACAGAGCTAAAACACTAGAGAGTGATATGTTCGCAGACTATATCTCGAAAATTGAAAATAATATTCTCAAAAATCCGAAAGCTTTCTGATCCTACGTAAAAAGTAAAAAACAATCGAATTGCTATCCAGCAGTTTTAAGATACGGACAACACTCTTCGAGTGACGGTGAGGAAATTTGTAACTACTTTTGTGATTATTTCAACTCGAATTTCTTGCAAAATACTAGCAGCACATCTAACAGTCTAGTCTCGGACTCTGGGGTAGATACCATAACTGACATCGGCTCCATTGAGATACAGGAGGATGAAGTCTTCAAATTACTAAAGGCCCTCGATCCTAATAAAACTGCAGGCCCAGATAATATACCCCCGATCCTCATGGTCAAATGTGCGGCTGGCCTCACAATACCACTTTATTTATTGTTCAAACGTTCATTAGATGAAGGGGTGGTGCCTAATTTGTGGAAATCAGCGTTTATCACGCCAATCCACAAAAAGGGCCCCAAAAACATGGTGGAAAACTATAGACCTATCTCAAAACTGTGTATATTCGCTAAGGTGCTTGAAAGAATCGTTTATAAACAACTATACAACTCACTCAAATACAACTTTAGTGAACATCAGCACGGGTTCCTGAGTGGTCGTTCCACCACTACTAACCTTATCGTCTGCAGTGACTATATTTCCGAGTGTATGTCCCATAAACATCAAGTTGACGTGATATACACTGATTATAGTAAGGCTTTTGACCGAATTGACCATGAACTGCTTTTACGCAAACTTTCTGCCATTGGTATCAGAGGCGACCTCTTCAGATGGTTCTCCGCTTATGTTAAGAACAGATGTCAAACCGTTGTTCTCAATGGGTTCAAATCTAGAACATCCTATATTCCATCTGGGGCTCCTCAGGGCTCGTTATTGGCTCCGCTGTTGTTTATTGTCTTTATCAACGACATCACAAGTTGTTTCACCAACTCCAAAATTCTCCTTTATGCCGATGACATGAAGATCTTGTGTCCTGTTACCACTACAGTTGACGCTCTCGCACTCCAAGCAGATTTGGATAGATTAACTAGCTACTGTAAATTAAATAAATTACAATTAAATATATCCAAATGCTATGCATGCACCTTTACTCGTAAACCTGTACCTACATATTATTCACGAATACAAATTGAACGGATCTAGTGTTAAGCGAGTAAATTCAATCAAAGACTTAGGCTTAACTTTTGACTCTAAGCTCATATTTGACCAGCATATAGATACTATTGTCGAACGAGCCTCCAAGGCATTGGGTTTTATCATGAGGCTATCGGCAGACTTCAAAAACATAAAAACAATTAAAATTTTGTATTGCACGTTCGTCCGCAGTCACCTCGAATTTTCCTCACAGGTGTGGAATCCTCATTATAACATCTACGTAGACTTGATTGAAGGTATTCAGAGGAAATTTGTAAGGTATATTCAATACCGTTCCAAATCGTACCTTGATAGTTACGTGACTCGTTGCAGAAAATTTCACTTGCTACCACTGTACATACGTAGACGCGTGGCTGATCAATCGTTGCTTTTTGGCCTTGCAAACGGTTCAGTTGACTGTCCTGAGCTATTGGGTAGAATTGGGCTGTGCGTACATCACTCCTTCTTAAGAAAACCACGACTTCTCCGTGTTCCCATAGCAAATTCCAACTATCGTCAAAATTCGTTTCTCATTAGAGCCAGCAGAGATTTCAATGAAATCTCGCGGTCACACAACGAAGTTGACTTATTCAACACTAGCATACCAAAACTCAAAAAAATTATGAGCGACGCCTTCTTTGAGGGGTGAATGAGTAGTGTACTGCCTGTTATTTGTGTCTGTTGTCTTTAATTTACACATTGTCTTCTAATGTAAGATCTGTATTTATTCGCAAAAACTTGTAATTGGCCTTATTGTACCTATTTTTGTTTTTGTTTAAATTTCATTGTATTAGCAAGTTTTTTTAAAAGAAGAAAATAAAATAAAAATAAAATATGTGTATAATTATATACTATATTGTAGTAGTATTATTATATTGTAGGTAGTATATTGTATTTATATAATTATTAAGTATTTTAAGTATGTATAAATTATTAAATTGGTTGTTATTGAACGCCAACAATTCCCAAATACTCCAACCAACATACATTTCCATCCAAAGGTTGCTTGAAAGAAATTTTGTAAAGCGATAAGGCCGGGCGGCCTTATCGCTTTACAAAATTTGTTTTTGTTTGTACTGCTCTTGTCTTCTCAATTTCTGTATTGTAATTGGCGGACAATAAAGAATATAATAAATTAATAAGGTCGATTCCACGATCTTGTAACGAAATTACCTAAATTTCGAAACATTCAACACAACTTATACAAAGCTAGAAATGACAATTTAGGAGTGCAAAGACTTGGGTGTGTAAAGATCCAAAAAGTATAGAAGTGCCTAGAAAGTTCGGCGATTTTATATTCTAGCTGACTATTGTGAAGAAAAAACAGAATTATAATATTTTGCTCAAAAGAAGCCAAAACTTAATTCCTAAAACAATGTTTCCTTTAAAACGCACTTTATTTTTTTTTAAGAGAAGTAACCATTTGGTTTACAAGAATATTAACTTAAAAGACGCTTAATGGCATCTATAAGACATGTTCAAAAATTCGCAACACTGCCTATTTATATTGGCTAGATTTTCTGGCATATTTCATGATGTCCACTATTGGTACCAAAAATATAAAATACCCAAAAGCGAATACTTTCAATAAAATATTTATGTTGTAGGAAAAGTATACGTTATATGTATACCTATATTAAAAGTGATAAAAGCGTTATGGTAAGTATGATAAATACATTGAAATTCATCACATGTACCGGTAATTATTATTAATAATACACGCGGGTCTACCTGTAGATGTCGTAGTATTATAGCTTTTAGCGCTGTGTTGACACTTTTAAATTACTTGACTTTTGTAATTAGCAACCCTGAAAATGATTCTCATATCAATTTCTTTCTCATTTATAATATTAGTATGAAGTGTATAGTTAGCATAGTTTTGTATACATTTAATAAATATTTTTACTATTTAAATTAGGTTGATTTATTAGTTCAATTATCCATATTGTAATTGTGTGTAAGTGAATGCCCCATATCAATGAAGGAAATATATATTAAATCATACTTGATAATAATAAAAACGATAATAAATTCAAATCGATTAAGATATAGAAAAAAATTAATCAGTTCAGGCGGGTTCAAACCCGCGATCTTTTCTTTACAGTAGGAATGCTCTGACCACTAAGCCTCAGAACCTTCGCCCGAAACCATCTAAATTCTTCTATGCATATCCGTCTTACGGCATAGTAAATGCTTAAAATTTCATTCAATGGTAAACCAAATTGCCTTGTTCTGTATGAAGTTAAGAACCGGAGATAAACCGGTTTTTCTCCGGTGTTTTGCTCCCGTGAATTTCACCGGAGCTGCTCCGGTCTTGTCGCACCGGTGCAAACCCTTAAATGACACGCGTGGCTCCCCTACTTCACAGTTCCACGTACTTCTCTGTTCCGTGGCTGTAACAGTTAAAAAAAGATGTAACAACCATTCTGTAATTACTATATTTAATTTTTTAGATTGAAGTTTGATTTTTCTTTAAAATGTCCGCTATTGGTGCTTTTACCTTTTATAACTCAAACAATTTAACTTTATTCGCCCATCCCCAGATGGGCTGGCTGTCACATCTATCTGTCATTGATGTCAGTCATAATGATTATTGATGCAATCTATGTGTAATACGAATACCAATACTATACTAAGCAGACACTGGTAGTGGTAGATTAAAATTGTTTTGTTTGTTGGAAATACGCAGTGTCTCAATTATAATGATCGTAGAGTAAAACTGTTCAAACACATTATATATATAATTTCTAAATATTTGTACATGATTACCCAGTAAAACAAGAAAATGGTGAGTTGGTAAATTGTATTTCATAATATCTACTGATCATGAAACTAAAACAGTACTAAGTTACACATTTATCAAATTTATGATTCAGAGTTATCAGGACGATCCTAGTTGCTATGTGGGTTCTTTCCCTAAAGACTTCAGCTATGGACCTTTTGAACAGAATGGTGAAGGCGATAATACGTCTTTGCAAGAAGATCATAAGCCTCGAATATTACTAATGGGACTACGAAGGTGAGTTTTGACCCAGAAATTTCAAATGGTTATGAATGTCAACTGGATGGCAATTATTGTACAAACAATCAATAATTGTTACTAGAGTAAACACTATTATGTAGGTATTGTTCTACAACAAACCTCATTTCTTCAGATAAGTTTCTTTGATAAATATATATAGTAAAACTGTGTTTGTATTTACTTGTAACACTGTTTTACTGTTGTTACTTATTTCAGGTCTGGAAAATCATCTATACAGAAGGTAGTGTTTCACAAAATGTCTCCTAATGAAACACTCTTTTTAGAGTCCACAAATAAAATAGTAAAAGATGACATTAATAACAGTAGTTTCGTACAGTTTCAAATTTGGGACTTTCCAGGACAGATAGATTTTTTTGATGCTACATTTGATTCTGACACAATATTTGGTGGTTGCGGGGCCTTGGTATTTGTGATTGATGCTCAGGTACTTTGATGATTTTTTGTTTATATTTGAAATGTGAAGTAATGAGTACTAGAATGATTTGTACTATTATATAATCTATTAATGAGCTGAAATATTTATATTTCAGGATGACTATCAAGATGCCTTGGACAAACTACAACTAACGGTCACTAAAGCATTTAGAGTGAATAGTAATATTAAGTTCGAGGTTTTTATACACAAAGTGAGTAAATAAGCCAATAACATTATTGAATACTATGAGGATAGATGACACAGTTGAGGAACTGTGCCATGTCACATTAAACAATGCCACAATATATTTAATGCTTTTTCATTACTGTGTGAGCTTTAGTTATCCACAGTGAAAAAATAAGAATCTGTTAGGCTATTTTTGTTGTTGACTGTATATTGTGGTATTGATCATGTAAGTTCAACATGCCACTACAGTACAGTGTTGCGACTGAGAGATTGCGTTTCAGACAGGTCAAGGACAGGATCAAATGGCAGATGAAGCTTGAACTGGTGTACAATTTACGACAAAATTTAAAATATCTTTTATCAAATTAACCAGTGAGAACATTAAAAATTGAATAATTTACAATAAACACATTAATTTTTGACTGAGTAGCTTGAAATTTTGATTTTACCTAGTCTTCAGTATTTAAGGCTTAAAACTGTGTATTTCGCAATACACATTTTTTAAATAAAGTCTTTTTTATACCACTTTGATAGAAGATAAACACACGGCCCACCTTATGGAAAGTGTTTACAGTGGCCTATGGATGTAGTGGACACCACCGACCCTGTAAGAATAGAGTTTCTGTGCCGCATTGTAGAAGACAAAGCAAGACAAGCCTTTGGCCTTCCTACTGAAAGCACAAAAACCTTCTCATGACATTCTTGGCAGTCATTCGTTACATTAGAAATTACTATTCAATTCAATTCTTTTATTCATAAACAATCTAATTTTCGTTGTGTTTGAATTATAATTCCTAATAAAAAATAACTAAATATACATAATATATTGAATTAGATAAATTAGCATAATGAACGCAATAAATAACATTATTTATTGTACATCACTGGTCATGAATTGACATGTTTCAGAAACGCAATCTAATAAGGACAGGACTATAGCTATAATAACTTATCAAAAAAATGAAAAAATGCATCATTATTATAATTATGAGTATGACACATAAGTCACACATCTGTTTCTGGTTGAAACGGCAGACTTTGATATCATTAATGCTAATTATTTTAAACTGGTGTAACCTCGTTTGTATCTATTAATTAAATTGAGCTTATTTGTATTTAATGTTATTATATATGCCTAAATGTTGATCATTATAGGCACTGAAATAAATATGACACTACTAATAAAAAACTGTGAAGGCTACTTATAGAAAAATAATGGTTTAATTGAGAGATATAAATATCTAAATATTCTACGCAAACTCGCACCAAGAGTTTAATCAATATCTAAGTGCATGTGCTAGAGAAATAAAATGTCAGACTGTTCCTAAGAGAGATTGCCCATAAATCGTAGTAACCACCAAAAGCTAGTTTGGCTAGGAGAGCTGTATTGTCTGTCTATTTGGAAGAAATTCAGCTCCCTTTATTCGCATGTGTTATCTGAAACTATCTAAATCACCGGTTGCACTTTTTACATCATCAAGCCTACTAGAGATGACTTAAAATACAGAATGTTCCTCTGTTAGGGTTCTCTGGGTGAAAGTTCCTGTTGCTATGAAACAAGTATCAACATTTCCTCCTAATGAAAAGCAGTTTAGTTTAGGCACTTACTTGCCCTGCTCCATTGCAAGAATTTCCAGGCACCATAATTGTTTTTATATCTCATCCTATCCTATTACACATATTAGGTCTTTACCTATGAAATTGCCAATATTTTCTTACAGATTCATGAGTTCGTTATTCCTGTAATTTAATAGCTATTTCCATTATTTATATTTTGTTTGAAAGTTGATTTCAAGATTTTACAACTGTGTATTAAGTTTTGTTTTTATTGGCCGCTTGATAAATTAAATTCGATCTTCAAACACAGTACTTCCGCGTAGCCTAGTGGTATGGGTAATGGACTGCTGAGACGAGGTCTCGGGTTCGATCCCAGGTTTTACCATGCCACACACCAATGACTTTTCGATGCTTTTCGAAGTTATGTGTGTATTTATCGCAGGTTCATAAGTGCCCTGTTAATGGCACTTGGCTCGCCACCTATTACATTGGGACCTAAACATAAACTGGCGAAATGTGGGTGCTAGCATCTCTGCCTACCCCTTCGGGGATATAGGCGTGAGTTTATGTTATGTTACTTCCTAAAAATGCTATCCATTTTAATGATAAATTTCATATTACTTTTTTACAGCTGTCACTTTTCAAAAATGTAGTAAACGTTAGCTTAATGTTGTCTCGTTCATACACAAAAAAATCATAAAATTTGGATTTGTCATTCCTAAAAAAAATGCAAAAATGTTAGTACTGAAAATTGGGTTTGCTCCGATTTCTTTAAAAAAAACGGCAATTTCATATGTAACGACCTAAATTATTATAGTTATAAAATATACACAACAAGATGGTAATGTCAAAATCAATAAAATGTAATGTTTGAAAAAAGTAAGCCTAGCGGTATTTTATATATCAGTTGATCAAATAATTTGGTTGCTAATGGTATATTCTGCGACATAAAATACAAAATATTGCAATTGTTTTTTCAGGTAGATGGCCTAAATGATGATTACAAAATGGAATCGCAAAGAGACATTCATCACCGAGCTACAGATGACTTGGCGGAAGCTGGCCTGGAGCAGGTTCACTTATCATTTCACCTCACTTCCATATATGACCACTCCATATTTGAAGCCTTTAGTAAAGTTGTTCAAAAGCTAATACCTCAGCTACCCACGCTAGAAAACCTTTTGAACATTCTGATATCTGTGAGTATATTTTATCTTTTTCTTGTATAAATACTAATCTTGTTTTTGTAAATGTCTTGATTTAAGTTTGCAGAGTAGATGCTGATCAAGCTTGCTTTTTGGCCATCATTCTTGTTATGTTCCAAACTTAATAGATTGCTATGCGTGCTCTGTTATTGGATCTGTCCCCCACTACTTTCTTCACCCAAACCCCAACGATTGCATCGACAGTTGCATTTTGTAGCCTTTTCTTTCCGTCCGTCATCTCAATCTCGAGAAAAAATTTGCGCCAGGCTCTCGTCCGTGAATCAGCAGCAGCCGCCTTGCAGGTATCGTTGGCTTGGAAACCGAAGATCGATCGTCAGATGCAGTGAAGTGTATTAAGAAAAAATGTTATATAAAAGTTAGCTTTAACATTTTTAATACTGTATTTTTTTCTATTAACTCAAATTGTATTCTGTTTGCAGAACTCGGGTATAGAGAAAGCATTCCTTTTTGATGTGGTATCCAAAATTTACATAGCAACTGATAGTTCCCCAGTGGATATGCAAAGCTATGAATTATGCTGTGATATGATTGATGTTGTCATTGATATTTCTTGTATATATGGGTAAGATTTTATGCTACTGGACATAATTCTATTTAGTTACGTAAATTTTTTACTGTCAGTTATATCTCGAATCATATATTAAGTACCATATGTACAGAGGATATTTGCATATAAGCGTTTAATTAGTGCCGAAAATAAGATTGTATGCATGGGATGTATTATATTGCCTCGCATTTGCAGTATTTATATTAATCATCAGTTGGAAGTTTACCCACTTTTCTGCAGTTCCTACTCTGAAAATATTATTTTTCACAAATTCATTGCAAATAAATTATTCGAATTTTGATGCTAATTTCTCATTTTTCTATTTGAAGGTTAATTTTGAATGTCATTTCAGGATGGTGGATGAAACTGAAGTGAATACGTTCAACAGTCAAAGTTCAAGTCTAATAAAATTGAATAATGGAACGGTGCTTTATCTGCGTGAGGTCAACAAGTTTCTGGCACTTGTTTGTATCTTGCGCGAAGAGAACTTCCAAAAACAAGGTATAAAGCGTACTTAAGTAAATATTCTACATAAAACGCTATCTAGATTCATAGTAAACATAACTTGATGAATGCCTATAAACATACTTAGGTTACTTTACTTTTGTAAAAACAACGCATATTGTACTTAGAAACAACCATACCAATGCAAATGTGCATAATTCATGCACACAAGTATTTGCACGGAACGGGAATTGAATCTGCAACCTCCGGTTTGCAGTCGAACGCTCTACCGCTATGCCGCAGAGGTCGTCGTATCTGATACTGTCGGAATCATTATTATAATGCCAAGAGGCATTTCCATAATAATATCCCTGAACGTATTGAATGTCTCATATTTCGACATAAATCATGGCGTCACGCGCTTTGTGTATTCTAGGTAAATTTCATCGTCAATCTGAAAAGTTGAAGGCGAAGACAGAATCACTTATTCATGATCACCAAAAGAAAATAATGTTTACTCTCTCGTGCAGAAATCGCTTTGCATATCGGATTGAATAAATTGGGTACGAAAAAGCATTTGACAGTGGCCATCCAACTTAAAACCACCATTGTTTCATTCATTACTATAGCCTGACAAATTCGTTGGTGACACTCCCATGGTCCCCGCGGGTGGTGGGGGACGTAATTATCGATGACCGTTACACACGGTACTAATTACGTTACGAATATGTCTAAAGATATCCCTGTGAAATATCTTACATTGTCTAAATTGATTGATGTTGTTTTTTTATATAACTTGCTTTGGCCCGCGACTTTCGTCGCGTGAAGCGTTTAAAAAAACTACTACTACTTGGAAAAAAATTAAAAAATAGGAGCATTGCACATTTGTAAGTAGTTGAAAAAATCTGAGAAATAAAACATTTTATGGTTTGTTTTAATTTTTAATACCAATCTTAAAAAAAACAGAATAAGCATACATCGTTTAATCAGAGTCATCACAGTCCATGTCGTGTTCCGAACTATCTTCGCTGTCGTAATCCGAACCATCAGAATCATCGTTTAATGATATAATAAACCTGTCCAACTCATTGTCACATATACGATCGTCGTTGTAGTATTTGTCCTCATTTTTAATTATGTGATCATCGCATTTTTTCCATTTTTCAGCAGTGTAATTAGCAAACAAGGTTGCAAGAGCGTCTTTCTTCTGATCTAATGTAGAATTGACATAATTCCTTGCCAAGTGGCCTTTTATATCACCCCATACCATCTCGATTGGATTGAGGTTGGGATGGTATGGAGGTAAACGAAGTACTGTGTGTCCACCCTGATTTAGAATTTCATCCACTGTATATTGTTTTGGTAATGTTTGGCTGTTAATTAAAATAATTAAATCACATTTACGCAACGTTTCGTCAAATGGAACATTATGTTTTGTTAGCCAATCTTGCATTACCTTTTTTGTACAACTCATTGTTGGTTTTTTTTTCAACTTGTTTACAGTGGTACGCTGCGTTATCCATGACTATCACAGAATGACTTGGAATATTAGGCAGCAGTTGTTCTTTTAACCATTTTTCGAAATTTTCCGAGTTCATATCTCCGTGATAGTCACCGCTTTTGGAATGCGATTTAAATATCAACAGGCCATTTTTAACGAACCCAGTTCGTCCACCAGCATATACAATAATTAACCTGTGTCCTTTGCCAATATTTGTCAATATTCCACGTTCATTGGTAGATTGCCAGCAGTTAGACATAGTATGCGATTGATTGACATGTCTCGTCGAGATAAAATATTGCTCTACCTTCATTTCGATATTTTTTGATAGCTAAAATATAGTGCCACCTTAAAGACGTAATTTCAGGGCGCTCGATGAGCAGTTTTCGTTTGGACTGGCATTTTTTATATGTAAAACCAAGCCTCCTTAAAGTATTTCTTAAATACTCCCGAGAACAGTCTAATATACCATCTTCCTTTAAATCAGCGTTTATTTTTCTTAAAGTAGGGACCTCTTTCTTAACGGTGTAATATTGTGTTATTTTCCTCCGAATAACACCTTCCGTAAAGTTATCAATTATAATACGTTTCTTTGCAATTTTGTTTTTCTTTGGAGATTTGAAAGTAGCAGTACGATCATTTTCACACAGCAATTTTCCTTGGCGAACAATATTCCTAACTGTAGTATTCGATAAACCTGTTACATTAGCCACTAAGTTTGCCAAATTAACATCGTTTTGATATTCAAACGAAGCTGGATCATCATTGCGATTTTTAAAATAGTTATATACATTGTAAGTCATTTGTTTAGCTTGACATCCAATAACTTTGCCTATCGGCGGACTCATCTTCATATATTAATATCGTGTGCGTTTTGTGACGTGCGACCGTACTCAATATGTGTTGCCGTCAACAGCGACGACGCGCAACTGAATGACGGCTCTGAGAGCCAGCCTCCACCCCGCGCTCGTCTCTTACTCCCCCCGCTGTATTTCGTCCCCCGCGCCCGCAGACCATGGGAGTGTCACGAACGAGCTTGCCAGACTATAGTATCTAAAATAGTTGCCTTCATTCCTGACACTTCCCTTTTAGCTTACTTATGTCGAGCTGAAGCCTTAGTGCCATACCCTTACATGAAGAAAAGACGAAACAACGGTCTATGGATAAAATAATTCTATTTTATTTTTTATTTTTCAGGTGTAATTGATTACAACTTTCTGTGCTTCCGTGACGCTATAACTCAAGTATTTGAACTGCGCAATAAATGTCAAAATGCGATTGTCTCAAGAGCAACATCAGGAACTCCGGAGCCTGTGTCAAATGGCGCAGCAGAATCAACAGAAAGCACTTCAGACCGTTCACAAACTCACTTACCATAGCATATCAATATAATACTATTTTTGTAGCCGTGATAAAACAAAATGTATCTATATTTTTTAAAATAACATATGAATAAAAAAACATAGTTATGTAACTATCTATTTATGCCATTATTATTATAGTTTAGTCATAGTAGAAATAAATAACAAATAGCCGGAGGTATGGTACACAGATGTTCAAAAGGTCAGGTTTCTGGCCTGGTCCACCTCGCTATACATAAAATTCACCTCTAAACATATTTCAAGTAGGCTTTCTTCATTTTAGTTGACTCTATCGCATTTTACTCAACACTCTTTCATATCCATCCCAAGTCACTTCAACCCAACCATTAAAATTACAATTTCTTTATATTGCTTACACTTGTTTAGAACATCTTTCTTTGTTTCGCTTTAGCCACAGACATGCTTCTGAGCCGTTATTGAATGACGGTGTTTAATGAACGGACTGGGCAGTAGGGTCCAATGTATAATTAACTGGCATTGTTCATAATCCATACATTTTGGGTCCAATATTAAAAGTGCCAGCCAAAGAAAAAAATACGAGCGTGTGAACGTCCACTCCTAGGGGCGCCACCAGGACTTGCCTCGGCGTTTCCCACGCTGGACATTCGGTCAGCCTGTGCAAACCCGAGTCCTCGACAGTGTTAGCTCCTTCTGGATCTGACACAGGTAATCCACGAAGCACCCGTACCCATGATCACCTTCGTCAACCGGTACCAGAGACTACCGTTTGGTCTCTCTACCCCTTGGTGGGTTTCAACGTCACTAATACGGCGCGTGTGGCCCCCCCTATGGTAAAGACGGCATTGAGTACAAATATTTTGTTCCAAGTTGCGATAGGCTGGGACTTTCAACTACCAAGTCACAGGTCATATTGACTCCGGGCAGGGCATCTTTGTGGGGTAGTGAGTGGTAGAGCGTTCGACTGCTAAGTTAAAGGTCGCGGGTTCGATTCGGTGCAAATATTGAAATGACTGAATTGAATATTTGCATTACTCTCCGTCTTTAATAAGTATGTTTCCAAAAAAATTTAAGAACAAAGACTAATTTGATTAGAATAAAATAAATGTTGTACAATAGAAACGAATTTAATATAACATACCTAATAAAAATAAATCATGGTATCAACTCCGTTGTCGATGTATAATCGGTGTTGCAACCTGTCGATTTTTCAAATTTGCCGCTGTTTTTTTTAACCATCTTTCGTTGGCCAGACTAATACCACAGATTAATAAATAGTTACTACGTAACAGATACATCACTCCCATACAAAAGCGTAATTACTTACGCTATATTAGCCTCAAAGATTAGCCTACAAAATTTTAATAATAAAACCTGATGCTCAGAACGAAAAGAATTGGTCTAGACTGAGTTGCCTGTCGTGCGAGTGACGTCATCGTAAGAATGCGCTAGGGTTGTACCTATGATGATTTTTGTAATAAAACGAATGTTACGAATGAACCATATTTTTATTAGTCAATCAAGCATGTTTTAGTTTTATATAATGATTTGTATTTTTTCCCTTCTCGGATTTTTTTTTTCTTCTCGGAATGCATTTAGATTAATTATTTTGTTCAAGTCAGTTTATTCAGCCATTGGTATAAAATTACGAAATAATTTACAGTAGGTATATACCTATATATAGACTATAAAATATCAAAGAAATCTAAAATTAACGGACATTACCTATTGCTTTAGTACTAGGTAACTACAGTATTTGAATTACCTATAAAAGAACACCTTTTATACTACATACCCGACTCAAAAAACTCCTTAATTTACGATTTACATACTTATTAGCTACTTATGTTCAAAGAAATTAATAAGGACAACATTCATATAGATAAGATTTAAAATACTACTACTACTAAAACGACATATATTCCTTTGTTTTTTATTTTTACACCCATTAATTACGCAGCCCTCTGCCAGTTGGTCCCGTCGACGGGGACGCCGAGCGTTAGGTATATAGCTCGCGGCCTTGTGCATGTGACGGAGGCCTGTTAATACGACAACTAAGACAGGTACACTGAAATTTTTTTTTGTCATATAACCAGTCTACATGCGATAGGTATGTGTTTATTGTACATTTCGAATAAAGTTCTTTCTATAAAATACAGAAAAAGTTATATGCTAATGCAGTATAAAGCTTGTGGACTTGTATTATCGAAAAAAACTGTCGTGTTTGTACTCTACAATACTTTTTTTTAAATATTCATTAATAAATGAACCTTAAAGTTTACCTTTTGAACATCAGACTCAATACAAAACAATTAAACATTGGCCAATTACTATAAAATACTAGATTATTATTTAAAATCAATAATTTATTAATTCTACAAATTTAGCCAGTATCAAAAAGAATCAGTTCACTTTAATAATTATCTGGAAATTAGCAGCATTATATGAGTATCAAGAATATTTGAAAAAATGATTTATTCGTTTTTTGTTGACGCAAACTTACCGATATTTCCAAGTCTACTTACAGTTAACGATATTTATATCGTTCCGAAAGTCGTCGGTCGCAAATTTTAAGGAATTCGTGTAAAGTACTAAACGATTATTAATATAATAGATTTAGTTACTCTTGCTCTTAGATCCTCTTTGGTTAACTGTGTAATTTGTTGATATTTTTATTCTGCTTACACAATTATGCTTTATGCGTTTGTAATTGTATCTTTTTTGACCGTACAATTTCATCAAACAGAAAAAACTCCGCCGAATAACTTTTAAAAACATCAGTAATCCTCTTTGACTACTATACGGGCTTTCAATAATGTTTGCGAGGAAATTCTATAAGATACCGACAATTCTCGGTGACTTGGAACTCGAGACTTTCTAATATCGGTAAGTTCGATATCCATACCGAATACGGTCGGTAACCGATAGTTATACGTCAATAAGATGTAGAGACTTGCATCGCCCATACATTATTTCTCGCTATAGTCGCTATCTCAATTTGTCCAGACTTGGGTTTAACCATGGAACTAATAAGTACTACGTACAACCGGAATGTGCACTGATCTAGGAAAACGGTTCGAAAGAGATAGTAACTAGGAGGTGCTTGTATCTCACTCTGCTAGGGTGACCAAATATTTTGCAAGAAATAGGAATTGACATCTCTCTTAATTTGCGTTTTGATTTCTTGAAGATTCGATTACAAGTTTTCTAGATATCGACGTAGGTCGTAACATTACCCCCCTTTTAGTCATGCTCGTCCCGAGCATAATTTGTTCCATGATAACGCGTCAACCTATCCACATGGACTACCTTTGGTTTTCCCCTAATCCCCTTCCTAATGCGGTAAGTAATGTCATTGATTCTTATAATAACCGTATAGGGCCCTTCCCAACGAGCTTGGAGTTTTGGAGATTTCCCCTTCCTGCGTAGCGGATTGTGAAACCATACCAGTGTTCCTTCTTAAAAACCGTTGGTGTTTGCATTTCTATCGTACCGCGTTTTCATCCTTTCACCTGTCTTCAGATTGATTTCCCGGACCATTCTGTGCACCTCGTCCAGTCGGTTTCGAAGTTCACTCACGTAATCCGTCACGGACTTAGAACTATCAGGTGGCGTACAGGTTATTGCATCCACTGCTAGCCTAATCTCGCGACCAAAATTCACTTTCGCTGGGGTTCGTCCCATACTGTCATGTACCGCAGATCGATAGGACATCAGCAACAGTGGGATTTTACTGGTCCCAATCTCTTTGGTGTTCATCGACAACTTTAGCCAAGTGATTTTCCAACGTCTTGTTAAACCTCTCGACCATTCCGTCTGACTGCGGATGCGCTGGAGTCGTACGGGTCTTGTTCATTGCAAGGAGTTTGCACATTTCTTGAAATAGAGCTGACTCGAAGTTCTGTCCTTGGTCATAGTGGATCTCCATAGGTGCGCCGTACCGGCAGACCACTTCCTGAACCAGTTTCCTTGTTACAGTGACTTCTTCCTGGTTGGGTGTCGCAAATACTTCAGGCCACTTAGTGAAGTAATGTTGCATTGCTATGATGTATTTGTTACCTTCTTCAGTCATTGGAAAAGGTCCAGCAACATCAATGGCGATACGTCCATCGTAACAATATATTACATCCTGCAAATGTTTCACTGCTGCAACCTTTAATACACCTTTTCACCCTGATAGCAATACAAATTGGTAATAAAATTACTTTGAGACTACGAACAAGTCAGCCACCACCATCAGTGTACTACCAAAAGAATTATATGTTTACAGTTTAGAACCTTGCGATGTTTTAATGATCATTTTTATTTCTACTTCATGACTGAAACGAGTCAAGAGCACACATTTGTTTACTATAATATTTAATAATAGTTTCACAAATATCATAAACTACTAAAAAGAATTTTCATGTGCACTGGCAATAATAGAAAGGGACACATTGACCTCGTGCTTGCTGTCTCTATCGGCTCGCTTCCCCGTTCGTTTTAAATACAATTTTCACCCATTTCATTAAAGTCTTATATTGTGTACACGCTTATAGTGAGTGCACATTCCAGTTGTACGTAGTACTTATTAGTTCCATGGGTTTAACACAAGCATACCGATGTTTGTCGCTATTTTTGCTTACGATTTCGTAAGATAAGTCATAACGACTGGTGAAGAGACTACGGCCCCAATCTATTATCCGTTTTCTATCAATCTATCTCGCTACGTATAGTGGTATATACTAACATAATGTTTTACAATATTTTATTTATTTTATTATCGCTTTTGGTGCTCAATTTCAAAGGATTTTAATATAATCGTGAGTCGTGAGATTTCCAAGAGATTTAAAATTTTTTAGTAGTCTATGATTTTAAAATACATCCATGGTATAATTCTTTGATGATTAATGATTTGATATGATAATGAGTGATAACGATGCGATGACTTATTTCTTTCTACATTTTTTTGTAGTGTGCATTGTTGCGTTTTTCTCTCAATAAATACTTACTATTATTTTGATTGTAACACAGGCGATTATTTTGGTCCTTGATTAAAGTCACTCGCATCTCTATTGACTATTTGTCATGTCAAACGTCAAAACGGGAAAATAAAACTCCAATTTCCAATTTGTATTGTGTACTTATTTATTATCTTACTCTTTTGTTTGTGCTTTGACTCCATATTATAATTAGTATTAGAGCTTATATTTGCTTTAGAATAGTTTATGCTCTACCCTGTACAGTGATGTTATCTCCTAAACTACACAAAAACACTTTAGCTCCTGAAATATTCTGGTAAGTGCAATAAAGTTGCTATTACAATATGATATCGTCCCAGTCATGTTAGCATATTTTGTAGTTTAGTTCTAGAATTAAATAACTGTCCTTACTTTAACAACTTCGTTCACAACTGTGAAGAAAACTTCAAAATAAGTTTTACTGAGGTTCATCTAAGTAATTCAACAAAAGGAATTAAGTGTCTTATAATTAGTATTTTCCTTTGTTCTTAAATAGAAAAACGTGTACTCACCTCTCATATTCAAAGAAAATACTTTAGTTAAGCATTTCTTTTAATAATATCCAGTTTGTGTTTGTAAATAAGTTACCTACAAGTGGGTATATTTTTTTTTTGCTAAAATTTGTGTGTTAAAATAAGGTTCAATATAAAAATATACACAATATTGTATCTTTCTACTGGTAATATATATAGATATTATGAAATGAGACAATATATTTAGGTGTAACATATTCTTGTCATAATATAATCTTGTGAAATCAGTGGAATTAACAATTACAAATTTTGTGAGATTTGTGTTAGTAGTTCTCTTGCAGTCTTAATTTGATTTTATATATTATTCATGCATAAGATTTTCTAAAATGTTTAATTCTTCAAATTCATCTTTGTGGGAGACTCATGGGCCCAAATTATATGCATATAGAGCACAGACTGTTTTATTAAAACATAGTCTGATTGTCAAAGTGTAAAGTAAAGTCAATGAGCTTAAGTATTTTTTCTGGAGTCATCTTTATAGCATCAGTGTGTATCATCCAGTAATTTAGTAATCCTATTTGCATTCTAAAATTCTTTTCAAGGATTTTCTTGGGAAATTGAGCTTTAAAATCTAAGAAATAGTTAAACAATGTTGTGAAACTAATAACTTTTTGCAGTTGTGCACACATCTTATGTTTTTGTCCATTAGGGTTTACAAGTACTGGTTTAATATACAATTGATTTGATATGTTTTCTTTTTTTACATAAGACACATCAATTAGAAAGCTGAAGGCAAACTCTCAGGAAAACGGTTCACTATTATATATACATGTACATTGTTAAATGGCCACACTCAGCTTGATGGCCACATCATATACTTTTTCATGCCCCGCTTAAGGGACCCATATCCTCTTCTTTAGTTTGGTTAATGACTTTCCCCTCACTGCTAAAATATGACCTGAGCTTGCTCACAGAGACACTGTCATTTTACATAGGTATGTACTTAACAATTTTAAGGGCAAGATCTTTTTGACAGTGCATCTATATTCATTTGAATTGAACAATTTGCAGAACTAAGTAACTTATCACTATACAATGCATTTTTCCAGTATCAGTTTTGACTGTGTTGATGTCTAGTTGTGATGAAATTATATAGAAAAGACAGGAGGCAATAAAATACCCACTTTCACGCAAAACCGCGCTATGACGTGTAGGCTATATTTAAAAAAAAAAAAATTAGGGATTCTTTTTAAAACGTCAATTATTGTAACCCAAGATGTAAAAAATAACCTATAAAATACTTATATCGCGTGCGCTGCGCAAACGGTTAATGATAGAGCAAAATGTGTGGCTTAAAAAGGTCTAAAAAGTATTCAAGACTGTTTCAGAACTTGTTGATTACTTTTAAATGATTGAAATCGGACATTCCATTCAAAAGATATTACGAAGTTATAAATGTCCATAAATTCGGTAGATTCCCTATGCATTATTATTTTGAAAACCATTAAATTACGGCTACAACGAGAGTCAGCTGAACAGAAGGTACAGCGGGAACGGGATCGTGGTGCGTGGTCCAGAGACTCCATACGGTGCACTCTGGGCAGTCTTCCCACATGTCCATCTGAGTACCAGAAGGCACTTTGAGTAGTTAAAATACTAATCGGGTGAATAATTGACCTTAAAAAGTCAATTATTCACCCGATATACAAGACTGGAGACAGAGACTCTGTGAATAATTATCGTCCTATCTCAATGCTCTCAGCCCTATCGAAGATTTTAGAAAAGGTTTTAAATAACGAACTAAAATCTTTCCTCAAGAGATATGACGTACTGGCACCAAATCAATACGGGTTTCGCACAGGTACCTATACAACGTGTTACAGAAAGGTGTGGTCATATTCGAGGGACGCATTACGTGTGATATAAATAAATTTTCCGCGGGAGTATAAACACCAATTTACTTTGTATCACGTAGATAATTAATTTTCTTTTTTATCGACCATGTGTAAGCTAGTGGAAATTGTCGACAAACGCACAACACTAAAAAACTAACCAGGGCTGCAGCAGCTGCAGCGCGCTGTTACAAATGAACTCTACGGTTTGAACCCGAGTAGGTTTACCAAACGATCGGATTTGATAGGCCCTGTCTCAATATCATATTACTTACTTTGTACCTAAACATTTTTTTTTTTATATCGGGCAAAGAAATTCTGAAACAGCTTAAACTTGTTAAAATAGTATTAAAATAAAACAAAATTTACTTTTAGCAATAATAAAACATTTTTATGTTCCTGAAATCATCCATGCTAAATGTAAGACTTGTCTCAAAGATACCTTAGGTAAAGGTTAACCTACATTCAATACCAGGAGTCGTGGACTGTCGAATTTCCAGCCACGCCCCTTAATATTAAACTAATTAAAATTGGTTCCGTACCCAATTTTATTGAAATGTTATGCAAAAAATAAATTTTCGGTTTTTATTCAACTTCGGTGGCAGACAAGCACACGGCCCACCTGATGAGAAGTTAAATAGAACAAAATTCCAAGTTGTTGGATAGGTACACGATAAATAGAGATGCTTGGTTGCGAATCTCCGCAGCGCAACTGCGCGTGAAGACGGCAGCACACCTCCTCTCCCAAAATCCCGACCGAGGCAGGAATGCCCCTGTAAAGGGATGCTGGGTGACTCTTCATGTGTGCCTGAGTAGCATAGGACACAGTGGAGAGCAGACAAAGCCTCAAAGGGCTGGTTGAGGAGCCGCCCCTTTTCAGGGTAAGATGAGGATATCGTACTTTTCCATACGGAATTAACATGGCAACAGGTTCGAAAACAGGGTTGTTTTCCTCTCGCATCCCCGCACGCTCTCGTCCTTCGAGACCAGCAGGAGGTTGGACAAGGCGGTATTTCCGCCCAATTGAGCAGTCCGACTACGGAAATACCTCCGCCCAACAGAATATCGCGGCCATAATAACTTCGTGTTGTGTTAGGGTAGCTAGAGCTCACTGGAGAATTCGTGCTGTCAGTAAGAAAACTAAAGGCATGTCCTGCTTTGTCTTCTACACTGACGGCACAGAAACTCTGTGATTACAGGGTCGGCAGCGCGAGTGCGTTCCCTCTGGTGTTACATACGTTTATAGGCCACGGTAACCAATTTTCATCAGGTGGGCCATGTGCTTGTCTGCCACCTAAGTGGTATAAAAAAGCAGCATCCGCAACACTGTGATCGTTACACGTTTGCCTTAGTTTGAGTTACGTAGTTATTTATTATCGGATTTTTTTGAGATTTGTTTGTTCGTTACGTTTGGGAAACCAGGTGTCATGATAATGCGCACAATGGCGCACAACATAAATAACAGCAGTGTACAAAAATGCACACAGAACTTACTAAGGTATATCATGTCGTACCCGGATAACATAACTCTAAGAGGTCCTTCATAAGTGTTCGTTAAAGTAACATTCATTGCGGTACCCTAAACTATTTCATAAAATTAAAATATCTTCTCTTTCACTCCAAATCGCCACGCCCTTTATTATGATTGGTTCCGTACCAATTTTTATTTAATACAAAACCTTTCTTAAAGCATAAAAAGGTATGGTAAAGTGAACAAAAATATGTTCAAATACCAGGATAACATAAAATGTAAGAGTCGTTTCTTCAAAATTTTTGAAACAAGATTTTACGGTACCCTAAAATAATTGATACGATAAAATCATTTGTTATTTTTTTCCTATACCTAAATAGGGTGAACTGACTAGTATTCGACCATGGTCACAATTTTATTATTTTCTGCATTCTTAGTATCGGATGTATTTCTACTGAATTACATACTCTTTTTTAATAACAATGTTGTTCAGTCAGTGGGTCGTATGTTTGTTAGCCCACCCGTTATTGAATGATACGAAAATCTTAAAGTACGAAAATCTTAAGTCTCTTACATAACAACAGACAACGAGTAGATTGAATAGTAGCTGCGATTTTTTTTTCAGAGTAAGTACATAACTCTGGTTTTTATTAAATTTGAGCGCGATAGTCCATTCATTGTCCAACCCAAACTCAATGCGAGGGGGTTTCTGCACTTGAAAGAAACACAAAGTCATAGTTGAAAAATCCAGATTTAAATATTAAAATAAAATTTTTAAATGGACGTAAACCTGTACCTCTACCCTAATTTCATAGGTAATACGTTCGGCCGCGGAGTCCTTTGATGAGACCGCGATGCGTGGCGGCGCTTTTGACACGGACAATCGGTGCCGCCAAGGACATAATATTTGGCGCCAAAGTGCGTAAAACAGTAGGCATCAATGTTGCCATAACTGATTTTATAAAATCTGTAGATGGCATGTTAAAAATAGTAGAAGCAGCGTAGATTTCAAATGAAAAAGTGGTAAATTTATTAGTAGATTAAAATGTATTTTTACGCGTTTATGCTTTTTAAAAGATAGAAGACGAAATCCGGTTCGTTTGTTTTGCGTCTTGTCACCCGCAGAGTAGGTAAGTCTTGTCATATGCAAAGAAAAATATCGTGACAATTTTATGTATTACTTATTTCCTGATTCCTCAACTTTTTCTCCTCTTTCTACTCTGGCTCTATCTCCTCTCGGTATGATTAAAGCTTGTGATTTTCAGTAGAAAGGCCGACCTTAACCACTGAGCACGAAGCTATCATTTACTTTTCAGTTCAGATTTTTAGCGCGAACAGATAGCAAAATGTACCTAGGCAATGTACTTTTTAGTAGAAATAGAATATTGTTCTGAACAAAGGGATTGATTTAACCATTAATTAGTTAACTGCAGGTTTTTCAGTCATATTTACCTTAAAAATGAAAGGAAGGTCTGTGGATTTTTCAAAATTCTACGTATTAAATTAGATAATTAGAATTAGATAGATTAATGGTTGGCAACATTCGTATGTACCTACTTGTGCCGACTTCTTTTCTGTAGGTTGTTTACTGTTTACATGTTTATTTGTAGACTAGTTGTTGTTCTGTTGTGCAGTGAAAATGTCGGTTTTTAGTAATAGCGAATATTAGATGATGCTTTGTGTTGGCGCAGCTGATGGTAGCTTGCGAAAAGCTCGTCGGCTGTACAGTGAGATATTTGTGGACGGAAGACTAGAGGGTGACCGTCGGCGGTTTCCCTCTTTGGAGTGTTTTAAGAAGATGGTGAACCGCCTTCAACACACTGGAAGTTTTCGTGGCGACCTTCTACGACGCCCACTGCTTTAGACGATCGTATTCTCGAGCATTTTGAAGTAGACCCGAGTACGAGTAGATACCCGGCGAGCTGGAACGGTTATCGGAGTGAAACCCGTTCATTTCAAGGGGGAAGTTCGCGCGTATTTAAAGATGCGTTTTGATCAGAGGATTGGGCGTGGCGGTGAAGTGAGAGTCGCTTGCCCGGCGAGGTCCCCGGATCTCACTCCGCTCGACTATTTTCTCTGAGGTTACGTGAAGAAAAAGTGTACAGTACAGCATGTGACAGCAGAGAGAATATGGAAGCCCGAATATCAGAGATTTACGTAGCGTAACCCCAGATATGTTTC
The DNA here is from genome assembly GCA_963662185.1 of Eilema griseolum. Lineage (NCBI taxonomy): Eukaryota > Metazoa > Arthropoda > Insecta > Lepidoptera > Erebidae > Eilema > Eilema griseolum. Next base: position 20,615,376 of record OY759230.1, on the reverse strand, counting down.
GAAGCGTGCGTGGTAGCATGTTACGGCATCGAGGGACGAGCCGTTGCGCGTTGCTATAATTTTTTAAACGTAGGTATGCCTTGGAGTTTCACGCATACTGTGGCGTCATAAACTCCATTCATGTGTACATGTACTCGTTATGTTTTTGTGGCCTACATAAGTGATAGTTTAAACTCCTTGTGTCGCGATCGTGAAGTGATAAATTAGTGCGTTCTTATGACTGTACCAGATCAGGTACATCACCGTTTCGCTGTAAGGAGAACACGCCCCGGTAAGTGATAGTCAAAATATCTCTTATGTAACCTGTATCTAACTATACCTACGCTTGGTAGGCCGGCTACCAGGCGCACAGCTGAGATTAGAGATTTTGCAGAGGTTATTGAACTCATTGAACTTATCGCGAAAGAACAAAATACAATAGTGTTGTGACCTACCGCTTTTGCTAAATATCGAAAATTTTAACGAATTTAACAATTTTGTAAGACGACTAACGATGTCATCACTTTATTACTATTTGTACATTGGCCGGTGCATATCGACTGGTTATCAGGCATGTGTAACGACCCTTAAATATGACCACACCTTTCTGTAACACCCTGTATATATAATTTTTTTTTTTTAATGCTTCAAAATTTTATTCAACTGCCATAGAAGTTCGTATGGGAATCGGGACCGACGGCTTAACTTGCTCGCTGAGGCACGACCAGGACTACGCAAATACACATTTTTGTATATAAATATCAGTACTTAATGAGCTGGGATCGAACCCGCGCCTCTTGCTTAGCGGTCACGTTCACTACCACCACGCCACAGAGGCTGTGAGCTAAAGAAGGGCATTATTCTGTGTAAAATTATAACTTTTGAGTAAAGTAGATACCTACCTACGTACATAAATACATATAATTTGGAATTATTATTACCACAAAAACGTACCAGCCAAAAGGATCCAACTAGGTTGGGTAGCATTTGGCAAACAATGTCGATTCTTCTCACCCCTACCTCTATGCCTGAAACAAAGGTCTTCGATCAGTGTGTCATTCCTGTTATGACATGACTTACGACGTCGAAACGTGGCCACTTACAGTGGTGGAGCAAGCTATGCTTGGAGTCCGACAAAGAAGTAGTTAGCAACATAGCTTGCAAAATAAGCAAGTTGAAGTGGCAATGGGCTGGTTTGGTGTTGTTTGGTGGACATTTATCGAAGAACCGACTGCCGTTGGAGCAAACGAATGAATACCCTAGAAAAGGTGCGAAAAGGCAAACAGAAGGTGAACTGACGACCTGAAAAAGGACATACTGGATGCGGAGAGCGACAGATTGGAAGCAATGGCGCACATTGGGAGAGGTCTATTTCTAGCAGTGAACCGCAAAAGTCTAATTGATTGATTGACCACAATATTAGGTATCTCCAGTTTGTATGGAACGCTCTGCCTGGCAATACCCTCCTCTTAACTGTTAAAATTTACATAATTTTGTAAGCCTCTTGACGACTCGCTGCCACATGGAGTCTCCGTATGTGGCAGCGGCAGCGGCAGCAATGGGCCTAAGAATTTAATCCACTTCTACTGATAAAATAGAAGAGGTATAAACCAGCATTTTATTTTTCTGCGCAAAAATAATCGCTAGCAGCGGCTAGTTATATTAAACGATAATAGTTGACCTTCATTCATTGCGATTTGTTCATTGACGTCATAAAATGCGAATGTTGGGAGATATTTTAAAAAGTAGGCCATTTCAAATTTAATGTCGTGATGACAATCCCATGCATGAAACACTATACCAATACAAAGCGATTAAATCATTATGCGTTACTTTTTTTTTCTACAGCGGTATTTGTGTCCCTTTTATTACCAATTTCCAAAAAGTCGATGAAATTCAAACAACATTGTTAAAATTTGACGCTCCCCAGCCAGATGAACTGATAACCTGAAAAAAGTGGCTAGGATGGACTGCATGCAGAAGGAAGAGGAGCAGGTGCAATGGCGTATATTGGGACAGATCTATATCCAGCAGTGGACTGCCATAGGCAATGGAAGCTATGGTAATTGATTAATTGAACTTTGTATGTTAAAATAAATGAGAAGTTAATTAGATAAAAATATACCACCTCTTAGGGTATACCGTAAAACAAAGACAAAAATAATGAATGTAGGTAAAATTCTGAACAACTTTGGAAATATCGTTTTTCGTGGCAAATAAAAATAAGTAGTTTTCAATAAAAAATTATCACCCTAACGTAATGCAAATGTAAAAAATATCTTTTTATTGCTTGTAAGTTTGATCCCGATTTTGTATACACAATTTATCTGAGAATGTTATGAGATTGATTTGCATTCAATAAATATATTTTTTTTAAATATGAATAGAATATTACAAAAAATACGAATAGAATAAAATCACGAAATAGATTTTTGCGTGTCTCAATACGTACCTTTTAACCGAGTTCTAGAAAGGGAGGAGGGTCTCAATTCGGATGTTTATACTTTTTTATTTTACGCGCATATCTCCGTCATTTGAGGACGTATTTGCGAAATTATTTTTTTCTTTGAAAGGGATATACTCCGAAATGGTCTAGACCATTTAAATTTTGTGAAGATCTGATGAGGGAGTTTTAGAGACAGACCACATAACTCTTCAATAAATACTAGGAAGTCAGGTGCGATTGCTGCAATCGTATATTATTGCATTATTTATGCAAGACCACATCATAAGATCACGCCTGTATCCTTTGAATGGGTACGCAGACGTGTACATAATTCAGCTATATTTCTGATGTTTTATGCACGATTACAAAAATTGTTTTTATATTCGTTTAAGTTTAGTTTTGAGTTAGTTCTATATTAATTTCTTTGGCATTATACCTTGGATACCGGAGATTCACAAGGGAACTCCTCAAAATCAAGTAAAAAGTGTGAAAAGAGCGAAGTATTGTTATATTTTTGACATTCATGACATTCATGTACCACGGTAGGTACAGTAGGATCAAGTCAAGTCAAGATCAAGTCCTACTGTGATCAAGTCTTACTTGAACTTCAAAGGCAGACAACACAACTTAGTGATGTACAGCATAAATTGAATGCTCTAGATTTGGACTACGCAGGTTGATAATGGAATTCCTTAACGATAATCATTTTGATTGTCTCGTTTGAGTTACATATTAGAGGAATATTATTGATTCTACAGCTACTTTATTGAGGATGCCAGCAATGTGCAGTAAATCCAACGATCTATCATCTTGGTCGTCTAGTTTGCAGTGTTTTAAAGTTTTCTATTGTAAGCTATTTACGAATGTCTATTTTTAAGTTGTTAACTTTCAATTAATCCGCGTGGTTTCCGACCTGCTTCCTGCCTAACCCTCCGGGGATGAACGCTGAAAATAGGTCCGGGGCTGTCGACTCCACCGACCTATAAATTTACTTTAACATTTTCAATTACGAAGATTCGTGGATTAAGTGTGCGTTTTAATAAAATATCCATGAACATTATGTATGAGGTGTGTGATGACAAAAAGTGAGACGAGTTTGCTCGAGCTAATCAGGTCAAAGGGTTGTACTGGTATAGGTGAGGTTGCCTTGATCCTCAAAGATCTTGATGGGCGTGAGGCCCAAAACTGGATCATGCCGACCACATACTCCCACTTTGATTGACCTAATCACAATGTTTAACTTAATACCTCTGACCGTTATCATGGTCCGATACTTCGGCCTAATTTTATAAATAGATCTTATTTAGATAAAACTGTTATATAAGTATTACGCGTTTCTTAGATTACAAATGTCAGATAAGTTGCTTTAACTTAGTTGTAAATACCTATAACTATTTGATAAGTTAATTTTGAAAAACATGTTTTTCCGCATATTACGTTTCACAACAACATAGGCATGCGCATTCACTAGAACTCGAGGCCATCGAGCTGATAATGTCAGTTCGTGCACGTTGTTTTCGTTTATTCGCGTTTGCGAATATGCTGTGTGAGTTCTTGAAATACGGTTGAAAGTACCTTGGACGTGCTATTTTTTTCAAGTCGCACGTTAAGCTTGACCTTGTGGTTTAAATAATACGCAACAGGCATTGTACGGCGCCATCGTCGATCTCTGCTGGCTGGATTACACGTCACGACACACCCATTCGTAGACAAATAAGGTGGCTGTATTTAGTTACGCAGTAGATATTTTACTACAGTTAATTTATTTAATAATGACATTGTAACTTCCTTAATGCTTTTGAACATTATTGGATGTCAGACACACCTCCCGAAATGTGATTAAGTCTTAGAGGCCTAGTTTCTATCTATAACGTTTATTATTTTCACTAATTAGGTCACCTAATTAGTGAAAATTACTATTAGTGAAAAAAACTGGCAAATAACGTCGCGGCCATAAGAATATTAATAGAATAATGTAAATAGGGAATGTATAATGAACACATTTGGTATCATTATAACATAACGCACAGTTATGTTATAATGTGTATCTTGACGGTAAGATTACCCGTTACGAAGGTTTGTTTGTAGCTGATTTCATTAATGAACTCGGAATTAAACTACATAACCAAATTTTATATTTTTTTGGTTAGGTTTAGGTTTAAAGACATTTATTTCTCATAAAAACATAAAGTTCACTTAAATGAGATTTACAATAATTTAGAAATTTACTATAAATGTTTACCGCTATTCTGCCTACTTTAAATGATTACATTTATTGTACACAGTTTTTAAGTTTACCCTTATACACATTCAAATTATCAATATTTTTAATGTTGTTAGGTAGTTTATTATAAAGCTGTGCTCCATCGAATAATATAGTTTTTTTACCATAGTTAGTACGTAGTTCAGACTCGTTACCCGACTGCTACCCAAGAAGGGTTATGTTTATCGCGCGTATCTTTGTAATATTCTTTAATACATCATATCTTCGGAACCAATTTACGGATTTCAATGATTGATGTCCCAAATTAAAGGTGTTTTCAACACACTTGCTCAAAATGTGCTGTAATTTCACCGTAGTTAAGCACATAATAGCACCTTTAATCAAACTATGACTTTTCCTGGCCATAATTCACACATGAGTCATAGTTTTTTTTTTATTTTATTGGTTGAGCTGGTTTTATTGGCTGGCTTTGTTCTTGTAAAAGTTTCGATACAAATACAAAATGTATTTTGATACTCTGTGCAGTAACAATGTCATTAAAGTTGTTTGTAATTTTTAATGTTCACATTTCAGTATAAGAGTAGATAAAATGATTTTATAGTATTATTTTATTCGCAAGTGTGTTGAAAAACGTGGTATGATACACGTGTATATTGGTGATTACCGTCTTCGACTCTCTTAAGACCGAATTTCCGCACGAAAAAATACCAATTTTAGGGTTTAAAATACCACGTTAGGGCGGCCGCGGTCAACAGCTAGTACTATTATAAAATTGCAAATTAGATGTATTTGTACATTGCAGACGCTTAATAAAATTATTGCATTATATTAAATTAACGATTTGGAAACATATTTCTTTTAAATTTTTGTATGGATTGAACTATTGAACGACTATTGATGCAGTTTTATTAGTTTGAAAAGTTCTGGTGAGACTAATGGCAGCCACACACGTTCAAGTAGGTATACTTGGGCAAGAAAACTTGCAAAAGTATACTGGAACGTGTGTTAGCAGAAACTGGCACAAGTTTAAAAAAAAGTGCCAATTTTCGATTCCTAACTTGTGCAAGTCTAGACATGCACAAGTTTACTTGAACGTGTGTGCCAGTGTGGCGTTCAAATATCAGTAGCGTAGTACGTACCAAACATACTAGGCGCCTACATGTACGTACGTATGTTCTGCGATCATTTTCCCGGTAAAATGAGTGCGATTAAATATATAAAAAATCTTTATTCATACACAAATACTTATACACAACTTTGCGTGCAAAATTCTATTCATTTAATAAAATGATGTGCGAATATTGTTCTCGTTTTTTCGACCACTCCTTCGTCCATACACTTCGGTTTATTTTCTTATTTTTTAATTGCATAACTACTGCCAAAGTGTTATCCTTCGCAGCTCAACACACCTGCCCCTCTTTTTCTTTTTTACGTGCGCAAAGTCCCCGCGGATATCCCCCCACCGGAGCCGGTGGAAGAGGTTATGTCGGACTCGAACCGTCCAAAACGCACGCCGCCTGTGGGTCGCTTTGGTTGCCGAAGGTGAGGTTGACAGGCATATCCCTCCCACCCCGGCCGACACAGGGCCATCTCTCCACGATCTGGCCCTCTTCTCGGGTGTGGGGACTACAGAGTCCCCAACTCGTCCCCGGAAACGGGGAGCACCTGCCCCTCTAGACAAGTGTCAATTCGTTAACCGGCGTATTGTAGAATAGAATGACAAGTGTATGGAATTTCACGTTCAGTCGTCAACGCATATCATAAACATGAAATCCCATACATTCATCATTCTATTATGTATCTAGTCAACGAATTGCCACTTGTCTTTAGGGGCTGGACGCTTTGACATAAATTATACTTGTAGCCATTTGGAATAAACGTGGACTTTTTTTTTTATACCACTAAGTTGGCAGACAAGCACACGGCCCACCTGATGGGAAGCGGTTACCGTGGCCTATGGACGTATGCAACACCAGGGGTGTCACACTCGTGCTGCCGACCATGAAGAAACCTTCTGATGCCCCTCTTGAAGAACCCCATATTGTAGGCGCTTGGGAAAACCGCAGCAGGGAGGTCATTCCACAGCTTGAGTGTGCGTGGGATGAAGTTTCTTTCATACCGCACAGTGCGCACCGTCTCAGGTCGCAATGTGTGGGGATGAATTCCCTGCCTATGGCGAGAGGTGCGATGATAGAATGTAGCTACGGGCATCATGTCAAACAATTCATCTGAGTACAAACCATTGTATAGGCGGTAGAACACACACAGTGAGGCAAAATCCCTCCTAAGGCTAAGAGGTTCCACTCTACCTGTGAGTATGGGATTGTCAACCAGCCGAATCAACAGTCGAAGGGGTCAAGCTGGTATGCAGGTGCTCCAGCAAAAAGGTGACAGCAGTACTCCATGTGAGGCCGGACCTGTGCCTTATAAAGAAGGAGTTGCTGCCCCGCAGTGAAGTACTGCTTCGCCCTGTTGAGCACTCCGAGTTTTCTTGATGCCAACTTAACCTTGTCCTGCGACTTCGGTATTGGACGTCGCTGGAGATATCGACACCAAGGATCCCGATATTCGAGGAGATGGTAAGCGGTGTGCCCAGGAATTGCGGCGCTACAATGAATGGGGTTTTCTTAGCGGTGAATACACATACTTGTGTCTTAGTGGGGTTGAATTGGACTAGGTTTAGTCGTCCCCAATCGGATACTCCAGAGAGAGTAGTCTCGATTTTAGACAAGTTGTTCGCGACTCTTCTCCACCTCGGACTGAGGGATATTTGCACGGCCCGTGCAACACGTGTCCCCGGTACTGTCGTCCGCATAACAATGAATGGAGCCATCAGACAGCATGTCATTGATATGCAGCAGAAACAGCGTCGGAGACAACACGGAGTCTTGTGGGACACCAGCGTTTATGTTCATGCGGTCCGAGCAGCTGCCGTCGACGACAGCTTGGATGCTTCTGTTGGACAAAAAGCTGGCGATCCATTCGCAAAGTCCCTCGAGGAGTCCATAGTACGGCAACTTCGCAAGAAGACCTTTGTGCCAGACCCGATCGAAGGCCTTTGCTATATCGAGGCTGACCGCTAGTGCCCACCCCGACTCTCGATGACTTGCGACCACCGGTTTGTGAGATACACAAGAAGGTCACCGGTTGAGCGACGGTGGCGAAAGCCGTACTGTCGGTCGCTCAGTAGATCGTTTCCTTCAAGGTATCTCAGGAGCTGTGTATTAATGACACGCTCCATAACCTTCGAGAGTAGGGAGGTTATAGCGATAGGCCTGTAATTGGTCGGATCTGCCCTGTCACCTTTCTTAGGTACAGGGTGCACGAATGCGGTCTTCCACGAGGCTGGGACCTGCCGCGCGGAGTATGAGAGTGCGAAAAGGCGTGTAAGTACAGGGCACAGCTCGGGGGCGCAGTGTTTAAGCATCATCGCCGGTATACCGTCCGGCCCACTCGACTTCCGAACATCTAGGGACTTAAGCTCACGCCGGACCGCCCGTTGCGTGATTTTAACTTCAGACATGGAAGCACCACAGCTGGGAATTATGGGTGGTTCGGCGTTCCCGTCGTTCATAGTCGAGTTTGACGCAAAGAGATTACCCAACAGATCGGCTTTCTCCTTAGCGCCATGGGCCAGACTACAATCGGATTTTTGCAGCGGTGGAAGGCAAGACTGGCAGAAGTTTCCCTCGGCAGCTTTGGCGAGCGACCAAAATGCACGACTGCCAGATGGGTAGCGCGCAAGCCGCTCGCCAATTCTGCCGATGAACTCAAACTTAGCCCTGGCCGTAGCTTTTTTACTAGACCTCGAGGCGGCATTCAACTTTCGCTTCACTTCAGTGATATTAGGATCTTTATTGGCAAGAGCCGTGGTCCAAGCCCTGTATGCAGATTGCTTGTGGTCTCTTGCTTCTCTGCAGGGCCTATTAAACCAAGGGCGTTTGCTCTCTCCTGTTGCGATCCAGCGGTTCGGAATATAGCATTCCATACCCGCTAGGATCGCATCAGCTACTGCTGTAGCACAGGAGCTGGGATCGTTTGAAGTGAAGCAAAGCCGCCTCCACGGGTACGACGCGAAGAATTCTCGTAGTCCATCCCAGTCTGCCGACTTGTAGTGCCAGACATGCCGCCATTGAGGTGGCCGCGGTGGTTCAGGCCGCGTGAGAGTCACTTGCGCCCGAACGAGGCTGTGGTCCGAAGTACCAAGTGGTGCTTCCACAGTTACTGAGTATTCGTCCGGGCGTGAAGTCAGTAGAAGGTCCAGTATAGAGCTTCTATGGGTCTCTATTTCTGGTGTTCTAGTAATAGAATGCACCAGTTGAGAGAATCCGTAGGTCAGTGCAAAGTCATGAGCAGCCCTTCCCGCAAAATCAGTTCTAGGAGACCCCAGCCACTCTACGTGGTGAACGTTGAAGTCCCCCAAGAATACTAAATCCGCGGTAGGGTATTGCTCAATTACCTTGTCCGCAGACCGCTGCAGATGCTCAAACAATTGAGCTGTACCCAAGTCACCGCTATGAGACCTGTAGAGACACGCAAAGATACGGGTGTGGCCACCGTGATCCGTACGTACCTAAAGAGTTGACAGGTCCCTGTCTTCACGGCCTTGAAGACGGCGGCAGCAAATATCATCCCGGACGTACAAGCATACCCCGGCGCGACTCAGGAAGTTATGCTCGAGTTTGTACCCGGGGTACATTAAGTAGGCTGTATCGGCTGGGCATGATATTTGCGTCTCCGTCAGAAAAAACAAGGTGGGCTGCGCGGTCTCTAAATGTAGATGAACCGCGTTGAGGTTGGTGTGTAGGCCCCTGATGTTACAGAAATCCACATGTACTGTGGACGATGGTACCGCTGTAGTAACGTTTTTCTTCTTATTTTTTCCTTTCATGACCTATGTGGGGGGTGGGGGGGAGGAAGGTATAGAGAGTTTCTGTGCTCCCAGTGCAGAAGACAAAGCTAGGCTACGTACCACCATTGACAAGCTGGGGTTGTGTGAGTGGCTGGCGCGGCGGGCGGAAGGGCCCCCGGTCCCCTCCCAAATACTGTAGCCGAGTCCACTCCGGTTTCCTCCTCTGGCACGACTACTGCATCGGGCACTTTACACAGGCTGCTGGTTCAGCCTCCTGGGGCGGAGATTAAGTGATCCCCAGGTTCGGGAACCGTACAACCTGCGGGCGGCCAGCGGATAACCGTTTCACCGGGTCTCCCTGACCGCCGCGCCAAAATTTCACGCCCCTACAAGTCAGTGGTGTCAATTTAAGCCTACGGTCTATCCACTGACAGCACAAAACCTCTCCAGTGAGTTCTGGCTACCCTACTCACCACCGGGAACACAACACAAGGTTATTATAACCGCGGTATTCTGTAGGGCGGAGGTACTTCCCCAGACGGACTGCTCAATTTGAGACGGGAGATACCGTCGTGTCCTATCTCCTACCGGACTTGTGCAAGTCTAGACTTGCGCAACTATACTGGAGGTTGTGTGACTGTCATTAAAATATTATGTTTGTTTGATCATAATTGGTTGACTAGAACCGAAGATATGTCTTAAAGTAGCAATAGCTGACATTCACGAAGGCGGTGCCACGGTTGCCAGCTAGTTATTTATATTAGTGTAAGTTGATATGCCTTGAGAGAATAAAGGAGGCAAAATAGGTGTTAAATAAATGTGTATTTATCGCAAATTTATAAGTGCCCAGTTAATGGCAATAGGCTAACCAACTATTACATTGGGACCTAAACATAAACTGGTGAAATGTGGATGCTTGCACCTCGTCCTACCCCTTCGGGGATATAGGCGTGAGGTTATGTTATGTTAAATTAAAAATAAAAATTAATGTGACAACCCTCACAACATTTGCTAGATAAGTGTATAAATGCGTTCGGAAAATAAATAAAAGAAGAACTATGCGATATCAATGGTTGGATATTGGAATGTTTACTCTGATGTGCACAGCCTATTGTGTAACAAAAAAAATCTAATGAACCTAGTTAAATAACGTGGGCTGCGTCTTGGCTCGCGAATCGCGTAGTTATTAGATAAACACGTATTGTTTTTATTTACTAGTTGCTCCTCTTAGTCACATGGATGATTAACGTCTAGTAGTGTGTTGTCAGTACTTGTGAGTTGCGTAGAATGATATATAAATACTACAATGAACATTGATATGTTTTCAGAAATTGAAATAACTTAAGTTTCATTATAGATAGAGCATCCTCATTTCGAAAGTTACATGAAATATTTTATGCATGAATGTATTAGCATTCTTCATCCTTGCGTTAATCCGGATCGCATCCGGAGCTATCACCTCGGAGTACGGGGTCCACTTTTTCCAGTTTAACTGCGTTGCTACCAAACTTCGGTATTTTCCATGAAGCGACTGCCAATAGCTGACTTGCAATATTAAAGTATTGCCATAGATTACCTAAATTGTTGAAACGCATTTTGTAGTTAGATCAGTAATTGAACCTTTTAGAGCTCTAACTACTCGCTACAACTGTCATAGAGATTCGTATAACAACCAGGAGCCATGGTATAACGTGCTTTTCGAGGCACGGAAATACCAGGACCAATGCAAATTGCCATATTCATCATGCATACCAATATTTGCACTGAGTGAGAATCGAACCGGCACCCCCTGCGTAGTAGTCGCGTTCACAACCGCTACGCCACAGAAGCTGTCAATAATGTATTGCTGTATTCATATTATTGGAACTATTTACTTTAGAATTAATATAATATTACATTTGGGGCAGACCTACATTTTTTTTCGGCGGCAGCCAGTTAACCTAATTTTCCATTTAAATAGGTAGGTGACTAGATGCGTTTTTTGCCGGACTGCACCAGCGAGAGTAATGTGTTTTGGGCGTATGTAGTTTTCTTTGCTCCGCAGCGGATTTTTGGTTGCTAAAATGCGTGTTGTCAAAAAGTTTTATCATTCTAATTTTATCGAGTACGGTATCAAAATGGAGGGGTATAAGGAGTGTGTGTGTGTCATATAAAATAAATTATTAAAAAATATAAAACCTAACTGCTGTTTAAAAGATCGAAACAAGATTGATTGCACCTATTAGTTTTCATTTGATTTGCAAATGGATCAAACTTGTTTCGTTATTTTTAGACAGCAATCGGGTTTTTTTAATAATTTTCAATCGACCTTCGAGCCAATACTAACTTTAGAAAACTGAAATATTTTTTATTGTATTGTGTGTATTTTTTACGATTAATAATTTTAATTAGATTATAAGTGGCATAAATATGGTTAAAGGGACCATAAATCGTCCTTACTCACTTCTGTGATGCAAACATTTTATTTGTCACGTAAGCATCCACGAGTCATTATTCCTGGACTGGATGATATCGATTATATTATTCATAATTAAAAATAATCCTGTGGTGTTTCTATCGGGTTCCAAGGATTATTTTATTATTTGACCAAATTCGTTTGAGTTTGTCTAAATGGTTACCTGGATGGTAGATATAATGTAGAAATGTCACTGGATATTGGCTCTGCAATCGGATTAGAGGATTTCTTTTTCACCAATGATCTTTTCATTGTGTTCGAACTATACGGGCATAGAATCTTTTTGAATAATAAAACATAAATAAGTAGCAAACCATTGGAACATGTATCTCGTCTTTTGTGATCTTGCAGATTTCTGTTTTTAATTTTGAGTCCCATATTTTTTACAACGTTGGTGAAAATAGAACTTGTAGTGACGTATTGTTATTATATATACTCGGAAATTATGTTCAGTTACCAAAGCCATTATAAATTTTGTTGTTTCGGTCCTTGATTTTTTGTTGTTTTTGCGTTTTGTTGTTATTATCCTTTATTTCAAATAATGTTTTTTCAGGAGGATAAACCTCGACCTTTTTTGATGTATTCATGAAAATAGAATTAAGAAAAAATTCTAATTTCACGCATGCAATTGAGAAATATATTAAATAAATAAACCTTAATACTGCCTACTAACTACTCACAAAAGCTTATTTCGCGCGAGCCTTAGATTGTGTATAAGCTGACCTAGAATGTTGAAATGACGTTGAGGGTCACCCCATCAGACTCGACCATACACGGCTTATTGCTCATGTCGGCAACATCGACGATTAATTTTGTTTTCATTGCGTATTGGTTAACTTTCGCAACTGGCGCGACATCACGCCATGTCGGACCATCGACCGGACCAACGTGCAACAGCACTGTCTGTGTGCCACATACCTGTCTTATTGTGAACGAACCCAATACAGTAATGCTTATCAATCTACAAAACACATGCGCAGTCGTGTGAGTATCACTGATATTTCATATACCTACATACTATATTGTGGTTCGTTGAATAAACATATACGTCACGCGACGTCAGGCCATCGACGATGCTACTCGGACGATCTCGTGTATTGGCCCACCCACACCACACCAGTCACCAACCAGTCACTCAACAGTCCACTCACTCACTAGTGCTCAGTTTACTGGTAATGTCGAGGCGAGTAACACGTGTTGAATCATTTACTGTGTTCGGAATTATTGTGTACGATAATTGCTTTGCGACCGACTGTATGTTGTTTACAATCTAAAAAGGAAACATTTTGTGCCTTAGAAAGTTATTTGTGAGACATTGCCGCCACAGCGAAACCATACTAAGGTACGTGGGGGCTAATAATGTTTCGTATTTTCATTTTATAACTTTAACTAATACTTCGTTAAAGGATTATTGCTATTGATACGAGGTACTTATTTATTAAATGTACTCTATTTAACTGGATATTATATATTGGATAAAATGATATAATAGCCACCAGTAATAATTCTGCAATTAAATAAAACATTTCTTAAGTCATTTATAAACGTACACGTTGGCTTTTACTTGTGCAAATTATATTCATGCTGTAACTGAGGTGGGAAGCATGCGCATTTGTAAATTTACTAGGAGATTCCGCAGTTACACATAGGTCTTTTTAATATTTTGCTGTTCATATTTTCACTTTTAACTTTCTTTAGCGGTTGAGATAATTAATTATATACTCCTTACTCGGAATTACTTACTACAATTTGCATTATGATTTCTACCTATTGTTATACACACACAACATATATTTTATGTTATGATGCTACTATTGCGATTGATTTAAGAAACAATAATAAATTTATAATATCAAATTTATTGATGTTGCTTCTGAAATGAAGTTGACATCAGATAAGTTATGATACAATACAATATTTACTTCTTCAACTAACCGTGTATGACTCATTTTAGTCATATAATTATATATACTTGCCCAAGAATGGAAATAATTACCTAGTTGGAATTTATTGACATCTTATTTGTGTCGAACGAGTTAATAGAACAAGTCATTCAAGTTCTGATGTCTCCCCAGCCTAAGGAGACAAGACTGATGAAATCCTGATGTCTCCTAAGGGGGATACCAGGGAGACACGAGACCGAAACCGATTCAGCAATAAGTCGAGGTTCATCAGTGAAAAAAATTGCGTACAAATTCAATCAAACTTAGGAAGATACTTCTCACGCTTTTGAGTGCATATCACCAAAACGCTAGCAAGCACGGTTGATCACTTCGTTACCACTCTTTACTGCGAAATTTACTCTTTGAGAACGATTTAGATAGGTTTCTTTTAAAAATTAAAAGGAGTATAGATTTTAGATCAGCTAAAACAATAGGTACTGCGTTATCACGATTTACTCAATATGTTTCATTGACTACAATGTGCTGGTGTATTGTACTCCAGAATAGAGTTGATCCTATTTTCATTGGTGATACTACAGGTTAGATTTCACCATAATAGGAATAGAGATCAAGTAAGCATCGTTATGCAGCGTTATTACATTTTATGTAATAACTTTTATGGAATAAATCGTGAGAGAGAACCCAATTTTGTTGAACGGATCTTCACTGATGATTCTGTAAGCAGCGATATTCGACATACAAATACGTACTTATATACTTATCAGGTATTTGTTAAACGTGTTAAGGTGAATACCTAATTGATCCACAAAATTTATCAATTGGTTTGTTATGTCTCTCGGTACTTAATTAAATTATCACTGACGACATAAATATTATAATTTACTCAATTGCCGTTTGAACTATTTCAACCTGCATGTTATATCGTGTTTTGCGTACAATGAATTACTTTTAGCAATTAAATGAGGTCAAATGTTTAGTTCTGGGGAATTCCTTACTAATTCCTGGACAACATTGGACACTTAACAGTATAGTTTTATTCATGCAAAAGGTTGCGACCGTGCTATTGTTTCTAAAAATTATGACTAGTACCTAGCAGAGTTTTGTTGAAGCCACAACCACACTACAACCTTGTAGAGCAAGAGTTCTCCAAAGCGCTTTGAATATCACTATCTACTTATAATCATATGGTCTTATCACCGACTGACACCAATCCATGCGAGTGAAGTCATTTATATGTATACAGGGCGTCCATTATATAATAACCTTTACGATGATGTCTTCCGATCGGTATCATAAAACTACAGACCTATTTTTTTTCTCGTGTACCGGGTTCTATTCCTGGTTCAAAGAGGCAATTATTAAAAATATAGGTATGAATGCAGTTCAAAATGTTCAAATGGTTTTTAAAATTAAAATATAAGTCTTCTTTCAGTAAAATGTCTCATCTACAATAATTAAGGTACTTTCCCTCCATGTGGCATTGCCGTGAGACGCTCTGTATATAGTTATTATCACGTACTTATCGTCGATAGCTTAGTGGTTAAGGAGGCGGTCGATAGATCCCGCGCTCAAACCTGCCCATTATACCACCGAGACGTGAACCCAATCCTAACACAAGTAATTCAGTTTAGCTGGAAGGGTTGTTGGGAATACACATAAAACATAACTGTTAATGGTAGCAAGCACAAGGAAATACTATTTATACATTATGTAAAGTAGGACATATTACAGTACCTAGGTATTTGTTACTTTTAAGTAAGGATTAAATTCAGCTTATCTATTTATACCTATTTTTGTGATCTTGTTAAATAAACATGCATGTGGGTTGTGTCTAAACACGTGAAGACTTGTGGTATGTGCGGTGGCCGACAGACTGACTGATAAGGTTTCAATAATTTACTTATTGTGTGGTTGTCGCTGTTTACTTAAGTTTACATGAACTACCTATATTGTTAAGAGAAACTAGGTACATAGCACGGCTGCAAATTGATTACACAATGCAAGGTGTCTTGCCTGTTGAAAGCATGCATAATTTTGATTGAAGCAATAAATGACTTGCATCGTCTAAACAACGTGTGCTCTACTAGGAAATTACTACATGCAAATTATTTCTGACTGCATAATTATGTGGGTGAATAGGTATATATTAATAACTTCCAGGCCCCAGTCAACCTCATCTGCTAGGAGGTCAAATGGCAGTCGTTCAAATTACAGATAAAATAAGCCAAATATAAAAAGGAAAGCGGACTACGGGCCCCGAGGCGGATGCCACGTACCTATATAATAGAAATCAGTGCTTAGATTCTGATAATGTTGATATCATTAACAACTTTTTCTCTATCTCAACTCAATAAACTATATAAGTTGTAAGGAGATAGGACACGGCGGTATTTCCGCCCAATTGAGCAGTCCGACTGGGGAAGTACCTCCGCCCTACAGAATACCGCGGCTATAATAACTTTGTGTTGTGTTCCCAGCGGTGAGTAGGGTAGCCAGAGCTCACTGGAGAATTTGTGCTGTCAGTGGGCAGACTAAAGGCTTGTCCTGCTTTGTCTTCTACACTGACGGTACAGAAACTCTGTACTTACAGGGTTGGCAGCGCGACTGTGACTCCTCCGGTGTTACAAACGTCCATAGGCCACGGTAACCACTTTCCATCAGGTGGGCCGTGTGCTTGTCTGCCATCTAAGTGGTATAAAAAAAAACTTGTAATGGGTTCGATACCCGTTCGCACAAATATTTGTATGAATATTTTTCTATAAAAGTGTGTTTATCCACCGTTAAAATCCCATCACACAATGTAGTCCTAGAAGACTCGTATTTATTTCTTCGTACGTTGTTTGTTATACTTTATTGTACACATATGATATTGATACAAAAAATGAGATGTAATGTACAAAGGCGAAATTAACTCAAAGTTGAGTTCTCTTCCAGCAAATCCCGGAGTGCACAGAGGAATTGCAATACGAGGAGCAAAGTCCAGTGTACATGATAGTGTAGATCTAATATAAAAAGGTATACAATATGTAAACCCCATACAGGGCAGCAAATGTAGGTACCAACTGACAGGTGAGTTGACTAGGTATGCTACCCGTGCGCTCGTATCTCAATAGGTTGTTTAATATTAGCTACCACAAATATTTACCTAATTAGAAATGAAAAAATATTTATTTATTCTTTATGCACGATGTACATAAATATATTTTGGTGGAATCGAGGCATCCGCATGGTATAAGTGATAGTGGCTGACCGCAACCCAATAAACTCATTTTAATAAAACTAGATGGTATACCTAGTTATTATTTAGCAAAGCAACTAAACCGTATTTCTTTGTTCGAAAGACAAAGTAATTTGACTGTCAAAACGTTGTTAGTGTTCTTTTCCTAAATGGTCATCACTTTCACTTCTGAACCCAGGGTTCGCTTATTCCTAAGTATGGTTTATACGGCTTTTATAGGAACGACTGCCGTCTGTCCTCTCAACCCTTAGAGGAAAGCCTGCCTGTTCAATTATTTAATGTCGATGAGAACGTCGTCGTCCTCACAAAACCAGTCGTGTCGTGCTACTTTTTAACCCTAACAGCCGTTATGGCTTATAAATAACTTAACAACTGATTCTAATGAGATCTTAAAATCCAGATCTTACTGCTACCTACATCTAAATTGTTGTGGAATTAAAAATGAATAACACGATATTGTACGAGCGAATATAAAAATAAATTAAAAGGAAGTAAAGGAATTATTTGCAAGGCGATTGGATATGCAAACACAGTGCTAAGTCATTTCCTAAGCTCTTATCCATATCTGTACTAATTTTCATGAAAATCGACAGTGATTTATTTAGGCGTGTGAGCGTAACAGACAGATAAATTATTTACTTTCGCATTTTGGAAAATAAGTCAAAACTTCAACAAATTTTGTTACATCTTCGTTCCCTCAAACGGCGACACGAGTTTCCGTACTAACGAAAAGGCCTCTTGATTTATATTCCTCCATTGCAATCCAGTAGCCTATGTAAATGTTTATACCTAGTTGAGGAAAAGAATAGCATCGTTAATTAAGAATAATGCCAGCTATTACGATATGTTAAAAAAGTTTATCGTAAAAGAAATGACATGAATTGATTTACAATGCGTTTCAATTAAGAATAGATTGAGAAAGGTACTAGGTGTTCAAAATCACATGAAAGTTTATGAAGTTTATTACAGTAAAGCCATTTATGTGCCAAGTCTGCGATTTCCTGGATCCCACGTAAAGCACCTACTAGAATTTTACACATTGAAGCATGTATTGTACCTAATTAATATACATATATTTGCAATTATCCTACTCAAAGATCTTGAATTTGACACGCAACACCTAAAAATGTCCTAATATTACCGTAAGAAATTGTAGGTATATTGTTATTCGTCTCTGTAGCTAATGTAGATATTGAACTTAAAGTCCTTGGTACTGAAATAATTTCAGCCGGCTGTCACTCAGGTCTCCTTGGACACCTGCCACTATTATAGTTCATACATTAAGATTGTGTATATCTAAATATAAATTATATTTGTTTACTATACTGCTGTGAACTGTGATGCTAGATGTTTCCTACAAATATTATAATACTTACTATGAATTTCCTTTTAATTGTAAACAATCAATATTCCGAGTTCTTTAAACTAAAAATATAAACGCTAGGCAATGTATATTCCTATATCATTATCGCGATAATTCCCGTTAACATTTTTATATTAAAACATAAAGTTATAGCTTATTTCATACATTCTAATTGGAATGTTAATTGGTACCTATAAATAACCTACTCTCCTTGTAGAAAAAAACAATCTTTCAAATATCAGGAGTCGGGTCACGTATAGTTAATGTCGTTCACGGATCTTCCTTTAAGTGATTTTCTGAGTTTCCGTCTTCATGACTCCTTTGTCTTGATTGTAAAAGGTAGGTATTAGTATGATGGGCCGGATTTCGTATTTTTATTTGTACATGTGAACGTACAAAGTCCATACGTGTGTTAATCTATGCGATAAAATATAACGAGTATGACTGTAACAACCTATAGGCACCTACATATCATTTTACGTATTGTCTCAATTCAAACATGATCATCATTAAACGATTGATGTCTCTTGCCAAATTTTCTTTCACCAGCCTCTGTGGACACAATACGAAATGTATAGTTGGTAGGTCTCGTTATTCTTAAAAATTAGTCATAGCTAGTAAATAGAGACAGGGGGCAGAGTCCCCGCGTCGCGTCATTTTGCGCGCTTCGACGAGCCGACGCACATTTTGCTCTAATGAGTTGCTTTAACACGCTGTGATCGCGTGTCTTACCAACGCATGACTTAAAGAAATCTGTCACTAACAAAATTACTACCTTTACCACAATGGTGAAAATATTAACATTAAAATCCAACTACGTCACTAGGCTAGGTAGATAACTAAAATATACTTAATTGCATCTTAACCATACGCTATTAAGTAACCTCTAATTTGGATCAATGTACTAAATCGTCTACTCCAAGCAACTGAACTCTTATCAATTACAGAAATGAACACTTGTGCTAGTTGTAGTTCACAGGCACAGATGTGCTCTATCTTCGTAAATACAATCGTTGATATTCTGCTGGAATTAGAACATACATAAACGCACTGGTCTTTAAAAGCTATAAATGTTGAATGGATGCTGAAAATAGTAAGATTATTCTGTTCATTGACTATAACGATAGCTGCTAACTCTCTGGGTTTATATTTATTTCACAATCGTATTGATTGCTTATCTGCCGAACATTAGGAATATCTTTCGATGCAACATGATTCATTCATGTTCAATCGAAAGATTATGTGTATTTACGGCTGTGTTGAAAGGATACGTACCTATACTGATTCTCCTATTACTACCTCTTACAAAATACTAAGAATTTTCATGAGCACTCTACATTTGACCCAAGAGAAAGATAATATTTGTCAATTAAATTTATTTTCTTTTACAAAAACATAATTATTGTACAGTCATCATTTGCCGGTGTGCCTACATTGATACCGGATATGTATATTGATAAGTCAGTGGTTAACATTGATAGTTGCTGTACCTAAACATATTATTTCTTTTGTTTCAGGAAACCTAATGTTTTGATCTCAGTCTCAAGATGGGGTAATTTATAAGACTAGTTATATTATAGTGACGTCATAAAAGTTTGTTTATATTAATTAATTGTAATTACGAGGAAGTGAATAGACATTATCCGCCATGTATTCTATGAACTATATCGGCAAGTTTATTGCCAACTTTCGGGAGTTCTACAACGAGATCAATGGTGCAACGTTGACGGGCGCTATTGATGTAGTGGTTGTCGAACAACCTGATGGCAGCTTTACCTGCTCGCCCTTCCACGTCCGCTTCGGCAAGCTCGGTGTCTTACGATCCAGGTTCAAAGTGGTAAGTCAAAAATCCTTCAGTTCTATATAGAACCCTCGTTCAGTAAGTTTATTTTATTTCTTATTGACTCCAATGACTTTATGTAACTACATCAGACTGAAAGTCTTCAAAGTATTTAAATTTACAAAATTGCACGACCATCCACTGTAAAAAATGGTCATAAGTGATAACTGCTGACACTTTGATTTTGTATTCTGTGGGCTAACCGTAAAGTATATTTTATTATAACATTTAACCGTACCTAACGATAACGACCTTTGTGGTACCTCGGTTGAACTTAAGACTCGATGAACTAGTTCACCACTAATACTAGTATTCTATGTTGGAATGGAATGGCATTGCAATATGCAGATTAAGTTATAAACTTGTTTGGCCTTCGATTCAGTCAAGTAACTTACCATCTCCGATGTTTGCGACATGTGAGCCACGCCTTTGTACATTTAGTTGGTTTATTTCTTGGCTGGTAACGAAAGATTTCTGCAATACTTACGTCTTTGTTTATTACCATCTCATTAGCATTTACGTAAGGTTAGATGTATTTGTTTTGATTGTGTTTATAAAATACTATTATAAAATTGTAAATTAGTTGTGTTTATATATTGGATAAGTATATAAAACATACTTGGGTAATATTTTAAATTAACCGGTTTTTTTGTTATTCTTGTCTATTTGTTTACGATGGACGCAAAAACTTTTGAAATGATTTTGCTACATTTTTTTTTTACAAACGTCTTGGTTGGTTCAAAATTCTTCCAAATGTTGAATTGATTGATGTTGTGTGAATAGATTCAAAACCGATATCCGCGTGGGTGGAGCCGTGAGGATCAGCTAGTTGAATAAAATTAACTGACGACCACTAGTTATATAACTGGTCCCAGTGTGGACCCTTGTGAGACTTGCCTATTATTCATTGTTCAAGTTTAAATTGGAGGGACACATTCCTTCTCTCTCTCTCTCACTTAGAAAAATATGTCATATACATAGGGTTTCAGGATACCATAGTATGATAGTAATACATCTTCCTTTTGATTATGATAACATATAAATGATGATGATTACATACATTATATATTTAAACAATCTGACTTCGTTACTGAAATAAAAAGCCTACGATCTGCCATGTCTAACGCAAGCCTCATGCTCCTTTAGCTTCTCTTTAATTTTTTGTTATAACAATCTTACAAAATGACAAGTAACTATACTTATATATTTTTTATTTGTTGAAATAAAGAGCAAAAACTTGCTAACTATATTCTAGTGTTAAGTCATAAAACATGATGTTGCTATATTGAAAGATCATGAACTTATATAATATTGCATAGTGATCGTAGTCACGAATATCATCCACTCAAACTTAGTTCTTTTTTTTTGCAGATGATACTAACAGAATAAAATTTTCAAATATTGTTTTAGTAGTGGGAAAAACCATTCCAGAAGACATACGTTTGTTTTATTGTTTGTGTGATATGTTTGATTAGGTATGCGGTATTAATATGCTAACACGGCATGTAGCTGTGGTAATCACACATTGAAATGTGTATTGTATGTTAGTTCTAGAGTGACGTAGGTACATTACAAATAAATACTGACTAAAAATTAGGGGATATCCTGAAAAATAGAAATTCAATACAATGTTGTAATGGTACATTATTTGTCACATGTGAACCTGGGGAGGGAGGGGTAGTTGAACAAAAGGCCAAGTGTGAACGGGATCAGAATTCCACGCAGGCGGATCCGCGAGCAACAGCTATATTTTAGTCAGTCAAATATTATCTCACAGCGATTTTTGAGATTGTAATGTAAATTACTATTAATCGATAAAATGTGCTTAATGACGTTAATGCTTTATGCTTTATACGATAATGGTTGATAAACTACGAATGATAACATTAGTGATAAATCGTTAATGAGATAGCTGTTATTTCAAATCCTAATACCTATGTTATAAAATAGTACGTTGGGGTACACTGCCAAAATGAGAGAAGGAATCTGCGTCTTATTCATATCGGGTGAAAATTGGAATAGTGCCAAAGGAGGAGACAATTCTTACCAAGTGTTTAAAGAAAATTTTGGCACAAATGTTATTCTTCATCTGGCCACCCAGTATTTTCTTCAATATGGATAACATATTTGAATTATATACTTAGCAGTTTTCATAAATGACTTTTGAATAATCAATAAAACCGGACTAGAGCTAAGCTAAAACTGAAGGGGGTAATTCTCCTAATATAAAAGATGTACCTATATAATATATTTCGTAGACAACGATCAATACACTTATATGGAATATATTTAGCATGGGTATGTATATGTATATGTAGCTATGGTATATGTATGTTTATATATGGTATATGTTTTATGTATGTATTTATGTATCTGTATATACCTATAGGTAGGTATTTATTTCATGAAATAATATAATCTCTTATTCTTCTTCACTTCTGTTCTTTAAATGCATACAAATCTAGATACAAATGTTAAATAGTTATAATTTAATGTGTACCGCAAACTACCCTGATTACTGGTAGTATGATCCATACACTGGTTGTCTGGAAGAGGTCGCAGACCGCGATAAGGCTGCCCATTGTACAACTATCTAGAATGTATATATTCATTGTATATATCCATTGTATGTGTCCTATGTTTGGTGTGCAATAAAGAGTATTATTATTATTATTTATCAATTTCGATCCTACATACTCATACGAACTACATCAATTTATATCTTATAGATACATATAAAGCAAGTCTCGACCCTCTGTACCGATTTAACGAATACCTTCACATCTAGGAAATAATCTATGTTTTAATAACAGGTAGACCTGGAACTCAATGGCGAGCCATTAAATATTCACATGAAACTTGGAGAGTCCGGCGAAGCTTTCTTTGTAGAAGAAGTTGGCGAAGATGAGGCAGAATGTTCAGCGCATCTGGCTACTTCTCCCATCCCCGCAGCTCGATTTGAGGAGTTATACGAGCCGAGACGGCGAAACTCGCTCTCCGCTGTTGAACCAGATCATGGACAAGCTTCAGACTATACTAAAAGAAGGTATGTAATATTTATCACCGTCGCATTCTTTTATTATATAACGTATATGACCAACTTATTAAATAAAAAACTGCGTTAAGGATATTATGAGCTAGCAATGAAAGCGACGACGACTCAACAATACAATAATGTTACATTCGCGTGTAAAACGTTCGAATGTGACGGAATTGTATTATTGACACTAGCATTTATGTTAATTATAAAATTACACAGTCACATGTTTCACTTGTTATATTTTTTATCATAAAGTTATTAGTTAACACTATTTAGCTCTCATTTTCTGCAGATACACCGCAGATGGACAATCAATGCAGAAACCAGACCTAAGTAAAATAACTAAGAAAACTACCAAAGAAGACAATACCGATAATGACCATGACGCTTTATTTGAAATGGACGGGCTAGACGAAGCGACGGATATAATGGATGGTAGAGCGCCTAGAACTTTCGCCGCGACACAGCTCGGTAGCTCCGAGAGCGAGGCGCATCAAGCGGTGCAAAAGATCAGCGCACACAACGACTTCCGGCCTATAGACGCTGCACCTTCTAATCTGGATGAAGTAAAACAAAACGGTAACGGAAAGAAAAAGAAGAAGACGAGGAAAGCCAGTTCAAAGAAGCACCAAAGAAAATCCTCAACTAGTTCTATTTCGAGCCAGTCTGACAGAGCGGGCTCCGAGCAGCGCGCCTCCCAACCAGCCCCCATTCCAAACGTTACTGATATCAACTTCTTCAGCGACTCAGAAGTGAATGCTGCCTCACTAAGGTAATTAAGTACTTCCTTGAACTAGCTTGTGTGTTTATGAGTCCTTTTTAATAACAGTTTGAAATTTAATTAACATTCTCGTAACGTGCCTTGTCTTAGCGACTTAGAACATGATGTAAAGTATGTTGTTATGTGGTTGTGTGTTGAGAGTATCGCCTCGTTGCAGTGAAGAGATGTCCAACCTCAAGCTGACGGGTGACAACCGCATCCCGCTGGCACTGTCCGACACAGCGTTTGAGGTGCATGCCGCCTCCAGACATGCGTAATAATCAAATACTAATTAATAATGATCATACGTCATACCTCAGTTGCAACAAATACGAGCTAATTAGTAGTATCGGTAGACTTTAAAGTTATACATAGCTTTGTAATTCATTCGCAACCACGCTTGTCGCAAAGTAGTTTTTATACGCAGTTATGTAGCATACTGCTCGCCGCCTAACGTTAGATATTTCTATTGAATCATTAATCCCCACCGCAGTAGATTTTTTATGAATTTAACACTGACTTATTTTGGCTATTTCCTCTAAATAGTAACAATCTAAACTAATTTAGCCTTATTAGTAGACTCATAGCTATAAAGGAACCAATATTTATAATCTTTAGTGAAAATAAAAGTATTTTTTTATTATTAATCGCTTCATATACCTAAGCAGATGAGTCAGTCGTCCGCTGACTCAACACAATTATGCATTATCAAGTAAAAAGTTCGTACATTTCCTATCCGTCATAAAATTAATCATTTCGAATATTGACCTCGATTTATATTCGTATCTACATGGTAAGGACGCATACATACTTAATATTTGACGTTAATTCAGTTTTAAATATTAATTATGACTAGATAACGATTTCGCAATTAAGTAATAGTTTAATCGAGATAACACTAACATGATTAACGACACATACTGCGCGTATTATATTTATTACATAATAGAAGTTTTGTGATCACAGGAGAGGTTCTCGTGGGGGCACGCCTGTTCAATCAGATACTGAAGTGGAACTAGCGGGACGTGCAACGGGCGACAAATCATCGCAATCATGGCGCTGGGGGGAACTCCCGGAGCCTCCGGTCCGCGCGACTGAGGCGCTCGTCTCGCCGGACTCGCCCGGTGTGTTGCCAGCGTCGCCGGGTTCGCCCGCTTCGCCCACCGAGCCTCTAAGCTCGGACGAGGAGCGGCCCAGCCGGCGCGGCGTGCTAAGTGGCATGTTCCGCTTCATATCGCCGCGCGACGCCACCGATATACCCGTCGAGGGCGTCTACCTCGACGATCTGGACCGAGGCCAGGTCGACCCTGATCTCTACTTCCCAAAGCACCACGCTGAGCGCTATCGTTCGGGTAAGTTTTGCATAAAATTGGAAACATGCCCGCTTTTTAGATTACATTGAAATGAAATTTATGCCTATGTTTCAAGGCAATTTAAGCGAAACTATGTGTTCAGTTTAGCGTTTGTTCAATATTACGTCGTGTATATTTTATAGACAAAATGATACACCATTGGATTATGTCGGTTAATTCTAAATTAGGTTATTATTCATCAAACTAGGACTGCTAGTATAATGCACTCACACATTAACTTCTAGACGATTTAAATATTTTTTCATTTATTAAATTACTGATTAATTAGACACTCAAGCACAACTGTAACGTACTTTATGTATAGGAGCTACTGTGGCACACCCAACAACGGGACCTACGGAGGAGGAATATGAATCTGGCAACGGACCGTCACTGCCACAGTCACCTGCATCGCTCGGACCGCCTACGTTAGACTCTGACGATGACGAGAAACTTCTAGCCAAGTAAGACCTTTTTATGACTAGGCAGTTTTATTCGAGCACGAGCTTGTGCTCGTGACTTCGCCTAGCGTTTACTGAATCCGTTCCTGCGAGCTATAGGACCCGAATCCTGAGATGATATAGTTTATTTTTGTAATTAACTTTTTCTAAATAGAATCAAGGATTTTTTTTACATAGAATTCATTGCACATTTACCGAGTGTGGGTCGTTTTATAAAAATTAATTCAGATTATTATACAATTTTTGAATTCAAACCAGAATAAAATATGAATTCCAGTGCACCCCTACAGAGGGTAAAAATAGTTTATTTATTATTATAAGATCATCAAAACTTGTTTAGTAGATGCGGAGATACCTAGTATCAAATATTCACACACAGTTTGCATACTATTCACTGTGCCAAAAATAGCTGCCAACAAAGTTATAAAGCCTTATAAGAATTATAAGGCTTGGCTTTTTTTTAGCAAGCTCCGTAATGGAATTAGGAATTTACCTGTGTATAAATTTAAAACTATTGTTAAAAGTAAATTGTGCCAGAAAGGCTATTATAAAATCCAAGAATACTTGGATGATAAACAAGCTTGGAAATGAGCTGTTCGCTCAATTATGCTACTCAAGTAAATTTTTGTATTTAGATTAAGTAGACTAATGTATGTTTGTAAATAGACCAAAAAAAAAAGAAATCCTC
Organism: Eilema griseolum; assembly: GCA_963662185.1. Classification (NCBI taxonomy): domain Eukaryota; kingdom Metazoa; phylum Arthropoda; class Insecta; order Lepidoptera; family Erebidae; genus Eilema; species Eilema griseolum. The sequence continues at coordinate 20,588,774 of OY759230.1, read as the reverse complement.
GCTGAGTTCCTTGCCGGAATCTTCTCAGGTCGGGGCCCCGTTTCGAACCGGAGGTCCATTTAATAAACTGATATTCATGTCCCTTTTGTAGACGTTTTGTAAGTGCCGATATAATGGTCTATACAGAATAAATGACTTTTGACTTTGACTTTTCGTTAGTGACTGTAAGATGTCGGTTCCAGGGGCCAGGTGGGCGTGTACGTGCAAGAGGAGCGCGTGACGCGCGCGCTGCCGTTCGAGGAGTTCTGCGAGCGCGGCGGCGCGCTGGCGGCGGAGGGCCGCCTGGTGGTGCGGCTGGGCGGCCGGCCCATGCCGTGGCGCTCCGCCGGCCCGCTGCTGCTGTCGCTGCTCGCCTACAGGAGGCCGCTGCCCAACGTCAGTAGCCCCTTTTTTTTTTACGTGCGCAAAATCCCCAAGGTAACCCAACCGGAGCCGGTGGAAGAGGTTATGTCGGACTCGAACCGACCAAAACGCACGCCGCCTGTGGGTCTCTTTGGTTGCCGAAGGCGAGGTTGACAGGCATATCCCTCGCACCCCGGCCGACCCAAGGCCATCTCTCACGATCTGGCCTCTCCTCAGGTGTGGGGACTACAGAGTCCCCAACTCGTCCTCGGAAAGGGGGAGGCGCGCCGCCGCCGCGGCCTGCTTCTGCCAGGGTGACAGGCGGCTCCACCTGCCACCCCCAGGCCTACGTCAGTACCCCCTTCCTTCTGTTGCTCTTTGAATGAACTCTCTGCTGTGTGTTTTCCAAGCGACTACAATATGCGCTTCTACATGAAGGGCATTAGAAGGTTTCTTCAGGGTCGGCAGCACGAGTGTAACTCCTCTGGTGTTGTTTCTATAGACCACGGTAAACACTTCTCATCAGGTGGGCCGTGTGTTTGTCTATCACCTAAGGGGTATGCGATATTCTGAGCAACTGAGATACTTAACACGTCCTGGATATTTAAATTATTCTATACCGTACTCCTATATTTCGTCGATTGGCAAACGACGTTCTGGCAGCTTTCCTCATAGAGTTAGCGAAGAGCGGTCCTGGGCTCCAAAGTGCAAGCTTTGAACTGAACCGAAATAACAGTTCCGACGATGATAAAGATATTAAACCCATTGATAAAATAATCCATACCAAAGGTTGTCTCGAAGCGATCGGTAGCGATAAGACCTCCTTAACTCTAAGCGCTGGCGCCACACAGGATCTACAGTCGTCCATAGCACTGAATTATTACCTATATATCTGTGTATCCATACTGATATTGCCGATTTGTAGATCTCGATTTCCTGCAACACTTCGATTTTGCTTCAAATTACCGGCAGAGATTTTAAGTTGCTTCCTTATATTTTTTCAAAATTGGTTTAAGAAATTCATCAACAAAATTAAATTTATTTATGTAGTATATACCGAACTGTTAATAAAATCGAATCTTCTAAAATCCTAATTAAGTTTAACTAAGCTAAATAGCTTGTGTTAAGAGAACCACACTCTCTCCACAATTCTCCTTCGCAAGTCCGACATGTTAACCATGTTAACCTGTACTACTATAGTACTACAGTACTTACAGTACAGTATAATTTGCGTACTCGCTATTACATCACATTTTGTAACAACGTTCACGTTTACAGCGCGTGCTAGAATCCCTAGAGAAAAGTTCGGAGAAAGACGAGACGTCAGCGCGGACGTCTGACAGCGCGGTGAAGCCACGCGGCTACTCGTGGTGGAGCTGGCGCCGCTCCAAGGCGGAGGCGGAGCGGTGAGTCTCGCCACCTCGGCCCTCCTTGTACTCGTACACCACACTACACCACACTCTCAAGCTTACAATGATGGGCTATGAGCTAAATATAACACACGGGCCCACCTTTGACGGTCACCTACACAGATTCTTTTCTACTGAAAACTTTTGTTTATAAATGGCAATTATTTAAGATATATGTAATATTACCGACGTCGATTTGGCTCCATTCCATGGAATTTAGCGCAAAATATTTATGGTAATTTATTTTATCGTTGTAGCTCTGAAACATCGCCACCAAAAGATGACATTGCAAAAGTAGAAACTGCTCATATTGAAGTCGCTGCGGAACCGATTATTATAAATGAAATACAGGAGGAGGAACCGGTTGACGTGCAGGTCACCATTGAGGGGTCTATCAAATTAGAGATTAATCCTATTGAACTAACCGAGAATGTTCCTGAACCTTTACCTGAAATCAAACAACCACAGGATCATGGTAAGTTACGCTACAAAAATATATTACTTTGTCATCAAACTCATACAGTGGTGTTAATTCAATATGTTATGCTTCGTAGTCGACCACACTGGCCATGATCACAGCTCGTCGGATTCGGACCAAGATAGTCACGTCAAGAGGCACTCTCGGAGGTATTCGACATTTAGAAAAACGCTTCGGTTATCTTCAGAGCAAATCGTAAGTATAACGTAGTCAGCAGTTAAACAATTTATTTCTTTGTTTTTAAAATAAGGTAAACATGAACACTTCATTATACAACAAACCTAGAAGTAAGTCATGCATGACTCGGGCAGAATAATATTAAAAACATATTATTTATACAATTTAATAAAGCTGAAGAGGCTATTTGTAATGTTAAAATAACATTTTTTAATAAATGCAAGTGGCGTTAGTTAACTAAAGCAATTTTAAAAGTTTGGTCTGTATATTTGATTTGAATAATCTGCAAAGCGGCTGGAGCGATTTTGAGAGGCCTCTCAAAATCGCTCCAGCCATATGTACTATCTAGCTAGTTTATTTCACCCACAACGGTTTCAAAAGGAGGCTAAGTGCATACAAAAGAGTCCTTAGGCCACTTTCATGTTAGAAAAAGTATTAAGAATATAAGGATACACGCAAAAAATAAAACTCAGATCTGAGTCCACACGGACAGAGTTTATATTTATTATTCATAAAATAAAAAGCATAAAAAAATGGCAATAGGCTCGCCACCTACTACATTAGGACCTAAACATAAACTGGCGAAATGTGGGTGCTAGCTCCTCTAGCACCTTCGGGGATATAGGCGTGAGTTTATGTTATGTATGTTAAAAAGGGTTATCATTATTCAGTCACATCATAAGTTTACAGACCTTGTTATTCATGAAACACATCACCAGTGCTCCATGCCTTAACATACATAACGTTTAGCTTCATATCGATACCGGAAATTTCAATTGTCGTAAAGGACAAAACACGACTTTTCAGGAGAGCAAAAAAACAAAAAAAAAAAAAGTTTTTGCCTTATAACTTTTTTAAACAAACTCCTATAATTATCAAGTCAAAAGAGACCTATGCTATTTTTTCGTGTTCAATTCGTGTTTAATTCAAAATCATATTATGATTTTGAATTAAATTTTTAAATAATTTAGTATGCCAACTATTCAAATCGATTAAGATATAGAAAAAAATGAATCGGTTCAAGCGGGATCGGTTGAATCAGACGAATTGAGTCGGGTAAGACTGAATTTGAATGGTTTCGGGAGAAGGTTCTGTGGCTTAGTGGTCAGAGCGTCGCAGGTTCGAATTCCGTCTGAACCGATTAAATTTTTTCTAGATCTTAATCGATTCATATGCTTTTGTTCGACATTACATATTACGAAAAATCGGAATGCCAATGTACCTAGTTGGCAATACGTATATAATTATTACAATCGGTCGATTGTCGACGAATAAGATTATTCGTTTGTCTTAATTTTAAATAAATAGACCTCCTAAAAATATTATAAAAACCACACACGTAATTTGGTTTTAGACATTTTTTTTTATACTCTTTCCAGAAAAATCTGAACCTGCGCGAAGGAATGAACGAGATGGTGTTCAGTGTAACAACGGCATATCAGGGCACAACGCGATGCAAGTGTAACGTGTTCAAATGGCGATATGATGACAAGATAGTCATCTCAGACATCGATGGAACAATTACCAAGTATGACGCACGTTAAGACAATTCGTTTTATGATATCAATCATTATGAAATCAAATTAAATTATAATGTGTTATTGTTTAGATCTGATGTTTTGGGTCATATTTTCCCACTGGTGGGAAAAGACTGGGCGCAGTCTGGTGTCGCTCAGCTATTCACGAAAATCAAGAATAATGGATATCAGCTCCTTTATTTATCTGCCCGGGCTATCGGTCAGGCAAGAGTAAGTGGAACAGTTTTTTTGTTGCATCCAAAGTTCTACTTTGTTGTCTCGGGTTTTAAAGTGTATGTATCAACTTGCCTGCTCCTACATGACTAGATATACTTGGCTTTTATGTGAGCAGCTGCCGACTGACTGTTAACCAGCAGGTTTACTGGCTCGCAGGTGACGTTGGCTTGGGCTTCGATGATTTTAGTGGGGCTCGATACGCTCTATTGTATGATATACGCGTGAAATAATCCTTTTTGAAATCTGTTAGTATGTAACATCAACAAAACGCAAATCGTTTTTGTTATCGTGCGAAAAGTCCCCCCGGATATCCCCCCGCCAGAGCCGGTGGGAGAGGTTATGTCAGACTAGAACCGACTAAAACGCTCACCGTCTGAGAGTCGAAAGTTGCGGAAGTGAGATTGCCGGAGGTAAATCCGTCGCAGCCCGGCAGTTGTCATTTTAACGATCTTGGTGGAGTCCCATACACCCCATAATTCTTAGAAATTATAAGCTTCAAACACAACCCCTAGTTTTTATTCTAAACAAAAGCTTATAACACAGGTAACCCGCGAGTACCTGCGCTCGATCAGACAAGGCGAGGTGTGCCTGCCCGACGGGCCGCTGCTGCTCAACCCGACGTCGCTGCTGCGCGCCTTCCACCGCGAGGTCATCGAGAAGAAGCCGGAGGAGTTCAAAATACAGTGCCTCGCGGATATTAAAGCGTTGTTCCCTCAAGGCTCCAATCCTTTCTACGCCGGATACGGCAATAGAGTTAATGTGAGTAAAAATTACCCCATTTTTAAGATATTGATTAATTAACACTTCTAATTTATTTGTTTTGGATAAAATGTCCGTCAAGGATATAATAAGTGCCCAGGCTCAGATATAAATCATACTAATAGTTCTGCATTTTATGGATCTACTAAAACACAGTAGGTACTTTATGCATTGAAAGTTGACAAGGTCAACTTGACTTTGATTTACAAAAGAATTACCTTTTGTAAATCAAAGTCAAGTACTAAGTCTGTTGTTGCCTTTTCGTAGCGCATTCTTGCATCTTTTACAGCGTCTGGTGCTTAAGCGTAATCACGCATACAGGCGGCCGCACAGCATACTGTATATTTTTGTGCCAATGGCATGTATTTTTTGCACGAACCTCTCACAATATTGTCCGAACAGATGTCCGCATTCGTGTACATGCAAACGCATGAGCCAGTATCAGTTGGACACTTTTCTGCCCCTACTAGATTCGATTTATTGTAACTAGATATATTTTCTGTACAAAAGAAATATAGCTAGCGTAATGTATGTGGCAGGCGTGCGTATAATAATATGACAATGTATGTGTTGTCCCCTTTGTGATGTATGTTTTTGTTTACAGGATGTATGCGCTTACCAGGCAGTTGGCATTCCGATCGTGAGAATATTCACTATCAATTACAAGGGCGAACTGAAACATGAACTGACTCAGACATTCCAATCCACGTGAGTGTATAAATTAAACATTTGGCTTAAATTAATATCACTCTTTTAACACATAATCGCGTCACTAACACCTTTGGTCATTGTATTGTGTATTATATTTTTATTTCAGTTACAACGTGCAAAGTGACATGGTCGATGATTTCTTCCCACCAATGAAACGTGATGTAGTTAAAAGCTAGTAGCAGGTTTAGGTGTAAAATATAGAGATTTATTTAATCCGAGATTAGCGAGCACGTGATAATAAACCGGTAAGACGTATGGAATGACTTGTAAGGCTTGATCACGTTATGGCCGCACATTCATACATTTCGAAATTTTTAAAAAACATCATGTAACCAAAATTATATTATAACGCCATTTTCTAAATTGATTACTAAAACAACACTGACCAATAACTTGCAATCATCGACATGTCATTGTCTTGTTACACATCTGTGTTGGTGTTTGTCTTTCGGGCTTTATGTTAATACTGGATGTAGGTATCTGTTATTCTGTCTAATGTTCTTTACTTTCTTGGTTCATAAATGCCTCATTTCTGTGCCTTTCCCTTCCTAATTTTAAGTAAATTTTCGTCACAAGTCCAGAAGAATCCAGAATACTTACATGTTTTCTAAAATGACTTACCAACTTGACTAAATATTTCCTTCCATCTAAAATAATAATAGGAATCACGTAAATGTCGCCAGTCACTAACAAGTTGTAACATTGTTTTCGTGTCAATTGTGTTATTTTTGTTATTAAGTTCCCTGTTATCTTAATTTATAATTGTATGTAATACTATTTTTGTGAAAAAGTAAAGTTGAAAACTTATTGCAATTCAAAGAATACCTTTTAATTATATTTTCGTCTTGGGTGTATAGTATACGCAGGAAGTTTGTGTCGGCAGGTACTCGCACATGTCGGTGCTAGTGGACCAGGTGTTCCCGCCCGCGCAGTGCGAGCCGAGCGACGAGTTCTCCCAGACCGTGTTCTGGCGCGACCCGCTGCTGGCCGTGGATCTGCCCGCCGTGTCCCTGCCGCCGCCTAAGCACCACTAGGGTGCAAACATTGCGATGAGATGTTCCGCGAACGGATAGTTCTCCGCGACACGGAGACTCCGTATCGCTGTGTACAGTACGACGCGGATTATCCGTGAGCGGATGACGTTCGTCACGGGAGAAAGAGAGAGAAGAGGCGTCCGTAGTGGTGCAGGTGGAAATGTGCAACCGGATAGCTCAAATTTAGTTAATTTTATTATCCGCGTTAATCATCCGCGTCGTGCTGTTTCATGCTTTGAATTACTACTGCTCACATTCAAATATTTCAACTACGATTGGCGAGCCGTTGTCCCATCATGAAACTTTTAAGTGTACTACTATGCCTGATGCTGTTAAATAATTCAAAATAATCAATAATTGGCTGAAGGCTTCACTTGTAGACTAAAGATTCGCACACATTAACACAGATGGGTTAGCACTCGTATATTTCTAATTTGATTTGAGATTCATATTTGTAAGAGTGCCTAATTTGGCTTGCTTGTTCTAGAAAAAAAGGAGTTCGTGTATTTTCCAATTTACTGAGCAGAACTAGGCTGGAATGATTGATTTGAGCTGTTTTAGGACTAGGACGTTTGGTTTCGTACACTGTTAGCATGTAGAAGTAATGAAATTGTAGGAAATACCAAAAACAGAAATGTTTAGCTTGTAGTAACTCGTGCATGCCACGTGAGTTTGAATGTTGTCCTGTGATGTGTCTAGCGAAATACTGTTTGAAAGGGTCTAGCGGAATACTTTTTACAGTAATATGCGACTTCAGTGGAGGTAATTAATGATTATTTACTAGATAATTTGCTGCGAATACTATCTTGATTTGCAGATTTAAGTTACAAAGGAATCAATTTGAATTTTGGTTTCATCGATTATGTAAGCTGTGATGTCGTCGACTGATAACGATGCTTTATTTTTATACTGTGATTACCTATTCGTATGTGCTAAGTTATATTTGTGTTAGAGCAATACACATTCGTAAAACTGCAGAGGCTTGGCTTCTGTTGATTTATTTTATTCGTAATCAACACATCTTTGATGATTTTGAAACAGATTTGTAATAGCTAAATTTATGTCTAATTAGAATTTGGTATATTTTTTAACTTAATTTATCGTTGTTTCTGTGATTGTTTTAATAAATATTTTCAGAAATAACTAAATGTTGGTTTTAATATGTATGTAAAATAATCATCCTTTAATGTTATCTATACTATTTCTACAATATATTGGTTATATTATATTACGTCAAGACAATTGCGCTCCACCGGATGCAGCTAGTTACATTCGATTTTCCTCTACTGATGAAGTAAATTGATTGGTACAAAAATATGAATCTATGTCAATCATTATACACTGTGTTTCTATTCACGCGAATACGCAAGACTATGCGTGTATTCGTGGCCAAAGAATGTAAATTACTCGTACACGATACACAAACGCAATTTGCGTTTTGCACATTTTGCTAGTAGTCCACATTTTGCTCTTTGCTCATTATGCTCCGAAGCGATTCATATTCATGCTTGACTGTGGCCCCGATTGTGAACATTTTATAATATTATACATAACATATACGCAGATACACCGATCACCGGAAGGGCAGTCGTGGACAAGCAGTAGTATAGTGTACCCAAAACAAAATATAATACATAATATACAATTGAATCGGCAAAAATATACGGAAATAGTCCGGTGTGCTAAGACTGACGAGCCCGGCCCGGTTGCGACAGTGTAGTGTAAACCGGCCTTTATGATAAGCGGCTGCCTTAATTTATAGATGCTTGCAACAGTTGCAACGTTAATGGCACTAACTCTTCTGGTGCCCCATTAGTTATGGGAGTACCCCAGGGCTCGATATTAGGACCCCTTCTATTCTTGATTTATGTTAATGATCTTCCTTATTTAGCTACAAATTTTTGTGAAATTGTATTATTTGCTGATGACACATCATTAATTTTTAAGACTGATAGACATAAAATAGTACTTGACGAAGTAAATAATGCCCTTTCTGAAATATTGCATTGGTTTACAAGTAACAACTTGCTGCTCAATGCGAAGAAAACTAAATGTGTAAAGTTTACTATGCCTAATGTAAGACAGACAGATATTAATATTAAAATGAATAATGAATCTGTCCAAATAATCAATACCACAGTTTTTCTTGGAATAACTTTAGATAGTAAACTGCAATGGGGCTCTCATATCAAAGCCTTGGCAGGAAGACTTAGCTCAGCTGCCTATGCGGTTAGAAAGATAAGGTCACTGACTGATGAGGAAACTGCACGATTAGTTTATTTTAGTTACTTCCATAGCGTTATGTCATACGGTCTGCTGCTGTGGGGCTCGGCTGCCGATATTGAGGTTATATTTGTACTACAGAAACGAGCGATACGAGCGATCTATAGCCTCACACCCCGTGACTCGCTAAAAGAAGTTTTCAAAGAAATTAATATTTTAACAGTTGCTTCTCAATACATTTATGATAATATCATATATGTACGAAAAAATCTAAATATTTTCGAAAAACTATCTGATGTACGCAATTTTAATACGAGAAACAAAAATAAACTAGTTGTACCTAAACTTAGGCTTCACAAGGTTGGTGTTTCATTTGTAGGAAGCAGCATAAAAATATTTAATAAAGTTCCTCAGGATTTGGTTAATATGCCAATAAATAAATTTAAATTAGAAGTGAAAAAAACTTTAATGAGTAAAGGTTATTATAAAGTGGATGATTATCTTAATGATATTAATGCGTGGTCAACATAAGTCTCTTGCTTGCTTGCACAAAATAAATTGTAAACTAAAGCAAATTAAAAAAAAAAAGAAAAATAATCTAGTTCTAATATAGTTCGCTGAGTTTCTTGCTGGTATCTTCTCAGTAGAACTAACCTACCGAACCAGCGAAAGAATCATTTTCCAATGGTTTATTTGTAGGTACATTATTTAATATTTTAGTATTATTTCTTGACATACCTACTCAATTGTAAAATTTTGACGTTCATATGTGCTCTTTGTGTGCCCAAACTGAATAAATGAAATTGATTCTTTGATTCTTTGAACCCGCAACATCTAAGATTGTTTTATATCTGAGAATACCATTATTCATTACTATAGGTTTTTTAATTTACACACGCTTGCAACACCTAAAGAAATGATACTCACTCGCGTCATCAACCCTTGGTAGTGCCTACGAAATGCCAACTATATGTATAGTTATTTGCTATGTGTATATTTCCGTTCTAATCGTAATCCAGGATTCCCGGGCAGCTTATGATGGGATAGACTTGACCAGAGGTCCTCGTACACATACTCGTACTCCCAAGGAGCTGCTGGGAGAGGTTCACGTCGGACTCGAACCGACTAAAACGCACGGCATCTTTGGGTCGTTGTTGGTTGCCAGAGGTGAAGATATATTCCTCGCACCCCCGCCAACCTCTCTCGAACTGGCGCTCCTCGGGTGTAGGGACCACGGAGTCCTCAACTCATCCCCGGAAATGAGGAGGCGCCCCATGTGTGCCGCCGCGGCCTGCTTCGGCCAGGGTAACCGGCGGCTCTACCCGTCACCCCCAGGCCTGCGCTCATGGGAGGTCATTCTGACGTAACCTCCGACGTGACGCTCGAGTTGTCTCGGTACGCGGGCAGCGCGGTTTGCGATTCTCCTTCGCTCCCGCCCCGCGTTACTTGCTCGCAGAAGGATGCGCCGGCCGCTCATGCATCCGCGCAGTGAACCATCGCCATGAGCGAGGTGGCGAGCGTGAGAATTTTCACTCCCAGGGCCGCCAGCGGCTGCCGTCTCGACGTCTTCGGCCACGCCGGACACTCGGCGAGCGTATGCAGCCCTCGGTCTCACACCAATACCAACTTATCTGTGGCGTAGCAATAGTTTCCGACTGTTCGTCAGAAGTCGCGGGTTCGATTCTCACTCAGTACAAATATTTGTACGCATGAGTAATTGAGTATGTACCTATATTCAAAATTTGTCTGGCGTTTCTTATAACATGTGCGTATTGACAAGAAAAAGTACCTACGTAAGTTTATCTGCATTCTAGAATCTATAACATAAGCTAGTTAAACTATACTTTGGGGTCTAGATAGCGCTGTGTAGAATGTCGTAAAAAATATTCATGTCTTAGCAGGTAAATACGTACTATCAAGTAGAATTCTTATCTCTCTTTTCAACCTTCCACATAGTGTTCAGAATCAGTGAACTTAATGAAACGCCACTAAACCTACTAACCTACAAATAGGTATTATATAATTGTAATATAAGTAAAGAGTAACCTACCATTTTATAAAGTAACCTCTTATTTTAGTTCAGTAACCCTAGCACGAACAGTATCACAATCGTATCATAAACGTAACGAGAGAACGGAGTATTGCGTTTGGTCGCCTGCATTTTTTAAATTATTTTATTTAAACTTCAAACTTTATTTACATAAGCTTAAAGTTCAAAATTTATTTAATTTCATTAGAGTCATCAACAGAGTTTTCATTAGAATCAATTTCATTATTCAGTCTTACGTAGTACATATTGCATTCTTTTTGTTATTCAGTTTAGGCACACAAAGAGCACATATGAACGTCAAAATTTTACAATTAGGTATGTCAAGAAATAATATAAAAATATTAAATAATGTAAAAATGGAAAATGATTCTTTCGCTGGTTCGGTAGATTAGTTCTACTGAGAAGATACCAAGAAACCAGCAAGAAACTCAGCGAACTACATTAGAACTAGATTATTTTTCTTTTTTAAATTTGCTTTATTTTACAATTTATTTTATGCGAGCAAGCAAGAGACTTATGTTGACCACGCATTAACATCATTAAGGTACTCATCCACTTTATAGTAACCTTTACTCATTAAAGTTTTTTCACTTCTATTTTAAATTTATTTATTGGCATATTAATCAAATCCTGAGGAATTTTATTAAATATTTTTATGCAGCTGCCTACAAATGAATCACCAACCTTGTGAAGCCTAAGTTTTGGTACAACAAGTTTATTTTTATTTCTCGTATTAAAATTGTGTACATCAGATAGGTTTTCGAAAATATTTAGGTTTTTTCGTACATATATTTTCATAAATGTATTGAGAAGCAACCGTTAAAATATTAATTTCTTTGAAAACTTCTTTCAGCGAGGCACGGGGTCTGAGGCTATAGATCGCTCGTATCGCTCGTTTCTGTAGTACAAATATAGTTTCAATATCGGCAGCTGAGCCCCACAGCTGCAGACCGTATGACATAACGCTATGAAAGTAGCTAAAATAAACTAATCGTGCAGTTTCCTCATCAGTCAGTGACCTCATCTTTCTAACCGCATTGGCAGCTGAGCTAAGTCTTCCTGCCAAGGCTGTGATATGAGACAGTGGATGGAACACTCCGCAAAAAGCTCAGTGCTTTAAAGTTTAAAATTAAATGGATTTTTAGCAAGTTTTCATTACACTTTCCATCCACTCTGCAAAAACCATTTTAATTTTGGGCTCTAACCTCGTTGTGTTAAAGTTTAAAATTGAATGGAATTTTTAGAAATGGCCGTGGTATGACATTGGGTTTGCTTTAGCAGAAAGCAGTGTGTGTGTGGAGACTGCTTCAGGAATACGATGCGATTATGATAGTTTTTCGTGCTAAGGATACAGACCTTAACTATATTGGAAATGTATGTAATAATGTAATGGAAATAAAAACGAAAGTGTGTCTTAAAATACACTATAATATCTTAAACTACTATGTTTCATCTTCTTCCATGGCAGCTACTTCTTCTGCTTCATCATCAACGTCATTTTCCGCTTCATCATCACTAGGTACATCTAGATCTTTGTGGAAACCCTTGCCTTTAGTCCAGTGGCACTTCATGACAACTTTAAATTGGGCCATTTGTATGCCCAATAGTTTCAATATGCTTGCTTGTTCTGGAGTTAATGGTGCTCCTTTCTTGCAAACCTAAAAATGGTTAATTAGCAGTCAATTTATATATTTTAACCAATATTATTATAGATGGTATTCATTACATATATGTTTGAACTTTTGTATTCCATGATCCAATTGTGTAAAGAAATGATTTAACCTTCTTTTGTTAGAGTATAGTTGTACTTATATATTGTACTAGCTGTTGCCCATGTGGAATTCGGATTGCGTTAACTTTTTTTTTGAGGAAGTTTCCTCGGATACCACCCCTGTCAGCCTGCAGAAGTAATCATGTCTGTCTTTGTATCTGACATAACCACTTTTTCTTACCTACCTAGAGCATCCCAGGCAGACCCTGTGTCATCTACAGTTTAAGATGACCTCCTCAGGAGTGGGAAGCACGGTATCCCTATCGAATCGCAGAAGGCAGAGGTGCGACCAAGTAATCAACAGATATTGAAACTATTTTGAATATGGCATAACTTATTTGTATAAAAATTAATACAAAAGTATGTATTCTGTGGACTGACTTTGATCAGTTTTTATGTTGTCTCGAATTTTTTTAATTGCAATATTAACTGAAGTTTTTGATTGTATTATTATATAATTTGAATGGCAATTTTGATCTATATTAAATGTACAATTATATGTCTAATTTATTTCATTACATAAGGAATACCATTGTAATTTGTAAAAGATAAAAATGGTTTCTGTGTATTTTCATTAAGGGATAGACACATGCTATCGTAGACGTTTATGGAGATCTTTTCAAGTTATAGATTATTTTTTTCACAGCACACACAACATAAGCAATTTTCAGGTCATTTTTTACACCTTTGATAATATTATCAAACAAACAAACAAACAAACTCTTCAGCTTTATAATATTAGTATAGATATATAGTACATAGTCGATGATGGAATTAATGGAAGATAAAATTTGACACAACACAACATCGATAGCTACTTACTATGAACTTTCTCCTACCTCTAATTTTAAATTTATTAGGAGGATCAATAAAATAAAGCTATGTTATTAGCCATAGGAAACCTAAACAGTTCATTTACTAAACCGTATAAGCTATGAGAAGTACATACCTGATATTCCTTTATAAGATTCACAACACCCCTCTCTAAAGATGTTGGCAGTCCAAGCCTCCTAAGGTGAGGTTCTATTGTGTGTGAAAAATCATTAAGGGGACCTTGGGGCAATATTACATCTTTTGTTGCCACAAAACCTGCACGAGCATACTCTGCATCTTGAAAGTCTTCGAACCATTGTAAAACATCAGGCACATCTTTATTTGTCATGAGCAAACCACATTGCCCCTTTAGCCTTTTAGACAACTGAAAGAGAATGTTGTAAATTTATTCTGCAATCCATTTCAACAGTAACATAACTTAGTAAACTGGTTTTGAGATCCATACAAGATTTTACTCATGATTTTAGGAGTCAAGCCAACCAAGCAGCTGCAGGTGACCTATAAGCTAGGTACAGTTGACAAAGATGATAAGTATACACCTTTATTTATATATATAGTTTTACCTCTGTGGTGTGGCAGTAGTGAAAGCAGCCTCCACACTGAATATGTAGGTATTTACAGATGTTGGGGTATTTGTATTGGACTAGTTATGCAAACACACAAACTGAAAATTTTTGGCAGTCGGTACGAGTAGTTGCAGCCTTCAGAAGTCTGATTAGTCTTACTACAGAACTTCGATATTGCCAATTGGTTGTGGAGGTCAGATGGCAAATATCTAAGTCCAATTACATAAATTCATACAATCATGCCTGTATCCCCGGAGGGTAAGGCAGAGGTGAACACCCAAATTTCACCAATAATTGTCCCACATAACAGGGGATGAGCCTATTGCATCTAATTTCTACTAGAAAGCTGATTCTAACTGAGTTGGGAAAATGCAGAGAGAATGATGAATATCTATTTATTTATTTATGAACAAACAGCTACAGGCTGATGTGTTCACATTTAGTGATAAAATGTATAGTCTCTCTATTGAAGCCTTATTTAGTTTTAGGTAAAGGTGTATACCAGGCATTTGAAAACAAAGGTTTTCCTCTTGGGGTTGGGAGGATAAACAGCAGTTGCTCTCCATAATAGAATATAAATATGTGTAATAATTCCGGAAAAATGCCAATGATAAATGTATAATAAATCTCTAAATGTATTACTTAACCCAGAGAACAGCTCACAACAATTTATTTTTAACACATTTGACAATCGAGACATACAGATCTTTATTTGAATTGAAGACAAAAAAGAAAGCCAAGAACATTGTGACACTATATACAGGGGGTGCGGGATAGATTTGTGCTCAGTGCAAATATTTGTAAGCATGAATATATCCAAGTATTTGTATTTTTCTGGGTGTTGAGAGAGGGGGGGATGTTTGGGTAATGACTGCACTCGAGTGCTACAAGGCCTAGAGACTAGAGACGCTTCGGCCGGTTGTCACATGAACATACAAAGGACTGAACATCTATCTTGTCAACTCTGTCCCCTACCAGTAGTAGAATGTTTGTCTGTAATATTTTACATAATTCTGTATAAGGCCTATCGGACAAGGTTTATATAAAAGAAAAAAAATTTAAGTTCAAAATCAGGTAGTCAGCATGGTGGTGCTGAGCAGGAAATTAAAGATTACTTACCAGGTTTAGTTGATCTTCCATTTCATCACTTTTTGTTCTGCCTAGAGCTACAGCCATTACTTTATTCTTACCAAAAAAAAATCTAGAATCTTTCCACTCATTGCGAAGATCTTTTAGTTTTGTGTTCCGCATATTGTCAACAGTGAACAAAAATATGTGTTCATATTTTGATAGGGAATTCCTTATTTCTTCAATAATTTTCTGTTTAAGAAGCAACCCCTTCTTGTTTGTTTTCGTCAGCGAAACTGAAATTTAAAATATAAGAATATCACAGGAGGTTAGAACATACTATAGGTAATCATGTCTTTAATAACTTGAGTACTACTAAGATAGAAAACTTATTTTAGATATAAGTAATATATTGTATTACTATGCTACAGGTGGCTAATAATTACACATTAATATCGAAATGCTAACACAACAGCGAGAAACTAGTATTGTTTACCTATCTTTTTAAACAAACGAATGGGATATCTTGAGATGTTACCAGATCCAATCAATTATACAATGATACTTTTAAATAGTAAGAAATATTGTTTCACAACACAATAAATGCATAGCACGAGTTTTTATTATTTCAAAGCTAACCTTTTTTATCCCTTTTGGACTTCGGCATAGTGGTTCCTAAGATATACTGATAAAATTAACTAGTTATATCACTGAACGTTGACAAAACGGCAAATGTAGATTTTGAACACTATATTAGATTCTATAAGTACGCGTGTATGTAATTTTAGTTATCCAAACCAAATAAGATAACCTAAAAAAATAACAGCGCACGTTTGCCTGCCTCTTTGACATGAATGATGTGACGTTTAAGTGACGTTTGACGTGACTGGACGTGACCGTGCCATCGCTACATTTTTTTTTTCATTTGTTTTCCTTTCGGAACCGGCTAAGGCTAAGGTGCTAGACTCTGGGCCGGCAGTCTGTACATTCGTCGTTAATACTTATCTTACGAAATCGTAAGCAAAGTTAACAACAAAATTCGGTTTCTTTGCGTCAAACCCAAGTCTGTACATTTTGAGGTAGCGACTAAGCGAGCAATAATGTATGGGGGATGCAAGTCTCTACATGTATCGGTACGAGTTAACGACGGTATTTGGTACGGTGGCAATATTAGCAAGTCTCGACTTCCAAGTTAACAAAAATTGTCGGTTTCTTAACAAATTTCGTCGTAAAGAATGCGAGCATTCTTGAAGGCCCGCAAAGTAGTTAACGTCGTTAACTATTTGTTATTATTTGTCCACATTTTGTTGATGTTTTTAATAGAATATTAAATATGAAATTGGGCAACATTGAGGAAATAAGTATTATATATTATAAATGGAGGCTAATTTGGTGAATTTAGTTGAGTTTCAAGTTATTATTTGGATGATAATGATGTTTTATTGTTCAATTTTACATTTTAATAATCTCTAAGGTTATGAAATGGATGATAAAATACAATTATAAGATGATGGATGTTTATTTAGTGAATTTGGTTGAGCTTTAAGTTATTATTTAGATGATAATGATGTTTTATTGTTCAATTTTACATTTTAATAATCTCTAAGGTTATGAAATGGATGATAAAATACAATTACAAGATGATGGATGTTTATTTGGTTGAGCTTCAAGTTATTATTTGTTAACTTTTGGTGATATGTTTATGTTATATTGTTAAATTTTATGTTTCATAATCTCTAAGGTTATGAAATGGATGACAAAATAGAATTATAAGATGATGGATGGTTATTTGGTTGAGGTTCAAATTATTATTTGTTGACTTTTGGTGATCTATGTATGCTATATTGCTCAATTTCATGATAAAATACAATTATAAGATGGTGGATGCTTATTTGGTGAACTTGGTTGAGCTTCAAGTTATTATTTGTAGACTTTTGGTGAAATGTGTGTTATATTGCTCAATTTCATATTTAATAACTTCCCAAGGCCATAAAATAGATAATTATATTCTGATGGATGCTTATTAGTAACTGTCATGTTCATGTTTGTAGGACTAGTAACTAACACAATATAAGTTACTGCAGAGTTCATACAAAGATTATCGGTAGGTAGTAAGTAGATTTCTATATAGGTAAATTAAATAAAACATATATATATATACATAGGTTCATATCTTGTGCATTTATTACTTCAAAGTACTTAATACAAAGAGTTTCTATTAAGTTTTTACAGACAATAAAATTTTCTCAGTCTTCATTTTGTAACATTTTGTTATGACTTCGGCTATGGGTATCCTCTCCTCAGGCTTGAGTTGAGTGACAAACAACGGCTGGCATCTGCAATGAAAAGAAATAGATAGTTATAGGATTACAATATTTTCATTTCGTTCGCTATTTCATTTGGTTCTATTAAAGACAGTAAATCCCTAAAGAATATTACTTTTGGGAAAGCTATGTTCAGTTTATGTAACAATGCAATGACAGCTTCTGTGGGATGGGGATATTCAACTAGGTAACCAGCAGGAGGTTTTGAGGCAACAAATGCCTGGCAATGGGGCTCCCACCAGGTCCAGGTAAAGAAAGTAGGCTTGACGTCGTGGAGGAGAAAAAGCCGAAGGCGGACCCTGAACTGCGAGGTAACAATGCAATCAGTATAGTATGTCTACACAAAGATGATGATGACAATGTTCAATTTCCGTTCAGTGAAAATATGTATATAAATCAAATATATCTATTTGCAATGGTTGTGTATCTGCCTATTGTCTGCCCCGGTTGCCATACTAACATCTATGGGAGTCGTTATATATGGCAAAAGCCCGTACAGAAGGGCTAACCATCTGTCCGGTTAACAGCTTCTCTGCTGAAAGGATCCACCACTTGAGCTTGAGTGACAGCTGCTGGCATTTGTAATGAATAATAATAGATAGCAAAAGGATTATACAATTTTCCTCTGATATAAACTGTAGCCTCATGGATACAACCTTTAGTTCCATGAAAAGCAGAAAATGCCTGCAGAATGTTGGTTTGGGATTGTTAGTTTATATTATAGTAGTTACTAATTTGCAAGTGCATAGCACACATCTAAGTATGAAAGAGAAGAAACCACTTCCTACTTCACGTAGAACATTACTGTAGTGTCTTGCATGTAAGTTACATATTTGTGTGTCAGTGGGGTATATATATATTATGTACTACTATGGTACTCGCAAGGTTACTTGTACAATAATTACCATTTTCAAGAACTGGGTCGGCACATTCTTGTAATATGGCACCTCTGAAGTGTTGCTGATGTATAATTTTGGCCACTTGGTTGACTTGCAGTTGACAAGGCGAAAACAATCGAAAATAATGTTTCTGAATGATTCTCTGGGGCAGTGGAATGCCACAGATGTCCACCATGGTGTCAGTTCAGTGTAATACACAGTCTTCAGTGTATACTTGTCGTTAGGCCAAGGGGCTGGTTCATCATTGGGGTCATCGGCCATGGTTCTAGTGGATATCCATCATCACCTGTGGATTAAATCAAAATATAATATATGTTATAATTGTTATATTGACACATTGACAGCCTCTGTGGTGTAACGGTATTAAATGCAGCTGCTGCTTTGTGCAAATATTTGTATGAATAAGGGTATTAGCATTGGTTTGGTTGTGCGTCAGAAAAAATGTTAAGCCGTTGGTTGCAGTTAACATGTATGACAGTCATTATATAGGAGAAATAGTCCACACAGAAAGGGTGATCACTCGTCCTGTCAACAGCATCCCCACTGGCAGTAATAGTATATTGACACATGGGGTGTTCAGTTATTTGACTCAAAACTTACCAAGTAACCATGCATGGTGGTCTCCGTTATTAACAAACGTCTTCATGTGGCATGAACTGGGGAATTTTCATATGATATATGTGGCTATCATGCAGAGCTCCTGGCCATCGAGCATTTATATTGAAAATGAGCAGAATAGTGTCACACACCTAAAATGATAAAAAGCACATAAATTATACAATTACAATATATTAAATGAGATGAAGTACTTCTAGATAAATAATAATTTTGAATTAGATAAATGATAAACAATGTACAAGTTATACAATGAAACTTACATAGGACTCCACAGAAAGCCCGCAAGGGCGTTTTCTTTCAAGTGATAGCGCTATTTCATCACCAAGTTCTTTAAACATTGCCTTTGTAATGCGATACAATGATAGGAATTCACCATCAGCCAAATTCAAATAATTTTCACTAGCGCGCAGAATTCATGCACCATGCCGTCGCATTACCATTTCCCGCTTCCCGCCTATATTCTAGAGTAAACTAATTACATGCTAAACACGCTTCAGCCATAATATTTCTCGTATTTCCCTACAACCTCCAAAAATATTCAATTCTTTTTCAAGGCTTCTTGGCTTCTTGCTTGTGTGTTATGTCACTTGTGTCAACTTGCCATGTCAGAGTCTATGTTTGGTCTATATATATGTACAATAATCTATGGTAAGGGTGTTGTGAAAAATCAATCAGCGGAGAGATTTTTCTGTTTGATGAAATTGTACAGTCAAAAAAGATACAATTACAAATTCATAAAGCATAATTGTACAAACATAATAAAAATGTCAACAAATTACACAGTTAACCAAAGAGAATCTAAGGGTAAGAGTGACAAATTCTATGCTTGTCTATGCTATTAAGGTACTATCCGAGAATTTGTTAAGTTAACGACGAATTTCGGTACGGCAACCGACAAAAATCGTAACTTTAAGTACAGACTTGGGAATTTCGGTTAGTTTGCGTCGCTACGTACTTAACATCCGAATTCGGTCGCTATCTCATGTACAGACTGCCGGCCCTGGTCAACGAAAGACGAGCAAATCATTTTATTAAAACTTTTAAATGGCAACAGTTTTTCTTGCCACTCTTGCCTGTTGGTATTATATAGTCTTCAAAAACTTCTTGATACTCATATATTGTTTTATTGTACACAAATAATATTATCGATATATCGATAGATTACTTGCTTTTTGTCAATGTCTTTTCCAAACGGTATCATATTTTGGTACCTATACGAATATTTTAATAACAAACATGTAATTTTCTAAATTAATATAATATTTCGAAAGTAGAGAGCTTGCTGCATTATAATGAACCATTATGTGTATAAATTCTACGAAAAGAAACACCATGAAAGTACTGAGATTAAGTGTGAAGTCTAGTGTTTAGATTATTGCTACAGGTAAAGCCACAATCTCAAAATGCTACGAATTAAATTATAATACAATTAGATTTATTTATGACAGTAGGTTATTTCTGTCAATCAGTTTATAAGTTGATTAAAAACGCAGTATACACAGTCTCTTTCTCACACCTAGGTTTTTATAAAAGCCTATAAATCTCACTTGCACACTTAGTTGGTCTAGTATTACTATATTATTGAAAAATTTACGATTTAATTTATAATTTTATTTATATTCAAATAAATATATAAAAACTTGATTAAATAAAATAAAATAAATATTCAAACCTATTAAGATAGGAAAACAATTTAAACAATTCAGGAGGATGATTTCAGGCGTGGTTCGATGGCTCAGTGGTCAGAGCATTCCCCCTTTATGGGAAAGATCGCGAGTTCGAATTTTTTTAACCATATTTAGCTGATTCTATTATGTACCTACATATAAATGTCATCATCACCTTTTCATTTAGCAATTTTAAGATTTTGTAAGCGCGGCTTCCATATGCCCTCCCAACCCTAAGAGGAAAGTCCGTGTCAGAACCAATAATCAGCAGGTGTGATTGAAGATTTTGTCAAAAGTATCTTATACGTGAGCGTATTAAGACGTGTATAAATGATTTGTTGGATTTCCCCACGGATATCGCTACCGTTAACCAGGTATGTCGGACTCAACCTGACTAAAACCGCACGCCGTCTGGTATTACCTCGGTATTTAAGATTTATAGTTATCTCATAAGGCGTTCCCACGACCTTCGGCTGACCCTGGACCATCTACAGGTTTTAATTGACTCCAAAGTAGAAGAGGCGTGCGTCTCACCGTTACGCAGGCCTGTTTCTGTGTTAGAGTAACAGGCGGTCGAACCTGTCACCTCTAGAACTGTGCTTGGAGAACCAGCCCACCCTTGGCCTGCTCTCATGCAACTATGCCCTCTGCTACGGAGACTTCAGAGGGACACACGGGGTTCCTATGAGCAGCCCTCTATCGAAATTGGTAATTTCACAAATTATGGAAATCTATTAATTTTTATTAAATAAATTTTGAGTGAAATACATTTGAATTAGTAGTTATTATTTATATTTTAGCTATCATATCCAATAAATTTCATATTTTATTGTAACTTTTTTTACTACTCTAACCCCTTTAGCTAAGCTAAATTGCTTGTTTTAGGAGTGGGTTCTGGTCGATAGTGTAATGCTCAGAATTCAAACCCAGGACCACTCCATCGTAAGGCCGACTCCTTACTACTTACATAGTTTGATTTTTGTTGTAGTTTTTTCATAGACTTTATAAATTTCAAGTTACTTTCACACGTATCTGACAAAAAGGTCAGCAAACAGACAGATAGACGATCGGACAGTCAGACAAGCAAGTGATATTATAAGCGTTTCGTGTTCGTCTTGGGTTATGGAACCCTAAAAATTCAAACTCATAAAGTGATTAATAATTATGAGTTGTAATGTTGGTCGTGTGCTGGATGCTCAGTGATACCACATTTATTATAAGATAGTCAGTAGAACTTGTGTACTCAATACCTACCAATAGACGGATCTCAGGCACAGGCTTTCCTCTTGTAATTAGGGTTATTGATCTGGTTCTGAGGTAAAATTGCTCCCTTAAAAATAAAATAACCAGATTATAAATAGGACGACCAACCATATTATAGAATTTATGTCAGCCATGCTCCAAAGTGCAAGCTTAGCATATAACCGGTATTGGTGCTCAAATGTAGAAGTAGATTGGAACATTATTAGTACCAAATTTTGTTTGTTCAATAAGATTAATAATAAAATTACTTTACCGAGTTTACTAACCTTAAATTTTAAAATCACCCGCTGGATTCTTAACTTCCTGTCACCTTAATGAGTGATCCAACACTTTATTTTCACATATTTTTATAATGTTTGCTATCTTTGTTTTTAGTGCTACGGTAGAAAGAGCGCACATAATGTTTTATGATAACTACAAGAACATGAATAGCTATGGAACGCTACGAGCTTCTTCTGTGGTCGGCCATCTTGAATTATAGATGGTCGACTCGTAATGTGAACCCTGTTCCGTTTTTGTTTCCCCTCTGGCCCCGCTGCCGTCAGTGTAGTATATCGTTCACCGCAAGACAAAAACCGATATTGTGTTGTAATTTGCTGGTGTAATTACTTTTTTTCCCTTCCAACAAGTAAGTGACCTATACTTATTTTACGTGAATGTAGTTCGGTGTTAATCGTAAAGTGTCTCCATTAAAAAAAAATGTTTTTTCACAAATTGTGACTGTGACGCATAGAAGGAGTGCCCCCTTGTAGCAGCCATTTTGCCTGAACCGGCGACACGATTTCGCGGCGCGGTTAGCTATAAAATTCTAAATTTTTCCTAGAGGAATTTATGTTTTACTAAAGACATTTTATCGTGTAGAATATAGAATATACGTCACTCACAGTAAATTAAGAGTTTACTCACAGGGGGATACGTCTCGTAAGTTACCTTTTTGGTTCTTATTACATTTTTTCTTGTAACTGAATTGTATTTTTGGAAAAAACATAGTCGTGAATATTCATAGTGAATTACCTCGTAGTTTACAATTTAGAAGTTAGGTTGGATCGTTTGGAATGCGTGGGCATGTCGAACGTTGGCGTATTCATAGAGGTAACTAGCCATCACATTAGTGCGTCGTAATTTCGCCGTGCGTAGTCATGCCGTTATCTTGTTGAATTCAATGACTGTAATGTCATTGAAGATACTTACCGTGTGTAAGTAATTTACCTAAATAAAGTTATTCCTTTCACCTCAACGTTCGTGTGATATCATTTTAAGTTCCGTTGTGTAACTTGACAAAGGTTGTAGTTATGTAGGTATATTATCTAGTTCTAATGTCGCTACCTTCGACCACAACGCCTTTCAGATGGGCACGTGTGTGACATTGAGTCTACGATACAATGCTCTTTTACTATGTGCCTGGATATGTCACGTTCTAATAGTACGAGGTTTATGTTAATCATAAAGTCAACGATTTCTGTTAGCTTCCTTCAGACTCATGAACATGCAGCCATCAATTTCTATTCAGGTCTTGTTACATAGTTTGTCTAAATGACATGGCTTGGATAAATCACTAAAAGTTACTAGTTATCATGATTTGCTTGTAATACTTGTGTATATTTGGTAAATGAAGTGATTTTTAATCAGCATTTTATAATCCCCGGGCAGATTAAATATTCATTATGAGGAAGCAACATTTGCTGTAGAATCATAAAATATCTGGGTTTTTTATAATAGTCATTATATTTAGTTTTACGGGTAGTGTTGGGTGGTTAACTAATCAGATTAAGTTAACCTGTTGATCATCCAACATTATATAGGGTTTAACTGTTTTTTTTTTCAATTTAATACTTCTACTTTCATTACTCACTAGGGCGTGATTTGATATTAGACTGAAGTAGAGAATAACTTCATCAATTTGTACATTCTTAGATAATGCCCTTTGCAATTAAAATTTCTTGAATGCTAGACCATGCTTCTGCATATAGTTTCTATTGCATTAAAATTTGATAACCTAAATACAATGCTTATGAAACTGAGTCATCAGTCATCATGAACAAGCGTGGGTATGGTATTGAAACTCTTCACAATGTATACATTATGTACTGAGTTTTCTTTTTTGTCTAAATCAATATATGTTACAAAATGGTCAACTAATAAATTTTTAGTTTATCCTCATCTGTAACAAAAATTTAATAATGTTAAATAGCTGATATTGATAACCATTTGCCATTGGGGAATATTCAGAATATTAGTGTAGTAATTTTGATGGAGGTGGGAGACATATTTGAGGTCAAGTCCCACCACCACCACCACCACTATCACTACGACCACTATTGTATTATTTGGTTGAAAGTGATATCTGAGGGGTTTAATTCGTTTTCCTGGTATACCCGGTACTTATGTAGCATAATGACCAATTAAAAACTGAAAAGATAGGCATTACTTTTAGTTTACCATCCAGTTTTGAGATAATCATTGCTTACTCAATTTTTTTTCTGTACAGCTCCAATTGTGATTCCTTTTACAACAAGCATCAAATATTCCTATTATGCATGTTTCTTTACAGCAATATATTTACTATACATATTTCTGTAATGTGTGTTCACCACATTGTGTTGTAAAATCGAATAGGCACCAGTATCTATTATAGATCGGCGTAAGGCATAGTAACCAGAGTTGAGTAAAAAGCTATAGGTAGATAGATAAGGGTAGCGTGAGGTAGGCGCCGGGCCGACGGGCGCGGTGCACGGGGGTGTACAGTGAGGGCGAGGGGTGTGTGCAATCGTCGCACTAGTCGTATTTCGTCTGGAGTGTTTATCCCGCGTCGTCGGATCAATACTGTTGGCGCAGTGGCGGTGACCAAGCGGCCGGCGCGGGGACACGGCGCGTGCCTAGCCTGCTAGTTGCTCGAGTCTGTGAGATGCTGTCAAACCGAGCGGACGCCGCGTCGATGTCGCGTTTGGCGTGAGAGTCGCTCTTTGAGCCACTTTGAATTTTCATACTGCGCTAGTGCGCTTGTGAGCCTCTACCCAAGGTGCGACAAACTTCCATGATGACTAATACCCAATAAGCGATTCGCTTCGGTGAAAGTGACGCCCATGATTAGTCTTTCTGATAAATTTTTACTAACAATGAATCGTCTTTGGTAGTCGACTCAGATAGTTTATTCGTGATTAATACTTCATTGCAGGGGCATCAGTGATATAGTCCTCTCCAATCGTCCACGATGTCCGTCGACAAGGAGGAACTGGTGCAACGCGCCAAGCTGGCAGAGCAAGCTGAACGATATGACGACATGGCGGCCGCGATGAAGGAAGTCACGGAAACCGGCGTCGAGCTAAGCAACGAGGAAAGAAACCTTCTTTCAGTTGCTTACAAAAACGTGGTGGGCGCTCGACGATCGTCATGGCGCGTCATCTCCTCCATTGAACAGAAAACCGAAGGTTCGGAAAGAAAACAACAGATGGCAAAAGAATATAGAGTTAAGGTAGAAAAGGAGCTCAGAGAAATCTGCTACGACGTTTTGGTAAGATTTATTTATTTATGGACTTCTCCATTCTAGGAAAATAAAATAAAAAATAGAAATGGAATAACTGTTGAATCAACTGTCTTTGACTTGAATTTCGTCGTGACGTGACATTAATTCCAATCCAAGTAAAATTATCGTCGGTTACCGCCGTCCTACACGGATGACGTCATGATATTTGCGCCTCGCCAATTTTAGGGGTGATGCAAGCGACCAGTACCCGTGGTCATTTCCTCCATAGTCATAACGTTTTTGTTAATAATGGGCGTTATAATGTTGGTTAGCACGTGAGAGTTCGGAGGGCGCGGCGCGCAGGTTTGCGGGTCGGGAGGGTGGGGTGACGTATTGCGCCGCGTCATTGCGCGCGCTGCTATCCCGTTCTTCTTCGTAAAAGTGCAGAATACTATAGACATTTAAGAATCTTTGTAGTATTTTCTTTGTATTTATATTAGTAGTAACTCACTACAAATAATTTTAATTGATTTTTTATATATGTAGTTTTGGTGCGATTCTCTTCAGTAACAGGTGTTTTGATAATTGTTTCAGGGTTTACTTGACAAGCACCTTATTCCTAAAGCTAGTAATCCAGAAAGTAAAGTATTTTACCTTAAAATGAAGGGTGATTACTACAGGTACCTTGCAGAAGTGGCCACAGGAGAAACAAGAAATTGTAAGTTTTTGATCATTAAGTTAGTTCAAAATTTTTCAATATAATTATATTGTTGAGTTATTTATCAGAACTCGAAATGATGTAACAGATTTCAGTTAGCTAACTTACCTTTACATTACAGCTGTTGTAGAGGATTCACAGAAAGCATACCAAGATGCTTTCGAAATCAGCAAGGCGAAAATGCAGCCCACACACCCAATAAGGCTGGGTCTGGCGTTAAATTTCTCCGTCTTCTATTATGAGATTTTAAATTCACCAGACAAAGCGTGTCAGCTCGCCAAACAGGTCATTATTTGTGTCAGTTATGCATAGGCTTTGTGCTGGCTGGCACGAGAGGAAAATGGAGACTAGGCATATTAATCTACTCACTTGTCCCCAGCCGTCGTGGAGGATTCCCAGAAGGCCTACCAAGAAGCATTCGACATTGCTAAAGCCAAAATGCAACCGACCCATCCCATCAGGCTGGGCCTTGCTCTCAACTTTTCCGTATTCTATTACGAGATAATCAACTCCCCTGCGCGAGCGTGCCACTTAGCTAAACAGGTTTTTTAATAAAGACAGAAATTTGTGTGTGATATGATTACAGTAACGTAACTAAACTAACTGATAATTATTTTTAAGTGCATTGAACTCTCATGCATCCACTTGAATAATTCGGTAGACTTAAATTCACTAATATTAGCATGGTCGTGTGTAAGCGATTAACCATTTAATCCTCGATCCAGCCAGCATCGAAGTAATATTATAGAAAAAAAGATAATGAAATTGATTTTATGTTTTACTTTGAATTGATTGTTTATTGAGTGAAAACATTAAAAGATTGCATTATATTTGCAGGCGTTCGATGACGCGATCGCCGAACTAGACACACTGAACGAGGACTCGTACAAAGACTCAACCCTGATTATGCAGCTGCTGCGAGACAACCTGACGCTGTGGACGTCAGACACGCAGGGCGACGGCGACGAGCCCGCCGAGGGCGGCGACAACTAAGCTTCGCCGCGCCCCCAGCACACGCATTTGTTCTCATTGGTGTTTTATAAGAAAACGAGTAACATTCGAGAACGCCGCGCGGCGCGGGTCCACCGCCGCTGATGCGAGCCGTCGCTTGTAAAAAAATGTTAAAATGTCGTTCGCAGCGGACCTTCACGTTCCGTCTAAAATTAAATGTTATGTGTCATCTTTGACGGTTTTGTATTTCTGTATTTACACTGGATTACAGATATCGAGCTGACCCGATGAATATAAATATTTATAACTTAAGTTATTAAAATTACGGTTTCTTAAGTTAAAAGTGTTTTCCTTTCTCATAGAATAAAACTTAAACAGCCTGGTCGGCCCCGAATTAACATTCCTTTCGCCGCATGTCCGCAGTGAAATGGAGATCATGATGGTGAATGTTGTTTTACAAATTATGCTATTAGTTATTTTAAAATTTGTCAAATTAACGCCCAAAATCGAACCAATGAAATTTACATTTTCGTATAATATAAATCCACCTGTATAATGGCTGTATTAAATTAGGGCACAAAAAACTTGTTAGTGTCTTCTGGTTTTTGTGATGTCCTCTAAATATTAATATTACCAAAGGGAAATCTTTTATTGTTGACATTAACCATTTTGTTGTGCCCATCACTGATTAATAATAGCATTCTGAATTTTCAGGCATTTATTAGCAAAATAGTTTTGTGATGGCCAATATTGTAACATTTCTGCTGCATTTTATCAGCCATTAATTAATCTATTATATTTTTCATGTTTTCACCAATAAACTTTTGTATTAAATACAATTTTTAGTTTTAGACCAATATTTAAATAAACCGCCACCCATTATTCCCAGTAAAATGTTTCTCTTCACTAAGATCAATTGAAATGTTACTAACATTATCAGAATTTCTAGTGATAATGGGGATGGATATTAGTCAATTTTATCCAAGATTTTTCTACCCAATAAAGCTTCCTGGCACAGTTCTACAAGGGCTAAATGAATACAGCTCTTCTTTGTGATCGTGCATTCGTGCAAAAATATGTGTATTAGAAGCATAATCACAAGAATGAAGACTACTTTTCCTGCATTTCTTAGCATACCTACGATTTTTTGTTTGTTTAATTTCTGCCATATATTTTCCGAGTAGGTACCTAAAATTTGTCTCATCACATCACATTTTTTCAAAGAAAACATCGAATAGTACTTGGATGAGGTAATCATAAACCACGACATGTTTTGATAAACTATAAAATAAATTATTGATCTTATAAATATTCGCTCGGTTCACGGTCAGCAACAAATCACCCTAATACTCATACTGATTTTTAGTGCACAATTATGGGGTGGGGTGGGGTATTTTCCTGTAGTTAAAATAAAATATTTAAAACCAGAATGTAAAAATTTGCGTCGATTCTTATTTTACCGTTTCTATTTATTTTTAATCATCTCTCGCAACTTATAATTATGACGGTCTCAATAAATTATAGAGAAAATAGTCCCGTGGTCTAACTCCGAACTAAACGACATCGCCGCCATACTCGGCCATACTCTGTTAATTCAGGTCATACAGTACGGTTTTGAGTTGCCAGCATATTTTTTTGATTTAATAGTGGGAATCTGGGAATTATGGTTCCTGGCATGTATCTTGATCCCAATCACATCACAACATGTACATTACAAATAACATGCACAGACATTTTAGTGTCTTTTGAGGATAGCATGACATACATGCAGCGGCGGAGGAGCTCAATTCCACCATAATTTTTTTTTGCCTGAAGTTTCACTTTTTCCAAAAATATAGCTTTGTGACGCCTTTATTAGGACACGCTTCATCGAACCACGCAGGATGTCAGGTTGATGGCCACGTACGTTTCCGAATACTTGAGCAACTTAAATCTGTGAACGTACCCTGTATCAGTACCGAGGAGTTGCTGTCGCCATCACGCTGATATGGCCTATCCATTACTGCATCTATTAATCCATATTTTTAAAAACAAAAGGTAGTCTTGGGGGTTTCACGTTATCATATTCTAACGTTAGATGCGAGCGAATATAACTTCTTAAGTTCTGCGGTGCAACTATTATTGCATTCATATCATCATTGGATAATATAATACATTAAAAGATTTGATAAAATAAAAAGACGATACTGGGAACACATGTTGCGACAGCTGCGCTGCGGCCAAGGGACTCATTTAATGGCGCGTATTCTACAAGAATTTTCCTTATAGAGTAGAGTCAGCGCTAAAAAATAAGTACCGCGGTCAAACTCGGAACTAAAAGTAGTAACTAAAAGTAAGAACGTAACGAACTCAAAGTAGTAACTAAAAGAAAAGAAATATCGCCGTCATACTCAACAGGCCGAGATAGTGGGGGCTTTTCACCTCAAGAATGTACTGCAGGAACTCACGGGCGCATTCCGCCACATCAGCATAGAGGCAGTGGGTCCCCGACCCACCGCCAGTGGCTACTCTCATTCGGGGACACGGGCGAACTGTGCTCCCTGGCGACCTCTCGCCGTGGGCCTGCGAGGCGGAAGAGTAAGCCCAGCTCGTTTCTGCACCGGGGCTCCGCTTCCACCACCTCCCACAGGGACTTGGCGAAACAGTCATGACCCGTGAGAAGTTCAGTGAGGTGATATGTGGTAACCCCATGACCCCGCTCTACCCACTCATGTAGGATGGGCCAAACGGCCCCCCACAAGCAGCAAGCTATTCCTCGTATCTAACCGTTCGGCCCACTTCCGGAAGAGAACATCACGAGCCTCCTGTCTCCAGCGATTGATCTTCATACTTTGTGTTGGTTGGTTCAGGTCATGACAGTACGGTTTCGAGTTGCCAGCACATTTTGTTATGATTTTTTGTGGGAATCCTGGTATGTATCTTAATCCCAATCATAAACACATTTAAACTACATGTCATATAATAGTATGCACAGGCGTTTTTGGTGTCTTTTGAGGATAGCATGACATACATATCGGTTCAGGTCATGACAGTACGGTTTCGAGTTGCCAGCACATTTTGTTATGATTTTTTGTGGGAATCCTGGTATGTATCTTAATCCCAATCATAAACACATTTAAACTACATGTCATATAATAATATGCACAGGCGTTTTTGGTGTCTTTTGAGGATAGCATGACATACATATCGGAGGAGCTTAAAACCACCATCATTTTCGTTGACTGAAGTTTCACTACTTTTTCACAAAAAATAGCTTTGTGACGCCTTGATTAAGATATGCTTCATCAAACCATTACTGACGCGGGATGGCAGGATGATCACGTTGTACGTTTCCGAACACGAGCAGTTTCATTAGAACTGTGAACGTACCCTGTATCAGTAAAGAGGAGTCGCTGTCTCTATTACGCTGATATGATGAGCCTATGCATTGTTGCATCTATTAATCCATAATTTGGAAAACAATCATATTCTAGGTCAAATTCAAATTTCAAATGATCATATTCCAACGTCGTAAAGATTAGGTAAAATAATAAGACTATACCTACTGATAACATTAAATGTTGCGACAGCCGCGTTGTGGCCAATGGATTTATTTCTTAGATTTTATTAAAAAGTAATTATTTGACTTGCGCAATTTCATTCCATATTAAAAGGCATGCCGATGTAAATACTAGTAGGTACCTATATACTATGTACTGGAGTGTTCTCATTGTGAGCAATACATTATATTTTGTAATTTTGAGTGACTAGCGTCAACTACAAAGTAGAGATGTTTTCTCTCTTGCAAATAAGTAACAAATTAAAAAAAACGACTTCAAAAACTAAAAGCTATAAAATAATAATAAAGATAACAGAAAACTTACTGAAATTACAGATCTTAGAAGTCGGTGCCTAGCCCGAGAGGCTATTTCAATTGATTGCATCCTAATAGTCAGGCACAACAAAGTCGGCACCGACTTCTAACAAATCAGTAAATTCAGTAATTTTTCTGTTATCTTTATTGTTCAGTATCAAAATAAACGGGATATTTATCGTAAACTCAAAACAATGAAACATGGTAAATATCCCGTTTATTTTGATACCTACTGATGTGAGTGACCATGATAGTTTAAACACAAATATCTTTATTGTTATTTTATAGTTTTTGTAATTGATTTTAGTAACGTAGTTTTTTTATTCATACTAATTATGTAATAGGTTTTTTTTACATTTCATTAATTTTGTCCCCTCTTTTAGTGGGCAGTCATACATAAAAATCAAAAATACCGATGAATTGAGAACTTCCTCCTTTTATTAAGTTGGTTAAAAAATTGAATTTGGATTTGATACTACGAAAGACATTTTATTTCAATAAGTAAGCTGCTTGAATGAAACGGCTTAAATAACTTCTTACAAAGACAAATAAAAATAGCGAAACCATCCAAATATAGGATATAGGACACCAACTAATAAATTTATATTACATGTTGGTTAAGCCCTTGTTGCACTCGCAGCCAGAATACAGATAAACTATTCTCGTTATACATTCTCACTAGTTGCATTGAGGAAAGTATAAGGATAAAATGCAAGTGAGCTGAGAAAGCAGATTTTTGTATAATATGTTTCAGAAGAGGTTCCATTGTCGAATAAAACATCCTATGAGCTTTTGCTGCATCTTTAAAAGGAATAGCTATATAATACGATTCGAAAAATGTACTTTTTTAATATTCTTTTGGTTCCGTTTTTACGCTCTACAATTTAGGTTCTATGATTCTGTAATTTCCATTTAGCAGAGAGTACTTTTTGATACGAATATAGACAATAGGTTAGATTAGACAAGTTTAGACGTAGGGTCTAGTAAGCATCCTTGGGGTACGCCATTCGTGCATATATGAATGGTGAACATTATTTTAGACAGTAGGTAGATACCAAATCATTACCGGCTTAGACTATTTATTAATCTGTGGCAGTAGCGGAGTGACGTGCGTCTTTAAAAGCAGTATTTTACCGCCTTTAACTTGGTAAATGATCCTTACCGCATCATTAAAACTTGAAATTCTTTAGTGGTAACTTGGTAGTGGTAGTGAATGAAAATATTGTTAGGTAATATATGTACACATTGTACACCTCACAATCTACTCCTCGGCGATTTTTAGGTGTGAGTATACTTAAGTATGTATAATGTAACATATATAATTATTATGACTACATTTATAAATTATTGAACGAAATTTTAAAGCATTTAGTATGCTAAGTAACTATTCAAATCTATTAAGATAGGAAAATATTTGAATCAGTTCAGGTGATATTCGATCCCGCGATCTTTCCCTTACAGGGGTAATGCTCTGAGTACAGCCACCGAACCCCGCCAGAAATCATCCAAATCTTCCTAAATATATTCGTCTTACGGCGACGACGGGTCCACTCCTGCCTGAACCGATACATTTATAAATGTTTGTACGAGCTGCGGGACTGGCAAAACTACCTACATATATTTTTGCCAGTCCCGCAGTTCGTACAAGCTTACGCGTACACTAGTCGTAAGTTTGTACGAGCCGCAGCACTGGCAGTCGGACTTCCTCGTCGCGTGGCGGTAGACGGCGGTAGACCGTTCCGTTGTGACTGCTACATCAGAGGTTGCGGGCACAATCCAAATATTTTAGGTACATACATTTGAATATTTTATTTTAATGGGAAAATGTACCTAACTTGGTATGCTTATTCGCATTCTAGAACGCTTGTTACGAGTTAGTTAAGCTGTGCTTACTTTGGGGCTTGATAACTCCGTGTGTGGCTTGATAGCTCCATCACTCCTTCTGAACCGCTACACAAAAACCGCGTCGTGGTAGACTTGTCGATGTTGATTTTAGTATGTGTTAAGATTTATTTAGCGCATCTCTTGTCTAACAAGGTCAAAGGACCGTAGCTACCGACCTGGCACTCGCAAAATAAACAGTACAAGGCCACAGAATAGGTAACAATATAATATCTACATAGTAGGTACTCCAAGGCTATTGTTGCTGACGTTCTGGTTCACATTCACGGCAAAGAGACCGTTACATACTGTTGTACTTCGGACCTGTTTTTGGACTCCGCATTGTTTTCGATTGCCTTTTTCTGACTCAAGTTTTGACGTCTCCTTGAAGACATTTGTATAAATTTTCTCTAATATCAAATGTTGTGGTAAATGTGCTGGTAACTCAGACTAAGGAGGGAGATTAACAAATCTCCCTCATTAGTCTGACTCATAATTTGACCCTCATGACCCTGCTGGGTAGGTGCTCATTGCTACATTGGAATCCAAGGCATTTTATCAAATTGAATGAAATTAAAAAAAAATTGTGCACTGAAAGATTGCGTTTCTGATAGGTCGTGATAGAATGGGCGATGTTGCTTTGAACTGGCGTGCAATTTACGAAAAAGAATTAAATATATTTTATTTATCTTAATAACGAGTGAAAACATCAATCATCATCAATAATTATGCCAATTTACTATAAACATATTAAATTTTTATCAAAGTTACTAACAATTTAAAAAATGCAATAACAATAGTTTTGAAAGTCAAATCACGTTAAACTGCGCTGTTTCAAGGTAATGTCAACTGTTTGTTTTTGTAGTGATACATACATACATACATATAATCACACCTTTATCCCTGGAAAGTTAGGCAGAGGTAAATTAACACCCACATTTCACCAATAATTATATTCGGTCCAGGCGTTTACACCAAAAGTATCTTCTTTCCTTCCCCTCCCCACTCTTCAGAGCACGCCACTGCCACTGCAGGACAATCTCAATATCCTAGGTATGGATGTTCGCTGCAACCTGAATAACAAAAATTACATCGAAAGTATCATCAAAACAGCCTCACGAAAACTCGGAGTCCTGAACAGAGTGAGACGGTTTTTCACGCCGGAGCAGCGGTGTCTTCTATACAAGACACAAATTCGCTCCTGTGTAGAATACTGCTCGCATCTCTGGGATGGTTCAGCAAAGTACTTACTTGATGCTCTCGACAGGTTGCGGCGACGTGCGGTCCGCATCGTTGGGAATCCCGAGGTCACGAACACCCTAGAACCTTTACAGATGCGTAGAGATGTTGCGTCCTTGGCTGTATTTTACCGTCTGTACCATGGTGAGTGTTCTGATGAGCTCTTCCAATTAGTCCCACCCTCCCCTTTCCTACACAGGACAACACGTGCAGGTCTTAGATGTCATCCGAACACGGTGCAGATCATCCGATCAAGAACCAAGCGGTTTGGAGACTCTTTCCTCTGTCGCACCATATAGGCCTGGAATTCATTACCAGCTCACGTGTTTCCTTCTTCCTACAGTCCCGGGTCCTTTAAGCGGGGCGTGAAAAAGCATATGATGAGGCCGTCAAGCTGATTGTCACCATTGTCACACGGTATCTGTAAGTAATGGTGACCCTCTTTTCTAAGACTTTGCCTTTAGCTTACCACCAGGCAAGGCGAAGTCTAATTGACGTATTGTACGTATTGAACGTATTGTGCTATATAAAAAAAAGGAGAGGAGGAGGAGGATAGCCTATTGCCGTATTCCGGGCATTATTGTTGACTCTAGCCATGCATCTGAGGCTGAGTCTGGGCTGTATATATCTATCTGATGTTAAATAGCCTTATAAAGAACGAAAGACTAAGGAGTCACCTGTACGACACCGCATGGGAAGAAATGGGGTGGCCCTAATTCTACTCTGCCGGAAACCACGCGGCATTTGTGATGTGACAAAAAAACTAGTTTTTAAAAACAAAAAAATCCAGATTTCGGGTTTTAGTTTTTTAACTTATTTCTTTTTTTATATTATTGTTGTGGGCAACAGCTAATAATTTACATATATTTTGAATGTGCTAATTTGATACCAATATACCATATTTATCTCAAATGTATTTTTAACACCGCACTTTATTTTTTCGATTCTACTCAAGCGATTTGGAGTCGGATTAAATTTTGATTTGATTTTCATTATTTAAGACTTAAAACTGTGTATTTCATAATATACATTTTTTAAATAAATAGCCTTTTTTATACCACATAGGTGAGAGATAAGCACACGGCCCACCTAATGGAAAGTGGTTACCGTGGCTTTAGTATTATGTAATCTGTGCCGTGGCCTGTGGACGAGTGCGACACCAAGGCCAAGGTAGTCACACTCGTGTTGCCGACCCTGTAAGAATAGAGAGTTTCTGTGCCGCATTGTAGAAGACAAAGCAAGACAAGCCTTTGGCCTTCCTACTGATAGCACAAAAACCTTCTAATGCCATTCTCGACTTTCTTTCCCTTCGTTACATTCAGAAATTACGATTCAATTCAATTCTTTTGTTCATAAGCAATCTTATTTACGTTGTGTTTGAAATATAATTCCTAATAAAAAATAACGAAATATTATTACCTATATTAAAGTTATTTATTGTACATCACTTGTCATGACGAATTGACTTGCGTCAGAAACGCAATCTTATAACGGCCGGTAATAGCGTGCCAAAGATAGAAAACATCCCGCCGGATAATTTTATTTCTATATATTTCGAATTTACCAAATTATATTACAATTAAATAAAAAGTGTGGAATTATATAAAATTATAAGCTGGCCCGGAGAACGTTGTTTTGCCAAATACATTATTTAAAAAAATGGTTGGTTGATTGTAGAAGGGTGAAATGAAAATAGTATTTCCGCAAAATAGTACTATCAGCAAATTGGTAGATCTGTTGAAAAAAGTTTAGCGGTAGATCTACTACGTGGGAACGAATTTAGGTGAAATTCAAATTCAAATGTGGGTGTTAATTCACCTCTGTCTAACCATCCAGGGATAGAGGCGTGATTATATGTATGTAATCCATCAAGCCGTTTCGGAAGAATTTGGTTAGGTACAAATTTCTGTGCCACTATAATTTCATAAGTGTAAATATAACCATCATATAACTATCCGGAATCGAGGTAGCCTAGTGGTATGGGTAATGGACTGCTGAGACGAGATCTCAGGTTCGATCCCAGGTTTTACTATGGCACATACCAATGACTTTTCGATGCTTTTCGAAGTTATGTGTGTATTTATTGCAGGTTTATAAGTGCCGGATTAATGGCAATAGGCTCTATTACATGTGGTCCTAAACATAAACTGGCGAAATGTGGGTGCTAGCACCTCTGCCTACCCCTTCGGGGATATAGGCGTGAGTTTATGTTATATCATATAACTATCCACATAAATGTTTAGGTATCTATCTTACAATAAAAAGGGTAACTAAAAACAAACATATCACACACACATAACATGGTAGGTAGGAGTTCTTGAAGCAATATTTGCGCGATTTGTTGGAAGGTGTGCTGTGCTAAATTCGGTTTGACGAAGACCTCAGTTGGTTAACATTAGCTATGCGCAATAGTATTTACGAAAATCTCATGTTATAAGTAAGTAATAGCACTTGACCGGTAATCGAACTCTGCAAAATGTTAGGCGTGGTTAGTGTCTCTCAAATATACTGTTTGCGTTGGATACTACTCTATATCCATGGGCACACAGATTGTTTAGAGAGTTGGCTTGACTTTTTTATACAACTTAGGTGGCAGATAAGCACACGGCCCTCCGAATGTAAAGTAGTTACTTGGCCCATGGGCGTATGCAACACCAGGGAAGTCATACTCGTGCTGCCGAGAGACAGCACGAGACTGCAACAGAGAGTGTCTGAGCCATCAGTGCAGATTGGTTTTGATTGTTACCCGTGACGACGAAAATGACATCATGGAGTAACAATGATTTCACTGCCCGGGATGTTGAAGACTGTGCGAAATGCAGCAAGAAAAGCTGGAAAACGGGCATCGAGTCTCAAGATGAAGCCCACTGGTGTTATCCTGTCGCAAATGATACATACATCTGTTTTTAGAATACTTACCGGTTTTTACGTCGAACGTGAATTATGCCACGCTACACGAAAAAATCTGGTGCTGGAGAAGCACGAAGAGAATAGGCTGGAGAGACAGGATATAGAATGAAAAGGTATTGAAGAGGATGCAAGGAAGAAAGTCAATTTTGGAAAGGATCGAGAACCGGAGAAGAAAAATGATTGGTCACCTGATATCACACGATTTGCTTTTTAGAAAATCATAGCAGAGGAATTTGTCCCATTATTGGGACCACGAGGGAGAATTGTTTCTCGTAGTCCCATTTCTAAAAATAAGACAAAAATAACTACAATTAGTTTGGTTTGTAAAAGTTTAATAAAAATAACATCATTTAGGTAGACATAGTACAAGTAAGTACTTACTTTCAAGTTTATTTGGTGATATGATTAATTTTATAAGTACCTACCAACAGTTTTAGAAGAGAACACCAATTAGGTACCTGAACAAAATAGGTGTAGGTATAGCATAATTGTATGCTTATTAGATATATAAAATAGAAATAGTATGAGTCAAATAAACGAAAAGAATCAAATAGAACAAAAAGATTTTCACATGGAGCCCCAATATTCTGGAGTTTCTTGACCCTTATGCTTATATTTATATATATATATGCTATACGGTATTTCCCCTCTTTAGTTTATCATATCTAATATACTTAATTAATCACATCAAATATAAATACAAAAAATATGTCTTTTCTTACTACTTATCCAGTCTCTCTTGACATTTTTAAGCTGTGTGTGTCACGTGTAATATAGTTCATTGTAAAGTTACATTTGGGATTGCATTTGTCAGAGGATGCAAATTTCTTTTTTTTTTAGATTAGATCAAGGGGAGGGGTCAGTTTTAAGTTAAATCCAAGTTACAACCTTTGTCTCACGGCCGCCATCTTGGAAAAATGGGTTCAAAAGAATTTTATTGTTTAAATTAATATTTTTGCTTGCAAATAAGATTATTATCTACTTACAACTTTTATTGTGTAACTTCAGTCGTAGAACCAAAAAAGATAACGAAATATATATCGAACCAGAGAAAGAATCATTTTCCAATGGTTTATTTATACATTATTGAATATTTTATATTATTTCTTGACAAAATTGACAAATTCTGACGTTCATATGTGCTTATTACGTGCCTAAACTGAATAAATGAAATTGATTCTTTGATTTTTTGATACAAGGTGGACTTTTTCGACCGTATCTGGAGGAAATGTCCAAAAAATGTAAGATTTCAATGACTAATATGTCGTAATTACCACGAGGGTATGCCCCTGAATTGTGTACTCGTTTACGAAGACCATCTTCTACAGTTACTTCAAAATAGAATCCATAAGATTTTACATGTTTTTTGAAATTTTATTTTAAAGTA
Organism: Eilema griseolum; assembly: GCA_963662185.1. Taxonomy (NCBI): domain Eukaryota; kingdom Metazoa; phylum Arthropoda; class Insecta; order Lepidoptera; family Erebidae; genus Eilema; species Eilema griseolum. Next base: position 20,550,425 of record OY759230.1, on the reverse strand, counting down.
ATTAGTAGGTATGCATTTTCTTTCTATTTCGATTTTACATGATTGATAGAGCGTAAGTGACTCCCCTAGTTGCACAAACCATTTAAAAGCTTTCCACGCTCCATAGTGCTTATTTGACATCTTAGTATAGTGGTATACCCATGGAGAACTTAATCATATTCTGTCCTCCGTGGGTAGATATACCGTACAACACACTTTAAACAGGATTACATAACTATATTATACATAGGTACGTACACAGCTTTACCTCTAACACTTCTAAGCTACCAAATAATAAATGCAAGAAATGATATTTCTCGAGCTCAGTATACAGAACAAACGGTTACGGTTATAAAAACAAAGATTGACGAGGTTGGTTAACTAGTACACGCCAAATTGACTTCACTTCGCCTGATGGTAAGTTAAAGGCAGAGTCTGAGGAAAGAGGGTCACCATCACAGACACGTACTGTTAATGGTGGCGCTCAGCTTGGCGGCCTCATCAGATGCTTTTACACGCCCCGCTTAAAGAACTCGGGACTGTAGAAAGAAGGAAACATGTGAACTGGTACATGACATTCAAAATTTACAGTCTTTCTTTATTAAAATATCTTAAACATTATCAGTTTGGATGTACGGTCCAAAAGAAAATGCCTTTCTTACCCGAGGCAGCAAAATTATGCTAAGTAGTGGACGCACTAAAGTCGAAACAATGTAAGCACTAGTGGTAGCTAAATTAACAGAAGTCATTTCGTTACGTTGGACTAAAGATGTTTGATTCCCTTGCATTGTTTTGGTGTAAACACTATACGCTGTAATAATAGAACGTGGCGCACACAGCACCACATAAACCACTATAAGCCACAGTGATAGTTTCAGGGCTGCTATAGATTCAAAGCATTCTATTTGAGATAATATTTTCTTAATCCTTAACTTAGGAACAACCAACACACCAGCTACGCTCATTACAATAATGGGTAAAAATAAGTTTAATACTGCGAGAATAGAATATGTGTGAAGACGTTGGCTGGTGTCGACTATGGTACACAAAACAATATTATCATCCAAGTGAACAGTAGTGGCTAACACAAACTCTGGCACACTTAACGATACCGATAAAACCCAAATAAAAATTGTAGGCTGGATCACTGAGATTCTCTTACCCGTCACTCTATAGTCCAAGTTCATCGTTCGAGGAGGAGTTGAGGAGTCACTGCTCGTCACTAAACTGTGGCGTGATGACCTTATCTCTTCATCTTCGTCTTGTTCATTTCTTTTAATTTGTTTTGTTAAAGCTTTTTCTTCAAAATTGACGGTCGCAAGTGAATGCAGCGCAATAGTGGCCACTAAGTATGACGAGACGGTTGAGGCAAACACGTTCAATCCTCGATATGCTATACAAGTTGGGTTACCGAAAACCCACGTCCTCGCATTATATGACCACAATTCCGGGCATATTGATGCTCCGAGTACAAAGTCAGCTATAGCCAATTGTAAGATTAGAGTCAGTATACCTGAAAATAAAAAGACAATCCACTTTTACAAATATGCCGCTATTGATTTTAGCAAAATCTCGTAGGTATATGAAGGTTTTAGGATTTAGGGATTTAACTAAAACGATGAAAAAGGCTGCATGGTAAACTAGTTGGATTTATAAAACATGCACTGTGCATCGCCGCTCATCGCATTAACACAGAGAAATTGAATAAATATCTTAAACCTGTCAAAGGTATTTGTTTACCATTTCGTGACGTTTTGAAGAGCGCGGCCAGGACGGAGCAGTTGGCAAGGGCAGCAGCGCCGGCAACACACGCGACGTACGCGGCTGGCACCAGCGGCGGGAGGAGCGGCTCGGGCGAGTGCGCGAGCTCAGTCATGGCGTCGGCCGTCCGGGACTGTATCGGGATCAATGACTCGCGGGCGCTGCGTCACCCGCGTTCTCCGCCGTCCCTCGTTGTTTTTTTTTTCAGTAGTGATTCACCGCTGTCAGAACATGTGGAATACACAAGGGCGCGCGAAAATGCCAACGACTCGAGGTATTTATTGTAGTTACATCGATCCACAATTTCACATTCTGTCTATCTTAATGTCTACACAGTCTTTAGTTATCGCGTCAGTCGTTGTGGCCTATCGGGTGTAATAAACTGAATATAAGGGCTGCCTGTGTATGCGTGCTTTGGCTCATTAATATTCTGCGTTCGCAAACTACTGGCAGCGCGGGCGCCCACATCGGGACGTTAACAGTTTGATTACGAACTTATTCTAAAATTATATTCGAGACTTGACTTAATATTAAGTATATTTAATATGAAGTTATTACTTTTAATGATTTTCAAAATGAACTGGCAATTAGTGTGTGGATGCGGACAGTTTATTCCCAGATAGGACAGTTCTACAGATGAATTATTTGGTTACAGTAATGAGTAACAACAACCATATATACAACAAATAACATTGTGTTCAGATATAATATAACAAACAGATTTTTATTACTCAATCCTGAATAGCTAGGCCTGCAGAGGCGGTTATGTGGGACTCGAACCGAATAAACCTACGGGGTTCAGAGGTCGGGTTTTCAGATGGTGTAAAGCGGTGTATTGTTGCCCATCAAGACGCCCGTCGCGACAGGAGCGAGCAAACGCCCGTGGTTTAATAGGCCCTGCAGGGAAGCTAGAGACCGCAAGCAATCTGCATACAGGGCTTGGACCACGGCTCTTGCCAATAAGGATCCGAACATCGCTGAAGTGAAGCGGAAGTTGAATGCTGCCTCAAGGTCCAGTAAAAAGGCAACGTCTAGTGCGAAGTTTGAGTTCATCGGCAGAATTGGCGAGCGGCTTGCGCGCTACCCATCTGGCAGTCGTGCATTTTGGTCGCTTGCTAAAGCTGCTGAGGGAAACTTCTGCCAGTCTTGCCTTCCGCCGCTGCAAAAATCCGACGGTAGTCTGGCCCATGGCGCTAAGGAGAAGGCCAATCTTTTGGGTAATCTCTTTGCGTCAAACTCGACTATGAACGACGGGAACGCCGAACCACCCATCATCCCCAGCTGTGGTGCTTCGATGACCGAAATTAAAATCACACAACGGGTGGTCCGGCGCGAGCTTAAGTCCCTAGATGTTCGGAAGTCGAGTGGGCCGGACGGTATACCGGCGATGGTGCTTAAGCACTGTGCCCCCGAGCTGTGCCCTGTACTTACACGCCTTTTCGCACTCTCATACTCCGCGAGGCAGGTCCCGGCCTCGTGGAAGACTGCGTTCGTGCACCCTGTACCTAAGAAAGGTGACAGGACAGATCCGACCAATTACAGGCCTATCGCTATAACCTCCCTTCTCTCGAAGGTTATGGAGCGTGTTATTAATACACAGCTCCTGAGGTACCTTGAAGGAAACGATCTACTGAGCGACCGACAGTACGGTTTTCGCCACCGTCGCTCTACCGGTGACCTTCTTGTGTATCTCACAAACCGGTGGGCGCAAGCCATCGAGAGTCGCGGTGAGGCACTAGCGGTCAGCCTCGATGTAGCGAAGGCCTTCGATCGGGTCTGGCACAAAGGTCTTCTTACGAAGTTGCCATATTATGGACTCCCCGAGGGATTGTGCGAATGGATCTCCAGCTTTTTGTCCAACAGAAGCATCCAAGCCGTCGTCGACGGCAGCTGCTCGGACCGCATGAACATAAACGCTGGTGTCCCACAAGGCTCCGTGTTGTCTCCGACGCTGTTTCTGCTGCATATCAATGACATGCTGTCTGATGGCTCCATTCATTGTTATGCGGACGACAGTACCGGGGACACGTGTTACACGGGCCGTGCAAACATCCCTCAGTCCGAGGTGGAGAAGAGTCGCGAACAACTTGTGTCTGAAATCGAGACTACTCTCTCTGGAGTGTCCGATTGGGGTCGACTAAACCTGGTCCAATTCAACCCCACTAAGACACAAGTATGTGTATTCACCGCTAAGAAAACCCCATTCATTGTAGCGCCGCAATTCCTGGGCACACCGCTTACCATCTCCCCGAGTATCGGGATCCTTGGTGTCGATATCTCCAGTGACGTCCAATACCGAAGTCATTTGCAGGACAAGGTTAAGTTGGCATCAAGAAAGCTCGGAGTGCTCAACAGGGCAAAGCGGTATTTCACTGCGGGGCAGCAACTCCTTCTTTATAAAGCACAGGTCCGGCCTCACATGGAGTACTGCTGTCACCTTTTTGCTGGAGCGCCTGCATACCAGCTTGACCCCTTCGACTCGTTGCAAAGACGGGCATTGAGGCTGGTTGACAATCCCATACTCACAGGTAGAGTGGAACCTCTTAGCCTTAGGAGGGATTTTGCCTCACTGTGTGTGTTCTACCGCCTATACAATGGTTTGTGCTCAGATGAATTGTTTGACATGATGCCCGTAGCTACATTCTATCATCGCACCTCTCGCCATAGGCAGGGAATTCATCCCCACACATTGCGACCTGAGACGGTACGCACTGTGCGGTATGAAAGAAACTTCATCCCACGCACACTCAAGCTGTGGAATGACCTCCCTGCTGCGGTTTTCCCAAGCGCCTACAATATGGGGTTCTTCAAGAGGGGCATCAGAAGGTTTCTTCATGGTCGGCAGCGCGAGTGTGACACCCCTGGTGTTGCATACGTCCATAGGCCACGGTAACCGCTTCCCATCAGGTGGGCCGTGTGCTTGTCTGCCAACTAAGTGGTATAAAAAAAAAAAAAAAAAAAAAAAAAAGAATTTCCCTTGCACTCAACTAACCCAGGGCCATGTCTGGTTCCGAGATGACCGCTCGAATGTGGAAACCACGGTATTCCAATCTTGACCCCGGAAAGAGGGGTTGCCTTTGCATTTCCCACACCGGACGATGTCCAGGGACACTGCCAACATCATACTTCGCCAGAGCCCTCCCTCGTATGATGCATCCATGGCAGAGTGTCACTGGAGAGGTGCTTGACGAGGCGCTTCGCTATAACCAGGGCCGTCTTTAAACTATTTGAGGCCCTGGGCACATTAGGATCATGGGGCCCCTAGGACCTTGAGAAAACACTATTTAGTTACAATAGATAAAGAAAGACAAACAAGGTTCTAAATTTATTTTTATTTAGTTACTAACTATAAAAAAATAGGAAATATAAAAAATAATCTACAAAAGTAACTCGCTTAACATAAAATCCTTAGATTAATTCTATGTTGATTGCAAAGGTACCCTTCTAGATTTAAGATGAGCAAAATCGTTAATCACATCTTCAAAATCTATGGTATTGAGAATATCACATTCTATGGACATCAGCGACAAACTAGTTAATCTCTCTTGAAGCATTGTACTTCTTAATTCATTTTTTATTCGTTTCAATTTGGAGAAGGAGCGTTCTCCGCTGCAGTTAGTTACCATCATACTTAAAAATATTCTCAATGCAATTTCTACGTTAGGAAATGTGTCTTCAATTTTGTTTTGCTTTAATAGATTATATACTTCCTGTACACTGTTAGATGCTTCATTTTCACTCTGAACATTTTTTAAGTATTCTTTTAAATGTTGACATTCTATTTCTAACTCTTTTTCATTTACATCTTCGTGATAGATTTGAGAAAATTCTTTGCATCCTTGTCGTATCTCTTCGGAATTCAGAGTTTTTAAGTGAAAAAATAAACTAAAACGTTGACTGACGGTCTCATATGAACTTTGTCGCTGTTTTAGATGAACACTCAAGGTATCGATTATTGGGAGAAAGGTTTCTACGTTGAATCGCTCTTTTCCATTCAATTGGACTGATGGCGCAGAGCCATCAAAAAAAATCAGCCGTGAGCTTCTACGTCTTGTTCTTTGAGATAGATCTTTGTAGTCAGATTCTGGGTTATTTTCTTTGGCAGATGATTCGAAGTTATCAAATTTATCCCTGAGGTTAGTAATAAAATCATAAAGTGAAGTCAACAAATTGGTTGCAACGTCCAGTGTTATTGTTTCTTTCTGAAGATAATTACTTGTTTTGTCTATTCTTTCCAATATGGTGCTCCAGATTTCCGTCAGTATAATAAATTCTAGATTTCCCATTTTTCTAGACAGACTAAGGGCTTCGTCTCTTGTTTCTCGTGCCTTTTCAGTATCGTTTGCGATGGTGATTAAAGCTTCTAATATTCTTTTATAACCCCCATGCAAAGCACTTACCGCATCAGCTCGGGCTGACCATCTGGTTTGTGAAAGACTCTTAACAACTTTTTTTGAACCTAAATGTTCTGTTAATATATTCCATCTGTGGGTAGAGCCCGAAAAAAAGTTGTACACTTTCTGAACTATTTCAAAAAACTGTGATGCCTCCGGTACACACCCAGCAGCATGGACACCTACCAAGTTTAGTGAATGTCCTGCACATGGTATAAAGGTGGCAAATTCACATTTTTCCTTGATTTTTGTTTGTAGACCACTATACTTTCCCGACATATTTGAAGCATTGTCGTAGCTTTGTCCTCTGCAATCTTTTATGGGAATATCATGTATCTCTAAAAAATTTAAGATGGTCTCCGCTAAATACTTAGATTTATGCTCTTTAATAGGTATAAATTTCAAAAACCTTTCAACAGGAACACAGTCTTTTACGTATCGAATGATGAAAGTTAGCTGGTCAATATGAGACAGATCGGGCGTACTATCAACGCTTATGGAAAAATATTTTGCTGATTTAACTTCATTTATAATTTTTTTTAGAACCTGTTTTCCCATTACTTCAATAAACTCATTACAGATATTTGCTGATAAATAAGAAATGTTACCCTTTCCAGGATTCCCAAATTTTTTTAAGTGATCTGCAAGAAATTCCACACAATCCAAATAATTTCCATTGTTTGGAGATCCTAGGATTTCATTGTCGCCGCGAAATGGAAGCCCTCTCGATGCCAAAAATTTTACAACAGCTACAATCCGTTTAAGTACGTTTCTCCAGTAATCCACTTCCTTTTGATGTTGAGATAATAACTCTATATCTACTCTACCAACCGCTTTACTTCGTGCCAGATAAGTCATCATAGATTGCTTATGCGCTGGGCTATTTTCATGTGTTAAAATTATGTGATTAATATGCTTCCAATCATTACATCCATTCCGAGAGCAAAGATTAACATCAGTTGGGTTAAATAAGCAGCATGAAAAACAAAATACAGAGCATTTGGAAGGCGAATACAGCAACCATTTTCTTTCGACGCTTTCATTGTTCTTTAATTTGCGAATAAATAATGCTTTGTTGAAATATCTCGTCACTAATTTATTACCATCTTTGTAGGTTCTGGATGCCTCGGAAAAGTCAGAATCTTTATTTTGAAAATATACTGGTCCCTTACGAATTAAAATTTCGCGATTTATTTCAACAAACTTTTCGTGAAAATAATCGGCGGGATCGTGCGATATTAATTCTTCTGTGTTGGAAAACTGCTGATCAATTGACACAGTTGGAGTTGTCGGTTTTAGTGAAGTTACTGAAGTCGTTGCACTTTCGTCGTAGGAATAGTCGCTTTCTGATTCAATCTCTTTTTCAAAATTGGAACATGAAGGTTTAGAAATTCCCGCAATTTGTAATTGAGCTGAGTCATCATGTGGAACATTCATGAGTTGATTGCTACTTACAGAAGTTTCTCCAGTAGTAGTAGTAAAATATGATGTTAATTTTGGTAACTTTTCAATTACTTCTTTCTGATGTAGAGCTTTTTTCCTTTTTTCAGATCCACTAGGATATGACCGTTTCGACATTTTATATTATAATTCAGTATTTAATTAATTTTATAACGAAAATATTCGCTAACACAAAACAGACAAACGACGATTTAATCAAACAATACTATTTTTTTGTCAGAGCTCAAGCACAGTCAGTAACAAACTAACAACTACAAACAAAACAAACGCCACAACATCGCAGACAAATACTTGAAGGGAATTCCCGTTCGTCAAGTCAAACGACGATCGGGAGTCGGGAATTCCCCTTTTTTGTCTTTGGTATTACGAATGACGTTCGAATAGGTTTCTTAAAGACATAAACCACACCGCATCAAATAATTCTTCTTTTTTTAATTTAATAATTTTTCTTTTAATTGTATTCTTATACTTACATATAGGTATTTAAATTAACCTAAATATACTAAGTAATATCGGAAAAACTCATTTTTGAGAGAGAGTGGAGTACTTATACCCTGTTTATTTATTAGTTTGATCTTTCTTTTTGACGGATGTCAAATCTGAAATCGATATAACTTTGCAACGACGAACAATATTTTCTTATTTTAATAATATTAAAAATTGATAATAATCATAAGAATAGACACACAACATAAGAGTACCTGTTAAGGACTCAAGCATTTTCCGAAAGTCTTAAGTGGTTTTTATTGCTTCGAAGTAAAATTTAAATAGAAAAACTGAAAACAATGGTACCTACCCAATGTTTTTATGTCTAGTGCAATAAAATTGATTGACGAATGAATTTATTTATTTTGAATAGTTTAAAACATACATACAGCCACATATTTAGCCAACATATTTTTTACACCAATAGATATTTTCTGTTTCCCATCACTGACCCATCTGTCAAAAAGTTCAAGCTATGTTGTACAAGGTATAGCTATCCGCATGCGGCAAACTAAAGCTAATATAATAAGCGTAGGTATTGTAGTAAGTCATTATCATCAGATTTTTCAAAATTAATGTTTTTCGGTAATACCTAAATATCGGTTATCATTTGGTAATCTGGCAGGAACTAGGGGGCCCCATTCGATCGCGGGGCCCTGGGCACGTGCCCATAGTGCCCAGTGGGGAAGAGGGGCCTGGCTATAACTCTTTCAAAGAGATTGCACACTTCGTCGAGAAACACATCACAAGAATAGGCTGGTAAACGATCAGCGAGTCGGCGGCGCTTCCTGAAATCTCGCGTTCGTGTGCATCCACACTCTTCACCTAGGTAAACATGCGTCTGTCGAGAAAGAAAAATCAAATCGCATAGTATGCAAGAAAATATCCCTGAGATGATACTGCCCATAACCTGTTTTGCTCGCAAACTTTGATATTGAATGTAGTACGTGGAATTCTGATTTCGGGAGGAAAAAAAGAAGTAATACGCAGAGTATAGGGAGACGTTCATAAGACAAGAGTCGGGAAGAGCTTCCGTAGAATATAGAGCAACGTTTCTTAATTGGTGATTTGCGATCTGACGCAGCCTATGTACTAGAAGTGTTAAAAACTTGTGATGGGCTGATGTAAGCGTATGTAGCAACAAGCAAACTCGTAAACTGCGGCGCTGATGAATGGGTCAACAATACTGTTGAGAGATAAAAAATATATGCGTGGTCTTGCTTCTGCTGCTATTATAAAGGAATCAAATACCTACTTACTACTAATATGTAACTTTTATAAAACGAAAGATGACGTAAGGATTATTATTTAAGCTGTGATGTGGGGCCGCATCAAGTCCGGGCCCGTTCCAACCTCACCTACAGCTCTGCTGATCGACAAATGAGGCTTTGGTTTCCCTCTCGGGGCTCGGGGTAGGAAGAACAAAACAGGCAGGGCAGTCGCACCCATAAAAGCCATATATACCGCATAGAAAGATACTTTTTTAAGTGAACCCTAGATTCCAAGCTAAAAAGGGAAAGTATCGGATGCAATTGAGAACAACGCACAGATGAGTATAACGCATTTTTTTTATTTCAATTAATAAAAAGCTTTCCATAGCGTTATTTGTTTGTTGATCAAATTAGTCACTATTACATAAATAATTAGCAAAACAAATAGAGCTTATATCTGTGTTTATAGGTGGCACCCATTTGGATTTGAAACAACGTAACAAAAAATGTGTAAATTAGTTTGAGACGACTCTCTTTCTCGGAAAATGACTAATCCTCTAATGAGCAAGCATTATCAATCTAAGCTGGCGTATGTACGTACTACTTTCCGTTAAGTGTAGACACCTACACGTAGAAGGCGAATAAGAAGTATCTGTTTTAAAACAAGCTGTAGAAGACCGTGGCGAAGGCATACATAAGGAAGGCCTACTACGCGTGACGCACTAAAGGATAAAGTTGGACGCTCTATATAGAATAAGCTTAGAACATTTACAACAAACATGATTTATGTTTGTATTAAAATAGTCGGTTGTAAATACTGCTGAAAGTTAAATTTTTCCTTATCTAATCCAGTATAACTGAAAGCCTTACATTAAATCATCTAAGCTGAAAGCTTTTAAAAACGTACTCATATATTAAATTATGATTATATTAGATATACTTAGCGGATGTATTTAAAAGGTCTTTCACAAAAAAATCTCGGAGGTATATAAATCTCAAATAATTTTATATTCATCCTACATTCTTTGAATGGGTTGTATGAGATGTAAACGCAAGAACTTCAACATCACCTAGTTGGTAGAGTAATCTCCTAACGTGAGACTTTTACGGATTCAAATCCGGTCTTGTTTTTTTTTTGTTTTTCCACACTACGATAACTTAAAGAAAAAAAATTCATAGTACCTACATAATGCTCTAAATTTTATGCTTATGCACTTCTTTGTACTTCATGAATGATTCCGGAATCGTGAGCTTATGGAAATCGGAGCGGTTATTTTTAATTAATGTAAGTATCCCCTTTAAAAGTAACGGCATTTTAAGCATGTATTGGTGGTTTCTTTTGGCTGCATTCTTTTTGGTATTACTCATTTTATGAAGTCTTCTGTCACGTTGAAGCTTAATTCCAATAATATCTAATAGATGGTAATTAATAATGGGATGACTCGATAATGATGTCCATATTCTGTTTACAACATTTCAATTTAATTCCGTATGAACCAGAATATTATCTACGTATCTCCACTTTGAATGAAGTGTGCCGCAGGTGTTCGGTTTCCAATAAAAATAAAAATATATATCTAAAGGACGTAGGTAGATCTATAATTACTTTACCTGGGTGATTGGTCCCGAACCTCCACGTAGTGCAAAATTTGTAGCCGTCTACGGCGAAGCCAAATGCTCCTTGTCCCTAGAATGTATTGTTCTGTTAGACTAAGTGGCAAACGACCACGGCTATCCTTGATATTTTCTTGTTTAATACTTTTTAAAGCGTGATTTTTCAGTAGTCGGGTTTTAGTTTAAACTTAATTTATATATATTTTGCTTAAACAAGTTTAAAAGTTGAAAATAATGTAACTAAGTAGTTACCTAGTTAATGTACGGTACTTAGGTTAGGTACCTACTTAAGTACCTGCCTACCGTATTGTGTCGTTCTATCTATCGTAATACATACCTATATGACGTAATGCTAAAATATTGCAGTTAGACCGAGCCTGGGTTTCAAACACTGTGCTCTAAAGTCAGATCAGATCAGATCACTAATATATTACTTTAAAAGTAAATTAATTTAACGAAATTAAACAAGATAACAACATTGGACCTATTTTAATTACAGTTATCTAGCTCGAGCGTTTATGCGAGGATATCCTTTTCAGTAAATGGACTATAGATTATTTAACAAGTGCAGGAGTACTCTCTAAAAATCTACTCAATTAGATCATCGTTTCTGGTTGTACCTTCTTGCTTTGTTTTTTTTTGTCATAGTATAATTTTTTATTCCAAATAAATAAATATAAATACTAAGAGGTTCCTGTAGGTAATTAACTAACTCAATAACTATTAAGATCACAAAGTTCAAACCGTAATCCGATTGATTTCTAACTAAAGACAAATTCCTTTATATTCTTGTATCAAAGAAGTTTTCCAAACAATTGTGCTTGCATTTATAATAAAATAAATAATAAATAAAAGGACCATTTGGTGATAAAAAAATACGGGCTGTCAACCACATTATCAGAAGAAATTAAGTGTATCGTCATTCTGATAGGATATTACCGCGGTATCGTACTCGTGCGATATAATTATACTTAGTTTCAACTTATCGCGTATTGATGAACCCGCACAAGTTACTTATGTGTACAAAATATATTTATACGCGAAAATCGATAGACTTACGAACAATAACACAAGATTGAACCTACCAACTCTGATCTGACTAATAAACTAGAAGAGTCATTGTAATGAACCTGTTCAGACGTCTAGACATTGACATAACACTGAAGCGCATAAGGCCGACAGTGGAGACTAGTCCTACAACAAGTGTGAATAACCATCAACCAGATACTGTTACCTGACTCCGTGCTACAGCTGAAAATTTCGTTAAACAAACCCACTTTGTCCAACATGGACATCGAACCAGCACAGCAGTTGCACTTGCTACCGCTGAGCCATTAAGTCTACCAAACTGGATGACGCAACTTTTTGTCACTTACACAATATTCAATCTTCTAATTGAATGGGAATTAATTATGAAAATGCGTATGTTGATGAATCATTAATTTAATAAGGACATGTGTATATAACACTATCTTATTAATTTCCATTTCCACTAAGTATGTTATGGTGTCTATCTATTACTGTTCTATATTATTGGATTAAACGAGTTAGAGACTTGGGACGCGTGTGGCGGCGAACCCGTGAGCCACGCAGTACAATACAAGCGACCGGCCGCGACCGCCAGTCGATATTGTTCGTTTGTTATGATTAGCGGAAGCCGATGACTGTTGGCGAGGTCGAGTGATGGATGACTCGCGACAATGCTCCTCGAGGAACGCGTGTGGGCGGTGTCTTGACAGCCAAAATCTGCACTTTCCTTCAACTTTCTCTCGGAGGTGCGAAAGGTGTTCACTTCATTCGGGGGCTCGCGGTGCTTATTCGGTAGCTGGCGCCTCATAAGTGTACGCGTTCTAATCGCGCGCAACGACCATCGGTTCGGACTCTCACGGTGTGCACGGTGCATCGCGCGTGTCTTAGATATTCAAAGCACCTGCATGCGACTTCCGAACCAAAGTTTAAAAGCAGTGTGCCAGGTGTGCAGAAGTAACTCATTCAGTGGCTGGTGGAGAGCGATGTGAGACAGTCATGGCATTCAGGAGTGTTATAGTGACTGTAGCGATATTGTGCGTGCTACGAGCCGGTGCGCCTGCGCGGTTTCCTGTGAGTAAGCTTCACCATGAGGGCGGGCGGCGGGTTCATGCCTTACATATTGATTTATTATTCCCTTCGGGTTTTCCTATATAATAGCACTATAGATGTAAAGGGTCGTTCAATTTCGATTACCGTTGCGTTGGTTGGACGGGGTTCCCTACGTGTTTATATTACTGTATATTGTATACTGAACATAATTAGGTGCCATTTAGGTAGATATGCTTATTTTCAGTTCTCAGAATAATTTAAGTTAGGTATTATCTTCAATAAAATGGATGTATCTGTCTCTTAGAAAAAATTGTTTGCAAATTTAAAGTGCATTATTTTTGGGTTGTTATTTAAAAAGAAATAGTAGGTAAAAGTTATCTGTCATCATGTTAATGTGCAAATAAATTTTATTTTTATTTTTAAGATAATCAAAAACATACATATGAACGTATATATACTAGCATAGTATGTTTTTATATTTTTTGATACAACTAATTTGTGCATTTCATCCTCCCTTTCAAATAATGTAGAGCCATAAAATTTAACCAAATGTAGCCATGAATATATTACTGTCTATGCCTTCAGCGATATCTGTGTGAATCTATCAACTCTGAACATTTTTACTTAAAAATCGTACAAGAATTCTTTGACTGAAAGTCGGAACTTCTATCAAAAACGTTACCACTTTGATAAATGAGATGTTATGATTCACCGTAATTATGTTTTACCATATGAAGTTAAAGCGTCGTCGAAAAAAGATAGAATATACCTATATTGCGAATATTTATTGAAATCGCCACCTATTTTTACATTAAATATTTTTGATTATAATCTCAGTCTGTGTGTGACGTTAAAACCCAGTTAAAAATGATAGAAACCGTCATTATTAACCGTCTGTATATAACCGTCTTAGATTATTTATAATAATTTAAGGTCTTACTTTATAGCAATCAGAAATCCTTTAATAGGTATACCTATTTATCCATACTTCTTAAACATTAATCTCGTTAGTTTGGTGTTAATAATTACTAAAATAGTTCTTACCTAATGTGCACAATCGTTCATTATTGTATAACGTAATATTCTTTTGTCATTTCACATAGTCCATAGCTATCTAAGTAGGTACTACTGACAAGTTCAAGATTCCAACTGCATCGTATTACGTAAAGCTCGTCAGAGCTAGCGTTGCGTCGCAATTCGTAATCTAAATGCTGGCTAGTTTTCCTTTACCTTTATGTAATCATAATAAATTTTACACATTTTCCTACTTCATCCTAGTGTTAATCCCAGTCGCATGCGAAGCTTTCACTTAGAAGTCTGGGTCTTTACCAGTCTAACTGTGGATTTGGCCGAATTTTCCGGGAAACGACTGCTAATTGACCTCCACAACCGTAAGACGATATCGAAGCATTGCAGTTTCTTTTTTCTTTTTACTTATTTATTTAACCAGAAAAACATACATTGGGTCTAATGCCTTAGTACTGTAACAAAAACCAGAAAGGTTTGTCCGTACACTACGTTCGTCGTCGAGTCTATATAATATTAATTCTGTACATCAGGTAGGCAAGCACTAAATCTAGGTACTTATAACAATATCAGAATTAAATCTGCACAACAAAAATATGTTACATTGTGGGTACATATATAGTGCAACAATATAATTTTACTTTCGTTCTGTGTTCGTAATATAATATTTTTTAAGTGTATAGTAAAATAATGTGCGGGTAGATTGGTAAATTTACAGCGCACAATGGCTCACAATATGAATAAGTTGCCGCTGCGACTTACCTTGTCGGACTTTTAGGGCTCCAACTACCCGTAACGACTGCCATAGATGTTCGTATGGTAACCGAGACCGACGGCTATATATTCTATCTATACCTAAAGTACATAAGCAGTAGTCTTGTACAGCTAGTCTGTGTGTCATCATTATCCTTGCGGTAACTCCGGTCGAATCCGAAGCCTTCACTTTGGAGTTCGGGATCCGCTTTCCGGCTTTTATTTCGCACTTCACACGGTGTAGGTCACGGGTCATAATATTTTAGGTATAATATACGTATAAGTACTGTAAGTAAGAAAATATTCTACCTAACATAAGTGTAAGGGTAGGATATGATGTTATAAATTCAACCTTCACTAAATTTTGCTCATATTCCTCACAATTGTGTAATGTGCATTGCAACTTGTGCGAATTAACATGGCACCTGCCTCGAAAACAATCCTCCTCTCACATCCCCGCACGAGGCCCCGCTCTCGTCCTTCGAGAATTGCAGCATCCGCTACACTGACCGTTCCACGTTTGCCTTAGTTTGAATTTTGTAATTATTTGTTATATGATTTTATTTGAGATTTATTATTGTTAAGTTTGGAAAGCCAGGCGCCATGTTAATGGGACGAGTTATTTATATTCTGTTGCCATACCTAGATAGTTTCCCTTTCATCATAGAATCCTTATCCCATATCTATTTGGGATAGACACAACAAGTGCCTTTTTCCATTCATCTCTGGCTGCAACCATATTAATATTTACTCCTTTCCCAGCCATATTACTTTTCACGCAGTCCATCCATCTCCTCTTAGGTCTTCCTCTTCCCTCTCCATTTGTAGGTGTCCACTTCCATAGTTAATGCCTTACCTACGACATTATTTTCATACTTGCGCATTACATTTCTGAACCAGGTAAAGCTATTTCTTCGTAACTTTTCTGTGATTGGTCTATGTATCTAGTGTTTCGTTTTCTATTTTTCGAGAAATCAAACAATGTGTACTTTTTAACACAATATGTTAGGTACATATAAGTTAGAAGAAATGCGAGACGGACAGTTAATTGTACTAACTGAAAACTTTTAACAACTCTTACTGGTTATACTCGTATTTGTCTGTACAGTAAGCGTCAGAACGATCGTTACTACAAAGTCTCAAAATGATCTTAATGCCAATGTAGATATTAAGAGCAAATCGAACTGTTAATGTTATTTTTTTTGTATTATTGTCCGAACTCAAGGTGTGTGCCAAATATCAGAACAATTAGTCAACAGTAAGGGGCAAAACCAAGGCATTAGGATCATTTTGAGTATTCTGTTCGTCAAGATACTCAAGATCGATCTGCTGCTGATTGTACCTTCATACGATAATGCTTTATGAAATTGAAATAAATCATATTTGGCATTATAACTTGTTATCCAACACTAAGACATTCTCGGTATTTATGGCGATTAAGAGCATTAAATTGAGGTCAAATATATATTAGGGTCGTTGAATTGCAATTGTTTGGGATTAAATTATGTAGGTACCTTCTTATTATTGCTGAAGGAGGACTTAATTCCAATCACAATGTGTGATGATTGAATGATTCGGGCACAAATCACTCAGTACGTACTTAACCAACATTATTTGACACAGTTGTATGAAATGATTTATTTGTGTTGTCACCTTTGTTCGCCGTTTTTGGATGTGTGTTCACTGTTGCACCTTCTGTTTGCTTGTTGTATATGTGTTTACCCAATGTGCAAAAAGAGTTTCATATATTTGTACAATGGTTTGCGAATTTTCATGAATCACGGAACTTACTCTGCAATGATTTAATCGCGAAAAGTTGTATAGTTATGAATTCACACCGCGATTGTTTAAAAATAATATTTCACATATATTTTTCAATAGGCATCTATCATTCGAGTGTTAGATGCATCATGCGTTGAACCATCCAAAGATACTTGAAGGTGTGAAAAAGAAAGTAGAAATAATTCTTACTCACACTTGATCTATTTTTCAAAGCTTTTTTCAAACTACATTATAACCTACTTAAGTTTTATTCAATTTATTTATAGCAGCAATTACTGAAGTGGGTTCCAAGAAACTGTTGACGTATATGGAAAAGTCATTGGGTTTCCACGAATCGTTTAGAACTTAGCAATTGTAGATATTGCAACGTTCAAGGAGTTACAAAGTAAATCAAGTATTTAGTACCTATTCCCTTACTTTAAAAGCTTAGGACTCCATAAAGTAGGACATAATTTTATGATTTACGATACTGTTAATTCATATATTTATTTAATTAATTTATACTTTATTGTACACATAAATGATATTTATACAAAAAGATGAGATGTAATGTACACAGGCGTGTTTAACTCAAAGTTCAGTTCTCTTCCAGTAAACCAGAGTACATAGGAATTATTACAATACGAGAGGCAAAGTCTAGTGTATGTGAGAGTGCAGATTTAATATAAAAATTTAATATAATAGTGTTGACGATGGTAAGGAATTCTTTGTTGCCTGAACCTGCAGGTTTGTATAGGTATATTCTGTATTGTTTTTATATTTTAATTTAGATAATTCCCATCTAAATTATGTAAATAAATATATACTGTATTATTATACTCAACAATATTATTAGGAGGAGGTAGGACACGACGGTATTCCCGTCCGAATTAAGCAGTCCGACTGGGGAAGTACCTCCACCCTACAGAATACCACGGCTATAATAACCTCGTGTTGTGTTCCCGGCGGTGAGTAGGGTAGCCAGAGCCCACTGGAGAGTTTTTGTGCTGTCAGTGGAAGACCAAAGGCTTGTCCTGATTTTGCGTTCTGCACTGAACGCACAGATAATCTCTTATCTTACAGAGTCGGCAGCACGGATGTGACTCCACTTGTGTTACACTCGTTTATAGACTACGGTAACCACTTTTCATCAGGTGGGCCGTGTGCTTGTCTGCCACCTAAGTTGTATACCTAAATAAAAAAATCGTAAATCTTATATAATCATTACATTATTGAAAGTGTTTTCGGTCAAGTGTGTTCATAATATTCATGTGTTAAAACAACTTCACGTTTATTCTCTTTGAAACTAGATCTATACAACCCTTATCGTTATCGCTACGGTAACGGTATCAAATACTGTTATACTTAGTTCAATATCTTCATATATCCACATTAATAAATCGAAAGGTTCCGTCACACGCGGCCTTGATTCATACGCTCGACAGACGGCGGTGAGGGCTCAATAGGAGTTAGAAATGGAGTGCAATTCATCACTTCCTTCACAGGATTTTGTTTTAAAATATAGTCCGTATTCATCATATATTCAGATTACTTACGCAGAAAATTTACCGTTCTTTTTACGTCTGGCATACCCACTCACCTGCGGTAGGTGTAATTGTCGAGTCCAACAGCCTGAAAGCTTATCATAAGACATGTTGCCGGTTTATGTCGTGTTGGCCCACCGAGTACAGTACACTTTTGTAAGTCCTGACCATTATTTCTAGTGAGGTCTACCTTTTTGAGGAGAGATAATTCAGCGGACCTTTGTCGTCTCATGTGAGAGATGGGCGATTCTGAATGTTTGGATCCGTCACTAGAATAACTAACCTGCCAAGCTAATCAACATCCTAGCGTTGGTCCAGGTCGCATCTGAGGTCTTGAACGATTCCGCTGCTCTCCCCTGCCAGGCTAACTGGGTGTTTTTTTGACGGAAGCATTCTATTATTTAAATGTACGGTTTTTTTAAGATTTTCTCTAAAGCTGTCAGGTAAATATTTGTAATCTACTGATAGATTTTATTTTGTGTTTAGTACCTTCACGACATAACTTTTGTTACTACGATCTAAGATATTTGGCCCGAATAGCGTAGACACCGTTTAATGAAAAATCCCTACAACGCTTATTTTTTTGTGTAACTATTTAAACTTTCACTAAATTATAGTACATTAAAACGCCTTTATGATACAATTGAGTTTGTCAATTATATTATGTAATAGTGGTGCAGGTCTTTCGCGCACTGGATCACGTAGCGAGTTACACAACGCTAACGTCAAGTGGCGTTTTTCAATCGGCCGTCGATGATTCATTGACGATTTATTGTGGTCGCGCGCTGCGGGACGTGTCCGCAGCCTCCGTGTAATTGAGATCAATACAGTAACTTTCAACGTCCGGCCACATACCGACGTAACACTCACTATTGAATGTCCAAAATTAAAGTAATTACCAACTATACCACTCTACTTGTACAGAGCCGTCGTTACCAATTCATTCGAACTTGCATTGTCTCGCGTAGAAGAAAAACAAATAAGTTTAACTTTCCCCTTTACTTCGCTTGCGCTCGCTAATATCGAGCCTACACATGGCTGATTCATGTGGACTTGATTTCGGTTTCACTGTTCCTCATACGTTTGACTGACATGTTAAATTCACTACACTTACCTCTTCGTGTTAATAACAAAAAAGTACCGACACTACTCACATTTTCATTGAACGACTGCCGCTAGACAAGTATCATTCATCACACCATTCGCGAAAACAAAGCGAAAAGAACAGCAAACATGTAACAAAAACTTTTCACTGATAGTGATAATAGTAGATAGGTACTCGTGAGTTTTAGACAATGACTTCTTGACAATGGTCCCAATGGTCCCATGTCTTGTTTTATTTACGTATAATAATAACTTCTAGGTGTGATTATTTAGTTTCTACTTTACGATATCTAACGACATTATAATCGGTACACGGGTAGGTACGTACAGTAATTTTCAGCCGCAGGCACTAAGTGTAGTTAAACAAAAGAATTAGTAGAGATCGCTGACCTAGTTACTTGCTGGTTTAGTAAATTGATGAATCAAAATCAACTATATGGGTCATATTATAGAGTATATATGTACTCTACTGTATTTTTTTATATAGGATACGTCAATTAGTCTTCGCCTTGCTTGATGGTAAGCTGAAGGCAAAGTCTCAGAAAAGAGGGTCACCGTTACTAACATATACTATGTGACAAATGTGTACTCTCTTATTCAGTATATACGTTTTCATTCTGAATACGCGTTCTGATTCGCATTACCCTTCATTCATTCTAATTATGTATATATGTATTCAGAATTTAAGAATTCTGAAACATATATTAGGGACAGCCTTGTAAACGTTAATCTGAATTTGCAACATTGTTAGGTACGTGCACGACAAATGTGTCGAAACAAGAATGGTTTGATGGCATATAATGATTAATTAACTCAATTAATATAAGTGTGGTCTAAAACCAATAAAACTTGTGTGAGAAAATGTAGCTTGTACACGCCCACGACACGAGACGTTACTCATTGTCGCCTTGTCACGCGACGCGACCTACTTAGTTATAGCATTTATCACAGCTGTATACGAATTTTTAAGATGTTCCTGATACCTATATTGATTGTATTGTTAAGATAATCTGTCCAAATATAGAGGAACCCCAATATATTCGATGAAGGATGGTTCTACTGATTTCAGTAGATAGAAAATTCACATATTGCATTAGTCATAGACTGTGTTGACATTAATTTGGTTTGACATAGATTTATAGAATAAGCTCCTGGAAAGTTAAAATGTGGTTATGATATTTGCCATATGATATTTGTTCAATGTAAAATAATATAAATTATAAAGTCTCTATAATGACAAATATTTAGTAGGGAAGGTCTTTGCATCTTTGTTAACACCTAAATTATGGGCGCTGAAATCACGACGAAGCGGTTGAGTAGGTATATGTTTATCGAACCGATTAAAACCACATGGTGCCCCCTTATGACAGACAATTAGACTATAGTAGCTGTTGCCCGCGGTTCCGCCCGCGTGAAAGTCGGTTATCGCGACCAAATATGTCCTGTTCCAAGTTCTAATCTACCCCTGTACCAAATTTCATCAAGATCGGTTCAGTGGTTTGGGCGTGAAAATATAACAGACAGACAGGCACACAGAGTTACTTTCGCATGTATAATATTAGTCTCGCCGGCAAAAGAATGCAATCCAGACACATGTCAATTCGTCCTGACTAGTGATGTACAATAAATAATGTAATTTATTCCGTTCATAATGCATATTTATCCAATCCAATATTTTGTTATTTTATGATAGGAATTATATTTCAAACAATGTAAATAAAATTGAATAAAAGAAATAAAGAAATAAGAAAAATAAACATACATAACATAACATAAACTCACGCCTATATCCCCGAAGGGGTAGGAACCTACGTTTCGCCAGTTTATGTTTAGATCTCAATGTAATAGTTGGTAAGCCTATTGCCATTAACCGGGCACTTATAAACCTGCGATAAATACACAAATAACTTCGAAAAGCATCGAAAAGTCAAATACCACAAATAAATAAGGTAAAGAAATACGTTTATGAATTAAAACTTGACTACTGAAAAAACTAGATTTTTTACAGTTTTTAAACTAGTTTTTATGGTTAGATCACTATAAAAGCAAACAATTGACATAACCTTGAAATATCGCGGTTTGACGAGATTTGAGTTTAAAACTATAGTTTTTATATTACGAAAATTATAAATTGTTAATAATTTTAGCCCAAAAGTAATAAGGTGATTGTAGTTTGGCAGAATTATTTAATTTTTAATGTCATCACTCGCTAATATGGTAAGTGAAAGATGTTTGAAAATTGTCTGAAAATTGTACGCCAATTCAAAGTTAGTGGTCACAACATTTCAGAAACGCAATCTCTGGGCAGCTAAACTATAGTAAAGATCTCAGCCAGTTAAACATCATGTGTCGTCATGCGAATCTAGTCAGACTTAGCGGGGCCACACACCAAAGCGTCAAGTATTCACAATGCAAGGTACTTATTACAAGGCTGTATGCAACCCGATGTGTAAGGAGACCACATACCCAATTTGAGAATGTGTGATAAACAAGGTCCCTAAATAATACAAAATAACTAGATAATTAATTTTATCATTATGTATCTATTCATTAACTAATTGATATTGACCCTGTTTCTCCGATAGCTGGATATCTACCAATATGAATTCTGTGAAGCATAAAACCCAATATATCTTCAGGTAGGTACGTAATTACACAGAATATCGTATTATCCATATTAAGGTTCATCGAATTGATACTACATAATGGATTTACCTCCATCGTTCGAGGCAGGAGTCCTTATAACAAATTATATTGGCTGGCATTAAGTCTTCTCTCGAACCTTACCATCTTTAACGTATAGTTAAATGGTACAATAGATTATTAGGTACACTGATCTTTCAAACAATATAGACTTAAAGCTATTACAGAATTTTGTTCAGAGAGGAAGGGGTATGCAGTATCTTTTACGTCGGTTGTAAAAACGTTTTCGTCCAGGGGGAAGAGATTTTAAAGTAGGTATGTTATAAGGGAGGAGGGATGGTTGTAAATACACGATCCTTCTGCTCGGCCAAATACAGTGCCTGCGTCTGGTACAGTGAGGGTGCTAAGTGCCACGAAGATTTGAAGTTTAAGTAGCGTTCTGCTTAGGGGCTTATTAGTGGGTATAACACTTACTGGAGGCCAGCATGAATAGGCAAAAGCCATACATGCTATAGATTAAAATCGCATTGAGTAGGAAATTAGTGATCCCCACACAGGCAGCCTACTTGCGCATTACCCTGTCGCACCAAGTGAGCAGGGTAATAAATGAGACAAGGGTAATAAAGTGACAAGCGACTCCCCCAGACTCGCGCTGATGGAGGACAGAAGTCGGTCTGCGAGCTCCGACGCCCGAGTCGCCGTCGGCCATAGCATGATAAGCGAAACGGGAGGGATCTAAGTTTCTACCAGCCCCGCTCCCTCGCCTCCTTCTTGAGCACTACTTGCTCGCAGAAGGAGGCGGCGGCAGTCTACGCACCCGCGCTCTATACCTACCATCACTGTAAGCAATGTGCTAAGCGAGAGAATGTGTTTGCACTCAGGCGCTGGCTCCTTCTGGATCTCTGGAAATTTTGACTCAGATGATTCACCCTTACCTTTCATGGAGTATACATAATAAACAGGAAAGCCCCAGAGATCAGCTTCAAAATGGTAGAGCTTGTTTGGCGCGATCTGAATAAATAATAAGTCTTGGGGTGAAGTATGTAAAAGTAAATAATCCAAACCTAACCCGACGAGCGAAAGAAAAGATGTAGGAGTGTTTTGTGTTTAAGCCAGATCTAAAAGCCTTATAGGCAGTTTTTTTGGTTTAATTTTGTAAATAGCATTTCATCATAAACACATAATTTGGTAAAACTAAACGTTATTAAAGTTATTGTAAGAAGAGGGTAAAGCTTAAAATGAGCTGAGAGACGATTTAATAAGATATCACTGGTCGATACTTCGCTTAGCGGGCAAATTGCCAATCTCTGCAGTAAGTCTGATGTTGGAGACACCGTGCACTTTTAGTTGCTTCAATTCACTTCAATAATGCTATATCCCCTTCCACTAGACACTGAGTTCGGTTTCCTGACTAACGACAAAGTAGTTAACGTCCAGTTTTAATTTCGCCACAGTAAAAATTGAGTCGATAGCGATTATATATTTATTATTGATACAACACACAAATAATAATGTATGTAAATATTGATAAATGTATGTATATCAATATTTTTTTTAAATATTTGCTGATCTGTAGATTAATTCTGTTGTCAGCGGTAACAGTACGATGAGCCTATAAATACTTAAATTAATTTCATCACTTACTCTTCACACTATCGTTTACGTAGTTACAGTGCAAAGAGATCACCAAGGCATATGTTTTGCAAAATTAGATTATTCGATGTCTAAAAGCGCATTAAAGTGAAAATATTTAAGTTCGACTAATTCATTACTAAACTGAGGCCCACATTCCAGGACAACGCTTTTGTCTGTCTTTTATGTAGAATTCAGTGGGTACAGAATGAGGTATTGTCTAGAGAGAAAGATATCAAATAGCTTTTATTACCAAAGAAGTTTCGTTTCTTATAAAAAAACATGAATAGTGGTTAAAATAACTATGTAAAAGATGTAGCAAATTAAGTGTAGTAGGTATCTATTCTCTGAACAATTTTGATATTTTTTTATTTTCTTAAATACACATATTTTCTAACATTAGTCTTTTATTAAGGGAAGTGCGTATTATTTTGAAGAGTTTCCATTAGGTTTTTCAAGCAAAATATAATAATATCATTACATAAATAAGGTTTATATTATCATCTGTAGACTAGACATAAAAAGTCTCTTCGGTAACTCGATAAACTGAAAACAGAGTTTTCGTTAAAATATGTAAGACTGATCCATATCTATATTACTAAGGACAAACAAAGAAATAAACTAAAATAACTCACGTAAATACAGATTTTTAAAATAATATGAGATGTTTGTTGATTGTGATTTTATTTTCCGCGTGGTTCCTGGCGAAGTAGAATTTGGACCACCCCATTTCTTCCCATGCGGTGTCGTGCAAGACGACTAAGCGATAGGGCTGCTTAACATCAGACAGATATATACAGCCCAGACTCAGCCTCAAATGCATGCCTCGAGTCAACAATAGTGCCCGGAAAACGTCAATAGGCTCACCCCCTATTACGTGGGACCGAATACAATGATAGGTGAAATGTGGGTATTAATTTACCTCTGCCAACTCTTTGGGGATAAAGGCGTGATTATATGTTTGTATGTATTATTTTTCAGAAATTGTGAGTTACTCATTTTGTGTTTGACGTGAAAAGGTTCGGAGGCAGTTGTCTGAAAGAGTCACCTGCAATAATTTTAGAAGGTCTTAAGCTCCTCCCATCCAGCTCGAAAGGGATGGCGCTTGGTCGGCCGGGTATGAGGGGTATGCCAGCACTTAAACCTCTGGTAACCTAGACGGCGTGCGTTTTAGTCGATTCAAGTCCGACATAGAACCCCACTGACCCCGAAGACGGAGGATATCCACGGAGATCTTTCGCATGATAAAGAAAAAAAATATTTATATAAAAATAAAGCTCGGCTTAGGACCATGACAGATGGTAGTAGTAGATAATTATATTAAGTATTCTAGGTGTAGGCAATATTTATTCGGTACATAAATATTGAATCTCATCTCGTTACATAAGGAGAAAACAAAGGGAAAACAGAATCAGATTATCTGTGCAGAACAGTCAGGGAGTTGAAATAATTAAAATAAAGTTTGTAAGTAATACATAGTTGATACTTACGTCATTCAGGTCGTTGTGTCAAACTAAAGTCCAAGCGCTTGATGTTGAGCATTGATCGCTATTAATAAGTAAAGGTCAACGTTTATGTTGAATATTACGTGCCGACCGCATTTTTGGCGATATGCCCCTAAACCAAAATCTGAGACAATACCTATTGTACACGTACTTATGTCGAGTTGACATTTTTAGTAGGTAGCCAACGTTTTTTGCGGTTGACGGATTTAGGTCATGTAACGATTTCTTATTACGTCAATGTACTCGTATTTAGTTAGTAGGTGTAACGCTAGACATTAGTATATTCGATTGTATTTGTATATGTAAGTATTGTACCACTGAGATCAGCTAATTTATCACAATAAACTCTAAAAGAAATATGTTTAGAAGTTAGTGTACCAAAAACCCAACGTTCAACAGATATTTGTTGTTGAATCATCTTTATTGATTTATGTACCTCGAAGAGTTGCGTACGTTGACCTACCTACCTACTAGTACAAAATGAAGTGTATAAAAAACACTTGTGAAACAATAGGTAATGTAGAACACTAAACGCTACGCGACGCTACCCGTGACCAGAGGGCTGGTTTATTCCTTGCGCAAAGGATTGGTATTGCCATTCAACGTGACAATGCCAACCAGCCTTCTGGCCACCCTCCCGGTTGACATCGATGGGGAGGAATTCTTTGACACCTGAACCTGCAGGATTATTTAGATATATATTCAGGTTTTTTTTATATATTTTAATTTAGATAACTTCCGTGTATATTATGTAAAAATTAAATAAAGAGTAAAATTTGTAGTTTTCCACAATTTTATTCTCGCGTTTGTCTTTGATATCACCATGGTAGAATACAGCTTGGTAGTAGAATTAGTGTTATGGAAATCGAACCAACTTAACGAGAAGTTAGGATCTCAGAGTTCACAGACCACATCTAGTACCTAAGTATAAAGAAAGAAAGCGTCTTCTCTTTTGAGGTTCGCACTTTTGATACGTCGAGTCCCTTGCGTTCTCATGCTGTGACTCCTGGATCGGTCTTCCCTGATCACAACATGTGTGTCTTTTCTGCATTACACTGTGCAAAGAGTGTACCACTTCGTTTATTCGTATTGGTAGTACATTAAGTAGGTTTTATTTAATTTTTTAGGCAATTGGGCCAAGATCTATTAGCATATTAACGATTGAATGTAAGTATGTTACTATTTATAGTCCACAGTAGATACTTTTGTTTCTTAAACTCTCAGTTTAAACCATTTCTATAGATGTCAAATCAAGCGTATAATTCGGTGTTGCTTTTGCTGACAAAATAGATAGGTGATAGGTAGGTGTACTTAGTCCATTATTCACTTCACTGGTACTTAAACTCTCTTGTTTGGAAATGTGTACATGGAAAATGGATAATATCCTAATCATGATTTTCATAGCGCTGTGTCCCTATTGCAACCAGAGGGCAGGCTTGCTTAGTGTGAGGCCTACCTACATAATGTAGTTTAAGATTATTGTTTTTGGCAAAAATGGCATAAGATTTATTTTGCAATAAATAATATTTATTCACTAGCTTTTTACCCGAGATTTCGTCCGTGTTAAGTTCGGAATTGATTAAGGTATGTTCACGTCTGTAACTTGAACCTATGTGTTAATTTCTCGTTACACCTATTTTCAATTATTTATATTGAGAAGAAATAAATTTTCGAGTGACTGGTTAACAATGTAGGGTTAAATTGCCGAGAACTACGAAATTACACAGATTTCGTGGATGGATGGATATTCGTTGCGAACTGAGCAATTAAAACTATGTCGAGAACATCTTAAAAATAGCTTCACGAAAACTCGGAGGCCTGTATAAAGTCAGGTTTCTCATGCTGGAGCAGTGGTATCTTTTATATAAGACACCGATTCACTCGTCGTGTCATACTGTTCTCATCACTGGGATGGTACGTATTCAAATTTATGGTTACCGCCACGGAACGCGGTATAGTTGTAGTGTCTATCACAATCCGTAATATTTTTTAGAATTGAACCTTGAACAAAATTATTGAATACCTATTGTATCTCAGTCTTTTAAATGAATGTGGTAGAGGTATAAAAAAGTAATCTGTAATTTTGCATAATTCTGTGAGGAATTTGTGAAAAAATTCTGTAGCGTTCTAGCTAGCTTCGTAGCAAACCGCTACGACATTGATTACTTGATCTACGCAATAAAAGCCGGCTACATGCGGTATCCGCTTGTGAAAGCTTTTATAATATTAAACAAATAAATATTTAATGTTAAACTTACTTAGACGTGGTACCTTGAACTATATATAAATTTTTCGTAGACCCGAATGAAAATATAGGTAGGTATAATAAAGGTTATAAATACAATTCCAATGAGCCAATTGGACCTAGTTATGCAGATACGTTCCAACCCACAGCATGTCGAATTTGAGAAAAACTAAATTTCGTGTTTTCGTTGTACAGTTTTTTATTAAAGGTGGTAACAACGAATACTGTGAGTTTTATTTTAGAAAATATAAATATTAGTTGATTAGTTACCTAATTTTTGGCTCCTTACTATTAAAACAAGAAAAAAAATGGATTATTGGGATAGGAACATTTTTGCTAAATTAAAAATTTGCGTTATAAAACGTTTCAAAACATATTAGGATTAAAATCCGTCTCTTATTTTAAATAAAAATACCAAAATAGCTAAAAGTTTATTAAAAAATCCCAAAATAAAAAGTACTTCACCATTCTAATACCCTAAAGGTAATTGCTTCTAGCTCTTTATTCATCCTCTTCTATCTCAAAATCGGGCTCTCCCCCAAATCCATCTACATCATCTAAAATATCGTCCGAACTCTTCAAACTTCTATAAAAGTTGAGACAGTACTCGGGAATGTATTGATACATTGACTGCAGGTCTATAAGTTTCGCTGGGGCAATTGGCTTTCCATCAGGCCACAGCAGGATTAAATCAGAATCTGTAATTTTTTGTACTTCTCCCTTGAATTTTTTTTGTATATTAAGTGCTTTAAAGTCTTCATCAAACGAGGTCCTCATGTAAATAGAATATATATCATCTTTTTGAATTTTTATTTCCTTGGTCATCAGCCAATTTACCTTGCTTTTATCAGTAAACTTCTTCCGATTAGTTATATTTTTTTCTACCTTTGCGCAGCTATAAAAATCTGTCTTCAGCATTCTTTGGACTTTCAAAGGTTTCTGTTTTTTACATTTTTCCATTATGTCAATGTATTCCTCGGCTGTATAAATACGTTGCTGATGTTTGAGTGCCGTTTCAATTTTTGAAAAATCTGTGTCGTTGGGTAGAAAGGTATGCCCCGACTCTAGAAAACGCATTGAAATGTCCTGCAAAGTTGGATGGGATGACAATATAGCTTTCAGCATCAAAACTAATTTAATATTTCTGTTTTGCCCACCGCAGCAGTCACTCCATAGGATCAGGTGTTCTACGGTGGGACGTAGTTTATTTTTAATAAAATTTATAAGGCACGATCCTACTTCCTGCGCACCTCTTCCCGCTTCTCCCTCTACCCACACGTAACAATGACCGATGTCATCGGAGGCACTATGGATTCCACTATTGTAGACCCATAGTTGCCTTTTATAGAAAACAATGTTTGTTGGAATTCGGGGCAGCGGCAGAGTCTTCTCCAAATCAAAGGTCAAGCATTCGACGGTAGTTGAGTTACGTGCTTCTTGAAAATCTGCGTTCATTCGGTTTCTCATGTTTTCAGCTTTTTCTATATGTTCTGTCTTCTCCTTCTGTGCTCTTTCTTTTTCTTCTAGGTTCCTGGCATTTTGTATATTTACAGTAAAGGCATCGCATTTGTTGCATGTATCTTTTTTTAGTGGTTTACACTTCAAATTAAATTTTGAGTAGAAAATGTGTTTCAAGGATGCGAAGGAAGCGCATTGACGCTCTGCGCCATATCTTTCTGTAAACTCATGCTGGTATATTTGATATATTTTTGCTAAAGTCATTCCGGACTGTAAATATAACGCGTCGCTGTTCCTGTCACGTCTATAGTGTGACTCGTATTTAGGTAGTTTTGAAATAGTCTCTACAATGAAGTTAAAATCCTCATCAGACAACTTGCGCCTGTTGCAGTTCAATCCTCTAGCATCCAATATCGGTCCACCACCCCTAATTTTTTTTAATGCAATGGTTACTTTTTGAGTGGTGATTTGCAAAGTATTTAAAAACATACCACGGCATACCTTTATACCGCTCAATGAATACACACGGGCAAATTGTCTTGGTTTTTTTCTTTCTATAGGAACATTAGTCATGGTGTAACTGCGTTTTTTATTTTCTTCCTTAACACACGATCCTATATATAAACACTGTGCATTGAAGGAGCCCAGTTGAACAAATTTTATAAACTCTTCTTTCCTTTTCTCTATTGGAACCAAACTAGCGCAATTCTTGATACATGTACATTGGTAATCCTTAAAAGCTTTCGGTGGTATCTTTTTGTTTTTATATGTGGTATACTCCAAGTTGTTGTATTTATTATATTTTCTTTCGGCTCTGAGCTGAGGATTAACTCGCTTACGGCCTCTTTTTGGTCTACCGGTATATTCTATTATGTCTTCAATAACAAGTGTTGGATTTTCGTTATTTATGAGGTTTTCATTAGTTGCTAAATTATTAATATTCTCAGTCATCTCATTATTATCATTACCATCAACAGACGAACACGAAGTATTTGACTCATCTATATGGGTTGGCAGGCTAGGTAAAATATAATTTGGATCCACAACACTATCATCGCTATCGCAATCAGCAGGTTCATCTACGATATTGTCATTCAATGTTCCACACTCTGTCAAAATATTAAAAATCTGTTGCGTCTCCGGGGTCATTACTCGAAGAGGTGATGATGGAGTACCATTGTTTATCGTTGTTGACAATAAAGATGGTGAAAAATTATTAGGTATTTCTGACAATAAAATGCCAGAATTCCGCTCATCTAAAACAACAAGAGAAGTACCGTCACCATCTATGATTTGGGAAGATGAAAATAAATAGTAAACCAGTAAAACCCTTGTTGGTATGTAGTTAAATCCCTGTGCAATAAGCTATTAATAAAAGTTTACCACTTTGAGGTATTTTTATGACGTGGCTGAGTTATTAAGAGTCGTTATGCTGAAGAAAGTAGGTACCTAGGTAGTTATACAATGATTAGTTGCCTCGTACGACACACACACAGGTGAGCAAGATGCATTTAGCGATGAATGTCTTAACATATACCTAATACCTAATCAGAATAATAATTTTACCTTGTAATTGAACATCATCGTTTTCTCTATTAGTTGCAATTAATGGAGTAAGCGGAGAAAAGGGGGGTGGAGATATTGAAGGTTGTGCGATTGAATATGGTGTAACTGGATTGGATTCACCTGAAAATAAAAACATGCATGAATTTTGCTGTGTCCTTCTCAGACTCTAAGCTATCTCTATACCAAATCTCAAACAAATTTATGAAGTGGTTTAGGCTTCATTGAGTGAGAACGTGCAGACAGGCAGAGTTACTAACTCATTTAAAATATTGAGAAGGTTAATGTACTTATTAAGGAAATGAATATTATAAATTGTGCACATATTTAAGTTAGTAATCTTCCGAGACTTGAAACAAACTTGTATCAAAGCAGTTCATAACAAAGCACCCTAACCAAGTACATGGACAACATAACAACACAATACATGCAGAAGAAATTATTCGCATTTTGTAACAACCATAACTAAAATTCGATACGTCACGCTTTTACCCTTCCGTAGTTATTCGCTCCTCTTGAACGTGTAACAGATTTGGGTTGACCTATAAAATTATTGTGATACAATGAAATTAATTAAAGTTAAAAATGTTTTCTACTCGTATGTTTTTAGAAAACGTAAATGTATTTATTATATATTATAAAACTTAGGTACCTCTGGAGTCCGCTGCTTGCATCATAAGCCCTTGAGAGGTCAATTTGTTTCTGAGATCTACTAATTTATGTCTTTTAGCCAATAACTCTTCTAATGTCTGCAATAAATAAAATGAATATTAAATTAGCGATTTTCAATAGTTTGAAGTAGTCTAATTTTAATGGCTAAGGTATAATAAGGTGAGTTGGGATCGTGAGCCAGAGTCGAGATAAAACACCCCATGCGATTTGCCGTGTATATGGTTGACCACTAATCCTATACAAACCCGTCTAGCCAGCGTGGTATGGTAGATCAAAAACCTCCTAAAACGGTGCCACAAATGTGGCGCATGTTAGGGGAGACCTAACATAGAATAGAATAGGAGTACATCAATACATTCATCGATACCCTAGTTATCTAACATAACAAAACTTACGCTATTTTTGTAAGAAATAATCAAATAAGTATAATTGCATACAAATTTTGTTGAAACAAAAGTTACTTACATTTTCATTGAATTCCATTGCTGCTGCTCGTAGTTCTTATTATCACTGTTCACAAACGTGTGTTTTAAACAAAATAACGTGGTTAACACAAACAAAACACGCTCAAACGTTATCAAAACTGTAGCACCTTTGACGAAGTACAGACCGTTTGACAGTAATAAAATAACGGACGTCTTCATTTGAAAAAGTAAATCTGTCTCGCTCGCACACGTACGTAAGTGTTGCCAGATCCGTTTAATTGAATTAGATCAATTTAATTAATTTCGTGCTCATTTACAATACGTTTTTCGTTTTTATGTTTGTCATAGTAATTAGTTTCGAAGGACTTTTGAATTAAGAATTTTTATGGAGACAAAAGATTTAAAAAAAATATTATTATTTCAGATTTAGTGTTTATAACTACTCTTTAGATCTGATTACAGTAAAATTTTAGCTATGTACCTTGCAATAAAACGTCTTGAAACATTATTAATACTATGTGAATTCTATTTTTGTCAGAAACTAAAGGTACCATAAGTTTTGAAACATTTATAATTCGAAAATTTATAAAAGTAGAAACGTTCCAACTATAATATGTGAAACATTTATTACAAATGACAGTGTTCAAATAGACTTGAATAAAACATTTCAAGATTTTTGTGACACTTTATATTAGGAAATGTTACCGAATCCTAAAAATTTAAAATGTTTCAGTTGGCCTATGATGTTTTGATAGATTTAAAAAAGCGCGAAGTGTAGATTCAACATTTTTTTTTCATAATTATTTCCGGATATTAAGGCATACACATTGAATTTTATTTGTTATAATACTCAGGGTATTAAAAAGGTAGACTGGCCACATTAACTTAATTTTAGTGATTCTGTGGATTGAAACGTTTCTTCTTCACTACGTTCATTTTAGCTAGTAACAAAAGGTTCCATACATTCTGAAACATTTTTAATTTGAAAATTTATAAAAGTAGAAACGTTCCAACTATGTGTGAAACATTTATACAAAAAATATCTCCCGAAAGATACTTAAGTTAAACATTCCAAGATTTTTGTAACATTTTGTATTGGTAAATATTTATAAATCTTTAAAATTTGAAATGTTTCAATTAGCATATAACGTTTTGTTAAATTTTAAAAGAGCTCGAGGTGTGGGTTGGAACGTTTGTGTCAAAATTATCTCCGGAAATATGCCATAAACAAGGATTTTTGTCTTTTAGGACGATGCAGGATGTCAAAAAACGTAGATTGATCGTAATATCTCCTTTTTTGGCCGACCTGTGGATTGGAACGTTTCTGCATAACTACGTCCAATTGAGAAAATCAAAAGGACTAACTAATAGAAAAACTGACAACACTTTTTTGCTAGAATTGGGCACTCAACCCAAGCCCGACACAAAAAATATGAGCGCAAAATTGTCCTACATACTTACTGCTAGTCATCATCATCATCATCATCTCAGTGACTGTCCAGGTCGCTTCCGATTGCGTCCGCTATCCTACTTGATTTATTCTAACTTTTAATAGTAAAATAATTCGATGTAAAATGAAATCTTTTCACTAGGATTTCAATGTCCTTCCAATAGAGTGCATTATGATGTCAAAATAAATAATTAGTGGCATGTGATTTCAGGATTTGCTGCCACTACATGGATGGTGGACAAACACGGATCACACGCAAGATAGCTCAGACATTCAGGTGGTATACCTGCCAGCATTACTACCCCGAGAAGCTCAGCTCGCCGAAGACGACCCCAACGACGAAATTCCACTACCTTATAGTTTTGACGCCTTCGGACGGTACGTAAAACGATTGTGGTTTGAATAGGACTTGTCTAGTCACGTCAGTCACGTGCACGGCATATCGACACAAGATACTGTTATTACATTATATAAACAGTGATTTCGGTCATAGAAATTATTTAGCCGTAATGGTATCGTTCGGAATTCCAATTGCGCAATGTGGGCGGGGACTTATGTAACGAAAACTATTTGTTGTTGTTTATAAACATATAATTATCGATTACGTTCGAGTCAGGATGTTCTACTTAAAATCTTAATTTCGACCAGTTTAGAGAACATGTTATGGCTTTAGACGTCAGAACATTAGTTTATGCAGTTGCCTCTGGCGGATTGCGATATTTCGAACCTTTGAGAATGTTATGATCTTATGAAGAGTGGAAGAGCTTTCTGTTATGGTGCTTTGATTAGCGAAAAGTTTTATATCATTCTGAATTAATGAATGGTGAAATCTGGATTTTTGTATCATATCCTTTTCTTAATTCCAGTTGCATCCGAAGCACCTTGGAGTCTGAGGTCCGAATTACTAGTCTAACTGCGGATTTGAACTTTCTTCTATACCACTTGTCTGGCAGACAAGCACACGGCCCACCTAATGGTAAGTGGTTACCGTAGCCTATGGACGCCTGCAACACCAAGGGAATCACACCCGCGCTGCTAACCCTGTAAACACAGAGAGTTTCTGTGCGTTTCTGTGTGTCAGCGTAAAAGACAAATTATTATGGCCGGGGTATTCTGTAGGGCACAGGTACTTCTCCAATCGGACTGCTCAATTGAAAAGAACTACCGTCGTGTCCTACCTCCTCGACGTTCGACATTTATATATCATAACGAAGCAAATATTGAATGACCAGTAAGCATAAAGTAAATAACTTATTTTTAGAAATTTCGAGCTGCAGTTAGTACCAAATCGGCGTTTGGTATCTCCAGAATTTCGAGTATGGACTGATATGGGCCAAGAGAACACGCTGTCGTCAGTTGATGCATCTTGCCACTTCTTACACTCTGGACCCAATGCAGTGGCAGCCTTCTCAGCTTGCAGAGATCATGCTCTTGTAAGTTAATTATTTTAAATAATAAAAACAATTTTATAGATATGTACCAATATTTTCCATTCCTTAATTAACCATTACACATCTGAAAAATTTCTTATTTTCTTATTTCAACCGCTACTGAACTTGGGAAATATCTAAATTCAAATCAATATTTTTATAAAAACAGTTTATTTTACACCGCCATTTTATTACTACCATGTTGCTGGTACTATTTCCAGCATGGACTAATCGTCGTTGACAATTCTACTTACGAAGTTCGTCCTCTGGCCTTGGGAGCTGGTCGTGCCGAAACGGGGAGTGGCCGAACAGCCCATGTAATTCGTCGTGCGCCCCCGCCCGCCCCGCCCGGTGACGACGCGCGTCCTCTACGGCCGCGCGTGCGCAGGCCACGCGGACCCCCACCGCATATCAAGCCGGGACCAGCCAGCTACACCATCGAGATAGCCCTTTTCTTAGATGAAGCTGCCTACAAAGTATTCTACCCTTTTTTCAATTACAATGAAGCGGACTTACGGGACATGCTGTTGGCATACATAAATGGTGTAAGTAGTCCAAAACTACTCTTTGTAGTCTTAGAATCAAACTTAGAGTATTTGGTGAAGCTGTAGGAGCTGGCCTCACGATCGAGAGGTCCCGGGGTCAAGTCATGTCTTTTACACTACCGTCGTGGAGCCACTCCAATGAGTGATAAGACAAAGACCGTGAGGTTTAAGGTTTCGTACCCGAAGAGTAAAAACGAAACCCAATTAAAATTCAACTGTTCGTCTGTTTGTATGTTTATCCCCGGATCTCATGCACTATCTCATGAATGTATTATCTATAAGATTGAAATTTTCACAGATGATGTATTTCTGTTGCCTCCATAACAAAAATTCTAAAAACAAACTAAAATAAATATTTATCTCCTTTACAACAAACGTGATTTTAAGGTAGGCTATCTTGCTTCGGCAAAAACTTTTGTGAAAGGACGATTCTTACTCAATCAAACTAGAACGTTAGAACGAAATCAGATAAATTTGGATACACATACAGATATATGTAGATAAAATGTAAATAAATTTATTCATTTTGAAATCTGCTAAAAATAATGCTATATTTGACTACTCGTGTACATAACTGTTTCAGGTCCAAGCGTTGTACCAACACGCGTCCCTGGGCACACACATCCAGCTGTCTCTGGTTCGCTTGACATTACTGCGAGCCCAGCCGTCGGCTCTCTCAGTATACGCGGAACGTGGGCGCCTTCTCGATTCTTTCTGCGCCTATCAACGCTCGCTCAACGTCGATGATGATGACGACCCGCAGCATTGGGACATGGCTCTGCTACTCTCTGGGTAACTACAGACAAACACTGGTAACTGTTGTTAATCGATCACTATTTAACTATTCTAGATTAAGTCGATACTTACTATAATTACTAATAAAACGGCAGTCTCAGTCTAATTATACAGGCTGATATCATTACTTCGTAGAATTTGATCCTTAACAGAGACACTATCGTATGGTGTAATAATAGGTGTGGTTTTTTTTTAAATCAACGGGTTTTATTCCCAGCTAGGATTATTGGTTTTTCAAAAATCTAATGATGAGGTTTTAAGTTTTATCAAAATCGGGTTCGTGACTCCTTTGAGCATTTTTCGCTACTCCTTATGGTTTTGGATTTATTTTCCTTTTGAAAAATTCATTCTGCATAAAAAATAAAACCTGACAAATTTACAGAAGGCTTAAACCTTAACGATACCGCTGACCGCGACTTTTAACGCTAAGTAAAATGTCACGGTAGAACGCTGCCTCCAAAGATACAGCCTAGTTTGGGAAACAGGTATCTCGTCATCAAGAGGTGTGGTGTATAAGCATTTCCTTATGTATGTCCCAAGAATTCAAGAACATTATAACTCTAGCCAAAAAATAACACATGTTGAATTCTGTATTTATATTTATTGTTTGATATCCATCTGTCATGCCATAAATGATCGTCTTGATTGTTTAAAAAAGAATTAAAATTCTAGCCACATTCAGAAATAGGGGAGTGCAAGTATCGAGATTCGAGACTGCTGAATTTCAATTCAAGACGCTTCTAACGATACCTCATTTGAAGAGCTATGAGGGAACAGATGAACCAACATACATATATAGCCTGTCAAAATCATAACCCTCGGGTTTAGCTGAAATTTTGCACATAAGCAATACCTAACTGAAAACATGATGCTGCAAATATATTTAAAAATGACAAATATCAAAACATAATAAGAGATGGCATACGACAAACAACTCTTGCATTTACATTTAAGTAAGTAAGTAAACGTCCGTAAACAAATACACAAACGTACACGATCCGCAAATATGCATCAGTGAAAATGTGCAAATAAGAACGGTATTTACATTTCCACCTCTTACAGTTATTCTCATGTCGCAAAATTCCTGCACTCTTTGTCATTTAAAAACCAAGTATAATGCCACAATGGTACCTAATATGAGGTGGTACTACACGAAGTGCAGTAGGAACCTGCGCAATATATGTATATGATAATTAATTCGGAAAGACGTTTAATATTTGCTATTATTAGCGTGATTCACATAATATGCAGTGCCCGCATCATTCCGATTCAAAAGTCAAAAACTTTAAAAATAGTAAAAGAACCTAAACGATAATATTATCAAATTTCAGGTTGGATTTCTTCGCGGAAGAAGGCGGTCATCGTAACGGCGTAACAATGGGCTTGGCGCCTGTCGGAGGCGTGTGTCTGCCAGCGCATGCTTGCGTGGTCTCGGAGTTTGGCACCTCTGACTTGCTGGGCAGACCGTACCCAGCCGCCGGGTTTACCTCCGTCTATATCCTCGCCCATGAGATTGGACACAAGTCGGTTATGAGGCCTCCTATTAATATTGTTTACTAAATTCTATATTATTATCTCACATCATAACACTAAGTCTCGTTTTGAATGATGACAATAAGATGACTTATAAGTGCCAAAGTTATTATTTATTCAATCATGTTATTACTACCTATAGCAAGGAGGTTACTACCGGTAACAATATTAGACAACTTGATTCCCATTGCTGTAGTCAGAAAATTTCCCTAAGATTGGTAACCGACAATCTACAATAGGTTGCACATTCTGCTAACCAGTCAATTTGAGATTGGAGGCTAAGGTCTTTTAAAGAAGCGGTTACTTTTACCCACTGCGCAACCTGGCTGCTTTTTGATTAGGTGCTACTCCAATTCTTGAGTTGTAATGTAAAGTAGTTTATCCTTGTTGAGTTTGTTTACACATGGGTATTCATATTTAATCTAAACAAATATTTGTGCGATTATGGAAAGCTGACATAAGAATGATAAAATATCTAAAACAACCTCTTTGGAGAATTATAAATCCACTTCAAAAGACGGAGATTATTAGTTCATTTCACACGTAATGTAATTAAACTGGATTCAATTAAGCTGTAAGTTTTTTCGATGATGTTGAAAACTTAGAACCAGATAAAATATTGATGTTCCAGCTTGGGCATGCACCACGACGGTACTGGTAACAGCTGTGCGCGTGACGGTTACATCATGTCTCCCTCGAGAGGCACCTCCGGCGAAGCTTCCTGGTCAAGCTGCAGTGCGCGAGTCGCAGCAGAACTACAGTATAGTTGGCTTCTACTTCATTTATTTGTTCGTTTAGATAATACAAAGTAACTTCACTTACCGAATACTGAACGTATCCTTCTTTCCTGATGTGTTTCTTTAAATACACAGAGCAACTGATTCAGTAATTGGAATAAGCATCGATAAATTCTACAAGGTATATCTCTGAGACTAATGTTATGGTATCTTGATGGGTAAATTTTAGTTATCATACAGTCTTGGTTGCATCCACGTGCAACTTGGCCCTACCCAGCCCTTTGGGGTCTAGAGTCTGCTCTCATACTCTTCTCGTCTTAGCCTACATAAGCGTCACTGTCGGCTGACCCGAGGCCAAAGTCTGCACCAGTATCTCACCTATCAATCACCTTCTAATTTAAAAGATCAGGTCGCCAATTTGCTAGGCAATTCTTGTAAAAAGAAATACAAACTACGTAATATAGCGTTCATAGCAGACAGGAAACATAATTATAATGTTCTGTTCGGTTAGAACCACAACATCCAATGATAATATGGCTTTCAGCAATTTTCAGCCTGCTTTTAATGACACAGATGGGCGACTTGCCTGTTGGATGGTGCTGAAGAAGATGATCTTGATGTGCCCAGTGAGCTACAGCATGAAAAGTTTGGCAGAGCACCCGGCGCTGTCTGGACTGCTAAGAAACAATGCGAGGTAAATTAAAGCACAATTTAAGCCCTAAGAAACAATAGCGATGAAGTTAGTTGGCACCGTGGATCTTTCATTATTAACTGCAGTATAAGTGATCGGCACCGCACTCTATGTTCTGTGTTCTTAACTACTTTCATGCATAAATACAAAAATACAACCAAACTAAGGTTGAAGGTGGGCATACATAGTTCTCAATAATTATGCAACGATATACTTGCCTACAAGCAGATAACTTCCTTATGTGACATTTGTTATGCAGCTATTGTTCGGCTGTGTTCGCCCAAATATTTGCCATGTGGGCGAAGAACATACGAAGTACCATCCACACAATGTGCCGAAATTCATTTAAAGCAGAATTTGCCACAAATTTGGAAATGGACATGTGGAAAAAGGGTTAAACTCCTTGTAATTTTATAATAAGACCATGTTTACACGTGTGGTGTCAGATCTTGCTGAAGGATAAGGACGCGGCGACGGCAATGGACGCCTCGACACCGGAGCTTTGCACGCAACTGTCCTGCCGCACACCGCACCGCGCTGGCTTCTACTACGCCGGGCCCGCGCTGCCTGGTACGCCCTGCGGACAACACATGGTCAGATTATATACTCAACAGCTTTTGTTCATATGTAATAGCTTTAATTGCTTCTTTTCAAAGTAGTTGAATCACCTTTCACGTAGCAACACAGCATACACCGACATGTACTCAGGGTTTACCATGATGTATTAAAGCGTACCTATTCCGGGTTAGAAAATAGGATGTCGCTATATAGCGTGTACAAATCCTGTGATCTTTCTTGACCAAAAGACGTACGCTTTAATAGGTCATGGTAAACCCTCAGTAAATGTCAGTGTAAAGTTGCAGATATTGATTTTGATACTCTAAATTGATATGAAACGCTTCAGTGGTGTCAAGGAGGCGAATGCGTACCGTCGGGCAATCTGCCTACCTCAAGCAGTCCATCCCCAAAACCTGGTAGCAGTGGCAGTAGCAGCAACAACATCGGTGATAACGATGATGGCGGAGAGAAGAGTACTGGCTGGGGTTCGTGGATCGAAGCCAGCTGTCGTTCCGGCTGTACGGATCGGGGACACGGTTTTCGAGAAAGGAGGCGCATCTGCATGGCGCAGAACAAAATTTGCCATGGATCTGGTTATGACGTCATGCTCTGTGATGATACTAAGGTTTTGATAATCATCTTAATTTAGTAGAATTTTTGTTAATATAGCGCAGTAATCAATTGAGCTAGGGGGTAGAGATACATGCTTTTCTCGGAACGAAAAGCTAGCTCGACCGAAAAAGTTGCTACCATTTCTTGAGGAGCTTCAAAATCACTCTCCTCGGATAGAACTAGGAGAAACCTTTGTTTCACCTGTAGGTAATATTGCCTATTACGATACTTTCACAAAAGAGAATCGCAAGCAACGCTGCCTGCGCACTGAGGCAACTCGAGCGTCGGAGGTCGATGAATGACCCGCCTTCCATGAACGCATGCCTGAGGGTGACTTGTGTAGCCGCCTGTCACACTAGCAGAAGCAGGCTGCGGTGGCAGCGCGCGATGCGCTTCTGCGGTTCGAATCCAACATCTCATCTCACCGGCTCCGGCGGGGAGGGGTATCCATGGGGATTTTTCACAAGTAAAAAAAAACAATACTTTCATGCTAGCTGTCTACGTAGCTTGTAGCCGTAGACAATTCGATGTAGCGATTTGCACGTAGCGCAATTCATTTCTCTGTCTTCGATAGGGTATGTGATGTAATAAAGGAAAGAGTATATTCCTACTACTACATAAATTCGATTGGAACTATGGTAGTTACTTTTGCATATTTGCGGGGAAAAGTCTCTGCCATCAATTTTTATTCAGACTTGTAGTGAACTTCTTGTAACCTCATGACAGGATTGTATTTGATGTGTACGACCAAGTTTTTATTATGTTATAGTGAATTCCTAATAATTCGTAAAAACAAATTTTATGCGTATTGGGTTAAAAATAAAGTATAAATGTTTTAAATCGGTTATTTGGTAGGTGTGCGGTAAAAAGAGTCGTGTGAGTGCCAACGAGCTGGCGTCGCGCAAGTGTGCGGAGTACGCATCACTGCTCCCCGAGCTCGACGCCCGGGGCGGGGGACTGCAGGCTCCACACGACCCTAGTAAGTAACTTCTCTATTCTATTATTCTCTAATTTTGAAGGGTGGTCTAAAGATAAGATAACTTTGTTGAAAATAAAACCATTTTACACTTATCCACTAAGTAACGGTTAAGTATAGTAAAACCAGTCGTGCCAAAACGGCCATCATAGGGTGCCGCAACTTTAGGTCAACTTTTTATCATTACTATCACTACTAGTAAGCCACTGTTCCTGGCATTTCATTAATATCAGTATTCTTACAACACGTGCGGTACGCAATTCTAAAGGCGTAGAATTTGAATGTCAGTTGTAGGCTAGTGAAAAATTAATCGTAATTCTACAGGCGCAATTTTGTGAATTCTTAACCATGTAGCATTTTACATATATAATTTTACTTGTTATCGAGACTTACTTGTTATCGGGGTGTTGACCTCTTTTTATTTATAAATAACGTTTATTTAATGACATGACATGACATAAGCTCACGCCTATATCCCCGAAGGGGTAGGCAGAGGTGCTAGCACCCACATTTCGCCAGTTTATGTTTAGGTCCCAATGTAATAGGTGGCGAGCCTATTGCCATTAACCGGGCACTTACAAACCTGCGATAAATACACACATAACTTCGAAAAGCATCGAAATGTCATTGGTGTGTGCC
Organism: Eilema griseolum; assembly: GCA_963662185.1. Lineage (NCBI taxonomy): Eukaryota > Metazoa > Arthropoda > Insecta > Lepidoptera > Erebidae > Eilema > Eilema griseolum. The sequence continues at coordinate 20,509,143 of OY759230.1, read as the reverse complement.
ATGGTAAAACCTGGGATCGAACCCGAGACCTTGTCTCAGCAGTCCATTATCCATATTTTATCATTATGTAATCATTAAGTTAAATGGTTAATTTACTTGTTGTGTAGCTCGCATGTGGATGGGGTGCGCGGTGTTCTGCCGGCGAGCGTCCGGTGGAGGCTTTTACGCGCCGAGGGTCGAGCTCAACGATGTTGGCAAAGACCCTTACTTTCCAGACGGAACGTGGTGTCACAACGACGGGGGACAAGACTACTATTGCCTGCAGCATCATTGTTTGCCAGAGGTAAGAGACAGAATTATTAAATTAATATAGTGATATTAGTAAGACCCTCATGATAAAACTTTCTCCCATACTTCTATGGGAGAAGGTTTTATCATGAGGGAAAGGAGAGAGGGAAGGCCTGGGGGTGACTGGTGGAGCCGCCTGTCACCCTGGCAGAAGCAGGCCGCGGCGGTGGCGCGCCTTGCGCGCCTCCCCGTTTCCTGGGACGAGTTGGGGACTCTGTAGTCCCCACTCCCGAGGAGAGGGCCAGATCGTGAGAGATAGCCCTGGTGAGAGTCGACCGGGGTGCGAAGGATATGCCTGTCAACCTCACCTTCGGCAACCAAAAACAACCCACAGGCGGCGTGTGTTTTAGTCGGTTCGAGTCCGACATAACCTCTTCCACCGGCTCCGGTGGGGGGTATCCATGGGGATATTGCACACGTATAAAAAAAGGGGGAGAGGGAGGAAATAGGGAGCAATAAGCTCTTAGTACGTGCTAGTAACCGGAAGTATTTGTCTAAACATTAAACGACTGAGTACTGTAGTAGCGCTCTGGAGCACAAGATTGAATGATTTCTTTTCAATGTTCACCCTAAATTATTGCATGCTGCAGCATTCAGAAGAGCGAGTAGAAGTAGTTTAAAAAAACTTTTGATACTTGTATTATTATTTTTGTAAACTACTTATTTTATAACACTCGCCAGTGTTTAATAGCACTGAAGCACGTAGTCAATACAGTAGTTATGGGTGCAATAAAACTGTTGACAGCAGAACCAATTACAAAACGAACCTTGAGGAATTAGCGGCACGCATGCTGATTGATTTACTTTCAATTTTTATTTGTACGAATCATATACTTTTTGTTGGAAGCTACAAAGCATAAGGTGCGACGAGAATCGACAGAATATGAAACAATATGAAGAATTGTAGTAGAGGACTTAGAGGTGTCATTTATTACCCCATAATGTAGGTTTGTTTGAATTATAGGTTTATAAAATCATCATTATGCCGCGTGGTTCCTGGCATAGTAGAATTTGGACCACCCCATCTCTACCCATGTCGTACAAGGCCATTGAGGGATAGGGCTGTTTAACATCTGACAGATATATACAGCCCAGACTCAGCCTCAGATGCATGGCTTGAGTCAACAATATTGCCCGGAAGACGCCACTAGGCTCACACTATTACGTGGGACCGAATTCAATTATTGGTGAAATGTGGGTGTTAATTCATCTCTGCCTAACCCTCCGGGGATAAAGGCGTGATTATATGTATAAATGCATTAGACTTGTCCTTTAACACGGCTACGAAGCCGTTGCTAGAGAGACAAGCAGGACCTACGAATCAATGAAATGAAAATGCTGCATCGTATGTTCGGAGTTAGGCGTAAAGATCGTGTGGATTACTTGTATCGGCGGTAGTCTTAATGACGTGACATCTCAGTTAAAATGCATGATGTGAGTCGCCTTCACTAGTGTAGCTACGTGTTGTGGCAGGTTATGTGGGTAACGAATGTCTGTCCATACCGGGCCCCGGCAGGAGGAGTAGACCCAAAAAGTGCAGGTGTGTGTTTTACATCTTTCGCAAACAAACAGATAAGAATTCCAAAAAATAATTCAGAATCTATAATTAAATCCCACTACAATTTCATATCTAATAGTATGCATTGATAAATTTTCTAACACTATAGCACTTTGAAGAATCAATGCGCTCTAGACCCAAAGTAAGCATACTATCTTATGTAATGGGTTCTAAAATGCCGAAAAACTTATATAGGTAGGTACAGTAGGTATTTTATAAATACACTATATACTTATTATACATAGGAATCTTCTGTATTATAACCTACTTACAATTGTAGCATGATACGTGTCTGTAATGGTAACCCTCTTTCCTGAGACTTTACCTTTAGCTTACCATCAGGCGAGGTGCCATACTTCGAGAGAGAGGCATAATCGCACCCAAAAAAATGGTTTTGTTCATTCGGTGCTAACCTTTGATATATCAAGAAGTCAAGTTGTTTGTCATATTGTTCTATATAATATAAAAAGAATGTCTACTATGTATCAACTAACGACCTCTTTATGGGTCTGTTATATATTGCAACATTAAGTTACTTTTATAGCGCATTGTGTTGTATATGGAGAGTCGTATACACATGTATGTATAATCTTAGTAACTGTTTGTCAACACTGGTGCGTCATCTCACGTGCTTTATAACTATATTATATGAACAATAAACCTTAGTATGTAGGTACGTTGGTACTTAGTTTATACCTATGTGCATGTGACAGGGGTATATACGCTGATAAAAAGGTAGGTAAGTAGGAGGTCATCCGAGAATTTGAGGCTGAGAATGCCAATACATTCAACTGATTTTGTTGATAAGTCATTCTCTGTCAAGGCTGTGCGCTCATGGAACGCATTGCCATTGAGTATCAGACGAGCAAAATCTCTAAACGTATTTAAAACAATGGTAAAGGACTAGGTGCTACCTATCATTTTGAACACTGTGACAGCTCACAATTAATATGCTTACTATTTTCCCCTCTTATTAGTATGTACTATTTACTTCGTATATCTATTTATGTGCTAAAGTTGCACATTTATTTTACTTTATTTGAACTTCTCTCATATATTTCTTTCTTTTTGTTTTTTTTTAATACACCTTGTTTCTAGTTTATTTGCTAACTACACCAAATCTTTGCTTTATTACATTACTGTCTACCCAAGGTTCCCTGGAAGATATCGCTTCCAGTGCCGCCCATTGTACATTAAATATGCATGCTAACTACAAGTTTTACTGTAATCTATTGGTGTACAATAAATAATTATCTTTCTATCTATCTCGCTCAATACAATCAAAATCCATCTCGCGAAATAGACCCTTTCAAGAGGTCCTGCCACTTTATAATACTTAGTAGTATAGATAAGAATACAAACTACGTATAATCACAACTATAATGATAAAATTATTAATAACGGGTTAAGGTCGAAATAGGAAAGATAACGTACCTTGAGCAGAGGGCAACAGCTTGTAAACTATTAAACAAAACGTGAAATAAGTCTCTTATAGAGTATAATCAAGAATATGAACAGAAATTTCATAAATACTTCCACATCACACCGCGGTAGCCTAGTGGTATGGGTAATGGACGGCTGAGACGAGGTCTCGGATTCGATCCCAGGTTTTACCATGGCACATACCAATGACTTTTCGATGCTTTTCAAAGTTATGTGTGTATTTATCGCAGGTTTATAAGTGCCCGGTTAATGGCAATAGGCTCGCCACCTATTACATTGGGACCTAAACATAAACTGGCGAAATGTGGGTGCTAGCACCTCTGCCTACCCCTTCGGCGATATAGGCGTGAGTTTATGTTATGTTATGTTCCACATCAATTAGTATTATAATTGATTTATTTCAATGTAAAAGTAATTTGTAATCTTCGTGGTATTTTTTTAGTGCCAAACCATCTATTTAAAAGCTTTTGAGAACGACTGTACTCCTTTTCGCGATACCTACCACTTCATGTATTCAAGCTGCGTGCTCCATCGTAGACCGCATCATCACTTAACGTCATGTGATGTGATATAGTGGACACACTAGCATGAATAAATAAAGTTTGAATAGTAAGTACCATTAATGGTATAGTGACTTTACCTCGTACAAGCCAAGCTCTATCAGATCGAAGACTATATAAATTAAAAATGGTATTTTGAAAGAAATATCTTTTTTATACACTCCATTTGATGCAATTGATATTAAAGACTCATCAATACAGTTTACGCATTTCTTATATTTTCAAACACTATGAAGAGACAGAGTTAAAAGGTCTACAACTCTACATAATGTTGGGTTAATACCGACGCTGAATTTCAGTTTTAGGCTCCGTGGTAACTAGATAACTCGCGGCCAACTTCAACTCAGTGGGTTGGTATCATGACGCAGCATGGCTATGAAAACCTCAAAAGCAACTTACCGCTAAGATAATAAGACAACGAGGAAAAAAACATAGAAGTTGTAAAAAAAAGTTGCAATGTTGGTCCACAGGTAAAATGTTTTTGGTTAGTACATTCAGACTACATACGTATAATCACGCCTTTATCCTTGGAGGGTTAGGCAGAGGTGGAATTAACACCCACATTTTACTAATCATTGAATTCGGTCCCACGTAATACGGATGAGCCCATTGCCGTCTTGAAGGCACTATTGTTGACTCAATCTGAGGCTGAGTCTGGGCTGTATATCTGTCTGATGTTAAACAGTCCTTAGTCGCCTTGTACGACACTGCATGGGTAGAAATGGGGTGTTCCAAATTCTACTCTGCCGGAAAATCAGTGCGTTGGTATCATAACGTGCTGAGGCTTAGGGGCTATGAAAGCCTCAAAAGCAACTGGGATTACCGCTAAGATAATGAAACAACGAGGAAAGAAACATAGTTAATAGAAGTTGTATAAAATAGTTGTAATGTTGGTCCACATGTAAAACGTTTTTTGGTTTTGGTTAATACATTCAGACTACGGGTTCCTAATACCACGATCTAAGGCGGTATCGCTAACACTCCCAAATCTTTTCGTAATAATAACCTTCTTGTGTTGCTTAACCGTTATAATATACCAGCTACAAAATCGGTTTATCATTATTTTCATCTACTTAAGTTTTTATTTAATATCTACTCGTATATAAAATTTTCTGCCGCGTCGGTGACAAAAACATCAATAAAAAATGGGTTTCGGTGCTTAAAAAAACATGATGTAGGTAATTAGATAATAATAAGGATTTTTGGCCAAAAAGTGAATACGGATGATGTGCAAAATTAAATAATTTTCCTTAATTATAAATTATGCTAATGACCGAATACTATAATTCACTCATTAGCATGTTATTTCATATTCCACTCATACACAATTATTTATAATATACCTACATCCATCTATACTGAAATCAGATTAAGCAGGTGAGCGACGAGCGATGGATTGATGTGGTAACGCATTGGCAGTTGTATTCTAACTCCTAATGATTTTTATGATCCTAGGAGGTAGGACACGGCGGTATTTCCGACCAATTGAGCAGTCCAACTGGGGAAGTACCTCTGCCGTACAGAAAACCGCGGCTATAATAACTTCGTGTTGTGTTCCCAGCGGTGAGTAGGGTAGCCAGAGCTCACTGGAGAATTTGTGCTGTCAGTGGGATGTCTTGTCCTACTTTGTGCTCTACACTGACGGCACAGAAACTTACACTTACAAGGTCGGCTGCGCGAGTGTGGCTTCTCTGGTGTTACACACGTTCATAGGATACGGTAACCACTTTCCATCAGGTGGGCCGTGCGCTTGTCTGCCACCTAAGTGGTATAAAAAAATGTTTCTTTTTGTGTAAATGTTTAAGGTTTTAGGATAATTTTGGTCGCGACAATTAAAATCTTAACTGTGTATGGAAATGCAGTAAGAAAATTTCTATGAATTTATAAGGAGATATCCTTATCAGAAATTGAGTATGACTTTTATTATTAGATAATATTTAGAATATACCTGCGTCAGTTGGCAATAGATTGTGCCAAGTCTATGTTTGACTATCAAATATTTTACCATATTGTTGAGTGATCCGTGCGTCACATATTTTTGAAGTTATTTACTGATTTATGGTATAGTTGTTCCTAATTTGTCACAGTTTATCTAGACGTTTAAATTGGCCCCATGATCAATTAGATTGTCATCAGGTAGATATGACGCACCCCGATAGTCGGCCTAGCGTCTGTTTTCACCGATGTGAAACGAGTGAAATAAAAGAAGTCGAAGGCGTGCGGAAATCAATTTATGAACTATCCTAGAAACACCAAATTAAGGAGTAGTTTTTTTTTCAGATTGTGTAAAATACACACTCACATATATATAACAAATGTAGGGTTGTCAACTTTCTTTTTACAAGAAATAAAGTATTTTTAGGTCTGAGAACAAAATTATTATTATTATTATTATTGGGGGAACAGGCCAGCAGTTGAAACAACTGATATCAGCCTGCATCTCATTGTTCACTACACTGTTTTCACTACTCAATGATTTTGTTGATTTATGTGTTTGTCCAGTCTATTTTTGAATTGGATAATGTTGAATTGGATAAAGTTGCAGACTTGGCAAATGGTATTAATTTTAACTTGATCCGTCCTCACACTCCCGAGAAAATGGTCTTGAGAACAGACAGACAGACAGACAGACCGATAACGAAAGGACAGCGAAAAATACGGAACTTAATATTTATTAGTCTAATATTTATAATTAAGCGTTTTAATGCTGAAAACAGTATTATGGATACTTTATATTTGTTCAACAGTAAAAATGTAGTGCAAAACAGTATAATACTGTTTTTAACAGTATAGTTGGCAACCCTAGACAAGCGGTAAAGATAGCATTAGAAGTAATAATGAGGTAAATTAATTTTACTATTTCACTAATTAAAGCCATCTTAGAGCAAAACTTCTGCTTACGAATCTTTCTAACATTTAGCCTGAAAATTCCATTGAAGAACATAAGTAGAGCAGTAATTATTTTATACACCACCTTTATTTTAATTGAATTCAAATCGAACAAACTGGCCAGATTCCAATTCAAGGTATTGTAAGAAGTTTGTAAACAGTAACAAGCTATTTTAGTTGAAAATGCATAACAACACGCATGTGCAATATCACCTAGATAAGCCTCAAACGGAAGCGGGCAAGGGCATGTAGGTATTGTACTTTATCAAGGTTCTTGCTAATTGACGACAGGTAACGTGTAATAGCCGATTATTATATTCTCTCAACGTAATGTAGATAAATACCAACTTCCTACTACCTCCGCTATTAACTGAAGACGTATCATAGCGCTGACAGTCATATTTATATATTGCCGCGTGGTTTACAGAGTGGAATTAGGGCCACCCCATCTCTTCCCATGCGGTGTCATACAAGGCGACTAAGGGATAAGGCTGTTTAACATCAGACAGATATATACAGCCCAGACTCAGCCTCAGATGCATGGCTCGAGTCAACAATAGTGCCCGTAATACGGCAATAGGCTCACCCCCTATTACGTGGGACCGAATACAATTATTGGTGAAATTCACCTCTGCCTAACCCTCCAGGGATAAAGGCGTGATTATATGTATGTGTATGTAGGTTTATTCTATATATAAGTATATCAATTGAAATGATAAGTATTATGATATAAAGTATGTTTTAGTCCATTGAAAAGTTATGTTTGGAGTAGTAACGGTCAGAATGTATTTTTTTGGATGTCAAGCGTGGGTCAGTGGAAAATTAAATCGTAGTTACAAAGTGTTCCCCAATTGTTATCTATTTTTGTGAAAATCTTTGTTCTTGGCTCCACCAACCACTACCAACCAACCTATTGACTGCAATTATACCCGCGTGAGCGTCAAGTTTTCTCAAAATTTTCAATTTCTGTGTAATATTCATATTTTTTTCTTACCGTAAGAAAATTTAAAAATTCGCCTCCTTTCTACCTCCTCCCTATAGAATACCGCGGCCATAATAACCTTGCGTTGTGTTCCCGGCGGTGAGTAGGGTAGCCAGAGCTCACTAGAGAGTTTTTGTGCTGTAAGTGGGAAGACCAAAAGCGTTCTGCTTCGTCTTATACACTGACGGCACAGAAAATCTTTGTGCTTTGTGGTTGGTAGCGCGAGTGTGACTCCCTTAGTTTTGCACACGTCCATAGGTCACGGTAACCATTTTCCATCAGGTGAGCCATGTGCTTTTCTCCCACGTAAGTGGTATAAAAAGCTAAAAAAAAGAGAATGAAATTCATGAAGTCGTTCTTAAGTTATACGTAAGCGTAACCAAGGAAAACTGGGACTCATTTTTAAAATACATCAAGTGTAACAAACTCTAAATCAGTCTATCTACATTTAAATTTCGGTAAACGGACTTTAACATCGTACAGGTCGTGATCTGTCTACAGATCCGTATTTGTAATCATAATCATATAATAATAAAACGGTTAAGTTCTCTTCACCGACATAATATCAATTCTTATCACCAATTTGTTAACACAAGGATTGTCTATAATAAATATTTTCGATTCCTACAGTTTACTTTTAGTTAACTCCAATAAACATTGACGGATGAAAGTAAATTAGTAAGTAGGTAGGTTTGCTAGTAAGTACCTACTTAATACAATATTATATTCCATTCAAAATATTGTATACAGCATACCTACCTACTAGCAAACCTACCTAGGTTTGCTAGTAAGTAGGTAGGTATGCTGGTTACATCTTCTGAAGTAATAATTATTATAAGTAGTCCAGGAGTTGGAGCACACAACACTATTTTGTGGCGCAACTCCGTGACATTCGCTACTTAAAAGAGGACATACCTATTTATTGCTATGCTATAGTATGGGTGCGTCAACAAGCCAAAATATTGTTAAGACATTTCTGGCTGGCGTGTATGCGATCCCAACTAGATCTTTCGGGTCCAAGCCACCTCACCTCAACTGCTTGGCAATCGAGGCACAAGTTAAAGTTTGACGAGTTGGTGGACTTGGTGGGACAGACGGTAGTTCCTTCCACAAAGTCCAAGATAAGCCACATCAAGAGAAAGAGAGAATCCAAGACTCGAAACCTTTGAATGTAACACAGATTATAGCTGCGATGATGCCGTGAGTAAATCTAGTTTGGATTGGATTTAACCAAAAAGGTAAATACAATCCTATGTGATCACGATGCATTGTAATATATAATAATAGACCATAATGTAATTTAGCACGGTACATGATTATACTAATAAAACTGATATAATTTTCACATTTCAAGGATCATAAAAAGACAAACACACTGGTCCACATCTGGCGGCAATATGCGTTACTAATAAATTCGGGTTATCTTTTCTTTTGATTGAACCATAAAAACTATTTTCAAATGGACCTGCGTATCTGATACAGCAGCGGGAATAATAGGCTGCCTTCCGGCACTGAGGTTTCATATTTTATTCCATTAAATTCATTAATTTAATTCACTTATGTAGTTTAAATCTACGGTTATAAAAATGATATAATATCACATTTCTCAATGGGGCTCTGAGAAACTGGTCGAGTTCAATGCCAAGACGTAGGCTTGTGCATTCACAGCAAAACATGCCTTCCCACTCTTCAGAGCACGCCACTGCCACTGCAGGACAATCTCAATATCCTAGGCATGGATATTCGCTGCAAACTGAATAACAGTACTTAACTACATCGAGAGCATCATCAAAACAGCCTCGCGAAAAATCGGACTCCTGAACAAAGTGAGACGTTTTTTCACGCCGGAGCAGCGGTGTCTTCTCTATAAGACACAAATTCGTCTCTACCATGGTGAATGTTCTGATGAACTCTTTCAACTAATCCCATCATCTCCTTTCCTATATAGGACAATACGTGTAGGGTTTTTTTTTATTTTTTTATGTCACCATGTTTAGATGTCACCCTCACACTGTGCAGAATATACGAGCAAGAACTATGCGGTTCGGAGACTCTTTTCTTTGCCGCACCTCCAAGACCTGGAATTCATTACCAGCACACGTGTTTCCTTCTTCCTACAGTCCCGGGTCCTTTAAGCGGGGCGTGAAAAAGCATCTGATGAGGCCGCCAAGCTGAGTCCCACCATTGTAACATTACTTAGTTTCTGTAATGGTGACCCTCTTTCCTGAGACTTTGCAGTTAATTTACCATCAGGCGAGGCGGAGTAAAGTTGGCGTGTCGTAGATAAAAAAAAAACAAAAAACGATTCTGGACTTTTTTTTTAAAAATCTTGTCTGTTTGTCTACTTATTCGCGATGGATGCAAAAACTACAGATTACTGATTTTGATACGATACCTTTATTCAAAAGGTTTGGTCAGAAAATCTGCGGTATGTTTAATAGCAGTTTGTTGAATAGAACCAAAATTCGCCATAACCGACATCATGTGGAGTCGCGACATTATAAGTGAATTAAATTTTATAGGCGTTAATATTGCAGCCTGATGCCGGTTTAATTAATTAGGATTTTATACTCGGTGATTCAGTGGTGAGAGCATTCTCCTGTAAAGAATTGGTGCGAATTCCATTGCCGTATGAGTAGGAATTTCACTTTTGCCAATCTAAATCGATTTGAATATTTAATTCAATGGAAGTTAAAAAATATTAATAATTTTTATTTACTATATTAAACGGAATTCGATCATCACGTTCACTGCAATGTGTGAACCCTTACCAGTTCAGTTGAATACGGCTTGCGTTTCTACTCGAGGCTTTCCTCTTAGGGTTGTGAGGTAAGGCGGCAGTCGCATAGAATCTGCATAAACCAAATCTCAACGAGGAGGAGTTAGCGGTCGAACTGCAAATTAGTATTAGAAATAAGTACTTATTTGTCTTAGCGCACACTTTTTGTTGTTATACTATATTATGACTTCCATCCACTCATTATTCTGCAATCAAAATCGAATCAGAATTGATATTAAGGTATAATCCTTAGAGACTAATGACATTTCGTATTACAACATACGATTGTTATTAAGGCTTGTATAGACAATAACATGATCTGACCATTATTTAATGAATTGATAATCGCCATTTTATTCAAGAAAAAACTGACACAATAATTGTCTTCTACCGCAGTGACGTCATGGCGGTTTATCAACATTTTTTACACAAGCACATCCTAAACAAAAAGGTATTTACATACCAGGTCTATTAATTTAGTTTTTCAAATATTATAGAATGAGTGAAGAAACGAGTGGTCAGTCGCCACATTACTACTAAGGCTGAATATAACTGACAGATAACTGGAGGTACAACTATTAAGGCGAACTAAACTACGTAACAGCTATGTTCAATGGATTTCCATTCCATTCATTTCCAGCTCGCTGGATTTCCTTCTTCCTACAGTCCCGGGTGCTTTAAGCGGGGCGTGAAAAGGGATCTGATGAGGCCGCCAAGCTCAGTGCCACCATTGTAACATTACTTAGTATCTGTAATGGTGACCCTCTATCCTGAGACTTTACCTTTAGCTTACCATTAGGCGAGGTGAAGTCAAGTTGATGTGTCCTATATAAAAAGAGCTACAAACGAGGTGTGTCTAAGATCTAGATAACTTACAAGATTTGTCGATTCGGTAAAAGTACCCTTAGTCTATTTACACTTATATATGTGTAGTTTTATAACATTCATCGCTAAGCTAATGTACAGAACAATCCAACTTTACCATGAAGTAGTCATGTCATGACTAAGTTTAATATTTTCTGGAATACACATTGCCCGTTAGAACAAGGGTACCGAGTGGTAACCCAATATTGTTATTCACCTATAAAGTGAAAGTTCAAGTCATTTAGTTTCAATATTGAACTATAAAATTGTTTCCTATTGACGTCAGTAATAATTCTACTTAAGCTAAGTTTACCACTGCTTCATAAGCGCTAGTGGAGAAGATACATCCCAACAAAATCCACTGCGGCATTATTAATACATCAGAAGTGGACGAAAGTACCTTTTGTGTCGTGTTACAATAAACAATAGGTATATAATAAACTTTATAATAAAATAGTTAATCGAAAGATTAATTTGGTAATAATATGGGGCCTGCTCCATGCTCAAGCCCGTATATTATATTCTGAATTATAATTCAGACCAAATATATGAAAAAGTATCTGTCACTTAGCTTCATAAATGTATATGTTTAAGATTTTCTAACCTAGCTTTTTCTTTTTCATTTAGAGCTTCAAGATGACAGCACAGTGGCATATTTGGGAGCTTCCCAGCAACGATGTGAGGGGTCCCTTCAATGCTCGAGCTCTGACCACACCTGACGATGAGTTCGCGGCAGCAGCGATAAGAAAATACCTCTCCTTGGACGACACCGGGGTGCCTTTGATGCGAGCCGCTTTACCACCCCAGATACCTGATGAACCTGAAGGCAACTGGGAAGTCGTGGACTACGTAGAGATTACTGATAAGAAACTTGCTTGATTGATAACGAAATGAACTCAGAATTGCGTAGATATACCTATGCATGGCTATGATTACTATGATTACTTGCTTTATTGTAGAATGACAATGAATGATCTACCTGCGTAATGCCATTGATTACGATTTCAATGCTATTATTTTTATTGAATAACCTATTCTTTCACGATTCTAGTTGGACACGGTTATTAAAAAGAAATATGTTCTGTTAAAATATACCAAGTTTGCCATAGTTTTAAGGAATTTAATCTTGCCAAAACATGCAATGTTATAAATCTTGTTTAGTTTTAAATTAGTGTTACCGTGCCTTGTCAGTGCATTTATTAGGATTTAGTGGTTTAGACCTGCAGTATTATAAATATTTTAAGACTAGGCATTTAAGATGATTTAAGTACCTACCTATTACATGATCTAATTCGAAATATCTGTATTAAGTATAAAATAATTTTGTTCGAACTGAGACATTGTTTGCTTACTTTAAAGTATTCAATTCAGAGTTCTTAGTTCGCAAGTAGATTGATGGAATCTTTAGCAAATAGCAACACTCAAGTTACCATTTTAGCTATTTAGAATATAAAGTAGTAGATATTATTTAAAGTCGCCACAAAAAACTAATTTGTAAAAAGTTTCACGTAGAAACATGGAGACAAAATTACAGAATAATAAATCATGCCACGTTATAACAATAGCTTGAATTACAATAAATTATTTATGCCCATATACTTTATTTTTTGGCGGCAGTTTCATTGACATAGACAGATAGATCCACAGACTAAATATAGCTTTGAATATTGATATATGAATGCATAAAAAATTGTTAAGCAGTTTCTAAATTCAAAAGTAGTTATAGTCGAACCTACAAACCGCCGTCTCTTCAATGTTGCCAAATCGTGCTAAATTGGCTTTGATGTGCTATAAAACAGGGTATGTATGTGACAGTTATGTTACGTTAGGTACGTACGTATGCGTTGGTTTAGTTCATCTAAAATAGAGGAAATTGCAAACTGTAAAACTTACCAAGTAAATAAACAAATAGGATGATACAAATGATGGAGTCAACAACTATACAGTACGGTTTAGTTTTAGTTGTATCATAATATTCATACGTATTGGAGAAACAGTGAATTCTAAAATTAACTAGGCCAATAATAATGATCTGTTATTATCAATAGTAACCATAAGCTGTTTTAAAATTGAATGGTTCGCATAAATCTTAAGATAGTTGCTTTATTGTAAAGTTAGCTATAAACAAAATACTAGTCTTTTCTATTTATATAAAGTTCAACTGTACACATTTTTAAACCATAGAGTAAGTTGTTTTAGTTTTATCACAGTTTTATGCGACTGCGTCCATAAAATTTATTTCCTTCTCACAAAGTGATAGTGCTAAGCAACGTGGTATTTTTATCCTGTACCTATCTTTTAAAAAATAATTTATTTAAATTAAGTGATTATTTATTCATTTACTTTTAGCACTTATAAATAACTGGAATATTGTTCATTTTCTGGCACTCCTAAGTTTATTTTGCAGTTTTTGCGGAAATAAAGATTTTATCTATAATTGCATTTGCTACCCATTTTAATCATTTTCGGACCCGAAAGGGGACAGACGAACATTATTCTTAAAAGAAGTGAGTATTCGTAAGTATTAAAGAACAATTTTTCTATGCTATCCTCTACTTGTGGAATCCGGCTATCTATCCATTACAGATTACAATTCTCAATATAACCGTAAGAATGACTATTTGTATAAGGTAACTAACAATCACATAACCAGATTTCGAAATTACCTAACACACACATCCCCCAACCCAAAAAAAGGTTTTTTTTTAAAATAGAACACGTCAATTAGACTTCGCCTTGCCTGATGGTAAGCTGAAGGCAAAGTCTCAGAAAAGAGGGTTACCATTACTTACACATACATACCGTGTGACAAAGGTGACACTCAGCTTGACGGCCTCATCATATGCTTTTTCACGCCCTGCTTAAAGGACCCGGGACTGTAGGAAGAAGGAAACACGCGAGCTGGAAATGAATTCCAGGCCTTAATGGTGCGACAGAGGAAAGAGTCACCGAACCGCTTGGTTCTTGATCGGATGTCCTGCACCGTGTGCGGATGACATCTAAGACCTGCACGTGTTGTCCTGTGTAGGAAAGGGGAGGGTGGGACTAATTGGAAGAGCTTATCAGAACACTTACCATGGTACAGACAGTAAAATACAGCCATGGACGCAACATCTCTACGCATCTGTAAAGGTTCTAGGGTGTCCGTGACCTCGGGATTCCCAATGATGCGGACCGCACGTCGCTGCAACCTGTCGAGAGCGTCTAGTAAGTTCTTTGCTGAACCATCCCAGAGATGCGAGCAGTATTCCACACAGGAGCGAGTTTGTGTCTTGTATAGAAGACAACGCTGCTCCGGCGTCAAAAATCGTCTCACTCTGTTCAGGACTCCGAGTTTTCGTGAGGCTGTTTTGATGATTCTTTCGATGTAATTTTTGTTATTCAGGTTGCAGCGAACATCCATACCTAGGATATTGATATTGTCCTGCAGTGGCAGTGGCGTGCTCTGAAGAGTGGGGAGGGGAAGGAAAGAAGATATTTTTGCTGTAAACGCACATGCCTGCGTCTCCTTGCCATTGAACTCAACCAGGTTCTCAGAGCCCCATTGAAAATGTGATTCAGGATCCCGTCAAGCTCAGTGACAAGAAGCTGCCTTTTCTCTGCGATATCTGACTGCTTGGCCACAGGATGTCCATGATAACTCCCATGTAAGGTGCTATCGTCTGCATAACAATGAACATTGCCGGTGGACAGCATGTCGTTGATATGCAGAAGAAAGGGTGATAAGACGGACCCCTGGGGCACGCCAGCATTTACCTGCAGAAACTCCGAAGCTCGTCCGTCACAAAGGACGCGAATACGGCGCCCCTGCACGAAGCTAGCAACCCAGTTGCACAGCCTAGAAAGCAGACCAAAGGCAGGTAGTTTGGAAAGAAGCGATTTGTGTCAGACTCTATCGAAAGCTTTGGCGATGTCAAGACTAATTGCCAGTGACTCGCCGTGCTTGTCCATAGCCTCACACCAAAGATGGGTAACGTATGCTTGAAGATCACCCGTTGACCGTTTCGGCCTGAAGCCATATTGCCGGTCATTAATTAAGGAGTGATCCTCTAGGTGCCGCATGAGCTGTTTGTTAATTATGCTCTCGAACACTTTGCACAGCACTAAGGTGACGGCTATGGGTCGATAGTTAGCTGGCTCCGAGCGATCCCCCTTCTTGGGAATCGGCTGAACATTCGCCTCTTTCCAAGGCAAAGGCACTGTACCCGAACTGTAGGACAGCCGGTACAGGCGCGTAAGCATTGGAGACAACTCCGCTGCACATTTTTGCGAAACTACCGCTGGAATAACATCCGGGCCACTGGCTTTCCGGACATCGAGTGATTGCAGCACTGCACGGACATCGCATTGCCTGATATGGATATCAGGCATTGCGTGGTCACTGTCGGGTAGTGTCGGTGGCTGCGTACCACAATCATCGATTCGGGAGTTGGCCGCAAAGAGATTAACCAGCAGATTTGCCTTCTCTTGCGGCTCATGGGCCAGGGATCCATCAGGGTTACGCAGCGGAGGCAGCGAAGGCTGGCAGAAATTGGCTTGCACGGCTTTAGCCAGTCGCCAGTAGCCACGGCTTCCCGTGGGATGCATGACTAGCTCTTGACCAAGCCACGCTATGCGCAGGGCATCCGCTCTGACGCCCTGTCATATTTACACTGTAATATTGATTAAAATTGGAAAAAAATTGAATCAGGTGGGATATCTTTCTCCTACATGGGGAATGCTCTGACCACTAAGCTACCGAAACTCGCCTGAAGTCATCACAATCTTCCTTCATATATATCCGTCTTACGGCAATAGTGGGAGGACTTTCAAACTGTAATAAACACAAACCTCGTCAAAATTTGTTGTCTATCTCTACATTGAACAGCCAACAAAACAGATTAACATAAAACGTTTAAAACTAATCTTGTTGTGACTTACGCACTTATAACTTGTTTAAATATTGTAATGCATTCAGCATACATTACAATATTGCATGCATGCTGTAAGTACTGACATGCTGCATACCACATACAGACTGTGTCTGCCTAACGCTGATTGATTACTTTATGGAGACTTAGGTACTTTACTTAGAAACTATTATGTGTCACTATAATGTATTGGTCGGATGGACTTTTTAATGTTCACATAAATTAGCGTCAAAGTATTCGTTACTCGTGATTGATGGTGCCGAGCTACGCATACGTGATAAGATATTTAGATTGTAGGTACCCCATTATAGTAGACTCTATGAAGAAGATAAGCATGTATTGTTTTATAAATTTGGCCGTAATTAGCTATTTAACTTACAACATTTTAGTGGCTTAATTATTTAAAGATTATAGAAGCCGTCTTTCATCAATGGCCCATTACATTAGCATTTTTGTACGGCTAAGGAGGCAAGAATTTATTAGATTTTTATGTAGTACGTGATCCGCCTGAACCATAGAATCCTGCCCAATGATCCTTACAAGTTCTGTGTGTTCTGTGTTACCTTAATAACATAATTTTTTTGCTTAGTAAAGCTGTACCAAGAAGACAGATAGGAAGCACTTACATGCTACAGAACTCAATCCTCTTTGAGCACATGACTGGGGGTGGTGATTCGGGGCTGGCTGTCACCCTCGTAGATGTAGATCAATGTGACAGTGCATCAGAGATCCTATATCATGGCTAACCTTAGAGGCCAAGGCCGATGAGGATCTCAAGTATCCTGTTTAGGGTATATATTTGGTTCTCTGGCAACACAGGCAGGTGACGTAGTACCAACGTCCGGTTTTAGTCTACTTGTACGTCGTACCCTCTGGTGAGGTTAAGCCAGAGGGGATATTCGCACTTGGTAAAAAGCAGAAAATAGTAGTAAACTGAATACCACAATGACAATTCAAAATTTAACACGTCAATTGCAATCGCTTGGTAACAGTACAAATGAAAAAAAGTAGGTTGTACATTATTAAAATGAATGACTTTTAGTTTGAGTAGGTTTTTGGTGTTTTCAAACTATGTTTATGATATGTAAGCTGCTGCTGAATATGAAAGGATCCTGGTTGACATCAGGAAACAGCAAGAACAGCCCCTTTAAACAATTGGCAATTTGATACGTTTGTAGAATACCTAACTAAAATAGATAACAATGTATGGGAGGGAGTATCATACGACAACTTTCATTAACGGCAAAATACGGGTCAATCTCACACAGTCATCATTATATTTTAAACGAATTGCTACTTGTCTAGGGGGCAGCATAGAGATAGAATAGAGCGCTAATGACAGACGAAAGAGAAGGTAGTTCAAGTTTCGTAACGCATCTCAATATTTTTCGTTTCAAATAAATTGAATAATCCAGACTCAGGCCAACCTTACCTGCTAGCTGGCAAAACAATTCATTAACATAAAAGGCTCCGACCACAATCATCATCATCGTGTCGTTGCGTCCAAATTACAGTTTGGAGTCCGGGATCTGCTTGTTATTTGTTATTGGTACTGACGACTGCCGTCTGACATCCCAAGTCTAAGAGGATAGCCTGCTCTACGGCCGTTGTTTAGCAGGAGTATATAGGTATATTGGCTAGCAGTTTAGGTTTGTTTAGTCAATAAAGGTGTTGATAGGATCCTGTTCAGGTAGGTTCCTAATAAAGCAGTCCGACTGGGGAAGTACCTCCGCTCTACGGAATACCATGGAAATAATTCATGTGCACAAAATCCCCACGTATACCTCCACCACCTGGGACGGTGGGGGAGGTTATGTCGGACTTGAACCGACTAAAACGCACGCCGACTGTGTGGGCCGCAGGTTGCCGGAGGTAAGATTATCTGAGACATATCTCTCGCACCCCACCCGGCCCAGCACAGTCTCTTATGAGACGGCCCTCTTCGGGTGGGCCAAAATAACCTGATGTTGTGATCCTGGTGGTGAGTAAGTTATAGCTAAAGCTCACTGGAGATTTCTTGTGCTGTCAGCAAGAAGAAGAAAGGCTTGTCTTGTATGCTTCGTCGGCATAGAAACTCTTTGTTCTTACAGGGTCGGGAGCACGAATGTGACTCCCCTGATGTTGCACGCGCCCATAATCGATGGTAACCTCTATACATTAGGTGGGCCATGTGCTAGCCTACCACCTAAATGGTATAAAAAAACCCAGGGTGGACCGGTCTCTCATATAATCATTTAATTACTTTTGTAACCTTAAATGAAAAGAAGAAAACGTTTTTGATGTTTCTACCAGAACCATAAATTTTTCGTCTCATAAAAATATGACTGCAGAAGCTAAGTTTGTTGCACTTTTAATACGTAGGTACATGCTCTGTTTGAATATATTGCATCGTGTGCATACTCTAGTGGACACGTTTCGAATAAACTTGTTTAAATGACTGCCTACGCCCTTATCGTGAACTGATTTATAACCTGCAGTATCATCATTAGCATTCTGATCCTGGACTTATCCGCTGGTTGCTAATAGCCAATAATACCACAATAAGTATCTACCTACGCGTACGTAATATTAATTAACTCTTCATTGTATGTTTATTACATAAACATAGTCACACAGGTGTTACAATTACAATAATTGTAACATTGTAACACCTGTATGACCATTACATGTTTCACTGTTTTAGCAGAAGGTAGCTGCGCAAATATGATTGTAAAATTGATCATAATAAAATCAACATAACATAACATAAACTCACGCCTATATCCACGAAGGGGTAGGCAGAGGTGCTAGCACCCACATTTCGCCAATCGCCAATAGGCCCAATGTAATAGGTGGCGAGCCTATTGCCATTAACCGGGTACTTATAAACTTGCGATAAACACACACGTAACTTCTAAAAACATCGAAAAGTCATTGGTGAGTGTCATAGTAAACCTGGGATCGAACCCGAGACCTCGTCTCATCAGTCCATTACCCATACCACTAGGCTACCGCGGTTCCACTAGGCCATCGTGATAATAAAATCAATCCTGAGAAAAGTCACTCCTAATTGTTCATAAAGGTCATAAACTTGAACTTGAAGACACATAATTTATAGCAAACATTCAACAGGTAAGTACTTATAATATATTCGCAGATCTGTTTCTGGTCACGAGTCAAGAAGTGTTACGCAGCTAGGTTACAAAAAATGTTAATAAAAACACTTACATTTCACCTAAGTGGTATAAAAAAAAAACCTTTCCCCTTTCTCTGTACTCGGTCTCACAGAATAGGGGTGAAAATGAGCCTATTGCCGTTTAGAAAGGACTTTTTCTTAACCCAGGTTCGCCTTCTGTAACCTTACCTACCCAACTCAGTTGGAGTCGGCTTTTCAGTTTATCTTCGAAGCGGATTAACATCAATATTTTTTTGAGAAGTGACTGCTATCTGCCATCAGCCTTCTACAATCCACTATCCACTAGCAATATCAAAGTTCTGTAATAATTCCACTTTTTATACTACTTAAGTGGCAGACAAGCACACGGCCCACATGGAAAGTGGTTACCGTGGCCTATGTAACGAGCACTATAGATGATCGCATGGCAACTGAAACCTACGGCGATTTAATGTTCTCTAAGCACGGAGAGGTCTCAATGTGTTAAGAATGGTCAACCATCTTAAAACTGACAACTATTGGTCGGTTACCACTCCACTGTGGTATGGTAACCGACTAATATTAGTAATAGTAGTAGACCGCTTTCGACTCTTGAGAGTTGAGACACGTGTACCTACATAATATAAAACTATAATAGTACATACTTACCTAGTTTGGTAGAAAAATAACAATGTCATGTAAGTAATATACCTATTGTGTTGCATGTCATCAAAAGTAATCGAGGAGCGGTATACTTAGCAATTTTATTACAGTAATATCAAGGAAATGTGACGTGAAGATGATATTAGGTACTTAGATGACAAGGATGACTAAGATGGGCGTACCTCCCATTATCCCCCGTAATGGTAAGAACACCATATTGGATTGTATAGTTCTACGCAAAACAATACGGACAAAAGAGTTCGTAAAAACGGATGAACGATTTACACACAATATAATATGTACGTATGTCTTTGTAAGTAAATCAATTTATGTGCCTACCTGCTACGTCCACTAAGTGTATTAATATTAGAAACACGTTACAGTATCATAGAATACTTGTTTATGCTTTAGTACCAGGGCTGCCTCATTTTTAAAAGATTAAAAGTACTTTGATTGTCACGGGTTTAGCTATTGAAGTTCACTATTAAATTTTGAAAAATAAATTAAATCATTTTTATTGTAGGATTGGTAAGTGTAGGTGCTTACTTCTTAAGTTCTGTTTTTAAGGTGGGTGCCTTAAAAAAGCAGCACATAAAAAGTAAACCTTCGTTAATAATTTATTTAATATTATATTTTCATTTCACAACAAGAGACACTCGCGCTTGTACACGTGTTAGTCCCTATCTTGAAAACTAATAAAGCTATTTTAATGAAACTTGTCATATTCCATAAGATGAAGCAAACGTAAGCCGTATAGATTACTGTGTGTATTTCGATTAACATCAATGGAAAATATAACGATATAATAAATTGCTAGTGTTTAGGTTCACGACGGGAGTGTAATGGCCAGGATTCGAGCCTGGAGACCTCGCGATCGCAAACACTAACTACCTAAGTATTAGGAACAAATACAGTTTATGCACTTAATTAAATTGCAACTAGGTCTATAGCAAATCGCAACACACAAACATTGTACGTTGACTAACGAAGTGGATGTAAGGCTACAGATTTTTTTCAGTCGTTCGGAAATTGTGCGCGTACCTACATACATTTTGGCGTTTAATTTTGAATTATAAGGAGATAAATATATAGATGTACATGAGGATAAATATGTGATGTTAAAAGGAATATAATACGATTTTGACTGGAATAGATGAATATTCTACACATCGCTATCTACAGCATAGCTTGTTATGGAATCTAGAATGCGGATAAAGATACTTATACCTACTTTATTGTGTTAGGTGCTTAACTAAATGCAAACAATCTTAGTGTTCCCTTTTTAATATGTTTTATTTAAAAAATTAATTTATTAATATTTGCTGATTAAAAACTCATTTTAAGGACTAAAAACCGATGTTAGAAAATACAAACATATTATGCATAATAACACAAAGATCAATACAAATATACATATTATGCATAAGTATTTATGTTTATAAATATTTGCATTGAGTGAGAACGAACCCGTGCCTCCTGCGAAGCAGTATAAAGTTCTACAGTTACGCCACGCCACAGGGTATTATATATTTTTTTATGTATTTAATTTTATTATTCTCTATTTTAAAAATTAGAACAAACATTAATTAATGCTTTACAAATAGATATGTATTGTAATTTGTAGTAAAGATTGTACTACCACTACCGCTATAACATTGCCGTGTCTGATTGATGTGATCCGCATCAGCAGGTTTCAGGAAGTGACGTTATAAGAATGTTCAACCGAATTATCTTCAGTTCATATTGTCCTTTACAGGTCCTTGTAGTCATCTGAGTTACAAGTATAGTTCCGATTACCTACTTCAAAGTACACATCTTTGCGTACAACGTTTTTTTTTGTAAAGCTTTGCGTAATACTTATTTTAAATACATATAAGTGCTCTTACGTAAAACAGACAAAATATTTGAATCGATTTATTGACGTTGTCGATTAAACATATTCGATCAAATAAACATTACCACATCTATCTATATCTTTACTTTATTTTACAAGTATTAATATTTTTGTATGTATTGTACTCAAAAACTACTGAACCAATTTCAAAAATACTTTTTCTATTAGAAAGCTACATTTGCAAAAAAAATAGGGATCCTTTCTAAAACTCCAATAAAATCCAAGCCAGTAAAATTATGAAATGGTAAATTGGTTATGTTTGTACATTGCAGGTATATACAGGGTGTTACAGAAAGGTGTGGTCATATTCGAGGGACGCATTACGTGTGATATAAATAAATTTTCCGCGGGAGTATAAACACCAATTTACTTTGTATCACGTAGATAATTAATTTTCTTTTTTATCGACCAT
Organism: Eilema griseolum; assembly: GCA_963662185.1. Lineage (NCBI taxonomy): Eukaryota > Metazoa > Arthropoda > Insecta > Lepidoptera > Erebidae > Eilema > Eilema griseolum. The sequence continues at coordinate 20,486,768 of OY759230.1, read as the reverse complement.
GTGTAAGCTAGTGGAAATTGTCGACAAACGCACAACACTAAAAAACTAACCAGGGCTGCAGCAGCTGCAGCGCGCTGTTACAAATGAACTCTACGGTTTGAACCCGAGTAGGTTTACCAAACGATCGGATTTGATAGGCCCTGTCTCAATATCATATTACTTACTTTGTACCTAAACAATTTTTTTTTTATATCGGGCAAAGAAATTCTGAAACAGCTTAAACTTGTTAAAATAGTATTAAAATAAAACAAAATTTACTTTTAGCAATAATAAAACATTTTTATGTTCCTGAAATCATCCATGCTAAATGTAAGACTTGTCTCAAAGATACCTTAGGTAAAGGTTAACCTACATTCAATACCAGGAGTCGTGGACTACCGAATTTCCAGCCACGCCCCTTAATATTAAACTAATTAAAATTGGTTCCGTACCCAATTTTATTGAAATGTTATGCAAAAAATAAATTTTCGGTTTTTATTCAACTTCGGTGGCAGACAAGCACACGGCCCACCTGATGAGAAGTTAAATAGAACAAAATTCCAAGTTGTTGGGTAGGTACACGATAAATAGAGATGCTTGGTTGCGAATCTCCGCAGCGCAACTGCGCGTGAAGACGGCAGCACACCTCCTCTCCCAAAATCCCGACCGAGGCAGGAATGCCCCTGTAAAGGGATGCTGGGTGACTCTTCATGTGTGCCTGAGTAGCATAGGACACAGTGGAGAGCAGACAAAGCCTCAAAGGGCTGGTTGAGGAGCCGCCCCTTTTCAGGGTAAGATGAGGATACCGTACTTTTCCATACGGAATTAACATGGCAACAGGTTCGAAAACAGGGTTGTTTTCCTCTCGCATCCCCGCACGCTCTCGTCCTTCGAGACCAGCAGGAGGTTGGACAAGGCGGTATTTCCGCCCAATTGAGCAGTCCGACTAGGGAAGTACCTCCGCCAACAGAATACCGCGGCCATAATAACTTCGTGTTGTGTTAGGGTAGCTAGAGCTCACTGGAGAATTCGTGCTGTCAGTAAGAAAACTAAAGGCATGTCCTGCTTTGTCTTCTACACTGACGGCACAGAAACTCTGTGATTACAGGGTCGGCAGCGCGAGTGCGTTCCCTCTGGTGTTACATACGTTTATAGGCCACGGTAACCAATTTTCATCAGGTGGGCCATGTGCTTGTCTGTCACCTAAGTGGTATAAAAAAGCAGCATCCGCAACACTGTGATCGTTACACGTTTGCCTTAGTTTGAGTTACGTAGTTATTTATTATCGGATTTTTTTGAGATTTGTTTGTTCGTTACGTTTGGGAAACCAGGTGTCATGATAATGCGCACAATGGCGCACAACATAAATAACGGCAGTGTACAAAAATGCACACAGAACTTACTAAGGTATATCATGTCGTACCCGGATAACATAACTCTAAGAGGTCCTTCATAAGTGTTCGTTAAAGTAACATTCATTGCGGTACCCTAAACTATTTCATAAAATTAAAATATCTTCTCTTTCACTCCAAATCGCCACGCCCTTTATTATGATTGGTCCCGTACCAATTTTTATTTAATACAAAACCTTTCTTAAAGCATAAAAAGGTATGGTAAAGTGAACAAAAATATGTTCAAATACCAGGATAACATAAAATGTAAGAGTCGTTTCTTCAAAAATTTTGAAACAAGATTTTACGGTACCCTAAAATAATTGATACGATAAAATCATTTGTTATTTTTTTCCTATACCTAAATAGGGTGAACTGACTAGTATTCGACCATGGTCACAATTTTATTATTTTCTGCATTCTTAGTATCGGATGTATTTCTACTGAATTACATACTCTTTTTTAATAACAATGTTGTTCAGTCAGTGGGTCGTATGTTTGTTTGCCCAGCCGTTATTGAATGATACGAAAATCACGGCGTCGAAAAAGTTGTCTCTTACATAACAACAGACAACGAGTAGATTGAATAGTAGCTGCGATTTTTTTTTCAGAGTAAGTACATAACTCTGGTTTTTATTAAATTTGAGCGCGATAGTCCATTCATTGTCCAACCCAAACTCAATGCGAGGGGGTTTCTGCACTTGAAAGAAGCACAAAGTCATAGTTGAAAAATCCATATTTAAATATTAAAATAAAATTTTTAAATGGACGTAAACCTGTACCTCTACCCTAATTTCATAGGTAAATACGTTCGGCCGCGGAGTCCTTTGATGAGACCGCGATGCGTGGCGGCGCTTTTGACACGGACAATCGGTGCCGCCAAGGACATAATATTTGGCGCCAAAGTGCGTAAAACAGTAGGCATCGATGTTGCCATAACTGATTTTATAAAATCTGTAGATGGCATGTTAAAAATAGTAGAAGCAGCGTAGATTTCAAATGAAAAAGTGGTAAATTTATTAGTAGATTAAAATGTATTTTTACGCGTTTATGCTTTTTAAAAGATAGAAGACGAAATCCGGTTCGTTTGTTTTGCGTCTTGTCACCCGCAGAGTAGGTAAGTCTTGTCATATGCAAAGAAAAATATCGTGACAATTTTATGTATTACTTATTTCCTGATTCCTCAACTTTTTCTCCTCTTTCTACTCTGGCTCTATCTCCTCTCGGTATGATTAAAACTTGTGATTTTCAGTAGAAAGGCCGACCTTAACCACTGAGCACGAAGCTATCATTTACTTTTCAGTTCAGATTTTTAGCGCGAACAGATAGCAAAATGTACCTAGGCAATGTACTTTTTAGTAGAAATAGAATATTGTTCTGAACAAAGGGATTAATTTAACCATTAATTAGTTAACTGCAGGTTTTTCAGTCATATTTACCTTAAAAATGAAAGGAAGGTCTGTGGATTTTTCAAAATTCTACGTATTAAATTAGATAATTAGAATTAGATAGATTAATGGTTGGCAACATTCGTATGTACCTACTTGTGCCGACTTCTTTTCTGTAGGTTGTTTACATGTTTATTTGTAGACTAGTTGTTGTTCTGTTGTGCAGTGAAAATGTCGGTTTTTAGTAATAGCGAATATTAGATGATGCTTTGTGTTGGCGCAGCTGATGGTAGCTTGCGAAAAGCTCGTCGGCTGTACAGTGAGATATTTGTGGACGGAAGACTAGAGGGGGACCGTCGGCGGTTTCCCTCTTTGGAGTGTTTTAAGAAGATGGTGAACCGCCTTCAACACACTGGAAGTTTTCGTGGCGACCTTCTACGACGCCCACTGCTTTAGACGATCGTATTCTCGAGCATTTTGAAGTAGACCCGAGTACGAGTAGATACCCGGCGAGCTGGAACGGTTATCGGAGTGAAACCCGTTCATTTCAAGGGGGAAGTTCGCGCGTATTTAAAGATGCGTTTTGATCAGAGGATTGGGCGTGGCGGTGAAGTGAGAGTCGCTTGCCCGGCGAGGTCCCCGGATCTCACTCCGCTCGACTATTTTCTCTGAGGTTACGTGAAGAAAAAGTGTACAGTACAGCATGTGACAGCAGAGAGAATATGGAAGCCCGAATATCAGAGATTTACGTAGCGTAACCCCAGATATGTTTCGAAGCGTGCGTGGTAGCATGTTACGGCATCGAGCAACGAGCCGTTGCGCGTTGCTATAATTTTTTAAACGTAGGTATGCCTTGGAGTTTCACGCATACTGTGGCGTCATAAACTCCATTCATGTGTACATGTACTCTTATGTTTTTGTGACCTACATAAGTGATAGTTTAAACTCCCTGTGTCGCGATCGTGAAGTGATAAATTAGTGCGTTCTTATGACTGTACCAGATCAGGTACATCACCGTTTCGCTGTAAGGAGAACACGCCCCGGTAAGTGATAGTCAAAATATCTCTGATGTAACCTGTCTCTAACTATACCTACGCTTGGTAGGCCGGCTACCAGGCGCACAGCTGAGATTAGAGATTTTGCAGAGGTTATTGAACTCAATTGAACTTATCGCGAAAGAACAAAATACAATAGTGTTGTGACCTACCGCTTTTGCTAAATATCGTAAATTTTAACGAATTTAACAATTTTGTAAGACGACTAACGATGTCATCACTTTATTACTATTTGTACATTGGCCGGTGCATATCGACTGGTTATCAGGCATGTGTAACGACCCTTAAATATGACCACACCTTTCTGTAACACCCTGTATATAAAATTACTATACGTCCATAAAAACATAGTTTTCAGTACCTACCTATTTATTTAGGTTAGGTTTTTTATTTAACTAAAATAACGATACTGAAAACCACTTTTTTTTAACTTTTGTCTGTTGATTCTCGATGGATAAAAAAAACTGAACGGATTTGATGTGTTTCTTTTCGTTATTAATAAGGTCTGCGCCAGAATTTAAAACATGATAGATGTGACCAAAAATAGACTATAACCGACATATGGGTAGAGCCGTGGGCATCGACTACTAAATTTTAGAGATAATTCAAGTCTTGTCCCATTTGTTAAATAAAGACTACTTAATATATTCTCCATTCGACTTGGCTTGCGTCCGTAACGTTTTGGCTGTACATAAATCTTTGGTTTACAATTTGGATGCCACTTTGCTATTTTGTTAACGCAAAAAGATAAATTTTGTCGGTATCGTTACCAATAGAATATAAAGTAACTACTTTATATTACACTAATATACTTTGTCCGACTGGGGAAGTACCTCCGCCCTACGGAATACCGCGGCCATAATAACCTCGTGTTGTGTTCCCTGCGGTGGTTAGTACATTCAGACTACATACATATAATCACACCGTTATTCCCGGAGGATTAGGCAGAGGTGGAATTAACACCCACATTTCACCAATCATTGAATTCGGTTCCATGTAATAGGGGGTGAGCATATTGCCGTTTTCCGGGTACTATTGTTGACTCAAGCCATGCATCTGAGGCTGAGTATGGGCTGTATATATCGGTCTGAAGTTAAACAGCTCTATCTCTTAGTCGCCTTGTACGATACCGCATGGATAGAGATAGGGTGGTCCAAATTCAACTCTGCTGGGAAATCAGTTGGTTGGTATCTTGACGTGCTAAGGCTTCGAGGCTATGAAAACCTCAAAAGCAACTGGGATTACCGTTAAGATAATGAGACAACGAGGAAAGAAACATAGTTAGTAGAAGTTGTATAAAATAGTTGCAATGTTGTTCCACAGGTAAAACGTTTTTTGGTTTTGGTTAATACATTCAGACTACGGGTACCTACCTAATACCACGATCTAAGCCGCTATCGCTAACACTCCTAAATCCCTCCGTAAATGTAACCTTCTTGTGTTACTCTTGTAGAAACACTCCTATTAAATGTTATAAGATATATATATGTACATAATCTGTTTATCATTATTTTCATCTACTTAAGTTTTTATTTAATATCTATTCGTATATAAATTGTATTGCCACGTCGCGTTCGTTGGTGACAAAAACTTCAATAAAAAATGGGTTTCGGTAAAAGGATTTTTGCAGAGTGAATGAGTAACTCTTTTCATTTAATTTTGGACATTAAACGTCGTACCTATATAAAATAAATTCAAAAAACTTTTTTTACTTTTTTTTATTGTTTTTGGTATGATAGTGGTTTTGCTTTAGTAGAATTGAGTACCAGCTCAGGGAATGATATGGACGAGAGAAGATAGAACGGTTACCAGAAGCATGATGATTTATTCATAATTTGAAGATTCTCAGGGCTTAGTTTTTCTAACGTCCAAATATGTCTTACAAAATATCTCGAGTAAGGTATGGTGGAGCTAGCTGCGTGCAAAAATGGACCAGGGCCCCTTGACTTACAGTTTAGTCTCCATTATCAGTTAAAGTCAAGACTCCTGATAAACCTGGTGTGAAGTAAATTAAGTATATGCTTGTAATTGGGTTCAATTGTGTATCAGGACAGAAGTAATTCTACCTATTGTATCCGCGCCTGATTACTAATTAAACAATTAAAAGTAGGTACGTCCAGGTCACCAAGTCTGCGTCAAGAATGGGCATGCACTTCCTTATGTTTTGTACAGAGTTTAACAGCCGCTGATATCACATAATTACGATAATTGTGAGCAAAGCGCGCCACCGCCTTTTAGTTTAAAAACAATGTGCGTCATCACGTTATGAATATTAAAAATCTTTAGCCAATTCATTGTTGTACTACCTTTTCGTTCAACTAGCAAGTAATTAATTTTACAAGAGTTTTCTTAGAAAATAAAGGATTTTCGTACAGTCTAAGCTAATGTGGATGCGTGCTATATGTGTAAAAGGTAATTTAAACTCATCGTACGTTAACTAACTTCATTGTTTTTGAAACAACTCTCATTACACCGTTCACGTTATTTCCGATTTGAAAACTTTCAACAGACGGTTTATCAAGTGAATGGATGGTAGAAAATAATTCAACGTTTATTTTTAGGAACGTACAAATATTTATGCAGATTTCAGTTTGCATATAAATTCAGTAATTTCCAGAATATGGACTAATACGTTTGACGCACTAAAAACTGACACCTCAGTGCTCGAGTCTGATTCAAACTGGACCGGTTTTTTATTTACCATTGTTTTCAAGTGACGCATAAAACCATTCTATTGATATTTTAATTACTTGTAATTAATTACCTGTTACGTGCTTTAATTACTAGTAATTGTTTTCCATTGCCTTGATTAGGTACGATCATAAAATTTCAAACCGGTCATGCGCGTTTGTACAAGCACAGAATTGATGGGAAAACTTAATAGTAAAGCGTCGGTAGTTTAGTGGTGAAGAAATCGGCCTTTCGATCGAGAGATCCCGGGTTTGAATCTTGGTCATTTCACTACCGATGTGAACCCACTCCTAACACACTTTACTTTACTGTAGGGGTTAGAGGGAATATTCGTAATGTCTTTTCTAATATTCTTTTTTTAAAATGGTTAATATTGATTAACTAACTAAAATATTTTTTTAATGATATCCCTTTTATGTTACGAAATCCTAAAAATCTTATGTGAAAAAAGAGTAAACAAAGTGAATACGGCAACAAACTGGCCATAAAACATCTTTTATAAGCTGTGGCGTAAACATCCACTGTAACTCGCATAGGTTGCTCGATTGTTTTAAACCCTTTTACTGGGTACTAATTTATTTTAAGCTCAGAGCTAATTGTAGAGAAATTGGGTTAGAATCAAGTCCTTATAAGGTTCTTCGAGGCGTTCTATCCGGTCCTGCAATGACAAATTGCCTTAAGGTCCTGTGGCGCCTAGATGGGGCAAAGGGCATCCACAGTGCATCGGCATCCATATCAGTCTTGACCTTCACACTTCATTTTCGCTCCAAGTCATTCCGAGGATTGTCGCTTCCGCAACAATAGTCCGCCTCCAGATCTGTTTGGGACGGCCACGGTTACGCTTTCCTTGCGGGTTCCAGTCAAGCGCTTGCTTCGGTATATGGTTATTGTCCCTACGGAGCGCGTGGCCAATACAGCTCCATTTTCGGCATTTGACCTGTTGGTGGATAGGGGACTCACTGCAGCGATCCCATAGGTTTGCGTTGGTAATTTTCGCAGGCCAGTAGGTAAAGGATCGGCGGAGGCAGCAGTTGGTGAACACTTGTAGCTGATGTGAGATGTCTTTTGTGACCTTCCAAGTCTTGCATCCGTATAGCAGTACGGTTTTAACTTTGAATCGGAAAAATTTGAGCTTTACTCTCCGAGTCAGTTTTCGCTATTGCCATACAGAACGGACCTGTGCGATGGTTGCTCTCGCTTTAGCTATTCTCGAAGTGATGGCCTCTTCGGTCCCACTAGTAGCCGACACGACACTCCCGAGGTAGGTGAACCACTAATGTGTCAATGAGCAACGGCTGGGAGCTAGTCGCCCCATACCTCTTTTTTTTTTTGTGTTCCGGGTGTTTATTTTAAGTTCCATCTTCGCGCCTCACCCGTTATCGTCCAGTTTGTCCTGCATATCGGCGCGTGTATGACTTAGCAGGAATAGATCATCGGCGTAGTTTAAGTCCTCTAGGATATTAGTTGGCCCCCACTGTATACCGCGTCGCTTATTGGATAGTGTGTGGTGTATTATGCCATCCAGGACGACAAGAAAGAGGAGAGAAGACACCTTACACCTTACACCTTACACCCGCATTCACCGTTATCTCATCCGAGACGACACCACTGTGTGACACTCTACAGGAGTAGTTTTTGTAAATGGCTTGGACAATGTCAGTGATTTTCTCGGAAATGCTTATCTCACGCAGTCGGTCCCAAATACTCTTCCAGCTCAGCGTATCGAAGGTTTTTTCGAAGTCTACGAAGGTCAGATATATTTCCTTCTGCCATTCTGTTGCCTGTTCCAATATGATACATAGAGTGTTTATTTGAGGCCGGAGGCTAATCGATCGTGCCACCACCACGTAACACCTCTCTTGCACGGGCAACAAGCCGGGTCGGAACCCAGCTTGTTCCCTGCGTAACGGCTGCCGATATCCCGTCAAGAATGATCTTACAGAGCACCTTAGATGGGATCGAGAGCAAAGTTATGCCTCTCTAGTTGCCACACTTGCTTACGGTGAGGAGAAGGCCCTTGTTCCAGTCATCCGCTTACTGCTCGTACCGTCTTTTAGTGAAAGAATGGCGTTCAATACTTCTTCTTCTGTAGGTGGAGACACGTCGATGTTGAGGGTTTGCCGGGACAAGGTATCAGCAGGTGCAGTCGTGGTCGTGGTCGGAGTCATTTGGGATTCGGAAGATTTCTTAAAAGTACTACCTACAATACCGACTAGTAGTTCTGTAAAGAGTAGGTCCTCCTATAGAGCATCCTTTCCACATTTTTCTGGCAGCCGTGCCCGTACTCATAATCTAGTATTCTAAAAAAAAGCCATACGTAGGTATCTTTTTACTTTAAAGAATCCTGGAAACCAAAAAATAATGACGATCTGTTCTTAAAAACGCTAGAGCAAACTACTTCCCTTTTTTCTCATCGGTTTCTTTTTTATAACGAAGTTTATCTTTATGAGGGATGATATTTTTCATAGCAAATTATGTGAAATCAAATCCTTGATGTTTCATCCAAAAATCATCAAGACGTTGATGATTTTTGGATGTTAGCAAGCTGGAAGCTCGTGCCCTTTTTCTTACCCATTTTTCCTTCAATCAAAAAGCTCTCGATTAAAGTTGGGTTTTAAATCAAAAAGCATGAAGCAAGTTTGGTGAAAATCGTTTAATACGGCATTTCCCATCTAGGCCGAAACTGACATACAAACAGAAATACGGACAAAAGCAAAATCGGTCACCTTGTCGAAACTCTCATTCACTACACTCGTTCTGTCAACTAATAAATACAAACAAACACATTAAATAATATAAATGTTTAATGGTAAAGATTAAAACTAATTGATATATCTAGTCTTTTACTGTTTTATTCCTTGCTTAAAAACTTGTATTGAAATAAAATGACTTTTGACTTTTGGCATCCTATAGCGCATATGGTCGAGAAAATCATCAAAATCGTTGATAAAACCTGTTACCCACTATCCATGAATTGGGCAGATGGTACAAAAAGAAACCGCACAATGACGATGGTAATATATATTTTTTCAGATCCATCAAATTTATTGTTATGGGTTTCAAGTGCTGGCATCCCACACGTTCATAAAACTAAATGTGTAGGCATCCATCCAAGGTAGTTAAAACAAAAGAAAAACAAACATCGAATTAACATGCTTTAGTACCTAACATAGTTAGTACCACATGAATAGATAACCGACTATATCTATTCTGGTTAGTAGTACCTGAGTGGTATGTTCGACATCAACGCTCTTCACAGAAGTTACTAAAATTATTTAATTTTTTTTGTTAATTTTCGACTGACTATAACTCGGCAGAAAACAGTTTTATAAAAAAAAATTATAGGAGATAGGACACGGCGGTATTTCCGCCCAATTGAGCAGGCCGACTGGGGAAGTACATCCGCCCTACAGAATACCGCGGCCATAATAACTTTGTGTTGTGTTCCAGAGCTCACTGGAGAATTCGTGCTGTCAGTAGGAAGACTAAAAGCTTGTCTTGCTTTGTCTTTTACACTGACGGCACAGAAGCTCTGTGCTTACAGGGTCGGCAGCGCGAGTGTGGCTCCCCTGTTATTATACACGTCCATAGTCCACAGTAACCACTTTCCATCAGGTGGGCCGTGTGCTTGTCTGCCACCCAAGTGGTATAAAAAAATAACAAAACGTAAACTGTAACATTGTGCTGTGTTCATATAATGGCAGGCGGTTCTACCATCGACAACTTAGGTACGTTTATAGATGTATGGTTTCAGAGTCAACTTTACATGAAACTTCAAAAAAAAAAAAAATATCTAATTTTTATGTTGATTTCATAATTGTTTATAAGGTTTAGTGAGTAGTTTAATGGATAACCAGTCGCGTGGTTCCCGGCAGAGTAGAATTTGGGCCGCCCCATCGCTTAACATGCGGTGTCTTACAAGGCGACTAAGGGTTAGGGATGTTTAACACCAGACAGATATAATTATATAGTCCAGACTCAGCTTTAGATGCATTGCTCGAGTCAACAATAGTGCCCGGAAGACGGTTCACCCTGGGACTGAATTCAATGATTGGTGAAATGTGGGTGTTAATTCACCTCTGCCTAACCCTCCGGCGATAAAGGCGTGATTATATGTATGTATGTTTAATGGATAACGAAACATGGAGCATTCGACTGCTACATTAGCGATCCCAAGTTAAATTCCCGCTTAAAGCAAACATTTTTAATCATGAATAGTTATGTCAATTGTTTCGTTTCGTAAAAGCCAAGATAAGCCAAATATAAAGGCGGATGAAGGTTAGCAGAACTGGACGGTTATCATGAAACATCCGAAATTACCTGTCTAAATGCGTCTACTGTCTGTAAAATACAAATGATAGAGGCATTTAGCCATGTAGGTTCCATGTAATCATTTCGATTTCCTTCCAGCTGCGTTTAGGTCAAACCGTAATGTCACGGATTTAAATACCAGAGTCTCCTACTTTTACAGATATCCAGAACAGCCAAATTTGTCATAAAAGGTATATCAAACAGCATAAACATTAATAACAAAAATGTAACTTTTAATTTAACGAATTGTCCTCATTTGACAATTAATTTTAAATAGGTATTACTAATATTATTATATATTTAGATAATACATTTATTATTAATAACCAGTTTAGATAAAAATTAGTTTTATTTTCCTCATATTCGAAATGAAAAGTAAATAAATAAATAAATATTCCACGACATTCTACACAACTGTTGTTTAACACGGGTAAACGATCAATTTCTATCCATGTGTTTCTTTCGACTCACAGTTAACAATCTATTAATTATTATTATTTTATACCACTTAGGTGGCAGACAAACACACGATGGAAAGGATGGAAAGTGGTTACCGTGGCCTATGGACGTTTGTAACACCACAGGAGTCACAGTCGCGCTGCCAACCCTGTAAATACAGAGTTTCTGTGCCGTCAGTGTAGAAGACAAAGCAGGACAAGCCTTTAGTCTTCCCACTGACAGCACAAATACTCCAGTGAGCTCTGGCTACCCTACTCACCGCTGGGAACACAACACGAAGTTATTATAACCGCGGTATTCTTTAGGGCGGAGGTACTTCCCCAATCGAAATGCTCAATTGTGCGGAAATACTGCCGTGTCCTACCTCCTTATGTCAAAAACTTCAAGGTGGAAGCCACTGATGCAACAGGGACACTGACGCTGTACGATGATGATGACTCGTACAGTGTTGATACTGACTGAATTTACTTTGTTGCGGGGGGGGGGGGGGAGGGCTGTATTATAGTCATCTATTTTCCTGATAAATGTAAGTTTAACATTGCGACTAGTTTGGATAGACCGCATCGCACCGTTTATAGCTCTCTGATAACATTCATAATACCTATTCTTCAAATAGAGCTCCTCTTTTTGTTTTTTTGTCGTAGTCGGAAAAAGAATATCTGGGGAATATTAGTATAAAAGTTTTGTTTAAATCAAATGTATTTTACAACGCTCAATACAATTATAGCCATGCAGTTTATACGTCCAAAACCTTCACGGCTGCCTACGCGCAGGTGTAAAGCTACCAGAATACCATATACTTATACTACTTGCTTAGTCGCCGAACTTAAACATGACTGCAACATTACAGTAACTTGATCAGTGAGTCACAAAATTACATGAACCGCCGCCTACCTTCCTGTTATAAAAAAGGCACACTGTTTATTTTACAGTGCGTTATTTACAAACACAAGGTCAAGGCCAAGGTTTCGAAGTCAATAAGTCATCGTTTATATTTCGAATACAGGTTTTAGAGACAAGTTTATATATAAACAATCTTATTGAAGAGAGCGCGTTTTACTACCAACGTATAGGTACTGCTGGTTCGTTTTTCTTTTTCGGTAGGTACATATAATGAAATAATCTTCTATGAAACAAAGTCAATCTGTAGTAAAGAAATATGATCAAATAAATTCTAAGAAGAGAACTTTTCACTAAAAAAATATATTGCCTAAAATTATCTACCAGGGAATCCCATGTAGGTCGCACATACTAACTTTATAGATATCGTTATAAATTACACAACCAATAAATCGCTCACAGTGTGATTGTTTAACCGAGTGCCTAGTGCGGGTATTTTTACTTACATGATCATTTTAAAATAAACTTTTTCGTTCGACTTTGGATGGTGACTATGGCGGCAGGATTGAGCAGTAGTTGTTTTGGTGTATCCTGCTTATCATGGAAGCCTCTCATTGTGAGTCCAACAGTTCAACTTTTTTAATTTCTGATATGATGTCACAGTACCGAGTTGTTAAAACTCGATTTATCTATCTGTTCCTAGTCAGTATTTCAAACATCTCCTTTGTTTGGTTAATATTATATAAATACTACTCTATGAATAAACGCATGTCATATTGAATGGTCAGCTATTTGCGTTTGATGTAATCGATTAATGTAATGATAAAATCTTTTGAATTATTTGCATTATGCGCAGAATTCAGAATAACGTACTATTGAAGTCTAAATGACTATATAAGGCGATAAAGAGTTGGCTGTACAGTGCAAAATACAAAAAAAACATCTAAGCCTGCGCAGCTATTTCTTTAGCCGCTGATTTAGTCCGTGGTCCGCATGTAAAAAATGATAAATTTTAAAACTAGATAGATGACGCTGATTCAACATCATACAGATCACAAACTCACTCACAACTTGATGCTATCAAATAAATGACCATTTCACATTATTTACTTGAGTCTCTTTTCTAGTAACATCGCTGTTATTTTCGCGAATGAATACAGTGAATCTCACCAAAGTAGGTTAACAAAACTCACAAGCTCGTAACGCTTTTACTATATTACGGAGTCAAGTTCAAGACTCTACAAGACCTATATATAAAACTCTAAATTAACGTCTTGATCAGACTAGTAAGACATGTTAAAATTCTTCTGGTCTCTTTTCCTTGTTGGTTTTTTACACAAATAATACCAATTTCTGATCTGAAGTTGGTACCTTTTATCTATAATCAAATTTACATCTGGCGGGTGAAATTTACAGATTTTGTTCCTGATTTATTTGACCTGCTAGACTGCAGGTAACAAAATAGTACTAAAAGAAACAGTGTAAAAAAATTAACTAACTAGTTAATTTTTTTACACTGTTTTCAGAAACTAATTTCGTTCAATTGGGGCGGTTTTCTCGCCCCCATTGAGCAGTCTGACTGGGTAAGTACCTTCACCCTACAGAATACCACGGCTATAATAACCTCGTGTTGTGTTCCCGGCGGTGAGTAGGGTAGCTCACTGGAGAGTTGTTTTGCTTGTTCTGATTATGTCTTCTGCACTTACGGCACAGAAACTTTCCGTTCCTACGGGGTCGGTAGCACGGGTGTGACTCCTCTGGTGTTGCACACATTCATAGGTCACGGTAACCACTTTCCATCAGGTGGGTCGTGTGCTTGTTTGCGACCTAAGTTGTGTTAAAAAAAAATCACTATATACCTACATGACAATGAAAACGGAAAAAAATGGAGTACAAATTTCATTTAAAGATAAAAATACACGCGACACTCTTCTTCTGTTGTCCGTAAATTGGCAGATCATAATATGTGTGTAGGCATCAAATCAATTTTGACACACACCAAATAAATCAATCAAACGAGTGCCGATTATTTTGGCCTTTTCCATAAGCAGGATATTAAAAGAAATGTCATTATTATCAATTGGTTCCATATCATTGGACTGATACAATTTGATTCCATTGTTTTCTATTTGGGAACAATTGTGATCTTTAAACCCGAGTTTGACGTACGTAGGAGCGTTAACAGGACCGATAGTCTCAACACCGTTCAATTTTATCATCAAATAAACAATGCATTAAATAAATTAAAGGAAGCTACAACAATAAACAAGTGCTTGATTACAAATATATAGAATAATAGATACTTAAAGTTTACCTAGTGTGAATGTACAAGTAATGTGTTGGTTGTCATTTACCTATAAATAGGTATATGAATTGTTGGGTACTGCAACGCGGGTTATCAGTCAGGTCAATTACTTGTCATTATAAATCTACGCAAGATACTGCTTCTAGTTGTTCAGCATAAAGATGTTCCGTTTGTATACTGTAAATAAACAATGACATCAGATGACCATTCGAATGACCACGCGGTTAACCACAAGAGCTCGTCTAGATGTTGTTCAGACTGATAGCCAATATCAGTAACAAATGAACAACATACCCTGTATGATAAACGTGATAAACCCTGTATGTACCTATGTATTTAAACAATAGCCTTCATTTACTGCTAGATGTGCCTGTTACTTCGTCCGTTTCTAACCAACCGGCTATTTATTTAAATTTACGAACAGATACTTCAATTTTATTTATCTGTATAGATGTACCTATCAGTTTTCATACTTTTTTTTTTTTTTTACGTGCGCAAAATCCCCTCGGATACCTCCCCACTGGAGCCAGTGGAGGAGGTTATGTCGGACTCGAACCGACTAAAACGCACGCCGCCTGTGGGTCGTTTTGGTTGCCGCTCCCGCCCCGCCTCCTCTTTCACGAGCATTACTTGCTCGCAGAAGGAGGCGCCGGCCGCCCACGCATCCGCGCAGCGGACCATCGCCGCAAGCAAGGTGGAGAGCGTGAGAACCCTCACTCCCAGGGCCGCCACAAGCTCCCGCCTCGGCGTCTCCCACGCCGGACACTCGGTGAGCGTGTGCGGACCTGAGTCCTCGCTCGCGTCGCAGTGATGGCACTCGGACGTTGGCTCTTTCTCCATCCGACGCAGATACTTTCCGAAGCACCCGTGCTCGGTGATCATCTGCGTCAGACGGTATGAGAGGCTGCCGTGTGGCCTCTCTAGCCACTCTCCCATGATGGGTCTTACCGCCGCTACTACGGCGCGCCCTGATCAGTTTTCATACTTACGGTCTCCTTGTTTTACTGTTCGTAAGCCTACACGTTACCTAGCTATAGTGTTGTAAATTTAAGACCTTTCTTGAAAAGTAAGAATCATTGCCGTAGGTAGGTATTTAACTTTTATCATGATAATCATCATCAGGTCAAAAAAAATTAAAAACTGAAAAAACATCTAATTTACTAAAAAACATCAAATCCAAAAAAATATTTGGGAAGAAACCTAGTTTTAAACTGGATAGCAACTATTGTTTGATATATATTATATAGTATTTGGTACTAAATATAATTTTCCAGTTTTCATGCTTTGCGTGACCAAAGGGCTGGCCTCTTTTTTGCACAATGGA
The DNA here is from genome assembly GCA_963662185.1 of Eilema griseolum. Classification (NCBI taxonomy): domain Eukaryota; kingdom Metazoa; phylum Arthropoda; class Insecta; order Lepidoptera; family Erebidae; genus Eilema; species Eilema griseolum. The sequence goes on along the minus strand of OY759230.1, from coordinate 20,471,025 downwards.
TTGGCATTGCCATCCAACGGGGCAATGTCGCCAGCCTTTTGGGCACATTACCAGTCGACATCGATGGTGAGGAATTTTTCGATGCTTGATTTGAACCTTCTGTATCCTATTCTTAATCCTATTTTATATTTTTTTATGGTAGTGTGATTATTTACTGTCATTCAATTCAATTTTGACTGAATTGAATTACAGTAAATAACAAATCCTTTATGGACGAATGATCTGATCCTGATGGAGTCTACATTTGTGTCAGTTACCCAGATACGTTTCACTTTTCTCAGAGCTAGGACTTTTATATAATTTGCTCTGAGTCATTTAGAACTTAATTGTCTTAGAGCTGGCTACGCAGGGTCACTGCCCTCAGGTTGCTAACTGTAGATGTGCAAAATGACCTGACCTGAACCAATAATTCATTCAGAAGTCCTTTCTGTTATCAATAACATTAACTTCATTAATTTATTGGCTAATTAATTAGCTAATTTATTAAATAATTTATTTGCTCGTCATCGGGTGGGAAGATAATTGAGTTCGACTAAGATCGACTTGCTTCGGTTTTGTATAATGGAGTGTTATTGTATATCGAGCAGAGCAGACAGTTTGATATCTTTAAAGAGTAGTTATAACCATTTACGATTATACAATCATCATTCTCGGAACCTTTTTCTAACTCAGTTGTGGGTTGTGGTCATGCGGCTCAGCTTCGATATTTTCCGTAAAGCTACTGCCATATGACCTCCACAACCGATCGGCGATATCGATTTTTTTTTATTAGCCCACCGCAGTCCACTGCTGGACATCCCTCACACAGGTCTCTCCCAATACACGCCTTTTTTTCCGATCCTCTGCCTCCCGCATCCAGTCTGTCCCAGCCACCTTTCTCAGGTCGTCTGTCCATCTGACTAGGGGGCGTCCTACCTTCCGTTTACCTTTTCGCAGTCTCCATTGCTCCAACGGCTATCGGTCCTTCGACAAACTTTTTTTTTATATAGCACACGTCAATTAGACTTAGCCTCGCTTGATGCTAAGTTGAAGCCAAAATCTCCGGAAAGAGTGTCACCACTACAGACACGTAGCATGTTTCAATGGTGACACTCACTTTGACGGTCTAATCACATGCTTTTTCACGCCCCGCTTAAAGGACCCAAGGAATGTAGGAAAAAGGAAACACGTGAGCTGGTAATGAATTCCAGGCCTTAATGCCTTAATAAAGTTCAGTAATTAGACTACTTGGACTTCTGAGAGTTCCAACTACACGTAACGTATGCCCATAGATGATGTTTAACGTGCCCCTCAAGGTACGGATACTCCCAGATCAATGCAAATAAACATATTTTAATGCATATAAATATATGCACTGAGCGGGAATCGAAGTCGCACTCCTCACGTAGCAGTCGCGTTGACTACCACCACGCCATAGCAGCCTAGTAAACAATATCCACTCAGAATGCCACTAAAACAATCCGACTAAAAGTTTAGATAACAATGTGTGTATTCTTACGTCGAATAATACGAACCATTTATTTTTCTTATCCTTTGGAAAAGATTTAAAAAAAAATACGAAAGATACGGTGTACTAGTGCGACTGGTACGGTAACGCTCACCTTTGAATTTTTGTTTTAAGACAAATAAGTTACAAAATTCTATTAAATTTTTGTCTTTAAAATATTTAATTATAACAATTTTTACTAAATAATCATTATTTAAAAAAACTGGGAGAAACTGAAGAAAATGTTTTTGTTAAATAGGTTAAAATTACTGTTATTTTTTTTATTCTTTCTGAAAATTTTAAAAACAATCATAATAATGGCCAATTACAACTTTTTGCAATTATAGCTGTTATTATAACATGTAGGTACAAGACGGTAGAAAGTATTGCAATAGTAATAATATTACATATTTAATAAAAAATACCTAACATAGAACATTTACCCTTAAGATACCTATATACAAGCATATAATATGTCTAATCGAACCGTCGCTTACGATCATCAGTTTCACTTGCGCGGTACTAAAAATCAGAAAATGTGATCTTGAAATAATTCGTTTCACTATAAATTTTTAATTTGGTTTGCCCTAAGCCAGACTATGAAATTAAGGTCGATGAATGACCTCCGCCCCCCATGAGCGCAAGCCTGGGGGTGACTGGTGGGGCCGCCTGTCACCCTGGCAGCAGCAGGCCGCGGCAGCGGCGTGGCTGGCGCGCCTCCCCGTTTCCGGGGTCGAGTTGGGGACTCTGTAGTCCCCACACCCGAGAAGAGGGATAGATCGTGAGAGATGGCCCTGGGTCGGCCGGGGTGCGAGAGATATGCCTGTCAACCTCACCTTCGGCAACCAAAACGACCCACAGGCGGCGTGCGTATTAGTCGGTTCGAGCCCGACATAACCTCCTCCACCGGCTCCGGTGGGGAGGTATCCGTGGGGATTTTGCGCACGTAAAAAAAAAAAAAAAAAAAAAGTGGCAACATAGCCTTTAAATATAACGGAGGTTTCTCTGCAGACGGTGACGCCGCGCTGTGCGTTGGTAGACACTATCAGTCAACAAACATAACATAACATAAACTCACGCTTATATCCCCGAAGGGGTAGGCAGAGGTGCTAGCACCCACATTTCGCCAGTTTATGTTTAGGTCCCAATGTAATATGTGGCGAGCCTGCGAACCTGCGATAAATACACACATAACTTCGAAAAGCATCGAAAAGTCATTGATGTGTGCCATGGTAAAACCTGGGATCGAACCCGAGACCTCGTCTCAGCAGTCCATTACCCATACCACTAGGCTACCGCGGTTTACAGTCAACAAAATTTCAAACAAATCAAAAGTTCATATACCAGCTACAGAAACCTACAAGACACACATAAAATTGCTATCATTATTACATTTCTCCCACGACGTTACAGTTGAAAGAATGTGTTCAGTAAACTTTCATTATTTGGTTATTCAATTTACTTATGAGATTTTTGCTTTCTTTCAGATCTTTTAAGTTTAAACAAAATGAATTATATTTTTACCCGACTACGGCGAATAAAAAGAAGAAATGTATCGTGTTGAGAGGGCTTAATTAGCACATTACAAATATGTAAGTATAAATTATACCTATTGCTTGCCCCAAAATAATAAAAATAAAATATTAGTTTAAAACCAAAAATTCGACTACTGAATAATCACGCTCTTAAAAGTATTTAACAAGAAAATATCAAGGATAGCCTTGGTCATTTGCCACTTAGTTTAACAAAACAATACATTGTAGGGAAAAGTAGCATACGACCACGACTATCCTTATATATTATTTTCTTCCTTATTTATTATTATGATATTTTCTTGTTTAAAGCCTGATTATTCAGTAATCGCGTTTTAGTTTTAAACTTATTTTATTTGCACTATCTACTAAAGTAGTAAACCATTAAACACAACTATCTATAGTTATCAATTATCACATAAATGTTATGCAGAGTGGAGAAAAGGGAAAATTTGAGAGAAAATCCTAAATTTTTGTAAACCGTTCGACATGCATGTGGCATACCGCTTCTCAGCGTCTCGTCGATAAAATAGAGGGTCCAGCCTGACCATTGCTGCCGACAAAAGTTGGTATAGCTCTACACCTTCACAAAAAATCATTATTGATTAGGCACTAAAAATACAAAAAAAGGGACTAATTATTTGTGATTTATAAACAAAAAATCTTTTCTCATTAACATTTCTGCCCAAGAATGACCTGTACAACCTTACAAAGTTCTGAAACTAAATAAAAGCGCCTGCATACCCTCCATCTTAAAATCAAAATTATGTAGCTCCTAAACCGGCGATTTATTTCTTGATTGAAGAATTGCAAAAAATGGGAGTAATGCCATGAAAAATCCGTCATCCCTTTTGGACAGTAATGTGCGATGTATTACTGCGATTGTCACGTGATAATGTATTTATAAGTAAATAGTATAATTACAACTAGTAAATAGAAAGCCACCTGGCCGGAGGGGCGGAGCGCGACGCGCAGTGCGCGAGGTGCTCTGCGCCGCGCGCGCAGTGGGCCGGCGGAGCGCGCGCGTGCCAGTGCCTCCCGTCCCGCGGCATCGACGGCGCCAGTCCCGCACCCGCGCCCGCGACCGCCGACACCGACACCGGCCTTTCTATAAAGCGAAGTCTCTGCGACACTCGCACGCAGTCACCACCCGGCCGCGTTAACCCGTGCACTTGGCTTACACGCGACGATCCACACTCGCGGACAACGTCAACCTTGCGAACAGTCATCACCGGTGATAAGCATCACAGCATATAATGGCAGACTGCGACTGGGGATATACCTGTGAGAATGGTGAGTGGCCTCCGACAATGGCAAAGTGCAGCGAGCACCGCAAACCGGTTTGTTTACATCGAAGCACGTGACATCCCAAGTACCTGAATGATGTAAATATTACCCTAAAAAAATGCGAAAAACTGGTTTTTACATAAAAGTTTTTTGTTCACTAGTTTACTTACTGTAGTGATTAATTTGAAATGTGAATCAGTTTTGTGTATGATGAGTACCTATTTGTGTGATAGAAATTATTCAGTAAATATTTACTTAAAACTTAGCATCTGAAGCCTATGAGACACTAACGTTTGCTTTGATAACTCTTAGATTAGATACCAGATTGTACTTCCGCTATGCACTTTAGATGCCACCAGGGTTGCAAGTATATCTGTGTAGCATTAATTTCTTGAAAGAAAGTATAGCACATCTCAACAAATCTTCAGTAGTTACTGTTACGTTATATTTTATCTAAATTAATTTGATCCATATTATTTAAACCACCAGTTGATTATACATTGAGATACGATTTTGTTAATACTGTACAAATCAAGTGTACAATAATGAATGAATATGGTACTTGTAAACACTGATTGCTGTACAGGCTTGCGTAACAAATATTTCTTAATATAGTCATTAATGAGCAGGCTATCAACGAAATGAAAATCCGCATGCGGGTTTGTTGACTCCCAACTAAATTATTTACCTACAAGTACTTAGCGTTCGCCACTAATATTATAAATATTTGTAATAGTGAAAACAAAAAATATTTTTACGTAGAAACTATGATAACAGTGCCAAGAGCTACCGGCGACTTGCGTGAGACGATCGCTGCTGGCCTACTTTGATTCGCTCGTAAGCCGGTTCACAAATGAAACTTTTTTTGCCCAACTCTTACACGATATGCCATCAACCTTATTAAATATAATTTTACAAGTTCTTGAAGCGTAGGTACTTAATTATTGGATGTGGGCAAACCAGTTCTCCCCAAAAGCATAAATCTTCAGAAACGAACTATTAATTACAAACAATTCCAAAAGAAGAAAATTATTTAATATTTATAGATTCCTGTTTATAATGTATAACGCACTTTACCAAACTCGTGCCGGTTTCCAATAGAGATTAAAAATCGCTACCCCTACCCTGCGTCACAAAATGTTAGTTTTCTTAAATTCAGCAACCTTAGGTCGGTCAGTCATAAAAAGATACACATCAATCACTCTTATCGCGATTCTGAATCTCCATTGAACCATTGTACATCTGATTATTCTGATAAAGCTGCAAACAATTTCAAAATCAACATTAGGACAACTAAGTACCCACTGAAACTTCTTGGTTTTTACGTTATGGGCAATTTAATTCACTGAGATAGGCTTAAACATGAACAACCATAGCTTTTCTAACGTAGGCACTAATTAGAACACTATCAGAATATACATATATTTGCTGCCGAACATGGAAAACTTAGGAAAGACCTCCTTAAGGGCCTCAAATTTTTTAACAAAAACCTGAAACTGGATATATCTCTAGGCGGTCAAATTTCTGCCTCTTGTTTTTACCTTACAAACAATAGCTTATCTATTCATTCTAAACTCAAAATATTTCGGTATTTTTTAATGACCAAAATATTCAGTTGTCAGTTTGTGAATCACTTTTGAGAACGTACCGCAGATAGACGAGAACCTAAGCACCATCCTGAAACAATCGAGCATTTTTCACATTTCAAATTATTTATTGATCTTCAGGTAGAAAACATTGTCTGTTCTGAGGAGTTATATCGCATAATTGGTTTGTCCATTTGCTGTCAATCAAGCCAAAGTAATTTTTACGTCAAAATTAACAATACCACGTTGATTTTCTTGTTCATTGACATGCGTTACTAATCATCATGAATGTGAAGAACTATATATTTTTCTTCTCCATTCATATCAGTTTTGTAACGGATACTTTGTCCATGCTAAAATACATAATTTTGAAAATAATTATGTCTCGTATTCTCTGAAAACTGAAAACCATACGACGTTGTGTGTAAAGTTACTATTGTGCTACACGTTACCCATTATCTATTTTAAACAAATGAAACAAATTTATTAAGCATTTAACAACACAATGAGCATAATGTTCATTTGTAAGTTTTTCCTTACTATATTCGTACAGAATATGTTTGAGCGACATAAGAATGATCTATTATGCTCATTGCAAATTTTTGGTACATATATACATACATATAATCACGCCTTTATCTCCGGAAGGTTAGGCAGAGGTGAATTAACATCCACATTTCACTATCATTGTATTCGGTCCCACGTAATAGGGGGTGAGCCTATTGCCGTTTTCCGGGCACTATTGTTGCCTCGAGCCATGCATCTCTGGCTGAGTCTGGGCTGTAAGTATATATCTGTCTGATGTTAAACAGTCTTATCTCTTAGTCACCTTGTACGACACCGCATGGGAAGAGATGGGGTATTCCAAATTCCACTCTGCCGGAAACCACGCGGCTTGTACTGCTAGTAAATGCAACATACTTCGCTGAATGAGCTCAAAGTTTATAGCCCAACTGTGTTTTACCTTTTCTCTTTTGTTTGAGTAAGATACTATATCCGCGCAAACTTGGAACAAATATCATGGCTAATCATTGTCTCATCAATGCTAAATATCTATTGGGTCCTTCACACTTCGACTAAAGCATTGGCTATGCGAGCAAGCATTCTACTCATTCGACGAACTGATAACAGTGAAATAGCTATAATGAATTGTACATTATCTAATTAACTATTATTATTATTGCTATTATATAGAAATTTAGCAATGACTTTTACAAAATTTGACTCCTATTAGAAACTGGTACTCGTAAAATTTAATTGATCCTCATAAATGACTGATGCAAAATTGTGACTCGACTGAAACTACATTTTTGACATTGTTACGTTTTTGATGACATGTTTGGCTAAATTCTGTTCTCTATTATTAATAACGGAAAGTTAAGTGACAAACTTGCTGTAACGATTGGGAATGATATAATGATAAATGACGTGTAATGATTATCATTATGAATAAATGAGTTATGAGATAGGATAATTGAACAATCAGAAAACAATAAATAAATCAGTTTGATTTGCATTAGGTAAAGACTTAATGCAATCTTACTTAGGTAATGAATTAGAATCGTATTTTAGAACGATACTCAGTCCAGAATCTCGATTTATCTGAGGACAGATTGCATAGACAGATTGACAGATGTGACAGATTGTGTATAAAATCAGTCCTTAGATAAATTGATATTCAAAACTGTGTATCATTCTAGAATACGTGCCTGAATTTTGAATTAAAGACACACTGAATCGAGTTTACTGAAAAATGCCTACCATGATGAAAATTTAATAAAAGCCAACTTCGCACAAACCTGCGCGTGGGCGGATGTAGATATGTGTTTCATGATCGAAATTGGTATATCGGTCACGTTATAATTAACTGTACCTAAAGTAATTTACAAAAAACATATCCATCCGATCTTGTATAAAAGGAATAAAGTCATTAAATTGTGTTATACAAATAGCTCTCTCTATAATTACCATAATTTACCTACCTTCCTTACCTGTATAACATCGGTTTCCATCTTGAAAGTATCTATAGAAAATAGAAATGAAAGACAAAAATAAGAAGGGCAATTAACCCAACTACAGGTTTGCAAGTTTATTAGTAACCAAAATATTATAAATACTGTTTAAATATTTCCGCCGAAATTAAAATTACTCATTCAGTAATGTAAATAAAACTTCTTTCTTCGTTTGAATACTCGTCATTACATCTTTGATACTAACCAATAACGATTCCCATGTTGGAGCATTTGTATTCGTTCGTTGGTGATTAAAATAAGCTACTCCGGCAATACCAGGTCAAGAGTACCTACCTACCCACAGCCGGGGAGTTTGTATGAAAGCAATTATATAATTAAAAGAAACGAAAAGTGTATGCCAAAAATTCTCGAACACTGTAATACGAAGTTCGGTCGAAAAGCCTACATCAACTATTTAAAGTAGTGAACTCGGCTATGGATCAGATATTATAGGTCCGAGTTGCCCCCTAAGCCATTTCGCGTGTAGAATCGTTTTGAATACAAGTTGCTTCTGAACATAATAATTAATTTAAGCAAAAATTATTAACTAAGTAATAACATTTCAATTTTAATCAATAAAAAAATCATTTACTTAGGTACTTGGTACTTAACTAATTATTATTTTCCAATGTTATGCCAGTAGCCAGACGTGTTTTACCTTTCGGTCTCTTATCTACAAAACTATATGTTGTCATTTTCCATTATGCACGAGCACGGAAATGTGCATTGTTTTCACAAAATTACTTCCATAAGGGCTCATTACAAGTTTTTATTGTGATTGCAGGCATCTTCTCTTACGTTAAAACTACTTTAGTGTCTACAGATATTGGTACCGATTCTATTGTGTTTCTTACTAAATTAAACTAATATACTTACCGTATACGTAACTAACGGAGGTAGGACACAACAGTATTTCCGTCCAATTGAGCAGTCCGACTGGGGAAGTACCTAAGCCCTACAGAATACCGCGGCCATAATAACCTCGTGTTGTATTCCCGGCGGTGAGTAGGGTAGCCAGAGCTCACTGGAGGGTTTTTGTGCTGTCAGTGGAAAGACCAAAAGCTTGTCCTGCTTTGTCTTTTAAGCTGCTGGCACAAAAACTGCTTGCAGGGTTGGCAGCGCGAGTGTGACTCTCTTGGTTTTGCACGCGTCCATAGGCCACGGTGACCACTTTTCGTCAGGTGGGCCGTTTGCTTGTCTGCCACCTAGGTGGTATAAAAAAACGTATGTATTTCTAAAATGTTTTGAACACTCATTCAATTTCGCATCTGATTTACATTACATTAATTTAATCGTTTGTGGTTTACGGCGTCTTAAAGGAAGTTTTAACTTTTAAAAATATCTTCAGTTTACAAAGTTTCGTAACAGGAGAATCGGCACAATTATGCTCGATTTGAAGTTAAAACCCTCAATATCTTGTAGATGGATTGTAGTTTATGTTCAACTGAAGTAAAAGTTCAACAGAAAAAGTCGATATAAATTATTGTTGATTCATTTTCTATTCTTTTAATCTACTTAAAACAGATATTTATTATTGTATACACGCAAATCCCATGATTCACTCGAGTGCTGAGGGAGACTGGCCGCGAACGACAGGTAAATATCTACAGTGGCTCCAAGGTTGTTGTACCTGTAATACTTCCGTATAGATAGAAGCTCCCGGTATTTAGGTAGTAAACATTCCTTGTGAGTGTAAAATAAATATACACTAGTGAAAGTAGCCCAAAAAAGAAATGGCTTCCAAAATTGATCTATGGGAGAGCTCAAGTACACCCAAATAATATTTCAACCAACATAAATGAGTCACATTTTTTTACGATTTTAGATTAGACAAAAGTTGTATTTAAAATATGCATATTACATTTGTGATCATTGATGACATTACTAATGCGAGAAAGATTAAATTTAATTGATATATTTGGTTAAACTACTGAGGCCAAACAACTACCGAGGCCTATGGCCGCCTTAAGTAGGGAAGAACCGTCGTCGAATATAATTGCAAATAATTTGACATGCACGAAGGAGTGCGGTGTGTGGAGGCGAGACAGAATCGTTTGCCCCGATCAATTGTAGACATTGTAAATGATAATAATCCAATGAATAAAACATTTAATAAATATACAATTCGTCTCATCTCTATAAACGTCCATTCTGTATTCGTTCATAGCTAAGTAATTGACGAAAGTATACAAATATACTTTGAAATCCTAAGTATTCAGTGCAGTAAATTGTCGTGTTATATATTAGATATATTTAATATAGTAATCGTAACCATAATCTTTTTTTGTGCACCAAGGATTAATGTAAGATCTTCATGGGTATGTTACTCAATCAATTACTAAATTAATCACAATCAGCGATAACCCTAAAAGTACCTACTAGTAGGGCCTAAGTCACTGCCCTACGGAACTCCGGTTTTTTTATGAAAATAATAAAATGTTACTTCACGGTTGTAGAGTAACGATTAAATTAATCAATAATTCCAGATTATAATTAGCTTGAAGTATCTCACCGTGTGCAATATAATATAACTGTTGCGTGATATCTATACTCCAACTCAGTATAGAGCCACATGCTTTTTTATTTTAATGATTACAAAAAGTATTTAATCTGACATAGCCCAAGTATTTTTATATCTTCAATGTACAGACATGATCAATTTACAATAGTATATATATAGAAAGTTTTCGGAAGTACCAATTGGTGTTGAGCTGTCGCTATATGGAAAATATAGAAGTTCAAGTTCAGAATCGCGTCATAGTCGTAGTTAGACTGGAAAGGCGACCATAACTAAGGTGCGCAAAGTCTCAGAGGATGATGATAAATATATAGAAGAGCACATTTACGAAGTGAAACTTATTGATTGTAAAGTAATAACGTCTACCACAACGCGTAACCTCATCGAACAATAACTAAAAAATGAGGGTCTGTGCTGATCTATGCTAATGTCTTAATTTGTGAGGCAAAACATGTTTACGAATTGCGATAATGAACATATAACGTTAATATGAACTGACATTTAAACTCACTACAAACATGGTTTACGTAACCTTATATAGTGGTAAATCAAATCAGGATATTTCGAAATGGAAGATTTTTTTTTATTCTTTCTTCGATTTATTTCTTTGAGAAAAACTGACAAATACTCCGTGACTATGACAAGCAAAAAGCAACGTAGGGATATAATCGGTTGTAAATAATAAAATAACACCAAATAAATCGCGATACAATCTTTGAAAATTCCCATATGTAACATTCGTGTAAACTGCCGACAATATAAGTTATGGTTTTGTTAAGAAAATTGGTAGAAGATGCATCCATTTTAATGTCGTCATTGCATTTTGACCAACTTTGCAAACATTTTTAATCAGGTTTTCCTAGTCACATTACTCACACCGTTAATCACAGAAGCATTAGCAAAATCATACTGTAACTATTAAATATAACCTTGCTGTCTCTGCTTGTCTACCATGATGTGCCCTACGTATTCGTTTTCCCGGAGAAAAAGAGGGATTGAGGATAGCGCTATACATCCTATACTGCCTAATTCTCTCTCGCACGTAAGATGAACGCTTATGATTTTGTCATGGCAGAGTTGCTGCAACTGTACCATGACAATGACATGACATGTTATAAGATAATGGAGCACTATGTAACGTAGCTACCACTAGCTACACCTCAATTTAGTCAAATGATGTTACATCACTATAAACCATTGAAGTATCGATTTATTTATTCGGAGATACTAAGATCCCAAATAACGAAATATTACAAAAATACCGCTAATCATAGATACAAATGACAGACCTGGAGGCCTAAAAATGACACACTAGGATAATATTTTGTCTTGCGGCGATATTTACACGAAATTAGAATCTGCTTTGTCGTGATTCTGTTCATAATGAGTGACCATTTTACGAATTATATAGGAATCTATTGAGATCTACCGGAACTAGTTTTAGCAGAATCGCTCAATGTGACCTTTTTAGACACGCTGAACAACAAATGTCACAAGTATAAAGACTTAAATAACTGAAGCATGAAAATGTAATATCCAATAATAGTTTAATGATTCCATGAACTGTGCTCTACCGTCAATTACTCAGAACATTATAATAAGTGCAAATTACAAATTACTCAAGTGTGCAATCGAAATATAGAGTGGTAAGACTGATATTACGGTTGAGGATGCTTCTTAATCGTGAATTCTAACGAAGACGGTAGCGTCAGAGCCTCGTTCGGCAATCAGCAGGTTAACTTGTTAGTTTTTTGTATCGTGCGGAACATACCCCCGGTTATGTGCATACATTAGCTGCAATCTACCATCATTATTAGTTCACCACCAAACACCAAAATATTATCTAGTTCTTCTATTTTTACTATTATATAACACACGTTGTCTCTGTATATATATTTTCCGTCTATTTTTAATTTTTTTATTTCTTTATTTATGTACACATACGAACAAACATAGTACAGTACAGAGGCTCTGATTCTTTCTATTAGAAATCTGTTGCACCTGCGAGAGGAGAGAGTGAGAAATAGAGATCTTATGAGAGAGTTTATACGTGAAAACGCAAAAACTGCTGAGTGGAGGTCCTTTTTTTTGGTAAAAAGGGCTTGGTTAGCCTTAAAATATTTTATAAGTTTGATCGCAACCGGTCGAGTAAAACCGGAGATTTGACCAAAAGTCGCGATTACCGACATCAACGCGCGCGGAGCCGCGTGAATCAGCTAGTTTTAAATGTAATCAATAACATAACTAGAACATCATTCTTTTGGTATATACCGCTATTTCTCGTCTCTTTTACACAGTGACGAACAAACACGAGAGGTAAACAAGATTTAATAGTAGGACGATTGTTATTTCAAATTGATGAATGAGTACAGCCGTATAGGTAGGTGCGGTTAGATGGCGTGTAGCTAATGTCAGGTTATAAGAGTTCAGACCAGTCATCATTAAACAATGAACTGGAGGCGTAGCAAACCGGACAATTGATTCTAAACAACTCGCTAGGTACCTATCCACTCTAACATCCTTTTTACGAGATCACCATAAAATATTATTTATACCGTTACGAAATTAATTTCTCAAACGTGCTCAAATACGTTTTGAACACGAAAACTACTACTTCCAACATTGTAATATGAAAATTGATTGTTGTTAGGGTCATTTTAAATCACGCGGAAAATTGTATAAAGTTGACATTTAATTAACACTTAAAAAGTGTTCAAGCATTTTCCCGTTTGGTTTCAGTAGAACTTTACTCATCTACGCTTAAAAACTGAACAGATATGAAATTTGGCACTGGAATAAACCAATTATACATAGTGTGGAAAATACATTGGTTACTTTTATCCCAAGAATAAGTTGCAGGAATGGGATCCGAATATCAGGAGGCGGAGCCGTGGGCAACAACTAGTTAACAATAATTTGTTATTGCAAACTGTACATACTTTGGTGATTAAATGCTGGCTTTTTTTGGCTTCGTTCGAAGCTTTTCGGTCACTGGCGGCCTCGCCTGAGTCTCCGCGCCGTTCCGTTACGGAAATGAAGGTTAATCATTCGAACTAATAGAATATCATTTCTATCTGCTGCTAACGACTCAATAAGGAAATCATTATAAACTGTTAGGCTGTATGCACATGACACTCTCGCGGTAGTTGTGACGCTAATACTGTGACTGGATCAAGCAACTTATCTGATAGATATGCTGAGTGGTTGCGATTTCAAAATACTGCTGCGGTTTATTTTCACTAAATAAAAAAATATTTTTTAAACAATTCTGGACCTACTAAAGAGACGTAGGTTAGTACCTGATTTTTAGTGCAAGTATTTTTAAATTATAGGTGTAATATGGCGGCGCAATGGCGTAGCGGTAGAACGATCGAGTGCTACGCAGGGGGCGCGGGTTCGATTCCCGCTCAGTGCAAATATTTGTATGCATGAATATGTATATTTTGCATTAGTATGGGAGTTTCTATGTATAATATTTATGTAGTTACAAAAATAAAAGTTTCGAAGTGTGTTTATCCGGATTCTACATTCCATAACACAAGCTAGTTAAACTATGCTTACTATGGGTCTAGATAGCGATGTATCGAATGTTGTAGAGTATTTATATTTATTAAAAAAATAGATACAGATTTAATTAAACATCATATTTTAAAGTTGTTAATTACATAGTATAGATTAGATCTCCATTGTAAATAAAATAAAAGAGTAGGTATTTATACACAAAAAATGAATGTAATACAATTCATTTAATTATATCTAAATTTCAAGAAAGTTTCGAGTATATTGCGCAGCGATTCTCCACATAACGTAATCTATGTATGTTCCACGGTGTATTGGAAATGTGCACGTAGCCTCGTACTGTCGTACAACACGGCTATACTTTAACAACACGTTTTCACCACTCTCACCATAAACTTAACCGGCGATATCGAACAGTGTAATTACCTTATGTCCTGAGTAACTAATGAGCTGAGAAGGAGGACTCAGGCCAGGGCGGACAAGACCGCTAGTCTGCCTATTTAGTTAGGTATCATCAGCATCATCCTCGCGTTAGTTTCAAAGCTTCTACTTGGGATCCGGGGTTCGCTTTCCGTGTCCGTCCCCTCCACTTGGCCGCTCGCTACTATACTAAGTAGGTATGTAGATAAATACCTGTACCAGATAGTAATGTATCTAACGGGAATTAAAATCGTCATTTTTTTTAAGTGAATCTACACATAAGCATAATCTATACTATATATAATATAATAATAATATTATAAAGAGGAAAGATTTGTATTTTTGCATGTAACGAATAAACTCAAAAAGTACTGGACCGATTTTAATAATTCTTTATTCATTAGAAAGCTACATTCTTCGTGAACAACAAAGGCTACTTTTTATCCCGATATTCCCATGGGATCAGGCCTTACGTGGGTGAAACCGCAGCGCGGTGCTAATACATAATAAAGTATAATAGTACATTTAGGAGGTAGGACACAGCGGTATTTCCACCCAATTGAGCAGTCCGACTGGGGAAGTACCCTCCACCCTACAGAATACCGCGGTTATAATAACTTCGTGTTGTGTTACCAGCGGTGAGTAGGGTAGCCAGAGCTCACTGGAGAATGACTGTTAGTGGGATGACTAAAGGCTTGTCCTGACTGACTGATGTCACAGAAACTCCGTGTTTTCAGGGTCAGCAGCGCGAGTGTGGCTTCTCTGGTGTTACACACGTCTATAGACCACGGTAACCACTTTCCATCAGGTGGGCCGTGTCCTTATCTGCCACCTAAGTGGTATAAAAAAAGGACCCAAATCTAATAGCAGTGCAGAAGTAAATGGAGACCTAGCTCTGAGGTTGTAATTATATTGTAATTGTATTGCTAATAGGTATGTATGGCAAGTTCTATGGAAACGGTATGTCCCCTGAAATAAAATATTATTAGAAAAAACTAATGGCACATTATAGTTATCTAATGGAAATGATGATTTAATTTCGTACTATTAATGATATCTAATAATGATGTACCTAATTTACCTACGTTTAAGATAATAACTTTCTACGCTTAAATGCTACAAGGTGATTCTTATATTAAACAAGAGAAAAAGATTACCTACTTAAATAAGTAGTTATTTAAAAGAAAAGAGCACGAGTCCGTGAAGGCAAGCGACAAGTCTATGTAGGTACACTTGTGAAGAAAATCTGTTCAAGATAAGTACAGACAAGGCCGCCGCCGCGCCGCCACACACCCCAGGACGTCGTCTTCTGGGAGAGGAAAGGACAGTGGAAGCAATCTTGTGTCTGCCAATTAATCGATTATGTTTGTTAATAATAAATACACGATGAAATGAACAGTCGTTATTCATCCAGTTGATAAATTATAAGTATGTAGGTACTTCGGTTCATCCAAATTATAATTTATTCAGCTTTTATCGACGGCGCTTTGAAGATAGATAGAAAATAATCATAAACTGTAATTATTTACTTAACTGACTTACAGATTATATTGCTATTCTCTTCTGAGTTATTATGCAATTGATGCATGTTTTTCCGCATTCCAGAATCATTACTATAAGTAACATCAAGCAATTCAAATTTCTTTAGTTTCTTAAATTATATAAAATCGAATCTTGTTTATGCGTGCTGATAACACGTGAAAGACGCTTAGCTCACCGACGCGGCCTACCAAACCTTCCAATTTAACTTGTGGAAATCCGTCCAACTCACTTCAAAGATATGTTTTACTCAATGAAACCATAGTTTAACACTTAACCATAGTTTAACACTTAACTGTACCAGGAAACCATAGTTTAACACTTAACCCAACCCGCGAGCTCATGAAAAACTAGGGGTACGATAATGGGATTTTTGACTACTGATACCACAGAACGTTAATGGGATTCTTTGACTACTAAAATCAGAGAATAGATAATCCTAATAGGTACTAGGTAAATACAAATTCGGCACATAGTACCTATGTGTATTTGAGTACTTACATTATATCATTCAATAGGTACCATTATTAGAAGAACCATATGAATAACTGTCAATGTATTTTAGATATTCCTATTAAGAAGATGTTGGACTTATTGGCTTTATTTTTTGTGTTTAATGTGATGATAAACTTCAACTTCAAGTACCCCGTTAAACTGAGTGGGTAGGTACTTAACAGTCGACAAAGGAGATAGGGTTGCACTTTTTCATATAAAGTTGTGTAAGTTGTGTGTAAAGATGCTGCCGTATCTCCGTTGTGGACTGTACATAAGTAAGTTACTAGTATATATTAACACTGTTAAGTATATAATGGTCCGATATTATTTATTCCAATATTCATGCGCAGTATTTGCTTTCACAGTTTGTTGTAGTACTTCGATCGGTTACTCAGTACAAAAAATCATCTATTCAGTTTTATAGACCTAATTTATCACCTTAACCGATATGTTTTCCCTTAAAATCTTGTACCCTCAATTTTACAGGAAAGGTATCCCGCCATAACCGTGGCTTTGGGTTTATATCAAATTGAACTCATCAATTCTAATTCAATTTAAGTTCCTTGCCCATAAAGTTCCACATTTACGTCTCCGCGATCGTTAACTAATTAAACTTAAGATCTAGAAGTATCGTAAATACTACAGTCAGTAGTGGTATTCTGGTAATATAGAAATTCGATGTCGAGACTCACCGAGACGAGAGAGTTTGCTTTACTTTCCACATTTTCCTTTTTTTTTTTGTTGAAATACTCAGATTCTGCAGAGAACTCGCTATTAGCGCTATAGTGTGCGATAGCCCGAAGCAAACAAGAGGCCATCACCTTTCATGATTAAATAATGTTTGATGACGCTTACGCTACATTTAGCTGACAAAGCAAACCAAATAACGTTCCTTTACGAAATAACAACATGTTTTGCCAAAAAAAGAATCCATTAACACAATTTCCCAAATAAAAACATTAACAATTCAATATGTACCTGTACTTAAAACATAGGACCATGTAATTTATCATTAAAGTGAACTGTAAGTACTTACTGAAAAGATTACCATACGGTATTTATTTATGGTATGTGACAGGTACGTAGGTACGTGATAAAACAAAGCAGTTCATTATTTAACCAGGTTGAGTTAATTTTACGATACGTTACGGTATTTATTGTCATAACTCTCATAACGTACGTAAACAGCGACCTATCCACCGATTATACGTCAGGGAAATCTCTGCTTTACAGGAGAGCGATTTGAGGTGTGTCTTACACAAAACTTGCTGTAACTTTTTTCGTTATCTTCTAGGAAAATTATTATTTCCATAAAAGTTTATTAGCGACAAAAATACAAAAAGTGATTGTAGTTCATAAGTACGTAACTTAGAAATTCAATTCATCCAAAATAGGAACTGCATTAACATACTTTAGACGATAAACATTAATAAATAAAACGTGAAAATAATACGTGAAAATTTAGTTTTGTATGAACGAATTTTTGCTGTGGAAATCCAGCTTAAACATACCTAATATCATTTTCAGACCCAAGTTCGTTACTAAACATCGTTCAATTTCGCTTCAGTTCGCACTTAGAAGATATCTTAGCAGAGGTACCGCGGTGTACTACTAAATAGGGGAAGGTGTATTCATTACACCTTCCCCTATTTAGAACCTGTCTCTTATCTTACAACGCCTCCTCTTTCAGGGCATTCCTTGCTCGCAGAAGGAGGCGCTCCCTGAATACCCTAAATTTCACACTAAATCTGTGCCTGGCTATAAAAAATAACGGCCCTAGTGTTGGATTTTTAATGCCAGATTCTTTAATTACAGTATTCACCTATCCCCTTGCGAATATAGCAGTAAATGTAAATACATTGATCTTGATTTTCATAAGCGTTACTTTGTGACCGTAATGAATAAAAATATTTGATTTTGATTTCTTATCTTTTGTCGCGGCGCAGACACTCGCATGGACTTATGTCACTAGTTTGGCAAATGGCCAGGCCATACTATTTGTTTGCAGAATTAGGGCTTTTACTTTTAAGGAAAATTTTCCACAGGAGATCTGAGCACTGAAAGCATTATGACCTTGCGAATCCCTGCAACCTGGTACATGAAATATTTTGGTAGGATTTTACCAGTTTCTTTTGTACTTATAATAACTTACTAGTTTAGTTTAGTCAATAACTTCCGCAATGTTAAGGTTATTTAAGAGGATATTTCGCACAGGCGTAGGTGGTCCACAACGATGGTCGAATAAGTAGGGTTGTTGCCCATGACTTATGGAAATTGTAATACCAACCAACCGTGGATAGTTGACCACTTAATACCATGGTTGGTTGGTATTGCAAGTTACAACTATGCAGGCACCGCAAGGGACATCAATTATTATTATCTCTCACTTTCAACAACGTCTTCATAATCCCTGAGAAATCTAAAATGTACCTACCTATACTTTCTGTGAATTCAACTCATTAGAAAAGATCTCCACAGTATTGCTTAAGTTGAAAGTTGGTACTTTCCACTTGTTAACTTCTGTCCTCTATTATTTTATGAATAGAATGGAACTTACAATAGAATGTAATGAACACTAAACAAGGACACTCCTATCCTATTTAACCCCATCTTCCCAATGTAGATAGGTGTCATCCGGACAGCGAACCCCTCGATAAAAATTGAGCATCATGCGGATAAATACGTTCTCACATGGCATAAATAGACCAATAAAATAGGACAACGTTGAAATATAAATATCATCTCAATACTGTTCTTAGAGATTGTTATTGACACCCCTGCATCCGGTCCTGGAGTGAACTCAATTGGTAAATGATCGCAATAGGTAATCACGTATTTATTTTCATGAGCACAGTCATCAAATTGAACAAAATTAACTGTAGATATTTTTGAAAGAAGACCTTCTAATCTGATGTTTACTTCAGGCGCCTAAATAAATACAGATGGAATTTGAATGTTTCGTTTTAAAAGTTCAAACTAATTGTGTACCTATATATTCATTAGCTATATCTCTACGAAATATGATAAACATTTGTTATGTACAGGTGTCGCCATAAAGATGCGTCTACAGCTCATATTTTACACAACAATACTTTGTAGAGATTTATATCGCTATGGTTTTTCACAATTTTTTATGAGACCTTAGATATTTTTTTATAAATTTGAAAATATCAATAATGTTTTATTGCGTGTTTTTAGTGCAAATGTAGAGGAAAGAAAATTAGCTGTAGCCGCACATTAGACAATACCTTAGGAACGTCAAATTTCATTCAGCTATACACGTTTAAATCTCATGAATGTAGGTAGCTACCTGTTTATCTAGATGTTTATTAAGAGGACCATTGCCGGTCGGTCTATCATTAAGAAAGGTTCTAAGAATAACTACGTGTTAATAAAAGTCTTATAGGTTCGTGAAGCGAATGTAATGTTTGTTATTTAAAATCTCAAATCAATGTGCATATTTTTCCAGAAATGTTTCTTTTTACTTTTAAAATTTGAGCACACACAACAACCAAAGTTCAGATAAAATTTGTATAAAAAGGCAGGTTTTTTCTTTGAGGTTAACACTGAGTTTTTTTCTCCTGATGCCAATTATTTTCCCTTATCTTATTAGTCCTAATAGTTAAAAAAATCAAAGGTAGATGTGTTATAACAACGCCATAATTACGTACGCAGAACGAGTGATTGAACAAAAATTATAACGGGTTGGCCGCTCTTAATACGATTGAATAACAATTGCCGTTTGACTTACATACACGCGAAAATCCTAACAATTTCACTTACGCGCTCAAAACTGTTTTCCACATTTAATTTTAACATGTCATGTGCTCAGTAGCAAAGACATTGAAGAACATTGTCATTCGAACTCGGGAAGCTCACGATTGCGTGGAAATGGACAGATGAACTAACGCGTGGGAAACATCATCAGTCATCACACGTCATTTGACATACAGCTTGCTTTAGAATGTCTTCACATTATCTACTATATATATTTAGTTATTATACTTAATTATGTAGGTACCTATATAGTGGGTTTCCTAATATAGAGGTGGGTATACAGGTACGGGTCGCGTACGGGCAAACGTAGCGTAGGATGCCCAACGGCCAGGTGGATGGACGACCTCATGAAGGTCGCCGGGAAGCGCTGGATGCGGGCTGCTATAGATCGGTCATTCTGGAAGTCTGTGGGAGAGGCCTATGTTCAGCAGTGGACCATGTGTGGCTGACATGATGACATGATGATACAGGTACAGGGCACTACCAATTTTCTTTGAGAGCGCAGCCAACTTCCCGTATATGTTGGTGCACCTACTAAAAAGTCTGGCGCAGATTTTCCTCCCAGGGTTGGTAGATCAACGGTAGTCAGTCACCGAAAAGCCAAAATACTATTCAAGGCCTAAAGTACAAACTTTGGCAGCTGACATGACGATGATGATGACGATAGCGAGTGTAGGCACTATAAGTAATCTCATACAAATATTTTTCATTTCAACTAAGCTAACAAACTTCCATCAAAATATCTCGGAAATTGAAGGTACCTTCGATTTCTGAGGTATTTTGATGGAAGTTTGTTAGCTTATCATCATAAAAACATGTCTGTTCCGACAGCCCTGCCGGCGGCGGAGGCATCCACGGATAGATAAGATAACATTAATGTGTTGTGTCAAACAAGCCGTCAGATACACTCAACCACTTTGTATGGCTAAGCATTCAGTAATCACTTACGCTGACAAAGTGACATGTGCGCAAATTTGATTTTACTAGAAAAGTACTTGTTGGTATAGGTACGGATATTATAATCTTGATAAGTTTGTAAAACAATTGTATGACCTATCTTAACTAGTATATAAACCAGATAAACACAGTCGAATGAGTAATAAAGACAAATATACGAAGGTATGACTATATACGTATGTGTACAAATACATTAGGATATCTGTAATAAATAGATGTAGGTACAGTCACCGACAAAAGCACTTCAGCGCAGGTAAACAAGAAAGACTTTAAAAATATGATGTACAACCTATAAGTTGAAAATATAATTTATGCTTTTGCCCTTTCGTTTTCAAAAAGAAACGAAACACAGAAAATCAAAGATTTAATATAAAATGAATGCGAATAAAATGTAATTTCCTTTCTGGGTACGCAGAACGACTACGTATTAGAACACAAATATGTGGTGAATGGTTAATATTGGAAGTCCACGGTCCACGCCCCGCTGGCACTAATCGCATGACGTGACGAGTGACGCGCCGCCTGTGACGCTGTCTCGGCGTACCCGAACTGCCGCCGCCGCCGCGTACTTCGCTATGAATTTTGTGGGTGTACACCCAACATTTTCTCGTCGTTTGGAGATAATGATAAAAACTCTTCGTATTATTACACATTAGTAAGAGCTGAAAATTTCAGGCGGCATAGCTCACAAACTTATATAATTGCCGAGTGTTTTTTCGTAGACTCACAAACTCACATCAAATTTGAAAACTGTACACATAAGGAATTTTCTCGTGTTTATTTTGTAATTTTATAACAGGTATGTTTTACGGACTTAGTAGGTGTGTTTGGGATAAAACTGATTATTTTTCCTCGACCACAACATGACGCAAGTAGCATGTAATAGCGTTGTTTTGTATTAAATACTTCGAATAAAATACAAAAGACAATCTCAAACCGACATCACACCTAAACCGCTCTCTGCCTCCTTCTATGAAATGTGTGCGTGCAAAAGGATGTTTAAGCAATATTGTCGCCGAGGGCTCTATGGTTTAGACACATCCCATGTACGTACGTGCGTATGATGACGTAACAATTACTTCCCCCCCCCCCCTTAAAATCGATTTTGCAATACTTACCCTTTTCGTTCTAAAATATATGAATTCTTTTCAATCTGGTATAACTATATCCTTATCACAACACAATTGCAACTAAATATAA
The DNA here is from genome assembly GCA_963662185.1 of Eilema griseolum. Taxonomy (NCBI): domain Eukaryota; kingdom Metazoa; phylum Arthropoda; class Insecta; order Lepidoptera; family Erebidae; genus Eilema; species Eilema griseolum. The sequence continues at coordinate 20,448,697 of OY759230.1, read as the reverse complement.
CGGAAAGTATCAGACATGAATTAAAAGATGGAAACTTCAATCTTGTAAATCTCACTGGCTTGGAGAAACTCCGGAGGATCCCTGTATAACCCTACACCACCAGGAGGAGTTGTCAGTATGATATCACCAGACAGAAAATTAAATAGGTTCATCCTACTTGATTTTAGCAATGCCTTTGATACTATTGACCATAATGCGCTCTCTAAAAATTATCTTCAACTTCTTCAACAATTGAAAAGTTCATAATTATACTAGGTATCGGGACTTCTCGCGAATTATATCTTGGAACTTACTATTTCTGCCGACGTTTCGGATGCGTTAAGTTAACTGGTCTCATGGTAACCATTGTGCCGCTATCGCATTTGCATAGAATAGAATATATTTCATCTTGGCCTTTGAGACCAATTACACCACAGATTGGCGTTTTAACTGTGTCTGGCTCCGACTTCTTTATTCCACAATACACAATAATTTGGATATTTAGTTTTTTAATTATATTCAATTTATATATCGTCGACACCCTGGCGCCTTCCCATCTTCCAAGTACGATGGACTGCGCATGCGCTGCTGCTGCATCAGCGGAGACTCTCAAACGGAGCAAATATACCAATTTAACTGGTAATTATAATTTTGAGCCGTTTGGAGTCGAAACGTTGGGTCCGTGGGGTCCAAGCGCGCGCGCGCGATTCAAAGAAATAGCGAAGCGACTAATCGACGCTTCCCGTGACCATAAGGATGGCCTTTACCTCGCTCAAAGAATTGCCATCGCCATTCAGCGTGGTAATGCAGCCAGCCTCTTGGGCACGGTACCAGTAGAGATCCATGCGGAGGAATTTTTCGATGCCTAAAATTACAGTCTCCCTCTTTTTCTCTATCCCATTTTTGTATATATTGTATAGTTAGCATAGTTTTATATAAATTTGTAAGTAATTGTATATTATAATAGCATATTTTATTTATTTATTGTATGAATAGTTGTGTGAATTTCATGTTTTAAATTATAAAAAAAAGGTAGGCACTGTTTATTTCTCGACCTAATTAACTGCCTGTACTTACAAAATAAGGAAAATCGATATCACAATATCGCCGCAACTGAATGATGAATGAAAACAAACTGCTCCTAAATAATGTAATGAAACATGACGATGCAAACAAACCACAATAGAATAACCTAACCACACTGTAGTACTCACGTCAAGAGAGGTAAATCACAGAAAGTTTAAAATAATACGTAGATAAATTATTCAGCTTTGGAAAATTATGCCATTTAAAGCAAAAGAAACTTAAATTCTGATAGATATAGGATATCTTAAAAACAGCAATAATATAATATGCCACCCATACATATATCTATAATACCCGCTACATATGGAGTCCGCGCAGTCAACCGTACTATGACGAATCTCGCTCGCTTGTTCTTATCGCGACGTGAAGTCCACAATAGTTAAAGTAAGTTAAACCCGACTTTTGATTTGACACGTGGCGTCGCCCTCCGCCAAGAAGAGTGAGAGTACTTCGGATTTTGACGCTCTACAAAAACAGAAGCAATACAATCTTATACCAACTCTCATTCTTCTTCGAGATGCGCCCATGCTATATCAATTCAAAAGCCTTTGACGTTAATCAGTTACCGTCACCTTTCAGTATTTAACACGGGAGTATTGTGTCGTACTTACGTTTCCCCGAAAGTTGCAGAAAGAAAAACTCAAAGGCCATCCTTCATCTTCTTTCGGTTAAAATATTTGTAGTGTGTACACAGCATTACCAACTTTGTCTTAAGTGAAGATCCAGTTACGATTTCTCCGTTACTTCTACTCAGGCGATGAGATAATGTTTAAAAGTGTATCTACCAATTATTAAAAAAGAAACATTTTGGTAGATGTTTGATGAGCGATGTGATTTCCATCTGTCCACATTTGCACTTTGTGGTTTTGGTAATCCCCCAACTAACATTATAAGATTATGAGTCATACTTTCCTTATTTATTAAATATTGGTGTATTGCAGGACCTGCTACATGGACTGAGAAGTTCCCGGAAGCCCGAGGTGCCCGCCAGAGTCCCGTAGACATCGACACATCGCGCATCAGCAGTGGTGGTAGCGCACCCCCCCTCAGTTGGAAGTACTCCGTCAATCATCCTCGCTCTGTTGTCAATCCTGGATACTGTTGGCGCGTCGATGAAAACGGATATGATTCGGGTACGTTACCATTATGATTTGCGTATATACTGGGCTAGAATATATTGCGATTCATTAAAACAATTTTTGTACTATCAATCTAAATGCTTAACTTTAAGATTTACTTACTTTTCTTTAAGTATTTTCTTTTTGATAAGTTAGTAACTTAGAATAATTTTAAAGTCATTTTTGGTAAACATATGAGTCACAAATTTTTGGCATAAACGCACAGATAATAATTCGCAGAGAACAATGATCAGTAGAGAAAGCATTGTGTAAATACGAACAATTGACATGTGTGGTCATGACCTCAGCCTTATTCGGGCGCGGACGGACAAACAACAGAGATCAAACTGTATCTCGCTTTTACTGAACCGATTGTTACATTCGAATGCGGCCGTAGATGCTACCTGACGTCATTCAGTTTAAATATGCATTTTAAAACTAACGGTTTTGTCTTTTGTATTAAACACTTCTTTCTAATTAAATGTTAGGCATTATATCTAATGCATATAGATGCCACATTTTTGCATAATAGTTAACACTGTATTTTCATTCTTCACCGTAACGTTGTTAACACATCACCGCCGAGGATATATCTATAGAGATGTGAATATCTACAGTCAGCGTCAGAACGGTCTTGACTACAAAGTCTCAAAATGATCTTAATACTAAGGTATTAAGAGCAAATCAAACTGTTTTATTGATTTAAATTATATTATTGTCCGAACTAAAGGCGTGTACCAAATATTAGAACAATCAGTCAGCAGGAAGGGGAGAAAACCAAGGCATTAAGATCGTTTTGAGTATTTCGTTCATCAAGATCAATCTGATGCTGACTGTACGTATTCACATCTCTATAAATATCCTTGGCGGTGATGTGTTAACTAACTTTACGGTATCCGCTGTTAGGACTAGTTTTCTTCAACAATTTTCTGTCCCACGAAATATCTAGCGAACCAGTTGAGGCATCAACCGGATCACTTGTGCTAAAACTAGCTAGTTACTAACAAAAAATGGATTTTAATTATATGGAAAATAAATAAATTATTATATAAAGTCTCATCATGATCGTCTCAGCATTGTGTCCCGATTGCATCCAAGGTCCGAGGAGATAAAAGGTCAAAAATACTTTGATCAAAGCTAGGACCTTATGTAGGTACATAGAACAATCGCAGCCACTACCGCGTCGACATCCGATACGATAACAGTACCAATTAATTAGCCTAATCGCAGTCCACTTAATGTGCTGTATGTATGTATGTGTATGATGTTTTATGTTACATGAGTGGCCAAAATGGTGTAGGACATCAGTACAAAAATATACTGCACGAATAGTGTTTGCTTACAACGTGGATTGACGTGATTGGGAATCTCTGATGGGTGGATGAGAGCAATTTATTAAAATAAATACAGTTCATTTACATATAGCCACGTTTGTTAAAGTAAAAGTGTTAGGCAGAGGTGAATAAAACCCCACAGGTCTCCAATCCAGGTTTCTTTTTCCGCATTCTAGAACCGATTAGAAGCTAAAGATTAGATAGGTACTCAGTTTGGGCATAATTATGTATAAATACTAATGTCTTATTACACATATGGTTTGGGTCTAGTCTCTAGATGACATTGTATGCCTAATATATATTAGAATATTTTTAAACTTTATTTTTATTATTTATGATCTAGCATGTATCCGACACTAATTTTAATATTTCAAACATTTAACCGAGGCTGGCGCAATGATTACTGGCTAATTAAAAAAAATGTTGAATACCTTGAGGTTACGATTGTTACAAACTCCTTCGTTTTTAATTGTCAAAAAGATACAGTATTATGAAGATTTTTTCACGTTATATTTTATTCATACGACGTTAGATAGTTAAGTAGTACTCATAAAACCTCCGAATTATATCTACACAAAAGGTCTAAAATGCCACATTGATCGATTCTGCTAAAAACGAATAAATTTAGGAGTTTCCAATAAACATCAATAGATTCCTATAAAATTCTTAAAATGTTCACTCATATGAACAGAATCACAACAATCCATTTTTTTAATTTCGTATAAATATTGCCACATGACAAAATATTTTCTTAATACGATTCCAACAAATTGACCTTTTAGACCTGTAGGTCTGCCACCTGAATAGTATAAATAAGATACAAGGCATAATAGGTATTGCTCAATGAAAATAGTTCTGCGATCTATGAAGGATACATTATTCCTAGCCTGCGATGCTCCAGCAGGATGAAGTCAATAGACCACGCGATACCGATCGCACGTTGCCGTCGCACTGTCGATGGTGCCATTTCAACAATTACTGTTTGAGACGAGACGTACTGCTTTTACGTGTCGTTGCATTGCTATATGAATAGGATGTATTCAGAAATGCACAATTGCACGATTCCATTCCCGCAATTCATAGGAATGTCAATCCAATCTCAGCATAAAAAGTTGTCCAATGTCCTATTCCCTGACATGTGCTCCTGACCTCCTCCAAGGATTTAGCAGAAATTTAATACTCTAAGTATTAAATTTCTGCTAAATCCTTGGAGGAGGTCTCCACTAAACTAAGTCCGCCACTTCAAAAGGTCCAAGTGAGAGTATGACACCCACTCAGCCACTTCCCGTATCCCTCTTTAGCCTCTATAAATCAGAGATAGGTAGGTACAACAAAAACAGCGTAGACGGAAACGTTGACAACTTAAGGAGATTTTTAAACTTAGAACACAAAAGCCCAAAAAATATTTCAGTTTCTTGATAGCGCCTTTTCTTTTTCGTGTAAGTATAGATAGATACCTAAATGTAATAGGTAATCCATTGGTCAATAGGTTGTTATAATATGCTAATACAAAATTGCGTCATACTTAATTGTTGAATAGATAAAACTCTTCTGATTTGAAGTCGTTTAAAAAATATTACAACAAGAAAATAATAGCCAATAGGTAGATTGGTAATTACGTCGAGCCTGAAAACAAGTCGTTAAAAGAAACACGTGTCACGGCATAATTTGCCTCCCTGACCCAGCCGAGGTTATCCTTATCTTACTTATTACCGAATAAAGAAATGCTAATTGGGCAAACATCAGTAGGCCTTACGTACAATCAGCGTCAGAACGATCTTGACAAAAACGTCTCAAATTTCTCTTATAACCAAGGTATTGAGAGCAAATCAAACTCTTTCTTGCTTTTCTAGGCACGATACCAGTCGACATTGATGGGGAGGAAATTTTCGACGCTTGAACTCTTTCATATTCTTGTAAATATTAGTTTTTTATGTTATTTAGTTTCAGTTTAATATTTAAATTGTATCATTGTCTAAACTAAAGGTGTGTACTAAATATCAGAAATATAAGGGGGGAAATTCAAGGAATTAAGATCTATTTGAGTACCTACTTTGTTCGTCAAGATCGATCTGATGCTGACTGTACCTACACATAAAAACGACATCTTATACAAAATGTATACCTAGCTACCCAGATTCACCCGAGGAGAGGGCCAGATCGTGAGAGATGGCCCTGGGTCGGCCGGGGTGCGAGGGATGTGCCTGTCAACCTCACCTTCGGCAACCAAAACGACCCATAGGCGGCGTGCGTTTTAGTCGGTTCGAGTCCGACATAACCTCTCCAATCGGCTCCGGTGGGGAGGTATCCGTGGGGATTTTGCGCACGTAAAAAAAACCCAGATTACAATTCAAATAAATTATGTACAAAGGCGAGCTTATCCTACTAAAGTGTTTTTAGTTTGTAGGTACTGACTGCATTAAGTTAATATTAAGGTAAATCTATTTACTCGTTCGACTCCGAATCTTTCTCCTTGAAGTTCGGTGTCCGCTTTTTTCATTCTAACTGCTGGTTTGGCTGAACTTCGATATTTTCCGTAAAGCAACTGCCATCTGTCGTCCACAGCCTATTGGCGATATCAAAGCATTGCAGTTAAACAGTTATTGGACTCTCTGTGCAACTGCCTGAGATGTTCGTATGACGACCAGACCAATACAATTAGCCATTTTCATACATACAAACATTTGCACTGAGCGGGAATCGAAAACGCGCCTCTTGCGTAGCAGTCTCGTTTACTACCGCTACCCATCTTACCATACATATAGTCCATCCTATATACACACTCAGATCGTTTACGCTTCAAAATGTGCACTCAAGTAGAATAATCAATGTTATCAATACATATAAATCAATGAGACAAAGTTATGAACGTGTGACGAACAGCATGCAGCAGTCAGAACTCCTCGTCGTAATTGAAGCCCAATTTGCATTCCCATCGAAACGATATTATCTATCCCTCACGATGAGTCACCGGATTACTCGTTCCTGTCTCACGCAATTTGCACGCCACGATACGAATGTGTGCAAATTTTCCCTGTTAGGTATTTCCTTAGGGTTGAACGCCCGTGATGAATATGAGGAAAATCGGGATGACGTCACCCTTCCTTAAAATGTACAAATGTATTCGCCATTTCAGGTTTTATTATGATATTGCGATGTTATGAGTTTAAGTGTAATGGGTTGGTTATATATTTTAGGTTCCGTATCCATTTAATTTGTACATACATTGACCATTAGGTACAGCAACTGATTAGAAAGCTAGTGATGCAACCGAATATGCAGAAAATCCAAGTACTTAAGTAGGTAACTGAGTACCTACTTTCTTGTAGCTATATTACTAAATTGAATTTTTAAAATTTAGAATGGTATAAAATCAGTGATAAAAGTTACGTCTGTACTCATTTTACTGTTTTTATTTGTTTTTAATCATCCACGTATCATACATAAAATAGGAAATTATTGACAATTCAAAAGTATGACATCCTACTTTTTTAATTCATACAAGATTCCTTAGTAGGTACAGTCACCATCTGATCGATCTTTACTAGCAAACATACATATAATCACGTCTTTATCCCCGGAGGGTTAGGCAGAGGCGAATGTACACCCACATTTCACCATCATTGTATTCGTCACACGTAATAGGAAAGGAGCCTTTTATATATCTGTCTGATGTTACACAGCCCTATCCCTTAGTAGCTTTATACGACACCGCATGGGAAGAGATGGGGTGGTCCAAATTCTACTCTGCCGGAAACCAAGCGGCTACTTTACTAGCAAAGTACTAAAAATAATCTTAACACTAAAATCCCAATTTAATATTTGCTATCACAAAGCTCAAGTAGGTAGTTTAAAGCATCCAGAGTGGTCAAACATCTTAGCAATGATAGCAGCGAGCTCATATTGATATGTGCTAACGGGTCGGTCAATGGCATCGAAGCTAGCAGTGCTCAAAATTATCTTTACATAGTGTCATTTAATCACATTTCGTATCCTTTTCTAGTAAATCCATCCTTTGAATTTCTTACGTGTTTTTTTTCCAAATGAAAGAGAGGGGATATACAAGAACATGACATTATGTAAAGATAATTTTGAACATCTGCTAGCTTAGATAAGTAAAATTGAACGATCGGTGTCATAACATAACATAAACTCACGCCTATATTCCCCGAAGGTGTAGGCTGAGGTGTAAGCACCCACATTTCGCCAGTTTATGTTTAGGTCCCAATGTTGGCGAGCCTATTGCCATTAACCGGGCGATAAATACACACATAACTTCGAAAAGCATCGAAAAGTCATTGGTGTGTGCCATGGTAAAACCTGAAATCGGACCCGAGACCTCGTCTCAGCAGTCCATTATCCATACCACTAGGCTACCGCGGTTCGTTATCATGTATCTATAAGCACCCTGCTATCTATTATGGAGAGTGGATTGCCAAGATGTTTTACACGCTCTGGATGCTTACAACTATTTGAGCTTTGTGATAGCTAATATAAAATTAGAGTTTTGGTGTTAAGATTATTTTGAATACTTTGCTAGTAAAGATCGATCAGATGCTGACTGTACCATTTTTGACTTTAGTAAAAAATAACTAATTTAATTAGAGAGTTAAGTGTCTATTCAATTCCAAAATGACTTTAATTTAGTTTAACAGTATTATTATCTAAGTATTTAGTTTAACAACATTATCCGTGTGGTGACGGACAAAGAATACAAGAATCACTACCCCGTCTCATCCGAAGGGTGTCGTTGTATGGTCGTTGGTGTCGTAAGAGGCGACTAACTTCAAAATACGCAAACGATATCACTGCGAGAGAAGGAACACTCGAAATAAAGCCCCGGATGACCAGCGCGGAAACAGTAGGCCAAAGCCTCCCAACATTGGGAGAGGCCTAGTCCAGCAGTGGACTGCAATAGACTTATTGATTGATAGTTTAACAATAAACTAATTTATTCCAGAACTCCGAGGTGGTCCTCTAGGCCAAGACGTATACAAACTACAACAATGGCACTGCCATTGGGGAGCGAAAAACGGGGAAGGTTCGGAGCACACCGTGGACGGGCGCGCTTTCTCCGGCGAGCTCCACTTCGTACACTGGAACACATCCAAGTACAACAGCTTCTCAGAGGCAGCTGGACAGCCTGATGGACTGGCAGTACTAGGCGTACTTTTAATGGTAAGATCACCCCTTTTCATTTTAGTTTTCTTAATACGAAAATTAGTAAACGAAATTACTGACGTCCGCTAACTCTTCCGGCTAAGATAAATAGGTTGTCTTACAAATGGGTTTACGTCCGCGTCAGTAGTGTAAAGGCCACGATCTAAACCCGGGACTTCCCGGTCGTAAGACAAATTCCTTAGCCACTAAACTACCATACTTTTTGTCTCCTTCCTCTCTTGTTAAAACACATTTGGTGAAGTTAGATTGATTAAAGTAAAATGCAATGATTACCTATATCGCAATATCATATTTTTACTCATCGACACAAATACACAAAGAGAAACAAAAGATATTATTTTAGTGTACTAAGATATTGAAATATTAACTTAGTTTTCTTCAATAAAATAGCTTAGTAATATTATTTTAGATATTACATTGACGCAGATATAATTTAGAGGCGAGTGTGATAACAAACAACAACACAACGCTTACGAGAGACTATACTGCTATTTAGTTACTTTCTCTCAGTGACGTGATTGCACGCATTTAAACGACGGCAAAAGACAACCGGGAGATTTCTTTTGAGAATATTTCACGTCCGTTGCCTAATATTTTTTTTAAAAATAAAGATTAGCCTTATAGAAGCTGGATTTAAATTTAGAACACAATGAATTTAACTTGACTTCACCATCACATACTTGCTTAATTTTTACGGGTACCTTAGGCTACGCTACGTAATACCTACTTACCATTAATGATAAATCATTTAATTAACTAATCTGAGTTTCTCGTTTTTCTCAATGACATTCATGAAATAACATGCATTAACACAATTTAAATTAAATTATATATGTATTTGTAAGTGAAATCCAGCCTACTTATCTGGGCTAAGTGTAGGTACCTATATAAATGGAATATCACTGTTATCTTAACCAATTAGCTAGTTGAATTTACACAATTAACACGAATAAAGCACAATATCATAAATAACCTATGGTTTATTTAACTCAAAATGTTTACGTTTCGTAACGCTGTTTACAAAATATAAGCGCCCACATCTCGGTCTGAAGTGAACTTATTCCAGGAATACTCAATAAGATACTTTTGCACTGAGTTGTGACTAAGGTTACCTACTAAACTAAGTTTACATATACCAAGTTAAATACCGATCACCTTAACATTTCGTGTAAAAATAAATAACACATGAAATTTTTATATTAAACTTGTTCTCTGAAAATTACAAAAATACTTACTAGGTTCTTTTTATTGCTTTAGTTAGGCCATCATTATCGTCAATGTTGTTCCCGGTTGCACCAGCATTGCATCCGAGGCCTTCATCTTAAAGCCAAGGTCCGCTAACTCCATCGCCTCACTTTGTTCTGACTTTCTTATACGATGTTTATGGAAGCAACTGTCATCTACCCTACCAAACACGAGAGGAAGTAGGTCTTAGTGGGGCTCTTACAGGGGTTCGTAATAAATACGCACTGTAACATAGGTACTATCTACGTTGCTTTTTGCACAATATTGACATTCAAAAATGACCAGCACTCAAGAACACACGATGTTGAGTAATCAAGTGTTATCAAAGTAGTATTTCGTACGAACGGATCTGAACAGGAAAATATATGCATTATTAAGGATATAAATATATGTAAAATATAGTATGTACCTATACTTAATCTTTCGTGAAATTCTGCTTAATTGACATTTAAGTAAGTGCCTACTTGTATCAAACTGCTGGAGGAAAATAAATCATGTAAGTTGCTTTCCTTGTATAAAGTTCACCATATGTACCTCACTGGATTGCAATCAATTTTTGGACTTGTATAGTAAAATGTGAATAGGAAGTAGCGCACAGAACATGGTTAATAATAGGTACATAATGTTGATGTTCATTTATGCTTGGAAACAACAACACACATACTAATGCAAATTTGCGGGGGTCAAACCCGCGACTCCTGACGTAGCAGTCGGCCGCTCTACCGCTTCATCGCAAAGGTCATCAAACTTTACAACCTACTAACCCTCGTAGATATTGGATCCAATTCTTTTATACTTTAACCTAACTTTAACTGTGACGCTGCGATCACGATAACGTTTTTTGACGCGGAACCCTAATTCTTTTTTGAAAATAAAAGTATAGTAAAATTATGTATTTACGGAAAAAAGTTTATAAGTAAGTTTATCTTTTTTTTATCTAGGTCACACCAACTTGACTTCACCTCGCCTGATGGTAAGCTAAAGGCAAAGTCTCAGGTAAGAGGGTCACCAATACAGACACTAAGTAATGTTATAATGGTGGCACTCAGCTTGGCGGCCTCATCAGATGCTTTTTCATTATCTTACATTCCAGAACCCATATTACAACTTATTCTTAGTTCGGGTCTAAATATCGCTGTGTACTGTAGTTTTGATTCTACCTACAGACCTCTACCACAGTAGATATAGAAACATGTACACCCATCTACTATGCCTCTATCGTAAACATAACGAATGTCCTAGAATATGTATCTACTTAACTAGGATGCATTCTCGTAAGTATAGCTGATACACTAAGTTAATATTGCTACAGTTAAATGCGATTATGTAACTGAAGCCCAACAATAAAATCCATTAGTGCAAGGTTTGTTACGCATGCATACCTACTCCATATGTGGCATACCAATAATTACTTGACATATCTCGTATGCAGTAACTGCGTGCAAACCACATACTTGATCTCTACCTAAGCCTCAGAACATATAAAATTGAAATCTTATGTTTTAATTTCGAAATCAAATTCGATATATCGAAGATTATGATTTCTAAATTCAAACTATTTTTCAGAACTAATAAAGCAGGTAGGTAGTGTGCTGAGGTTTTACAAAAAAAAATAAAAAATCAAAACTCAATGGGACTGCATCATCCCTTCCTAGATGGACTTCTCAGCCGATTCAGCTACCAGGGCATGTCCTGGATAGCTTTTCGTCTATGTACAAAATAGATAAGGGCAAAAGTATTTTTGAATAAAATTGGTGCGGTTGAAACAACCTCAGTATCAATAAGAGAGTATCACTAAATGTGGTTCAAGCGTTTCAAGTCTGGCAATTTTAGTGTGAATCATAAGATTCGCTCTGGGCGTCCTGTCACAGATAAAATCAGTGCAATTGTAAAAGTAGTAAAAGTGGAGTAAGATCGACTGGACGTTGATAAAAACAATTTTACGTCATTTACAAAAGTCTGGGTACAAGAAAAAGTTTCATATTTGGGAACTATAAAGTTAACCTCGTGAAAACTACCTGTCAGGTTTTTGTAATCTAGTCTCAAAATTTCTACACATGGGATCATGGCACTTCCCACAAGATGGCAATAAGTCATTGACCAAAACGGCACATACATATACATATATATATATATATATATAAATAAATAAAATTACGATGTAACTAAAATATTTTCCTTTGTATGAAAAATACGAAAATACTTTTGTCCCGACCTTACGTCAAAATTCTTATCGTCAAATGAAATTTTTACGACCAACAGTAAGTAGTAGGTACTCCGCCTCATTAAAGGCATAAAATGTTCAAGCTTATATGTATACCTACATCATTGTCATATATCTTGAACCATTAATTAGGAGGAAAGGGAAACCTAATAAGTATATACCTAATAAGATATGTAATAAGTACCTAATATATATCTAGGTACAGAATTTAATTTTAGTACCTCGTCGCCGCTGATGGCAGGTCGCAATTTAAATACAATAAAGTCACATTTGAATGGAAATTATTTGAATAAACACGATTTACAAAGTCATTCCAGATTTAGCGAATTATTTATACAATAACGGTCTTAGGTCAAATGCTAACCATTAATCTAATTATAATAAAGTATGCACCTACAGTAAAGACTACAAGTATTAACTTATAAACTTTTGCTTGGTAGCTGCGTGGGAACCCTCGTACCTAATAGCCGAAATTAGTCAAATAAAATAGGATCAGCGGACCCTCAGATCCGAGATGAATGCGTCAGATCCTCTTATCACTAAGATGATGATTATATCATCATCGAGAGAAGAGGAAGTCCGCCATGAACGTAAAATAATAAAAATTATATTAATTAACAATTCTTTACTTTCTTTACAGGCTGGCTCCAAAAACGAAGAATTAGACAAAGTTATTCGATTGCTGCCATTCGTCACACATAAGAACGACAAGGTGACACTGTCGGACCCATTGGATCCAGTGAAGTTACTTCCTCCACAGAACGGTTACTGGACGTACCCTGGTTCGCTCACCACTCCGCCTTGCACTGAGTCCGTTACCTGGATATTATTTAAGCAGCCCATCCAAGTTTCCGCTGACCAAGTTAGTATTATTCAAGTCAATACTTTTAAGCTACCTACTGTTAACAGGTTAACAGAATTAGTCAGTCAGTGCCGAGATCAGCGTGAAAAAGTAATCAGACATATAATCATGCAATTGGATTCACTATGCAATATTCTATGACATGATCTATATATCTCTATACGAAAATCACATGGATCCATTACTCCCACAGAACTGATGTGTACAAGGATCAAACAGACATACCTTCTCATTTGTAATGTTAAACAGTTTTATTAAAAAAACTCACTTGAGGTACTGAAATTGATGAATATATAATTACTTGAAAGTCATTGATTTATTTGAAAATAATATAAAATTTAAATCCATGGTTGTACCGATCTAATATTACCTACCTCACATATCACAATTTTTTTAAATCTTGTAAATTAAACGGAATAAAATATTTTAATAGATACATAAACTCACGCCTATATCCCCCGAAGGGGTAGACAGAGGTGCGCGCACTCACATTTTGCCAGTTTATGTTTAAGTTTCGATCCCAGGTTTTACCATGGCACACACCAATAACTTTTCGATGCTTTTCGCCACCTTATTACATTGGGACTTAAACATAAATATTTTAATAGATACTTATAATATAATATAAAAACGCGACTTAAGAATGTGAATAAGGTGAATAAATACTCAAAACAAAGTGAAATGGATCGTAGTTATTTCTCAGAACAAAGGCATAAATTGCATGAAATCAACTAGCAACCTACGTAATACAGAAAATATTTTATTGCGATCATGTTTTTTTTAAATAGGACACGGCAATTTGACTTCACCTCGCCTGATGGTAAGCTAAAGACTAAGTCTCCGGAAAGAGGGTCACCATAACAGACACGTAGCATGTTACAATGGTGAAACACAGTTTGAAGGCCTCATCTGGTGCTTTTTCACACCTCTATTAAAAGACTCAGGACTGTAGGCAGAAGAAAACACATGAGCTTTAAATTATTTAAGCGCTTTTATACTATCCACTATATATCGTGCGATAATAACTTGTATATTTATAAAAGCCTCCACTGAGTGCTTTGCTTGAAGCGTCAATGGACGCTCTGCTCGGAGCGTTCAATGGACGCATTCATATTATCCACGATAAACAACAGCGGTCAGTATCGTGATCGTAACCTACTTACTTGATAGACACATTTTCCTGTTAAAACTTAAGACTGTAGTCCGCAAGCATGAGAACTCGTGAAGGAACCCCTACATTGATATCTTACTTGCACACAGACGCATCGCATTCTAATAGTATATTTACCTAGAAACGAATCTACTTACTTTCGTTTTTTCGATTATGTAGATATTCATTGGACCTTCGTCTTTATAAGAACTTTAAAATCTCACATAAAACACGCAATGAACTTATGTTTAGCTTGTCGCATCGCAATGCGCGATGGTCATTGTGGTTTATACTAGTGACATAAAGGTATGGTCCAAGTGTACTCTTTTCGGGTGCTTATGTCATTTTGTTAACTACTAGCTATGGAGAAATTTAATAATGTTATTTCATGAAATGTGAATTTCATAATTATAACTAATTTTTTTAAAAGGATAAATAAACATGTTTGATTTATACAAATTTTATTGATTTTTTTTTGTTTTAGCGAGAATTGTTTCGGTACATCCCTTTTCACTCGGCCGTTTTTTTGCAACGCGAGCAGCCTCTCTTTTTTTAATCGCCTCTATTAAATAAAGCGGCTCTCTAACCTCCATTTTTCGGTCTAGCCTAGAATCTATTATTTCAGGGAGTAAACAATCCATATAAAACATTTTTAATTTATCTTCCATGTTATTTTTCCAGAAGTCATCATCTTTTTTTATTATCGAAATTTTCGTGTCGATGCTGGTCCAAACTAGAAAAATACATTCACTTTTTTCCGTGATGTGTAGCTGTCCTTGCATCTGATAATACCAGTCGTGATGTGTATTTATTATTAGATCACCTGCTGGATTGCGCTTCCAGAAAGTAATTTTTTTCTTATTTATTCCGTCATCTATTGACATGTTGGCACACGAATATGGACATTTGATTTCCACAATCTTATCTTCACCCAATAAACCATCTGGGCTTGCACCTAAATATGGTATTTTGGCGTCTATAAATAGCCCGCATTTTTTAATGTTACAGGGTGAACCGTCAATACTTTTCAAATAATCCTTTAGCTGTTCTAGGGCAATACTTTCACTGTCTCTGCCATGTCGTATTGATGCTACATTGTCTAAATTTGTTCCACGAAGCAAATTTTTCACTAGAGGTCCACATTTGATAAGACCTCTTTTACATACTTTGCCGAAGCTTGAAGCAGTGAGACGTTGTCTTCTTTCTTGCAGCCATTCCATGGAGTCCACTTGTAAGACTGTTCTTCTTTCAAGACTATCCCTTTCCACTTCTGTTAGGTTAAGCTTTTTTAAATGCTCATTTTTGGCAAATTCAAAATCGATTTCGTCTAAATCTGGCTTTTGACAAAAATAGCCGTAGTCTTTGTCTATATTACTGTTATTATCTGGTTTTTCAATTGTTGTTTTGCGATTGGTTTTTGTTTTTGTACGTATTCTTTTCTTTTTTAATTCTAGACGGCTTATAAGTTTGTTGGGTTTTTTATGAACTATTTTATTATAAAGATACGTTACTGGTTGTTTTGTGTTGAATGCGACAACGGATGTTGCACAACGCGCTGAATAGGATTGTCTGCTCGAATAGTTGATTCGTTTTCCACCTACAAATTTTGCTACAATGCTGTTAAAAACCTCCGCAATATTGCTGTTGACGCTGTAAATCAAACTTTTTGAATTATTAACTAATCTTGAAATTAGTTTCATAATAGAATTGTAAAATGTACAAGCTTTCATTTCTGGCACGAAGTTTTTTTCAGCATTCAGATCATATTTGTCTGTATTTATATTTTTACAATAATATGGCTTACATGCCGAGTGGTTACCAAAAACGTGATTTGGTCCATTTAACAAATCAGTTTTAAGATCCAAGATTTTTTTATTGAAGGTTTTTTCCTTTTGCGAGTTATTGTGCTTGACGGCACCAGTTACTGAACGCCTCAGTCTTAAAATATTTTGGGACAATACTTTGCGTAACTGCAATGGGTGGCTAGTGTTTTTTGCCAGCTCGTCCAATTTTGTGCAGTAGTTGCGAAGTAAGTGATTGGTGCACTCTATTTTCTCCACAATCAAACCAGGGTATGGATTGGCATCTAATATACTTTTATATGTGCTGGAATCACCATCAGCAATTAATTTGGAGTATATGATGCCGTGCATTTCTACAGAACTTTTGAAACCTTCTGTGATGGCAAAAGCCTCCATCCCACTTGATGAACCACTGTAATTTTTAAAGCACATGTGATCTGGGCAAGTCACATTACGATTTGCTGCTCTGGCACAAATCATGCAGTACTTATTTTTTACTGCCATATATAATATCTTTTTTGTTCTGTACCCAATGATTACAGCTGCACCTGATAGGGCTGTATAATTTTTCCTATATGATCTCTTAGACCAGCATGCATCTGCCACTACCGTAATCATTGGTACCCCATTAGTGTCTATATCACCATTTTCTACGGCTAAATTATATTCTTCTTTAGCAGCTTCTGCCATACTCTTCTGTTTAGCCAGTTCCCATAATTCACAAACCCTTGAGTGGCATTTACTGTAAAGAGTTTTAGACATAGACGGTATCCCGAGAGAAGCCGATACCTGCTCTAACCCTGCATAACCAGCCCCTATGGACATAAAACTAGAAACCGCTGTTTCGTTAAGGTTAAGATCGTTATTATTTTCTTTTTGCACACAATTCTTAACTTGTAACTCCATATTACACATTTTGCAAAGAAAAGTAAACTTTGAATAAAACCCTTTTTTTTGTTCTTTCACAAGTTGTAAATGGTTGAAATCACAACCAAGGGGTGAATTGTGTTTGGCAATTTTTTGCAATTCCTCATAAAAGTACATGAAGTCAATCACTCTGCGCCCATCTACTTTAAACTCTTTATTTTCTTGTGCAACTTCTATCACAAGTTGTGGAGTATTCCGCTCTGGCGATGTCTGAAATGATATTATTGTATTACTTGGTGATCTTTTAAATATTATTATTACCAGTGCTTTTAGGTCGAGGGAGGATCAATCAATCCATTAAAATGAGGTCAAATGAAAGTTCACTACTTACATATGCTGAGGGTATAGAATCTGGTATGTTTTGAATTTCCTGGAATGGAACTCGCGTTGCTTTTTCTATAATAAGTTCCGGAATATTTTGCTCCTCCGACGTTGCCTAAAATATAAAAAGCATTACTGTTAACGGAAATTTCTGAATGCTCACTACAAATTTTACTGTAATCTATTGGTGTACAATAAAGAATTATCTATCTATCTATCTATCTAAATAAAAAATATGTTCAGTAATGTTTTAATATTCATTCGCAGTACTTCTTTCAGTTCGAGTGAATGTCATGAACGATACTTACAGCTACGATACACGTCTCATCGTTCAAATATTTATTATTCTGAAGTAATTCTTGTCTTCTGAAACAGTTATTATGTTTTTTTTATTTGAAAATATCTTAGAACATATCATTTTTCAATACCTATCTTTGCACATATCGTTTATTTTGAAGGTGTTTATGTTAATAGGTACATCCAATCTCCTGGGTTTACCACAGTACATAATACATACTTACTGCTTTGTTTTAAATCTTCCTTTATTTTTTTTTTGTTTATAATAATTTTCTTTTCGTTTGCCCATATCTATCTGTCACCTGAAATATATTTCGAAAATAAGTTACGACTTTAGTAAAGTTTAGTTACATTAGTGTTCGATGATTAATTCGTAAAATATAAATATAAATAAAAACAAAAAAACACATACCTAGTTTCTTTCTTTGCTCGAAGAATATAAATTTGCAGTTTATGCCGACACTCGCAACCCACCCTTATACTTCTTCAAATAAAAATTATCGCGGATCTATGTAGCTCAACGCGGACTACGATCGGACGTGCGTTCACCTTGAACACTAGGCGGGTACTGAATATTTGCACGCGCGTATTCAATAATATATCGCATTTCGGGAGACTGTGTTTTGTACTGAAATGTATGGGTAACGGCGTACATTTTCCGCTAAGAATATTAATGCTGTTTAAGCTTAGATTATGATTTTTTGAATTGATTTAGTAAAAAACTTTAATGGTGAATGTGTTATTTGTACTTTTTTCTAAACATTACATAGTTTTTTTTTTCAAATAGAGTAACGAAGTAGTGGAAATTATCATAATAACAAAGGCCGATTTCGGTGATTTTGACCGATGTTGAGATGTTATTTTTTTAAAATATAAGGGTTATATTGTAAATGTCACACGGTAAAAATGTAGTCCCATCTATTATAGAACTATAATATTTTTAAAATGTTATTTAAATAAGTGCATACTTTATTTATTTTTAAAATCTTATGTGCCTATTTGCGTGTTTTTTACGGACGTGTCTCTTAAGCGTTGTCAAGTTAAAGCTAAATATATAAAATAGGTCAGTATACAGGTATATGTTTACGACAACTTGGTGTACCGTTTCTAATAATAAATATTAGTCACTTTATCATTGTGAGCAAAAAGAGAATGAAATCAACTTAAAACTGTAAAATTCTAAAATCTGAAAATATGTAGGTACCTTTTGTAGGTAGGCACAGATTCTAATTAATCTAGCATATTATCAACTAAATGTGGAGAAACATCTTAACATTAATGGTCCTTCGAGCCTTTGATTTATTTCGTATTAATTACGGTTACGGATACGTAGGTTGTAGGGCAGTACAAATATACAATAACTACTGTACTTACCTATCATATTCATGTGGATATATTATTACAATCCAATGCAATTATCTATATCAAGGTATTAATTTTAGCTGTCTCGTTCCATAAATGCGCATTATGTGTATAGGAAGTTGATACCACCACAAGAATATTGTATTCTGGTCCTTGTGCACGCTAATGCTAATAATATTCAAATTTAATGGCATCGTATTATCTTACAAAAATAATGTGAGTAAGTACTAAAACCGATTAGAACATAGCATGGGAATTCTTACACTGGTTATTACAATCGTGCCTAATCGACAGGATACAACCACCGCAATCATAACATGCATGTCGCGATTCGGCATTGATATGATTCGGTTCCGGGCTTTGTAGCTTCACCACTAACTGTTGGAACATTATGTCCCCAGTACACAGTGGCCAGTGGAACACCACGCTCTGCAATGCGAATGTGGGCCATGTCATGACCTAGAGCGTACGCAGGTGTTCAAAGTCAAAAATCATTTATTCTGTATAGACCATTATATCGGCACTTACAAAACGTCAACAAAAAAGGAACATGAATATCAGTTTAGTAAATGGACCACCGGTTCGAAACGCGGCCCTGACCTGAGAAGAGAGGCAAGAAACTCAGCGGGCATTTCTTCACACAATAGCGCATAGCTCATTGCTACGACTATAGCACCACGATTTGTTTGAAATGTGTTCTTTTGCGCGTCTCGATTGTCAATCCGTGCGCCACTGTTTACCATTTACCGTGTACTCAATAGTGATGGCCTGCCGTGGCTTTTCATAGGCCAATGTGTACTAGACGCTTTTGGTATAGGTAAATCAAAAATCAGTAGTAGGTATTCATAATTGGTGTCTACCGGTTTTCGATGTACTCGCTATACTGTAGCCAAAGTAGACCACTTACTGTCAAGTTTAATAAAAGGTGGGTAGGTACATCTCTCGATCTACTTTGCCGATTGTTTATTGTTACTTTCCAAATATTTATTAGGAACAACATGGTTCTTGACGTTTGTGTTACAATCTCATTAAAATGAAATTTAATACTAATAATTAAAATAAAACTAGACATATTAATCATGACTTGACTAATATGTAATTTGGTAGGTACAGCCAACGTCAAAAGACAACATAGATTATTATTTTTGAATTTTGAAAGTTCGTTTTTGAGCAAAGTAATTTATTATATCTGTTAAATCGCGTTAGCCTAGTGGTATGGGTGCTGGGACGAGGTCTCGGATTCGATCCCAGGTTTTACCATGGCACACACCAATGACTTTTCGATGTTAGGTATGTGTGTATTTATAGCTGGTTTGTAAGTGCCCGGTTAATAGCAATAGGCTCGCCACCTATTATATTGGGACCTAAACATAAACTGGCGAAATGTGGGTGCTAGCATCTCTGCCTACCCCTTCGGGGATATAGGCGTGAGTTTATATTATGTTATGTTTATGCTAATGAAAATACTATTAAGTGAGCTATATTAGAATATTTTTAAATTCCGATTAAAATAATTTTCATTTATTTTTTTATATTGAAATCTATGCAATCATCATCTACTTTTTAACACTGGCTGACTGTACGTCTGTCTGCACCTGTTTTATTCCATTATATTCTATTTATAAATCTGATTCTAAATGGTCCTTCAATACACAGTAACGAAATAGGTACATTTTTTGCGTGTGGAAGCCCATCGGGCTCCGACACCCCACCTGCCCCGATCCTCTTTAGAGTGCATCACTGCCTCGATAAAGAAGAAGGCAGTACCTAACGGAATACTAACATTTGAAATTGATTGTATTTCAGTTGGCTTCAATGCGGAAACTGAAGTGCGGTGAAGCGTCGTGTGGAGTGGAGGCCATGGAGCTGCTGCACAACTACAGGCCGACCCTGCCGCTCGGCAACCGCGACCTGCGCGACTTCGGCGGCAACTAACAAGGGCGTCCGTGAACGTCGCCACGCTCACTACCCACAGTTATACCACAACCACATGCGGTTTAAACATTCTCTCAGATATTGAAGAGCGAATAACTCAGTTACTCTGAAACAGTGGCCGCGGTTCGTGTCGCAAACAGTTGGATACAACAATCAGATGACAACACGTATCGCACACGCAAATCTTATGAATGGTGCCTACACCTTGTAACTATAATAATATTATCTGTTATAAATCAAGAACAAACAAGAATCTCGTCATTTTTATATAATTATACTTAGTTAGATACCTATTTAGTTTTAGCAGAGAAATCTCAATAGAAAATTTTATTTATTAATGACAGAAATAACTTCCAAAAGGTGACATAATAAGATTAAAGGAGAACAAGTTATTAGTTACCCACTTTCATTGAAAGTTATTGAAACATATTTCCTAATATAGGTACTAGTGATGGTCCTATAATTCGTAGGTTTAAAACTTATTTGCAAAAAGCCATCTTATTTTTGTTAATACGTACTTTACTATGAGTAAAGTGCAGTGATCTTGGATTAAAATAATTATAATTAAAATATTATGATATATTACCTGTATAATATATTTAACAATGATTGTTAAACTGTAGGTGTTTTATAAGGACATTGTGAATAAAAATACATATTATTGGTATTTTTAACTAATGATATACTGTCTATCTACTGAAAATATGTGAATTGTATTTTTTATATATTGTAAACGATGTATTTAACTATCGTAAATAGATTTAAAATATTTAGTATATACCTAAAAGATATTACCTAAGTACCTACGAAGGTAGGTTTGTTTACCGTTACCTATACACCTACTAGGTACTTGTATAGATAGGATTGTAACAAATCAATAAAATTGTTTTGTGACACAGAATAAGTAATAGTAGGTAGCTACTGAAGGGAAGAATCAAACTAGTGCTCTATGAAGATATAACGAAAGTTTAATCAAGCTGGCACTTCAAGATAACTTGAGCGGATACGAGGGCCACTAATAGGTAGGTAGGTACAGATATTCTACTCAGAGGTTAGTGGCAAAGTATTTGTTTTAAACTAATCCCTAAACTAAACTTACCTACATGACTGTAATCAATTAAATATTTAATCTAATCATTACAATTACTTTATTTTTAAACGTTGTTTAATTTAGATACTTTTATTCGCATAACGGGGCATTAAAAGGCAGCTTAACAAATGAATATTGAAATACGTAGTAGCGGTAACAGAATTGAGCGTGCTTTACGCAAAGCAACAGTAGATATTTGACATTAATTATTTCGTGCCTAAAGGGAAAAGTGAAGCAGACCATTGTGATAAGGATGTAGGTATGTAAAGCATGTTGACAAGGTCGAAATATGTACTGGCACACATTGAATTATGACTTATGAACTTCTCTCTCTCAAGGTATTCAGATCGTTTAGAATTCCACGTACCAAAATGCTAATCTTTACGGTTCAGATGAATTACAAATATTACAATACCGTTAGGTCAATGATCTCTACATTTTGACTCTGCCGTCAACTGAATAGCCTGGACGGACAGTTGACTGAAGTCAAAGCGGTGTCTTGACTGAACAATAATTACGTAATTATTATGTAATTTAGTACTGTTACATACAGTACTTAAAACAAGAGTGCCTCAAATGTATACGTCATAGTTATGTTAACTAGGGCGTCATACAATCAATTTGTAATTGATGTTATGTAGATAAGGTGTTGATGAAGCTTAAAGCTAAGTACACAATAAAGATCATTTTATACAATATTTGTTTCATTTTATACTGTTCTATAATGAATCCTGGATGGCGCTTCTCGCCCGATTTGGGCTTCAATTGTTGCATAAGAAAGTACTGAGGGTGAATCCCGAGTGAGTCGGATAGATCAAAGCTAGCTAGGATCTATTCTTTATACAAAATGGTCATAGTTTATTTCCATGGGCGTCGCAGCTCTCCACCGCCCATCGCCATTGAGATTAATTCTGTTCTGGGGTTGGTAGAGCTCCAAATTGAGGAAATATGCTCAATTTGTAATTAGAATTAACATTTCGACGAGCACTTTCGATCTTTTGCCCCGAAGTTCATTGAACACTAATTAAAATTCCTCACTTTATATTCTAACATGTAAAATATAATGGCAGATATTCTACAATTTTCCTAACATGAATTATGGAACATGAAGAGCAAAGCGTCGACCTCAGGTAGTGTAGGCATACCTACGTATTACATAAATACCTAACTTATTATGAAACACTATTATCTAAAGCGGGCATCCACATAGGTGGAGAAAAAGGTTTATATAATTTTAATTAAAATGTATTTACTGGGCATATGCTTACAGCACCATTATATTATTATTGTATTTGTATTTATATGTTTAGGTACTACATATTTTAATTTACTGGTACATTTTTGTTGTCATTGTCAAATATAAAAAATATATATGATACAATTTTGTAGTTACAATGTGTAATTTAATTTAGCATTTTGCACAATCTTAAAACAATAGAATAGTTTTACAAAATCTATATCTATGTTTTTGGTTTGATAATTTGTATAAAACTTACAAAACCTATCTAAACAACTAAGTATAAAAATCATCTCGATGTATATTTCGTTATATACACACTAACAATCTCATTACAATAAATTATTCTACTTAAGCCTAGTAAAGTGTTACATGTTTGAACCCATACTCATAGACAGTATTGATAAATTTTAAAACTGTAATTTATACCTAGTTCATTTTACGTAATCCAACATTTACGAGACTGAGACTGCAATAGGTTCGATATCATTATCGAAGAAACTATGTGGTTTTAGATAATTCGACCAATCGACAAATAATGTGTTCCACACACAAGGGACAAAATACTCCACCATTTCGAAATTTCATTACAATGGGCGATTACTAATTGCATGGAGGTAATGCAATTTGAAGCATTTGCTACAGGTTACATAAATAAACTAATGAGTTAAAACTTGTAACAGTAGATGACTATTGGATTGGCAGGTATTTAACTTTTAAACGATTTAATTAAAATTTACCTATGCTGTTTTACATAATTTATTTAGCATCTGTTATACTAACAGCAGCTGATGCCAATCTCCACTTCAATAAAATCACAGGGTACATTTGTTCAAAAAAGTGTTTTTATATACAATATAGTTAGACTCGTAAGTTAATGTGATGTAGGCAAATTTTATAATACTAAGTCTATAGAATTTTTTCCAAATAGTTTTTGATTAGATCGAAACTTAACTTTAGTAAAGCATAAATAAAATATTTCCCTTTTAGTTTTTACTGACGTCCATTAGTATAAAATCATTAAAAACTGACAAATCAACAAACAAACCTAAAAATAGTTTCCCTTTTACAAGTTGGCAAGGTATTAAATAAACATTTAATTAATTGGTGGGCTATCTTACAGACAATAGAATGAGTTAAAATTGTATCAGATCGTCAGCAGATTCATCATGACCTTTGCTATCATCATTGCTAGTAATCGCAATATCCGTGTTTTGAACATCAAAATTTTTTGGTGATACTTTTCTTCTCGGTGGCACTGGTGCTTCATCTAAAATTCCAGTAAGACCCAAATGATGTCCTTGTTCAGCAAAGTATCTCACTTCATGATTGATTTCAGCCCTTCGACTGGCCGGTGATAGCTTTTTTCTGACTGGGGGACTAGGGGCCGCTCTTGAGTATGTCGGTCGATTATCGAATATCGAAGCAGGTATGGGATTTAAAATTCCAGGTAATAGCGCGGACGTTTTACTTCTCTCAAGAGAGTAAACTTCCTTGCATGTTTCTTCTTTTTTTTCTGTGGTAGCGCTAGTTTTAGTGTTACTATCATCTGTGTAAAAGGTAGCATTTTTTGTATACTCTGTATGTAACACTCTGTAAGCCTGAATATCCGATTTACTTCTTTCTAGTGTAAAAGCACCATTAGTATGCAAATGGCAACTAAATGAACTGGTATTGACCGTGCATGCAGGTGCTGTCGAAAATGGTACAGATGGTGCCCATAAACAAGCACCCTCATTCCTTGGCACTAACAACAATGGGTCCTGAGAAAATTAAAAAAATTCTAAGTTTTTAAATTTTACTATCACAGGTATTTTCTCACATTCAGCATTCGAGACACGGGGACATTGCATTTTCTGAATAGGTTTTATTATATTGATCCTAATTATTTGGACATAAAAAAATTATATACACTGCCTAATAAGAAAAGGTGTACACTTTATCGTGGTTTATTAGATATAAATAAATGTTAAACATACCTTTCCTGTTATGGCATATATTTTAGACTGTAAAGCATAAAGTTTGTTCCTCAAAGCTTCATAAGAGCACTCTCGTAACTTCATCACCCATTGTACCACATTGTCTTCAGCACGTGCAGCAAATATATGCCGCTTTTCTGGTTCATCTCTGTAATTACAGGTCATTCAGTTACAAAAATCATAACTAAAATTAGAACATGGACTTGGATTAACATCTTTAAATGTTGTGACCACTCTGATTGGGCATTCAGTTTGTAAATATTCATAGGTATACTGATATTATAATTGCATTAATTCTCAAATTTCAATATATTACTGTCCCCATTACATCATTTGCACAGGTCAGGACTGCCCAGATATTGATGAAATCAAAGGTTTTAAGGAGGGCTATAGAAGAAATAATACAGCAGACTATGGGGCTGCAGTGCCGTTGCATCAAAAGGAGTACTCTTCAAAAAGTCCCAGTTACTGTTGCACCTAACGATAGCCCTAGCACTCCCATGATGAATAAATAAACAAGTAAGACTGAGAAAGTGTTCTTCCCTCTTTACTTTAGTTCACTATGCCACTTTTGTATCACTGAGATGAAATATGAGTTGGGCTGCTACAAAAAAAAATACACAACTTACATAAATGATATTGAAAATGAGAATGGAATGCTTTGTCCATGTTCCATTTGTATTGATGAGTTTTCCAAGACAAACATTCCTGCAGGATTTTTTGTATCAAATTTGCCCATTTCACTTATTTTAAAATAAAATAAGTAATTGTTTATTAACCGAAACCATCTCTCTTTGAACACTGTAATTAATGATATACATATATAAGAAATTATAAAGGCATGACACACAATGAAAATGATATGAATGGGACGAAACCACTTGGTGAGAAAAATCACAATTTATCCTGTTATGAAATATTATTTTGATAGTGTAGGTACTATATTATACAGTGTGACTAATAAATGTCTACATTTAGATGATGATTATTTGTTTCATTAGTCATTACTCATTAGAGTGCAGATCTGCAGAGACAGAACAATACTCAATTTACATGAAAAGTCATGGGAATTTATAGTTTTGCACACTGCTAGTTTTAAAACAAACTTTTTCACACTTGTATGCCTTGAAGGGTTTGGCAGAGGCATGTTCAAATACAATGACTTAAAGATCCTACTAACACAATAAGGAATCACCCTGTTACTACTGTTAACCAGACATTATAATAATATACTGACACCAAGTTGCCACTGAAAATTACCTAGGACACCACACTGGCCTGTGGCATCATATAAGATAATTCAGTAACCATAATAAATAGAATTAGTAACAATTACAACAATACACAGATATATACAAATTTATTAACAGTGACATTACAAATTACTTTGAAGAACCACTCTCTAAAATACCCAAAACTGATGATAAGCCGATAATATACAATTGGAAAATGATGGCTATGGTATGATTTACAAACCTGATGGATTACGATAACTGCCATTAGATATCTTTTTATAATTCAATCTGCCTTCTATTACACAAGGTTGATCGCTCAGTTGAGCGAGTTCACGAATATTGCATTTCATTGGTACATACAAAACAAACAACAAACTTATTGGTAAATACGTAATCTTAACACAAATGTGTCGTTAGCTTGTTTAAATTGAATGGTCTAAAGGAGATTGGAACTATTCATTTTATAATGACTATTTACGATATTTTTAAACTATAATCAGCTCGGCGAACCTTGATCCCTATGACACTGACAGTTATTCCCACGACACAACCTTGTAGTAGCGTCACCGTTATATTATAATCGAATTGGCGGTGTCTAAAAATGATATTTATTAATTTTAGGCAGATATATGCAATTACAATAATATCCCGTTGGAATTATAATAATTATTAACACTTACAAGAAATTATCTCAATCAGACTTTACGTTGACGTCCTGCAAAAGTTACTCCGTTTGGAAGATATCGACTAGTGCGGAAAAGTATCGATAAACAAATATCGAAAATGGAAACGAGTGTACAAAATACATCAATAGAGCACCTACGCTCTTAGTGTCAGATTTATAATCATTTAAGTTGTTTGCGATAATAAAATAAAGGAGATTTAACAAATTTATTGTATATACCTACTCAAATAAAACAAAAGCGGTTTATTTATGATTTTTTAATATACATTAATCTGAATCTGACAATGGTGTCACCGATTGCGTCTCAGACTCGGAATCCGAACTGCAGCTGCTTTCTCCTATGTTTATGATAAACGGCTGGTCTACTATATTGTCGTATCGCACGTCTCGATTCCAATCATCTAAGCATAGCTTTTTCGTCTTTTCAACCACTTTCCTCCAATTGTCCGGAGTCACTTGACTACATGCCTCTTGTAGCAACGTAAGCATTTTATTAGCTGTGAATGGTGGAGTGGTGTTAAGCCTGGCTGCACAACCTGAAACAATAATGGTTTAGATTGAAAATGATGCAAAGTCAAAGAGCGAGATCGGGGTAAGTACATTATAAGTACATAATTTTGTACGTTAAAAGTGTGTAATTGATATAAGCACATGGATAAAAATAAAAATGCAATTTGCTAGTGAAATAAAATAGCTTTAAATAGTACTAGCCGACTAGACAGTCACCAGTGACCTAAATAAAAACATGTTAAAATAAATACAAATCAACCCACCTTTGATCTGCGCCCATATCATTTCGATTGCATTATATTGGCAGTGGTAGGGCGGTAGCCGAATCACGGTGTGCCCTTTTGATTTTGCCATCTCATCCAAGAAATATTTCTTCTTTGTTTGCTGTTTATGAAGGTTCAACAATCTAACTAATTCCTTTTTCAGCATTTGAGTATTAGCTGCCACACCATTGTTTTGCAGCCACTCTATTATTTCGCCTTTATTGTTGTTCGCGGTAGGCGCTTTATTAATTTGCACAGAGTGGTATGGGGCGTTGTCCATTAAAATGTAGTGGGGCTCGTTTAAATTGTCTAATAGTTTTGTGAACCATTTCTTGAAATTCTCAAAATTCATCTCTTCGTGATAATCACTTGTTTTCACGGATTTGAAGGCCCACAAGCAGTTAGGTACAAAACCTTTGGCTGTGCCAGCGTGGCAGATAATCAAACGCTGGCCCTTGCCTTCTGGTGCTTTGGTACAGGATTTCTCTGTGTCGTCTGTCCATGTTTTGGAGACTGAGTGATTGGCGTTGAGCCACGTTTCGTCCAGATAAACCACCTTGTCCCAGTTCTCGATGTTTTTTATTTGTCGTAGAAAATCACACCTCATCAATCCAATGTCCTTCCGCTCCATTATCACTTTTCTTTTGTCACACTTCCCATAACGAAATCCACATTTTTTTATAACTTGTCTGAGAGAAGTGAATCCACCTTTAAATAAATCAGCCGATTTCAGCGACGCTAATAATTTTGTGCAAGTCGGCAGTTCACCTCGAAAATAATAGCCGTAAATATGGTTTCGTATCGCTGCCATGTCGAAATCATCGGGGTTAGTTACGGGTCGTGCCCTATTATGTTTTTTCTTCTTTGGAGTTGATAATTTGTTCTCCTCCATCGACGATTCGCCGAACTTCTCCTTTGTAATTCGGGAAACGGTAGCTTTGCCAATTCCCAAAGCATCAGCAACACGGTCGCGTACGTTGTCAAGTGGCAACAAAGGTCCGCCATTTTGTAGTTCGCGAGCAAAATAGTCACGCAAGCGTACAACAAACTCCCGCGTTTCACTGTTGAGTACAGTTTTTCTCAGTCTTTTCGGCATTTTGAAACACCAACAAACACAAAACAGCAACAATAACAAAAACAGAAAACAACAATAGTAACAAACAAAGGATTCCGTTGACACAAGAAAACACGTGGCGCATACAAGGCGTTAGCACTCGTACTGGCGTAGCGAACTGACAGTACTAGCGTAGTGACAGATCAGATAGTGTTGCTATAACTAAAATTTTAATTCACATTAAAATTATACAGTCCGACCATGTTACCTCTGCATCGGAATATTGGCAACCCCATATACAAATACACGGATACTTGTAAATATAACAAGCATTATAATTATAGTAATGTAGATTATATTTTAAAAACATGTTTATCGATGTGGCTGAATGCAAGTCACGCCTTTGCCTATAAAAAGTTGCGATATATCGACACGACCCGTCACTAGTATGAACTGTCATAGGGATCAAGGTTCGCCGAGCTGATTATAAACTAGTTTTAATGAGAAATGAAATTTTGGCTTGCAATGTATCTGATAATATGACACTGACAGAGTATGACAGATTTATGACTGACACTGACACACCAGTAGCCCAAAGAGGATATAGATTATATTATTTATAGATCATAGATGTATGAATAAATGGTTGCCATCTCGAAATTTTAAGTTGCCGTGTTTTGGGATCTGGATTGCCGTGTTGTACAATAAAAACTACAAAATTTCCGTGTTCGTTTTTATTCATTTAAAATTAGCCTCCCAACCGCGAGGTTATTGATTATATCAACTTGTGTTCATATCTCCGGTCTACTCAACCAATTGCGATATATATATTATAGACAAGAATTCCAAAATAAACATTTTTGTGTTCAGTTCAAGAACTTATTTTTTTTAAGCATCTCCAATGTACAGTACATGAAATATCAATTATCATGAAATAACACCTAAGGTTAAACATGGTATAAAAAAATATATTTTCACACACACAGTCATCATACTAATTTCCTATCGGGCCCTAAATGTCTACTTCCTCACTATCCATGTTAATACTAAACTTTACTCACACACCAAACCTCATTAGTTTAAGTAAATTAAAAGCACTGAAAGTTTAAATGTTCAACAATGAATTTACCTAGCAATTACCATAAACGGTGAAGTATACACGAATCTATGACGAATGCGCGTCGGGATTTCCCTGCGCATAGAGTCATGGCCATAGTATTTTAATAAAAGTAGTAGAAACGACTAGAGTCTGGCTAACGAAAGCTGGCCCCAGAATATTGGCGGCAAATTTAAAAAATACATGCATGACAACACTAAAATCATACTATGAGAATTGGAATAACCTACTTTGATACCTGGCAATTCATTATTAAAAATATCATATATATAGACTGTATAAGAAAATTATGTTAGGGAATATATAGGTGTTGGTATATGAGGTAAATATGGGCAGAATCCGAAAATAAATAGGGAAATAAAATACGATAATATTCCACACATAATAACTTAGTTTTATTCATCATAATCAAAATCAGATTCTAACATTTCAATGCCAAAAGATTCATTCATCACTGTCACTAGTTTCGCTGTCTCTAACATTTATAATAAAACTTTCTAAATTTTCTTCTGTTATTTTATCACGTTCTTTATATTTATTTTCAATATGTATCACATGATCAGTCATTTTCTTCCAATCCTGAGAACTTACGTTTTCAAATGAATCTTTAATTATCTCTTCTAATGCAGCTGTAGTAACTGCAATATTTTTGCTAGCCACTTTACGTTTTGCCAAACTCCACACAAGCTCAATCGCATTTAGATCACAATGGTAGGGTGGAAGTCTCAACACCTCATGACCACATTGATTTAAAATTTCATCAGCTTCATATTTTGGATCAAGCGTATTTCGTTTTACAATACACAACAGCTCTGCTTTCGTGTGGTAGTCCTCATATTGAATTCCATTATCACGAAGCCATTCTCTTATATTACTTTTACGCGTTTGTGTGTTAGGAACCTTATTTATAATTACCGAATGGTAACTAGCATTATCCATTATAATTACACTTGGTTCTTCCAAATTTGGTATAAGTTTTTCATTACGCCATTTATTAAAATTTTCAGCATTCATGTCATGGTGATAATCAGCATTTTTTGATTTAGTACTAAACACTAAGAAAGAGTTTGGTACGGGGCCTTTCTCTGATCCTGCATGAACTATAATGTACCTTTTCCCGGTCGAAACATTTTCAATTGCACCACTATAATCAGCTCGGCGAACCTTGATCCCTATGACAGTTCATACTAGTGACGGGTCGTGTCGATATATCGCAACTTTTTATAGGCAAAGGCGTGACTTGCATTCAGCCACATCGATAAACATGTTTTTAAAATATAATCTACATTACTATAATTATAATGCTTGTTATATTTACAAGTATCCGTGTATTTGTATATGGGGTTGCCAATATTCCGATGCAGAGGTAACATGGTCGGACTGTATAATTTTAATGTGAATTAAAATTTTAGTTATAGCAACACTATCTGATCTGTCACTACGCTAGTACTGTCAGTTCGCTACGCCAGTACGAGTGCTAACGCCTTGTATGCGCCACGTGTTTTCTTGTGTCAACGGAATCCTTTGTTTGTTGCTATTGTTGTTTTCTGTTTTTGTTATTGTTGCTGTTTTGTGTTTGTTGGTGTTTCAAAATGCCGAAAAGACTGAGAAAAACTGTACTCAACAGTGAAACGCGGGAGTTTGTTGTACGCTTGCGTGACTATTTTGCTCGCGAACTACAAAATGGCGGACCTTTGTTGCCACTTGACAACGTACGCGACCGTGTTGCTGATGCTTTGGGAATTGGCAAAGCTACCGTTTCCCGAATTACAAAGGAGAAGTTCGGCGAATCGTCGATGGAGGAGAACAAATTATCAACTCCAAAGAAGAAAAAACATAATAGGGCACGACCCGTAACTAACCCCGATGATTTCGACATGGCAGCGATACGAAACCATATTTACGGCTATTATTTTCGAGGTGAACTGCCGACTTGCACAAAATTATTAGCGTCGCTGAAATCGGCTGATTTATTTAAAGGTGGATTCACTTCTCTCAGACAAGTTATAAAAAAATGTGGATTTTTTTATAACTGTGAAGTGTGACAAAAGAAAAGTGATAATGGAGCGGAAGGACATTGGATTGATGAGGTGTGATTTTCTACGACAAATAAAAAACATCGAGAACTGGGACAAGGTGGTTTATCTGGACGAAACGTGGCTCAACGCCAATCACTCAGTCTCCAAAACATGGACAGACGACACAGAGAAATCCTGTACCAAAGCACCAGAAGGCAAGGGCCAGCGTTTGATTATCTGCCACGCTGGCACAGCCAAAGGTTTTGTACCTAACTGCTTGTGGGCCTTCAAATCCGTGAAAACAAGTGATTATCACGAAGAGATGAATTTTGAGAATTTCAAGAAATGGTTCACAAAACTATTAGACAATTTAAACGAGCCCCACTACATTTTAATGGACAACGCCCCATACCACTCTGTGCAAATTAATAAAGCGCCTACCGCGAACAACAATAAAGGCGAAATAATAGAGTGGCTGCAAAACAATGGTGTGGCAGCTAATACTCAAATGCTGAAAAAGGAATTAGTTAGATTGTTGAACCTTCATAAACAGCAAACAAAGAAGAAATATTTCTTGGATGAGATGGCAAAATCAAAAGGGCACACCGTGATTCGGCTACCGCCCTACCACTGCCAATATAATGCAATCGAAATGATATGGGCGCAGATCAAAGGTGGGTTGATTTGTATTTATTTTAACATGTTTTTATTTAGGTCACTGGTGACTGTCTAGTCGGCTAGTACTATTTAAAGCTATTTTATTTCACTAGCAAATTGCATTTTTATTTTTATCCATGTGCTTATATCAATTACACACTTTTAACGTACAAAATTATGTACTTATAATGTACTTACCCCGATCTCGCTCTTTGACTTTGCATCATTTTCAATCTAAACCATTATTGTTTCAGGTTGTGCAGCCAGGCTTAACACCACTCCACCATTCACAGCTAATAAAATGCTTACGTTGCTACAAGAGGCATGTAGTCAAGTGACTCCGGACAATTGGAGGAAAGTGGTTGAAAAGACGAAAAAGCTATGCTTAGATGATTGGAATCGAGACGTGCGATACGACAATATAGTAGACCAGCCGTTTATCATAAACATAGGAGAAAGCAGCTGCAGTTCGGATTCCGAGTCTGAGACGCAATCGGTGACACCATTGTCAGATTCAGATTAATGTATATTAAAAAATCATAAATAAACCGCTTTTGTTTTATTTGAGTAGGTATATACAATAAATTTGTTAAATCTCCTTTATTTTATTATCGCAAACAACTTAAATGATTATAAATCTGACACTAAGAGCGTAGGTGCTCTATTGATGTATTTTGTACACTCGTTTCCATTTTCGATATTTGTTTATCGATACTTTTCCGCACTAGTCGATATCTTCCAAACGGAGTAACTTTTGCAGGACGTCAACGTAAAGTCTGATTGAGATAATTTCTTGTAAGTGTTAATAATTATTATAATTCCAACGGGATATTATTGTAATTGCATATATCTGCCTAAAATTAATAAATATAATTTTTAGACACCGCCAATTCGATTATAATATAACGGTGACGCTACTACAAGGTTGTGTCGTGGGAATAACTGTCAGTGTCATAGGGATCAAGGTTCGCCGAGCTGATTATAGTTGAAGGACCTTGCCATGACTTCTTAGGCTTGTAGTTTCTATGGACATAAGTCTCATCTACATAAATGATCGGCTTGCCTTCTGCACGTTTTCCTGCTATAGTTCTTAAAAATCTATGTCTCCAAGCAGATATGTCATAGCGTTCTATTAATACAGAACGCTCATTTTTATTCTTTTTAAATTCATAGCCATTGGCTAATAACAAGCGGCGCAGAGTTTCTCTGCATCCGTTAAAATCAATACTTTCTTTTAACTCCACCAACAGTGTCCTCAGTGTAGGAACTTGTTTTTTAACTATATAAAATTCGTTTATCTTGTTACGCATAGCATCTATGTCAAAGTTATCTAGGTTAGACACAGTAGGTTTCCGTGGACGTTTTTTCCTAGTTTTTTCCTAGGTACTCCAGACACCTTCATTTACTGCACCTTCCCTTTTTACTCTTTTTAGTGTTCTGACACTCACTTCTGCAAAGAAGAAATACGAAATATGTAATTAATTCTTGGTATTAGTAAGTAAACATGCAA
The DNA here is from genome assembly GCA_963662185.1 of Eilema griseolum. NCBI lineage: Eukaryota > Metazoa > Arthropoda > Insecta > Lepidoptera > Erebidae > Eilema > Eilema griseolum. The sequence goes on along the minus strand of OY759230.1, from coordinate 20,414,519 downwards.
AGGTTTTTTTCGGCATAATTTCAAAACATCAGTGTATATTAAAAACTTACCAGTCATTGAAGCTATTTCTTCTAAGTACTGATTCTGGGTTATTATCCTATCTTTCTGCTCTCATTCAGTGAGATTTTCAATAGTTCTTACTATTTCATTAACTCCTTCGACATTTTGCAGATTCTCTGTTAAAGAAAGGTAATCGTTTTAAAATTAAAATTCATTATGAGTATACGTAAAACATAGGTGATGTTATTAAAATGAATTATTGGCGATATACGAATGAATATAATTATGTAGTTTTATTCAATACATAGAGAAGCGTAGGTAACTTATTTGGAAGGATACGTAAATTATAAATCAAAATTTTATTAGGACGACTGGATAGGTAGGTGTTTAAAGTATCAAAATAATATTGTCTACTAACCTATGAAATTCAACACCACACGTAGACAATCTTGTTTTTGTTTAAACGCGGCATCACGTTGTTGTTGTATTTCGTTGAACTTGCCAATCATGCAAAACAACATCTTTCGTACACCACTTTTGATAGATTTGTTCATTTTAAGCCGTAATTAGAATTACAATTTACACAAACGCATACAATTTGTAAACAGAGATACCGAACGACAACCTTGTCAAATTGACGTTGACGTTCATACAGAGTTGCTATATAAAAAGTTCGCAAATAATTCCAGGGCCTACTTTCATTAGCCAGACTCTACACTAGTCATAATTACAGAACTTGTTGAGTATAAATCAAATTATGGGCAAAATAGTAATCATTGAATTGCTGTGTTTTAGAACACGGTAATGACCATACTGCCGTATACCGTATTTTAATGCTAAAAAACTCAAATTGCCGTGTAACACGGCAATTGCCGTGTAAATGGCAACACTAGTATAAAATGAATAGTATAATAAATATAAGTGTGACAAAAACAACCCCTTTTCTTTTATCTATACCAAAGAGGATATAAGAGTAAGAGCGCGCAATTCAAACAAAAAATCCGAGCTCTTTTACTTTTTTAAATATTTTAGGACGCCGAAGTAGCTATACGTCTTTTTAGACATTATAGATGGGCTAGAAAATTCTACTTAAAAGTGGAAGGTGGACAATGTCAGACAGACCTAACCTTTGATAACTACCGCCTACTAAACATAAGAATGAAATTAGGTTTTATTACCTACATTATAGGGAACGGTCATAGCCTGGCAGTAAAAAGAACTATTGTTATTCCTCTCCTCTCTTACAAATTTTATGCCGGTTTAGAAAATAGAGCAATGTACAGTTCGATTCAATACGTAGGCGGCATCGTTTAATAGTTCTGCCCATAGCAACTGCGGTAATTCTCTTCTCGCGAAAATCATCGACCTTGCAGACTCCTCTGGGGTTCGATTCTCCCTCTCACTGCAGCCATTCTGACAGTGTAGGGCATGGTTAGCCGTTGTTGAATTACATGGCTGTGTAGATTCTTTCGCATCGCTTAGCTATCGAAAGCGCCTCCAAAGTATACCCTGCAATCTTAATTTCTTGTTGTATTTTTAATTTTTATTAATTTTTAACAAGACACAATATTTGTATTTAGAAATACTGTCTTCGAAGGGACCGTTAACATCAGAGTAGATAAATGTGTGTTATTTATTTTTATTTATTATTTATTGCATATTTATTTTGTATAATTGAAATACAATTTATAAATCAGTATCCTATATGTAATGTATGTATATTCTTAATATTTCTGTGTTATATGTATTTTCTATGCTATTGTAAACTTGTTTTTTTTACCATTTTGTTTCCAATCAATCAAAAATCCCCCAATGGTTTACTAGGAGAAAACCCAATATTGAGTTAAGCTCGCCTTTGTACACCAAGATGTATTTGTGATTGCCTGTTGATGTATTATTTTCTTGTGTACAATAAAGAATTAAAGTATATCAACTACCTACATACTGTTATTGCTCTTTCCCTTGTCCCAAACGGCTTTCTGCGTGACTTCGCATTTTATCTTATCTAGACTTACGTTAATGCCTAACTCGCGTTTATTTTTAATATTTTATTTATATTCTTCTGAATCTGTTTACGAGCCAATGCGATTTACTCGTGGACCCCCCGAGGTAAAAACACAGAGGGACCACGAGACCAGAGGGGTGTCGTGTAATTCACCGAAGGACGACGCCTATAATATCCGAAACACAAATAATACTAAAGGTTTAGTTTTGGAGATTGAAATAATAAAGCTTCAATATAATTATTCGTTTATTTTTAACTTTTAGTACAAAATAAAACTAGTACACAGGGATACATCTCAAACCTAGCATTTGCATGTTGAATAGTCCGAGGCTTACGACGATAAGTCTTCTCATTTGTACTATTTTAGACACTATAACGTCACACAGATTAGCTCATTATTCCCCATCAAAAAATAAAATTAATCAAACTGAATAATGTAATCACTCCTCGAGTTAATCCAATTAAAATACATGTTTTATTGCCGACAATACTCTATTTTCCTATTGATACCTACATCAGATTAGACTTTAAGCTTACTTATCAATATACAAATACATAATTTTGAGGTTTGGAGCGGCATTGATGAGTTTTTCAGGCACAATCAAACCAGTGCACCCCAATGTTTAAAATACACGAAACAACACATTTTAAGCACTGGTCGCTTCACTTTGTATAGTGTCGTACGTGTATTTAAAACATGCTGAAATTTCGCATTTACAGTATAATATTCATCGATCTCAATTAATTAAAATTGCTCAGTATTCATTTATTAGAATCATACAATTTCGCATTTCGACAAAACCTTACCTAACAATAAAAATAGTACACAGTGCACAGTAAGAAAATATACTGTACAAAAATAACTTAAAATTAGAACCGACTTACACGTCCCACTAATTGTCGTCATTAAAAAAAATTGCTCCGTAAGCTATACCTTGAAATTTTTTTTTTATATAAACTTATACCAATTGTAAATTGTGTTTATCTTTTTATTTTCAAGCACGCAATGTCTATTGAAAGTAATTGAAAACTTCTTTTGCTTATGTAGTGCTCTGAAGCACTGGTTCAGTGTAAATTAAAGTTACTAGACCGTGGGTACCGTGAACAGTTAATTAAATTTAGGAGTTAAAAAACAATTTTATCATCACAAATATTCGACAACGGTATTCGATCAGATTTTCTGTAAAATAAATAATCAAACAAGTTATATAGAATAGAATTAGTACTAGCACATAACATTCATTAATCTTAAGTTTTGCAATAAGTTATATGTTAAAGTTTACCCATAAATATTATAGTTCTATCGGTTGATGCTATTTAGATTTGATATAAAATTATAATACTTCATCATTTTAAAACCGGTGTAAACATCAATACATTTTGAAAGTATCATCGCTTGTTGCTTATAATTTAAATTGCGTAAGTTATAAGATATTTTCCAATTTAGATTTATAATTATCTCTTCATAATAAGTGATCATAAGAATCGCGATCCTCAAAATAACATTTATGTTAAGAATCCTAAAGAGCAGACAGTGGACAGTGACAGTGAACGAGATATAGTAGCAAGACGTTAAATGTAATTTGGGTTCCGAGTATAGGTCCCGTTCTTTTTACACCTATTTCCTTATCAGCTGCCACATATGAATGGAGAAATAGTTAAGAAACATGTTCGCGCTAAACGATACATTCCAACTATTTGCGAATGTATTCTATAAAAAATGTCCTCTTTACGTTTCATTGGGTACTTAGACGTTATTTTTAGATATTATGCATAATAAAAGTTACGTTTACACAATAAGTGGTTTGCATTATAGTGTAGACATTTTGCCACTTAGCAACACAAATAATGCGTTTTAGACGACGAGGTAGTTTACCCTAGTACTAGTACACCATTAGATAACTAGAGCAATAAGTCGGTTCCTAAATCCATACGACACAATCACATATTACTTCCAATTATAAATATTTTTACAAATTTTAATTAAGTGCTATATCGAGTGAAAATAAAAATCCGTTATCATTAGTATGAATATCAACAATGACATCATTAACCTCGTAACAACAAATTGCTTACTTTTGTTAAATCTTATTTCTAAGAGGCGGATAATCGTCATGAGCGAAAAAAGTTTACTCCTAAGTTATTTGTGGTGACCTACATTGATGGATTTAAAGCAACTGTTGACTCCCGAACCGAAATAGATATGTTTTTGAACATAAATCCCATAGGTTTATAGAAACAAGTGATTCCTCACTTTATGTATACGAATTCCACAATTTATATTTTTTTGTTATTTACTCGTTTCTTTAGTCTGCAATTACATTGTCTGGCTTACGATGAAAAAGAAATCTATCGTAATTTAAGTTCTATCATTGTATTTCCGTTTCCTTGCTTATCCATAATTAATTTTTTTTTAAATCACTAATTAATCATCAATATTTATAGTAAGCAAGAGAAAGTAATATGTTCAGACTACAGAGTATTGTTCCAAAATATGTATAATTTTTCAAATTGGGAGCATTTTTAGTATAACATTATATAAATATGCTACATATGGGTTGATCAGTTGGGGGGGTATTGGTAGAAAGTTCGTATAATTAGGCACGTCGCCAGAAACTCTTTGGTCCTATGATTATAGCTATGTGTCTAACGAAATATATATCTACATTATGTGCATATTTAGTCGAAGATGTAAAAATATGCTATGGACAGAAATATCATGGAGCTACTTTTTGTCACTCTGATGGAACAAAAGTAATTTGAACTAATTTGTTTCTTGACAGATATTGTTATATTTATTTCTAAAATTATCGAGTTTGACAGAAAAATCACGTTACAGATAGGGTACTGGCATAGCATTACAACTTACACGCTCGTCATTATTACAGCAGCGTCTAACCACTTGAAACATAAAAAATATGTTTCTGCTTCAATTTTCAATTAAAATTTATATTATTCTAAATACATAAAGTTAATGTATACGATCTGTACAAATAATAATAACAATACAACACAAAAAATACAATTAATAAAATAAGAATAAAACCATCAAAATATGGTTACAATACATTATAGAAGCACATGTCGTGATTAGAGCTGCTGTAGCACCAACAAGATTATTATATACATTTAAATATTAATTGGCGTTACGATTTTATACACATCTAGCATCACATTACGACTGCTACTATATATTATATTACATACTATATCACCCTGAAATTTTTATAATTTTAGGTTTTAGAACTTCATAATTAAAAATACGTATCTTGTAAGGAGTTATTATGATTTAGTAATAAATAAGACGCATCACTGTATTGACAACATGACAATAGCTTGTTACACAAAGGTTATTGAGAGATTGATTATTATAAAAAGACACGACTCGATTCTGACATCAGTGTGCGTTCTTTCGCTTAGCTTAGTAAAGTGGAACGAGAACTTATCTAAAATAATTCCCTATAAAAATAGCGTGTCAATTTATACTAGGCAATATCCATTCCTTTTTGCACCTTTAACGGTTTAGGTAAAAGAGCACAGTAAATATATAAATCGTTTTAAAGTTTAAGCTTTTTTTAAGCCAGTAAGTTACAAAAAATGCATGGTGTACTGAATACACCATGCATTTTTTGTAACTTACTGGCTTTATTAGCATTAGAATTTATTTACTTTAAAATCTAATAAACTACTTATAGTCATCATCGAAAGGTTCCTGTGTCGAGATGTGAATACTAATTATTACAAGTACTTATTGAAGATAGAACTACAATGGTGCTTTGTGTATCACAGCGCGATTACCGATCTCGATTATTCTCGATGCTTCTTATTTGAAGTTCGTCCCATTTTTTACAATGATAACTGCGCCACAATTAATATGAAATTTCTAATGCCATAATTCACAGATTACACAAGAGAATTCATATGATCTATTCTATACAAACTCGATATACACGTAAGTACAATATCCAAAATTGAAGATCGCCCAAAGAAATGATTAACATTATTCAGATAAGAGCTTCCCGTAACATCAAAAAACAAAACACATAAAACAACAAACATTCATCAAACGACCGGCGTTAAGATTGATCCGCTGCATCGTCACCGAATCATGTATTTCAGACTCTAAGACCTAAATGAACACATGAAATACAATCTGCCACGGCGCTAAACTCCCGTGGGTGCCGAACGAATCGGCGACATAGAACTACCTTTAAATAATTACACATCTTAAACGTAAAATAAACTCAATAATATACATAATTACATTATATATTCGAAAAAATAACAAAAAATCGACAGTCAACATCCGAGGAGGTTCGGGCGGGGCTACACCGATATTACAATTACGCTATGCGCTCGCGGCGCCTGGGGCAGCTGCGGCGCTCGGGCCGGCTGCTGCGCTCGGACCGGCTGCGGCGGTCGGACCGGCAGCGGCGGTCGGACCGGCTGCGGCGATCCGACCGGCTGTGATGGTCGGACTGGCTGCGACGATCGGACCTAGTACGACGTTCGAGTCTACTGTGGCGGTTGTGTCGTCTGCGGCAGTCGTGCCGACTGTGGCGGTCGTGCCGGTTGCGGTGGTCGTGTCGAGTGTGGCGGTCGCACCTACTGTGGCGGTCGGACCTACTGTGGCGCTCGGGCCTGTTGCTGCAGTCGGACCGGTCGCTGCGCTCGGGACTAAGGCGACTGAGGCGCTGGGAGCCGCTAGAACGCTCGGGGTGGTTAAGATCGCCGGGACGATCGGAGCGACTGGAACGGAGCTCGGCTTGGCTGGGCCGGCCGAGGCGCTCGGGGCGGCTGCAGCGCTCAGGGCGCTAGGGCTTCGAACGTCACATGGGCGGGCGCTCCCAGTCGACGGCGGGCGCGGCGCCGCCCCAGGCGCCCCAGCGCTCGCGCCGGAAGAAGCGCTTCTTGAAGTGCGCGGCCGGCGGCGAGCCGGTGGGGCGCGCCGGCGCCGCGGCCGCGCCCGCCTCCCCGTGGCCGATGCCCGAGTCCGGCGACGTGTTGCACGCCTCGTCGGAGCGGCGCCGCTTGTCCTCCATGGCCGTGGACGCGAACGATATGATCTGGTCGAACCGGAACGCTATCCGGTCCTGCCACTTGCTCTCGTCCACCTCCTCGCCGCCCTCGCCCTCTGCAACGGAGCGGGTGGTGAGTCGGTCGGGCGGCGCGGGCGGCGCGGGCGCGGGCGGCGCGGTACCTGGGCGCGCGCCGTCGGGCAGCTCGTCCACCAGCGGCGTGGACGTGTTGGAGTGCGGGTCGGCGGCCGGCGAGCGCCGCTTGGCGTCGTCCGCGTCGCCCGCCGCGCCGCGCCCGCGCCAGTACTCCGACGCGAGCACGCGCGCCTGCAGGCACGCCGCCAGCCCTGCACGGACACAAACTTACATTACTACACATACATGATTCACACACTAAATTTACATGAACATTAATAGAGATTTCTTCTTCATCTGAAGTTTTCACCTCACAGTCTGGGGTCTGCTTTACGCTTTACCAGTCTAACTGCGGATTTGGCTGAACATTGTGATGAAGTGAATAATATGTGCCAGACGAAGCGACAGAGGTACGAAGTTCGCTGAGTCAGCTAGTATTATATGAAAGGGATTCTCATATAATTTATTATTTATGGATTATTTCAGGAACTCCAAATAATGGCCTTTACAGAATGCCGTAGTCTCTTAAACTGTCGATAAATCATAATCCAGCGATATATATCTAGATTAGATGATGACCAGTTTCCAATTACAATGAAGTCAGAAACGTTAATCCATTTTGGTTATGGAACATGATATTTTTAAGAGCCTAAACCACCATCTCTATAAACGAGCCTACAAAATATCCAAAGCAGTCGAAATGAAACTATAACGAAACTTACCCTCGAGAGGTTGGTTGGCGGCAGAGGGCTCGTGGTAACGCGCGCTCATGTTTACGGCCGCGTTGATGATGCTCTGGTTGGAGATCTCGAGTGTGCGCTCGATCTCGCCGTTGACGAGGTCGCCGATGGTGCGCGCGCCCGGCCCGGCGAGCCGCTCCTGGGACAGGTGTCGCCGGAGGGCCAACTTCGCCGGGGATACCTGCGGGGCCGAGACCACGTTATACTGAGAGGGCGAAGGGTGACGGCGCGGAGACGCATGATCGGACAGCCGGCGGGACTCGGTCAGAGCTCACCTGCGTGTAATCGGGCTGCGGCAGCGCGGCGGAGGCGGAGGCGGAGGCGGCGAGGTGGCGCAGGTCGGGCGGGCGCGGGTCGGCGCGGCGCTCGTAGGGCGGGTAGCGCTCCCGGCGCAGGTCGCGCGCGCGGTGCGCGGCGGGCGGCGCGGGGGGCGGAGCGCGCGCGTAGGCGGGCGGCGCGGCGCCCTGGCGCACGAACCCGTTGGTGTACGGGTGGCTGGGCGCCGCCGGCCGCGTCGTCGCCTTCCTCTGTTCTTGGTCCTCGTTCAGCACAGAGGTTATTATGCTCTTCAACCTGTCCTCGAAATTGATGACCTTCGGCGACTCCTGCACTTTCCCGACCACGTTGAGAGCCTTCTGCAGTTTAACGGGGGACTGGCGATGTTGTAGCCCCGCCGGAGATGGACACGCTCGCTGCGGCTGTGTGCGGTGTACGGGCGTGGAGGCTTTTGGGTATCGATGATGATCCCCGTGTCTGTCGGAGGCGTCTCGCGGGTACCCGTTCACTATGACGTTGGGTTTCAAAATTTTGCCAGCTTCGAGTTGTCGCCCCGTTTCGAGTATCTTCTGAGCGAGAGCCTCCGGATTCTGCTCTTCTGTTTTTCCAATTTCTGTGATCTCTGGCCATTCTTGCGATTTTGACCTTTGGTCTCTAGATTTCCTAGGTTTATTATTAACTGTGTGAGGTTTGACTGTAGCTACCGGTACAGTCGGCTGCGTAACCTTTTGCTCACTAGCCTTCTCTATCTGCATTATTTCGTTCTGTAAATGACCTACCTGTGCGTGTAACCTTTTTCGCTGTGCTAATGTGGCAGATATTTCTTTTAAAATACAATCATGTGTAATACTCTGAGTGATCTCAGCATCTGGGGGTATGTGACCCAGCTGTCGATATTTCTCCGTTATCTCAAAAGTCCTTTGTTTGACGAGCATTGCTTGCTCAGCTTCTATGTTATTTACCTAAAAACCAAATAAATATATAGAAAAATAAAAATATCAACATTGATTCGAGTCAAAATTTACTCAAATTCTAGACGTAGTCATGAGCTGCTGTGCAGGGAGAAGCTTCGCGTTGTTACTAGACATTATCAAATATTTAGCTCATAAGACAGTATAAACAAACTATGTAGTATTTATATTCCGAATGACTCTAAAGTTTGACAACTTATAGTTATGTGATAATTATTATTGAGATAAATTATTACTTTCATAGCTTTCATTTGAAAATACAGCTATGTGAAATAACAATGCTTATTAAAATAAATAACTTTAGTTATTTCTGCACATTAACATATAAATCTAAGCCAAAATTCTTTTGTATCATCATCACCCTGCATTCTCTTCGACCTGTAGATATGTACTACCCCATGAAGTCAGCTTGCTTTGGTATGTTCATAGTAATTACAGCAATAAATAACCGAGACATTCTGCGGTACCTTAGGATAGCACATAAAAAGGAATGAGAATAATATAATATACCTGTGCTTGCAATTTGCTAGCTTTGCTCTGCAGTTCTTTGTGTCTGCCCACAATTTCCTTCGCTTTCGCCAACAAATCCACAGTGTTATTGGCGTGAATACCCAGCTCACTCATTCGCGCTTTCAACAGCGCGACACTATCGCTGATGAGCACACTGATCTGTTTATCTAACTGAGACGCACGAGACTTCAGTTTCTGGTTCCTCTCCTGTTTTAAATATTGTCAATTAAAATTCTATTGATCAGGCAGAAACACACGTAGTTTATTTTATTTTTTTATTTACATACATAGGTATATACATATAATCACTCTTTTTGCCCGGAGGGTTAGGCAGAGGTGAATTAACACCCACATTTCACCAAACATTGAATTCGGTCCCACGTAATAGGGGGTGAGTCTATTGCCGTATTCCGGGCACTATTGTTGACTCGAGCCATGCATCTGAGGCTGAGTCTGGGCTGTATATATCTGTCTGATGTTAAACAGCCCTATCCCTTAGTCGCCTTGTACGACATCGCACGGGAAGATATGGGGTGGCCCAAATTCTACTCTGCCGCAACCACGCGGCGGATTTTTTTATTTATTAATGACAGTAGATTATCTTACCTTTTCTTTATCTATCTGCTGTCTGATATCTTCGGCATATTCTGGCGTGTTCATACGTTGGATGAAGGCGAGATACTGGTCACGGAACATGTCCAGCAACAGTTGCAGACTGTAAGGTGTGTGGGGGGAGCGAGGTATGTCCAGCTCTGAGTGAAGGCGATCAGTCGGTTGTAGCTGTACACCCAAGGCGGACAGGCGCTGTTCTACGCACCCTGGAGGCGGCACCGTTACCTAAATAGTTACACAACAATACTTGAGTATATTCCTCGACGATTATACTTTTCGGTACAGATGGGAAATACTGCGAATTTGAAAAATTTAATAATTTAGGTATATCTAGTGTTTTAGACCGCCTATTGTAAATTTTTTATGTAAATTTACTATTTAACTTACAGTAGTTCTGCAATGTACACTAATAGTTTATAAAGGGGTGAACAGTATGGGACCACTACGCATCTTTACAATGTATACAAGACCAAAACACAGCCATAGATAACAATTTCAGAGGTACACAATGTAATAAAATCAGAGGTACACAATGTAATAAAAAAATTAAGTTTCTGCATTTGTGTGTGCTATTCGAGTGTAGTTCATCTGGGGCCTGGATTAATACACGGTACGGGGGAATCGAGTCCGTATTTATTACTTATTCGGCAGAAATGACAGCAATGACACGTGTTAAAAGATAATGCATGATTTCTATTGAATATTAAGAGGCACTTGCAACTGCTTCCGTATAGATTAGGATCTAGACATAATGATAGCAAGTAAGTACTGCATAGATTGTGTATAGGGTAGTGTAAAATACTCACGGCGCCGTTGTGTAAAGTGGAAGCTAGCGTGGTGGAATGCAGCAGGTCGAGGCCGGCGATGGCGGCCGGAGCGGGCCGGCGGCGCTTGGCTCGCGCCGCCCGCCGTCTAGCCCCGCCCGCACTCGCGCTGCGCTTGCTCGCCGGCCGGCGGCTGCGGTCTGTGAAGAACAGATGGTCACATTAGGCAACGGGAACTAGGGTACTGTCATGAAATTCGAGCCAGCACGAAACACGAGTTTAGTCAGGTAGGTGTCATGAAATCACTTCGTTAGGCTTTAGGCCGGAACCACAGAATACGGAACGCCGATGTGTTATGGTTACATCTTCAGATCCTATTTCAGGATAAAGATAGTCTAAGGAAACAGATTGCCCGAAATTTATATCCGCAAATAGCGATGCTTTATGGTAGTCCTACTGATAATGTGTAAGTATTATGTTACGGAAGTCCAATATTATGAGATACAGTAGCTAGTATTTCAGTGATAACAAATAATAGTAATAATACACAATGATAATGAAACACCTACACTTAGACCAGTGAAATATTTGCACTGTGCAAAAATTAAACTCACGACCTTCGAGGTATAAAATAGCAGTCGAATACTCTACCGGTTGGTCACACAGGTCGTTGACTTTGATATTTGACTAATTGCTTCGTTCGAGTAGTCAATAATTGAATAGGTAAAAGTTTTATTGTATTTTATTATTACGTGCAAATTATTAATTGCTTTTTATTCCTATCACACTAGTTAACTTGTATTGGTGCATAAACACGGACATGTAACCAATCGAGCAAGGCCAAGCATACATTGCATTTAGCTAATCATCACATCACACATGTACACTACGTATTCACATGTGTTTGATAGCTGCAATGTACATGATCCGGTATTCTATGCATAGAATATTATATAGATAGCAATGTATTAAATACTGAGTGCGCAGCCGGCAATGTATGAAATGTTATCAAAAATATAAAAGATGGTTATAAAAAAATCAACCACGAAGGCTAATGCGGGAGCTCCGCCTCCACCTTAGCATTCTAACCTATATCTATAGCATAAATTGCCCAGGCATTGTATAGAATGCCTTCAATATACAGATTGCCGGTAACGTATACATTATTTACACCGTGTATTCATTTATGTTCACATCGTTCAGTTTGACTTCTTAGTCTAACATTCAGAATTCAGACATTTTATCGATACAATCAAATAAGAAATTCCTAACCATTCGTCATATATTTTAAATCTCAACAAAATATAGAAAGCATATTTTTTCGACAAATTAATATTTACTTGAGTCTGATGAGGAAGCCCAAGGTGCACCCCATTCGCGGGGCGCGGGTTCAGGGCCGGGCGGCGCGTCGTCTGTACCGCTAGACTCCTCGTCGCTTTCGTCACTAGACCGTCGCACCACGCGGCGTTTGGTCACCGCAGCGCGCGCTCTCGTCCTACCGTTCTCACCCCTATATGACAGTACATAAAAACATTCAATTCGGTCTCCAGGTCAAATGCAAATAAGTTTGTATATAACCAATTTTAAGAGTTTCAGAAGTGTGTGTTTCTAATTTCTATGCATTGTTAACTATTAGGTATGTTAAACGGATTGAGACCTGGGATGCAAAAGCATCTTTTATGTTCGAATCGTCTCTGTGAAAGCAAAGTTAACAACCAGAACGAGATTTTAACCTGCGATAGTTCGATGATAATTTCAATTATCCAGAGAGAGCTTCTGAGAGAGCCTTCAATATCTTAAGATTATTATATCTAGTTAATTGAATCTGATATCTACGTTGTTAATGAATGAGTGTCATTACTAACCGGACAGGTCTAGATCGCGCCACTTTACCCCGTCGTTCAGGCAGCGAGCCAGTGCTGTGGTTGCTATTACCGTTGAGCAGGTCTGGCGTAGGTTGTCTCGTTGGCGGTGCACTCAGGTTCCGCTTACTTCCCTCGCCCTCCTCACACCCATTATGTGACCCCTGTAAAGTAGACGTTATATAACGAACTAGTTACACATGGGTTAGCAAACAGTATCTGTAATACGTTTATAATTCAATATGACTTCAGATCAGAAGCAAAAAATGTACCTGTTATTGGGAGCAAAATATAAAAAGCCAACATTGTCTATCATGTTTTTAGATGTGCATTAAAATCGTATTCTGGATTAACTTTCAAATAGGCGACTAAATCACAACTGTTGTGATAACCCAAGTGAGGAACAATGTGATAAGGGAATATAAGATGTAGTGACAAAGTTAGATGGTTCCGATACAGATAGGATGGAGATTATGGCTAGAAGATACATTAAAGAAACAGTTCCTCTCCAATCACAGATCTAGACGCACGTAAGGCGATGAGTACGAGGACGTTTTAAGGGAAGGTCAGGTAAGAGTATCCGCAACGGGTATAAAAAAACGATGAGAAAAAAAGTGCAAGTAGCGAAAGGGGTATGTCAAGAACAAGAATATTCATCATTTTACATGTACCAAGAAAAACGCAAGATTTCAAAAGCCACTATTATGAAAATTAGAGATGCGTCGAGTACTAGTTTATTTTTACTCAGTAAATTTCAAGTCAATCACACTGAATTCTTCCCAGGTCATAATATTAATATCACTAAATCTGTTTTGTTTGCTTTTTTAATTTTTATATGCCTGGTTTTGAGTTTGTAATGCTTGAATAAAACTTTTTAAATTATATTATCGAAGATATAATTTACATTTTTCCCTTTAGGTTTATCTCAAATAGTTGCTTTTTTCTAATAGTGATAACACAGCCTTCTAATAGTATAATCAATCCTAACTTATTTCTTGCATATAACATAGTAAGCAAATGGTAAAAATGTTTATTGTGTGCGTGATGCGAGCGTCGAAGTATTGCTAGTGACCAAGTTTACACCTGCTCACGCGCCTAATATCTACGTAAACCAAACCGAGCTGCTCGCCAGAGTATTCGATTCGGTGAACATAATACCGAGTAATATCCGACACTCGGTTAGGTATTCAGTAAAACTTGTACTCGGCGCATCTTTAAAGAAAATAATGTGTGACATAGATTATTAACTGAGTATCTAAATATTCTCTAATACTTATTTATTATAAGGTGTAACAAAATCAACTCTCGGAACTTTGTGTGGCTGGTCAGTATCAGTAACTATGCCCGAAAAAATAAAAAAATGTTATTTTTTCATCATTTTGTTTTCGTTTTTTAAAAAGTATGTAATTTTTCACTTGATATTTAATATTAAGTTCATATTCTATCTAAATCTGCAAGGCACTCGTCGCTCGAGGCTCGATGCGCACTGCCCACTATTACTACGATACGACTATCGTATCGATTTGGTACATCGATGTGATATCAATCTTTGCAATGGATATTTGATTTGGATAAATCACCCTATATTTTTTTCTTTTTTCGTGAACATATTTTCGTATACCAAGTAATCTCACTGAGTTCGGAGACTTAATTTTATTACACCGTACATAAGTACCTCGGAATACAGCATCACCCTCGGGCAACGTAATATGACGAAATGTGGATGTGAAATATACCTCTGCCTAGTATCCCTTCGGAGAAATACAGGCGTGACATGCTACATAAAATATGTATTTAGACAACCTGAACGAAAAGAGAAGAATATAAGAAATTGGTTGGCAATAATCAGACCACAGATTGACATAGACTTCTAAACATATAGTATGATATATATTAGTAATATTATTGAAATAATCTCCTCGTGTTTATATTCTTTAACGTGTATAATATTTACATTTAGTTTCTAGATAACCACTGACCCGTATGACGTGATATCGAACAGTTTCCGGGTTAAAAAGCTTTAAGTATATTAAAATAAATACAATAAATTTCCATGTTTTAACGCTATTTTCATGTGCATAATACTATTATAATATTGTATACTCCATTCGGTTAGGTACTTAAATAAACGTAAACAATGATGTGTCTTATGATAAGTTATAATAAAAAACTCAGTTTATTAGTAATTTTCTGTTTTGAAACTAATTTTAAAGACTAAAAACCGAACGGTTTGTACAGTTAGTTGGCCTAGTTTATTTGTTTAATATTTGTTTTTATAAAAAATCGCTACAAATTTGTTTACCTTTACTTAAATAACTAACCCAATGGAGTATGGGACATACTACACGGTGGTATCTAGACCCAAACTAAGCATAGCTTGTAATAAGGGTTCTGGAATGTGGATAAATATATATATATATATACATTGTATATATATAAAATGTATATAGATGCATTTTTTGTACATACATAATATATAGATTTATATATATCACGATCGGGTCCAGTAAAAAAAATATTATATGAGATAGAAAGGTGTCAATGAAGTCGGTCAGATAAATCAGCCGATACACCTACATTGCTCACTTGACGCGTTATTAGAAAATACACAATAAACATAATTATTATTATACAGCAAGGCTAGACCTGTAGTTTGTAACTATTTGGCAACCTCGACAGTGGGGCGAATTTTGACAAATAATGTGTTATTGTTAAGTAATCGTTTATAATAAAAAGTTATAGTGATTGGAACAGACCCTTTTGCTGACCTTGAGTTTCGGATTTTTCAGTCTTTGAAAATATCTCTCCAATTTGGTCCTATCTATAATGTGTAAATAGTAAGAGACTGGTTTGCCCGTCCACGATACTGATCCTTTTAGCGGTGACATTTCGCTGACGTGCATGATGGTCCCAATGTCGCTCAGATTCCTGTCCGTTATCCTGAAGTTCAACGGGCAGAAGCTTTTCGACGAAACAATTTTAGCACCGTCTTTTAAATCAGCGAATCTTTCCTTTAACTGATGATCTACATGGGGACCGAATGCGAAGTTATTCACAAAAACTATTGTAGCTGCATTTATTTTTTCTCTATGTTCATCCAACAAAAAGTCGCCTTTTATTAATTTATACTCTCCAAACTTCTTGCCATACCATCTCATCCACGTTCTAAAATATGAGTCCATGCTCTGGAAAGTGAAAAAATAAATGATACATGTATGTAATTGTCAGAATAAGAGCACAAATAATAAATTTATTAGTTCTGTGAATAAGATAATAATTTAAGAATCATTTACCTCAGCATATTTGCTAGGGACTTCCGCCTTTTCTACTCCGAGACACTCGCGGCAAGGTGTAGCGGCCGCCATTTGTAGTACCACCTGTCCCACGCCGGAACCCAAGTCCACGAACACATCTTCCGCGGTTATGTCAATTTGATCGATCATCTGACACACCAACTCGTACGATGTTTCGCCATATACCTAACAATATAGAACATACATGAATTATTTCGTCCTGGAAGGAGGTGCCCTTAAACTTCCCTAGTATGGAAACGAGACTAATACCACCAAATTATTCCATTTACGTCACACGAAACAGTGACGTGATTGCTTATAATTTTCAATCGAAAACAAACCGGACAGTACATTTTAATTAGTAGTCAATCGAGGTGACGATTATGTTGAACATCTGTACAGCTGTGGCCACAGCTTGAAATAAAATCCGTTACGAGTGTGTGCGGTCGTTCTATTAAGCCGATTTTGTCATTTTTGTTTTAAATAGTAGTTGATGAAATCGGCACACAATTTGTTATCATCAATCATTTAAAATAGCATTTCATCATTCTCAATTTTCCTTCTCGTCTTACTTACTAACTGATTATGTAGAAAATAAAAACCGATAATACTAACCTCAGGTGAAAAGGGTTCATATTGGTTCAGTTTATCAGGGTCGGACACTGCTTGGTTATAAGTTTGCTGTAGTATATGTTTTAGCAAACCTCTTGATGGATACTTGTTCAGCCGCTGTGCTGGTAATGATGTACCCTTTTCCTATAAATAATAGAATAAAATATAATTATTTTCAATTTTAGAATCAGTACAGTAAATGCACAAAAATCATTAAATCTATACTAACACTATAAAGAGGAAAGATTTATATTTTTGTATGTATTGAATAAATTCAAAACTACTGGACTGATTTCAAAAATTATTTTACTATTAGAAAGCTACATCATCACTGACTAACATAGACTATATTATATTTAAAATAAAAATAGGAATCCTTTCTAAAACTCCAATAAAATAACCCATGATGTAAAAAAAAACCTTAAAAGTCCTTATATCGCGTACGCTGCGAAAAATATTAATGATAGAACAAAATAATATATTACAAAAATGTGTCTACAATAATGTCTGCGATAGCATATA
This sequence comes from Eilema griseolum, assembly GCA_963662185.1. Lineage (NCBI taxonomy): Eukaryota > Metazoa > Arthropoda > Insecta > Lepidoptera > Erebidae > Eilema > Eilema griseolum. The sequence continues at coordinate 20,397,199 of OY759230.1, read as the reverse complement.
TGTCTATCTCTTAAGGATAACTCATAGTACCATTTCTATCTTTTACAAATTAAAAATTTGAAAGATATCGCGATTTATAAATTACGCATAAACGAAATAAATTCAAGCGTGGCTGATAGAAATACTGATCAAAATAAAACCATGTTATCTTTTCTTTTTGATTAATTCTTTTCCAAATAAATTATTTTGGTATCAAGACTGTTTCAACACCTGTTAATTACTTTTTAAATTATAGAAATCGGACGTGCCATTCGAAAAATATTATGAAATTTTAAATATATAGTCAATAAATCCGGTGGATTTTCATACATTATATGAAAACGATGAAATTACCGGCATGGGTATAACGAGAGTTCGAAGTATGTCACAACTGAAACCGGGAAAGGTCAGCTGAACAGAAGGTGCAGTGGGTGCCTTTCTTATACCACTTAGGTGGCAGATAATCACACGGTTCACCTGATGGAAAGTGGTTACCGTGGCCTATGGACGTGTGCAACACCAAAGGAATCACACTCGCGCTGCCGACCCTGTAAGCACAAGAGTTTTTTTTTGTGCCGTCAGTGTAGAAGACAAAGCATTGTCCTGCTTTGTCTTCTTTAGTTTGCCCACCAACAGCACAAAAGCTCTCCCGAGAGCTATGTCTACCGTAGTCACCGCCTAGAACACAACACGAGGTTATTATGGTCGCGGTATTCTGTAGGGCCGAGGTACTTCCCCAGTCGGACTGCTCAATTGAACGGAAATACCGACGTGTCCTACTTCCATAAAACCACACACTGGGCACCCTGGGCAACGGAGACAGTAGCACCCCTATCCCAGGAAAGATGCTACCGCCTGCGGCAAATACTGGCTGCGACGAGATTGGCCCTGTAAAGGGCTGCTAGAAGGCTTCCCACATGGCCTCCAGACTACTAGAGGGCACAGTGGAAGTCAGGCAAGGGGCGAGCTATCCTAAGACCTGAGACGGCGCACGGTTTTAGTGGTGGATTAAAAATGTTTACAAGATCAAAATTCCACGCGGACGGAGCCGCAGGCAACAGCTAGTGTATAAAATAAAATAAGTGCATCAGGTAGGACACGGCGGTATATCCGCCCGATTGAGCAGTCCGACTGGGGGAGTACCTCCGCCCTACAGAATACCGCGGTTATAATAACTTCGTGTTGTGTTCCCAGCGGGGAGTAGGGTAGCCAGAGCTCACTGGAGAATTTGTGCCGTCAGTGGGAAGACTAAAGGCTTGTCCTGATTTGTCTTCTACTGACGGCACAGAAACTCTGTACTTACAGGGTTGGCAGCGCGACTGTGACTCCTCTGGTGTTACAGACGTCCATAGGCCACGGTAACTACTTTCCATCAGGTGGGCCGTGTGCTTGTCTGCCAACTAAGTGGTATAAAAAAAAAAAAAAATATATATTTTATTTATTGAGAGAAAAAACCACTGCGCCATGTTTTTTTATGCTACACAACGTTATCTATACCCGCAGTAAGCGTGTGCTATGGAATCACAGATAGATTGCAATGTCGCCATTCTTCTACGCCCTATGCGGATGAATATTGTCAACGTCAAACATGAATACCTACCACACGGCCTCCTTTGAATATCCTATTCTAATATCCTATTTAGTATATCCTATATAATTTCAGTATGAAACTTCAAAGTGACGATGTCGGTATAGCCGAAGACTTAGGCTGGAGGAACTGAAGAGGGTTTGTTACTATGTTTATAGACAGGTGGTCAAGTTCTGCCGTGGTTTTTAGTGATTTAGTTACAATTTATAAGTACCTGGTCCTCCGGTAACAGACACTAGCCGTGAACACCGTATGGTTTTCAGGTTCTTCCATTTTAACAATAGAGTTACAATACAACAAATAACAAAATTATTTTTTGACTATTTATAGAAATATATTTCCGGATAATACAACACGTGATTGGAACTTACGGTGTCAATGTACCTAACTAGAGTCATGAAATTCCAATGGCATTTGAAATATGTATAATATCCAGTTGTTGAAGGTTACAAAATAATCAGTGTTGTTTTTGAATTATAAATAAATCAGTATAATATAATACCGTTAACACATATCACTCAATGCCTTTAGGTAGGTTTCACTGTTCAGAGACCGACAAAATTATAATAATAGAATATTGACTAATGCATGACACTCGATTATGTAAGTAGGCTACTAATACGTAGCAATAAAATTCTCTAGTTTATGAAACTGTGAGCTTATTACAAGTATAACTTAGCCTTGACATTGCAAACATGGAAAATGACCGATCGATGCAAGCAAATGCGTCATTTGAGAGCAATGTCGATGGCCTTGAGTCCGATTCGCGGTTCAAGGTTTAATAAACGTAGCAACTTATAAGTACCTACCTGCTAGCTTGAACTTTAAGTTAGAGGTCAATAACATTTTACATTTAAACACGTTGAAATCTTTGATTTTTTTTTATAAACGAAAAGACACTGAGTAATATATCTACCTATATACCTTAATTTAAAATGCATTTGTTTTTACTGTTTTCTTAACAACTCAAGAATGACCTCTACAATAACTTGCGGTATAACAATAAAATATAATATAAGGTACATTTCAATAGTATGTGTAGTAGTACTGTTATTTATGCTGTGGTGTAGTATAGAAAAAAAATATTTACTAAAACGATTGACACGACTCTTGCGGTCTCAAATATCAATCTTAATCGTATCTCTCTATCTTAATATCTACTTATAAATGTATGGTTTACCCTATCTAGGTACATACATATAAGGTAAAAAGTAGAACACAATTCATCCCGTTTTGTAAACCAGGTTACGTTCAAAACTTCTACTTTGAGAGCCCGAGGTCCACTTTCTTATCTCCGAGACTTCGCACAATCTTCGACATCCCTGGTAGTAAAACCACTAACACGCATGACGCATGTTATATAGCGAGTAAAAAACTGCATAAAATCAAGTTTGTTACGTACGGGAGCCCCTCATAAATATTTTTTTCTGTTTTAGTATACATTGTTTTAGCGGCAATAAATTTACATTATCTGTGAAAATCTCAGCTATCTAGCTATTATAGTTCATTAGATAGAGGCTGGTGAAAGACAAACAGATTGAAATAAAAATCACGTTCGTTCTATGAGAGCCTCCCTACAAAAAAGAAATCTATTTTTAGTAGGTATTTGCTTTTATAGTGGCAACAGAAATACATTATTTGTGAAACCTCAGCTATCGTGGTTTATTAGATTTAGGCTGGTGATAGATAAAACGATAGTGATAAAAATAAAGCTTGTTCTTTGAGAGAATGTTCTGTTTTTAGTATTTGTTGTTATAGCGGCAACAGAAATACATCATCTGTGAAAATTTCAGCTTTCTAGCTTTCAGGATTCATGAGATACAACCTGGTACAGACAGCGAAGTCTCAGTAATGGGGTTCCGTTTTTACCCTTTGGTTACGGAACCCTAATAGGACCAATGTACAATGAACTTTCAATTTTATTTACTACCGTATATGCAATTTGCAATACTCAACAACGAGATTGTCGAGTGCAGTCGTGACCTTGTTGTGGGATCTTTTATATTATAAAGCATTTGTTTGTGCTGTGAGTATTCATTCATACACGATAAAGGTCTGAACTAAACGCTTTTAGACTTTTAACTCTCTCTCTCTCTCTGATGTATTTTGATATCAGTTATGAATATAATAATAAACAGTAGTAAAACGGTGCCATGCGTATAACGTGTCCCTATTTAAATCAAAGGAGGAAATGAGGTCAGGGGAATCTGCCGAGTTTGAGAAATCAATAGTAACTCCCTAAACATTGCGTCCCATTCTCATCACTCAGAAATAAAGGCACTTGTCTGGCCTTGTTTAGGTAAATAATAATACATTTATAATCAATTTAAAAACCCTTAACTTCCAATCAATATCGTATTTGTAAAAACAAATATGATAAATTATACTTTTGATATTGACATCCCACTATTACCTATATAAATCTATACGACGATGCAGGTTAGATATCTCAGACCAGTGGTGATGCAATAAGTTCTCATGAGCAAGTCCGCAGCCCCAACCAGTACTAGGCGCTAAGATATTGCGTCATTCACTCTGTACTTACTTGGTGAAAATTAGAAAGTGGCCCAGGCTAATTCAGCGCGTGTGGTAACATACGGTTCAATAATACATCAGGGGCATCAGGTAATTTCTGTAGTATGGGAAATATCGCAATGTAAAACCATTTTACATGCTTTTTAACCATCCACATAACCCTAAGAGAGGTTCAGATGGAAAGGTTCTTTCTTAGACGTCATAATCATTGCACATCTGTGTTTTACTACTAATTGCTAATTAAATTGACGAGTGCCAGTGACGACTAATAAATAATATATTAAAATCTTACTGTCTGTCGGTTGTTATTTTGCTGTCTATAATTTCTATACGAGTAGTTCTGTAAACAGTAGATCCCGCGCGTACCCTTTGCCACATTTTTCTGGTAGCATTAATCAAATCTAATCTCGTATCCTTAAAAAACGATACGTATCTTTTTATTTTATAAATATGAAGATCGGTAAATTCCCAAACATCATTTTAAATTTATTCAACATACTTACATACATACATATAATCACGCCTTTATCCCCAGAGGGTTAAACAGAGGTGAATTAATACCCACATTTCACCAATCATTAAATTTATTAATTACGGGCATATTACATTGATTAAAGAGATTCGAAGTGTGAAACTGGGGAGGGAGGGTCAGAATTTCACGTGAGTGGAGCACTGGCAACAGCTAGGCTTGAATACATCTATATAATATGTAAAAGTATGTTGTGTTGTTACACTATTTATACATCAAGAACGGCTGTACAGTTTTGGCTGAAAATTTGTGGGGATGTAGCTTTGAACCAGGAGACGGTCTTCCTTTTCATCAATTTCGACCTTATAAAACGTGGTATATCAAAAACGTATCTAACTTAGAATTACAAAACGCAAATGACATAAACGTAATTTTGTCTATTGTTAAGCATGGCTGAAAGTTTGATAATTATAAATTTTAACAGCAATCAACAGTACTTAAGTATTAATTTGTATTCTGTTTGAATAATCATTAATAATGACTCGACCAAGACGATCATATCTTTCCCAACAAAGCAGTAATGCAAGACGGATATGAAACATTGCGAATGAAAGGACTGAAGAAGAACAAGAAGTTTTTATTTCTTTTCATAAAAAAAAAATAACTTAATAAACTACAAAATCTGCTTATTATTTATTGCCTCTAAGGCGGAACAGAGTGCGCCAGTAATATGATAAAATTACAATTCCTTTCTTTGTTGACAGAACTTAAATGATAGATCCGAATTTTACTAAATATTATTTGAGAGAGTTAAGTCAATAATATAATGTATAATTAAAAGCACTAAACAGTATAACTAAAAATGCCACTGGCGGAACCGACAAAAAAAGGCTATGTATTAAAATTGAAGAAACTGAATAGTACAATCTAAACCGCCGCTGGCGCAGCCGAAAAAAAAGGTCATTAACACTGCGTGAGACATTCGCGTTCGCTCAATAATACGGTCAACGCCCCCGCAAAGTAGCCCGCACTGAGACGTTCACTATTACAATGAGATTCGCAGTCAAATCGCTGTTAGCCAAATATATCTCTAAGCTGAGTTAGGAAGTGCTCCCTACGTCATATCAGCAGACTGCTTATAACAACTATTGTGCGTAGGTAGGCACAATAGTTGTTATAAGCAGTCTGCTGATATGACGTATACATTACATTTTTTATTATCAAGTTGCATTATTTTTGTAAATGAACAATGAACCATCCTCTGAATCCGTGATCATTGTTCATCTTTCTAGATTGTATTTGAATTTAATACATTAATTAAATCTGCATCCAAAGAACCAAATAATAAGTAGATATTTTTGGATGTAACTGAAATAGACGAATAATGGATATGTATTGTCATAGACCTCGTAGTAAAATTATTATAGCGATCGTTGTAATTTCTCACACATTTTAGTAGTTCAAATTCGCGTTAAAGCCAGATATCGAACAGAGTATCTTCATTCACGTTCACGCTATTCGATCGAGCTTCAAAAATGTTTGTAGGTATATTAATGGCAAGGTCATGACAAGATTGTATCGCAGATTCGTGCGATGATCGCATTTTGCCTTGTTTTACCTTTAGAACGAGACGCCCCGACACCACAAACATTAAGTAGATTTTACAAAGTGTTTACACAGTATTTTAACTTAGATTATGCTATCATCTGTGTGATATTTTATTGAGTTTGAAATTATTTGATTTTCATATTATGTACATATATCTTCAGGATAAATTATTGCTTTTATTTGATTATACAAAAAAATGTGTCACTCACTTTACTTATCATTTTCATTATCGTATTATATATTTATGTATGGGAATAATGTACAGGTGAGCGAAATAATGTATAGGTTATTGTAAAAAATAATAATTGCAGCAGTGCCCAAAATCTTTTGCTCCGAAACTATAAAATCAGCGTGTATAATACTAGTGGGACTGGAATGGGCAGTGTGAGACTGGGAGATCCTCACTAGATATCACTAAACCTACTGCTTGATTAATGCAGACACCATTGAGACTGGCAGAGAATGTCTACGGCATTAAATCCGCCAATGTACATCGTGCATAAAGTATAAATAAATAAATAAAACATTGTGTTTAACACACGGGAAAATCTCGAAAATCTCGTTATAAATGTACATTTTAAATTTTTTTTAAATAGTCTATTTTATTTTTAGGACGCTGATAAGATATACCTAAAACAGTGTCACACTCGCTTAGAAATTATAATTATGGTGCTGAAACTTCAGAACTTTAAATGATAATTATGCAAATTTGTCTCTACACATACAATATGCATAGTCCACGGCTAAGTCAATAAAAAAAATTCTATCTGTCCATATTGGTGTGTTGAAAATTAGCTAGGCCAGCAAGTTCTCCATATCTTAGTGAAAATGGTATGCAATGATGTGTATAAATAGAGTTAGCCTCGCGCGGCGTCTGCGGACATCGATCGTTGCGTCCCCGCCGCCATCTTGGCCCTCGTGTCTCCCTCCTGCAGCCCGCGCCCCACTCTCTTGTATTGCCCCTCACTGCCCCACATTCACCGCACCGTTTCGCACATGCTAGCTCCACTACACGGTATGTCCGCTGTTTCTAGCTAGCTGACTCAACATTTGGCTTAAGAGTTTGCAGCTCTACAAAAATAAACATCCTCAAGGAGATAATTGTATTCCGCGTTCCCACTTTGCTAGTTGTACAATGTCGGTACTGAAATAAGTTTAAAATAAAACTTCATAATTACTGTACTAAAGCACAATTATACTAATTGTGTCCCTCAGTCACCATGTTAACGACTGTTATCATTTATCATTATCAATCATATCAGTAATAATCATCGCTATCCGTTCAATGGCTATTTATTAAACTCATTTTGAACAGTATTTTAACTTTTTTAACATAAAATAAATTAAGTCATGAAAGAGGAAGCATTAACTCCATTATGTAATTCATAGTACGAAGAAGAATATTTTATGGAGTCTAGAAATAATAACAGTTTAGATGTTTTTAGGTCCTTCTTTTCGGATTAGCCAGCTAGTCAAAAATGTTGTCAAAACAGTAAAATCAGTTCACCAACAAACTCAGACAAAGTTTTATTTCACCCAAACGGCACTTTCAAATTTACATACCTATCATCAATTCATCATACACACAGGACTGTAGCTATACTCAAAAAGGCCAAAGCACTTTCGTTTAATAGCCGAATAAATTAATTTATCAGATCTATAAAAGTTATTACTAAAACCAGTCACCAACATGAATATTTCGTTGAGCTGCAAGTTCAATGTCAGGGGTGCATTAATCGACACAGATTGTGTTTATTTTTATCGTTGAAGGTAACTTGTTCTACCTGAATGATATTTGGTCATTCATAATGATGTAACACGTGCATTAAATTTTGATTCATAATAAAAGCATTTTGCACGTTGTCGCTTTCTTTTCTGACGATAATACGATCGCATGCTTTACGTTTTCCTGGGCAGTCGTGGGGTGCAAGCAGGCCACGATTAGGTTCTCTGAATTCCTTTAGACAGGTGGATAAGGTCTGACATACCTAACCTTACACGGGACTGAGTACTTCATCATCTCCCTTAGTCACTCTAAGACAGTCTTCCGGCCAAGCCATCCAACCAGGAATATTTAGTAAAGAGTAATAGTAACCGTAAGAGTTAATATTATACTCGTTAAACCCTTCCGCTAAGCTAAATTGATTGCATGAGGGGTATGGTAATGTTAACAATAATGCGGCATGCTGGTTGCGGCAGGTCGGATGGTACCTATATGTAGCCTGTAAGTCGGCACGTGACAGCGTCCACCTGGAAGCGCATTACGATCAAATTTTTACCAAGATTTACCTTCGTAGAAATTAAATCGTAACGTATAGCAATCATAAACGTATCTTTCGATTGTAACGTAGGTATATCTGACTGCTCAAATATAACGGCATTTATAAAATCGTAGATTACTTGCAATTATTTTATCTGCTCGATATTCGTTCAGAAAACATAAATTCTTATTGTTAATCTAAGAAACAAGATTCGTAATTGTAACAATAGAGTACGATTATATCTTACCAGAGCGACGACGGAGTCGATGGCGCGGTTGAAACGGTCGCACAGGGCTCTCATGCTGTCGTAGGAGTGAGTGTCGTAGTCGCACAAGATGTTGTTTTCCAGGGCAGCCTTCATGTCGGGCAAATCGTCGCACACCCACCTGTCAACAAATTAGTTCGTTTACCTTACGCAATTCGACATAGAATATCTAAATAACTAATTATAATACAAATTATACTAGCTGTGGCTCGCGGTTCCGCCCGCGTGGAATTTTGGTACTGGCAACTTTCTTTCATGCGGATATTCCCTCGGACACCGTCGACCTTCGGAGGTGGTTATATCGCACAGAGCCGGTGTATAAAATTGCCTAAAGCTTATCAATCGCTCCCGGCTGGCCCTGGACCATCTACGGGTTTAAGATGGCCTCCTCAGGTGTGAAGGGGAACTTCGCGCCACTGCACCGGCGGGGTGCGTGTGGGAAGCCTTCGAGCAGTCCTCTACAGGCCTGGGGAGCGGTGCGTCAAGAAAAATATTCTTGCCCTTACGTAGTACCTACTATTATCTCTTCTGTGCCCCTGTTTCTTATGATGTAAAACGGCACTGCAGATTAGCGGTGCCGTGCATCGTGGCATAGTTGACTCGCGCTGAGTCGCGCCGCACCGCTGCAGTGTCGCACTAGTGCGGTTTGACCTAAAGGTATGATTCCGAGACAGACCGCAGACAGCAGCAGTAGACGCAGAACGTACCATGAAATAAGACTTGAATATAATAATTTTGTTTATTGTTTTAATTCATTGCGGCTTCTCAATGGTGCTGTTTATCCGTATCGAAGTTTAACAAGTAATATATGCGAAGAGACAACACGTCATTCGATCACACATGTGGTCCATAGGGTCACTCATTTGTCTAAAACTATACTTACATTAATTTTTTTTTCACATACATTACTTGTTTATTATTAAACAAAATTATAATGCTCTAGTCTACTTCAGATAACTATTTGTCATTTTTGAATAGTACAGATTAATAAGGTTGTTAAACCGTGTAATATAATAATACGTACTACCATCTTGATTAGATAGTCATTATGACGTGTATTTGACTTTTTACCCGAGTGCAAAGAAGGGTTATGGTTTTCGCGCGTTTCTTGTTAGCATGCATGTATGCTCGGTAATATTCTTTATTACCTCATATCTTTCAAACTACGGGACGGATTTCTTCTATTAACATACCGTTAGGTTAGTCGCGGTAACCCAAGTGTTCTAAGAAAGGTGACATGAAAAAAATCGTAATGGACGCTTGTAATACGCAAGTTTAAAGATAAAAAAATTGATACTGCAGTATGAGTATCAAATTAAAGGATTTCAAAATGGTATACCATAAGATTCATTTACAAAAAAAAAATAAGGTGGCATCAGGCAGTACCTATTAATTTTCATCGGGGTTATGGTTAGCAAATGGGTACGGCCTGTTATCAATTTGTTTAGATCACTTCAGTATCAGTAGGTTTTTTATTTTTAATATTTTTTTATACAGTACCCTAATAGAGTAGTCTAAGTTACGCTACTTATAGTAATATAAGCCTCCTACAGTAAACAAAATATCAAAATCGGCTAAGCTATTTCGGAGATTACCCACAAAAAAATTGAAATTTGTATTTTTGTTATAAGTACTGTGTATGAAATACTGTGTACATTCAGACTAGCTGATGCTCGTGCATCCAACAGCGTCAATGTCGGTTTTCTAGAATTTTTGTCATATCTACGTATTTACTCACATTTTAAGTCTAATCAAAAAATTTCTAAACTATCTAAGGTATTCTAAGGTATCTGAGCGTTATTCCAACTTAGTTGGGGTCGGCTTTCTAGTCTAAGATGCAGCTGAACTTCGATTTTTCAGTGAAGCGATTGCCATTTGACCTCCACAACCAATTGACGATATCAAAGTTCTGTAGTAAGACTATTCAGACTTTTGAGTGCTGAAAATACCCGTAACGACTGCCATAGAAGTTTGTATGACAATCGGGAATGTGCTCTCCGAGACACGATCAGACCAATGCAAATACCCATATTCATGCATACAAATATTTGCACTGAGCGGGGAACGAACCTGCGCCTCCTGCGTAGCTGTCGTTCACTACAGCCACGCCACAGAGGCTGTCCTTTCTAAAAATATAATTGTAGATGAAGTAATTAATTAATAAAAAAAATAATTCTATTTCAATGTTTCACAACCACTTCAATTTTATTTATGTACATATAGATTAAGAGGACATAAGCCATTGCTTCATGGTGGGCAAGCAGAATAGCAACTTAAGTAACACTGCTGTACAAAGCTATTAAATGCATTTGAGTAGTAATGCGATTATTTACTTTTAGCCTATCCTAAAATCCTCGATAAGCGGATTATTTCCTTTTAATTTTCTTTTTCTATTTGGAACTAGTAGTTCCTGAAATTAGCACATTCAACCAACAAAACAAACAAATTCTTCAATTTTATACATAATATTAGTATCAGGTAGCTAATCCAACATCCATTTATGAGATTCTTCTATAATATCTGTGCCATAGCCGTGACTCCTGACTAAGCAGCTACTTAGCTTGCTAACCAAGATTACATTTTGTATGTGTATGTAATGTAATGTAGCATGCATAATAAAAAAAAGTGTCAACCATAGATTTAGAAATAAATTGTTTCGCGAAGAACTTTCGAACTACACTGTACTATGTCTCTTTCCCATCCTTAAAAAGATTAAGTGACAAACAAAACTCCAAATTTGTAAGATATTATAACCCATGTTTTTTTATTTAAATTATTTAATATTTGTAAGTATTGTAAGTATTATTGTGTACGAAAATAAGTAATGCTTTATAATTATTTCTATTTTCAATATTTAAAAAATAAAATGTGACCGTCGCTGTTTCTGCACGCACCTAAAAATAGAGGGAGTAAAATTTCACTATTAATCTTGTTAAATATAAAAATAATAAAAAAAGATGAGCGATACTAGCGACAAAGACCCAAAGAGTTGAAACAGCAAGTTAATTATGCGGTCAGTAAGTAAGTCAATACAACTATAACGATGCCAAATAAAACTATAAATTTAAATTTGGAGAACTGCATTAATTGCATTTTTTTTATACAACTTAGGTCGCAGACAAGCACGCGGCCCACCTGATGGTAAGTGGTCATCTTAAAAAAAGTCCTAAAAGTAATGTGTGCCACACGGGAGCAAAATTATTTGTATCTCGTGCATTTGAATCTCTCACCACGCACAAGATTCTACATAGGAATCACTCGCTACGCTCGTGATTCAATCTTAGAATTCCGCGCTTGCTCGGGACTCAAAATCAGCACTCGCCGCAGCACATATCAATCTTGCTCACTTGTTGCACAAATAACTATTGCACTATTAAATAGATTAGATACTTTATTTATCAGTAAGAAAGGCTACTTTTTATCCTGACATTCCAAAGGGCGTTTGCGGGTGGAACCGCAGGGTTAGTAAATCACAGTCTTAAATATTTCGATCTGGAATTTAAAACGTTCGTTCATTGCTAGTATCTGTCTCACAGATCGATCAGAGAAATAGTGACATGAATGTATTGTACGCATGCAAAAACAAAAACTACACCAAAAATATTAACCCTAATATCATAATTACGTGAATAAGTGCAGTTCCCATAAATCATGCACATACTTGGTTGGTACCAAACGTGTGAATTCATTATCTCCTGATTTTTAAAGTCGAATAAAAATGTATTATGTTATAAAAAGTTGTAGGTAGAAATCATGACGATGCTATGTCGGCTTATAATGATAGGGATCGATTTCAAGGTTACGAATTACGAACGGGTGAATGAGCGCGTCCGGACAAAAAGAGGTCATAGCTAAGTCTCTTGTGCTCCGGACTCCCGATAATTCGGGCCTCGATCGGTCGAACCACAAGCAATTACAACACCTCGTTTTCACCAAGAAACAAATTATGTATATATGTAATAACAGAAGACACAACTAGTGTAAAGACTTCAATTCTTTATTGTACACAAGAAAATAATACATCAACAGGTAATCACAAATACATCTTGGTGTACAAAGGCGAGCTTAACTCAATATTGAATTTTCTCCCAGCAAACCTTTTAGTGCAAAAAAAAATGATAAAAAAACCAAAGACAATTATTTGTCTAAAAAATATATTAACAAGTATAAACCACATTTGCATTCACTCTGAAGTCTGTGTCATGTTGCAATTTGTCTGATACATTGATAGCGTTCTCACTTACAAAACACAGTCGTGTTTCATACATCATCATCAACAATTAGCCCACCGCTGGTGGTAATCCACTGCTGGACATAGACCACTGTCGGATAACATTAACATGTATACAGACTGGATGCGGCAGACGGGGGATCGGGAGAAATAGCGCACTTTGGGAGAGGTCCGTGTCCACCAATGGACTGCAATAGATTAATTGGTGATATATACTTGTATAGCGGTCTTCTCTGTACATTGGAGATGTTAAAAAATATTTACTTGGTGTATAACAATACATTATTAACAATCCTGAACACAAAAAATATTTTGGAATTCTTGTTGTTGACGCAAAAACTACTGGACGGAATTTGATATGTTTTTATTTTCTTCTTCCTCGTACCGTTAATCCTAGTCGCTTCCGAAGCATTTACCTGTAGTCTGGGGTTCGCTCTATCAGTCCTAACAACGAATTTGGCAGAACTTCGATATTTGCCGTGAAGGGGCTGCTATATGACAATGAGATGACACCCACAACCTAAAGGCGATATCGAAGCATTGTTAAACCAGCTGTTGGACTTTTTTAGGCCTCGCGAACAACCCGTAACGACTGCCATAGATGTTCGTATAGCAACCGAGACCAACGGCATAAGGTGCTCTCTGAGGCACGACCAGACCAATGCAAATACCCATATTCATGCATACAAATATTTGCAGAGCTTGGATCCAATCGATCCCGCGCCACCTGCGTAGCGGCCGCGTTCACTACCGCCACACCACAGCGGTTGTCAAATGATGCGATGTCTTTTTATTTTGCTTGTCTCGAATTCTAGGCATAGATTAGATAATAGTACTACGTACAGAAGTTGCACTCATTTGATGTTGAGAAGAACCGATGTTTTAATAACTTACGAAATTTTGTAGGTAAAAATTTGGTAGCTTTGTTCCGAGCATACAATGCCGGCAACTCGAGTAGTAGAGTTTTCAGTTTGACAGAAAATTAAAATAAGACTAAACGTTCAATGTTATTATTTATGTATTTTTTAAGCCCCGACTCAAAAACGACGGGCTGTTATAAGTTTGACGTGTCTGTGTGTGCATGTCTGTCTGTATGTGGTATGGTAGCTACCAAACGGATAAATTTATTTTGATTAGTTCTTTTTCTTTGAAAGACAAATTGTGCTCTTAGCTATTTTGAATGTAAATCGGTCCAAGATCACCGCTGCCACAAAATGACGGATTACATATTTTTTCACAACTCCCTCGGTGGACCCCTGAGCTTCGAGTACACACCGGGCTCGTACACAATCTGGCAAATACGATTCCATGATGAAGATAATGATGACAAGAGACATTTGTAATCTTACGATGATTACCAATCACCATGTCACAGGGTTCGAAAATATCAGATATTTATTATAAATATCCAAATATTTATGATATATATCCGATATATATCAAGTTTGATATACATAATATCAATTTTGTATGAAAGCCATAATAATATTATTATTGTATTCTATGATTTATTAATATTATTTTGCATATGTGTTACATAAACATAGGTAAGTACTAAAAATAACAAATATAAAACAAAATTGTTTTTAATGTTTTACTTAATTTGAGTAGGTATCCAAGTCGCCAGTAGAACAAACAGCAGAACTGTGACTGGGGAGACACGACACCGAAACCTTAAAATATAATATACAGGGTTACTGGTTAAGTCGACCTGAATCCTTTGGGGTGGCATAGTTTTCATCATTTCTAACACTTTTCACCACGGAGTACCCCACCCGAAACTTAACCCTTTTCTAGTTATTGGACTTTAAAGATTTATTTAAAAAATATCAAAAAAATTTAACTAATCTTTTTTTTGTGCCATTTGCTTGCAATAAGTTGTTTTTATTGTTGTTTTAGTATAGTAGTTTAATAGATTTATTAATCGAAATACTCAAATTACTAGTAATTCTACCACATTCGTCGTCCTAGACGAATTTTGATTGAAAAAATAAATTAATTTCTATTATTTGTTTTATTGTTCCTTACATACTGAAAAAAAATCTACTTTAATGATGCTGCAGATATGTTTAAAAATATCTATGGTTTATTAGCTTTCTAAAATGGTATCACAAGCTGGGTTGCTATTACAATGCAACATTTTTATGTTATTGAGTTAATTTTTTGATATACAGTATCAAAAAATTAACTCCATAACATAAAAATGTTTTTTTTATATAATAAATTCTAATCATTCAGTGGTCAACGTACACCTAAGTATAAAAACAATAAATATTACAATCATTATAATAATCCATTAATGCCGGCAGGAATGTTATCATTTATGGAATAGAGTGTAGCACTAGGATTTTTTTTTTTGGACACATTGATATAAATCATCGAACTCACTTTGAATTATATCAGATATTAATAAGAATAAGAATAATTTATTTCACTAGATGGACTAAAAATTGTCCTTATAACAGTCCTAGAATGTAGATAAAAGCTAGAAGTTATACAATTAAATTAGTTTATAAGGAGTGCTTAGGCATTCGTACTAGGTGAACCCTGTATCACGAATGCCCACACCTTCCTACAGATCTGCTGTGCAATTCTCCAAGCATACATCGCTGCGACAGCTCCGACAGAGATTGCCAGTGGTCGATCTGCTGTGATGTCACCCAATCCGACCAACGGCAACTCCTACCAAGGCCGCCGCAGCGCCGCGCCCGACGCTGCATACTTAGAGCTGATTATAAGTTACTTAGTATATATTTCTGAGATTTTTACTATTTACTATACTTACAGTCAATTATTGGAACAACAATAATGAAATGCCAAAATAGTGCAAAAGAGTGGGATGTGTGTGTGTGTGTTTTACTTCGCGTTCACAGCCGGTCAAGTGCAGCAATATTCAAGTACTTGTTCGCTGTATTGTAAAGTTTGGGACCCAATATCCAAAAATGTATTTCTGCAGTTGGGATTCTGTGCCTTTCGGAAGTGAACACATTTAGTCTCCTGCGCAAACCAGTTCTCATGTTTAGTGAGTGAGATGCTGAGGCGTGCATGCGTAGGACTGCCCTGAGCACAAAGAGTTGTCTAATGGTAAGGACCTCACAGTCTAAGAAAAGGTAGATAAAAAAGATAAAAAAAGGTTTTGTTGTCGGATATATATCTTATTATATAGGTATATCCATTGATACATATCCTCGAAACCTGCCATGTTATCTGACCGGCGGCAGCATGTACAGTGTATACGAATTTGAAAGTTTTTACACGTTCACTGACCTTTGGCGTTGACTGTACTGACAAATATGTAATATAATTAAATAAACTAAGTAGCCACAAAAATAAAAGCTGAACAAAAATACATACTTGTTTCAAAATATGCTTACCAATTTTTAATTCTTACGATCTCATTATATGGGAAAGTAATTATTTACTATTATTTTATGATGCGTAGATGTCAAGTGCACACACATAAACACGTAACTACTGATCTCACAATATCGACCACAGTATTCTTTACTCAAGTCGCGTCACGCGTGCAAGCCCTCGCTGCGCAAGCAGTCCGAGGCTGTAGCAACCAGTAGGTGCTAATCTCCGCAGTTTGGGCAGGCCTCCGTCACTCGCTCAAGGCAGCGCGCTATATACCTACTATTACCTACTGCTCGGGCGGCGTCCCGTCAACGGTACAAACTGGCAGAGGGCTGCCGAACGCCCGCCTGAGCGCTCGCATCGCATTTTATGATTTTTTGTGTGTGAATGAGACAACATTAAGCTAACAAACAATTTTATTACATTTTTTTTAAAAGTGACAGCTATAAAATAGTAATACGAAATTCATCATCAAAATAGATAGCATTTAGTAAGTACTGTTTTTGACGAACTCATGAATCTGTAAGAAAATTTCGGCAATTTCATAGGTAAAGACCTAATATATATATAGGTATACCTACTGTAAATTATTACGTAATTTTATATCAATGGCTGAATAAACTGACTTGAATAAAATAATCAATCTAAATGCATTCCGAGTAAAGAAAAAAATACGTAAAGGGAATAAAATATTAATCATTAAGTATATGAAACTAAAACATATTTGATTGACTAATAAAAACATGGTTCATTCGTAACATTCGTTTCATTACAATAATCATCACAGGTGCAACCCTAGCGCATTCTTACAATGAAGTCACTCGCACGGCAGGCAACATAGTCTCGACTCTATGAGCGCTATTTTAAGGTACAATTCTTTTTGTTCTGAGCATCAAGTATTATTCTTAAAATTTTGTAGGCTAATATAGAGTAGGTATTTACGCTTTTGTATGGGAGTGATGTATCTGTTAGGTAGTAACTATTTATTAATCTGTGGTTTGTGCGAGTGACGGATGCTTGTTCTAAGTACAACATGTTTCTGGACAACTAGAAGTTTGGATACAACTATGTATATATTATATTTATTATCACAGACATTCTGCGGCCAAACTCTCGGTCTCGGTCTGATATTTCGGAAAAAAAGGCGGAATGGATGTTCGCTGCAAATTGAATAACAAAATCTACATTCAGGGTAACATCAAAACAGTCTCGCGTATACTCAGCGTCCTGAACTGAGTGAGGTGTTTTTTGACGCGAAAGCAGCGGTGTCCTCTCTACAAGAAACAAATTCGCTCCTGGGTGGAATACTGCTCGCATCTCTGAGTTGTCTTTGTGGGATTTAATGAGGATCCGGGACTGTAGGAAGTACTGGGACGCGGGACTGCACCGTGTGCGAGTGACATCTAAGCCCTGCACGTGCTGTCCTGTGTATGTGTGGTTTACCGGTATTGCAGGCCCTAATTATGACGTATTTCCGGTAAACCGCAGTTTGCGCCCCCTCGAAAGCTACTGTTAATAAAAAAATTAAATAGGTAATCAACCGGTAATTTTATCGCCATTTTATTAAACAATATTAAAAATTTAACGTAAATTTAAGCAATTTATTTACATACATACATACTTACATACATAAAATCACCCCTGTTTCCTATACAGGTAGGCAGAGATCACAAATATCTATTTGCTACGATTCTGACATACTACTCTCGCTTCATTCACTCTCATTACATTATGCATGCATGCTCGTCGGTTTACCTGACCTATCCCTTTTCTAAAACTTCCCCCATTCGGTCCAGGTATATGCGCCTAGATCTTCCACTTCCGACGGTACCATTCACACTCGCTTCATACACCTATTTCGTTAATCTTCTTTCATTCATTCTCTCAACATGACCGAACCTACTTAACATTCCTCTCTCAATTCTCATCACTACATCTTCTATCACTCCACATCGCTCTCTTATCACGGTATTTCTCACTCTATATTATTATCTCAAAGTCAATCCACACATATTTCGCAACGCACGCGTTTTTAATTTATTTCATGTAAAAATAATTTACATAATGACAATATACAATGTAGTTAGCTTAATAAATAAATGTAATCTATTTGGCCTAATATTATTGGTTTTTTACTACTTCTCCATGACAGATCATGGTCGCACTACAGATCCATCTCATTCCAGAGCCACGTCTACAAGTTGTTCTCGAGAGTCGTCACATATAGCCTCGCGCGTAAGCTCGATGAGTTCCAGCCACTGGGGCAAGCCAGGTTTCGAAAAGGCCCCGTGGACCACTTCTTTTTTCTTTCCATACTGTTATGCAGATTGTAGAAAAGACTCAAGAGTACAATCAGTCGTTGTATATGGCGTTTGAGTACTACGAAAAAGCCTTCGACTCCATCGAAACCTATGCAGTTTGGGATGCCCTGCGATGTCGTGTCGATTGGCGATACATGCTGAGATGCTTGTATGATACTGCCAAAATTTTCGTTCAACTCCAAAAGCCGAAGACGAAGCCCATTAGCCTCCAGCGTTGAGCGAGACAGGGGGATGTTATATCGCCCAAATTATTGACCGACGCATTGGTAGACGTCTTCAAGACTCTGCATTGGACTGAACGGGGTATCAACATTAACGGTGAGTACATCTCGCATCATCGGCTTGCCTACGATATCGTCATAGTTGCTGAGTCGCTGGAATAGCTAGGCGAAATGCTGCACAGCCTAATTGAAGCTTATCGACGCGTCGGCCTCGGTGTAAACTTGTTCAACAAACACGTTGCACCGAGACTAATTGCCTTCGAAGTGGCGACACACGAAATTGTTCAAGAATATGTCTACCTGGGGCAGATTATCCAGCTCGATAAAAACAAATTCGAGAAAGAATTAACCAGAATGATCCAAATAGGTTAGGCCGCATTTTGTAAACTACGTCGGGTTTTCTCTAAATCTACCACTTCTACAATATGGCGGTTAAGACTGAACCATTCATGTTCTCCTGTTTTCTTGACCAAACTTAGAATTAGGGATAGTTCAATTTGTGATTGTGATCTTTTCGAAGGCAATGTGGATCACATATTTTTAATTGGGTATTTGACAACTTTTACTTTAATATGAAATGTATTAGATATGATAACTTAACGTAAATATTAACTATTCATATTCATTTCACTCAAATATGAATTGTAAGTCATTTATTTTTACAAAATAAAGTTACGATTTTTATCTATTTTACACGATGCAAAACGCGGGAGAATCAGTTGCCTGTTATCTGACCAGCGGCAGCATGTACAGTGTATACGAATTGTAAATGTGTGTACACGTTCAGTGACCTTTGGCGTTGACTGTACTTACAAGTATGTAATATAATTAAATAAACTAAGTAGCCACAAAAATAAAAGCTGAACAAAAATAAATATTGGTTTCAAAATATGCTGAACAATTTTTAATTCTCACGATCTTCATTATTTAGGAAAGTAATTATTTACAACGATTATTTTTTTATACGTAGATTTCACAATATCGACCACAGTATTCTTTACTCAAGTTGCGTCACGCGAGTGCTCGCAAACGCGTGCAAGCCCTCGCTGCGCATGCAGTCCGAGGCTGTAGCAACCAATAGGTGCTTATCTCCGCAGTTTGGGCAGGCCTCCGTCACTCGCTCAAGGCCGCGCGCTATACACCTACTATTACCTACTGCTCGGCGTCCCGTCAACGGTACAAACTGGCAGAGGGCTGCCGAACGCCCGCCTGAGCGCTCGCATCGCATTGCACCGAACGCTTCCTGTGCTTACGATTCGAAATGCCGAAATCACATAATTATTGAGCAGTGGATGGGTGTAAAAATAAAAAAACAAGGGAAAATATTATGTCGTTTTAGTACTCGTAGCACTAACATGTTGTCCCTATTTATTTCTTTGAACATAAGTGGGTAATAAGTATGTAAATCTAAAATAAGGAGGGTTTTGAGTCAGGTAGTATAAAAATGTTCTTTTATAGGTAATTCAAATACTGTAGTTACCTAGTACTTACGCAATAGAACATTAGTCCGTTAATTTTAGATTTCTTCGATATTTTAGCTATGGGTAGAATAAGCGTCTAAATATAATAATAGGTCGTTACATTGAAAGTGCCGTTTCGGTTAGTCTATTATAGCCTATGTCACTCACAAATAATGTAATTTTCTATTGATAAAATATTTTTTCAAATCAGTCCAGTAGTTAGTTTGAGAGTCGATTTATTAAGTAAAACAAACAATCAACTCTTTCCTCTTCATTATAATATGTATGCGCGGTGCACCGGGCGGTAGCCGCAACAGCCCGCATGGGAGACAGGTGTCAATAACTACCATAAAAAAACATCACCATGTGGATTGGACTGATATGTAATTGATATCTACTTTTACAAACATAAGGTTTCTAATTTAAGTGTGTACTACTTTATGTATTAGTGCTACTTCTATAACATTATCATAACTTTGATGAACAGATGATACTGTCTACCACATACATTAATTATAAAACCCCATCACATAAATCATTCTCCAAAAAGTTGACAATAAATTGTATCAGTTAGCCCTTTAACTTTGATATACCTAATTATATTTTGATTCAAGTGTTGTCATGTTACGGGACCCTAACTGATGAAGCACTCCGTTAAATTATCAAAATGATCCAAGGTCCCCAACAATCTTTAATTTAATTTTTAGTTTACATTTTTTAAATTGATACTAGTCGAGCCCTTTTATTTGATACCCATAGTGAGAGTTGTGAAAAAAATATGTTATTTTGTGAATAAAATACATAATTTTGTGGCGGCGGTCTCCTGGACTGATTTTTTTCAAACATAGCTAAGAATTCTCCTGACTAATATACCTTTCAAACAAACAAAAACTAAATCCAAATCGGTTCATCCATTCAAGAGCTATGATGCCACAAGCAGACACAGACACACACACACACATATATAGAGACATACACATCATACTTATAGCACCCCATCGTTTTGTGTTGGGGGTTAATAACACCCCATTGGTTTTGCGTCGGGGTTAAAAATAGCAATAATTAGGTCAACATAGTATCTACCATATTAGCCTATACTCCATTCGGTTAGGTACTTAACTAAAGGTAAACAATCTTGTAGATTTTTTTTATAAAAACACATATTTAAGAAATAAACTAGGCTAGCTAGTGGTTCAATTTCTGAAATTAGTCTACAAAATAAGTGTTTAAACAGAAAAAAGACAATTAACTGAGTTTATAAATTAAACATATTAAAAATACTAAATCAAAATTGTTTACGTTTAGTTAAGCAATTACCTAACTGAATAGAGTTATAGGTAATTTTTTAAATATAATATCAATTAGTCTGTTGAATTAGTAAATCAAGCTATTAATTCATTTTGTAAACCATTCTGTTTAACTTAAGTGCATTCTCACATTTTACTCAATGAATTCATAATTCTTTATAGTACTATAATGAATTTAGGTTCAAAATGTATTTGCAATTTATGTTAATAAATAAATAAATAAAATGGTCAAGTGTCCTCTAGTATATTGCTAATCAGCATCTGTGGCTTGGCAGTAGTGCATTCGCCTGCTACGCAGAGACTGCGGGTTCGATTCCCACTCGGTGCAAATATTTGTATGCATGAATATGTCTATTTGCATTGGTCTGGGTGTTTCCATGACTCAGAGAGCACATTAAGCTGTCTGTCCCAGTTGTCATATTATGAACATCTTTGACAGTTGTCATATAGGAGAAACAGATGAAGTGGCCCACACAGAAGGGTTGACCTACCTACTTCCATTGGAGACGCTGTTGACCATTCAGGTGGCAGACCACCTGAATGGTCAACAGCGTCTCCATTGGCCAGAGCCAATGGCGTCTCCAATGGAAGTAGTAGTATACTACAAATGTGAATCCACTCTTAACATAAACAATGTAACTAAAGAGGTAATGATATGTTGAGAGGATTAATATTAATAAGAGATTCAATTTGATGCAATTTACCTAATATAAATTGTCAAAATATGTATTTTGGATAATTTATTAAAGTGTTGGTGAGGATTAGAATCTGGGATCTCTCCATTGACCACTAAGTTAATGGGGAGATCCCAGGTTCGAATCCTGGCCATAACACTACCAATGTGCACTCACACCTAACACAAGCAATTAAGTTTAGCTGCAGGGTTTACAGGGAATATTAGTAATTTGGTTCTAATAAATTTAAAAAAATATTATAGATACTGTAAAACAATAAATGTTTCAAAAACTATTGATATCAATGAAAAAGTGCCTGGCAAACTTCTTGATAATAAACTCTAGTTGCACAGCATGGGATTTTTCTCTACTAATAATTTTTGCTTGGGAAAATGCAGATAATAGTTGTAGACAAAGTATTGATAAAGTTTAGTGAATATCTAATGAGAGAAATGCAAAATATCTCATTAGATTACATCAGACTTAAGGTCTTAATTTACCCTAACATTATAAAAATAGGGTATTTTCATGTAGTTGAAATAAATTACTTATAACTGAGCTTATTAAATTAAGAATGGTAAAGCAGTAAAAGTTGCATTGGTTCTTATTTTATCTTTTATTTATTTGATCCACAGAAATCATCCACAGAATCCATAAAGTAAATAATTGGACTATTGAACGTTATGACATCATACACACAATAAATTGTTTCATAGAAGTTTCCTTGCAACTTACCATTTTGATATTTAGTAAAACGTAACAAATTTGACAAGTCAGTCAAATACCCAATTATGCATAATTTAGTTCAACATAATATTGTTAGTAAACATTTTATTACAGAGTATATTATAATATTGTAATCCTAACATGTTTTGTTAGTTTGGATAGGATGGGTTTATCCATTATTTTTATAATGAAGGTCTATTACACATTATGTACAGACTGATATTAGTAATAATAACAATAATGTCACACCTTATAGTTTCTACTATCTCCAGGGCCCCATCGTGTTTGTCCTGAAACAAATGAAGTCTACTGTTTACTTTAAGTCAAACCTACATATATTTCATTTTTTAAGTTCTAATACCATGTAAGTAATTTTTTTGTTTTTTAATCTTATTTGTTGTCTAAATTCATGATGTTCACAATTTTGTACTAAAATCTATTAATTCTATAATTATTAAGTCCTATACTACATATTTACACTAATTACAAAATGGTACATTAACAGTGTCTATTTTGATTTACATGGTATTAGAACTTAAGCAACAATATGTCAGTGTAAGCATTATTCTATCTGTATATATTATACTCTTATTCATTAAATATAAGATAATAGTTATAAACACCAACATACACTTGAATATTTGCTTATGGATAAAGAATTAATTTGTAAGGAACTTAAAGAAATTTATCTGCTATTCATAGCTATACATATACCTACTCACACAAGATAAGATAAGCTAAAATGACCTCTCACTATGTATTGCTGTCCCATATAATATAGGACAAGTATTGCTTTTTCATTTGAATACTGTCCCCTGGACTGTATATTTACTTTGGTGTACAGTTTGAGGTATCCCCTAGTCAACTTCCATGGCACTCTTCATAACAGATACCACAGCCCTGACAGTCTACTATTCTAATAACTGTAGGGCTTATTATTTACATGTATTTCTTCATGATTTTAAATAAAATGCAATAGTAAATACTATTATCAATAGTATTTTAACCAGAAAAACTAAGGGACTTATTATATTTTGCTATATTGACACAGTACAATAAGCCCACCAATGGTATATACCTACGTGATTCGTAATTATCTAAACTGTATACTTTCACTCCTTATGTATCATAAAGAGATAATACAGCTAATTCTGTCCAAACTTTGGCATATAATGCAAATACAAAAATTGCAATTTTGTTTTAAACATGAATTTTAGACTATTTACCTGGTTGTCAGTTCAGGAATAGATCATAAAAACTTCATTGTTTATATTCTATAAAAAAAAGAGTATTTGTGATTGAACATATTTCTAGTCAATTCCTAAATTTATTTGAGAGAATATCACATTTATGAAAATTTTTACCACATTTCATGTTTAAAGTGATATGAACACTATATTATTGTTGTTTGTAGTATCAAGTAAATAAAATATTAGATACAACCTTCTTGATTTTAAGTTTCACCTTATGACCACAGTAATTTATCTAGGCACTATAAGATACTTCATTTATAGATATTCTGCTGTATGCTTTCCTAATAATAGAATTATATATTTTTGGAGTAAGTGAAAAAATACTCTCCTGTAACCTACATCTGAAAATCAACTTAGTGACACCATTTACTATACCATTTACATCATGTGCAAATAATGAAGGGCAATGTTAATATTTTATAAAAATCCACTTCCAACATTGTAACTAAATAATTATTCCTAAATAAAAAAAAGAAATTTATAGTTGCAGAAATGATATGTAGCTTGTGGTTATCTGTATAATTTTCTACATGAACCCAGGAAACATATCTATCTTATTCATTTATTTTATTAGGTACATATACCTATAATTTTAGTGATTTTTTTATTACTATTATCATGACTATTTTGAGTTATTGCAACTGTTATGCCTATTCTTTAAATGGATATTAAATGCAAAGTTATTTATGATTAAAATAAAAATAACCTTGTTACATGTATAAACTATTATACATACAGGTATAATTATATTCTCAAACAAGTTAAGATTTATTAATAGAATCAGAATGACAGATTACAAATTCTACCATATTATGTGTCTTTGTATTGTTTGAAATAGATTATACTCATCAATTGATAAAGACATTCATTATTTCAAACAGATCAAACAAATAACACAAGTTGTTTGTCTATAATAATACCTAAATATTCAATATTGACTGAAATTGTCCAATACTCTTGTTGTCTCTATAAAATATAAACACACTTCATGTCCATACATCATATTGTATAAAATGTAAATAAAAGTTGATTGAAAACTACGCTACAGTGTGTACATATCTAAAAAAAGCCGACACCTTGACAAAACACGAGGTCATTACACTCTACTGCAATACCCATGTGACGTGAAGAAGGGCTCACCTATGATTACATCTTCAATAAAAATCATGTTATTGTTTCTACAAGTATATCTATTGTAATAGGCTTCAAAACATACAATCATAAATTAAAACTCCTATGTACTCTACAATTTATTCAACTTAACACGAGCATGTACTTAGTTGGAAGTCACTTGTTGTACATTAGGAGTAGAGTACCAATAGTCTCAACGAGTTCAGTTACATCACCAATAAAATGACCAGTACACATATATATTAACTGTTTAGAAAAATTGACATTCTTTTAGCATCACAATGTTTGACTGCATGATATTATAATATACGATTTCCTTACCGAGCCATGACCTGAAGTGAGGGGCCATGTATAAACAACAGGTTCTGCGCCTGCAGGAGAGTGCAGGCGTAAATCCAAAGCCATGATAAGAAAACCACTGCATTAATGCACACACTTTTCACTTAATCACTAAAATAATCACTAAAAATTCTAGATAATAACATAATTTCACTGCACTTTCACACACACACACTCTGAACAACCGGGCGCCATGTTGAAATTATTTCTAAATTCCAATCATGGCCGACATTCAGTGTTGTTGTTTAATAAATACAATTACTGAGATGATCGTATAAAAAATATTGGAAACAAAAATAAAACAAATATAGATAAGGTACTTATTGTACGCATTATCGTCAATGACATTATAAACTATTTTATTGTTAGTGTAATGTTAAAGCCCAAACAGACGACTGGTCACCTTTTGTTACGTACTTGTAGACCTGTAGCAGGCTTCCGTCACTCGCCTGAACTCCAGAGATAAGTACCTACCGCACGCTACAGCCCCGGGCTGTAAGTGCAGTAAGGGATTGCGCGCTTGTCAACACACATGTGAACTGATTTGAAAGAACAAAATTGTTATCGGTGTTGTGTAATATTTATTAGTACACATTTTATGTGTATACACTCCCACTTGACATTTTCGCAGAAACATGTAATCTTCCATTTTAAGAAGGTGGTCATGTTGGATCGATTTTCATTCAAAATAGTTAAGAACATTCCCGACTAATTCACTTTTCATACTTTTTATATGGCAATATTATAATATTTTGTTATTATTTCATAGTCTTCGAAAACTTAATGCTTACTCATATAATGTTTTCATTTATTGATAATTTTCGAAGTGAATTGATTATTTTTAGTAAATTGTCGCAACTTTGTCACGAAGTCACGATATTTAATTGCCACAGTCAAGTTGAGAATGTGATACATTTTCAATTTCTCTCGCGTGGGGAGTGTCGCTATAATAAAAAATCCAACTAAACGTTTATTATTTAAATACGACGACGACCCACGACGCAAAAACGTCGGTGTGTTATAAGTGTGACGTGTGTGCGTATCTGTCTGTGGCATCGTAGTTACAGATGAACCGATTTCGATTTGGTTTTTGCTTGTTTGAAAATTAATTACGACGAATAGCAACGTTGAATGAAAATCGATCGAAGATGACCGCCGTCACAAAATGGCAGATTACCGACATATTTTTCACAACTTCCTCAATATGGGTAGAAGGACTCTGAGCTCCGAGTTCACTCCGGGTTCCAGTACACTGTCGGTTACGGTTATTATGTGACCGGTGGTGTGTAACCACTTTAACAAGTAGGTACAATCTGAGCCGGATTTGGGTGGGAAGGACAACCCGGGGCGCGTACCCCGGGTGGCAGCATCAGGGGGTGCCCCCAGCCTTTCGTCTGCAAGATCTTACCTTATGCGACTTTACCTTATGGTAAGACACTAACTGTGGCCCCGTACCCCGCCGTTGATCCGGTGTCTCTACCAAAGCTTCTCGGAGGCATTATTGGCTTCCTGGTCCCAGCCCGGGCGATGCAACACATTCCACCGTAGATGACTCCGCTGCGGTCGCTCATGGCGCCTATTGTGAATGACGACGACGTATCCGAGGTCACTTTGGTGGAAGGAGGTATTAAGGCTTTACGGGACCCGAAGGCGTTTCAGGTCGAGCATGGGTACTAGCTATAAGGAAAGGTGCTCCCAAGCCCTGAAAGAGCTTCTCAACGTATGTTTGTAGCGGAGCCAGTTTTCACAACTGTAGATGGGGATAACGATCCCCGTTTGAAAAAACAGGGCGCCCGGCCGGCTAACCCACCGCCTACTGACCCATAGTGTTACTTAACGAGGTGTGCAAACTCTTTGAAAGACTTATAGTGAAGCACCTCATCGAGGCCCTCTCCACCTTAGACGCTATTATGCGCGAGAGGGCTCTGGTGGAGGTTACCCGAGGATGATGTTTATGGTTCGCCAACACGTTCAACACCTTGTCTTGGACTTGCTTTAAGGAGGCGCTTGTATCATGAAGTGACTTTCTACCTTCGACGCGTCGCTTCGCAAAAAGCTCACAGACGGTGGCACGTGTTATGTGGACGATATGCTTGTGAGTGCGTATGGTGCTACCACCACAAAGCGACTCTGAAGGCCTGGACCAGTTGTTCAAATTGTGGAGTGGATCTGGCGGCTGGGGCTCGGAGATTGCTCTGCATAAAACTGAGACTCTTTGCCTCCATGGGCCTCGGAGCATGTTACCTGAGGCATCCGGCCAGCCTCATAGTGGAAGGCATTTCTATCAGCACAAAGTTCCAAAATTTTGAAGCTCGGACTCGACTGCTGATTGGACTGCGGAGAGCATCTCTGAAGTCTAGTTCTCAAATTGCTGTTGAAGCGTCGAAAAATCAATGCAGTGAAGATGTCAAGTGCACGGGCGGCGATGTGTGTGTACACCGCACAGTGTTTTATTTTGGCCCATTATGTTCATGGTGTGTTTACTGGTAATTACTGACAAGACCAACCACAATATTGTTTACTCAAACCCATAGATTAATAATGCTCAAATCGCGTCACGCATGTGTTTTCAACCGCGCACAAGCCCTTACTGCGATTGCAGCCCGGGGCTGTAGGCTGTAGCGCGCGGTAGGTACTATCTCCGTAGTTTAGACGAGTGACGGATTGTCTATGTCTGTCATCAATGTCATTCAATGAAATTATCATTCAGAAATTGATTCTGAATTTCATGTGAATTTCAATGAATTTGTTTGATTTGTTTTGAATTCTAATTCTGACTGGAGATTGGGCTGGAGCTGGAATTACTGAAAATACTAAATAGTGAATGAAATTGATTATTTCTGAAATGTGAGAAACTACAATACTCTGGCAGCTAGCTTTTCTGGGCTAAACTTAATTCAGTTTCAAAATCCCTCGATCAATAAAGTTGCACATGTGCAGTGAAGAACATATGTCTACGGTAGGCTACGGCACTCAATCGACTGAATTTTCGTGAAACCATTTCATCCAGATCCTAATATTCTTTTAACCTATCTAAGGAATACCCTTATAAATATGTCTGAATCAGAAGATGAAGGACCTTCTGTGCGAAGTTTTTCAGAGATACACAAAGAAATAGAACAACGCAAAAAGAATCCAGAAACCTCTAGCATGTTTGTGTCTGGATGGGATGATGCTGATGAAGATGTATGTCCTGTAGAGGATCCAAAAGGTTTGAGTTGTTGTTTATATTTTTAATAAGGAGTATTACTTAGGCTTAAATAGGCTTTGTTAAAATGAGGAAATATTGCAGTATAGCAGAAAAAATTGTGTGTAGTATGACCACATTTTTTTCTGTTATAAATAAATCAATTATTTATTAATATAATCCATTTTATATGAGAGTGCACCACTTCATGGCTAAGTAGATACATTCAAATATTGTTATTCATAGTTCATAGTTACAATAAGTTTTATTTTAGCAATGCAATTTGTTTATAAGTTAAGTCATTACTATATTTTCATATCTAGGCCTAATTCCTAGGCAGTCCACTATATAGAAAATTTCTGTTGAAACTTGGGTCTCTGTAAGCTCATCACTCACATAAATATTTTTTAAAGAAATTCAAAGAAATGTATGATTAATATATGATTGTATCTGGCTCCAAATGCTTAGTCATGTAATGGCAGAAATCTATAAGCATACTTTTAAGAAATAAATAAATAGTAAGCAAATGTATCTTAATAGATATAATTTTTTAGTATATGCGTTTGTCCCTATCTCCTCCTTAATAGCTGGATCGATTTGGTTGACATTTTGTTTGTATTTTTTTTTTTTTTTTTTTTTATATAGGACACGTCAATTGGACTTCGCCTTGCCTGATGGTAAGCTGAAGGCAAAATCCCAGAAAAGAGGGTCACCATTACTTACACATACCGTGTGACAATGGTGACACTCAGCTTGACGGCCTTATCATATGCTTTTTCACGCCCCGCTTAAAGGACCCGGGACTGTAGGAAGAAGGAAACACGTGAGCTGGTAATGAATTCCAGGCCTTAATGGTGCGACAGAGGAAAGAGTCTCCGAACCGCTTGGTTCTTGATCGGATGTTTTGCACCGTGTGCGGATGACATCTAAGACCTGCACGCGTTGTCCTGTGTAGGAAAGGGGAGGGTGGGACTAATTGGAAGAGCTCATCAGAACACTCCCCATGGTACAGACGGTAAAATACAGCCATGGACGCAACATCTCTACGCTGCTGTAAAGGTTCTAGGGTGTTCGTGATCTCGGGATTCCCAATGATGCGGATCGCACGTCGCTGCAACCTGTCGAGAGCATCTAGTAAGTACTTTGCTGAACCATCCCAGAGATGCGAGCAGTACTCCACACAGGAGCGAATTTGTGTCTTGTATAGAAGACACCGCTGCTCCGGCGTGAAAAATCGTCTCACTCTGTTCAGGACTCCGAGTTTTCGTGAGGCTGTTTTGATGATGCTTTCGATGTATTTTTTGTTATTCAGGTTGCAGCGAACATCCATACCTAGGATATTGAGATTGTCCTGCAGCGGCAGTGGCGTGCTCTGAAGAGTGGGGAGGGGAAGGAAAGAAGATACTTTTGCTGTAAACGCACATGCCTGCGTCTTCTTGGCATTGAACTCAACCAGGTTCTCAGAGCCCCATTGAGAAATGTGATTCAGGACCCCGTCAAGCTCAGTGACAAGAAGCTGCCTTTTCTCTGCGATATCTGACTGCTTGGCCGCTGGATGTCCATGATAACTCCCATGTAAAGTGCTATCGTCTGCATAACAATGAACATTGCCGGTAGACAGCATGTCGTTGATATGCAGAAGAAAGAGAGTGGGTGATAAGACGGACCCCTGGGGCACGCCAGCATTAACCTGCAGAAACTCTGAAGCTCGTCCGTCACAAAGGACGCGAATACGGCGCCCCTGCAGGAAGCTAGCAACCCAGTTGCACAGCCTAGAAGGCAGACCAAAGGCAGGTAGCTTAGAAAGAAGCGATTTGTGCCAGACTCTATCGAAAGCTTTGGCGATGTCAAGACTAATTGCCAGTGACTCGCCGTGCTTGTCCATAGCCTCACCCCAAAGATGGGTAACGTATGCTAGAAGATCACCCGTTGACCGTTTCGGTCTGAAGCCATATTGCCGGTCATTAATTAAGGAGTGATCCTCTAGGTGCCGCATGAGCTGTTTGTTAATTATGTGCTCAAACACTTTGCACAGCACTGAGGTGACGGCTATGGGTCGATAGTTGGCTGGCTCCGAGCGATCCCCCTTCTTGGGAATCGGCTGAACATTCGCCTCTTTCCAAGGCAAAGGCACCGTACCCGAACTGTAGGATAGCCGGTACAGGCGCGTAAGCATTGGAGACAACTCCGCTGCACATTTTTTCAAAACTACCGCTGGAATACCATCCGGACCACTGGCTTTCCGGACATCGAGTGATTGCAGCACTGCACGGACATCGCGTTGCCTGATATGGATATCAGGCATCGCGTGGTCACTGTCGGGTAGTGTTGGTGGCTGCGTACCACAATCATCGATTCGGGAGTTGGCCGCAAAGAGATTAGCCAGCAGATTTGCCTTCTCTTGCGACTCATGGGCCAGGGATCCATCAGGGTTACGCAGCGGAGGCAGCGAAGGCTGACAGAAGTTGGCTTGCACGGCTTTAGCCAGTCGCCAGTAGCCACGGCTTCCCGTGGGATGCATCACTAGCTCTTGACCAAGCCGCGCTATGCGCAGGGCATCCGCTCTGACATAGGCCCTTCTACAGACCTTTGTGGCTCTGTTGTACGCTGCCTTGAAGTGGCCCAGATTGGGATGGCGCGTGGCGCGCGCCCTTACCCAAGCGCGGTACGCAGACTGTTTTTGTTCAATAGCTTCCGCGCACTCGCGCCCGAACCAAGGGCGCACCCCGCGGTCACCGGTGACATCGGTGTATGAGATATGATTGTATATTTTAATCGGGATGGTTCGAAATGATAATTGGACCCAGAAGGTGGCGCAGCTGTCAGTATAAACTCAGAGTAATTGGTTGCTTTCCAGGGCATATATATATTTAATTATCTGAGTTACTAACATTAATTATGGTAATTGGCTTTCTAAATGTAAAACTCAATTCTTTTGCAGATAATCCAGTTGACTATGCACTGTGGGCAGCAGAGAATGGTAAACTTGATATCCTAAAGGAGCTCTTGGCTAATCAACCAGGTTTAGTATATGCACAAGATTCTGATGGATATACACCACTTCACCGAGCTGCATACAGTAATCACGTTGAGGTAATATCATATTTGATCAGTAGTGGAGCCAAAATACATACTAAAACTCACCTTGGATGGACACCTCTGCATTCAGCTTGCAATTGGAATAATTATGCAGCTGCTGCTAGATTGCTGGCTGCTGGTGCTGATCCAGCAGCTGTTTCTGATGGAGGTAAGGTGTAATTTTATAATTTCACATAACTAACAGAATGCCTTATTAAACTTTATGTTAAAAAGCACTTAAATGTTTCAAGGTTAGGTACTTGTCTGAACAATTTAATAATAATCCTACTAGCCTTACTAGCACACACCTCCTTATTTCTTCCATGCTAGGGCACTGGACAAATACTCGTAGATAAAGCATTGGAATAAAGAATTGCAATGTTTCATGGTATTTACTTATTTCATTTACATTTCAGACCAAACTCCGATGCATCTAGCAGCAGCAATCAGTCACTGTAAGTCGACATTGCTCATTTTATTCCTTAGAGATGATACTATGGATCTAGCTACCAAGCTTAATAATTCTGGAGAAACACCTGTGATGTTGGCCAAAGGCCATGGTATATATGCCCCTCTCTTTGAAATGTTATGTCCTTCTGTTTCATATATAAAATCTGTAGCATTCACTTGTAATCCTTATGTAAGATATATTATGGAAGATGAAATGTGTCATTAAAAGATTGTAAGTTAAAATTAGTTTTTATTTATTTACTTATATATATTTTACAATTTTACTTAAGGTAATGAAGATAGTCTTATATATTATGAGTTGAAAGCAAGAGGCTTAGCTTAGCACCTATGATAATTAAGGTATTTAACTAAACAAGCATAATTTAAAGACATTACTTTAAAAATTATGTAAAAACAGGTATTCCCAGAAGCCTAAAAAAAGCAACAAAAACTACCGATATGCTTTGGATGCCATTCTTTCTATTACATGCATAGCACCAGATATGAGATAAGTTTCAGAATTCAAATTCTTTAAACTAGCTATGAGATTTCTTCTGTCAATTTTTTGTAGCTCGGTTAATGATTGTCGCATTTGAGAAGTCATGTATGGCAGAACTAAACAACCCAGACCAAAACATTTACATCTTAAACAGTTCTTCCATATTTCTACCAAATCTTCATCTTTAATGAGGGGGCAGATAGGTAATAAATTAATTGCGTTTAAGCATTTTGTCCTCTGTCGCTCAGTTATAGGATAATCTGCACGTTGAAACGGAGACAAAATAACGGCCCGCCATGCTGAGCATATAACACTATCAAGTTGAGCTGAAAGTTTAAGTAATAAGGGAATCATCTCTTCAAATAACCCAGCGCGCAATAAAAGGGGAATTAGACTGCGTATAAGTTGTTTTGATCCGAATCTGGACGTTAGCTGTGCAGCTATTTTTAATCCATCTGGATTTCCTTCTACAGCTGACAACAACTGTTCCAGACCTCGGTTTTTATCATGTGTAAATGTCGCCGCAATCCAAGGCATATCAACACTCTCCAAGTTAACAACACTGAATAACTCCAGCAGTAATATCCATAATGCGTCTCTTTCCTTGCTTGCTACTTTAATAGCAGTGTCAGAATCTACTATGCTCATAAGGCACTGGAGAGCTCTTAATTTTTTTGATCGGTTGTTTTCACTATCGTCGTCGAAAGCGATTCGAGATAAGTATATGGCTCCCATTTTAGGACATGTTGCTCGAAGTATATACTTAGCAGTCATTAATTCTTTTACATTTAAAGCAATGACATCTTTATTATCAGAATTAGATTTGTCAATAATATTTTCTAAAATTTGAATTCTGATGGAACTAACATTAATACTATTCTTATCAGCTATTTCGTTTACAGCTCTATTTACATCATGACGATTCATTTTCGACACAAAATCCGGATGAAGGTACAATGTACGAATAAGTTGAGCTGGTTCTGTTGAAAGCCGAATGAACTCTTCACATGCCCAATCTATTTTATATAAGGCGTGTCGAGTAGACAGTGTAGAATGTAGGCGATCCATTTGTCGAACAGCACGATTTCCAGGTTGCAGAGCAGCCCAGCGTTGTGCAAATTGGTAACATAAATGAGCGGCTGCAACTTGGTCTGCTCCACGCGCACATCCTTGAAGTACGTAGAAAAGACATGCACCTGCCCATTCCATATTAGCGATATGTCTAACACATCGATGTGCTGCCCGAAGCAAAGGTTCTTCTTGACTAGTTAGCCGCCAAGGTTCATGTTTAGTATCTGAATGGATATCATCGTTAAGTTTTCGAGTAGTCATAGTTTGCTTTACAGCATTACTACAAATCATATCTCTAGCAGTTTGCATATCAGAATCCAAGGATAGCAAAGCCACAGAAGGTAACCAGCGTTCATATGTTTCTAGAGTTATCTCAGATTTTAAATTAGCCCACATATCTTCTCTCATGAAGAGATGGAAAGGTAGCCTAAAATGTCCAATTTCAGGGAACATACCCTTGACAGAGAATAGTTCATATTCGTATTGTTTTGGTTTACTCTTCCGTTCGTACTCTTTTAGAAAATGTAACAGAAAATATTCTTTAGTATTCTTCATTTCTCCAGTAAATCCAAAAATAAGACGATATATACACAAAAATACTTCATAATAATATGGATTTACAGAAACTACACGCCCATGCAAAGTAATTTCCCCATTTTTCCAGAAATCATTCAAAATATCCTTTAACAAGTCTTTGTTGTCTAAGCTATGCCAAATAATGTAACACCTATTTAAATGGTTGTCATCATTATTATCAATCACAATTTGCTGGTGACCTAGATTATCTACATTAATTTTATACTTCAAGTCCCAAGTCGACAACAATGCAATTAATTGCAGTGAGAGGCCATCATTTGTTGAAATATTTAACGCACGACATAGTTCAACTAGTCTTTCAAAACCTATTTCTGGATATTGTAATAAAACATAGAAAAGTATAACTTTTACATCCCATGTTTCTTCACTGCTTTCTGGTAAAGCTATATCTGCCAAATTGATATTGAATTTTGATTTGAGAATATGTTGGGGAGGATATGATACTGAGTTACATATATCTTTGTTCAATGAATCGTGGTCAAAAACGAATGTGTGACGAATTTGTGGCAGGGTAAGATAGCACAGAATGTGATGTGGTACAAATTCATTTTGACCTCTTAGCACATCAATAACCCAAGAATTGTCTTCCTCATAAGCTTTTACTACAAGTAATATACAGGTGATTAAAACTTCATCAAGTTCTTGAGTTGCAACT
Source organism: Eilema griseolum (assembly GCA_963662185.1). Taxonomy (NCBI): domain Eukaryota; kingdom Metazoa; phylum Arthropoda; class Insecta; order Lepidoptera; family Erebidae; genus Eilema; species Eilema griseolum. Next base: position 20,361,937 of record OY759230.1, on the reverse strand, counting down.
ATTTTGCCTAGTAGTCTCCTAGTTATCTCAGCCATATCACCAGGACAACTTATTGTGGCAACATCTGTATCCACTACAGTATTCGAGATTAATCGAAGGGATGTAAAATCACATTTGCTTTGAATATTCAGATAATTATTATGACAGTTTTCTGGATACTGCTTGGTTCTATAGAAATTTACCAACTCATTAATTGCCGTACTTGATGAAATTGGCAAAAATATGTATTGGAATTTCCATGCTATTGATAAGTTTTTGACTATTATGCTAGTATGAATAAGAGTATTCAATAAAGATACTTGATTCATCAAATTATGTAAATAGTCTTCATTGCAACTAAAAGCCAATTCAATTAAAACATTATAAGAATTCAACAAAAGATTAGAATTCTCTCCATACTGAAATTGAGATAACATTGTCACAAAATCGTCTTCCAATACATCTTTGGTGGAGAATGACCGTATAAGATATTCAACAAGTTTCCGCACCTTATGACATGTAGAGGTGCTCCGTAGTAAAGTCATAAGCACAGAATGTTGTGATTGACTTGCCTGTGTGAGTTGAATAACACTTCCACCGCGCCCTGAGCTTGCCGTAGCTCCATCTTGATTTATCCAGGTGCTAACTGTATATTCACAAAAACTTTCATTATATATTTCATTTATGTCTAGCAATACACTATAAGAATTTTTGAAATGGTATAACATTTTTAAGTTGTTCATTTCAATTTCATTCATAAGCTTAGTTCCTTTGATAAAATCTATGTAATTTCTTTCCACAGTTAAATTACATGAAGGTCTGCCAATTATCTGATCATATTTGGCTACTACAGCTTTGAGTAATAACTTTTTTTCTTTTGCTGATTTGTTATTGAAGTAATTTAGTGCAGTTCTTGTCTCACAATCTTGAAGACATCTCTCAATGTATAAGAGATTGCCATAATGTGTATACATTGGCATAACACTTGTTATCACATTCAAATCATCCAATTCTATCACTGGGCTATTCACTATATTATGAAGTACTAACATATAATCTGTGCATGACAAGGCAAAATTGTATTTCTTTAGTATCACTTTTACATTTGCGTAATTTATTTCTTTTTGTATCTCCAGTGCCAGTAATCTTTCTACATCAAGAGCAGCAAAATTTTTAGCTGTGTCTGAAACTGTAGAAATTGCAAGTTCCACAACATATGTATTCCATGGCACATCCAATACTTTTAAAACTTGAAGCAAACATTCAAGTTTATTATTATATGAGTGAAAAGCTTCTAATAAGATCTTCAGACGAGTTCCGTCAATACCACCCCCACTACTTGCTGCTTCACTTTCAATATAAGAAGTCAAGATATCATCCATATCAAATAAGTGTTGCATGGCATAGGTTGGTAAGTAATTTTGTAAATACATTTTCAGATCTTCAGTGTAACAGCGTCTTATCATTATTAAAGCAACTTCATTTGGACTCTGAGAACTTAATTCATTCAGTAATATATTAATTTTATATTTTTCTTTTAATTCTATGATGTAAGTTATTCTAGTCTTTAACAAGTCAAGATCATCCATGGAGATGGGCCGCACAGAAATTAATTTAAAGGATGTCTCCAGAATAACAATCACTTCTTCAACAAATTTTACACCTATTTTAGGCCAATATGCAGATTGTTCTAACATAAAAACCCTTTCAGTCGCCCATCGAACAAATGTATCAATGTAAAATGGATTTTGTTCTAACAATGGTGGCACAAAATTCTTTAACCAGATAATGATGGAAGCAATTTTGGTATTTGTGTTAATAGAGTTTAAAATATTTACTAAATCATCAGGTGGGATTTGTAACTTCAACTGAGAATACTTTAACCAACATATAGAACCAATATCAAAATCATGTTTGGTTAAAAATGTTACACAAAGATCTTTAAAACTTTGTTCAAACAAATTAATATTCTCATAATTATGGTTACCTGTAAATCGGATATATTCCACTAAATCAATTTTTATAGCTAAATCACTGACCACATGAATCATGTTGATATCATCTGTTGCAAATATTCTATTCTGAAGTGAATATAAAATGGATTTGTAATTGAGATTAAGTTGACACAGTTTCTGTAATACTTTGATGAGGAAGTCAAACCCATCTATCTGCTCAAAAAGTGGTTGCAATTGAGGTAATACATCAGCAGGTTTTGTAGATAGTGTTATAGATTCACTTAAAGCAGTTAATTGAGCTTTAAGAGTGTCCTGTGATGTTACTTGTTTTAAGTGGTCTGGACTATCAATACTTCCTGCATCTTCCATCGATGTTGATTGAGCAAAGGTCGCACAGCAAATCTGGAGCTGTAATATAACAAATAATGAATTTTACTCAACAAAGTAAATAAAGATATAATTGACACAAACAGATTTATTTATTTATTACAGACTAATTAATTACCTGCTGAGTGTTTCCCTGCACATAATAAAATTTATCATCACAAGCCAGCACTGGATAGTAATTTGCTGCCATTTGTTCAAATGAGTAAATGATTTTAGCATCTTTTGGGTCCAAAATCCACATACTAGAATCATTGGCCAAAATTGCTAGGTCTCTCCATGTTGCTAAATGATTGATCTGTGTATCAGTGGTTATAGCCTCCAATAAGCCAGTTATTGGACACTCAATCATAATAGTTTCAGATCCTTTGAACATATTCATAGCATTTATTGTTTTAATTTTAATTTGAAAGTGTGTATGATGTATATGAGCCCTTTGGAAAGGTAAAGGCAATTCACTTCTGCATTCTTCTAATTTTCCAATCAGTTCTTTGATATCAAAAGGAATTTCAAAAGAATCTCCACTTTCGCTTAGAAAACAGAGGCGATTCTTGTAATTTCCCACTTGGCGTAATTTAAGACTTACATTATTTTCATTGACAACGATAACTTCAGTGTTTTTCAGAACATCTATCACCACTATTTTACCAGATTTAAAAACAAGCCAAAGATAGTGTTCAAGCAACATTTTATCTGAAATATTCTCTTCAAATTGGCGTATCACATTTTCATCTTCATTTCTTTGCTTGTTATTTAATAAATCCACAATAACTACACTTTTACTATTTATGAAAAGGGCTAACTTAGGATAAAATAATTCAGCTTCGATACAAGATGCATTATTTGATGGTAATGTTATAACTTGCGACAGAGTGATCGTCATTTTTACTGAATACAATAAACATGAAATAACACTTCAACAGTAAAATACGTACTATAAATTTCACAACAATCAAACCGATTTTGATTTGAATATTTCGAATTTGAAATTTGACGTAAGAAATGACTTTCAGTTGAAAGTGTTGCCAATAAATTATAGCCAGGCAATGGGCGCTTTTACAGATGTGGACGACAACAGCACGTCTTATCAACGTTACGTTACCAATATGGGCGTTACATACACACATTACATATAATTACGCCTTTATCTCCGGAGGGTTAGGCAGAGGTGACTTAACACCCACATTGCACCAATCATTGAATTCAGTCCCACGTAATAGGGGGTGAGCCTATTGCCGTCTACAGATGGGGTAGTCCAAATTCTGCTCTGCCGGGAACCACGCGGCAAATGGGCGTTACCAGTGGAATTCACGTTTGTTCTTCATAAACAAAGTTGCGATATACACATACTACAAACGTAATCGCCGACGAACTTTATGCGCTTCAGTTCCTGTCGATGTTCTGTGACAGCCTGTCCATATTTTTCTATAGGCGCATGGAAAGGGTCCATGGGTCCTTGTATATCAGTTTACTTTTAGGTTCTCTACTTTATTCAAAAATGGCACGTAGTGTCTACTTATATATTATAATAATCTATGCACATTATGAAAAGATACCGCGATGCCTCTTCTATGAGTCTATGACAAAACACGGGCCCAAAGAGTATAGTAATATATATATAGGAGGCTTTAGCATGATTATTGATGATGACGATGAGTTGATGATGATAATGATGATGACGATAAATGAGATTATTGCTCAGTAAAGTTGTGGGGACTTTACTAGAAGCTCCCTAGGGATTTCTGGAACCAACACGAAAAGTCACAATTCCCTGTAATATACCACTTTCTTACATGTGTACTTTGCCAAAGACGTTATGTCTAAAAATCCGCCATTTTCGGAAAATAAAATAATACTGCGATGCGTCCCTTTTCAGGTTGGCGTTAAAACTCCCAGTAGCAAGTCAGCAAACGTTATAGAGTACGCTCCATGAAACAAGTCCCTTGGCCAGTGTCGTAACATGTAGTGCTGTCAGTATCGTCTTTTATTTACCAAAATATCTTTTAATATTCAGATATGAATGTATAGTCTAGTGCGTCAAGAAAGCCATGAAAGAAATGTTTGAGGAATTAATATTTTTCGTAATATTTTCAAGTTTTGTAACACTCAACAACAGCCAAACCGAGTGGTCAGATATCAATTCATTCCTGATTTTGCTGTAGGTGCTTCGTAAATCATTTACGTTTGCTGAATTTCTTTTCATCTATTATCAGTGTAGGGTTTAAAAATTAATTGGCATTGGTATAATAATTGTATGAGACATGTCGTATTCAAAGTATTTCAGGGATGTACTTTAATGTTAAAAACAATATGAGAAGTTTAGTCTATTAAGAATGACTTATATTTAAAATAGCATTTTATGTTTCATAGCATTGTTTGGATTAGTTGTAGTTATGTCATTAAATCATTTACCTACGATTTGACCGAATTTTTTACTTCACTTTGACGCTTTTGAAGATTCTTGATTCATTTTGCATTAAATATTAATAAAAACTTACACAGGGTATATATACAGCTGTATTTAATCATTACATTCTACATTCACAGAAGCGCAGTATTCGCGTCCTTTGCGATGGACGAGCATCGGAGTTTCTGCAGATAAATGCCAGCGTGCCGCAGGGGTCCGTCTTTTATCATCCACTCTCTTTCATCTGCATAGTCAAAGTCAATGTCAAAGCCAAAAGTCAAAGTCATTTATTCTGTATAGACTTATTATATCGGTAGATACTTACAAAACGTTAACAAAAAAGTAACATGATTGAGTATAGGAGATAGGACACGGCGGTATATCCGCCCGATTGAGCAGTCCGACTGGGGAAGTACCTCCGCCCTACAGAATACTAACGGCACAGAAACTCTGTACTTACAGGGTTGGCAGCGTGACTGTGACTCCTCTGGTGTTACAGACGTCCATAGGCCACGGTAACTACTTTCCATCAGGTGGGCCGTGTGCTTGTCTGCCAACTAAGTGGTATAAAAAAAAACATGAATGTCAGTAAATAGACCACCGGTTCGAAACGCGGCCCCGACCTGAGAAGACTCCGGCAAGAAACTCAGCGAGCATTTATTTTTTTTGTCTATTTACAAACGTACACTTACGTCTATCTAAATACAAAAATTTACTTGAGTAGGTAGCATTTCCAAGCTTGTTTATCATCAAAGTATTCTTGGATTTTATAATAGCCATTCTGGCACAATTTACTTTTAACTATATTTTTAAAATACACAAGTAAATCCCTAATTTCATTAGGGAGCTTGTTAAAAAAGCAGTTGCCCTGGAATGAATGACTAATTTTTTCAAGTCGACTATCATAGACTAAGTACAAGATTGTTTTTGTGTCTGGTATTTATGTTATGCCGGTCACAAACTCTGGAGAATTTTGAAACATTTTTCCGTACATACATCGAAAATATATTGTGACACAACGGTTAAAATGTCTATCTCTTTAAACTTTTCTCTGAGGGGGTCTTTTGGGCCTAAATTGTAAATGGCTCGCACAGCCCACTTTTGTAACACAAATATTGTGTTTAAATGTGCAGAATTAGCCAAAAGGAGAATTCCGTATCAAGATACTATGTAAATAACTGAAATATACTAGTCTAGCCGTATCCACGTCTGTCAAGGTCCTAATCTTTTATACAGCGTGGAAGGCCGAACTTAGTCAACTGTTTATTTTATCAATATGTGATCCCCACTGTTGTAGTTTAGAGTCAATACTCAAGCCCAGGAACATTGTCGATTCCACAAGATTAAACACCTGTCCATTGAGTTGTACATTGGTTTCCACCTGTGTAACATTAGGCAGAGTAAATTTTATACATTTAGTTTTGTTCCCATTAAGGCAAAGATTATTTGTACTACACCAATGTACCAATCTTTTGATTGCACCATTCACTTCGTCATAATTATTTTGTTGCCTCTTAATGTTAAAAATTAACGATGTATCGTCAGCAAATAAGATAATATTATTTTTGTCCCTTACGTAGTAGGGAAGGTCATTAACGTAAATACAACAAACATATCAACGACATACTGTCCACCGGCAGTAGGTATTCATTGTTATGCAGACGACAGTACCTTATACGGGAGTTATCATGGACATCCTGAGGTCAAACAGTCAGATATCGTAGAGAAAAGACAGTTTCTTGTCACTGAGTTTGACTGGATCCTGAATCACATTTCCCAATTGGGCTCTGAGAACCTGGTCGAGTTCAATGCCAAGAAGACACAGGCATGTGCGTTTACAGCAAAAGTATTTTCTTCCCTTCCCCTTCCCATTCTTCAGAGCACCTCATAGCCACTGCACGACAATCTCAATATCCTAGAAATGGATGTTCGCTGCAACCTGAATAACAAAAACTACATCGAGAGTATCATCAAAACAGCCTCGCGTAAACTTAGTCCTGAACAGAGTGAGACGTTTTTTCTCGCCACTAATTTAAGACACAAATTCGCTCCTGCGTGGAATACTGCTCGCATCTCTGGGATGGCTCAACATAATACTTACTAGATGCTCTCGACAGGCTGCAGCGACGTGCGGTCCGCATTATTGGGAATCCTGAGGTCACATACACCATAGAGCCTTTGCCGATGCGTAGATATGTTGCGTCCTTGGCAGTATTATGTACCGTGGTGAATGTTCTGATGAGCTCTTCCAATTTATCGTGAGATCACGATGTACCAAAGACAAAGCTCAGATTGGGTTGTAGTCAAGCCCTAGGAATTGTATTTGTCTATGGGCTTTCAGCTTGCGGTGCGAGAGTTTCGCGGGTGTAGTTTGTAGTTCGTCACAGCGTGGCTTTTTTACCCAGTGTTAGACTACAAAGAGTATTGGTATTATTACGGAAACGTTGTCTAGATGAGTGAGAAATTACAATTACTTTTATAAAATGTTATCATGGTAAAATTGTTCGTCATGGCGTCGAACATGAGCTCACCGAGGTGCTTCCGTATGCTCACGAAGGCTTCCCTAGAATAATGTTCGTAGTGTCCCGATCATTGATATTTTAGAGTGCTAGTTAACATTACGATGAGATTTCTAGTTAGGAGGAAAATTATTGTAGGTATCATCGTATGTATGTACCTGTCAAACCTGAATCCGAAATCATCCTAGGCTACAAAGACAATCTCTTGAAGGTATAATGAGGCATAGAGAGATCTAAGCATTCTATATCGGTAGTCATATTTAGTCTCAATTATATACGGCCTAAATAATCCCAAACTGGAATTAGTAAAGTCACGGTCATTGACCTATAGGTACATTGATTGACAGATATGTTCTATCATGAATTCTAATAGGAAACAAATGATTGTTGATTTCAAGTATTATCTTTCTCGTGCGAAACACATGTACGACATACAAATCACGATACAGAGTATGAGGGTGTTATTGTTAAATATCTTTAATCGTCAGGTAACCGTGATAAATTGATTTAGATTGCTCCTCGCATACAATGTAATTGTAGTCATATTAAACACTTAAATATATTTTGTGTGGCCCATCAAGATATAAGGCTTATTGTTACCGAATCATAGAAATAGTATTTATAGTTGTTTCATTTCTGATTATCTGAAATTAGCATAGATGAAAGGAAAGGGGTGTTTTTTGGTCAAATAGGAAATGTTTAGGTTAGTAAAGTGATAAATCTTATAACCGTCTGTTGGTGAGATGTAGTATCTTCTAATGGTTACTGTAATACATCTTTTCAAGATACCTGAGCGTCATTAACTAACGGAGTGGTTACGTCAGAGGACCTCCTCTTGGTGTCGGTGCCACTCGCGCCAGTAGAACAAACTGGGACAAGTAGTGGTGCTCCCGACCAAGGGGGAGAATTCGCCTGGGGCGAATTGGGCAGGCCTAGTCTGCATGAACAAAGGAGGTCATGCGATAGACGACGCCAGCTCATGTATCACATGGGTGATACACTTGTTAAATAAACAACAGTTAGATATTCGCCTGGGACGAATCGGGCAGGGCTAGTCTGCGTAAAAAAAGGAGGTCATGCGATAGACGATGCCAGCTCATGTATCACATTGGTGGTACACTTGTTACATAAATCACAGTTAGATATTCGCCTGGGGCGAATCGGGGAGGGTGTCTAGTCCGTGAATAAAGAAGGTCTTGCGCTTGTTACATAAATCGCAGCTAGAAAAGCAGATTAATAGAGTAGGCCGGACTAGTTTGTGTGGATATATGATATCATGGGATAGACGGGATCCCATTTTTCTCATGGGTTTTTGTCCTAATTTAAATTGTCATAATAAGTTAGGCATAATTTTCTTTGTCATAATAATAGTGTGCCATAATTGGTTTTTAGCATACTGTGTTATTAAGTATAAATATTGTATATCCTATTGTTTTCATTTATAACATTGATATGCATTAAGTTGTAAAGCATATTGTTTATTTGTCTCATAGTTATTTGGGATAATGATCTAAAAGCATAAAGGAAACGTACTTTACGAATATTCTATCGACACCGCCGCCGCGGGATCACAGCGCGTGATCGACGTACCTATAGTTAACATATATTATTATATATATATTGTAGTAGTATGCTTATAACAGTTATGGTTATGCATCGTTATGCTTAAGTAAACTTATGCTTTGGGATAGTATCCTTATAAAATATTATGCTTATAGTAAATAGGATTAAAATAATTATGATTAAAAAGTGATGGCAAATGAGTATTATGCGTAAATAATGCTAGGACAAGTAAAATTATGACATAAAATCGCAGGAATTAAAATAGAGAACCGGGATAGATTATGGCGGTTCATACATAACATAAACTCACGCCTATATCCCCGAAGGGGTAGGCAGAGGTGCTAGCACTCACATTTCGCCAGTTTATGTTTAGGTCCCAATGTAATAGGTGACGAGCCTATTGACATTAACCGGGCACTTATAAACCTGCGATAAATACACACATAACTTCGAAAAGTCATTGGTGTGTACCATGTGCCATGGTAAAACCTGGGATCGAACCCGAGAACTCGTCTCGGCAGTCTATTACCCGTACCACTAGGCTACCGCGGTACAGTAGAATAGTCTATATACTTGTTAAATAAGTCTAAGTAAGGGATACCAAACCAACCAATAGGGGAAATCGGGTTGTTGGTGTGTGAGTGTATTTGAAATAAGTAGGTAGTATGAACCTGATAAACTAATTCAACTCAGCATAGTAGTAACTTAAAGAGGGAAATATACTAATAAATGAAATAGCTAATTATAGACGGGATACTCAACCATGTTCTAGGCCTAAGTTTATAGTAGGGTATTCTCTCTGGGTGTTTGTGGTATGGGTCAGCCCATGTCACTCACCCCCAGAGAGGATAGGCTCTCCACGGAGACGCTGCATACAGCAGAGTCTCCTTGTCTCACTTATCATTTCAGATTCAACAAACCATGCATGCAAGGTGAATAAGAGGGCTGTGGGTTGCCCATTGCAGCCTCTGATGTTGAGGACAATGCAAGTTATGAAAATCATTACTAGCCACATGCGAAGTTTTCTATTAATCTGCTCTCTGGCCATTCTTGAGAGATTAAGGCAAACAATCTAGAACATCCTCACACAATTAATCCCACCCTCCCCTTTCTTTCCTTTGTCACACCATTAAGGCCTGGAATTCATTACCAGCTCACGTGTTTCCTTCTTCTTACAGCCCCGGGTTATTTAAGCGGGGCTTAAAACATACGATATGATGCGGTCGTCAAGGTGAGTGTCACCATTGTCATAGTACATGTAAGTAATATTGACCCTCTTTTCTGAGACTTTGCCTTCCACTATCATCAGGTAAGGCGAAGTCTGATTGACGTCTCGTATAAAAAATAATAACCGTAGTGTCACAATACATTTTCGAGAACCTAATGTATGTAAGGAAAGGCGAAAATACTTGGATGATAAACAAGCTTAGAAATGAGCGAAAATGAAAGTAATTTTTTGTATTTTGAATTTTTTTGAACCATCTTTCGCTGGCCAGACTCTTGTATATACCCTGTGTAATTTTTTATTAGTAAGACGATGAGTGTATGAGTTTTATGTTGTCTAGGTATATGGATGGTAACAATTATTGGTGCTATGTGGGCAGGTATATGCTATTGCCTACATAACGCTATAGTGAAGGTTAAATAGTTTTCAAACAGCCTACTATTTGACTGTATTCGTTCATACTTTACGAGCCCACTGGTTTCAATTAATTAACGGTAATTTAGTAACATCAGATCTTAATAAAATTTTGGCTGATTCACGCCTATATCCCCGAAAGGGTAGGCAGAGGTGCTAGCACCCACATTTCGCCAGTTTATGTTTAGGTCCCAATGTAGTAGGTGGCGAGTGAGACTTGATTACTTGATTTAAAAAAAATTAAACTTGGAATTTTCGTGTGCCCGTCCCCATACTTAATAAAAAACTCTGTAATTTACAACAGGTATTTTAATATTTTCTTCGAATTACGTGTTTTGATAAAATATTGAAGCATTTCATTTCAGTCTTTTAGGTTTGGATTTTAATCTTCTTTTTATTCCTATAGATTTTTTCACTTTGGAATCAATCTCTGCATGAATATGTTTTTTAGTTAAACTAATTGCCTGCTGATAGGTATCTAACAGCTGAGCAAGAATGTCTTTCTGTACTTCTATTTCAGGTAGTTGAGCTTTTCCGCCAGATTGAATAATTTCCTGAAAAAATAAATAGATATAATCAAACACATTTTTTTATATTATTATGTCAGTTCTAACTTTGGGAGCCTAAGTCACGCTGAATAACGAACTAGTCTCGGGCACAGGATTTCCTCTAGGAAATGTATGGTGTCTTTTAGAAAAGCCAACACATTATGTACTAATTAAAATCTAAATTCGGACACCTGGCTCTAGTGTTAACTTTGGATGTAACATGATTGTCACTTTGAATAGGGATGATGACAGATTTTTAAAAAATACTTCACGACCTTTGAGGACGCCGTAAGGCGCAACCGGTCAGGTCTAATAACAAATCAAAAAATTTGAACGGTACAAGTGAGTTCTCAATATGTGTAAAAATAAGTGATTTGTTTAGAATCTCTCTATCCTATAAAATTATAAAATCCTAATTTCTGTGAATCTTAGCGACTGTCATCATGCCTATTTAAGCAGTGGGGGAAAAAACTTCAATAATTCATACTTTATACCTTGAATACATTGACTTGATTAGGCAGAAGGATAGACACTGCATGTCCTACGCGTCCAGCACGCCCTGTACGTCCAACTCTGTGTATATAAGTTTTTATGTTTCTTGGAGGGTCATAAGAAACCACATAATTGCAGTCTGGAATATCAATACCTCTAGCAAGTGCATCAGTTCCGATCAATCTAAAACAGTGATATTTTTTATAATCTGATTATGTAAAAAAATATTTTTTCAATGTGGTAAATAAACTGTTGATGTAAAAAACTATTGAAATTCATAATTTATTGATGTGGTACACTTGATATTTTAAACTGTTAAAATGGATTAAGATATAGAAAAAATTTAATCAGTACAGGCGGGATTCGAACCCGCGATCTTGCCCTTACAGGGGGAACGCTCTGACCACTAAACCACAGAACCTTCGCTCGTAAACATCAAAATTCTTCTATACATATATCCGTCTTACAGCGACGGTTACCTGACACATACCGACATTGGTACGAATTATCGGAACCAATGAATGATGTTGCAATCATTTTTAAATATTGATTTTTGATGAATCCACTCAAACTATTGAATGAAATTTTAAAGCATTTAGTATGCTAAATATTCAAATCAATTAAGATAGAGAAAAATATTAATCGGTTTAGGCGGGATTCGAATTCGCGATCTTTCCCTTACAGGGGGAACACTTTGACCACTAAGCCTTATTAAAACTTAATAGATTTGAATAGTTACACCTTTTTTTTACAACATAAGTAACGATATTAAAACAATATTTTAACATCAGTTTAGGACCAGTTGTGTGTTTCTATAAGATTGTTGATGTAAATCAGTAAATGTAAGTGAATTACAAATATCGCACTTACACATTTATTTCCGTTGAAGTAAACTTTTTCAATACACTTTCTCTTGTTGAATTATCTAAAGCTGAAGAGAGTTCCGCTACCTTTAATTTCCCCATACCCCATGTATTCAAGAGCACTGTTAAACGGTGTGCAGACTCAGCAGCATTAGTAAAGCATAGTACTTTGTCCCATTTCTGATTGATCAGGAAATGATACAGGATAAGTGGTTTGTGTTCTGCTTCACAGGTAATGGTTTGTTCTACTAATTCATTGGGTGTTGCATATAGTCTGATTTGATCTTCATTATCGTAATTAGTAATTGTAGCGGCAGAAAACAGTTTTGGTTGAAATAAGCCCCATTGTTCTAATTTTTCTGGATCTTGAGACAGTGTTGCAGAGAAGAGCAATTTATGAGGTGGAGGTTTTTGCTCAATGAGGCTACTCCATGTGAGATTTGAATTTCTACCCTCCATTAACTCATTTTCTAACTTAATATGTCTATGTAGATGGTACAGCCAGTCATTTTGAATGTGATCCATAATTCTATCAGCTTCATCAATTATTAGAAATTTTAAATGTTTTAAGGAAAATCCCTCAGTGTTTTGAAGATGTTCAACCAGTCGTCCTGCAGTGCATACAATTATATCAACTTCACTGACCCATCCTGCTGTTGCAGCTAAAAAAGGAAATAAATAGGTACTTTTTATTTAAAATTGCTTTTATAATTCAGACTGCTTCTGCTTGCTTGCATTACTCTCTTGGTATGCATACTCTGACCCTATAAAATTTGATGTAGTAATCGTTGGTAGTTTAGTGGTTAAGGAGTCGTCCTAGCGATCGAGACGTCCCGGGTTCGAATCCTGGTCATTACACTACCGACGTGAACCCACTCCTAGTACAAGTAATTCAGCTTAGTTGTTGGGTTAGAGAGAATATTAGTAATTTCAGTTCTAATATTCCTTTAATTCAAAAACAAAAAAGAATAATGTGGTGAACAATAAACCTGTAACATACACAGAGACAATCAGAGCTGCAAGGAAGTATGTTGTACTCGACTCACATAATGACTGCAATTCTTTACGAATATCTCAATTCCTTAACTATTAAATCTGAAATAACCTCTAGTTTGATATAAAAAGGTACTTACTATAACGTATGATATTTTGCTGCTCTTGCTGTATAGGAGTAGAACCACCTAATAAAGCAACCCTTAATCTTGTTTTCAGACAATACTTTTTGAACACTTTAGCTACTTGAGCTGCCAATTCTTGAACTGGTAGGACTACTAGAGCTCTTACATGGCACCCAACTTCATTCTGCAAAATCTACAAAAAAGAAATATAATAGAGTTATGTATACATTATTCGTCTGATGACAGAGAAAGAATACAAGTATCACCACCCCATCTCGTCCGAAGGGTGTTGTAAGAGGCGAACAACCGAAAAATATGCAGACAATATCACTGCAAGAGAAGGAAAACAATATTGGGAGAGGTCTAGTCCAGCAGTGGACTGAGATGCGCTAGTTGTTGTATGTATACTGGTGCCTCATAGTTTTATATTTATTCTATTTTATTAATTTTTATATTTACGTTCACCCCGGTGACTGCTTATTTTTACAAAAGCCATATACCTGCAAGCTGCCTTAGTTATATAAAAGTACATACAATGAACTTCATTTATGAGTACCTGAATTATAGGCAAAACAAAGGATAATGTTTTACCACTGCCAGTTGGAGCTGATACACAAATATCCTGTGGCCTAAATGGATATACTGATTTGTGTTCATTCAACACAAAAGGTATAACTTTTTCTTGTACTGGAAACAAACTAGTAACGCCTTCAGCTAGAAGTGAAGCTTTTAAAGCACTGTGTATCCAATCTTGATCCTCCACAAGGCATGATGTGTTTTTCAAGTCAGTAGAAATGTTAATAGGATGAGAGAGCCAATAGGGTAGTACTCTGGCAACCTGAAATATCAAATAAAACAATCTGTAGAACGCCAGTTCATGTGTATCAGGTCAGTATCAGGTGGTAAAGACAAGTTTGACAAACACATGCCTTTTAGAATAATTGCTTATGAATTTGAAACAATCAATTTCAATATGAAATGAAATCAGGAGATGTGGTGAAGATAAGATGTTACAATTGATTTTAGCCTTTTGTCACTTTCGTCCACTTCATTCATATATTAACAAAATATGAGTGATGACATACTTGAATTATAACTATAATGATAAATAAATTTAGCAAAACTTCATTTTTTTTAAACCATTTAGTTTACAGACAAGCACACGGCCCACCTAATGGGAAGCGGTTACCGTGGCCTATGGACGTATGCAACACCAGGGGTGTCACATTCGCGCTGCCAACTATGAAGAAACCTTTTGATGCCCCTCATTGTAGTTTGTCAGTCGTAATATTCAAATTATCTAGTAAGTAATGATTGTTTTCTCAAAAAATACTTAAAAGTGACACTAACAAACTCATCAATGATTTTAGCATTGTTCCCTTTTGCATTTGAGGCTTAGAGGAGGAATTAATTATTGGTTACCAACCTTTGTTTTTTTTTCAAACTCGCTTATTCCTAATACTTTGTATTCTTGGGTCTGTTTAGTTTTATCATTTGGTGTTTTCAGAATCTTATTTATATTGTTTTCAGTATCCTGACCTGCTTTGTGTGACTCAACATTTTTGTTTACTTTGTTAGTCTCTCTTTCTTGAAGATTCTCTTCTTTATGTGTTTCTTGTAAAGGTTTCTGTGGTTTCAGGGTTATAACTGAAGCTGTTTTCTTTGTAGTATATGCAGATTTTCTTTCTGCTATTCTCTTTTTTAAGTTTTCTAAATGTTTAGCTTCTTGATTGACCACATCTGTGTCATCATTATCATCTCTATACCTATAAATACAAAATAATAAAGGTAATTTTAAGTAAATGGAGGTTAAGTTAATACTATTAAATTATAAAATATGTATGTACCTGTTTATAACAAATAAATCCATGTTAAATTAATTGTAATTGCACGAATGTTAATGTACATTAATTGTAATTACAAAAACACAGAATCACAATGTTATATTTAAACGAACGATTCAAACCAAGTATTTAACATAATCATAACATAAAGGAAAGGCAAGGTAAGGTATAAGGATTTAAAGGTAACCCGTAACCCGTACATACATAACCTAAAAATTAAGTGCACACCGCAAGTGAGGCAGATTGACATATTTTGTATTTTGACATTGATACAGATCAGTGTTGCCAGTACCAGATTGTCAAATGTTAGACAAGCTAGCTCAAAAGTAACATTTTCGGGAGAAAAGTAACGTTTTTTATGGTACGGAAATACTGTAGGATACCCCCTTTCCCATCCGGAGTGGTTATATCTAGAACTGATTAAACCACTTTATTTCTTGAAGAGTGTGAAATCTCTACGCATATCCCCCTCCGCTGGAGAGGGGGACTGGAACCGAATAAAACGCACACTGCCAGTGGGTCGTAGGTTGCTGGAGATGAGATTCTTGGAGACATATCTCTCGCATGACATTTATTCAGCGTGTGCATCTCAAGCCGTCGATCGCATCACAGTGATGGCACGCATTGGCCCCTCCCGGATCTGAGGCAAAAAAACCTCTAATCACTCGTACTCAGTGACCACCTGCGTCCGCCGGTATGAGAGCGCTAGTACGCCACGCTAGTCTCCATTATGGGTTCCACCGCTATTACGGCGTGATTGCCCAGTCGTAGCGCCAACTCCGCTATCATGTCATGTTTCAAGCCCGCGCTCATGGCGGTCATTGAAAATTGTTAATCTTGCTCTAGTATTACTAAGTTTAGGCCTTCGGAGTAGATAAATATTTATGTGTCAAAGTTAACATTACTGTATCAACACACTATTGAATTGAAAATATTATATTACTCTTTGATTGATATTTGTTCAATCAAAAGTTATCATACCACAACTGTTTCAACAATTTCTCAAACAATACAGTCGTTATCAATACGGTTGGCGAATTTCTTAATATTCACCCTTTTGCAATACGCCAAAAGTAGCGTCAAAGTAACGTTTTGAGTTATATATCAAACGCAGAAGAAACATAAGAGGGTCCAAAGTAGCGCAAAATATTACAAAAGTAGCATTCTGGCAACACTGCTTGAAATAAGGCTGTTACCAATGATGTGACAAACCAATTTTAGAATCACAGTCTTTTGACATTATCCCTTATCCCATGAACATGATGTTGAACTTTGTGAAATGGAACGATAATATTTTACTATAACACTTTTTTTGCGATTTTATGACATGGTAACTAGAGCCTTTATGTTTAATCTTATTTTTAACCCTCGAGGCAAAAACGACGGGGTGTTATAAGTTTGACATGTCTGTGTGTGTGTGTGTCTGGCTGTGGTATAGCTTAGCTCCTGAACAGTTGAACCGATTTGGATTTAGTTTTTTTTTTGTTTGAAAGGTATATTAGTCGGGAGTGTTCTTAACTATGTTTGAATAATCGGTCCAAGATGGCCGCCGCTACAAAATGACGGAGTACATATTTTTTCTCAACTCCCTCAATATGGGTATCAAATGAAAGGGCTTGACTAGTAGAATACCATACAATATGACAAACAAATCGAAGATGGCCGCCACCACAAAATGGCGATTTATATTTTATTAAACGCTAACAACTCCCAAATACTCCAACCAACACACATTTCCATCCATCATGGGTATCAAATCAAATAGCTTGACGAGTAGATCAATTTAAAAAGTGTAAAATAAAAATTAAAATAAAAATTTAAAAAACCCCCATTACAAAAAACAACCCACAAAAAGTCGAAAATAAGTTGTGTTAGTTAGCCCTGTAACTTTGATATAGGTACCTAATAATACATATTTTGATTCAAGGGTTGTCATTGTCGGGGGGACCTTGGATCGTTTCGATAATATGACGTAGTGCTTTACCAATTAGGGCCCCCAACATGACAAGGCTTGCATCAAAATATGTATATACCACGGAACAGTATACCGCCTATACAATGGTTTGTGCTCAGATGAATTGTTTGACATGATGCCCGTAGCTACATTCTATCATCGCACCTCTCGCCATAGGCAGGAAATTCATACTCACACATTGCGACCTGAGACGGTGCGCACTGTGCGGTATGAAAGAAACTTCATCCCACGCACACTCAAGCTGTGGAATGACCTCCCTGCTGCGGTTTTCCCAAGCGTCTACAATATGGGGTTCTTCAAGAGGGCCATCAGAAGGTTTCTCCATGGTCGGCAGTGCGAGTGTGACACCACTGGTGTTGCATACGTCCATAGGCCACGGTAACCGCTTCCCATCAGGTGGGCCGTGTGGTTGTCTGCCAACTAAGTGGTATAAATTTTTTTTTATTATTAGGTATATCAAAGTTATAGGGTTAACTAACACAACTTATTTTCGACGTTTTGGGGGTTGTTTTTTGTTGTATTATACTAATATCTTAGAAGAATGATTGTTGATGATGATGATGATGAATTAATGATGATGATGATAATCATAGTGAGCATCAATGAGATGATTGCTACCTCAGTGAAGTTGTAAGAACTTTACTAGAAGCTGCCTAGGGAGATTTGGAATCACAACTACACAAAAGTATAGACAGAAAAAGGGATGCATATAGATCAAATCATTTAGATTCTCTCTGTAAAAGTTAAAATACGACAATTTTTTTGTGCATATAACTTTAACAACCGCGAACAAACATGGCTTATGTTTATGTGTACATATTCAAAAATAGTTTATATCTTTATACCAATTTTTTTCAAGATTTGTTTAGTAAATTTGGTGGTATAGGCATGAAAGCGTAGCGGACAGAGTTAATTTCATATTTACAAAAATTTCATTTTTCCGTATTTCTATTATCGATTTCAACTAAAGTTAAAATCGTTTCTAAATGGATGTAAATCGATTACGATTTGACAAGTCAATCTTCTAACATATTTTTGTCTATACAATTTTAGCGAAGCACCACGAAGCAAGTTTTCGATTTGTCGCTTTTATTTCCCGAATAATCATTCAAATGTTTTTTCTTCGCCAATTACACGTGATAAATTGTTAATTCTATCTTTATTTCGCTTTTATACTTTTTCTGTTTTGGTATCACAAGATTGAACATCGTACAAAATGGCTAGTGTATCCTATCAAATAGCAAATCTTCTCGAGAAGGTAAGCCGGTGTTTTAACATAGAATTGTTTTGCTCTCTAAATGCGGACCGACCTAACAATATACTTTACAATATGTCTTTAGATGACCTCCACCGACAAAGACTTCAGGTTTATGGCTACCAATGATTTAATGACTGAATTACAAAAAGACAGCATAAAGCTTGATGATGATTCTGAAAGGAAAGTAGTGAAAATGTTGCTGCGTCTGCTCGAAGACAAGAACGGTGAAGTGCAAAATTTAGCTGTGAAATGGTACGATTTTTTTAAATATCAGTGTTTATGATTTTGGTTGTCATTTTAAACATTTCTTTAACAATTACACCCCTTTGCAGCCTCGGCCCTCTCGTCAATAAAGTTAAAGAGTATCAAGTAGAAGGTATTGTTGATGCACTTTGTGCAAATATGCTCTCTGATACAGAACAACTGCGAGATATCAGCAGCATTGGCTTGAAAACTGTCATATCAGAACTACCTCTCGGCTCTAACACATTAGCTGCAAATGTATGTAAGAAAATAACTGGAAAATTAAGCAGTGCTATTGAAAAGGTATTCTAATGTACTATAATCTGATGTAGGTTATTTTATACATGTATCAAATTTTTGTGCATTTTACATTATTGTCTATTATTCATTTGATGTGAATAACTATTGTCCAGATTTTTGCCTGCATGGAATTTTGCTCCTGTTTTACAACCAGGGGAAACCTATTCCAGATATAATTTATCCCTGTAACAAAGGGGTTCGGGTAAAGTTGGCATCATTTTGAAATTGAGCAGCCATTAATGAAAATAGCCTAATATGTGAAGGATCGATGTCTCCAACCCAGAAAAACTACAGTATTGAGAATACAACAATTTATTCTTTTTGAAATGTTAAACCAACTTGTCAACAAAGCCCTCGTATATAAACCTCTATTTCTCCTTCCCGCGCATCGCGCGTACCGTTTTACATGTTGCCAACTCATAAAATTATATACATATATCGACATTTGTTAATATCAATGCAATTATTAATTAATCATAATCAATAATGTTTTATTAACGTGACAAAATCCACGTATTTAAATTATTATAGTTTTTATAGTATATTTATATAATCACATGAATTAAGTACTGTTCTATTTCTATCGTGGCGCTAACAGCTCGGCCATCCTTATTTTAGTGAGTCCTCTCACGTTATTGCATCATGCATACAATGATGAAGAGATAAAAAAAAACACATTATACAATACATTAAACACAAATTATACATTGCAATGCACATATTATTAGATAAAGTTCAATAAGTCCTATAGTTTCTAGTTCTGTTAACATTATCAGATAAAGAACTCTATATAAGAAAAGTTTTACAAAATATTTTATACCAACTAAATGATAAAATTATTCTTATTCTATTACCTGTGTATTGTAAGTTCATGATCTACTATGATCTACGGCCATCTACGTTATTACAAACGCTGGTCGCTCATAGCTCATGCACTCACACCACACAATATCCTGTTCAGTCTACTATGATCAACGGTCATCTATGCCTAAGCGCTGGTCGCTCATAGCCCATGTTACGGAGTACCCGCAAACACAGTCTGCTATGATCTACGACCATCTACGCCTCAGCACTGAACGCTCATAGCCTTAACTCAAATAATAATTCTGTTCGTTAATACGCACAGTCTGCTACAATCTATGACTTAGATCTTGGCTCATAACCCGTGCTGACACGGTGTGCTATGATCTGCGGCTATCTATTCCTTCTCGCTCGCTCATAGCCTGTGTTTCCCTTAAAATCAATATAACATATTATAAACAATTCAATTCAGTTTAATCCCTGTTATGTTTACTTATGTAGGTAATTTATTTATAAAGTCTAATCACGGTATCAAAAGTTATAATTATTTGATTATAAAATTTTTAGTTTAATTAGCGGATTCCATTCCATCCGAATCGCTAATGCTATTATTATCACTGTCACTGGACTCGCTTACAATACTTTTAAATGCTAGCCAAGGATGTATTTTATCTAACGCTACAACATTTTCATATTTCTTATTTCCCTTTCGGGTTAAGGGTGTGTCTTCGATTAAGAACCTATCATTATCCAAAATCTTTACTATACGGTAGGGTCCGTTAAACTTGGGTACTAATTTCTTTGAAATACCTGTGTGTTCCTTATCGTGTATCATTCTCTGTACCCTAACTAAGTCACCTATATTATACCTTGTACCTGCTTTTCTGCGGCTGTCAAACTTTTCTTTTGACTTACGCTGTTGGTCTTCTATGCGGTTCTGCGTTTCCTTTCTTATTTTATCTAAATTTTCCCCCGTTATACGTTCAGTAACCTCTACCACTACGTCGTTCAATATGTTTTCCGAAGTACTAACTAACCTGCACCCAAATAATAGGTCCGAAGGAGTCTTACCAGTGGTCTTGTTGATTGTAGTATTTAAGCCTAATTGAATGTCACCTACATAATCGTCCCACAAATTATCATTTTTACCATGGCATTTGGTACTTAATGCATCTAAAATGGTTCGGTTGAAGCGTTCTACCTGTCCGTTCGCTCTAGGAGTTGCTACCGCATTGAGTATATGTTTAATGCCTGAAAGGGTCACAAAAGTTTTAAATTTTGCACTAGTAAAGCAAGTGCCGCGATCAGTTATTAATCGAGATGGTGTACCAAAAAAACTAATATGTTCCTTTAGAACTCTAATTGCTGTGGTACTTTTAGTATCTCTCACCGGTCGAATATTAATATATTTTGTAAAAGCATCAATTATTACCAAAATATATGTATTGCCTCTTCTGGAACGAACGAAGGGGCCCAAGTGATCGGCATGTAACGTGTGGAATGGTACTTCAAGCTTGGGAATGGGATGCAACATCCCTTCCTTACGACCCCCGGGGGTTTTATGATGAGCACATTCGATACACGCGGACACATATTTTTTTGTAAACCGACGCATTTTCGGGAACCATAATACGCTTTGTAAGCGACTGAAAGTTTTATCAAAACCAAAATGACCTACGTCATCATGATTCATCCTAAGAACCTGCCATCGCATTGCGCGTGGTACTACCCATCGTATACCATTTTCCAAAATTTTATAGACGTACCCGCCCTTTAACATATAATCTTTATGAATACCAGCAACTCGTTTAGTTTCTGGATCCTGCAAAACTTCCTTAATTCTCTTAATTTCGTCATCATTTCCTTGCACCGTAGAAATCCAATCTTTTAACTCAACGTTTAGTACATCTAGTGCCGGACAGTCTTCGTCACCGGGTAAGGGATCAGTTACAGGAGCACGACTAAGTGCATCTACATGACTCATGCGGCTTCCCGCGCGGTACTCAATCTCGCAGTCGTACTCCTGCAGCTGTATCCACCACCGAGAAATTCGGGGTACCAGGTCCCGCTTAGTCAAAGTAGTTCTTAGAGCATTACAATCGGTTATAATTCTAAATTTTATACCTAATAAGTAAACCCTAAACCGTTTTAGTGAAGCAATAACTGCCAAAGTCTCTAATTCAAACGAGTGTAACTTTTGTTCGTCACCAGTCGTTTTTCGACTGTAGTAAACAACTGGTCTAAGGGAACCATCAAACTGCCTTTGCATTAGTATTCCCGCAACGCCTAATTTACACGCGTCCGTGTGCAGTTCAGTTTCTAGAGTGGCATCATACAAGGCTAAAATGGGTCGTTCAACAAGCTTTTGTTTAAGTGATTGAAAAGCATGTTTGTGATTTTCACCCCATTTCCACTCAAAGTTGGACCGTAACAAATCTGTCAGCGGTCGTGCAATGAGCGCGAAGTCCTTTACAAAACGTCTAAAAAAACCAGCTAGTCCGATAAATCGTCTTATATCATGTACGTTTTGAGGTTCAGGAAAATTCGATATAGCAGTAGTCTTACGCTCCCCTGGCTTAATACCACTGCCATTTACCTCAAAACCAAGAAAATCAATCTCCTTATAAAAGAAATAACATTTACTCATTTTCAGAGTTAATCCTGCTTCTAATAAAAGCTTTAGAACCTGTTCTAGTCTGGACAGACCCTCTTGGAATGATTTAGCGGGTATTAATATATCATCCATGAATATTAGAGCAAAATCTACTTTAGATTTGGGAAGAATTTTATTGATCACCCTCTGGAAAACTGAGGGCGCGTTGGCCAATCCAAAGGGCATACGTTTGAACTGATATTGACCATCAGGTGTTACAAACGCGGTCTTTTCCTGTGATTCCTCCGCTATTGGAATTTGGTAATAACCTGATGCGCAGTCAAGTGTTATAAACAGTGAATTTCCTGCCAATCTATCCAATTGGTCGTCGATCAATGGCAAGGGATAACGTTCTCGTTTCGTTTTGTTGTTAAGGGCTCTGTAGTCCACACACAGCCTTTTCTCGCCAGTCTTTTTCTTAACTAATAAGACAGGACTAGCGTATGGTGATTTCGACTCACAGACTATGCCCGACTCGATCATCTCCTGCACCATTGATTGCACCAAGTCTCTTTCGGAAAACGATAATCTATAAGGACGATACACAACTGGTCGACTATCCTCAAGTTCAATTACCATCTCTACCATGTTTGTAAACCCCAGGTCTTTCAAACTACTGGAGAAACAACCTTTGTACTGTTTTAGAAGGTATTTCAACTGTTCAAACTCATCAGCTGTCAAGGACTTATCAAAGTTAATAACTTCAGTGGACTCATCATTTTCTACATTTACGGTACTTACATTCATAACATGCGTGACAGGACGAATTCGCATCAATAGTGTACCCTTTTTTAAGTATGTTAATTTGTCTGACACATTTTGTATCAGTAAAGAACCCTGTCCTTTGGAAATATCATATTCGCCTGGCAATAGATAAAATTCATGATTTGGTTGACCCCGTAATGAGCCAGGTACATAAATGGGTCCCGTGTACGTATCAGCACACATCACTTGCACTACACACATAGCCAAGGGTATTAATTTAGCGTCCTCACTTAACATTAATTCAATTTTCCTTACTGTGTCCTTTTCAAAAAAAAGACCCTCCTTAGTTTTCGTTATAGTTATATTAGGCCTTTCAGTAAAACTATGACCTATTAACACCGAATACTTAATAACCTCGTCACTAACTACAAATACTTCGACTTGTTCCAGGATACTTTGTATTTCGATATTGACAGTCGCTACTCCTAAAGGAACCACTATACTATTCCCAATACCCCTCATAACTGGTAAACGATCATGGGTTTCAAACGAAATTCCTAGACGTTGCGCATCGCTGAAGCGTAATAAAGTACATTGGCTACCTAGGTCTACAAATCCGGTTAGAGATTGTCCATTTATTTTTAACGGTACCATATACTTACAATCGTTTATATATTTCGTTTCGATGCGCATTACATTATTTTCACTAGCCTTATCCACTTTTTTAAGATTATCAGAGGGTAGTCTTGAACAATTGATAGTTGTATGTCCTAATCGATTACAGACCGTACACTTTAAGATTTTCTTAGTGCATTTAAAACTAAAATGGCCCGGCTCATTACAGTTATAACATACCACGGAGTTACCCGACTGTCTCGTTTTAGTATCGCTGTTAGAGGACTTATGAGTGTTGCTGCCAATAGTCGAAGGTGTACGTTTATCAGTAAACATTTTTGCTTTTTCCAAATCCCGTGATTGCTGTTTACTGGACTGGAAATATTCGAGTACTTGCTCTGGCTCCTGATACTTTGAAGCCTTAGCACCTAGTCTTAAAGATCTATCTTCGATACCATGAAGCAAACAGTCAACTGCTCGCTTACCTACTATCTGACACCTGTTTAGTAAATTAATTTTATCATAATAATATAGCTCTAGTGATTCGTTATATTTAACGCGTTTACTCAGCATTTCTGTTAACAACTCCGCATAATCTTCGGTACTAGGAAAAGTTTCCGTAAGTTTAGTTTTCCATTCGGCCCATGTAAAAGACATGGTAAGTAAATTCTGATACCAAGTCTTCGCAACACCTGACAACTTAGGTAACGCGTAGTGGATTACTTGATCATCACCCCATTTATATAACTTAGAACACTCTTCAACTTTATTGAGCCAAGTGTGAATAGTTTGGCCCTTGATCATTGGGTCAAATTCTGGTATAACATTACCAAGCATAGGGAATTTATTGCTTTCTGGTCGACTATTAACTATTGACTTAACTAACTCAGATATTAATGCCGAATTATCATTGTTACTTGTGGAATGACGTACCTGACAGTGGCGCGAAGGCTGCCTAAAGCTATGCTCCTCACTCGAAGTGTTACTGTACCTTCGACTATTCCGCTGCATTTCTTGTGAAGTGCGGTCACGACGACGTCGGCTTCGGCATCGACTGCTGCGCTTCTCGGGACTACGGCTTTTTCGACGAACCCGGCGGTGAACGCTCCGACCCATACGTGTTGTACTCCGGATGTCTCGAGAACTACTGCTTCTATGTCTTCGTCTGAGATATCTAGAGCTGCTTCTCCGTTCATAAGAATGGCTGATTGAATCCTCACGTACACGCTTACTTCGTCCCTCGCGTAAGTTACTACTACGACGCTCACGAGAACGACACTTCCGTCGCTTAGAAGAATAACTTATCCGACTCGTATCACTACTAACGCTCATCTCCGAAAAATATCTATAGCTGGAACATTGCCTCTTACGATGTTTCTCCGCTCGCAACACACGATCTTTACTACGACATTTTCTTCTTCTCGATCGTGATACGGTATTCATCACTATAGGCGGCGTGAAGATTCCCTCCATTCGTAATTAAATGATATTTCTTATGAAGAAATAAGATAACAAATCATCACACCAAGGGAAGAGGAAGAAAAAAAAAAATTCTTTCACAAAAGATGCTGTGGGCCTGGTTAATCCCACTTCTGAGCTGAAGGATCGATGTCTCCAACCCAGAAAAACTACAGTATTGAGAATACAACAATTTATTCTTTTTGAAATGTTAAACCAACTTGTCAACAAAGCCCTCGTATATAAACCTCTATTTCTCCTTCCCGCGCATCGCGCGTACCGTTTTACATGTTGCCAACTCATAAAATTATATACATATATCGACATTTGTTAATATCAATGCAATTATTAATTAATCATAATCAATAATGTTTTATTAACGTGACAAAATCCACGTATTTAAATTATTATAGTTTTTATAGTATATTTATATAATCACATGAATTAAGTACTGTTCTATTTCTATCGTGGCGCTAACATATGAAACTACAGTATAAAGAGAACAAAAGTTGCTATGGACTAACTACACAGGGTGGAATTTTTTGATCCTTGGAGGGAAAGTACTCTAAATGTTGGAGATAGCGAATTCCACTCGAAGGAAACATTCCTTTATTTTTAAAAGAAATGAAACTGCATTCTAAGATATCTGGAAATGCCACAGTAGTCGAACTGACTTGCCTAAACCTTAGTCCCTTAATTTAATTTGCCAGGTCTTGTATAGAGATTTGATGCTTTTTTTTATTAATTATTTATTTCTTCAAATCAATTACATTGATAGGATTGATAGTCTGCAGGATCCAGCTTATGGTTGACCTTATCAATCGATGCAATATAAATACAGTACATTATTTATTTGAATTTTAGTAGGTTTGATTGTAGGGAGTGGCTAGCGATTTTTCAGAAATCTTTACACATAGTCTTGTTACTTTAAAAAAAAATAAAGACAAAACCTTCAATGAAATTAGTTATATCCGATATTTAGAGTACTTTTCCTACATATTAAGATCAAAAAAGTAATTAAACTATTGTAGTATTTTTGCCATACTACTATTATCATTTCAATGAACTAACCAATAGATATTATGCACGAATATTGCCCTGATGGTTCCAGATCACTCAAATGTCCTTTTATGCCACTAAATCATTATATTTCTTCCTGGTTGGCTGCTCGAGTGTAGTGAGTAACTACTTCCCATCAGGTGGGCATGTCTGGCATGGTATAAAAAAAACAGTGGTATAAAAAAAAACCAATGGAACAATTCTCTCAGAGATCTTTAATAGTTCACATGATCTCTTCCATTAGTTCTTGCACAAGAATGATATGTTAATATTAGATAAAGAATGCCGAGACTGCATTAAAAATGTGGAATTAAATTACTCTAGATACTGGAGATAGCAAATTTCACTACAAGGAAACATTCCTTTATTCTTTAAAAGCAACAAAACTGCATTCTTTCTGGAAAATCACTTGTAATAATTGGTAGTCAAACTGACTAAAGTCTGAAAAAATAACATCCCATATTTTTATTGCGTCAATTGATAGAGTCAATCATAAGAACCAAATCTCTCTAACAAACCTGAAAAATTAAATTAAGGGGAATCCATAAAAAGGAGGCTTAGATTCATTTAAGTTGCTTTGACTACCTAGTGTCACATTTTCGAAAATCGTATAATGCACTTTATTATCTTTTTAAAAATAAGAGAATGTTTCCTTTGAGTGGAATTCACTATCTCTAGTATTTAGAGTACTTTACCTCCAGAGATGGTCGAAATCTTTTACCCTGTATATCTTAGCTCCGATATAATTTACAATGACAATACTCATATGTGTATTTCACACAGTACATTGTTAATATCCACTGACAAAATTAATGACGCCATTAGTGCATATACAGTTGCCTAATCCCCAATCAGATGATGATGATTACATATTAAACATCCAAACATCTGCATCACTCTATGTTGGATTGTTTATGCCTCTGGCATTAAGTCCACCCTTAATCTAAAGAGGATTATATTGTACATATACAAATAAATAAATAAAGAACTTAAATTACTATATCATGCTTGCCAGGTAATTAGCATTTAGTTGAATAGGACAAAAAACAAAATCATTTTTCTTAATGATTATGTTTTTTAGAGGATTTTTCTATTTCATGATTTTCCAAAGCCAAGTTCCAAAAGCTATAAGGATGTTTTTACCAAATATTAATAACTAAAAATAACTAAAAAGAAATCTGCAATATTATTATTAGTTGTTCCATAAGTCTTAATGAAAAATATGTAAATGGGTAGAATTTAATTTATCCAATTTTAATTTTACCTGTTGTACAATCCGTTTTTGATTTTGTTTTTATTACAGCAAGAAGATGTATCTGTTCAACTTGAGGCTCTTGATATACTAGCTGATTTGTTGAGTAGATTTGGTGGCTTGTTGATCTCTTTTCACCCCATGTTGCTCAACTCACTGCTGCCTCAGTTGGCCTCTCCACGTCAGGTAATTTATCGATAAGAAAGTTCATTTGGAAGGTAAAGCAACTAACTTTGTTTAGATGTTAGAGCCACATCTCACTTATACTCTACGTCTACATTCCCAGGAGTAAAATAGTATAGTCAGACTGTGTATAGTCAGTTCATTTGCATTTGCCACACAAGGAATTCATAAATATAGTAAACACAGTGTTTATCCTTTCTCCTTTCATATCAGAAAATGGTGGCGTCTGGGTGATTTCCATGCATATTACTTTTGTAGTCTATGTTTCTGAGTTAATAACTATAATATAAATATATGTGTATTTATATAGTCAACATTTACATATGACATTACTTATACAGGCTGTCCGCAAACGCACCATAGTTGCATTGTCCCACTTGGTCATGTCATGCAATGCAGCTCTATACAACAAACTCATTGATCATCTGCTGGAAGGTCTAAGCTCCTCAACTTCTTCTAGTGTTAGCCGCACGCATATTCAGTGTATTGCTTCTATTTGGTAAGTATTATTCAACACCTAACATTTTCATAAACCCTGAAACACAATACTGGTTACTTTCTATATATTATATTCATTTACATTATGACTGGACAGAGTTCTTACGAAAGTATTATTGTGAGCACAGATTGTTAGATGTGAAGAACAGAAAAATATATTTTTATTATTGTTCTTATTTTTGCAGTCGGCAAGCAGGCCACCGATTTGGTGAACAGTTATGGCGTGTAGCGCCACAAGTTTTAGAATACTCAACTGATAGTGATGAAGAACTTCGTGAACACTGTCTGCAAGCTCTGGAAGCTTTTGTACTTAAATGCCCCAAGGAAGTGCAATCTCATATTCCTACTGTGAGTATTTCTTTTCTAGTATTAGTGAAACACTGCAATAAAATTAGTTGAAGCAAAATTAGCCAACATTAAAACAAGGATTTAAATTATAGCCCCACCTTTACCTAGTCTAGCCATAAATATTGTTACGAAGAAAAAACATTTTTTTTATTGCAAATAATATTTATTACTTTTACAGTGTGTTAGTTCAATACATAAATATAAAACAATTTAAAATATAAAAAGCTTATTCGAAGTGGTCTCCATTGGCTGCAACACAGTCCTTTAAACGTTGAGGCCAGTTATCAATAGAAGCACGCACTCTTTCCATGGGAAAATTCTTCACTGCCAATCGTATGGATTGTTTTAGGGACTCCAAATTATCATGGCGTTTAGAGCAAGCCATACTCTCTAAAACTGACCATAAATCATAATCCAGCGGATTAAGATCGGGACTAGACGACGGCCAGTCTTCAGCTCTGATGAAGTCCGAAACGTTCACTTCCAACCAAGACTGCGTGGACCGAGCTTTATGACCCGGCGCTGAGTCTTGTTGGAAGGACCATACTTGGTTATTGAACATGGTGTTGTTAAGGGGTTTAACTACCTTCTCAAGAATGGTATCTTGATACACTTGTGCCGATGTTTTGATACCTTTTCACAAAAATATGGCTCAGTCACTCCTTCATAGCTAACACCCCACCAAACCATCACTGAAGTCGGATAATGCCCACGTTGCACTCTGTCGACTAATTGGGAAGCTTCCTTAGAGCTTTGAGCATAAATACGGTCATTTTCTTTGTTAAAATGTTGCTCAATTGTAAAGATTTTCTTATCCGTATACAAATTTTTTTTGTGACCTCCCTTTGCGTACCGCTTCAGTAGTTGCTTCGATTTTACCACCTTATTCTTTTTTAAATTATCAGTTAAAAATGACCAGTGCGTCTCGTATAGGCTGCAAGTCCTAAGTCATCTTTTAAAATGCGCGACATGGTTCTGTGTGCTATCTTCATCTCCTGAGATAAAATCTTTTGCTTTCTGGCAGGATTTCTTCGAATTCTTTCCCTTACTGCTTTGACCACCTTTTTCGTACGAACACTACGTGGACGGCCAGATCTTTTTCTGTTACAAACAGAGGAGGTCTCATGGTACCTATTAATAGCCCGGTACACAAAAATTTGACTAATACCAAGCGTATGGAGAGTTTTAAAAATTACATTCGGCTCCATACCAACTTTGTGTAATGCAATCACAGCGATTCGGTTTTCTTTATCACCCCACTCCATTTTAATATAGCAAAATATTGTACAATGTATTGGCGCCAAAATTAGAAAACACAATGAATAATCGTATAAAAATGACAGATTCCAAATTCAAATGTAATATCTTTCTTATTTTAATTGTAACAGTATTTATGGCCAGACTAAGTATGTATGTAGTTGTTGTTTGTTTAATAGACTTGATATGATTGATTGATACCATATTTATTAGACTATATTCAGATTAGATTTTAACTATTCTACGAGTTTACACCCACATGTTTGTTAGTGCCTCAGATGCATGGCTCGAGTCAATAATAGTGCCCAGAATACGGCAATAGAGCCTATTGCCGTATTCCTTCCTATTGCGTGGGACTGAGTAGTTACAATTATTGGTGAAATGTGGATGTTATTTCACCTCTGCCTAACCCTCCGGGGATAAAGGCGTGAATATATGTATGTATGTATGTTTTATACTAATCCACAAAGATTTATCAGATATCCTGTATGTAGTGGTCTAATGCAATAACGGTGTGTGGGTTATTATTTTTCAATTAACTGCATCAGATGCACCACTTGCATATAACAAAATCAAGAGTAGTTTGTTGTATAATACCCTAAAATGCTTTATATTTGTAGATAATTGATCTCTGCCTGAAAATGATCACATATGATCCCAACTATAACTATGAGGACGAAGACACGGACGGCGGCGGTGAGGATGAAGAAATGGAGGACGAGTCCTACACACCTGACGCTGACCATGAATCAGACTCTGAAGAATATTCCGACGATGATGATATGTCGTGGAAGGTATACTATTTGAAGTTGATTAAAATACTGTTGTCGAGAAATATGTAATTACTTAATATTCGGCTTAGCTATAGGACCGACTGCCAGACTATCATCCACGAAGTGGCAATCAGTCCTATAAATAAAAAAAAACACTTTTTTCGTTAAAGAAAATCAAACAATTTAATTTTTTTTTTTTAAAGATCTATTGTATATTTGTGTAATTGAATTATATACAAGTCGGTATATAAATTTATATAAAACTATGCTAACTATACAATATATACAAAAATGGAATAGAGAAAAAGAGGGAGACTGTAATTTTAGGCATCGAAAAATTCCTCCCCATCGATCTCCACTGGTACCGTGCCCAAGAGGCTGGCGGCATTACCACGCTGAATGGCGATGCCAATTCTTTGAGCGAGGTAAAGGCAAGCCTTATGGTCACGGGAAGCGTCGATTAGTCGCTTCGCTATTTCTTTGAAGAGCGCGCGCGCGCTTGGACCCCACGGACCCAACCTTTCGACTCCAAACGGCTCAAAAATATAATTACCAGTTAAATTGGTATATTTGCGCCGTTTGAGAGTCTCCGCTGATGCAGCAGCAGCGCATGCGCAGTCCATCGTACTTGGAAGATGGGAAGGCGCCAGGGTGTCGACGCAAGTTGCATCCCACACCAAAGGCCTACCCATCTTCCAAGGCATCAACGACATACCGTCCGGTTTCTTACCATCGTCGCGAGCCAAGCCAACAGGTTCAAGTATAGCTGGCACGCCGGCGGTGACAAGAGCTCGACGGATAATGTCGTTAATGTTTGCATGTCGGGACATGCGGCCTGCGCTCCTGTTGCAAGACAATCCGTGATGTCCAAGGCTATCGACAGCTGCTCCACAGAGACACCGATGCGGAGAAACACACGGTGCACCCAAACGAAGGCAAGTTGCAATGCGGAAGGTCGTGTCGTCCAACATTGTTCCAATGTTGGGCGAAGGAAGTGCCTGGAGCCATACACCAGATTCCCATTCACCCACAGCCAATAGACGAGCGCGCTCAGCAGTGCTGGTAGCTGTACTGATTAAATGTTTTTTAACACCAATACTGAGCGACTCATCCCATTGCCTTTGGGAAGATGGGTTGGCGGGCATGGCGGCAGTTGGACAAGTCATTTTCCAAGCATTTATTTACAGCTTCGGCCTTACCTGGCACATCCGAATTAATCAGTGAAGGAGATAGAATTTTCCTGACTAATTCTTCAGTGCCATAGACCGATGACAAAAATGCTGGCATACTTACATCTGCAATTTTGCGAACGCCGAGGCCCCCGAAACGAACTGGAAGGGACGCCTGAAGCCACACTCGATCGTTCAAATTTATATTTAAAATTTTGCATAGAGTGTCTTGCAGCACTTTATCCACTTGACCTAAAAGTTCCAAAAATTTAAAAAGTTGAGTTGAACGCAGAGCATGTGTAAATTTTGGTACGAAAAGACAATGCCGTATAATGGTGAAAGCTGAATGTATATTAATTTGGTACAATCGTTCCGAAACATTACAAAAATCATTTATTTTCTCTTCCACAAAAGACTCGTAAGCATCTTCAAGAATTGGCGACCCAAGGAGGCGGAGAGAACTTTTTTGTAAATCTTTTAAATTTGGAGCCAAAGCATTGAATTTTGAGAGTACCGAAAGATTGTCAATTTGATCACTGAGAAAAATTTCACATTTGGTGGGATTTAGTTCTAGGCCGATTGAACTAAATTCTTCTTTTAGAAACGCCAAATCTATTAATACTGTTTCTACATCGCCTCCGAGAGTACCATCATCTAGATACCAAACGTTAATATTTGGAATTTAGTCGCTGAATTATAGGGTGAATAGCCAGGCCGAAAATGACTGGCCCAAGAGGATCACCTTGTTGACATCCTACTGCTGAATTTAAAATATATCCCTTATAAAGTAATTTAGAAGGATGCCTATAGCACTGCCAGAGAAATTTAAAAATTTTGGGGGTTTCCAATTTGGCCTGTGTCAACAGAGTGTCCCTATTAACAGAGTTAAAGGCATTCCTCAAGTCAACTTTGAGGATAACCTCACCTCCACTGCAGCCAAGGAACGTAGATAAGGCATGTACAGCCTCACAACCCCCTTTGGAGCCGAAGCCGAGTTGGAGGGGCTGGAATTTATCTGTGAGAGAGTCTCTATATGCTCTACAACACAACTTGACTGCTATTCGCCTGTATGTACAGCCTACGGCAATGGGACGAATGCCACCATCTTTTTTACGCAAGGCGCAGAGATTAGCGCCGTACAGTAAATCAATGATGCCCTCGTCCAAATTGCCGGACAACATAAGGTTAATTAAGGCCGTTAGTTCTTTCAAGAGTGCGTCGCCAGCTTCTCCGACGCTTACGCCGGTAAGGTCCTTAAGGCGCTGAGGGGTAAGGCCATCGAGGCCGCCGGCAGACCCACTCCGGAAAGAGCCAACGGCTGCTATCACGTCCTTGGCTGAAACAATGAGACAATCAGCGTCTGACTCCAGAGGCTCAGGGAAGGAAAGGTTATCAGCAGGTGATGGGTGCTTGCTTTGCAAATCTCTTATGTCTTAATAAATGTAATGTCTTAATAAATAAATGTAATGTCACCTTCTCTTAACTTGGACTCTACATAGTGGTAAATAGAATTTTTATGGAAGGTAGTGAATTTTGGATCAAAAGTATGAGATAGAGAGCAGTTCTCTTTTATTTGTGTAGTTAGGGATTTTTTGGTGGCCTGGTCTTTCGGAACATGTAGAATCCTATAAGGGAAGGTGAGTAATTGTTCCCAAGCGCTTTGAGAGTTCTCCCGGACTACCACGGCTATATACCGGGTAAGGTTCAGTGCAACGGATGGCCTAGCACCACGAGGAACTCTCTTTAAAATTGGAACCGAATTTTTGAATTTGGATAATGTTTGCCAAAAGGGAATTTGGGTGACAAAGGTAGGGGTTGTTTGGATTGAAGGTGCATTTTTAATTAAATGCATGCTTTTTATTTCCTTTATTTCTGATGTTTTTTTTTTCTGTAGGTATATGTATTTTTAGGATATTTTTAGATAGGACCGTTTGCTAGTTCACTGAAAATATATAATTTTTGTAGGTGAGGCGTGCAGCTGCTAAGTGTCTTGAGTCTGTCATTGCAACGCGTCATGAACTCCTTGCTGAAATGTATGTCAAAGTGTCTCCCGCTTTAATTGCCAGATTTAAAGGTATTTTTGACATCTTGGTACCAAATTATATGTATAGTTTATATGCAACAGATTCTGACCTGTATTTTATTTTATAGAACGGGAAGAGAACGTGAAGTGCGACATTCTCAGTGCGTACACGGCTTTGCTGAGGGCGACTCGTCCACCACCTGCTTTACAGATGACTATTCCTTTTGATAATTCACCTCAAGCTTTATTATTGCAAAGGGTAAGTCTTCTTCAATGGTAAATTGTACTAATGAAATTTAATTGTCGTCATCTTCATAGAGTTGTATTTTTCTGATTGCATCCGAAGCTAATGTGACCTAGGTGCTCAGGGTCAGCCTTCCGCCTCTTCCTCCTCCACTTCGCACGATTATGAAATTTACATTATATTTATATAAATTCTAGCTGTTGTCGTTGACTTCGTCCGCGTGGAATTTCCCATGGGCTGCGGTGCGGGAACGGAATTGTTCCTGCACTGCAGCCCATGGGAACCTATTTGTGGGATAAGAAGTAGACGCGTCTGTGCGTTTGAGGCTTTAATATCAGTGGGGCGTCGTTGTAACTTGTGCAGGTGTCGGGAGTGGTCCGCGGCGCGCTGCGTGTGATCCGCGGGCGGAGCGTGCGCGCTCGCGGCTGTGCCCTGGCCCTGCTGCGCGAACTGCTGGCGGCCGCGCCCGGCTGTCTCGTCGACCACGCCGCCCGAGTCATTCGCGCTCTCACTCCTGCACTCACGTAACTACAACTATCTATCTTCTCTACCCGAGCGCTAATCCCCGTAACATCCAAAACATTTTTTATGCTACTTAGGTGGGCCTTACTCAGGTGAGCAGTGAGCTTGTCTACCACAAACTCACGGCTCACCTGAGGGGACACGGTTGCATGAAATGAGCTATTAATTTATTTGTACTATTTTGAACACGATTTTTTGTATCGAAACTTTTTTAATAATAAAGCAACTCGGACCAATAAAATAAAAGAAAAGAAAAAATAACTCACTTGTGAATTATAGCAAGGAAAAGTCACAGTTTGATTATATGTGCCATTATGTGCCTAGTTGCGGTGAAATTAGCGCCACTTTAAGAGCAAGTGTTTCGAAAAAAACATTTTGATACGCAAACCTCGCTTTCCAAACGGTTGAATGTTACGAAATTTAGATATTAAGGTGTTGATAATATAATGTGAATTGGTATGTGCAGGGATAAAAGTACAGCATCGTCAATGAAGATTGAAACGCTAGTGTTCATAGTATGCCTGGTGCGTGGTCATCCACCAGAGACCATGAGGCCGCACGTAGTGGCCCTGCTGCCGGCAGTACTGGGCTGTGTGCACGACCCCTTCTACAAAGTCACTGCTGAAGCCCTCCGCGTACTGCAAACGCTTGTCAAAGTTATGCGTCCACTGGGTATGCTGCTTTTCGAATGTTTATATGCTGTCTAGGTACAGTCTGCGTCTAAAGTAGATGTCAATTGTACAGATTTCAAAGCATAAAATCTGAATGAAAATTATATATTTAAATTTCTAAATATTGTATCCCTCTTAAGTGTTTTTGTGAAGAAAAATTTTATTAGGTACTTTGCTCCAGTTTTGCAATGTTTATACTTAATAAATAGTAAACTTTGGTTGACCTGAAAGACTTTGTTACTAAACTTTACAAAAAAAAAACCTTTAGCTCATAAAACAGTTTACGGATCTTACTTACTTATACACAAATTCATTGTATTGAAATAATGTAGATTACACCGGGAACATCGAAACTGATGACATCTACGTAGAGCCGCCAGCGGAAGAGTTGCAACAGTTCATCCCTGCGATGTATGAATGCACTTTAGTTCGACTCCGCGCGACCGACATGGATCAAGAGGTCAAAGAGCGTGCAATCGCTGCCTGCGGACAACTACTCTGCCACTTCGGCGACTTTCTTCAGGTAAATTCTTTAACATAACATAAACTCACGCCTATGTCCCCGAAGGGGTAGGCAGAGGTGCTAGCACCCACATTTCGCCAGTTTATGTTTAGGTCCAAATAATAGGTGGCGAGCCTATAGCCATTAACCGGGCACTTATAAACCTGCGATAAATACACACATAGCTTAGAAAAGCATCGAAAAGTCATTGGTGTGTGCTAATGGTAAAACCAGGGATCGAACCCGAGACCTCGTCTCAGCAGTCCATTGCCCATACCACTAGGCTACCTCTATAATCTTTAGTATTTCCATTAACCCTTCTATAGTGCGTCCACTATATTATTGTATTTTAGACTGCTCACACACAGTGGTCGATACAACTTTTTATGTAAGACACGTCAATTAGGCTTCGCCTCGCCTGATGGTAAGCTGAAGGCAAAATCTCAGAAAAGAGGGTCACCATTATGTCACTTTGTTCTTACGTCAACACCTACAACTCCGAAAAACTTTAACAAGGTCACGTCAGTCCAAAAACAATTTTAGGGATGTAGTTAGTCGATCGACTGTGTTTTTATTATAGTTTGATCGCTACCGCTGTACCGCGCCCTAGGTATGTGCGGTGAGGCGGGGGACGGGTAAGAAAGAGCATGAGTTCACACGAGATTGACATTGTCGGACGGATCTTACGATATCATTTGACAGTTTTAATGTACGACTAGTGTGTAAAGCCTAAGATTATTAAAATTCCCTAATAAATATTTTTGACTTTACACGCCACTCGTACGTATTTAATTATTAAATTTAATAGGGAATTGTCATATTGAATGCAATGTCATATTAATTGTAAATATTTATTTGTTTAGATATTTAATGTTATTCTGACATAGATTCTGTTTCGCCATCGGAACTGGAGTCGGAGTCATTCTGCAAATTTATTATGAAAGGGTCGATAATATCGTCGAATCTACTATCACGATCCCAATAAGTATTTTAGTTTTTTTGGACATGATCAACACATTTCTTCCATTTTTCTGCCGTAAACTCCGAAAACAATTTGGTCATTATGCTTATCTTTTCATCTAGTGAAGAATTGATATGGTTTTGGGCTACATTGTTTTTAATATCAGCCCACTCAATGGGATTTAAATCAGGATGGTACGGCGGTAAACGGAGAACAGTATGGCCATGGGTTTTCAGCAGTTCCTCAATTCTGTACAGGAGTTCTTTTTGTGTATCATTGATAAGTAGTTGCAGTTGAGCTTTTGTCATGGTCTCTGAAAATTCAACATTGTAGCGCCGTAACCAGTCCTGCATTTCAATTTTGAGGCTAGCTATGGTTGGTTTCTTCACAACCTGAACGCTGTGGTATGACGCGTTATCCATTACCACAACAGAATTCGGCAGCAACTTATCTTTTAATTTTTCATCCACCCACTTGTAAAAAGTAGACCATGTCTCCATGATAGTCGCCAGTCTTAGCGTGTGATTTGAATATCGTTAATGCACCATTAACCAAGCCATTTCGACAGCCATCGTGCAAAATTACTAAACGCCGTCCTTTCCCAATATTAGCATGAATTCCAGGTTCAGACGATGATTGCCAACATTTACTCACATTATGAGTGGCGTTTATATACGTTTCATCGAGGAAATATATGTTGCGGTTTTGCATTCTGTAGTTGCGGATTTGTGTCAGGTATTTTTTCCGCCACTCTGTAATGTTAGGCTGCTCTATAAGGAGATGTTTCTTTTAATTTGCATTTTTTGAAACTATAACCCATTGTGTGTAAAAGCTTTCTAAGGTATTCTCGTCCACAATCCAGTATGCCATCTTTTCTCAAACTTGATAGTAACTTACGGATACTTGGAACTTGTTTTTCGTTTTCGTAAAACTGATGAATTTTTCTTCTGATAACTCCCAAATCAAAATCATCAACAACATATTTTTTCTTTATAACTTTTGGTTTTTTTGGAGAATTAAATTTTAATCGGCCCAAATTTTCCGTTGATGAATTACCCACCTTTACTATATTTCTTAACGGTTTTTTCGCAATATCCCGTAGCATCCGCTACAATTTTAGCAATGTTTGCATCACTTTTAAATTCAAAACTTTCTTTGTCTGCTTTTCTTTTCTTAAAATACTCGGCTACCTTAAAAATGATGTTCTTCACATCACGAGATAACGCACGACCCATCTTGCAATATTAATCACTGGTGCATCCGACACACAGAGTCCGCTACAAGTGACACTAGCTACCGACTGCCGTAAGCGTTGGCGGCCGACTGACACAACGGAATTCTCTCCCCCGCCTGGCCGCGCACATACCTAAGGCGCGGTACAGCGGTTGTGGTGTGGTCAAGCTATATAATAACTTGAAAATGTTACGATCGAAATCGTCTACTAGAAATAACATTATTTAAAATTACTAACGGTTTTCCTTGACATTTAGTTAATTTAATACTGATTTAATTATTTGTCACGCGTGTACTATGAAAGGATTTATCGAAGGTGCGTTGTTGTCTGTAAATCGAAAAAACACCAAAGCTATATTTCACAATGTGAATGAATGTTTTGGAGCGTGTGCGTTATGGCATGGCACACAATCGTTTTATGATGAATTTATAAAATGTACAGACAAGAATATTCTGTTTTATTGTTATGTATAGATAAATCATAAATAATAATTTCACATAAAATCATGATACCTGTATTTTCATATATAGTTTTATGCTTTTTTTAATCGAGGTTTTGGACTTAATTAATATTTTGAATTTATATGCAATTACTACTTCCATGTGTCTAAAATACAATAATATAATGAACGAAGTATATATTCCCATTAACCCTTCTAGTATTCCCACTAACCCCTACAGTTATTTAATGAAATTATTATTTTTTTGTAAAGAAAATATATTTATTTACAGCACGAGCTTCCTGTATGTCTGCCAATATTCCTAGAACGACTACGTAATGAAATCACCCGGTTGACTACCGTTAAGGCTCTGACTAAAGTTGCGTCGTCTCCTCTAAGAATTGATCTAAGACCTATTTTGGTAAGTCATTACTCATTAATTCCACCATTAGAATAGTTTATTTTGGTGGGATATGTGTCATTTACGTTTTTATTGTTTCAGACTGATGCGGTGCCGATTTTGGGATCGTTCTTGAGGAAAAATCAGAGGGCATTAAAATTGTCAACTTTGGTGCTTCTTGACACTCTCGTACAGAACTATAGTAATGCGATTAGCATAGAGCTTCTAAGTAAGGTATGTAATTGTTATCCATGTCTTTATTAAGCTTTTCTTATTAATTTAAATCGATAAAAGTCATGATTCAGGACGGGACTTGATCCAGCAATCAGTCCCTTATCTAGGATGAATGCTTTTACCAACTAAGCTAGCTGGACACATTCTTGAAAGCCGAAATTCTTCTATACATACGTCTTGATATACAAGACGTGTCCAGGTCTCTTAACTGTACTTTGAAACCGAAGTTCCGCTCTGCTACTCCTAATAATATATTTGTCGTCCGACGCCCCAACTCACATAGCATCAGTATCGCATTAGCCAAATCTAAAGGAGGTGGAAGGAAGGTGGAATTAGTTGTTATACATATTGAGAACTCACTTGTACTTTTCCACATTATTTGTGCCATGTGGAAAAGTACAAGTGAGTTCTCATTATGTGTAAGAAATATAATGGCAACAAAAATGGCGCTTTCTTGCTGTCTTTAAGATTCCATATTCAAGGGGTAAACACGGAACCTTATTACTAAATAAAAGACCCTGTGAACCGTGGTAGCTAGATAGTTGATATTTTCACTGTTGATGTATTTCTGTTGCCGCTATTAAAACAGATAATGTTTAGGTACGGAACTTTTCGTCTGACTTGCACTTGACCGGTTTTATTTTAAATTTGTACCTTTTTTTTTGTTCTGTACAGCTAGTCATTGAATTTTGTTGGCACAGGTTTTGATGGAGGTACCAGCATTGGTGTGTGAAGCGGACCTTCATTGTGCACAGACGGCTCTGATGCTAGTGCGGGGCGCATGTCTGCGCTGTCCCGCGGCCCTCACACCCGAAGCCCGAGCAGCCCTAACTCCTAACATACTCGCGCTCGCTAAGTCGCCATTACTGCAAGGTGCGTGATTACTTCATAGCTGTCCCACACTGTTCATTTTTCCCATTAAAACTCAATATTCTTTCATGTTCGAAGTCAAGATTAGTACTCAAAATTGCTTGTAGCTTCTTGGATAAACTACTCAGCTCTGTCTAGACCACAATTTAACATAGCTTGTAATATAGGTTATTTCTATATTACAAGCTGTGCTGCACGTGTATAAGGGTGATGATTCAGTTATTTGAGACAAATTTACAAATCGGTAGTACAACAACATTATATAATTCATTTTTTTATCTTCAAGATATCGAATTAAATATAATTTGAAAAAGACCATAATGGTGAGGATAGCCTGGATTTGCAGCTGATGGAATTTGTATTCTCTTGTTTGATTTTATATTATGTACTAGCTGACCCATATTTGTTTCTTTTATATATTATAGATTTGATACAGGTATAATGTAGATTCCATTCCCGCTGCACCTTCTATTAGTTCTATTCATTTTTTTTAATTATGCTTGTTTCTGAACCCGTCAGGGAAAAAAAATAGAAGATGCTGTGAGTGATGCATCTTCTATTTTTTATATTCTAATTTTTGCCCACGCTTATTGTGAACGAAAGAAATGAAACAAAAAGAATTATCAAATTTGGTGCAGTCGTTAGGAAGTTATGCGGGTACCGCTACCGCTACATTTAGAGATTTCAATTTTTATATGTATAGATGGAACATTCATAACTGAGTCGTATTAATCGCGAGGTACTGCTTGGACCTAAAACGAGTTCAAAATATGTTTCTATACGTGCAGTACACGTTCCTTGGGTATCTTTTGAGGATAACGCATAGTGCTAGGACGGTGGACGAGCTGAAATTCACAAACATAGATTATTACATAACAGTTCGCTGGTGCTAGGGCTTCATTTGTCGCACGATTTAGGTCCAAGATACGTGCCTCGAGGTATACAGTATATACTTTGGATATTCAAGGCGGTGCATTGAAGGCGATGTTGGGCGTGCTGAGCGCATTGGTAGCGGCCGACGTGGCGGGCTGCTCTCGTCGCGAGTTGCTGGCTCTGTTGGTGGCGCCCGTACATCGCTTGCACGAACACAATGCATCTGCGCATCATATTAAACAGGTATTTGTACATCACTGACTATTGTGTTTTTTCGTTGTAGTAGTTTTTTCCGCGGTAGCCTAGTGGTATGGGTAATGAACTGCTGAGACGAGGTTTCGGGTTCGATCCCAGGTTTTGCCATGGCACACACCAATGACTTTTCGATGCTTTTCGAAGTTATGTGTGTATTTAGCGCAGGTTTATAAGTGCCCGGTTAATGGCAATAGGCTCGCCACCTATTACATTGGGACCTAAACATAAACTGGCGAAATGTGGGAGCTAGCACCTGCCTACCCATTCGGGGATATAGGCGTGAGTTTATGTTATGTTATTTTTTTCCTATATTGCTTGTCCATCAATTTATTCGTGATTAATTCTGATGTGGATTCCAAGATAGTTTACACTTCTTTGGCACTCCCTAAGTATCATTGCTCGGGTGTTTTATGGGTCACTACCATTGATACTACTGTACAAGGATTACAGTCACATAAGAGGTCAGACGGCAGTCGTTCTCGTAGAAAGCAATATAAACTTAATTGTGGGAGAGGATCTAGGTTCCCAAAGGCTACAGTAAAAATAATCATTTAATAGTGGTAGGTATTTCTTGGTTCAGTGTATTCTAAGTTTCAAAGATGTATTAATATAGCAGTTAACGTTATCCCCGCAGGCGTTCCACTCTCTAGCGAAGTGCGTAGCGGCTGTAGTGGTGGAGGGCGGTGCAGACGCATTAGAAGTAGTCCGTGGATTCTTGCGTGACGCTGCACAACCCACTTCCGATGCTCATCACATGTTTGCTTTACTTGCGCTTGCTGAAATCGGCCGCCATTTGTAAGTACATATATTTTTTTTTATACCACTTAGATGGCAGACAAGCACACGGCCCACCTGATGGGAAGCGGTTACCGCGGCCTATGGACGTATGCAACACACCAGGGGTGTCACACTCGCGCATCCGACCATGAAGAAACCTTCTGATACCCCTCTTGAAGAACCACATATTGTAGGCGCTTGGGAAAACTGCAGCAGGGAGGTCATTCCACAGCTTGAGTGTCCGTAGGATGAAGTTTCTTTCATACCGCACAGTGCACACTGTTACACTATTAGAATAGCGTGTATATGGATCTCTATGAAAATCTCCGGCTCAAGGCTACCTTACCTCCAAGTCTGTATTCCTGGTGATTTTCGGACGAGGTTGTGTTGTGGGCTTACCTCTCGAGGTTGGTAGGTAAGACGGCAGCCGCTCCTATAAAAACCTAGCTCTAAAGTGCGAGCTTTGATTACGATTGGGATCGACGCTCCGATGAAGAAAATAACACTATCTAATGATAGTTTTTTTTTCGTTTAGTTGTGACAAATAGTTTTGAAATTCTACAGAGACTTAAGCACAATACCGAACTTGAAGGAGGTCCTACTGTGTTCCTTCGCGCCATCGTCCGAGGAGGTGAAATCTGCTGCGAGCTATGCACTCGGCTCCGTGGCGGTCGGCAACTTGCCAGAGTTTCTACCGTTTATACTGGGAGAGATTGAGGCACAACCAAAGCGACAATATCTGTTATTGCACTCATTGAGGGAGGTAAGAAATTATCACTCGTAATTACATACAATTAGGGAAAGTTTCTGAAATATACCCATGTAACATGTACCTATGTACCTATTCTGTTTCTATTTGTACTGTATTGTATATATATTTTGAGTTGAAATACTTCCCACCATGTTTTTTAATAAGCCTTGTTCTTTATTTGATATTATTTTCTTAGACTTGCTTTAAGATTCATTTATACCTGTATGAAATACGTAATTTTGAGTGATTTTAAAATATACCTTTTGATTAAAAGGTTAGCGGAGTATTTGTAAATTATTATATTGTTTCATTTAGATAATCTCCTGCGAATCGTGCACTCCCGAGGGAGTAGAAGCTCTACGGCCATTCATACCGGAAATCTGGGTACAGCTATCTAAACACTGCCAATGTGCAGAGGAAGGATCACGTAATGTCGTAAGTATTGCTTATTTGTTTGAAAGATATGTAGGGAACTAATGTAGTTTGTATGTTATTGATTTTCTACAGTAGCAATGTTGCTGTTGTGCATATAAACCTGGGTTTGATTTCCTTTTCGCACAGTGGTAGTTGTTAAGGTGCGGTTAATAGTTCATATTTTTCGCAACCTTTTTACTATAATGTGCAACAAAACATTGTAGAGATTTTCATCACCTTAGAGAATTTTTTCTCTATAAAGTGCCGAACATCATAAAAAATTGGGAGAAACCATAGACATTTAAGTCTTTACAATATTCCGTTGAGAAAGGTGTTAATGCAATTACGTTTTTTTTTTTAAAATATTATATTACAATAGGCAAAAAATAAATGAGTGCTGTTACTATTCTTACCAGCTGCCTACTGGTTTTAAAATTAAGGTTATTCTTTGTACAAAATAAATTAATATTTTTTCCTTCTTTTCAGGTCGCTGAATGTTTAGGCAAATTATGTTTATTAGAGCCAAAAGATTTATTGCCACATCTCAAGGAATTTCTCAAGTCACCTGAACCTCTCACTAGGACGACTGCTGTCACAGCCGTTAAGTTTACTATATCGGATCAGGTTAGTCGTACATGGCTTTCTCAATTATAATAAAGACTAGTGACTATTTGGGGGTGTTGTTATTATATTTATTTATAAAAAAGTACCTAAGTATGTTGGTCACCATTCTAGCTCTGCTTAGTTAGGTCTGGAGGGCGCTGTATAATGTCTTAATATATTATTATTTCTGTGTACCTATGCCCCGCCTTCCCCAGTTTGGGAGAGGCAGCTAGATAACATCGGCTAGGTGGGTGACACTCGGCAGGGGCGTTTTTCGGGGATTTTTTTATTTACTAGCTGTCACCCGTGACTCCTCGGGTGGAATTCTGATCCGGTTCTAGCAACCCATGGGCACAAGCAAAAAATCAGCCACCTTGTCGAAACGTATACTCTTGTTCGCTCAATAGCCATACATGATGAGAGTAGCTGAAAATCACTGATATTATGATTTTAAATAATTATATAGGATAGAGATTAAAAAAAAATACTTATTTTTAAATTACAAGTGCATATTTATTATAATAAAAATTAAATTATAAATCATAACAATCCGCCATATTAGGTCAAACACTAATTAGAAGCGCGTGACGTCACGCTTTCGTAAATATTATTTTGACCATTTTGTATATCGACGTTTCAACATCCACAGCCAGTGTTAGTAACCGTCCTATAATTGTTATACGTGCACAATAATTTACAAAAGCGTAACGTCGTAGACAGACGCCTTTACTATTCTGGCGCTTTGATGCCAAATTTAAAATGTATTTTAAAAATGATCATTTTTCCTTGTAAACTTATTTTTTTTTGCAGAAAGAGGATTTATTTATAAAGCAGACATGAGCGCAGGCCTGGGTGCCTGGGGCCTAGTGGAGCCGCCTGTCACCCTGGCATAAGTAGGCCGCGGCGGCGGTGCGCCTTGCGCGCCTCCCCGTTTCCGGGGACGAGTTGGGGGCTCTGTCGTCCCCATACACCCGAGGAGAGGGCCAGATCGAGAGAGATAGCCCTGGTTCGGCCGGGGTGCGAGGGATGTGCCTGTCAACCTCACCTACGGCAACCAAAAACGACCCACAGG
Organism: Eilema griseolum; assembly: GCA_963662185.1. Taxonomy (NCBI): domain Eukaryota; kingdom Metazoa; phylum Arthropoda; class Insecta; order Lepidoptera; family Erebidae; genus Eilema; species Eilema griseolum. The sequence continues at coordinate 20,317,234 of OY759230.1, read as the reverse complement.
CGTTGTGCGTTTTAGTCGGTTCGAGTCCGACATAAACTCTCCCACACCGGCTCTGGTGGGGGGGAATCCGTGGGGATTATTCGCACGTTTTATTTCAAAATGTATCATCACGCCTATGATAGCAGTTGTTGAGGTGTAGTAGTGATGTGGGCGTGTACTGTTGGGCAGCCGCAAGCCATCGACCCGCTGCTGCGCGGCTGCATGTCGGAGCTGCTGGTGCCGCTGCGCGACCCCGAGCTGGGCGTGCGGCGCGTGGCGCTGGTGGCCTTCAACTCGGCCGCGCACAACAAGCCCTCGCTCATCCGCGACCTGCTGCCGCACGTGCTGCCCACCATCTACAGCGAGACCAAAGTCAAGGTACTGTTCCTTATTTGGTGTCGAGTATTGTGGAATAAAAGAGGTGTTATGATGCGTCCATTTATTATGAATGTCACGACAATACTAGTTACATTTTCCATGCACTTATATTATATACTATACAGAATACATAGGTCGGCACAAGCACTGTCCGCAACACTCTACACTGTACTTCGTACGTTGATAGACCTAGCACTTACTTTTAGACTTTTTTGCTAATCTATTTTCTTCCAAATTTGGTCACTTTCTTCAGTTTAAAAAAAAAAAGAAATTAAATGGTATAACGAACAAAAAAAAAATTGTGGCTCTCTGGGAGTGTCGACAGAAGTGAAAATAGTCTGTGTGAAAAGTAAAAAAAACGTGTATATATTTTTCAATTTATCTAATACTTACTACTGACTGTATGAAATTTAAAAAATATCTTGTGAATTGGATCGCTGGCCGGCGCGCGGGGCTGCGGCTGGTGTTGTATGATTTTTCCTCACCTATTTTCTTTTCTATAAAAATAGTAGAGCAAAAATCATAGAACACCAGCATAGCGCCTATAGAAGTTTTCACTTCAATAAATCTATTTAAATTTATATTTTTCATAAAACCTCGCCTATCAGTCTCACACATACGAATGCAGAATATACAAGCCAGATATTATATATTTATTTAATTTACAGAAAGAACTGATTCGGGAAGTCGAAATGGGGCCATTCAAGCACTCTGTCGACGATGGTCTAGACCTGAGGAAGGCGGCCTTCGAATGCATGTACACCCTACTCGGCACATGTCTCGACCGTCTTGACGTTTTCGAGTTCTTGAGACACGTCGAGGATGGGCTACGTGACCACTATGATATCAAGATGCTCACGTACCTCATGTGTGCGCGCTTGGCACAATTATGTCCTGCTGTTGTGTTGCAGAGTAAGTGGATATCCATATTATAATAAATTGTAAATTACTTGTACCTGTACCTTGGCAATTATACAAGCAAAAATTTTTTTTGTAATTCTGTCTGATTGTTGGCGATGAGCGCAAAAACTATTGAATAGATTTTAATGTGTTTTTTTATTGGAAATGTCTTTATCAGACATAAAATCTACTGCATGTTTGATAGTAATTAGTCGTAGGTCGTAGAACCAGAGGGCTAACTGCAGGCATCAGCTAGTATTCTTACTACTTTTGTAACATAAGAAAAAATAAGTTAGCCGAATCGATCGCGCCGTTCTTGAGTTATGCACTTAGCAACATCCATTTTTGATGATTATGTTGTGTCTCTACAGGGCTAGAAAGTTTAGTGGAACCTCTAAGGGCGACATGTACAATGAAGGTGAAGGCAAACTCGGTGAAACAAGAATACGAGAAACAAGACGAGCTTAAAAGATCCGCGCTCAGAGCAGCTGCTGCATTGCTACAGATACCCGAAGCAGGTAAGGTCAAACGTACTAATCACAGCTGTTTACGAAAATGGTCTTAACATTTTCCTTCTCGTCCTTTTGGCTAAGGTCAAACCATTGCTGACCTCTTGTACTGGGACGCAGTGCGATGGTAATAAGACTTTTAATTGAGTAATTCTATGAATCAAGTTAAACTATTTTTCCAAAAAATTACTACTTCACAAGGCTAGACTAAGACAACTAGCCGTAATAAACAAAATAATATTGCACAACTATTTAAAGTATTGAGGATGTATTGAAAGAGGTTCAATAGTGTAGTGCATAATGTTTATGTCGTGATTTTCTTTTTCACAGAGAAAAATCCTCACCTAATGGATTTTGTGACCCAAATCAAATCGTTCCCGGATCTCCAGCCTATCTTCGAGTCGATCCTCAAGGACTCGACGTGCACCAGCGGCGTGGACTCCAACCTCATGGACCAGAGCTAGCTGCCAGCTAACGATGTACTTCGCATTTACTTTCACACTCTGCAACCGTAATGGCTCTAGGTTCTATTTTATTTTGATCTATTTTGTTGTTTCGTTTTTGTAAGAATGCATATTATTTTCATTCATGTCAAATGTAAGATGATTGAAATTGAATAGAAGTTTAGTTAAATATAATTTTTTATTGATGTTGACTGTTTTAGTCGAAATAATTAACGCATTTGATTCAACAGCTTTATTATAAAGTTAAAAAGTACACAACTAAAACATCGGCGCTGCTTGACGTGAAGTAGTACACGTTAGGTTCCGCGACGATTCGCGCGAATGCTCGTAAGAAAACTAAGGACGTAAGGAATATTTTAATGACGTCACGGTTTTCACATCTACATTGTGACGGCGGATATTATTACACTTGCATAACTATCGACGATTGGAGCCGAGTTATTGAATGCTTTGAATAATAAAATAGCCAGCTAGACATTCAAATAGAATGATAGTGTTGTATCGATAGTTATACAGAATAATTATTTTATTGATATGTATTGTGATATTACAAGCTATGTGGAAAAATCATAGGAAAATGGATAAATACACTATAATGAAGCGAAATCTTTATAGTATTCGTTATTTTCCTTTCCTCTTCGCCGCGGGCGTGGCGCTCGCTGGTCTCGGCACGTCCTGCGGGATCACACGAAATCTGTATTAGGTAAAACTCAAGATGACCTATGAGACCTATAAAAATGAGATTTTAGGTCAATTTTGTTTCTACATGCATATATATTTAGACAGTCGAGTAAAGATTAGAAATAAATACATTTTCATTATTATATTTGTTTTCGTTTATATATCATACCGGGAATTAAGTACAGTGAGCATCTGATCGATATTGATTAGCAAGGCACGTAAAATAATCTTAATACCTAAATTCCAATTTTATATTTGCTATCATAAAGCTCAAATAATTATGCATCCAGAGTGGTCAAAACATCTTGAACAATTCTCCATAATAATGTATGTATTTTATTATAGTGTATTCAAAATTATTGTATATGCTGTTACAAGTGCCGAAATATCGGTTGCTCAACAAAAATAATAAACATAGTGAATATTCCGGCGAGTATTACACTAGTAATGTGAATGACTCCGTCAGTCTCAAGTCATGCATTGTTCAAAATTATCTTAACATAATGTCATTTAATCACATTTCATATCCTTTTTTTTGTAAATATATCCCTTTCATTTCTTGCGTGTCTTTTGTTCCAAATGAAAGTGAGAGGCTATACTAGAATGGGATACAAAATGTGACATTATGTAGACCTGTTTGCACATATCAATATGAACACTGTTATCTTACATTATTATGGAGAATTGATTACTTAGATGTACAAACAAACATATAATCACGCCTTTATCTCTGAAGGGTTTTTCCAGAGGTGAATTAACACTTACATTTCACCAATAATTAATTGTATTTGGTCCCACGTAATAGGGGGTGAGCCTATTGCCGAACCATGCATCTGAGGCTGAGTCTGGACTGTATATATGTTTGATGGTAAACAGCCCTATCCCTTAGTCGCCTTGTACGACACCGCATGGGAAGAGATGGGGTGACCCTAATTCCACTCTGGCGGAAACCACGCGGCAAGATGATAAGATGTTATTTATTGATATAAACACCTCAACAAAGTCTAGGGAACAAGATGACCCCAATTATTTTTTTTCGTGTAAATCTTGTTTTGCAAATAACTGGCAGCAAATAAATAAAAATAGAATAAAGTAGATTACAGAGTTGTTCGAAACTTAAAAATAAATTTAAATAAGTAATGATTTTCGAATATGGAGGGAAAACTTTTAAAAGTGTTTGATTGTGCAGTTTCTCTGAGGCAAAATAAAAATTATTTTTTTTTATTGTAAATAACGTTTATTATCAATAATACGTTTTTTACGCATGGTTTGTGCATTTTTGTGACTGTAGTCATCATGTCACGTCGTCATTTAAGTCGCGAAGAGATGTTAAGGGCTGTTGGTATGCTGCAAGCTGGACGAACTCAACGCGACGTAGCGGATGCTGTCAACACCCAACCAAGCGTAATTTGCAGATTATGGGCACGCTACAGGTCTACAGGGGATGTTGCCGAACGTCACAGGGGACGAAATAGGGTTACTACCCCGCGACAAGATCGTTTCTTGCAAAATTCCGCAAGGCGGCAACCCACGATTACTGCTCGTCAGTTGGTCGCAGGCCTCCAGTCTCAGCATCAAGTGGTTATTAGCGATCAAACTGTCAGGAGAAGACTACACGAAGCCAATCTTCATGCTCGCAGACCGCTTACGGTTCCAGCTCTTCGACGTGGAAATCGAGGTCGTCGCTTATTGTGGGCTAACGCACATTTACAGTGGACCGACCATCGATGGGCACGGATTCTGTTTTCCGACGAATCTCGCTTCGGTTTTCATCCTGATTCGAGAAGAGTGCGTGTATGGCGAGTTCCTGGACGTCGGAGTCGTCTCCAGAATCCGCAAGAAGTTCATCCTTACCAAGGTGGAACAATCATGGTATGGGCTGGAATTCGCCTTGGTGGAAGGACCGACCTCGTTTGAATACGGGGCAATTTGAATGCAAACCAATACATTCAGGAGGTTAAACACCCCATGGTAATCCCTCATCGACAGCAGTTCGGTCAAGATTTTATGTTCATGCAAGATAATGCACGGTCACACACCGCGAGGGTAGTGGTCAATGCGTTAAGCGAGCACAATATGACGACGTTGGAATGGCCTGCTCAGTCTGCCGACCTCAATCCCATAGAGCATGCCTGGGATTTGCTTGGGAGAAGAGCTTTCAGTGATTCTTTGGAAAATCTGAACACTGAAGAACAACTTTTTTTACACCTTCGCAGTGTATGGAGCCATATTCCACAGACGATGATTGACAATCTCATACTAAGTATGCCACGCCGTTGTCGAGCTGTTGCTAATGCTTTAGGAGGTCCTACAGATTATTAAAAACGTTTAAAGTACGGTTAATTACTGTATTTCTTACTACCTCGTTATTTTTGTGCCTAATCATAGAAGGTTGTAATACTCAATATTGGCACTATTCAATACTTTCTTAAAAAAAAAAAATTTTGGTACGAAAATGTTTTTATTAAAATTAAAATTAAAAACGGTATAAAAATACCCTTCTATTGATATAAAACACTCACTATTACAAGAAAGGGTTTTTAAAAAAAAACTAGAAATGTCCTTGTTCCCTAGACTTTGTTGATGTGTGTATAATTATATTGGACAAAGAATACGTATTAATGTCGATCTAACTTAAAGTACTCTTTGTTAAGATTCTGAATGCGACCTAATACCTAGTACACAGAGGAATTCACGTATATGTACAGTATTCATCTGAAACAGTTTGTAGGTCGTTTTACATCAGAAGACGTAATTAAAATGATAAAAACTTAATCGGAATGCATGGAAATGATTATTTCGAACTTAAAAACAATTTTGCCAACAACCATACCGCGACATCTTGTTTTTAAACATTTTACTATAGCTATAGTGTGCTAAGAGAGTTTTATAATTAATTAACGAAATAAAGCATGCGTGGTTCCGTTTATTATTTGTTTCATTCGGTACCCTAGTCAAAAAGATACTGATAAATCTGTGCTGCTTAGTGCGTAGTCATAGTTACCGGTTTCGCTGGTGATGCTCGAGTCAATGTGGAGCTACTCGCGTTGCGCAACGGTGGTCGTGATGTAGAATTTCCTATGTTACCCATCGCGCTCACCGGCCTCTCAGGACTCAATTCTTTGCTATAGCAAAAATAATATGATAAAACGTAAGAACTTAAGATAAATCAGTATGTATTATGCCATTTATCTAGCCATACCTGTTACCGCGAGATAGTTGACCCTTTCTAGTGAACATGTCCGACAAACGACCTCTCAAGTCGCGCTTACTTCCTGCGGCACTCATGTCTGAATCTGAACCCTGCTGACATATAAATTGAGAAGTTACTAGAATATAAAATAATAGGTCGCTACATATGAAATTTTCGTTTTTTTGAAGAAATTGGAGTTAACCCAAAATTCAGTACTAGCATTTTTTTTAGGAATGACAAATTCAAATTTTTGTGTATCAATGAGACAATATTAAGCTAACAAACACTTATTACATTTTTGAAAAGTGACAGCTGTAAAAATGTAATACGAAATTTATCATCAAAATGGATAGCATTTCGGAATTACTGTTTTTGAAGATCGAATTTAATTTATCAAGCGGCCAATAAAAACAAAATTTAATACAGGGTTTTAAAATCTTGAAATCAACTTTCATACAAAATATAAATAATCGAAATAATTATTAAATTATAGGAATAACGAATACGGAATCTGTTAGAAAATTTCGGCAATTTCATAGGTAATATTAGTTCCCTAAATACGACGCGGAGGCATTATGTGACTTTTTGTAGTATCTTATAACCTAAAATATGTGATTACCTGCGAAACTGTGCCAATAGGTCTAAAATCTACGACACCCGTTGAATCCACTTGGTCGTCAATAGAACGTGACTTTGTCAATTTCTTCAATTTACCAAAAATACTCTTCTTTTTCTTCTTTTCTGTGGGCAGTACTTCGCTCTGAGCGGATCCTCCCGATAATCGACTGTAACAGAACAAATAGCGATTAATAATGTTAATGTGTCCAATTTAAACCTCATGATATTTATATATCTTAAATTATACCTGTCCAAACTTGCATCTCGCTGCATAGTAAATAGGCGGCTATCATCCCCATCAAGGGACTGCATTGATGATACGCTACCCTCATCCATTGATTTCCATATTGAGCTCTGAAAGCAATAATTGATATCGGTATAATAGTTAATATAGGTTTTAGTGCATACATCATCGCATAGAGCATGATTAGAGTAAGGAGGTTAACATTATATTAAAATAGGTAGTTTTTTAAGAAATTAGAGGAAACCCAATTTTCGGTACTAACATTTTTGCATTTTTCTTTTGTGTATGAATGAAACAACATTAAGTGACCGCTGTAAAAAAGTAATACGAAATTTATCTTCAAAATGGATCGGATTTAGGAAGTACTGTTTTTGAAGATCGAATTTAATTTATCAAGCGGCTAATAAAAACAAAATTTAATACAGAGTTGTAAAATCTTGAAATCAACTTTCAAAAAAATTATACATAATGGGAATAGCTATTAAATTACAGGAATAACGAACTCGGGAATCTGTAAGAAAATTTCGACAAATTCATAGGTAAAGACCTAATACATTATTGACCTTGTTTCACATTTGTTTCTTATACTAGAGCGTGAGAGAACTTATATATCAAAAGAAGTATAATTTTAAGAAAATATTAAGACGATATAAATGAAAAAGTACCTGTTCCTTGGTTGTTTGTTCAAGAGATATAGACCGTTTCTTGAGCGAGGGTGCGCGTGACGGCGTACGTGACGCCGGGGTCACCGACAGGGTGTCTCGGGGTTCCGTCGACATAGCTCTGTAAACACAATAACATAATGTTATTTTTGACTATTGTGCTATGTACACACCATGCGACCCATGAAGCTGACATGAATCGAGTTATAAGGATCTCTCGCCACTGCTATACATATTAAATTCATATTAGTGATACATTCAGTATAATTTAATGGGTAAGGTACCGTCTAGCCGTGGCTTGATGTCTCCGCTGTCGTTCCGCTATACGAGAGGCGCGCAACTCGTCCGTGAGGCGGCGCAGGCGCACCGCGGTGGAGGCCGCTTCTGTGCCATTGGCGCCGCTCTCCGGTGTAGCCGACCGCGATCGAGATTTCGAAGACTACAGATATAATGTTGAATGTTAATTATGCTGGCTCGAAATTACACTCCAATTTAATGAATAATAATATAATAATCCTTACCCTATTTCTTCGTGGAGGAGTAGGGGTTACCAAGTTCTTTTCGGGTTTTACAGGAGCATCTGTCCGGAACAATTCCGGACTCTGCTTCATTAGATCGTCAATGGTCTCCAGAAGCTGTGTTATTATCCTGTCGTCCTCCTGCAAACATGATAATACGTATGCAATATTAATTTAACCATATTATACGTTTGAGTGGAATGTGTTTCACTTTTATACTCCTACCTGTTGAGCCCGTTTAAGAGAACCCACGAGAAGTTTATTTTGGTCGCGGTCTCGATCGTGGCGCTCTTTGTCACGACGAAGCTTCTCATTTGCTGTGCGTAACTTGGCATGTGCATCACGTAACTCTAATAAATCACACTGCAACTCTGTCACCTGAAACATTAACATTTAGCAGTAGGTACCTAAAAGAGCAAGAGTAAAAAATAACATTCATAAGTAAGAAAAATATTCACCTTTTTCTTCGCTTCCTCAGTCTCTTCTTCAGTTGTTCTCTTCAACTGTTCTATTCTTCTCTTCATATCTAACCTCTCTTTTTCTCTTTCCCGTTCAAGCTACAAACAAGCAACAAAAACGGTTTTATGACTGAATGACTGAACTACTAAATACGGCGCCATTTCCATCCCAATGGTGTCGTAAAAGTGAACTAGAGGAGCAAATCGGGTAGATAATATTACATAAACCAGAAAAACTCGAAATAAAACCTTATTGGTTAAAAACGCGTCAAATTAATAAAAATCACCAATAAAGATCCCCGTCTTTAGTGACTGTTACCGACCTTAACTCACAAGATAGGTAAGTAAATTGGCCACAACCACCTGATGAAGTCCTAGAAATCGGAATGCCCTCCTGCCAAATGGGTTATGTCCTGATAAAGCTTACTGGATGACTATGGTCCGAATACTATGACGCACATATGGAAAAGTCTATGTCACTAGATTACAACAAGCTAAGTAATTGATTGGTCGAAAATTCATGAAAACAGTTTTAAAATACGTATGGTTGACACACCTCAAATAGCGTTTGTCGGAGATCCCGAGCGAGCGTGGAAGTTTCTTGAAGCAAACGTTGCTGCTCATCGCGTTCTTTATGCCACGCGAGCTCCATGCGCGTCGCAAGACCCGCCACTCGCGCTCGTCCCGACGACAGCAATCTTTCTTCTTCGTACTGTAACGATAAAAACCATCTTCAAATATTCATTTTTTCTTGTAAGTTTAATGTAGACCGTATGTTGCTATTGAAGTATACCTCGTTGAGCCTGGACTGCATCTCGGCGAACCGCACTTCGGCTGCAGAACGCTCGCTGACAAGCTCGGTGTTGAGTTTGGAGGACAATAGACGGGCTTCACATAACTCATCTTCCAAACATGCTGTTTGTTGCTCCAGTGTCGCCAGCCTGGTGCGGTATTCTTCCTACAACATAGTGGTTAGCTTTACTAGTAGAATAAAACCAATCATATTGAGAACCTCCTCCTTTTTGGAATTCGAATAAAAAATAATCTTTTAGTGTTAGTATCAAAATAAACGGGATATTTACTATGTTTCATTGTTTTGAGTTTCCGATATTTCGGCGCTGTTGCAAGCACCATGATCACGGACGAACTGGGGTAGTGGCGGTGAACAGAGAAAAAGTTTTTTCCTCGGAGTATTTGTATCGGTCTACCCTCTTTCGAGTTCTTTTACTACGCGTATCTGCACTACTATAGGTTGCACTCTCACTACAAACTCGAACCCGATCTCGATCACGTTCACGACCCACGAACACGATGCTTACTGTATCCCGTAAATATCCCGTTTATTTTGATACTGATGTGAGTGACCATTATAGTTTAAATACCTATCTTGTAGTATTATTTGAATACTTTAAAAAGTGCCAGCTTCAAAGGCTGAGCAGGAATTGTGAGTGTATAAATGTTACCTCATCAGTACTGGATATAGAAGTTCTTGGTGTTCTTGCATTTTTGTCACTATTCTTCATTTCTGACATGGTCTTCTGAGCGGCGTCTAGCATCTGCTTGTAGTTATCTCTTTCTCGCCGGAATCTGGAAACCTAGTGTGTAAAAGATGTAGCTGCGTTAAGAATTTAGTTGAAATTGAAATGTTTATTTTAGTACAAACTTTTGCATTGTACCTGGTTGTGCAGTGACTTCAGCTCGTCTCTCATGGTGGTCATTTGACTTTCATACCTTGTCTTCAATTCACCAAGCTCGTTCTTTCTCGCAACTTCAGCTTGGTCTAGCCTGGTATTCATAGCCGATAGCTCTCTTTCTAGTTCTGCATTCTCAGTTGTCAAAGTTCTTTGCACTTTAGAGACTCTTTCGTAGTCTTCCAGTTTCTTTTTAGCTTCTTCCAACTAAAATAAAAACAATGAAATATATAGCGCCTTTTATGTCATTATACAACATAATGAGTACTTCCACAATTACCTCTTTTTTGGCCATTTCATGATGATGTTCTAAGACGTCTCGTTGGTCGTGTGCAGTGCGTAGCTCTCGTTCCCGTTGTTCCAGTTTTGCATTGAGTCGTGCACGTTCCACCTCCCAGCCACCACCACATAATCGATCTTGGAGCGATGATATTGTATTCTGTACAACATTTTCAGAATTTAGGTATTTGAGTATTTTAAAGAAACATACATATATATGTAATCGCGCCTATAGCCCGGAGGGTTAGGCAGAGGTGAATTAACACCCACATTTCACCAATAATCGTATTCGGTCCCACGTAATATGGGGTGAGCCTATTGCCGTCTTTTGGCCACTATTGTTGACTGAAGCCATGCGTCTGAGGCTGAGTCTGGGCCGTATATATCTGCCTGATGTTAAACAGCCCTATCTCTGAGTAGCCTTGTACGACACCGCATGGGAAGAGATGAGTTGGTTCAAATTCTACACTGCAGGGAATACGCGGTTAAAGAAACATACCTAATTTAAATTATACCTGGCAAATAATTACCTCCATTTCAATCTTTTCTTTTGACCACCCAGATGATTGTGTCTCAAAGTTGCCTTGAATTGTTTTAATTTCCGCTAGCGCGGCTCTAAGTTCCTTTTGTACTTGACTCAGTTCACTGGAAGGAAGTTCAGTGTTTTTATTCTAAAATATTGTACGCATAAAACTATCTGTATAGTGTAAAAATTATGTTTCTAACATGTGTTTGTGTATTGTGTACTTATAATATTTACCCTTGGGCTTGTTCTTTTTCTACCGTCAGTCTAGCTTTAGTTACCACGTGTTCTTCTTCTAATATTTCATATTTGCCCGTCAACTCTTCATATTCAGCTTTCTCGACTGCCAGTGAATGCTCCAGTTCTAAAAAAGAACAAGTGACAAAATGTTTTACAATAAATCATCAAGGAAGTGAGAACAGGCTTTAAATTTAACTCGTCACCGCGTCGTCGGTAAGATTGGTGAGACTCAGGTTAAGTTCGGCTTGATTGGGTTTTGGAGACTGACAGTTTTAACCTTTATAGATTAGTTCAAACAACTTACTTACAATAATATAATAATACTCTAGAAGCTATCAAGCTGACACTAGAAAACAGAAGCAAGCCGTTCTAAGCCGGACTTTCATTTTTCTTCTTGAGGTACCAAGTCTAGTAGCCGGGTATACCAACATGATTTCATTTACTACTTACTTTTGACAGTTTCTTCATATTCCTGTTTGAGATCAGATATTTTCTTTGCGCCAGCCCCAGACGATTGTTCCAAAATTTTCAATTTACCTTTAAGAGTAGCTAACTCTGCTTCTTTATTCTTAATGTCTTTGTCATGAGCAGTTCGCATGCGTTCCAGTTTCTTACGCTCAGCCTGACAGGAAAAAAACACAGATATTTCTATAGATTACGGCGGTGCAATGTTCATAAAACTTATTTAAATTTTAAAAGATAACATTATTTTTACCTGCAAATCAGTGTCCAATTCAGAGGCTTTACTTTCCCAATAACTAGATTCTTTCTTTTCTGCTTGTAATTTACTATCGTTGTCCTTCTTGGCAATTTCCAGTTTAGTTAATTCTGCTTTTAATTGTGACATTTCTGTTTGAGCTGTCGATAAGTCTTTTTCAGTCTTACTGAGATCCAGTTTCAAATTAGCCAATTCCTCTTTTTTCTCCTCTAAATCTCTTATAGTTCTCTGTAATTTGTCCTGCATTTGTGTCATTTCTACAGACGATATGGCTTCATCGTATTTTTGGTTAGATGTATCTCGTAGGGCATCTTCCTGCAACGCATTAAGTAATTAAAATTGAACATTAAGTAGTACATTTTTATTGCAGCTAGGAAACACGTTTCTAATCAAGGGTTTGGTATATTTTAACACTGGGGTAAAACGATAACATGCGAATTGCATCAAACAAATATTTAGATAACGGCTTTCTATTCTACAGAAGTCACACCTAGACGGGGGAGGGCGGGGGTGGAGGTAGTTGTCACACTCTATAAAAATAAAAATACCAGCTGTTTAATGTGAATATCTTTGGCGGCTATTGTTGATTCCAAGTGAGTGATTTTGTTGTCATAATCATCTTTCATTTCTTTCATATCACATTCTAATGTTATAACTCTATTTTCAGACTTAAAGAGCTTTGCTTGTATTTGATCTTTTTCGCTGGTAAAATCTATTGAAACGCGTCGATGTGAATCGGCTATTGCTTCAGTTTGCTCCTTCTCTTGGGAAAGCTATTATTCATAATATAATGTTATGCAAATGATTATTATGATGAAAACATTTATGTCGTTATTTAGATGATTTAGACTAATCGGAGTTTTTCTTACCTCTTTCTCTAATTTAACTACACGATCCTTTCGTGCAGCAAGTTGTTTTTCAGCTCGCTTGTACTTTTCATCAGCTTCTTTTAATTTCTTTTCTAAATCTCCAATTTTTTTAGCCTTATCTCCAACCTGCAACCATATATAACTCGGATTATATTAAGGCTTTAATTTAATCGATATATTACTAAAACGCAGATTGTCATGTGTCAGTACCTCTTTGAGTAATTTGTTTTTATCTTGTTCTAATTTATTGACATTTTCGACTTGCTTTTTCAATTTATCTATTTCTTTGTCTTTAGCATCAATTTCTTTTTTGAGGTCTTCTATTTTGTTCATACAGTCAGACATTGTAGTTTGTAAGGACGTAGCATTTTCTGTCATACAAAAAAGGTGTAAACATTTTTATTACTTACATCGAACAAACTAAACTTAAACGATGCTTATTATTTATCTTCAAAAATAAATGTGAATACTTACTAAGATCTGCATTAAGTTTATCTACTTGGGATTCCAGGTTCTTTTTCTCATCTTGCAAAGTCTTACACCTATTCGATATGCTATTATTATCTGTTTCTAGCTTTTTCAACTGTTTATTTATTTCCGTTTTATCAATTTCTAATTTTGTATTGAGATCCTTTAATTTACCAATTTCAGTTTGAAGTCGATTCTTCTCATTTTTAAACTCTGCATCATTTTTAGATAATTTCATTCTAATATCTTCTATATCTTTCTCTAGTTGTGTTTTAGTATTTATTTCATTACAATTAAGCCCAGCATTTTTCATTATTACATACATTTCGCCTGTGAATTATATGTAGAAGTGATTGGATAATAAATGAAAAAAAAAAAACAAACGTACGTAAAATATATAGAATCATTAAATTACCTATTTCATTTTCTAGTTCATCTAACATTTTCTTCATTTGCAGTTTTGTTGTTAAATCAGTTGGTTTTTTTGGAATTCTGGGTTTAAAGGATTTTATTGCCTCATCTTTCAATGCTCTTAATGTAACTTGAAGTTGAACTTTTTCTTTCTCCAGCTACAAAGAAAACCAAATACGCTAAGCGACATAATGCGTGAATTTTAACTGAATGACTCTTTCTTGGTTCTACCTAGGTAAATTTTAACTATCTTAAGTTGACATTGGATATTCGTTGAACGTTGTGATCAGCAAATTTTATTCCATCCATTGGTTTTATATTACTTACCTTATTAAAGTTGATTTTCATCTTGTCTAATTCATCTTGTTTTGTTTTAAGTAATTCACCATCTTTTTTATTATTAATTTCACCTCCAAACCTAACCTTTTTTGGTTCCATATTTTCGCCCTTTTCTTTGTTACTTTCTAATTCATTTATTTTTGCTAAAGCTTCCTTTAATTCATTTTCTAATTTACTTATTTTATTTGCACTTTGCTCTACCGATTTATCAGACTTCAACGATTTGGCATTCTTCAATAACTATAAGATAAATTTAATTGAAATATAAAAAATGAAGCTACGCAATATTCTATAATATTAGATGTTTTGACACTACGTATACGCACCTGCAACTTCTTGTTTTCTGCCTGAATTTTCTCGTTATCAGTTTCCAAGGCCTGTGTTTTAGAACGAAGTACATTTGCTTCTTGTTCTATGACTTGAAGCTGACGTTTCAAGTCGATGTTTTGTTGGTCTCCGTCCAGCGATCTGTGAACGTGTTATGTTTGATAGTTATGTACATGGTTATACATATGTTAGACATATACGTAATTAAGTAAGATACTACGTACTTGCTCTTTATAAGTGAAGCTTTGGGTTTCTTTTGTGTTAAACTCAATTCAGCGTGTAGTCTTTCACAGTCACGTTCTTTTTCTATGAGCTTTTTCCTTAAATCTGCTATTTCATCTTCTAATACCTGCAATAAATGAACACATTATAATTGTAAATACATTTTTAGTTTATAATTTCAATAAAAAGTAACTACTTATTATATTTAAATACCTTTACTTTCTCATCTGCCAAATTGTTACTTTTAGCATTAGTTGTTCGACGTAGGGTAACTGTTGAATTACTTTTGGGTTGAGCAGCGATTTTATCAGTAAGTTCCTTAACTTGTTTCTTTAAAGAATCTCTATCTAGCTCCAATTCTTCTACTTTGCGTCTTAATACAGATGCTTCCTATAAATTTATAACATTAAATGATTTAACTTGTTTTTCTTTAAATTTGCCTTAGTTGTGTAGTTTTGATAAATGAAGTATAGTACCTGTTCATTTAGTTCAAGTAGTAGGCGAAGTTCACCTGGGTCTTCGTCATCTATTTTCCTTTCTTTTTCATTAGCATCAAGTTTATTAGATGGAGGTGTTGGTGACAGCTTACGACCTACAAATGATTAGTCTATTTTCATATATGTAAGTACATTTTTAAAACACATAAAAGCTTGTAAAGATATTAGTATATTATGGTTTTGGTGAAATGTTAATAAAGCTTAATGAGGCAGAATAATTCTGCTATTTTGGTCAATGTGATGAATAAATATACTCAACAAGGTCTAATACAGACTGGAGAAAATGGCTACCATCAATACGCGGTGTGGTTCAATACAAAGACAAGCATGTTAGTATACACCAGGGAATAAAGGATTGTTAAATTAAATATACGGTTATGTAAGTATACAGTGAAAATGATGTAATCCGATTGAATTCTTGTATGCATTGGTTTTTGGACGAGTGTATGTTAGGAAAACACAATCGATTTTTCACAATATAAGTATTTGACGTACTTCTGGCTTTGGTAGCCATTTTCTTCAGCTGTAGTAGCAAGGACTCATTGTCGTCCTCGACCCGGGACGCAGTTTTACGCAAGTTATTTGCCTGTAAATAGTCGTTAGTTAAAAATTTAGAACATCTAATTAATATGATCTACTATGGCTTACACTGGCCAAGAATTCTGTTAGAGACAAAAAGGATATTACGGAGAAAATCAACACTAAAAATATGGGTAAACCGAAAATATATAGGTACCTATATTTGGCAATCTTATAGCCAATGGACTGAACAACGACATGAAGGGCATGGGATAAGGAGATAGACATTCTGGAGTTCTATCCGGGGTGAGAGGTGGACTTTCAGACTGATCTTTACAAAATATTCCTCTGTAATCAAGGGTATCGTTTATAATTTCTAAATCATTCTCAAAAATGTTATCTTCTTCGTTGATAATGGTTATTGTTTCTGTACTTGCATCAACATATTCTTTGTAACCATTTACAGCTTGAAGTGCTTTATCCTTATAAAGTTTTGTTGCTGTCTGCACATTGGCATTTCGTAATTTTTGTTTGTCGGTTTGTGCAAAATTATGTATCCCCTGCAATTCCGTTTGAGCAACCTTATTTTTTGTGAATGCCGCTTCAGTTTGGGTGTACATTTCTAACAAATCTATAGTGGTTTGGACAACGGAGTCAAGAGTTATCTTTCTAGTGTCAGTCATCACATCGTGCACTACGACAGTGTCGGTTTGACAACCTTCAGAATAATTAACAATTAAATCTTGTGGGGATTGGGTTTGTTGATTTACACCGATTGATGATGGACTGCTGTCTAGTGACGATAAACTTTTTTCTAATGCAAGCTGCATTTCAAGTATTCTTTGAATAGTTTTTGGTTCAAACTTTTCGTTGTCATCTATTATCTGAGGTGAAATTGGATCAGATCGAGACGATTGTGGAATAAGTTGCGGACGTATTCTTCTCCCGTCGCCACGCTGACGATATCGACTAGCCTGTTTAAATATAAGGTGTTTAAATTCTTACTTGTAGCAAAACTATATTTTGATACAACAATAATCAAAATTTTGTTTTGTTTATTGAAGTTGTCGGGTGAGTCAGCTTTGTCTTGATAGTTTGCCAGCTGGCATCGGTCGAATGAGTGCTAATATTCTAATAAATGCATTATTTTTTCTAATGTCTAAGTCTAATGAGAAATAATTGTGTTTAGAAGACAAGTTATGGTAAATGTATAGCTAAGTATGTTCAGTTATATGTATTATATTCTACACTAAATTTAACTTTCATTGAAGCACCGAGCAAGTAAGTACCTTATGATGCGCGCACACATGCATGCACGTGCCATGATGTCGTCTAAGCCGAAAATATTTCATTTATTTTAATCTCAACATGAATAGTGCTTACTTTTCTATCATCTACGTCTAATTAATTGTATTCTTGAAATCGTGTTCAAACAACAATGAAATATTATAAATTGTCATAAAGTTAATACATTATTCGGTTTACCTCCTCTTCAGCATTTCGTAGTTGCTCACGGAGATCAGCTTCCCGTTCTAATGAATCCTGAAGATCTCGGAGTAACTGAGCCGGGTCTTCTTGGCTACCGCCGCGAGTGAGTGACGAACGCGACACTTTCTATTAACATTCAAAAGGAAATCCATAATTATTCATCTAACATTAGTTTGTTAAGTTTAATAAGTTAATTGAAAAGTTCCATGATATGGGACCTCACTATGACCTTTGAGACCTTGCTAACTTTATCTTTAAGTCGGTACACCTGTTGAAGGACGGACGAGACTCGCGTAACTTTTTTCTCCGGGTTTGGAGGTCACACAACAGTTGCTCTCCTAAAAGTCGTATCAGTCAAACAAAAAGAGGAGGAGTAAGCCGACCTCAGAGTTTGTTTGAATAAAATTTATGTGCCTGGGAGGTCCCTGCGCGCTAATATGGATGTCTCTGGGAGGTAACATGGGATGTCTCTGTGAGATACAAACAAACAAACAACTAGCCCATCGCAGTCCACTGATGGACTAGGCCTCTCCCAATGTTGGGAGGCTTAGGCCTACTGTTTCCTCGCTGGCCAGACGGGTTGGTACAGGGTTTTATTTCGAGTGTTCCATCTCTCGCAGTGATATCGTCCGCGTATTGTTCCGTTAGTCGCCTCTTACGACACCCTTCGGATGAGATGGCCAAGAATTGTGATACTTGTATAACATTCTCCGTCACCACACGGATAATATATCTGTGAAATAATGGACATAAAAACCATAATAACCGCATCAGTAAGCTGGTTCTTCTTGAGATTGGCTGGTGGTGCTCCAGATGCGGCTGCCAACTTAGTATTAGCTTCTGTTAGTTCCCGTTGCAACCTCAGCGCCACCTCAGTTGAGCGAGCCACATCTTGCTCCAACTCTTTGATGCGGTTCTCACGTTGCAAGCCTTCTTTGCCGCCAACTATCTGTAACATAAAGATAATATTGTCACATGAGTACTCGTAGGCGAGTCTGTCTATAGGACATAAACAAAAATAAGACAAAAACATACCTACTTATAGAATGTTCCAAAGACGGGATGGGAAATTTTAACTTATTGAGACGCGGAACGTATAGGTAAGTTGAACATATCGACGGTTGGGGCTTAAAATGAGTCCGAACAGTTGCTTGGTATTTAGGACAGGTTCTTATGCTTTGCTATATCAATATGAATAGTCATTAATTGTCCATTTTACAGATGCACTTATGTGTACTTACTTCTAAGAGTTTCTTCTCGTGTTCAGCTTTTTCTTGTTCAAGTTGTTCAGCTTTTCTTTCAGTCTTTTTTAACTTAAACGATAAAACTCTACAATTTTTAATGGTCTGCTCTAATTCTCTCCTAAGTGACGAGTACTCATCGGCTTGGTCCTCCCTAAAATGCAGTAATAAGATTAATGCGGTTTTCTAATCGCTTTAAAAAATATACACTAAGTAAGATCAGAAAAATAAAAATATTTTAGTTAAGTTCACGAAAGGACTATACTTAATTCATTCGATTAGGTACCTAACTAAAGGTATACAATCTTGTATCGACTTTTTGTAAACACACGTATTAAATAAATATATACTAACTATACTAACTAATAATACTAATTATTAGTTAGTTTATTTATTTAATACGTAATACGTACTTAATACTAACTGACTAATTAGTGGTTCAATTTTGGTTTATAGTCTTTAAATAAAACTTTTCAAAAAGACATCAGAACTGTTTAACTTTAGTTAAGTACGTAACCGAATAGTGTATAGGTACAATGTTGGTAAATTTTTTTTATATAGGACACGCCAACTTGACTTTACCTCGCCTGATGGTAAGCTAAAGGTAAAGTCTCAGGAGAGAGGGTCACCATTACAGACACTAAGGTAATGATTACAATGATGGCACTCAGCTTAGCGGCCTCATCAGATGCTTTTTCACGCCCCGTTTAAAGGACCCGGGACTGTAGGAAGAAAGAAACACGTGTGCTGGTAATGAATGAAGAAAATAAAAACTTGTGGGATCGAATTTTCATGTGGAGTATGAATAAATGCACCCATAGGACAACCAGTTATTTGGCTTCTTAACAGCCTAAATTATTTCAATTCGAAATGTAAAATAGGATGAAATTGTGAGTGATTGGACGCAACACAGGTTTTTGGACAACTCAATCAATATAAGTGTTAGATGTTTATAGTAAAACAAACAATTCTGTGAACTGAAGATGACCGCTACTTTCCCTTCCATAAAGTCAAATCGCGCTAAATTGTCTTTGATGTGCAGATCGATTGATGTGTGTGTTCCAAATTCATTAAAATTTATGGATGTCTTATACATTAAAAAAAAAATTGCCACCATTAGTGATCTACTTCACCTGCCCACATTATTTAAAGTGTTAAATATTAGTTAAAAACCTAAAGTTATCCTGCATTTCTTCAATTTCCTCCTCGAGATCTCGCAGTTCCTTTTTCATATCCTCGTTCTCATCCATCAGCTCCTCGCACAAGGTCTCTGCAGCTAGCAGCTTCGCTCGAAGCTGTTCTATTTGACGAGTCTGTGCTTCTACTGATGGCCGAGACTGGAAATGTAGGTACACAAGCTAAATATATATTTGCGATGATATTAATTTTCCAGGGCAATAATAATGAGTCTCTAAGTAAAATTTGGAAAGGTTATAGGATAAGAGTAGTTAAGCGGATAGAACTTGTTTTAACCAAACTCTTATTAACTTCAGTTTTGACATAGCTGGACTATGATATCAAGGTAGGTATTCTACTGAAAATGCGGTACAAAAATTGCTATAACCTTAGGTATTCGTTACCTCACCTCAAGTTCACTCTCTAGCTCCCTAATCTTTATACTGAGATGTTTCTTCTCGTCTTTCAAATCCTCATTTTGTGACGTCATCTCGTTGACTTTCTGCTGTAACTTGAGTACTTCAGATGAGCGTCCTGTGCTATATTTGTTTACTGTATCTATATTCGCTAGTCTTCGTAGCAGTATATCACTTTTTTCTTTTTCTACTCTCTCACATCGTTTCCGTAGAATCTCCATTTCTTGGTTCAAGCTCTCTATTTGCTCCTGAAAAAACATTTTACGCGTTTTTATTTATTTATTTAAACTTCAATCTTCAGTCCGCCTGTGTTCATGCACTTCCGAACTGCCATTTTAAATGTGTAACGGCTTGTGGCCCTCCTGATCCCGAGAGGTAGCTCGTTCCAAAGAAATATAGATTGCACAGGAAAGGAAGAGCGGTTGAAATCGAAACGATGAGTAGGACAGCGCAAGACGAGGCTGTTTGTTGAACGCAAGTTTTTGTCGTGATTGATATCGCCTAGATATTGAAAATAGAGGGATAGCTAAGAGGGAGAATTGGGAGAAGTTAATATAGCAATTAATCAACCGTCTTCACAAACTGTCTCACTTATGAATAAATTCTGTAATATATTTAGATTCTGTGAGAAACTTTTGATTTAAGACCTTAATAAAATTATATTATGTAAATTGAAAATAATTAGATATACCTGATATTCTTTGACATTGACATCAACTAGTGTCGTTTCAGTAGTAACAGTGCCGGAATTGCTAGTTTCGTCGTCTGAGTCATCTCTCTCCTTAGGGGGCCCGCCTCGTACGGGAGGTTTTGAGCCCGCTGACGAGTTACGAGAATTCTTCACCTGGAAAATATTTCTTTTAAGTAGGCTCCTTTCCTACATAGGACAACACGTGCAGGGCTTAGATGTCACCCTCACACTGTGCAGAATATACGAGCGAGAACCAAGCGGTTCGGAGACTTTTTCCTTTGCCGCACCACCAAGACCTGGAATTCATGCCCAGCTTACGTGTTTCCTTCTTCCTACAGTCCCGGGTCCTTTAAACGGGGCGTGAAAAAGCATCTGATGAGGCCGCCAAGCTGAGTACCACCATTGTAACATAGGTACAACGTGTCTGTAATGCTGACCCTCTTTCCTGGGACTTTGCCTTTAGCTTACCATCAGGCGAGGTGAAGTCAAGTTGGCGTGTCCAAGATAAAAAAAAAGGTACAGGTGCCAGTATGGATGGACTATTCGGTAAGGACTTCAAACTGCCTCATTAGGTACCTGCATCATAAAGTTAACGTCCTCCTTTGCGGCACTTCTATCTTCTTTAGGCCGAGCAGTCTTTTCTTCTTGATTAACTTCTTTACTCCTAGATAAACTTCTCCTTTCTCTTTCTTTTTCTATGCTTGATTCTTTTTCAAAACTATTCTGTGTTTTTATTAATTGCATCTGAAAATATGTGCCGAAAATATATAGTTATTAGAATAAATATTTCTATAGTAGTTATATTTATACTTAATAGTAGTAAATATGTACTTCCTACTTTTTCAAACAGACATTCAACTATCTTACAAACAAATTGTACATTTTGTAATTTATGGTCGGCAGCGCGAGTGTGACGCCCCTGGTGTTGCTGTTGCATACGTCCATAGGCCATGATAACCACTTCCCATCAGGTGGGCCGTGTGCTTATCTGCCACCTAAGTGGTATAAAAAAATAAATAAAAAAAAATGGTAAGGAAGATAGCTCTGATTTATTGTTAGGTACATATCATGAAACGTTTGAAACTACTGTATTGCAGTTTTCTATAAATTGTACATCTATACGTTGAAGGTAGTCACTTTGTACGTTACTTCTTTGAAGGAGTGAAATATATTGAAGGTAAATCCACCGTTAATTTTAACGCTTGCACTTTGCCAAGCACTCCTATGGTGACCTTTTATATTTATTTTAAGCAACGTATCGCAAATGTGTAGTCCGGTAGAAAGCAATCAGTAGACATCTCTTTCTGTTTGACCCACTTATTCCTCACACGTTCATTTATGAATCCAAGGTGAGCAAAATAGTGTTACTATTTGGTCAGTTCATAATTAGGCACACTTGTGATATTTTAGAAAAATACAAAAGTTGTGTGAAGAACTTGCTGTGGGAGTGCACGGTTAGAAATCTCAGTAATGAATCGAAAATGCAATTTATTTGAGTTTTATCTCAATTATTCGTTAAGTTGGTCGCAGTTGTCGGAATTTCGAAAATAGAATAGAGTTTTGACATGAAAATGTATGTTAATCTTATTATGATGATTTATTATTAAACTTCTATTGAGCGCACGGGTGCTTATACTACCTTGGCGCTCTCAGCTTAGAAAAACCATGCTAAGTAGATTCGGTGATTTAACATGTCTACGCACAATACTCCGACGCCCCCCAGCATCCGTCGCCCAGCTATACGCAGGATAGAGCAGCCCCTGAGTTGTAATTATAGTAATCATACTGGTTCATTACTGACAAAAATAATTGAAAAGACAAATATCTTCTGCAGCTAAAAAGTTTAATCAATCATCAAGTTTAATGCTCGTTTCCAGACAGAATTGGAACTGTGACTGGTTAGAGCACCATCTATAATGGCGACTTTTCGAATTTACAATCTATAAATGTATAAGATTGTTTGGTGCTTTGTTTTTTTTTGTAGGTAATGTATAGGTAAGTATCTACTCTTACCTTGCGCACACGTTCCGCAAGCGAATCGTTTTTATTGATGGTAACTTGTGGCTGCGCTGTGGTCGCCGGCGGAGGAGATGGTGACGGTCGTCGCAATGTCACGGTGTCTGTAGTAAAACCACATAGTTACTTAACCAATTTTTACATGAATTTGATTATTGATGAAAAAATAATTTGGGCCCCCCCATTTTTTCCTATGTGGTGTCGTACATGACGACTAAGGGATATGGCTGTTTAACATCAATTAGATATATACAGCCCAGACTCAGACTCAGATGCATGAGTCAAAATTATGCCCGGAAGACGGCAATAGGCTCACCCCCTATTACGTGAGACCGAAAAATGTGGGTGTTAATTCAGTTCTGCCTAACCCTCCAGGGATAAAAACCTGATTATATGTAGGTGTATATGAAAATTTTACGTTTTTCCCTTTTTCCCACTTATCAGTTTAATTTAAATTTACTTTGCTGACTACAATTATTAATGAGGCCTGCTGGCCAAGAGTATGAGGATAATTGACTATTCATATCCAGGTCATGACCTAGATATACTTTAAGTTTGAGCAGGTGTTAAAAGTAGAAGTTAGCACATTAGCAAATCTAATGTTAACTCTTTAGTTAGATGCAACGTCACATACCAGTGGTTGTATTCTGGCCCGTATCCAAAGACGGTATAGGTCCTGTGAGCCGTCGTTTGGGTAGTTTTAAGCTGACTGTCACCGCGTTCGTGTTATCGGACTCGTTGGCCCCCAGGTCCGGCGTCGACGTCCACGATGCACTGGTTTTGTTGAACCCTGGACATGAGACGTTTTATAAAAGTTACATGAATAAATAAATAAATTAATATTCTACAACATTCTACACTAGGCTATCTAGACCCTTAACTAGCTTGTGTCATGGAGGAGACCAAATATACATATTTGTGCATACAAATATTTGCACTAAGCATGACTCGAATCCGTGCCTCCTGTGTAGCAGTCGAACTTTCTACCGTTACGCCACAGAGGATGTCGAGTCTTTGAACTACCTCCTAGTTCAAAGATTTAAACATATCTAGTCATAAATTATGAATATTGGTAAACAAATATGTTACGGGGGTCAAATAATTCAAAAGTCAAATTTGCAGGCGGTACGACACGGCGCGGCGGTATTTCCGTCCAATTAAGCAGTCCGACTGGGGAAACATTTTCGCCCTACAGAATACCACGGCCATAATAACCTCGTGTTGTGTTTCTGGCAGTGAGTAGGGTAGCCAGAGCTCACTGGAGAGATTTTGTACTGTCAGTGGGAAGACCAAAAGCTTGTCCTGCTTTATCTTTTACACTGACGGCACAGAAACTCTTGTGTTTAAAGGGTTGGCTGCGCGAGTGTGACTCTTTGTGTTGCTCATGTCCTTAGGCCACGGTAACCACTTTCCATTAGGTGGGCCGTGTGCTTGTCTGCCAACCAAGTGATATAAAAAAAATTGAGTAAATAGTTGAGCGACTCGGTGGTCGATTAACGAAGAGACATTTTTTCGATAAAAAATTGTATTATATCTAAGTACGTATGCGAGCAAGTTTTTACCTAATTTTAGTAAAAAAATATCGAACATAAATGTTAAATATCGACGCAGTTTTCATGTATTTATCAGTTGAAAGTTTAATGGCTAATATTTATATTCATCTGTCTATAAAGTGAAAAAGATAGAGTAGGTAATTTTGTTTAACAATTATCCGACGATAAATGTACTGTATAACAAAAGACTCTTACATAAACAATTAACAGCAGGCTCGTTTTATAAAGTAGGTATTTGTTTGTGTTTACCGCCTTCCGGGGGTATGCGTCAGCCGTCATGTATAACTCTGGCTCATATTTTTGGATATTCGTATTATACATTTAGGTAACTACCGCAGGAGCAATACTTGTCACCATTACGAATTTGTAAATTAAAACGTGCTGACAAATACCTATAAGTACCTAATCAAATAATATGTGTATATTAAAGTCTAGGATATCCTAAAGTTCCCAAATCAAACACGCACGCCTCCTGTGGTTCGCTTTGGTTCCCGAAGGTGAGGTTGACAGGCATATCCCTCGCACCCCGGCCGACCCAGGGCCATCTCTCACGATCTGGCCCTCTTCTCGGATGTGGGGACTACAGAGTCCCCAACTCGTCCCCGGAAACGGAGAGGCGCGCCACCATCGCGGCCTGCTTCTGCCAGGGTGACAGGCGGCTCCACCTGTCACCCCCAGGCCTGCGCTCATGGGGGGCGGAGGTCGTTAGGCAGAGGTGCTAGCACCCACATTTCGCCAGTTTATGTTTAGATCCCGATGTAATAGGTGGCGAGCCTATTGCTATTAACCGGGTACTTATAAACCTGCGATAAATACACACATAACTTCGGAAAACATCGGAAAGTCATTGGTGTGTGCCATTATAAAAACTGGGATCGAACCCGAGACTGCCTCAGCAGTCCATTACCCATACCGCTAGGCGATTACGAATTTTTCAAAGTGTACCTAAGCAAAGTATCTACAGTCTAGACTTGTTTGTTAATGGCATTAATTCTCCTTTAATAAGTTTGGCTTTTATTTTGAATGGTTCAATATTAATAAAAGAAAAACAGGCTCTCAATTTGCTATTTAGGCTAGGTATAGGCAGTATTTAAAAATCTATAAAAATAAACTTACCTACCTTTTTCACATTTATAGGTTTAGATTGTAGGTAACGCTATACGTATACGTACGTGGTGCTCCTATTATCTATCTAGTCATTAGATACGCTAGCACACTGTAATTTAGTATTTCAGGTGCAATGCAATTTAACTTATTATGCGTCAATATAATTTTGTATAAATGACTTCGAATGGTATGCGGATGTTTTTTTTCTCTACAGCATCAAAGAGCGTGATTTCCTGAACATTATTGGTCAGGTTGCTTAAGACCTTCTCCCCTGTTCGTCTTCACTACTTCCATGACAAATATCATAAACGTGAAAATAATGTATCTGACGATGATTATCGTACAGACCTTTTCTTTTATTTACGTTCGCAAAATCCCCACGGATACCTCCCCACCGGAGCCGATGGAAAAGGTTATGTCGGACTCGAGCCGACCAAAACGCACGCCGCCTGTGGGTCGCTCTGGTTGCCGAAGGTGAGGTTGACAGGCATATCCCTCGCACCCCGGCCGACCCAGGGCCATCTCTTACGATCTGGCCCTCTTCTCGGGTGTCGTACAGACCTATCTGGTAAAGTCATTGTAAAAGACACAAAAATTACATCTTCTATAGGTACTTGTTTATTATATCGATCAGAGATAGTGATCACATCCATTCATCCGTGAACTATCTACTATTGAGCCCTCTACAAAATGCAGTGGATCCGAAAAGAAAAAGTGGAGTAAAAATACGTACTTTCCTGCTTGGTACTATTGTGGACGGCCACGTCTTTAATACACAATTAGGTATAGGTATACCCGTGATACACGGTTGCTATGCGGATGTTTCTTATTGACAAGGCAGGCTGATACCTACTTTATCGGTAAATATCGTTAGAATCATCATCAATCATAGGAAGAAATCGCAAATTAACCTTACCCGTGGAGAAGGCGTCTTTCTTGGATGGGTCTACTGTGCTGAGATTTGTGCTGGATGCCCAACCCCGCCCCACCTTCACTACTTCGACGCCATTATCTTCATCACGACTTCTGTAAATGAAATGTTCATATTTTTCAAAAGATTCGAATCCTGCCTGGCCACTGTATTAACGACGCGACGTGAATTATATGTTACAGCAGCAAAGATTTAAGTACCTGCTTAATAATTAATTAATTATTAAGCAGGTACTTAATCATTATTAAAAACTACTGAATAGAATTTCATATAAGAAATAAGGGAGCCTACGAGCCCATGCGCCCCGCAAGATTGACCCCATCAATAAATAAATGTAAATTTGTGAGATTTTTAGAGCCCATGCACCCCTTTTGAAGGGACCAATGAAAACATAATTAATTTAATATTTTTTGAGGTACCCATTCGCCCCTTTTCTTATCTTAGTATTTATATTATATAGAATAAGACCAAAAATCAATTACTGTCGTAC
This sequence comes from Eilema griseolum, assembly GCA_963662185.1. Classification (NCBI taxonomy): domain Eukaryota; kingdom Metazoa; phylum Arthropoda; class Insecta; order Lepidoptera; family Erebidae; genus Eilema; species Eilema griseolum. The sequence goes on along the minus strand of OY759230.1, from coordinate 20,290,418 downwards.
ACTGACAGTAATTATAAGTATTATTAAAAGTGTCTGAAAGTATATTTGTTCAAATGTTGATGTACAGACGGCAACGGAGATATATGTATAGATATACTACATTCAACTCCATGTGAAACATTGTATACATATACATTGTAACATAGTTTGTGTTCCTATGTAATGTTGATCCTCTTTCCTGAGACTTTGCCTTCAGCTTACCATCAGGCGAGGTGAAGTCTAATAGACGTATCCTAAATAAAAAAGTCCTATTTAATTCAAATGTCTTTGTTTATCACAAATCACAAAGTACTGTTAATGAATGTCAAGATGAAAACTTCTGTCTACATTTACAGCCCGATTTGCAAGTCAATAAAATAATCTGTCAATGAAGACTCATAGAGAGTCTTTTAATCGCCTATTTACAACGACTCTTTAGTGTTTACAAATTGTGCTTTACCGGCACAATAAGATGCTGCTAAGACAAAAAGTAATGTCATCAGTTGGTGACAGTTGCATTTCCTTCAACCTTCATTATTATATGTCTTTACTTTTATAGTAGAAAGTGAATCTACATTTACCTGTAGTACCTAACCGCTTTTTATTCTTAAACCTGAAAGAAAAACAGTGAAAAAATGAACGGAATCGATGTTACGACGTCTGTGTAATTAGTCGAATTCTCTATATCGCTCATTTAAAAATTTGTGTGAACGGAATATTATCTGTATAGATACCTATATTACGATGTTACAAAAGTAACATAAGTACCTACATAAGAAGGATAAATCATTGATATACAAATTAATATTCGAAAGAGACCAAGGATAGACCCTTGTGAGACGCCCATAGCGACTACATTCCATATTTTAATTGCAATTAAAAATATTACAAATAAACAAATTCCGACTTCTGTCTAAAAGTTCGAAACAAGTAAAGCCGACTGCTGTCTAAAAGATTGAAACAAGTTTGGCTCTATTGCCAATCATAAACCGAAAGAAAAAATAATGGGTACAACCTGATGTCAAACTTGTTGAGATGTTTTAGACAGTAGTGGGGTTAATTGCAATTTGAATTTGTCCAACACTGCGACATACGACCTATAGTTGCGGCACGCTATGATGGCCGTTTTGACACGACTGGTTTTGCACGTTTTCTCTTTTTTGGTATATTTATACCTCATATACACACACAAATATATATATTATAACACCTCGTATATTCTGTACCGTGTGCGGGTGCCATCTAAGCCCTGCACGTGTTGTCTTGTGTAGGAAAGGAGTGGGTGGGATTAGTTGGAAGAGCTCATCAGGACACTCAACATAGAGTGGGAAAGTCATTGGCAGGTTCCAGGTTACAGGTTCCATTTTGAATTGTTAACCCACTAAACTTATATTCCTTGTTGCCTTTTACAGAAATAAACTAGATCGGGCTGCTTGCGCATTTGCCGCCAAACATCTATGATGATTCGTTCATTTACGTAGTAATCAGAGTTGTATTATGGAAATGCGCATACAAACGGTGGCGGCTTGCGTCAAACTTCTTGCTACTAGCGCAGTGCAAACAATCCACAAAAACGTCCAGGAAATTGGATTCTTGCCATCGTTTTTTTTTGTTAAAGATTAGGCAGCAGGTAGGAAATTAGAATATTTACCCGAAACTGTATACACGATATAGGTCATGGTTACTTATATAAGTAGGAAAATATATTAGATTCCTACCACTGGGTGAGTAGAGTCGCTATAGCGTTTTGGATAAAAGGATAGGTCTAGCAATGGACGAGTAGATGTTGTGAGCGTTTATACTCGTACATATCGGGAACTACTTTGCTCGGGCAACTCGCGTATAAAAATAGATTTTCAGCTATTTAGGTGCACTGAAGGACGTTATTTGTTCATTTAATTGACTTGAATTGGTTATCGTCTGTTAGTTTCGGGGATTCGGAATATCTAGGAGATGTGCCACAGATAATATGTACCTCCCTATTTCCTATAATAGCAATTATACCAATATACTTATTGGTACGGTATATCATTTTTAAATTGTGATGTCTCAGAATTCAATAGCATTGAAAAAGTTTGCATTCACCTTGTAACCCTTAAATGAATACCCTGCTCGATATTTGATGGAGAAGGTATGGAAACATTCTATTTATAGTCGCAAAACACGACCGTGACTAGAATGTATAATACGTGTACTTACTACGTTAGGGTGTCCCAAATATTTAAACATATTTTTTTTTAAATAATACCCTCTAATTATGTGTGATAGGTGTTTATGTGCTCCCTGGAAAAATGTTAGCTCATTCCATCAAAAGGAACCCGTAAAGACAGGCATTTAAATTATCCTCATACAAGTTGTATGGGACAAATGATGCATACTTTTGAATTCGACATTGTAGTGACTGTTTTTATGCAAATAACACATATTAACTTACTTTTCTATGACAACCATTACATCGTAAATTGCTAAAAAGATATTTACTTGGTTGGTGATAGGAAAAAACTGATAGGAGGTGCAAAGTTACCTTCAAAACGATATGTTCTAGTGGCCTATTTTAGGTTCAGTTAAAGGGAATAAAAATTTAATAATTAGTGAAAGTGTAAATCTTATGATCTTTGAATGTATAATCTTTTAGATAGACGCTCAAATATAGAATCGAGCAGTAGGTACCGGCAGAGCAGAATTTGGACCACCCCATCTCTTCCCAAGCGGTGTCGTACAAAGCGACTTCCGGATAGGGCTATTTTACATCAGACAGATATATACAGCCCAGACTCAGCCTCAGGCTTGAGTCAATCAACGACAGTGCCCGAGAGACAGCAATAGACTCACCACCTATTACGTGCGACCGAATTTAATGATTGGTGAAATGTGGGTGTTAATTCACCTCTGCCTAACCCTCCGGGATAAAGGCGTGAATATGTACCTATGTGTCTCTGACAATAGAAAATTAAAAAATATGCAAGAAGGTTACACTAAAGTTGACGAAGAAATGGGTTTTATTTGAAATAGCTATCGAACACTAATGTGTGAGATGATTACTGAGAACCCCTTGTCCTCTCTTCTATGTGTAGTCTGCTTCACTTAGAGCCTGCTGTTCCAACCATTTAAGCCTCCCATCATCTAAATGGTTTACTAACTTTCAAATCATGCTCGCGTTAATTCTACGGGAATTAACGCGAGCATGATTTGAAAGTTGTATTTTTTTTTTATACCACTTAGGTGGCAGACAAGCACACGGCCCACCTGATGGGAAGTTGTTACCGTGGCCTATGGACTCGTGCAACACCAGGAGCGTCACACTCGCGCTGCCGACCCTGAAGAAACCTCCTAATGCCCCTTTTGAAGAACCCCACATTGTAGGCGCATGGGAAGACCGCAGCAGGGAGTTCATTCCACAACTTGAGTGTGCGTGGGATGAAGTTTTCTAAATGGTTGTCCTTGATTCCCCCTCTTGTTTCTCTTCTCTTCTAACTACATTGCAAGCTCATTTACACTTGAATGCTTCTATTTAAACACTATGTTGCATCTTCATGGCTTTCCTAATTTTGCTACGGTTAATTTTGTCTATTCTTCTATTGCGAAACATGCTTCGTTCCATCCTTGGCGTGGCTTTACTGGATGGACATTTGGAGTTTAGTTTGCTGAGATTTTTTAAGTGCTAAGTTGGACATCCGTAGGTATACAGATTAACATTAATGTAGGTACTTAAAGAAAAGTCTAATCTACAAAATGCGTTTAGGGTGAACAAGAAAGATGAAATTATAATTGTAATGCACGTCGAAAAAGGAAGCAAAGCATAGCAAAGAAAGGAAGTCGCAATTAGTCAACACGTGTTTAATACACGTCTTCCAAATTAGATTTGTATCAAAGGGTTTTGCAATTGTTGATATTGTGAACAGTCATTTTCTTAAATTATAGTACCTAATATTAATAAAAGAATAAAAATGGATACATACAAAATAATTAAAATATAAATACGCAAAACAAATTCGCTTATGTCGCGTCAAACAACCCACTCCGCATCGTTCCCGGCGCAAAGGTGCCCATAATGCTGGCCGCGTTGCCCCGCTGAATCGCAATAGCCAACCTTTGCCCCAGGAACGAACCGGATCGGAAGTCCGCCTTGGTCGTGGATGCGGCGGCCAGATTTTGCCAGAAATTGCCAGATATCACAATTTTTGTAACTTTCCACTAAAAAATGAAAGCGAGGGTTTGCGTTTCTCAAGTAGGCAAGTAACGAGAAATAATAGTTTGGTTCGAATTATTAAATAGGTAATCTGTGCATTAATAGAATTATGTAATTGGTAACGCACTTAAGCATAAGGACTTATTGCCTGAAAAATAATGGTCATAAATAGTCCAGAACTGGCTACGGGCAGTTCTGGATATTTTGAATATTAAAAAATAGTTATCTATTTAACTAGAGGGCGCTGATTGTTACTTTAAGTATGCCTTTGTCACTGCTAACTTCTTGCACCTGCTCCACATTCAATGAATTTCTGATTTCGTCCTCAGGGTCCGTCTTATCGCTTAATATCTGTCTTCTCATATCAATGAAATGTTAATCGGCAATATAATACATGGGATGAGGAATACCATGGATGTCCTGAGGCGATGATGTCATCACAAAAACAGGCAACTTGTCATAGAGTTTGACCATATTCCCAATTCTCAATGGGTTCTGGGATTCTGCACGACAACAGTCAAGGTTCCTTCTTCTCCCTATTTGGGGTTCGCCATTGACACTTCAGGAGAACCTCCATATAAGTACTCAGTATGGATGTAGGTACTATGCGAAAACTAGACTAGAAAGAAGAGAAATCTAGGCCAGCGTCACCAAAGGACCTCACGTCATCTGATGAGTTTAGAACAAAATGAGGCGATATTCGGTCCTGTGTAGGAACTGTTGTTCATATCTAAGATGGCTCTGTATAGACATTAATTGACGTTCTTTGAATGATAGAAGCGAAATGCAATCCACATCATTAGATGTCCTGAGGTCACTAACTCCCTTGACTCGTTACAGTTGTGTATAAACGTTGTCTCTTTGGAAGTATTTTACATCGTTCACCATGGAAAGTGTTTTGACGAGCTCTTTTAATTAATATCCCACCCACTGCCAGTATTTGCAGGGATGTGGTGTAATCATAAAGACTTGGATTTTTTTTACTAGTGTTTCCGGTTGCCTGCACTTTCAATTCTTTCAAATAGGACATGAAAAAACGTCTATCGAAGGTGTCAAACTGGAGACGACCATGTTAACATCGTGTTGTACTTTCATTGAATTTGCAATATCTATGCAGTGTGATTAGCAATTAAATCGGACACAATAACGACCGATGCTGCGTTACTTTCTAAACCTAAACACTGTATCACATGGAGCTGTTTAATATCTACTCGTAACATTAAAATAAAGTTAAAACCACAAGTTGTTGGCAAAATTTTATTACCGTTATTAGTTATTATAAATTTATGTGACTTGTTAGAAAGTTGTAGCGAAGTCATATCTCAAATATCTATAATATAATATCTATCAAATACGTTGCAGAAATCTCCTAACGGTACGAGAACGAACCTGCTACAATCAGAGTGGCGAGACGCGACGACTGAGGTGTTAAATTAACAATCGGGGGATGTCTCTCTGTCTGGAATGGTTGATAGACAACATAATGTCCACCTAGTTCCGATAGATAACATAATGTCTATCTAGTTCCTACCATTTTTGCCAATAGTATTATGAAGAGCATAATACTATTGACAAAGATGGTAGGAACTTTGAGAATGCATAGTGAGAAAAAGTCGATATGCATGCGACATAAAATAAACTACCGATAAATATATCGGTAGGCTTTCTGTCTTGGAGGTATTATAATATTTAGGGAGGTTAAATTTTTATTAGTAGGTACCTATGTTTTATTCAAGTATTACATATCTAGATATAGTTAACGTGGCAATTGGCACGGTATTTCAACTTAGGTAAATAATCCTACCTACTTACTTTTAAGCAACAGCTATAATGTCGATTAAGACAAGAAAATTTTTGAATCAGTTCAGGCGAGATTCGAACCCGCGATCTTTACCTTATAGGGGGAATTCTTTGACCACTGAGTCACCGAACGTCGCCTGAAGCCATACAAATCTTCCTATATATATATATATATCCGTTTTACAGTGACAGTGAGACCGAACTGATTCAATTTTTTTCATATCTGGATAGTTGGCATACTAAATGCTTTAAAATTTCATTCAAGAACTTATAGGCATCTATCGTTCCAGACCACGCCGAAAAGTATGAGCATCTCTGTACAAAGTCGTGTCATACACGTGTACATTATCTAAAGAAGTAAATTGTTATAATATAGGAAAAGACTAACCGTGAAGACGGTGTGTTCCATGAAGAGAGGCTGGGCGTGGAGGCGGTAAAGTCATCCTCTTTCTTGCGTACCGCACCACCGTGCTCCTTGTAATCGCGAAAGCAACGCTTGCAGCGCGTCGGCCACCGCACCTGCGGGTGGAAGCCCAGCGGACACAGCGGGTCACCCTTCGCCAATGGATACATGTGATGCATTTTCACTGAATCACTACACACAAATGCACTTTACAAATGTCAAAGATTTCTTTTAAATGCCAGTGAGCAGGGTAAACAGTAGGTACTTCACATTCCGCCTCTCACACGCAGTCAGTTATAAAGGGATCCAGGTTTAATAATACCACACACACAGGCAAATGTTTATGGAATGAACATTACGATTTTACTCTATAAATAATAATTTATTTAACCGGCAGCGTGTTCAGGCGATTGTACGTCTGCACCCAACAGTGGCAATAAAAATATCTCGCTACTAGCACTGAACCGGGCGACCTAAATCGGCCGCTTGAACTCGCTACTAATTCTCAGACTTCCTAGGTGCGTAAACACTATGCGATTTTATCAGTAACAGTGTTCTTCGTTTATAGCTCGCAGCGTAAGCCTCGAGGACGTGGGTTGCGTCTATTGAGTTAGTTGTGTAATATGCAGTAGAAAAGGATCGTATCAAAGAGTGTTGGGTGCAGGGCGCGGCGCAGGCGGCGGCAGAGCCGGTACTCCGGGGACTGGCGGCGGCCGCGGGATTCGCGGGCACGGCGCCAACTCTTAGAGCGCCCGCTGCGCCACTTATGCTCTATTACACCACACACCGTTGAACCGGTGCTCGTGTTTTGACCGTTTATAAAAATAAAACCGATTCGCTAATAAAACGCGTCAAGGGAGTCATCTCGTCGCAATGTTTAGCCGGACCTGAGTACCGACGTCACGGCTGCACACTCGTAGCCGGCGCATTTGGACGTCACACAATCGCATATCCGCGTCTGTCATAAAATGGCAAGACGAGATTGATCTTACGTATGAAGTGTTTGGATTAATAACTGAAAAGTCTAGTTATAGAGGAAAATATGGAGACCGGCGGATATTTACGTTACAAATGTATCTATAGTCGGGCGAGTCAATAATAACTTCATGAATGAGAGTTGACGTCAATGCGCGTATTTTTTTATTACGTAGGTAGACAGATATAAATGCATGAGGGCGAGGATATATAACATAATGTAAATAAAATAAAGACAAATAATAATAAAACTTTAATAAAATTTCTGTATATAGATAATATCTATACCCAGCTAATATGGAGATTTAATGTTCATGACAATAGTGCTTTACTGGCTAGATTACAATAAATTTATAAACTATTGGTCTATACACATTTACAGACAAAATAAATTCGAAAGATTACCTATGCTGTCAGAATTGTGCTTCAAACGCTCAAACATTCAATAAAATATTTGTATTTGTATACATTTTCGTAACTGAACACAATGGTGACATGCTGATATGATTTATTCTCTGTTCTTTTCTTATACGTACACACTAAACACCTGCCTACTTATTATGTTTATACATATTTAGACTTCAATTTTGTACAAGTTTTGTTTATACATTTAGGGCGAGGATATCGGAGAAATCTTTTTTTTCTTGAATGTAAATAATTAAAGTAATTGACGTTACCAAAATATTTTAGAGTGATTTTAGACGTGTACGGCTAGCGCCACATAGCGGTAGGTATGTGTCGGTAAGTGAGTTTTACGATAAATGCACGATATTCGTGCAATTCCTCGCCTTATTATGGAGTTTTACAGTGAGTTCTGTAAATGGCTAATGTACATAGCTATAAATACAAATTATGCTTAACAAAAGGAAGCAGTTATCCTAACATTGTGACATGTATTAAATTAGCAACTTATTTAGGGAAGCTATTTTTCAACTTCTGTATCACAGATAAGACAACCAGATTGTAAAAAAAAACTTACCAAAATTTAAAATTGGAGCACTTAACAATTTGTTCTTTGTTCGTTTCGGTAATTTATAAACTGAAGTTTTTAATAAACTGCTTAATTTTGTTGTTCATGCAGGAAACAGTAGGTAACTGGCGAAACTTACAATAATATAATATTACTAAAGATAGTTATAGAGTATAAGATTACTTAGCAAATAATATGTAGGTTATAGGTAGATATGACGTATGTTTAATTATTATGGGTTGTTTTATATCTAGATATAAGTTAGCAGAAATCTCCAAAATTGAGCGGTTCGTCTTCCTTCTTGTCGTAAACGAGGGTTTTGTAGATTACCTCTTCGAAGTGCAACGCGTTCAACCCCTTGGGTTCTGCCACTTTGATCTTCACATCTCCCGGGTATAGGATTTCACCTCTATTTTTTGTACTGCCCATTACTAGTGACTTTTGCAGTTTATCGATGCAGGGAATTTCTGTGAAAAATATATGAAAATTAATATTACGTATTATGTACCTACCTACTTAATGTAAGGAGGAGGTAGGACACAACACAACAACACAACAAGCGAGTGGGGAAGTACTAGTTCTGTCCTACAAAATATCGCAACAATAATAACCTCGTGTCGTGTTCCTGGCGATGCGTAGGGTAGCCAGAGCTTACTGGAGAGATTATATCATGTCAGTGGGAAGACCAAAAGTTTGTCCTGTTTTGTCTTCTACACTGACGGCACAAAAATTATCTGTGCTTACAGGGTCGGCAGCGCGAGTGTGACTCCCCTAGTGTTGCACATGTCCGTATTATAGGTCACGGTAACCACTTTCCATCAGATGGGCCGTATGCTTGTCTGCTACCTAAGTGGAATGTAAAAAAAAAACTTTGCTTCCTATTATGAATGTCGCCATGTCATGTCATGTGATAGTTACGCTGCCATGCGCGCCTGAAGATATATCAGATCAAAATCTTTTATAATTATGGTGTCTAAGTTTTGATTTTGCTAGTACAGGCCATCATTCCGCTTGACCGGCGAAGTTTCACCCTCTATACATTGGTACATGGTAGGTACAGTAGGTACAGCTTAGTTAGATTGCCGGCCTCTTAGGTACTGTAAAGTAGGTGTGGGTGTATAATTAATTATTGAAAAATAAAAAACCCAAGTACTGTCAAAATTTAAAATTCTTCGCAATCCTTCCAATCGTTAGGCCTGTAGGAGGGCGAGCAAGTAATGCTCGTGAAGGAGGAGGCGGGGCGGGAGCGGCAGCGGGAGCGACGAAGGATCGCAAGCGAAGCTGCCCGCGTACGAAGGTAACTCGGGCGTCGGAGGTCGAACGACCTCCGGCCCCCATGAGCGCAGGCCTGGGGGAGACTGGTGGAGCCGCCTGTCACCCTGGCAGAAGCAGGCCGCGGCGGCGGCGCGCCTGGCGCGTCTCCCCGTTTTCCGGGGACGAGTTGAGGACTCTGTAGTCCCCACACACCCGAGGAGCGAGGGATATGCCAACCTCACCTTCGGCAACCAAATCAACCCACAGACGGCGTGCGTTTTAGTCGGTTCGAGTCCGACATAACCTCTTCCACCGGCTCCGGTGGGGAGGTATCCGTGGGGATTTTGCGCACGTAAAAAGGCCTGTAGGAGGGAACAAGGAAAACTACATACATACATACACATATACATGCATGCATTCGTACATACGCGTGTGACACATGACCCTCGCTTGTGATTTTTACACCAAATAATATCTAAGTATATAGAGCGATTTTGTAGTATCATATACATAACCAACGAGCCAATGTCAACAAGCGCAAATCAGACTCGCACTGACAGATCATACATGCATTAAGTAAAATTAAGATTGAGATGAGATACATTTTAATCTTCTTAAAGTATTTGAAGCGACAGAGTCCACTCCGTCGAATATTATTCAGTGTTATTTTTTTTATACCACTTGGTTGACAGACAAGCAAACGGCTCACCTGATGGAAAGTGGTTACCGTTGCCTATGGACGTGTGCAACACCAAGGGAGTACAACTCGCGCTGCCAACCCTGTAAGCACAGAGTTTCTGTGCCGTCAGTGTAAAAGACTAAGCACGATAAGCTTTTGGTCTTCCCACTGACAGCACAAAAACTCTCCAGTGAGCTCTGGCTACCCTACTCACCGCCGGGAACACAACACGAGGTTATATTAATGTTATTGCAGTAGGTAAAGCCGCACGTAACGCGATAGTGTTATCTGTTGTAATTATAAATCATTATGGTAGGACACAATGAAACGAAAGTGCTTATCAATCAATAACAACACAATAAATTTCCTTTGATACACGTGCATGGTCACCGCACAGTCAACTCAGATAGCATTCATAATATCATATAATATAAACATAATATAGGTTTATCGAAGTAAGTACATACCTATCTAATACTGCCAAAATAACCCCTATAGGTACTTTTTAAGGTGGGTAAACAAATGTTCACTCCGCACGATGGCAAATTGATCATCATCGTCATCTCAGCGTTGAGTCCCAGTCTCAATAAAATTAGAGGCTTTCACCTCAGAGTCAGGCGTATACCTGCCGGCTAATCCTCCTAAACTTCGCAAGGTTTTAGGCAACCCGATGATAAATGGACATTAGTATTCATACTAATATTTTAAATGCGAATTTCACGGCTACACCATGGAGCCGATGAAATTAGGTATAGAGATAAATTAGACATTGAGAAAGGACACTGGCTATGTTTGGTCGCGATAACTGACATCCACGCGGGCGACAGTTATGAATATATAAATGTAAAGTTTACGTGATATAACCGATACTACACGTACCTGAAGTGACAACCTTCTTGATGGGCGTGCCGAGGCCAGCTTCGATGACGCGGACATCACGTACAAGCTGCTGGAACTCTGGCGGCGTCAGCGAACAGACGTGGTCGGTGCCTTTCATCGTCTTGTCCAGGGTTATATGCTTCTCTAACACCTGAATGACATATTAAATATTTCTCATAGTCTACAGATAACTAGTGTAGGACTATACTATGCAGATCTCATATAAACGGGGGAAATTAGAAAAACAGGGGATGCGTGTTTAGCCCTTTTTGCCATACATATTACTGAATCGAATTGTCCAGGGTTATATTCTTCTCCAACACCTACAAATTAACAGGTCTCATAGCTTTTAGGTGATATGTGTTGAGCTATAAGTACTATACGGATCCCGTATAAACGGGGGACAATTGGAAAACGGAAAAAACTCAGTTAGGCCTCCCGACCAAACATACGTATTACTGGATCTAAAATTTTGGCATCTATAAGAAGTTTCAATTATAATAGTCCCCGAGAAATCAGAGAGTTTGATTATAAAGTGCCGTGAACGTCAGCTGCGATTGCGACTCCGTTGTTGGGTGGAAAACAAAAAAAACAATATTGTGTTATCATATTCACAATTCCAACATGTTACCGATAACTGAGCCTTCATAATCTTTACAATCATCGGTGTTATCTAGCTATAAACATCAAACCAGGCACACAGCAACAATAGGAACACCGTGATATTACCAACTAAATTAATTTACCAACATATGATATTTTAGATAACTGTCATGGTTGGTTAAATTTATTATGTCGGTGTTTCATCACGGGAGTCTGTTAATGGCGGTCCAGGAATAGTCCAGAAGCGCCGGCGGTCTACACATTGTAAAGCGCAGGAGGGAGGGAGCCGGGAGCCTGCATCTCTTCTGTTTAAAGAAGATCGAGCAAAACACGTCACCCCAATCTTCCATTCCATTGCCCTAGCATAACATCAATGGCCAACGGTATCTGCTAGCGAGCGCACTTGAAATGCACTTCTGCAATGTACTGTTCCGCCAGTGTAAACGCAAATCATTCAGCATATTTGGGTGCCGATGCCGGTGCGTTTACAGTAAAACGAAAAGTACCTACTAATTCGCTCACAGACGTTTTTATCATGAGAAAACCACTTGTTCTGTTCTCAGTCTAGACCACATTCCCCAGTGCTTCAAGCAAAGATGGCCGTCATTGGTGTAGTTGTAGCATGAGGCCCAGCACATGCGGGAGTCCCGGCCTATTCAACGTAGATACGTCAGAAGCATTAACGTTCAGTAAGTGACAATCTATGATTGGAGTATCAATAGAGTCCCCTTATCGAAATTTCATAAGAAAGTGATATCGTTTATCAAACAGTCGATAGCGTTACTTACCTAGATGAGAATGACTTGTGCAATATTGATAAAAATTTACTTATTGTTTGTCGAGTTTTACTTGAACATATTTTCGCGACTTGATCAACGACAATCGTACACTGATATCTAAAGGAGCGATTCTTATTGTTAATAAGTAAGAAGTTACCTTAGCTCCTAGAGCGACTGACGCCAGTCCTACAGCTGTGCCAAGCTCTTGTCCAGAATATCCAATAGGAATATCAAATGTATTCTTGTAGTCTTGAATCACAGTGAGATTACAGTCTTCATAGGGCACAGGGTACGCAGAAATACAGTGAAGCAAGCAGAACTGCTTATGTTGAGCAGATATGATGTCGTATATCGTTTTAACAGCAGTCTTGTCCACCATACCGGTCGAAATAATAAGAGGGATTTTCTTAGACGCTGCGTACTTCAGGAACAGAAGGTTGTTCGAATCACCCGATCCAATCTTGATGAATGGCACTTTCATGTTGACTAAGAAGTCGAATGATACCTGTAAGTAACAAAGCAGCTAGCTTAAATATGGTTATTACTGACATTCTGCATTTTGAGTATGGCGTACTTTTTAGTCCTTCCAATGTTTTCTTGACATGTTAGTTAGCATTCAGTAGTTTCGGTGGTGTAAATAATAGCCAGGTTTCAGACCTCTAAATTACCACCGCTACTACGATTGTAAATTGGTGTAATATATAATTGCTCATAGCAATTCCTTTCAATTGAGCATACCTAATGTATGTCCACATTATGCTCTAACTAATGCAGCGGTCAGTCAAGTTCAATATTCACGGTGTCTAATGTTTATATGGAGCAAAATACCAATGCTTTTTTTGAGATAAATGTAGGAGTCATAGATCAACGAACTAGTCATCTACCTATATTGAAACTATAAACACTACATTCATATGCAGAAAACGTAAATTCAATCAATAACGAAATTGAGACCGTGAAGTGTGAAAGTGGTTTCTAGTCCCAAGGAGATATTGCTGCACGTTGGATTGTGTTAAAACGAAGCGAGTGATTGACATTCACACTCAAATGCGGCCTTATTCATATATAGGTACCTATATCTATTAAACGACGTTCGATTTCGGTAGGAGTGGCGTTGGCCAGAGTGTAAGTTGTTAAAATTGTAGTGTCAATGAACTACATAGAATCCGAAGTCAATTACGACCACTCTGCCATGCTACATTCTTTAGGGAGTAAGCAGGACGTAGGTACTTACCATATCCATGGCAGATGCGGTACATAATATGCCCACTTCATGTGAATATTTGAATAACTCCCTATACTGACTCTCAGAGAACTCCAGATGTCTTTTGTGATCGCCATAGGTTTCACCCCAAGAATTGGGATTCTTATAAGGTCTCTCTAAGTATTTCTTCGTGAATTTCTCTTTAAGGCAAGTCTTTTGAAATTTAACACAGTTGGCCCCTGCATCCTGTAATATTATATAGGTAACCAAATATGAAATGGTTGGTGGTTAATCTTTAGTATCCAGATACCTAAGTAAGAAGTAAGCGGGTACCTAATTACATTACTGTATCTAACTATAATATTTTAAATATTAGGTAATTTCATGTTTTGCCTCGAAGTTTAGGTATACAAAGCATGTTTATCGGAATTTATTTTTGTTTTGATGACATCATCGATAAACGGAACGAGTTGAAAAAAAGAGGAACTGTCAAGCGATAAATGTACATCAAACAATACGTCTTTTAAATAAACAAAGTCTGGTCACTTTTTTTAGGTAACCTAAATTTCTCCTGTAACTTTATTTTGCAATAGTGCAAGGTCTCACAGACATATATATAGTGTTAGCTACATAATTTTTCGATCTAATAGATTTTAGTTTGCGATTAGATGCTTTTGTATCTTTAGAAATTGGTATGCTAAGTCGTGTGGAGTTTTCGCAGTAAACAATAAATGCACCTGTCTACATAGGTCTAACAAAGAATTTGTTACGGTTGCGGTGTAAACATAACTCAAAGCAAATGTTACTTGCCACAACAACTATGAAAAGTAGCTTACCTTAGCAGCTTTTATAAGCTTTTTTGCTATTTCAATGTCACCTTGATGGTTTTGTCCAACTTCCGCTATAATAAAACACGGGTTGTTGCCACCAATTTTGATGTCACCGGTAATATTCACTTCAACCATATTGCTTAGAAAGCTTTTTCCATAAAAACAAACAAAACGAAACCGGTTTTTATAACACTGACACTATGAAGCGAAGGTTTAATGACCCTTCGTTCAAGTACAAAATGGATAAATAAGGTCAATTTAATATAAAGGCAAGCAGCTGGTTGCGCGCCCGCCGCACGAGTGCGCGGCCGGCGACGCCGTCCCACTGCGCATGATAATTGATAAAAACTACTAAGTAGGTATGTAGGCACTTACTGCCGTACGCCTAGCCATGTATGTACGAGTACGGGTAGGCAAATAATACGCAGACGGTATCTCATAATATAATATTTATTGAGTGCAGTTTTTAAAAGAGCCACCTTGATAAACAATATCTATAAATAACGATTTTATGTGTAATTAATTAATAAAGTCTTTGTCTACAATTATACAGGTCTCTTTAAACTTTCCATTGTTTGCTCAGAGGTCACATGAGGCCATTTTGAGAACATCATTGTGATTCTTAAATCTATCGCCAATCGCACGGTTGACTTTGGACTCGGTCGGTTTGCCAAGGTAGTTGGAAATGTATCGTCCTGCTTCTATCAGTTTTACTAGGTCTACATCTGTATTGACTCCTAGGCCGTATAGGAAGTAGACTAGATCCTCCGTGGCGAGATTGCCGCTGGCCCCGCGGGCATAAGGACACCCGCCCAGTCCCGAGATAGACGAGTCCACAGTTTTTATCCCAAACTGCAAAACAAAAGATTATTTAGAGGTTAGAGGTTAGGTTGATTGACGACTGTGGGTCATTGAATTAAACCAACAATACATATTATATAATACTGTGGGCGGTGTAACATATTATATCATAAGTACATAACATAATAATAATACAAAACAATTTATTTGGAGTGAGCACAATAAGACAGCTATACAATGTAGTTGCAAGTGCAACACCAAACTGTCCGGTTTTGTTATCATCAAGTTTTATGAATTCAAAGAAGTATTAACGTCAAAAATTGATAGTATTGGGACCCACCAAGGCGTACGGGTAGTCCCCGTACGCTTTGGTACCTCCTCACCTGCTTACACTGATTGACCGACGAAGCTCTAGTGCAGGCTTTTCTCATCACACGATTTTGACATCAGAAGGCAATCTCTCCCATAAAAAAGCCGCTTAAATGAAACCAAAGGGAGAGAAAAAAGGAGAAAGGAGAAGAATCTCCGGGCACCGAGTTAAATACAACGCTACGATGATGATTATCATTAAAAACCTATTTCATTCTAGGTCTGTATAGGTACAAAATTTTAGCCAAATCTATTCAGCTGTAATTTGGGTGATTAAGTCATTAATATACACACATCCGTTACGTTTAGTTAGGCTTAGCTGTGCCAGCGACTTCATCCGCGTGGACTTGATCTGTTTTAATTTTTTGCCCAGTACCATTCTATTTTTTCCCACAATAAATTAACTTGAGCGCCTTATAATATCAGCTGTATTTAATGGAAAGTCCCTTCAATATCGACCCAGCTGTTTCACAGATTAGCCAAGTCGAAACAGACTCAGACACAAAAGTTTAAGAAATTTATGGTTTACATTGTTATAAGTAGGTATCATGTATTTGTAGTATACATTCATAAGAATTAATAAAAAGGCTGTTATTTTACAAACAGACAAGTCACTTCTATTCAGTTGTGAAGATTTATAGACAATAAAGCGAATGAATATTCATACCTAAATGTGCTCACGTAAAAGGAAGTTTCATTCTTTGGGTACTGTTATTGTGGTGTTATGCGTACGTACCTACATAATTAGTCGTGAGTGTCGACGTGATGCAACCAATGGTTTGCTCATGTCCTGATTTCATCACCCAATTGATAATTTCTATTGACCTTAGTTGATTCTTACATCTCATACGAAACCAGCGAGAGATATTTCGATAGCGAGATGAATAATAATTATTATGATTCGATATGATTGCACGGTTCATGTAAGCGTTCATCGCGAACTCACTCAGTCGTTATGTCGCAGTGTAGAAGGTAGGTACCTACTTAAAAGGTGTTTGGGATAATAGATAGCTGGATCCGCAAGGCGGAGGATAGAGTGCTATGTGTGCGTGCATTGGGAGAGGCCTATGTACAGCAGTGGACTGCAGTAGGCTAATTGAGGTACCTAACCTGCCTAAAACCAATCTGTAGTATGACTAATTTGCAGGAGATCCATAGGTACTGGAAATGATTAGAACTGGCGGTAAGGAATAAAATTATAACGCTAATAATGTTCCAATATTACAACGGAAGGTGCTACGCCACCGCACATAAGCTAAATAGACGGATGACTTGAAAAAGTAGCCTGTATATAGGGTCACCCGGGTGCTATGCCGGATATTAAGAAGACGAGGAATATATCTAGATTGTCCAGCAGTGGGCTGCTCACTCTCTTTCTTCTGCATATCAACGACATCCTGTCCACCGGCAGCATACATTGTTATGCAGACGATAGTACATTACACGGGAGTTATCACTTCACAGTTATCACAGTCTGATATTGCGGAAAAAAGGCAGCTTCTTG
Organism: Eilema griseolum; assembly: GCA_963662185.1. NCBI lineage: Eukaryota > Metazoa > Arthropoda > Insecta > Lepidoptera > Erebidae > Eilema > Eilema griseolum. The sequence continues at coordinate 20,273,200 of OY759230.1, read as the reverse complement.
TCCCTGAGCTTTGCCGAATCCTGATTCATATGGGGTTCTGAGAACCTGGTCGAGTTCAATCCCAAGAAAATGCAGGCATGTGCGTTTTCAGCAAAGGTATCATCTATTTTGAAAATTCAACCTAACGGTTCGAAAGGGGCTTTTCTTCCCCTTCCCACTTTACAGAACAAACCACTGCCACAGCAGGACTACCTCAATATACTCGGTATGGATGTTCGCTGCAAGCTGAATAACAAAAACTACATCGAGAGTATCATCAAAACAGCCTCATGTAAACTCGGAGTCCTGAACAAAATGATACGGTTTTACACGCCGGAGCAAGGTACAAATTCGCTCCTGCGGGGAATACTATTCGCATCTCTCGGATGCATCTACTACATAGCCGCGTAGAGATGTTGCTTCCTTGGCTGTATTTTCTTCACGAGCTCTTCCAATTAATCCCACTCTCTCCTTTCCTACACAGGACAACACGTGCAGGGCTTAGATGTCACCCGCTCACGGTGCAGAGTATCCGATCAAGTACCAAGCGGTGCGGAGGCTCTTTCCTTTGCCACACCACTAAGACCTGGCATTCTTTACCAGCTCACTTGTTACCTTCTTCCTACACACCCGGGGCTTTTATGCGGGGCATGTAAAAAGCATCTGATGAGGTCGCCAAGCTGAGTGCCACCATTAAAACATACTACGTGTTTATATGGTGACCCTCTTTCCTGTGACTTTATCTTTAGCTTACCATCAGGCTAATTTGAGTTCATCTCGAACTCAAATTGGCGTGTCCTATATAAAAAATCATACTATTAGTTAATTAGTCTTTATTGAAAAATATTTGCAATATTGTCACTGTTCTGTTGTTTGGTCAATTCAAACCATTTGTGATTTTGCAAAAAGCACTGTAACAATGGTGTTTTCAAGTGATTCGACAATTGTGTTATGCTATAGGCCAATGACATAACGCAGTAGCCTTGATGATGCAAGAGTTTGTCGAATTGCTAGTTTCCATATCAACGATGTTTAGGGACACTTCTTCTCGACCTTTAATTCAGTGGTCTACGCCATGGCGAAAATTCCAATGAATTTATCTAGTACAATGTGTCTGACTGAGGTACCTGTGAACTAAATGTTTCACGACTTTCTTTCTCTGGAGCACTATATAAAACTGAAATGCTGAAACCCACACACTAGAGCCCTTTTATCAATAATCTCGTATTCTTTAAGCGGGTTTGAAAAGGATTTATCGAACCCTCAAACTGAGAGTCATCGTTTCAGAATTGATCGCATCTGGAGCGGTGACATCATTACTTGGATTTCACACAGGCTGACCAAGCACAGTACAGGTAAATTGCTCGATTAAACATACGAAAGAAAATTATATAGTAATCAGTATAACATTACCTCAAGTCCCGCCAGCAAGTTCGACAGCGCCTGTCCGTATGTATCGTGGAAATGCAACGCAAACTGCTCCGGTTTGGCAACTTTTAAGACCTCACGCAGCATCTTATCTACAGAACCAGCTGTGCCCACGCCTATAGTATCTCCTAGAGACACTTCATAACATCCCATAGCTAACAGTTGTTCACTTATCTGCAAGAAAATATACTATGTGAATCGTGTATATAAATTGACAGAATAAATTGGGTGTACATGAGACCTCATTTAGATATTATAGATCCAAACCAACGGCATATGCATGCAGTTGATTACGAGTCTCTCTGCTGCTGGTTTCAGGTCTTCGAAGGTCAGAGAAGCTAAAAACGATCATTAAAAGTGTGTACCCCACCCCAAAAATTAAATTCTATATAACGCTATATTTTTTAAGTATTCTTTAGATTTCGGCATAACAAAAAATGATAATATGTATACACATGGTTTAGATCGTAAAAGTATAAGATTATGCAGAGTGTAGTTTGTGGTTGCATCAACACACTTGTGCTAAGCCTACCCTACTTTGTCATTGTACGCTCACTCGTTTTCCTAAAACTGAGTTCAGTTGAAATTTGTAAAAGAAATACGTTCTCAAGTGTTGTAAGAATATCTACCGGAATTCTTGATGGAAAAATGAAATTGTATAATACAATGTTTTGTTCATTTTCCAATTACATGATTACAAATAATTACATAACCATGTAACTTTTTAGCATAACTGAATAAGTAACTACATTCATGCCTTCACATCCCTCATTTCATTTTATTATAAATTTTACAGTCTGAAATTGATTCGCAGAGTTTCACTTGCTTTTTATTGCTCATTGTGTGTACAAATGTATTTGAAATTAATGACGTGATAGCAAATATTTAATCAAGATGGGTTTGATTATGTAATCTCCACTTCATTGAGGACTACTTGAGTCTTATACTAAATTTACAGAGTCATTATTTCTTCGTCGATGAATGATATACTTACCTATACATACAAATCTAATTTAAAAATGAATTGTCAGTAGTCAGAGTTAAATGTAAGCGCTATCTTTAAAATTATAAATTTCACCACTCTTCTATTTGGTGACGGAGAAATAATACAAGTACCTATCACCACTCGATCACATCCGAAGAGTGTCGTAAGAGGGAACTAAGGGACAAATACGGTATCACTATTTGAGAAGGAAAACTTGAAATAAAACCCTGTACCAACCCGTCTGGCCAGCGTGGAAACAGTAGGCCAAAGCCTCCCAACATGTGGAGAGGCCTAGTCCAGTAGACTGCGATGGGCTAGTTGATTGATTGCTATTTGCCATTTGGCACTTTTACCTTGTATTGTAAGTACTAGGTGAAACCCGCGGTTTTGCCCGCGTAGAACTCTGGTTCCACTCCCTCAAATTATGGAAACCAATTCCAGGAATAAAAAGTTGTTTATTGTTTACCCGACTGATTATATTATAAGTACCTAATCTATATCTGTGCTAATTAATATTTTAGCCAGATCCGTACAGTCGTTAGAGCGTGAATGAATAACAAACATACAAACATCTTAACAAAACTTTCACATTTATATTGTTAGTAGAATAGTAGGATTAAACTACTTACCTTTGCAACGGCTTTCGGGTCTATAGGTCCGTCGTAAGGGCAGCCAACAACGCAAGAAACATATCCCCGTACCCTCAGACCATCCTTTACAGCCTGGTCAGCTACCAGTTTAAACCTTTTCAGAGATTCTTCGACGGAACAGTTCAAGTTCTTCTGGGAGAATCCTTCAGAAGCAGCAGGAAATATAGCTATTTCTTCTATATTGCATTTTTTCTGTACACACAAGAATGAGAGTTAGGAATTGGTAATTGTAAATATATTATGTCTTGACCTAACATAAACTAAGTAAATTCTTATGTCGACTAGTAATCACCGTTCTTTGAGCCTTTTTTTCTCCAATTCAGTTGGGGTTGGCTTTACAGTCTAAATGTAATGCGTCTAAATTTCAATATTTTCCGTGAAGCGACTGACATCGGACCCCCACGATCCTTTGCGATATCGAAGTATTGCAGTTAGACCAGTTGTTAGACTATTTAGGGCTCAAACTCCCCCTAACGACTGCCATAGATGTTCGTATGGCATCCGACGCCTTAACGTGCTTTTCGAGGCAAAGAAATACCCAGATCAATGCAAATAAGTATACATATTCTCATGCATACAAATATTTTCACTGAGCAGGAATTGAATTCGCGCCCCATCACGTCTAGCGGACTTAAGCACTACCGGTACGTTACAGAAGCGCCGTCTATGCCGACTAGCTATTGTCGGGAATTTCCCAACCAGTATATTGCTTCTAGAGTAATCAGCGTCAAAAGTCCATAAACACGTTAATATTTACAAATCCCTAAACATTTCCAAAAACCATAACCAAAAATAATACCTAATTATCGCAACCACATGGCCATTGATGGCTTAACGTCATTATTAGGTACATACCTACGAGTAGGATATATTTTCGACATTGATAGTGCTCATCTAATTCTGGCACCCGTGGTTTTCTAAGGTGTTATAATAGTTGATCAAATAAATATTTAATTAATTCATCATTATCTTCGTGTTGCACTGAGATGCGTGACGTATAAATTATTAATATGCTGCGGGGGATTTGCGGAGTCACGCAAGAGGATCGCATTTATGCACGTCCACAATATTGCAGATAAATTGCAACAGACATAATTATTTGAATAAGTGTTTAATCAACTTATCCATTTTAATCAAAGTTTTGTAAAGAATTGACTTTTGAAACTTACCTACTTGAGCTAAGTCAAGCTCAAAACGGCATATACCTACCTAGAGCTTCAATGAAACTCTGCTGTATGCCTTGTATTTGGACTGTTTTTTTCGCTATTTTGAAGGTATATCTAATTAATTACTATTAGGTGTAATCAAATATTTTTCTTTCCTTGAGCAGTAATTCAATGAAATTAGTGCAACTTCAATTGAATAGGTACCTAGATGATTTATATTAAGAAAGTTGAACATACAAACGAAATCATATCTTACAGCAATTTCATATCCTTTTAAATTTGGCATCAGGACTGGATAGTTGACGCCGGGCGTTCGCTGTAAACTTTTCATTAAAGCCTCTCCATCGCTCATTTGTTTTACCCATTTTGGACTCACGAAACTGTGCAAGGATTAAATTCGGTAAATAAAATTGTTAACTTGTGTGTTCTCTATATCTAGGTAAAGGTATATTACATTAATAATTTAAAGACAAACGAAATGTTCTGTTGAAAGGGCAGGTCAGAAACTGGCGGGCTTGCATGAGGAAGCTGGTGAAGTATGTTAGGATAGAAGCAGATTAGCAGATGGGAGACTGTCGTCTCTGCCTACCTGGGAGGGAAAAAAGCGTGAGCATTATGTATGTAAGCAAAATTTTGTAAATGGCACATCACGAAAATCGTTGCTATGGCCCTGCACGGGTATACTGTAATTAGAATCAGTAGTCCTCATTACAGCAATGTAATGAGAGGGTGTATTAGTCAATTAATCTATTTATAGAGTTATATTATGTAGGTTTTAATTAGACATTTTTAATATTTATATAATATACAGTATCATTGATAAAATCTTTGTTTGAAGATTTCATAATATTGAATACATATAGTTATGGATTAGTGGGCCTAGATGTAAGTTGTATTAATAATGAAGAAAAAATAAAATTACAAGAATTTGTGACTTGTGACTAAATTGCCCATTTGTTGGACAGGTCCCAACACAGATCCCTGTGGGACCCCTACTTTTATCTCATAAACACCCCGATAATGCCTTTGGTGTGGATTTCGTTGTAGTTAACCCTGGAGATCTTTATTATTATACTAACAAACATATACAGTTGCACAGAGCTATCAAGCATTTGCATTAAGTCCGCCTTTGTACAAAGATACTGTGCATAAAGTTGAATAAATAAATATAAATATTGTAGAATGTAATAGTACTTGGTGAGGTCCAATGGCAGGATGAGAAGAAAGTAAGTGGACCATGTGCTGCAAGGTGAAAGCCATGGACAGTAGGAAAATATTTGTGCATTTGAGGATTTATTGTCAATTTGAGGAAATAAAGAATCTACAGCTGAAGCGATTGCAGCCCAGTAAAATAAACATGCCAATATGTAAACTCATAATTTAGATAACTTTCAATGTAATTATGTTATTTTAATTAGAGTGAGAGACAAGAGTCAGAGCACTCTAGTACTGTAGTCTGTTGGTTTGGATAGTGAAATTTAATAATTTATTATAAAGAAGACAATATAATGTACATTAATGAATATTATGTGGATTTATTGCATTTACAGACAATTTCAGCAATGTCATTATTACTGAATGCTGAGAACCTTTCATTTATTTAAGAAATATGAATACTTAATTAAGTAAAGAAATTCACATTCATTAGTATTAGCATAATAATATAAATGTTGTAACTGCATGCAGCCTCAGCATAGCATAAGTAATTATGTGGCTAAAGAAAATATTTATATTTATTAGTCACAGGCTCAAGGATACAAGTTGTGCTATGAGGACAAGTAAACTGAAGATTACGGACTGTATAATCTTGGTTGGCACTAGTCTACTACCAAATAGGAGAGAGTGGTTTTTTTTTAAATCTGGTGTTTTGTGGGTTTTTATCGACATAGATATGTCAACCCCATCGTACCCAGTACCAGTAACACATTCTTTGTTGTTTCCTTCCAATTGTTTCCAGTTCACGCCTAGTCTAACCTCACTATTGGGAACTGTTGGCAGATGTGACCAAATGACATAGCCTTCTGGCCTTGTCAGAGGTTGGCTCGGAGAGCACGAACTGAACCCAACCCACATCCAGCCCATTCAGGTTCAAGTCACTCATCAGTAACACCCTCTCAGCTCCGCTCTGCACACACTCCATAAGCAAATATTACACATCTTCAATTTTATCGCATTCCCTACAAGGAGAGAGTGGTGATATTGACAACACAATGTAAACAATTATTTTCCAATGTATAATGGTATGACTGATTGTTTTTCTCTAAATAATTTAAAAACTTTCTTTAGTTTAAGATATGTTATACTTATAAGTTAGTTACCACTATCAAAGAATGATTGTAACAAGTGCTTTAGTCAAAGTTCAATGTTTGGAGCAAGTGCTTAAGTGAAAATATTTTATATAATTTTTCTTTTCGAGGAGGTCACGACGGTATTCCCGTCCGAATTGAGCAATCTGACTGGGGAAGTACCTCCACCCTACAGAATACCACGGCTATAATAACTTCGCGTTGTGTTCCGGGTGGTGAGTAGGGTAGCCAGAGCTCACTGGAGAGTTTTTGTGCTGTCAGTGGGAAGACCAAAGGCTTGTCCTGATTTTGTGTTCTGCACTGAGGGCACATAAGATCTCTGTTCTTACAGGGTCGGCAGCACGGAGGTGACTCCACTGGTGTTACACACGTTCATAGGTCACGGTAACCACTTTCCATCAGGTGGGCCTTGTGCTTGTCAGCCACCTAAGTTGTATAAAAAACCAAAAAAAAATATAACCTAAAAAAGTATGAAATATGCAGTACAAGTATTGTAAGACAAAATGTTCATGTAGTTAGTTATTTTTATTTTAGCTCTAGAATAGCAACAGATCTTGGGGATTCTCACTACAAGATAAGAATGTTTAACTTCTATCTCATATGGGTTTCAGGTACTGATGTCTATTGTGTGCTAGCTCTCCTAAAAATTTGATCATATTAGATACAGCTACCTAATAGTTGGTAGATATATTCAAGATTTTTTTCTGACATAATAAAAAAAGGTCTCGGGTTCATTCTCCGGTTTTACCATGGCACACACCAATGACTTTTAGATGCTTTTTGGAGTTGTGTGTATTTATCGCAGGTTTATAAGTGCCCGGTTAATGGCAATAGGCTCGCCACCTATTACATTTGGGACCTAAACATAAACTGACAAAATGTGGGTACTAGCACCTCTACCTACCCTTTCGGGGATATAGGCGTGAGTTTATGTTCTGTTATGTTATAATAAAAAAATAATTTCAAGACGTTAATTTTAGATGGTTTCAATATATATTCATTTTTCTAAGCTACTCAAGTTGTATTATCATCATGGTATACCTTGCTGATTCAATGTCCTTTATTCCAGCAGCAACTAGTTTATTTATAAGTTCTATTTTAATATCAGTGGGTACAAATTTTGACTCATTCTGAAGACCATCTCTTGGTCCTACTTCATATATTCTGATTTGTGAGGTTGTAGTGCTCTGAAAGGGAAATATTATACCTATTTAATGAGATATGAAGCAAAGACAATTAATAATCATCGCAATAATATTGTGTTCTTTATATAAATCCAGAAGTCATTCCTAATCAGCAGGAAAATGTACTTACAAAATTACGTTGGTTTAACCTTGTCACTATTTTGGAGTAGATTGATTTTGTAATATGCCTCATTTTAATTGGAATCTTATGTGTAATAATTTTACGAAACAGCAAGTTATTGCCTCAGTGTCTCTTCGTGTAAGTTTTTATATCTTTATAATACCATCATTTAATTATGAAATTCTTCGTGAATATTTAAAACAAAAGTTCATTATTTGCGTACATTCATTCAGCACTATGTGGATATTACTGATATATCTATACATCTTATCATTCGTTAATTATACCGGTTTGATTTGACGTTACTAAATGATAAGAGTGATAAGAAAAAAAGATAAACAATAAACATAATAAATGCCACAGAGTATATTTTGTGGTACGCTAATGAACTAGAGACACGTTATAAAACATAAGTAACATAACAGTTGAATAAAGCTATCAGTAAAGTAACTTTTAAATGATGTTATCGCTGGGGAATATGATTAATTCAATGATATGATATGATTAATTTAAGTAGACATTGCATCTTTATTTACAGATATATGCGGTTGGCTTATTATATGCATATGTATCGCTTGGTCCTTATTACTTAAATACTAAAAATATGCTTTCTACAAAATTGGTACTACAGAGAGCGAGCTCCCTAAACCTACCCAACACACAAAAAAAAAGATAATTAAACTGTCAAAACGATCAGATGTTGTCAAAATTGTCAAAAATACACGCCTATTCCTATTGTTCGTTACTTAGCGGCGTTTTCATATTATTGAGAATTTCTGACAAATTGAGAGGAATATAGCGTGTAAATTCAAAATGGGTTAAGTATTAGCATAGTTTGTAGTGATCATTGCAATATGTGTAATCGGCAGCTATAATTTAATTTAATGATTTATCATTTCAGCGGTGAACAGTGCCACGTCTTTCATCCTATCTTCAATTTTGACCCTGCTCATATTTTCGGGAATGCAAATGTACAAGCCACTTTTAATTCGATCACCGATCACCATTATATTTGGAGGTTACCTAGGGTCACTGATGTTCATGTTCTTCGTTACTGTATCCTTTTCACATTGTTGAACAATTCCAGACTATAATCACTTGACTTTCAACCAATGAGTGTATGCCGCTAACATCTCCAGGCACAGCTAATCTTATCTTCAAGCCAGTACATCTGCTGATTAATTCACCAGGCTTACTCTCGGAGTTGGGGTGGGTGGGGGTCAGGGGCAGTCAGCCCAACCAAAATAAGTCGAATCAAGAGTAACTGTAGGAAAGTGAACCTTGGGCTCTACAGAGCTATATTTGCATGCAACTAGGACTTATGCTGTGATGATGATGATCACCACTAGCCAATGTAGTAACCTCTTCAATACACACACAGACACACATACACAATATCTCAATACCTTCTTCTTGTTAACCCTTGACACTTAGAGACTTTACAATTTTTATCATTGGCCATCATAAATACTAGATTACATAATAATGATATCAAAATAATTTTATTTATAAGGTTTTTCAAGAGTCTGTGTAGGGCAAATATTTACAGAAAATATATTTTTTAAACTTCATATGCTAGAAAATGTAGTTACAAAGGAAGATCAACAGCATCTATGGCATGGTGGTCAGCGCTGGGCAAAATACATTCTTTACTTTAATTGAAATACAAATTACAAAACTGTATATTGGCAAGTAATTAAAATACAAAATATTTTTAAGTACGGTATTAGAAATATAAAATATCAATTACAAATTACAAAATTCTTAATTACTTCGTCTGTGGGTCTTTTTATTATTTTTATTATACCAATATTCCCTCTAACCCCTCCAACTAAACTAAATTGTTTAAGTTAGGAGTGGGTTCACATCAATAGTAAAACCACTAAGCTAACTCTCTAAAGCAGACTTTATAACCACTAAGCTACAGATACTTTTAAGTTCTTAAGGTGGTGAGATTGGCCAAGACATATCTCTCGAAACCCCAGATGACCCAGGGCTATCTCTTTAGAACTGGCCCTTTTCAGGTGTGGGTACCATGGTGTCACCACGTAGCCCCCGGGTATCCGAGAAATAACCCGTGTCCTGGCACGCTCGCAGCCTATAATTTGAGGTATATATCCCCCGAGATCACGTTTTTAGTCCTTACATAGCCTCGGTTTTTTGTACAGTGACAGTCGTTCGTATCCAATGTTCCACAGGAGCGGCCCCAGGACTGATCCCTGCAAAATACCGTACGATATCTCTAGCCGACCAAGGTTTTCAGTCACGGTTGGGTAGATAACTCTCTCCATCTGGTACGCTCTGACTATGCGGCGAAGGTAGAGAGGCACTTCATAATACTTAATGGCCTCCCTAATCCAGGGCAAGGTGTTCAACGAGTTCACGATGTTCAAGGACACCGCCAACATCACCTCCGCCACCTGGTCGACCGCAGTCCTCATGCGCAAGATGGCATTGAAGGTGGAGTGCCCCCACTCTAGAGAAGTGTTCGACGAGGGACAATGCAATAACTCTTTCAAAGAGCTTGCACACCTCGTCGAGCAACACTACAGACCAGTAGACGGACGGCGTACCCGCCGGGCGCCCCGCCTTTCTGATGAGGACCCGCTTCTCCCATCTTCCATAATTTCTGAAACTAGCCCATCTCTAGACATGCACTTAGACACCCTCCTAGTCGAGGCTCGAGATCGAGAGCGTTTTCGTTGCCTAGAGCTAGGACCCGTGCTCGGACTGGAATGACGTCGGGTCCCGATACGGTTTTCTTGGCCTTTAGTCTACTAACCGACAGCTCTAGTTTTATCCAAGTGTCCTCGGGCACGTCGATTTCATTCACGTTAGGCGTTATAGGGCCTCGAATATGCCTCGAGAAGTAAGTTGAAAATTCCCGTTTATGTAGCAAAACGTCTGTGGTGTCGTATCTTTAAGAGTATTTGAAGCTACCTTAAAAAATGCGACTAGAGGCAGCCGTGCGTCATCTTCTTCACTAGTGCTACTTTTTAAATTAAGATTAACTGTATTTTAATGTTAAAATGTATTTTGAATCCTTAAGTATTTAAAATACTAATGACAGAATACCTCTACCTCAGGTATTTAAAATACGAATTACAAATTACATTTTAAGGAAGTAGTTAAAATGCAAATACAAAATACGTATTTGTATTTAATCCCCGACTCAAAAACGACGGAGTGTTATAAGTTTGACGTGTCTGTGTGTGTGTCTATTAGTCAGGAGTGTTCTTAGCTATGTTTGAAAAAAAAAATGGTCCAAGATAGCCGCCGCCACAAAATGACGGGGTACATATTTTTTCTCAACTCCCTCAATACTTGATAATGAAAGTAATACATATTTTGATTCAAGCGTTGTCATTGTCGGGGAGACCTTGGATCGTTCCGATAACATGACGTAGTGCTCTACCAGTTAGGGTCCCCGTCATAACAAGGCTTGAATCAAAATATGTATTACTAGGTATATCAAAGTTATAGGGCTAACTAACACAACTTATTTTCGACTTTTTGGGGGTTGCTTTTTGTGACGGGGGTTTCTAAATTTTTATTTAAATACTCATTTCAATTACAAGTAATTCAATTACTTTCCAACCCTGATGGCGGTAGTGAACACGGCTGCCATGCAAGAGGTGCAGGTTCGATCCCCGCTCAGTGCAAATACTGCATGAATATAGGTATTTGCATTCAGGGCTCTCTTAACCAAATTGTCCAGATAGTGCCTTCCCGCCCTACTCTTTTTTTGAACATGTGAATGTCCCTTACTGGAGCTAACAACGAGGTAGCTGATATCAGACTCTAACTATAAAAACCTCATGGTGTTTCATCACATTAATCTATGTGGCCGGGGAATTTGGATTTGCCTAGTAAGAATATCCTAGAGACCACAAATGGGATTGCCTATGGTCACTACCATGGGTGTTATCCTCCACTACGTCAAGCCAGCACTCTTCCTACTAGGACCCGGTTGGGATGCCATTGCCAGATATTTGTTACCCACATTGCCTGGCAGCTTCCGCAGACGAAGTACGCATAGCCTCAAACTGCTGATCATTAAGATAGGTATATGCAGAACTCGAGTCGTGTTTATTCATATCTGCTGTGTGGTTGTAGTTCTAAGTATATCCGAGATATCCACCAATTACGTCCAATGACTTGGGTAACTCCAGCCGTGGCTTTCATAGCTGTCTCGCAATGCAGGGGACTTCGTGCTGCCACGAAGGTATCATCATCGGCGACACACTCTAAAAACAAACCGCATAACATACAATTATAGCTCATGGTCCACCAAACGAATCTGATGACCACCAACTGAATCTTGCCCTGAAAGATTGTTATCTACCCAATTAGGGCTACTTGGATAGATAACAGCTCTTTTATGGCAAGGTGATGAAGGCGTTTGTAATGTGCCAGTGGGCGTGCCTACCCTTATGCAAATATGGTCATTCTTGCATATACATATTTACACTGGGACGGAATTTAGCATGCAATTTCCGGCTTAGTACCTTAGCCTCCTAAGTGGTAGGTATATAAAAAAATACAGGTTATCAAATGTATGTAGGTATGATGTTTGTAATATTTTTTTAATGTACCTTAACACAGATACATCACAGGCTATTGGTAACTTAGAAGCAACATTATTTGGCAAGAATTTCCAGTTGAAGCTGCCAGAAATAATCTTGTCTATGGCAATATCACTGATAGCTTCTGGTATGGTCCACAGGATCTGTTTTACTACATGGTAAGATATTCTTTTAAGAGATTAAAAAAATCATTTTGAAGTAGGTATTCCTAAAACCAGCGCATCTAACATAATAAATCTACTAATTTGTGAAGTGTATGGATAGGGGTACCCACTAATATTTTTAGGGCCCGAGCCAACCACATCTGCTGACTAAATGATAAGACGGCTTTCCTCCTAGCATAGTCAAGAAGAAAGTCAGTGGCTCTGGTAAAAGTCAACTAAACCAAATCATGGAAAGTGGGAGTAGGAGAGCATACCCTGGCTCGATTTCAATGTACTTCCAATTCTTCAATAACCCCTAGGTAAATGGAATGGTAATGGGCGTATACTCGTAATAGGTGATTGCGAGTATACGATTTTAAAAATAGCTGCTGAAATGGGGGCGTCAAATCCGCCTCTACCTACCCCTCCAAGCATATAAGACGTGAGTACCTACTCACAATTACTAACACATACAGTGTTAGTAAACCTGAGTAAAATAAATTATAGTTAGTAAAAAAATATATTTATAATGATAGTGTTGACAGAAAGGTTTTTCGGTAGGTGTGGGACCTTGAAACTACATATTTAAACTTTCGAGGTGAAATCAAATAATTCTAGTGTTTTAAACATCCTTATTATAATATCAATTTATAGTCTGAATAAATTTATTACTTTGAAATCAGTACATACTTGTGATTGTGTTGTAAAAATATAAACTTACTAGTGACTATTAGACTGGCTGTATGTACCTTTGTATCAAAATATTTGGTATCATTTTAAGACAACAACCGGACTACTATTTCATATAAGAACATGAGCAACTCATTACAAATAGCCCTCTCGTTCTGTCTACTTAGGTTTCTGGGAAACCTCAACTACATACCTGCAGGGCTAAAAAGGCCACTTTCGACGAATCGTATCCGCATTGAAATACGAAGCGGATTTCATTTCGTAAAATGGTACCACAAAGCGCGATTCGCGGCACGATTCGGTTTTAACGGTTCGTCCTTTTGACAAGTTTGTATGGAAAATCGTAAAACGGCTCACAAAATCCGAATCGCTTATATGTCAAAAGGCAGCATTGAAAAACGCAACTCTGACATTGCGTCTTACAATTCGTCGTTTGTTGTGATTTGTTTCTTTTGACCTATTTGATCGAAATTAAATAAATTTAGCTCAAATATGGTTGATTTATTTCTTTATCACAATTTATTGCAACATGCAATAGCCCTAGAAAGGCTTCAGTAGCGGCGAAGGAGTGCGACCTTACGAAACCAGGAAGTTGCCTTCGAAATGCCCGAGGACGAATTTGTGGCCATATATAGGTTCACCAAAGCGGTTTCTTTAGACCTCATCCATGAGATTGAGCCCTATTTACCAGGATCACGAGGTGGAATAAGTGCGGTATCGAAGGTAAGTACCTACCTACTTAACTAGTGTTCCTTGTTATTACTTACATTACGTTATTATGTATGAATAACAATATGTTTGAATTAATTCAGGTGCTGACTGCATTGGCATTTTATGCGTCGGGGTCATACCCAGAGGGTTATTGGGTCCAGTGTACACAATAAGATGCACCAAGTCAGTGTATCAAACTGTATAGGAGCAGTCTCCCTTGCCCTGAATGCCCACACTTTCGTCAAAAATACTTAGTTTCCTCAAACTAGAGAAGAACGAAATGTTATAAAGCAAGGGTAAGCCAATACAATCACAAATTTTATTTACAGACACATAAATACTTTTTAATAGCTGTAACAATTTCAACTTATTTTGTTTGTTAATTTCAGATTCACAATAAATTTAGTATGCCGGGAGTAATTGGTTGTGTGGATGGCATGTAGAACCCCAATCCCTAGACGCAGGGGAACAAGTACGAAACAGCCTCATTGAAAGGCTATGGGCTGCTCGTACATAAGATTTGTATAGGTTTGGCATACTAATCTTACCTTTACTATAAAATCATTGGACACAACCACTAGCATAAGGCAACCTCTGTGATCCGGGTTGTCAGCTAACTACATAGCAAATGTCTTCACAATAAGTTCAAGAAGTGTATGAAGTGACAACAATCTCATTTTTCAGATTTAAATTAAATTATTGTAATGGATAATCTCTTTGTTTTTAGCATATTCTTATACCTAACTTTTGTAATTTACTATTCTATGTAATTTATTTAAGCATTTGGGGTTCATATTAATACAATATCTTAGTTGAAAAACTGAAGTTTATTTACCTACATACATTATGGCATATTTTTGTATTAAATCCAATTACAGTAACCAAAAGGAACTTATTATTAAATACAAAATACTAATGGTAATTTTAATTACAAATAAAGTAAACAATGTTCACAATCTAAATATTACAATATCCCTGACATTCCTTTTCTAAATACTTATTATACATATTTTACAAATTATGGAAAGACAACAATTAAGTGTCTATAAAACTTGATTGTTAATTTGTCTTTCCATAATTTGATGAATATTATGCGGTTCATCTGCAATGTGACCATGCTGCCTCACTACCTCCAAAATATTTTGTGCTAACTGTGAGGAGGCTGCTGCAGTCCCACTGTCCGATTGTAGCCTCTGTCTCTCTATTTGCAAGAGGATCCACTTAGCCTCTTCCAATGGACCTAGTGGCCGTGCTGAAACAATGATATTCTTTTATTTAAATCACATTCACCACCATCATACTCATTGGCCTTTTATTAGCATAACACATTAAGGCTGCACTTAACAAAACCCAAATATAAGAAAAGAATACAAAAAAACCCTTCAACAAAATGCAATTTATTTTACATCTCAAGGGTTGTTTCAAAAGTTAACAAAAAAGGGACCAGCCCTACTATTTAACTATGCATAACTATGCTAACTTTACTATGCATACATTTATTTAAAAATAACTAAGAACTCTTTGAAGTTTTATAAACTAATATAAATTTTAAAAAAAAGATTCTAGTCAAGAATATAAATGCCACTTATTACATGTTCGCTGTCGCTGATGTGTTTGTCTATGTAGCGGCTGTGCCACTTCAGCTGGGCTGTGTGCCGAGGGTGAGGGTTCAGCTAGAACTGGGCCATATAATAAATATCAATTACTAAACTTAACACTTTGGGAAGAGGCCCTTACTTATCATAGTTTATAATATTATAGTTAGCAATAACTGTTACCTCTATTGATACTTACTGGACAATCACATATATTGGATATTCTTCCTCAGGCTCATTGGGTCTGAGTGGTTCGCTGGTCGAGGATTGAGGTTGCGACTGGGGTGGAGGGCTGAGACTGCGAGGTCGAAAGTTGAGGTAGCAAGGTTATTGGTACTGTCTACCACATTTCCCCCAACGATGTGTTTAAAATAATACTACAAACAAGAATTCATAACGTAAATACGGAGAGACATTGAATAATTCTAAATAAGTAAATAAAGTAAACAGTTGTCTAGCTTACTTTGGACCATCCTTGGGCGTCTTTAGTGTGCCACTACTATCCTCTGTGCATTGAGGACGAGTGCAACCTCTGCGCAAAGCCGCCGGCTTTCGGCTGTTCCTCGGGCGGTATCATTGTAGCCAGTTTTCGCTAGCTGAGGATGCCTCTTCATGAACTCTATAATAATCTCCCACTGCGCCTCACTGACTCTATTTGGCATGATAGGTAGGTACTGACACGACGAAGAATAAAGTTGAAGTGGAACACATAGCACAACTTCTAAGCAGTCTCATAAGTGGTTTTTTTATAGTGGACTTGAATGGAGTGAAGGAATACGAAAAAACATTTCAATTTCCCACTCAAAAACTTCAATATTAACCAAATATTTACATTTGTTGACAGGGCACAGTTTGTTGCCAGTTAATTAACAATTTTGAAATATGTTGAATATTTAACATTTAATGTGTTAAATGGTTTGAAAAGTGTATTTTTTGATAAATAAAGAAATAAATTTTAGTCAGTACGCTTTTAAAACTCTTCTTTATTTTAAAATTTTGAATTAAAAATAACCGGTAAGTTATCGGTGTTTCCATTTTTAAAATTGCAACATTTCATCTTAATCCGAATCGTCCGACGAACCGCATTGTAGACGAATCGTCTCTTATGTGTTTCATTTTACGACAGCGGACGAATTGAAAAGCGTTTCGGCGGACGAATTGGAAGACGAACTGGAATCCGATTCGTTTCATGAGATGGCCTTTTTAGCCCTGCTGAGCTGTCGGGCCCGTGTCACTCAGGCGCCTACATTCCCATGGATTTTCCACCATTTTCTGCCAAATTATTTATCTTGTTCTTACAATAGTTATAGACCCAATAAAAAAGAAGTCAATCAAAGCACTTAGCATCGAATTTAGTGATAAGTGAATAAAAAACCTATGATGTACTTAAGTAAATAATTTTATTTTTGTTTCAGTTTAATATTCTCTATCATAACCATCTACTACATGAACAAGCTGTCACAAAAGGCCTATGCTACTGCAGCCCCGGTTGCTGCGCCTGCCAAGAGTCGCCGTCACAAATAAATGTATAAAATTGATGTTTTTTACTTATTTGTAATTATAATCGTTTATATTGCTTAACTTTTTATTTTTCCTAAACAGTGTAGAATAAAAAGAACCAGCACATGTAGAAATATAAAAAATAACCCTGATAAATACTTGGTTACTGAATCTAGCTGAAAGTTGACAAACCCACTGGTGCAGTGGGTATCTTTGGAGCAGTGTATTAAGTTTACCTTCCCTCTTTCTATGATCTTGTATGCGTCCTAATTATTTCTGATATTATGTGATTGGTAAATTTAGATGAAGTGAAATTTGAGTAAAAGTTGTTAGAAAAAAATATTTATTGACAAAAAATAATTTCAGAAACAATAGTTAATAATCTTAGTTTAACATTAGCATATAAACATACTTGACTCTTAACTGGCTTAATGTAAAATTAACTTAAGAGCAAGTAGTTTATCCATATAGAAAAATAAATTATCTACACATTTCATGTACATAATTATATAACTAAATAAATAATTTTAATAATACAAGGCCTTTTCTACTAAATAATTTACCATATGCATAATAATGACTTTAAAATACACTTTAATGTTAATTTGTTCCATTTTGTCTTTTAAACAATCACAAATCCATTTAAAGGAAGGATAATATAAATCCACTATTCTGCTTACCTACTTAAACTATATAGATATACAATAACTCTATGACACTGTTAAATTAATTATTGTTAGTTACGATCTTCTGGGAAACTTAATACAATTAAAAAGTTAGGTACAGTATTGATTAATGTTCAATAATACTTCTTTATAATAGTATAATAGTTTTAAACAAAATATACAGATATTGATCAACAAAACCTACCTAATATAGTTATTTATTGCACAAAGGCATTTCTTAGAATATAATTTGATTTTACATAAAATTATGTGATAACACTGTTAACTTATAATGTGATTTGCACTAAATAATACTTACTACACAAAGTTATACATCGAAATACAAACATTATCACTAGAGCAATAAATAATCATCAACCTCATTGGATGGATTCCTTAGGTACTTACATAAGGCATGTGAAGAACTGATTCAATTATCTGTCATCTACATTCAGGTGAGTCACGAACATAAACTCATGAATCATACATGCCAAATGTGTCATAATGATACTTACTACTTATCAGATGTTTATGTGAAAGTATTATAAGCATAAACATTCCTTAAGCATTGCAAGCCAAGTAAAAATATTTAGTGTTCAGATACATTTTTATATTGTTTTACTTTTATATGACAAATATTATAAAACTAAAATGTGTTCAAATTTACATTAAGTTGTTAGCTTCTTTTGGTTTTAACATTTATAAAGTTTGGCACTTAATTTAAAAAGAATCAGTATATATTGATTGTAAAAAAAACCTAGTATTCATTGATACATATTTTCAGAATTTGTGGCAGTAGTTACATTTCACATGTATTTTTACAACCATTCTATTAAAATCAAGAGTAGGTACCAAGAGTTCTTTGATGCAAGTGTTAATAAAACAACAAGCATTCTCATAATAACTAATAAGTCTCATGAAAGAAATAAAATTCTACAACCATTGAAACAAATTAAACTGTAATAATCTATCACAGACTTATTCAAATAAGTAAGGCACTAAGTTGAAGAGATTAGATATTAAAACAAGCGAAGTTACATTGTATATTTCATATAATAGTACTCCAAATGTTTAGATTCAGGTCTACAGCTGATTATGTAAGGCATCACTGGGAAACTCAAATTCTAAATTCCAAGTATATATCTTGTTCCACATAATGACTACACTAAGTCATATAATTAAGCAACATTATGTTAAATAAATCACAATTTTAGTGTTACATAAACTTTGAATAGAATGAGGCATGCCATTTTAATTTTATGCAATCATGCACTTGATGGTTTAGTATTGCTGCAAGCAGCTAAATGAAATTATTTGTTTCTAATGTGCATGCTGTTGTTACGAACATAGGGATTCTGTAAGATTTTTGGTGTTGTTTCCATTACTCTGAGCAACAGTTCATCCAGATAGTTCTCCAGGTCTTTGTTTTTCTTCTTCTCTAATTGCACATCTTTTTGTAAATTGTACACGAGAACTATCAGGTCTTCTCGAGACTTGCCATCAAAATCTTGCACTATTGATTTGGGGATATTGTTGTAAGCCGGATTTATAGAATCTTCTTCAGCAATGTTTTCCTCCCCTACAATGATGCGTTCCTCAAGTAATTTCTTTTGTTTATTGTTATTACCAAATTTCTTAAAGAACTTTGGACTAGGTTTATCCTTCAGAGAATTAGGACTGTCAAGTTTTTTATTTCTTTCTAGACTTGACGACTTTTCTCTATCTATATTCAATTGACTGTTAGATTTTCTTCGTGAGTAAAGTTTTTGAGACCACTCATCATTTTTGTCAATAACTTGTGCAGGTAATTGAGGGGCTGTGAATGTATCAAGACTTAAGCGTACAGGTTTCTGTGGTACCAACTTTTCAGGCACTGCCAGATTGCTACTGGTAGATCTCCTTAAAAATTCACCCCCTCCCAAGTTCTCTAGTGAAGCATTATTTGGTGAAGGTGTTAATTTTTGTCCCCGTGGTAAAGTTTGAATATTAAGAGAGCTACCGGAGCTTTTATGGGACAAGTCATCAAAAGCAAATTCATCATCATCTTCACTAATGACACCAGGATCAGCCTCCCCTGATAATCTCTTAGGAGTTGAATGGTCAGGTGTAGAAAAAGTAGGTGTTTTAAGATTTGCAATGCTGCCACTGAGAGACGAAGAGTCACTTTTTTTTTCTTTTTTATTTATATTCATCTTGGAACCAAGATTTTTGGCAAATTTCGTTATGCTTTTTCGTTTCTCAATACTACCAATGCTCATAAGACTGCCGCCTACATTCTGAGCAATGCTTGACAAAGAAGATCTATGTTTATCTTTCTTACTAAGGTCAGTCAAACTTCCTTTGACTGTGAAAGATATTTTGACCTCTAATTCACCTCTTTGCTTTTCGCTTTCTTTACCCGATTTGCCCTGGAGCTTATACCAACGGCTTCTTGGTCGTTCATAAGCATCGAGGTCTTTTAACGGAATCGATACTTGACCTAGTAAATGATCCTTTATTAAATCTTCATCATAGACTTTCAGAACTATCTCGGCGGTATTCCCCTGAGAGGGTATTCTCAGTTCACATTCTTCTATCCATTCGACGTTCTGAGTCGCTTTGTGTTTGACGGAAGTTTGGAATTTATCTTTACCCAAAGAGATCGTAACAAAACAGTTATTTGTACCGTTTTTACCTTTGATCAGAAGTCCGCGCGCTTTTTGGATGGTGACTTGAACATGAGTAGGATCCCACATTTTAAAGTATTGAATTGTATCACTACACCACTACAAAAATGAAAAAAACTTATTTATTAGCATCGAAAACAACGTAACGATGAGCTGTCGACCGTCACTTTATCTACCATTCTACTTCTTTTTAATCTACGCGTACGCGACGCGACGTTTCGTTCATTATATTTTGGTATTTGGTAGACGTCAGGAGCCTGATTCTGCTAATTTATAAGGCGGTTAAAATTCAGTTTCGATTCCACCTCATACTTCTAAATATGATAATTCAATTTTCGTGATAATTAAAAAAAGAACATTCGACATCACCTTGTGATCGTTTATCATTAGATCGTTGCAAAATTAATGAATGAAACTAATAAAACGAATGGCTTCACTTTCTGACACAAAGAGGATATAAGTTCTGATGGTTCTGACATTTGCTTTGATTATGAGAGCCAATCGAATCAAAATTGAATATTTATAAATTAACACATAATTGGCTCCCAGGATATTTTATCCATCCATTTGAGATTTTATTTTAAGGTTTCTAAAAATAAATAAAACGGTGTCGCATTAAAATAATTATTATTATATTGTCAAAAACGTATAGAAAAATAAACTCTGACTAACAAAAGATGAACATCATATTTTCAAAACTTATAAGGCACCAGTTTTTTCTTCTTTTTTTTTTTTTTTTTTTTTTATATAGGACACGTCAATTGGACTTCGCCTTGCCTGATGGTAAGCTGAAGGCAAAGTCCCAGAAAAGAGGGTCACCATTACTTACACTTACCGTGTGACAATGGTGACACTCAGCTTGACGGCCTTATCATATGCTTTTTCACGCCTCGCTTAAAGGACCCGGGACTGTAGGAAGAAGGAAACACGTGAGCTGGTAATGAATTCCAGGCCTTAATGGTGCGACAGAGGAAAGAGTCTCCGAACCGCTTGGTTCTTGATCGGATGTTTTGCACCGTTTTGCGGATGACATCTAAGACCAGCACGCGTTGTCCTGTGTAGGAAAGGAGAGGGTGGGACTAATTGGAAGAGCTCATCAGAACACTCCCCATGGTACAGACGGTAAAATACAGCCATGGACGCAACATCTCTATTGAAAATAATAAAATAAATATTGTCTATTAGTATTTTATAGTATTTGAAACTTCTTGATACTTATTTGTATATTTATTTATTTCACAAACAAAACAAATCTTTGACATAATTGCTATATAGTGATACAATTTAAGCACAGTATATTTAGTCATATTCACAATTATAATATGATGGGCTCTGCTACCTACACTAGGATGAACCTGTTACATAGGTAGCAGTGATCAGTCGTTATGTATGATACTTGATGCGTGCTTGTAATCATGTATGTGCTAGTAAGATTATCTGTAATGATTGTGAAGGTGAGTGTGTGCACTCGTGTGTGTTGTGTATATGTTAGTGTTGTGTAAGTGTTTGTATGTTTAGGTGCGTGTGTGTGTGTGTGTGTGTGTGTGTGTGTGTGTGTGTGTGTGTGTGTGTGTGTATGTGTATGTTGTTTGTGTGTGTTAGTTGATGAATGTCAGCAATAGCTCTGTGTTATCGTAGTCCTGTTTTAGAAGCCAATCATTTACTTTTTGTTTCACTGTGTATTTGTTTAGATCCCTTATGTTAAGGTTTTTATGGAGATTTTTGTATATGTACGTACCCAGAACATAGAATTGATGTTTTGCGAATGTCGTTCTATGTGTAACACTTGCCGGCAAGTTTGTGCGTTTATTAGGGTTTGATGTGTCAAGACTAATATGTTTCCTTAATGACGTGCGGAGCACATAGAGTTGGCGGATTGTGAGGACCTTACAGTCGGCATATAGTTGTGTGGTTGGGTATCTATATGGTCTCTTCATCATTACCTTGAGCACTGCTCTTTGCGCCCTCTCAGCCCCAAGAAAACCGGTTTTCTTTGCACCACCCCAGACGGTTATGCAATACCCTATAATTGACTGACAGAGCGCAAAGTAGGTCATTTTCATTGTGTCCAGGTTTGCTGATCCCCTAAGGGATTTGAAAATATGTGTCAGTCGCATGATTCTGTTCGTAAGGGTATCTATATGCTTGTTCCATCTTAGCCCATCATCAATCTGAACACCCAAATATTTCACAGTATCAACTCTTGTTAGTTTGGTACATGTACAAGATGGTGCTGTGATGCATGAGTGAGCTGTAATGTTGAATGTTTTTGGAGGCTGACTTATGTGTCGTATTGAGAATGGTATGTATGCAGTTTTCTTTATATTTAATGATAACAGATTTCGTGTTAGCCATTCCATTACTTTAGTGAGGGCAGATTCAGCATTGGCTTTTACGGCTTCCCAGGTTGGGCCATGGACCACTATTGCAGTATCGTCAGCGTATGCATATAGCTTTGATTTGTCAAGTACCAGTTTGCAAAGGTCGTTCATGTAGATTTGAAATAGGGTGGGAGATAGTATGCCCCCTTGTGGGACGCCGCACGATATTGTATTTTCATCGCTGAGATAGGTATCAATCTTTACAAGTTGTTTGCGATTTTTAAGATAGTCCTTGAAAATGTTTAGTGCCACTCCCCGCACACCTAATCGCTCCAGTTTATCTATTAGTAAGGGAACAGAAACTGTGTCAAATGCCTTGGAGAGGTCCAGAAATATTCCTATACATTTAATATTGCGGTCCAGATTTTGTGCAACAAATTGTGTCAGCTCCAAGACGGCATCTTCTGTGGAAACACCTGACTTGAATCCATATTGGTTGTCAGCTATGATATTAAAATTATTTAAGTATGACCTCAGGCGTCTGTTTAGTATAGTTTCCAGGAGTTTGGAAAGACAGGGTAGTACTGATATAGGTCTGTAATTACCGACACAATCTCTGCTCCCTCCCTTATAGATTGGATGGACTATGGCCCGTTTAAAGTTGTCCGGAAATACGCCAGTTTCTAAGCAGTTGTTGAATATGTGACAAAGTGGTGGAACTAGTGTGCTACAGTTTTGCTTTAGAACTAAGGCGGGTATTCCATCCCAACCTATTGCACAGTTTGATCGCAATTGCAGAATGCAGGATTCCACTTCTGCTTCGTCAACTGCCAATAAAACTAGGGAGTTGAGGGATGACTGCACAGTGTTAGTTGCTGTGGTATTGTTGATGGCACGAGTGTCGGTTTTAGATATTATTTGTGCTGCCATATTTTGGCCTATATTACTGAAATAGTGGCATACCCTATTTATGGACGTCTTGTAATTTCCATCTATGCTTAATAAGTCAGATGGACTAGTGATTGTTTTTTTAGTGTTGGTAATTTCTTTGATAACTTTCCAAAGTGCGTTAGGATTGCGTTTTGCCTTTTCTAGTTGACTCTTTTCATGAGCACGTTTAAGCCTCCGTAGCAAGCTGTTACAGAAATTGCGGTAGCGGGTATAGGTAATCTTTAGTATGATATTATCAGGCGACTTTCTGGCTTTGATGTGCATTTTGTCCCTATTCCTGACACACCTTAAGAGTCCTGGGGTCATCCACGGCTTAATTGTTCTACGTCTATTTGCAATATATTTGTTTTTGGTGTTATCAGCTATTATTGTGGAAATTTTTTGTGTAAATAGATTTGTGGATTTGTTGGCATCCGAGATTGTAAAGATATCGCTAAAATCAGTTTTTTCCAATTCTAGTTTAATCGCTTCATAGTTTAGTTTCGAGATCGTATTTTTAGTTATCTGTGTAGTTTTAAGTTTGGAAATCGCTAATATTACTGCTTTATGATCTGTGATGGACACATCCAGAACCATTGTAGTATTTGCTTGAACTGTCTTTAACAGGGTGTGATCGTAGCATTTTTC
Source organism: Eilema griseolum (assembly GCA_963662185.1). Classification (NCBI taxonomy): domain Eukaryota; kingdom Metazoa; phylum Arthropoda; class Insecta; order Lepidoptera; family Erebidae; genus Eilema; species Eilema griseolum. The sequence goes on along the minus strand of OY759230.1, from coordinate 20,248,926 downwards.
CCCCCTGGTTGGCAAAAAGTGTGTTGGCATTAGTCCATGTGATGCATTTAAAATAAGGTACTTTAGGCCATATTCATCCCTATTGGACGGTATTAGGTTGATATTTAGATCGCCCACAAGAACTATATTTGGAAAAGCCGTTAGTTCTATATATATGTTATTTAGGCTCGATAAAAAGTTATCATAATTTTGTTTCGTTTTGTATGACGGGGATCGGTACACCGATACCACCGCCAGCTTATTTTCCATCTCACATATGAGACAACTCCCATCGGTGAAGTCCGGCTCTCTTATAGTGACTCGTGTCCCTATCTTATAAAATATTATGATTCCATCGTTTTGGTTTGAATTACGCTCAGTGGCCTGTGATTGGTAACCTTCCAGAGTGGGAATATTATGAACTTTAGACATCCAGCACTCAGTTAGCACTATGACGTCAAACTCAATTTTTGTCCTATGTATTAGTGTTTGCAAGTTATTAAAATTCCTATTTACGCTTCGAATATTTATATGGAAAATATTGATGTTATTAGCATTTAAGGCAATATGATTTTGACATTCTTCCGGGATGCAGAGTATAGCCCTATCTGCGTTGTTTTCGTCAAGTTCGTAATTTATATTATTTATGGCCGCCATTTAGATAAAAATAGAAGCTTGCCAACTTGTATTGTTGTCGGTGTATTGGTTTTTTTTTTTTTAAATTATTATTATTAGGTTGCTGATTGATATTATTAAAAGGGAGTATTCCAACCTAAGAACATAGTATCTGTTGCAGTATATAGTAGTAATTATGGTGCAATGTAAGATAGTGTGTTTATGTATTGTGAAATAATGTATATGTGGTACGTGTATGGTTAGGTGATTCCGTGGTTGTTGTTTGTGTGTAGATTTAACAAAAACTATATAATTATAACCTATATTTAACACAGCATTGGTAGTTGAAAAGATGCAGTCAGCCAAGATTATATGGAGATCCATGACTAGTCACAAGTTTGTTTTGAGATCTAGTAGACACGCCTCATCTCTTATAAGAATTTGCTTCTCGCCTTCCCTCCTTCGGATAAAGATATTGCCATGAGCAATCCAGCAAAATCGAAAATCATTTTTCTTTGCATAGTCGCGCGATGTGAAAAATAACTTTTTAGTACTAGGTGGTAGTTGTTCACTAATATAGATTGGCCGTCGTTGCCCAGCTATTCCAATAGTTTCAGTATTTATTTTATCGTTGTTTGTTGTTTTACTTTTGTTGAAGGATTGAACAGCAGAGACTAGATTTTGTTTTACTTGTACAGATGAAAGTTCTGCTATCACTGGCCGCGGTGCGGCTGAATCAGCAGTCTTACCCGGCAGGCGGTATACGTCTCTAAGATCTGATGCAGAAATATTAAGTCCCACGACCTCACCAATTTTGTGGACTATCTGTTGCAGACTTGAGCTGGTCTCGGCTTCCTCGTAGGGTACATTTCTCACCTCGATGGACGACGAACGTGATTTAAGTTGTAGGTCATTTATTTTCCTTTCCAGACTTTCAATATACCTCCCTTGCCGTTGGCGTTCCCTCTTCAGCTCCTCTATTTCCCTTCGCAGGTCTTCAAAGTTGCTATTGATAAAGGATATAGACTGCACAATTTCGGTATTTGATTTGCATATCTCTGCGTTAGCTTTTTTAATTTGAGTGTTCTGCGTCTTGATTTCCTTGACTTCAGAGACTAAGTTCGCCAAGGTGTCCTGTAGCTCTTGCATATCGAAGCATTGTTCGCTCCGCGGTGAGGTATCTTGGCGGCGCTTAGTCCTTTTATTATTGGCATTATCGCTCTTTAGCGAGGCGGCATTAGTCTCGGACATTGGTTGGATTTGGGTTTGTTGTGTAGTGCTTCTTGGAGTACTTTGTTTCTTAGGTGGTGTTCGCTGAACGTTAGACATGTTCCAGCGTCAAGAATAAATTGATGCAAACAAAAGAAGTTGTGCGGCAGTGTTGTATTTATTTGTTATTATATCCGAGAGGTCGTAGTTAGCTAGTGCAGCGGTGCATACCGTTCTATAAATAGATTGCACAGAATAAATAGTGTCGTAGCAAATACCAGTCGTCGTTACCGTAGCCCCCAGTTAACCCGCCGTAGCACTGCAGCAGTCGTGACGTATACGTATTTACCATGCGTAGCGTAGCAGATAGTTGTTTTGAAGCGAATTGCAATGTGCGCGGTGGCGCGTTGGTTACGCACCCGCGTCACGTCTATTACCACCACCACCACCGACCTCGCGTTCAAATCCCAGCCGCACACAGGATCACTTTTCGTGTTTCACTTAAAGTGTTAGTACCGAGATTATTTGTATCCCGCTCTAGGACCGCCTAGTGGGCGTAGTAACTAGGTAAAAATGTCATTAGAGTGACAAGGAATCGTGTTTCACTAATTACAACCAATCACAGAATTTATAACGACAATTTGTAAAGGCGATCGACACGCGTCCACTCGCTTATACTGTCACCGACCGACTTATTTATTTATTTAAAATGGTACATCTACAGAATACATATTGTACACTTCTGATTCATAATAATAATTGTGATTGATGATTACTGGCGTACACAACTTGAACATTGAACAAAATTGAAGATTGATTAAATTATTAACAATAAACAGAAATAGGTACATTTTAACAATCGAAAATTACAAATTTAAATTAATACAAAATAATTACTATTTAGAAATAATAAATTAATAACAAATATTTAGAAACAATAAGAAAAAATAACAATTGAAGATTACAAATTTCAATTAATACGATAAAATCTATTTAGAAATAATAATAAATACAATTTAAATCACAAATTATTGCAAATATTACAAATTATTACAAATAAAAAATATGCAGTTGAAAAATTAAATTTTTGAAACTAGAAATCACATTTAATTAATAAAAACAATTTTAAAATTCAATTAAAAATTAAATTAAAATTTATATATTGTTTTGAGGTCATCGGCAAACAGGGAATTTTTGAGTGCAAACAGAGAAAACAACACTGGTCCGAGATGAGACCCCTGTTGAACGTCAGTGTCGGCCCTAATTCCCTAGGCCCTAGAGTCATATCCCTTGGGCCTTAACCGACACAGACTGCGGCCTTTTGAAAGGTAGGTTCGAGACCCTACCTTCTCAAAAGGCTTTGAGTCTGATCAATAAGAGTAGCAACGGGTAACTTACTTTATCGAAAGTACTGGAAAAGTCGGTGTAAATGGTATCAACCATCAACACTCGCAGACAGATCTGACACAAAGGAAACCAAGTTTGTGTGCACGGAACAGCCAGTCCTGAAGCCGTTTTGAGCCGTGGTAATAATGGCACTTACGTGATTTGTGACAACGGCAATGCCGTCTTTACCATAGGGCACACGGGCCATGGGCCCGGGGCACCAGAGGGCCCCCGGACGACCGACATTTTATCTTCCACAAACTCGAAACATTTCTATTGGATGCATTTTTCTCACAGAAAAATAAAGTCCAATGTATTTTTTTTTTTTGACGTGACAACGTCTTATAAATTGGTTTGCCGGGTGACACTTCAAGAAACTGCGTTACGCTCCGCTCACGTTATGCGCTCACAATGAGAGCGAGTGAGAGGCACGCGTCCCTTCCACTCGGGCATGGTTAGCCCGCCTAAGAGCGAGAGAGACAGACATAAAAAGTGAAAGGCACGCGTCCCTTCCACTCGAGCACAGTTAGCCCGCCTAAGAGCGAGAGAGACAGAGCGAGAGAGAGAGAGTGAGAGAGATAGGCATACACACTGAGTGTAAATGAATTGCCAATATGTGTAAAGGTAAAAATAAAATTTTGTTAATATGAAATTCAGTGCGAGATTCTTTGTATAAATTAATGTTTTAAATATAATTCTTTGTATAAATAAATGTTTTAAATTGTTACTATTATTTCATCCTTCTTCCTACTATACGAATGAATATTCACATTAAAATTATTTTACCACTCAAAGTCGTTGTCACGTAAAACTTTCGCCCGTATACCTACCGACTTTACAGGCAACCAATTTTTTTTATATAAGACACGTCAATGATCACTTACAAAAACTGCGGCAATCGTAAAGGATCCTATATCATACTTATGGTTATATTTGCAATGAAATTATTAGAAAGTGTCTATTCGCATGAATACTTATTTATCTGCGCCTCCCGACGCGGATAGATTTAGGTTAGAAAAGATTAGGTACTTGTGATACATAGAAATATATTTTTATTGTTTATTTCTATAACTGTAGTCTTTTAATAAGCAATAAAAATGTATCTATGAATTATTATAATTTATTAATACGATTGTCAAATGAATAGCAACAGAAACGCAAAGATATAAATTCAAACTCTGTCCTGAAATCGAATTTATGAGCAGTAGGCGTGAACAGCCTATCTACCCAGGCGCTTTCGTCAGATGAGAGAGCTTTGATGCATGGATTTCGCAGGTTGAATGGTAGGTAGGGTAGGCTCACTTGCTCTTTCAGGACGTGGATATCTTTCGATAGCTCTTGTGACCCTGCCTCCATCGAATTAAAGGTGTATGATCCTAATCCTGCTGGATGATGATGCAGCCAGGTTTAACACCTAGGGCAGGAGTGCGATGGTATTGTTTTCCAAGTGATAAGGCCTTGTTGAAGAATAATATAAGCCCATCTCGCTCCTGAGTCATGTCTACAAGTTTGTTTTGTGAGTGGTCACGAAAATCTTTCCACGAGCAAATTGGACAAGTTTCAGCCACCGGCTGTTGTTTTATACCACTTAGGTGGCAGACAAGCACACGACCCACCTGATGAGAAGTGGTTACCGTGGCCTATGGACGTATGCAACACCAGGGGTGTTACACTCGCGCTGCCAACTACGAAAAAACCTTCTGATGCCTCTCTTGAAGAACCCCAAATTGTAGGTGCTTGGGGAAACCACAGCAGGAAGGTCATTCCACAGTTTCAGTGTGCGTGGGATGAAGTTTCTTTCATACCGCACAGTGCGCACCGTCTCAGTTCGCTATGTGTGAGGATGAATTCCCTGCCAATGGCGAGAGGTGCGATGATAGAATGTAGCTGTGGGCATCATCTCAAACAATTCGTCTGAGCACAAACCATTGTATAGGCGGTAGAACACACACAGCGAGGCAAAGTCCCTCCTAAGGCTAAGAGGTTCCATCCACACTACCTGCGAGTATAGGATTTTCAGCCAGCCTCAACGCCCGTCTTTGCACCGAGTCGAAGGGGTCAAGCTGGTATGCAGGCGCTGCAGCAAAAAGGTGACAGCAGTACTCCATGCGGGACCGGACATGTGCCTTATAAAGGAGGAGTTGCTGCCCCGCAGTGAAGTACTGCTTCGCCCTGTTAAGTACTCCAAGTTTCCTTGATGCCAACTTAACCTTGCACTCCAAATGACTTCGGTACTGGACGTCGCTGGAGATATCGACACCAAAGATCCCGATACTCGAGGAGATGGTAAGCGGTGTGCCCAGGAATTGCGGCGCTACAATGAATGGGGTTTTCTTGGCAGTGAATACACATACTTGTGTCTTAGTGAGGTTGAATTGGACTAGGCTTAGTCATCCCCAATCGGATTCGGATTTTATTGGAGGTAGGACATGACGGTATCTCCCGTGCAAAATTGAGCAATCCGTCTGGGTAAGTGCTTTCGCCCTACAGAATACCCCGGTTATAATAACCTTGTGTTGTGTTCCCGGCGGTGAGTAGGGTAGCCAGAGCTCACTGGAGAGGTTCTGTGCTGTCAGTGGGAAGACCAAAGGCTTTAATTAACCCCACTGACTGGTGGGGGCGTGAAATGTTGGCGCGGTGGTCAAGGAGACCCGGTGAAACGGTTATCCGCTGGCCGCCCGCAGGCTGTACGGTTCCCGAACCTGGGGATTACTTAATCTCCGCCCCAGGAGGCTGAACCAGCAGCCTGTGTAAAGTTCCCGGTGCTGTAGCCGTGCCGGAGGAGGAGACCGGAGTGGACTCGGCTTCAGTATCTGGGAGGGGACCGGGGGCCCTTCCGACCATCGCGCCAGCCAGTCACACAACCCCAACTTGTCTGTGGGGGTAGGACGCCTTGCTTTGTCTTCTACACTGGAGGCACAGAATCTCTTTTCACCTTGTTGAAGAAACCTTCTGTTGCCCCTCTTGAAGAAACCCATATTGTAGGCGCTTGGGAAAACCGCAGCAGGGAGGTCATTCCACAGCTTGAGAGTGCGTGGGATGAAGTTTCTTTCATACCGCACAGTGCGCACCGTCTCAGGTCGCAATGTGTGGGGATAAATTCCCTGCCTATGGCGAGAGGTGCGATGATAGAATGTAGCTACGGGCATCATGTATTCATGTCAAACAATTCATCTGAGCACAAACCATTGTATAGGCGGTAGAACACACACAGTGAGGCAAAATCCCTCCTAAGGCTAAGAGGTTCCACTCTACCTGTGAGTATGGGATTGTCAACCAGCCTCAATGCCCGTCTTTGCAACGAGTCGAAGGGGTCAAGCTGGTATGCAGGTGCTCCAGTAAAAAGGTGACAGCAGTACTCCATGTGAGGCCGGACCTGTGCTTTATAAAGAAGGAGTTGCTGCCCCGCAGTGAAGTACTGCTTCGCCCTGTTGAGCACTCCGAGCTTTCTTGATGCCAACTTAATCTTGTCTTGCAAATGACTTCGCTATTGGACGTCACTGGAGATATCGACACCAAGGATCCCGATACTCGAGGAGATGGTAAGCGGTGTGCCCAGGAATTGCGGCGCTACAATGAATGGGGTTTTCTTAGCGGTGAATACACATACTTGTGTCTTAGTAGGGTTGAATTGGACTAGGTTTAGTCGTCCCCAATCGGATACTCCAGAGAGAGTAGTCTCGATTTCAGTCACAAGTTGTTCGCGACTCTTCTACACCTCATACTGAGGGATAATTGCACGGCCCATGTAACACGTGTCCCCGGTACTGTCGTCCGCATAACAATGAATGGAGCCATCAGACAGCATGTCATTGATATGCAGCAGAAACAGCGTCGGAGACAACACGGAGCCTTGTGGGACACCAGCGTTTATGTTCATGCGGTCCGAGCAGCTGCCGTCGACGACGGCTTGGATGCTTCTGTTGGACAAAAAGCTGGAGATCCATTCGCACAATCCCTCGGGGAGTCTATAATATGGCAACTTCGTAAGAAGACCTTTGTGCCAGACACGATCGAAGGCCTTCGCTATATCGAGGCTGACCGCTAGTGCCTCACCGCGACTCTCGATGGCTTGCGCCCACCGGTTTGTGAGATACACAAGAAGGTCACCGGTAGAGCGACGGTGGCGAAAGCCGTACTGTCGGTCGCTCAGTAGATCGTTTCCTTCAAGGTACCTCAGGAGCTATGTATTAATAACACGCTCCATAACCTTCGAGAGAAGGGAGGTTATAGCGATAGGCCTGTAAATGGTCGGATCTGTCCTGTCACCTTTCTTAGGTACAGGGTGCACGAATGCAGTCTTCCACGAGGCCGGGACCTGCCTCGCGGAGTATGAGAGTGCGAAAAGGAATGTAAGTACAGGGCACAGCTCGGGGGCACAGTGCTTAAGCACCATCGCCGGTATACCGTCCGGCCCACTCGACTTCCGAACATCTAGGGACTTAAGCTCGCGCCGGACCACCCGTTGCGTGATTTTAACTTCGGTCATCGAAGCACCACAGCTGGGGATGATGGGTGGTTCGGCGTTCCCGTCGTTCATAGTCGAGTTTGACGCAAAGAGATTACCCAAAAGATCGGCCTTCTCCTTAGCGCCATGGGCCAGACTACCGTCGGATTTTTGCAGCGGCGGAAGGCAAGACTGGCAGAAGCTTCCCTCGGCAGCTTTAGCGAGCGACCAAAATGCACGACTGCCAGATGGGTAGCGCGCAAGCCGCTCGCCAATTCTACCGATGAACTCAAACTTTGCTCTAGACGTTGCCTTTTTACTGGACCTTGAAGCAGCATTCAACTTCCGCTTCACTTCAGCGATGTTCGGATCCTTATTGGCAAGAGCCGTGGTCCAAGCCTTGTATGCAGATTGCTTGCGGTCTCTAGCTTCCCTGCAAGGCCTATTAAACCACGGGCGTTTGCTCGCTCTTGTCGCGACCCAGCGTTTGGGGATATAGCATTCCATACCCACTAGAATCGCGTCAGCGACTGCTGTTGCACAGGAGCTTGGATCATCAGAAGTGAAGCAAAGCTGCCTCCACGGGTACGATGCGAAGAATTCTCGCAGTCCGTCCCAGTCTGCCAACTTGTAGTGCCACACGTGCCGCCACTGAGGTGGCCGCGGTGGTTCAGGCTGCGCGAGTGTCACTTGCGCCCGGACGAGGCTGTGGTCCGAATTACCGAGAGGTGCTTCCACCCTTATGGAGTATTCATCCGGGTGCGTAGTCAGCAGAAGGTCCAGTATAGAGCTTCAGTGGGTGTCAATTTCTGGTCATCTAGTGATAAAATGTACCAGTTGAGAGAGCCCATAGGTCAGAGCGAAGTCGTGAGCAGCCCTTCCCGCAAAATCAGTCCTAGGAGACCCCAGCCACTCCACGCTGTCCGCCGACCGCTGCAGATGCTGAAACAGTTGAGCCGTGCCCAGGTCACCGCTATGAGACCTGTAAAGGCACGCATAGATACGGATGTGGCCACCGTGATCTATGCGTACCCATAAAGTTGACAGGTCCCTATCCTCAAGACCATGGAGACGGCGGCAGCGCGAGTGTGACACCCCTGGTGTTGCATACGTCCATAGGCCACGGTAACCGCTTCCCATCAGGTGGGCCAACTAAGTGGTATTAAAAAAAGATCTCCAGAGAGAGTAGTATCGATTTCAGACACAAGTTGTTCGCGACTCTTCTCCACCTCGGACTGAGGGATATTTGCACGGCCCGTGTAACAAGTGTCCTCGGTACTGTCGTCCGCATAACAATGAATGGAGCCATTAGACACCATGTCATTGATATGCAGCAAAAACAAGGTCGGAGACAACACGGAGCCTTGTTGGACACCAGCGTTTATGTTCATGCGGTCCGAGCAGCTGCCGTCGACGACGGCTTGGATTCTTCTGTTGGACAAAAAGCTGGCGATTCATTCGCATAGTCCCTCAGGAAGTCCATACTACGGCAACTTCGTAAGAAGACCTTTGTGCCAGACCCGATCGAAGGCTTTTGCTATATCGAGGCTGACCGCTAGTGCCTCACCCCGATTCTCGATGGCTTGCACCCACCGGTTTGTGAGATACACAAGAAGGTCACCGGTAGAGCGTCGGTGGCAAAAGCCGTACTGTCGGTCGCTCAGTAGATTGTTTCCCTCAAGGTATCTCAGGAGCTGTGTATTAATAACACGCTCCATAACCTTTGAGAGAAGGGAGGTTATAGCGATAGGGGTTTCAAAAAGACTACTACACCGTTGACCACATCTTTACCTTTTGGCAGATTTATTTATTGTACAGATGATCCAAGGTACAATTAGCCACTGTGTATAACTTTCGTGAACTGCGAGAAAACTGTAGTCTCCATAGATACCCGGGCAGTTATGAATGTTCTGAAACCGTATCTTGTTGAGATACATTTAATGCTTATATATTATCGCTACAATGTCCATCTAGCTCCACGAACGACGAACCTCATAAGTCTGTAGCGTGGAGTGAAACATAGGGAAATTATAATGTCCCCCTAACTATTTAAGAAGCATATTAGAGAACATTAAGGTTTTAGAATTTAGATTGGACTGGGCAATATCTCGCCTTGTATCTCCGATAGTTCCGTAGTCGCTGAGGCAGCTGGGTGATGCTAGATGCTACTACACAGTCTCTACACTTCAAGATAAAACTAAGGCTATGTTATCATATTAAGTCACATCGAGATCGACAGTCATCGGAAGTTGAGACTCATAGTCACTTTGTTAAAAATAGGAATCAAAAGAATACATTTCGCATGATTGAAGGCAGCATTTGGAAAATTACGTGTCGTTTGAAACAAAAACTAACAGTGAGGCTAGTCCACGACTAAACACGCGTCACGCCGCGGGGTATCGAGCGAGCCATGCACAGGGTTGTCTTTTTTGTAAGGGTACAAAGCCCAACAAAATTAGCCAACAAAGAAGTAAAGTTTCCAAAATAGCTCATACAATAAACAAGCTGGCTGGTCATACCTGCCGAAAGGCCGATGGGTTGATGATGACGGATCGATGCTGAAAAAACATCGCTCCATCAAACATGAAAAATGAACTTAATAATAATACATTATTGCATAGAAATATGTATGTGTTAATCTCTTTCAAAAATAATGGGAGCCCCCAAATCAGACCAGCACCCTTTAAAACATTCAGTTGTTTAATCTTTTTCACAACTTCTCTTTCGGTGAAATTAATGCGGGACAAGGTATTGGTCAGTCTTGAATGTGAAACAGTGCACTTTAGTTGATCGAAAGGGGTAGTGATGTATACAAAGTGCCTTGCAAAGAGATCTGCAATACCAGTGCCAGTACTTTCAAACATGTCACCCGAATGCATTGTCGCCGGTAGTGTTTGTTCACTCTTACGCTTATCTTTGATAAACCAGAGAGAGATTTAGGATTATTTGCGATATTTGCTTCCACTTGTGAGATATGTTTATTATAGTAAAATTTATTTGTTTGTGACAACGCTACCTGCCCCAAAATGTCATATTCAATTTTGTCATGTGGATTTTTATATTTATTGTATCTACGTCGAATTCAATATTTTTTGAGATAAGACGAATCGCGCCGCAGAGCGTTAGGTACATATAGCACTATTGCCTCCCTCAACAGTTCATAAAATGTTGCAGTCATGTCCACATGTCATTCACTGTCAGAGATGTTGTTCCCTAAAATGTTCGCATAATCTGATACTCAAATAATCATTTGTGGATTATTTTAAAAGTTTTTATAATATCCTAAATATTATCCACTTTTCAGAATAAGATTATAAGTTATTATTATTATTTAGGTATTAGAAAAAAGTGGTTAAGCAAATTATAAATACAGACAGTCAAGACAGAACCATTTTGCTTAAACTCAAAATAAATTATTTATAATTCATATTTGAGTGAAATAAATTCGCATATTTATTATTTACATATAAGATATCATCATCCAATACATTTCGTTAGTTTATTGTAAAAGTGGTCAAATACCCAATGTTCCACTTACAGTGGCGGGGGAAGCGTCTACATAACAACATAATAAATAAATAAGTACATAATTTCATTAATCTTAATTAATTTTTGTATTCAGTACTTTCGTCTTATTTCATTATTTTCTGATCTTCTGGTAAAAACGATGCGCTCGCGAGTATTCAAACTTCATATTTTGCAAATTTGATCGTCCCACACCTCTAGGTTGCGCTTAAATCGGCAGTTAGCAAAATTGACACTTGTTAGTTAGTACTACTTCCCACCCATATTAAAGGATTTACTGACTGGAGAAACTTGTCGGTATGTTTGTAGCCTCCTCCCCTATCTTAATCAGAAGCGCTCGAGTAACTACCGAATTTCCTTCTACGCCTCCCCTACTATACTATACTATAATGGTTCGCATTCATCGTCAACTACGTATTGAAATCAATGATGAAATATGAAAAGTGAAGCACTTTTTCAGTTATTTGCATTGGTAACTATACTTTTGAATCAACTCCACATAATGGTGGCGTTTATTAACCGACTGAATAGGGTTCTATAGTTCTATGTTTGACGTTTTTTTATACCACTCAGGTGGCGTCTGCACTTGAGTAGTAGGTATGTAGTATGTAGATGTGTTTGTAACTCCGCGATTTTCTTGAAACCTATGACCTTACCTACGACCTTATGACCTTTTTACTAACGCATTCTTATGTAGATAGTTTTAGTGAAAGTGTCACACGCTGGATTAAAAATGGGTTTTATAATTGATTCCTAAGAGAATATATTAAAATTGAGGCAACGTACGTGTCCTAAAAAGTAAACAAGTAAAGCAAAAGTTTTAGTTTTAAAGATCGGTTTGTGAAAGCGGTTTCTTCAGGAGTACCTGTATGCATTACTTTCTCTGCACAACAGTTAAGAAGGTAGGTATTATTTTTTTATTTCCTTTACATGCACAACAAACATGCACACGTAACAACTACTTACCTACATAAGTTTGTGATATGTTGTTCGTAGACCGGTTCCTAAGTATTTTACGAGTAGATAGGTATATTGTTACCCGAATAGTAGTTAGTTTATCTATAATATATCATATTATCTAAGTTTGGTATAAGGCTGGGCGCAAACGCACGGTTCCCTAATTAGGTTTCCTAATCAGGAATTCCGCGAGATATATAGAAAAAACCTTAATAACTACATAATATTATGTAAATCTAAATAGGTATGCATAACTACATCCTTACCTAGGTAAGTACTTATTTAAAATCGTACGAGCTAAAAAATGCGATAAACTATTTTATTGATCATACTTAACTTTATTATTACAAAGTAAATCTTCACGCAATTTAGGGTTAATTGCAGTTTGATAGAACTCGACTCGGCTCTATGTACAAAATAAAATAAAACTATAACTAAGTAAGTATTTCAAATGGATGGCTACCTATTCTACCAAACCTAACTAACTATGTTAAAGATAGAAAAAATTTGTATAAAGTAAATCAATGAGGCATACAAATACTTACTTCCTTTTCTTTACAATTAATACTCTTTATAAAGTACCAAGCTGCCCAACATTATATAAAACAGGAAGTTGCTTTCTTGTCTGAAATCCTTGAATGAAACTTCTTCCTACTTACCTAATTATTTGAAGCAAGTTTATGATACGAGTTGAGTTAACATATTTCTTAGGTTTTATTTCTACTAAATTAGGTACTTAGTAGAGCACGTACATATACCCACGTTTTTCGTGCGGATATACCACTCCCGGCATCCCCCATCTCCAGCGCACATGTGCAGCACACATGTGCTGTGGATATCCACTGGTTGCCCCACTGGCCGACGGGGTTGTAAGGTTAGTGCGTATTTCTGTTCCCCCACTGATCCCAGGCCGTCTAAGGTTTTAAGATGGCCGATTTCTATGCTATAAGGAACCACCTGTGAGTTATACCGAACCTAATGCAAAAAGAATTAAAATTGGTTTGTAAACGACGGAAATATCGAACAACATAGAGAAAAGGACATCTAAAAGTATACATGTCATATATATGTAATACCACATAAATGTTTATAAAATTAAAACTACAAGTCCAAACTTTATCAAATTTTTATGGGACCAAATGGCCACTATTCTACATCGAACTAAAAAAGAATCACGTACATCGGATCTAAATCTCAGAGTAATCGGTGTACTTACATATCTACCTACATAAAAAAAAAAGATACCAATTGAATTGAGAACCTCCTCTTTTTTGGAAGTCGGTTAATTACACCCTATAATATAATAACCTATAATAAAAAGTGCGCAGAAGTTTAGTAGAAGTCATAATAAGCCATAAAGTTCCTAGGTACCTACTATTTACCGGCACATAATTCAAATACATATCTACCTACCAACACTTGTTGGCTAATTATGCATGTATCTTGAATCTTCTATTATCAAGTAATGTTATCAAGTTTAAATTGCAGCTGATTACAAAAAACTAGCGTCATATTTAAATAACTCTGTTGAGTGGATATTGTTTGTTCATTTAATTTAAGTAAGTACCTATATTTAAAAGTATTATTATGTTGTTATGTAATGCATGATGGAGTTCAGGAAACAATCCAAAATCATCATCTATAGGTACAAATAAATACATATTAAGTGTCTGTAATATTAAAATTAATTGATTATTTAAAACAACAAATATAATAATTATACAAGGTATCGGGACTTCTCGCGAATTAAATCATGAAACTTACTATTACTGCCGACGATGAGTCCCGATACCTTGTATAATTATGAATTCACACCGCGATAGTTTAAAAATAACATTAACAAATATAATATTTTTAAAGATTATATCTGTCTGTCTCTTTCTGTCTATTTAACCCGTATGATCTACGAAGTGTCATAGCGGGATCAATCAATCAATTAGCCTATTGCAATACACTGCTGGCCTCTCCCAATGTTAGGAGGCTTTGACCTACAGCTTCCACTGTGGTCAGACGGGTTGGACAGGGATTTATCTAGAGTTTTCCATCTCTCGCAGTGATACCGTCTGCGTATTTTTCCGTTAGTCGCCTCTTACACTTTCGGATGAGATGGGGTGTGAGTGTGATGTTTGTATTCTTTCTCTGCCATCACACGGGGTAGCGGGAACGGGATCTGAATTCCACGCGGGTGGGCTCATGGGTAAGTCAAAAACTCTATGGCGGTACGTAGTTCGTTAGATCAGCTAGTACTTCATAACAATGAACATGGCAGAACATAATCTGCGTGAAATACTTTATCCACCAATTCCAGCCTCTCGTGTTAGAAGGCCAGCCCCTTATTGTAAGTTCCGTATTCATAGTAAATTAATTCGTGGAATGAGGCGCTTCGTAGCTACATAATACCTACAATTGTTTGGTCAACAATACACGCCGGCCTGGAACACGGTATGCACAGTAAGAGTAATCGTCGGATTGGGGCTTGTAACCTTCACCCACATTATTTCACTTTTAAGCTAATGATCAATGAGGGCGGTCTTTAAGTAGTAACTTTAGAATTTTGACCAACCATGGTTTTCGGTCCCACGTAATAGGGGGTGAGCCTCAAGTGAGTACTTTGTCTTGGTAATTTTAATAGGGAAATGATGCTACAACTACTTACTTATCTATTTCATTTCTTATTTGCAGCCACAGGACGCATTTTTCTAGTCAATAGAAAGCCAATTTAAAGTTATGTTGTACGTTCTGCGATGAAAAGAATCTTACTAGGTAAGTACACAAGCGGATCGTATTATTTTAACAGGTTGTTTGTATTTTTTTTATATATATAGACCACGTCAATTAGACTTCGCCTTGCCTGATGGTAAGCTGAAGGCAAAGTCTCAGAAAAGAGGGTCACCATTACTTACACATACCATGTGACAATGGTGACACTCAGCTTGACGGCCTCATCATATGCTTTTTCACACCCCGCTTAAAGGACCCGGGCCTGTAGGAAGAAGGAAACACGTGAGCTGGTAATGAATTCCGGGCCTTAATGGTGCATGTCAGCAGTGCGAGTGTAACACCCCAGGTGTTGCATACGTCCAATGCCACGGTAACCACTTCGCATCAGGTGGGCCGTGTGCCTGTCTGCCACCTAAGTGGTATAAAAAGAAAGAAAACTCAATTTATTTTCAACTTTTTGGACAATGTTTTTAAAATTAAATCTACCTAGAGTTATCTATGGATTTTCGGACAATCGTTAATTCTGAACACTCCTTGTCCTAAGTCCAATGCTCTGAGTGCTCACAATGGTGCAGATAATTTACTGAGAGGCCACGGCCAGCGTTAATTTTCGACATAGCAACTTGGACGATATAAAGTGGGCTATTATCGTTCAGTAGTGTAATTGAGTCATCTTATTAGACAGATGTCGTGTCTTATCGTAGGTAACATTCGACGATTAAACAAATGCTAACATATGACTTTAATCTACCTTTTTATTTCACTCTATCCTAATGCGTAATTGACAAAGAGGGTAAGTAGAGATATATTATCTGGATGGAATGTATGGAGGCAAACAGCCACGCACAGAGCACACGTATTACCCAACTACGAATCCTACTCTGCCGGGAACCACGCGGCTATTATAGTATCTAGACTATAATAGCCGCGTGGTTCCCGGCAGAGTAGGATTTGTACCACCCCATCTCTTCCCATGGGGTGTCGTACAGTGCGACTAAGGGATAGGGCTGTTTAACATCAGACAGATTTATACAGCCCAGACTCAGCCTCAGATGCATGGCTTGAGTCAACAATGGAGCCCGGAAGCCGGCAATAGGCTCTCCTCCTATTACGTGTGACCGAATACAATGTTGGTAAAAAATGGGTGTTAATTCACCTCTGCCTAACCCTCCGGGGATAAAGGCGTGATGATATGTACACACCTCAACAAAATCTAGGGATATCATAATCTCATATTATAGTTTTATAGTTGACAGACTTTATAGTTGAAACTTTTTTCAGTTTCCATAAAAGTTTATACACCAAATGAAACCTCTTTTATTCTATTTTCTAAATTTAAAAATATAAAAAACTAACAATGCTAAAAACAAAAATACGGCGGCAAAATTGTTGGTAATTCATTACGACAAGGAAAATTAAAATTGTTTTTTTTTTGTTTTATGCTGTTATTGAATGAAAATTGATCAGATTGATTTTTTTTTAATTGAACTTGCTGTGCTATCTTCAAAAGTCATGTCACGTCGCCATTTGAGTCGAAATGAAATGTTACGAGCCGTGGGCATGTTAGAAAATGGTGCTATTCAACGCGTCGTAGCTGAGACCCATACACACCAGTCAAAACGTGATATCAAGATTGTGGTCACGTTATCGCAGTACTGGGGATGTGGCTGAACGGCATAGTGGTAGACATCGGGTTACTACGCAAAGACAGGATCGATTCCTCCAAACTAAAGCCAAAAGACAACCCAGTATCACAGCGAGGCAACTCGTGCAAAGGCTCCATGAGGACCACCAGCTGCTGGTAAGCGACCAAACCGTCCGAAGGAGGTTGCATGAAGTCAACCTTCATGCTCGAAGACCGCTACGTGCTCCAGCACTGCGACGTGGCAATCGCGGTCGGCGGATTTTGTGGGCTCGGGAGCATTAGCCTTGGAGTAATGAACAATGGTCATCGGTGCTCTTCACTGATGAGTCCCGGTTTGGATTTCATCCGGATTCAAGAAGAGTTCGTGTTTGGAGAACTCCAGGCAGAATTAGCCGTTTACGGCACCCTCAGCAGGTCCATTCTTACGGAGGCGGGACAATCATGGTGTGGGCAGGAATTCGTCTTGGCGGGCGAACCCAGCTCGTTTGGATTCAAGGCAGCATGACTGCGCGAAAATACCTTGAAGAGGTAGTAGAGCCTGTAATTATCCCACACAGAATCCAAATGGGCCTGGCATTTCTATTCATGCATGATAATGCTCCTCCTCATACGGCGCGGCTGGTATCGACAGCTCTTCAAGATCATGACATACAAGTTTTGGATTGGCCTGCACAGTCGCCCGACTTAAATCCCATTGAGCATATCTGGGACATGCATTGACAGCCTCTGTGGCGTGGCGGTAGTGAACACGACTGCTACGCAGGAGGCGCGGGTTCGATCCCCGCTCAGTGCAAATATTTGTATGCATGAATATGGGTATTTGCATTGGTCTGGGTGTTTCTATGTATAATATGTATGTATTTACAAAAAAAAAAAAAAAGTATTTAAGTATGTTTATCCGCATTCTAGATTCCATAACACAAGCTAGTTAAGCTATGCTTACCATGGGTCTAGAGTTGCGTTGTGTAGAATGTTGTAGAATATTTATTTATTATTATTTATGTTACAACGAAAAGCGTTGCGAGATTTCCCGCCAAATTTGACGACAGAACCAGAACTTTACAGACACTTGCAAAGAACTTGGGACCTCATACCGCAACAGGACATTGACAATTTAATTTTAAGTATGAGTAACCGCTGTAGATGTGTAATTAATGTAAGAGGTGGCAACACTGATTATTAATAATTAGTTTTTATTATATTTATAATTTTTTTATTAAAATTAATAATTTTACTAAAAGACTTATGACATTTGTACTCGTACCAATTTTCTGCAATGATTAAAAAAGTTAACATTTTGATTTAAAACTAAAATATCACGAAATGTTTTCTTTTTTTATTAAAGCTACTAAAATAAGCTACTTTTCTTCCATTCGCTATCTATGAAAATACTTCCTAGATTTATTGAAATTTGATAAAATATAAAATATCCCTAGACTTTGTTGATGTTAATATATTACCTTTATTACCTATATTTATATTTATTATAATTAGGTATATAAATAGCGAACCTCATATATTATATAATACATCTCTGATCTCTGTTGTGACTTCAAGACGTTACAGACCTTCAAATGCCTCCATGCATTCCTGAGAAAAAGGTCTTGAAAGACAGACAGACGGACCTCGAAGTAAAAAACGGAACTCTTAAAGGATTTATAAGAGTTCCGTTTTTTCTTTTTGAGGTAGATATAGAAAAATTGTACTTATACGAAGTTTTAAATGCCGTGGTATAGTTCTACCCTAGATTTGAAAACATTACCTACAAAAAAAACAATAATATAATGCATAATACTGATATAAGATCATATTGTTGATTAAGATGTTAGAAATATACCTACCGAGCCGGGTTCTTTTTTTGTCTATTGTGTTGATTTGTTCTGTCTTCCTTTCGGTCGATGGGCGCGTTGTCGATGCCGTTGTGCAAATGAGTGAGATTATGGTCCGATGGTTCAAATCAAACATAACGAGAGAATGCCTGTGGAAAAATGGAACGAGGAATATTCGACACAAAGGCATAAGGTGAAAAGTGGTGAATGGTTTTTTTTTATACCACTTAGGTACACACATTTTATACCACACAGGCACACGGCCTACTTGATGGAAAGTGGTTACCGTGGCCTATGGACGTTTGTGTGCTTGTCTGCCACCTAAGTGGTATAATATAGAACTTGGATATCATCAATTGGTTGTAGGAGTGTGGAACCTAAGATAGAAACACGCTTGTACGATACGACTACATACAGAAAGCACAGCTAATAGAAATCTCTATTCCTAGACAGCACTTTTCGCCGAAAATTTGGTTGATAGAAAAAATTGTTCGTAGACATCTCGGTAGATAGGAAGCACTGTACACAGAGATCTCTCTTCATAGATAGCACTACTTGTCGTGAACTTTTTTCATAGAAACCACTGTTTCCAGCTACCTTGGTTCACAGAAAGATGGAACTATTCATATTTATTATATTACTAAATATCGCTTTTCTGACTCTGACACATGATCTCCTTTTTCTTTCATTAAAACCGACCAAGTGCGAGTCGGACTCGCCCATGAAGGGTTCCGTAGCCGCAAATAACATAATATTAGAGTTCTTGTAGTTCATTAAATGCTTTTTTATTACTTTTTGAGTTAATTGAATGAAAGGCGAATATTGCGGTTTACGAAGTATTAAAAAAAAACTACTTACTAGATTTCGTTCAAACACATCATATATTTTTTTTAGATTTATAATTCTCTTATTTTAGAAGGTAGAGGAGGGGGAGGGGGGGGGGCACACATTTTTCCTCTTTGTGTCTCTCGCGTAACTATTCAGTTTAGAAAAAAATGATGTTAAAAACCTCAATGGTATTTTGAATACCTATTTATAGATATCCCACACGTATGGGTTTGATGAAAAAAAAATTTTGACCAGTTCTAAGGATGGAAGGGGACCCCCAAAATGTATTGCTTTTTTTTCTATTTTTGTGTGAAATTCTTAATGCGGTTCACAGAATACATCTACTTACCAAGTTTCAACAGAATAGGCCTTATAGTTTCGGAGAAACGTGGCTGTGACATACGGACGGACAGACAGACAGACATGACGAATCTATAAGGGTTCCGTTTTTGCCATCTGGCTACGAAACCCTAATAAAAAGGCGCCTTGTATGGGTTATATGGGTACCGATGATTCTGCCAACCTCTAGTAAATGTATAATCCATACTAATATTATAAGTGCGAAAGTAACTCTGTCTGTCTGTATGTTACACTTTCACGCCTAAACCACTGAACCGATTTTGATGAAATTTGGCATAGGGGTATAGGTATAGGGGGTCAAAATTTACTAATATAATAAATATGACTTGCCACATTGTTGAGGTCCTGGGTTCGATTCCCGGGTCGGGTAAAGTGTTATTGGATTTTTCCATCAGGAATTCTCAGTCTCTTTCTCAGTAGCAGCCCCATGGCTGCTACTGAGAAAGAGACTCCATAGTCTGGATTTGTGCCCGGTTGATGGCAATAGGCTCACCTCAATCCCATGTAATTACGTGGGACTTCAACATAACTGGCGAAATGGGGGTGTACTATTAGGAGTACCTGTATCTAATCCTTCGGCAGGCAGATGTCATGTTATGTTATAAATATGAATAGTTCGCTTTCTGTGAACCAAGGTAGCTGGAAACAGTGGTTTCTATTAATAAAGTTCACGACAAGTATTATGACCATTATTCTGTGTACAGTGCTTCCTATGTACCGAGATGTCTACGAACAATGTTTTCTATCAACCAAATTTTCGGCGAAAAGTGCTGTCTAGGAATAGAGATTTCTAAGGTGTGCTTTCTGTATGTAGTCGTATCGTACAAGCGTGTTTCTATCTTAGGTTCCACACTCTGGTTGTAGAGGTCAGATGGCAGCTGCTTCAGTAAAAATATCGACGTTCAGCCACATCTTACTCAGACTAGAAAGACGACCCCAAAAGTAAATTAGTGTAATATTAGTAATTTCGGTTACTAATATTCTTAAAAAAATGGTTTTGATTTTCTAATTTGTCCTTGGGTACGTATAAAAAACAAATATGTACCCACATAAAGTAGGTAGATACAACTCGACTAGCGTATGTACCTCCCAGAAGGAGTAGAAAGAGGTGTATTAAACATATATACATTTCGCTAACTACGTTTCTAGGTCCCAACACTCCCATCCCAACATACGGTTGGTACGGAACGAGCATACTAAACAATATATTTCCGTAAAATTTCATAGATTATTTTAAGTACAAGAGAAAAGAACGTGAGTACAGAACTAAGATTGCTTATTTTTTTATACCACTTAGGTGGCAGACAAGCACACGGCCCACCTGATGGAAAGTGGTTACCGTGGCCTATGGTATGGACGTGTGTAACACCAGAGAAGCCACACTCGCGTTGCCGACCCTGTAAGCACAGTCTTTGTGCCGTCAGTGTAAAGGACAAAGCAGGACAAGCCTTTAGTCATCCCACTGTCAGCACAAATTCTCCAGTGAGTTCTGGCTACCCTACTCACCGCTGGGAACACAACACAAAGTTATTATAACCGCGGTATTATGTAGGGCGGAGGTACTTCCCTAGTCGGACTGCTCAATTGGGCGAAAATACCGCCGTGTCCTACCTCCTATAAAAATTATGTAACTGGCTTGTTACACATTAGGTAGATATGGGTATGTGCTTTGCCAGAGGATTGTTATTGCTCTTTAAATATCTAAAGGTTACCTAAGCTTTTCCCCAAGGTTGTAATACTAACTGTGGGTAATCAAATCGAAATTGTGATGTTTCATAACACGACGAATAGACGTTAAACATTTTATATCTGTCATAAACTGATAGGTATATTATTTGTTAGTTGTGCCTACACCTAGCTTTATCTCATGAGATGATTTTAATTGTTATTTTTACGGTTGTAATACATTGATCTTACGTAGTTACTAGGCAATGACTTTTCGAACGAGGACTCGGAGCTGCGGGCACATGGTGTAAGATCGAACTCTTCAGCTGAATCAGTGGTCAGATTTCAATTTCTCATGCTGTGAATTTGGTGAAGTCGAGCACAAATCATTAGTGATGTATGTTTATGTGTTCGACGACGTGCCGTCACCAAATTTACAACATGCGAAATTGAAATCTCAAAACGGAATCATCTGTCGAGTTCATTCGATCGTTCGAAACTTTCTTACAGCATGTGCCTGCTGCATACGCTCACTGAGTTTCCGGCGTGGGAGATGCCGAGACGGGAGCTGGTGGTGGCCCTGGGAGTGAGAGTTCTGACGCTCGCCACCTTGCTCGCGGCGATGGTTTGCTACGCAGATGCGTGGGCGGCGGCGGTTCCTTATGCACTACGACCTCCGCCCACATGAGCGTGGGCCTGGGGATGGCGGTTGAAGCCACATATCACACTAACAGAAGCAGGTCACGGAGCTGGCGCGCGTCGCGTGCCTCCTAATACCCGGGAATGAGTTGGGGACTCCGTGGTACCTACACCCAAGGAGGGCTAGATCGAGAGAGATGGCCCTAGATTGGCCGGGGTGCGACGCATATGCCTGTCAACCTCACCTCCGGCAACCATCATCGACCCATAGACAGCGTGCGTTTTAGTCGGTTCAAGTCCGACATAATTTCCTCCACCGGCTCCTTGGGGCATCCGTGGGGATTATTCGCACAGTAAAAAAGGTCCTTTCATGTTTGCAAAACTAAGTAAGATAAGATATTCAATTATCGTAGGTACCTAGATATTTGCCTGATTCATTACGAAAGCTATATATCCATCAAAATGTCTGATTGAGCCATTTTCTTGTTAAATTCGGATCTCAAGGTTGAGACGGAGTCTTTTTTCTTTTTTAATGTGTCAGTGCTGGTTCACTAAGTCTTTAGGTCATTTGTCTGGCCGTGACGTTTCTCTGTACATGACTTAAGTACTTACCTACTCGTATACGTATACGTCGTACTTTTTGATATATTTAAATACTTTTCTATTAAACTACCTATCTACCAACCTAATATATTTTACCTAGAAAATAGGTTGGCTATGAGCGAATTTAATTTACAACTTGCTTTCCATTTCCTCCCATCAAACCTATTTTATAACAAATTCAAGAGAAAGATCGAAATATTCTGTATTCAATTAAAAGCAAAGTTACGATTGTAATTATAAAAAATAATTTCGGGTACATTTAAAATTGTTCTTATTTAATCTGTTTTGAATTGCACCCGAATTGGTTTCTAAATTAACTGTCGCTTAAGTCGTTATCTTCAAAACATAATTAATGCAGTATTATCAACTCGATGGAAAGTTGGTAAATTAATTTGCATGCGTTCGAAATATCTTCAAATTTAAGTAATTACATTAATTCTGAACAAAATATGAAACGTCGATGGCGAATCTAATTAAACTTGAACGTTTAATATTTTGCGGAGCATGAATGTTTAATTAAACGAAGCAAATGTTTATCAAAGTCAGAAGTGTAAAAGTTGCGAAGAAATTTATCTGTGTCATTTATTTTTATATATTTCTTCTAACTTTATTAGCGAATAACTTCGTTTTATAAGTGGGTTAATTAATAGTAAGTACTTACTTACATATAAATGATAATGATAGTACATACCCTTGCATACAACTAACAACTTTATATGAAAAGGTGTATACTTATACGCCTTTGCCGACTGTACCAAGATCTGTGTATTTCCCATAGGGATGATCTTATGAGTAAGTTTAGGTAAAACATATTCTAAATGGTTTACATTTCAGAATATGTCCATAAACTACACCTTGGACAATTTCTTCCCATACCCTATAACTCCCGCGAGACAATGTGACTTAAACGAGTCGTATTTATGGTCGTCCATGAGGTTGATTTGCCTTAGGTAGGTACCTACCGAAGTTCCGTGTGGCCATCATCTGTAATTTGTGCAAAGCGAATTACTATTCATAGATAGTACGATTATTCGTCACATAGGTTACGTCTAAGTTATAATTTCTGGGACATATTATAGGATTAAATGTGGTTTAAAATTCTTAAATATTCATTAACTGATTTCAGTATGTGGATAGGCAGTATTGTGTTAAATAGCCGGTTTATGTTGTAATAATTTATTCGTAACCTTTCTCAGAAGTGTATCCCGTAATGCGAAAAACAAAAGATAAAAGCGCCAAAAAGATAGTTTTTTTATTATCTAAGATACGCCAATTTGACTTCACCTCGCCTGATGGTAAGCTAAAGGCAAAGTTTTAGGAAAGAGGGTCATCATTACAGACACTAACTAATGTTACAATGGTGGCACTCAGCTTGGCGGCCTCATCAGATGCTTTTTCACGCCCCGTTTAAAGGACCCTGTAAAAGAGAAGTTATGTTAATAAATATGTCTTAATAATGATAAAATATTGTATTTTGAATACGTGGTTAGCTTAACCCTGATCAATTGTGTAATAGGGCCAGCTTAAATGATGATTAGCTGCTGACCACGGTTCCGCTCGTGTCATAATCTTATCCAGTGCCTATGACCCACAGTATAAGAATTATATTATATTATCTGTGCCCATAGGAACAAGGATGTCTCTTGTAATACAGTGTTTATTGATTATTATATGGTCGTCACTTCATGAATAAACTCATAAAAAATGTATTACAATGTCTTCTTTAATTCATAATTATTTTTGAATCAGAAATCTTGAAACGTAGAACGTTGAGAACAAATCTCATTGTATGGAAGCGCATAAATAAAGCTTAAGGGATAAACCATGGGATGAACAAATAAAGAAACATTAATTTGCCCGCATTTCCCGCATTATTGGATTCGTAAGTCGTAGCATAGTACCTACCACAGTATAACGAGTCTAGTACTAAGAATTACATTATATTATCTGTGCTAGTACCAATTACATTTAGATAGATAAATGTAAACATTAATATATATACAGAGTAAGTATAGGTCTAGCTGCAATTTTTCGATATTGTCGTTGGGTTTTGAAAGTCAGATAGCAGTTGCTTCACGGAAAATATTGAAATTCAGCTAAATCCGCAGTTAGACTCGTAAAGCGGACCCCAGACTCCCAGGTGAAGGCTTCGGATCCGACTGGCATTAATGCTAAAATGTAGATGACGAAAAAGTAAGTATATGTGTTATTTTTTTTTTAATTCACTATTTTTCCTTGGATGTGAATCTAGTAACTTAAACGAATAGGTACCAAATTTTTGGATGCCACTTGATACTTAAGGGAATTGAAAGTATAGAAGGTACATAGCGTATATACATAGGATGATGTGCTACAAGTAAAGGCTTATAGACTAAAGATTGCGGGAGACGTCGAATGCGGCACGCGCCAAAGTAATTTGATTGATGAGTTCTATGCTTTATAGTGATAATTACCCTCGTTTGCGCCCCACAATCTAAAGATCTTGTTCTTAGGTCGTTGGAGTACTTCAAAAGGTTCCGGGTCCGGGTCGTCTAAATATACATAATGACTGACAGATTCATAAAAAGGCTATGCAGTATCTCAATTATGCTTAAGGGAAGATTCGTTAACTCGTTTTTTCGGCGTAGGTACCTATATTCAGAGGCAAACCTACTTCTTTATTCGTGAACGTATTTCAAAACTGTTAATACTTTGTTATTTGTTGGTTTCTTGTCTACATTTTGAACGATTGTTGTATTTTTTATATGAAAATCGTTACCAAAGCGAAAAGGTCACTCAAAAGAAATCTTGAAATTACTTTTAAAAAAATAAATAAATTTTGTAGGTTTATTATGTACAATATGGTGCAAAATATGGTGACGGAGAAACAATACAAGCAAGTATTACCGCCATATCACATTCGAAGGGTGTCGTAAGAGGCGACTAACGAAAAAATATGCAGCCACTGCGAGAGAAAACTGGAAATAAAACCCTGTACCAACCCGTCTGGCCTGCATGGAAACACCAACCCAAGGCCTCCCAACAATGGAAGAGGCCTAAACCAGCAGTGGACTGCGATGGATTAGTTGTTTATTTGTTTTTTATTTTTTACGTGCGATAAATCCCCACCGTAGCCGGGGGGAGAGGTTATGTCGGACTCGAACCGACTAAAACGCACGACGCCTGTGGGTCGTTTTGGTTGCGAAGGTCAGGTTGACAGGCATATCCCTCGCACCCCGGCCGACACAGAGCCATCTCTCTCGATCTGGCCCACTCCTCGGGTGTGAGGACCACAGAGTCCCCAACTCGAGCAGAGGGCCACCACACGCTCACCGAGTCTCCGGCGTGGGAGACGCCGAGGCGGGAGCTGATGGCGGCCCTGAGAGTGAGAGTTCTCACGCTCACCACCTTGCTTGCAGCGATGGCTCGCTGCGCGGATGCGTGGGCGGCCGGCGCCTCCATCTGCGAAGCAATTGATACTCGTGAGGAGGCAGAGTGAGTGCGGCAGCGGGACCGAAGGAGGATCGCAAGCCAAGCTGCCCGCGTACTGAGGCAACTCGAACATCGGAGGTTGATGAATGACATTCGCCCCCTATGGGCGCAGGCCTGGGGGTGACTAGAGGAACCACCTATCAACTTGGCAGAAATAATCCACGGCAGCGGCGTGCCCTGAGCGCGTGCCCGATTCCGGAGACGATTTGGGGACTCTGTGGTCCCTACACCCGAGGAGAGGGCTAAATCGAGAGAGATGGCCCTGGGTTGGCCTGTTAACCTCACCTTCGGCAACCAAAAACGACCCACAAACGTCGTGCGTTTTAGTCAGTTCGAGTCCGACATAACCTCTCCCACCGGTGCCAGTGGTGAGGGCATCCGTGGGGAAGGATTTTTTTTATGTACTGCTTCAACTAGGGTGACGGGTGGAACCCGTCACCCTAGTTGAAGCGCCGAGGTCCATGAAAGAACATGGCCTCGTATGCGCAGAAGGAACACTATTGACGCTGACTATGGACACCGGGAAATAAAATACTAATATAATAATATTCGTGATTATGATACATTACTGTTATGGTTTTTACCCGACTGTGCCAGTGAGGGTAATGTTTTTTGCAACTATGTATGTGTTAACGTTAATGCGTGGAATTCAGTTAATCTACAGATTAACTAGGTATTCTGCAGATTATCTGGCTTATGTTTTTTACGTGCGCAAAATCCCCACGGATACCCTCCCACCGGAGCCGGTGGAATAGGTTATGTCGGACTCGAACCGACCAAAACGCACGCCGCCTGTGTGTCGTTTTTGGTTGCCGAAGGTGAGGTTAACAGGCATATCCCTCGCACCCCGGCTGACCCAGGGCAATTGATTTCTTACATTAAGTAGGTAATTTACAGATTAATGACCAGAAATACTCTACGCCTTCCTTTAAAAAGCGTCGGTAGCTTAGTAGTTAAGGAGTCGGCCTTACGATCGACAGGTTCCGGGTTCGAATCCTGACCATTACACTACTGACGTGAACCCACTCCTAGCACAAGCAATTTAGCTAGTTGGAGGGGTTAGAGGGAATATTAATAATTGCGGTGTATTCTTTAAAAAAAAATGCTATATAAATAACACGTTTTCTATCAATCCTATCCATAACAGTTTATGCAAAATTTGAAGTAGATTGGACCAAGGAATCATGTTGTTCCGTACGAACTTTGGCCCCTTATTTCACCTCCTTATGGATGGAATTTTAGAAAATCATTTCTTATCGGATGCCTACGTAATACAAAAAATACACCCCACATGTTTCAAGTCTCTCCGATCAGCGGTTTAGGCTGTGCGTTGCTACCTCAGTCATTCTGGGCAAAGGATTTTATATATATAAATATACAGATTATGATCCCTTTAGTGACGAGTGTGCGGGGTGGTGCGGGGCTGCGTTTATTACGTTAGTAGGTTCCACCCAATCGTCTCTGGTAAGTACCTTAAAAAGTGATCGTTAATGTATGGGTAGGTACAGTGGCGATGGATGATAATTATTAAAAAAGAAGCCGGTTAAAATGAAGCCTATCACGATTTACTTTGTCATGCACCATGCAACCCTCACACCTCACACATTGCGACCTGAGACGGTGCGCACTGTATGGTGTGAAAGAAACTTCATCCCACGCACACTCAAGCTGTGGAATGACCTCCCTGCTGCGCCTACAATATGGGGTTCTTCAAGAGGGGCATCAGAAGGTTTCTTCATGGTCGGCAGCGCGAGTGTGACACCCCTGGTGTGGCATACGTCCATAGGCCACGGTAACCGCTTCTCATCAGGTGGGCCGTGTGCTTGTCTGCCAACTAAGTGATATAAAAAAAACCCATTAGGAAACCGGCAGGAATTGGATTGTAGGGACCCTTCGACACTGATAGTAGTCTCGGACTCGGATCTACGTCTCGTCGAAAGTGGTAAGTTATTAATTTTGGTTAAGAATGTACCTTGATGATACTAACGCCAAGACATGGATTGGATTTTGTGAGGTAGACACTTAAGGACACGTGACATATTATGAGTACCTATAATATAATCTGTTATTTACAGTAAAGAGCAGCCATTTAATTATTTAAATTTAAATAACCCTAGCTTTGCTAGTATTAGGTGAATTAGCATATAATTAAATGTCACCTTTGTACTCCGCGAAGAAATCAATATCGATCAGATATTTAAAATTTTCTGAGGTGAGACCTCATAATTTCATGATGCTGATCACAAAAGAAGGGATTTGTTTCCTGGCTAGCGATCGATGATAAAAAATATATGTGATCGTACAAAATATACTAGGTAGTAAAATAAAAAGAAAAACGAGTTACACGTTGCAATTGGCCTTTATTTTGTTAATCTTATAATAGTAATAATAATAATTCATTTATTTCAAACATTTGCATCAAATAATACCCTAATAATTAATATCCAAATAACAAGAATTACTATATAATAAAAATAATTAATATTAAAAATCCATGGCAAACTTGAGTCCAATAAAAATAAAATGAACATTAATGTATTTCATAATCTTTGCAAATACATGTTTTAAATGAAAATTTATAACATTTTGATAATATATAATAATAATAATAATAAATGCATATGGTGCGACTATGCGATACGCCTAAGTGGATAACTTATGACGAGCACGTGTGCATTGTACTGTAATGACACGAACACTACATCACTCAGTGGTGGGATACTGGAGCCATCTTCTGTTGGGTTCTAGACGAGGGATCCAATCAGTGTATTTCTTCATCGCACCTTTGCAAAGGAGTGTCTCTCAGGTGAACGTCACTGAGTGATGTCAGTTGGTCCTCCTTATCTTTCCGGCGCTAACATTTCGTCAACGTCGTGCGGCCCGTTGCATTTTTCACATAGCACTATGAAATTCTGAAATTATAACAAATATAAGTAAACTCTTAATCGTTTCAAAAAGTTATTTATTGTAAAAAGGGGAAAATAATAGTCGCGAAAGAGAGAGCTTGAACATACTTAAGAATAGTTGTTTTTATTCTTTTTTAAATACTCTTAATAATGCTACTCTCCACTTTGAATATGGCGAAATTATAATATCTTATTTCGCGCATTATAATTTCAACTAGAGCTCAGAGAATTATATTTATCATCGTTTTACTATGCCAGTTTTAAGTAATGATATACACAAAATATTTCGGATATTGTTAGAAAAACTAACTGTGTTTGACTATGTTGAATCAATATATGTAGTTAATTGTTAACGAAATCTACAAAATTTTGAGTATGTAAGTATTTATATATTAGAAATGACTATGTCCACTAACTCGAAGAAGATGACTGTGCTTAATTAATTAAATAAATTTGTTCATTACCCACGTTTAAGAGGGAAAAGGAAAATTTAAGTTATAATTTCTCAATTCTGAAACCAGACATTAAGTTTTTAAACCTTGTTCAAACCAAATACAACGCATATTTTGTCAAAAATATTTGCTAGGTTTCTCTCTCCTAACAAAAAAGATGTAGCCTTTTATTTACATGAAGCACAAAAAAAGTTCGTCAAAAATTTACTTAAATATAATGCTCTTCTCTATTATAGGGTTGTGATTAACTGTTTCCTCACCAGCAATCACAAAGTGTATCTCTAAAACAGTTTATCGTCTGTAACGGCAAAGTCATTCAAGTCTTAAATAATTATTTTATTTTGACAACAAACAGATAACACACACAGATACTACTTACCAGATTATATTGTAGACGTAACAAGTCCATAGCTTTATGATAATTGTGTTCGCTCTTCGGACCGTGCTTTTCCATGAGCTCCACAGTCCGTTTTGCTAACTTATGCAACTCGATCAATCCCTTTGGTTCAGTTGGTGATACGTTATTCCGTCTACCCAATCTCGCTCCCCAGTTGTGGTGGTTTCGCGGTCTTCTTGGGTGGCCTCTCTCGCCTACCGCCCTCGCAAGCTGCTCGTTCGGTCCGGGTAACTTCACCATAGTCACTTATTATGAATGATACTGCAACTGCACAGACTGCGGTTTATACTGCTGTATAATTACTGATTAAACACTGTACCTACTTAAAAGCAATTAACTACTGTGGACACTATTAGTTAAACGACCACTTTACGATGAATTTAAAAATATTATAAACAAATTAACACGACCAGCAAATATCTAGGTGCGCACTGGAATGCGGAATCCGAAATGACGAAGAGAAGATTGTTTTTGAAAATACCACGCACAAATAAAGGGTCTATTGTAAAAAAAAAAACAAACAATAATTTGAATAGGTTCGCACTGCAGTCAATAAGGTTTCACTTGACCGGGGCTCTGGTACTTATTTTATCCCTCATTTATTGAAAGTTGTTGAGTGTATAAACTCGTCGGTCATGGTGAACTTACCAGAAGACGATAATATGCCATTGCCAAGAGGACAAAGGCAAAACCGTTGTCCGATGAATCAAGCCGTAATAAGCCCAACCAGACTGATAGAGCTGGAAGAATATGCAAATGTAGCATCTCTCTACATGAGCAATCTTGGCAATAATTCACATATACGGCAGATAGCAATGAACCGTATAAGGCAATTCTTCAACTTGGTGAGGACTTTGATTTGAATGTTGTTATTTACTAACTATTACCGAGGTTTCGCCCACGTGGTACATTTACAATATTCTCACAATTTTTTTTTTCTTTTTAGGAGTTCAAAATGCAGTGTCACAAATGCGGCACTGCCCACGACCAAGATGAAATCACTGCTCCTGAGCGATAACTAACAAATCATTAACTATGTAATTAGAGTAACGACATCATTATTGAATTAGATCTATTTGATCTACTAATAATAAATACTTCTTGATAAAATTGTTTTTAGTATTTTCATACGCATGTAAGTTTCGACATGGAATATAGATTTCGTTGAATGTTCCCATTTACCATTTGTCATATGTCGCCAAACATTAAGAGAGAAGGGCGTTGGCTGTCCGGTGCAATATGCTGATCCGTAGATTTGCACGATGTACCAAGGATGTAAAAGTTACCCTATTTAGGGCGTATTGCCAGACATTTTACACGTGCAGTCTGTGGGTCGCATATGCGCGGGGGGAATACAGCGCCCTGCGGGTACAGTACAACAATGCATTCAGGATGCTGATTGGGCTGCCACGCTTTTGTAGTGCGTCGGGGATGTTTGCGGAGGCGAGTGTCGATGGCTTCCATGCCATCATCCGCAAACGTAGTGCATCCCTCTTGCGGAGAATACGGGCGAGCTCATACAGTATCGTGGGCGTATTGTGCGATAGGTGGGACAGTCCGATGCTGGGGCGCTGGGTACGATTGCACGCAATGTAGACAGTGTCCTAGTATTGTAGGGGTCTCATACTACCAATAATATTTGTTAGGTACCTATTAATAGTATTATATTGTTACTAACACTAGTATTAAGATTATTGTTACTAACACGCTATGGACCCTGGTCCGAAATAAATGATTTTTATTTTATTTATTTATTTATTAATACATTGGTAACGTATTATATAGTAATATATTCAAATGATTGTCATTAGCTTGGACTTTTTATAATAGTTAAGTAACAGAAGATGTTTTACATTATCTACTTATAAATACTTTTACATGAAAGAGAACCATACAATAACACCTGTAAATCCCCCCAGGGGTAGGCAGAAGTGTACCTTATAACACCCACATTTCGCCAACTATGATATAGAACCGTAACTCATAATATTATGTTAAAGAAATAGTATTTCACACGTTACTAAATATGTTGCAAGGCAGATAAATTTATGGCAAATACTCAGAACTATTGTGGAATATAATTTTTGCGAAAAATGTGCACACATATTTATATAAATGCTTATAATTAAAGTATGTTATGTGCGTACACTTAAATGTATCTGCTTATACAAAAAGCGATAGATCTACATAGATGATTTTATGTTATAATTAAGTTTGTTATAGTATATAGTATAGTTTTTAATGTTATTAAAACAAAACAATACAATACTCACAAAAAAATTACTAAGTTATTTAAGTACCTGAGTTATTGAGTTATCAAAAATTAACATACGAGGATAACATAAACCTCGGATAATAGATATGTAACATTCGCTAAGAGTTACAAATATTAAATAAAGTACTTAATTATACGAATCAAGAAAAATCTACAATGAATTAAAAATAAATTGACATAAGATACATATATGTATGATATAGGGTTACGTTCTCCGCCATCTTGAATTTAAAGTTAAATAGAATTTACAACTGGTTTTATGACAAATTGTTTAGCATTACAACTTTATACTTAACATAATTCGTGTAAAATTAAAATAAATGACTTATTCGGAAAATATCATGTTTAAATTCAAGATGGCGGAGAACGTAACGAACCGAATACCACGCAAAACTAAATTTAGACTGACAGTGACATCCTTCAACGAATTCCGAAAGAAAATTATTACCAGGAAGTATTATTTTTAGGAGGTAGGATACAGCGGTATTTCCACCCAATTGAGTAGTCCGACTGGGGAAGTACCTCCGCCCTACAGAATACCGCGGTTATAATAACTTCGTGTTGTGTTCCCAGCGGTGAGTAGGGTAGCCAGAGCTCACTGGAGAATTTGTGCTGTCAGTGCGATGACTAAAGGCTTGTCCTGCTTTGTCCTCTACACTAACGGCACAGAAACTCTGTGCTTACAGGGTCGGCAGCGCGTGTGTGGCTTATCTGGTGTTACACACGTCCATAGGCCACGGTAACCACTTTTCATCAGGTGGGCCGTGCACTTGTCTACCACATAAGTGGTTTTTTTATTTAAAAAAAAATGTATTTTTTTCTTTGTCAAATCCTATCTCTCTTGTGATATAAAAAAAATTATATTTACGTAGTGATGACACTTGTTGTAGTTTGACAGCGTTGACCCATCGTCCGAAGTAGTCAGCCTTACGAGAGAGATCCTGAGTATTAGGTACACTTGTTACACTACTGACATGAACCCACTTCTAACAATAAGAATTTACCTTAGCGGGTTAGCTAGTTAGTTGAGGTCAGTTTTACGTGCTAGCCTCCATGCGACATCATAGGTAAGCTGGAGCTGGAGGAGGCGGGGCGGGAGCGGCAGCGGGAGCGACGAAGGATCGCAAGCTGCCCGCGTACGAAGGCAACTCGGGCGTCGGAGGTCGATGAACGACCTCCGCCCCCCATGAGCGCCGGCCTGGGGGTGACAGGTGGAGCCACTTGTCACCCTGGCAGAAGCAGGCCGCGGCGGTGGCGCGCCCAGCGCGCCTCCCCGTTTCCGGGGTCGAGTTGGGGACTCTTTAGTCCCCACACCCGAGACGAGGGCCAGATCGTGAGAGATGGCCCTCGTGCGAGGGATATGCCTGTCAACCTCACCTTCGGCAACCAAAACGACCCACAGGCGGCGTGCGTTTTAGTCGGTTCGACATAACCTCCTCCACCGGCTCCGGTAGGGAGGTAAAAAAAAAAGGTTTTACAATCCGTGTCGAAACTAGACGTGCATTATGGCAAATATGATTGCAATTCACCATTGCAGTTATGGCGCAGATCAAGTGCTACTCTCCGATTAATTCATAATAGTAACGTTAATCCTAGTCGCATCCAAAGTTAGGTTGCCGCGTGGTTTCCGCCAGAGTAGAATTAGGGCCACCCCATCACTTCCCATGCGGTGTCGTACAAGGCGACTAAGGGATATGGCTGTTAAACATCAGACAGATATATACAGCCCAGACTCAGCCGCAGATACATGCCTCGAGTCAACAATAGTGCCCGGAATACGGCAATAGGCTCACCCCCTATCAAGTGGGACCGAATACAAATATTGGTGAAATGTGGGTGTTAATTCTCCTCTGCCTAACCCTCCAGGGATATAGGCGTGATTATATGTATGTAGGTATGTATTACCCTCTGCCACCGAGCCTTGGCGACCTATGTTTCCAGGAACAGCCACTCTTGACATGTGGTAATTCGTTGGCCGTATTGTAGAATATAGAGAAATGTATGGGATTTGACGTACCTATGGGTATGACAGTCATCACCGCATGTCATAAACCTCAAATAGGTGCATCGGTGCAAAGACGGGTATTGAAGCTGGTCGACAATTCCATACTTGCAAGTGATGTGGAACCTCTCCGCCTTAGGAAGGACTTTGGTTCGCTGTGTGTGTTCTACCGCCTATACAACGGTTTGTGCTCAGATGAATTGTGTGGCATAATGTCCACAGCAACATTTTATTATCACACCGCTCGCTATAGGCAGGGAATTCATCCCCACACATTGCAACCTGAGACGGTGCGCACTGTGCAGTATGAAAGAGGCATCACGCATGCGTTTTCCCATGCGCCTACAATATGGGTTCTTCAAAAGGGGCATTAAGTTTCTTCAGGGTCGGCAGCGCGTGTATGACACCCCTGGTGTTGCATACGTCCATAGGCCACGGTAACCACTTCCCATCAGATGGACCGTGTACTTGTCTGCCACCTAAGTGGTATAAAAAAAATCATTATTCTATTTTACAATACGCTGGCCAACGAATTGTCACTTGTATTGGGGGGCAGGTAGCGAAAGTCCCGGTACTACAATATTCAGTTCAATCGCTGTTTTTTGTGAAGACTTTTTTAACTAAACTTTTTCAAATTTGATCATGAAGTAACTAATACCAAGTAGGTATACACGCAAACATTTGTCAAGTTGCCATGTATATGCTTCACGTCAATTGAATAACTCACTATTAATTAAAATGGGCCCCTTTTCTACCGAATGATACTGAAAGCTTTCATAATTTTGCAATATTCTTCATGTCTTCACTATGGCGAGATAAAATACCAATGGGGATAAGTATTTTAATTGCCGGCTCAATCCGGATTACGGCGGGAACGCCGTAATGCCGCATCTTTGTGCCAAAATTCGTCTTTGTGGTCCAGCCTCCGCACTGACGGTTTAGGAAGTGAAAAAATAAATATCGGACAAGTGTTTATAATTATTGCAGCGAGAAAAAAGTATGTTGTATTTTAATTTAGTTTTTTCAGGTTTCACTAAGATGTGCGGGGGTTCAAGTTACTTTATTTTCGGGGTTCATCAGGCGGCAGTTGCTCTCGTATAAGCCAAATCAAGACCATCATCGAAACTTTAGAATCAACCGAGATTAACATTGTGATGATGTTCTGGTTATGTTATGTTATAAAAGAAACTTTCACTTCAATTTTTCCAAGTCATTCAATCAATTAGTCATGAGGATCAGCTTACATTGTAAAGAGCTCTACACACGATGATGCCTTTGAATCATCTGTAACAGTGCATTATGTTCAACTGAGGCTAATATTTAATTTTATGGATTATATTGACAGAATGATTGATGTCAATGGGGACGATAATATATATTTTCATCAAATTAAATTTAACGATGTTACATAAGTAATTAAATTATTGTGCGTGTTTCGTGTGCGTATGCCTATATGTACAATATTCTTGGTTAATGGTAGCCTAGTGGTATGGGTAATAGACTGCTGAGACGAGGTCTCAGGTTCGATCCCAGGTTTCACCATGGCACGCAATTTATGTGTGTATTTATCGCAGGTTTATAAGTGCTCGGTTAATGGCAATAGGCTCGCCACATATTACATTGGGATCCAAACATAAACTGGCGAAATGTGGGTGCTAGCACCTCAGCCTACCCCTTCGGGGATATAGGCGTGAGTTTATGTTATGTAATTTCTTTGTATTTTTATATTAGTGACTGGACTTATGAATTGAAAAAGGTAGCTGCGACGTACTGAATGCGGGAGGCGGAGGGTCAGGAGCAAATGCGCACATTGGGCGATGCCATGTCCAACAGTGGACTGCAATGGGGTAATTGATTGAACTGAATTTATCTGTGTAATTTACCTCTGTTAGCAGCAGCTTACGTTATTTTTTATTTTATTATAAGTACTTACATACCTTTGATTTTCCTGACGGTTCAATCACGGTGTAAATTGGTCGAAATGTACCATGATCGCGTTAATTTCCCGTTAACATTATTGTATGTTATGGAAAAAAAGCAGGTACCTACTTGGTGTGTTGTCAAGATATTGAGTTAAATCGAGTACTTACCATACACGGTCAAGTAAGGTTTTAATCTAATTCGTATTGAAATAAGTAATTGTTTTATCATTTTAATGATAGATAAAGGATATTAGCACACAAAAACAATGGCTTACCGTCATTTCCGATTCCGCAATGCTGTGCATTTATACGGCATAACAGCGTACTCAATTGGATTATTACAATTAGTTTATAATAGGTATCATTACGTCAATCATGGATTCTGTTCTATACATAAAATATTTTTACAGGACTAAGCTCGACCTCTTTCCACTACTGAATATAAGTCCTTTACACCAGAATCAGCAGTAGGGACAAGATAACTGGGTAATGACTCAAATATCTGTGGTACCTTCGAGAAGTGCCAGGGCAAGTTTTACTGTCTTGAATTAAATAAGTTTAAGTTATCAGAAGTAATTCGGAAAAGTTAGTAGGTAATAGTATTATTAAAGATACCTACCTATATCGAGAAGAATCGTGTTTCTATTTACTGTGGAGATATAATACTTTCCATGCATCAGAAAAAAAAATGTTGGATAAAAACATCATGTCAACTTTGTCTTCGTAAACAACACATCATACATAAGTACTAGGATTCTATGCAACATCACTCGCCTATTGCGATTATTCGGTTGAAGTAACTTCACCTAATGACTTATATGTGTGCATAAACAGAGCAAGTCGTTAACTAATACCTATGCAGACACTAATGAAGTAAACAACAGCATTACGAGTATTACTATTAAGTATTTGTTTGCCGAACTATTTACACCGTTCGTTATCTTGTTGATATTTAAGCGAATGTCACATGAAATAAGAATATTTTTGACGAGAACGAGAGTTATTATTTAATTGGTGTTATTTTGTTTTACACTGAACCCGACGTATCGGTTGCTTTTCAGCAGCCATGCTCACGAGGAGACTAAGGATGCTAGTGGCCTCACAGTTTAAAGAGTTAGATATTTCAAAGTACCCGAACTATGTTGATTTTTTGGCGTTACTATATGCCAGAATGTCGTAAAATCTTACTTTTCTTAGATCGAATGCCCAGTCGTTCCGGTTGGAATGCATCCATATCGAATGTATTCCAACAAACTTCTCTAATAAAATTATTATACTTTTTTATTTTTAATAAAATTGTGTACTTAACCCTCATTGCACTAGTTCGACTTGCACTTGACCGGCTTTTTGTGCATACGCATAGTTAAAAGTCAAATTAATATTGAATGAAATTTTAGTATGCTAACTATTCAAATCGATAAAGGTAGAAAAAAATCCTTTGAAAGGGAAAGATCGCGGGTACGAATCCCGCCTGGACCGCTTCAATTTTTTCTATCTTAATCGAATTAATACTACCGCCAGGTCAATTAAGTGGATCGGTAAGCCCAGATAGGTTTTTTTTAACCCCCGACGCAAAAACGACGGGGTGTTATAAGTTTGACGAGACTGGGTGTGTGTGTTTGCGCGCGCGCACGCACGTGTTTGTGTGTGTGTGTGTGTGTGTGTGTGTGTGCATCGTAGTTCCTGAACGGCTGAACCGATTTGGATTTCGTTTTTTTTCTTTGAAAGATATATTCAAGGTCCAAGATGGCCGCCGCTACAAAATGACGGAGTATATAGGTATTTTTTCTCAACCCGCTCAATATGGGTGTCAAATCATCAAATCATGAAAGGGCTTCACTAGTTAGAATATCATACAATATGACAAATTTCAAATCCAAGATGGCCGCCAACACAAAATGGCGAATTACATTTTATGTCACAACTCCCTCAATATGGGTATCAAATCAACGAGCTTGAAGAGTAGATCAATTTAAAAAGAATAAAATAAAATATAATTAAAAATTTAAAAAACCTCCGTCACAAAAGTAATCCCCAAAAAGTTGAAAATAAGTTGTGTCCGTTAGCCCTATAACTTTGATATACCTAGTAATATATATTTTGATTCAAGCGTTGTCATTGTCGGGGGGACCTTGGATCGTTTCGATTATATGACGTGGTACCTACTCCTACCAGTTAGGGTTCCCCGACATGACAAGGCTTGAATCAAAATATGTATTACTAGGTATATCAAAGTTATAGGTCTAACTAACACAACATATTTTCAACTTTTTGGGAATTGTTTTTGTGACGGGGGTTTTTTATTCATGTCTAAGCCACTCGTTCGGTTCGGTGGCCACACAGCCAGAACCAGACAGCTCGTATGCGGTAGATGAAGCTCGTTCGTCTTCGTCTCGGTGCATAATGAATACATAGCACTACGCTTGATTGATGTAGTACTTATAGCAGCTGAGGCTGAGATACGTTTTCACCTGTTCACTATGTTTTAGAATCCTTAATTTTGTATTAAGTACTTTGTTTTATTTATAAGTATATTTGTGGGTATTATTATTAGAAACTTCTAAGTCCCAACATCCATTGGTGTTAAAATATGGCGGATTAAATAAAATGACTAAAAAAGTATTAATTTAAAATATTCTTTTTTTTTCAATTTCAGGATCCAGAAAAAGTTTAAGTAGGTACCTACTTTTTAAATCCAGAAGCGACGCAGTTTGTATATGTATAACGATGATGACTATTATCAATTCTGTGCGTCATATTAAATAAATAAATATTTTACAACCACTAAAACCGCTATCAACAACTCATTCACATAGGTTTATGAAAAAGAAGGTAAATAAGCAAACTTCAGCAGACAAAGTATTTTTTTTTTTTTTTTTTTTATACCACTTAGCAGACAAGCACACGGCCCACCTGATGGAAAGTGGTTACCGTGACCTATGGACGTCTGTAACACCAGAGGTGTCACAGTCGCGCTGCCAACCCTGTAAGTACAGAGTTTCTGTGCCGTCAGTAGA
This sequence comes from Eilema griseolum, assembly GCA_963662185.1. NCBI lineage: Eukaryota > Metazoa > Arthropoda > Insecta > Lepidoptera > Erebidae > Eilema > Eilema griseolum. Next base: position 20,210,076 of record OY759230.1, on the reverse strand, counting down.
AGACAAAGCAGGACAAGCCTTTAGTCTTCCCACTGACAGCACAAATTCTCCAGTGAGCTCTGGCTACTCTACTCACCGCTGGGAACACAACACGAAGTTATTATAGCCGCGGTATTCTACCCCAGTCGGACTGCTCAATCGGGCGGAAATACCGCCGTGTCCTACCTCCTTATTATTAGTAACATTGAAATACATTCCAATAGCTGAAAAAAATATGACATTCAAATTTCTTTCCTTTCACATGGCTATTAATTATTTCGTGGTAAATAAGGGTTTTTCATCAACATTTATAAACCACGTTGACTATTTTAATACCACTTAGGTGGCAGACAAGCACACGGTCCACTTGAGTGGAAGTAGTTACCGTGGTCTAAGGACGTCTGCAACACTCGTGCTGCCTACCCTGAAGAAACCTTCTAACGCCCTTCTTGAAGAACCTATATACACTCGATTGGGAAAACCACAGCAGGAAGTTCGTTCCACAGGATGAGCGTGCTTGGAATGAAGTTCCTTTCATGTGCTTAGAAAATATTTAAAACAATTTTATTAATTTAAAACTAGCGTTTATTGTAAAAAATCTTAGAGCGATAACTAATAAATAATGATTAAATGATTTGAGCTACAACATACTCGTAGCTTTAACAAATGTATCGATTTATTAGTTATCGCTCTGGAGCAGAGATTTCATCTTGGTAGTGGGCTGTGCCGCATACGTCACATTGCATTTTGAACTCCTGAAACAAAACAAAGATTCATAGGAATTTTTACGTCCATCTTACACAATTAGAAGAAATTGCTTAGCTTTAACTTTTACACGAAGGCCCCACCATAGTGTTGTGTGAGATATGAAATTGTTTTTGATTTCCCTTGTGTGTGGTTGGAGTAGTAATGAAATTACTTTCAGCTCAGTTTTGAATGCTTTTAAGCAACCTTTTTTTTATTGTTAATATTTTAATCAATGTTCAATCTTGTTCAATGTTAAAGTAGTGTACGTCAGTAATAGGGATGCATATTAGAAAAATTACCATAATCCAAATTATGCAACAGAAGTGTACAATATGTATTCTGTTATTGTATGCATTTTAAATAAATACCTCAAGTCTCATCTATAAATTGGTTCTCTCTTTGTAATTTTTTATCTAATTTGTTAAAGTGTTCGAGCGAATCGATAATAAATGCAAAATCGGTAAGGCCAATCTTAGTCCCTTGATGAGTTGACCAAGCTTCTTGGCGCCCCGCGACTCGCAACATAATCATGAAATCCACGGCTAGTCTTCTTGCTGGCTTCTTTACCTATGTATATATTATTTTAATAAGTAGTATTTACATTGTACTTCTGGACCGTACAAAATATATTTATTGTGAGCCATATACAATTCATTTGGAAGGACCGTCAGTGGGCTGGAATAAATGCTTTGGCGTGCTGGAGCTGGTCCGTGGGCCGTACCTTGCCCATTACTGACCTATATCGATGTTATAATAATGTTGTAATTTCAGCCAGTTTCGTTTCAATCAAGGAATTTCATCAATTTAGGCATATAAAGAGTACACATGAACGCCAAAATTGTACAATTAAGTCAGTAAATAATATTGAATAAAATGGAACCATTTTAAAATGATTCTTTAGCTAGTTCAGTTGGATGGATCTACTGTGAAGATACCAGTAAGCAACTCAGAGAATTATATTAGAGCTAGATTTTCTTTTTTGAATTTGATTTTGCTTACAATTTATATTGTGTAAGCAAGCAAGAGAATAGGAATACCATGCATTTTTATCATTAAGATATTTAACTACTTTATAAGCGCAGTAAGCAGTAAGAGTATTGAATAAGATGTTTTCGTTTATCCCCAGAATGTCCCGACAATTCAGGCAAGCGGAGTCCTTGATTATATTATACAACTTCCTAGTAAGGACCATAGTCGAGCACTGCTGAGCTGTATGGGCCCCGGTATATATAACACGTACGGATAGATTAAAGTCTATACAAAGACGGTTGTTAGATCTCTATGCTCAAAATATGGTCTCAGGCGCAAAATACACACACTTTCGCACGGTGAGTCTCAAAAGGAGGGTGGGTGAGTGACCTATGAATTCTGCATAAGATAGGGAATGGTTCACTTGACAGTTATTAGACTATTCATCACGGTACCAACGCGTTCTGTACGTGTTTCACAACTGTTCACGATACCTGCAAGTAACAACAGTGTATCCCAGAATGATCCGCTCGCTCAAATGTGCAGGTATTATAATTCCATGTCGTGTGGATATTTATAACAGTGGCTTTCTTGAATTTAAAAAGATGTTGCGTGGCGAAAGCTGCCCGCCTCTATAGCGTCTCCTTCTTTCTTATTAGTTTTTTTTTGTAATGAGTTAAATACGTAGATTTTATGTTACTATTAATGCCAATAGTTAGTAAGTAAACTTGCACCGAAGTAAACTAAAATGCTGTGTACTTACATATGTAAGTGGACTTCGGGTTTAAAATCTTACATGGTTTGTAGAATCACAATGTACTCACTAATCTGATGTCTGTTTCTGTACCGTTTGTATAAAATAAAAATAAATAAAGAAAAACTTCTTCACAAATTTCCACATGTTTACTATATTAAATTGAGAGATTTACCTACTAGTCCTGTCTATTTATTTTGGTACGACTATTATATTCACCGTAAAGTGATCGTTTATTTAAAAGTGTCTTATCAGAAGTTAACTACTTGCTTTTAAGTAGGTAAGTACAATGTTTGAGACACAAACGCCCATAACGCACTTACGGCTAGCCGGCCCCCCCGCCGACCGGTTAGCGATTTCAAGCAACAACAGAAATACGGCCAGTAGGATTCACGTGTTAGCTGTAAAAATAAAAGTTAGGAATATCGGATGTAGGCATACAGATATATTTGCCAAGAAGTAGAATAAATACAGTCAAAAGTGCTCACCAAATTAAAGATATATCGTATCCTGTTATTTGTTGTTTGTCTATCTATTCCTTCTACACTGCTCCAGGTGACGTAATCCTCCAATTCTCTAAGCCGAATTGGGGGACGATGCAAGTGTGGTGCATTAGTAATCTCATCATTTGCTCCTATTTCCGCTACCGGCTCGATTGTGTCGTTTTCTGGTAAATTCACCATTTTAAAGTTAGCCACGTGTTACGTCTGTAAACACTCAATAATTTTGACTAAATGACGTACAAGTAGTAAGCAACTACCTGCTCAGCGGTCAAGTGAAGAGAGTAATTTCTTCGGTACGAACCTATTCAAACTATTTTTAGTTTATTTTAACAATAGACCCTTTATCTGCATATTTCCACTTGGTGTTGTCAAAAACAATGTTGTCATCGCCATTTTAGATTCCTCCTTTCAATGCGCAGGTAGATTGGCTAGTTTTGACAAACCCATATCCAACATAAAAATAGACTGTTACATGCCAGCATCCATTGTATAGAAATGGTCACATCTCATACAATTCTAGGAGTTACAACTGAAGAAATTAAATCTAATAACAAAAATTTGGTACACAGATGTTTTCATGACGAACTTAGGATTAGGTCCCTACTGGGTCCAAATACTCCATCAATTAAAACCTACCTAGGTACCTATCTAACAATCGTAATTAGCGTTTCTGTTCGAGTCTTTTCAAGGCGAGATTCTTTTTTATACCACTTAGGTGGGAGACAAGAACACGGCCCAGGAAATCTGGCCAGCGAGACAAAATTTTCGAGAAATCAGGATTAGCGTGTGTCACTTTCGCATGATATGGTTTCTTCGTATATGCACTGGGGAAAATTAACATTCATAGGTAAAGGTATGTATTATTTTCATCCCTTTTAGCTGGAGGGTGTACGGGATCACATCAAGACCTCCAAGATCAAATTTACTTCACCTACAAGCCGTAATACATGTTGAGTGACTGTTAAGGCCCTGGTACAGACGCGCGGGGACGATAGAGCAGATGGCAGTGGCTAAATAGCTCCCCATTGCTATTTCGCGTAGGTACCTCTACTATTAGTTTTCTGAAATGGGCTTGGTTCATGTAATCTAATATCGTTCCTATCCAAATACCATCACACACTTCGGCAAATTGTGAAGGTTGTCCATCAATCAATCAATCAATTAGCCCACTGCAGTCCACTGCTGGACATAGGTCTTTCCCAATGTGCACCATTTTCTCCGATCCTCCACCTTCCGCATCCAGTCTGTCCCAGCCACCTTTTTCAGGTCGTCCTTCCATCTGGTTAGGGAGCGTCCTACTTTTTGTTTTTCGAGGTTGTCCATACGTACGCATAATAGAGGCATGTGTGGCATTCAAGAAACGCGAGGATGACGATGATGATGAATTGTCAGCCACCTAAGTGTTATAAAAAAAAGTTACGCAGTCGCGTGGGTCCCAGCAGAGTATAAATTGAACCACCCCATCTCTTTCCATGCGGTGTCGTACAAGGTGACTAAGGGCATGTTTAACATCAGACAGATATATACCGCCCAGACTCAGCCTATGCATGGCTCGGAAGACGGTAATAGGCTCACCCCCTATTACGTCTACCGAATACAATTATTGGTTAAATGTGGGTGTTAATTCACCTCCTTACCCTCCGAGGATAAAGACATGATTATATGTATGTAGGCTAATTTATTTTGGTATTCACTTAATGCCTCTGAAGTGTAAATAGCTATCCTCATGTGCAGCGTACCCAAACTGTAGAGTAGCTATTGCACTGAAATAATACGATATGTTTACCTATTTATATTTTCCAGTTCCAGAGGAAAGATGTTAAGTAAATCGGAGCCTGGAGTCTGCTTTACCAGTCTAACTCCGGATTTGGCTAAACTTCTATGTTTTCCATGAAGCAACTGACATTTGACCATCACAACCCTAAGGTGATTTCGAAGCATTGCCGTTAGAACAGTTGTTGAACTTTTTAGGGCTCCAGCTACCCTTGACGACTGCCATAGATGTTCGTATGGCAACCGGGAACGAAGCTGAACGTGAGAGGCTGTCTATATGTAGCCATCACACTTATAGGTACTGAACACATTGGGTGCTTGGTTGGGTATAAGTAATATGACTTATGTAACATAATGTATGCACTACCTAAACCACAGAACAGATAATAGCACCTAAGTACACTTTTTATGTTTTTATATTCATACAGCAGGAAACATCGACAAATTTTAAAATAGAAACGAATGCAAAGTATTTATTAATCTGTGACGAAAGTGCCTTTAACGTTTATTCGTGTCGAAATTATATTTAAAGAGAAGTAGGTACAGAGGACTTCACTAATATTCATTACCAGCTCCCCACGTCCTTTGCAGGGTTCTCTCACGCGCTGTAACATGCACATAATCAATAGGTATCTGACTATTTTTAAATACTAATGATATCTAATAATAGAATACATATAGGTAGTTCATTATCATACTTCAAGCGATTCCCCATTTGCCTTTATAGTTTGCAATTTGAAAACCGGGGTCTGTTTCTCATTGTCGATTGGTACTTCGACTTTTCCGGGAGCCACGGAAGCATTCAATCCGAGAAGAAAGCCTGGCCCGAGCTTTCTGAGTTGTTTCACATTCTTGACCGGCTTTATGGTAGTTAAAAGTTAAATTAATATTGAATAAAATTTTAAAGCATTTAGTATGCTAACTATTTAAATCGACTAAGATAGAAAGAATTCCCCCGAAAGGGAAAGATCGCGGGTTCGAATCCCGCCTGGACCGCTCAATTAAGCAGATCGTTAAAATTATATAGGTTTGGTAATTAAATTACCTACCTTTTATTTTATAACGATTACCTGATTGATTTAATTACCTGCCTAATTTTATTCATGTCTAAGCCACTCGTTCAGAGGTTCAGGTTCGGTGGCCACACAGCCAGAACCAGACAGCTCGTATGCGGTAGATGAAGTTCGGGCGGCTCCGACGCGGTGCATAATGTATACATAGCACTACGCTTGGTTGATGTAGTACTTATAGCAGCTGAGGCTGAGATACGTTTTCACCTTACTATGTTTTAGAATCCTTAATTTTCTATAAAGTACTTCGTTTTATTTATAAGTATATTTGTAGGTATTAATTATTAGAAACTTTATTATTGATAAGCCTAGTTCTAAGACTTTTATTGTAACAGTATTTTCTGAGACAATAAACAATTTATTATTATTATTATTACTTTCAAGTCTTAACCTTCTAATGCTCTTTTTGAAGAACTCATATTGTAGTCGATTGGGAAAACCACAGCGGGAAGTTCGTTCCACAGCTTGAGCGTGCTTGGGATGAAGTTCCTTTCATGTGCTTAGAAAATATTAAAAACAATTTAATTAATTTAAAACTAGTGTTTATTGTAATAAAGTCTTAGAGCGATAACTAATAAATAATGGTTAAATGATTTGAGCTATAACATACTCGTAGCTTTAATAAATTTATCGATTTATTAGTTATCGCTCTGGAGCAGAGATTTCATCTTGGTAGTGGGCTGTGCCGCATACGTCACATTGCAATTTGAACTCCTGAAACAAAACAGATTCATAGGAATTTTATGTCCATCGTACACAATTAGAAGAAATTGCTTAGCTTAAACTTTTACACGAAGGTCCCACCATAGTGTTGTGTGATCACTTAACCAAGCTTCTTTGCGCCCCGCGACTCGCAACATAATCATGAAATACACGGCTGGTCTTGCTGGCTTCTTTACCTATGTTTTTATTATTGTAATAAGTAGAATTTACATTGTACTTCTGGACCGTACAAAATATACAGGGTCGGCAGCGCCAGTGTGGCTTCTCTGGTGTTACACACGTCCATAGGCCACGGTAATCACTTTCCATCAGGAGGGCCGTGAGCTTGTCTGCCACCTAAGTGGTATAAAAATAGCCATATACAATTCATTTGGAAGGACCGTCAGTGGACCGTGGCGCGAGCTGATCGGAGTTCGGCGCTGGTCCGCGGGCCGTACTTTGCCCAGCACTGACCTATACCGCTGTTATAATGATGTAATTTCAGCCAGTTTCATTTCAATTAAGGAATTTCATCAATTTGGACAAATAAAGAGCACATATGAACGTCAAAATTGTACAATTAAGGCAATAAATAAAAAATAATATTGAATAAAGTAGAACAATGATTCTTTTTCGGTTAGTTCGGTTCGATGGTTCTACTGAGAAGATACCAGCAAAAAACTCAGAGAATTATATTAGAGCTAGATTTTCATTTTTTAAATTTATTATTATTATTATTGGAGAACAGGCCAGCAGTTGAAACAACTGATATCAGCCCGCATCTCATTGTTCACTACACTGTTTTCACTACTCAATGTCAAATTTGGTTTTGCAATTTATATTGTGCAAACAAGCAAGAGATTTGGAATACCATGCATTTTTATCATTAAGATATTCATCTACTTTATAAACGCCGTAAGAGTATTGAATAATAAACATTCGAACTTCTTCACAAATTTCCACGTTTTTACTATATTAAATTGAGAGATTTACCCACTAGTCCTGTCGATTTATTTTGGTATAACTATTATATTCACCGTAAAGTGGTAGTTTACTTAAAAGTGTCTTAGCCGTAGTTAACTACTTGCTTTTAAGTAGGTACAATGTTTGAGACACAAAGACACATAACGCACTAAAGGCTAGAAGCCCCCCCACGCCGTCCGGCTAGCCGTAAGTTGTGTTTCAAATAACAACAGACATACGGCTAGTAGGATTCACGTGTTTGCTGTAAAAATAAAAGTTAGGAATATCGAATGTAGGCATACACATATTTTTGCAAGATATTTAAATGAAAATAGCTCAACAACCCACGATCACAAGTTCCAGTAACAGAGTAACGGAACTTGTTGTTGCCAAGAAGTAGAATAAATATAGTCGCAAGTACTCACCAAATTAAAGATATACCTAATCCTGTTCATAGTTATCTGTTTGTCCATCTTTTCGATATTATCATCGCTACTCCAGGTGACGTAATCCTCCAATTCTATTAACCGATTTGGGGGACGATGTAAGTGTGGTGCACTATCATAAGTAGTCTCATCATTTGCTCCTATTTCCGATACCGGCTCGATTGTATCGTTTTCTGGTAAATTCGCCATTTTAAAGTTAGTCACGTGTCACGTCAGTACACACTCAACAATTTTGACTAAATGACGGACAAGTAGTATCTAAGCAAGTACCTGCTCAGCGGTCAAGTGAAGACAGTAATCTCTTCGGTACGAACCTATTCAAACTATTTTTTGTTTATTTTTACAATAGACCCTTTATCTGCATATTTGCACATGGTGTTGTCAAAAACAATGTTGTCATCGCCATTTTAGATTCCTCATTTCAATGCGCAGGTAGATTGGCTAGTTTTGACGAACCCATATCCAACATAAAAATATACTGTTACATGCCAGCATCAGTTGTATAGAAGTGGTCACATCTCATACAATTCTAGGAGTCACAACTGAAGAAACTAAATCTAATAACAAAAATTTGGTACACAGATGTTTTCGTGACGAACTTAGGATTAGGTCCTACTGGGTCCAAATACTCGACTAATTAAAACAAGTAGGTACCTATCTAACAATCGTAATTAGCGTTTCTGTTCGTGACTTTTCAAGGCGAAATTCTTTTTTATATCACTTAGGTGGGAGACAAGTACATGGCAGGAAATTTGGCCAGAGATGTTTTTTTTGAGAAATCAGAATTTGCGTGTGCCACTTTCGCGTGGCATGGTTTCTCTGTATTATGCACTAGGGAAAAGTAACATTTATAGGTAAAGGTATGTATTATTTTCATCCCTTTTAGCTGGGGGGTGTATAGAATCCCATAAAGACCGCCAGGATCCAATCTACTTCACCTACAAGCCGTAATACATGTTGAGTGACTGTCAAGGCCCTGGTACAGACGCTCGGGGACGACAGAGAAGACGGCAGTAGCTCCCGTCAAAACCAAGATAAACAAATCAGGAGAGCAAACACTGCTGTCGAAGGTGCAGTCAGATGTTGATAGCTGTTCTGGAAGTTGAATGCCAACCCCCAACACTTGCAGGTATGAGTAAAACAAGACACCTCGGGGGAATAATACCACGAGATCTAAAGGACATCGACACAAAGTACACTGACTTTAATTATGTGCTAATTCACCAAAAGTCAACAAGAGAAAGGGGTTATTTAAATTTTAGTAATTAAATAGCTCCCCATTGCTATTCCGGGTAGGTACCTCTAATATTAGTTTTCTGAAATGGGCTTGGTTCGACTGAGAAGTTAGATAATCATCACATTCTATTTTTTGTCGGTAATTTATTAAAATTAGTGCAATATTCTCAAAATAAAAAATGTGACACATAGCGATGTTACCGCCAATAATAGAAATATTTTAATTGAAAATCTTTGAGATACCTACGTGTCACGGAAAGAGCAGGGTGTTTTATACTCTTTATACAAGGGACGTTAATATGATGAGTTCACCCAGCTAGATAGGAAAATGTTTAAATTGTTTAGTCAATTGGTGTTTCGAACTCCAATATCAAAATTTTCCTATGCAGAGTACATACATATATATAATCACTCCTTTATCCCTGGGGGTTAGGCAGAGGTCAATTTTAACACCCAAATTTCACCAATAATATAATTGTATTCAGTCCCGTGTAATAGAGGGTGTGCCTATTGCCGTATTCCGGGCACTATTGTTGACTCGAGTCATGCATCTGAGGCTGAGTTTGTGCTGTGTACGACACCGCATGGGAAGAGATGGGGTGGCCCAAATTCTTACCTTCCGGAAACAACGCGGCTACAGGCCAGTACAGACAAAGAAGTGACGCTTTATTCTCAAGAATATTCTAAAATGTAACAAATTGTGTTGTAGTGGAATTTACCAAGCTAATTTAGTTGTCACATAATTAATTAAGCAATTAAGCAATAGTCCTGTTTACCTTATATATTTGGTGTAAGATAAGATAAGATAATCTTTATTGCACACCAACACATTACACAGTATCAGTAAGTCTACGCAGGGACCCCCTGCGTAGACTTCAAAATTTTCTACCTATTGCTACAAAAACTGCGCTTGCACAAACTCTTCTCTTTCCCATTCAAGAATGTTGATTATGCCGATGCTAGTTATTCAAATCCTACTGAAGATCAATTTAATAAACTTGAGAGACTTCAAAATCTTTGCATACGATTTATATTTAGATTCCGCAAATATGAATTGATCATATCTCCGAATTTCGCGCAAAGTTCAAGTGGTTACCTATACGCCTTCGCCGGAATGTTCACTATCTTTGTGTGCTCAAAAATGTTATATTTCATCCTCTCACTCCTATCTACCTGAAAGTACGCTTCCAATTCCTTGCTGACTCGCATTCTAGGGTCTTGAGATCGTCAGAGAGTTTGAGGCTGCATATGCCAGTGCACTCCACGAGTTACATGGATAAGTTGTATACTGTCCAAGCTGTCCGATTGTGGAATGCCTCACCCGTAACCATAAGACGTGCACAATCTCAGCCCGTTATCAAAAAACTAGTTACAGCCGACTACTTACAGGAACGATAGCCATTATCTTTCTTTTCTTTTTCTAAATCTCCCTTATTTATGTCCACGCTGTTTTTAGTGTAATGTGTATAAGTAAATTAGGTACCTTATAGTAGGTACCATTTCATTTAAATTGTATATGTATGTGTAGTAAGTATATACATAATTATAATCTGTCGTGGCTTTCAAGGAACGTTATGATGATGACGATGATTATGAATTTTCAGCCACCTAAGTGGCTCCCGGCAGAGTAGAATTTGGACCACCCCATCTCTTCCCACGCGGTGTCGTACAAGGCGACTAAGGGTTGTGTAACATCTAACAGATATCAGACTCAGCCTATGCATGGCTCGAGTCAACAATAGTACCTGGAAGACGGCAATAGGCTCACCCCCTAATACGTGGGACCGAATAAAATATTGGTTTAATATGGGTGTTAATACACCAGTGCCTAACCCTCCGGGGATAAAGACTTGGCTAATTTATTTAGGTATTCACTTAATGCCTCTGAAGTGTAAATTGCTATCCTAATGTGCAGAGTACCCAAACTGTAGAGTAGCTATTGCACTGAAATAATACATCAAGCGCAACGCGGTATGTTTACCGACAGTACTTATATTTTCCAGTTCCAGAGGACTAACTTCGACGGAGATTATGCATTAACGAAGTGACGTATGTTAGCGCAGCGTCTACAGCGGTGGTTTGGTCGGTGGTCTTTATATTAAGTTGTTTGAATTCAACTAGCGCAGGATGATAAGTAGCTTTATTTTACATTCTGTGAAACTTCAGTTTGTCTTTCATGATCAGTAAAATAAAGGTTTTCTCAGAACTTCAGTATCAAAATAAACGGGATATTTACCATGTTTCAGTGTTTTGAGTTTCCGATATTTCAGCGCTATTGCAAGCACCATGATCACGAAGGAACTATGTGAGTGACCATGACAGTTTAAATACCAATAAAATGTTTTCTCAGAAGTTGGCAAAACTTTGAATATTTACGTAAAGTGTGTGCGCGTGGTCAGGCTTCGGTCTCGTGTCTACCCTGTTGGTCCTCCTGGGGATACATCAAGTTTTTTTCAGTCTTGTTGTCTACCCTAAGCTGGGGAGACATCAGAACTTATACTTTTAGTAATTGTAAATGCCATGTCACAGATCTATAATATACTTGTATACATACTGGCTACTTGCAAATAAATAAGTACTTCATTAGTTACGCTTGACATTACGAGGGTATAAATGAGTACTCAAAATATAGTATTCAAAGTAAGTTCTGATGTCTACCCAGCCTTGGGATGACAATAGGACAGACAATTCTTATGTCTTCCCTAGGTAGGCCATCAGGGGAGACAAGCCCGTGGTGAACGTATTTTCTCAGAATATAGTTATCCAAGTGTTATTCCACTTTCGTTCACAAATAAAACTTTCCCTTAAGTAACTTTAACACCACATTCCGTAGGCCCCCATCTTACGGTAATGTAACCATCACCTCTCTTCATTGTAGCGTTAATCGTAATCGATCAATCAAATAAGTTATAAGATCTAGACAGTATTCCAAATGTAGCATCCACAACATGAAAATACATCTACATACTCACCATGCTCATACAAAATATTCAACTAAAAACCTCTTTGAATAAATAATAATACATACTGAATACTTAGAAAAAAAAACATACATAAAAACACAAGTATAAATAAAAATGCTGCTTGAATGTCATAGGCATTGTACGCCCACAAAATTTGATATGGCCTTCTTGTACTGGGAGAATCTACCATTGAATATATCCACGTTCTCAGCCCGATTCAGTTTGTTATATATGCGGCACATCCTAACGATAGGATTATAGAAGGAGGTGTAGTTTTTGTAAATTCCAATCGAAAATACATTGGGACAGCGCGACCTATGTCTGGTGTTACAGACCGCAGACAGCAAACACAGCGCATCGATGTATGATTTTGTGAAGGCAAAGGAGATCATACCTTTTACGGCGGGCTTCAAGTGAAAGTCATATTGAACCTGAGACGGTGCGCATTGTGCGGTATGAAAGAAACTTCATCGCCAGCAACCTCAAGCTGTGGAATGACCTCCCTCCTGCGGTTTTCTCAAGCACCTACAATATGGGGTTCTTCAAGAGGGGCATCAGAAGGTTTCTTCATGGTCGGCAGCGCGAGTGTGACACCCCTGGTGTTGCATACGTCCATAGGCCACGGTAACCGCTTCCCATCAGGTGGGCCGTGTGCTTGTCTGCCAAATAAGTGGTATAAAAAAATAAAATAAAAAAAAACTCGACCAACCCATCACCATTGCAACTAGACCAGTTATTGGAGTTTTAAGAGCTCCAGCTACCCTTAACGACTGCCATAGATGTTCGTATGGCAACCGGGACCAACGGCTTAACGTACTCTCCGAGGCATGGCCAGACCAATGCAAATACTGCATACAAATATTTGCATTGAGCGGGGATCGAACCCGCGCCTCCTGCGTAGCGGCCGCGTTCACAGAGGCATATTTTACAACAAATTGGGTGCTTGGTCGGGTATTGAGTAACATGACTTATGTAACATAATATGTGCACTACCTAAATCACAGAACAGATAATAAAATAGTACCTAAATACACTTTTTATATTCATGCATCAGGAACGATTAGCTGCCTGTCACTAATTTTTGAATAGAAATTAAAGTGCCCTTAACGTTTATTCATGCCGAAATTATATTTAAAGGGAAGTAGAGGAGGGCTTCATTAATACGTCATTAAAAACTCCCCACGTCTTTTACAGGGTTCTCTTACACGCTGTAACATGCACTTAAACATATATCTGACTATTTTGAAATACTAATGATATCTAATGACAGAATACATATATGTAGTTAATTATCATTCTTCAAGGCGATTTCCCATTTGCCTTTAAAGTTTGCAATTTGAAAACCGGGGTCCGTTTCTTATTGTAAATTAGTACGTCGACTTGTAAGGGAGCTACGGCCGTCTGACCATCCAACCCTGAGAGAAAAGCCTGCATCAAAGCTTTCTGAGTTGTTTATCAACTTTTATAACTAATCGTAAGTAGTGCAACAAAAGAACCTGAACAAGCAAAGTCAAAAATACTTTTTTTTATACCACTTAGGTGGCAGACAAGCACACGGCCCACCTGATGGAGAGCCACACTCGCGCTGCCGACCCTGTAAACACAGAGTGTCTTTGTAGTCAGTGTAGAGGACAAAGCAGGACAAGCCTTTAGTCATCCCACTGATAGCACAAATTCTCCAGTGAGGTGTGGCTACCCTACTCACCGCTGGGAACACAACACGAAGTTATTATAACCGCAGTATTCTGTAGGGCGGAGGTACTTCCCCAGTCGGACTGCTCAATTGGGCGGAAATACCGCCGTGTCCTACCTCCTATAAAACTCCTCCTGTTATTTATTTATGTACACACAAAAAACAAACATTCAAATATATAGTTGAAAATAGGAGTACAGCGGCTCTGCTTATTTCTAACAGAAATCTCTTCCAGTAGACCCGCGAGAGGAGAGAGTGAGTAGATAGTGAGAACATAGTGAAAAGTGTATAGGGCTAACGAAAGACAGATGTGTATATATTATTCACACATACATACATACATATATAAATGTATCCATATAAGCAATATCAAATATAAGTGTACATTAATTGTTACATAACATGTGCAAGAGTATTCCTATATAAAGATTAGGGGAATGTGTCAGTCGTAGGTGGAGGATAGAAAATGCTGACGGAGATTAAATCTAAAACTATTGACCGTGTCACAGTCTCTGATATCAGCAGGAAGCGAATTCCACAGCCTCACAGCATGAAATGAAAAGGAAAAAGAGTAGTAGTCGCTTTTATGAAACTCGGAACTATTATTCAAGAAATAAGTGAGTATAATTGTTTTCTAAATAAAATCAATAGGTACATTGATTTATACACATAACACGAGACTACTTAATTCGCGCAGGACCTATCACATACTCGTAACAATATCTAGATTAAGTACCTACTTAGAAGTTTATTTAGGAAAAGAAGCGCACTCAAGTGTTTACCCGTTGTCCTACGTGAGCGACGAAAGCGATGCGACGCGTTTCGATACCATGCGACGCGATGCGACCAAAACTTTTCGCTAGCCGCTGTCCTACGTGCAGTGACGTTTTAAAGTCGTTTAGTGATACCAATTTAGAATTTTTATGCTAAATTGAATGTTTAGCAAATTTTTTAGCACAAAATTAAACCTACTTCATGATAAGTGAAAGATAATCATATCTAAAGATACTGTCTGACGCTTAGGCGAATACACCGATTGACATAAAACCATTTTTAACAGATTCTATTGTGATTTATTTGGTAGGTATTATTTATATTAAATTTAGCCTGCAGAAAATGTCTACTGATAAATAGCCGAAACGTTGAGATTTAATTCAATTTAACACCGTTTTAGTAGATTTTATTTTTTGGCAACACTGAATGTGACGTGATGGCGAATATTCGAGCTAGACAGCACGATTTTTCTCGCTACCACCTTTAGTAGTCGTGACATACGTCAAATTTGACGGAGGTGCCAATCCTGTTATTACAAAAACTTAGATAAATGATTTTGACACTAATTTGTGTCCCCATCTTTGTCTTCGCTTCGGAAGAAAAATAGATGGCAATATATTTAAGTCAAGTCAAACTACAGAATCGACATCAAAAACAAAACACTACAATGAAGCTTACTTTGATACTTTCATAAAGTAGTTAAAACCGATTGCATTTCTAGTAGACTAGCTGTTGCTCACGGTTTCACTTCCATTAAATTTTATGAATTTACCATCAAAAGTAAAACTTAGTTTTTAGTAAAACCTTCAGTTGTACCTAAGCACCAAAGAATGTATTGTGTCTTTATGCGGTTTGATGATTGTCAAATATTTTTACGACTGAAGTTCTTACACATAATCTGGAAATATCGTAATAAAGTAAGTAGTTAGTTCTTGTGTACATAATAATTATGTCATCACATACAGTTGAAGAACATCTGACCTTTATTATAAATTTTGTAATGGAGTAGCATTGAAATTGTTCATCTACCCCCAAAATTTTAATGGGTTAAGACGGAAAGTGAAAACGATAGTTATATGTAGGTGCAATGACTTTTCTAAGAATATAAATAATAACTAGAAATTCTAATAAAACACTCGTACCTACCTTTTTAAGAAAGTTACAGATCATGGGGTTAGATTTAAAATTTCTAATATTGTACAAAAATATCGTGTCGCATAAACTGGCTTATTATGCACAGCCTCCCTCCTACTGACAAACGATGACTGAGGTGAGGGACGTAAGGACATGACGGACATAGCTCAATGTCACTGACGTGCATCGTAAAAACCATGCTGAAACAGATGTTGTGTGCGATTGTTTGTTACCCCATTTTTGCTAATGAACATAATTATCAATTAATGAAGTGACTGGATGCGGAAGGCGGAGGATCGGAGAAAATGGCGCACATTGGAAGAGGTCTATGTCCAGCAGTGGACTGCAGTGCAGTGGGTTGATTGATTGATTGATCAATTAATGAAGTCATGTTGTAACGCCGGAACGTTTGTGTGTAATTTTTTTTATTTTATAAAGTAGTTTAACACAATTGATAGTTGCAATATATTTGGGATGTGCCTGTGGCGACATCTAAGAGGATTGCGGTGAACCTTCATTGATCACCTGTTGTGTTGTGGTGTTTGGTTTTCTAAGTTGACGATAGATGTCGCTAGAAATAATGCTAGTATTAATTAGCATTTCAGTATATTCATATCATTGAGTAATTGTGTGATTTTATGGAATTGAATCTCTTAATTGTTAATACTTTTATAACATAATTTAAGTTAATGGTGCGGTGTTAGTGCAAACTACAACTGTCATCTGTCAAAAGAAGGTATTAATATGTGGAAGAAGTTTTTTTGAGTGTTACGTGTTTGTTGATTGGTGAAAATTTAGTTATTTACTAGAATCTTCTGCATATCAACGACATGCTGTCTACCGGCAATGTTCATTGTTATGCAGACGATAGCACTTTACATGGGAGTTGTCATGGACATCCTGCGGCCAAGCAGTCAGATATCGCAGAGAAAAGGCAGTTTCTTGTCACTCAGCTTGACAGGATCCTGAATCACATTTCTCAATGGGGCTCTGAGAACCTGGTTGAGTTCAATGCCAAGAAAACGCAGGCATGTACGTTTACAGCAAAAGTATCTTCTTTCCTTCCCCTCCCCACTCTTCAGAGCACGCCACTGCCACTGCAGGACAATCTCAATATCCTAGGTATGGATGTTCGCTGCAACCTGAATAACAAAAATTACATCGAAAGTATCATCAAAACAGCCTCACGAAAACTCGGAGTCCTGAACAGAGTGAGACGATTTTTCACGCCGGAGCAGCGGTGTCTTCTATACAAGACACAAATTCGCTCCTGTGTGGAATACTGCTCGCATCTCTGGGATGGTTCAGCAAGGTACTTACTAGATGCTCTCGACAGGTTGCAGCGACGTGCGGTCCGCATCATTGGGAATCCCGAGGTCACGGACACCCTAGATCCTTTACAGATGCGTAGAGATGTTGCGTCCATGGCTGTATTTTACCGTCTGTACCATGGGGAGTGTTCTGATGAGCTCTTCCAATTAGTCCCACCCTCCCCTTTCCAACTCAGGACAACACGTGCAGGTCTTAGACGTCATCCGCACACGGTGCACAACATCCGATCAAGAACCAAGCGGTTCGGAGACTCTTTCCTCTGTCGCACCATTAAGGCCTGGAATTCATTACCAGCTCACGTGTTTCCTTCTTCCTACAGTCCCGGGTCCTTTAAGCGGGGCGTGAAAAAGCATATGATGAGACCGTTTGTCACACGGTATGTGTAAGTAACGGTGACCCTCTTTTCTGGGACTTTGCCTTCAGCTTACCATCAGGCAAGGCGAAGTCTAATTGACGTATCCTATATAAAAAAAAGAAAAAGAAGGCCATAAATAGGCCTCTCCTGGTGAGACGAAAAAAAAGATCAGATCTCACGGAATTACGTTCGACGAAGGTCGTAAATCTGTTATTTCTTTGCCTGATATTCTCTGGAAGATTTTTTGTACTTACCTACATATTACTACAATATCAGAGTGATAATTAGTAATATATCCCGGACTTCTCTGGGGTCTACTGGTACCGTTGGAGACGAATACTTGATCCATCCGCAAAGTGCGGTACCCTCTGTTTGGGTTTCTGGTCGCATAAACAAGCGGAGTTCCTTGGCTTGGGACTCGTGGCGCAGTACGGGAGGCGGTGAGCAGCAATCGGAGTTCCTAGTCTTGGGACTCGTGTTGCAGTACGGGAACCGGTGAGCAGGTCCCGTTTACGCAAGCCGATAACCTGTGCTGAGGATACGCGAAGGTCCACCGAAAGGTCACGTATTCATTCCTCTAATTATCTTTTTATGTACTTATCTTGATATTTTATTGTAACTGTAACAAGATCAGCTGTGCGTGCTACGAGGGATGCGCACAAGCACACTACATATTCTATTGTACCTACCTACTTACCTATCTGTAAATTCTGTGTTTTTTTGTTCAAATATATGTTTGTATTGCCTAAGGTCGACACTTAGAATCTCAGTTCCTCAGCTCTTACCTGGGCGAACCGGTGGAGTAGCCAGGGGAAGCTTCCCGGTTACAAAATTGGCGCCCAACGTGGGGCAGGTCTAGAAATCTCAGGTCACTCACTGCGATTTCTCTTTGCTAACTGTGTGTGCGTAGAAAGACGCCTTTAATGAAATTGAACCCACTATCCGTCTGATACTCTCCAAGACGCTAATTGGTAGTGCTTGTGCGGCTAAGCACGTAATTAATTTCCTTGCGATTTACACCAAATAGCAAGGAAACGGGTCCAATTTTTTTTTCAAGATTTAAATAGCTGATTATCTCTTGGTTTTTGGTTGGTCTCGGCTATGTCTCAACTTAGTTTGTCCCTAATTAAATTTAAATTAATTTCATTCATATGTTTGATCAAATTTAATGACATTATTTTTCCAGAATTTGCACTGTTCAACTTGTCGGCATTTTCTGTGAAGTGCCGATAACTATATTGGTAAAACTCTGTATAATTTTCATTCGGAATTACCAAATTTTTTTGTGAATTTCGGAACGGTCTGGAAGTCGGTACTTATACCTGCTAACTTACATTTAATACTCTCTGATTAACTCTTAGATTTTTATAATATCATCACCTAGGAGCTTGTACCTACACATACGGTTCAAGTATTTCGTTCTCTGTGTAATTTTTTATATTATTAGTGTAATATAAATACTATATGACGTAAAGATTTTACGATAAGTTTTAAAGTTTGTAATCAAGTAGAAACTAAGATTGATACATATTCAACAATAGTAGGTACATTAATTTTGTTTTTTGGAAATCTATAAATGTAGTTTTGTTTCTTTCTAAGAATAAGCGGGATTCGCTATCCCCCGTATTTAAAGTACTTTCCCTCCAAAACCACGACATCCTATCATCATCACATCATTCTCATGCAAGAACCAATTGAAGGGTAAAGGTAACAAGCCGTTATTATTTAGTTTACAATAGTAGTATTAGTAGTAAATTTTGGTCACTTTATACGGTACTTTCATATTGTTCTATTCTAATTAATGGCTGCTCAATTCATAAAAATAAATTCTTAAAAATTATGACAACATAAATGCAAAAATTATATCTATATAAAATAAATCTGTTGGTCATTACAAAAGTATTATGAGTTGGTAAGGGTTAAATTCTATCGCCGTCGCTTATTTTCACGTGCCGCATCGAATCCCATCGCAAAAAGCTCACGTAGGACAATGCCTTAGTTACGAAATAGGCCGTTGGCAATATGCGCCTTCGGCTGCTTATATAAAAAAGCTTACCAGAGAAAAAACTTAAATGGCTGTTTGTGCGCCTAATTTCGATAACCTATAGCATTCCTTCGCCGTCACTGTATAATCATCATCATTACAGACCGCTGTCTGTAATGATGATGATTATTTAGCG
This sequence comes from Eilema griseolum, assembly GCA_963662185.1. NCBI lineage: Eukaryota > Metazoa > Arthropoda > Insecta > Lepidoptera > Erebidae > Eilema > Eilema griseolum. The sequence goes on along the minus strand of OY759230.1, from coordinate 20,190,503 downwards.
ACGCAATTAAATAAGCAAAGAAATAAGCAATTGGGACGGAACGCTTTCCGTCCCAATTGCTTATTTACGTTCCGTTATATAGTAACAAACATCCATTGTGTCCATAGACACACTTTCATAGCCCACGTTAACCACTTTCCATGAGGTTGAGCTTGATACCACTTAGGCAACTGGTAAAAAAATATCCATCCATCTCTACAAACTTAGTTATTCATAATATTGGTAGGATATAGCAAGTAGAATAAATGCTTGAAAAGTTACACACGGCCAAATAAAGAGGTGTATCTTTACATAATATAAAGGAAATATGAAAGATTATACTTCTTTCCTTGACCGTATGTACATATCTAAGACTTGCTAAGTTAAGATGGAACCATAACGTTAAATACATGAAATTTTGTTACAATTTAATCAAGTAAGATTTCGAAGGATGTTTCGAGATTGGAACACTCCGGAATCGAACACAGGAAATTAACTGGAAGCTCGGTGCTAATCTTAGGACGGAATATACGGGCTGAGGACCGATGTCGTCTTCTTTAATTACAGCAAATCCAACGCAACGGTTGATTAAACTATTTCCGAAGAAATTAAGTGAACCGACGGAGTTACGCCTCACAAAATGGAACTCAATAAACTTGTAGATGGCTCTATTGCGAGCTATAGAAACCTGTTAATGACATTCTAGTTATTACAGTTCTTTATTAAAAGTATCCCGGTTCATTTTAGATCGTCTGGATGGCGACATACTCGTACATAATAGAGAAGTCAATCTGTATCCGTGAGGGGCAAATAGTCTACGCTGGACATTGCAGTATCCAGTTTGAGTTATAACTCGAACTGGATATCTAGAGGGCTTTTCAGGTATGACGGAAATTAACACTATCATCAGATAGTGTTAAATTCTATTACACCTGGTACTGTTCTGGCAGCCGCCCATCATATCAATGGGACATGGCACAGCTGCCAGAATGCACGGCTTCCAAGGATCGTGGCGTGAAGTTTGATAACCAATAACCTTGTCCAAGAACCGACGTATATGCAAATAGACATTTCACATTTGCAAATATAGTATTAACAGCATATTTAAACAAATAAACAAACTCTGTAACTTTAGGTAATATCTATATAATTGGGTATTTGACAATTTTCTCGTAAAGCTTTATTAATTAGAAAAAACACATTTCCACTTTGTTCGCTTAAAAAGTGCGCGAAAACTGGTTGGTCACGAGACATTCTTCGCGTGACGTCATTAAAAAATATCTACGAAGAAACCAACCAACAAAAGTTTCTGTTACGCTAAGCAAAAATTTTATAGTTACGTCACGCGAACCGTCAACAGATTTTTTGCGTTTTGTTTCATGTGAAATACAGATAAAAAATCTCAATTTTATTTTGTAAAAATAAAATATTTTCATTTATCTTTTTGTGATATACATTTTTATAGTTCTTATTTACATATAAGCTATCATATCCAATACATTTCATATATTTTTGTAATAGTCCTGTTGAAATACCCAATTATATAAAAACATTTGTCCTGAATGACTTTCTTTATTTCTTTTTTACGTGCGAAAAATCTCACTGATACCCTCCCGTCGTCGGTGCCGGTGGGGAGAGGTTATTTCGAATTCGAAGCGACTAAATCGCACGGCGCCTGTGGATCGTTTTTGATTGACGGAGGTGAGGTTATCCCTCGCACCCCAGCCGACCCAGGGCCAGCTCCCTGGATCTGGCCCTCCTCGGGTGTCCTGAATGACTGAGGTATCAACGCACATCCTAAACCGCTGATTGCAGTGAGCTGAAACTTGGAGGGTGCGTTCTTTGTATGACGTAGGCATTCAATTAGAAAGGATTTGCCAAATTTTGCCCCCCTTTTTCACCACCTACCCGTAAGGTGAACCTCCTCAACGGGTAGGTGGTGCAAAAGGGGGGCAAAGTTTGTATGGGAAAACTTGATTCCTTGGTCCAATCTACTTCAAATTTTGCATAAACTATTTTGGATAAAGTTGATAGAAAATTTATGAATCATTATACAGAATTTCATTTCTTCAGTGATCTATTCTTGCTTGGGAAGACTCACCGTCAACGCACCGACGCGGGCCAACGCACGCCCAGAAGCTACAGCGGTTTTTCTGCCTTTGTTGCAACTAAGGATGGCCATTCATGGGAAGTCGTTGTTCTGACATCAGCTTGCGTCTCCCCACAGACGAGACTACGGCTCAGCGGGTATTGTGAGCTGCGATGTCAGGTCATACCTCTCTTGTCTTTAGGCAACGAGTCATTCTCCGGCAGGTTTCATTCAGTGCTACATCCACTAGCATGGGTGGATCATCATCATAGCGGACATGTATATTCACCTGCAGAATAACACAGGGCCCACCCTGTTGTTCGCAGCACATCTCTGTGCTGGTCAGCTTTTTAAGAATGTTATACCTACTGCTTGACATTTTCGTAGTTCTTCTTAAACTTCTTACTCTCAGATATTTGGGGTACATACAGTGGTCAATAATGAATTCAGCTTTTGGTTGGCAGAATTATTAGCATTTCCATTACCTAGACTGCAACATATCTTCACACATTTTAAAATGTATCCTTTATATCTTCTCATTAGACTTTGTATGACATTCAGATCAACATGTATGTATTTTTAATAAATTCAGGCAATCAATTGACTGTACTCCAGTTTTTTATTAACTTTTATTAATTTACATTCAATACCGTAAGCAAAATTTCTTCACAATATAAATAATTTAAAATAGGTACAACGAGTTAACTATATACAGAGGTTTGAGTTACAGAAGTGAACATACCGTACTCTACTCCGAACTTAACGTTGATGAAGTCGCGGGCAAAAGCTAGTTAGTATATAAACTCGTCGATAGATTGCAATCGTAGAAAGCGGGACGGTTGGCCGCCTTACGTTTCCGGTCTGTAAGGAAAGTGTAAAAGAGCGAGCCTCCTCACGGCAGCAGGAATACAATACAAATACAACAAATATGTAGGTACTACGAGCTTAGCTACGATTCAGTTAATAAGGGAAATTTAAGAAAACAATAATAAAGATGTGCAGAAATAAATTATACATGCGAAAAAGACAATATTTTGTATATTTAAGAGGGAGTTCTTGAATAAGGTAAACTATATTAGTTTTCAGTAATGAATTCATCATCATTATCATCATGTCAGCCACATATAGTCCACTGCTGAACATAGGCCTCTCCCACAGACTTCCAGTATGACCGATCTAAAGCAGCCCGCATCCAGTGCTTCCCGGCGACCTTCATGAGGTCGTCCTTCCACGAGTATGGCAAAACCTCCAAATGGACACAAAGAAAAAGTAATGAATTATTGAGACACAATGCCATTGTTGAATTTCAGCTGTTCCACATATTCAACAATTAATATTATTATAATTTTTGACAATCGTGGTATGACTAAGAGCGTATTCCCATTAACATCATATTCACTATCATATTTACTGGTGGTAGAAACTTGGTGGCACAAATTTGTCTCAAGTTTCGACCGGGTAGGTACCACCGTGCACTGTTGCGAAAAACCCTCCATAGCAATTCAATCTCGGTTGGATTGTGTTCAGGGGTCAGCATGTGCATTGCCGGGCAGAGGTGGTGGTTGTCGCAGCACTAGTGGGACCAGTGGGTCTTGGCGTAGTCTAGTGGGGATGGTGCGGGGCGATGCGCCGAACAGGGAGACCTGTAGAAACGGTGGTGCCGCTGGCCGCCCGCGGTATAGTACAGGGGCCCAACTAGGGTTAACCACCTTGGGAGGCTGCCTCACCAGGCCGCGCATAATCCCGATATGGTTCGTCGTGCCGGTTGGTGACCGGATTTGGGAGCCCGGCGACCATACTCGGGGGGGTACGGGGGCCCTTCCGTTCGGCGCGTCGGCTCTCGCCATGCCTCACATTCATAGATAAAACCAATATCCCGCGCTTTGTCACACGGTGCTGCGGCGGCAATCACTTCTTTTTTCACGCCTTCTCCCACCCAAACTCATGGCAGCGCAATTTACAGAAAAAGGTAACACAGCGGCTCGTCACACTCCCAAAAGCTTGCTATTTGAGGTGGAGTCCACTAACATCTGTGGGCTCCATGCAAACCTCAACGCCGTCCACCAACACCTAGAGACGGCGAAACCTGCCATGTTTTTTCTAACGGAGACGCAAATACACCGCCCTGACGACACGACCTACTTGCTCTACCCTGGCTATGTTCTTGAGGAAAGTTTTCGTGCAAAAGCCGGGGTGTGCGTGTTTGTTAGGGCGGATGTTTGTTGTCGCCGTTTGCGCTGCCTAGAGGACCCATCCTTCTCCGTCCTTTGGGTACACGTAGACCATGGCCCTACGAGTCAAATCTATGTGTGCCTCTACCGTTCCCATACAGGAGATGCTGAGACAACTCGACTCTTTGAATATCTGAGTCAGGCGGCAGATGATGCGCAGGAGCGATTTCCGAATGCCGAAATGGTATTTTTGGGGGATTTTAACGCCCACCACGAGATCTGGTTGGGCTCCTCCAAAACAGACCATGCGGGAAGAGCCGCCCACGCATTTGCTCTGGCGCACGGCCTGACCCAATTGGTGCACGAGGTCACTAGGATACCAAGAAGGTCGGGCCAAGCACCTTCTCTGCTAGACCTTCTGCTGACGAGTGATCCGGACCGGTACAGTGTATCGGTGCGAGCCGCGTTAGGCAACTCTGACCACTGCCTGGTCTGTTCCACGGTGCCTATTATGGCGCCTCCACGACCAGTGCGGGGGAAGCGGCGTCTCTGGCGCTACTCGTCAGCGGACTGGGATGGACTTCGTGACTATTTTGCGTCCATCCCGTGGGTTGAGCGCTGCTTTGAAGGTAAGAACCCATCGGATTGTGCTACTGCTGTCGCCGGTGAGATCGGTCTGGGTATGGAATACTATATCTCATACACCGATGTCACCGGTGACCGCGGGGTGCGCCCTTGGTTCGGGCGCGAGTGCGCGGAAGCTGTTGAACAAAAACAGTCTGCGTACCGCGCTTGGGTAAGGGCGCGCGCCACGCGCCATCCCAATCTGGGCCACTTCAAGGCGGCGTACAACAGAGCCACAAAGGTCTGTAGAAGGGCCTATGTCAGAGCGGATGCCCTGCGCATAGCGCGGCTTGGTCAAGAGCTAGTGATGCATCCCACGGGAAGCCGTGGCTACTGGCGACTGGCTAAAGCCGTGCAAGCCAACTTCTGTCAGCCTTCGCTGCCTCCGCTGCGTAACCCTGATGGATCCCTGGCCCATGAACCGCAAGAGAAGGCAAATCTGCTGGCTAATCTCTTTGCGGCCAACTCCCGAATCGATGATTGTGGTACCCAGCCACCAACACTACCCGCCAGTGACCACGCGATGCCTGATATCCATATCAGGCAACGCGATGTCCGTGCAGTGCTGCAATCACTCGATGTCCGGAAAGCCAGTGGTCCGGATGGTATTCCAGCGGTAGTTTTGAAAAAATGTGCAGCGGAGTTGTCTCCAATGCTTACGCGCCTGTACCGGCTATCCTACAGTTCGGGTACAGTGCCTTTGCCTTGGAAGGAGGCGAATGTTCAGCCGATTCCCAAGAAGGGGGATCGCTCGGAGCCAGCCAACTATCGACCCATAGCCGTCACCTCAGTGCTGTGCAAAGTGTTCGAGCACATAATTAACAAACAGCTCATGCGGCACCTAGAGGATCACTCCTTAATTAATGACCGGCAATATGGCTTCAGACCGAAACGGTCAACGGGTGATCTTCTAGCATACGTTACCCATCTTTGGGGTGAGGCTATGGACAAGCACGGCGAGTCACTGGCAATTAGTCTTGACATCGCCAAAGCTTTCGATAGAGTCTGGCACAAATCGCTTCTTTCTAAGCTACCTGCCTTTGGTCTGCCTTCTGGGCTGTGCAACTGGGTTGCTAGCTTCCTGCAGGGGCGCCGTATTCGCGTCCTTTGTGACGGACGAGCTTCGGAGTTTCTGCAGGTTAATGCTGGCGTGCCCCAGGGGTCCGTCTTATCACCCACTCTCTTTCTTCTGCATATCAACGACATGCTGTCTACCGGCAATGTTCATTGTTATGCAGACGATAGCACTTTACATGGGAGTTATCATGGACATCCAGCGGCCAAGCAGTCAGATATCGCAGAGAAAAGGCAGCTTCTTGTCACTGAGCTTGACGGGGTCCTGAATCACATTTCTCAATGGGGCTCTGAGAACCTGGTTGAGTTCAATGCCAAGAAGACGCAGGCATGTGCGTTTACAGCAAAAGTATCTTCTTTCCTTCCCCTCCCCACTCTTCAGAGCACGCCACTGCCGCTGCAGGACAATCTCAATATCCTAGGTATGGATGTTCGCTGCAACCTGAATAACAAAAACTACATCGAAAGCATCATCAAAACAGCCTCACGAAAACTCGGAGTCCTGAACAGAGTGAGACGATTTTTCACGCCGGAGCAGCGGTGTCTTCTATACAAGACACAAATTCGCTCCTGTGTGGAGTACTGCTCGCATCTCTGGGATGGTTCAGCAAAGTACTTACTAGATGCTCTCGACAGGTTGCAGCGACGTGCGATCCGCATCATTGGGAATCCCGAGATCACGAACACCCTAGAACCTTTACAGCTGCGTAGAGATGTTGCGTCCATGGCTGTATTTTACCGTCTGTACCATGGGGAGTGTTCTGATGAGCTCTTCCAATTAGTCCCACCCTCCCCTTTCCTACACAGGACAACGCGTGCAGGTCTTAGATGTCATCCGCACACGGTGCAAAACATCCGATCAAGAACCAAGCGGTTCGGAGACTCTTTCCTCTGTCGCACCATTAAGGCCTGGAATTCATTACCAGCTTACGTGTTTCCTTCTTCCTACAGTCCCGGGTCCTTTAAGCGGGGCGTGAAAAAGCATATGATAAGGCCGTCAAGCTGAGTGTCACCATTGTCACACGGTATGTGTAAGTAATGGTGACCCTCTTTTCTGGGATTTTGCCTTCAGCTTACCATCAGACAAGGCGAAGTCCAATTGACGTGTCCTATATAAAAAAAAAAAAAAAAAAAAAAATATATATACGATAGTCGACGTAAAATGTATGAAATATGTATCTGTTTGTCACATTGTCCGTCCCGATATCGGATATCAGAGCTGACACTGCTGTGTTCATCCGATATCGGATATCAATATCAATCAGTCACCACAACAGCTAAATAATAAAAATAAGCAAATATCATGTCATATTCAATGGTAGAGATTTCTAAGGAGTCTATGGTTGAGGTTTATGGAATTTTTTGAGTCTATGTTATCGAGCATATGGACGTATCCTTGACGTATCGGACCGATTTTATCGGATATATATGTGAAATCAGCACATGGCTATCGGATATCGTCGTACGACACCGATATTGGCCCGTACAGTGTGAAAACTCACCGACAGAGGGCTTTAACATTTTTAATCTCTTCATACTGAAGTACACCTAAATATTAAAATTTAATTTTACTTCAAAGGGCCCGTACACAAAACGTAACGTTGCATAATTATTATTCATCTACAAAGTATAAACGAACATGATTGGTTACTTCCTTAGGAAGTGGAACAGTATTAAAAACAATAAAATTTAGATTTTCTATGTTTATGTTTTTGTTAGTTTTGAGCAAAATACAGCCATAAATACGTTTTTTTTATCTACATTTATGGACATAATATGGGTCGTAATCATGTTTTCGTGCGTACGAATGGGCACGTAAAAATAGAATGAGAGAGTTAATAATGCTATTATTACTATAATCATAGTCACGGCTGAAAGGGGTCACACATACGATCTTTAGGGCCCAAGCCAACCACACTTGCTTCCTTTTATCTTCTTCTTTCCAAAGACTTACTAACGGCCTATGTGACGTAGTGGTAGAACGTTCGACTGATACGCAGGAGGCGCAGGTCCGATTCCCGCTCAGTGCAAATATTTGTATGCATGAATATGTATATTTGCATTGATCTGGGTGTATAGTATGTATGCATTTACGAAAAAAAAACAGAAACTGAATATGTTTATCCGCATTCTGTATTCGATTACACAAGTTAGTTAAGCTATGCTTACCATGGATCTAGATAGCGTTGTGTAGAATGTTGTGGAATATTATAAAAAAAAGAATGAACGAAACTCTTTTACTACTGTAGGGCGAATATAGAGCTCCAAAGTGCAAGTTTCGAAAGCAACGACGATGTAAAAACTATTCATTGTCATTAGTCATAAATATAACTATGCAAGCCTTATATTATAGTAAAGGCATCGTGGTAAGATGCTGATAAACTTGAGCATACCCTTATAATGAGCAATCTTGCCAATGTTACATTACAGAAAAATAAATGAGAGCGTTTTAACGAGCATTCCATCGAAATTTCAGGCAAGCACAATCGCGATAAGACAGTAGATTTGCGACAAGAACGTTCGCTAGAAAGATAATTACAATATTCGTAGTTTCGTACCGATGTTTGACGCTATGCTTGGCCTGGTTCTTTGTTCAGTTCAACAAATATAAAAATGGTGAATGGTCGATCTTCTAGTACAAGTGGATGTTCAAAACATTTTGGGTTATCAATCACAGACAAATTTTTTCTCACTGGATACTCTATTATTAAGTTATAATAAATTATATTACGGTTTTGTTCATAGGTAAACCAGTAAATAAAACTAATACTGGGTAGTTACCCAGTACCCAGTACTTTTCTCACGATAAAAGTATTAAAAACTTTTATTTTTTATCAGCATTACCAATCATGTTGATAAATCCTGCCTACAAACACTTATACCTACTTATACAAATAAATTCTGTGCTACCAAGTACTATAGTACTTCCTTACGTAATATAAAATATAAATGTTCGTATAATCAGATTAAACATCATGTGCTGCGTACCAAAATGAGTACTTTTGATCGTATCGAAACCGATATCAAACATTTATATTTTATTACGTAAGAAGGTATTTAGTAGGCAGGTAAGCTAAATGAGGAAAGAAGTGGAATGGTGTGGACTATTTTATTTATTCCAAACTAACTGATACATTATACTCGTTAACGGTAACGTTGAACATATTCTGAATATTAATATTGACGTATTGCATCATCGTGAACACGTGTAAAACACACACACGCGATCGTCGTTTTCTCGACGACTCTCTAGTGTAGTGTCAGTAGGCGGACTCGACGTCCGAAGAGCGCATCGACGCCGTTGTCGTTATCGTAGTTGTATTGTAAAAATGCATCCATGGGATAAAAAGTGAAAGCCTAAACACTACATGTTATACCAGACTATAATATCTGAATCAAAATCAGCTAGACCCGTTCAACCGTTAAAACGTCATTAGATCCCTAACATACAAACATCTTCACAAACTTTCACGTTTATAATGTTGGTAGGATTAGTAAAATTTTTCATGGTTATACATATATTTTCTTGTTCTACACAGTTGACAGACGAGATTACGCTTACGTGTAAACGTTGGCAGATGGGACTCTGAGACGAACCTCTGGGGGTAACTAGGAAAATTGCTAGAAGGATTAAGATGATGATCTACCTTCATGTTCCATAGGACGGTGAGATTTTTACCATCTACAGGTCCAAAGTTTTTATCACTTTTAACTTTAATGTTCATAAAGCGGTTCTTGGTATTAAAAAGTATCCCTTGGCTAAATTAAATCTGCTTCTTAATAACCGTCACGTCTTTCGTAAAATTTGCATATAAATCCTTTACGAATAGTGTAAGTTTATGGTGGAGGAGAATATGCTCCTGCTTATCAATAACACGTGATCACTCCGTCTTATCCATCACTGCAGGTATAACGCAATTTAACAAGCTACTTCAATTTATAACGTGATATAAAACCAAGGAAGCGGCAACAGGGAGATCTTGGTGGGAGTCCCGAAGATCTCAACAATGATATCGCATATTCTCAAAACGATAAATCGTTATAGGAATATAATATTGATATTTAAGCATTCGCGTTCTACGATTTACCATAATATAGCGAGTACGTCAGGTAATTTATAACCATTCCTACATTATCATGATCAAATTAATTCCTGCTAACATTACTGTTATAAAAAATAGGTACACGAGTACTTAAGTATACATTTCAAACTACAGTACTTACATATACCTAATTGAAAGGGTTATGATTATGACGCAAGTACGACTACAACGATAAATTTTAATTTATTTAGTCGAAATAGCCTTCTACTGAAAGAATTATTCTCTGTACCTACCTTATATATCTGTGAAGGAAATTTCCAGCATTATTCTTTCTACCTCTGAAATCAAGATATGTACGAATAATTAATAAGTATACTTATAAGTTTTTCATGCCGAAGGTCCGTTAGGTCAAATTACCTAAAACCCATTATACAAACACGCAAGGCGTAATGCTTTGCTGTGTTTAACTTAGCACAAGAAACTGTAACAGCCCTACACCCCTACATCAAATGAAGTTCGAACGATCTCTTTGAATTTACGAAATTTAAATTAATTTAGCTATAATACTATTTTTACTAGCCAGTCTTATGAAAAATATCTTAGCAGTAACAAGTATTTATTTGGTTTTGAGATATTGATCAGATCAAAACCTTGTCGAAGTGAACTGGCTCCTTTTTTGGGTGCAACGGGACTAATTTTGTTTTATTTGTTGTGTTTATTGTTTTTAATGTGTTTTAGTACCTAAGTATTTATTAGTCGATGTTGTATCGAAATAAAAAGGTTTTTCTTTCTTTCTTTCTTCTTTCTTTCTTCTTAAGTGCATCCAAAGCAACGAATACCAAAATATTTTAGAATACTGTGGAGAGTGGAGACACAACAATGAAAAGTACAGATAAAAATGAAGGCTCTTTGAGACTGCGACAAAAATAATACTTAAAATTACCATCATCACCAATTTCGCGCTAGTCTCGATGAAGACCGACATAACCAACCCCGCTGGCTACGGCGTGGTTGATTAAGTTCCTGGGGATTTCCGCATTAATAAGAAAGTCCCAGTCGTATCCGAGGCTCAAACCTCGGAGTACAGTTCGTAAGGTCTTGATAATCTATAGTGGTGTGATTAGTGGCACTCGTAGCCTGGTAGTTGAAGCAACGGGGCTTTACCAACTACATATGTAGGTATAACACTGAATTGACCAGTGGATATGAGAGGAAATTTCAGCTTTCGCAGAAAGACAATTCGTGTCGTTGTAAGAAGTCTAATTTTAAGAACTATACTGAAGTTAATTTAAAGAATATTATGTTAATATGTTTTTGTGAGTTTATTATTAAGTTAAAATAAATAAGTTTAATTGACAACTGAAATCAATCAATCGATCAAAATTAGCCCACTGCAGTCCACTGCTGGACGTAGGCCTCTCCCAATGTGCGCCATTTCGTCATTTTGACATCAGTTAAAAGAGTTCTAATCTGATATGTTTGCAAATGATTTCTTAGTGAAACAGTGTGACGCAGTGTAATGATTTATTTAATAGATCTAAGAGTAGTTTATGATAGTACTAGTTATATTTAGTTCTGTGTGGTGCTTGAATTCTGAACACTTAATGCAATGGAAGTTGCGAAGTAAACACATAAACCACTACACCATATATGCATTCAAGTGCCACCGAAATCATAAATATGCGATTTCAAAAGCGATAAAAGAAAATTAAAATTGTAGATTGCCGTATAAATTTATATAGTTCACTGGTTTCATAACAATTCAAGTACATAATTTTTTCATGAGGTTTTCGATTCAGCGCTGCTGATAATGTCGAGGCTCGTGATATTTCTCACAGGTAAGATTTAAAATACATGTACATATTTTTTAAACCAAATCATTAAAACTGTTATGAAAGGTTCCAATCAATATTTCTTGAAAATTTACAGTTGTTATATCGGCAATTGTGTCAAAAAATGGGGCAAGCGCAAAGAATATTCCAGAAATAAATGTAGATATAGATTTAGGAAAAATTTTGGAACTCGTACAGCAGCAACGAATTCGTAATAGTAGAATAATTGATAGTTCAGGTTCGAGTTCTTCTTCTGAAAGCGATTCCTCTGACGATGATTCAGCTTCACGCACTTCTAAATCAGAAAAAGAAGAACTTTTATATGGTCTGCTCAAGGAAGCTTTTAAATACGACCCAAATGTTATAACAGACGATCGAGATCGTAAGAGTCACAGAGATAGGTCGAGTAAAGTGAAAAGAGTTCAAATACATGATAATAAATCTGGATACGAGTATATTATGGATCAAATTTTAAATGGTTTCCCCAATAGCCAGTTACCAAATAGGGCTTCGCCCAAATCATATTCTCGTCCACGCCCTAAACCAGCGAAAAAGCGTTTGAGTCCTAACCGTTTGCTGTGGAACGATAATAATAAGAAAGCTGATCTTGATGATTATGCAAAAGTTTATATAATGTTAACGCCCAAGGCAGTACAGCAAACCAAATCAAGAACCACCATAAATGACTTGTAAGTATTTAAATTTCGAAATTTACAATTCCTTCTTCCTATAATACCGGGTCTTTTAAGCGGGGTGTGAAAAAGCACCTGACAAACTTGTGGGCCAACTTGTAAAGTTGTAACATTGTTGCTGCCTGTAATGGTGACTCTCTTTCCTGAGACTTTGCCTTGAGCTTACCATCAGGCAAGGTGAAGTTGACTTATCCAATATAAGCCGGATACACCCGTGGCATAGCCGCAATTTATTATACACATATATAATATATATGTATATTTATTAAATTTAGAATTTGTTCACAAATTATAATTTCTGCTCTGCTCCCTTGGGGAATGTCTTGAAAAACGGATTACTCAACTCTTGATGATTTTTTCAATGCAAACCAGTCATTTCTGAGATTAGATCATTCACACAACCAAATAAATAAACAATCTTTTCAGCTTTATAGGACCTATAAAGTGCCTATAAAGATTTATTTATTATAATTATAGACGTGTATAGTTAATTTTATGTACCGGCTGCAGATTATCAAAGATATTATCTTTGTCTTCGGGTGCAAACCGTGCAAATCAGCGAGCACCTCAAAAACAAATACGTTATAAAGGATTCGCCATACGCAACCAGGGTTCTAGAAGGCGAGGATCTAGAGAAAGTAAGTATGGCGATAAACTTGAACGTACTTGTCCAAATATCATTGCTCCCACTTACCATTAGATGACAGTGACTATCTGCAGTTATGTAACTTGTTATCCTTAATTCTAGCGTTAATTCCAGTCGCATCTTTCACCTCGGAGTTTGGGGTCCGCTGTATCAGTTTTAACTACGGATTTGGTAGAACTTCGATATTTTCAGTGAAGCGACTGCTATCTGACCTCCACAACCCAAACGCAATATCGAAGTATTGCACATAGACCAGTTGTTGGACTTTTTTAGGACTCGAACTACCGACTGTCATATATGTTGGTATGGCAACCGGGACTGACGGCTGAACGTGCTCTCCGAGGTACGACCAGACCAATGCAAATACCCATATTCATGTATGCTAATGTTAGCACTGAGCGGGGATCGAACCGGCGTCTCTTGCATAGCGGCCGCGTTCACTACCGCCACGCCACAAAGGTCATTTTATATTATTATACCTCATCTCATAAACTCACGCCTATATCCCCGAAGGGGTAGGCAGAGGTGCTACTAGCACCCACATTTCGCCAGTTTATGTTTAGGTCCCAATGTAATAAGTGGCGAGCCTATTGCCATTAACCAGGCACTTGTAAACCTGCGATAAATACACACATAACTTCGAAAAGCATCGAAAAGTCATTGGTGTGTGCCATGGTAAAACCTGGGATTGAACCCGAAACTTTGTTTCAGCAGTCCATTACCCATACCACTAGGCTACCGCGGCTATTTACCTGCCCAGATATTTTTATAGTAACTATATAACTCACCAATCTCAACCCCTTACAGTCTAACTGCGAAGTGGCGGAACTTTGATATTTTCCATCAGACGTCCAAAATTCATAGGTGATATCAAAGTTCTGAGGGTAGACCAGTTATCAGCTATTTAAAAGGCTCCGACTACCCATAATAACTACCTTGTTTTATCGTGTGAAAAGTCCCCACTGATATCACCCTCACCGGAGCCGGTGGGGGAGGTTATGTCGGACTTGATCCGACTAAAACGCACGCCGTCTGTGTGGGCCTCAGGTTGCCGGAGGTAAGATTATCTGAGACATATCCCTCGCATCTTGGCCGGCCAAGGGTCATCTCTTTTGAGCTGGCCTCTCCATGCCTCTCAAGATGGCTAGATGGCTTCGGGTGTGGGAATCATGGAGTCTTCATCCAGTCCCCAGGTATGGGAGTGGATGGGGACCCGTATCGCATGGTTATTTCCCAATCCAACCCAAATAGTCCCCGAAGCACCCGTGACCAGTGACAACCTACGTCAGCTGGTACGAAAGGCTGCCGTGTGGCCTTTCCAGTCAATCCCCATGATGGGTCTTACCGCCGCTATTACGGCGTTCCCTGCGCATTAAGTCGTCGCTCTAACTCCTCCACCATATCCCTGTAGAGATGGGATCTCACGGCCTGAATTTCTTCAGGCTCGGATTCGTATCCCCGTTCCCGCACCGCCTTTCGGTAACGTTATAGCACCGAAAGGGCATAGGGTACAGGGTGCACGAATGCAGTCTTCCACGAGGCCGGGACCTGCCTCGCGGAGTATGAGAGTGCGAAAAGGCGTGTAAGTACAGGGCACAGCTCGGGGGCACAGTGCTTAAGCACCATCGCCGGTATACCGTCGGGCCCACTCGACTTCCGAGCATCTAGGGACTTAAGCTCGCGCCGGACCAAATTCGCGGCAGCAAATATCATCCCGGACGTACAAGCATACCCCGGTGCGACTCATAAAGTTATGCTCGAGTTTGTACCCGGGGTACATTAGGTAGACTGTATCGGCCGGGCATGATATTTGCGTCTCCGCCAGAAAAAGCAAGGTAGGCTGCGCGGTCTCTAAGTGGAGATGGACCGCGTTAAGGTTGGAGTGTAGGCCCCTGATGTTGCAGAAATCCACATTCACTGTGGATGATGGTGCCGCTGTGGTAACGTTTCTCTTGCTTTTATTACTTTTCATGTTTGAGATGGGGGGAAGGGGGGGGGGATGAAGGTAAAAAGAGATTCTGTGCCTCCAGTGTAGAAGACAAAGCAAGGCGTCCTACCCCCACAGACAAGTTGGGGTTGTGTGACTGGCTGGCGCGATGGGCGGAAGGGCCCCCGGTCCCCTCGCAGATACTGAAGCCAAGTCCACTCCGGTCTCCTCCTCCGGCACGGCTACAGCACCGGGAACTTTACACAGGCTGCTGGTTCAGCCTCCTGGGGCGGAGATTAAGTAATCCCTAGGTTCGGGAAAACGTACAGCCTGCGGGCGGCCAGCGGATAACCGTTTCACCGGGTCTCCCTGACCACCGCGCCATCATTTCACGCCCCCACCAGTCAGTGGGGTCAATTTAAGCCTTTGGTCTTTCTACTGACAGCACAGAACCTCTCCAGTGAGCTCTGGCTACCCTACTCACGGCCGGGAACACAACACAAGGTTATTATAACCGGGGTATTCTGTAGGGCGGAGGTACTTACCCAGACGGACTGCTCAATTTTGGACGGGAGATACCGTCATGTCCTACCTCCAATATGGTTTCCGGCACAGTAGAATTAGTGCCACCCCACCTCTTCCCATGCGGTGTCGTACAAGGCGACTAAGGGATAGAGCTGTTTAACATCAGACAGATATATAAAGCCTCAGATACATGGCTCGAGTCAACAATAGTGCCCGGAATACGGCAATAGGCTCACCCCCTATTACGTAGGACCGAATACAATTATTGGTGAAATGTGGGTGTTAATTCACCTCTGCCTAACCCTCCAGGGATAAAGGCGTGATTATGTGTGTGTATGTGTATGTATACCTATGTATTTATGTTAGTCAATAAGTAAACCATGAATTGGTTACATTCTTATACCAAACACGCAATGTTTTATTTCTATACATTCATTTTCATCCAAAGGTTGCTTGAAGAGATTGTTGTTTGCAATAAAGTCAACAATTGTGCATTATTATGTATAACATTTCTGTTCATTTGTGTATTTTGGTGCACAGTAAAGAATATTTATTATTATTATTTATTTACAGTGTACGCTCCTAACGATTCGTCAGAGGACAAACCAACCAAGCGCGGACGCGGCAGTGGTGGTGGTGGCCATACTGCCATACCGTATATAAGGCACAGAGGAGAAAATATATACGAGAAAGATAACTAAATAAAATGTGTATAAAAAAACCATCAATCCAACCAACCAACAATCCATTATTGTATAAACACTATATAAATATCCCAATAAGTTGTCCTACTACCATTTCTCTATAGAATGATATTCAATTATGTACAATGGCCGGATTTATGTGAATTGCTATTAAAAGGACTTTCATTCCAAATCACCTAAATGTCCCCGCAGAAGTCTAGACAAAAAATATCAACGTTACCATCCTGTACTTCTGTTATTATATTATTACAGTATGTCCTTAATAAATGTGTGATTTACGGCAGAGTAGAATTAGGGCCACCCCATCTCTTCCCATGCGGTGTCGTACAAGGCGACTAAGGGATAGGGCTGTTTAACATCAGACAGATATATACAGCTCAGTCTCAGTCGCAGATACATGGCTCGAGTCAACAATAGTGCCCGGAATACGGCAATAGGCTCACCCCCTGTTACGTGGGACCGAATACAATGATGGTGAAATGTGTGTGTGTTAATTTAACTCTGCATAAACCTCCGGGGATAAAGGCGTAATTATATGTATGTATGTATGCTAAATAAATTGGTTAAAACGAATATTCACATTCTCCCTACAACTGTAGGTGTACAGTTAGCAATAAAATTGTTGGTTTGCTACTTAGGATAGATCTGATATCTATCCTAAGTAGCAAACCAACAATTTTATTGATTTAAATTATATTATCATCCGAACTAAATTTGTGTTCCAAATGTCAGAACAATTAGTCAACAGGAAGGAGGGATCATTTTGAGTAGGTTATTTGCTAGTCAAGATTGATCTGATGCTGACTGTACCTAATACGTATGAATAACGACACATCATTAACTTCACAACAAAAATTAGTGTCAAGGAATCACGGTAATGGTCGTCTAGAACGTTATGGAGAAGGGAAAATAAAAGAGTAAGTTGCATTATTTAGAATTTATTTTATAAATTTGGTGCCAGCTGATCTGGTTTTTTTCGCGTATCTTTTCTTAAATAAAAATAACCTAAGATACGGTTCATAACAAAGGTAGTAATCCATCAAAATCCGCCCAGATGTTTCGGAGATTACCCGAAACAGACAGAAAGGCATACAGACACCCGTCAAACGTGGTTTGGCCACATAGTTAAAAATGTCAGTTGATGATGACTATACGTTTACAGTTAATATCCTGGAATAATGGTTTCCACAGTGTGTTTCCTTTATGTTTGTCAAAATACCGACAGTTTGGTGGAGCGCAGCTCGACACAACAACACACGGAACTAACGCTTGCGGCACATGAATGTGTTGTGCTCGAGACTTGCTCATTTGCAGCTCGTAAGTCGGGTTTCATTATACAAACTCGTGCTCAGTTCCGCTCGTGCTCGGCTCGACGTAGAAACCTAGTTTACATACAGCTTAAAATAAACATATAAAGATACAGCTTAAAATAAACTACTATAAGCAACATGTAGTTATTTCCGAAAGAAGACTGAATACGAGCGATTGTGATGGAATTGATGTTTTCTAATGGGATCGACACCATGCGATAGTTTGAATTCTACACCTTAGATAAATAGCAAATTGTTGGCCGTATTGGAGAATAGTATATAGTTTTACGTGTATGACAAACGTTGCCGACTGTCATAAACGCGTCAGACTAATACATTCATCATTCTAGGAACCGCCGGCCAATGAATTGCCACTTCTCTTTGGGGGCTAGTCTAAATTGTTATCATATTAGACAGTAACTTTCAAAGGTATCGGCCTTTGAGGAACCGCTCTTGCACATATATAATTTATCACTCCAGCAGTGTGTCTATCCTAGTGACTGGAAGGTCTCTAGAATAACACCGATACCTAAGGAGGGTTCTTCGACCGATATTACTAACTTTAGACCTATAGCCTTATTGTCAAGTTTTGGGAAGATCTTTGAGTCTATTATAAACAAGATTTTATTCGATAATATTGGTAAGTACTTGGATAACTCCCAGCATGGATTTCGCCCGGCACGTTCTACCCTGACAAACCATATAACGTTTGTAGACTATTTACGTTCTCGAGTAACGACAGGCTGCCAGGTAGACGCAGCATATTTTAATTTTAAGAAAGCCTTTGATCTCGTGGATAACGATATCCTTCTAGTGAAGTTTGCATCCTTGGGGTTCAGTATAAAGCTTCTTAAATTCATGGCTGATTATCTGCGAAATCGTAGGCAATATGTTAAGATTGGGCATCATATATCTAGTGAATTTTATACCAGGTCAGGCGTAAGTCAGGGTAGTAATCTGGGCTCCACTCTATTCCTAATTATGATAAATGACTTACCTAGGGTTCTTACTAATACTCAATGTCTGCTGTTTGCTGACGATCTAAAGCTCTTCCTTCCTGTCGCTAGCGATACGGATTGTATGGCTCTGCAGGCAGATATTGATGCGGTTGTTTCGTGGAGCATTAGAAATAAATTGTCCTTTAACGTCTCCAAGTGTAAAACAATTGCCTTCACTAGATCCCGTACTCCAATAGTGGCAAAATATGAACTAGCAGGAACACCACTGGAGCGCGTAACCACAATGCGTGACTTGGGTGTTACTATGGATAGTGAATTAAATTTCCGAGAACATATCAAACAAGTATGTAAAAAAGCCAATAAATCCCTGGGATTTATAGTTAGAACCTCTTCTAAATTTAATAATATAGAAGTTATTAAGTTACTTTACAATGCGTATGTTCGAAGTGTACTTGAGTATAACGCTATAGTATGGAATCCCACAGAACAGCTATATGCATTGATGGTTGAACGGGTTCAGCGCAAATTTGCCCGTTACTTATACAAGCGCGCCTATGGCTACTATCCATTCCTCTATCCTTCCATTTTCGTGACTGGGATGATTGGTCTCGATACATTGCACTTTAGACGGGAATTCGTACTAATAATGCATTACTGTCTATTGCTGAACAATAAGGTGGATAACCCATCGGTGCGCGAGTGCATCCTTTTCTATGTGCCGGACGGGTACTTGCGGGGGCTGGAAGGCGACGGCATCAACTTTTCACTTGCCCGCGGGCGCGTGGCGCTTTCTGGCATGGAAGAGTCCCACTTTTAGAGGTGTTCAGCATTTAAATATTTTTTGGAAACGAATCCAGATGTAGACATATTTTATGAAAAGACTAGTGCCATTAGTGTGAGTGTGAGGGGATATTTATGTAGGTCATAAAGAATGTTGACATTGTAGTACGAATGTATTTTTATCTCCCAATTTAATCCTATCTGACATTATTGTATTGACATTTAATATTTACCTAATTCTTATGATTTGCGTCAGTATCTTGCCTTCCATTTGACATTATTCGCTTGACATTTGTATTGTACTGGACATTTTTTTTTTATTGAATGATTGTTTACCTGATTATTTGACGAACTGTAGAATGTGACTAAGTATTTTTAATTTTTATGTGTTTATAATGCAATTTAATGTAATGCCTAATGTAATCTACAGCATATAAGCGCTTTGGTGTATACTGTAAGCTTATATTGCTAACAATAAATGAATAAATGAATCAAGGAAAAAAAAAATGTAATATCTATCAATCAGAAGGTGGTAGCTCCTCGTCTTCCTTAACGCCATCGCAAACAAGCGAGTTACGCCACTTCGAGAATATCGGAATGCAGAATTCTTCCTTGGTTAACTACTTATCTTGCATTCTAAATTACATAAAGTCATA
Source organism: Eilema griseolum (assembly GCA_963662185.1). Classification (NCBI taxonomy): domain Eukaryota; kingdom Metazoa; phylum Arthropoda; class Insecta; order Lepidoptera; family Erebidae; genus Eilema; species Eilema griseolum. Next base: position 20,170,492 of record OY759230.1, on the reverse strand, counting down.
AACTCATAAACTCACGCCTATATCCCCGAATGGGTAGGCAGAGGTGCTGGCACCCACATTTCGCCAGTTTATGTTTAGGTCCCAAAGGTGTCGAGCCTATTGTATATATATATATTTATTATATCTCCAAATGTTCTGTCTACCGTTGCCACAGTACTATTTAGGTATGAACAAGTACGTAGTATTAAAGAATATTACTTATAAGTACAAGTACAAGTACATAAGTACATAACCAGTTGAGCATAGTAATTGAGCCTTGGGTGAAGAAGGGGTATAAAGTAACCTGGTGAAATAGTGAATGTGGGGAGTGTTTTCTTGGGTAGAAGCGACGTCAATAACGTATAGAGACCAGTGGACCATGGATCAGCTCTTACTTATTTTAGTGTTAATTTAGTGTAGTGTATTAGTGAAGAATCTACAAGCATTGTTATTGTGACTGTACTTGTAAGTGTTCGAGATTCCCGAATGATGATTTCGTGAACTATAACAGTGCAGCGTTGCCTGGAGCCTTTGTATGAAGGAGGCACAAAACTTCATTGTGGTCTGACAACAAAACGTCTGTATATAACATATCCTGAAATTCCATGTTTGAAAAATTCACAACCTACCGCAAAAAATTTCAGACGAAACTTCCCGTGGTATTCTGATTTTCAACTACAGTCAATATCAGTTTTAGTTCCCAAAGTTTGCCTGCGGTTTCGAACATATCATAGACGAGTTGTGAACTTTTGCATAGTTTGTTGTTAGCTTTGGTCTGTTCAGTAGTTTTGACATTGACAAACTTTTACTTTTTAATACTTTATTGCATAATACATAACGGTATACGTTTTTAAGGATTCTTTTCCATTGGGGTGTGTACAGATAACATCATATTTATACCTACTTGCTACTATCCTGGTATTACATGCCTTCTGCCTTTACTACTTTTTATACCTGCCTTTTCTAAGTACAATAGGAAACGTCATCTGATTGGCATAATATTGTAATGCTAGGTCAATACAAGCATATATAGCAACTGTCGTAGTGCGTACTCTTAAGTTCAAATACCCAGTACTCTATACCTTACCCTTTGATAAGCAGATTGGCAGATGCAAAAACCAGGTACACTAAGATACTAAGACTGCCTGAACTATCTGTTTCTACGGCTTTACTCGTGGGGATTTCTAACCCTGTTCCTGAAATCCAATTTTAGGGATAAATGTAGCATATTTTATATCATAACAACATGTTCAAAAACTTTCACATTTATGATATAAGTAGGAAGTAGGATTGTATAACACTTTGTGTACTCGCACTCTAAATATTTCCATTTACGTTTGCATACCCTGTATACTCACTTCTCGGCTCTAGTGTGGTTCAAACACGCTTTGTTAATACCACACACAGCACAATAAGACTACCTAAACCCAACTCACGAAAGCTTATAATGAGCTTTTGCATCCAGAATAAGTCCTGAAATTTAAATGGGGTCTATGAAGCAATTAAAACTGCGTTGTAATTCAATTACGTTTTTACTAATGCATATTTATTTTCTTCTATTATAATAACTTTATATTACGAGTATATCACAGTCTTCACTTTAGCAAGTGGATTATTATTATAATAATAATGTATTACACAAATTGAACCATTGGGTCATAATGGATTTATACATTATTAAAATTTGGTAATAGGTAGTATAAAAAGAAGTCAATCAAGTGTGGCTGGTTTGATTAATTTTATTGTGATCTAGTTTAGTGTTTACTGATTCTGCGTGTGTAGTGAGTGCTCTATACAAATAATAAAAACAGCCATTGTGTTTTTCTACATTCTATAGAAAACCCAGCCATTCTAGTTTAGCATAGCTGCATACAATGTTCAGAAAAATAAAACAATGATATTTCATTCTGCTTAAGTATTCTATAGAATACCAAATAAACTGGATGCCAGAAGTACAGACATAAGGAAGAACATACCTACATGATTACCATAATACCGCAATATAGGTAATATACAGCGTGTTACAGAAAGGTGTGGTCATATTTGAGGGACGCATAATATATGATATAAATAAATAACCACCAAAGGTATCGAATCCGATGTAGGTACTTGTTATGACGAATTTTGTATTTCATTGATAAAGTGTAAACTGGAAATTGTCTATTTATACTGTTGATTGATGGCAATTGGAGGAATTTGTTGCTACACATATTGAATTTTATTTCTATTGTTTACTGTCGTTTGTTACACATATAGAATGAATTGTAAATCATTGTGGATGCCGTAAGGCGAAACCGGCTAGGTCTAATAATAAAAATAACTGTAGAAAAAGTACAAGTGTATTTCAATGTGGAAATTGCCGATAAACGCAAAACACCAAAAGTTGCTGGTTATAAAATTAATGTAAATTATGTGTTTATTATTGTGTACAAGTGAACACAGTAACACCTTAGATACCTAGTAGACAATATTATATTCTAGAACAATGCAGGTGCAGCCACATTTGTAGAAACGAACAAGTTGAGTTATTTGAATCGTCCTGCGATTCTAAAGGAAGCATAATAGCATATTTTCATAACCTCCTGTTATAAAAATGTGTATAACAATTAAAATCTAAAAATTATTAGAAATATCATGAAGCTGACCACATGAATTCATTCAACTTACGTTATAAAAATGTGTATAACAATTAAAATCTAAAAATTATTAGAAAAGATCATGAAGCTGACCACATGAATTCATTCAACTTACGGTCCAGATAGAACTTGTCAATAACATATAATTTATAGCAACCTATAAGCATTATGCGTTCGTATAGAACATATGGACATAGAAGAGTATAATATGAACATATGCATAAGTTAGAATAGAGACGAACGCTCTTGCTCTACTATTAGAGCAAGATAGCTGTAGATGTCTACATTAAAAGAGTGTATAGCCAACCTTCATTAGTAGGTATAATTACTTGAATAGCATTAACATTATAATCTATATTGTCATATGTGATAGCCAGAGGAAATTAATGACACTACTTATTTTTAGAGACAAAAATATTACCCAAATACCACCCCACAGAAATAATACCCTATATCTGTACTTATGAACAAAACTCAACATGTCTTGAGTCTGAAGTTTAATAAGGCCATTAATTGATGCATGCCCTGATCCAATACAATAACACTGTGGTGTACATATATTCTGGTTTATTTTTTTTATAGGTACCCAAGCCTATCTCTACTCGTCTAAGCTTACAAGATATAAGTTATGAAATATTAAGTTAAGAAGTTTATTTCATGATATCATCTAATGTTAAATGTTATAACTATACTGACTAGAGCAAGTATGTAAATAAATATATGATTTTTGTTTGACTTTTTTATGAATTTGTAATGCGGTCACTAATGTTTTACAAATATATGATTAAATATGCAATACACTAGGCAAAACAAAACACGAATATTCCGTAGATATGACAACTAACTAATAAATAAATGTTATTCTATTAAAGGCTACATAATAATATGCTACCGATCTAATAGAGTAATGTAAGTATTTCCGTAGAAATAGTAATAGTTATCTTAGAGGAATTACGAAGCAGCATTAAAATTTAGTAGCTAAAGTCAACTCTCTAGTAGTTAATATTTGTCATCACAATGCTACACTATATTATGAAGGTACTGTATTTATTGACCTGTTATTGACCATCTTTGACCTATACTGTAGAGTTGTATTAGATGACCATGTTGTTTTGACATAAATTATATTCTCGAAGTCAAAGTCTAATATTTTAAGATGGATTACACCTATAGACTATACACGCGATGAATTTAAGCTGCGCTATTTCACTTCAATTTATATCATTGAAGACATGATACGTAAGAAGTTTGGCTTGCGAAATTGAGGCTAAAACGTTAAATTCATAAAGGCCATATTTCCTCGAATATAATTTGGATGCATTTATATTTTTATAGCTATATGTACCTAATTTATTTGTTATGTTATTTTCTTACTTGTGAATAACGTATAAATAAGATAATTGACTAGAATATTCAAGTTTAATTCATATAATAATGACTATGCCATACTATATAAATAATGGTTCTGTTCTTATAATATCTTACACGCCTTAAAACATTTGGTGTTGTTTGGAACCCACGAATTAATTATATTTTCTATGTATATAAATAAAAAAAAACTATCCTAATTAAAAATTTCGCTACGAGGATTTAAAATAATAAGTTTCTATTTTGATCTCTTGTTTTACCTTGGAGTTCCTTTGCTAAGTTTATAGAATAGAATATTGTTACAATAATAAATATAATCCATCTAGTATTATAGCAATCAATGTTTAAAAGTTCAGGCCAACGTTTATAAAGTAACCTGAACTAAAAGATATTGATTTATACTTTATATTTAAGATATACCGTTATTATTATTATTTTATAATGTACATACTTATTTCTAAAGTGTTTACACTGAATATTTTTCTATTAACTACTTATGCGATTTTGAATTATTACATATTACGTGTTGTCACTTTGGTTTTTATTGCACAAATAATAAGAGTAATTTCTTTCAGTGCTAGTAAGTTATAGTATAAATAAAAAATTGCTAGTATTATCATGAAATATAATAAATGCTTTAAGGACTAGTTTTCATTTAGTACTTTGAAGTACAAACTAATATTTATAGTTTAAGATTGACTTAAAAACACTAGCAAGAATTAGTTGGTGGGTGTGCACACGGTACCAATGCCGCGTGTCACCGCGGCATTCTTCGTTTTGCGATTCTATTTATACGTAACAATATAAATAAACTTAACAACAAAATAAAAATTAACTGTATAAAAAATCTCGACTTACAAATATAAAAATAAAAATATCAACATTACACAGCCATTAATACAATGACCTATAGTGCAACAAAACACCAAGTAAATATTTGTACTACGCACTGCTTAAACGCAATTGATCCCATTCCAGGCAATTCATAATAATTAACTATGCATGGATGTATGCATTGTTTTACTTATACGTTACCTACTTACATTAGATAAGTATATAATTGAACTACTGTTACGTGTTAATATGATTTCAATGCACCCACTTTGAAGGTTTCAAATCCCTAACTCATTTACTTATTAGACATTGTAATGGACCCATTCTTTACTGTGCACTATACGAATTGTCTCTGCCATTCACTGTTCATTTTGAGCCACAGTCTTCTTCAACATACCGTCGTGGAGGCTATGGGTGTCTGCTCGAAGCTGGGCCGCCGCGAGGGCGAGACCTGTCACCCTCAGAGGTAGTTGGGCCGAGACACACAACAAAGTACTCCCATGCCTTTGTAAATAGATCCTCTTCGCTTATTCCTCCATAGCCCGTTAACGTCGTCACCCTTTAGCGCGATGTTACTTTCTGCAAAAATACCAGGTGTGTAGTGTATACCTACACATTTTATGTAAAAAATATTAGATGTTAAACTTACAAACTCACTATATGGATACTAATACTACGCTATCCCAACAAGGCTCGATGCTCTTATATCTAGTTAACCAATATATCTTATTAATGCTTGAGCATCTGAGCACTAAGTAGAATAGATAGAGTGTAGAGGTATCTACATTTCGTTTGTTTTTCTCATGACCTCTGCGGATTATATTATTGTTAAGTAAAGTAGCTTTATAAGTGGAGTTTTGTTATCTAGATGAATAATAATTAATGTATGTAAGGTATTAAACAAGAATATATATTTTTTATTCATATCAATATTGTTAGTACCCTGAACATCACGACTATCTATTTTATTGATTATTTATATCTTTCTTTTATAATTATACGTTATCATTTATGTATATATTAATGAGTAATAATATATATCAATAGTAATAATTACCTAAGTGAGTCAAATTTTCATGTTGCGGTAAATATTCTTGTATATCGTTGACTATTCGCGTGATCTCCTGCGTGTCTTTGACGATGCTACACAGTTCCTCCTGGTTGAAGTCCGGCGTGATCTGCTTGCAAAGCAAGATTTGGCTTATCACGTTACCGAAGTTGGACGGGCCGGCGCGATTCTCTACACAAAACAATTGGTTATCTTAGATTTATTGTGTTAGATGTCTAAAAGAAAATAATAATTTAAAATCATCAATGTAAAAATCAAAATATTAATTTCTAGGTTCATTAGGTCATCATCAGCGTCAACATCATAGTGATTTCCTAGTTGCGTCCGTATTGGCTTTTTTATTATGCGCAATATCCCCACGGATACCCTCCGCCACCGGAGCCAGTGGGATGTTATGTCGGACTTGAACCGACTAAAACGCACGCTGACTGTGTGGGCCGCAGGTTGCTGGATTTGAGATTATCTGAGACATATCCTTTGCACCCCGGCCAGCCCAAGACCGTCTCTAATGAGACGTCCCTCTTCGGGTGTGGGGACCACGGAGTTCCTTCTGTGCTTCTGCTAGAGTAACAGGTGTCTCCACCTGTTACCCCCAAGTCGGTATTGAAGTTTATTCTAACAGCCTTGTTAATCAAGTGATTATCAAGGTTGTTGGTGACGCCTTGTATACCCAACAGGTTAACAATGTGAAAAAGATAATTTCTTGAAATAAATGGTTTATTTTCAGGGTTCCGTACATTTGCATGCAAAAACAGAACCCTTATAGGATCCCTCGTGTATCTGAGTGATAGACGTATGTCTGTCACAGGTAATTTGCCCCAAATCTACTAGGTACCGATTACGTAAGGTGAAATACGGTACCTGCTCATTAATTTCTGTGATCCAAACAGGGACAATTACCGTTAATAAATGAATTTATATAAAATGTACACTAAAGTGTCCACGTCGTACATACATTAAATTTTCAATGTATGGACGCGTAAGTATATTTAACAATACAATGTTAAGATTGGTCTTGGAATGCAGAAACCTTTCGGCATAATTTTATCTGCTAGTGTGATTTGTAATTGTCCATTTATTTTATGGTTTGTATCCTCAAGCTGTGTAAATATATTGTATTATGTTTTCAATGTAAAGTTTATTAGAAAGGTTGACTATCTAAATGATAACTGTTGTTATATAATATGAACATAGACATAAAAACTTTCATGTCCTACAACTTTTACTATTATAACAGTATTCAAAGAACACAAAATGGATATTTTGCCGTCCACATTAATATTATCTTCTTTCAAAGATCAGATGTAGTTATAATATCGGATGTTCTACGAAGTATCTAAGCCAGGCTGAGTTTCCAATGCAAGTGCACGTACTGTCGCCGTTTCAATAGAAATCAATTCACTGACCCCATTTGTGGAGGTTCACCGTTCATAACCTATTATATAGAAGATTATTTTAGATCTTGTTACCTAAACTCCGTCAGATAGTAATAAATCCTCAACAGTACCATACGAAATTTGGAATCTATTCTCCAAAATCCTGGCATGTTCTTAGAATGAGTGATTTATTGCTACTCGTTACGCGCAACCGTACGCCAACTTTATTTAAAAAGCTTCGTTTCGGATTAATTACTTTTAACCATTAAAAGGAAAGCGTTTTATTTGACAGAACACAGGTTTGCTTTTAAAATTAAGATACATTTGTTAGTGAACATTACTTGCAAATTTATATACTGAATATTTTAAATTGCGTCAATTAAAGTAAATGAAGACAAATGGAAACAAATATTGTCGATCGAAAGTGGATCCTGGGCCCCTGGATGTAAGCTGGGATGCAACCGGGAGTAGACGCTGAGATGATGATGAAATGTTATGTATAGCCAAATAGTTATCGACATTGATACATTTCTGGTGGTTAATTATGTTCACTATGTTCCATGTAGGAAAGGTATTCTCTGTTGTACTCAAGTTGAGTTAGTAACCATTACGTGGTAGGTAAGCTTCGAGAATACCCAAACATCATTTTTACCTGTACTTATGGGATTACAATGATGGATAACCAAATCAATTTTTTCTGGTTTTCAAATAGTTATTTTTTTATACCACTTGGGTGGCAAATAAGCAAACGGACGGTTCCTACTGACAGCACAAAAGCTCTAAAATCAGGTAAATTTTGAAATTGTGTTTAGGTATGTACAGTTGTTTTAAAATAAACTATAAAACAATTGATATGTACTGTTTATGAGTACTTTAGCCATAACCGACTGATCTTAAAAGGGACTTAAGAATAAAAAATTAAGAGTTATAAACGTATATTATGTAGTTGAAAACTGTAGATATCAAGTCCGTGTCTAAATATATAGTCCAGATTAATCTCTCGTTGTCTTCCGCCCCATTAACTTTACTGAGCTGTTAATTGCCGAGTTCACGAAAATTCGTACACATCTATTCAATTTATTTGACTTCCACAGACAGTTTTATTAAAATTGTTGATTTAATAAAACTTTTAATTACATAACATAACATAAACTCACGCCTATAATCCCCGAAGGGGTAGGCAGAGGTGCTAGCACCCACATTTCGCCAGTTTATGTTTAGGTCCCAATGTAACAGGTGGCGAGCCTATTGCCATTAACCGGGCACTTATGAACCTGCGATAAATTTAAACTTAATTAACTTAATAACTTTTAATTATCTTTTTTAATAAGAGTTTGGTACATACTCTCATTTCCAAATTATTTAAAAAATATGTAAACTTAAAGGTAAAATATTATTTTTACTATGCATAATGTCATGATGGATCAGCGTGAAATTGTTGTGCAACAGGATTATATTGTTTTACTGGGTTCCTTTTCATAAAACATGGTGAACGTTAATAAAAAATATCTTGTGCATACTAATACTAGTTATATATAAGTCGATAATGACGCTATGAATCTCGGTAATCCAATAGTACAATTTGGATAAAACACCATATCATTTTTTGTATCCATAGTAGATACCTAAGTTTTTATTAAATGGTAGTTTAGTATACAATACTAAAAATACTACCATTATATGTGAATATATATTTATGAATCAAAATTCTATTCATTTTGTAAAAAAAATATTAATTGGAAATTTTGCAGCTTGGGCTTAAAGAATGTTAAAAATCACTAATATAGTGAAATAATAACAATTGTTTACCGTAATAAGAAGTCATGTCCATTGGCACGAGTTGGACGAGTCGGTGACACTTCGCCAGTTCCCGCAGTAGGAGCTGGGCCATGAAATATAGCAGCACCAGTTGAGGTTGTTCTGTGCACCCCTCACTTGTGGACCTGGACATAAGAAATGCACTTAATTTATTTTATTCATTAAAAAAACTGACAGCTATTTACAGTGTTGTTAAAAAAATCGGTAATGTAAGGCCAATTAGAGGATGGTACGTTTAGATATAGAGGTAGCATTTGTATCAGGATACACGGTATAAATACATCTAAATGTTTTGCAAGATGGTAAATTTTCTGGTATTTTAGAGGTGTAGGAGGTAACGCAATTAGCCTCTCAAATCAAATCATTTATTGCCAACTAACTGCGCGTATCGACTAAGATAGGAAAATTATCGAATCTGTTCAGGCAGGATTCGTTTGGTAGTATCGGCAGATGGCTTCCACCGTCGCCATAAGATGGTTATTTATAGGAAGATGGCTTCTGATGACGATCGGAGGCTCAGCACGAAAGATCGCGGGTTGGAACCCCGCCTGAACTGATTAAAATTTTTCCTATCTGAATCGATTTGAATAGTTAGCATAATACATAATCATACATAAAATCACGCTTTTATCCCCGGAGGGTTAGGCAGAGATGAATTACACCTACATTTCACCAATAATTGTATACGGTCCCACGTAATAGGTGGTGAGCCTATTGTCGTATATTGGACACTATAGTTGACTCGAGCCCCGCATCTGAGGCTGAGTTAGGACTGTATATATATGTCTGATGTTAAACAGCCCTATCCCTTAGTCGCCTTGTACAACACCGCATGGGAAGAGATGAGGTGGCCCAAATTCTACTTTGCCGGGAACCACGCGGCGTATAATAAATTAGCATAATAACGTTAACATAATAAATGGTTTAAAATTTCATTCATGTGTACATAGATATCACATGTAGGGATTCATTACTTATGACCTGGTGCCTTTTCCGGGCATTGCAATTGTGATATCGCAGGTTATAGATATTACATTATATTACATACAATCACTCCTTTATCCCAGGAGGGTTAGGCAGAGGTGAATTAACACCCACATTTCACCTATCATTGTATTCGATCCCACGCAATAGGGGGTGAGCCTATTGCCGTCTTCCGGACACTATTGTTGACTCAACAAGCCATGCATCTGAGAATAATATAAATAAACATACATATTAACATCAAAAATTAGTCATTGCGAATTATTTACTTAGTTATTATGAATTTGATGGACTATAAACGTTGTAGTCTCTTGGTTGAAATAGACAGTAAATAAATGGTCTACTCCGATAGTTAATTGAACTAGAATCACAGGTTATTGTGCGTGAAGCCATTGAAATCAAAAAATATAAAAATTTCAATAAGGAAGATGGATACAAACTATCCGGAACGTGGAATCCAGTGATTAAGAATTGTGGTTATACGCATAGACAAACAGATTTTCACATGAAATAATATAAAACGGGCTTTCTGGTTATTTTTTCATTACATAACTAATTATTCAATTAACATTTTGTAGATTTAATAATATCGTAAAGTTACATCACTTGTCAGGTACACGCAGTTAATGTTTGTGTAGGGTAATTACACCAAAAGTTTTTGACAACTAATGACTGAGATTGATGACTTTACATAGTTTCTGAGACTCGTACGATAAGATTAACAGTACTTAATCTGGCATGATATGAATTTGGAAGTATTTTCAGATCTGTTATTGATGGGAGCAAAAAAAAAATGAAAATGCTATATACGCTGATTGTTATTTTTCAGTAAAATTGAAAGCATGACGTGTTAAAGTTTTAGAAAGAGGAATCGCTATAAAGGGTGTATAGCTTCATCCTTCCTTTATGCATCGAATACAAACATTTCAACATATCATGGTAATTAGAATTATCGAGATATTTACCATGTTGCATTGTTTTGAGTTGCCGATATTTCAGCGCTCCATGTTTTGTTTTTTACACCAATTAGGTGGCAGACAAGCACACGGCCCACCTGATGGAAAGTGGTTAGCGTGGCCTATGGACGTTTGTAACACCAGAGAAGTCACAGTCGCGCTGCCAACCCTGTAAGTACAGAGTTTCTGTGCCGTCATTGTAGAAGACAAAGCAGGACAAGCCTTTATCTGACAGCACAAATTCTCCAGTGAGCTCTGGCTACCATACTCACCGCTGGGAACACAACACGAAGTTATTATTGCCGTGGTATTCTGTAGGGCGGAGGTACTTCCCCAGTCGGACTGCTCAATTGGGCGGAAATACCACCGTGTCCTCCAGTTCCTCCGTGATCATGGTGCTTGCAACAGCGCCGTAAGAGTAATGTGAGTGACCATAATAGTTTAAATACCTGTATCATGGCAAGTTCTCTGCACTTATAACTGCCTCGGTGACACATAAGATCTTGATTTTGATTACCGATTTAGACTTCAGGAGTCCAGAATAACACTTTATCCGGTTTAAGGTGCTTTTAAGCAGTTCAAGAATCTAGAGTTATACGAAAAAAGTATCTTAAAGATTGATGACAATGGGATCGCTCTATTGGATGGAAGAATAGTTTGTTTCAATACATCTCTTTCTACTCTTTACAGGACATACACGCGTTCATGAGAATAAGTATAACAAACCGTCTATTCTGAGCTTGTGCAGAAATTAAATTCTTTGGAATATATCTATCTTGTTTACTTGACCTTGCTGGTAAAACCTAACTGTTGCGAGTTTTACTAAAAAGTAAAATTAATTAGATGTGAATTGTAAACCCTTGTAGCAAGGATGTTTGCTAGTTTCTAATCCCGTCCACAATAAAGGACCTTTGAATTTTGTGTGACGTAATTAGTTCTCTTCGGATTTGACATGAGATACCGAATCAGCTCGTCTTTTGAAATGCAAATGGCTGGGTGTTGGGCGTGTCCTTCCAGGTACTGTACAAAAGAACATGCTGACGACATAATTTATCTATTACCGACATAAAGTAGGATAACGGAACGGTATACAAATTGCTACGCCAGGGGGTATACGTACGTACGAATGGAAGCTATTTTGGTATATCCCTTGAGGAACAAAAGTCCTATAGTGTTAAACATAAAGTAACGAAATCCCGCTATGGTTTGAAAGGGAAAATTGTTTGATATAGAATAATATATGTATCGTTTGTGTTAAACAGGAGGCCATTTATCTAGTTGGGATAGAGCATTAATCTAACTGCAGAAAATGGTCCATGGCCGCCAGGGAGTTTCGATACATATATTCGTAGGATACCATTCTTTTAGTGTGGGATTAATATATTTTAGTCTGCATATATTAGGTTTCACTATACCGATTTCAACTGTTCTATAGGAGAGACTGATAAGGTACCAATAGCTATTTAATTAAAACTAAGACGATAACCCTTGTCAAATAAATTGGAAGATAGAAATACTGAACATGTAGACTTATTCTCTCTGTATTGAACTTCAATGTAAGTCGAAATAAGATACCTTTCTAAACGTAAATAACTATAAACATATATTTTTTATTATTTCAGTATAAGTATATTTATATTATTTCGACGTATGCCGCATATTGGGAGAGCCCTATGTTCAGTACTAGACTGCAAGTATTACATTAGTGTCTTAACTCTATAGATACTCACATTACTGTGAAAAGTCTTGCAATATATGATTAGATATTTTTGTATTGCTGAGGGTATAATGTTCACCTTTGCTCAATCATTATGAACCTCAAAGCACCTAGATGGATATATTTATTTGATCATTGACACCTTTTTTTTTACATTTAATTTGCCCTTCACAGTCCATACTGGACATAGGCCTTTCCCAATGTTAGGAGGCTTTGGCCTATTGTTTCCTCACTAGCCAGTGGGGTTGGTACTGGGTTTTATTTAGAGTTTTCCTGTCTACGTATTTTTCTGTTAGTCGCCTCTTCCAACACCCTTCGGATGAGATGGGGTGGTGATACTTGTGTTCTTTCTCCGTTATCACATGGATAAGAAGTGTATGCCTAATCGGGTGCAATGAGGTGTATTTTTTTTTCAAATTGTTGGCTTTTTGTTGCCACTTAATTAAATCGACTATGGAGAGTGTATGAAAATATACAAACTTTTTACAGTTAGGTAGTACTAGCTGGCTGGTCTGTTTTGTGGCCTCGACGCAAGCTCGGCGCAGTCGTCGCACACGTTCTCGAAGCTCGGGGCAGTCATGCGGCTGGCCGATGTGGATGAGGAGGTCCCGAAACAATGCCAACTGCACATTGATCTCGGTAATTAGCTAGGGAAAGAGAAGGTTACTTGAATATTGGTAAAAAAACACAGTATTATTTCTATATTAGTCTATAACTTTCCAGGATATAGGTAGACCCTTGCTTTTGTGTGCGAAAATTCTCATCATGTCACCAAGGGCCTAGTAAAGTAATCAGGATTCGGTTGACCAAAACCGTACAAAATTCCGTTAAGTGTGAAAGTCGATGTCTATGAAAATAATCGTCTAGTATATGGAACAAGTATAAAAATCATACTGTATAAATAAAGATAAAATTGTTTTTTACGTCGGCATCCAAAAATGAAAGTTTTATAGTAAATTTACTACAGCTACACTCTACGGCCACAAAGTAAAAGCCAGCTTAGATCCTTGTTCAATTTTCATAAAACTTTTTCACTTTGTTAACATATCCATTGATAAGAGAAAAGTTATTTTGTATTCGATCAAACCATTTCATAATAGAAAACAAAATAGAAAACAACTCAGTCCCTTTTTAGGTTCCAACAAAAGAAAACACATACATATTAATCGTTCGGTTCAGTATATGGCAGTAACATATCGTAATCAATTTGGTGTGGCCACGACCAAATTGATGAAATCGACCGAAAAAATGTAATGACGCACTGCTTCGGCTCAACTGCCCATCGATTCTGCAATAGAGATTTACAATATACTTCTCTATTATTCTTCGAAAATAATCAGCTTTCACGAAAAAGAAAACACTGCTGTAGAATTAAATTAGGACTGCAATGCGGTCCATTTAAAAGCAGGTGAACGAAATGTGTCGCAAACTTTTTTAACCTATGTTGTGTATATTGTTTGTTGTTTTAATTACAGTTTTAAAACATACTTTAAACATTATATATATTTATGAAACTTTTATACCATATATTATACGAATATACCAAATTACTCTTAAATTCAATCGTAACATTACACATGTTATGGATGTCTAAGCCTTAGACGTAGGCCTTGCATTTCTCTAGCCACGAAGCCACGAATATCTACGGATTACTTAACGTACTGATTCCATAGGGAATGTAGCCACTGCTCACTATGAACAGTTCTTTAGGGGATCCATAATAAAGAGATTTATTTCTGAACTCAAATTATAATTCAAAGGGTTGGTACCTGGACTGGATAAGGACCACTTTTTTACTCTAGTAAAGACAACTACGTTGCTCTCGAGTCAGGTTTTAGTTCTACGTGCTTTATGGCCAAGAGCAGCCTTGCTGGAAACTCCAAGGAGAAACGTACCATTCAAAGGCTTCAACATATGAATAGTTTCTTGCTAAAGCTAAAGTAATCTGATAATGAGGCCACAAATTTCATTGTGGCAAGTTAGAAGAATTCAATGATTTTATTATATTTTTCCTATGTAGTGTTAAACTCACAAATAAACACTATAATTGTATAATGGAATTGAATAATGGAAAGTTTATTAGACCATAGATTTGCATTCTGTGCTTAGACAGTATACAGTACAGAAGATGAATTCAGCGATAGGTGATAGATATCAAGTGGTAAGATAAACTAGATCGAGTAACCTGTTTATCGTTACAGCATCGTACCATACCGTTACCTCTGTATCAGATGAAGAATTTTATCCTTGTAATCTAGATAAAGTGACAAATACAACATGGTTTCTTTGCCAATGGGGTAAGCAAAAATCACAGCTTTCTATACTAACGATTCTGGCATACCTTCCGCTCCTTAATTCTTTCATAATTAATTTATATACATGCTCGCCGGTTGCGGGTATCTTGGCCCTTGTTTAACATGTCCTCGATCTGGTTGACATGTGTATGCCCATGTTAAATCGAATCATACTATTTTCAATTTATTATTTAGCAATTTATTTATTAAGCTTTATACATATACCTAAAATGGCGGACATAATGTCATAGGCAGTTTCGAACAGTATATCAATCAACTGCTACATGCGGACTAACATGGCCACACCATGTTCGCAATTCATAACCAATATAAGTTTAACAGAGTCTCCTACCACGAATGATTAATTTATTTTTTACCACTTAACTGATGAAGACAAGACAAAGACACCGTCCAATCCTTTTACAGAGGGTAAGAGGGCTGTTTTTTTATAATAATCAGTTCTTTCTTCATACATTTTTATTAGGTATCTCTACAGCTATCACTGCGGGAAGGTTTACAAACATGAAATTTGATCACAAGTTTTAGTTGTATTTGTTAATTAAATGTTTTGATTTTATGTTTTTATTTTGAACTTACTCAATGTTTCAAGAAATTTTAATAATATTAAACAAAAGCTATTCTCCAATAAAAATAAATCATTTTTGTAGAGTTCATGTAAAAACATATTGAATCTATACTAATACTCGTATTGTGAAGCTAAAGAGTTTGTTTGTTTGATTGAATGCATTGAATTGAAAGATTATTTCAATTTGAATTGGAAGTTCCTGAGTCATCTCAGGAACTACTACAGATTCGAATTAAAAAATCTGTATGTGTGAATTTAAGGTTGTAGGCTAAAATCACGCTGCTATAAAAAGCGATGTTTACTTCAAAAACTATAAACTGTAAAATAACTGAATTTAGAGATTTATTGATCTCTTAGAAGCCGGTTAAACGGAGGCTAGTTAGAAATATTACTACAATTTTAGTACTGTTACAGTGTTCGACTCTTCAACACACAACTAACCGTAAAACGCAGAAACATAAAATACCGAATTTCAGGTCAAGTACGTACAGAGGAAAGATTTATCGAAATCCGAATATAAGGATACGAAAATACAATATGTATAACAGAGGGAGGCGTAACAGGTTTTGTATTACCTACTAGTTAACCCTTGAGGCTTCACCTGAGTCACGTGACGGTCAGAGGCCGAATTTAAATTGTATGCTTAACCAACTTTTATTTTATTTAGAGGATAAGTTACTGCGGATTTCTGAGAAAATGTTTTCGGTATGAAGTGGTAGAAAAATATTTAGCTCGCCTGAGATAATATTGCACCAATGGCCATTCGCAACACCGAAGTTATCAGTCGGCGTTTGTTTTCCAATTCCCCAAATAATTTGGATACATATAAACAAAACAAATCTATACATTATCCATCACACTACCGCCAGCGCAGTAAATATAATAAAACCTACCCTTAAGCAACTTCGAGTGTAACAGGATATATAGTAATCAGTAAGTGCAAGTGAGATACCGTGGGGTGCGGGTTGGGTAACCTCCACGTTGGCTTACCTGTTTCTTTTCCCTCTGGACCGCGGTCCTGGGGAACGGAAGCGGGAAGGCTGGTGCACCCTGGACGACGGTTAGTAGACTCTGACTCCAAGGAGAAGGAGCTCTGCTAGCCGTCGACAAATAACCCGACAAGCCCTTTTTAGGGCTAGCGGGCCCAGGCCTTTAAAGTCTGGGTCCTGTCGCTCCCAGTACCCCTCTGCTTTCAGAGGGGACAAGGGGGTGACTCAAGGATCCTTGGGATCCCGGGACGGGCCGGCCTACTGCTCGCGCAGAGGCTGGCAGGCATTCGTGTCACCGTCGGTGTTGGGAGAGTTGGCTGCTCTCCCGCGTCGCGTAACCTCCAAGATATCGACAACGACCTGAGTGCTAGCCACACTTGGGAAGCCGGTATCCTGAAGGCCGCGGGGCTTGCCTTAATTGGCCGGCCCGCGACAAGGAAAAGTCTTAAAACCCGACAGCGAAGTCGATTAAAACCTGTGGACACCTGGGGAAATCCACAGTATATACCCCGCTTCCTGGAATGAGCGTCACCCAGGGAGTGTAGTTTATATCGCGTCATACTCGTGGGATTTAAATGGAGAATTCATCATCAACATATAAACCCAAACCTAGCAGAACAGTCTGCGCGGAGGTCGCGCAGCACCACGACGCGGAGGTCGCGTCCCAAGCCGGGACGGTGTCGGAAGACTTCGACACCGCCAATGAGAGGAGCAGGGCGAACAGCCCGGTGGGTCTGCAGACCCGGAAATCTGCACCACGGCGGAAGAGGAACCGCAAGAAGAAAATCATCCCCGCACCAAAGACTGATTCGGATCTGGATCTCACCCTGACCGACTCGTCGTCTTCCAGCAGCTCCGGTGGGGACGAGACGATGCGCCCTCCTCCGCCCAAGCAGCTAGCGGTTAGCCGCCGAAAGCTGCAGGACGGAAGCACCAAAGCCTCCTCCCGGGCTCCGGCCCCAGAGGATGTGAGGGCGCCGCCGAGTTCCTCCACCTCGGCGGCGCTCTCGCCTCGTATCGAAGATACGACGTCGACGGACGATATAACGTCCAGGGAGGTGATAGAGGCTCTGGAAGGATGGGCTGGAACCCGCACCGATTCTCCGACGCCGGAGGAGAACCGAGTAACGCAGGCGGCGTCGCGACTCGTCCAACTGCACGACCAACTCAAGGCGGAGCTGACACAATCGCGGCTCGAGAGGGCTCATATGGGCAGGAGGCACATTGAGCTCCTCGACAGCTACGAGAGGATGGCGGCCAGTCACCGCAAGGAGATAAGCAAGATGGCGGCGGAGCTGGCCGAGCTTAAAAAGGTCGTCGCTGGACTGCCGGAGGAGCGGGTGACGCGTTCGGCGCGGCGGAGGCTGGGGGCGCAGCCGGAACGGCCAATGCCGTCAACGCGGCAGCTGTCGCCGGTGCGGTCGAGGTCGCCGCTGCGGCCGGAACCGCTGGCGCAGCCGGAGTTGCCACAGCTGGAGCCTCGACCGGAGTCGCCGGTGCTGCAGCCGGCTCGGCCTGCGGACCCGTTGGCGCTCTGCATGGCGGCAATAGCCGCCATGGAGAAGCGTCAGGACGCGGCGCAGGCGGAGCAACGGGCGTGGCGGGTGGCGCAGGAGGAGCGCACCCAGAGGTGGCTGGAGGCCATTATGGACTCCAACCGCAGACCGCCCCTGTCGCCTTCGGTCGGGTATGCCGGAGCAGTAAAGAGGGGTCCCACCTGTCCGGCGGTGGCGAGGTCCCCGCAGGAGTCGGCCAGCGGCCCGTCCACTGCGTCTGCCGCTCCTGCCGCTCCGGCCACTCGGGCTGCTCTCGCCGTGGGAGCCGGGAGCCCCCAGGGAGCGCGGGGTGCCCGGGCCGGAGGCAAGGGGAAGGGCAAGGGTAAGGGGAAGACGTCCCCGGCCTTAGCCCCGACCCCAACCCCGGACCCGGTTCCAGGTTCGGGTCCTTCCTCGGCTCCGACGCGGGCTGTCTCCTCACCAGAAGGGGGCTGGGAGGTTGCTGGAGCCTCCAAAAAGCGGCGCAAGGCGCTCCGGAAGGCAGCCAAAAAGGCCAAGAAGGCCGAGGCTGCTGCGAGGGGTGTGCCGGGGAGGCTGCGCGTTCCCCGCTCAACCGCCGTCGTCCTAACGATGACGGCGGAGGCGGCGGAGAGGGGCGTGCAGTACGCCCAGATTGTTACACAGGCGAGAGCCTGTGTCGACATGAGGGCCCTTGGGATGCCGGGCCCCATCCGGGTGAAACCCACTCGGACGGGTGCTCGGCTACTCGAGATCCCCGGTGCTTCGAGCGGTCCCCAGGCTGATGCCCTAGCGGCTAAGCTTCGGGACACGTTAGACGCAGCCGACGTCCGGGTGTCCAGGCCCAACAAGTGCGCAGAACTGCGCATTTCGGACCTGGACGACTCCATCACGGCGGAGCAAATCCGCCTCACCGTGGCGGAGGCCGGGGGCTGCCCCCTAGAGGCGGTGAAGGTCGGAGCAATCCGCTTCGGCCGCCGCGGACTGGGGGCGGCAGTTGTCGGCTGCCCCATCGCAGCAGCCAAAAAGGCTGCCGACCGAGGGTTCCTCGCCGTGGGAGGCGTGGTGCGGGTGCAGGTCCGGCTCCTGCAGGCTCGACCGACCAGGTGCTTTAGGTGCCTGTCGGTCGGCCACGTGGGGGTGCAGTGCACGGCGGCGGTGACGGTCGGTGACCGCTGCTTCCGCTGTGGCCAACCCGGTCATACGGCCGGTGGTTGCGAAGCTCCGCTGCACTGCTTCAGGTGTGCAGCGGGGGGCAAACCGGCCGACCATAGGGTTGGTAGCAAGGCCTGCACCGGGGGGGAGCCGAAGCCGAAAGGCGGGAGCTCCACCCAGAGTTCGCGGCGGGACGCGGAGATGGTTCCATAATGGATCCCCAGCTCCGCGTCCTGCAGGCGAACGTGGGCCACGGTGTCGATGCTCAGGGTCTTCTGCTCCAGAGCATGGCACAGTGGTCCGTACACGTCGCCGCTGTCGCCGATCCGTACACTCACCGGCCCCTTGGGCCTGCCTGGGTGGTCGACCTGGACGGGTCGGCGGCACTGGTTTACAACGCCGCTATGGGTGCCCCCCCCCCTGTTGTCGTGGCAAGGGAGCATGGCATCGTAGCGGCGCGTGTGGGGGAGATTGCGGTCGTGGCCGTCTATTTCACGCCGAGCCTACACCGACGCATAGGGGAGTACCGGCAGTCGCTGGAGCGACTGACCGACGTCGTCAACGCCTGCCACCCTCATCCGGTTCTTGTGCTCGGGGACTTCAACGCCTGGTCAGTGACCTGGGGGTCCCGGCACACGAACCCACGAGGTAGGGCTCTGGAGAGCTGGGCCGCTAATCACGGTCTAGTTCTCCAGAATCGCGGGGCCGAAGCCACGTTCGTGGCCGCGGAGCGCAGTTCGATTATCGACCTATCGTTCGCAGGCGCTTCGCTGTCGCACCGTGTGCGGGACTGGCGTGTTGTTGTGGGGGTGGAGACACTGGCGGATCACCGATACGTTCGGTTTGATGTCTCCCCCCCCGCGGGTGATGCGCCGGTCATACCGGTCCCACGCGAGCCACGCTGGGTGCTTGGGAGACTGAATCGGGAGGTCCTCCTGGAGGCCGCCATCGTACAGGCCTGGGCCATTGCGCCGGACAGGCCTGTCGATATCGACGATGAGGCGGTGTGGTTCCGGGAGGCCATGACTCGTGTCTGCGATGCGGGTATGCCTAGGGCACCACCCTATAGTCCGAGGCGTCGGGTCTACTGGTGGTCTGCGGAGATCGCGAGGCTACGGCAGGCCTGCGTGATCGCGCACCGCCGGTGGACCAGACTCCGTAGGAGGCGTAGCCGAACCGCAGATACGGAGCCCCGAGTGGCGGAGCTTCATGTGGGATACAGGGAGGCCAGAGATGCCCTCCGAGCGGAGATTAAGCGGGCGAAAGCCGCGGCTTATAAGGAGCTCATGGAGACGCTGGAGCGGGACCCATGGGGGCGGCCTTACCTTATGGTAAGAGGAAAGCTGCGCCCCCGAGCCCCGCCGTTGACCCGGGTTCTCCAGCCAGCTCTGCTCGGTGGAGTGGTCGAGTCCCTGTTCCCGGCGCGAGCGGAACACGTTCCGCCGCAGATGACTCCGCCACCTCGGTCGCCTGTGGCGCCCAGTGTGGTAGTTGACGACGAAGTCCCCGAGGTCACTTGGGTAGAACTGGAGCTGGCGGTGCGAAGGCTTAGAGCCAAGAAGAGCACCGCCCCGGGACCCGACGGCATTCCAGGCCGCGCGTGGGTCCTAGCTCTGGGAGAAGACGGTCTCGAACCCCGGCTGAGAGGGTTCCTCAGCGCATGCTTGGAGCGGGGCCAGTTTCCGAAGATGTGGAAGACGGGGAAACTGGTCCTCATCCGAAAGGAGGGTCGCCCGGCGGACGAACCGTCCGGCTACCGGCCCATTGTGTTGCTCGACGAGGTGGGCAAGCTCTTTGAAAGAGTTATTGCGAAGCGCCTCGTCGAGCACCTCTCTGGTAGGGGGCCGGACTTGGCGGATGCCCAATATGGCTTCCGCCGGTGGCGGTCCACCGTGGATGCCATCATGCGCGTGAGGACTTTGGCGGAGGAGGCAGTTGCCCGGGGTGAGGTGACGTTGGCGGTGTCCTTGGACATCTCCAACGCGTTCAACACCTTGCCCTGGAGTTGCATCAGGGAGGCACTCGTGTACCACGGTGTGCCTCTCTACCTCCGCCGCATAGTCGGGGCGTACCTGACGGAGAGAGCCGTCATCTACCCAAGTGCGACCGGCGTCGGTCGGCGTGAGATGTCGTGCGGTGTTCCACAGGGATCGGTTCTCGGGCCGCTACTGTGGAACATTGGATACGACTGGGTGCTTCGCGGTGAGCTTGCGGACGGCGCCGCCGTCACGTGCTATGCGGACGACACGCTAGTGACGGCGAGCGGAGCTACACACCGCGAAGCGATCCTGAGGGCCACGACCGCGGTTGCTCAAGTCGTGGAACGGATCCGGCGGCTGGGCCTTGAGGTGGCTTTGCATAAATCCGAGGCCATGTTCTTTCATGGACCTCGGCGCACGCCACCACTTGGTTCCAGTCTCACAGTGGGAGGCACTCTCATCGGCATCAAGCCCCAGATGAAATATCTGGTGCTCGTGCTCGACGGCCGGTGGGACTTCGGGAAGCACTTCCGAAGTCTGGGCCCCAAACTGGCGGGCACAGCCAACGCTCTGGCGCGGCTACTGCCCAACCTGAGGGGCCCGGATGACTCCTGCAGGAGACTCTACGCGGGTGTCGTGCGGTCCATGGCCCTGTACGGGTGTCCCGTGTGGGCGGACACCCTGAGTGATCGGCACATGCTTCTGCTGCAGCGTCCGCAGCGGAAGTTGGCGTGCCGCATCATAAGGGGGTACCGCACGATATCATTCAACGCGGCGAGTCTCCTCGCCGGATCGCCACCATGGATCCTGGAAGCGAGATGCCTTTCGGCGCTATACAGGTTCCGAAGGGCGGCGCGGGAGCGGGGTCACGATCCCGAGCCCGAAGAAATTCGGGCCGTGAGATCCCGGCTCCACAGGGAAATGGTGGCAGAATGGGAGAGACGACTTGGGCAACCAAGCGCAGGGCACGCCGTAGTAACGGCGGTAAGACCCATCATGGGGGAGTGGCTAGAGAGGCCACACGGCAGCCTCTCGTACCGTCTGACGCAGATGATCACCGAGCACGGATGCTTCGGAAAGTATCTGCGTCGGATGCAGAAAGAGCCAACGTCCGAGTGCCATCACTGCGACGCGAGCGAGGACTCAGGTCCGCACACGCTCACCGAGTGTCCGGCGTGGGAGACGCCGAGGCGGGAGCTTGTGGCGGCCCTGGGAGTGAGGGTTCTCACGCTCTCCACCTTGCTCGCGGCGATGGTTCGCTGCGCGGATGCGTGGGCGGCCGGCGCCTCCTTCTGCGAGCAAGTAATGCTCGTGAAGGAGGAGGCGGGGCGGGAGCGGCAGCGGGAGCGACGAAGGATCGCTAGACAAGCTGCCCGCGCACGAAGGCAACTCGGGCGTCGGAGGTCGATGAACGACCTCCGCCCCCCATGAGCGCCGGCCTGGGGGTGACAGGTGAAGCCGCCTGTCACCCTGGCAGAAGCAGGCCGCGGTGGCGGCGCGCGTGGCGCGCCTCCCCGTTTCCGGGGACAAGTTGGGGACTCTGTGGTCCCCACACCCGAGAAGAGGGCCAGATCGTGAGAGATGGCCCTGGGTCGGCCGGGGTGCGAGGGATATGCCTGTCAACCTCACCTTCGGCAACCGAAACGACCCACAGGCGGCGTGCGTTTTAGTCGGTTCGAGTCCGACATAACCTCCTCCACCGGCTCCGGTGGGGAGGTATCCGTGGGGATTTTGCGCACGTAAAAAAAAAAAAAAAAAAAGTGAGATACCGTAAGATAACTCATTTTAACATACTATTATTTTGTAAATGGCATTGTTTAATGGTAAGCAATACCGCTGTATATCGACACTTTTGCCACATCGTTTTGAATATAGGTAAGAGAGACAGCGATCCTCGGAAATTCAATCGAGAGCAGCCTCACTGGGGAAATATAAATATGAATATTATTGATTTCATATAATTAATAGTTATAATCAAGGGCTCAATCCGTCATTCGATAAAATAGGTATTCAACGCCTCCATACTTCTAATCATCGCATCTGACGTTTTGCCAAAACCAAAACCCGGGATCAGCTTTCTCTTTCGCTTCCGGCTTTTATAGGAGTGACTGCCGTCTGACTTAATCCCGAGAGGAAAGCCTTCCCAGAGCCTTGTTCATCAACCAGGCCCCGATTCTTCTAATTTTATGTCATAGCAAAATTAAGATTGCAAAAAATTACTTTAAATTTTAGACTTTATTCGCATAACCTTAAAGTCCAAAATGCAATGAAAAAAAAAGTTCATTACTTATTTTCATTCACTCTGAAAGGTACCATTTCATTTTAGACTCCAATTGCATAAGCGTAAAGTCTAAAATTAAATGGCATTGTTTGCTGCGTCAGTAAATAAATAAGTATTCCACAACATTCCACACAACGCTATCTATAACTATAACTAGCGTGTGTTATAGAATCTGGAATGCGGATAAACATACTTATACTCCATTCGGTTAGGTACTTAACTAAAGTTAAACTAAATTTAAACTAAAGTTAAACTAAAGTTAAACTAAATTTAAACTAAAGTTAAACTAAAGTTAAACTAAAGTTAAACTAAAGTTAAATTAAAGTTAAACTAAAGTTAAACTAAAGTTAAACTAAAGTTAAACTAAAGTTAAACTATAGTTAAACTAAAGTTAAACTAAAGTTAAAATGTAAAATTTGTACGCCATAACCGGCAGAATATGAGATCTGAACATTATGTACCTAAACACCATTGTGTACCATATTCAACGAATAAAGACTTTGACTTTGACTTTAAACAATCTTGTAAAGAATTTTTATAAAAAACACACATTAAACAAATTAACTGACTAACTAGTGCTTCAATTTCAGTTTTTAGTCTTTAAAATGAGTTTCTTAACAGAAAAATATAAATCAACTGAGTTTTTAAATAAAACATATCAGATATCATTGTTTACCTATAGTTAAGAGCTCACTGGAGAATTTGTGTCAGTAGGATGACTAAAGGCTTGTCCTGCTTTGTCCTCTGCACTGACGGCACAGAGACTCTGTGCTTGCAGGGTCGGCAGCGCGAGGGTGGCTTCTCTGTTCTCTCTTTCAAAAAAAAAAATCTAACCGAATGGAGTATAAATACTTTTTTTGTAAATACATACATAGTTACAGTAGACCAATGCAAATATACATATTCATGTAAACAAATATATGCACTGAGCGGGAATTGAATCGTAGCAGTCAAACGTTCTAGAGGTAGCCACAGAGGTCATAGTAATATTTAGGGTGTGGGATTTTTTTTGTTCTGAAATGGACGTTCTTTGACTGTGATCAAAATGGAATTAATGCTACTAAATTCTAACGTTAGTGAACTGAATTTCACTCATGAGGGTCGTTAGCAATAGATACATATCAAAATGAAATCTTCCAATTGGAAGTCAGTTAAAAATATATTAGCAGTTTTATTACGTGCGAAAATACCCCGTGAATACGGGGGGTGTCTGTGGGGTTATCCGCCTTAGCCGGTGGAAGAGGCTATGTCGGACTCGAACCGACTAAAATTCACGGCGCCTGTGGTTCGTTGCCAAAGGTGAGGTTGACAGGCATATCTTTCGCACCCCAGCCGACACAGGGAATATATTAGCACTGAAACAAAAAGTGTGACATTTAAAATGTTTTATTCAGGTAGAGGAATGGCGGCCGTATATTTGTGATTTATGTTGATCCGTTAAGAACAACAAATTATGGTTGACCTAAAATGAGTTTACCTGTTACATTACCAAATTAAAGTTTTATTTCACCCATTTGTGGCATGGTTCCATTATAACCTGGCAATATTTTTTCTGTTTGTGTACGCGACACGAAGTGGGTATTAAATTTTCATTTACACAGCAAAATAGTCCCTTGTGCTGGGAATTTACCAAAATCCCTTCTTAATGGGTGGTTGCGTTACAAAAGAAAGCTAACTTATTAAATTTCAAATTTGGGACAGAAGCCGTTTAGTGTCATTATCAGCATGGACACTTTTTTTAGTAATGCTCGTGGTACACGTACCAGCCCGAGGTCATGACCTCCTCCCACCTTTTTATAAAAGTAACTGCTTTTGTAATGCAATTATAAGTATTTTTAACCCCTGACGCAAAAACGACAGGGTTTTATAAGTTTGATGTGTGTCTCTCTCACTGTGTGTTTGTCTGTCTGTCTGGGGCATCGTAGCTCCTGAACGGACGGCCTTGGATTTAGTTTTCTCTGTTCGAAAGGTATAATAGTCGGGAGTATTCTTAGTCGCCACAAAATTAGTGAGTACAAATTTTTCACTCCTCACGGCCCTCAAAATGGATATCAAATCAAAGAGCTTGACTAGTAGATTAGTTTAAAAAAGGATAAAATAAAAATTAAACGAAAAACTTAAAAAGCTCCCGTCACAAAAAACAACCACCAAAATGTATAAAATCAATTGTGTTTGGCTTAAGGGCAACCTTTAACTTTGACATACCTAGTAACACTACAACAACAAATACTTGCTAAAAATCAACAACAAATACTTGCTAAAAATATAATAGTACGGAACTCTTCATACGCGAGTCCAATTCGCACTTTAGCGGTTTTTAGATTTTAATACCATGTTCACAGATAATTACTAAACTCGTAGGACTGTACTTCGCAATTCTAATAAGACTATTGTTCCCAGAATTTATTGAATGATCCTTTAATTTTGAACCTATTGTGTTCGGAAAGCCACTAGCTAACAATAGGGAGGTACTTATAACGATACTGTTGCCTGAACGGATCTTTTGAGTGTGCTGCATTGTTTTGATTAGGAAACTAATGTCATGATTTATTAAATTAGATTTTCTAATATATAATAAGTATATCATTGATCTCCTAAAATACAGAGTGAATTTATCGACCGGGTATGGATGGTCAAATCTGCAACTATGATGAGGTAATCCGAAAAATGCTCTAGGAGTCTCGAGCTGATTTTCACGAAAATTAAAATTGCTTCATTCGATATCGTTTCGTAAAAAAGGTACAAATAGATTTCTAAAAATCTTTTTAAACATCTTAAATGCCAATTTGTTCTATATTCAATAAATAAATCACTTCATTTTCTATATGCCATAAATCACTCTTCAAAGAGTCCGTCTGTCCGCATCTGTCACTTATATTTGGACATACCTAATAATAGGTAATCATTGTAACTCAGTATTCGGAATTTCCTTCGAGTTTCTTTCGTTGTATATTACATCTTGTTAGGAATTAGTTGTCATGGACGTTATTAGATAGATATTACTTGATTCATTTCAATGTTGATGTTATATATGTGTACATGTTACCTTATATGAATTTTATTTTTTTGACGAAGAACTAAAGGTACCAGATTTTCTGCTTACCCCAGGATGAAAAAGGTGTGCGCAAGTATTAGAAGCTTAGGTAAATAATAAGCAAGTCGAAGTTATAATGGGCTGCTTACAGGATGCACTGCTGGTCTGCAAATACTGTCTGTAAATATTACGATAAAAAGTAAACGAGTAAAAACTATCATACAAAAAACACGATGAACCCCATATTAGTCAGCATTTTCATGTGACGTGACCGTGTCATTCATCACCGGTCTCGCGGCTGACAGCACCAGGGTAAAAAGTAGGAACGTAGTTTGCGACAGGAACATAACATGGAACTATTTGGTTTAGTTTTACTCGGTATAAGCTATAGTCATATAAATCACATATATGTATCACAGTTGAGATGGTATAATACTTGTCAGTAGCGTAATAGGCGTCACTTGTACTACTTGTTTTGTGCAGGTAGATAAGATACATTTTCCTTATGTGTGAAATGTAATTTAGTTTATTGTATTTTAGCTTAGTCTTCGTATGATCATTATTGATTGCCTGCCTTTCATATTGTTAATATAACGGATACCTACTGATACTGTTGAAGTAATTATTACAGAATTATATAAGATTTTGTGGTGTGACAGCCTCTGTTGCGTTGCAGTAGTGAACGCGGCTGCTACGCAGGAGGCGCGGGTTCGATCCCCGTTCAGTGCAAATATTTGTATGCATGAATATGAGTATTTGCATTGATCTGGTCGTGCCTCGGAGAGCATGTTACATCGTTCCCAGGTGAAATACGAACCTCTATGGCAGTTGTTACGTGTAACTGCAATGCTACAATATTGCCTTTGGGTTGTGGAGGTCTGATAGCAGTCTCTTCACGAATTTGGTTGATCGTCGAAGTTCAAATCCGCAGTTACACTGGTAAAAGCGGACTCCAGACTCCAGGTGAAAATCTCGGATGCGACTGGGATTAACGCTAAGTTGAAGAAGATACATGATTATAACGGCGGCGAAAAGTAACTGGTGGCGCAATTCTCGCCACGTGAGCTAGTGGACTGTATTTCGCGGGGGGTGAAGTTAACTGTTCCATTGACGCTTTACACAACAAACAAGACAGGTGATCGGGTTGCCGCGGATGTGGTTTAGGCAATGAATGCAACCCGAGAAATTAGGAGAGGATGCACTAACCTTCACGACGCCACGTGCTTTCATCGCAGCCGGTGCACCGATCTTCTCTTCCTGGCTCAGGAGCTGCCGCCCACATCACTAAATCACTTGAGGGACACACGAGAGGCACAATCCGATCGGCAAAGGTCCATGAAAGCGGTTAAAATCCAACAAACATTATTAATTTCTGAGAGTCGCGCGCGCGGCGGCCATTGTTTCTAGTTCAATTGCCAAGTGAATATGCGTCTATTTTGACAATTGAGCCGTGCGGAAACTATTGCTATCTCACTTTAAAAGGTAGCGCGGGAGGGAGATGGGTACAGGAAGCGTGTGTTTCCGCGTCAATGACTTGAACTATTACTATAGCGAAAAATATAAATTCTACCATCGGCGCAACCATTCCCCCCGGCTTGAAGGGTTACCTTCAAAACGAAAAATGCGGAACAAATCTAAAGTCTAATCTAAATCTAGGTTTGGGAAATAACAACTAAAATATAAACCTAGGTTTGAACTCGTGCCTACTGCTGGCTAGGCAGAGGGCAGAGGCGAACAACCGGGCGCAGATACGATCCGGTTGCGGTTTAACCCGTACAACACGAGTTATCCCGCGGGAATCGGGAAAACTTCCTCTACTACTCCTAGAGGCCAATGCCAAGGAGGCGCATTCCCAGTCATAAGGACTACCACCGTACCTATAGTAATTGGGTTAGATGGAGTATTCCATTTTTGACGCGACTGCAGCGTGTGCAAACAATCGGTTCTCCAACGATTCCAAAACGATTGGACTAATCTATCCAAAAGAGCGTGACGAGTTAGAAGGTGCATTCTATCGTCATCAACATCTATTGCGGGCCAATATTTTAGCGTAATTAAATCACCGGTCAACTCCATATGACCGCGCGTAGATAAAATTCTCAAAAATCGGCCTACATAAACAACACAACGCAACAGTCTCGACCAAGACGAGACGCGATTAGCCAACAACAAAATAAGGGACTCTTCACGCGGGACCGATACAACAAGCGAGTGCTTCTTCTCCTCGGGTGGTTCGGAAACCGTAGTGGGATTGAATTGACTAACTGGCCACTTATCTAACGCGGCATGAATCCAGGACGGTCCACTAAACCATAACGGGTGATCTAAAATTTGCGAAGGAAGCAATCCACGAGAGAGACAATCGGCTGTGCTGTCGGTGCCAGCAGCGTGAAAGAGATTTTGTGGCGCTAATTCAGATTGAATTTTTGCCACTCTATTAGCGACGAATGTGTCCCAACGATGGGGCGAAGAGTGGGCCCAACACAAAGCGACTGTTGAGTCCGAAAAAGCTAAAATTCTACTAATATTAATGCGAAAATTTACAATTATGTCAAATAAATTACCTTAAAGATTTTGACCACAATACAAAATGTCATTAAGCGACACGGAAGTGCTAGTCTTAGCACTGCCATCCAAAACTACGCGGAGTTTAGTAGTAAGCTTATCTTCTCTAATAACTCCGTGGTGCGGGATAATGTACGAAGGCTGGGTCTCGTCAGTGTCCGCAGGCGCAGGTGAGATGTAACCTTTATCTAAATATTCGTTAACAACCTCATCATAGGCTTGCTTTAACTTTGGAGACGCCTGCATCTTTCGTTCTAAACAAAGAAAGCGTTTTTCAGCGGATACACGGGAGTCACCGAGCGAAAAAATATCTCCCTTGAAAGGGAGCGCGACAACACAACGACCCTGCTCATCACGAGTAGTCGTGCGACAATAAATCTCCTCAGCCATCTTGTCATCAGGGCTTAGGATAGGTGGGACATTGACCTCTTCAATTTCCCAAAACTTGCGGATGGTAGACTCCAGTGGCGGCTCGACGGTGCAACAGAACGAAGCAGTCGAGTGACTAAAACTATCTATAGAAGCGGGTGCGGAACCAATTATAACAAAACCTAGAACTGTTTCCAGTGCGTGCGGAGCGGGGTACGTCGGTCCCCCTTGAACCTTACGTGATAACTGGAGGTGCGGGAGAATCGAAGCGCCGATCAATGTATCGACGACTCCAGGAACAGCGTAAGTCTCATCTGCTAAAGGCAAGTCTTTAAATTTCGTTAATAAAGACGTGTCAACCGGGACGGTAGGCAACTGTTCAGTTATTTTTATCTATAACGAGCGAATCCATGTCAAACCAAATATTATTATTAAAACGAGATCCAAACCTTGTTTTAACGGTGCCATGAACAGCTGACTGTAAACCTCCAAAACCCTTCACCACTGAGCGGGTTGAACGCTTATTAACATTGAAACCAAGACGTTGACAACAATCTTGAGTAATAAAATTACTTTGCGAAGCGCCATCTAATAGCGCTCGAACAATGCGCGGCTTACCCAATGCATCAACAATAACAACGCGAGCAGTCGCGAGACACACAGTAGTGAGTGCAGCACTAGCGGACAACGAACACAAGGTGACGTCATTCGCAGCGGTCACCGGGCGGGCCGGAGCGCGCGCGAGCGCGGGCTGCGGCCGTGGCGCAGGCCGCCGTGTGTCACCGCTCGACGAACCAACTGTGCTCACATTGGATGCGGCATTACTATTCTCAAAATGAAGTAAAGTGTGGTGTCTCGCTTGACATTTGCGACAACCATTTCTACTATTACATAAAACAACGCGGTGTTTAGTACCGAGACAATTAAAACAAAAATTATTAGCGCGAACAAATTTATAACGATCATTAAGCGACAATTTTAGGAAACCAGGACACTTGTACAATTGCGAATGATGAGTATTACACAAAGAGCAAACAGGTGATTGTACATGTGCTGGTGCGGTATTAACATAAGTATGAGTTGACCTCAGTGACCTCGATGAGGCATCTATTTTGCGTTCAGAACTAACAACTTTCTTCGCGCCTTCATGTTTCGATGAAGAGCGTTGCAATATTTTTATATGCTCGCGAACAAAACTTTCTAAGTCTTCGAACTTAGGAATTTTATTGCCGCGATGATCCGACTCAAATAAACGAATGGTTTCGGAATCTAATTTCTTTAAACCCATATACAAAAATAAGAAGTCGCAGAGGTCATCGATCTTTAGGTTCTTTACGGCGCGAACAGATGATGCGAAAGTATCTAGAAACTTCTCTAAGTTTTGATCGTTACATGCCGTAATGGATTTCAAATCAAACATCTGATCCAAATATGCGTTAGCTACCGATCTTTTATCCTCATACTTAGCTTTCAAAGTATTTAAAATTAAATTATAATTTTCGGCACTAAACGTAATTCCAGCGCAAACGGTTATAGCTTTACCAGTCAATTTTTCAACGAGATAATGCAATTTTTCGTGATCTGTCAACGAAACGTTCTTATCTATTGTATTCTCAAAACTATCTATAAATAAACCCCAATTGCGAATGTTACCATCAAATTCGGGTATTTGAATTGGTGGCAACTTAGGTCGGTCGCGAGTGGGATTGGGTCGGTCAGACGGTTTCTCCAAACTCCTAGCGACGCGTTTGATACGACAATACAAATCGTCAAACGACGACAAGGCCTGATAACTCACTGAGTAATCGGGATTTAAATTTAACTCTAAAACGTTGATGTCATGTACTAAAGACTCGAAATCCGCGCGTAAACTATCTAAGTTTTCTATAGAACATAAGAACGAATCTCTAATAGCCAGATCAGAGGTTTTAAGTGCATTATCATAAATCGATTGTACGCGAGAGTAAATCATTTCTCTTTTAGCGTATAAAAGTTTCAATTGAACCCCATTACCGGTCCTATCAACCTTTGGGGACATTTTTACAACTAAATCAAACTAAAGTGCGGTAAACAACAAAATATGAAATGACTTAATCTTAGCGGTACCTATAAAACAGCGACGCGGCGCGAGCGATATTTCGTAGGTAGGTAGGTACTTATAACTGCCAGTGCAAGCTTGAACTAACGCGCATAGCAACAAGATCGTACCTACGCGATGGTCGCTGTCTAGGTTCAACTATTATTTCAGGGATTAAGTATTGCGTAATATCTATTCAAATTAAAATACTTTCGTATGAATTTTAATGAAATGCGAGCGAGGTACAACTGTGTACCTACCGTATTAGGTAAATACGATGCGAGCTAGCGGTGAACGGACAACTTAGAGATTGAAACAAATAAAAACAAAAGCCAAATGCGTTAGGTATTACACTGTGCCTATGCACTAGGGTGTCTAGGATACCTAAGATCTAAACCTAAATGCCTAGATGCGGGGTTTTCTACTAAAATAACTAGGTATTTAGGTGCGGTGCGTTTATTCTCAATAGAATAATAACAAATGCGATTACACGTACCTAACCTATGTATGTATTAGGTAGATACGATGCGAGCCAGCGGCGAACGGACAACAAAATCTAAACCTAAATGCCTAGATGCGGGGTTTTCTACTAAAATAACTAGGTATTTAGGTGCGGTGCGTTTATTCCCAATAGAATAATAACAAACTACGAACTACGGCTAAGGATCCGGTTCGATCAGGACCAAAAAGAATGGTGGCGCAATTCTCGCCACGTGAGCTAGTGGACTGTATTTCGCGGGGGGTGAAGTTAACTGTTCCATTGACGCTTTACACAACAAACAAGACAGGTGATCGGGTTGCCGCGGATGTGGTTTAGGCAATGAATGCAACCCGAGAAATTAGGAGAGGATGCACTAACCTTCACGACGCCACGTGCTTTCATCGCAGCCGGTGCACCGATCTTCTCTTCCTGGCTCAGGAGCTGCCGCCCACATCACTAAATCACTTGAGGGACACACGAGAGGCACAATCCGATCGGCAAAGGTCCATGAAAGCGGTTAAAATCCAACAAACATTATTAATTTCTGAGAGTCGCGCGCGCGGCGGCCATTGTTTCTAGTTCAATTGCCAAGTGAATATGCGTCTATTTTGACAATTGAGCCGTGCGGAAACTATTGCTATCTCACTTTAAAAGGTAGCGCGGGAGGGAGATGGGTACAGGAAGCGTGTGTTTCCGCGTCAATGACTTGAACTATTACTATAGCGAAAAATATAAATTCTACCATCGGCGCAACCAGTAACAAATCTATATTTTTGGGGCCCAAGTCAACCTCACGTGGTAGCCACTGGTCTGCTGAGTAACGAAGGTGGCCTTTTTGGGGTTGAGAGGTAAGAGGCCTAATTAATTTCAAAAATAATAAATTAATCATGATTATTTCATTGTTACAAATTGTGAAAAAAGTACATCCACGTGAGGGCAGAGAAAAAATACAAGTATCAACACACCATCTCAATCGAAGGGTATGGTAAGAGGCGACTAACGGAAAAATCGTAGACGATAACACTGCGAGAGAAGGAAAACTCGAAATAAAACCCTTTACCAAATCGTCTGGCCGGTGGCAGCGTGGAAACATTAGGCAAAAATATACTAACATAAGAAGAGGCCTATATCCAGCTGGGAAGTGTAAAAAAAGTAGCACGTGTATTGCAGATGTAATTTTCAGAGGTTAGAAAAGTATATAGATATGTATTAAACTATGTTTTTCGGCCATCTTAGAAACATAAAAAACATTTATCAATATTCAGTGAAATACTTAAAATGAACACAATACCTGTTGATGAAAAATTAATGTTCCACTAAAATATGATTCCAAGGGCCGTTAACATTAAGCATTCATATCAAAATTTTATTGTAATAATAAAAGTTTACGAAACTGGTGCTCGAACAATTTATACATTTTGTTCTATCTTCGATATAAATTTGAAATTTATCAAAACAGCGAGCAAGAGAAAGCTCAAAATACAATTAAAATTCAGCCGAGTGTGCTTGCCAAAAGGGAATTATATAGCAAAACCTTTGACGGCGTTGGATGTCCCGTGCCAATTTATTCAGATTATACTTGTATGGTTTTATGTCCACTAATGCCATAAATTTAAACTGGATATAATTCGATTTGCATCACTCAAGACTAGGACGCACAGACCTGGCCATGGGTAACACCTTAGCTAATTCATAGCCATGTAGCCTGAAAGCTTAGACGTTAAACTAAGTAATTTTTACCTATGTACAACTTCTAGTAATGTAACAGTGCGTCCTACAGACTTAAAAATGTATAGGCATTGACACTAATGAACACCTGATAGCCTTGATTAACGAATAATTGATGAAGGAATTCGAGAAGCAGCCCAAGGTTAAGTAAATATTTTCTCTTATTGTTTGGGGTTTACAAAATAATGATGCTCCCAAACTAAATAATTGTTGTTACCGGTAAATGTACAAACAATAATGAAAGAATTTCAATTTGTAGTTTACTCAACGAAAATCCGATCGACTGTAAAAGCTCATCTCATGAACCCAATAGCGGATTTTTGGTAAGCAAGTTGTGTCGCAGTATATTTCTGATAAACCGCCAAGCCAAGGTATCATTCATAGAAATCAAACACAAATGTACGAATTACTGGCTGGTACGTGCTGGCCGCACGGCTACGTGGGAACCCGTGCTAACTAAGAAGAAACAATGACGCGCGCATCACTTATGTCTCTGGCTATACTGGAGATTGATGGCGCTTGGTGGAATTTGTTACAAATACCTATTGAATTAGGCATTTATACCTTTCTACAGATTTTTAGTTTTATTTTATATTTGAAGATAAGAAAACTGGAAGCGTACAAATGCCTTATTCAAAAATAACTATTCTTGTATGTTTCTATGTTTCTGTTCTTGTACGTAATTAGTCCATATCTATTTTCTCATAGAAAGGGGATGAAAGTAGAGTATTATATGAATCGAGAGCAAGTTTTTTTCCTCGGGCGATGTACTTTGAATCCCTTGCTGCACTCAGAATTCTACGTTAGAATACCTCGCTACGCTCGAGATTCTATTCAAGATTCCTTACCTTTGCTCGTGATTCAAAGAAACCTCCTCGCCGTAAAAATACTACTTTGCTCCCTTGTCATACAATCTACTATTGTTTGCTGAATAATGGTATGTTTTCAGTTCATTTTGACGAACCTGTCTCGTAAATGCGGATAAAGAACAAGCGGTATTCTATATTTGCTGATTCAATGTCAAAGATATCTGCCGATGCTAAATTAGGTATAAGAAACGTCGAATATGAATCATATGATGCAAAGTAACTACGTTGTGTGATACGTAAATTCAATCGTTGCATTGTAGGGAAACTACAAGTGATATTAATTTTGAGCTCCATCGATATTTAGTACACAAACTAATATTATATTGAGAATAAGAAGCTATATTAGTAAGTGAAAGGTACAATGGGAATAAATAGGTTTCTGGAATTGCTGGAACAAATAAGAGACTTTCCATCTTCATATCTACATGTGTCATGATGATTGCGAATGGTAATATCTGAGTCTGACCCTGAAACTAAATAATCTACATTGCGCATATCCCACAAATCTATAACATATTCTTTAACTACATTACACTCTAAAAAGTAGTTTCATATTCAACATAGTTATGTAGTATGTTTTATAAACACGGTTGTAGTTTTCTAATCACAGTCGGTTATCGATGAAACTACGTAGGTACCTACATACATAGATTTGTACATACTTTTATTTATTTTCATGGAGTTTAAGTTTGAAGAATAATTAAACTGTTCTGAAAGAAATTTCATATCTCAAAAATCAAAATCATATTATATATCAAAATATTGATGTTCTATCGTAGAAGTTGCACGAACATAGTACAACGAATATAGGTAACTACAACGAGTTTATTATACACCTTCTTGCAAATTACCTTAATTAGGAAAAATGACCGTAAACTAACACGGTAGCATAAAGACTGCAATATGCTCGCCTACTTATTACGTGAGACGGAAAACATGTTGAGGCGGGGAACGGGGCCGGAGGAGACTTAGGTCCCTTCCGTCCCGCATAACCCCCAATGCGCGTAGGCGAATCTAGCATCGTAGGCCATTAAATGACCTCCGTCCTTCATGAGCGCAGGCCTGGGGGTGACAGGTGGAGCGGCCTGTTGCTCTAGCAGAAGCAAGTCAAGACGGCGGCACGATTAGTGCCCCTCCGCCTTTTCTGGAGAAAGATGGGATGTCGTAGTCCCACATCCGATGGGCCTTCTATAGCCCTGGGTCAGTAGGGGTGCGCGAGGGATATGCCAGAGGCTACCTCACCCTCGGCAACAGTGCGGTTTTAGTCGGTTCGACGTCGACATAATCAACCCGCTGGCCTCGGCGGGGGGAATCCGAGTGGATATCCGAACGTTAAAAAAAAGACGTAAAACTTGTTTGCAAAATGCGAATGTAATACACACCTCAGTCTCAGGCATAGTAACCGAGTAGATAGATTCATTGTAAAGTAAAGCAATACAAGCTAACTAAATCCGCTTTAGGATAGATGACCATTTTTAACACAACCCTACGTGCCGGTTGCAATGTGAAGATCGTTACGGTTAAATTCCAATAACAGGTTTAACTATAAAATTTTATTCTTGCCGGTGGGTTGTAAAGGTTCATCTGACCTCCAGCAGTCACTTCACGGAAAATTTCGATGTTTGGTAACTTTGTAGTTAAACTAAAAAGCCGACCCCAAAAGAGTTGGGAAATGAGGCTCGGAGGATTATTAAAACTTCTCGGTCTACCCCTTCGGTGAAAATAGATATTGGCAAAGGTATAGTAACGTTAAAACCGTCCGTATTGAGAAATAATTAAATAGGTATTACCAACTTTAAAAAACATATTGATAAAACACTTGTAGGTACTTTTTACGATATTTTTCATGAACCTAACCAAAAAAAACTTAAAATAAAAGCTGTAGTAGATTCTGCCATTTGCTGTGGGTTCTGCCGTCTCACTCTGTTTCCTGATGTGCCATCCTAAATACTGCACTTCGAGATACAGTATTAAAACCTTTGAAGTTCCATGTTACTCGTACAGCACATAGCTAATAGAGAAGTTTATACCGCACGGGGTAGGAAATGCACCGACCTACGAGACGCGGCTAAAACCCGCCGACAATTTTATTTACTTCTGATGTCACATTTTTGAGATAGCAATAAAATGTACACGTTTTTATTTCTACATTGTAAACATTTTACGACTCGTATCTGTTGGAGGCTTTGTGGAGATATGTTACTTGAATACACAGTCTTCATTTTGATCTGACAAATGAGGTTTTATATTTCATATTTAATGTTACCGCAGTATGTAATGTTATATTCTATTTTCTGACATTTGTACCTGTAAAAGCGTAAGCATCGTTTATACTTTTGTACGGTAATAAAGTTACCTACTTCATCATTTCACTTCGGAGTCGGGGGTTGGCATTTTTCAGTCTAGCTGCTTATAAGGCTCAACTTTTTTCTGCAAATCGACTGCCGTATAATCTCCACAACCTACTGGTGATATCGAAGCATTGCAGTTAGACATTGGATTACTTAACGATTGCCATAGATGTTGGTATGATAACCGGAGTCGACGGCTTAACGTACTCTCCGAGGCCATTACCTATTTATAAAACGAACTCGTATATATAATTACAATTCTTGTGAGCAAAATAAAGTCATTAGTGGTGACTTTACAAAACTAAAGTTATGTGTGTATTTATCGCAGGTTTATAAGTGCCCGGTTAATGGCAATAGGCTCGCCACCTATTACATTGGGACCTAAACATAAACTGGCGAAATGTGGGTGCTATCACCTCTGCCTACCCCTTCGGGGATATAGGCGTGAGTTTATGTTATGTTATGTTTACAAAACTATGAATAACATTACTTGTATTCGTTTCATACTTTTGAGATGATTGTGACTTTATGTAGGTATAAATAATTCATTCATAAACTCAATAAGACCAGATAAAGGAGTTAATAATGCATCATAAGCCCCTGAACATAATTATGTGATAAATAATAAACGTTGGTTCTCGGCAGAGTAGAATTTGGACCACCCCATTTCTTCCCATGCTGTGTCGTATAAGGTGACTAAGGGACAGGGCTGTTTAACATCAGACAGATATATACAGCCCAGACCCAGGCTCAGATGCATGGCTTGAGTCAACAATAGTGCCCGGAATACTGCAATAGGCTCACCCCCTATTACGTGGGAATTTAATGAATGGTGAAATGTGGGTGTAAATTCACCTCTGCCTAACCCTCCGGGGATAAAGGCGTGATTGTATGTATGTATGTAATAAACGTTGGTAGTTAAGTGGTAAAAAAGTCGGCCTTACGAATCCTACGCTCGAATACTGAAAAAAAAAATTGGGCTTCCAGTACTGAAATTTTAACATGATTCTTTATGTTCAATTTTTTTTTGAATTTCTGATGTATTTTCGCATGACTGATCAATATGAAATTCACACACAACAGAGCATTTCAGTTCAGCTTTTTTATCAGGCACGTGCATGGCTGTAGTTTTTTTTACAATCCAAATAAAATGTTAAAGTGCCTGCGGTGCTACTTTTTGTGTTGTGGTTATTGGAGCGAGCCTAGTCATTTGGTTCGTTAAGAATTCCATATTACTATTATACTATGTGATACGTCTTATACATCATGCAGCATTTTTTGTCGGTGGCCATGAACATAATATACATACAGTCACGTCACTTTCCCCAATGGGTAGTTTAAGTTATGTAGAAACCACACGTTTCCACTTGCTACGATCCTGGTATACACCTTTCGTTTGTTTTCACACATGCTCACCGGATAGGGGTACAAAAACGTTACTTTATCACGCTATGAAGCAAGATTAGGTGGTGGTTACGAATCAAGAATTAATTTAATTTTTAACTCCCGACGCAGAAATGATGTACCTAGTATTTTATTATTGTTGATTTTGCGAATTGTAGATTTTGCAATCTTCTTTAGGATAGGACCCCTTTTCCATAGTACCTAAACTCTGCGCAAAATTAGAATGAAGCGTTTTTCCATAACTATAACAACAGATTTAAACATTCTGGTTATTTTTCCCATAATTATTCTCTATAAATATATTTTTTGCCTATAATAATCACTGAGTGTGCTGTGCTACACATGTATGGTCGAAAACTTGATTTCTTATTAAGATTCCAAACATGGAGTATTTCAATGTCCCTGCAATTATATTCCGATGATTAAGAACAATTATTTGTAATGTTCAGTAATCAAATAAATTATTTTATTTTATTAATGTTTCATGTTGCGGATAACAATCACGGAACACACATATATCATGAATAAACATTGGATATTAACAAAATTATCATAACTGCAATTGGTTCACTTTTATACATACCGCAGTGCACGGTCAACAGCAATTATCATGTATATTCAATACTATTAATATTGAAAATATACGATAATACTATATGTGTAATACCTAGAAGACCTACCTTCATGTCTGTGTAGCCTTTGCTGGTCACGCTACAGTGACCAAAATTACAAATGAATATTTTTTTTATACCACTTAGTTGGCAGACAAGCACACGGCCCACCTGATGGGAAGCGGTTACCGTGGCCTATGGACGTATGCAACACCAGGGGTATTACACTCGCGCTGCCGACCATGAAGAAACCTGTCATGTTACCTCCACTAAACCTCGGTAGGAGGCCCAAGAAGGGAAGGATTGGTGACGTAGAAGATGATATGAGTTCCAATGGTCTAAGTACCATGAATGCTCATGACCATGCGAAGTGGGAAAGTAAAAGTAGGAAAACGGGGTGAAGTGGGGAAGTATAACAAAAATATACTACGGATACGGGAATGTGAGAGACTAGATAAATAAAAAAAAATAGACTTCAAAAACTAAAAACTATAAAATAACATCAACGTAAAGATAAGATAAAAATGACTGAATTTACAGATTTACAGAAGCCACATTATTTCAATTGATTGCATCATACTCGTAATAGTTCAGGCACAACA
Organism: Eilema griseolum; assembly: GCA_963662185.1. Lineage (NCBI taxonomy): Eukaryota > Metazoa > Arthropoda > Insecta > Lepidoptera > Erebidae > Eilema > Eilema griseolum. The sequence goes on along the minus strand of OY759230.1, from coordinate 20,130,866 downwards.
GACAAAGTAGGCACCGACTACCGACAGATCAGTAAATATGTAAATTCAGTAATTTTTCTCTTATCTTTATTATGTTATTTTATAGTTTTAGTTTTTGAAGTCGGTTTTTTAACATAGATTTTTTACTTTTTAGTGACTGTAATAGGTTGTTTTTAGGTTTTATTAATTTTGTCTGCCTTCATAGTTCAAGACTTGGTAATTCTAGCACGCCCTTGACCATCGCAATGTCGCCTACCATGTCAAAGGATAGTAGATAGATAAGTAGTCATAAAACTATCTATAAAGCAAACCATTTCGAATTTCCTATTTGATTTCGATGAGTCCTCTGGTGTGATCCCAGAGACCAAGGTCCAGTACCCATGTAATTTGTGAGTATACCAAACTCAATTTAAAAATTGGTTTATAAACGACGGAAATATTGAAGAATATAGAGAAGAAGTCGGTTAAAAATATACATGTCGAATAGCACATAAATGTCTATAAAATTAAAACAACTGATCCAAACAATAACAAATTTTTTATGTAACCAAATGGCAACTATTCTGCATCGAACTAAAAATCACGTATCTACGAATATATATGTGTAAGCTTTGTATACTGTGTGTACGGAGCCTAATATACGAGAATGTGTACGACGCCTAACATGTATGACGTGACAGCTCCCCGGCGTCGTCCATTTGGTAGAATAAAACTGTCCGTACCGTTATTATTGTATTATACCGATACCGATATTATATGTGATTTATTATCTCATTTTCTTATAAAAGTGTTAAGGCTAATGTAATACAGTGTCGATCTACTAAAATATTGGAAGTAAAAACCTTTAATTGTCGATTTTTCTGTTATAGGTAAGTAGATCACACCTCAATGTGTAATGTTAATATTTGATCTCAATTAATGTGAGTGTTTAATTTTACAATAACATTAAACTTTTCTGTTATAGATAAATCAAAATTGTGTGTTATTTACTCCCATACCATCTTACATATTACAAATCGACAATTGTCAGAGTTTGATTGGATAAAAGTAGATCATGGCAAGATTACAATTTGAGGTTGAGCTGGCAGCAGATGAAGATCCGAAGAATACCATCATAATAATAAAATCAATAACAAAAGAGAATGGAATAACATATCTCATACCGACATGTTTCCAAGCAGCGAAACGTCACCCTGAATTGACAAAGTTACCGGAGTTTATGAAAATTAAAAGAACATTACTGAAAAGAGGTAATAATAGAAAGGTGTGGATAAATGTGCCAAGTGATGTCCTAGCACTATATGAAGATGATTCTGGAAATATGGTGTTTAATGATTATTTATTACAAGAAATTCAGGTTGCAAGTCAATCTATTACTGATGGAAAATTATTGGAAATTTTAGATAAATTATGTGATAAATCTAATGTCAACAAAGAAAAACATAATAATTTAAGTAAATTAAATGAAAAATTTGTTTTAAAGAAGTTTGATAACAAGGTCAATAACGCCAGACAATGGTTGCAATGTTTTGAAAGTGAATGCACGAGATTTGATTTAAATGTTGATACAGATAAAATTAGTGCTTTGAAATTGTTTTTGAATGACTCGGAGGGTGACTGGTATGAGTCAATGTTAATTAAACACAGCTTGAGCTCGCAGTGGAAAATTTGGCAAGAGAGTTTTTTAAACACATTTGCAGATAAAAATTGGTCTTCTGTTATGTATGCACTGAGTTTCAAACATATAAATGGCCCTCTGCTGGAATATGCATTGAAAAAGCAGAGATTGTTACTAGAGTATAATAGTGATATAGATACCAGAACTCTCACTGACTTAATTGTCGCAGGATTACCAACTTATATCATAAGTAAACTAGACAGACAAGAGGTGACAGACCCAACTCTTCTTTTTAATGCCTTGCGGATGCATGAAAATCAAAAAAAATATGTACAAAAACATTTTACTGAGAAGAAAAGCTCTACTAAATCAGAAGCAGAATATAAGAAAAATACACCTTGTCAAATATGTTACAAGATGGGTAAGAAAAACAGATTTCACTCTGAAGATTCATGCTGGTTCAAAGAAGACAAGAACAGTAAGGACAGCGTTAAACACTGTAAAAACTTGATGTTGGAGATTGATCAACTTGAGGATACAAAAAACTAAATATTCCCCCACTCATAGAAGTAGAGGTTATACTGAATGACACACTGAAATGTACAGGTATTTATGACCCTGGCTCAAATATAACCTTAATAAATTCCAAATTAATAAAAGTAACAAATTTAAAGAAGAATTACTTTGAAAATAAATTCATCACTATTTGTGGTGGGGGAAAAACAACAGGCTTAACAAAATTAAATGGGAAAATACTGAATATTGAAAATGAAATAAATGCATTTATTTGCAACGATAAAAACTTCACTCATGATTTGCTTTTGGGACTGGATACAATAAAGCGGTTTGGGTTGACCCATGATGGGAATTTAAACATCCAACTGCAGGAAAATGCCAACCCAAGTGCAAATAAATACATAAGCCCCACTGAAGAAAAACTATACAGTAATCAAGAAGTTGAAAGCAGAGAGTGTAAGTCAGAAATATTGAATTATGAAATAAATTTCAATGAGGGCATAGATGTGAATAAATTTGATATAGACACTACTTACTTGGAACATAACCAAAGAATGAAAATTATTGCATTATTAAAGGACTATAAACACATATTTGCCAAAAATAAATATGATGTAGGCCAAGTGAAAAATTATGAAGCGTTTATAGACCTACAAGTAGAAAAATATTGCTCAAAAAGACCATATAGATGCTCCTTAGATGATAAAGAAGAAATCGAGAAGCAAATTGGACAATTGCTAAAGAATGACTTAATTGAAGAATCTTATAGCCCATTCGCAGCACCAGTAACATTGGCATTCAAACGGGATGAAGAAAAAAAGTCAAGATTATGCATCGACTTTAGAGATCTTAATAAGATTATTATTCCACAGCCACATCCATTTCCATTAATAGAAGACCTAATGGTAAAAACGATAAACTGTAAGTTTTTTACGACTCTTGATATTAATTCTGCTTTTTGGTCCATACCATTGAGGATCAGCGACAGAGAAAAGACAGGCTTTGTTACACAAGAAGGCCATTATCAGTGGACTTGCCTTCCCTTTGGACTGAAGACATCTCCAGCGATTTTCCAAAGAATCCTTACAAATATAATAAGAAAACATAACCTGTCTAATTTTGTGATGTGCTATATTGACGATATAATGGTATTTTCTAGAACTTTTAATGAGCACATGGACCATTTATCGAAGCTGCTGAATGCAATTGCTAAAGAGGGATTCCGTCTGAAATTAATAAAGTGTAAATTCGCAGCACAGTCTGTAAAGTTCTTGGGACATATGATAAAAGGCAATACAATAACACCTTTGAAAGATAACCTCAGATCTATAGCAGAGTTTGCAGCACCTCAAAACAAGAAACAAATAAGGCAATTCCTAGGTAAAGTAAATTTTTATAATAAATATATTCCTAATGCTACAATAACGCTAGACCCAATACACAATTTACTTAGAAAAAACATCAATTTCGTTTGGTCAGCTGATTGCGAGGAAGCTTTCCAAACAATAAAAAAATATTTATGCTCTGCGCCAATTCTAGCTATTTTCGACCGTGATGCGCAAACTTTTATATACACTGATGCAAGTATAAAAGGAATTGGTGCAATACTAAAACAAAAACAAAAATGTGGAGCAATCAAACCTGTGGCGTACTTTTCAAAGAAGTTGAATGAATGTCAAAAAAAGAAGAAAGCCATATTTTTAGAATGCTTAGCCATAAAAGAAAGTTTAAAATTTTGGCAACACTGGCTAATCGGAATCTCATTCACAATTTATACAGATCACAAGCCGCTAGAAAACTTAAACATAAAAAACAGAACAGATGATGAACTGGGAGACATGACTCACTACCTTTCACAATACAACTTTGTAGTAAAGTACAACCCAGGTAAAAACAATACAGAAGCGGACTGCTTAAGTAGGAATCCTGTGTATGAAAGCCACGAGAATGAGGAAGATAACTTGAAAACAGTAAATATTGTGAGGATTGAAGAAATATTGGAGGATCAAAACACAAATCCAAATATAAAGAACAAACATAATTTTATTAAAGAAAATGGTATATATTACAAAAAAACTAAAAAAAAAAAAATAGTTTTGTCCGAAGACTACAGTAAAATACTAATAAAAAAAGTACATGAGCATTACTGCCATGTAGGAATAAATCAGATAGAATCAAAAATAAGACCTTTCTACTTTGCACCAAACCTACTGGATAATATAAAGTTGATATGCCGTCAATGTGAAGTTTGTATAAAAAACAAATCACGATTAAATAGAAATTATGGACTCATGTCACAATTGGGGCCAGCAGAAAAACCTTTCCAAATCATGTCCATAGACACAATAGGAGGATTTGGTGGCAACAGGTCTTCCAAAAAGTACCTACACTTGTTAATGGATCATTTCACACGCTATGCTTATATTTTGTGCTCGAAGACACAACTCACTAAAGACTTTATAAAACTGGTAGATCAAGTGATCAAGGACAATGAAGTTGAGATATTACTCTCCGATCAATATCCAGCATTGAACTCAAAAGAGTTTAAAAAATATTTAAAGGACCATTCAGTTAATTTAATTTTTACAGCAGTGGATGCCCCATTTTTAAATGGTCACAACGAGAGGTTGAACCAGACGCTGGTAAATAGGATTCGATGCGCCTTGAATAGCAAAGGAAAAGGAACTGCCTGGACAACTGTGGCAATGGGTTGTGTGAAAGCCTACAACTCAACTAACCACACAGTGACAGGTTATTCACCTCTATATCTGTTAAGTGGAGAACCAACTGATGTATTACCACTGGACCTAAAAACAAAACAAATGGAACCCGGAAAACTAGAAAAAGATAGACATACAGCATTTATCAGATCACAAAAATCTCATCAAATGAACAAGGCCATTTTTGACAAAAATAGAATTGATTACAAGTTTCAAAAAGGTGATATGGTTTACATAATGGACTGTAATAAGTTAAACAGATCTAAAATGGATGAAATTAGAATTGGTCCTTTTGAGATCGAAGAAATGATATCGGATTCACTATGCAAAATTAATACTGGTAAGAATAAGAGATCTCTGGGACTGTACCACGTGACAAAGCTCATTCCCCAGTTTAATTACTCAAATTAACCCTAGTTAATTTCCAAAGGGGGGGGGGGGGGGAGATGTAAGCTTTGTATACTGTGTGTACGGAGCCTAATATACGAGAATGTGTACGACGCCTAACATGTATGACGTGACAGCTCCCCGGCGTCGTCCATTTGGTAGAATAAAACTGTCCGTACCGTTATTATTGTATTATACCGATACCGATATTATATGTGATTTATTATCTCATTTTCTTATAAAAGTGTTAAGGCTAATGTAATACAGTGTCGATCTACTAAAATATTGGAAGTAAAAACCTTTAATTGTCGATTTTTCTGTTATAGGTAAGTAGATCACACCTCAATGTGTAATGTTAATATTTGATCTCAATTAATGTGAGTGTTTAATTTTACAATAACATTAAACTTTTCTGTTATAGATAAATCAAAATTGTGTGTTATTTACTCCCATACCATCTTACATATTACATATGTACGAATCACGTAAATTCAATCATAAATAGTATAGTGTAATCGGTGTACATACATAAAAAAATACCTATCGAATTGAGAACCTCCTTCTTTTTAGAAGTCGGTTAATAAATAAAGATGTCTATCTGCAAAGACTCATCGTGTGTTATTGTTATGCCATCTGTGTGACAGTTACGCGTTGATGACTTTTCGCAATACGAAATTTTGTTTCAAATAGTCAGCCTGGTGGTCGGTGTATATAGAACACATTGTGTGTATTATATTATTATATATGTCCTTAGCAATATATTTCAATGAAGCAAGTAAATAAACTACTAAAGTGGTTACTGAATGACTCCCAAGGGGCGTGGTGTTGTATACGTCTTGGACATAATTAGGTACCGACTGACTTTGAAGTGATCACAATTACGCTCGGAAACGAAGGAAAGTTTCCGTTTATCTACAATTTATCTACAATTGCTCAATAATAACTGACCGTTGATATTTGCTTCATTACTTTATTAATATATCTATTGCTTATTATTATTTATATTATTATTATACCTCTTTATTAAAATATGCAACTTATAAATTATATTATTAAATACATATAAAATATATATTTAAAAATATAAAAAATAGTGCTCCACCGATATCGGGTACAGGGACCAAGCTACCGGTGGTTAGGGCTCCAGAGAAAGGAACTTCCGCACGATGCGCACCGTATCAAGAAGCACAGCCTTCTGCATCTGGCCCTTGACCCAACCATCTAACCCGAGTCTCTTTAGGTGTTGGTCAAGGCTCTTTGCTACTAGTCCGATGACTGACACGACTTTTGGTACAACGATTGCTGAGTCAAAGTTATTATTATTATTGATACGTAAATTATACGCAAATTCTGCTAAGCTGTATGTTTGTGACTATCACACATACAAGCAATAAAATAATCCTATTATGCATGGTTTACGTTCTATAAGAAATATGTACCATAAAATATTGTAAATAATGTCTAGTACACATATTGACACACATTTGAAAAGGATACATTTTTGAGCACAAAGGCATCTGTCCCTTGGCGTTTCAAGTGCGTCCTTTCAAAGGAGAAAGTCATGGGAACGAAAACGAAGTTATTGAAAGCTCATGCATTTTCCAAGAATTCCGTTCAATGATTCTCTGGCTTAATTTATTGCTCTCTAACATATTGTAGAACTTAGTTTATTGCTGCAATCAGTAACGTAACCAATAAACTCTAGCACAAAGTTCTCATATCGTTTTAAAAAGCTCACGTCGTCCATAGAAAAAGTGTGATTAAAGACTTTTTTCTTTCTTGGGTTTCATTAAGTCAATGGCCCCACTCATTCACTTAATTAAACCAAAAATAGCAAAATATAACAAGACAAACACACAGGACACTGTGAGTTCATTCTGCGTAAATAGTAACACTAACTTCGAGCACTTTGAGATAATTAACACTTCAAACTATGACCAACTACCTTCTTTAGTATCCCCGTGCTCATTGACCATGGCTGCCGAAAAGTAATTGAAATGTTGGCAAATAAACCGCCACAGAATTCGTTTTAATAAATCTACAACATCAATACATTAAAAATATTTGAAATTTCGTATAAGTCAAAGTGAAAGACATTTGATTATCATGACCTACAAGGATCACCATCTATCATTTATATCAACGCTTATTGTAGGCGTGTAAACGTATTTAATAACCTTCATTAAATACTTTCAAACGTTCAGCATGAGCTAGGCCATGCGCTATGACAAAACGGTGTAAAGGTTTATATGTATCGGCTATGTATAAAATCTTCGCGGGAGTTTTACACAGGTTCAATGTTTCATACGAGTATGGTATTTATCTTATATTTAAAATCATATATATATATATATATATATATATATATATATATATATATATATCTGATGGCTGCTTTTTTTGGTACCACTTGGTTGGCAGACAAGTACACGGCCCACCAGATGGAAAGTGGTTACCGTAGCCTATGGACGTTTGTAAAACACCAAGGGAGTCACACTCGCGCTGCCAACCCTGTAAGCACAAGAGTTCCTGTGCTGTCAGTGTAAAAGACAAAGCAGGACATGTTCCACTGATTGTACAAAAACTCTCAAGTGAGTTCTGGCTACCCTACAAACCGCCAGGGACGCAGCGCGAGGTTACTATGGCCGCGGTATTCTGTAGGGCGGAGGTACTTCCTCAGTCGGACTGCTCAATTAGACGGAAATACCCAGCAAGTTTTAGATATATTTTTAGTCACATTAATTTTTATACAATATAATGTGAAAATAGACAGAGGTAGATCGGAAACAGATGTGTGTAAATGTTTATTTATTAAGAGAAAGCCCTATGAACATAAACTAACCATTACATTTATACAATAAATCTTCATTGATTTAGACCTACTGTTAAAGGGTGTTTTCTGGGTGCTATCAGGTTTTCGGGTCCCAAGTCAACATCGCCTGCAAGCTGATTCATCTGCTGATTGACGGACGAGACTCCGGCACAGATTTTCCTGTTGGGTCAGACAACTCGCTCTTATATATACCGTATAATATAACCTGAGGTGCAACCGAAGATAACGCTAAAATGATGGAGATGTTTTTTTGTGTTATTGTATTGTGTATTTATTATTGTTATTTGAAGGTCAACTCACCGAACTGGCAGAAGGCTCCGACTCATGGTGGTGGGTGGACAGATGTCGAATTGTTCCTGCCATACCGTTTCTGCTTGGCTACATGTCGAAATACCGCCTAACCTCATATGTCATTACGACTCTTTTTCTCAGAAACTGGTCAAAATCCATGGTACAGTCGCCCTCAGAAGTTGCTGAACACTAATGAGCGATCTTAACAATGAAATATGGTATGAATACTAACTTTTAACTTTCGCGTTCCATGATATAGAATAATGTCAACGGGGTGCCAGTGTAATCTATGCAACTAGGAATGGCAATTTGTTAGTAAAACAGAATAGATTAGAATAGAAAAATCGATGTATGGGATTAACTACGTCGTACTTTCATAAACGTCAAAATACATATCAATCCCATATTTATTATTCTATTCTATTCTAAAAATGATTGTGCCACTTATCCACAAGGACTGATCAAAATGTCAGGTAATTAAAAATACCGTAATCGTGTTAAATCCCATTAACATTGTTCAATTTATGTAAATCTTCAGATACGAATTTATCATTTTTCACATTTATTATTTAAATCTAAAGTTTTAGAACCAAGTTGGTAACTTGGAATGTATTAAGCTAATAATAATAGCGACTGTACTTAAATCTTTTTTCGTTCTTGGAAATTAAGTGCAATTGGATTTAGAACACTCGATTAGGGATTTATGCGTCTTTTTGTAGACGGCTTATCTGGCTAGTAGTTTGCATAAGTACATTCTCATCCTTATTTGACTGCAGGGAGATGGGTGAATAAAAACAAAGAAGCTTAACAATAAAGTCCTGGGATTGATCCTACTTACGGCGTCAGACAGAGGATTTGGTGGGATAAGTGTCCACGTTCATCGTTATCTGTGGTTCCGCACAAATGTCAATATAGTGTACATGTACATTGATAAATAAATATTATACAACATTCTATACAACGCTATCTAGACCCATAGTAAGCATAGCTTAACTAATTTGTGTTCTTGGAATCTAGAATACGGATAAACATACTTAGATTAATACTTGCATATTATACATAGAAACACTCAGACCGATTCAAATATACATATTCATGCATACAAATATTTGCCCTGAGCGGTAATCGAACCCGCGCCCCCTGCGTAGCAGTCAAACGTTCTACCGCCACGCCATAGAAGCCGTCATATAGCGTATGTACAATGTATTAAAAAGTTATGATGTATACTGAGTTTGTTAAAGGCTTCGTTTACTGATTACTGAACGTTCCATTTTTTTCGTATAAAGCTATATTACACAGAGTGTATTTTTTAAACGGGGCACTATAGGATAATCCGCGAAACAGCTGTCACTGAGTAAGAGCAAGTGATAGGACATTATTGATTAAATCGATTTATTAATTACATACCACTATGAAAACAGTAAAACCAAAAATATTTTTTTATGTATTTATTGGCCCTCAACCTATATAAGGTATCATGATATCATTATCCTCCTATTCGGAGTGATCATTGCTAGTGCAATATTGCAAATTAATAATTAATTCTTGATCGCACATTGCATCAAACGAGGTAGGTACTATCAAACCACATGAGGTCGATACGCTGCTTGGGTATTTTTAAATATTTATGAGTTAGTGATTAAGATCTTTGAGCAAAATCTTCGAAATCATTGTATTATTCCGGTAAATGGGTGAATATCCCGGTTAATAGCACTATTTGAGAAAAAGGCAACGTCAAAAGTGCCATAAGACAGTGACGTCAAAAGTCGAAATATGCGTAAATAATTAAAAATACATATTAATATAATTATTAAGTAATATATGTACTCGATTGTGTCAACACAGTTTGAAAACTAGATTCTCCATTTTACGTAAATTGAAATGTTTTGAAAAATTAATTTAGGTATCGTATTTAATCCATAATCAGTTGCATTATCGCATTAATGCATCATAGGTATTTATGTAAGTTTCGATATTGTATTATTGTTAATGAAAAAGCGAGATGGAATATGTTGTGATACGAGGTGTCAATTTAACGTTGTTTTAAAATTGAAACATCTGATTTGCTTTGAACTATCACGCGAATCATTCTATAATGAAAAGACTATAAGGGCAGGTATACTGGCCCTTATAGTTCCTACAAAACTGTTTTAAGAGACTACACATAAGTTTTTAAGATATTATGAACTGCGTATTTTTTTTCTCTTATTGATTTTTTTATACCACTTAGGTGGCAGACAAGCACACGGCCCACCTGATGGAAAGTGGTTACCGTGGCCTATGAACGTGTGCAACACCAGGGGAGTCACAAACGCTCTGCCGACCCAGTACCTAAGCACAGAGAGTTTTTGTGCTGTCAGTGCAGAAGACAAAGCCGGACAAGCCTTTGGTCTTCCCACTAACAGCACAAAATCTCTCCAGTGAGCTCTGGCTACCCTACTCACCACCGGAAACACAGCACGAGGTTATTATGGTATTCTGTAGGCGGGCATCCTCGAGGTATCCTCGATAAGTAACGAAATAATTAGTAGTATTATTTATTATTTGTATTAATAATTTTATGAAACCTTAATTAGCGCGTATCAGAGACTCAGGTAAATTACTTTAATATTAGAACATTAAAGCAATTACGTTGTACGTTTCTTAATTAATGTTAAAACCAACAAAATGACAAAATGAAGTAGGTTTACGTTTAAAAATATCATAAAATGTGTCTGTGTGTGTGTGCGCGCAAATGCACACAAACGCTCCTTCGGGCCCACGTACTTGTGTTTGCAGTGGTCCTAAGAGTTTTAATAATTTGTTTATTTAAAAAATATTTATGAATTGAATAAAGATAAATTAAAAGAAAAGAGAATTGATTGGATTTATGATTATTATAACTTCTTAGTGTGAAAGTCCGTTTTTAATATATCTTGTACTTAGTTTTAATGGATAACGTTAGTGAATAGGTGAGGTTTGCAGTCACGATTAAATTTGTTTTGTTTTTTAAAGAACAATAGTTACCGAAAAATAGTTACCTTCAGTTAAACTAAACTGTTTGTGTTAAGAGTGGTTCACGTCGGTAGTGTAATGGCCAGGATTCGAACCCGGGACCTCTCGATCGTAAGGCCGATTCTTCAACCACTAAGTTACTGACGCTTGGAAATTAACTCTCTCTCCTCTCAAAAAAATTTTTACCATTGATCTGCCAGTAATTTAGATATATATTTTTAGAATATACTGTGCGTGTGTTTTAGACGACCGAATTTCTGAGAAAATTTGAGCTTTATTTAAAAATATATCAGATTTGTTCAACTATACTTTAATTTATAACTTTAATATATTAAGTAAGTCGTGAAAAACCTTTTAGACTAGAACTTTTTCCACATTTTTTTTTCTTCTAACGAACAATGGTTGAACTCACAAAGTATGACTTTGTTCACTTTGTATTGTTAAGGTCGCGCGCATGCTACGCCCGGCTGTAGTTACGTCGCGTAGCGCTACGACGCTACGATGACTACGGGGTGGGAGCCGGCGGGTACCGGCGTAGCGGCTGGCGCTCGACTGCCGCAGAGCGCGGCAGCACGCTCGGTTCAACCCGCGCACTCCGCACCGTAATGATTGACAAAATACTTCACCTGTGTTTTCTTAGAGTGGAAAGCTTGTGTAAACAAGTGGTAGCAGGAAAGATACATCGGTGCAAGCAAACCTTTCACACTAATGACGATAGGGGCGCAGCCACTAGCTACCAAAAATCCTTGAGAATTCTTTCGATAGTTGAGGCGCGAAAAGAAACAAAAGTTTGAGTCTGACAGTTTGACAAGTTTTATGCATGTGCGGGTAAACGTTTTAAATATTTGAATCTTTTAACAAATAGGCATTTCAACTTATGGAAAGTTGCATAGTATATAAAAAGATAAACTGTTTTACTTCTTAACTGTAAGCTTGATCTTTGTACCAATGAAATAACGTTCCCCGCACAATAAAATTCGCGCAAAACAAAAACAAGACAGTGTCAAAAACGTCATTAATAAACATGCATGCCGTGTTTACAAAATAATGAGTTATTACTTTGTCCTAGTTAACAAGTCACGGCTTCTCAAGGAAATATTCTAATAACTCGATTGCATCGCTACTTACCGATTTCAAATTATTGCAAGTGCACACTATATGTTGATAAAGTTTTATTGCAATCGACAGAATGGTACGACAACCCAATGAGATACAAACAAACAAATAAACATTGACTTTTATATATACGGTTTGTTTGTTCCACCTAGTGATATTTAGCTACATTAATGTAAGTTGTCGGACATTTATATTCTAAGTAGTTAAATTATTGAACATTTTATTTTATTGTAAGTAATGAGACCATTTTGTATAATTACTTACATGTGTCCTATAAAGTTTTAGTTGTGTTCCCGGCAGAGTAGAATTTGGACCACCCCATCTCTTCCCATGCGGTGTCGTACAAGGCGACTAAGGGATAGGGCTGTTTAACATCAGACAGATATAAACAGCTCAGACTCAGGCACAGATACAAGGCTTGAGTCAACAATAGTGCCCGGTAGACGGCAATAGGCTCACCCTCTATTACGTGGGACCGAATTCAATGATTGGTGAAATGGGTGTTAATTCACCTCTGCCTGACCCTCCGGGGATAAAGACGTGATTATTTGTATATATCTATATATATATTATATGTATATATAACGCAATCCGTACCAGCAGACCCGTACAGTTGATACAGCGAGCCGTGAGATATATTTGAATATTTATGATATTTTTTTTATTGCGGCTTTTTCAAAGGTGCCGATTACTCGTATTGAAGTTTATAAATCTTTATTGTACACCAACAAATTACGGTACATGTACGGACAACATTATGAAAAAATGTATAACTAGCGACCTTATCGCTACAAGTGATCTCTTCCAGGCAACCTTTGGATGGAAATGACTTAATTGTCTTAACAATTATAACTTTTCCGTAGTTATTATTATCTATCTGTTGTTGCAGTCTGCGGTCAGCTACGAAATCACACCTTTAGTTTACATCAGGTAATATTTTTTATTTGATATCTATATATGTGGTATATTACTGGTTTATAAGACCACTGAAACAAATACAGACTGCACAAGATGTAGCATACTGCTGATTTGCCGTGCAACTCCTCTGGTTGAATTTAACCAAAATAATATTTTTGCAAAAAAATCAACATCATCAAAGCTCTAATTCCGGTTGTTTCCACAGCTTGAATTTGAAGTGTCAAGTACGCGTCTGTTTCTTCTTACTTCTATAATTTACTTTATTACGACTTCTACGGAAACGACTGTTTTCTGACCGCCGAAACAACCGAAATACCATGAATTATAATTTTAATAGGCTATATGACAAGGTTGTCCAATTCTTCCCAATACTGCTGTTATCATAAAATATGCTTTGCAAAATAAGATATTGCGTAACTAAACTGCAACTATGATTTTTCATTATTTTTAATTCCCAAAGTAAGTCAAAATATGAACAATCAAATTCAGTCTCAAATTATAACTTTTTAGATTCCTCATTAAATTAAAAATTACTTTTATTATGAACTACCTATATATATGTGAACGCATCGCACAACCAGATAAATACGAAATTCTCTTGCACTCCATACAATTGCACTACTAGCGACTGGCGTGTGATGTCACTCGCAAGTACGATTTTATATGGAGCGTTTTCAGGCGGTTCGAAAAATTGTTGAATTTTCAGATAAATTATCTTTAAAAGTTTATTATTTATTTATTTATTTTATTTATTTATTTATTATAATATAACCATACATTGTTTTTACAGATTGTATCCAAGACAACAATGTAGTACATAATTATTATTTATCTATAATACTTGTAATATTTATTAATATATAGTAGGCAACATTAATAACTTTGTGACTCTAAACATTGGAGTGTCACCCGCTCAAATTCCGCCAATGAACAACAAAATACATCTACGTTCTGTGCTATGCTATTTAAAATATTCAGGGCTCGCACGTAAGGAGCATGCTTCAATAAGTTCGTCCGGGGTACCGGAACCTCAAATGTCTGCTCCCTTGGCGCCAGCCGCAGCCTGGTGTTAGGAACACGCAGCCTCAATGCTTCCAATACCTGCGGGTTAGTCATTTTGCCACGAAACAGCAGAAATACGTACTTGGCCAAAGCCAAGCTACGTCTTACCTCCAGCTTATAGTATCCAACCATCCCCAACACGAAAGTAGTTGGATACATAAGTGGGTAGAACGGGTATACCCCATATTGTTTGAGGTAAAGATACCTGGTAAATTTATTTTGCATCTTTTCCACCATGGAGTTATACTTAGCTTCATAGGGATTCCAAATAATAGCACTCGTCTCTAACCTGCTTCTTACTAACGCGTTATACAGCGCTTGCACGGCAACGGTGTTTTCGAAATCCCTGGTCTCCCGAATTATGAAACCTAGGTTCTTAAAGGCCTTTGTACATACGTCCACTATGTGTGTTTTGAACGTTAGTTCTTTAGTAAACAACACTCCGAGATCTCGCACCTGTTCTACACGCGGAATTGCTTCCCCATCCATATCGTAATTGTAGTGAATAGGTACCACCGTACGTGTGTAAGACATTATGTTACACTTGGAAATATTAAAACACAACCCGTTTTTTGAACTCCATTCTACCACCCTGTTTATATCTCGTTGGAGACGCTCACAGTCCTGCTCGTTGGCAATCCGGTGAGATAACTTCAAGTCGTCTGCAAATAACAAGCATTTCGCATCTTGGACCACTTCTGGTAGATCATTTATCATGATGATAAACTCCAGTGGTCCAAGATTACTACCTTGACTCACTCCCGTGTAGGTACTGTACGAGTCTGAATTGTAGCCCCCGTACTCAACGTATTGTTTTCGGTTCCTCAAGTAGTCCGCGAAAAATTGTAGGAGATCTGGAGTAAATCCAGCCCTCGCGAATTTCATCAAAAGCACGTCGTTGTCCACACTATCGAAGGCCTTCCGATAGTCGAAATAGGCAACATCTAACTGAGCACCATTATATTATTATAGAGTGGTCATTTTTTTATAAGAATAAAATAATAGCCAAATAGTCTATTACGTTTGTTCATTGGAAACGTTGGAATTCAAAGGCTTAAGACTATATACATAAGACTATTGCCAACTATTTAAATTTTCACTGTCTCATCTCGGAGATAAAAAATATTGAGATTGTCTGTTTGAACAAGTAATTCCCCAATGCACCAAAATGCAGTATTAAATTTAATCTGGAACTGAACAGAAACACTGATTGTAGAACACGTCAGCTGCTTATCGATGCGCATGAATTAACCATAACATGCACGTGCTAACTAGAATGCAAAATATTTAATATTCTCTGGGATTGGTTTGACATATTTCTATAAAATAATGTATAAAAATTAAATTGTGTTACGCTAAGGGTTGAGCGCCTCACCCCAGGGGAATACACTGCCGCTTGGGGCCAATTACAGCTGAAGTGAGAATGACCCAGGCTCTCCACGTGTCCCTCTGACTAGCGGACGGAACGTTGAAGAGCAAGGGGTGGGTTCTCAGGTCGATGAACGACCTCCGCCCTCCATGAGCGCAGGCCTGGGGGTGACTGGTGGAGCCGCCTGTCACTCTGGCAGAAGCAGGCCGCGGCGCGCCTCCCCGTTTCCGGGGACGAGTTGGGGACTCTGTAGTCCCCACACACCCAAGGAGAGGGCCAGATCGTGAGAGATGGCCCTGAGTCGGCCGGGGTGCGACCGATATGCCTGTACCGCACCTTCGGCAACCAAAACGACCCACAGGCGGCGTACGTTTTGATCGGTTCGAGTCCGACATAAAACGAGGGGGGTATCGGTACGGGTACGTAATAAAAAAAAGGGGGTGGGTTCTCAAAGCATAGCTATTCTGGTGATAGGAGAGCTGTCCCTGCTGACGTTGAGTGCAGTTTTAAACAGTCCGAGTCCGACATACCTAACTACCTACGATGGCCGAAAACAAAAGTATGTTATGCTCAAGGATAGAAAACGCTTATTGAGGGAAAATACACCAAATTGTTCGAAATTACGAAATAGCACTATGTCCATAACGTTTGCACAAGTGCAATTAATAAGTAGACAAAGTTTTATTGCGATTGGATACGGTATGACGGACAGCGCATAAAGTACGAATAACTAGACATTGATTTTAAATAGCTGGGTAAGTTGTCGTACCGTGTCAAGTAGCCATTTTTTTTGCTATCTTATGTGTTAGTCCTAAACAATAACATTTTATGCATACGCTCTTTTAGTTTTATCACAGTCTAGCTTATGTTTGCTTTCAACAACACATTTCAAAAGCCACTAACCTTTCTCTATTGAAACGAGCGTGTATGTACACAATTCTAGGAATATTATATACGCAAGTACTTACTTTATTTTTGTTTCTGAATTAATAAAATGTTTTGCATTGATGAATATTATGTTTACTTCCTTTAATAACACAAAACTAAAGATAACACAAAGTTTGCGGAGTATGTAAATTGAAAACTGTAGGGGTCACTTCACTTACTGCAATAATATGTACTTGAAAATTTTGTAATCCACCGGTGTTAACCTAACAACGATTGGATAAACGTTATAAGAAATTGAAAAATCGTAATGAAAGTAAAAATGACATAACATAAACTCATGCCTATATCCCGGAGGGGTAGGCAGAGGTGCTAGCACCCACATTTCGCCAGTTTATGTTTAGGTCCCAATGTAATAAATGGCGAGTCTATTGCCATTTACCGGGCACTTATAAAGCTGCGATAAATACACATATAACTTCGAAAAACATCGAAAAGTCATTGGAGTGTGCCATGGCAAACCTGGGATCGAACCCGAGACCTCGTCTCAGCAGTCCATTACCCATACCACTTTTTTTTTATACGTGCTCAAAATCCCCACGGACACCTCCCCACCGGTGCCGGTGGAGGAGGTTATGTCGGACTCGAACCGACTAAAACGCACGCCGCCTGTGGGTCGTTTTGGTTGCTGAAGGTGAGGTTGACAGGCATATCCCTCGCTCCCCGGCCGACCCAGGGCCATCTCTCACGATCTGGCCCTCTTCATTACCCATACCACTAGTTTACCGCGGTTTTTTTTAAGTAAAAGTTAAGTAAAAATTACTATATTTTATTCACTAGCAGTTGACTGCGGTTCCCCTGACTTGTAATACAGTTTTGTTCCCGTGACTCACAGTCATGACAAGCCAAATCAATCAAATCAAAGAGCAGAAGAGCGGCACACGTGTGAGCATTGGGCCCAGCCAAGATCAATGCTGTGATGATGATGATCGTTTTTTGAAACCTTACTGCTGTGCTGTGTGTTGGCACACAAACGCCAAAATTCAGTTTCATCGGATTTTCACGGATTCACGGATTTTCAGTGATATTGTCAGTTTTCAGTTTACGCGATTTTTTGCAAACCAATGAAAAAGCAAAATACAGGTGAGATCACTCTACGTTAATAGTAACACCAACAATTCATCATACATTGAAATACCTAACAATTGAAACTATGTTGAATATATCATGTTTACACCCAGCCACCATGGTTGCTAAAAATTAACCGAAACGTCGGGTTAAAATGTAAAAATACCAAATAAGTTGCGACAGAATCCATAAAAAAAGTGTTTTTATTTCAATGGATTATTAAATGGAGTGGTGAAATTGAGCCTTAATCGCATCATTAGGCACGTCGGGTATATGCCAACATATTTTTACAACTCATGTATGGTGTAAGTAATTATATTACGGTCGCTTTATACATTTTAACTGGTGTCAGGGGTGTGGTTTAAGTAATCACTGACATACTATCAGGGCGTTTACAGGGACGAAGTACGCATAGATTTGAATTAATGTTGTTAATCCAGGTTTAGGGGTATGCATAATATAGTTACGTCATGTTAGGCCGCAAGCGATTAGCTTTCGGGTAATAAAATTTTCATTTTATTGATAATATAATAAAAAAAATATATAAAAATAAATAAGAAAATAAGAGAAGTGTCTATTTGTACGAATAATATTATATATAGACTAAAATTATTTTCATACAAATAACATTGTCGTTACGTTTGTCATATGAATAACAACAGCCAAAATAAATTTGAAATCTAATACTGATGTACCTACTATAAATATTGTTTCAATCACGGTTTCATTCATCGTATAGTGTAAATATCAGTTGCATTCAAAATTTGCAGTATGGAGGTCGGATGCCACTACCCAATACTTTGCCTTGAATTCGAAGCGTATGTCCACTGACTTCTCAACCATGAAAATAAATAATTCAAAGTCTAACCTACCAATCAACAGGTGTTTCGGCTTGCAAGTGAGGTTGGCTTGGACACCTATGGATCCTAGGGGCCCTAAAAAATCCCTAAATCTGTATTTCAAATATTAGCCTAAAACTTGATTATTTAACTCAACTAAATTACACAATGGAGACATTTCTCTAGAGACCACTTGAGATTGAATAATTAATTTAATTTAACAAACTTGAGGTTTTAGTTCCATTAAGCTTTAGTATGTTCTAGAACTATACCTTACTCACTGCTAAGTAACATAACAAGTTCAAGTTACAAGTTGTGTTCTCAAAGGAAACGTTGTATTCGATACGTCTGCGAACTAACACTATAGGTATTATGCTACAGCTGAAAGTCCATTTCAATTTATTAAATTCAATTGCAGGAATGGTTGTTGAATCAAAAGACCAATTTTGTCGAATAACCTAATTTACAATCCTATAACCCCGTTATTGGGAAACACACTTTACGTAGGTAAGCAATTATGAAGTGGAATACCACGAGCAAATACTTCTGATTTAAAAAAAAATATAACAATTTACATAATGTTATCTAATGGACCATATTTGTAAATAATTAGCTAAACAATAAATAAATATAATTAAGTTTTTCAAAATTGGTGTAATTATTTCATTAATGTTTTTTCCCATGCAGGTACAGTCAAAGAAAAAAGTTGATTAACACATTGGAATGCATGTGCCCACAGTTGATGTAAAAGTCTTTTAGAAACCCCTGGGGACAAATGTAATATATTTCGTGATTTATTTGTTATACCTATTATGATCGGTTCAACAGGATCAATTAATTCGAATTTGTTAAGCTACTTTTGTCGTTTTTTTTATACCACTAAGGTGGGAGACAAGCACACGGCCCACCTGATGGAACGTGGTTACCGTGGCTTATGGACGTTTGTAACACCAGAGGAGACACAGTCGCGCTGCGAACCCTGTAAGTACAGAGTTTCTGTGCCGTCAGTGTAGAAGACAAAGCAGGACAAGTCTTCCCACTGACAGCACAAATTCTCCAGTGAGCTCTGGCTACCCTACTCACCGCTGGGCACATAACACGAAGTTATTATAGCCGCGGTATTCTGTAGGGCGGAGGTACTTCCCCAGTTGGACTGCTCATTTGGGCGGAAATACCGCCATGTCCTACCTCCTTCTATATGTCGTTGATGGTACCTATATAATATAATCATGTATGTATTTGTAATAAAAAGATTTTTGTTTCTTTTATTCTTTAATAATCTTTTTACTTTTGTACTATCAAACTCTTCAACACGTAATATCTAATCGATATCATTCTTGTTAGGGTTAACTTTCTGAAATGCCACGAAAGTGGTACCTAATACTGATATTCTATTCCGTAATGGAAGAGTTATTTGTTTCAATGTTATTAGAATTTATGTTACTCCCATAACATAATACCGCAACCTTATCCTTTGTAAATATACCAATAACTGCCAACAATATAGTCTTATTTACACAGTCTACACACGTATATGGTAAATGCTTATTTATTGAACCAATAATACGTCAAATAAACCTTCTAATTCCACTAAATATATTGTCTCGATTGTTTCTCTCAGTTATGTTACAAGATTTTGGAACATATTGTGTCTAATACACTTATATTTGATATACACGTAATATTCATACATGAACATTTACGTATAATAGTAATTTTATTGGTATATTCTATTGCGTACTAATAATTTTTTTACCTGTGTATTCTATTTGGAACGTAAATACAAATATCGACGTTGAAATGCGAAAATAAAGTAGGTCATTGTTACAATTACACTATCCTGCAAAAGAAGGTATAACACTCATAAACGTGACGATAACTTCTGTAGGTACTATTTATGTTAGAAACTTGAAATTTAGAAAAAAATAGTTTTGTTATATAAAATCTCCTTTTTGAAAACCTCCTTTTAAAGGATGGCTGAATGATCAAAAAATAAAACGTTCCCTTTTCAAATGCTGTTATTTCTTACTTTTAGTTTTCTTATTTTGTTTTTTGATCATTTACATTTCATCCAATAGTTAAGGTGTCAGCATGTATACATTTCGTAATTATTATGATAGCCATAATAATTACGTAATGTTTACATGCTGACACCTTAACTATTGGATGACATACCTCAATATATATTATATACCTAAAGAATGTGTAAGAATAATGGCACATCTGGAACTAGTCATCGACTAACAAAATTTGTTAACTGTTCTAAATGTTTTTTAAAATTATTATGTCAAGTCACTAAGTTTAATAGTTTAGAATTAAATAGAATTTAATAACTATTATACCTTCTTTTTCAGTGCAGTTTGACGCTTTATACTCATTGAGTTCTAGGATATTTCGTTATTGAAGTTCATTGTTTTTTTCTTGTAATAAAACTTACTTAAATCAACAGCTTTACAAACGTATTAAATGAAAAACGTTAAATCGTTGTTCCTTGTAGAAAATAAAAGTACACCTATATTGTCCTCTTTATATTTAATATATATTTAAAAAAAACCATTATGTAGTGGTCATATCAGAAATAGCCTCTTTTCCTTTTAAATAGGGCGTGTGATACGATGTGACATTTTATGGAAGTCAATATTAATTTTTAATATATATATAAGGTTTGGGTTTATTAATCCTTTCTATTCGTTAAACTCTCCTTGCTTCCCGGGTACCTCTAATTACTTTGACCTAGATTTTATTATTCAAATTTGTTACCCACTTTTAAGGCATAAACAAATAAGTCGAATATAATTTGCGAACATTAAGGGCCATTTTCAGTTATGTGTCGTTCCTATGTAAACATTTCAAGCGATGTGGCCAGGATCAACGAGGGCGATCAAATATTTGCGCTGAGCATCGAAGGTGAGGCCATCCCGAGGGAAATCTTGAGTTGTCTTTTCGCTCTACGTACAAAAATATAATATATTGTACATGCAAAAGTAACGCCTTCATAGCTCTGTCCATTGCAGGCAACGGCAGTGCAGTTGCTTAATTAAAATGAAACGGAGATATTTTTTATTAAGAATGTTTTTAGTTGCATTGTTTGTATTAATAATA
The DNA here is from genome assembly GCA_963662185.1 of Eilema griseolum. NCBI lineage: Eukaryota > Metazoa > Arthropoda > Insecta > Lepidoptera > Erebidae > Eilema > Eilema griseolum. Next base: position 20,109,109 of record OY759230.1, on the reverse strand, counting down.
GCAACTACGGTAAGTCCGCCAATGTACATTGTGCATAAAGTATAAATAAATAAAAATTAATAAACACTTTAGTTTCTAGCTAATTTTAGGAGCCTTGCAAGATTAAATTTGTTCATTACTTTCCATTGAAGAAAATTTAGAACCTGATAAATGTTCTTACCTTAATGGTTTTGAAACGTGTCTCGACCACAGCTCGTAGCGCTTTGGAAACTCATATCTTAATAAAAGTCCCCGTATTTGTATTGAGTGTAAGTGCAAATATTATTTATTTGCTACCCCCTGGCACACCTTGGACACTATACCACGAGCACGAAATCTATCTTTGTAATCGTGGGCGATATGCGTGATGGGGTGAGGAGGTAGACAACAGAATTGGATTAGATAAGTGTATAGTACATAATATAAACAAAACATCTTTCAATACTTTAAATTCACATCAAAGGTTCGGAATCAGTTACGCAAAAAGGAAGGTTGCTTGGCAGAAATTGCGTAAATGATAAGGCCCTTTATACTGCTCTTGTGTTCTGAATTTTTTGTATTAACAATATTGTAATTAACGTACTATACCTATAGTATGTAATAAATAAATGAATAAATATTTCTTCGTTTCGAATTCGTTTTGATATGAAGAATAATGTTTCTTTTTTTTATACAACTTAGGTGGCAGACAAGCGTAGGCCCACCTGATGGAAAGTGGTTACCCTGGCCCATAGACGTGTGTAACACCAGAAAAGCCATACTCGCGCTGCCAACCCTGTAAGCACAGAGATTCTGTGCCGTCAGTGTAGTGGACAAAGCACTAAATGAAATAGCTCTTATTACTCCATAACAAATGTCACAGATGTTCGTATGACAATCGGGACCGACCGATTTGAAGTGTTGCTCCTTTGAAACACAATGCATGTGTGTTTCAGATTCGCAATTATGTGATTGCGGCCTATCATTCTGAAGCCATGTGATGGATTGGATATTAATATACAATGGTAGTTTCCAGTAGTAAGACTTAACTAGATATATGGAGCTCTAGTTTGTAGCCAGCCGGCAGGGTAGGTATGTCATTGTATGTGGAACTGTTGACGTTGATGTGTGAACAAATATGTATATATTTTTTAACACAAATATTTTACGCAGGGTATTGTATTATAATGTACACTCGAATACATGAGCGTTATTGCATTCGTTATTGATTATATTAATTAACACTAATTTGTGTTTCATCAACTATAAATATATTTTTGAATAATTTCTAACTATTGTAATGTGTAGATTAAAAAAATACCTATGGGTATTTATATGACTTAAGCAAAAATTTAATAAATTAGCCAATTTATGTAGGTAAGCACTATAATATGGTCACAGTTTAATCAAAGTCAATTAAAATATCTTCATTTAAGGGTATGCTTAACTTTCCCGGGGCAGGCAGAGACCAATGCCTGAAATCTGCTTCTGTTTTGCACATTTCACGAGTTTCCTCTCCTATCAATAAAGAAAATTCTACTGTGCATTAATTTGAGCTCACAGCAGATAGAAATACCTCTTTTGTGATTCGCCTTACAAGTATGAATAGTTGTTGTTGTTTAAGTTCTGTAGAAACAATTTTTCTACATGTAAGTATGTCCCCAGAGACATGACATCCGTTTCTTTCTATTAAGATACAATATTTTATGTAATCCGACAGCTACCAACTTTGGAACAGGAGCGGCAGCGGGAGCGACGAAGGATCAGCGACAGGTGGAGCCGCCTGTCCCCCTGGCAGACGCAGGCCGCGGCGGTGGCGCACCTGGCGCGCCTCCCCGTTTCCGGGGACGAGTTGGGAACTCTGTAGTCCCCACACCCGAGAAGAGGGCCAGATCGTGAGAGATGGCCCTGGGTCGGCCGGGGTGCGAGGGATATGCCTGTCAACCTCACCTTCGGCAACCAAAACGACCCACAGGCGGCGTGCGTTTTAGTCGGTTCGAGTCCGACATAACCTCTCCCACCGGCTCCGGTGGAGAGATAACCGTGGGGATGCTGCGCACGTAAAAAAAACAGACATATAGACAAACAGACCGAGTTACTTTCGCATATATAACATTAGTATGAACCTATCACCTCTCTTCATATTGCTTGTAACTTCTTCTTCTTCTTACCAAAGTTGTGATAAGAAAATTTTATTTTTTACAATGCATAATCCTGATGCCGAGCTGACCTGTGTAAGAAACACTTGAAGTGTACCTTATACACTGAAGCTGTACTTTTCGAACGCATTATTGTCGATACCGCTAGGAAAGTTTGGACAATTACTCGGTCACAACTACCTTTAGTTTCCTTACTATTATAGGACTTTTTAGTAGCCAAGTTCAGAACATTCACATTTTGGGCCCAAATATAAGATTTAAGACTCAATCTGGTCATTTTGTGGAATGTATATGTACTTATTGTATGTGTACTTAATTTCCTGTCTCACTTTTTAGTTTCATAATCTATAAATGTAGGTAACCTACCTACCTTGCGAAATATTTAGGCATGAAAATATATAAATAATGATCACTTCATCTACACGTTTACGCTTGAGCTGATCAGAATATGATTGTATTCAATTTCATGGTACCTGTTTCGTTGTTGGTAGTTTTAACTCTGTAGTTTTTATAATTTTGAGATTGAATTTAGAAATTTGTTTTTTTCTTTTCATATAACTTAGGTGGCAGACAAACACACGGCCCACCTGATAGAAAGTGGTTACCGTGACCTATGAACGTGTGTAACACCAGGGAAGTCACACCCGTGCTGCCGACCCTGTATGAACGGAGATTTTTTGTGTCTTCAGTGCAGAATACAAAATAAGAACAAGCCTATGTTCTTTCCACTGACAGCACAAAAACTGTCCAGTGAGCTCTGACTACCCTACTCACCATTGGGAACACAACATGATACAGAAATTTTGAATAGTTTAATCTATTAGTTATTTTTCCACTACGCATTTAGATAGATTCACTATTACACCTTAGCGTGGTCCCACCTTTCATCTAAGATTTTTGAACCAGTGTTTAATCTACTATTACATGTAAATGTCCGAGTAATAACGTTTAACGAGTGACCATTACTTTGTATGATACAAATATGAAAACTAAATAAAAATATGAAAATCTAGCGATAAAAGAAGATTAGCTACCTGTTGCACTAAGCAGGTGGCATCGATTCCGTCGCATCGCCTATATTCTGTGATATAAACGGACTCTTTGATGTTATATTAATAATCCAACACTCACTTTACATACTCTGATTAAAAGGGCTTCCGATATTTCAACATTTTTTTTTCCACAAAAATCTGCGTCTCTCGCGTCAATATTCATTTCAACGTTTTGTAGATATTGATAGCTTAAGTTAACCTAAATAACACTTAGATACATAATATGCTCAGAGCAGTGTAGGCAGACATGACGTAAGACGTATAGGCAACAGCCCACCATTATCAGTTTCTATCCTAAAACACTAAAAGAATTTCTTCTACTGTCATTAAAATAATTTGTACTTACGATATTTTGTCCATTCAAAACATTCTCATAAATTCGGACAAGACAAATGAAGACGTAATAAGGACTGGAATGTAATGGCTGTAACTTATGAGATAAGTAGAGTAATTTGTAACCATGACCTAGATCTCATGGCTTTTCCACACAGTAGATACAACATACACATACATAAATTATCACCATCATCTGTTCGAGGCCCTGCGCAAGCTTTTCTCTGGGTTGAGATGTCAGACGACAGTCAAGCCTATAAAAACCGATTTTCAACTAAGAACAATAAGTGAACTCCAGAGTGCAAACTTCAGACGCAAACGAGTAATTGCTATGAGGATGACTAGGTAGGTACCTATATGAATCTGTTAGCAATCCTATGAAAATGGTCGATTAAACACGATAATATCTTAACAGATACACGAGATTCCTTCCCATTCCTTGTTTGTGTTACGTAATTTATGTACACGTACATTCGTGAGTATATCTACAATAATCCGCACATATTCTCCGCGGAATATCCTGTTAATGTGTTTGCGTTCTGTATCGAAACGTCGGGGTATTTAGGCGTGAATTACTTTCTTTACCTATGAAATAGTTCCATGTTGTTTCAGTTTGCGTGTTCTATTAACTACGTTTATGATTCAAGATGTGGTTCAGAGATTAGACGGTGTACAGTATTGTATGTTTCTTTTATTAAAAAACAGTAATACACTTTCCATAACAAAAAATGTCTACACTAACTTTTAAACTTAAATTTAAAGTTTAAAAGTCTATTGCGGTTATAGTCGATTCGAGTATGACATGGCCACTCACCTTATTTTCACTCAGGTGAAGTGAAGGGAAAGCTTGAGGGGATTTCCTCACGCATATTAATAAGATGAAAAAGAAAGAAATGCTTAATTAGATACGCCTAGTTAAATTCTGCAAATAATCAGTCAAATAATCAGAGTTGTCACATGTACACACGTCAATGTTAAAATATTCAAGGAAAATAATGTCACGGCTTCAATATACAGTAATGACGTAAACGAGACGTCTGTGCATTACAGTATAATATATTATACACTTGTTGTATAGTCCTCGTTAGCACACACCAATAAGTAACATCAACTCTTCCGCTTGTTATCATTACTCGCTTCAGATATCATTGCTATCCTTCTAATATAACAAATGTGAAAGTTTGTGAAGCTAATGTGATGTAATGATATTTGTTACTCATCAACGCTTAAATTGCTGAATGGATCTGAATAAAATTTAGCACATTTTGGTACAATTTGGAATAACATATTATGCTTTGTTTTTATTTCTGAAGTAAGTTCCGAGTTTAACGCAGGCGGAGCCGCGGGCAACAGTTTTGTGATTGCTACGATAAACCCCTTTAGAAGTAATATACTCTACGAATATATTTCCCAGACTCGCTATAAAGTGAAGTGCTGCAGCATATTAAACATTAAATTTACGGCTTTCGCGATGACGTAGTAAATAGCGTGATATCAAAATACACAGTAAGTTGATGCTTACTTTATTTTGATTAGCGTGAATTTGGAACTTGGACGGGTTCTTAGTATTCATTTTCAAATTATGCAAATCCGTTTTGTTCATTTAGAATACTTGGGCATCTATTTTGTGTTTGTTTCTGTGTGATGTACTCTGAGAAAATATTTATCTTTTTTTGAGTAATATTTGTGCCCACAAATATTACTCCAAATAATGTGGGTGTGTGGTGTCCAAATAATGTGGGTGTGTGGTGTCAAGTAAAGCATTAGGGTTAGGGTTCGATTCCCGTTGAGTGGCAATATTTACTTTTACTTGGGCTAGAAATACCTCTGTGGCGTGGCGGTAGTGAACGCGACCGCTGCGTAGGAGACGCGGGTTCGATCCCCGCACAGTCCAAATATTTGTATGCATGAATGTACTTGCATTGGTCTGGTCCTCCTCGGAGAACACGTCAAGCCAACGGTCCCGGATACCGTACGTACATCTATGGCAGTCGTTACGGGTAGTTGGAGCCCTAAAAGACTAACAACTGGTTTAGCTACAATGCTGACCGTCGCTTCACGGAAAATATACACTGATAATAATTTTGAAAGGAGGTAGGACATGACGATATTTCCGTCCAATTGAGCAGTATGAATGGGGAAGTACCTCCACCCTAAAGAATACCGCGGCCATAATAACCTCGTGTTGTGTTCCCGGTGGTGAGTAGGGTAGCCAGAGTTCACTGGAGAGACTTTGTGATGTCAGTGGGAAGACCAAAAGCTTGTCCTGCTTTGTCTTTTACACTGACTGCACAGAAACTCTTGTGCTTACAGGGTTGGCAGCGTTGATTGTGGCTCTCTTAGTGTTGCACACGTCCATAGGCCACGGTACCCACTTTCCATCAGGTGGCCGTGTGCTTGTCTGCCAACCAATTGGTATAAAAAAATAAATCGAAGTTCAGCCAAATCTGCAGATACACAGGTAAAACGGATCCAAGACTCCGGGGTGATAAGCTTGCGATGCGACTGGGATTAACGCTAAGCTGAAGTTGACTTGGGCTAGATAGAGATGTGTAGAATGTCGTTGAAGATATAAAAAAATATGACTTCAAGGCTTTGTGAAATAATTTTGGACTATAATGTTAGCTCACTACAAGATTCAATACGTGACAACTGTCACATGTAGGTATTTTTGTGTATGTTCATATGTATACGAGTAGTGAAGCACTCTAGTGCGCTGTTGTCATCTGTCCCAACTGACAGCAAAAAATGCAGATGTATACTTATTTATTTTGCTACCACTCGGTGTGGCTTAAAAGTGAACCTTGAAACGCGATAAAAATGAATTTCAGGAACACGTTTTTCTAATTTCTGTAGTCACGTAATGCCTTTGTCCATATCGGATGGGACTTGCTGGACTATGAGACGACTGAATTTCGAGATTTTCCGTGAAGTGCCTACCATCTGACCTCCACAAACCACAGAAGATGTCAAAAATTAATCGATAGGCCTCTAAACTTTTAAGGCTAACTTTTAGGTAACGAGTGCTAGATATGTTCGTATAGCATCGGGGATCGATGGCTTAACGTATTCTCTGAGGTATGAAGGGGTCTGAATTTGTTAAGAATGGTACCTGCCTAGTAGTGTTTAACTTTTCAATGTGTTTACTTACTCGATTACTACTTCAACACGAGCCTCTTTATCCCCGCTATAAAGTATGTAATGGTGTGACGTGTGATTCAGCTCAATCGGAATTGAGACCGAATAGTAAAGTATTTTACAATATTGTTGCAGAATACGTAAGTATAAAATACGGATTCGAGTCATGCGCGATTCGATTCGCCAGTGGACTAATACCACACCGAACTAATTGCTGGCGTAGTGCAACGTGACTCATTACACCGCTGAGCATCTGCAGTGAAATAAAATCGAAATGATTCGGTGCAATTGATCGATCTAGTTGTTTGGATTGAAACTAGTGTATACTATACGTACCACCTACCATTACCCACTAGTGATATTAAAAATTTATCCCACTGTGGACCTACCATACCATACCACTAGTGGTATAATAGGTCCACAGTGGGAGAAATTTTCACACATAAGTTTATCTATAATAGTAGTAGTATAATAGTTTATATATAAGTTTATAATATTAAATAAAGAGTTTATTTTATTTCACAACATTTTACTTAACGCTATAGCTATATAGACCCGTGGTAGGTATAGTATAACACAAATAGCTTGTGTTATGGAAATTAAAATGCGGATAAACATAATTAGAACTTTTATTTTTGTAAATACATACATAGAAACATCCAGGTCAGTACAAATATTCATGCATACAAATATTTGCACTGAGCGGGCAACGAATCCCGCGCCTCGGCGTTGCAGTCGACCATTCTACCACTACGCTACAGAGCCCGTCATACATCATGATGTCACCTAGTAATCTTCGTTTTCAACTTTCACCATAAATCTTGTGTTAATTCCAGAAGCATCCGAGGACATTATTTTGGAGTACAGGATCCGCTTTTTCCAGTCTAACTTCAAGATTGTCCGTGAAGGGACTAATATTTGTCATAGATGTTCATATGCCAACCGGAACTGACGGCTTTCCGTGCTCTCTGAGGCACGGAAACACCCAGACCAATGGAAATAAAACTTATTCATGCATACAAATATTTGTACTGAGCAGAAATCGAACTCACGCCCCCTAACTTAGCAATCAAATGCACTACCGACGCGTGCAGATGCCTTCGTTTTCAACGTTGCTATGATTTTAAAATGTAGCATTGTGTCCCACAATACAAGGAAAAAAATATTTGGCAAATTCTCAATAGGCATAATCTTCTTCGAAGGTGAAAGTAATCAACAACGTCTCTCAATCTCAATACGTTTTCCCCAAATTTACATAACATCTTACATTGATAATAAACAAGGAAATTATTTAATTTCCTTTATCATCTTTGTAATTACTCGAGCATTACAAATATTAGGCCAGTGAGAATAATATTTATGTGATACAAAAAACAAGTTTTATATTCAAATCAATTTAAATGAGGAAGTAGATGTTCACGATGCAACTGAGACTGCATAATATAAAATCTAAGATTAAACTAATAAACATTTTGTTAGTACGCAGAAACAAACTCTCACACTACTACTTATAAGGCCTCAGTAGAATTCCTACCCTTATAGCAACTTCTCAAATAAGTACTCAATCGTATAGAGCCGCGAAGACAAAATATCCTTTTCATTTTTATGTGGAAGCTCTAGGGTAGCATTTCATTTATGGCACAACAAAGTGGTTATGCATTGAATCAACTTACACCATAAGTTTTATTAGATACTCAACAGGAAACGAAGGTAAGCTACCTACTTCTATAGTGAATGTTAAATCCAACATTATTTTACATTGTAACAAATAGAGATAATTTTATAACGTTTTAAAACTAATCGCCGGCATTATAATTATCTCTTGTGTACTATTTTTGTGTAAGGAACCTTAATGGACATTAAAATAGGAAAATAAATCCTTTGTTTACGACGTGGCGAGTATTATATTATATCAATTCCTAACATATTTATGAGTTTTGAAACAAAGGTTCTACTGTTTTGACTCACGATGGCGCTGATAGTCAGGTACAATCTATCTCACAATCTACGCGTCGCACAGCGGGCTATAGAGCGAGCTACGCTTGGGGTTTGTTTGGAGAATAAAAGTCACAATGAGTTTATTCTGGCGCAGAACAGAAGATACCGACATACCTCGCTGTATAAACAAACTGAAGTGGCAATGGACTGGTCACATCTGTCACTAGAGTGGAGACCGCGAATCAACCCTCCAATAAGATGGTCAGTCCCTTCAATAAGGTGACTGGGATAGACTGGATATGTGAGGTAGAGGATCGGGTGTTACGGCGTATATTAGGACTATTTGCACGCCAATGCCCATTAGTGGACTGCATGATGATAGAGTGATGTAGTCTTGTAGGTATATCAGTTAACTAAGTTGCTGTTTCATTGTTACGAAACCTCTGCAGCTGTATTTCATTTGTAGTGTTAATTCAACAGAGAGTCAAACAAGAATACAGAACCAAATAAAGCACAATAAATATTTGTGCTGAATTATAACGAACAAGGTAACTAACATAAGGTACATATAAGGCAATATAAACAGAAAGAGGCGGGAGTCAACGATGCGGAAGAGGTGCCAGCAGCCGTCGAGTAAATCAAACAACAATCATTTTGCATGTGCCGCCGCACATGCCTGCACCCTCATGCCCATCAGCTATTCAACCGTACATACTCCCTACCTAAATGAAAATTGATTAGTTTTGTTTAACAGTTCAGCGGGTTTTTAGATCTTTATAGGCAATCATAGTAAAACACCTAGAGAGTAGAGATCTAGGGTTCTCTCTAGTCCATCTAAATTTAATAGTCATTGCAAAGGTTTGATGCTGTGAAGGAATATTATTCGCAGTTAAAATCTCAGTCACAAGCACTGCACCGTGTACCAAAACATTAAAGCGTTACGAAAACATTGAACTCAAGCATAGACTCCTACCTCGTAATGCGATACCCTGCTGTACATACTGTGCTCATTGTATTGTGTGATTTTTTGTAAATTGTTCATATTTTTATAACTCAGTTTCACAAAAACGGATATGCGGACGAGGATTTTTTCCTTCCATAAATTGGTTCCTGTGGGGTAATAGAAGCAATTTCAGTATTCTATACGTTAGCGTCATGAACAGTATTTCTGTATGTATTGATTTAGAACTTATAATATCTCCGTATCGACAGCTTTTTAGTGATATGGCATGTACATTAATGTGATGTTATTGTATAATTATTTATTGTTTGCTGGTAACTGTAGGACTGATTTTGACGATAAGGTTATCACTTGAAAATAGTATAATATGGTGATATTATTGTTTCCCTTTATTACGACGGCGGAAATTGAAGATAGGGAACGTTTCATTTCATATGTAAGTGTTAGAAGCTAATGATGTCATAAAAATCCGTCTTTTTGTTTAACCTAGGCGTTGCATTTGTTCACATGATAAATAAAATATGTACCCACGCCGACGACGACGGCCTGAAAGGTTGCAGAATATTGTGTTATTTATGTTCCACTTCAGGCTTTTTCCGATTCCGTTTTCATATTACATACAGGAGATTACTGTTTAAATATTTATACTTACGGAGTTTGTACTTTCGATCCCCAAAAGTATGGCATAAAAATATAAGTTAATGAAAAAATACTCTACGTTTCGATGTGTCAATTGAATTGTGAATATTTTATATAACATTCCGTGTTAAACGAAGTAAACAGTATAAAATAAAGGATATATTGCGCACCCTATGGAGCAATGACGTAATTGGGAAAAGGCGAACTTGCCTTTTTGATATTAGATAAGTACCTATATTTTTCCCTTGAGGACTTGCCAGATGCTTTTTCACACCCTGCCTTACGAACTTACTATACTGACGAACTTTTAGTCCACTGCTAATCAAATAATGAACGCATAGCAGCAATAATGGAGAGCAAATCTAATTAACTACAGAATCTTTGTTGTGGTTCAGCGTTGATAGCTAGAACGCAACTTCTGTGCTAACAAATAAAGCTATTCGCTTTAATCTAATAATAATCTTACATATATTATATAGACCATAAAAATTGTAAGTATACGATATTTTAACGAGAATTTTACTCAATGCTGGCTCGGTCCAGAAAATCTTAATAGGAATACATACAGGCACTCACCCACATTAACGAGTTTCAAACATATTTTTAAACAATAGAACACGTACATTTTTCATCTAACAGTACAAACAAATTTATTATACAATCGGAAACTCAGTTCTATCTGTATTCTATAGTTGTAAACTTCGATGTACTTTTAATAAGCTACGTAAAGTTAGCGAACTTGTTATATTCTGTTGAGAACTGTTCCAGTAGTCTCTCGTTGCGTTGTTATTCTATTATTCACGGACATTCAATATTTGTATAAGTAAAATTGTATATTTTGTGTTGATTTCCATGTAATTAATAATTTAGTTATAATTTGTTACTACAATTTTTACTAAGTCATTAACATCATCATTCATTAGAGTGTTAGTTCCTATTGCATCCAAGATTTTATACTGGAGCTCAGGGTCTGCTCTCCTTGTATTAGTTCTTTACGTTTTTATACCACTTGCAGACGAGCACTCACTTCACCTGCTGTACCTAAAGTGATTACCGTGGCCTATGGACGCGTGTAACGCCAGGGGAGTCACACTCGTGCTGCTGTCCATGTAAGAACCTTTTTAATGCCTTTCTTAACGTCTGGCTCATCTTGGCTTTTGCGGGGAACTGATACTGTCAAACTCTCCAACTCCAATTAATATTAAAGTAATCGGGATATTTACCATTTTGTTTTGCACTGAGTTTGTAGTGAGAGTGAAACCAGTGGTAGTGCAGATACGCGTTGTAAAAGATCTCGAAAGAGATAAACTAGATCGATAAATTTACTCTTAAAAAACTTTTTTCACTGTTCACCACCGTTTTGCAGTTTCTCCGTGATCATGGTGCTTGCAACAGCGCTGATATATCGGAAACTCAGTACAATACAACATCAAAATCCCGATTACTTTAATACTAATGTGAGTGACCATGATAGTTTAAATACTTATATCTCCAACTATATTGCCTCTATTACAATTGATTACATAATAAATTAAAATGGAAAATATACCTACGTAATGTCTAAATCAATACATTTAGACATTATATTTTACATTTTATTTTAAATTGAATTGAGTTTAGTAATCATTGTGACGCTAATCAGCGAGTAGTGTACCTAGTTCTAAAGTAGTTTAGTTTATTTCGTTACATAGCGCTTATTAGGTGAGCCAGGTAGGAAAAATTTAATGGTTTTACTGTCATATTTCAGTTTATTTTTTGTCAATACTTCGGTGAGATCATAAAAAGTAGTAGACGACTGTAATCTAGACAAAAATATGAATACATCTAATAAACTTACCGACGTTTACAATAGGACTAGTAAAATTCTTGAAACAAAATGCATTCACTTTTCATACTCTTACCTTTTAAAAATACTTTTTTAAAATGAAAGAGGGGCTTACAAAACATTTCTTCTATGTCTTTGAATAGTCCACAGTGCTCTTTTTCGTAAATTGAATTCGTCTAAGCCAGTGCAACTCAAGAATGCTCAGTTTACTCGGGGAAAAGGAGTCTTTAAAACTAAACTCTTTTGAATTTAAAGTTGTATGAACTGGAGCAGCTGTGTGAGCAGCAACAAAGCCTTAGATTTTGCGGAACATAGAATAAAGTTTAGTGTACTGTCATTCCTTATCCAAGCGAAAATATGCAACTATGCCGTTGCAAGGTTTGATATTATAAATTCTCTCCATTGTTGTGGATGCGCTTCAGATTGTTATAAATAGTTGTTTGGTTGAAAAAACTATTTCTAGAGCTATTTTTATTCATTATAGTGAATGGATTATACGATTATTGATTTATAAATTCATTGATTGTTATTTTGTTAATGCTAGGTATTGTTAGAATTACGTAATTACATACATATAATCACGCATTCATCCCCGGAGGTGAATAAACAGCCACATTTCAACAAACATTGAATTCAGTCCCATGTAATAGGAGGTGAGCCTATTGTCGTCTTCCGGGCACTATTGTTGATTCAAGCCATGCACCTGAGGCTGAGTTCGGATTATATAAATCTACCTGATGTTAAACAGCCCTATTCCTTAGTCGCCTTGTACGACACCGCACGAGAAGAGATGGGGTGGTCTAAATTCTACTCTGCTGGGAACCACGCGGCAATACGTCTAATTCCTTTTTCCTTTAATATTACAATAAAACTCGGTCGGCTCGAAACATTTAGAACATAAGTAGTAAGTATCATTGTTAAAATATAGGTAGATCATCATTATCATGTCAGCCACATATAGTCCACTGCTGAACATAGACTCTCCCGCAGAACTCCAGAATGACAGATCTAAAGCAGCCCGCATCAAGCGCTTCCCGGCGACCTTCATGAGGTCGTCCTTCCACCTGGCCGTTGGGCGTCCTACGCTACATTTGCCCGTACGCTGTCGCCATTCCAGAACATTTTTTCTCCATCGGCCTTCTGTTCTGCGCGCTGTGTCCCGCCCATTGATAGATACTTCCTACCTATATTTAAACATACATATATTTACTATAGGTAGGTTTAAATACAGGCAGTAAGTATCTCCATACTTCAAGATGTTAAATGTGGACGAATATAAATCTGCCATATACACTCGAGAGCAATGAATCCGGGTCACTTAAAGAATGTTAAAAATCTCGGAAACTAAAAATGATAGGTTAATGCAATAAATTGTATTTAATAGACAATGTAATACTCCTTAAATGAAAGTAAAAAAAATATGAGTCACCATACATTTTATTAACACAAAATTACATAAAGAAAAAAACTGCTGATCTCTCCTTAAAACAAAAATAGGAAACATGAAATTTTTGAACTTTATTACGATTTTCTTGAATTTTAATACTTCGTATTGCCTCCTCGTGCTTCCATTACTGCGTTTACGCGGTTTGGCATGCTGTACACCAAGTTCCTTATACGATTTTGGGGAATATTCTCCCATTCCTCTGTGAGAGCAATTTTGAGCTCACGAAGCGTGATTGGGGGAGGGTTTCGTTGTTTTACGCATCTGCCTAGCTCGTCCCAAGCATGCTCGATCGGGTTGATATCCGGGCTGCGCGCTGGCCACTCCATACGAGTAATGTTCATCTCTTGAAGGTAGTCATTCACAATCCTACCTGTATGAGGTCTGGCATTGTCATGCATAAATATAGCATCCTCACCTAAATTGACCATAAATGGACCAACGTGATCATTGAGGATTTCTTCCACATATCTTACGCTAGTTAAAGAGCCGTTTTCTATGATCACCAGCTCTGTGCGACTTTCAGAAGAAATTCCGGCCCACACAAGTACAGACCCACCACCGTAGGCTACTTTTTCTTCGATGCATGCTTGCTTGAATCTTTCCCCTGGTCTTCGATACACTCTGTGTCTTCCATCGTGCTTGTAGAGCATAAATTTTGATTCGTCGGAGAACATAACTTTTGACCAATCTTCAATACTCCAATTTACGTGGCTCTGGGCATAACTTAGTCTCGAAATACGATGCCCACGCTCCAGTTTAGGGCCGTTTGCAGGTCTAAGGGGTTTTAAGTTAGATTCAGCAAGCCGACGTCTTACTGTCCATGCACTTGGGTTACTTCCTCCGAGGCGTCGAAACTGATTGGTGAGTTCAGTTCCTGTGAGAAAGCGATTTCGAAGCATGGTGTTCACCAAGTATCGGTCTTCTCGTGCTGTGGTACACCTGGTTCTGCCCGTTCCTGGTCTGCGTAGGTTAGAACCAGTTTCTTCGTAACGTCGGAGAACTCTTTGTACTGTTGACAGCGACACACCGACAGTCCTGGCTGTATCGCGCTGACTCCAGCCGGTTTCCAGCATTGTAAGTATTCTGGTGCATTCTTCAGGCGTAAGCGACATAATTTCAGCTTGATTAATGAATATAGAGCACTATCAACATGGTTTATGTACCCACATAAATGACAGATTACAAACAAAAGCAACACCAAATGCTGTAATTTCGTAGTTCCATCTTCGAAAGTGGCCCTTTTTCAAATTTGATTTTTTTATGATATAACTTTACAATAACTAAGAAGTTTTAATACCTTCATTTAAGGAGTATTACATTGTCTATTAAATACAATTTATTGCATTAACCTAGCATTTTTAGTTTCCGAGATTTTTAGGATTCTTTAAGTGACCCGGATTCATTGCTCTCGAGTGTATTTAATGGCCACCTTATTATTTGTTTACGTTATGTCGTCTAGACGATTAACTCCGTCAAAAGAAAAGTAAGTATTTAATTTTTATAGCACACACGTAATTATGTGATCCCACACGCGACCGAATTGAGGTCATGATAAAACAATAAAGTGGTAATAATTAGCGTAGGTATATATGTACGGCCAAAAGTACGGCCGTGCATGAATAAGGTATACAAAAGTATCATACTGTCGGCTAGTTATTGCGTGTTTGTTTGTCGCAACTATAAAACTTATTCATCGTGCCGATTTGTTTCTCGTGTATTTGTAACAAAGAAAAACCTTGCCTGCGTAGATGGCAAAAGAAAAAATGAAGTGAAGTATTGTTAACAAGTAATAAACATTTCAAAACCATTAACGCATAAAAATACGAGTCGATTACAAAAGCATCATATTTTTTAAGAATTTTAAAACACACTTAATATATACCAAGCAATGTACGTAGTGTACGGACAAACCTTTCTGGTTTTTGTTACACTACTAAGGCATTAGACCCAATGTATGTTTTTCTGGTTAAATAAATAAATAAAAAAAGAGAGAAAAAACTCTTACTTTTGTCTACACAATAACAGAGCCTAATGTTGAGAAAATGGAGTGTGATGTTTCGCCGACACAAAAAGTTTAATAATAATAATAAGCCCCTCGAGGTCGGTCGTTATCTCTTCATGAGACTAAAGTGAAACACTGAGGACATAAAGCTTAAATTGTAGGACTTTTTTCATTCACAGTTAGCAAAGGAGATAGATTGCACTTTTTCATAAAAAGTTGTACGTAAAAGTGCAACCGTATCTCTTGTATTTATCTTTGTCGACTGTACATATGAAAGGTAATGTAGTATTTACTTTAATCTTTAAGTTATGAATGAAAAAGTACTTGTCACAAGTTCATGCAAGCTAATTATACTTGTACCTAAGTACATCCGCCCTGATGATCCTAATTCCTCAGAAAGTCTTAGGCTAGTATGTCTTTATTGAGTAGCCAGAGAGTGTTCGGTACCAGACACACCTCCTTCAGACAAAATTCAGCGTGCTGAGAGCCTACCACCCGGGCATGATCTGAATTGGTCCACCTGGAAGTTCCTAAATAGGTTGAAGACTCAGGTCGGCTGCTGTAGGGCCAACCCGGTAAAATGGGGTTACTGGGTTTGTGGTGGCTGTGATTGTGGTGCACTCTGCCATCCATGGACCACCTCCTGTCGTGCTCACTGTGACCCTACACCTGCACAATTGCTGACCTGAATGAAGCGACGTAAGGTGCGGTCAATGTCGCCGAGTTTTGAGCTGGACGCATCTTGCTTTTTTTAATTGTTGCCGCTGACACGAAGAAGATTGAGTGGCTATAGCTAAAGAAGATATGCTCGATGATAGAAGCATTTCATTGACATGTGTATGAGGAAACCCGCTCGGAATTCAGGTCAGCTAGAAATTCAAGGGTTTCGATCGTTTTCTTCTCAATGTTTATCATCATTTTAGTTTCTTCTTTCATCTGAAGATCTTTGCGGGTTCATTACGTGAGACTGAATATAATTGTTGGTGAAATGTGGGTGTTAATTCACCTCTGCCTAGCCCTCCAGGGATAAAGGCGTGATTATATGTAGGTATATATTCCATTAATTAAACGTTTGTTTATGCCAAGTTTTATTTTTATACGACTTAGGTGGCAGATAAGCACACGACAACAACCTGTTTAGTTTAGTACTTTACCATTTTTTGAGACGGTCACACTGACCTGACATCACATAAAAACTTTGTAAAAATTGTCTGAGCGGCAACGGTAAACAAAAGGATAAAAGAAACTTCGCAAAATTCAAAGTTAGATATCTACGCTAATGACCCACTTGATTGAAAGTGGTTATCGTGGCCTATGGACATGTGTAACACCAGAGGAGTTGTAACTCTTCTCGTGTGTACTCGCGCTGCCGACCCTGTAAGCACAAAGAGTTTCTGTGCCATCAGTGTAGAAGACAAAGCAGGACAAGCCTTTAGTCTTTCCATCCCACTAACAGCACTAACTCTGGCTACCCTACTCACTGCTGGGAACACAACACGATTTCATTCTGGCCGCGGTATTCTGTAGGGCGGAGGTACTTCCCCAGTCAGACTGCTCAATTGGACGGAAATACAGTCGTGTCTTACCTCCTACCAAAACCGTGGTTCTAGCCTCCCTATCCTATATCCCCGTTCCTACCTATACCAGACTAAGTATACATAGATACACACAATATATATTTATTTTAGTATATAACTTTAGACATAGCTAAGCACTTACGCAGGCCGCCCATAATTGTACTTTTATAGCGCTGGTGTGGTTTATCTCCAGGGGCTACCATATACTAGCTTAAAATTCTCCAAGGGCCTCTACGCATTCAATCCTTGTCGCCAGAAAAGTCTACAAAAGAACCGAATATTTTTCTCACAAATAGAAAATTAGCCTCAGGAGGCATAATAATATAACGACTTACGTAATAATAATGAATATTGAACTATTTCAGAATAAATAATTGCTATATCCATAGAACAAATATATACAATTACACTAATATGGACACTGTGTAGAAATGCTTAATGCATTTTATCAGGAACTGACAAGCTGTATACGCGTATAATATGAAGTATGGGATGGATGTATAGTTTAAATTGTGTTGTTAATATCTTCATCAATGACAGAACAGTTACGTTAAATTATTTTTTTTAATGCATAGGTTATATTTCCGTGTTAAAACGACACCTAGCGATAAAAGTTGAAACTTCAGGAAAAATGTGTTTTCACCGTCTTGACTCGGAGTTTTCCTTAATTAATTTCAGACTAGCACCAGTAGATGGCGTTAGGTGTTCGTAATATTTCTTTCAAATACATTTCTATAAATGAATGAGGAATAAGTAGTATTGTATTGTAGTTCTGTGTATTGTTTCATGTTTAAATTAAATGGTTTTACTTACTGTAGGTACTTTTTGTGTTTTAAATACGAAATATATTATGGCTTTTTATTGTTGTAGTATCTAAAGTATATTTACTTAACTCTAACAATGGCCATGTAGACCCGTGCTATAGTCCATTGTAAAAGTCATTTGTTTCCAAGTTTTATTACGTACAAAAGTTCTATTGTACAGAATTGTAATTGTATTGACTTGTAAGGTACACACTTAATTGCTTAATTGTTTTTCTTTTCAGTTCAATAATAATCATCCCTTACTATTTGATTAAACATGATTTTAAGTATATCGATACGGTCATTAAGATTATTACTAAGCATAACGGCATGTATATCATATTTATTTACTTTTTAGAGTTTCCGATATTTCAACTGTATTACAAGCGCTATGAGCATGTAAAAACGGATATCACGGATTTCGGATATCTGTGATATTACCAGAACATATTTTAGAAACAAAGGTTGGAATAAGTATACGATTTATACATACAGCAGATCAATTACAAAATGTATATAATGAATTGATATGTATTGTCAAAATATTGAATACTTTTGAAACTGTAAACCTGTATTTTTAGGTTAGCAATTGAACGAATTTCTGTTCTCACTATTGTTTAAATAGATTTTTCAAAAACGTCCAATCTCTTAGATGGTATTGAGTTTTAGATAATAAGTGCAAAAATGTCGGGACCTTTATTTTTTTAAGGCCACCAATCTCAAGATTACTAAGCATTTCAAAGTGAATTGAATCTTCTAAAACTGAGGCTCATTATTTCTTTGCGGACCATTTTGATAAATGAGCTTCATCAAATCTTGAAAGTAGCGGCTAGCTCGAAAAAATAGTACCTAACTAAGTAACGTAAGTATCTAAGAGACAAAGAAATATTTCTCCAGAATTTTCATTTTAGATCAATTTTGTGGTAACAATTTTATTTTATTTTGAATTGTGATAATTACATAAATATTAGGTTTTTTTACCAATTAGGCGGCAGACTAGCACACGACCCACCTGATGGAAAGTGGTTACCGTGGCTTATGGACGTGTGCAATACCAGAGGAGTCACTCTCGCGCTGCCGACCCTGTAAGCACAGAGAATTTTTGTGCTGTCAGTGTAGAAGACAAACCAGGATAAGTCATTGGTTTTCCTACTGACAGCACAAATACCCTCCGGTAAGCTCTGGCTACCCTACTCACCTCCAGGAACACAACACGAGGTTATTTTGGTCGCGGTATTCTGTAGGGCGGACGTACTTACTTCCCCAGTCGGACTTCTCAATTGGAAGCAAATACCCTCCTCAAATAAAATTAAGATGTATAATTAAATAAATTAGCATCTATCAAGGCCGCTAATATCCATATTGAGTCAAGTAACATGTCTATCTGTAATCTTTGTCTTACAGAACCAGGATTTGTGTAAGTACCCACATAATAATATATTAATGTACCATAGTTCTGCTGTGGTTCGATTAATTAATTGTTTACATAACATATAACATAAACTCACGCCTATATCCCCAAAGGGGTAGGCAGAGGTGCTAGCACCCATATTTCGCCAGTTTGTGTTTAGGTCCCAATGTAATAGGTGGCGAGCCTATTGCCATTAACATTTTTAAAGTTAATCTATTGGGAGTAATTACAATCCAGAGACATTTTAATGACAACATTCACGTACCTTTTTCAGTTGAGATTCAGAGTAAATTTCAGTTAGTTAGTAATAAATTGCAAGAAGGACGTGATGACCGCTACTTTATTTTTTCCAGTTCGGTTGGTAAGAGCGCAATCTGGTAAGCGTTGCAAGGAGGTTGTATATCAGTCAATGTCTGAGGGGTACTTTAATTGCGTCCTAATTTATTATCCTATATAACAGAGTGAAGAGAATGCTTTCAGAACAGAATCCTCGCATTTAGATATTATTAAAGCGATGCCGAGCTCCTCTGACGGGCCGCCTTGACTCGTGATTACGTTGACTGTAATGAATATTACAGAACGAAGTATACAAAGGTTGTGTTATGTAAAGCTTGTGACAATAAAATATCTGTAATCGATTTGTTTATAATGAGCTTGTATCAAATTTGATATTACGTACAAGACTATACTTTTTTTATATATACCACTTAGGTGGCAGACAAGCGCACGGCCCACCTGATGGAAAGTGTGGTTACCGTGGCCTATGGACGTGTGTAACACCAGAGAAGCCACACTCGCGCTGCCGGCCCTGTAAGCACAGAGTTTCTGTGCCGTCAGTGTAGAGGACAAAACAGGACAAGCCTTTAGTCATCCCACTGACAGCACAAATTCTCCAGTGAGCTCTGGCTACCCTACTCACCACTGGGAACACAACACAAAGTTATTATAACCGCGGTATTCTGTAGGGCGGAGGTACTTCCCCAGTCGAACTGCTCAATTGTGCGGATATAGCGCCGTGTCCTACCTCCTACATAATCAATCAATTAGCCCATAGATCATTTGCTTACCGCGTCGATGAGGATAAATATATATAAGTATTTGTAAGGACACGTAATATAATAATAAATGGTTATTATTTATGCAAAGACCTCTATTATCTTAATAAAAAAGCATGAAGTTTTCAAGTCCTCATTGTGGTAATACTGCTATTGTGCGTTCTAAAAATTCATGAATTGCAAAATAATAACCAAAAACAACTGACATATAATGGAGACAAAGGGAGTGTAAACATCGTAAGCATACTGCTACATCATTACGCCAATACTGTCACAAACATGACTCAAAGAAATCAAACTGACATGGTAATATCAATATTCAAATAGATATATATATATATATCTACTATTTAAGCGTCAGCTTCCAATAATACTTTACATATTGTAACACTTGATGACACATCACTTTACGAGATGCTATCATAGTTGTTAATAGTTACATCATAGTCAACTTGACGCATTTACGATTGTTACAAACGTGTGTAATGTTTTGATAATATAGTAATTTCCACAAGAGTAGTGCCACAATTCACATCCATTTGGATTAGCTCACTTCGCACCCATCAGTGCTTCATTCTACTATCTCATTCAGAACTGTTTACATAATCTTTATAACTTTTATTCCATCATCTCATCTCACAAAAATATATTCCAATTTGCCTTTTGACAGCTCCGAAAATAGATTTTGGAGAAAACAATAACTTAAGTATTTTTGTTTGAGAACAAGAATTACTTGAACCCTCACAAGCTCTAGAATCTTATGATATAGCCGTCCATTGCGTTTTATAGCGGTCGTTTTCATTACTTTCGCTTAAGCTGTTGTAAATTTAGCGCAATGGACTGCGAAATAAAGACGGACGGAATCTTTGTGTTTTTATAGGTATTAAAAGGATATCGTGATTCATCTTTACTAAGTTTCATTAATGAAGCTGTTTTTACGTCATGTTTGCGGAAGAGATGTCTGCGGTCATCCATCTAAAGATTGGTTTACTGATTTTATCTGCTAATGGAACAGTTACCACACCACAGATTATATTAGATCATGACCGTCGAGTGTTTCGTGTGATTAGAACACAGATTGCTGCCACTTTGGAATTCTTGGTGGTGAGCCAATAATTTGAAACTGATCATAAGTTATTAGAAACAAGTAGTTATGTATCAAAGTTTATTCAACTGGCCTATATTAAAACGCCGCGTGGTTCCCGGCAAAGTAGAATTTGTACCACCCCATCTCTTCCCATGTGATTATGGGTATGTGTGTATGTATGTATATTAAAACGGTGTGTGCCAAGATCTTAGTTAGTGAAAACATGTAGTCTCCCATTGTCTCTTTATCAACCGAAATATCGTCAACAGTGTAACAATAAGATGACACAGAATAAATCGCAATTATTTTTAAAAAGGGTATGTGAAAAGAAACAATTTTATTTAACTGTGGATTACGTTTTACATTATATTGAAAGTAATAATGAGTACATTAATAATTCGCTAAAGGATTTGAATGGGACAGTGACGCTGTTATGAATTGTAGATTTGTCTGCTCAATAGCTTCAATTAAAACCGTTATAATCCTTAGAGCAGGCCAAACATCACGCACAGGCTCTTGGAGTGTCGACTGTGAACACTTTTTATTTATACAAGTTTCACTTGTTATTTATACATTCTGGAACAAGATTTTTATAAGACTACTTTCAAAAGATATACTTTTAGTATCTTTTTGGACAATTTTATATTTTGTTAGCTAATGCCCGCGACTTTATGTACGCCCGATACTCTCAAGCGATCAAACAAAAGTAAGATTTTCATACAGTAGTTTTTGCATCCATCGCCCACAAACAGATAAGACATAACATAACATAACATAAACTCACGCCTATATCCCCGAAGGGGTAGGCAGAGGTGCTAGCACCCACATTTCGCCAGTTTATGTTTAGGTCCCAATGTAATAATGTAATGGCGAGCCTATTGCCACTAACCGGGCACTTATAAACCTGTGAAAAATACACACATAACTCCGAAAAGCATCGAAAAGTCATTGGTGTGTGCCATGGTAAAACCTGGGATCGAACCCAAGACCTCGTCTCAGCAGTCCATTACCCATACCACTAGACTTTCAAAAATTTAAAAAAATATTTTTTTCTTTTGCAACATATGGGATTGTAAATACCGGAAATAACTGAATTTAAATTTTTTAGTTTAATACTTTCTTTTTTAAATTCTGTATTGTACACAAGAAAATAATACATCAACAGGCAATCACAAATATATCTTGGTGTACAAAAGCGAGCTTAACTCAATATTGAGTTTTCTCCCAACAAACCTTACCTAATTTAATATTTATTTTTTTAATTATCTGTCTCCAATGTACAGACACGACTACTATATAATTATTTAGCAGTATAGACTACCCTCGCCTCACGGAATCACACATTGTTGACAAGGATCCCGTTTTAAGTTCTATGGGAGAAGGAAATTCACTGGTGTATTTTTCCGCATTTCATCTCTCTTGAGCTGTACTTTAAGATGCTGTGTGACTTCGAGAATGCTATTAGCAGTTAAAATGGTTATGAGGTTATAAAACACGGATTGTGTTCTCAAAGATACGTTAGATATACAGCCCAGCTTTACAAAAGTTTGATTTGAATATCTAATAGTACTTAAATATAACAGTGTTATATAAATATGCCTACAGCCTGCACCTCTATGTAACACTGTTAAAGTCCATCAATGCCTAAATGGGTTCTACAAATAAAAATTCTATCCTCGGAATTTTAATTCGATTCCAGATTTGACAATTTCAGTGTTGCAACGTTATGACAAGTACCTACTAAATAGTGACGTTGCGAAATTATTCGATATGGAAATGGAATATTTCCGGATCGATTCTTCTCGTTTATAATTTTACTCTCGTAAACTAAGTATATCAGGAAATTAAATATTTCTGAACCGATAATTTAGTTTTGACGATTAATTAACGATCTGAGACTTTTCTTTTATAATTGTGTGTGAGATAAATAAAAAAATGTGATCATGAAGGAACATGACAAATAAAACAGATAGATGTATTATGGTAATAATTTATTTTATAAATTGTCGCCGTCATCGCTATCGCTATCGCTGTCACTTTCTGTAACATTTATTATAAATGTGTTTGTGATATTGTCAATTAACATATCTAGCCTTCTTTGACAACATGGGATACGCATTTAGACCATTCGGTAGCCGTAATTTTTTGAATGCCTTCCTGAAATAAATTTCTCACGTCTGTCAATTTGAAGGTTTTATTATTTTGAGCTACATGCCCCTTTACCTGCGCCCATATCAATTCGATAGGGTTTAGCTCGCAATGGTAAGGGGGCAGTCTTAAAACCGTGATCCCATGTTGTGCTGCCATTTCGTCTACAGCGTACTTATTAAAAGACTCGTTATGTGGAATCAGTTCTAAAAGCGTAGCTTTAACCATATCTGGTTCGTAATGAATATTTTTATTTAAAAGCCAATCTTGAATGGCAGCTTTTTTCCAGCTCATTTTTGGTGCCGTTTCCAATTTGCAGGAGTGGTAAGGTGAACTGAAAACTATCTAGGCTCTTTTATTATATGTTTTGTTTTTTAATATAAAAACAAAAATATTAACTTTTTATAAAATAGAGCAGCGATTACTAATTAATAAATAATTATTATGAATAATTATGTATTTATTTAAATAAAAATCAATAATTTAGTCTTTAATTGGCACAATAATGGCACACACACTGATTGTTTATCGATTATTGTGTTCAGGACTACACTATTATATGTGGTATCATTATTTCACAAAATGACAGTAGCTAATGTCAATTCTGGAATCGAATTAAAATTCTGACTATAGTCCTACAAAAATTCATAGGTAATATCATTTATTGTTAATCCTGTTTGCTAGCACACACATGAGCGTATCGACTGGGGAAGTACCTCCGCCCTACAGAATATCGCGGCCATAATAACCTCGTGTTGTGTTCCCGGTGGTAAGTAGGGTAGCCAGAGCTCAATGGAGAGTTTTTGTGCTGTCAGTGGGAAGGCCACCAGATCCTGTTTTATCTTTTTTTTATACCACTTAGGTAGCAGACAAGCGCACGGCCCACCTGATGGAAAGTGGTTACCGTGGCCTATGGACGTGTGTAACACCAGAGAAGCCAGACTCGCGCTGCCGACCCTGTAAGCACAGAGTTTCTGTGCCGTCAGTGTAGAGGACAAAGCAGGACAAGCCTTTAGTCATTCTACTGAGAGCACAAATTCTCCAGTGAGCTTTGGCTACCCTACTCACCGCTGGGAACACAACATGAAGCTATTGTAACCGCGGTATTCTGTAGGTCGTAGGTACTTCCCCAGTCGGACTGCTCAATTGGGCGGAAATACCGTCGTGTCCTACCTCCTTCTTCTGCATTGACGGCACAAAAACTCTATTCTTACAGGGTCCACAGCACGTGTGTTACATTCTTGGTGCTGAACACATCCATAGGCCACGGTAACCACTTTACATCAGGTGGACTGTGAGCTTGTCTGTCACCTAAGTGGCTCAAAAAATGGTTCTAATTGCAAGTAAGTGCGATGTATGAAAAATATCGATTATCCAAAAAAATATGAAAAATCCAAAAAAATCTTATTGTAAAAGAAATAGATTACGGTAGCCAGAAATAACAAGACCTGGTTTAATGACGCCTACAAATATTTTAAGTATGTAAACGCCTAAAGATACCTGTTTTGTAGGAAAAAAATTGATTACCTACCCTAAATATCAAAAAATAAATACCGCTAACCCATAGCTACTAACCTTCAAATACCACACGCCGCTGGGCCAATTCAAAAAGTGTCTGAACTGACTAACTGTTGCCCGCGGCTCCACCCGCGTGAATGACGGTTATCGCGTTAAACAAATTGTCCTTTCTCAAGGTCTAATCTACTCCTATTCCTAATTTTATCAAATTCGGTTCTGCGGTTTAGGCGTGAAAGCGTAACATACAGACATTTATAATATTAGTATGGAAGTATGGACTTTTAAAGGTCTTCCATCATTAGTGTAAGGTAAGTATTTTTACTCGCAAGTGAATTTTGAGAAATACTCACTTTGCATTGTTGGCTTTCATTAAAAATGGAACATAAGATAATTTTCCTTTTTTACGTCGCCTGCGGCGGTAATAATGCTCGTATGTTATGTAATATCACAAGAATGTCACTTGTTTAAATCATTTGATTTACATTATATCATGGTAAGTTGGAAATTATGTAGATATTCTTATCTTTTGAATTGGGAATATTGACTTATATACGAATAAGTATTCATTTATTTCTGAAATTATATTGCATGTGTGTAAACGTTATTTTCTGTTGCTATTATGAACATAGGTATTATTTACGATCTCCTCTAGCCGTTCTGCTGTAAAGCAGTTCCATTGTGCTATTTTTACATCATTCACTTTATATAATATTTTTTGTGTGTACTCAAACTCAATAATATAAATAAAAAATCACCCTTTGTCAGTACTGAGTGTATATTTATTTGTCATACAAATTATTACTTCTTAGGAGGCCTTACACCACAATTATACCATATTTTATTGTATTTTAATTTATATTTTTAACTACCTAATTGCAGTTTAGGTTGTATTTTGGCTGTGTTTTTATTATGTATTTTTAAATTTTTCGCATTGAACTCGGTTATAATGGTAGTGTATCTTGTGTAAAAAAGAACAAATACCTACCAAACATAGGTTATTAAATGACGACGAAAACGACAATATTAATTGTCGTTTGTGTTGAAAGTAGTTAAGTTGTCAACTAAAGACAAGATTATGTAGTGAAGTAAATGCTACAAGTTTATCCTGTAGTATTTATCACGATGTTTCACATCATGTGGAACATTCTCTACGAACTCACAAAAGGTATTGAACGTTAACGGGAACATTGAACATAAAACACAACCTCATCTAAATCCTCAGCCCAAAAGGTTTGTGTTGTGTTTACAGTCCACTAAAGTCTGAAAGGATTTTAGATGCCTTTTAAAATATTTCTTTATATAACATCTTGGTGGTGAGTTTAAGGTTGCAGCTTCGTTTTGTTTTCTTATTTTACTGTGTTTTTATTGTATGTGTTTACTAGTTTTAATCGCGTTTGAATCAGATGTAAAATCACCTCCACGATAGAACTTTTTCACGTATTTTGTGGCCAGTTCGCAAGGTTATTTTTAAATGTCATTGGTCTTCATGAAATGTTTTTATTTTTATTTTGAGTACATTAAATTTTAATAGAGCGTCCGACAGAAATATTTTAAAAGGCATCTAAAATCCTTTCAGACTTTAGTGGACTGTAAACACAACACAAACCTTTTGGGCTGAGGATTTAGATGAGGTTGTGTTTTATGTTCATATATAATTTACTAATGTTTTAGTAACTCAATAATAATATATTTGAATTAAATAAATATAAGTAAAAGTAAAATATAATTCATATTCGCAGCCAACGGCTAGTACCTACAACATAAATAGTATTTTCCAGTAATCTAATGATTCATATAAAAATAAAATAAGTAATTTGATGATTCAAAAACTGCAATTATACAATAAATCTGTATAACGAAAATAGATATTCTTTCTTACACTTTCTCAGAATAAAAAGCATTTATTATAATAATAGGTAGGTAGTAGGTTAACTCCAAATTGCAAGTACATTCATTCTGAATTCCGGTTCAAGTGTTTCTAACACAAAATCCACATTTTGTCATACAACTCACGTTCACTGAATGTCGAAATGAGACAATCGCTGAACAACAACGGAAGAAAATGTCGTTTATGCACATTTACTTCTGTGCAGAAAACAGGCTTCAGTAGCAATGTGTTAATGTAGAAACAGACAAATTGTACACCTTCACAAACAAAATGGATAGAGTTGATATTTATTGTATATACAGTGCATATATTCAGGCCTGGGAATACCCGGACAGGTAGACAGAGGTTTAATTATCCAAATAATTACGCTCATAGAAAGTTATGTCACAAACGCAAAATTATAGAGATGTAGCCACTTGATTTTCAAATGGAGAATCTAGTATTTAAACTGTGTTGACACACTGGAGTACCTATTACTTAATAATTATTTTTATATGTATTTTTAATTATTTATGTATATTTCGACTTTTGTTGTTACGGTCTTATGGTACTTATGATGTTGACTTTTTCTTAAATAGTGCTATTCACCCATTTACCGGAGTAATACAATGATTTGAAAGTAATACAATGATTTTCGGTCTCAATAATATTTATTGTGTTTTCCCTTTTTCAATTTTAAAATTAGAATTCATACTATCAAAATTCGTCACTATCATCATACTAGCCTTGTCTCTGGTTGCATCCTAGAAGTCTTGCGACCGTAACTATGTTTTATATTTTGATTAATTTGATCAATAATCAAACAATCTGATACAATCGAGATGATAATACAACTAAATACTTGTAAATGTATTGCAGAATAGGGTAGCCAGGGCTCACTGCTAGTAATGCTGGAGAGATTTTGTTTTGTCAGTGAGAAGACCAAAGGTTTGTCCTGCTTCATCTGCACGGACGACATAGAAATTCTTACAGGTGCGAGTACGAGTGTGACTTTCCTTGTGTTGCACACGTCCATAGGCCACGGTAACTTCATCAGGTGGAACGTGTGCTTGTCTGCCACTTAAGTGGTATAAAAATACACAATAGTAACAACCTAGTTACTGTTAATTTTGGAGTAGTGTAAGTCATTGACACGTGAGAAAAAGAAGAACACTGTTAAGATAAAATCAAAAGGTTCTTACATAAATAAAGCCTTACATACAAATTTTTATTTTAGAACTTTATATTCTGTTCAGAAAAACATTTCTGTATAAAACAACCGTAGGAAACAATGATGACATTTTGATTAAGTACTTAATTTCAGGGAAATAATTTTTACATAACTAGCTATGGGCCCATGAGGCAGTGTCGTGGCCGCACAAGTTTTGAATGCTTTCATTCAAACTTGTGGTTCTGTTCGCTGCGGCGATGAATGGCGGATGGCACAGTTCGTCTCAACAACTTCGCCGATTTAACTCGCCTCTGTCTGTTCCACAGTTTCAGACTTATTCACAGTTTGATGGCTTAAAATATATCTAGCTTTTTGTTCAGATAATTATTTTAATTTTGCCTATAATTTATGTGGAGTATTTATAATTTTGCCGAGATTTTTATGTCTCATATTAAGAGTTGAGAATTACTTTAGCTATTTGTACCTACCTAATAGTGTATACTAGGTACTTAATGCATAGGTATATATTTGGTAGCATTGAGTTTAATGAAGATTTTTTTATACCACTTAGGTGGCAGACAAGCACACGGCCCACCTGATGGGAAGAGGTTACCGTGGCCTAAGGACTCGAGCAACACCAGGGGCGTCACACTCGCGCTGCCGACCCTGAAGAAACCTCCTAATGCCCCTTTTGTAGAACCCCATATTGTAGGCGCATGGGAAGACCGCAGCAGGGAGTTCATTCCACAGCTTGAGTGTGCGTGGGATGAAGTTTCTTTCATACCGCACAGTGCGTACCGTCTCAGGTTGCAATGTGTGGGGATTAACTCCCTGCCGACGGCGAGCGGTGCGATGATAGAATGTTGCTGTGGGCATCATGTCAAACAATTTATTATTGTAATATATATATATACCTACATACACGACACCCACACAAAGAGCTCTATTCTACTCCAATTGATTTATATAGTCATACATTTTAACTGCCTTTAAGAGAATAAATACGATATTGAGTAACCTAACATAACATAAACTCACGCGTATATGTCACGCGTTTATGTTTAGGTCCTAATGTAATAGGTGGCGATCCTATTGCCATTAACCAGGCACTTATAAACCTGCGATAAATACACACATAACTTCGAAAATCATCGAAAAGTCATTGGTGTGGGCAATGGTAATACCTGGGATCGAACCCGAGACCTCGTCTCAGCAGTCCATTACCCATACCACTAGGCTACCGCGGTTAAAGTAGCTCCTATAGACTTGAAAACGTTGTAATATTTAGGTCTTTATACTTATATAGCTATTATTAATGGCTAAAGTCATTGAATTATATCGCTACAGAAGATCTTCTAGAAATAGCATGCTAGTATGTAAGCACATATACCAATCCTTCTGTTGAAATCTATTATTCGAATTATGCCTATCTATGTAGATAATAATCTATTAGAATTGATTGTTTGCTGAGGTGAGAGACAATTTATTAATAGTGATAAAGCAATTATATGTTTAAATAGGTTTCCTCGATACAGGCTTGCCTAGTGAGGAAAGCACAGATAGATCTAGGTTAAGTTAAGTTGGTTTTCTGCAGAATGTTTCTCATTAGATCATAACATGTTTATTACACAAAACTTGGTCAGTTACCCAAAATGACTATACTTGTTGTGTTATGAAACTGTGTACCTATGTAACATTTTGCATCAATAAATATTTTTTCATTTTTCATTTTCATTTTACACAATCTATCACATAAGTAGGCATGGCAAAACCTAAAAGTCAAAATATTACACATACATCACGATTTTTACTCCATATACATATTTTTACTACTTTCTTTTTGTATGTATTAAAACAAAAATGTCTTAGAGTAGATAGAGAAAAGGTCTTAAAACACAAGTTTGTTGGATGCCGTAAAAAGAATATTGGTGGGTTACGAACTATATGTATGGTTGTCATGTAAAGAAACTGCATATCATAATGGAGAACAAATAATCGTTCAATGTACTTTTTATATGGTATAAAAACTGAAGGAACACTTTTAGACGCGTGTATTATTTACGAGTATTCCAGCAAAATGTAGCCTGGAATAGAATAGAATGAAAACTTAATGTCAAATCAAGTTCATTCAAGTTTACGTACTTTTATATTTTTTTATATAGGACACGCCAACTTGACCTCACCTCGCCTGATGGTAAGCTAAAGGCAAAGTCTCAGGAAAGAGGGTCACCATTACAGACACTAAGTGCTACAATGGTGGCACTCAGCTTGGTGGCCTCATCAGATGCTTTTTCACGCCCCGCTTAAAGGCCCCGGGACTGTAGGAAGAAGGAAACACGTGTGCTGGTAATGAATTCCAGGTCTTGGTGGTGCGGCAAAGAAAAGAGTCTCCGAACCGCTTGGTTCTTGCTCGTATATTCTGCACAGTGTGAGGGTGACATCTAAGGCCTGCACGTGTTGTCCTATGTAGGAAAGGAGATGGTGGGATTAGTTGGAAGAGCTCGTCAGAACACTCACCGTGGTAGAGACGGTAAAATACAGCCAAGGAAGCAATATCTCTACGCATCTGCAAAGGCTCGAGGGTGTTCGTGACCAGGGTTCCCAATAATTCGGACCGCGCGTCGCTGCAACCTGTCGAGAGCATCTAGTAGGTATTTCGCAGAGCCATCCCAGAGATGCGAGTAGTATTCCACGCAGGAGCGAATTTGTGTCTTATAGAGAAGACACCGCTGCTCCGGCGTGAAAAAACGTCTCACTTTATTCAGGAGTCCGAGTTTCCGCGAGGCTGTTTTGATGATGCTCTCGATGTAATTTCTGTTATTCTGTTTGCAGCGAATATCCATGCCTAGGATATTGAGATTGTCCTGCAGTGGCAGTGGCGTGCTCCGAAGAGTGGGAAGGGGAAGGAAAGAAGATACCTTTGCTGTGAACGCACAAGCCTGCGTCCTCTTTACATTGAACTCGACCATGTTCTCAGAGCCCCATTGAGAAATGTGATTCAAGATCCGGTTCAGTTCAATGACAAGAAGCTGTCTTTTTTCCACGATATCAGACTGTTTGGCCGCAGGTTGTCCGTGATAACTCCCGTGTAAGGTGCTATCGTCTGCATAGCAATGTATGCTGCCAGTGGACAGCATGTCGTTGATATGCAGAAGAAAGAGAGCGGGAGATAATACAGACCCCTGCGGTACGCCAGCATTTATCTGCAAGAACTCCGAAGCCCGTCCATCACAGAGGACGCGGATACGGCGCTCCCGCAGGAAACTAGCAATCCAGTTGCACAGTCTAGGAGGCAGACCAAAGGCTGGTAGCTTGGAGAGAAGCGATTTGTGCCAGACTCTATCGAAAGCTTTGGCGATATCAAGACTAATTGCCAGTGACTCGCCGTGCTTGTCCATAGCCTCACCCCAAAGATGGGTAACGTATGCTAGAAGATCACCCGTTGACCGTTTCGGCCTGAAGCCATATTGCCGGTCATTAATTAAGGAGTGACCCTCTAGGTGACGCATGAGCTGTTTGTTAATGATGTGCTTGAAGACCTTGCACAGCACTGAGGTGACGGGTATGGGTCGATAGTTGACTGGCTCTGAGCGACCCCCCTTCTTGGGGATCGGCTGTACATTGGCCTCTTTCCAAGCCGAAGCACTGTACCCGAGCTGTAGGACAGTCGGTACAGCCGCGTAAGCATCGGAGACAACTCCGCTCTAATTACAATACCATCCGGGCCACTGGCTTTCCGGACATCGAGTGATTGAAGTATCGCACGGACATCGCATTGCCTGATTCGTATTTCAGGCATTACGTGGTCACCATTGGGTAGTGTCGGCGGCTGTATACCGCAATCATCGACTCGGGAATTGGCCGCAAAGAGATTTACTAGCATATTGGCTTTCTCTTGCGGTCCATGGGCCAGGGATCCATCAGGGTAGCGCAGCGGTGGCAGCGAAGGCTGACAGAAGTTGGCCTGCACGACTTTGGCCAGTAATCCACGGCTAACGGTAATATCCACGGCTGCCCGTAAGATGTGCCACTAGCTCCTGACCAAGCCGTGCAATGCGCATGGCATCCGCTCTGACGTAAGCCCTCTTGCAGACCTTTGTGGCTCTGTTGTACGCCGCCTTGAAGTGGCCCACATTGGGATCGTGCGTGGCACGCGCCCTTACCCAAGCGCGATACGCGGACTGCTTATGATCAACAGCCCTCGCACACTCGCACCCGAACCAAGGGCGCACTTCTCGGGCCGATCTCACCGGCAACAGCAGTAGCACAATCTGAGGGTTTCTTACCTTCAAAGCAGCGTTCAACCCACGGGATGGACGCAAAATAGTTGCGCAGCCCATCCCAATCTGCTGACGAGTAGTGCCAGAGACGCCGCTTCCCCTGCACGGGTCGTGAGGGCGCTATAATTGGCACCTTGGAGCAGACCAGACCAGACCTGCGCATCATCTGCCGCCTGACTCAGATATTTAAAGAGTCGAGTTGTCTCAGCATCTCCTGTATGGGAACGGTAGAGGCACACATAGATCTGACTCGTAGAGCCATGGTCTACGTGTACCCATAGGGTTGAAAAGGATGGGTCCTCAAGGCAGGGCAAACGGCGACAACAAACATCCGCCCTAACAAACACGAACACCCCGGCTTTAGCACGGAAATTTTCCTCGATAACATAGCCGGGGTAAAGCAAGTAGGTCGTGTCATCAGGGCGACCTATTTGTGTCTCCGTGAGAAAGAGCATATGTGGTTTCGCCGTCTCAAGGTGTTGGTGGACGGCGTTGAGGTTCGCATGGAGTCCACAGATGTTAGTGGACTCCACCTCAAATAGCGAGCTTGTGGGAGTTTGAAGAGCCGCTGTGTTGCCCAATACTCTTAAATGCGCTGCCATGATGAAAAGGAGAAAAGGGCGTGAAAAAAAGAGGTGATTATCGTCGCAGCACCGCGTGACAAAGTGCGGGTTATTGGTTTTGTCTATGATTATGAGGCATAGCGTGAGCCGACACGCCGTACGGTAGAGCCCCCGTACCCCCCCCGAATATGGTCGCCGGGCCCCCACTTCCGGTCACCAACTGGCACGACGAGCCATACCGGGATTATGCGCGGTCTGGTGAGGCAGCCTTCCAGGGTGGTTAGTCCCAGTTGGGCCTCTGTACTGTACCAGCGGCACCACCGTTTCTACGGGTCTCCCTGACCGGCGCGTCGCCCCGCACCATCCTCAATAGACTACGCAAAGACCCACTGGTCCCACTAGCTGATGCTGATCCCTGAACGCAATCCAACCGAAATTGAATTACTATGAAGGATTTTTCGCAATATTGCACGATGGTACCAACCCGGTCGAAATTTGTGACAAATCTGTGCCGTCAAATCTCTACCACCAATAAAACTTATAATAAAAGGTTTAAATTGGCAAGAACCAATGAAATAAGAATGCTTTTGTGATATGAATAAAAATATTATGCAAAATAGGTGTTTTAATACTTACATACATACATTATAATCACGCTTTTGTCCCCGAAAGCGTTAGGCAGAGGTGAATACAGGTGAATACAACACCCACATTTCACCAATTATAAAATTCTGTCCCACGTAATAGGGGGTGAGCCTATTGCTCTCTTCCGGGCACTATTGTTGTTGACTCAAACCATGCATCTGATATCTGTCTGATATTAAACAGCCCTATCCCTTAGTCGCCTTGTACGACACCGCATAGGAAGAGATGGGGTGGTCAAAATTCTACTCTGCCTGGAACCACGCGGCTTTTTTGTTTTAATATATGTTTTAATAAATTTTCAATAGGAAGTACAATTTTTAAACTACAATTAATACTCTCTAAAAAAACCTTTTTCCAAACAATGAACGGAAATTATGACATCCTAAAGCTTCAGAATGCGCTACTACGGCTGAACTAAGGAGGCCACTGACCTGAAAAATCATAATTATGAAGTCTTCATTGAGTATTAAACAAAACTGTGTGAAGTACGTAGAATTTAAATGTAAAGAAATTCCGTCGAACTCCAATTGGCAGCCACTTGAGCAAGCTGCGGTATTCTGATACGTGAACATATTTGCATAGCCCATATATAAATTTAATGTTTAAGCTGTGAAAGTGCCTGAGCTTATCAAGTACCTTTAATTAGTGTTATTGCTTAGTCTAAAATCGTACTTATTGACTTTTATAAGTCCGTTAAAGTGGGTTATATTTGTTTGATTGAACTTTCCACTGATATTTTATAACTTGACTCATACAAACACTAAGTGAATTGATTATGTGATTTTATACCAGCAGAGTTCAGACAAAGAACTCATAAAAGACACTGGTAACGACACTTGTTACCTAAAATTTTCAGCAATAAATGGAACTGAGCTCTCGAAAACTGTAATTGTTTCGCCATATAAGATCTGCGGGTCTAAAATGGCCGCTTTCGTGGAATCGTATTAGGGTAATAATATGGGTCATATTGAAAAACGTAATAACGTCACACATTGATATGAACTGCGCTCAATTCTAATTCCGCGATTCAAATGGTTGACAGTTTTGTATGGGAATCCGTAAAATGGTTCACAAATTATGAAACGTTTTGATGCCAGTTAGCAGAGTCGTAAGCAACACCATATTCCAACTGCTGACGCTAAGCACTAATCCCAAGCTGCTGACGCTAACAGATAATGGCAGCACTTATACTAACCTATATATACACGAATTATATGGCGGGTAATTGATATATCACCGTTTTATCACATATTCTACAAATTAACCGACTTAGTTTGTAAAAACAGTACAGAAAAAAAAAAGTCGTAACAACGCGATCTCTTTTTCTTCATGTAGCAACATTTACACGTTATTAGAATCTGCTTGGAAAACAAATTATTGTAATTCTGTAATTTTAAAAATTTCAAAGGAATCGATCGATATCTGCTAGAAATTAATAATGTTACTCGTTTATGGCGGAATCGCTCAATGTGGCCTTTTAGAACCGCTGATATCTGTCTTACCGCGCGGTATAAAAATCATAAAATACCATACTAGATTTTTCTTTTAATTTTTTTTTTATACCACTTAGTTGGCAGACAAGCACACGGCCCACCTGATGGAAAGTGGTTACCGTGACCTATGGACGTCTGTAACACCAGAGGAGTCACAGTCGCGCTGCCAACCCTGTAAGTACAGAGTTTCTGTGCCGTCAGTACAAGACAAAGCAGGACAAGCCTTTAGTCTTCCCACTGGCAGCACAAATTCTCCAGTAAGCTCTGGCTACCCTACTCACCGCTGGGAACACAACACGAAGTTATTATAGTCGCGGTATTCTGTAGGGCGGAGGTACTACCCCAGTCGGACTGCTCAATCGGGCGGAAATACCGCCGTGTCCTACCTCCTTTCCAAAGGCTCTGTTACGTTGTAGTTTTTGAATTAAGTAATCTTGCAGTCCTTATCCTTCTTCACTAGACAGAAACAGTTCTTGAAACCCATTGGTACCTAGTTACGTTATTTATTGCATACTAAACTGTGTAGATAAGATTTATAGAACCTATTAATTAACTACTCAACATAACACCCGCAAGCACATCTCACAATAAATAGTAATGGTTATTGAGTAAAGTACTTGCTGAGCCATAGTGCTTGGAGTTCGCACAATATACAGTCCTCTACAATGTAGTCTGCTCCATATTGATAAGCGACTGATGTCGATGTTAGCAGCCTGATGTAAATGCGAAACTTTTAGCCCTTATGAGAGACAACACTTCCGCGCTGTTCAAGCATATGTTTACGATGCAATAGTAGAGATACTATTGCTTATGACCGCTATTTGGTGAAGTCCCCGCAACTTACATACAATTTTACTAATCAAGCAATCAATAAATTATCCTATTGCAATCCACTGTTGGACATGGGTTCCCCCAATGTGCGGCATTTTGCTTGCTAATATCCTTATTAGGGCACGTATATTTGAAAATGATTTTGAAGTTTTTGAAGAACCGCGGTAGCCTAGTGGTATGGGTAATGGACTGCTGAGACGAGGTCTCGGGTTCGATCCCAGGTTTTACCATGGCACACACCAATGACTTTTCGATGCTTTTCGAAGTTATGTGGGTATTTATCGCAGGTTTATAAGTGCCCGGTTAATGGCAATAGGCTCGCCACCTATTACATTGGGACCTAAACATAAACAGGCGAAATGTGGGTGCTTTTTTTTCTTTTTTTACGTGCGCAAAATCCCCACGGATACCTCCCCACCGGAGCCGGTGGGAGAGGTTATGTCAGACTCGAACCGACTAAAACGCACGCCGCCTGTGTGTCGTTTTAGTTGCCGAAGGTGAGGTTGACAGGCATATCGCTCGCACCCCGGCTGACCCAGGGCCATCTCTCACGATCTGGCCCTCTTCTCGGGTGTGGGGACTACAGAGTCCCCAACTCGTCCCCGGAAACGGGGCCTGCTTCTGCCAGGGTGACAGGCGGCTCCACCTCTCACCCCCAGGCCGGCGCTCATGGGGGGAAATGTGGGTGCTAGCACCTCTGTCTACCGCTTCAGGAATATATGCGTGGGTTTATGTTATGTTCTGTTTTTTAATCACAGAAATTATACAATCTTTCTATGTGGGGATCGAATCTAACCCACTATACCCGGAAAGTAATGTAAAAGTACCTTAATATTTGTTTTATTAAATAACACTCATTTCATTTCATTTTTAAAATTCCCAATTTTGATAAAGAATCACCCAAATAAAAAATCCTTGAATTCAACTAGATACGGACAAGACGATGTCCGGTAAAACTTGTGCTAAAATTTCAAGTCGGAAACCATTCTTCTTCGTGTCCTTCCGTTGCCTGACAACAGACCAACTTGCCGATACACGTGTTTTTTATGTTAGTAGAATAACAGTAGGTACGTCACTAAAACTTACGAGTAAAGTACTATATAGGTACTTAGTAACTCCTAAACGAGATCAAACTTTATTAGGGGCGCAATTCAGCAATGCCGCATTTCAAAACGCGTGATGTAAGTTGGATTAGAAAGAAAAACGTTAAAGCAACTTAAGTATTCAGTATGATTAGTCAAAACAAAACCTACCTACGTTTTTGAAGTTATTAAATCTTGAGTCTTATAGTTGATTGCGTTTTTACTTATTAATTTAAAATATTAATTCGATATGTGTTCGTAAAATCTGAAATCACATGTTTTAAAATCGTTATTTTAGTGAATCAGTCTGCGGTCAGGATTTGGTATACTTACGGTACATGGTCACAAAGCCATAAAGCCTTCGTTTATCTCTTGTCTTGTAATATTGTAAATAGATCGATACTCGTGTTTAACATTTTTTTCTTGAAACAGTATCGGGTGGAAAGGTTAATAAATCAAATTTAAAAAAGGTTTGGGACCGCCCCTCATTCGCTATATTGCATCCATAATTAAGTAGATTTTATGTTACAAATAAGCTACATACCAACACGAATATGAGCAAGTAAATGAATCACAGAGCGAAATGTGGGCAGACGAGTCAGTTAAGACATAGAGCGACAATTTGTAAATAGATAAGTAAGCCAGCTGAGATTCTGACTTTTCGTGATTTTATTTGTGTCAGTATTTGTATTGTGCATTTGTGTATCTAACCTGTGAATCTGTAGGCTACTTTTTAAAGCACTCGGTTTTAAGGGTAGCCCTTTTTAACCAACTGTTTTATATGGCAATACAACGTTTGCCGGCTTAGCTACTTTATTTATAGAAAGAGTGCTACGATATCTCAATAAGTAACAATAATTATATAAATAATTTAAGCCTAAAATCTGAACGTCAAATCACAACCTCACGTGATTAAATGACGAGAAACTTTCTTTCTAGTACAAATCAACAAGAAAATTATCTCCGTTATAAATGGTGATAGTGAATTGATTTATTTCCAGAACGAGGTTTTGACGTGTTTGTCTATTGTAATCTGGCAAACAAATCTGTTTGTGTAAGACCCTAACTATGAATACAGTAGTAAATCAATTTCGACTTCGTAAGTAAACTAGTCCTATATTCAATTAGACTCGCTTTTAGTCAACTAATCTAAATTCGTGTAATTACTTCAAACCACGTACTCCATTGTTAAGGTGGAAGGGCCCTTACAAATGTTTTATCAGACTGGTTTTTTGGTAAAGAAAACGTTTATTTTGATGTTGTTTACTAAAAGGAAAGGCAATCAGACGGGCATGAAAGGGGCCCCCAAAATCGATGGATGAAGCTCTGACGAAGGTGTATTTTTCGGGATTGAGAGTTTGACTTATGTCACATTGTTTTAATTATCATTGACTAAATAAATTACTTAAAAATCAAAGCTTCCTGGCAGAGTAGAATTGATCCACCCCATCTCTTCCCTTGCGGTGTCGTACAAGGCTACTAAAGGATAGGGCAGTTTAACATCAGACAAATATATACAGCCCAGACTCAACCTCAGATGTATGGCTCGAGTCAACAAAAGTGCCCGCAATACGGCAATAGGCTCACCCCTATTACGTAGGACCAAATTGGTGGAATGTGGTTGTTAATTCACCTCTGCCTAACCATCCGGGATAAAGGCATGATTATATGTATTTATGTTAGTAAAAATTCAAATAAGCGGACGTCAAATGCAAACGGAATCCATACTACATAATAACCTCATGTTGTGTTCCCGGTGGTGAGTAGGGTAGCCAGAGCTCACTGGAGAGTTTATATACTGTCAGTGGGAAGACCAAAGCCTCCCTGCTATCCTGATTTTGTGTTCTGCACTGAGGGTACATAAAATCTCTGTTCTTACAGGGTCGGCAGCACCGATGTGACTCTACTGGTGTTAGACACGTTCTTAGGTCACGGTATACCACTTTCCATCAGGTGGGTCGTGTGCTTGTCACCTAAGTTGTATAAAAAATAAAAATATAAAAAAAGATGATGAATCAAACAAAATATTAATCTATTTCCTCCATTATAGGAATTTCAATTCAATCCGTGTAATAATAATATTTGGAATCTGTACCATGTAAGCAATTTATACACTATTCATAAATTATTTAACAGTGTAAGCCAATCCAGAGTGTTTAATAATGTAGGAAGCTGTGTCAAGTGACTCTGTGGGACTCACTGAATTATGTAATCAACTCATTCAAGTAATTTCATTCAAGTTGACAATGTACCTAATGTGTGAATAACACGAGCACTTACAATGCGTAGTATCATTGTAGTATTGTTAGGGTAGTACTATTTGTGAATAACTAATATTGGTCAGTAGTTAGTTACGTAGGTTAGGTAGGTTCTTTAATCACGGAAGGCGATTAAAGTGGACCACCTCAAACTACCTCATAGAATCAACATCATTATCTTAGCGTTGAACCCGGTTGCATTCGAGGCTCCTTCATCGGAAGCCGGGATCCTCGTACTCCTTCCCATCTACCGAAATGGTTAGTCTTCTTCTTCGAGTCAAAGGTCTGGCTTATAATGGTCTGGTATTTAAATTATATTGACCCAAAACTTGGCCACAGCAACAGCGCTCTCCGTTGCCCTACAGAGGTCGTCGGTAATGCAAGTGAAGGGACACACTGAGCAGGAAAGCAAATGCGACATAGACTGGGATTGGGCCCTGCAGTCACAGGACTCTTGCGACCGATCGATAAAGCCCCATTTTGCTATGTTTTCTCTGCAGCGGTCAACTTGGTTAGTGTCTCCAGTATTTTTTTTCGTTTGAAAATCACCAGCCAGCTGCGATTTAGAGACAGCCTCTTCTGGTGTGAGAATCAAGATGTCTCCATCTTACTTTGGAAAGGTGGAGAGGCGCGTCACGCCACTGAGCCAGCGTGTTCTGCTGGGGTGACTGCGTGAATGTCACAACAGCGACAAAAAGTTTTGCGACAAAGTTCAATTTATTTCCACATGTGTTGAAAGTTCTGTTGTTCGGCGTAATGGCTACAATTAATTAATTGTGGTCAGTTCAGGTTAAGCCGCGGCCATTTCGGACTTTGTTTTTCACATGAATATTTCGCATTTCATTAGAGTTGGGTAAGTTTTGATTAAAATTATCTATACTATACTATTATAACATATAATCACACCTTTATCCCCGGAGGGTTAGGTAGAGGCGAATTAATACCCACATTTCATCAATCATTATATTCGGTCCCACGTAACAGGGGGTGAGCCTATAGCCGTCTTCCGGGCCCTATGGTTCACTCGAGCCATCCATCTGAGGCGGTGTCTGGACTGTGTACATCTTTTTGATGGTAAGCAGCCAAATCCCTCAATCGCTATGTACGACAATGCATGAGAAAAGATGAGGTGGTCCAAATTCTACTCTGCCGGGAGCGACTCGGATCTATTGTAACATTGTAAATTAATTGTCTTTATAGGTTGGAGATGCTTTAAAAACCTTGGGTAACCCTAAATTTATGATTCGGAGTGCCTAGTGCGAATCGCCGTTTACTCGTAGCTGGTAAATGTCAGGTGAGAAAAACCTCGCACTAGGCACTCAGAATCCATAAGATTTTTTTGGGATTCTTATCTGTTTATTTATTTGTTAACAATACACGCAAAAACTACTGAACTAATTTCGATGCAGGCTTTATACCCAGTGTTGGGAGGTCAGATGGCGGCCGATTTCATAAAAGCCGTATGAGCTAAACCAAGAAGTGGAGTAGGAGTAAGTGTACCCCGAGCTGTGAAGTGAAAGCCTAGCATGCAACAGAGAATAATGCTAAAATGAGTAATTTTTATCTCAAACACCACTCAAGGCCTTTAATTTTTCCATCGCATTTGTACTTAAACTTCTCGAGTATCATAACTCAAAGATTTTCAGCAGGACACAACCTCATTTAATAGCTAACGTCCAAACTTAACCGAATACAATCATGACAGATTAAGTCTTCATTTTCTCCAATCCTTCATTCCGAGATCTCATCATACAGATGCTCGTCATTTATATTCAAAGTACTCACTGTTTTAAATTTATGCGAATCAAACCCTTTTCAAAGTGGCAGCAAGTTTATAGTTGCTTCCTAAAGAATTTGTCGTAGGTATTTTAGGAAAATTAAAATTTCAGAAACAACTCAAGTATACTTACCCGGAGGTATAGTTACTAAGTATACCGGCTGTTTTGCAGTAGTTTTGAATCAAGAGATTTTGGGCAGTTTCGGTAGCAATATCAGCAAAATTTTCTGGAAGTTTAAACTTGAAAAAAGAGCATATAAAACGCATACATTATTACATTTATACGTATCTCTATCTTTCCTATACATAAAATTTTTTAAATGAATATTTTCAGATGGTTTTTCTATCAAAACTGTATCCAAAATCTTTTGTTCAAAAATTACTATAAAATTAGCTGGTAGAATTACCTGTTTTGCCAAGAAATTTATTTTTGAAATATTACAACAGTAACAAAACAAACAGCGTTAGGTAGACACCACACCGCACTGTTTATATTTATGTTATAGTTACTACATATAATAAACAAACGATAACGTCTGATATTGCCCACGTAAAAGAGGTTTTTCGTACTTAACTATAGACAATAGCCTCTGTGTTTTTTTGTTTACTAAGAAAAAGCTTTCTTTTAAAATAAGAACAGTAACAAAACAACCCGCCTACTAAGGTAAGCTGTTTGTTTTGTTATAGAGATACAGAAATACCTACAAACAAATGTGTAGTTTGTGTTTTAATTTAGCATATTCCTGAAATAAGACATTGTTCGTTATATGAATGGAAGAATAGAGTCGAGCGTTGAAGCGTCGTACTTGTATTACCTCGCCGAACAAATATCGCACGCAGCGAGCCTTGTAATAATTTAACATACAGTTTTGTATACCTTGTCTTTGTTTGCGTATTGCCAAGCCCCGCATATTCGAACCGCCATTACTTTCTATAAATGTATATATACCTGACTTGTATTTAGCATGGAAATATACTTAAAGCACTTAGAGATCTTTTGGTTAATTCTTCATTTGGGCAACAACCCCAGTTATATCCAAATTTTACTTTGTCCTACTGCCACACTTTAGTTTATCTTAACTTTTATTGCAGGAATTATCGTCTGATCTTCCAACCCCACTAAACAAGCTTCCTTCAGAGCCTTGACCTTCTATCAGTTAGTTATACTAGCTGCTTGGATTCCGAGTATTTGGGGCCCCTTAGAAATAACTTTGAGTCACGAATTTATTTTTATACTTTCAGATCTTTTCAATTATACATTCTGCAATGTATAATTTATATGTTTGTTATTACAACCGTTGCTGAGTATAATTGAGCTACAAAACTCGTCCCACGCTCGGTTATTTAGGTGCGTAAATAAAATACGTATTAAATTCAGTTTCACCTGGTCCTTTTCATCTACTTTATCAATCATGTTTTACTGCTACACACTTTATTGTGTATATTCCTGGCATACATTGGGCTATTTTACTGGACACAAGTCAAAGAAATCGTTAAATATTTTGTGATGCGTGCTTGAAAATAAGTAGACTAAAGTGCATCAATGCTACCCCATTGAACTATTTATTTACTTTATTAAAAATCTAAATATCTAGAGAGTTCTTTC
This sequence comes from Eilema griseolum, assembly GCA_963662185.1. Lineage (NCBI taxonomy): Eukaryota > Metazoa > Arthropoda > Insecta > Lepidoptera > Erebidae > Eilema > Eilema griseolum. The sequence goes on along the minus strand of OY759230.1, from coordinate 20,066,485 downwards.
TAGTGGAACAGTTTAGAGGTCAGACACCTTGCGACAGCTGGATGATTTTATATTGAAATTCAAGAGACTGCACTAAAGTTCACAATGTTCACATAACCAAGGTAATAAATTATTACAATGCAGATTCTAATATATTCCAGCAGTAGTGATTGCGTTCAACAACGCAGAAACGGAAAATCTTACTTTAATACAGGTTCTACCTTATATGTCCATAACTTCTGAGAGTCATAAGATTTGTAATTTCTGAAAGAAGCTGGTGGAGAAAATCTCTTTATCTAATAGCTTTCGTACCACCTGACGCAGATGAGCACCAAGCACGGGTAATTCGGGCAGTATCTGCATCGAATGGAGTAAGAGCCAACATTCGAGTGCCATCACTGCAAAGCGAGCGAGGATTCGAGACTGCACACGCTCACCGAGTGTCCGGCGTGGGAGACGCCGATACAGAAGCTGGAGGCGGCACTGGGAGTGAGAGTTCTCACGCTCGCCACCTTGCTCGCGGCGATGGTTCGCTGCGCGGATGCGTGGGCGGCCGGGGAATCCTTCTGCGAGCAAGTAATGCTCATGAAGGAGGAGGTGGAGTGGGAGCGGCAGCGGGAGCGACGAAGCATCGCAAGCCAAGCTGCCCGCGTATTGAAGCAACTCGTTGTCGAGGGTCGGAGGCCGAGGCGCAGGCCTGGGGGTGACGGGTGGGGAAGAAGCAGACCGCGGCGCCGGCTTTTCACCTCCCCGTTTCCAGGGACCAGTTGGGGACTCCGTGATCCCCACTCCTGAAGAGGGCCCGATCGAGAGATGCCCATGGGTCGGCCGGGGTGCGAGGGATATGCCTGTCCACCAACAACGACCCACAGGCGCCGTGAGTTTACGTTTCGATTAAAGTCCGACATAACCTCTTCCACCGGCTCCGGCGAGTGATATTTTGCGCACTTTAAAAAAACGTAGCATTTTTGAACACTTCAAAATACTATAAATTATTATTAATATTATGGCGCTTGGTGGAACCTGTTACACATATTCAATAAGACGTTTTTTTACTTTTTCACTTTATTTTATTTTTCAACCTGACCGGTTTCCCCGCACGGCACCCAACCGCTAATGCAAACTTTTGTGAATGACGTGAGGCGAAACCCATCAGGACCTCCATTCTGCTAAAGCAAAACCACTGTCATACCAGGGACACTGCTAAAATATCCATTTAATTTTAGACTATAAATCAATGAGTTAAACTCCAAAATTAAAAGTCTTCTTAAAAAAACCTCTTCCTTCTTAAAAAACACCTTGTTTAACTTATTTTAATTTTGGATTTTATGTGTATAGAAATGTCTAAAATTTAATGTCATTGTTTGCAGTGTCTTTGGTATGACAGTGGTTTTGCTTTAGTGGCATCGAGGACCAGGTTGACAAATAAGATATAGTGGAGAAGTACAAAGTGTCTTATTCAACCATGAAGTACTACTTACACTCACACTCATTCAAATTGTGATGGAATAGAATTGTATGCTAAAGATGTAACAAATAGAAATGAAATGTTCATTTTTTTTACTATAAAGCTATTCTTATCCTAACCGAAGATCTTATTATAGCTTACTGTTATTATTTGAGCGATCACGCCTCAATTCATTGTTGTGTTTTTTCGTGTTCTATAAACCGAGGAAGTTTGACATCGTTTTAGGCGCTTTGATGTATATTTACATGTCAATTCTTGACGGATTATCCTTCGTGTTATCAGGCTTTTTATTCAGATAAGATAAAATCAAATATATCAAACTTTATGGCAGCAAGCGTTCAAAAAGATCTCTTTATTTTCAGAAGGCAATACCTTATATCGAAGTTACGTACAAATTGAATGAAATAAATAGTATAAACGGCGTATTTAACATCAAACTGTAATCTTCGCGTGTTGACATTGCAATATATTATACTTGTTTACAACTCACCATCTTACAAGTAATGGATTACCATTACTTGTAAGATGGTGACTTATAAAATCCCAATCAAGCTGCCTTCTTAAATCTAACCTCTTCTTTTTTTAAGAATATTAGATAGTAACTCTCCTGAACAAAGTGAGACGTTTTTTCCCGCCGGAGTAGCGGTGTCTTCTCTATAAGACACAAATTCGCTCCTGCGTGGAATACTGCTCGCATCTCTGGGATGGCTCCGCGAAATACCTACTAGATGTTCTCGACAGGTTGCAGCGACGCGCGGTCCGAATTATTGGGAACCCTGAGGTCACGAACACCCTCGAGCCTTTGCAGATGCGTAGAGATATTGCTTCCTTGGCTGTATTTTACCGTCTCTACCATGGTGAGTGTTCTGACGAGCTCTTCCAACTAATCCCACCATCTCCTTTCTTACATAGGACAACACATGCAGGCCTTAGATGTCACCCTTACACTGTGCAGAATATACGAGCAAGAACCAAGCGGTTCGGAGACTCTTTTCTTTGCCGCACCACCAAGACCTGGAATTCATTACTAGCACACGTGTTTCCTTCTTCCTGCAGTCCCGGCGCCTTTAAGCGGGGCGTGAAAAAGCATCTGATGAGGCCGCCATGCTGAGTGCCACCATTGTAGCACTTAGTGTCTGTATTGGTGACCCTCTTTCCTGAGACTTTGCCTTTAGCTTACCATCAGGCGAGGTGAGGTCAAGTTGGCGTGTCCTATATAAAAGAAAAAGTAACAGAAATTGTTATTATACCCCCTAATGGCACCAGCTAAGTCAGGACTCACATCAATAGTATAGGCCAGGATTAGATTCCGGTCACACAAAGCTGCCAAAACCAACTCTGAGTAACTATGTATTTGTGAATAGCATAAATCTCACAGTATTTGAAGTAGAGCCATTTAACGCCGTAATAAAGAATATTGATATAGGAAAACAGATTATAATTTGACATTATTTATATCTGGTAGTAGATTGCAGATGTGGTAATATATATTCTGTTCATGCGAACGCATCTGTGATCAAGTTTGATAGCGATGCTGTGCTAATTGATCCATATAATATACTTACATATCTTACGGGCGTTAGTCACGATTTATAATGCAAATTTCCTTCAGCTGTTACCGAATCCCGTCATAACCCGATCGTTGGGAATATTCTGACGCCAGCGATCAAATAAATATACCTATAGTAGATAAATAATGGCTGTCTCGTGAACTAAGCCAGCGATTTGGAATTATGCGGGTGGTTGGAATTATTTACGTTTGTATTGCGTGAATAACTATAAACTAGGATAACGAAAACGGAGTTGTTAGTAAAAGTTAATAGAGTTGTGACAGACGTGCGTTTTTAGCAAACTACGACAGGCTTTAAGGAAATTTAACTCATATTGAGTGCCTACGTATGAGTGTACTAACGGTACTAACTTCCCAGTTGCTAACAGCTATAAACTTTTTCATGCTTGCATTGAAAGAAGTAAAGTTAAAATAAATTTAGCTTTATGCAGTAGAATGATGGTTATGGCGACTGTCTTACGATGGTGAGGTAGTGGATTAATTTATTTTTGACCCGACATTCGCAATAAAAAGGATAGAGTGTAGGAAATCGATACTCAGAATTGTTTGTGTAGACTTGTAGAGTCTGTTCTCTAAAGCTATGCGAGCTTTTTATATTAGACGAACAGTTTCCGTTGAGTTGATAATAAAGTAAGTAAACTTTCTCAATAACTGAAACATAAATGTATGATACCGCAACTCGGCTTATACAGTTATGTGTAGACCTTTCTATTTGGTTAATTAATTTCAATTTAGAGATGTAAATTGCAAGTAAATTAGAGAAATTCTCAATTCCTTTAGTATCGATTTTGATTTCTGACCAATTTAAAATATTGAATAGGTAATGGCATAAAGTGTAATTTAATACAAATGTAATTATGTTAAATTATCTATAAATTAATCGAAATAGTTGTATTAAGTGATATTTAATTTTGATGTAAATAAGAAAATTTGCTGTGTCCAAACCGGGCTTCATGCTGAGACCTAAAACTATTAAACATCTGTAACATACATATGAACGCAAATAAATGATTTGACTGCGACATGACTTTGATGTAATGGTTTATGAAAATTTACAATTTATAAATTTACCTTGGCAGGATCCTGATGGTTGCCGGTGACGTAGACGGATGCACGGCGGCCGAGCAGTGTTCGACTGACAATCGAACTGCTTCGTCGACCAGACATACGATCCTGAGGAACTGGCAACATTTTCTTTTTTCCTTGCCTTGTATACACACACACACACTCAAATTATTAAACTACCATTGTAACCACTTTCCAACTGTTTTTTTTACATCACGTTTTACGCACTATTATTAATTTGATTTTAATGAAACAATTTCCCATCAAAAACTTTCTATAATATTTTTTATTTCATTCATTCAACACTATTCAAATATTTTTATCTAAATATAAAAATAGGCACTATTATTTCTTCACATCTACGCTATTTATACTTCAAACTATTTGAATAAAGCGATGATGTAATGTTGTCGTATATCTGGAACAAATAGAATAACATTTACTCACTTTTCTAATTATAACTAAACTTATATTATTGTAGATAAGTAACTACATTCCAAGTTCAGTATTGGCCCACTTTCGGAGTTAAAATGATTGGAATTTTATACGTTCGAAAAGAACCGAAGCCAGAATGAAAACTATAAAATGTCCTCGAACTCCTTGGCACAATGGACCTTTTTATTCAAGTCTCGAGTGAATTGGTTATTATTAAACAAGCGTATTCCATCTCGAGCACATTAACATTTACCAACAGATGATAATTTGAAAACATGCTTTAAAATACCATTCAATAGTTTGAGCGGAGTCATCAAAAACAATGTTTAAAAATGATTGCAACATCATTCATTGGTTTCGATAATATCCTCGAATGTCGCTAGATGTCTCTCAACCGTCGACGTAAGACGGATAATTATGTTTAGAAGAATTTGGATGGTTTCAGGTTCGGTGGGCTCAGTGGTCAGAGCGCTCCCCTTGTAAGTGAAAGATCGCGTGTTCGAATCCCGTCAGAACCGATTAAATTTTTTTCTACTTTAATCGAGATGATAATCTTCAAAGAAAAACTAGGCTTTTAATTTACAGTAACTAATATCATGAAATGAAGCATCCGTGCATTTAAAAATATACTTTTTCATTTTAGTTAGTTAAAAGTTGTGTTTTTTTATCTCCTATGATAGCTAATTCACAGAGAAATATATCGTAGGTGTGACATGAGACCTTTCCGCAACCGTCACTGAAGAGAAAATGACATGGGTCCTTTTTAAACACTTGTTACATTTTGGAGACATTTTCCGTTATTATGAACGTTAACGTAAACCACATACGGATAATGGACAGGAAATGTGAACGCTTTGTGCAACTTTGTATTGTTCTACAAGATGCTCGCGAGTGATATGTCATAACTTGAAAAAGATAGTGAAAGAGATATTTGTCTGTTTTATTTTACAGCACCATTATTAAAAAACGACCCACTAGTGATATTAACGTTTTGTGGTAAGACAGATTTTGGACTTTTAGGGCACCGTCTACCCGTAACCCGTACCCGTACAGCCATAGATATTGTGCTCTCCAATGTACCCGCTAATGTCGTAGAGTACTTATGTAGTCATCAAGAATTTCAAACAGAATAATCCACTTACCTACTAACATTTTACCTGACTCTGATATTCAAGTCTGTAGGTATATAATATTGAATGCTCCTTATCAAATATTTAACATAATGTCGAACCAAATTGGCTGGCAGCCTAACCATAATTTACACTGTAACACAATTTAGCACTCGACGTCACTACGCGTTACGCTTAGGTACGTCACATAGCACCCGAGTGTCGCCTCTATTTACTTGCATGTATTGCTGCGGCTGAAGTACCAACTCTTTCAGTGTTTTAGGTAAAAAGAAAAAAAAACGACGAATTAACATGTCAGGCTTTGATTGACGAGCGCGAGCGAAGAACCTTCGTTTTTTATTTTAAAAGAATGAGTAAAGAAATCAAGATATCTCATATGACAGAATGCAATCACTAAATCATGTAAAATATATTAATTCATACTAATATTATAAACGTGAAAGTAACTCTGTCTGTCTCTTAAGCTTTCACGCCTAAACCACTGCACTCATTTTAATGAAATTTGGTGTAACAGAAGATTAGACCTTGAGAACCAACATACACACGGGCGGGCTGCGGGCAACTGCTATAATATATTATTAATATTTTTTACAAGAGTAATATCCGTTTGTAATTCAAGTTCAAAAGCAAATAAAGGTAACATAAATATACCTACTAAGAAAATCCAAGTTCGCAGGACCATACCATTAAATTATGAGAGCAACAAACGTGGTTTATTTAATTGGATAAATTTTACTCTAAATTATATATTTTATGTGGGCCCTGAGCTTGTCTGCCACCTAAGTTGTATAAAAATATTATATCGTAGAAAAATATAATGTAACAGAAAGTCTCTAAAACATAAGACTGGATAAGGCCAAAGCATAAGGTATGATATCAAGCTTAAGTGTTGATCAGATATAAATAAAATAAAACGGGCTCTTAGCGGCCATTTGTCTTCAATTTTCCTTTAAGTAAAAACGGCGAAGTTTTACGCCTAGGATTTGTGAGCTCCGTAAATGGGCTTGGAAGCTTCCGTGCAACTCATTTGGAATTGGTTTTCGGGAGGCCGAAATCTACCACAGACGTAAATGCAAACCTGCCCACGCAACCTATCTGTCTAAATTAGACGGGACTACACTGTTTTGCCACGGCTTTAGGAAATAGAACACAGCTTAAAAAAAGGAAAGTTGAATTAGAGATCGCTCTATCACTTTCACAAAAATAACAACTTTGTTAACTTTCATTGTGAACCTTAGAGGATGCCATAAGGCGAAACCGGTCAGGTCTAATTAAAAAAATTCTGTTGAAAAAGTACAAGTGTGTTCTTAATTTTTGTAACAACAAATTCTACCAAATACTATCAATAGTATAAAAAATGATAAACTTTTTTTTAAAACATGAACGTTTATATAGAACACTAGACTTTAAAACTGTCGCATTACTTAACAAAATAACGTCATAAGTAACGTCATTATAATATAGACAGACTATCACGACTGTCTATAAACTCAGCAGAAAAATGGAGTAAGACCTCCATTTTTCTCTTGAATCACCTTCCGGCTCGATCGTCAGAAAAATTCAACGAGTCTGTTGAAAACTTGACGTCACATGATACACAGAATTTATTTGTTCTATAGATCAACAATGACGTACATTTATGATTCATTAATAAATATACTGAATTTGTTTTTTTAGTCTCAAACTGTATAAATAACTGAACTGGAGCTTCAGATTCTGAGAATAAGAACACTTGTGCCATAAGTGGTTTATATGGATAGCGCATGTGGCTAACTAATAATTCCCAATATTGCGCTGCTGAGCTTTAGTGAGACAGTACACGCAAACCAAAGCATACACGGTGTAGTAAAAATACGGAAAATGTTACGTCATTGAAAGTTTGATACTCAAGAAATATTTCTTGGATAACATAACAGCCTTCAATATTACTTTTTATATACGCACGCCCGTTTATCTTCAAAAGAGATAGGTGGATGTGGATTATACATCAACATTTTGGTGGTTGTCTTTTATATTTGGCAGGGTTGTTTTCAAACTATGTGCTGCTTCTATTTCTTACCAGAAAAATTCATAAACAGCATGGCCACACTTGGATATCAAATCCAAAACTTTACGATCGATATTATTAACGGTAACTATACCACGAAAGCAATGATTACATACATATTTTAATCTTTCCATTATAAAATAATAATTAAAATATATAAAGTAGAAGGGAACAGATTTTTATTAACTGTTTATCAGTTAAATTAGGCACTAAGTTCTTGAAATATAAAAAATACAATCTTATATTTATCAACAATAATGAACTTACAGGTGACAAAGGCGACAAGTTCACATACAAATTTAAATGAAAAGGTGTACCTACACTTAAATATGCTTTCGTTGATGTATGCATCACCAATGACCTACAGCCTACATGCCAGGTCATGCAAACAATAGAATATTGGCTATTTGTTTGTTAGATTCATGCAAACAATATATTCGACGAACGTTCGAAAGTGACATCTAAACTGAAATCTATTTCAATCTGCACACAACATGGATTGTTAGGAAAACCAAAACAAATGGTACTGCTGACTGACGATTTAAAACAAAATTGTACTGGATTCATTTCTAAATCATGATTTTTAGAACCCCTTTACACTGCTAATAAATGGCGATAATATTAACCACTTTATGGAGAATATCCATGTTAACTTATCGTCATTATTCTATTACGAAAAGATTCAGTTTCAGTTAGGTATTAATCTTGAGTTACGATAGCAATTAAATGTGGATCATTAAAACTACAATACGAAATAGCACTAAGTAAATATTAATAATGTAAAGGTAACCTACTTACTTATACAATCTAAGTCTTAGAAGAATTATGGCTAATAAAAACTATGGCTTAAAAAAACTAAAAATCAGATTAGTATGTAGTGATAATTGGAATGAAAATGTTGCAGTTTGTTCTATCGCATTCATTATTAACACATCTGTTAATTAATTCATGAATTTATTTTGTATACTTAGATACTTATAATAATTTATTTTTGTTTCGAATATAATGTTGAAATGAAATTCTCATAAACTTTTGAAAACTGTTGTACAATTATCAAAGTTGATGACAATTTCATGTACATAAGTTTTAGTATGAAACCAATCATCTTTACCATCACAGCGTTGGTCGCAGTTGCATCCAAGAAAATCTGTTTGAGCTTTGGATCCCGAGGTCCGCTATTTTTATTTGGCTTATCTCGACTTAAGGTAAGCCGGCACCAGATGCTTGTTGTACATTAAAAGGTGCAACCTCCCTTAATGCAGACGGCGTGGTTTAGAGTCCTGAGATCTTGGGAGGCTCCAATACATTTTTTTATCAATCCATCAATTACTGTAAATCAGTTATTAAGATGATCCTCAGTATTACTATTCCTTATAAGCATCATTGTTTTATGATAACAGCTAAGATTTCTAATGTAACAGTTTATAATTAATGGACACTAAAACATCTATAGAAAGTACTTAGCAAGATCCTTCAACATTGCTATAGGTATAGTCTTTATAGCTGCCGAGGCTCTCAATTTTTTTAGAAAAAATATTATCCAAAACTAACCATACTAAAGAGTAATTTAATCAAATATTCATAACTACATACCTACTATAGCAATTAAAACGCCAAGCCACCCCTAAAAGAAACAAAGATCACGATTCATTAGCGCTTAAACTGCAGAGCTGAGTGTTCTGCATATTTAATCACTCAGTCTTGCTGCTATTCACTAGAAAAACATAACTAAAATGAAAAGAGTAAAATCTCCGTCACTGGCAGGTAGAAGGCTCGTTAACCTCGGTGTTACGTGACCTCACTGTAGTCACTGTACGGTGCTAGCGCTACGCGGACAGTCGTGAATTAAACACGTGCAAATACGTCTACAGCCGTCTACTTTAACTGGACTGGCCATATAGAAAATGTTGAATATAAGACAAAACCTTTTGTGTACTTAATTTTAAGTAGATACATTGCTTTACTTGAACAACGTCTGTGGCGTGGCTATTAAGCGCGGGTTCGTTCGATTCCCTCCCTGCTCAGTGCAAATTTTTGTGTGCGTGAATATGTGTTCCTCAGAGAGCACGCTAAGCCATCGGTTCAGGTTGCCATACTAACATCTATGGCAGCAGTTACGGGTAGTTGAATCCTTCAAAAGTCCGACTAGTCTAACTACGGAACTTCAATGTCACTTCACTTTAACTGTCACTGCCACAATTGCTATAGGTATGATTTCGAACTCTGCAGCATGCAGCAGTGTTATAAAGTACCAGTACCCTGAAATAGATTAGAATATGATAATTTTAATTATTATTTTAATTTTTTCGCGGCTTCTCAATGGCGCATATTATCCATTTTTAAAAGAATATTAGCAACACCAATTACTAATATTTTCTCTAACCCCTTCAACTAAATTGCTTGTGCTAGTGGGTTCGCGTAAGTGGTGTAATGGTCAGGATTTTAACCTTGGACTTCTCGATCGTAAGGCTGACTCCTTAACCACTAAGCTATAGACGCTTTTTATATTCAAGTTTAACAAGTAAACTATGTGAAAAAAATTGTCGCAATATTTCCTGGACTGATTTTCTTTTATTTCTATGGAACATTAAGGTTGGATGACGTGTCGTTCACATTTATAATGAAATTAGTTAGTAGGACAGGATAGGAAAAGAGTAGTGAGGTAACTACTGATATAGGTACAGTCGACAAAAGTGATATGGTTGCACTTTTTCATGTAAAGTTGTATGTAAAGGTGCAACCGTATCTTCTTTGCCGACTGTACCTTAGTAATTTAATTATACATCAATGAACTCCAACATATTTTATAAACAGCCAGGCTTTTAACAAAATTGATTTTGTTGATGTATGAGATTGGAACGTGATACTATAAGCCGCAGAGCTGTTAATATGGAATATTATTTTAATAAAAAGTGACACCCCTTTTTTTCATCCATGTAACATTTTTCAAGTAAGTACAGACATTAAGACTTACTAGTTTGTAAAATTAAGTAGAGTATTGATATGTGTTACAAAAATAAATAAGTATAATATAAACACTAGCTCACTGGATGTACGTTAATACAATATAGAAAACGGTTTAGTTTGGTTAATGCACTATCATGCCCTAAGCTAGGAACTAAAATTAGTTTCAGACAGCAATTAGACTACGCTTACATACCTTCTAGCAATAGATATTGCATACAGTTGCATACTAGAAACTATTACCAGTACTTCTTACTACTGCTAGATACTCTTTTACTTTTTGAGTGTTAAGTGTTCTTTTTTTAATTTTATAGAACCAGATGCATACATGCATACATACATAGTACAATCACGCTTTTATCCCCAGAGGGTTAGGTAGAGGTGAATTAACACCCACATTTCACAAATCGTTGAATTCGGTCCCACGTAATAGAGGATAAGCCTATTGTCGTCTTCCGGGCACTATTATTGACTCAAGCCATGCAGCTGACTCTGGGCTGTATATATCTGTCTAATGGTAAACAGCCCTATCCCTCAGTCGCCTTGTATGACTCCGCATGGGAAGAGATAGGGTGGTCCAAATTCTACTCTGCCGGGCATCACGCGGCTATGCCGGGAACCACGCGGCTAGAACCAGATGCTGATATATATTAATCTTATTACAATTTAGGACAATACATTTTCTTAAGGTGTACAGGGTCTCGATACCTTTTTGGCTCCAGTTTACCTCAACTATAGTTGTTTATCTCTATCTCAGTGTTGGGAAGTCAAACGGCAATCGCTGTGGTAAAAGTCGACAAACTAACCTAAAATAATTAATAAACCCCGGACTGTAAAGTCTCTGAACGCAACAGGGAACTTGCCAGGAGAATGACAAACAATATGATTAACGTCTTACGACAGTCTGTGACATCAATCCCAATTTTCCAAGATGGTCGTGGTAGAAGGGTTACAACCCCAAAAACTTGGATTTAACTTAAAACTGGCACCCCTTGTTATTTAAAAGAGAAAATTGCATCTTCTGACAAATACTAACCCCAAATGTACTTCAGTATCAAAGTAATCGGAATATTTACCATATTGTATTATTAATTCGGTAGTGACGTCGCTTACTGACCTCGCATATAGTTTATGTGACGAGGAACATTTACAAGAAGAATCGAATCACAGAAGCGGCGTTCTACAAAAGAATGAATACAATGCGTCCATTGTATTCATTCTTTTGTAGAACGCCGCTTCTGTGATTCCGGGGTCTATTTGTGGTGAGTCTGGGTGGTCTGATCCGTCGATCATACCAGCCAGACTCTCCACAAATAGACGCCGGAACAGCAAGGTGGAAAGACAGCCAGCCTTTTTACCCTACATCAAAGGAGTGACAGATAAGATCGTTAACACCCTGAAGAAAGTTTCTGTCAAAGCTATCTTCACTCCTGTTAAAAAGCTGTCGCAAAGCCTGCGCTCACCTAAAGATGGCTCTCTACTGGATAGGCCGGGAGTGTACAAGATTGACTGTAGCTGTGGCAGTTTTTATATGGGACAAACAAACAGAATGGTACATGTCGAATAAAGGAACACATCAGGGCAGTCAAAAACAATGAACCGCATAAATCTGCAATCGCTCAACATTTACTGAAGTCCGGTACAGACCACTGGATCGAGTTACATAACCCTCAGATGCTCTCGGCTGAACGCCACTATACTGGTATGTAGTGGCGTTAGACTGGTTAGGGAATCGAATGAAATCAAAAAGTATAAAATATAAAATCGTGAGGATTGCTGATCGACTGCTGAACGTCTGGCATCCAGTGGTCCGTCTTTGCAAAAACAACCGGGAACAAGTTAAAACAAAATTACGAGTAGATACAGTAAGCATCGTGTGTCGTGAACGTGATCGAGATCGGGTTCGAGTTTGTAGAGAGTGAAACCAGTGGTAGTGCAGATACGCGTAGTAAAAGAACTCGAAAGAGGGTAGATCGATATATTTACTCCTAAAAACTTTTTCTCTGTTCATTGCCAATACTCCAGTTCCTCCGTGATCATGGTGCTTGCAACAGCGCCGAAATATCGGAAACTCAAAACAATACAACATGGTAAATATCTCGATTATTTTGATACTGATATGAGTGACCATGGTAGTTTAAATACCCAAATGTACTTTTCAATGGGCTATCACTACAACATTCCCTAGAGGCGATTCAAGCTATCAATAATGATTAATATAATTGTATTCGAATTCAAGCAACTTGGGTGAAACTCAAAAAAATTTTATAGGTATGTTATCAAATACCATTGAAGAAAACGATCTAAAGCACTAAAATGTCAGTTTACTGTTTTATGTCTAATTAATTTTATAAATTGGACAGTGCTATTTGCCTTAATCGAAATAGTATATGAAGCATCTAAACAATAGTCAGTATGATCAATCAAATAAATAATGTACAGTTGACAGTAAACATGATGAAATAAATTTAAAATTACACACCTCTCGGATGAAAAGTGGGTCAAATACCTAGCACTCCTTGTACGTTATACCACGCACATCTTAGATAGGCAATATTCCATTTTAATCCAATTGACTTTATTGAAATATCTGCCGTCTCTAACAACACTTTTATGTTCGCTGAATACGTATAAAATAAATGGAGAAGAAATATATTTACAGTAACGATGAGGTCCTGATTTATTCGCTAAACATCTGATAAAATACCTTAAAGTGGCTCAATAAAGCCAATCAATTCAACACCTAGACATGTCTTCTGTTTGGTTAGTGGATTTTAGAGCTAGAAAGATTCATTACGTACTGACTCGCGTGGCGGTAGTAAACGCGACCGCTATGCAGGAGGAGTGGGTTCGATTCCCGTGCAGTGCAAATATTTGTATGCATTGTAGAGTCTGGTCAAGCCTCGGAGAGTGCACGTTAAGCCGTGTCTCCCAGTTTTTCATACCAACATCTATGGCACTCGTTACGGGTATTTGGAGCCCTAAAAGTCACCAGTAAAAAAACCACCACTGGTCTAGCTTTGCTTTAGCAATGTTCAGCCAATTCCATAGTTAGACTGGTAAATCAGACCCCAGACTCCGAGGTAAAAACTTCAGATAAATAAGACGACGGCGAGTATAAAGATAAATATAGTCTCATGTTGAAGCGCGTTCAAAATAAATTTGTTCGATACTTGTATTTCAAATATTATGGAGTTTACCCTTTTTACCCCTTAATGTATCCAACACTGTTCGTACTGGGTATGGTCGGGTACAGTGAGCTAAGGGTTAGGAGAGAGCTTGCGTTGGCCGTATACCTACTGAAGGTTATACGTGGAAAGATCCAAAATCCGGCCATACTCGAGAGTATCAATCTATGCGTCCCACACGGATACGTGGGGAGGCGCCGGAGGCCGCAACTGCTGCAAGTACCGAGCGCGCGCACCAACCTGCTGAGGGAGGCGCCGCTGACCCGAGCCCTCCGTACACTCAACGTCATTTCAATAAATATTGACCTGTTTAGTTGCTCTCTGAGGGAATTCACAGATACCGCTTTAACAATTATATGCTATAAGTAAAGTTGTAATTAAATTGCCTACTCTGTTGTATTAGGGTAACCTGTAAAAATAGATGTAGATGAGAGAATAAATAAATAAATAAATAAATAAATAAAAGATGCGACTAATATTAACACTAAAATAAAGAATATGAAGAAAATCTTCTTTAAACATTTACACATTGATAAATTTAATAAAAAATAATGCCTGAAAATTCACCCTTAATGACGATCCATAAATCCTTATATGTATCTCATATTTTAACCACAATAACTTGAATCAGATCAAGAATTATTATTATATTTATCACATTAACAAAATTAAACGTTTTAAAGTGGTAGTTGGTAGTGATATTCTGATTCCCATAGAAAGTAAAAATGATTGAAACGCCTTAAAATTATTATGGTGAACCATTATCACATTTAAAAACTAAATATAAAAAGACACAAAATTAAAATACCTGCCATGCATTTACGAAGATTAATTTAAGTAAATTGGACGAATGTCGTGAATTTTGGGTTGGTATATTCGATGCTTCACAAAGTAGAGCAATATTTCAACCACTGGATGCCTCATCAATCTGTCTTACCGACTCGTCCCATAATGCATGTAGGCAGTAGGTGCGTGTCACTTTCCAGTGTACCGAATCTGTCGATCAATCAAATAAGACCGTTACTTTGAGAGTTATCGAAAAGGCAAACGCTGTCCACTGAATGTATCTAATGAAATATTTCCAAATGAAAAGAGTAAGAACACAGTTACCACAAAGGGTTTAAATAATAAACACATAGTATTCGGTAATACTAATGTATCACCAGCAGTGCTTTAAAGAGTAATACATTACACTTTCCCCTAACACATAATAATCGGAAGGGTACTCTTTATAGAATATTACTTATAGCTTGTTAACGATAACACAAACTAATAGTTTTCATATTTCGCTTTCGAGCAGATCTTGTTACCATTAAAACTCACTTTTATTTACTCTTAGTACTTGCCCTCGCAGTAAGGCCTTTGTTAAGTAGATTTATAGATGGATGATCAATATCAAAAGCTCACACATCTTTGTGGCTCAGAAAAGTTAGGCCCGAATGTTTAAAATTCCAGTGTGTTTTCGTATTAGACGAAACCTACTACTGACCGAATAGAATTAGTTAAGAGAAGATTGTATTAGGATTTGGATCTAGTAAGAACTACCTAGCTATCAATATTCATTCGTTTCGGGGAAGTTGCTACATCCTTGAAATGCCCATTACCATCTATAAAATTAACATTTTAGGTCACGCGTTCAAGTTCTTATGACGTAAAACATAATTGGACGAGACTTGGAATCACTTCATTTCACGTTACCAGATTAAATTACGTGAAATGTATGTAGGAGTATTACGCATGTAGGAGGTACGTCAGAGTTTGTAACCCCAGCAAACTTTGGAGCTCGCTGCCACTATTATGCTTAAATGTGTACTCCTTAGCATATTTAAGGTATTATGAGGTTAATGGGCAATGACGCAGGCGTTTGTGTTACCGTCGCCAGTCGCTACTGCTGGTAATTTTCCGCCAGTTCTTACTTAATGAGACGGTGCCAAACCTTGTCGCTGCTATACGCTACGCTACGCTAATAAGGATTTACAGCTTTTCTAACACAAATTGCTAAGGTAGAATCGAAGTCGTGAGTCATATGAATTTTTAAAGAGTTTCTTAGCAGTGTTCATGGAAAATGGGTTTTAATATTTATTTCATGATATCTTTTTCTGTTATACTAACTCGTTATTTTATTTTATTTTCTTTAGTTTTCCGATAATATACATATGTAAAATTCATTATTTTCTGGTTTTGTTATTGTTGTATTTTCTTTTTTATTATTATTAAAAACAGGTTCCACGCTAGGAAGTTCTTCCTAATGTCACAGAGGAACTAGTCGAATATTGCATTAGAAAATTTAACACACGTCCAGTAATAGGGAATAATACAAAATGTCACACATTATTATGCCAACCTGCATACATTATCAACTTAAAAACTGTATAAAAACCATACTGCACCTCAAAGTTTGAAGTGTAATACTTTGAACTTCGTCGTGTCATTGTAACAACTCTTTGGGAAATATTAAAGAGTCACTTTATATTCCACTCACTGCGATGTATAAGTAGAGTAAAGAATAATTTTAATTACAGAACTTGAAGTTATACCACAATGTTGAATAGATTCCTTCAAGTCTGTTTGAAAACAAATAAATCTTCTGATATCAGCGTTGGGAATATTGGGAACTTTCTTATCCCATCTTTAGTAGATTAACGTTTCTCCTAAACTTTCCCATTGATTAAAGCAACGAGGCACCGTGACATGAATTATTATAGGTTCATCCTATTATAGCATTTATTGTATTTCGCAATCTTTTTCCCATTACGGAAAGGATTTCTTTAGTAATAAGATAATAGTAAAACAGAGAATTTGGTGAATCATAATTATGCTAAGAGTGTAGTGAGTGACTATGTGCATTTTGTTAGACAGAAATAAAGCTTCTTTTTTCAGCTCACAGCGATCAGCATGACAGATTTTTAGCGGTCTGCTTTACCAGTCTAACTGCGGATTAGGCTGAGCTTCGATATTTTCCGTGAAGCGACTGCCATCATTTAACCTTCACAATCCAAAGACAACATCGAAGCATTGCAGCTAGGCCAGTTTTTGGACTTTTACCCGTAACGACAGCCATAGATGTTCGTATGGCAACCGGGACCGACAGTTCAACGTGCTTTCTGAGGCACGACCAGACCAATGCACATACTCATATTCATGCATAAAGATATTTGCACAGAGTGGGGATCGAATCCGCGCTTCCTGCGTAGCAGCCGCATTCACCAACGTCACGTCACAGAGACTATCAGAGAAATTGGTGAATCATAATTATGCTAAGAGTGTGAGTGACTATATACATTTAATTATACTGAAATCATGCTGTGCAATGCATCTGTCTATATAAAAAGAGATTTTTAGCAGATGCATGGCTTGAGTCAACAATAGTGCCCGGAATACGGCAATAGGCTCACCCTCTATTACGTGCGACCGAATACAATTATTGGTGAAATGTGGGCGTTAATTCACCTTTGCCTAACTCTCCAGGGATAAAGACATGATTATTGTATGTATGTATTTTTAGCAGTGAATAAGGTAACCAGCCAAAACTGTACTAACATTTGAACTGTTTCAGAATATATTCCGCTTTGCATTGCGTTCTATGCAAACCTTAGCAAACCGGTTGGGTAACCAAATTAGGTCAGAGAAAATTGTACAGAGTAGCTTGAAGTATTAATTGACTCAAAGAATTTTAGGAGTCCATTTAAATAATCACAATATGATCAAAACACAATAATAGACTCATTAGAATTCAATAGTTTTATCGGAAAATGATTTTATCATGTGGGTAGGTACATGAATAAGTATAATTTAATACGTATATTTGTCATCTTTCCAGTGCCAAGGAAATAGATTTACTACTTGAATAGTTATAGCATTAGAAGCTATGAATAGTTATTTGACAAATATTTATCAGTATAGCAATTTGTAGGTACGTGTTTATCATTCAAAGGACATCGTGCATTTTGGGCCTAAATTTAAAGGTCCGGCCAAAGATAAAAGTGCGGTAGTTCATTAGAACTTTTACTTAACATTTTTATTATGGCGTCAAAGTCGAGGGACCACTGCTCTTGGTCTTGTTAGAGTCTAAAATAGTATAATAGCATACATTTTCAATTATCGGAAAAGAATGAAAAATATCGTACTATATTTCAAAAAAAGTTAATAAGAGCAATAAAAAATAAAACGGAGACAGCTTATCGTTGCATTTTATCCATTTATTTAGGTTACAAATTGAAAGTGCCGGCCAAACAAATAAATCCCATATTCCGCTTAGAATTCGTCCTTACTAGATTTTTTATAATTGCGTCAAAGCTGGGGGACCACTGCATTCGGTTTTATTAGCGCTCAAAAATATGCCAATTATTTTATTCAGCAGAGTTTGTATTTGTGTTTACGTCGATATGTGTGAGTATTTCCTATAGGTTAGTTTATAAGGAGGATACAAGGATAGACTAAACCAGATTCGTCTTAGCAGTAAATCCGCCGATTATATCTACCCTGTATACGCACAACAAAATGTTGTTTCAAGTGTTTTTTCTGATCAATTTTCGTATAGTAATTTTAAAGTAAGAATAATAACAATTGTGCAAGATATAAACAAAATTCCAGCAAATATCCCACTGTTTACAGTTTTCACATACATTCACAGAGATAAAAAAATATTGCCTCCGAGCCAGATTGGTTCTTATATTAAGTTGTAATAGTATTTTTTTGCTGAACAACATAATTAAATACACTATTTTAACATATTCTGTAATATAAATACACATGTCAAAATAGTAAATACTGTTCCGTGAAGAATATATGAATTCGAGATAACTTTACATTTAGTTCATTACAGACTATGGCAATTAGTATTCAGTAGTCAAAGTAGCGTGTATACAGTCTGTAAATAACATTCTATATAAATGGGATTCCTACAACTCACCCGAAGCTATTTTCTATCCGATATTCATAAACAAATAGTTACTAGCTCTCGAATTCATAAATTCGTTGACTAAAACTTTTCTTCCATTTTCACTTATATCGTGATCGACAATAAAGTTTAGCAATATCAAATGAGTTATGCTATTGTTAGTACGGAATTTGAGTATTTTGGAACATGATTGAATAAAAATGAGGTTTATTTTAAATATTATGTATTGGGTAGTTTACTTTAAAGTAAGTACTCTAGTGAGATTAAGATTAAACTGAAGTGGAAGAAGTGGTTGGAGAGGATCAGTACGACTTCTATACTGGCACTAAGACTAATTGTGGATAGGAAAATGGAGCTGGGGCTGAAGATACATCTGGCATTTATTGACCGGGAGATTTATTGACAGGCATTCGACAGACTGGACTGGAAGTTCGTGATGAAGACACTTCAAGATGCGGGAGTGGATTATAGGGATAGAAGGATAATTATGGAATTGTACAGGGAACAGGATGCAATAATTGAGGTTAATGGCGAAAGAGAAACTGCAGCAATCCGACAGGGCGTAAGACTGGGATGTCATTTGTCACCACTGATATTTAACATATAGAGAGTGTCATTAAAGAAATTAAAGATAGTTCTAGTAGGGGGGTTAAATTCAATGGGGAGAATAAAAAATTTGTTAGATTTGCAGATGACGTTGCTGCACTTGCAGAAAGCGAAAATAATTACAGGACATAGTTAACCTCATGAGCAATTTTTTTCTAAGATACCGATTTAAAATAAACAGTAAGACTAAAACAATGATAACATCGAAACATGACATAGGCTTATTGCATTAAATAACAACATCTTAGAACAAGTGGATAGATTTAGGTATCTCGGCAGTATCATAAACAGTAGCTCGAGATGTACACCGGATATTATAACCAGAATTGCAATGGATAAGCAAGCGATCAATAACAGGAAGCATTTATTTAAGACCAAATCTCCCTAATTATAAGAAAACCATTCATTAAAACTTATGTTTGGAACATTGCGATCTATGTCTATGAACATAATTTATTTAAAAAAAATATCATAGAAGGGAAGATAGAAGGAAAGTGGAGAAGAGGTAGACCAAGAAGAACGTTTATGGCACAGATAAAAAAAAAGATACAAGTCGCGTCTTATCAGGAGGTCAAAGGATTGACGGAGGAGAGAGAAAAGTGGCGATTACTCCACCGACAAGAGCACAGCTCTTAAGTTAAGAGAGTTAAGATCTATTACGTATTATATAGGTAGTTTTATTTATATACTTAGATGGTTTGCAACATTTAAGTTAGACAAAACTCAAATAAATTGAGTAATACGTAAGAAATTTACCTAGTCCAGCCATAAGTTTTGTTACAAAAGAAAATGTTTTTTTTAGTGAAGTGATGAAGTAAAATTAATACATACATATTTATTAAAGTCTTAGCAAAAAATAAAAATATATTTTATTTGAAATAGCTATTTTTGGCTTTTATACAGGCCTATAATCTGTGGCCATCTATGAATATCTCTATGAAGGAAATCTATGAATTTACGCGCTGTTTCCAATAGAAATTTTGCCAGTGTTTGCTCCAAAGATTTTTTAAGAGACTCAAAGGCGCCGTTACTTTTAGAGCAGGCCATGTCCTCTAAAGCTGACCATAATTTGTAGTCTAAAGGGCTGAGGTCTGGGCTAGATGAGAGCCAGTCTTCAGCTCTCATAAAGTTCGAAATGTTGGCTTTTAGCCAGGCTTGGGTAGTTCGTGTCTTGTGACCAGGAGCAGAGGCCTGCTGGCAAATCAACAGTATATTTTTTAACACTTTTGTTAACGATTTCACTCCTTTTTTCACAAAAATGTAGTTTTGTGACTCCCTGATAAGACGCCCCACCAAGCTATGACTGACGCACGATGAAGACCACGCTGTACCTTTCTGAACTGTGAGCGTACACTTTATCGTTTTGCTTATTGTAGTGTTCTTCAATCGTGAATTTTTTTTCATCGATAAAGAGGATGTTTCAGTGCATTTCACCTGCGTATCGCGACAGAAGGCGCTTTGATCGTTACAATCTCTTTAATCGTAAAAATTGATTTAGGACATGTCCTGTATGAACTTCAGGTCTTGTTTTATAATACGAGACAGAGTCCTAGCGGAAATAACAGAATAACAGCATTAATAGTCTTTGTAGTTCTAACAGTACGCGGCCGCAGCGATCGTTTCTGATCTTCGACAGACGAAGTGTTGTTGTATCTATTGATAGTGAAATATACGAACATACTGCTGATACTAAGTTTTGAAGTGTCTGGAATATGACCGACAGCTTTGTGCAACCATACCCCCTTTGTGCAAGGCGATCAATGCGATCCTATTTTCGTTAACACCCCATTCCAGATTGTAATTAGATAAGGAACACGAAAAAATATGTGTAATTGCGCGAAATCGAAAGAAGTTTTTAAAATAATATACGTGTTCCAAATTCAAAATAAATAAAAAGTTGAAAAAAAAGAAAAGTTTTAATGTAACAGTATTTTATGGTCAGACTAGTTACATAAATACTCGTAGATTTTCATTGCCGAAATTATGATTCTCTAAATTCTGTAATTATTTGGATTGATTTTTTCAAAGAAATAATACTCACAAGATCTAATATTTATGGTATTAATAATTTATTATATCTTTTAAAGCTTCCTTTAAAAATGCTTATAACATTCTAACTTTTATTTATATTTATTTATCAAGCCATAGGTACCGTCACATCATGCTTAACTTTTCATGTGGTTAAATCGTCCATTCAATTTCAGCGGGGTCTTATCAGTGAAACGTCTTAGAAAACGAGTAAGGTTCACGTAAGTGTCATCGTTATCGGACGAGGTAGCGAACTATGTTCCGCACACAATCATGAACATATAACGTATAATGTAGCTACATATATAATCATGGCATGCAAGGTTTTCGAAAGTTATAATAATTATTTATTTATTTACTCATGTATTTAGTTAGCACAGTTTTTCGTTAACCGTGTTTCAGAGTACTTTTATTACAGACTTCTGAATCATCAGCATACTTGTATTAGTCCCGGTCGCTTCGAGGCATTCAGTGGGTCCAAGGTCGGCTTAAAGTATGATTTAGCTTGGTTTTACAGCTATATTTGGAGCGACTGCCGTCTGACCTCGCATATTGACTTGTGATTAGTGACCCACCTATGCAAGCGTTGTTCAAATTACCCATATAGGCCATCGTCTTGATTTAAAGAATATTAAAAGCCGGAACCGACTTTAAAATGCTTTTAACGATTAAAGTAAATACCAATGTAGGTAAAAAAATAGGTTTATTTATTGTTTAGTTTGGGTTTATATCGACCCATTATCGTCGATTCAATGCCCATTATCAATATATAATAAGCCCTATCTTGCTAATAATGGCTTCTATCTGTTTACTAACGATATCTTACCTATTATGCGGTATTCTATCGGCTGTCAGTGATTGCATGTTTAACGAGTTGGGAACGATCATTCCTAATCCGGGGGTTCTCATTATTAGCTATTTTAGGAATATAATAAATCAGTATGTCCTTACATCTGTTTAAAGGTACTGAGCCTCAAATACTTTGAACAATTTTACGTTATACCTTGCACTTTGTATTTAACGGTAGAGGACACTTAACATAACATAACATAAACTCACACCTATATCCCCGAAGGGGTAGGCAGAGGTGCTAGCACCCACATTACGCCAGTTTATGTTTAGGTCCCAATGTAATAGGTGACGAGCCTATTGCCATTAACCGGGAACTTATAAACCTGCGATAAATACACACGTAACTTCGAAAAGCATCGAAAAGTCATTGGTGTGTGCCATGGTAAAACCTGGGATCGAACACGAGACCTCTTCTCAGCAGTCCATTAACCATACCACTACGCTACCGTTATTTTTTTGGAAATTGAAAAAGATCATAAAAATGACTAGTTAGTTCAATAGTGCAGGTTCAGGATTAGTTTACAGCAAGTATTGTACTTTAGAGAATTCTGACTCCAGTCGAATCAATTTCCCTTTTGGGGATATGGTTCTATCATAAATTACTGTGGCGTGCCAAAATATTATGTCCCGCAAGGAATATCTACTAACTAGTAAATTAGATAACTGACCCTACATTCGAAATGGAACTTTTAACAAATAAACAAAAATATCTAAATAAAATAAAACTATTGGCAATCGATAAACGAATTATTAAGATTGTTTTTGCTAACGCGTGGTTTCCGACATAGTAGAATTTGGACCACTCCATCTCTTCCCATGCGGTGTCGTACAAGGCGACTAAGGTATAAGACTGTTTAACATCAGACAGATATATACAGCCCAGACTCAGCCAGAGATGCATGGCTTGAGGCAACAATAGTGCCCGGAAAACGGAAATAGGCTCACCCCCTATTACGTGGGCCCGAATACAATGATGGTAAAATGTGGGTGTTAATTCACCTCTGCCTACCTCCGGGGATAAAGGCGTGATTATATGTATTTTGATAACGTTTTTATAAACACTAAGTAATATTTTATAGATCCAATCAATTCACCACTTTAGTATATTTTTTTAACAGGCTTCAAATAAAGGTGCTGTCAATGCTGTTAGAAAATATATATACGACTCTCTACATTAAAGTAATAAAAAACTCAATAAAGGAACATTATTTCCGTGGCAAAATGATTTTACTTATGTGCAAAAAGACAATCGTATTTGGACAGACAATAGCGAACCGAATATTTCAAATAAGTTAACCTTAACTTAGATATAGATATGAACACAGTGCCATCCTTTATACTTTATTTTTTCGATACAAGCGGCAAAAGTGTGGAGATTTCATAAAAAACGTTCTGACCGAAAAAGATAAAAGTTATACGGAAGTTTTTCAATCTTTGAGAACTGTTCAAGTCTTTATAAGCACTTGTCTGTAGCTAAAGCGCTACAAATCTCTGAACTTCTTTATTTTTTGAAATCGCAGCCTTTCCTCTGAAGCAATTAAGTATAATAAGTACAACGGAGAACGCTAGCAGTGGAATTAGGAATACTGGTTGCGCCGATGTAGAAGCTGTATTTCTTGACGCGGAAAACACACTCCT
Organism: Eilema griseolum; assembly: GCA_963662185.1. Taxonomy (NCBI): domain Eukaryota; kingdom Metazoa; phylum Arthropoda; class Insecta; order Lepidoptera; family Erebidae; genus Eilema; species Eilema griseolum. The sequence goes on along the minus strand of OY759230.1, from coordinate 20,042,615 downwards.
TCTATACCCAGCTCCCCTTCCGCACTAACCATAGATGTAGCTTCCGTCCGCCATTTGTGAAATATAGACACTCAGTCTCGCTTTGAACTAGCCAGCGTGATGACGGACCGCGCTCGCGTCTCTCAAAAATGATTAATATTTGTTACATTTTACCGCTTCATAGACCTTTACCGATCGGATTGTGCCTCTCGTGTGTTCCTCAAGTGATCTAGTGATGCTGACGGCAGCTCCTGAGCAAGGAAGAGAAGATCCGTGTACCGGCTGCGATGAAAACACGTGTGTCGTGAAGGTTAGTGCATCCTCTCCTAATTTCTCGGGTTGCATTCATTGCTTGGATCACTCCCGCGGCAACCCGACCACCTGTCTCTTGTGTGTAAAGCGTCAATGGAACAGTTAGCTACTTCCCGCAATACAGTCCATTACCGCACTCGGCCATGCGCCACCATTTTTGGTCCGGATCGAGCCGGATTCTTAGCCGTAGTTCGTATTTTGTTATTATTCTAATGGGAATGAGCGCACCGCACCTAAGTGCCTGGTTATTTTAGTAGAAAACCCCGCATCCAGACATTTAGGCTTAGAATTTGTTGTCCGTTCGCCGCTGGCTCGCATAGTACCTACCTGGTACATACATAGGTTAGGTATCATATCAACACTTAATCGTAGTTCGCAATTTTCGCACCGCGCCTAAATACCTGGTTATTTTAGTAGAAAACCCCGCATCCAGACATTTAGGCTTAGATCTTAGGTATACTAGACACCCTAGTGCATAGGCACAGTGTAATACCTAACGCATTTGGCTTTGTTTTGTTTTTTTTCAATTACGTTGTTCTCGGCTCGCGTCGTATTTGCCTAGTACCTGCGTGGGTAGACACGTGGCTGTACCTACCTCGCTCGCATCTCATCCCAATTCATACGAAAGTATTTTAATTTGAATAGATATTACGCAATACTTAATCTCGGAAATAATAGTTGAACCTAGACAGCGACCATCGCGTAGGTACGACCTTGTTGCTATGCGCGTTTGTTCAAGCGTGCATTCACAGTTGTAGGTACCTACCTATCTGCCGAGTGTCGCTCGCGCCGCCTCGCTGCTCTGTACCGCTAGGATTAAGTCATTTCATATTTATTGTTTACCGCACTTTAGTTTGAGATTTAATTGTAAACATGTCCCCAAAGGTTGATAAGACCGGTAAGGTTCAATTGAAACTTTTATACGCTAAAAAAGAAATGATTTACTCTCGCGTACAATCGATTTATGATAATGCACTTAAAACCTCTGATTTGGTCATCAGAGATTCGTTCTTGTGTTCTATAGAAAACTTAGATAGTCTACGCGCGGATTTCGAAACCTTAGTACATGACATCAACGTTTTAGAGTTGAATTTGAATCCCGATTACTCAGTGAGTTATCAAGCCTTGTCGTCGTTTGACGATTTGTATTGTCGTATCAAACGCGTCGCTAGGAGTTTGGAGAAGCCGGCTGACCTACCCAACCCCACTCGCGACCGACCTAAGTTGCCACCAATTCAAATACCCGAATTTGATGGTAACATTCGCAATTGGTGTCTATTTATAGATAGTTTTGAGAATACAATAGATAAGAACGATTCGTTGACAGATCACGAAAAATTGCATTATCTCGTTGAAAAATTGACTGGTAAAGCTATAACCGTTTGCGCTGGAATTACGTTTAGTGCCGAGAATTATAATTTAATTTTAAATACTTTGAAAGCTAGGTATGAGGATAAAAGATCGGTAGCTAACGCCTATTTAGATCAGATGTTTGATTTGAAATCTATTACGGCATGTAACGATCAAAACTTAGAGAAATTTCTAGATACTTTCGCGTCAGCTGTTCGCGCCGTAAAGAACCTAAAGATTGATGACCTCTGCGACTTCGTATTTTTGTATATGGGTTTAAGGAAATTAGATTCCGAAACCATTCGTTTGTTTGAGTCGGATCATCGCGGCAATAAAATTCCTAAGTTCGAAGACTTAGAAAGTTTTGTTCGCGAGCATATAAAAGTATTGCAGCGCTCTTCATCGAAACATGAAGGCGCGAAGATAGTTGTTGATTCTGCACGCAAAGTAGATGCGTCATCGAAGTCACTGAGGTCAACTCATACTTATGTTAGTACCGCACCAGCACGTGTACAGTCACCTGTTTGCTCTTTGTGTAGCACTCATCATTCGCAACTGTACAGGTGTCCTGGTTTTCTAAAATTGTCGCCTAGTGATCGTTATAAATTTGTTCGCGCTAATAATTTTTGTTTTAATTGTCTCGGTACTAAACACCGCGTTGTTTTATGTAATAGTAGAAATAGTTGTCGCAAATGTCAAGCGAGACACCACACTTTGCTTCATTTTGAGAATAGTAATGCCGCATCCAATGTGAGCACGGTTGGCTCGTCGAGCGGTGACACACGGCGGCCTGCGCCGCAGCCGCAGCCCGCGCTCGCGCGCGCTCCGGCCCGCCCGGTGACCGCCGCGGATGACGTCACCTTGTGTTCGTTCTCCGCTAGTGCTGCACTCACTACTGTGTGTCTTGCGACCGCTCGCGTTGTTATTGTTGATGCATTAGGTAAGCCGCGCATTGTTCGAGCGCTGTTGGATGGCGCTTCGCAAAGTAATTTTATTACTCAAGATTGTTGTCGGCGTCTTGGTTTCAATGTTGATAAGCGTTCAACCCGCTCAGTGGTGAAGGGTTTTGGAAGCTTACAGTCAGCTGTTCGTGGCACCGTTAAAACAAGGTTTAGATCTCGTTTTAATAATAATATTTGGTTTGACATGGATTCGCTCGTTATAGATAGAATAGCTGAACAGTTGCCTACCGTCCCGGTTGACACGTCTTTATTAACGAAATTTAAAGACTTGCCTTTAGCTGATGAGACTTACGCTGTTCCTGGAGTCGTCGATATATTGATCGGCGCTTCGATTCTCCCGCACCTCCAGTTATCACGTAAGGTCAAAGGGGGACCGACGTACCCCGCTCCGCACGCCCTGGAAACAGTTCTGGGTTTTGTTATAATTGGTTCCGCACCCGCTTCTATAGATAGTTTTAGTCACTCGACTGCCTCGTTCTGTTGCACCGTCGAGCCGCCACTGGAGTCTACCATCCGCAAGTTTTGGGAGATTGAAGAGGTCAATGTCCCACCAATCCTAAGCCCCGATGACAAGATGGCTGAGGAGATTTATTGTCGCACGACTACTCGTGATGAGCAGGGTCGTTATGTGGTCGCGCTCCCTTTCAAGGGAGATATTTTTTCGCTCGGGGACTCCCGTGCATCCGCTGAAAGACGCTTTCTTTGTTTAGAACGAAAGATGCAGGCGTCTCCAAAGTTAAAGCAAGCCTATGATGAGGTTGTTAACGAATATTTAGATAAAGGTTACATCTCACCTGCGCCTGCGGACACTGACGAGACCCAGCCTTCGTACGTTATCCCGCACCACGGAGTTATTAGAGAAGATAAGCTTACTACTAAACTCCGCGTAGTTTTAGATGGCAGTGCTAAGACTAGCACTTCCGTGTCGCTTAATGACATTTTGTATTGTGGTCAAAATCTTCAAGGTAATTTATTTGACATAATTGTAAATTTTCGCTTATTCGCTGTTGCACTCTCTGCAGATATTCGACAAATGTTTTTGTGCCTTGAAGTGCGCAAACCCGATCGTAGGTTTCAACGATTTTTGTATAGATTTTCACCACAAGAACCTTTAATGGTTTACGAGTTTAATCGTGTTTGCTTCGGGCTTAAATCTAGCCCTTTTCACGCACTTCGCACCGTCAAGCAGCTGGCCGCTGACGAGGGCGATGCATTTCCGAAAGCGAGAGCCACCATTGAGACTGGCTTATACATGGATGACTTCGTGTATAGTGTAGATGGCGAGGCAGAGGCTGTCGAGACGGCCGCTCAAGTTATAAGTCTCATGAAGGCTGGTCAATTTGATCTCGTGAAATGGACGAGCAACTCGCAAACTGCGTTAGAGTCGATTCCACCGTCGCACCGATTGTCTTCGGTTAAGGAATTCGATGAAAGTGATACGCACAAGGTGCTTGGTTTAAGCTGGTCGCCCGCATCTGATACGTTTAGTTTGAAAATTAGTTCGACCCCGCAAACTTGTACTAAACGCATTATCCTGTCGTGTGTGGCACGGATATGGGACGTAATGGGATTCGTAGCTCCTGTCGTTTTGTACGCCAAACTACTTATAAAGGAGCTTTGGCTTTCCAATTGTGATTGGGACGACACCGCGCCCGACAACATTGCTAAGTTGTGGGCTCGCTTTAGAAAAGAACTTTCTGTGCTTGACCAAATACAAATTCCGCGTCATGTAGGTATATCGCAACATAGTGTTGTTACGGTAGTAGGCTTCGCGGACGCTAGTGAGAGGGCGTATGGAGGAGTAGTCTACTTTCGTGTCTCGAATGTAGGTAAGGTTTCAATTAGCCTTATAAGCGCGAAATCAAAGGTCTCTCCCCGTAAGGTCGTCTCTCTGGCACGCCTCGAGCTATGCGCTTTACTATTGTTAGTTAGATTGATCACCTCTATCGCCAATGCTTGTAGTAGTCGCATTAATATTAGTAGAATTTTAGCTTTTTCGGACTCAACAGTCGCTTTGTGTTGGGCCCACTCTTCGCCCCATCGTTGGGACACATTCGTCGCTAATAGAGTGGCAAAATTCAATCTGAATTGGCGCCACATAATCTCTTTCACGTTGCTGGCACCGACAACCCAGCCGATTGTCTCTCTCGTGGATTGCTTCCTTCGCAAATTTTGGATCACCCGTTGTGGTTTGGTGGACCGTCCTGGATTCATGCCGCGTTAGATGGGTGGCCAGTTAGTCAATTCAATCCCACTACGGTTTCCGAACCACCCGAGGAGAAGAAGCACTCGCTTGTTGTATCGGTCCCACGTGAAGAGACCCTTATTTTGTTGTTGGCTAATCGCGTCTCGTCTTGGTCGAGACTGTTGCGTTGTGTTGTTTGTTCGCCTCTGACCGCTGCCTAGCCAGCAGTAGGCACGAGCTCCAATCTAGGTTTATATTTTAGTTGTTATTTCCCAAACCTAGATTTAGATTAGACTTTAGATTTGTTTCGCATTTGTCGTTTCGAAGGTAACCCTTCAAGCCGGGGGGAATGGTTGCGCCGATGTAGAAGCTGTATTTCTTGACGCGGAAAACACACTCCTTCTATACCCAGCTCCCCTTCCGCACTAACCATAGATGTAGCTTCCGTCCGCCATTTGTGAAATATAGACACTCAGTCTCGCTTTGAACTAGCCAGCGTGATGACGGACCGCGCTCGCGTCTCTCAAAAATGATTAATATTTGTTACATTTTACCGCTTCATAGACCTTTACCGATCGGATTGTGCCTCTCGTGTGTTCCTCAAGTGATCTAGTGATGCTGACGGCAGCTCCTGAGCAAGGAAGAGAAGATCCGTGTACCGGCTGCGATGAAAACACGTGTGTCGTGAAGGTTAGTGCATCCTCTCCTAATTTCTCGGGTTGCATTCATTGCTTGGATCACTCCCGCGGCAACCCGACCACCTGTCTCTTGTGTGTAAAGCGTCAATGGAACAGTTAGCTACTTCCCGCAATACAGTCCATTACCGCACTCGGCCATGCGCCACCAAATACTTAATTTATTCAATTAACCTGGATATAATTATATGAAAAATGTAAAAGGTTCGCACTAGGTACTAACAAAGTTGCTTGTATAAAATGTTATCATTATAGAATTATACCAAAAGAAATTGTCTGTATTGTCATTGACTGCCATTTATATCATTAGATGGAATGTAGATACGTGACAACAAACATTGCTATCACGAAAGACGACTACATGATTAAAAAAAGAAGAAGTATATACATAGCCATCAAAATTCTGCACATAGTTATCTAGTATGCGACCTGATCAGTACTTCTCCTCTATTCTCGCCTCACCCCTAGAACCATCCTATAATTTATGTGACATAGCTAGTTCTATTATATCGTAAACATACAATATAGTATCTAAAATGGTTTATGTTTGAGATTCTTTACTATTTCACAAACCATATATCGATTTGTTTTTTTTATTTAGATACACATAACTAATAACGATTTTTAATCGTAGTTACTTATAAAATTAAAAATCCGTTTGTATAATAATAATGGTCTATAGGTACGCAAGAATTTTGTTGAAGATTCTTAAAGTTTTTTATCCACGTTCAGAAAGTTTAAGAGCTGATACTTCCCTAACAATAAAAATCATGAGATATAGTTTTGTACCTGATTTTTACTACCTTATCTATGAAAGTTATATAGTTATTGTAACTCGTATCTAAAGTTACGGTACTAATAAACTTCTTCTGCACATTTCATAGTTCAAATATTATTTTTATATGATGACCTCTGCGGCGTAGCAGTAGAGCGTTCGACCGCTAAGTCAGAGGTCGAGGGTTCCATTCCCGCTTTATGCAAATATTATATATGCAAAGAGCATTCTAGAACAATCATGACAAGCTCGTTCTTTATTATTCCTGATTCAGTAGGTAGATATAACGAGAACGAGTAATTATCTTGCTTAAAACCCCCTTCTCTCTTTCCTCTAAGATTGCAAAAAGGGTATCCCCCTATACCCCTTTAATTAAAAATCATATGAAGATGCAAAATACATCGCATTTATAGTATCAGTCTGTATTCAATTGCAAGTCTTCGCCATCAAAAGAATCATTCAGAGCGCAGTGCTTTAAATTTCCCTTCACATATAAACGCTTGGATATAATAATATGTCGGAGAGTAACAGAGTGTAATCCAATCTCCTGTCGACTGGGAATCGATTTATTTTGCGCTTTTACATTATGTTTCTAGACATAAAATGGTTTAACATAATTTAAAACATGAAATTGATAGACTAAATATCAGATTAAAGACATATCTATAAAATCGTTGGAACAAACCACAAGAATAATTTGGTTTTAGGACAATCATAATTGTTCTTTATAAAACCAATTTAGGTGACAAGGATCAAAACGCACTGGTTCCCTAATATTCGTCCTAATAATGAAAGTTGTAGATTCAGCCTATTGATCCCTAGAGCAGTGAGTATTAATTAATTTATGAGACACTACTTTTGCTGCTGAGCAACTGAATCAGTAATCTATACTAATATTATAAAGCTGCAGAGTTTGTTTGTTTGTTTGTTTGTTTGTTTGAATGCGCTAATCTCTGGAACTACAGGTCCGATTTGAATGATTCTTTCAGTGATGGGTAGTCCATTTATCGAGAAAGGTTTTAGGCTATATATCATCACGCTACTACTTAAGGGAGCGGAGCATTGATAATAAATGTTAACAAATCCGGCAATTTTTCATACATATTTTAAAGACTAAAACATACGGTCTCAAAGGGATATCAAGCTTCAAAATATACCCCGGGCGAAGCTGGGGTGGGTCAGCTAGTGATGAAATAAAATTGATTAATTCACATGTAAAAATCAATTCACAATGCAAAGCGAGCGAGAGTCTTCGTTTTGACAAGGTGGCCGATTTTGGTTTTGGCCGTATGTTAGTTTGTTTGTCAGTTCCTGTCTAGAGGGCGCATTTCTTTGATTTAAAACTCAATTTTTGTCGAGAGCTTTTTTGATAGGAGGGAAAATGAGGGAGAAAAAGAGGGATGGATTCTTACGGAAAAATTAACAACAAGACTGTTGTTACCATAGAAACAGTTTGCAGATCACCACTTACAAAATTGCATGCTAAGAGCCTAAATTATTCAAATTACTTGTATTTTAAGGATACCTAAAATTATTTAAGGTACCAGAATACTGTGGCAAAGTGTGCTCGCGAGGTATACTGTTCACATAAGTAATAATTTTAAATTGTAAACATTTTTTCTCAAACTCTTATCTGCTAAAGGTTATTTTTCGTAGATAGAAACTTTCTGGCTACATTATGGCGATAAGCCGGTACCCTATCTCGTACCATTTACTGGAAAAGAGTCGATATCAACCCCGTTGATTCCTTTCAAGGGCTATAGAACGTAGATGTGTACCCATATCAACATAGAAATAAGATTCTACTTATTTGATACTTGCCGCCTACGACAACATATGATGCTATAAGTTTGTTATTTTGCAAAGTACGGTACAACACTTCTATAATACTTTATTGAAATTCATGCATTTTAACTAGCTCCAATATAGGAGAACACGAGCACATGGCTTTTATTTTCAATTAACCTCAACTGATTGTATGTTTTATTGATGTGAAAGCTATAAGGTGATTATAAAGTTATAGGTTTGTTTGAAAGCACTAATCACTGAAATTACCTATGCAATTAAAAACTCTTTGCGCATTTGATAGCACAGTTTGTAGAGAATGTTATAGTTTATTAATATCACGTTTCGACACTTAGGAGCCGATCACTGAGAATACAGAGGTTCTAAGATAAGATCTCTAGGAGAACACAAATATAATATATTTGTGTTCTCCTAGAGGATTAGAAAGAATTATAAATTAATAACTAGCAATTGTAGATTTGCAATAGATGGTTTCAAAGGTCTATCGCTGTCTAGTACTCTACTGACGTAAACCTACTACAAACAGAAATAATTCCGCTTTATTGGATAAAATAACGGAAGCAGTCTTCAAGATTAGAAGATTTTTTCAGTGTTGGCAGCGCGAGTGTAACGCCCCTGGTGTTGCATACGTCTATAAGACACGGTAACCACTTCCCATCAGCCTTGAAAACATTCGATTTCACAAGTGCACTTTAGTTGGAGAGAGTTTGTTTGACAAAGAACGAAACAAAAACATATGAGATTCGAGACAATAGACATAAGTAATCTGGTGAGACTCACCGACTAACTGACTGATTCATCAATAGGTACTTCCTGTCAAATTATAATTTTTGATTCCTTTTACTTGAAGATTACATAATCTTCTCCTTTTATGTTATGGGTTCTTCAAGAGGGGCATCAGAAGGTTTCTTCATGGTCGGCAGCGCGAGTGTGACACCCCTGGTGTTGCATACGTCCACAGGCCACGGTAACCGCTTCCCATCAGGTGGGCCGTGTGCTTGTCTGCCAACTAAGTGGTATAAAAAAAAAATCTTGCTAGATGAACTTAAATTTCCTCAAACCCTTTCATGGTGAAAGGACTAAGACCTAAGAAAGAATTTTGAAAATGTACATTCCTAAACACGAAATTATCCTTTTTGTTCGGAAAATGGTGAACGATATCTCGTGCTTGTCCAAATATGTACTTTGAGATATCGATCACCATTTTACCACATATGTACAGTGCATAGCATCTACACACACTGATATTAAAAGTTATAGTACAATTAAAAGAGTACGGTCCAAATGATCTGTCATCCAATTTTTTCAACAGGAGTTAATCAATTTTCTCACAATAGGCCATTCCTTAAAAATGTTTATCTTCCGTTTATCCCTAAACCCATTTCACTGGTGGACAAGTAATCAGCAAGCATTACGGACCTCTGCCACGCTTGACACAAGAGCCTCCTAATGTTGCTGGGGTAGACAGCTTAACGTGCAGAGACTGGTCATTAATCTAGTTTAAAATATGTACCGCCGGATGAGCTTACTAAATGTGGTCAGTTAGGCTGTTATTAGCTTTGTCAAGAATCGCCTAAGATCAAATGGCGATGCAACGTAACTAAACGTTTATTATACATGATGACCTCTGTAGCGTAGGGGTAGAATGTTCAGCTACTCAATCAAAGGTCGTGAGTTTGATTACTTCTTTTTATTTATTTATTCTTATAATTGCAAAAGGTATATGGGATGTTATGTTCGTACAATTAGGTAACACTATATTTATCCTTGAGGCGTGCAATATTTTGTCAATAAAAAAGAAGTTATAGAATACAAACTTAATACATGTCAATATAGGAGTCAATAATAGGTATGTAGCACATGTCAAAAAACAAATTCTATCAAAAATAACATAAAATGTCGACAGGTATACTTGTCTATAACAGTTCATCACATAAATATTCCTTTACAGAATAATAGCACTTCTGCAACAATATTTTCTTAAGTGTATATTTACCAATTTTATAATTTTCTTCGTGTATATATTTGTATGCAGGAATATATTAATGTCTATGCATCATGTTTATCTGCATTAATACTACAACAGTTTGTGATTCGTAAATTATCTATTAAGATATTTGAAATAATTGTAAAATATTTTGTGGAAAATTAACTAGTACTTAATATTAACAATAATCTTGCGACAGAATAACATTCGTCTCAATAAAACGAAACGAAATCAAAATATACGCTTTCATATTTTAAAACCAAAATGACTTGTACCTCGTTAATATTTTAAAAATATAACATTTCATGGACATTAAAAAGTATAGTTATAAAAAAGTTGAACACTATTTTAATAAAACAAGACTGGTCATTCGATTATTCTGCTTCGTTTTTTGCACATGCCCGTTGACCTAAAAAAAGGCATTGCAGCGCAAGCGGCCATTAGCTGGTAAATAATAAGAATAAAAAACAGCTCCCCTGGAAACTCTCACTCACAAACCACAAATAATATATTTCTTCGTACTGAAATGTAAGAGATCAATGCGAGCGCTTTTTGCACACTAGTATAAATGAATTACTGTATATATACTGTTTATAATATATGTATGAATTTAAGGTACAAAAGTATGAATGTAGAGCGCTTTAGGAACATAGGTAATCCCAAGAAAAGATGGATGGATTGCGTGAAAGAGAATATGACGAAGAAGGGAGTAACTGAGGAAATGATATTTGAGAGGAAGGTATGGAGGAAAATGACATGTCACGCCGACCCCAAATAATTGGGGCAAGGGCAGGTATATGACGAGTATATATAAATTACTTCAATGATTGCAATGTGACAGTTCTTATAATATTTTGTGTGCTAGACTTGGTTCTAGTCTAAATAGCAGTGTGAATTATGTAGATACAGTCAGCACCAGATCGATATTTTATTTTGGTAGTCAAAATCGATCTGATTCTGACTGTACCAGAATGTAACATAACATAACATAAACTCACACCTATATCCCCGAAGGGGTAGGCAGAGGTGCTAGCACCAACATTTCGCCAGTTTATGTTTAGGTCCCAATGTAATAGCGAGCATATTGCCATAAACCGGGCACTTATAAACCTGCGATAAATACACACATAACTTCGAAAAGCATCGAAAAGTCACTGATGTGTGCCATGGTAAAACCTGGGATCGAATCCGAGACCTTGTCTCAGCAGTCCATTACCCATACCACTAGGCTACCAGAATGATATCTACTATATCTTACTTTTACTATTAAACAATGTAGAAGTAAACTTTTATGCCACCCGTTATTATCAAACCTAAAATAATATTTTGGATCAAAAGTTATCGCATAATATTACTAGTATTATATTATAAACTGCAATCGATAGCATTTGTCAGAGCTATCGGTAGACGTCCCTAGCCTCAGTGACTTCAAACCTCGTTTCATCTTGTATAACTTCCTTTAGATGTGCTCCCCTTGGCCTGCACAAGTTTTAAACTGGTTTTCTATTTTCTTTCTTACAATTTTAACTCACTGAAAATACTTGCACTCCATAACTTTATCCATAACTGGCCAATTTTTATCCCATACACGCCACCCATATGCCTGTAATAGTTGAGTTTTAGTTTTTATTTCATAAACAATCTTACATTGTATTGAAATTTTGTAGTTTAAAATTAACTTAATCTAAGGGTGGTACAATAAAATAATAAAAATCAAACAGAAATTCAATAAATAAATAAATATATTAAAAAAATGCCATGTTGCATGTCAAGGATATTCAAAATAAAAATTATTTTGTCTAATTCAATAAAATGCTTAAGATTATTATTTATATTATAATAAATATTATAAATATTACACGACTTTCTACACAACGCTATCCAGACCCATGGTAAGCATAGCTTAACTAGCTTGTGTTATGGAATCTAGAATGCGGATAAACATACTTAGATATTTTTTTTTTTTTTGTAAATGCATACATATTATACATAGAAACACCCAGACCAATGCAAATATACATATTCATGCATACAAATATTTGCACTGAGCGGGAGTCGTCATTCAATTAAATTACAAATTTACGAGAAAAGAAAAATCATTGCTTGCATCCTCTAATAATAAAGAGTAGCCTATCTCTGTATCAAACTTCATCCAAATTCGTTATGCCGTTCATAGCCTAATTGAGTCACAAACATCCAAACATACGAACATCCAACATAACATAACATAAACTCACGCCTATAGCGCCGAAGGGGTAGGCAGCGTTGCTAGCACTTACATTTCGCCAGTTTATGTTTAGGTCCCAATGTAATAAGTGGCGAGCCTATTGCCATTAACCGGTCATTATTGCCATTAACATCCAAACAACGTCACGAATTTCACATTTATAACATTAGTAAGATATGATAGTAGGATTCTGTATGTTAAATCAAGAAACACAATGGTTCAGTTGTGTAGGTGGCCTAGTTCCATAAATTAGAATATACAATTAAAATTATTCGGTTTTTGCTTTATGCGAACGCTGTGAATGTTTGAAACACGTAAAGGTTAGTACGTTGCAGATGTAGACTGCAATTTAATTTCTTTTTGGAACCATGCATCGGAAATTGCGAGCAACGAATTGTAAAAAGAAAAATCCAACACAGGCGCCTTCAGCTCTTTGCCATAGATATATAAATAAATATTTGTACTGATACAATGTAGATTTTGTAGTATCAGTTGTCTGCAGGTGCCTCGAGGGAAATATTATGAAGTGATTATTTCGAAGTCACGATGATGTTTCTGGCTTAAAACTCGGCAATGATAAATAGTGACGGAGCCTGGGTCTAAGGGGTATGGTTTTCGTCAAGGCTCTGAAGAATTAAGGTTTCTTTCTGTCGTCGCGCGGCTTGCAACAGAAAAAAATAGTTATTTTTGTTTCATGGGGTTTACAGCTTAGCTAGCCAGTATCATTTGGTCTCGGTGATTTTTTGCAGAGGTAAACTTCTTTGCATGAGCCTCAAAATTAAAAAGAAAAACTGTGTGAGAAAGAGTGCTATTATGGTAGAGGTAGGTGATTAAGATAGGAAAAATTACGAAAAATGTCATATTATAATTATAGGGAAATGCTTCGGCCACTATGCCAACGTACCACGCCTGAAGCCATTCAACTTTTCCTATATATCCGTCTTGCGATGACGGAAAATCAAGAGTGCTATTATGTTTGTTATTCTCACATATTGATACGTATTCTCTTGCATATTCAAAATATTAACGTTTTCTACTTAAAAGTGAAGTGAAAACATTTTTTAGTTTAACGCATGTCGAACAGTATTTTTAATGTTATGAATATTTAGTTTCTATAGAAGGATCAAATTAAGCATCGAAGAATTCCTCCCCATCGATGTCGACTGGTAATGTGCCCAAAAGGCTGGCGGCATTGCCCCGTTGGATGGCATTGCCAATCCGTTGAGCGAAAAAGAGGCCAGCTCTTTGGTCACGCGAAGCATCGACCAGTCGTTTTGCTATTTCAAAAATGTTTTATATTCTTGTAAATATTAGTTTATATCTTATTACATTAGTTTACATGTTATTTAAATTCAATTCATTAGAGTTTCTATAGATATTTTGGTTACCAACAAACTACATGCCCCAGATGCCACACACGAAGCGCGTACCAAATATTTTTTGTTTCGTTCCGTATTTGTAATTTTAAATTATTTATATCCTTAATACACGCTCTATTGTTTAAGAAGCCGTAAAATATTTCCAACGTTTTCTGTGTGATTTATAAAGGCTAACGAGATTTTGCCCGTAGCTTCACCCTGTTAAAATATGAGCAGAGAACTTTATCGATAAGTTCTGATCAAAATTGATGTTAAAATAATATAAAAGTTTCAACTGTTCTCACCCAAACCTGTATCATTCGAAATCAAAATAATGAACTTACCTATAACAGCTTTTCGTTAGCAGGCGCTTTAAGTCGGTTCTAGCCTGACATATTCGCCCCGCTGCGCCTTGGCTAGCTGAGGGCATCCGTGGAGATTTCCGCACGATACAAAATATTAATTGTTTGGCTTTATGGGTTCTTATCTGTGCCTTTACATATTTTAAAACACAAGCGATATTGCTTAGTAGGAACTTGTAGGTAATTTTTGTTCCTAATTACTGATTTAAACAATAATAATACACAAATCTACGTATGCTGTAACCTTTGCTTTTGTTCACTTAGTAGAATACTTTTGGATCGCACCAGTGTTGGATGTCTAAAATAAATCAACATTACCAATACAGTTCAATAGCTTGGCGTGACATCAATTGAATGAACTGTAGTAGTGTGTAGATAGCACACTAAAAATGATCAATTAAGATCTTGGAATTAATTATGAACCACCCATGACGCCTAATAAATGTCTTCATGTCACGTTCTTGAGCGTCAAGTAGGTCTATAATGTATTAAATATATTGGCATGTTTTAATCTTCAGCATATCATTTTTTTCACACATCACTAAATTATTATAACTTGGTATTAAGTTTATAGGTATCATGATTCTTAGTTTGAAAATAATGGACTTTCATACAATCATTTATTTTGAAGTAGGTATGTAAATTTTTGAAAATTATTTCTTAGTGTATCCAAAAAGGCAACAACAGACAAAATTCTTAGTCTGTAGCCCCAGTGGTTTAAGTTCTGCGCTAATAAATTAGTCAGTCATATCAGGATATGAATATGTATCATAGATTGTTATGCAAAGCCATAATGTATATCAAATTCATTAATTAATGCACACATTTTTGCATGAAAAATCTGGTTAAATACGTTTTACGGTGAAATATTTATAATATACCGCTTATCCCGCAAATAAAATTTATTTATTCATTCATTCAAACGTGTTACCAAAATACTGCTGTTGTTTTAATATTTGTAAAAATATTGTCTGAATCTGATATCACTGCGGGTATTGAGAAAGGTGTAAATATAAAATATGTACACTATGTACAGTACAGATCTTGTACAATGACATTATCTTGACCCAAATCCTGCTTCGAATTACGGTAGTATTTTGGTCAAGTTTCCTATTTACACACACTATTTTAGGATTTGGTTGTACTGAAATAATGATATTAGACAAATAACATTAATGGCATTAACACGCAAAAATAGTAAGTACCGTTTTTTTAATAAATATAGAAGTACTGACTCTTTTGATTACAAGTAATTTGGTAAGGTATTTTAATAATAAAAGTATAACGTGTTTAGAAGTAACAGTATGTCGGATCTAATATTGTTTACTCAATAATCACACGCATACAACATTTTTCTTATGCATTATTTTAATAATATCATTTTCTTATAATATACCTAGTATTTTTAATTAACTATATAGTTGTTGCAATGTCGTAACCCCTGCCTATACCTAGTAGGTAAATCAGATGTGTTCATAATAATCGTAAATGAAAACATAATAATTTAAAAGTCTTATAAATTTATATTTAATAAATGAAGGGTTAGAATTGAACCCGTCCGATAAGTCCCTAATGGGCCTCTCGCTTGTTGACTTAATCTCTTTTACTAACAATGTTTACATTTGGATAAAATATTATTCTACCGTTTCAGGATTTCGACATGAATGACTAATTGGATAAGAATCTATATCTATCACAACTGATAATGCATTTTTTTTTAATACAACTTAGGTGGCAGACAAGCACACGGCCCACCTGATGAAAAGTGGTTACCATGACCTATAAACGTGTGTAACACCAGTGGAGTCACATCCGTGCTGCCGACCCTGTAAAAACAGAGATTTTTTGCCGTCAGTGTAGAGGACAAAGCAGGCCATCACGATACAAATATTATTTTAGTCAGCACTACCGTGGAGATATCTTTACAGAGAGCTCAGGGGGTCTGTGACAAGAAAGTTGAGTACACTGCGTTGGAATAGATCAAGAAACTACAAGACAACCGACAACCTCGTTACCATCACATATAAGGAAAATAGCCAGTTCAATAAGCGCCAGCCTCAAATTCTACCATACTAGTACATAGGAAGGGCTACCAATAAGGTCGTGTCATACCATCATTTAACTCCTACCAAACCATCAATATTGTCGAGAATTATAATTGGCTAGGCATATCTACATGGCTTTAATAGCAGGATATCAATGGTTTAATAACGATCAATGGCTTCAAGCATATTAAGTGATTAGCGGTAAGCTGTCCTCACTTGTAAGCCGGTTTTATCGCGTTTATTCGGTAATATTGCCCTACCCAGCTATCATTACCTAATGGACTCTGATTGCGCCCGCGATAGTGAGAAATTGTAACATGCCTTGTAATTAGCCCTTCTGTAATATGATTACAAATAGTGTCGTTGTTCGTTGGCCATTTTCAAACTAGAATAAAACGCAATTTTTATCATAATTTGAAGTACACTGAAGATATTGTACATACGCACAGTAATATATAAAAAAAACTCCCGCCAGAAAAACAACTCTCAAAAAGTCGAAAATAAGTTGTGTTAGTTTCCCCTATAACTTTTATATACCTAGTAATACATATTTTGATGCAAGCCTTGTCATGTCGGGGGACCCTAACTGGTAGAGCACTCCGTCTTATTATTGGAACGATCCAAGGTCCCCCCGACAATGACAACGCTTAAATCAATATATGTATTACTAGGTATATCAAAGTTATAGGGCTAACTAACAAAACTTATTTTCGAGTGTTTGAGGTATGTTTTTAGTGACGGAGGTTTTTTTAATTTTTTCTCTTTTTCTCTATCCCATTTTTGTATATATTGTATAGTTAGCATAGTTTTATATAAATTTGTAAGTAATTGTATATTATAATAGCATATTTTATTTAATGTAATCATATAATGTATCGTATAAATAAATATCATAATTTTTAAATTATTATTTATTTTACACTTTTTAAAGTGATCTACTATCTGTACTGTCAAGCCCTTTCATTTCATCTAATATAAATTCGTAACCCTCTTTTGACTTTGCGCCGTAGTCGGATAAAAAGTTCTGATAATGTTCTTGCTGTAAGCAATAAAATCTTAAATTTTGAATGTATTTCAAAATATTCGTAGCATCTTGAGGACTTAATTCTATTATTTCAACCTAAGCAATGAAAGTGGTAAAATTGGAATAGCTGAATCGGAGTCCAATGAATAATAAGAAAATTAGTTGATTTATTGTTTGGCACGCGGTCAGCCCAGTTAAATTATATTATTCGATGAATGTTTGATTACAATTAACATTTTCACAGCAGGGTGTGTTGTTGTTTTAATTGAGTTTATAAGTTATAGGCTAGTGATTAATCGGTACAAGCATATGAGCTGCTAACTATACGCACAGAATAGTAGTAACGTATTAGATTTTAACTAAATAATGAACATGATCAAAACAAACGATGATTTTTCTATCACAGTTTTTTTGTGATATACATGATATTACTCTCGGGTGTATAATTTGTCCATTAATTAAACAGGCTCCAAAATACTAAAATTAGGAGTATATATTGGTCAGGATCTTTAGTACCCATTTCTTAAGGATGTGTAAATGCCCGTAATGACCCATACGTCCTAATATCTAACGGTCCTGCCCCCTTAGACAAATGTATAATTGTACTTATCAGAATATAAGGTTAGGCCTTTTTTTTTTTTTTTTTACGTGCGCAAAATCCCCACGGATACCTCCCCACCGGAGCCGGTGGAGGAGGTTATGTCGGACTCGAACCGACTAAAACGCACGCCGCCTGTGGGTCGTTTCGGTTGCCGAAGGTTGTATTTGATACTGAACGGAGAAGTAGAACAAAAATTTTTCATTATTTTTTTAGGCATGAAGGAGTCTTTTTATAGAAAAGTTGTAGTAAGAAATGTTGATCAGCAAGATATTTTGTATCCAAAACATTTTTTGCCCAATATCATATGACATCTAAGATCGTGTCCACATATTTTAAAATCCGGACCAGTGTGCGGCGTGACTCGGCGTACTGGACAACACTCATCAACTAATAGGATGATTTCTTTCTTCACTTACAAATTCATTACTATACCCATTATGACCCGACGAATCATTTATCAAATAGTTTTCAAACTATATTGTGTACTTGACATTAAATTTATAAAGCGGATTTGTATATACGAATTCTGATGGCAGATGCAAATTTGCCATCTGGTGCTTTGGTAACTGCCTACATTAACATATCGCCATTGACAGAATTTATTCCAGTTTTGTATAACTAGCTGCTGCGAAGTTCATAAAGTTTTCACTATATTTCAATGAACTATATTGCAAATTTACATGTACTCGCACACCTCAGAGAGACCGGCAGAGTCATTTTATGTATAACACCCACTTTATGTCAAACGAACATTTTTAATGGCCTGTCCTGTCTGATGATGAACAGTCCTATCCTTTTACGACTCTTAACATTCTACTGTGCGAGGAACATGATCCACTTTTTGTAAATGTATATGTAAATTAATTTAAAATGACAAGAAAATATACTTTACCAAAAGTAAACGTTCGTTTTTATAAAAAATATTTCCAGTGAAACGAAATTCAATCATGATTTTTATCACAAATTACTTTGAACTAACCAAACAGCTTTTCTGTCACTGAGAAGTTCTTATAACATTGTAAGTTTTCCTAAGTAAATGTTTAATTAGTCCGGAGGTAGAAATTTAAATAAAAATATAAACATTTCCATTTGAACGTTTGTAAGTCCGGGAATATAAACAACAACATGGCCTCCATTTGTTTTCCAGTTTGCCAATACTTCGTGAAGGACCGAGAAAAACAGCGGCCGAGGTCGTTAGAGATTTATACCGATACTACGCAATTCACCCGGTTTTTCATTTCTGATAACAGTTTCAATAGTATATACAAAAATAAACAGTACACACAATACATTTTGTTAAAACATGTTCTTCGAAATGTACGAAATGTGTGTTCATACATATGTAGAAATGAATGCGAAAAATGAAAATTTTATACGAAATCAGACTTTCATTTTTCTCATTCTTCCCTCTGCTTTCCTCTCCTCTTTCCTCCTTGCAAATTATTACTTGTTCAGGTGATTGGTTGCTTCCTTCAAAATAATACTAAAATTAAATAGCAATTTATTTTACCTTACGGGATAAATCATTAAGTAATTAATTCTACTACTGCAAATAAATAAATTGGAATTGAAATTTCGTTTGCAGAACGAATAATTTACAATGAGGTCATTAGAAGCATTAGAAGCTGTAGGACGTTTTCCTCTGCCCTATTTTTAATGGGAATTACATAAAACAGAAAATCTAGCAAGCTACTGGGTCCTAAAAAACTGTAACGTACCTACTGGTTTTTGTAATAACTATAAAATGTAACTGTCTTGTTTTAGATAGTTTGGTGGAAGGAGTGATGTTGATATTTTCTTAGGTCTATTATTGTATCCTCGAAAAGGTACAGGTACACACAGTTTCACAAATTGTATTGCCTTAAAACAACACGTACATCCTAATAACAGTTAAGCACTTTTCAGCTCACCGCAACATCCATCAAGACCTTTTTCCAACACATTAGGGTTCTCCTGTCAGTCTAAATAGGAATCAGCCGAATTTCAATGGGTATTTTCCGTGAAGTGATTGCTATCTGACCTTCACAACCAAATGGCGATATCTGTATCTGACTTTTCATGACTCCAGCAACTTGTACGGCAACTAGGACCGACGGTTTAACATGCTCAATGAGGTACAAACAAGTCTTATTGTGTTAAGAATATCCCTTCATTCTAAGAAGGTCAGGGATACTTTTACCTGCTAAATATCCCCACGGATACCCTCACCACCGAAGCCGGTGAGAGAGGTAATGTCGAACTCGAACCGACTAAAGCGCACGACGTCTGTGGGTCGTTTTTGGTGCCGAAGATTAGGTTGACAGGCATATCCCTCACACTCCGGCCAACTCAGGGCCATCTCTTTCGATCTGGCTCTCTCCTAGGGTGTCACATAATCCCTAACTCGTCCTCGGAAATGGAGAGAGGTCAGTGGTTAGTATTATTTATCCTTGCAGTGTACTAACCTACTTAGTTACCACTTAGCCACGAGCGGCAACACCCAACAAGACTCCCGATCCCTTACTAGTAATTGGAGGGTATATTAAGTTGGTACACAAACGAAGGTTGAATTTCGTCAGTAATTGGATTGGAGTGAACTCACAGAGCAATATGTTTCATACATTTCTACTGGACATTTTTTTTATATTATATAAAAATTTGGTGGCAGACAAGCACACAGCCCACATCATCCTAAACACTGTTACGTTCTACCAAAAGTTGGTGTTAGTAATGTATAGTAGGCTGGTAATAGTCTATTACCAGCCTACTTTAATTCCGAAATCATTACAAATCAAATATTAATATTTTATTTAGATTTTAACACTGTTAGATGTGATTGAAAGTCATATTCAAAAATATTTGTAAACCTTGAGTCGTAGTTTTTTTTGTGAACTAATTTGAGACCTAATTAGTTCAACAAGTTCATCAATAATAAAATTGTTCTGTGAGTTTCTTGCTGGTATCTTCTCAGTAGAACTAAGTTACGGAATCAGCGAAATAATAATTTTTCAATGCCTTATTTGCATTATTTAATATTTTTATAATATTTCTTGACAAAATTGTAAAATTTCAAGTTCACACGTGCTCTTTATGAGTCTAAACTGAATAAATGAAATTGATTCTTTGATTCCTTGGTTGAATGTTGCCCGGACGACAATAGGGTCACCCTTTATTACGTGGTACCGAATACAATTATTGGTGAAATGTGGGTGTTAATTTACCTCTGCCTAATCCACCGGGGGTAAAGGCGTGATTATATGTATGATAGAGTTTTTTTTTTGTTAATATTTCAATTGCTAATTTTTGCTTCCGAAATAAAACTAACTAGATTAAGTACTCGAACGGGAATAGGGTTGTTTACCCTAATATAAATTATCCAAAAAGATTATTCCAGAAATTTTTGTAGTGCTTGGTGGTGATTTATCGAATTAAAATGAAAATTGTATGCCTTGTTTTTGATCCCTTTCATTATATCGCACTAGATACTAGATAGATTTGGAGTTTAGAATTAAGGGAAAAGACACGCGGGTGCAAGGGGGAAGACTTTATGCCTCCGCGTCTTCTTTCACACCCGCATTAGGCGATACATTTTTCTCAAAAGAAATTTCACTGGAGCATCTCCGTTACCTAATCATGTTCTATCCTCCGTGATGCTGACTTAGATTTGAGTTTACACCTGAAGGCAACCAAGAAGAGGCATTATTTTCTTATAAGTTTATTTTAACTGTCAAAGTCGTTAATATCATTCTTTACCTCCACATTTGAAAAGGTATCGTTCGTTTCGGGAGGGAAAATATTTGCCTGTAATTACAAATAAATGTGGAGCAGAGTTATTTACGACCACTTCTTGTTGGTACGTTTGATTTTATCATTGCCTTATCAAAATTATTAATGAGGGAATGAGTATTTATGAGGGCACGATGTAACATTTTAATGTTATCCTAATTATTAAAAAAACCGTTGGTATAGTTGTATTAGGGTATTTAAAAATGTTAGATTTGTTTTTTACCGTGGATATTTATCGCACGCAATAAAAATGTAGAAAATATTTATTTTTAACGAGGACTGGATGCATGAAATTTTATTCTACTTTGAAAAAATGGTTGAAATTTCTAAATATGCTTCTTCGTTATAAAAGGCATCGACTATCAAAATCTTAAATTTGCGGCCCCAGCAATTTAGGTTATGAATTTTCAGTATATTTTTATGTTTGGGCACACCAACTAATCTACAATTGTTTTATATTGCACCATTATTCTTCCTTTAATCCCAGATAATAAGTCTTTATGGAATTTATAGCGACACTTTTGCGACTGGGTCGCTTTAAATTTGAATTTAAAATTAGAAGTTTCTAGAGACTTCCAAAAGTAAAATAAAACGTTATTTCTAGTACAATCAGCGACAGAACTAGTTGCAAAACTGCAAAGTTTCAAAATGATCTTAATACCAAGTTATTAAGAGTAAATTAAACTATTTTATAAGCACGCGGCCCACCAGATGGGAAGTGGTTACTGTGACTTATTAACGTATGCAACATCAGGGGAGTTACACTCGTGCTACCGAGATTGAAGAAACCTTCTAATGGCCTTTTTGAAAAACTCCATATTGAAGTCGCTTGAGAAAACTAAAGCAGGGATTTCATTCCACAGCTTGAGCCTACTTGGGATGAAGTTCCTTTCATACCGCACAGTTCGCACCGATACCGGTCGCAATGTATGATGATGAAGTCTCTGTCTATGGCAAGCGGTGCGATGATAGAATGTAGCTGTGGGCATCATGTCCAACAATTTGTCTGAGATAGATCGAGATAATTATTTATTGTACCTACACCAACAGATTTACAGTAGGACACTATATCTAAGTATGACTATATCTAAGATAAATACAAATTTTCAATGGAAATATAATGTCCATATTACCTAGTTGCTTCACTCTGCAGACTTCGCTGCGCTCCACTAAGCCTCTTACTACCAAACACTATTTGTCATTTACGTGTCAGACGCTCAGTACTATATTTCTAGAGTAGATATACACTTACACGTCTCGTTGATTGAGGGTTGTTTAGATACCGGACAGTGCTCGATCAGCCGCTTGAGTAACGACAAGCCGTGGGTAATTTTGTTGAGAAACTGTTTGTATAAACTACCCAGAATGAGCTTTGTACCAAAATAATAGATGGGAAAACCTCTAGAAAAGGAATTACTATGTCTCAGTATATATATAAGAATCATTCAGTAATCATTCGCTCGGTAACCCACTCCTAACACGAGCAATTCAGTTTATTTGACCTTTAGATGGAATATTGGTAATTTTGGTTACTAATATTCTTTTAAAAGAAATGAATGCACAGTCTCAAATTTCTTCTTTTAGAGGTTATTCAATTAGATGCCTGCTAAACTAAAATTACTGTGTGCAAAGCAAGCTATTCATTCCATGGTAACCATTTCAAGCTTTTTATGATGCAGTTTTTTATTTATTTAATTAAATACAAAACATTCGTCATAAAAATACCACATAAGCTCATTAGAGATTTTCAGTGCATTAATGCCACCAATGTTCAAACAGATAATTGTACATGATATTTACGATACAAATGATAATATTTGCAATTGACCACACAATTGATTGGACATAGTATGGTTATATTACACAACATGTACCAAAGCATGTAAGCGTGAGACTTGGTCCAGAGGATAAGCAATTGTTAGGATTTTAAAACCAGACCGTAACGTGTCTCAAAGTCAGTCAT
Organism: Eilema griseolum; assembly: GCA_963662185.1. Taxonomy (NCBI): domain Eukaryota; kingdom Metazoa; phylum Arthropoda; class Insecta; order Lepidoptera; family Erebidae; genus Eilema; species Eilema griseolum. The sequence continues at coordinate 20,019,219 of OY759230.1, read as the reverse complement.
TTCAGTTTTGTGGTCTCAGTATCCAGGCGTTTTAGATCGATACTGTACATACATGCAATAATTTGATTTTTAAAAGGTCACATAAATGTTTATTAACTTGCTGCACTCGGTCTTTTAGCTCAACGATGCTGCTCATGTTTAGTTTATGGAGAGAGTACATAATATATCTTTGCTTAGTCGCAAAGTGCTGTGTCTAAGTGACGTTAATCTAATTAGTTTCATAAAATAACTATAAATTTTGATTACTCCACTTACAGACACAGACAAGTAATACGTAAGTTAGCAATAAATTTATTTAGTAGCAGTGCATCTTAGAGTCACATTGTAAGGATGTAAAAGAAATAGAAGTTAGTTAGCCTAGAAGTAGTCAATACACAGACTTACCTAGGTGTGATTCTCGACGACAGATTAACTTGGTCTAATCACATTCAACATGTATGTGATAAATTGCGCGCAATACTGACAAATTCTCTATACTAAGGCATAGAATTCCATATCCAATTTTGTTATCATTATATAAAGCATTGGGTGAATCAGTGATATCTTACGGACTGAGTAGTTACGGGCGCACTTTTAAATCAAAAATAGACAGAATCTATGAACTACAGTTACGTATTCTGAAAACCATTGTTCCCCGGAAGGTAAGGGAAGAGTATAAAAATAATCAACACGAATTGTTCTCATACTGCTCTTTGATGCCAGTTCAGGATAAAATAAAATATAATATCATAACGGAACAATACTTTAATGAGGACCTACAAATAGTTAATTCTCACAATAAATTAACCAGAAGCGTGACCAATAAAAAGTTGATATTACCAAGATTCAAGAACCTACATGGAAAAAGAACATTAAGTATAGTCCCTAACTTATTAAACAAATTACCTAAACATTTAAAAAGTAAAATAAATTGTAAAAATCTGAAAGCTACATTAAAAACCTACCTTATTAATACACTAAAATAATTAAGTAGCTAGAAAATAAAACTAAAAATCAAAGAAAAGAAAAAATCGAAAAGTAATGAAACATCCTGTAAGCAGATCGGTAAGTCGCAGCGGCAACTTATTCATATTGTGAGCCATTGTGCGCTGTAAATTTACCAATCTACCCGCACATTATTGTACTATACACTTAAAATATATTATATTACGAACACAGAACGAAAGTAAAATTATATTGTTGCACTATATATGTACCCACAATGTAACATATTTTTGTTGTGCAGATTTAATTCTGATATTGTTATACCTAGATTTAGTACTTGCCTACCTGATGTACAGAGTTAGTATTATATAGATTCGACGACGAACGTAGTGTACGGACAAACCTTTCTGGTTTTTGTTACACTACTAAGGCATTAGACCCAATGTATGTTTTTCTGGTTAAATAAATAAATAAATAAATAAAAAAATATTTGTCTGTCGTTCGTCTACCGAATGGGCAATATAATATTTATTTCTATTTCTGACATAGGTCCTTGTAAAGGGTTATAATTTGTAGAGAATTTGGGTGAATAGTATAAATTACAATTACACTTATTTTTCTATTTCTCTTCCCTAACAATAGCTATTTAAAAAACAAGTAACAAATTAACATACATAAAATCACACCTTTATCCCCGGAGGGTTAGGCAGAGGTGGAGGAGGTAGACTCACATTTCACCGATCATTGATTTCGGTCCTACGTTATAGGCGGTGAGCCTATTGCCGTCTTCCGAGCACTACTGTTGACTCATGCCATGCATCTGAGGCTGAGGCTGAGTCTGGGCTGTAAACATACTGGTGTTAAACAGGCCTATCCCTTAGTCACCTTGTAGGACACCGCATGGGAAGAGATGGGGTGGTCTAAATTCTAATCTACCGGGAACCATGCGACCATGCTGCAAATTAACAAGTAAATAAGTAAACCAGTAATTTATCCGATATCAATTTAAATCAATATAGATTTACTAACCTGGTACATACTACTATTTATTGGATATTGAAAATTACGAAAAAACCCACAACACCCCAAACACATAAACATGTGAGCGAGAATAATCCAGACAAAATAAAGATTTGAGCTTACATAAATTCGCATAGATGGTGCGTATCTTAAAACCACTGTAATTAAACTATATTTATACTGTTGATTGATGGCACTTGGTGGAATTTGTTGTTACACATATTGAGAACGCCCTTGTACTTTTCCACAGTACATATTTTTCGTTAGACCTGACCGGTTTCGTCTTACGGTATCCTCAAAGTTCTGCCACCTAAGAGCTATAAACATTGCGAAATCGCAATGTTTATTGGAGAATGTTCTTAACTATCATTATAAACCTTTGAGGATGCCGTAAGACGAAACCGGTCAGGTCTAATAAAAGTACTGTGGAAAAGTACAAGTGTGTTCTAAATAATATGTGTAACTATAATAAAATAAATATCAAATGTCCCCATCGATTGGCCTTGTGCATTTTTTTTATTCAAGGTTTGACCTTGAAGATTTTTTCTCGTAAACAGTAAGTGTTATCGCAAAAGTATGTGACACAAAATTGTAGATTATGTAATTATCTACCAAACTGTGTTAACACTTATTTTTGTGCGAATTACCGTTTTAGAAATATTGCCATTTCAAAATTGGAAGAAGTCATAACTGTTTCGTATGAAATTTAATTCCTCATAGTATGTTCATCAACGCACATATTGAACCGCTGATACTACTTTTGGGATCAAATTTGTTGTTAACGAAAAATACGAGAATTCAATAAATTTGACCTTTGACTTGAATAAGGTTGAGTTGAATTGAGGTAGGACACGGCGGTATTTCCGCCCGATTGAGCAGTCTGATTGGGGTAGTACCTCCGCCCTACAGAATACCGCGGCTATAATAACTTCGTGTTGTGTTCCCAGCGGTGAGTAGGGTAGCCAGAGCTCACTGGAGAATTTGTGCTGTCAGTGGGAAGACTAAAGGCTTGTCCTGCTTTGTCTTCTACTGACGGCACAGAAACTCTGTACTTACAGGGTTGACAGCGCGACTGTGACTCCTCTGGTGTTACAGACGTCCATAGGTCACGGTAACCACGTTCCATAAAAAAAAAATGCACATATCCAATCGATGATAACTTTTGATATTTCTTATTAAGAACCCTACCAGTTTTCAACTCTGCGAATTAATGCAAGCTTGCCATGTTATTTCGTCTATTTCGACTGTATTACAATAACAGTTTAAATGCTAGTACCAGCTACTACTGCTAACTAATTAACATTTCTCTAGATGTATCTCGCAAAAATATCTTAGGGGTTAGAATGATGTAGGTTGTCGCAAGTTCTAGGACCTTGAGACTGTTAAACTGCCCAAACTATATCAAAGCTTGACCGAATACCGCAGTTCCGACTGCAGTACCTATAATTTATGTCTGTTACGCAGTAATTCAACTTCGTGACAATCATCAAAAGTGGAAAGTTTCTTACAGAAGGAAAGAGTTATGTCATCTTCCGGAACGTGTTTGTGTTTATAAACTGTCCCAGAATGGAAGAGGAGTTGTGGTTATAATCCTGCTGAAGAATCACTTGGCACCGGAGAGCACTAAATGGTGTTTATGAGCAGCATGGACTGTAGTTTATTAGTAGTAGTCTAGTTGAAATACGTCGGACCGTTTCATATCTGCACAACAGAAAGGCATCTCTATCTCGTCTTATAAGCCATAATAATATGCCGAAAAAGGTTATAATTCGATAGGAGAGAGTTTATTGTGTTTACTGACAAATTTGTAAGTAATATTCATTATGTATTACATGTATGCCCAGTTTGATTTCTGTACAGCGAAAAACATTTAAAAATAGAGAAACAAAGATGTCTGTGTTCATCCAATTTGAAAAGTTTTTTTGTTTGAATCGAATCTGCGAATAAAAAAAGCAAACGAATTAAATTCGGTCTATACGCTTGGGAGTTATGGTACCACACACGAAAGCACAATCTGATTAGCGGAACAGATAGGTTTTTAATAGCCGTTGCTCCTCTACGTCGAAGGATAAATTGCCCGTCGAGTCAAAGAAAAAGAACTACTCAATAAATATCTAATTATTCCAAACGGTACCTTTCTGAAGTGAACGCACTCATTAACCGAATCCTAATTTACAAAAATTTAGAAATCACTGACAGGTACAAAATGCTAAAACGTGGTTGGAATCGGTTTAACCTACAAAAACGGAAAATGTCACGAATGGTAAACCGCACTCAAAGAGAGAATTTAGCTGAAATGTGAACATTCACCGCCGAACAAGAAAACTAAATCATTCTCCAACACACCTTAATGGGAACGAGGCAAGTCGCGTAGATACAATATTTTTACTTCTTTTGTAATTTTAACCTTTGCCTTGACGTATAATTTACGTCATGATTTTTTGGAAGTTTAGATTTTTGACATTGACAATTTATATTTAGTATATGTAATAAATAATGTAAATATAGATCTTCCTAAAACTAGTATTTATAAGATAATGCAATTTTTAAATTATACACACTTGCTCATAAATTGGCTCTATTTTTACCGCAATTTAGCACATAATGGCACCTGTGACTTTTTCTTGAAGTAATTTTACAAGTTGTTATGAATAAAATGATTTATACCATACCACCCGATATATTATATATTCTCAATTTAAATTTAGTTTTAACCTGAGTTGATGTTATTATAGTAATAATTCTATTTCATATAATTTAATACAATTCAATTTAATTTAATTGACATGCATTGTATAATTGAAATGGGCATTATTTATTATTCAATTTAATTTTATTATTCTAATGTTTATAGTAATATCAATTATATAATCAATTTCAATTTAAGTTGGATAAGCGAACCTCCTTTTTCCTAGAACTCAGTTTAAAAAGAACAAGCCCAATAAACCCATAACACTATATCACTGCATATCCAGGTTTATAAAAAAAAGTATATTATGTTGCGAGTGTGTAAATTGGTGATAAATCATTTTCTTCATAACTAGTAATTATACAATTCAATTAATATTTAACTATAATTTCAACAGTGAAAACGAGTTGAGAGTTTTTCCGCAATAGCGGGTAAAATTTATTGGTTTTACTATGCGCGCCCATCTAGCATCGACCATAGAATAAAAGAATCAGGTTTCTTTTTTTCGGAACGTAGAAAATAGGGAATTTAAAGTTTTTATAGAGAATACAAGTTATATTTGAGTGAAATTTTTGTTTATATATCTATTTAAATGCTAAGTTGTATGAAATGAGCTATTAATATTAATATATGTATTTATTTTGAACACGAGTTTTTTTTTGTATTGAACCTTTTTTAAGAAAGCAACACAACCAATAAAATTTAAAAAAATGCTATAGGTAATAATCATAATAATAATAATGATTTATTTCTCATCAACAACCAAGAAATTACAATATTTAGACATTCACAGTTTAGGGTACACAGAATTCGGTGGTGGATCGCTGGTGCCTGTCGTAGGTAATTGGTTACCAGTATTACTGGTCACCAGGATTCCACGATAGCAACAATGACTACACTATAGGTACTAACTATACAAACCAAGTGCAAAAATCTAAATACAGGAATACTATAAACCATATTCATTAATTAACATTTCAATCATTAATTAAGATTTCATTCATTAATTATTATAAATAGTATGTGTGTGTGTGTGTGTGTGTGTGTGTGTGTGTGTGTGTGTGTGTGTGTGTGGTGTGTGTGTGAATAGTCGAGAGTCATTTTAAGACTTTCAGTAGATTTTCTGTATCAGAATATGTTTGACAGAGAAGCCATTCAAGGAGAACGGCTTTGCACTTATACCCATTTAGCCACAGCAACACAGCCCTCTGAGCTCGCTCTAGGGTAATAAGATGGGATGCATCAGCGCTGCCCCGCGTCGTAATACAGTAACTTAGGATAGATTGGCAAATCGCAATATAGACCAACTTCATCACATTGGAGTCAGCTGAGTAGCGTAGTTGCCGAAAAACGTAAATGAGTTTGCGGACGCGACCCGCCAAGCTGTCAACCTGGGGTTTAAAGGTTAAGTTTTGATCCAGAGTAATCCCCAAGTATTTAATGGATGAGACCCTCTCAATGCAGCAGTGGACATCAGCTGAGGGCTGACTGTTGGTCGGTAAGACAGTGATATGTAGAAGGCTATCCAAGGGTACATCAATGTTGCGGATTGAGAAGTTAATAACCTTAGTTTTGGTCGAACTTAAGGTCAGAAGGTTTTCTCTCAGCCACCGGTTAACGAAATTAAATACGTTCTGAGCGATACCATAGGAATTAGTCCAGGTGTCGGAAGAGAAAACTAAAGCCATATCGTCTGCATAAGAAAATATTTGGCCACCATCTAGTTCCAGATTGCATAGATCATTTACGCACACCAAAAATAAGCTAGGGCCAAGAATACTCCCCTGGGGAACACCATACTCGATGGGGGCATCAGAACTGGTGTAGGCGCCAATCTTTACATATTGAGATCTACCAGTTAAATAACTCTGGAACAAAGACAGTTTAGGTTTAGGTAACTCATTCGTGAAATTATAGCAAGGAAAAGTCACAGTTTGATTATACGTGCCGTCATGTGCCTAATTGCGGTGAAATTAGAACCACTTTGTTAGCAAGTGTGTTGAAAAAAAAGTTAGAAGATTTGGATCTGAATTATAGTATAATCTATTTTAATTTTACATACATACATTCATATAATCACGCCTTTATCCCCGGAGGGTTAGGCAGAGGTGAATTAACACCCACATTTCACCAATAATTGTATTCGGTCCCACGTAATAGGGGGTGAGCCTATTGCCTTATTCCGGGCACTATTGTTGACTCGAGCCATGCCTCTGTCGCTGAGTCTGGGCTGTATATATCTGTCTGATGTTAAACAGCCCTATCCTTTAGTCGTCTTGTACGACACCGTACGGGAAGAGATGGGGTGGTCCAAATTATACTCTGCCGGGAACCACGTGGCTTTTTTTTGCGGCTTTTAATTTTAAGTTGGATTAATGAACCTCCTCCTTCCTAGAACTCGGTTAAAAAAGAACAAGCCAAATAAATCCATAATTCTAAATCACTGCATATCTATGTTTATAAAAAAATAGTATATTATGGTACGAGTGTGTAAAGTTGGTGATAAATCATTATCTTCATAACTAGTAATTGTACAGAATTATATTACAACTATATCAGAATTTCATTCCATTCTGTTACAGTTGTAATATAATTCAGACTACTTCAGCTGTATCTATAGCATTATGTCAATCAGTAATATTGGAATTTTTATAACTCGCGAAGTAGGTAAGTCTGAGGAATTTATAAGTTAGGCGCTCGAATATTTCTTTGAGGGAAAAATTCCAGGTAATATGCATTGTAATATTTGTAGCACAGTACATTTACGATAGGATTATATTTATGAGACAAAACATTGGTCTGTCAGAATATTAACGATACCGACATGCCTTTCTATTAAAAGTAGCATAAATGTAGATTCGTACCTACTACCGTATTTATTAAGTACATAACTCACTCGCGGGTTTCGGTTTTCAATTTCTTTATAAAATTCCTGAATATATTATGACTTACCTCTACACGTATTCAGCTTTCAGTTACCAGTTACTGAAAGAGATATTATGAAAAAGTGAAAAAAATATTTTGATGAAAATATCATTTCACTACGTTCGTTTTAATGGTTTGTTAAATAAAGTAATGGCTATTAATGTTGACTGACATCTTTTAGTAAAACGTAACGTAAACTGTTATCTATAAAAATAAATAAAATTGGAGTGTATTATTATTATTATTATTGTTTGATACACTTGCAGCTAAAAGCTGATGCGTGTATATCACTGCACTTGTGTTTAACATTCCAAATGTTTGTCCAGTCTATTTTTAAAAATGTTTATGCTAGGAGCACTTATTATTGTTTCTGGCAGGGAGTTCCACAATTGCACCACCCGGTTTGGCAAAAAGTGATATCTAGGGTATAGGGGAATGTATACACAATACCTATAACAAAAAACGCATTTTGGTAGGAAGAAGGACACGGCGGTATTTCCGCTCAATTGAGCAGTCCGACTGAGGAAGTACCTCCGCCATACGGAATACCGCGGTTATAATAACTTCGTGTTGTGTTCCCAGCGGTCAGTAGGGTAGCCAGAGCTCACTGGAGAATTTGTGCTGTCAGTTTGATGACTAAAGGCTTGTCCTGCTTTGTCCTCTACACTGACGGCACAGAAACTCTGTGCTTACGGGGTCGGCAGCACGAGTGTGGCTTTTCTGGTCATACACACGTCCATAGGCCACGGTAACCACTTTCCATCAGGTGGGCCGTGCGCTTGTCTGCCACCTAAGTGGTATAAAAAAAACGCATTTTTTAACATTTCAATCTGTCTGACTATGACCGATTTTGACGGGTTTCTTACTAAAGATAAATGAAGTTATAAGGAGTAACCTAGGCTGCTTCGAACTTTTAAAATGTAAATAAATTTTGATCATAATTAATTCACATTATAATCGACATGAAGGCTGAACTTCGATATTTTCCGTGCAGCGACTGCCACCTGACCTCTTCAACCCAAAGGCGATATCGTAACATTGCAGGTTGACCAGTTGTTAGACTTTTTAGGGCTCCAACTACCCGTAACGACTGCCATAGATGTTCGTATGGCAACTGGGACCGACGGCTTAGCGTGCTCTCCGAAGCAAAACCAGACCAATAAAAATACCCATGTTCATATCTACAAATATTTGCATTGAGCTGGGATTGAACCCACGTCTTCTGCGTAGCGGCCGCGTTCACCACCACACCACGCGACGGAGATTGTCCACTACTCCTTTGCACTATTTGACTTATTTACGGGTATTTGACCTAGGGAGGTCCTGAGAACAAAGTCTGCGCCACAGCCTTGTATGTCAATCAGCATGATTGCAGTTGTAATTGACTTGTCGTAAACATGAATCGAATCGTGATGTTCGTATCGTGACACAGGGCGCTTATGGGGTTTGACTAACCAAAACGTAACCACACGCGTTCATGTATACCCGTGCGACCTCAAAGTTGGGACTCAATACGGCCCCTATCCTACCCAAAAGCAAATACGATCATATTCCAATTATATATAAAAATCTTTATCACCTTTCGGTCAGTTATACTAAAAGCGTTTGAAAAAAGCTCAGACGATAACGATGCACCAAAGAAACTAAGTTTATTGCAATTTGAAATTACTACGGGAATCTAATATATGAACGGTTATGGTAGGAGTATATTGAGTGGGTTTGGAATCTGCCGATATACCGATAAGAAATAAGTTACCCCATGGTTACGAGGCCGTTTCTATAACCATAAACTATCACTTCTTTCTAGATTTTTTGTTCTATGTATAATTTATGACGCAGTTTTTTTAGATATGTTTGACATCAGCTGTCATGAAAGATAATAATTTATCTGCATCATGAAAAATATTGAATCGCAGATCTAAATATTGAGATGATATGTTAAGCTACTAGTCTTTTTACAGAACATACACAGTTTTGAATGTTAGATATAAAAACGGTATTTTGTACATCATTGGAATCTTGAGCACAGCTGCGTTCGGTTTTTATGACGTTCGAGCAAATATTTTTGTGGTACAAATCAAGAATAATGTGCTGACAGATTTTGAACATTTTTTGTTGCTCTCAGGGGTTTTGTTTTGTACAAAAAATGTTTTCTTTTTTGTACAGCTAATAATTATTATAATATATTAAGAAGAGATTGATGCAGCACGGACGTTTAAATACGTTCACCTACCTCAACAAATATGAAAGCATATCAGATGAAAGCCGTAGCATGCGAAAAAAGCGAAGGCTGGATTAATACGGTCAATACGTATTGCGATATTCACTATCCTGTCAACTTATGGGTCACAATATTAGATCGCGATAATTTATTGACCGTCCAAACCCGTTCTAAATAACATAACAAGTGAGCCGATTTTATGATACTGCATTATATAATATTTCATAAGTCATCGTAGATTTCTCAATCGTTGGGAAAGTGTTATGAAATAAAAAATTGGTAGCGTGACATTATGAAATAATACGCTCTCGAACTTTTATGAAATCCCAAGAGGTTGCGACGTTCAATTCAATTTGTTATGTGGCGTAAATTTATATTATGAAAACGTTAATTCAAAAAGAAATCTTCAAATTCGTAACGTGTGGTAAAATTATAATCAATATTATTTGATTTCCTATTTTATTCATCAACATCAACACAGTGTTAATCCTGGTTGTCAGCTCTCTTACTCATTATCTCTTGAATTGAATTTTGCGAGAGCGAATACCGTCTGATCTCTCAATCCCGAAAGTAAAGCTTGCCTCAGAGCCTCATTCGTTTATTAGTAGGTAGGCAAGTAGATGTAAAACTAGGATCCCAAAATCCCATTCTCTCTATGATTTAATTTATATTTGGCTTTTACAGAACCGTATTGCATTCTGACCTGACATCCTCAAAGGGAAAGCCAGTGCTGTCTATTTAGAAGTGACGTTAGTTGGGGCTCTAAAGATCTTGGTGGGAACCCATACGCCCCACTATATTTGAAATGAATATTAATTTATTTGAACAAATTATTAGGTCTGTTTTGGTCATTCGGTACATACATCTCAATGGTAAAGAGATGAGAAGCTTTAACTTTTTTAAATGTTGTCCTTTCGACCGTTCTGAGGGTGACACGCGGAATAAATAGGACATGTTGACCTCTATTTTTTACCAGCTTCCGCACGATTTATTTCTCAACTCAGAATGTCAGCACGTAAAACCTTTTCTACAATAGATTATACGTCAAAATGTATGTAAACTAAAAGATTAATGTGTAACTAAACTACACATTTCATAACTAGTGTTAATTTATACAATTAAAATGCTGTACTAAATACTTGCCTTATTTTAAATGAGCCAATAAACTATAGAACAAGAGTGAACTGACACTAATGTATGTTGTAGTTGGTGAATCGTTCATGAAGTTGCAAGGAAGACGTTCGGGTCGGGACGCGGGCGGTGCGGCGCGCGCCCGGCTCTCTCGGACCGCACTCGCTGACTGCCGCTAGCTACGGACTCGTAGCGCGTAGCTACTACGACATGTACAAACTATGAATATGGGCCCCATATTTCAATTCTCAGCACAGTAATGAGAATTGTTTATTTTTTTATTTTTTTTAAATTACTGAATACAGTACTTTTTGTTTGAAGGTATAAAAATACTATTATTGAAAATCTATTTTTTTAACTAAAATAATAAATAAATGAAATATTCTACAACACTGGACAAAGCTATCTACACCCATCGTGTAGTATTACTATTTATACGCTTCATAGTAAGTATAACTATAAGACATGTTGTCTTTGTTCACATTTTTTGATACTTTTACTTTGATATTGATTTTTTACCTAAACACCCATCAAAGCATGTATTCATATTCATGCACACAAATATTTGCACTAAAAAGGAATCGAATACGCGATGTCCGTCTTAGCAGTCGAATGCTCTACCAGTACGCCATAGAGGTCGTGATAATTTTTATATAAGTAATATTATTTTGTTTTAGTACGATACAAAAACTTTTAATGTGTTTCAAATTAATTTCAATAAAATAAAATGAAATAAGTTCAAGTATAAATTCACCAAGCGAACTTTATTTTCTCTTGTCCATTGAATATCTACCGTCAGTAATTCCCTATTTGTTGAAAACCAACCTTTTTGTTAGGCCGTTAATAATATTTTCTCTGATATAAGAAAAATGAGTTCGTGGTTTTTAAATTGCATTAAATTTTTATTGTAAAAAATTACTCGTTTAAAAAAAAAATAAGTTTCAAAACTAAATCCCGACTACTGGAATATCACGCTCTAAAAACGATTAGGCAAGAAAATATCAAGGGAAGCCGTGGTCGTATGCCTATGTTTTTTTATGTTTTGTTAAACTAAGTGGCATACGACAACGGCTACTTCCTTGAAATTTTCTTTCAAGAATCTTGTAATTCCTTTCTTGAAGAAAGGAAAGAAATACCTAAAATGTAGCTACTAAGAAATCCTATCTTTCTTGGTATTTGTTTGATGTCTTAACATAATTTGTTGCCCATTTTGTAACACGTACCCACCATACTCTGTAGTCATCAAAATGGTTGAGTGTTGTTTGAATTACCATTACATTACATTACAGCGAAATTTTGATCTAATCTCTGTTATGTAAACGCATAATTTCGAAGTTCTGTTGAATAAATGAGTGGTAGATATATCTGCCTTATATCGAAATAATCATGTATACTGAATAACATCTTGATCTGGAAATAACGCATTCATATACGCGTTTAAAATTGCAGAAATTATTGATATGCACAATATAATATGTATATTTTTGAAATTTCTAGATTAAAATAGCCTCAGTTGCATGGCTCGAGTCAACAACAGTGCCCGGAATATGGCAATAGGCTCACCCCCTGTTAGGTCAGATCAAATACAATTATTGATGAAATGTATGTGTTAATTCATATCTGCCTAACCCTCTGGGGAAAACGACGTGATTATATGTATGTTAGAGAAACGTTATGTTGTAGGTTGAGCTAACGAACCACTGCTTGGTTACCTGCATGTGGGCACTCTCTTAGCTCTATGAATATATAACATGTGGTCTACACAGAGACGTACCAAATTGGTGAATACCGCAGAGAGATATATGTTATGTTCTTTGCTTGTTAGGTACAAGTAACAACAACATTTTAAAATTGTAAAGTTTCTAAGGAGTTTTAGTCTTAAACAAATATGAATAAAAGTAATTTATCATCCACTTCTTATTTTTATTCTAGTACATATATGTTTCTTTGTTTTACAGATTAAATATTTTTTGTGTTTACGCAGAATGGTTTAAAATTTACCGAAACGTTGTCGTGTTTTACTTATTTTAATTATTGTTTTTCTTCTTGTGGCCGTATACATTATTTTACTTGTTGAAATAAAACTATTTTTAACTGATATAATATCATTGCACGATTAGCTTTATGCCAACCAAAGCCCAAATTAAATTTGAAGTTATTGTATCAATTCTATTTAAACATTTTAAAGTGTGCTTCAATTAAAACATCGACAGTTTTTAACATAACTGCATATTTAAGAAGAGAAACCGTCATTCTATTACAATATTTTCCGTCCCAATACAAATAAGTTGTGCCCCTAAGACGCTTCTACAGATATTTCTTACTAAAAGACCCTTTTCTTTATTATATTATATCAAGATATTTCAATTATTGAGCCTAAACATGCTTATGTGTAGGTACTGTTTCTGTTGACCTTGGCTTTCCGATCTCCTGTCGTGTAAATAGACAGTTTTCGTTTTCTTTTTGTAAGACGGTTACACTCATTTCTTCAAACCACGATTGGACAAATAAGCCTGTATCCCAAGAGAGAGTTAACAGAACGAGGTAGTCATTCGGTCCTCGACCGGAAATCACATAGCAATCAAAAGACTTCGGAAATCGAAAATTCCACACAATGCTAGACAGATAACTTTCTTGAAGCATTTCTATTTCTTATATAAAAGGCATAGAAATGCTTCAAGAAAATGTAGAATGATTTGCTTGTACACGTGTTTCCCTCTTGTTGCGATCTCGGGTTCTTCAAGGTAAGCTTGAAAAAGCATTAGAAAAAGGGCTGTTAAGGTCGGGCTCACCATTTTGAGGTTCTCAACACGTGGAATGGTAGTCATTATCGTCTGGACTTCACTCTAGACTCTAGCATATTACCATCGAGCGGGATATCGTCAAATGACTATGAAAAAAATCCAGTCAAATGCGAGTTGGACTCGCGCACCAAGGGCTCCGTACAAACTTATATAAAAGTTATTATTTTACTTTATGTATATCGGTTCACGTGCGAAAAGAAACCAGGCGCTCATGCGAGTAGTGCACGGCCATATTCCAGTAATAAGTTCTGTTAAAACCTTTAAGCTTTCAAATTTAGAACTTTTTTTTCGATACCACTTAGGTGGCAGACAAGCACACGGCCCACCTGATGGAAAGTGGTTACCGTGGCCTATAGACGTATGCAACACCAGGGGTGTTACACTCGCGCTGCCGACCATGAAGAAACCTTCTGATGCCCCTCTTGAAGAACCCCATATTGTAGGTGCTTGGGAAAACCGCAGCAGGGAGATCATTCCACAGCTTGAGTGTCCCTCAGGGAGTCCATAGTACGGCAACTTCGCAAGAAGACCTTCGTGCCAGACCCAATCGAAGGTCTTTTCTGTTGAGGAGTTTTTAGCGGGAGTAAAAGTGATTTGAATTATGAACATATATCATTCATAGAAATCGAACGCAAATTGTATGCATTAGGTACTGGCTGGTAAATGCTGGCCGCACGGCGGCGGCGCGGGTGCCCGTGGTAACTAAAAACAATAAGCGCGCGTTATATCGCTTGGTGGAATTTGTTACATATATTGAATTAGGTATGTACTTATCTCCAGCTTTTTTAGATTTACTTTATTCTTGAAAATTAAAAATAACTGGAAACGTACACGTGCTTTATTCAATGATTATGTACTAATTACTTACATATTCACTTTCTCATAGAAAGGGGATGAAAAGTAGATGACTTGAGAGCAAATAATTTTTCGCTTGGGCGATGTACTTTGAATCCCTCGCTGCACTCAGTATTCTACGTTAGAATACCTCGCTGCGATCGGGATTCTATTCCAGAATCCATCATATCGTTCGTGATTCAAAGTATCGCCCTCGCTTTAAAAATACTACTTTGCCCATATTATTTTCCAAAATAGATCTGATCTTTTGTATTGGGTATATAGAAAAGGTCACTTGTTTACTCTTACTTAAATTTATTCCTTTCCGCTGTTTCATAGAACCCATGCTACTCGATATTCAGGCAAATCCGCCATAAGACCCCTTTGATGCGTGAAAAAGCGCTCCTGTTTTTAACAGCTGTTTAAAGAAAAAAGGAGCTTCCCTTTACAATATAGCAACATCGTATTCCGCTCAGAAATGCTTGAAAGACATCCAGTGCACTATATATTATGTTAATTAATATGAATGTGTTAGGTATCTGGTAGGTATACTTACGTTTAAAAGGAACTTAGAAACTAGGACACAGATATATCATGAACAGTTCCACATTGACCCGGTGCAGATGAAAGGTCATGAGTCACTGAACACTGCTTGGCACAGATACTTAATAATAAACACTTAAAGAGTGATCCCGTTTAAAACATTTGAATTAAACAAAAAGAAGCGTTAGTTATATTCACGCCTTCATAAGCTAGGCAGAAGTGTGAATTCTTTTTAGGTACTTGGACACATCAATATGACTTAAGTGAATAATATTGCCTGACTAAAATTGTGCCGTAGATTGATCGATAAGATATTCTTTTTTAGCAGCTACGAACCATTATAGCTATATAATTTTGCTTATAAATGTTGTGGTTAAGTTCTTCACATGAAAACTCTAGTCTCATGAAATAGATACACGTTTGTATATACTCTAAGCTCTGGTGCTACTGATAGTAAAAATTAGGTTTAACAGAAGATTATTAGGTGACTTCATTTGTTTTTTATTTCTTTCATAAATTCAAATATTTCGAATAGTTGGCCAAAAATGTTCAATTAATTAAATAGGTACTTATTACCTATTAACGATAACCTAAAATATCCTATCTTTATTACACGGTCCACTGGCAACATTGGCCGCCATCTTACTTAATGGGTGCCATTAGATCACTACCACAGATCGAACTGTAAAATTCGTCTCCAAGATTATTTGCGGCCAAGTTAGGCAAGTTTAACTTGTCCTATTAAATTCTTCTAATAAAGTTGTAAATTCTTTGTGAAAGCTTTTAACGACGTCCTGGCGTATAACTTTGGTCACCTACTCCGTTATTTCAGATTTCTGGCAAACTTGGCACTTTCGTTAGCTTATTGCATACAGAAGTTAAACTTGAAAAAGTGGTTATTGTGTATTTACGCCACAAACTCAAAAGATTTATTGCGATAACATTAAATTTTCTTTCGGATTATGTTTCATTGAGGCAGAAAAACTGTGTACATATTTATTCTAACAAACAAGCGCCAACCAAATAAAACTTTTCAATCTACAATATATCTGCTGATTTCTAACGAAAATGTAGTCGGGGGGTGCAAACAATGATCTAAATAATATCAAAATTATATTCCTGGTCAGTATTTTCTTATAATGACTGACCAAGACACCCGAACGCTATATAAATATCAAACTACAACATAAGGGACTACCATAAAATAATAATATGATATCTAGAATTGGACCACCCTCTTCTTTCCTTCTTTCTGTTGTTATGAACTTCAGTAAGCTGATCAAATTATTCATGTTCACGGCGGTATTTCCGCCCAATTGAGCAGTCCGACTGGGGAAGTACCTCCGCCCTACAGAATACCGCGGTTATAATTACTTCGTATTGTGTTCCCAGCGGGGAGTAGGGTAGCCAAAGCTCACTGGAGAATTTGTGCTGTCAGTGGGATGACTAAAGGCTTGTCCTGCTTTGTCCTCTACACTGACGGGACAAAAACTCTGTTCTTACAGGGTCGTCAGCGCGAGTGTAGCTTCTCTGGTGTTCCTCACGTCCATAGGCCACGATAACCACTTTCCATCAGGTGGGCCGTGCGCTTGTCTGCCACCTAAGGGGTATAAAAAAAGAAACAAATTCAGACACACACGTTACCTATACACGCCATTTACTGTAGTGTCTAATGAGCACCATACTGTATGTGGCAGTATTTCAACACCTATCCAACACCTTTCACCGTTCTCAATGTCAAAATTCTCGTACAAAAACCAATTTTATTTGTATTCTATATTTAAATGTAACTTTCCAACGAAAGGGAAGAAACATTAATTACGGGCCGTACCATAACGTTTGTTTTATCAAATAGACAATTATTAAACATATTTCCTAGTGGCATGGGTAATGGACTGCTGAGACGAGGTCTCGGGATCGATCCCAGGTTTTACCATGGCAAACACCAATGACTTTTCGATGCTTTTCGAAGTTATGTGTGTATTTATCGCAGGTTTATAAGTGCCCGATTAATGGCAATAGGCTCGCCACTTATTACATAGGGACCTAAACATAAACTGGCGAAATATGGGTGCTAGCACCTCTGCGTCACCTTCGGGGATATAGGCGTGAGTTTATGTTTTATGCTATGTTTTATTTCCTATGAACCACTTGGTGGAAAAGATTGAAATAATTGAATAGTGAGTGGTACGTATCCCTAATCCCTAGAGATGAACTCAGAATCAAAGTGATTCGGACCAACGAGTCGCCAATTTTAAGATTTCATCATCATATGAGGATGTGAGATTTCCCAGATGTGTCTAAGTTGTCCCTAGTTTATACTTTGCAGCTTTGAGGTCCACTTATATTTTTTTTATCTGTATGTCGGTTTTTGGAAGCTACTGTGGTCGGACCTTGCACTCTGAGAGGAAACCTGCTTCTCTCCTGAATTATTAGCTCTAAAAGATATATACAATGGTTAACGTAAATGGTTAATCTAAAGAAGAAAATAGAGTCACATGTAGAGTCGATAAAAGAATATCGGCTTTATATTTATTGAATGTATGAAAAGAACATTAGTATATATGAATTACCAAAATATATTCTCCAGTTGCGAGATACATCTTGACTGCTCAGTAACTGCTCATAACAAAAAATAAAGACCTAACACAACCAAGAATTTATTATTAAGAAATATTCATCATAAACAAAGAAACACAAAGTATGTTTTCAGCTAAATTTAAAGACCACATGTTATGTTCTATGCAAAGAATATACGACGAATAAAGCCATGAAACGAAAACGAGGAAATTTGTGAAGGTGTTTATTTTTACTAAACGGATTATTGCGAGTACTTTACGTCATGCTTCGTTTTTCTAATTTTTCTAAAACTCGAACTTTGGTAAGGAAACTAAAAACAAAGCTGAAGAATTTTATGACATACAGATATTACATAATAATGAAATACATAATGTGTATTATATCAAAATTTGAGCTAATGAATATTATTGGAGTAATTATCTTCATTCATAAATTTTGTTGATTTGTGCCCGCTGGTAACTAAAACTATTATTGCAGTTACGACTATTGTAAATACGAAGTTTTGGATGGAAAAATGAATCTCGAGTGTTTATCATCATGTCTGCCTAATGTTTCTATCTAGAAACGCGATAAAAGTCAGTTGCAGAGGCCTAACTTCAGTAAAATAGGTTGCTTGAGGACCCTGTGGTCCCCGCACCCGAGGAGGGCCAGATCCAGAGAGATGGCCCTGGGTCAGCCGGGGTGCGAGGGATATAACTGTCAACCTCACCTTCGGCAACCAACAATGATCCACAGGCGCCGTGCATTTTAGTCGGTTCGCGTCCAACATAACCTCTCCCATCACCTCCGGCGGGGAGGTATCCATGGGGAATTTTCCCACGTAAAAAAAAAGTAAGGTTGCTTAAAGATAGATTTATTATTATTAGCCTTAAATAGCATATAGGCTACTTTTTATCCCGGGTATGGTTTCTGAGGGTGACGGGATTAGTATTTGAAACAGGCGAGTCGCAAGAGAGTAAGCTACTTATATAATCGTCGCATAATTAAAGAGCGTCGTCATTGTTTCCTTTGTTTGCCCATTGAACAAAACGATCGCAGTCAAATGTTTGCATACAATTATACAAAGATCCTTAAGCTCACCTTATTGTTAACCGTTGTATAGAATCATAATTTATCCGTAAGCACAATTATTGTTCCCACATAGGTGATGGTGATGACTTTGTCGAGGCACGGATCATGTTAAATACCTGTGACATGTACTACTCTATACTCATGTATTTCACCCTCCGGAGTTGACTGACCACCACTTGCCCTCCCTTTTTCTCCGTTTTTACACATTTCACGAGCTCCCTCTATTGCCATTGGCCCTGCGCTTCTTTTAATATAATTACCAATTTGAGTATAGTCTTCATAAAACCTCATTTTCAACCTTCATTAAAATCTCATTTTAGGGAAATAATTTTGTGGCAATCTAAAAGATTGCAATTCATTTGAATATGATACATGAATTGCAGTCATAAATAATCACTGATATTATTATCGATAAGATAAAGGTATTTTAAAAATTAGAAAAATAATAAATCTTCATCACAAGCAGCGTCTTTTCTAATTAAACAATGTCTGCTAACCAATTAAAATGCAAATCTGATGGGCTTCAACGTGACGACAAAGAATGTTAGAACACCACATTGTATTTACAGCCTTTCTTTTTGAAGTAATGCTAAAAGGCAGCTTACTATGTATACCTACTACCTAACTTTTGTAACATTTAGCGTTACTTTTACCCTCTTATATTACTCAACTTAAAATATTGCTTAGCTTAGCATGCGATATGGCAAAAGTAACATTTAAGCAGATGTTACTTTTGCCATATCGCATGCTAGACACAATGATTTATTATGTTTTTCGTTTTTGATTATGAAAGCGAAAGTAGCCCAGATAGTGAATAAATAATAATTATTAATACCCATTTTATTTGGATATATGTATCGTAATCCTAATATCAATAGAAGGTATATTAAAACGATTAACCGTTTGTTAACGAGGTACATAGACGAATCCGACTCGGCTAGGCAGCGGGAGGCTACGAGATCTCTTCTCGTCCGACATATCTCAGTGCCTGAAGACAAAAGGCTTTAACCAATGTGTGTTACCAGTGATGACTTACGGATCTGAAACGTGGTCCCTCACTATAGGTCTCCTGAAAAAGCTCAAAGTCACTCAACAAGCTATGGAGAGGGCTATGCTCGGTATTTCCTTACGTGATCGCGTCAGAAATGATGATATCCGTAGGAGAAAAAAAGTAAAAGACGTAGCCGAGCGGATTAGCTCGTTGAAGTGGCAATGGGCGGGACACATAGCGCGCAGAACAGATGTCCGATGGAGCAAAAAAGTTCTGGAATGGCGACTGCGTACGGGCGAACGTAGCGTAGGACGTCCAACGGCCAGGTGGAAGGACGACCTCTTGAAGGTCGCCGGGAAGCGCTGGATGCGGACTGCTTTAGATCGGTCATTCTGGAAGTCTGTGGGAGAGGCAATGTTCAGCAGTGGACTATGTGTAGCTGACATGATGATGATGAATCGTTTGTTACCTAAATTGATTATTCTCACAATCAATTTGAATCACTCCAACCCTAGATTACAACTGTCATAATGTACACAAGACAAAAACGATAGCCTGTCTAGTGATATAAGTATTATACATATCTTTATATTGATTTTGGCAAGCAGAAATGGTCACCAGTATGTTCTACATATATGTGTGTGTAACAATAATTCGTTTCCTCATTCACACACACTTACACACTTGCAAATTACAATTGATTCAAAACCATTCGTATTTATTTATCATCCATCAGTTAAACTTTCTTTAGTAATAAGAATAACTCATAAAATTCTTATTACTAGGATATGAACGTAATTTTTGATAGAATCTTAGTAAGTCTCCGTGACCTCGGGGTTTACAGTTTCGTTTTATAAAATTTCAAATATCGCAAAGTTTTGAGTTCGATTCACGGTCAAATTTTACTTTTTGAACTTTTAAATATTTGTATATCTTCATGTTAATTACTTACCTATTAAGGGAATGTTGAGGTAACATCACAAAAGTATCTTGATATTTTAGTTATAATTTTATAGCAACTTAAATCAGTAGTATTTTTATTATTACTGAGCGAGTATTGTTGCACACACATTGCATGAATGTTTCTCGTATTGGAATTTATGCTACCCTCATTCTCATGATTGAAATAACATGATAATTTTATTTTTATCTATCAACAATTGGATGCGTTGTGCTTACCACACGGTTAATTAACAACTTTTTTATTTATTGTTTTTTATTTATAAAAATGAATCAACAACTTACAACTATTATGAGAGCGCATATTATTACTTTGCATGAGCAAAATATTTGAATACATGAAATATCTCGAAAATTGAACATATCGGTAAGTAGTGTTTTCTGCAATTTATTATTATGAAAGTTATTTGATCTTATAATCATCATCATCCTGGAGAATCTATATATCTCCCAATACTAATAATAAACAAAAATATATAAGTAGGCATATAAATTTTACTGAATTTTAACAAGGAATTTTATTACTTTTTTTCCATTACAGAGCAGCGGTGGGTGCGCCGATATGGCGATTCAGGCACCAGAGACCGTCTTCGGCCTGGCCCCAAAGCCTTTGTCTACACCGATGCGTGTTCTTTGCATAAAGAGGTGGTTGAAAAACATATTCAAAACCCCTTCCACCCGTGTTATGGCCACCAAACACCATGTTACATTGCAAACAGTAAGGAACACCATGTTACATTGCAAACAGTAAGGAACCATCTTCGGGCAGCTGGGATCAGATGTCGCAGACCGGCAAGAAAAATTTTGACGTGGGATCTTCATCGTCGAAGTAGGTTTAGGTTTGCCAGGGGATATTAAAATTTTGACTGGTGCAACAATATAGTAATATTTAGTGATGAAAAATATTTTAAATCAGACAGGGATGGACGCAAAATTTTATGGAGAAAAACAGGTGAGCGATATTGCCAAAAAAAATATTCTACCGTGCAGGTCTAGTGGTCATATTACTTGAATTATTTCTGTTTAATTATATTGCAAATCTGAATTTTAGTGGTTTCAATTATACTTGGTATATATACTTCGGTATAGGTAACTTGGAATAATTAAAACCACTATATACTATCTAATATATAGGCAAATTTATGCAAATAAATGACCATTATTATCTATAAGTATTATTTTATAATTCATATTTATAATAAAAGTTGGAATTTGTTGCGCCATTTCTTCTCCACTAGTGCTTAGGAACTAAAAGATGTAGGTAATTATGTGGCATCATTTTGAGAAATAAAGAAATTGAACTGAAAATAAGTGAGTGATGTTATTGTTAACGAAATGAGAAGTTATTATATTTGCATATATGTAGTATAATTTCTAAACGTTAACATGGTGATTCACTACACTTTAGTTACTGAAAGTTAATTAGTTTACCTGCGTCCATGCTTGTCTGATTTAAACATCCAGAGGGATAATATTGAATAACCTATTTATTATATAAAGAATGTGTAATGTATAAACCTAAACCTGTTGCACTCGGCTACCACCACATGGATTTCAATTATCCCGAACAATAGTATATGACTATTCTTAGGTCTACTAAATACTATTTAGCAAAAATGTTTATCAAAATCTGTCTAACTGTTTAGAAGGAGTTTAGTTACAAACATTGTGACATATATATATGTAGTTCTACGACACAACACAATTAAATTATTTATTTACTGAACAATCTTACTTTATTATTATATCGTTGAAACAATGATGTTGTTTTATTTTCCATATTATTTTTGAGACTACGGAACACTAAGTATAAAAGACAACTGTATGGTTCCTTAATATAACAAACAAAATAAAGAACAAAAACAAAACTATTTTTTAAATCAAAACTACTACATCAATACAGTTGCGGTTCGAACTCGTTACCTTTATAATGCCATTACGCCTATAATACCACTCAACTGCGTGAGCCTGTGATAGTTTAATGAAATTTACCTTCTCATTCGATGGCAGGCAAATCACTCACTAACACATATTCAATCGTTCACGATTCATGATCGTGCACACTGGCACACATAAACATAATACACTAATACGCCTGTAACGATGACGCACACATGTGACTTCAAAGCAATGGAGTTATTGTTTTTGACTGTTCACACACATATGTAAAACATACGGGTGTTTCCACTTGACCCAGATGATAAATAGATTTTATTAGATGGATAGGCTAACGTTTTTGTCTTGTGTACCTATTAAATGATTCAACAAAAGCAGGTTGTATATCGTGTAACTTAACATTTTTATCTGAACACTTACCACAATTTTATATAAGCATTTCCTACTTAACTTGTGCTTTGTGTTCCAGAATGCGGATGGCCATACTTAGATAGACTCAAAGCGAAGAAAAACGTACGAATATAATCTCCAGTTCCTTTTGGCTATAATATGTACTTATAAAACGATTCCTTTGTGAGAAAAATGCCCAATATTTTTTTACAAACAATATTTTGTTATCTTATCCTCAGCTGAAGCACGTAAACCACGTTATAACAATAATTCAAAATTATCTCTTAAGATACTATCCGGATACGTGTTTGGTCGTTAGACGCAATTATACCTCAAATATACAAGTACTTATACCATATCGCGTAGGCATAAACTTTTAGAATAACTTAAGTGGCTTTAATTTCATTAAAATCAACCTTAACTTTATAGCACTTAGGTTCGATTATATTTGCGGAAAATTTAGAAGCCGTGTGTTATATGTCCAAAGAATGTTTTCCAAGTGTGAATGAGTGTTTTCTAATTGACGACAGCTTAGAAGACAATTTGCGAAAATTATGGCGTATTTGTTAACGCAGACACATACAATTATATCTCTACCATACAGAATCAAAACATTAACAAGAAAATGAATAACCTATGAAAAAGCGCCCAAAATGACCTGCAATTTGGAAACGTAATAAAAACGTGATGCTGAAATCACGTTTTATATTTTCATTGCGAACATATCCAATACTGTCTGCAACAGAGTTTGTGTAGGCCTTTATTGACATTTGTACGCACGTTATGATATAAATACGATACAATAATGGCGTGTCCTTAACATTTCTGATGTTTAAAATAGTACAACGACTCCAAAACTAGTTCAGTTATGTAATTAATAGCTAAAAAATTTAAAATTCTTGATTTAAATATAATTTATTTCGTGTTTTGTTTTCAGAAAATAACAAAATGTCCAATAACTTCAGTATTAATCTGTCATCCGCACAAACTATTTAAGTACCTGCTTTCAAGACCCATTACCAAATTGATATGATTACGCCGCTTTAATCTTAAACTGATACTATTATTTAATTTTTAAAATATATATGAAATCGTTTCGGTATAAATAATATAAAGAAGGTAATAGGAAACGCCTCCCTATTTTCTATGTGTGAAAGTTTAATGCTCTAAGAGAGAGGGAGAGTTTAAGAGTAAATATATTGAAAACTTTAAAATACAAGCTGAAACATACACGTTATTAAAAGTTTGATTTCATGAATTAAATATATCACTAGGCAAATTAGCGTTAATGGAATAAATAGCTAGCAATATCTAAGCAGGTTTGATGAGTTTGATTAGCTGCCATGTGTTATTCTAACCATACACCTGATCTGCAAACTAAGGCACAGAAAGCTTGAAATTCAATCGAGATACGAGTATTTTATACACTATCTTCCATAGAAGTGGTTATAGCAGAATAGTAATAGGGTGTATTTTATTAAAGGTATCAAGGTTGCAACAATTATACATGAATTTATTTTTGTTTATTTATTTTTAGACTTCGCATTAGAAGAAATTGAATAAATTTTTGATTAAAAATGTATTTAGATGCAAATATATTTCTTATTTCTGCTTGTGCTGCACAACATTAATGTAAATACAATATAATTTATTTTATTTTCGATGACAGTCCGAATTCTAATGTATTGAAGAAGTTGACTTTCGCATCTGTCGACAATTTGAAAACAGAAATCATGTACGACTATCCAAAAAGTGTTTGTATTACACATTTTGAGAACACACTTGTACATTTACCACAGTGGAGAAATTACAAATGTGTTCTCAATATGTGTAACAAGAAATTCTACCAAATGCCATGAATCAACAGTATAAATAGTATTTGTATTAGTTTAGCTGTAATATGACAAAGATTTTAGAGTAAATTTTATACTATCGTAATAGCGAAGAGCGACCTTTCACGTTTATAAAAACTTAAATTCAAAACATAGACTTTGAATAAGTACTAAAGTTTATTATTAGAATTTACCATCCCATCAAAATAGACTTATTTTATATTATATTATTATTGTTATTTGACGAGTCTTACTCATTATATATATTATTATGTTATCAAAACCTATCAAGTTACAATTAATATAAAAAATACAATTATAGCTTTTGGGAATATAGCAAGTTATTTTGTGCTATAAGAAATCCTCTTCATGTCATGCGATATATGACAAATACCTACTGCTTTTCCACAGTTATAACCGTCAGGTTCACTTCTAATTATATTTATGTATCTAGGTACTATTCGTATAATTCATAAGCCCGTCACATGAAATTTATTAATTGACAGATACATAAAATGGTTATAAGTGCCCAGTTAACGGCAATAGCCTCGCTACTTATTACATTGGGACCTAAACATAAACTGGCGAAATGTGGGTGCTAGTACCTCTGCCTACCCCTTCGGGGATATAGGCGTGAGTTTATGTAATATTATGTTATGTTATAAAATAAACATTTCTTGATAAGCTAGAAGCTTATAAAATATATTTTTTTTATTTTAGATCCAATGCATTAGCCTCTTTTGTATGATCCAATTCTGAACTTTCAATAAAACCAGAACACTAAAACAACAATTCAAAGCTGTAACAACGTAACATTTACTCTTTTTACACAAAAAACGTAATCCTAATACTAACGGAGGGCCTTTTCTATTGCAGTGTTTAAGTACGGCCGACGGTAAACGACTTTATTACATAGAGAAAGAGAAACGTGCTCCTACTCACAGCTTTTCAACGGTGCGCACTACCCCTATATATTTTCTTTATCACTAGTAACGCCCCTTTACCCTTTCACTCGACTCCGATTGTTTAGTGCTTTAAAAAGCGAGAAGTGTGTGGTGGCGCGATTCTCATGCCACCTGAGCTAGTGGACTGTATTTTGCGGGGGGTGAAGTTAACATGTTTCATTGACGCTTTACACAACAAACAAGATAGGTGATCGGGTTGCCGCGGAGGTGGTTTAGGCATTGAATGCAACCCGAGAAATTAGGAGAGGATGCACTAACCTTCACGGGGCCACGTGCCGTCGCAGCCGGTGCACCGATCTTCTCTTCCTGGCTCAGGAGTTGCCGCCCACATCACTAAATCACTTGAGGGACACACGAGAGGCACAATCCGATCGGTAAAGGTCTATGAAAGCGGTTAAAATCCAACAAACATTATTAATTTCTAAGAGTCGCGTGCGCGGCCGCCATTGTTTACTAGTTCAACATGCGAAGTGACGATGCGGCTACTCTGACCATTGGCGGGCGAAAACTATTGCTATCTTTCACTTAGAGGTAGTGCGGGAGGGAGATGGGTACAGGAAGCGTGTGCAGCGCCAACCAATTAAGACGATTCGAGTATGCTACTACTGCGCCACCAGCGTGTGTTATTACCATCCGACGAATAAAACACAAATGACCAGCACTACAGAATTATCACTTCAGAGTTAGGGCTTGGTCACATCACCAAACTTATTAATGCGTTACCATCCTGCACTTTTTTTTTTTTTTTTTTTTATATATAGGACACGCCAACTTGACCTCACCTCGCCTGATGGTAAGCTAAAGGCAAAGTCTCAGGAAAGAGGGTCACCATTACAGACACTAAGTGCTACAATGGTGGCACTCAGCTTGGCGGCCTCATCAGATGCTTTTTCACGCCCCGCTTAAAGGCCCCGGGACTGTAGGAAGAAGGAAACACGTGTGCTGGTAATGAATTCCAGGTCTTGGTGGTGCGGCAAAGAAAAGAGTCTCCGAACCGCTTGGTTCTTGCTCGTATATTCTGCACAGTGTGAGGGTGACATCTAAGGCCTGCACGTGTTGTCCTATGTAGGAAAGGAGATGGTGGGATTAGTTGGAAGAGCTCGTCAGAACACTCACCGTGGTAGAGACGGTAAAATACAGCCAAGGAAGCAATATCTCTACGCATCTGCAAAAGCTCGAGGGTGTTCGTGACCTCAGGGTTCCCAATAATTCGGACCGCGCGTCGCTGCAACCTGTCGAGAGCATCTAGTAGGTATTTCGCGGAGCCATCCCAGAGATGCGAGCAGTATTCCACTCAGGAGCGAATTTGTGTCTTATAGAGAAGACACCGCTGCTCCGGCGTGAAAAAACGTCTCACTTTGTTTAGGAGTCCGAGTTTCCGCGAGGCTGTTTTGATGATGCTCTCGATTTAATTTCTGTTATTCAGTTTGCAGCGAATATCCATGCCTAGGATATAGAGATTGTCCTGCAGTGGAAGTGGCGTGCTCTGAAGAGTGGGAAGGGGAAGGAAAGAAGATACCTTTGCTGTGAACGCACAAGCTTGCGTCTTCTTGGCATTGAACTCGACCATGTTCTCGGAGCCCCATTGAGAAATGTGATTCAAGATCCGGTCCAGTTCAGTGACAAGAAGCTGTCTTTTTTCCACGATATCAGACTGTTTGGCCGCAGGTTGTCCGTGATAACTCCCGTGTAAGGTGCTATCGTCTGCATAGCAATGTATGCTGCCGGTGGACAGCATGTCGTTGATATGCAGAAGAAAGAGAGTGGGAGATAATACAGACCCCTGCGGTACGCCAGCATTTATTTGCAAGAACTCCGAAGCCCGTCCATCACAGAGGACGCGGATACGGCGCTCCCGCAGGAAACTAGCAATCCAGTTGCACAGTCTAGGAGGCAGACCAAAGGCTGGTAGCTTGGAGAGAAGCGATTTGTGCCAGACTCTATCGAAAGCTTTGGCGATATCAAGACTAATTGCCAGTGACTCGCCGTGCTTGTCCATAGCCTCACCCCAAAGATGGGTAACGTATGTTTTTATGTTATGGGTCGATAGTTGGCTGGCTCTGAGCGATCCCCCTTCTTGGGGATCGGCTGTACATTCGCCTCTTTCCAAGCCGAAGGCACTGTACCCGAGCTGTAGGACAGTCGGTACAGCCGCGTAAGCATCGGAGACAACTCCGCTGCACATTTTTGTAAGACCACCGCTGGAATACCATCCGGGCCACTGGCATTCCGGACATCGAGTGATTGAAGCACCGCACGAACATCGCATTGCCTGATACGTATTTCAGGCATTACGTGGTCACCATTGGGTAGTGTCGGCGGCTGTATACCGCAATCATCGACTCGGGAATTGGCCGCAAAGAGATTTACTAGCATATTGGCTTTCTCTTGCGGTCCATGGGCCAGGGATCCATCAGGGTAGCGCAGCGGTAGCAGCGAAGGCTGACAGAAGTTGGCCTGCACGGCTTTGGCCAGTCGCCAGTATCCACGGCTGCCCGTGGGATGTGCCACTAGCTCTTGACCAAGCCGCGCAATGCGCAGGGCATCCGCTCTGACGTAAGCCCTCTTGCAGACCTTTGTGGCTCTGTTGTACGCCGCCTTGAAGTGGCTCACATTGGGATCGTGCGTGGCACGCGCCCTTACCCAAGCGCGATACGCGGACTGCTTTTGATCAACAGCCCTCGCACACTCGCGCCCGAATCAAGGGCGCACTCCTCGGGCACCGGTGACATCAGTGTACGGGATATAGTATTCCATACCCAGACCGATCTCACCGGCAACAGCAGTAGCACAATCCGAGGGTTTCTTACCTTCAAAGCAGCGTTCAACCCACGGGATGGACGCAAAATAGTTGCGCAGCCCATCCCAATCTGCTGACGAGTAGTGCCAGAGACGCCGCTTCCCCTGCACGGGTCGTGAAGGCGCTATAATTGGCACCTTGGAGCAGACCAGACAGTGGTCGGAATTGCCTAAAGCGGCTTGTACCGAAACACTGTACAGGTCTGGGTGACTCGTCAGCAGAAGGTCTAGCAGAGAGGGTGCTAGGCCCGACCTTCTTGGTATTCTAGTGACCTCGTGTACCAATTGGGTCAGGCCATGCGCCAGAGCAAATGCATGGGCGGCTCTTCCCGCATGGTCTGTTTTGGAGGAGCCCAACCAGGTTTCGTGGTGGGC
Source organism: Eilema griseolum (assembly GCA_963662185.1). Classification (NCBI taxonomy): domain Eukaryota; kingdom Metazoa; phylum Arthropoda; class Insecta; order Lepidoptera; family Erebidae; genus Eilema; species Eilema griseolum. The sequence goes on along the minus strand of OY759230.1, from coordinate 19,990,269 downwards.
GTTAAAGTCTCCCAAAAATACCACTTCGGCGTTCGGAAACCGTTCCTGCGCATCATCTGCCGCCTGACTCAGATATTCAAAGAGTCGAGTTGTCTCAGCATCTCCTGTATGGGAACGGTAGATGCACACATAGATCTGACTCGTAGAGCCATGGTCTACGTGTACCCATAGGGTTGAAAAGGATGGGTCCTCAAGGCAGCGCAAACGGCGACAACAAACATCCGCCCTAACAAACACGCACACCCCGGCTTTTGCACGGAAATTTTCCTTGATAACATAGCCGGGGTAAAGCAAGTAGGTCGTGTCATCAGGGCGGCCTATTTGTGTCTCCGTGAGAAAGAGCATATCTGGTTTCGCCGTCTCAAGGTGTTGGTGGACGGCGTTGAGGTTCGCATGGAGTCCACAGATGTTAGTGGACTCCACCTCAAATAGCGAGCTTGTGGGAGTTTGCAGAGCCGCTGTGTTGCCCAATACTCTTAAATGCGCTGCCATGATGAAAAGGAGAAAAGGGCGTGAAAAAAAGAGGTGATTGTCGTCGCAGCACCGCGTGACAAAGTGCGGGATATTGGTTTTGTCTATGATTATGAGGCATGGCGTGAGCCGACACGCCGTACGGAAGGGCCCCCGTACCCCCCCGAATATGGTCGCCTGGCCCCCACTTCCGGTCACCAACCGGCACGACAAGCCATACCGGGATTATGCGCGGTCTGGTGAGGCAGCCTTCCAGGGTGGTTAGTCCCAGTTAGGCCTCTGTACTATACCGCGGGCGGCCAGCGGCACCACCGTTTCTACGGGTCTCCCTGACCGGCGCGTCGCCCCGCACCATCCTCACTAGACTACGCCAAGACCCACTGGTCCCACTAGTGCTGCGACCACCATCACCCCTACCCGGCTATGCATTTGCTGATCCCTGAACGCAATTCAACCGAAATTGAATTACTATGAAGGGTTTTTCGCAATGTTGCACGGTGGTACCAACCCGGTCGAAATTTGTGACAAATTTGTGCCGTCAAATCTCTACCACCAGTACTTTACGACACTCTGAACCAATGAAGAAGCAGGCATGTGCGTTTACAGCAAAAGTATCTTTTTTACTTCCCCTCCCCACTCTACAGAGCACGCCACTGCCACTGCAGGACAATCTCAATATCCTAGGTATGGATGTTCGCTGCAACCTGAATAGCAAAAATTACATCGAAAGTATCATCAAAACAGCCTCAGAGTCCTGAACAGAGTGAGACGATTTTTCACGCCGGAGCAGGAGTGTCTTCTATACAAGACTCAATTAGCTCCTGTGTGGAATACTGCTCGCATTTCTGGGATGGTTCAGCAAAGTACTTACTAGACGTTCTCGACAGATTGCAGGGACGTGCAGTCCGCATCATTGGGAATCCCGAGGTCACGAACACCCTAGAACCTTTACAGACGCGTAGAGATGTTGCGTTCATGGCTGCATTTTACCGTCTGTGCCATGGTGAGTGTTCTGATGAGCTCTTCCAATTAGTCCCACTCTCCCCTTTCCTACACAGGACAACACGTGCAGGTCTTAGATGTCACCCGCACACGGTGCACAATATCCGATCAAGAACCAAGCGGATCGGTGACTCTTTCCTCTGTCCCACCATTAAGACCTGGAATTCATTACCAGCTCACGTGTTTGCTTCTTCCTACAGTACCGGGTCCTTTAAGCGGGGCGTGAAAAAGCATATGATGAGGCCGTCAAGCTGAGTGTCACCATTGTCACATGGTATATGTAAGTAATGGTGACCCTCTTTTCTGAGACTTTGCCTTCAGCTTACCATCAGGCAAGGCGAAGTCTAATTGACGTGTTCTATATAAAAAATAATAATTCTAAAGTGTTAATATTACATTTGCGTTATATTTTGCCACTATTTTTAATATTTCCGTACCATAACAAAATGACACGTCATTTATAAGTATTTAGTTTCGCTTTCGATTCACCGCCAGCAACTTTACTATGCTATTAACACACCGACACATATCAATACACAGGTTGAACATCATCGAGATGTAACATCTAGTTTATACTAGAATCAATTCCACTGGTACCCATGGAATAATTTCGAAATTATTCCAATCATTGTATTGTTAGTTCAAACTACACGTCACAGTTGAATAATTCACTGGAAACAAAATATCTTGAATGAATCTAATAGATTAGATGTCGCCTTTTCCTCACGACGTAACGTCATGCGGAGTTATGCTTTCACGATATGCTATATTATTTCATAGTGACGTGTTCAATATATTGTATTAGCGACGGGTCGCGGCACACATGTAGTATCACCCACTGTCAGCTTGCCTCGATTGTCGCTGCCGACTGTGCCGTGATTTCCTGCCGTTTCAATTCATAAACAGTACAATGCATATTACTTTTGTTCTTCCTTTCATTTTTTCCATTTAAAATGTAGGAATATTGGATAGAATGTAGCTCGTAGGTAACAAGGTATTTATTAAGTTCGTGAGCTCCTCGTGTTTTATTGCCGGGGCAGAAACTATTAAAAGCTTATGTTCCTACAAAGAAACTAAGAGCAATACTGCGACTATGTTGATACAGAACACTCAATGTAGTCATGCAGTCAATTTTTATTGCAATAAATTTTAATTTTAACAAAAAACTTAAACCGACTTCAAGAAACAAAATAGAAGCTTTGACAATAAATAAATTTACATATAATATTTACTGATCTATTAGAAGTCAGTGTAATAGCCCGAGTGGCAGTAGTTCAGGCACATCAAACAAAGAACACAGATCAGTATATCTGTAAATTCGTTTATTTTTATCTTTTTAGATCCATTATGTTGTTTTTTTAAATCGGTTTAAGATTTTTGTAAAAAAAAAAATTTTTTTTTCATTTTTAGCTATATATTTATAATCGATCCATCTTCCATCGTTTGCTTAAGTTTTTATCATCTGTTTAACATCATAAGAAGATTATTTTTGTAGGCAAATACTTCAAGTATGTAAAAGCAACAGAAACAGTACCTTTACCTACATTTTGAGAATTTCCCTAGATTCCGTCATCTGCCTCCATGGATCCCGTGATTCGATTCTGACTTCCTGGAACAGGAACCACCCTTCAAAAAATAAATACTTTTCGCAAATTACGGCTTTTACATACAACGGTCTATTTTGCCCCCTCAGTAGTGATTTTTAAATGCTTAAAAAGTCGGTAAAAATTATAGTGACATTTTATGTATCAAGAGACTTAGGTCACGCAAGATAATCACAAATCGACGTAAAAACCTTTTAATATCCTGCTTAAAGAACCCCATATTGTAGTCGCTTTGAAAAAGCATAGCAGGTAGCTAGCGCGGAATTAAGTTCCTTTCATACCTCACTGTATGCACAGCTTCCGAATGCAATGTGTGAGGCAGAATCCCTGTCTGTGGCAAGCGGTGAGATTACAGAATGTGGCTGTGGGCGTCATATCAAACATGTTTTTTTAAGACATCTATAAATTTTAGTTATCATGGAATAGAACATTAGAGACCTACATTCAATCCTTGTATCGCGTAAAATTCACAAACATATGATTACTGAACCCACACTCAAAAAATTGCCTCAAATTTTCATATGTAGCTGTCATATCAAACACAACTCGCCATTCATGCAGCTTTTAAAAATTATTTTTAATCAATCAATCAATATAACTCGTAATAAGCTTTAATCAAATACCGTAAGTCACCATTCCACATAAATCCACAATCGTGAGAAAACTGAGGTGGCAGACCAATTGACATTTTTCCAATCAACTTTTTTCAACCCAATTATCGTCAATCTTTTTTTTTCTCGGGCTACGTTTCCTCATCTACTGAGGAGGAATAAAAGTGAGCTAATGAAATAATAGAGGGCAGTACTGGACTATGACGTAACCTGCATTCGGTCTTCGGTTCGAATGTTTACCTACACGAACAATATTCAATTACTGTAACTTTTATCGGACACCGCACAGCTGTTACTGAAAAATAAAACACTTGTGAAATATTTCAATAGAGTAGCGCTTATACCTGCTTGTCGCTCTGTGCTGTTTATTGCGAAGCCTGAATGACGCTCGTGTTTTAATTTAAAAAGGAAATGTTGCAATCCACGTTCCATATTGTCGTTTATTTTCATCTTTACTATTTTATATGGAATATTTTCTGACCACATAAATATAGTAGTAGTATTCTGGATGATTACTAGATACTAATAATAATTCAATTAATAACGTAACGTATTTGGAAACCTGCCTATGTAAATAACCTGTTGATAAAGTATGACCTATAAGTTCCTCAATTCTATGATTAGCTTTATTTTGGCATTTACTGGAGCGACCACCGTCTGAAACGCCAACCCTGAGAGAGAATAGCCTACATCAGAGATCATTAGTAGGTGTTTACCGGCTCGAAGGTGAGGTCAGCTCGGTCATACATTGTCTTAATATCCGTACGTTTTATATAAGTTTCTTACCCATAGTATTGATGAATGATTCCAATGAAACTTTGAACTATGTTCTCTATTAGCCAGTTGCTCGGAAGTCGGAACGTATGTTTGTTTCCGGCCTCACGCACGCCCAGTGTTTTTAAAGTTTGCAGTGCACTTCAATGTCGCTGTAGTTAGACTTGCAAGAGTTGAATATTATATAAACGTTTAAGTTAAGTCAAAATAAAGAAAACGTCATGCCTCTTTTCCCTACACTAAGTGACATACGACCACGGCTGTCCTTGATATTTTCTTGTTTAATACTTTTAAGAGCGTGATTTTTCAATAGTCGGGTTTTACCGTATGTTTTAATTATAGCAACAGCTATAATTAAAACTTATTTGATATGTACTAATTAATTTCTAAACCACTGAACATATTTTAATGAAGTCGATATTTGAAGAATGAGATAATTTATATAGGCCAAAGGCTATGTTTGGTCACGATAAAAAAATATTATATATTCAATTTACATATTAAATAATAATAATTATATATACCTATTGTACAAAATAATATGTTCTATTATGAACATCATGCATATTTCCCAGCGGGCGGACATTTTTATTACGCTAACGCTTGGGCCAGTGTCCACCTAATTCGATCCGTAGCACTCCCGAACGGCTGTCACGCTCGCCATCATAACTATATGGATATTGCTAGACACATGTTCCTGCATAATTTTAAACTTTTATTGATATTAAAGGGAAAGACGCTTGATGGGCCATCTCAGTCGGATATAGACACGTTTATTATCATGATATTAAACGTATCTACGCGCGTTAGACCAGTCATTGGACTGCAACAGATAATATTTTTATTATACAGCGTAGGTGGCAGACAAGCACACGGCCCACCTGATGGAAAGTGGTTACCGTGACCTATGAATGTGTGCAACACCAGGAGAGTCACACCCGTGCTGCCTACCCTGTGCGAACAGAGATTTTTTTTTAATATTTGTATGATAACCGCGAAGGACGGAGGACTGAATATGATATTTCCTTGTCTATGATGACAACCGAGACCGACAACTTAACTTACACTCCGAGGCACGGAGGGTTCTCAATTAATTAATAATGGTCACCTCTCCTAAAACTGACCAGGCTAATATTACTTAACTTTACAATGTTAACCTTCACGGTCACCACTTTGCTACAAATATATGTATGCTAAAAGTGAACTATATAATTAAGAGGTATTGTGGACTGGTAAAATACAAACTATTATGTTTGTTATTGACACTCGATATCATAAAGTTTTGGCCGGGGGTGATTCGCAAACTCAGTTTATAGTATAGTGTTACCACTGCCTAAGGGCACACTGCGGTTCTTATTATTATTGTAATATTAGATTGTTTTAATGGAAGCTTCTGTGGCGTGACGATAGTAAACACAACCGCTGCGCAGAAGGCTCGGGTTCGATCCCCGCTCATAGCAAATATTTGTATGCTTGATTATAGCTATTTGCTCTTGCCTCGGAGAACATGTTAAGCCGTCAGTCCCAGTTGCCATACGAATATCTATAACAGTCGATACGGGTACTTGGAGCCTTCAATAGTCCGACTAGTCTACAGAACTTCAATATCGCTAATTAGTTGACTTGGCGGAAAACCTGCACCAAAACCTCTTTCGTTAGTCAGTAGGCGCGCCGGCTAAAGCATAAAGTTGGTCTGGAGCCCAAACATCTACCCACCCCCTTGTTGTTGTTTTTACCAAAACAAGTGAAAGCTTTTAAGCAATTATTTAAGCAGCATAATACTTCCTGTTTTGATATTAAGGTATCCGTTTGTCATTCATCTGAAAATAACAAACTCAAGTTATTACATATAAGGAAAAGAATGCGCGATATATGTTCCGCTACAGATAGGGCCTTATGAGGGAATACTTCATTAAAATTCCATTAAACTTCAATATGACATGTTATGGAAAATGCCATTATCGAGATTCGCACATCTAGATGTTCGTACAATGAACGAGTGACAGTGTAACCTAAGTATACATCAACCCAATATTGTATTTGCATTGGTATGGGTTTTTCTATGTATAACAGTTATATAGGTACTCGACGAGATCTGTGGCGTCGTAACGCTATATCGCCTGCCGGAATTCGGTTCTAGTGTTTTCTTATAATAAGCCCTATTTAATATAAAAATACACAATTCTTATCAAAAATTTAGCAAAATATATTTTTTTATCAATTTAAAGACGTGCTTGTTGTTGCAGCCGAATTAAATTTTTCATAAATAAAATTGTAAAATTACTTGTTGAAAGAAAAGAAAAGAGTCTCCGAACCACTTGGTTCTTGCTCGTATATTCTGCAAAGTGTGAGGGTGACATCTAAGCCCTGCACGTGTTGTCCTGTATAGGAAACGAGAGGGTGGGATTAGTTAGAAGAGATTATCAGAACACTCACCATAGTAGAGACGGTAAAAAACCGTGGACAAATGCTAAAGGTTAAGTTTTGATAGTCCCTGCACGCGAGCAGTGTAGATATGGGTTAAAATGGAGGTGGATTAATGTTCCAAGACCTGTCCACTCTGCGTCTTGGAATTATGCATTCCAAGACGCAGAGTGGACAGGTCTTTGTTTATGTTTATTGCTACTTTGAATTTTTTAGTTTTAGCCGTTTTCGAATTTCGGCCTATGTGCATCAATCAAACTCAATCCCGGAGGTTATGGTTTCGATTAATTTGTATGGATGGGTATATATTTTTTTTCATGTACCTATAATATGTTCGTATTTACAAAATAATCTAAATATGGTCACTCGCGTTCTAGAACCGTAACATAATAATAATAAAACCTCATGGTTGCGCCGATGTAGAAACTGTATTTTTTGACGCGGAAACACACTCCTTCTATACCCATCTCCCCTCCCGCACTAACCATAGTATAGTACTAGATATAGTTTCCGTCCGCCATTTGTGATATATAGACACTCTCTCCCTCTTTGAACTAGCCAGCGTAAAGGCGGACCGCGCGCGCGTCTCTCAGAAATGAATAATATTTGTTGCATTTTGACCGCTTCATAGACCTTTACCGATCGGATTGTGCCTCTCGTGTGTCCCTCAAGTGATCTAGTGATGTGGACGGCCGCTCCTGAGCAAGGAAGAGAAGATCCGTGTACCGGCTGCGATGAAAACACGTGGTGTCGTGAAGGTTAGTGTATCCTCTCCTAATTTCTCGGGTTGCATTCATTGCCTGGATCACGTCCGCGGCAACCCGATCACCTGTCTTGTTTGTGTGTAAAGCGTCAATGGAACAGTTAGCTACTTCCCCGCAATACAGTCCACTAGCGCACGTGGCCAATCGCGCCACCATTCTATGGTCCTGATCGAACCGGATTCTTAGCCGTAGTTCGTATTTTGTTATTATTCTAATGGGAATAAGCGCACCGCACCTAAATGCCTGGTTATTTTAGTAGAAAACCCCGCATCTAGACATTTAGGATTAGATTTTGTTGTCCGTTCGCCGCTGGCTCGCATCGTACCTACCTAGTACATACATAGGTTAGGTATCGTATCAACACTTAGTCGTAGTTCGCAATTTTCGCACCGCGCCTAAATACCTAGTTATTTTAGTAGAAAACCCCGCATCTAGGCATTTAGGCTTAGATCTTAGGTATACTAGACACCCTAGTGCATAGGCACAGTGTAATACCTAACGCATTTGGCTTTGTTTTATTTTTTTCAATTAAGTTGTTCGCTCGCCGCTAGCTCGCATCGTATTTACCTAATACCTACGTGGGTAGATACGTGGTTGTACCTACCTCGCCCGCATCTCATTCCAATTCATACGAAAGTATTTTAATTTGAATAGATATTACGCAATACTTAATCTCTGAAATAATAGTTGAACCTAGACAGCGGTCTGGCTCGCGTAGGTACGATCTGGCTGTTGCTAGGCGCGTTTTGTTCAAGCGTGCATTCACAGTTGTAAATACCTATCTACCTGCAGAGTATCGCTCGCGTCGCGTCGCTGCTCTGTACCGCTAAGATTAAGTCATTTCATATTTGTTGTTTACCGCACTTTAGTTTGAGATTTAATTGTAAACATGTCCCCAAAGGTTGATAAGACCGGTAAAGTTCAATTGAAACTTTTATACGCTAAAAAAGAAATGATTTACTCTCGCGTACAATCGATTTATGATAACGCACTTAAAACCTCTGATTTGGCCATTAGAGATTCGTTCTTGTGTTCTATAGAAAACTTAGATAGTCTACGCGCGGATTTCGAAACCTTAGTACATGACATCAACGTTTTAGAGTTGAATTTGGATCCCGATTACTCAGTGAGTTATCAAGCCTTGTCGTCGTTTGACGATTTGTATTGTCGTATCAAGCGCGTCGCTAGGAGTTTGGAGAAACCGTCTGACCGACCCAACCCCACTCGCGACCGACCTAAGTTGCCACCAATTCAAATACCCGAATTTGATGGTAACATTCGCAATTGGTGTCTATTTATAGATAGTTTTGAGAATACAATAGATAAGAACGATTCGTTGACAGATCACGAAAAATTGCATTATCTCGTTGAAAAATTGACTGGTAAAGCTATAACCGTTTGCGCTGGAATTACGTTTAGTGCCGGGAATTATAATTTAATTTTAAATACTTTGAAAGCTAAGTATGAGGATAAAAGATCGGTAGCTAACGCCTATTTAGATCAGATGTTTGATTTGAAATCTATTACGGCATGTAACGATCAAAACTTAGAGAAATTTCTAGATACTTTCGCGTCAGCTGTTCGCGCCGTAAAGAACCTAAAGATCGATGACCTCTGCGACTTCGTATTTTTGTATATGGGTTTAAAGAAATTAGATTCCGAAACCATTCGTTTGTTTGAGTCGGATCATCGCGGCAGTAAAATCCCTAAGTTCGAAGACTTAGAAAGTTTTGTTCGCGAGCATATAAAGGTATTGCAACGCTCTTCATCGAAACATGAAGGCGCGAAGAAGGTTGTTACTTCTGAACGCAAAATAGATGCCTCATCGAGGTCACTGAGGTCAACCCATACTTATGTTAATACCGCACCAGCACGTGTACAATCACCTGTTTGCTCTTTGTGTAGTACTCATCATTCGCAACTGTACAAGTGTCCTGGTTTCCTAAAATTGTCGCCTAGTGATCGTTATAAAGTTCGCGCTAATAATTTTTGTTTTAATTGTCTCGGTACTAAACACCGCGTTGTTTTATGTAATAGTGGAAATGGTTGTCGCAAATGTCAAGCGAGACACCACACTTTACTTCATTTTGAGAATAGTAATGCCGCATCCAATGTGAGCACAGTTGGCTCGTCGAGCGGTGACACACGGCAGCCTGCGCCGCAGCCGCAGCCCGCGCTCGCGCGCGCTCCGGCCCGCCCGGTGACCGCTGCGGATGACGTCACCTTGTGTTCGTTCTCCGCTAGTGCTGCACTCACTACTGTGTGTCTCGCGACCGCTCGCGTTGTTATTGTTGATGCATTAGGTAAGCCGCGCATTGTTCGAGCGCTATTAGATGGCGCTTCGCAAAGTAATTTTATTACTCAAGATTGTTGTCAACGTCTTGGTTTCAATGTTGATAAGCGTTCAACCCATTCAGTGGTGAAAGGTTTTGGGGGTTTGCAGTCAGCTGTTCATGGCACCGTTAAAACAAGGTTTGGATCTCGTTTTAATAATAATATTTGGTTTGACATGGATTCGCTCGTAACAGATAAAATAACTGAACAGTTGCCTACCGTCCCAGTTGACACGTCTTTATTAACGAAATTTAAAGACTTGCCTTTAGCTGATGAGACTTACGCTGTTCCTGGAGTCGTCGATATATTGATCGGCGCTTCGATTCTCCCGCACCTCCAGTTATCACGTAAGGTTCAAGGGGGACCGACGTACCCCGCTCCGCACGCCCTGGAAACAGTTCTGGGTTTTGTTATAATTGGTTCCGCACCCGCTTCTATAGATAGTTTTAGTCACTCGACTGCCTCGTTCTGTTGCACCGTCGAGCCGCCACTGGAGTCTACCATCCGCAAGTTTTGGGAGATTGAAGAGGTCAATGTCCCACCAATCCTAAGCCCTGATGACAAGATGGCTGAGGAGATTTATTGTCGAACGACTACTCGTGATGAGCAGGGTCGTTATGTTGTCGCGCTCCCTTTCAAGGGAGATATTTTTTCGCTCGGTGACTCCCGTGCATCCGCTGAAAGACGCTTTCTTTGTTTAGAACGAAAGATGCAGGCGTCTCCAAAGTTAAAGCAAGCCTATGATGAGGTTGTTAACGAATATTTAGATAAAGGTTACATCTCACCTGCGCCTGCGGACACTGACGAGACCCAGCCTTCGTACGTTATCCCGCACCACGGAGTTATTAGAGAAGATAAGCTTACTACTAAACTCCGCGTAGTTTTAGATGGCAGTGCTAAGACTAGCACTTCCGTGTCGCTTAATGACATTTTGTATTGTGGTCAAAATCTTCAAGGTAATTTATTTGACATAATTGTAAATTTTCGCTTATTCGCTGTTGCACTCTCTGCAGATATTCGACAAATGTTTTTGTGCCTTGAAGTGCGCAAACCCGATCGTAGGTTTCAACGATTTTTGTATAGATTTTCACCGCAAGAACCTTTAATGGTTTACGAGTTTAATCGTGTTTGCTTCGGGCTTAAATCTAGCCCTTTTCACGCACTTCGCACCGTCAAGCAGTTGGCCGCTGACGAGGGCGATGCATTTCCGAAAGCGAGAGCCACCATTGAGACTGGCTTATACATGGATGACTTCGTGTATAGTGTAGATAGCGAGGCAGAGGCTGTCGAGACGGCCGCTCAAGTTATAAGTCTCATGAAGGCTGGTCAATTTGATCTCGTGAAATGGACGAGCAACTCGCAAACTGCGTTAGAGTCGATTCCACCGTCGCACCGATTGTCTTCGGTTAAGGAATTCGATGAAAGTGATACGCACAAGGTGCTTGGTTTAAGCTGGTCGCCCGCATCTGATACGTTTAGTTTGAGAATTAGTTCGACCCCGCAAACTTGTACTAAACGCATTATCCTGTCGTGTGTGGCACGGATATGGGATGTAATGGGATTCGTAGCTCCTGTCGTTTTGTACGCCAAACTACTTATAAAAGAGCTTTGGATTTCCAATTGTGATTGGGACGACACCGCGCCCGACAACATTGCTAAGTTGTGGGCTCGCTTTAGAAAAGAACTTTCTGTGCTTGACCAAATACAAATTCCGCGTCATGTAGGTATATAGCAACATAGTGTTGTTACGGTAGTAGGCTTCGCGGACGCTAGTGAGAGGGCGTATGGAGGAGTAGTCTACTTTCATGTCTCGAATGTAGGTAAGGTTTCAATTAGCCTTATAAGCGCGAAATCAAAGGTCTCTCCCCGTAAGGTCGTCTCTCTGGCACGCCTCGAGCTATGCGCTTTACTATTGTTAGTTAGATTGATCACCTCTATCGCCAATGCTTGTAGTAGTCGCATTAATATTAGTAGAATTTTAGCTTTTTCGGACTCAACAGTCGCTTTGTGTTGGGCCCACTCTTCGCCCCATCGTTGGGACACATTCGTCGCTAATAGAGTGGCAAAAATTCAATCGGAATTAGCGCCACAAAATCTCTTTCACGTTGCTGGCACCGACAACCCAGCCGATTGTCTCTCTCGTGGATTGCTTCCTTCGCAAATTTTGGATCACCCGTTGTGGTTTAGTGGACCGTCCTGGATTCATGCCGCGTTAGATAAGTGGCCAGTTAGTCAATTCAATCCCACTACGGTTTCCGAACCACCCGAGGAAAAGAAGCACTCGCTTGTTGTATCGGTCCCGCGTGAAGAGTCCCTTATTTTGTTGTTGGCTAATCGCGTCTCGTCTTGGTCGAGACTGTTGCGTTGTGTTGTTTATGTAGGCCGATTTTTGAGAATTTTATCTACGCGCGGTCATATAACCGCCGCTGATTTAGATAAAGCTGAATTGGTCATACTTCGCGAGTTGCAGAAATGTTATTTTGCTTCTGAATTTAAAAATTTAGAATTTAACAAACCTTGTAGTCGTTCTTTCCGACACTTGAAACCATTTTTGGAAGATGGACTCATTCGAGTAGGTGGTCGTTTGAGAAATTCAGGTTTAGGATTTGAACAAAGGCACCCAGTAGTTCTCCCGCGTAAGGACCACGTATTAGATTTGTTAGTAGATTATCAGCATAAGGTGAATTGTCACGCTGGTCCCGATTTGTTAATGTCTATTTTGAGACAGAAATACTGGATAATTTCCGCTCGTAATTTGGTTCGCGCTAGAGTACACAGATGTGTACCTTGTTTTAAACTCCGCCCGCGTTTTATCGCGCCTGAAATGGCCGATCATCGCTCTTGTCGTGTTGTTCAATCCGCAAAACCTTTCGTACACACCGGCACAGACTTTGCTGGGCCTTTCAAAGTCACCATTGCTCGTGGTCGTGGCATTCGCTCCACGAAAGCTTATGTTTGTTTGTTCATTTGTATGACAACTCGCGCGGTTCATATAGAGTTGACCGGTGATTTAAGTACGCAAAATTTTATGTCCGCTTTTAAACGTTTTTTGTCGCGTCGGGGTCCGGTTAAGCGCATGTATTCGGACAACGGTACAAACTATGTAGGGGCCCGACGTAGTATTTCGGAATTGCACACATTCTTACGGTCTAAGTACTACCAAAGTGAATTCGCTCACATCTTAGCCGAAAATCGCATTGAATGGTATTTTAACACGCCTGCAGCTAGTCATTTTGGTGGTAATTGGGAAGCGAATATTAAAAGCCTTAAGTCGCATCTGTTTCGCGTCATAGGCGAGCAGATTCTCTCGTTCGAGGAGTTGAGTACCGTACTCGCTCAAGTAGAGGCGGTGATGAACACGCGTCCGCTGTGTCGGTCTCTATCTAGCGATCCGTCAGAGCCATTAGCGCTGACGCCAGCTCACTTCTTAAATACGACTCCTCTAAAATATTTGCCCGCAATAGATGTTGAAGACGATAGAATGCACCTTCTAACTCGTCACGCTCTTTTGGATAAGTTGGTCCAATCGTTTTGGAATCGTTGGAGAACCGATTATTTGCACACGCTGCAGTCACGTCAAAAATGGAATACTCCATCCAACCCAATTACTGTAGGTACGGTGGTAGTCCTTATGACTGAGAATGCGCCTCCTTTACATTGGCCTCTAGGAGTAGTAGAGGAAATTTTTCCCGATGCCCGCGGGATAACTCGTGTTGTACGGGTTAAAACTGCAACCGGATCGTATCTGCGCCCGGTTGTTCGCCTCTGCCCTCTGCCTAGCCAGCAGTAGGCACGAGTTCCAATCTATGTTTATATTTTAGTTGTTATTTCCCAAACCTAGATTTAGATTAGACATTAGATTTGTTCCACATTTTTCGTTTCGAAGGTAACCCTTCAAGCCGGGGGGAATGGTTGCGCCGATGTAGAAACTGTATTTTTTGACGCGGAAACACACTCCTTCTATACCCATCTCCCCTCCCGCACTAACCATAGTATAGTACTAGATATAGTTTCCGTCCGCCATTTGTGATATATAGACACTCTCTCCCTCTTTGAACTAGCCAGCGTAAAGGCGGACCGCGTGCGCGTCTCTCAGAAATGAATAATATTTGTTGCATTTTGACCGCTTCATAGACCTTTACCGATCGGATTGTGCCTCTCGTGTGTCCCTCAAGTGATCTAGTGATGTGGACGGCCGCTCCTGAGCAAGGAAGAGAAGATCCGTGTACCGGCTGCGATGAAAACACGTGGTGTCGTGAAGGTTAGTGTATCCTCTCCTAATTTCTCGGGTTGCATTCATTGCCTGGATCACGTCCGCGGCAACCCGATCACCTGTCTTGTTTGTGTGTAAAGCGTCAATGGAACAGTTAGCTACTTCCCCGCAATACAGTCCACTAGCGCACGTGGCCAATCGCGCCACCACCTCATTTATTCCTTTATAAAAAACCATGCAATTTACAATAAAAACTAAAAATATTGTTTAAGTTATAAAGGACCTCTCTACAGAGTAAAGGCCTCCTTCATTTTTTTCCACATGTCTCTGTCTATAGCTTTTTCCATCCAGTTGTTTCCCGCCATCTTTAGGATTTCATCTAGCCACCTTTCCATTGGTCTGCCTCTGTTTCGCTTGCCGGATGGGCCGTTCCATGTAGTAATTCTTTTTGTCCATCTATCACCATTCATACGTGAAACATGGCCGGCCCATTTCCACTTAAGCATTTTACAGTGGTTCACAGCGTCTATGACTCCCGTTGTATTTCTAATATCCCTATTTGTTCTTTTATGTTTTAGTTTTAATTTGAGAGTGCTCCGTTCCATGGCTCTTTGGGTTGTTGAAATTTTATTTCTTGTGAATTTGTTGTATATCCATGTTTGCGATGCGTAGGAGAGAGATGGTAGAATGCAAGAGTCCAAGACTTGTTTCTTTAGCCTCACCGGAAGATTTGATTTTATGATTTCTTTTAGGCTCCAAAATTTATTCCAGGCCATGTTTACTCGTCTATTTATTTCATCTCGGTGCCTAGATTTTTTGAATGATATTTGTTTACCTAAATAAACATACTCATGGACATATTCTATTGGAGCATTAGCAACAACTATGGGGACTGTTTTATTATTTGTCATAATTTTTGTTTTGTTTGTGTTTAACTGTAGACCAATTTCACTGCTAACATTGTGTAATTCTCTCATCATAATTTCCAGTTGTGATGCAGTCTCCGCAAAGAGAACTATGTCGTCAGCGAATCTGAGGTTACTTAAATATTTGCCATTTATGCATATACCCTTATTCTTTCAATTCAGATTCTTCATAATGCTTTGAAGCACGGCTATAAACATTCTGGGAGATAACGGGTCACCTTGTCGGACGCCTCTACATATATCTATTTCAGATCCTGGTTTTTCTAATATAACTCTACTTTTACTCTTCTTATATATATCTTGAATAAGTTCAATGGTTTCTGTGGGCACATCGCAATCTTGTAAGGCTCTCCATATACTATTGTGTGATATAGAGTCAAATGCTGCAAAAGAACCGTAACATACCAATGCTTAATTTGTTGTAGTTAGCGTCATGTAATTTACCTAGATGTTTTAGAAATTTTTGTAGCGTAAACTTCTTCAGGCACTTTGGGTATTTTTCGTACCATCACTGACATCTAGTTTGACAAATCGACACCTATTATAACAATTTACATGTAATACTTCTGTATATAAGATAAGTATTTAAATAGTTATATTAGCCAAGTTTGTTAACTTCTGTTAGCACTCCCGGAGTGCCATGGTGCATGCATCAGCATATCAAAATAGTAGTATAATAGTAGTATAGATCAGTGAATGACGGTACCCACTAGCTAGTGTTTTAAAGACGTTACATAATTTTGTGTTCTGTTTTTCGATATTTTTCAGTGTTAACTACCTTCTTCTCTGTATATTAGCGTCAACACAGTCCCGCTCATTAATCAAATGTCGTAGTCTGAAAACCATTACTGACAAATTGTATTCTTATACGAAATCTTAAGAGAATTTGGTCTGCAGTGATGTAAAAATATGTTTAAAATATCATGACCCGGTGACAGGAGACGCCTAAATCATAATTTATCACCTTCAAGGTTCTTTAAATGCTGAATGTGTTGACAATTTTCGCATTTAGGGGATATTAAGACAGGATGGCGGTTTAATATCTTCACTGAAACACTATTAATATCTAGTAAAATAATATTATACCTACCTATTGAGTAGCGTCACTGTTGTGTATAGTATTTAAGGTTGAGTACGCGTAACGCCTAGTAAACGGTTTCTGCTATTACCATTTTTTTTAGAGAATAATATTATTAGTTAACCGAAATTACGAGTATTTCCCCTAAACTCTCTATGTAAGCTTGGGGTTTAAAGAGAACGTTAGTGTAGCTACGTTGCTTGTGTTAAGGTAAAATTCCGCCAAAATAGTGTGCAGCACATTTGCTTCCAAACATTTTGTCCAACACACCATCAGTGCACGTACTAAACTGGTAGCGCAATTGGTTTCCGTCTCTTCCGTAAGACTGTACGTAATTTTTGTAAGCGCACATTTCAGCAAACTTGTGCGCCAACATATTTACTGAGCAAAATGTTCAGTTCGTATGCGTCGACGCGAGTCCACTGCCTGTACGTGTGCGCGCTATAAATTACGCAGATGTGCGAGAACATTTTCTTGAATGATCGCGCACATTTTATTGTTTTCTTGAGTGAGTCGACCAGAATAAACATTTGTGTCGCATACTGTGCATCGCAGTGCCGCAAAGTGTCGAACGCTGATGGAATTTCACCTTAAGAATGACATGATATCTCATCGTAGTACAATTTTTATAACTAAGACTGTTGGTAATCATAAACAAATCCATTTAATTGAAACTTACTATGAAATCTAAGCAATTCTGTAGACTCTTTCTTAATTTGTAAATTTTATCAGATCAGTCAAGTACCAGATTTCTCAGATTATTAAGTTTTTTTCTTATTGTTTCAATGTTTCAAAGCCTTCTACATACAAATAGAGCTTATATCTTATAGCTAGTCAAAGCTATTGGGGTTTAAGATGAGCAGATTGTCCGAGTAACAAATGAGCCAATTTCGTGGGATAGGCAATTCTTTTTTTTAACTTTGTGGATTTTGTACCATAAGCCTCCCACCGAGCGCCTCAATATGTTATAAGAGCCGAGGTTACGCGATAAGTACGTGATTAGCATAATATTACTATACCTATTCATTATAACGTAATTTGTATACCAATTACTGATTTGAGTAAAAACACTGAAACCAAAGATTGCTTAGAAGAGATCGCTTGTAGCGATAAGCCCGCCATTTGTACATTTTTCATAATGTTGTCCGTCCGTACATGTACTGTGATGTGTTGGTGTGCAATAAAGATTATCTTATCTTATCTGTTAGGCGTTAGACAGGGAGACGTTATCTCTCCGAAACTGTTTACCGCTGCCTTGGAAGACGTCTTCAAGCTACTGAACTGGAAAGGACGTGTCATCAACATAAACGGCGAGTATATCACTCACCTTCGGTTTGTCGATGATATTGTCATTATGGCAGAATCACTGGAAGATTTAAACACCATGCTCGAAGACCTGCGACCGCGAACGGGCAAACGAAGCCCAACGGCCATGTGAAAGGACGACCTCATCAAGGTCGCCAGGAAGCGCTGGATGCGGGCTGCTTTAGATCGGTTATTCTGGAAGTCTATGGGAGAGGCCTATGTTCAGTGGACTGCGTCTGGCTGATTATGATGATGATGATCTTATCTGTTAAAGCTAAGAAAAAAGCAGATGATCACTTTAATATCTCTAACGGCCGCTTCCAATATTCGATCATCAATCTAATACGATCAAGAACCAAGCGGTTCGGTGACTCTTCCCTTTGTCGCCTCATTAAGACCTAGAATTCGTTACCAGCTCACGTGTTTCCTTCTTCTTACAGTCCGGGGTCCTTTAAGCCGGGCGTGAAAAAGCAAATGATGAGGCCGTCAAGCTAAGTGTCACCATTGTCACATGGTATGTGTAAGGTTACTTACACATACCATGTCACCATTAGGTGACCCTCTTTTCTGAGACATTGTCTTCAGCTTACCATCAGGCAAGGCGAAGTCTTATTGACGTTTCCTATATACAATAAAAGATTATATACAATCTCGATTTTTGACAATCGATCGATTGATGCCAGTCACCAACACCCTAACAAAAATAGCTGTCACTTTGGTAAAATAGTAATCAAGAAACGGTTTAAATTATTAAGAGATCAAAGAACAATTTTCTACGTAAATGTAGGGCAATTTTTGCTACTAATAATTGCTACGTTAGTGTGTTACCCCCCTCCCCTCCCTCCCCCTCCACAATGTGCGAGTGACACCACTCGAGCTTTTAAACCATGTTAAAGCGACAGGGTGGCTTCTTTACTATGAAATGGGCTATGTGTTTGTTTGCCACCGTAAAAGAGTGAAACAAAAAGATTTTTCCTTTTTCAAACCAATACGCTGCCATTGTAAATACTAAATAGTTATTATATTTTCCATGAATAAACACAGTTATAGAAATTATTCTGTCGACGGAATCTATCAGGCGAAGAGATGTCATGTGCGATAACATGAAAAGACACATAACAGTAGCGAGTTATGACAGGTCCCTTCACTTGTTATATGTTTTTGTTCAATAGCTACGAAAGAATAATCACAGAACCACCTATTATTTTAATGATAGATAATTTTCCCTTCCCTTTTAGGGTAAGGCCTAAAAAATTACGATACTATAATGCAAACTAGTTCCAGCATTAAATAAACATACATTTTTAGAACATATTGCACGGTGTCATCTAGACCCATACTAAACAGAGCTTGTCATATGGTTTCTAGAGTTAGGATAAATATACGTAAATACATTTTATTTGTAATAAATAGAACAAATACATATCTCCAAGTCTAACAGTGACAATATCTCATAAAATTTTTTCATCAATAACCTGCTCTGGATAATTTAATAGCTTCGATTTTCTTCTAATTTGTCTGTCTTGTAGTCTGTCTTGTGACGCACAGCGTGAAGCATGAAAAGTATGTAAATTAAAAATTCAGCCGACGTGCTTTGTCTTCGAAAATTGCATGCAATCCTGGACTTTACGCTGAAAGTAAAGTTTTAATGAGCAATATATCACAAGTGCTGTAAGTACGTAGCATCTGTAGCGCTGATGGCTAAACAACGCAGGCCGATTCTGTTGGTTGTGCCTACTCGTAAATAAAATTGATCACTTTCATTAGTAGTAGAAATATTAACGGAAAATTAAGCTTTGGTCTCAAAAATCAGGCTCCGTGAAGGGTAAAGGAGTTATTAGGACAGTTTGAAATCTTCATGAATAATGCGTAGTTAGAAATAAGTCCACTGGATGGCAATAGACTCTTCGTCTGTTGAGTGAAACCGAAAACATAGTTAATAAAATGTACCTAAATGCTTATGAAATTGTAACACAAATCCAGGTGTTAGAATTTCATAAAACCAGGTCATGGATAATATTTATAAGTGAACGTGAACTAGTTCTAGTCCACAAATCAGTGTTTAGCTACAATTCTTTATAATTATGATACTACCTATGACATTAAACAGATACAAGAAAAAGAACATTAATAGTCACTGAACCACAAAGCTGTTCTCAAAATGATGTGGTGCACCGGTATGTCGGGTATTTTTGAAATCTATTTTGTCCCACAGCTGGGTTTCTCCTAAACCCTTCCATCTCTCTCTCTCTCTCTCTGTGTGTTGCTTGCTACCCTGTGATTCCAACAGTACGGGGTAAAAGAGTCGGTGTCGTCCCGCCAATGTTTGCTCGGCCGACCGGCCTTCCGCCTCTCATCTTCTTGCTTCCAGAGTGTGACCAGTGACCATGGCTAGTATTATTTTACTTATGTATTCTTATTTAAATTTTAGTCCTAATCAATATGTAATGTACTTAAATGACTAAATCGCTTCTATTCTACCCTTTTTAACCTCTACTTATTCTCTCACAAGTACCAATATGTTTTATTATAATTCTATTCTTAAAATATACAGTAAGTAGGTTCCTCGTAATAATACCATGATCAACGAACCAGCTGCTGAGGTCAATGCCGTCGCATAAGCCTGCAAAATCCATGCTCGAGAGATGGGGATGGAATGACGTTACTCGAGGCTATAATGAATGAGCCTGGATTACATTTATTGCCAATTTGCAAGGCAGCTAGCTTTGGTATCGCAGTGGGTATAACATTATTAGGAAGCAGCCGCTATGAGGATGCCATTGTGTATGTGGAGTAGACAATGGATTTCTATGGTACAATTATACACTCATGTAAAAAATCCCCGAAGGTTAGACACAAAATGAAGTAGAATTCGTTATATTCAAACCTTTATTCTGACAACTCAATCATGTTCCAAATTTCTTCCACATTCGATATGTAAAGTAGTAAGAAAAGACTGACTATAAAGAGCCACTCGCTTTTAAATGCGATTAATTTCAATAACCTGTTCACTAATTGTATCGGCAAGCATGCCGCAATTAAGATAACAACTATGAAGGTTAGAATACATTTTCTCTTTCTCATCGTCAACTTTTTACATGGGCATGAACATTATTTGAATGTGTAACCTGAAATGCGCTTATTATCATAATTTAACAGAAGTTCATTCACATTGAATGCCTAATAGACTCAAGGCATTAAACAGTATCAAATGTGTGCAGGGCTACGCCTCAGTACTTGTGTTTATGTCTTCTACTGTTGTTATGCGTGGCTTAGAGAATACGCCGCAGCAGCAATATAATTTGCTTACAAAATACTCTTTAAGATAAAGATATTTTTGTGGAAAAATGTGTAAATTCAGGACATTATCAATAAGGCTATTGCAGTCCACTGCTGGACAAAGGCCTGTCCCTGTCCAGAGTGGAAACAGTAAGCTTTGGCCTAGTGTTTCCACGCTGGCCAGACGGGTTAGTACAGGGTTTTATTCGAGCTATGGTAGGGATACCGCAGGACTCTTCAGCAAAACCTTATTTCACCCAGTTGGGAATCCTCACCCTACCTTCGATAATAATATATCAGGTCGCAACACACGTGAGGGTGAACCTTGATAAATTTGCGAAGCGAGGTGATGCGCATGTGTATTGCACACGGAATCGTGAAAAGCTGAGAACAATGCCTAGGTCACTAGCGAAATCCGACAAGACGACTCGTGTCATGGGGCCGTTGGTGTACAACAAGTTGCTGCCTAGCGTGAATTCCGCTACAGGGATTGGGTTCTTTAAGCGACGGTTAAAACGATGGCTTATTGAGCAAACATTCTACTCATTTGACGAACTTGTGTCAATGGACAACAATGTAAATAAATAGCATTAATAATCTGTTGACATTGTAATGTTTTTATTTTATTTATGTTTTGTATTTTAATTTCTGTGACTCGAAACCTGACAATTTTAATTTTGTGAAGACCTTAATTGTAGACACTACTGTTTACCTGACATTTTGTTTTTAATTATTATTATTATTATTTGTTGTAATGTATAATCAACTCAATCAATATGATCGATCCTGTATAATCAACTAAAAGTATGTGATTGATATGTATTATGTGACGTGTAATATTTTTTACCAATAAATGAGTTATGAGTTATGAGTTATTTCGAGTTTTCCTTCTCTCACAGTGATGTCATCTCGAAATGGTATAGTGATACTTGTATTCCTTCTCCGTCACTACACAGTCAAATTTAGGTGTTGTTATAAAATACAATGCATTGCAACTTTCTAGATGTTCTTTCAATATAGACTTGCAATGCAATCAGAAACAATTTAGTTCTAAGTTAATAAGTAAGAAACTACTGTCTAAATCAAATCAGAAATATAATTATTTCATTGGTTGCATGTGACGGTAGGTTCTTTGCCCCATGAGAGCGGCTAACTAACTTTTTGCGTCACTAACTACTTAAGTATTGGTATGTGTATGTTGCCGCCGTTATTGACTTAAATAAAGATCCTATTTTCGACCAAGGACCTCACCTCATACTCATTTTGTTGGTACCTACATAATATTAATTCATATTTTACTTACCCTTTATATAAGTCAGTCGTTTGAAATATAAATGCTGTCTATTCTAAAGAACATCTGATTCCCCAGCCACACAGACTAACGTGACTAAACACCGTACGGTTTTTTAGTTTTTGAATGAGAATGAATGATAACTATGATTTTTAAAATTATAAATACTCGTAGACATAGACTGAGTTATTATATATAAACGAGTATTATCATTTAGTTTTTATTGGTTGTGGTATACAGATGCAAAAGTAGTGACGAAAAAGTGAAAATGTACAGTCGGGCCTGTATTGTTGTAACAAATTAGCGAGGTTCGCTCTCGGCTGGGCTGTGTCGAGCGCACAGTGTTGATTACTTTTTAATGAATGTTTGATGGGAAAACGGCAATTATTGGGTCTCTTTATCGAAATATTATACCAGTATCTGTGCGTAAATAATGAGAAAACAGTCATAATTTTACCTTTGCTTCATATTTAATATTAAAATATTTTTAGATATTTAATTATGTTTAGCATGTTTTAATTTCTAGATTAGAATGTATGAATACTGGCATATTTTGTACTTGTATGATCAAGCCAGATGTACTATGAATGTTCATTATTCACGTTGCAGTCCTTTCCACCGGAACTGTTGAAGACTATGTGAACTAGATAAGTACTTAATCGATTTGAATAGGTAAGTAATACTAAAACCTAAACCCTCCATACCCCGCTCATGTACCTACTCTGCTAAATTTATTGTACAATTAACGTCTATAATGAACAGTCTCCTCAATACACTGCACACAGCACTTGAATATGCTGATAAAAGCGTGAACACCTTCGCGCAATAACCGATCTACGAGCGAAAGTTCTAGGGCTCTACGAGCGGTGCGACGCGTCCCACCATCGTCTTCGAATAACTCCCGATATTTGCAATATTCTGAACACGTACTCGCGGGCTTAATTCGACCTCGATTCCACTCAATTTAAACGTCTAACACGATTTTATTTCCTTTTAAAGTATCAACGAGAAGGATGTCGAATGTTGTGGAAGTAACTCATTCAAATTTTAATGTCGTAATTTTACAAACTTGGAAATGATCAGCTAGTCAGTTTTAGTGATCAAATGAACTTCCACATATGTGTTCACTTATCAACTCAGTAGTCCAGATCTCCTCCTCCAATAAGTTGTCTGTATGTGAACGAGGAGTAGGTTCGTCGATGATAACTTGCTATTTACATACTTGACTTCCGTTACCAACGCACTGGTTTGTTGACGCAAGAAAGACGAATTCTGCATGCAAGGTTTTCATTTTCTTCTTTTATTATGCTACTCTTTATCAAAAGCGAGTAGACGGATTGGAAAATCAAATATTACGAAACTAATGAATTTTGCAAAAAACATGAAAACCGCTCACAGACTTCTCGTAAATTTGTTGGCCACGTTCAGTAAACTCGTTGACCGTGCGGTGTCCACCCCTTAATGACGGGGATTTTGATTCGCCGGTCACCAATTGACAAGAGTAGACGTGCTCAGTGTGACTAGGCAGTGCTTGTTGGGTGACGGACCGATAAATTAACGACGAACCTTACTGACGTCAGTATCAGAATAAACGGGATATTTACCATGTTTCATTATTTTGAATTTCCGATATTTCGGCGCTGTTGCAAGCACCATGATCACGGAGGAAATGGAGTAGTGGCGGTGAACAAAGAAAAAGTTTTTTCCTAGGAGTAATTATATCGATCTACCCTCTTTCGAGTTCTTTTACTACGCGTATCTGCACTACTATTGTTCACCGCCACTACTCCAGTTCCTCCGTGATCATGGTGCTTGCAACAGCGCCGAAATATCGGAAACTCAAAATAATGAAACATGGTAAATATCCCGTTTATTCTGATACTGATGTCAGTGACCATGATAGTTTAAATACTTAAGAACCTTACTGAGTCTTCGTACTATGTAACTATTAAAAAACAAAATACGAAAACGATATTATATCTACCTAATTATAGTATATTTTTAACATTATTACCTGTATTATTTTGTCTGGTTTTATGAGGCTAAAATCCGGCCAAGAAGCCGAGTGTACGAGACCAAGACTTCCCTCGTGTTACACACGTCCATAGGCCACGGTAACCACTTTCCATCAGGTGGACCGTGTGCTTGTCTGCCACCTAAGGGGAATAAAAAAAATAACCAAGATCGTCGGAGTTCAAGCCCACGTCACCTGCAAGCCGACTACAAATATTTCTATACATGAATATGGGTATACACATTGGTCTGTTCGTGCTTCGGAGAGTAACGTGCCGTCGCGTCGGTCCCGGTTGCCATACGAACATGTATGGTAGTCGTAATGGGTGGTTGGAGTCCTCCAAAATCCAACTAGTCTAACTACCGAACTTTAATATCGCCAATTGGTTGTGGAGGTGAGATGGCAGTCGCTTCACGGAAAATATAGAAGTTCAGCCGCAAAAGGCTCAGAGAATGACGATATCTGTTTTAAAAAAAATCATAAACATGTCAATAAACTCTTTGTATTCTAAACCAAACCGTTTAATAATGAACAAATGTTCCAACAATCCTTTCTTAGTTTCCAACCTCTTTGTGTTTTGAAGTGCATTTTTCAACTGTTACTGGGTCTCGACCTTAATAAGTGTGCAGCAATTAGCGCAGAGAGACAACAGCGCACCATTACCAGGTTCATTACCGAGCGCATGCCGTCCGACAGCTTTAATGATATGCCTGAGAATTATTCTTAGAGCCATCCTTATTGTGTTCAAAAATGGTAGTGTGGACGAGCGTACTAGGTCATTGGAGAACGCGCGTTACAGTTACTCGAAAGTTCCTGCGGTAAATACCTGAATAAGCTCGTGTTAACGAACGATTTCTTGCACAAAAGTTATAAAATCGATGCAGTAGTTATCCTTTAAGATAGAAAAAAATTAAGCTATATTCCCCATATAGGGGGAAATTGAAGCTATCTGTCCCATATAGGACTGCTCTGACCACTGGGCCACCGAACCCCGCCAGAATCCATTCAAATTTTCCTATATATAACTCTCTTGCAGATCAGAGTAGTCCTTCTGTAAGGGAAAGATCGTCGAATTCCGCCTGAACCAGTACAATTTTTTTTATCTTAATGGATTTGAATAGTTAGCATACTAAATAAATGCTTTAAAATTTCGTTCAATCGTTTCTACTAACTTAACGGATTTATCGAACGTCAATCGCAACGAAAACCAGTTGCTAAAAGTAATCTTAATTTTAAATTACTTTTAGGCCGGTATATAGAATGGTACTCAGTTCTGCATCTCGATATAAATATTTGAGGACAGATTATATAGACAATCTGTCAAATCATCCTTACCATGGCGGTGTAGACATATTTCTTCGCTACTCTATGGCTACTCTACAACCAATAAGTTGACGAGATATATCTACATTATGACGTTTTGATCACGTGAAACCTATTTTATTGGACGAAAACATGTCTCGTTTTTGTCGATATCCGCCATTTGTTGCTGTCTGTTTAAAATTAAAAACTCTCGATTTAAACTTTAAATCGAGATTCAGGACTGAGTGTCGTTCTAAAATACGGTCATTAGTATTGGATTTTTTTTATAATGTAATAATGTAGTATGTTAATTAGTAAAAGTATTTAATTCCTTTTTTTAATACCACTTATGTGGCAGACAAGCACACGGCCCACCTGATGGAAAGTGGTTACCGTGGCCTATGGACGTGTGCGAAACCAACAGAGTCACACTCGCTGCCAACCCTATAAGCATAAGTTGCCACGCAAAATGTTTACAAAACAACAAAAATAAAGCATTTGCATAGCAAGCCGAGATACAAACTTGTCCTAGTTCGGTTGCAGATGCTGCCTGTACTTAATATTTATTAATTTTAGTCTATACTGATCTGTATATAATTTAAGCTTAAGTTGATTTGTGTGATACCAAATAAATAAATACAAAGGCCCGATCTAGAAAGTTTTACGGTAAGACCCTAGGGAGTTTCAATCAACACATTCTGTCAAGAAACAACTCACTGAAACTAATCTAACAAGCTCTTATTCACTGTACTTGCATAAAAGTTATGAAATACTTTTCCCTTCTTAAGTTTTCAATATTAGAATTTGATCCTTATCTACCCACTAATTAATTATTTCTCAAAAAATCTCTGCCAGTAAATGTATTCGTGGGTGATCTGGAACTAATTTAAAATGAAATCTAATAGTATCAGCAATCCATCGTCCTCGTGATTTGATAAGTTAGATGGTGAAATATAGACAAGCAACCAACCCGTTATGACTTTCATACATCTATTCTAACTTATCAACTCACGAGGGCAACGGACTGCTGATACTATTAGAGCAACCAAATACTAAAAAAAGCGAAGGTAAAAGTCTTATTTGTACGTTTTAAGTATTTAGAATTTTGTGCACTATATTTTGCTTCAGATGGAAAGCAAAAACCTAAGTTGAAAAGATAACAAATTATTAAATGCCTCCAAAGACGTTATTTGCACAGACTTTATCAGAACTTTGACTGTTCATAGGGTAACATATAAATTGTAGAAACAAAAAACCTTGCCCATGTAATGGAGATTCGTAATAACAAACATTTATTTCACCAACTTATAAGGCTTGTTTAAAAACATGTTTAGGAAATACGTTCTATTGTACAAGCCTTACAAGTTTGTGAAATAAATATTCCATTAATTTCAGAACATCTTTTTAGAAATTTCTTTATGATAGACCAACCGAGGTTCGACCGATCTTTTTAATTTAAACACTGTAATATTATATTCCAACATATTTGCTTAAAACTCTTCTTCTTCATCTTAGTTAATAATCTGGCCACTGACAAGTCAATATCGACAGCTTTCCAGGCTGCCACATCCCGTACCATCAACGTCGCGTCACTTAAATGTTGCATGAAAAAAAAATGTTCAATGAAATCAAAGTAAGCGTGTCTCTGTGCTTTATTGCTTGAAAGTCGTTCGCTCTCTGGAACAACCGTGCCGTGCAAAGACGTTCGTTAAAAAATAGATTTTACGACGCCTTTGTTATGATGTTGCGTAATAGCACTGCAACCTGCTTACTCGAAATTAAAAAGACTGCTTCGCTCCCATTAGTCATAAAGTTAGCAAACTCAGTTGTTGAACTAAAGGGAAAATTATATCGTGTTACCCAAGCCTGGGGTAATCATTTTACTAAGGTTGGTCCCTACTTTTATCAAATTTTATTAAAGTATTTGAAGAATGCTATTTTTTAACATTAAACTATGTATGGTTATTGGCACATATGATGATCCCAAGTCGCGAGAGAAAGGAGATTTCAGCGCGCGCGGATTGTCTTGATTTAAGTAATCTCTCCTCAAAAGAGACTCTAAAAGGCATACTGTGCATATAGAGTATATATATTATCGATTATGATAGAAAAAATTTTAACGGTTCAGGCGGGATTCGAACACGCGATCTTTCTCTTACAGGGGGAACGTTCTGACCACTAAGCCACTGAAGAATCCCGCCTGGACCATTTAAATTTTTGCTATTTTAATCGATTTTGAATAGTTAGCATAAGCTAAATGCTTAATATGTCATTCCAGGGCGCGCCGTAGTAGCGGCGGTAAGACCCATCATGGGGGAGTGGCTAGAGAGGCCACACGGCAGCCTCTCGTACCGTCTGACGCAGATGATCACCGAGCACGGGTGCTTCGGAAGTATCTGCGTCGGATGGAGAAAGAGCCAACGTCCGAGTGCCATCACTGCGACGCGAGCGAGGACTCAGGTCCGCACACGCTCACCGAGTGTCCGGCGTGGGAGACGCCGAGGCGGGAGCTTGTGGCGGCCCTGGGAGTGAGAGTTCTCATGCTCTCCACCTTGCTCGCGGCGATGGTCCGCTGCGCGGATGCGTGGGCGGCCGGCGCCTCCTTCTGCGAGCAAGTAATGCTCGTGAAGGAGGAGGCGGGGCGGGAGCGGCAGCGGGAGCGACGAAGGATCGCAAGCCAAGCTGCCCGCGTACGAAGGCAACTCGGGCGTCGGAGGTCGATGAACGACCTCCGCCCCCCATGAGCGCCGGCCTGGGGGTGACAGGTGGAGCCGCCTGTCACCCTGGCAGAAGCAGGCCGCGGCGGTGGCGCGCCTAGCGCGCCTCCCCGTTTCCGGGGTCGAGTTGGGGACTCTGTAGTCCCCACACCTGAGACGAGGGCCAGATCGCGAGAGATGGCCCTGGGTCGGTCGGGGTGCGAGGGATATGCCTGTCAACCTCACCTTCGGCAACCAAAACGACCCACAGGCGTCATGTCATTCTATACCTATATATGATGTTGTGATGTGACTGGGGTCATCATATACGCCAATAAATATAAATTCCTAACATAGCATAAGTCCTTGAGCCTAGTCTAATCTTGAAACCTACATATTCTTCAATCCCGAGCGTAGCACAATGACAATCTAATATGTATTTAACAAAACAAAATCACAGAGAGGATGTTATATCCTCAACTTTTTATAAACTTATGTCCTCCTATCCATAACCTTTGAATTCAGTGCAGAAGATTTTTGTCAGCTGGACACGTGCGAATTTGTGACTGAACGGAATACGTAAGTAGATGAAAAAGGTTTTTGTAACAAACAGCTTTACGTCGGTTCATATTTTAGAACTTCGTAAAGAAAAATGAGAAACTATCCATAAAGTAATTTATCTTGATGATGCAATGTCGGCTGTATTACTTCAGACTAGACTTACATAAGTCTAGGCACCTCATCAGGTATATACTCGTATGTATGTGTAAGTATAAATATATTGTAATATATTATATGTTAATTTCTCAATGGCTAGCACCTTTTCTTTTCGTGCGGAACTCACTATGGATTGTAAGTTTTTTTTATTAATTGGTCGACTTGTTTATTTTTTATATACTACTTAAGTGGCAGATGAGCACACGCCCCACCTGATGCGAAGTGGTTACCGTGGTCTATGGACGTATGCAACACCAGGGGCGTTACACTCATGCTGCCGACCCTATGCGTATTAAAGAATGCAGGGTTCTGTAGCTAAGTTAAAACATCCAATTTATTTTTACAAGTTTACGAACAATAAATCGACCAACTGTCACAAGTTACATAATTCCGCATTAATAAGCAACCCTACACGACTAGTGATCCAACAGATACTTGGCCGTTTTTAATTTCCAATTTTGCTTTATAGTAATTTCTTACTGGTGCACTTCACCAAAAATACTGTGTTATGATTTCTGCAATTTCAACTTCAATTTGAATAAACTGAAACCATCTAGTAGCCTTTTTTTACATGCAAAAAATCCCCACGTATGCCCCGACCACCGGAGCCGGGTCGGACTCGAACCGACTAAAACGCACTGCGCCTGTGGGTCGTTTTTGGTTGCAGAAGGTGAGGTAAACAAGCATATCCCTCGCATCCCGGCCGACCCAGGGCCATCTCTCTCGATCTGGCCCTCTCCTCGGGTGTGAGGACCACAGAGTCCCCGACTCGTACCCGGAAATGGGGAGGCGCGCAAGGCGCCGCGGTCTGCTTCTGCCAGGGTGACAGGCGGCTCCAACCGTCACCCCCAGGCCTGCGCTCATGGGGGTCGGACGTCGACGTTAGCTCTTTCTCCATCCGACGCAGATACTGCCCGAAGCACCCGTGCTTGGTGGTCATCTGACATCAGACGGTACGAGAGGCTGCCGTGTGGCCTCTCTAGCCACTCCCCTATGATGGGTCTTACCGCCGCTACTACGGTGCGCCCTGCGCTTGGTCGCCCAAGTCGTAGCTCCCATTCTGCCACCATGTCCCTGTGGAGCCGGGATCTCACGGCCCGAATTTCTTTCGCCACGCCACGTTTTTTCTCTCGTGACCCGCTCCCACGCAGCCTTTCGGAACCGGTATAGCGCCGAAAGGGATCTCGCTTCCAGGATCCACGGTGGCGATCCGGCGATACAGATACAGCGTAGGTACCGTGAAATAGACTTCAAAATGATAAATGATTTAGGTGGCGGGTGAGCATATTGCCATTAACCGGGCACTTGTAAATCTGCGATAAATACACACATAACTTCTAAAAGCATCGCAAATGATTTATTGCGTTTTTTATTTCAATATTGCTGTTTACACTATCGAAGTATGATAATATATGCAGTCAGATGACGCGTCACGTGTAGTCTCTTCAAATTCATTACGTGTTAAACTTCGATACGATTAATAATCCAGTCAAAATAGAAAAAAAAAATCATTCACATCATGTGTGTATGAACTTGATCGTTACTAATTTGTTTGTGTAATAGAAGTGGTGTGTCGCTTCATTTTGGCTTATACAACGTGAATATATGCATTGTGATAGTGGAACAAACAACAAACCGCGTTTCGGCTGGCAATATTGCGCCTCATGCGCAACGTTACTGAACTTGTTGAGTTATTGAACGTGTTGCACATCAATCATTGCCTAGAGGATAAGAGACTATCACTTCGACACAAGGGAGGACTTGGGGCCGCACACGCTCACCGAGTGTCCGGCGTGGGAGACGCCGAGACGGGGGCTGGTGGCGGCCCTGGGAGTGAGAGTTCTCACGCTCTCCACCTTGCTCGCGGTGATGGTCCGCTGCGCGGATGCGTGGGTGGCCGGCGCCTCCTTCTGCGAGCAAGTAATGCTCGTGAAGGAGGAGGCGGGGCGGGAACGACGAAGGATCGCAAGCCAAGCTGCCCACATACGAAGGCAACTCGGGCGTCGGAGGTCGATGAACGACCTCCGCCCCCCATGAGCGCAGGCATAGGGGTGACGGGTGGAGCCACCTGTCACCCTGGCAGAAGCAGGCCGCGGTGGCAGCGCGCCTTGCGTTCCTCCCCATTTCGGGGGAAGAGTTGGGGACCCTGTGGTCCCTACACCCGAGGAGAGGGCCAGATCGAGAGAGATGGCCATGGGTCGGCCGCGGTGCGAGGGATATGCCTGTTAACCTCACCTTCGGCAACAAAAAACGACCCACAGGCGGCGTGCGTTTTGGTCGGTTCGAGTCCGACATAACCTCTCCCACCGGCTCCAGTGGGGTGGTATCCGTGGGGATTTTGCGCACGTAATAAAATAAAAAAGAGGATTATACTTTAGGTATATTTGATTAATCATCATAATAATTTATTAGGTGTAACTGTAATAAATGAATTGAACTACTTTTGTTATTATTCATTTATTTTCATTTATTTATTTAACCAACTTATACTTACAGCTACTTAGTCATATAAGGCATAGGTCACATATTTTCTGAATTATTGATCTCAACATTTGGTGGCGCGATTCTCATGCCACCTGAGCTAGTGGACTGTATTTTGCGGGGATGAAGTTAACATGTTTCATATGACACTTTACACAACAAACAAGATAGGTGATCGGGTTGCCGCGGAGGTGGTTTAGGCATTGAATGCAACCCGAGAAATTAGGAGAGGATGCACTAACCTTTACTACGCCACGTGCTGTTTTGTCATTTGCTGGCTGGGCCGTTGCACCGATCTTCTCTTCCTGGCTAAGGAGCTGCTGCCCACATCACTAAATCACTTGAGGGACACATGAGAGGCACAATCCGATCGGTAAAGGTCTATGAAAGCGGTTAAAATCCAACAAACATTATTAATTTCTGAGAGACGCGCGCGCCGCCGGCCATTGTTTATTAGTTCAAAAACGGAAGTCAATATGCGTCTATTTTGACAATTGAGCGGTGCGAAAACTATTGCTATCTCACTTTAAAGGTAGTGCGGGAGGGAGATGGGTATAGGGAGCGTGTGTTCAGTGTCATCAATTTGAATTACTACTATTGAGCGAAAAAAAATACAAATTCTACTATCGGCGCAACCATTCCCCCCGGCTTGAAGGGTTACCTTCAAAACTAAAAATGCGGAACAAATCTAAAGTCTAATCTAAATCTAGGTTTGGGAAATAACAACTAAAATATAAACCTAGATTTGAACTCGTGCCTACTGCTGGCTAGGCAGAGGGCAGAGGCAAACAACCGGGCGCAGATACGATCCGGTTGCGGTTTTAACCCGTACAACACGAGTTATCCCGCGGGAATCGGGAAAAACTTCCTCTACTACTCCTAGAGGCCAATGCAAAGGAGGCGCATTCCCAGTCATAAGGACTACCACCGTACCTACAGTAATTGGGTTAGATGGAGTATTCCATTTTTGACGCGACTGCAGCGTGTGCAAATAATCGGTTCTCCAACGATTCCAAAACGATTGGACTAATTTATCTAAAAGAGCGTGACGAGTTAGAAGGTGTATTCTATCGTCATTAACATCTATTGCGGGCAAATATTTTGCGTACTTAAATCACCGGTCAACTCTATATGACCGCGCGTAGATAAAATTCTCAAAAATAGGCCTACATAAACAACACAACGCAACAGTCTCGACCAAGACGAGACGCGATTAGCCAACAACAAATAAGGGACTCTTCACGCGGGACCGATACAACAAGCGAGTGCTTCTTCTCCTCGGGTGGTTCGGAAACCGTAGTGGGATTGTATTGACTAACTGGCCACTTATCTAACGCGGCATGAATCCAGGACGGTCCACTAAACCATAACGGGTGATCTAAAATTTGCGAAGGAAGCAATCCACGAGAGAGACAATCGGCTGGGTTGTCGGTGCCAGCAACGTGAAAGAAATTTTGTGGCGCTAATTCAAATTGAACTTTTGCCACTCTATTAGCGACGAATGTGTCCCAACGATGGGGCGAAGAGTGGGCCCAACACAAAGCGACTGTTGAGTCCGAAAAAGCTAAAATTCTACTAATATTAATGCGAAAATTTACAATTATGTCAAATAAATTACCTTAAAGATTTTGACCACAATACAAAATGTCATTAAGCGACACGGAAGTGCTAGTCTTAGCACTGCCATCCAAAACTACGCGGAGTTTAGTAGTAAGCTTATCTTCTCTAATAACTCCGTGGTGCGGGATAATGTACGAAGGCTGGGTCCCGCCAGTGTCCGCAGGCGCAGGTGAGATGCAACCTTTATCTAAATATTCGTTAACAACCTCATCACAGGCCCGCTTCAACTTTGGAGACGCCTGCATCTTTCGTTCTAAACAAAGAAAGCGTTTTTCAGCGGATACACGGGAGTCACCGAGCGAAAAAATATCTCCCTTGAAAGGGAGCGCGACAACATAACGACCCTGCTCATCACGAGTAGTCGTGCGACAAATCAAACAAAATCAAATCTCCTCAGCCATCTTGTCATCAGGGCTTAGGATAGGTGGGATATTGACCTCTTCAATTTCCCAAAACTTGCGGATGGTAGACTCCAGTGGCGGCTCGACGGTGCAACAGAACGAAGCAGTCGAGTGACTAAAACTATCTATAGAAGCGGGTGCGGAACCAATTATAACAAAACCTAGAACTGTTTCCAGTGCGTGCGGAGCGGGGTACGTCGGTCCCCCTTGAACCTTACGTGATAACTGGAGGTGCGGGAGAATCGAAGCGCCGATCAATATATCGACGACTCCAGGAACAGCGTAAGTCTCATCTGCTAAAGGCAAGTCTTTAAATTTCGTTAATAAAGACGTGTCAACCGGGACGGTAGGCAACTGTTCAGTTATTTTATCTATAATGAGCGAATCCATGTCAAACCAAATATTATTATTAAAACGAGATCCAAACCTTGTTTTAACGGTGCCATGAACAGCTGACTGTAAACCTCCAAAACCCTTCACCACTGAGCGGGTTGAACGCTTATCAACATTGAAACCAAGACGTTGACAACAATCTTGAGTAATAAAATTACTTTGCGAAGCGCCATCTAATAGCGCTCGAACAATGTGCGGCTTACCTAATGCATCGACAACAATAACGCGAGCAGTCGCGAGGACAACAGTAGTGAGCGCAGCACTAGCGGACAACGAACACAAGGCGACGCCATTCGCAGCGGTCCCCGCGCGGGCAGGAGCGCGCGCGAGCGTGGGCTGCGGCTGTGGCGCAGGCGCCACCGACACGGGCGACCTATGCGACGGTGTGCCACCGCTCGACGAACCAACTGTGCTCACATTGGATGCGGCGTTACTATTTTCAAAATGGAGTAAAGTGTGGTGTCTCGCTGAACATTTGTGACAACTATTTCTACTATTACATAAAACAACGCGGTGTTTAGTACCGAGACAATTAAAACAAAAATTATTAGCGCGAACAAATTTATAACGATCATTAGGCGATAATTTTAGGAAACCCGGACACTTGTACAATTGCGAATGATGAGTATTACACAAAGAGCAAACAGGTGATTGTACATGTGCTGGTGCGGTATTAACATAAGTATGAGTTGACCTCAGTGACTTCGATGACGCATCTATTTTGCGTTCAGAACTAACAACTTTCTTCGCGCCTTCATGTTTCGATGAAGAGCGTTGCAATATTTTTATATGCTCGCGAACAAAACTTTCTAAGTCTTCGAACTTAGGAATTTTATTGCCGCGATGATCCGACTCAAATAAACGAATGGTTTCGGAATCTAATTTCTTTAAACCCATATACAAAAATAAGAAGTCGCAGAGGTCATCGATCTTTAGGTTCTTTACGGCGCGAACAGATGATGCGAAAGTATCTAGAAACTTCTCTAAGTTTTGATCGTTACATGCCGTAATGGGTTTCAAGTCAAACATCTGATCCAAATATGCGTTAGCTACCGATCTTTTATCCTCATACTTAGCTTTCAAAGTATTTAAAATTAAATTATAATTTTCGGCACTAAACGTAATTCCAGCGCAAACGGTTATAGCTTCACCAGTTAATTTTTCAACGAGATAATGCAATTTTTCGTGATCTGTCAACGAATCGTTCTTATCTATTGTATTCTCAAAACTATCTATAAATAAACACCAATTGCGAATGTTACCATCAAATTCGGGTATTTGAATTGGTGGCAACTTAGGTCGGTCGCGAGTGGGATTGGGTCGGTCAGACGGTTTCTCCAAACTCCTAGCGACGCGTTTGATACGACAATACAAATCGTCAAACGACGACAAGGCCTGATAACTCACTGAGTAATCGGGATTTAAATTTAACTCTAAAACGTTGATGTCATGTACTAAGGATTCGAAATCCGCGCGTAAACTATCCAAGTTTTCTATAGAACACAAGAACGAATCTCTAATAGCCAAATCAGAGGTTTTAAGTGCATTATCACAAATCGATTGTACACGAGAGTAAATCATTTCTCTTTTAGCGTATAAAAGTTTCAGTTGAACTTTACTATCGGTACTACCACCCTTTGGGGGCATTTTTACAACTAATATCAAACTAAAGTGCGGTAAACAACAAATGAAATGACTTAATCTTAGCGGTACCTACAGTACAGCGACGCGGCGCGAACGATATCCGTAGGTAGGTAGGTACTTATAACTGCGAGTGCCAGCTTGAACAAAACGCGCATAGCAACAAGATCGTACCTACGCGAGCTAGATCGCTGTCTAGGTTCAACTATTATTTCAGGGATTAAGTATTGCGTAATATCTATTCAAATTAAAATACTTTCGTATGAATTTGAATGAAATGCGAGCGAGGTATAACCACGTATCTACCCACGTAGGTATTAGGTAAATACGATGCGAGCTAGCGGTGAACGGATAACTTAATTGAAACAAATAAAAACAAAAGCCAAATGCGTTAGGTATTACACTGTGCCTAAGCACTAGGGTGTCAGGATACCTAAGGTCTAAACCTAAATGCCTAGATGCGGGGTTTTCTACTAAAATAACTAGGTATTTAGGTGCGGTGCGTTTATTCCCTGTGGAATAAATAACAAAAGCGAGCTACGACTAAGGATCGATACGATAAGAGAAATGCGAGCGAGGTATAACCACGTACCTAACCTATGTAGGTATCAGGTAAACACGATGCGAGCCAGCGGCGAACGGACAACCCAGAAATTGAAATAGCCAAATGCGTTAGGTATTACACTGTGCCTATGCACTAGGGTGTCTAGTATACCTAAGATCTAAACCTAAATGCCTAGATGCGGGGTTTTCTACTAAAATAACTAGGTATTTAGGTGCGGTGCGTTTATTCCCAATAGAATAATAACAAAATGCGAAACTACGACTAAGTATCCGGCTCGACCAGGACCAAAAAGAATGGTGGCGCGATTCTCATGCCACCTGAGCTAGTGGACTGTATTTTGCGGGGATGAAGTTAACATGTTTCATATGACACTTTACACAACAAACAAGATAGGTGATCGGGTTGCCGCGGAGGTGGTTTAGGCATTGAATGCAACCCGAGAAATTAGGAGAGGATGCACTAACCTTTACTACGCCACGTGCTGTTTTGTCATTTGCTGGCTGGGCCGTTGCACCGATCTTCTCTTCCTGGCTCAGGAGCTGCTGCCCACATCACTAAATCACTTGAGGGACACACGAGAGGCACAATCCGATCGGTAAAGGTCTATGAAAGCGGCTAAAATCCAACAAACATTATTAATTTCTGAGAGACGCGCGCGCCGCCGGCCATTGTTTATTAGTTCAAAAACGGAAGTCAATATGCGTCTATTTTGACAATTGAGCGGTGCGAAAACTATTGCTATCTCACTTTAAAGGTAGTGCGGGAGGGAGATGGGTATAGGGAGCGTGTGTTCAGTGTCATCAATTTGAATTACTACTATTGAGCGAAAAAAAATACAAATTCTACTATCGGCGCAACCAACATTCTTAACCGTAACTGCAATAACAATAATATTCCACTAAGACATAGGTAGCAATTCGGATGTCAGAATAAATAAAAACAAACCCCAAAAAGTCGAAAATAAGTTGTATTAGTTAGCCCTATAACTTTGATATACCCAGTAATACATATTCTGATTCAAGCGTTGTCATTGTCAATAATAAGGCACTCTCAATAATAATAGTTTAGCGGTCATATTATATTAAATTAGCACCGGTATGCAATTAAGTGATAGAAGAACAAATAACCAAATCATTAGGCTAACCGCTTAACCAGAGCACCGCATTGAACAAAATTTGAATCATTTGCTCGAGTCTTAGTAAGCAATCTATAAAGAGCTGACTTTACCTAGCTGGTTGCGATATTATATCTACATCACGACTTTACAATGAATATAAAGTGATTATAGTACGTCATTATTGATAAAATTGAGTCACCGACGCGAAGTTATCGTATCATACGTGCTAATATGAAACAATAAACTCTCGGGGTTGGCAACTGTCTTGGGACTGGACAGGATTATCGAGTCCCTGTTTCATTAGCCCAGATATGTCATTGTACCGTACTGAGACGCATATCGCGTCGTGCAAATAAGATTCTTCGTGTTAACGATATCAGATCGACGTAGCTGGATATAATATGTTTATAACATTTAATTACTTATTGATACGTCGAATGGTTATACTTTAGTGAACGGTATTATACTTATTAATGCCTACGAATGAAATTTATAGGTAAGTGTGCAAATGGTTTTATTTATTGAAATTATTGCATTGCCACACGATTTATTATTATCTAATCCTATATTCTATCTGTTTAGTTTAATAGAGTTCATTATATAGATACACAGAAAAAATTCACTAGTTCATCACTTTTCTCCCATTCTCACTCATTTAGTATATGCTAGTGATAATAAATTAAGTTATTGAATGAAATTTTAAAGCATCTAAGCTAACTATTCAAACCGATTAAGATTACCCACCCACTGTCACCGTGGGACGGATATATATATATGAAGATATGGATGATTTCAAGCGTGGTTCGGTGGCTCAGTGGTCAGAGTATTCCTCCTGTAAGGGAAAGATCGCGGGTTCGAATCCCGTCTGAACTGATTCAAATTTTTCTTATCTTAACCGGAATAAATTCAGTTATTAAAAAATATAATTAATATATACCTTATTAACGCCAATATAATGTTTATAGTATATATATGTATAAACTTAAGTCGCTTGCTATGCTCCTCCAGGCCTATCGAAATGTGAAAACAAACGAATCGTCACTCCACGTCGTATCACGTAATGTGTTCACTTTATGTTTACTATTTTCCGTAAACCGTGTAATTTTATATCATAGTAATTAATTATCAGAATTGACGAACAAGTGCTTATGTAAGATACCCTCGAAGCGCAATAATGCTTTAATTTACTGCCAATCGACGTCACCTAAATGTCTATAAACAATTAAATCGACACATAACAGCTTGTATCGTTGTTTAACATTAAAATCTTAGAACCGTTCTTCGACGTTTGTAAAAACAAGAATGTTTTATTTCGTCTATATTTTGTAACTAAGTGCTGGATACGCCACAGGACGTTTATCTCAAATTACGCTTTTTATTTCCACAGATTTTATTATGGTAATAATGCGAAAAGGGCCATGAATAATGTTCTTGCTCTATATTATAACAAGAGCGTGAAGTTCTTTGGCCCTTGCAAATATATGTGTCCAATTTAGGTGTTACGTTCACCAACAATTTTTCTTGGAATTACTTAGATACGTGTGTGAGTTCTAAGTTAACGTTGTATGTATTTGAGTATGAAGAGAATTAACTTCTAAAAGCAAATTTCTTTGAATAAACACCCGATTGGCCTGCTAGTGGTGAGCCTTATCATTTGTCTCCCTATGGATTCCAATGGAGCAGAAACTTCTAGAGAGAGGACCAGTGATTAGTGGGGTTATCCTATTCCACGGGCAAACTTCATCTCTACAGGACAGACTCGGTAGCAAATCTGTCAGTCATCGTCTGTTTTTACCCGATTCAATTCTGATAATGTCACTATGACTAATAGTGACTGATAGTGACACGCAATCTGTTCCTCTATGTAGTAAAGGAACAGATTGCGTGTCTTTCCTTGATGTGTTTTTAACACAGCCACTTTTTTTTACGTGCGAAATCTCCCCACGGATACCCCCACCACCGGAGCCGGTGGGAGAGGCTATGTCGGACTCAAACCGACCAAAACGCACGGCGCCTTTAGGTCATTTTTGGTTGCCGAAGGCGAGGTTTACAGGTATATCCCTCACAACCCGGCCGACTCAGGGCCATCTCTCTCGATCTGGCCCTCTTTTCGGGTGTGGGGACCACAGAGTCCCCAACTCGTCTCCGGAAATAGAGAGATGTGAGTGGCGCGACGCTGCCTCGGCCTGCTTCTGCCAGTGTGACAGGCGGCTCCACCCGTCAACCCCAGGCACGCAGCCACTCTTATCACCTGCCAACCCTAAGAGAAAAGCTTGCGCCAGAGCCTCGAATCGGCCATCAATTGGCTATATCGCCATATGGTGGCTTCCAGGTGAGGTTACCCTGAATTTGAGTTACATAAAAAAATTTTGAAGCAATTAATATGCTAACTTTTCCAATAGCTTTATGCCGAGTTGACTTTTTCCGATCTAAATCTATAAAAAAGGTTTTTTGTGACGTATCACAATAATCCAAATAGGTTTATCTAATGATCTTCAGATGATGGTAAAGATTATCATTAAGAGAGGTTTACAGCCAGATATTAAATTGTTGACATGACTTAATGTTAGAACATTCGCCAAGTAATACTCGACCCTCGTATATTAAACCAATGAAGAACTTATCACGATATATTGCTGAGTACCCGATTTACCAAAACTTGGGACATGTGGAAGTGGGTTTATAGCTGTGATTGGTTTGGTTGGTTAAGCAATCCAAATAAGTGTCTTAAGATCGCTCGGTAGTGACTAAACATCAGTGATAGGTACTTCTTAATATCGTAGATAGTTAAGTCACTTTTGATATTATCCGTATACATTCGACTGCCAACTAAATAACCCACATTTCAGAACTGAATTTATACAATTCAACTATTAGGTTATAATGACAAATAAGTTATTACGCGGTTTTCGTCGTTTAGTCTCAGGTGTTTGCGTACGAGAATTTATTTCTTGGGTACAAATCCACAGAGCAATAATTTATTTTTATAGCTTATGGCCGAAGAGCCCGTGAATGAGAGGCCTAGTTAACTAACTAGCTATAGAGGCTGATATTTTTTGTGTATGTACCATCATCAGTAACGTCAAACCCATAGTGCTCAGAAACGTTATAATCCAC
The DNA here is from genome assembly GCA_963662185.1 of Eilema griseolum. NCBI lineage: Eukaryota > Metazoa > Arthropoda > Insecta > Lepidoptera > Erebidae > Eilema > Eilema griseolum. The sequence goes on along the minus strand of OY759230.1, from coordinate 19,950,129 downwards.
CTAAAGTATGATTTTTGACATTTTCTATGGAATACTAAAATTAGGAAAATATATGATATCAATGCGAGAGAAATAAATCCCTGTACCAACACGTCTAGCCTGGGTGGAAACATTGGGAGAGGCCTAGTTCAGCAGTGGACTGCAATGGAATAATTGATTGACTGATTGATAGACTAAAATTAGGAATTATGTTATCCATTACCACAACTTTTTAATTATATTGAATTTTGTCACTCTTTAAAGTATAAGAAAGTTTAATTCTTCTAACGTAATAGTTATGAAATATAATTTAGGAATATAAAACTTTTTGACGTATTTAGCCATGTCTGTCAGGTATAGCCAAAAGTTGGTTATTAAAGTCAACAGTCCAATTAACTATTTTTGTAGCTACTATGGTGTATTCTCTTTATTCGAAAGCCAAACACGGTTGTATTCAAGATTTGCATTCCCAGTATATGAATATGAGTTATTTACATTGCTCTTGTGGAGTGACTGCCACTGATCTGTCAACCCTGAAACTGACCTTGCACCCTTCTTTGAGCCAAAACTTCACCGGGAAGGTACGACTTTTGATTAAAGAATGACTTTGTTCAAAATAAATACATTCACTGTGAGATGTCTTGGTGCACCATAGCAGGTAATGAGTATATGGGGATGCCCGTTACCCGCTATGATGCATCTAGTTATAAAAAGTCAGCCTTGATGCTATGGAAGTTTAGTCATTCACAGGCTCTTGTTCTATTATATACGATGTCGTTGTTCCAAACACAGAACATCTCCCCCATTACTTTGGAAGAATTAGTAGCACTTACGTTACGTTCATTATATAATTAGTCATTATTATGAAGGAACTGAATCGAGTTGAGACATACAACGTATATTGGGTAATATATTTGTGTACTACAGTGTAGCACTCTCTACAGTAAGGACCGCGATTGTTACTTGGCCTTTGACAGATGACGCTTCAGGTATTTCTACATAGGTTTCTAAGTGTACTCCCGATTACAAGCCTTCGTAACAGAACACCGAAGTGTCTGGCCAGTCTGATCACCATATTTATAGGTAGGATAAAACTGTTTTACCATGCCTTTGGTGAACGGTGTACTTCCGGTAACTATAATTAGTATTTAAGGACACAGCTGGGTGCCACCAACTGCGCAAACGACATGTACTTAGTACTGAAATAGTACCTGATGTTAAACGTAGAGATCTTGTTTCATTAATTATTCATGTATAAGAGGTCGAACATCGCGAACACTTCTGCGATAACAAGTAGAAGCAATGGAACAGCATAGCGACTACGTATGAGTAAGTTGCTTCTTCTACATTAATTAAGTATATAAGATATTCATAATCGCTCCTGGTTTACTTTCGGGTATACGAGGGATTGCCGCACGAAAAATAATAGGGTAGCAACCTTGTCTATGAAATACTAACTTTTAAACTTTCGCGTTCCTTCATGGAACATAATGTTAACGGGAATTAGCGCTTGGGAAAGTCAGCATATTAAATGGTGCCTAATCCAATTGTTTCGCAACTCATAAACATGCGTATACTTATACCATGATCGCGTTAATTGCCGTTGACATTAACGATCGACTTACAAATTATTTTAAATGGGCATTAGGATGGCAGAATTTGTATACAAAAAGGTACCGTGTCGCACGGTCGCACACATACGCACTGGACCGAGATTCTGATAATTTTATGTCATGTTATGTCCTCAGTGGAGAAGGGCCAGCTGCATCTTATGAATGGCCATCCTCAGGTACCTCAAGCCGCTGAAGCTTCTGGATGTGCGTTGACCCTTTTGACGGTGAGCCTTACAACAACTAGTCCATTGCAGTCCACTGCTGGACTAGGCCTCTCCCAATGTTAGGAGACTTTGGCCTACTGTTTCCACGCTGGCCAAACGGGTTGGTACAGGGTTTTATTTCAAGTTTTCCTTCTCTCGCAGTGTTATCATCTGCGTATTGTTCCGTTAGTCGCCTCTTACGACACCTTCGGATGAGATGGGGCGGTGATTCTTGTATTCTTTCTCCGTCACCACATTGACGATGAGCTTTCCCAAGCCAGAATTGACCACTGGAGAGCGCAGGGCCCGCCTCTGAACCCTTTCCCACTTTTGGAGAATCCTGTGAGATATCCTCCTAGATATGATCTGCCTCAACTCAGACGAAAATCCTTGAACAGACTTCGGACACAAGTCAGTCGAAGCAAAGAAAACTGGGCTTAGTATGGGTTCTCAGGTTGTGTGGCGATGTGAATTTCGAGTTATTCCACAGACAATGGCCCACCTGTTAACGTGTGCTTAATCAAATCAAATCAAATCAAAATTTATTTTATAATCGTTGTACAGTATTTTACATGGTTCTTAATCTATCGTGCGTTATTACATTGTGCATGGGTAGGTATATTAGGTATATATAGTATATGTTTGTGCAGTTAATTGTCTTTACTTAGAGATATTTATCTAAGCTAGCATCTAAGCTCTATACATAACGGAAACAAATACAAATGTGCACCGTAGGATCTCATGTGCGCCTCAGAGAACGCCATCCAGGTGGCATCACACTGGTAGAATACATTTTGAAAGTTAAGGTGCCATCGCCACGATAGAAGAAGAATGCCCCTTTTCATTTTTTGGAGGTGATTGAACGTCAGGACTTCTTGAGCTGATCTACTTTGTAATAATAATGTTATGTTCAAAACGTTTGGCTCGATTGTGCGACTACTCCTATCCTACGTACCATAACATGATTAAATAATAACGCTTATGACCATACCCTAGAACAATGTTCACGCCAAATTTCAAACAGACATAAAATTCTATAAATCACATTTTCGACATCATTATTGCTCCTACTTATAAAAAACTCGCTTTTCCTTTTTGAAAAAATATTCCCTGACAATCATCAATAAAATACTTAAAGAGTTCCTATTTACATTACACCAATCGTTTGCATAATTACAACCTTTATTGAATGAAATTAAATTGAATTTTCAAACACTTGTCAAAATAAAACGTCATCAAAAGAATAAAATTTAAATTTCGAACTCACACACACACAAACCGAATTGATATCAATACGGTTTGTGTGTGACTACTTCGAAGTAAATCACCCACTAAATAAATTACTATCCCTTTTTAACCCCGTTAGAGGGTGAAATTCTATATAATAAGTAATACGTTTTCCATCAATTCAGTACAAAATAGTTAATGCAAAATTTGAATTAGATTGGACCAAGGAATCACCTTGTCCCGTACAAAATACTCGATAGTTTTTGTCAAACAAAACTTGTTACTACTCTAATGCTTTTCATATTTATACAGGGTGACTTTGTACTCATCACTCCCTTTTAAAACATTGTCTCAACTTACTTTCTGGCTCTGTAGAACCACTTACTTTTGATAGTTTAGTTTACGATCTGCCACTTTTGACACTGACTGTTTGTACGTGTAGTTTTACGTTCACCAATAAAAATAAAATATTATCATGATTTGTTCGTATAATGTACAACTTTCTACAATTTATGTACTACGAACATATGTTAAATGATTCTATTCTATACTTCTATATCTATACTCTAATACTATAATCTATATTAGTATTTTTTTTTTGTTTATTTATCACCTTAAAAACATCATATATACATAATTATTTACAGTGCATTTAGAAACCACTGAGGTTTGTAGTAAATGCAACGAGTAATTTTTCAATAAGTAATACAGGTTACAAAAAATATAAGAAATTAATGTAGGTAGCTTAATATTATAACATAGGTGTACCGGCGAGAATGGCGACACGTACCTACTCACGGCTAAGCAAACATCCTTATTGAAATGGTATATGTTTACAAAAATCCAAAAAAGAATCGCTTCAATACATGTTTAATATATTTTTTATTTAATTTTTCCTTTACAATATTTGAGGGTAGTTTATTAATTAAGCGCGGTACGATGTATTGCGTTGTTCTCTCACTGAATACGTTAGCAGCGCGTGCGGTTTGTAACCGGTTCTGTGAGACTGCTCTTGTGCATACATGATGTTCCACTTTATCACCAAAAAAATTATTTAAAGTAGTTTTCTTTTAACAAACTGTATTTTATTTTTAAATGAATGGGTAATACTTTACAGTGTTTAAAAAGACCCAGATCATCATTGCTATATTCTAACTTAATTTGCGGCGATATTACTGTCTTTAATATTTTCAGTTGCAGATTATATATTTTATTTATGTGTGTTTTATAGGTCCGTCCATAGCTGGTGAGTCCATACAAAATATGAGACTCGGCTAGAGAGTTATAAAGTAGTATTTTCACATGATAGGGGATACGACGATTTAAGATTTTAATATTTGCCAGAAAGCTTCTCAGCTTATCACATACTTTATCGATATGGAGTTTCCAGTTCAATTTATCATCAATGATGAGTCCCAGATATGTATGAGAGGTAACACGTTCAATGGTTGGACAGCAACAGCCGTCACTATTAAAATTATGTAGGTATGAGTGATTAACACGTTCAATGGTTGGACAGCAACAGCCGTCACTATTAAAATTATGTAGGTATGAGGGATCGTGAGCTATTATCTGATTGTTGGCTGTTGAGGACTTTAAGTAAGGTGACCTGATATGTAACAGTTTGGTTTTGTTTGCGTTAAGGACAAGCCCTGCATCATGACACCATTTACAGAGGGTATAAAAATCTGCCTGCAGGTACTCGTACGCTTTATCTAAGTTCCGTTTACTAACTAGTAAGAAGTATAGAAGGTGGTAGAGATTTGACGGCACAAATTAGTCACAAATTTCGACCGGGTTGGTACCACCGTGCAATATTGCGAAAAAACCTTCATAGTAATTCAATTTCGGTTGGATTGCGTTCAGGGATCTGCAAATGCATAGCCGGGCAGAGGTGATGGTGGTCGCAGCACTAGTGGGACCAATGGGTCTTGGCGTAGTCTAGTGAGGATGGTGCGGGGCGACGCGCCGGTCAGGGAGACCCGTAGAAACGGTGGTGCCGTTGGCCGCCCGCGGTATACGTGTAGTACAGAGGCCCAACTGGGACTAACCACCCTGGAAGGCTGCCTCACCAGACCGCGCATAATCCCGGTATGGCTCGTCGTGCCGGTTGGTGAACGGAAGTGGGGGCCCGGCGACCATATTCGGAGGGAGCCGACACGCCGTACGGAAGGGCCCCCGTACGGCGTGTCGGCTCACGCCATGCCTCATAATCATAGACAAAACCAATATCCCGCACTTTGTCACGCGGTGCTGCGACGACAATCACCTCTTTTTTCACGCCCTTTTCTCCTTTTCATCATGGCAGCGCATTTAAGAGTATTGGGCAACACAGCGGCTCTTCAAACTCCCTCAAGCTCGCTATTTGAGGTGGAGTCCACTAACATCTGTGGACTCGATGCGAACCTCAACGCCGTCCACCAACACCTTGAGACGGCGAAATCAGATAGGCTCTTTCTCACGGAGACACAAATAGGTCGCCCTGATAACATGACCTACTTGCTTTACCCCGGCTATGTTATCGAGCATAATTTCCCTGCAAAAGCCGGGGTGTGCGTGTTTTTTAGGGCGGATGTTTGTTGCCGCCGTTTGCGCTGCCTGGAGGACCCATCCTTTTCAACCCTATGGGTACACGTAGACCATGGCTCTACAAGTCAGATCTATGTGTGCCTCTACCGTACCCATACAGGAGATGCTGAGACAACTCGACTCTTTGAATATCTGAGTCAGGCGGCAGATGATGCGCAGGAACGGTTTCCGAACGCCGAAGTGGTATTTTTGGGGGACTTTAACGCCCACCACGATACCTGGTTGGGCTCCGCCAAAACAGACCATGCCGGTAGAGCCGCCCATGTATTTGCTCTGGCGCATGGCCTGACCCAATTGGTACACGAGGTCACTAGAATACCAAGAAGGTCGGGCCTAGCACCCTCTCTGCTAGACCTTATCTGCTGACGAGTCACCCAGACCTGTACAGTGTTTCGGTACAAGCCGCTTTAGGCAATTCCGACCACTGTCTGGTCTGCTCCAAGGTGCCAATTATAGCACCCTCACGACCCGCGCAGGGGAAGCGGCGTCTCTGGCACTACTCGTCAGCAGATTGGGATGGGCTGCGAAACTATTTTGCGTCCATCCCGTGGGTTGAGCGCTGCTTTGAAGGTAAGAAACCCTCAGATTGTGCTACTGCTGTTGCCGATGAGATCGATCTGGGTATGGAATACTATATCCCGTACACTGATGTCACCGGTGCCCGAGGAATGCGCCCTTGGTTCGGGCGCAAATGTGCGAGGGCTTTTGATCGAAAGCAGTCCACGTATCGCGCTTGGGTAAGGGCGCATGCCACGCACGATCCCAATGTGGGCCACTTCAAGGCGGCGTGCAACAGAGCCACAAAGGTCTGCAAGAAGGCTTACGTCAGAGCGGATGCCCTGCGCATTGCACGGCTTGGTCAAGAGCTAGTGGCACATCCCACGGGTAGCCGTGGATACTGGCGACTGGCCAAAGCCGTGCAAGCCAACTTCTGTCAGCCTTCGCTGCCACCGCTGCGGGCTGATGGATGGGTCCCTGGCCCATGGACCGCAAGAGAAAGCCAATATGCTAGTAAATCTCTTTGCAGCCAATTCCCGAGTCGATGATTGCGGTATACAGCCGCCGACACTACCCAATGGTGACCACGTAATGCCTGAAATACGTATCAGGCAATGCGATGTCCGTGCGGTACTTCAATCACTCGATGTCCGGAAAGCCAGTGGCCCGAATGGTATTCCAGCTGTGGTTTTATAAAAATGTGCAGCGGAGTTGTCTCCAATGCTTACGCGGCTGTACCGACTGTCCTACAGCTCGGGTACAGTGCCTTCGGCTTGGAAAGAGGCGAATGAACAGCCGATCCCCAAGAAGGGGGATCGCTAATAGCCAGCCAACTCTCGACCCATAGCCGTCACCTTAGTGCTGTGCAAGGTCTTCGAGCACATCATTAACAAACAGCTCATGCGTCACCTAGAGGATCACTCCTTAATTAATGACCGGCAATATGGCTTCAGGCCGAAACGGTCAACGGGTGATCTTCTAGCATACGTTACCCATCTTTGGGGTGAGGCTATGGACAAGCACGGCGAGTCACTGGCAATTAGTCTTGATATCGTCAAAGCTTTCGATAGAGTCTAGCACAAATCGCTTCTCTCCAAGCTACCAGCCTTTGGTCTGCCTCCTAGACTGTGCAACTGGATTGCTAGTTTCCTGCGGGAGCGCCGTATCCACGTCCTCTATGATGGACGGGCTTCGGAGTTCTTGCAGATAAATGCTGGCGTACCGCAGGGGTCTGTATTGTCTCCCGCTCTCTTTCTTCTGCATATCAACGACATGCTGTCCACCGGCAGCATACATTGCTATGCAGACGATAGCACCTTACACGGGAGTTATCACGGACAATCTGCGGTCAAACAGTCTGATATCGTGGAAAAAAGACAGCTTCTTGTCACTGAACTGGACCGAATCTTGAATCACATTTCTCAATGGGGCTCTGAGAACATGGTCGAGTTCAATGCCAAGAAGACGCAGGCTTGTGCGTTCACAGCAAAGGTATCTTCTTTCCTTCCCCTTCCCACTCTTCAGAGCACGTCACTGCCACTGCAGGACAATCTCAATATCCTAGGTATGGATATTCGCTGCAAACTGAATTACATCGAGAGCATCATCAAAACAGCCTCGCGGAAACTCGGACTCCTGAACAAAGTGAGACGTTTTTTTCACGCCGGAGTCTTCTCTATAAGACACAAATTCGCTCCTGCTTGGAATACTGCTCGCATCTCTGGGTTGGCTACGCGAAATACCTACTAGATGCTCTCGACAGGTTGCAGCGACGCGCGGTCCGAATTATTGGGAACCCTGAGGTCACGAACACCCTCGAGCCTTTGCAGATATTGCTTCCTTGGCTGTATTTTACCGTCTCTACCATCATCTGGCAAAATTTCAATTTTCCAGCTTTCACGGTTCATGAAATACGGCCTGGTGACAGACATACATACAGCGAAGTCTCAGTAATAGGATTCCGTTTTTACCCTTTGTCTACGGAACCCTAAATAGTTTAAAACATTTTCAAAGAATTTATCTACAACATACAATACTGTCGTTATCATGGACTAATAATTTGTAAGTATTGTATTAGTCGATCGACTTCTAGCGAGAACAGTCGTGTCCCCATATACACACTTGCGCAAAACCGGGCAAGTATCAAAGTGTCGACGCGTGTCCTATTCTAACGCGTTTTGTCGACATAGTCTCCACCATAACCTACATTCCACGATAAGTAAATCATGTGTAGCTGTGAAAATAAATGTTGAGTTATAGTTCTTAAATCTATATCTAAAATGTAAAGCCATTTATTTTCTTAAAATAATAATATGTACTTAGTGGCAAATATGAAATTTCCTTTTTAAGAAAATAAGGAAGCATTTATAATGCTTCATGTGAAAAATATTAATGTTACCAAATGACCACATGGTTTAAGTATCCGTCTGGCTATCTGCCAGGGGCCAGAACTGTATTCAAAGAACTTGGTAGGTACCTGACTACTGACTGTGTGTGATTATCCAAAAAAAATGACAAGCAATTTTATTTCATAAAGAAGAAAGTAATGTTGCAGCGTCATTGAATTCCATCTTTTTTCTTCTATCTTTGTAGGCAAGTTTACGCATAGTCATTTGTAATCCACTTTATTGTTACAATATCTTCATAATTACATGTTGTTATATAAGGCCGAAAAGGCAGAAAGTTTCACTTAGTCCGCGTGGTAGCGTTCTAAAATAAAAGCCTAACAACGTCAGCTATTTGCTGTAAAAATTCCATCAAAGTGGATCCACTCCGGAGCAATGAATTAATGAAAAAAAATAATTTAATGGCCATTATTTTAATATTACAAATATTCATTTCTATCTGTAGCAAGTGAAATAGTTTGTTTGTTTCACAATTAATTACAATTAACCACTTTAGTAAAATGGTATCTTTGTTACAGAAACATCTATTTACAAAATATTTAACCTTGGTTTTAAACACTTAAAAATGTTGACGCGCAAAAGGCAGAAAGTAATACAGCTAGCACCACCAGATGGAGGATGGGGATGGATGGTTTTACTAGGAGAAGTTCTTAACAATGTAAATCCTTGATATTTTTTATATAAGTGGATTCTTATCCAATTAAATCATATTATATATAATACTAGCTGTTAGCCGCGGCTCCTCCTGCGTGGATGTCAGTTATGGCAACAAAACATAGCCTATGCCCTTCCTCATGGTCAAAGCTATCCCTATTCCAAATTTCATCAAAATCTGTTTGGCAGTTTAGACGTGAAAGCGTAACATACAGAGAGACAGACAGTTACTTTCGCATTTATAATATTAGTATGAATCATATAAAAAATCTGATTTTTTATTTGTTCCATATATAACAGCAATAAATTCTTTTGTTTTATGTAGAAAAAAGATATTCTTTATAACGATACCTATTTATTTATTTTTGTAGATTGTCATCATATCAATGTTATCAGTTTTCGGTTTGCTCTATGGAGATGCATTGGAAGCTATGGGACATGGAACACAAGGTGCAGCTCTAGTTCTAAACACAATATACTTTATTTCAATTTTCACTGGACCTGTAGTCGGTGCTATAATAAAATTAACATCGCCAAGAGCGGTAGCAGTGACGGGAGCGTGTATTTGTACTGTCGGCATATTTTTCAGTGGATTTTCTACGAATATTTGGCATCTGGTTATTACTTATGGTATTATGTTGGGTAAGTATTTAAATATATTATACTTACAACTACTTAAATACACTGGTTGTCTGGAAGAGATCGCTGATCCTATGTTTGGTGTGCAATAAAGAGTATTTACCTTTATTATCTTATCTTATATACCTACTGTACTTATGATACTATATGTACTATCTTGTTCTTGTCAGTAAATACTGAATGAATTATTTATTTAATTTACTCTCCAAAGAACAGGTAATACTTTCTCTTTTCCTAATGCGCGTAAAGTTATCGAAGTATGTTATAACAAAGAAATTTTGCGTTTAATGGGGATTGTTTGTTTCAGGTTTGGGTATGGATTTAATTTTCATCTCATCATTTGTGGCTCTAAATAGCTATTTTGACCTGAAAAAAACCAGAGCTGTTGGATTTGCTTTAGTTGGTATAAGTATAGGACAAACCTTAATGCCTCATTTAGTAAGGTATCTATTAGAAAATTATGGATATCGTGGCACATGCATGATTTTATCCTCTTTGAGTTTTAATGGAGTAAGTATTCGAATTATATCACACTTTATTTAGCACGTTAACTAGGAGCTGGCGTGTGGGATGACACTTCGATGGTGAGCTAGTATCCTTCCTTTTCACTCACTACGCTCTGCTATCCTACACTATTAGCGATGCATTGCAAATTGTGTAGAGTATTATAGGTATTTAAACTATCATGGTCACTCTCATCAGTATCAAAATAATCGGAATATTTACCATGTTGCATTGTTTCGAGTTTCCGATATTTCGACGCTGTTGCAAGCAACATGGTAAATATCCCGATTATTTTGATACTGATGTGAGTGACCATGATAGTTTAAATACCTTTTCACGTAAAACCCTGTCTTCAATGCACATCTTGCGGTTCATCACATCTTTGGAACAATATTAGAGACAGTTTTATAGGTTTAACTTTAGTCATTCTTTAGCTAACTGGTTAAGAAGCATATACAGGGTGGAAAAATTCATTTAATTTAACATGTTTTTAGAGATATTTGAAACTTATGATGTACACTATCGATTGATGCCATAAAAACACAGGATGTTTTTTTCGAACTTTAGTCTTTTTTACCAGATGTGGCAAGCGAGCTTTAGAAAACCTTTTAATGCAGTTATATTTCTTTTTAAAAATAAAGGAATATCTCCTTCAAGTAAAATGAGCCAACTTAAGGTTTTAAGGTAGTTTCTCTCCAGGGTCCGATATATTTTTCCACCCTGTATATACAAATATAACTACGAATACAGTCAGATACTTCCTAATTCTTCGTGTAGAAAAATAATTCTAACATCTATCTTTAATATTTTAGGTAGCAGGATGCCTGCTATTACAACCCGTGGAACAACATATGAAACAAATTAAGAGAGAAGAGGTGGTAATTGAGACACAAATACAATTATTCGGTAATAAACAAAATGATAACACTGTGGATGAAATCTCCAAATTAATAGAACTTAATACAAATGAAAATGGAACTGTCCCAGATGATACACTCTTAGTAAAAGAATATACTGACAAAGTGTCTAAACCAGAGACAAATAATTCAAACAGAAGTAAGCATAGTAGTTGAATTCATTGTACGTAAGTCTGTCCCATTACGGTCATGACTCTTTAAGAATTTTTAAATGGTGCTAGAGCTCTATTTATAAGCATCATACGACCCTCCTACCTCTTAATATACATACTCTTCTTAACAATATAATTAATTCATTCCTTTTTGCACATTTTTCTTATTTATTTCCTTTTATCTTCTCCATTTTCTTTCTTTCGCTTTCTTATTTACTCTCTACTTTTCTTTTTCATCTTATTAAGTTAGATATATATCCAGTAATTAATTCATTGGTTTTTTAAAGGTAACAATAGTTCTACTGTTCAAATTTTACAGAAAACACTGCGGTTAACGATGTATCAGATAAGAAGTCAAGTTTGTTATGGTCACTCTACGATTTATTTGGTATTACCCTTTTGTGTAATATAAGATTTATTAATATTTTAATGGGTTTAGCATTATCCATCACATCTGTGTTGAATTGCAGTATGTTGTATCCATTCTTTTTGGAGGTAATTATTTCTAGAAACCTTGGTATTACCTATAATAAGTATATGAGTCTAATTATGTTGACTACAAATAAGCTACAAGTTAAGTGCATAAGTGATAACAGCATTTAATAAAGCGAAAACTTCTTTTGAAGTGAAAAGTTTTTGAGTGTACAAAAGCATGGAATTTGCGTCTAATCACCGATCGTCACGTCCTGTTCCATCACGACGATACCACTCACAAGTTACTTAGTTTTTGATAAATTGTGACAATTCACATGTGACACCTAAATTGAATTGAAAACTTCTTTAGGCGCATTGAGCACTTTTTGAGTGAACAAAAGGTACGTACGGTAGACCCCAAAGAGTTTTTTTAAATACCACTTAAGTGGCAGACACGCACACGGCCCACCTGATGGACAGTGGTTACCGTGGCCTATGGACGTTTGTAACACCAGAGGAGTTACAGTCGCGCTGCCAACCCTGTAAGTACAGAGTTTCTGTGCCGTCAGCAGAAGACAAAGCAGGACAGGCCTTTAGTCTTCCACTGACAGCACAAATTCTCCAGTGAGCTCTGGCTACCCTACTCACCGCTGGGAACACAATACGAAGTTATTATAGCCAGCGTATTCTGTAGGGCGGAGGTACTTCCCCAGTCGGACTGCTCAATCGGGCGGAAATACCACCGGAGCCGGTGGAGGAGGTTATGTCGGACTCGAACCGACTAAAACGCACGCCGCCTGTGGGTCGTTTTGGTTGCCGAAGGTGAGGTTGACAGGCATATTCCTCGCACCCCAGCCGACCAAACAGGTCTTATAACAGGTCTTATAAACCTGCTATGGTATACCAGTATTTATGGAGTGGTAGCGACGCTTTTAGGCACGTCCTATGTTCTCGCTCCAAGTTAATTCCCGCGATAAATGGTTTTTTTTTTTGTTTTCAGAAAGAAGCATTACTGAATAAGCAACAAACTGCTTATTGTATGTCAGCCGTAGCAATTGGAGATGTAATGGGCTGCTTTATTGTGCCATTTTTTCAAGACAAATACAAAATAAAAGCCAGATGGATTCTTGTAATGACATGTATTTGGTTGATTATTAGCAGGCAGAGTGAGTACGCTAATGGCTATAAATGACAGTATAGTACTGTCACTCATTTCGCTTTGCTTTGCTAATATGTCCATGCCAAAAATATTAGCCAGTTGAGTTGAATTATTCGGAACATATAACAACAACAAATTAGAGTCACTGGATCACAGTTTAAGCTGAGTTGCATGATGCAATCGGAGTTGACACTCGGATCATTGAAAACACGTCCAAATTTTACCAAATCCTATAAAGTTCCTATTATTAAGTGGTTAGCTCAGTGTTTAAAATACTCCATAAGATTTTTTTCTCCTAAGTAGGTCATCATCATCATCATTATCTGAGCCTTTTCCCAACTCAGTCGTCTTTCTAGTATAAGATGCGGTTGAACTTCGATATTTCCCGTGAAGCGACTGCCATCTGACCTCCATTATGAGAATGTGTTAGGCAGATATTTGTTAAATCTACTAACATAACATAACATAAACTCATGTCTATATCCCCGAAGGACTAGGACTGGCCTAGGTTTATGTTTAGGTCCCAATGTAATAGGTGGCGAGCCTATTGCCATTAACCGGGCACTTATAAACCTGCGATAAATGCACACATAACTTCGAAAAGCATCGAAAAGTCATTGGTGTGTGCCATGGTAAACCTGTGTTGTTGTGGCTAAGCTCCGTAAATAAAGATTAAAAAGAAAAATCCGACACCTCGTCTCAGCAGTTCATTACCTATACAACTAGGCTACCGCGGTTCTTCTACTATGTGGTTAATCTACTAAATCTATTAAAACGTCCATTGGTATAGACGTTTTAATAAATTCATAATATTATACTACGCTTGCATTGTTCAGCCGCTAGAGTGATTGCACAACAAACATCTGAAGCTCTTCACAAACTTTCACATTTATAATGTTAGTAAGAGTAAGATCGAGCACCATTATTTTTTATTAGTATTATTATTTAATAATATTGTTTGTTCATTATTAATATTATTTACCATTACAACAAAGCTATAGGATGCGACACTGAATTAGAATTAATTTCACACATGCTTCCTTTTCAGTTTTGGCGTATCAGACCAACCCGGAAATTTTAATCGCCATTTCCGTCCTTTATGGTTTTGGTAAAAGTATGATTTTCGTTCAGAAAAATCTAGTCATATCGGAAAACTGTGAGCTAGCCGATGTGCCCGCTGCAGTTGGCTTGGCAAAGTTCACAACAGGCATTATTTCGCTTCCTCTAGGGTACTTCCTTGGATGGATCAGGGATTATACGGGCAGCTATTCCATTTGCCTTACGGCACAAAATATTCTGTTAGTCGTGCTGTTATTAACATGGATACCTGAAATGTTGTATATTTCTATGAAAGAAAAAAAAACAGCGAAATAATATCCTTTAGAAAATATTGTTATAAACTCGCTCGTTGGTGTGGTTTCGGGCTGCGTGTCCTGTTCCTGTGCTTTTCTTTTATACAAACCTTGCCCTGATAATGATGAATATAAAATAATTATCCAATTGGTGCGGCTGAATAAAAATGAATAAGAAAAGAGAATAAAACAAAAAAGATCGTACGACAGATCACATCGTAGGACCGATTCAATTTTATTATTATTTTATACAGTAAGTTCAAAATGAACAGTCATAAATTTTATTATAGTGTTTTATATTATACCGTTTTGGCCGCGACTTCGTTCGTGTTAAGTTCGAAGTTCATTAAGCTATGTTCACTTCGTTACTTCTTTTATTCTTTCTTAACACTTAGTTTCGAGTTAGAAGCTAAGTGTTAAGAAAGATTGTGAAGAAAAGTTTTTACGAGTGACTGACTAATAACTTTAAGCAGGACTAAACTACCGAGAATTACGAAATTAGAGTTAGATTAGAGGGATGGGATCGTATTCTTTACATAGACTCAAATCGTTAAGATTTCAGAGTCATCTATTGAGAATCCTCAGGTTACTAACACAGAATCTCTACAATCTACAGATATGCAGGGACGGTACCTCTGAGTGTGCATTTTATCACTACCACACCACCACCGTGAGTGCTTTAATGAGATGCTTCAATTAATCCCTCCCTCTTCCCTTCCAACCAGAAAACCTGCCACACCGCCATCAACCACTCACATACAATGAGTACCACGACGGAATTCTGAGTGCCTTTAGTCGGCTCCTTTCGGATATAACCTCATCAACCTGTGGGGTTTAACACGAATAAAAAACTGGGGTCCAGTTACAAGTACTTGACGTCAGTATCAGAATAAACGGGATATTTACCATGTTTCATTATTTTGAGTTTCCGATATTTCGGCGCTGTTGCAAGCACCATGATCACGGAGGAACTGGAGTAGTGGCGGTGAACAAAGAAAAAGTTTTTTCTTAGGAGTAATTATATCGATCTACCTCTTTCGAGTTCTTTTACTACGCGTATCTGCACTACTATTGGTTTCACTCTCACTACAAACTCGAACCCGATCTCGATCACGTTCACGACATACGATGCTCACTGTATCCACTCGCGATTTTGTTTTAGCTTATTCCCGGTTGTTTTTGCAAAGACGGACCACTGGATGCCAGACGTTCGGCAGTTGAAACCCATCCTCACGATTGAAATTTTTATACTTTTTTATTTCAGTTGCTTCCCGAACCAGTCTTGGTATATAGTGGCGTTCTGTCGAAAGCATCTGAGGGTTATGTAGCTCGATCCCGTGGTTCGTACCGGACTCCAATAAATGTTGAGCGAATGCAGATTTATGCGGTTCATTGTTTTTGACTGCCCTGATGTGTTCCTTGATTCGGCATGTAACCGTTCTTTTTGTTTGTCCTATATAAGAACTGCCACAGTTACAGTCAATCTTGTACACTCCCGGTCTGTCTCCGTTCTCTGCGATTTTTTCATTTTCATTCATTCGGAACATTTCGAAGCCATAGCCATACCCACCGCCCCAAGCATCAAAATCTGGAAACGGTATGTTGATGACATTTTCTGTATACTGGAGGGGAGTGAGAATGTTGTACAACAATACGTGGCCCAGTTCAACAACATCCATGGAAAAATGAGCTTTACATACGAAATGGAAAAGGAAAGAACCCTTGCCTTCCTTGACGTGAGGATCGGTGTTCGTGAGGATGGGTCGTGTAGCCACTCCGTGTACAGGAAACCCACTCACACTGACCGCTACCTGCATGCCGACTCACATCATCATCCGCGCCATCTGAATTCGGTAGTGACGTCGCTTACTGACCGCGCATATAGTTTATGTGACGAGGAACATTTACAGGAAGAATTGAAGCACATAGGCGGCGTTCTACAAAAGAATGGATACAATGGACGGATAAGACCACCCAGACTCACCACAAATAAACCCCGGAACTATAAGGTGGAAAGACAGCCAGCCTTTTTACCCTACATCAAAGGAGTGACAGATAAGATCGCTAACATCCTGAAGAAGGTATCTGTCAAAACTATTTTCACTCCTTTTAAAAAGCTGTCGCAATGCCTGCGCTCACCCAAAGATGGCTCCCCATTGGACAGACCGGGAGTGTTGACTGTAGCTGTGGCAGTTCTTATATAGGACAAACAAAAAGAACGGTTACATGCCGAATCAGGGAACACATCAGGGCAGTCAAAAACAATGAACCGCATAAATCTGCAATCGCTCAACATTTATTGGAGTCCGGTACGAACCACTGGATCGAGCTACATAACCCTCAGATGCTTTCGACAGAACGCCACTATATACCAAGACTGGTTCGGGAAGCAATTGAAATAAAAAAGTATAAAAATTTCAATCGTGAGGATGGGTTTCAACTGCCGAACGTCTGGCATCCAGTGGTCCGTCTTTGCAAAAACAACCGGGAACAAGCTAAAACAAAATCGCGAGTGGATACAGTGAGCATCGTATGTCGTGAACGTGATCGAGATCGGGTTCGAGTTTGTAGTGAGAGTGAAACCAATAGTAGTGCAGATACGCGTAGTAAAAGAACTCGAAAGAGGGTATATCGATATAATTACTCCTAAGAAAAAACTTTTTCTTTGTTCACCGCCACTACTCCAGTCCCTCCGTGATCATGGTGCTTGCAACAGCGCCGAAATATCGGAAACTCAAAATAATGAAACATGGTAAATATCCCGTTTATTCTGATACTGATGTCAGTGACCATGATAGTTTAAATACCTATAAAGTACTTGACGGATTAAATTTATAAAAAAAATATAGTATATTGATCCCCTACAAGTTGAATGAGAAAATATAAAAGAAAACTTTAAAACGTGTGAACACATGGTGCAACTTTAATGGAAACGCCAATGCCTCGTTTCCATTTTTTGTGGATAATTTTTCGCCTCGCCTCGCCTGATGGCTAGCTGAAAGCAAAGTCGCAGAAAAGAGGATTACCATTACATGCATATACCATGTTACAATGGTGACACTCAGTTTGGCGGCCTCATCATATATTATGCTATTTCACGTCCCTCTTAAAGAACCTGGGGCAGAAGGAAGGAGGAAACACGTGAGCTGGTAATGAATTCCAGGCCTTAATGGTGCTACAAAGGAAAGAGTCTGCAAACCGATTGGTTTTACTGCACCATGTGCAGGTGACATCTAAGCCCTGCACGTGTTGTCCTGTGTAGGTAAGGGGAGGGTGGGACTAATTGGAAGAGCTCATCAGAACATTCACCATGGCACAGACGGTGGGTCACATGGATTGAAGTTCTCAGACTCAACACTTCTCGGGTTAATTTTTTTCGCCTCGGAACTGCAAAAATTCGTAAAGATCTACCTTGTAATAATAATGTTATGTTCAGTACGTTTAGATCGATTTTGACTACTCCCATCGCATCAATAATTAGTGTTGCCGAAAGTCTATAGTGTTACAATCGATAATTTTAATTTTAAAAAGCTATAATATCGATTTGACTATCAATAATGTCTAATCGATTACATCGATTTTATTGGTAGTACCAATATTTTCGATACCTCAGAACTAGTCAACACTATAGATTGTGTGCGATACTGTCGATAGTTTTGTTTAGCGTAGAATAAACTATCGATACTATCGATATTATCGATAGTATTGTTGCTCGTAGATTAAAAGCGATCGATAGTATTGATAAGATCGATAGTGTTGATAACACTATCGATCTTATCAATACTATCGGTTGTTTTATAATTTACAATACTGTCAATAGACTATGGATAGTATCGATAGTTTTTTTTTACGATCAACAATACTATCGACATTATCCATAGTTTATTCTTCGCGAGCAACAAAACTATCGATAGTGTTATTCGAGAGTGTTGCTACCGATAGTATCAAACCTACCGATAAAATTTAAGGTCTTATCGAGAGTTTCGTGATTTGTCGACTATCTATCGATCGACAACATACCTATAATAAAGTGATTATATAGGTAAACTAATGCTTGTGACAATGTTCATGCCCAGCTGAATCTATGCATCTGTTTTCAAGCTATTTACGAACATCGAAACAAAAAGTGCTAAATATATTTAAAATTCTAAATTTCACATTTTCGGCATCAGTTTTATTTCTTTTTTCATTTTATCAGCTCCTAGAAAGATCTTATTTATTTCCTTTTTTGGAAATGTATCCAATGACAATCATCATCGCCCCTTAAGGGAGAAATCTCAATAAAATAAGCTACACTTTTTCCATCAATTCTGTTCTAAACATTTTATGTAAAATTTGAAGTAGATTGGACCAAGGAATTACGTTGTCCCATACAAACTTAGCCCCCCTTATTCACTCCATTGGGGGTAGTATATTATACAAAGAACTCACCATCTTAGTTTCAGGTCACTACGATCAGCGGTTTAGGTGTGTAGTGTGTGGTGATATTTTCAGTCATTCAGGACAAAGTATTTTATATAGATAGTTAGGTAGGTATATAAATATAAATTTTATAGAAATAGTTTATCTACTATAAATAAAATTATATGTATGTAGAATTACCTAACTAGCGAAGAGGTCTTGGATCCAAATCATCACACTACCGAAGTGAATTGAGTGGGTTCAATACAAGCATATCCTTAACCCTCTAAAGAATGATTTATTAGGGGAATATATTATTCCGTAAATGTAATTTCCGTATAAATTAAGTGAAAAAAAGTTCAAATAAAAAATTACAAGGATTGTTCAAATAATAAAATGATGTAATTATGATACTACTATATACTAGTTTATATTCACAAAAAATTTAGGTTTACATCAATTATCAATATTATTTTCAGCAGCTAGCTGTATAAAAATAGATATATTACGTAAGATCAGTTTTTGATCTTAAGTAATTCAATATTTCATTAGCTCGGTAGTATAAAAATAATTTCTGACACCATTTAATGTAAGACTCTGGTTTACGATCTCCTCTTTATTAGTATTCAATATCCATCTGTCTACAGTACCAACAGCCTCCAAGTAGGTATATATCTTGATTTACGGTTTGCAAACAATCATTAATATTTTATTACCTACTCTTCCGTAGGTATTGCCCAAATATGGACTTTTATATTATAACATTCAGCAATTATATCAATATTTACTTATATCCCACTGGTTAATTCATAACGAGATCTATATAAAAAAGATCGAGCACAGCATCATCAAAGCATCTTTTTTATTAAATTAAATATTCACCTTTCCTAGTAGTAAGCTGAAGGCAAAGACTCAGGAAAGAGACTCGTCATTACAGAGACCAAAAATATTACAATGGTGACCGTCAGCTTGACGTCATCAGCAGACTTATTGACTCTGTAGCGTAGCGGTAGAACGTTCGATTGCTACGCAAGGGGGTGCAGGTTCGAATATGTATATTTGCATGTTACCATTTGTCTACGACACATTCACTCATCGTCATTAATTGTTACTTACGTTAATTTTTAACGCATTCATTCATTCCATTCAAGATTCATGGCGATCACTTGTAGATTGTTTAAGTTGAAATATTATTCATTACAAATTAATAAGTTACACTATTTGTTTCTTTCATATATAAAACTACATTGTTTTTAACCCTATTTGCATCGTTATAAACAAAACTGGCGACCGTGACAGGACCTGCATCAAATCGGAGCTAACAGCCTCTCAGTTGTTCTGCATCAAGGACACTTGAAGGGCGTCGTCGACACCGGACGATCTAAATTAATCTACAAGTAACGGGCCGTGTTGAGAATCCAAGATCACCGTGCCTGAAGTCCTACTACCTGGGTCGAGGAACGTTGCCTTCGTCAATACATTCTAAGAACTGCCGGGACCGCGGAAGTCCGATCGAGCAAGTCCACCTAACGAGTCCACCTAACTACGTGCTGCTGCCTACCATTGGATTGCAAGGGATTAGTTGGCTGCCTACTTAAAGTGAGCTCGTTCCAGTCTACTTATATACCCATTGTATTGTTATATCCTTCAATCTGTGCATTTAGCGGACTTAGTTTCTCAGGTCAGGTGAAATTCTTCCGTTTCGATTTGTGTCTATTTTGCCTTAATTAACCTTTAGAGGTCTAAATTTCAAGAGGATAAACCACGCACAAATTCGTCTAATAAATTTCACTTAATCAGATACCCGCCGCCATTATAAATTATTATTATATTATATATCTATGCACTTTGAACTTCTTAATAATTTCTTTGTTTATTCCAACCAAGCAATTTTAATTAAACTATCCCACTATTATCGATTCTTTACCACATTTATCACTAAATTGAGTCTTCAAATCTCTTATACAATTAATATTTATCGAGTTTCGAAGTAATAAACTAATAAACCGTCGCCGTCGTCGCTTCGTCATACGATTGATTAATTGTTGTTTCCAGTATACTAAGACGCACGGATTAACCTGTTTCAGAGATCGTGCGTTGTTATTTGTAACACGGCATCGCATGCGCATCGCTGTTACCTGACTGCCGGAGCGTCCCACCGGCCTATCTCACCATTGCATTGCAATCTACGTCGGCCGCGAGCATTAGCTGATCAACAAAGCGAGGAGCGTATCGTATGCTATATCTAAATATATCTATTTCATTATCTATTAACATCTGTTTGTGTTAGCTCATTACGAGTTTATTACAATGTCCGAGACTTCAAAGTTAAAGGAATTGATAATCAAACGCGGTTCTATTAGAGGGCGCGTTACGAAATTTAAGTTAAGTCTCGACAGTTTAGCTTTATTAGAATCCATTTCAGAACTAGAAGTACATAAGCTCGCATTGAAGTTATCCAAATTTGAGACATTATTCGGTGAATTTGACGAGGTACAGAATCTAATAGAAATTAATAACGAAGTGAACCAAAGTGGCGAATTAGTTACTAGGGATTTAATAGAAAACGATTTCTACCATTGTATTGCGACGGCCCAAAACTTTATTAAGAAATATTCTATAGTTGAGGATAATGAGAATAAATCTCAAAATAAATCTTCTATGGCTACGTGTCATCATAACGATCATAGTTGTAATACGTTGGGGTTTAAATTACCCGTGATTAAAATTCCAAACTTCGATGGTACATATTTTAAGTGGCTAGAATTTAAGGAAACATTTATCTCGTTCGTTCACAATAATAACAAGATCGAAAGCATTCATAAATATCACTACTTGCTATCTTATTTAGAGGGAGAAGCCGCTCGGGTGATTGCTAATTTGGAGGTTTCTCATAATAATTATTCCGAAGCATGGAAACTTTTATGCGAACGTTACGACAACAAGCGTCAATTGATAAATAACCACCTTAAATCTTTGTTCAATTTCAATTCTATTCAAGAAAGTGACAAGTCTTTGAGATACGTAATTGACCACGTCACTAAAAACCTTCGCGCACTTAATTCACTAGGGTTACCTACGGACAAATGGGACGTTTTAATTATATACATTATTGCTGGTAAATTAAGTTATAGTACTTATTTCAAATGGGAAGAACATATCAACAGTTTGAGTGACATACCTGCACTTAATGATTTCTTCAGTTTCCTTAAACGTCGCGCTGACGTATTGGAGACCGTTTACCGTCATAAACATGATACTCAAGAAAATAAACAAAAGCAATCATTTAGTAATCAGAACAAACATAACAGTTCTAAGTCTTTAGTGGCTGTGCCAAACGAAAGCAACACTTGTTCTCCTAAAACACAAGAATGTTTATTTTGTAAGAATGGCCATCGCCTGTATGAGTGTCCATCTTTCAAGTCTAGCTCATTAGAGGAGAAGATAGGATTTGTTTCGTCTAACAAATTATGTGAGAATTGTTTGAGATCCGGTCATGTAGTTAAACGTTGTCGCCTCTCAGCGACATGTCGTCATTGTAAGTTACGGCATAATTCTCTTCTTCATAAATCCGAACAAGAAAATTCTAATTCAGTTAATTCTGTTAGCATGTCCTCCACGTGTTCTCCTGAAGTACTTTTGTGTACTGCTCGAGTAAAGGTTACCAACCCTGCCACAAACGAAACTATGATAGTGCGAGCTTTGCTCGACAGCGGGAGTCAGTCAACAATTATTACACAGGCGTGAAGCGCCATCTAAACCTGATTCCTCAGCCATCAGACACTACCATAGTAGGTATTGGCAACACTAAGTTAAATATTAACACAGAACGCTGTATTCTACGCATTCATTCTGAGACAAGTTCCTTTAATGTGACAGTTTCATGTTTAATTTTGCCGCAAATTACCGGCAACTTACCTAAATCAAAATTTGATTTAAAACAATTAAATATTGAAGGATTTCAGTTAGCAGATCCCTCTTTAAATGAACCATCCCCAGTCAATATTTTGATCGGTGCTGACTTATTTTGGGATATTATTAGTGCCCAGCAGCATTCGTTAGGACAAGGTTTTCCTAAGCTTCAGGCGTCAAAGTTAGGATGGCTCGTTACGGGTTCATTGCCTTGTTTTAATAAAAACAAAACTGATTCAGTTATGTGTAATTTTGTCTCAAAAGACGCTTCTAGTAGCATACACGATGACTTGTCTAAGTTCTGGGAACTTGAGAACTTTCCTCAAAAAAGGCCCCCGAGTAGTGAAGAAAAATTGTGT
Source organism: Eilema griseolum (assembly GCA_963662185.1). NCBI lineage: Eukaryota > Metazoa > Arthropoda > Insecta > Lepidoptera > Erebidae > Eilema > Eilema griseolum. The sequence goes on along the minus strand of OY759230.1, from coordinate 19,927,152 downwards.
GAGCAACATTATCTCGCTAACACTACTCGCACTAGTAATGGTCAATTCTATGTAGGGTTGCCACTGCGTGATAGCATAGATTGTTTAGGCAATTCCTACAATTTAGCCAAAAAGAGGTTTTTCAATTTAGAGGCTCGTTTCCGAAGACAACCAGAATTAAAACAAATTTATTGTCAATTCATAAACGAATATGAAGCATTAGGTCACCTATCCGAATCGCCAGAGTCTAGACCATTAAATGCCTATTTCTTGCCCCACCACCCAGTGATACGGGAACAAAGCGAGTCGACTAAGCTACGCGTTGTGTTTGACGCCTCGGCTCGCACTCCTTCTGGTGTTTCTGTAAACAACTTACAAATGGTGGGACCAGTAGTGCAAGACCCATTGTTTAATATATTAATTCGTTTCAGACAACATAAGTATGTTCTGACAGGAGACATAGAAAAAATGTTTCGCTCAGTGCTTCTCAGAGAGTCTGATCGCAATCTTCAACTCATACTGTGGCGTGATAGTGAGGATAAGCCTTTAAGGACACTTCGTTTAAACACTGTTACTTACGGTTTCGCTAGTGCTTCCTTTCTTACTACCCGTTCTCTTTGGCAGGTAGGTGATGAATGTTCAGATCAGAACATCAAGACTATAATTCAAAGTGATCTATATTGTGATGATCTACTTACCGGTGCAAGCAGTGAGGAGGAGTTACGTCACATTCTTCTTTCAGTCTCTTCCGAGTTAGCAAAGGGATGTTTTCATCTGCGCAAATATCGGTCGAACTTACCCGAGTTACTCGCTGACTCCGTTGACCTAGAAAGTGGTAATCTCATGATCAGTAATGCAACTAGCACGCTAGGTATAGGTTGGACGCCGCTTTCTGATGAATTTCACTTTCAGCATAATGTTTCGGTATCTGAAAATATCACAAAGAGAATTATACTTTCCTCAACATTTAAAATATTCGATCCTCTTGGTCTTCTGTCTATTTTCACAATAAAACCTAAAATAATACTTCAGGAGTTATGGAGTCTTAAAATTGGCTGGGATGAACCTGTTCCTTCAGAAGTAAGGACTTCCTGGTTAAACTTTTCCAGTAAATCCTCATGCTTGTCTTCTTTAAAGATTCCTAGGTGTATTTTAATTGATAACGCATCTTATGTACAAATACATTGTTTCTGTGACGCTTCACAGCGGGCCTTCGGCAGCTGTATTTATCTGAGGTCTGTTTCTACTAGCGGTGTACAAGTCAGCCTGGTATGTGCAAAATCGCGGGTTGCACCTATCAAACCCACGACAATACCACGGCTCGAACTCTGCGCTGCTCTATTAGGAGCCCAGCTAACTGCTACGGTTTTAGCCGCATTACGTTGCCCTATTGAGCGTCAAGTGTATTGGACAGACTCTAAAGTTGTGTTAGGATGGCTCAACTCTAATAAAACCAAGACGTTTGTTGCTCATAGAGTAGCCACTATAAATGAGTTAACAAATCCTACAGACTGGCGTTATGTTCCCACTTCTGTCAACCCGGCCGACCTAGTCTCGCGTGGCGTTGATCCCGACCAGGTAAATCTGTCTATATGGTGGAACGGTCCATCGTTCCTGTTAGAATCCGAAGATTCCTGGCCCACCTGTAACGCGGTTTCTATAGAATTGCCAGAGCTGAAGACCCATCATACTTTAGGGGGAGAGGACGCATCTCCCATGCCAGACTTGTCTGTAGGTTTAGCAAAATATTCTCATTTAACTACTCTTATTCGGGTTCTAGCTAGAGTTTTAAGGTTCATCAATAATTGTAGGTCAGACAAAAAATCGAACAGATTGCGAGGTCCACTTCAAGTTTCCGAATTAGAAAACGCCCACAGCGTCGCTATAAAGTTAACCCAGAAAGATTCCTTTCCTATAGAATTAGAACAGCTAGGAAAAGATAAATCTTTAAATTCTAAAGCCGCACTCTCTTCTCTTAATCCATTTTTAGATGAAAATGGAATTTTAAGAGTCGGCGGGCGCATTGAGTCGTCTGGTTATCAGTATGACAAACGTTATCCAATTTTATTGCATGCAAGTCATTTTTTGACAAAATTAATCTTCAAGCAGGAGCACCTACGCTTGTTGCACGCCGGTCCTCAGCATCTCCTAGCATCTATAAGAGAACGCTATTGGCCTATAGGAGGCAGGGCTCTAGCTAGACGTGCAGCACGCGAATGCGTAATCTGTCGTCGTTTCAATGCTCGTACTACGGACAATATCATGGGAAACTTACCTGCAGATCGCGTTGAAGCTGACTTCTCCTTCTCCACAATAGGCACCGACTTTGCCGGTCCATTTCTTATAACAGACCGGAAGGGACGCGGTGGTAAAATAACTAAAAGTTATCTTTGTATTTTTATTTGCTTTCGTTACAAATGCGTTCATTTAGAGTTAGTCAGTGACTTATCAATGGAGGCATTTTTGCTAACATTGAAACGATTCATAGCTCGTAGGGGTAAGCCAAGGGTCATCTACTGCGACAATGGTAGAAATTTCGTTGCAGCAGCAAAAGAAATAAATTCTTTCCTCGAGTCTAATAGCGATTCTATTAAAAACTCTGCATCTCGCGAAGGCATTGAATTCCGCTTTTCTCCAGCATACGCTCCTCACTTTGGTGGTCTATGGGAAGCCGGAGTCAAGTCAGCAAAATTCCATTTATACAGAGTCCTAAAAAATATTCACTTAACTTTCGAGGAATTAAGTTCGTTATTTGCCCACATCGAAGCGATTCTTAACAGCCGCCCTTTATGTCCTTTAAGTCCTTCTCCACAAGACCTATCTCCGCTCCCCCGGGCCACTTTATAATTGGTAGGCCACTAACGTCTTTGCCGTCGCCGTTCCTGTTGGACTATAGCACAAACCGTCTTGACCGTTTTCAGCGATTGGAGCAAGCTCGTCAGCACTTTTGGCAGCGATGGTCGACAGAATACGTCACGGAGCTACAGCAACGTACAAAATGGAAGGTGCGGTGTCGAGAACTGAAGGTAGACGACCTAGTCCTCATCAAGGATGATAGAACTCCTCCACTATGCTGGCGCCTTGGAAGAGTCTCGAAGTTATTTCCCGGCGCTGACGGTGTGCCTCGAGTCGCTGATGTATACACCTCACAAGGGACCGTAAGGAGAGCCATCAACAGATTGTGTTTGCTGCCTTCACCAGATGACTACACCGACATAGAATCTTGAAAGCTTCCTCTAGAACTTTCAAGGCCCCCGAGGATGTCTACGACACATTCACTCATCGTCATTAATTGTTACTTACGTTCATTTTTAACGCATTCATTCATTCCATTCAAGATTCATGGCGATCACTTGTAGATTGTTTAAGTTGAAATATTATTCATTACAAATTAATAAGTTACACTATTTGTTTCTTTCGTATATAAAACTACATTGTTTTTAACCCTATTTGCATCGTTATAAACACCATTACATATATTACCATGTTACAATGGTAGCCCTCAGCTTGACGGTCCAATCCATCAAATGCATTTTCAGCCCCCGCTTAATGGACTAGGGACTGTAGGTAGGTAGAAGAAAACACGTGTGCCGGTAAAAAAATCTAAGACTTTATGGTGCGGCAAAGGTGACTCTTTACTGAACCTCTTGGTTCTTGATAGAATATTCTGCGTATGTCTGCGAGTGAAAGAAAAGGGTGGGACAAATTGGATGATCTTATCAAAACATTCACCTTGGTAGAGACGGTGAAAAACTGCCACAGTCAACTTTGCGGTAAGATGAACTAAAGTGAATGCGATACCATGATTCTGTCTGTGTTTAATAATTTCAAATAGTTTGGCATTGTCTGTCAGATAACTGGTGGCCCCTCAAGGTGGTAATATATGTATAACCAGTTTCTCAATTGTACACGCAACTGGGACCAACGCTAAGATCCCCGGCCATTTATCGTATGGAACCTGCGACAATATTTTAACCATTCCGTAGTCTAGTTACATTTTTTAAACTGTTTTAGTTGTGTTTGTTTTATTTTCTTTGCTGTAGAATTGTAATCAGTCCTCCAAAAGTAGTGCAGAATTCGGTACTGATATTTAGTAACAAAATAATTGTACCTATTATTACTGACTGAGAAAAGAGTAGGTAGTGTGCGTTTTATTGCCAAATTTAATTCAATGAATGCTTTTAATTGCTTTGTGAATTGGATTGGATTATTAGTGTTAGTTTATGACCTAAATAGATATATTTTTATGTCGATTTAGAGGAAGTATTATTTCCAACACTGCTTATGTAAAACTAATTAGCCAGCAGGTACATTGCCTCTTCAGTCGTCCCTATATGTAAATCGGCTTATACCAAGCTTAGTAGAGAAAAATATTTTTCTTTTTTTTATACCACTTAGGTGGCAGACAAGCGCACGGCCCACTTGATGGTAAGTGGTTACCGTGGCCTATGGACGGGTGTAACACCAGAGAAGCCACACTCGCGCTGCCGCCCCTGTAAGCACAGAGTTTCTGTGCCGTCAGTGTAGAGAACAAAGCAGGACAACACTTTAGTCATCCCACTGACAGCACAAATTCTCCATTGAGCTCTGGCTACCCTACTCACCGCTGGGAACACAACACTTTCTTCTTTTTTATGGGCTCAACTACGAAAACATAAATTTACGCAAACCCTACGCATTATGTGGATTTAAAGCACAGACAATAGTTATCAGTAAAGGTAAGAAAATGGTATTTTACTCCATATAATTTCTTTCTGATATACTACCGTCTGGATAAAACGGAGTATTGAACCGTGAAAACATGATATATAGTTATTTTTAAAATATAGTTACGTTGCCTCTATAAATAACGTACACAACGTTATAGAAATGGGTTATTCAGGTTGCGGATAGTTTTGCAACTTAAACCACTTTTTAGTTATCGTTTTACAACATATTTGATAAATATTTGTCTTCTTGATCTTCGTGGTATTTAAGTAACTAGTCCTGGCGTAATTTAAATACCGTGCGGGGAATTAACTCTTCTTCTAACTTAATTTTATGGAACCCTGCAGCCACATCAAGTGAGATAGTGTCAAACTTGTGCTAACCGATCAATGTGATTATTATCTAAAAGCGGTAATGAATAGTGATTCTTAATGAGTTTCGTATTCAAAGCAAAAGACTGAACACGAATTCTGCCGCTATCATGATTATGAATGTTTGGGACTCAAAAACTTTTGAACGTTTTTTTTATACCACTTAGGCGGCAGACAAAGACACCTGATGGAAAGTGGTTACCGTGGCCTATGGGCGTGTACAACACCAGGGGAGTTACACTCGTGCTGCCGACCCCTTAAGAACAGAAAGCTTCTGTGTCGTCAGTGCAGAAGACAAAACAGGATAAGCCTTTGGTCTTCCCATTGACAGCACAAAAACTTTCCAGTGAACGATGTGATCAAAGATATATTATATCCTTTGGCAATTCATTCGCTGCACCGCTGATGTTGTGAAGTTATGGCATCGAATGTCAAAACAATAGACTACCGGAGCAGGGTAACCTCGCGAGACAGGACGATGTGTTACTCCACCGCCCAACATGCGTCTTGCGTTGTACCAATAAAGTTCTTCACTTTGACGTAATCAGATTGATACAGTTATTATACGTAGGGTGTACTGCAATAATGATGATACTGTGGTTGTAACATTGTGTTTAGTCCAATAACTTTTTATAACTGTAACCTACAATAAAAGTCACTCAACTCATATTCATATGAATTATGTGTGTGCGTCGAGTCTACCTTGCATTAGGCACGGGACAATTAGAAAGAACGTATCTACTATGACGAGAAAAGGACACGGCCGCGATATCCCTTCAATAACTTTTCATAAAAAATGTATAGAAGTGTCGCGATGCAGAAAAATAATGGCAAAATTACATCCATACAATCACACCTGTTTTCCATAGGGGTAGGCAGAGATCACGGATCTCCATTTGCTACGATCCTGACATACTACTCTCGCTTCATTCACTCTCATTACATTCTTCATGCATGCTCGTCGATTTATGGTACTTCTGCCCACCTGCCCCTTTTATAAAACTTCAGCCATTTGGTCCAGGTATGTGCGCCTAGGTCTTCCCCTTCCGACGGTGAAAACCACACTCGCCTCATACACCTGTTTCGTTAGTCTTCTTTTATTCATTTTCTCAACATGACCAAACCACATTCCATTCTTATTTTATAGTTTTTCTTTTCCATTAATTACCTAGGAAATTATAATTTACTATTTAATGGAAAATCAAAACGTTTAAATTATTATCTATACTCATACTTATTTACATGGTTGGTTCTTACAGGTTCGGCAGTACGAGTTTGACTGGTTTTGCACACGCACATAGTAATCTCTTTCCATCAAGTAACCTAATTTGCATAAAAAAAATTGTTTTGATGATGCTCTCGATGTAATTTCTGTTATTCAGTTTGCAGCGAATATCCATGCCTAGGATATTGAGATTAAATACTTCCCACTTCAATCCTTCACACTTACCTTTTTTTTCGTTCTTTAGTGTTCAACGACAGCAAGTGCAAGTTTGATATCGTGTCGTGTCGTTGACGTTTTTCTTTATACAGAGATACATAGATAGATAGTGCAGTACCAGTCCAGACCAAAGACGAATCCGTGGTGGTAGGTTCACTCTTTTCGGATATAATGAATTATTAATGGTTTCAGAAGGCGGTGAAGGGTGTGGTGTACATTTAAGTGACATTTCTGTCTCTCATTCTGTCTCTTGAGATAGTTGTTCACTCGCTACTCCAACGTATGGGTACGCAAAAGGATTCCGATATATTGAGCAATACTACGCTTTTTCTGAAGTCGATTAACACCTTTCTTATTTCTCAGGTCTCTTAGTAAGATGTACTCTATTGGCAACAGCAAATTTCAAAAAAATGTGTGTAATGAGCACACGTGTTGACGGGCCCGGCCAGTGACTTGGATTAAGACGAGTCGAGTTCTTACGCCTTCAGCGTCTTCTTGTTGTAAGGCAAGTATAATAAAAACTTGCTTGCGTATCCAAAAACACACAAAATAATGAGGAGTTGAGAAACTCAACGTGGTGACTTGGAGAAAATTCAAGCCAAACAGCCTGAGGGCAGAGTCGCACTCGTATGAACTTCCGATCCAATCAAAGTTAAACTTAGCTGTGTACACCGCCATCTAATGAACTGGTTCAACTCTTAGTGTAAACAAATGAGTGCAGAAACAATCTGCACCTGATAATAGAAGTGGTTCATTCTACCTACGTATTCAATAATTATATTATTATCTAATACATACATACATAAAATCACGCCTGTTGCCCATAGGGGTAGGCAGAGATCACGGATCTCCACTTGCTACGATCCTGACATACTACTCTCGCTTCATTCACTCGTCACTTCGTCATTCATTACATTCTTCATGCATGCTCGTCGGTTTAGAGTACTCCTGACCTGCCCCTTTTCTAAAACTTCCCCGATTTGGTCCAGGTATGTGCGCCTAGGTCTTCCCCTTCCGACGGTACCATCCACACTCGCCTCATACACCTGTTTCGTTAGTCTTCTTTCATTAATTCTCTCTACATGACCAACCATCTCAACATTCCTCTCTCAATTCTCATCACTACATCTTCTATCACTCCACGTTGTTCTCTTCTCACGCTATTTCTCACTCTATCTTTCAAAGTCAAGCCACACATACTTCGCAACACACGCATTTCTACTGCATTCACTCTACTCTGATGCTTTTTCTGCCACACCCAACTTTCACTACCATACATAAGAGTCGGCACTAATACTCCACCATGTCAATCAATCAATCAATCAGCCCACTGCAGTCAGTTATTATTATCTAATATTTTAACCAATTTAATTGATAGGTACATAGGAGTTCCACCAAACATAAACAAATGACGCTTCAGTTCACTCCCCTCCAACATTATATACAGAGGGCATTAAAGAGCCTACGAAAGCCATGCGCTCGTTTACATTATTCACACATGTATTAAGATCGTGACTTAGTCAACCTGGCAGCAGCTGCTGCAAAGAAGTACATATAGGATACAGTAAGTTTAAACTTTAATTACGACTCGCGGGTGTCGTAAGGCAGTATGCCTATGGCTGTGATTTTTCGCGAGTTTAAGACGATTTTTTTTTTAAATTTCAGCAATTATCTAATTATGTAAGGTCATTCCAAAAATACACATCATTGCAGGCTTTGGAACACATGTCGATTTTTATCGTAATTTTTTTTTAGTAGTGTGGTCAGACCAGTCTAATTTATAGCTATCAATCTGACCAACGAGAAAGCACCATTTGTTGCATTTTATACAGACCTAAGTATCACAATGTACGAGTACCTATGTACTGTTTAGGACTCCAGGTTCGATTTTGTATGCAAATGAATATATTTTTTTCTTGAAGTGATTTGATTACTTTTTACAATATTAAAATTAGCGTCCGGCGAAACGCCGGTATTAATTTGTATAATAGCAATATAATTATTATAGAAGTTCTTACCTGTAAATTATTTGTCCCTATATTATGCCAAACCATATTTGACTACCTAATACTTGGTAAAATGAAATATTGCCATGTAATTATTTGTTAAACAATAAATTGCCAAAAATAGTATTACTAACTGTAAAATTGCGAAAAGCGGTTTTGCTGATTTTTTTTGCCAAATGAAAATTTGGGAAACATACTTTGGCATGTGACACTTTGGGGAACGTTTTTTGCCAAACATTAGTAAACCCACAGACGCGTCTAACTCGTCAACAGATAACAAACCGGTTCTTTTCTTATTATTCGGGGCCTTAGCGCATGTATTAGTAATGATGCGTAATACATAAGCACCACTACGTACAAGCCGCTGGGAAGACGAGAACGGTGTAAATTCAATAAAAGGTTGCGAAGTAGTTATTTTAATTGCACACACTGCTTGGGATTTTAATTCTGGTAAGTTAGTGCCATCATAGGTAGTATTTATAATTTCGAATCTAGTATTTTTATTACGTAGAAAGGTAGGACCGTCCCACCACAACGTACAGTTAACGAGTGCGTCTAAATATTCTCCCCGAGACACCAAGTCAGCTGGGTTCTCCTTGCCGCTTACGTGCAGCCACACCGAATCACCTGTCAGTTCATTAATTTCCGTTACCCGATTTTGTACAAAAATCTTTAATATATGAGGAGACATACGTATCCATCCCATAACTATAGTTGAGTCGGTCCAGAAATATACTTTATCGAATTTTAATTGGAGAGACTCAACGATCTTATGATACAATCTAGTGCCTAATAGGGCATCGCACAGCTCCAGTTTGGGAATGGTAATTACCTTTATCGGCGCCACCTTACTTTTTGCGCATAACCACTGAACTGTAACTAGTGACTCATTCTCCGCATAATATGTACGTATATAGGCGCACGCGCCAAAGGTATTTTGATGCGTCTGTAAAAATATGCAATTCTTTTATTATGTTTTGACTATTGAGGACGTGTCTTGGAATACAAAGGTTATGTAAATATTGTAGCGTGTCAACGAATTTAAACCACTCTGAATTAATAGTGGTGGAAACCTCATCATCCCAACCGATTTTTTTTTATACAACTTAGGTGGCAGACAAGCACACGGCCCACCTGATGGAAAGTAGTTACCATGACCTATGAACGTGTGTAACACCAGTGGAGTCACATCCATGCTGCCAACCCTGTAAGAACAGAGATTTTGTGCCGTCAGTGTAGAGGGTAAAGCAGGACAAGCCTCATCCCACTGACAGCACAAAAACTCTCCAGTGAGCTCTGGCTACCCTATTCACCGCCGGGAACACAACACGAAGTTATTAAACTATTATTATATATATTATTTTACACAACCACAATTTCTGTAAAATAATTTTTACAATTATAGTAACCGGAGCTAGCAATCCTAGTGGATCGTATATTTGTGCTATAATCGATAACATAGTTCTTTTAGTTGTTGCCGTGTGAGTTTCCGTAAGCGCGGTTGTGAAATGCAACTCATCACTAGTGTTGTACCAACCTATTCCCATAGTTTTATTCTGACAATGATCACCCACACACGATTTCCTTGAAGTGATTTATTACGTTTTACAATATTAAAATTACCTTGCTGAATTTAATATCGTGATGAATATCGCAAATACTTAGAGTCCTGGCCTACAATTAAATCGTCAACAAATATGTCTTCCTTAATTACCTTAGCCACCAACTCATCATCACATTCAAGTGCCAGTTGTCTTATACAGCGCATGCTTAGGTAAGGCGCAGAAGACATTCCATTCGTGACCGTCTTTAAACGATAAATTGACAAGGGAACGGTCGGATCTTCCCTCCAGACCATGAGTTGCAGATTTCTTTGATCTTCTTGCAAACTGCATTGCCTGAACATCTTTTCCACGTCAGCAGTAGCTACATTAGTGTACTGTCTAAAACGAAGTAGTATAGCGAATATGTCATTGTGAAGAGTTGGTCTCACTAACTGAATCAAATCAAATCAAATGAAAATCTTTTTTTTTATACCACTTAGGTGGTAGACAAGCTCACGGCCCACCTGATGGAAAGTGGTTACCGTGGCCTATGGACGTGTGTAACACCAGAGAAACCACACTCGCACTGCCGACCCTTTAAGCACAGAGTTTCTGTGCCATCAGTGTAGAGGACAAAGCAAGACAAGCCTTTAGTCATCCCACTGACAGCACAAATTCTCCAGTGAGCTCTGGCTACCCTACTCATCGCTGGGAATACAACACGAAGTTATTATAACCGCGGTATTCTGTAGAGCGGAGGTACTTCCCCAGTCGGACTGCTCCATTGGGCGGAAATACCGCCGTGTCCTACCTCCTATAATTATTGCTAACCAAAGGTATTACAATGGTATTTAGTACATTTAATAATCCTCTTCGGCCTACCTTGCAGGCATGCAAGAACCCATTGTGGTTTTTTAAGTACCTATTTTTAATTATTACAGGGTCAAAGAAAATGTGTTTAATTAAATTATCCAATCTTAATAAATATTGAAGACAACCAATTCAATACAATACAAATATGTCAATTATAACAAAGTAATAATCATGTCAACAAAGATGAAAGAAACAATATTAATACACCAATCAATGAAAAGTCAGGCGATAAGTCAATAATAATAAAATTATGTCAAAGAAAATTATAATTATGGGTACTGTCCATTGACACAATAACTAATTCAATATAACAACAATTAATTATGAAAATAAATGTCAAGTATATTACAAATTTCATTGTACAGCACAATATCCCGACTAGGTATCAAATAATAAAATCCAGATCTATACTCAAGTTAATTGCCTGCGAGAAAGTCACTTACTGTGTAGTAACATTTGAGAGATACTCATGTAGACGGTTCTTAAATAGAGTAATATTTAATGTTTTTATTTCCGGAGGTATTCCTATATTATTATGTAGATTGCTGGTGCCATACAGTAGACACTTTTATGCAATAATGCCGTATTTGCTCTATGTATGCGTAGCCAATCACGTGTATTTGCTCTTCGGTTTCGGGTGACTGTATCTGCCAAAGTCTTGAAGAGTTCAGAATTTGACTTTACAAAAGTAGCCGTTTCAAAAATATACAATGACGGTAATGTCAGTATGCCATGGTTCAAAAAATATGGTTTACAACTATCCCTCCTAGTTAAGCTAAACATTGCACGGATACATCGTTTCTGGACTCTGAAGATGGTATCCTTATGTGTCGAATTACCCCAAAACATTTTACCGTACCTTAGATGTGACGCAGTCATTCCATGGTACGCTGTATGTAGAGCATCAGTATTTAATATTCGCGCAAGTTTATACAAGGCGTATGCCGAGCTGCTTACTTTTTTACATAATGCTTCCGTTGGTGATTGCCAATTCATCTTATTATCTATAGTAAAACCTAGGAATTTTGTCGGGTCAACTTCTTCAAATTTTTCAACTTCTTCAACTTCTTCAAATTTTTTTAACTTTATTTACAAATTTTAAAGTGATAGTTTTATATAGGAAACACAAGTTATAAAATAGACAAAATGTATCCATAAACCCATCGTAGGCTACATTTGGGTCTTCAGTTGAGTATATGTCAGAGAACGATAGACCTCCAAGACACGTCTTAAACTTATTGATTTTTTCTAAATTATATCTACGTCTTTGTATGCGCCAAAACTTAATTTCACCTTGAATTATAACTGGACACTCTATTAGTTGCGCAGTGTAGTCCGACAACCTATATTCTAAGATTTGAGTATTACATTATTTCCTGAAGTTATGTATAAAATTATATAGACATGTTTTCGTTTAAGTCTCGTAGGTTGTCGTGAAGCTAGTTTCAAGCCATACTGCGATAGTAAATATTCAAATTCTCTAGTAATATCGAAAAGTATCTGCGTCGGATGGAGAAAGAGCCAACGTCCGAGTGCCATCACTGCGACGCGAGCGAGGGGGCCGCACACGCTCACCGAGTGTCCGGCGTGGGAGACGCCGAGGCGGGAGCTTGTGGCGGCCCTGGGAGTGAGGGTTCTCACGCTCTCCACCTTGCTCGCGGCGATGGTCCGCTGCGCGGATGCGTGGGCGGCCGGCGCCTCCTTCTGCGAGCAAGTAATGCTCGTGAAGGAGGAAGCGGGGCGGGAGCGGCAGCGGGAGCGACGAAGGTTTTCGAGCCCGTTTTCCGGGAACGAGTTGGGGACTCTGTAGTCCCACACACCCGAGGAGGGGGCCAGATCGTGAGAGATGGCCCTGGGTCGGCCGGGGTGCGAGGGATATGCCTGTCAACCTCACCTTCGACAACCAAAACGACCCACAGGCGACGTGCGTTTTAGTCGGTTCGAGTCCGACATAACCTCTCCCACCGGCTTCGGTGGAGAGGTATCCGTGGGGATTTTGCGCACGTAAAAAAAAAAATTCTCTAGTAATACCATTGTTGGCTAAAACATTAATATTATAATCACCTGCTATTATAACATTTTTTCTATGCTTACCACAAACCATTTTAAGTAGCACTTCCATCTTTTTAAAAAATATATTCAAGTTACCTGCGACAGGCACTCTATACAAACATATCACAACAACCTTACAATCGGTCAGCTCTACAGCACAACTTTCAAAAATACCAACAATAGCTAGTTTATGTACTTCCCGTATTTCCTGCCATTGGTGTCCCTTTTTAATTAATGTACAAGCACCGCCTCTTCTTTTATCTTCTCTACTGTAAGAGGTGGCTAGACGGTAGTTTGGTAATGCTAGGCTTCCTTCACAACCAGATAGAATGAAGTGCTCACTGACGCAAACAATGTTGTTTGCGTGTTAACGTGGATGTCCACGTTAACATTTTCGTCGCGCAGCTCCTCCAATTTGACGGCGAATGTCATTCAATGATTTATTCGAAGTAGTCACAGCACTAGCATCAAACACGACAAGTAATTTAGTAGTGGTACTGTGCTCCCGATACACTCCATGATGGGGTTAAAAATAATTAGGAGTTTCGTATACGTCTGTATTTTCCATATGACCCATATCACAATATTCACGAATAAAATCTATATACATTTTTTTAAAATGAGGTAAACGCTTAAATTTACGTTCCAATGCAGAAAAACGCGACTTGGCTAACTCGTATGAGTCACTGAGGCTATCAGCTGATTCCCGTAATGGAATCCGCACTGAAAATCTACCAGTAATGGGATCGCGTTTGGTAGTCTCGGTAAATAACTTTTCACATAAACGTTCCTCATCCGTTAATATTGCAGTAGTATGATTGACGTGTTCCAAATCCCAAAACTGCTTTAATTGACAATCTAAAGTTTGTGGAAAGTTACAGTGAAGTCGGTTAACACTACGCGTGTCTGTAATAACCGGTCCTGATATCAACCATCCTAATTTCGAACTCTGTAGGTATGGTCCGCTCGATAATCGAATTCCATTATTTTGTAATAAGTCCCAATACAGATCCGCGCCTATTAACAAATCAATCTCGGACGGTTTATTAAATGAGGGATCTGCGAGTTCAATACCATCGAGAACACGTAATTACTTTAAACAAAAAATCTTTTAAACAAAAAGAAACTGCCTTTCAAAACCTGAACCTGAATAGGTTTTGAAGGGCAGAGTTTTTATTCTTGTTTTTTTTTTATTAGGTCACACGGTATGTGTAAGTAATAGTGAGCCTCTTTTCTGAGACTTTGCCTTCAGCATATCACGTGTAAGTACAGGGCACAGCTCGGGGGCACAGTGTTTAAGCACCATCGCCGGTATACCGTCCGGCCCACTAGACTTCCGAACATCTAGGGACTTAAGCTCCCGCCGGACCACCCGTTGCGTGATTTTAACTTCAGTCATGGAAGCACCACAGCTGGGAATTATCGGTGGTTCGGCGTTCCCGTCGTTCATAGTCGAGTTTGATGCAAAGAGATTACCCAACAGCTCGGCTTTCTCCTTAGCGCCATGAGCCAGACTACCATCGGATTTTTGCAGCGGTGGAAGGCAAGACTGGCAGAAGTTTCCCTCGGCAGCTTTAGCGAGCGACCAAAATGCACGACTGCCAGATGGGTAGCGCGCAAGCCGCTCGCCAATTCTGCCGATGAACTCAAACTTAGCCCTGGCCGTAGCTTTTTTACTAGACCTCGAGGCGGCATTCAACTTTCGCTTCACTTCAGCGATATTTGGATCTTTATTGGCAAGAGCCGTGGTCTAAGCCCTGTATGCAGATTGCTTGTGGTCTCTTGCTTCTCTGCAGGGCCTATTAAACCACGGGCGTTTGTTCTCTCCTGTTGCGATCCAGCGGTTTGGAATATAGCATTCCATACCCGCTAGGATCGCATCAGCTACTGCTGTTGCACAGGAGTTGGGATCATTTGAAGTGAAGCAAAGCCGCCTCCACGGGTATGACGCTAAGAATTCTCGCAGTTCATCCCAGTCTGCCGACTTGTAGTGCCAGACATGCCGCCATTGAGGTGGCCGCGGTGGTTCAGGCCGCGTGAGAGTCACTTGCGCCCGAACGAGGCTGTGGTCCGAAGTACCAAGTGGTGCTTCCACAGTTACTGAGTATTCGTCCGGGCACGAAGTCAGCAGAAGGTCCAGTATAGAGCTTCTGTGGGTCTCTATTTCTGGTGTTCTAGTAATAGAATGCACCAGTTGAGAGAATCCGTAGGTCAGAGCAAAGTCATGAGCAGCCCTTCCCGCAAAATCAGTTCTAGGAGACCCCAGCCACTCTACGTGGTAAGCGTTGAAGTCCCCCAAGAATACTAAATCTATATAATGTTCTATATAAAAAAAAAAAATTAGGTATAGAAACAGAAAACAGATTGAGATTAAATACAGATACATTATTTGCTTACACTTTCTATTGTATACACAGCGTTTTAAGTGTTACGTTACAGTTACGTTAAGACATGCATGCGATAATAGAAAAACTAAAAAAAACAAGAACTAAACTATAGATGGGCAAATAAATTAATTGCCAAGTGATAATCCAAACGACCAAATGACGCGGACTAATTTACACAAAATAAAACATTACATGATTCTAAATAAGACTCTTTTTAAAAGTATTGAAGCTATCGAAAAAAATGTTTACTTGTGTACAAACTTTGTTGTATTGATTACACATTCTATGAAGCGGATTATTTTGGGAGACATTATTTTAACACAAAGAAAGAAAGAAAAGAGAGAAAGAAAATGCGTGTAATAGACACACACACACACACACAAAATACGATATAAAATCAATAAAATAAAATAGTAAACATGCATAATAAAATACATAATTATTAACAGGTACTTAAGTAAAACAAACAAAAAAAAACAACAAACAAACGCTCGCATACAGTTCGGTACGGACCACCATGACTCATAGGTAATTTAGGTAGGAATTGTTTAACGCGAGCGAGCAGCACGCGCGTGTCGATCAGTGTCGCCCAATTCAACCCACGGGACGCACGCGCCACAAATTATAAATCGAGCCACCGCAGGCGCAGGCAGAAGGCGTCTGACAGGTATAGGCAGGTACCATGCGTCTGCATAGCACCTACCCACACCCAGATGAACCAACGACCCGTGAATTGGGCAAGATTTAACAAATTCGAAGTGACGACTGGTGGAAGCACTCCCAAGTTCACGGAATCGCTGGCCCAGCCACAACAATACTTGCACTTACATCCCCCACACCTGCCGCGAGCCATACAGCGAAACCTCGGCGCCGGTCACATCAGCAAGTCTAATGGCCATTCCATGGAGGTGAGTGTCATTTCCATTATATTTTCTCCGTTTATACGATCAGTACCTACTTTTACTTAATTGCAAATTTCATTTTAGGCCACGAAACCGCCGAATGCACAGCGACGCGGCTCCACGCAGGCAGCATGACAAGGAAGATAAAAATGCCAGTGCGAGATGTCAGAACCCATGCGGCCTCTGCGACGTTATGCATAACTTTACTTATAACAACCTACACTTACATAACAGGTGTGTCATTTACATGTCGGCCGGTGTGGAGTGTGTGTCTAAATGGCCACAGTGCTACAGATTGGGTACAATCTGCAGCGCTGGTTTTCAACCGTAGCCCAGCCCAGTCAGGTAACTTGCTGTACCTACATTGATTAATCATTATACATCACTCTCGTAGACATTATGCACACAAGAAGTACCTAGGTATGCCCGCTGACATATAAACCTATAAGTTCAGATCATGTTGGGTGTATCATACATCATACAACCAGCACATTTACACAATTTTTTAATATTTTTCGGTGTAATTTTAAATATTTATCAGTAGTTCTCCGATTTACCTACCTTACAATTTTGTTTATACGTGTGAAATTATTTCATTTAGTCATTATATTCTTATAAATAAGTACATATTTAGCAATGGTTTCTCAATTTTACGGTTAAAATAAGAACAATAACAATTCAGATAGCCATAATCCAAAACGAGCAGTAAAGAGTCTAATTACGGACTTGATTTCTGGGTAATAAGTAGGATATTTCTGTACCCAATTCGGAAGCCATGTACACCTGATAGCCTTCTAAGAGGCGGGGGAATATCATTCCATATCTTTTATTGTCCTTTTTTGGTACATGCAGGTTTACACGCGACCCTCTTGTCAAATACCTGCTATTTTCATTGAGCCATTTAAGCTTAGAGTATAGGTATAAAGGTATTCCTGTCTTAACAATACCAAAAAGAAGTGTTGCCAGATGTAATTCCCTCCTAAACTTCATTTTCAGCTTATTGTTAATGTTGAGATATGGCGTCACGTGACTTCAAGGTGGTATATTAAAACAGAAACGCGCGCATGCATTTTGCACCCTTTGAACTAGATTGGCCGTTTATGCTAGTAGTCGTGGGCCATAGACCACGTCCAAATTTGGACAGTACCAGGGTGTCAACCAGCCTCTCATGCAGCTCAATACTGAGGAAGCTACGTATTCTATAAAGTAGCTTTAGCCTATAAAAACAGCTACTCACGCAATCCGCAATATGCCGTTCGAACCTCATAGCGTCATCCATCAGCAAGCCCAATTTCCTAGCTTCATATACTCGCTCAATAGAAGTGTTATCGACATGTATTACGGGATTTAGATTATTGATATGAGAAATTTGACTTTGTGAGCCCAGTATTAGGTACTTACACTTATTCCCATTCAACACGAGTGTATTTTGACGGGCCCATCGACAGATACTGCGCAAGTCCTCATTTACCTTTGCCGCGGCTTCTTGAGTTTCATTAGCCGCAAAAGAGAAATAAATCTGGACGTCATCCGCGTATATGTGAAATCTACAGTGCTTTATGACTTGAGCTATGTCCGCAGTATAGAGTATGAACAGCAGGGGTCCCAAAACCGACCCCTGCGGCACACCCCTACCCACTGTTGCCAACGTTGAATGTAATGTAGATCCATCAATGTTTTGTGTCTCTACATACTGTGCCCGGCCATTTAGATAGGAATGAAACCACTGCGCCGTTTCACTGTCAAACACATAATAAGCCAATTTAGAAAGCAAAAGAGAAACGTGGAGCCCGTCAAAAGCCCTAGAGAAGTCCAACCGGACCAAAACCGTCGCTTTGCCTTGGTCCCGAGGTGAAAGAATATTGTCCGTAACGTCCAATATGGCTGTAACCGTGCCACGATTCTTCCTAAAGGCCGACTGCACATCTGGTAAAATGACTCGCGTTTCCATGTAGTGCCTAAACTGTGATAAAACCACCTTCTCTAAAATTTTTGATAAACAAGGTAAAATGCTAATTGGACGTGCATTTGATTTAAGCTCCTTTAATGTTTTGAGTACCCCTGATGAGTCAACAGTCGACAGCCCGAAAGTAAAGTCACTGAACCTATTGTATTCGTAGAAAGTAAGTGTAGACAGTGGGACGTTTAAGAAATGCTGATTAATTGCATTTGGGTCATTCAGGTGCGCGGGAAGATCCAGGGGCTTGTGTGGATTCAAGTTAGTTTTTGTATTTTTCACAACGTTTAAGGATCCTTGATATTATTATCAATTTGGAGCCTAAAGTAACACCTTTTTTCACTATTCACGGCTATGTCAACTTGTTTCTTCAGCTCTTTGTAATAGATTTTATGAGACTCAAGTTTAGATGTCCTAGCTCCTTTTTCTTGCTGCATCCCTCAAGCCGATCATAAACCTTACATTGCTAGTGAGCCAAGGGGTTTGTCGATCCTTTATAATTCTTCTTTTCATCGGAGCGTGTAAATCAAATAAATAATTTATAAGTTTGGTGTAGTCTTGCACCATGTCATCAATATCCTCCAGGCCCACTATATGGTTCCACTTAAGTGGAATTCTTGGCTTGCGGAACAACATCTCACATACTATAAATGCATGTCCGTTCAACTTCCCAACAGAATCTACGGTCGTGCTACGCACTCTCGCATTTGTACAGACTACATCGATCAGCGTCTGATTGTGACTAGTGAAGTGAGTTGCGTCCCGTACATACTGGGTTAACCCCGTGCATTGAAGAAATGTATTAATTGCTTAACATCTGCCTCTGTAGGCTTAAATAAATCGATATTAAAATCATCTAGCAGAATAATGAAGTCATAGTCAGAAAAGGAACCTATGGAGTCCGTCATTGCATTCAGAAATTGTCGTACGTTACCCGTAGGAGGATTGTAGCCAGTGCCCACTATAATTTTATTGTGATTTGTTTACCTTAACCTTCACCCACATCTGTTCGACTGTCAAAGGTATAGTGAACAACTGTGGAATGCGTACAGACCGGGTGGGTACCTTAAAGTTCAGGTAGGAGAACAGATTACAGTCAAGTAAGCCATTTGCAATTCTGTACAGAGTGCATAAGTCGGCCACCTCCCTCCTCTTTCCCAAACTCAACAGATTGAAGGTGTTAAGTCAGTCTTCGTATTCAAGTATTTTACGTCTGAGGCCATTTCTGATGCACAAGGTCCTGACGAAGCGTTTTTGGACCGCTCCTATTTTATCAACATGCACCGCATATATTGGAGCCCAGACGGAAGCGCAGTATTGAGTAATACTCCTCACTAACGCGCAATACAATGTGATCAAGGAATCTGGATGCATGAAAGGTTTTGAATTATGTAGAACAAACGAGAGCATGCGATTAGCCTTGCTGTAGATATTTTCATAAAGTGACGTGAACGACATATCAGTTTCGAATAAGACACCCAAGTCACGAACCACATTAACTCGGTCAATAGTAGTTCCCATAATATTATAGTTGTAATTCAGGAGATTTTCGTTTTTACTGAATGTTATAGTCTGACATTTTTTTATGTTCAGTGCCATTTGATTCTCTTCACACCATTGCACAATAGTATCTATGTCAGTCTGAAGAGTTTCACAGTCTTGACGGTTAGAGATTCTTCTGTACATTTTGATTTCATCGGCTTAAGCTAAACATTCACTATTTATTTTAACTAGCAAATCATTAATAAATAGAAGAAATAATAATGGCCCTAGATTTGAGCCTTGCGGCACGCCTGATATTGCCAAGAAAGGAACCGATTCATATCCACTAAGCGCAACAATCTGACTACGATTTAACAAGTACGATGTGAGCCATCTGTGCAGATCTCCATGTTTTCCGAGATGCTGGGCCTTCACGAGCAATATATAATGGTCCACCCTATCAAATGCTTTTGAGAAGTCAGTATAAACAGAATCTACCTGTTTTTTGTTATTGAAGAAGTCACTAATTTGTATAACAAAGTAGGTTAGATATTGTCGATTGTCATAAATCCGTGCTATCGAGGACTTAATATATGTTTGAGAGGATTGTTATATGAGAGTAAATAAAGCCCTTGAATATTCTAGCAAACCAATTGGTGATGTCTCCCTTGTCACCAGACTTGTGTATTGGCGTTACTTTGGCGATCTTGCATAGACTTGAAAATGTGCCCTCATAAATAGATTTGTTATATATAATCTGCAGAGGAGTTACGAGGCTAGCTGCACAAAGCCGGATGAATATTTTGCGGGATATTATCAAATCCACCATTTTTGGAGAGATCAATGTTCTCAAGTTTTACAGGAGGGC
This sequence comes from Eilema griseolum, assembly GCA_963662185.1. Taxonomy (NCBI): domain Eukaryota; kingdom Metazoa; phylum Arthropoda; class Insecta; order Lepidoptera; family Erebidae; genus Eilema; species Eilema griseolum. The sequence goes on along the minus strand of OY759230.1, from coordinate 19,906,583 downwards.
GCTTTTTGTTATATATAGATTGCACATAGTATAATTAGAAGTCTGAAAATTGGGAAAATATGTATTGGCCAGTGATGTAGGTACTATAAACCGATGAGAAGTAACCTGCAAAGAGGTTTACGATTTCGTCTTCGGATTCACCTACCGTATTCTGATAATAAACACTACAGGGAATGTTATTGGTAATACGTTTGTTTTTAGTGTATCGTGTTGAAATAAGACACGGTAAAACCATACACTTGACTACCGCTTTATAATCGTATATTTTAGAGCGTATAGTAATTTCGCAGACTGAACTCGACTGAGTAACGACTTGTCTTACCCCCGATATCTGCATAGTGGACTGTATAACAGGAACGAATAATTTATTCGAAATAAAGCAATGTTGACTTCCGTTGTCTAACAAAGCACGTATAGTAATACTTTACCGTAGCCCGGGTACGAACATTTTTGTGTAACAAACTATTTATTATGTTTTTGTTGACACTGCTTACAAGGTCCGAACGAACATTCGTTTATCGTTTGTCCGGCGCGTAAGCAATTACCACATAAATTATTTTCCTTAACGAATTTTATTCTGTCTGTAATAGATATGTTTAAAAATAAAATACACGTATATAGTGCATGATCATTCTTGCACAAATTACACACAAGTGTGCGCTTAAGAATTTTCTTATTATTTGCACTTGTATGGGTAGTAGGAACATGACTGTAAGTTTTTTGAAGTTGTGAGTTATTTGACGGCCTTTTAAGCTCGGATATTGGTTTCCGTTCAAGACCTAGTTTGTTATGCTGTGGTTTATGATTATTATGGATGACCTCCAACATATCGGCCCTATTTCTTAAAAAGGTTAATAAATCGTCTAATTTTAATTTGTAGTTAGAATCTACGTGCGCATTCAAAATTATACCCTTGTGGTTTTCCCATTCCTTTTCGGTAGCTATATCTAATTTAGTTGAAATTAAATATATAATCAATGTATCCCACGACTCGGTTGGTTCAGTGTGTGTAGGGCCCGTAAGTTTTTTTATATTGCGTCAATTAATGTTCGTATTTGCAACGGGGACTCTTTAGTAACAGTTGGTGCAGAAAACAATGATCTCACGTGGTTGTACACCAGTAATCTATTATTATGAAATCTGCCCTCGAGTAATTCCCATGCGTGAATATAATTGTACGCTGTAAATTCTAATGCACTGACCACTTATAGTGCACAATCACTGAGAGCTGATTTTAAATAATGAAACTTTTGAATAGCATCTAAATCAGTACGCTCGTGTATCATGGTTAAGTATGAATTTCTAAATTCTAACCATTTATCATAGGAGCCGTCAAAAGAGGGTAGCTTAATAACAGGTAGCTTAACGGACACTAACTTTTGACCTTGAGAGTGCGAACACTTAGAATTAATACTTTCGCTTCGTTTAATTACATTTTTAGCGATAGCTATAGACTTATAATACTGTTCTTCTATTAGTTCCCGGTATTCCAACTGCTGATCCAAATCTGAACTATTAACTAGTACTTCTATTTGACTTTGAACATTAGAATTTTTTTAGAAACAATTTTCAGCTGATTGAATACGTAAACTTATTTCGTTAACTTGCGTCTCGCTTATTGGTACCGATTCAAATTTGCTAAAATATTTGACAAATAATGTTAATCGACCCTTAAACGTACCCCTAAGCTTTTTTAACTCAGTAATTTTAAGTACATCTTGAAAAAAATTATACTCATGCTTCGTCCTCGAGATTAGATGTCAATTTGTAGTACACTCATTGTATCGCCATTCCTCCACCAAGTTTGTAGTAGGTAGCTATAAAAAATATCAACTTTATGCGGGTATCTACCCATACAGCTTGGCACAGCCACCTACATTTTCATTAGCGTTTTTGTGCTCCACCGTTCACCACACATAAAAACATTTTAAAATTATTTATAGTTTTATAGTGTTTGTTTTGTGTAAATATAATCATGCTGAAACGTAAACGAAGTGATCATGATTGTGAAAAATATATTCGAAGAAAATTACGAAAACTGGAAAGAAAATTGAATTGTCGTCGCAAAGTTCGCGCGGGTTCCAGACATAGTTCAACGTCTAGTTTAAACTACCAGCTTTCACCTGTTCCGTCGCATCATCAGGGTAAATATTATAATCTAATTAAGAAGTACGGAAAAATATTGCGTACCTACATCTGTAAGGGATATCTCTCATAAAATTTCCATACTTTAATCTATGCAATATGGGTAGTCGAACGGACTATCGCCGTGCAAAATATATGTGTTGTGTACGTCTGTACGGGGTGTTACCCTCAGATAGTAGCAAAAAGGCTTGTGTATAGTTTACGGGACTATGACCTTGCCTATATAGTTATGATATCTTTTATACTTATGATACATCGGCTGCGACTTTATAGGACCTATGCACCTACCTGATCGGAGTAGTATATGTTATGTAAGTATTATAAAATAAATAAATTTTTATACGTGAACCTAGAGAAAACACCAGAACCTCAAGAGGTTATTGAATTGATCGAGACACAACCGATACCTGAACCACAATGCGAATCTGGCTCAGGCCTTAATAAATTGGCAGATGTACCCGGCGTTCAACCTAGTTCATCGGATGTTACACCTATTGATGAAATCGAACCTGAAATCGATGAAGAGATCATGATGTTATTGGGTGAGGCACCTTCTAAAGTTAAAAAATATGGCTCTTACGTACAGAAGGATATAGCTATCCACTAGGAACATATTTCCACTTCTGGTCTGCCTAAAGAAGTCAGAAATGAGTTGCTAACCTAACCTAACCCTATTATTATCTTCTGATTACAAAGATCCACAGATCATTAAGCTGATGTTAGAAACAGGTCGTATTAGATATGTGTGACTCACAGTTTAGTAAGTCAATGGCCCTCCGTGGCTTTATAGGTTCCATGATTAGAAAAGAACTTCGGGATCAGCTGTATGACACTGAAATAGATAAATATCTCTAAGGTGAAAAACTCTCCAAGACTCTCAAGGCAGCCAAAGCGATAAACAAATCAGCAACTGATATGAAGCTACCGACAAAAGCCTCGGTGCCTAAGAATAAACAAACAGCGCCTTCAAAAAACTCGAGACCGCAGTATCCGAACAGCAGACCGTCAGCTGCGCCTCGACGCGCCGAGCCCCCGAGTGTGCAATACCCATCGCCGCCGCCGCCGCAACGCCGTGGGTCGCTGCCGCCGCCGCCGCCGCAGCGCCGCGAGTAGCAACGGTATGTACTTCAAGGTTTTTGCATTATTACAATCAATGGTAACTTATAACCAACGATTCAATAGTATTGTCTTGGGTTAGAGGTTACAGTATACCCATCAATAGACCAGTTATACAAACAAGAGTCCCTCTTTTTTATTTTATTTATTGGGAACAAAAACCGGTTACATTTTACAGTTTAGAAAAAAAACATTTAGATAATAGAATTATGTAAACACATAACCCACAACATTGTTCACAGATTAACAAAAATGTATAATAGCGAAGAAACAGGTTATAAATACTGATATTACCTAAGTACAGCAATTAAACTATGAAACTATGTAAAATTTTAAGACTTACGGATACCTACCTAGTTTGACAATACGGTTAATATTTCAACAGCATGACTTTTGAATTGGTTATAAGATGAACCAAAGATGTCAATGTCATTGAAATGCTTATTGTACGTTTCCACAAGTCGTCAAAGAGGTATGCGGACACCGGCATTGGTCTTGCTACATGAAATATGAAAAAGCTGATATTGGCGTGCCTTTCGCCGAAGGGTTGTACTAGGTACAGTGTAGCATATGTCTTTAGTGATGGCCAAGCAGTCAAATCTATTATTACATAGGTCATGCAACATCATGACATCAAGAAGTAGACGTCTAGATTCCAGGATATTAAAAAAAAAATAGATTCCAATATGTTAAAGTGGGTTAACAACTCAGAGTAAGGTAGTCTAGACCGCGTACATTTATAATAAGTTGAGCGGAGAAACTTTTTCTGTACTAACTCCAGTCTAGAAGAATATTTAGTATAGAGAGGGTTCCATATCTGTATAGCGTATTCAAGTTGAGATCGTATCAGTGTTTTATAAATCAATAAAAATGTGGAGGGTCGGACGAAGTCTCTAGACGATCTTATGACAAATCCATACATACGATAAGCTTTGTTTATAATATTATCAATGTGCTTGTCAAAATGAAGTGAAGGATCCAATAACACCCCCAGGTCACGAACCAAGTTCACCTTGTTTACGATCGATTGCAAACCCCTACTTACTCTGATAATCGCCACTATAACTCTTATTTGTTATGCACTATATACACTTTTGTAATATTCATACTATACACATACTATGCCCTGTCATTGTCTTAAATGTCTGCTACTTTCATATTATTGTATACAATAATATTGTCTTAGCAAAATTTGTTTTATATTTTGCGTTATGTCAGTATATTATGTCAAGCATGTCCATGGAGTGCCATTTACTAAGAAAAGTTCAGATTCTGTCATTTTTATACTCAGATTCATTGGCTGGATTGGGTTCCATATTGCTTTATATTCGAGATCATTATATCATCGTAAAGTAAAATGCATATATAAATTACACACCTTAAACTAAATGGCCAATAGTGTTGTTGTGTATTATCAGAACTGTGGAGGCATTCGCACGAATTTGCAAACATTATATGAATGTTTTGGCAAATTCATAATGACGTTATTGTTCTAACTGAAACTTGGCTTACTCCGGACATCTCTGACAATCAGCTCATAGATGACCGCTACCTAGTTTTCAGATGTGATCGCGACAGGACAGCTACCTTGAAAGAGGAGGGCGGGGGTGTTCTCGTGGCAGTTAGGCGTGAACTACGTCCTAGTCGACTTAAGACGCCATATGACAGCTCATCGATTGAGCATATCATTGTGCAGCTCCCAGCATCACATGATAACACTCGTCACATAATTAGTACTATTTATATTCCACCTCGCTCTGGCGACGTAGTATACTTGGTCTGGCCATAAATACTGTTACAATTAAAATAAGAAAGATATTACATTTGAATTTGGAATCTGTCATTTTTATACTATTGTTCATTGTGTTTTCTAATTTTGGCGCCAATACATTTTACAATATTTTGCTATATTAAAATGGAGTGGGGTGATAAAGAAAACCGAATCGCTGTGACTGCATTACACAAAGTTGGTATGGAGCCGAATGTAATTTTTAAAACTCTCCATACGCTTGGTATTAGTCAAATGTTTGTGTACCGGGCTATTAATAGGTACAATGAGACCTCCTCTGTTTGTGACAGAAAAAGATCTGGCCGTCCACGTAGTGTTCGTACGAAAAAGGTGGTCAAAGCAGTAAGGGAAAGAATTCGAAGAAATCCTGTCCGAAAGCAAAAGATTTTATCTCGGGAGATGAAGATAGCACCCAGAACCATGTCGCGCATTTTAAAAGATGAATTAGGACTTGCAGCCTATAAGAGACGCATTGGTCATTTTTTAACTGATAATTTAAAAAAGAATAGGGTGGTTAAATCGTACCAACTGCTGAAGCGGTACGCAAAGGGAGGTCACAGAAAAATTTTGTTTACGGATGAGAAAATTTTTACAATTGAGCAACATTTTAACAAACAAAATGACCGTATTTATGCTCAAAGCTCTAAGGAAGCTTCCCAATTAGTCGACAGAGTGCAACGTGGGCATTATCCGACTTCAGTGATGGTTTGGTGGGGTGTTAGCTATGAAGGAGTGACTGAGCCATATTTTTGTGAAAAAGGTATCAAAACATCGGCACAAGTGTATCAAGATACCATTCTTGAGAAGGTAGTTAAACTCCTTAACAACACCATGTTCAATAACCAAGTATGGTCCTTCCAACAAGACTCAGCGCCGGGTCATAAAGCTCGGTCCACGCAATCTTGGTTGGAAGTGAACGTTTCGGACTTCATCAGAGCTGAAGACTGGCCGTCGTCTAGTCCCGATCTTAATCCGCTGGATTATGATTTATGGTCAGTTTTAGAGAGTATGGCTTGCTCTAAACGCCATGATAATTTGGAGTCCCTAAAACAATCCATACGATTGGCAGTGAAGAATTTTCCGATGGAAAGAGTGCGTGCTTCTATTGATAACTGGCCTCAACGTTTAAAGGACTGTGTTGCAGCCAATGGAGACCACTTCGAATAAGCTTTTTATACTTTAAATTGTTTTATATTTATGTATTAAACTAACACACTGTAAATGTAATAAATATTATTTGCAATAAAAAAAATGTTTTTTCTTCGTAACAATATTTATGGCTAGACTAGGTACATTGAATACTTGAACATGCTTCAAAGCATTGTCATGAGTCCGTCCGTGGAATCTTATGTTGTCACAGGAGACTTTAATCGGCTAGACATTGACTGGATTGATCATAATAATTACGTTATACCGAATCTGGTCTCGGCCTCGGTTAGTGCGCCCAGTAGAACTTTAATTATTTTTTTGTCATTGGTAAACGGTATTCAGTACAAAACATTGAAAAATACCCTAAACCGAATACTTGACTTGTATATATCGAATGTCGACTGTGAGTCAGTCTCTTGTAGTGCTATTCTGAACACTGTTCCTTATCATCCCCCGTACTCTGTGATTACTAGTCTGAACACTGAGTTCACTCCTATGAAACGTCAGACAATACCCACTTATAAATATTACAAAGTAAATTATGACATCATTAATAAGGAACTGGGCAAACTAGACTGGACATCATTACTTTTGCATCAACCCGCCGAACAAGCCGTCCATACATTTTACGAAACTTTGTACGGTGTGATCAGACAGCATGTTCCCTTGACTCAAACTAAATCTTCTCGCTTTCCTCCTTGGTTCTCTCCGAATCTGATTAGAATCTTTAGAAACAAGGAACGCGCGTGGCTGAAATGGAAAGTATACAGAAATATTTCAGATTACAATCATTTTTCGAGCTATCGTACACTATTTCAGAATGAAACGGCCAAGACTTTTCGTATTTACATGAAATCTGTTGAAAACAGCATACCTAAGAACATCAAATATTTCTGGTGCTATATTGCTAAAAAGAATAATAAATCTAACTTACCTCATAAAATGTATCACAACAATGTTTCTTCAGACAATCCCACTGACATATGCAATCTGTTCTCCACATTTTTCTCCCCCGTCTACGAACACTCTAGTCTCGACCCAGGTAACTGGGATCCACCTGTTCAATGCTCGCAGCTCTCTTCATGCTTATCTCAGATTGATCTCTCTGAAGATTCTATCCTTAAAGCCCTCAAATCATTAGACTCCTCCAAAGGTAGGTATTTAAACTATCATGGTCACTCACATCAGTATCATGATAAACGGGATATTTACCATGTTTCATTGTTTTGAGTTTCCGATATTTCGGCACTGTTGCAAGCACCATGATCACGGAGGAACTGGAGTAGTGGCGGTGAACAGAGAAAAAGATTTTTCCTAAAAGTAATTATATCGATCTACCCTCTTTCGAGTTCTTTTACTACGCGTATCTGCACTACTATTGGTTACACTCTCACTACAAACTCGAACCCGATCTCGATCACGTTCACGACACACGATGCTTACTCTATCCACTCGCGATTTTGTTTTGGATGCCAGATGTTCGGCAGTTGAAACCCATCCTCATGATTGAAATTTTTATACTTTTTTATTTCAAATCTGTCGAGAGCATCTGAGGGTTATGTAGCTCGATCCAGTGGTTCGTACCAGACTCCAATAAATGTTGAGCGATTGCAGATTTATGCGGTTCATTGTTTTTGACTGCCCTGATGTGTTCCTTGATTCGGCATGTAACCGTTCTTTTTGCTTGTCCTATATGAGAACTGCCATAGCTACAGTCAATCTTGTACACTCCCGGTCTGTCCAGTAGGGAGCCATCTTTGGGTGAGCGCAGGCATTGGGACAGCTTTTTAAAAGGAGTGAAAATAGTTTTGACAGATACCTTATTATTATTATTAAAATTATGGACGAGCAGCGTGTTTGCTGATATGTCCACTTCATGGTGTTGGAGTACAGTTCAGTCCAGTCCATATCTCTTTTATTGTTTGTTTTGTACTGTAAGCCATTCATCCAAGCGACACTTAAAGGTCGTTAGCGTAGCAGCTGACACCACTTCCTCGGGCAATTTGTTCCACAGTTGCACAATGCGGTTGTTTAGTGAGTGGTAAGCTGTCAAGGAATGTGCATGTGAGCGTGTGAGAGTGAGGCTGTGACCACGGGATGAGTAATTTTTTTGCTGCCGCACAAATATATCACCAATGTTAGGTAGGTTATATTTATTGGTTAAGATTTTATACCACTCGATGAGATCACCCCTTGTTCTTCTATCTTTGAGTGTTGGCAGTTTCAATAGTCTTAGCCGTTCCTCATATGTTTTCCGCCGGAAGCCATAAGGTATTTTTGTTGCTTTTCTTTGTACACCAGCAAGTCAATATCTTTAATGAAGTATGGGTTCCATATTTGGTAACCATATTCCAAAAGCGATCTTGTAAGCTGCGGTTATGTAAGCTTTATACATTTTAATGAAGATATCTGGTGACAGATACTAAAAAGACCTACGTATGACATATAGGAGGGAGTTCGCCTTTTTCGCTATATTGTGTATGTGATCAGCCCATTTTAGATCATTAGTCCTAGGTCCCTTTGTGTAGTCACAGTAGCAATTAATGTGGGTCCTATGGTGTATTGTGAGTTAGAATTGCTTTTACCCAGGCGTAGAACTGTACATTTATCAGCATTTAATCAGGCAATCCACTCTATGGTCCACTCTTGCAACCTATTTAAATCAAATTGCAGCTGCCCGGACTGGATCAGAGGATTGCCAAAGAACTTGCCATCATCAGCGAAGAAACATGCTTCTGACTCTATCAATGCTATAAGGTCAGTGGTGTATATGTTGAACAGGATCGGAGAGAGCACTGAACCTTGAGGAACACCACTCAGTACATCTCGTTTGTCTGACAGTGCACTCCCCACTCTAACCTGATAGGTTCTGTTAAATAGGTAGTTTTCAAGCCACTTTAGCAATTTGCCTCGAATACCAAAATGTTCCAGCTTCAGTAGAAGGCGACCATGTGGAACTTTATCAAAAGCTCGCTCAAAATCCAGGTAAATAATGTCCACAGGTTGTTTATTGTCCAGTTGCTTGGACCACTCGGGCACAGAAGACAGTAAGTTTGTGACAGTTGATCTCTTCTCAACAAATCCATGCTGTTTTATAGAGATAATGTGGTGTTGGTTCAGAAACTGCTTGATATGCTGACATATGATTTTCTCCATGCATTTTTCTATAGAACTAGTGAGGCTGATTGGCCTAAACCTGGACGGGTCCGTCTTATCGCCACTTTCGTAAACAGGTGTCACAATGGCGTGTTTCCAGTCCTGGGGAAGAAGACTGTTCGCAAATGATAATTGCATAAGATACCTTCTTCAGGATGTTAGCGATCTTATCTGTCACTCCTTTGATGTAGGGTAAAAAGGCTGGCTGTCTTTCCACTTTACAGTTCCGGGGTTTATTTGTAGTGAGTCTGGGTGGTCTTATCCGTACATTGTATCCATTCTTTTGTAAAACGCCGCATAAGTGCTTCAATTCTTCTTGTAAATGTTCCTAGTCTTATAAACTATATGCGCGGTCAGTAAGTGACGTCACTACCGAATTAAGATGGCGCGGATGATGATGTGAGTCTGCATGCAGGTAGCGGTCAGTGTGAGTGGGTTCCCTGTACACGGAGTGACTACACAAGGAAGGCAAGGGTTCTTTCCTTTTCCATTTCGTACGTAAAGCTCATTTTTCCATGGATGTTGTTGAACTGGGCCACGTATTGTTGTACAACATTCTCACCCCCCTTCAGTATACAAAAAATGTCATCAACATACCGTTTCCAGATTTTGATGCTTGGGGCGGTAGGTATGGCTATGGCTTCGAAATGTTCCATCCACAAGTTTGCCACAACTGGAGCCACCGGACTGCTCATCGCTACGCCATCTATCTGTAGGTAGTACTCATTTCTGTATACGAAGTAGTTTGTTGTCACACAATGTTGCACAAGGTCGGCATATTCTTTACCGACTCCGTTCTCTGCGATTTTTCGTCTTGTGGTCTCCAAGCAGTCTGTGATGGGAACATTAGTGAATAGGGATTCCACGTCGAAGCTCACCAAAAACACAAAACAATGAAACATGGTAAATATCCCGTTTATTTTAATACTGATGTGAGTGACCATGATAGTTTAAATACGCTATGGTGATAGTTATAAATTAAAGATTTTCTCTGACGCCAGTGGTTCATGGAGTATTGAAGAATCATATATCCATATTAATTATTTAGAATTATTAGCAGCTTACTTTGGCCTCAAAATATTTGCTAAAGAATTAGGTAATTGTCAGATCATACTAAGAATCGACAATTCAACCGAATGAGTTATGACAATGGTGCGAAAATAGAAATATTTTCGTTTTCGCATCTTTTATATATCATTGTATAATATATCAGTTCACAAGAGAATGAAGTAGTTGACAGGCAATAAAGGCGCACGCATCCTGATACAGAATGGGAGCTCAACGACTATGCCTTTAGAACTATTGTAGTGTAGACACATTAGGAAAACCTGAGGTTAATTTGTTGTATGTAGGATCAACAGAAAATATGACAAATATGTGTCGGTGTAGGTGCATTCTTGTCAAGTAGCTCCCTCAAACAATATGGATCAGGCCTTAATCATTGGACTGCTTTCTGTAGACAAAATAATATAGATGTATATGAAGCTTCCGTTCTCAACATTATTTATTTTTTAACTGATATGTATCATAGGGGCGCTAGCTATGGTACGTTGAACTCATACCGTTCAGCACTGTCGCTCGTGATTGGAGCAAAAGTCGGATCTGACGATCGAATCACTAGTTTATTCAATGGTTTTTATAGATTACGGCCACCTTTACCAAAATATAATACATAGGTTACACTAAAAGTTTCCGGAACTGGCCACTTACATAAACAATATTTATAAATTTATTACAACATTTGAAAATAGAACTCTTTGGCTGTAGAATACAGTTTGTTTCATCTGACTGTCTTTTGTTTTTACCTTGTGGCGCCATTTAAAAAATTGTGTGTCTGCATCAACATGGATTTAACTCGGGAAAATTTTCGTAGTATGATTTTCTACGATTTTAAGTGTAATTTGACGGCTCAACAGAGCATCGCTCGGCTTGAAACAGCTTTTGGCGATGAAGCTCCATGCAAGACGACTGTTTATAGCTGGTTTGCAGAATTCAAGCGTGGTCGTATCAATCTTAGTTACGAATCTCGCGATGGTCGGCCGTCCACCGCTGCGACCAACAAAAACATCGATGCTGTGCGCCGTATGATTGAAACAGACAGGCATGTGACCTACCATGAAATTCGCGTATCCTTAGAAATAGGCATGAGTCAAATACAATCAATCCTACACAAACATTTGGGTGTGAGAAAGCTGTGCTCGCGGTGGATCCCACATAACTTGACCGAGGATCAAAAAACGGACCGCGTCACTTGGTGCAGTGCCATGCTTACCAGATTCAACGAAGGTGCGTCAAATTTGGTGTGGGACATAGTAACAGGTGACGAAACATGGATTTATTGCTACGATCCCAAAACAAAGCTGCAATCGAGCGTATGGGTCTTTCAAGATGAGCCGAAACCAACCAAAGTGGCGCGCGTGAAAAGTGCATCTAAGCGGATGATTGCTTCTTTTTTTAATAAAACTGGACACGTGGCTACTGTTGCTTTAGAAAATCGTCGTACTGTGAATAGTGACTGGTACACGACCATTTGTTTGCCGGAAGTTATTGACGAACTCCGTAAAAATAACCGTAAACGCCGTATCATCCTGCACCACGACAATGCTAGTTCTCACACGGCCAGACAGACAAACGACTTTTTGAAGGCGAAAAATGTAGAACTCATGAGTCATCCTGCATACAGTCCCGACCTGGCACCTTGTGACTTTTATCTGTTCCCAAAAATTAAGAACCAATTACGCGGCCAACGATTTTCATCACCAGAAGAGGCTGTCGAGGAGTATGAAAAACACGTTTCAGAGGTCACCACAGAGGAGTGGCACAAAAGTTTTCAAAACTGGTTTGATCGAAAGAAAAAGTGCATAGACGCCAAGGGAGATTATTTTGAAAAACAATATATTAATTTTGTACCTTTAATAGTATTTTTTCATATTCATTCCGGAAACTTATAGTGCGCCCCACGTATTACTTGGTCTCCAACAAGTCTTGGAGTTTTTAGCGAACCTGTATTGTACCCTAACAATAACATTCCTTTGGAGCAATTGACGAAGAAGGTAGTTACATTGCTGGCACTTATGTCTGCCCATAGGGTACAGACATTATCCAAAATTATTGTAAAAAATATTGGGTTTAGATCTGATCAATTGAATATCAAAATACCACCTTCTGCGATTTGTTTAGCTGATGCGTGCCTTGTTAGCGTATGTCGACAGAACGACCCACTTGAGAACTAGTAAAGAATATTTATTTATTAGTTATAAAAAGCCATATGCAAACCTTGTCTAAGAGTGGTATAGATACTGTGATCTCTAGCGCCCACTCCACCAGACATGCCACCGCCGACCTCAGCAGCAAAGAGGTCAGGCATCAACACTGTCCTTATATGAAAAGCTGCTGGTTGGAGTGGTAGCTTAGACGTTTTTGCTATATTTTACAATAGGAATATTATACAAGATGATAGCACTGATTTTGCCTTTTCTGTATTAACTTCTTAAAATTCATAAAACGTAATAAACGAAAATAGTTTATTTTGGTAAAAATACAACAGTGGTGGCGCGATTGGCCTCGTGAGCTAGTGGACTGTATTTTGCGGAGGGTGAAGCTAAATGTTTCATATGACACTTTACACAACAAACAAGATAGATGATCGGGTTGCCGCGGAGGTGGTTTAGGCAGTGAATGCAACCCAAGAAAGTAGGAGAGGATGCACTAACCTTTATGACGCCACGTGCTGTCGGAGCCGGTGCACCGGTCTTCTCTTCCTGGCTCAGGAGCTGCTGCCCACATCACTAAATCACTTGAGGGACACGAGAGGCACAATCCGATCGGTAAGAAAGCGGTTAAAATCCAACAAACATTATTAATTTCTGAGAGTCGCGCGCGCCGCCGCCATTGATGTTGCTAGTTCAAAACGGAAGTCAAGATGCGGCCATTTCAACCATTGGCGGGGCGAAAACTATTGCTATCTCACTTTAAAGGCAGTGCGGGAGGGAGATGGGTATAGGAAGCGTGTGTTCAGTGTCAATCAATTGAGAGATGATTTGAATTATTCGATATACTACTACTATTGAGCGGGAAAATACAAATTTTACTATCGGCGCAACCATTCCCCCCGGCTTGAAGGGTTACCTTCAAAACGAAAAATGCGGAACAAATCTAAAGTCTAATCTAAATCTAGGTTTGGGAAATAACAACTAAAATATAAAACTAGGTTTGAACTCGTGCCTACTGCTGGTTAGGCAGAGGGCAGAGGCGAACAACCGGGCGCAGATACGATCCGGTTGCGGTTTTAACCCGTACAACACGAGTTATCCCGCGGGAATCGGGAAAAACTTCCTCTACTACTCCTAGAGGCCAATGTAAAGGAGGCGCATTCTCAGTCATAAGGACTACCACCGTACCTATGGTCATTGGGTTGGATGGAGTATTCCATTTTTGACGCGACTGCAGCGTGTGCAAATAATCGGTTCTCCAACGATTCCAAAACGATTGGACTAATTTATCTAAAAGAGCGTGACGAGTTAGAAGGTGCATTCTATCGTCATCAACATCTATTGCGGGCAAATATTTTAGAGGAGTCGTATTTAAGAAGTGAGCTGGCGTTAACGCTAATGGCTCTGACGGATCGCTGGATAGAGTCCGACACAGCGGACGCGTGTTCATCACCGCCTCTACTTGAGCGAGTACGGTACTCAACTCCTCGAACGAGAGAATCTGTTCGCCTATGACGCGAAACAGATGCGACTTAAGGCTTTTAATATTCGCTTCCCAATTACCACCAAAATGACTAGCTGCAGGCGTGTCAAAGTACCATTCAATGCGATTTTCGGCTAAGATATGAGCGAATTCACTTTGGTAGTACTTAGACCGTAAGAATGCGTGCAATTCCGAAATACTACGTCGGGCCCCTACATAGTTTGTACCGTTGTCCGAATACATGCGCTTAACCGGACCACGACGCGACAAAAAACGTTTAAAAGCGGACATAAATTTTTGCGTACTTAAATCACCGGTCAACTCTATATGAACCGCGCGAGTTGTCATACAAATAAACAAACAAACATAAGCTTTCGTGGAGCGAATGCCACGACCACGAGCAATAGTGACTTTGAAAGGCCCAGCAAAGTCTGTGCCGGTGTGTACGAAAGGTTTTGCGGATTGAACAACACGACAAGAGCGATGATCGGCCATTTCAGGCGCGATAAAACGCGGGCGGAGTTTAAAACAAGGTACACATCTGTGTACTCTAGCGCGAATCAAATTACGAGCGGAAATTATCCAGTATTTCTGTCTCAAAATAGACATTAACAAATCGGGACCAGCGTGACAATTCACCTTATGATGATAATCTACTAACAAATCTAATACGTGGTCCTTACGCGGGAGAACTACTGGATGCCTTTGTTCAAATCCTAAACTTGAATTTCTCAAACGACCACCTACTCGAATGAGTCCATCTTCCAAAAATGGTTTCAAGTGTTGGAAAGAACGACTACAAGGTTTGTTAAATTCTAAATTTTTAAATTCAGAAGCAAAATAAAATTTCTGCAACTCGCGAAGTATGACCAATTCAGCTTTATCTAAATCAGCGGCGGTTATATGACCGCGCGTAGATAAAATTCTCAAAAATCGGCCTACATAAATAACACGACGCAACAGTCTCGACCAAGACGAGACGCGATTAGCCAACAACAAAATAAGGGACTCTTCACGCGGGACCGATACAACAAGCGAGTGCTTCTTCTCCTCGGGTGGTTCAGAAACCGTAGTGGGATTGAATTGACTAACTGGCCACTTATCTAACGCGGCATGAATCCAGGACGGTCCACTAAACCATAACGGGTGATCTAAAATTTGCGAAGGAAGCAATCCATGAGAGAGACAATCGGCTGGGTTGTCGGTGCCAGCAACGTGAAAGAGATTTTGTGGCGCTAATTCAGATTGAATTTTTGCCACTCTATTAGCGACGCATGTGTCCCAACGATGGGGCGAAGAGTGGGCCCAACACAAAGCGACTGTTGAGTCCGAAAAAGCTACAATTCTACTAATATTAATGCGAAAATTTACAATTATGTCTAATAAATTACCTTGAAGACCCCGACCACAATACAAAATGTCATTAAGCGACACGGAAGTGCTAGTCTTAGCACTGCCATCCAAAACTACGCGGAGTTTAGTAGTAAGCTTATCTTCTCTAATAACTCCGTGGTGCGGGATAATGTACGAAGGCTGGGTCTCGTCAGTGTCCGCAGGCGCAGGTGAGATGTAACCTTTATCTAAACATTCGTTAACAACCTCATCATAGGCTTGCTTTAACTTTGGAGACGCCTGCATCTTTCGTTCTAAACAAAGAAAGCGTTTTTCAGCGGATACACGGGAGTCACCGAGCGTAATAATATCTCCCTTGAAAGGGAGCGCGACATCATAACGACCCTGCTCATCACGAGTAGTCGTGCGACAATAAATCTCCTCAGCCATCTTGTCATCAGGGCTTAGAATATGTGGGACATTGACCTCTTCAATTTCCCAAAACTTGCGGATGGTAGACTCCAGTGGCGGCTCGACGGTGCAACAGAACGAAGCAGTCGAGTGACTAAAACTATCTATAGAAGCGGGTGCGGAACCAATTATAACAAAACCAAGAACTGTTTCCAGTGCGTGCGGAGCGGGGTACGTCGGTCCCCCTTGAACCTTACGTGATAACTGGAGGTGCGGGAGAATCGAAGCGCCGATCAATATATCGACGACTCCAGGAACAGCGTAAGTCTCATCTGCTAAAGGCAAGTCTTTAAATTTCGTTAATAAAGACGTGTCCACCGGGACGGTAGGCAACTGTTCAGTTATTTTATCTGTAACGAGCGAATCCATGTCAAACCAAATATTATTATTAAAACGAGATCCAAACCTTGTTTTAACGGTGCCATGAACAGCTGACTGTAAACCTCCAAAACCCTTCACCACTGAGCGGGTTGAACGCTTATTAACATTGAAACCAAGTCGTTGACAACAATCTTGAGTAATAAAATTACTTTGCGAAGCGCCATCTAATAGCGCTCGAACAATGTGCGGTTTACCTAATGCATCAACAATAATAACGCGAGCAGTCGCGAGAACAACAGTGAGCGCAGCACTAGCGGACAACGAACACAAGGTGACGTCATTCGCAGCGGTCTCCGGGCGGGCAGGACCGTGCGTGAGCGCGGGCTGCGGCTGTGGCGCGCTATGCGACGGTGTGCCACCGCTCGACGAACCAACTGTGCTCACATTGGATGCGGCGTTACTATTTTCAAAATGAAGTAAAGTGTGGTGTCTCGCTGGACATTTGCGACAACTATTTCTACTATTACATAAAACAACACGGTGTTTAGTACCGAGACAATTAAAACAAAAATTATTAGCGCGAACAAATTTCTAACGATCATTAGGCGATAACTTTAGGAAACCCGGACACTTGTACAATTGCGAATGATGAGCATTACACAAAGAGCAAACAGGTGATTGTACATGTGCTGGTGCGGTATTAACATAAGTATGAGTTGACTTCAGTGACTTCGATGACGCATCTATTTTACGTTCGGAACTAACAACTTTCTTCGCGCCTTCATGTTTCGATGAAGAGCGTTGCAATATTTTTATATGCTCGCGAACAAAACTTTCTAAGTCTTCGAACTTAGGAATTTTATTGCCGCGATGATCCGACTCAAATAAACGAATGGTTTCGGAATCTAATTTCTTTAAACCCATATACAAAAATAAGAAGTCGCAGAGGTCATCGATCTTTAGGTTCTTTACGGCGCGAACAGATGCTGCGAAAGTATCTAGAAACTTCTCTAAGTTTTGATCGTTACATGCCGTAATGGATTTCAAGTCAAACATCTGATCCAAATATGCGTCAGCTACCGATCTTTTATCCTCATACTTAGCTTTCAAAGTATTTAAAATTAAATTATAATTTTCGGCACTAAACGTAATTCCAGCGCAAACGGTTATAGCTTTACCAGTTAATTTTTCAACGAGATAATGCAATTTTTCGTGATCTGTCAACGAAACGTTCTTATTTATTGTATTCTCAAAACTATCTATAAATAAACACCAATTGCGGATGTTACCATCAAATTCGGGTATTTGAATTGGTGGCAACTTAGGTCGGTCGCGAGTGGGATTGGGTCGGTCAGACGGTTTCTCCAAACTCCTAGCGACGCGTTTGATACGACAATACAAATCGTCAAACGACGACAAGGCCTGATAACTCACTGAGTAATCGGGATTTAAATCTAACTCTAAAACGTTGATGTCATGTACTAAGGATTCGAAATCCGCGCGTAAACTATCTAAGTTTTCTATAGAACATAAGAACGAATCTCTAATAGCCAAATCAGAGGTTTTACGTGCATTATCACAAATCGATTGTACGCGAGAGTAAATCATTTCTCTTTTAGCGTATAAAAGTTTCAATTGAACTTTACTATCGGTACTACCAACCTTTGGGGACATTTTTACAACTAAATATCAAACTAAAGTGCGGTAAACAACAAATGAAATAACTTAATCTTAGCGGTATAGAACAGCGACGCGGCGCGAACGATATTCCGTAGGTAGGTAGGTACTTATAACTGCGAGTGTAAGTTTGAACAAAACGCGCATAACAACAACCAGATCGTACCTACGCGAGCTAGATCGCTGTCTAGGTTTAACTATTATTTCAGGGATTAAGTATTGCGTAATATCTATTCAAATTAAAATACTTTCGTATGAATTTGAATGAAATGCGAGCGAGGTATAACCGCGTACCTACCTATGTAGATATTAGGTAAATACGATGCGAACTAGCGGCGAACGGACAACTTAGAAATTGAAATAGCCAAATGCGTTAGGTATTACACTGTGCCTATGCACTAGGGTGTCTAGGATACCTAAGATCTAAACCTAAATGCCTAGATGCGGGGTTTTCTACTAAAATAACTAGGTATTTAGGTGCGGTGCGTTTATTCCCTATAGAAGAAATAACAAAATGCGAACTACGACTAAGGATCGATACGATAAGAGAAATGCGAGTGAGGTATAACCGCGTACCTACCTACGTAGGTATTAGGTAAATACGATGCGAACTAGCGGCGAACGGACAACTTAGAAATTGAAATAGCCAAATGCGTTAGGTATTACACTGTGCCTATACACTAGGGTGTCTAGGATACCTAGGATCTAAACCTAAATGCCTAGATGCGGGGTTTTCTACTAAAATAACTAGGTATTTAGGTGCGGTGCGTTTATTCCCTATAGAATAAATAACAAAATGCGAACTACGACTAAGGATCCGGCTCGAAGGACCAAAAAGAATGGTGGCGCGATTGGCCACGTGAGCTAGTGGACTGTATTTTGCGGAGGGTGAAGCTAAATGTTTCATATGACACTTTACACAACAAACAAGATAGATGATCGGGTTGCCGCGGAGGTGGTTTAGGCAGTGAATGCAACCCAAGAAAGTAGGAGAGGATGCACTAACCTTTATGACGCCACGTGCTGTCGGAGCCGGTGCACCGGTCTTCTCTTCCTGGCTCAGGAGCTGCTGCCCACATCACTAAATCACTTGAGGGACACGAGAGGCACAATCCGATCGGTAAAGGTCTATGAAAGCGGTTAAAATCCAACAAACATTATTAATTTCTGAGAGTCGCGCGCGCCGCCGCCATTGATGTTGCTAGTTCAAAACGGAAGTCAAGATGCGGCCATTTCAACCATTGGCGGGGCGAAAACTATTGCTATCTCACTTTAAAGGCAGTGCGGGAGGGAGATGGGTATAGGAAGCGTGTGTTCAGTGTTAATCAATTGAGAGACGATTTGAATTTACTACTATTGAGCGGAAAAATACAAATTCTACTATCGGCGCAACCAAACAGAATTGTGATTACGAGAATTATGTATTCTTATTTGGCTAGTTTTTTTTTTTTTTAGTTACAATACTAATCTTATTAATATTTCACATAGCTTTCACATTCAACATTTCCTACCTTCTTCGTCATTCCGAACATTGGAACAATGTTGGACGACACGACCTTCCGCATTGCGACTTGCCTCCGTTTGGGTGCACCGTGTGTTTCTCCGCATCGGTGTCTCTGTGGAGAAGCTGTCGATAGCCTTGGACATCACGGATTGTCTTGCAACAGGAGCGCAGGCCGCATGTCCCAACATGCAAACATTAACGATATTATCCGTCGAGCTCTTGTCACCGCCGGCGTGCCAGCTATACTTGAACCTGTTGGTTTGGCTCGCGACGATGGTAAGAGACCGGACGGTATGTCGTTGATACCTTGGAAGATGGGTAGGTCTTTGGTGTGGGATGCAACTTGCGTCGACGCCCTGGCGCCTTCCCATCTTCCAAGTACGATGGACTGCGCATGCGCTGCTGCTGCATCAGCGGAGACTCTCAAACGGCGCAAATATACCAATTTAACTGGTAATTATATTTTTGAGCCGTTTGGAGTCGAAACGTTGGGTCCGTGGGGTCCAAGCGCGCGCGCACTATTCAAAGAAATAGCGAAGCGATTAATCGACGCTTCCCGTGACCATAAGGCTGGCCTTTACCTCGCTCAAAGAATTGGCATCGCCATTCAGCGTGGTAATGCCGCCAGCCTCTTGGGCACGGTACCAGTAGAGATCGATGGGGAGGAATTTTTCGATGCCTAAAATTACAGTCTCCCTCTTTTTCTCTTTTCCATTTTTGTATATATTGTATAGTTAGCATAGTTTTATATTAATTTGTAAGTAATTGTATATTATAATAGAATATTTTATGTACCTACCTAAATTTCTGATGGTAATAAATTGACCTTTGAAGAGGATAAACAATATTTTTATTACTAAACGTAGGTAAAAACATTACATAAGTTTTAAAGAAACTTGTATGAAATAATTTATTGTGACGTCATAATATTTAATAGCTTTCAAATTCTACAAATTGACATCTAATCTCGAGGACGAAGCATGAGTATAATTATGATAAAACATCACTTAGGGTAAGTTCGTTTAATCATAAAGTATATTTGTCGGTACTTACACTTGAGTTTTCACTATTATCATCTGCGTTACCCATTTTGAGAAACGAAATTTTGTCTACTCAGAGTTAAATCCACGGTACAGCTTCACAATAAGTATGCGAATCTGGTTGAAACGTTGCTTTACTATCAAGGAATAATCAAATCCAAATTTAACTGCAAATTAGAAATTTTACACTGTTAACACAAATTCGTTATAAGGTATTCGCTGATACTTTCTCCGCTGAAGTGTAGATCCCGGCTTCAAATACCATATATTTAGGACTACAGGTTCGATTTCGTATGCAAATGAATATTTTATTTTTTGTATTTCTTGAAGTGATTTAAGTATTACGTTTTACATTAGAATTTTGTATTTTAGAATTAGGTACAAAATTTATTGGTGTACACGTAGATCTTTCTATACGGTATCTTGATCTCCTCAGTCTTCTTAACGCCCCCCCTCCGTGTCTCGTCGCATGAGTTTGTCGCCGTCGTCGTTCATTGGTTCTTATCTTAGTGCACCGAGTGATTGGTTTCTATTTTCACTAATAGATGGCGTTATTTTTAACTATCAAACTTTTGCAAAGAAATTCCCAAAATGTTACGTCGAGAATCTAAGTTATATAATTATGTTAACCAGGTTCACTAATTGACTATTTTCGTCTAAAAATTAAAAAGGCTCTATCATGAGCTCTATGGTAAAGTTACCACAAGAGAATGTGCAGATGCGGTTATGTTCTAAATTCAAATGACTTAAATTATTGTATATGATGTTACAGGAAATTCAACTTAAGTACAAAAAACAGATTTCAACTAAATCCGAACCGCCTCCTTTTTTGAAGACGGTTTAATAGCGATCAATTCTTAAAAGCAATGATTTATCAGACGAAGAAAATTATCGAACTAGTACCACCAGACGGAGGGTGGGGATGGATCATGTTACTAGGAGTAGCTGTTAATAATGTAAGTTAGTAGAGTTTTTATTATGTTATGATACTAACTCAGCAAACCTTCTGCTATAGGAAGTTGAAAAATACTTTATAACCTATTCCCATACAGTCTAATATACAAAAAATCTTTACACTCGGTCGAGCCGTTTCGAAGGAGTGTGCACCGTGGCGCATGTTTTTTAATTATAATATTAGAGATTATGCCATAGGGTTAGAAACAAATTCGTAAAGGAAAATTAGAAGAAGAAAAAAGAAGGAAACTGAAATTGATTATATTTATGCATGTAAATTATCTCTTTTTTGTAGATTTTCAACATGTCAATGGTATCATTATTCGGTTTGCTTTATGGAGATGCATTACAGGCAATGGGATATAAGACCCAAGGTACAGCCTTAGTTCTCTATACATTATTCTTTGTGTCGATTTTCACCGGACCCATAGCCGGGGCAATGATAAAGTTAACATCGCCAAGAGTGGTGGCGTTGACGGGAGCCTGTATTTGTACTGTCGGCATATTTTTTAGTGGATATTCGTCGAATATATGGCATCTGGTGATTACTTATGGAGTTATGTTGGGTAAGTGAAAGTTCCTTTGTAATAGGTCAGAAAATAATTATATTGGTTATGTATTTCATACTTGAAAATACCTAAGGGATATATAACTAAGTTGTTTGGAACATCCAACCAACCAACTTAGTCAACTACACTAATATGTCTGAATGGCATTTGCTCTGCGATCGCGTCAATATATACGACTTTGCTTTGATTTCTGTTTTACGCCATTACTTATGCCTCTTGTCGTTTCTATATAATTCAACAAACCAAACTAAATCTTAAGTAGGTACCGCAGTAAACAAATTAATGTATTTAAATGAGTTTGTTGATATAATTATTGTTATTGTTCCAGGTTTGGGTTTAGATTTACTTGCAGTCTCGTCATTTGTGGCTATAAATAGCTATTTTACCCTGAAAAAGAACAGAGCTGTGGGACTAGCTTTGGTTGGCACAAGCGTGGGTCAAACCTTGATGCCTCATTTAGTTAGGTATCTATTAGAAAATTATGGATTCCGCGGCACGTGTTTAATTCTATCCTCTTTGAGTCTTCATGGGGTAATTGTTTGATGGATACTTATACACACTTTTCATAACGCTTTTTTATTTATTTTGCCAACTGAGCAGTCCGACTGGAAGTACGTCACAGGGTCGGCAGCGCGAGTGTGACTCCTCTGGTGTTACACACGTCCATAAGCCACGGTAACCACTTTCCATCACGTGAGTCGTGTGCTTGTCTGCCACCTAAGTGGTATAAAAATAAAACTTTTGCTTGCCAGTTCAGGCTAGAGTCAACATTTAATCACAGATTTTTGACACTCTGCGTGACAGTAATAATTCTTCCGTTGGATTTTATTGTTGGCAGAGTTGCACTGTCTACCTTATTTATCTTATGGCTACTTCCAATTAAGATACCCTGGCATTTATCGAAGTTGACAGAAAGATCAAACCTGTCACACCAAATGCCCATTGAGCGCAAATCGGAGTTAACTCTGTCAATAGCCTGTGAAACGTTCTCCACCGGGCTTGGCTGTATTAAAGTTAACAAATATAGAGAAAGAATACCGCCTTGTGGAACATCACGACGGGTAAAAGGAAATTGCGACATTTTGGTCAAAAATGAGTTATTATGCCATTGGACTTAAAATTTTCTGCTCTTTCGAATGCGCTTACTCCCATGGCTCTACGATTACTTTTTTGGCGTTTATGCCCAAGCAAAACAAATACAATTTATAGTGTTATTTTTGCTAACCGACGAAAATTCTGGTCATTTTTGCTATAAAGGTGATTGTACCCCTACAAAAATGATTTATTTTGGGTTTGTTGTCGGTAATACCTTTTTACTTCACAAGGGTGCCAAGCTTTTGGTTGTTTATGCCTTTTAAGCATTTCAATTGAAAAGTACAAATGTTGCTTAAAGCTTACTTCCATTTCGTAATTTAACAGAGCTATGGCGCTTGTGCCCTATATACAAAATGCATACTTATATTACTCTGGCGGTTATCCCCTATTTACATTCAGTTCTTAATGACAGCCAAGTCGGTTATGCTCTATTACCTAAATTGATTTTAATATGACACTGGTGGTTATACCTTACTTCCGTTTACTAATATAAATACGATTCGTGTTTTTATTAGTAAGGGGGTTAATTTTGATTTTTCTTGATTAAAAAGTATTAAAAAAACTCCTTTTTTATTTCAAGAAACATCACACTATCTGCTCGTTAGCAAATATGAAATGACGAGCTATATCTTTTATATCTACCATTTAGTGTTAAATTATAGCAGGGTATACTGTAATAGGCTTCTTAGTAAAATAGATCCTTAGTATGTTTCTGTGAAAATTTACTCCCAAGCAATTTCACCCTACTTTAGAAGTTAGAGACCCAATTACGGTGTCGTGTAATATCTGTTTTAGATATTTTCCTGATGAAGGATTGTGTTGGTTGCGCTACTTCATTACTTTTGGGGTGGCTTTTCATCCATATTTCTTTGCTTCGTAGCGACATTGTGTGTTACTAATTATCCTATCCTGGTATTGTTTTGAATGCCGAGTGTTTCTTGTGCCCTATTACCTTTTATACAACCACTATGAAAAGTACCTTATCCTTCTTTTCCTATAATATTGATTGAACGGTCTAGTCGCATATACCCTTTTACCTAGCGAAATGATAAATTGGAATGTCGCATATGCTTCTTATCCTTTAATATTTGATTTTGTCATTTGTATCTTATGCCATATTTCCTCATTCAAAAATTATAAGCTGTGGTTATAAGCGACAAAAACTACTTTAAATAACGTCAAATCACTAAAACTAAGAATACCAGTAACTGTTCCATTTCTATCTGATTTTATAACTGTTTCGCTTTTCACAATATCTTAATAAATGACAAAAATACGTCAGTTTTTCTAAAATTTAAAACTTTGAACGGCTCTCCTGAACATTTCATCTTTTGTCGCTTATCCCCTATTTCCTTTTAACCGTCGATCAGAATCGAGGTTGCGCCAGCTAGACGAAATCTCGTCCGCGCAAACCAAACCACCAAACCAAAACAAACCAAAACCAAATAACACGAAGATATGAAGAGAACCACTCCAGCTCGTTGGCTGAAATCCGTAGATGCTAGTGTATGGCTAAAAGGATTTCGTGATTCACGCAATTGAACGGATTTGAGAAATCCACTAACACTAGCCCTGTGATTGTAGTGTTAGTGGATATCTTCTTTCGTTCTCCATTCCATCCCTGATATCTCCCGTTACTTTAACCTTTTACCTCTTAACATATTTTAAGATTGCCTAATACGTTTATTGTTACTCGTATCACGAACCTTTTTACACCCGTCTAGAGAACTAGAGAACGGGTTGGTTTCAGCTGTAGACTGTAATCATACTGCTCATGACTTTAAACTTTTGCTTTATTATATTCGCTATATTATATATATTATATATATATATATATGTATAGGTATATATGTATATGTAAATTTTATTTTTGTATTTATATAGTTATATTGAATTTTATGGCACATTTTTTGTAAAATAGACCATAGATAGCTTCATAGAACCTAATCGATCCTTGTGGGTGACATGTTTTAGGTAGCAGGATGCATTCTTATGCGACCTGTGGAACTTTATATGAAGAGAGTGTTGAGAGAAGAGGTGATAATTCAAGCACCAATAGAAATTTACATAGATAAACAGCAGGATGAAGATCCTCAACCATTAAAAGGTGTTGCAGATAATTGTAAACAGTGTCCTAAGCCGTATGTGGCAAATGAAAAAGCAACACATTCTGACGATAAATTGCTGATAAAAGAAGAAATAAACAGAGGAAAAATAAATCAACTAAAGGCTAGAAATCAAATGGGTAAGTAAAGGTATATATAATTATGATTGACCGATTTTCATGGCATACCAATGTGTAAAATTTCCATTGCAAAAACTGGTTAATTCTATTTCAGAGAAGAAATCAAGTTTACTCAGCAAGCTCTGCCATTTATTTGGTCTCCCATTGTTATGTAATGCAAGGTTCATAAATATCATAATTGGTATAGCACTATCCAATACATCGGTTACGAACTTCAGTATGTTGTATCCATTCTTTTTGGAGGTAATTATTATTTATATCATTTATGTTTAGAAGTATTTAAAGTTCCTCAATGACTAAATAAACAGTTTAGAACAAAAATGCGTCACAATTTCTGGATAAGGAGAGAATTAATTTTGAATTTCGAATGTGGAACGGGAAAAAGAAAGTTTAAGAATTTTGACACCAATCTTTTTTTATGCAAATAAGGTGGCAGACAAACAGACGGCACACCTGATGGAAAGTGGTTACCGTGACCTATAGACGTGTGCAACTCTAGGAGAATCACACCCGTGCTGCTAACCCTGTAACAACAGAGAGTTGAATAATAATAATAACTTTATTGATGCGATATTCGTTATACAAACATGTCTAAGATAGTACAAACAAGAGAATGAAGTTAAGGTAAACACAAAAAAATGATAAATCCTTGCTCTCAAACTAGGTATTCCTGTGACTTAGGAGTCAGTGTTCTGCTATTGCCGTTAATTTCATGAAACATGAGTGTCTTACATTATATTACTACTCTATTGCTTAATGGCTATTTATGTATTATAAAAATCTAACAGAAATTATGTGTGTGTATGCATACGTGTGTGTGTGTTTGTGTGTGTGTATGTGTGTGTGTGCGTGCACTTACCCACTGATAGCACAAAAATCCACCAGTGAGTTCTGGCTACCCTACAGTCTATGCGTTTGTGTATATGTTTCTTTGCTGCCAGTGCAGAAGATACAATCAGGATACCCACCCAACCAGGTCGTGCCACTGACAGCACAATATCCCTCCAGTGAGCTCTGGCTACCCTACTTACCGCCGGGAATACAACATGATGTTAATATAACATATTAACACTGTCGATGCACATCATTTCGTTTTATTTTTGCAAGAAAAATCCTAAAAATATGACGTTTACTGATATTCACACGATGTGTATTTTCAGAAAGAAGCCTTGCTGAGTAAGCAGCAGATTGCAAATTGTATGTCCGCTGTAGCATTAGCTGATGTAATGGGCCGCTTCATTTTGCCGATTTTTCATGACAAATACAAGATAAAAGCCAGATGGATACTTATAATCACATGTATTTGGCTAATTTTCACTAGACAAAGTGAGTATCAAAAGTCGAGTTGCTCACTTACTGTTAGAACTTAATACCTCTTTTTTCGTATATCCCCACGGATTAAGCATAAACTAATTGGTAGATGTCATTGATCTTTGACTCTTAAGAATGACTTGCGTCGCGATGCCTGAACGAATTCCAAAAAAATTTATTAAGTATTATCTAAAGGTTTTATGCGATTGAAGATAAGTTTTTGAATACTGCACTGCTATTGTGGACGTTTTTTGCGACTATGCCGCAAAAAATGACTGCAAGCACAGACTTATCTCGTTTTATAAAAACGTGCACATTAAAAACATCGTTTATGAGTGTAAATGTGACTAAATCGTAATCCAAAAAAAGTACTATTATATTATTTGCTTCAAAACATGAAATCATCATTTATCCGCCATTCTACAATTTAGATATCGGAAGAGCAAATTATAAAAGCACAAAGCTAAAAATTGGCATGGAACTGTACAGTCACGTCCGAAGAGATAAATCATGGTCCATATCTATTTGCATTGGTCTGCCAGTTTCTTTGTATAATGTACAATTGTACATATTATTATTATGTATCTGCTTAGAAAAACAAGAATGTTATAGTATTATATCTCCACGTTGTTTATCAGTTTTCTGAATCC
The DNA here is from genome assembly GCA_963662185.1 of Eilema griseolum. Classification (NCBI taxonomy): domain Eukaryota; kingdom Metazoa; phylum Arthropoda; class Insecta; order Lepidoptera; family Erebidae; genus Eilema; species Eilema griseolum. The sequence continues at coordinate 19,879,364 of OY759230.1, read as the reverse complement.
CATATTACCTACAAACTAGCCAAATACTTTGTAATATGTGTTCCAGAAAATTGAAAAAGCATAAATGCTGTGCAAAATGCCAAAAATACGTAATAATCATAATCATAATGTTTATTCTGTGAATCATACGTTAGATAGATATCTTATATATGCTATGTTATGTTCGCTATGACCTACCATATGTGGTGTATAGATAAAGATACCTACTAAAAATCGAATCAACTTATAGGTTTTTTACAAAAAGTATTAACACAAAGAGATATCAAGCAAGCATATTATCATGTCAGTATAAACAATTAAGTAGGTAATTAAAATGATACCGTGTTAATAACGTATTAATTAACGGTGACGTATTAATTTATTTTTATTTAAGAGGGAATAAGTTGTAATAAACACAATTCTTTACAGTTTTAGCGTACCAGACCAACCTGGAGGTTCTACTCGCAATGTCTGTCCTTTATGGTTTTGGTAGAAGTATGGTCGTCGTACAAAGAAATATAGTAATATCCGAAAACTGTAAGCTGGAAGAAGTACCTGCGGCAGTTGGTTTGGGCAAGTTCTCTACGGGTCTCGCAGCTCTACCTCTTGGGTGGTTTCTTGGTTGGATCAGAGATTATACGGGCAGCTATATCGCTTGTCTAACGGCTCAGAATGCTCTTCTAGTCATTTTGTTATTAATGTGGTTACCTGATATGTTATACCTACATAAATATTCAAAAAAAAAATAATAAGCACATCTTGAACCACACCGTAATAATAACATGAACGAGTTAAACATTACATGCATGTAGGTACTCGTAGATATTTTAATGTGTCTCTGTATGTGCCTTTATATCCTCGTTGAATAAAATCTTTAGTTACATTTTTTTCTTTTCATTTATTCTTTAACATATACACAAATATGAAACATCTTATAAAATGTGAGGATATTTATGAACAAAGCCCTAACTTATAACTGGGTTTTCCTTCAGCAAACCCCGGGAGTTTTCTTCATGTGTAGGTAATCATTACAAACCTTACACTAACTTGTACTTTATAAGATAATTATTATAATAACCTTTAATAAAAAAAAATTAAGAAGTAGGTAGGTATCTAAATATTTCCGCTGAGTCATTCGAAATGTAGTATAAATGCTAATAAAAATATAATTAAGTTTTTATCATAATTGAGTGAAGAGGGTTAAGTGGAACCGCGGAATCGCAAAAACGTCTTGTTTTGAATATTTTCTGATAAGGTGTAAAGCAATGTCAATGATCGACAATTAATAATAACCTAAGAGAGACCGGATACTTTGCCACTAAAAGTTCGTTAAAAACGATGGATTCGGTATGATAGAAACCAGTGCTTGGCCAAGCTGCAACACATCAGGACCCGGTACGAATGGTGGTTATTGGAAACAATCCTCTGTAAATAATCATGCAAACTTCGTGACAATCACTTCATAAATAAGTTATGATGCACACAGGACCCTAAAAAGGAGGACAGGGTTATTCTCCAAGAACGGGGTAATTCCAAGGACTAGTGAACTTTTCCTTCGTATATATGACCATACTGCTTCAGACTCTCGATTGGGAGATGTAGTATTAGGTGGTGAGATCTGTTGCTCTGATGCGTGATTTAATCAATTTGACTCCGATATAACCTCTTCGTCATAAATGTGACCTCAAAGACAAACAGAAAATAATACAAAAGTAAATCTTAGTTTTTACTTGCACGCGTATCTTAGTTAAGATCAATAAATATGTTACACGTTTGTTTTATAAAAAGACTGTACAATTTATCACTTGCTATAAAATATAACGTTCAAGAACATGTTATTTGGCAAGGTTTGGGAACTTTGGGAAGGTTAAATAACTGGAAGGGGAATAACCAATGAAGTTAAATCTGTAGTGACTCAAGTCTCATACTAGTTCATTACTGTACCTACTACAGATACTACCTACCATAGATGATTAAGACACGTAGGTATGTGATGAAGTATAGTGATCTGTTACTCTCAAATAGAAGTACATTATAGGTGATGGTTTAAAACCGACAGTCCGAGCCTAAAAATTATTAAATTAATTTTAAATTATTATTTTTTAACATTTATTATTTTTATTTATTTTTTTATTATATAATAAATATTTAAATAATTTAAAATTAAATTTTAGAAAATATAAACGCGGTAACCTAGTAGTAAGGTTGATGGACTACTGAGACGAAGTTTCGGGTTCAACCCTAGGTTTTACCATAGCACACACCAATGACTTTTCGATGCTTATCGAAGTTATGTGTGTATTTATCACAGGTTTATAAGTGCCCGGTTAATGGCAATAGGCTCGCCACCTATTACATTGGGACCTAAACATAAACTGGCGAAATGTGGGTGCTAGTACCTATGCCTACCCCTTCGGGGATATAGGCGTGAGTTTATGTTATGTATGTTATGTTATGTAAATTATTTTTTTCAGTGTGGTACAAATACTTAATCAAAACTTCTTTGTTTCAGGAAAATCTACTTACAAAAGATAAAAGTAGTGAAATACATTGAAATGTTACCAAACAAAACACAGAAAGTCATCGACTTAGTACCGCCAGATGGAGGATGGGGATGGATGGTGCTACTAGGAGTAGCTGTTAATAATGCAAGTTTTATTATACAACTTAGGTGGCAGACAAGCACACGGCCCACCTGATGGAAAGTGGTTACCGTGACCTATGGACGTGTGCAACATCAGGGGCGTCACACTCGCACTGCCAACCCTGTAAGAACCTGCTAATGTCATTCTTGAAGAGCTCCATACTGTAGTCGCTTGGGAAAACCACGGCAGGTTGTTCATTCCACAGCTTGAACGTGCGGGGGATGACATTCTTATCATACCTAAATATGCGTACTGTTTCAAGATGCAACGTGTGGGTATGAATTCCCTACCTGTGGCGAGAGGTGCGACGATAAAATATAGCCGTGGGCATAATGTCAAACTATTCGTCTAAGCACACACCATAGTACAGGCGGTAAAACACACACAGCGATGCAAAGTCTCTCCTGAGGCTTAGCTATTCCACACAGCCAGTGAGTATGGGATTGTCGACGATCCTCAGCACCCGTCTTTGCACCGAGTCGAAGGGCTCAAGCTGGTAATCCGGTGCCCTGGCAAAAAGGTGACAGCGGTTTGTACATGCTTTGTTATATAGGTATATTACACATTAATTACTCAACTCGTTAACTGATCTCGATCTTAAAATGGTGGTCCCAACCTTGACGGCCCCTACATAGAAAAAATTACAAATTGTTATTCAGAAATACGTTGATATTGAAATTCGTGTGAAATAACAGGGAATTCAAGTACATATATACCCAATAGTATTAGTTCTAACTTAATACTTAATTATTTTTTTACGTGCGCAAAATCCCCACGGATACCTCCCCACCGGAGCCGGTGGAGGAGGTTATGTCGGACTCGAACCGACTAAAACGCTCGCCGCCTGTGGGTCGCTTTGGTTGCCGAAGGTGAGGTTGACAGGTATATCCCTCGCACCCCGGCCGACCCAGGGCCATCTCTCACGATCTGGCCCTCTCCTTGGGTGTGTGGGGACTACAGAGTCCCCAACTCGTTCCCGGAAAACGGGGAGGCGCGCCAGGCGCGCCGCCGCCGCGGCCTGCTTCTGCCAGGGTGACAGGCGGCTCCACCTGTCACCCCCAGGCTGGCACTCATGGGGGGCGGAGGTCGTTCACCGACCTCCGACGCCCGAGTTGCCGTCGTACGCGGGCAGCTTGGCTTGCGATCCTTCGTCGCTCCCGCTGCCGCTCCCGCCCCGTCTCCTCCTTCACGAGCATTACTTGTTCGCAGAAGGAGGCCGCGGCCGCCCACGCATCCGCACAGCGGACTCTCACTCCCAGGGCCGCCACAAGCTCCCGTCTCGGCGTCTCCCACGCCGGACACCCGGTGAGACTGTGCGGCCCTGAGTCCTCGCTCGCGTCGCAGTGATGGCATTCGGACGTTGGCTCTTTCTCCATCCGACGCAGATACTTCCCGAAGCACCCGTGCTCGGTGATCATCTGCGTCAGACGGTACGAGAGGCTGCCGTGTGGCCTCTCTAGCCACTCCCCCATGATGGGTCTTACCGCCGCTACTACGGCGCGCCCTGCGCCTGGTCGCCCAAGTCGTAGCTACCATTCCGCCACCATTTCCCTGTGGAGCCGGGATCTCACGGGATCGTGACCCCGCTCCCGCGCCGCCTTTCGGAACCGGTATAGCGCCGAAAGGCATCTCGCTTCCAGGATCCATGGTGGCGATCCGGCGAGGAGACTCGCCGCGTTGAATAATATCGTGCGGTACCCCCTTATGATGCGGCACGCCAACTTCTGCTGCGGACGCTGCAGCATGGGCATGTGCCGATCACTCAGGACACTCTGAGTGATCGGCACATGCCCATGCTGCAGCACACACGGGACACCCGTACAAGGCCATGGACCGCACGACACCCGCGTAGAGTCTCCTGCAGGAGTCCTCCAGGCCCCTCAGGTTGGGCAGTAGCCGCGCCAGAGCGTTGGCTGTGCCCACCAATTTGGGGCCCAGACTTCGGAAGTGCTTCCCGAAGTCCCACCGGCCGTCGAGCACGAGCCCCAGATATTTCATCTGGGGATTGATGCCGATGAGAATGCCTCCCACTGTGAAACTGGAACCAGGTGGTGGCGTGCGCCGAGGTCCATGAAAGAACATGGCCTCGGATTTATGCAGAGCCACCTCAAGGCCCAGCCGCCGGATCCGTTCCACGACTTGAGCAATCGCGGTCGTGGCCCTCAGGGTCGCTTCGCGGTCTGTTTTAATATCTAATAACTGTCAAAATTGATACATACATGAGGATTTGTATCGTTCAATCAATAAGCATTAGACTATTGCAGTCCAATGCTGGACATGGGTCTCTCCTAATGTGCGCCATTGCTCCCGATTGCAGATTTTTAACGTATCAGTGCTATCAGTATTCGGCTTATTATACGGTGACGCTTTACAAGATATGGGACACGGCACACAAGGAGCAGCCTTGGTCCTGAATACGGTTTACTTTGTTGGAATTTTCGGTGGACCCATAGCCGGTGCGATGGTAAAGATGACATCGCCTAGAGGGGTAGCAATAACGGGAGCATTAATTTGTTCCTTTAGCTTATTTTGTAGTGGATTTTCTACGAATTTATGGCATCTACTTATTACTTATGGATTGTTATTAGGTAAGTAAATGTTTATTATACACAATGCTATAAATAATTTTGATTTCTTTTTATGAAAATAACCCAATGTTTAATTATTTTTTTCTTTGTATGAATCTATCAACTATAAAATAACAAAAAAGGAAGGTCTTATAAAACCCGGGTATTCACCTTTGTCTGACTATGAGGTACATTACCTATAGGTACGGAAACACGAAAACCAAACAATTAAATATTGGTGCGCTGTTTTTTTAAATTTTTATTTTATCCAATTTACAATTCGATAAGAATTACTATTCAAGAAAATATGAAATGTACATTGTACATGTTATAAAGTCGTTGTTCTACCCTTTAAATGGCTAAAGAATTTATCAAATATGTAAGTTTCACTTATATATTCTGCGAACATTTACATTTTTGAAAATAACTTTTTTTATTATAGGTACATGTATTGTTATTCGCTTAGATATTTGCTTTGTATTATAATTGCGTCAAAATAAACTAATATGCTTTTTTCAGGTTTGGGATTGGATTTAGTTATAGTGTCATCGTTTGTGGCTGTAAATAGCTACTTTAAACTGAAAAAAAGCAGAGCTGTGGGTCTTGCTTTGGTTGGTACAAGCGTGGGGCAGACCCTATTACCTCATCTCGTGAGGTATCTCTTAGAAAATTATGGATTTCGTAACGCGTGCATTCTTCTATCTTCTTTAAGTTTGTTAGGGGTAATTGTTTGAATCGTATCTTGACTTACTTTGAAGAAAACAGTTCACTAAATTATGACGAAAATACCTTTAATTTTTTTAGGTAATTGGATGTATGCTAATTCAACCCGTGGAACTTCATATGAAGAAAATCGAGAGTGAAGTTGTAATTGAGGCACCAAAACAAACACTTGATGATAAACAAAACGTTATTGATGTCAATTATACTCAATCAGATGATGATGACCAAGAGAATAGTAGACAAACAGTTAGTTCCGACACAACAAATGAAAAACCATGCAATAAATCCTCAATACATATAAAAATTACTCATGGAAAAGTTATTCAGCCAGAAACAAGTAGGTATGCCAAATAGTCAGCAAAGTAAAAATAACTTATTTATTACATCCGGCATTCCCCGTTCGGGGATTTATAATAATAATAATAATATAACGTTTATTTCAGAAATTCTTCCATATTTGTTAGTTAAACTTACAACTAATGTTAGTAGGTAAAAATACAATTAAATAGTTTGGGTGCGCCACCCCGATCCGGGGACTGTGTCAGACTTTATTGCATGTAGTTTTATGCACCGCCCCAGAATCGGGGAGTCCCACCGATCAACCAACGCTCTAAGGATGGTATTGGGACTGCCGCGGGTACGGCGTAAGAGTGAGGCGCTTCTTTTGCGCATGATCGCCGAAAAACTGTCTACGTTTGCCTCGGCAAACATGGCAGATGCGCTACAAAAACGCGGCAGTCCCATCAGCACCCGGAACGCGTTGTTGTATTGAATACGCAGATCGCTGTATGCCCTCTGCGTAAAGCCCGTCCACAGGCTGCACGTATAAAAACACTGGCAAAACGCTTTGAAAAGCGTCAGCTTTACCTGCCTGTTACAGTGTGCAAACCTGTGGGCCAGCATGCCACATCGGACAGCCAGCGATCTGCGCTCCCTCTCAATGTCAGCGTTATCTCTTAAATCCTCCGAGACCCAGTGGCCCAAATACTTAAAATTAGCAACTCTTTTTAGCGGTGTACCACACAACATGACTGGTGGTATTCTGTGAAAATCTTTCTTACCTGCTTTGAAAAGCATGAACTCGCTCTTGAGTGCGTTATATTTGAGCCCGTGCGCCTCGGCGTAGGATTCACAAATTTTAATAAGTGTCCTGAGGCCTCTGATCGATGGGCTCAACAGAACCATATCATCAGCATAGCTTATATTATTAATACAAATACCATCAATATGACACCCGATTCCGGTCCCGCTGAGCTCATCGATCAGACCATTCATATACAGGTTAAAAAGTGTGGGCGAGGTTAACCCTCCCTGCCTAACGCCACACTCCAACCTGTATTCTGCCGAATAGAATTCAGCCCACCTTACACGGTTTTGTTGGTTGTCATACCAATATTTGAACAGATTAATTATTTCCGACGGCACACTTGTATCTCGTTCCATTTTTCCCCATAGCACTCTATATGACACCAGATCAAACGCCTTTGATAGGTCCAGGTAACACGCGTAAACAGGCGTATTTCTTGCTGTATAGTACTGCACAGTCTGCTTGAGACAAAGGATTGCGCTCTCTGTTGACAATCCGGGCCGAAACCCGAATTGAGCATCATTAAATAATAAATGTTGTTCTAGCTGTCCTTCAAGCAGACTGTCCAGCACCTTAGCAATCACTGTTGCCAACGAAATAGGCCTATAATTGGCTAATCTAGAAGAGTCACCAGTTTTATTTTTGACTATCGGTACCACAACTGTTCGCATTAATTCACCGGGTATGTATGAATGACCCACACATAAATTAAAAAACATTGAGAGAACGCGAGGCAAGTGCACCCCCGCATGCTGTAGGTGCTCGATGCTGAGACCGTCGTGTCCGGGTGACTTACCCCTCACCATGCTCTTTATTATGGTCCTGACTTGTTTTGTCGTAAAAGTTACGTCGCGCTCGGCACAGACGGCCTCAGAATCAGGCACAGGAAATGGCTGAGAATTTAAAGGTGACTTTATTTCAAAATGTTGGCGGAACAGGTTCGCTATCCCGCACGGATTGCACACACCCTCAACGCTCACCGGCAGGCCCGGCCCGGGACACAGCCTATTAGTTGATTTCCAGAATTTACTAAAATCTTTATTTAGGTGATGTTTAGCTAACATGTCCATTTTTATTTGGTTTTGGTGGGCTTGGCACCATTTCAACTTGGACTTAAAAATTCTTCTGGATTCGGTCATACCAGTAAAAGTCGCGCCACATGTAGGCCTACCGCTCAGTAACCAAGTTTTGTACGCAAGCCGGGCCCGCCCGTGCGCGTCACGGACGTACCTATTCCACCCGATAACATGTTTATGTCTGCGCCGTCCAATCGCTTTGTCATTATAACTGCATTCAGCCGCAGTCACAAGTACACTTACAATGTTATTATACATTTCATCTAAAAGTTTTAAATGGCTATCTTTATTACACATTTTATCACAACAATTATTAAATTCTAAATTAAAGTCAATATGTTTTAAGTGTAAATGACAATAACTATGATATTTATCAATTTGAACTGCATCCCGTTCTCCCCAAATAGTTTTATTGACTTGTGAAATTGGTTTCGTTATGATCGTATGAATTATATTAAAACAACATTCTAACATGACAGGTAAATGGTCCGACCAATATGAGTCATGCAATACCGACACACTGATAACGGCGGGCAACGCCGCTTCGGTCACTATGCAGTGATCGAGCCACCGCAGGCTCCCGTGTGCATCACTGATAAATGTGTGCGTGTCCGACGGCAGGGCGTTCATGTCTACACACGCCCACAACTGATCCGCACAGAATGACAACAACTCGCGCATAAACAATTCACCCGGGTGCGCATTAAAATCCCCCATTACAAAAACAGACTCAATGTTATTATTTTCAATTATCGCATTTATTTCGCCTAGGCACTCTGTAAATTCTAATAAATTATCACTACTATCCCAGGGCATATGTACTGTAAGTACTAAGAAAATCCTATCGCTGAGCGTAATTTTAATAGCCGCTAGTCGTGCACTACTACACTCCACAACTGATACGATGGGGAAAGCACTTTTACGCCAGAGGAAGGCCAGGCCTCCATGTGGTCGTCCCCGCTGCACAGTGGCCGGGTCCATCGCCGAGGTAGCCGTGTAAGCAAAATTGCTGTCTATGGTCTCCAAGAAAGGCAGGTCGTGAGGCCTTAACCATGTCTCCTGTAGCGCTATTAGGTCCACTTGTTGACAGAGACGTCTTACAGCATCTATCTCCCTTTTAACATTCTTACAGTTGAACGTTACGAGTTTGGCAGTTGTCATGATTTATTTATTTGTTTTTTTTTTACACTTGAAGACAATGCAGTCTCAGACCTATTTTTGTAACTAAAATCTACATACCGCCGATAATGTATTCCAACCGGCCAAAAATCATCTTGTAGAAATAGTTCCACGTTATCTTTAGGTACGAATATTTTGTAGGAGTTGTACTCTTTTTCCGTTTTCATATTGACCTTTTCAACTCTAATATTGAGATTGGACTTACTCGTAACGTATTTTGTAATGTCACACACGGAGACATCCTTAGCCACATTATAAATATAAAGAGGTACCTTTATTTCAGCAGCCTTGAAGTTCACGCTGGTGTCCAGCTGGGCTTTCCCTCTGTTCACCGCGAAACGGTTCCTGTGTTTTCGCCTTTGGACTCTAATCCACTCATCATTATATTTTTCACGCTTCCATTCACCTTCTTGTACTATTTCAGCCATTGATTTCTTTTTGTTTGTTTCAATTGTTTCATTCTGTGCGATGACCTTGGGATCTGTGTGTCCCGGCTCACAGGTGTCCATACGCATAGATTGCTGAGGTGGGTGACTCATCTGCTTGTTTTTCAAATGCGTGAGCGCAACTGCACTTTCATTTAGGACAGCGAGAATCTCACTCTTGTCACTAACGACACAGGGTTCAGTTTTACTTGTGCTTTGATGCGGTGACGGTTGTATATTTGTTGTTCTTGATGTAGTTTCACCGTCAAATGCAGAATTATGAATTTGCACTATTTCACGATATACTGTTTCTGGGGAGGATTTCAAACTTGAATCCCCTATAGAAGGTCCCAAGGTGTCTTCGGTATACTCAAAATCATCCACATTATGTGCTCCACGTTGAGTGTTAACATTACATTCGTATGTATTGACGAAAGAAGAATGTTTCATAATTTCCATCTCGTGTCTTAGAGTGTCAAACTGATCGTTCGTGACAAACGTATCCTTCATGTGGCTGATGTTTTGCTGCATTATTAACAGATCTTTCAATATCTTTGTCACATCTACATGATCAAAAAGAATTGGGGGTAGTTTCTGTAACTCACGAGCAACAAAAATTGGTAATTCCTCCGGATCGGTTTCTTTTAATACACAGATAATATCATCTATATTGCGGAGCTTTTTCCCGTCTCGTTTTCTAACTTTTTTCTGCTTTTTTATAGCTGGTATCGATTCAAATAATAAGTCCTTAGCTAACACTATATCGTTCTCAGAAAAAGCACTTACACATATACGACTAATACTTTCTTCGTCCATCACATCTAGTTTGTTATTTATAAATGCAAGCACTTCATTAATAACAATGTTACATTTCGCACATTTTACTCGATTCGAAGTCATTTTTATTAATTACGTCCTACACACGAACGTAAACACGACCCGCGCGAATAGTGGTCTGACGTCGACTGCTTATGATGATTTACAGACGTGAGTTTATATATGTGTATTTATTTGCGGGAACACTTTGAGTATCTTGTACCCAGGGGCAAAACACTGTCGTCTTTCTTCCGCTCTTCTGCTTGGCACATCTGCACACTTCTTGCTGATATGATGGATCGTTCAAGATGCAAGCTGTACGTCTTTGGAACGCACTACGTTACACCATTAGCGGTAGTAATATTCTTGACATCTTTAGGAGAACAAGGGAACATTTCCTATCACAATAATGTAGTCTGAACATATTTAAGTGTATGCATTATGTTTATGTATGTATTTATATATGTTTGTATGTATGTATGTATGTGCATATGTATGTACGTATGTATGTATATTTGTATGTATGTACGTAGGTGTAATATTTATGCTGTGTATGTATGTTTATGTGTATATATATATATGTACCTGTTTAGGAACCCTTCTTTCATCTGAAACTTAATGTACACTTCACATCCCCTTATTAGATACTATAACTGCTTCTATACTACTCAAAGGCTTGCTCATATTGTGTTAAGCTCGCCTTTGTAATTTTTTTTTTGTGTATGATCTCTGTACTGATTGTGTGCAATTAAGAATTAAATTAAATTATTATGTATAACATTGAAATGCCTTCATTATCCTGTAAAATCATCAAAGCTTGCATTTTGTAGAACACCTGCGTATTATTTTGATTTGGCGTATCTTGGCTTTTACAGAACGATTAGCCTCCGACCCCCAAACCTCGAGAGACAAGTTAGAACCTCATCAGATGCACGAGCTAGAAGGTGAGGTTAGGTTGGGATAAAGAAGTGTTCCTTGAATATTTTGGATTCACTTTTTCTTATTGTTCAGTTACATCAATTAAGTGTTTACTTAGTTCTTATACTTACTTTTACAGCAGATGCTGTAGTTATTCCAGTGTTACAAAAGAAACGCAATATATTAAGAAAACTCGATGATTTGTTTGGCGTTACACTGTTGCGTAATATAAGGTTTATTAATATCTTGATGGGTATAGCTCTAACTATTACTTCCATACAGAACTTCACCATGTTATTTCCTTTCTTTTTAGAGGTAAGTAACCGTTTTTTATTACCAATACATACTGAACATACATTATCTCTATAGATCCTATAAGCAGCTATAAGCTCGCGGCTGCGCACACGTGGAATTCGGATTTCGTTCCAACTTTCCAACGTTCCAAGATACCACATCTGTCGGCCATCAGGAGCGGTTATGTCAGATTCGAACCGACGAAAACCGCATCCTGGAGAGGGGGTGAGTGAACGTGATGGGCGCGGCGGCAAAAGCGACCAGTTCGCCCCTTGCCAGCTCTATGCCTTCTAGTCAGCGAGACATGTGAGAAGCTTTCGAGCAGTGTTCTACAGGGTCGCTCTCGTTGGGTCCAGTGCCGTAGGCGGCAGCATTTCCCTTGGGTAAGAGGCGTTGTCGCTTTCGTTGCACAGGGTGCATCGCATGGAGGTTCCGGACGTCTCTAAACCCTCCTACTTCAGCTGACATACTTCGAACCCCCAAGTTTTCACATAATGTTGGGGAGTCTACCGGATTTATTAACATTTCATTTAATTTGGTAATATCTTTTGAACAGAATTTTCGATTTCAAAAATTCAAGAATTTAAATAGCCTTGAATATGAAATAATTTATTTGAATAAGAATTAGTTCAAAGATATTTTTTTTTATTTATTTTACACACCAAACACATTTCAATCTTTTTAAAACAATAGATAATAATAAAATACAGATTATGCTGGATTGTAACATAACTACATGTGCACACAGTTAAAACAATACAACAAAAATGGGAAAGCTCTAAATTAGTAGAATTATAAAAGTGACACGTTTAAATATATTCAAACTGCTATGGAGGATGTCTGTCAGAATTTTAGTGAATCTGTTAAAGTTCAATCAAACATGTTTATGAGTTTGTTCTTCTTTGCCACCTCTTTATATTGGCAGGCCATCCTTGTTAAAGGGTTAAAGAAAAAAGCCTCCTTCCTGTAAACCTGAAGGGAAAATATATTTGTATCATTAAACCTCCGTGCGCTAAATTTTATATTAAAAGTGATATGAAAAAGTAATTTTGGTGAATCATAACATAATATATAATTTTGAACAGATAAACTAGCTCAAAATATGTACGTCGAATTTCTAATTGCTCTAGGTACTTTGAATTTGCAAAGTCTACCTTGATAGTCAATACTTGATCGCCCAGGGTCTTGATGATAACTTAGAATTCTAAGTGCTTTCTTCTGAATTCTGAATACGCTCAATTTCATCAATATGTACCCTGTTGTTTGGCGACCATACGGGACTACCAGATTCTAAAATACTCCTCACAAGAGCTTAGTACCTACAGCTACAAACCATTAAGAGGCTTTCTGAATTCTTTGGTAGATTGTAAAACAAAGCCTAGAAATTGGTTGGCTTTAGACGCAATAGAGCTATAATGAGCACGAAATGAGAGTTTATCATCAAATATAATACCCAGATCTTTGGCAACTCTCGATCGATTAAGCATTTGGCCGTTGATATCATAGTACCACGCAATTTTATTGGGTTTTTTATACCTTGGATTGTTTTATTGAGATTATAAAAATTGTTGTAAATGGATCGTGTCTATACATTGGAGATATTAAAAAAACTAGGGTTATAATCAATTAGCAATTATGAATATAATTTTTTCTTGAATGCAAAAATCACTGAATGTATTTTGTTGCTGTTTTTATCAAAATAGCGGATATAGCGGGCGGAACCGCGGGGTGGTACATAACAGGTACTATTATAAAATTGAAAATTACTATCTACGTCATAGACTTAAATGTGTATTTTAACAGATATTTTACCGAATTGAAAACTTTATTACCTATATTTTATATATTAAAATCAAGCATTATCCAAGATGTAGATACAATAAACATTTTATGATTGTAGGTATATGCATGACTGTGCTTATTTTCAGAAAAATGTATCCCTGAATAAGCAACAAACTGCTAATTGTATGTCAATAATTGCGTTAGCCGATCTAACAGGCCGCTTTATCTTGCCGACTTTTGTTGACAAATACAAAATAAATCCCAGATGGATATTCATAATGACAAGTATTTTGTTGATTTTTACCAGACAGGGTGAGTATGCTAAGCTAATTGTGCCTATACCTAGTATGTAGGTAGCTCAGAATACATACAGTATTCTGAGGTAGGTCTAGGACCTACCTAGATACAGTAGATACTTATAGGTGTACGATGTAGCGAGTCCTTTGTACGTAGATAGTACCTACCTACTACCTATTCCTTACTGAATCGAGGTGCAGATGAGACGGTGCGCACTGTGCGGTATGAAAGAAATTTCATCCCACGCACACTCAAGCTGTGGAATGATCTCCCTGCTGCGGTTTTCCCAAGCACATGGGGTTCTTCAAGAGGGGCATCAAAAGGTTTCTTCATGGACGGCAGCGCGAGTGTAACACCCCTGGTGTTGCATACGTCCATAGGCCACGGTAACCACTTCCATTCAGGTGGGTCGTGTGCTTGTCTGCCACCTAAGTGGTATAAAAAACAGACTAGAGCATAAGACCTTCATTATTACTGTACTTTTTATGATTAGACAGTCAATGACGACAATCATTTATTTCAATGCAAACGTTCTATGAACCACACTATCGGCAAGATAACAAAAAAAAGAACGAATAGAATACTTCAGTTTAATAAATTATATTATTTTTTACAGTTTTGGCGTACCAGACCAGCATAGAAGTTATCCTCGCCATTTCCGCCCTCTATGGTTTCGGTAGAAGTATGATCATGGTCGAAAGGAATATTATAATATCTGAAAATTGTAAACTGGAAGAAGTACCTGCTGCAGTTGGTTTAGACAAGTTCTGGACGGGTCTCGTTTCTCTTCCACTTGGGTACTTCCTTGGATGGATTAGAGATTATACGGGAAGCTACATCGCTTGCCTAACGGCTCAAAATGCTCTTTTAGTCGTATTGTTGCTAACATGGATTCCAGATTTGATATATTTATACATGAAAAAAAAATAAAGAAGAGAAATAAAATCCTGAACACATAATAGCATGAATCGAGTGAAGAAAATAAATAAGGCAGTTACATCATTTTTCCCTTTTAATTTATGCTTACGGGAATTAACGCGATCATGGTACATACACAAATCTTTAATTTACCTGACATTTGACCATGTTACACAAGCCGTGGTCAGTCAGGCAAATAAAAGGTATGTATGTACCCCAACGCGAAAGTTTAAAAGTTCGTTAAGCAAGATCTTATAACACAAATAAAGGTGAACACTGTAAATATGTACTATGTAGGTCATCACCATACTCCACCTATCTACGGTAACTGTAAGTACGGTACGGGCAGCTACATACTTACGGTTTACGATATTTTCCTTTGTTTTTGCTATAAGATCTTACTTATTCCCAAAGATTCTAGCGCAACGGCAAATTCCCTAAAATTAATCGTTTAATTTAACACAATCAAAGTATATTGCCGTTTACGTAGCATAAGTTCGCTCCTCGATACAGTTTCGTACGGAGCCCGGTTCGCACTTGATCGAATTTGCTGAGAATCACGAAAAACCCGTTTTTGTAACCAAGGTAGCTGGAAACAGTGGTTTCTATGAATACCGAGATGTCTACAAACAATGTTTTGTATCAACAAAATTTTCGGCGAAATGTGCTGTCTAGGAATAGAGATTTCTATTAACTGTGCTTTCTGTATGTATGTGTAAATTTTTATAAGATTGACGGTAGGTACCTACAATAATTTGCACCCAGCTTAAAGTTGGTAGGATTGTTCAGTGTAGAACCTAAGATAGAAACACGGTTATACGATACGACAAGCGTGTTTCTATCTTAGGTTTACAATTAATAATGCGTTAAAATTTCAAATAACCGGCTTTACTAATACATTGAGAACAATATAATGATAACAATTTTTCAAATGCACAATGACAAACTAATTAGTAACAGTAAGAATATTTGCAAATCTTCATGGAATTTAATAAAAGCAGAATCTGGAAAAAACAGTAAAACTGAACCTATAAAAAACATAATAAATAACGGTGAAATAATATGTAAGTCAAAAGAAATAGCCGACCTTTTTAACGATTATTACATAAACTGTAATATAAACAAGAACAGTTGTGGGACTAAGGTGGAAACAAATTGCAATAGCATATTCCTAAAGCCGTACGACTGTTATGACATTAATAAAATAGTAATGTCCCTAAAGAACACAAAATCGACGGGCTATGATAACATTACGACTGAAATTTTAAAGGCTAGTACGAATGAACTTGTTCCTGTACTAACTCATTTGACAAATCTATCTTTTACTACAGGCTGTTTCCCAGATCTGTTGAAAATATCCATTGTTAAACCACTATATAAAAAAGGAGACAAATCATCAATTTCAAATTACAGACTCAGACTCTTGACTCAGGGCAGTGTGCTAGGCCCTCTATTATTTCTATTATACATAAATGACCTTCCCGGGGTCACGGAACATCCATGTACACTATTTGCAGATGACATTTCAATAATAATTAAATCCAAATTAACTGACAATTACTTAAATGACACTGACCTTAATAAATATGACATTACTAATTATGACATTAATAAACATGACATAAATAAATATAACTATGACATCAATAAATCAATAGAATGCATTATAAAATGGCTGGATGAAAATAGTCTTAATGTTAACCTAACAAAAACCAAATATATACAATTTAGCACATATGGACGTAAACACTTAAACCTTAATATTATGTACAAAGCTATTAAAATCGAGGAAGTAGACCACACTAAATTTTTAGGTATTATTCTGGATAAACATATAAATTGGAAAGCCCACATAAATAACATATGTAGCAAAATAAACAAATTTGTATATGTCTTGGCGAAGTTAAGTAGAATAACGTCGCAAATGACGGTTCTTAGCGCGTACCATGGTTATGTGGCCGCAGTTCTAAATTATGGCTTGATTCTTTGGGGGAACTCAACTGACATAAATAAGGCATTCATTGTTCAAAAAAAATGTGTCAGAGCGATTGGCGGTGTGGCCCCCTGGATATCTTGCAGACCTCTATTTCAATCACTTAAACTGTTAACCTTGCCCAGTATGTTTATATTTGAATGTGCAAAATTTGTCAGACTGAATAAGCACATCTTTACAACAGCAAAGGAGATGTACCCCAGGAACACACGCGACCCAGACAGAATAGTTTTATCTAAGGTACCAAAACTGTTGTATATAAAAAGAATTGTCTGTCTATGTGTGGATATATTTATAATTGTGTACCTTGTGAAATCAAAGCTTTACCGTACAAGAAATTTATAAAAGCGTTAAAAGACTGGTTGCTAAACAAATGTTTTTATTCTGTTACAGAGTTTTTATCCATAACCAGTAAAGAGTATAGATAAAAATGTGATTAGGTGGTTTAAAATGTATAAGCTTCCTTTTGACTTCGTATCATTTTGTACGCCAAAGTGTATAGATAATAAGGAAAATTTGCATGCCCAATTTAGGCAGAACATGATGTACCTAGTCATAAGACACAATTTGTAACATCCTTATCACAATGTTCTAGCAAATAAAGATCTATTCTATTCTATTCTAATATTGAACAAGTAGTTAATCAGTTAAGTTGTAAAATGTCCTAAGTACCTAATCTTTAGCAATTAAAAAAGTATTTCGTTTAAAATGAGATCTTCAGTTTTGCAGCCGTAACCTACTTCTCAGATTTCGTTCCTTATTCGCAACATTATAACACTAATTACATAATACCAATAATATTTAATTAGACGGTTATTTTCGAAGACACCCGCCCCACCTGAGATAATTTTTATAGACGTTTTCTTCCTCGCAACGGCACCTTAATGCTGGCACCGCGAAGAGAAATGCGACAGCCGGGACCTAAAGTTGTAAAAAAAACTATCATCTGGGAGGCGATTGATCATGCAAACCTGTCAATGGCTTAGGGGCCATTCTTGTACATAGATACGAGTACCTTCTTATATATACATTGTGAAAATGCAGAGATTTATTGGTTTTTCAACAATCGTAAAACTTGTCACTATCAATATACCTACATAGGATGCATAAAATAAAAATACTTGAAATTCTTGTTTCAACAATATAATTTAGACAAGCCAATCAAATACAAAGTATTCCTAGAAGATTCCTTAAAATAGAATAAAGCTCGTTAATCATATTATATTTTATAATACCTAGGTACAAAGTAAAACATTCTGAAATAACACAGTTAAAATAGTGTAAGATATAGTTATTATAAAAAAATTGATAAGTTGGTACGAAATGTTGACAAACTCAATATCTAAAAATAAATAGGTAGATAGGTATTATCGCTTCTAACAGTAAATATGACATTATAAAATTTGAGAAGCATGGGGAGTAAAAGCATCGACCAAAGGGCGTCGAAACAGACTCGCAGGGCCAGTGCTAAGAACTACAAATAATAGACAGTTAATTTCATAGGTACCTACATTTCAAAACGGTTATTTACGAGATTTTTTTTATTTTTTTTGTGGAATATTCCTTTATTCCCTTTTGTGGAATAATCGTTTATTCCACAATCTAGCTGTAACTTAGATAGATAGATAGATAGATAATACTTTTTGTAATATAGTCTAATGTACAATGGGCGGCCTTATCGCTGAAAGCGATTTCTTCCAGGCACCCTTGGGATGGACAGCAATGTGACAAGACAAAAGATATATGGCGTAGTTATCATATAAAACTAGATAAAAGGTGAATTAAGATAAACTAGTAGGTATCAGAACTTTGTGGCGTTCTAAAATATATACAAGTCAAAAATTTCAATAATTTAATTCCAGGTGCTCTATCTATCAAAAAGTATCTAGTGTCAAGAGATATAGGTAGGTATATTTTTTTATACCACTTAGATGGCAGACAAGCGCACGGCCCACCTGATGGAAAGTGGTTACCGTGGCCTATGGACGTGTGTAACACCAGAAAAGCCACACTCGCGCTGCCGACCCTGTAAGCACAGAGTTTCTGTGCCGTCAGTGTAGAGGACAAAGCAGAACAAGCCTTTAGTCATCCCACTGACAGCACAAATTCTCCAGTGAGCTCTGGTTACCCTACTCACCGCTGGGAACACTACACGAAGTTATAATAACCGCGGTATTCTGTAAGGCGGAGGTACTTCCCCAGGCGGACTGCTCAATTGGGCGGAAATATCAATTTTTATGGTGTATCCGAACAGTTTTATGTATTATAATGGCTAAGTTTCTGCTAAAGATATTATCATGTATATTTTGAGTGGTGTACAGCAAAGTTTATTTCTATAGTCCAAAAAAGTTACCAAGTTACAAAAAGAAAACTACCATAATAAATAGATGATACCAACTACCAATAATACCTAAACACTTCACAATTGTCATAAGTTATACGGTTACGATTAACGATTTTTCGTATAAGTAGGTACCTACCTTCTTCATCTTAGCGTTCATTCCAGTCGCACCCGAAGCTCTCACCTTGGCGTCTGGGGTCCACATTACCAGTCCAACTTCGGTATGGATGAAGTTACATATTTTTCCGTGAAGCAACTGCCATCTGACCTCCACAACCCAAAGGCGATATCGAAGCATTGCAGTTAGACCAGTTTTTGGACTTTTTAAGAATCCAATTACCCGTAACGACTGCCATACTTACGAATTAACGTGCTCTTCAAGGTACGACCAGACTAATGTAAATACCTTTATCTTGCATACAAATATTTGTATGGAGCCGGGATCGAACCTGCGCCTCCTGCGTAGCGGCCGCGTTTACGAACACCCTGGCAATGAGGGTGCCGTAGGTCATCGAACCTACCTATGTAAGCATTAAATGCTTGCTTGAATTAATGCATGCTAAACAAGCTATCTTACAACCAAAACATTGAAACTATATTAAAGGAAGAAACTGAATTTTGGTTGAAATGTTTATTTTATGTTTGCTTCTAAAACATCCAGTTTCAATTCGTGATCAGACAAGACTTAGGTATACGTATATGTTGTACCTACAAAAAAGAAAACAATTATTCTACATGGTGCAAGTTACACTTACAGAATCCGTAACAATAAAGCTATCTAGGTACATTAAACTTCAATACTACTTGAGTTATAGGTATTCAGTTTACAGATAACAGACTTCCCTCATACCTATCTTATTATTTTATTCCAATTATGTGTCAATACGGCTTTTATCTTTCAAGTTTCAGGTAGATAGGTACCTACCTACTATTCTATACTCTCATACATTCAACTTCAGAAGACATACTAACAAACAACTATCTACATAAAATCACATCAAGCAGACGCTAAATATTATTAGTCCGTTAACAGTTAGTCTACCATCTTTTAATGAAACTAATGCTATGATCTTTGACTTAGTATATAGGTAAAACTGTTGTATACAGTTAAAAGCTGGCTATGATTTACATTTAGGAACATACATTCGCGGATAAACTATACCATTATAATCTGACATTAAGTTACCAACTACACTATTATCGTTTGAGTATTAAAATTTGACATCTATAGCGAATATCACACTTATTTTCATTGTTAATAAGATATGTCTGAACTGAACACAGCGAGTGGTTAGAGACTGTCATATTCAGAATAACAACAAAGTGCGGGCAGTTGTGGAGTTTTCGCACATGTACACTATAGGTAAGGTGGGTACGGTCCAATTCTTTGGAAATTACCGGCCGGGAGCGGGAACAAGGAAGCATTCCACGTGTCCTTGTGACAAGTAGAGAGCACAGTGGAGATCAGGCAAAGGGCGGACTGGTCGTCAAACGCAGGTCCGAGGGTAAACAGCGGCCGCCAGTCATCTATTTAAATCGTCACCTTAAACGTACATCATAAGAAATAGGATGTTACCCTTGAGAACCACAGACTTTATTGTAGGTACAGCTTATTTTGTTTTATATGCTACAGAATAAATATGAATTACACATATTAACTAGGTATATATAATGCCATACCATACACAACTATTATTTATTAAATATGCCACATACAAGCAATAACACTAGTCTAGGTACAACCACTTTCATTACTTTTACTGGTAATACAGAATTTCTCTACTTAAACGCAGGAAGATGACGAATCTCATACGCTATAAATTTAGTCTAAAAGCGTCGGATAATTCGAATAATGCCTATTAAATACTAAAGAATGTACATTTAATATTACATCAAATAATAAAGGCAGTTATTAATTTTAAATCAATAGTCTAACTTTTCCTATTTTAAATCGATAAAAGTCAATACACAAGACGGGACTAGAACCCGTGCACAGTTTCTTTAAAGGAGACATACTCTGACTAACTGAGCTACCTGTGCCACCTGGATAGTCGAATTTCTCCGCCCTTAGAGTGACGTCGGAGTCGTATTTCTTGCTAACTAACGAATGCAATGAATGATGTAACAATCATTTTTAAACATTGTTTTCGATTACTCCGCCACATCATCATCATCATCATGTCAGCCATACATAGTCCACTGCTGAACATAGGTCTCTCACACAGACTTCCAAAATGACCGATCTAAAGCAGCCCGCATCCAGAGCTTCCCGGCGACCTTCATGAGGTCGTCCTTCCTCCTGGCCGTTGGGCATCCTACGCTACGTTTGCCCGTACGCGGTCGTCATTCCAGAACTTTTTTGCTCCATCAGCCATCTGTTCTGCGCGCTATGTGTCCCGCCCATTGTCACTTCAACGAGCTAATCCGCTGGGCTACGTCGGTTACTTTTGTTCTCCTACGGATATCATCATTTCTGAGGCGATCTCGTAAGGAAATACCGAGCATAGCCCTCTCCATAGCTCGTTGAGCGACTTTGAGCTTTTTCAGGAGACCTATAGTTCAGATCCGTAAGTCATCACTGGTAATACACATTGGTTAAAGACTTTCGTCTTCAGGCAATGAGGTATGTCGGACGAGACTCCGCCACATAGTGTTCGTTATTTATTTAATAAGCTCAATGGAACATGTTATTTAATCTGCCCTATTAAGTTATCCAGTGCTGACGTTCCTGTTAGTAGTAATACGAATGGGACGGCTCGACCTGTACCCTATTGTCACATTTCAGCACTGCACCTTCAATGCAATGAATCTAGGGTAATTCTATACCGATAGGTCCTATAGTTTACTAAGACCTCCGCCCCCCATTAACTCATGAGTGCAGGCCTGGGGTTGACGAGTGGAGCCGTCTGTTATCCTGACAGAAGCAGGCCGCGGTAGAGGAGCGCATTGCGCGTCTCCCCGTTTTAGGAGACAAATTGGGCGCTACGTGGTCCCCACATCCGAGTACCAGATTGAGAAATGGCCCTGGGTCAGTCGGGTGCGAGGGATATGCCTGTCAACCTCACCTCCAGCAAACCAACAACGACCCACTAACGCCGTGCGTTTTAGTCGATTCGAATCCGACATAACCTCTCCCACCGGATCCGGAGAGGGTGGTGGGTGATCTCCGTGGGGATTTTTCGCACGTTAAGGTACAGGTTAAGCTAAAAATGCTTGTTTTAGAACTTGGTATACGTCGGTAGTGGCCAAGATTGGAATCCGGGATCTGTTAATCATCAGACCGACTCCTTATCCCTAACCTACATACGTTTGTTTTAGACATATATTATAATTTTCACAGCTAGTTTTTTCAGGTACATAAGCCTTCAAATCCGTCCATCGTTGGAAGGTGTCTCACCCGCCCGCAGGCTTAGACCCCAGCTTCCTAAAACATACATTGAGAGAAATCCAAGTACAACATTAGATTACAATACTGATGTATTGAATGAAACACTTTCCTTTCAATCCTTAGCATCACCATCTTTGCGTTAGTCTTTGATTGCATCTGAGGTTCAAAGTTAAGTTCACGGTTCCCTACATTTTTCTTCCTATAAACATTAGAATTCATGGTAAAATGTTTGACATGCCGATTTTGATTTTAGACATTTCGATTATGAATATGACCAAAAAAATTACGTCACTATAAAATACAACTCAACATTTTCTGCCTACCTCAACGTATGATTAAGTCCCATCACTTTCGCACCATTAGAGTTTCAACAGTCGCTAGCGTTGGTCTAACAGAATAACAAACAGTCAGAAATACGAATAATTATAGCAAGGGCTATTTGTGGCAATTGTGACCTTATTGCGGAGAAAATAACATACATTTTTAAATGCTCGTATGTTAAGTGAACAAAGTAATAAGTTTTTTGCATTTCATAAACAAAAATAAATTGTCCAAATGAGCAGTGGGTAAAACCGACGTATATATGTATATATAGATAGGTCGATTTTACCCACTGCTCATTTAGACTATTTTTATTTATTTTACGTGAGTAATCCTTATGCATTTTGGCGAGTGGGAGTTAGTCAAAGACTAAGTGTACAATTACGAACTGTATAATAAAGGTCAATCCGTTCTAAGGGATATGCGGTATAATTATAACACATCCCTAGAAGCTAACAGTTTATATTCTTAAATATTAGTCCCGTTTAAGTATATACTGACAAATTAGTTCAATCTACACTAATTACATCATTAATTCATATTTTTGGTTCCGTCACTGTTATTTACATTATTTACTCCGTAGATGGTCGTATTTTAGTTAGCCGAGGTTTAATTGTCTCGGGTTGCAGTTCCTCTGGCCACGATTGGAACGTAGTTGCTGTTGGTTGCCATGCATCCTTTTCAGTGCTGGTTAGCATCTCGGCGTCGGTCTGTCGGTGTTTCTGAAAATAATTACAATCTTACTTTTAAGTATCTTGTTTCTTTTTTTTATACCACTTAGGTGGCAGACAAGCACACGGCCCACCTGATGGAAAGTGGTTACCGTGGCCTATGGACGTTTGTAACACCAGAGGAGTCACAGTCGCGCTGCCAACTCTGTAAGTAAAGTTTCTGTGCCGTCAGTGTAGAAGACAAAGCAGGACAAGCCTTTAGTCTTCCCACTGACAGCACAAATTCTCCAGTGAGCTCTGGCTACCCTACTCAACGCTGGGAACACAACACGAAGTTATTATAGCGGCGGTATTTTGTAGGGCGGAGGTACTTCCCCAGTCGGACTACTCAATTGGGCGGAAATACCGCCGTGTCCTACCTCCCATGCTTCTTCATTTAACGCAGCTTATACTTAAGCTTCGAAACGTATTCGCTGCTGACGCGATTGTCAACCACTGTCATACTAATGATAGTGTAAAAATGACATTGAATTTTGTATTTTATTTCCATAGTGATAAAGTAAAAGAAAAATAGTTAATTATATTTTTTTCATTCCCTCTACAAGATGGCATTTAATTTAATATTGGGTATCTGTATAATGACAGTGGTTGAGAACTAGCAGAATCAGGGTGCAGAAGGTGCGTGTCACAGAGATGAAAATGCTGCGGAGAGTCACGCATAAGGAACGTTCACTGCAGCCTTCATATCCGTGACATTGCAGATGAAATGCAGGAGAGTCGCTTTTGCTGGTGCGACCATATTGTTCAGCAAACGTCAGGTTACGTGAATACAAATGTCTAGCAATTGGCTCTAAAGTAAGAATTTTGGACGCAACAGGAAAATTGCTAGGATGATACATGCTGACACTAATGACCAATCGTGAAATGTGTAAGAATCGAAGTATATGGCGAAACGTCAAAGAGCAAAGTATTAATAACTAGCTTGCGCTCGCGGCTTCCTCCGCTTGGATGTCAGTTATCGCTACCAAACATGTACTTTCCAAAGCTCTAGTCTATATCATCGTTCATGAACATCGGTTCAGTAGATAAGATAAGATAATAATTTATTTCAAGTTTCAAAACTGAAGTATTGAAATTAAATATATAAAACAATATTTCCAAATTAACATTTTTAAAAAAAGGATAATTGGTAGGTCAAACACTATAATCCTAAACAAGAGATTACCTCTGACCTCTTTATAGTCTTATATATAAAATTCTCGTGTCACAATGTTCGTTCCCGTACTCCTTGACCGATTCTCATGAAATTTTGTGAGCATATTGAGTAGGTATGTCTGAGAATCGGCCAACATCTATTTTTCATACTCCTTAGTGATAAGGGTTGTCCACCCTTAACATTTTTCTTTAATTTTTAGACATTTACTTAAAAATTATTTATATGGCAAAACAACGTTTACCGGGTCAGCTAGTATTAGTATATATAGATGTCGTCCAACATTGTTCCAATGTTGGACGACACGACCTTCCGCATTGCGACTTGCCTCCGTTTGGGTGCACCGTGTGTTTCTCCGCATCGGTGTCTCTGTGGAGAAGCTGTCGATAGCCTTGGACATCACGGATTGTCTTGCAACAGGAGCGCAGGCCGCATGTCCCAACATGCAAACATTAACGATATTATCCGTCGAGCTCTTGTCACCGCCGGCGTGCCAGCTATACTTGAACCTGTTGGTTTGGCTAGCGACGATGGTAAGAGACCGGACGGTATGTCGTTGATACCTTGGAAGATGGGTAGGCCTTTGCTGTGGGATGCAACTTGCGTCGACACCCTGGCGCCTTCCCATCTTCCAAGTACGATGGACTGCGCATGCGCTGCTGCTGCATCAGCGGAGACTCTCAAACGGCGCAAATATACCAATTTAACTGGTAATTATATTTTTGAGCCGTTTGGAGTCGAAACGTTGGGTCCGTGGGGTCTAAGCGCGCGCGCACTATTCAAAGAAATAGCGAAGCGACTAATCGACGCTTCCCGTGACCATAAGGCTGGCCTTTACCTCGCTCAAAGAATTGGCATCGCCATTCAGCGTGGTAATGCCGCCAGCCTCTTGGGCACGGTACCAGTAGAGATCGATGGGGAGGAATTTTTCGATGCCTAAAATTACAGTCTCCCTCTTTTTCTCTATTCCATTTTTGTATATATTGTATAGTTAGCATAGTTTTATATTAATTTGTAAGTAATTGTATATTATAATAGAATATTTTATGTACCTAAATTTCTGATGGTAATAAATTAAATTACTTCTTATGTTAATAAAAGTTGATTGAATTAATTACATGTTTACGTTGACGCCTCTTCCTCTGATCTCCTTTCACGTCACTTTCTGAAGAAGTATCCATGGGGTTTACAGTTTTAAGCAAATAATCTTTTTGTTCTACCTTGGTATCAAACTCTTGTATAAATTGAGCTTGGTTAACATAACCAATCGGCCGGCCAACTAGATATCCTGGGTTTACTGTAATATCTGTGAAACACGGTTAAAAATTAATTACAGTAGGCCAGTGGCCTGGTTACAGTAGGCCAAAGCCTCCCGACATTAGGACAGGCCTTTGTCCAGCAGTGAACTGCGATAGGTGGTGAACGATTGAATGATTGACTAGACGTGTAAGTATACAATTAGGCGATTAAAATATAGACAAAAAATTAATCGTTTCAGGCGGGATTCGAACCCGCGACCTTTCCCTTACAAGGGGTACGCTCTGACCACTAAGCCACAGAACCTTCGCCCGAAACCATCCAAATTCTTCTATCCATATATTCTTCTTACGGCGACGGTTAAGAGCCATCTTCCGACATTCGTACGAATTATCGGAACCAATGAACAATGTTGCAATCATTTATAAACAGATTTTTCATGACTCCACTCAAATTATTGAATGAAATTTTAAAGCATTTAGTATGTTCGAATTCCGCCTGTACCGATTCATTTTTTTCTATATCTTTATCGATTTGAATAGTTATTATACTAAATGCTTTAAAATTTTATTCGATAGACAATTATTATTAATATTATCAATATTAATTAGATACTTCTGTGTACAGAACTAACTATATCCTACGGTTTCACCCGCCCACTGATCTATATTTTACGTCTCGCGTTTTTTTTTTCTTATCTTTCAGGACGTCTTCTTTTTAACTCGGACTTTCCACAGTAATAGGCTATCAAATGCAAAAATAGTTTTTCAATTTGTACATGTAGTTCCAGAGATCACCACGTTTAAATAAACAAACTGTTTGGCTTTATTATTAGCATAACATAACGTAACACATAAACTCCCGCCTATATACCCGAAGGAGTAGGCAGAGATGCTAGTACCCACATTTCGCCAGTTTGTTTAGGTCCCAATGTAATAGGTGGCGAGCCTATTGCTTATAACCGGGCACTTATAAACCTGCGATAAATACACACAGAACTTAGAAAAGCATCGAAGTCATTGGTGTGTGCCATGGTAAAACCTGGGATCGAACCCGAGACCTCGTCTCAGCAGTCCATTTCTCATACCACCAGGCTACCGCAGTCATATTATTAGCATAGGTGTGCAATAAAGCAGGATTCGAATAAAAGTATCCCAAAATAAACCTATCATAAGCGTTCCAGTCAATTAAAGAGGTACATAAGATACCGGGGCCAACAAAGTATGGTCAGTCTAATGTATCTAGACTAATTAGCAAGTGGAATGTATGGCTCGCACTAACCAGTAAGTGCGAAAGAGAACAAAGTATAACTCTGTCATAGAACGCAGTACGCATTTATCGTGTTATCTATCTCATTTTAATAATGATCCTTTAATTGCATCCACTATCAAATTCTTTGCTCATGTAATTGTAGACCTTATTATCCAGCCCAGACATTGAAATGTGTTTAGATTTATAGGTATTCGCCCGCATGAAATTCTATTCCCGTTCCGCCCCGTTTTCCATATTTTCTCAATGTTTATCCCTGAACCATACCTAGACTACGAAGAACACTTTAAATCCAAAATAAGCTAATTTTTTCTCGAACTTGCTCGTTCAGACAAATGAAAAGCATTTATTATTAAATTTGCAAAATCAAATATGTATAAAACTATTTGTTGTAAGAATATTTCACTATAGCAGTTCATTATATTATTTTACAGTGACCATTATTGAAGAGTAAAAAAATAGTCCTATTAATAGTCGTGATTTCTGCTGCTAATGCGAATAACACAATCACAACAAGTTTGCATGCTCATTTTAATTAAGTACCGTGCATGTTCAATAGGATTTAATTCTGGTGATTAAGCAGGTCATGATAGGATGTTGTGTGTTAGATGTTCGTTATCATTTATCATACATAAGTTGAAATTGATTTCATAAATAAATGCGAAAATGCCTTTGATGCAAATCAGTTCAGATGTTCCAGCGATTCAAATATTCGCTTATAACATGATTCTTCCATCTCTAGGGTACTGGTTTTTGCGTCTCTGTGTATTCAAAGCGAGCGAAAGATTATAAAAATACAACGATCTCCCTCCGTGGCAGTAGTGTTCGACTGATTTGTCGGTGGTCGTCGGGTCTTTTCCTGATTAGTGCAAATACATGTATACAAAATACATGAATATCTATTCGCATTGTCTGGGCGTCTCTATGCATATGTTTACGAAAGAAATCCGCATTCTAGCATCCATATTAAAAGCTAGTTAAGCTGTACTTGCGTTGATAAAATTAAGTTACCTGATCCCAGTACTTCATTGACCATGAAAGGATATAGCCAACCGACGAGTGGAGTCACGCCAGCAATATATTGAGCGAATTTGTGATAGAAAAGCAGCCCATCCAGGTAGGGGGTATGGTCCTTAAAATGTGGCAATGTCATCATGAATCTGAAAATAATTAACGATTTATTTTTACATACAGATATATACCTCTGTGGCATAGCGGTACAACGTTCAACTGGTTCGATTGCTGCTCAGTACAGATATTTGTATGCATGAATATGTATATTTGCCATTGTCTAGGTGTTTCTATGTATTTATTTATTTAATAGATATATCCACAGCAAATACAAGTATTTTTATTTATTAAAGTATTTTTATTAAATTACAAATTGATATACAAGATATGTATATATTTATTTATATTGAATTGAAGTCGTTCAAGCAGGAACTGCATATCATAGAGATAAATATGCTGCTGCGGTGAACGTGCGGTGTCATGGGTAAAGATCGCGTGAGGAATTCTCACTGGCAGCCCTCATGTCTGTGACATCACAGATATAATGCAGCAAGAGAACCCCCTTTCCTGGTGCGGTCATGTTTTATGGCAACCGCTAGTCTACGTATGTAACAGATGTTTGGCCACGCCTCTTCTGCCAGGCCGAGATAGTCCTGATCTGATCAGAATCTTTGTTCCTAGCCAGGAAATATACCTACGTCTGTTTAATTTTCAAAATTGCTTAAAGTACATAAGAGGAGTTAGGAATTTGCACCTGTGAATGAAAAACGAGTGGCTGGAGTTCATGACGGTATGAGAAGAGATGGATATAATGTTATTAATGAGAACCTTCCTAGTATTTTGAAAGTCGGTTAAAAAGGTTCAAAATTTACACTTTTAACATGTACTACTTGTCTTCACCTACCTACTTCTACTCCTAAAGCTCTCGAAATTTGGGCAAAACACGCGTGAAAGACGATATGATAAGCAAAGGATGTGACTGCACTGAGGAGATGATATCTTACACTTTATCGTTTCAACCATCTCTTCATGTATGTATACCTATTAATTATTCACTGATGTACTTATACTTACTTGTTGAAAGATTCTTTAGAACAATCTACTTTAGGCAGTACTTCAAATATAACTTTATTTGAAGGGCAAATTTTTTTCAGCTCTGGAATTTCTTCAAGATGAGACTTCATCCAAAAATGGCGGAATTCTGTCTGCAATGAAAGTAAGCACATACTTTCACAATAAAAAATATCAACAAGAGGATAATAAGACAAGTTAGAGGATAACCATGATTTAGAAATAGTCATTGACAGTCTAGGTAGTCAGATAAAAATATTAATAAACTTACCTCGCCATCCGACATTGGTTGATTTTTCCAAGCCAGCAAATCCAACACATACATAGTACCTTTGGTCTCTACATAGAAACAGTCCAACACAGTGCAGCTGTTAAAGGAAAACATGTCACAGGGATTGCCTCCTGGCAGAGCTGTGCAACATGACTTTCTGAACAATCCATACTTATTATAAATCTTAGTATTGCCCTGAAATACAAATAAGTGGACAGGTAAGCATTAGGTAATATCAACTGCGAACAGTTCAACTTACTGACAAAAGTAATGACATATGGGCGAATTTTGACCATGCTATGGGTTACGTTAAAATAATTGGACATTTAAAACTCTCACATAGCAAGAAACTATTTGAGTGACCATTCAAATAGGTTCTAGATGCGATGGGACTGGCCTCACAGTTTTGAACAGGTAGCATTACAAACACAATACAAGTGCATTCTGGTCACAAAGAGACCAGAATATTTATTATCCAGAATATTTAACTCTCTATTTTATGTTTTAAGTTTAAGCGAAATGTTTCATTTCAATATCACTGACTTACATTTTTGGGGTATTTGAGCAGAATACATAAATCATAGCTGTATCATGTGATCATATAAAATAAAACAAACATCTACTTACATTGCAAGCAACTACTAGCGTCCTCACTCCCTTAGGGCAAGGTACCACATACCAATTCTCATTAAAATCTGCAGGCTTTTCCACCATCCACTCTGACATCATCAGCACATCCTTGTATGATGTTGAGGTTTTAGTAAACCCTGCTACATAGATGCTTGGTCTATATCTCTGTGTGGCCTAAACAAAAATAATGTTCTTTTTTTAATTTTTTTTTATATTGAGGTTTTGATCCAGTGGACACAGCCTTACAATAATTACTACAGTCAAGGTACATTTCTTATTATTAATTATTGCTGAACTATTGAAATCAATTCATATAATTTTAGGATAACTCATGACCGTTTGAATTAGAACCACATAAAGTGTATTGATTTTTTATTTGTGAAGCAGCACCTCACACTCAACTTTATTCCGGTTACAAAAGTAATATTAAATTGTAATTACTAATATCAGTCTGTTATTACCTCTGTAATATATAATCATAACTATCTGATATTCTTTTTAGGGTTCCGTACCTCAAGAGGAAAAAACGGAACCCTTATAGGATCACTTTGTTGTCTGTCTGGCAAGACCTTTCTTCAGGCACACGTGGAAGTATCAAGTTGAAATTGATACCACATACTCTTATAACATATTACAACTGTGCAAAAATCAAACTTCTAAGTCATCATATTTAAAATATATTGCGGTTTATGTAGCTTAAGTTAGGGAACAGTTTTTTTTTTAATATCTCCAATTCAAGACAATTTATTTACAATAATTTTATAATGTATTCTAATATTATAAAGCTGAAAAGTTTGTTTGTTTGAACGCATTTATCTCAGGAACTTGTTCTGTCGAATAGTCCATTTATTGACTGAGGTTATAGGCCATATAACATCACGCAACTACAAATGGCCGCTCCCTTTTTAGCAGTGACCATAAATGTCAACAATTCATCAGGAAAGATTTGTATGTTAATAGACTCAAAAAATACTGCCTTTGATTTCAGAAATTCTTTTACTACTAATACTACTATTATCATATACTGAACTCTCTTTATATCACAAGTATGACAGTGGTGTGATATTCACTTGTATATTGACTATAATAAGTTATTATGTTTATTTGACTGTGTTCCCTACTATGGTATATTCAGTAGACATTTAGAGCCGCACCCTACAAACCATTGGCAGATTGATAAAATTTTGATTTCCCTATTGGATACCGATTGGTCTGATGGTAGGATGGATGTTGATGATCAAAATGTTTATTGGCCCTTTGGATTGTTGCATATTTGACATAGGGAGTTGATCAGATCCTTATCCTATTCCTGCAAACCATGAGAATATGTTTCCTAGAATCAGTGGTGAAGGGTCCCTATAACACGATTCCTGTTGGCTTGCTATCTGATGAGAAGCTGAGTAGACATGTTTAATTTCATACTCTAGTAATTAATAGACATAATGCATTGTCTAAAACTGGATGTATATGCAGTCTGTATCTAAAATTGAGAGAATTCTTACAAAATTGCAATAGTTGTGTTATAACAGGTACAATTTTGATATTTAATTATTGACACAGGATACTAGATATATAGGTATTTTTTTAATATAACCCTTAGCCTTGTAATCTTGAAGGGGTGGAAGGTCTAGGTCTAGTTCTTACCTTATTGTTGAATTTATATTGTTTCTCGAAGTCTTCTTGTTCAACCACATTTACTAATTCTAAAATTCCTCGGCATGTATCTAGCCTGGAGTTGCGACGGCTGAAATATTAGGGACTATAAACAAACATATAGTATGAATAAAATAAGGACCCTGGGGGATCATAGTTGTTAAGTAATTTGTTTATTATATTGTATTGCATACCTATCAATAAGAGGCCAAATTAAAATTTAATAAAAAATAGTAACAGGCTTTAAATGCCACTTGACAAAATTTCGAAGCATTTGGTTTGCTATTCAAATAATTTCTTTTCTCACTCTTTTTATTTTTTTATTTGTCTGCTTACCTTCTCTGACTTTCCAAAGTGTCTCTGCGCCTTTGTTCTTGGTGGCCTAACTTTCCCCAATTTTTATAAAGGCTTTCAAATACTTTATTTTCAACATTTTCCGTTTCTGGGGGATTCAAGACCGTAGTCTTGAACTGTGATGATATTTCATCCATGAAGCCGCTTTTCAACAAATTCCGTTATATTTAGTAAAATGAAATTACAATTTTTATTTACTATAACCGGACTAAAATTGCCCTTTGCGTTCAGTACGTTTATTTATTTTCTAAATAAACCCATTCTACTATACATATCAAATTATGAACATAACCGTGCCGTGAAAATAAAATAACAAATCCACGACTTTGACGTCCATTGACAGTTTGTTTGACATATTTCCCGTTTCCGCGCATGTCAAAATGGACAAATCAATCAACCTTCTGACCAAGGAAACATATCACAAAGTACACACATGAAACATCTGGAAGGAAACGAATATACTAACTTACATATTTAAGAAACATGATTTCTATGAAGGAAACAAAAGTATAATATTAAGATTCCATAGTCAAAGATAAAATTAATAACTTGAAGTATCTACTGGTCTAGCAGAATCTCATGGCAAATTGGCGGTTGATGCGTTTCCCGCCTTTCCAGGGACAAGGAACACCTTGGTTCCTACATTTAAGGGGGCCATCTCGAAACCGAAGATGGGGCTAGGTCAGCCAGGGTGAGAGGGTAAAGATTTCTGGGCAACCTTACACTTCCAGATCTGGTGACCATAGAGGGCGCTAGTGTAATGATTGCACACGATCGGTACATAGACTAGACAAGCCT
Source organism: Eilema griseolum (assembly GCA_963662185.1). NCBI lineage: Eukaryota > Metazoa > Arthropoda > Insecta > Lepidoptera > Erebidae > Eilema > Eilema griseolum. The sequence goes on along the minus strand of OY759230.1, from coordinate 19,846,417 downwards.
CTAAATAAGAAAAGTATAAAACTCTTGTTTATTTTTCTTACTACAATAGTAATGTACCAGTTTATATGCGATAGGTACTGGTGTTCAAATTAGGTAGGATCCTGTATTTCAAGTTTCAGGCCACCAGTACAATCTTCATCTAGGGTCAATACGGTTGAATAAGTAGATATTATTCAATAGCAAAATCATATGCAAATACTTATTTATTCTGATAAAATACAGCAGCATTCTTAAAACAGCATTTTTGGTAACATCGGGGCTTAGTGTCGGGGTAAGTAGGGCACGCCGTAGTAGCAGCGATAAGACTCATCACTGAGTGGTTAGAGAGGTCACACGCTAGGCCTCTCGTACAGTCTGACGAAGATTATGACGAAGAAAAAGCCAACGTCTGAATACCATCAGTGAGAGTGCCAGATCGAAAGAGATTAAGAGGTTCCCTTAATTAAAAAAGTTTTTAAATAATGTGTGGGAATCTACAGAATACATTGACATTTGTAATTTCGTAGTATCTTTTGAATGGAAGTCCGATTTCAATAATTCAAAAAGTAATTGAAACCGTTTTGAATACGGCAGGCTGTCTAGGGCATAATAAGATGTTACCTAATTTCCCTCGTTTCTGGTTGACCTTTAGGTATCTATGTTTTTAAGATGACCCTATCAAATTCTGGAGATTGAGGAAGGGTAAGTCGAGTCGTTGTGCAAGCCTGTTTCTGCTGGGGTGGTCAGGGCTGCGCTCGGAGATTTAGCTCACCGCTGAGCTCTCTGCTAGAGATACTTCAGACTTTCATACATGTGATAGCCTTCAACCAGCTCTTTAAAGGGCCGCTTCTGTCTCGGAAAGACTTGGCCGCAGTGACAGTGTCGTCGTTGTTTACATATACAGATACATGAAATTTCGTGCTCCTCATTTTATAATGATGAACTTTCCATAAAACTGTTCGTCACTTGTTTTACCCCCTTAGTAGTGAGATTCTGAAAAACTCTTCTACATGTACCTATTAATTTATTTATTTCTAATAAGACACAAGCATACAAAAGGCTTGAAAATGACTAATAAATTTTCCAAATTTTTTTTCTTAGTGGACGCTTACAACATGAAAAGCTCTATGCCAAAATTTCAAGTTGCGTTGATGAATCAATCATTCGAGACAAGTAATTTTATATGTACTTATAGATTATTTTTGAAAACTACTAGTAGGTACAGCAAACAAGCTCATGGATACCCTTAAACTGTCTACCAATTCATGAACACTACACACAATAATGCTGTAGTGTAGAAGGGTGAGGAAGAAGAGGATGATTAGGAAAAATGTGAGCCAGGCCTTCCCACAAATTCTTTCAAATGCGGTATACCATTGTGGTACTTATACACAATAAATATCAGGCAAAAAATAACGAAAATCACGTTTGTTGTATATACTTATTTATTTTATTTTGTCTTTAGTAGGTACTGTTATTAGTTGTTAGTATTGACACAGATAACATAATATTAAAGTAGTATTGATAGGTATTTGTTGTTATACTTAGTGGAAACAGAAATAAGTACATCATCTGTGATTATTTTAACAGTCTCTACCTATCGCGGATTGTTTCACAATTCACGATATACAGACTTGTAATGTAACAGACAGGCGGAAAGTGTAGTCTTGGATGGTAATTCTCCTTTTATTACAGAACCCTAAAAGGAGTAAAAAGCAACAGAAAACTGCAGCGAACCTAGCTGTTTCATCCCTGCATGTTCCTACTCGCTTAGGTACCTATTTGTAGTGTAGTGTAAGGTTGTCGTTGCATATTGCCTGATTACCTCAGTACTCGCACCTCACTGACCCGACTGACTTCTATACCTATTCCGTCTGTTCATTCTCGGGTTATATATTAACGATAAGTACCATGTTATGATAAATAGAATAGCGTACCTAATGATAACGATGTGTTAAAAATGCTGACGATGATGACTATACTAAACGCATATTTTGCTAAATTTGTTTTCTGTTTGTCTATTTATCCGCAATGGACGCCAAAACGACTAATCAGATTTTGATGTTATTTTTTTTGTTTGAAAGGTCTTAATTATACTTAAAATCTTTCATTGTTTCATCGCAATTGGTTGAGTAGATTCGAAGACATGAACAACAGTTAACCAACATAATACACATAGCCTACGGCCACTTTTCATCAGAATTATACGTGCGCGGAGCCGCGTGCAGCTGCTAGTAAACCAATGAAATACTATTTAAAACAACTATCCCATGGAATGCATAATGTGATTTTCAATAGGCTATAATAATAAACAAACGCTAAATGTTTAATACGAAGTAAGTATTAAACTAATTATAAGTAACGTCTTTGAGTAGCAATTTAAAATTCATTCACATTTTCGGCCACTGCGGCTCAATATTCACGATAGTTTACTTACTTAGCAAAAAATTAACAATATTTCACAGTCTACGTCCGAGTAGGTATATAGTCAACAAAGAAGAGATGGGTTATTTTCTATTTGCTCTATAGTTACTGCAATAAAAACTTATTTTATTATAACATTCAAACTGACATAAATACGTATCATTCCAAAGTTGAATTTGCCGCTATTTGTACATTATAATTTATGTTGCAACTTTACTTAAATAAATTAAGTTTATATAATATATGATGCCCAAAAATGAAAACATTGTTTCAGTAAGTATTTGTATATGATAAAAATATTAATCAGTAGTATTTCATCGAATTAATATTAAAATAAAACATCGTTTCATTACTTATTACTACACTTAGAGGAAAGTGGTGTTGCTATCCAAATATTTTTCCCGTAAGTATTGGAACCCTTGTACTACTTAGAACTAATATGGACCATTCTATTATGCTGTATTTTGTTTACTTTCCACCAAAGATATTGAAACAAAATATAAAAACAAATAAAGTTGACCTTACAATTTTTCAGGGGCAGTGCAAACTAGTTTTCAATTATTCTTCTTGATCCTAGAAAATTATATGGAACTAGCAGCCCGTCCCGACTTCATACAAAAATTGTCGAATTTTACTCTCTTAGGGGCGAAATTTTCAAAAAATCTTCCGTGGTAGTAGAAGAAGATTGTTATGTTGGACTCGAAGCAAGTAATACGCACACTGCCAGTGGGTCTTTTTATTCTTTTCATAGGTTGCGTACTCAAAAGGAAATTTTCGGTACCAATAAAATCACTTCGTTGTCCGTCTGTCTGCGCGTCAAGACTTTTTTTCAGCAATACATGGAGGTATCAAATTGAAATTCATACCACATACTTAAGTCTGTAAAGTCTTGAAACTGTGCAAAAATCAAACTTCTAAGTCAACGCAATGAAACCAAATTGCGGTTTATGTCATAGTTTCGTCCCTGAATTAAATTTTGTACACTTTTTATGCCCAACTTCCACGTCAAGTTATTATGTTTTGGGAAATATCGTAAAAACGGTATGGTAACATTTGTAAATAGACAACCGTATACAGAACGAACATTACCGAACATGAGTCCCGCCCGAGACTTTCCGAACGAGTGATTAGGTCACGTGGTACATTTGAGTCTTCGTGGCGTAGCTTGTTCAGCTGCTCGTCGAAGCGGCTGTCGGACGGTCGCCTCTCAGCGAGACTGCGTACAATGTAGCGGCCATTTTTATTCTTAGTTCATAATAGCGTGCACATATTTTAATGTATTTCGAAGGATATATAGGCAATTTTCACGATGACTATCATAGTTTTCCTAATAGATACCTCAGCATCTATGACTCAAAGAGCTTATTTGGGCGGACGCCCAACGTTGCTCGATGTAGCCAAGGGCGCTGTGGAAACGTTCGTAAAGGTACGTGCAGTGTCATCGACTCGCAAACCGCCTCGTTTTTGTGATCGATTTATTTATCGCGTGTTAGTGTGGTGGACTGATTAATTTTGTTTCGTAGGTTCGTCAACGTTCCCCCGAAAGCAGAGGCGACAGGTATATGCTTCTAACTTTCGAAGAACCACCCGCGAACATCAAGGTTAGTATAACAAGAGTGAACACGTTAGCGAAGATTTTGTCGTGATTTGTGCATAAATGAGCAAATTAACGCCGGTTAAACAGTGTCTACACATCAAGCACTGTAACCTGCCATCCAGAACATTTTACATACTTTGAAAGTGCGAAATTTACTGAAATAGACAGCACGACGTAAACAGGACGAACCGCCGCCGTTGCTGCCTTCGCGATAGCGCTCGCTACTGCGCTCTCGTCGCACACTCTCATTGGCCGAACTCGCGATTATAATGAAATGGCGGTTTCGGGGGAAATTTAAATATATTTGCACTCAATTCATTTCTTATAAGATTTGCTTATGTATTGGAAGTTTGAAGACTGTGTACAATAAATATCATGTTTATATATGAACATATTTAAGTACTAAGAATACATTATCAGATAATGTTCTGTGTAGATTGTCATTAGGAAATAGAAATGTTAAATTTATGAATGCTAATAGGTATCTATTACTATAATATACTATACCTACTAGGCATCATAACTAACATTCTTGTTAGCCTGCATTCCAAGTAATGAATCTTACATTAATGGTTTTATTTCAGGCTGGTTGGAAAGAAAATCTAGCAACATTTATGAATGAGCTTAAAAATTTACAATGTTTGGGATTTACAACAATTGGTGCTGCTTTGAAGCATGCCTTTGATGTACTTAACATAAACCGCATGCAAACTGGTATTGATACCTATGGCCAAGGAAGGTGCCCATTCTATCTTGAACCTTCTGTGATTGTTGTTATTACGGATGGAGGAAAACTTACAAGCATTGCTGGCATTCAGGAAGAAGTGAGTATACTAAACATTTCATTAATAAAATGTTAATTTTCTTTAGCACCTAGTTGTTAGGTAGGACAGTGCAGTTTTGTTTATATGTTGTAATATAATCATGTCCCTTCTAGTTGATTATATATGACATTATGACAGCCTCTGTGGCATAGCAATAGAAAGAGTCAATGCTATGCAGGCGATGCCAGCAAGTTTGGTTCCACTCATTTTAAATATTGGTATGCATGAATATGATTTTTACTGTGATTTGGATGTTTTTATGTTATTTGATAATACATATGTATTTACAAAACAAATATGCAAATGTATGTTTATCTGCATTCTAAAACCCTTAACACAATCTATTTAGACTATGTTTACTTAGCACTGAGTAGAATGTCCTACAACATTTATAAAAAAATTATTGTTCCCTGGGTGTGATATATTTGTTACTTATTGAATAATTTTCGTCTAACTTAGAATTTAGCAATGTTTTAAAAAAAGGCTGGGGTCTATTCTTCATATAAAAAATATTTTTACATAAAATAGGCTTATGTATATTAAGTATAGTAAGCTTGTGATGTGAATATATTGATGATATTGTAAGGACAATATTAATTTACCTTCTTGTATTGTATGAGTGTAGTGTATGACTGAAGTGTATGTGATCATTCATCGTATGTTTATTTTAACAGATTGTTAATATTGTTAGTTTAGGAACATACTGGTGTCCCCATTGGTCATTAACATACTAATGAACAGAAAGATGAGAGATTTATCCTCATATATTAACAATTATAATATAAGACACAGGGATGCTACAGAATAAATTGATGATTAGAATTAATAAATTGATGATTAAAATAGATTGATGATATTCCAATTGGTTAGCCTTTAGTGCTATTTAAATAATGCACAATACATGATGAAAATTGTGTGACGGAGAGGAATTCGCACAGTAGAATATTGAAATAGGCGCAATATGGATATTCTAGATATTATTATCTGGAATAAAAGTGAGGTGGTGTGTGTAGAATAGATATGGTCATATGTAAAATAAGACGGAAAGATGTGTTGTATGTTGGAGTGTCTAGTGTCTGAGAATAATATATGAAATGGAAAAGTTGTAAAGGATGTCCACCTATGTGTAGGATATTATATAGCCAGGGAATGAAAGAGTTGTGATGTAGTATTATATATGTACCTTGCTATGTTCTTAGTACTTCACTAATAATGTTAAGGTTTAGTTAGGTTAATATTGTGCTTTTTTTATCTTATCTGAACTTGGACTAATGTACTGCTTGTTGATAGACCAAGTAGGTAACACACCTTTTATTTATACTTATGGATTTTATTATATATATAGATCTATGTATAAATTGTAATAAAAAAATATGTAATTTGTTACTAATTCCTTCCTGAAAATTATTATCCAGTATTGGAACCCAAAGTAAGGCTTTGATTAAATATTATGCATACACAAATCTCTGGCTGCCACATAAATACGTAACCTGAAATTCACCCTTAAGGAAGTAATATAACACTGCATAATTAGGAAGTTCAATATTTTAAAACACATTTGCCGGGTGGTTTCCGGCAGAGTAGAATTTGGGTCACCCTATCTCTTCCCGTGTGGTGTCGTACAAGGCAACTAAGGTATAGGGCTATTTAACATCAGACAGATATATACAGCCCAGAATCATTACTCGAGTCAACAATTTGGCGATAGGCTCACCCCTATTATGTGGGACCAAATACAATTATTGGTGAAATGTGAGTGTTAATTCACCTCTGTCTAACCCTCCGGGGATACAGGCGTGATTATATGTATGTAGGTATGTATGTACCACATTTCTGGATGTGCCTAACTGCTTCTTGTTAAATATAAATATGTAATAATATTTACATATAGGTATCATTTTAAATTGTGAAAAGGGGTTGAAGGTTAATTAAAGTTCAATGAAATTTTGAAGCATAGTATGCTAACTATTCAATTCGATTAAGATAGGAAAAACATTTAATCAGTTCAGGCGGGATTCGAACCCGCTATCTTTCCCTTACATGCTCTGATCACTGAGCCACCGAACCTCGCCTAAAACCATTCAAGTGGACCTGAATGGCTTCAAGCTTAGCTCAGTGGTCAGAGCATTCCCCCTATAAGGAAAAGATCGCTGGTTCGAATCCCGCGTGAACTGATTCAAAATTTCTCGTCATAATCAATTAATTTATTATTATTATATATTTTAAAGCTCTTTATTTATCACGTACAAAATAATTAAAACATAAATACACGAAACAAACTCGCGGTCATGTCGCGTCAAACACCCCACTCCGCATCGTTCCCGGCGCAAAGGTGCCCATGATGCTGACCGCGTTGCCCCGCTGAATCGCAATAGCCAACCTTTGCCCCAGGAACGAGCCGGATCGGAAGTCACCGCCTTGATCATGGATGCGGCGGCCAATTTCCGCGATCAACCTCTTCAATTAATTAAAATTTCCTTACTTGGAAAGACGATGTATGAAATCCAATATTGAAGCTGAAATGAAATGTGTTTGCGTTGGTAATTGAATGTTTTTAGTTTTTCACTGTACGAATTATTTATTAATAATTTTTTGGGCTATATTCTATATTTAAAGTGTCCTCTAATAGGCTCCTACATAGTACCTACATAATCAAACCCAGTAGGTAACGCCATCAAATTGCAAAGTTTTGTTGTGCGAAGCCGGAATGAACCGTTAGAGTATTTTATAATATCAAAATCTGTCTTAAAATAACACTAAATAATCAACCAGATCATAATATTAGTGTGAAGCAGCAGATAGGTGGTTTTCATTTAGAATTCAAGCTTAAAATAAAGATTAGCTACTTATTATACATACAATTTTTATATTTCTGAGAATATTTTTGGGAACTTATTTGGGCGTATAGGGGCATTATTCATTCTTCAAGGCCTAAGCCAGCTTGCCTGCACTGTCAGCTCGTCAGTACAGAACTCTGGCGCAGGCTTTCCTCTTAGAGGGACTCAGATTGTATTGGCTATCGCTTCCGTAAAAGCTAGTAAGGAGACATAAAAGGAAACCGGGACCCAGATTCTAAAGTGCTAGTTATAGGTGTACCTATAACTAGCACTTTAGAATCTGGGTCCGGTTGTAACCGGGGTTGATGCTCGGATTACTTTGATAGGTACTTTCTTTATCAATGTACAAAAAGGCATATTCACCTATTTCATAGTCACATATAAAAATAATAACTAAAGCTAAGCGTACCCAGAACAGTAGCGTACAACGCAGGGCAGAACTGGATTCCACATGTATAAACAATGAGATTTCATGAAGAAGTACAGCTCTTGTTCAAAGTGTAGTACCTACCTACCACGTAGGTGCATTAAAACAGTTTTATAAACAAGTATGTACAAAGTTTGTTCATATATGTACCTATGTCAAAACCGGCTTTGCATTAAACTGCGGCTCCAACATGTCACCAGCTTGGAATAAACGTTGCAAATGTTATGGATAAAGAGATTGGAAATTGCCAATCCGAATTACGTGTAAATCGTATTCATACGATCATTAAAGGTAGGTATATCGTAGGTTATTAAGTGCAGGGTAGTAAAGAGTTGGCCTTTGGAGTATAAACAAGCTTTTTACTTGTTCATACATTACAAAACCGGTTGAATGTAATAGATAAGTAAAGCCGCGGCTCTGTTTTAGTATAGGTATATCGAAAAAGGCCTTGCGTCGGTTTAATAATGTAGCTTACTACGAACAAAGCTTGTTCTATTCTAAAAGCTAACCGCGCACTATGCGATGTGGGTACTGAAGTACCCAGCTAAGCATTGAAAATATTATAGACTAACGTTTCGGAGCCCAGTTTTATAAGCGAATAAATTGTGTCAAAAAATCTCTCGTAAATCTTTATAATGGATAAAAAGCTAAAAAGCTAAAAAGATAAATTTTCAGTTTAATGCTCCTTTAAAAAAGCCACCTAAAATTTTTGGAACCTAAGTAGGTATACTAACTTATAAGCCACACTACAGTTTTATCTTGATTGATTTATAGATAGTTAGTCAATTGAGTAATAGAAAAGTTATTCGAGTGGTCTAATCGCGATGCGTAAAATTGGACGATACTGTACTGACCAGTGTTACGGGGCGTAATATTTAGAAAAATGAAGAATTCGCAGCATGTTATTACGCGCACCACCACTTGCCATAGTATCTTTTTCCTAAATTTACTTATTTACTTCAGCCACCTATAAAAAACCCCATCCAACCCGTTTCCGGGGCCGAGGTGGGGACTCTGATCGGGGGACATCCCAGGAGGGACAGATCTAGAGAGATGACTCTGGGTCGGCCGGGGTGTGAGGGATATGCCTGTCAACCTCACCTTCGGCAACCAAAAACGACCCACTGGCGCCATACGTTTCAGTCGGTTCGCGTACGAAAAACTAAAAAAATTCGCACGTAAAAAAATATTAAAAGCTACCACGGGACATGTTATCACCTTATAACGGTGATAAGTTAAACAGTAGTTGGAAGGTGATAACTTAAACCGCAATTGCGAAGTGATAACAAATTGCTGTGTTGTAAGTGCAGTTCAAAATTAATGCTATGGTTCTGTATACCTATCGCTATTAAAGTAGGTAACGTGAGAATAACAAAGTTCATTTTTGAATATACTTAATGTTAGATTAATCCCCCTCACCATTATCTATTTTATTTGTGGGAGTTTTATTGTTTTATATTTCCACAACTATAATTACGTTGATTGTACTTGAGAAATAGATACTGATTAGATCTTTATCAGCCCTTTTTATTTATATATCCTACATACCTACATTCTACATTAAGTTTTTTTTTTCGTTTTGGATTTCACAATTTATTATTAGTTCAAATTCTAGAGTAAAGTCATAATATATCATAAGGACTCCCATTCCTTTACATATTGTGCCCTTGTGGTGAAATAATAAAAGTAATGTGGAAAAGTACAAGTGAGTTATCAATATGTGTAATAATTCGGTTTATTTTTCATAATAATAAGACCAAATGTAGTTAAATAATACACGTGTATTATCTTCTACTATTCCTCATGTTGATGCGTGTTTTTGCGATGGTGTAATATTTTCGTTTTTTACTATTAGGTGGCACTATGACTCCTCTTATTTATGAGACTAAAAATTGTACTCGAAATAATAAAAATGATTTCTTCTATATCACTCTTATATTATAATTAACAAGGGTAAAATATTTATGTATGTTGCAGTTCAATTTGCCGATGAATTGCCCAATACCAGGGTCTGAATTGACTCGCGAGCCGTTTAGATGGGACCAAAGACTGTTTTCATTGGTGTTGAGGCTAGCCGGGACGCCTGCCGCGGAGAGGGACACTGGCCTCGTGCCCTCTGACTCCTCGCCTATCGACGCGATGTGTGAAGTTACTGGTGGTAAGTAAATATAATGTTTATTTCAATTTAACCTTCACATACAAAGTTTTATGTGCAATTTGCTAGATATACCGCCTTACACACATTCATAGTGCCAATATTCATCGTTCATGTACAGTAGCACAGTACCTAAGAATATCGATTTCTCGAACATTCAGCTGACAGTCATAATAATAAATTAACATGTATGGCTTAGTTGTACAAATTTCATATTAACAGAGAATATTTTATTAAGTATAATATATTTCATGTGGTACTTACTGCTAACGTGCAATTTTAGTTTGAGATAACCTGACGTACACGTCAGCCTGTCTCAAACTCTACACAGTACAAGTTTTTGATTGTGTCTTCACATTGCAAAATGTGTAGACACAATCAAAATCAAAAAAATTTAGAGTTAAAAACATTATAGAAGAGGTTCTTGCATTTTCCTTTTATTTTTTTATGTATGAACTGTTTGGCAGTTGTTGGTTTTATGTATGAGCTGTTGGCTAAAATGTTGGCAGGGCGAGTTCGACTCCCTGTACCGTTACCGTGGCCTATGGACATGTGCAACACGCACTTGTCCATAGGCCACGGTAACCACTTTCCATCAGGTCGGCCGTGTGCTTGTCTGTCAACCAAGTGGTATATAAAAAAAGAATATGAATTTGATTCACTTCAAACGCAGTATGTAGTCTTGTTTTCTTGTTTTGAGTAACCATGAGCATTAAAAACATAGTATTTTTGGTAATTTACAATATTACATTTATTATTTAGGTAATTTTACTCTATATCACTATTGCATATTCTATGATCAAAGCGCAGTCATTATGAAGATCTTTCCTTAGAATTTTCCTCTTTTCCGTAGAAGGATTTGTGGCGAAATGACAAATTATTTACGCTCGTATTTAGTAAAGTTCCCCTGTTTGTTGTTATTTACTTACCTAATTCGCAATTATTTTGTACCAAAATGGCATATTTTTCGTTACATCTATCGAAGTGCTACAACGAATGATTTAACTTTTCAGGTCGTTCTTACTGCATTACGTCACATCGCATGTTAATGCAATGCATCGATAGTTTAGTACAGAAAGTACAGAGCGGTGTGGTGATCAACTTTGAGAAGATCGGCCCGGATCCACCACCTATCGACGGAGCTAATAACAAAGACGGAACCGAGCAAGATGACAATAACCATGAAGGTGATAAGGAAATTGATGGTGACGGTGATCGGAATGGAGTAAGTAATACCGTTATTATTATACAATAGATATGTGAAATATTACTATAATACAGTGAACCTGGTAGGTTCCATGCATTGGTCATATTTATTCCTATTTTAATTATAACCATTTTTGACACAATTTTTGTTCTACACAGCATGTCTAGTAACATAATATAGAAATCAATGGTTCACACAGCAAAATTTAGTCTTGGTTGCCTTCTTTGCGCTAGAAGAATAATTCAATGTTTTTAAATTCGTTTGTACGCTGTATATATTTTTGATGTTGTATAATATGCTGTCTAAATAACGTGTCTATGTAACTGCGAAGACTTAAGATTGTTAACAAGTTACCTTGGGACTCCAATTATGCGGATTGCACATCAAACAAGAAACATCTGCAGTTCTGGATCAGAGTTTCTGTCAATTGTTTCCATGGAATACATTTATCTTGAAATCGAGCTAACTATATTGTAAGGGAACCGAAGTGACTTCATGGTACCTACATGAACTAAAATGCTATGTCTTGCGTTCGTGTTTCTTGCGTGTCCGATGTTTTGGATGTTTCATAGTGGCACCTCGTGCTCAGTATCTAATAAGTACCTACTATGCGTTGCCACTCCAGAGATGAGAGTAACCATTAAAGCGTCGGTAGCTTAGTGCAGGAGTCGGCCTTACGATCGAGAGGTCCCGTGTTCGAATCCTGGCCATTACACTACTGGCGTGAACCCACTCCTGACACAAGCTATTTAGCTTAGCTGGAGGTGTTAGAGGGAATATGAGTAATTTCAGGTGAAATATTCTTTAAAAAAGAACCCTGTGACACTACTCATACACCTATTTGCGATGAATTTGTATGTCTTAGTAACATGTGTATCTTTTTTAATTTGACAGCGTTGGAACAGCGGGCAGTACCAGACCCAAATTCAGGGCCCCAGCGCACCGCAGGCGTGGCATTCGTGTCGGCGACTTATCTACGTACCGCGGACAGTGGCACAGAAGGGCTTCGCTGTCGGCTTCTGGCCGATACCGGAGTCATTCCGTTCGGACCCTACAGCGCAAACATTGGTAAGTGAATAGACGTTTTACTTTTTTTTTATTATTATTTACGTTTAGGACAAGCCAAACGCTCATGACTCCCAGTGCCGTATCAACCGGACTTAGACTAATGTGTTCCTAAAACAGGTAACGCTTAATTTACTGTCATGACCTCTTATTAATTAACGCTTAATGTTATTTTATTTCATTGAGTTTGAATAAATCACTGTTTCACATTATTTTATGATTTATAGGCTTCTAATGAAATACAGCTAATGGTATTTTTAAACTATCGCGGTGTGAATTCATAATTATACAAGGTATCGGGACTTCTCGCGATTTAATTCGCGAGAAGTTCCGATACCTTGTATAAAATAGAAATACAGCTCAACACCCGATCTTTTAAAACCATAATATTTCTAATGTAGGTAGTTTCATTTTATTATATTCGTTATTGCTGTCAGTTATTTATAATAAATTTTGCTGAGTACTTTTTCAGGTGCAAAAATGTAAATGAGTCCACCTAATCTCCATAGGTTTAAAGATAAGTTAGGCGTTGTGACGTTACACCGTCGCTTATCAAATAGCCACGCAATACTTTCTAATTCGGTGTTCCCAAAAACCTGTGATTCTCAATATGGGGCTTTAGTCTTAAAATATGAAGACTCTGAAACGACATCTTGCCACAGGATTTTCACTCTTATTACATTTTACATGTACTTATAACATTTACTACTTTCACTGAACACGCCTGCTTTTCGAAGAATGTTGCCTAATTATAGCATAGACTCGTGGATTCCACTACATCTTTCAACCTTTATTAGTACTAATAGTATCCTTTTTTCACATTCCTCATTTCTCGCTTAGATTCATTGCATTAATCTTGCATGTCTTCACTGCATTGATGCTCTACACAATCCTTATGATAATGCCAGTGTTGGGACCAAAGTAGAGTTATGGACTATCTTGCCTTTTTTAACGTAATATTGCAGTTCCTATCCATATCTTGGTAGCTCCAGTTTTTATCCGTTTCTTGCATTGCTTACACTCAATCCTTCGTCTTTTTACATTTATTTATTTCGTATAGGTACTTTTTAATCAATCCACATTATATAAATCATACATTCATCTCATCAATATCTGCAAGTCAGAACTCCACGATGCAATAATGAGATTATTGTCAGCGTACAAGAGGCATCTAATTATGGTTTCACACTTCCTGAGGCCATAATCGTTCTCTTGAATCTTTCAGACAGCTGTTGATGAACAGCTTGATGAGCCATGGAGAAGCAAGACAGCCCAGTTGTACACCGAATCGAAATTGAAACCCAGGACCTCACGATCGCACGTAAACTTCTAACAAAGTTATGCGACAGGACCATGGGACTTTATTACTATATTATCTTCATTTCATACACTGAACTAATATTTCACATCGCATTTCCCATTTGTTTTAATTTTATTCTTGGCTGTACTAGCAATTTTTTCGAAAAGTTTACGATTTTACTGCGTAAATATTCGTAGCAAAATAGATTTATTCCGTGGTTGTAATTCAAATTTCGAACGAAAAGAGTAGGATGGTTCGTTCAGAAATTAATTTATAATATACAAAGTATTTAAAAAAAATAATTGTTTTCCTTACGGCACAATATTTTCTCTCCGGCCATAATGTAAAGTGTATGTTTTACAAGAGAGCATTTTTATGTATGGTCTAGTTTGCAATCGTTTGCTACATTGCGATTTGCAGACGGCACTCTCAGCAAAAAATAACTGCTTGCTTGTTGACTGAAATAACTATTTCTTTGCTCACAAAAGACTGGAGGAATAATAATGTAAAAAAATACGTACAGAAACATACTGCGACATTATTATAAATATATCAAACAATGCGCACTCGTGCGTGCACTAACTCTAAAGGTAATTGTGCGTAAATAATATTATGTGGACTAGTAGTAAAGACCGATATGCCGAGCAAAGCAATACGAATGTAACCTTATCAGCGGTGGGTTTCCTTGTGATAATTCTCTTTAATAAATTGAGTACATAATTATTTTAAAACATTATTCGTGATGTTTTTGACTCACGATTCCATTTTGTGCTTCTATGTTTGTGTACTACTTAACACTTATTCTCATCAGTGTTGTGCTATATTTTAAACGTACGCGGTAGTAAAAGAAGGCATATTTTAGATTATATAATATATAATATAATTGGTTACCGTGTCCTTGCAACAGTTAGATCATATTAATTTATGTTATAAAAACGGAAGAACTCTTCACTCGTATGTGGTATCGTAAATTTTTTTAAGTAGATGACTCGTGCATCAATAGAAACTTGATTCGGAAGAAAATTGCTTTAACGAAAACATAAAAAATGTTCTCCAATACATCGAAACTTACATTGTAATTACAAAAAAAAAAACTACAAGTTTATTATCTATGATTTTCTGCAGGCATTAACTTGCGAGTGGCACCTCATTACATTACTGCAACTGCACTTCATATTAAATGCCTTAAATAGATTCCTCTTCTGCCTTGCTTGTTGGATAGTCATTAATTTCACATTTTGGTTTTGTTGGTACACTTTGGATTCATTATTATGATAATGTACATACATTGGTGGAGGTTATGCTTTGTAGAGAAGTAATTGTCTTATCAAAATAGGTCCAATATTGTTAAGCACTCTGATCTTAATAGAAAACTGGTTGCACATAGTGCACATTCGTAATATGTATTAGTAAAATTTTACAACTATAATGTACAGTTGACAAAGAAGATACGGTTGTCCTTTTTCATATTAAGTTGTATGTAAAGGTGTAATCGTATCTTCTTTGTCGCCGGTACAAATTGGCTACCATTGCACATTTTCATATTAAGTTGTATGGGTGTAACCGTATCTCCTTTGTCGACTGTACAAATTAGCTGGCCCTCCCCTGCTTCGCCTGTGATAGACAGCCCAGTGCAGTGGTTCTGAAGTTTACCCCAGACATAAACAAACTCGGCCTCTCAAACTAGTTTAACTATTTAATTCATAATCCCGAAATTTATTAATTCTATTTTACAATTTTACAGCCACCCCGTTCAGCTCATCCGGTGGTCAAGTTCACTTGTTCGAGTCAGGAGCCTATGGTGATTGATAACCTGCCATTTGATAAGTACGAATTGGAGCCCAGTCCGCTCACACAGTTCATATTGGCCAGGAAGCAGCCCACTGTCTGTTGGCAGGTATGTATCTGTAGTACATATAAGGAAACTTATATGATAATAATAATATTTTTAGGTACCTACATGTATCAAAATTGGAACTTTTAATACTACTATTTCTAAAACGACATAGTATACAACTAAGTCAGTCTTGTTTGAATTTTTCGTGTCATCATTGTCGGGGGGACCTTGGATCGTTCCGATGATCTAACGTACAGCTCTACCAGTTAGGGTCCCCCGACATGACGAGGCTTGAATCAAAATATGTATTTCTAGGTATATCAAAGTAATAGGCTAACTAACACAATTTATTTTCGATTTTTGGGGGGTTGTATTATGTAACGGGGATTTTTTAAATTGTTAATTTAATTTTCATTTAAATGCTTTTGACATTTTGAGAACAAGTCTCAAAATGTTTCGGATATTTTGAGACTTGGACATTTTGAGTATCGGTCATTTTGCGACTTTGACATTTAGCAAATTGGACCTTCTGCGACTAAACGATCTATATATTGCTTTAGGAGACGATATCTGCTTTTTGCACTAAGCTAAGATCAGGATCAAACTTAATATACCCATAAAGAACGTACAACGTGAATGCCATGTAGGTTACCTTGTTTGTATAAGTGAATCTCATTAAGTAATAGCAAAACACTCCTTAATTGCTCTTCTAATTATCTTTAATGTGTTTAAATTTTTTGTATAAGGCACATTTAAATATGTATTAGCTGGGTGTATAATATGAAATTACCTGTATAATAAAAGCCGGTGAACACAATACTACTATGTGATCATCCTATAACAAGCAAATATTCAGCGGCTTTTTAACCGCAACTTTTAAATTTGGGTGCAATTATTAAGCACTATATATAATACTGCTTAATAATTATTGACCGAAGACGAGAGTCGAAATATCAATTGGGAATCGGAAACCCATTCTTATTAGTAGCAAATAACGTGATTTACAGAATTTAATGACACCACGTTGTATGTAAACTTTTCAAGTTTTCTTCCTGTCCTCTGATTTATTATGAACCTCTGTCAAATACTTATTACAATACTCGTATTTACAATACTCGTATTCTATCAAATAGAGAGTTTATAATTAATTTATTATAGTTTTATATTGACTGATTGCAAACATAAAATGTATTTATCCATCAATTTGTGCTTTTTCAGGTTTTCGTCGCTAATAGTGGTTGCAAAAACTCCGAGATTAGTCATCCTTTTGGCTACTTGAAAGCCTCTACTAATTTGACATGTGTGAACCTGTTTGTGCTGCCGTACAACTACCCAATGTTGTTACCGCTGCTCGATGATCTGTTCAAAGTTCACCGCTGCAAACCAACTCCTGAGTGGAAGTTGACTTTTCAACATTACATTGATAGAATGCCGTCTTACTATGTTGCGGTGAGTTGAACAATATCCATATTTAGGTAATGTAATAAATAAATATCCATGGTAAGCATAGCTTAACTAGCTTATGTTATGGAATCTAGAATACGGATAAACATACTTAAATATTTTGTTTGTAAATACATACATATCATACATAGAAACACACAGACTAATGCAAATATATTCGTGCATACAAATATTTGCACTGAGCGGGAATAAAACTTGCGTCCCCTGCGTGGCAGTCGAACGTTCAATCTCTACGCGACAGCAAAAGTTCAGATGGTATATGTGGTTACATGCGATCACTATTTTATTCTATGCCACTCTGCTCTAGTTATGGCATAATGTAAGTGAAGAAAGCGTGTTTATTGTCGCGCCTACGAAAAGTCAATATTGATGTTGTAGGTATAACGCACGTGGTAGAACACACATGAAATTTGAACCATTGTATATAAACATTACCGTCAATTAATTAGTTGGTGGGTTTTGTAGAGGTCTTTCACGGTCATTTGTCAATTAAGTGAAGACTTGTGTTTTCTTCTTTCTTTTTTTTGATCATGTATTACAATAATATCACAATATTTATTTAATATCTTTTCGTATTTGATTTTAGCCTCTTCGTAGAGCGTTAACAAAAATGGGAGCGTCTGCGCAATTGCTTCAAAGTTTGATACCGGACTCTCAAGACAATTCACTTAGTTTCTCTGTACTGAACTATTTGAAAAGACTGAAGAATCAAGCGAAGGTAGAATTCGAGAAACTGTGTGCTGATGTTATCAATAAGTCTTCCAGTAATAATAACCAAAAGGTAATTGTATTTTTTCAAATTTAAATATTGTAATCAATTTTTCTATACTTCAATAAATTGAAGAGGTTTGTTGGACTGTCATTTTGATATTTAACAAATCCAAATTAAATGATTAAAATACATATTTCAGGGGTCCGAGAGCGTTCGAGTGATGCCGCGATCGCCTCTGCGAAAAGACCTCACGACGCATCCATGTCTTCAAGGAAAGTTTTCGGCGCTCCGGGATCAGTTGAACGAGTTCGGCGGTTTTATCGTAGCTCTGTCGCGTGACAGGCATAAGGCGCAAGCTCACACCTATCGAAATCCTTTTGACATACAAAGGCGAGATCTTTTAGACCAGGTGAGCAATAGAAATTTTCAAATTCGATTACAAAACATTACTATATTGTACTTATCTCGTAATAATACATTAGTTTTTTTTTTGTACCTACCTTGGGACCTAAATATAAAGTGGCGAAATGTGGGTGCTAGCACCTCTGCCTACCCCTTCGGGGATATAGGCGTGAGTTTATGTTATCTATTTTTTTACACTTGTTTAAACTTATTACCGTCCACGTGCCAAAATTTAGGAGTGCATCCAATAGTTGTAGTATGTAACCTGGGGTCTTCTCCTGCTCTGCCTTTCCATGATTTGGTTTATTTAACTTTTATGGGAGCGACTACCCTCCAACCACGAAAGGAAAGCCTAAACATTAGTCTGTCTATCAGTAAGCTGTAAGCGATGTTAGCTTGGGTCCCGAAAGTCTTAGTGGGATCCACTAAATGAGCCAGGGGGCCACCACAAGTTGCTCCATACACCCTATACGCACAGTATTACTATCTATGCGCGCCTGCCAGTAATTCGACTCCTTCACGCAGAGAACTTCAGTTAAGGTTCAGTGTTGTAATTACAAAAGCTAAGCAAATATTTTACGTAAAAGTTTTAATTTAAAATCACAAAAAGCTAGTAAGTAATATAATATAGAAATAACAACCGTTTACTTTGTTTTGTGATGTTTCTGAACTAGATTTCATTAATGAACCACGAATCATCAGCAATTAGCGAAAACGAAATGAATGAGCCCAAACTCGATAGGTTTATTACATTTGATTTAGGAATTCCTATGGTCACTTTCCTACTCTATCATAAGACCAGCTCTATGGTAACATATATATGCATTGCCATCTTAACTAAACGAGTATGCAAAATTTCATTAACCTCGGTTGAGAATTTCTAGTTCAAAATTGAGTTGCAAGATTAGTTAGTTACTACATTCATACATTGCGAGTTAATAAAAAGCATGTAAAAAAGATTGCGACATTTTGGGAACCTTTTTAGAGTCGGTTAAAAAGTTTTTTGTGGGCAACACCCTCTTTTCATTAGAGAGCGTAAACTCAGAGCTTGTGCCCTCTCCGACCCTGCCGCTCACTTCCCAGTGTACCCCTCATAGTTGGCCTGCGCAAGTATTGAGTCTACCGACTAAGAAATAATAAGATTGTGCCATAGGTTACCCACTACTACTGCATTAATTTAGCTGTGCTAAACCGTTTTACTCCTTGTTTATTTCTTGAAATAAAAAAAGTGCCAAGGTTATCAGTCATAGGAATTTATCAATTTCATATCAACATTCATTTTTGTATACATCCAGATTTTGGTTTCACTGTAAATAAACAGATTCGATATGCTGGCGATCCTAATGCTTGGTTCAGAAAGTTTTATTGTTTTCGTAACTGATACTTGGCTAGTTTCCAAGAGAAACTATTTAACATTCAATAACACTTTTTGTATTCTACCGTATTGTATTCTAATAAGGGTATGGCAATGTTGTTGATGTGCAAACAAATCCATTTGTAATCACAAAATAGTCCATTTTGTGACTAATCACTACGTGTGAGAATCACGTCTACTGTCTACGCATCTCATGAGCAAATTTTTTATGAGTTGTGTTAATGCAATGCATTTTTATACAAAATCATTTTTTTTCTTTATAGACAATTAAAATACATACATATTAATCACGCCTCTATCCCCGGAGGGTTAGGCAGAGGTGTTATAATACCCTTATTTCACCAATCATCGAATTCGGTCCCACGTAATAGGGGGTGAGCCTATTTCCGTCTTCCGGGCACAATTGTTGACTCAAGCCATATATCTGAGACTAAGTTTGGACTGTATATATATCTGTCTGGTGTAAAACAGCCCTATCCCTTAGTCGCCTTGTACGACACCGTATGGGAGGAGATGGGGTGGTCCAAATTCTACTCTGCCGGGAACCACGCGGCTTGAATTATAATAACACTAACCAAACTTTAAAAAAATATTTTCAAACGTGGCCAAGTTCTGAGAAGATACCGACAAGAAACTCTGCGTACACATACTTAACAAAAAAATAATTGATGTGCTGTCAGTTACGTTATTAAGGTTAAGTCAGACGGCAGTTGCTCTTATAAAAATTAAGATAAACCAATAATGTGACTAGGAGAGTGGGTTTCACATTCTAAAGTGCAAGTTTCGGATGCAATTGCGATTGCCGTTCGGTTGATGAAGGTGACCTACTAAATTTTATCAGGCGCTGCATACACATTGTATGTTTTCGTTCGACCGTACTGTTATTATTACTTCGCAGGCGCGTGGTAAACGACATTATGATTTCTCAGTAAAATTATAAACGTATGTTAAATTATGTCATCTTATAAATATTTTATTTATCTTAAAACTATTGTAAATTACAGTATATAAATTATTGTCCAATTTAACTGATTCATCAACACCTAAAAATTTACATTTTCGATAAACTAATTTTAAATATACAACGAAAATTTTGGAACATCCATCTATAGAATAATCATTGATGCAACAGAGTGGAAGTCTGAACGTTCCTCTTTTTACAGGCGGTTCGCATGCGCGCTAATTTTCTCCAACCGTCTCTTGCGCACACGCGGCTAGTCGATGAGGACAGCGTGCATTCGATGGCTGTAGCGCAAATGGGCAATTATCAGGAATACCTGAAACGAATGACACCCCTTCTTCGCGAAATAGAGACCCAGCCGGTCCGGCAACATATGTTTGGCAACCCATTCAAGATAGACAAGGTCGGTATATTTTTTTGATTCAATAACTAATATCTCTTACAAATAAGTAACGATACTACCTGTACCTTCACAGCGCATGATGGTGGACGAGGCGGACTTGGACCCAGTTGGTGCCGTACGGAGCGGCGGAGGAGCTGCGGGCGGCAAGCGCGGTGCAGAATCCGCGCGCTCCGGACCGCCGAAACGGAAAGCCGGCCCTCTGCCGCACCACATCGTCGCGCGAAGGCCGTCGGAACCGCCGGACTCGCCGCCCGCGTCTCCCGTGCCGCCGCTCTCTCCGCCAGTGGTGGTGGTGGCCGCGCCGCCCGTACCGACGCCGGTGCAGGGCCCAGTGGCTCCGCTGTCCCCTGTCGTGACGCGTCGCCCCGCCTCGCCCCTGGCTCCTGCACCCACGGACCTGCCGTCAGGGCGACCGCCTGAGGTATGTACAGCCCAGAGCCTTTTCACTTACTATAAACCTATCCTCATCGTGCTCACACCTGAAGAGAAAATAAAATGTTCCTTCCTAAAATATTCAATAGTATATTAATGTCACGTTTATATAGTCAATATGTCATGCCTTAATATTTGATAATAATATTATTCATGAAATATTTGTAATGAGATGTAGAATTCACTGCGAGAGTATAATAATCTGTACTGGGGTCCACTAATGCAAATAATTTTCTTGCATTATAGTGTAATTGTTACCCCTCGTTTTCACCTAAGTATAAAACATGTATTTGGCAAGTTGCAATATGTCACAGGCTTCAGTGGGAATGCAATTGTGTTTCATACTTGTACAACTTGTTGGCTATCACACACATTACTTCTTTATGAACTAAAAAGCATTTGAGACAGTCTCAATACATGTATAAAACAAACTAAGTATTGTGTTTTGACTAGGCTTCCAACAAGTTTACAACTTGTTTCTTGGTGAAAACGAGGGGTTACTCGCATCTATTGTCGAGTATAAATAGTAATAATAAGTCAATATGATCTCTTCATTTATCCCTATAGAGACGTCATCACAATATATATTTATGAATGTACGCCGTAATGTATCTAGTATAAAATTGTATTTTATATTTTTTTTTCCATTTTCCTCCTTTATTCTTTCCAGGAGCCCCCAAATGTGGATACAGGTGGTCCTATTAGTGGTTCGTCAACGCCGCCGTCGTCCCCGCCAGCTATCGCGCCCGTCAACTTGCCGCCCGTCATCAAACCCTTCCTCAATGGAGGTCAGTCTCTTTATTGCTTATTAACATTTAAATATCAAGTTTGTTAAATCAAAAAACTATTTAACAGTAGATTCTTATGTATAGATAGACTGTAGCAAAATACTTTGTGACCACTAAACAATAATGAATATAACTAGTAGCGCTTCATAGAATTACGTTTAAATAAAGTTTACATTCGTTTGTAGATTGTGATTGTGAATAATGATAACTCTGTAGTACAAAAACGAAATATATTTGATTGTACTTATACTCTTAAAACATGTTCGTTGTTTTTGATACCTTAACACTAATCTTAAAAAATTCTAGGAGTAACACAATGTTGTAATAACTTGTATCGACATTCTTTATGAAAAAGCGACAACCGTCAGACCTCCCAATACACAGAGGAAAGTTTTTTTTGAAGCATATTAGCAACCGAAATTACTAATATTCCCTCTAACCCTTCCAGCTAAGCTAAATTGCTTTTGTTAGGAGTGGATCTACGTTGGTAGCGTAATGGCCAGGATTCAAATCTGGGACCTCTCGATCGTAAAGCCGACTCTTTAACCACTAAGCTACAGACGCTTTTACACTAAAACCTCGTTAATTAATTAGCAGATGCAGAAGCAAGCCGGTACTTGCACATGATCGGTCTCAAAGTTTGATTGAGCTCTGTAACGCTATAATTATACTTTTGTATTCACTCAAATGCTTTGTCTAGATGCCTACACGACAATGGGCAGTAAGATGTCGCGGTCGCCGTCGCCGCCGGGCGAGTTGAGTCCTGTGATGCACGACTCTCAGGAGTTACAGATCAATGCTATACTGCAGGGAGTCGCTGCGGAGAACAATTCCAACGCGCGAGGCAGGAAACGGAAGCGTAAGGTAATGGACCAAAATATAGTATATGGACCAGTGCACAGGGCGCCTCACGGCACTGCAATGCAATGGTGGGAAAGTACTTTAGTACCTAATGCAGATAGAACATAATTAAATATAATTAAAATATAATTAATAAAAATAATAATTAAAAATAATTTAAATTGCGTTCAACGATGTTTGAGTAAGCGCCTGTTTGATTGAACAGATAAATCAAACTTCGCCAAGTATACTTAGGTTTTCAATTCGATCGGTATATTTTTTTAAATTACCAATGGAAAGGTATCCATTGATAAATTAAAAAAATATACCGATCTCAATCGTAAGAATCGTTCTTTACCACTAACATAGTCGAATTCAGGAAGATCTGAAATTTTACATGTTGGAGTTTTCTTTTAGTAAAATTGATCTCTGGGATCCCGTCCGACCTCGTTGACCGCCAACTGAGATCGTTGACGTTCATATTATCATTCAAAGAACAGAACCTAAAAATGAAATTACTATAAACGCAATTATTTTATAACTACAACTTCTGCCATAGGTTGTAATTTTTATTCTTTATTTATTAAAGCCTTACTTATATTAATTTTAACTAAAATATTATTTTATATTCAGAATGACAAACCGCAGCTCCAACTGACCTTACCACCGCAGCTCACGCGAAAGGAAATCGCGGAAATCAAGAGACACAATCTCGGAGTGCGGCAAGAAGTGTACCGCGCGGTTCGCCGACCCGGGAGAGGTAACACATGTTTAAACAAACTATTCTTACATTTAAGGAGCATGTGTTCTAGCTCAATTTATTCAAACATGTTATTGTATTTAATACTAATTAAAGGTCTATACTAGCAATACATTACGCTAATTATCTAAATATATATGACACAAAGGTGACTGACTGACTGACATAGTGATCTATCAATGCACGGCCCAAACCGCTCGACGGATCGGGCTGAAATTTGGCATGCTTGTAGATGTTATGACGTAGGCATCCACTAGGTAGGATTTTTATTAATTTTCCCCCAAGGGGATAAAATAGGGGATTATAGTTTGTATGAAACTTTGTCAATTTTAAACTGATCGGGCTGAGACTTTGCATGCTCAATAGCGAGTCGCGGGCAACGGCTAGTTAAATATGTTTGTTTTTGTGTTCGTTTTTGTTTTAATACATTTAAATCATAGAGATGTAAATCAGCTGTGTCTGTTGTGCATTGGAGATATTAGATTCACACTTCTCAATCCATAAATAAATCTGTTTGTAATTTTTTTATTAATTAGAAACATCTTGATCAGTCCTAAAATCTGATGTTTTAAAACCAGAGATAATAATTGACCTAAAATCGCGTTAACCGACATCATCATATCAATCATATAAACCAATATTTAAATTACTATCAAATATTAAATAACAATAGTGCTGACCATCATAACCAGTATTTACCAAAACCTTTCTAAACTAGGGTAAGTCTTTCCTGTAGAAAGTTTATCATTTACACAATTAGTCGTTGAATCACTGGTATGAATGATTGCACACGTATGTTGTACACAATACATGTGAGGCACGCTAGATACTACTTTTTGTAATCAGTTAGTGAACTTTCTCACAACATATCTCGTTTGTTGAAGTCTCGTAATCGTATTGTGTTTTTATCGTTATCAGGAAATATAGAGGAGGCTTAAAACTTCGAAAGCTATGTTGCTTTGATGTCATAAAATTTTGTATTTTTTATAATTGTGATATGCTTGTTTTATTAAACATAACATAAACATGTTTAATAAAACAAGCATTATCACAATTATAAAAAATACAAAATTGCTATGTTGCTTTGACGTTTTAAAATTTTGTATTTTTTATAATTGTGAAATGCTTGTTTTATTATTCTAACGATATTACAAAAAGTTAATATGTTCGCTTAAGTTTTAAGCGAACATATGCCGTTTTATGATATCGTGGAATTATAAAAATATTAGTAGGGAAATGATCTGGATATTGTTATTGTGATTCATCCGGATAATCGAAAAGCCGGTAAATTGAATGTATGAAGATTTTACAAATATGACTAAAAAAAGAACTATCAACGACCATACTAGGTTATCTTTTAGGTATTTACATCGTTAGATGGTCACAACTTATTTTACGAGCCTTTCTTTTCAGATATATAGACATGTACAGTTTCAAACTTAGACTAAATATATACTGTTTTATTTGTGTTGTCGATATCCGTTTGCCCGTTGGCAAAGGCCTCCTCCAACGCCTTCCTCGCCCTCTCTGGTGCAAGTGGTACCCGCCGTAGTTCATCCTCCCATCTTTTGAGCTGGTGGCCTCTATTTCTTTTTCCCATCCCTTGGGTACCAAAATAATGTCTATAACTAGATTAACTACTGCCCCGCATGTATTGTGACACCTCTTGTAGTCGAAATTAATTGGTGCATTATGCAGATGCCCTAAGTCATAGAAGGCAACGTGGTACGATTGGAAAGAAACATAAAACTATTATAATTTAAGTTAAATCACTTGTAAATACGATATAATTTATAATAGTACGTTTAATAAATATACGTGTGACAGATTTTAGTTTAAATTACTACAAGTGAAGCTATGACGTAATTTATATTTTGACCTGACGATAATGTTTTATTTCTGCGAGACCTCTTAAGACGGCTATGTTTTATCGCTTTTGTTTTTTTTTTATTTTAGTGTTGTGGCTGTACTATCTTTGGTTGTTACATTTTAATCGTATGGACTCGTTACGTTTATCGATCAGCGTTGCCAGAATGTAAATTTTATAATATTTTGCGTTACTACTGGCCCTCTTATATTTTTTCTGTATTATACAACTTAAAATGTTACTTCGAAGTTACGTTTTTTTTAAATGAAAGCGAAAGTAGCACAGTTAGTGAATAAATAATAATTAGAACATAACCTAAACTCACGCCTATATCCCCGAAGAGGTAGGCAGAGGTGCTAGCACCCACATTTCGCCAGTTTATATTTAGGTCCCAATGTAATAGGTGGCGAACCTATTACCATTAACCGGGCACTTACAAACCTGCGATAAATACACACATAACTTAGAAAAGCATCGAAGTCATTGGTGTGTGCCATGGTAAAATCTGGGATCGAACCCGAGACCTCGTCTGAACAGTCCATTACCCATACCACTAGGCTACCGCGCTTTTAGACATGGAAATTATTTAAGGATGCTTGGTGGAACTTGCTACACATATTTAATAAGGCATACCTATGTCCATTTAAAAAATTTTTGAACTTGATCTGTTTCACTCGGCATTATCAACGATTACCGCTGCAACCTACCGCCTTTTGCGATACGGGTTGAAAGAACGTAAATGTTACAAAAGTTACATTCTGACAACGCTACGCAACGCACAATGAAATGTGAAAGTCCAACCTTAGTTTACAACTGTCATAATACACCTAATAAATTTTATAGGTATAAACATAGCTTTGTATTGCCTGACGTTTTGACTAAGTTACCTACATGGGTTGTGGTCATCCTGTTACCTGACCACGACCTGTGTAGCCTGTGATTATCAATATTAATTAGGATAGGTATTGAGATTTTATTTATTTAATTACTGTTTATGTTACATATATTATAGGACACGTCAATACGACTTTACCTCGCCTCACTAAGTATATCATGTAATGTATTTCCTTTTCTTCCAGATTTCACGAAGCTGTTCGAATCCCTAAAACAATTACAAGGTAGTGTCGAAGTGAAAAAGGAAGTGCTACGTGATGTTATAGGTGAATCGTTAAGGTTCAAGCGGAAGGTTCTAGCTAAAATGTTGGAAGACTTTTTAACGGGCTTAGATAAGAACGGGAGTAGTACCTCTATGGGTATCAAGAGAAACAATTCTGTGTACAGTAACTCTAATAACCACAGCTAGTGATAAGTGTGAACTGTGAGTTCGTGGACAAATGAGTGTGACAATATTACACTATTCGGTGTTCAGAAGTGTGTAGTTCAATGGAATCAGAAACGTTAAAGACCCGTGGAGATGTGGAAGCTTGTGCTGTCATGATATTAACTTCTGTATATAATTTATTTTAACTTACCAAGCCAGTGTATGTGTTACTCTACTAATTGTATTCCATGTTTTGTATTGCGATTCCGCCTGATAAATAGTAGTCATGTCGTCAGTAGGATAATAACACGAGATGCAGTGTTTATGATCTCACCGAGTCTCGACAGTGTGTCACTTTGAGCTAATTAGTATTTGCTAATAAATGTTGAAATAGAATTTTGTTTGTGAGAAGCTGGAGACTTTTCTTTAGTAACCTATGCGAATCTAACTAAACGAACGTCTAAGGACAATATCTGTAAACGTTTTACACATATTTTCACTAAGTTTTCAAAGCATTTTAATATTAACTTGTGCATTACAGCCATGTCTTGCTGACTTAAACATTAAAGTTGACTTACTGTTAGACCAAGAAACGTGAACATGTTTGCTGGCCAAAACTTACTATTTTCCTGTCATTTTTATGTTTTGTATCTTACAAAGAAATATATGGGTATATGAAGCAATATTAATTTGATTTTATTATCACAAATGTGTCTTATGTAAAGTGGCAGTAAAATCGTGAGTTTGAATGTTGTTGTAAATAAAGTTGTACATACTATTATAATGTTATAGTTATCACCAATGGATTGTAAGAAAGGATGCATTTATGCATCAGTCATGGCGACTGTTAATGTGGCTGGGTGGACCGAACAGATATATATATATTATATAAATAAAATATTATTGTATCCAGGTGTGCTCATATTAAGCTATGGACCCGATGAATTTAATAAAAAGCATTTATATAAAAGTATATTATGATTAATTGCAGTGAGATATTAATGTTTTATCAACATCGTTGTCGCGATGACAAAGTACGGCGTTACTCCATTTTGTGCTAGCTTAGCTACACCGTCGCCCGCGCAAGTGAAAGTATAGTTTATATTAGATGTTTTTACCGGAAATTTAGCATCGTTACATACAAATAAGAGAGAACTGTGATACTCCAAATTTTACACTACGAATAAAATGGTAGGCCCGCCACATTAGTATGAGTTCGGTCAATTGTAAAGTGTAATATATCATTTTATAAATAAATTATGATCCTTTTTGGATTTTTATGGCGTGTTTTATTAACAAGTACCTAATTACGAGTATAAACAGCTTTAGGAACTTACATTAAAAATCTAATTTACTAATTGAAACAAAACCACTTTTTAGCGGATTATATAGATATATAAAGGTATTATTTCCATTTAGCACGACGGTTCGTCTATTTTTCAGTTCAGTACGCCTAGCACGTAAAACTTATCGCGATTGGCCGGCCCACACACAGGGTCCACAGTAGGCAGGCGGCTAATCGCAATGCTACGTTCTCTCGATACGTTTACGAGACTTCATACGAGGGGCATAGTTTGTATAAAGATGGTTGTAGCGTACCACCAGTCAAGACCCAGTCATTCACTCTATTAAACCCAGGCGAAAGCAAAATACAAGAAAACAACAATAACAGCACTCAACATAATTCGCGTACCACGAGATAACTAACACTTCAAAATATGTGATGGTTACCATCTTTATCCCGCGACCATGGCTGCTGAAAACTAGTTGAAACATCATCATACGTAAACTCACGCCTATATCCCCGAAGGGGTAGGCAGAGGTGCTAGCACCCACATTTCGCCATAGGTCCCAATGTAATAAGTGACGAGCCTATTGCCATTAACCGGGCACTTATAAACCTGCGATAAATACACACAACTTCGAAAAACATCGAAAAGTCATTGGTGTGTGCCATGGTAAAACCTGGGATCGAATCCGAGACCTCGTCTCAGCAGTCCATTACCCATACCACTAGGCTACCGTGGTCTTGACAAAATTAACAAACCTTTTCACCACTTTGTACATGGATTAGAAATTATTTTTTTCAATAACGTACGTTAATCAAATTATTATCAATAATACTTTATGACAACATATGCAACAAGGACTGTTCGACCGCTACATGGATATTAAAAATATTGAGTGTTTCTATCATTTCATTATTATTATTATTAAAAGTCATTGGTGTGTGCCATGGTAAAACCTGGTATTGAACCCGAGACCTCGTCTCAACAGTCCATTACCCATACCACTACAATATAGGTATATAGGCTACCGCGGTTGTTTTGTTGAAATGTCTGGCTAAATGTAAATAATACCAAATTAATCGCGACAGAAGCCGTTAAAAACTGGGTTTCTTTCAATGAGTGATTTTCGCATAATCATCGGACAGTAACCCGGACCATTTACACAATTGATGGGCCAACCAAATGTCAAACGGTTGACTATATAGCCGGACTACCCAGTCCCAATCATGTACCTTTTCAATTCACTTCAGTCACGTTGGAGGGGATCAAAAAGATTATTCTTGCAATTAAATCAAAGGCAGTCGGCAGTAATGACATCAGTCGCCGTATGATAACCACTGTCATAGACCAACTCCTTCCTGCTATCACACACATTATCAACTTTTCGCTTGAATCTGGTCAATTCCCTGATTTGTGGCGTAAAGCCTGTGTGTGCCCTCTTCCTAAGATCTCCAATCCTTCTCTTCGTAATCACTTTCGTCCTATTTCCATCCTTCCTTTCCTATCCAAGGTGCTGGAAGCTTGTGTTCCTCGCCGGCTGTCTAACTAAGTACAATCCAATGGGATACTAAGTCCATTTCAATCTGGATTCAGACCGGGACACAGTACCATAACCGTATTCCTTAAAGTAACGGGAGATATCAGAGACGGAATGGAGAGAAGTTGTGTCACAATGTTAGTTTTGGTGGACTTTTCTAATGCATTCAACTGTGTGAATCATGACATCCTTCTAGCAATACTGGCCCATATTGGAATTTCAGCTGACGAGCTGGATTGGTTCTCTTCATATCTTTGTGGACGTCAGCAGTCGGTTTGCGCGGACGACCTTTACCTCTAAACTTCAGTGTGCGTATCATTTGTATGCTGATGACCTGCAGGCGTACAGCTAAACCCGTGCGGAGAATCTTTCAGAGGCCGTCAATAGGGTTAACGCCGATTTTCGCTCAATAGGCGGTTGGTGTGACAGGTTTGGTCTTTCTGTCAACCCTGATAAATACCAGGGCATCTTAATTGGCAGTAGCTAAATGATGAACAGGGTAGACAATGCAACTCTGCCAACAATAACCTTCAACGTAAGATTGATTTCTGTCACGCTGAACGTTACGAACCTGGGATTGAATATTGACTCCACCCTGAACTGGCAAACTCAAGTTACAAAGGTCTGTCACGGATGCTGCGTAGTCTCTATCGCCTCAAAAACTTCCTACCAACCACAACCAAAGCAATGCTAATGCAGACCCTAATATTTCCAGTCATGGACTATGGTGATGTTTACTATCTCGACCTGAATTCAGATCTGCTCAATAAACTCGACCGCCTTCTCAACAATTGCATTCGATTCACATTTCACTTTAGGAAATATGATCACGTCTCAGCTTATCGCTCGGAATTGGGATGGTTGCAGATACGTCAGCGTCGCAGCTTGCGGGCGGTAATGATGATCCATACTATTTTAAGCTCCCCTAATGTTCCCACTTATTTATCAACTAATGTTCAGATACTTGGCTCTCATCATAACAAAAATCTCCGATTAGCTAACAGCCGTCTTCTGCACTGTCTCAGTCATAGTTCTGGTCTTGTTCATTCTTCTTTCCTCGTGCAAGCTATTCTCCTCTGGAATGCGCTTCCTCTCGAAATCAGGATGACCACCAAACGTGCGACGTTCAAGCACAAATTATGTCAGTTCTATAGTGGCCCTTAGTCACCATAATGGATAAAAATGGAATATTATATTTTATGGTTGTGTATCTATGCTTGAATAGGTAGGGTAGGTATGTAGGTATATTCTTATGGTTAATAGTTCATTGTTCTGCCTGCACCTACCTTAATGCATCTCTGCATCACCCTAAGGTAGACTGTCAGATAATGCCTTTGGCATTAAGTCCACCTTTGTACAATACATAGACTGTTCATAAAGCCTATTTTTAAGAAAGGAGAAAAATCCGACCTCAATAACTATCGCCCAATTACATTAATTCCAATTCTTTCGATAAATTTCGAAAAATGTATGTACAAGAGGCTAATAAGTTATTGTAATAAATTTCGATTAATAGGCATCGAGCAGCACGGGTTTCAAAAGCAAAAATCTACGACTCTAGCAATATATTCTTTGATAAACATAACGCTGACTAATATTAATAATAATAATTTGACTACGGGTTTATTTTTTTGACTTATCTAAGGCCTTTGACTACGTTTCACACGACATTTTGATTGATAAACTTGACGCTATTGGTATACGGGGACCTGCACTTCTATGGCTATCAACATACCTGAGAAACAGACAACAACGTGTTGTAACCACAAAAATCGACAAAAACTGTAATGTTGTGGACTATCTATCTGACTCTCGATACAACGTACGTGGCGTTCCTCAAGGGAGTGTGTTAGGCCCTATATTGTTTCTGATATATATCAATGACATTACCAGTATTTTAAATCACAAATGCATCTTATATGCTGATGACATCTCGATTATTGTGACATCAAAAAAAAACAGGAAATGCAATTAAATATCACGAAGATGAAATAAATAATACTATTGACATGCTAATCGAATACCTAAATATAAATAATTTAAAAATTAATCTTAACAAATCAGTATACGTGCAATTTAACCAATGTTACAATGAAAAGTTTAATTTTGATTTGAATATAGGTACCAAAAATAAAAGAAGTCAAGGAGACAAAATTTTTAGGAATAATGTTGGATCAACATATGAACTGGAAGACTCAAATTGAAAGCGTAACAAATAAAATTAATAAATACGTATACGCTTTAAGGCGAATAAAACTGATCACTAACCGTAAAACTTCCATAATATCGTACCGTGCTTACGTAGAATCTGTATTACGATATGGTCTTATAGTGTGGGGTAATAGTACAGATTGCAATAAGGCATTTATTGCTCAAAAGAAGTGCATTAGGGCTATATGTGGAATTAAACCAGACGAGTCATGTCGACCGTTGTTTAAAAAACTCAATCTGTTACCGTTGCCATCGTTATATATTTATGAGATATGTCTGTTTGTGTGGCAACATAGTGATCTATTTAAAGTAGCAAAAAGTGTAAACTCACGTAGCCGGAGAGATCCCTATAGGCTTGTGCTGGGTGATATCCTGAAGTCCACCAAATATAGTAAGAGTTGCCTTGCTATGTGTGTACGAATTTACAATAAAATACCAATGTATCTTAGGGGACTAAGCAATAAAATATTTAAATGGGAATTGTATAGGTGGCTGAATGAACATAGCTTCTATAGCATTGACGAATTTCTTAATCAAAGGTAATATAAACATATAAACATAAACTCACGCCTATATCCCCGAAGGGGTAGGCAGAGGTACTATAGCACCTACATTTCGCCAGTTTATGTTTGGGTCCCAATGTAATAGGTGGCGAGGTAATAGGGAATAAATATTTGTGCGCTAGTACACCACTGGCAAAACATGCATGCTCAGTTTTGTAAACCTTTTATAACATTTATGTACACCATGTTTTACGCAAATAAAATTTGAATTTGAATTTGAATTTAAATAAAAAATAACAATATACCTAAGTGCTAATATTTCTTCAAGCAAAATGACGAAGTATCGTATCGTAATTGAACTTGCGATGTTGAATGTTAATTGTGTTTTGTACAGACTTATCAGTCTTGGTAAATTGAAGGCGATTGAGGAGGCTGCAACAACAAAGATAATATAATGCAAAATTGGATACGCCGAGTTCACCCTAACTAACGGTCGACCACGCGAAGCGAATATACAGACTGGCCTCACTACCCGCTATGATAAAAGGGACAAAATTCAGTAGATTATTATCTACTGCGGACGTCGGTATATTATACAACGCAGTTTAATATATTTTTTTATCTCGGATACGCGAACTTGACTTCACCTCGCCTGATGATAAGCTAAAGACAAAGTCTCAGGAAAGAGGGTCACCATTTCAGACAGTAAATAATGTTTAAATGGTGGCACTCAGCTTGGCGGCCTCATCAGATGCTTTTTCACGCCCCGTTGAAAGAACCCGAAATTAACTTAATAAAATTAATATTATGAAACAGTATGTAAGGTGTTCTCGGAAGGCTTGTGTTGAAATATATTTAGATATATATTATTCTAAAGACTCCGATGTAACTATTAGGTACACTAGGGTAGGTACCATTTTTATCGTGCGGTAATCCTTGGTAATCTTCACGGAAGCCATCCCTGCCGGCTAACGAAAATATAGGTACCTATATCAGACTCTCGAATTGACTAAAACCGCATATCTCGGGTGTGGACAGCGGAATTTAGTCACCTAGGTACCTAAGTCGCGTGTGTGTGGAACTGTTGACTGAGCGTCCACCTTGTTAAATGTTATTAAAATGTGCATAAGATTTGTCAGAAATCCACAGATAGGAACATAATCTCCCCTTTAAGAAATAAAAACAATAATAAATTTATCATAAAATTTGCGATCGTGTTTCTGTAATCTTTGTGATGAGGATGAGACACATCTTATTGAATGAAGTCGTAAAATGTATTATCAGCTGTCCCTGTATAAGTAGACTGTCAATCGGCAATTCGAGAGATTAGACTTTTATCACCAGTATTCGTGGTTTCACACACACTGCCGTACTGGGCCGTTTGCGTTCAATATTATGCGACTCAGTATAGAAAATTAAGAAGAACAATGTAGGTGTAATACATTGTTCTTATTTTGCGATTGCAATAAAGTGGCCTTTTTAGAGTCGCAGATATGCGATAGTTCATTTCATTATTACACTGAACCAGTCCATAGTTTCACATGAAAGAAAATAACTACAGAACTTAACTGATCATTTTATTCCTATTCACCTATTGATCTCTATTCACTCCGTTTTGCTCTGTACCTACTCGTTTACGGAAATCGTAATTAAGTAGGTAGGTATACTTAATGCAATGATACTGGGATGATATCCATATGTTGTAGAATGTACAGGATTTACTTATCGAAAGATTATGTGACTTGATCCACTATCTAATAGATCCTTTTTTTTTTTTTTTTTATACCACTTAGTTGGCAGACAAGCACACGGCCCACCTGATGGAAAGTGGTTACCGTGACCTATGGACGTCTGTAACACCAGAGGAGTCACAATCGCGCTGCCAACCCTGTAAGTACAGAGTTTCTGTGCCGTCAGTAGAAGACAAAGCAGGACAAGCCTTTAGTCTTCCCACTGGCAGCACAAATTCTCCAGTGAGCTCTGGCTACCCTACTCACCGCTGGGAACACAACACGAAGTTATTATAGCCGCGGTATTCTGTAGGGCGGAGGTACTACCCCAGTCGGACTGCTCAATCGGGCGGAAATACCGCCGTGTCCTACCTCTCTATGTCCTGAATGTCCATTGCATAAAAAATATTTTTATGCAATGTATGTAACCCGTTTTAGTAGGTAGTTTAAAAAGAAAATTCAACTGTAAGTAGATATGAGGACTATGTCATACCTATGACTATGCCATTATTTTAACAATGGTGCATTAAATCCCGCGTATCCCGTGCTATAATTTTGAGTGTCATGTTGTACCATACGCTTTACCGATTGTACAACCTCACCCTCTCTTATCTTATTTATGGGAAAATGTTCAGAAAAATCCTCTCTCATTTTATATTACGAGTATAGTGCCTACGAGATTGTCATTACATTTAGACCAATATAGAGTTGTTGAAATCCATAATATTTTCAAAACTATTTTAACTCTCAAACAAAAAACATAGCGTGTACATTGTCTAGATTTAACTTATCTTGACTTCTATGGATGCGACTGTCGCCTGACTTCTCAACTCTAGATTAGTTTAGAAATCTACCACAAACCGTCAGTCGCAGTCTGTTACTAAAATGGTGCAGTAAAAGCTTTCCTTGTCTTTCCAGGCTCCTATTTGAGTCTATATTAAAACTTGCTGGCTTATATATTGATAGGTACCTACTCAATTTAAAATAATTGCAGAATGCGCACTACAATTAGAACGATTCTGTTTATAGTGAGCACCACGGAAGACAGAATACGATTAACAGTAACAGTACTGACACTGAATGGTTTGCGACAAAAATTACATTACTAGAAAAAAAATACCTGGTTGGTTTACCTATATAAGTATACATACCTACCACCCATTGCCTCCTAGTGCATTATATGAGATAGTAGCGTGCAATCGTTTACCTCAAAATTAGTTATACCTAGTACCTACAGGGTACATTTACAAAAAGTCAAAAATCATTGATTCTGCATATACCTATTAAATAGGCACTTACAAAACGTCAACGAAAAAGGAAAGTTGAAAACCAGTTTAGTAAATGGACCACCGGTTCGAAACGCGGCTCCGACCCTGAGAAAAAACTCAGCGGGCATTTTTTTTGGTCTATTTACAACCATACACTTAGGTACATAGGTAGTCTACTTTATCTAAATACAAAAAAATACTTGAGTAGTATAGTTGAGCGAACAGCTCATTTTCAAGCTTGTTTATCATCCAAGTACATATTCATTCATTCTTGGAATTTATAATAGACTTTCTAGCATATTCAGTCAATATTTTAGTATATGTTAGTTTACGATTTAAAATTTAAATCCCACTGATCACAATAAAATACTACAAGCACCATGATCACGGAGCAACTGGTGTATTGGCGGTGAACAGTGAAAAAGAACAATACAACATGGTAAATATTCTGATAATGTAAGTTTATACTAATGTGAGTGACCATGATAGTTTAAATACCTAAATTACTTAATATGTATTCACTCACCTTTTTTTTTATACCACTTAGTTGGCAGACAAGCACACGGCCCACCTGATGGGAAGCGGTTACCGTGGCCTATGGACGTATGCAACACCACGGGTCTTATCATTTGCTATATGAATCATTTCAAAGTATCTACCTATCTAAGTAATCATTAATATTATTGTAAAACACTTTCACGTGAATTGATTTCTAGTCCCGAATGAGAATTCAACAAGGGCGAAGCTTTTCTGAAATGAGAATACTCCGAAAGCCTTTGTTCAAACATTTTATCACACTAAATTTGTAACAAATCTTTCTTACAGCCTCTCCTGCGAGCTCGAGTATGTCGTTGTCCCGAGTGTATTAACACACCCACAAATTTATGTTTCATGAGAACCACCTATGAGAATTTTATGGTGTTTGTTAACGTACCTACCTATAGTTATTATGAGAATACTTAAAAAGATTTTTCATTTTTTAAACGTGTATAAAATATTGTTATCGCTGATATTGATGCATAACGTTATAATAACTTCTTGATAAATGGTTTTACGTGTTAACGAAATTGTTAATGATTGTTGATAGCTAATGTTCAGTTGTTTCCTCAACCGAGTGCCACAATCGCGAGCGGACCCTGTCCTATAAAGCCTGCACTGTAGACCTTGGGACCTGCTTTTCAATCTTCTATCTATTATCATATACCCAGTGTGAGGACATTCATTGTGTGATGTGATTATTCTGCAGTTCTGAAGTAATTCACATTAACACTCTTGTCATGACACTAGTCTGGCCAGCGAAAGATGGTTCAAAAAAACGGCGGCAAATTTGAAACATCAACAGGTTACAACATCGATTATACATAGATAAAACGGAGTAGTTACTATGATTTATTTTTATTTTTTTAATAGGTATTCATAAAAAACAATTTGCCGCGTGGATTCCGGCAGAGTAGAATTTGGACCACCCCATCTTTTCCCAAGCGTGGCGTACAAGGCGACTAAGGGACTGTTTAACATCAGTCAGATATATATTCAGTCCAGACTCGGCCTCAGATGCCTGACTCGAGGCAACAATAGTGCCTGGAAAACGGCAATAAGCTTACCCTCTATTACGTGGGACCGAATACAATGATGGTGAAATAAGGGTGTTAATT
Organism: Eilema griseolum; assembly: GCA_963662185.1. Classification (NCBI taxonomy): domain Eukaryota; kingdom Metazoa; phylum Arthropoda; class Insecta; order Lepidoptera; family Erebidae; genus Eilema; species Eilema griseolum. Next base: position 19,809,307 of record OY759230.1, on the reverse strand, counting down.
CACCTCTGCCTAACTCTTCGGGGATAAAGGTGTGATTATATGTATGTATGTATAAAAACCAGTCTACACTTAATTAAAGGCATGTGTTTATTGTTACTTTTTGTAAAAAGTTCTTATAAAATCTTGTGCTTATGCAGGATAACGCTTGCCGACAAAAAAAACTGATGTGTCTGTACTCTATAACACAAACCATTTCATTTAGATATTCATGAGTAATAAATCAGGACCTTTGAAGTTACACTGAACATCAGACTCAATGACCCATCTTTAAAAAATAATTATTGCCCATAAAGGTAGGACACTGCGGTATTTCCGCCCAATTGAGCAGTCCGACTGGGGAACTACCTCCGCCCTACAGAATACCGCGGTTATAATAACTTCGTGTTGTGTTCCCAGCGGTGAGTATGGTAGCCAGAGCTCACTGGAGAATTTGTGCTGTCAGTGGGATGACTAAAGGCTTGTCCTGCTTTGTCCTCTACACTGACGGCACAGAAACTCTGTGCTTACAGGGTCGACAGCGCGAGTGTGGCTTCTCTGGTGTTACACACATCCATAGGCCACGGTAACCACTTTCCATCTGCTGGGCCGTGCGCTGGTCTGCCACCTAAGTGGTATAAAACAAATAATTATCGGATAATTATTTTAAATCTACAATTTATTAACTGGGTTTCTAGTAGGTAGGTACTTATCTATTATTACAACAAAAAAAACTAGTCAAATTTCTGAATAAGTTCAGTAAGCAAATCCTAAATAAGTGCATTAAGAAACCCTTTAAGTTAGAATTAAGATATGAGTAGGACTGGCAAGTCGGTTGCATAAGGAAAAGTTGGGACAAATTATGGTTCGCCAGCGCCTTTGTAGATGGGATATACCTGCAATACTTTCTAAGACTAGCGGTAATAAGATGTTGTTCATAATAATCAGGCTCACCTTGCGACTAACAAATAGGTTTTATCTCGGCGCGCAGACGAGTTTCGGGTGGACAAAGCTATAGTTTAATTAATCCGTTGCGACCATACATTTTGACGGTTTATTACACAAGTTTTGATTAAAAGCTGTTTGGGATTAGATAAATTTACTTTTTGAGCTCTTTTAGATTTAGGGTAGGTACCTACTTACATAAAATACGAAGCACAAAATTCGAAAACTTTAGAGATTATTCACTCGCTTTATTTATTCTAAACCTTAAAAATATTATAAGTAAGTCGCAATATAGAAAAAGAGTTTAAAATGAAATTCGAATGATTTAAATTTCATTTCACATTAAATTTGTCCTAGGTACCTACGTATCTACTGTTTAAACAACAATCCAAGGATCGACTAATTATAGGTTGGTACTTTTTTTTTTAAAATATTGTTATGTGCACGGGGTACAATTAAATGCCGTTTACTCAACGAAGAGATTTATTAGCTCACCACAAACTAGACAATTAGATCACTAGTACACACAGTACTCTTCAACAGTTCCAGTCGCTCAGTAGTTCACAATAGTCCACAGTCGTTGCTCAGGTCGCAGGTAGAATCTTCTTCGGTCGCTTAAGTTCGCTGTGTTCGTTATCGATCTCAAAGACTGAATGAATCGTGTCGCTATGCGAGCGTGTTTTTATACCTCTCAATTAAGAGGATCGAATTATCTAGAAAGCTCGCGAGCGACAAATACCTATTCTTTGATCTTGCCGCCGTCGCTGACCTTCGAGTACATTCTCGATATTTACCTATTGTTTGTTTATATTTGAGAGCGTAGGTACCTGTAGGTACGTTGTGACTTTTTGTTGACGATTCCAGATTTTTCTATGCCATTCGGTAGAGTACCTCGTCACTAACAATGCGTTTTTATTTCTTGAAGATTTGATTATTAGTTTTCGAGATATCGACGGCTGTCGTAACATTACCCCCCTCTTAGTCATGCTCGTCCCGAGCATCATTAGTTCCATGATGACGCGTCAACCTATCCACATGGACTACCTTTGGTTTTCCCCTAACCCCCTTCCTAATGCGGTAGGTAATGTCATTGATTCTCGTGATAACCGTATAGGGCCCTTCCCAGCGAGCTTGGAGTTTCGGAGATTTCCCCTTCTTGCGTAGCGGATTATGAAACCATACCAGTGTTCCTTCTTCAAAACCGTGGGTGTTTGCATTTCTATCGTACCGGGTTTTCATCCTTTCACCTGCCTTCAAGTTGTTCTCCCGTACTATTCTGTGCACCTCGTCCAGTCGTTTTCGAAGTTCACTCACGTAATCCGTCACGGGCTTAGGACTATCAGGTGGCGTACCGGTTATTGCATCCACTGGTAGCCTAATCTCTCGACCAAAGTTCACTTTCGCTGGGGTGTGTCCCATACTGTCATGTACCGCAGATCGATAGGACATCAGGAATAGTGGGATGTACTGGTCCCAATCTCTTTGGTGTTCATCGACAACTTTAGCCAAGTGATTTTCCAACGTCTGGTTAAACCTCTCGACCATTCCGTCTGACTGTGGATGCGCTGGAGTCGTACGGGTCTTGTTCATTCCAAGGAGCTTGCACATCTCTTGAAATAGAGCAGACTCGAAGTTCCGTCCTTGGTCAGAGTGAATCTCCATAGGTGCGCCGTACCGGCAGACCACTTCCTGAACCAGTTTCCTTGCCACAGTGACTGCTTCCTGGTTGGGTGTCGCAAATACTTCCGGCCACTTAGTGAAGTAATCTTGCACTACTATGATGTATTTGTTACCTTCTTCCGTCGTTGGAAAAGGTCCAGCAACATCAATGGCGATACGTTCCCATGGTGCTCCGACGTTATACAGTTTCAATTTTCCTTTGCTTCTTGTCGGCGGTCCTTTAACTGAAGCACATGCAGTGCATTTACGGCACCAATCCTCGACATCTTCCCGACAATGAAGCCAGTAAAACCGCTGTCGTACTTTAACTAGGGTTTTCTTGACTCCGAGATGCCCGCCAGAGACACCATCGTGACTGTGCCGCAAGAGTGTAGCCACCTTGCTTCGTGGTACCACTACTTGTAGAGTCACCTCTTTGCCGTCGTTGGATTCCCATTTCCTATACAGCACGTCATCTATCAGAGTTAAACTATCCCACTGGGCCCAATAACTTTTGGTAGTGGAACTGTAAGCAGATATATCACTCCATTGGGGTATGTTTCCAAGCTGCTTCCAGTGCAGTATAGGTTGTAGATCATCATCATCCTCTTGCGCCTGCTTCATACTGCTTCCGGTCCATTCGTCGTCAAGTCCATTCACCTTTATGACTTTAATATTTTCACGGGCTTCGTTCTTCTGACAATGCTTGCAATCTTCGGCACACGGCCTACGAGACAAAGCATCGGCATTGCCGTGCCCTTTTCCACTTCGGTGTTCTATCACAAAGGGAAATTCCTGTAGTTGCTCGATCCACCTTGCTACTTGACCTTCCGGATTCTTGAATTGTAGCAACCATTGTAGTGCAGCATGATCTGTCCTTAGTGTAAACTCTCGTCCTATAAGGTACTTATTAAAATGCTGTAAGGATTTCACCACAGCGAGAAGTTCACGACGAGTGACACAGTAATTTCTTTCCGGCTTGGATAGCGATTTACTGAAGTATGCTATTACAACATGGCGATCTCCTTGCACTTGTGACAACACTCCACCTAGGCCGGTATTGCTGGCATCCGTATCCACAATGAATCTTCCTTCCCTGGTAGGATAACCCAATATAGGAGCTTCGCACAAGCGTTCTTTAAGTGTACTAAAAGCTTGCTCGCAGTCTAAGTCCCAAACGAAATCTCGTTTATCTTCCGTTAGTCTGTGTAGTGGTTTAGCAATATCCGAGAAATGCTTAATAAAGCGTCTGTAATACGCGCATAGTCCCAGAAACGCGCGAATCTCCGTTTTGTTCTTTGGAACAGGCCATTCCTGAACAGCTCTAATCTTCTCGGGGTCGGTTTTAACTCCTTCTGTGGAGATCACATGTCCAAGATAGCTGACCTCCCTTTTAAATAAAGCGCACTTCTTTGGACTCAGTTTAAGGTTAGCCTCACGGATTCGAGTAAAAACTTTTTCCAGGTTCTTCAGGTTTTCTTTGAAGCTGCGTCCCATAACTATGACATCGTCCAGGTAAACCAGACAGACGTCTCCGAGTAGACCCACCATTACTCTTTCCATGAGGCGCTCAAACGTGGCCGGGGCATTACATAACCCAAATGGCATAACATTAAAATGCCACAATCTGTTTCCAACTCCTGTACTGAAGGCTGTCTTCTCTTTATCTTCAGGACTGATCTCCACCTGCCAGTAGCCACTTTTTAAATCGATGGTTGAAAACCATTTCATACCACTAAGCATGTCCAGGGTATCGTCGATTCTAGGTAAAGGATAACTGTCTTTCTTAGTGACATTATTCAACATTCGGTAATCCACACAAAACCTTGTGCTACCATCCTTCTTTTTTACTAGTACCACAGGTGATGACCATGGACTCGTAGAGGGTTCGATCACTTTGCTCTCAGCCATGTCTTTAATCATATCTGCTATCTCCCCTTCTCTTGCCCATGGTAAACGTCGAGGTCTCTGTTTTATAGGCCTGGAGTCACCTGTGTCAATCCGGTGTTTCACGAGCCCAGTCCTCCCACAGTCATTCCCGGTTGCAAAGATGTCTCTGAATTGTAGCAACAGGTCTCTGGCTTGGTGCAATTCTGATGTTGTTAAGTTTTCCTTTGAATTCTCAAGGAGTTGTTCGATGTTATCTTCGGAGATTTGTGTACCGTCTTTTTTAGGTGAAGTGTTGTTCAACCGCCTCAGGCACTTTACTTCCTCACATTTTCCGACCACACTATTCTTCTTCAGGAGAACTATTTCATCACTGAGGTTAAGAATTCTCACTCTAGCGATTCCATTCGGTATCAGTAAGGTTCTTGCTGTTATTAAATTTTGATGACTGCCGGCATCTTCCACAATAAGACATCTTCTTTGTTTAGTCTTCGCGGGAAACTTCACTTTGACCAATGTTTCCGATTTAGGAGCTAACGTCGTATCCGTTAAACAGTAAAGAGAGCACGGGTGCGATCCTTGTAAACAAACTTCCTGATCAGGGAATCTCAGCACTCCTCTAGGTATATCCAAGACACATCTGTGGTTCCTCAAGAAATCCAGTCCCAAAATGCAGTCATCAGTAATATTAGCAATGAGCACTGACTGCTGGTATATTTGGTCGCCAATTCTTACCTCCATTTCTGTTTCACCGTGAACGGTCACTGGCTGGCCAGTAGCTGTCTGAAGCTGGCACCTCGGAAATCGTTTTTCCCACCTTATGGTGCGTTTCAGTAATTCTGGTCTAACAACTGTACGTGAAGCTCCAGTATCCACTGTTAAACTGCAAGGTTGATTGTTTAAGGTGGCCTCGATGATCAAACTATTGCCATTGCAAACTTGAGTTATAGTGATGGTTGGGGCCTCATGTCGACCAGCCAGCGCCCGCCCCGCGGCCCTGGCGGCATTTAGTTTAACGGAACCTCTTGATCCACTTGGGTCCCGGAGTCCGTGACCCTCCTCCGTTTTCTCGAAGGACACTCTGATTGAATATGGCCCCTTCCTCTACAAGAATAACACGTTGGGACATACCGTGGCTTCCTCTCTTCTGCAATCACCTCTTTGACCTCCCTAACCTTACTTATTCCGGCATTCTGCCGCACAGTTTCCACCTCGAGAGCATAAGCCAGTGCTTCCTTCAAGGTCTGATGGTGACGCAACTGTACACTAGCTTTCACTTCTGCGTCTCGTATACCGTTTAGGAAGGCCTCTAGCAAAATGGTCTCGATCATCATGGGAGTCGATGAGTAGGCCCGACGAACGAGTCTTTCAACCTCCACAGCCCATTCCTGGAGGCTTTGACTAGATTTTTGTTTCTTCTCCCGAAGCTGCGCTCGGTAGGCATTCTCCAGGTGCTTGTCACCGTAACGTGTGTCTAAAGCTTCCATCAAAGACCCCAGAGTTCTTCCTTCAGGCGGCAGGTTTTCCAGTATTATTAAGGCATCTCCTCGTAATGCAAGTGTCAAGGCCATAAATGACTCCTCGTTGCTCCAGGCTTTAGTTTTTGCCAATATCTCGAATTGGTACTTGAAGGCTGTCCACGAGGAAGTTCCATCAAAATGTGGTAGGTCGAACTTTGCTGTTGATGGTGAGGTCACGGTAACAGGTCCACAGGTTTCCAGCCTGACGATCTTCTTTTCGAGAACTTGCAAGCGGTCGTCCACGGTCCCAGTCTTCAAGCTCAGCATTTGCAAGTCGTTTTCGAGGCTCTTCACCTTATCCCCCAGTGCGTGGATGCCTGCATCAATTTTACCCATGACAGCTTCCTGGTTGGCCTGCATCTCTTGCCTGGAGGCCTGCATCTCTTGTCTGGAGGTCTGCATCATCTGCTGCATAGTAGCCTGCATTTCTTCCTTAGAGGCCTGGATCTCTTGCCTGGAGACCTGCATCTCTTGCTTGGAGGCCTGCATCATCTGCTGCATAGAAGCCTGCATCTCTTGCCTGGAGGCCTGCATCATCTGCTGCATAGAAGCCTGCATCTCTTGTCTGGAGGCCTGCATTTCTTGCTTGGAGGCCTGCATCATCTGCTGCATAGAAGCCTGCATCATCTGCTGCATAGAAGCCAGCAGCGTCATCATGTTGGTATCTGACGAGGTTCCATCTGGTGCTGCCGTAGTTCCCGCTGAGACAGCAGCATCGGCCTGACTCTCTTCCTCTTTGAGGGTCCGTTGACGTGCGGCATCCATTTCCACTTGACGTCTGGTCCGTGGAGTACGCCCTTCGTCTTCACGTGGTAATAACGGCATTCCGCTTCTGACACCAATTGTTATGTGCACGGGGTACAATTAAATGCCGTTTACTCAACGAAGAGATTTATTAGCTCACCACAAACTAGACAATTAGATCACTAGTACACACAGTACTCTTCAACAGTTCCAGTCGCTCAGTAGTTCACAATAGTCCACAGTCGTTGCTCAGGTCGCAGGTAGAATCTTCTTCGGTCGCTTAAGTTCGCTGTGTTCGTTATCGATCTCAAAGACTGAATGAATCGTGTCGCTATGCGAGCGTGTTTTTATACCTCTCAATTAAGAGGATCGAATTATCTAGAAAGCTCGCGAGCGACAAATACCTATTCCTTTGATCTTGCCGCCGTCGCTGACCTTCGAGTACATTCTCGATATTTACCTATTGTTTGTTTATATTTGAGAGCGTAGGTACCTGTAGGTACGTTGTGACTTTTTGTTGACGATTCCAGATTTTTCTATGCCATTCGGTAGAGTACCTCGTCACTAACAATGCGTTTTTATTTCTTGAAGATTTGATTATTAGTTTTCGAGATATCGACGGCTGTCGTAACAATATATAGTACACGTCAATTAGACTTCGTCTTGCCTGCTGAAGTCAAGCTGAAGGCAAAGTCTCAGAAAAGAGGGTCACCGTTACTTACACATACCGTGTGACAATGGTGACACTCAGCTTGACGGCCTCATCATATACTTTTTCACGCCCCGCTTAAAGGACCCGGGACTGTAGGAAGAAGGAAACACGTGAGCTGGTAATGAATTCCAGGCCTTAATGGTGCGACAGAGGAAAGAGTCTCCGAACCGCTTGGTTCTTGATCGGATGTTCTGCACCGTGTGCGGATGACATCTAAGACCTGCACCTATTTTATAGATAAGTACTTTTCTCACTTTGTTAACATAATACTTACGGAGATAACAAAATATCACCAATTCACAAAATCCATTATGATATGCGTGACAGGAATGCTTTGATTAATTATAATTTATCGATGTTTATATGATATGATAGAAACACTCAATATTTTTAATATCCATGTAGCCGTCGAACAGTCCTTGTTGCATATATTGTCATAAAGTATTATTGATAATAATTTGATTAACGTACGTTATTGAAAAAAATAATTTCTAATCCATGTACAAAGTGGCGAAAAGGTTATCATAATTTTATATCGGATTAATTTTGTCAAGACCGCGGTAGCCTAGTGGTATGGGTAATGGACTGCTGAGACTAGGTCTCGGGTTCGATCCCATGTTTTACTATGGCACACACCAATGACTTTTCGATGCTTTTCAAAGTTGTGTGTGTATTTATCGCAGGTTGTCGGTTATGTGTCCGGTAAATTTTTTTATACAACTTAGGTGGCAGACAAGCACACGGTCCACCTGATGGAAAGTGGTTACCATGACCTATGAACGTGTGTAACATCAGTGGAGTCACATCCGTGCTGCTGACCTGTAAGAACAGAGATTTTGTGCCGTCAGCGTAGAGGACAAAGCAGGACAAGCCTTTGGATATCCCACTGACAGCAAAAAACTCTCCAGTGAGCTCTGGCTACCCTACTCACCGCCGGGAACACAACACGAAGTTATTATAACCGCGGTATTCTGTAGGGTGGAGGTATTTCCCCAGTCGGACTGCTCAATTGGGCGGAAATACCGCCGTGTCCTACCTCTTCAAAAGGCAATAGGCTCGCCACCACATTGGGACCTAAACATAAACTGGCGAAATGTGGGTGTAGTACCTCTGCCTACCTCTTCGGGGATATACCTAGGCGTGAGCTTATGTTATGTTAATTTTGTCAATGTCGGTCAACGTGGAAAGAGTACCTACACAATTTTGCAAAAATAAAAACAAAACAAACGTTAGATTGAGTCCTACCGCTTTCAATCGGTGGCTCTCTAAAATCCAAATACAGGTCCTGATCGACCACCTGAATCTCGTGGCGGGTGGACACACGGATACAAATTTACTGGCATGGCTTACGTGGCTGGTAGAATTTCTTGAAAAATTGACATTGGCGTCTTGCCAATAATAATTTTATGAACATTTGCAATCTATTTGACATTGGCAAAATTGTAGCGATTCGCTGCAGAAGCCATTAATAAAAGAACATTGAACATTTCAAGCGGTAAATATTTCTTCTGCTTTTAATCGGTAAGTTATAAAATGAAATGTTCAAAATGAAAAAAAAAAAAACTAAAATTACCATCTAAAGTTGATTGACGTACTTATTAACAACCAATACTGCTGTAAAATTTATGTGACAGCCATTAACCATAGCCATTCACTTTGCATTATGTCGAAGTCATCTGGTTAATTTAACCAAATACTAAATAAACCTCTAGGCATTCTCCGGTAAATTAATTCATTTTATCTTGAAAATAATATAAATGTTATCATAATATTGAATATAATTTCACAAGCCTACATCTATAAGTTATACAAAGAATAATTTGGGTCGTTTTCTTTTCTTCTGAGTTCGAAACATTTTGATAGGACAAGTTGAAATATGGCAATGTGTATATTATAATAAAATCTGTCTTCCATGCTTTAATATTCTTCAAGAGTTTTTGTATCATTCTGTCTACACTATTATTTCAGGAAAGGTTTTATTACTATATAGACGGGAAAGGTGATAAATAGGGTACAACTTTTAATACAACTTTACATGAAAAGGTACATTAAATTTCTCCTTTCTTATGTGTATCTAATTACATTATCCGTAAAGTTGGAATGCAATAAGTGATGAGCTATTTTATTACTGTCTGTACAATGTAAGTTATATATTTACAATTTATAAAAGTAAACACCTCAACAAAGTCTAGGGAACAAGATGACCCCAATTATTTTTTTTCGTGTAAATCTTGTTTTGCAAATAACTGGCAGCAAATAAATAAAAATAGAATAAAGTAGATTACAGAGTTGTTCGAAATTTAAAAATAAATTTAAATAAGTAATGATTTTCGAATATGGAGGGAAAACTTTTAAAAGTGTTTGATTGTGCAGTTTCTCTGAGGCAAAATAAAAATAATATTTTTGATTGTAAATAAAGTTTATTTTCAATAATACGTCTTTTACGTATGGTTTGTGCATTTTTGTGACTGTAGTCATCATGTCACGTCGTCATTTAAGTCGCGAAGAGATGTTAAGGGCTGTTGGTATGCTGCAAGCTGGACGAACTCAACGCGACGTAGCGGATGCTGTCAACACCCAACCAAGCGTAATTTGCAGATTATGGGCACGCTACAGGTCTACAGGGGATGTTGCCGAACGTCACAGGGGACGAAATAGGGTTACTACCCCGCGACAAGATCGTTTCTTGCAAAATTCCACAAGGCGGCAACCCACGATTACTGCTCGTCAGTTGGTCGCAGGCCTCCAGTCTCAGCATCAAGTGGTTATTAGCGATCAAACTGTCAGAACAAGACTACACGAAGCCAATCTTTATGCTCGCAGACCGCTTAGGGTTCCAGCTCTTCGACGTGGAAATCGAGGTCGTCGCTTATTGTGGGCTAACGCACATTTACAGTGGACCGACCATCAATGGGCACGGGTTCTGTTTTCCGACGAATCTTGCTTCGGTTTTCATCCTGATTCGAGAAGAGTGCGTATATGTTGAGTTCCTGGACGTCGGAGTCGTCTCCAGAATCCGCAAGAAGTTCATCCTTACCAAGGTGGAACAATCATGGTATGGGCTGGAATTCGCCTTGGTGGAAGGACCGACCTCGTTTGGATACGGGGCAATTTGAATGCAAACCAATACATTCAGGAGGTTATACACCCCATGGTAATCCCTCATCGACAGCAGTTCGGTCAAGATTTTATGTTCATGCAAGATAATGCACGGTCACACACCGCGAGGGTAGTGGTCAATGCGTTAAGCGAGCACAATATGACGACGTTGGAATGGCCTGCTCAGTCTGCCGACCTCAATCCCATAGAGCATGCCTGGGATTTGCTTGGGAGAAGAGCTTTCAGTGATTCTTTGGAAAATCTGAACACTGAAGAACAACTTTTTTTACACCTTCGCAGTGTATGGAGCCATATTCCACAGACGATGATTGACAATCTCATACTAAGTATGCCACGCCGTTGTCGAGTTGTTGCTAATGCTTTAGGAGGTCCTACAGATTATTAAAAACGTTTAAAGTACGGTTAATTACTGTATTTCTTACTACCTCGTTATTTTTATGCCAAATCATAGAAGGTTGTAATACTCAATATTGGCACTATTCAATTCATTCTTAAAAAAAAAAAAAATTGGTATGAAAATGTTTTTATTAAAATTAAAATTAAAAACGGTATAAAAATACCCTTCTATTGATATAAAACACTCACTATTACAAGAAAGGGTTTTTAAATAAAAACTAGAAATGTCCTTGTTCCCTAGACTTTGTTGATGTGTGTACATAGGTAGATAGGTACCTAATAATAGTTTACAGCGTTTTAAAATACATGAGTCTATTTTTAGTGCGAGTACCTCATAACATTTACAAACTATTGAAACTATGTACCCACCATATATAAGTAGTACAAGTTTAGGTGTTACTTTTAGTAGTTTGTGAAAACTCAACAGTCTTTTATTCCATTAGATAGATACCTACTGGTGTTTTAAACTTAATTCCTTATTGTAAAGCCCCCAAACTCAGGTCGAATTACCCATAAGCCGGGGAGGTGGCGTTGTAATTTTGAAATGTCGAATTTCACGTCTGACTGGGCTTGTTGTGGTGGGTAATGTGTAGGCGATATACTGATATGTACTTCAAATAAAGCTTAGAGTACAGTCGCGCTCAGAACTTGGTGAACACCAACAAATTCTTAAATATATACATATTTATGTTTCTTTAAATGACTAATATCACTAATATTGTTCTCAATTATAGCTTAAGAACTATCAAGGTGGAATAAACAGGAGGTAGGACACGGCGGTATTGCCGACCAATTGAGCAGTCCGACTGGGGAAGTATCTCCGCTCTACAGAATACCGCGGTTATAATAACTTCGTGTTGTGTTCCTAGCGGTGAGTAGGGTAGCCCAGACTTCACTGGAGAATTTGTGCTGTCAGTGGGATGACTAAAGGCTTATCTTGCTTTGTCCTCTACACTGACGGTACAGAAACTCTGTGCTTAAAAGGTCGGCACCGCGAGTGTGGCTTCTCTGGTGTTACACACGTCCATAGGCCACGGTAACCACTTTCCGTCAGGTGGGCCGTGCGCTTGTCTGCCACCTAAGTGGTATAAAAAAAGCAGAATACGATCTATCAATAAAAACAACTAGAATTGTCGAATACATTAATAATACGTGCTCCTCGCGTGATTGACGACAATTTTTGAAAACAATAGAAAATGCATTTTAACCAGAATGCATTTTCAAGCGCAGACCTTTTCTAATGTAAATGTGTATGTCTCACATGATAATTTTTAGTTCTACTTCCACCTTACCTATTCAAAACACATTCTGCTTTGCGTTTCAAAAGTACAATATTTTATTTTCTGCATATTTTTATAGTGGACGTGAGTTTTGTAGGTAGGTATTTGGTACAGTCACTCAGAAAAGCTTCTGACCCAACACAACCTAATCAACACAACCCCACTTAGGTATTAATCTCAGTAACTCGAAAACCTTTCATAAAGAATAACCGTTCTTATATTGTGTACCAACTTATCAAAAACAGAAAAGAAAAAAGTTATAACTATAGTGTTGAGTAAAACTCAAGACATAGTAAAAGAAATAAAACACATAACAATTTTTTGCTTTCGTCAATAAAAAACCTTACGATTTGATCTGATGACGGATATCCTAACTTAATAGGACTACTTATTTCAAATACGATGTCTAATAAATTACATTTGATGTTATACTAGTTTTTATTAATTTCCACTGCATGTCGCAACGTCTCATAGTAACTATACTTACAGAAACAAAACTGAACATTTTTGTATTAGTCACCATAGACAATTGCTCCCCTTGTAGTTTGGGGGTACTAAAGATTTTATATAATGTTTATTTTTCCGATAAACTGTGTATACCCAAGTATCAATTCTAAGCAAACGTTATTCTGTTAAGTGTAGCATTCGTCCGTGAAATTTTGTGGTTATACTCAATGGGTCACTGATAAATTCGACGATCATAATCTTTCAATTTTATTGATCGTTATATTTGTTATTATCCAAGAAATTGACATCAATACTGTTATTTTAGTTGACTTGACATTATTCAATAGCTATTTGCGAACTCTTTTAACCCCCTATGCTTTAATCTGATTTACAGCGTAATAGAATGAGAGTAGCTACGAGTATCTGAGAGGATTTCTATGGACTTTGGTATTTATGGATTAATGTTTATATGCTTTTGACGATTTTTTGCTAGAAAGTATTCGATTATAGACTGAAAATATAAATAATAACCGGCCAAGCGGGTGCTGGGCCACGCGCAATTTAAGTTCACGTAGTTGCGTATTATTTGTGGATAGTTTTTAGTTTTAGATACTTACATTGTATAAGTTGGTCGATTATTAGTATTAGTCGCAAATATATAAAACTTATAAAAATACTTACCTGTGATCATCTTCCGTTTCATTATACATACATTTCGATTTAGGTTTGGTAATTGCATTGTGCGGCAATATTTTTGAAAAATAATTTTGTAACATCAGCTATCTGCAAAAAAAATTACGATAAAACACGCAAGAAACAAACAGACACAAATTTTCAAAATTAGATTTTTTTTATTTATTTGTTTAGAGAAGAGACTACGCATTAAAACGAAATCGGTTAAACAGTAAGTACTTAACAAATAGATAAAGTGCGTGGTTAAGGTATATTACTTACAAAAATTAGTACAATAAAGGTACAATGAAATGAAGTAGGTACTTAGGTTCCCTGAATGCTTTCTTCTTGTTCTTGAGAATGAAATTAAGAGAAAAACATTGTACGAGTGTTTATTGTTGCAGGTGCTAGGTAGCCATTAGTAGAGACAAATTGAGTTTAAGTTTATTTTAAAAATATATACCTTTACGCTGTTTCACTGTTAATATTTATAAATGTATAGTGCCTATACAAAGGGGGAGGAGGAGGAGGTAGGACACGGTGGTATTTCTGTCAAATTGAACAGTCCGGCAGGGGAAGTACCTCCCCCCTACAGAATACCGTGGCCATAATAACCTCGTGTTGTGTTCACGGCGGTGAGTAGGGTAGCCAGACCTCACTAGAGGGTTTTTGAGCTGTCGTTGGAAAGACCAAAAGCTTTTCCTGCTTTGTCTTTTACACTGACGGCACAGAAACTCTTAATGCCTGCAGGGTTGGCAGCGCGAGTGTGAGTCTCTTGGTTTTGCACGCGTCCATAGATCACGGTGACCACTTTCCATCGGGTGGGCCGTGTGCTTGTCTGCCACCTAAGTGGTATAAAAAATTTTGAATTGTCTGTTTGTAATAGTAAAGTAATAGTTATTTTGGTAAATGCATAATATGGCTGTATGGCGTATCGTCCATTTGTCATACAGCTATATTTAAAAAAAAACAGGTTTTAAATTATTTGTCTGGTTCTCTGTCTACTCGTCTTGGCTCCACGATTTTGTTCCTAAGAGCTCCGAGACAATTTTTTTTTTCTTCTTCTATGGCGACCCCAACGATTCTGCCAACAACTCAGTTTTTATATACTGATGACTGATAGAAATAACATGTGAAAGTACAAGTGTCAATAAACAAAATAATAAAAAATACACAAAATTTCTTTTCCAGCTCCGAGACTAAAATTATCGCGTGACAAATGTCAAAATAACACATATCTATTTTATCGTGACGTTAATAAACATTAAGCGTAAGTGTAAGTTTTCGTAAGTTTTAAAATAACGTATTTTAAACTTATTTTACTGAATTGTGTGCCGGCTTCGGAACTGTACGAGCATTTTGATATACAGGGTCGAAGGTTTTAATTTACCAGGAGGGGAAGTACTCTAAATACTGGAGATAGATTTATTTATTTATTTTATTTATTTTTATTCTTTATGCACGATGTACATTGGCGGACTTAATGCCGTAGGCATTTTCTACCAGTCTACCATTGGATGGTGCAGAGCTAGTACGTGGTAGGCGCATATTAATGAGGGATAAGTTAGGTTCAATAAATCGATTTGATTGTTCGATAGCATGTAGATGATACTATTGATTAATTACATACACTTCATAAACAGTACATATGCTTACATACCATAAATCATACATATCTGATTAATATACATATATAACATAAAAACAATATTATATAAATATATATAGATATACAAGAGTGGTAAAAACATTATTACCTTACGTATATAAAGCTCAAACAGGCAGAAGAAAATGTAAAGAAGCCGCTACTCCCTCTTGTAGAACTCTGTTTGCCAGGCGACAATTTCTCGCACACTCCGCCTACCTATACAATGAACTTAACAACAAATGTTCAATATATAACATGCAACTCCATAAATGTAAACAAAAAGTTGTACAGGAACTTGAGCCACTGGGGTACAACGAAACTGAGAATTTGCTATTTAAATATAAGTGTTAGTTTTAAGTCTATGCAAACCCATAAATCATTCTAGTGGTATAAGAAACTAGATAATTCTGAATAAAAGCATTAGTCACACAAGCTATATAACACACACAAACTTCACATAAGCACAAACTTCATACATATGCACCCACACACACACACACATACATACACATACACACACGCACATACACAGTCATACCAGTACCATTATTATCTTTCTTTTCATCATTTGTAATTTAATTTAGTTACCTAAAATAGTTTAACCATGTGATCACCTGTAATACCCTTACCACCTTAATTATGTAGCCCTAAGGAGGAGCGGGACGACCCAACACAAGCATTACTACATGCTTCCTGGGTTGTTCCGGTAACTGAATAATTTTGTAAGAGAAATGTTAAAGAAATAAATAATTTTTATTTATTTATTTATTATTGTTGAGCCGATAACTCTGCCAATTCCGTGATGATCAACTGCCGTACCCTGGACTTGAACACATCGCGGCTTGTGCTCTTCCTGATCTCCTGAGGAAGTGCATTCCACAGACGAACGGCCTCAACAAAGAACGAAGAGCCTAAAAAGTTAGTTCTATGAGTTGGGAATGCAAGGAGCCGATTGTCTGTAGAACGAAGATTTCTATCATTCCTGGAACACAATAGTTGAAAATAAGACGTTAAGTAAGTAGGGATAGAGGGAGAGTTGAGAATATTGTAGAGAGTAGTAAGTGTGCGTAACTTACGGCGAGGACGAATAGTTAACCAATTAAGCTGCGAGTGGAAAGAAGACACGTGGTTATATTTACGAAGATTGAAGATGAATCGAATGCAGTTATTGAGAGGACGGTCAAGTTTGTTGAGAAGGTCTGCATTCAGGTCAAGATAGCACACATCACCATAGTCAATCAGAGGATGGATTAAACTTTGAGTCAACATAGCTTTTGTCCTTGCTGGGACGAAGTTCTTCAGGCGGTACAGAACTCTAAGCCTACCTGTAATTTTCTGGCTCAAGTTCATTACCTGCACGCGCCAGTCAACTCCACACAACTCAACTCCACTCAAAGAACAATTCCTAACTGTATTCATAATTCTAAAATCCGAAAAGGAAACATCTTGTATTTTAGGGCATCAATCGATAGTGTAAATCATAAGGATCAAATCTCTCTAATAAATATAGTAAATTAAATGAAAGAAAATCCCTGAAATCTAAATTTATAAATTCAATTGGACAAAATAAACAATAGATTCGAAAAACTTTGAATTCAAACTGAATTGAAGAAGAAGAAAATATATTTTTTACGTCCTTTTAAACTTAAAGGAATGTTTCCTTTGAGTGAAATTCGCTATCTTCAGTATTTAGAGTAGGTACTTCCCCTCAAGGTAAGGTTAAAATCTTCCACTCTGTATATTAAAACAAATACTGATATCGGCGTGTATCACTTTTCAGAACAAGCTTTTTCCAATTACAAACGTTCCAGCCTCTTATGATAATAATAATAATAATAAAGTTTATTGACCAAATATTCTTTCAAAAATAATGGGATTAGTGAGACCCCTTCTGGGCAAAATGTAATGCCTGTGTTTGAAGCCTCCTTTTATACATTATTAGGTACTGATTGGGAATATATCAAAGTAATAATTGGGATTCCTAAGCATTTACAACAGTACAGGGCATTAGTTCGTTTCAATGCGTAGTTTGTTCATTAGGTACTACTACTAGACAAGATGTATAGTACAAAAATTACATCGCAGTTCCAGGGTGAGACAGAAAGGGGGAGGGACGCAGGGACCAGTAATTAAAAATTAATTTATTTTCGCACTTTTTTTGCTGCCAGTCTTCTGGGAACGCTACCACAAGAGCCATTCGATGCGGAGGAATTCCACGACTCATTTTAATTAGTTTTTTACCTTTTTTTTACTTGCGATAAATCCCCACGTATACTCCCACCACCGGAACCGATGGGAGAGGTTATGTCGGACTCGAACCGATTAGAACGCACGGCGCCTATGGGTCGTTGTTGATTTTTTTTATACCACTTAGGTGGCAGACAAGCGCACGGCCCACCTGATGGAAAGTGGTTACCGTGGCCTTAAACGTGTGTAACACCAGAGAAGCCACACTCGCGCTGCCGACCCTGTAAGCACAGAGTTTCTGTTCCGTCAGTGTAGAGGACAAAGCAGGACAAGCCTTTAGTCATCCCACTGACAGCACAAATTCTCCAGTGAGCTCTGGCTACCCTACTCACCGCTGGGAACACAACATGAAGTTATTATAACCGCTATTCTGTTGGGCGGAGGTACTTCCCCAGTCGGACTGCTCAATTGGGCGGAAATACCGCCGTGTCCTACCTCTTCAATTGATTGAAATGAATAAAATGATTGCCGAAGGTGAGGTTGACAAGCATATCCCTCGCACTCCGGCTGAGCCAGGGCCATCTCTCTCGAAATGGCACTCCTCGGGATCTGGCCCTCCTCAGGGATTTTCGCACCTTTAGGTATTTCTTACAGACGACTAATAAAAGTTACGGGTTAGTTGATCGCAATTCTCATTAATTAAATGATCAACTTTCTTTGCGCTATGGATGAAGCAGTTCATTTATAACAACAACCAGGTATATAAAGTGCCTACAAGCTACTATTTCTAAAAAATATCCATAATAAAACAATGGTTTTAATCACACGTACTAACTAAAACCTATTGTACTACACCCGAAATACATTAGCGCCGTAATTACAATGTACCTATCTCCTTTACTAGATAAAATCTGAGAGTTCCATTACAAGTGCCCTAATGGTGCCCGAGTGCGGGTAATGTTGATGTTCGATAACAGTGTTACACCACCGATAAGATGACATTACCCAGTACTGCCAACTTAGAGAAAAAAACATCAAGTATGTTTGAATTGTAATAGATCTAGTCAAAATGTAGTTGGTTGTTGATTTCATGCGTTTAGAGCGAAAAGACTAGTTCAATCAGGTTTATTATTTCAACTTTATTTTTGATTTCAAGGCAAACAATTAAATTCACACGATATGAAAAAGTAAAGAAGCCTATACAACGATACATACCAAGGTTCGAAACATCCAGTTAAAACTGTCTCATGTCCAATTGACATTGTGGTATGAATAACTTGCGTGTGGGCCTAAAAAGGCCACAGCGGTGTGAAACGACTAATCTGCGGCAGTTATACAATTATTACATTCATAATGATTATCGACCAGAATATATCTCCTGCTGGCACGTCTTATCGTCGTCTTTTATGTCTATTCTTTTTAATCTAAATTACTTTCCACAGGCAGGTATTACTCTTATAAGTACTATTAAGTTGCGAGAAGTTTGTTTAGATTTAATAAAGCATCCGCTCATCAAAAGAATCCTTACAAGTCACGTGCTATTTCGCGAACTTCCTTATTAATTTAAAGACGGAATAGACTATATGGCTTCATATACCTTGTTCAAATAACGTGGGATGAATTAAATTTCGAAGTACTTAATTTGTATTCTTTATCAAAATAAAAATTAACTTGGGGATTCGCGACTAACCCAGAAAGGTTATTCGCGATTTCGCCGAATTTCTTTTCAGTTTTAACATAGCGTTTTATCACTATTAATTAGTTAAAGCAAAAATTTCAAGGAGAATCGCAACTAACCCGAATTAAATAATAATTAATCAAATGATACAAAATGTGTGAACTGGCAAATTTGTGCGAATCGTTCACTAAGCCGTAAATTTAATGTCATAGTTACTGTACAGGTATACGCCTAATGAGAATACAGGTAAATATTATACTTACTTATAGGTTTGTAAAGGGTAGACTGGAGATGATTATTAGTATAGGAACTATAAGCAATACAATCCTATTAATTAACTTTTTATACCATTTGACTGAATTCACTGCAAAGGCGTATGCACTTTTGTAAATTGCAAACCAACCTCTTTTTCCACTCCGGTTACTGATGGATCTCGATTAGTGAACTCGTTTGTTTCATTCTCTCGTATTTAACGTAACAGTTAGAAGATAGTCCCTCTAATTGATTCTACCATTTTTATAAATAGCTTCGTTACTCTACCGTGAAAGCTTATTGTATCGTGAATCTGAGTTGGTACCGTAATATAAAAGAGCATGTTTCGATTTTCATAAGTACTTTCTCGAAAAGATTTATGTTGCCCTCATCATATATTTTTTCCGTATTCGTTATCCAAAAATGCGTAATTTGTGATTGACATCTCATTAGTAGCCTCTTGATTGACGACTCAAAGAACTGTATTAGATATTGTTTTTTTTTTAATATTTTGCTTGGGTTTAACAACACACTATAATGTAAAGATGTACATTATAATACCATGATAAATTGTACTCTATGAAGTTCATTGGACTCTGGTACTAGTGAAAGGTCACTCTGGTGAAAGTATGCGAAAATGTTATGGATGTTTGTTATTCAATCACGTTATTATTTATTTAGGGGGGAAAGTACAAAGTATCTAATTCAATATGTGTAGATTATTTCAATTAAAATAAAACTAAAATAACTATTAAATAACTTATAGCTAAAAACGAATAGGAGTGACGGGTGGAGCCGCCTGTCACCCTGGCAGAAACAGGCCTTGCGCCTCCCTATTTCCGGGGACGAGTTGGGGACTCTGTGGTCTCCACACCTGAGGAGAGGGCCAGATCGAGAGAGAAGAGCCTGGGACGACCGGGATGCGAGGGAAATGTCTGTTAACCTTACCTTCGGCAACCAAAAACGACCCACAGACGTCGTGCGTTTTAGTCGGTTCGAGTCCGACATAACCTCTCCCATCGGCTCCGGTGGTGGGGGTATACGTGGGGATTTATCGCACGTAAAAAAAAAAAAAGGGTGTCCGCCCACACGGGACACCCGTACAGGGCCATGGACCGCACGACACCCGCGTAGAGTCTCCTGGATGAAAAGTAGCCTAGGTATGTGTTTGTTTTTGTTGATTCCAGAGAGAAAGCGGCGGTTAGAGAGGCCACACGGCAGCCTCTTGTACCATCAGACGCAGATGATCACCGAGCACGGGTGCTTCGGGAAGTATCTGCTTCGGATGGAGAAAGAGCCAACGTCAGAGTGCCATCACTGCGACGCGAGCGAGGACTCAGGGCCGCACACGCTCAGACACGAGACGGGAGCTTGTGGCGGCCCTGGGAGTGAAAGTTCTCACGCTCTCCACCTTGCTCGCGGCGATGGTCCGCTGCTCGGATGCGTGATCGGGCGGCGCCTCCTTCTGCGAGCAACTAATGCTTGTGAAGGAGGAGGCGGGGCGGGAGCGGCAGCGGGTGCGACGAAGGATCGCAAGCCAAGCTGCCCGCATATGAAGGCAACTCGGGCGTCGGAGGTCGATTAACGACCTCCGCCCGCCATGAGCGCAGGCCTGGGGGTGACAGGTGGAGCCGCCTGTCACCCTGGCAGAAGCAGGCCGCGGCGGTGGCGCGCGTGGCGCGCCTCCCCGTTTCCGGGGACGAGTTGGGGACTCTGTAGTCCCCACACCTGAGAAGAGGGCCAGATCGCGAGAGATGGCCCTGGGTCGGCCGGGGTGCTAGGGAACCTCTTCCACCGGCTCCGGTGGGGAGGTATCCGTGGGGATTTTGCGCACGTAAAAAAAGGCTACTTTTCATCACAGAAATAGGTTCACACGAGTCCTGGGAACGGGGGCTAAATAAATAATATTTTGTGCTGTTATGAAATCGGCAGTACGGGCGTAACGCCCCTGGGGTTACATATAATAATAATAATAATAATAATAATATATCTCTTTATTGCATGTACACAAAGAAGGGATACAGAAAAAGTACAATAGGTACATCTTTGTGGCATTACAAGTGGCGGCCTTATTGCACAAGGCAATCTCTACCAGGCAACCATGGGATGGAGTGAAATAAATAAATAGATAGACATAGTGGGCAGTTTCCGGATATATTATACAGTTAATGCATACTACTATATATATACATACACACACACACACACATGTGTATATATATATATACATACATACACATATATACACACATATATACACACATATATACACAAATATATACATACACATATACATACATATACACATACACACACACACATACACACATATATACACACACATACATATATCACTATCATATATCACATACACATATCTATACATACACATACATACTTACTACACATACATAAACAGTTTAAATGAAACGGTACCTACCATAAGGTACCTGATATACTTATATACATTATACTGAAATCTGTGCGGACATAAATAAGGGAGATATAAAAAAAGAAGATAAAGGTAATAGCTATCGTTCCTGTAAGTAATAGGCTGTAACTAGTTTTTTAAAAACGGGCAGAGATTGCGCACGTCTTACGGTTACGGGTAAGGCATTCCACAATCGGACAGCTTGGACGGTATACGACTTATCCATATAACTCGTGGAGTGCGCTGGCATTTTCAGCCTCAAACTCTCCGACGACCTCAAGACCCTAGAATGCGAGTCACCAAGGAATTGGAAGCGTTCTTTCAGATAGATAGGAGTGAGAGGATGAAATAAAACATTATACAGTAGATAAAGATAATGAGCATTCCGGCGAAGGCGTATAGGTAACCACTTGAGCTTTGCACGAAATTCGGAGATATGATCATATTTGCGAAGTCCAAATATAAATCGTATGCAAAGATTTTGAAGTCTCTCAAGTTTATTTAGTTGGTCTTCAGTAAGATCTGGATAACTAGCATCGGCATAATCAAGGATGGGAAAGAGAAGGGTTTGTGCAAGCGCAGTTTTCGTGGCAATAGGTAGAAATGGTTTGAAGACAAAACGCTTGAATAATAATCAGCATTCTTTCATTATAAATATTATTTGTGTGACATGAGTATGACTGATATAAATAATATAATTGTAATCGAATTTTAATGTAATACGTGACATGGCTGACATAAATAATATAATTGTAATTGAATATACCTAATTGTAATTGAATATAATTGTAATAGAATCTTTAGTATATATATAATTGTATTCGGTTCCACGTAATAGAGGGTGAGCCTATTGCCGTATTCCGGACACTATTGTTGATTTGAGCCATGCATCTGATGATTTGTTTTCAATTATATTTTAACATTTAAAATTTATAGGTAAGTAGGTATTTGAAATTTTTGAAATCAGACGTTTTAAATATACAAATTTTAGTGAATCCGGCTCCTTGGCGTATAGTCGGTATATTACTATGAACAGAACCGCTTTACCCAAATGAAACTTAGCTGCAAAGTTTTGGCTTTGCCATCTTTCATGATAATACACAATGTAGTTTCAGACTACGTGAATCGTTTTATTGCATAATAGTACATCGTTGTTTCGGACAATCGAATTTTCAGTTAATCTCGCGTTATTACTGTTATTTTCCTATTTCTGTCTGTGGTACGTTATTTGTTTCGGTCACCAATGTGAGTCTGAGTATATATTTAGTTGTTTTCCTTATTCGTATATACTCACGTATCACGTAGATACAAATACAGCTTTATCGCACAGAGCCTGCCAACAGCTTGATATATTTTTGGAGTAGTTAAAACCGAAGATATGGTTTTAATATTTTATAAAGTCAAACGGTTTTAACGGTTCAAATCTTGCATTGTCATTAACTGATTGAGCTAAAACTTTGCGTCTTCTTCATCCTAACATTAATTCCGTTAGCATCCGAAGCTTTCACTTAAGAGTAAATAAGGGGTCCACTTTTGCCAGTCTCACCGGATTTAGCTGAAACTTTGCATATATTATTATTTACGTTTAGTTTGGATGACAAGACATTAAGATAATACCGTAAAACGGGGAGAATAGCGATCAACGGGGGAATAGAAATAAAATGATCGATAGATTTTTAAAATAATATCTTTTACAAAATTTTAAGCGTCTAATTACAAGATCGTACTAACTTACCTAGTGACGTCTGATCCTCAATTATGTGAACTAATCTCGTCCTCATTTTATACTATGTAGTTTGCACTTTGCACAACTGCTGCTCACATTTTTAACTTTATTGTGCGCGCGCTGCACGCATAGCGTTCGTCTTCGATTTCCTAAAACTTGCTTCGACCACAGTTATTTATCTTTAAAAGAGTAAAATAACATTGGAATGGGAAGACACAAGCGAAGAAAACGAAAGGAGGCGTTGGAAGAGCGATTGAGGGAGTTGGAGTCGCGACTGGATGAGTGGAGTAGTCGAGCATCTAATCAAATATTTGACAATTCTCTTCATTATTAAATTGAACTAGTCTATAGATTCACTTGAAAGAAAAAAACTACAGAATTTAGCTGACCATTTTATTTCTATTCGACCCATCTATTTCTATTCACCCTATTTTACCCGGTACCTGAATACTATGGTTGGTTGGCTGGTTTGTCAAATCAGAGGTATCGTTGGGACCTACATAAATGAACTTAAAATGGCTATTTCTACATAGAAATATAAATTTTAAGTTCAGTGAAAAGTTTAAAATTATATCTAAACGTATCCCAATAAATTTAAAAATAACTGGACATTTTTAAGGAAGCTAACTACAGACAGGTAATCTACTTAAGAGCAGGCTTGAAAAGATTATTTCTTTTTTTAAACTACTGTAGCTAATTTTTCTGAGGGAACGGTTCTAAACTCGTTATCCTTCGGAACACTCTACAAATCCAATTTATTGTAATCTTTATTATGTGTTTTTTATCTCTAGTGGTAAATTGAAAACATACATACTTAAAATCACGCCTGTTATAGGGGTAGGCAGAGTTCACAGATCTCCATTTGCTACGATCCTGACATACTACTGTCGCTTCAATCACTCTCATTACATTCTTCATGCATGCTCGTAGATTGAAAATATTATTTGATTATTCGTTTAATTTTATGTTATTACGTTGAGACATTATATGTTTTTGTAATCTCTCGAAAGGTTTGGTCTTAAGCACTTGAGACCGTAGGGCTGGCATCACAGATATCCGATACTGGCATGAAGGGATTAATGATAGTAGTAGGGGAAGCTCATGAAGCGTATAAAGATATAAGCAGATGATGGACACCTATATACTTACTACCTTTACTTATGTATGGGCCCCCATTGATATTCGTTTCTTGTTTGAGTCACGGTTTGTACAAACTTCTGATCGGCCAATCCGTAGCGGTCGCAGTCAGCCGTATAGACCGTATTCATTGCTCGAGTGCATTCAGACAGCGGATAATTCAAAATAACTTTATAACAAATCTCTGTACAAGTTACTGAAGCAGTGCCGTATGCTTTATGACAGAAGATAACAATAACTGGGTACCTATTGTTTGTTGTGAAATTTAGACTTCTGGTACTTTTTGTTTAGTTTTCTTCCTTTTTATACATCTTGTTCTGTGTATCAAGAGATTATAGATAATGATAACAGCGAATATACAGATATTAAACATTATACAAAGTTTATTTTATTAAGCATCTTATAAAATAAAGCTACCAATTAATGAATTAGCGCCGATCCCCTTCGAAAACATTACATAGCCCATATAACAAATGGTTTAGTTAAAATAGTATATATATATATATATATATATATATATATATATATATATATATATATATATATATATGCAACATATACAAATATATTAACTTTGTAACATTCACTATTATAATATTGATGTAGAGTACAGTTCCAAGAATGTGACAGGTTCACTGAACCGAAAACCTTCACTTTTCCGCTAAGCTCTTTGATTCCATGGAAATACTCGAGAAATGATACTTCTTAAAACTACTACTAGGTGTACATAAACCGAAACGCCATAAATATGTTATATACTCGCTTGTGAGTACAAGGATGACGTGGGCCTCAAGGTTATTGATAGCATCCTGTGTAATGTCGGTAGAGACATGTGCAGAGGGGTGTACAAGTTCTTATACAGCTTAAAACCAATTATCCTTTGAACAGCTAAGTCCAATTTATCGAATGAAATATATATGACGTTACTTCTGTTAACAAAACTAAAAAGCAAACGATTCACATACGTAAAAGCGGAGAAATAACGAAAGAAAGTCATTTATTTGATGATGGTTTTCCCAAGCACCTACAATATGGGGTTCTTCAAGAGGGACATCAGAAGGTTTCTTCATGGTCGGCAGCGCGAGTGTGTTGCATACGTCCATAGGCCACGGTAACCACTTCCTATCAGGTGGGCCGTGTGCTTGTCTGCCAACTAAGTGGTTCAAGAAAAAAATTGATAATGGCATGTGGAGTCATGTTAGTTTCATTTTGTATATATTATGAACTTTATTGTATATATATTTTTGTCAGTCCTGCGACTGACCATATGGGTACACCCAAAGTAAACAACCTATCTTACATAACTTGCGTTTTTTTCTTTTTATCCTTAGAATTTAACGTATCCTTACCGCGTCTTACACTAAATCACGAAAATAACTTTCAAGACAAGCATCTTAAATGTGACAGCATCGGTTATCCTCGTCGCCTTTCACATGGCGTCTATATATTTGCTCATAACCTTTTGCTTCTTATCTAGTTTAATGTACTCATGTTTCTATAAAATATTGTAGAAGTAGATAAGTACTAAGTAAATATTGTAAATACTTATATACGAAATTATTCAACTTTCGTAATTACTCAAGAAAACTCGGAGTGCTCAACAGGGTGAAGCAGTACTTCACTGCGGGGCAGCAACTCCTTCTTTATAAAGCACAGGTCCGGCCTCACATGGAGTACTGCTGTCACCTTTTTGCTGGAGCACCTGCATACCAGCTTGACCCCTTCGACTCGTTGCAAAGACGGGCATTGAGGCTGGTTGACAATCCCATACTCACAGGTAGAGTGGAACCTCTTAGCCTTAGGAGGGATTTTGCCTCACTGTGTGTGTTCTACCGCCTATACAATGGTTTGTGCTCAGATGAATTGTTTGACATGATGCCCGTAGCTACATTCTATCATCGCACCTCTCGCCATAGGCAGGGAATTCATCCCCACACATTGCAACCTGAGACGGTGCGCACTGTGCGTTATGAAAGAAACTTCATCCCACGCACACTCAAGCTGTGGAATGACCTCCCTGCTGCGGTTTTCCTAAGCATCTACAATATGGGGTTCTTCAAGAGGGGCGTCAGAAGGTTTCTTCATGGTCGGCAGCACGAGTGTGACACCCCTGGTGTTGCATACGTCCATAGGCCATGGTAACGGCTTCCCATCAGGTGGGCCGTGTGCTTGTCTGCCAACTTAGTGGTATAAAAAAAATACTTTCCATTTCTGTTTGTCTATAGGTCTCACCGAGACCTTCAGGGCCTTAACTAATCAGACCTGCAACCTGGTATACTAGTTGATACGCCATCCAGTTAGCAGCACACTAGGAGAATACAATTTAGGATCCAAGGTACCATCGCCACCATAGAGAGAGAGAGCTGATTGATGGAGGAGGCTCTGCTACTGGCTTTTTCTCACTCGGCTTTTCGCTCTCATAAAAGCAAGTGCAAGCAAGACAATGCGGATGAAAGCGGTATCCAGATTCATAAATGCGAGCTTCGAATGCAACAGGGTGCTCGGATGACGAAAAGAGGAGAGAAACACAATAATGTGCATGTTCGCCAGTAGAACAATAAAATTAAAATTAAAATACTAGATACCTACCATATCATAGGTACCAGTGGCAGCTTACCATCAGACGGGTCATTGACTGTTTTTCTTTTTGGTTAAGTATGCCTTTGAAATTGCAATTATATTATCAGATAGAACGTTTACTTTTTGCCATGTTCGTGATTTACAACCAAAACTTATGTACGCACACGACGTAAATCATAAAGATTAAAGCCGGCGATAGCCGTGTAAGCTGAGGTGTAACTAATTCATGTGTAATTAACAATTAAATGGTTCTAAGAGCAGTAACAAAAACTTAAATTCATACCTATAGGTATTTAGGGTATAGGTATTATATATATAATTATGTTGTATGTTATGTGATTTTCATTTAGGTATATTCCCTTTTTTATTGTACGCAAAATTCCCACGGATTCCCCCACCACCGGAACCGGTGGGGGAGGTTATGTTGGACTTGAACCGACTAAAACTCACGCCGACTGTGTGGGCCGCAGATTACCGGAGGTGAGATTATCTATTAGGTATATTATACCTACATATAAAAATCACAAGATTAAATATATTTAATCTTGCAAATCCTACTAATACATACTAAATGAATATGATATGATAGTTTGTGAGAATGAAGGGTTCTTTTGATGAATGCGAAAACGGCTGCACATTTTTATCATAAGTGAATAAAAGCATGGGATTCTGTATCTTAGAGATTATAGCGACGAAGTCCTTACCTTGTACAACCAGTACGTCATTCAAGATCAAACTCAATAAACTTCATAAAAACAACATAGTTCACAACACAAGAATTATATTTTATTTCTTTTATTATATAAATGTATTCTAAAGAAACATAATATATCTTTAAAGTCAAGTGCAAGTAGGACATAACCGGTTTTTGAGCGGTGCGGTACGAATCCTTTTAAAAGGCATGTGCGAATGATTTGTTGACTATAGAGGAAGTTTGTAAGGTTGTCAGCAAAAAAGTCTATTTCGGAGAAAAGAAGTAACTACTGCAGTGTTTATTCTAAAATGACAACGTATCATAAAAAGCATAAAAAAATGTGCATGAAACGTAAACTAAACTACAGAGACATACGTGCATTGTTTTTGAAAAATAAAGACGCGAGGTGCGGACTGTCCATAATTTACGTTTCACTAGCGCGTCTGGTGAAAGCCCCCGATGAAACTTTCATCGTATCTGTGAAATGCAGGCATGAAAATAAAATTGGAACGAGCTTTGGGTTTCGGAAAGAGCAGCTATCAGAGTGGCCGCGGCGCACAATACTCACTATGGATTGTACTGTAATTATTTATTTAGCTAACAGTAACCGTTATGTGTTATTATTCATTGTATTTTTGTTATGATATTGACATTTGACATTATTTAAAGCTTTTAAGTAGTTTATATTTATTTAATTAAATCATTAACAATATTAAATATGATATAGCAATAGTTACACGCAACTATGAGACTACTAAAAAGAAAGTGTAATAAAAAAGGTAATAAAAACATTTCATAATTTAATAAAGCGTTATAAGAAATGACACCCATCACTATCTAGACCTAAGTCAACCATGGATTGATTAAGGTTCTAGAATGCGGATAAACACAAACGCAGATACTACACACACACACACACACTACGTTTCTATTTATAAGATTTGTATTTACAAAAAAATTGAAAATATAAATCTTATAAATAGAAATGTTTACTTTGAGCTGGGAGCCGAACTAAGACAATTCTCTATCAATATCGCACAGTGAGAACTAAATTCTGTTATTATATATATCGAATATTTCGCGATATATGCCGTATCGATTATCGCAGGTGCTTTGTATCCCTCAATGGAATGGTCTGTAATATGTCACGCTAGATATCGTCATAAGTATTGTATTCAGTGGTACTGTATGCTTACAGCCATTGATATTTATTATTACTAGAGTAACGCTCATTGCCTACAGGTATCGCAGAAATGGTATTTAATTGATTAGGCAGGTATTCGAAAGTCATTAAATATTGTAGTATTTACGCTTCTGTCAATAATTATGTGGAAATGTAATTCGTACTTATATTACAGCGATATTGGGTAATCTATTGATTGTTTAACCGTTGCTTTAGATTTTTTCAGTACTGCTGTTGGTCTTACTGAGCGATTGGCAGATGCTTATAAACATACTCGCACTTTGTAAGCTTTATCCTTTTCCATTAGGGCTTTTGGTGACTCTACGGCCAGGCTAGAATATGCAAGTTCTGCTGGTAGGTAGTAGGCAAAGCATGTACTTAAGGATGATTAGTTTCAATTGTGTTAAATACTTTTTGAGAAAACTCACGACGCATAAGATACTATTCCTTTACCACAACCGAAATCTATTTCCGGGATTAAAAACTCTCTTTGCTCAATGTCATCCAGATTCGTTCAGCCGGTCTGACGTGATTAACTGACATCCAATCTTTCACATTTATGATGTCAGCTAATCACAGGTTAATACGCCAACGTTTCACATCAAACGACCAGACTCGTGTTATAATGTTAGAATGGTGCCCTAGTTCATCGAAATTGAACATAGTTGGGACGTGTGTTTGCATAATGTCGGACTTCGAAACATTATGTCACTGTCGAAGACAATCGATTGCTCTAACTAGACACAATTGGCTCAAGCTGTACATGCATACAGTTTAGTGAAGTCTTGAGGAAGATGCATATCGACCAGTGTGTTTCAGTCAACAACAACATTAGTTCTAAAGGCGGAAACATACTTCGTTATCTGTTATTATTATAGAGTTGAAGTGTGGAGGGTTCATTCGTTTCTTTTTGCTATATTCGTTAGCGTAACGCATAAGAGCGAATTTAAAATACGCATATTTAAACCGCTTTTTCACGGAATATCATTTGGCATGAATAAGTCGACGGTATTAGGGCACAAACTGGTTAAACATCATTTCTGGCATGTTTGATACATTTTCTTTTTCATACAACTTAGGTGCCAGACAATCACACGGTCTACCATCAAGTAGACCATCCATTTCCATCAGGAAAGCGGTTACCGTGGCCTATGGGGGTGTGCAACATCAAGGGAGCACTAGCACGATATCTGACAAATTTGGGGTGTGTACAGCCTAAACAAATAACACATAACGATGTGTGATTCCGCCTTAACATAAATTTTGTTATCAAACCATGAACTGACGTGCAAAGTTAGAGGAGCGCAGTTAGGTTTGTAAAATATTTTACTATTTTATTATATATGAAAACTTAACGGAATGACTCGCCTGATGTATATAGTGGTTTAGTTAGAATTTGCATTCGGCAATAGGCTCGCCACCTATTACATTGGGACCTAAACATAAATTGGCGAAATGTGGGTGCTAGCACCTCTGCCTACCCCTTCGGGGATATAGGCGTGAGTTTATGTTATGTTATGCATTCTGTTATTAAAAGATGCAACACAGTGGATGCAACATGAGATCGATTTATTTCTTAGAATAAATGTTAAAACACTAGGTATTATTATTATAATAAAATATTGTGTTAACTTATCCTTATCCCAATCGAAGGAGATCAACAGTTCTCGAAATCAGCTACCTAATAACGAGATTCAGCATAAAACATCAAAAAATCATGTACAGTTTATCGATATAAAATAAAATTATTTACTTTGGGTTCACATTCTCCATCATATTTGCATACTCAGGAGAAAATGTATTACGATACTACGCTGGAACTTTTGACACTAAGTTGAAAATTTTGCACTCCACTCGTCTGTACTCTTGAAATTTTTATTGTATGAACAAATTTACATAAGAACTGTGAGAATGAAAAGTTGCTGACTCTGTAGTATATATACATGTAAATTAACTAGATGATGTACGGCTCCGCCAGTGTGGGTATCGGTTACATAATTCTATGTGTAGCAAGAGTAGTTTTACCTAAGTCTGACTTAGACCTTGCTTAACGATGCATGAATACCGTTCAGTAGGAACACATAGACAAGAAATCCATTTTTTTTAATTGGCCATAATAATCCCGAATGTTTCTCTAAATACTTATATTATGTGTTACCTCAACGTACTCATATAACTTCTTCTTCAACGTACAAACACAGCTAATGTACAATTTTGTAATAGTGTAGATGTTTTGGACATAAGGGCCAATCTACTAACTCATATTGCACAGGAATTCTGTTGTTGTCTCTAACTAAACTACTCGAGGTCCATTACAGTGCGACAAAATTTGCGTATCCGTTCATTTTAGGTAAGAGATGTTACATTAAGTATTCATGACAGATTTATTGTTGCCACATTTTACGGATAGAAGATCTGATATCGTGTCCATTGTGTCCATTCGCAGCGGGTTCGTAATCCTACAAATAGTAGAAATTTACATTAATATTCTATTTTAAATTGAAATACACACACTGTAGAATACAATAATAACTTTTTCCTAGATTGTATTGTTTTGTTAGACTAAGTGACAAATGACCACGGCTATCCTTGATATTTTCTTGTGTAATACTTTTTAAAGCGTGATTTTTCAGTAGTCGGCTTTTTGGTTTTAAACTGAATTTTTTATTTATATTTTTTGGGGCAACACCTATAATATATACATATTTGTTGTTTACTAATTGAACCCTTTCAGATGATACCAAATACGGTATATTTATCTCAAATGTATTTATTAACACAGTACTTTATGACCGTTAGAGGACGCTACATTAGAATCAGTGTATGTCATATAGCCTATAACTAGCTAACGATCAAGACGTTTCTAATGATACCTCATTTGTTCAGTTTTAATAAGTAGTTCAGGAGCTATGAGGGAACAGATGAACCTACATACATTCATAGCATGACAAAATCATAACCTTCCTTTAGCTTCACCGTAGTCAGGTAAAAAATAAAGGTTAGCAAAGAAACTGTTTTTTGTGAGGCTACGGGATTAAACAAACAACTTTATCATCAAAGATCGTCACTTTATTATCCTATATTTTTTTGGTGTAATCCTTTCCAAAATGTCATTACCTCACATGATACTGTCGGAAGGCCACATGGCTGAATAAAATTAAGATTAGATTGCGATTAGAATTGCGGTGTTTTTGGATGTCATTATCCTCCAAGTTGATCCTAACGGTCTAGGTTCAGAATGTCTAATTCCCAAAATGTGCAGAGTGCAAAATATTCATTTGCCAGAATGTCCAAATCCGAGAATTTAAAATGTCCAGAATGTCCAATTCTCAGAATGTCCATATTTTTTGACGAGAAGTGTTCATGAGTTAAAGCTGGCTGCTTAATCACAAGCCCCTCCGGGGCGGGAGCGGCAGCGGGAGCGACGAAGGATCGCATGCCAAGCTGCCCGCGTACGAAAGTCAGACACGGGCGTCGGAGGTCGATGAACGACCTCCGCCCCCTTATGAGCTCAGGCCCAACCATGGCAGAAGCAGGTCGCGGCGGTGGCGCGCCTTGCGCGCCTTCCCGTTTCCGGGGACAAGTTGGGGACTCTGTAGTCCCCACACCCGAGGAGAGGTCCAGATCGTGAGAGATGGCCCTGAGTCGGCCGGGGTGCGATTGATATGCCTGTCAACCTTACCTTCGGCTACCAAAGAGACACACAGGCGGCCTGCGTTTTGGTCGGCTCGAGTCCGACATAACTTCTTCCACCAGCTCCGGTGGGGGGAATCCGTAGAGATTTTGAGCACGTAAAAAAAAAAGGCCCTCCTGGTTGTATTCGAGTCTTTCACCTCCGAACTCAACTAAATCCAATTTTTTATACTCCACTTCTTCCAACACCTCTAACATTGAGACGATTAGTGAATCTAATTAGTCAATATCGCGAGCTATAATTTTTTTAAATAATGTCTTCTAATAACAGTGATCTCCGAGTCGCCTTAACTTCTTCAAACTAAGCTAAATGTTATGATAGGAGTGCGTTCTCGAAGGTAAAGTACTATTTGAAGTTCTAACCCTGTCACCGCTGAAATTAAATCACTTGGTGTGCTTTCTATTTGTTTAAGGGAACTTAGCCGCTTGTGCGCAATCAATCCACGATTAGTTTAAACGTATATAAGCGATTAACTGACTGTTATAACCTTAGATTTCAATTCTGTAGCTCAAGTTGTACTGTCATTTAGGGTGTTCTCCGAATATTTGTATTGTAGACAAACATTGTACAATAGAAAATTAACTCATATACTTTGTGGTGACCAACATTTTCTGACGACTAATGAGAATAGGTATCAAAAACTGATACGAGTACATAGAGCAATGGTCCAACGCATGTCGACGACCTATCGAGACATAAAGTTTTATAACTGTGCCAGATTTATTGCAGGTTAATAAATGTTAGAAGACTTACCTACGTCATTGTCAACCCTGATGAACTAGGCTTTGTGTAGGCGAGTTTAGTATTAAATAGGAATTTAGAATTTTTATTTCCTAAGAACCGATTTTCTGTTGATTCTGAAATCTAAGACATTAAGGTAATAAAATATAGAAAGATGCAGATTTAGACAAAGATTTAATTAGATAATAAATTACACACTAATAAATACAGCTTGTGCGAATCGACCACTAAAAAAAATATATGTCTTGAAGATGGAGTGTTATTACCTGTAGATAATATTGCAACAACGTTGTGGACAACTCCTCTTCCACAATATGAGACTTTCACTGACTGCTAGGGACAGGTTATGTATTTCACGCGTACATACATGCATATATATAATCATCTCTTTATCCGAAAAGGGGTAGGCAGAGGTGAATTAACACCCACATTTCACCTATCATTGTATGAGTCTATTGCCGTTTTCCGGGCACTATTGTTGACGTGAGCAGCCGTCTGGACTGTATATATCTGTGCGATGTTAAACAGCCCTATCACTTAGTCGCCTTGTACGACACCGCATGGGGAGAGATGGTTGGTCTAAATTCTACTCTGCCAGAAACCACGCGGCATTCTCACGTGTCTTGCAGTAAATTCTTTATTGTGATTCTAACTGAAATTGATACAGCCATTTGGGAAGTACCTATGTAAGGCAAGGCAACATAACGTTTGTTGCTCAGATCGACCAAATTGAAAATTTGAAACGGGAAGGAAGCATTCTTTGTTTTTACTATTTTCCTGGTTTGTATAAGGTATGTACAGGGTTTTTTTTTTTTTTACGTGCGCAAAATCCCCACGGATACCTCCCCACCGGAGCCGGTGGAGGAGGTTATGTCGGACTCGAACCGACTAAAACGCACGCCGCCTGTGGGTCGTTTCGGTTGCCGAAGGTGAGGTTGACAGGCATATCCCTCGCACCCCGGCCGACCCAGGGCCATCTCTCACGATCTGGCCCTCTTCTCGGGTGTGGGGACCACAGAGTCCCCAACTCGTCCCCGGAAACGGGGAGGCGCGCCACGCGCGCCGCCGCCGCGGCCTGCTTCTGCAAGGGTGACAGGCGGCTTCACCTGTCACCCCCAGGCCGGCGCTCATGGGGGGCGGAGGTCGTTCATCGACCTCCGACGCCCGAGTTGCCTTCGTGCGCGGGCAGCTTGTCTTGCGATCCTTCGTCGCTCCCGCTGCCGCTCCCGCCCCGCCTCCTCCTTCACGAGC
Organism: Eilema griseolum; assembly: GCA_963662185.1. Taxonomy (NCBI): domain Eukaryota; kingdom Metazoa; phylum Arthropoda; class Insecta; order Lepidoptera; family Erebidae; genus Eilema; species Eilema griseolum. The sequence continues at coordinate 19,774,747 of OY759230.1, read as the reverse complement.
ATTACTTGCTCGCAGAAGGAGGCGCCGGCCGCCCACGCATCCGCGCAGTGAACCATCGCCGCGAGCAAGGTGGAGAGCGTGAGAACCCTCACTCCCAGGGCCGCCACAAGCTCCCGCCTCGGCGTCTCCCACGCCGGACACTCGGTGAGCGTGTGCGGACCTGAGTCCTCGCTCGCGTCGCAGTGATGGCACTCGGACGTTGGCTCTTTCTGCATCCGACGCAGATACTTTCCGAAGCATCCGTGCTCGGTGATCATCTGCGTCAGACGGTACGAGAGGCTGCCGTGTGGCCTCTCTAGCCACTCCCCCATGATGGGTCTTACCGCCGTTAGTACGGCGTGCCCTGCGCTTGGTTGCCCAAGTCGTCTCTCCCATTCTGCCACCATTTCCCTGTGGAGCCGGGATCTCACGGCCCGAATTTCTTCGGGCTCGGGATCGTGACCCCGCTCCCGCGCCGCCCTTCGGAACCTGTATAGCGCCGAAAGGCATCTCGCTTCCAGGATCCATGGTGGCGATCCGGCGAGGAGACTCGCCGCGTTGAATGATATCGTGCGGTACCCCCTTATGATGCGGCACGCCAACTTCCGCTGCGGACGCTGCAGCAGAAGCATGTGCCGATCACTCAGGGTGTCCGCCCACACGGGACACCCGTACAGGGCCATGGACCGCACGACACCCGCGTAGAGTCTCCTGCAGGAGTCATCCGGGCCCCTCAGGTTGGGCAGTAGCCGCGCCAGAGCGTTGGCTGTGCCCGCCAATTTGGGGCCCAGACTTCGGAAGTGCTTCCCGAAGTCCCACCGGCCGTCGAGCACGAGCCCCAGATATTTCATCTGGGGCTTGATGCCGATGAGAGTGCCTCCCACTGTGAGACTGGAACCAGGTGGTGGCGTGCGCCGAGGTCCATGAAAGAACATGGCCTCGGATTTATGCAAAGCCACCTCAAGGCCCAGCCGCCGGATCCGTTCCACGACTTGAGCAACCGCGGTCGTGGCCCTCAGGATCGCTTCGCGGTGTGTAGCTCCGCTCGCCGTCACTAGCGTGTCGTCCGCATAGCACGTGACGGCGGCGCCGTCCGCAAGCTCACCGCGAAGCACCCAGTCGTATCCAATGTTCCACAGTAGCGGCCCGAGAACCGATCCCTGTGGAACACCGCACGACATCTCACGCCGACCGACGCCGGTCGCACTTGGGTAGATGACGGCTCTCTCCGTCAGGTACGCCCCGACTATGCGGCGGAGGTAGAGAGGCACACCGTGGTACACGAGTGCCTCCCTGATGCAACTCCAGGGCAAGGTGTTGAACGCGTTGGAGATGTCCAAGGACACCGCCAACGTCACCTCACCCCGGGCAACTGCCTCCTCCGCCAAAGTCCTCACGCGCATGATGGCATCCACGGTGGACCGCCACCGGCGGAAGCCATATTGGGCATCCGCCAGGTCCGGCCCCCTACCAGAGAGGTGCTCGACGAGGCGCTTCGCAATAACTCTTTCAAAGAGCTTGCCCACCTCGTCGAGCAACACAATGGGCCGGTAGCCGGACGGTTCGTCCGCCGGGCGACCCTCCTTTCGGATGAGGACCAGTTTCCCCGTCTTCCACATCTTCGGAAACTGGCCCCGCTCCAAGCATGCGCTGAGGAACCCTCTCAGCCGGGGTTCGAGACCGTCTTCTCCCAGAGCTAGGACCCACGCGCGGCCTGGAATGCCGTCGGGTCCCGGGGCGGTGCTCTTCTTGGCTCTAAGCCTTCGCACCGCCAGCTCCAGTTCTACCCAAGTGACCTCGGGGACTTCGTCGTCAACTACCACACTGGGCGCCACAGGCGACCGAGGTGGCGGAGTCATCTGCGGCGGAACGTGTTCCGCTCGCGCCGGGAACAGGGACTCGTCCACTCCACCGAGCAGAGCTGGCTGGAGAACCCGGGTCAACGGCGGGGCCCGGGGGCGCAGCTTTCCTCTTACCATAAGGTAAGGCCGCCCCCATGGGTCCCGCTCCAGCGTCTCCATGAGCTCCTTGTAAGCCGCGGCTTTCGCCCGCTTAATCTCCGCTCGGAGGGCATCTCTGGCCTCCCTGTATCCCACATGAAGCTCCGCCACTCGGGGCTCCGTATCTGCGGTTCGGCTACGCCTCCTACGGAGTCTGGTCCACCGGCGGTGCGCGATCACGCAGGCTTGCCGTAGCCTCGCGATCTCCGCAGACCACCAGTAGACCCGACGCCTCGGACTATAGGGTGGTGCCCTAGGCATACCCGCATCGCAGACACGAGTCATGGCCTCCCGGAACCACACCGCCTCATCGTCGGTATCGACAGGCCTGTCCGGCGCAATGGCCCAGGCCTGTACGATGGCGGCCTCCAGGAGGACCTCCCGATTCAGTCTCCCAAGCACCCAGCGTGGCTCGCGTGGGGCCGGTATGACCGGCGCATCACCCGCGGGGGGGGAGACATCAAACCGAACGTATCGGTGATCCGCCAGTGTCTCCACCCCCACAACAACACGCCAGTCCCGTACACGGTGCGACAGCGAAGCGCCTGCGAACGATAGGTCGATAATCGAACTGCGCTCCGCGGTCACGAACGTGGCTTCGGCCCCGCGATTCTGGAGAACTAGACCGTGATTAGCGGCCCAGCTCTCCAGAGCCCTACCTCGTGGGTTAGTGTGCCGGGACCCCCAGGTCACTGACCAGGCGTTGAAGTCCCCGAGCACAAGAACCGGATGAGGATGACAGGCGTTGACGACGTCGGTCAGTCGCTCCAGCGACTGCCGGTACTCCCCTATGCGTCGGTGTAGGCTCGGCGTGAGATAGACGGCCACGACCGCAATCTCCCCCACACGCGCCGCTACGATGCCATGCTCCCTTGCCACGACAACAGGGGGAGGGGCACCCATAGCGGCGTTGTACACCAGTGCCGCCGACCCGTCCAGGTCGACCACCCAGGCAGGCCCAAGGGGCCGGTGAGTGTACGGATCGGCGACAGCGGCGACGTGTATGGACCACTGTGCCATGCTCTGGAGCAGAAGACCCTGAGCATCGGCACCGTGGCCCACGTTCGCCTGCAGGATGCGGAGCTGGGGATCCATTATGGAACCATCTCCGCATCCCGCCGCGAACTTTGGGTGGAGCCCCCGCCTTGCGGCTTCGGCTCCCCCCCGGTGCAGGCCTTGCTGCCAACCCTATGGTCGGCCGGTTTGCCCCCCGCTGCACACCTGAAACAGTGCAGCGGAGCTTCGCATCCACCGGCCGTATGGCCGGGTTGGCCACAGCGGAAGCAGCGGTCACCGACCGTCACCGCCACCGTGCACTGCACCCCCACGTGGCCGACCGACAGGCACCTGAAGCACCTGGTCGGTCGAGCCTGCAGGAGCCGGACCTGCACCCGCACCACGCCTCCAACGGCGAGGAACCCCCGGTCGGCAGCCTTTTTGGCTGCTGCGATGGGGCAGCCGACAACTGCCGCCCCCAGTCCACGGCGGCCGAAGCGGATTGCTCCGACCTTCACCGCCTCTAGGGGGCAGCCCCCGGCCTCCGCCACGGTGAGGCGGATTTGCTCCACCGTGAGGTATGTACAGGGTTGTGAACTTACGCTTGAGCAACCCGCAGCAAAGTGTTCATACGCATTCCATGAGTCGAGCCAAATGTTTGGTGTCAAACCTTGGTAGCATGAAAAAATCTGATTCTTATAGTAATTCGTACTTAATATTATAAATGTGCAAATTTGTGAAGAAATTTGGATGTTTATTAATCAATCACGCTCTAACAGCTGAACTGATCTCGCGGTTGTGTACAGGGATAGATTATTATAGTCTGAGGCTACTTTACATCGCGATCGAAGCTGCGGGCAACAGCTAGTATAATAATAAACCGAAACCCATAAACCGTAAGCAATAAAATATACGGCGAGCTACGAGTATATGCTTTCAATATACCAAATAATATAATGTAACAAGTCTATAACAACGTAATGATCTAATATTGAGACAACCACTGCTTGACATACTCCGAAGGCGAGGAAGTAATAAAACATTAAATAGCAGACAATACCCATCAAAGTGTCGATGTCTTAATACCTTCGAGGCCGCGAACATTGTTTTCTAAGTAAAAAAAGTGTCACAAGGCGAGTCATCTCATTTTTATCGGAGCCCTTTCAGTTGGGTGAGTCGTCTGAATGCGACGAATTTATTGCGTGGTACAGCCTTCAGCCGAGCGCGAAGAATTAGCCGACAATCAGCCCCGGGCTGTGAGGCAATGCCACCCTTGTGGCACAAATCGTTTGTTCAGCTAAGTGTTTGTTTGCTCATATAAACATGTCCGTGTGACTTTCATTGCTATGTTTATTTAAATACTTCATTTATATTTAGTTTTATGTTTTCTTTTTAAGTTAAAACTTTGAATAGATGGATGCAATCGTTATTGGGCCTTGGTAATATATAGAAGTAATCGGTATTGCTGCTACTTCTCCATTTTCCTTAATGAACTTCAAAAAGTAGTTCTAGTTAAGTTTTTGTAGGAGGTAGGACACGGCGGTATTTCCGCCCAATTGAGCAGTCCGACTGGGGAAGTACCTCCGCCCTACAGTATACCGCGGTTATAATAACTTCGTGTTGTGTTCCCAGCGGTGAGTAGGGTAGCCAGAGCGCACTGGAGAATTTGTGCTGTCAGTGGGATGACTAAAGGCTTGTCCTGCTTTGTCCTCTACACTGACGGCACAACTCACACAACTCTGTGCTTACAGGGTTGGCAGCGCGAGTGTGGCTTCTCTGGTGTTACACACGTATAGGCCACGGTAAACACTTTCCATCAGGTGGGCCGTGTGCTTGTCTGCTGGCTAAGTGGTATGAAAAAAAAAAGGTATAAAATATAAAATAGGTACATTGAAATACACTTTTATTTCAATGTATCATGAAATTTATGTATATTTCATACTTATTTTTAACATATTCTAGGTATCTTGATTTACTTATATTAAACTGATTATTTTATTATTTACACTGAAACCGACATTTCGTTTGCTTTTCAGCAGCCTCAGGGTGACTTGTTGACGGCTAAAATAGTTATTTATTTATATTTATTTATACTTTATTGTACACACATATATTACATTAATATAACAAGATGAGATGTAATGTACAAAGGCGAGCTTAACTCAAAGTTGAGTTCTCTTCCAGCAAACCCGGGAGTGCACAGAGGAATTGCAATACGAGAGGCTAAGTCTAGTGCACAAGTGTAAAATTAATATAAGAAGGTATAAAATGTGTATACCCCCGACAGTAGGCACAAATATACACATACACATATATACACATACACTCACGTACATACATACATATATACATACATACATACATACCTACATACATACATAAATACATAAATAAATACATAAATAAATATACATACAAATACATATCATGTATGTCTGCTATTGTTGAGAGAGAAAGTAATCTCTTATACGTCTTTTAAAAATATTCAGAGAAGGACTATCGCGTATGGAGTGAGGAAGAGAATTCCACAGTCGTACTGCAGAAACTGTGAAGGAATTGTCGTAGCAAGTCGAACTATGCGAGGGAGTTCGAAGTAAAAGAGAAGACGAAGTGCGACAGGGCTTACCCCTGGGTACAAGGAACTCAAAACGCTCACGAAGATATGAAGGAGAATGAGGGTTGTGAAGAATAGAAAAGAGAAGGGAAAGAATGTGAACATCTCGACGCCGCCGAATTGGTAACCATTTCAGTTGCCTTCTGAACTCCGAAACGTGGTCGTACTTACGTAGGCCGAAAATGAAACGAATACATAAATTTTGCAGTCGCTCCATCTTGTTCCAGAGTTCTTCAGTTGCATCCAGAAAGGTGACATCAGCATAGTCTAGGAGAGGAAGGAGAAGAGATTGAGCGAGACAGACTCTGGTTTTAAAAGGCAGGAAATTCTGAAGACGCCTAAGGGAGTGGAAAGTACCAAAAACTCTCCGGCTTACCTCGTTGATATGACTGGTCCATGACAAATTGCAATCGAACAGAACCCCCAGGTTTTTGGCGACCGTGGAAAATGGTATCAGAGCATTGCTGTAAAAAACAGGAGTTAGAGAGGCATGGTCAAGAATACTGTAAATGTGTCTGCCACCTATAATGACTGCCTGAGATTTAGCAGGATTGACAAGCAGTCCGAAAGATTTTGCCCAAGCACTAATGTTTTTAAGGTCATTATTGATGGCAGTAATGGCCCCACCCACATCATCAGACCTAAAATGACGATACAACTGCAAATCGTCTGCGTAGAGATGATAACTGGAAGAAATAACTTTGGTGATAGCATTAATAAAAATTGAGAAAAGTAGAGGAGAGAGGACAGCACCTTGCGGTACACCCGCAGTAAGGTTACGCCAGTCAGATGACGCCTCATCAGAGCGAACCCGCTGCGAGCGACCCCGAAGATAAGAGTTAAACGATTACGGAGGACGATATATTTAATGAAGAAAGGATGCCCAAGAGGATGTCGAAGTCAACAGAATTGAAGGCACTACTGAAGTCCAGTAGAACCAATACCGTCAGGAGTTTATTCTCCGTGGCCAGTCTTATATCATCGGATATTTTGACAAGTGCCGTGACTGTACTGTGGCCAGAAAGAAAACCAGATTGTAATGGACTCAGTAGACCATTAGAGGAAAGGTAACAAGATAATTGAATACGCACCGTGTTCTCAAGCACTTTGGAAAGAATGGGAAGGATTGAAATAGTTCTTTTGCAATGACTGAAAATTGATTCGCGTAAAATTCTAACAATATTTGATACATATATTATAAAACTTTAGTTCTTATTTCGTTCTTAGTTTCAATTTGCATATTTCTTATGAATTTCTTGTTAAATCTTTGTATTGCTCCACAACTGTTCCGAGTTGTTCCGAGATGAGCCTTAAATCGCGTTGGTGCTGTTCACAGAGCCATTTCACAGTATTTCCGGCACTAAATAATACTAATATTAAAATTGTATTTTCGAGAAAAAAATTGTAAAACAAAGCTTTTGGTTACACAACGTTGTTATTATATTATACTATAAAACCATTTATAATATTAATAATAATAATAATAATAATAAAACTTTATTTCGGACCTTGATCCATAAACAATGTTAGTAGTACACACTTAAAAGCTATGTTAGTAACAAAATAACACAAAATCCCAAAAAAAATCAGTTCATATACCGGCCCCGCCCTCCTGATGCACAGGGAACATGCATATGTATACGCACCCAATGCGCCATGATAGCGCAACACGGCTTCTCACTGATGACCTTCAGAATGCCGTTGACGCTCCCACGCACCCTGAGCATCATAGATGCCATCCTCTTTCGCAGGATGGTGCCAAAACAGTCAGTGCGCGCTTCGGTAAACATTCCTGATGCACTGCAGTAACGTGAGAGCCCCAGCAACACTCTGAAGGCATTGTTGTACTGTATTCTAATAGCGTTGTATGCCTTCCGCGTATAGCGAACCCACAGGGAACACGTGTACATGGACTGGCAGAAGGCTTTAAAAAGAGTTATTTTAACTGCCGGTGTACAACGCGCGAACCTGCGGGCCAACATATTGCATCTGACAGCCAACGCCTATTGCCGCCAACTATTGTACAACTTTTTATTTGGGGAGTACCCCAAATATCTGTATATTTAAAGTGGTCAATGCCGCGCCACTGTATATTCAGCTTTTGGCTGATAGAGGCATTGACTATTCCATTACCTAAACTGCACCATACCTTCACACATTTAAAAAATCCTCTTATTTGACTTTATACGGGATCTTTTTTTAATACTTTATTGTACACATAAACAAAATTACATTTATACAGAAAAATAGAAGTAATGTACAAAATTGAGTTTTCTTCCAGCAAACCCAGGAGTGCACAGAGGAATTGCAATACGAGAGGCAAAGTCTAGTGTACATGAAAGTGGAGATTTTAATGTAAGAGGCATACAAGACCCATATGTGTATACCCCAGGCAATAGGAATACATAAACACATATATACATACTCAAATACATACATACACACAGACATAGAGATATACATACAACTACAAATTTATAAATATAAATCTTGTCTGCTATTGTTGTAAAAATTGTCTTACATTCGTTTAAAAAAAATATATAACGAAGGACTATCGCGTATGGAGGGAGGAAGAGAATTCCACAGCCGTACTGCAGAAACTGTGAAAGAATTGTGGTAGCAAGTAAAGTTATGAGAAGGAGTTCGGAGTAAAAGAGAGGATGAAGTGCGACAGGGTTTACCCCTAGGGACAAGGAACTCAAAACGCTCAAGAAGATAGGATGGAGTGAGAGTATTATGAATAATAGAGAATAGAATAGAAAGAATGTGAACATCTCGACGCCGCCGAATTGGTATCCATTTCAGTTGCTTTCGGAACTCTGAAACGTGGACGTACTTACTTCGACCGAAAATAAAACGAATACATAAGTTTTGTAATCGCTCCATCTTGTTCCAGAGTTCTTCAGTTGCATCCAAAAAGGTGACATCAGCAAGAGAAAGGATAAGAGATTGAGGAAGACAGAGTGTGGTTTTAAAAGCAAGGAAATTCTGAATCCGCTTAAGGGAGTGGAAAGTATCAAAAATTCGTCTGCGTATCTCATTTATATGACTCGTCCATGACAAGTTACAATTCATGAAAAATCCTAGGTTTTTGGTGACCGTGGTAAATGTGGTAAAATAAAAAACAGGAGGTAGAGAAGCATGGTCAACATTAGTATGTAAGTAGGTATCTACCACCTATAATAACTGTTTGCGATTTAGCGGGATTGACAAGCAATCCGAAAGATTTTGCCCAAGCACTAACGCTTTTAAGGTCATTATTGATGGCAGTGATGGCCTCGCCAACCTCATCAACCCTAAAATTACGATACAGTTGCAAATCATCTGCATAGAGATGATAATTGTAAGATATAACTTTGTTGATAGCATTAATAAAAATTGAGAATAGAAGAGGAGAGAGGACGGCACCTTGCAGTACACCTGCAGCAAGGTCACACCAGTCAGAGGACGCCTCATCAGAGCGAACCCGCTGTGAGTGACCCCGAAGATAAGAGTTAAACCAAGCGATCACAGATGACGATATATTTAATGATGAAAGGATGGCCAGGATGATGTTGAAATCAACTGAACTGAAGGCGCTACTGAAGTCCAATAAAACTAGTACTATCAGGAGTTTCTTCTCCATGGCCAGTCTAATATTATCGGATATTTTGACTAGTGCCGTGACTGTACTATGGCCAGAACGAAAACCAGATACGTATGAACTCAGTAGATCATTAGAGGACAAGTAACAAGTTAATTAATTTCGCACCGTGTTCTCAAGCACTTTGGAAATAATCAGAAATCGGATCTTGATCAACATCTATGTTTTTTATAAATTCATGTTACAAAACAAAATATATACAAAATACATAACAAAATATTTTACCAATAAAAATCTACGTTATTTGTGAGTGTCATAGGCTAAATATTATCACATTATTAGAGAGGTTCTGTAGCGGAAACGGGACCAGAAATCCACTTGGGCTGAGCCGCAGGCAACAGATACATTCATACATACATACATAAAATCACGCCTGTCTCCCATAGGGGTAGGCAGAGATCACGGATCTCCATACAACAGATACTCCCCGGCATCAGATAGTAACAAATAAATTTGTGAATTAAATAATCAACACATTTTCATGTATTTCTTGAGAGTTCAAAGCTTAAGTTCTTTACCTAATCTATTTTCAGCATCTCAAAGCAGTGTCTTAATCTCGATTCTTGAAGATGTCAAAGCTGCGAAAACATGAAACAAAACGTCCTCGTCCAATAGCCATCACGGCACTACCACCACTGCAAGATCTCGTGAAGCTAACAAAATGGTCGCCTATGACTTCAAAACTTATTTTATAAAACTGGAAATCGTACAGTTAATACTTCAAGTCATTATCTTTCTTTAAATTAAAAAAAAACAAATTAATATTCCTTCTCGTTTAAAAGTAATTTCAAGTTTGCTTTTGAGTGATCTTTTCACTTTGGGAACGATTTTTATATAGTAATTAACAAGTGATTTTTGAGAGGAGGTAGGACACGACAGTATTCCCGTTCGAATTGAGCAGTCCGACTGGGGAAGTACCTTCGTACCTCCACCCTACAGAATACCACAGCTATAATAACCTCGTGTTGTGTTCCCGGCGGTGAGAGACTCTCTGGAGAGCTTTTGTGCTATCAGTGGGAAGACCAAAGGTTTGTCCTGATTTTGTGTTCTGCACTGAAGGCACATTACATCTCTGTTCTTACAGGGTCGGCAGCACGGATGTGACTCCACTGGTGTTACACACGTTCATAGGTCACGGCAACCACTTTTCATCAGGTGGGCCGTGTGCTTTTCTGTCACGTAAATTGTATAAAAAAAAGTGAGAAAAAAAGTGATTTCAAAATGTAGCCAAGAAATCAACAAGTAACACAGTATTAACAGCTTTCAAATATGTAATAAAAAAGTAGTTTGCCTCTGAATCTACACCTAAAATCAAGATTGACGAATCTACTCCTCTTAAATCTATAAAACAGTTCGAATTGCTCTTAATACCTTGGTATTTTGAGACTTTGTGGTCAAGATTATTCTGACGCTAATACTCGTAGTACGGTACCTACATCAGAAGAAGATAAGACAGATTCTGAGAGCCAAATAGCTGAAAATATTACAAAAACGAACAGTATTAAAAAATGTTCATAAACTTACTGCATTAATAACGCAGTCGTAGGTATAACTTAAATATTTATGGATTTGCCCACCTGTTGAGATTTTGAACAGGTAATATAGTGCTGGGAATCCTTTCGTCCGGTGGTATATATCATGGCTAGCGTTTATACGGGATTTAATATTGTAAGGCCAAGAACATATTGAACGGAAATGCGGAATTTTATTTGCCTGCAATGTGAATTCTGAGCAGTATGAATATTGGTTGCATTGAATACTTGGAAAGAGATGTTCTATTTTTGGGAATATTGGTCGCCCTGTGGGAAGATATCATCTTGAATTCTGTATAAAGATAGACACTAATGTCACTTGCCTATTTGTTGTAAACTAGGGATGGGTATATATACCTACATACATAATTATAATCACACCAGTATCCCCGTAGGATTAGTCAAAGGTGAATTTACACCCACATTTCTCCAACAACTGTATTGTGTCTCAAGTCATAGGGGGTGAGCCTATTACCGTTGTTTGTATATTACCAGGCATCCGTCACTCGCCCAAACAACGGAGATAAGTACCTACGGCTTGTTACAGCCCTGGGCTGCAAGCGCAGTAAGGGCTTGCGCGCGCTTGCGAGCACATGCGTGATGCTCCTTGAGTAAACAATATTATGATAGGTCTTGTGTGATCAGTAGTTACCAGTGTTTATGTGCGTACAGGTGCACTTAACATTTACACATTACAAAATAATCATCGTGAATTTGTTTACCTACCTATGATGAGATCGTGAGAACTTAAAATTGTTTCGCATATTTTATAACAAGTAGATATTTATGTCGTGCTGCTATTTTTGTGACTACCTAATTTATTTAATTATATTATATACTTATAAGTACAATCAACGCCAAAAGTCAATGAATGTGTATAAACTATAATAATTCGTATACACTGTACCTACTTGTCAAAGTGAATACACGCCGCCAGTCAATAAAATCATCATTAATACATCATCATCATGGAGATGCATTTTCCTGATTGTATCCGAGCCCGGGGTGCACTCAGAGCTCAGGGTCCGTCTACCCATATTAAGGGATTTGCGAAAAATTTTTTGGCCCCTTCCACCTCGGCCGGAATTGTTCAGATATGACAGCGTTTTCTCCACCTTGGGAGATAGACACTACCGTCTCCGTCTCCTGGTGCACCGTGTGGACGTTAATTTTTTTCGTGAGTTATAGTCTTTAGAAATCAAAAGCTGTTAATTTTTCTCCACTGAAATAAAATCCAGTTAATTGTTAGATATCACAACATCAAATTTGATCGAGTCCTAAAAAATTTGTTGTTAACTAAATTTAATTTAATGTATTAGAAGTGTTGTTACTTGAAATAAATTTAAGTGTCCTCATTTAGTGAATGGCACCACAATCTGGATTATGTCCATGTAAGTGATTAATTGCTTATTCAATTATGCAATCAACACATACGTTACCGATTATGCTAAGTGTTATGAATGTGTTTACATTTGGAGATAATGGCTTAATATAGGAGGATTCTATTTAGTCGAAAGGGTTAACTTAAATGCAAGTGAGCTGTCAATCAATCAATCAGCCCACTGCAGTACACTGCTGGAAATAGGCCTTACCCAGTGTGCGCCATGGTCATTCGCTTTCCGCATCCAGTTCGTCCCAGCCACCCTTTTCAGGTCGTCAATTGCCACCCTAGGACTCGTTTACTCCATCGGTCCTTCCACAGATGTTGCCAGCCCACTGCTATTTTAGCTTGCTTATTCTGCGAGCTATGTCGGTTCCTTAGTTTTTTTGTCGGATAACCTCGTTTTGAACTCTATCCTTTAGAGAAACTGCAAGCATAGCTCGCTACATAGCCCGCTGCGTGAATTTTAGGTTATGAACTAGCGCCACTGTAAGTGTCCACGTTTCGGCACCGTAAGTCATGTCAGGTAGAACGCACTGGTCAAAAACCTTTGTTTTCAGACATTGCGGTAGGGGGGATGGGAAGACTCGACGTAGTTTACGAAATGCTGCCCAGCTCAGTTGGATCCTTCTGGCTAGTTCTTTTTTATTTATTTATTTATTTAGGCATATCAACAGTGTATACACAAACATTGTCTTATGAGTAAGATGGTAAGATGTTAATTAGGTATGTGCTACACCAATTATAGACATGCACAGCTTTGACTGATTGTCATACAATAACAATATAATAATTGAAACTTATACAGAAAATGTCTGAAAAGTGCTTAAAATCTACGTACAACATGTCAGTATAGTCATAGTCAATTAAAGATTAAATACTTAATAGTTCCCAATTAAATATAAAGTCAAATAATCAAATAATAACATGAAGACAGATTCACAATATAAAACTATAATGACTCCAATGAATAATGTTTAGGCTGTTGAGTCAAGTTATCCTTGAAACGCCTGGGATGGTCGTGGAAGATGTCGAGGTCTAGGTGTCTCCAGCCACTGTTATATGTGGCAGTTAACCTAGCTAAGGGAGCCAGTGCACCCAAGTTAGTCTTGCACCGCGGCACATGGAAGAACGGAAAGTTGTTCCTAAATCGGCCATTAGGTCTCGAAACACATACTTTCGTGCGCATCAAAAGTCCCAATTCATGCGATAAGCCCCCAACCAGATCCTGCAGAAACAACAGGTCAATGGCAGTTCTTCTATCCTTGAGAGATTGCAATTTATAATACGCCAGCCGTTCCTGGTAAGGACGTCCAGGATGAAGCCCAGGAGTGACAAACGCCAGATGTCTGGTAAAGGCTCTTTGGACCGATTCTATGCTCTGTGAATGGACCGCGTACTGAGGGTTCCAGACTACGCTACCGAACTCTAGGATACTTCTCACCAGATTATTGAAGAGCAAAATTTTTGAAGAAACGTGCAGGTCCTTAGAGTTACGCTTAATGAAACCCATCATTTTAGCAGCTCTGTTAACCATGTTGTTGTAATGTGGAATATAGGTTAATTTAGAGTCAAGGATAACACCCAAATCCCTCACCCGACCTGATGTAGGAATTTCGTCATTTCCAATGTAGAAATGAGTCTCAGTTACTTTCCGTTTCCTAGTAAATCGGATATGAAGGCATTTAGAAGCATTTAATAACATTTTGTTATCCCGACACCAGACATTAATTCGGTCAAGATCATCCTGCAGCAGCCCTGCATCAGCCTCGGAATTAATCTGGCGAGATATTTTCATGTCGTCGGCATAAAGTGAGCAGCCGCAATGCTTGATCTGTCGAACTATGTCATTGATGAACAGCAGAAACAGAATCGGTCCAAGATGGGAGCCCTGTGGAACCCCAGAACCAGCAATGTAGCTCCTGGACTCAGCGTTATTAACTACTACCACATATTCCCGATTGTTTAAATAGGACTCAAACCACCCAAGAAGTCTATCACGAATTCCGAACTGGCTATGGAGTTTTTCTATAAGAATTTGATGGTCCACTTTGTCGAATGCACTGGCAAAATCTGTATAGACTGAGTCCATCTGCTCATTGCCATCCACTCGTTCCATGATGGGAGTGATGTACGAGACCAAGTTGGTAAGCACAGATCTTTTTTGTAGGAAGCCATGTTGTTCGTCGCAGATTTATGATTTAGTATGCGCAGTTAGCTGAGAAGATACCAACGATTCGAAAATTTTCGACAAACAAGAAAGGATCGCTATTGGTCGATAGTTCCGTACATTGCTTTTGTCTCCCTTTTTGAAAATCGGGACTATTTTGGCTCTTTTCCATGCAGTAGGAAAAATACCAGTGGCTAGAGACTCATTTATTATTTTTTTAATTGGATGCGCTAAAAAATTAGCACATCTTTTGATAAAAAGTGGTGGGATTCCATCGGGCCCCGGACCCTTGTTTGTGTCTAAGCGTTTAAGACTTGACAGAATTTCATTTTCGGAAAAGTGCACCATGCTCAGGCAATCGTAAACACCTTCCGAGTCACTAATGTTCTGCTTTGGTCGGAAAATGTCCCCGGGTGTGTATACCGAGCTGAAGTGAGAAACAAATAGGTTTGCAATGTCACAATTGTCAGTACATGTTGACTGATTGTTGTTGTGCATTGTTGATGGTAAGGTGTTAGAGCCGGATCTTTTATGTTTGATGTAACTCCAAAAAGCCCTGGGATTGTTTTTAGGTTTCTCTCTATGGAATCTATGTAGTTAGCGTGACAGTCTCGAATAAGTTTGGCACATCTTTTCCTGATTAACTCAAACTCCAGCCTATCTCTGGGATTGTTATATTTGCGCGATCTGTGCCTAAGTTTATTCTTTTCTTTTAAAAGACCGATAAGCTCTCCGGTGAACCAGATGGGATGAGATAATTTACACGGTTTTCTCTTTGGCACACATTCACTAATGATGTTATTCAAATGGTCGTAGAAAATTGAAACCATTTCGTCCACACCGCCGCATCCAGAGAAACTCTCCGACCATTCCAAGCGCTCCAGGAGAGGTAGAATTTTATTGTAATCAGCCTTATAAAAATTGAAACCCTGCCGAGGTTGACCCACGGACAAGGGACACGGTTTGAGACTTATAACAATGTTTAGTGGAGGGTGATGGTCATCAATTTTACTTAATATGCTTTCCGATTTCCTAGTAGTACAGTTAACATTGGTTAAAACTAAATCCAGTATATTGTCGTCACTATTCGCAACCAGACCTTGCTGTTGTAAGTCACATAAAGTTATAAAGTCAGAAAGATTCTTCATCAATCTATGCTCTTTATTATCACCATTAGAGTTGGAATTAAGTTATATCCGTCACTGTCCATGGTCCATTTGATAAATGGCAGGTTAAAATCACCGATTATCAAGACGTCGTCAACATGTTCCGACACCACGCGCGCATTAGCGAGAAATTCACGTAGAACCTCCTCCTGAATCGGAGAGGGTAAGTGCACAACACAAATTGCTATTTTCCTGCGCATTTTGTTTTTTGTAGTCTCAATCGTGATCCAGATGTCTTCACAGCCGCTTTCCCACTTTGAGATGCGAGACGATGATATGTGTCTAGACACTGCCAGCAGGACACCACCGCCATCCAGTTTGTTAGCACGTGACAGGTTGCGATCTCTGCGATATACTATGTATCGGTCATCAAAAATTTCGCGATCATGCACACCCTGATTTAGCCACGTTTCAGTAAGAGTTATCACGTCGTAATTATTTTCCAGTACTTTGTTGTAAATGTCTCTAGTTTTGGTGCGTAAACCACGGACGTTTTGGTAGTACACTTCTATGGAATCGAATTTTGTTATGAAAGTCAATGATGTTTGTCTTAAAATGTACTGTCTATTTGTCTTTATGTAGTAAGGTCAAGCTGCCAGCATCTCGAATATGCACAGCTTGACTACCTTCCCTTTTTCTTACATAAATTCGCCCATCGCGAACCCAAACGAATTTATAGGTTAATTCCTTGGCTTTTAGTCTTGTCAGAGCGTGCAGATGTTTGTTTGCAGGGCTCAGGTGCTCAGAGACGTAAATGGGCTCCCGCTTGCCACCTATGCCTAAGTGTTGGGTTGATAACTTGTCGTCCCGATGATCAGCGTTATATTTTGCTGTCGCAGCTAAAACCTTATCACGCAGTGCCCGGTTTTGGAGTTTGATAACCACCAATCTAGGACAATTTGTCTCTTTATTCAGCTTGGCAACCCTTGTAGCGTTTAACACCTCTCCTGGCTGAAGTGGACATTTAATTGTGTTGGTAAGCTGGTTGAACACATTGATAAGGTTCTCGGTTTGATGTTCCGGTATACCATTTACTTCTAAGTTACACTCCCACATGTGCTGTTTAACAGTGTTTAATCGCGCGTTTAGGTCTCTGACCGTTATTTGGAGCTGTGCGTTTTCATTTTCCAACTTACCCATTGCCGCTACCTTTTCATTTAGGCCAAGTTTCATCTCTTCGTATTTGACATTATAGAAGTCGAGAGCCTTCTCAAAACAAGTCAGCCTATCATTTATGCTTTGTAGGTGTTTTGTCACTAAGTCACCGACCACCGTTTTAAAAGCAGATTGAATTTCGCTTCGGATAAGTTCACGTAATGAGTCATCTGGCATACGGCAACCCGAGTTAGAGTAGTTGTTGTCTGGATTCATGTTTTTATTACGGAGCGTGATATTACTCACCTCAGATTCAGATATGTTGCTAGGTCTGATCGGGGTGTTCGTATTTCCAGTTTTGGGTTCAGCACTTAGGCAAGTAGGACACTTCCACATCTGCTTGTGTTCGATTGTCATTGAGCTTAGTCGTTTCGTGGAAATATTCGAACATTCTAAGTCGTACACTGAAGAACACTTACTGCATTTCATATATTCTTTGTTTTTGATGATCGTCTGACAGCCAGCACATTTAATTTTGCAACCCGCCATTATAAAAATTAGTCCAAAAGACCGATATCAGGGCCACAATGATATTTTTATCCTTACTTATAGCCAACTCCGCAAACGCAATCTTCAGAACGAGAATATCATCTCATCCGTATTTTTTGGAATGGCAATAACAGCGGTCAGCCGTCAAACAAAATTCATAACCTTTCAAACAATTTTTTTGTTATGTTGCGTGCGTGTGAGTGTATCTCTACACTGCAGAAACAGCTGTTTAACAGCTGATTGTGAGTGTGTGCGTGAGAATCACGATGAGTTCCCGTTTTGGAATACACTTTATTTCTAAAACTCACAGTTTTTCGCAGGTATGGTTCTTGATACACACTTTAGAGGTTATGTTTACAACGTTATTTGCTTTCAACACAATTTAATCACACTTGAAACTTATTATTTTAATTACTGTTATATAGGTATATAGATATAAGCGCGTGCGCTGCGCCACACGCGACAACCTTATAAGCATTAAACAGTGTATCGCTAACCCGTGTTTGATTAGCACGTCTCACCCGCATTACCCGCATACTTAACAGTGGCGATGAGGATAAAAAAGTAAAAATTTCGTCAATGTATTTGGGCGTATTGAACACCTTCGACCATCTTTCGCAAGATTGGGTGGTATTCAAACAACGCCTGAATCAATGGTTTATCGCTAACGATCTGGTGGATACGGACAAATCGGGTGTGAAGCGGAAGGCGATATTACTCACAGCGCTCAGTGATGCCACGTACAAGCTGGCCAGTGATCTGGTGTTGCCCAGAAAAATAGAAGATGTGGAATACCAGACGATTTTAAGCGTGTTGGGTAAACATTTTATACCCAAGCGCCACGGATTCGCCGAGCGTTCTAGGTTTTACTCTGCGACGCAGAGGTCAGATGAAGGGCATATACATTGGGCAGCGCGATTGAGAGGATTAGCGGCATATTGTGGTTTTGCTAATCTGGAGGAAGCGCTTCTGGACAGATTCGTGATGGGAATGATGAATGGGCCTGTGCGCGATAAGCTCTTCACCAAGGATACCAAGAAGCTGACGTTAGCGAAGGCAGTGGAGCTGGCAGAGAGTGTGCACTGTGCGCGCACAGCTGCCGCTGCTATCCCCGCGGCACCTGCTGACGTCACAGCATCACCGGTCTTCAAAGTTATCAATCGAAGCCTGAACAAAGCGGCGAAATGTGAAGTCTGCGGTTTCAAAAATCACAAATCGGCCGAATGTCGTTTTAAAAACTTTAGCTGTCGTAAATGCGGACAAAAGGGTCACCTACGACGCGTGTGCAAAATAGTGAAATGTGAAGATTCTGTTAAATACGTCGAAGGTTCTGAGGAGGAAGGCGTGCAAGGTAAAATCTTACTAAATCATATTCGTTGCGAGTCAGACTTGAAACCGATGTCGGAGTGTGTTCAAATCAATGGTCTTTGTTTGCAATTTGAAATCGACAGCGGTGCGGCCATTACTGCTATCTCACATAAATTATATTTTAAACATTTTTCTAATGTACCATTATCGCTTGCGCCAAAAGCATTGAAAGGTTACGCCGGGGGGAAGATTGTAACACTAGGTGTCATGCGCGTACCTGTACTTAGGACACACACACACGCTTACAGTCTATGTGGTGCGAGACGGCGGGCCACCTATTTTAGGTAGGGATTTCATTCGTCTGTTTCGACTACAAATATCACCTATCAAATACTGCGCTTCCGGCGATGACAATCTTGTAGACGAGTTAGCCCGCAACTTCCCGTTGGTGTTCTCGGATAAAATCGGGCGGTTCACAAAATATAAAATTAGTTTATCGCTAAGACCGGACGCTAAGCCTATATTTGGCAAAGCGTGACCGGTAGCATACGCACTCCGTGGCAAAATAGATAATGAGCTTGATCGACTGATATCACTTGGTATAATAACTAGTGTTCAGTACAGCGATTATGCGTCTCCTATAGTCCCTGTTCTAAAAAAGAATGGAGAAATTCGCATATGCGCTGACTATTCGGCAACGATTAATAAACAGCTGATCATTGAAAAATATCCTTTACCGACAATCGATGACCTTTTCGCAAAGTTACATGGAGGTGAGTATTTCTCAAAATTAGATTTGTCAAGTGCGTATAATCAATTTGTATTAAACGAGCATGATGGTACACAATTATATACATGTATAAATACCCACAGAGGTTTGTTTATATATAACCGCTTAGTATTTGGACTCGCGCCGGCACCAGCCATCTTTCAAAAAGCAATGCAAGGTATAGTTTCAGGGTTGGATGGTGTTTTATGTTTAATGGATGACATATTAGTAACAGGTAGGAACAGGTTGGAACATTTGAAGAGGCTAAAGATAGTTTTAAGTAGGTTGGGGGAAGCTGGGCTTACGTTGAGGAAAGACAAGTGTGTATTTTTTCAAAAGGAAGTGAATTATTTAGGTCATACGATTGATAGGCACGGTGTAAGAAAATCACCTGAGAAAATTAAAGCCATTCGAGATGCGTTGATTCCTAAAAACGTGAACGAGCTGCAATCTTTTCTAGGATTAATTAATTATTACCGTAATTTTGTGCCCAGGGTTTCAACAATTCTTAATCCCTTATATCAACTTCTCAATAAAAATACGAAGTGGACTTGGTCTGAGGTTCACCAACAAGCCTTCAATAATATTAAAAGTCACCTAACTTCTGATAATGTTTTAGCTCACTTCAATCAAAATGCAACGGTCATATTAACAGTCGACGCATCACCGTATGGTCTCGGTGCGGTGTTGTCGCAGTTAGACAGAGACGGACTCGAAAGACCGGTGTCTTTTGCGTTCCGTTCGCTAGTACCGGCCGAGAAAAATTATTCGCAAATACAAAAAGAGGCGACTGCAATTATTTTTGGGGTCAAACGATTCCACCAATATTTATATGGCCGAGTCGATCCGTTTATATTAAGAACAGACCACAAACCTCTCCTGTCAATTTTCGGGTCGCAAAAAGGTATTCCAGAAGTGACTGCGAATAGATTACAACGATATGCTTTATTCTTAGCGGCGTATAACTACAAAATTAAATACGTACGTAGTGCAGATAACATCGCTGATTTTCTGTCTCGTTCCATCGCAGTCACAGATAGTCCAAGTACAGCAGAGCGTACGGACTGTGAAGATCGCGCGGCGTATGTTAATTTCATCGTACAAGGGGATCTTCCCGTCACCCTGGACCAGGTACGTGACGCCACTGACCGGGACGTTCTCTTACAAAGAGTGAAAAAATTTGTACTGAAGGGTTGGCCGCGAAGTGTCAAAGATTTAAATATAAAACCTTTTTATCATTGTAGGGCTCAGTTGTCCATAGAGGAAGGATGTTTGATGCGGGGTCACAAAGTTGTGATCCCTGAAAAATTACGAGACAAAATTATTACAGAACTGCATAGCTCCCATTTCGGTATAGTTAAGATGAAATGTGAGGCACGCGCTAGATTGTGGTTCCCGGGAATCGACGCTGCACTCGAGAGCGCGGCGCGAACGTGCGCTGTGTGCGCTCAGCTGCGGCCGGCGCCCCCGCGCGCCCCGCTAGCTCCGTGGCCGCACCCGCCTCACCCGTTCTATAGGATACATTTAGATTTTTTAGGTCCGTTATATGATCGCACGTATCTTATAGTAGTTGACGCTTTTTCAAAATGGGTCGAATGTTACCCTATGAGGTCAATTACATCGGACGCACTAATTGAGCGTTTATACGAGTTGATGTCCCGAGTAGGCGTGCCGGCGGTGATCGTAAGCGACAACGGTACATCGTTCGTATCACAGAAATTTGCAGAATTCTGCAAATTAAACGGAATTAGGCAAATGTTTTCTCCCGTATTACCTAGCAGTAATGGTCAAGCCGAGAGCTCGGTGAAAATTGTAAAGAAGGGTATTAAAAGTATCATACTCACGTGTCGAGATCAGAAACACTTAAATTCTAAAATAAACAAGTTTTTGTTTGATTATCGCAACTCGAGACACAGCACGACTGAACAGTCGCCGGCACAATTGCTTTACGGTAGGCAACTGAGGTGCCGCCTAGATTTACTCAAATCAAATGCATCGCCTTCTTCACCGGAACTTGCCGACACAATAAAACGTAAACAATTGTTACAATGTGAATATTACGGGGGAACCAAGCGTCCAGATTTCATTCCGAGAGAAGCAATTTTATTTAAAAAATATATAAATAAGAAAAAACATAATTGGGTGAAAGGAAATATAGTACATAGAATTGGAAATGTTTTATACAAGATTTATGTACCGGAACTGAATTACTATGTAACACGCCACAAAAATCAAATAAAGAAATGTTATTATCAACAAGCTGTTGCTCCGTTGGTGTCGTTACCATGGGATACAGATAGCCTACCCGACACTGCTGAGAGTGCAGCGAATCCTGCAATCGCGGTGCCAGAGTATCAACTTCAGTCAACATCGCATAGCGAAGCGGTTGATGCTGATGTGGAGGAGACGGAGGAGACACAGAATGTTAATACAGACTCTGGTCAGAACGTAGTTGACGTTGCTACCGACAGAGTTAGTACGTCGGCACCAGCGGAAATCCTTGACCATACGTCCTCTCCCAGCAGGAGTAGACGTAATCGCACACGCATAGATTACGCACAGTTTTTCTAGTAGATGTTATATGTTTAGAATAAGTTCATAATAAAGGTGGAGGGATGTTATATAGGTATATAGATATAAGCGCGTGCGCTGCGCCACACGCGACAACCTTATAAGCATTAAACAGTGTATCGCTAACCCGTGTTTGATTAGCACGTCTCACCCGCATTACCCGCATACTTAACAATTACGAATTACGGAGATTACAATTAGACAAGTGTTTCGTAGCAGTGTTGCCACACAAATCAAAGTTCTTTATAGAAAGCTGTTTTTACTGAGCTAGATAACCTGCCCCAGGTAGACATATTTTTGAACAACGTCGAGCATCGCTCCTTTGATAGCAATCGGTCTCGGTGCAACACGTTCGTTGATCATAATCATAATTGACAGCCTCTGTGGCTGTGAACACGACTGTTACGCAGGAGGCGCGGGTTCGATCCCCGCTCAGTGCAAATATTTGTATACATGAATATGGGTATTTGCATTGGTCTGGGTGTTTCTATGTATAATATGTATGTATTTACAAAAAAAAAGTATTTAAGTATGTTTATCCGTATTCTAGATTCCATAACACAAGCTAGTTAAACTATGCTTACCATGGTTCTAGATAGCGTTGTGTAGAATGTTGTAGAATATTTATTTATTTATTATTTATTTATTTATTACACCGAGGCTGACGCGTCGAGAAGTCCCATCTACGCTGTACAGAATTTTGCCCAGTTATTCCAGCGACTCCGCCACTATGACGATGTCATCGGCGAACCGAAGATATGAGATTTACCCACCGTTAATGCTAATACCCGCTTAGTCCAATCCAGAGTTTTAAAGACGTCCTCCAATGTGTTGATGAATAGTTTCGGAGCATATAACAACCCCTTGTCTCACTCCACCCTGGAGGCTAATGGATTTCATCTTCTGGTCTTGGAGCGATATTGTGGCAGTGTCCTACAAGCATCTCAGGACTCACCACTCGATGTATCGCCACTCGACACGACACCACTGCAGGGCATCCAGAACTGCCCAGGTTTCGATGAAGTCGAAGGTTTTTTCGTAGTCCACAAACGCCATACACAATGATTGTATTCTTGAGCAATTTCTACAATCTGCCGAACAGTATGGATGTGGTCCATGGGGTGTTTTTTTATGCCACTTAGGTGGCAAATACGCACTCGGCCGAAACCCGGCTTGATTCGGAGGCTGGAACTCATCGAGTTTACCATCGAGGCGATTTGTAACGACTCTTGAGAACAACTTTTAGACATGGCTCAGGAGTGAGATGAGCCTGTAGTTCTTCAGCAAGGCCTTATCACCTTTTTTGAAGAACAGTATCACGGCACTCCCATTCCGTGCCCTGTTGGATGAAGGAATTAAAGGCGACAACTTTAGGTCACCAGCTGACGCATTTTCCACTGCGGTACGGACAGCTGACAATATTTTTCGTTCAATTCGTTCAATGTTGAGCCGGGAGGATATGATTAACGATTTTAATTTTTTTTATAACTTTAGCTCATCATCATTTAACACCGGCAGCTGATATTTTTTCCTTTCTAGATATTGACATTACTGTATTTTGGCAAATTTTGAACAGGGAGGAAATGACTGAATTTGGTCAGATCACCAGCTGACGCATTTTCCACCGCGCTATCAGCAGCTGACAATTATTTTCCTTCAAGACATTGACTTAACTGTAATTTAGACAATTTTCAGCCGGGAGGAAGTAACTGATATTTTTTTATTTTTTCACACGTTTGAGCTGTCACCGCTGCTTACCCCACTAACAAAGTCACAGCTGACCAACACGAAAATTCATAATTCAACTTCCTTAACCATTGATTGCTACCTGTAATTTTCTAGCACTTGTGATTACAGGTGGAGCCGCCTGTCACCCTGGCAGAAGCAGGCCGCGGCGGTGGCGCGCCTGGCGCGCCTCCCCGTTTCCGGGGACGAGTTGGGGACTCTGTAGTCCCCACACCAGAGAAGAGGGCCAGATCGTGAGAGATGGCCCTGGGTCGGCCGGGGTGCGAGGGATATGCCTGTCAACCTCACCTTCGGCAACCAAAGCGACCCACAGGCGGCGTGCGTTTTAGTCGGTTCGAGTCCGACATAACCTCTCCCACCGGCTCCGTTGGGGAGGTATCCATGGGGATTTTGCGCACGTAAAAAAAAAAACACTTGTGATTATTTATTTCCATTAATTAGTATCTTTTGTTAGGTTTCACCGAGGCCTACTCACTTAAGTCAATGGACTGCGATTTATATATAGATAATTGTTTCGCAGGTATCTTATTGTTCATACAACTTTAGATGTCCGAGGGTTTCGACTACTAGATTGAAGGACCCTTTGTTTATTTGAGTTATTGTTCTTTCAATAATAAAGTGGATCTATAGGTATATTATCATTTATTGTTAGAAATTGATCTTGTAATTCCAGTTTATGTTTAGGTCCCAATGTAATAGGTGGCGAGCCTATTGCCATTAATCGGGCACTTTTAAACCTGCGATAAATACACACATAACTTCGAAAAGCATCGAAATGTCATTTGTGTGTGCCATGGTAAAACCTGGGATCGAACCCGAGACCTCGTCTCAGCAGTCCATTACCCATACCACTAGGCTATCGCGGTTCCATCCAATCTTTTCATATAAAAGTGTATTAGTTGCCGTTTAAAGACTTCTTAATATAATTTGTGAGTACCATTAGAGTATAATAGTTTAAAAGCTTATTAGACACTTTTACAACGTTAGTAAATAAAGATTTTATATTGAAATCATCAATATCTGCCCTTACAGATTTTCTAAAATTGACAATGAATTAAAGATAGTCCCTCTTACACAGTGACTACGGTCCCGCCTCTTCGTGGTTCATTAACTCGTAAATAGTAGAAACGACCCGACATAACGGATATAGTTAAATCTTTATTTAATGAAATTTTGACAGACTGGACAAAGATATAAATTTAAAATTGTGCCTTTGACCAAACCGACCGCACTATTGTAGAAACCTACCTATCTTATTTATATCCAATCTACAAAAAACAAATTAAATTGAATAAAGGATCATGCCATAATAAATTAGATACCCTTATTACCCATTTCTTTCTCACTCTCGGCAAATAGATTATTTGCCAATTAATATGAAAAAGGAACACCTCTCATTTAGATTTTACCTATATTTCGAAGATAATCTGCCGGGAATTTATTCGCAACAATGGAGCTCACTCAACATGATTTTCGTGTTATGATTATAATGGCTAAAGCTGTAAGAGTACTTTGAACTTTTAGCCACAATTTACTTTTGGTGATTTTGCTTGTACATGAGCTACAGGTCTCAATTGGTTCGCCTAATTTATTAGGTGAGGTGAAGTACCAAAGATGGTTTTGGCTAATGTGATAAGCAGCTGAAATTATGATTTAGACACCTTCACTGGCAATACGACACCACCGTTCTGTATACTTCACTGCTGCTTACTACAGCTAAGAATGTGTGTACACTGCCTCTCCGATCGTATTTGTCTGATTCAACACCTTTTATGATATTTTTGCTTCGAAAACTAAAATCTGAAAATTCGGATAGAAGTCCTTGCCTTACTCTAAGTTTTATAATTTTGAAGAACCTAATTTTTCCGAGACGTTCGTAGTTTAATTTCTTTATCCATAACCTTTGCTGTCGATAAGATTTCGATCTTTTCAAGTCCTTTGGTACATTTGCATATTATCAAGCAATATAAAACCAATAAAGAATGATATAAAACAGAGACATATAATAGATACAGGAGCTAAAGATAGCATCGTATTTCCACGCTAAGTCGCCAGCACTCCATAGCTTCAAAACGAAAACAATTTCAAAGCGATGTTCGCAGTAGAAGTAGAGATCATTACTGCGATCTTCAACTTCAAGGAGGTTTTAATTTTTTTGTCCGTCTGGCTATCAGACGCTCGGAAGTGTAATTTGTAGAAGCACTTTTTCTCTTAACGGTTTGATGGAAATTAATAAACTGGTGTGTTGTTTGTTTTATGTCTGGTTTTTATTTCAAGTTACAGATTTAAATAATGAGGCCTTATTTGAGGCCTATTCACGTAGTTACAATTAAAAAAATGTCTCTGATGGTAAATCATTTTATTACATTAGTCAATATTATCATTGTATCTTAATAGCATATCCAATCATCATAATCATCTTAATAGTATATTTAAAAGATACAATAATTATAACAAATATTAAATATAGTATTATATGTAAGTATTATATGTAGGTAATATACACATATTCTATTCACGTTATATTCAAAATAGCATTCAAAATATCTCTTAACAACATCAAAATCTGATGATGACAAGTAAATCCAAAATTGATCGACACTCCACCTCTGTTAGAGGCCACCAAATCAATTACCCATCTACAGTTTAGTGTAAGCCGAAAAAAGTCGAAAGCAGGGATTGGAATCCAAAGCTAACCTCGGGCAAGTGAGGTAATTAATTACCCGTAGCAGTTTTTGCAGTGGCCAGCCGGAAGAAAACGGCCAAAGATTTATTGTTTGCGCCACTTCACTTCAGCGTCTCCGGACGGCGAATTACTAATCTTTTCTTTAATTCTGATCCCTTGTTTTCTTCCGTCTGTAATAGAGCCGTAAGCCGGATTAAAGGAAATACTCATTTCAGTCTCGTTCATAATGCAGTGAGTATAATAAGCAGAGGAAAAATAAGCGCCGGCATACTTTAGTATATGCCGGTACGATATTAATAAGGTATTAGCTCAAGTATGGAGGTTAATTATCTGCCTTATTTTATTCTATAACTTAGCATAGGTACATGTTGTATGCGTACACGTAAGTAGGTACATCCGCTTCGTGTAATGATCGTTCACGTCATATTCTTTTACTAGTTATACAGCATATTTCGTTTAGAAAGGTTTACTTGCTGTCTATTAAGATTTTATTAAATATAGTGTAAAAATCTATTCGTGACAATGAAAAATCGAATAGACCATATAAATCTTACAATTTATAGGCTTAATGTACAAAAATAACAACGGAATCTTATTTTTGGGATATCAATACAGGGTAAATGTGAAAACTTCTCAGAGCTTTGTTTTTTATTTTTTTAAAAGAATATTAGAATCAAAATTACTAATATTCCCTCTAACCCCTCCAGCTAAGCTAAATTGCTTGTGTTAGAAGTGGGTTCACGTCGGTAGTGTAATGACATATTTCGAACCCGGGATTCGATCAATTTTTTTTAATATAGAACACGTTAATTAGACTTCGTCTTGCCTGATGGTAAGCGGAAGGCAAAGTCTCAGAAAAGAGGGTCACCATTACTTACACATACCGTGTGACAATGGTGACACTCAGCTTGACGGCCTCATCATATGCTTTTTCACGCCCCGCTTACCTTTAAGCGGGGCGTTCCTTCTTCCTACAGTCCCGGGTCCTTACCCGGGACTGTAGGAAGAAGGAAACGGCGTTAATGGATTCTTAATTCTTAATTCTTTATTGCACACAAACAGTACAGAGGTCAAACACAAAATAAATATATCAGAAATATGTACAAAGGCGAGCTTAACTCAGTATGAGTTCTCTACCAGCAAACCTTTGAGTAGCAGAGAAGCAGTTAAAGTAATAAAGGGACGTGAAGTGTACATTAATTTTCAGATAAAAGAAGGGTACCTAAACAGGTACATATATATACTCATAAACATACATACACAGCATACATATTACACCTACATACATACATACAAATAAATACACATACATACACACAATACATACATATAGACACATAAATATATTCAAACTACATTACTGTGATAGGAAATGTTCCCTTGTTCTTCTCCTAAAGACGTCCAGGGTATTACTACCGCGAATGGTATGAGGTAGTGCGTTCCAAAGACGCACAGCCTGCACCGTGAACGATCCATCGTAGCAGCAAGAAGTGTGTGCAGGTGTGCGAAGCAGAAGAGAGGAAGAAAGACGACAGGGTTTGCCCCTGGGTACAAGATACTCAAAGCGTTCCTGCAAATAAGTTGGAGCATTAGGATTATGAAGTATGGTATAGAGAAGAGTTAGGATGTGAAGGTTACGGCGCTGTCGAATAGGGAGCCAGTTCAGTCTTTTGCGATATTGCGTGACATGGTCGTATTTGCGAAGGCCAAACACAAAGCGAATTCCTAAATTTTGCAGGCGCTCAAGTTTGTTCAGCAGTTCCTCCGATGCATCTAGAGAGCAGACATCAGCGTAGTCTAAAACCGAGAGTAGTAGAGATTGTGCAAGAGTAATTTTAGTCTGAAGAGGTAGGAGTTTCTGGAGACGCTTGAGGGATTGAAATGAACAGTATACCCTCTTGCTTACCTCCGCGATGTGAACATCCCAGGCCAGCATGGAGTCGATGTGCACGCCTAAATTTTTTGCACTTTTTGAGTAATCAATGGCCACTGAATCAAACATTACTGGAGGAAGAGAATCATGATCCAAGAGGCGGAGCATGTATCTACCACCAACAATAAGTGCTTGAGATTTTTTTGGGTTGACCAGCAGTCCAAAGGATTGGGCCCAAGTGTGGATGTTGTCAAGATCATTGTTGATGGCAGCCACAGCCCCAGTCAGTTCATCAGCTTTAAAATGCCGATATATTTGCAAGTCATCTGCATAGAGGTGGTAATGCGAGGTTAGAACCCGAGTTACGGCGTTTATGAAAATAGAGAAAAGGAGAGGAGAAAGAACGCCACCCTGTGGAACGCCTGCTACCAAGTCGCAACAATCAGAGGAAGCGTCATTCACTCTAACAGACTGTGAGCGTCTCTGGAGATAGGATCTACTTCTTAACCACTAAGTTATGTCGGTAACTAGACAACTCACAATAATTAGACTCGAAACGTAGTGCTGCAATCAGGTTATGTAATTTATTTTATACGAATTTATCCTAATATAATATATAGAAACACCCAGACTAGTGCAAAAATATTTGTGGTCATTTTTATGGGTACAAAAATTTGCCCTATACGGGAGTTGAACCCGTGACCTCTCGCAAAGGGGTAAAGCTCTACTACTACACCACAGACATTTTAGTTGTAATAATCAATGTAATTGAAATAAATAAAAATAAATAAAATAAATTTAATTCTCTTAAATCTGTAACATATTTATAAAACTCATAGAATCGTGGACCTTATTGTCTTCTATACAATTATAACTGTCTGCTAATTAAAGTTTCCGTTTGAATGACTTAGTAAAATTTCAATACACAGAAAGGTCGTGAATTTGTCCTTCCGTTTATTGTAATCCCCAAAGGACAGATACCCAAATAAACTTGTACACTAGTAAATTGGGTTGTTCCCGTTAGGGGTTACCTCGCTGTGTGATTGAGATTGCCTATGTTCTTGATATTGGACTGTTTAAGCAAATTACGTGTATTATCTAATTTCTAATTAACCCCTTAGAAGTTTATATTCCCTGTTGTTGGCGGCATAGTTCACTCTTAAACTATTTTGCTAGTAAAAGTAAGATATTTAAGTTATGGTATATTATAAAGAGGGCTGAGAGCTGGATAACAGTGAATTAGTTTAATAAATTTAATACTGGATCTTATAATGAGCACACGCCAATATACGGTCGCAGCTAACAAATTACAGGAATCAAATAATATTAATCATAATGTTCCCGGCGGTGAGTAGGGTAGCCAGACCTCACTGGAGAATTTGTGTTGTCAGTGGGATTACTAAAGGTTTGTCCTGCTTTGTCCTCTACACTGACAGCATAGAAACTCTGTGGCCGGGTCGGCAGCGCGAGTGTGGTTTCTATGGTGTTACACACGTAAATAGGCCACGGTAACCACTTTCCATCAGGTGGACCGTGCGCTTGTCTGCCACCTAAGCGGTATAAAAAAAAACAACTTGTAGAATTTGCTAACAGCGCTTCGCCTAACCTAAAAATTAAATCTCATGCACAGCAGTGGCAGTTCCCACAACCCAGTGCCGATATTTACAGACCTATGTATTAAAATAAAATAAATAAAATTCATTTATTTCCATAACACACCCTTACCACAAATCCATATACAGTGGCCCCACACTAGGCAAGCCTGTCCTGTGGGTACCTAATACGATTTACATATAGTTTTTTTTTTTTTTTTTTACAACACTGTATCCAATGGCTGATCACAAAAATTACAAAACAAAATTAAGATGATATTTAGAAGAGTGCCTAACTAAACATGCAAAGAAACAAAAATAAAGAAAAATGAACAAATGTAAATACAATGATGCGAAGTGGTGCACCAACTGAGTTCATGCCCCGATCACAACAAGTGCAAGAGAAGGTCCTCAGTAAAATCATATGTCAGAGAGGCGAGCCACTCCGTGATCCTTGATTTTGCTTCCCTTAGTGAGGACTGCCTTATATCACACAATCGAACTGATTTGTTGTAGGTGTAATTGTCCTTATATGGGCTAAAGCGTCTAGCGAAGATCGTGTTGATCTTAGGTAAGGGTAGTCTAAAAATACGACGTTTAAGTAGATTAGGATACTCTGCCGAAGAGATCACTTTTCTATGAACCCTGAGAACTACTTTTAATATAAACAACTGTCTTACGTTTAACACCTGGCATTCACTATACAACTTGGTCGTTGGATACCTATAGGGCTTTTGAGACATTATCTTGAGAACTGCTCGTTGCGCCCGTTCAACCTGCAGCATGATAGTTTTTCCTGCAGATCCCCAACAAGTTATACAATATGTAATCAGCGACTGACTTAAAGCGTAATAGGTCGTCTTTAGAGTACTGGGCGATGCTGCGGAGCGTAACAGCTTTAAAATGTTTGCAGATTTGCGTACACGGCCCGACAGGGAGCTTATGTGTGCTTTGAAGTTTAGGTTTTGGTCAATAACCACACCAAGATACCTGACCGTTTCTGCTTTCAGAAGAGTCTCGCAGGAACACAATGAGTTCTGACCTGAGCAATCATGTAGCTGGATACGCAAACTGCTCCCAGGAGCTGACCTAGCAGTCTTGTGAAAACACACATATCTAGTTTTTTTTGCATTTAAAGTTAACACGTTATGCTGCAACCATGTTGTCACCAGACGTATTCCAGTCTCTACTCGCGAGAACACTTCCTCCCAGGTATTACCGCTAAATATAATAGCCGTATCATCCGCGTAACACACTATTTCTGCATTTATGCATTCATGTATATTATTGATATACATAATGAACAGAGTCGGACCCAGTATACTGCCCTGCGGAACGCCAAAATGTATGTTCCTTAGTTCACTCTTAAAGCCACTAACACTTACACATTGTGTCCTCCCTGTCAGATAACTTTTGAACCACTCCAAAGTAATGCCTCTGATTCCGAAGTGGTTCTCCAGCTTTCTAAGTAGGATAGGAGTCGACACTGTGTCAAAGGCTTTTGCTAAGTCTAGGAAAACCGCTAGACTATGTTCCCCTTGATCTAGTTGGGAGGACACTATAGATGACAGTAAGGTTACAGCATCTTCCGTAGATTTACCTTTCCTAAAGCCAAACTGCCTACAGGAAATAAGATTATTAGACTCAATGTACTTAACTAGTCTATTATTGACAATCTTCTCCAAAAGTTTTCCGAAAGCTGTTAGAAGTGAGATTGGGCGGTAATTTTCTATTAAATCTTTATCTCCAACTTTGTGTATCGGTGTTACAGACGCTATTTTCCATGACTCAGGAAACACCCCTGTCTGTAAGCTGATGTTCATTATTTCAGTTAGAGGCTTTATGATAGTGTTTCCAATCTTTTTTAATAGAACATTGGTAAAACCATCGATACCCGGCGCCTTATCGTTCTTAAGGGACAGCATAAGAGATCCGACCTCGTATTCATCTGTAGGCTGCAGAAAAAAAGAGTTTAGTAGCCGACTATTGTCAACTTTCGATGCCAAAGTTTCCTGGTCTGTTCCAAGTTTGGAAAGGATACTATCCGCCAACTTTTCCCCCACAGTAGAGAAGTACGTATTACACATATCTAAAGAATGTGCGGCGTTTGTGCTCCCTGGTAAATTTAGAAGTTCCCTAGGCTCACTATTACTGCCCGACAGGTGACATATGGTTTTTATGACTTTCCACAATTTTTTTGGGTTATTTGTGCTGCTAGACAGTTCTTTACTCTCGTATTCCGTTTTTATTTTTTTTAGGAGACTGTTACAGAAATTCCTATAACGCTTGTACACTGTTTGCAAATAAATGTCATCAGGGGATTTTCGCAGTTTCGTGTGAAGATTATCTCTATGTCGAGTGCAACGAATGAGTCCGGGGGTCATCCAGGGGGTTATATTAAATTTAGAGCGACTTATACGGACACTTTTTGTATGTTTATCAATGATCTCAGCAAGCCGGATGCCAAAGGTTTTTGTAATGTCATTTATGTCATCGGTGCAAAACAATGGAGACCAGTCCTCCCCCAAGAGTTCGTTCTCTATGGCTGGAAAATCCCTTTTTAAAGCAGTTCTATTACCGCATCGTTTTTTAGGTATATTAACCGCCAATCCGAGCATCACCAATTCGTGATCAGTTAAATTATAGGGGCATACAACCCCAACAGCGCCCCTAACAGTATTCACGTAGATGTGATCGAGACAGGAGCCAGACAGGTGTCTTGTTGGTATGGTTATAGCAGGAAACATCCCGTGCTCTGCGTTAAGACATAAGTATTCAACGGTTTGACTATTGTCCGCCAGAAGAATATTAATATTTATATCGCCCGCAACTATCAGTGTATGTTTTGTGGCTGAGTATCTGGCCAAGATGTGGTCCAAGGAGTGCAGAAAGTTACTAGTGTTTTTAAAACACGGGGGGCGGTATATACCAAGAATCGTAATTGAATGACCCAGGTTTATTTGTAAACAACTTGCATCCTGAAACTCAGGTTCTGTCACACAGGCATTTAGCGTGTCCCTGATATAAACCACCACGCCGCTGTTCTGATTAATGACTTTATTGGTGCTATAGGCAGTATATGATGGTAATTGAGGTATAACAGAGTTTTCATTAAGCCAGCATTCCGTTAAAACAAGTACATCAAAGTCAAGCCTAAATGTTTTTAATGTTACAATGAAACTGTCAAAGTTCTTGTTAATGCTGCATATATTGAATGTTAAAATCTTTAAGTTGTACTCTTTTGTAATTGCTAAGTGACATTGGTCGGGCGCCTGCACTGCGCGGCACGTTATGCATAGTGTGTCTAACTCATCTGCGAGGCACGTATCAAACATAGTTAAGTATAAAATATTTCAAAATCATTTCAATCCCGGCCATTTGGTAAAAGTAACTACCACGCAGTAACAGAAAACCATAACACGTCAACGGTTGCAAACACATGATCAGAAAGTTTACATCATCAATCTGAAAATCCTCTGGATTTCCACCACAAAATCTACACCCAATTTCAACAGTGAACCATGACCACCACTTCGCTTCAACTATTGTACAGTAATATAATGCTAACATGCAACAAAACAGCTTAAATACAGGGATACAAAACAAGAAACATACTAAGGAGACAAGAGATTGCAAAACGTTATACCTATGGAGGATAATTTTACAGGTAAGCGTTAAAATACTAAGCTTAGTTGTTATTTGGTGTAGAAAAGACCCGGGCCAGATCATCGAACGTTCGTATAGGAAGAGCAGGTTTACCTTCTTTTTGCTTGACCAGTATATTGCCGTGAGTAACCCAGCAATAAGAGTATTTGTACTCTTTAGACTTTGCTCGTGCCGCCCGAAAAAGCAGTCTGTTTTCCTTTGTCAGACGTTCGTTGAAGAAAACTCGGCTTGATTTACCGGCTACACCGAGATCGGAAGTACTAATGTTTCTTCTAGATTTCGAAGCTACAATTATCCGATCTCGCATACTGCGCCGTACCAGTCGTATAACCAACGGCCTTGACACTTTACCATCACCCTCGGCCATTACAGCGGATTTAATTCGGGGCCCAACCCTCGCCACCCATTCAATATCCCCGTCAGTGAGATCAATGCCCAATTTTTTTGCTGCTAGAAGTGAGAGATGGTGTGGGTTCTCATTATTTAATTCTGGTATGCCCACAACCTCGAGTTCGTTACGCAGTAGTTGTTGCGCCTGTGAGTTTACTTCTAGTTGTAGTTCTGTAACCTTGTTCTCCAAAAGCTTGACTTCCCTATCGCGGGTTTCGAGATCCTCTATTCTGGAGCTGTTGGAGGCTATAACAGAACCGAGTTCATTCAATCTCGACTGACAGTTTGTTAATGACGTCGTGGCTTGCTCCAAGCGTTCCTTCAGAGAACAGATCTCTCGTGTCAGCAAACGGACTTCATCTGTAAGTTCTTTCACCTCTGTATTTTGATTAGCGTCAGGATTTGTATCGCTTTTTTTCCGCAAGGTGATATTCTCCTCACGGACCGGGGTCATACTATTGTCTCCCCCCTTCTTTTGAGAAGCACAGCATTCTGGACATTTCCAGGTTTTTCGCTTCTCGCCAGACATAGAAGATATGCCAATACACAGGGAGCAATAGTTCTTGTCACATGTAGACGAAGAACATTTGATGTTATTACTGTCCTTAGCATTCCTTAAACACCCGTGGCACTTCATTACTAAGCCAGTTGTGTATAATATCAATAAAGCTCACTATAGCTATAGACTCCACAATTCGAATGAAAGTCAGTAAGTACCAGCAATTTGAAATAAGTGTTGAAAGAATAAATTGTGCAGTGTCCTATATTTATCTCCTGATAACGTCTATATTATTACTGTAGGTCTTCATCAACGAAAAACTTCACAAAAAGACCACCGTTCAGGTGTGTTCCGAACCCAGAGCACCGTGCGTGCCAATCCAATGACAATCGAACTGCACCATTCAAACTTAATCAAATTATGTGAAATAGCTGTTCGCAATGTGATGTAGGAATTCAATTTCACGAGTACATCGACTTTGCAGTGGGGGCACCACAGTAGGGCTATGTGGGTAGCTATTAAGATGTAACACAATAATCACCCCCACCTCTAACATTTGCAGCAAACACAACTTGTTTTGTTTGCAGTCTCACTATAACATTTCACTGATCGATAATTATGCAACAGTTTTAAATTGTTTATTATGGGATTCAAGTTAAAGTATTTAATTGGTTGGTTAATAAAAATTAGTTAATTGGTGTTCATAAGGTAAATATAAACACTGTGTTTTCTTTGCGATTTTTCAAACACTTACAATGTAAATAAACCTAAGATAACTATTGTACCACAGTATTATGACTCATTCTTGCTATTCATTACGTTTTTGACACTCAAACATTGTTTTAACTATTTTTTATGATTTAAATACACGGAGCACTTGATATCAGTGGCAGTGTTGCCAGATCGAAAAAACAGACTATAATCTATCTATCTATCGCTGTTTCTATATATATAGTCAAAACGAGATGATTTCTCTTGTTAGAAGCTTTTGGTCAGACCCATTCTGCTGTTAAAGCGTAATTGAATGACAAATGTCCAAACATCTTCACAAACTTTCAAATTTATAATATTAGTACCTACCTAGTACACACATCAACAAAGTCTAGGGAACAAGGACATTTCTAGTTTTTATTTAAAAACCCTTTCTTGTAATAGTGAGTGTTTTATATCAATAGAAGGGTATTTTTATACCGTTTTTAATTTTAATTTTAATAAAAACATTCTCATATCAAATTTTTTTTTTTTAAGAAAGAATTGAATAGTGGCAATATTGAGTATTACAACCTTCTATGATTAGGCACAAAAATAACGAGGTAGTAAGAAATACAGTAATTAACCGTACTTTAAACGTTTTTAATAATCTGTAGGACCTCCTAAAGCATTAGCAACAGCTCGACAACGGCGTGGCATACTTAGTATGAGATTGTCAATCATCGTCTGTGGAATATGGCTCCATACACTGCGAAGGTGTAAAAAAAGTTGTTCTTCAGTGTTCAGATTTTCCAAAGAATCACTGAAAGCTCTTCTCCCAAGCAAATCCCAGGCATGCTCTATGGGATTGAGGTCGGCAGACTGAGCAGGCCATTCCAATGTCGTAATATTGTGCTCGCTTAACGCATTGACCACTACCCTCGCGGTGTGTGACCGTGCATTATCTTGCATGAACATAAAATCTTGACCGAACTGCTGTCGATGAGGGATTACCATGGGGTGTATAACCTCCTGAATGTATTGGTTTGCATTCAAATTGCCCCGTATCCAAACGAGGTCGGTCCTTCCACCAAGGCGAATTCCAGCCCATACTATGATTGTTCCACCTTGGTAAGGATGAACTTCTTGCGGATTCTGGAGACGACTCCGACGTCCAGGAACTCGCCATATACGCACTCTTCTCGAATCAGGATGAAAACCGAAGCGAGATTCGTCAGAAAACAGAACCCGTGCCCATTGATGGTCGGTCCACTGTAAATGTGCGTTAGCCCACAATAAGCGACGACCTCGATTTCCACGTCGAAGAGCTGGAACCCTAAGCGGTCTGCGAGCATGAAGATTGGCTTCGTGTAGTCTTCTCCTGACAGTTTGATCGCTAATAACCACTTGATGCTGAGACTGGAGGCCTGCGACCAACTGACGAGCAATAATCGTGAGAGCCTTGCGGAATTTTGCAAGAAACGATCTTGTCGCGGGGTAGTAACCCTATTTAGTCCCCTGTGACGTTCGGCAACATCCCCTGTAGACCTGTAGCGTGCCCATAATCTGCAAATTACGCTTGGTTGGGCGTTGACAGCATCCGCTACGTCGCGTTGAGTTCGTCCAGCTTGCAGCATACCAACAGCCCTTAACATCTCTTCGCGACTTAAATGACGACGTGACATGATGACTACAGTCACAAAAATGCACAAACCATACGTAAAAGACGTATTATTGATAATAAACGTTATTTACAATCAAAGAAAATAATTTTTATTTTGCCTCAGAGAAACTGCACAATCAAACACTTTTAAAAGTTTTCCCTCCATATTCGAAAATCATTACTTATTTAAATTTTTTTTTAAATTTCGAACAAC
This sequence comes from Eilema griseolum, assembly GCA_963662185.1. NCBI lineage: Eukaryota > Metazoa > Arthropoda > Insecta > Lepidoptera > Erebidae > Eilema > Eilema griseolum. The sequence continues at coordinate 19,737,955 of OY759230.1, read as the reverse complement.
TCTGTAATCTACTTTATTCTAGTTTTATTTATTTGCTGCCAGTTATTTGCAAAACAAGATTTACACGAAAAAAATAATTGGGGTCATCTTGTTCCCTAGACTTTGTTGAGGTGTTTATAAAACTGTTAAGTACTTCACTGAGTCTAACACAAGAAAAAGAAAATTAAGAGTAATGTACTTTTTACGATTTTATCAGTGACAAAGACAATGCTCAGCGTCTTTAAAGACAATAACTATTTTTTTAGGTTCTTTTCTATTTATTAAGGTTAAGATAATAGCTGATTAACGAGCAATTTTTTTATTAATAAATTAAGTATTTAAAAAATGGACGTGTAACTCAAGCATAAATATTACCGTTCATAGACTCCGCAAGTAAACTTTTCCTACCCAATTTATAGCCAAAAATCCAAACTTTGTGGAGCGGTTTATTTTTTAATATACAAGTCCAGTCTCTAATGAGGTATGGTTTTAGGTATCGCGGCTGTTGTTCAAACTTTGGTCGTTAATTAGCAAGTAGAGGGCGAGGAGTTGAGCGGAGCGTATCCCAGGTGGGATGTGCTGTTACACTCTGTACCTATTTGCATAAAAGTTTGTGCAGTTATAGAATATAGCCGCCGGTGTGCTATCAACTAGTGTTGACTACGACATACTAAACTGCGGTATGAACAATTTCTGAAGTTTGCGGGTTAGGTAATATTTTGTTCATTTTAGGGTTCCGTACCTCAAGAGGAAAATATCGGAACCCTTATAGGATCACTTTGTTGTCCGTCTGTCTGACTGGTTGTGTCAGTCTGTCAAGACCTTTTTCTCAGGAATGCTTAGAGGCATCAAGTTGCAATTCATACCACATCCTCAAATCTGTAACGAATTGATATTGTGCAAAAATCAAACTTCTAAGTCAACGCAATCAAAATATATTGCGGTTTATTTAGCACAAGTTCGTCCCTATATACAATTTTGTACGGAACCCTCGGAGCGCGTGTTCCACTCGCTCCTGACCGCCTTTTTATTTTTTCCTCGGAGTTATTAGACTCAGATATGAATATGGATTTTATAGTGAGGCTCATATTACATTTGCCTTGGAAAACCCATAAACCCATATTAACGTAAAAACAAAAAAAAAGAAAGTTAATGATGAAGTGGTTAGGTATTTAGGTTTTTGTACCTAAACCACTTGCTATCTATACGTGTAGCGGGTATACTAGAGGTAGTAATAATATACAGTTACAACTGCATTGTTTTAATTCCGAGTGATGAAAACATAATAATCTTTACTTCGAACAACACGAGTATTTATATAATAAAAATTATTAATAATAATTAACAACTAATAATAATAACGGGTCGGTCTTGACCGTTTTTGCTTAGCTGTTGACGCCCCTTTTCACTATGGCCGCCAATTGAAGTAGTGGCCATCTTGAACTACCACTGCTAGAACAATAGGTGCACCGGCGCTATACTGCAGGAGGCGTGGCTTAAACAGGTTCTTGTTTTGCACACTGCACTATGCACACCTGCAGTATTAGTCATCGCTAAGTGTATGGCGTGATTTTACAAGGTGTAAAATATAAGCGGAAGCGATTGTTGTTGTAGCGTATTTGGTCGCTACACTACTCCCCCTCCGAGACCGTAGTTACTACGGGCGAAAGTAGTCTGGGAATCTAACAGTTCTTCCACTTCTTGTTTTCCGAATTGGTGTTTCAGATGGTTGTTCTTGCAGTATTTTTGTCGTATAAGATTCAGTTATAGTTGGTTCTCTTTGCTCTCGTGCCATAAATGCAGGTTTAATGCGATCTATTGTGACCTTCTGCTTTTTTCCTTGTACTACAATATCAAAGGTCTTTTCTCCTCGGTGCAGAACCTTGTAGGGACCAAGGTATGGAGCTTGTAGTGGTCTTTTCACTGGACCTTGGCGAAGAAAAACATGAGTTGCTGTCTTCAAGTCTTTGGGTAAGTAGAAAGGTCGGCTGGAGCTAGTGTGCCACGATGTTGGTTGCGGAGTAAGTTTCGCCACGTGTGCTCGGAGTCTGCTGACGAGGCTGTTCATGTCCACCTGGACTTGGGAGTCAGCCGTCAGGAACTGTCCAGGTAGGCGTAGCGGCTCTCCGTAGACTAATTCCGCTGTAGATCCTTGCAGGTCCTCCTTCCACGCAGTGCGGATACCCAATAGTACCCAAGGAAGAGCTTCAGACCAACTTGCAGTAGCATGGCATGTAATGGCAGCCTTCAACTGTCTGTGTAGCCTTTCGACTAGTCCATTGGCTGCAGGGTGGTAAGCAGTAGTAAGATGATGTTTGGCGCCAATGAGTATTGTTAGTTCGTTGAAGACATGCGAGACAAATTGGCGTCCACGGTCTGTAGTTATGTGCTCCGGACAGCCAAAGCGTGCGATCCAGCCTGAAGTGAGGGCTGATACGCAGGTCTCTGCGGTGATGTCTTCAAGTGGATACGCTTCGGGCCAACGAGTAGCTCGGTCGACAACAGTTAGACAGTATTTGTAGTTACCGGAGATGGGCAACGGTCCGACCAAGTCAATGTGTATATGCTGAAAACGCTGTGATGTTGGCATAAATGTTTGCAAGGGAGCTGATGTGTGTCGTGTCACCTTGCTTCTCTGACATGCTTCACATTCTTTGGCCCATTGCCGACAATCTCGTCTTACGCCAGGCCACACGAATCTCTGCGTTACTAAATGTACACTTGCTTTCACGCCTGGGTGGCTTAGGTTGTGGAGTGATAAAAATACAGTCTTGCGGAATGCTGCAGTAACAAATGGCCTTGGCGATGCTGTCACGTCGCAGTAGACTTCGGTGCTTGACTCTGGGAGCCTGATCTTTTTTAAGCTTAGCGAGCAACCGTTATTTAGCAGGTCATGCAGTTCCGTGTCGGTTTCTTGGGCTTCAGCTAGTGCCTTGTAATCCAGGGGTAGTGTGAGCTCTTCTATGCGAGACAAAGTGTCAGCGATCACATTTTGTTCCCCTTTGATGTACCTCAAATCCGTTGTGAATTGGCTGATGTAGTCCAGGTACCGAAATTGTCGTGGAGAGCAGTTTTCACGATTCGTTGTAAATGCGAAAGTCAAGGGTTTATGATCTGTAACGATAAAAAAATGACGTGCTTCAACCATGAACCTGAAGTATCGTATAGCCTCATAAATTGCTAAAAGTTCTCTGTCGTATGGGCTATATTTCTTCTGTGGCGGGCTAAGTTTCTTTTTTTTTTTTTTTTTTTTATATAGGACACGTCAATTGGACCTCGCCTCGCCTGATGGTAAGCTGAAGGCAAAGTCCCAGAAAAGAGGGTCACCATTACTTACACATACCGTGTGACAATGGTGACACTCAGCTTGACGGCCTCATCATATGCTTTTTCACGCCCCGCTTAAAGGACCCGGGACTGTAAGAAGAAGGAAACACGTGAGCTGGTAATGAATTCCAGGCCTTAATGGTGCGACAGAGGAAAGAGTCTCCGAACCGCTTGGTTCTTGATCGGATGTTTTGCACCGTGTGCGGATGACATCTAAGACCTGCACGCGTTGTCCTGTGTAGGAAAGGGGAGGGTGGGACTAATTGGAAGAGCTCATCAGAACACTCCCCATGGTACAAACGGTAAAATACAGCCATGGACGCAACATCTCTACGCAGCTGTAAAGGTTCTAGGGTGTTCGTGATCTCGGGATTCCCAATGATGCGGACCGCACGTCGCTGCAACCTGTCGAGAGCATCTAGTAAGTACTTTGCTGAACCATCCCAGAGATGCGAGCAGTACTCCACACAGGAGCGAATTTGTGTCTTGTATAGAAGACACCGCTGCTCCGGCGTGAAAAACCGTCTCACTCTGTTCAGGACTCCGAGTTTTCGTGAGGCTGTTTTGATGATACTTTCGATGTAGTTTTTGTTATTCAGGTTGCAGCGAACATCCATACCTAGGATATTGAGATTGGAGATGGATTTCTTGGAAAAGAATGCCAGAGGTTGCCAATCTTGAGCAGTGTACTGTTGCAATACAGCTCCAATCGCTGTATCGGAGGCGTCTGTTTGTATTGAGAGTTCAGCTTTTGGATCCGGATGTATGAGTAATGTAGCCTCTGATAAACTTCGCTTGCAGTTTTCGAATACTTCCAGTAATTCAGGTGTTAGGCTAATGGGATGGCGTCCTTTAGTTTTAGGGCCTGCAAGTAGACTGTTAAGTGGTGCTTGAATAGATGCGGCAGCTGGTATGAAGCGGCGGTAGAAATTCAGCATACCCAGAAATCGTCTGAGTTCTTTCACGGTTTTGGGTGCGGGATAATCTTGGATAGCTTGTACCTTACACTCCAGAGGCTTAACACCAGCAGCGGAAACTTTGAATCCAAGAAATTTTACTTCTGTCTTGCCGAACATGCACTTATTTGTGTTTATTAAGACGCCATATTCGGTCAGTCTATGAAATAGTTGTTGTAGATGTTCCTGGTGTTGGCTGCTATTGTTGCTGCTGACCAGGATATCATCTAAGTATCCGTAACAGAAGTCCAGGCCACGAAGAACCTCGTCCATGAAGCGCTGGAACGTTTGGGCGGCGTTACGAAGTCCAAACGTCATGAATGGGAATTCGTATAGGCCAAATGGTGTTGTTATTGCGGTCTTTGGTATGTCTTCTTCAGATACTGGTATTTGGTTATAGGCTTTAACTAAATCGATGGTGGAGAAGATGGAGCAGCCAGTTAGTTGTTGAGTGAAGTCTTGTAAGTGCCTGATAGGATATCGGTCTGGAATTGTACGAGCATTCAACATTCTGTAGTCTCCGCAGGGTCGCCAACCGTCGTCTTTCTTGCGAACTAGGTGGAGTGGTGAAGACCATGGGCTATCAGATCTGCGTGCCGTTCCGTGTTGAAGCATATCTTCGAACTCTGTCTTTGCTATTTTTAACCGTTCAGAATCTAAACGTCGTGGGCGATTCTTTACAGGTGGTCCTGCGGTAGTGCGGATGTGATGAACGGTTTTGTGTTTCATTGGACTACGTTGACCAGCAGGGCGTGTGACGTTTGGGTACTCCCGTAGCAGACGATGGTACAGAGAATCGTCTTTGGTTGTACGGACTGAAGAAATAGCTTCTGTAGAAGTCTGATGTATTGCGGCCACTGTAAGTGCTGTGATGCCATCAATCAGACGTTGGTTACGGCAATCGACGAGGAGGCTATAGTACCCCAGAAAGTCGACTCCGATTATAGGCTTTGTAACATCTGCTACAATGAAGCGCCAATTGAAGTTACGGCGAAGTCCCAAGTCCAGTGTTAGAGGTATGTCCCCATATGTAGAGATGATCGTTCCGTTGGCAGCGAATAATTCATACGGTGTTTTGTTTCTTTGCTCCCTTACAGCGGACCGCGGAAAGACGCACAGGTCTGAACCCGTATCTACCAGATATTGCACCTTTGTTTTGCGGTCCGTGATGAAAAGGCGGCTTGAAATTGCGTAGCAGTCATTTACCGCCGTTATTGACTGCCGGGGAAGTTTTCCTTTTTATAGTAGGAACAAGGCTGGGTACATCTTCGAGCTTTTTCGCCAAATCGATAATGGTAGAAGCAAAAGGGATGATTGTCTGGGCGTGAATTTGCTCGAGGGCTGTATCTTCGGTTTCTATCCTGAGAGCGCGAGCGTGATCGTGAACGACTGCGCAGTTCCATACTCATTGCCTCCAATCTTCTACTGAGTTCTTCTACTTTTCTTGTCAATAGATTGAGGCCACTGTCAGCAACAGCGGTAACATGCGCCGTGCTTGAGCCTTGATTTGTACTGGCTATGGCCATGGTTGCAGGAACGACGTCATTGACACGGTCTGCCAATGCTGCCAGGTCTTCCAGAGTCATCTTGGTTTCTTGAGCTGCAATGCATGTTTGCAAGTGTGTAGGTAGACGACTGGCCCAGATGGTTCTGATGAAATCAGCTGGAACATTGACGCCTGCTAGGAGTTGTAGATGCCGAAGAAATTGTGTCGGCTTCCGGTCTCCCATCTCTTCGTGCATCAAAAGCTGTTTAATCTTCCGTTCTTGAGAAGCTGATAGCCTACGAATAAGCTCAGTCTTGATGGTCGTATATTTATTTACGGCTGGTGGAGTGACTATTAGATCTCTGACTTCTGCTGCATGTTGAGGTTCCAGCTGTGCCAACACATAATAAAATTTCGTGGCATCAGCGCTTATGTTGGACAACACGAATTGTCCCTCCATCTGGGCGAACCATAGCTCTGGGTCATCAGGGTTGAATTTTGGTGTTTTCACTCCAACGCGGTGCGATTCCCCCAATACAACATCTTCTTTAGCTTCGGTTGCCATGCTCGTAGTTTCTTAGGATTCTTCTAAATGTCGAAGGGTCACCAGTGAAGTGGTTAGGTATTTAGGTTTTTGTACCTAAACCACTTGCTATCTATACGTGTAGCGGGTATACTAGAGGTAGTAATAATATACAGTTACAACTGCATTGTTTTAATTCCGAGTGATGAAAACATAATAATCTTTACTTCGAACAACACGAGTATTTATATAATAAAAATTATTAATAATAATTAACAACTAATAATAATAACGGGTCGGTCTTGACCGTTTTTGCTTAGCTGTTGACGCCCCTTTTCACTATGGCCGCCAATTGAAGTAGTGGCCATCTTGAACTACCACTGCTAGAACAATAGGTGCACCGGCGCTATACTGCAGGAGGCGTGGCTTAAACAGGTTCTTGTTTTGCACACTGCACTATGCACACCTGCAGTATTAGTCATCGCTAAGTGTATGGCGTGATTTTACAAGGTGTAAAATATAAGCGGAAGCGATTGTTGTTGTAGCGTATTTGGTCGCTACAATGAATAGAATAAAATTAAACAATTCATAATGTTGACAGAATTAGATTAAAATGAAAGGTTAAGAGATTGTGAAATAATTAAAATAATTAAATTTAATTTTGTTTTTTTTTTGTTTTTACGTTAATATGGGTTTATGGGTTTTCCAAGGCTCATATTACATTTGCCTTGGAAAACCCATAAACCCATATTAACATAAAAACAAAAAAAAAAGAAAGTTAATAAATAGAATAAAATTAAACAATTCATAATGTTGACAGAATTAGATTAAAATGAAAGGTTAAGAGATTGTGAAATAATTTAATTTTGGTTATTATGATTTTTTTGTAAATTTGGGCACGCAACTTGTGACTAAAATTCCTCGGAGCAATCAAATTCTAGGTGAAATAACAGCTGTGAATTTCAAAGTTTACTGAATCTTATTCTATAAAACTAGTTTATACTTTTCGAAAAGTAACAATAAGAGTTGTCTTTAACAATAATTAGATTATGATAATTCTGCGACTGTTGATGCGATTATAAGATGATTTTATTATATTTTATACTCCTACTGATTCGTTAGTCTTTAATCTTGACATGGGAAACGCATGGACGTCATTATAAATGGCTTTTGGAAATTAAATCATAGAATGTCGTAGTTGAACTTTGTAGTAAAAAAAACACCAGAACAAACATCAGATAGTAAATTTCAATATTATCGGCCACTTTTGTCTTACGAATTTCTTCGCTAAAAATTCTAATTTAGAGAGCCTTCGAGAGTGTGAGACAATTAGGTACTTTAAAATTAATTAATCGATTGACATCCGAGTTCTAAGTTCGTGATATGTTTTGAAGTCCCAAGTGAAATCTTCCAAACTCGTTGGAAGATTTTCTCATAAGCGGAAATTACCTTATTATATAAACACCTCAACAAAGTCTAGGGAACAAGATGACCCCAATTATTTTTTTTCGTGTAAATCTTGTTTTGCAAATAACTGGCAGCAAATAAATAAAAATAGAATAAAGTAGATTACAGAGTTGTTCGAAACTTAAAAATAAATTTAAATAAGTACTTAATGATTTTCGAATATGGAGGGAAAACTTTTAAAAGTGTTTGATTGTGCAGTTTCTCTGAGGCAAAATAAAAAATATTTTTTTTGATTGTAAATAACGTTTATTATCAATAATACGTCTTTTACGTATGGTTTGTGCATTTTTGTGACTGTAGTCATCATGTCACGTCGTCATTTAAGTCGCGAAGAGATGTTAAGGGCTGTTGGTATGCTGCAAGCTGGACGAACTCAACGCGACGTAGCGGATGCTGTCAACACCCAACCAAGCGTAATTTGCAGATTATGGGCACGCTACAGGTCTACAGGGGATGTTGCCGAACGTCACAGGGGACGAAATAGGGTTACTACCCCGCGACAAGATCGTTTCTTGCAAAATTCCGCAAGGCGGCAACCCACGATTACTGCTCGTCAGTTGGTCGCAGGCCTCCAGTCTCAGCATCAAGTGGTTATTAGCGATCAAACTGTCAGGAGAAGACTACACGAAGCCAATCTTCATGCTCGCAGACCGCTTACGGTTCCAGCTCTTCGACGTGGAAATCGAGGTCGTCGCTTATTGTGGGCTAACGCACATTTACAGTGGACCGACCATCGATGGGCACGGATTCTGTTTTCCGACGAATCTCGCTTCGGTTTTCATCCTGATTCGAGAAGAGTGCGTGTATGGCGAGTTCCTGGACGTCGGAGTCGTCTCCAGAATCCGCAAGAAGTTCATCCTTACCAAGGTGGAACAATCATGGTATGGGCTGGAATTCGCCTTGGTGGAAGGACCGACCTCGTTTGGATACGGGGCAATTTGAATGCAAACCAATACATTCAGGAGGTTAAACACCCCATGGTAATCCCTCATCGACAGCAGTTCGGTCAAGATTTTATGTTCATGCAAGATAATGCACGGTCACACACCGCGAGGGTAGTGGTCAATGCGTTAAACGAGCACAATATGACGACGTTGGAATGGCCTGCTCAGTCTGCCGACCTCAATCCCATAGAGCATGCCTGGGATTTGCTTGGGAGAAGAGCTTTCAGTGATTCTTTGGAAAATCTGAACACTGAAGAACAACTTTTTTTACACCTTCGCAGTGTATGGAGCCATATTCCACAGACGATGATTGACAATCTCATACTAAGTATGCCACGCCGTTGTCGAGCTGTTGCTAATGCTTTAGGAGGTCCTACAGATTATTAAAAACGTTTAAAGTACGGTTAATTACTGTATTTCTTACTACCTCGTTATTTTTGTGCCTAATCATAGAAGGTTGTAATACTCAATATTGGCACTATTCAATTCTTTCTTAAAAAAAAAAAATTTTGGTACGAAAATGTTTTTATTAAAATTAAAATTAAAAACGGTATAAAAATACCCTTCTATTGATATAAAACACTCACTATTACAAGAAAGGGTTTTTAAATAAAAACTAGAAATGTCCTTGTTCCCTAGACTTTGTTGATGTGTGTATATATTATATATTAATTAGTAATTAATACAACAATAACTGCAACTTGATATTTAATCGTGACAGCAAGGATGAGATTATTTCCTAGATAGAGAATTGAAGTTCGATTAATGGGTTGGAGGGGACAGTGCTTATTTTTTTTTTTTTTTATATAGGACACGCCAAATTGACCTCATCTCGCCTGATGGTAAGCTAAAGGCAAAGTCTCAGGAAAGAGGGTCACCATTACAGACACTAAGTGCTACAATGGTGGCACTCAGCTTGGCGGCCTCATCAGATGCTTTTTCACGCCCCGCTTAAAGGCCCCGGGACTGTAGGAAGAAGGAAACACGTGTGCTGGTAATGAATTCCAGGTCTTGGTGGTGCGGCAAAGAAAAGAGTCTCCGAACCGCTTGGTTCTTGCTCGTATATTCTGCACAGTGTGAGGGTGACATCTAAGGCCTGCATGTGTTGTCCTATGTAGGAAAGAAGATGGTGGGATTAGTTGGAAGAGCTCGTCAGAACACTCACCGTGGTAGAGACGGTAAAATACAGCCAAGGAAGCAATATCTCTACGCATCTGCAAAGGCTCGAGGGTGTTCGTGACCTCAGGGTTCCCAATAATTCGGACCGCGCGTCGCTGCAACCTGTCGAGAGCATCTAGTAGGTATTTCGCGGAGCCATCCCAGAGATGCGAGCAGTATTCCACGCAGGAGCGAATTTGTGTCTTATAGAGAAGACACAGCTGCTCCGGCGTGAAAAAACGTCTCACTTTGTTTAGGAGTCCGAGTTTCCGCGAGGCTGTTTTGATGATGCTCTCGATGTAATTTCTGTTATTCAGTTTACAGCGAATATCCATGCCTAGGATATTGAGATTGTCCTGCAGTGGCAGTGGCGTGCTCTGAAGAGTGGGAAGGGGAAGGAAAGAAGATACCTTTGCTGTGAACGCACAAGCCTGCGTCTTCTTGGCATTGAACTCGACCATGTTCTCAGAGCCCCATTGAGAAATGTGATTCAAGATCCGGTCCAGTTCAGTGACAAGAAGCTGTCTTTTTTCCACGATATCAGACTGTTTGGCCGCAGGTTGTCCGTGATAACTCCCGTGTAAGGTGCTATCGTCTGCATAGCAATGTATGCTGCCGGTGGACAGCATGTCGTTGATATGCAGAAGAAAGAGAGCGGGAGATAATACAGACCCCTGCGGTACGCCAGCATTTATTTGCAAGAACTCCGAAGCCCGTCCATCACAGAGGACGCGGATACGGCGCTCCCGCAGAAAACTAGCAATCCAGTTGCACAGTCTAGGAGGCAGACCAAAGGCTGGTAGCTTGGAGAGAAGCGATTTGTGCCAGACTCTATCGAAAGCTTTGGCGATATCAAGACTAATTGCCAGTGACTCGCCGTGCTTGTCCATAGCCTCACCCCAAAGATGGGTAACGTATGCTAGAAGATCACCCGTTGACCGTTTCGGCCTGAAGCTATATTGCCGGTCATTAATTAAGGAGTGATCCTCTAGGTGACGCATGAGCTGTTTGTTAATGATGTGCTCGAAGACCTTGCACAGCACTGAGGTGACGGCTATGGGTCGATAGTTGGCTGGCTCTGAGCGATCCCCCTTCTTGGGGATCGGCTGTACATTCGCCTCTTTCCAAGCCGAAGGCACTGTACCCGAGCTGTAGGACAGTCGGTACAGCCGACAACTCCGCTGCACATTTTTGTAAGACCACCGCTGGAATACCATCCGGGCCACTGGCTTTCCGGACATCGAGTGATTGAAGCACCGCACGGACATCGCATTGCCTGATACGTATTTCAGGCATTACGTGGTCACCATTGGGTAGTGTCGGCGGCTGTATACCGCAATCATCGACTCGGGAATTGGTCGCAAAGAGATTTACTAGCATATTGGCTTTCTCTTGCGGTCCATGGGCCAGGGATCCATCAGGGTAGCGCAGCGGTGGCAGCGAAGGCTGACAGAAGTTGGCCTGCACGGCTTTGGCCAGTCGCCAGTATCCACGGCTGCCCGTGGGATGTACCATTAGCTCTTGACCAAGCCGCGCAATGCGCAGGGCATCCGCTCTGACGTAAGCCCTCAGACAGCCTGCAGACCTTTGTGGCTCTGTTGTACGCCGCCTTGAAGTGGCCCACATTGGGATCGTGCGTGGCACGCGCCCTTACCCAAGCGCGATACGCGGACTGCTTTTGATCAACAGCCCTCGCACACTCGCGCCCGAACCAAGGGCGCACTCCTCGGGCACCGGTGACATCAGCGTACGGGATATAGTATTCCATACCCAGACCGATCTCACCGGCAACAGCAGTAGCACAATCTGAGGGTTTCTTACCTTCAAAGCAGCGTTCAACCCACGGGATGGACGCAAAATAGTTGCGCAGCCCATCCCAATCTGCTGACGAGTAGTGCCAGAGACGCCGCTTCCCCTGCACGGGTCATGAGGGCGCTATAATTAGCACCTTGGAGCAGACCAGACAGTGGTCGGAATTGCCTAAAGCGGCTTGTACCGAAACACTGTACAGGTCTGGGTGACTCGTCAGCAGAAGGTCTAGTAGAGAGGGTGCTAGGCCCGACCTTCTTGGTATTCTAGTGACCTCGTGTACCAATTGGGTCAGGCCATGCGCCAGAGCAAATGCATGGGCGGCTCTTCCCGCATGGTCTGTTTTGGCGGAGCCCAACCAGGTTTCGTGGTGGGCGTTAAAGTCCCCCAAAAATACCACTTCGGCGTTCGGAAACCGTTCCTGTGCATCATCTGCCGCCTGACTCAGATATTGAAAGAGTCGAGTTGTCTCAGCATCTCCTGTATGGGAACGGTAGAGGCACACATAGATCTGACTCGTAGAGCCATGGTCTACGTGTACCTATAGGGTTGAAAAGGATGGGTCCTCAAGGCAGCGCAAACGGCGACAACAAACATCCGCCCTAACAAACACGCACACCCCGGCTTTTGCACGGAAATTTTCCTCGATAACATAGCCGGGGTAAAGCAAGTAGGTCGTGTCATCAGGGCGGCCTATTTGTGTCTCCGTGAGAAAGAGCATATCTGGTTTCGCCGTCTCAAGGTGTTGGTGGACGGCGTTGAGGTTCGCATGGAGTCCACAGATGTTAGTGGACTCCACCTCAAATAGCGAGCTTGTGGGAGTTTGAAGAGCCGCTGTGTTGCCCAATACTCTTAAATGCGCTGCCATGATGAAAAGGAGAAAAGGGCGTGAAAAAAAGAAGTGATTGTCGTCGCAGCACCGCGTGACAAAGTGCGGGATATTGGTTTTGTCTATGATTATGAGGCATGGCGTGAGCTGACACGCCGTACGGAAGGGCCCCCGTACCCCCCCGAATATGGTCGCCGGGCCCCCACTTCCGGTCACCAACCGGCACGACGAGCCATACCGGAATTATGCGCGGTCTGGTGAGGCAGCCTTCACCTCCACCTTCACAGGGTGGTTAGTCCCAGTTGGGCCTCTGTACTATACCGCGGGCGGCCAGCGGCACCACCGTTTCTACGGGTCTCCCTGACCGGCGCGTCGCCCCGCACCATCCTCACTAGACTACGCCAAGACCGACTGGTCCCACTAGTGCTGCGACCACCATCACCTCTACCCGGCTATGCATTTGCTGATCCCTGAACGCAATCCAACCGAAATTGAATTACTATGAAGGGTTTTTCGCAATATTGCACGGTGGTACCAACCCGGTCGAAATTTGTGACAAATTTGTGCCGTGAAATCTCTACCACCAGTAATTATACAAAGAGATGGCGGGTTTCACACCCTCATTCTCTCCCGAAGGGACAGAGTTGGCCAGAAATAGCTGCGAAAACCAAAGTTAGTGGATGCGTGGGTAAATATGAAGATTTTAGAATTTTTTTTTCAATTCTGTTATTTATTGAATTTGTTCATACACTTTTTTTATACCACTTAGGTGGCAGACAAGCACACGGCCCACCTGATGGAAAGTGGTTACCGTGGCCTATGGACGTTTGTAACACCAGAGGAGTCACAGTCGCGCTGCCAACCCTGTAAGTACAGAGTTTCTGTGCCATCAGTGTAGAAGACAAAGCAGGACAAGCCTTTAGTCTTCCCGCTGACAGCACAAATTCTCCAGTGAGCTCTGGCTACCCTACTCACCCCTGGGAACACAACACGAAGTTATTAAAGCAGCGGTATTCTGTAGGGTTATTATAAATATTATCGACAAATATTATAAATATTATTATATTATAACTTGTTACAATATAATCGGCTGGCCACTTTTGTCTTACGAATTTCTTCGTTAAAAATTCTAATTTAGAGACCCTTCGAGAGTGAGACTATAACGTACTTTAAAATTAATTAATCGATTGACATCCGAGTTCTAAGTTCGTGATATGTTTTGAAGTCCCAAGTGAAATCTTCCAAACTCGTTGGAAGATTTTCTCATAAGCGGAAATTACGTTACTTTTGTCGTTCACTTGAAATTACCAAGCCCGCACAGTTCAAATGATTCTGATGTTTTCTGTATCCCAGTCGTTGTGTTGTATGTTTATGGCACAACAATAACTGCAACTTGATATTTAATCGTGACAGCAAGTATGAGATTATTTCCTAGATAGAGAATTGAAGTTCGATTAATGGGTTGGAGGGGACAGTGCTTATACAAAGAGATGGCGAGTTTCCCACCCTTATTCTCTCCCGAAGGGACGGAGTTGACCAGAAATAGCTGCGAAAACCAAAGTTAGTGGGTGCGTGGTTAAATATGAAGATTTTAGAATTTGTTTCTTTTTTAATTCTGTTATTTATTGAAATTGTCCATACATTTATATTCCCAACAATATCTAAATATTATAATAAAATGATAGACAACAATAAATTAAAAATGCGTAAAAATTCTACTTACTGAAACTGTCAACAATTAACGAATTTACAATTGCCCTCGATTCTCAACGAAATACTTGTATATAGGGCGCAGTGGCGTCTTCCAGATCCTAGTGAACGTCGAATGAGGGCTAATGGCCCGTTAATAATGCCCGCCAGTCGGTCTGTTAGCAGCCTTCGCTGCCACGAGTTACGACTAGGGGCTTTCTGCTAAACTGCCGAGAATCGTACGCTTTACCTTATACGTTAGCAGGGAGCCCTAATGAGACGTAGATGCTGAGATCGGAGCGCGGTCATGTAGGCATGATTGGGTAGAGCCTCCCCAGAAAATATTACGTTTAGAGGCGACAGGGGAAATGTTGGGCCCTAAATTATTCTGTTTAAAGTGTACGGTTTCGTGAATTTTCAAACGAGTTATAATTTTTGGGACTTAATTACGTCTGTGTTTGTCATTTAGTTATATACTTAGTTAGCTTATCAAATTATAAATATTATTTTAAGCTAGTGTAGTAATTTGAGTAGGTGCATTATACCATGTAATATCAAAGAGTCAACCAGATCATTATTGGACTAAGTTTTGCTTTTACTGTAGAGACATATAATTAAGCAGCTTAATTTTTTGGAGACAGTTTGGTCAAAGAAAGTCCCATATTTTGATTTGAGGTGAAGATATTGATCGTTGAAGTGATAATATTAGCTAACAAAAAAACCGCCTTCGAAACAGATGTTACGGTAACTAATTTACTTTCCATTTGTAAGCTTGTTTCTAATTTACTACAAATTTGCGTGTTAAATACCAAGCGTAGTTAAGTGGCGTGATTATAATCGCTCTGGTATAACGTAATAATAAATTTCAGCGAGGCGGAAATATAAATTTAAATAACAAACAATACAGTCTTTTAGACATATAAAACTAGTTGGATTTTTTTGCTGTTGCTTTAAACTCTCATTTTACTCGCCCTTAGGGATGATATTTTCAAAAACCCTGTCTGAAGACAGTGCCAATTTGATACCTTTTATGTTTAGAACATTAGAGACATAAACTACCAAAAATAATATCCTTGTGGTGTGTTGTGTTGATGACTCGAAGTTTCAACAAACATAAGTATAGATAGTTAAACAAAAATTATTTTATCATTCATTTTAGTATACATAGTTAACTATATCGCTGCTTATAAACTAAAGGGCCACAAATCAAAATTGTTCAAAATAACTTTTAATTAAAAAATGTAACTAAAACCACCTTTACTTTCATATTTTACGAAGACACCCATTAAAAACGGTCTCTATGTTATAATTTTACGCAACCGCCCTTTTGGCATTTTAATGCATCAACGGCCATCTTAAGAGCAACACGGCCATCTTTTTAGTTGCGCCCCTACCTAGGCGTGATCGCACGTCAGTTTTATGAAAAAGGGCCACATCGCGAAAACTTGCTTTTGTTGTGATTGAACTTTATATGCCACAAGGCCATATTTGCGAATGTGTCTGTTTCGCATATAAAAACAAGTAAGTACACAATTATTTTTAATGCAAAAATGCAACATTTCGGAATGTGTCCTTTTGACAATATAAATATACGTAATATTTTATATTTTTTATAATCTTAACAGTTGTTTTTTGTAAAACGTCTGTTTTAATCAAAGTATTGTTGTGTTTGCGATGTTTTATTTTAAGACAAAAGGCTTTGATATTGCTTTAATGATGCTAAAGGAATTCTTTGGTTTATGGCGTGTTATTTATATTTTGTTGCTAATAAATAATAATATACCTACTTTATTTGTTTATTATTTATTTATTTCAGTCTATCAGTTTTTATTGTTTGTTGATTTAAACTTTAAAGTTAAAATAATACACACAAATATACAACTCGTGCGAATTAACATGGCACCTGACTCGTAGGCGAGAGCGGTGCCACGCGCGCGGAAGCGGGAGGAGGGAGGTATTACAGATATCTATTCTTGTTACAAGTGTTTTAAACTTATGAGCTTAATATATTTTATGTACTTTTGGTCACCTTTGATAAATTATTAATTAATTATTTATTTTTATTTACAGAATGAGCAGTAGATCAACGAGAATTTTAAATATGGTCCTACCTAAAACTAATCCTACACAAAACGAAGAGTTAGAAAACCAAAATTCACCCAACAATTTACAGAGAGATGATCGTCATTTTTTATTTAACAACGAACCTACATTTCCTGTCTTACACGATGATTCGTTTGATATGAGTACCAATTCAATACCAGATAGTCAGATAGGCCTGGATCTCGACATTTCATTCGATTCCATAAGTGAAAAAGGCTCGAAGTTTTCTAACAGACCAATTAAAGTGATTGCAGAAAGTAGCTCAGATTCCAATGAAGATTCCATCTCCAGTTCTAATAGTGGTTATACAAGCACAGATGATGATTTTTCATCTGACGATAGCGTAATTGACCCTGATTATCAAAACAAATCTTCTGAGTCAGATTCCGACAACGATTTGGCAAGGGCAAATAAAATACTCTCTTGTTCACCTAAGTCTGGAACCTTATCGATAAAAGCACATTGCGAGCTCCAAGCTCGCAATGTGCTTTTATCGAGTTCAGGTAAGCAATAGTTTTCTGCTTTTGATTTCAAAAACCTATGTCATTAGAAATATTTTTACCATTATTTTTCCTTTTATTTCAGGTGATATTGAAATGGAAGCACATTGCTCTAAGAACCCACCATGCAGGATGACTAACCAAACTATGTTTGTAACTAGTCAATCACCCAGCGTCGATACTCTACTTCGAAGCGTCCACATTCAACCTCCTAGTATCGATACTCTACCTTCTAGTGTTGAAAATAATTTGCCTCCCAGAGTCTTTACTCAGCCAGCCAGTGTCGATTTTCAGACATCAATCCTAGGTGCGCAATCTCCTTGTGTTGATACTGATCAACACAAGTCCCGTAAAAGGAAAGCAAATCCGGAGTTATGGCAAAAAAAACCAAGCAAAACTTCTAAGGAATACTGGTAAAGCTTATTTATCGTTGTCGAAATCTAGGAAATCTGATGACGGCAAAAGATTGGGTCCTGTTTGTGGTGATAAGTGCAAACTTAAATGCTCTATAAAATTAACAAATGAAGAAAGGTTGTTAATTTTTGAAGAGTTTTGGGCAACAGGTGATTTGCTTATTCAAAGACAATTTGTCCACGAGCACATGACCAAAATCACTCCAAAATATGGATACACTGGTGACGGTAGTAATCGAAAAAATTTCAATCACGCATATTATTTGGACAAAAATGAGACCCTCCTTCGTGTAAGCAAAATTTTCTTTATGTGTACCCTAGCGGTTTCGGATAAATTTATAAGAATTGAACAGAAACAATTTTTTTTTAAGACTTCATACGATGACGCTGAGTTTAAGTCAGTGTCTACTGTGACCAAAAGACAAGCTAAATCTAACAGTGAAGTAACTACGACACAAAAAAATTATACGCACAAAAGCTAAAGGTTCCTGGAACCAAAAAGCAGGGTATTCTTAACCTTATAGAAAAAAATGTGATACCAAAATATTACGAAAGTTTTTATACTAATCTTTAATTTTATTTGTTACCTATTACCTATTTAATGCCTTTGGTGCAGACTGATTTTATGATACATAGCATAGTAATAATAATAGAAACTGCTCATTAGTAATTACTTAGAAAACCGCCTACTACCTATCAATTAAAGTGAAAATGTTGATATCTATCTAATAGCCAAAACGAATTTATCCTAATTATAATTCAAGCTGTGATTATTGTGTTACCTATAATAATAATAATTAGTGTTAATGTATGCCTATTGAGGTTTTAGAAGAATTTATTTGTTGATTACCATTTTTTTTTGCGAAAAATACCTACTATTTTGTTAATAAAACGTTAAATTTGTGATTTTTTGTTAATGGCAATGTGCGCATAGACCAGTATTTTTATGTTCTTTATTTTTATTTTTAGATTAACGTTTCATAACAAGGTTGCGTCATTTTTTTTTAATAAAACTCTCTATTTTTTCTACTTGTGGCCTTTTATTCAAAATATTAATTTAATTGTTAGGAATATTTTATAAACTAAAGGGACTTATGTGCTGCTAGTCGTCTGTATGTTATAGTTACTACCAGATTAAAATAATGAAGATAAGGGAATTAAAATACGCATCGAATGATGTATGAGACGAAAGTATTAAAAAATAGGGGGGCTAAAAAAGTTGAAAAAATCTTTTTTACATTTTCAATGTGCTTTACTGAAAAAAACTTAATTTTGATTTGTGGCTCTTTCGTTTTAAAGCAGCGATATAAACAACCATTCTTAAATTATGCCATATACTTTGCCATGAGTGATCACAATATTCTTGGTAGAATTTAATGGTTAAGCAGCAAGCCAGCCTAAAAAAACATAATTAACAGTTATAAAGTATTATAGTTTCGAATTTAAAAAGCAGCCAACAGTCTAAAAGGAATTTTAAAAGATAAATTGCTCCGTTTGCGAAGTCGTCGGTGATTATTTCGACGATCTCCTCAATCGGCAGTTTTGTCTTTGTGTGCTGTTTCCTGACCTTCTTCCTTTAACTCCACAGGTTTTTCTGTGAGGCAATAATTTTCTTCACTCACGAGGCTCGTCCAAGCGAAAAGAGAAAGATAAAAAAGGTGGTCTCAGCTCTTTTGTCGTACGATTGTGAGTGGAAGCTCGATTTGTTACATATATCTAATATATTATGTAGATATATACAACTTTTATTTTCTTAACCGCGAACAGTGCGACCCACTTTGCAGTTTGTTCTTTGTAACGTACCTCCGTTGACTATAAAAGAGAGCGTTTATATATTGTATGAGACTAAACACTCTGACTCTGAACTCACATCTCAGATAGGAATGTATAATTTCAAAGCGACAAAGCCCATTGTCGGGCGATTGTGAGCTTAAATCCTAGTCCGTTAATCTGAAGTGGGAACCTGCTCCTGCCACTTGGATATTTAGATTTTGTTAGTATGGTGAACGTTAGGAATAGCCTGTAAAGTGTTTGTGCAAGTTGTATTTCTGTTCAAAACATATTAAGGATCATTTTACCAATGCTTTTTAAGAAGAGTATAAAGTTTTAATTTCCACCCGGTAGATATTTTTCTCTTCAATCTTTCTTCTTTATTTTTATTTCATAATTCTGAAGTAAACATCCTTTTGTTTTAGTACGTCGTCGTCTTCGGAAAGATCAGTAACAGTCCGGTTAACAAACTCCGGTTAACTTCGTTTTCGTTGAATGTTCTGTCTATCGCATACAGGATTGAGAGTTTGATATTTTTGTGGAATAGTTAGAGCGTGTTGACAACATTAAAACAATAGGTTTAAGGTGCTCAGAAAAGATATCAAGCTATAGACACAATGCTCTGCCATTGAGAGGACGCTTAAAAAATAAATCAAAGACGAGCTATCGTTCTGCCAATGCTAAATTAAAAAAAATATAGGGGGTAGGACACGGTGGTATATCCGCCCAATTGAGCAGTCCTACTGGGGAAGTACCTCCGCCCTACAGAATACCGCGGCCATAATAACTTCGTGTTGTGTCACCAGCGGTGAGTAGGGTAGCCAGAGCTCACTGGAGAGTTGGTGCTGTCAGTGAGAAGACTAAAGGCTGGTCCTGCTTTGTCTTCTACACTGACGGCACAAAAACTCTGTGCTTACAGGGTCAGCAGCGCGAGAGTAGCTGGTGTTACACGTCCATAGGCACTTTTAATCATGTAACGGTTGCTTACCGTTTTCCATCAGGTGAGCAGACAAGCACACGGCTTGTCTGCCACCTTAGTGGTATAAAAAAAAGTCAAAAGTGCTGCGAACTTTATGGTTCATAATATTTTCTTTACCAATACATGACAAACAAGTACACGGCCTGCCTGTCGATTCCTCTAAGAACCCCCGAGAGTAAGGTGTCACCCGCGCTACTGTTTTAGTACTTTGTTAATGTGAGTCACCGGTTAAGTCAGCTCCTGTCGATTATAAGTTATTAATCAAAATAGATAGAAATATTAAACCTCTACCTGGATAGGTAGATACCTACATCTTCAGTTCGAGTATAAATTTCACATACATAAGGAATGAAAAGAAAGTTCCCATCAATCGAATCTTACCTACAATATGAGACTTCCCATTTAAATATGAATAAAAGGCGAGGGTGTTTTGCCCTTTGTAATAAATTATTTCTCATGTGTTTCTCTGCAGCTGCTCTGAGTACACAGACATGAAGCCATTTTTGAATGTCATTTAATATACACATGCGGCTCTAAGTAATGTTCAAATTACTCTTCATTGTATTGCATTAAAATTAATATTCAGTATGCTCTATTTTATTGTTGGAGACACTTTTTTTTAAATTAATTGGTGGGATAAGTATCATTACTGTAAAAAAAACCCACTAGTTTTGAGATAAAAAAGAGCTGTTAAAAGCTTTTGTGAAAGGTAAAGTTTCGATGATTTTAGTGAGTGAACTAGAAGCAAAACACTTTAGGGTACTGCAAATTTAACGATCAAACAACTTGACGTGACGCCATCTTTAGTATGAATCGCTCCTTAATTTTATTGGACAAAACATAGTCTTTGTCCCAGTGAACAAATCGCTCTGGGATCGTATTATTTTGTGCGTAGATTTATCGGCGCAGGCGGATCGAGGGCCCTTTTGTTGGGCTTTTCCATAAATCTTTCTGCTATTTAAACGGTTATTAGGACAGGAGCGATTGATGTCCACTGGATTTCCTTCGTGTGTTAGACAAGAATACGCTTTGCAAGGGTTTGTTTCGGTTTCATTTTGAGGCTGTGTTCGAGTTCTAATATATTATGTTACGATAAGAAAATTAGTAAATATAGGTCGTAGACATATTGTCTAAATGATTTTAAAAGGGGAAAGAAAAAGGAATGTAAGAATAATTCCTTGGTCATTTATACATAGACTAAATCACTTTAATGTGTCCATCCCTTTCAACTCTTTGGAATACACTATCACCACTTCAGCAGTGTAATTTTATACGAATTAAATATAATATATCGAATTTTATTTAGATGAGAAAACACACTTTGTGTAAAGTACAAGCTTACACCATACTATGCCGAGGCCATGTTCTTTCATGGACCTCGGCGCACGCCACCACCTGGTTCCAGTCTCACAGTGGGAGGCACTCTCATCGGCATCACGATATTTCATCTGGGGCTCGTGCTCGACGGCCGGTGGGACTTCGGGAAGCACTTCCGAAGTCTGGGCCCCAAATTGATGGCCACAGCCAACGCTCTGGCGCGGCTACTGCCTAACCTGAGGGGCCCGGAGGACTCCTGCAGGAGACTCTACGCGGGTGTCGTGCGGTCCATGGCCCTGTACGGGTGTCCCGTGTGGGCGGACACCCTGAATGATCGGCACATGCCCCTGCTGCAGCGTCCGCAGCGGAAGTTGGCGTGCCGCATCATAAGGGGGTACCGCACGATATCCTTCAACGCGGCGAGTCTCCTCGCCGGATCGCCACCATGGATCCTGGAAGCGAGATGCCTTTCGCCGCTATACCGGTTCCGAAAGGCGGCGCGGGAGCGGGGTCACGATCCCGAGCCCGAAGAAATTCGGGCCGTGAGATCCCGGCTCCACAGGAAAATGGTGGCGGATTGGGAGATACGACTTGGGCGACCAGGCGCAGGGCACGCCGTAGTAGCGGCGGTAAGACCCATCATGCGGGAGTGGCTAGAGAGGCCACACGGCAGCCTCTCGTACCGTCTGACCCAGATGATCACCGAGCACGGATGCTTCGGAAAGTATCTGCGTCGGATGCAGAAAGAGTCAACGTCCGAGTGCCATCACTGCGACGCGAGCGAGGACTCAGGTCCACACACGCTCACCGAGTGTCCGGCGTGGGAGACGCCGAGGCGGGAGCTTGTGGCGGCCCTGGGAGTGAGGGTTCTCACGCTCTCCCTCCACCTTGCTCGCGGCGATGGTACGCTGCGCGGATGCGTGGGCGGCCGGCGCCTCCTTCTGCGAGCAAGTAATGCTCGTAAAGGAGGAGGCGGGGCGGGAGCGGCAGCGGGAGCGACGAAGGATCGCAAGACAAGCTGCCCGCGTACGAAGAAAACAAACTATGCCATTGTTAACATTTAATGCTTACGCTGACACCAGCAGCGAGATGTGTTACAATCATGTATTTTATTCAGTTACATTAAAGACCTTGAATCAGTAACATCGCGATAAGAATCTTATTATTTACGCACCAATGACGTAGGTAGTCACTATCAATTATTTAGGTGGTGTATGGCAACAAACCAAATTTAATTTTCGTCCGGCTCGAAGGTCCAGAATAGTATCTGGTAACAAACCATGCAGGTAATCTGACCGGCCGAAATTCTCCCTCATCCTAGTGATACAAACTATTTGTATCATAGAGAGAGCATTACTTATGCTAATCTCAACAGAATCAAAATGAACATGCACTGTAAAGTACACAACATATATATTGAAAACACACTTAAACAGGTTCACGTAACTAAGAGTTCTGATAAAACTTATATAGTTAGAACAGCGCAGTTTTTTGTAACATACAGATTTGTTTCCTCTATATCTCTCTCTCTCTGTATATTTATATGAGTCCATAAAAATCCTCGGACGTTTGTAATTTTTTTACTTCCCAGTGCAACGGGCTTTGGAGCAAGTTATGCTTGGAGTTTGTTTTAAGGATAAAATTCAAAATGTTGTCATTCACATGGACTCATTATCATCATCATAATATGAGGTTGATCACATGGACTGACTACCTAAAAAAGGTAGCTGGTATATACAGGTTGCGGAAGTTGGAGGATCGGATGCTATGACGCACGTTGGAAAAGGTCTATATCATTTCCAGCAATGAACTACGAGATATGAAAAAAGGAAATACATTTATACAATGATAGTCATAAATGCATGAGGTTTATGATTTAATTTCCTGAAAGCACGCATTCCATTTGTCTGCAAGACTCAGTGGAATGTGATAGACAAAGATACTAATTATTTGAATGATAGCATGTTAAGTTTGCCGATTACACCTACTTTCTTCCTCTGTAGAACCACGCATAGCCTCCGGAACTGAGGTGTTATAGGAGTGCAAACAATTCTGACATGAATGTTCCTTCTCTCTCTCACCTTTGTACTGTCAAACGATAAAGAATTATACGTAAAATTTGGACCTTTAAAACTCTTTTTAAAAGACATTTTCACTAGTTTTACTTCTATAGATATTACAAATTTATTCTGGCCGGAAATACTTTTACTATATCTATGAAACTTAATTATTAATAAAATACACTTAATTTTGGGATATTCATGAAAATAGGATTTGCTCTCTTCTATGCACGTTTTAATTGATCCTAATAAATGTTTACACCTACAATTTTGTTAAACAAACATAAATTTATTTAAATATAAATAATAACATTGGATCGGTTTAAACAAAAATCTATGATCCCCTACTGGTTACCTTCCTAATAAGACCAACTCCAATCGTTTTAATCGGTCCCTACGGCCAAATGAACCATTTATTGATTAAAACGTTGACTAAAGTTGCACAAAACGTAAATGATCCTCATATAATTCATGTTCTTGTAATGGTATCATTGTTGAAGAACTTAAGGCTTTTTATATGTTGACAGGATGTTTGTAATATAAATTAAATATTGTTCTGAGTAAAATGGTAGGTGCTAAGTCCCTAGTCCTTGAAGAGACATCCGATATGTTATGACAGATTTTACACATCTCTGGAGTTTCACTCTGTAATATTTACGAGTACGTTGACAAGGTGATAATTTTACTTAGCTCGGTTATGTATTATTTAGTAGTCTTGCGGATATTATGAGGTTTCATATTATGAAACTGTATTGTATTTTTTGTCACTTTTTCATAAGAAATAAGAACATGAACGAACTCTTGGTGGTGGCAAAAGTCAGCTAATGGGACTTTCGACCACACAACTGCTCTACTAGTTGCATATATTGCATTGGGTGATTTACCCAAGAATCGCGACTAATACACTATCTGCTTTTACTTTTTATAAATATTAAATACAATAAAAATAAAATAACTATTATACAACTTATAGCTAAGAACAATTAAAATGCGTCGTAGAATTCCTCCGCATCGCATGCCTCTTGTGGCAGCGTTCCCAGAAGACTGGCAGCATTGCCACGTTGTATGGCAATGCTTATTCTCTGACCTAAAAAGAGGCCAGCCTTCTGGTCACGAGAAGCGTCGACCATACGCTTCGCAATCTCACGGAAGAGGTTGCGAGCGCTCGGACCCCATGACCCCAAAGTCTCGACTCCAAACGGCACAAATTCATAATCTCCGATGAGATTGGAGTATTTGCGCCGCTTGAGAGCCTCTGCAGAAGCAGCAGCAGCTCCAGCACAGCCAGCCGTGCTAGTTATATGGGTAGGAGCCATGGTATCAACGCATGTGGCGTCCCACACCAGAGTCCTACCCATCTTCCATGGCATTAACGACATGCCAACCGGTCTCTTGCCATCGTCACGCGCCAAACCGTTTGGTTCTAGTACAGCTGGTACACCGGCGGTGACAAGAGCACGGCGGATTATGTCATTGAGGCTGGCGTGCCGTGGAATTCGCCCTGCGCTCCTGCAGCACGACAGACCATGGTGTCCGAGTCTGTCAACGGCTTCTCCACAGCGGCATTGATGCGGAGAAACACACGGCGCGCCTAAACGGAGACAAGTTGCGATGCGGAAGGTAGTGTCATCTAACATAGTCCCTACGTTAGATGACGGAAGAGCTTGTAGCCAAAGACCCGATTCCCACACTCCAACCGCCAGTAAACGGGCACGCTCAGCAGCATTGGAACATGTATTTAGTAATTTTTTTCCAACTAAGCTGCAGAGCGGCCCGTCCCACTGACGCTGTGAGAAGAGGTTCCTTGGGAGATCGGTGTTTGGACATGCAATTTTCCAAGCGTTCACTGCATCAGTCTTACACAATACTTCAGAATTAACTAGTGTAGGTGCAAGGATTTTCCTAGTTAATTCTTCGGTACAGTGGACTGAAGACAGGAACGCTGGTAAGCTGACATCTGAAATTTTGCGAATACCGAGCCCACCCAAGCGAATCGGTAGAGTCGCTTGTAGTAAAGCTCGGTCATCCAAGGCCACATTTAAAATTTTGGTGAGGGTATTTTCTATAATTTCGTCCATTTTTTTCAAAATCGTTAAATGTTTAAAAAATGGCGTTGATCGTAGGGCATGGGTGAATTTTGGAACGAATAGGCAATACCGAAGAATAGTGAAAGCCGAGTGTATATTAATTTTGAGTAGGCGATCCGAAATGTCACTAAAATTTTGAATTTTTTCCTCTATAAATGGGGTATAGGCATCTTCTAGGATTGGGGACCCGAGGAGACGTAAAGAGTCTTTTTCTAAAATTTTGATGGTGGGAGCTATGGAATTGAATTTAGAGATAGTAGAAATTTTGTCCGAAACGTCGTTTAAAAAAATCTCGCATTTGCTGTCATTTAGTTCTAAACCAATTAATCTAAATTCATTTTTAATAAATGCCAAATCTTGTAAAACTGTCTCCACATCTCCCCCTAGAGTCCCATCGTCTAGGTACCATACATTAAATTTAGAATTTAACCGCCGAATAATGGGCTGAATAGCTAAACTGAAAATTACCGGTCCAAGAGGGTCTCCTTGTTGACATCCAACAGCTGATTTCAAAAGGTTGTCCTTGTATAATAATTTGGAGGGGTATCTGTAACATTGCCAAAGAAAATTATAAATTTTGGGTGTTTCTAATTTAGCTTGGTTCAACAAGGTGTCTCTGTTCACCGAGTTGAAAGCATTCTTCACATCGACCTTGAGAATGACCTCACCTTTACTGGAGCCAAGGTAGGTTGATAAAGCATGTATGGCAGCCTCACAGCCCCCCTTTGAACCAAAACCAATTTGGAGGGGCTGGAACTTCAAAGATAACTCGGTTTTGTAATATTTACAACAGAGTTTGGCTGCCATACGTCGGTACGTACATCCCACGGCAATAGGACGAATGCCACCATCTGTCTTGCGTAGGGCACACAAATTAGCCCCATACAAAATGTCTGTGATGGCATCATCCACACTACCGGAGAGCATCAAATTCATGAGAGCCGTTAGCTCCTTCAGAAGTGCCTCACCAGCCTCCCCGGTGCTTGGCCCTAAAAGATCTTTTAAATGTTGTGGGGTTAATGCGTCAAGACCTCCGGCAGAGCCACTTCGAAAGGAGACAACGGCTGCCAACACTTCCTTGGCCGTTACGCACAGGCAATCAGGGTCGGGGACAGGTGCCTCAGGAAAGGAAAGGCCACCCGCAGGCGCTGGATGCTTGCTCCGCAGACCAGTAAGGGTCTCAGGAGAGCAGGGCGCCACTACATCGCTACTAAAAAGCAATCTCGATGCCCCACTTATGTCACCATCCCTCAATTTTGATTCAACCAAGTTAAAAATATTGCTTTTCCAAAACGAAGAGTATGTTGGGTTTATATTTTCCGTTATGACGCTACAATTATTTTTAATTTGAGACGTCAATGAATTTGTTGTTGTTCGGTGGGCTGTCCGGTCTGTCCTGTCTGTTCTAATATGTAAAATTTTGTATGGGAAGGTGAGCAGTTGCTCCCAAGCCGTTTTACTATTTTCTCGAAGTACAAGACCTATGCAGTTTGACAAACTTTTCGCAACAATTGGTCTTGCACCGCGAGGAATTCTCTTTAGGATCGAAACAGAGTTTTTTAAGTGAGATAGTCTTTGCCAAAAGGGAATTTCAATAATGTTTTCAGAAACTGTACTTGTAGAGGGTTGAATAACCAGAGGGGGGTTCGGAGATACATGTCGGGGTTTGTGTACTTTTCCGATATGTATCTTCAAACCTCGCTCACTCTTAAAAATACGGGCTTGGGAGCAGTGAGGGCATCGTATCACATTCAATAGCGAAACAGTAGGTTGACTTACCTCCACATCACTATCGTGCAATATAAAAATGCTATGAAAATGGAGCACTTAAAATTCTTAAAACTAACACATAGTTCCTTAAACACTATATATACAAAAAAAACACTTTATAAATTAACTGTCACAATAAAATAGTACTGAGAAATTGACTGAGAATGTTTTTTGTGGCAGCTGGTTGCCAAGGAGCCCGTTGCCTTGGGAGCGGCGTCCGTGGCGTCCCGTCACAGAAACCAGCACCTTACTTCTCCTTGCCCTCTAAAATCCAACCACACGTCCTGATCGACCACCTGAATCTCGTGGAGGGTGGACACACGGCAACAAATTTACTGGCGTGGCTCACGTGGCTCTGGTGAAATTTCTTGAAAAACTTGACATTGGCGTCTCGCCATTAATAATTTTATGAACATTTACAATTTACTTGATATTGGCAAAATTACAGCGCTTTGCTGAAGAGACCATTAATAAAATCGAGGTCTTAAAATAAAAAACTGCAATATAATCATAAATAAATATTCGGACGTAGCGTCCATGTTGACGTTTCAAATAAACTTTTAATAAACTTTTTATTAAATCACCAATTATAAAAACGAAGAAGACTGGGAGAAGAGAGCGTTGGAGTAGGTGGATCTCTTACTAATGAATCGCTGCTCTATTTAATTTACTATAATTTTTTATTCTGCGATAAACTTGACTTTTGTGTATTAAAAACGTAATACCAAATTAGAATGCCGATAATACTCATTGGGGACAGCAGGCACGGCGATTATTTACTTAAAGGAAGGCACAACTCAAATACACTTTACCGTTAATTTATGTCCAGTCATCGTTATGTTTTATAGGTACGTATTCTGTTCCGGGATTTTAGCTGTTGCTGCGTTTAACACAATTCTGCTTATTCGAATAATTATTGCTGACTTCTCTTAGGAAAATCAATTTAATTTTTTTATAAGTACTCTCATCATATGCCTCGACATCTATTATAGAATAAGATTAAGTTATTATGTTGTCTAACGTATGAGAAGTGACTGGTGCAATATGGTCAAAAAAAGATGCACGGAGAAGTTGACGTGTTTTGGCTGACAGATACATTTTTAACAAGACTTTTTTCAAAAGAATTAACAAAACACGATAAAGAACAAGTACCTGAGTATTTTTTAACAAAATCTGTCCTGCTGAGAGCACTCTGCTGTAATAAATTCACTCACAATTTATCTTTTTGTGGATTGCTTTGCTTGTAATAGCGGCCGGGGCGTGGGAAATTCGGCAAAAAGCCCACTGCGTTCTCTCTACTTTGCTGAACAGACCCATTACACAAAACATTATTCCAAATTACATTGGGCGCGTTACGATAATGTTTTTGTTCATTTGATAAGAGACGAAATGTTGTTTTTCAATTATTATAAAACAAAATTATTCGAAGCGTTGCTGTTGTAGTTTTTATTGGTCAACAACAACCATTTTAATAGACATTCTGTTTCAATTTTCTTTACTTTCGTTGTACTATGACTTGTAATACAGAAAGTATAGTGATACTAAGATATATTGTTAGAATATAGGTACCTCGAATGTTTCTTTTTATTGCACTAAATTCTTTTCGGGATCTGTTTCGTTATAAATAGTGTCTGCTATTAAATTTTTTATATCCTTACAACCTGTTACTATACGAGGCCGTCGAGCAAAACATTTGGGTAAATTTATGGACTGCATCGCGAACCTACGAGGGGCCTATAATGCGGTATATTAAGTATTCTTGGGATTGCGGGTTTGTTTGTGTAATAAAAAATAAAAATATATAGATTTTGATCACAGTTAACACCTAAACGATAAACTTAGCTGAGATAGTATGTAAGTTGTATATTTTGAAGCTAAAAACATATACCTCCTTATTTGTTTTAGTACGTTAGGACTTAGGATGAATTTGTTCTTAGCTCTTTATTCTAGTGCAGAATTTACATTTCATTTATAAAGTACTTACTTAACTTATTGAAATATAGGTGGTTCAAAATTTTTGGAAAGGAACCAGGTATTTGAAAGTGGAGCAGTCAGTGCTATTACGCTAATTAAGAGAAGTTTATGTCCAGTGGTGGACTGAAAGACTAACGATTAGTAACAGCATCATTAAGATCAACAATTGCAATTGGGTAGGTAGGAACATGACTATCAAATGAAATAAGTTTCTTTGGCGATTCTATGGAAAGTTTTATGTATTAATGAAATACTACATCACACTTCATTATTGTTAAATCATTTACTATTATAGATTGATTAATGCCATGTGGGTGATTTGGCGGGGCGTGAAAAGGATCTGTCGGGGTCGTCACAGGCATGGGACTGCATCTGGAATGGTAACCGTAGTGGTTACCATTCCAGATGCAGTTTTTTGGACTTTACCTTAGCTTACCGTCATCCTTAGTGCAGTGATAATGATGAATCAAACGTGCGTGCGTTTATTGTTTGTTGTCTCTCGTACTTAGAGATGACTCGCCAGTTCGGTAATGGTCTTTATAAAACGATTTAATAAAATTGTAAAATTGTAAGAACCCAGTTCCGACGATTCGCTCCCGTAGGAATTTAATGACATACAGCGAGTACCTAGGGTATGAACGCTGTATAATAGTCAGTTTCATTGACTAGAATGATATATATAAGTGGTATTTTAGCGAGAATGTGAAAAGATCACTCCTAACCAGTTTGGTGTAGGTTCGTGACAAAAAATAAATTATTGATTAGATTGACAAGAACTAAAATTATTATTAGATTATCGTCACTGCAACTAACAGTATATTTACGGAACGTCTACGGAAGTATCTATTAATATAGTATTATGCTTCTCTGCACTTCCGCCGTTACTTGAGTTTTACGGCTTTCACGTTGACTAGGTATGATAGAAATGGATCTTAAAGCTTAATAATAAAATTCAATTTGTGAAACTACTCAAGAGTTAGGCACTAACAATAAACCGTTGCAAATTAATGAATGGATAAATTATAGCAAATTGCAGACAAGCCTTTCTAAAACAAGAAAGTAACGTTTTGCAATAACGGTAATATATAGCATTGCAAAAGATGCAAAGATTTACGCAACTCGTGTAAAAACAAAAAATAAACTATAACAACTAAGTGTACTACGCAAAATTTTACGCGCAAAACGTATTGCCAAGTCTAGCTCACGAACAATATGATGCGCGGCTTATTGTTTGTTTGACGATTGATCGTGTGTGGACAGAGAACATTGCTTGGTGTTCATACGTGGTGCTACGTTGTGCGGGCATCATTATTACGCAATGCTACAATGACAAAAAAGTATCTCAGTATATATATCCACATTACATAGTACATTATAGGAGGTAGGACACGACGGTATTCCCGTCCGAATTGAGCAGCCCGACTGGGGAAGTACCTCCACCCTACGGAATACCACGGCTATAATAACCTCGTGTTTTGTTCCCGGTGTGTAGGGTAGCCAGAGCTCACTGGAGAGTTTTAGTGCTGTCAGTGAGAAGACCAAAGGCATGTCCTGATTTTGTGTTCTGCACTGGAGGCACAAAATCTCTGTTCTTACAGGGTCGGCAGCACGGATGTGACTCCACTGGTGTTACACACGTTCGTAGGTTACGGTAACCACTTTCCATCAGGTTGGACGTGTGCTTGTCAGTCACCTAAGTTGTATAAAAAAAACATAGGTAAATATCTCTAGAATGTCTAAAATATGTGTAGATAGAATATATTAGAATTATACTGGGACACTTTACTTTTGTATCTTCTAAATTTTTATATAATACTAAATTTTCACTGGGCGAACCAGTGTATTATTTTAAATACATTTATTCCACCCAAAACACAATAAATGACTGTGACAAGTAAATTGATTTATACGCGGCCGTAGTCGACTCACTGTGTGCCGATAAGCCATTTATAATTTTGTGAGTCACAGATAGGCATTTCAATAAGATTTCTCTGTACAAATAAAGACGTTCAGCTGAGACTAATGGGGCGTTAATAATTCGCACGAGTCTATTCAATGGAGGCTTTCGAGATTTATCACTACAGGATTCTGGCAAGATGCCTCCTGGCACGAGCTGATTATGCATTTTTTAAACGCCTTACATCAAACACAATTACTTTTTAAATGATTTAGCTCTTCGAGGGACTACCTGCATATGTGATCGAATTTATAAAAGGAATTCAAAATAAATAACAAGTTACAGTCAAATAATAAATTTGCATGGCCATAAATTATGGCATTTAACTCAGCATAAATAATGGCATTTATGTGGGTAATTACTGTAATTAGAAATATCAGTTTAGTCAACATTCTTTTCTCGAATAAATATCAAGCATCAAAATATAGCTATAAAAAGTACAATACACTAACCAAAGAAACCGCAATGATATATTTTCGGTTTGACATTATTTAGACATTAAAATATTGCGGCACTCATTGACTAGTAGACGAAACACCACCTTAATTAAAGTGTTTGAAGATTAAAGCTCTTAGAAGCTTTTTGTTTTGACACTTCATAATTATTCACTAATTTTAATCCGATTTCAATCAAGATTTTCTGATTTAAAATATTTATTAGCCAGGTTCGTGAAACACGATAAAAGATTAATAACTTATTGATGAACTCGTAAAATTCTGTTTAATCTTCGAAATAAAATAAAGTACGTAGTAGTAATTTTATACTTTTTTAAAAAGGTTAGTCAAGTGTTAGTTTTCAAGTTCCCTATAATCGATAGTGGTTTCTTTTCTTCTTTTTTTTTCTTTTTTGAATTTAATTCATTTGTTTAAATATAATATAGGTACTTAATTTATATTAGAGTAATATCTAACCTAAAACGAAATGGTTTTATGATGAAGGTACTCTCCAAATTTCCATCCTACTACATGTGTATCTAAGTGTATTATAACTTTGTAATATTTTTAACAAAGAAATCAATATTATAATGACTGGGTAGATATTATGATATAGCAATAGATGCTGCGGTTGAGACGCATGATTTCGTAAAGCTCATGCATTGTTTTATCTCAATCGGGAACTCATAAGAACACTACAGGTAAATTAACAATGCAATTTTAGTGATATAAGTTGTAATTGCATTCTTTTTTAGATACACGATGTCACCAGTGCTGGGTTAGGTTGTGAATTGTGATTATGACTACCACCTCAAATAAGATTTTTTGGCCGTTTAAAGAGGCTGCAAACGTGTCCAATGTCAATGGCTGATTTCTTATAGATAATTTTTTTCGCCAAGTTGACTTGTACTTTAGAGTTTATAACATATCTGTACACAATAGTTTCTATTTTGGTTTATTGCAATCTATTCAGTTCATCACTTTCCTTGAACATATCGACGTATTTCGCAATTTGCGAGTGCATTATAGCGTCAAAGTGAAATTCCGATGTTTTTGACGTACACGATTTTGTGTTTTGATTATTTCGTGACCATAGTCAACAAGCATCATAATTATATTATAAAACAACCAACCAATAAATCAACGTTGGTATGGGAGGCCAAGTATTCTTCATGTACAAATAAGGATCAGCTCGAGATCATCTTAAGGAAAGGTCAGGTCGAGGGTACAACCGACATGCATGGGAGTAGAAAAAACATTTTTTTTTACCATGGCCACTATTGGACTACTTACTATTGGAAGAATGTTGTCTTTTCATTGGTAGGTAACTCAATGTAAAATAAGTGTGACTGTATGTATGTAGGTATGAGAACTATTAACGTTAAGCTTCAATACGATAAATTTTGCGGTAGCCTAGTGGTATGGGTAATGGACTGCTGATCCCAGGTTTTACCATGGCACACACCAATGACTTTTCGATGCTTTTCGTAGTTATGTGTGTATTTATCGCAGGTTTATAAGTGCCCGGTTAATGGCAATAGGCTCGCCACCTATTACATTGGAACCTAAACATAAACTGGCGAAATGTGGGTGCTAGCACCTCTGCCTACCCCTTCGGGGATATAGGCGTGAGCTTATGTTTTTTATGTTTTTCGAGATTAGACTTTAATCTGATGTAAATAGTAACTTTATGGCGTGCACTGTATTCTTGAAAGCTCTCTATTCTTTTAGGATCGGCAGGACGAGTGTAACTTCCCTGGTGTTGCACATATCTATAGACCATGGTAACTACTTTCCATGCAGTGGGTAGTGTGCGTTTCTGCTACTTGAGTGGTATAAAAAAGGCAAAAGTGCTGGCGCGATTTTTAGTAACAAATTCTGGTCGCCGCAATCTACATCCACAGTACATCCTCCAGCCATTAATATACTTATTTATTTTAACTCATGAGGTTGTTCCGTTTTTGCATACACTGTGACCCAAAACATGTAAGTAACTCTTCTAATATACGTATCTACCTGTACAAGCACATAAACTTCGGTATCGCAGTAACAAAAGTTTGCTTTTGCCAGAACAGGGTCGTAACATAAAATTTTACAACAAGTTTAGACGTTATGTTATTATAGCTTTTTGATATCTTGCCATATCTAATAATGGGTTTATTACTCGTAATTTGAACATTTTGCCACTTGTTTTATTCGAGCCACTGATTTTATTATTAATTTGGTTTTGGTTTTTATTGTGTTGGCGCTTAAACTAATTTCAATACATGCACCTTTTGAACATTTGGTATTACTGGAAATGCTCCAAACTGAGGCATAATGTCGCTTCCACTGGTAACTATGCCTATGTTCATCATTGAACTAAAATAGGCTAGATAGTTGATAGATACTCGGATTATTAATTTAAAGCTTTGAGTGAATGTTCTGCTTATTAAACTGGTTCGATAAACAAACAAGTTGAAAATATCTATTTAAATACTAAGTTGAACACGCTTTTATGTATTGAAATTTTGTTAAGAACAAAGTAACTCAACCAATAAAACTAATAAAAAAGCTATAATTCACTTGTGAATATAGCAAGGAAAATGTCATAGCTTGATTATAGGTGTCATTATGTGTCTAATTGCGGTGAAATTAGAGTCACTTTATGAGCAATGTGTGTTGAAAATAATATTATACATAATAAATAAACACAACGTATCTATTGTGTTTATTTGCAATGTATTCAAATTGGAAGACACTTTACATTAGAATTTGAATATTATCCTACATAAGCCGCAATACTACAATCTGTAAACATGCATGTACCCGTAATTGGTACGTGTAGGTACCCAATTCTGTATAGGGTCAGCATGCCACGCGCGACGTATTGAAATCACTATTTGGCTTCATTTGGTTGAGAAAATTACTCTTAACAGCAAAATATAATATTACAATTTTATTATTTCTTTTGTATTTACTGGAAAGAATACATAAAATCAATGACTATTGTATTCTAGCAGTAATTATCTCTATCGTTATCTTAATATAAAGAATAAAATACAACAAAGGCACACATCCATACAATAGTTAATTCACTACATATATTTATAGAACCTAGAGTTCTTGATGGGTATCTTTATTGTTTGCTGTTCTTCGCTAAAACTAATTTGTACCCTGTCGTTCGTGGCACATTTTAGTAATATAATGACGTCATTATACAGGTCGTGCGCGGTTCTCGTTTACAATGAATAAAATAATATTCAACAGCTATCAGTGTAGGCTGGTCACAATTTAATTTTAAAGTTTGTGAGTAAGTATCGCCGAAGGGGAGGGTGCGTCGATTTGCATATTTGTGCGTTTAAGCTGGGGCTCCTCTGGGGCTCTGTGAGTGATTGAATTATTAACTGACTGGCGGGGGGCCCACCGGTACCTTGTCCAGACGTGAGTTGTATGCGGGACGTGGATTTGCGTTGCCACTCATAATTGTTATAATTACCCACCCGCTGTCTCGTTTCGATAATCGCCGCACGTTTGCTGTAATAATCCCCTGGAAGCGTCTCTTTAGAATATTGATAGCATTCGATTGTCATTTATTGTATTTGTTATTGCTTATTGTATGTTCGTTAAAATGGTTAATATACCACCTGGAATACGTTAACCACCATTCATGTTTTCCACCATCTGTATATTTATAGTTTATAACAATATCAAACTTTGATTTAGTTAGGTACTATTATCTATACTGTACCTGTGCGACACAATATTATTAAGTTTACCCTTTTATTGTACATAATAATGTATAATAAAAGTATGGAAGTGTAAGTTTGTTCGCATGGGACTGTCCTTGAACATCAAGTAATTCTTCTACAATGTTAAAATTAAGGAAAATTGTATATTTACCTACAGATGCTCACATGGGTCTGGGAGCTTTAATAAACTTTTTTAGAGAGCAAGCCAATTTAATTTTCAACATAGCCTACCAGCACTGGCAGACGAACGAGGCTTCTCTATTGGGGTTGGGGAATTAGAATTCAGTTGCTCCCGTAAAAGCAACAAATTGAAATTATAAGGAGGAGGAGTGAATCCCAAATGGCCGAAACTACAAAGGGCTGTTTTTCAATGCAATTGGGGGTGCTTGGGTGAAGAAGGAGATATATTTGGTAGTAAAAATAGTGGGGCCGGACTTGCGACTTATAAAAATAAGAAAAAGTCTTTGTCCTACACTGAAATACAATTTCGCTCTGTTGAGCACTCCTTATTTTTATGATGCCAGTTCAACCTTGTATGCGGAGTTGGATGTCCCACGGTACCACCTTCTGTTTGCCGAGATTCGCATTTGCTGCAGCATCCGTCGGGCTTTCGACCTCTGAAAACAGACCATTTATCTGAAAATACAATATTATAGGTATTACACTCGATTCATATCAAAATGTTAAAGTTTTGTTTTAAACAAGAAAACATATATTGTAAGACCTTTAATATTAAAACATGGATGGTAATAAAATAAAATTGAAGCATCATACACAAGCACCCAATTATTGCCAAATATTTAAAAACAACATGCTCCGGTACACGCTTTTTAATTTTTTGTCTATTTATTAAAGCGTTTGCCCATTATACGATCCGATATCGGCGTTGACTCCGATATCCAACATTCGATAGCCGACAGGAAGTAAAATGTATGAAATATGTATCTGTCTTTCACATTATCCGGCCCGATGTCGGGTATTGGAGCTGACACCGCTGTGTTCAACCGATATCGGATATCAATGTCAATTACCATCCAGCAATATAAAAATAAAAAACAAATGTCATGTCTTATTCAATGGTAGAGATTTCTAAGGAGTCTGTGGTTGATCATAAGGTTTTTGGTTTAGGTTAGGTTTCGAGTTTGTGTGTAAGTGGACGTATCCTTGAAGTATCGGACCGATTTTATCGGATATATTATGTAAAAACAGCACATGATGTCGGTTATCGGACCTATCGGCATTATTGCTATATGAAAAGTGAAAAATGAAAAATATTTATTGCATAACAGAATAACTATAGTCATTTTGGGTAACTCTGACCAAGTTTTGTGTAATAAGTATGTTATGATCTAATGAGAAACATTCTGCAGAAAACCCACTTAACTTAACCTTGATCTATCTGTGGTTTCCTCACTAGGTAAGCCAGTATCGAGGAAACCTATTTAAATATATAATTGCTTTATCACTATTAATTATATTTCGTCGCTTCATTCTTCAGATATAGATATATTACTAGGTAGTCCTTTTAACTTACTGGCAACATCGCACGTTCTTTAGAGATTCTCGATTATCAAAAAACGATTCGATTTTATTCATCGAATGGCAACCCTACTACTCTAGGTCTATCACTCGTCATTCTTTTATCGTGCGGCAACAGGCACACACGCTTCTCCAAAATGCCGAAACGTAGTGCATTGGAGAAATTACAACGTTATAAACGCAAAATTAGGAAAATAGAAGAACAGGAGAATAGACGACGTCGAATAAGACAACCATTGGATTCATCTGAGGACGAAAATGTTGAAGGTAAGCTGGCGACTTAAAATATTATATCGAGATTTACTGCGAGTCAATTACGATAACATGGATAACTGCGAGTTATCTGCGAAAGTACAACATGAAGTGAACTCAATCGGGATTGACTGCGAGTCAATTGCGATAACGTGGATAACTACGTGTTACCTACGAACATACAATATGAAGTGTACTCAATCGGGATTGACTGCGAGTCAATTGCGATAACGTGGCTAACTGCGAGTTACCTGCGAACATACAACATGTAGTGTACATACCTACTCAATCGGGATCGACCGTGAGTCTATTCCGAGATCGGGGGTAACTGCGAGTTACCCACGAAATAATGATAATTGTCATTGTTACATACTTTGTCATAATAATGAGCCATTAATGCTGGTGAAACATTTAAATTATAGTTTCGAAATACCCACAAAAATAATTTTATTATATTTTATAATTCAAATTATGCTCATAGCCGCTTTCCTTTCTAGGAATGATTCGTGCCGAACCAGATACAGATATATTCGATGGATCACCAGCACCATCAACGACTGTGCTCGATAACCAACCAGATGAGGTATTTACTCAGACGCCCTTAGCGGAACCGCTACTGTTAGGCACCACGGCTTCAGAGCACGTAGAACCATTGGAAAACGTACAAATTACGAACGTTCCTACCACGGAACCCCCACCGGAACCAGAACTAGACCCTGATCTGCTCATGGCTCTTGGCGCATCTACTTCGGACACGCCGGACTTTGGTGAACGTATTCACGATAGCCTAGCTAGTTTATGGACCCCACTTTTGAAAAAAGGATTACCAAGGATTGATAAAGATAATCTTACTAAGGAGTACATCATTCCAGTGAACTGTACTCTCTTACAAGCGCCTAAACTGAATGCGGAGATGTCAGCTGCCGTCTCAGAGACTGTTAGAGGCCGCGACAAAAAACTCGCTAGCTTCCAACAAACACTCGGCGCAGGTACGACTGCAATAAACAGAGGTATGGACTCTTTGCTGAAATCCGATAATAAGACTCAAGCGCTGAAGTACTTGAGTGACGGTTGTCGTTTATTGTCTGATTTACACAACTCATTTACAAAAGATAGAGTTAAACTCATTATACCAAGCATAGAGAAAAACATTCTCCATGCCGTTCAGGATATTGAACGAGACGACACCCTATTTGGTATTTCCTTGGGCGAAAAAATAAAAGCTTGTAAAGCTATACAGAGGCAAGGCTTTCAAATACGAAAAGCAACCACTCAAAAACCCCAGCCTTCCACCAGCCGCCCCGCACACCAGGGAAACTGGACGGGACTTCCTCCTTACCTGCCGAACAGGGGGGGGCGAGGAGGTCAGAGGAGGCCAACGTCAACGGTGACTCGCCGAACGTATCCAGCTCCAATAACTCAAAGGCCCTCGAGGAGCTCCAACCAGTCCAAGAACCCTGTCAACACACAGCAATAGTACAGGTACATGCTGGCAAGCTAACTTATTTTTATAATGTTTGACAGAATATAACTAATAATAGTGTCGTTTTGTCATGGATTAGACAAGGTTATACAATTCCTTTTCGGGATCAAGTATCCCAAGCGATAGTGCCATGCTCGAAATTAAATGACGAAGACATTCACGAAATGTCCACTGCTATCAAAAGTCTTGTACAGTTAGGAGCGGTAAAACCTTGTACTCCAAGTAATGACCAATTTATATCCAAGATATTTTTAGCTCCTAAATCAAATGGTGGAAAAAGATTCATACTGAACCTTAAATCCTTAAATAGTTTTTTTTTTTTTTTTATATAGGACACGCCAACTTGACCTCACCTCGCCTGATGGTAAGCTAAAGGCAAAGTCTCAGGAAAGAGGGTCACCATTACAGACACTAAGTGCTACAATGGTGGCACTCAGCTTGGCGGCCTCATCAGATGCTTTTTCACGCCCCGCTTAAAGGCCCCGGGACTGTAGGAAGAAGGAAACACGTGTGCTGGTAATGAATTCCAGGTCTTGGTGGTGCGGCAAAGAAAAGAGTCTCCAAACCGCTTGGTTCTTGCTCGTATATTCTGCACAGTGTGAGGGTGACATCTAAGGCCTGCACGTGTTGTCCTATGTAGGAAAGGAGATGGTGGGATTAGTTGGAAGAGCTCGTCAGAACACTCACCGTGGTAGAGACGGTAAAATACAGCCAAGGAAGCAATATCTCTACGCATCTGCAAAGGCTCGAGGGTGTTCGTGACCTCAGGGTTCCCAATAATTCGGACCGCGCGTCGCTGCAACCTGTCGAGAGCATCTAGTAGGTATTTCGCGGAGCCATCCCAGAGATGCGAGCAGTATTCCACGCAGGAGCGAATTTGTGTCTTATAGAGAAGACACCGCTGCTCCGGCGTGAAAAAACGTCTCACTTTGTTTAGGAGTCCGAGTTTCCGCGAGGCTGTTTTGATGATGTTTTATTTCAGTTACACATTTTAAAATGGAAGATTATAGGACGGCGTCCAAATTAATTCCTCTAGGTGGGTTTTTGGCTACCATTGATTTGAAGGAGGCATACCTATCAGTACCAATTGCCCCAACAGACCGGAAATATCTAAGGTTCGAATTTCATGCAAAAAATTCACGGGCACCAATCACCTATGAATTTACTGCAATGCCCTATGGCTTATCGGTAGCACCTAGAGTATTTACCAAAATTATGAAGGAAGTTCTAACTTACCTCAGAAGTCAGGGTCACAAATCAGTCGCATTCTTAGATGATATATTGTGTATAGGAAATGATCTTGATGAATGTATAAATAACGTAAAAATAACATTATACTTATTGAACAGCCTAGGGTTTGTCATAAATTACGACAAAAGTTCATTACAACCTGACCAAACTAAGAAATTTTTAGGTTTTATATATAATACAAAAGAACTAACCATGTCTCTGCCTTTAGAAAAACGCAACAATATTGCACAGTTAGTGGGAAAATTTAAAAAGCTACCACGATGTACCATTCGGGAACTCGCAAAATTAATTGGTGTCCTCATTGCAGCATGCCCTGCATCTAAATATGGATTCTTGTATACAAAAACTCTGGAAAGAGAAAAGTTCCTCGCCTTACAAGAACATAACAACAATTATAACGCTAAAATTAAATTATCTAACGTTATTTTGAACGATCTTAATTGGTGGAGTGAAAACATTTTTGTGACTTCTCGTTGCCTAAAGAAGGTTGTTTACACATATGAAATATTTACAGATGCTTCTCTAACAGGTTGGGGCGCCGTCTGTAGTGATAGGAAAATTAACGGTCAATGGAAGTCGGAAGAAAAAAATTACCATATTAATTACCTAGAATTGCAAGCAGCATTTCTAGGACTAAAAAGTTTCGCAAACCATGAATCTAACTGTACAATATTGCTGCGCATTGATAACACCACAGCGTTAAGCTTTATAAATAGAATGGGAGGAATTCAATTTCCCCATTTAAATAATTTAGCAAGAAACATCTGGCAGTGGTGCGAGAGGCGCAATATTTGGTTATTCGCTTCATATGTCAATACCAAAGAAAATCGCGCTGATACAGAATCTAGGAAAGTAAACCCAGATACCGAATGGGAACTCTCAAATGATGTATTTTTGGAAATAGTACAATATTTTGGAATCCCAGAAATAGACCTCTTCGCCTCTCGTAGCAACACCAAATGTGACGTATTCATGTCTTGGAAACAAGACCCGGACGCCCTTGCCGTAGATGCGTTTACAATTAATTGGAGTTCTCATTATTTTTACGCTTTCCTACCATTTTGTTTAATTTTGAAATGCTTACGAAAAATCGTCGATGACGAAGCAACAGGGATCTTAGTTTTCCCCTATTGGCCATCTCAACCATGGTTCCCGTTGCTACAAGATATACTAGCATCTAGGATACATTTTTTCAATCCCAGTAAGTCTCTGTTACAATCTAATTTCAGGGAACATCACCCCCTGCACACCAACCTTACCCTGGGTGCCGCGAAGCTCTGCGGGCGGCGTTCACGCGCCGAGGCGTCCCGAGTCCATCATTGCATCTAATACTGGCGTCTTTGTCCGACAACACCATTAAGCAGTACAGTGTAACACTAAATCTGTGGTGACAATTTTGTTCAGCCCATAACGAGGATGTATTTCATGATAATATTACGTTAGTATTATCTTTTTTAACCGAGCAGTTTAACAAAGGGTGCTCATATGAAACTCTTAATAGTCACCGCTCGGCATTGTGCCTCCTTCTAGGCTGGTGGCGCGATTCTCATGCCACCTGAGCTAGTGGACTGTATTATGCGGGGGGTGAAGTTAACATGTTTCATATGACACTTTACACAACAAACAAGATAGGTGATCGGGTTGCCGCGGAGGTGGTTTAGGCATTGAATGCAACCCGAGAAATTAGGAGAGGATGCACTAACCTTTACTACGCCACGTGCTGGCTGGGCCGGTGCACCGGTCTTCTCTTCCTGGCTCAGGAGCTGCTGCCCACATCACTAAATCACTTGAGGGACACACGAGAGGCACAATCCGATCGGTAAAGGTCTATGAAAGCGGTTAAAATCCAACAAACATTATTAATTTCTGAGAGTCGCGCGCGCCGATGCCATTGTTTATTAGTTCAAAGCGGAAGTGAAGATGCGTCTATTTTGACAATGGAGCGGTGCGAAAACTATTGCTATCTCACTTTAAAGGTAGTGCGGGAGGGAGATGGGTATAGGGAGCGTGTGTTCAGTGTCATCAATTTGAATTACTACTATTGAGCGAAAAAAAATACAAATTCTACTATCGGCGCAACCATTCCCCCCGGCTTGAAGGGTTACCTTCAAAACGAAAATTGCGGAACAAATCTAAAGTCTAATCTAAATCTAGGTTTGGGAAATAACAACTAAAATATAAACCTAGATTTGAACTCGTGCCTACTGCTGGCTAGGCAGAGGGCAGAGGCGAACAACCGGGCGCAGATACGATCCGGTTGCGGTTTTAACCCGTACAACACGAGTTATCCCGCGGGAATCGGGAAAAACTTCCTCTACTACTCCTAGAGGCCAATGTAAAGGAGGCGCATTCCCAGTCATAAGGACTACCGCCGTACCTACAGTAATTGGGTTAGATGGAGTATTCCATTTTTGACGCGACTGCAGCGTGTGCAAACAATCGGTTCTCCAACGATTCCAAAAACGATTGGACTAATCTATCCAAAAGAGCGTGACGAGTTAGAAGGTGCATTCTATCATCATCAACATCTATTGCGGGCAAATATTTTAGCGTACTTAAATCACCGGTCAACTCTATATGACCGCGCGTAGATAAAATTCTCAAAAATCGGCCTACATAAACAACACAACGCAACAGTCTCGACCAAGACGAGACGCGATTAGCCAACAACAAAATAAGGGACTCTTCACGCGGGACCGATACAACGAGCGAGTGCTTCTTCTCCTCGGGTGGTTCGGAAACCGTAGTGGGATTGAATTGACTAACTGGCCACTTATCTAACGCGGCATGAATCCAGGACGGTCCACTAAACCATAACGGGTGGTCTAAAATTTGCGAAGGAAGCAATCCACGAGAGAGACAATCGGCTGAGTTGTCGGTGCCAGCAACGTGAAAGAGATTTTGTGGCGCTAATTCAGATTGAATTTTTGCCACTCTATTAGCGAAGAATGTGTCCCAACGATGGGGCGAAGAGTGGGCCCAACACAAAGCGACTGTTGAGTCCGAAAAAGCTAAAATTCTACTAATATTAATGCGACACGGAAGTGCTAGTCTTAGCACTGCCATCCAAGACTACGCGGAGTTCAGTAGTAAGCTTATCTTCTCTAATAACTCCGTGGTGCGGGATAATGTACGAAGGCTGGGTCTCGTTAGTGTCCGCAGGCGCAGGTGAGATGTAACCTTTATCTAAATATTCGTTAACAACCTCATCATAGGCTTGCTTTAACTTTGGAGACGCCTGCATCTTTCGTTCTAAACAAAGAAAGCGTTTTTCAGCGGATACACGGGAGTCACCGAGCGAAAAAATATCTCCCTTGAAAGGGAGCGCGACAACATAACGACCCTGCTCATCACGAGTAGTCGTGCGACAATAAATCTCCTCAGCCATCCCGTCATCAGGGCTTAGGATAGGTGGGACATTGACTTCTTAAATTTCCCAAAACTTGCGGATGGTAGACTCCAGTGGCGGCTCGACGGTGCAACAGAACGAAGCAGTCGAGTGACTAAAACTATCTATAGAAGCGGGTGCGGAACCAATTATAACAAAACCAAGAACTGTTTCCAGTGCGTGCGGAGCGGGGTACGTCGGTCCCCCTTGAACCTTACGTGATAACTGGAGGTGCGGGAGAATCGAAGCGCCGATCAATATATCGACGACTCCAGGAACAGCGTAAGTCTCATCTGCTAAAGGCAAGTCTTTAAATTTCGTTAATAAAGACGTGTCAACCGGGACGGTAGGCAACTGTTCAGTTATTTTATCTATAACGAGCGAATCCATGTCAAACCAAATATTATTATTAAAACGAGATCCAAACCTTGTTTTAACGGTGCCATGAACAGCTGACTGTAAACCTCCAAAACCGTTCACCACTGAGCGGGTTGAACGCTTATTAACATTGAAACCAAGACGTTGACATCAATCTTGAGTAATAAAATTACTTTGCGAAGCGCCATCTAATAGCGCTCGAACAATGTGCGGTTTACCTAATGCATCAACAATGATAACGCGAGC
This sequence comes from Eilema griseolum, assembly GCA_963662185.1. Classification (NCBI taxonomy): domain Eukaryota; kingdom Metazoa; phylum Arthropoda; class Insecta; order Lepidoptera; family Erebidae; genus Eilema; species Eilema griseolum. The sequence goes on along the minus strand of OY759230.1, from coordinate 19,694,156 downwards.
AGTCGCGAGGACAACAGTAGTGAGCGCAGTACTAGCGGACAACGAACACAAGGTGACGTCATTCGCAGCGGTCTCCGGGCGGGCCGGAGCGCGCGCGAGCGCGGGCTGCGGCTGTGGCGCAGGCCGCCGTGTGCCACCGCTCGACGAACCAACTGTGCTCACATTGGATGCGGCATTACTATTTTCAAAATGAAGTAAAGTGTGGTGTCTCGCTTGACATTTGCGACAACTATTGCTACTATTACATAAAACAACGCGGTGTTTAGTACCGAGACAATTAAAACAAAAATTATTAGCGCGAACAAATTTATAACGATCATTAGGCGACAATTCTAGGAAACCCCGACACTTGTACAATTGCGAATGATGAGCATGACACAAAGAGCAAACAGGTGATTGTACACGTGCTGGTGCGGTATTAACATAAGTATGAGTTGACTTCAGTGACTTCGATGACGCATCTATTTTGCGTTCGGAACCAACAACTTTCTTCGCGCCTTCATGCTTCGATGAAGAGCGTTGCAATATTTTTATATGCTCGCGAACAAAACCTTCTAAGTCTTCGAACTTAGGAACTTTATTGCCGCGGTGATCCGACTCAAATAAACGAATGGTTTCGGAATCTAATTTCTTTAAACCCATATACAAAAATAAGAAGTCGCAGAGGTCATCGATCTTTAGGTTCTTTACGGCGCGAACAGATGATGCGAAAGTATCTAGAAACTTCTCTAAGTTTTGATCGTTACATGCCGTAATGGCTTTCAAATCAAACATCTGATCCAAATATGCATTAGCTACCGATCTTTTATCCTCATACTTAGCTTTCAAAGTATTTAAAATTAAATTATAATTTTCGGCACTAAACGTAATTCCAGCGCAAACGGTTATAGCTCTACCAGTTAATTTTTCAACGAGATAATGCAATTTTTCGTGATCTGTCAACGAATCGTTCTTATCTATTGTATTCTCAAAACTATCTATAAATAAACACCAATTGCGGATGTTACCATCAAATTCGGGTATCTGAATTGGTGGCAACTTAGGTCGGTCGCGAGTGGGATTGGGTCGGTCAGACGGTTTCTCCAAACTCCTAGCGACGCGTTTGATACGACAATACAAATCGTCAAACGAAGACAAGGCCTGATAACTCACTGAGTAATCGGGATTTAAATTTAACTCTAAAACGTTGATGTCATGTACTAAGGATTCGAAATCCGCGCGTAAACTATCCAAGTTTTCTATAGAACACAAGAACGAATCTCTAATAGCCAAATCAGAGGTTTTAAGTGCATTATCACAAATCGATTGTACACGAGAGTAAATCATTTCTCTTTTAGCGTATAAAAGTTTCAATTGAACTTTACTATCGGTACTACCAACCTTTGGGGGCATTTTTACAACTAATATCAAACTAAAGTGCGGTAAACAACAAATGAAATGACTTAATCTTAGCGGTACCTACAGTACAGCGACGCGGCGCGAACGATATCCGTAGGTAGGTAGGTACTTATAACTGCGAGTGCAAGCTTGAACAAAACGCGCATAGCAACAAGATCGTACCTACGCGAGCTAGATCGCTGTCTAGGTTCAACTATTATTTCAGGGATTAAGTATTGCGTAATATCTATTCAAATTAAAATACTTTCGTATGAATTTGAATGAAATGCGAGTGAGGTATAACCACGTACCTACCCACGTAGGTATTAGGTAAATACGATGCGAGCTAGCGGCGAACGGATAACTTAGAAATTGAAACAAATAAAAACAAAAGCCAAATGCGTTAGGTATTACACTGTGCATAACTAGGGTGTCTAGTATACCTAAGATCTAAACCTAAATGCCTAGATGCGGGGTTTTCTACTAAAATAACTAGGTATTTAGGTGCGGTGCGTTTATTCCCAATAGAATAATAACAAAATGCGAAACTACGACTAAGGATCGATACGATAAGAGAAATGCGAGCGAGGTATAACCGCGTACCTACCTATGTATGTATTAGGTAAATACGATGCGAAACTAGCGGCGAACGGACAACTCAGAAATTGAAATAGCCAAATGCGTTAGGTATTACACTGTGCCTATGCTTTAGGGTGTCTAGAATACCTAAGATCCAAACCTAAATGCCTAGATGCGGGGTTTTCTACTAAAATAACTAGGTATTTAGGTGCGGTGCGTTTATTTCCTATGGAATAAATAACAAATTGCGAACTACGACTAAGGATCCGGCTCGATCAGGACCAAAAAGAATGGTGGCGCGATTCTCATGCCACCTGAGCTAGTGGACTGTATTATGCGGGGGGTGAAGTTAACATGTTTCATATGACACTTTACACAACAAACAAGATAGGTTATCGGGTTGCCGCGGAGGTGGTTTAGGCATTGAATGCAACCCGAGAAATTAGGAGAGGATGCACTAACCTTTACTACGCCACGTGCTGGCTGGGCCGGTGCACCGGTCTTCTCTTCCTGGCTCAGGAGCTGCTGCCCACATCACTAAATCACTTGAGGGACACACGAGAGGCACAATCCGATCGGTAAAGGTCTATGAAAGCGGTTAAAATCCAACAAACATTATTAATTTCTGAGAGTCGCGCGCGCCGCTGCCATTGTTTATTAGTTCAAAGCGGAAGTGAAGATGCGTCTATTTTGACAATTGAGCGGTGCGAAAACTATTGCTATCTCACTTTAAAGGTAGTGCGGGAGGGAGATGGGTATAGGGAGCGTGTGTTCAGTGTCATCAATTTGAATTACTACTATTGAGCGAAAAAAATACAAATTCTACTATCGGCGCAACCATAGGCGAAAAAATCACCTCTGATATCTCTGTCAAACGCCTGTTGAAAGGCGCTTGTAAAATAAAGCCAAATTATCCTAAATATATTTCCACTTGGGACCCTCAAGTAGTACTTAACTATATATCTAATTGGCAACCAAACTTAAATTTAACTTTGGATAAAATTACTAAAAAGTTAGTTATTCTTCTAGCTCTGTGTATTGCGCACAGAGTTCAAACTCTTTCTCTAATGAAACTCGAGAATATCTCATTAGAGCAAACCTGTATTAGGATATCTATAACGGACACGATTAAAACATCTGCAATCAGTCGCAATCAACCGGTACTTACTTTACCGTATTTCAGGGAAAATAGTAACATTTGTCCAGCTTCAGTTCTGAGTGATTATATTATAGTAACAAAAGATTTAAGAACTGAAAATACCGGCAATCTCTTATTAACCATCAAGAAACCCCACCGACCGGCTGTAGCTCAGTCAATTAGCAGGTGGATAAAAACGGTATTGTCAGAGAGCGGTGTTAATACTCGAATTTTTAGCGCACACAGCACAAGACACGCGGCACGTCCGCTGCAAGATCCGCGGGACTTAGCGTAGATGTTATTATGAAAACGGCTGGCTGGACCACCACATCCTCAGCATTTGCTCGTTTTTATAACCGGCCTATTAATAATACAAATGATTATCAATTTGCCAGATCTGTATTCTTTAATGAGACTGATTAATTATTATTATCTATCCATTTATAATTAATCATAAGAAAAGTTATTTGTTAAGAAAATACAATATTATGTTCGCTATACGTTAAGTAACATAAATGATTAATATTACTGATTCTGTGAATTAGATTATAAAAGAAATACATACATAACTTTGGCAAATTTCTGATGTTTATTTTATATCCATAACAGATACTCCCTATAGAAAAGAAAAACAATACTTCTTTCTCTAAATATCTACCTAGTAATATATCTATATCTGAAGAATGAAGCGACGAAATATAATATATGATCAAACGAACTTCTAAGTGAAGTTCGATCATTATTATATGAGTCGCTTCATTCGAAGATATAATTACCCAAAACCCACCCATAGATAATAGCTCTATGTTACAACCCTTATGAAGTATTGTTTTGGAAAGGTCTCTAAAAGTAATGACGAGTGATAGACCTAGAGTAGTAGGGTTGCCATTCGATGAATAAAATCGAATCGTTTTTTGATAATCGAGAATCTCTAAAGAACGTGCGATGTTGCCAGTAAGTTAAAAGGACTACCTAGTAATATATCTATATCTTCGAATGAAGCGACTCATATAATAATGATCGAACTTCACTTAGAAGTTCGTTTGTTCATATATAAATTGTCTCTCACCTCAGCAAACAATCCATTTTAATAGATTATTATCTACATAGATAGGCATAATTCAAATGTTAGATTTCAACGGAAGGATTGGTATATGTGCTTACATATCAAACCAAAGTAAAATCTTTTTCGAATTAATAGATAATTTGGGTAATATTATTGTACTGATTTATTATAAAGTGGCTTTCTTTCTTCTCTTTTTAATTTATCTAAAACGTAATACTTCGATTGAACCATATAAAATTAAAAAAAATCTTGTGATCTGTACCCCTAGGACGAAAAGCTGTCGTAAACGTAACGTAACAAGAGTACGGAGCATTGCGATTGGCCGCCTGTCTACTATGAACCGTGTGTGTTTGAAGCCGGCCAATCACAATGCTTCATTCTCTCGATACGTTAAAGATACGATAGTTTTTCGTGCTAGGGGTACAGATCACAAGTATGTATTTAATTTTATGTAGTTCAATCGAAGTATTACACCATATATAACTGTAGTACTGTAGACCATAAATAACTACGAAGTTACAATATTATGAACATACACATATCTACCAAAAATAAATATTTACTCATTTTCAATTTACACGTTTTAATAATAATTAGGAAATTGATACCTTGTTCAACGATAATAATAAAATAGGGCTCCTGAAATGATTTATCTACGCTTAAGTGCCATGGGTATAATAATGAGCAAAACGCATATTGGCGCGTGGTCGCTCCGTCCGATAATAAATAAATAAGTAATGTTACCCGCGACAATATTTTATATTAAATTGGCCACTTTATGGCAAAGTAGGTGTCAAAATCACAATGCGCAACTGTCCCGATATATCACACGTAATATTATGACTGCGAAAGGCGGACCAGCTACGCGCGATCTTCGTGAAAATCATTTTAATAGAACCCTCCCCTCATTTTCGACAGAATACTTCGCGAATGTTGGTAAATGGGTGCCTTGATGTAAATGATACAAGATTCCTTTGAGGTGAAAAGTTCGTTACGCGTACGTGTAGCTGAATGACAGGCGTTCGATGAAGTGAAGGTAGACGGATGCTAGGTGATTGTGTCGACTGGTGAGTGTTTTATTATTTGCTATGACAGACGTCTCAATGCAATGTAACTACTAAACTGTTTTTACAGATATATTAATCAATTTGTTACAAGTAATATTGCAACTGAAGTTCCCTTTTTCTGATAATTAATTTTCTAATGTTTTGTTATTCTGTGTAAGGCACCAAACATGAACTACATTATGAATTCATAACGTAGTGGTACGCCATCCTACCACTAAATATGATTGTCGAGTAGTCCAGCAATTTTGGCAAATTCTGCGGGAGTTTTGAAAATATATGTTTTATTGATTTTTGATTTGTGACCGGTTTTGATAGTGCTTGACTCTTAAGGGTCGCACTGTCTACACAATGCGACCTTACAAGTCAAGAATATTTGAAAAAAAAAAGTGTAGTTTAAACGAGTAGTAAAAACAACAAAACAAAATTCTTATCGGAGGTAGGACACAGCGGTATTTCCGCCCAATTGAGCAGTCCGACTGGGGAAGTACCTCCGCCCTACAGAATACCGCGGTCATAACTTCATGTTGTGTTCCCAGCGGTGAGTAGGGTAGCCAGAGCTTACTGGAGAATTTGTGCTGTCAGTGGGAAAACTAAAGGCTTGTCCTGCTTTGTCTTCTACACTGACGGCACAAAAAGTCTATGCTTACAGGGTCGGCAGCGCGAGTGTGGCTCCTCTGGTGTTACACACGTCCATAGGTACACTTTCCATCAGGTAGGCCGTGTGCTTGTCTGCCAACTAAGTGGTATAAAAAAAACAAACTCTTGAAGTTCATTATTAGTGGCTCTATAGCTAAAATAAAATAATCTTGGAAACCCACATAGGCAGATGGATATTAACTTTGGTCACATAGCCTGCAAGGATCCAACATTTCTTTCTAATATTTTATGGCTACTAATCCAGTTGTGACCAAATTACGTACCTTTGCATGTTAATTAATAAAATAATTCCATCATAAAATTAATACTAAACTTCCATATACTACGGAATAAAAATGTTAGTACGCAAAGACTTTTTATGAAAGCCAGCAAGGGCCCCAGTCGTATCCATTTGTCCCTCTGGAGCATTCGTGGGAATGGACAAAAACAAGTGAAAATAAAGTGAAAACATTGTTATTCTCGTGTGGATTACCTTGCCTCGTGTTACTCCAGCCGGTGCGCTGTCTCCCCGGATAACAAACTATGGACTTTAGCACTTTCATACATTTGAATTTAAAAATAATTTTGTGACTTGCGGAAAACGAAACGGGTAGGTACTAATTGAGTCCATTAAAGTTTTGTTGTGGAAACATTTTTGTTCGCGATTATATTTTCGCAGCTATCTACTCTCATAAAAAGGGGGAGCGTAATTACCTAGGCACGTTAATGTTGGTTATTACGAGTAATAGGATATAATGTGAAAAATTATGATTGTCATAATATATTTAATGTTATAATATAAAACTGTAATCAGATGCTATGATAAAACGTTGCAAACAGAAAAAAATAGAGCGATCCTCGAAAAGTACTGTTTAGAAATTCTTTCTACGTGTATGCTGTTTACAAGTGCACGTTTTAAATTTGTGAAACGCAAGTGTTGAAATTTATTCTTCTAATGTTGTAACATAAACTGCATTCTACACATTCAATTACTTATACTGAAACAACTCCTTTGGGTGTTTAAAAAGAAATTTCCGGGACACCAGCGTGATTTAAACTTACGTATTTCTTTATATCAGAGAGACTAAGACCTGGGAGACTGGGGTATGCTCTTCTACTCTTGATTTGATTTAGCTTGGCTTTTACGGGAGTCACTGCTATCTGACCCTTAACTCCAAGAAGAAAACGAGCACCAGATCATCGCTTGTGAATCGGCAGGTATACCAACTTATAGTGTTGGTTGGCAAGGGCCTCGGTAAATCTTAATGGGGCGAAGAATTTCGGGCCCTAAGCCAATCGTACATTCAAATTTCAACCTCGCCTAAAGCCATCCAAATTTTTCTATATATATCCGTCTTGCGGCGACGGTGGGAGCCATCTACATCAAAATTTGGATGACTTCAGTTCTGAGGTTCAGTGGCTCAGTGGTCAGAGCATTCCACCTGTAAGGGAATCATCGCGGGTTGAAATCCCGCCTGAACTGATTTATTTTTTCTATCTTAATTATTGTGCATATTGCACAAAACTATGCATTGAGCGGGAATCGAACCCGCGCTCCTCCTGCGTAGCGGCCGCGTTCACTACACCCACGCCACAGAAGCTATCAAAAAAATAATACAATTTTCATCCAATAATATCGTCTTAATATGCGTCCTCGAACATTACTGAGGTGATACTATTAGCATAGTTTGCCTTCATTTCTAACAGTTTACTATTGCACATACGATTAAAAAGAAGTAGCACTTTAAAATACTATAATTACTAAAAAAATATGAGTGGATAGCCGCTTTAATCTCTGTTATTGCGCTAATTTTAAGTGTCACATTGCAGTCGGAATACTATGAGAATGTACACACGTCATTGTAACTTTAGCTCAAATAGATTTGTCGTAATGTCATCAGAATCTATCTCATTGGATTTTCACAGGGTAATGGATAACCTTAAGGAAACTGGTTAACGTAGTTCAGTGTCTTTTTAAGCGAAAAGCATTAAACCTTCTACGATGTACATTATTTTGCCTCACTTTTAGGCTTGGAATGTACCTAAAAAATCAATCAGCTAAACGGTAGCTTAAGGTGAGCTAGGCAAGTCACAGCGCAAAATCGCGTAGATTCGTATGATTTTGCTTCGATTATTATTCCTTACGCTTCATGCATCTTGCCTTTTCTACAAAATTCATGCCTTAGTTATGTGTCTTCTAAGATACACTTCAAATTATTAGATATTCTGTAGTTCCCGGTATTCGCTGGGTAAAATGTTTACCAAATTTTAGCCCCTAAATCGGCAAGCAATTTCTGAATCGCTTCTCAGAACTTGAAACTAGTATAAGACCGTAAGGTAATAATATCGCCAGTGAATATTTATGTTGACCTATATTCTGGATAGTATGGCCGCAGTACAGAGGGTATAGAGTTATACAATAGAGCGGTTGTTGGGTGGCGTATTTGCGAGTGTAAATTGAAACATGTCGAGAGTTAATTGCGTCCAGGCCGGTGAGGGACGCTGCGGATTATCCAGCAAGGCGCGGGAGTGCCTTGTGACCTTTCACTAAAGATACGCAACACTATTTAGTTGCTCGACGCAATTTAATAAAAATTACATTTAAGCCTTTTTATTTGTATGTAAATTTTTCCGGACATGATTTTAAATTCAAGTCAAAATTTTATCATTTTGTACAGTTCACTGATGTTTAGATAATAACGTATGATATAACTTTCAATTAGTTATTAAGTTTATTGGTTACCATCTCTTATTATACACGTAGTCACCCCTCATTTATGTTGGCGTAGGCAGAGATAACTTATTTCCACTCTCCGCTGGAGAGTTTTTGTGCTGTCAGTGGGAAGACCAAAGGCTTGTCTTGCTTTGTCTTCTACACTGACGGTATAGATCTCTCTGTTCTTACAGGGTCGGCCACACCGAAAGTGACTCCTCTGTTGTTGCAGACTTCCATAGGCCACGGTAACCACTTTAAATCAAAAATTAGATTGGCCGTGTGCTTGTCTGCTATCTACGTTAAAATAGCACATTTGTTCTTTAATTTCGATCTACCAAATTGAGGTAGTTCATGATTTTCAAATGTTGTCAGTACAACATATTATAATTATTACAAATCTCATTACACAGTTTGTACATTAGAATTGGATTAGTGATCTATGTGTGTGGATGAAATATTTGTGTATGCGAGTATTGCGAGTGGATTACTTTTTTGAATTCAATTCAAGCCCTGTACCAACTCGTCTGGCCAGTGTGGAAACAGTAGGTCAAAGCCTCCCAACATAGGGAGAGGCCACGTCCAGCAGTGGACTACGATAGGCTAATGAGCTGATCGATAGGGAGAAAGGATTCTATATTTACACTTATAACATGGTTTTTTACGTGCGAAAGATCCCCACGGTTACCCCCACCGGAGCCGGTGGATGAGATTATGTCGGACTTGAACCGACTAAAATGCACGACGCCTGTGGGTCGTTTTTGGTTGCCGAAGGTGAGGTTAACAGGCTTATCCCTCGCATCCCAGCCGACTCAGGGCCATCTTTCTCGATCTGGCCCACTCCTCAGATGTGGGGACCACAGAGTCCCCAACTGCTTTTGCCAGGGTGACAGTCCATATACGTCCATATACTACTGCTACTGCTTACAGTAAATGAGAAAAGAAGCAGGCAATAAACTCTCGCCTTGCCTATTTTCAGTCGCTTCTTCGATAGTATTAATCACGGTGACAATATATCTAATGTTTGAAAATTAATTCTTGATTTCAGATAAAACATTGCAAATAAAGAAAATAATGTATGAAAAATAAATGGGCGAAACTCGGCCCATTGTTGGTGCAGTCACCCACACTGTTTGGCTGGTGTTATTACTGTCATTATTATCGCTTACGCCAGGTCCGCGCACTTCCGTTGCCAACTTTATAAACACTTAAAAGTGAAAAACCAGTGTCAGAAAAAAGTAATTCCCCTGCTCATAGTCCGACGCCTGCGGTGTGCGGAAACCGTACTTTTACTACTATAATTTATTTAAGGAGAGGTTGCACTATTACTCTACCTACCTACCTTAATATTCCAAGATACTTATGTAATAAGTGATTTACAATTCTATGTATACATTTTAGACAGCTTCTGTAGCGTGGGTATTTGCATTGGTCTGGGTGTTTCTATTTATAATATGTATGTATTTACAGAAAAAAAAAAGAATTTAAGCATGTTTATCCGTATTCATGGGTCTAGATAGCGTTGTGTAGAATGTTGTAGAATATTATTTATTAATTTATTTATTGAGCTAAATTTACCGCGGTGCCTAATAATAACACCTGTATGGTTAATACGAGGTGATTTTCTTGAAATGAAAATGTACTGAAAAGCCCCATAACCAAACCGCAGTAAATGTCAACGGAGTTGATGTATAATAATTATAAAACTGGTAAAAAGGAAAATGGAAGCCGGTTCTTGTCGTAAAACTGTTAAGAAGAAGTAAAATACTGCATGAAATTTCATTTCTTTTTATATTTTTATTACGGTTTTTGCTGTTTACACACTTTTCAGTTTAAAGCTACGCAAAGGGAAATTTAAATCAATTGTGATCTTTGTGCACTGACTTCAAAAGTTTTTTTTATGTAATGACACGAGTATTAAAGTATAATATTAGCTCTGTTTATTCTAAGACATCTTCACTTGAGTCCAATAGTTGCAATAGTGATTGAACATAGACCCATTTATGATAAAACCAAGGTGCCTACGCTTGATTGAGACCATGTAAAGAAAGTTAGACTAAGTGGTAAATAAAATATTCCACAAAGCGTACTATAGATTCAATTATTTCATCTTGCTTGTTACGCCAAGAGCTACGACTTTCAAATTAAAAACATAATTTTTTACCTTTAAAATTTTTGTTAAGGGTTGCAGTCAATATTTTTCAAAATTTATGAATCTTTCTTGGCATCAAATTACCAGGTCTGCCGATCATTGAATATTCACATAAATATATAACTTTTTATGAAAAATAATACTAGAAAAATTGTCACCGTAATTAATTAATATTATCTTGGCATGTATATTTGTATTATTCAACTCATATGATGAGCTCAACTTAGTTTGAGTCTAGATGACCTAGAATATTTTGTTTGTCAATTAATTAATTTATAATTGGTATTGATTAATCGTTGAGATAGAGTACTGGCCACTATCCTCTCGGGTAATAAGTATTACAGGGGACGCGCATGAAACTTCATTTCATATGAATATTTATAATGAATTTAAATTGACCTCTGCCAACCCTACGCTATGGTTACAAAGTTTGCACAAGGCTCTTTGGTGAGTGTCATCGAGTAGTAAAACAAAGGCCTCCTTATTACACAGGTTGAGCTCGTCATAATTTCAACAAGTTTATGTGAGTACAGGAACAAGAGTAATGTCGTACCTGATTTATGTTTGCCGACTGTTGTAGATTTAGGACTGGCTGTGTAGCTAAAGGTTTATGAATCTTTGTTACCGGAAACTTGAGCGTAAGGAATGTAGTGCCCGTATAGTTCTCAATATCAATATAATGGGGATTTGACGAATACGAAAAAAATCGATACTTAATTAACTCGATACGAACCGAACTTATTAATATTTCCTCTAACCCCTCCAGCTAAGCTAAATTGCTTGTGTTAAGAGTGAGTTCACATCGGTAGTGTAATGGCCGGGATTCGAACCCAGGACTGAATGGTATTCAGAAGAGTCGGAGATCATTAATAAATTCCGTTATATTGTAATAATAACTATTGCCCGCGGCCCTTGTCGCGGAGCTATGATTAGCTGTCAGAGGGCTAGATCAAAAGGAAGATAAGGAGTAAGTGGACCCCAGCCTCCAAATTCAAACCCTCAGATGTAACCAAGAAAATGATGATGAAGAATCTAAATATTTGTATCTAGTAATCTATTTCGAATTAAAGGAGCTTTGACGAACTACGAGAACAGCGAGGCACTGAATTATTGAACCGTGAAAAGTGATATTAACTTTAGCAACTTGAACTTACGTCTTTACATTTTAACTCAAGATCCTAATTACCTTTTCCCTAACCGAAGTATTCTTAATAATATTTTATCGATTGAGACGCACAAGTTGACATTTTCCCTTCAATTCTGAGGGTGAAAATATCTGATACCATATTCAAATACTACCCAGATTAAAGTTAGACTTCTTCGCTTCCTTTCTTGAACCAGATTTAATTCCATAAACGACTAGTTCTGTAACAATATTCAAAGATAGGGAATATTAACAAAGCCACGTCATTTAGTATAGGCATCTACGACGTTCTTTGAAAAGTTTCTTCGCAACTCGTCGCTCGCAACTTCATTCCGTTGTTCTTTAAAGCAATTGCAAGTAATCAGAGTATCTCAAATGCGGAGCACCAACTAGAATATTAACTGAGGACTTAGTATTTAGTCGAGAGTAGAAATTGAAACATGTCGAGTTAATTGTGACTAGGGCCCGCGGTCGCATCAGTTTTCGCCAAATTTGGGATTCAAGGCGTCAACACAATGCAAATTTTACCTCGTTGTTTGACAAAGTCTTTGTTGTGTTCTTTGAATAATAAATTGATAATATTATGGTGACAGATATTTTAATATAGATAATGCTAATGTAAACTAAATAAAGCTAAAATCTTTGTTTAAGAAGTAGATTCACGTTGGCTAGAATTCAAACCGGCGTCTTTCGATCGTAATGTCGACTTATTAACCAATAAATTTAATTAAAAATGTAAAATATTAAAGTACAGAATAATTCTGTTGTTACAGGGTCGGTAGCACGGGTCCATAGGCCACGGTAACTACTTTCCATCTGGTGGGCCGTGTGCTTGAGTGCCACCTAAGTTGCATAAAAACATAATATTTTGAATTTAATCATCAAATCGTACGTGTACGGATGTTGGAAATAAATTTATAATCGATAGATAACGAATGAACTGTGGATGGAAATGAATTGGGTTTCGAAAGCTTTATTTGTTTTCGCGGATGGGATGGATGGCCCTTTCCCTGAGAGCGCACGGGCGTGGGGATAGCTTGCGTCACCGCTTATTGCGCACCAATTTTAGTGACGTGTGCCTCTCGCTGTACCTACCATTAAAAGGTAACATTACGCATCCCTGTTAATTTGTGTTGGCTTTGTTATTCGACTCCATCGTTTAATAATGTATGCACGTAATTATAAAGGATGTTAAAAGTTTTTACACTAAATAAGTATGGAGGCGGACTATGTCGTTCTGATTTTCTACCAGTTAAGCAAGCTTAGTAGATAATGTATTAGGAGAATAGATAAACATCCTCAATATTATATTATCTTAATGTAATATACTTTTATTGGATAAATAGGTTCGATGAATTCGATGATAACATGATATTTATAGGCTTCTTTGATTCTGAAGCGTGTCGCCGGTCGCGTGCAGTGTTCACATTAATTACCTATATTTTGTATCATAAATGGGCTAAGCAGCGGCGAGTGTGCTGGTCGGTAGATGCGCTTATCGGCAATTGTGTGGCGCGCGATGACCGATGCCCGTCAAGCATTTGCGCCGGTTGGACGTGCTGACAAAGGCGAACTGACGGCACGCGCCATAGTGAAGCCCCCGCCAAAAGGTAAGAAAAAATGCGATGGTCGGGAAATGTTTAGATTAACTGACAGCACCAGCGACCGGGTACACGCTAGAGAATTAAATAAGCCTTAAGGTGTGGTAAGATGATTAATTTATCTATATATTATATCTCTATGTACTCGTAGTGTAAAAAGAACTGTTATATACACCACTATGTCCGAAACATCAATAATTTCCTTTCGAACCCTGTTCCAATATATGTACCGTCAAAAGCGATTACTTAGGTGGAGATAATTACACATTCCATTTGTCCGGTTAATCCGAGCCTAATCGGATGCCGCGTGATAAGGGTCGGCTCACCTTAGGTGAGATACCACGCTAGCACCACTACACCAATACAAAGACTTTTTTGGATTGTTTTAGCAGTTTAATTAACTATATCAGTCCAAATTTGTAGTGAGAAGTATTTTTGTGATTGAATTCGGGGTTTATTCCCAGCTGTCACCACTAAAACGACCGCTGGTAGTCTTTGGGACAAATTGTTTATTTATGTCCAACCCCCCAAATATAGCCGTTGGGAATAAAATAAATAAAAATTATTTCAAAATTTTAAATAATTGTGAGTTGCCTTGAAGATGTTTTTGTGTCTGGTCTTGAACTGAGGAGCACAAAGGTTTATGGAACGTCATTAGCAATCGTCAGTTTGACAATCGACAATAGATTCTTGTCTGTCATAATATAGGGTAAAACACTCGGTCACAGAAAATTTCAATTTGCACTTAAAGGCTACTCAGCCTTAAGTGCAAATTGACATTGTCTGTAACTTTATGTATGGGTATACGTGGTTAGGTGGTTTATTTTACTTTAAAATGAAGTAACGTAAGTTAAATACAATCATGTACCTAAAACAAAAATACTTTTTACTAGTACACAGGCGTTTTACTTCGTGTTAAGTGATGCGGAATACTGATTATCTATGCGCAACATAGATATACCAAAGTTGGAAAAATCAGGTCTGTACTCTCATCAGCGGACATCATTAAATTTTATAGCTAATGAATTATTAAACAACGTAATTCTATACCTAATCGTAAAGATCGGTAAGGGTCTGTAACCTACTTCAAGTAAAGTGTTTATGCAAACATCGTTATTTTAGACTTTATGTAAAGAAAATAATTTTTGTATCTTCAAATGACTGTAGAATATTATAATATTAGGTCTTTACATATGAAATTGGCGTTTTGTACGGGAGAACATAAAGTCATTTCTTTTTTGTAAAATATATTTAATTATTCAAAGTATGCACCGTTGTTATCTATGCACTTTTACCATTTCATAGGGAGTTCATTGATCCCTTTACTAAAAAAACCATGGGTGCGAGGATAATCTCTCTGAAGGCGGTGGTGTGACTGCCGCATCGGAGTTGATTTTTTTTCCTTGTAAGAAGTTGTCCAAATTCCGGAAAAAAATGGTAATCTGATGGAACAAGGTCCGAGGAGTACGGTGGATGTCTCAAACATTCCAATTGTAGCTTATCTAACTTAGTGGTTGTTTTTTGTGCAGTGTGTGGTCTTGCGTTATCGTGAAGCAGCTGTGGCCTAGAGCAATTGACCAATGTTGGTTGTTTAGCAGCTAGTTATTCCTTCATGGTTGTCAGTTGCTGATAATAAATATCTGCCGTAATCGTTTGACCAGATTCGATCAACATTGGTGTTAGTCCACCAAACACTCACAAGTAACTTTTTTAAGTAAATTTTCGTTTAGGGCATGATTTGGCTGGGTCTCCTGAGTTCCGTCATTGCGACGAGCGCTTCCGATTATCGTACAGCATCCACTTTTAATCACAAGATCAATCTAATTAATCTATTTAAAAACAGTGTCGATTGAGCAAAGTAACACAGCAGTCGACACTTGTTTGCAAGTTCGATTCATTTAATTCATGAGGTAGATATCGTTCAAGTTTTTTACTTTCCCGATTTGCTTCAAGTGGATTAATACAGTTTTATCACTTACCCCGAAGCCTAAGAAACCTTGTGTCATCCATTCCGTCTTTTGTTACCTATCAACACAGTAAACTGACCCTTGTGTAGAAGTGGCGGTTACAGTATTCATATAAACACATAAACCCGCTCATATTTGTCTGATGTGCTATGAGCTTAACTTGTTCGTGAAATTCCGCTAACATAATGTAGGTCGTAAAGTATTCATATGTAAGAAAATATAGAATTACACCGCTACCTCAGTGACTTGTGTGTTTCGAATAAAAGTATGTACTAAAACATATTACACAGCGCCGAGATGTTAACTAGACATAACCAGACTACATGACTAGACATAACTTCGACAGCGTGAGTGTGACGCCCCTGGTGTTGCACACATTCATAGGCCACGATAACCACTTCCCATCAGGCGAGCCGTGTGCTTATCTACCATCTAAGTGGTATAAAACTTGTAATATGAGTCTTAGAATGTGAATATTCTAGGACGACATGTCGGGAACATGTGTCTGAATGAAGGAATTCATGGTCTTGGCCGGACTTGAACACCACTGAGTCTGTGATCATGCCACGTTTATGCAGGTTGAAATGTTAGGTATTTCAAAAGTACATCTGCATCAAGGACGTGTTCCTTTGACCATAATAAAATGATGTAGGTGTATTTGTACAGTATACCATGGAATGCGAAAGTTTAAGTTAGGTTAAAGTTCGTATTGAATTCAGATAAGTCATAGCCTGGACATAGGCAGGTGGAATCTATTATACATACGGCAAGGTGAAACTTCGAAAGAGTATTCATAGAGTCTATTACGTTTCACACCCGAATGCGTTCGGAAGCAGTGTTAAAACCGCGAAAATAACTCATGTGTTGAAAGACAAGAAAATGTAATAAAAATATTCAGTGGAGTTGAAAACAAAAATATGGGACGGAAAATGAGAACAGAGAGGAAAATCGTATCAGTTACTCTCACGCAACCTTACAGAATATTTTTCGAGAGTTTATTGAATAAATATACATAATTTTGCTTTGATGCTTTCAAAAGTGCTTTACACTGCGAGGTGGCATTTCTAATACCTGGTCCCGCCTTTACATATCTAAAATTTAATAAATACTTGTGGGCTTTGTGAATGTAATAAGATATATTACGTTACGTTTGTTTGAGATGTACCTTTGAGCTTAAGTTAGGTTTAATATGTCATATTTAAGACAGCTCGTTTTAAGAAGTGAAATAAGGAATTTAGTAAGCAATAATTATATGTCATAATTTTCTAACAGTAGGTACCAATTTGAATACGTGTAAGGATAAAGTACTCGGAGGCCGGGGTAAAGTGGACCCCGTACTCATAGGTGAAGACCTAGGATACGATTGGGAATACTAAACAATATTTGCTTTGGGGTGTTTGTGATAGAAAAAAGGATAGCCAGTACTCCTAGGGAAAGCTAAGTATATTGATGTCCTGGGGTCATTGATATCGATGCGAGGTGATGATGCAAGAGTAAGCGTATAGTGATTAGTAAACGTCATGTGTTTGTTTACCTTACTATTCATACATATACTTTTTTAGGATGCTCTTTCTCTTTTTACAGCGTCCCTAGTCTCGCTGCGAGGGAGCAGCGTGCGTGGCTGGTGACGCAGGAGGAGCGCACCCGGAGGTTCATGGAGGCGGTCATGGAC
This sequence comes from Eilema griseolum, assembly GCA_963662185.1. Lineage (NCBI taxonomy): Eukaryota > Metazoa > Arthropoda > Insecta > Lepidoptera > Erebidae > Eilema > Eilema griseolum. The sequence continues at coordinate 19,677,044 of OY759230.1, read as the reverse complement.
TCCAGCCGCCACCCGCCCTTGGCGCTGCCTACGGGATACGCTGGAGCGGTGAGGAGAGGTCCCACCAGTCCGACGGTGGCGAGGGCCCCGCAGGAGTCGGCCCGCAGCCCGTCCGCTACGCCTACCGCTCCTGCCGCTCCGGTCGCTCGAGCCTCTGTCGCTCTCGATGTGGGAGCTGGGAGCTCTCAGGGTGCCCGGGCCAAAGGCAAAGGGAAGGGGAAAGGCAAGGGGAAGAAGTCCCCGGCCCTACCCTCAGCCCCAGCGCCGGCCCGAACCCCGGTGGGGATACGAGGGTGTCATGCGGTCCATGGCCCTGTTCGGGTGTCATCTTAAGGGGGTACCGCACGATATCATTCAACGCGGCGAGTCTCCTCGCCGGATCGCCACCATGGATCCTGGAAGCGAGATCTATTTCGGCGCTATACCGGTTCCGAAAAGCGGCGTGGGATCGGGGTCACGATCCCGAGCCCGAAGAAGTTCGGGCCGTGAGATCACGGCTTCACAGAGAAATGGTGACGGAATGGGAGTTACGACTTAGGCGACCAGGCGCAGGGCGCTCCGTAGTAGCGGCGGTAAGACCCATCATGGGGACTCCCCCATGATGGGTCTTACCGCCGCTACTAGACCACCACTAGCCACTCGGCTAGAGAGGCCACACAGCAGCCTCTCGTACCGTCTGACGCAGATGATCACTGAGCACGGGTGCTTCGGGAAGTATCTGCGTCGGATGGAGAAAGAGCCAACGTCCGAGTGCCATCACTGCGACGTGAGCGGGGACTCAGGGCCGCACACGCTCACCGAGTGTCCGGCGTGGGAGACGCCGAGACTTGTGGCGGCCCTGGGAGTGAGAGTTCTCACGCTCTCCACCTTGCTCGCGGCGATGGTCCGCTGAGCGGATGCGTGGGCGGCCGGCGCCTCCTTCTGCGAGTAAATAATGCTCGTGAAGGAGGAGGCGGGTGCGACGTAGGATCGCAAGCCAAGCTGCCCGCGTACGAAGGTAACTCGGGCGTCAGAGGTCGATGAACGACCTCCGCCCCCCATGAGCGCAGGCCTGGGGGTGACAGGTGGAGCCACCTGTCACCCTGGCAGAAGCAGGCCGCGGCAGTGGTGCGCCTGGCGCGCCTCCTCGTTCCCGGGTACGAGATGGGGACTATGTAGTCCCCACACCCGAGAAGAGGGCCAGATCGTGAGAGATGGCCCTTGGTCGGCCGCGGTGCGAGGGATATGCCTGTCAACCTCACCTTCGTCAACCAAAACGATCCACAGGCGGCGTGCGTTTTAGTCGGTTCGAGTCCGACATAACCTCCTCCACCGGCTGGTAGGTATCCGTGGGTAGCACGTAAAAAAAAACATCTCGCTGCGAGTATCATTGGAGCGGTACAGCGCTCGTGGTCACACTATACCTATACCATGATCGCGTCAATTCCCGTTAACATTATTGTATATCTTTCATATATATTGGAATAAAACCTTTTTGATCCGATCCTCTATAATCATCATCTGCGTCACAGTGGGACACTGTACTGACACTGCGGTATCCAAATGTTACATTTTCTAGCCTAGGGTGTGTAAATAAATAAAAATAATAGAAAAGTGGTTTCCTATTCCTCCTATTTTGTTCACTCACACTTGACTGTTGAGAGTACGACTGCCGTTTGAACCTTCAACCCCGAAAGGTATACTATAATGAATTTAATCGCGATTTATTTAGTTATTTTATTTTTTACCTTGAACCTCACGTTTCAGATGATTTTCAGCAGTCATAGCCTTTCATGTATATATCAAATAGAGTACAAAAGAAAACGTGACCAAATCGACGATAGCAAGAGTTATATTACTAGGACAGATAGTGAGGAAACAAAGCGGGTGGCAGACGACGACTGCAGTTTGTAGCAATAAAATTTTGTTTTTGAATTATTCCAGTCTGCCATCTGTCGCAACCGGATTCTGCCACCGACGCCCCGCGACGTGGTACCTGTCTGACTAAGCTATGCACGTACAAAATTGTCTTTTCATATTTTGGGGTATAATTTTAATACCAAACGAAATGACTTCCTAAGGATACACTCTTCAAATACTGTTACTCTAAGGAATGTATTCTTAAACATACAATGTTACTATGTTTAGATATTGTACTTTTGTTACGGCTGCTTTTTGTCATTGATTGTATGACTGTATTTTTTGTTCAATTTGGAAACCTTAACATGTTTAGACATGTTATGTTATTTTTCTATGTTTATTTAAATATTATGAGAGTATATCGTTTACAACAATTGGTTACATATTTTGGATGAATTAAGAATGAATATGTACATGCTCTAAGTTCATTTGAATAGGCATGTGTTCTATAACTGTACTAAACTAAATGAACGCTTTCAATAAATTGTCGAAGCCTATGTATAATCTTGTATATCTTCAACAGTGGTGGGATGAAAATAATTTATCAGAGATTGAATTAATAGGACAGTGAAAAGTGATAACGCAAAAAGTGTATACTGTCAGGAATCGTCCCGTAGCAAGTCTTATTTTCTAACAGATATATATGATGGATACGAAGCAAGGGTTAAGTTTAGCAAAAATGCGTTTTTAAAATATATAATTTCAAATCTTGTGAAATTTTAAAAATTTCTTGCTGCGGCTCCAGCCATGTGGTATCATGTTTCCGATCTTGCAACCTATGATAATCTATTCTATGTATTACTCCAGATTCCAGATTATCTGTTACTAAATTACAGCCAAATCTCGCCGAAATAAACATCTTCAAAACTTTCACATTTATGATATTACATACATACATATACATATAATCACGCCTTTATCCCTGGAGGGTTAGGCAGAGGTGAATTAACACCCACATTTCACCAATAATTGTATTCGGTCCCACGTAATAGGGGGTGAGCTTAGCTTTTAGCTTGACGTATTCCGGGCACTATTGTTGACTCGAGGCATGCATCTGAGGCTGAGTCTGGGCTGTGGGTATTTATCTGTCTGATGTTAAACAGCCCTATCCCTTAGTCGCCTTGTACGACACCGCATGGGAAGAGATGGGGTGGCTCTAATTCTACTCTGCCGGAAACCACGTGGCATTATATTAAGAAGGTTTTTACATTCTAATTGAAATGTAATTCAATCAAACTTTAAGCGATTCAGAAGATTTAAAAATTACCCTCACGAATACATAGATATGTATTGTTTTGACAGATCATACTCAGTACAAATGGTACTTTTTATGTTTTTCTTACTAATCGAATTGAAATAACACATGTTTCGGAAACGTCCGTTATGAGTCGTGAAAACGATGATAAATGCTTTAAAGCTTCGAAAACAACTAAAAGGATGAATAAGGTGGTAATCAGAAAATTAACAATGCTTGGAGTTCTTGGGTGATAGCATTATCTCAGTATCTAACTAAGTAGATACCTCAGATACCAACTGACTATGATAGTACAGTCAGATTTGATGCTGACTATGCAAGGAATGAATTAGTTAAAGACGTGGCGTACTAAGGTAAAGATAACGTTTAAGGCTTAATGAATTACTGAACAGACATTTGGATGAGATGGCCAAAAGAAAAAGTCTGTTTAGTTCTGTATAACGATCTATAGGTTTGCTTTCATGCCACTAGAACTATGTTATGTTAGATTATTTATAGATTCTGAACTCAGAAATATTTTTTCGAATTCTTGTGTATGTGTCGGTCAGCAATCGCGGCGAAAACTAGTGACCGTATTTTAATGCTATTTATAATTTGATTAAACTCATGGGGGGAGTAATTTTTTTATTTTTATTCATGACGTTACGCAAGTTTCAAGTTTTTTCCCTGTGTTGCGTTTCTACTTTCGTAATAAATAACCTTCGCATATAGTATAGTAGCTTTGGAGACCAGACAGGTGAAGAATTTGAATAATATCGTTTTATTACTACTATTTATGCCAGTCATAATGCTGAATGCTATATTTATGCTTTATTGGTAGAGTGTTAAATTGAAAAATGCGTTGACATCCCATTCAGACCTATTCAATTAAATATTTTATTTTGTAAACAATACCTTGAGTTTTGTTTTTTTTTTTTTAAATGACTTAGTAAACATTGGCAGCCATCAAATTTAATACCACCCACGGTTCAATAAGTAAAGTGAGTGATACCCTTCAATTCGTGGTATATTTGTTATCATAATCCCCTCTGGCCCATATTCGTCATGTGTCGAGGGACCTCGAGCCTCGGACTTGTACTCTTCCTTTTTTGTATTATTTGTTTCGTATCGCAGTCATTTTGTGACAGTATTTCGATGTCGCAAATCCGTGAAGATAATTGAAACGGAATATTATGTCAAATTCAGGCTATACGTCTTATCAATGTTTTTATTTTGCTTATTGGGTAGGTACTTCCAGATAAATGTTCATGTGTATCAAATCACTCCCTTTGTCTCAGATACTTCATAGATCAATAAATTAACAAAGAAATAACCATATATCTATAAATATCGGTGCAATGACCGAATCTTATATTATAGAAAGTAACAATTATTTCGGTAACTGTGCTATTGAAGAAATTAACAAAAAATATCAAACAACATAGCGAACAAGCGTCCTTTAAGCGGGGCGTGAAATGAGCGTCTGCTGCGTCTGAATGAGCGTCTGATGAGGCTGCCAAGCTGAGTGCCACCATTGTAACATTACTTAGTGTCTGTAATGGTGACCCTCTTTCCTGAGACTTTGCCTTTAGCTTACCTTCAGGCGAGGTGAAGTCAAGTTGGCGTGTCCTAGATATAAATAAAATCTGTTTAAGTACTAATTTGAATTATCAAGTCTAGCAGTGGAAATGCTTTCAATTTAAATAAAGATAAAAGTCTATTATTTACACTTCATGTAATATGCATTGCTTGACAACAAGCACCTTGAGAGGCTGCTAATCTAATCCGCGGCTTAGCTGAAGAATAATGAAACACACCCGCCCTCACAGACACCTAAATAAATTTTACTCCTGAAGACTGTTACCGGTGAAATTTAATAAAGCAAATAGGAACAACATAACGGACTCGGATATTTAGGCATATTTTAAGAGATTTATAAGCGGCGAAACAAAGCACGTTATTTACAATTAATTTAAAATTATGTAGCTAATGAAAAGTGTTGTTCTGTCGGCAATATATTGTAATCTGTAAACATTGAAACAGGAAAATCGATTTGAAAACGTAATGAGATAATATTTTCATGAGTGACTTTCGGTGTACCTTTTTTGATTGGATATTACGGTGAGGTTAGTTACAAAATGTTTTATTATTAGAAAACTGTGAATATAATAACGAATACCGAAGACAATAATACAGTAATAGACCAGGTGTTAGACTATTAAAAATTTGTAAGCTAATAGCGATTGGGCCGTTTATGGCTTAAGATTTAAAGAATGATTTATCACTGACACTGTTCCCCACTATTCGGTTTCTTTTTGGCAACTATGGTCAGAGGAAGACTAAAATGTGGTATAGGGTTATGATATTGTTAATAAATTTCTAATCACCGCGGTAGCCTAGTGGTATGGGTAATGGACTGCTGAGACGAGGTCTCGGGTTCGATCCCAGGTTTTACCATGGCACACACCAATAACTTTTCGATGCTTTTCGAAGTTTTGTGTGTATTTATCGCAGGTTTATAAGTGCCCGGTTAATTGCAATAGGCTCGCCACCTATTTCATTGGGACCTAAACATGTACTGGCGAAGTGTGGGTGCTAGCACCTCTGCCTACCCCTTCGAGGATTTAGGCGTGAGTTTATGTTATATGTAATAAAGAGCTACAAAATAGTACGTACCCTGCTCATATTTAGGAGTTCATTAATGGGCGGTTTGCATTGTGTTATTACTATTTTGCATGCAGGGTAAAATGGTCAATGTTTTCCAACTAAGAAATCATCAATTAATCAGGTTGTAAAGACCAGCGCCGGCCTGGGGGTGACAGATGGAGCCGCCTGTCACCCTGGCAGAAGCAGGCCGTGGCGGCGGCGCACCTGGCGCGCCTCCCCGTTTTCCGGGAACGAGTTGGGGACTCTGTAGTCCCCACACACCCGAGGAGAGGGCCAGATCGTGAGAAATGACCCTGGGTCGGCCGGGGTGCGAGGGATATGCCTGTCAACCTCACCTTCGGCAACCAAAACAACCCACAGGCGGCATGCGTTTTAGTCGGTTCGAGTCCGACATAACCTCTCCCACCGGCTCCGGTGGGGAGGTACACGTGGGGATTTTGCGCACGTAAAAAAAAAAAAGGTTGTAAAGACTATTTTCTCTTAGATATTCTAATTCCAGCACGCAATGTTATGTACTGAGTGATGATGCATTCTACAGTTGTATAGTCATACAACCCAATATCACTTTTGTAGCTATTATCAGTCGATAATAGCTACAAAAGTGATTTGTTATATAAGAACTTTGTAGAAGTAATACTTTGTATTTATAATATTATATTTAATGCTAATATATATATATATATATACATATACAATCCTAAAAATAAACTAAACATGTAGGTACCTAAATGTTAAAATGCGTCGTAGAATTCCTCCGCATCGCATGCCTCTTGTGATAGCATTACCAGAGGACTGGCAGCATTGCCACGTTGTATGGCAATGCTTGTTCTTTGATCTAAGAAGGCCAGCCTTCTGGTCACGAGAAGTATTGACCATACGTCAATCTCCCGTAAAAGATTGCGGGCGCTGAATGCATAGGTACTACTTGTCTCAATTGAATGCACTTATTGATGTTCATGATATATAAGTATTCTGTGGGAAATATTCCGTGAATATATTTGAAATATAAACTTAAAATATAGGTGTTAATCTCAAAAGTATATTAACACATTATTATCCAAGTTTGGAATTGGATTCGTACGCTTGAACTCTATTAAAAGTTGGCAACGTCAGGACACTGTAGAGCCGCGGGCTCGGTTCGCAACTATTTCGTTCATATGAAATGTCATTGACACAATACATATGCATTGAGAATGATGTTATAATAATAATGCAATTATGCATGTATGAAATTTCTAAAATTATATAAAATAAGGTTTCTTTTTGTTTTAAAATGGGGTACGGTTGTAAATCTAACGATAAAAACGGACGTTTTTGAAAAAATGGTATGTTCAAAGTTGTACCATCGTCCTTTGCATACTTTCATTAGCAGATAAATAGTTAAGTTGAATTGCAACAACACACACGGTTACATTTATATCGCCTACAGTTTGCCAGCATATAAATATATTTATATTTGCTGCCATGTATTCTTCCCTGACCTTTCTATATACTTTGAAGGATTGATATATTCGAATCTTGAGTATGTTAAATATTCACTATAAATAACATTTCTATGGAATTCTGACAAAGAAAATATTTACGACTTGTGTCGTTGGCATTTGTGGGTATTCCCTTTTATTTAGTAATATTAAATATTTTATATCTTCTCATTGAAACATAATATGGATGGATTTTTTTTATACCACTTAGGTGGCAGACAAGCACTCGGTCCACCTGATGCGAAGTAGTTACCGTGGCCTATGGACGTGTGCCACTCCCAGGGGCGTTACACTCGCGCTGCCGACCCTGAAGAAGTTTTAAGTCAGAGCATAAAGCTCGAGTGGGCTAGTTATATTACGTTAAGCAATACGAACATCTGTGGTATTCGGTACGGGTAACTTGGAGCCCTAAAAAGCCTGACAAACTTTTGATGTGTTACGCAATGCATTTCTTGGTCACCGGCAATCGCTCCGTACTGTTTAGGACTCTCCCACGTATCGTATCCCACTTATCCGTACCGGCGTACCACTAAAACCCTTAGTCCGCCATTCTCTGCGCCCTGTTTCAGAAACCCTCCTAGGCGTGCCTATTGTATAGTATATATTATTGCTTGAAAAAGGTGAACACATGAAAATGAAATACTGTAGTTAATGCTGTATTTAATTATTTTTTAATTCATCTTCACTATTTTTTTTTTTATATTTTTGATGTACATTAAATTATGACCAAAATCAACAAGCACCGATTGCTTTGAATCATCGTGTAATCCGGTTAGAAACAAACTTCAAACTTCGAAGTAATTAGTCTACCCCTGATAATGACAGCATTTGGTAGCATTACAATGAAATATCGAGCACGTACTCGTTCACTTGGGTCTATAGATTTTATGAGAGAACCACCACCCAAGTGTTTCTTGGTACAATAGTTGTCCAGCAACTTTTCTTTATACATCATAAGCAACGTTTTTGGTAATAAAATGAATTTATTTATTTACTCCAATAAATAAGTATTCTAAAACATTCTACACAATACTATCTAGACCCAAGGCAAGAAATCGCTGTTAGTGATAAGGCCGTCTACTGTGCATTATAATTATTGTTACATTGTTATTTTATAATCTCACCTCATCTTATCTCATCTTATCACATCTCATCTCATCTTATCTTTCTCATACTACGTATAGCTTAACCGACATGTAAAGAATAAAACTATGTACCTATCCTAATCTAGTGGGATTAGCTAAACTTTTTTTAACATCGAGACATGTACGGCTACGTCTACGAGCTGCTACGACAGCTACAATATCAGTATTTCTGTTTATAATTACTTCGTATTAATTTGTGGATTCAATAGTATATATGTTCAGTACGAAGGTGTTCAATGATGATCCTGAAATCACGAAACAATTGCTTTCAGTACTTTATGTTCAATCTATATTTACGCCGGGATCTACGGTGCGAGGTTTCACGAACGCAGACGCAAATACGGACTCTTTTACTTATGACAAACGTGTTTGCAGTATCACAGACAAGCTTCATGCTATGGTGCGTAATCGTTAGTAAAATCACTATTGAATACGCTCCGGCTTTTTACTAGGTTGTGAAGCAGGACTCGTTGCTAGAGTGACATAAGCAAGAGCTGCTGGACACCGGAGATGAACACGTTGCGGTGTGCGTAGTCATATGTAAAGATTGCATAAGGTACTCCCGAATCACAGTGCAATAGTTCTTAGTATTCATTTTAAGCTTTTGAGCTTTGTTCAATAGTTAATAATAATTAATTACTAATAGTACGGGGTCCTGCCTTTTCGCCAAAAATCGTTTACCCGATTATCACTTGCCAACCAACGTTACGCCAATTTTTCACTTTGACGATTAACGATTGTCAAATGTTTGTATGACAACGTTTCATTTGGTAGAATTATTGTTAAGCTGATTATTGTAATGACAAAATACGTTTGGGGCATTTATCTTTTGCCAATTTATTTATTAGGCCAGACAACTTTTAGACGAATAACAGAATCGGTTAGGTTAGGTTAGGTTAGGTTAGTATTATGATAAACAATGCACGAGCCGAGCGAGCGAAGCGAGCGTGCCGCGGCAGCGGCCGGCGAAGTGCCGTAACCATTTTTTTTTTACATTTTTACATACATTTACATAACAAACAATAAACAACTACATGAATATTATGCCAACTAAAACATTCGCTACTTGAAAGTTGGCATTTTGAAAAGTGTCATTCTAAAAGGTTGACCAAACGTAAAATTGGCAACTGAGAAGTTGGGTAATAAAAACAAAATGAAATCACAAGTTGGCAAATGATTATTCTGCGAAATATAATTCTGGGAAACGTTAGTTAGTACATACATTATTTAGTCCCTCATAATGATTTTATCCGTTCGAAAAAGTAAATATATAATAAGTAAATATGTGCCGCGTGGTTCCCGGTAGAGTAAAATTTGGACCACCCCATCTCTTCCCATGTGGTGTCGTACAAGGCGACTAAGGGATAGGGCTGTTTAACATCGGACAGAGATATACAGCCCAGACTCAGCCTCAGATGCATGGCTCGAGTCAACAATAGTGCCCGAAATACGGCAATGGGCTCACCCCCTATTACGTGGGACTGAATACAATTATTGGTGAAATGTGGGTTCACCTCTGCCTAACCCTCCGGGGATAAAGGCGTAATTATATGTATGTATGTGTGTAAAAAGTAAATTAAATACTGTGTGTGTGTCCAAAAGAACTTAAGCACATGAAATTGTTTGGTCTCTTTCATAAAGGTGTTCATTTTACCGGACTCAATTTATTTCGGTATGAATCCAGTTTTACATTGTGTAATTTCGGTAGATTACTTGGCAGCAAATAGCCTTTAAAATTTTATTATGTATCTTGAACGTTCAAATAATAATAAAGACCTTATGACAGGTAATAAAAAATCATGCAACATTATTTTTCCAATTTATGTTAACAACTTGTTTTTATAACTCAATATCTGAAGGCTGTACGATAACAGATTTACACATCAATTATAACTTTCTCTGGGCTTTTTCCTTCGTACTTTGCCATTCAATTTCTTAATTTTTTTATAAGCAAAAATCTCAATTGATGCCGAAAATTCTACAATTTTATATTAAGTAACATTAAACAAGAGAAAAATAAAATAAGTATTCGTCTAATTATACTCGTAGCTATACTTTGGGTAGATTTCGTTTAGTGCATAGTTTCAAAAAATAAATCAATTTTTAGCCCTGGCAATTTGGCTGTCACATTCTCAATGTCAAATAGACGAGGTTCGTAAATCATCGTTCAAAAATTTGCCAGCTCCTGGTGAATGGAGAGACTTGCGCGGATTAGGTACACGCCATTAGTTCCGTTCACGCCTTTGTATGGGACTTCAGGGGTTTGGACTCATTGTGATTCGAAAGGCCTGCAACCAAGACAGACTTAATTACACGCGTCTGCATTTCCAGCTTCACTCGAGTGTAGTTCCCCGACCTTTTAGTGTTTGCTGTAATTTTGCGAATAAAAAGTATAATTCAATTGGGAATCAGATATTTTGAATTCGCAAATATTATCGTTGGATTCTGTAAATGAATATATATTCAGGAAGCTCATTGAACGGTGCTCTTTAGAATAGAGGCTAGGCTGTTGACAGAACGGCTGATTTAGGTGCGTCACATACATAGCTTAACTAGCTGGTGTTATGGATTTAGAATGCGGATGAACATACTTGATTTTTATTTGTAATTACATAGAGCCAGACCAATACAATACATTTTTATTCAAGCTTAAAAATATTGAAGTTTTAGAAAAGGGGCAGGTCAGGGGTACCCTAAACCGACGAGTATGCATGAAGAATGTAGTGAGAGTGAATGAAGCAAGAGTAGTATGTCAGGATCGTAGTAAATGGAGATCTTTGATCTCTGCCTACCCCTATGGGATATAGGCGTGATTTTATGTATGTATGTATAAAATATTGCATGGAGAGAGAATTGAACCCGTGACCTTTGACTAAGCAGTCGAACTTTTTACCACTGCACTGCACAACTTCAGAACTGAAATTATAAATGATAATCTCATGGTTTATAAATTAATTACAGAAATAATCTTGTTCTTTTTCAGACAAGAAAATGTCCGAATTATTTGTGAGCATATTTATCTTAGCAATGTTCGAATTTCGCCTTACATGTTAGAAAGAATATTCCGATATCTCCAATATGTCAACATTTGCGGATCATTCATTCATGGTTGAACAAAACGATAGGCAAAGTTACCCTGGCTAAAAGCAAAAGTTGAAGAGAAGCTAATGTAAATGTTGATACAGGAAACTCTCACCTCCGCGCATTGAATTGATAATGATGCCACATTCAACTGTATTCAATCTATCTATCCAGCACTTCAAATTCAAATCTTGTCCTAGACAATTTCAATTACAAACATAATGGCATTTTTGAAGTGAAGCTTAAGGCGAGTTATAACAGTTTTTGAAGTGAAAAAAAAACATCAACATGACAATTAACCGATTGCAGTAATTCAGAGGTTGATGTATAGTTTACAATAGAGATAAGGTTGTAAATAAAAAGTACAATCGTACCTTTGTCGACTGTACCATAGGGGCAATAATTGGAACCACGCGTGCAGTGATCAACTTTGTATAAGTATCTACATAATTATACAGGCCAAGTTTTCACTTCTGTCGGCACTCTCGGAGTGCCACAATTTTTTTTTAACAAAAATATAAATAATTTATACGAAATACTGTATTAATAAATGATAAATTTCACAATTACAGGTTTTCCTAAAATTAATCGTGTGGTTATGTTGTAATTCCCCCTCTAAAGCAGCACTTCCGTTTTGTTCATACCCTCTTTACAAGACAATGGAACTTTAAGACTTTCTTGAGGTTTTCCAAAGTTGATCTGAGAATTAACTTGGCTAGCGGAACTTTTGAGAGTCAACTGGGAACAATGAAAAATAGTGGTTTTGGTACCAGTGTGATCAACAGAGTTAAAAGTACAGTTACAGAACAGTTACTGCAAGGCCTTCAAAAGTCGATTAGTAAGAGTTTTCTAACTGTAACATGAACTCAGTTTTTCAGCTCATTAAAAAACCATTGTACACCATATTCCATGGTAGGACATAGCGCACTTTAATGTACCCTAGAATAAGAACTGTACACAAATAAATAAATTGAATTGAATTGAACCTTTCATCAATATTTCTATAACTTTTTTAGTATGAGTTTGGTCAGAAAGAAAAGAAAGGTGGGTTGTGGTTGTTTTCTGGTGACTCCAAGAATTCAAATAGGAGCATATACCATCCAGCTTTTAAGTATCTCAATTTATAGATGTAACAGGACGACCCTTCGATATTTTTAGCATGCTAATAAAATAGCCCGTGTGTTGATCAGTAAGTAGTACAATATAGTATTGTTATTAACGGTCTTAGTCGCGTACCGATGGAGCATTTGACTGTTACGCAGGGAGCGTGGGTTCGATTCCTGCTCAGTGTAAATACTTTTATGCACGAATATGTATATTTGTATGCATGAATATGTATATTTGCACTAGCTTAGGTGTTTCTATGTGTTTACAAAAAGTTGTATCCAAGGATGCTTATCCGCGTCCGAGATTACAAATACAAACTAGTTAAGCTATGCTCACTTTAGGCCTAGATGGCGCAGTGTAGAATGTCGGGGAATATTAAAATAAATTATGGCAGTCATATAGCTGCAATAATAATGCACAAAGATAATTCAGACTAGAGCGTAACCAATGGGGAGGCATAGGCAAAACTAATCTCAGATGGTATGACCTCTGCTGGTGCTTCTCTTAGAGTCTTTAATCCTATGTTTCTTACATCACAGATACTTGTCAATCTTGTCGTTGACATTTGAATTGAAAGTACATAATTTTGTTGGTGAATTTATTAATAAAAAAGGGCTCCTGCTTGACAGTGGTGAATTTAGAAAAAGAGATGAAGAAGAGAAATGCTTCCCTACATAAAACTCATCAGGTTTGAAATGGTCGCTACGTATGCTAGAAGACGAATTTGGTATTCAGTTTTTGATGCACAGGGCTTTAATCTACTGTATTCGTCTTTTCTTATCAGTAGGGAAACGATAAGGACCTTTCTTTAAAAAGAAAGGTAATGTAAATCAATCATCCTTTCAATGTAAACATTGAAATACACTACACAGCGTCATTGTTTTCTTTTTATACCACTTAGTTGGCAGACAAGCACACGGCCCACCTGATGGAAAGTAGTTACCATGGCCAATGGACGTTTGTAACACCAGAGGAGTTACAGTCGCGCTGCCAACCCTGTAAGTACAGAGTTTCTGTGCCATCAGTGAAAAAGATAAACCACTCTACTCACCGCTAGGAACACAACACGAAGTTATAGCCGCGGTATTCTGTAGGGCGGAGGTACTTCCCCAGTCGGACTGCTCAATCGGGCGGAAATACCGCCGTGTCCTACCTCCTGGTGAATAGTTTATTCCACACAAGACTTTTCCTTTATTTACTAACAATTTGCATGAAATTTGATGGCAATACAACAATACCAGCGATAATGCGCCACCTATCGGGATAAATAAGTATTGCGTCTCCTCATTGATGGTACAGTAATTCTTAAGTCGTCGTTTTAAATAATGGTCCCCTTTCGAAGTACGGACCATTTTCCTAACATACGTATTACGTGTGATACGTTTGCAAATCAATTGAAACACATGTTCATACTCCGTTCATTAATTAAACAAACAAGTTATCAGCTTCCAAATATACATTTTGAATTGTCCGAACCAATAGGAAACAATCATATGACAATAGCCACGTCCAAACCACATTCAATTGACCCGAAATTGGGGATACGGCTATGTGTTACGAAATTGAAAAATATCATAATTGACAATATAAATGACCGACAGAAACCCCAAGCCGACAACGGTTTTATTGAAAGCAAAATAAAACATCGTAGGTAATGTTTTTAATTTTAATTATGTGAAACAGTTACCATATTTTACAATGAAGACGGAAATTAAATATGGCATTCCTTTTCTTTACGTTTATGATGCGCTCGGTCCATATTTACATTTTGGTTGCTACTTGTGAAATTAATAGGCCCAGTTATTGTATAATATAAAAAGATATTATTCCTGGAAACACTAATGTATTAATTATGTATTTTTGTAAGCAACTGTAAGAGTTACTGTTTATACTGTTGATTGATGGCGCTTGGTGGAACCTGCTACACACATTGAATGAAAAAGACACTTTGTATTTGTCAACTATTTTTATTTTTCCCTTGACTGGCTTCGCCTTACAGCATTCTGTAACCTTTAGAAAAACCGGTCAGGCTATAAATAAAACAAGTACATAGTGTCTTATTCAATATTTAAGTTGCCTTTATTTTTTTTATTATGCATCTTTAGTCTTAAGTATTCATTTCCCCTTTTTTATACTCAGTTCTTTGGAAGGTATACGTGGATTCAAATGGGTCCAATACGCAAAGGCTCACAAAGAATTTTATTTTGAAATGGGATAGGCCAGCACTAAAAGTCCCGGTTGCATTTGAGGCTTTCTCTTTCCTGTCATTTCAAAGTCAAAGTCAAAGTCATTTATTTTCAATATTGAATAATAAATAGGTATAGGTACCAATACGTCATTTTTTATCGCAGTTTTGAAGACTAGAAAGAAATACATATGGTCAATATTTTTTTGTAATTTTCTGAAGTAGAATAAAAAAATAATTCGTTTCATCAAAGTAGAATTAAATATATTCTTACAGCCAAATAAAACGATAAGCCGACATGAGTCCGTTAAATTTCTAAAAAATACATCAGATCGTACTTAAACTTTTCTTTCTGTTAATATCTAATAAAATTTTATAGGATGAGAAATAAAATAGATATACCTGGTTAAACATTTTTTTTGCCTTTCTGTAGTGTTTTCAATTCACGCCTTTATTTGCCTGGAGCGCAAATTGTTCTGTAGGTTAAATGTCACTGAATAGGTCAGTTTTATAACGCAAACGGTATCTCCCATTCACACTAAATATGTCTGGCATTTTTGGTAGGTATAACAGGGCCCTGCTTTGATCGTTGGGACCTTCTTTTTGTCTAGGCGTGGTCTTACTTCTCATGTTTAGGGAAACAGAAGCTGCTCTTGTTAACAAATAGTTTTTCTTTCTTACAAGGAAGAAAAACCATATATTCATATAATCGCACATTTATCCCCGGAGGTTTAGCAGAGGTGAATCAACACCCACATTTCACCAACCATTGTATTAGGTCCCAATTAATAGGGGGTGAGTCTATTCAGTATCAGAATAAACGGGATATTTACCATGTTTCATTATTTTGAGTTTCCGATAATATCCCGTTTATTCTGATGTGAGTGACCATGATAGTTTAAATACTTTATGGTATTGTCATTTTCGGAGCACTATTGTTAAAGCGAGTCATGCATCTGAGGTAGAGTCTGGACTGTATATATCTGTCTGATGTTAAACAGCCCTATCTCTTAGTCGCCTTGTACGAAACCTTGTAATAAGCAACCCAAATTAATAGTAAAAGAGCGAACTCCGGGCAAAATATATACTCGCATGAACATATTTATGTCATATCTCTGATACTCGAATACACACCAACTTATTTGATAAGCTCCTTGTACAAATACCTAATACAAGTATGAAAACCATATTGTATCATGGAATGTCAATTAGCAGTAATGCATTCGAGTCGCCTAATTTAATATAATCCTAATCAGTTTACGGGCTCGATAGGGATCGGCCACGTATTTCTAGAATGTTAATTATCCACCCACATAATATAAAGGCAAGTTGTGGGTTAGTTTCTATCACACGTAGACAACTTTCTACTACTACTAACTAATAATTTAAGGGTTATAAAGATTAGGTTAATACATAAATTACTCTAGACGATTTGTAATATACTATAGTGTATTTTTTTTAAATCCGTGGGGATTCCGCACGATAAATATTTATTATATATTTGAAAATTCTTATATATCAGAGAAATAATGGATTCATGCTAAATTTAATAAAGCTGATTTATTTATTTTATGATTTTTAGGTGAATTCTTTCTAAAATAGTTTTTCTTTATAGTTTTATTTCGTAATTTTAAGAGTTATATTTCAACCTCGCAATGGAATTAATAATTGCACATTCACTAACAATAGCTCCGTGTATTTTTAAATAAGATCGAAATAGAACAATTCAGTCGTTGACAATTCTCGGTCGTACTCACGATTCTGCTTCGTTTTATGCATGTCCACATTGTCACCACTAACACCATTGTTTACTTACCTCGGTTAGAATGTCTGGAGATATTTATTGGTCTCTACAGTGGCCGACATATCGTTAACTGACAGTTTCTTATCTGAGGGCTCGTGGCTAAGTGCTAACCTTATAAATTCAGGAATTCACATTGTAAATGTTGAACAATACTAGCTAGATCAGTCTTAGGATGTGTGACAATATAGACCAACTCAATATGTAAGAGTTAAATTTTTTTATTATGCCTCTTTAATCTTAAGTATTCAATTGCTCTTTTTTATACAAGAACACAGTGTAAATGTTAAACAATACTAGCCAGCTCAGTCTTAGGATGGGTGACTTTCATAACACATTGAGACGCATTTTAGAGAGCACGTTAAGTTATCAGTCATATACATGTATCACAGCTACATTCTATCATCGCCCTTCTCGCCATAGGCAGGGAATTCATGCTCACACATTGCGACCTGGGACGGTGCGCACTGTGCGGTATGAAAGAAATTTCATCCCACGCACACTCAAGCTGTGGAATGACCTCCCAGCTGCGGTTTTTCCGAGCACCTACAATATAGGGTTTTTCAAGAGAGGCATCAGAAGGTTTCTTTATGGTCGGCAGCGCGAGTATAACACCTCTGGTGTTGCATGCGTCCATAGGCTACGTTAACCACTTCCCACCGAGTGGGTCGTGTGCTTGCCTGCCACCTAAGTGGTTTAAAAAAGACAGTCCCGGTTGCTTAACTTCATTTATGGCATTCGTCACTTGTAGCTGGAACCCCAGTCCAACAACCTTGTTTACTTTTTCATTTATTAAACAATCATACCGACCGACGGGATGCACACTATAGAGAAGGCCCTACAACACCGCTTCTTTTCGAGCTACCAACCTTTGGTCTGTCTCCTAGACTGTGCAACTAGGTTGCTAGCTTCCAGCGGGAGCACCGTATTCGCATCCTTTGTGATAACGAGCTTCGGATTTCTTGCAGATAAATGCTGTCCGTCTTAACTCCAATTCTCTTTCTTCTGCATATCAACGACATGCTGTCCACCGGCAGCATACATTGCTATGCAGACAATACCTTACATGGGAGTTATCAAGGACATTCTGCCGCCAAACAGTCTGATATCGCGGCAAAAAGGTAGCTTATTGTTACTGAGTTTGACCGAATCCTGAGTAACATTCCTCAATAGGGTTCTGAGAACAGGTGATCCTCATTCCTGAGACTTTGCCTTTAGCTTACCATCAGGCGAGGTGAAGTTGGCGCGTCCTATATAAAAAACACAATTCAGGGCAAAGGCCCAACCATATTTTACCTACTTCATAACAAAATACGGACGAGGTGCTGGATTTCTTTACTCTCAGGGTTAGAATGTTAAATGACATTCGTTACAAAAAAGTCAATGAATAAAGTGTTAACTTTTTACTCAACAAAGAAATCTCTAGGATGATTATAATGAATACAGTCATACCGTCACCGTATTCATTAATAAACATTTAATTCTCATGATTGCCAACGTATTGAATACACATATTAAATACCCTGTGTGCAATTAATTATGAAAAGCTTTTCATCTCGGTAATGCACGCAGTAATCGGTTTATTGCGTTATGGTGATTTCCCTTATGCATTATCATTTAAGGATTAAAGTATTTTATTATGACTTGCTGTTGAATGAAAATGTAACAAATCTGAATAATCTGGTGCGGAAAACTATAGATATGCGGGAACTTACCGTAATGACTTGGTTTTTTTTTTAGCATACATGTCTCCTTCTTCTTACAGTCCCGGATCTGCATCTGCTGAGGTCCTCAAACTGAGAGCCAGCATTGCAAAACTATTAGAATCTGTAATGCTGACCCTCATTTATGAGATTTTAGCTTATGACCGAACAAAGGGAAGTCATATTGACATGAAGGCAATAGATAAAAGGTTAATAAAGTTCCAAGTGTCAAAATTTGAGCAGTCAACTTTCTAAAAATTTGTTATTAGAATAGGTATTTCTATTTTCAATTAACTAAGACCAATTGTATAATTTTTAACATCAGCTGCTAAAACCTGTCAAAGACAGAGGAAATAGTAACAACAAAGGATACATTTGCCTATAATAAGCCACAGTGATGGGACTTTTAAAGCTTTGTGTGGCAACAATTACGACCCTGTCTCTCGGTATGTCCTCCTCTAAAGTGGCACTCGAGAGTGTAACCCGCATGTTAGTTTAAAGGGCAAACTGCAGTACTGAATGGTGTGATGCGGTTTCAAATGTGCTAGGTTACGAGTCTTTATTATTTCCGCAAAGTATTCGTTAGTGTCAGCAAAAGTTAGTGGAGAGTTATGGAATATCAATATAGATTTTTCATTGTATTAAGTGTTGTTAGTAGTAAATGAATGCAACTACCAGCCTCAGGTTTGAGTTTAAGTTGTAAATGTTGTGACCCATTATCTTTGAACTAACTACCGTAAATTGGTACGTGGATCAAGGAGCGACAATCTTGCGCCTAAAAAGGTAATCATAAGATAAAAAACGGACCCCAGGTTCCAAAGCAATTTGCTGGTAACTTTCGCTCAAAACCCTTACACGTAAGAGCCTGAGTAGTGATACAGTCAGTTTAGCGGGGCGTGAAAAAGCATCTGATGAGGCCGCCAATCTCCTGAGTGCCACCATTGTAACATTATCTACTTAGTGTCTATAATGGTGACCCTCAGACGAGGTGAAGTCAAGTTAGCGTGACCTGGATTTAAAAAAAAAACCAGTATTATAAGGTTTGTAAGACTGTACTTATTATTTGCTAATAAAAACAAAATTTAGAAAATATTTTAAGTAGTTAGTTCTTTTGTTCCAGTATGGTTGATCATGCTAGAAAATAATCTTCTAATTATTTCATAAAAGTTTAATGGATAATTGTAATAACAGGAAGAACCTTTGTTGTTAGATAGATCATCTATTGATTGTGTGACTTGTACAACAGAGTACAACCGACGTGAGTCAACATCATAGAGCCAGCTGTTAGTATTGTGAGCAATAGACCGCAGAGGAGGCCGTTCGATACCTCACTGCAGTGGGAGCTAATTCAACAAACTTCAACTCGATACTTCACTAGACACACACTAGATGCTCCCTCTGATTTAGTACATATGAAGTTTGTGAGCGAAATCTTAGTGTTTCATTCATTTATATTTCCTATGGATTGTATTAAAATTAAAGTAGTTTTATTTAGACTCTACACAATAAATACTATACAATGAAAAGGTCTTATTGTATTTATGGATAAATAATATTAAGTGCGTTTTGAAATAAGTTTAGAAAATATGGATAAAAATAATTAAATAGAAAAAAGTAATTTTCATTTTAAATTCAAATTAGATAATTAAATACTTAATATAACTAGTAAAGAAAAATGAAACTGTAAAGAAGAAAGAAAAGAAAGACTGTGAAAGTAAGATAATAGTTTTACAATCGTTTTAAAGCTTTGCTATATGAAGTACAATAATAACTAGCTCCGCTAACTTTGTCACTAGACTAAATAAAGGAATCCTTAAAAGAATCACCACAAAATCACTTTGTTTCTTCAGCAGTCTAGCAGTCAACGTAAACCAATTCTAGTATTACCGCCTTTTCAGATATCCTTTTTATAGGTCTTACAGAAAGCTAAAACAACCTAACAAAGATAGACTCCAATACAGTTAATACAGTACCGGTCCGATTACAACAGTCTGTTTATTTTAAGCATGCCGTTCTATAGTATGTTACCGCACTCTCCGTTAGTGGCACTTGAATCAGTGGAATGTGGTACGCTCGATATGTTTTTATTGCAATAAGTATTCCAATGCATGTGTTAAAATTAATGACAGGCCTTGCTCGGGAGGGTAAGCCATGGAGCGATGCAGTATGATGCTGATTTCAACATGATGGAGGTAGGACACGAAGCTATTTCTGTCCAATTGAGCAATTCGACTGGGGGAGTTACTCTGCCCCACAGAATACCACGCTCATAACCTCGTGTTGTGTTCCCGGCGGTGAGTAGGGTAGTCAGAGCTCACTGGAGAGTTTTTGTGCTCTCAATAGGAAAAGCAAAGGCTTGTTCTGCTTTGTCTTCTACACTGACGGCACAGAAACTATTTGTGCTTACAGGGTCAGCAGCGCGAGTATGACAACTCTGGTGTTGCACACGTCCATAAACCACGGTAACAACTTTCCATCAGGTGAGCCATGTGCTCGTCTGCTACCTAAGTGGTATAAAAAAATTGCGAGCTCCCGACTCCAATCATAAAACTCTGGCAGCCTCTTTCTGACTAATTAAAATCTAAATCCGGACTTTTTCCAGTCAACTATAAAATTTAGCTAGCTGACGAAGCTACCGTACCTGTACATGTGTGCTTTTCATAAGCCGTCAGTAACATTTTTCTATGGTAGACAATATAACGTCTGAAAACTATCTGAATGCTAAATGAAGAAATACACGTACCGTAATTCATAGTATTATTATTTCACTCTCTCATTCCTCTCATTAAAACTGTTGCGTACAGAAGGTTGGAATATTTTAAAAATCTAATGTAAGTACTGTACCCACAGAGCCATGGGTTAGTCTCCGGAAGAGATTAGGTCTAATCCCGAGAGGCGTATTATTATTACGTGCCGGCTAGTTTGTACAGTAATCGCAAGAGTTTTTATGCTACTAATTTAAGTAATATTTTGTTTTAGAGACAACAATCTACGAACTACCGGCTAAAATGATTACCTGGGCTTATACTCGTAACTACTGTAGTGCGCCTGTTAGGATCGTCGGGCTATAAACGTCACAAGTCACATGATTATGGCATTGATTATTCAGTTTTTTTTTATCGTGTGAAAAATACCCCGGATACCCCCCCACCAGAGCCAGTGGGAGAGGCTATGTCGTAGTCGAACTGTCGTAAGTTGACGGAGGTAAGATTGCCGGAGGCATATCCCTAGAACCCCGGCCGACCCAGAGCCATCTCTTTCAAGCTGGTTCTCTTCGTGTGTGTAGACCACGGAGTTCTCATCCAATCCCCGGGTATGGCGAGGCGCACAACTCACGCCGTCGCCGTATTCATGGGGGACGCCCGAGAAGCCTTCGCTCATCGCGGACTATGCGATTAGCGAGTCTTCTCCGTTCCCGCTCCACCGTCTCTTTCACGAAAATTACTTGCTCGTAGAAGGATGCGGCGGATTATGGCCTTCACTAAGACCAATGAACATGAGTGATACAGAGAGTTTCACCATACGACTCAGATGGTAACGTCATTATTACAGCAACATTAGAACTCATGACAGTTGTATATATACGTTCCTCTTACCGCTTGCAACCCTACTCATGAGCAAAAATATAATTGTCATTGTGTCAGTATCCGTTAGTTGTGGTTTAGTACTATGAAATAATCTTAATAAAATACAGTCGCAGTATTTTATTAAGATTATTTCATAGTCTATAATAGTATGCAAATTAAAAATGTGAACAAAATTGAGATGTTATTTGTACAAATGTAATATAAACACCTCAACAAAGTCTAGGGAACAAGATGACCCCAATTTGTTTTTTCGTGTAAATCTTGTTTTGCAAATAACTGGCAGCAAATAAATAAAAATAGAATAAAGTAGATTACAGAGTTGTTCGAAATTTAAAAATAAATTTAAATAAGTAATGATTTTCGAATATGGAGGGAAAACTTTTAAAAGTGTTTGATTGTGCAGTTTCTCTGAGGCAAAATAAAAATTATTTTCTTTGATTGTAAATAACGTTTATTATCAATAATACGTCTTTTACGTATGGTTTGTGCATTTTTGTGACTGTAGTCATCATGTCACGTCGTCATTTAAGTCGCGAAGAGATGTTAAGGGCTGTTGATATGCTACAAGCTGGACGAACTCAACGCGACGTAGCGGATGCTGTCAACACCCAACCAAGCGTAATTTGCAGATTATGGGCGCGCTACAGATCTACAGGGGATGTTGCCGAACGTCACAGGGGACGAAATAGGGTTACTACCCCGCGACAAGATCGTTTCTTGCAAAATTCCGCAAGGCGGCAACCCACGATTACTGCTCGTCAGTTGGTCGCAGGCCTCCAGTCTCAGCATCAAATGGTTATTAGCGATCAAACTGTCAGGAGAAGACTACACGAAGCCAATCTTCATGCTCGCAGACCGCTTAGGGGTCCAGCTCTTCGACGTGGAAATCGAGGTCGTCGCTTATTGTGGGCTAACGCACATTTACAGTGGACCGACCATCAATGGGCACGGGTTCTGTTTTCCGACGAATCTCGCTTCGGTTTTCATCCTGATTCGAGAAGAGTGCGTATATGGCGAGTTCCTGGACGTCGGAGTCGTCTCCAGAATCCGCAAGAAGTTCATCCTTACCAAGGTGGAACAATCATGGTATGGGCTGGAATTCGCCTTGGTGGAAGGACCGACCTCGTTTGGATACGGGGCAATTTGAATGCAAACCAATACATTCAGGAGGTTATACACCCCATGGTAATCCCTTATCGACAGCAGTTCGGTCAAGATTTTATGTTCATGCAAGATAATGCACGGTCACACACCGCGAGGGTAGTGGTCAATGCGTTAAGCGAGCACAATATTACGACGTTGGAATGGCCTGCTCAGTCTGACGACCTCAATCCCATAGAGCATGCCTGGGATTTGCTTGGGAGAAGAGCTTTCAGTGATTCTTTGGAAAATCTGAACACTGAAGAACAACTTTTTTTACACCTTCGCAGTGTATGGAGCCATATTCCACAGACGATGATTGACAATCTCATACTAAGTATGCCACGCCGTTGTCGAGCTTTTGCTAATGCTTTAGGAGGTCCTACAGATTATAAAAACGTTTAAAGTACGGTTAATTACTGTATTTCTTACTACCTCGTTATTTTTGTGCCTAACCATAGAAGGTTGTAATACTCAATATTGGCACTATTCAATTCTTTCATAAAAAAAAAAAAATTGATACGTGAATGTTTTTATTAAAATTAAAATTAAAAACGGTATAAAAATACCCTTCTATTGATATAAAACACTCACTATTACAAGAAAGGGTTTTTAAATAAAAACTAGAAATGTCCTTGTTCCCTAGACATTGTTGATGTGTGTATAATTTGTTGAACACATTTCTGTAGAATAGATAGAAAAGTGAATAGTGTTTTAATATTATATCTAAAGGTACCTAGTACAGAAATGAAATAACAGACCAAGAAACAGTATTTATAGCGATAATTATGTACATTAATTTTAGCTCGAATGAGTGTCGTTATGAGATTTTCCAAGAGTGCTCTGTAAGCAGAACTCGAGAGCAGCACCTTTGGGCCTAGACTTAAATAATTAAAACTAATTACGTTATCGTTATAATCCCGAAATACGGTACTAGCAGACAAGTTAGTTTCTGTAGCTAATATATAATACCGTGGTGTGACAAATGCGGTTTTATTATAAGTAATGAAATTTCATTACCAATTCAATTCTAAATCATTTTAGAACGTAGAATATCGTATTGCCCACTTCATAATATTGGTAAAATTAATCATTTTTCCTTATTGTAATAGGTAACGTATCAAAATATCGAATTTCAAAATTCCGAATGAACGAAATACCAAACGAATATCCGGGATTTTGAACATACGGTATTTTTGAAATTCGGTATTATGGACTTCGGGACTTTGATATGCTATTATGGGAGCGGCAGGCTTCCGAACACTCATTAAATTTATTTTTTGGTAAGTCAGTTTCCGGAATCAGTGAGATCTGATCGAGCTTGAGATTTAGAGTATTCTAGCTACAAATAATGGTAAAACAAAATAAGCTACAAAAAGTATCTAGTTTGTTTGAACCTCAACTAGATATCTCGTTACGCAGGTGTGTTCACAATGTCTCGTGTATTCGCTAACGCGTTCACGCCAGTTTATTTCGATTAAAAGTTTCTCATAACGTATAGAATGTTTTGGGTGTCGGTGTTGTTACAAAATTTGTTTAAACTTTATTCGGTTCGGTGTTTACCCACACTCGGTTGAGCGGTAGACCTCCACGTTAATACACAGAAGTAAGTAACATTCTACATAATCGTAAGTTTGTAAGTAGGTATGGTACAGTTTTCATTTTATTACAATAATTTATTACCTATATTTAGACATGGGCCACCTAAGTTGTATATAAAAAAAACCAAGTCAATCTAGTATTTGCCGAAAGACTAGATCTTTTCAGATTTTTACAAAAAAAATGTGATTTTAGTTTCCAGTACTACATACGCTGGACATCTATATTTTTTTATACCACTTAGGGGGCAGTCAAGCACACCGCCCACCTGATGGGAAGTGGTTACCATGGCCTATGGACGTGTGTAACACCAGGGGCGTTGCACTCGAGCTGCCGACCCTGAAGAAACCTTCTAATGCCCCTCTCGAAGAACACCATATTGTAGGTGCTTGGGAAAATCGCAGCAGGAAGTTCATTCCACAGTTTGAGTGTGCGAGGGATGAAGTTTCTTTCATACCGCACACTGCGCACAGTCTCAGGCCGCAATGTGTGAGGATGAATTTCCTGCCTATGGCGAGCGCTGCGATGATAGATTGTAGCTGTGGGTATCATGTCAAACAATTCATCTGAGCACAAACCATTGTATAGGCGGTAGAACACACATAGCGAGGCAAAGTCCCTCTTAAGGCTGAGAGGTTCTACACTATCTGCCAGTATAGGATTGTCGACCAGTCTCAACGCCCGTCATTTTGACGCAGATTTACAAGATTCACATTTTAACTTTAGTTTTTAACGTGGTTTTGTGTTCGTGTTAATAGTATGAACCGTGGAGTAGGTCTTATAAAAAATAAACCTGAGCTATGTTATGTGAAGCTATTTGAAGACGACACACATCAAACAATAAACAAATCTACTGTTATGAACTATCAATAAATGCTGGATAAATACTGATGTACAGTAAGCTTCAGAGAAAACGAACCCCCCTTGATAATGACATGAAAGTATTGAAGTTTTTCAAAATACAGTGTAAATGGCATGTTGGTCTAGTGGTTATGACTGATGCTTAAAGGATACGGCAAGCGGGTGTTCAAATCCACATACACTAAATTATTTTTTTATTCTTATAATTATTTTTTTATTCTCTTAAGCACTTTTTGTTAATTATTACATAAGGAATAAAATTTTATAGTAGGTATGAGGTTTGTAAGAAAAGATAGGCTTGTTGCATAAACAATATTAATTTATTTCTCGAATTACATTTCTAGGACTACATTGAGTCCATTTCCAGTTGAGTATACAGTTTTTCTATCTGAGTTAAATTGGGGTTACTTATTTTTAGATTTTACCTGACCTAAATTGATTGACAAAACACAATACCCTAAGTGAAGTATAAAATGTTTGATATTAGATAACTCTAGAAACATAACTACAATATTTATTTACTTTTTTATTTAAAGTTGCAAACATTAATTTTTTACACTCTGTATAACCTTCGAATATAAAAGAATTATGAATATAATGAAATGTTATTTGTGCATGTGAATCACAAAGAAAGAACCAACATACTAAACTAAAACAGTATAGCAATATACATCTTCCTCTTTGATCACACTTTCTGATAAGTAACCCTTTTAACACAACATTAGAAAAATATGTGAGGTCAGTTGGTGCATCATTAACACATTAGAAGATTACTAAACTTGTAAACAAGAGTAATTTGATTGGGTATTGATAATATAATAATATGATTATGAATGTTAGGACACTTTATACACAGCGTCATCTATCCCAAAATAAGCACCTAAATGTGACATGGATAATAGACAACTGATATAATACTTATTTTAGATATTTTTTTAGATAAACTACACCCAAATTTGTTCTGGGTAAGAATGAATAATCTGCATTAATAACGGAGCGGATGGCCCTCACTGTCTATCACTTCTTGAAGACGACTTTTCATCCCCGAAACCATATTAAAACATACGGCACTATTTCGCATTAGTTCCCAAGTTCTGTTTACCTGTTCATACAATTATTTTTTTGACTTTATTTCACTTAAGTCCCAATTTAAAACCATCTGACCTCACAAGTTTTCTATAGGAATAAGATCCGGGCCTTTAGCCGGTCACTCAAACACTGTTATATCTTCTCGTGCATTAAGCCAGTCTTGCACAATTCGGGACCGATGCACCGAAGAGTTATCCTGAACCAGGTAAATTTGTCCTTCTGGATATGCGACCCGCACTGAAGGCAGCATTACGACTTTCAACACTTCAAGGTATCGGTCACTGTTCATGCGGCCACCTATTTCCACTAGCTCGCCTGGGCCCATTGAAGACATCCATCCCCAGTAACCTAAAATAATAAACCTTTTCAAATCTGTTGCAATATGTAAACCAATGTCAGTAGCAATAATAATTAGAAATATATAATATTTATTATATGTATAATAACATATATATATATAAACACCTCAACAAAGTCTAGGGAACAAGATGACCCCAATTATTTTTTTTCGTGTAAATCTTTTTTTGCGAATAACTGACAGCAAATAAATAAAAATAGAATAAAGTAGATTACAGAGTTGTTCGAAATTTAAAAATAAATTTAAATAAGTAATGATTTTCGAATATGGAGGGAAAACTTTTAAAAGTGTTTGTTGTGCAGTTTCTCTGAGGCAAAATAAAAATTATTTTCTTTGATTGTAAATAACGTTTATTATCAATAATACGTCTTTTACGTATGGTTTGTGCATTTTTGTGACTGTAGTCATCATGTCACGTCGTCATTTAAGTCGCGAAGAGATGTTAAGGGCTGTTGGTATGCTGCAAGCTGGACGAACTCAACGCGACGTAGCGGATGCTGTCAACACCCAACCAAGCGTAATTTGCAGATTATGGGCACGCTACAGGTCTACAGGGGATGTTGCCGAACGTCACAGGGGACGAAATAGGGTTACTACCCCGCGACAAGATCGTTTCTTGCAAAATTCCGCAAGGCGGCAACCCACGATTACTGCTCGTCAGTTGGTCGCAGGCCTCCAGTCTCAGCATCAAGTGGTTATTAGCGATCAAACTGTCAGAACAAGACTACACGAAGCCAATCTTTATGCTCGCAGACCGCTTAGGGTTCCAGCTCTTCGACGTGGAAATCGAGGTCGTCGCTTATTGTGGGCTAACGCACATTTACAGTGGACCGACCATCAATGGGCACGGGTTCTGTTTTCCGACGAATCTTGCTTCGGTTTTCATCCTGATTCGAGAAGAGTGCGTATATGGCGAGTTCCTGGACGTCGGAGTCGTCTCCAGAATCCGCAAGAAGTTCATCCTTACCAAGGTGGAACAATCATGGTATGGGCTGGAATTCGCCTTGGTGGAAGGACCGACCTCGTTTGGATACGGGGCAATTTGAATGCAAACCAATACATTCAGGAGGTTATACACCCCATGGTAATCCCTCATCGACAGCAGTTCGGTCAAGATTTTATGTTCATGCAAGATAATGCACGGTCACACACCGCGAGGGTAGTGGTCAATGCGTTAAGCGAGCACAATATGACGACGTTGGAATGGCCTGCTCAGTCTGCCGACCTCAATCCCATAGAGCATGCCTGGGATTTGCTTGGGAGAAGAGCTTTCAGTGATTCTTTGGAAAATCTGAACACTGAAGAACAACTTTTTTTACACCTTCGCAGTGTATGGAGCCATATTCCACAGACGATGATTAACAATCGCATACTAAGTATGCCACGCCGTTGTCGAGCTGTTGCTAATGCTTTAGGAGGTCCTACAGATTATTAAAAATGTTTAAAGTACGGTTAATTACTGTATTTCTTACTACCTCGTTATTTTTGTGCCTAATCATAGAAGGTTGTAATATTCAATATTGGCACTATTCAATTCTTTATTTAAAAAAAAAAAATTTGGAATGAAAATGTTTTTATTAAAATTAAAATTAAAAACGGTATAAAAATACCCTTCTATTGATATAAAACACTCACTATTACAAGAAAGGGTTTTTAAATAAAAACTAGAAATGTCCTTGTTCCCTAGACTTTGTTGATGTGTGTATCTGTATATGTATATATATAAATTTCGGGGTAGAGAATAATAATTTAGAATAAACTAATTTTATGTTAAATAATATAAATATTTGCTTACCTAATGTTAGTCGCCCTCTTGTTCTTAAGTCTAATACATTTTTTGGGTTGAACCGTTGGCCACTTCTTCTCCATCAAATTTTCGGCATCCCTATCTGACTTGAAGCATTTTTCGTCGGAAAATATAACAATTTCGTTTTCCCAGTAGAAATTTTAATAACGAGTAGCAAAATTTACTCGGTTGGTGCGATGATCGTTAGTAAGTTGTTTCTTTCTGGCTGGCTTATAATTATGGATGTTCGCAGCGTGTAGATGTCGTCGAACAGTGCTCAGCGACACTCCAAAAGTTTCAGCACTTGAGCGCGTAGTTTTTAAGGCTGCCACTGAGTGAACTTCCACAATATCACGGTGCCGCTCTGATTCATGAGTGTAAGCAACTGGGCGAGGTCCTTGGCGTTCACATTTCATATCACTCGTCCCTTGATACTTTCGAATCCATCTACGCTCTATATTTCTCTGTAATGAAAATGATAATAAATAAAAGAAACTCCAAAATCTAACTTGTAAACGAAAATGTAACATGATTAAGCAATAAATAGATACATAATATATTTTTATCGTAACTCTTACCGTTATGGCCATATCTCGTGCAATTTTCTTTATGCTTTGTTCTTTGCTCCCAAAGAACAACTATTTTAGCTTTCAAAAATGTTGTTAATCGAACCATACTTTCAATTTACTCAAAAATCTGATCAAAAACTTAATAAATTGAATAATATTACGAGGAGGATCAACACAACACCAATGCAAATTACCACGAATTATGAAGTTACCTTCAATCACAGTTTAGTAAATAAGGCAAAGAAGTATTCTAATTGCAACCTTAGCCCGCTGTCACGGATATTATAATACTATAACCGCAGCTCATACAGTAAATAAGTTTTTGAAGTATAACGTGACGGTAGTGCAACAAGCTGTATTAAGCGTAATCTATCGAACTAAACGAGATCTAATTTCAACCTTATCCTTTAGTCAATTAAGCAGTTATTATTATCACATATGGTGGATGTTGAAATTTAAACCTTAAGGTCTAGAAAATTACACCGTAATCAACTTTGTTCGATAATAGGAGTAATGTTATTCATATTTTCGCCGCTGCGATCAAGTGAATCAAGTGATAGCCTAGTGGTATAAGGCACGGTCTAAGTGTTCGGCTGGCGCTGGAGATGCGGGTTCGTATCCTTAAACTACACATAGATTAATGTGGCATCTTTTTGTGAGTATATTGTATCTTGGTATACAATTGAGTCAAAAGACGAAAAATATCAGAAAAAATAAATATGAACGTGCTAATAACAGGCAGATGAAGCTGCTCGCTCGTTTGCAGCTCAGCGACGATCGCATCACGTGACGTCATTCGTGAGTCATGTGACGCGGCCGGCGCAAGCGGCGATTTTCTTTAAGTATTGAGGGGGTCTGTTTTCTCTGACGCTGTGTGTACCAGCTTATCAATGATACATGTAGAATAAATAGATGCAGAATAAAAAAAAAGATGTATGATAGTTCGATAATATAGTATAATATATCTAAAAAATACTAATTATTAACAAGTCGCCATTTTTCAAAAGCTCATTTTGAATAGTTCCTAAAATAGCTACTTCTAAATTACATCAGCGAAGGGATGCACAAAATGCGTCTCCTACTGAAGGATTGAATAAAAACTGAACAATGGAGCCGTTGTATATTTTACAACCACCTACCGACAATGCACAGACACGGTTCGATAGGCTGAAACGTGTTATGTACCGACATTGACAAGTACATTAACCCCTATGCATGTAATAAAAAGGCGACAGGGATGAAATAAATATAAAAAAGAATTGATAAATATGCATTCTATTTTTACTGAACTGTCGAGAAGGGTTATGTTTTTGGATGTATGTAATCTTGTAATATTACTTATTAGTTCATATATTTTGAACCACAGTACGGATTTCAATAATTGTTATTTCAAATGAAAGGTATTTGTTTTCCACGTGTTCTAGGATACAGAAAAGCCAAATGGTGGATTTCTGACGCCTAAACCAAAAATTCTTTCCATTCAAAGTTATCTATTAGGGTAACAAAACGAAGGAAATTAGAAGGTAATTACAAATAGCCATGTACCTATGTCATGACTAAAAACGATAAAATAAAGCAAATTATTAAAAATAAAAAAACCCTACTGAGTTTTTCTTACCTAGGACTCGAAAATTTAACTTCACCTATCCAAAATATCAAAACGAGTTTAATAGTCATTATAGTACCGTATACTCGTATAATTTTCTATGAGCTACTGTTGTGCCATCATCTTAAGAGTAATAAACACCTCAACAAAGTCTAGGGAACAAGATGACCCCAATTATTTTTTTTCGTGTAAATCTTGTTTTGCAAATAACTGGCAGCAAATAAATAAAAATAGAATAAAGTAGATTATAGAGTTGTTCGAAACTTAAAAATAAATTTAAATAAGTAATGATTTTCGAATATGGAGGGAAAACTTTTAAAAGTGTTTGATTGTGCAGTTTCTCTGAGGCAAAATAAAAATTATTTTTTTGATTGTAAATAACGTTTATTATCAATAATACATCTTTTACGTATGGTTTGTGCATTTTTGTGACTGTAGTCATCATGTCACGTCGTCATTTAAGTCGCCAAGAGATGTTAAGGGCTGTTGGTATGCTGCAAGCTGGACGAACTCAACGCGACGTAGCGGATGCTGTCAACACCCAACCAAGCGTAATTTGCAGATTATGGGCACGCTACAGGTCTACAGGGGATGTTGCCGAACGTCACAGGGGACGAAATAGGGTTACTACCCCGCGACAAGATCGTTTCTTGCAAAATTCCGCAAGGCGGCAACCCACGATTACTGCTCGTCAGTTGGTCGCAGGCCTCCAGTCTCAGCATCAAGTGGTTATTAGCGATCAAACTGTCAGGAGAAGACTACACGAAGCCAATCTTCATGCTCGCAGACCGCTTACGGTTCCAGCTCTTCGACGTGGAAATCGAGGTCGTCGCTTATTGTGGGCTAACGCACATTTACAGTGGACCGACCATCGATGGGCACGGATTCTGTTTTCCGACGAATCTCGCTTCGGTTTTCATCCTGATTCGAGAAGAGTGCGTGTATGGCGAGTTCCTGGACGTCGGAGTCGTCTCCAGAATCCGCAAGAAGTTCATCCTTACCAAGGTGGAACAATCATGGTATGGGCTGGAATTCGCCTTGGTGGAAGGACCGACCTCGTTTGGATACGGGGCAATTTGAATGCAAACCAATACATTCAGGAGGTTAAACACCCCATGGTAATCCCTCATCGACAGCAGTTCGGTCAAGATTTTATGTTCATGCAAGATAATGCACGGTCACACACCGCGAGGGTAGTGGTCAATGCGTTAAGCGAGCACAATATGACGACGTTGGAATGGCCTGCTCAGTCTGCCGACCTCAATCCCATAAAGCATGCCTGGGATTTGCTTGGGAGAAGAGCTTTCAGTGATTCTTTGGAAAATCTGAACACTGAAGAACAACTTTTTTTACACCTTCGCAGTGTATGGAGCCATATTCCACAGACGATGATTGACAATCTCATACTAAGTATGCCACGCCGTTGTCGAGCTGTTGCTAATGCTTTAGGAGGTCCTACAGATTATTAAAAACGTTTAAAGTACGGTAAATTACTGTATTTCTTACTACCTCGTTATTTTTGTGCCTAATCATAGAAGGTTGTAATACTCAATATTGGCACTATTCAATACTTTCTTAAAAAAAAAAATATTTTGGAATGAAAATGTTTTTATTAAAATTAAAATTAAAAACGGTATAAAAATACCCTTCTATTGATATAAAACACTCACTATTACAAGAAAGGGTTTTTAAATAAAAACTAGAAATGTCCTTGTTCCCTAGACTTTGTTGATGTGTGTATAATCGGTCATTTGCTGTTGTCAACACCTCAGCTATTGTCAGATAATTATACAATTGCTTTTCAGGCGGGCGGTTTTACAGGCCGTTTAAGTTATGTAAATTAAATTGTTTGTTCAAGTACTCAACCATTATTTTTTAATAGAAAACGCACACACAATGTAGTGAGTAAATACACTCATTCAGCGTCAGAACGTTCTTGAGTACAAAGTACAAAAATAATCTAAATATCAAAGTATTAAGAGCAAATGGTACCTATTGATTTAAATTGTATTATTAACCGAACTAAAGGTGTGTACCGAATATCAGCCAACAGAACGGCGGGAAAACCAGTTCGAGTACTTTGTTCGTCAAGATCGATCTAATGCTTACTATGGTAAAATTATTCATCTAAAATAATGTTTAAAGGCTACAAGAATATGGCACAAAATGTGACAAAAACTGAGGATGTTTTTCAACTACGACATTGGATAGCTTGTTTTAAGGTAGATTTTTTTTATAGCGTTACAGTTTTTATCTTGTTTTAACTCTGTGTAGGGTCTAAAGACCGGTACAAATTACAAACAAAGAATAATTTAATTTTTTCAGCTGCCAAAAACGGAGAGAAAATACTACTTCAGCGTAATAAAATTAAAAGCTTTTGCTATCATGGGCTTTATGATAATGCAGAAAAAATAAAGTTTAAGGAGAATAGACATTTGATTGCAGAACAAAGTGATTGTATATAATTATAACGGGAATAAACGCGATCATAGCATAGGTACGGGTGATTTGTGCCAGTGACCACAACCGATGTAACCTGGTTTAAACGTCAGGCAAATCATGTTTGTATGTAAGTAACTATACCATGATGGCATTAGGTAATTCTCGTAAACATTTGATTGCAGAACAAAGTGATTGTATATAATTATAACGGGAATAAACGCGATCATAGCATAGGTACGGGTGATTTGTGCCAGTGACCACAACCGATGTAACCTGGTTTAAACGTCAGGCAAATCATGTTTGTATGTAAGTAACTATACCATGATGGCATTAGGTAATTCTCGTAAACATTTGATTGCAGAACAAAGTGATTGTATATAATTATAACGGGAATAAACGCGATCATAGCATAGGTACGGGTGATTTGTGCCAGTGACCACAACCGATGTAACCTGGTTTAAACGTCAGGCAAATCATATGTTTGTATGTAAGTAACTATACCATGATGGCATTAGGTAATTCTCGTAAACATTTGATTGCAGAACAAAGTGATTGTATATAATTATAACGGGAATAAACGCGATCATAGCATAGGTACGGGTGATTTGTGCCAGTGACCACAACCGATGTAACCTGGTTTAAACGTCAGGCAAATCATATGTTTGTATGTAAGTAACTATACCATGATGGCATTAGGTAATTCTCGTAAACATTTGATTGCAGAACAAAGTGATTGTATATAATTATAACGGGAATAAACGCGATCATAGCATAGGTACGGGTGATTTGTGCCAGTGACCACAACCGATGTAACCTGGTTTAAACGTCAGGCAAATCATATGTTTGTATGTAAGTAACTATACCATGATGGCATTAGGTAATTCTCGTAAACATTATTGTACACATATTGAAATATTTTTTTCACAGTATTTTAATATGTGTTACAACAAATTCCACCAAGAGCCATCAATCAACAGTATAAATAGTATTTATATCACTTAAAATGTGTATATAGGCTAGAAAATATGTATGATTATGGCACCGCCCACATAGAATTCTGATTCCGTTCCCACTTCGCACAATCCATGAGGTCCCATAAAATCATGGGTACTATGTGTTATTACAGGTTATAAAACTATCCCCGAAAAAAGAATTCAACCAGAAATGTTCAGCGTTTTGAGCGTGATTGATCAGGTTACAAACAAGTAAAAATCTACCTAATCCATTCAATTTTTTTTGTGTTTTTGGGAGAGACCAAAATTCATTGTAGAAATGACGAAGTCGCTAATGGTTTAAGTGATTTCCTTGCCAACTGGCACTATGTTTGATGCAGCGCGTTGGAGCAGTTATTTGTATGATTTGTAAGAGTAGGGGTTTGTGGATATAAGTGGTAGCTGAGCAGATTAGAACCAGGACAGTCTTATGATGGATCAGCATTTTTAATACATTGAGATCCCTCCGTGCCTTAGACAGCACGTTTAGCCATGGATCCTCATATATATATATATATATATATATATATATATATATATATATATATATATATATATATATATATATATATATATATATATATTTAAAGGCACATCCTTGTTTATTTGATCCATCTGTGAATGCTGAGCGAATGTGGGTAGACGGGCGAGGAGAAATTAAAGCCACGTGTTTTGATGTTATTCGAAATTAAATTATTATTTCAGCGAAATATAGCCGTTAATATAATCACTAATCACTATACAATTATATTGCAATGACACTCCACCGAACACGTCTTGTCTTCGCGAGATGCAAATGGATTCCCTCCTGTTTGCCTCTGCGTACAAAAGAGTCCGGAGTTGCGTCAGAGTGAAGAAACGTCAGAACGCGCCTTTCAAACTGACACTTGTCAACTGTCATGTCACTTTTGACGTTTCTTGACTCTCGAAACACCAAGGCGCCGTCATATATATATATATATAAAAACGATTCAATTAAATAAACAATATATATAAATATAATACGAATATATGTGGCATTTGTAGACAGACAACTGATCTAACCATAGAACTTCAAATCGTCAGTGAATTGCGGAGGTCAGATATGAAAGTTCAGCCGTTTCTTTATGGACTGAAGCCCACAACTGAGTTGGCAAAGGTGACCGCATCATTTTCATTACTAATGCTCTATTATAAAACGTAAACGTTTGACTGTTTAATACAGGTGAGTAACTAGGTACTTGAGATTTGTAGCTATATTATTATACTATAAATAAATTTATTATACCTATAATTATCTTTATATCCAAGATCTGTCTTACTTGAGCCATTAGAAAGTCCACTAAACCGTATCCAGTTTCTTTGTGTAATTTTGAGTAAAGTCTAATAATTAATAAATTAATCTTCCGATTAGTGCCAAGATGCTATTCTAATATGACTTTTAATTTTAAGCTAGTTTATTCATTGACATTTTTTAAATATTATGACATGAATTTGATGTTGTCCTAAAACACATGAAAATTAAAAGAAATATACAATACCTATGCATGTAATAAATATGCGACAGGGATGAAATAAATATGAAAAAGATTTAGTAAATGTAGTATTTTCATCAAAATAAAAAAAAAATATGATGCGAATTTCAAACGTCAAATTCACATCATAATATTGTGTGTGTGTTTTAGGATGACAATCCTAAAACACGTGAAAATAAAAGAAAGTATAAGTTATTACAATCAGAGTTTGTGTAGTATTTCTCCCAAGTATTCGACAGAAATCGGAAACACGAACTGCGGAGTTTGCGTTAATGATCTGGCAGTTTCCGATTGATCGCATTCTAGTTTACCCCAATTTCCAATACGTGTGTATCTATTTATCTCTCTTGTTAATTCATTTTCAGAACATTACAGAAGAAGGAGATAGTGTGTTCAGGGTGCATATATGGCATTTAAGTCGACATCTAACGAGAATTGTGTATGGGAGCGAGAGAGAGAATTTGATGTTAATTTTCATATTAGTTTGTAATATTGTGTGATATATGTAAACTAAAACTATACAGTGTACATTATATAACTACAAATTTTTATGCATTTGCGTGGTGTGACTAGGTTTTAAGGTATGTTATTGCATTTTTTTAAATTCAAATTTGTATGTATGTGTATTCTATGTTTTTGATACACTACGGAAGGCAATGAGAACTAAACGTACTCAAGACTGATCCGAAATAAACTTTTATTATGTAGTATTTTACTGACTGGTACAAGTTAATAGTAGGAGAGCTGGCACGAATTTTTGGGTAGGTATTTGAAACTTGGCAAGCTGAAAGCTTGCCAGATACCTCTTCTATTATACTCCAACACGGAATTGCAGACCTGGCTGGTGAGTAGCGGGGCTAAATCAACCCCTACATTTTTTTTTCCCCTAAAACATATTTGAGGCAATATGCAATATATATATGTTGCAGTGTAATACTTTATAAATACGAAAAGAATAAGCCAGATAATATAATAGGGCTTTTAACATTGCCAGACGCGTGCAAAAATATTTTGCAAAAAATTATAAAAAATGTTTTTGAGGCAGCTTGAAATTTTTATGGAGTATTATTTATAACTAAAAAATAAGATTCCCAAAAAGACAGATCATTTTGGTGGGGCTTTCTGCCTGCCAGGTGATCAAACAAATGATGAATGATAGTACTCAAGCAGTGAAATCTATTACTGAAAATCATAATACTTATGAGGATAATACTTGTAGGTTATACATTAGTTAAGACAATAAATATCTAAATCTAAATAAATATTTTAAATCTTGGATACATATCTGTTTATATAATGTTAACAGATATGTCATCTTTGTTTGCGTGTACAGTAAATCACGTTCAATATTTCTAAAGGTTTTCCAGCGTCCAACAAACATTGCAGCTTCTTTTTTCTTCTATTTTAATTGTACGAATAATTTGTGCACATTAGAGTAGTGAAGTTTCCTCGAATTTATTAGTGTAGGAATATGCTAGTAAATATATTAAGTTTATGGCAGGAATGCATATGCGACAAAGAAATAGATGAAATGGCAAGCTTTGTAATTATATTATAAATGAACACACCTTTATGTTTTATTGTATTGTTTGTACTTAGTGGAATATACATAAACAAGAAAAAGTAATTCCAGTATTACCTACTAAACATTATGTTTTAAATCACTTGTTTCTATTTTTCATTAAATACTTTATTTTTCATTAATAATATTTCAAAACGAAATGTGACTAGCTTAGTCACATTTCGTTTTGAAATAGGTACGAGCAATTGAAAGATGTAAAATGTGAACTGAAACTCGAATCAATAATTACTACGATCTATTCACAGTTTCGACTGCTACATAAAACATTTTAGCGGATTGAACTAAACCATTTCTACCAATTTAGACTGAAACGGCTGGAATTGAACCATTTTGTTGAACATTGAGGTCGTTCATTGGTTTAAAGTGTTTCTACGTGAATTTTGTTTCTCTCTTTCATCATCATCACTACCTTAGCATTGTTCCAGTTGCATCCGAAGCCTTCACGTTGGAGCCACCATAGTCCGTTTACTTCTTCTTACCATTTTTATTTGGCTCAACGGTTCTTATGATAACTTCTCCCGTCTGCTTACCTCCAATGAAAGCCTGCATCAGACCCTCATCCGTGAATTTGAAGGAGGTAGGACGCGACGGTATTCCTGTCTGAATTGAGCAGTCCGACTGTGGAACTAACTCCACCCTACAGAATACCACGGCTATTATCACTTTGTGTTGTGTTCCCGGCAGTGAGTAGGGTAGCCAGAGCTCACATAATTTTAGCGCTTTTCTTAAGCAGACCAAAGTCTTGTCCATTGTGTTCCTATTGTGTCTTCTGCAGTGAGGGCATAGAGGGGGCATAGACGGGTGTGACTCCCCTGGTGTTGCACACGTTCATAGCTCACGGTAACCACTTTCCATCAGGTGGGCCGTCTATTTATCTGCCAACTATGTTGTATAAAAAAATCTGCG
Organism: Eilema griseolum; assembly: GCA_963662185.1. Classification (NCBI taxonomy): domain Eukaryota; kingdom Metazoa; phylum Arthropoda; class Insecta; order Lepidoptera; family Erebidae; genus Eilema; species Eilema griseolum. The sequence goes on along the minus strand of OY759230.1, from coordinate 19,638,710 downwards.
AAATTCTTGGTACATACATACATACAATTACGCCTTTATTCCCGGAGGGTTAGGCAGAGGTGAATTAACACCCACATATCACCAATCGTTGAATTCGGTCCCACGTAATAGGGAATGAGCCTATTGCCGTCTTCCGGGCACTATTATCGACGCGAGCCATGAATCTGAGGCTGAGTCTTGATGAACTTACATAAACTTACAAAAAGTTTAGCACAGCACTTTTAAGAACCGTATTGGCAATTACAAGTGCCAATAAGGCTGTTTGTGTCAACTCTTCATAATACCACATAGAGCTATTCACATATTAGCTTACAAAAAGATAAGAGCGACTCGTCTAGTGGATACAAAACCTCTTTGTGCATACGAACATAGTTTCTTCAGTGTTTGTTAAATAATTCACATGCACTGTTAATTACTGTTAGTAGTGTTGAAAACTTGTGTTTGTGTAGTTTTGTTTTCCACCGTCTCCTATTCGTGAACTATATAGCTGTTTGCATTTTCATGAGCACTATAAAACAATTAGTGCTCTAATATATTTGTTTGTTTGTTAGACAAATATTTTGAATTACTTATTTGAAATGACTCATTTTAAGTCACATAACGCATTTGTATAGATCATGTTAATACTTGTTTATATAAGTGGGAAAATAGTATTGAATGAGTATATCTTCTTGTAATAATTAAAGACAAATTAGAAGAGATTTGTTTTAAGGATTACGTTCAATACAAAATTGTATAGTTTATACTACTTTGTTCAGTTTGAGACTGAAATCACATTATCACTATGACTAAATACTTGTGATGCATCTCAAATCAATGCATGACGTAACTTATCATTAAAACTCTTTATTTTATATTGTTAAAAAATATGCCACATCTGCTTAATTTAATAATATTTTGAAATAATTAGTAGGTATGCTGATAGTCATTCTTCCCTAGTGATTTCAATCGGAAAAAGTGAACAGAATTAGCTTACAAAAATTAAAGTCCTAAATTTTTCATCAAATCACAATTTTACTTTAAAAAACCACTTCAAGCTATACGACATTTCTTAACAAGATGTGTAATAAAAAGTCGGTCAAGTGCGAGTTGGACTCGCGCACCAACGGTTCCGTACACACTTAACTTATTATTTAATTTTATGTATTTCGGTACACGTGCGAACAGAATATGGACGCTCATGGAAATGGCGCACGGTTTTTACATAGTCGGGTCACAGTCTAAAGACTCATACTTCATATAATCTGTCGACAGAGCAATCATGCTGCATTTTGCTACGTAAACGTCTATATTGTAGCTTTTGATTGCACTGACGTAGAAGTTTTATTTTTTTAACATTTTCAAGGTGTTGCAGAACGGAGTGTTTGGTATAAATTTCAACTTGATACTTCTACACATTCCTGAGAAAAAGGTCTTGACAGACAGACAGACAGACAGACAGACAGACAGACAGACAGACAGACGGACAACAAAGTGATCCTACAAGGGTTTAGTTTTTTTACTTTTGAGAACCCTAGAAATGCCTAAAGATATTTGTATAGAATATTTCACTTGTGAATCAATATTGATTTACCAATTTCCTGTAACAGAAATCAAGAGATTGTTCATGATTAAAGTCACGTAAAAACACTTGTTACACAGACGGCGCAAAGGCGGCACCCATCAATCACTTTAGCTGTGCTATGTTTAGATTGGCCAAATTAAGGGCGTTTGTGAGTTCTCTTTTGCGTCGGCGTAAAATAATGGCGATTATTCAACTCTTCTCTTGTAATATTTGCTTGGACTCTTTGCTGGCATATTCTATTATATTTAGAATTGTAAATGATTATTACTAATGAATTTCTGACATCAAAATTAAAATATTAACACTATTCATGCTGAAGGTAATTATAATTGAACAGCAGTTATAGGTGGGTGTTAATTCTACAGTAAATTTTGTAGGTTTATGAAACGGGAACAGGAATACTTAATTTCGCTTTTGTCGGTATAAAAAATGTATTTGAACGGTGTTTTGCAATCCAATAAACCCGCATACTACAGTACCGGATGCGCCACCTTCCACAGTCTATCCAAGCTACCTTTCTAGCTTGGGAGCGTCCCGCCCCGCCTTTCTAGTGCCGTTTCGTGGTCTCCACTCTAGGAATCATTGGGTCTAACGATCATCGGTTCTTCGGAAAATGGTCACACATTGCTTCTTTAGCATGCTTTAGGCCTAAGTACTACTTTTACAAGTAATCTTATTAAGTTTTTCATAGTTGAATGATATTTGACTCTATAAAATGGTACAGTCAGTCTCAAATCGATCTTGACAAACAAAGTAATCAAAATGATCTTGTTGACAAGAGAGAGGGAAACCAGGGCATTAGGATTGTTCTGATATTTGGCAACACCCTTAGTTCGGATAATAATACAATTAAATTCAATAAAACAGTTTGATTTATATATATATATATATTTGAATAATAAAAGCCGCGTGTCGTACAAGGCGACTAAGAGATAGGGTAGTTTAACATCAGATAGATATATACAGCCCAGACTCAGCCTCAGATGCATCGTTCAAGTCAACAATAGTGCCCGAAAACCACAATAGGCTCACCCCTATATTACGTGGGACAGAATACAATGATTGGCGAAATGTGGGTGTAAATTCACCTCGGCCTAACCCTCCGGGGATAATAATGTTAATACCGTCGTAATAAGATAGACTTTGTAGTCAACATTGTTCTGACGCTGTCTGTACATAACGTTTATACAGTAACATCATTTTTCATTATGTAGGCTATTGTTTTAGCCAGATTTGCGTGAAGTAAGTGGGTTATATTGATTGACGGTTTAGGCATAACTAATTTGACTCTCAATTACTTAGCCCGTGATATAGCAGATTTTCAGCTTAAGACCAATAACCTAATGAGGTCAGGTTGGGTGCAATGCAGAGTACCAGAAATAATGTTACCCACTTTACTTAATTACATAACAATATCTTATTAAAATATCTAAATAGAGAGAATGTATATTATAAAATGGTTTGGCGTATGTCGGGATCTCTAAAAACTTGACATCTCTTCTACGGACGGCACAGAAACTCTGTACTTACAGGGTTGGCAGCGCGACTGTGACTCCTCTGGTGTTACAAACGTCCATAGGCCACTTCCAACAGGTGGGCCGTGTGCTTGTCTGCCAACTAAGTGGTATAAAAAAAAACTACCATCTCTTTTCATACCGAAGGTGGTGTCATAAGAAATCAGGCAGATAATACTAAAGAATACTCGAAACAAAACCAATTTACTCAATGTGGTAGTACATTTATAAATTTCAACAAAGAATAGAAGTTAAGATAATAATCTAAGTTGTTTCCTTGGATTATCATAACTTCCTAATTTTAACCCTTTCCTAATCCCGGGAAAACGTTCCCATGGGTTATAATTCAACGGGACGAAGCCGCGTGTAACAACAAGTAATATTGTATTTGATTTTACTTTGCTAACGAACATAATGCCTGAGCTTATCGTTTATAAATTCTAAACAAAGGAATAACTACTACACTATAAAACCAACTAAATAACGTTAAAGGTATGATTCCGAAGCCAACTGGATACGACAACTGCCGACGCACGATGCAGCACATACATTACTTGTTAAACTTTGAAACTTAGAAAGAAGACCATTGAGAAGCTGCTATGAATTACGCGTATCTGCTGTATGCTTCGCTCAGCAGTTGTAAGCTGTCCGAGGTTTGGAATCATACCTTAACAATAAAAATGAAAATACAAAGTAGCTGTTAAAGCGGTAAGCCTTGTGTACTTGTATGTTATCTTTTCTATTAATTTATCGTACTAAAATGAACTTGATACGTGTATATACAGTATATAAATGTACAAAGTAACATTAGCTTAAATATTGTTGTATACTGTCTGTACATATTTTCTATTTTTCATACATATATATTTAATGGAATTTCTTTGATTATCAACATGCATTTAGCAATCTTCAAATATAGTCCGGATAGTATGAGAGTTTATTAATTCACCATCATCATATAAATAAAAATATTTATCTGAGTGACCTCACAGTAATTCCCAAAGTATCTCATAATTCATTTATTTATTTATTGTTTTTAAAGTAGACTTACAGACTAATAAAGAAATTAATAATCACACGTTTAAAATAAGTGTTTTTATTGCATCTATATAATAAAAAAGGCTGAATTTCACTTAGGTAGCAGTCACGAAACTCGACTCGAAACACACGGCCCACCTGATGGAAAGTGGTTACCGTGACCTATGGACGTGTGAAAGGCGGGAGTCATACTCGCGCTGCCAACCCTGTAAGCACAGAGTTTCTGTGCTGTCAGTGTAAAGGACAAAGCAGGACAAGTTTTTGCTCTTCCCACTGACAGCACAAGAACTCTCCAGTGAGCTCTGGCTACCCTACTCACCGCCGGGAACACAACACGAGGTTAATATGGCCGCGGTATTCTGTAGGGCGGAGGTACTTTCCCAGTCGGACTGCTCAATTGGAGGGAAAAACCGTCGTGTCCTGCCTCCTCGTAGAATCACTGATGAATATTTAACATTCGCACATATCCAATTAATTGCATCGAGTAATACTTTAAAACCTAATTTAGTTAAATAATAACCTGGGAAATTCAGCCTAAGTAAATAATAGTTTTATTGACGAGTGATTTTATTTATTTATTTGAAACTGAAGTGAAATCATCATTTAATTGAGTGACGTAAATTTATGCATTTGCAGCAGGCGAGCTAATTAAGTTAATTACCTCGACAGATTACGTTACTGTTACGTAAAAAACTACCAATTTATTGAACAAATAAAATTACGTAAAAACGAAGCACGGACATTTTTTCTTTATTCCTATGGTGTAGCTATGTATTCTTAAAATAGATAGTTACGCACAGGTAGAATTCTATTTCGGGCATCGCATCAGAGGTCGCAAAATGACCTCCGTCCCCCATGAGCGCGGGCCTGGGGGTGACGGGTGGAGCCGTCTGTCACCCTAGCAGAAGCAGGCAGTGGCGATGGTGCGCGATGCGTGCCTCCCCGTTCCCGGGATGCGATTGAGGCTCCATGGTGCCCACACCCGAAGAGGGCCGTCTCATAAGAGACGGGCTTGGGCCAGCCACGGTGCGAGGGATATGTCTTAGATAATCTCACGTCCGGCAACCTGCGGCCACTGTGTGGGCGTTTTAGTCGGTTTAAGTCCGACATAGCCTCCCCCACCGGCCCCGGTGGTGTATCCCGGTGGGGATCCGTGGGGATTCTGCGCACATTAAAAAAAAGGTAGAATTCTATTAAAGGATGGCCATAGTAGATATGGTACCTACATGATATACCTTGATTCTATCGGTAATCTGCAAAGATTTTTTTAATTTTTTGAAGCTTTAAACAGCATTAAAGTCACTTAAGAAATTGATGCTGGTATAGCGTATTGGAGTTTTCTGTAAACGAGATACTCGAATAGTTCTCTACTGGCATATCCAGAAATCATTTCAACCAACCGCTGGACAGCAACAATCTATCCATTTTATTTATATCAACATTGTTTTTTATTTTTTTATTTTTTTTACGTGCGCAAAATCCCCACGGATACCTCGCCACCGGAGTCGGTGGAGGAGGTTATGTCGGACTCGAACCGACTAAAACGCACGCCGCCTGTGGGTCGCTTTGGTTGCCGAAGGTGAGGTTGACAGGCATATCCCTCGCACCCCGGCCGACCCAGGGCCATCTCTCACGATCTGGCCCTCTTGTCGGGTGTGGGGACTACAGAGTCCCCAACTCGTCCCCGGAAACGGGGAGGCGCGTCACGCGCGCCAATGCCGCGGCCTGCTTCTGCCAGGGTGACAGGCGGCTCCACCTGTCACCCCCAGGCCGGCGCTCATGGGGGGCGGAGGTCGTTCATCGACCTCCGACGCCCGAGTTGCCTTCGTACGCGGGCAGCTTGTCTTGCGATCCTTCGTCGCTCCCGCTGCCAATCCCGCCCCGCCTCCTCCTTCACGAGCATTACTTGCTCGCAGAAGGAGGCGCCGGCCGCCCACGCATCCGCGCAGCGAACCATCGCCGCGAGCAAGGTGGAGAGCGTGAGAACCCTCACTCCCAGGGCCGCCACAAGCTCCCGCCTCGGCGTCTCCCACGCCGGACACTCGGTGAGCGTGTGCGGACCTGAGTCCTCGCTCGCGTCGCAGTGATGGCACTCGGACGTTGGCTCTTTCTGCATCCGACGCAGATACTTTCCGAAGCATCCGTGCTCGGTGATCATCTGCGTCAGACGGTACGAGAGGCTGCCGTGTGACCTCTCTAGCCACTCCCCCATGATGGGTCTTACCGCCGCTACTACGGCGTGCCCTTGGGTAGATGACGGCTCTCTCCGTCAGGTACGCCCCGACTATGCGACGGAGGTAGAGAGGCACACCGTGGTACACGAGTGCTTCCCTGATGCAACTCCAGGGCAAGGTGTTGAACGCGTTGGAGATGTCCAAGGACACCGCCAACATCACCTCACCCCGGGCAACTGCCTCCTCCGCCAAAGTCCTCACGCGCATGATGGCATCCACTGTGGACCGCCACCGGCGGAAGCCATATTGGGCATCCGCCAGGTCCGGCCCCCTACCAGAGAGGTGCTCGACGAGGCGCTTCGCAATAACTCTTTCAAAGAGCTTGCCCACCTCGTCGAGCAACACAATGGGCCGGTAGCCGGACGGTTCGTCCGCCGGGCGACCCTCCTTTCGGATGAGGACCAGTTTCCCCGTCTTCCACATCTTCGGAAACTGGCCCCGCTCCAAGCATGCGCTGAGGAACCCTCTCAGTCGGGGTTCGAGACCGTCTTCTCCCAGAGCTAGGACCCACGCGCGGCCTGGAATGCCGTCGGGTCCCGGGGCGGTGCTCTTCTTGGCTCTAAGCCTTCGCAACGCCAGCTCCAGTTCTACCCAAGTGACATATTTATTCTGTGTAGTTTATTTTTTATTAATTAAGTGATGTCTTCTGTGTTTAGTTTAGTATGTAATAAGTGACTCCCTTTCCTGAGATTCTACCTTCAGCTTACCATCAGGGTAGGGTAAGATAATATTGACGTGCCCTATATAAAAAAATGGCGTACACCTGCTTTTTCTGAAGGTGTGTGTATCAAAGTGATGATAGATGTGGCAAAGTTGCCAACAGCAGTTGGCAAAGGGTTTGACGCACGACAGTGGTACGCCTTATTTATTAATTACATTATCTTGAGCTACTTGATATTGTGAAAACGAAGAGCGCTTCACAATATCAAGTAGCTCAAGATTCTTGCATGGAACTATGCCTCTCTCATGTATATTTGAAATTAGAGGTTACTGTAGCTTATTATATACTTAACATTTGTTGTTATGCAAGATGCATGCAAAAAGTATTGTGCACACCACATGAAAATAAATTTAATGGAGGTTTCATTGTTCAAGAAATTAACTAACTTTATTTAGACGTTATCTGCAATATCAATAGAAATGGCACTTGATTAATAAATAACAGTATTAGCTAGGTACTTAAATTTCAAATATGGTTTTCTACTTTTGAAGTATTATAAAATTCCACAAAAGCGACTGGCTTCATATGTAGTACCTAATAAAACGAGTTAAATAGTACAAAATTATAACAATACTTGCACATGATGTCTGGCTTCTGGTGAAATACGGAAGCTCTTTAACAGTTCGTTTTCTGGTATACATTTTATATTTCATTATTTATTTATGACGCATATTCTTATATTTATTTATTATGAATATTACGCTTGAGGCGCGGGTTCGATTCCCGCTCAGTGCAAATATTTGTATGCACAAATATGTATATTTGCATTGGTCTGGGTGTTTCAATGTATAATACATACATACATACATATAGTTATTTACAAAAAAAGTACCTATCTATGTATGTTTCTCCGCATTCTAGATTGCACATGACACAAGCTAGTTAAGCTATGCTTACCATGGCTAGACCCATAGCGTTATATAGAATATTTATTATTTATTATTATTTCATATTTGAAAGTTATTATTTTAGAGCAAAGAAAAAGGTAAAAGTAAAAGCATCAGGGTTCGTCCACTCTGATCATATGATCCGCACTACCAAGATCTGGAATTCTTTACCAGCACACGTGTTTCCTTCTTCCTATAGTCCCGGGGCCTTTAAGCGGGGCATGAAAAAGCATCTGAAGAGGCCGCCAAGCTGAGTGCCACCATTGTAACACTTAGTGTCTGTAATGGTGACCCTCTTTCCTGAGACTTTGTCTTTAGCTTACCATCAGGCGAGGTGATGTCAAGTTGGCATGTCCTATAAAAAAAAACACATGAAAAACAAGTGCGACATTTTTAACCCTATGTAATATTATATACAACGATTTGCACCTCGTTCCCGTACCGGGGTTTATTCCACGTAAGAACTAAGTATTCAACAAAAACAATTATGGTTAAAATTTAGAAAACTGCATTAGGCTACCACCCCATAATATCCCATGAGTGTCATAGGGGATTAAAACTGGTAACGAAGGGATTAACCGACTAGCAACAGAACAGGAAGCCTCTTTGGGGAATACCCAACTGTAATGGTATAATTTCATGTGGTGATAAGCTTGCGGCTCTCTCACAATGTGTTTTCATGTCCAACTGTTGTCATTTTGGGCAGCGAATTTTTTTGTCTGGAGATAAAGTGATTTATACATATTTATACAGATGCAGTGTTTGCTTTTAATATTTCAATAACAGCTAGTTAATGATTGCATAAAAATGTAATATACTTTTTTTTTTTTTTTTACATATTGGACACGTCAATTGGACTTCGCCTTGCCTGATGGTAAGCTGAAGGCAAAGTCCCAGAAAAGAGGGTCACCATTACTTACACATACCGTGTGACAATGGTGACACTCAGCTTGACGGCCTCATCATATGCTTTTTCACGCCCCGCTTAAAGGACCCGGGACTATAGGAAGAAGGAAACACGTGAGCTGGTAATGAATTCCAGGCCTTAATGGTGCGACAGAGGAAAGAGTCTCCGAACCGCTTGGTTCTTGATCGGATGTTTTGCACCGTGTGCGGATGACATCTAAGACCTGCACGTGTTGTCCTGTGTAGGAAAGGGGAGGGTGGGACTAATTGGAAGAGCTCATCAGAACACTCCCCATGGTACAGACGGTAAAATACACGGTACTTACAACAAAAACACATTGTTAGATGCGTGTCTTTTTTTTTTTTTTTTTTTTTTTTTACGTGCGCAAAATCCCCACGGATACCTCCCCACCGGAGCCGGTGGAGGAGGTTATGTCGGACTCGAACCGACTAAAACGCACGCCGCCTGTGGGTCGTTTCGGTTGCCGAAGGTGAGGTTGACAGGCATATCCCTCGCACCCCGGCCGACCCAGGGCCATCTCTCACGATCTGGCCCTCTTCTCGGGTTGTGGGGACTACAGTCCCCAACTCGACCCCGGAAACGGGGAGGCGCGCCAGGCGCGCCACCGCCGCGGCCTGCTTCTGCCAGGGTGACAGGCGGCTTCACCTGTCACCCCCAGGCCGGCGCTCATGGGGGGGGGGGGGGGGCGGAGGTCGTTCATCGACCTAGATGCGTGTCTTTATATCACTGTTTGTTCCAGGTAATCCGAAGTGTCCTATTTTGTGTGGATTTCTATTGTTAATATAATAATAATTTATTTATTTGTACTACGATAATCCATTTTCTTATTGTAGAAAGATATAACCTAATATTTACAAGAATATAAGTCAAAATAGGGTATTAGGGTACCATGGAAAAATAAAACTTAGATTAAACTAACCTAAACAAAGACCCACCCAAGCCTAGCAACATATTCAGATTGAAAGTAATATCGCTTCACAATAACATAGTATTTGTACTTCATATTATTTTCTTATAATACACACTGACTGCGCTTTTGAATTCAAGTACCTAACTGTAATTTTCCCCTTATTGTTTCAACGACTCTTAATAAATCTCGAGGTCAAGTGACAAGTGACGATGTTAAGGGAAGGCTTTTTCTCATATATACATTTCTATGTCACCTATTTCAAAGTTAGCTAAACTTTAGCAATAATTTATTTACTCGGGGACTTCAACGCCCATCCGGGTGAGCAATTTTATTATGAACTTTCAAATTTTTGTAATGATATGGATTGGAAATGTGCCGATATAATTAATTTAGGTTTATTGTCTGATACATACAGTTTTATAAGTGACGCTAATGGGGCCCTAAGATGGTTGGACCATTGTGTTGTAACTGAGTCCGCCTTTCAAACTATAGTCGATACACACATCAAGTATGATCCGGTGTGGTCTGACCACTTGCCACTCATTATTAAGTGTAATATAAGTAATGTAAAACGAAAGATTATTCAAGGAAATTGTGAATATAATAAAATAAGATGGGGGGAGAGAAATGTCGAACAAATAGATTTATATAGTAAATTATGTAATGATAGATTAAAAGGAATCGATTTTCCGCCGGAACTTATTAAGTGTAGTGATAAACGTTGTGATAACCGAGACCACATACATATAATTGACAGTATGTATAATAGAATTGTTAATATATTATCTGAAGCCGCCTCTGAGAGTCATACCATTGTTAAACCGAGACGAAATCAGCCTGTGATCGGATGGAACAAGCATGTGCGCAGCGCTCATGGGGTAGCTCGGGATAAGTTTAAAGAGTGGGTGCTGTTGGGTAAACAGAATGAAGGACGTATATGGGATGACATGAGGGAGAGTCGTAAAATCTTTAAATCGCGTCTGAAGTGGTACCAAGATAATAGAGAGCAAATAAAGATGGATATCCTCGCCTCTCACCATTCGAACCATGACTTTCGTAATTTTTGGAAAACGACTAGTAAGCTAAATAATAGACCGGGCTTACCCGTGAGCGTTGGGGGCATGAGTGAACCAAAATGTGTTGCAAACTTGTTTAGAGATCACTTTAAGGTGAAATCGCCGTTGGAGCCGACATGTTCATTTAGTGTAGGTGGGTCACATGGACAGGAGCTAGAGACTAGATTCACAGCCAAGGATGTTCGAGTAGTTATAAAGTCAATGTCACGTGGTAGGTCTCCTGGTCATGATGGTCTGAGCATTGAGCATCTAAAACATGCTGGTGTCCATCTGCCCAGGATTCTGGCCATGTTATATACGTTTTGTATAGGACATGCGTACTTACCGGCCGAGATGATGAGGACCGTAGTAGTACCGATTGCGAAGAGTAAAACCGGTGACCTGAGCGATACGAGCAACTACAGGCCAATTTCACTAGCCACAGTGCTTGCTAAAGTTCTTGATGGTTTGCTTAATATACAGCTTAACCAGTATATAAAAACTCATGACAATCAATTTGGTTTTAAACCGGGACTGTCTACAGAGTCAGCTATCTTGTGTTTGAAGCAAACTGTCAAGTACTACTGCGAAAGGAGTACACCTATTTATGCCTGCTTTCTCGACCTCTCGAAGGCGTTTGACATGGTTAGCTATGACAAATTATGGCAAAAATTAAATAACGTTTCAATGCCTCTCGAACTGATAGAAATTTTCAAGTACTGGTATCTTAACCAGGTCAACGTCGTTCGATGGTCGGGTGCACTGTCAGAACCGTACGGGTTGGAGTGCGGGGTGAGGCAGGGAGGGCTGACCTCACCGACGCTCTTCAACTTGTACGTGAATGCGCTTATTGAGGAGCTCAGCAGCACTCGTGTCGGCTGCTATATTGACGGTGTTTGTGTCAACAATATTAGTTACGCGGATGACATGGTGCTGCTGAGTGCCTCGGTGTGTGGTCTGTCCAGATTGCTGCGCGTCTGCGAGCGTTATGCGCTGGATCATGGGTTGCTCTATAATGCAAAAAAGAGTGAATATATGGTCTTTCGGACCGGAGGTCGTTATTGCCCGGATTTTGTACCACCTATTAGATTAAACGGTGTTGAGTTAAAAATAGTTAAACAGTTTAAATATCTCGGGCACATTGTGACCTCTGACCTGGAGGATAATGCGGATATCAATAGGGAGCGGAGGGCGTTGTCTGTGAGGGCCAATATGATTGCACGTAGATTTGCACGATGCTCGGGGTCAGTCAAAATAACTCTGTTTAGAGCATTTTGTACGTCCCTGTACGCGGCCAGCCTGTGGGTATCATATACCCAGAAGCAGTACAACGCTCTCCGTGTTCAGTACAACAATGCGTTCAGGGTGTTGTTGGGGCTGCCCCGGCACTGTAGCGCGTCGGGGATGTTCGCTGATGCCCGTGTCGACTGTCTCTACACGACGATGCGAAAACGGTGCACATCTCTGGGGCGCAGGCTCCGGATCACCTCCAACAGCGTTCTCAGCGTATTTGCAAATAGGTTTGATTGTCAGTACATTAACCACTGTTATATGATAAATGTACTGACAAACAAACAAATGACTCAGAGGTGGGCACTTTACTAATAATAATTTAATTGAAGTTGTATTTATATTATTTTATTTTATTTGAATTATATTGTATTTAATTGTAATTTATATTATTTAAAATTCAATTTATAAGTATATATAAATCTCATTGGACATTCAATTTAATTTAATAATTTTATTTTTGTAATGCTTTATGACGAAAATTAATTTAAATTTGTTTTCATGACATTTGTGTACTTTATCTTATGTATATTGTATTATAATAATGATAGTAGATCAATATGTAATGAGTCTCTGATACTTGAAATAAATGAACTTTGATTTGATTTGATTTGATAACAAAAGAAGTGCTATTTTGAAGTCATTCAATTTCTTAGCATTTAACAGCTCTGTACAAATAGGTTAGGTACTGTTTAAATATTACGTCTTATCAACCTGTCCTCCTACTTAAAATTATGAATGTGAAAGTTTGTCAAGATATTTGTATGTTTGTTATTCAATCACGCTCTAACGAATTCGGCTAGTAACTAACGGTAATTTTATACAAAGTTATTAAAACTTAGCTTTGCCACTTAGCATGCACGTAAGTTTTAATAATTTAATCTTTTTTATCGCTTATGAATATAGCAGATTGTGTCATCACTTAATTTAGCGCATGGCATATTATTTGATATTAACTACAACTTAATAGCTTTGTACCTTCCTGGAAAAAGGTCTTGACGGAGAGATAGACCGTCTGTCTAAGTATATCCGTTGTCTAAGTAGCTTCGTTTTTTCCCATCAAGGAACGGAATCTTATAAAAGATTAAAATGAAGCAGTGCTACGGTATTAAGCAAATTTAGATGGTCATTAAAATTTTTACTACATTTCAGAATACTCCAGTAAAACCAGCTCAAAGTAGATTCCATGCGTCGAGATGTCAAGGGTGCTTTCATACTGACGTCTAAAAGCTCCCAGTATACAAAAGACCGAAGAAATACCTATTTTAATGATGCGGCTGGTTCTATAAATACGTCGAAAGTCATGTGAAATTTGGTGTACTACATTCTATCAATAGGTACTCGCCGATTTACCCTCGCACTTTAAAATCAGACTGATCGTATAGGTACTTTGTAGTTTCAAATCAAATTTACTTACCCGTGATTTGATTGAGGGGAGGGTCCCGACGATCGATTACCACCCATTTGGCATCTTAATACGCTGAGAATAAGCCTCACACCAGCTTGCATTTCCTTCACGTTATAATGTTACAATGTAATGTCTTCTTATCACGTATTAAACGTAACAAATGTGACAATAAAGTATCCTGATTTCAATATTGTTTTGTCCAGTACTGGTTACTACTTAATACAAATGTACATCAACTTTGCGGCCAGCTAAGATGTTTAACTTACCTCACACTCTCAGTGTATTAGGTTGACTCCATACGATGTAATGTATTTAGTTACGTCGTCTGATAGTTCTCCTGATCCTGCCTCTGGTCTGCCCAAGTCTGCTGAATGAGACTTGTGGGTACTTGTGAGGCGTATGCCAAATCATACGGTCCCGTAAATTTATTATTAATTTACATGACTATACTTATGAACTGATTGGAAAGTGACAATGACAACCTTGCCAAGGGCCCAGAGAAAGTTACATGTTCAATTCTCTCTCATTTCCGATATTTGAGAACCACACCGACAGTGACGGATAAGTAGTAACCAAGTTATCTGCCAATAGAAGAAAATATTGAAGTTGAAGATAATTGAGTTATTGTATAGAAGCCAAAAAAGGTCAGTTCATTTTTTTACTTACAGATAAGCAAAGAAACGTAATACCTACTATTAGTAGAAATACTGTTAAACTGTTTTGTAAAATGTATGAATATTAGCTTGAAGAAAAATAAGCTGGAATAAGGAAGAATCATTACCACCCTCACAACATTAGCATAGAGCGCCAAGAAATATTCAATTAGGTATTAAAATCACCGAGGAACGAAGGTTTCGTATCAAATTAAGAAGCAATGCGACATATCTTTGATTTTATTATTTTTTGTAACGATCAGGATATTAACTTACATTGTTTGGAAGAAGTTACATCATTCATTTGACTACATTATTTAAATACACGCGGAAATAGCTCCATCTGCAACTTTAGACATTTATTATGATATTTAGTTACAAAACCGTAGAACAAATCTCGCTTTTGTGTCGGTAACTCGATAAACTGGTAAAAGACTTCTACTAAATCTATTAGAAGTACGTACAGTATTTGCTACCAAAGTTGCAACTGGAGTGTAAGCACTGGAAACTGTAACTGTTAAGTTGTAAATACTCGGCAACTATTAACTGTATTATATGTCTCAAACAAGTCTTCAGGTAAATATGTCCTCTATTGCTCACCACTTCGTTATTTACATTTAATTTTACTATGCCCAATAAAAACTTTGATATAAATGTGTCTATTTAAGATAAAAGCAATATACATGGCACATTTATTTATAAACATTTTTCTTAAATTACGCAATATTCTGCAGTAAAGTTATAAACAGTAAGTATCAGAGATGAAATACTATTATTTATATTCTTACAAACAGTTTGGATAGTCACCTATTACAACTATATACAACTTTATAAGACTAGTTATTATCACGTTACACGCTTGTGGAATAATAAATTAGTGAACCAAACTTGGTTCTATATTAAAAGAATTCTACAGAAATTATTCCAATCAAACATAATTACAGACTGTGATTGTTGACAATTTTGCTGAATTATAATCAACGTCGACTGGCTAACGACAACAAAAATACATTTATAATCGCGTTTACAGTAATTATAGCAGGCTTTTGATTAGACACAGGAAGATTGCTGTCGTTGTGACGATCACTGTCGAACCACCGCCGGTACTTGTTGGAATTATTTTGCCGTCGTTAGAATACCATTTATTCGCTTTGTCCGGTACTCGGTTACTTTTCATACTATCCATCTCGTCGTCTTCATCATCGTAACTGTTACTTCCATACTCATCATCCGAGTTTATCCTGATATCTGGGTACTGGTAGGCGTGTCTGTCGTTGCCGGGTATCTCTGTGACATAATTGAAATATTTATTTTAAACCGGTTACCGGAAATTTTATATTACAGACTATATTTTCATTTGAACGTTGGCACCAATTGATATGTATGTAGATTAGTATCGCGTTCGCATATTTTAATGTCACGAACACATTTTGGCGGGACAATAGATGGATATAAATATTTAAATACCTTCTACTGTGGCATAATTGAATACGTTTAATTGAGACAATTAGAGAAAATTTTATAAGTTTTCCTAGGATGAAAATTTAATCACTGTACCGTATAATCTTATCTTGCTCTCGACGTCTCCTAACGAATTTTTGGCGACGCAGATGTAGCTGCCTAAGTCTTCCCTCCGAATATTCTTGATGGTCATTGTCATTTCCGCCTCGAACATGGACTTTTGTCTGACTGACATCACATGGTGTTCCGAAGGAATTATCAGTTCACCTGTAGAAAACATTTGTTTTCAAATTCAATATTAGAATTTCATCCATCTTCAGGGAAAGTTTTATGAAAAATGTAAAAAGTTCGTGCAGACACCTAGGAGTTTTATAGCTGCCTTGTAATTTGTTTCGCTTTTATCGTGGATACTGTACCTGGCAGCAGACCTAATCAAACGGTATTAAAATTCGAATTATGAACTTTTTAATTGTATTAAAATTCAATCCAAAACATTGAAGGTTATTGAAATTATTGCCGAGAATTTAATCATGCGAATTCTACATACTACGCTGGCTGCGTCGAAGGTCGCAGAATGACCTTCGTTCCCCAAGAGGAGGTGACAGGTGGAGCCACCTGTCTACCTAGCAGAAGTAGGTCGCGGTGGCGGCACGCGTTGCTTCCCATACCCGGGAACTAGATGGGGACTCCATGGTCCCCACATCCGAAAAGGGCCAGCTCGAAAGAGATGGCTCTGTGTCGGCTGGGGTGCGAGTGATATGCCTCCGGCAACTTCACCTCCGGCATCGTGTATACGTGTGTTTCAATCAGTTCAAGTCCGACATAACCTCCCCCACCAGCTCCGGCGAAGGGGCGTCCGTGGGAATTTTTCGCACAATAAAAAAAAATATAGAAGCTGGCTGGTTGAAAGTGATAATCTTAAATACATTAAGAGTCGTTAAGATTTAGGAATATATATTGAGAAACTTACCTGGATCTTTAACCCAATAGTTAATGGATTTAGGTGAAGACTCGACATAACACTCGATAGTGACGTCAGTGCCCAAGGGAGCGCCGACTAGTTGATTTGGCACCTGGATTACTGGGTGAACTGTATGAAGTAAATTATTGTATTAGTAACGTAAAAGCAATTCTACTTATTTCAGCACAAACTGTTGTCTTCGTGAAAATTATCAATAATATTTATATTTTAGTTTATACTGAGGTTTATTAAGCGATGTTTCAAGTTGTATGCCGTTGTTTTTACCAATAGGTACTTGTCATCTGAGCGTTGTTACCGCTTGCATCCAATGCTTTTTCCTCAGAGACTGAGGTTTATCTTTTGGTTTGGCTTATGATAGCAACTGAAATCTGACCTCCCAACCTCGACGGTACTACTACATAACATAACATAAACTTACGCCTATATCCCCTTAGGGGTAAGCAGAGGTGCTAGCACCCACATTTCGCCAGTTTATGTTTAGGTCCCAATGTAATAGGTGGCGAGCCTATTGCCATAAACCTGCGATAAATACACACAAAACTTCGAAAAGCATCGAAAAGTCATTGGTGTGTGCAATGGTAAAACTTGGGATCGAACCCGAGACCTTGTCTCAGCAGTCCATTACTCATACCACTAGGCTACCGCGGTTTTTTACTACTATGTACTACTACAAATTATAATAAAATTAATTAAATTTAAATTTCCCTTGTTACTTGCATTACTTCCGAAGTAGTTTTCTCTTCTAAGCACACATGCACGCGATAGAACCATCGTAATATAAAAGTTTTCAGAATAGCATTTTCAGAATTCATAGAGCGTATTTTAAGTTTACCTTTTATTTTGGAACAAAATAGAAATAACAGATTCCAGGTTGTGAAAAGGTTGTGACTAGGTAAATAAACCTTATGTTCTCCATTTAATTTCTTTTACATTTTTCATAGATATCGACCATTTACAACTGATAGATATAAATGTAAGATTAAGATGAATACGCCGTTCTCAATTTCAAAACCAAAGAAAAAGTACTTCGCAACGTTTTATCGTGACTTATTGATAAGAATCTGTATATTTTTTTCAAAACCGTGTTGTAGCCTTTTCGGATTTATATTTAGCCTCAGTGTGAGGTGGATATACAATATTAAATAATGATTCCTATTCAGCGTTTTCAACCGTTATAACACATACAATATAACGTCGGCGAATACTTTTATAAAACGATATAAAAGAGAAATATATTACCGTATTTTTTAGCAATGAAATCTGTACTTTCAAAAATACAAAATTAATTTGAGTACCTTCGTAATAGATACTCCTTATTTTTAAGGTTTCATTAGACTTAATTGCTCTGGCAGCGAATGTATATGAAACATTACAAATATCAACTTACAATGTACACTGATGTGGATCCTTTTACTGACGGTAGGCGGGACCCCGTTGCCAGCGATACACAAGTATGTGCCCATCTCCGAGCGAGATATTTTCGCCAGTTTCAACACTTCACCCTGGTATGTTAGCACTGTGAACAATTATGGCATTATTCTAAGGTACTATAATATCCAGGATAATAATTTGAAGAACACTTCCGTGATGTTCATTAATTTGGGTGTTTCAAGCACAGAGAAAATTTTCTACTTTTAGAAGGCATGTTCAATAATATTATGTAGTTCTCTCTGTTTTTATTAGTGAATTCGTCGTACTTTTAAAAGAGCGTTTTTGAATATTTCGTCTTTCTCTGTTTAGTATTGGATGTAATAGGAAAATTTTCATAGACATACTAGCTGTCCCGGCAAACGTTGTTTTGCCATGTTAAAAAAAATTAGGGAGGAGTACCCTTAGCATTTCGGGGGGATGAAAAATAGATGTTGGCCTATTCTCAGACCTACTCAATATGCTCACAAAATTTCATGAGTATCGGTCAAGCCATTTCGGAGGAGTACGGGAACGAACATTGTGACACGAGAATTTTATATATAAGATTGATCCTATCGATTTTCTTGATTATGCTGAAAAATAATAGAATACAAGTGTGATATGCGTGAATACAAGTGCGTCCTGTCCACAGTCACAATTCTGCAACTAATATATATGGAAGAGATTGGAGCGTGAGAGACGACAAAGAGAAGTTCTATTAGACTGGCTCGATGATCATACCTGATAGGGATAGTCCGAGTTAGAAGTTGTAGTTCCAACTTTATTATCAGATACTGGTTATATATGTTGTCAACTCATTAGCCTATCACCTGGTTTCTTATGATATAATATTAGGTGTATTATGTAAGTAAACACAGGATGTTGCATTAATTATGGCAAGTCGCTTATTGACCGTTACCCGTTCGTGTGAAATTTCTAGAAGCCATATAACTAAATATTAATTTTATGGTAGGTACACCTATACATAGATGAAATTGTTCCAATTGTTACAGAACATTAATATTGTAATAATTCTGAAACAAAGTGAACGTACTCCCGGGAGAGCAGTCATTAGTATTCCATTATGGTAACTCCATTTATGTAACTACTTATAAATATAAACGGAATGGACACAGTTTACATATAGTTATCGCACACCAATTTAAAAAAAACTTCCAATTAGGTAGTCGGTGAGAGTCTTTTTGAGAGAAAACGGAGCTTTTATTATTATCTTGCATAGTTTCGATTCATGTACTTATGTCTTAATATTATATAGATACAGTTGAAGGTCTGCTATTAATAAATTGACAACCCTACCTTCAAGTGTAAACACGGTACTGCTACTGTATGTAGTAGTTATGATTTTGCCAGGTGATTTAATTTCAAGTAACAAAATAATAGCAATGGTTAGGAGCGCGAGTGCGCGGGCTATTGCCGCCTCCTTCCGCAAGCAAGTACTGTTGAAGAAAGAGACGAACGAGTGGATCCAGAGGAAAATCAGTTCTCTCCCATCCCGTATTATGCGCGGAGGTGGGTATCGGAGATCGCTCAATGACCTCTATCCTGAGTGCGAGCCTGATAGTGGCAGGTGGATCCGCCCGTCATAATAGTAAAAGCAGGCCAAGTATCCCGTGAAATGTGCCCTTCCCCTATCCGGGGCATCAAGGTGAGGACACCGTAGTCCTATATCCGAGGGGCTATCTAGTCGGCCCGTTCAGCAAAGGTGCGAGGGCTATGTCATTGGCAATCTCATCTCAGGCAACAAATGACCCAACACAGCGAAAAAAAAAATATATGAAAGAAAGTGTCAAAGAAAGCTTTTGAGTAAAGTTACAAAGAAAAATAAGTGGTGCGCAATGATTAGAAAATATAATATTAAGCTGAGCTAGTTCCTAACTGCTGAAGTTGTTCTTCTCCTACTTTGTTATAAACATGGAAGACGATACAAACTTTGAACTATAAATATTTTCAATGGAACATTTTATCTCAACTAACGACTCTGTTATGTCATGCATAGAGTTTATACTGAACATATTATAACTCCTTGGATGAGCATTAAAAATATAATTTAATTAATTACCTAGTTTTGTGTAGTTTAATACCATTGATGAACTTATGCGGCGCCGTAACTGTTATGTTTGTAACATTTTCATTAATTCACTAGAAATAATAACTAACTAGAGTTATGTGGCATAGTAACTATAACAGAAATATAAACTTTACCTATCCACTTGCATTGTTAGTGTTATCCTTCTTCCTACAGTCCCGGGGCCTTTAAGCGGGGCGTGAAAAAGCATCTGATGAGGCCGCCAAGCTGAGTGCCACCATTGTAGCACTTAGTGTCTGTAATGGTGACCCTCTTTCCTGAGACTTTGCCTTTAGCTTACCATCAGGCGAGGTGAGGTCAAGTTGGCGTGTCCTATATAAAAAAAAAAAAAAAAAAAAATTTATAACATGACCAATTTAAATAAGAATATTGACTTCATTTTCTATATATTACATCATCATTTGGTACGTGTTTTCCTTACTTATATTCAAGTTGGCATTCCAAGTCAAGAGGTACTAAGCTTTTTTAATAACATTATTACATACCTAAAATTTACCTTAAACTTACTAGCTCCTTCGACTGAGCTAAATCGCTTACATTAGGAGTGGGTTTACTGCGATAGTGTACCTTAGGGTAATGCAGAGAAACATTGAGGTAGGTACAGATGGCAGAATGATAATATTTTTACTAAAATTTTGTATGTTGCCTATTTTATTGTAAACCATGTTGAATAAGGCACTATCCCATAATTTATCTAATTTTGAACCTGATCGGTTGCATCTCATCCCGTATTCAAAGGTATAAATTAAAGAAATAATAATTGCAAAACATTATACATATCACAGATATATATATACTTTTTGTTAGCTTAATGAACCTAACTTGTTATCCACAGCACGTAGTTATATAACATTTTAATTAAACAACACTAACTAAAGGTTACACGAAAACACAACACATTTCAAAATTTAAGTACGATGCAGGGGTTTCAATAAATTATTCAGACGTTATTCAGCATTCGTAATAATGAGACCTAGAAGTGTATTCAACAGCAGAACTGTACTAATTACGACAAACTTTAAACAATACTGGACGCGAAACTCATCCCGAGAATAGTCGCCGCGCGGCTCATTGTGGTGCCACAAATGCGGTCACACAGACTTTCGTATTATACATATTCAGAAAAACAATGGCATCCTTGCGCCATTTATATATACTAAGACAAATGAAATATAATTGCAGCCAAATACACGGGAGGAATATTGCCAATACACATTTTTTTAGGTAAGTTCATTTCATCCACGTAATATAGAAAGCATGTTAGCGTATGGCAATCGGTTAGAGAGGGCAAAATCATTTGCGCAAAAGTCTCCCTAGACAAATGGCAATTCGTTTGTCAAATTGTAGAATAACATAGGAAAGCGTCCCTGAACTGCTTGGATCTTGATCGGATATTCAATGTACGCGGGTGACATCTATGCTCTGCACGTGTTGTCTAGTGCGGGAAAGGAGAGGGTGAGACTCATTGGAGGAGCTCATCAGAACATTCACCATGGTAGACGGTAAAATACTGTCAAGGACGCCACATCTCTACGCATCTGTAAAGGCTCTAAGGTGCTCGTGACCTCAGGACTTTGCGGAGTCATCCCAAAGATGCGAGCAGTATTCCACCCAGGAGCAAATTTGTGTCTTATGGAGAAGACACCGCTGCTCCGGGCGTGGAAAAACATCTCAATCTGTTCAGGACTCAGGTTTTACGCGAGGCTGTTTTGATGATACTCTCGATGTAGTTTTTTTTTATTCTAGTTGCAGTGAACACCCATAAATAGGCTACTGAGATTATTCCACGTATTCTAAACTTTGCTTTTGAGAACCATAATTGTGTAACGCTAGTAGAGGATAGGTGGTAATTAATTACTACAATAAATCTAGAATTTTGTTTAATCTTGTCGGTTAGGAAAAAAGCAAAATATTTTCCATTCTAGATCATTGATTCTTAGGTAATTGGAACAGAGGTTTTATTCCTCGTAGCACCGATGGAGTTGTCCGTTGTTACCTAGAAGTTTACAAACAAACTTTACGTACTAACAGTATCTACTGCATTCGAACGAATCCAGTTTTTGTGAATTCATCGTGTTGGATAATTTGAACACCATATATCTTTAGTTTTTATGACATTACTCTCGATCTCAAAGTTACCTGGAAGAAATTGCTTCTAACTATAAGGCCACTCATTGTACATTGAACTGTATACGTGCTACTCACTTGTCCTACTGTAAATGTATTAGTGTACAATAAATAATTATCTATCTATCTAACACTAACCAATGGTATAGGATTGACAAATACAACTTCCTAAGACTTTTAGTATACTAAGTAGTACAAGGTAACTTTTCAGAAATTTAGATCAGTAAGTAACAAAATACACACTAACGGAAATAAAATAAAACAGTATTCCTATACGGGCGACAACGAGGAGAAAACTTTATAAATTGTAGCTTTGAGACGGATTTATAAAAAGGTCAGCTATCCTGAGGGGCTTTTCTCGTAATTAAATCTATTCGTAATTCAGTATCGATATAATCTCAATGGTCCAAATAACAAACACGATCATCATAATGTCAATGTTGACTCTGAAAAACATGTTGAATATTGAAAATTGTGTTACGAGAATACTGTTTAATATTTGGGAAATTCAGATTAGATAGGAGACTGAATTTTGAATAGATTTTTATTACGAGAATTAGCCATTCGTTATTTGCCTAGTGTTATTGTTAACATTAACCGCCTCACGCTTATTACATTCGGAAAAAAAAAGAATCATTTTGTCAGTAATATGGACTATTAGTGCACTTTTAACAATAACAACAAAATTTTATTTTATTTTTAAATTCAAATGGCTATTTTAATTCAATTATTAGATATTGTTTGCCAGCTTTTATTGAAACTGACAAACATTTTTGACAGCTTTGCTGCAGGGCCGGTAGGAGGACCTCGCAAATCGATATAACCTTCTTGAGATATCATATTATAGGATTACTAAAACAACAAATCCAATAAAAGCGGCCGAATTCTACTAACTTCTAGGTTTTTTAGGTATTGAATTCTAAATCTATTAAATGTTACTGAGAAGAGTATAGGCTAAATCAATTTATTTTTTAAAGTTAACGTTTAAGTAGTACATTTATGCATATGCTGTAAAACCACTTATTTTTTAACGGCTGGAACAGTGTATAAGAAAACAACACTATATAGTGTTTTAGTTTCATTATCACATTACTTAAAAATGAATGACTGTGCAATGGTGAACTGCATCAGAGGATATTATTTTCCAATATTGTGTAAATAAAATACAAACTAGTTCAACTTAAAGATACCCATCCAATTCAATTAGACATAATCAGTGCTTTTATTTTCCTTTCAAACACCTCATATCAAGTAAACCACATAGTGAGAATACAAGGAAGGGCATTCAATCACTATTTGCAGGTAGCGTGCCCGACTGTTGATTTTATCGCTGGTTATTTCGTTGTTTAAGGGGAGTCCTATTGCCTTTCTACACAGGTAATTTGTGAAACAATACCCTCTGGCTCAGAATTCAACCTAAACATCGTAATAATAAACGGAATAATAACACCTACAATCGAAGAGATTTCGTTATTCGCTTTAGATTTAATCAAGTCTTAAATTTGATCTTTAGTTAATAATTTACTTTAATTATTTGCTAACGTTTTATATTGTTACAGTACCGGTATTTCGACAAAAATAAAAGCCATGGTTTTAATTATATTAAATTCCTCCCTTTGAGTTTGAACGTTTCTTAATTGAATAGTTTAACAGCTATCCATATTTATGTAAGTTAATTAGTTCAATTAAGTCAACATTTCTACTAATTAGTTTGCAGATATTTGGAAACTTTGTTACTACAAGTAATTCTCTGTGAAATGACTAAGAAAAATGTATAATTTAGTAAACCGAAACAGGGTTTTTTTTCCAATGTCAACTGCCAAATTAATCCTTTGAGAATGCCATAATAAATATCGTGGAAAACAATAAAATACAGCAAAGTTATACATTGTGATACATAGAATTATAAACTGTGTGGTATAATATTTACAGGATGCAACTATTATGCTTGAGATCCCGGGTTCGGTAGAGACCCTGTCTAGGAATTGTGTCTACGAATATTTCTGTTAACAGAAATACTTGTGGATTGTCTATTTGAAGATAATAGCCTCACTCCTTAAGCTGTGGGATCAGCTTAAGTAGCGAGGTGGCAAATCGTAGGTGGTAATAAATCGAAGCCTACGCCTCTGGTGATATACCTAATCATAATAAATACTTTTATTATACAACCTGATATCTTTCAATGAGCAATTCTTGTGGGCATAATAATACAATGTTAGATGTACTGGACTTGGCTTGGAAACATTTGAACAGTGAAGTTGCAACTAGGAACAGCAAAGACAAGTCTTAAAGGCTCTGAGGAAGGAGTCTCTGTAAATTGATTAATAGATCAGGAAAAGTGTCAACACATCTTACATGCGGCACAGACTAGGCGGAAGGGTTGATATTCTTATTCATTCGGCAATTCTGATACCTAGCATTATCATCACCATCTAAGCAATGTTCTCGGTTGCATCTAAAGTTTTCACCTCGGAACCAGGGATCTGCTTTCTTTATGTCCTCTTTTGGTCTGGATTTTATGATCTTCCGTCCTCGAGAGAAAAACCTGCACCAAAACTTCGTCCATTAATCGGTATGTGCACCGGGTCGCAGTCGAGGTTGGCTTGACCCCAAAATGATGGGACCCCCATATACCCATTGATACTGATGCCAGATGAATTTTGTGCTTCCAGTGTGACACAATTCACAAAGGACATCAAGATTATAACGTAGTTGTATGTGTATGCAATCTTCTTAATGTATTTGTGTATTTATGTGTACCTAGGTACTCGCTTTCTGGTACTTAGATAGCGCCATATATTATGCAGTCTGAGAATATAATAGTTATGAAATTTATGCGGAAATGAGATACTTGATGTCTATAAGATTTTAATGCGATATTCTCTGGTGATATGTGTGTTTTATATAAAATTTTCAAGATATCTTTTTAATACTTTATAGTAGACAGAATATTTGGCGTTGAACTCAACAGATCCCACACTCGTCTATAGGCAATGACTTGGCTCGAGCGCACGGACCAGTACCTGGGATCTGTACTTCATGTGACTGGTGACATTGACTACGACGTCAAATCACGTGACAAAACGTGATGCCATGGGGCTAGGATCACATGGGATCCTAAAATACCAGTCAGATTGAAGTGGCAGGTCTATAAGACGATCATTAGGCCTGTCCTTTTATACGATTGTGAGGCGTGGCCGCTGCTGGAGCGACACAAGCAGGAGCTGTGTGTCATGGAGGTTAAAATGCTGCTGTGGAGGTGCGCAGTCAAGCATAAAGCTCGCGTGAAGAACTTTCGCATCCGCGGCAGCCTTCATGTCCGTGAATAGCACATAAAATGCAAGAGCAGCCTTCGCAGGTGCGGCCACATTTTGCAGCAACCGCAGAGCTTATGTACTAAAGTAGAAGAGATAGGCCCAAGAACTCCTGGCTTGTCATGGTGGAGGGTGGCATGTGTGCAAATGTGAGACCATTTACCATGGACCATGGACGTCCAAGATCGTGCAAAGTGAATGAGGAAGACCTTAAGCTCTGAAGGCACCTTGACCTCGGTTGAAATTAGGATAATACGTCTTAATGAAGATGATGATTGTCAGTAGTTTATAGTCACCTAGTTTTGAGCTTAAAATCTTACCACGTAACTTAAGCTATAATATGTATTTATTATTACAGTTTACCTACTGGTAAATGTATATTTACTTTGCATCTGATTTAGTTAGTAAATATTCTAATCATTAAATATTTTTATTCTCATTAGATAATTATTTCTTTTCATTAGAGTCCTTTAGACTAGATTATCGCCTGTATTTTACTGTCTCTAACATGGTGAGTGTTCTGATGAGCTCTTCCAATTAGTCCCACCCACTTCTTTCCTACACAGGACAACACGCAGGGCTTAGATGTTACCCGCATACGATGCAGAGTATCCAGACGTATTCGTATAATGGTGAAGATGTGATAAAAAACTAACCCACATTTTAGCATACAAAATATTTTTTTTCACCTCAATGATAAAATTCTCAATTACTAGATAAATCTTTTTTTCGTACGGAAGTCCTCACGGATACCACACTCGTTATTCGGACCGACTAAAACCGCACGCTGTCTTGGGTCATAGTACCGGGGTGTAAGTTTACCCTAAGGCATTTTGCACCCCGACTTACACTCGTATTCCGATTGACCCATTTAATGGGTACCTTTGTCAAACTTACAAATATTTTTTACAAAGAATAAATAATTTTACATGGCTTTAAAGCGCTTTAAGAGTACCAAGATGTTATTAGTACTAATGTCAGCTTAGCAATTACATTCCAAGCACAGCCTTGCGTGACTGATGAACGAAATATAACCCATACTTATTGCAATTTGCGGGTTGTTACAGAATTTACTCAATGTCATTTGAATGAGCTTCAGTAAGGGGTGATTTTTCGTGTATAATTGAAATGCTATATATATATATAATATATATATATATATATATATATATAATGCTATTTATGAAAAAAAACTGGTTGATATTCCTTTAATAAAATGTGTATTTTTATTTAGGACACGCCAACTTGACTTCACCTCGCCTGATGATAAGGTAAGGCAAAGTCTCAGGAAAGAGGGTCACCATTACAAACACTAAGTAATGTTACAATGGTGGCACTCAGCTTGGCGGCTTCAACAGATGCTTTTTCACGCCCTGCTTAAAGGACCCGGGACTGTAGGAAGAAGGAAACACGTGTGCTGGTAATGAATTCCAGGTCTTAGTGGTGCGGCAAAGAAAAGAGTCTCCGAACCGTTTGGTTCATGCTCGTATATTCTGCACAGTGTGAGGGTGACATCTTTTGGAACATATAAAAGAAAATAACCGAATTAATCAAACTGTTCTCGAGTTTTGCGCTTAGTAACCATCCATCTTATTAAGTAGATGATAGTGACGTATTCGAAGGATACATTGTCTCTAAGACAGATAAACTATTGAATAGAAATCATGCCAATATTATTGATTAACCTTAGATCATATTCGAAGAATCAGCACACTGTCGCATTTACCACTTTGTAGTTTACTTGTAAAGAAAATCTTTTGAGCGAAGTAACTACGCGTCATGTGTTAATGCTCAGTGAACACGCACAAGGCCAATTTTATTACCTATATGTTATGTACACTGTGATCAAAATGAGATTTATGGCGGTTTTAAAGCAATACAACATTCAAATCAGACGATGTAAAGCTTTTCCTTTTCGAGTTTACGACCAATGCGGCGACGCTAGTATAAAATTTTGTTTAATATTAGATGGCGAAGTCTTATCTTTTGAATTTCGTTGGTACTCGTATTTTCTAACAGGTTTTTTTATCGTAAACTTCTTTCAAATAAACAAACCTATATATACGTTAGGTTCTCAATTATTGAGTTATATCTCTAAGATCATAAGATATTCTACTGACAACGATTGTAATATGATACGGCAAATGCGATTGTTTCGCTCATACCTATTCAACGTGTAAGTACATAATTTAGTATCCTATATTCATATTGGGCAGGTAAGTACCTACTTACGATGTATAGCTGTGTGTAACTAAGTATTTGCTCTCCGCTGTACAGGGATGTAACTCAAATATCATCGACTGTGCCGGGTAACCAGGAAATCAAGTTACAAATTAATTGTAGTGAGTACCTTACATAATAAGTTTCTGAAAATAAATTACCTCTACTCTTCACTCCATTTTGGTCTCGTACGACAATGTCTTGTCCATCTTCTCTTTTCCACATGACTCTTGGAGGTGGTACTCCACGGGCTTTACATGATACCCTGGCCGTGCCACCCTCAGGAACCATCGTGTCGCCCGACGTCTCCTCAGGAATGAAATCCGGGGGTATAACCACATCTAGGAAGCCCATCTGTAACAATGCATGACTATTGAGCAACTCAAGATGATTAAGCAACTCAGATTATTGTATCGCATTATATACTTCGAGACGAAAGTGTTGTATGCAATCGATTACAATGTTAAAATGATGATTAGCAAAGCACTCGTTGAATACATAATTGATAACAAGCAATCTTTAGAACCTGTGTGTACATAATATATTTACTATCATTAGATGGTAGCAAACCAAAAGTTACTTTAATAAGAATCTAAATGGTACCTGTATCTCATGTAGGTACGTAATAACGACCCAATATGAAATGCTTCCAAAAATTAATGTAGCGTAAGGATCCATGTGCCATATATTATAGCGTGTCAGATTAGATGTTCCTATTGTGATCCAAGTAGAGGGAGGAAGCTCGTGAGGCAGTATATCAGAATAGAAGAGAGTAGCGGATTATTTATTTTATTTTTTATTTTGTACAATAGGCACAGGAACATACATCAGATTACTAAGACTATATGATTCCACAAGGCTTTTTTTGTATCAGTAAGGTAGCAGAGGTATACAACATTTAAAATCTGAAGTCCACTTCTGTACACAGCATTTCATTTAAGTTCAGTGGCAATTTACTGAGTAACCATTACTTAGCTATAAATAAGATATAATAAGTGAAGAATGTATTCTATCCAATGACAAAAAAATATTTTGAAGTCTCTTATCTATTTTGAAGGTAGAATGACGTATAAGTAATATCTACCAAAGAAACAATGTGTTATTATAGTGGATTACATTCACGCAATGTTAAGCGCAAAAATTAATAAAGGAACATAATACTCGAATACCCTCAAGTCAGGTTTGTAAAATATGCATCAAAATTAATATGTTTTACGTTCAGGCTTTGAGTTAGGTAATATAATAAATCTTGATCCTTCATAAAGACGGCCTTTGTGGTGTAGCGGTAGAACGTTTGACTGCTACGCGGGTTCGATTCCCGCTCAGTATTCGAGAATATATATTTTTTTATTGGTCTGGGTGTTTCTATGTATGATATGTACCTATGTATTTTAAAAGAAAACCAGTATCTAAGTATGTTTATCCGCATTCTAGATTTCATAACCACAGATAACATAATACTAAAGTCCATAACACAAGCTAGTTAAGCTATCGTTGTGTAGAATGTTGTGGAATATTATCGAATAAATTCTATACAGCTACAAGTTGTCTATTTATAATTGATGTTAATCACTACTACGAGTATATTTATACCATACCTATTCGTATTTATAAAGTGTAAAATCAATAGGCCATTGAAAGAGTAAACACGATCATTTAATTATCGTGGAACATAACATAGTTCACGTTGTTCCTAAAATTAAATTCAAATCATGCGGTTTTCCGATCGGGCGATGAGAAAATATTTACCCCAAATTGTTAAGTGAGACTTCATAATCACATTTCGCCACCAAATTGAAGCCTTTTCAGATTTGCGCCAATGAATTGGCCCGAAACATCGGATACTAAATAAACAGTACGGGGCTGAGCAATTAGCTTTGAACGCCTCTGAATAGTAACCCTGTTATGACCCATTGGTAGTTCTTTTTGACGCTAATTGTAAAATTTTAAGTTTTTTTTATCTAGGACTCGTCAACTTGACTTCACCTCGCCTGATAGTAAGCTAAAGGCAAAGTCTCAGGAAAGAGGGTCACCATAACAGACACTAAGTAATGTTACAATAGTGGCACTCAGCTTGGCGGTCTCATCAGATACTTTTTCACGCCCCGCTTAAAGGACCCGGGACTGTAGGAAGAAGGAAACACGTGTGCTGATAATGAATTAAAGGTCTTCGTGTTGCGGCAAAGAAAAGAGAGTAAATTAAATAAACAGTTTGTTTGGTCTTCCTAATTATACCATCACTGTGATACTATATAACAATTGTTATTGGTATAGAGTCTGTCAATATTTGTTTTGTTTAAATATTTACCGTTAGTTAAAGTTAAATAATAACCATTAAGGATAAATTTATAATGAAATATAAACACATAAATCTCGACTACTCGACGCGGTAATACCAATTATTGTCTCGATGTTACATCGTTCTAAATAATAAGTACTAGGTTATTTACATCTATTTAGGTAATCTGCGCAATTGAAGATCAGATACGGATTTCCCAGATGTGTTCAAAATTTTGGACTGTGCTTTCCGGGAGCGATTGCTATCTGACCAGAGAATTTGGACAAGAGCCTCGTTCGTTGTAGTTTGCAGGTGAAGTTAGCTCAGGAGTTAAAGATTTGGCCATGCAACTGATGGGGTAAATCATAATCATGTGAAGATTTACCTGACTCTTCATAGGATCCGTGTTGATCTGGCACATGTACTGCCCGCGGTCTTCTTCCTGCACGTTTTTAATGTGCAAGTACCAAGTGGAATGATCGCTATGTGATACAGACACCCGAGGGTTGTGGGTGATAACGTGCTCGTGGATCGCCTGGATTGCTTTTGTATCCGCTTTCACCCAGCCAACCTAGAAGATATTGAGTATGTAAACAAGTGTATTTGATGAAAAGATAGAAAAACTTATCAAAACCTTTGAAAGAGATTCTTCGTTGATGTTACAGGTTAAATTTTATCTTTCACTTATTTCAGAATACATATCTTCCTATACATACAAAATTCTAATTAAACATTTATTTAAAAATCAAATAAAAAATTACCACCAGAACATGGTCTACTAGAAATTATAATAGTGTTTAGAATATCAATATATATGATGGTTTTGTGTGAAATTTAAGGAGAAAGTATGGCCATTGAAGCACGTTGTTAGTCTTAATTATTTATATCCCTTAACGTCACCTATGGGAAATGGTGAGTTGCTAATTTGTTGGATATGCGTACATATTTGAATAACGCATTCGCCAGAGGCACGATTTAGCGAAATTGCGTTTTTAAAACTTATGACTTCAAAACTTACTAAAATACATAAAGAATTGCACCCATATTCATTTAAAATGTGTAAAAAAAAACTTTAAAAAAAAAATTCAATGATGTACAGACAAACGTCATTATTGACAACTATGTCTTTATCCCTGGCGGGTTAGGCAGAGATGGATTAATATCTGCCTAACTCAAATTTCACCAATCATTGTATTTGGTCCCAAGGAATAGGGGGTGAGCCTATTGCTGTATTCCGGGCACTATTGTTGATTCGAGTCATGCATCTGAGACTGAGTCCGAGCTGTACATATCTGCCTGATGTTGCTAAACAGCTCTATCCCTTAGTCGCCTTGTACGACTTCGCGTGGGAAGAGATGGGGTGGCCCACGCGACTCAATAACTCGATAACTAATTAAAACTGAAGTGGAAATATCTATACAGAATCTATACTTGAAAATATCCAGAATTGTACCCGGTATTAGAGGTGCTAGGAAGTTCTTAATTATTCCGTGAGCATTTTTCCAACTTTGTCGGGTCGGCCTTTCCAGTCTAATTTTGATGCGGCTGAATTTCGATATTTTCCATAAAGCCACTGCAGTCTGACCTATACCACCAATTGGCAATACTGAAGTATAGGTAGACTACTTGGATTTTTGAAGGCTTCTACTACCCGTAACGACTATCATAGGTGTTTATATGGCAGCCGAAACCAACGGCATAGCGTGCTCTCCAAGATACTGATGATAGAAAGTTATGCGCTTTGAAAATGAAAGACTAAGGTACAAAGATGGATATTTCATTTTAAATATTTACGGTACGCTATCACGGATATAAAGGAGCATAAAAGAGGAAGTTGTTATCCGTGTCTACAGTACCGTCTACTGCAGAGAGTATTTCATAATGATCATGAATTGATATCCAAGTTTTTTAACAGTAAAGCGAAAGTCTGAATTGTATAAAAATATATTAAATATTTCACTGAAATAACTGTCATTTCGGTATTGAAGCTATCATGATCTGATGATGATTACTATTAGAACTATCGGGATACTCTAGTGCTTTCGTGATCATGGTACTTTTTTAATTTTTTTTTTTTACGTGCGCAAAATCCCCACGGATACCTCCCCACCGGAGCCGGTGGGGGAGGTTATGTCGGACTCGAACCGACTAAAACGCACGCCGCCTGTGGGTCGTTTTGGTTGCCGAAGGTGAGGTTGACAGGCATATCCCTCGCACCCCGGCCGACCCAGGGCCATCTCTCGCGATCTGGCCCTCGTCTCGGGTGTGGGGACTACAGAGTCCCCAACTCGACCCCGGAAACGGGGAGGCGCGCTAGGCGCGCCACCGCCGCGGCCTGCTTCTGCCAGGGTGACAGGCGACTCCACCTGTCACCCCCAGGCCGGCGCTCATGGGGGGCGGAGGTCGTTCATCGACCTCCGACGCCCGAGTTGCCTTCGTACGCGGGCAGCTTGGCTTGCGATCCTTCGTCGCTCCCGCTGCCGCTCCCCGTGATCATGGTACTTGCAACAGTGCCGAAATATCGGAAAATCAAAACAATGCAACATAGTAAATATCTCGATAGTTTTATCAGTAAGTATTCAAATCGATTAATGGAATGAAATTTTAAAGCTTAAGATAGGAAAAATTATGAATCAGTTTAGGCGAGATTCGAACCCGCGATCTTTCCCTTACAGTATCCAAATCTTCCTATATATACGTCTTACGGCGATGGTGGGAGTTAGCATATTAAATGCTTTAAAATTTCATTCAATAGTATTTTTCTCACTATAATTTTAATACTAAAACTGTAATTTCTCTTTAAAATCAAGGAATTATCATTTTTTTTACAAAATACATAATAACAGTGTGGAATATCTAGATACTGCGTGTGTATAGTAACAATATATATCAATGGTGAATGCTTAGAAACTTTATTTTCGTGTGTTTTGGGTAGTCATTAATACGCCAAGGGGTAACTTTTTCTACTTCATAATTTTACAGTAGCCTCAAATTATACTCGCTCAAAATAGTAACTAACTTCACTAATATAATTTTTATTCAGCTTGAATAAGAGTGTTGAGTATAATATGGTAGGTCAGAATCATTCGAAACCAACGGACCTGCATGAAATGTGTAATGACAGTAGAGGGAACACGTTAAAGTTTATTAATATTGCTTACCCGAAAGTTGCCAAGGTTGACAACTATACATTCGAAGGTGGCGTCACGTCCGATTGGCACCGTCAGGTTTGTGATGGGCTCCCCAAACTCCGGCACTTCTACACCTCCTAATAACAAGTTCAAATAAATACCTATATTAATTGAAATATTCTATTGTAACAACTATTATGTGGCTCGTGTTGTCGAGTAGGTTAACAAATTGCAAGGTTAGGCAATATTATATATTACTCACTATATATATATATATATATATATATATATATATATATATATATATATATATATATATATATATATATATATATATATATATATATATATAATAGGCTCACTGGAGAATTTGTGCTGCCAGTGGGAAGACTAAAAGGCTTGTCCTGCTTTGTCTTCTACTGACGGCACAGAAACTCTGTACTTACAGGGTTGGCAGCGCGACTGTGACTCCTCTGGTGTTACAGACGTCCATAGGTCACGGTAACCACTTTCCATCAGGTGGGCCGTGTGCTTCTCTGCCAACTAAGTGGTATAAAAAAAAAAAAAATATTAGCCATGTAGATTTTTGGATGAATAATAATAATAATAATAATAAATATTCCACGACATTCTACACAACGCTATCTAGACCCATGATAAGCGTAGCTTAACTAGCTTGTGTTATGGGATCTAGAATGCGGATAAACATACTTAGATACTTTTTTTTTGTAAATACATACATATTATACATAGAAACACCCAGACCAATGCAAATATACATATTCATACATAAAAATAACCATTCTTAAGACATTGAAACTTCTTCGTGTCTCGGAAGAATACGTCAAGACGTCGGTCTCGGTTGCCATACGAACTTCAATATAGCCAATGGACTGTAGAGATCTGATAGCAGTCACCTCACAAAAAAATACCAATATTCGGAGAAGAGAGAACGGCTTTCCAACTCCGGTTTGGGAAAGGCTCAAACCATCTATCTTTCATTTGCCTGGTTCATTATTTTCTTCCTGCTCAAGTTCAATTTCTTTGAGACCACATGAAATCATTCTATTTTATAATTTCCTATAAGACGTTATCTCCCAAGTCATGATTTTATCTAATCTTTTAGTAGGTTTTCATAGTACTTGAAAGGAAAATTTAACTATCCGTACCAACTTACCAATTGTTTACGAAGAATAAATCCATTATTACTTATTCGGAATTATCTAGCACATTCCATACCACGTAACAGCCTACTTGGCTGATGAGCGTGCAACTTGCAATATTTAGCGCACCCGTGTTGGTAGCTTATCACAAATGTTTCAACAAAGTTGGCGATACTGTTGACGACAGTTGCACCTAGCTAAACCTTGCAACAAAGTGTCAGCTAACCACTTCAACTTGTTCCGTTATTCGCGGTTCTAACTTCAGAAATGTGAAGTGACACAAATAACTTGGCCATGTGATAGTAACTAACTAGGTAGACTGTCACCGGTGCGCTTGCGCTTTTGTTTAGGCAATTGCGCAACGAACTTTAATTTAATTGATTATGAATATTACGCTTTGAGAAAAGTTTACGAAGATTTTTAATATTACATTTTTTGATACTACTAGATATTGATACTAGACATACTATAACGGGTATTCTAGATAAATAATCTTTACATTTACTATTTATCCATAAAATTAATATATGTTAGAATATATGTTTATATCATTTGTAAGTAGTATTTTCTAGATTAATTGAAGATTACCAAACAGAAGTATGTTCTTTCTCTACCAAGATACAAAAATCAATATTCTTTAGCTGCAAATTTTGGGAAAAATATTATTTAAAAAGAAATGATAATGTTATCAGGGCAAGCAAAATATCCGAGAATGAAATCCGGCAGCATCCGATCATCATAACCGATTATGTCACGGTCGAATGATCCCATCTCCGTGTGGCCCAGCTTCTATATCTTTAAAAGGGAGAGGACACCGTATCACTCTACAAAAATAATATGCATGTTGGTAAAAGTATTTACGATTTTCGCAGTGAGGATGCAGTGAATTTTTAAAAATACAAGACATTTTAAAAAATATTTCAGTACTCGAGTGATTTTTAATTCACTGTTAAAACTGATAGAATTCCAAAATAGTGTTGTTGAACTGGCGGTAATATTTTATATTTGTGAGGCATTTAGTCATCTTCATCTTAGGGTTAATTCCAGTCATAACCAAAGTTTTCACCTCGGAGTTTGGGGTCTGCTTTATCAGTCTAACTGGGAATTTGACTGAAATTTCACATTCTCCGTGAAGCGACTGCCATCTGACTGGTTGTGTAAAACCCAAAGTCGATATCCAAGCATTGCAGTCAGACCAGTTGTTGGACTATTTAGGGCTTCAGCTACCCGTAACGACTGCCATTGGTATGGCAATCGGGACCAACGGTTTAATGTGCTCTCCGAGACATAACTAGACCAGGCCGTCATCATTATTATCATTTTAGCCAGGCCCGTAATCAGTTCCCGGGGAGGGGGGGGGGGACTTTCCAGAATTTACTTCTCCACTGTACCCAATCTACGGCATCCCGGGCAGTGACACTATTGACACATTTGCCACACTATCATCCCTTACGACGTCAAGTCAGCACTTCTTGGTTCTTTGTCTATTATGTCTATATTAGTTAGTATGATATAGAATGAAATTAAAGATTTTGTATTTGTATTGGATTTACTGTAATAACATAGTTCACTAAGGTGATTAAGATATGTTTTACGAGTAGTATAATTAAAAAATATCAGTTAGGAACAACAGTAGTGCAACTTTAGTATCCAAGTTCCTCACGTTTTCTACATAGCCATGGTACCTAAGTGAGAAAATTGCAGTTGGGGTCGAGATACTGTGCGTTAGAGAAAACTAAAAACGATGTTTTGTCACCTTAACGAGCGACGAGAGCCAGCTAAATGTGAAAGCTACATTCAAAACAACATTTTGCTTTTTCCATTCCGTACATAAGGCTCACTTACTGTCTGCCATCGCAAACTAAATCTTAATAATAAGAGTACCATAGTTACTAAAGAAAATTTAATTACTTAGAACGGTATTCAGTTCTATTTAAATTGTTCTTGTTAAAAATAATCAAACTTCTATTATTGGTAACTTGTTTAATTTAGCTTCTACTAATTCGTTTATTATATAAAATTGTTGAAGATTTTTGAATAAGATTCGTATTATTACTTTGAATTGGAATATACTTATGATTCTTTTAAAGAAGTTAAAATTGTCTGAATAACATTTCTGTGTTTTAAAAGGTTTCACTGTCTAACGATAACTATAGAGGGATGTAACATTACCAAACGATCTCGTGGAAGGTAGTAAAAACTGCCATTTTGCAACGACAGCGTCCACAATATCGTCACAGACTGGGACGCAGTAAAATGTTTACAAAATATCCTGCTTTTGTTGTGGGTGCCACTAGAAGTGTTGGATATTGCTTTTGTATTACCGTTTTAGCGTAAACTCAGTCGGCCATTTTCCTGCAGCTGCGGTAATCGCTCTATTTTCGGGAGCACTTGTGTAACAGTTTTGTAAATAAAATGGCCATCATGAATGTTATATTGATTTTATTGTTCTAAGTATGGAGAAGGCTTAAAGAATTTTATCATAAATGATTTGACCGTTTAATTGAATTATTTTTCACCAAGCTATTTTATTTAAGAAACCGCACTTTTTGTCAACATATTTTATAATATTATCGAGTTTTATCTGTCATGCTGAACTGCTGTTGTACATTTCGTTGATGAAATAGTATCCTAAGGCGAAAGTACTAAATAAACTATATCAAAATATTTTGTATGTCTTATTATATGAAATTTTGATATAGCTTAGAAAAAAAAATGCTCGATCTCATCATTATATACTTAGTGTATTCTATACAACACTTTTGAACTAACATCTCGTTATATAAATACAGATGAAAACTTAAACAATTTATTGTGAGCATTTTTATAGTATACTAGCTGATCGGTCATACGTCACAGCACTGCGCGGGATTTTTTTGGCAATAAATCCTATAACCCTATTACAGCGCCACTTAAAGGGACCTTCATACAAGTGTAATCATATAACTGAACCCTTTTAGTTAGAGCTATAGAATGAACGTTACGGCAGTACATAAAATCCAAAACTATTTAGGTATATGTTAGTTTGATTTTTACATATTAACATAACCTAACATAAACTCACGCCTATATCCCCGAAAGGGTAGGCAGAGGTGCTAGCAACCACATTTCGCCAGTTTATGTTTAGGTCCCAATGTAATAGGTGGCGAGCCTATTGCCATTAGCCGGGCACTTATTAACCTGCAATAAATTCACACATAACTTCGAAAAGCATCGAAAAGTCATTGGCGTGTGCCTTGGTAAAACCTAGGATCGAACCCGAGACCTCGTCTTAGCAGTCCATTACCCATACCACTAGGCCACCGCGGTCTTCATATTAAATATAATATAGTATTTTTATTATTATATAATATAATGGTAATAAAACTTGTTGCAACAGACTTGTACAAATTTATTTATGACTTGTGTATCTCCTTATTGTGTATTATTATAGTGGACTGATGACTTGAAAAGTGTAACTGAGATAGATTGTATGACTTTAATAGGCTAATTTTATTGACTTACTATCAGTAAACCAATTATTAAACTTTTTTTTTTTTTTTTAAATATATAAGAGTCCAAGTTTAATAAGCAAATCAAGAAATAATTTATAAATATTAAATACAATAAAAATAAAATAACTATTATACAAGTTATAGCTAAGAACAATTAAAATGCGTCGTAGAATTCCTCCGCATCGCATGCCTCTTGTGGTAGCGTTCCCAGAAGACTGGCAGCATTGCCACGTTGTATGGCAATGCTTATTCTCTGTCCTAAAAAGAGGCCAGCCTTCTGGTCACGAGAAGCGTCGACCATTCGCTTCGCAATCTCACGGAAGAGGTTGCGAGCGCTCGGACCCCATGACCCCAAAGTCTCGACTCCAAACGGCACAAATTCATAATCTCCGATGAGATTGGAGTATTTGCGCCGCTTGAGAGCCTCTGCAGAAGCAGCAGCAGCACCAGCACAACCAGCCGTTGTAAATTGTAAAGCCACTTAAGTTGTAAATTTTAATAGGTAGTTATGTGCCTATGCCATGATCGCGTTAATTCCCGTAGACTTTATTGAATATTTGCGATCAGTAAGTAAATAAAATTGTCTATTCAAGATGTGATTCAGCTATTATCTTCGCTTTTCGGTAATTATGACTGCAAAAAAGCAAAAGAAACTTCGGTAACAGTGCAAAGTACTGCCTCAGTGGCGTACCGGCAGAAAGTTCGACTGCTACGCAGGGAGCGCAAGTTTGATTCACGCTCAGTGCAAATATTTGTATGCGTTAATATGTATATTTGCATTGGTTTGAATGTTTGTATGTATGTATTTATAAAAAAGTAACTAAACTTATTTAGTTATCCGCATTCTATATTCCATAACATAAGCTAGATAAGCTATGCTTAGTTAGCTAAGATAGCGATGTGTAGAATATTGTAGAATATTATTTATTGAAAGCATCACACGTGAGCATAATCAGTGCGAGTTCATGCTACTTCCTGAAGAAGATTACTGACTGGGTAGATTGTCGATATGTTAAATTCTGTTTAATCTACATTAAAAATGTAAAAAGTAAAGCCTCCTTGAAATAAAACCACTTTTTAAGATTATATTGTACAAACAAAAGATGAGTTGATGCTCGGTGAAAAAGAATGATAAATACAAAAATCTAATAACACAACAAATTAAAATACGACATAATCCACTAAAATAGTAAATGAGCTTTATTTCAATGAAACATTTTAAAGTTACCTAACATCTTAACAAAATTAAATTCTTCTATCAGTTGCTAATTAAGTTAAAACGAGTATATTAGCTTCCAAACTTTATATCTTTACTGACACTTACGACAGCTAACTAAAATTAATAATTCTCAAATTTTATTAAGTATTATTAAGCTATGTGTGAGTTACTAGATACACTTATTCGATCCAATGTAGCAAAGATTAAAATTTAGTTCTTCTGTCTGATTCGGTGCAATCTCGGATTAGCACGAAGGACAGAATATGATAGGAAGAATACCAATTGAATATATATACAACTTGCCACTTGGTATCTGTGTATGTCCGTTTTAAGTTTGACGTGTCTGTGTATGTATGTGCGGGTGTGCATATATATATGTGTGTGTGTGTGTGTGTGTGTGTGTGTGTGTGTGTGTGTGTGTTTTTTTTGTTTGAAAGGTATATTAGTCGGTCGTGTTCTTAGTAATGTTTGAAAAAAAAGCAGTCTAAGAAGCCGACGCTACAAAATAACGGAGCATATATATTTTTTTTATACCACTTACTTGGCTGACAAGCACGTGGCCTACCTGATGGGAAGCGGTTACCGTGGCCTATGGACGTATGCAACACCAGGGGTGTCACACTCGCGCTGCCGACCATGAAGAAACTCTTGAAGAACCCCATATTGTAGGCGCTTGGGAAAACCGCCACTGTCATTCCACAGCTTGAGTGTGCGTGGGATGAAGTTTCTTTCATACCGCACAGTGCGCACCGTCTCAGGTCGCAATGTGTGGGGATGAATTCCCTGCCTATGGCGAGAGGTGCGATGATAGAATGTAGCTACGGGCATCATGTCAAACAATTCATCTGAGCACAAACCATTGTATAGGCGGTAGAACACACACAGTGAGGCAAAATCCCTCCTAAGTCTAAGAGGTTCCACTCTACCTGTGAGTATGGGATTGTCAACCAGCCTCAATGCCCGTCTTTGCAACGAGTCGAAGGGGTCAAGCTGGTATGCAGGTGCTCCAGCAAAAAGGTGACAGCAGTACTCCATGTGAGGCCGGACCTGTGCTTTATAAAGAAGGAGTTGCTGCACCGCAGTGAAGTACTGCTTCGCCCTGTTGAGCACTCCGAGCTTTCTTGATGCCAACTTAACCTTGTCTTGCAAATGACTTCGGTATTGGACGTCACTGGAGATATCGACACCAAGGATCCCGATACTCGAGGAGATAGTAAGCGGTGTGCCCAGAAATTGCGGCGCTACAATGAATGGGGTTTTCTTAGCGGTGAATACACATACTTGTGTCTTAGTGGGGTTTTTTCACAGCTCCATCAATAAGGGTATCAAATGAAAGAGCTTGACTGGTACATTGATTTTTAAAATAAATATGACGGAGTGCTTAACCAGTTAGGGTCCCCTAATGACAACGGTTGATTATATATTACTAGGTATATCAAAGTTCAAAACTAACACAATTTATTTTTAACTTATGTAGATTTTTTTGAGACAGGGGTTTTTGAAATTTTTAATTTAATTTTATTGTGATGTAGTGAAATGTTTACTCGATGAGAATAAATAGAAAAATGACAGCAAATAAATTGATATAAAGAATTTCTTAATATTTATTTCAAAATAGTCCGCAAAATAATGAATCAAACATAATAAGTAATACTGTAGATTACCATGCTATGTTGACGTCCGTATACGTAACTGTAGGGAACATTAAATACAATGTTTATCACAATTTTACGTCTGAAATTTCAACATCGCAATATCAGCGGTGATACGTTCATAAATTCAATGAAATTACCCATCTTTCTGCGCTTCAAAGAGGTCATATATTTGCCGGTGGAGACAGCGCCTTCCTATGTCGACCATCATGCGGATGATAAATCAGTACGGCAGAAAATAACCGAAAATTTCAGCACTGTGAATTTTTAAAGTTAAAATATTGAAGTGAACGGGATTGTGGAGTAACAATGACTATAATCTATGCATTATTCGGTACAAAATTTATTCGTATGTACTCTTCACTCAAAGATGTAAATATGATACAATATTATTGTGATCCAAAACTGTTGAATATAACACTTGAGCTTCTGAATATGCATGGATATGCATTGTCATAGTGACGTCATTGGCAATTGTAACAGTGAAATATTTCATTCATGCGTGGGTATAACATACCTATACTACAACTATCAAATACCTATACATACTACTACTTTTTTGCTCCAACAATAAAATGAACATACCGATAACGTTGCAACATTGTATAGCAAATAATCTAAAATTGATGAGTCGTTAAAATAGGATGTAGAATAATTGATAGATAGGCATCTCATCAAAAAACTCGATGTCTCCAGAGGACAGACTAATTGTAACAAGTCCCAAATATTTTATTTAAGAACATGATATTTTATCAATGTTGAAAACATTGAAATAAATGGATAAATTCATGGAGTCATTGTACCTCTAAATGATTTTTGGTCGTTTAATTCAAATGCTAAACTAAATGAAAGTTTCAACTGGTCATTTGTCATTGGGCGTGCGGCGGCGGGCGCCGCTCGGCCGTCCGAGTTCCGGCTGCAGGCTGCTTTTATTAATATTTTCCACGAATCCGCGCTTTATTAGCAAACAGCCGTCATGTGGCTGATAAATTATTAATGCGGTTACAGTTCAGCTTATGTTTGTGATCGGTTTTAAAAAAGACTGTTTTTTGGTAGTCTAATACAAATCGATTAAGATAGAAAAAAATAAATCGGTTCAGGCGGGATTAATCCACTGAGCCACCGAACCTCACCTGAAGCCATCCAAATTTTCTTATATATCGCCTGAACCGATATTTTTTTCTATCTTAATCAGTTTGAATAGTTAGCATAATAAATGCTTTAAAATTCCATTGTCTAATACAAATCTTATTATTAGTTAGTCCGCGAAACTGTTCAACTACTCTTTTTTTATTTGTGTGAACTTTAATAAAAAATATTTGATATGATATTGACAAAAGATTCGACAAATATGTATCACATTTTAAAATAAAACTATATTTTAACGTATTTTATAAAGACTTACATATTTTGGTGTTATTTTATTATTTGCTGTCTCCGTGACGATGATACGATAGTAATCGAGAAACTTTTTTTTTTTTCATGTAAATACATTTGTTTAATACATATATATATTTATTTATTAGTTCAATTACCACGCTGAATTCTCTTTTTTAAATCTATTCCTAATATTCTGGGTAGCATCAAAAGAGGTCACAGGCAGAGAAATAGACTCGTCACCATTATGACGATGAATGTCGTCCATAGTCTTACGTTCTGGCAACATTTTTAAAGACAGACAGCACCATTTATCACTAAACTGAATTTCTCGGATGCAATTTTCAGCATAGCAGCCTGTTACCGTGCATTTTTGGTCACCATAATAAATTACTTTTTACTTTAAGATACAGAAATTTTGTAGTTCTTCATAATTTTCTTAGTGCTAAGAAAAGTATGTATTAAACACATAATTTATTATCTTCAAATGTGTTTGTATGGTTAACTAAAATTTAAACTAATTTAAATACACACCCGCCAACATACACACTCAGGCTTTCACTTTCATCAACCTACACATACACACACAAACACACATACACTTGACTGAAACAGAAAAAAGGTTGTATGTAAGAAGACAAGGCACATTGTTATATTGTTTTGACGCGTACACTGTCTCTTATGATACAGGATCCTCTAGTATACGATATAGAGTTTAATAATGTAATTGTGTACAGAATCCTCTAGTATAAGACACAGAGTTTGATAATGTAATTTACACAATTACATTATCAAACTCTGTATCTTATACTAGAGGATCCTGTATTTTATTTAAACATTAAGTACTTTACATTTTATAAACGTGTTAAATGTATTAAATTCCTCATGTAATTTCATTAAAATTAAGTTAACACTACTGTAAAGTAAGAATTCACATTAAGTTTAAGACCAACATTGTAAAAACTTATATTTGCGACAATAAACTTATCTATCTATCTATATAGTGTTATTTCGAAAACTTTCTCCGAATCCTTAATATCTCAAATATAAATATACCTATTTCTTCATTTTATTCTAAAGCTTTTTAGTTGTATAAATTCTAGTAGTTTAAACTTCTAGATTTATCAGATGAGGCAGGATGACAGAATTAATTGATTAAAATTTGTCAACATTTTAAATCGGGTCGATAAGTTTTGCTCACCTTGCAACTATGATGCTAAAAATGTGATAGATCTGAATGATTAACAGTCATCTGGTACCTACAACAACATTTTGAGATCGTAATTCTAATGTAATACGAAGGGATTAAACTCACAATGACCGGTGTAGAGTTAAATAAGAATGTACATGGATACAAGTGTAGAGGTGGACCAAGAATAAGATTGATGAGTTGCATGTGTGTGGACATGTCTATGAAAGGAGTGACTGCTGAAATGACATGTGACATATTGAATTAGTACAGGAAAATATGTTGTTGGACCACAAATAGTGGGAATTGGATAGGGAGATGAGGAAGAAGATACATATTATAAATATTATATAGGCGTATATATTATAAATATTATATAGGCGTATAGTCCTGTTACTTATGTTGTAACAATAAGGAAAAAGGGTTGGTTCGCTGTGCATAATTTATATAGTTTTCGTATGTGTAGGTATTGTAGCGGACCTTATTAATCTCGTTTTGTTGTCTAACCGCCGTTCGCCCGTATCACGGTAATCTCAGTGCTTCGAACAATTTAGTTTGACATTATATTACTCTGTCTAAACCATTTTTATTTTGTACCTAACTTGTGTGAATAAAAAAGTAGTTCAATTCAATGATTAGTTATGGAATAGTTTTCATTCTCGAAGATTAGAGACGATACCAGTGCGATCCTTCTCATTTCACCTGCTATGCTGAACATATCTTCGGTTTTTGTTTTCAAGAGTACAATTAGTAATCGAAATTACTAGTAGATATTTT
The DNA here is from genome assembly GCA_963662185.1 of Eilema griseolum. NCBI lineage: Eukaryota > Metazoa > Arthropoda > Insecta > Lepidoptera > Erebidae > Eilema > Eilema griseolum. Next base: position 19,594,607 of record OY759230.1, on the reverse strand, counting down.
CTTAACTCTTCCAACTAAGCTAACTAGCTTAGTAATATACATGTACCAGTGCTAAGTAAGTGCACGTTAGTAGTGTAATGATGGCCTCTGGGGCGCAGCGGTAGAAAGTTCGACTGGTACGCAGAGGACGCGGTTCGATTCCATCACATTTCCCTATTTGTATGCATAAATATCTATATTTGCATTGGTCTGGGTAAAAAAGTAACTAAGTATGTTACACATATTGATAACTCACTTGTACTTTTCCACATTACTTTATTGCTTATTACACCTGACCGGTTTCGCCTTACGGCATCCTCAAAGGTTTATAATGACATTTAAGAATATTCCTATTAGAAACATTGCGACACTCAAACATATTACACATGTGGGTAGTTGTAAAATTATGTATACCAGTATAAATTTTTTCCCCAAAATATAAGGAAATAATATATACGTGGTCCTAAATATATTTTGAATTTATGAATTATTACTATTATGTATTTAAGTTATAATGTCAATTAAAAAAATTATATAAAATTATAAGAAATACTTATAAATGTTGAAATACTAATATCATTGAAAATTAAATAATGTCAAATGTGAATAATGTCAGATGAAAATTAACAATGTCAAATGTGAATAATTTCAGATGAAAATTAACCATGTCAAATATTATGTCAAATTATACCAAATTAAGAGATTAAACCAAATAAATAGTTATGTAGATGTCATCATTATTGCAATAGAGGTGATGAGCTTAAATCTAATTGCTGATTTAATATATTATTTGTGTTTGTATTTAGTACTCTATTTATTTCGAGGGTTTCCATAGCATTCATTTTTCTGCCTTTGTCGCACAGTCGCAATGCTTTAAAGTTGACTTTAGAGTCGAAGGAGTGGTTTCATTAAGGAGGTGTTCTGCAAAATTTGAATCAGTTTCTAGTTGCAAAAGATCGTCCTGTTTGGCCAATATATTTTTTATTACAGGTGGAACATGTTAATTCATATATACCACTTTTTTGATCAATGGGAGTGACATCTTTATTATTACATATTAACTTTTGTATGTTGTGTGTGGTATAAAAAGCATTGCTTTCGGATAAGAGTCTAGCGCATTTGTAAGAAATATGACCGATGAACGGTATTCGAGCCCATCTCTTCTTGTGTGTGTCCGGGGTCATAGATATACTGCCTTTATATGCAAGGTTTATGACAGCCCAGGACCTTTTGTGTGCCATTATACTGTCTATCAATTGGGATGGAAATCCGTTATTAGTAGCTATTAATTTGATCACTGATAGTTCCTCCTCAAAGTCCGACTGCGACATTGGAATCGACAATAAACGGTGCACCATTGAGTGGAAGGCCGCGTGTTTGTGATTCAATGGGTGTCTAGAGCTTATGTGTATTACATTGTCAGAAAATGTAGGTTTCCTATATATTTTAAATGTATGTCTGTGGTTGATTAATTTAATTTTATTAATTTAATTATTAATTTAATTTTTTATTAATTTAATTCGTCATGTCCTATTTCTATTGTAAATTGAATTTTAGAATTAGTTTTATTTATAAATGTCAAAAAATTATTTAAATCATCTATATTTCCGGTCCATAAACAAATAATGTCATCTACATATCTATACCAATAGGTGATAAATGGTTTATACATACTGTTGCTTAGAATTTGCTTTTCAATACAATCCATAAAAATGTCCGCACAGAGTGGTGAGAGGGGACTCCCCATAGCGAGGCCATTAATCTGTTTATAAAATTTATCAGAGAACTTAAAATAATTTTGGTCTAGGCACACTGATATTGTATGTTCTAAATCTATTGCTATTTGTGGGTCAACTGCAGATTGTATTAAAATATCATTAATTGCACTCTTACACTCATTTACTGGAATACTTGGGAACAAATTTTTTACGTCAAAGGAAACCAAGATGGCTTCATCTGGTACATGAATGTTTTCAAGTTTTTTTACTAAATCAAGACTATTTTTTATAGTGTTGGTGGGTATAAAATCCGTATGCTGTTTGAATAGTCGGTTAACCTCTGCCGCTAATTTATATGCTGGTGCGCCAGTGTATGACACTACCGGGCGGATGGGAACTTCTGGTTTGTGCAGCTTATAGTAGGCATGTAGTTTTGGAGGTTGAGGGTTCATCTGCTTGAATTTGTAGACGTCTTTTCCAAATATACTGTTTGCAGATTGCAAAGTTTCTTTCATAGCTTCATTGAATTTCTTGGTCGGGTCTTTCTTAAGCTCAATAAATGACGAATCATTTAGGAAGGACTCCACTTTGGCTACATATTCTTGTCGTGTTGCAACTACTACTGTGTTACCTTTGTCAGCTTTTGTTACGACAAGGTGATATTTCATTATTTTAGACTGAATATTTTTTATGGTCTTAAGGTCCGCTGACGCATTATCTTTACATTACCTCTATTGCAATAATGATGACATCTACATAACTATTTATTTGGTTTAATCTCTTAATTTGGTATAATTTGACATAATATTTGACATGGTTAATTTTCATCTGAAATTATTCACATTTGACATTGTTAATTTTCATCTGACATTATTCACATTTGACATTATTTAATTTTCAATGATATTAGTATTTCAACATTTATAAGTATTTCTTATAATTTTATATATATTTTTTTAATTGACATTATAACTTAAATACATAATAGTAATAATTCATAAATTCAAAATATATTTAGGACCACATATATATTATTTCCCTATATTTTGGGGAAAAAATTTATACTGGTATACATAATTTTACAACTACCCACATGTGTAATATGTTTAAGTGTCGCAATGTTTCTAATAGGAATATTCTTAAATGTCATTATAAACCCTTGAGGATGCCGTAAGGCGAAACCGGTCAGGTGTAATAAGCAATAAAGTAATGTGGAAAAGTACAAGTGAGTTATCAATATGTGTAACAACAAACTCCACCAAGTGCCATCAATCTACAGTATTAATAACTAAGTATGTTTATCCGCAGTCTAGATCCTATAACACAAGCTGGTTAAACTATGCTTACCATGGGTCTAGATAGTCTTGTGTAGTTTATAAAAAAGTATATCTGTATTTTACCGTCTGTACCATGGTGAGTGTTCTGATGAGCTCTTCCAATTAGTTCCACCCTCCCCTTTCCTACACAGGACACGTGCAGGTCTTAGATGTCACCCGCACATGGTGCAGAACATCTGATCAAGAACCAAGCGGTTCGGTGACTCTTTCCACTGTCGCACCATTAAGGCCTGGAATTCATTACCAGCTCACGTGTTTCCTTCTTCCTACAGTCCCGGATCCTTTAAGCGGGGCGTAAAAAAGCATATGATGAGGCCGTCAAGCTGAGTGTCACCATTGTCACATGGTATGTGTAAGTAATGGTGACCCTCTTTTCTGAGACTTTGCCTTCAGCTTACCATCAGGCAAGGCGAAGTCTAATTGACGTGTTCTATATATAAAAAAGTATATCCAGGATCAAAAGCCAGGACTTCTCGATTGTAAGACTAACTCTTCAAACACTAAGTATCCGATGCTTCATTTATTGCGTTGTTCGTCTAATCATGGGTAGACAAGTTGACAAGTTTAAATAATCGAAAACCGTTTTCACTACGATTGCAAGGATTGTTTACCTACGTTCCTGAACTAAAAAGTCGATGTAGATACCTAATGTTATAATCAATCTAACCTGGCCCTAAAATCAATCAAGTCTGACTTCGATCCTATGCCAAGAAAAGCGTTACCTATTGGTTTTTTCCGTAAGGCAATACTTAGTAGCAATACGGACAGTGAAACCGCACTCGGTAGATGACAATAGGCATGTTCCCAATACGTGAGGTCAAAAATAGAACGGGTAAAAATATAGGAGTAACCAATGTTGTATTATAAACTATAGATATATAGTCCGTACTCTAAAATGACGACAAAAAAGATGATGAACGTCATCATTTTACGCATTAATCAGAGACGTGAGAGTGCGTTAAAAAAAATATAATTGATATAAATGATGATATAATTCATAATTATTAAATATAAATTAACAATATTGATATATTATTTCTTCACGCGAGTAAGTGGGTATATTTTTATTACGTACTTCTATTTGCGCCATTTTCTAAACGCGATGTTCTTGCATGACATATTTCTGCTTAGACTGTATATGGATGTGATACCATAAACTTCGGGGTACAAGTCAACCTTACTAGCAAGCAGATTCGATTAACGAATGAGGTTCAGGTTCTGCTGCCGCAGACAGACGACAACGATCACGCCCATAAAAGTCAAAATAAAACAATATAAGAATTAGTTGGAAAGCATATTGTGTTCTTGTGTTGAAGATCTTTACTTCACCTAACTATCCTGTTGAATGAAAATTCAGAATATTACTAGCAGCGTTAGTTATTGAATTACATACTATTATCACGTATTATTTTAATTCGATACTCAAATATCTAGATAGTAATAACATTTAGTACATCAGCTGCCTTCAATTTGTAAATATAACAGTTAAATAGGGTTGGATCACATTTCCCTCCGGTGTTATGGATTTGAACGCTTAAAATCTAAGTTGAGATTAACTTAATTATCTCCTACGCAATACGCAACTATGTGCCTGTTTAAATATCAAAGGCTTAATCCAATTAATATTAAACCACGCGAGTAAATTATGAGAGTTATTTATTACATTTTGAATTGAGACAAGCGTATATTTGTTGTCTATTTTTAATGAGCAATTTTAAAATGTTATTTAAGTGCTAAAAAAAGTAACAAGTACGTACAACCAAATTATGGTGCTCACTTATTAACAAATTCTCTTCAAAGAGCTTTTTGTATTTAGAATTAAGACGGGAAATTAATTTTTCATGACAAAAAGAGGAAGCCATTCCGGACTTCATTAAAAAATTGGGCAGAACTTGATGGCCGCAAGAATGAACTTTTCCCATTTCTCATTTTTGTAATTACTCTTAAATCTCCTAAATGAAGAAAACCTAAAAGTGAGTAGCAACCGCTTAACCTAGATTGGAATTATTTTGCAATAAATTTCTTGGAACCGCAAATATAAACTTTTTCAAGATTTTAATTAGTACGGCCATTTATTAATAGACACGGCTTGCGTTCAATGATCTTTAAAATGTAATATAGCCATTAACTGACTATTTGTTCAATGGACCTAATATGAAAATGTAACTAAGGATAGTATATCCCATTACCAACCCAGATGGGGTAAGTTTTCTGATTTTACTAAAATGCGACTGAACTTCAATATTTTCCTTGAAGCAACTGCCACCTGACTTCCACAAACAATTGACGAAATCAAAGTTCTGAAGTTAGTCTAGCCAGACTTTTGAAGGCTCCAACTACCCGAAATGACTGCCATAGATGTTCGTATGGCTACAGCTCGACAAGCTTAACGAGCTCTCCGAGGCATGACCACACAAATGCGAATACCCATATGCATGCATACAAATATTTGCACTCATACGTTCAGTCACACGTTTAGTCACACTTATACGATCAGTTTTTATCAGTCGCGTACGGTATTATATGACTGAGAAGTCCTCATAGCGTATTGAATGCCAATCAATCGTGGTGTTCCACTGGGTACAACGCTGTTCGGTCACTATGGGCGGTACGCGAACGAAACTTTTTAACGTAGCAATAGTAACGTAATATAATCGTAGTAATTTTCGTAGCATTCGTAGCAAGGTCTGAGCTCCCACTATATTTATACACACACAGTTCAGTGGTGTTCTGTCAGGTTTAGCACTGTTCCGCTATATTAAGCGCTGAACCTAGACTGTTCACAACCTTTTTGTTATAAAAACTGCATAGACGTGGGAAGCTGAAGGGATTTGTAGGTAAGCATTTTCATATAAAATCAATGTTTCTATGGATAAAAGCCGAATGAGCGTGGTTAGTCCCTTGCACAAGTTAATTGAGTTATCCTTACTTTGGGTATGAAGGCACTGTGTAGAATATATTAGAATATTTATTTACTACGCAAAAAGGACTGCACTGCAGTTACTAATTAAATATTGAAATGAACAAAAATAAATTATTACGCTATTACTATCGCAGATTGTGACAAATCCAAAAACAGCAATAAATCCACCTGTATTGTATCAGTACTGGCGCTAGACAGGTGACAAGATGGCTGCCGGTATGATTAAAGATCAGCCTGAGTCTCACAACGTCGTGTTCTGTCATTATACAATATGTCATTTACAAATATTTACAGCCTAATTGATTCTGTGAAAGTATTTAGAGTCTGAGTTTTGTTTAGTCTAATTTTCACTAAACAAATAGAATCGCAGCCATTGTACGTACATTGCTAAAGGTTATAATGGTTGCCCAAACTCTTCGATAACGGTTTATTAAGAAAATAATTTCGTCGGAACTAAACTTTAGGCGCAACATCTCAAATAAAACGAGAGTCACGTTCGAGTGAGTGATATCACGTCTACGGCTCATCAGTGGGTGCGCGTGACGACTTTAACACAAACAGATTTCAGAACACGCCCACGAATAGCGGGCCTCTAATGATTCGCCATCTTTCACGTTTTCTTGAAAAGAAAAGTAGTTGAAAGGAGGCTACGAAGCTCTTGTTATAGTGGCAAGTTTAATAAATACGCAAAAGAGCGAGCTGGGGCCGCGGAACAGCCAAGTTTTCTTTCTCGTAACTTTATTAGGCCATTAGAGATCGCGTGACGGAGAATCGCACTTTCTCGCCTTAATATAATTTGTTTTGATGGTTGTACCAAACGCATTACCCTTTTTCATGTCGTGTTGTAGCTCCTATCTATTTAGTAAAGAAATCAATTTTTGGAGGAATGAGATAATGTCATTTTTTTTATACCACTTAGATGTCCGACAAGCACACGGCCCACGCTGCCAACCCTGTAGGCACAGAGTTTCTGCGCCATCAGTGTAGAAGAAAAACCAGGACAAGCCTTTAGTTTTCCCACTGACAGCACAAATTCTCCAATGAGCTCTTGCTACCCTACCCACCGCTGGGAACACAACACGAAGTTATTATGGCCGCGGTATTCTGTAGGGCGGAGGTACTTTCACAGTCGCACTGCTCAGTTGGGCGACAATACCGCCGTGTCCTATCTCCTGCGGTCAATGTTGCTTGATTGTCATTTAGGTAGTATCTAAGTTCATACATAAATACATACATACATATAATCACGCCTTTATCCCCGGAGGGTTAGGCAGAGATGAATTATCACCCACATTTCACCAGTAATTGTATTCAGTCTCACGTAATAGGGGGTGAGCCTATTGCCGTATTTCGGGCACTATTGTTGACTCGAGCCATGCATCTGAGGCTGAGTCTGGGCTGTATATATCTGTCCAATGTTAAACAGCCCTATCCCTTAGTCGCATTGTACGACATCACATGGGAAGAGATGGGGTGGTCCAAATTCCACTCTACCGGGAACCACGCGGCCATACATAAATACATACATATAATCAAGTCTTTTTCCCCGGAGAGATAGGCAAAGGTGAATTAACACCCACATTTAACTAATCCTTAAATTTGGTCCCACGTAATAGGGGGTTAGCATATTGCCGTCTTCCGGGTACTATTATTGACTCAAGCCATGCATCTGAGGCTGAGTCTGGGGTGTATATATTTGTTTGATGTTAAACAGTCCTATCCCTTAGTCGCCTTGTACGACAACGCATGGGAAGAGATAGTGTGATACAAATTCTACTCTGCCGGGAACCACACTCAATTCAACGCTATGTTCAAACAACTAAAGCTGTATAGGTATTTAAACTATCATGGTCACTGACATCAGTATCAGAATAAACGGGATATTTACCATGTTTCTGCTTGCTGCATGCTTCGCAAAATGATTGGTAACACTAGATACAAATTTGACAAGGTTCAGTGTGAGCTGTACAATATTCATCTGGAGTGCAGTGCTGTGTTGTCGCGTGAGGATTTTGATAAGTGTGACCGGATTACCTATCTACAGGCACAACGTACGAGGGAAAATAGCGTTTTGAAACAGTCACGTAAGTTTGAGTCACTTTTACGCAAACAGAAACCTAGTGTCCCCTACCACGATAGGTCACGAACGGTTGTCAATCTCTCTGAGAAAGTACTGACCGAAGCAGCACTCAGCTCGTTGGAGAAAGGGTTGAACTTTGCCCCTACACCTAAGCGTATTCCGTACGAAAAAGTTATAGGTACGATTGAGGAGGTTGTTCGACGGAATAGAATACCAGCTGATGACGCTGAGGTACTTAGACAAGAGGTTTCTCTCACTCTGCGTCGAGCAAAGATCCCACAATCCAACATGACTGCCGATGAACGTTGTGCACTTCGCGACCTACGAGACGATGACAGGATACTAGTCTTGAGGGCCGACAAGGGAAACGCCACGGTAGTTATGAACGTCACGGAATACGACGACAAAATGCGGCACTTGTTGAGTGACGAAAAAACGTATAAGAAGGTCAACTACAACCCGACTGCAAGGACCAACCGAAGCACGGTTCGAATGATCAAGGAACCTCAACAGGTAATCGGTGAAGAGGTAGTGGCACACCTGCTGCGACCCAGGAACTTCCAGCCCCCCAAACTATATGGTCTGCCTAAGATACACAAGCCAAACACTCCCTTGCGGCCCATAGTGAGTCAGATTGACTCGCCGACCTATGAACTGGCCAAACATGTGGCGAATATCTTGCAGCCATTGGTGGGTAGGACCATGTCGTACGTGAAGGACTCGAGACACTTCGTTCAGATTTTGCGTCAAACTTCGGTCAATGATCAAGAAGTGATGGTGAGCTTCGACGTGGAGTCCCTATTCACAAATGTTCCCATCACAGACTGCTTGGAGATCATAAGACGAAAAATCGCAGAGAACGGAGTCGCTAAAGACAACGTTGTGTGACCACAAACTACTTCGTATACAGAAATGAGTACTACCTACAGATAGATGGAGTAGCGATGGGCAGTCCGGTGGCTCCAGTTGTGGCAAACTTGTGGATGGAACATTTCGAAGCCATAGCCATACCCACCGCCCCAAGCATCAAAATCTGGAAACGGTATGTTGATGACATTTTTTGTATACTGGAGGGGAGTGAGAATGTTGTACAACAATACGTGGCCCAGTTCAACAACATCCATGGAAAAATGAGCTTTACGTACGAAATGGAAAAGGAAAGAACCCTTGCCTTCCTTGACGTGAGGATCGGTGTTCGTGAGGATGGGTCGTGTAGCCACTCCGTGTACAGGAAACCCACTCACACTGACCGCTACCTGCATGCCGACTCACATCATCATCCGCGCCATCTGAATTCGGTAGTGACGTCGCTTACTGACCGCGCATATAGTTTATGTGACGAGGAACATTTACAAGAAGAATTGAAGCACATAAGCGGCGTTCTACAAAAGAATGGATACAATGGACGGATAAGACCACCAAGACTCACCACAAATAATCCCCGGAACTATAAGGTGGAAAGACAGCCAGCCTTTTTACCCTACATCAAAGGAGTGACAGATAAGATCGCTAACATCCTGAAGAAGGTATCTGTCAAAACTATTTTCACTCCTTTTAAAAAGTTGTCGCAATGCCTGCGCTCACCCAAAGATGGCTCCCCATTGGACAGACCGGGAGTGTACAAGATTGACTGTAGCTGTGGCAGTTCTTATATAGGACAAACAAAAAGAACGGTTACATGCCGAATCAAGGAACACATCAGGGCAGTCAAAAACAATGAACCGCATAAATCTGCAATCGCTCAACATTTATTGGAGTCCGGTACGAACCACTGGATCGAGCTACATAACCCTCAGATGCTTTCGACAGAACGCCACTATATACCAAGACTGGTAAGGGAAGCAATTGAAATAAAAAAGTATAAAAATTTCAATCGTGAGGACGGGTTTCAACTGCCGAACGTCTGGCATCCAGTGGTCCGTCTTTGCAAAAACAACCGGGAACAAGCTAAAACAAAATCGCGAGTGGATACAGTGAGCATCGTATGTCGTGAACGTGATCGAGATCGGGTTCGAGTTTGTAGTGAGGGTGAAACCAATAGTAGTGCAGATACGCGTAGTAAAAGAACTCGAAAGAGGGTAGATCGATATAATTACTCCTAGAAGAAAAAACTTTTTCTTTGTTCACCGCCAATACTCCAGTTCCTCCGTGATCATGGTGCTTGCAACAGCGCCGAAATATCGGAAACTCAAAATAATGAAACATGGTAAATATCCCGTTTATTCTGATACTGAACTAAAGCTGTAATACTTTACTGACTTCAAAAAAGGAGAAAGTTATTCAATTCATCTTTCTATCTTTATTCAACTCATGTTCCCAGTTTTCTGGGGTTGGGTTTCCCTGTATATTTGTTGAAGAGAATTTTGCTGTGGGTTGTTTGGGTAATCCTGGTCTATCTCCTCTTAATATTATTCTACCCAGTGGTGGGTGGTCTTCAATTCATCTAACTTACTAATATTATAAATGTGAAAAGAGCGGATGAACTTACGTTTGTGTGTGGAAGTTTGTTATCTATTTCACACTGCACACATAAACGGCTGAAATGTTACTTGTAATCCCAGGATAAAAAGTAGGTTATTCTGAGTCGTCGAAACGGCTATTATAAAATATTTCACGGGTTTTAAACCTTTTTGTATAATCAACAGGTTTTAATATTTATAAAGTTCTGTTAGCTTTTCATTTTGCAATCAATTCATTTTTTAATAAAGTAAATTATTGCTACAAAATTGTAGCGTTAAAATTGTACGGGATTTCGCGGCGTACAAAAGTCCGTGCATCTTTTAATAAGTCTACAAATATAATTCACATTATAAAATTATAACTTATAAAAGCTTGAATGTGTATAGCCGTTGAAACCATGGTCTGTATAATCATCATACTTATTTTGCTTTTTTCTTTTAATTATTTCGTCATTTAAAGAATTACCGGTAAAATAGCATTATTGATCTCGTATAATGTTAAATGCAAGACACAGAATTTCGTGATACAGTGTTAAATGAAAAGGATATTCTTAGAATAAAAAAATGTATATAGTTAATAAATTCTAACCACAAAACGATATCATACATATGTATGTACAAAAGTTCAAAGCTCTACAGTAATATACATTACATTTTGAAGCTAGCTATAAGAACCGTTCTTATGTCCACTGATAAATTACGCCCAGAATAAATATAATTTTGAATAGCACATTCGTAGCCATAAAAACACAATTTTGAACAGGGCCAGGAAATTTGGGTAGCCGTTTAGAGGCAATACAGCCTTGAACAAAATATCAACCCTCACAAATAGTTGGGACGACAGTAAGCGAAACGAAGGAGTAATAAAGCTGTCCATGTATTTTTAAATGTCTTAAGCATGTCTCTAGGGAGAATCATAAATTTAAGACGACAACGCCCATTCTAAACAAGGGAAGTCTGGTCAATGCATCACCTCTGCCGGTAATAAACCTTGCATGAGATGATCTTACTCCGTTCTTTTATTTCAATAACCCGCAGCTCGTTGGAACTTTGAGTTTTATTACACTGAAAGTAAAAAGAAACGGCTCTCAGAGTTACTGTTCATCATTACGATATATCTTTACACACTCACATTAAAAATACTCCTTGTACTGTTAGTATCAAATTAACATATTCGGTGTATTTTTGATTATCAAGTGTATAGTACAACATATATATTTATTTATTTTAATATTACCTTCATACGAGGTTTAGTAAAGGCATATAAAGACCTCCCAGACAGTTTTCTATTTTTACTGATTTGTATGATATTTTAGGATGTTTCCACACTACTGTTCACAAATAGTTGTCAGTATTTTAAGTAGTTAAAATAAATGAAGTAGAAAATATTACTATGTGAGAATGTGTCTAACTGTAGTAAAACAAGTGTGGGAACTTTTTTACAGGAGTTTGGTTAAGCTACTTTGCGGATTAAAAAAAAATCACTGAAATTGCCTCTGAATTTATTACCTGAATTTGCATTTCATATTCAAAACCATATTGCAGTTAGCCGTACTGCTCTTAAAAATATCCTTGTGAAATAAGTTACCTTTTACGTCTTTGTTAGTCAGTAAAATAAATACACCTTTATTTTTGCAAGAAAAAAAACAATACATTACAATAAATATCCAATTAGTAATAATAAAAGCGTGCATGTGAGCGATCCATTATGTGTATTGTTATACTGCCTAGTTGGTCTCTACAAGTGTAAACGAAAAGATGGGGCTATACGTCATTAGCTTTCTTCCTGTGCTTAATTGCGTCGATGGCGACTCGACAGGAAGTCGAAAGATTGCGCTCAAATAGCGAACGTTTCGTCCTGTCTTGTTATTAGATGAACTGGCTGAATAGACAAAATTATTTGACTTATTTGTTTTTTTTACTATAAAAAAGTAAGAGCACTGACGGATCTCGTTAAAATGCGACCTTGTTTTTTAGATGATGGATGGGTGGTTAATTAAAAATGAATTACTTTGAAATAAAATGAAACTTTAAGAATAATAAAGTTTAAGTCATGGTAATTACTATTAAGACAAAATGTACATTTAAGAAGTTGTAGGTAGCCAGTTTTATTTTGCGTGATTCTGTCGACTTCTAACAATGTGAATGACGTCGGGTTCAGAGAGAAAGCGGCAATGATTGATGAGGGAATTAATTAATATGCCACTTCCTTCGGAGGTTAGAAAAAAAGCGAAATCAGTTACTCACGGTATAAATACCTACGTCCTCGCTAGTTTTGCTTGGTTTGAACATGATATTAATGAAAATGAATTGAGTTCCGCTTAGATTCTGGGTATTGTTTTTCCTTTGCTAAATACGCGAGTATTATGGGCAATAAATATTTTTTCAACACACACTCATAAAGTGGCTCTTATTTTACCGCAATTAGGCACATAATGGCACCTACAATCAAACTGTGACTTTCCTGGCTATAATTCACTCGCAAGTTATAGTTTTTTTTAAATTTCATTAGTTGAGTTGCCTCTTACACTTACTTTGAAACGTTGGTACACCTAAGTTGGAATAGATCCTGTACTCACAATGCAGAACAACTAATGTGGCCAATAATAGTTGTGGAGGTCAAATGAGAATCATACATACATACATATATAAAATCACGCTTGTCTCCCATAGGGGTAGGCAGAAATCACGGATCTCCATTTGCTACGATCCTGATATACTACTCTCGCTTCATTCACAATCACTTCACGGAAAATATCGAAGTTCAGCCAAACCTACAGCTAGACTGTATAAATCGGACCCCGGAATTCGAGGTGAGACCGGGATTAACGTAAGGAAGAAGAAGAAATAAAATATAAAACAGAAATAACGTTTTAAATAGTTCAGTAAAAGAATATACTATAACTAAAAATTAGAGACTGGGTGTTACTGATCATTTTATATTATAATTCAAGACTACGCGAAGAAAAACGAAGGAAATTAAATAAAACCACAACCGCCATTACTATCTGCCAAATGCCATATTTCTCAACCCTTTTTCCCGCCTGTTTCCAAAGTTTAATTAGTGCCTGAGGACATTATCCAGGCGCTTCTTACTTCGAGCCAGCGGAGTACTGCGCTCCTTTCCAAATTATCCGATTTTATTTTTAATGTGAATTAACTTTTCTTAGTTCGACGGTATCAATCCCTTGTATATTGTACTATCTTTACATACATTTTGGAGTTCCACTGTGTGACGTAGAGAATACCTATGGCATTAAGTCTACCTATATACTCTCTCTCTATTCTATAATCAACTATGGAGATACGTAGATACAACTTTCAATATGACTATACATATGACAGTGTTTATTTTATAAGTTTAGGTATATAAAATTATATGTTAACGCCGCGGTAGCTTAGTGGTATGGGGTAATGGACTACGTTTTCTTTTGCGGACTTTTACGCATGAACTTAAGTAAATATTGGAAATATTGTGTATTTTTTTGATACCAGTTGGCAGACAAGCACACGACCCACCTGATGGGAAGTGGTTACCGTGGTCTATAGACATGTGCCACACTAAGGATATCACACTCGCGTTGTCGACCCTGAAGAAACCTTCTAATGCCCCTCTTGAAGAACCCAGTATTATAAGTGCATGGGAAAACCGCAGCAGGAAGTTCATTCTATAGCTTGAGCGTGCGTGGGATGAAGTTTCTTTCATACCGCACAGTGTATATTTCCAATCGAGATCTTTAGGGGCGTGATATACATGCTTTGTAATACATAATTATTTTTAACGTTTCATGTTTATAATTCAAGAATTATACCTACAAGAAATTAAATTCTCTTAACACAACATGCAATGGTTTGTAGGAAATGATTAAGTGGTCGTTTTGATATACTTTATATCCTAAAATTCTGTTTGCACATTTCCCGGACGCGGATAGAATTCTGTTTCATTTGGCGTTAAGACGCGAAAATAGGCTGCTTGATAGTAGGCGGTCACACATAGGACCAATCAATATTAATAAAATTATGCTTGTTTTTGATGACATATAAATAAAATGGGGTCCTGCCTTTTCGCCACAAATCGTTTACCCGATTATCACTTGCCAACCAACGTTACGCCAATTTTTCACTTTGACGACTAACGATTGTCAAATGTTTGTATGACAACGTTTCATTTGGTAGAATTATTGTTAAGCTGATTATTGTAATGACAAAATACGTTTGGAGCATTTATCTTTTGCCAATTTATTTATTAGGCCAGACAACTTTTAGACGAATAACAGAATCGGTTAGGTTAGGTTAGGTTAGTAGGTATTATGATAAACAATGCACGAGCCGAGCGAGCGAAGCGAGCGTGTCGCGGCAGCGGCCGGCGAAGTGCCGTAACCATTTTTTTTACATTTTTACATACATTTACATAACAAACAATAAACAACTACATGAATATTATGCCAACTAAAACATTCGCTACTTGAAAGTTGGCATTTTGAAAAGTGTCATTCTAAAAGGTTGACCAAACGTAAAATTGGCAACTGAGAAGTTGGGTAATAAAAACAAAATGAAATCACAAGTTGGTAAATGATTATTCTGCGAAATATAATTCTGGGAAACGTTAGTTGGCAAGTGATAATCGGGCAAACGATTTTTGGCGAAAAAGCAGAGATCCAAATAAAATATTTATATTCCAACAAAGTTAACACTAATACAGTATTTTTTACAAGTGCCCGTCCCCTACAGTGTATTAGATTAATAAAACCAATACAATTAGAATTACTTTAATTGATTTATATTCCATTCAAATTTATATATTTCTTTTAAATCACCCAGAATCTCATACTTTAACATTTAAAAAAATGTTCAAGAGTTCTAAGAAACACTTAAACTTACGAAAAAAAATCAAATGTCAAACAGAACAATTTATATTACAAACGGTGTCATTAAAATCACGACACCATTTCATTACGTCACACAATAAGACGACGGCTGTAACAGTGGTTTTGAGATATAGCCAAGCAATAAAAATGTACAAAACACCGGGTAGTTGACTTCCACAATGACGGGTAGACACGGTGTCAAGTGCAGAAAATTATGTCCATTCATCCACCGTTCGCGAGGATTACGAAACGAGGTCGCATCTTCAGCATCTGACTTCAACTGACGACAGATTTAAGCTGTATGATGTAAGTTCACTAATTAATGTTTGTTGTACGGCGCTTTTTATCCGACAACGGCGAAGCAAAACCTTCTTTTGCTTCGATTATGATTGTGACAGGTTATGTAGGTACGTATGTATGTTTGTTTGTATGTAGGTTCATCTATTGCCTCATAGCTCTTCAACCACTAATTAGAACTGGACAAATGAGGTATACTTA
Organism: Eilema griseolum; assembly: GCA_963662185.1. Lineage (NCBI taxonomy): Eukaryota > Metazoa > Arthropoda > Insecta > Lepidoptera > Erebidae > Eilema > Eilema griseolum. The sequence goes on along the minus strand of OY759230.1, from coordinate 19,578,745 downwards.
GAAGCATCTTAGTCATCCCCTGGTTATGAGTATATATACACATAAATGTATATACGTATATATATATATATATAGTAGTCATAAAGCACTGTTTTAAAAATAAATTTGAGATAAATATATCGTGTTTGGGATGCCAAACATTTCATAGATAGTTAAAGCCCTTTCAAATAATACTCTGAAAGGGCTTAGTTACCACATTTTAAATCTGTATAAATGATACCTATTGCTTGCCAAAATAATAAAAAAAAATTAAGTTCAAAACTAAAATCCAACTACGGAACATTCACGCTCTAAAATGTATCAAACAAGAAAATATCAAGTATAGCCGTGGTCGTATGCCACTTACTCTAAGTAAACAATACGCTCCAGCACAGATAATATAATTCTATGGAAAAATAGCAAACGACCACGGCATCCTTGATATTTTCTTGTTTGTACGTTCCTTATCTCTTTAAATTTTACTTTGAAATATATTTGATTAGACGTACCTAATAATTTTATAGACTATTTCATCAATATTTTCAAAAACATTACTATTTAGTACATAATAAGATTATAGATACTTATTAGAATTTTACGAGAGCGAGAGTTGTCTCAACAGTGACCACATAATATATCAGGCAACACGATGTCCGTGCAGTATTGTAATCACTTGATGTCCGGAAAGTTAGTGATCCGGATGGTATTCTAGCGGTGATTCTACAAAAATATACAGCAAAGTAGTCTCTCTTGTCTGTACCGACTGTCCTACAGCTCGGGTACAGTACCTTTGATTTGGAAAGAGGCGAATGTATAGCCCATTCGTAAGACTTACATTCGTTAACTATCCAGCCATAGCCGTCACCTTGTAATAATTAAAAAATATGTGTTATTACAAAGTAAAAAAAATTGGTTCGCAAGCGTCAGATGTAATAATAAAAAAATATGTGTCATATGACAATGAAAGAAGTAAGTGTGTAATCTCCTATTTAAAAGAAATATAAATAAAATTGGTTTGTAAGTACATTACCATAAAAGTTCGGGCGCCTTGGAGATACACATGCCTAAGATAATCAGCGGATATTGGAAACTTTTAATCTTCCGGAGGTGAGCTAAATGAAACCAAACTGTGAGGTTTAAGGTTTTATTGTCCACTCCAGTGTGCATTTAGAAATAGTTGCAAGGATACATTCCTAATGTATATCTAACCTTAAATTTAAAATTAGAGTTTTATAAGCTAGGTCAAAATGATCTTATGTCAATATGATTCTATGTCACCAATGCATTTTTAGGTTATTTTGAAGTTTAGATTTAAAATATAATTAAAGTAAGCTCACGGCATCCCTCGGCGAGTATATGTAAACACAGCAGCGAGAAAGCTCGTAGCAGGCGAAGTTTTCAGTTTAAGCCCATGCGGTACATCCAGGTTTGAGGCGAAAAGTCCAAACCCTCCATAAAGAAATGCAGATGTCCGAAGACAAAGGTCCAAAGAAAAAGTCCAAAGGAAAAAGAAAAAGGCAAAGACAAAGGCGGTTCCAATTGGAAACCTGTAACAAAATTGCATGTCATTAGAACAAACTCCCATATGGGCACGAGGTCCTAATTTTTATAAATTTGTGCAACTTACCGCCTTAATTTGCTGGAACAATGCCAATAGCAAAAGAAATCATAATATTTTCAGATTAAGAGCTGAAACAACAGAATTTTAACAATTATTTTTCAAATCAGGAGCGCGGCGAATCCATCAAAATGAATCCTATCAAAAAATGACAACTCACCAGAAATAAACTATAATTCCACAAGAGGATAGTTGTGAAGACACAAACTATTATCCTTTAGGCCAAAATACTCTCATTTTTATGAGATTTATTGAAATTAAGTTACGAAGCCATGAATATCGACCATCAGTCTCAACGCTAGGAAGAAAGGTGCTTTGACAGCGACACGTCAAAATGTCATTCACTCCGCGCTCCGAAACCTTTCGTTCAAAAATAGAATTAAAACAGGTGTGACGACGTTCGCAGAGCGCGTCGTTACATTACATCCCTCCCCAAAAAGAAAAAAGAAAGAAAGAAACTTCCTTTTCTAAGGAAAATTATGAGAGTCCAGAACAAAATTCCAAAAAAACCTCAAAAGACAAAATGTCTTGCAACATTTTTCAATAAACAAAAAAGGCAATGCGAAAGCATCTTGCATTGGGTATTGCAGAAATAATTATAAATTAAAGAATGGGAAAGCATTCCTAAAAATCAAAGAATGTGAAAACACTCGAAAAGTAAAGAACCAAACTCAGAAAAGAGTAAAAACTTATTTCAACACAAAAGTGAAAATAAATCCTTCAATAAAACAAATTAAACAATCCCTACTCAATTCCATTCCAGATATCGATTAGGCAACCAACGCCGTCGAATCTAATCCTTGATCTTAACCAGCCTTCTAGCATCAATACAAAAGTGCGGTTGAGCTCCTACGCCACCGACTCTATACCAGCTATTCCTGAAACAAAAATATGAAACTAACAAGATATCGGTTAAGCACCAACGCTGCCGAATCTGAAAGAAAATCGGTAAAAACAATGAAGTTTTCCCACTGTCGGTTAGGTTGAAAAGCCGCCGACTTCAAATTCCTATTCCAACATCTAAAACGTCAAAACAAAATCACGACAAAAGTGTCGTAATAATATATTTATAAGCATTGTGATCGGCATAACACCACCAACTTTCCGAGCACAAGCAAAATATAAAGAAAATATGACAATTGTGACCAGTACAACACCACTGACTTTCTGAGCACAACCGCATAAGAAAAGTATGACATTTGCGACCGGCACAACACCACCGACATCCCGTGCGCAAAGCATAAAAAATGTAACAATGTGTATAAAAACACAATCGTACAAAAAGAGAAAAACGGCAATTACGACCGGCTCAACACCACCAGCTTCCCGTGCGCAAAGCGTAAGGTGTGACTATGTGTATGAAACACAATAGCACAAAAAATTGTAAAGTCCAGTAAGACACAAGTTTCCCAAAAAATGGTATAACAAGGTGTGTAAAAAATGCATAAAATGCGTCCAATCCGAGAATCTTAATACTAAGAAAATAACCCAGAACTGTACAAAAATAAAGTTCAAGAAACTTAATTTTCCATTCCCTAAGTGAGTGGAAATAAGTCAAGTGAATTTAATGTAGAAAATGAATATTAAATTTCACTCCTATATTAGAGTAGAAACTAAATTCCTAAATTTGTACAAAATATACAATATTAAATATACAAGTGTATAAAAATATATACAGGAAAATAATCCTATATAACAAAGATAAATAAAAATTATAAGATCTTTTGATGTGGAACCATTTGCTAATATGGAGTAGAGTTACACAATAACAAGTCCTAAAATGACCTAAGTTATTTTTTGAAGGAAACTAAAATTGAAATTAATAAATTGTTGTGAAGTTCCTAACATACATCTCCTTTCAAAATCCCTTAGCCTCACAAACATCACCTTACAATGGGATTATGCTTCAAACAAAGTACCAAAGACAAAGATAGACATTGTCAAAACAAGAACAATTTTAATATTTAATTATGTCTTTAATATGATAACGACCAGTATAGTTTTTATTAAGGTCTTTTAAAACATAAACATTAGAGGAAATTTTATCTATTATTTCACACTTAACAAACTTAGGTGCTAACTTAGCCGAAAAGAATGCAGGAGCATTAGACTGCACAAAACTTCTCCTCCACACTATATCTCCCACCTCAAAAGAAATGACCTTCCTTCCTATATTATTATAACGCGCATTACGCTTATAAGCTTTAAGCAATGAAGCTTGAACTTTTATAAAAATATCACTAAGTGATTTAAGTGAAAAAGCAAATGAAGACCTATCAACAACATCAAGTTGATTGAGGTTATCAAAAGAATTACTAAAACGGTGCAATGAAGCATCAAAAATAAGTTCTCTACCGAACATGAGAAAATTAGGAGTGAAATCTGTAGCTAGATTCACACTACTATTTAAAGCTAATTGAACATGAGGCAAATACTTTGACCAAGTTCTATGATCATCTTTAACAAAACAAGAAATACATGTTTCGACTGTTTTGTTATATCTCTCTACAGGATTATTTTGAGGTGTATATAAAGTATTATAAAATATTTTACTAATATTATAACTTTTTAGAAAATCTACAAATTGCTTAGCTGTAAATTGGCTTCCATTATCACAAACAAAAACTTTAGGTGTTCCAAACTTAAGAAATATTTCCTTTTCAAGTATCCTACAAATTACTTTAGTGGTAGCACTAGTCATAGGAAATATCCAACAATATTTTGTAAAAACATCTATGATTGAAAGTATATACTTATGGCCAGAATAAGCTTTTGGAAGAGTTCCAATAATATCAATAGAAAGCATTAACATTGGTTTATCAACTTTCTTAGGATTAACCATAATTCCATGAGGTGGATTAGTAGAAGATTTATAAGCTTTACAAGTATCACAAGAAGAAATGTATTTTTGAACATCAATAAACATACCTTTCCAAAAATAATGTATTTTTAATTTATTTAAAGTTTTATGAATTCCTAAATGTCCTGAATTAACATCATCATGATTAGATTTAATAGTGTCTAAGATGTGTTCTTTAGGTATGACAATTTTCCAATTTAAACGATTATTAGGATTATATTTATCTGTACAAAATCTATACAAAGTATCACTTTCAACTTTGAAATTTTTATATTTTCTAGGAAACTTTTGACAATTTACAAATATTTTTCTATACCAAGGATCAACGATATCCTCATTTGGCATAACAATAATATTATTTACAGGAATATTAATAGCAGAAATTTCTATTCTGGATAAACAATCTGGAACTAAATGTAAAGAACCTTTTTTATATTTAACATCAAAAGTAAATTGAGAAATTCTAGCAGCCCAACGTGCAAGACGACCACTAGGATTATTAAGTTTAAGAAGCCAAGTTAAACTAGCATGGTCAGTGATAACTGTAAATTTCATTCCTTCAATATAAGGTCTGAAATGTTCAATAGAATCCAATATTGACAACAACTCTCTCTCAGTTGTACTATAATTACGTTCACATTTATTAAGTGATCTAGAATAATAAGCTACAGGATGTTGATCTCCATTATCATCACCTTGGCTCAGGACACTACCAATTCCAACAGAACTAGCATCGCAATGTAAAGAGAATGGTCTTTCAAAATTCGGACAATGTAAAACTGGTGCAGAAATTAATGCAAGTTTTAAATTATGAAAAGCAACTTCAGCTTCTTCATTCCAGAAAAGAGATTCTTTAGAATTCTTGCTTCCGGCCGTTAATTTGGTTAAGGGCGAAGCAATATCAGCAAACTTATCAATGAATCTACGGTAATAAGAACATAACCCAAGAAAACTTCTTAATTGTCTAACGCTTTCTGGGCGTGGGAAACTTTTAATGGACTCTAATTTAGCAGGGTCTGTATGTAAACCATTACTATCAACAATATAACCAAGATAACGCAGTTTATCTTTACAAAAATTACACTTTTTTAAATTAATAGTTAACCCAGCATCTTTAAGGATTTTATAAATTTTATTTAAATAATCTAAATGATCAGAGAATGTAGAATTTATCAATATGAGATCATCTAAGTAACAGAATGCTACATTATCGAATTCTGGTCCAAACAACTTGTCTACGAGTCTCTGCAACTCTGCAGGTGCATTAGTCAAACCGTACGCCATCCGGGTAAAATGAAATAAACCTTTCCCAGGAACAACAAAAGCAGTCTTCTCTCGAGAAGATTCTTCTAAAGCGATTTGCAAAAATGCTTTAGACAAATCAATAGTAGTTATATAATTAGCACCCCGAAGGTTATCTAAAATTCTAGAAGGGTAAGGTAAAGGATAAGAATCTTTAACAGTAACTGAATTTAAACGTCTAGAGTCCAAACATAATCTTGTTCCACCATCGCGTTTTTCAACGGCTAACACTGGAGAACACCAAGGAGATTTAGAAGGTTCAATAATATTTTCCTTTAATAAAACTTCCACTTCATCATAAAGTTCTTTTTGTTTAGCAGGACTAAGGGGCCAATAACGTTGTTTAAAAGGTTCACCAGTAACATTAATTTTATGTTTAACTAAATGAGTAAGACCTAAGCCTCTCTTTTCATAAGAAATATTTTCAAAAAGTGAAATAATTTTATTTAACTCGTGTTTCTCAGAAGGAGAAAGTTCAGAAACAGAAGTAACTGCATTTACACAAGTAGTGGATTCATATTCAAAAGTAATATTATTCCATAAGTCTTTAGCAAGATTAAATTTCAACCAAAAGTCAAATCCCAAAATAATTGAAGGTTTAAAAGAAGGTATTATCAAAAAATCTACATTTTTAGTTAAGTTATCACAAGTGATAGGTAAAACCATAGTTCCAATAACATTGTGTGCAGAACCATCAGCAGTAACAGCGTTACCTTTATAAGGTTTAAATTTATAACCTAATTGCAAAAATGTTTGATGAATATTAGAACCGAGTACACAACTACAAGCTCCACTATCTAACAAACCTGAATAAAATTTATTATTAATATTAAAATTTAAATAAGGTCTAGTGTCTTTATGTTTAACAAACAAAATAGGAGCAGCCCTGATATTATTAAAGAAAACTTTCAAATAATCCAACCAATCATTAAATTCTTTCTTACAAGTGGCTTCACTCGGAGCATTGCTAAATTTTTTCAACATCGAGTCACCAGAAGTTTTATCAAAAACTAGGGCTCGATGGGACCTGATACGTTTTTTGACTGAACAGTATTTGAATTACAAACTTCGCAATTCTTCGTAGTGACGCCAAGCTTGTGACATTTAAAACAAATTACACCTGGAAATGTAGGGCAATTTTTATAAGAATGTCCAGAGGACTTACATTTTAAACAAGTTAAATCATCTGATTTAACAGCACTAATTTGAGCAGAATATTTTTCTTTTTTAATACTTTTATTCTCACTCAAGTTCTTTCTTGACACAAAATTCTCTAATTCTCTGCTGAGGTTAATAAATTCGTCGATAGAAGAAATAGTTCTACCAAACACAAAAGGTGTGTAAATATTTAACATATTATGTTTAATAATAGTTATGAGGGTAGCATCAAAAACAGGCATAGACAAACGGCTAGCCATATCCATTATGTCTGTAATAAAATCTGGTAATGACTCAGTTATCTTTTGTTTACGAGTACGGAGTTCATGTTCCAAATGATAATCAAATTCAACTCTATCAAAACGTTTCAACAACGCAGCCTTCAAATCCTGCCAAGAAGCAATACGAATACGAACACTACGAAACCATTTAAGCGCAGTGCCTGACAAAAGATCAGAGAATGAACTAACCAAAAAATATTCATTAAAATTTTTAAACAAGAAATATTCTTCCACTTGAGCAATAAATTCCCTAACGCACGATTTACCATCATACAAAAGCTTACTTCGTTTTAAATCAGGCAACTTAGTAACAGAAGGCAAGTTTTTCTTCAAATTATCATTCAATAAAACATTCATCATATTAAATGAAGATGCGGCTCTCAGACTATGATCACCAGCTCCTCGACTATTCGAAAATGGATCAACAACTTCAGATAAATCAGCCATGACATGAGTAAAAGTACCAACTGGAACATCACCAACAATATTCTCAAACAAAGGCGGGACCTGTATTTCCTTATCCATGTTTGATTTATAAAAGGATGTGAAAATCTAATAAAAAGTTGTATTAAATACACTATAAGTTTCTAATTAAAGTATCAATTAAAGTTTCTAATTAAAGTTAATTAAATTATGAATGAAGTTAATTGCATTGATAGCAAAACGCTAAACTCAAAAGTCAAACAAACTCATAGAATGGAATGTTATTGTTGCAAAAATTATTTAGGTCAAATGCCCATAAAGATAAAAATGCATTAGTGATTCACAAAATAAATTATTTATGTCTACTTAAGGTAAACAGCAAATATTCAAATATTACTATGTTTTCACACATGTGAATAAAGGTTAAGAACTAGTAATTATATAACATTACTAAGTGGAAAATCTCACCTGTAATAAACAAAAGCTATATAAGATAAAACAAGTATAACAATAACCATGTTATACAAATTGAAACATTCACCTGTAATTGAGAGATACAAACAATAGTACTAACTTGTAGTATGATTAGTTTTGCAAAGTAAACAATAACAAAGATTTACTGAAATACACAGTTATGTAACAGTAAAATACATGAAGAAAACACTGTTCTTAACATGTTAAGGTAAAAAATAATGCAAAGGTGACAAGGAATAAAGATATATGCACACTGTCATGTCCCTGTTCGGGCGCCAATTGTAATAATTAAAAAATATGTGTTATTACAAAGTAAAAAAAATTGGTTCGCAAGCGTCAGATGTAATAATAAAAAAATATGTGTCATATGACAATGAAAGAAGTAAGTGTGTAATCTCCTATTTAAAAGAAATATAAATAAAATTGGTTTGTAAGTACATTACCATAAAAGTTCGGGCGCCTTGGAGATACACATGCCTAAGATAATCAGCGGATATTGGAAACTTTTAATCTTCCGGAGGTGAGCTAAATGAAACCAAACTGTGAGGTTTAAGGTTTTATTGTCCACTCCAGTGTGCATTTAGAAATAGTTGCAAGGATACATTCCTAATGTATATCTAACCTTAAATTTAAAATTAGAGTTTTATAAGCTAGGTCAAAATGATCTTATGTCAATATGATTCTATGTCACCAATGCATTTTTAGGTTATTTTGAAGTTTAGATTTAAAATATAATTAAAGTAAGCTCACGGCATCCCTCGGCGAGTATATGTAAACACAGCAGCGAGAAAGCTCGTAGCAGGCGAAGTTTTCAGTTTAAGCCCATGCGGTACATCCAGGTTTGAGGCGAAAAGTCCAAACCCTCCATAAAGAAATGCAGATGTCCGAAGACAAAGGTCCAAAGAAAAAGTCCAAAGGAAAAAGAAAAAGGCAAAGACAAAGGCGGTTCCAATTGGAAACCTGTAACAAAATTGCATGTCATTAGAACAAACTCCCATATGGGCACGAGGTCCTAATTTTTATAAATTTGTGCAACTTACCGCCTTAATTTGCTGGAACAATGCCAATAGCAAAAGAAATCATAATATTTTCAGATTAAGAGCTGAAACAACAGAATTTTAACAATTATTTTTCAAATCAGGAGCGCGGCGAATCCATCAAAATGAATCCTATCAAAAAATGACAACTCACCAGAAATAAACTATAATTCCACAAGAGGATAGTTGTGAAGACACAAACTATTATCCTTTAGGCCAAAATACTCTCATTTTTATGAGATTTATTGAAATTAAGTTACGAAGCCATGAATATCGACCATCAGTCTCAACGCTAGGAAGAAAGGTGCTTTGACAGCGACACGTCAAAATGTCATTCACTCCGCGCTCCGAAACCTTTCGTTCAAAAATAGAATTAAAACAGGTGTGACGACGTTCGCAGAGCGCGTCGTTACAACCTTAGTGCTGTGCAAGATACTCGAGCACATCATTAACAAACAGCTCATGCGTAACCTAGAGCCCTCCGTATCAGAATGTCAAACTAGTAAAATGGCCATGAGGTATTAGATCACTCAGTAATTAATGACCGGCAATATGGTTACCCACCTTTGGGGTGAGGATATGGATAAACACAGCGAGTCACTGTCAATTACTTCGGACATCGTCAAAGCTTTCGGTAGAGTCTGGCACAAATCACATGTCTGGTCTGCCGCCTAAACTGTGCAACTGGGTTGCTAGCTTCTTGCGGTAGTGCTGTATTCGTGTCTTTTGTGATGGACGAGCTTCAGAGTTCTTGCAGGTAAATGATGGTGTGCCGCAAAGGTCCGTCTTATCTCCCATTCTCTTCCACATATCAAAAACATGCTGCTCACCGGCAGCATTAACTGCTATGGAGACGATAGCACCTTACACGGGAGTAATCACGGACATCCTGCAGCCAAACAGTCAGATATCGCGGAAAAAAGGCTGCTTCTAATCATTGAGCTTGACAAGATCCTGAATCACATTTCTCAATGGGCCTCTGAGAACCTGGTTGAGATAAATGCCAAAAAGACATGAACACCCTCGACATTTTGTAGATGCGTAGAAATGTCACTTCCTTGGCAGTCTTTTATCGTCTGCACAATGGTGAGTGATCTGATAAGCTCTTCCAATTAGTCTTACCCTCTCTTTTCCTAAAAAGGACATCACGTGCAGGACTTAGATGTCCCCTGCACACGATGCAGAGTATCCGATCAAGATACAAGCGGTTCGGATACTTTTTCCGTTGCCACATCATTGTGACCTGGAATTTATTACCAGCTCACGTGTTTCCTTCTTCCTACAGTCCCGGGTCCTATAAGCGGGGCGTGAAAAAGCATTTGATGAGGCCGTCAAGCTAAGTGCCACTATTGTAAAATGCTACGTGTTTGTAATGGTTACTCTCTTGCCTGAGACTCTGCCTTTAGAAGAGGTAAAGTCAAATTGCCATGTCCTTTATAAAAAATGCAATATACGAGTCTTTGCTGTGTAGTAAGATTAGCTGTTATGGCGTTTTATATTGATATAGCTGGATATTATTGAAAATAGATATTCATATCATAGCAATCATACCTGTTCAAGGCAACAACTTTATTATATTTATATATGAAGCCGTTAAAACCTTTATACTCTAACCAAACTATGCTTGTAAAAATTATGGACAGATAAAAAGGTGTGTTACCTAGCTTACCCCAAGTTTGCAAGGTGCAATTAAATAAATTTATAAAATATAATATATCTAATTGCATTATAGATGCTTCACGTTAAATAATATTCTTACCAAGATAATCAAGCTGCATTCAGTTTAGTTTCAATGATAAATGTGAGTAATTTAGTTTCATTTAACTACTGAATGCATATGCAGTCAGGGACTATTACTTTTCACTGAATGTGTTTAATTAGAGGGAATGTAAACTACTAAACAGTGCCTTGTTATTTAAAAAAGACAAGATGGCTGATTTATTTAAAGATCTGTTTTGAGCGAACATTTATGTAAAAACAAACATACATTTCCTGACATAGTATATGCATAAAATCAGACCTCATAGATTTTTATGATTCCAATTTATTCAGCTACCCACTTTTACAGATCTTATTAAACCAAATATTAGACACTTATTCGTTTTGAAATTATAAAAAAGGTTACATTATATTACCTACAACAAAACATAATATAAGATTTCAGCAAATTTTCCTGTTTGAAATTTATTTCAGAAAAGAGTTCAACATTCTAGCGAAGCAATTATATTAGGAAGTGACGTGTTCGTGTGTCATGTCTACCTCCACTCAAATTACTTAAGCCTAAAAGTGGGCAAGTTCAAGGAGAGGTTCTATCCAAATCCCGATGTTATCTTATCGTAACTAAGTACGGGAGCTGAATAATTAATGATCCGAGATAAATTCCACTCTCGAGAAATATCTAAAACGTTGAAAGAGTATTCTATTGTTTTTATTCAGAGAGAATTGGCTTATGAAAGCTATTCAAATTTGCAAGAGATTCAATTTACATAACGAGCGATTTGTACCTCATAGAGATTAAACCTTCTAGCCTCCGTATTGTTTGCAGAATAATGTGGCCCGTTTTTCCTTTCTGCAAGGATCGGTTCCTTTAGCAAACGTACTCCGAGATATTCTTAATAGTATTTGTTACAATCGATCGAGGTTTAATTTGATTTAAAAGTTAAGTACGATGGCGCTTCTGCTTGAACATCCTTTTGTGAATGGTTGAAAAGGTGTAATTTGAGCGATTGCTTTTGTAAGTAAGACAAATTAGGGTAATATGAATTGCGCGTTACTTTTACTTAATAAAACATGGGCTATTATGGTTATTGATTAAACGCTTGTCACTAACCTAAGTACCAAAATAAATTTCAATTGAAAGGGATCACACTAAAAAGTTTACTCACGCAGCTTATCTCGCAGTGTCCATTAATGTAATTCAAGTACAAAAATCTATTTACATGTCCTAGATTTACAATCCTAATAAAAAAGTATATGTTTCGTATAAAAATGTTTCATATTTCTCTGCGCAAAATAAGTATTTATCAAAGCTGAAAGCAAGTTTTTCAATGGTCCCAATAAATGTAAACAAACCCAAGCAGACGCAATTAAAGCAAGACAAAAACGACACAATTCGTTGGAGGCCACATCTTTGCTCCTTCACGGTTCAAAGTTTTAATTTGTGTCGAAGATCATCGTGGTATTACTGACATTTTACATTTATTCAAAATTGCGAGCCTACTGAATTTGTCTCTGCAATTATGTTCTACGTAAAGTCGTACTGCTGTCTAGTAGATATACCTACACAGTGTTACTTATGTAGAAGACAAAATTTCAACACTGTCGTAAAATTTCAGTTGATCGTTTAACCGGACAAATTCGCGATTGATATTCAATTCACAACATATTGGTGTGGGTGTTAATACACATCTGCCTAACCCTGAGGATTTACAGTCGTGAATATGTGTGTGTATACGTCTGTATATCTGTAACATATTATGAATAAGGAATATGTAATATGTATATATTTATAGTCTGCTTTGATATTAGCATGTCGACAATTTATTTTCAAATGACAATGATTTTCTTACCTTAAAAATTCTCAAGTTATTGTAGTTACTGAGCGCTCAAGATTTAAAAAATGTTAATCTTCATAATGTTAAATTTATACCAGTCATCCAATTTTACATTTAGTGAGTACTAGCGGTAATATGTTAAAATACTATCAATTTCATCGAACAGTTTCCCTGTAACACCAGGCATGCCTGCCTTCCACTGGGAATTACTCTCGTTCGTGTTTACCGTCCCGTATCTTGTATAGCCCGCAGCCCCTGGGGCTATAAGTCGTTTTCCATGAGCCAGACAGAACCTGCCACACTGGTTGTCTGCAGCTCGAAGGACTATTGTATTCCCTTTACATAACTGACATGGTTCACCACTGTAGATATTATGACAACCCTTCTTGTATTCAGTTGTATTTAAAATGTATTGTGGCGTATTGTCTCTTGGGTTTTTGAAAAAAAGGCGTTTTATTTTCAAATTTTTGGTCACCATGATAGATCTGTAAACTCAGTATCTGTCAAAATAATTAGGTGAACATTTTGGGTCTATGACACCCTAAAGTGACATCATATAATATATCCACCTACATTAAAACCTACCTACTTTTTATTTCTCAAAAGTAATAGAATTTAATATTAACCTATAGGTTTTTTTTTAGTATTGGCTCATCAGCACTTAACGGCGTAGAAAAACAAGTCACTTCGAAAGCTGGCGGCATTTTCACAGATAAGTAAATTTCTTTTATCAAAAATAACTTTGTCTTTTGTAAATTATTTTCATAAAGTATTTGCCCATTTTCACAATGTTATTGTATGGTATCTATGTTTTATTACATGGAATCGCTTTGGGCGATGAGAATATATAGATAATATACCCATCGTTCAGGTTATTTATACGTTTTTTATTGTGTAACTACGACCTATCAAAGTAATTTACTCAGTATTGATTAAAATATTAATTTCATTCAATTAACTCAGTATTATAGCTAGCGAAATTAAAAAATAACATACCAATCTAATTCAATCTAATTTTTAACGTAAACAGCTTTTTTCTAGTTTATTATTTGTAATATAAAATCATTAATTAAAATATCAATTAGTAGTACTTTTAGAACATAAAATAGAAAATAACGTAGACCTATATATTTATACTTGTAATCTACGTTTTTTAAATCATTATCACTTGCTGTGATTCATTATCATTATCATCTTAGCGTTATTCTCGGTTGCATATGATACTTTATAGTTCAGACCCTATATCTGCTTACTTCTTCACTTTCTCTTGATTTGGCTTATACGGTTTTTATGGGAGCGACTGCTATCCGAATTCCGGGACTGCGTCAGAACCTCGTTGGTCAATCAGCAGGTGTATCGGCATACAGGTGAGGTTTTTTTTTTTTTATACCACTTAGGTGGCAGACAAGCACACGGCCCACTTGATGGAAAGTGGTTACCGTGGCCTATGGGCGTTTGTAACACCAGAGGAGTCACTGTCGCGCTACCAACCCTGTAAATATAGAGTTTCTGTGCCGTCAGTGTAGAAGACAAAGCAGGACAAGCCTTTAATCTTCCCACTGACAGCATAAATTCTCCAGTGAGCTCTGGCTACCCTACTCACCGCTGGGAACACAACACGAAGTTATTATAGCCGCGGTATTCTGTAGGGCGGAGGTACTTCCCCAGTCGGACTGCTCAATCGGGCGGAAATACCGCCGTGTCCTACCTCCTACCTTTGTCTTGTTTGGCTTTTGTCTGATTGGCTTGTGTCTGAAGAATTCGATGGGCGCCTAAATCATTATTCTCTGAGTCCTTTCCCAGCCCAGTTATGACCAGCATTCTAGTCTAAGATACAGCTGAAATTCGGGAGGTGGTGGGGGTGGAAGCGGAGCCCCGGTGCCGAAACTGCACCAGCGGCGACCCCGACACGGCACACCACACTTTGGCCGTGTGTGACGCGTGGGGCGGCCAAAGAGCGGCCTTCACAAGCATCATTGGTGTGGACCTTTCGCTGTCGCCCGTAGTTTCAGCTATGGCCGGCAGCGAACAGTGTTGGGCCGCCGTCGCCTCGTTCGCTAGCGAGGTGATGGCGGCCAAGAGAGAGGCACTGCGGGAGCGGGAGCGAGCTGGGCTCACTCTTCCGCCCCGCAGGCCTCCGGCGAGGGGACGCCGGCGAACACAATTCGCCCGCGTCCCCGAATGAGAGTGGCCACGGGCAGTGGGTCGGGGGACCCGCTGCCCCTATGCTGATGTGGCGGAATGCGCCCCTGTGTGTTCCTGGGGTGCATTCTTGAGGTTAAAAAGCCCCCACTATTCCGACCTGATTGCCGGGATGGTGGGGTCTTGAGTAGCGGGCCTACCAAGGGCGCCCCTAGCCGAGTCGCGGTGAGCAGACTATCCCGCGGCTCGGATTAGGCGAAGGAGGAACACCGTGGTGGTTTAGTGGGTAGTCTGGCCTTTGTCCGAGGCCAGGAGTCCCACACGAAGCGGGCCCCCTGCCCCCGCGGGGGGTGAGCGAAGTGCGTAAATGCATTCCACCACGTAAACAAAAAAAAAAAAAAACAGCTGAAATTCGATATTTGCTGTGAAGGGACTGCAATATGACCTCCACAACCAATTGGCGATATTGACGTTCTGCAGTTAGACTAGTCAGACTTTTGAGTCCAACTATCCGCAACGACTGCCATAGATGTTCGTATGCCAATAAGGTCCAACAGTTTAACGTGCTCTCCGAGGCACGACCAGACGAATACACATCTTTATGCTTACAAATATTTGCAATTAACGGGGATCGAGCCCCTAAAATAATGAACTTATTATTACTAGTCAGAAGCATACAAATTGTTTTATTATCATCTTGTCTCTAACTGAAGGGTTCTGAAATTAGAAGCAACAAATTTCGTAAAATGTTTGTTGTATCTTCTTACAAAGAAGAGAAGAAGTAAGTTGTTGACGACTATTCCAGTATTCCATGAAGATAATGCTGTGGGCATCGTCCGGCAATCATATGTATATAATATCGTCAATCACTATACACAATGCAGTGACAGTAAACGAGGTGATCATAGCACGAAAAACTATCGTAAACGTAACGAGAGGTCGGAACATTGCGATTAATCGCCTGTCTACTATGAATCTGTTTGCGTGTGAAGCCGGCCAATCACGATGCTACATTCTACTGAAATACGTTGAATCTTATGGGTGTAATCTTCACATGTGTGAGTTTTTTTTTATACCACTTGGGTGGTAGACAAGCACACGGCTCACTCAATGGGAAGTAGTTACTGTGGCCTATGGACGCGTGTATCAACAGTGGAGTTACACTCGTGGGAGTACGAGTGTAAGTTGTGAGTTTACGGATTTTAACAGGATTATTTTCCATATTTTGCAAGAAAATAAATGTTCATGCAACGATTTCGGGTGTTAAAAGTCCTATTTAAAACAAGTCAAAAATAAAATGACGTTCACGTTGCCTACAAAAGTATTTTGAAACAAAATTAAGTGCACTCGGTGGCAGCTTTCAAAATTTAATGCTTTAGCACTGTTTTAAACTCTATATTATGAGCAATGCAGTACAACAAAAAATTTTAAAAGTTACATGGAATTTCATGAGCTAATTTATTGTGTAATAGTGGAACCGTGTAACTTTGTGTAGTAAAACAATTTTCGTGGGAAAGATCTGTCAGCAATTATTCCATCAAAAGCAGCGTTTTAATAAATGTACATCTACAAATAGAAAAAAATTTAAGAAAACACATAAAATTCCTTACGCAGCCAAAATTAAAAATAGCCGCATATTGAGGCAGGTACTTTTTATATTACCACTCTACCGTAATTGAACAAAAAGCTAATTAATCTAGCTTTTGTTGTAATACCTTATTAGAAATGCAAACAATCTCGGTACATACTTCAAATGGCAAACACGGAACAAAAATATATAAACGCAACAGTCGGTTGTGAGTTTTTAATTACTTCTACATTTATTCTATTTAATAATAGTAAGAAGGCCAACCCCAATTGCTTTGGAAAAAAGATTGTTACCATATTTTGATAGGCTCAGAGAATGATGAATGGTTGTAAAAATATTGTGACTTTTACTTTAAACTTTGAGAGTGATTGTCAAATACAGTCTGGTGAATAAAGTTCATGCGTCATTGGTTTCTGCTAATTGGATGTAACTTTTCAGTGGCGTATTGCAATGTCCGCGGATGAATATCGATGGATGCCGCGCGCACGTCAGCCGCGCTCAACTGTGTGAATGTTTCACACGCCGCTAACCCTCTATCACTCACGCCACATTCGTTGAATATTGTATTAACTTGTATCTGATAATAGTTCGATAATTTTTGTTGTGATGATATAAAAATGTTCTGTGTAGGTAAATTACATTTCAGTTGGTTAGGATATAAATATAACGCAACTATATTTCATTCTTCTTCATGAAATAGTCTTCAAACTCTTTTTTTTTAATGGTTGTTAAAGCTGGATAATACGTTATTAGATATGGTTACATTTATCAAAAAAGATGTCAAGTCCTTCCAGTTGTGAACACTACATGCGTTACAAAAAAACAAAGAAGATACAGACAATATTACAAAAGAAGAATACTAGACACACATTACACTATTCTCAGCTTTAATATTCTGGTAAGAAATCATTTTAATACACCTATCCACCAATTCAGAGTTACTTACTTAATCACATGCTAGGGGCGAAATATTTTAACACCGCAAAGGAACCTATTACTTAAACAAATTTACGAGATTGATTTATTATCACATAATGCTTTTAATACGATGAGAACTTCTAATAATATTGCCGCACTCCGCGAACAAACGTTCGTAAAAAGAAAATGTGTGGGTAAAATATTTACGTAGCTATTATTATTTTCTAATAGAAACCTTGAGAGTAAAAAGAGTGTTTTTGTTATTTGGCAGTTATCACCTGGTACCAGCCCGTGTGGGAGACTAAGCTGAGCTTGGGACGCGTTATTTCATAAAGTAAATATTTATGAAGGAAAGGAGTTTTCCTCGCGTCCTCCGGTAAGCCTTCTGATCCGAAAAAGACATAAACCTCTGGGGATTCAGTTCTTAGTTCACAAAGGCAATGCTCCGTTAGCTCATGTATATTATGTATTTTTTCTTTTAAATTGGTATCTCTTCACATTTTTGATTGTTTTGGTGTTGGAATTATTTATTATTTATTTTAATAGTAACGGAATTTTTCCATAATCATACAGTATTTCATAAATTTGGTGTGTGAGTTGGGTTTTAACACCAAGCTACCATTAATAGAGAAGTTTATGTTTTCAGGAAACTTTTCGTTTCATTTCATGAGTAAATTTTATCTACTTATTAATCTAAGCTCTCAGATTGCCTTTGATAGCTGACACAAAATTCATTACATTTAAAAACATTTTGACATTCTACTAATATAAGTTCCTAAAATACACCAACCTTATGCTTGATCTGATGGGCTCACACACGAAATAACACGTGTTCTATCAACGTATATAATGCTACCTACGTAATAAAATATATGAGAGGGTGACTTCGGACGAAATATTTTTACTGGGATTTTTCACATAGATAGATGTACGAGGCGAAAGTAGGGGTGCCGATGTCAGTAAATCGAAAAAATAATGACAGATCGGTAAGAATCAAGAATTTTCACCAGGCACAAAAATTCGTTAGCATTATTAACAGTTGTATCTACAACTTCTTACAAAGTATTTTATGATTCACTTAATAAGATATTGTTATAAAATAAGTTAGGCAACGGTATAAGGAGATGATATAAAAAACGAAAGTAGAGAAAAGTGAACAGGGCTCCGCGAGGTTTATGCAAATTTTACGCGAAATTTTTTAACTTACCAAGTCTGTTTTCTTATTATTTGCAAACAACGGCGGCTGAGTCTTAATGTTATTCTGTTTGGCCTTAAAGATGTTTTTGAATAGTTATAATCCGAGAGCTAAACTTGGCCTATGAAGACGTAATTGTATCAAGATGGACGTAAGAAGTTTGTGTGTATTTATGGAGATGACACTAACATAAACGAGCTTAGAATATGCTTTGACACTTTAATAATGATGTTGTTGTTAAACAAATTGATAGTATCACTCAGCTTAGCAGTGCATCACGGAAGGGTAAATACTTGTAGATATTGTAGATTTTGACATAAGAGTCGACTGTCACGATAGTGTCTTTGGCGTGTAATACTATTTGCATGGCCAAACTGTTAATTAAAAATATTACCATTATTTTTTACATACTTACAAAACTTACATTATGATGTAAATAATGGTTAACATAAATTTTTATTGTAACAAGATTCTAACATTTGTGGATTTTTTATTGAAATGGAAGTTTTAAGTTGGTTCGGTTCACCTTATTACAAAATTTGCAAATGATTGTGAATATAGCTTTCGAAAAATATTAAAAAAAATATAGTATTTGTTACCACTGTTTACTACTATTTTTTTGTATTTTTAAAACGACGTGTGACTTTTTTTGTCCGCAAAATTCCCACGTATACCCCCACCACCGAAGCCGGAAGTGGAAGTTATATCGGACTTGAACCGACTGTATGGGCCGCCGGTTGCCGAAGGTGAAATTATCTGAAACATATCCCTTGCACCCCGGCCGGCCCACGACCGTCTTTTTTAAGACGGCCCTCTTCGGATATGGGGACCACGGAGTTCCCATCTCAACCCCTTAGTATGGCATCACCGCCGCGGTTTGCTTCTGATAAGGAGACAGGCGGCTCCGCCATCGCTCCCAGGCCCGCGCTCTTGGGGGACGGAGGTCATTTTGCGACCTCCGACGCCCGAGTCACTCGCGGTTTGCGAGTCTCTTCTTAACGAGCATCTACTAACTACGAGCATTTACCAGCAGTCTCATGTGGCTGGCCTTCAGGGCGTCCACCCATACGAGGCACCCGTATAGAGCTATGGACCGCACGATACCGTCGTAAAATCTGCTGCAGGTGTCTTCCGGGCACTTCAAGTTGGGCAGCAGCCGCGTCAGAGCTTTAGCTGTGGCCAACAACTTGGGACCCCGACTTCGGAAATGAGTCTCGAAGTCCCACCGACAGTCGAGTACAAGCCCCAGTTATTTTAAATATGGGACTTGATGTCGATGAGTTTGTTTCCCACTGTGAGGCTGGATCCCACTGGTGGCTCACGCCGAGGTCCGTGAAAGAATATGGCCTCGGTTTTGTGCAAAGCCACCTCGAGACCCAGCTGCCGAATCCGTTCCACGACTTGGGCAACCGCGGTTCAGCAACAGGGTCTCTTCGCGGTGTGTAGCCCCATTTACCGTCACTAGCGTGTCGTCCGCATAACACGTGACGGCGAAACAATGTGTGACTGTGATTTTATCAGCTATCTGTGAATAACTGTCCTACATAAATGGGAATCGAATCCGAAACTAAGTGACTGGCACAGGTCGGAGCATTCAATTTCATACCCATCTACAGTCAGTATTGGTCCTCATGTTTGTATTTACTTTCATTTAGAAAATCAAAGTTGCCCATAGTTAGTGAGAAGTTAGTTGAAGTTTCGACTAGCCGAAAACGTTTGTGTTTTAAAAGTGATACTACAAAACTATGAAGGTTCGATGCAGTTTATTTGGAACACTGACCCGAATTTTGATCGTACCAGTAAAGAAAGAAAGTTTGTTCCGATTTGTATTCGCATCGTTTACCGTCTCGATAGAACTGAACGCGTTCCTCGTAGACCTTTTGATTTTCAATTGAGACTAAATATCTCTATTATTCATTTTGTAACTTCATACTTTATACTTTTTTTATTTACTTTTGCATATTTGTGGATGAAGTTTAACGCAGTTAACGAAATTTGTATTTATCACAACCCTGTATTTAAATATAAATAGAGGTGTCACACGCGTTTTTTATTTCTAGAAAAATTATTAATACTTTTTTTGAAGAACCCAATGATGCTGTCTCTATAGAGGGGCGTTTTCTTTATTTTAAACAGAGTAAGCAAACTTTGCGAACTTAAAATGTGGGGGTTACTCATGCCAGTGGTGATCGGTGAAATAATAAGGGTAACATAGATAAATATTATCTTATCAATATCAATCATCAATATTTTTGAATTCCACGAGGTGCGCACAGCTGTTTGAAGAAAAATGTTTAAGATGGCATATGAGTTTGTAAACATCGAGTAATCTGAATATAAATAATTAAAACGGCGTATTAAGGGTAATTAGGAATATATAATTTGTAGCCTATAACAGGATTGGAGGGAGAGCAAATGGTAGTCACTTCCATAACACTTCCATAAGGGCCGCCAACCAAATGTAAAAAAAATAAAGCCAAGTATGGTAATTATTACAGTGTAAGAAAAGATGTTTACTATTGACTCGTTTTTATTGATTGATTGACTATTTACGTTATTTACATGAACTTATATACTATGTTTTAATGCTAGTAATGTAGTGGGGTTGGCTCTCATGGTCACGTCTCATGAAGACTCGTGTATGTTGAGTAGCTTTTTTACTCGTATTGTTATGGCAGAGGACGTGAATTATTATCTCTGACGTGTTTATCTATATAATGTACTTGTCTTAGAGATATCATGTCCCGTGTATCCATACTGCCATAGTAATCATTAGAAATACCTCCCAGACCCATTTTTATATCTATCCCTGTACCTTACATTATTGTAGATTCGTCAAGGATGATAATTTTTCACGTAACTATTGTGTAACGTAAAGTGTAGATTTGAGTTTACAAATATGAGGTGAGAAGTAATCCTTTCCTACTTATATATAAGTGAGATAGTGTATGCCCGACGTGGACCAGATACAACACGTCAAGGTGAGGTCGACATCTGCTCCTTCCCTCTTAAGGGAATATTTCGTTTAAAGGTAGGAATCACCTTATTTTAACGGTTATGATGTGTAAAGAAGTTATATATATACATAAATAGTTGTTTTAATTTAGTCCCACGAATACGTAACCAATAACGATGAATAAAGTATTTTTCATAAGAAGGACCAAAATAACGGTGCTATAGAAATCCACCAGCCCACACAATCTTTGTATCCTTTATGAAATGTGAAACAGTAGAAGACAGTGAAAAGAAACTTAGCGTTATGAGATTGAAGACATTTTGTTATAGCAAATGTGGAGAATCTGCCTCAAACTTGGGCGTTACCGTCGTCTGTAATTGACGACTGAAATGGCACCTCACGGTCGCATTCGATTTTCGTATTGAGGGAGAAATTCATATGTGTGGGAGATATGAATTTCGTTTATAGGAGTTATGTACAGAGCGGATGTTAAAGTACATTCATAACTTAAATAAATATAAGTTGAATGGGTGTTTTCTCTCTTCAGATTCTTTTAGTATGGGTATGGATAATGGACTGCTGAGATGAGGTCTCGAGTTCGATTCCAGGTTTACCATGGCATACACCAATGACTTTTCAATGCTTTTCGAAGTTATGTGTGTATTTATCGCAGGTTTATAAGTGGCCGGTTAATGGCAAAAGACTCGTCACCTATTACATTGGGACCTAAACAAAAGCTGGCGAAATGTGGGTGCTAGCACCTTTTTTTTTTATATTTACAAAAGGTATGGAAAATTACTCCCCACTGTAGTATATCTGAAGTTGCGCTTGGCTATTATTCACAATTAATATACCGGTTCAACATTATTACTGCCTGATTTCAATCATCATTCTGAAAATTATCCTGCCCTTATCACATAGGTATTTTAATTGTGTTCGGCGTAACATGATGTGTGCTTTTTCCATTCATTTCAAGTTGAACCACTCCCAATATTCACACCCTTGATAGCCTTTCTGCCTAGATCTTTCTCCTCCCTTGTAGCTTTGTACTTGTACCTAAGATATTACTTTAATTCCTACGCATTACATGTCGGAACCAGAACGATTATTTGGGTTTTAAGTGACCATGAATGTTGAAATTATTAAAATACATACCGTGTTTACCAGTGTTGGCTGCCGCTAGAGCGGTGCTAAGTATCAAGAGATGCACCAGCATGCTCCCTCCTTTCGCGGCGGACGCACATCGAGCCGAAAGTGCACCGCAACCAGGTACTACTGGAACAAAAATAAAAATAATTTTAGTATTTTTTTGGTCATTTGCATACTTATAGGGTCCCTAAGGACCTAGAAGCTTGTGTTTCCAAATGATATTGTTTTGAATTTTTTAATACCAACACTAAAAAAGAAAGTATATAAATGAATAATTAAGATTAATGTGTTGTAAAAAAACATCATCGTGATATAAACAACATTGTAGATATTGTTATTGTATGTAAATTTGTTGTCAGTATTTCTTTATAATAAATATATAAAATATAAAAAATTTGAAGCCGCGTGGTTCCTGGCAGAGTAGAATTTGGACCACCTCTTCCCATGCGATGTCATACAAGGCGACTAAGGGATAAGGCTGTTTAACATCAGACACTGTGGTGCAGAGATACAACGCTGCATTAATTTTTATTCTTTCTCAAAGAAACCTAGCATATATATATCTTAGTTCAGTCTTAATAATATTCCTATAAATATTTACTGATATTTATTATTCTACATATTTATTTTATTTTTATTTATTCTTATTTTTATTTTATATTGTATTTATTTAATTAAATGTTATATAAAGATAATGTCTCATACAATTTCGATAACGATTTGTCTAAGTCATCCAGTGACGCCAGCGACAGCTCCATTCCTGAAACTCTAGATGACCGTCTGCGACGGACTTTTGTAAATGAAACAAAGAACTTACTGAATGTGTGTCATATAAACGCACAGAGCGTACCCAGTCATCATAGCGACCTGCTGGCAGCCTTCGCCAACCCTAACATACATGCCATCCTGATCTCTGAGAGTATACTCAAACCTGGATTGCTGTCTACTTCCTATTGTATTCCTGGTTTCATTCTAATTCGGAATGATCGTATCAATAAACGAGGAGGTGGTGTTGCCATATACCTCCGTAGTTTTCTACACTATAAAATTCTAGCCTCCTCGTGTCCAGACTACAATGCAGATGCTGAATTTTTGTTTCTCGAGGTTTGTGTCACTGGAACCAAACTGGTTCTCGGGGTTGTTTACTGTCCTCCTTCTGTCAATTACTTCTCCAGTCTGGAAACAGTTCTGGATTCTTTAGGGTCACCTTATATGCATCACATCATCATGGGGGATTTTAACACGAACTTACTAAATGCCCAGTCCCTAGAAGCCCGTAAACTTGTCACATTGTTGAGTCAGCCAGTCTTCATATTTTACCCTTACAAGCTACTCATCACAACATCCTGGTCGAGGACACCTGGCTTGACCTTATAATAACCTCATCCGCTACCCACGTTCATAGTCACGGCCAGATTCCTGCACCATGCTTCTCACACCACGACCTGGTTTATATCTCTTATAACGTGAAACCTCCCAAACCTCGGCCTAAGGTTGTATTTGTGCGAAGTTTTGGACGCATGGACATGGATAGGCTACACCAGGATGCTTCTTTGTTGAACTGGGATGCGTTGGAAGCTGCAACCACCGTCGATGAGAAAGTTGCTGTATTCAATGACATTGTGCTCAACCTTTACGATGTTCGTGCTCCTGTCCGAAGGGTAAAACTAAAACGTCCACCGGCATCTTGGCTAACACCGGAGGTTCGAGTGGCAATGGGGCGTAGGGATTGCGTCTATAGGAAATTCCTAAAAAACGTAATGACGAGAATTGGAATCTCTATAAGTCAGCGAGAAATCGCTGCAACCAGATGATACGTAACGCTAAGCGCCGACATATCCACGATAATATCTGTTCATCTTCACCTGCCAATATATGGAAGTTTCTTGGTACTCTGGGTATTGGCAAACAGCACGCAGATTATCAGTTGACAGTTGGCTTGGATGATCTGAATCAACATTTCTCTTCTACTACTCCCATTGATCACCAAACCAAATGTCATACATTAAATTACGTTGCGGGTCTTATAAGTCCTGATATAGACCCATTCAAGTTTTCTCCAGTTGCAACTGAGGACATCAAAAAGATAGCCCTCTCTATTAAATCTAATGCAGTTGGCTGTGATAAAATAAGCCGTCGTATGATTGTGCCAATAATTGACCATCTGCTTCCTGCCATTTCTCATATAATAAATTTTTGTCTCTACTCTAGAATGTTCCCCTACCTTTGGCGTAAAGCCTACTTGATCCCTTTACCTAAAATATCCAACGCTACACTTCCCAACCACTTCCGCCCCATTTCGATTCTCCCTTTTATGTCCAAGCTGCTCGAGGCCTGTACACTAAAACAACTCTCTTCGTTTATTCATCGGAATAACCTGTTAAGCCCGCTACAGTCAGGCTTTCGGCCTGGCCATAGCACTACTACTGCACTTCTAACTGGCATGGAGGCTACAAAGGTAACAATGCTTGTCTTGGTGGACTTCTCTAATGCATTTAATACAGTCAGTCATGATATCTTGCTAGCTATACTTTCCCATCTAAAGATCTCAGCTGATGCACTGGAATTTTTCTCAAATTATCTTCGGGGGCGCCGGCAGTGTGTTCGCATCGAGGAATCCACTTCTAACTGGTGCGATCTCATTGCTGGTGTCCCTCAAGGCGGTATTCTCTCTCCCTTATTATTTTCTATTTTTATTAATCTTATTACTAACAATCTTCGATGTGCGTATCATCTGTATGCAGACGACCTGCAGTTATATGCCCAAGCACCTGCAGATGACATTTCTAGTGCTATATACGAGCTGAATGAGGATCTGGAGGCTTTGGGAAATTGGTCTACTAATTTTGGTTTAACCATAAACCCATCAAAGTGCCAGGCCATCATACTGGGCAGTGGTAGGTTGCTGAATGAAGTCAATACCACTACACCTCCACCAATTATCTACAACGGAACAATAATTCCATTCAGCTCATCAGTAAAGGACCTGGGACTCTACCTCGATTCCAACCTCGACTGGCGCGTGCAGGTAATGAATTTGAGCCAGAAAATTACAGGTAGGCTTAGAGTTCTGTACCGCCTGAAGAACTTCCTCCCAGCAAGGACAAAAGCTATGTTGACTCAAAGTTTAATACATCCTCTGATTGACTATGGTGATGTGTGCTATCTTGACCTGAATGCAGACCTTCTCA
The DNA here is from genome assembly GCA_963662185.1 of Eilema griseolum. Lineage (NCBI taxonomy): Eukaryota > Metazoa > Arthropoda > Insecta > Lepidoptera > Erebidae > Eilema > Eilema griseolum. The sequence goes on along the minus strand of OY759230.1, from coordinate 19,552,920 downwards.
ACAAACTTGACCGTCTTCTCAATAACTGCATTCGATTCATCTTCAATCTTCGTAAATATGACCACGTGTCTTCTTTCCGCTCGCAGCTTAATTGGTTAACTATTCGTCCTCGCCGTAAGTTACGCACACTTACTACTCTCTACAATATTCTCAACTCTCCCTCTATCCCTACTTACTTAACGTCTTATTTTCAACTATTATCTTCCAGGAATGACAGAAATCTTCGTTCTACGGACAATCGGCTCCTTGCATTCCCAACTCATAGAACTAACTTTTTAGGCTCTTCGTTCTTTGTTGAGGCCGTTCGTCTGTGGAATGCACTTCCTCAGGAGATCAGGAAGAGCACAAGCCGCGATGTGTTCAAGTCCAGGGTACGGCAGTTGATCATCGCGGAATTGGCAGAGTTATCGGCTCAACAATGATGTTTTTACCACTCTTGTATATTTATATATATTTATTATATATTTATATTGTATTTATGTTATATTTGTATATTAATCAGATATGTATGATTTATGATATGTAAATATATGTACTGTTTATGTAAGTGTATGTAATTAATCTATAGTATCACCTATCGAACAATCAAATCCCTCATTAATATGCGCCTACCACGTACTAGCTCTGCACCACCCAATGGTAGACTGGTAGAGAATGCCTACGGCATTAAGTCCGCCAATGTACATCGTGCATAAAGAATAAATAAATAAAAATTAAAATAATTAAATAAATATATACAGCCCAGACTCAGCCTCAGATGCATGGCTTGAACAAATAGTGCCCAGAAGACCGCAATAGGCTCACCCCCTATTACGTGGGACCGAATTGAATGATTGGTGATAAGTGGGTGTTAATTTACCTCTGCCTAACCATCCGGGGATTAAGGCGTGATTTATGTATGTATGTATGTATGTAAAAAAATGTATATAAATGAGTGGATGTGAGTCTCTGCCAAATTCTTTTTTAATCATCTATATGAATATTTTTAATTGAAGTCGAACTTAGATTATCAATCGATACAATAATTGTCAGGCGTGGACGGAAGGTCACGTTTAACCATATATATTATTGGTTTCACGTGACAGGGGACGAGTCAATTGTGGTCTACCAGGAACTTGTTCAAGCTCATTTGACTTCAGAGAAGTTCCAAACAGTATAATCAATAACACTGCCGGGAATTGAACTTGAATCGAAATATCTTAACTTCTTCACTTTCGACAACCTATATAAGGACAAAATTGATTACCTGCCTACCCCTAATATCTCTAGATAAGAATAAATTTAGATAATCTATCTAAATTTATTGATGTGTCCAATAGATTCTTGTCTGCAATGTGAGCTAAATGTCATTAGCTCAAACTACGTTGCTTTGGTTAATATTCGACGGCCATAATAAGACGGCGGCGCGGCGGCGCCGTCATTGGTCGAAGTCAGGAATTAATTGATACTGATAAATCTAAATTCAGCATAGAAATTCTCTATTATTATTTTATAGTTATCATAATAATCGCAAAGGTTGAGTCGAGGGCATTAGTTAGTTAGGAATAAGATTGAGAAATGTGATCGTCTAACTTCTTCACTTCTGTTGTCTAAATACGATACTAGATTCAAACATTAAATAATTATAATTTAGTGTACACCGTAAACTACCCTGGTTTCTAGCAATATAGTCCATATACTGGCTGTCTGGAAGAGATCGCAGGCCGCGATAAGACCGCCGATTGTACAATTATCTAACATGTACGTATCCGCTGTATGTATCCTATGTTTGGTGTGCAATGAAGAGTACTTATATAGTATGTTTGTTTATATGAGGAAGCCTATTAGGTAATGTTGGATTGTGGCAGTGTGTGAAACAAAGTTGGTATGCTAATAAAAAAATCAAAAGTTTAAAGCGATTCCGTCAAGTCTTCAATAGAGATAAAGTCAATAATGTCAACAGAGTCTGCTAATAAACATTGTCAATCTTCGTAGAACACAACAATACATGCTCTGGAAATTGGCTTCAAGCCATTCGGATTCAAGAGTTAAATTAAGAGATCAACGCATATAATCTTTAAGCCGCCTCACGAGGCTTCTGTAGAAATTTATATTAAATATACAATGGTTAATAAATTCCCACAGTTTCCTTTTAACGAAATGTATAACTGTAGCCAAGTAGAGCAGAAAACAAGTACCAATAAGAGCTTTCGTTGTGAAATAAAATATAATTCCATCGAGGAACTGGAAGCGGTTTGAATAACAACTCTTTAATTGAAAGTTTAGCAATTTGCTCTTACCCTTCCGAATGGACCCGAAGGAGCGCCGGGCAACTCATCCAGCGCGTTTCAAAATTGAACGTAGGCAGATGCGCTTAATTACCGAGCCAGATGCTGGCCGCCTCGTCTCACTGCCGCTTATCTCTAGATGAACCTCCAAAGAGGAGGCCACCGACAATATTTGCCCTGCTAAGACGTGCTTAAATTACTTTTTTCAGAGTTCCATTCCCATACCGCTGTAGCTGGTAATTAAGAAGTTAATCGGGAATTAAGTAATTAGGAATCGTCACAAATAATTATACCTATCAGCAGAAGTATAAGTGGCAATTACGCAATACCCATTTGCGGGATATAGATGATAATTAATGTAATATGAAAAAGTAAAATTTCTTTGTCGTAGCAAAAGTAGACGTAACAGGTCTTATTTATCGAGATTAATAACATTACAAAACTTTGAAGTAGCAGTTTTTTATGTTGTACAAAATCGAATAAAATGGGAGCACGTTGATATTAAGTATCGAGTCGAAGACGGTATAGGTTTGAGTTTTCCAATAATGTTCTACTAAGTGCCCTCGACTCTGAGATATGAATCGTAGTCAAATAGAGATAGTTGAGTATAAAGAGGTCGTTACGGAGGCCTGGAGTGGTCGACGAGCCCCGACGTGTGGTGTCATACGAGTCGAGTGAATCAAACTTCCCTTTACATTTTATCTAACTGCAAGGGCGGTCGGGTTTATGTTCCTCGTCCTACTTGATTTAGTTTTGATGGCAGGGAAGGGAGCAGCTTTTAGATAAATGATTTCCACGAGCCCCTCTAGACTGAGTAGTGATTTCATGCTAAGGATTTGCAACAATGTTTTAGTTTATAGGTGTGGTTTGTTCGATGCAGCGTTCGTAAGGGACGTAATGAAATGGGTTTTATCTGTAAGGGACGTTTAAGTGGATTAGATATTATTGGTTTTAGTGGCAGCTGGCTTTAGGTACCCGTGTTTATTGGTACTCATGTGCTTGTCAAATTTACATTTAGTACTTCAAAGTAAGTAATTAGTTGATGTTGTTTTATCTTTCCCGTTTGGAATTAATATAAATAGAAGTGTTTGCATGAATTAGTGAGACTGTTATTTCAATTTCGATTGACGGTGATATATACCTACTATGTTTGAGTCAGTTGTTTTATGTTATTTACGTGGAATAATAAGCCTTGATAGGATCGCAGACTATAATTTATTGCAGTGGTAAAAAATGCTTAACTTTTATTGAATTTGATTTTAAAGTGAACAAGAGCTTTAAACGTTCATTGATTTTTGTCACACATTACCATAATATATAATCGTAATTACATACCACTATGTCACTTTTCATTTCTTTACATAATATTGATTTCTTTGTATAATCGGCATCATTTTACATTGTAAACAAGCGTTATAAATTATAAATACTGGTACACCAACATTTTTCTCTTTTATTAATGTTATAAAATGCCATAATTACAATGTAAACAGGTACTAACATTCACGCTGCGATTACCGAATAAAATTAATGAGGTGTCTACGTGTATAAAGGCATGTCGTGACAGATCGGGCTTAGAGATTAGAGTACGTACTACATTGAAATTATGAAAGCAAATTTAATTGACATAAAGAAATAAAATCTATTTTCGTTAAATCTATTGAAATAGTACGTTATTGTTTCAGTAAATAGCATTTTATGATCTTTTTTATACCACTTAATAGGTGGATACATGTCCACATGTCCACATGTCCACATGTCCACATGTCCACATGTTCACATGTCCAGCCTAACGGGAAGTCTTATATGGATATGGATTTGTGTAATGTTGGAACTTCACATGTCTATTCGTATTCGCGAATTCGATATATATTTTTTTTTGTTTTTTTTTTTTTTTTTTTTTATATAGGACACGTCAATTGGACTTCGCCTTGCCTGATGGTAAGCTGAAGGCAAAATCCCAGAAAAGAGGGTCACCATTACTTACACATACCGTGTGACAATGGTGACACTCAGCTTGACGGCCTTATCATATGCTTTTTCACGCCCCGCTTAAAGGACCCGGGACTGTAGGAAGAAGGAAACACGTGAGCTGGTAATTAATTCCAGGCCTTAATGGTGCGACAGAGGAAAGAGTCTCCGAACCGCTTGGTTCTTGATCGGATGTTTTGCACCGTGTGCGGATGACATCTAAGACCTGCACGCGTTGTCCTGTGTAGGAAAGGGGAGGGTGGGACTAATTGGAAGAGCTCATCAGAACACTCCCCATGGTACAGACGGTAAAATACAGCCATGGACGCAACATCTCTACGCAGCTGTAAAGGTTCTAGGGTGTTCGTGATCTCGGGATTCCCAATGATGCGGATCGCACGTCGCTGCAACCTGTCGAGAGCATCTAGTAAGTACTTTGCTGAACCATCCCAGAGATGCGAGCAGTACTCCACACAGGAGCGAATTTGTGTCTTGTATAGAAGACACCGCTGCTCCGGCGTGAAAAATCGTCTCACTCTGTTCAGGACTCCGAGTTTTCGTGAGGCTGTTTTGATGATGCTTTCGATGTAGTTTTTGTTATTCAGGTTGCAGCGAATTCATGAAATTATCGAATTGTCCTTATTTCAAAAATTACATATAATTGCTCACAGTGTGTTTGGCGTCACACATACCTAAATTTCAGATGTGTTCTATAATTATCATTACTAAACTAGGTTTCTAAAAGGAAAAACCTGGCCCCGTTTTATGTAATCCTATTATTTAATGTATTTTTATACAAAGTAGTGAATAGAAGCATATGGAATTTAGATGACTTTTAATGAAAAGTGTTCATTTTAACTTTTGTAGCCGTTCACTATTATTGCTATTATTTCTAATGTTTAAAGTTCTATTCATCAAGTCAGAGAACTAGCTAAATATAAGTATCAACATGTTTCAAGTATTCGTAGAATGTAGAATTTATAAAACACGATAATTTTTAAATAAATTCAATTGCGATTTAGTGACCAGACGTTTTGGCTGCCTTTCAGCAGTCATGGTCCCGGGGTAACTGAAGATTATAGTTATCACATCGTTTAGTTTTACCATTTACGCAAAATGAGCTGTGTCGTTAAATCTTGCTGTATTTTGCTGTTTTCTAAGTATGGCCAGGTTCAGTGTTTGTACCGAAGAGGGCCAGGTCGAGAGAAATGGCCCTGGGTCAACCGGGGAGCGAGAGATATGTCAGCCAACCTCACCTTCAGCAACCAACAACGACCCACAGAAGGCGCGTGGCGTCCGACATAACCTTTCCCACCGGCACCGGCGGGAAGGGTAATCCGTGGGGACTTAGCACACATAAAAAAAAAGAGTTTTTAATTTTCAAAGTGTAACATTAGTTCAGAAATACAAACTCATTCTTTTATAACAGTTTTAAAATTTATATGAGTTTGCTGGAAAACCTTTTAGTGAACAATTCAAAGGGTAATGCCACTCTTTTTCTTAGGGGCTACTTTCTGCACATTTTTTTTAGAGGTCTATCTACTGGGTTTTCCTACGTGCCTCAGTAGAAAAACTTTTAGGGTTCGGTGGCATTTTGATTATTTCCTCGTAGATATTACATGGTCTGACACAACCCTCCAATACCCTAGAAATCAATAAATAAATATTGTAGGACATTCTACACAGCGCTATCTAGATCCAAAGTAAGCATCAATGGGGGAATCCTCAAAAAATATTATTCACCGTGTGTCGTGCCGTGACGATGTGGTACATAATAAAAAGAGGAGGCTTTGATATAGAAAACCTCTGTGAAATACTAGGAGCTAACGTATTTTTAATCCCCTTCGTTACACTATGTGGTCCTAGTTCGATCGACTCGATCATCAGTCAGTCAGTTCCTAGAAATTTAAACTTTTGCCAACTCGAAGAACGATCGTAAATGCGCCTTACATTTTAATAGGTGTACTTAACATAAGCGCACACATGTATGTCCTATCTTACCTACCTATCGCCTGGGGGTGACGGCGCGCCTCCCCATATCCGGGGAGGAGTTGGGGACTCTGTGGCCCCCACAGCTGAAGAGAGCCAGATCGAGAGAGATGGCCCTAGGTCGGCTGAAGTGCGGGGGATATATCTGCCAACCTCGCCTCCGGCAACCAAAATGACCCACAGACGGCGTGTGTTAAAGTCGGTTCGAGTCCGACTTAACCTCTCCCACGGTCTCACGCTTATACATACATATATATAATCATGCCTTTATCCCCGGAGAGTTGGGCAGAGGTGAATTGACACCCACATTTAACCAATCATTAAATTCGGTCCCACGTAATAGGGGGTGAGTCTATTGCCGTCTTCTGGGCAGTATTTGTTGACTCAAGCCCTGCATCTGAGACTGAGTCTGTATGGCTGTATATATTTGTCTGATATGAGGCTTATCCACGGCTATTATAGGCACGTAAAAAAAACCTACCTATTTTACCGATTCCAATGAAATAAACATGTTTTAAAAACAAATACTATTTGATAACATGTGTAATAAACACATGAAACATTGATCTTATTTAGATACGTAATAACAAGATGAAATTAGGGTTATAAATCAATAGGTATGTTATACTTATATGAGATAAACTTGATTAGAGTTTCAGAACACATAACTGCGATCAAAACGTTAGCAGGCAATTCGAGCCAAGAGCAAATGTGTTAATGCTTAGTTCTAATCAAAGAGTCGTTAGCCGCGGGCTCAGTAGTCGATTACGACTATTACGGGTACAATAGAAACTACACGACACATCCTCACGATAAGAAACGCTATTGAGTATGTTATATAGGTCACGGATAAGTTTAAGTTTCAACTGTTTTGGTGACTTTGTTATCCTATATTAAGTAAAAACACAGTCAAGAAAAATAAGCGAAAAATAATGCTTTCAGGGATGTATTTGTTATGTGAACTTTGGAATGTCCCTTGGAGAGAAGGGAGATGAAATTTTTAGCTATCTGTAGATTTACCGTGTGGGTGCCGTGTGGGCTCCTGTGGCAAAGAGAGAAGCTCGAGCAGATTCCGAGACTTGTGACTTGGGTTTTGTATTTAGTTTTGTATTTATATTATAGGTAAGTAGGTGTAATATTAGAATCTCTCCGCAATCAAACTCTTCAAATTTTACTGAGGAATTACATTTTTGTTATTTATTAAGATGTGATGCTTTTTGTAAAAAATAAACGCTACGTTACTTGCCCTAAAACACTTCAAACAAAACATTTAAACATAAGATGCATCGTACATATTATAAATCCCATGTCAAAATACAAAACCACAATTCAAACAAGTCATCTTCAGAAAAATATATGTTATTACCTAAAATGATCGAAATCTTCGAAATCTATTGTATTATGGCAGTCATGTTGAATATGTGTCGTATTTCAATACGGAACTCGATAGCAGTTTATTTCAAATTCGTTTTCTCCACCTGTATACATTTATATCGTTAGAAATGTTTCGGATATGACGATTTGAAACACATCAAATTACAGAAATGGTTACTAGAAATCTTTGGCGGGTGTAATCCTATTTCATGAAACTTATTGACTTACTCAGGTAAATTTATATATTTGTATTTATTTTGATAAAGCAACTAACGTACGTAAGTAGCTTCACATTACTATAAATTGGTGCTGAGACTTCATAACTATTTACTGAACGATATTATACAACCCTAGGTATCTATAGCTAGTATAAATTTGCAAAGTAGTAAAAAGATTACTTATTATTATTATTCATTATTATTTGTTACTTATGTAGACATTAGTTTTTATAACGAATGAAAATGAGCAAATTTTGATATAAAAATAATAATTTTAAAAATGCATGAATTCACTACATCGGTTAAGGTCTTTTATATAAAACTTGTCCATTAGTAAGCCAAAAAGGCAGTAATTTAACAAACAATGTTCCCCTTCAACACATGTAAAGAGACATCGTTTTGCTTTCGTACGCAAATAATATTTAAATGATGAATTATGTGACCTAAACACCGTCACAACGGTCGGTCACCATTCGTATTAAATGTATGTAATGTATTGAATCACGCTTTTACAATTTTCTGTGGGATACAGTGATGATGATAAATGAATGAAAATCATTTTATATTTGATGTAATTTTCTCAGCTGTGACACGTAGGTATCTATTCAAACATTTACATAGTTGGTAAGCTATAGTTCCGTCGCCATTTACATTAATCTTCATTAATGGTTCACTTAAGCTATGTGCGGTTTGCGCCGAACTCTGGAGAATACGGCATGCTTGTGACCTTAACTCCTTTGTTTCACTCAACTTTGAACTATTTTAATGTTCTAGTAAACTAAAATTAAGTACACTCTTAACAAGCTTTTAACATATACCTTATTTTTAACACAGGAATTTCCTGAGATTAAGGTAGGTTTAGGACTGTATCATTTTAAATTTAAAATGCTTATTTTTATATACCACTTAGGTGGCAGACAAGCGCACGGCCCACCTGATGGAAAGTGGTTACCGTGGCCTATGGACGTGTGTAACACCAGAGAAGCCACACTCGCGCTGCCGGCCCTGTAAGCACAAAGTTTCTGTGCCCTCAGTGTAGAGGACAAAGCAGGACAAGCCTTTAGTCATTCCACTGACAGCACAAATTCTCCAGTGAGCTCTGGCTACCCTACTCACCGCTGGGAACACAACACGAAGTTATTATTACCGCGGTATTCTGTAGGGCGTAGGTACTTCCCCAGTCGGACTGCTCAATTGGGCGGAAATACCACTGTGTCCTACCTCCTACATTTATGCTCTTATAGCTATTTAAAAAAACATTAATTATTCCTTTTTTTGTATTTTCTCTTTCGTAATTTGTATAATTTATTTGTTTGGGAACTAATGCAGGAATCGCCAAAATATTGTGAAAGGATTTATTTATTACAACATTTTCAACGCCATCTGAATAAACATTATACATAATTTTATTGTTACTTCCACTCCATCTTGATGCAAAAAATAACGCCCAATATTCAAGAGATCTGTAATGAATGCGAAATTAATGCAAAGTGGTTAGCTATAAATCTCCAAAGTCTTAAGGCAATAAAAAAATTACCAGTTTGATAAAACAAAAACTTTGTTTGGCTATTGTCCCTGAGGACACACTATAGATCCGGACGGTGTTTGGTCACCTCTATTGTATCTTTAATTTTTGCGTTTAGGATATGTTCAATATAGTTTAACACTGATACATGTGTATCGGTACATTTTATTTTGTTTGCTATTCTCATTGTGTTATAAAATTTGAACATTCTGAAAATGACGTCAGAAGACAAGGGATCGGTTTTCTTTCTGCTACTATTTTGGAACAACATATTTTTTTCATTTAAACATAGAATACTATTGCCCTTTCATTGCAATTAAGGAGTGCTTTAGCAATTGCGAATGTTAATATCGTTACATTACACTTGCACTGGAATTAGAATATAGCGTCTAATAGAACAATAGTTATCGTTAAGACTGCAATTAGAGTCAACGACTAAGATAAAACTGTAGCGTCACATCACGCTTCTTCCTATAGGTACACTGTTAATGAGCGTTGCTTTACGCTCCCCCTTAAAAACGGTTCTCATAAAATTTTACGAAGACTACATTTTGTAAAATAAAATAATATCACCACGTCCTCTTCGTTCACACGGTTTAACGACGGGGTTTGCGTAGACATCACTAGTTTTCGTGACCCCAAATTCTATTAACATCTTAACATACTTTACAAAAGTCTCTTTATTGCACTGTGAAAAGTTCAAGTATCTTAAAAGTATCTAAAAAAATATTTTTAGGAATCGAACAATAATTACTATGCTAACTATTCAAATCGATTAAGATAGAAAAAAATGAATCGGTTCAGGCGGTATATGAATTGTTCGAATAATTACTGCAATGGATTTCTACTAACTTGATATAACTATGGGTACAGTGGACAAAGGAGATGCGGTTACAATATTATATAAGAAAATGTGTACCTTATTAAGTATAGGTACACTTTTGTACAGGAATTTGTGTGTAAAAAAGTAACCGAATCTCCTTTGTTGACTAAACATTAGAACGTTTTATAAAATGATTTGAAATAAAAAATTCTCACTAGAGTTCTCACGTATTTGCTTTGAACAAATGACATTTTTCAATATCTCTCGACTCTCTTTTAAGTATATTGTGTGTAGGTACTTGTTTATAATAAGTACGCAGTCTTCTAGGGCCATTTGCCCTGCTATAAACATGAATGGCGCCAAAACGTCTCTCTTATCTCGGGCATTTCTCGGCGGGGCGGAAGCGGGGGCTCTAAAGGCGGTATACCGTTCTTCAAGTGTGGTCCTAAAGGATCTCAAAATAAGAGCCGAGGCGATCCTTTTACAAAAGCACTACGTTCTTAGAGCAAATGGATTGTAAAAAGAAACTTCTAACCGATTTTGATATTGATTTTTATTTAGATGACTGCTCAGCAATGTTTAATCTGCTCCGCGCGTGTTGCATTCAGCATTAGGGGGTGTGCCAAAGTACTTATAGTTTCATCTATAACTACTATGTGAGTTTGTTTTGGGCAATATAATTTGTGTATAAAGGATTAGTTTATATTTGTTGCAAAATAATACTATTTTTTGAATATTTATTGAATAAAATATTATTTATTAAATGTTATGAATGTGTAATAAACGCTATTGATGGGATATGATATTCGGTTCTTTATATCCATGTAGCATATATGGAATTCCACCAATAACTGTGGAGTCAAGCCAAGCAATTCCTCCCATAAAAGGGTGAGAAGACGTAAGCGGGCCCCTGGGCCCCGAGGTAAAAACGTCAAATGGAATATCAAGTTTAACGTAAAGTATATACTCCCTCAAACTCTAAATACTTTATTCTCGAAACAACTTTTCAATATGGAAAAATCTTTGGTAATATTTTTTGTTATAATACATGCCTTTATAAAGCGAACCTTTTGATGCGATTTTATATTCATGGAACTTGATGCGCTGGTTAAATCACCGAATTTTCACCAGCCGCACTCGGAAGTTTCTCTTATGAATATGTAATACATAATGCAGTTATAATACATGCCCGGCTCGATGTTAATGTCATATTAATTAATTCATGCCTAATTTCTTGAATCTTTGTAGCCGTGAGTGTATAAGTTAAGACGCCAACGTTTTCACTCTGTCTAAGAGACATATGAATGTATTAAAAATTTAAGTTTTTCATGCTTCATGAGGAAAATTACCATGTTACGTTGACACATTTGAAAAACTTTTTGCGAACCGTATTTTGTTTTGTTTTAAGTTGAAAGATAATTATGAAGTAGCAAAATTAAATGAGTTTTGTTAGTTTAATGAGTTTCCCAGGTGCGGGTAAGTTTAAGGTAGAGAACATTGCAAGTAAAGTTTCAAACACTAAATGAGCTGGTCGAGTTATTTGAATGGAACAAGCACATCACACAGCGTCTATTAAATCCAATCATATGCGTAATGCGATCGAAGGTATTGCCCTTGCTGAAAATTATTAAACGTACATAAATTAATGCTCTTCAATTTTATTGATTATTGGAATAAAACTATACAAATATGTGGGGTCCGTCAAGGAAACCCTCTTTCTTTAGACTATATTCACTTGTCCAATATATAAAAAAATATAACCGGGTTCCGGCTTCTCCTCAATAGTTTTGTAGGAAATACTATAAACAAATTGATAAAAAAAATAAGTTTAAAACTTAAACTCGACTTCTGAAGAATCACGCTCTAGAAAGTGTTAAATAAAAAAATATCAAGGACAGTCGTGGTAGTATGCCACTTTTCCCTAGAATGTATTATTTTGTCAGACTTAATTCAAGTAATTATAAAGATAGCTAGGAATATTGTCGTTCATTTCTAATGGCTAACTAGCTTGTCACGAAATTCTTTACTGTTTTCACATAATTGCTATAAGAAATTTTGTTAATAGAAATTGCTTAATATTATGATATAACCTGGATGTAGCAGTGTCTTGTTTTTTCAACTTATTTAGCCCGTGTAATTTTGTTTCGTTTGCTAACGGATATAGGTGTAAAATTACGAAATGGGATGAGATTGTTTGTGAACAAACAGTGAGTGTCCGCTTATTAGAAGGGCCCACTGTAATAAAAAACATCGCCTTATTACACTAGGGATATTCAGCCCTCGGCGGAACACTGAAATTTAAATCTGAACATAAAACGATTTGTTTTTGTTGACGCAATAAAAATTAAATTAAATTTAACAACGTGGAGTTTTATGAGTTACAGTTAAGTTTCATAAGTATATTTATTCTGGTGTTCGCGCCATTTATGTCGTTGGCAATCTTGCGAATTGGATTGCATAAATAAAATCATTTAAATTTTTTTCGCTGTCGCATAATTCTTTATTATTTTGACCGAGTTGACTTCATTTTGTTTCAACTACTTCTTACCCGAAACTTTGTCCGCATGAGAGTTGAAAAACATGTCTTTGTCTTTGATGGTGAAAAACAGAAAGTTGAAAATAAAGTTGTGCAACATAATTTATGTAATTTGAAATGTTTTATTCGACTGAGTTGGAACAAATCATTTTCATCGTACTAATTGTATACGTGAAAGCGCTGTGCTTCCTTATTGAATCGCACGAGGAGTTATCAAACCGGTGGGACTCCCCCCTATTTAAAAGGTGGATGGTGGTTCACACCGTAAAAAACACAACCATAAAAATATATATACCTTACTAACAATAGTATATAAGTGAAAAATGTACGTACTAACCATCTATGGACTTGTTCCGAAATAAACTTTATTTAATTTAATTTAATTTAATTAAGATATCAAAAAAAGCGGTGCGTATCTCTTTTGCATGTTGTAATTTCTTTTTGTTGACTCGAGGAAGGTTCACAGCAAGGCTGATTTTTATTTGTGCAAATTAAAATCGTGTGCTTAAATCTAAGAATACCTTTTATTGTTGAATTTAAAGTGAAGGTAAGTACGAGAGAAGCAAATACCTTTGCGACTAGCATATTACTGACAGTTTCACAAATGCATGTAGCTTCACTGATGACATGTCATTAAAACAACATGTTAGAAGCCGGTTATATCATTGAAAATGAATATTATGTGACTCAGATAAATAAATATGAAGCCCAAATAACAAAGCATAATATCAACGTAATTTTACTAAGTCTTTAACAAAATCATGTTCAGACACTTGAACACAATATTGCTTGATGAATTCACACTTGTAATACTCTCACGATGCCGCAGCAGTCATTATCTTTAATGAAACATATTATTCAATTATTATGCATACTTAGCTTAATTATTCGGTAATGATTTATTTTGCTACATTTCCGTCGCGGTTTCCTTTATCTAGAGGTATTATTTGTTGCTTATTTCTGTAAATTTTATTAATAATTAATTGCTTCGTGTAATTAGGAATCCGTGAACAATAAATATGAATTTATTGTTCATGGAACAATTCTTTTCACTCTCACTAACTAGTAGGCTAGTGTTTATCCTTAAATCTTCATCTTTTATATAAACAGAAATCCCAGTAGTAATAAATAATAACTTTGCACAATAGTGCACTGCAAAATAGTGTTATTTTAGCAACAATCAAAAATGACACTTTAGTGAACGTATAACGTAACACTTTCCTATTATATGACTTACATTAGTTTTGCTTGTTTTCCGTGTCTATATGGCACGATAACCACTTCTCATCAGGTGGGCCGTGGGCTTGTCTCCTGCTTAAGTGGTATAAAAAAAGTAAATTGAAATTTTCAAAAATATTAAAATTTTGTTTAATATAAATCAGGAAAAATATTACGTTCGTACCTTTTGGAATATTTTTATAATATATTCCATATATACTATATAAGGCTAAGGATAGATAATACAAATATTCCAAAGGTATATCTAAAAACACGAATAACAAAAAACTACACAGCTCTTAAGGATAAAAAGGTACCAGGGGATAGATAAAACATCTCCTTACACACAACCCCTCTCTACTAACAAATCGCGTTTGCATTTACTAATACTAACACTATGAAATTGGCCATGTTTCATTTTGCTCGATAAGGATTATTGATTATGATTACTTCAAAAATCTAAAATACAGGAAGTGTGCAAATAATAAAGAGTTAAAATCAGTGAAAAGCAGTTAATTGCGTTTAAATAGAACTGAGAACCTCTCTCCCATTTTATTACCTGAAATCACTCCAAATCACTACTTTATCGAGGAGATTCTCAATACACTCTAACAGGCTTAAATTATACTCACACACGCATACATACACACACACACACATATTCACGCATAGGAACTAATTATTATAATAATTGCCATATTTACAAAAAATCATAAATTGTACTGCCCAAAAATATAATGCGCTTCTATAATAAACTTGAGAGCCTTATACATAATTTTATTGTACTTATATCAAGACTATCAGCAAAATACTGAAGTTGAAAGTAGCTACGTAAGTAAGTTTTGATTTCAGAAATTTCCTTTCCTCAATAAATTGTACAACAGCGGTAATCTACATGTACACAAACTGTAATAAATTGAGAAATAATTATAATAAAAATATAGCAGTATTGAGTAAATTAGAGTTATTTTGAACATGACCGTAATAAATAGGTTCACATTGTCCTTGAGACCGTAAATCAAGAAGATTACACACACTGATCAAAATAGAAACGAAAACACCATACAAACGCTCTGTGATAAGATATGTATGTGTAATCAGCGTGTAAAATTCAAAGCGGTACTTTGGTTCAATGTATAGCGAGAATTTTACCCTCAAGCTTATAAATATTAATATTTTCTATCTCGGCTGTTAATTACCAAGACAACTTCAGATGATCCTACTGTATTCATTAGCCAACCTGATTAGTACAGAGACCCGTGCGACTAAAATTCTTTGTCGACCATATTGAAAGCAGCATCATCTTATTGTTTAAACTAAAATATTTACACTTCTAGTTTGTTTATAACATGCTATGTTCCACTGCACAAAGAAGTGAGAGATTTGTAAAGGCGTATTTTTTATGATTAATTGCTACTATTTTCATTTATTGAACTAGAATATTTTTAGATTTTTGTTTAGAAAACAAAAGAATCATGAAAATTACGCTATTAATAAATAGTTTAATTATATAGTTAATTATATGAACATTACTGCATATAGCGGCGGATATCAATAATAAAAGTTAAGCCATTTAATTGCCGAGTACGTTTTTGGCTTAATACCGACATTAGTTACCGTTTTAGTGCACATTTATATATTACAATGTATTACAGTCCAGTCCCCGATAATTGATAAACAGATTGCGTAAATTTTATTAGATTTAATAATCCTATTGTTATTATGTAACTTTTATAGCAAGCTCCAATACGATTAGATACAGTTGGTGGTGGAGTACTGAAATAAGACGTCATATTGCTAAGAACTTGCTAAAATATATACAATCGACATCAAACTCCTGTGTATATTATGACCTCACAAACCAAGATATATATCTATTTATCTATCTATATCCCAAAAAAATCTCGAAGTGTATGCTGACGCGTCGCTGAAAGAGGGTTATGCCAAAAAATAATATGTCGAGAATGTTTGAAATAAATTGATCATGATTGCATGTGAAGTTATATAGGGATAGGCAGAAGTGCTAGCACCCACATTTCGCCAGTTTATGTTTAGGTCCCAATGTAAGAGGTGGCGAGCCTATTGCCATTAACCGGGCACTTAGAAGCCTGCGATAAATATATACATAACTTCGAAAATCATTGAAAAGTTATTGGTGTGTGCCATGGTAAAACCTGGGATCGAACCCAAGACCTCGTCTCAGCAGTCCATTAACCATACAACTAGGCTACCGCGGTTCCAAATTTTGACGAAGAGGAGAAATGTTCATTAAGTGAATAAAGTTTACGTTATTAGGGATCGAGTCTTGACGAGATTTGCCAACTCCCAATGTCCTTAGAAATTTCCAGACTTTTGCTGGATCCTCATTTTCCACTGAGTTATGAATATAACGGCGTTGCGCATTCCTACACACCCGATCGCAGTGATTTCTAATAGTGCCATAGTTTTCACGAAGGACGCCTTTTATATTTCAACTTGGCTATCGCTTTTTTAGTTATAATTAATTTGATTTCACTTGTTCGCCAAGGCGATGGAAGATGTTTCACCCTTATCCTGCGAACCGAAGCATGTCATCATCATCAACTTATTAAACACCTTAAAAGGAAGAAAACGTTCCTGGTTTCATCCAACCATTTTCAGTTGCAGTCCGGTTTTTCTTCTACTTTTGTTTTGGATTCAGCGACCTGTACATTTATTTAACGATGCGTGCTAATTAAACTTGTTTATATATAAGTCGTTTATATTTATTTTGATTGTTGATTTTTAATCGATTGTTTGATTTGCCAGTCATTTTGTAGCGATTGCAACTAGAGATATATTATGTAATTGCGATCAGTGGAAAATGTTTGTTTGAAGTCAATGACATGGCACTATATGAAATATTATGATGTTTTTATAGATGAATTGTTTGATTTAGGTTGGTATTGTTACTGTGAATGTATTAAGAGTGTATTTTTGTTTAGAAATGGGTAGGTAATATTAGATGCAATCACGTGACGCTACCAGGTTGTATTCTAGAGGGATTTGAACTCGTAAACTTTATTGTTTAAAAAATACATTTGTTTCTTGAAGACAGGTGTTCTTTTCATCCAAGTTTCAATTCAATTTGCACCTAAACCTTACGTTTTGTAGCCCGCTCTCTTACATCTTCATTATTCAGTTTATTTTGAATTTTATATCAGTCACTGCCATCTGAACCCTCAACTACGAATGGAAAGTCTGTGCCAGAGAACCCTCAGTCAATCAGTAGGTATACTAACTTGGGTACCTTCAGGTATGGTTTAGATCTTAAATGTATCTTTTAGGATTCTGCATAAATATGACGTGGAATGAATGATGTTATTCAAGCGAATTAATCTGATAACAGGGTTTATAATTTAAAAAAGTAAAAGATTACACTCATTCTTCATTTTATAAAACCGTTTCAAGTAATTAATCGAATGTAAATATTACATTCACTACGTAAACAGGCCCTTCATGAATAAAACAATGGAGAAAAACACAAAAAATATGTTTTACATTGTTTTAAACAAGCAATGTCCGACACGATGTCTGTAGCGGGAATGACGTCACTTGATGGGTGTATGCATAACAATGAAGTGGTACACCGTCGATGTAAAAATGGGCTTTTAATTTGCAGTTTTACACGCAGCACGGTATTTACTGCAGATCAACTTAATCTAGCTGGCTATACTTTTAGAAAATTCTTGTTCTTTTTTAAGATATCAGTGCAGTAATTAGTATTTGTTAATGATGTAGTAATTGATGAGTAAAAACAATTAAATTTAACGGTTATAAAAATGCGGAATGTTATTTTTACGGATTTTTGTCAGCTCGATTACTAGGTGTGGCAGGCGAGTTTTCGAAATGTTTTAAAAACAGTTATGTTCCTAATTATACTAGGTATCGGGACTTCTCGCGAATTATATCTTGGAACTTACTATTTCTGCCGACGTTTCGGATGCGTTGCAGCACCCGTGGTCACGACTTGACTAGTCTTCGAGTGTCGAGATGTATGCGGGGAACATTTTTTGAGCGCCTACCCACCATTACACTTATTATGAACGGTTAGGCTGGCGACACATACTATAATTCGCGAGAAGTCCCGATACCTAGTATAATTATGAATTCACACCGCGAAAGTTTAAAAATAAAGTTATGTTCCTTTTAAATATGTTTTTTTTTTTAAATAAATGTTTTCTTTGAATGAAACTCGCTTTCTCCAGCATTTAGAGTACTTTCCCTCCAAATAAGATCAAAATCTTCCACTTTGTATATGATATTGAGGATAGTACTCATGACATAACTATATTCGTATTATATTATGTAGATATGTACAATTAACTAATTTATAGTATCTAATAATCCCATCCTAAAGGTTCATTTACCTGTTCACTGTTCAGCTATTTTAGAATTATAACTTAACAGTGATTAAGCTGTATTTATAGTAAAGGTATTTTATCTTCATATGTTGTAAAAGGAACGATTAGTTCGTCAAAAATACTCAATTGACAAGGCTGAATATTCTGCAATATAAAAATTGCTACGTAAAGACCTATCTGTAAATCTATATATTTCAATACTATGGAAAAACACGAACCGTTTCATCCTTATCAGGCTTAAGGCATTTCCCATTCAATAAGTCATGACATCATGGCACGAGCACGCTACATATTCCACTCCAGTAATCTACCATTAGGTTAAAAAGCTCTCTTCACTTATCTGCGACATCTGGACCATGTTTATATTTTGAGGGTCTACGACAACCTCTATAACGACAGGCCGCTTATCGTCCCTCGCCTGTCTAGGTAATCTCCCCCACCTTTACGTGGCAAACTGTGCCCTACTACCCACGGAAGAAATTCTACTGTGTATCGGTTGTTGTTTGTATTAGTACGTGTTCAAATCGCCAAACTCACCACCGGGCCGTATAATCTAAAATCTAAATCATTGCATATAAAGCTCATTTCTCCATATCTACATCATATCTCCCCACGTTTCCACAATTTTTTAAAAAAGCAATCGTATCACGCGAGTTATAAAGTACATTTTTCAGTGTATCATGGGCAGATAGAAACAAGTCCAACGTCATATTTAAGAAAATTGTCGGTTGAACTTAACCTTTTTCATTTTTCGTGATTCCGACTTTGATAAGAGTAATATAAGTTGTAATCAGAAAAATACTAAAGAATCGAAAACATCGCCTTTGACATAGATCTTAACTCTGTGATAGGTTTCAATGCGATTACATTGCGAATCGAGATATGATAGCGCTTAGTGTTACTACTACTAATAACTAACTAGTACTAATACTACTAGTATATTTGGTGTATCCAGTACTAAATAGCATAACGGCATTGATTCCCTCAATTGCCACAAAGGAGAAGATGTGCCACATTGTATTTGGTGTACTTATTGTTGTTAATTTGGAAATTTGTGTACGTGGCCGAGGGTAATACAGTATAATAGTAGATAATTGTTTCTCTTTCTTTCTTTCTCCTTCTTTCTTTTTACCACATTTCGACCAGTGTCAAGTAAGCATTTTTTTTATACCACTTAGGTGGCAGACTTGAACACACGGCCCACCTGATGGGAAGTGATTATGTTTCAAAATTAGATGGTGTTAAATGGTTAATTTGGCCTAAATTTGGAAAAAGTGTCAGTGGTCATATCACCTGGTGATATAGCTTTAGATTTATAACCGTATTTCCTGTGTAAAATGTTCAAACCACAGCGGCGAGTTCGCTCATTGAATAACGACTTAAATCTTCTAATAAACTCTAGAGCTCATTATTAAAGGTTTGCAAGTTTATTTAGGGCTTAGAAAATACTGCGGTTAATCGCAAACAATTTATTATCAAGCGCCGGAAAGAAATAGTACATTGTGAAAGTGTACAGCCCCAGTCTTTGAAAAAGAAAACAAGCAAGTGAATGCATTAGCGATTCTGTCTCATTCTGTGCACTTTTTAGTTGCGTTTTTATCACAAACATAAATTGGAACTTATATTTTGCCGCTTTCCAGTTTTCTGTTTCGCAATTATTTGCTGTTTATTTTTTTATACCCTACCATTTTGTAAATATTGTCAGGAGTAGTTATAAAATTGAAAACTATTTTAATAACCATGCAATGAACGTTAAAAGATGTACAACTATCAGTTCACTATCGATGGTTACTTACAGCGTTTTCCTGGTTGTATTCGAAACTTCTACCTCGTAGTCAGTATTTATTTTTATATGACTTTTGTAGGAGCCAGTTGCTCCTACAAAAGACTCCTTCTCCTCTTCTGACCTGGAGTAAAGACGGCGTCAGCACCTCATCCTCCAATCAGCAGATGAACCAGTATGCAGGTGAGGTTGACATGAGCTCTGAAGATCTTGGATCATGCCAACAATTTTCTTTTTTTGTCTATTTAATAACAGAATAACAGTGGTTTGTTAAGTTTATTATAACGAATGATTGACTCGTCTCACGACACTATTAACGGTATGTGTGTGGGTTGTGTGGCACCGTAATGCATTAACTTAAATTGTAAAATTGAGCACTTTGTCAACGATCAGGTCTGTTCTGCGCATCTTACTGCTATATCCTCGATCATTGACAACCACTGGGTATGAATTTTTTGTTAATTTTCAGGTTGGTCATCTGCAAATGGACTACTTGAAGAAATTAGCTTGTGATCTTTTCAGGGCCCCGTAGACCCTAATAGACGAAAGCACTATTATACATGATAAATATTATATAGAAAATACTTAAATACCTACGGTTCCAAGTGTTTTAATAGGTTTACTTACTAGTCAGAAATAATGCTTGTTTTGGAAAAAATGAGACAATTGCCACACGTTGTATTTCACCCTGACCACAGGTAAATTTGTTCAACTGGCTAGCACTTCTAAAAGCTTAAATATAGTCTACTATATTTGAGCTTTTGTTCTAATCATGTTGCTCTATAATGGCGTTACCTAATTAGTTTGGTTAATTAAATATTAATTACTGGCAAACGCTTGGTAACTTTGACAACTTTACTTTGTCAATTACTTAAAAGTTATTAGTTGTAAACTTACTTTTCTTTTGAACCAACTTTTTATAGGTACACTTTATTTTTAAGTTCTTAAAGGTAATATTTAATTGGCAACCTAATAGATGCAGGTCTATATATTTTTTACGAATAATTCAATTCAAGACCTTATGACAATCTTTGACTTATTACAAGTGAAAGGAACTATATGCTGAAAGGAAATTTTTGTAAGAATGTTGTTACATGCATCGGTTATTTTATAGTTTTTTTTTACCTGTGCAAAATCCCCATGGATACCCCTCACCGAAGCCAGTGGAAGAGGTTATGTCGGACTCGAACCGACCAAAACGCACGCCACCTGTGGGTCGTTTTTGGTTGCCGAAGGTGAGGTTAACAGGCATATCCCTGGCACCCCGGCCGATCCAGAGCTATCTCCCTCGATCTGGCCCTCTCCTCCCCCAACTCGTCCCCGGAAAGGCGGACTGTCCCCGAGAGGCGCGCCGCCGCCGCGGCCTGCTTCTGCCAGGGTGACAAGCGGCTCCACCCGTCACCCCCAGGCCTACGCTCATGGGGGGCGGAGGTCATTCATCGACCTTCGACGCCCCGTATTTATCATCTCACAATTTGTATGATAATATTTTCATTTTAACAATTCACGTTCTGGTCCGAAAGCAACAAATCTCTTTAATTGTATCTTTAACACTCGTATTTTAGGGCATATGCTAAATACCCCGGTCAGTTATACTATGATCATGTCAACATTAAAACATCCTCATACTTACTCACAGATATATACAGCCCAGACTCAGCCTGAGATGCATGGCTCGAGTCATATTCGTTGAGTCATAATAAATCCGGGCACGATGACGGCAATAGGGCATATTACGTGAGACCGTAATGATTGGTAAAATGTAGGTTTTAATTCACCTCTGCCTAACCCTCCGGGTATAAAGGCGTGATTATATGTATGTATGTATACTTACTCATTTTTCTGACAAGAGTTTACTATACAAACTTTTCCTTTGTCCATGGGGAATATACCAAGAACCGTAGTATCTAGAGTCACTCTAGATAGTTGAAATCGTCGTCTACATACGTCCCAGAGTGATTTACCCTTGAAAAGGCACAGCCGTGGTTTAATTTAGCTAAGTTTACTACTACCTAACCTTTTTCCTTTTCTTCTTAAGAAAGTGTTACGTGGTCAGTAGGATTGTTTTTTATTTGTTACTAGCTAATGTTCGCGGGTTTGCCTACGTGCAATTCTGTTCTCGTTCCCGTTGCCCATGAAAACTTTTTTTTATACAAATACCTTCGGTAGACCTTAAGAAACACGAGGAAATACGCTGAATTAGCCGAGCTTTTTTCGAGCTTTGCACTAAACATCATCCATTTTTATTTGTTTAAGACTGAATAGAAGATAGATTAATACAACTTTATTTTTATTTCTATGAAAGCCGGTATGAAAATAAAGGACACATATTGATAACTCACTTGTACTTTTCCACATATTTTTATTACTTATTACACCTGACCGGTTTCGCCTTGCGGCATCCTCAAAGGTTTACAACGACATTTAAGCTAAAATAAAAAAAGGACATTTGAAAGGAAGTCTACTTTCATTGATAATTCCTTTAATTTGTTTTTGCTATGAATTTGTATAATTATCGTTGTCATTCATTGCCACTACCGCCCATTTTAAGAGAACCTGCACTAGAACCTGGCCTGTCTATCAGCAGGCGTACTCAAAGAATCAATTTCATTTATTCAGTTTAGGCACACAAAGAGCACATATGAACGTCAAAATTGTACAATTGGGTATGTCAAGAAATAATATAAAAATATTAAATAATGTACAAATAAACCATTGGTAAATGATTATTTCGCTGGTTCGGTAGGTTAGTTCTACTGAGAAGATACCAGCAAGAAACTCAGCGAACTATATTAGAACTAGATTTTTTTTTTTACATACGATTAATTATCTTGACACGAGACAAATTTATAGTCGATTAAGGAGATACGGTAGCACCTTTACATACAACTTTATGTGAAAAAGTGCATCTATATCTCCATGTTGACTGTACATTCCTCCACATATAATGTTAAGAAATTACTAATTATAAATTGACGTCTTGACAGTGAAGCTTGTTGTGCCGTTTCTTGTTCACTAGCGCCTAGGTAGTGGTGGTAAACTTAGTTCTATGGAGAATTTGAAATTGAAAAAATGTAATAGCGTCGAACTGTTTTGAATAATAAAGAATTTGAATTTAAAACCCCATAAACCCCGCAAATCTTACTCTGTTACTTATACCTACAAAAATTACGTTATCTAAACTGTTATAAACTCCTACTTTAAAAAGCAATATAATATAAGTTAATACATTAAGTAATTGGCGAACGCCATTAAAAACATGCTGTAAGTAGGTACTTCTATTATAACCAACATTGCAATTATTGATTAAGTCGTAACAGTTTCAATAAGCTCTCGGACCAAGATCGCTTTCCTATAGGCAGTAACAAATTCAATTAACTTCCCATTTAGGGGCGACGCGGCATCGTTTGTCCAAAGTTTTTGTTGGTCTCAGCTTCGCAGCTCATTGATATTGTTTCTGGCTGATACATGTTTTGTGAATATGCGTGCTTTTAGCATTCTATGAAAATAAACATCGAGTGAATTCAGGGGTTCAATGAGTGACGTCATTGAATACGATAATACCTAGGTATATATTAACAAAACTTATATATAAACTTATATAACTGGTTAATTGCTATAAAATACATAGATACAGAGCCGGAGTGGATTGTTTGTTGCAATTGTAATAATATGTGTTAACATGTATTAATGAAATTGGGTTTTAATTATAGATTTCAGGATACCGTGCGATTATTTCATCGAAACTACTACCAATAAATCTACTGATATTAAAAACAACAAATATTTTAATAAGGAACTACCTAAACTTATTGTTATAAATATAGTGAGGGTTCAGAGTAGTGGAAGTAGTTCTAGGTACGCCTCTAATTTCTTGGGAGAGGCGTTGTTGTTTCCAGCTAATGATCTGTGTAGGCGTGAGTGGTTCACATGTTGTTTTTCTCGTGTTTTCCTGAGTCCTCTTAGTGACCAGAGTGCTAATTGAAAAAAACACTAAGTAAGTAAGTAGGTAAGTTCACCGTTTTTGGAAACTATCGGAGCTGTGGATAAGGCCAGCCACAGATCTATTCAACATAACATCCTAATCGAATAAAAGGACAGAAACTCAAAACAATGAAACATGGTAAATATCTCGTGTATTGTGATACTGATGAGATAAAACTCTCACACTATAAACATGGCAAATGCGAGTCATATTTGTGCACTGACGGTTCCGTACAAAACTGTATTGTTGTACCAATAAACATAAAGTTGCTATTGGAAAAAAATTGCAAGAACTCATACTTAGTGTCTTAGTTATTTTCTTTTGAGTATCCTTGTGATGGAGGCAACTCACTTTTAAATTTGTTCTCCTCCAAAAGGATGGGGGTCACCGTTAATGGCAGCCTAAATATGCTGGATATGTCGTACCGTAGGTATGCTATTTGTATTAACAATAGAAGTTCAGTTACTCAAAACTATTATCCAGATAAAACATTATTTCTTAAAAATCATGATTATTTAATGTATCATTCTGTTACAAAATTTACACATTAAAACTAAATAATTTAAAAGAACACAAAAAGAATAAGTTAGTAGTATGCTAATACACGAAGATATTTATTCCGTGGATCATCAAAAACAAATAGAAAAAATACTTTGAATGTCTTTGATGATTATTTTTAATAGCGCTCTTAAATATTGTAGACGGAGTTCCATTCGGCTATTTAATTATCAACCAGAGCACTTTGTATGTCCATCAAACGACATAGAACATTAAAATAAATTATGAAACTCACTAGGACTAAATAGAAAACAATAAACGGTTTATGATCTGTGACGGGCGAAATTAACGATTGCACGTGCTGAGGCGCTCAGCGAAACGAGTTAGGGGTGTTCATCATGTGAACTTGCCCAGTTTATTTATTCTCGGGGTCTTTCCCGGAGCGGCTTAATGGCGCCTTAAGCGGTAATGTGTGGTCATAAATTAAACGATAATAAGTTCGGACTACAACACTGCCGTTAATGACTGCGAACGCCAGATAGTGGCGTGACGACATAGACGGCCCTTCGACACTTTCTTCACTTATCTGCGCCCTGAGCACGCGTCCCTTCCGGGGTATCCAACCTTTTATGTATAGTGTAATGTTTGTATCAGTGGCTGAGAGTTATTTTTTATCTCATGTGGTTTTTCTAGTAGCTGAGGGTTAACGTCTTTGCCGTTATGGGGGTTAAGGACAGTTGATATTCGGTTATTGATATGAAAATAACGCGGATAGATTTTACCAAGACATTTCATTCTCTTATTTAGTTGAGTTCTACTTAATACGTGCACTCTAATTTGTTACGCTGTTATTGGTGGAACAAAATTAGACTATTTTGCTGATTGGTTTATTTATATGTTCTTTATTGGGTTTTCTTAACACTGTGATAGTTTAAAAACCATTTTAGGATTGCACGTGATAGGGTGTGTATTTCAATAATCTACATACATTTCAACTAACTGAGCAGAAGAAACTATTGGTGATTGGTGTCAAAAAATTTAGGAATTCAAGTTTCGAAAATTGATTTTATTTTTAACCTGCTTAAAAGAACTACAAATAATTTTTAATCAGAACAGTATTGAATTGAGTTTAAAAATATCTTCATAGTTTTATCTGGTAATAATACACAATTATCCACACACTAAATACTTTGGTAAACACTTTCTGATCCTTAATTAGATTAACCTAAGCAAGAATTAATCGTGAAGTAATTACTCAAGGACGGTACGAGGAACTTTCAGGACTACGAAACACTAACAAACTAATACTCAATTACCTACAAGTTCATATGTTTAGATATGTCAACATCCATAAAACGTTTAGGTCTGTTTGTTTGTAAGACATTTGGACAGAAGAAATAAAGATTGTAGTACTAGAGTTAACGGAATATTTATTGAAGTGTTGTTTTGAGTGTTCGATTCTTCGGCACTGTTGTATGTATGTGTTGAAGTAAACTATATGAGTAACTACGTTATAGTGTGATGTACAAACCAATAGAATGATGCCTTGCTAAAATGCGGAGCAATCTTTGGAGAGAGTATAAGTGGAAACATGCTTATACTTTGTGAGCAATATATATACTGTGAAAACAGTATATACATATAGGAATGGCCTATAGAACTGGATACTTATTGTTCGCCAAAAAAGTGCTCTACGAGTCTTTTCACTCCAAAGAGTGTCACATGAGAATTGTCATAATTGGCGAATTGTCATAATTTATCACAAACTAAGTAACTTGGGAATCATCGTGTCGGGGTCGGCGAATTTTTGTTTATATCACTTAGGTGGCAGACAAGCACACGGCCCACCTGATGAAAATGGTTACCGTGGCCTATGATAATATCACATGACTTGGAATTGATTATTGTATTGTTATTTTATTATTTTATTGATCATTTTTAACTTGACATAAGTACCGGTTGACATTTTACATTTTTATTGATTTGCATGTATTTATTATTACCGAAATTTTTGACATGCCATGTATTTATTTTGTTACAATTTCTACACGAATTATGTTTGTTGAGAAATAAATGAATTGAATTGAATTGAATATGGACGTGTGTAACACCAGAGGAGTCACACTCGCGCTGCCGACCAGTTTGTGTGCTGTCAGTATAGAAAACAAAGCAGGGCAAGCCTTTAGTCTTCCCAATGACAGCACAAACTCTCCAGTGATCTTTGGCTACCGTACACTGGGAACACAACACGAAGTTATTATGGCCCCGGTATTCTGTAGGGTGGAGGTACTTCCCCAGTAGGACTGCTCAATTGGGCGGAAATACCGCCGTGTCCTGCCTCCTAAATTCCATGATGTTGGTTCCCTCAAAAAGTTTTCACAACAAAAGAACTTAACGTGTCTAAAAAAGTTCAATTCACTTCAATAGTACTCATTTAGGTATGTCTTCTTCTGGAATTGATTAATTTAAAAAAAAATCCATTCAACATAAGCGAAGTAAAATAAACCAATATTATGTACAAAATAACTTAGGTCCGATGATAATATTATGAGTAATATCGGAGCCACGTGGCCGTGTAACCTAGTTGGATTTTCAACTTTTCTTTGCAGATAGTTAATTAGTTATAGCTTTATATGTCTTTTCTAAATAGGGATTACTTAATAGTAATTGGCACATGGTTGCCAATTATTTTTATTATTATATGATATGTGAGAAAATACATAGTAATAATTAGTTAGTTATATCTACAGATGGACCAAAACCCTCTAAATTCCAACATAACACCACACCAGAAATTAAACTAAAACAAACGCCACAGCAATTGAAAATATGCACATATAATGTGAGGTCGCTGTCTACAAAAGAACGTTTGTTAGAACTGACCTACGCTCTCAAGAACATAAATTTTGATATAATAGGCCTGGGAGAAGTAAGGAGAATGGGCTGCAATATAGAAGAACATCAAGAGCACATACTATGCTACATCGGTCAAACAACACGATCAAACAAGTAGGTTTTTTAGTCAAGAAAATTCACAAACAAAACATTGTAAGCTTCACAGGTATATCAGAAAGAGTGGCAGTCCTGAAATTAAAATATGAGCATGAACTCTTAACTCTTGTGCAGGCCTATGCACCTACTGAGCAAGCTTCCGAAGAGGAGACTGATAAATTTTACAACGATTTAAGAAAAGCACAAGAGAGTGAAGACCGAAATGTGATTGTAATGGGAGATTTCAATGCTAGGGTAGGACAACCTAAAAAATATGAAAAAATTATAATGGGAAAATTTGGGTACGGAAAACGAAATGAAAGAGGTAACAAACTTGTACAGTATGCCTGCGAACAAAAACTGAGCATAATGAACACTTATTTTAAAGATGAGACAAATATCTTGAGCAGAACAACAAAAGACTTAATGGATAAACGCACTAAACTAATGCAAACCAAACACAAAAACAAAGAAATGAAAGAAGAGCTAAAGAATCTGTTCAAGATGTGCAGTAAGGCTATAAGAAATGATCACAATAAATACAAAAGAGAAGTTATAGAGAGAAACTTAAATAAATATAGAAGTTCCAAAAGAGCTTATAAGGAATTAATGACACATAGAAACTGGATAGGAAAATTCAAAACAGATTTTGGAGAAACGAAAACAAGGCAAGAGGTAATCAACCATGCCACCGAGTTTTACAAGGAGTTGTATAAAAAATATTCGGAAACATATGAGATAGAAGACAATCACATAGATTTTGAAGAGGAAGAAGAAACAGTAAAACCTATTGATGAGTGTGAAGTTCTTGAACATCTCAAAAAACTCAAAACAGAGAAAAGTCCAGGTCCGGACAACATCACTAACGAAATTTTAAAAATTGGGGCACCCCTTTTGCTCTCACACTTAACACAAGTTTTTAACCTATCCCTCCAAACAGAAAAGGTCCCCAAACAATGGTGTAATTCCGATATAGTTCTGTTATACAAAAAAGGAGACCCACTGGACATTGGAAACTATAGACCAATTAGTCTATTGCCGAGCATTTATAAACTTTTCACAACAATACTCTTGAACAGAATCAGACCAATCATAGACGCATCACAACCAATCGAACAAGCAGGCTTTCGCTCAGGGTTTTCAACAATAGATCATATCCACACCTTGGAACAAATAATAGAAAAATACAAAGAATTCAATCAACCTCTCTATGTGGCTTATGTGGACTACACAAAGGCATTTGATACTATAACTCACTCCTCTATCTGGAAAGCCCTGAATGTCTGTGGCGTAAGTAAGACATACATCAACATCATAAAAAACATCTATTCTCAAAGTACAAGCAGAATCAAGATGAAAAATAAAGGAGAACAGATTACAATAGAGAAAGGTGTTAAACAAGGGGATCCTCTATCACCGAAACTCTTTATAGCAGTACTGGAATGTGTCTTCAGAAACCTTGATTGGAGCCAGAATGGCCTATGCGTACTAGGGCACCACCTTAGTCATCTGAGATTTGCAGACGATATCATTTTGTTTGCCAAATCTGCCAAAGAATTAGAACAAATGAAGCAATCTCTTGCAGATGAAAGTAAAAGATGTGGTCTACAAATGAACGCAAACAAGACTAAGGTGATGACAAACAGCATACAAAGACCTATAAAGGTCTTCGGGCAACAGATTGATTATGCACAAGAATATGTGTAGGTACCTCGGAAAACAAGTTTCATTCAACAAAAACAGTAATAAAGAGGAAGTGAACAGAAGGATCAACAGCACATGGAAGAAGTATTGGCTACATAAGGATATTTTGAAGGGAGACTATCATCTAAAATAAAAGAAAATTGTCATGGAAACATGTATAGTTCCAAGCCTAACTTATGGCAGCCAAACATGGACATTTACAAATGAAATAAAAAGTAAAATCTAAACATGCCAGCGATCAATGGCACGAAGCATGCTTAAAATAAGAAAAATACAAAAAACTCGCAGTGAAGACATAAGGAGGAAAACCAGGCTTACAGATGCACTTGAACAAGCTTTGCGACTTAAGTGGAAATGGGCTGGTCACTTGTCAAGATACACAGATAAGAGATGGTCTCTACAAACTACCAAATGGGCAGGGCCTGCTGGAAAAAGAAGCAAAGGTAGACCATTTAAACGTTGGGCTGACGATATTAAAGAATTAGCAGGCAAAGACTGGTTGACAGTCTCCCAAAATAGGGACAAATGGAAGGAATTAGAGGAGGCTTTTAGCCGAAAGGGGTTCGTGTAAAGGAACAGCTAGAAATATATTATATAACAAACATAATCATAAACTAACCTAGTTTAAGTAATCTACTAACACTCTGAAATGTGAACATACTTTGCACTGAAAATAAAAAGCTTTATTATTATTATCTACAGATGGTACAGCGTGGTTCCCGGCAGAGTAGAATTTGGGCCACCCCATCTCTTCCCGTGCGGTGTCGTACAAGGCGACTAAGGGATAGGGCTGTTTAACATCCGACAAATATATACATCTCAGACTCAGCCTCAGATGCATGGCATACGGCAATAGGCTCACCCTCTATTACGTGTGACCGAATACCAATTATTGGTGAAATGTGGGTGTTAATGCACCTCTGTCTGGGTTAGACTTCGGGGATAATGGCGTAATTAAATGTATGTATGTATGTATATCTACAGAGGGAGAAATCTGGAAGAGATTTAGAGAAAGACAGACTGACTACGCTCTATCTGTCCCGTACTGATATTACAAAATTTCATAAGTTGTAGTCATTTGGTTTGCCGTTTGCTTGTTTTCAAAGTGAGCGCTATGAAAATACTTCATTCTAGGCACATCTATCTTTGCTTCATTAGTCATAGACGATAACTGTTAATATTCTATGACGTCACTGTAGTTGGGAAATAGCCATTACTAGTAAATGATCGAGCGAAAGTGGTGGTAGGATTAGTCAGCCTAGACCCTGCGGTACCGGGCCAAGCTGATTCCAGTTACGCCGCGGGGTCCTTCTTGCAACCGACTTCACTGAACATGCTGTACCCTCTGGCAGGCATAGCTCCTCCAGACGTTCGGCGAGACATATGTAGCTTATGCAGTGGAGAAGCAAAAATAAGAGACGGATCCCCGACACCCACTGTACAGCTACGAAATGTCACCTGTCTGATTCGCTCTGGCTACAGACAGTCCCCCACAGCGCACGAGAGAGTAAAGGTAGTAAGACAAGCATCCAGCTCCGATTGGTTTCATCAGACCAAGTGAAGACCTACCGCCTGGATTCCATCTCCAGTAGCCAACTTGGAAGTCCTTAAACCGCCTACGGACCCAGGTTGGCCGCTGCAGAGAAAACATGGCTAAATGGGGCTTCATCGACTGTGGTCATCGCAAGTGTTCTGCGACTACGAGGCCCAATTTCAGTTCCTGTCACATTTACTTTCCTGCTCGTTGAGCCCCTTCACTTGCAATACCGACGACCTCGGTGGAGCAACGGAGAGCGCTGCTTGCTGTGGCCAAGGGTTGGGCCAGTAAAATTTAAATACCAGACCATTATATGCCAGACCTGGCCATTGAACAAATCGAAGAAGAAGGTTATGATGTCAAGTTCTTAGCCAGGATGGTTTCAATATAAAAAAAGAAGATGCGAAAAGACATGAAGAATTTCGTAATTACATTACTTTTATAATGGTTATTTAAGCATCTTTACAGTTGAAGCTAAAGTATAATTCGTATTTATCACAAACATTACAATAATTAAGGACGCCTAGGGTGTAAAGTCTTAATAGCGTATCCCTGTTAAGGAGTAAGTAATGTGTCTCTTAACAAAGTCTTACTACTGCACTTAGGTAATATATTTAAGTACATTGTATGTACATAATAGCTAATGGTGGCACTACACATGGCTTGTGTTTGCCTATATTTGCATGTTTGCATATACGTCAAATATTTTGCCAAATTAACGCCTAATAGCAAACACAAATAGCTATGTAAAGTGCCACCATAACATTACAATAATTTTTTTTACGTGCGTAAAATCCCCACGCATACCCCCCCACCGGAGCCGGTGGAAGAGGTTATGTCGGACTCGAACCGACCAAAACGCACGCCATCCGCGGGTCGTTTTTGGTTGCCGAAGGTGAGGATGACAGGCATATCTATCGAACCCCGGCCGACCCAGGGCCATCTCTCACGATCTGGCTCTAACATTACAATACTTAACAACAGCTAAATTAACTAGTAATAGATGTTCATTAGATAAAATTGTACTTCACTCCCACAGTCCCAGTTTCCCTGTGTAAGCGATGAAATCGTTAACCGTGTGGAGGTAAATACAGGTCCAAACCAACGGGTTGAAATCAATACAATACATCTTTAAAGAAAAAAAAAATTGTCGAATTGAGGACTTGCTTCTCTTTAAAGTCAATGAGTCCGGGGAGTACAATGTAAATTGAAGACTAAATAAAATAATAAGAGTAAAATACATATATAAGTATACAATCACGCCTTTATCCCGGAGGGTTAGTCAGAGGTTAATTAACACCCACATTTCACCAATAATTGTATTCGGTCCCACGTAATAAGGCGTGAGGCTATATTCCGGGCACTATTGTTGACTAGAGCTAAGCATTTGAAGCTGAACCTGTGCTGTATATATCTGTCTGACGTTAAACAACTCTATCATTTAGTCGCCTTGTGCGACACTGCATGGAAAGAGATGGAGTGGCTCAAATTCTACTCTGCCAGAATCCACGCGGCTACATAAAATATTATTTTTTGAAAATCATTTCTTAATAGTGAATCGACGTTTTTTCGCGCTCGAACCGAGCAATATAATAAGTAGATACAGTAGATAATACAGTAATTAGTATTACTAATACAGTAGATTAAGTAAGTGTATACTAAATCCTACTTAATTAGAAACAGCCATTGTTCGTAAGTGGTTATAATCATGAAACTATACTTACAAAAGTATTATTGATACTGGCCTAGTTACACACTCCTTGACCGTTTACTAGCCATCAGAGAATAGAGGTACTATCCATTCATGTATAAATGTCAAAGAATGTATTTGTTTTAGGTAGAAATGGTGTGTGAACTAGGTATATGTGTGCTAAGCGGCCATTCATTCGTAGAATTGACTGAATGGCATTGATGAAGGGTATTGGCAAGTATTTGTTTTGAGTCAATTCAAATATATTTAATCAGACACATCAGTAGTTTAATGATTAAGGTCCTGGGTTTCAAAATGGCCAAAACACAACGGACATGAACAAATGAGAGAGAGAGAGAGAGAGAGAGAGAGAGAGAGAGAGAGAGATCTATAGCAATGTTCAAAAATCAATTCTTCATCCTAGCGTTAATCTCAGTCGTTTAATCCCAACACTCATTCTTATCTCAAAGAACGATTCCAGTTCCTCTATGACACACATACGAAATGCCTGAGGTCGTCCGAGAATTTGAGGCTGAGTATGCCAATACATTCTACTGACTTTGCTGACAAGTCTTTCACTGTCAGGGCGGTGCGCTTATGGAACGCGTTGCCACTGAACATCAGACGGGCAAAATCCCTAAATGCATTTAAATTAATGGTCAAGAACCATTACCTATCATGTTGTGCACAGTAGGTAATAGCTCACAATTATGTGCTCACTCACTATTTTCCCTTCGTATTAGTATGAACTATCTACTTTATGTATATATTTATTTAATACATGTACCTATATGTATTTGTATGTCAGTATTTATGTTGATATTTTTTTGTGTAAAGCCGTATATTAATTTTATTTTACTTACTTTTCTCTCTTTCTTTTGTTTAAATACACTATCTATTTAAGTTTAGTCGGTAACTACACCATATCTTTTGTTTTCATAACATTACTGTCCATCCCAAGGTTGCCTGGAAGAAATCGCTTCAGCGATAAGGCCGCCCATTGTACATTGAACTGTATAGATGCTACCTACTTGTCCTACTGTAAATCTGTTGGTGTACAATAAAGAATTATCTATCTATCTATCTATCTATCTTTCACCTCGGTGTCTAGGGCCCGCTGTACCAGTCTAACTGAGGATTTTGCTGAACTTCGATATTTTCTGTGAAGCGATTGCCATCTGAACTCCACAACCTAAAGACATACTATCTGCGTTGCAGTTACACTAGTTGTTGGAATGTTTAGGATTTCAACTACCTGTAACGACTGCCATGATAGATGTTCGAATGGCAACTGGAACTCAGGAACGTAATTTTAAAGGCAACCAGACTAATGCAAATACCTATATTCATGCATACAATTTTTTTTTATAGAACTCGTCAAATTAGACTTCGAATTGCCTGATGGTAAGCTGAAGGCAAAGTCTCAGAAAAGAGGGTCACCATTACTTACACATAACATAAGACAGTGGTGACACTCAGCTTGACGGCCTCATCGTATGCTTTTTCACGCTCCGCTTAAAGGACCCGGTACTGTAGGAAGAAGGAAACACGTGAGCTGGTAATGAATTCTAGGTCTTAAATGGTGCGACAGAGGAAAGAGTCACCGAACCGCTTGGTTCTTTATCGGATATTCTGCACCGTGTGCGGGTGATATCTAAGACCTGCATGTGTTATCCTATGTAGAAAAGGGGAGGGTGGGACTAATTGGGAGAGCTCATCAGAACACTCACCATGGTACAGACGGTAAAATACAGCCATGGACGCAACATTTCTACGCATCTGTAAAGGTTCTAGGGTGTTCGTGACCTCGGGATTCCCTTTGATATCGCTCCTACGTAGCAGCCGCGTTCTTTACCGCCACGCCACAGAGTTCGTCAAAAATCAAATATTATTTATCTCTCATAAGTCTATTATCATTTATTTAAATATGAAGGTCATTTGCAAATTTGTTATAGTTCATCAACTTCTGAGTGTGTTTATACCTAAGTTTACCACGCTACAACAATTTTATTAATATACTTGCGAGTCATTAACCTTGCTCCTGATTTATGCAAGATTGTTATTAATTTCTTAAGTAATTAACAGTGGTATTTGAAGTGTATGTATCTCAGATATAATTTGGATGTAGCGTTTAGTCAGCGTTAAGTTAAAATGATGAGCAACGGCTCGTTGTGTCTTAAATATGATTCAGCATTTATGTTACACAGACGTTTGATATCATTATAATAATTAACACGACTAACTTTTAAATGTTATTTGTTATAATATTCACAAAATCTGTGGGGCGGTGGCAGTGAATGTCACAGGTATGTGGGCGGTTCGGGTTTCGATTCCCACTCAGTGCAAATATGTATGCAAGAACATGTCTATTTGCACTAGTCTGGGTATTTCCGTACCTCAAAGAGCACGTAAAGCCGTCGGTCCCAAGTCAAACTCAAAGTCAAAAATCATTTGTTTTGTAGACTATTAAATTTGCACTTACAAAACATCAATAAAAAAGGAACATGAAAACCAGTTTAGTAAATGAACCATCACCGGTTCGATACGCGGCCTCGACCTGAGAAGACTCCGGCTAGAAACTCAGCGGGCATTTTTTTTGGTCTATTTACAAACATACACTTAGTCTATTTAATCTAAATACAAAAAAATAGTGGAGAAGCATAATTGAGCGAACAGCTCATTTCCATGTTTGTTTATCATCCAAGTACTCTTGGATTTTATAATAGCCTTTCTGGCACAATTTACGTTTAACTATATTTTTATATTTATTCACAAGTAAATCCCTAATTTCATTAGGGAGCTTGTTAAGAATGCGTATACAGTTGCCCTGGAATGAATGACTATTTTTTTCAAGTCGACTACCACAGACTACAAGATTGTTTGCCATACGAAAATCTAGGATTAAATAATTATACTGAACGGGCAACGAATGCGATCACGATCCAACCATTTAGATATATTTGGATTGAGCTTGATGCGATGACGTATGATTAGGTTGATTAGGTTACACTGGCCGAGACAGGCTTAGTGGAGCATACTTTCGTTGTTTATTTCTTGAGATAGAAGGTTTTACATCCACCCGCATTTTTCTACAGCCTTTCACCTAGAATACTTACAGTGTGACTATTATGTAAGCAAACCGAACTGTGTCCGTGTTTTCCCACTGCACATAAAAGCAAGATTGCATTCATGTGAATGGATTCCTTGTAGTTGATACTTTCGTCTTCCTTTTATTTTTTTCTGATGTTGGTGATTTACATAGTAACAATATTAGGGAGGTGTACTACAATTTACTTCAGTGTCCTAATAATCAGATGATAAAATAATAATTTTTATATACCAACATATCTATATAGATAAAATGCATTTCGAATCTAAATTTGCTTTTTTTATAGGACACATCAATTACACTTCGCCTCGCCTGATGGTAAGCTAAAGGCTCAGAAAAGAGAGTCACCATTACATACATATACCATGTTACAATTTTACAAAAGTGATAACATTAGCAGCATGAAATTACTTGTTCCCTGTCTTATTTAGAAATTGTAAAATACGAAGCAGGGTCTACCGTAACAAAGTTGTCCTAAATCTAAACGAGTTTTCCTTTTAAGCCATTTCAACTTCAAAGTTACATGCTGGCAATAGCTTGAAATAAAAAATGTCGTGGTGTTTTGTCCATTTTCCATTAGTCTATTAAACGGTGGGTAAGTGTACAAGCAAACTGAAAGTATGTGATTACTTAAGTGCCGCTGTTCTTGGAATAAGACTCTTATAGCTGAAATTGTTGATATAAGGCCAGTGTTTATCATCATTTTAGCGATAATCCCAGTTGCATCCAAAGCTTTCACCTCGGACCCAGGTGTTGATTTATCTACTTCATTTTTATTTCGTAGTATTGCGAAGGCGGCTTGTCAGTAAAGTTTTTCAATTTTGCAGCTCTGAATTATCATATCATATAGAACATTCTAATTCAGCGCTGTAAGCATTCAACTGTTATGCTCAACTTCATGTGTACCGCCAATTATGATGCAGTTTCAAATAAAATCAGTAAATTATTTGCTGTAGGCTAATTGGGTTGACACAATAAAAGTCAGAGTTGTGAATTCAATTTATATTCGACTGTGAACCGTTTAAAATAATTTCCCTACAAATTTAGTTTCCAAATTGTAGCGGATCGGTCCTTTTGTCATTAATGTGCAAAACCGTCCTTTGCGGTCTGTTTACACAATACACAGAACGCTAGTAGATAGTTTATAGGCGAAAAACTCACAAATACACTCCAATTACTAGAGTCAACCTAAATAAATACATACTGTATGTTTGTTAATTAGCCCTCTATAAGAATGCAAAGGGTAATGCTTGGTAGTAAATGTCTTTAGTGATATGTATACATACATACATACACAAAATCACGCCTGTTTCCCATAGGGGTAGGCAGAGATCACGGATCTCCACTTGCTACGATCCTGACATACTACTCTCGCTTCATTCACTCTCATTACATTCTTCATGCATGCTCGTCGGTTTAGAGCACTCCTGATCTGCCCCTTTTCTAAAACTTCCCCGATTTGGTCCAGGTATGTGCGCCTAGGTTTTCCCCTTCCGACGGTACCATCCACTCTAGTGATATGTATTTGCATTAATAATCAAAATAATAATTGAATTAAATTTTAAAGCATTTAGTAGTATACTAACTAAGCGATTAAGATGGATAAAAATTAATCGTTTCAGGCGTGATTCGAACCCGCGGGTTTTTCCCTTACAGAGGAAATGCTCTAACCACTGAGCCACTGATCTTCGCCTGTTTCCCATATATATCCGTTTAGGCCACGGTGGGATTGATAATGTATAAACTGATTCAATAAACGTTTTAATTTATTTTTACGTCAGCAACATGTGAATGACTCACCTAGTCTTGTCCATAAGATACAGTAAAGATTAGCTATCAGGCAGAATGAATCATTAAATAAGTTCACCACCTCAGAACGAGGTATAAAAAGTACTAGCGTGATCTTGAGAAAATGATGAATGGTAGTCTGTCTCTATCAAATTCTGTCCCCTAAAAAATTATAGACAAGGTGACATCTCGCACTTTGTCGTTCCATTCATCATAATAGCTATATAATAGGTAGAAGCCAAAGTATTTTTAATGTATTATTAGTAGTCAAATCTCTTTGGCTGTACTGAATGTAACTGGCTGGTTTTAATACCATAAAATTTTGACATTGTGAAGATGCAATAAATTAAAAAAAATGGTGGGATTTGAAAGGAATCGTTGACTATGAGCTTTTGCTGGCCGAGTAGAATTATCGATTCTGACCTCTACTAACTGTCAGCCAGTTGCCGACAGTTAGTAATCTTTAATCAGTATGAGAGTAGATAAAATTATTTTTTAGTATTACTCATTTTATTCGCAAATGTGTTGAGAAACGTCGTACGATACACGTGTGTCTTGATGATTACCGTCTTTACACACTTGTACCATAATATACTATACTTATATTATCACATGTGAAATTATTTTATATTTTTCTATTTTATAATTTAGATGATATACAGACAATAAGTGGTGTGCCGAGTTACGGTGCTTATGATAGTAAAGTAAATCAAAGCGTAGATAGATAAATACGTTATAAATGTCATGAATTACTTATTCACGACACAAGTGGATGTATGTAACAGCAGAGACTTCACACGAACGTGTTTGTTTTTCGTGCGTGAATTGATATCATTCTCGGTAATCGTTTCTTTAGACTTCTTCCTTGTTTTATGTTAGTATATGAAGTATTTGTTCTCACGGGCTCAAAAACATCCTAAATTATAGGCCTAAATAAATATATACATAATAAATAAATATATAAATATATTAATAACATAAATATTATATAAAATACTAGCACCGCGCCGCGGTTTCACCCGCGTAAATCCTGATCCCATGGGAATATTGGGATAAAAAGTAGCCGATGTTACTCATGAAGAATGTAGCTTTCTAATGAAAAAATAATTATTAAAATCAGTCCAGTACTTTTTGAGTTTATTCGTTACGTACAAAAATACAAATCTTTTCTCTTTATAATATTAGTATGGATAGTATAGATAATAAATACTAAAAACAGACATTTGATAAAAAGTCCGTAATGGTACTTTAAAGAAAACTATCATTACATAGATTTTTTATACAATCATCATGTTAAAAATAGAACAGCCTAGTTAGTTAGTGGCAATAAATATAATAACGCAATACTGTCCATCACAGTCCACTGCTGGACTAGGCCTCTCTCAATGTTAGGAGGCTTTAGCCTACTTTTTCCACGCTGGTCAGACGGGTAATACTACCCTTATCCTAAAGTATGAGAGGAATGAATTCGTGTGGAGAAAGAATACAAGTATCACCACCCCGTCTCATCCGAAGGGTGTCGTAAGAGGCGACTAACGGAAAAATACGCAGACGATATCATTGCGAGAGAAGGAAAACTCGAAATAACACCCTGTACCAACCAGTCTGGGCAGTGTGAAAACAGTAGGTCAAAGCCTCCTAACATTGGAAGAGGCCTATTCCAGCAGTGGACTGCGATAGACTAATGAATTGATGCGAGGAACGGAATGAAATTACGAGTAGCATAAAAGCGAGAATAGTTATGGTCAGAATAAAAGGTAAAGAAATAAGTTAAGCTGAAGTTAATTAGGGTGATCCCTATGTAGGTTTTTTATATCACTTATGTGGCAGACAAGCAGGTCTACCTGATGTAAAGTGGTTACCGTAGCCTATGAACATGTGCGGAACCCGGGGAGTCTCACACGTACTGCCAAATCTGTAAGCACATAGAGTTTCTGTGTTGTCTATGTAGAAGACAAAGCAGGACAAGCCTTTGGTCTTCCTACTGACAGCACAAAAACTCTCCAGTGACCTCTGGCTACCGCCGGGAACACTATAGCCACGGTATCCTTTAGGGTTGCACCTCCACCCTTCCCCAATCGGACTACTCAATTTGACAAAAATTCCGTCGTGTGTAGGGGTAGGTGATGGTAGAAAAAATAATAAAACTAGCTCAAGATATGGGTAATATGGGTATTTTCGATGGTAAAGTTAGCCCTGAATTGCATCACATCTCTACAGTAAGCCTTGGGTGCTTGCTCTAATTTGTAATAACTCCTACCCTCGCAGAACAAATTTATCATCCGACCACTAGGGGTAAAATTGTGGGGGAGTTCACCACGTGTGCTGAGCGCAACATGGCCGTTTTTACTATTTTTATATTTTTTATGAAGAATATTAGTAACCGTAATTACTAATATTCCCATTATCCCTCCAGCTAAGCTAAATTGCCTTCTGTTTGGAGTAGGTTACCATTAGTAGTGTAATGGCCAGAAAACGAATCAAAAAAGGTAAAAAAAAGAATTAATAATTTTTTCCCCCAATATTGATTTTATTAGTAAACCAATTTAATAATATACTAGGGAATTATCCTTGTGTGTGTACAGTTTGGAGTCACGCGACTTAACAAACATACAATTAACGAACACGAACCACACCTAGACAGAACTAACTCACACAATTGAATAATTTTGTACTGTCAGTGAGAAGACGAAAGACTTGTCCTGTTTTGTCTTCTACACTGAGGGTACGTGAACTCTGTTTTACAGGGTCGGCAGCACGTGTGTGATGCCCCAGGATTTGCAAATGTCTATAGGCCTCGGTAACCACTTTCCTTTAGGTCTGCCACCTAAAAGTTCTGTGTGGATATAGAACCCAAAATATTTTGACTAACAACCACTAAAATCTAAAAAATATCGTATATTGCACGGAGAGCGTAACTTTGACTGTTATACGGTAACTGTACGCTAAAATAATGAAATTTTAAAGCAATTAGTATTGGCCAACTAAGCTAATTGGCCCTGTTCTGGATAGTCGAAATTCCCCTTAGAATTGAGCGGGTCACGAGTTTAAAATCCCGGTATAGATGTTGACTTTTTAACCGACTCCCAAAAAGGCGGAGGTTGTCAATGGTATCTTTTTTGCAAGTACACCAAATACTCTGAGTTTTATGATCCGATTTATGTAATTCTTTTTTAGTTCGATTCAAAATAGTTGGCATTTGGTCCCATAAAAATTTCAGTCGGACCACTTAGGTGAATCACTGAATTACTTAGGTGGCAGACAACCACACAGCCCACCTGATGGAAAGTAGTTTCCGTGGCCTATGGACGTGTGCAACATCATGCGCGTCACACTGCTGCCGATCGCGTAGAAACCTTTTTATGACCTTCTTGAAGAACCCATATTCTAGTCACTTGGGAAAGCCATATTAGGGGTGATTGACAATTAACGGAAGGACTGCCGTCTGACCTCTATAACCTCGAAAGGATAGCCTATATCCTTTCGTTTTTAGGTAGATGTACCGGCTATAAACTTGCGTTTCAAGGATCTTGGTAAGGATCTGTACACTCGTAGTAGGTTCCCGTAATCCTTGTTCATACACACCCCAGTCCCGGAAAATCAAAAGTAAAAAGTTAAATTTAGATTACTAGGACAAAATACGTTATGCCTGTTAACCTCACCTTCGGCAACCAAAAACGACCCACAGGCGTCGTGCGTTTTAGTCGGTTCGAGTCCGACATAACCTCTCCCATTGGCTCCGGTAGTGGGGATTTATCGCACGTAAAAAACAGGACAAAAATACGTAAACATTTCCATGATTGTACTAATCCATTGGAGCACTGTATCAATAGCATTACTTGTACCTACATATAAACGCAATACCGAGTATTACCAATATCGAAATATTTATCCCAACCAGTACAGCGACATGAAAGGGCGACAAAAAAAACTGCGTTCAGTTGTTAAAAAAAAAGGTTGGAGAATTCTTCTTTCAGTTAAGTCTACAAAGCGTTCTACTAATTATTTTTGCTTTCATTTCCTACTAACTGGTAACGTAAAGCGATTTTGACAAAGCAACCTGAATAGAAGGAAACAAAGGATGCTTGAACAAAATTGTGAGGCCTCCTCGTAGCCATCGTAGGTATTTTCTTTGTTTATTATACACGAGATCGTAAGAACTCGTTACACTCGCACTTCAGGCACTCTCATATAATCACTAGAATTTATTCAAGAAAATGGTGGTAGAAAAATCTTAGTACATTCAGAGGTGGCTCATTGTTACTTGTAATCGGAAACCCGAAATAGCTGTTTTATTTTAGTGCCAACATAATTATAAACATACTAAATATATTATATCAATATTAATAAAGTCTTAAATTTAAATCAGTACTTTAAAATATTATTATTAAATAAATAAAACATGTAAAATTAAGTACTTACGAATTCTAACGGAAAAAGTTCCACTTGCGTATAATATGTTATAAATTATTTATCACTGGAACGTGGTTAAAATCAATTAAGTTTAAAATTGTAATACATGAATTATGTATTCAGAAAGTTAATAAAAGAACGAAAGTTTTCGTAGACGTGTCCGTCTGCGCTACGATACTACGAGAGGTACGCTACGGACACACGCGACGTAGCGTCCGCCCTGAGCGAAGGGGCGCGTAGCACTGAGCGCGGTGCCTCTTGACAAGACAATCTTTGCTTGTACATAGTGGCCCTCAATAGACAACAGCAACTTGTGAGCTTTCACACGGATAACGGGCGTAACGGGAGCTTTGTCTTTCATCGGATCATGTTAACTTAGAGTAAGTTGCTGTCACACTGTTAATTGGACAGTTTATTCTCACTTCAAAATAAGTGACTTTCTTTCATTTGTTATTTTTCCCGATAAATTGCTCTGAATATTTCAATTGTCTTTTTTAAGCAATAGGTTAAAGAATTAGTTTTGTGGCAGCTAGATTAAGCGAGTGCACCAATATTGAAGCCAAATTAAAGAGATAAAGAGCTTAAAATGCTTTGCATATTTTTGCAGAATGAGAAGATGTTAGCACGTTGTTAATAGCCTAAAATTACACAAGTTACCCTTCTTGCATGATATAATTAGATCCAGGCACACTTCTTAAGCTTGAGCTTCGAGTAAAATGCGAGTTTCACATAACAAACTTGTTAACTAAATTATACGACATTTTCACGTTCCTACTTAAGTAATTGTAATTAATTATAAGGACACTGAAAGCACACTCAAAACTCTTAACGAACACCTGCATCATATTTCAAGGGACGACAAAAAACCAAAGACGTCATATAAAGAGCGACAAAATTCACTCGCAACTCGGTATTCTAAAGGTCTTCCTCTAATATACGATTATTTTCCTCGGAGGCGTACATAAAAACAGGCAAATCACAAAACAAGATAACATTCGCTAGGTCTTCCACTGCGGGAATCTCATTTTCAATATGTTTTTATAACTTTCAGTGAGGAAATGAGGTGGTGCTGGCGGCGCTCCGCCGCGGCATTGTCATCATAAACCAAGCGAGGCCTTCTTCATAAATCCACGCCAAATGTACCTTTATACGCATTATGCCATAACATCGAGGATTCTTTTTTGTCACACAATACTTATTAACGAAACAAATAAATGGTATCTCTGTTTGTGTACTGGTTATCTTGTTCCTAGTGGTTGTGAGTAGAATCTATTCGAACTAACAAACTACAAATAAACAGATGAAAGTTTTGCTTTGTATAGTTTTTTCTCCGCGTACTTGAAACACAGAACGGTCGCTTACGACGAGGTTCAATGTTCTTGTAAGGCTGTCAAATTTAATCTTCCTGCAATGTTTTTTTCCAAGATGCTATACAAGTATCAAGTAAATATTTTTTCTCGATGATATTATTATGTTTATTTTTAAATTTTGCAATGTAAATAGTGCGTAGTCGAAAAGAAATTGTTTTTTTAACTCAACAAATCCAACCTCGTATTAGGAACAGTTTTACAGCCAGTAGGTAATCAAACCCC
This sequence comes from Eilema griseolum, assembly GCA_963662185.1. Lineage (NCBI taxonomy): Eukaryota > Metazoa > Arthropoda > Insecta > Lepidoptera > Erebidae > Eilema > Eilema griseolum. The sequence continues at coordinate 19,509,527 of OY759230.1, read as the reverse complement.
ATTCATGATTTATAATAAAATCATGAATGGGGTTTGAATTCGCAACTATAAGATTGTCAGTGTCATACACTGCATTATATTCTGATTATCATAAATGGACAAATTTTGGTGAATCCTTATGGTAACACCTCACATGGCTATTTGTACTTGTGTATTTGACAAATTAATCAAGCAGTTACCATAATGTGGACAGTCTATTTGATAAAGCATTTGCCTTTATTGCCTATTTGATAAATATGACCAACACCAAATACGTACAATTGACAAGTTATTAGTTTTTTTAATTCTTTGCGGTTAGTAGAGTACCTTTTAACAGTAGAATAAATGTGATAATATATAAATAGTGTATCACCTTAAATCTCCCTAGACTATTAAGAATGAAAAACTATGAAAGGAATAACCACAAATTTATTACAAATCAAAACATTTGCTTAATCGTTATATGAATTGAATTCTAAAGTATGTCATGGCGGTGCAGAATGCAAAAATCTTTTTCTTGCTCATTTTACGCCAGGCCCAACATAATAACCTCTTGTTGACTGCTGGCCCCGCGGCCTCAAGCACTCCACAAGCAATAAGACAGTAATAAATGTTCAACTCTAAAGGCAAGAACAAAAAGGAATATAATAAGGAGATATTGTGAATCGGTACTTGTGAGAGTTCAATATTATTGCTTCAGTTCGTGATAGAACGCTACGGACTCGATCCGTTTGCTTTGCCCACTTACCATTATGAGTTCCAATTGTGGGTGGGTGCTTTCGTGCTTGGAGTTTTCAAGTATCTTGCTATTGGTCATGCACGTTGAATGACAACAGAAGTATAGAGTATCGATAGCAGATACTCGAAACATATATCATGTCTTAAAAGTACTGTAACATATTTACTTTGTTACGATCATTCAATAGAACTGTAAGGTCAGCTTCATTATTTTTATTTACATTATTGGCCAAATTTAATATGTACAATGGGCAAAAAAAGCAAAAAAGAAGGTCAGGATTGCAAATACATCTAAAAAGTTCTGTGATTCAACGTATATTCCCGGCGTCACTTGTCTGTAGACAATATATCCAGCAAAAGAATCCAGCCATTCACTTTATCCTTTGACTTAGTAGTAAGTAGGTACTTAAACGAGAGACTTGAATAGAATTTTAACACGTACTTGGGATTGACATAGCTTCTAAACGGATATTTTTAATGGCTGTAGATTGGTTCAGGATCACAAATCAATGGTAATATAAAACTACTATATTATTACTATATTAAAATAACTTTATTGCGCGCATACTGCACATCCTTCTACACGTGCAACCTGTGGTCCAGTTACACCAAAAAGTCATACAGTGCCCTAAGAATCCAGTACAATAACGCATTCTGGGTATTGATGGGGCTGCCTAAGTATTACAGCGCATCAGGGATGTTTGCGGAGGCACGTGTCGACTACTTTTACACACTTATCCGGAAACGGTGTGCGTCACTGGTGAGTCGTGTGCGAGTCAGTCCCAACAGCATCCTGGCGTGTATAGCCAATATACTTGACAGTACATATTATATCAATCACTGTTGCAGGCTCTCCACATCGCTGTTGAGCCTGTACTGGTGATTGATCGGCCCGTTATGATGGCCATTTTGATAGGACTGCTCGTTTTCCCTTTTTTGGTATGTGACGTTTATCTCTTCTGTTCCAGTCTCGCCATATTTTTATTCGTCTTACAGTTCGTTGTCTAATATTAAGCGCACCAAAAAAGAGAAAACGAGCAAAACAAGTCGTGTCATAACGGCCATCAAAGCTAGCCACAACTATATTTATATTTCAATGTATGAAGATCAAACTGCTTTAATTATATTAACATCATATTTAAAAAAATAAAAAGATGAAAGACCGCGAGTTGTACAATAAACTGTATATACAAGCTATTTAATTGTATTACTATAAATCTATTGGTGTACAATAAAGAATTATCTATCTATCTATCAAACCATATTTAAAACGATATTTTCTGTAGTTGAGTTCTTTTTACACTTGTTTGCGAACTACTTACATGAAGCCAAGCTTTATAAGAGTTCTTTTTTACGATTATTAGAGCATGCTACAAATTGTTGTTATTATGGTATTAAAATAACAACATAATCATAGTCATAAACAGGGTAATGAATAAATAATTTTCGACTCGGATGAACAGCAAAGGATCTCTGGGTAGCATCATTTCGAGCGGCTCGGATTATCCGAAAATCTCGGAACGCCAGCCGCTTCCATACTACAATGATCGTAGTTAAAAATATAAAATAACTTAAAATTTTGGTACCTTTCTATTATAACCTTTATTAAAAATTAATTTTGCATACAGTTTTACGGTTGATTTATAGTTTTATTTCGATGTCCTTATTATAATGTTGAATTCAGAATTACTTCACCTACGAAGTATACACCTTTTAGGCTAGGGTGCTCAACATTTATTTTATATTTTAACTTTTTTTTGAAGTTGATCTATAGACTTTATAATACATGACGACATGTACAACTGATTCTATTTCTTTTTAGCATTCTATTCTGTGATTTAGTTTAAATAATATTATCCATCTCAGCATTTTTATAAGTAAACTCCAATCTAAATATAATTTGTTTAATTTTGTGTTTGTATCTAAATATATTTTTTTTTTAGAAGAACAACAACAAGGAGATTTCGCACTTACGAGTGTTGTGCAAGGCAACAGAAAATAATGTAGGACAGAATTTTAATATTTATAAAAACATGAAATATCCACAAAGTATAAATACAGGTTCCTGTTAAAAACCCAAGTTATTTGAACAGAAATCAGTTTAATTTGAAGTGCGATAGTACATTTCACTCAATAGAAATTTAAAATACAGTTCTAAAGATTACCTATTGCATCGAGGCATTTAAAAGATTCAGCTATGTTCAATCAAAAAATACTGTTCATACGCGTGCAATTTGGTAGTATAAAAATAGTAGCAGTTATACAGCACTTGCATCGATAAGCTTTATTGTCACAGTCTAGGTGAGATATAGCGGTGCCAACGAAAGGCGTTAAGGTAAAACGTTTCAAGGGTTTTTTGTCAGTTAATGGAAGTTCTTTGTACGGATGTTCCGAACGGACGGATACGCCTTGAAATCGGATTAGCCATATCGGGCATACACCGTGATAGAATCGCTCAAGCATTATCAACTACTGCAGATTTTCACTTTACAGGAATAGTTTTAGAAAAATACAGTTTGTTCAGCATTCACGGTATGATTTTTCGCCTGGCATATAATATGACTTATCACATAACATAACAATATAAACTCACGTCTATATCCCCGAAGGGCAGTCCATTACCCATACCTATACATATATGACTTATGCGTGTACTTTAATCAAAAATGTAATCGATGATTACGAATTTCAATACGCATACAATAAACATAGCCTTAAAACCGAGCATGGTTTCAAGCCTGCAAAAATCCAGCTGGATTCTATATTGGCCTCTATGGCGTAGCGGTCAACGTTCGACTGCTACGCAGGGGGCGCAGGTTCGATTTCCGGTCAGTGCAAATATTTGTACACATTTTGTTTTTATTTATTTCAAAAGTATTACATTAGTTCATCTCATAGAAGCACCCATAAAACCGCATAGGTTTATCTTGGGTGTGAGTGTAGGTACATTAAATTTAATTTATATAATCAACAATAATTATATCATCATCATCATATTATATCATTCCTCCCGCGCCTCTTCAGCGGGTTAGACGTACACACTGTGCTCGTTACTTCTATAAATTCTTAAGTCGGTGATTCTTAAGTTATTGCATTTATTTACCATCGTTAGAATTCTAATTACCAACACTACCAGTCTGTGAAATAGTTGAAACAGTGCTTACAATATTCTGTGGTGTAATAACAAAAAACATTAAAAAGTTGTTTCGTCCATTGCAAACACAAGTGATTAATCATCGTACCTGTGACTCATCCCTTTGGTGCATCGAAACACAAATTACCTTATATGGTCATAAACTTGGAGATGCGAATCTAATTCACCTACTGTCTCAAGATTACATACAAATTCAACGTATCTAACGATCCCCTATTTTGACTACATACTTAGTTGTTTTCGTGGCGTGAACGGTATACACTACGACTGGCAAGAACAGAGGCTCAAGATCAAACCCTTCCCACGATAAACTTTTGTTTTTGCTTTTTAACATTTTTTCTTTTTGTATTTGTGGGAAATTTTTGCCACTTATTTTACGTGTTTTTGGTGATCATAGAATTTGATTGAAAATATTCAAGAAAAAATTAAAATAAAATAAATTTCAATATGGCTCAAGTTACTAGATCTCCGCCCGCCCTTACTACTACAGATGAACATTCCAAATTCCAAGCTACTTATGACAACAATCCTTCCTCCGAAACCGACACCACCGTGATGGAAAGAAGTAAAAAGACTGTCAGGACGCCTCCCAATTTCGTACTGACGCGCAAAAGAACTTGGGTTGAGAGTGATGACTTAATCTATGATCAGCTGGAAGAGTTTAAGCTTGAAATGCGGCAAATGCTGAATGTCTTCGCAGATCAACACAGGAAAGAGGTTCAGCAGATTTATATTACCCTAAAAGAAATTCAGCAGTCCAACGTAAGCATTGAACACTCTATTGCTTTTTTAGCCGGGCAGAACGAGGAGTTACAAAGTAAAATTAAGTTGTTAGAGGGTCAGTCCAAGGAAGACAAAAATCGTATTTCTGTGCTTGAAACAAAAATCGAGGACCTGCAGATAAACAACCGCAAATCTAATTTTGTATTGAAGAATGTACCCAGGCAAAATAATGAAGTCAAGGAGGACCTCGTTAAGATGGTTATGTGTCTGACACGTAACTTGGACTGCAAACTGCTGAAATCTGATATAAGGGATATTTATAGACCTCGTGGCAAGGACAAGGACCTGAGAAACTCGCCAATAATTGTGGAAACTGGGTCCACTCTGATGAAGGCAGAGGTTTTGAGCTCGAGCAAGACATTTTACACAAAGCATAAGACAAGACTCACCTGTAAACACCTTGGCCTAACTACTAATGAGGATACTCCCATTTACCTGTCAGAACATTTGACTCAAAGGGGGTCTCGATTACACTTCCTCGCCCGTGACTTAACTCGATCTGGTCTCTATAAGTATTGCTGGACAGCCTATGGGAAGGTGTACGTTAGAAAGGACGACCAATCTCCGCTTATTACGATCACAAGCGAAGATCAAATCCACCAGCTGAAACTTTAAAAATGACTAGATGAATTTCTAATTAACGCTGAATTAGCGCGATTGTCTTTTTCACATCTAAATACACGTAATCAATATATATATTGCATGACTTGCTTGCCTATAGTATTTAAGTTTTTAAGTGTTTTACCTTTACCTATGAGAATAATTATATCTCTTTGTTATAAAACTTCTATGTACTTCTATGTCCACAAATACCGCAATACCCTCACACATGTTTCCTTCCTCAACTCAATCACAACCCTCACTCAAACACACTCTTACATTCCTACCATACACTTCTTTCAACATTCTCGAACCACTTTTTTAAGATTTAGTACTTATGTTAATACACCCAACACCCGACTACTATTTTCGTTCATCCACCTATATTGTGCCAATGATGTAACTCTGGTCAGACTATCTCTAGGGATTTTTAACCCATTTCCTTTATGCTACACATCTTTGTCCTGCGTCTCCTATTTAGAACAGGTAGACTATTGTGGGGTAAAATATTGTATACGTGATGTTTGCCACTTTTGGATTATTGCAAATAAAATTCGCGGCGGTTAATGGCTTATTGACTGACCTGACTGACATCACTTTCTGTGAGGCCACGCAGTGCAGTGTCGAGGGATGTTCTGAGCTGCTGTCTGTATCTGGCTCCTCTATCACTTTATTGTCGCAAAATATTCGTAGCATTAACGCTAACTTCTCTAGTCTACTATCCCTAATTCAAAGAATTGACAATTACCCTGACATTATCATCCTAACTGAATGCAGACTGTCTCAGAACCCTATTGTTCCTGTATTGGATGGATATAACTCTTATTTAACTGTAATCACACATAATCAGAACGATGGTGTGGTGGTATATATTAAAGCAACGTTATCTCATGTGACGGTCTCTGAACCGGTTTTACTGGACTCAAGCTGTCTGTTGGTTACTGTGGGAGCGGATTTAGCTGTTATTGGTGTTTACAGGCCATTCGCTTTCAGAGACCCCTCTAGATTTATACAATCTCTGGACGACCTTTTGCATAGGGTTAAGCATTTTGGTAATCTGGTTCTTGCAGGTGATATTAATATTGACATTGCTGATGGCCAATTGGACGCACACTCGCTTGACTATATGGATGTCTTGGCCCAACATGGACTTTTCCTTGGTCATACGTTTCTGACACATGACTGCCTGACGTGCCTTGATCATTTTAACTTGAAGTCCATACTACCTGTACGTATTCTTGTGGTAGAATCAACGATCACCGATCACTTCACAGTTGTGGGCGTGCTGTCCATGAAGGGGAAGAAATCTATTCCTCGATCCACAATCACAAAAATTGACGAAGACAAACTGTCCCAAGATTTACTCGCCATTAGTTTCGAGTCTGTCTACACAGCCGATGATCCCAATCATGCAATGAAGCACCTGTATGAGCCTATTCTTCGTGCTATCTCTGCAAATAGCAAAACTTTAGAATTATCACGAAGGAAGAGACCTATAAAGCCATGGATAACCCCAGGTTTATTGCGTTGTATGCGTCATAGAGACAATCTTTATAGACAAATGAAGAAAGATCCAACAAACGATATAGTGAAACTCTCCTATAAGCGATATCGTAATTTCTGTGTTAACCTTCTGCGAAAAACCAGAAATGCTTTTGAGAAGCTTGAGTTTCAAAAAGCTGGCAATAATTCCAAGCAGGTTTGGCAAGTTGTCCGATCAGTTACGAATACCACCAAATCAAGGTCCCCGGCTGATAGTCTATTGGGCCTGCAAAAGGACGGACAGTTGTGTGTCGAGGAGGTGAATACCTATTTTGCCAATATTGGCAGGCAACTGGTCGAGAGGATTCACCGCAGTGATCCTGCGCTTATGAGCCTTGCGATCAGTCAATCTTGTCCAACTACTAACTCTTTTGTCCTGCTTGATACTGACGTATCCGAGGTCGAAAATGTCATCATGTCATTAAAAAACGACAGTGCGTCGGGCTGGGATGGTATCTCCTCGGCGTTCTTGAAGAAGCACAGGACCGTTATTGTTCCCCCACTTACTTACATATTTAATCTATGTCTTCACACGGTTGTTTTTCCTGCGGCTTTTAAGAGGGCCATTATCCATCCAGTCTTCAAATCGGGTGATCGTAATCTTGTTGAGAATTACAGACCGATATCCGTTCTCCCTGCAATGTCCAAGGTGCTTGAGAAGATTATTAACCTCAGGCTTACCAAGTACTTGGAATCTAGTAATCTCCTATCTGCGAATCAATATGGGTTTAGGAAGGATTTATCCACCGCCGATGCTGTTCACAACTTGGTAGGACACATAGTTGGGAAGTTGGACAACAAGCAGAAATGTGTGGCACTCTTCCTGGATCTTGCAAAGGCGTTCGATACGGTTTCGGTTCCGCTTTTGCTATCTAAGCTTGAGGTCATGGGTGTGAGGGGGAGGCAACTGTCATTGTTCCAGAGTTACCTAACTGGTAGAACTCAGTACGTAAAGATTGGCGCTTACGTCAGCTCTGAAATTCCCATTGAGCATGGTGTCTCGCAAGGGAGTATTCTGGGTCCAAGCCTCTTCTTAACTTACGTGAACGATCTCTGCAAACTTGGACTGGACAGCGGCCAAATATTTGCTTATGCAGACGATACGGCTCTTGTTTTCTCTTCTGATTCCTGGACTGACACGTATGATCTAGCTCAAAATGGATTTATTACCGTTAACCAGTGGTTGAGAGAAAACCTTTTAACCCTAAACGCGACCAAAACTAAGGTTATCAATTTCTCAATCCGAAAAGCTGACATACCCTCGGATAACCTTTTACAGATCACCGTTCGGCCGATTGACAGTCTGTCCTTGGCTGTACCCTACTGTCGCATTGAGAGGGTGTCTTCCATCAAATACCTGGGGATTGTTCTTGACCAAAGCTTAACCTTTAAACCGCACGTTGACTGCTTGGCGAGTCGAGTTCGTAAACTCATTTATATCTTTCGACAATTGCGCTACTCTGCTGACTCCAATGTTATGAGGTTGGTTTATACTGCGATCTGCCAATCTATCTTATGTTACTGCATCACGACGTGGGGTGGCACCAATAAAACTCATTTTCTTGTATTGGAACGTGCTCAGAGGGCTGTTTTAAAGGTTTGTTGTTTTAAGCCTCGCCTGTGTCCTACAGCTGAGCTTTATGAATTCTGCCAGGTGCTGACTGTCAGACAGCTCTTTGTACTGGCTACTGTTGTGAAGCAGCACTCATTGACAGAGTTTAGGGTAGACTATTCCCGTCGTAATCATCTCGTGGCGGTATCCGCTAGGGTCAGGACATGTTTCAGCCAAAGATTTTTCCATTTCCTGGGACCATACCTTTATAACAAACTTCATAAGCTATTATGTCTCTATCCTCTAAATATTTATAGGTGTAAAGCTGCTCTTCATGAATGGCTTCTCTATCAAACATACCATGACACAGAAGAATTGCTAAAAGTCTTGAGATGAATGTCCACTCCTGTTTCCATGCGACCATCCTCACCCACACAACACGCACGCACACACACACACACACACACACACTCACCCACACACACACATACACACACACACACACACTCACACACACACACACTCACACACACTCACACACACACACAACACAACACACTCAACTCACTCACTTTTTATATTGTTATTTCTTAGATTTTAGTTTTGTGTAAGAACGTAAACCGATTACCTGTACTTTTGCTTTTTGAGCACTGTTATGTACAGTCATTTTGTGTTATTCGTGGAATCCTGGTGTCCAGTAATACAGGTAATTTATTTACCTACCACAGGCACCAGCAATCCACAGCCATATTTTGCCTATCACCTGTACTGTAATTTCTCTAAATTTGTCAATATTGGTTGTTGGTTGAAAATAAATCATTATTATTATTATTATTAATTATAAATATGTATATTTGCATTGGTCTGGTTGTTTCTATGTATACATAGAAATATTAAAATAACAACATAATCATAGTCATAATGTGTATGTACTGGGTGGCGCAAAAGTAAAGACCCTATTTGGTTCGGCTATAACATTTTTTCTAAATTAGAAAACTAGATTTAGGTTTTTTTAAATGTATATTTGTACCATTAAATTTCGTACCATTAGGATTTAAAGATGATGTCTTTTAAATGGTGACCTCCAGAGTTGATACACATTTGAGCCCTATTTATGACATTTTGCATAACTTGCCGTGACACTTCCTGCGATATGTTCGTTATTTCTTGACGAATGTTTTCTTTTAGAGCTGCGAGAGTCTGTGGCTTGTTCACATACACCCGAGATTTCAAAAAACCCCAAAGAAAGAAGTCTGGACTGGTCAGATCGGGTGATCTTGCAGGCCAAGGCAAATCGCCAAAACGAGAGATAACTCGGCCTGGAAAAGCGTCCCTCACTAAGTCCATAGTGTCGCGCGCTGTGTGTGCCGTAGCGCCGTCTTGTTGAAACCAGATGTGCTCCAGCCCCAATTCGTCCAAACTGGGTATCAAAAACTCACGTAACATGGTTCTGTAGCGTTCTCCAGTGACAGTTATCGCATTGCCTCCAGCGTCTTCGAAAAAATAGGGTCCGATCACTCTGTCAACACAGATGCCACACCATACAGTAACTTTTAGTGGGTGTAGAGGTGTTTCTTGAATAATGCGCGGATTATCAGTGCCCCAGAACCGAGTATTCTGCTTATTGACATGCCCTGAGAGATGGAAATGCGCTTCGTCACTCATAACCAATTTTGAAGGAAAATCATCCTCTTCAAGGTTGAGGTTTATGACGCGCTGGCAGTAATCTAGACGAGCTCGGTGGTCAGCAGGCAGCAGCTGATGAGTCATTTGAGTTTTATACGGGAACATCTTTAAGTCTTTCACCAAAATACGCTGCAGGGTCCGTCTGGAAATGCCCAATTGCGTGGCACGTCGCCTCGTTGATGTTTCTGGACACTCTTCCACATCTTCGCGCACAGCATCGATATTTTCAGCTGAACGGCCTGTTCTTGGTCTCCCAGACTTAGGTCTATCCAATGTTGAGCCAGTTGCTTCAAGGCGTGTGGCAAAGCGTCGAATTGTGCGACCAATCGGTGCCGGACGGTGGGGAAATCGTCGACGAAATTCACGTTGTGTTCTTATCACTGATGAATTATTCCGTAAGAACATTGACACAATTATTCCACGTTCTTGGGGAGTAAAACGGTCCATGTTTATTTTCAGTGTATTTTACATTTGTTCACTACACAATTTTCAACAACAGAATAACAGAAAATGTCATATAAAAAAAATAAAGGTATTTTCTTTAGTGCCACTACTTTTGCGCCACCCAGTATTTACAAAAAAAGTATATATGTATAATTATCCGCATTCTAGATTCCATAACACAAGGTTGTTAAACTATGCTTACCATGGGTCTAGGTAGCGATGTGTGGAATGTTGTGGAATATTAAAAAAATATACATATTATTATATAATAAAGTAAAATTAATGACAGTGCTTGGATTGGGTGTTAAAGAGTCTCAAAGATTTCAAAACTCATTTATGATGGTATAAGTGCAATTACGAGAAGACGACTAAGCTATATAATATAGCCGTGCTAAAAGTAAATAATTTAAAAATTTTATTCTCCAGAATTGCACAACATTTATTTTTTAATACCTACTTTAGTAACTTCTGTCTACATGAAGTTTTTAGGTTAATTGAAAAGCTGATGACCAAAGAAAAGTAGTAGACGTATTTATTTTATCACTGCATCTGACGATCTGTCAGTTTCAGTGAAGCTTGAACTAGTCCTACAGAAAGCTATTTTTACCATCAAGATAATACTAAATATTGCGTTTTTGATACCCTCCATGCCGTCCAAATATTGAAACATATTATACTAAAGTAATTGTAGTTTTGTACATGGCTATCATTTTAGTTACAATGTCCCAATTCAAGGATATGTTGTGACCCAAACTTCCTACCTGCAACACAAAATATCCCGAATTTTTGATGACGCTTGAATTTCTAATATTATATGCATTAATAAACACGGGTACGTCTTGTACCTTTACTTTATCTATGAGTTTATTACTCTTATCAGTATTTTGTATACTAGTAAAAGCTGTACGTACTACTAATAAGATAGTTGTTCTACACTTATAATACAATGGCATACCTTTTCCTACTTTACAGGATAAGGTGTGATCGTGCACAGTAAAATTTTATTATAGTTCATGCAAAGATTTTAACGTATTAAATATTTTTAAGCTTTTAAATAATTATAATCAAGCTTTGAATAGTATCCATGTTGGTGTTTCTATGTATGATATGTATGTATTTACAAAAAAAAGAATATCTAAGTATGTTTATGCGCATTCTAGATTCCATAACACAAGCTAGTTAAGCTGTGCTTACCATGGGTCTAGATAGCGTTGTGGAGAATGTTGTAGAATATTTATTTATTTATCTATGAAGTTATATACTTTATTAGGTAACAAATCGGAAACTTGAACGGAACCGTACTGTTGATAACATCTTTAGAAAAAATGAAAGGTCAAGACATTTTATTATTAATTTCGAGGTAGCCAGATACTGTTCAAAAAAGTAAGCTTATAAAAAGCACCAATAGAACAACAAACTGATACGTTGATGTTAAGGTTTAACTGCATGTTTTATAGATTTACGTTTTATATATCAATGCCGTTGTGAAGAAGCCGTTGACAGAATCGGACACCATGGTCTGTCGTGCTGCAGGAGCGCTGGGCGAATGCCGAGGCACGGCAGCCTCAACGACATAATCTGCCGTGTACCAGCTGTACTTAAACCAAACGGTTTGGCGCGTGACGATGGCAAGAGATCGGATGGCATGTCGTTAATGCCATGGAAGATGGGTAGCACTCTGGTGTCGGACGCCACATGCGTTGATACCGCCATGGTATCAACACATGTGGCGTCCCACACCAGATAACCCATATAACTAGCACGGCTGGCTGTGCTGGTGCTGCTGCTGCTTCTGCAGAGGCTCTCAAGCGGCGCAAATACTACAATCTCATCGGAGATTATGAATTTGTGCCGTTTGGAGTCGAGACTTTGGGGTCATGGGGTCCGAGCGCTCGCAACCTCTTTCGTGAGATTGCGAAGCGTATGGTCGACGCTTCCCGTGACCAGAAGGATGGCCACTTTTTAGGTCAGAGAATAAGCATTGCCATACAACGTGGCAATGCTGCCAGTCTTCTGGGAACGCTGCCACAAGAGGCATGCGATGCGGAGGAATTCCACGACGCATTTTAATTGTTCTTAGCTATAAGTTGTATAATAGTTATTTTAGTTTTATTGTATTTTTTTTTTTATATAGGATACGCCAACTTGACCTCACCTCGCCTGATGGTAAGCTAATGGCAAAGTCTCAGGAAAGAGGGTCACCATTACAGACACTAAGTGCTACAATGGTGGCACTCAGCTTGGCGGCCTCATCAGATGCATTTTCACGCCCCGCTTAAAGGCCCCGGGACTGTAGGAAGATGGAAACATGTGTGCTGGTAATGAATTCCAGGTCTTGGTGGTGCGGCAAAGAAAAGAGTCTCCGAACCGCTTGGTTCTTGCTCGTATATTCTGCACAGTGTGAGGGTGACATCTAAGGCCTGCACGTGTTGTCCTATGTAGGAACGGAGATGGTGGGATTAGTTGGAAGAGCTCGTCAGAACACTCACCGTGGTAGAGACGGTAAAATGCAGCCAAGGAAGCAATATCTCTACGCATCTGCAAAGGCTCGAGGGTGTTCGTGACCTCAGGGTTCCCAATAATTCGGACCGCGCGTCGCTGCAACCTGTCGAGAGCATCTAGTAGGTATTTCGCGGAGCCATCCCAGAGATGCGAGCAGTATTCCACGCAGGAGCGAATTTGTGTCTTATAGAGAAGACACCGCTGCTCCGGCGTGAAAAAACGTTTCACTTTGTTTAGGAGTCCGAGTTTCCGCGAGGCTGTTTTGATGATGCTCTCGATGTAATTTCTGTTATTCAGTTTGCAGCGAATATCCATGCCTAGGATATTGAGATTGTCCTGCAGTGGCAGTGGCGTGCTCTGAAGAGTGGGAAGGGGAAGGAAAGAAGATACAGATTTAATATTTATGATATTAAATTAATTTATGATATTAAATTATGATATAGATTTAATATTTATGAACTAATTGAGTTCAAAGAAATGGACATGGATCTCTCCTAATGGCCGACATAAAAACGAGATCGACTATATTATGTCTAACAATATAAAAGTTTTCAAAGATTTGGCAATTATAAACAAATTTAATTTCAAATCAGATCATAGAATGGTTAGAGCAAAACTATCAGGTACATGTGTTAAAAGAGCACGACAAATTCACAACAGTATGAAAGCTATTGAATGCACAGGTAGTACTAAATTACTTCTAAAAAACCTAGAAGTTTCCTTGCCAGATGGAAAAGAAGAATGTATATCGACTCAAGAAAAATATAATAGATTGCTCAAACAATTAAAAGCAGAAACTCAAAAAGTAAATTTGATTAGTAAGACTACGATATCACTTGAAAGTAAGCAACTACTACAGGAACGGAAGCAACTTATACAACAAGGGAAAAATAACAATAACAATGTCCGAAAGATAGCCGAAATAAGCAAAAAGATTAGCGAACAACTTAGAAAAGATCGGAAGTCAAAACGGTTAACAATACTAAGAAAACATATAGAGAAAACTGGAGGAATAAAGAAGGCGTTAAAAGAAATGAACTACAAAAAGGACTGGATTCCAAATATGAAAAATAAAAATAACATAAAGATCAGCAATAGACTAGAAATACTAAGAATCGCTACGGAATACTACCGAAATTTATACCAAAGTTGTAAAGGGGAACAAGTAACGAAGGAATATAATTATATAAATAAAGAGGAAGTCAAACCAATTTTAAAAGAAGAAACTATCAAATCCATCGAAACACAAAAACTAGATAAGGCACCTGGATCAGATCTAATCACGAATGAATTGCTGAAAACTACATTACCAGCGATGGCACCAAGACTTACAGATTTATTCAATGAAATCCTCGAAACGGAAAACATCCCGGAAGACTGGACTAAATCGACAATCATACTACTACATAAAAAGGGAGACAAGGGCAATATAGGAAACTACAGACCGATCAGTTTAATGTCAAACATTTACAAAATATTTTCAAAAATCATTTTAAATAGAATTACCAACACATTAGATGAAAATCAACCTAAAGAACAAGCTGGTTTCCGAAGCAAATTTTCAACTGTAGATCACATACACACTCTAAGACAAATCTTACAGAAGTATAAAGAATATAATAAAACGTATTACATAGGGTTTGTTGATTTTAACAAGGCATTCGACACATTGGAACATGATTATATATGGGATGCTCTAATAAGACAAGGAGTACAAGCAAAATATATACGAATAATTAAAAATGTATACACAGCGAGCACAGCAGAAATTAAACTTGAATCTACGGGTAACGAATTTCCTATTCAAAGAGGTGTACGCCAAGGAGATCCTATATCACCAAAATTGTTTTCCGCAGTATTAGAAATGATCTTTAGAAATCTTAACTGGTCCACAGTTGGCATCAACATAAATGGCGAAAATCTTAACCATCTACGCTTCGCGGACGATTTGATTTTGTTCTCAGAAGACGCAGGAACCCTAGAACTGATGTTGCAGCAGCTTTCCGATGAAAGTGCTAAGGCAGGACTGACCATGAACTTAACCAAAACCAAAATCATGACAAATTCGCAACAAACAGTAGACAATAAACATATAAACATAAATAATGAAAAAATAGAATATGTAAATGAATATATATATTTGGGCCAACTTATATCTACAGAAGGTTGCATGGATAAAGAAATAGAACGACGAATAAACAACACTTGGAAACGGTTTTGGTCACTTAAGGAAATAATGAAGAACAAAGATATGCCAATGAAAGCAAAAAAGAAGGTTTATGAAACATGCATTATGCCATGCTTATTATACGGGTGCCAGACATGGGCGTTAACAGAAATACAAGAATCCAAGATAAAAGTATGTCAAAATTCAATAGAAAGAAGTATTTTATATATAAAAAGAAGAGATAGAATAAAAATAGAAGAAATTAAAAAGAAAACAAAATTTAAAAACGCACTCACTGCCTACAGACGTCTTAAATGGCGTTGGACAGGACATATGCTACGAGAAAGTAAGGAAAAATGGACTAAATTAGTAACCGAATGGTACCCAAGGAATAGCAAAAGAAATAGAGGCAGGCAAAGTAAAAGATGGGAAGATGACATCAAAAAAATAGTTGGTCCGCAGTGGACCCGCCTAGCAAGAGACAGGATTACATGGAAATCTTTAGAGGAGGCCTTTGTCGACAGACAAGCTGTTTCGCATAAAACCGGTTGCCGAGAATATAAACTCAAACAAGGTTAAAAATTAGAAATTAAGCATGTTTTTATATGTTAATAAGCGAAAGGAACAGCAATAAAGGCTATTTTATTTTATTTATTATTATTTATTTAATTGAGTGATTAAACGGTTATAAAAATAATTAAAAAGGTTTTATATATGTATATCTAAATCTTTTCTTAAGGTATACCCACAGTTCCACATAATACAGTGTGTACACTGTTTTGGGCGGTTCGACATAAACCCAGTGGTGTGATCCATATTAATATGGTTCATGGTAAACACAACTTATTGCAGATATTGAAGGGACAAAATGGAGTTTACTACTAGCAAAAGCATAAACATATACCCATTAATATCAACATTTTCTACCTGATAGTCCCAACTACAGAGTTTTGTAATTATATCCATGAGTAATTGAATTTTACAAATAAACGTTGTGTATCGGTTCAGTTCAGCAATCACTTTGTCGTGTACCCGATAAACTGGTATCCAAGGAGGCTAGCCAATTAATGAAAAGCGTAATATTTGTTGTTTTTATTTACCTACCAGTCCTACCACAGTGGGCTCACTATTCGAGTGCAATTTATGAATATTTTAACCCAAAATTTAAAAATTTGACTGACGGCAGTTTAGGTTAGTTTTACACAGTACGAAAAGTCTATTGCAGTCCACTACTAGAACTTTATATACTTAAGATACCTAAAATAAATTATTTATAATAGTAAAGATTTAAAATGCAGATACTTACGAGATCCAACTCCATTTCAAATGTGTTGCATTTGAAATGGAGTTGGATATCAACACTATGCAATCCAAGAATGCTGTTAATATTTATCAATGAATATTCAAAGCATAGTTCGTTAACGTCCAAACATCTCGGTTAGGCACTTATCCCGTACATTCTGACGCCTGCCGTTCGCGTTATCTCAGTATGCATACAGATGCCAAACAAGTATTGCCATTTTGCTGGTACGCCAAAAGCTAGTAAAGGAAGAGCTTAAATTTATGATTGTGTGAGGTTCATATCTTTGAACACAAGAATGTGGAAAATAATACCATAGAAGCATTTTAAATTACAATTTCAAACAATAACTAGGTACAATATTTTCACATAGTGTTAAAAATACTCATGAGAAGGACTATGTTTGTCTTCTAGGCACCTTTAGATAAACAAGATACATACTTGTTTATCTAAAGGTGTTGAAAGCCACTATCGAGTGAATGGATAACCATTACTACATTTTTGCAATCCTGTATAATGGTCCTTTATAGTGAAAAGTATTTTCACAAGTACGATACAATAAACGAGCATATTTTATGATCTGTTTTTTAATGGCAAACCAATTAATAATTTTTAACGTTAATGATTTGTCAAAATAAGTGGTAGAGTCCCTTGAATCTTGGGGACAATTTTTAGTTTGGCACCCCAGATTTTTTTATCAAATCTCCTATAGATCATTTTCACTTCTAGTCAGTCAGTCATTCAAAATTATTTATTGAGTAAAATACATTTTTGTTTAATCACTCATCACTTCAATCATGAACGGTTTAAACTGGTAAAGAGTTGACTAAAGCATTATAACCTGCCAATCTGAGTGCCTTCCGACACTGTTGCTTTTATTACGGTTGTCTCAAGTGTATGCAAACGTATACTTTACCAAAGATCTGGTGTGGGTCACTCAGTTTATTGCGAGAAGCCACGCCCTTCGTGTGTTGTGATCGCAGCAGCCCTCCATATATAACGATGTGATGGCCGACCGTCACATGACGTCGAGCCCATGCTACGAATTACCTAGTGAATTTTGTGATATTATTTGGCTCACTCTAGCATCTCATCTGCAAAGTATGTAAAGTTTATTTAGGATTACTACCTACCTTAATATAAATTAAGAGCTACATTTTTTTTGTAAAAAGAATCTTTAATAATATTACTAGAAGTTCTGTGAACAGCAGACAATAGAAGATACGTATCATCTCATTTTAAATAGCCCTGGACGTTACACCAAAAAATAATGACGATCTGTTCTTAAAAATATGCTACAATACCAGCCCCCATTTTTTCTCATCTGTTATTATTTAACGATGTTCATCTTTACGAGGCATGATATTTTTTCGCAACAACCTGTGCGGAATCATGTCCTTGATGTTCCAGCCAAAAACCATTAAGATCTGTCCATAAAGCTGTGTATCAAATAAAAAAACATGTGTGCCAAGTTTGATGAAAATTAGTTAAGAAATGCGCCCTCTAGATCGGAACTGACAAATAAACATACAGTTAAGAGCAAATTCGACCACCTTGTCAAAACAGAGACTCACGCTCGCTTCTCTCTCTTTGTCAGTAATATATTTAATGTAATACCTTGTTTTTAACCAATTTATGGTGAGAAGTATTTTGACGGTGAAATTGGGTGAAATGATCGGGTTAGTCTGTGTTTTCCACTTCCTTCTCACTCTTACTAAACTGTATGAGAGTGATGCTGGAATTACACAACATTTTTCTCACGACGAAGAGGCAACAACAGATGTGCCTCTTCGTCAGTGTGTAAACATTTATAAATGCCATTTTTCTTGATCTTTTCATGAACTTTAAAAATCTTTTTAAATTAAATACTTACCATTGGGTAATCGCGTAACTACTTACTTCCTTGCAATTTTTATAGTAAAGTTTATTAAAAGTTGTGAAAGGAAATATAGTTCAATAATAAATTGTTTTGATTTATTAAAAAAACACTAATTAATTTTAACCAGCATTGAGGTTGAAATCATTCCTATAATAATACATTTCTCTTTGTAACCTTACACTTTTACCACCTTATAACATAAAAGTAAGATATACTCTTGTGTGTCTATATAATTTCAATACGCTGTAAGATACAAAGAACTCAACCCCATGAACATTGTACGAATTCGTGAAATTCGTTGTGTTATATTGTCAATAAAGAACCTTGATTACGACGGGATTCTTTAACCAAAATGATGGTGTACAAATATTGAAAGACAATACATTTTGTCGGGAAGAAAACAGTTTGGGGAAGAACGAGTACTTGGGTGATCGTAAAAAGGAATTGCAACGTACAAAAACTGTATATCAGTACAATATTGAGTTTAGTAATAAATATTATAGCAAAACAGAAAGATAAGCGGGCTTGCATGACAGGATTAATGATAGAGGAAGCTCATGATGTGTGTTAGTATAAAACTAGATGGCGAGTTTTGTCTTTTCCAGTTCTGAGTTTAGATATATTGGTATATATATTTATAGAGATAAATTACTTATACAAAATATATTTTTATTAATAAACTAGTTTTACATGTATAGATATGGTATTTCAAGGTTGGATTCACATTTTGATTCACATTTAACTGTTAACCCATGGTTTCACTTGAATGTATGTGTTTCGTTCAGCCGTTCGCTGGCGTATTTGAGTAATTTCCATTACACCCTACAAATGTCCAATCACGTGTATTTTATTTTTAATTTATTGAAAATATTTCGTTGTCGTGTTTACAAATTATAAAATGTATTACTGACTATGAGCTTTATGTGTGTTGAAGTTATTGTTGGCAATGAATTAGGTATATAATATATTGTAGAAGCAAAGACCTCATAACTACTAGAACCATCATTTAGTTTGTGTTGTACAGATAAGAACTATTTTTATTGTGAAAATTTGCTTATCTTTTCTTTTCGTGCAGTAGGAACGGAATGGAAAAAAATAATCAAAGTAACCCCGGCACAGCGATGCTAAGAGTAATCCAACTAAGATGGATGACGTAATTTAATTTCTCACTAACCCATTTCTTTGGACTTGCTGTCAAAATAGTTATCAAATTTACTCTATCTCTGATTGTTTAGCTTTTACTTTTCGTTTGTCAATTTGACGGCACTCCGCTCTTTAGTAAGCTGGGATAAGTTTTAACTTTAAGTTTTCACGCCGGAGCAGCGGTGTCTTCTATACAAGACACAAATTCGCTCCTGTGTGGAATACTGCTCACATCTCTGGGATGGTTCAGCAAAGTACTTACTAGATGCTCTCGACAGGTTGCAGTGACGTGCGGTCCGCATTATTGGGAATCCCGAGGTCACGAGAACCTTTAACGATGCGTAGAGATGTTGCGTCCATGGCTGTATTTTACCGTCTGTACCATGGTGAGTGTTCTGATGAGCTCTTCCAATTAGTCCCACCCTCCCCTTTCCTACACAGGACAACGCGTGCAGGTCTTAGATGTCATCCGCACACGGTGCAGAACATCCGATCAAGAATCAAGCAGTTCGGTGACTCTTTCCTCTGTCGCACCATTAAGGCCTGGAATTCATTACCAGCTCACGTGTTTCCTTCCTCCTACAGTCCTGGGTCCTTTAAACGGGGCGTGAAAAAGCATATGATTAGGCCGTCAAGCTGAGTGTCACCCATCATGGGGGAGTGGCTAGATAGGGCGCGCCGTAGTAGCGGCGGTAAGACCCATCATGGGGGAGTGGCTAGAGAGGCCACACGGCAGCCTCTCGTACCGTCTGACGCAGATGATCACCGAGCACGGGTGCTTCGAGAAGTATCTGCGTCGGATGGAGAAAGAGCCAACGTCCGAGTGCCATCACTGCGACGCGAGCGAGGACTCAGGGCCGCACACGCTCACCGAGTGTCCGGCGTGGGAAACGCCGAGACGGGAGCTTGTGGCGGCCCTGGCAGTGAGAGTTCTCACGCTCTCCACCTTGCTCGCGGCGATGGTTCGCTGCGCGGATGCGTGGGCGGCCGGCGCCTCCTTCTGCGAGCAAGTAATGCTCGTGAAGGATCGCAAGCCAAGCTGCCCGCGTACGAAGGCAACTCGGGCGTTGGAGGTCGATGAACGACCTCCGCCCCCCATGAGCGCCGGCCTGGGGGTGACAGGTGGAGCCGCCTGTCACTCTGGCAGAAGCAGGCCGCGGCGGTGGCGCGACTGGCGCGCCTCCCCGTTTCCGGGGACGAGTTGGGTACTCTGTAGTCCCCACACCCGAGAAGAGGGCCAGATCGTTAGAGATGGCCCTGGGTCGGCCGGGGTGCGAGGGATATGCCTGTCAACCTCACCTTCGGCAACCAAAACGACCCACAGGCGGCGTGCGTTTTAGTCGGTTCGAGTCCGACATAACCCCCTCCACCGGCTCCGGTATCCGGTATCCCGTATCCGTGGGGATTTTGCGCACGTAAAAAGAAAAAAAAAGAAAAGCTGAGTGTCACCATTGTCACACGGTATGTGTAAGTAATGGTGACCCTCTTTTCTGAGACTTTGCCTTCAGCTTACCATCAGGCAAGGCGAAGTCTAATTGACGTGTTCTATATATAAAAAAAAAACACATTTTCGCATAACAAGCTAGGCAAGCTATACTTACCTAACTCAGATTCTTTGTCTAGATTATTGTAAGTATATAATGACACCAAAGATCGCCAAATAGGGCGAATCGCCAAATATAATTCAACCTAAGGTAATGCAGATATGAACAATAGTAGGAGGTAGGACACGACGGTATTTCCATCTTGGGAAGTACCTCCGCCCTACAGAATACGCGGTCATAATAACTTAGTGTTGTGTTCCCGGTGGTGAGTAGGGTAGCCAGAGCTCACTTGAGAGTTTTTGTGCTGTCAGTGGGAAGATCAAAAGCTTGTCCTGCTTTGTCTTTTATACTGACGGCACAGAAACTCTCTGTGCTTACAGGGTTGGCAGCACGAGTGTGACTCCCTTGGTGTTGCTCACATCCATAGGCCACGGTAACCACTTTCCATCAGGTGGGCCATGTGCTTGTCTGCCACCTAAGTGGTATAAACAAAGTAGGTGCAATTAATAATGTATATGACATTGTTAAATTTTAAGCACTGTTTTTATGGTTCTGACCATTTTACGGTGATGTTAAATATGAGAATGACCTAATAAAACACTGCGGAAAAAGAATTCGTAAGCTAATATTATATATAAAAAAAAATGCGAATTTCGGACACACTCCACCAAAACGATTTCACCAATTTGTATTAAATATAGAAACTTAATTCTAACAGGTTAAGCATAAACCATTCGGTAAATGTATATCAATTAGTTTCATCACTCAGTTTTTGCTTAACCAGTCAAGATTAGGTTTAAAACTTTACCCATTAGTTCATTAACGTCATTACTAGACTTATCATTATCTTTATGTCAGTCTCAGCCGCATTCAAGGCACTCAACTTGGTAGTCTGGTCCACTTTTCCGTTTTTACTCCTCCACTTCAAAAAGGCTTGGAAATCCATGGCAGTAAGACTTGCTTCTCGCTTCTCACTTAGGATCACGATACAAGATTATTTTGTTGCATTTCCTTTCATTAACTAAATTAAAATGGTTTCATGTTTAACTTTTGTTTTAATTGCCATTATAAGATAACGTGTGTGTGACGTATGTGAGTATCACGTTTTCAAGGGGCGGTAGCTGAGTGCGCATCGGAGATATACCTTTTACCGAGTGAACGTTTGAAGAGCACTCAAAGCGAGAGCTGTCCGATTTGGGAAATCACGTTACTGGCCCACCCGTCCGCGCCGCTGTCAAGTCAATATACGTAAATACTTAGGTAGTGTATACAGTAATAGTATATAGATAGAGAGATACTGTTTGTTGCACATCAAGTAAATAATATAAATAACGGATAATGTATGAAAATTCAAATGAATTCCACAGGTGCGCAGTTCCAATTATAAAAGATTAAAAAATCATGGTATATTTTCATGTTTAGGGATAGGGCTGTTTAACATCAGACAGATACTCGTATATACAGACTCAGCTTCAGATGAATGGCTTTAGTCAACTATAGTTCCCGGAAGACGGCAATAGGCACTCCCTATTACGTGGGACCGAATTTAATTATTGGTGAAATGTGGGTTTTAATTCACCTCTGCCCGGCCCTCCGGGGATAAAGGCGTGATTATAAGTATGTGTTTTTCATGTAGGTATCCCTAAAATATATTTTTCATGGTTTAATGTCATTTTCTCAAAAATAACAACAAAAATTGTCTAGAACTGAGCAGCTTAGCTTAGCTCTAAGATTAAGGGTCTCCCTTAGTTTCGGATTTAGCTTATTAGCCCCACCCTCTCCTTCCCTACTCAGGACAACACGTGCACGGCTTAGGTGTCACTCGAATACGTTGCAGAATATCCAATCAAGAACCAAGCGGTTCAGAGACTCTTACCTTTGTCAGACCATTATACCCAGAAATTACCAGCTCACGTGTTTCCTTCTTCCTACTGTCCCTTCAGCTTACTATCAGGCAAGGTGAAGTCTAATTGACGTGTCCTATATATTATATTTAAGATGTTCATATCCAGACGCATCAGAACTATAAGGATTTCACGTTGACTACACGGAACCCTAATAAAATGAGTACTTTGAAGCTATAAAATAAAAATCCTTTGTAATTTATTTCATTATAATAGTATTAACACGATATTCAAGATAATACTGGCTCAATTTATTCGAATCGTAGTTGTACCAAAAGTGATTAATTAAATCCCTATTTCTTGTTACGCTTAATGCTAATATTTAACAATCTAGCAAGGGTCGGAGGCCTTTCTTCGAGCGAAATTGAATATTACAAGCAATGTAGTATCTTTGTTATCATTACCTAGCATAATGGTAAAAAGGAAAAGATAGTACGTAACTTCAAAATAAGTTTCGTTTTTATGAACCGTACCAAAAATTGAGAAAAATTGTAATGCTTTTTGCTTTCCTTGCAATATTCCTCCAGATTTTGTAATTCAAAGTAATTATGGTATAATTTTCACTAACCAAATAAGTTAGAAATTAAGGTATTTTTTTGTATAACTAAAGTGGCAGACAAGTACACGGCCCACCTGATGGGTAGTAGTTACCGTGGCCAGTGGATGCGTGCATTGTACAATACCATGCAATACAATGCATTACACTCGTGGTGCCGACCCTGTAAGAACCTTCTGATGCCCTTTTTGAAGAACCCCATATTGTAGTCACTCATTAAAAATGCAGTGCATAGAAATGTTATCTATTAACTATGCAAACGTAAAGTCTCAAACTTTAAAGTTACTCTGAGTTATTAATATTTGATGTAAGACCGACGCATATTCAAAGGATTATTATTCAATACAATTTAAAATATTAGAAAAGTGTCCAAAGCACAAGAGATTCAACTTTTCTCGGGATATATGCTTATGCTCGAAGTTAAATATTAAATGTTAATGCACACAGACCTACGAACTTTGAAAATATATGAATACCAAGTATTCTTGCTCCGTACTATTTTGGCGAATATCTTGCTACAGCCAAGAGTACAACCAAACTCGTTATAACAGCACGCTGCCTTTCGTGAAATACGAATTTTCCTTACACTTTGCTTTATATTTGATGTAATAAACATTGTTGTAACCGTGAATGTATTCAATACATGCCTGCTTAATACTTAAAATTGACAACTACGAGCATTCCGTACAAAGCAACAGTAGATAGATAACAAGTATTATAATGATAATGCATGTCGGTGCCAATATCAGGCGTGTTACTAACATGGTTTTGAGTGAAGGCGCTGTGAAGTGCACTTAAAGCAACGATCGCTTGGCTGATAGACCCAGTTATGATATTATATCGTTTTCATCGTGCTCTATGTGTGTGAGGGAGCTCATACCTATATGTATAGTGTGGCTGAGATATAACCAAAAACTTAAGTCTATATAAGTAGAATGTAATGTTTTGTTATACTAAGTGGCATATGGTCACGGCTATCCTTGACTTTTTCTTGTTTAATACTTTTTAATGCGTGACTTTTCAGTAGTCGGATTTTAGTTTTAAACTTATTTTTTTTTAAATATTATTTTGAACTTTTACAATCATAATTTATATATATTTGAAATGTGCTAATAAGTCATCATTTGATACTAATCAGCATATTTATCTCTAATTTATTTCGTAAGACAGTACTTTATGACCGCTAGAGGGCCACATTAGATTCAGGGATAAGTCATAACCAGCGGACGCACATAAGCATTGATTAAATTACCTGTTAAATTATTTAGTGTTAATATTAAAGTAAGCAAGGATGAAATCCAAATGTTTTTTTACCAATAACAGTCAAAGGAGTTTATTCACTGATGCGTAAGTTGACGTCATCATCTTAGCAGAATCAAAGAGAATAATAAATATGGACATAAGATATGGCTTCAATTTCCAGAAGCAAGAAAATTATAGTAAATTATTACAAATTATATGAAATAATAAGAGAACATAAAAGATAAGACTCCAATTTCTAGAAGCAAGAAAAGTACATTAGATTATTACAAATTATATGAAGTCATAATTTACTAATACATAGCTAGCCTATCTCAGACTACTTCTGGATAATAATACGTTAGTATTGTATATTACGAGTAAGTATGGACTAGGCAGGTGCCACTAGGGTTTTTTTATAATTTGGCTTTAATGGTCATTCATTCATTAAAGTTAATATTAATCACCCATATCACTTAGAGGTATAAAAATTTCCCACAAGTTGTAGCAAACTTACAAACTACTCATAAAATTTTCATAAAAATTGGTCAAACTGTTTCGAAGGTGAAATTCTTACAAACACTATGAAAATTTTAAATATAGGATAGGAGTAATATCAGAGTCATAAATATATGTATATCTTGAATAGGTAATGCACATCCTTAACGCCACAAAAGTTTTACCCCAAAGAGGATTAGATTTGCCATAGTTTGTCGAGTCTAGTGTCTACATAGGTAGTAATAGTCGGTGTATTAATAGCATGACCAACTTCCTGCGACTTACCATATATTTCAGCTTGACAGAATTTGTCGGTATTACGGATTAAAAATTTATAAGTTTTTCGATAATTAATTATGAGGAGAAGAAGAACTGCAACTTTACCATAACATCCTATGATCGTTTGCGTTTTGGGCAAGGATGAGGGAAGGAGCTATTTAAGGAGTTCCATTCCTCTTTCTTGCACTCATGCTCCCTTGAGACCTTTTGCTAGTTTACGAATCCTTTTACAATTGTTATTCAAGATAAAAGGTACACCAAAATTCGACAGAGTGGAAAGGGGCCTGCAAACTTATGTAAGGCTCTTATGTTCGATACATCAACAAATTGTTGAAATCCATTCAAATTCAAATTTTACGCACACACACTCGTGCACCTCTCCATCTATATTATATTATATTAAGATCCGTCCTTTGTTGGCGGGATACTTGTGGAACATTAAGGTAATAGAGAACTAGCAAATCACGTTACGCCCCAAGCTATTACGGTATCCTTGTGCCCGTAAGTGTATTACCGGCTATTTATCGTGACATTGAGAACATCGCCTCATCGCAGTCCTCACACTCTTCAACTCAGTGACAGAAGATCAGAAAATTACTTTCTTAATAGCATCTTTATTGGCAATCAACAGTCGTCCGTGTAATAATTTATTTCTTGATATTTTCATTTGTAGGTGAAATATAAGTGTACGTATTAGAACCTTTGATATTTATATTGTACATATAAGTATGTATGATGTTTATTGACAGACTGACAATATTAGGTATGCTAACACTACGCTTCATTAGCCTTTATAATTAATTTCACAATAATAATATTATTTTTGTATTCTTCAATTTGACTGGACCCCGCCAGATAGATGCTTTTTTACACTTACTTGCCTGTGGTTCATCTGCATAATCCATCTGGATGGACCAAGGGAAATTTATTTCCTCTTATGGTTTACCTAATACCTATATTATGGGGGGGAGAAAGTCTTTTTTTTTATACAACTTAGGTGGCAGGCAAGCACACGGCCCACCTGATGGAAAGTGGTTACCATGACCTATGAACGTGTGTAACATCAGTGGAGTCACATCCGTGCTGCCGACCCTGTAAGAACAGAGATTTAGTGCCGTCAGTGTAGAGGACAAAGCAGGACAAGTCTTTGGTCATCCCACTGACCACTGAGGAAAAAGGGAAGAAAAATAATTGTTAAGATAATACATTATACGTAAATAATATTTGTAGGCATTATATTAGGCACATAAATGAAACTCACAAAGTTTTTAAAATATACTTTTAATAGAAAACGCAAAGGAAGCTCATAGAAAACATATTGCATTCGGTAGTTTATTATTTCGTGTAAGTTGCGTTGCGGTGGTTAAAATGAGCGAAAATGTTTATTATTTTGATAGTGAACTTGGCAACCTTCCTCACAATTTATGCATTTTAGTACAGTCGTTTAACATAAATGAAATAATCACTATAATTATCTGAATAGTATTTTTTATGTTATTGGGTCTTTTATCTGAAAAACTAGATCCATGTTGCATTTATAGGGTGCTAAGGACAATTATGAAAATAGCATAAGTGTTCATAAATTACCTATTAACGTATCCTCTTCCGCCTAATATTATCATTAATAATAATAGTAGGCCTTTATGGTCCCTATATAATTTAATAAATTAAGTATAATATTTTGATTGTCAGTTTTTTGTTTCTTGATGAAGGCAGATCAATCTCATTTACTGCTTTACATTCGCGTAAAAGATTTTTACTACAGCTTTTCTTTAAAATCTAAATTTTTTCAGATACATGATAATAAAGATACTCACGAACAATAAAAGCAACGGAGCGTATTATGTTCTTTCACTGTCTAAAACAAATGTACGTATCTAAATCCCTAAGCATTTCAAAGCAGGTCATAAAATTCACTGAAGTATAACAACAAAACAAGACTCGAGAAGCGAATGACCTGCAGTTCGAATGTCATTCAAATTCATGTTCGTGGTATTGTCCGTGCAATGTGCGGGAATCTATGCGAACTGTAACATCGAGCTATGAAACGAACAGTTAGCTTGACGAATACGTTACACATACTTCGATGATAGGTATTTTAACTTGTAATACAACGTAATTTTTAAGAATACAAGACTGGCTAATTCAACCTAACAAACATAAAATAGCCTCGATATTACACTCACTTCTCCCACTAGACGTTAAAAAGCCAATATAAGCGTTCTTAAACTCATTCCAGAACTTTACAAGGTGTACCGATCCGTAACTCGTGGGCCTGGAGACATCTTATAAAAAGGAAGATACGGTCCGGAACAAACAAACGTATTGCAATGTCTTCACTAAAATATATAGCTTAGGTAAACGCGTTCTACTAATGTAGATATACTTGTGGTTGTACTGTATTTTGAAGCGTTTTATTAGTTGTTTTGCTTTGCTAGTTTTATTCTCTTGGATGTTTCAGTTTTTCCATCTAGATGTGGAAATAAAGTGCATGTTTAACATCAGTTTCTCTGAAATAAAAGGCAAAATAAAAATTAGTTACATTCCATAAATATTTCGAAATGGGGTCCTGCTGTTTGGCCAAAAGTCATTTGGCAAAATTACACTTGACAAACAACGTTTGGTAAAACAATGGTTTCGCCGACTGATCATTTTACTACTTATCATTTTACAAATGACTCATTTTTCCAAATGATCAACGCATATATATACATTTAATAAATAATTATTTTACACAATGAACATTTAGCAACTGAGTTATTTGCTAATGCTGGGAGATGCTATGTCCAGCAGTGAACTGCGGTGGGCTGATTGATTGATATCTGCTAAAACTATTATTGGTCTAAAAACGTTTGTTATAATGTATTAAGTGACAGAAATAGGAGATCCGCGAAGCGGGGCTCCGTCGACCTATATTAGCGCAGGTAGTAATCAGATACTAGATATGTTTGTTTGAAAAAAGAAGTACTTTTATGAAATAAAATTTTGTTAAATGACATTTGGATAAATGCTCAATTTGCGAAACATATTATTTGGTTAAATGAAGAAAGGTCAATTGACATTTTAATATTAAATATATTACCAAAAATAGTGTTTGTTAATGGATCATTTACTAAGTGAGTTTTTGTAAGACGATACTTTTGTCAAATGTCTCATTTGCCAAATGAATATTTGGTGACACGTAGTTTTTCGAATGACCATTTGTCAATTATTTTTTTGGTCAAATATTACTAATCCTTTCGAAATGCTAGAATTGTTTCAGAATCAATTGAGAATAATTTGCTGAGTTCTATAATGTGATCAATGTAATTTGAGAACATTATTTCATTTATATGTATGTATCGTTTTTGATCCACAGTCAAATACTATTTCTATATAATTCTGAAAAAGCATTGTTATTTTAAGTACCTACTTCTAGGGAAGTACTACTATTAGTTATTATGTGGTATGGCTCTGCAGATAGTCATGCAATAGTTTAGGATTTCAATAATAGGTTATTGAAATCCTAAACTATTGCATGACTATCTGCAGAGCCATACCACATAATAACTAATAGTACTACGGTACGTCTGCAGAGCGCAAGCTTTTCTCTGGAGGTTGCAGGGGCAGAGCAGACGCTTTTCCGAAAAGTGTCATCCATAAGTCCATACTCCAGAAATCCATATCTGAGGGTAAAGAGTAGGATTACCCATTCCCTTGGCAGAAACACAATAAGATAACGTCGATGATTACTTCCTTCTTAAGACATGACATTTTCAAAAATCTTTGAGAAAATGTGTATTAATGTTTATTAATAACTACTAAACACTAGGTTTATTAATAATTTTGTCATCTGTTTTCAATTCTATGATGTCCTGATTATTATTACTTATTTCGTATTATTCTTGATTACAGTCCAAGTCGCCTTACATTTATTTTGACAATAATTATGTATCTATTATTATTTATACTTTGAGATTTTTAAATGCATTTTTTCAATATTTTAGTATAGTTCATATTTATATTATTGTGATGTGTTTTGCTTATAGATTCATTTTGACATTGATAATATAATACTCTCTTTTTTCTGCCAGATGTTTTGAGTCTTTTACTTATCCAATGTTGTTGATCATAAGGTATAAAATTATATCATCACAAACTCTCGCCTATACCCCGAAGGGGTAGGCAGAGGTGCTAGCACCCACATTTCGCCAGTTTATTCTAGGTCCCAATGTAATGGGTGGCGAGCCTATTGTCATTAACCGGGCACTTATAAACCTGTGATAAATACACACATAACTTTGAAAAGCATCGAAAAATCATTGGTGTGTGCCATATAAAATTATATAAAAAGCAAAAATTTAATATCATTACTATCATTGTGATGAATGAGACTCGTGCCATTATTTAAATAGAGTAAATTAATGCATTACGGTTTTATGACACAGAAAACTGCGATGATATAACGCTGATTGAACAGACTGTTTATTGTTTTCTGTAGGAATATTTTTAGTTTACTCATAATATAATTTTTCTGTTCGAGTTTCTATATTTCATGATAAATGTATCACAGTAAGACTGTGATAAGATATGTATTACATACAAACATACATGCATTTGCTTATATGCCTTTTACTTGAAGGGCAGGCAGAGATAAAATCTGTTGAGCTGCTGTCTCTGCCTGCACTTCAGGTTAAAACAGACTGTGATCTGTTTTTGTCCTAACATATACCACAGGCTTATAAAAGTAAAATGTTTAATATTCTCAGTTTAAAATTCATAACTCATCATGAAAACTATGATCCTTTGTTTTTAAAAGAGTACGTAACTGAACTTACAAGTATTCCTTTAGTTCACCTGAATTGCTAGTGGTAGACGTAGGAGTGGGTTCATATCTGTAGAGTAACGGACCTTGCACCTCTGGCCGTGAGGTAGTTTTAGTATAGATAATGCTGTGTAGTACGTGTACGTCCCAGAATATTGTCCAAATTTTTATACTTGGCATCTGAAAGTGTAAAAAAGTAACGATGTTCTAGAATACCGAAGGCAAGATAAAAAGTGAACGTAATTTTTTTCTGAAATATATTAGACTCTTATAAGATTACGTAGAGTGTTTATTTGTGATCGTAAATGTATTTTGTTACATTTGGGTAAGGGTTGAAAATTCAATTTTATTATGGGCCTCGTAGGATTTACTTGACCTGCAGTCGAGCGATCGAATCAATATACAGAGTAATATATATATGACTAGCTGTTGCTCGCTGCTCCGCCCATTTAAAATTCTTCTCCCACTTACGGGAACGGGATAAGAATTCGAATTTTGCATTCCATATTCCTCGGATAAAAATATGTGTTTCTAAGATTATAATAATAATATATGACTTAGATGACCTTACGATAAAAAGGAGCCACTACTGATGCGAATCCACTCCTAAAGTTCTAACACAAGCAGCGTAGCTGGATGGTATGAAGGGAACATTAATTACGGTTACTAGTACTCCCAGTACTGTGTGAAAGATGATATTGTAAAGAAGGGAGTGAATGTTGAAATGACTGAAACTAGAGATGAATAGAAAAAGAATACATGTTGCGCCAACCCCAAATAAACTTGGGATAAGGGCAGGAGGATGATGATGAGTACTCCTTAATAAGTAAAATGTGGAGTATATACCAACATATGTATGGAAACCCGGTAAAATACTCCAATAATCAATTATTTCCTAATACCCAGTTCAATCTAAAGTACAACCTATCCTATAGCACAGTACCTATATATCTTAATAACCTATGTATACTATGGAAGGTTATAAATACTACATACAATAAGTATAATATGGAGGAAAAATATTTTTCGTCCTCTCCATATTGTGGCAATAAAAACTAGCACTTATCGCACAATTGCCTCTATGCACCGATTGTGTACTAACTCGCCCACCCAGCTGGAAGGTATTAAACCAATAAATATTCATTACCAACTTGCTTCATTTCATACAACACTATTTCACTAATTTTAACTTAACGAGGATATTGTGGTAAAATTTAGGGCTGGCTTTAGAGATTGGTTTCGTGTTTTATATTATTTTATGGTACAATCTTAAATTAGCAGGTGCTGTATGTGTGTGTGTGTGTGTGTGTGTGTGTGTGTGTGTGTGTGTGTGTGAGTGTGTTAATTATTTATTCATGCTTATGATGTTATTATGCCCAAATATTAATTTGGTGTATACAGTAATAAGAGTTAAAATACGTATCTTTACTATTCTCATCCATTTTTTAAATAAAATAATGGTGCAGGCATTTTGCTATTAAGTGTTGCTTTAAGTTTTTTTTATGTCTTTTAAATATTTATTATCTATTAACATTAATATATTAAATATTTAAATAAAACTTAATTCCAATAAATACATTTAAATTTCTGAACCAAAAGATCAAGTCACATCAACGTCCCCTCTCCCAAACGTGCCCATCAGGCTGGCAGCGTTCCACTCTGAATGGCAAAGGAGACATTCTGCATGAAATATTATTTATTACATTAAATAATAAGTATTCATATCTATTTCTAATAAACAAAGTAAAGTAAAACTTTTAAAAGGCACACACAAATACCTATAGGTATTTGTGTGTGCCTTTACGATATTTTTGTCCTTAAAATATTCTACAAGTCAGGGTAGTATTTTCATCAATACATGACTTACTGACGTGAAACTTGGTATTGAAATAGTAGCCACAATGAATACCTGTGCTAGTGAAATACCATCAAACTTGATCCTCTTAGCAGAGGCCAACCTGTAAGTAAAGGCGTGTAAGACGAAAAGTGAGACGGCCATTTATAAGACTGTGTTTCCTTTAAACACTCTTGGCCGTTGTTTAAAAATCAAAATGAGTACACACAAACTTGCATGCTCACTTGAACTTTATGTCTAGGTAGTAGGTAGAAAAAGTATAAAAAATGTTCTTCTCTCACAAGGAAAGTGTTTGCCACAGAAAGGAAATTGAAAATCCGGTTTGCTTCACTCTGTTTCGGTCTACAACACTGTAGAATATGATAAGTGTTAAAGAGAAAAGTTGTTCAGTAAAAGTGAGTTATCTTAACATGGGAATAATAACCATTTAGAAGAACATAGTGGGCATACTATTAATATTTTTTCTATAGTTAACAAATGATAATATATTTCATCCTTGATTTAAAACTAAAAAGCAACGCCTCTTTTGGTCTGACCAAAATACAATGTAGAACTTGGTCTGTGACATGAAAGAACGCGTAAGTACAAGCAAACCAGAGTTAACCCAAAAGATGTCCTGTAACGACAAAAGATATTCATTATTCAACCTTAGTTAAATATGCTTTCCAATATTCTATGAAGACCCATAATCACATTATAATTATGCAACCTTTAAAGTAGTCATTATTTATAAAATTGCACATAAAATACATAAAGTGCATTTCTCGCAATATCATTTTGTAAACATGACTTGACATGACGTGGAAGTCATAATAAGTTACAAGGCCAACATCATATATGTGGGTCAGTAGGTAGAGGTACAATGTTGCTCATTAAATAAATATTATCTTCTCCTTCACTTTAGCGTTAATCAAATACGATATTAAAGTATTGCAGTTAGACCATATGGTGAACTTTTCAAGGCTCCAACTACCCTTTATATTAATATGTTCGTATGGTGACCCGAACCAACAGTTTAACATGCTCTCTGAGGCACGACCAGACCAATACAAATACCCATATTCATGCAAATAAATATTTGCACTGAGCGGAGATCAAACTCGTGCCTCCTGCGTAGCGGCCGCGTTCACTACCGCCACGCCACAGAGTAAAATAAATAATAAACTTATAAATAATTTATTGCGATACATTGTAGCAATGGTCCTGTGATACAGTTTTTAACTAGTACAGGATGCAGGAGATCTTTTCCACTGCATAACATCTCGTAACAAATTGTGCGTATACTTAAGTAAAACAATGGAAAAACAAATTTGTAACACATTTTATAAATAAATAAATAAAAAATTAAAAAAATAAATGGTGCAAAAAACTACAAAAAATACAATACTCGTATTACTAAAAACATACAGGTCTATACAAACATAATAATGAGAAAGTAAATACTGATTCAGTTTACCTTCATTTTGATGTGTAGCCTTTAATATAATTGAGGTCATTTGCGTTTGCGAAGTAGGTAATTTCCCATCACAATAATTTCTCTTCCGTGTAAAAGCCACATGTTTCCGAGACAAATG
The DNA here is from genome assembly GCA_963662185.1 of Eilema griseolum. NCBI lineage: Eukaryota > Metazoa > Arthropoda > Insecta > Lepidoptera > Erebidae > Eilema > Eilema griseolum. The sequence continues at coordinate 19,475,805 of OY759230.1, read as the reverse complement.
GGATTTATGTGTTTTTGTTTTGTGGCAGTGTGTCCCCATATTTTGTAATTTATATGTGAGTTAGTTTCTAGGTAAATTTTCATGAGAGAATATTTAAATTAAGTTAATAAAATGTATAAGAGAAAAACGTTACTAAATAAACTGTTAAGGAATATAATTGTTAGTTATAAATTCTTGGTACTGGACCTTTTTAATTTTATTATTGTATCTCCGTGATAACACTATAAAATAGTTTTACTCTTTCTATAAAATTCTTGTCCCTGATCCCTGATGAAGAACAATCATAATAAAATATATTGTTAATGACTTATACTCATACCACATATAAATTGAGAAGAAAAAGTAAACTATGTATTTACGGAACTCCATAAAAACAGATGTTACTTTATCTAAAATGTCTACACGCACTCTTCCAAAATAAGTTTGAGTACAATCGACTTACCGGGATTATTGAAAGTTCGTGATAGTTGGGGAATCTTTCGCTACTTGGATACGTGGCTTCCGATAAACTTTCCTGCTTTTGTAGGAAACTTTCACATGATGCCCTATTAACGGTCAGGATCAAATTATTTTATTATTTTGAGAGTAACATAATAATTTGAGTGGTACAACTTTATATGTCGGATATTATGTGATTGTATGGAAGTTAACAAGTGCCTTAGTGCTTTTATGGGTAGAAATGGGTGAAAAGGGAAACGGTTGACTATGTAGTGTAGGCATATATGTTTAACTTTTTAAATTTTAGAAATCCAACCAAAATAATCGCTACTCTCCCTTAGTTTATCTTTTTCTCTGATTTTTTAAACTTCTTCTTAGCCAGTGATAGGAAGTGACATAAAGATACACCACGGTTGAATAAATCTACCGGTTGGAGTGGTATCGTAATGACGGTATTTTCTTCTTGCCTTTTCTTTTCTAAATTATTATTTTAGCTTCCGTTTAATTTAAATTTGCTCACACTACGAGTACAAACTGAAATGTAATTGAAATGTATTCCATTTATTGCTGCAACAGTCGCAAATAGCTTCTATTCTTACATACTTCACGAGCTTGCTGTACTCTCATATAAATTTTCATACAAACACGACTGCTGTTCAATTCTGCTTCGTTTTTAATTCGCTCTGTCTATGACGCATTTATATAAACAGTATTTTAATCGTACAATACATATAGACAAAAACAAACTATCACAAAACTAGTGCTATAATTGAAACATGACAATCAGTCTTTGATGTTACGGACAGTAGATGACTGTCTTTGTCCCGTGTGATGGGCAGATACGTCAGTCGAATGTACACGTCCATCGGCGTCATGTCAGCAGTGTTCATACTCGATAGTTCGTATTCAATTTCCGTCGACGCTATGTCCGAATACCGTGCCAGACAGACACGTATTACTGACTGTAGATATATTCGATACTAATAGATTTTTGGCGACATTTCCGTTGTTTGTATTGTGCGGTACCGTGTTTACTTTGTTAAAGAGTAATGGTATTGACGTGTAGATAATTCTAAACATTACAACAAATTAACAAATATCTTAACCCCCATTGATACATAGATGAATCTTGTATATTCTAAGGCTTGTATCTTCTCATGTAAAACAAAATTTTAAATAATATTTCCTAAACTTATGCAATATATTAAAATTATTGAAAAATACTCTTAATACTCTAGTCATAACTCAGCTCCATTGATATTCAGCGTGCGAGTCGCAAGTGGAGCAAATTTTTAAAATTGAATCCAGGAAACGAGCCAGACCGTGATACAGGCAACGAACAGAATAGTTCTGAATTTTACTGCTAGTTGTACAAGTGTACAAATAACAGTACCGGAATGAGCTGTATTCTTCATTAGTTATGATCTCGTAATCGGGTTTTCACTTTAATATTCTTTAACCAAAAACAAAGAGACGTTTTAGTGAATACAAATAGCTACTACACACCACACCACACCGTGTAATTATGCTAGGATACAAAAAGAGTAAGAGCCTAGGAAAGTAACCATCAATACACACGTGTATCATACGATGTTTTTCAACACACTTGCGAATGAAGTAATACAAAAAAAACATTTTATCTACTCTAATACTATTAACAAACATATAAATATTAAAAACAACTTTAATGACATTGTTAACGCACAGAGTATTAAAATAATTTTTAAAAATTACATAATCTTTTTTTTTTCTATTTAATCAGTAGTGGATGCAGCGCAACACTTATGCGCGATCATTTTCCTAAGTGAGCAATAACTTAAATGTTTTGTCTCTTTTTTACAGATGCAACTGTATACTAGAAAAAAAGAAACAATGTGATATTTCAAGGCCCGTTTCATCATGGCAATCAATGTTGCCATATACAAAATAACTACACATATTTCATAACTTATCTCTTATTAATTGCCTGTTTTAGAAGCGTATGACCAACTTCACTAACTGGCTTTTAATGACTTATTATAAAAAGCTTAATACTTGTCACATCCAAATCATCCAATGACGTGACAAATTTTCCAATAATTAATAAGAAATATTACAATATTACACACATTTTATAAGTTATCTCTTAGAAATTGTATGATTACAAGTAATGACAAAGATTACAAACTTTAATCCTTGATGACTTATTTATTTAAAGTATAATATCTTGTGTTTGTTGTTATGTAAGAATTGTTTAATGAAAAAATAAACATTATTTAACTTGTAAAAACCTTTAAAAGTAACTTTAGTAATTATAATGTTTACATTGATAGATAGAGACCTACCACATATCCAGCTTAGCAGGATTGAAAGCAAAATACATAAGCAATTAATTACTTCATAGAAGACATCTAATAATCATTAGATGCTCGTGAGAATTCGTATTATCATTATTATTACTATTACTTGAAAACGGCGAAATGCGCCGACACACACACGCATATATGTAAGTGGGACAGTGTAGGAGTTCTTCGGCAAGAGGTTGACGACCAAATAGTAATAATAATCGCTTTATTCAGTTGCACATAATACTATGCGGATATCTTTTCAACAAGTGAGACCAATGACTATAATAATTATTAGTAAATAAATATTCTACAACATTCTACACAACGCTATCTTTACCCATGGTTGTCCATAGTAAGCATAGCTTATCTAGCTTGTGTTATGAAATCTAGAATGCGGATAAACATACTTAGATACTTTTTTTATCTAAATACATACATATTATACATAGAAACACCCAGACCCATGCAAATATACATATTCATGCATACAAATATTTGCACTGAGCGGGAATCAAACCCGTGCCCCCTACGTAGCAGTCGTACGTAGGCCGTTAGATAAAGATATTGTATGACGTTCTGATTGAAGAACGTTTACAAGCTCGTCATCTATGTTCCAGACAGAATGACGTCTAGCCTCACTGTAATATTATGATGTCTAGTCTCAACAAAGGAATCAGCTTCACTGAGAGTAGACGTCATATATTATTAAAGTGACATACGCAGGTGAAAAACAAGTATAATAACTAAATTTATTTCTGAAGTAATAAAGCCTTATTATAGAATAGCAGATTCAGTGTCACAAAATAGCGCAGTAATTAAGTTACCCTAATACGTAAATACCTAAACTGCTCGAGTTTGTAATATTAACATCAATTCATTTAAGGTATATTGTACGTAGATATGGTCTCCTGATTCATTTACGTTACTCTCATTATACCGTGACGTAAACGATTTAATGTCTTAATTTACTACACAAAGAGAAATTAAAGAGGCTGCTAAAAGCTTGACATGACAAAGTGCTCTTTCTATTATAACTTTTAAGACCATAAGCTTACGTACGTGCTGTAATTTTCCTAATTACTTTTGTCTTCTAGTGTGATGTAATTAAAATTCCTCAGGCATCTATAGTGTAAACGACTTTTCAAGTTTTCGACAGTGGTGGCGCGTGGGCCAACGTGTGCGAGTGGACTGTATTGCGGGGAAGCAGATAACTGTTCTATTGACACTTTACACACAAAACAAGACAGGTGGCCGGGCTGCCGCGGATTCGATCCAGGCAGTGAATGCAGCCCGAGAAATTAGGAGAGGATGCACTAACCTTCACGACCCACGTGTTTTTCATCGCAGCCGGTACACGGATCTTCTCTTCCTTGCTCAGGAGCTGCCGTCAGCGTCACTAGATCCCTTGAGGAACACACGAGAGGCACCATCCGATCGGTAAAGGTCTATGAGGCGGTTAAAATACAACAAATATTATTCATTTCTGAGAGACGCGCGCGCGCGATCGCCTTTACGCTGGCTAGTTCAAAGCGAGACTGAGTGTCTATATCACAAATGGCGGACGGAAGCTATCTAGTCCTATTCTATGGTTTTTAGTGCGGGAGAGGAGACGGGTATAGAAAGAGTGTGTTTCCACGTCAAGAAATACAGCTTCTACCTCGGCGCAACCATTCCCCCCGGCTTGAAGGGTTACCTTCGAAACGACAAATGCGAAACAAATATAAAGTCTAATCTAAATCTAGGTTTGGGAAATAACAACTAAAATATAAACCTAGATTGGAGCTCGTGCCTACTGCTGGCTAGGCAGAGGGCAGAGGCGAACAAACAACACAACGCAACAGTCTCGACCAAGACGAGACGCGATTAGCCAACAACAAAATAAGGGTCTCTTCACGTGGGACCGATACAACAAGCGAGTGCTTCTTCTCCTCGGGTGGTTCGGAAACCGTAGTGGGATTGAATTGACTAACTGGCCACTTATCTAACGCGGCATGAATCCAGGACGGTCCACTAAACCATAACGGGTGATCTAAAATTTGCGAAGGAAGCAATCCACGAGAGAGACAATCGGCTGGGTTGTCGGTGCCAGCAACGTGAAAGAGATTATGTGGCGCCAATTCAGATTGAATTTTTGCCACTCTATTAGCGACGAATGTGTCCCAACGATGGGGCGAAGAGTGGGCCCAACACAAAGCGACTGTTGAGTCCTAAAAGCTAAAAATTACTAATATTAATGCGAAAATTTACAATTATGTCATTAAGCGACACGGAAGTGCTAGTCTTAGCACTGCCATCCAAAACTACACGGAGTTTTAGTAGTAAGCTTATCTTCTCTAATAACTCCGCGGTGCGGGATAATGTACGAAGGCTGGGTCCCGCCAGTGTCCGCAGGCGCAGGTGAGATGTAACCTTTATCTAAATATTCGTTAACAACCTCATCATAGGCCCGCTTCGACTTTGGGGACGCCTGCATCTTTCGTTCCAAACAAAGAAAGCGTTTTTCAGCGGATACACGGGAGCCACCGAGCGAAAACTTGCGGATGGTAGACTCCAGTGGCGGCTCGACGGTGCAACAGAACGAAGCAGTCGAGTGACTAAAACTATCCATAGAAGCGGGTGCGGAACCAATTATAACAAAACCAAGAACTGTTTCCAGTGCGTGCGGAGCGGGGTACGTCGGTCCCCCTTGAACCTTACGTGATAACTGGAGGTGCGGGAGAATCGAAGCGCCGATCAATATATCGACGACTCCAGGAACAGCGTAAGTCTCATCTGCTAAAGGCAAGTCTTTAAATTTCGTTAATAAAGACGTGTCAACCGGGACGGTAGGCAACTGTTCAGCTATTCTATCTATAACGAGCGAATCCATGTCAAACCAAATATTATTATTAAAACGAGATCTAAACCTTGTTTTAACGGTGCCACGAACAGCTGACTGTAAGCTTCCAAAACCCTTCACCACTGAGCGGGTTGAACGCTTATCAACATTGAAACCAAGACGCCGACAACAATCTTGAGTAATGAAATTACTTTGCGAAGCGCCATCTAACAGCGCTCGAACAATGCGCGGCTTACCTAATGCATCAACAATAACAACGCGAGCGGTCGCAAGACACACAGTAGTGAGTGCAGCACTAGCGGAGAACGAACACAAGGTGACGTCATCCGCGGCGGTCACCGGGCGGGCTGGAGCGCGCGCGAGCGCGGGCTGCGGCTGCGGCGCAGGCTGCCGTGTGTCACCGCTCGACGAGCCAACCGTGCTCACATTGGATGCGGCATTACTATTCTCAAAATGAAGCAAAGTGTGGTGTCTCGCTTGACATTTGCGACAACTATTTCTACTATTACATAAAACAACGCGGTGTTTAGTACCGAGACAATTAAAACAAAAATTATTAGCGCGAACAAATCTATAACGATCACTAGGCGACAACTTTAGAAAACCAGGACACCTGTACAGTTGCGAATGATGAGTACTACACAAAGAGCAAACAGGTGACTGTACACGTGCTGGTGCGGTACTAACATAAGTATGAGTTGACCTCAGTGACTTCGATGACGCATCTACTTTGCGTGCAGAATCAACAACTGTCTTCGCACCTTCATGTTTCGATGAAGAGCGTTGCAATACCTTTATATGCTCGCGAACAAAACTTTCTAAGTCTTCGAACTTAGGAATCCTATTGCCGCGATGATCCGACTCAAACAAACGAATGGTTTCGGGATCTAATTTCCTTAAACCCATATACAAAAATACGAAGTCGCAGAGGTCATCGACCTTTAGGTTCTTTACGGCGCGAACAGCTGACGCGAAAGTATCTAGAAATTTCTCTAAGTTTTGATCGTTACATGCCGTAATAGATTTCAAATCAAACATCTGATCTAAATAGGCGTTAGCTACCGATCTTTTATCCTCATACCTAGCTTTCAAAGTATTTAAAATTAAATTATAATTCTCGGCACTAAACGTAATTCCAGCGCAAACGGTTATAGCTTTACCAGTCAATTTTTCAACGAGATAATGCAATTTTTCGTGATCTGTCAACGAATCGTTCTTATCTATTGTATTCTCAAAACTATTTATAAATAGACACCAATTGCGAATGTTACCATCAAATTCGGGTATTTGAATTGGTGGCAACTTAGGTCGGTCGCGAGTGGGGTTGGGTAGGTCAGCCGGTTTCTCCAAACTCCTAGCGACGCGTTTGATACGACAATACAAATCGTCAAACGACGACAAGGCCTGATAACTCACTGAGTAATCGGGATTCAAATTCAACTCTAAAACGTTGATGTCATGTACTAAGGTTTCGAAATCCGCGCGTAGACTATCTAAGTTTTCTATAGAACACAAGAACGAATCTCTGATGACCAAATCAGAGGTTTTAAGTGCATTATCATAAATCGATTGTACGCGAGAGTAAATCATTTCTTTTTTAGCGTTTAAAAGTTTCAATTGAACCTTACCGGTCCTATCAACCTTTGGGGACATGTTTACAATTAAATCTCAACTAAAGTGAGGTAAACAACGAATATGAAATGACTTAATCTTAGCGGCACAGAGCAGCGAGGCGGCGCGAGCGACACTCGGCAGATAGGTAGGTACCTACAACTGTGAATGCACGCTTGAACAAACGCGCATAGCAACAAGGTCGTACCTCCGCGATGGTCGCTGTCTAGGTTCAACTATTATTTCCGAGATTAAGTATTGCGTAATATCTATTCAAATTAAAATACTTTCGTATGAATTGGGATGAGATGCGAGCGAGGTAGGCACAGCCACGTGTCTACCCACGCAGGTACTAGGCAAATACGACGTGAGCCGAGAACAACGTAATTGAAAAAAACAAAACAAAGCTAAATGCGTTAGGTATTACACTGTGCCTATGCACTAGGGTGTCTGAGTATACCTAAGATCTAAGCCTAAATGTCTGGATGCGGGGTTTTCTACTAAAATAACCAGGCACTTAGGTGCGATGCGAAAATTGTGAACTACGATTAAGTGTTGATATGATACCTAACCTATTTATGTATTAGGTAGGTACAATGCGAGCCAGCGGCGAACGGACAACAAATTCTAAGCCTAAGTGTCTGGATGCGGGGTTTTCTACTAAAATAACCAGGCACTTAGGTGCGGTGCGCTCATTCCCATTAGAATAATAACAAAATACGAACTACGGCTAAGAATCCGGCTCGATCCGGACCAAAAAAATGGTGGCGCGTGGGCCAACGTGTGCGAGTGGACTGTATTGCGGGGAAGCAGATAACTGTTCTATTGACACTTTACACACAAAACAAGACAGGTGGCCGGGCTGCCGCGGATTCGATCCAGGCAGTGAATGCAGCCCGAGAAATTAGGAGAGGATGCACTAACCTTCACGACCCACGTGTTTTTCATCGCAGCCGGTACACGGATCTTCTCTTCCTTGCTCAGGAGCTGCCGTCAGCGTCACTAGATCCCTTGAGGAACACACGAGAGGCACCATCCGATCGGTAAAGGTCTATGAGGCGGTTAAAATACAACAAATATTATTCATTTCTGAGAGACGCGCGCGCGCGATCGCCTTTACGCTGGCTAGTTCAAAGCGAGACTGAGTGTCTATATCACAAATGGCGGACGGAAGCTATCTAGTCCTATTCTATGGTTTTTAGTGCGGGAGAGGAGACGGGTATAGAAAGAGTGTGTTTCCACGTCAAGAAATACAGCTTCTACCTCGGCGCAACCAGACAGATAAATTTAATATACATCTTAAAAGGGAGAGATTTAATCTAGAGTTTACTTGTATGTCTATAACAGAATTGCCTTGTTAGCTAGAAGTTTTTCATTGATTACAAAAAGAATATCATTATTATATGCTTTCACAAAAATGTGGGTGTTAATATACCGCTACCTACCCCTTCGGGGATTTACAGTCGTGACTATATATATGTAAAAAATGTGTTATTGGTACGTTGTTCCGTTTTGAGAGGCTGTATTTATTCACAATTACCATCATCGCCTACTACCTTTCTTTTTTTATGTGCGAAAGGCGTCTCACTGGTGCTAAAGTCGAGGCAGGTGTTTGGACTCGAACCGATTAAAACCAGACAACGTATCATCACATTAGCCTGTGTGCCGTGGAGTGTGTCTGCCTGCCTAGAAAGAGCCTCGAGTCCCTTTGAAAATATATTTTATTAAGACAATTGTTTTGTACATTATCATCGGCGTACTGGGCAAGAGAACAAATTCAATGAGACTGCAACGGAAATTTGTATAATGAAATCACGACATTTTTTAACTATTTTTAAAGGTAGGTTATATAACATATTTAAATCGATCTAGTCCACATAGAGCATCCAACCGTAAAGCACCTGCCTGAATAACACCTAACCTTGTCCACGAAGAGCACCTTTCAAAATATTTAGCAGGTGCTCTTCTAGACAAGGCTAGATGTTATTCGCTCAGGCGCTATTCAGCTGGATGCTCTAAGTGGACTACACCTTTAAATTGTGGGTGCTATGTCGCACGATGGGAGAGGCATATATGTTTAGCAGTAGATTGTAATGGAACTGATAAATATTTTTTTTTTACACCACAAAGGTGGCAGACAAAATCATGGCCCACCCGATGGAAAATAAAAACATAGATTTTTTCTGGATGTCGATATACTGAACTAGCTAATCGATGCCAATCACTAGCGATCAAACAAAAACAGTAAAAAAATATCATATAAAACGCAGTTTGACTTGACTATGATACTATTATTGATATATGATATTTTTATTATATATATATATATGATTGGCATCGATTAGCTAGTGAACTGGCTTGCACTTTAAAACATCTCTGTTAAAACAAAACTTCTTCATACTTCAATACACTACTTCACTTTACCACGTATCTCTTTGTTGCTCGATATATACATGCCTTAAGAATGTGAAATTTATGACTCTTCCTAACTTCCTGTTTGCAGTTATTTGCCTGCAGTGTGTTTATATTTCGGCACACGGCCGTACACCGTAGGTTAAATAACAATACATAAATCTAGTAAGTATTAGCAGCGATCAAAAGAAAAGTATTTTCATGGATAGCAGTTTTCTATATATCTTACGAGTTAAAAGTTACATCGTATGTAGTAAGTAAACTAATACTTATGAATGACGTACATCTTCAAAGTTCTTCAAAGATTTCACTATTTCAGACTAAAGAGTAAATTGCGAAATCTCTTCATCTGCAATAGTTAAATTGCACAAAGACAAGAATTTAATGCCCGTACCGACTTATCCTAGAGGTGAACTGAGACTTAAGACCTTGATTTTTTCCTAGCCCTCTCTGAATACTTAAATAAGATTAAATAGTACAGAGCCAATAAATCTTTGTTAAGGGTTTGGATTTTAACTCCAACTTAAGTTGAAGTTTAAAATGGGCTTAACATAAACAAAAACTTAAAAGACATTAAATGTCAATTGTTAACCTTTTTAGAAAATGTAAACTAAGTGTACATGCTTATAATTAGGCAGTGAAATCATTAAATCTGAATTTGCTGATATTTATGGTTAGGTACTAGTAGATACATGAATCATAAATTTTGATGTAAAGCAATTTATTATTGAAATATTTAAGTTATAGTATATTTTCTCGTATTTCCGAGTTTCTGATCTCAAGTCTGAGTTATAACGAAGAGTACTTTTCAGAATAAGAGCTAGTAGCCATTTATTTAATAACAATAATACGCACAATTTATTCGTTATAGTTTAGTACTATAGAGTTTTGCTTTGAAGGGTAAAATTTGCTGATAAATAATTAAGAATTTAATAAAACTTACTAAATGCAGCATGTCTGTACATAAAGTCAAATAAGCTATGCGGAAAAGATTAGTTAAAATAAAAAAATACAGCATGAAAATTAAAAACAAATAAACATCAAAAACTTTACTTATTTCAAAAATTTCTCTGAAAGCATTTTAGCCATATGACCCTGAAGTTCCAAATTGTTTATTTTTTATCATTACTTTCAAAAATGATGTAAATTTACATCTAATTCTTTATAGTTATTTCAAATTTGGTCTTGCAATATTGAGAATTATTAAATTATTTTGTTACCCCATTCTCGAAACTTCTGAAAAGCTACCCCTGACCTATAAAATAGATACCTCGTAAAACAATCATAAAAGTCATTGTTAAAATGATAAAAATCTCGTTTTGTTTTTCAAGTTTGTACATACTCTGCCGTTGTCGCATTCAACTCGTTTTCTAAAATTCAATTTTGGGAATTTGTTTCCTCCCGTCGAATGGTGTGCGGAATACTGATGCGGCCCGAGACTTCTCCGTAAAGAAGTGCTTTTATTTTTTTATTTCAAAAACATAAAATATATATCCTCTTTTAGCACTTGACATTATAAGGTAGTACTCCTTAGATGTGAACATTAAAGTTATAGTTTTAATCATAGTTCAAAGTTTTAAGAGACCAACATAAACGTTTCGTGCTTCACGGTCTCAATGGATTGCAATTATATATGAGTTGTTTAGTTTTCATCCTCTTTAGAATTTAAGAAGGGATATTTTAAATTTAATTGATTTAGGATTTACACGAGCAATCGAGCAATTGTGAAAAAAGATCTGATAATGGTGAATGAGGAAGCGCCATGTAGCTTCTCCTACCAGCTGACGCAGGTACTCATCGGATATTTAGTGAGTTCATGTATTGTGTAATCTAGAAGCCAATATCAGTATACCACAACTGCTAGGGTTGTTTCGTGGACACAATGCTTCAAACACTGGTAGAATGCCTAGCGTACAAGTATAGCGGTGGTGAAACCCCATAATCATTGATTATAGTATGAAACCTCAAATTCCTACTTTTTTTCGTTTCATTGGTTCCTTGGAACACAGGCATATATATGTGACGTAAAACCGTATAGTTTTAGTCGATTAGAGATCGACATTCTATGACATTAGCTATTGTAAAAATCCCACTCTTTAACTAAAACACTGCATAATAAAAATATAAAATAAACTAATAACAAAACCACATTCACCGAAAAAGTATCATAATGTCCTCATAATGTAGGTATACTTACTTGACATAATTAATTACACACCGCGGGTCACACAGTAGGTAAAAAGATTGGTTTTTGTACATAGGTGCAAAAAAGTATTGTCTTCTTCCACATGGAGAAACTCACTTCGGCTTTATTTCACCGGAGCTAACGAAGGTAGATATTTCGCTATTCGGAACAAAAATTCAGAAATCATTTTCCTTGAATTTACTAGAGTCGACCGAATTTAACCTCTCAATGTAGAGTTTTATATATCCTCAATGTCTTTTGGATCGGCGTTGCTGCAGAGCCTAGAACATCGGCAAAGAGTTGCATGATTTCTCAAGTATATTGACTCGCTTATGATTTTTATTCAGACAAAAACAGTACATTTCTAAGATACCTTCAGATAAGAAACCTATTGTAATTTTAGTAACTGCACATTTACTAATCATTTCTCTTAATAAACTTTTTATCTAAGTAGATACTAACTATATAGATAATAGAAGTTTATGAAACTGTTGCATATTAGTATTATTTTATTCGCAAGTGTGTTGAAAAACGTCGTATGATACACGTGTGTATTGAGGATTGCCGTATGGTAATCACCAACTATACACACAAGTACCATAATATACTATTAAGCTATCACGTTCCATGAGATACAATAATGTCAACGGTAGTATATTTGAAATACTAACACATAATAACTATTATACAACTTATAGCTTAGAATAATTGCGTCGTGGAATTCCTCCGCATCGCATGCCTCTTGTGGTAGCGTTCTCAGAAGACTGGCAGCATTGACACGTTGCATGGCAATGCTTATTCTCTGACCTAAAAAGAGACCAGCCTTCTTGTCACGAGAATACATATTGAATGAAAAAAGATAAATTCCAGAAAAGTACGGTATAAACAATACGTTCCTGGAATTTTTCTTTTTTCATTCAATACAACTGGGATTAAACAAAACACAAAATCTTATCTACCTCAATATTCAATTCTTCTTCAATTCTACTGCAATTGTATATATCGCAGCCAACTGATTAAATTAAACAAAGCATTCCGATATATGTTTATATCAGGTTTCGTGTAATAAAGTACGAAGAAATAGTATTTGTATTCATAATTATGTTGATGCATTGGTTTGGCTTTTTCTATGTAAAATATAATATCTTCGCTTTCACAACATTTTTGGGCGTAGTGAAACCCATATAATAATTTATGTTGAAATAAAACACTAATAATTTCGTAATATAAATCTATTCAATCTATCTATGTGTATCAAAGATCATGCCCCGAGATTATTTTATCACGCGTTAGCTACGCTATTTGCTCACCCTCTTCAATGATGTTGTTTTGCAAAAAAGAAAAAAATACGTTTGTATAATTTTCTCACAAAAGTTACAATTTATCGTTTTCACCCCTCACTTAAAAAATCTTGATGCATTTTCATCCCCTCCCGAGAATATTATGCTTTCATTAACAGTCGAGGGCAAAGGCAGGAAGGAGTTCCTTTTCTATTAAATTTTGCTTTTTTAAATTTATCATTGAAACCTAAACAATATCATATCGAGAATATTAAACTTTCGGGTTCTGTGATATACAATAATTTCAAAATCTGCTGGGCAGTCGGAAAGACGCCGGACAGTATGCTTAGAGAATAGGTACATTGAGTATGGTATGTCACGGTACATAGCGAAAAGAAAATATATAAAATATCGAGAACGAGGACAAAGAATCTTCTACTTCACAGATTTGCTGATGTAGGGGGTGCACCACTGAGCCAGTTGGCCTTTGACCACGGCTGTGACAACCATCGAAATTTCAGATAATTCAAAGATATGCATGTTTGTACCTATACCAGGATTGCGTGAATTCCCGTTAACATTACAATATTTGTTTAAAAGCTTACGACTAATATACTATGACCAATTAAACTCTCATTGGGCAAACTAATTACCGGGATATACCTGGCTTGGCTCTAATGACTAATAATATACCCTGCATTATCACGCAATGTACGGCAATATTATAGAGTTATCCTCCGCTTTGTGTTGTAATGGACGACCAGTACGGCCATCTGAGACCAGTAGCGTTGCACTAAATTAATTAACTATTGCTAATCCTATGGATCAGGATCGAGGCGTAAACACTGATGAGAGGGTAATACAAGAATTAGTTATCACCTTCCTCTGGGCTCTATTCATTGTTCAAAAGTGAAATAATTTCAATACAACATAGTTAATTTCTCATTTTATCATGGCTCCATAATTAAATTTATTCATTTGATTTCATTTATTATTTAATGCTAATGTAGTGAATCCGTTATATAAATGCTAAGATAAGCTATTTATACTGTTGATTTATGGCAATTCGTTGTTACATCTATTGAAAACACACTTGTCATTTTTCCACAGTATTTTTTATTGGACCTGGTGTCATAATGTTTAAGAAATATGTTCTTAACTGTAATTGTAAACCTTTGAAGATGCCGTAAAGTGAAACCGGTCAGGTCTAATTAAAAATACTATGGAAAAAGTACAAGTGGGTATTCAATATGTGCTAATTTTTGGAGTCCAAAAAAAAATCTATTAAAAACTTAAAAAATAACCTAAAAAGGGAGTTCTGAGTATAGACTAAAAACAACACAATATTTACACATTATAATTATGTAACTTTTCTCAAATTAATCATGGAACTTATTATTTTTGCTGACGTTTCGAATGTGTTGGAGCACCCGTGGTCACAACTTGACTGGCTTGTGAGCATGGAGAAATTTTATGTGAGTATACCCTCCATTACTTTTATAATGCTGGCAACACACCACACTTACTTTGTCAGTTTTTAACGGCACTTAGTATTTTTGGTTTCAGTATCTTAATTACTAGATTCCACGTCCCGGATAGTTTGAATCTATGTTCCATATGAAAAATTTTATATTTCTTAATTTCAATAGCTTCACGCACAATCCACTAATGATAGTGGAGATTAGTGTAGAGCACTTTAGGTTGATGAAGCTCAATCCAGTGACTGGTACCCGATTCAAGATGTTCTGCTACTGCCGATTTATTAAACTGAAGGTTTTTCACAGCTGCAATGTGTAAAATAGTAAGTTCCATGTTTTAATCGCGAAAAGTCCCGACTTGTTATGTATAATTATGAATTCACATCGCTATAGTTTAAAAATAACATTTACACGTTAGCCGACTTCAGTGCCTATTTTTTAGGATGGAAATTTCTCAATGCAGTATTAAAACAAATCTTACCTTAACATAATACGAATATACGAGTTGTATACTAAGTTTTCTTATTCCGTTATATACTACTATTTCTTCATATTACTAATATAAACATTTTAATTCGAAGGTTAAGAGTATTATTTGACTAATAGATTAAAACTGGGCCGTTATTTCTCAGGAAAAATAAAAAGTGAATTTTTTTCCTCATAGAAAACACAAAGAAAAGGTATTTGAAAATTCCATCCCTCAGGAGTGTTAGAAACAATATTTTACCACAGAATTTCAAATGAGTAGCAAAAGTCGTAGCAAAAGTCAATTATAAATATGCAATGAAGCTAACATGGACTACAAGACTGTGATTGTTATGATAATTGAATTTGCTTGTAATATGGTGTGATTTAGTTCTTCTGAAAAGATTTCCATTCAACATCTGTTTCTGCATTGATTTATAAAACTAACCAATTTTAGTCCTTGTACATATACTTTATTTAATATTACATATTAGAATTGAATGATATTAAATGCGTAACTTAGAGTTCCGCACGAAAACTAAAACCTACTTCTAAGTCCATGTAGGATGAAGTCACGAGCACAGATAGTACCTACTATACATCTACGTAATTGGTTGTATTAGGATTTTGTTTTCTAGTGTGCGTGAGGTGTGGTTTCTCGAAAGCGGCTCTAGATCAGCCGGGGTTGACTCCAATATCTGAAGACCCAAGGCGGTATGCGATTTTAGTCGGTTTAAGTCCGATGTAACCTCCTGATGGCAGGTGGCAAGTATCCGAATGGATTTTCACACTTAAAAATAGGTGCCACGCGGTTTAAGGTGAATAAACTGTGCAATACACGTAGATACCACTTTAGCAATAATAATCTATGTTAAAAGGATTTTCAACTTTAAATGAAAGTATTGAATGTTCAAAGTCAAATGTTAAGTGCAAAACCTGTGTTATAAGGTGCTTTCTGTTATTTGCGGATCGTTCACAAGTTCAAGAGAGTGCACTTCACAAGGGGCTTCTCATAGTTTTATAACGTAATAACCTACCTTCTTCTACACACTTCAATAGTACTTACATTTGCAACTTTTCCTATAATCTTACATACTACTTTATGTCAAGTAAAATTGTTAATAAATGCTAGTGATATTTAGTGTTAAAAACTGCCATAGTCGAATTAGTGAATAGATATTCTGATTGTTATTAACTCTTTATTGCTACACGGTTAAGTTACACGGTTTTATTGACGGAATTGATTTCTAAACTAAAGATGTTCAACAAATATTAGCACAATGAGTCAACAGAGAGGGGGTAAAATTTAGGCTAAACTAAATAAAATCATTTAAATTGATTTGACATCCGCACTGATAATATCGAAATAAAAATTGTAAATAGACGAATTTAACTTTAAATTTAAGTTTTCTACTATTTGAGAAGTATTTACTTATTTTAATATAATAAAGAATATTAATAACCTAATTTTAGTAAGTAGAGCGAAACGTTTATTTTTAGTAGATTATTATGTTACAATTTCAAATGTAATAATTTACAAAACATTATTCCTGCAATTAAAAGTAACATATTTTACTGCAATACTGTTTTTTGATCTCAAGATGTCTTTTATTATTACTTCTTTTAACGACAGAACGGCGCACTTTATAATTTTTAAACAAAAAATGTTTGAATTTTTTTATTACTACAGACTCCTTTCATCGCTGTAAACGAAAGTTTCCCTTTAAAAAGTTTCCAAAACTACACACCTTTCTGGACGTCAATGGACTTCCCATCGCGAGAAGTCTATGGAGTTGTTTCAGTTGTCTACGGTAAGGAGCGGCGATATTACCGACTCTTTTGTGCGGTGTACTGTAAAGCACAAGTTTTATAGAACACAAGAACTAGTAAGAATAGGTAGGTAGCTGCTATTCAAAATAAGCAATGAATAGACTGATATACTCGTAGGTATATGATTAATCACTCAGAAATTGTTTCGACTCGTGAAATGATTTAGAAATAGTGACTACGCAGAAAATAAAATAAAAAATTGTTATTTTGAAAAAGTGCTACCCTCTTTGATCTCGTGGTAAATCATAACAACAAATGTCCACAACATAATGCATTTGTTGTATCTAATTGAGATATTTATTACTCAGAAGTTGCCGTGAAAGATGAACTCGTTAATGATCTAAAATTTAAGTTCATATGCTTAACGCTATTTATACAAAACATTTAAATGTTTTTGACTAGATTTTACAACTAAATGTATACTTTTCTCAAGGTAGAGATTTGACGGCACAAATTTACTGGTGGTAGAGATTTGACGGCACAAATTTGTCACAAATTTCGACCGGGTTGGTACCACCGTGCAATATTGCGAAAAACCCTTCATAGTAATTCAATTTCGGTTGGATTGCGTTCAGGGATCAGCAAATGCATAGCCGGGTAGGGGTGATGGTGGTCGCAGCACTAGTGGGACCAGTGGGTCTTGGCGTAGTCTAGTGAGGATGGTGCGGGGCGACGCGCCGGTCAGGGAGACCCGTAGAAACGGTGGTGCCGCTGGCCGCCCGCGGTATAGTACAGAGGCCCAACTGGGACTAACCACCCTGGAAGGCTGCCTCACCAGACCGCGCATAATCCCGGTATGGCTCGTCGTGCCGGTTGGTGACCGGAAGTGGGGGCCAGGCGACCATATTCGGGGGGGTACGGGGGCCCTTCCGTACGGCGTGTCGGCTCACGCCATGCCTCATAATCATAGACAAAACCAATATCCCGCACTTTGTCACGCGGTGCTGCGACGACAATCACCTCTTTTTTTCACGCCCTTTTCTCCTTTTCATCATGGCAGCGCATTTAAGAGTATTGGGCAACACAGCGGCTCTACAGACTCCCACAAGCTCGCTATTTGAGGTGGAGTCCACTAACATCTGTGGACTCCATGCGAACCTCAACGCCGTCCACCAACACCTTGAGACGGCGAAACCAGATATGCTCTTTTTCACGGAGACACAAATAGGCCGCCCTGATGACACGACCTACTTGCTTTACCCCGGCTATGTTATCGAGGAAAATTTCCGTGCAAAAGCCGGGGTGTGCGTGTTTGTTAGGGCGGATGTTTGTTGTCGCCGTTTGCGCTGCCTTGAGGACCCATCCTTTTCAACCCTATGGGTACACGTAGACCATGGCTCTACGAGTCAGATCTATGTGTGCCTCTACCGTTCCCATACAGGAGATGCTGAGACAACTCGACTCTTTGAATATCTGAGTCAGGCGGCAGATGATGCGCAGGAACGGTTTCCGAACGCCGAAGTGGTATTTTTGGGGGACTTTAACGCCCACCACGAAACCTGGTTGGGCTCCTCCAAAACAGACCATGCGGGAAGAGCCGCCCATGCATTTGCTCTGGCGCATGGCCTGACCCAATTGGTACACGAGGTCACTAGAATACCAAGAAGGTCGGGCCTAGCACCCTCTCTGCTAGACCTTCTGCTGACGAGTCACCCAGACCTGTACAGTGTTTCGGTACAAGCCGCTTTAGGCAATTCCGACCACTGTCTGGTCTGCTCCAAGGTGCCAATTATAGCGCCTTCAAGACCCGTGCAGGGGAAGCGGCGTCTCTGGCACTACTCGTCAGCAGATTGGGATGGGCTGCGCAACTATTTTGCGTCCATCCCGTGGGTTGAACGCTGCTTTGAAGGTAAGAAACCCTCGGATTGTGCTACTGCTGTTGCCGGTGAGATCGGTCTGGGTATGGAATACTATATTCCTTACACTGATGTCACCGGTGCCCGAGGAGTGCGCCCTTGGTTCGGGCGCGAGTGTGCGAGGGCTGTTGATCAAAAGCAGTCCGCGTATCGCGCTTGGGTAAGGGCGCGTGCCACGCACGATCCCAATGTGAGCCACTTCAAGGCGGCGTACAACAGAGCCACAAAGGTCTGCAAGAGGGCTTACGTCAAAGCGGATGCCCTGCGCATTGCGCGGCTTGGTCAAGAGCTAGTGGCACATCCCACGGGCAGCCGTGGATACTGGCGACTGGCCAAAGCCGTGCAGGCCAACTTCTGTCAGCCTTCGCTGCCACCGCTGCGCTACCCTGATGGATCCCTGGCCCATGGACCGCAAGAGAAAGCCAATATGCTAGTAAATCTCTTTGCGGCCAATTCCCGAGTCGATGATTGCGGTATACAGCCGCCGACACTACCCAATGGTGACCACGTAATGCCTGAAATACGTATCAGGCAATGCGATGTTCGTGCGGTGCTTCAATCACTCGATGTCCGGAAAGCCAGTGGCCCGGATGGTATTCCAGCGGTGGTCTTACAAAAATGTGCAGCGGAGTTGTCTCCGATGCTTACGCGGCTGTACCGACTGTCCTACAGCTCGGGTACAGTGCCTTCGGCTTGGAAAGAGGCGAATGTACAGCCGATCCCCAAGAAGGGGGATCGCTCAGAGCCAGCCAACTATCGACCCATAGCCGTCACCTCAGTGCTGTGCAAGGTCTTCGAGCACATCATTAACAAACAGCTCATGCGTCACCTAGAGGATCACTCCTTAATTAATGACCGGCAATATGGCTTCAGGCCGAAACGGTCAACGGGTGATCTTCTAGCATACGTTACCCATCTTTGGGGTGAGGCTATGGACAAGCACGGCGAGTCACTGGCAATTAGTCTTGATATCGCCAAAGCTTTCGATAGAGTCTGGCACAAATCGCTTCTCTCCAAGCTACCAGCCTTTGGTCTGCCTCCTAGACTGTGCAACTGGATTGCTAGTTTCCTGCAGGAGCGCCGTATCCGCGTCCTCTGTGATGGACGGGCTTCGGAGTTCTTGCAAATAAATGCTGGCGTACCGCAGGGGTCTGTATTATCTCCCACTCTCTTTCTTCTGCATATCAACGACATGCTGTCCACCGGCAGCATACATTGCTATGCAGACGATAGCACCTTACACGGGAGTTATCACGGACAACCTGCGGCCAAACAGTCTGATATCGTGGAAAAAAGACAGCTTCTTGTCACTGAACTGGACCGGATCTTGAATCACATTTCTCAATGGGGCTCCGAGAACATGGTCGAGTTCAATGCCAAGAAGACGCAGGCTTGTGCGTTCACAGCAAAGGTATCTTCTTTCCTTCCCCTTCCCACTCTTCAGAGCACGCCACTTCCACTGCAGGACAATCTCTATATCCTAGGCATGGATATTCGCTGCAAACTGAATAACAGAAATTACATCGAGAGCATCATCAAAACAGCCTCGCGGAAACTCGGACTCTTAAACAAAGTGAGACGTTTTTTCACGCCGGAGCAGCGGTGTCTTCTCTATAAGACACAAATTCGCTCCTGCGTGGAATACTGCTCGCATCTCTGGGATGGCTCCGCGAAATACCTACTAGATGCTCTCGACAGGTTGCAGCGACGCGCGGTCCGAATTATTGGGAACCCTGAGGTCACGAACACCCTCGAGCCTTTGCAGATGCGTAGAGATATTGCTTCCTTGGCTGTATTTTACCGTCTCTACCACGGTGAGTGTTCTGACGAGCTCTTCCAACTAATCCCACCATCTCCTTTCCTACATAGGACAACACGTGCAGGCCTTAGATGTCACCCTCACACTGTGCAGAATATACGAGCAAGAACCAAGCGGTTCGGAGACTCTTTTCTTTGCCGCACCACCAAGACCTGGAATTCATTACCAGCACACGTGTTTCCTTCTTCCTACAGTCCCGGGGCCTTTAAGCGGGGCGTGAAAAAGCATCTGATGAGGCCGCCAAGCTGAGTGCCACCATTGTAGCACTTAGTGTCTGTAATGGTGACCCTCTTTCCTGAGACTTTGCCTTTAGCTTACCATCAGGCGAGGTGAGGTCAAGTTGGCGTGTCCTATATAAAAAAAAAAAAAAAAAAAAAAATATACATAAAACTCATACGACCTCAGAGAACTGCGTGCATTCAGAATTTGACCACGATCTCGAATGACAAATAGTTTCATAAACCAAAGTATAGTGCAGTATTCTGGTCACATAAAGTCTCGATCATGCGTTGAGATACCGTCTTGGATGTGTACTGAATTTTAACGGGCTAAACCCATTTTCAGATACCATCTTTAACTATTGGTATGGTAATTTAACTTTTAGGTACTCAATTTTAACCATCAGGAAGTTTTGTAATTTATTGATAATTCAAACCTTGATGTAGGCTTGATACCTTGCATTGTGATTAAAAACCTCTGCTCTGTTATATATCCTATTTATACGTTCTATCCTATTTATAGGATCCTGAGGATAGTAGAATTTTAATGTCACACAAACCGAACAAGTTTGGATTTATTCATACTAGTGTCTAATCTCTAAATATTATTGTAGTACTATTATTTATAGTGTACAATGTAACAATAAATATATTCATGGAGATAGCACACAACAAGCAAGCATAAATAACAAACTAAGTGCACAAGACGGCGAGTCTCCACAGCAGTGTGTCAACAATTGCACACCCTCTCCCTGCAGTGACGTCAGCAACTCCTGGACTTGACCCCTTCATTGATGTACAATTATTGATGCAAGCTGGAATATTCGACGTCGGCACACTCTGAAATTTACTGCCAATATCTTCGTACAGTGAATTTATACTTAATAATAAACTGAGCATTTGATAAGTATCGATAATAATGTGTTTGCCAAACAATCTTATCGTAAAATAACAAATAGCATAGAAGTCTATTTAGAAAATATGGTTTGATTTATGATCAGGCAATACACTTGACTTTTGTTACGTTGTATATCAAATGCTATATGAATGTTATTATTGTTTTTCTCGGTGTTAGTGCTAGTAGTGGTTCATCTCGGGGTCCGGGGTCTGATTGCCGACTTTTTCTCCCTTCTGGTAGTGAGACTACAGGCATGCGTGCCTGTAATGAACTCGCTGCCCACTCCACTGAGGAGGCTAGCATTTTGTGTCTACTATTTGTTACCGATTGAGTTTATCATTAGGAGTTAAAAGCGTGATCATTAAGCAGACTTATTAATAATAAGTTTACCCGGGTCGCCCAGGTCCCAATCCCTGGGGTTACCTATGTTTAACTGAAAAGAAATTGCCAAATTTTGACTTCGCAAAAAATGTTCCGCATAATTTCATTTGGTCATTTATTTCTACAACTTAGGTGGCAGACAAGCACACGGCCCACCTGATGGAAAGTGGTTACCGCATCCTATGAATGTGTGCAACACCAGAGGAGTCACATCCGTGCTACCGACCCTGTAACAACAGAGAATTCCTGTGCCGTCAGTGCAGATTAAAAAATATTACTAAAAAAAATATGTTTGTTTGGGTATTGTTAAATGTTTAAAATTCTTTAATGAATCAGTTATAAATTCCCCCTGTAAGGGAAATATTACGGGTACGAATCCCGCCTGACCTGATTATAAAAATCCTATTAATCGATTGGAATATTTGGCATAGTAAATGCTTTAAAATTTCATTCAATAGTAGTTTTGGGCGGAGTTATCAAAAATTAACGTCTAAAAAGGATTGTAAATTCATTCGCCAATGCCGATAGTTCGCACGAGTATCGGTAGATGGCTCCCACCGTCGCTGTAAGAGAGATATAGGAAGATTTGTATGGCTTCAGGCGGGGTTCGGTGGCTCAGTGCTCAGAGCATTTCCACTGTAAGGGAAAGATCGCGGGTTCGAATTCTGCTTGAACTGATTCAAAAATTAGTAATGGTTACAAATACATTAAAAATATACATACCTCATTTATTAACACGCGTAAGAAGGCAGCTTATTTAAAATAATTACTAAATTATCGATACACAACTTAAGTAATGGTTCTACTAAATTTCGAGGCGTGCTGCAAACCGTTAACTACAATGTACACTCGCACTAATCACTCGAGTGGAGCCATGTAACTGACAGCACTGAAACTCGAAGGGGCTTTGAGATAAGTACTTCTAATAAGCCTGAACAATTTGCTTGGGATTTTAATGAGAATCTCGGGTTTTATAAAAAAGGCTGAAAAATCTATTCTACAAATAAAGCAATGGATTGAGTTGATTACTCTTGATTAAGCTATAAAAATAAACAGCCTGTATGTATTCAATGTGTATTTTGATTAAATTTAAACTAGGTACTCGTGAATGTTTATTATTCAGTAGGTAGAAGCCGCAATTAATTAAAAATAAGAAACAATATTATCATACTCAAGTTTATTTCACGGTAAATTGTATCAGCTGCATGCGGTTGGGTACGAATTCGTACCTTTACGCAAAAGACCTAACACAGGTTGTTCAAATCATGTACCTAATGAATATTAATGTTCCCTCAAATTTTTAAACTACCAAAACGCCTGAAATTCTACTTATGAATAAAATAAACAACAAACAAATCACAGCATATTGTATTTCAAGTGTAAAGGTAACGAACGAAAACAAAATATTGACAGGTATTAAATACTTCTGTGCAACCACCAGAGTTGTATGTAAATAATAATGACGCTCAACAACGATAATGAATTATGTTAATTGACTGTATAACAACAATGTTTACAGCAATTAGCATTCTTATTTTCCAATATACTTATAGTAAAAATGAATATCATTGACGTTCGATAATTTATTTTAAATTCCTCTTACTTTAACTAGCTGTTACTCGCGGCTTCAACCGCATCAACTGTAACAAATTTCAAATAGATTCTTTCAGCCGTTAGAGCGTGAATTTATAACAAACATCAAAACATCTACATGGTTGTATGTAGGATTCGATGAACCTGGGTACCAAACTTATTATAAAGATAGTCGGGACTTTGTCAAAAGCGTAAACTGTTGTTGAAAAAGAAACAAACAGAAACATAGTTTTTTCGTTTTTCAACATCACTTAATTTTTATGTTCCTCTTTAGCTGAGTACTGTTTATATTTTAAGTATCATTTCAAACAACAAAATGCAAATGATGAAAGCTTCACCTATAAAAAGTGAAACGTACTAATACCGCACTCCAGGCAAGTCGTCTGAAAAGTTTGTCTTTGAAAAACTTTCTCAACACACCTGTCTACGTCAATAGAAGGCATTAAAAGAGCGCCGCACGACGGCTCTTTATTGTCTCCTCCCCCAGACAATATTGTAATAGCTACTGACAGTAAGGTGATGTAACATAGTTAGTGGTTTATACTGTAGGTTGCAATATTTAGTCTGTACGTAGGAGATATATTAAATGGTCATGTTAATTATGTTACTTGGTTTATGTTAATTTACGATTTTGAATAATTGATATTTATTTGCAATTCCAATTTTCGTTTCAAAACTTAATTCATCGACCTATGTGTTGTAGCAATAGAACGTTCGATTCTACGTCGGGGATCGCAGGTACGATTCCCGTTCAGTGCAGATATTAACATTTCCATGAATAGGTATGTTACTTGCATTGGTTTGGATGATTGATATCCAAAATATCTTAGCATTAAAAAAACTAAGTTTGTTCTGCAACTAATAGATTTCTAGACCCGGCCATCAATCAATCAATTAGCCTATTGCAGTCCACATAGGCTTCTCCCAATGTCCGCCTTTGATTCCAATCCTTCGTCTTCCGTATCCAGTTTACATAGCCTATATCCCAAATTAATTCTTAGCTAGGCTAGAATGTTTAGATATTATTAATTCAAGTTTACGTCACTGATATTTGATTCTTGCTATGAAAAGTAAGAACCATCACATATTTCACAAACACTTTTTGTTATCGTTCTGCAAGGTTAGATGGCACTCACTGTGTGATAAAATTGTTATTTGCCTAATAATACTCGTTATATCAGAAAACAACTTCAACATGCTTTTAAATTACACAACAAGGTTAATCGTAATCTATAATTCTTAATAAATAACAACTTTGATTCGCGTAAACGTACATATTTATTACATATTTTATTTGATATTTACTTCGTTCATACTAGAGTATAAAAAAATTTTTCGGGGTCAGGGGTCCAGGGGATTTCCTTTGCTGGTTGCAACCGAGACCCCAGTCCAAGACGTCGTGACGGAGCCCTGTGTGATTTTAGTCGACTAGATTAAATATTATAGTTTGGACGTCGTTATCTCTGTGGAACTGATGGTTGAACACCCACTGTTTCCTGATCTATGGGGCAAAATAAGGCATAACTTATTTTTTTTAATATTATTAATATTTTTTTTACAAATAGTAACAGCAATAAACTTAATAAATAGAATGGACATTTCATACAAAATAGTGTTTACACGTTAACACTATGTTTCCTGCTTCTGATCTGATAAGAAAATTCCCTATTTTTTGATATGATCTCCGAGTATATCTATGTTATGAAATTTGACTCTTAATATATTTGCAAAATATCAGCTCTATCTAAAAACCGATGCATGAACAATCTATCAAGTGCGTGTTAGACTCGCGTACTGAGAGTTGCGTACACTACTAGGTTAAGGGACACAAACTTAGGTACTGTTGCAGTTGGAAAACTGAAGTTACCAATATAATTAACTGAAGTGACAAACGGGCTATGTGCTGAAGAACGCACTACCGCAAAGGAGTGCAGAAATGGAGACCAGGAATCGGCCCACCATTTACTTGATTTGTCCCGATTTCGTTCTCCAGTCAGATGAGCTGATGACTTGGAAGCATGTTCTTCCGTGAAAATATTGCTTTTTTATACCACTTAAGTAGCAGATCAGCAGACGACTCACCTGATGAGAAGTGGTTACAGTGGCCTATGGCCGTGTGTAACACCAGGGGCATCACACTCGTGCTGCTGACCTTGAAGAGCCCTTCTAACTGCTTGTAACAGCGCCGTAATATCGGAAAATCAAAACAATGCAACATGATAAATATCCCGATAGTTCTAATAGTAATGTGAGTGACCATAATAGTTTAAATACCTATAACATATCTATAGTTTATAATGCAAAAATACTGTGATGTCTAAAATAATTTTGTCCTTTTTTGTAATGTTTGTAGCTAATGATGATGATGTAACTTTGACAAAACCGTTGTAAACATAATTAATTTATATCGGTTATGTAAAATATTCACAATATTTATCTTGTGTTTCGTATTGTTTACAAATATAGAAACAAAGCGGGTGGTATCTTTTAGTAGTAACTTTTTTTTAAAAGCATCCACTTTACTTTCCTAATAAATCTGTATTATTATAATAACTCTATTTGTCTATCTTTCTAATGAAAGTTGGGAAAGGACAAAATCTATGTTCGGTCGCGTTAACGGACAACCGCGTGTGTGGAGCCGCGGGAAACAGCTAATATATTAATGTACATCACGTATTCGATGTATATGTCGTTGACACACTGCCATAACAGTAATGAAAAACTAACTGTGATACAGCGCTACATTGCAATACCCATATAAAAATTCTTTGATCGAGCATTTGGTCTCATTTTTGGTAACAGGACTTCACTACATGGAATAACTTACAAATGACACAGTTGGTACGTATTTGTCTTGTTTTGAGCATAAGCATGGCTTGTAAAATTTAAAATAAACGAAATAGTGAGTGCTATTGGTATTTGTTTCTACTAAGTACAAAAAAACACATGTGGGGCAGTTAGGTACATACATAGAGTATAGAATTGATAACTTTAAAAGTGATCAATGCGCCTGAGGAAGTTTTTACTTTTAAATGAACTGGGGGGATGTCATATGTGATGTTTGTGATTGAAGGTGACGCGAGTTCCATGATTTTTGTAAACCCAAAAGTTCGTCCAACAGCAGCCCGACTGGGGACGTACAGTCGACTACGAAGATACAGTCGCATTTTTTTCTTTAAAAGTTGTATGTAAAGGTGTTTGTTGACTATACTGTGTGACTCCGTCCTATATATAAAATCCCACGGCCTTAATAACCTCGTGCTGTGTCACCAGAGAGAGGTTTTTTGCTGTTAGTAGGAAGACCGAAGGCAAAAAATTATGAATATTTATCTACAAGCTGTATCATGGTACGGCTTCAGAATCTGCTATAAATATTATAAAATCTGTATATATTAAATCACTCGTTATCATATACTCTCCAGTAATATATATCTGTTCACAAACATCCTGAAGACAGCATACGTGGCGTGGTGGCGATAGTGAACACGGCCGCCATGCAGGAGGCGCAGGCTCGATCCCCACTCAGTGCAAATATTTGTAGCCATGAATATAGGTATTTGCATTGGTCTGGTCGTGTCTCAGAGAGTACGTTATGTCGTCGGCCCCGGTTGCCATATCTATGATAGTCGTTACGAGTAGTTGAAACCATAAAAAAAGTCCAACGACTGGTCTAGCTGCAATGCTTTGATATCACCTTTGGGCTGTAGAGGTCAGTCGTTTCATGGAAAAAATCGAAGTTTGGCCAAATCCGTAGTTAGACTGCTAAAGCTGAGCCCAGACTCCGAGGTGAAAGTTTCGGATGCGACTGAGATTAATGCTAAGAGAAAGAAGAATCTATCATGTTAAATGTATAATATTATAGGTGATAAATGCCATCATTTAAATTAAACGATAAAAATATTAGCACTACATACGAATACGTTACAGAACACAAAATTACCAGCTGGAAGCAAAAATCTATTCTTGGAAAATACCCTAATCAATTAAATCAGGAACATTGATAGACAAGGAGGTATCAACCGAATGGTTATATACAGGAAATATATATAAAGAAACAGAAGGGTCACAATGCAAGATCCAATAATAAAAACTAAAAACTACAAGAGATATATAATTAAAGATCCAACAGTAGTATCAGATAGATGAAGTCTGTGTTATACCAATTCACAGACATTACTACACTACAGGGATATTATGGGGGGTGTCCATTTCTCGCTAATAAACAGTACACTGATCGACATAATAATGTAGCCAAACAAATACCTTCACTATTAGCTCAAAAATATAACTTAATATATAAAATAGAACCGTATTACAAATATAAACCAAAGGATGTCTTGAATAACGAAACCAGAAAAGTCTACCGGGTCCGAGCTATTATAACAGATAAAACAATTACAAATAATAGACCAGGTATAACACTAACTATATGCCGAAAACATCACATTAATTTATATACAATTAATAGATATCTCGATTCCTAACTCTGAAAACATAAAAAAAATATATAATACTACTAAAACTTGCAGAGGAAATACAACAAATGTGGCATTATCACACAGTTAAAATCATACCTATCATTCTCTCATCTACAGGTTTCATTCCAAAATAATTTCAAAAACAATATTATCTTCTGCTCTGACGGCACAGAAACTCTATTCTTACAGAGGGGGCATCACGAATGTGACTCCCACGATTTTGCACACGCCTATAGGCCACGGTAACCGTTTTCCATAAGGTGAACCGTGTGCTTGTCTGCCACCAAAGTTGTATATGAAGAAATACTCAAGACGTTTATATTTTTTGTTCTTGGATATCGGAGTCCATTTATTCCTTCTCCTCATTTTGAACTGGTTTATACTGTTTTTATAGCAACAACTGCCGTCTGAACTACCAATTACGAGAGGAAAGACTTGTGAGTCAATCTGCATGTTTACCAGCTCGTGAGTGAGGTTGGCTTGATCCGAAGGTCTTGGTGGGTCACACCTAAATTATTTATGCCTAACCAATATATTTGCATTGTGGTGACTGGTGCAGCCGCCTGTCACTCTGGCAGAAGCAGGCAGCGGCGGCTGGTGCGCCTCCCCGTTTTCCGGGGACGAGTTGGGGACTCTGTAGTCCCCATACACCCAAGGAGAGGGCCAGATAGTGAGAGATGGTTCTGGGTCGGCCGGGGTGCGAGAGATATGCTTGTCAACCTCACCTTCGGCAACCAAAACGACCCACAGGCGGCGTGCGTTTTAGTCGGTTCGAGTCTGACATAACCTCTTCCTCCGGCTCCGGTGGGGAGATATCCGTGGGGATTTTACGCACGTAAAAAAAATAGACATATATTTACATTTTACGATCTATTTACAAACAGTTGGGTAGAGTGTAATAGCATAGCATAATTTGTTATTCCCATTTTATTGTGATAGAATACAATAATAATATGATATCATAAGCAAGCATCACAAAAGATCGTCTACCTCAACATTATTGAAACTGTAACTCGTATGGGTAAGTACTTCACTGGACAGCGATAGAACGTTGCATTTTCATATAAAATAATGACGTATGTTTGTATTACGTTACGAAACTAATATAATAGAATGTATTAGATCGTCTATGTATTTGCTTTTATCCTACAGCAAATGCGATATTTTTCTTTTGATAGTCAATTTCACTATCGATAGTTAAAATTCAATTGAATGCGATAGATTCTAGTGGAGTTCTTGGCATACAATTTAAATGACAAACATATTTTATTTGGTCCATTCAAATTATATCTACATATTTGGTGTATGTAGGTCAGTGCTTCCCTTAATCCAATTTTAGAATGCAGGATAATGACCAAGGATAGGGGAACATAGAGAATATCCGAAGCCCCTGGGAAGGTAAATTCTCGGCACACCCGGTGTTTTCATTTGGTTCAATTCCAAAGTGAAGTAATACCCGCTGAGGGATTCCGGCAACAACAATTTCATCATATTAATACAATTAAAAAATGTTATGATCACACACACATACAATAAGCTCAATCTGTTTAAATATGTTAGTTTGTACTAATTAAAATGCTACAACAATCAAAACAAAATTGAATACGTGCATAGTGTTGTTAAAATAAAAAAGTAGTTGAACCTTGGCAAAGCTAAAAGAACATAATCGTCTCGGAATGTTGCTAAATCTTTCAAGACGTGCTATAGGAAATGTTCTCTTTATCTTACACCATCCTACTTCCGAAGGCGCACCTTCCGCTCCCCATTCCACCCCACGCCGCACTACACACCGGAACTGACGGGGATTTATTTAGAATAAAACATGCTCCATTTTTATAGCCCATTAAAATATTCGCCCGATATAACAAAGAAGTTCATTTTCTTATACTACTAAGACAGCAAACAAGGAAGAATTGACGTGGCTAATGAACTCTTGTAACACCTAAGGCCTATTCAAAGCTAAATGGTATTCACTACCGCTGTTGGTAGAGATACATAGCGCGTGTGTTTTGCTCAAATATTCAGTATGAAGTTCCAGGGTGC
This sequence comes from Eilema griseolum, assembly GCA_963662185.1. Classification (NCBI taxonomy): domain Eukaryota; kingdom Metazoa; phylum Arthropoda; class Insecta; order Lepidoptera; family Erebidae; genus Eilema; species Eilema griseolum. The sequence goes on along the minus strand of OY759230.1, from coordinate 19,445,654 downwards.
GGGTTGGGTAACCTCCACGTTGGCTTACCTGTTTCTTTTCCCTCTGGACCGCGGTCCTGGGGAACGGAAGCGGGGAGGCTGGTGCACCCTGGACTACGGTTAGTAGACTCTGACTCCAAGGAGAAGGAGCTCTGCTAGCCGTCGACAAATAACCCAACAAGCCCTTTTTAGGGCTAGCGGGCCCAGGCCTTTAAAGTCTGGGTCCTGTCGCTCCCAGTACCCCTCTGCTTTCTGAGGGGACATGGGGGCGACCAAAGGATCCTTGGGATCTCGGGACGGGCGGGCCTACTGCTCGCGCAGGGGCTGGCAGGCATTCGTGCCACCGTCGGTGTTGGGAGAGTTGGCTGCTCTCCCGCGTCGCGTAACCTCCAAGATATCGACAACGACCTGAGTGCTAGCCACACTTGGGAAGCCGGTATCCTGAAGGCCGCGGGGCTTGCCTTAATTGGCCGGCCCGCGACAAGGAAAAGTCTTAAAAACCCGACAGCGAAGTCGATTAAAACCTGTGGACACCTGGGGAAATCCACAGTATTTACCCCGCTTCCTGGAATGAGCGTCACCCAGGGAGTGTAGTTTATATCGCGTCATACTCGTGGGATTTAAATGGAGAATATATCAACCTATAAACCCAAACCAAGCAGAACAGTCTGCGCGGAGGTCGCGCAGCACCACGACGCGGAGGTCGCGTCCCAAGCCGCGCTGTCGGAGGAATTCGACACTGCCACGGAGAAAAGTAGGGCGAACAGCCCGGTGGGCTTACAGACCCGCAAATCTGTACGGCGGAAGAGGAGATATAGGAAGAAAGCTCTCCCTCCTTCACCTCCACCACCGAAGACGGAGTCGGACTTGGAGCTTACCCTGACCGACTCGTCTTCAACCAGCAGCAGTCACGACGGTGACGAAACGCTGCATCCACCACCGCCGAAGCAGCTAGCGGTCAGCTGCACGCAGCTGCAGCGGGGCGACAGCCTCAGGGCTCCGGAAGATGTCGAAACGCCGCCGAGTCCCTCCACCTCGGCGGCGTCCTTACCCTTACCTCGCACCGACATAACCATGTCGAAGAAGGTAATAGAAGCTCTGGAAGGTTGGGCCGGGGCCCGCACCGACTCTCCGACACCGGAGGAGCACCGAGTCACGCAGGCGACGATGCGGCTTGTCGAGCTCTTCGACCTGATGAGGGCGGAGTTAGCTGAGTTGCGGCTCGACAGGGCTCATTTAGGCAGGAGGCACATGGAGCTCCTGGAAAATAATGAGCGAATGGCGGCCGACTATAGAAAGGAGATGGGGAGGATGGCGGCCGAACTAGCGAGCCTCCAAGCGGTCGTCGCTGGGCTGCCGGCGGAGCGCGTGACGCGGTCGGCGCGGCGGCGACTGGTGGCGCACCCGATGCCGCCGGTGCGGCCGTTACTGCCCATGCGGTCGAGGTCGCCGCTGCGGCCGGAGCCGCTGGCGCAGCCGACTCCGACGCGGCCACTGTTACCCGTGCGGTCGAGGTCGCCGCTGCGGCCGGGGCTGCTGCGGCCGGAGCCGCTGCGACCGGGGTCGCTGCGGCCGGAGCCGCTGGCGCAGCTGGAGTCGCCGAAGTCGCCGGCCCGACCAGCTCAGCCGGAGTCACCGGTGCTGCAGGCTCGGCCTGCGGACCCACTGGCGGCATGCATGGCGGCAATGACCGCCATGGAAAAGCGGCAGGAGGCGGCGCTGGCTGAGCAGCGGAGGTGGCAGGTGACGCAGGAGGAGCGCACCCGGAGGTTCATGGAGGCGGTCATGGACTCCAGCCGCCGCCCGCCCTTGGCGCCGCCGACGGGGTACGCCGGAGCGGTGAGAGGGCCCACCAGTCCGGCGGGGGCGGGGGCCCTGCAGGAGCCGGCCCGCAGCCCGTCCGCTGCGCCTGCCGCTCCTGCCACTCCGGTCACTCGAGCCGCTGTCGCTCTCGACGTGGGAGCTGGGAGCTCCCGGGGTGCCCGGGCCAAAGGCAAGGGGAAGAAGTCCCCGGCCCCAGCCTCAGCCCCAGCGCCGGCCCGGACCCCGGTGGGGTTTGCCTCCTCAAGTTCCCCGCCGGAGGGAGGCTGGGAGGTGGCCGGAGCCTGCAAGAAGCGGCGCAAGGCCAAGAGGAAGGCAGCCAAAAATGCCAAGAAGGCTGAGGCTGCTGCGAGGGGAGCGCCGGGGAGACTGCGCGTCCCCCGCTCAACCGCCGTCGTCCTTACGATGACGGCGGAGGCGGCGGAGAGGGGCGTGCAGTACGCCCAGATTGTCACGCAGGCGGTAGCCTGCGTTGACATGAGGGCCCTCGATATGCCGGGTCCCATCCGGGTGAAACCTACTCGGACGGGTGCTCGGCTACTCGAGATCCCAAGCGCTGCAAGCGGTCCCCAGGCCGATGCCCTAGCGGCTAAGCTCAGGGAGACGCTTGACGCAGCCGACGTCCGGGTGTCCAGGCCCAACAAGTGCGCAGAACTGCGCATTTCGGACCTGGACGACTCCATCACGGCGGAGCAAATCCGCCTCACCGTGGCGGAGGCCGGGGGCTGCCCCCTAGATGCGGTGAAGGTCGGAGCAATCCGCTTCGGCCGCCGCGGACTGGAGGCGGCAGTTGTCGGCTGCCCCATCGCAGCAGCCAAAAAGGCTGCCGACCGAGGGTTCCTCGCCGTCGGAGGCGTGGTGCGGGTGCAGGTCCGGCTCCTGCAGGCTCGACCGACCAGGTGTTTTAGGTGCCTGTCGGTCGGCCACGTGGGGGTGCAGTGCACGGCGGCGGTGACGGTCGGGGACCGCTGCTTCCGCTGTGGCCAACCCGGCCATACGGCTGGTGGTTGCGAAGCTCCGCTGCACTGTTTCAGGTGTGCAGCGGGGGGCAAACCGGCCGACCACAGGGTTGGCAGCAAGGCCTGCACCGAGGGGGGGAGCCGAAGCCGCAAGGCGGGAGCTCCACCCAAAGTTCGAGGCGGGATGCGGAGATGGTTCCATAATGGATCCCCAGCTCCGTATCCTGCAGGCGAACGTGGGCCACGGTGCCGATGCTCAGGGTCTTCTGCTCCAGAGCATGGCACAGTGGTCCGTACACGTCGCCGCTGTCGCCGATCCGTACACTCACCGGCCCCTTGGGCCTGCCTGGGTGGTCGACCTGGACGGGTCGGCGGCACTGGTGTACAACGCCGCTATGGATGCCCCCCCCCCTGTTGTCGTGGCAAGGGAGCATGGCATCATAGCGGCGCGTGTGGGGGAGATTGCGGTCGTGGCCGTCTATCTCACGCCGAGCCTACACCGACGCATAGGGGAGTACCGGCGGTCGCAGAAGCGACTGACCGACGTCGTCAACGCCTGCCACCCTCATCCGGTTCTTGTGCTCGGGGACTTCAACGCCTGGTCAGTGACCTGGAGGTCCCGGCACACGAACCCACGAGGTAGGGCTCTGGAGAGCTGGGCCGCTAATCATGGTCTAGTTCTCCAGAATCGCGGGGCCGAAGCCACGTTCGTGGCCGCGGAGCGCAGTTCGATTATCGACCTATCGTTCGCAGGCGCTTCGCTGTCGCACCGTGCGCGGGACTGGCGTGTTGTTGTGGGGGTGGAGACACTGGCGGATCACCGATACGTTCGGTTTGATGTCTCCCCCCACGCGGGTGATGCGCCGGTCATACCGGCCCCACGCGAGCCACGCTGGGTGCTTGGGAGACTGAATCGGGAGGTCCTCCTGGAGGCCGCCATCGTACAGGCCTGGGCCATTGCGCCGGACAGGCCTGTCGATATCGACGATGAGGCGGTTTGGTTCCGGGAGGCCATGACTCGTGTCTGCGATGCGGGTATGCCTAGGGCACCACCCTATAGTCCGAGGCGTCGGGTCTACTGGTGGTCTGCGGAGATCGCGAGGCTACGGCAAGCCTGCGTGGTCGCGCACCGCCGGTGGACCAGACTCCGTAGGAGGCGTAGCCGAACCGCAGATACGGAGCCCCGAGTGACGGAGCTTCATGTGGGATACAGGGAGGCCAGAGATGCCCTCCGAGCGGAGATTAAGCGGGCGAAAGCCGCGGCTTATAAGGAGCTCATGGAGACGCTGGAGCGGGACCCATGGGGGCGGCCTTACCTTGTGGTAAGAGGAAAGCTGCGCCCCCGGGCCCCGCCGTTGACCCGGGTTCTCCAGCCAGCTCTGCTCGGTGGAGTGGTCGAGTCCCTATTCCCGGCGCGAGCGGAACACGTTCCGCCGCAGATGACTCCGCCACCTCGGTCGCCTGTGGCGCCCAGTGTGGTAGTTGACGACGAAGTCCCCGAGGTCACTTGGGTAGAACTGGAGCTGGCGGTGCGAAGGCTTAGAGACAAGAAGAGCACCGCCCCGGGACCCGACGGCATTCCAGGCCGCGCGTGGGTCCTAGCTCTGGGAGAAGACGGTCTCGAACCCCGACTGAGAGGGTTCCTCAGCGCATGCTTGGAGCGGGGCCAGTTTCCGAAGATGTGGAAGACGGGGAAACTGGTCCTCATCCGAAAGGAGGGTCGCCCGGCGGACGAACCGTCCGGCTACCGGCCCATTGTGTTGCTCGACGAGGTGGGCAAGCTCTTTGAAAGAGTTATTGCGAAGCGCCTCGTCGAGCACCTCTCTGGTAGGGGGCCGGACCTGGCGGATGCACAATATGGCTTCCGCCGGTGGCGGTCCACCGTGGATGCCATCATGCGCGTGAGGACTTTGGCGGAGGTGGCAGTTGTCCGGGGTGAGGTGACGTTGGTGGTGTCCTTGGACATCTCCAATGCGTTCAACACCTTGCCCTGGAGTTGCATCAGGGAGGCACTCGTGTACCACGGTGTGCCTCTCTACCTCCGCCGCATAGTCGGGGCGTACCTGACGGAGAGAGCCGTCATCTACCCAAGTGCGACCGGCGTCGGTCGGCGTGAGATGTCGTGCGGTGTTCCACAGGGATCGGTTCTTGGGCCGCTACTGTGGAACATTGGATACGACTGGGTGCTTCGCGGTGAGCTTGCGGACGGCGCCGCCGTCACGTGCTATGCGGACGACACGCTAGTGACGGCGAGCGGGGCTACATACCGCGAAGCGAACCTGAGGGCCACGACCGCGGTTGCTCAAGTCGTGGAACGGATCCGGCGGCTGGGCCTTGAGGTGGCTTTGCATAAATCCGAGGCCATGTTCTTTCATGGACCTCGGCGCACGCCACCACCTGGTTCCAGTCTCACAGTGGGAGGCACTCTCATCGGCATCAAGCCCTAGATGAAATATCTGGGGCTCGTGCTCGACGGCCAGTGGGACTTCGGGAAGCACTTCCGAAGTCTGAGCCCCAAATTGGTGGGCACAGCCAACGCTCTGGCGCGGCTACTGCCCAACCTGAGGGGCCCGGAGGACTCCTGCAGGAGACTCTACGCGGGTGTCGTGCGGTCCATGGCCCTGTACGGGTGTCCCGTGTGGGCGGACACCCTGAGTGATCCAAGTGAAGAAATTCGGGCCGTGAGATCCCGGCTCCACAGGGAAATGGTGGCGGAATGGGAGCTACGACTTGGGCGACCAGGCGCAGGGCACGCCGTAGTAACGGCGGTAAGACCCATCATGGGGGAGTGGCTAGAGAGGCCACACGGCAGCCTCTCGTACCGTCTGACGCAGATGATCACCGAGCACGGATGCTTCGGAAAATATCTGTGTCGGATGCAGAAAGAGCCAACGTCCGAGTGCCATCACTGCGACGCGAGCGAGGACTCAGGTCCGCATACGCTCACCGAGTGTCCGGCGTGGGAGACGCCGAGACGGGAGCTTGTGGCGGCCCTGGGAGTGAGGGTTCTCACGCTCTCCACCTTGCTCGCGGCGATGGTTCGCTGCGCGGATGCGTGGGCGGCCGGCGCCTCCTTCTGCGAGCAAGTAATGCTCGTGAAGGAGGAGGCGGGGCGGGAGCGGCAGCGGGAGCGACGAAGGATCGCAAGACAAGCTGCCCGCGTACGAAGGCAACTCGGGCGTCGGAGGTCGATGAACGACCTCCGCCCCCCATGAGCGCCGGCCTAGGGGTGACAGGTGGAGCCGCCTGTCACCCTGGCAGAAGCAGGCCGCGGCGGTGGCGTGCGTGGCGCGCCTCCCCGTTTCCGGGGACGAGTTGGGGACTCTGTAGTCCCCACACCCGAGAAGAGGGCCAGATCGTGAGAGATGGCCCTGGGGCGGCCGGGGTGCGAGGGATATGCCGCAGGCGGCGTGCGTTTTAGTCGGTTCGAGTCCCACATAACCTCCTCCACCGGCTCCGGTGGGGAGGTATCCGTGGGGATTTTGCGCACGTAAAAAAAAAAAAAAGTATTAAGTTCCAGTATTTTTTAAAGTTTAAGCGGAATAGTGGGTACTGCAGTAGTATTAACGAATTAATTAATTAATTTACTCAGAAAATGGTCCATTCTCTTAATATATACTTAATTAATCTGTTAATTTAAATTAATGTTAGTAATTATAATGCAATTACAGTTTTTATAAATTTAAGCTAGGACGCCCACTGTGCCGCAGGTTTATGTAGCCGCAGCCAATGTCCCCACATAGTACCTATTCGGTTGTCTCTAATGATAGTCTGTGATACTGTCGTAGTCGCGAATACTGCGCTACCAGAGAGAAAAAGTGAAAAATGGGTAATTGTTTAAAAAAAGTAGTCCACAGGGCCCTGTGCACTTCTACTCCGCTCCCCTCTCGGTAGCAGTAATCACTATTAAAAACTTAATGAAAAATTTGTTTCCAAAAACTTAATCCAATAAGTTTACAGAAAATAAAACAAGTCAACTTCCATTCACGATATTGATATCGCCGCCATTGTATATGACAGCGAAAATTGATAGCATCAATAGATAGATGTGCAGTGAAAATTGTATTGGCGGCATTAGCTAGAAGTGTACATTGTTTTGTCGCCCGCACATATGGGCGGGGATTATCATCAATCACCAACTGCAAATTGCACATGGCCTTCCAGAATGCACCCTACGCCATTTGTGAGCCACCGGTCAGGATTAGGTGGCATTAGTTGAATCGAATTCTGTGCTAAGCGTTCTGCAGAGCAATGCGTTACAGTATGTGGGGCTATATTCCGTAACTGCACTCAAATGGCCTACACTTTGTCGCTCTGAAGGAATAAATTATTGATTTGTCATGATAACGGCTTAAGTCAGGAGTTTAAGTAAATTTTAATTAAACTTTGCCGATTTTCGTTTCCTGCTGAATTGCCGAATCGCTCGTGGCAAAGTTTGTTGCTAAGAGATAGATGTTACTTATTTTTATCGGTTCCTTGAACGTGACCACCAGCGTCCCTCGCTAAGAAAACGTTCGTTCAGGATCATTGACTACGTAAAAGAAACGTAAGCACTGCCATTTCAATATGTCGACGTCCCACATTGATTTTACAAGAAGTCATGTTGTATTTACTACCTAGGATTTCAAATAGAAGTTATGTATTCGCAGGCTTAGAGAAAATTTACTGCACTGTTTATAGATCTTACAAAAGTTAATATTTTGTATTTGAATTATATCAACCACCCATTAGCAAAGAAGATATAATAACATAATTATTGTTAATAACCAGCAGTGCAAACATCGTATGTTACACACAATAAGACGGCTCTGTGGCGTAGTGGTAGATCATTCAACTGCTACGCATAGGGCGCGGGTTCGATTCTCGCTCAGTGTAATTTGTATGCATGAATATGTCTATTTGCATTGGTCTGGGTATTTTATATATATGATATGTATGTATTTACAAAAAAAGTATCTAAGTATGTTTATTCGCATTCTAGATTCCATAACACAAGCTAGTTAAGTTATGCTTAGCATGGGTCTACATAGCGTTGTGTAGAATGTTGTAGAACATTTATTTATAATATACAAAACAACCGAAAATGTTGTTCGCTTCAAGACTCCTAGTTTAAATTAAGTAAAGCGTTCCATACAATTTAGGCACAGTCACAGTTCATTCGAGTCTTCTTTAATTACACTTCCTTATGCAAGTAGCTCGCTTAGATCCGGAGTTCCAAAACTATTTGTGGCACTAAATCCAGTTGGCTGTACAGCACTATCTAGCAGCGCAACATGCATACCCATGTAAATTTAAAACGGAGCCCGCCTCGTTAATTTGGCTCTTGTCACGGGGCACATCCCTTTCTTAGTAACTCTGTACCCGCTGCGTCGCTGTGCTTTCACCAGCTAACGGCTCCTTGGCTCCTCGAAATTGCCTCGGTTTATCTTCGTACTATCGACTCTGAACACATTCTGAATAAATGTTTCACAAATTCTCTGTTATACTTTCGTGCCCCTTTTATTTATCTACAAGCGAGATTTGTGTTTGAGACATTGATTAAATATATTACGAATTCGCTGATGGTTGAATGTGTCTACTACTAATACTTATTACTATTTTTAATGCCCGCGACTCCACCCGTGTGGATGTCGCATATCGCGCTTTTGGGCTACTTCGCCGGTTCTACTAAAGCATACGGCACTTGACAAGTCTGGCAAAAACCATTTTAATAAAAAACACATCAAAATCTGTTAATAGTTTTTGCGTTAATCGCGAGCAAACAAACAGAAGAATGTATAAAATTGTATTCAGAATCGTTAACATAGCTCAGGTTTTATAATTAAACATCTGGATTTTACAATTTAATAGAACTAGCTGTGCTCGCGATATCATCCGCGATAATTTAGACCCGGGTTCTATTGCGCGGAATCCTAAAATTATTTTTAAAATGAAAGTAGCTAAAGATACGTATTGTAACATCAGATATCTATGGTAAACATCCCGTAAAAACCGGCTCAGCTATTATGGAGATCACCCGAAACAAATAGACGTAAAGATAGACAAACACTTCTATTTTATTTATTTACACAGCCTAGTGGTGGGTAATGGACTGCTGAGACGAGGTCTCGGGTTCGATCCCAGGTTTACCATGGCGCACACTAATGATTTTTCCATGCTTTTCGAAGTTATGTGTGTATTTATCGCAGGTTGATAAGTGCCCGGTTAATGGCAAAGAATCAAAGAATCAATTTCATTTATTCAGTTTAGGCACATAAAGAGCACATATGAACGTCAAAATTTTACAATTATGTATGTCAAGAAATAATATAAAAATATTAAATAATGTAAAAATAAACCATTGGAAAATGATTCTTTCGCTGATTCGGTAGATTAGTTCTACTGAGAAGATACCAGCAAGAAACACAGCGAACTACATTAGAACTAGATTATTTTTCTTTTTTAAATTTGTTTTGGTTTACAATTTATTTTGTGCGAGCAAGAGACTTATGTTGACCACGCATTAACATCATTAAGGTACTCATCCACTTTATAGTAACCTTTACTCATTAAAGTTTTGTTCACTTCTATTGTAAATTTATTTATTGGCATATTAATCAAGTCCTGAGGAATTTTATTAAATATTTTTATGCAACTGCCTACCAATGAATCACCAACCTTGTGAAGCCTAAGTTTAGGTACAACTAGTTTATTTTTATTTCTCGTATTAAAATTGTGTACATCAGATAGTTTTTCGAAAATATTTTGGTTTTTTCGTACATATAAGATATTTTCATAAAGGTATTGAGAAGCAACTGTTAAAATATTAATTTCTTTGAAAAGTTCTTTCAGCGAGTCACGGGGTCTGAGGGTATAGATCGCTCGTATCGCTTGTTTCTGTAGTACAAATATAGTTTCAATATCGGCAGCTGAGCCCCACAGCAGCAGACCGTATGACATAACACTATGAAAGTAGCTAAAATAAACTAGTCGTGCAGTTTCCTCATCAGTCAGTGACCTTATCTTTCTAACCGCATAGGCAGCTGAGCTAAGTCTTCCTGCCAAGGCTGTGATATGAGAACCCCATTGCAGTTTACTTTCTAGAGTTATTCCAAGAAAAACTGTGGTATTGACTATTTGGACAGATTCGTTATTCATTTTAATATTAATATCTGCCTGTCTTACATTTGTCATAGTAAACTTTACACATTTAGTTTTCTTCGCACTGAGCAGCAAGTTGTTACTGGAAAACCAATGTAATACATCAGAAAGGGTATTATTCACTTCGTCAAGTACTACTTCATGTCTATCAGTCTTAAAAATTAATGATGTGTCATCAGCAAATAATACAATTTCACAAAGATTTGTCGCGAAGTAAGGAAGATCATTAACATATATCAAGAATAGAAGGGGTCCTAATATCGAGCCCTGGGGTACTCCCATAACTAATGGGGCACCAGAAGAGTCAGTCAGAATAGGCTCGGCACCTATTACATTGGAACCTAAACATAAATTGGCAAAATGTGGGTGCTAGCACCTCTGCCTACCCCTTCTGGGACATAGGCGTGAGTTTATGTTATGTTATGTTATGTTATGTTATGTTATGTTATGTTATGTTATGTTATGTTATGTTATGTTATGTTATGTTATGTTATGTTATGTTATGTTATGTTATGTTATGTTATGTTATGTTATGTTATGTTATGTTATGTTATGTTATGTTATGTTATGTTATGTTATGTTATGTTATGTTATGTTATGTTATGTTATGTTATGTTATGTTATGTTATGTTATGTTATGTTATGTTATGTTATGTTATGTTATGTTATGTTATGTTATGTTATGTTATGTTATGTTATGTTATGTTATGTTATGTTATGTTATGTTATGTTATGTTATGTTATGTTATGTTATGTTATGTTATGTTATGTTATGTTATGTTATGTTATGTTATGTTATGTTATGTTATGTTATGTTATGTTATGTTATGTTATGTTATGTTATGTTATGTTATGTTATGTTATGTTATGTTATGTTATGTTATGTTATGTTATGTTATGTTATGTTATGTTATGTTATGTTATGTTATGTTATGTTATGTTATGTTATGTTATGTTATGTTATGTTATGTTATGTTATGTTATGTTATGTTATGTTATGTTATGTTATGTTATGTTATGTTATGTTATGTTATGTTATGTTATGTTATGTTATGTTATGTTATGTTATGTTATGTTATGTTATGTTATGTTATGTTATGTTATGTTATGTTATGTTATGTTATGTTATGTTATGTTATGTTATGTTATGTTATGTTATGTTATGTTATGTTATGTTATGTTATGTTATGTTATGTTATGTTATGTTATGTTATGTTATGTTATGTTATGTTATGTTATGTTATGTTATGTTATGTTATGTTATGTTATGTTATGTTATACAGATTAGAAGATAGATGTACCTATGTAAGGATTGGGCACTATGGCGCACGTCGGGAGAGACCTAAGTCCAGCAGTTGAATTTAATAAGCTAAATCGATTGATTGATAGATGTAAGTATGACAGCCTTTATAAAATTTTTGTTGTCATAAGTATCTTGCGATATTGATAAATACCGGAGTCAAAGCACACACATGATTAATTGTTCGTCATTGTTATCGTTATCTTATCGGTTTCGTAAAAGAACGATTACTAGTGAAGGGCAAACTGTTCAAAATTCTCCTGACGATAATAGGCCTAGTTACATAGTGAAGTGAAACGGGTTCGTGACTTACGCCCCTAGTGGTCGAGGCCCCCGGGTATGTCTAATTTGATTCGAAGCATGTTTTAACCTATGTATTATATGGTAACAAACTTTCACAGTGAATTTATTATATATATATACCCACGTCACCTCCCGTGTAGATGTCGGTTATCGCGACCACACATAACCTATGTCTTTTTCCAAGGTGTAATTTACCCTTGTACCATTTTTTTTCAAAATCGGTTCAGTGGTTTGGGCGTGAAAGTGTAACATACAGACAGAGTTATTTTCTCATTCATAATATTAGTACGAATGATAGGGAATGAATGAATATGAATAAAAAAGTAACATGATAAAGAATACAATCAGATAATTCAATGACGTCTTCACACACGTACCTACCTATGACCCACGTTATACCATATTTTACAGATATTTTTGTATCACTAACAGATAAGCACACTGTCCACGTGCTATGAAGCTGTTACCACAGCTGTGTGTAACACCGCTGCCGATCTTCCAGCTAAATGCATATTTAGTTACATAACCTACAGGAGCTATCAATATAATATCAATAAAATATAATAACAAACATTTAGTACAATTTCAATGAATTTATCGAAATGATAGTGAAAACACGAAGTGTGACGTTCTTCACTGATTCAGTTAGTCTGACGACTGAATAATATACGTATGAGACTTGTAAATTTGTAACTCAATCTAAACCTGATATGGGAATATTGAATGGTTATTTATCCTTCATTAAAAGTGCAAATTGATATTAAATCAATGCGCACGAAATTAATTTATAAATAAATATAATACATATTCTACAACATTTTACACAACGCTATCTAGACCCATGGTAAGCATAGCTTAACTAGCTTGCCAATGAAATATCCCGAACAATGCAAATATACATATTTGTGCATACAAATATTTGCACTGAGCAGTAATCGAACCCGTGCCTCCTGCGTAGTAGTCGAACGTTTTACCGATACGCTACAGTATCAGATAGATAGATAGAATTTAATTTGTATATTCATGTGAAAATTCATACTCACATATTTCAGAGATTACAAATATCTAAAATACAGATAGAATGAGAAAACAAATGATAATACAATAAAAAAACTGAATAAATGTGGTTTTTGAGTTAGATACCTGCTAAGGTATCTAACTCAAAAACCACATTTATTCAGTTTTTTACGTCGATATGATCGTCGTTTTAAAGTCTATATAACTTATTAAGTTTCCATACCATGTCTAAACCCTATCATGCGTTGCGTTTAGTATTGATGCTGCATATAGTCTGTTCGTCATTGGATGAACATACAGCAAAGCCGCAACAGTTCCCTAGCATTGATGATGTGCTACGTATAGCTTGTCAGCATATTGACTATTCGATATAACTATAGAAGCAGTCAGCAGTCAGAGCTTTGAGTATTAGGTAATTGAAATATTTACTACATACTTATATAATGAGCTCTCAGTATCTTGAACTTTAGTCGAATTTAGTTTTTTCTTGGGTTTCATTCTCAGTAATTCACTTAATTCAATTTCTGCGTAAATAATTCTGCGTAAAAAAATCTATTTCCAATATAGTTCTCTGAGTTTATTGCAGGTATCTTCTCAGCAGAACTAATCTGCCGAACCAACGAAAGAATCATTTCCAATTGTTTGTTTATATTACTTATTATGTTTAAAATATTTCTTAACATAATTGTAAAATTATGACGTTCTTTATGTGCCTAAAGTGAATAAATGAAATTGATTATTTGGTTCTTCTTTGAATAATGACACTAACAATTAAACATAGTTTAACTATTTTGAGATAACTTACGCTAAAAATTAATTATGAGACAACTATCTTGTTATTCAATCACCCCTTGATCATGGCTGTTAAATCGTAATCGAAACGTCGTTGTGTATTTTTTTGATAAATCGGGATATAATCCCTTGAATTATTTCAAGGATTAATATTCATGTAAACTTCCGACAGTATCATTTAGTTTCAAATACCAAAAGTCAATCACCTGACACGTGTACCAAACTCCCCTTCATTGTAAGGTAGATAATTTATACTTAGAGATACTCCTTATCTTGCGAAGTACTACCGCATGTAAAACGTGCAATTGATTTATTTAGTTATACGTTTTCTAACAATGTTGCAATAGTTACTAGAACAAAATTTACTGAAGTATCAACTCGACTAATTATTTATAACACTATTATATTTTTTTTTTTTTTTTTTTTTTTTATACCACTTAGTTGGCAGACAAGCACACGTAAAGTGTTTTTAGTCACATAAAATCAAGAATATTAGGGTAAGGTTAGTAGACTACCTAAATGATAATGTTGTTTGTAATAATATTTCATTAAATATAAATTGCGTACTATCAAGTTCAGACAATTAATGACCCAGCTTACAAGGGGGAATGATTTATTTGCAACCTATTCTTTTTTATTTTACTTTTTATTAATATCAATAGTATTACATTAAATCATCTCATAGAAGCATCCATAAAACCCGTACAGGTTTATCTTGGGAATATTCGTATATGTAGGTATATGGTTTCTAGTCTCAAATTACACCATTTTTTCATATTCCTGAATTTTTTGTTTATTTTCATTGCCAAACATATATACATAATACTATGCTGCCCTTAAAGAATTAATTAGAATCGCTCGCTTAGGCGATTGCAGTGCACCTACTTGAATTGTTAGTATTAAAATTGTAAATCAGCTGCTTTTTTAGCATAAAGAAAAATAATTAGGCCGTGTGGTTCCCGGTAGAGTAGAATTTGGACCACCCCATCTCTTCCCATGAGGTGTCGTACAAGGCGACTACGGGATAGGGTTGTTTAACATCACACAGATATATACAGCGCAGACTCAGCCTCAGACGCATGACTCGAGGCAACAATAATGTCCGGCAGACGGCAATAGGTTCACCCCCTAATAAGTGGGATGGAATTTCATGAATGGTAAAATGTGCGTGTTAATTCACCTCTACTTAACCCTCCGGGGATAAAAGCGTGATTATATGTATGTATGTAAAGAAAAATAATATTGTAACAGTTGTTATCCAGAGTCAACATTGGGCTAATTTTAATTCTTTGTTACGAATAGTAACCAAACTGATGAGAAATATTGAAAGCACTAATGCTATTTTATAATACTTCTACCATATCGTCTTTCAGATCTATCAAAATCTACGATAATTTTTAATGAGTAGCAGAAAGATATGTTTAGCGATATATCGGAAAAAGGTAAACTATGCGTCTACCCGAAAATAAAGGCACTCCTTTGATAAATAGAAAAATCAGATAATAAAATTAAAGCAACATGGAATGTTATTAATAAAGAAACCTGTAAGACAAGGTCACGTGATCGTTCCTTCGAGTTAGAAATAGATGGTAAACACATTAATACTGATGCTGCAGTGGCTAATGCATTTGAATCTTTTTTCACAAATATTCCAATTACCACTACAAATACATTAAATTCTTCAAAAAATATATAGCTGCTCTCTTCTTAAATCTAGTGTTGATAAATGTAGTACTAACTTTGATTTTCAGTATATTGATTTTATAACTATACTTAAAACTTTTAAGCAACTAAATGTAAAAAAGACTGAGGATCTTTGAGGCATTTTAATCAATATAATACAATCAATAATGCCCGCTATCGCGCCTTACCTGGCATTCATTTTCAATAAATGTATAGATGAAAACCATTTCCTAACCTTATGAAGTACAGTAAAATCATTCCGTTATTCAAAGCAGGGGACAAAAGTGATCCTTCAAATTTTAGACTCATCTCCATACTTCCAGCTCTAAGTAAATTTTTTGAAAAAATAATATTTAATCAACTGCTTTCACATTTTACAGAAAATAATTTACTTCATGATAAACAGTTTGCTTTCACTAAAGGTAGAAACACGACAGATGCAGGAGTTGCACTTGTCAAACATATATTTGATGCATGGGAGAAGAAACAGGATGCCATTGGTATTTTTTGTGATCTATCAAAAGCTTTTGATTGTGTTGATCATGAGACGTTGTTACTAAAATTAGAATATTATGGTGTTTTAAGCGGCTCACTTAGATTACTTACGTCTTACCTCACTGAAAGAATTCAAAAGTTAACGTTAATGGCACTGACTCTTCTGGTGCCCCATTAGTTATGGGAGTACCCCAGGGCTCGATATTAGGACCCCTTCTATTCCTGAAATATGTTTATGATCTTCCTTATTTCGCTACAAATCTTTGTGAAATTGTGTTATTTGCTGATGACACATCATTAATTTTTAAGACTTATAGACATAAAGTAGTACTTGACGAAGTAAATAATGCCCTTTCTGAAATATTGCATTGGTTTACAAGTAACAACTTGCTGCTCAATGCGAAGAAAACTAAATGTGTAAAGTTTACTATGCCTAATGTAAGACAGACAGATATTAATATTAAAATGAATAATGAATCTGTCCAAATAGTCAATACCACAGTTTTTCTTGGAATAACTTTAGATAGTAAACTGCAATCATATCTCAGCTCATATCACAACTTTGGCAGGAAGACTTAGCTCAGCTGCCTATGCGGTTAGAAAGATAAGGTCACTGACTGATGAGGAAACTGCACGATTAGTTTATTTTAGTTACTTTCATAGCGTTATTTCATACAGTCTGCTGCTGTGGGGCTCGGCTGCCGATATTGAGACTATATTTGTACTACAGAAACGAGCGATACGAGCGATCTATACCCTCAGACCCCGTGACTCGCTAAGAGAAGTTTTCAAAGAAATTAATATTTTAACAATGGCTTCTCAGTACATTTATGATAATATCATATATGTACGAAAAAACCTAAATATTTTCGAAAAACTATCTGATGTACACAATTTTAATACGAGAAACAAAAATAAACTAGTTGTACCAAAACTAGGCTTCACAAGGTTGGTGATTCATTTGTAGGAAGCTGCATAAAAATAATTAATAAAATTCCTCAGGATTTGATTAATATACCGATAAATAAATTTAAATTAGAAGTGAAAAAAACTTTAATGAGTAAAGGTCACTATAAAGTGGATGAGTATCTTAATGTTGTTAATGCGTGGTCAACATAAGTCTCTAGCTTGCTCGCACAAAATAAATTGTAAAATAAAGCAAATTTAAAAAAAAGAAAAATAATCTAGTTCTAATATAGTTCGCTGAGTTTCTTGCTGGTATCTTCTCAGTAGAACTAACCTACCGAACCAGCGAAAGAATCATTTTCCAATGGTTTATTTGTACATTATTTAATATTTTTATATTATTTCTTGACATACCCAATTGTAAAATTTTGACGTTCATATGTCCTCTTTGTGTGCCTAAACTGAATAAATGAAATTGTTTTTTTTTTTTAACCTGCCCAGTCATTAATTTATTATTCATATTTTCATTACAATGCAATTGAAAATTAAAACTAAAACTATTATTAGATAGCTACTTAAATACACTAAAATAAAATAAACATAAAAATTACATACATAATGCGTCATAAAATTCCTCCGCATCATCACCGACCGGTAACGTACCCAGAAGGCTGGCAGCATTGCCACGTTGAATGACAATGCTACCAGCAATTGATTCTTTGATTCTTTGAAATACTTCCTTTTAAAGTCGTTTTAATTTAATAAATAATTCACCGAAACAAGATCTTCATATGTTTTATATAAACGTTAAAAATAGTTAAACCGACTTTGAGAAACAAAAAAGAGCTGCTGGAAAGCGAAAAATAACGAAATTTAAGAATTTACTGAACTGTTAAAAGTCGGCGCCTAGCCCGAGAGGTCATGTTTCAATTGATTGCATCATATTAGTTCAGGCACAGCAAACAAAGTAAGGACTGACTTCTAACAGATCAGCAAAACTGTAAATTCAGTTATTTATCGCTTTCCAGTGGCTCTTTTTTGTTTCTTGAAGATGGATTAACTTTTTTTAATCTTTGGTTTTGCCTTTGTGCGCGTGAGCTATTAGTTTAAATCCATTGTCCATCGTCTGCTTAGGTTTTTATCATCAGATAATTCTCAAAGGCAAATACTTAATTTAAATTATGTACAAGCATCAGAAACAGTACCTTTGCTTACAATTTGAGGATATGCCTAGATGCCCTCCCGTGGACCCTATTATTTAATTTGGACTTCCTGGGCTATGAAAATTTTCACCAATTTTCAACAAAACAAAGATCAATAAAATTTATTTTGCAAACTACGGGTTTTACGTACAATGGTTCATCGCTTATTGTTCCTCCTTAGCAGTGGGGAACGTACTCCATACCAGAGCCACTTAGAACATGTACTTGAGACTGATAAAAGCCACCACCATCCACACAGTGGAATAATAATAATAATAATAAAAATATTTATTTGACTCCAATGGTTATTTACAGTGTGTTTACAAACAATGCTGTGCTAATATATTTTTACAATTTATGTCGATACTGATTCTCAAACTAGGCAAAAACCTGTATCTTGAGAAACAGTGCTGTTTTAACTATTTGTGACATTTTAGGACACAGTGAGAAAACTCCTGTAATTAGAATCACTGTGTCCTAAAAATAATCCTTATAGAAGAACTATAAGGTAAGTTTTCAATCATACAATTATACTATAAGTCATTACATTTCCTCCTAAGTAACTTCGTATTGTGTATGTGGGAGTGTAATGTACGTGTGTAGTGTATATATACGTTATGTGAGTGTTGTGTGATGTGTATCTTTATGTATGTGTTCTCATGTGCGTACGGTTATGTAAGTTTGTACTTTTTGTTTTTTTTTAAAGTTTTCAATCCAGAAATTTTAGCATTGCCTCAGTACCATCATAGTCATACTGAAGTAACCAGCTGGTTGCTATGCTCTTTACCTCATGACGACTTAGACCCACAATGTTCTTATTCTTGTGGAGCAAGTTGTATACCTTACAGCCCAAACTTTTAAATTGGCGCCTAGCGAAAGCTGTCCTACTGCGAACCACAGGACACACGGATTTTTTGCTGCGTTTATTGCCGGGTTCTGGAGGAGTTACGCTGCGGTGAACCTTAATGATAGATTTGAGCACAAAAAGTTGCCTCACAGTGAGAACTTGATTGTCAGTGTATAGTTGAGCAGTAGGGTATCTTATTGGCTTCTTATTTAAGACTTTGAGCACGGCTCTCTGAGCTCTCTCAAGTTCCAGAAGTTCCTTCTTACTGGCAACCCCCCAAAGTCGGATACAGTATTGAATGACAGATTGACAGAGGGCGATGTAATAATAATAATAATTATATATATAAATATATAAATAAATAATAAGCCTTTTATTCGGACAAAATATACAATTAAGTTTTAAAAAACCACTGCACTGTTTTTTTTTTATCGAAATTAAAAGTATATTCGACTATTTGATGCTTCTTTATTTTTTGTAAGTCCGTTTGCCAATTGGCAAAGGCCTCCTCCAACCTACTCCATTCTGATCTCTCTATGGCTACTCTACTCCATGTTGTACCTGCAACTTGCCTTATATCGTCGTCCCATCTTTTTTGTTGTTTGCCTCTTTTCCTTTTGCCTTCCCTTGGGTACCAACGTGTTGTTATTTTGCTCCATTTATCCTTTCCTCTGGCCATGTGTCCCGCCCACTTCCATTTCAGCCTTTTTATTTTTAGGGTGACGTCCTGTACCTTGGTCTTTCTCCTAATATTAATGTTTCCTATTCTATCCCTCCTCTTTACTCCCATCATGCTTCTCTCCATTGCTCGTTGGCAGATAGCAAGTCTATCGGTGGTGTTTTTTGATAAGGCCCATGTTTGACTTCCATATATTAGGGTTGGTAGAATGCAGACATTGAATAATTTACTTTTTGTTGCTATATGAAGGTTTTTGTTTTTCATTATTTCGCTTAGGCTCCAATACCTTTTCCAACTGTTTGCTATTCTTCTTTGGATTTCTTTGTTTATGTTATCTTTGGGTGATATCAGCTGTCCAAGATATATATACTCTTCAACGTAGCCTATTTGTGTCTCGCCTATGTTTATGTTGCTTTTATTTCCGTTCGTCATTACTTTTGTTTTTTCAGGGTTCAATTTTAGTCCTACCTTTTCACTCTCCGATGCTAGCTCATTTAACATTTTATTTAGATCTTCTGGCGTTTTTGCGAATAACACAATGTCATCGGCAAATCTTAAGTGTGTTAGTGTGCGGCCATCTACATTCAAACCTCGATTTTCCCATTCAAGATTTCTAAAAATCATTTCCAAAACAGAGGAGAAAAGTTTTGGAGAGAGAGGATCTCCTTGTCTTACTCCTTTTTGTATCTTAAACGAATTTCCTTTCTTTTCTAATTGAATGCACGCCGCGCTGTTTTTGTATACATTTCTAATCAATCTTATATATTTTTGTGCTATCCCTTGTTCTTTTAACGCCTCCCAAATGTTTGTATGTAATAATGAGTCGAATGCTTTGCTATAATCGACAAATGCTAGGTAATATTCGAGTTGGTATTCCGTATATTTTTCGATGATTTGCCTAACAGCATGGATATGATCAAGTACTGAATAGTCTTTCCTAAAACCTGCTTGTTCTATAGGCTGTTGCTCGTCAAGTTGTCTTTCCATTCGCTTGAGTAGGATCTTTGCAAATATTTTGTACAGGTTGGACATCAAGCTTATGGGCCTGTAGTTTCCGATATCATATTGATCACCCTTTTTGTACAGAAGGATTATATTAGATTCAGTCCATTGTTGGGGTATCGTTTCTGTATTTATAATATCATTGAATATGTCTTTTAGAACAGGTGTTATTGCATGTTTCGTTTGCTTTAGTACTTCGTTACTTATTCCGTCGGGTCCTGGAGCTTTATTGTCTCTTTGCGTTGCTATAGCGAATTCTATTTCCTCCTGTATTATGCTGGGTACGGATGAGATTTCCAACAACTTTATTTCTTTTTCCACAATAGTGCTTTCATATAGTTTCTTGTAGTAGGATGTAGCAATTCCTAATATTCCTTGCCTTCTATTTTCCTTCAAGTTATTGCTATCTTTCATCTGTATGATCCAGTCCTTTTTGCTATTTAACTCCTTATATGCCTTTTTTATTCCTCCTGTCTGTAGAATGTGTCTCTCTATTGTTTCCATTCTTTTCTGTGTTCTATCTTTTCTAATACTTTCTTTTATTTCTTTACTGAGTTTTGCTATTTGCTTTCTATTATAGTTAGTATTTTTTCCATTAATTAGGTCAGATCTTTGATTAAGTAGGTTAATGGTTTTGGTAGTCATCCATTCATTGGGTAGGTCCTTTTTATTACTTCCCTGTTTAATAGCTGTTTTGATTGTTTTTTCTAACCAGTTGTATTTTTCTTGCACCTTCATGTTTGTTGTCTCTTTGTTGTATTCTGTAAGATTTTTCGTTATAGAATTTGCCATTTGTGCTGTTTGGTATTTGGTAGGTTTTGTGTTTATCATATTGTTTCTTGGTCTTGGGATTTTGGGCGGGTTCGTCATCAGTTCTGCTCGGATAATTCGATGGTTGGTGTTGAAGTTGAATTTGCTAAGGACTGTCAAGTTTGAGAAATATCTGCTTTTATTCGTCATTATAAAGTCTATTTCGTTTTTAATTAGCCCGTCTGGTGATAACCAGGTCCACATCTTACTTTTTTTCTTCTTGAAGACTGTGTTTAAGATTTTCAAACCATTCTCCTGAGCAAAGTGTACAAGCCTTTCTTCGTTTTTACTTCTGGCCTTTTTTTTATACATAAATGGCCCAAGGACTGTATCCTCATCTGGTTGTCGTTCTCCAATTTGACCATTGAAGTCTCCTATTACAACGAGGTTTTTGTGAGCATGGTCTTGGATTGCTTTATTTAGTTCTCGGTAGAATGAGTCCGTTAATCTTGTATCTGATTGTTCCGTAGGTGAGTATACTTGTATGATGGACCATGGGTCTTTGTACCCCGGCAGCTTAAGATTCATCACTGCTATGCGCTCTGATATTCCTATGAAGCTTTCCACATAGGTCGCGAGGTATTTTTGGATAATAAAACCCACTCCATACTGACCTGGAGTTGCGCCTATATGGTATAGAAGGAAGTCAGGGTACGAAATTATTCTTTCTCCCATTCGCCTTACTTCGCTCAGTCCGACGATGTCCCATTTAATCTGTTTTAACGCATGTGTTAATTCTGTAAGGTTTTCATCGTTTTTAAGCGTAAGTACATTGAGAGCTGTAACATAGATTTTTGATCTACTGTGATTGTTTTCACAATTGTTTTCCTGTGTTGTTGGAGGGTTGTGGTCATTTTCCCCCACGAGGACCAGTCGGCTTGGGAGAGATTGTGTAGTTTCTTTTGTTTGGTTTTTATATTTTGGTTGGATTGTCCGTTTGCAGGTTGATGATTGCTATTGTTTTTTATGTGTGGGTATATCAGTGAGAGAGTTCGATCGAATTCTCAGCAAATCGAAGGCGTTTGTCCTGTTAGTTTTAATAGAACTTATCGTTTGTTGCTTTTTAGGTTTAGTGGTGGAAGTCGACATTGGTGAAGTAGATAGTTCTCTTTTTCTTTTGTCAGAGTTGGGTCCTTTAACTACTAGCTTATCATAGTTGAGAAAAGCAATATTTCCCTTTTTCTTCTCCTCTAGCAGCTGTGGTATCAAAGCCTTTCTCTTTTCTATGACTTCCTTAGAATAGTCTTCCGATAGATAGATTTCCTTCAACATTTTTTTGTTTTTTATAATTTGGTCTTTTTTCCATCCATTTATAAATGATAGCAGCACAGGTCTATGTTTGCTCCCAACTTTATTTTTCCCTATACGGTATAGTCTGTTTATTTCATTTTCTTCCACGGATAAATTTAAGTCTCGTTTAAAGATCTCCTTAACGGTTTGAAATAGCTCCAATACCGATTTTTCACTCTCTTCTAAACCATAAATAACTATATTGTTACTTTTCTTCTCTTTTTTCAAATACTCAATCTCGTTCTCCAGGTTACAAATTTTTTGTTTTAATTTTTTATTTTCTTCTATCATAGGAGTTAATTTTTCTTCCATTCGATGCATTATATTCTGTGTCAGAGATTCTTTTAGATCATTTGTCTGTTTCTCCATTTCTATCTTCATTCTATCAAACAATAATTGAAATTGCTCTTCCATGTTGTCAGATGAGGTTATGTGAAATGGAACGTAAATGCAACTTGGTAGAAAATATTTGTTTAGTAGATTTTTTGTGATGGCAACTCTCGGGGTAGTTGTCAACTGACTGTCAGTTCGGGTATTGACTGGTATTGTGGGTATTTGTTTATTTGTTTATTTTCCCGGCTGTCAAATTGACTTAGGTTATAAAAATATTTTATTCTAACCTCAATTGTTGATATTTGAGCTTCACTTTTAACTAGTTGTTTTTGAGAATATCCAAGGATCCTTCTTTCCTATGTCTTCTGATGTTGTTTAGCTGATGTTTGAAGCACTACAGTTCTTAAAGTGTAACTATAACTATTTTTAATAAGTGTTTTATTGCTGACAAATATCCGCGACTTGTTGTCACTACAACGACCGGAAACGGAAACGGAAAGGGCGATGTAGACCATTTTTAATTTTTGTTGAGTGGCTGTGTCACGCAGAGCTTTAAAAGGATAAATAAGCTTTCTGGTTCTGGCTTTTATCGTAGCAATCTGAATATCCCATGAGAGCCTACTATCTATTTGTACTCCAAGGTATTTTGCATTAGAGGCTCGAGCTATTTCCAGGCAATCACAATCTATATCTAGGGTGCATGTATGTGCTTTTATAGCGTAGTCATTAGGTAAAGTATTGAGTTTAAAAAGGGAGAAAGGGACAAAGAGAGTTTTACTCAAGTGGATCGTGAGTAAGTTTTTAGAAAGCCAAATCATTACCAATCTAAGGGAGCTTTCCGCTCTTTCCTTCACTATCTGCCAGTTTGAGCCCCATACAACTAGTGCAGTATCATCCGCGTAAGTGAAGGTTCTTGTATTGGGGAGAGCCATGGTACAGAGATCATTAACATAGACCTGGAACAACGTAGGGCCCAAAATACTCCCCTGTGGGACGCCAGTAGTAACAGCAACCTCATCGCTCAAGTCATTTCCTATTTTCACTCTCTGTTTTCTATTATTTAGGTAATTCCCAAAAATCTTGAGAGGAAGACCACGTATCCCTAGCTTTTCCATTTTGTCCAGCAAAATTGGCGCAGAGACTGTGTCGAACGCTTTAGAAAGGTCTAAAAAAATGCACAGGCACCTGTTATTGGAGTCCAAGTTCTTGACAACTTCGCTAGTCAAATAAATCACGGTATCTTCAGTGGAAATACCTGAACGAAACCCGTACTGATTTTTAGCCAGAATATCAAATGTTTCTAGGTAATTTTTAAGTACTTCGTTGAGAATTTTTTCCAGAATTTTCGACATTGCAGAGAGAATAGAAATAGGTCTATAGTTGTCGACGCAGTCCCCGTCTCCACTCTTGTGGACTGGATGTATGATGGCCTTCTTAAATACCTCTGGGAATACACCCGAATTTATAGCAAGGTTGCAGATGTGAGTTATTGGGGGGATAAGTTTTTCTTTGCAGAGCTTCAGAACACGAGCTGGTATACCATCCCACCCAGTAGCACAATTTTGCCTTAATTGAGAGATTATGGTTTCAACGTCAGCCTCAGTCACCTCCAATAAGACCATTGATGTAAGTGTATTTACAGGTGAAGAGAAACGCAAAGGGCCGCTGTCATCCGGAGCAAAAGGTGTAATTTTTTCGCCTAATTTCGTTCCAATAGATGAAAAGAAGACGCATACGTCATTTACAGATTGTTTAGGATCGCTGTTGGTACATAGGAGCTCCAAGGGACAATCGTGGTTCTTTAGAGTACCCATGATACTTTTAATTGCATCCCAGAGGGCTTTTATGTTAGAACCTGCCTCGTCAATCAGGTTCTTGTTATATTTTGATTTGAGTTCTCGAATGAGGCGATTGCAGTAATTACGATACCGGGTATACGTTATTTTGAGAGTCATGTTGTCAGGAGATTTTCTGCTTTTAATGTGCAATCTATCTCGGTTTCTGATGCATCGAACAAGACCTGGGGTCATCCACGGCTTCAAAATCCTTAGTTTTCTAGAAATTTGTTTAACGCTTGTGTACTTGGAAATGATTGTTGACAGGGTTGAATAGAGGCAGTTAGCAGCGGTATTTGTATCACCCATTTGAATAATATGAGAGAAGTTAGTTATTTCGATTTCAGTTTTTATTTCCCTTAAATTGATGGTACTTTTTGTCTGACAAATTTTAGAATTAGGTTTGGTTTGATCTAGAAAAAGAGCTATGGGTTTGTGATCAGTTGTGTGGGATTCTAAGACTAAGGTAATAGACGGGAGGTTTGTTTTAATAAAAAAGTGATCTATGCATCTTTGACTAGTTCTCGTAGGGAAGGTATGAGTAGGGAACAAGCCATGGGATGCGTTAAGAGTTAAATATTCCTCATATAACTGATCGGAGCTATCGGGGCGTATATTAATGTTAGTATCACCCACCAAAATCAAGTGATACGACTTTTGGGTATCATAGACTTTGTTCAAGCTCTCTATAAAATTGCTATGGTCTTCTACCGTTTTTAGGGATGGGGAGCGGTACACTGCCACGATAGCAACTTGGTCATTTACTAGACATAATAGGCAGCTAGCACTTTTGAAATACGGTTCGTTAACACTGCATTTGAGTTCTTTTCTTGTATAAATTACAATGCCATCGTTTTGGTTCAGTAATAATTTTGAAGGGTGTGCTATATAACCATCTAAACTAGGTACTGTGTCAATTTTACTTAACCAACATTCGCCGAAAATCAAAATATCAAAAATGACACCCGTCGTAGACAGCATCAAAAGAAACTGATCAAGATTTTTGTTTAAACTACAACTATTCACATGAATTATTTTGAGAGAATGACGGCTAGTATAGAGGAGACAATCTTCTGGGTGACAGTTAAATGAACGTACAGTAGGGTTTGTGTCTAGTTCTTTGTTTATTTCTTTTAAGTTAGTCATTTATAGGGAAACAACACAATATTTTGTACATGTAATGCAAGGTAAAAAGGGGTAACTAGGTTAGGACTTATCCTAAGTAATATTGTCATACCAGGGTAGGAATTGGTATTGAAAGCCTCCCAACATTGGGAGAGACCCATGTCTAGCAGTCGGCCACGATAGGTTAATTGATTGACTGATTGAATGTAGTCGAACGGCACGACACATAAAAAAATTGAGTATAAATGTAGGAATTTAGTTGTAGGTAGTATTAGCAGCGATATTATGTTATGGGGGTCAGTATATGTGTTCACTTTATGAATGTATAAAGTAAGTGTTTGTGGATTTGTGTGTATAATTGAGTGTGTGTTATAGGTATTGTACATGTAATGAGTGAGGGTGTGCTGAAGTAATAACTTGAATTTGTACAAATTTTAAATGAATGACTAAGGATAGAAAAGCTTTGACTAGCATAATAAATATTTTTGGTCTTAGACAAGGGCGTGACAGAAACAAACATCAAGTAACAATAACAAAGAACAGGTAAATATTTCAAGCTTAGGTTAAAATGCCATGCACGGAGTATTATAGGAGCAGTCGGAAGTGATCGTCATATACTATGTCCTAAGTCCTGGAGCGACTTCTCGTAGGAAACCAGTATTTGCTTTTGACCATCTGCCTTGCGTAGGAAAATATTTCCATTTGTAGTCCAGCAGTATTTAAAGGCATGCAGTTTAGCAAATTCGCGCGTTTGGTGGAATAGCTTTTTCGAACTTGCAGGAAGGTAGTCTGACACATAAACCGCAAGCTTTTTACCAGGGATTTTCATAGTATCGGTATTTAGTTTTTCCGCAAAATTCCTCTCTTTATTGTATCCTCGGGCTGAAAAGAGCAGATCCTGTTTCATATCCACAGTTTTGAATTCAGCTATTATAGGACGCAATGTGCCTGGTTTCCCGGGCAGACGAAATATGTCACGTAAATCGGTAAGGGAGATCGCAGTCCCTAGGATTTCACCAATTTTGCAGATGGGGGTTTTTAAGTCCTTAGAGGTTTCATTTTCAAACTGTGGGATGTTCCTAATTTCCACATTTGCGGATCGAGTTTTTAGTTGCAGATCTTTAATTTTCGTCCCCAGGCCTTCAATATTCCTTCGTAGTTCCAATCGCTCCTTGAGTAAGACGTCTAGGTTGCCTTTAACATCTTCATATTGTTGACTTAAGAACGACATGGATTGTACTATCTCATCGTTCGATTTCTTTATTATATTGTTTTGAGCCTTAAGTTCCTTAATATCAGAGGACAGCTGTGTAATTAAGAAATTTTGAGACTTCAACAATTCATCAATTTTATTCTGGAATTCAGATTTCCAGTTAATAAGCAGGTCTTTAATATCCTCGTTGATATTTTTCTCCAAGTCAATTGGGCTAGGTTGCTTCGTAAGGCGCCGTTTAGTTCTGTTACCGCTCAGGTATACATAAGATGTATCGTGCAACTTACTTACATCCGAATCAGACTGAGAGTGTGTCGGAGTGTTTGGCGGTGTGCGTCTAACCGACATCGTTGTACTGAGCGGATAAGTAGGTAGCTAGGTAGGTACTCAAAATAGGATCACCGCTATCCGATGCGAAATTCAGACTCAAAAGAAACTCAAAAACAATATCATTATAATGGTTAATGCGGACGTGTTTTAAAGTATCACTATTAATTTGTATTTAATTGTCACTGTACTGTAATTTTAATAGAAGCATTTGTTTTTTGAAAACGCAGACACATTGATGGTGCTGATTGCTAATACAAACAAAGTAGGGGTTTTGAATGAAATTTTAAAGCATTTAGTATGCTAACGAGATCTAGACATTTTCCTGTAATTTTGAGAGTTTCTCTATGATGTCAGCATCAGATCCAAACATCTTGTATATGCGACCACTCTGAAAGTATATCCTGCATCATAAGAATAATAAAATGCGGTTCATATTTTGGCTTCCGTAACAATCATACAAATATATACTAATCGAATTGAGAACTTCTTGGAGTCGGTTAAAATAATTTTCTTTTATAAAAATATATTTTACATTTTATTGCTTCATTAAATTATTATATTTTATATTATATTATTATATTTTAAGAGTAAACTGATCCTTGCAGTTCAAAGCATAAGAATACATGACTCGCTTATCACCATATCAAACCTTTAGAGCTATTCTCAGGATACATGACTTTAAATAAGTGAACCAGCAAAAGCTTTGAAAAAGAACCATCGTAAGGAATCCAATCGAGACACTTTGGCACGCCAGTAGAAGAGGCAGACTTTACCGGACTCCTTTAAAGGCTTTACTGATATTGAAGCGGATGGCCCTATTTAAGGCAACTCGCCATACTTATCCCAAGTCCCCATCAGATAGGTGAGTGATGTACGTTATAATGTTATTCGTTAACCGATGATTGTGGTATCATAATGCTGATAATAAATTAAGTAAGTAAGTATACTCAGGTTTTTTTGATACTTTCAATAGTTTTGGTATAAGTAAAAGTTAAGTAAGCAATTGAGTATAAATGCGTAAGATCTGCGTTTCGATAAAATTACGATATAATCTGGAGTTTGATTATTTAACAAAGCATAATATAAAGTTTAAGCAAACAAATGAATGAAGCGGAATTTTAACAATTATTATCTTATCTATATTCTATATAGTTATATAACATACTTTGGCCTGGATAACTGAGGTATCAACGAACAGCCTAAACCACTGTTAGGAGAGACGTGATACTTGGAGGGTGTGTTCTTTGTTTGACGTAGGCATCCAATAACAAAGGATTTCCCGAAATTCTGCCCCTAATGGGGTGAAAAGGGGGGCAAATTTTGTATGGGACAATGTGATTCCTTAGTCCAATCTACTTCAAATCTTGCATAAACTATTTTGGATAAAATTGATAGAAATTTTATTACTCATTATATAGAATTTCACCACCTAACGGGGTGAAAAAAAGGTAGAAAGTATTTTTGTGGGTGATTTGCTTCGAAGTACTCACACACAAACCGTATTAATCTCAATTCATTTGTTTAAGTCAGTGCTTCGAAATTTAAATTTTATTCTTTTGATTGCGTTTTATTTTGACACACAAGGATATTACAATCATTAACGAATGGACATTGATAAATGTGGATACTTGATTAGATCAAGAGTTTTTTAACAAACGGCAGAATTTTTCTTAACGAAGAAGAAGCCTGACTAATTTCGTAGTTCCCGGTAGTTTAGCCCTGCATATATTAGTCAGTACTTTCTTCACAATATAAATATTTTAATATAGGTACAACTAATAAACTTTGCACAGAGGTTTGACTTACAGAAGTGAACATACTTTAATATACTCCGAACTTAACGCGGTTGAAGTCACGGGCAAAAGCTAGTATTAAATAAAAAGAGCCTGTCGGATTCGCGCACACAAACCTCAAATTAATTTGCGACCAGTTTACTAACTGCTAATAAGTTTCTATCATCTGTGTATTCTGTTCGTTAAGACTTATGGGGTTAGACCATAAAAAATAAGATGTGGCAACAGGCTAAAAGGACTTCTGAATTTCTTTCAAAGTAAGTTAAGTGAAAAAGGTCATACGCCAAAGAATTAAAGTTACCAATATAGATTGCAGCATAAGTAAATTGAATGATTAGACTGAAGATCGTGAATCAATAAACACGTACATGGTGACAGGCAGAGAACTCCTTCTTCGTTCGGAATTATTAGAATATCTATTACTGAAGTGTCTTGTAAAGCTGAAGTCATAAGAAGGCTGCATGGATTATTTATTTGCAATATCTTTGAATATCCTGTTGGAGAAAGTCTTTAAAAAAGTCCAACAACTGGTATAACTGCAATGATTCGATATCACCTTTGGGTTGTAGAGGTCAGATGGCAGTCAAATTCGCAGTTAGATCGGTAAAGCGGACCCCAGAATTAATGCTAAGATGAAGAAGATTCTGATGGAGAAAGTCGTTCATAATTTTAATTAGGATTATCTGCTGAAATTTATTGGTAGGATTCATTTTTTATTTACCTATAATATAAATATTTAATAACTTTTGCATAATATTGATCTAATTGCGTAGTGTTATATTTGTCTAAATTAACCGGTAGTCTAAATTAATGATTCAACGATTCACATGAATAAAACTGAGTTCACACAATACGCATTTTTTTTTTGGTATGTTACAATCCTTACATTAGGAACTTCTCATTGTATTGTTAGTGCTTGTCTAATAGTAGTTACACGTAGGCAATCACCTTGATCTTCATTATGTACAAAACAAACACGCCAAACTACGTAATAGACTGGCGTGAACTCTGTGTGATTAACATACTGAGAATCGTGGTGGAATCATTCAGTCGTCGGAGACTGTTTCACGATACTTCATGGTAACAAAATTGTGCTATTTTTTTATTAACTGATTCCTTTGTTTTATTTTGATATAATTATTTGAATCTATTTTTGTTTTTCAAAAAGTTTAATTTTTATTCGTTTATTAAGGAATATGATATATTAATTTTATCAAGATATATTTTATTAACATAAAAAAGTAAATACGATAATTGAGAAGACTTTCGATTTCGTTGAACAGATTTGTATTCAGGTAGTAACAACATATATCACCATTATCTAGAAATACGACTGAATAACAGCAATCCAATCCAATTTTCTGTATTGGTAAATAATAATGTCAGTAGGTGATAAACTTGTTGTTAATGCGAAACTAAAACGTACTGTACTTTTAGTTTTATTCAGTTTTATTTTCTAATATTTCTTAGATCTTCGAAGTCAAAATTTGCATTGATATATATACTCCAGATCCTTTATATCAGATCTAATCTGGTAAACATGTGTTTGACCTTAGTAGTATTCCTCTAATGTCGGTAGAATCATTATCTTCCGATAATGATTCTACCTACATTAGATCATTGTTTCGATATATTTTGGATATAAACCTGAAAGTAAGAAATTCCCAAGATATACCTGCGTGTTATACTAATAATTTTTATAGAGTGGAGAGTTGTAATAAAGTGTATCATAGATAGCTAAACCCTTCCTTCGTTTGTACAATTCTGACCCATTTCTTTCTGTTGCCCTACAACCTGAGCAGAATGATAAGCAGCATTTAGTACTCTATATTATTCTTTGTTCCGGTATCAGGAGAGCACACGTACATTTATATTGTAACGTTATAATATTTTATAGTTATACAAAATTGAGAAGTGCTTCTACATTTCATCTAAAACGTATAAGTACAGTCCCTAAACTAAATGCTAACGAAAATGCCTTTCGTGAAAAAATTAATATGTTTATTATTTTACATTTAGGATCGATTCTTTGATCACGAATAAAAGAGACTAAAAACCCATTGCTAGAATCTACAATATTATGGAAGCAGGTAAATCACTAAGTAGGTGCACATTGCAATGGTTATCACATTTTAAGTGGAATAATACTACAATTCATTGACGATGATGATAACCTAGTTTATAAAAATTGTACGATATAAATCTTACGCGAATCAGACAATTTTCACAGAATTTGCTAATGAAGACAAAACAAACAAACCATTTTTTTAATATTTAATAAAAAGAACAGTGTCATTATTTTAATTTACTTCTAAAGTACCTGAGTAGTCTTTATTTATCTAGAACACGCCGATTTATTTTTATATTATTTATATTTGCCTTTAGCTTACTTGATAGTAAGCTAAAGCACCTGATGGTGAGGTGAAGTCACACCTCTCCTGATAGTATGCTAAAGGCAAAGTCTCAGGCAAGAGGTTCACCATTACAGGCACGTAGTATGCTACAATTGGCACTCAGCTTGGCGACCTCATCAGACTTTTCACGCCCCACTTAAAGGACCCGGGACTGTAACAAGACGGAAATACGTAAGCTGGTAATGAATTTCAGGTCTTGGTGGTAGGGTAAAGGAAAAATCGCCAAACCGCTTGGTTCTTGCTCGTATATTCTACACCGTGTGCAGGCGATATCTAAACCCTGTACGTGTTATTCTGTGTAGGAAAGGAGAGAGTGGGATCATCTCTACCTATCTGCAAAGGCTTTTTCAATAACGCGGACCGCACATTGCTGCAACCTGTTGAGAGCATGAAGTAGGTAATTCGCTGAACCATCTCAGAGATGTGAGCAGTATTCTATGCAGGAAAAAAATTGTGTCTTGTAGAGTAGACACCACTACTCCGGCGGTGGAGGCTATTTTGCAGTGAATTCAGTTTGCAGTGAATATCCGAACCGAGGATATTAAGGTTATCCTGTAGTGGTGTGCTCTGAGGAGTGGAAAGAAGAAAGAAGATACCTTTGCTGAAAAGGCACATGCTTGCGTCTTCTTGCCGTTGAACTCGACCAGATTGTTCTCAGAGCCCTAAAGGGAAAAGTGATTTAGGATCCGGTCAAGCTCAATGACAAGAAGCTGCCTTTTTCCGCGATATCAGACTGCTTATCGCGGATGTCCGTGATAACTTCCGTGTAAGGAGCTATTATCTGCATAGGGATATATGTTGCCGAAAAACAGCATGTCGTTGATATGCAGAAGAAAGAGATTTGGTTATAAGACGGGCCCCTCCGGCACGCCAGGATTACCCTGCAAGAACTCCGCAGCTTGTCTATCACAAAAGACGTGATTACGGCGCTCCCGCAGGAAGCTAGCAAACTTGGAGGCAGACCCAAGGCTGGTAGCTGTGCCATACTCTATCGAAAGCTTTGGCGATGTCAAGACTAATTGCCAATGGCTAAAACCATATTGCCGGGCATTAATTAAGGAGTGATCCTCTAGGAGACACATGGGTTGATGATGTGCTTGAAGACCTTGCAAAACACTGAGGTGACGGTTATGATTCGATAGTTGCCTGGGTGTGAGCAATCCGCTGTTTTGAGGATTGGCTGTACATTCGCCTCTTTCCAAGCCGAAGGCACTGCACCCGAGCTGTACGACAGTCGGTACAGCCGCGCTAGCATTGGAGACAACTCTGCTGCGCATTTTTGTAGAACCACCACTGGAATACCATAAGGACCACTGTCTTTGAAGTGGCCCATATTGGGATCGTGCGTGGCACGTGCCCCTACCTAAGCGCGGCATGCAGACTGTCTTAGATCAACAGCCTCCACACGAATACTGATCTCACCGACAACAGCAGTAGCACTATGGATGAGTATTTACCTTCAAAGCAGCGTTCAACCCACAGAATAGACGCAAAATAGTCACGCAGTTCATCCCGATCCGCTGACGAGTAGTTCCCGAGACGCCGCTTCCCTTGTATGAAATTTGTGACGAATTAGTGCCATCAAATTTCTGTCACCTGTAAAATATAGTAGAAGTAATAGTAGTTTTAGCTGTAACTTATTGTAATTTTATAAGTTTTGGTTTCAACCAAAATTTGTTTATTATCGTAATTTTCCTGTAAAAATTATTATTTATAGTAACGGAAAATACCTCATGGTATTACAAATAACGGAAAGTTTTAGTCTTTAATCACTAAAGTAATGATAGCAGGCCTGATAGTTGAGACATCGGCTTCATAATCGGGAGGTTTCATATAAATGTAGTCCAAACACCTTACTGGCAATGTGTTACATAGATAAGGGTACGATTAACGTTAAGTAGTGAGTAGGTACGGTTTATTTTGTTTTTCACCGTAAAAACCAAGTATTTTGATAAAATGAAGTTAAAAACAACGTGTTTCTAAAACACCCTTTTTACCAGCCTAACATTTAAGGGTTTATTGATTATAACTATCCGTCGATTCAAATCTCTTAAAGGTTCGAAGTGTGTCTATATCTACTTCTTGAAAATTGGTGATATTTTGGAAGAAAACTTGTTTACACTTGCAGTTTGTTCAACTCTTCTATTTTTTTGTTTTTCCCTTCTGACAGATTTTATAAAGCTAGAGGCAGATCTGAGGAAAAAATGAGATGTGCTTTGTGCTAATTTCAGTTGTTATCATTTACTGCTCGTGACTGAGTGTAACGTGAGCGTATTTATAAACGTACAAAGAGAAATATCAATATAAACAATACAGTGATCAATCAATGGCTTACACAAATCCTAAAATGGTGACGATGTTCGCGTCATTTTCAGGAAGGATAGTCGATCGATTTGTTTATTACTTACATACGAGTACAAATTAATTTATTAATCACACTTTTATGTTCCAAACAGCAATGTGATATCAATATCAGTAAACAACAATATATTGTGTTATCGTGTATTTTTTACTTGCTGTGAAATGTTTTAAAATGGTAAACAAGCATGTAGCCATCTTTGATAAGTCACCATTATACTCGTAGTAACTAGCACGTGTGATAGCCTAATGTTATGTGTCATGAGTTCGATCTCAGCCATTAAAATATTGTCAAGAATAGTCAAGAGGCATAAGGCGTGCTTAAAGAATACTTAAGGCGTGATTTATTCATGAACGCAGAGCCTTAAGGCGAGCTACACCTACTAGACGCCGCGACGCCAGCTCCAGGATATTTATTGTTTTTTTTTTTAAACTTCTTACCGCACATGGTTGACGTTGGTATTCACCACTCATAAGCTACTGATCGTCGCTGCTCTGCTCAGTGTATCGTAGTTGTGGCTTGTGTGCGACAACCCTTAGTGTAGTTCTACTGTAACATTAAATAATTGGAACATTATTATATTACGGTAACAAGCTTCTATTTTCCAAACTAGTAGTTGAATGTACTGTTGAGGACATTAATTGCGGGTTTAACTATTTTATCAATTACCTCATATCGTATTGCGATTGTGTGTGTTCGATCTTATCATGATCAGTGTGATAACATTACGTCATTTTAATTTGTAAAGCGTATTGTCGAATTTGTAAGTCAGATTGAAATACAATCTAACTTGAGTGAATCTTTTAATAATATAATTATTATTGACTGGTTCCCATCGACTCTATCTACATAAAATACTGTGCCGTTACTGAAACCTATAAGAATCTATTCCTGGGATGAAGGTAGAGAGGAGAGAGTTAAGTCCTGGGGTAGGTTGTATTATACATATACTATTCCAGACTATATCAATCTATCTTTAAACAGGTCAGTTCAATAGTTCTTGTCTGCAAGCGTAACAATTATTCTCAAACCATTCTCACAAACTTTCAAAATATGTATGTCAGAAAACTGACAGTACTTCAAAAAAGAGACAAAAACGATCTAAATAAAAATAAACGAAGATTAGTTTAGAGAAATAAATCAGCCCATTCTAATACACAGTGTAGACCATACACCAAATGTACATACGACAAATGTAGCGGTACCTGGCCAGTTATTTTTTGAGGACAAGAATACAAAACACGAACAACGTGCGACCCTGTAGCAGTAACCTAATGGCCATGAGGCCAGATTTGCGCCCGAGGGGTCACGGGCTCAAACCTCGGTGATATTGTTCACGTGAACCCGTGTTATTGTACGACAAGAAATTTTGCTTAACTCTAAAGGAATAGTCCTTAATAATTTTGGTTACTAGTACCTAGTTTTAACTTACTAATGTTATAAGCGAGAAAGTATAATAAGAAGTATATATCCTGCTTTGTCTTTTACACTGACGTCACAGAAGCTCTCAATGCTTGCAGGTTTGGCAGCGCGAGTGTGACTCTCTTGGTTTGCACACGTCCATAGACCACGGTGACCACTTGCCGGTGCACTTGCAGGTTTGCTGTGTATTTGTCTGCCACCTAAGTGGTATAATATGGATAAATGCTGGATGGATGAAGCTACTATATGGATTCGGATGAAATGTGGCATAGACATACATTTAATAACTATTCTTCCACCCGCATGTACCGATTATCTCCGGTTCTACTCAAGCGATGCAATCAAATAAATGTAAAATTTTAAATGTGATCAAGACCATTTTAACAAAAAACCACATTAAAATCCGTTCAGTAGTTTTTGCGTCCATCGAGAACAAACATCTCCAATGTACAATTACATATAATAGTACGTGGATTTTTTATATCCCGGGCATAGGTTACCCGTATAATACACGGTCGGAGCTGCGAGCAGTAGCTAGTAACAAAATAAAAAATGTGAGTAAACATAGTGGTCGTCAGCTAAGCATTTATAATAGATATGGCTTAGGTTTAGTATCTTTGAGCACCTCAGCTTTGTAATCATAATCTAAATAAGACGATAATACAATGATAAGAGCACCTATCGTGTGTACAGATCCTGTTTCACGTGTTGTAAGTATGAGACGTAATTGACTATTATTTTCCCGGTAACTGTGATGACACACTCACTTGTTTTTCGTATATTCAATATACCTATTCACTGAACTATATTATCCTGATTCCAAATACTACGGATATTCAAATGTATTGATTGATTCATTATGTTTATGCAACACAGCAACGTGAAAAGGCTTTATAGTAATTACTCATAATTATTATAGTTCAATGAAATATATATAAAAAACAACAGGTACGTTTGATATATATCTCCATTCATTGATTTATATGTTACTTTATCTATATTAATAAAATCGAACAGCTGAATTAGTTGCTAAGCGCAAAACTTGAGGATGGCGCCACCAATTTCGATAATTTATTTTTATTGAGTTCGTAATAATTGTCGTGATAAAAGTTCGCTTGAAATTTTTCTTCTAAAAATCTGCAGGTTATGTTGACAAACGGTAGACATGAGTTAGCTAGCAGAAAAGATAAATCGATACCACCTTGTGACACAGTCATAAAAAGTGCTATTGTTGGCCACGAGGTCCCGAGTTCGATCCCTAGTCGCGTGATATTTTAAGAAAGTGATTTGGAAAATGAGCTCAGTTGATGGCAAAAGTCAATGAGTTTTTTTTTATACAACTTAGGTGGCAGACAAGCACACGGCCCACCTGATGCAAAGTGGTAACCGTGGCCTTTGGACGCGTGCAAAACAAAGAGAATCATACTAGCGCTGCCAACCCTGCAAGCATTGAGAGTTTCTGTGCCGTCAGTGTAAAAGACAAAGCAAGACAAGCTTTTGGTCTTTCCACTGACATCACAAAAACTCTACAGTGAGCTCTGGCTACCCTACTCACCGTCAGGAACATAATACGAAGTAATTATGGCCGCGGTATTCTGTACGGCAGAGGTACTTCCCCAGTCGGACTACTCAATTAGACGGCAATATCGTCGTGTCCTACCTCCTACAAAAGAGTTGCTTGCTGTTCTAATTATGTCGAGAGAAAACAGAACTGATGGCGAACTATGGGTGTTAATACAACTATTATATAAATAATATATTATATAATATAAATTCGATGAAAGCAATAGGTTCTTTTGCTATTAGGTGGAACTGAAATATAGCGAACTGTTTCTGTAAGTACACCTCTGTACGTCCCTAAGAGATATTCAGACGTAGCTTTATATATATGTTTGATAGGTTTCATATTCTAGCTGTAATTATTTATCTATTATCGCGTTCACTCACACTAATAACACACGATGTCATCGCTCATTGATGTTTGTGTAGTCGCGCTGGACGCACGCATGAAGAAAAAGTACACCCAATGACTCAGTTAACTACTTGACAGAACGGACCACTGTCAAACGTGTTTAAAATAAACATTGAAAAGTTTGCTCGAATAGGTAAGAGTTTATTTACATTTATATTTGCTGGTATCTATACAATAATGATACCGGGATTTATTACGATGAACTGAATTGCTTGGTTAGACCTGGTCACAGGCTGACTGGTTCAGTGGGGTAACCAGTCTGTCTGTGACTCGGCTAGTCGGGCTATTCACAGGTGTGCTTGTACTTGTGCCATAATCATGTCAAGTATTGTAAATTGTGAAACATATAACAGTTAGTACATAGTGACTTTATTTCTTTTACTACTAAACCTAATAAATAACCATTCACGAATTGATACATAGTATATCAATTTCATAATAAGCGAGTTTTCTTATCCTATCATTGTTATAAAATGTTTGTTAACGTCAATCAATATGCAGAAGACAATGTAAACTTACTTACAGCAAAAGAAACTAACAATAGAGCTTATTGTGATACAAATATTTGTAAACTAATATCTCATCCAAACTCTCTATCACAACTATCAGATACCTCGCTCGAACAGTTTCACTTCAGCCACATTCGAAATAAAATATTAATACCAATCTCGAAAAACAAAACCAATTTACTTAAAATTACCTACCTATGTTATGGATAAAAAATTTCGCAATACCTTGTTAACCATTCTTCTGCTATTTCCATTTTTGTTGTTACTAAGTAATAAAAGTAACATAAACACTGAAAACACTGGACCAACCAAGATGTAAAACTAATTATGATAGTGTTCTCAACTCTTTATCTAAGAAATACTTATTAAGATAAGTCCTACAAGATTTCTTTATGATACTGATCATTCTTATTGTCTATTTAAGAATTTCTTATATTATTTATTTGAAATGAAACTGTTAGTAATGCTTTAAAATTTCATGATGTTGTTTAAAAATAAAGGATAAAGGACAAATAGTCAATTTATTTTTTAATGCTGCTGTCAAGATAGATGATTGGAATTGTCTTCTTAAATTCACTATAAATTTTAATTACTTTAGTAAGACAGTTTTCAAAGTGGGCCATATTAGCCGAAACATAAGCTCATCATTTGTGTAAAATAGAGGTAATGAAGAAGCTCTATCAAAGTACTTGAAAGTAGAAATGTTTCTATACAGCGTGTCTTTCCATGTGACGAACCTACTTGTTCTTATTTCTTATCAATGTCAAATGCCTTATTCGTTCTATTGTACTTTGGCGATTAAAATAAAATAAAAATAACAACTATACAACTAAGTTCACAGACAGGATTTTTGTACACCACTTAGGTGGTAGCGTAAGCATACGGCCCAAAGTGGTTACTGTGGCCTATGGACATGACACTCGTGAATATTCTGGTGTTATGTAAAACAGAATTTCTGTGCCATTAGTGTAGAAGACAAAGCTGGACAAGCCTTTGGTCTTCCCACTGAAAGCACAAAACCTCTCCAGTGAGCTCTGGCTACCCTCTCATTCCTCTGTTCATACTCAATCCCATAATATTTAACTTAATTAAAACGTCAGATCGTTCAGACAAATTCACAAATTTTTCATAAAATTTCATTAACATCAGCTCAGCTTTGAGCCGTCCAGTGTTGAGCTAATTAGATAATCATATTAAGCAAATAATTTGTACCTTGATTGCCTCTCCGGAAATACACTCACACTTGTAGTTTTATGGCAAGCAAACAACGGGTGATATGTGCGTAAAGTTTAAAAAAAACCTACAAGATTATTGGAATACTACGATGATGCAACAAACTTGATAGTTACAAATATTGGTGTAAAATAATCATATACATACATATACATTGAATGGTTTATAAGTAACTTAACATAACATAAACTCACGCCTATATCCCCGAAGGGGTAGGCAGAGGTGCTAGCACCCACATTTCGCCAGTTTTTTTTAATGTTTAGGTCCCAATGTAATAGGTGGCGAGCCTTTTACCATTAACCGGGCACTTATAAATATGCGACAAATACACACATAACTTCGAAAAGCATCGAAAAGTCATTGGTGTGTGCCATGATAAAACCTGGGATCGAACCCGAGACTTCGTCTCAACAGTCCATTACCCATACCACTAGGCTACTCTGCGGTAACTGCAAAATACTGAATAAAATTTAAAGATATTACAAGACATTACAAAGACTTCAATTGGGGCAAAACATGCAAATATTGTAGACAAATCAAGAAAAAATCTTTTGTGAATATCACAGACACCTTAATGTCTATTTAAATCATACTTTTAACTACAATGATGCAAGTCACGATCGTATAACATCATTCGTGTAGTCATACTAATTTGAGAAGATGTTGATAATTTCTAGCAACACGTAGTACGAGAAGATACTGCGAGATTTCGATGAATTTTATGAAAGTTACTAAGCGTTTCATCTCTCATTTTAGAGGATTGAGTGATTATTATTTATATTTTAAAATCTATTCTTATTAAAATGATGAATGATTCACAATAATTATGAATTATTACAATAGAATACTTGCCAATGGAACCGTTTACTATATTAAAAGTAGTACATAATAAAATTAATTTTATATAACAACCTGCGAACATGGTTAGGTTATGGTGTGTTGGCATCGTTAATTTTGGATAAAACCCCTTAAATAGATAAGATTTATAAAATACTTTGAGACTTGTCATAATTAAAGTCTTATAAGAATTTAATTATGGCATTAAGTCGTCAATAATGTACTAAAATAATAATCATTGAAATGGAAAATGTAAATTCTCAGAATCGGACTTAAGGACAGTCTAAATTCCCTCGGGATGCTCTGCAAAAATAGGAATCCTGAGACCCATCGTATTATTTCTAAATTTTCGAGTACGTTTTACATTTTCACTGTTCTATTCAGACAGTAGTTGCTTAATATTGTTCTCATGTAAACTTACGGGAAAACAAAAACAAACTAAAAAATATTTAAAAGAATCATCCTCATTGTCATAGCGATTTCCCAACTGCGATTAAAGCAGCGCCGGCCTGGGGGTGACAGGTGGAGCCGCCTGTCACCCCGGCAGAAGCAGGCCGCGGCGGCGGCGCGACTGGCGCGCCTCCCCGTTTTCCGGGAACGAGTTGAGGACTCTGTAGTCCCCACACACCAGAGGAGAGGGCCAGATCGTGAGAGATGGCCCTAGGTCGGCTGGAGTGCGAGGGATATGCCTGTCAACCTCATCTTCGGCAACCAAAACGACCCACGGGCAGCGTGCGTTTTAGTCGGTTCGAGTCCGACATAACCTCTCCCACCGACTCCGGTGGGGAGGTATCCGTGGGGATTTTGCGCACGTAAAAAAAAAACTGCGATTAAAGTATACGTTTTGGAGCCCGGGGGACATTTTATTGTTATTGTTTAGTATGTCAAATTTACAGCCTGCATTTGCAGGGGGTTATTGATATTTTACAAATATTATTAACCCGCTGGAAGGATGACGAATGGACCGTGGTAGGTGATGCTACAAGAGAAGCGTCCTTAGCTTAGTAGTTAAGGAATCGGCCTTATGATCAAGGGAATATTACTAATTTCGTTGCAATCGCTACATCGTTGTAGCATTTGTCAAAAGTTTAGGTACGCGAAAGGACGCAAATATTACACATTTTTAACGTATTGTATCGTGATTTATTTGGTGTTATTTTGCTATTTACACCGCTGTTTTTCAGCTGCCAGGTTTATGAGGACCACGAGGGAACGGTGACCCTTTAAAATAGTTTTATTTCAATGATAGCCTGTTTTAAAAAAGTTTTCCATGCGAAACCAGGACGGGTCATTTAGTTCAACGTAATAAATTTTAATGTTATCTTTAGCTATAATGTATGTTATAAAAACGTAGCAATAAAAATATTTTTTGTAACTTAATAATTAATTAAATAAGTGATATTAAAATCTTTACTTGACTCAATGGGTTCTAAAGTTGACATACATTATACTTTAATACAAACATAAACTGTGTAAGTACAGTTCTAAAAAAAGTATTGACACGCTAATTTCCCAACTTAACCATGTAACCTGTATATTGGAAGGTAATGGGTTCAGACAAAATAGTTTCTATAGAATCAGAGGGCTTCCATTAATTAAATGAAGCGGTTTTGATCTATCAACCGATACTCGTACAAATTGTCGGCACTAATGAATGATATTACAATAATTTTAAACATTTAATTTTGATGACTCCACCTAAACTATTGAATGAGCCATCTACACAGTAATAAATAAATATATATTAGAAGATTTGGGTGATTTCAGGCGAGGTTCACTGGTCAGAGAAAGTAAGGGAAAGACTTCCTGTAAAGGACTAAATCGCGGGTTCGAATTTCACCTGATATCTTAACCAATTTGAATAGTTAATAATAGTTAATAGCATACTTTAAAATTTCATTTACTATAAACTTTTATCGATCACAATAACTACAATAAATAATGTAACAAAATTGTATGATAATTTTTGCAAATGTCCAACTTTGTCATTATAAAAATTGAGAGCAAGTAACCGGAATTATGGTTTGTTGGCTTTACTGTACTAGCGTATATATAAAAAAACCTAAATGAACAATGCCACATAATTTTGGTTTTTGTCCACTCGTTGCGTCTGTACATCATGCATACTTTTGTACAGAGCCTGGTTATGACGTTATTTAGTTTTAAAAAATGTTACAAGCTAGCCGATATTATAACTTAGTATTTTTTTAAGTGATATTATATTAGGGCTATAGGGCTTTAGTAAGAAAAGTTTTTTCTACTTAGCCTGAATACACTTTTA
Source organism: Eilema griseolum (assembly GCA_963662185.1). NCBI lineage: Eukaryota > Metazoa > Arthropoda > Insecta > Lepidoptera > Erebidae > Eilema > Eilema griseolum. Next base: position 19,403,773 of record OY759230.1, on the reverse strand, counting down.
GAAGAAATAGTTTTCTTAGAGTATGTGCTTCTTGTCAAGATGCAAAGTATACAAGCATTTTTATTTTTAAATACTAATCATAATCTCTATTTTGAAAGGAAAAGGGAAACAAGTTAAATGTTTCCATTAGCAAACATTTTGAAAATTCCCAAATGTTAGAGACTTACAGAGATATTAACAAAATTAAATTTTTTCTGATAATTGTAATTTAAATTGCTTTTAAAACGATTGTGTTGATGGTTAACAATTCTTTCTTCTACTTGTCTTTAAACTTCTCGAATCTTTATGGGTATCGTTTAATAATTTGCAGTGTTTATAGTTGACACAGTATAATCAGAACCATGAGGGATATACAAGAGACGCACTGATATTAAACTATCAATTAATAAATTAAATTAATTTATTATTTTATTTTTTTCATTAATATTTCATATATTAAAGGAGATTTTTATCTACCTCGTTAGTGCTATTTTTAGGTAACTATACAACACATGTACTATCGAGCAATTCATAAAAAAGTATCATTATGAGAAATATGAAACTAATTGTCTAGCCTGCTATGGCTAATCAAAAGCAAAAAAAAACTAGCTTTTTTTAAAAAGGCAAAAACAATTGGCCGAATAAGACCAATAATAGTTACTAAGTAGAACGAAAATGATAAATTTAGTGTCGATCGATTTATGCTATCAGTTTGGAAAGTTAATATTTGTACTACAACATGTATTTCTTATCCGACTTAAGTGGGTAATACGATCTAGATTAGTATTTTTTTACAAAATAAGTACTTTGATTTGGTTAAGTTTTTGTGAAAACTGATCAGTTTTATGGACAGTAACATCATGAGTTGGTGTTTTTAAACTTTAGTTACTGTTTTGAGTTGGTGTTTTTAAACACAAACTTTCGTTTAATTACTGTTTAAATTATAATACTTTTTCAATTTCTCGTATTTTATAACACAGGCATCATTCACACGTCCACATGTTTGTCTTTCGCATAACAATTTACTTAAATTACATTTTTTAATCAAACTAGCATATCAAAACTGTTCACCTTACCCTCAACCAAAGCTAAAAGAATATTATAATGAAATGGTAATGTTAGTAACATGTCTACTCTCACTCTAAACTACAAAATAATTAAATCAAGTTTAGTTCAGTCAACAGCCTTCAATTATAGATATTGATTTAAGGATCAATAAATAAAAAGAAAGTTCCTGAACTAAATAGGCGATAATCTGTTTTACAATATCAAAAACTCATTTTGCAGGTTTAAAAATATGGCAAAACCGTTATCACTGATGCATAATATTTGTACTAAATATGACATTTTTGGTCAAAATTGTTTATAAAATGTTATAAAATCCGAGCTATTGATGTCTTCTTTCTTACATGTAAGTATTTAGCAAAATTATGTTAGTTTAATAACACTAAAATACATAGCATGCTTAATTATATAACTACATAACTATGTAAAAACATAAATAATTATGTGGAATTGAACTTTTTGTAACATAACATAACATAACATAAACTCACGCCTATATCCCCGAAGGGGTAGGCAGAGGTGCTAGCACCCACATTTCGCCAGTTTACGTTTAGGTCCCAATGTAATAGGTGGCGAGCCTATTGCCATTAACCGGGCACTTATAAACCTGCGATAAATACACACATAACTTCGAAAAGCATCGAAAAGTCATTGGTGAGTGCCATGGTAAAACCTGGGACCGAACCCGAGACCTCGTCTCAGCAGTCCATTACCCATACCACTAGGCTACCGCGGTTTTTTTTTTGTAATTTATCAAAATTATGATAAAATGAAGTGAACTTGGCAACTTGTGGTCATTTTGAAAAACACAACATTCTATAAGAATACCATTACAAAATATACTTTAGTCTTCTATTAGCTTAAACTATCATAGGTATATACTATTTAAAGTAAATGGGGTATTAGTATTAGAGTCCACGGTTTATACTTACCATTTGACATCTTGTGTCCGCGATATTTAGCCACTGTTACTGGCACCATGTCACGAAAACCTGATGCTTGTAATAATACCGAAATTTCGGAAATACAAAACAACACGATAGCGGATATTCCGTTGACTGTGATAGTACCAAGTTTATAATTATTACTTGCCTTGTTCCCGTGAGAGAGACATTTTATATTTTTCTTAGTCTTCAATATCATCAAAATTATGAAAGGTGTTAAACCACAGTAAGGGAATATAGATTTGAATGGTTCATTTACTTTTTTCATATCAGCACGAGTTTCACATTTAATTTCACCAACCACATGTGAATATTCTTCGATTTGACACTTTTACAACTTAATAACTCAGGGAAAGGAGTGAACTGGTCGGCTAGCGGGCAATCACCCATTTACCTATGATCTTGACCTGACACCAATGATCTTCATTGAGCACGTTCCTTATTATTGTATCGAAAGAGTCTCAATACTCTGAACAATAGGCAGTTTCATAGGAATCGCTGTAAATGCCCTCAACAACGCATCGTACATGTGCGTAAAGGCAAAATATGTAGATACCGGCGTTATCTATCAATGTTAGACTGGGGCGCGGAAAAAAACAAAAATATATTTGGATAGCTTTATCGCTATTGGGTGTTTTACATTTTGGAGATCGTAGGTTGAATAACATTTTCATATTTTTCGCGTTGTTTTGGGTTCGATGATGCCTATACTACTGGATCTCTTAAAGTTTTATCAGCAAACGCAACTTACGATTAGTTGATTGATGTGAATATCGTGTTTTATTGTATAATAGTCTTATCACCATATTTTTATGAAACGTTACGATAAATACTCCTTATTAAAACAGCTTGTATGTAACATACAAGCTGTTTCATCGATAAAATAGTTATCTGGTTATCTATTACTTTATTCGGATAATCAAATTTCATAGATTAATAGATTTTGTATTACTATTGCGATATGATTAAACTTTACTGTGTATTTAGATTGGAATGAACGTGAAATATACCTTAGGCACTACTGCGATAATTGTGAATATCACATCAGAATAGCTGAACAGATCTGAATGACATTTGAAACATATGTTCTCTTCTTCATCTTAGGGTTAATCCCAGACGCACCCGAAGCTGTCACCTCGGAGTCTAGGATCCACTTTATCAGTCTAACTACAGATTTGGCTGAACTTCGACATTTTCTGTGAAGCTTAGTCTATCGTCTGAATTAGCACACGCTAGTGACGGCGAGCGGGGCTACATACCGCGAAGCGATCCTGAGGGCCACGACCGCGGTTGCTCAAGTCGTGGAACGGATCCGGCGGCTGGGCCTTGAGGTGGCTTTGCATAAATCCGAGGCCATGTTCTTTCATGGACCTCGGCGCACGCCACCACCTGGTTCCAGTCTCACAGTGGGAGGCACTCTCATCGGCATCAAGCCCCAGATGAAATATCTGGGGCTCGTGCTCGACGGCCGGTGGGACTTCGGGAAGCACTTCCGAAGTCTGGGCCCCAAATTGGTGGGCACAGCCAACGCTCTGGCGCGGCTACTGCCCAACCTGAGGGGCCCGGAGGACTCCTGCAGGAGACTCTACGCGGGTGTCGTGCGGTCCATGGCCCTGTACGGGTGTCCCGTGTGGGCGGACACCCTGAGTGATCGGCACATGCTCCTGCTGCAGCGTCCGCAGCGGAAGTTGGCGTGCCGCATCATAAGGGGGTACCGCACGATATCATTCAACGCGGCGAGTCTCCTCGCCGGATCGCCACCATGGATCCTGGAAGCGAGATGCCTTTCGGCGCTATACCGGTTCCGAAAGGCGGCGCGGGAGCGGGGTCACGATCCCGAGCCCGAAGAAATTCGGGCCGTGAGATCCCGGCTCCACAGGGAAATGGTGGCAGAATGGGAGATACGACTTGGGCGACCAGGCGCAGGGCACGCCGTAGTACCGGGGGTAAGACCCATCATGGGGGAGTGGCTAGAGAGGCCACACGGCAGCCTCTCGTACCGTCTGACGCAGATGATCACCGAGCACGGATGCTTCGGAAAGTATCTGCGTCGGATGCAGAAAGAGCCAACGTCCGAGTGCCATCACTGCGACGCGAGCGAGGACTCAGGTCCGCACACGCTCACCGAGTGTCCGACGTGGGAGACGCCGAGGCGGGAGCTTGTGGCGGCCCTGGGAGTGAGGGTTCTCACGCTCTCCACCTTGCTCGCGGCGATGGTTCGCTGCGCGGATGCGTGGGCGGCCGGCGCCTCCTTCTGCGAGCAAGTAATGCTCGTGAAGGAGGAGGCGGGGCGGGAGCGGCAGCGGGAGCGACGAAGGATCGCAAGACAAGCTGCCCGCGTACGAAGGCAACTCGGGCGTCGGAGGTCGATGAACGACCTCCGCCCCCCATGAGCGCCGGCCTGGGGGTGACAGGTGAAGCCGCCTGTCACCCTGGCAGAAGCAGGCCGCGGCGGTGGCGCGCGCGTGGCGCGCCTCCCCGTTTCCGGGGACGAGTTGGGGACTCTGTAGTCCCCACACCCGAGAAGAGGGCCAGGTCGTGAGAGATGGCCCTGGGTCGGCCGGGGTGCGAGGGATATGCCTGTCAACCTCACCTTCGGCAACCAAAACGACCCACAGGCGGCGTGCGTTTTAGTCGGTTCGAGTCCGACATAACCTCCTCCACCGGCTCCGGTGGGGAGGTATCCGTGGGGATTTTGCGCACGTAAAAAAAAAAAAATCGTCTGAATTAGCATTATGCTATACCTATCTTATAAGCAAAGAAAGGTTTCCATCCAAACGGAGACGAGTTTAGAAGCTAGTATAGTTACTTAAAACGATTTACATCATAAGCTTAAAGCTTTTTATTATGCGTTACAACACTAAACTCTCCACTTTATAGACATAATTAAATTCCTGTTAAATAATAGACACTTGCAATTAACCTCGAACTGCGTATGATAAACTGAATTATAGTAAAGTTAAATCATCAATATTGGAGAGGTGTGTGGCGATTTTGAGCCTGATCTCATTTAATGTCGTCTCAATTGAGCAGCCCGACTGGGGAAGTACCTCCACTCTACAGAATACCGCGGCTATAATAACCTCGTGCTGTGTTCTCGGCGGTGAGTAGGGTAGCCAGAGTTCACTGAAGAGTTTTTTGCTGGCAGTGGTAAGACTAAAGGCTTGTCCTAATTGTGTCTTCTGCACTGACGGCACAGAAACTCTTTGTTGTTATAGGGTAGGCAACACGGGTGTGACTCCCCTGACGTTCCTCACGTCCACAGGCTACGGTAACCACTTTCCGTTAGGTGGGCTTACCTAATAATTTCGATATAATTCCTTAGTGTCCTAATTAGGGAACCAACCAAACAGATAATTAAGTACTTGGTAAAAAACAGTTTAGACGCATGATGAAAATAGTGACGAGAATTTTGTTGACAAACATCAGCCTTAAGATAGATTACAAAACAGATAGTTTCCATTATGGTCATTGACTATAGATATAAGGGTCATGTATAATGAACTCGTCCTGATAATAAGCGGTCATATCAATATTGTAGACACACCCGCTCGGCAATCTAAACTGTTATGTAAAGAGTGTTTTTTCATAAAAGTTACTAAGTATTTCATCAGAACTGGAAAACACTTGTTTGTTAATTGCTGCAGAAATATAATTATGACACTATTAATTAAATATAGTTTAGTCTACAGTCTGACCTAGTTCAAATGATAATACTTGGGTGTTCTAAACAGCTTTATTAAGACCAAAGTAAGCATTGCTTACTAGCTTGACGGATGAGTTCTAGTATGTGATTAAACATTCTTAGATACTGTGTTTTTTAACGACGTCCGGTTTTTGCGTGGAAACATGCAGACCACTGTAAACAAACATATTCATGCATATAAAATAAATATTTGAACTGAGCAGGATTCTACCTTGCGATCTCTGACTTAGCAATTGAATGCGCTAACTCAAGTCGTCCACTTTTAGACAGATGCCTTACTTCAGGTCTACACGGTTATAACAGGTGTGCTTCAAAATAACAATCTTCTCTCGCGATAGTAAAATTTGGCAACTTCCTATAGGGTATCCCTTATCTTTAGAAAAAAAATTGTGACCCATTCCGTCTAATTATATTTATTTATTTTACGGGAACTCGTGTCGAATTGCATTTTAATCATTTTTTATACAAGTTTTTCGAGACAAATAGTACAAGCCTTGCAATTAGTCATTGTAGTGACTTTTTTCATGCAAATAACACGTGTTAAATTGTTTTTTAAGATATCCGTTGCACTACCAAGTGGTACAAAGAATATTTACTCAATTGGTAATATACCACAACTTATGAAATGCGATCTTGACTCGAATTTTTAGCTTAATTACACAATTCATATAGAAATCTCATTATAAGAACCACTCGCCAACGTTAACTTAATATTTTTAACATTGTTACAGAAACTGGCAAGAAGGAGTTTAAACAAAACTATGTAAATTTATTATAAAATACAGTAAAATGACAACGGAAAGAAACTCATTGGCGATGTCGCCAAGAACCAAGAAAATTACTAAACTAATACCCCCAGATGGAGGCTGGGGATGGATGGTCATCATTGGAAGTGCCCTTAGTAATGTAAGTATCGTTGTAAATCATATCGTATATCTGTATATTCTTTCCTTAATTTCTTTTCTTCATTTACAATAAAGGAGGTAGAAAATTATATACATTGTTTTTACAGGTGAACTATGAGAACACCTGATGTAAATAAAATACCAGCTGATCATAATGATAGTAAATATCTCAAATATTAGGTATATTAAATAACTTCCTGTTTTCTGATGTAATTAATATATTGATTAACAAAACAAAATTCAGTCAGTGTCTATGTACCTACTGTGGAAAATATATTTGTAATTTTTTGGATTTCTGTCGGTATTATCAGCTTTATGACCACTCGTTCTTCATATTAAAATCGACTCGTTTCTTTTAGTATTTAATCTCTACTATAATTATATTATTCTTTTTACATGCTCTTGTATTGTCTTCTCTGTTTGCAGATTTTTAACCAGTCAATGCTGTCACTATTTAGTCTTCTATACGGAGATACACTAGAGGCTATGGGACATGAAACGCAGGGTGCCGCTTTAGTTCTTAGTACAATGTTATTTGTTTCAAATTTTGGAGGACCCATAGCCGGTGCCGTTATAAAATTGACTTCTACCCGATTTGTGGCTGTAACGGGAGCAATCTCGTGCACCGTTGGAATATTTTTCAGCGGGTTCTCAACAAATATTTGGCATTTAGTGATTACTTATGGAGTTCTCTTAGGTAAGATGAAACATTTCTTAGACAATTTTATTTACATTTATTTTAATTATTTTATCAATTTAATTAATTAGTTTAATTATTATTTTTAAGAGAAATTATTTTTTGTAAAGTTTGCTATGTTTTATGTTGTTTTACTTATCCTATTTAAAAGTAACTTAAAAATGTATACCTTAACACCTATCTATTTGTAACGGGCCTTTTTGCAGCAGGAAAATATATTCTATATTTTTTTTTCATATAATTTTATTGAATGAATTATAAAAGAAAACTGCACTCATAAATTTCAGATAAATAATTCTAAAAGACATATTCTGTATTCATGTAAATTGTTAAACGACAATATTAATGTACTCTATTTTGTGTTGATTACAGGTTTAGGTTTGGGTTTTATCCAAAACTCATCATTTGTGGCTATAAATAGCTACTTCAAACTGAAGAAAAGTCGTGCTGTGGGTCTTGCTAATGTGGGCACAGGTGTGGGACAGACCGTAATGCCTCACTTAGTTAGGTATCTTTTGGAAAATTTCGGATTCCGGGGCGCATGTTTGCTCCTATCCGGCTTGAGCTTACACGGGGTAAATATTTATTTTATTCACATACTATAACTTATCAAACTATTTTTAATGAACAAAATGTTATTCAAATTTATAATGTTACAGATTGCTGGATGCATGCTAATACAACCCGTGGAACGTCACATGAAGAAAGTAGTGGTAGAGGTAACAATAGATGAAAAATTACATTTATTACAAGATAAACAAAAAGATATCGCCCTTAGAAAATTATCTCAATCAAAAGATGATGCAGAAAAATCAAATAAAGGAGTGTATCCAGGCTTGGCCAATGTAGAAGAAGATCGCCGAAAGAGCGAAACATTGAGTAATAAAGAAATTCAAAATGGTAAGTGCTTATGATAAATATTTTACAAATATAACAGGTTTTTAAGGACATTGTCACTTTGAGAATATTGTGCTGTACCTAATTGTATTATTTCTTTGTAAACTTTTAATATCTCCGTTTGTATTGTTATCTGATAGTATTTAGTGGAACTTGTTACACATATTCAATGAAACCGCTTGTAGTTTGTAGGTATATACAAAATTTATTACTAAAAGTGTCCGTCCATATTCTGCATAGCAACAATCTGATAAAAATACATATTTTATTTTTTACAGAAAAGGTTACTGTTAAACAAAGGCAGTCTAGTTTAATGAAGAAACTGTATGATTTATTCGGCATTGCACTGTTGTCGGACATGAGGTTTATCAACATCGTGATTGGAACAGCGTTAGCCGTGACATCCACACAGAACTTCAGTATGTTGTATCCCTTCTTTTTGCAGGTAAGCTTCACTTTTATATAAAAACTAGCCTTCAGCTCGCGTGCATCTCTTATCTCAAATTCTACTCAACCGATTGCAATCAAACAAACTTAAGATTTTAAACCAAGACGTTTCTAACAAAATAACCGCATCAAAATGTGTTCGGTAGTTTTTGCGTCCACTGAGAATAAACATTTCCAATTTACAGTAATTATATAATAGTAGATTTTTTACATGAGTATAGTTGAAAGAATTAAAGAATAAATTTCATTCATTCAGTTTAGGCACAGAAAGAGCACATATGAACGTCTAAATTTTACAATTATGTCAAGAAATATTAAGTCTTGAATAAAGTAAATAAATAATTACAGTAAAATAGTGGTCGTCAGTGCTAACTGTATATTTTAAATATATATCTCTTATTATATCTTATATTTCTTCTCACGATTTGATACTTAGAATGTGAATACAAACTATTATTTTACTATTATTAAAGTATCGCGGTAGCCTAGTGGTATGGGTAATGCACTGCTGAGACGAGGTCTCGGGTTCGATCCCAGGTTTCACCATGGCACACACCAATGACTTTTCGATGCTTTTCGAAGTTATGTGTGTATTTATCGCAGTTTATAAGTGCCCGGTTAATGGCAATATGCTCACCACCTATTATATTGGGACCTAAACATATACTAGCAAAATCTGGGTGCTAGCACCTCTTACTACCCCTTCGGGGATATAGGCGTGAGTTTATGTTATAGGTTTTTGTGATGTCTTAAATGATATAATCAGTTTTAATTTTAATACAAATATTTTTACTTTCTGTTAGTTTTAACATAACTGAAATTGTTAGTAAAAAGTGGAAATTGACCAAAACACCCCGTATAGGGTTTGAAGTGTAACTACATTTACTATTAAGCGTATAGGCATATGACTGGCATAATTATGTAGCTATATGCCTATATACTTGTTTTAAAAAATATAAATGGTTTTTTTTATCAAAATTTGATATTGTTTCCAAGTGTACTCGTAATATTTTGCAGTTATCTTGGTGATAATAATTGTATAATATACTAAGTCTAATCAAAGTTCAACGATAACGCTCTTTGTGGTTCATATTGGAATGAAACTTACTTATGTTTTTGGTTTTTAGAATTACGCATCTATGACTAAGCAACAGACAGCAAACTGCATGTCTGCAGTAGCAGCTGCAGATATAATGGGCCGCCTCATTCTGCCCGTATTCCAAGATAAATACGAAATCAAAGCCAGATGGATGCTTATAATGACTTGCATTTGGTTAATTATAACTAGACAAAGTAAGTAAACGTCCATATCTCTTTTTAATTCAGTAATTTGACTTAAAAGTCCAGAAAGTTATTAATCCAACAATTTCAATTCAAACCCATAAAATAATACAAGTAATAGTACCGAGGTACTTAAATAATTTAAATTTGTTTTTCAGTTTTGGCATACCAGACAAACTTAGAAGTTCTCCTACTCATGTCTGCCCTTTATGGGTTTGGCCGAAGTATGATCATCGTGGCTAGAAATATTGCGATATCAGAAAACTGTAAATTGGAACAAGTACCTGCTGCAGTAGGTCTTGGAATGTTGACGATGGGTATCATCGTACCTCCGGCAGGGTACTTCCTTGGGTGGATTAGAGATTACACAGAGAGTTACGTCGCTTGCATAACAGCCCAGAATGCTTTATTAGCCGTATTATTAATAACATGGATTCCTGATATGGTGTACTTAAAATTGAAGGAAAGGAGAGAAAAGAAGGAAAATTTGGATTCAATGTCATAAAGACTGACTAATTGTGGACAATTGTTTTTAAATACTCTATAGTTTTATGTGGAAATATGTGTGAAACTAATACAACACAGTAAACTATTTAATGAATGTACACTTAACATACGGTTCGTCATTCGTCGTTGAAAATTTGCAACAGTGCATGTTTAGAATAGATATTCGTACAAGGATCCATAATTGTACAAACCTTAAGAAGTTATTTGATACTAATGACGAAACAAGAAGCATTACGAAGCGATGAGTTCAATTGAAAATACTTCGAAGAAAAAGTAGAGTGACTTAGACTACTAAATAAAAGATGGTTAAAAGGGAAGTTCGTTCTTCCATGATTTGTAAAAATATGTACGGATCTTGGTATAAAAATAGGCTTAGTTATATATGGTCGAGTGGTCATTGTTAGAAAAATATGTTACGTTGAAGTGACCTTAGTACCTGAAGAATTCAGTGTCATGGCTGTGAAATTCTACATAATATTTACTTATATATTTATGTGAAATGCTTATAAAGATAAGATATCAGTTAATATTGACACTGCCCGAAGAAAATAGATTAAGTATAATAAAAAATATTCAATATTAATATAGAAGAACGATAGGTGAATAAATGGTGGAAATGTATATTTTTAGTGTAATAAAACTTCTAGTCTAATTAATAAATGTGAATTTACTATAGGTATTGGTTTTATTTTCAATAAGTATATAATACCTAATTAAAAATGCCTTTAGATTCATAATTACTTTTTCCTTGAATAAGGTGTATAGCATAGCTTGTTTTATTAAAACTTAGCCGTTTTAATAAAACAAGCTATGCGAAAAAGAAACGATACAATAACAATTGAACTCATAATGAAACTTATGAACCCGTTTTTTCATGCGGTACTTCCCTCAGATATCACCCCCGTGAGCATTTAAGGGTGGTTACGTGGACTCGTATCGACTAAAACCACACGCCTACTCGGATTTTTAGATGCCGAGGCGTAAAATAGACTACAGCATATTCCTCGCACCCCAGCTGACATTTGGCCATCCCCATCAGACCCTGGAAATGGGGGGAATGAAGAAGTGACTGCACCTGTAACACCCAAGTCTGCCGCCACCCGACCAGTCTTCAGGAAGTTCCGGACCACGCACATTAGCGCCTTAGGTTTTTTAACTGGTAAATAAGCAAAGCCAGTTCATTGCTATGTCGCAAATCAATGGTTGTTGGTACAGTACAGTACAGTATGCTTTGACTGATAGTATCAGGAACTCCTTTCTGGATTTTTTGAGTAGTGCCTACTTTTTAAACAAAGCTTAGTTTGCTTTCACTGATTTACACCAAAGATAAAGATGGATTTATAATAATCAATTATATAACGACGGACTAGAGTGACGGGCCACGTGTTGCCGGCAGAGTAGAATTAGGGCCACCCCATCTCTTCCCATGTGTTGTCGTACAAGGCGACTAAGGGATAGGGCTGTTTAACATCAGACAGATATATATTAATTCAAAATTACTCTCAAAAATAATGTTCCTACTCAATTACGATTAGCAACGCGATGTAACGTAATGTTGAAAGTCAGAATTGACATCATAAACAAATACCGCTAACTAGTTAATTGTAGATATTGATTTAAATGAGTCTTTTTAAATACTGAAATTTAGTTTTAGTATTACCATAGTGAAATGGCAATGGGTGGGATACATAGCGCGCAGAACAAATGGCCGATGGAGCAAAAAAGTTCTGGAATGGCGACCGCGTACGGGCAAACGTAGCGTAGGACGCCCAACGGCCAGGTGGAAGGACGACCTCATGAAAGTCGCCGGGAAGCGCTGGATGCGGGCTACTTTAGATCGGTCATTCTGGAAGTCTGTGGGAGAGGCCTATGTTCAGCAGTGGACTATGTGTGGCTGACATGATGATGATTACCATAGTATTATATTTATTACCATATATTTTAGAGACTTGCACAGCCCGCTGAGGTGAAGAGCCCGATGAGGATATCATCATCTGCAACTTGTTTCCTGAGCTATATTTACAAAAACCTAGGCTGTACTCAAATGTACCGCGATATGTTTTTGATATTGGATTGACCTGTAAAATAAGTACCTGTCCTTAAAATCCAACTTAAGCAGCGGTTAATTCGTACTAATATTATAAATGCGAAAGTAACTCTGTCTGTCTGTCTGTCTATATGTTACGCTTTCACGGATAACCGCTGAAGCGATTTTGATGAAATTTGTTAAGTGTAGGAGTAGACGTAGATTAGACCTTGAGAGAGGACATAAGCAATGTTTTGTGGTAATAATTGACATCCACGCGGACAGAGGCGCGCTAGTATGATATAAAGATAAATAAAGACGAAACATACAAGTACATATTGTACATAGTTTGTACTATAAAAGATACAGGCAAAATTATAAGTACTTATTCAAAGGTATCATTGTACAGTAGGTATTTGAACAACAATCCTAGGTATAATAAAATTGTGTGTACATATTATATATACTTGAAATACAATATACAAACTTCCTTCCTTGGATATTAAACCCAGCACCAGAGTTTTATACAGGCAGAATAAACAAGATATCGTGCATTTTCTGCGAGACAACAAGTTAAAATAACAGCTCCTCAGTCACAGATTACAAAAAACGACAGCCGCTATCGAACGCCAGCCTTATGTTCTAGCATAATATATAAAAGAGGTCACTAACAAGATTGGCTACATCTTTAAGCGAGTTTCAATCAACACATACTACAAGCCTCCAATGAAGATAAATCAATGTTTCTCTCAAGTACCAACAAGCAGTTCTACGTGATGCAGGGCTATAAAATAGACTATGACTGTAGCCTGCCAACCAGTACTTAACATTTGATCAACCACAAGTACTCGCTAATGAGAATCAATTTATACCTAGAGTGACCAGTGAGGTGTTTGAAATGAAAAAATAAATGAAATAGGGTTAGTGGGGCTGAGAGCAAAAATGTGGTAAGACAAGCAATCGCACACAACATTTATTTGAGTATGGTTTTTGCAGTGCACGTAACCTGGCTATGTCGGTAATACGATATTTTTGTACAATATTCTTGATTTTTAATCTAACCTCATGATCTAAAAACTTTCATAAAAGGTAAATACGAATATTTTATTACAATTTCCAGATATTATTTTTAATTGTTAGAAATGTCATGGTACCTTAATCTAGCTATCGTTCGTAGTTTATAATTTATTCATATTTTCCGTCTCTTAACCCATAAAATATAAGGGGGTTAAGATGAACATATAAAAGTTTCAATGTTACCCCATTACCAAATTCATATTATAGGTCAGATGTTCTCAAACTGTATGTGATGATATAATTATTATAATACAAGAAATAGGTACCTATCCATTTACGTTATTATGATATTTTCAGATTATGTGTAAGAACTTCAGTCGCAAAAATGTTTCAATCTTTACCCACCGGGGTAAGATTAAAATATATAAAAGTAACATATGGTTCTAAATTCGAAAATTGATGTTATTTTAACATTGCAGTCGGTTATAAATAGTTAGAGTACTAAAACTATGGTGTAATGCTCATCATGACCGTCTAACATTTATTGGAACGATTTTTATTAATATCATTGAAATATATAGTCTTTGCTCTTCAATTAAAACATTTTTAGCTTGAGTCAATATTTATTGTTCTACAAGAGTTCAAATTCCTCATCAAAAAACCGTTCACTCTTGCCCCCACACACCTTAACTTACACAACAAAACGAATATGACTACTGAAACTCAACTAAAACTTATTTTAAATACCTGTTACTGCCTGACCCAGCAAACTTCGTTTCGCTTAATGGTGTTGTGTTGAGCAGTATCAATTTCTTAATTATTTTGAGAATGGAAAGCATAATGACAGGTTGGTGTTTCGGTTATTTTACATTAGTGTACATGTAAATTGTTCCATGGGTTGCTATCGGGTCGATTACTCTCATTGAAACACATTAGAGTATAATGTTAAAAATGGTAAATAAAAAAGGTTATTTTTTTTTTTTATATAGGACACGTCAATTGGACTTCGCCTTGCCTGATGGTAAGCTGAAGGCAAAGTCCCAGAAAAGAGGGTCACCATTACTTACACATACCGTGTGACAATGGTGACACTCAGCTTGACGGCCTCATCATATGCTTTTTCACGCCCCGCTCTAAGGACCCGGGACTGTAGGAAGAAGGAAACACGTGACCTGGTAATGAATTCCAGGCCTTAATGGTGCGACAGAGGAAAGAGTCTCCGATTGCGATAGAACAAGCTTGAGGTACTTGTGATGGACCCATATACCTAAGGGGCTCTTATCCCCATGGGGCCCATATACCCACGGACCCAATTATTATGTCAATGGGACTCATATGTCTCCGGGGCCCATAGGTCAGCGGGTTACATATACCCACGTACCATTAATAATAATAATAATAATAAAGCCTTTTATTCGGACAAAATATACAATTAAGTTTTAAAAAACCACTGCACTGTTTTTTTTTTTCGAAATTAAGTATATTCGACTATTTGATGCTTCTTTATTTTTTGTAAGTCCGTTTGCCAATTGGCAAAGGCCTCCTCCAACCTACTCCATTCTGATCTCTCTATGGCTACTCTACTCCATGTTGTACCTGCAACTTGCCTTATATCGTCGTCCCATCTTTTTTGTTGTTTGCCTCTTTTCCTTTTGCCTTCCCTTGGGTACCAACGTGTTGTTATTTTGCTCCATTTATCCTTTCCTCTGGCCATGTGTCCCGCCCACTTCCATTTCAGCCTTTTTATTTTTAGGGTGACGTCCTGTACCTTGGTCTTTCTCCTAATATTAATGTTTCCTTTTCTATCCCTCCTCTTTACTCCCATCATGCTTCTCTCCATTGCTCGTTGGCAGATAGCAAGTCTATCGGTGGTGTTTTTTGATAAGGCCCATGTTTGACTTCCATATATTAGGGTTGGTAGAATGCAGACTTTGAATAATTTACTTTTTGTTGCTATATGAAGGTTTTTGTTTTTCATTATTTCGCTTAGGCTCCAATACCTTTTCCAACTGTTTGCTATTCTTCTTTGGATTTCTTTGTTTATATTATCTTTGGGTGATATCAGCTGTCCAAGATATATATACTCTTCAACGTAGCCTATTTGTGTCTCGCCTATGTTTATGTTGCTTTTATTTCCGTTCGTCATTACTTTTGTTTTTTCAGGGTTCAATTTTAGTCCTACCTTTTCACTCTCCGATGCTAGCTCATTTAACATTTTATTTAGATCTTCTGGCGTTTTTGCGAATAACACAATGTCATCGGCAAATCTTAAGTGTGTTAGTGTGCGGCCATCTATATTCAAACCTAGATTATCCCATTCAAGATTTCTAAAAATCATTTCCAAAACAGAGGAGAAAAGTTTTGGAGAGAGAGGATCTCCTTGTCTTACTCCTTTTTGTATCTTAAACGAATTTCCTTTCTTTTCTAATTGAATGCACGCCGCGCTGTTTTCTAATCAATCTTATATATTTTTGTGCTATCCCTTGTTCTTTTAACGCCTCCCAAATGTTTGTATGTAATAATGAGTCGAATGCTTTGCTATAATCGACAAATGCTAGGTAATATTCGAGTTGGTATTCCGTATATTTTTCGATGATTTGCCTAACAGCATGGATATGATCAAGTACTGAATAGTCTTTCCTAAAACCTGCTTGTTCTATAGGCTGTTGCTCGTCAAGTTGTCTTTCCATTCGCTTGAGTAGGATCTTTGCAAATATTTTGTACAGGTTGGACATCAAGCTTATGGGCCTGAAGTTTCCGATATCATATTGATCACCCTTTTTGTACAGAAGGATTATATTAGATTCAGTCCATTGTTGGGGTATCGTTTCTGTATTTATAATATCATTGAATATGTCTTTTAGAACAGGTGTTATTGCATGTTTCGTTTGCTTTAGTACTTCGTTACTTATTCCGTCGGGTCCTGGAGCTTTATTGTCTCTTTGCGTTGCTATAGCGAATTCTATTTCCTCCTGTATTATGCTGGGTACGGATGAGATTTCCAACAACTTTATTTCTTTTTCCACAATAGTGCTTTCATATAGTTTCTTGTAGTAGGATGTAGCAATTCCTAATATTCCTTGCCTTCTATTTTCCTTCAAGTTATTGCTATCTTTCATCTGTATGATCCAGTCCTTTTTGCTATTTAAATCCTTATATGCCTTTTTTTATTCCTCCTGTCTGTAGAATGTGTCTCTCTATTGTTTCCATTCTTTTCTGTGTTCTATCTTTTCTAATACTTTCTTTTATTTCTTTACTGAGTTTTGCTATTTGCTTTCTATTATCGTTAGTATTTTTTCCATTAATTAGGTCAGATCTTTGATTAAGTAGGTTAATGGTTTTGGTAGTCATCCATTCGTTGGGTAGGTCCTTTTTATTACTTCCCTGTTTAATAGCTGTTTTGATTGTTTTTTCTAACCAGTTGTATTTTTCTTGCACCTTCATGTTTGTTGTCTCTTTGTTGTATTCTGTAAGATTTTTCGTTATAGAATTTGCCATTTGTGCTGTTTGGTATTTGGTAGGTTTTGTGTTTATCATATTGTTTCTTGGTCTTGGGATTTTGGGCGGGTTCGTCATCAGTTCTGCTCGGATAATTCGATGGTTGGTGTTGAAGTTGAATTTGCTAAGGACTGTCAAGTTTGAGAAATATCTGCTTTTATTCGTCATTATAAAGTCTATTTCGTTTTTAATTAGCCCGTCTGGTGATAACCAGGTCCACATCTTACTTTTTTTCTTCTTGAAGACTGTGTTTAAGATTTTCAAACCATTCTCCTGAGCAAAGTGTACAAGCCTTTCTCCGTTTTTACTTCTGGCCTTTTTTTTATATATAAATGGCCCAAGGACTGTATCCTCATCTGGTTGTCGTTCTCCAATTTGACCATTGAAGTCTCCTATTACAACGAGGTTTTTGTGAGCATGGTCTTGGATTGCTTTATTTAGTTCTCGGTAGAATGAGTCCGTTAATCTTGTATCTGATTGTTCCGTAGGTGAGTATACTTGTATGATGGACCATGGGTCTTTGTACCCCGGCAGCTTAAGATTCATCACTGCTATGCGCTCTGATATTCCTATGAAGCTTTCCACATAGGTCGCGAGGTATTTTTGGATAATAAAACCCACTCCATACTGACCTGGAGTTGCGCCTATATGGTATAGAAGGAAGTCAGGGTACGAAATTATTCTTTCTCCCATTCGCCTTACTTCGCTCAGTCCGACGATGTCCCATTTAATCTGTTTTAACGCATGTGTTAATTCTGTAAGGTTTTCATCGTTTTTAAGCGTAAGTACATTGAGAGCTGTAACATAGATTTTTGATCTACTGTGATTGTTTTCACAATTGTTTTCCTGTGTTGTTGGAGGGTTGTGGTCATTTTCCCCCACGAGGACCAGTCGGCTTGGGAGAGATTGTGTAGTTTCTTTTGTTTGGTTTTTATATTTTGGTTGGATTGTCCGTTTGCAGGTTGATGATTGCTATTGTTTTTTATGTGTGGGTATATCAGTGAGAGAGTTCGATCGAATTCTCAGCAAATCGAAGGCGTTTGTCCTGTTAGTTTTAATAGAACTTATCGTTTGTTGCTTTTTAGGTTTAGTGGTGGAAGTCGACATTGGTGAAGTAGATAGTTCTCTTTTTCTTTTGTCAGAGTTGGGTCCTTTAACTACTAGCTTATCATAGTTGAGAAAAGCAATATTTCCCTTTTTCTTCTCCTCTAGCAGCTGTGGTATCAAAGCCTTTCTCTTTTCTATGACTTCCTTAGAATAGTCTTCCGATAGATAGATTTCCTTCAACATTTTTTTGTTTTTTATAATTTGGTCTTTTTTCCATCCATTTATAAATGATAGCAGCACAGGTCTATGTTTGCTCCCAACTTTATTTTTCCCTATACGGTATAGTCTGTTTATTTCATTTTCTTCCACGGATAAATTTAAGTCTCGTTTAAAGATCTCCTTAACGGTTTGAAATAGCTCCAATACCGATTTTTCACTCTCTTCTAAACCATAAATAACTATATTGTTACTTTTCTTCTCTTTTTTCAAATACTCAATCTCGTTCTCCAGGTTACAAATTTTTTGTTTTAATTTTTTATTTTCTTCTATCATAGGAGTTAATTTTTCTTCCATTCGATCCATTATATTCTGTGTCAGAGATTCTTTTAGATCATTTGTCTGTTTCTCCATTTCTATCTTCATTCTATCAAACAATAATTGAAATTGCTCTTCCATGTTGTCAGATGAGGTTATGTGAAATGGAGCGTAAATGCAACTTGGTAGAAAATATTTGTTTAGTAGATTTTTTGTGATGGTAACTCTCGGGGTAGTTGTCAACTGACTGTCAGTTCGGGTATTGACTGGTATTGCGGGTATTTGTTTATTTGTTTATTTTCCCGGCTGTCAAATTGACTTAGGTTATAAAAATATTTTATTCTAACCTCAATTGTTGATATTTGAGCTTCACTTTTAACTAGTTGTTTTTGAGAATATCCAAGGATCGTTCTTTCCTATGTCTTCTGATGTTGTTTAGCTGATGTTTGAAGCACTACAGTTCTTAAAGTGTAACTATAACTATTTTTAATAAGTGTTTTATTGCTGACAAATATCCGCGACTTGTTATCACTACAACGACCGCAAAACCAACATACCACGTACCATTACACAAACAAAAAAAAATCAACTTATCTGTCAACTCAGGCAGAAACGAATTCAACAAAATAAAAATCATCAATAACTAAAGCCTCGTACACTCAGCAAACATGATAGTATCCCAGCCAGTTTTACAGATGTAGGTAAGTGTGTGAACAGTCAATATCTCGTTTCTTCACTTACACACTTGCAAATTACAAGCGATTCAAAACTAATCGTATTTAATTTTAACACTTATAGTTTCTGTAGTAAAAAATCATAAAGTAGGCCGTAACATATATTACCGTAACTTTTAGCTCAATCAAGGCTATCATCGTAGTTCAGGGACCCTGAGTGTCGCTTTTTAACTAACTTCCAAAAAGGAGGAGGTTCTAAATTCAATTAATCTTTTTTATTTTTTACTAAAAATTTATCGCATTAAAGATAGCACATAAGTTTTTGAATTCGAATCCTAGTATAAGATTTTCTTTTTGAACTTTGAACGTTTAGTTGGCAAAATAACGTAGAGGCCCTTTGCACGCATGAAATTGAGGGAGGGGGAGGTGGCCTACGAGCTGAGGAGCAGTTTATAATGCAGAAACGATGCTTTCTGCATGCCTGATGCTTGCTGCTTGCCGCATGCCTACTGCATGCTACATGCCTGCTACATACGTAGTTTATGCTTGCTGGTTTGACTGATTGTTTATTTAGTCAAATGAACATTTTTTAAATAAAATTTTAAGAATTGCAATATTTCCTAAGTTTTTCATTATTATGTAGTAGTATTAAGTCAAATGATTCTTTTTAAAGTAATATGTCTGAGAAATAAAAGTTTGTCAAGTGATTAGTTTTCCAAACGATTTTTTATACCACTTAGTTGGCTGACAAGTACACGGCCCATCTGATGGGAAGCGGTTACCGTGGCCTATGCACGTATGCAACACCAGGAGTGTCACACTCACGCTGCCGACCACGAAGAAATCTTCTGATGCCCCTCTTGAAGAACCCCATATTGTAGGCGCTTGGGAAAACCGCAGCAGGGAGGTCATTCCACAGCTAGTGTGTGCGTGGGATGAAGTTTCTTTCATACCGTACAGTGCGCACCGTATCAGGTCGCAATGTGTATTTGTGGTGGTAGAAACTTGGTGGCACAAATTTGTCTCAAGTTTCGTCGGGGTGGGTACCACCGTGCACTATTGCGAAAAACCCTCCATAGCAATTCAATCTCGGTTGGATTGTGTTCAGGGGTCAGCAAGTGCATAGCCGGGCAGAGGTGGTGGTTGTCGCAGCACTAGTGGGACCAGTGGGTCTTGGCGTAATATAGTGGGGATGGCACGGGGCGATGCGCCGAACAGGGAGACCTGTAGAAACGGTTGTGCCGCTGGCCGCCCGCGGTATAGTACAGGGGCCCAACTGGGGTTAATCACCTTGGAAGGCTGCCTCACCAGGCCGCGCATAATCCCGATATGGTTCGTCGTGCCGGTTGGTGACCGGATTTGGGAGCCTGGTGACCATACTCGGGGGGTACGGGGGCCCTTCCGTTGGGCGCGTCGGCTCTCGCTATGCCTCACATTCATAGATAAAACCAATATCCCGCGCTTTGTCACACGGTGCTGCGGCGGCAATCACCTTTTTTTTCACGCCTTCTCCCACCCAAACTCATGGCAGCGCAATTTACAGAAATAGGTAACACAGCGGCTCGTCACACTCCCAGAAGCTTGCTATTTGAGGTGGAGTCCACTAACATCTGTGGGCTCCATGCAAACCGCAACGCCGTCCACCAACACCTAGAGACGGCGAAACCTGCCATGTTTTTTCTAACGGAGACGCAAATACACCGCCCTGACGACACGACCTACTTGCTCTACCCTGGCTATGTTCTTGAGGAAAGTTTTCGTGCAAAAGCCGGGGTGTGCGTGTTTGTTAGGGCGGATGTTTGCTGTCGCCGTTTGCGCTGCCTAGAGGACCCATCCTTCTCTATCCTTTGGGACACGTAGACCATGGACCTACGAGTCAGATCTATGTGTGCCTCTACCGTTCCCATACAGGCGATGCTGAGACAACTCGACTCTTTGAATATCTGAGTCAGGCGGCAGATGATGCGCAGGAGCGATTTCCGAACGCAGAAATGGTATTTTTGGGGGATTTTAACGCCCACCACGAGATCTGGTTGGGCTCCTTCAAAACAGACCATGCGGGAAGAGCCGCCCACGCATTTGCTCTGGCGCACGGCCGGACCCAATTGGTGCACGAGGTCACTAGGATACCAAGAAGGTCGGGCCTAGCACCTTCTCTGCTAGACCTTCTGCTGACGAGTAACACGGACCGGTACAGTGTGTCGGTGCGAGCCGCTTTAGGCAACTCCGACCACTGCCTGGTCTGTTCCACGGTGCCTATTATAGCGCCCCCACGACCCATGCAGGGGAAGCGGTGTCTCTAGCACTACTCGTCAGCGGACTGGGATGGACTTCGTGACTATTTTGCGTGGAGTGCTGCTTTGAAGGTAAGAACCCATCGGATTGTGCTACTGCTGTCGCCGGTGAGATCGGTCTGGGTATGGAATACTACGTGGGGCGCACTATAAGTTTCCGGAATGAATATGAAAAAATACTATTAAAGGTACAAAATTAATTTATTGTTTTTCAAAATAATCTCCCTTGGCGTCTATGCACTTTTTCATTCGATCAAACCAGTTTTGAAAACTTTTGTGCCACTCCTCTGTGGTGACCTCTGAAACGTGTTTTTCATACTCCTCGACAGCCTCTTCTGGTGATGAAAATCGTTGGCCGCGTAATTGGTTCTTAATTTTTGGGAACAGATAAAAGTCACAAGGTGCCAGGTCGGGACTGTATGCAGGATGACTCATGAGTTCTACATTTTTCGCCTTCAAAAAGTCGTTTGTCTGTCTGGCCGTGTGAGAACTAGCATTGTCGTGGTGCAGGATGATACGGCGTTTACGGTTATTTTTACGGAGTTCGTCAATAACTTCCGGCAAACAAATGGTCGTGTACCAGTCACTATTCACAGTACGACGATTTTCTAAAGCAACAGTAGCCACGTGTCCAGTTTTATTAAAAAAAGAAGCAATCATCCGCTTAGATGCACTTTTCACGCGCGCCACTTTGGTTGGTTTCGGCTCATCTTGAAAGACCCATACGCTCGATTGCTGCTTTGTTTTGGGATCGTAGCAATAAATCCATGTTTCGTCACCTGTTACTATGTCCCACACCAAATTTGACGCACCTTCGTTGAATCTGGTAAGCATGGCACTGCACCAAGTGACGCGGTCCGTTTTTTGAAGTTTTTTCAAGTTATGTGGGATCCACCGCGAGCACAGCTTTCTCACACCCAAATGTTTGTGTAGGATTGATTGTATTTGACTCATGCCTATTTCTAAGGATGCGCGAATTTCATGGTAGGTCACATGCCTGTCTGTTTCAATCATACGGCGCACAGCATCGATGTTTTTGTTGGTCACAGCGGTGGACGGCCGACCATCGCGAGATTCGTCACTGAGATTGATACGACCACGCTTGAATTCTGCAAACCAGCTATAAACAGTCGTCTTGCATGGAGCTTCATCGCCAAAAGCTGTTTCAAGCCGAGCGATGCTCTGTTGAGCCGTCAAATTACACTTAAAATCGTAGAAAATCATACTACGAAAATTTTCCCGAGTTAAATCCATGTTGATGCAGACACACAATTTTTTAAATGGTGCCACAAGGTAAAAACAAAAGACAGTCAGATGAAACAAACTGTATTCTACAGCCAAAGAGTTCTATTTTCAAATGTTGTAATAAATTTTTAAATATTGTTTATGTAAGTGGCCAGTTCCGGAAACTTTTAGTGTAACCTATGTATATCTCATATACCGATATCACCGGTGACCGCGGGGTGCGTCCTTGGTTCGGGCGCGAGTGCGCGAAAGCTGTTCAACAAAAACAGTCTGCGTACCGCGCTTGGGTAAAGGCGCGCGCCACGCGCCATCCCAATCTGGGCCACTTCAAGGTGGCGTACAACAGAGCCACAAAGGTCTGTAGAAGGGCCTACGTCAGAGCGGATGCCCTGCACATAGCGCGGCTTGGTCAAGAGCTAGTGATGCATCCCACGGGAAGCCGTGGCTACTGGCGACTGGCTAAAGCCGTGCAAGCCAACGACATTAAACCTTGTTTTATTAACTCTCACTTTTTGATGTATGCGGATGACATAAAAATATACAAATCCTGCAAGAACATACACGACTGTGCACTACTACAGGAGGATCTTGACAGGCTGTCCTTGTACTGTACAGTTAATAAACTTCAGCTTAGTCTACCTAAATGTAGTGTAATATCTTTCACTAAAAAGAAGAACAAGACCTCTTACGATTATATTTTGCAATCCACCCCACTAAAGGCCGTTTACTCTGTCCGGGATCTCGGCGTAACACTAGACTCCAAATTGCATTTCGACCAGCATGTAGATAATATTATTGATAAAGCATACCGGATGTACGGCTTCATTATGAGAACTTCCAATAATTTTAAACGCACTTCCACCTACTTACTGTTATACAAAATACTGGTACGTTCTCAGTTGGAATTTGCAATTCCTATTTGGTCTCCTTACTACAGCTGTTACGTGAATAGGCTTGAAACGGTGCAGAAAAATTTCTTAGGTCGATGCATTACAGATGCTGCCGCTCAAGATTGACAATGTCCTATCCTGAGACCCTTGACCATTACAAACTTATTAGCCTGGAGTCTAGACGTAATCTTCTAAAAGTCATGATGCTGCATGGAATGTGTAACAATAGATTTGATTGTTCCAATATTTGTAACAGTATATGCTACATTGTACCAAGAACTGTAAACCGGCGAGAGGCGCGCGTGCCCAGGCTCTTCCACACTGCGAAGTGCAGAACCAACGCCGGGGTACGCGCGCCCCTGCGTCGCCTTTTGGATAATTATAACAAGCACTTCCCTAATTTAGATATTTTCGCACTTTCGCACAATGAATTTAGAAAGCAAGCTATATCTTCACTTCTTTGAGTCAATATGCCGGCGGGAAATTGAGTTAAATAAATTTACTATATTATTTTGCGGACATAAGTGTGGGGTATACATTTACCAAATTTAACAATTGTAACTTTCATTTTGTATGACATAATGTGTAACTGTTTTGTGTCCCAATAAAAGAAAATGAAAATGAAAATGAAAAGCCAACTTCTGTCAGCCTTCGCTGCCTCCGCTGCATAACCCTGATGGATCCTTGGCCCATGAGCCGCAAGAGAAGGCAAATCTGCTGGCTAATCTCTTTACAGCCAATTCCCGAATCGATGATTGTGGTACGCCGCCACCAACACTACCCGACAGTGACCACGCGATGCCTGATATCCATATCAGGCAACGCGATGTCCGTGCAGTGCTGCAATCACTCGATGTCCTGAAAGCCAGTGGTCCGGATGGTATTCCAGTGGTAGTTTTGCAAAAATGTGCAGCGGAGTTGTCTCCAATGCTTACGCGCCTGTACCGGCTGTCCTACAGTTCGGGTACAGTGCCTTTGCCTTGGAAAGAGGTGAATGTTCAGCCGATTCCCAAGAAGGGGGATCGCTCGGAGCCAGCCAACTATCGACCCATAGCCGTCACCTCAGTGCTGTGCAAAGTGTTCTAGTACATAATTAACAAACAGCTCATGCGGCACCTAGAGGATCACTCCCTAATTAATGACCGGCAATATGGCTTCAGGCCGAAACGGTCAACGGGTGATCTTCTAGCATACGTTACCCATCTCTGGGGTGAGACTATGGACAAGCACGGCGAGTCACTGGCAATTAGTCTTGACATCCCCAAAGCTTTCGATAGAGTCTGGCACAAATCGCTTCTTACCAAGCTACCTGCCTTTGGTCTGCCTTCTAGGCTGTGCAACTGGGTTGCTAGCTTCCTGCAGGGGCACCGTATTCGCGTCCTTTGTGACGGACGAGCTTCGGAGTTTCTGCAGGTAAATGCTGGCGTGCCCCAGGGGTCCGTCTTATCACCCACTCTCTTTCTTCTGCATATGTGCATTCTATTACTAGAACACCAGAAATAGAGATCCACAGAAGCTCTATACTGGACCTTCTGCTGACTTCGCGCCCGGACGAATACTCAGTAACTGTGGAAGCACCACTTGGTACTTCGGACCACAGCCTCGTTCGGGCGCAAGTGACTCTCACGCGGCCTGAATCACCGCGGCCACCTCAATGGCGGCATGTCTGGCACTACAAGTCGGCAGACTGGGATGGACTGGATGGCAACAGGAGAGAGCAAACGCCCGTGGTTTAATAGGCCCTGCAGAGAAACAAGAGACCACAAGCAATCTGCATACAGGGCTTGGACCACGGCTCTTGCCAATAAAGATCCAAATATCGCTGAAGTGAAGCGAAAGTTGAATGCCGCCTCGAGGTCTAGTAAAAAAGCTACGGCCAGGGCTAAGTTTGAGTTCATCGGCAGAATTGGCGAGCGGCTTGCGCGCTACCCATCTGGCAGTCGTGCATTTTGGTCGCTCGCTAAAGCTGCCGAGGGAAACTTCTGCCAGTCTTGCCTTCCACCGCTGCAAAAATCCGATGGTAGTCTGGCTCATGGCGCTAAGGAGAAAGCCGATCTGTTGGGTAATCTCTTTGCGTCAAACTCGACTATGAACGACGGGAACGCCGAACCACCGATAATTCCCAGCTGTGGTGCTTCCATGACTGAAGTTAAAATCACGCAACGGGTGGTCCGGCGCGAGCTTAAGTCCCTAGATGTTCGGAAGTCGAGTGGGCCGGACGGTATACCGGCGATGGTGCTTAAACACTGTGCCCCCGAGCTGTGCCCTGTACTTACACGTCTTTTCGCACTCTCATACTCCGCAAGGCGGGTCCCAACCTCGTGGAAGACCGCATTCGTCCACCCTGTACCTAAGAAAGGTGACAGGACCGATCCGACCAATTACAGGCCTATCGCTATCACCTCCCTTCTCTCGAAGGTAATGGAGCGTGTTATTAATACACAGCTCCTGAGATACCTTGAGGGAAACGATCTACTGCGCGATCGACAGTACGGCTTTCGCCACCGTCGCTCTACCGGTGACCTTCTTGTGTGTCTCACAAACCGGTGGGCGCAGGCCATCGAGAGTCGGGGTGAGGCACTAGCGGTCAGCCTCGATATAGCGAAGGCCTTCGATCGGGTCTGGCTCAAAGGTCTTCTTGCGAAGTTGCCATATTATGGACTCCCCGAGGGACTGTGCGAATGGATCTCCAGCTTTTTGTCCAACAGAAGCATCCAAGCCGTCGTCGACGGCAGCTGCTCGGACCGCATGAACATAAACGCTGGTGTCCCACAAGGCTCCGTGTTGTCTCCGACGCTGTTTCTGCTGCATATCAATGACATGCTGTCTGATGGCTCCATTCATTGTTATGCGGACGACTGTACCGGAGACACGAGTTACACGGGCCGTGCAAATATCCCTCAGTCCGAGGTGGAGAAGAGTCGCGAACAACTTGTGTCTGAAATTGAGACTACTCTCTCTGGAGTACCCGATTGGGGACGACTAAACCTAGTCCAATTCAACCCCACTAAGACACAAGTATGTGTATTCACCGCTACGAAAACCCCATTCATTGTGGCGCCGCAATTCCTGGGCACACCGCTTACCATCTCCTCGAGTATAGGGATCCTTGGTGTCGATATCTCCAGCGACGTCCTATACCGAAGTCATTTGCGGGACAAGGTTAAGTTGGCATCAAGAAAGCTCGGAGTGCTCAACAGGGCGAAGCAGTACTTCACTGCGGAGCAGCAACTCCTTCTTTATAAAGCACAGGTCCGGCCTCACATGGAGTACTGCTGTCACCTTTTTGCTGGAGCACCTGCATACCAGCTTGACCCCTTCGACTCAGTGCAAAGACGGGCATTGAGGCTGGTTGACAATCCTATACTCACAGGTAGTGTGGAACCTCTTAGCCTTAGGAGGGATTTTGCCTCACTGTGTGTGTTCTACCGCCTATACAATGGTTTGTGCTCAGATGAATTGTTTAACATGATGCCCGTAGCTACATTCTATCATCGCACCTCTCGCCATAGGCAGGGAATTCATCCTCACACATTGCGACCTGAGACGGTGCGCACTGTGCGGTATGAAAGAAACTTCATCCCACGCACACTCAAGCTGTGGTATGACCTCCCTGCTGCGGTTTTCCCAAGCGCCTACAATATGGGGTTCTTCAAGAGGGACATCAGAAGGTTTCTTCATGGTCGGCAGCGCGAGTGTGACACCCCTGGTGTTGCATACGTCCATAGGCCACGGTAACCGCTTCCCATCAGGTGGGCCGTGTGCTTGTCTGCCAACTAAGTGGTATAAAAAAAATAAAAAAAATCAACGACATGCTGTCTACCGGCAATGTTCATTGTTATGCAGACGATAGCACTTTACATGGGAGTTATCATGGACATCCTGCGGCCAAGCAGTCAGATATTGCAGAGAAAAGGCAGCTTCTTGTCACTGAGCTTGACGGGATCCTGAATCACATTTCTCAATGGGGCTCTGAGAACCTGGTTGAGTTCAATGCCAAGAAGACGCAGGCATGTGCGTTTACAGCAAAAGTATCTTCTTTCCTTCCCCTCCCCACTCTTCAGAGCACGCCACTGCCACTGCAGGACAATCTCAATATCCTAGGTATGGATGTTCGCTGCAACCTGAATAACAAAAATTACATCGAAAGTATCATCAAAACAGCCTCACGAAAACTCGGAGTTCTGAACAGAGTGAGACGATTTTTCACGCCGGAGCAGCGGTGTCTTCTATACAAGACACAAATTCGCTCCTGTGTAGAATACTGCTCGCATCCCTGGGATGGTTCAGCAAAGTACTTACTAGATGCTCTCGACAGGTTGCAGCGACGTGCGGTCCGCATCATTGGGAATCCCGAAGTCACGAACACCCTAGAACCTTCACAGATGCGTAGAGATGTTGCGTCCATGGCTGTATTTTACCGTCTGTACCATGGGGAGTGTTCTGATGAGCTCTTCCAATTAATCCCACCCTCCCCTTTCCTACACAGGACAACACGTGCAGGTCTTAGATGTCTTCCGCACACGGTGCAGAACATCCGATCAAGAACCAAGCGGTTCGGAGACTCTTTCCTCTGTCGCACCATTAAGGCCTGGAATTCATTACCAGCTCACGTGTTTCCTTCTTCCTACAGTCCCGGGTCCTTTAAGCGGGGCGTGAAAAAGCATATGATGAGGCCGTCAAGCTGAGTGTCACCATTGTCACACGGTATGTGTAAGTAATGGTGACCCATAAACACTACAGGGCTAAAAACTAAGACTAGTGCCGCCCCTATCGTAGCCCGTCGTACATCAGCAACGTCAGCAACATCAGCACCAATGGCGGCAAAAATACCTGGAGCCACCGCCTTCTACATTAGTGCAGCTACGAGCTACGCGGCATTAGGACACCGGAAGATTGATACACGGCGGCTGTATCCTGCCTGGACCTAATTAAACAGGGATGTGTCGACTCTAAGAACATAAAGAGAGAGATAAAACTCACAATTGAAGCCCAAGTCGACAACTTACGAAAGCTTCTGAAGGATATGGAAGGTGAACGGACCAAAGGTCAGGCAAAAGTACCCAGGCAGGGTAGAGTCTCCGATGTCGGATCTACGGTGGCTACGGCCTCGGTCACGGGTCCGGCAAGGGCCGATGAGGAGATGATGAGACGAATTGAGGAGAATACTAGGCTCCTACAAGAGAATGGCAAGGTCCTCGCCGAAATCCAGGGCAGCCTAAAGAAATGTGAAGAGGACAGGAGGTCACCAACTTATGCGACTGTAGCGGCGAACGTCACCAGGGCTGTACCCTCTAGGCGGCCGGCGCTGCACTCGTTGGTGGTTACCTCCAAGGATGATCAGAAAACAGGGGAGGAGCTGATAGAAGACCTGCGGCGGACCGCGCGTGAAGAGGATGACTGTATCACAGTGGAGCGCATTAGGAAAGCCAAAGACCGCAAAGTGGTACTTGGTTTTAAAACTGCGGAACTGAGGGAAAAGGCTAGAGGGACGCTGGAGAGGGGGCCGGGGGCACTTAATGTGGAAACTGTCCACAATAAGGATCCCCTGCTTATCCTATACGGCGTCCTTAAAGCATATAAAGACGAGGAGCTGTTGAAGGCCTTGAGAGCTAAGAACAAGCACGTCTTTCGTGACCTCGACTCATCACAAGACCGGATGAGTATAAAATTCCGCAGGAACGCGAGAAAACCACTCACTGTCCATGTCGTGCTACAGGTTTCTCCCACGATCTGGCGCAAAGCACTGGAACAAGGAACACTGCACATCGACATTCAGCCAATCAGAGTGGCGGACCAATCGCCACTCGTGCAGTGTTCTCGGTGCCTGGGATATGGGCATAGTCGTCGCTTCTGCAAGGAGGCAGAGCCTAAATGTAGCCATTGCGGTGAACAGCACCTGAGGGTGGACTGCCCCAGTTATAGGGCAGGAATAGAACCCAGTTGTTGCAACTGCGAGCTATCGAAAGGCGTCGACACAGCGCACGATGCATTTGACCGGGGATGCCCGGTCCGCAAAAAGTGGGATGACATAGCGCGGTCTGCCACGCAGTACTGCTAAGGGCGCCCCAGGGAATGACTCTCACTACATGGTACTGCAGGCAAACCTCCAAAAGAAGAGATTGGCGACTGACGAATTCATTCTGGAAGCTGTCAGGAGGAAAGCGTCAGTCGCACTCATTCAGGAGCCGTACATGGACCCTGTTAGGGGCGGAATGAAGAGGTACCGGGGAGTACGCATCTTTCAGAACACTGGACCAGCTGCGGGCACTGTAAAGGCGGCGATTGCCATCTTCGACAATGAGCTCGATGTTATACAGTGTCCGCAACTCACCACCGACAATATGGCGGTGGTGAGGATTCGTACCAGTGCCTGGGAGATCGCCCTGGTGTCTCTTTACGTCGAACCTGACAAACCCATTCGCCCTCACCTGGACCTGCTTGAGAGAGTGGGCTCCAGGCTGGGCCGTAAACGGCTCATTATTGGAGGCGATGCCAATGCAAAAAGTCCTTGGTGGGGAGGTGATGTTGAGGATGAGAGAGGTGAACACCTGATGGGTACTCTCGTGGAGATGGGACTACACATCCTCAACACAGATGGGGGGGTGCCCACCTTCGACACTGTCAGGGGGGGCAAAAGGTACTGCAGCTTTATCGATGTCACTGCATGCTCAGGAGATCTACTGAGCCTGATCGACGCCTGGAGGACGGACGATAGACTGGCAGCTAGCTCCGACCACATCGGCATAGTGTTTAAGTTAAAACTAATAAAATCACAAGGCTCCAGTATCAGCAGGACAACCAGGTTATTCAACACCAAGAAAGCAAATTGGAACCATTTTCATGAGAAAATGTCCAGCTCCTTGGTGGTGAATGGCCTGGATGTCGATGCCATAAATGATATTAATACCACTGTGGAGATTGAAGCTACGTTGGTTAAATACAACAACTGCATCAAAACAGCATGCGAGGTAGCAATTCCAGTAAAAACCAACAAACAGACACTCACTATGCCGTGGTGGTCGGAGGAGCTGGACAGGATGAAGAGGGAGGTCAGCACCTTTAGGCGCCGAATCAGAGTCGCTGCTCCAATCCGGAGACAGCAGGTGATAATGCGGTACCTGGAGCGCAAGGACAGATACGAGTCGGAGGTACGCTTAGCGCAGACTGCGAGTTGGAAGGAGTTCTGTACAAAACAAGACAGAGAAGGGGTCTGGGAGGGGATCTATCGGGTTATAGGCAGGTCTACAGCAAGGGAAGAGGACCTACCGTTGTCCGAAAATGGGGTAGATTTGGACGCCAGTGGATCTGCGGGACTCCTCGCTTCGGTCTTCTATCCGGAGGACCGAACCGAGGAGGACAATGCGGATCATGAGAGAACCCGCGCGGTAGCCAGCACGGTTAATGGCGGGGGTGAACATGAAGCTTACGACCCGCCATTCACTATTGGCGAACTTCGAGACGCGTTGGGCTCTTTCAACCCGAAAAAAGCACCGGGAGCAGATGGCTTCACAGCTGACATCTGCACTCACGCGGTGAACTGCGCACCGGTACTGTTCTTGAAACTGCTTAACAAGTGCCTGGAATTCGAGTACTTCCCGAAACCGTGGAAGGAGGCGACCGTGGTCGCCTTACGGAAACCAGGTAAGGACTCGTACAACTCCCCCAAGTCGTACAGACCGATTGGGCTCCTGCCTGTCCTGGGGAAAGTGTACGAGAAGATGCTGGCAGCTCGGCTCAAGTTCTATTTGCTACCTCGGATCAGTACTCGTCAGTACGGTTTTATGCCCCGGAGGAGCACCGAGGACGCCCTCTATAACCTGTTGCGGCACGTTCGTGGCAAGCTTCTTGAAAAGAGGTTTGTCACGTTGGTGTCGCTGGATATAGAGGGCGCCTTCGACAGCGCATGGTGGCCAGCAATAATTGTACGTCTGGCTGAGGAAAAGTGCCCCGTAAACTTGAGGCGAGTTGTCAAAAGGCCCACGTTGGCCTTGAGGGGAATGAGAGGGCGGATTTTCTTGCTAGGGAGTCCGCTCTAAAACTCAAAAAAGCGCCAGATTATGTCCAATGTCCTGTTTCATTCGTCAAGGGAGTCATACGACAGGGCTCCCTTGACGAATGGAACAGGCGTTATCAGGGGGGAGCAACCGCTTCTACTACGAAGATCTTCTTCCCCTGCGCCGTGGAAGCCTACAAAACTGTCAGGAAAATTACAATAAATGGTCTAACAACTCAGTTTCTCACAGGGCACGGCGGGTTCTCCGAAAACTTATATCGTTTTAAGTGTAAGGGGGACCCATCGTGCGCCTGTGACCCAGGCGAAATCGAAACAGTTGCCCATCTCCTGACAGTTTGCCCCATACACGCCAAAGACAGGTTCGACCTAGAAACTGCAACCGGAATAAAAATAAATTTAGACGGCATACATAATTTATTAAAAGATCACACTAAGCGAACCATCGAATACGCAAACAAGATTGTTAGTATTGCCAACAAAAGGAACAGGGTGTAAGATATGCTAACGCAATATGTTAACATACTGATGTTTAAGCATAATTATAATTATAAGGGTTAAAAATAAGTAGCTTTTTATAATAAGATTAATAAATAGACATAAGAAATATAACCAATGTGTAAAATGCCACATTATATAGTTGCAGAGGTAAACTAAGCTGTTGTAATTGTAAATATGTTTTTAAATAATAAAGTTTATTAGTAATTAATAGCCAGAGATATATAGCTAGGTACACAAATCCCTGATGCCCCCATATCCCCTCAGAGAATGAACGGATGTATGAAAGTGCGAGAAGCATAATTGATAGAACTGGAGTGATAAAGAGAATTGGAATGAAAGAAGATAGAATAGGTTTATAATTAGACAGTCTTTTATTGCCATATTGTTAAAACAGTCACTGCATAATGCAGTGGTAGGGTAAAAAAAAAAAAAAAAGTAATGGTGACCCTCTTTTCTGGGACTTTGCCTTCAGCTTACCATCAGGCAAGGCGAAGTCTACTTGACGTGTTCTATATAAAAAAAAAATGTGTGAGGATGAATTCCCTGCCTATGGCGAGAGGTGCGATGATAGAATGTAGCTACAGGCATCATGTCAAACAATTCATCTGAGCACAAACCATTGTATAGGGGGTAGAACACACACACACACACACAAAATCCCTCCTAAGGCTAAGAGGTTCCACACTACCTGTGTGAAAACTAACCAGCCTCTATGCCCGTCTTTGCACTGAATCGAAGGAGTCAAGCTGGTATGCAGTTGCTCCAGCAAAAAGGTGACACCAGTACTCCATGTGGGGCCGGACCTGTGCCTTATAAAGAAGGAGTTGCTGCCTTGTTCTTCTCCACCTCGAACTGAGGGATATTTGCACGGCCCGTGTAAGCCGTAAAGCCATCAGATAGCATATCATTGATTTGCAGCAGAAACAGCGTCGGAGACAACACGGAGTATTATGGGACACCAGCGTTTATGTTCATGCGGTCCGAGCAGCTGCCGTCGACGACGGCTTGGATGCTTCTGTTGGACAAAAAGCTGGAGATCCATTTGCACAGTCCCTCGGGGAGTCCATAATACGGCAATTTCGTAAGAAGACCATTGTGCCACATCCGATCAAAGGCCTTCGCTATATCGAGGCTGACCGCTAGTGGCTCACCCTGACTCTCGGTGGCTTGTGCCCACCGGTTTGTGAGATACACAAGAAGGTCACCGGTAGAATGAAGGTGGTGAAAGCCGTACTGTTGATCGCTCAGTAGATCGTTTCCCTCAAGGTACCTCAGGAGCTGTTAATACACAGCTCCTGAGGTATAGGGATAACACGCTCCTTATCTTCGAGAGAAGGGAGGTGATAGCGATAGGCCTGTAATTGGTCGGATCTGTCCTGTCACCTTTCTTAGGTACAGGGTGCACGAATGCAGTCTTCCACGAGGTTGTGACCCGCATTGCGGAGTATGAGAGTGTGAAAAGTCGTGTAAGTACAGGGCACAGCTCGGGGGCACAGTGCTTAAGCACCATCACCGGTATACCGTCCGGCCCACTCGACTTCCGAACATCTATGGACTTAAGCTCGCGCCGGACCACCCGTTGCGTGATTTTAACTTCAGTCTTGGAAGCTGGGGATTATGGGTGGTTCGGCGTTCCCGTCGTTCATAGCCGAGTTTGACGCAAAGAGATCACCCAACAGATCAGCTTTCTCCTTAGCGCCATGGGCCAGACTACCATCGGATTTTTGCAGCGGCGCAAGGTAAGACTGGCGAAAGTTTCCCTCGGCTTGTAAAATGATCTTTTGTCTTACGGTTTTTGTTAGACAATAGTAAACCAAGGTAGTAAAATGGTTTCAGTAGACGACGAGCACAAGAAGACTTAAATTTAGAGTGAGACCTTATTTATAGTCTGAATTTCAATGTGTAACAAGAATTAAAATGACAAAATCGATTTCGTTCGTATCGAACAAAGCGTGTAATAATTACCACGTTTATCCTATTTCAAATTATCAGTGTTTTAGTGATACCTGCCATAAAAAAAATGAGACATGGCTACATTGCTTAACAGTTGCAAATTTATTACAAGCAAAAACAGTGCCATACACACGCCATGTGGTATAAACATGAGCTATAATCGAGCTGAGCCTTAACACGATTTTCAGCTTTATAAGAGTGCAATTACATCAATATTGTGAGACTCCAACAACTGAAAATATGGTTAAATGTAAATATATCCAGAGTTCTTGAATTCTGAAAATATTTAATACTTTTTGTTAACACAGGCCCTGAATATTATAAAATAAAATTATAATGAAGCACAAAAAATATTATGATTTATTAACACTCACTCGTAAAACTTTTTTATTCACACTTAGGTTGTGAATTAAAAATTAAAAACTTTACAAGTGTTTACTAATATTTAGTACTGAATGGGAATTGAACCCGCGATCTAATGTAGCAGTCGAATGTTCTACCGTTAGGAACAAGTTTGAAAAGAACAATATTAGTGCAATCGGACCATCGGCACAAGGAAATTCTATGATTTAATCCCGATAAGTCCCGAACCGTTATAATAATTATTATGAATATTATTCTTCTAATTAAGTCCGACCAAGACCTTTAAAACAGAAAAATAAATAAATCAAAATCCGTTGCATAAATTGCGAACAAACAAATAAACAGACAGTATGCCCAAAAATATTTTTGTGTTCAATATCATCAATATACAGGGTGTTTTTTGAAACGGGGCAGTAAGGGCAAGTAGGTACCTTAACCGTTGCAGTTACAGCAAAACGTTCTTAGAAGACCTTCCCTAACTTTTTGACATATTTTGAACTGCATTCACAGATTTTGTAAAAAACTTACAGTTGGCAAAAAAAATGCAAAAAGTCCAAAACTTTTTTTTTATGCCAATCGATTCTATTTCATGTGGGGATCAAAAACCTCTAAGAGACCATTTTAGCTTTCAGTACTAGGAAAGACAGAAATCGCCAAAAACGTTTCCCATACATTTCGTACGGAAATATGATAAATCAACTCGAAACTCATAGGTCAGGTAAAATTTTGAACTTTTTTAAATAAAAAAAATCATTTAAACATTTAAGAAATTGGTTTATGAAATAAATTGCTCAAAATGATTTCCATTTTCACGAATACACCACACCTCACCTTACTGGTGGTAGAAACTTGGTGGCACAAATTTGTCTCAAGTTTCGACCGGGTAGGTACCACCGTGCACTATTGCGAAAAACCCTCCATAGCAATTCAATCTCGGTTGGATTGTGTTCAGGGGTCAGCATGTGCATAGCCGGGCAGAGGTGGTGGTTGTCGCAGCACTAGTGGGACCAGTGGGTCTTGGCGTAGTCTAGTGGGGATGGCGCGGGGCGATGCGCCGAACAGGGAGACCTGTAGAAACGGTGGTGCCGCTGGCCGCCCGCGGTATAGTACAGGGGCCCAACTGGGGTTAACCACCTTGGGAGGCTGCCTCACCAGGCCGCGCATAATCCCGATATGGTTCGTCGTGCCGGTTGGTGACCGGATTTGGGAGCCCGGCGACCATACTCGGGGGGGTACGGGGGCCCTTCCGTTCGACGCGTCGGCTCTCGCCATGCCTCACATTCATAGATAAAACCAATATCCCGCGCTTTGTCACACGGTGCTGCGGCGGCAATCACTTCTTTTTTCACGCCTTCTCCCACCCAAACTCATGGCAGCGCAATTTACAGAAAAAGGCAACACAGCGGCTCGTCACACTCCCAAAAGCTTGCTATTTGAGGTGGAGTCCACTAACATCTGTGGGCTCCATGCAAACCTCAACGCCGTCCACCAACACCTAGAGACGGCGAAACCTGCCATGTTTTTTCTAACGGAGACGCAAATACACCGCCCTGACGACACGACCTACTTGCTCTACCCTGGCTATGTTCTTGAGGAAAGTTTTCGTGCAAAAGCCGGGGTGTGCGTGTATGTTAGGGCGGATGTTTGCTGTCGCCGTTTGCGCTGCCTAGAGGACCCATCCTTCTCCGTCCTTTGGGTACACGTAGACCATGGCCCTACGAGTCAGATCTATGTGTGCCTCTACCGTTCCCATACAGGAGATGCTGAGACAACTCGACTCTTTGAATATCTGAGTCAGGCGGCAGATGATGCGCAGGAGCGATTTCCGAATGCCGAAATGGTATTTTTGGGGGATTTTAACGCCCACCACGAGATCTGGTTGGGCTCCTCCAAAACAGACCATGCGGGAAGAGCCGCCCACGCATTTGCTCTGGCGCACGGCCTGACCCAATTGGTGCACGAGGTCACTAGGATACCAAGAAGGTCGGGCCAAGCACCTTCTCTGCTAGACCTTCTGCTGACGAGTGATCCGGACCGGTACAGTGTATCGGTGCGAGCCGCTTTAGGCAACTCTGACCACTGCCTGGTCTGTTCCACAGTGCCTATTATAGCGCCCCCACGACCCATGCAGGGGAAGCGGCGTCTCTGGCACTACTCGTCAGTGGACTGGGATGGACTTCGTGACTATTTTGCGTCCATCCCGTGGGTTAAGCGCTGCTTTGAAGGTAAGAACCCATCGGATTGTGCTACTGCTGTCGCCGGTGAGATCGGTCTGGGTATGGAATACTATATCTCATACACCGATGTCACCGGTGACCGCGGGGTGCGCCCTTGGTTCGGGCGCGAGTGCGCGGAAGCTGTTGAACAAAAACAGTCTGCGTACCGCGCTTGGGTAAGGGCGCGCGCCACGCGCCATCCCAATCTGGGCCACTACAAGGCGGCGTACAACAGAGCCACAAAGGTCTGTAGAAGGGCCTATGTCAGAGCGGATGCCCTGCGCATAGCGCGGCTTGGTCAAGAGCTAGTGATGCATCCCACGGGAAGCCGTGGCTACTGGCGACTGGCTAAAGCCGTGCAAGCCAACTTCTGTCAGCCTTCGCTGCCTCCGCTGCGTAACCCTGATGGATACCTGGCCCATTAGCCGCAAGAGAAGGCAAATCTGCTGGCTAATCTCTTTGCGGCCAACTCCCGAATCGATGATTGTGGTACGCAGCCACCAACACTACCCGACAGTGACCACGCGATGCCTGATATCCATATCAGGCAACGCGATGTCCGTGCAGTGCTGCAATCACTCGATGTCCGGAAAGCCAGTGGTCCGGATGGTATTCCAGCGGTAGTTTTGAAAAAATGTGCAGCGGAGTTGTCTCCAATGCTTACGCGCCTGTACCGGCTATCCTACAGTTCGGGTACAGTGCCTTTGCCTTGGAAAGAGGCGAATGTTCAGCCGATTCCCAAGAAGGGGGATCGCTCGGAGCCAGCCAACTATCGACCCATAGCCGTCACCTCAGTGCTGTGCAAAGTGTTCGAGCACATAATTAACAAACAGCTCATGCGGCACCTAGAGGATCACTCCTTAATTAATGACCGGCAATATGGCTTCAGACCGAAACGGTCAACGGGTGATCTTCTAGCATACGTTACCCATCTTTGGGGTGAGGCTATGGACAAGCACGGTGAGTCACTGGCAATTAGTCTTGACATCGCCAAAGCTTTCGATAGAGTCTGGCACAAATCGCTTCTTTCTAAGCTACCTGCCTTTGGTCTGCCTTCTAGGCTGTGCAACTGGGTTGCTAGCTTTCTGCAGGGGCGCCGTATTCACGTCCTTTGTGACGGACGAGCTTCGGAGTTTCTGCAGGTTAATGCTGGCGTGCCCCAGGGGCCTTCTTCTGCATATCAACGACATGCTGTCTACCGGCAATGTTCATTGTTATGCAGACGATAGCACTTTACATGGGAGTTATCATGGACATCCAGCGGCCAAGCAGTCAGATATCGCAGAGAAAAGGCAGCTTCTTGTCACTGAGCTTGACGGGGTCCTGAATCACATTTCTCAATGGGGCTCTGAGAACCTGGTTGAGTTCAGTGCCAAGAAGACGCAGGCATGTGCGTTTACAGCAAAAGTATCTTCTTTCCTTCCCCTCCCCACTCTTCAGAGCACGCCACTGCCGCTGCAGGACAATCTCAATATCCTAGGTATGGATGTTCGCTGCAACCTGAATAACAAAAACTACATCGAAAGCATCATCAAAACAGCCTCACGAAAACTCGGAGTCCTGAACAGAGTGAGACGATTTTTCACGCCGGAGCAGCGGTGTCTTCTATATAAGACACAAATTCGCTCCTGTGTGGAGTACTAACTGCTCGCATCTCTGGGATGGTTCAGCAAAGTACTTACTAGATGCTCTCGACAGGTTGCAGCGACGTGCGGTCCGCATCATTGGGAATCCCGAGATCACGAACACCCTAGAACCTTTACAGCTGCGTAGAGATGTTGCGTCCATGGCTGTATTTTACCGTCTGTACCATGGGGAGTGTTCTGATGAGCTCTTCCAATTAGTCCCACCCTCCCCTTTCCTACACAGGACAACGCGTGCAGGTCTTAGATGT
Organism: Eilema griseolum; assembly: GCA_963662185.1. Taxonomy (NCBI): domain Eukaryota; kingdom Metazoa; phylum Arthropoda; class Insecta; order Lepidoptera; family Erebidae; genus Eilema; species Eilema griseolum. The sequence goes on along the minus strand of OY759230.1, from coordinate 19,365,179 downwards.
CATCCGCACACGGTGCAAAACATCCGATCAAGAACCAAGCGGTTCGGAGACTCTTTCCTCTGTCGCACCATTAAGGCCTGGAATTCATTACCAGCTCACGTGTTTCCTTCTTCCTACAGTCCCGGGTCCTTTAAGCGGGGCGTGAAAAAGCATATGATAAGCCCGTCAAGCTGAGTGTCACCATTGTCACACGGTATGTGTAAGTAATGGTGACCCTCTTTTCTGGGACTTTGCCTTCAGCTTACCATCAGGCAAGGCGAAGTCCAATTGACGTGTCCAATATAAAAAAAAAAAAAAAAAAAACCTCACCTTTTTTGCACTGAACGAATGGCGGCTAATAATGTTCTGGGATGAATTCCGTGGTAAACTCCCCTGTATAGAGTTTACCACGGAATTCCGAAATATGGTTTGTCGATTCACGGGAAATCTAAAACACGTTTAGTTATTTTGCGTCTGACCGAATAAACGATTTACTAAGTTATGAGTGTTCGAAACTACTGTAGACCTTTTCATCACCGATCGAAAGAACGAAGGTCCGATGAACGTTTGGTCGAATCAACGATACACCTTTCATTAAGTGACCGAGAAAATCTAATCCCGAAATACTTTTCATTAATAAACGTTTGGTCGAATTAACGCTATATTTTTGATGATTGACCGAATGCATTAAAATGTGGCCAAACATTTGAATTTTTACTATAAAAGTGTTTGCCAGTGCAGTTTATGCACTTCAGTGTTGATGTGTGCTTGCTAACATAGCAACTTCGAGTGAAGGGAGTCTCATGTCTGTTTTTCCGGGTTAAAAAGTAGTCAATGTGTTATTCCAGACTATATGCTATCTCCATACCAAATCTTATCCATATATATCCATATATAGTTCAGTAGTTTTTACGTGAAGAAGTAATAAACATACACACTCATAAACTTTCGCCTTTATAATATTAGTGTAGATTAGTAGGATTAATTATTATTATTGAAATAGTTAGTATCAATAAAAAAACAAACTTTTAATGCATATTTGGCAAACAATAAAAAAAACATAACTTTTAAAACTAAACAAAACTTCTATTTAACAATAACCAAAAAAAATAATTTTCATCACAAAATAATGATAATAATTACAAAAAATGGCCACAGCGGATTGTTTTATACTACTCATTATTGTGCTGTTTTATTTAAAAATTATGATTAATCATATTAGCTTAAATACCTATTATTAAATATGTATATTAGGTATTTAAGCTAATATGATTAATCAATATTGTAATTACATTGTACATTAATATTACACGCATAGACGTGAAAACCAATAATAAAAGACCACATTTACTTATAAAAAAAAAGAAATTTCAATAAAAAAACACTATTTACAAAATAATTATTTAGTTTTAAAGTAGCAAATGTGAAGTAAAACCGCTTACATAGGATTTTAAATTCATTTCATTTTTTTGTTCTATATGTAGGCGCAATCGTTCATTAGTAGGCAGTCCACGCTTGCGTTTCTTAGATGGTTCTGACGATGTAATACGTTCAATAGTACATTGCGTATTTTTCTGTTCCTTAATAAATTCGGCGATTGTCTTATACAAGTACCATTTCCGACGGTTTAGAAGAGTATTTAACCGATTGTGCCACGATTCTAATGAGTTTTGAGTTAAAGGAATGTATGACAAATATCGGTCATGTACTGTCCACATTTCTGGAGGGAATCGTGGACATATTTGTTTTATAACTATGCCTGTGCTTATGTTTTTTATTATGCGCGATGAGCCTATTATGTAGTACTTTTCAAACCACTCTACTACCTCTTTGGCTTCATAGGGTATAATTTCCTGTTTAAGCATTTGAAAGGCCGTTGGAATTTCCGTTGGTTCTAAAAAAGCCAGAGCTGCTAAATGTCTCATTTCATGAGCAAATACTGAATCATTGCCGTATCGTTTAGCCAGCCCAGCGGTTTGAATATGTCTCCAGATACTCTGTTTGAGGTGAAAAAAACAAAAATTATGAATACAGTGAGGGAAAATACTTTTTACTGCATTTACTACAGCAGTTTCGAAATCAGTAATAATTATGGCAGGCTCTAAAATAATGTTGAGATTATTCAGTGCACAACATCTCATTATTTACAGCATGACTTTATAACAATTTACTGTTTTATGGGACAACAACCCGAATATCAATGGCACTATTTCATGGACTCCATTTTGAGATCCCACTTTAGCATGTATCGTGAAGATCTGAGTATATGGTTCAGGACAACACCGGAAAGTACCGTCCATCACCCAGAAACCTGCATCAAATAATAATCTCATATTGTCTTTGGTACTAAAAACAACAACACTTTCACCTTTGTATGTATAATGACCCAATAAAAACTGCTCATTATCGATTTTTGTGTACTCCTCGGGGATCTCTACGTCATTTATAGTAGTTGGAATTTTTGGCAAATTTTGATTTCTCGCTCTTTGTATTATCATTCGCATTGCCATCTTGTTAGGTAAATGCGGAGCACTTCTACTTGGCGTGTCCTGTAGGTCTACCATGAGTTGTTAAACGTGAGTCGTATACGTACACGAGAGTGGTATTGGGACCACGTGGTTACGTTTACGGTAGTTGGGCTGTCATGAGCTTTGTAAACCGTAGTGGCTCTCGTGTTAACGGAAGTAGCTGATGTATACGTATAATTTCCTAGAATACTTGATAGTTTGGTGTTTGTTTGAATTTTGAGTGACGGAGTATCGTTACCGTAAAATGGCGGCCTTCTTATAATCAGCTGTTAGGCATATGGTTTGGTACCTATTTATATAATATTTTATTTATATATATTTACATATACATATATATATAAATAAATATAATGAACTCACGCCTATATCCCCGAAGGGCTAGGCAGAGGTGCTAGCACCCACATTTCGCCAATTTATGTTTAAGTCCCAATGTGGCGAGTCTATTGCCATTAATTGGGCACTTATAAACCTGCGATAAATACACAAATAACTTCGAAAAGCATCGAAAAGTCATTGGTGTGTGCCATGGACCTGGAATCGAACCCGAGATCTCGTCTCAGCAGTCCATACCACTAGGCTACCTTTTTTACTAGGATACCTATTTATTATTTATTCATAATATGAATAAATAATATTATATATAATATTATAATAATAATATATATAATATTATTATTATATCCATGTTTTGTTGAAAGTAATTAGGTATTAACGAATAGTGACGTTATGATGCTGGAGGACGATATAAAGGGAGTGAATACTGTGATTACACAGATGTTTACTATGCATGGAGAACCACTCTATCCTTTAGCCACCTTCTAACCCACGGGAAGAGATGGGAGAGTCCTACATATTCTACATCATCGAGAACCAACACGTCAAATACAATGGGCACGCCGTAGTAACGGCGGTAAGACCCATCATGGGGGAGTGGCTAGAGAGGCCACACGGCAGCCTCTCGTACCGTCTGACGCAGATGATCACCGAGCACGGATGCTTCGGAAAGTATCTGCGTCGGATGCAGAAAGAGCCAACGTCCGAGTGCCATCACTGCGACGCGAGCGAGGACTCAGGTCCGCACACGCTCACCGAGTGTCCGGCGTGGGAGACGCCGAGGCGGGAGCTTGTGGCGGCCCTGGGAGTGAGGGTTCTCACGCTCTCCACCTTGCTCGCGGCGATGGTTCGCTGCGCGGATGCGTGGGCGGCCGGCGCCTCCTTCTGCGAGCAAGTAATGCTCGTGAAGGAGGAGGCGGGGCGGGAGCGGCAGCGGGAGCGACGAAGGATCGCTAGACAAGCTGCCCGCGCACGAAGGCAACTCGGGCGTCGGAGGTCGATGAACGACCTCCGCCCCCCATGAGCGCCGGCCTGGGGGTGACAGGTGAAGCCGCCTGTCACCCTTGCAGAAGCAGGCCGCGGCGGTGGCGCGCGTGGCGCGCCTCCCCGTTTCCGGGGACGAGTTGGGGACTCTGTGGTCCCCACACCCGAGAAGAGGGCCAGATCGTGAGAGATGGCCCTGGGTCGGCCGGGGTGCGAGGGATATGCCTGTCAACCTCACCTTCGGCAACCGAAACGACCCACAGGCGGCGTGCGTTTTAGTCGGTTCGTGTCCGACATAACCTCCTCCACCGGCTCCGGTGGGGAGGTATCCGTGGGGATTTTGCGCACGTAAAAAAAAAAAAAAAAAACGTCAAATACAATGTTCTAAACTCCAAGCGGAGACTGTGCTAAAACCTCCATTCAGCAGGTATAGACACATATAGGTTCCTAACGCAAATAATATTGTCGCGTAGTTTCCGGCAGAGTAGAATTAGGGCCACCCCACCTCTTCCCATGCGGTGTCGTACAAGGCGGCTAAGGGATAGGGCTGTTTAACATCAGACAGATATGTACAGCCCCGACTCGGCCCTAGATGCATGGCTCGTGTCAACAATAGCGCCCGGAATACGGCAATAGGCTCACCCCCTATTACGAGGGACCAAATACAATAATTATTGGTGAAATGTGGGTGTTAATTCACTTCTGCCTAACCCTCTAGGGATAAAAGCGTGATTATATGTATGTATGTATGTAAAGCAAATAAAGTTTGCTATTAGGCACCTGTAATTATGAAATATGCAATTTGAAGAGAATGTTGTTAAAATGAATGTTTTTCAAAATAAAGCAAAGTAAAATAGACATTTTTATTGTTATTCATAGTACACACATGTGATTATAAAGAATTCGCTATGAAATAGATTAGAATATTGCAGAGGTTGTTCATCAGTATTGGCATCGATTTTGTTATAAATTGTTAGGTATTCAAATGATTTTCCTTTTATAATTGCTCCGAGCTCCAACTGTAAATAGAATTTATTATATATTTCATATCTTTTAAAATGTGACTGTTTGCTAATATTAGATTTCATACAATGAGGTTTGAGAACACTTCTTCACTTTAACTTGGATACCTATGTACCCACACATTGACTGGATATGAGCCCCACTAAATCATCGGGCCTAGGCTCTGGTACAGACTTTCCGGAACAAGAAGACGGCAGTCTCACAAAAGCCTTAACAATCCAAAAAGAGGAGCAGAATAGTCGACTACAGGCTCCAAATAACGAGATATTTAAGTTAGGAGTAGATATTCTTTTACATATCTATTGATAGGTCTTAGCCAGTCCTCGCTTTAATAATGAAAGATTTTTATAACAGGTTTATTTAGTACATATAGCATATGTTTCCAGATTATTAGACTTATTAAATATAAATAATTCCAGACTGTCTTATCTTATCCATGTAGGACTGACATCTCATGTCAAAAAATTAAAAAATAACATCACTTCAACGTTACATTCGTATACCTACTTGAAATAGGTTGTATAGCTGAATCACGAAACAAATAATTCAATCATCCTCATCCTAGCGTAACTCGTTCGTATCCGAAGCTTGCTCTGAGTCCGAGGGCCACATTTACCATATGCTTGCATATGATTTGTAAATTTACTTTTAACCCCGTGTCTTATAAGTTTGACTTGTTTGTGTATATGTGTGTATGAGTGTGTCTGTGGCAACGTAGCTACTGTATGTATACCTACCAATTTTAAATAAAACCCCCGTCAAATAAATCCTTTGAAAAGTAGAAGATAAATTGTGTTGGTTAGCCCTTTAACTTTGATATACTGACTCAGTAATATAATTTGATTCAAGTGTTGCCATGTTGGGGGACTTTGGATTGTTCGATTGAGAAATCATTTCCTTGATTTTTTAGCCAAAAATCATTAAATTCCGTGATCCGTAATAATATAATAATACATAGCGCGGCAGTAAACTTTCTCTCCCATTATTCTTATAGCTATTAAAAAAGTTCTCGACAATACTAGTGTTTTAAATCAAGGGACATGTATGCCAAGTTTGGTGAAAAATAAACATACAAACAGATATACGGATAAAAGCAAAATCGGCAACGTTGTCGAACGGCTCTCCCGATCAATTATTATTTCCACTGATTTTTTTTAAACGCAACGTTAACCGCTTTTTTGATAAAGTAGGTAGTTCATGAATTTTATTGTAAAACATATATTATACTAAATCGTGTTTAATATTTTCAATATCTTTTTCATTTTTGTTTATATTTAATATGATTGAATATATATTGGTTCGTTTAATATACTATAATATTGTTTATATTATTTCATAATAAAAAGTCTAAGCATTTCAATTTGCTACGAAACAGCTGTCTGGCCTCTTTTCAAATATTTACAGCGACAGTAAACACGAGAGTTCGTAGTGGTATCCTATTGGCTAAGCCATAACTACCATAAACCAAAACACTCTTACGGTAACGTATCACTCAAAATTCAAAATTTTAAATTGTACAGTGACAGCCACACGAGAGCACGTAATGGTAATTTATTGGCTAAGCCATAATACCATAAACCAAAACACTCTTACGGTAACGTATCACTCAAAACTCAAATTTTCAAATAGTGCAATGACAGCCACACGAGAGCACGTAATGGTACCCTATTGGGTAATCCATGGTTACCATAAACGAAAACCACTCTTACAGTAAACCATAAACTTCGGAGTTTATGTGTTGACCAATGGGAAACCATTACGTGCTCTCGTGTGGCTGTCATTGCACTATTTGAAAATTTGAATTTTGAGTGATACGTTACCGTAAGAGTGTTTTGGTTTATGGTAATTATGGCTTAACCAATAGGATACCATTACGTTCTCCCGTGTGGCTCTATGGCGGCGATGTCATTTTTAGTTTCAAGTTTGGGGGGGCTCATTTTCTGGCGTTGACTCTACTGCACATATTTGAAAGGAGGTCGGACAGCTGTCACGTAGCAAAATAAAATACTTGTCTTTTATTATGAAATAATATTAGATACCATATTGTATTATCAAACGACCCATATTTAAACTCAATTATATTAAGTATTTTTAAAATATGAAAAAGTATTAGAGTTTTTTTATGGTACTCAACCTACAATGTTGTATATACAATTGATAAATACCATAAACCAAAACACTCTCACGGTAACGTATCACTCAAAATTCAAAACTAGTTCCGGTTACATCCAAAGCTTGTACTTTCGATGAAACGTTTTCGCTTATCTTGGCTCTTTGGGGCGAGTGTGACATTGTCGTGAGACTCCCCAACCCCGAGAGGAAAGACTGCACCGGAGTCTCGTCCATTAATCAGCAGTAGGTCTGCTGCCTAACAGATGTTGTTATTAATATATTATAAATTTGGTGATTAACTTCGAAAAGAAAACAGGGAAAATTTTGTTAAAATAGAAGTTTAACAAAATAAATCTAAAAAATGTAATTTATTAACTATAATTATAGAATTCAACGTAAGCCAGTCAAGTTAGAATATTGCTGAAGTTATTCATCAGTATTGGCATCGATTTTTTTATCATTTTTTATTCATATGGCTTTTCCTTTTATTTATTGTTCCAACTGTAAAAAATAAGATTCATTAAATTTTATTAATAATACAAAATTTAGGCTTATTTTTCCAAAAGTTAAAATCATTCAAGTCACAGTATTGTGACATACTAATATGGAATACTTTGGTAGGCAATTATCAGTGTTCATACACGATCTGAGAACAAACTAAACCTAAAGAAATGAATAGGGACAGAATAGAAGACCCTGGGCTCCAAAGTGCGAACTTTGGTTTGAATGCAACTGGGATTAGCACTCAGATGGAGAAGACGTCATTTTTATTATTGTAAGTTAGGAAAGATACACGACGTAGATAGTCTTTAACATACCTCTATTAATAGATCTCAACCAGTCTTCTCTGAAATGATGCTAGATTTACTGAAAACAGTCTTTTTTCGTATAGGTTAGGTATGTATAGCATATATTTTCCAAATTCTTAGATATCTCACCGAACATCAAAAATCCTTTGTATGTTTAAGTGACATCTGATGTCAAAATTTAAAAAAAAATCACCTCAACATTTATATTTGGCTATATTCATAAACCTAGTAAAATAGGTTGTATAGCAATATCAAGAAATAACCAAATAATATGGAAGCAAACATCAGCGAGTCTAAAAAGGCCACGTTGAGCGATTCCACTTAAAATTAATAACTTCATGAATTTCCAGTAAATCTAATAGATTTCCATAAAATTCGTTAAATGATTACTCATTTGAGCCGAATTACAATAATTCAAGTACTAAGCAGATTCTAATTTCGTGTAAATATCGCCGCAAGACAATATTATCCTAATATGATTCCAATTAAGTGGCCTTTTTAGACCTGGAGGCCACCGGTGTGATAGTAGGGGTGACAGCATCACTACAGGGCCGCTCCCACTTCGGCCGGAATTTACCGTAAGCGGCAGCGGTTCCCCTGCGAGATTGATTCCCTTGATTTGATTGATTGAGATTGCCATTGATTGATCCCCTGTCGCCATTGCCGCATCGTGTCCGTTGTCCAGGAAGCAACGCAAGGATGTTCCGGATTCCGGACCAAGCACCTTTGTGTACCTACTATGATGCCGACTACTATATACTGAATTAAAAATACCTACTTACTTTCATGCCACTTTCCTTATAGAATTAGACTTTTTTTTGTTTCTTTTTTTACGTGCGCAAAATCCCCACGGATACCTCCCCACCGGAGCCGGTGGAGGAGGTTATATCGGACTCGAACCGACTAAAACGCACGCCGCCTGTGGGTCGCTTTGGTTGCCGAAGGTGAGGTTGACAGGCATATCCCTCGCATCCCGGCCGACTCAGGGCCATTTCTCACGATCTGGCCCTCTTCTCGGGTGTGGGGACTACAGAGTCCCCAACTTGTCCCCGGAAACGGGAAGGCACGCCAGGCGCGCCACCGCCGCGGCCTGCCTCTGCCAGGGTGACAGGCGGCTCCAACTGTCACCCCCAGGCCTGCGCTCATGGGGGGCGGAGGTCATTCATCGAACTCCGACGCCCGAGTTGCCTTCGTACGCGGGCAGCTTGGCTTGCGATCCTTCGTCGCACCCGCTGCCGCTCCCGCCCCGCCTCCTCCTTCACGAGCATTACTTGCTCGCAGAAGGAGGCGCCAGCCGCCCACGCATCCGCGCAGTGGACCATCGCCGCGAGCAAGGTGGAGAGTGTGAGAACTCTCACTCCCAGGGCCGCCACAAGCTCCCGTCTCGGCGTCTCCCACGCCGGACACTCGGTGAGCGTGTGTGGCCCTGAGTCCTCGCTCGCGTCGCAGTGATGGCACTCGGACGTTGGCTCTTTCTCCATCCGACGCAGATACTTCCCGAAGCACCCATGCTCGGTGATCATCTGCGTCAGACGGTACGAGAGGCTGCCGTGTGGCCTCTCTAGCCACTTCCCCATGATGGGTCTTACCGCCGCTACTACGGCGCGCCCTGCGCCTGGTCGCCTAAGTCGTAGCTCCCATTCCGCCACCATTTCCATGTGGAGCCGGGATCTCGCGGCCCGAATTTCTTCGGGCTCGGGATCGTGACCCCGCTCCCGCGCCGCCTTTCGAAACCGGTGTAGCGCCGAAAGGGATCTCGCTTCCAGGATCCATGGTGGCGATCCGGCGAGGAGACTCGCCGCGTTGAATGATATCGTGCGGTACCCCCTTATGATGCGAGAATTTGACTTTGACTTTGAGTGGCCACATTTTCTTTACGGCTTTTTATTATAATAGAATAAAACATACGTCCGGGTCACTAGTCCCTTAAACTTGTAGTACACGTAGGTATTCCTGTAATTTCATATTAGGCACATTTATTGCGAAACCGGTCAAGTGAAAAATAAAATATAGTGGAAAAAGTACAAAGTGTAGCAGGTTCGACCAAACGGCATCAATCAACAGTATTAATAGTATATTTCTTGTTCGGCGATTATTCATCATTAATATTTAAAATACCACATAATCGCACAAACACAATTGACGGGTGACGTGACACACGACCGGTCAATCTCTCGTGTCATCTCGTCCGACCAACAAAGCAAAAGCAACTTTTAGCTTAACGAAATAAAGCCTCTTTTATCGAAATATGACTGTGTCTTACTTTGTATTGTTTCTGTAATCATTTATACTGTACAGTATACACGGTACGGTAACGTCGAGACCGTAAACTGTAACGTGAAATAATCTCACGGTAGAGATGGCTGGAGATGTCAAAAATACGGAAACGTAACCACGTGGTCCCATTACCACTCTCGTGTACGTATACGACTCACGTTTAACAACTCATGGTAGACCTACTTTATGCATCTTTGAATTATTTGTGTGGGACAATCCATGGAATTATTAGCTTTGTTCTTTAAGTCATTTATCAATTTCATTTTAATTTTTTTTTCTGGATCTGGGGCGTGGGCATGGTCATGACTCAGCTTCAGAACTGAATGTTCACTATTGCAACATAAAGTAAGTAAAGTGACACCACATCTAGAATTCTTTTTTTGTGTGCATCGCCAATAATAATGTTTGTTGTCCTGTTTTCTATTTAAATGATAAGAATATCCGTCTAATAATAGTATCTCAGCACCACGATTTGATTTAATTAATACACAATCACTCATTTTCGTCAATATTAAATCAGTAATAATCCTAACACCAATAATCACACACAATATATGACTAATGCTTAATAGGAAACTAACTGATCAATTTATTTTTAATTCTACCCACAATTGATAATGTTTTATCATTCATTTTAAGACTATAACACAATAAATGTTAGTAATGTATTAAATTGTATTTATAAAATATCATAGTTAACAAGTTTTATTAATAAGTTAGTTTAGTAAGTAGTTAGTAGTAAGTTTAGTAAAGTTTGTTATTAAAAAAATATAGCGTTAATTCGACCAAACGTTTATTAATGAAAAGTATTTCGGGATTAGATTTTCTCGGTCACTTAATGAAAGGTGTATCGTTGATTCGACCAAACGTTCATCGGACCTTCGTTCTTTCGATAGGTGATGAAAAGGTCTACAGTAGTTTCGAACACTCGTAACTTAGTAAATCGTTTATTCGGTCAGACGCAAAATAACTAAACGTGTTTTAGATTTCCCGTGAATCGACAAACCATATTTCGGAATTCCGTGGTAAACTCGTTCCAAAGACGTACAGCTTGTACCGTGAAGGATCTATCACAACAGCTGGAACTGTGTGCAGGTGTGCGAAGCAGAAGAAAGGAAGAAAGACGAAAGGGTTGGCCCCTAGGCACAAGATAAATGAAGCGTTCCCGCAAATAAGTTGGCATTAGGATTGTGAAGAATAGTATAGAGAAGAGTTAGGATGTGTAGGTCACGGCACTGCCGAATAGGGAGCCAGTTCAATCTTTTACGATATTCCGTGACTTGGTCATATTTACGTATGTACATACAACTTTATATGAAAAAGTACGACTGTATTTTCTTTGTCGACTGTAAGTCCACGACTAATTTTAAATTATATCACAGTGACGAGAGAAAGAAGAAATATAAGTATTTTATATGAATTATTATAATATTGAATAGTAATAATCAATAATTTTGAAGTTCTAGAACAGTACTTAAGGTCCTTACCAGAGACGATGCCTTGGAGCTAATGGGTGGATACGCAGCCCCGCACCACTCAGCACACACGCCACTAAAGTGATTATAATATAAAAATTAAAATTAAAGTTTAATAAAAAAAACCCGTCACAAAAAACAACCTCCAAAAAATGTACAATAATTGTGCCTACTCTTTGATAAACCTAGTAACATTTTTATTCAAGCGTTATTTTGAACAAGCCCTGTCGGTTTTCTAATTTTTAATTTAAATTTATTTTACACTTTTTAAATTGATCTAGGTGATTTGTGACATCGTAAGGGGTAATCTCTGGATCTACAGAACCGACTTAACGAAATATTTTACCAATAGAAACCCACGTTATTTGTGAGTGTCATAGGCTATATATCATCACACTATTTAAAAGGTTCAGTAGCCGGAAGGGGATCAGAACGCCACGCGGGCGTAACAAATAAAGTTGTGAATAAAATAATCCACAAATTTTCAAGTATTTATTAATAGTTTAAAGCTTTAGCTTTCTTTACCTAAAATATTTTCAGCGTCTCAAAGCAGTGTCTGTTTTGTTCCCTTGTGCTTTAATCTAGACTCGTGAAGATATCAAAGCTGCAATAACATGAAGCTCAACTCAATCACGGTATTGCCTAGCCCCCGCATAGGTACCTGCTAGGCCAAGCTCTCGAGAGACTAAAAAAATGGTGCCTTCAAAAAATATACTTCAGAACCGGAAATCCTCATCGTAATATTAAAAATATTTTAGTTAAAATCCACATCAAAATTCCTTTCCGTTTAAGAGTTGTTTCAAGTTTTCTTTTGAGTGACCTCTTCGCTTTGGGAGCGATTTTCATATAGTAATTAAAAAGGGAAAAATACAATAATCGTTAGAAATGTAGTCAAAAAGCCAACAAATAACACAATATTGACAGCTTTTAAAGTTTGCCTCTGAATATGTGCCTAAAAAACGAGATTGATGAACGCAGTCCTGTTAATAAGAAAGTAATAAAAAATCCAAAGATAACATACTCGTTTATTTTTCTACTTTACAATCTTTTGTACAATCTCTATTAAATAAAAAAAAGGCTGTGCCCACACACGATGAAATATTTTATGCCGTTATACATCTCTTTGTTTGATGAACACAATTTATCCGGTGCTCAAGTTGCATGCATACAATCTTTGTTAGTTTTGCTACCGCGTACCAGTCACAGCTAAAAAGACAGCTGCACTTATTATACTTGAATGAGTAACGACAATTTAATACTTCAGGTAAGAAGGTATATTTCATAATTTAAAAATAGCTAATAGAAATTACCTGTGGGTTGCTAAGTTATTCTGACTTTAACAGTTGTTGACTTTTTCGTTGAGTTAATGAAATTAGTTGTAATTCGAGAAAACCTGGCGTTAAACGTGATAGGAAGAGAAATTTCGAATCCCAGGTTAGCCACAGTGTTTTTCAGTTTTGCTGTTAGAATACTCTTATTAGAGAGGTCGAGCTTAGAAATTTACCTAGTAGCTATCATAAATAACATGGTATTAAAATATGGCTGCTGCAACATGGACCATATACCTACTGATGCCGATGTCAGTGTATAGGTACCTAAATAATAATCGTATCTTAACTTTTTCTAAATAAATTAACATTATTATATTTAATTTTCTGCAGAAGATTAATAAATAGTAGTAATTAAAATCAGAAATACTTTCTGTACAAATCAATTTCACACACATACATTACATACGTTTGTGTTCCATCATCTAAATAACTCATATCGAATCATGCGCATGTCACTTTATAATTTTAATTCAAATTGCCGCTGGTAGGCCTGTTACGTAGTGAATTAGAAATACTGTGGTGATATTACGCACACAGAGAGAGCTCAGTCTCGCGACGGCGCTGTAGTCGAGCCAACACGCTGCCCGCCAGCTACTCATCAATATTTAATACATGCAATACAAATGTCACAATATATCTGTAACCTCAAATCTATCTTCATTGAATAATATGTTGATATCTTGTAGATTGTAGTGTTCTTGCAATTAAGAGTGAAGATCATCGTTATCATCTATAGCTCTCTTTCCTTGATAAAATAACATTATTATATTGGTGTGTGTGGCGTTCTGTGTGTAACATCGATAATGTAGTGTTGTTCATCGTTCTGTGTCAGTGTTGTAAACTTGCATTTTACTGTTAAGCTCTCAGTGTAAGTTGTTTAATTCAACTATAGTTTAATTACACATAACTTTACAGTTTGTGTTATTTTGAAGTTAATGGTGAAGGATAAATTATTAGAGTTAATAATAATTATTTAAGAAATCATTCATGCATGACATATGTATATATTTTTCGACTACTAAGATATAAAACTGCATGACTCACGTGCATTTTCTGCACGTGGGTCATCTAGTTTTATACCTTGTCATTTATTTTGCGATCTACTGTATTGACATTAACTGTTTTCCTCTACACTATAATTACTAACAAACAAATCCAATAACTTAAAATAGATTATGTTTCATACCTTAGATGAACCCTTTTTTAATTCATCTAAGTTTCATACATTAGTCATGTTTACATTAGTAGCTTTCCACATTTAATAAGATTTCATATAAATCTGCTAATAATGTTAACTAAAATGATTCCAATAGAAAATGAACCCTGTTACGCGATGTCTAAAAACAACTACAAATATGTGAATGTGCAAAACACACCTACTTATCTCATATTGTAGTGACTATAGTGTTAGCGTAGTACGATGGATTTATCTCCATGTTACAGACATGGAGATAAATATTTTATTCTAGAGATATACTCAGATATGTCACATGCTTTCAAACAAATTGTTTACACAATTGTCATGCGTGTTTGACATTATATCACAGATACACATGCGTGATTAAATGGTAATGCAAACATGGCGAACCATTCAATTTGACCCGACTACATTGATAATGAGAAATGTTAAACTTTTGAATAATTTGTGGTTTTAACTTGAAATACGATACAGTTTAAAATTAATTTGATATTGTTATAAGTTATGTCGGAATCTATAAGATATAATGATAAATAGTATTATTTTTTTTAATATTTCAGCCTGATAAAAATAATTCGCTCAAGTATGTACCTCATACTAATTGTCGTCACTTTTTCCTTATAGCACCTTTATTTGCTTTGCACACATGTTTCTACATCATATCATCGTCTATGATTCAAAAGGGTCAATATTATATCTTGTTATACGATTTGCTGTTTTACGACTATTATTAAAACTAAACTCTGCTTACCATTCTTTACTAGTACTTGTTATTTCAAAAGCATTCAGATAAAATTTCGTAACGTTTAACTTGTTTGCATTAATTTGTATCTATTTAAAACTTTTCCGACAAAATAAGCTATGTGTAATTGATGACCATTATAAGCTGTAATGAAAGACACATCTATGTACTCCCTTGGATCGCTCAGGGAAGAGCAAAAATTGCAGCATGGGTCTAACATGCAGAAGTCCTTATAAAATTGTAATATATGATATAACGTTCAACCCCATTACAAACCAAAGGATCGAAAATATGTATAATATAAAACATTTTTATATTCCCACAGGAAAAACAAAGAAGAAACTCGGACTTAATTAATTTAAAAGTAAATTATATAGATATGTCTACGGTAAAGAACTCACTGATTCCGCCATTGAAAACGAAAACAATAATCAAGTATGTACCCCCAGATGGAGGCTGGGGGTGGATGGTGCTATTAGGAACAGCACTCAGTAATGTCAGTACCAATTCGAATATTATATAATATTATGTACGTATTGAAACTTATAAGGCCTTGCATTTTACTGTTTCCTCTGGTAATTGTTATTTTTCCTATATATTTGTGTACAAAAATGCCTAAAATAAATAAATAAAATAGGTAAGTGTTGGTAAGTGTTTAAATTTTATTGATTTTTACAGTCAACGAACGTGGTGCGAGTTTTTTCACGTCACGCCATGAACTCACAATTATTGATGTAAATTAGTCAGTTCAATGTATACGATTAAGTAGCATACAGCTTAGCTTACAAATTATACAAAATTTCGCGATTGTAAGTAGCGATAATAATGTATTACATCTTTCACTGTCATGGTAAATGGCATAGTTATTTTTATTTTTCTTAGCCACATTTATCGCTCTAGTGGCGTCTGGAAATACACTTTTAATTTTGTAAAATGAGAAACATAGCAAAGATAAATTGGATAGGTATCATTTCATCATTCCATCTTTTCTAAGGTTTGCCACTACTCCTTTGTAACGTGAAGGATACGCTTCAGCGTAAGTATCCTTCGTGTCAACGTCAAATAACTTGTAATTCTTTTTGGAAGTGGAGGAGAGAAGTAAAACCTTATCGGTGTGGCCATAGGAGCCATATAGGGATTAAATAAAAATCTTTGACGTTGAGGACTAAATACCTACATATCTATTTAGTCCTCAACATCAAAGATTTTGGTACAGCATTTTTCCTTTTTGTAGATCTTTAACACGCCAATGATATCATTATTCAGTTTATTATATGGGGATGCATTGGAAGCAATGGGACACGAAACCCAGGGTGCAGCTTTAGTACTTAGTGCAAATTTGTTTGTCTCAAATTTTGGTGGGCCTTTAGCAGGTGCCATAGTCAAACTCACGTCACCAAGATTCACAGCGGTTATGGGAGCATCGTTTTGTGCCACTGGAATATTTTTCAGTGGGTTCTCTACAAATATATGGCATTTGGTGTTTGCTTACGGAGTACTATTAGGTGAGACGGTTCTTTTTAGTTTTTGTAGATATCCCTCGAGATAGTCTCGCAACTATTCCATTACTTTAAAATACATATTCTTATTTAGTGATAATACTTTGCAAAAAATGTTATTTGCCAATGCCAATGCTAATTTTTCATAAATCTTGAAATATTGTAATCATACGATTAAATTATTGTATACATTTATTTCAGGACTTGGTTTAGATTGTATTTTCAACTCATCGTTTGTTGCTATAAATAGCTACTTTAAACAGAAAAAAAGTCGAGCTGTGGGACTTGGAACTGTTGGTACAAATATAGGACAGATGCTAATGCCACATTTAGCAAGATATCTCTTGGAAAACTATGGGTTTCGTGGAACATGCATGATTTTGTCATCTTTAAGTTTACATGGGGTAATTATTTCTTTGTATTTATGTACTTTTCCTTTTCTTGCAGATAATAAAAATGAGATTATAGTAACTTTAAATGTCACAAACTAAAAACTCAATTATGTAATTAGGTAGCTGGATGCATGCTTCTACAGCCCGTGGAACGTCACATGAAAAAAGTCGTAGAGGAGGTGATAGTTGATGAAAAAATTCATTTATTAGAAAATGAACAGCATGATATCGCCGTGATAAAAATGAGTCCTACAGATGAAGATACGTCAGAAATGAATAATCAAAATGTCGGAATGTATTTTGTCAATGAAAAAGGAAATCATGACAGTGATGAAAAAAATGGTGCCAAAATAAATGAACCAAAACCAAATTGTCAAGATGGTAAACAACACAAATTTGTGTCAATTTAAATTTATGTAGTCAGCAAATATTAGGATTAATTTAAAGTTATATGACCGGTTTCTAAGTTGAGAAATTGAAGTGGTGTCTCATCTAAGTCCACTTACGCACAGTGTGTAATATAAAACTGTGCATGAGTAGATAATGATGAGACTCGAATTAAATTTTTGAATTTGGAAACTGCCTTATAGACTATCGACTAAAAATAAGTGAAATAAAACAAAAAAAAATCCAATTGAATTGAGAACCTCCTACTTTTTGTAAGTCGATTAAATATACATAGCTTCTGAAACGTCAATTATTTCAAAAGTTAAATCTTATTTAATCACGTGAATCGTTGTTACAGTAAACGCAGTTGTTGAAACAGAAAAGAAATCAGGATTGTTAAAAAGGCTGTATGATTTATTTGGAATCGCACTTTTGTCCGACGTAAGGTTCATTATCATCGTAATGGGAACAGCACTAACCACTACTTCCATAGTGAATTTCAGTTTATTGTATCCTTTGTTCTTACAGGTAACCCATTTTACTTATATATTTACTTCTTTTGTTTTATTTTTATTCCCCTAAATATATTTTCAAAAGATCTTTAAAAAACGACCAAATGAAGACCAAATACTTGTCCTGCTTAGTCTTTTACACTGACGGCACAGAAACTCTTGTGCTTACAGGGTTGGCAGCGCGTTTTCCACCAGGTGGGCCGGATGTTTGTCTGCCAACCAAGTTGTATATAAAAAATTATATAAAAAAAAAATAAGGCATCTAGTATACCTGTTTGAAAAAAAAGCTTAGTATGGTTGACGATACTAGGCTAGTGAAAATTAATTCATGTCAATCGAAAAATTATTTTAAAAGTTTCCAATTTCAGAACGCTGCATCGTTGGATAAGCATCAAACCGCAACTTGTATGTCAGCAGTAGCAGGTGCTGATATGGTGGGTCGCATTACCTTTCCGATGTTTCAAGATAAATTTAAAATAAAAGCCCGATGGATGTTTATTTCAGCCGCTACGTGTGTGATTATAAGTAGACAAAGTAAGTTTACACTACTCGTACAAGTAAAAAATAGAAGCAGATTTTGTATTATTTATGTTGTTCATTAACTTCTACTTTACAGTCCTTCTACCTAGATGTTTGTTGTTTGAACTGCTGGACTAAGCTTCTCCCAACGTTGGGCGGCTTTGGCCTACTGTTTCCACCCTGGCCAAATGGTTTGGTACAGGGTTTTATTTCTAGTTTTCCTTCACTCGCAGTAATAACGTCTTCGTATTTTTCCGTTTGGTCGCCCCTTACAACGCCCTTCGGATGAGATGGGGTGGTGATGCTTGTATTCTTTTTCTTTCACCAAACGGATACACACAGCTCACTGAAGAATTTTTGTACTCAAAGTGGGAAGACCAAAGGCTTGCCCTGCTTTGTCTTTTGCACCGACTGCACAGAAACTCGCTGACATTTCACCAAACCTGTAATTTACGTACGAATTCTATATCAGAAGCAAATAGCAAACTGCAGTTTAAAAACTACTGTTCTTTGTCTCATTTCAGTGACGTTACCATCTAAATGAAACAAAGTAATTCAGGACATTTTTTTCGTGAGCGGTACTGTGTACTTTAAAGTGTTGTAGAGAAGTTTTGCTGTTGATAACACAACTTGCAATGCTCCTTATCCCCGACTTCTTTTGTAGTACTTGTCCTTAATTATCTAAATTGTACAATTCTTTTTATTTACAGTTCTAGCGTACCAGACAAATTTAGCTGCTTTAATAGTCCTATCGATATGTTATGGCTTCGCTAGAAGTGTGACTGTCGTCAATAAGAACATTGCCATATCAGAAAACTGTAAAATGGAACAAGTACCTTCTGCAGTTGGTTTAGGTATGTTATCGATGGGTATAATAGCACCTCCTGTTGGGTATTTCCTTGGTTGGATAAGAGATTATACAGGTAGCTACATTGCTTGCATTTCGGCACAAAATGTGTTACTGCTTATATTGATAGCAACATGGCTTCCAGATTTGATATACTTATACGTAAAAGAAAGGAAAGAACGTATGAGGCGGTTAGATTAAAAATAGAGACTGAATTAATACATAAGTGAATAAGAATACTATAGTATCTGCTACTTATAAATGACAGTACTATTGTGGAAATAAGTATAAGTACTTAAACTGATTGACTCATTTTATTTATGTACACTTTGATTAATATTTAAAAAAAAAAAAATTTGCATCTATTTGGGCAAAGTTACGAAACTTGTTACATATATTCGTTTAAAATTACTTAATAATTTGTAATTACATAGCTTAGATAAAAGAGAATATTAATAATATATCACTTATTATTCTCTTTTATCTAAGAAAAACGTAGATTGAGATTAAATTAATTGTTTTGTTTGTGATAAATATTCTCAAAAACTACTAGGCCTGTAACAAAGTACTTTTTGAATGCGATATTTCCATGGGTTCAGAACTTAAGCGAGAGAAACCACAGAGCCATGCTAGTCATAGATAAAAATAAAGATGTGGTACTTAACGTGTATGAATACATTACTCGTTATAAAATACATGAAACTAGGTGTTTAGTATTATTAATTAATAGAAATAATATTTATCACAACACTGTTGACTGCTTTTGTTGTCTATAAACTACAATATATGACCTTATTATTGCGTTAATGGTTAACTATAAATGCAGTAATTATACTTATTACAGATGTTACATTATGTTAAATTATAAATAGGACAAACAAATTATTTAAGTTTTAAATAATACTAACCTTGATCTCTACTCAAATGTTTTAACAATAAAATTATATCAATAGTTAGACAGATATTAATTTATATCAAAAAAACTCAATAAACTATGGTTAAAAAAAAACGGCAATAAAAAACCACATAGAAGAAGTAAATGTTAAAAATGCATGCGTTATGGTTTTAGACAACAATGTAAACACTGAACAGATTTTAAAACTACCTACCATTAAAAATTGAGTTTTGGATATTGATCTCACACAGTCAGCCCCTGTGTGCAAGGTTAGGACGTGCATAGTAACTTAGGCTGTTTCCTCTCTGTTTGTAATCTGTGGTAAATATCGATGATTTATGTTATAAACTGCGATGTGATGTTTTATTATCGTTTAATTTAAATATAGTAAACAAATGATGACATTCTAGTTTATGCTGTGTATTAATTAACCTATATTAATTAACCTTTAGTGCAGTTTAGTAACCTAAATAGCTCTTTGTGGGCCATATTCAAGTGACAGGTAGTCGCTTTGTTAACCCCGTAAGTATATTTTATGTTGTGTAAAGGACGTGTGTGCAATTTCGTGAAATTATAAATTGAAAGCGTAAGACAATGTTGAATTCAAGCATTGTTTGGGATACAAACTAGAATTTTGTTCATTCACAAATTAATACCATTATTATGTCATCTGTTAATGTTGTGACATCTGTTAAAACTATTGGCACACATTACTACACAAGACTATAACACAATATTAAAATAGTTATATAAATTGTAACTATTTACACTTATTTTTAAACCTTCGCGGTGTGAATTCATAATTATATTAGGTATCGGGACTTCTCGCGAATTATATCTTGGATCAAAGAATAATATTATGTAACTGTGGAAAAGCCTGCAATGATGATGATGTGTGCTTTCTATACGAGACCTGTGAAGATTGTGAGACCAGTGCTGCGGCACTTATTAAATTCTAATCCAATACTGTTCATTATCCTGTTTATACCACCTATAATTACTCTATTATTTTTACGTGCGCAAAATCCTCATGGACACCCCCACCTGAGCCGGTGGAAGAGGCTATGTCGGACTCGAACCTACCAAAACGCACGCCGCCTGTGGGTCGTTATTGGTTGCCGAAGGTTGACAGACATATCCCTCGCACCCTGGCTGACCCAGGGCCATCTCTCACAATCTGGCCCTCTCCTCGGGTGTGGGGACTACAGAGTCCCCAACTCGTCCCCGGAAACGGGAAGGCGCGCGAGGCACGCCGCTTCCGCAGCCTGCTTCTGCCAGGGTGACAGGCGGCTCCACCAGTCACCCTCAGGCCGGTGCTCATGGGGGGCGGAGGTCGTTCATCGACCTCCGACGCCCGAGTTGCCTCAGTACGCGGGCAGCTTGGCTTGCGATCCTTCGTCGGAACCCATGTAGTGAGTTTTGCCTCTGTTGAGTGCACTACGCGATTTTGGCAAAGAAGTAGTACTGCGATGTATTTCGCTCTAATTGATTGTTTGATACACTATGTTGAGGAGACTTTATAGACAACATCTCTTGGTAACGAAAATATGTAATCATTTTTATAAATTTAAACCAATCATTATATACATAAGGCAATATGTTCTTTCCTTATTATATCTTATCTACGCACTCAAACATAACACCTATTTCATGAAGTAAACACAATTTCATACTTCGAGTATATCATTGCCCACTGCAGACTGCAGTCTGTAAGTATAGTTTGGGAAAAATAACCATAAAGTGCATAGATACAATTGTATTGCATTGTTTGTAAAGTCTGACAACCACTACCTATTGACACCTGTGGATAACTCATATAATTTATTAGAAACTGCAAAACTAGGCATGGGCACGGTCGATGATAAATTTACCACATATGCAAATAAGTCACTTTTGTTTGTAATGCATGTAACATAATGTCACAATTATGTAATCTATGGGTGGGATTCAAGACTGAGATGGACTTGATATTTTTGACTGCAGTCACTCAACGTATAATAAAAACAATTTAGTGAATAAATCGATTCCCTTGAGTTTATTATTGATATTGTGTCCAAAGAAATTATGAAAAGCAAATAATTATGACAAAGAAAGATCTCTAGAACATACGCGATAAAAACATTACCCTCCTTCCATTTTGATCAATCGGACAGCTATTGAAAGTGCTAACTAGTCATGTTGTCTCATTATACATGGTTGCGCCGAAGTGGAAACTGTATTTTTGACACGGAAACACACTCCTTTTATACCCGTCTCCTCTCCCGCACTAATCATAGATATGGCTTCCGTCCGCCATTTGTGAAATATAGACACTCAGTCTCGCTTTGAACTAGCCAGCGTAATGACGGATCGCGCTCGCGTCTCTCAAAAATGATTAATATTTGTTACATTTTTACCGCTTCATAGACCTTTACCGATCGGATTGTGCCTCTCGTGTGTTCCTCAAGTGATCTAGTGATGCTGACGGCAGCTCCTGAGCAAGGAAGAGAAGATCCGTGTACCGGCTGCGATGAAAACACGTGTGTCGTGAAGGTTAGTGCATCCTCTCCTAATTTCTCGGGTTGCATTCATTGCTTGGATCACTCCCGCGGCAACCCGACCACCTGTCTTTTGTGTGTAAAGCGTCAATGGAACAGTTAGCTACTTCCCGCAATACAGTCCATTACCGCACGCTGCCAAGCGCCACCATTTTTGGTCCTTCGAGCCGGATTCTTAGCCGTAGTTCGTATTTTGTTATTATTCTAATGGGAATGAGCGCACCGCACCTAAGTGCCTGGTTATTTTAGTAGAAAACCCCGCATCCAGACACTTAGGCTTAGAATTTGTTGTCCGTTCGCCGCTGGCTCGCATTGTACCTACCTAATACATAAATAGGTTAGGTATCATATCAACACTTAATTGTAGTTCGCAATTTTCGCATCGCACCTAAGTGCCTGGTTATTTTAGTAGAAAACCCCGCATCCAGACATTTAGGCTTAGATCTTAGGTATACTCAGACACCCTAGTGCATAGGCACAGTGTAATACCTAACGCATTTGGCTTTGTTTTGTTTTTTTCAATTACGTTGTTCTCGGCTCGCGTCGTATTTGCCTAGTACCTGCGTGGGTGGACACGTGGCTGTGCCTACCTCGCTCGCATCTCATCCCAATTCATACGAAAGTATTTTAATTTGAATAGATATTACGCAATACTTAATCTCGGAAATAATAGTTGAAGTTGTAGCGACCATCGCGTAGGTACGACCTTGTTGCTATGCGCGTTAGTTCAAGCTTGCACTGGCAGTCATAAGTACCTACCTACCTACGGTTATCGCTCGCGCCGCCTCGCTGCTCTGTACCGCTAAGATTAAGTCATTTCATATTTGTTATTTACCGCACTTTAGTTTGAGATTTAATTGTAAACATGTCCCCAAAGGTTGATAGGACCGGTAAGGTTCAATTGAAACTTTTAAACGCTAAAAAAGAAATGATTTACTCTCGCGTACAATCGATTTATGATAATGCACTTAAAACCTCTGATTTGGTCATCAGAGATTCGTTCTTGTGTTCTATAGAAAACTTAGATAGTCTACGCGCGGATTTCGAAACCTTAGTACATGACATCAACGTTTTAGAGTTGAATTTGAATCCCGATTACTCAGTGAGTTATCAGGCCTTGTCGTCGTTTGACGATTTGTATTGTCGTATCAAACGCGTCGCTAGGAGTTTGGAGAAACCGGCTGACCTACCCAACCCCACTCGCGACCGACCTAAGTTGCCACCAATTCAAATACCCGAATTTGATGGTAACATTCGCAATTGGTGTCTATTTATAGATAGTTTTGAGAATACAATAGATAAGAACGATTCGTTGACAGATCACGAAAAATTGCATTATCTCGTTGAAAAATTGACTGGTAAAGCTATAACCGTTTGCGCTGGAATTACGTTTAGTGCCGAGAATTATAATTTAATTTTAAATACTTTGAAAGCTAGGTATGAGGATAAAAGATCGGTAGCTAACGCCTATTTAGATCAGATGTTTGATTTGAAATCTATTGCGGCATGTAACGATCAAAACTTAGAGAAATTTCTAGATACTTTCGCGTCAGCTGTTCGCGCCGTAAAGAACCTAAAGGTCGATGACCTCTGCGACTTCGTATTTTTGTATATGGGTTTAAAGAAATTAGATTCCGAAACCATTCGTTTGTTTGAGTCGGATCATCGCGGCAGTAAAATTCCTAAGTTCGAAGACTTAGAAAGTTTTGTTCGCGAGCATATAAAGGTATTGCAACGCTCTTCATCGAAACATGAAGGCGCGAAGAAGGTTGTTACTTCTGAACGCAAAATAGATGCCTCATCGAGGTCACCGAGGTCAACCCATACTTATGTTAGTACCGCACCAGCACATGTACAATCACCTGTTTGCTCTTTGTGTAGTACTTGATGAGTACTACACAAACGCAACTGTACAGGTGTCCTGGTTTTCTAAAGTTGTCACCTAGTGATCGTTATAAATTTGTTCGCGCTAATAATTTTTGTTTTAATTGTCTCGGTACTAAACACCGCGTTGTTTTATGTAATAGTAGAAATAGTTGTCGCAAATGTCAAGCGAGACACCACACTTTGCTTCATTTTGAGAATAGTAATGCCGCATCCAATGTGAGTACAGTTGGCCCGTCGAGCGGTGACACACGGCAGCCTGCGCCGCAGCCGCACCCCGCGCCCGCGCGCGCTCCGGCCCGCCCGGTGACCGCCGCGGATGACGTCACCTTGTGTTCGTTCTCCGCTAGTGCTGCACTCACTACTGTGTGTCTTGCGACCGCTCGCGTTGTTATTGTTGATGCATTAGGTAAGCCGCGCATTGTTCGAGCGCTGTTAGATGGCGCTTCGCAAAGTAATTTTATTACTCAAGATTGTTGTCGGCGTCTTGGTTTCAATGTTGATAAGCGTTCAACCCGCTCAGTGGTGAAGGGTTTTGGAAGCTTACAGTCAGCTGTTCGTGGCACCGTTAAAACAAGGTTTAGATCTCGTTTTAATAATAATATTTGGTTTGACATGGATTCGCTCGTTATAGATAGAATAGCTGAACAGTTGCCTACCGTCCCGGTTGACACGTCTTTATTAACGAAATTTAAAGACTTGCCTTTAGCAGATGAGACTTACGCTGTTCCTGGAGTCGTCGATATATTGATCGGCGCTTCGATTCTCCCGCACCTCCAGTTATCACGTAAGGTTCAAGGGGGACCGACGTACCCCGCTCCGCACGCACTGGAAACAGTTCTTGGTTTTGTTATAATTGGTTCCGCACCCGCTTCTATGGATAGTTTTAGTCACTCGACTGCTTCGTTCTGTTGCACCGTCGAGCCGCCGCTGGAGTCTACCATCCGCAAGTTTTCACTCGGTGGCTCCCGTGTATCCGCTGAAAAACGCTTTCTTTGTTTGGAACGAAAGATGCAGGCGTCCCCAAAGTCGAAGCGGGCCTATGATGAGGTTGTTAACGAATATTTAGATAAAGGTTACATCTCACCTGCGCCTGCGGACACTGGCGGGACCCAGCCTTCGTACATTATCCCGCACCGCGGAGTTATTAGAGAAGATAAGCTTACTACTAAAACTCCGCGTAGTTTTGGATGGCAGTGCTAAGACTAGCACTTCCGTGTCGCTTAATGACATTTTGTATTGTGGTCGGAATCTTTAAGGTAATTTATTTGACATAATTGTAAATTTTCGCATTAATATTAGTAGAATTTTAGCTTTTAGGACTCAACAGTCGCTTTGTGTTGGGCCCACTCTTCGCCCCATCGTTGGGACACATTCGTCGCTAATAGAGTGGCAAAATTCAATCTGAATTGGCGCCACATAATCTCTTTCACGTTGCTGGCACCGACAACCCAGCCGATTGTCTCTCTCGTGGATTGCTTCCTTCGCAAATTTTGGATCACCCGTTGTGGTTTGGTGGACCGTCCTGGATTCATGCCGCGTTAGATGGGTGGCCAGTTAGTCAATTCAATCCCACTACGGTTTCCGAACCACCCGAGGAGAAGAAGCACTCGCTTGTTGTATCGGTCCCACGTGAAGAGACCCTTATTTTGTTGTTGGCTAATCGCGTCTCGTCTTGGTCGAGACTGTTGCGTTGTGTTGTTTGTTCGCCTCTGCCCGCTGCCTAGCCAGCAGTAGGCACGAGCTCCAATCTAGGTTTATATTTTAGTTGTTATTTCCCAAACCTAGATTTAGATTAGACTTTAGATTTGTTTCGCATTTGTCGTTTCGAAGGTAACCCTTCAAGCCGGGGGGAATGGTTGCGCCGAAGTGGAAACTGTATTTTTGACACGGAAACACACTCCTTTTATACCCGTCTCCTCTCCCGCACTAATCATAGATATGGCTTCCGTCCGCCATTTGTGAAATATAGACACTCAGTCTCGCTTTGAACTAGCCAGCGTAATGACGGATCGCGCTCGCGTCTCTCAAAAATGATTAATATTTGTTACATTTTTACCGCTTCATAGACCTTTACCGATCGGATTGTGCCTCTCGTGTGTTCCTCAAGTGATCTAGTGATGCTGACGGCAGCTCCTGAGCAAGGAAGAGAAGATCCGTGTACCGGCTGCGATGAAAACACGTGTGTCGTGAAGGTTAGTGCATCCTCTCCTAATTTCTCGGGTTGCATTCATTGCTTGGATCACTCCCGCGGCAACCCGACCACCTGTCTTTTGTGTGTAAAGCGTCAATGGAACAGTTAGCTACTTCCCGCAATACAGTCCATTACCGCACGCTGCCAAGCGCCACCAATACATGAAGAAATTTTAATAACACAGGATATATTATTTTACTCCAGGGTAATAAGTATAGCTATTGTGGTATACCAATTAATGGAGGTATGCCAAACTCACTCATCACGTATAATAATATACCTACGTGAATCCCACTAACAAGAGTAACACAACAACTGACGCAGTGATAGTTGCCTAGGCTACCATTTAAACCACTACGACATCCATGCAGTTGAAACTATGTGTAATTTGTGAAACCACACAGCTACAGTTATCCAGATCATTTCAGTTCTATTGTCATTTGAATACACGAACTGGTATGCCATTTTGAAAGACAAACGTACACCAAAATAAAATACTATTATATAAAAGGGATCGGGCCGCGAACCGCTTTAAGGCAGCAAGGAATCGCTGCAACCAGATGATACGCAACGCTAAACGCCAACATATTCACGATAATATTAGGTCGTCATTACCTGCTAATATATGGAGGTTTCTTGGTGCTTTGGGTATTGGCAAACAACATGCGGAATATCAGTTGACATATGGTTTGGATGATCTGAATCAACATTTCTCCTCTACTACTCCTATTGATCACCAAACCAAATGTCAAACCTTAAATTACGTCGCTGGCCTTATTAGTCCTGATATAGAAACTTTCAAGTTTTCTCCAGTTGCACCCGATGATATCAAAAAGATAACGCTATCGATTAGATCTAATGCAGTTGGCTATGATAAAATTAGTCGTCGTATGATAGTAACAATAATCGACCACCTGCTTCCTGCCATCTCTCATATTATTAACTTTTGTCTCTACTTTAGAATGTTCCCCACCTTTGGCGTGAAGCCTACGTTATCCCTTTACCTAAAGTATACAATGCTACTCTTCCCAATCACTTCCGCCCCATTTCTATTCTCCCTTTTATGTCTAAAGTGCTCGAGGCCTGTGTACAAAAACAACTATCTTCGTTTATTTATCAGAACAGCCTGTTAAGCCTGCTACAGTCAGGTTTCAGACCTGGTCATAGCACTACTACTGCTCTTCTAAAAGTAACGGGTGATATTAGGTCTGGCATGGAAGCTACTAAGGTAACAGTGCTTGTCTTGGTGGACTATTCTAATGCCTTTAATACAGTCAATCACGATATCTTGTTAGCTATACTTTCCCATCTTAAGATCTCATCGGATGCACTGGAATTTTTCTCAAATTATCTTCAGGGGCGCCAGCAGTGTGTACGCATTGATGAATCCACATCGAGCTGGTGCAATCTCGACACTGGTGTCCCTCAAGGCGGTATTCTCTCTCCCTTATTATTCTCTATTTTTATTAATCTTGCTACTTATAACCTTCGATGCGCGTATCATCTGTATGCAGACGACTTGCAGTTATATGCTCAAGCACCTGCTGATGACGTTTCACGAGCCATTCGCGACGTGAATGGGGATCTGGAAGCTTTGGGAAACTGGTCCAGTAAATTTGGTTTAACCGTAAACCCATCTAAGTGCCAGGCCATTATAGCGGCAGGTTGATGAATAGAGTCAATATTACAAAATTGCCACCAATTACCTACAACGGAACAACAATTCCTTTCAGTTCTTCAGTTAAGGACCTAGGACTCTACCTCGATTCCAACATGGACTGGCGTGTGCAGGTAACGAACATGAGCCTGAAAATTACAGGTAGGCTCAGATTTTTATACCGCCTGAAGATCTTTCTACCAACAAGGACCAAAGTTATGTTGGCCCAAAGTTTAATTTTTCCTCTGATAGACTATGGTGATGTGTGCTATTTTGACCTGAATGCAGACCTTCCCGATAAATTAGACCGTCTTCTCAATAACTGCATTCGATTCATCTTCAACCTTCGTAAATACGACCACGTGTTTACATTCCATTCGCAACTTAATTGGTTAACCATCCGTCCTCGCCGTAAGTTGCGTGCACTTACTACTCTTTACAATATCCTCAACTCTCCCACTGTCCCCACTTACCTAACTTCATACTTTCAGCTATTATGTTCCAACAATGATAGAAATCTTCGTTCTACTGACAACCGGATCCTCGCATATCCTTCTCATAGAACTAACTTTTTAGGGTCCTCTTTCTTTGTTGAGACTGTTCGCCTATGGAACGCACTTCCTCTAGAGATCAGGAAGAGCAGGAGCCGCAATGTGTTTAAGTCTAGGGTACGGCAATTGATCACCACAGAATCGGCAGAATCATCGTCTCAATGATAATGATATTTCTACTCATATTGATATGAGTATCTATATTTATGTATTATATTTATGTTATATGTTATATGTGTATATATTTTATGTATATGTATAACTATTCTGATTTATTTTAAATATGATAAGTAGGTATAAGTCCTGTTTATGTTTAAGAACCTATATATAATTAATCTATAGTCCTTATAGAACCCAACGGATCTCTTGTTAATATGCGCCTACCTCGTACTAGCTCTGCACCACCCTATGGTAGACTGGCAGAGAATGCCTACGGCATTAAGTCCGCCAATGTACATCGTGCATAAAGTATAAATAAATAAATAAAAGTGGTTTGAATATATTAGTTTACGAGTGCCCGGTTAATGGCAATAGGTTCGCCACCTATTACATTGGGACCTAAACATAAACTGGCGAAATGTGGGTGCTAGCACCTCTGCCTACCCCTTCGGGGATATAGGCGTGAGTTTATGTTTGTATGTCTATGTGAATATATTAGTATTTAATTTTGTCCCGGCGAAGTAAATACATTTTCGTGATACCAGAGGCTCAGGGTATTTTCGTATTTCCACAAGATTCACGGATTATGCCGACAACCTAAAATGTTATGTAGCTCTTTTTGTCGCCGCATTTCTTCTATTATTAAAATATTGTTTTAATAACTTATTTTGCAGAACGTATCCCCGTTTATTTTGAACTAGTAACATCATTGCCCATTAATAATGTAGAACATAGTTTTCATATCAAATATTATACTGATTATTCCTTAACTAATTAAGTTTGTGGATACACAGCTTAAATAACAAGGTATATTCATAATTTTAATTATTCTTCTTGGATTAGTCCTTTGCATCCGTCAACTTCCATACTAGTTAAGAGATTATAAGAGATAATTGACGTAACTAAGAATAATAACAAACTAAAAAAACTATTTAAAAATTATAGTTTTGTTACAATATCCTCTGTCAAGTTCGTCTTACAATGCGCTCAGACCTGTACCCAGTATGAAGGTACCCATAGCGCTGGACGCATTCGGAAACTAAACACCTCAACAAAGTCTAGGGAACAAGATGACCCCAATTATTTTTTTTCGTGTAAATCTTGTTTTGCAAATAACTGGCAGCAAATAAATAAAAATAGAATAAAGTAGATTACAGAGTTGTTCGAAATTTAAAAATAAATTTAAATAAGTAATGATTTTCGAATATGGAGGGAAAATTTTTAAAAGTGTTTGATTGTGCAGTTTCTCTGCGGCAAAATAATTTTTTTTTTTTTTTTTATTGTAAATAACGTTTATTATCAATAATACGTCTTTTACGTATGGTTTGTGCATTTTTGTTACTGTAGTCATCATGTCACGTCGTCATTTAAGTCGCGAAGAGATGTTAAGGGCTGTTGGTATGCTGCAAGCTGGACGAACTCAACGCGACGTAGCGGATGCTGTCAACACCCAACCAAGCGTAATTTGCAGATTATGGGCACGCTACAGGTCTACAGGGGATGTTGCCGAACGTCACAGGGGACGAAATAGGGTTACTACCCCGCGACAAGATCGTTTCTTGCAAAATTCCGCAAGGCGGCAACCCACGATTACTGCTCGTCAGTTGGTCGCAGGCCTCCAGTCTCAGCATCAAGTGGTTATTAGCGATCAAACTGTCAGGAGAAGACTACACGAAGCCAATCTTCATGCTCGCAGACCGCTTACGGTTCCAGCTCTTCGACGTGGAAATCGAGGTCGTCGCTTATTGTGGGCTAACGCACATTTACAGTGGACCGACCATCGATGGGCACGGATTCTGTTTTCCGACGAATCTCGCTTCGGTTTTCATCCTGATTCGAGAAGAGTGCGTGTATGGCGAGTTCCTGGACGTCGGAGTCGTCTCCAGAATCCGCAAGAAGTTCATCCTTACCAAGGTGGAACAATCATGGTATGGGCTGGAATTCGCCTTGGTGGAAGGACCGACCTCGTTTGGATACGGGGCAATTTGAATGCAAACCAATACATTCAGGAGGTTAAACACCCCATGGTAATCCCTCATCGACAGCAGTTCGGTCAAGATTTTATGTTCATGCAAGATAATGCACGGTCACACACCGCGAGGGTAGTGGTCAATGCGTTAAGCGAGCACAATATGACGACGTTGGAATGGCCTGCTCAGTTTGCCGACCTCAATCCCATAGAGCATGCCTGGGATTTGCTTGGGAGAAGAGCTTTCAGTGATTCTTTGGAAAATCTGAACACTGAAGAACAACTTTTTTTACACCTTCGCAGTGTATGGAGCCATGTTCCACAGACGATGATTGACAATCTCATACTAAGTATGCCACGCCGTTGTTGAGCTGTTGCTAATGCTTTAGGAGGTCCTACAGATTATTAAAAACGTTTAAAGTACGGTTAATTACTGTATTTCTTACTACCTCGTTATTTTTATGCCAAATCATAGAAGGTTGTAATACTCAATATTGGCACTATTCAATACTTTCTTAAAAAAAAAAAAATTTGGTATGAAAATGTTTTTATTAAAATTAAAATTAAAAACGGTATAAAAATACCCTTCTATTGATATAAAACACTCACTATTACAAGAAAGGGTTTTTAAATAAAAACTAGAAATGTCCTTGTTCCCTAGACTTTGTTGATGTGTGTATTAAAAAATGTGTATAATCATTCGATAAATTTCTGGCAATAAAATCGCCTGAACTTCTATCAAATTCTGTCTTTGGATAAAGGTTGGTGGTGCTGCAAGAGCGCTCATTGTGGCATCTTACACGCAATAGTAAAAGTTCTTGTATTATGCAAAAATAAGAGATGCTTCTATATTATTAAAATTTCTAAACGTTCAAGATCACAACATAAATTTCGTAGGACATTACGCAGCTGGGTTTGCGTGGACATTTTAATGCAGAGTATTGAGCTAGACAGTGGGTGGATCACGCGAAACAAGCCGCAGTTTGTAAACAGCCGCAATATTGTTTCTTTGTACACAATGCTACGTTTGTATACAACTGCTGCTCGCAAATTTTCAGGAGCTTTTCGATTAATGTTGTTGATTTTGCTAATGATGATTTGATACATGAGAGAACCTCTACGGTGGTAATTTCTTTAACGAGTATATACCACTTAGTTGGTAGATAAGCACACGGCCCACCTGATGGAAAGTGGTTACCATGGCCTATGGACGTTTGTAACATCAGAGGAGTCACAGTCGCGCTGCCAACCCTGTCAGTAGAGTCTCTGTGCCGTCAGTTTAGAAGACAAAGCAGGACAAGCCTTTAGTCTTCCCACTGACAGCACAAATTCTCCAGTGAGCTCTGGCTACCCTACTCACCGCCGGGAACACAACACGAAGTTATTATAGCTGCGGTATTCTGTAGGGCGGAGGTACTTCCCCAGTCGGACTGCTCAATTGGGCGGTAATACCGCCGTGTCCTACCTCCTTGTAACGTGTAACTTTTGAGTGACCTATTTGTGTTCCAAATTGTGTTAATTTTTTCTATATTCCATTTGTGCATAAAATATAACTAGTAGTTCTATTAGACTTCGTGAGCTCCCGTTGCCCCTTTTTAGGTATCCTTAACAAAATTTGGTTTCCCTTAAAAAAAACATCTGCCCTGGAAATTTCCACAAAATATAATGACAATCCGTTCTTAAGAAATCGCCACATCAAACTTCCCCCTTTTTTCTCATTTGTTTTTTTTTATAGCAAAGTTCACCTTTACGAGACATGATTTTTATTCACAACAAACAACCATAATTTTGATGTTTCAGCCATAAAATCAGCCAAAATTCATCAAGATTCTTACATAATTAACGTGACATAATAAAACGAACAAAAATTGAGGTTTAAATCAAAGAACATGTGTGCCCAATTTGATGAAAATCCTTATCCTCTAGCCGGAACTGATTAACTTACATAGATAAGGACAAAAGCAAAATCGGCCACCTTGTCGAGAAGCGAAGATCCTCGCTGGTCGCATCGTTCACTCGGTCTCTAAAAAAAAATACTGAAATAATAAATTGTAGTGAGCTATTAAGGTATATAGGGTTAGCCGTCATTTCAAATGAGATAGCCTGTATTTAGCAATCTTTGCAGAAATGAAAAGCAAAAAGTTAGTTACTATATGCACATTTGTAAAACATTATAATTGCCACTGCCAAAACTATTGTGGTAATTAACTTATTCCTACGTCTAACACGACTCTATAATATATGGCTATGATGGCCGTTTTGACACGATTGATTTTGTTTATTTTCTCTTTTTTTTCTTTAGTCTTGCCATATTTTTCTTTAGTTATTCGTCTAACAGTTCGTTGTTTAAACGCACCAAAAAAGAGAAAACGAGTAAAACCAGTCGTGTCAAAACTGCCATCATAACGTGCCGCAACTATAATAGTATTTCTATTGATTGAATTATGTCAGATGAAAAACAAATACACATATTTTTTAGCTCATTACAGTGGCCGTAGTCTTATACGAGTATAATAACAATGCTTCGGTGATACAGTTCTATGAATTACGTTTGTTGTACAATTTTCAATTCAAAGAAAATATTATAAGGTTTGTATCTTAGGAAATTTTGAATCCGGAAAAAGAATAGTTGATGGCAATAGGCTCGATAGCACCTTAACTTTTCGCTTTCGAGATTTACAAAAATAAAATAAACTGGGTGAATTGCGTGAAGTCGTGCGCCTAAATCACAACCTACCTATTGTAGTATAATGGATGTATTTTTTAAGTAGTGACGAAGAAAATGCGAGGTCTAAGTAATTTTTTTTATGCAATAAATAGCAATGAATCTACATCAAGGCATCAAAATGTACTATACCACGTTTACTTGATTATGACGGCCTTGTATTCACAAAGTAGGTTTTTAATTACTTTGCGATATCTTAGGTACATAATATTATACGATGTATAATATAGCACATTATGATGCAGGTTATCTACAACAGGATTTTTATACCACAAGTGATTAAACCCATAAACCTAATAAAGTATAAGTCGATAAATGTTAAAGAGCTGGTTTATGCCGTTGTCTAATACCTCAATTTACCGTTACGACGCTGAGAGGATCATACTAAGTGGCAATATTAATGTAAACGCTATATGAAGACTTGTCACTTATTAATAAAGATTTTTGGGTAGGTATCTTAATAAGAGAAGTGAAAATATTATCTCTATACCTGCAGGTAAGTAGATTGCAATATGACAGAGGGCAGTCACTTCTCGGAAAATATCGAAGATCAGCCAAACTCGCAGTTAGACTGGAAAATGCAAGCCCCAGACTCGGAGGTAAAAGCTTCAGAAGCGACTGGGACTGACGACCTATCGTTAGTCCTAGTCGCTTCTGAAGCTTTCACCTCATACACGCTTTTCTTTCTTTATCCCAATGAAGAAGGAAAAGCGTGTAACTATGGTACGAAGGAGAACAAAGAAATAGGGGCATAACACCCCACCTGCACCTCCCTCCCCCCATACTGTAAAAATACAGCATTGCATTAAAGACTTAAATTATATTAAAAATATAGGATGAGTCAGGTCATTCAGTTTGAGTAAAGTAGAGACGGTAGAAAATATACATTATCTATTAAGTATGTAAATTCATATACCAGAGATAATGAAGTTGAATATGAAAATAAAGTTGTTTGTTTAAAAGCAAATTAGTTCGAATTTCGCGCTGGTGCAGCTATAAATATCATTTAGCGCACGGTGTGGAGTTTTCATAATTTCATTGAGAGTTCTAAATTATTAATGGAGCTTTATAGAGGACGACGTTGAGAGCATGTCAAACAAAACGTGCGCACCTGCATCAGTGTGTGCAGTAAAATATAAATTACTGTATTATAATACGAATGTTCTGAAACGTAATTATATTCTATACTTTCACAGCCCTGTTTCTCGAATAGAGTTGAGAAGTACATGACAATCTCCATACCATGGCAGTAGTGAACGCGGCCGCTACGTAGGGGGCACGGGTTCGATCCCCGCTCAGTGAAAATATTTGTATGCATGAATATAGATAGGTATTTGCATTTATCTGGTCGTGCCCAGGAGAGCACGTTAAGCCGGTGGTCCCGTTTGCCATACCAATATTTAAGGCAGTTGTTACGAGTAGTTGGAGCCCCAAAAAAGTTCATCAACTGGTCTAGCTGCAATGCTTCGATATCACCTTTGGGTTGTGGTGGTCAGATGGCAGTCGCTTCACAGAAAATATCAAAGCTTAGCCAAATCCGCAGTTAGACTGGTAAAGCGGACCCCAGACTCCGAGGTCGAAGCTTCGGAAGCGACTGGGATTTAACGAGGTGAGATTTCCTAAGAGGGAGAGTAGTTGTCTCCGATTCTTGCACGGCTGTACCGACTGTCCTAAAGCTCGGGTACAGTGCCTTCTACATGGAAAGAGGCCAATCCAATCTCCAAGAAGGGGGATCACTCAGACCCGGTGAACTATCGACCCATAGCCGTCACCTCAGTGCTGTACAAGGTCTTCGAGCACATCGTAAACAAACAGCTCATGCGTCATCTGGAGGAGAGACACATTATTGCTTGATAATTAAGGCCTTGTATTCACAAATTAGGTTTTAATCACTTAGCGATATTACAGGTACATAATAGTAAAAAGTTGAGTTCGTAACGAGTCATGCAATAACTAAGAAGTTTAAAATATTATAATTTATTAAAAAATAAAACCTACTGGTATCTAAAAGATCGAAACAAGTTTAATAGCAGGAGGTACCCATTAATTTTATTTCGATTTATGATTAAAAAATTAGTACTAACTGCTATCAAACTTGTTCTCTTATTAGTTGGGTTTTTGTACTTTTTAATAATATATTTTATCGCAACTACTCATCAAATCGGTGCTTCACTGCCCTGTCATTTTCCCCATTTGTCTAGATAAATCTAAGTAAGTAGATGTACCACCAATTAGGGCAGACCATTCTATTGACCACAATAGAATGGTCTGCCCTAACCAACAACCAGCACCGTCTACCAACTTAGGTGTAAAATTGAAGAGGAGGAACGAGGAAGAGGAACCAAAATCGGAGAATATATTTTACAGTTTTTTTTTACACTGTACTGTCTCTTAATAAAAGCACATAGTATGTGTATATAAAAACGCTGATAAAGGGTGTAAAACATACACCTAACTGTAATAATGTAAAAGGAACCTAATATTGAAAAGATTTGTTGGTGTTATCCGCAAAGAAAAACACAATAAATCGAAACAAGCTCCGGGGGGTGAGCGATATTCTAAAAGGAAGTATAGACAATAGATTGCTCCGAGGTAACATACTTATTGCGCTTGGTATAGCGTTACATCTATAGATTTGAGGTCAATGTACTTTATTTTTATTGGCAACCAAGTACATTATCCATCAAATGAGAAACTATTACCGTAGCATATGCACCATCCATTGCAACACTGAAGCAAGTGCTACATGAAAGTGACATTCTTCAATATTCATGTGACTTTCACAAAATATTCGACATGCATCACTGTTATATCGTCGATCAATTGAACCAAATTAGAGCATTCTTTTTGTGTTCGTTTTTGTCAGAACAAGCTTTGTGTGAAAACCATGTTTGTGAAACTTACGGATTAAATTATATGATTGCATCGGAAAACTCGCAGTTTCTTATATATATTGACAGGCTTATCTTCGGAAATTCTCTCATAGGAAGAACGCTGGGTATCTAAATATAAGGGAAGTAAATACTGTTGCAATTAAGTCCCAATTAATTTTAATTACTGAACCAAAACAAAATTAATTGCAATTTATCAGTACCTATATTTTATAAGATATTTATGTGGTTAGATTTATGATATAATGAATTTTAAATATATTTAGCCCCAATGAACTGACGATTCCTTTACCTTGTATGAATATTTTTTATTGCCAACCTGTTTCCTTATTCTGATTAATGGTGTAGTTTATTTGTACACTTTTTCTTTATACAACTTACCTGGCAGACACGCACATGGTCCACCTGATGGAAATTGGTTACTGCAACCTATGCTGCCGGCCCTGTGAGAACAGAGAGTTTCTGTTTTGAGTACTATAGCCTAATGTACTCTTCATTGATCATCATCACAACGTTAGCCTCGGATGTATCATAAGCTTCTACCAGGGAGCCCAGTGTCCGCTCTTATAATTTTTCTCTACGTTTGATTCATTTTAGCTTTACGGCTGTGTGACCTTCAACCTCTGCCAGAGCCTCTTTCGTCAATCTGCGAGTGCACTGGCTTGCAGGTCTGATTTACTTTAGCAAGTAGCAGGCAGTAGTACGCGCCTTCTAAAAACGCTTTACTAAATTACGAAATGTAAATCAAGAAACAATATGAACGAAATGGCGTTGAAAGCAGAATGTATACTCAGGCTGTTAATACAATTAAAATACTACAACTAGTGTCAAAGTGGCCTCGAACAACATCTTAAAGTTACCGAGCAAAATAAAAGCATAGTCAAAAAAACATCAAAATCTCATTAGTTCCCATTTCATGCCGAGACGACACTACGGAAGCAGTATAACTAATGTACGGTAATAAACAGAGACGAGGAATGTCGTATTTCTTTTTATAACTTCTCTGTACCATCCATTTTCTGGTTTAAAAGGTATCTACTGAGTGGCGACGTGGAAACAGTTGGTATTACTCGATGTTAGTACTCTGAATATAGTACTCGAGTTATAGCCCAAGAAAAAGAAACTTCAATGGCTTTCCGCAGCCACAATACGCTTGTAAAATATTTTTGATGGGTACTTGCTTCACTTTATTATTTACATTACTCATTTGGTAATTTGTCACATTTATTGGGTCGTAGTATAGCTGTAGGTTTTATAACTAATCTAATTAACCTGATGTACACGACGATATTTTGTTTGTATTTACATAGATATTATAATTAGTTATCATTACTATTATAGACGATATCACTCCGAGAGAAGGAAAACTCGAAATAAAACCCTGTACCAACCCGTCTGGCCAGTGTGGAAACAGTAGGCCAAAGCCTCCCAACATTGGGAGAGGTCCATGTCCAGCAATTGACTGCGATAGGCTTATTTATTGACTGTTGGCTAGCTAAAATGTAATCTCACAGTGACAACCAACCTCGACCTTGTATATCTTGGCCGTTTAATTGAAACTCTTCTTCAGTCCCAACAAGCAGACAATTCTACAACAATTGAAGAAAAGGGATTGATTTTAATATTACCTACTAAGGGGCAAATTGAGGTAGGGTATGTAAAGGTAGCTTTAGTAACTAGAAATCAAAATATTGTCAACAAATAAACAGCAGGTACGATAGTGCGTGATATAATATCCGAAAAAGTAATTAATACTACGGAATACCTTAAGGAGAAGAGAAATGTTTAATCTTTTGTCAAAGCAGTAGTGAATTGTGATTATTTTCCTTGACTGGTTGCGATTGAAAGAATTCCACCAGGATTAATTACCTGAAACGGCTTTGTAACTCCTTTGTCTAAACAGGGAGCATTCCTAAAGAAACCTTTCAAGATTTAATTGAAATGCTTAGGTAGAATTTTTGTGGATGGTCATCTGTATAGAATGAAATGATTCCTTTTGTGCTTTGCAGTCTGCTTTCTTTAAAATAGTACTGAATTATTCACCCTTTTCTTCGAAGAGTCATGATTCTTCTACATATGTTTAGATGCTCTCTGTATACCATGTAGCGGTAGTGAAAGCGAGTGCGTGGGTTCCATTCCCGCTCAGCGCAAATATTTCTATGCACGAATATGTATATTTGCATTGGTCTGGGTGTTTTTATGTATAATATGTATGTATTTACAAAAAAGTGTCTAAGTATGTATCCGTATTCTAGATTCCATAACACAAGTTAGTTAGCTATGATGATATATATATGATATAGATCCATAGTAAGTATGGATCTAGATTACGTTGTGTGGAATGTTGTAGTATATTTATTTATTTATGTCATTCCTAAAAAAATTGAGTAAATCTGATATCCATAATCGCTGAGCTCACACAATAACACAAAATTAATGATAATTATACGAGGTATTGGGACTTCTCGCGAATTAAATCATGGAACTTACTATTTTTGCCGACGTTTCGTATGCGTTGCAGCTCCCGTGGTCACGACTTGATTGACTTGTCAAGTAAGTAGTAGTAAGTTCCATGATTTAATTCGCGAGAAGTCTTGGTACCTTGTATAATTATGAATTCACATCGCGATAGTTTAAAAATAATAATTAATAATGATCATAATAGGAAACTGTTGTTTTTCACTTGTAACTTGGATGACAATGACGACTATTAAACAGAAATGAGTACTTATTACTTCCTAAAACAAACCACTTCACATTAAAAAAAAATGAATGCTCAAACCAAAAACACATTAACAGAAGAAAGTATTAACATACATTTTGTGATAAACTCACAGTCAGTGGTTAACCGCAGTATTATACTGAAAACGGGTATTCAACATTGGAATTCAGGAGCTTCTGAATAGAAAACGAAACAAATCCAATCAACTGTAAATATCCAGATTCTAGAAAATGTTACTTCTATTTTAAAATCTCTATCTATTTTAGATGCCTGTAGTAATTAAAGTTGGAATTATTTGGAAAGCTTATGTTGTGTTGTATGTTTAATATACCTAAATAATAACCTACCTAGATATTTTACGTAGTTTATAGTCAAAGTACCCTAATGAACAATTAACATCATCCCGATTGCATCCGAGGCTTTCACTTTGAGACCTAGGGTTCGCGAGCCATATTTATTTGACTTTCATACATAATGTCATAATATTAATAGGAGGAACACTGATTCCCAAGTCATAGGCGATCACCTAATTTAGGAAACTAAAAAATATCATAAAATTGAATTTCTGATTGTAATATTTGAGTAATTCTTTGTATTCCTATTTTTGCTAAAATTATGAAATTAAATATTATTACATTAAATTGAAATTATTTTAGCTATAGTGGAAGTAA
Organism: Eilema griseolum; assembly: GCA_963662185.1. NCBI lineage: Eukaryota > Metazoa > Arthropoda > Insecta > Lepidoptera > Erebidae > Eilema > Eilema griseolum. Next base: position 19,325,377 of record OY759230.1, on the reverse strand, counting down.
TTGCCTTTAGAGGCCCAAACCACAAGAGCCCCACCCACTAGAAGTGACCATTCGTTGGGATATTGTAGAATAGAATTATGAATGTATGGGATTTGATATTTATCACATACGTTGACGACTGTCATAGACGTCAAATCCCATATTGTCATTCTCATCCCGACTAACGAATTGCCACTTGTCTGGGGGGCAGCTAGCCCCTCTCCTACGGGCTCCGGTGGTGAGAGTATCTGTAAGGATATTTCACACGTAAAAAAAAGAAAGGAGGGGGGGGGGCAGCTAGCAGAGAGCCGGAGATAACTACGAGGTCGTTCTGTATGTATCGTCTATTTTCCACATTTGTTGCTACCTTAACGATCGACGTTGTTCATTGCCTGACCGATATTGATATTTTTAAATCACAAAGAATAAAATTTAAGAATTTGAATTAAAACCTGGCAAGTACAATAATTGGTACCGTATCATTTCCCGTAAAAGGTCAACTTGCTTTCAGAGAGTCTTTATGCGTGGTGGCCCAGTATTGTAACAAAGAATAAATTAACAAGAGTAGTTCGAATAGTTCTATGGTTTGACATTATACCACCAGTAGTACTACGCAGTACCCAAATGGTTGTGCTTGATCGTAAAACGCTGATATAGCTAATATTTTCTTATCTCTACTTCTGCCTCAATTACTTTTATTATACGATAGATTTGAGAGTCTTGTATCTTCTGCGCCTTTAATGATTACGGGTGCATTTAGTACTCTGGTGATATCGTTTTCAAACTTTGTTAATAACAATAGTACGTGGAATCAAGATTTCTATTTGTAAAGATATTTTATTTAAATCTACTGAAGCACAAATCCCAATTAGTTTTATACAAAGGGACGTTAACTAATAGGAAAACATCACGTGATTTCGATAGTGATTTAGAAGGGTTGCCACACAATGGCAGTACGAGTTCATCGACACCATTAACAGCACAGACCTCTAGATTTGCCGGTTACAGTGAAGTTAGAAATAAGTATTAGCTTTAGTTCCGACAGCAAAAAGATCATCCTGATGTGGTAGAATAGGCAGGTGTTAACAGGACACACAGAGATGAAGAAGGTACTCACCCACCTTCAGAAGGATGGAGTACCCAGTAATCGTAACCAAGCCGTACTGGGGGCTGATAGGTTCTGCTCGCAGAAGGCGTGTATATTAACTTTCAGTAGATTTGGCTTCAACTTTATCATTCGTAAGTTAGCTCTATTAAATACATTTTTTTTTTGTCATGCCTTTCACTCTGGTGCACACAGACTGCTATGAATACGGAGCATGTTGAGTTCAATTTTCAGAAGAATGAATTATTACGTGAGATCAAAAACATAGTTGACAATATATCTTTTCTTAAATTCCACGGATACTGAAAATGGTACTGAAGTTTTCATTAATAAATAAGTAGGTAAATAAAGTACCCAGATTAACAATTACTTTTCTAGAAATTGAGTATAGCTTAAATAACCATTTGCAGCTTCTTTTTTCCTAATTAAATTAATATTACGTAATTTCATTTTTGTTACATGCCACGGTTAAAAAAACTCAGATTATTTGTTGACAGCGAGAAAATCAGATGCTAATGATGGCAAGCACAGCAAAAATTCAGCGCGACCTACTTGAAGCAAGTTTTGTTGTGTTGCTAACAAGACTCCGGAGAAAAAGAGACGTCGTCGTCTTTTTCATCATTCGTTTTAGAAAGATAAAGTTTAAAATAAGGCCCATTTAGATCCCTTTAAAACTTGTGAAAAGTTTTTTGCAGGAGCGCTCGCGGGCGATACCGGTGCAAATTTAAAGTATGTATTACTAGCGCCACAAACCCGTGAGCGGAGCGAGCATGAGAATTCCATTACTGGTGTTGAAGTGACACGTTCGCGGCGTAACCTCGTCGCCGCTCACCGCCCGTAGCCTTATCGCGGAAACTGCGACTGCTTTTGCAGTAGTTTTGGTAACAGCTCGGTTATTTTATTTAAAACATTTACATGAAAGCGTTCTTATGAATAATTGTATGGCAGGTTAGCTATTTGTTGCCTGGGGACCACTTACCACCTTATTGGTTGAATGACGATAGCATAAACATAGTCAATGACCAGGATATATAGCTTACTTTAACTCTAATCAGCCAACTACCACTAAAACTAAGTAAATCTATGCATATATTATTATATAAGCTGTCCTTCATTTCCTCGATGAAGATATAACTTAACAAACAATCTTATCATTTATTTACAGATGGACTAATCTAACTAAATTGTGTTTACAGGTCAGTAAATACTTAACCTGTAGAGATTATCTATACAGTGCATCAAGGCAATCGTTATCGCAGGTTATTGAAGTTCGGGGTAAATAGAGAATTAATCCAAATGATAAAAATTGTTCAATGGCATTGCTCTTTTTTCACAGAACAAATCACATAGATACATTACTGCCATAAGGTGGTATATAACATAATAGTAGCGGTATTTTAAATTATTAACATATCATAATAATTAAAGACATTTTCAACACACTTGCTCATAAAGTGACTCTAATTTTACCGGAATTAGGCACATAATGGTACCTATAATCAATCTGTGGACCTTTTCCTTGCTACAATTCTCGGGAGATTTTTTTTAAATTTTATTTCTTGAGTTGGTTTGTTCTTAAAAAATAAGAATAAAAAGAATAAGAATAATTTATTTCAAAAAGGTACAATATAAATTTCTCCTTATAGCATTATTGTAATTTTCTTTGACATTTTAATCTGTAATTGAATTAATTAAATTGTAATTTTTCGTTGACATTTTATAATAAATTGCAATTTTTATTTTGATTTTAATTGAATTAATTCCAGACTTTTCTTAAATTATTATACATACTAACATAGATTTATATAAGTCAATTGTTACTAACACATTGAGTCTTGTTGCTCGAAATAAAGAAATTTATTATTATTATATTATAGCAGTCCTGGAGTGTAGGTAAAAGCTAGATGCTATACAATTAAATTAGGCTATAAGGAGTGCTTAGGCATTCGTACTAGGTGAACCCTGTATCACGAATGCCCATACCCTCCTACTGATCTGCTGTGCAATTATCCAAGCATACAGCGCCGAGCGCAGCGCCGCGACAGCCCCGACAGAGATTGCCATTGGTCTATCTGCTGTGACGTCAAAAAAGTTTCGATACAAAGATCATATTCAATAGCAATACTGTTTACTCATTTTATGTAACTTCGTTTTTAAATAAATAATTTCAACTTGGACGTATTTAATACACAAAACTATGCCACTAAAACAGTTCATTATAATTTTTCTAACTGCACACTTACTAATTGTTTCCCTAATTTTTTTTTAAAATTAGTAGCTATATAATAGTAGTTTATAAAACGGTTGCATGATAAGGGTTCTTATCCATATGTGTAGTTTCATACACTATATTATCCTAGTCGCATGAAATATTTAACATAAGTTGCGTAAAATTACTAAGTTAGTTTTACATACAGACTATGTAGAAAAAATGATACCTTCTTGAGTCCAGTTGAAGTTATACTGAAATAGAAAAAGAAGTATAATAATATGTTATTTTTTCAAATTATTTTGATACTCTATGCGTAAACAATGTCATGAAAGTTGTTTTTAATTTGTAATGTTTACATTGCAGTATGAGAGTAGATAAAAAATGATTTTTTAGTATTCTTTTATTCGCAAGTGGTTAAAAAACTTCGTATGATTCACGTCTGTATTGCCCATTACCGTTTGCGGCTATCAATGGCGCCGCAGCTGTGATCAACAACTTTACATACTCGTACCATACTGTAGGAAATAAAACTGGTTCAATGAAAACTGGATCACTGTGGCGTTTTCATAAATGCCACCCCTATGATAGGATAATAGCGCCATGGGATTTACATTTTGACTCAATCAGTAACATCAAAACTTGCTACTGCAATTACGTATTATTCAAATTAAATCTTATTTGAAAAAGAAAAATAAAACATCATAATACAAAGGGCAAAATAATAATTACAAGCTCTGTAAGCAACAACCTATTGTTCGCTGCAGAACATAGGTAAATGAATTTGCTCGACATTTGCACGTCAGGAACACTACACAGGATAATACTCAGGGACATGCGGAAACACGCGAGTGGAAGCTCAGTGATTCTCAAACTGTGGTTCATGTGCCAACACATCTAAAACGTCCCGAACTATTGCGTAGTTATGATTTTCTAAATCGATAATTGATAATTTGAAAATTACAACAAGAAATATGTCATCTTATAATATGATCTCATACTGTTTATCTATAGCTGATATCTAGTAACTGAAAAAAATAATAATCTTAACACTTGCAATATGCATTACAATAAGGTTTGGTCCAACAGTCCTTAAAGACAGTAATACATGCCTACTTAATAACATATGGTGGTAACCCTAAAACCGATCTGAGTCACCCTAATACCTACAGTGGTTTTCATGTTATCGGGACTCGCATTTTCACTTCCTTCTGAGCAAAGATATTATTACTCTCCATTGAGAAAGCTGGGTTTAGATATCGACGGATTCACATCCGTCAAGATAGAATTTGTAAAAAACTGCTCGCGGTTTTCTTGCCGCACATCTTTGATGAATGATTTGTTATTCAATATTTTTTTTCAATCGTAGAACATAGATGTTGTTGTGCGTATTTAGGTGCTGTTATGAACATTTAGGTGAGTGGCCAATGTTTTTATAATCAATAGTGTAGAAATACTGAAATTATAATTAGTACTATGTCCTAGAAGTAAAGACTTGAACTACAACTATTATTGGAATTATTAGAAGCTGTTGCCTGATAATATAAATAATTCGTATTTAAACTATCATGGTCACTCACATTAGTATTAAAGTTATCGGGGTATTTACCATGTTGTATTGTTCTGTTGCATAAACTCGAAAGAGGTAAGATAGATATGTTTACTCCTAAAAACTTTTTCACTGTTTATCGCCAACTCCAGGTCCTCGGTGATCAGGACACTTGCAACAACGTCAAAATATTGGAAACTCAGAACAATCCTATATGATAAAAAGCCCGATAACTTCACTAAATAATTCGTGTCATCGAGGTGCAGCGGAATACATACAAACGGCATCTATAATATCATCAGTAGGTTTCAACAAAATTCCTGAATATATTATTACAAAATAGATAAATACTCTCCAACATTCTACACAACGGTATCTAGACCCATGGTAAGCATAGCTTGCACAGCATGGTAACTAGCTTGTGTTATGGAATCTAGAATGCGCATAAACAGTGCTGATAAAATGTTATACCTACATTCCAGAAAGAAAATGTTGAGAACCAATGTTATATTAGATACTCGTAATGAAAGCATGTGTGAACGTGCTCGACGCCCAATAACAGGGATTCACAATTACGGCCACACTAATAAGTTGTTAGTGAAATTAATGGCAAATGTTGCGTGTACCGTAATAAAAGTGTTACATATTATAATTTATTATTAAAGTTATTTTTCGCTTCTATTAAAGCAAGTGGTATTATGGCATTCGTTATTGCACATTTGTTAATATTTTAAACCCACGTGGTTTTACATTCTAATGAGTTGGATTTCAAGTGTGAAAAGGAGGTATACTCGCTACAAAACCTGTATAAACTATTAGTATGGGGCTCTAACCAGATTTTTGCCCTAGTTAACCTTAGAGTATTTTCCCATTATCCGATTCATTATCCGATCCGACAAGAAGCAAAATGTATGAAATATGTATCTGTCTTTCACATTTTACGGCCCGATGTTGGATATCGGATATCTGATATTGGATATCAATGTCAATCAGTCACCACAACAGCAAAATAATAATTTAAAAAAAAACACGAGATTTCTAAGGAGTCTGTAGTTGAGATTATGGTTAAATTTTTTTGAGTCTTTGCTAGCGAGCAAATGGACGTATCCGACCGATTTTATCGGATATATATGAAAACAGCACATGATGTTGTCTATCGGATATCAACTATCGTTGCTCGACATGGATATCGGACCGGATAATGTGAAAACGGCCTTACGTGTAAGCCGGGAAACTTTTTTCTTAGCGGTCGTGACTCTGGCACAAGCTTTCCTAACAGGGTTGGAATGTCAGAGGGCAGTTTCTGCGTAATAGCAATAACTTAGATACATGGTTCATCTGTTGTGTAACGCATAATGTTTCGTTTTAAATTCAATAGCGAATAATCGAATAAATATAATCACCATCCATTAATTAATAAGGGTTTATAGGCATGTAATTAATTAGGGTTTCTTCTAAGTCAAAGAAAAAAATAATTGCACATCATAAAATATTTCATACATTAAAATAAAAATGTCGAACTATTTTACAGCTAACAACATATTATACAGAATGTGTGTTAACTCAAAATATATCCTCTGCAGCTAAAGCTTACTTTTTAAGCGTCCTTTGTTTACTTTCGTTATAATGAAGCAAGCATCAAACAACAATTAAATACTAAACAAAAGAGGGGTAATTGGTTTTCTCTACAAACCTATGTAGTGCACATTCGCTGTTCTCCGCACAGAAACGACGTGGCGAGCTCATAAAACCTTATCTGTACCCTTCGAGGAGCATTATAACTGATTTTGCTACTTGCCATTCACCTGCTATTTGAGATGAGTGATTTATTTAGTTAGGTGATAGTTTAGTGGAATTTGAAAAATAATGAAATTTAAACAAGTATTTTATTAACTGATAATTTTTATTATTTGAATATTCTAACTTTATTTTCTTGCAGATACCATTGGTTATGGAGTGAGTCAGTATTCGAGATCTCGCTGCAACAGATAAAGATATTTACTGAACTCACTAATGATATTCATCATCATCTTTGCTCTTAATTTAGGTCGCATCTGAATTTTTCACTTCGGGGTGGGAGGTCTTCTTTCCAGTTCGATCAGTACGTTTCTAGTGCATCTATGATAGTGACCCCATTGACAAACTTGTCATTCTCTACGATGCCAAGTGAGCATTTGGGACTATCTCTCCTATAGCGGCGTCCAATTGAGACAGTATGGCCAGACATTTGTTATTCACATAGCTGTGACCGCAGAACGTGGTCACAGCATTAACAGAAATGAAACCACGTATGAAGACTATTACTTACCTACTTGCGTGTGTTAAAATAAGTAGTTTTACCCGATTACGGCGAAGCCAAAGGAGGGTTATAATTTTGACAGGCTATGTATGTATGTATGTAGGTTCATCTGTTCCCTCATAGCTCCTCAACCACTTATTAGAACTGGACAAATGAGGTATCGTTAGAATCGAAACAATACATTCTAGGGAAAAGCGGCATACGACATTTTTCCTGTTTAACACTTTTTAGAACGTGATTTCTCAGTAGTCAGGTTTTAGTTTTCAACTAAATTTTTTTAGTAGTAACCAATACATTTTTTTACCTAATGCAGTGGCAATTGGCAAGGTATATTCTTACATCAGTTCCCTGGGAGTGTAACATTTGGTATGGTTTTTGACAAAAATAAATTAGCTGGATCCTTATTTCTGTCTTGAATCCCTGATTTTCAAAAATCAAGCCATTAAAGTATAAAGTATAAAAAAAATTCAAACCTGCAAAGTGCAATACGCTCCTATCTCTGGCTGGTTATAACCACAGTGCGTAGCAATCTATATTTTTGAAGGAGAATAAGTAGAAAAAGTGGTCAAAACTAACGCCAAGATTGCGAATTGAATTGCTCAATGCTATTAAATTAATTTCGGATATAGCTCTAATTAAAATACTCATACTTAATCACAATCAACAGTCAAAATAACAAGACTTGAATATTAATAGCACTGCTACATACGCGAAGATTTCAAATCTAATATCCTGCAACTTTGATTGTTCATTCAATGCTAATATTAATTTATTAGGATATATGGAATTTAGACTACAATTGGACATCTATTTTAAAAAAGGTTAGCAATATCTTCTGTTGATTATTGATAAATACACCATGAAACACAAGGTTTGTAAATAACTAAAAATAAACATTCTGGTATAAATAAAATAATAACTTAAGCGAATAATACTTGTTTTAAACGTTAATTCATTGTTGGTATTGCTATTCTCATTCAGAACTTCAGTAGCTATGTTTATATAGTATAACAACTGTATGTATAATAAATAAATGTTGGGTCTAGAACAGAAGTGTTATTGTAATGCGAAGTAAAATATTTATAGCAAACTCCGCTTACTAAATATAGAGGTTGATTATTCCACAAAAAGGATTTAAGTGAATAAATGCATATATATTTTATTTTCTCAGTAGAAACTGTATTAATAAATTGTATTGGGATCGAGCTCCTCTCTCATTCCACTATGTAAATTTTCAGGCGGCTTAAATACAATGCCAGTCAACTCGCCCGTTCAAACGCGCGAACGCGTCGGGGATTGAAGTACCAGCAACAATGACGGTCTTTGGCTTTTGTAATACTTTATTATGTGCCGGCAAAGATCCCCTGACAAAACTTTATTGGAACATCGAGTATGAACACTCGGTCTGATATGAGACACTAGTTATAATGGAGTAATAGATTTTCATGAAAGAAACCGTATAAATGGCTATGACTTATTAAAATAATTACTTGATTTCATCTCTTTATCTATGAGATCGCATTAAAGTAGATAATTAATAGTAATAATAGCACTAGTAAATCTTCTATAACCTGTAGAATAGGTACCAACGGTGCTGTCTTTTAAATACTCATTAATAAATAACCACTGTCCTCTATTTTATCTGTCTTTTCTTATTTTTGCGTGAGAAAACCCCCACACGGCTTCACTTTCCCAGAGCTTACGATGAGGTGGGTGGGTACGATGCGTCGTATGTCACAAAAATAAATACTTCTAGGAAGTGGTAACTCTCTGTACCTACCGACATACGTATCCATACTAACATTATATATGCGAAAGTAACTCTGTTTGTCTGTACTGTATGTTACACTTTCATGTCTAAACTGCTGAACAGATTTTAATAATATTTGGCATAGGGGTAGATTAGTCCTTGAGAAGGGACATAGGCTATGGGCGAAGCCGCGGGCAACAGGTAGTCTATTATGTATCATTAAAAAAACTTCACTCTGAATAAAATATAGATTTTCCAGCAGGTTTAAAAATTCTATGCTAGCAACATCAAGTTTGTATAATTATAATGGAGAGAAGAGACAATACATATTAATGACTTTAATTTTGCAGAACGCCAGGACAGTTTGCATGCCACTAATTATTTCTAGATGGTACCTTATGGTCACTTAATATAATATATGATAATTAATGTAGTTATATTAGTGATAACTTTTGGATATTTTTCTTTAAACATATAGATCAGTGTTGAAGACTTTTTTAACCGAGAATTTTTTTTGTGCCTTTAGTTTTATCAAAACCAATTCGTATATCGTTACAGTAACAGTTTGCTCTTACACTTACAAGAGCATCATGGAGCGTGGGTGACGGGAGGAGCCGCCTGTCACCCTGGCAGAAGCAGTCTGCGGTGGTGGCGCGCCTCCCCGTTTCTGGGGACGAGTTGGGAACTCTGTGGTCCCCACACCCAAGGAGAGGGCCAGATCGAGAGAGATGACTCTGGGTCGGCCGGGGTGCGAGGGATATGTTTTTTTTATAGGAGGTAGTGCGACTGGGGAAGTACCTCCGCCCTACAGAATACCGCGGTTATAATAACTTCGTGTTGTGTTCCCAGCGGTGAGTAGGGTAGCCAGAGCTCACTGGAGAATTTGTGCTGTCAGTGGAAGACTAAAGACTTGTCCTGCTTTGTCTTCTACACTGACGGCACAGAAAGTCTGTGCTTACAGGTTCGGCAGCGCGAGTGTGATTCCTCTGGTGGGTTCATATGCCACGGTAACCACTTTCCATCAGGTGGGTCGTGTGCTTGTCTGCCACCTAAGTGGTATAAAAAAAACATCACCTTCGGCAACCAGTTCGAGTTCGAGTCCGACACAACCTCCCTCAGCGGCTCCAGAGGTGGGGGGTATCCGTGGGATTTTCCACTCGTAAAAAAAGAGCATCATGGAGCATGATATAGCTACATGCATACGATCATATCAGTTGCATATTAGATAGGCTATAATTTAAAAAAATCATGTCTCTTCTCTGCCATTTGAGGCTAATGTAATTTGCAAAATAAAATGTAAAAGTATAAACTACAAATTTAAAAACCCCCGTCACAAAAAAAAACATTCTCCAGAAAGTTCATAATAAATTGTGTTGGTTAGCCCTTTAAATTTGATATACCTCGTAATATTATGATTAGAGATGGGTAAATAGCCGGATGGTTTGGATTATTAACGATTATAACCCATTTGTGTCCATTAATAGCCATCCAATGGATGATAACCCTGCTATTAACGTATTGTAAGAAAAATAAGAGTTTGTATTATTTTATTGTAATTTTTGCACTACTATCACGTGAGTGAAAATCGCGGTAGTTCTCTATTATTCTTATTATTATTATTACACTTCATTCAGGGACCTGAGCTACCCGCTAAAACAAATTTCAACAGTTAAGATAATTTGAAATTTAGTAGGTAGTGTCATATTGTGCAAGTTAAAATGGCGCAGGAGTGGAGACGGGGGCGCGCGGGCGGGACATCCCGAGCCACAGCGTCAGATCACTCAGATCATACAAGTGGCCGCGTACTTGTGCGTATAAACTTATAATGGTTAGACCAAGGAACGATCTCGTGTGGAATAATTATGAGCGTTTGACAGATAAATGTGTGAAATGTAAACATTGCGATATGATATACAAACAAGCTAATTTAAAAAAGAATGTCTCAACATTTAACTAAGTGCTTCAGGTGTCCAGTTGATATAAAAAATAATTTATCGGAGGGTACCACAAATTTTATCCCGATAACAAACCGAGAACAAGAACATAATTCAAGCCTAACAAGAACTTTAACTGAAAATCAGCAGACATTTATAACACTAATCACTAATTCTAATTATACTTGTGATATGGACATGAGCATGATGACTGAAAAAAAATCAACATTAAACAAAATTTGCAAGGGCTGTATTCGTGACTCGCTGTCCTTTATCTTTACATGACCATCCTCTTTGGCAGAGCTTTTTCGGTGAGTTAAACCCATCATATAAAATACCGGCAAGAAAAACTCTTTCAACGACGCTTCTTGATAACTGTTACACTGAAGCCAAGCAGTCTATAACAGAGAAGGTGAATCTTAGCCAGTATTTGCACTTACAATGCGATGGGTGGAGTAATATTCGTCACGAAGGAATTATAAATTTTATTTTATCAACACCGGAACCTGTTTTTGTGGAATCGTTACCTACTGAAAAGTCACGTCATACAGCTGAATATATTTCTGATCAAATCATTAGAATCATGAAACAATTTGATGATAAAAAATGTATTGTTCTAATTGGAGACAATGCTAAGAACATGCAAAAAGCTTTTCAGCTAGTTAAATTGCAATATCCACACATCACCAGGCTGGGCTGCTGCGCTCATATCCTAAATTTACTTTGCCATGATTTCATTAAAATTGATATAATAGAAAAAGTTATAACCATGGCAACTAAAGTCGTGAACTCGATCAAAAACCACCAAGTTTTGAGTTGGTTACTTCAAGACATAGTTAAAAGGAAAGGTTCCGGAGAAACACTTAAACTGGCTGTGAAAACCCGATGGAGTAGTCATTTGACCTTGTTAAAAAGTTTATTGAACACAAAAATAGCATTGAAAACACTAGCTATAGACGAGAAAGCCACACAACTTCCATCAGATGTTAGAAGCAATTTGCTAGAAGAATCGTTTTGGGACCTTTTGAAGCAAATTTCATGTATCTTAGAGCCTATTGCAGATGCTATAAAAAAATTAGAAGGTGATAAGCCTAAAATACACAAAGTATTTCTTATATTCAAAAATGTAAGATCACAAATAGACTTTGTTTTGCCAGAAGTTACAGTTCTTAGCAACGATGATAAAGATAATATTATGAAATTTATTGATAATCGGACTGCAATGGCTATTGAACCAATACACTTGGCTGCTTATTTACTCAACCCTGCTTCACAAGGAATAGAGTTAAATTCAGAAGAAGATATAAAGGCAATGCAATATATTTATGAACTGGGCCAACACTTCAAAATCAGCATTATGAAAGAGTTATCAGATTATAAAGCAAAAGATTGCTTTTGGAAGAATCGCTTTATTTGGTCTCAAGTCGAAGAAACCGAAGCCCTTAACTGGTGGAAAGGAATTTGCAGCTCTACTAAGCTTCACAAAATTGCAGTTGCTATTCTATCAGCACCTTGTACTTCAGCAGCCACTGAAAGGACTTTTAGTGCTCAAGGTGATATACATACAAATAAACGGAACAAACTGACTACTGAACGAGCAGGAAAAATAACTTATATATCACACAACTGGAATTTGGAAAACAGACTGTCAGCTAGTATTACGGAAAGTGATTTTCACATGGATTGCTATTCGGAACCCTGCTCTCCAACACCAGAAACAGATGAAATACCCTGTGACACTGAACCTTCACCTATACATACACCAGAAATGGATCCATTAGAGCTTTATTCATTAGATGCGCCAAACCTACAAGATTTTGAAGAATCCAGTGTTTGATAGATTTGAAATTGAATCGAAGAAAAAAAACAAATATTTAAAAAGTAAAAAAAAATTGAAATCGTGTCAGATTAATAATTATAAAAAACAACTAAAAACAAAAAAAAAACACAAAATACAAAAAAATCTAATTAACATAAATTACTGTAAATATGTAGCTGATTGAAAATTTTTAAATGGGCCAGATTAGTTATATTTTATTTACACATAAATTTACTCACGACGAAAGATGAAATTTAATATAATCTGAAAGTCCTAAGCCTGAAAACCATGAAGGAAAATTTTCAATCACTAAATAACATTAACAGCAGGGTTATCATCCATATTGGCTATTAATAGCTATTAACTTGATTTTAATCGATTAATATCCAAGTGCTATTTACTTGATTATTAGCATTGCCCATCACTAATTATGATTCAAGCGGGGGTCGGTCAAGTCGAGTCGGGGGACCTTAACTGGTAAAGCACCCGTCCTATTATCAGGACGATCCAAAGTCCCCCCGACATGACAACGCTTGAATCAATTAATATTACTAGATATATCAAAGTTATAGGGCTTACTAATACAATTTATTTTTAACTTTTTGGAGAGCTTTTTTGTGACCGGCGATTTTTAAATTAGTTATTTAATTTTTATTTAACAATTTTTACTCGCAGTATTTTTCCATAGAAAGCAGACATTCTGACGTCATCCAGTTGGGTGTACTTCCTGCAGTTTGAACTGTTGCTTAGGGTTCAATACATCGGGTCGGGTCACACTATGTGAATCTTTATACCTTGCATTATGCACTATTATATTATATAATATATTATACTTACACTTTTTTGATTCATTTGAATTTAAAGTTATTATGTATTTTATATGAATTACTATGTAGATAGATAGATAATTCTTTATTGTTAACCAGATTTACAGTATATTCTATTGATTTAATATATCATTACTGCCGAAACTGTGACAGTGTATATCCTTATCATTTTAGATGGTAAAAATGATATACAGAATGAAAACTAGAGGCGTATCATTGTTTTTCATAGTAGCGGGCAAGTCGTAAATTTTTCACAGAGGGACCATGCCACTGCTAAAGTAGTAAATAAATAGTATTTTCTCCAAGTCAAAATAATCTTATATGCCATTGAAGTGATTTTAACTTGACGTCTTTGATACACATACAACTTTGTATTTTATTTATGACTATTTCTAGGAGTGACAACAATAAACTTGTGATGTGATGTTTTATTAATGTGACTTTTTCGAATCTTTACAAGATTTTTTCAATCATGATATTGTACATGGAGAAGAGAATTTAAATAGGTACAGTCTACTACCACAGTCCAATCCTAGATGCTGTAAGTTCATCATTCTCAATATTGTTTACTACCTGAATAAGTATGTGAACTTTTATCACAGTCACAAATAACAAAATAGCAGCCAGTGATCAGTTCATTGAATATTTTTTATTTCATTACTTCATCCTAGCTACAAAAAATATTGTTAATAGAATATTTTTGACAATATGGTATAAAGTTGGAGTGGAATTTGTTAAATTACAGAAACAAAATCAATACGTATGTACACACACGAAATTCTGGTTGTACCTATCATGCTATTGAGTGGTCATTCCTCCTTCTGACGCCATGTAGTCTAGTCATAGTCAATATCATATTACATATCACACCCCAATGCAGTAACAAAGGTACTATGGAGCGAAAACGTCTTCATACACCTTTTGTTTGCTGAATGAAACTTCAGACTTTTATAACAAGCTTAAAACATGAACTGAATCTTGGACCGTCGACACTTAGGTACTAGAACAGATATGAATAAAAAAATGTTATTATAGTAAAGATTTCATTGATTATTTATAAATGACATTTTTCTGTATAACTAGACTCTGGCGCCATCTATTGGATCTTAGCATAACTAAGAGCCACTTAATATTATCAAAAGAACCATTGTCATAAAAAAGGGCTTAGCAGGGAATTAAAAATAAAAATGAATTATCTAAACAGTTTTAAAAATTGATTTTTTATAGGTCAATTAGACTTCGCCTCGCCTGATTGTAAGCTGAAGCCAAAGTCTCAGAAAAGAAGGTCTTTTTTTTATACCACTTTGGTGGCAGACAAGCACAGGACCCACCTGATGTAAAGTAGTTACCGTGGCCTATGGACGTTTGTAACACCAGAGAAGTCACAGTCGCGCTGCCAACCCTATAAGTACAGAGTTTCTGTGCCGTCAGTGTAGAAGACAAAGCAAAACAAGCCTTTTGTCTTCCCACTGACAGCACAAATTCTCCAGTGAGCTCTGGCTACCCTACTCACCGCTGGGAATACAACACGATTATAGCCGCGGTATTCTGTAGGGCGGAGGTACTTCCCCAGTCGGACTGCTCAATTGGGCGAAAATACCGCCGTGTCCTACCTCCTTGCTTATACATTACTTTATTATTTACATATACTATGTTACAATGGTGACATTCTCATCATATACATTTTCCCGCCCCGATTAAAGGACCCGGGACTGTAGGAAGAAGGTAACACGTGAGCGGGTAATGAATTCCAGGGCTTAAATAGTGCAACAAAGGAAATAGTCTCCAAACCGCTTGGCTTTTGATTGGATATTCTGCACCGTATGCGGGTGATATCTTAGCCCTGCACGTGTTGGCTTGTGTAGGAAAGGGGAGGGTGGGACTAATTAGGACTAATTAGACGACTTCATCAGAACATTCACCATGGTGTAGACTGCAAAGTATTGCCCAAGACGCGGACGGTAAAATATTGCATTTGATAACCCAGTTCTTGACGAAGATTATGTTACTCCCTCTTCGGGGTCGAGTAATAAGAAAAAAAGGATAAGAAAGGAAGTCAAGCGAGTGCCTGAACACCGTTGGATAAAGTTGTTAAAACCCCAAAAAAATACTTCTATTAATTAATAAAAGGTACATTTGCATAAGTTTTTTAGGAGGCCAGGACCTGATGAAGGTATGTCCATCCAATTGAGCAGTACGACTAGGGAAGTACGTCTGCCCTATAGAATACCGCAGCCATAACAACCTTGTATTGTGTTCCCGGTGGTTAGTAGGGTAGCCAGAGCTAATTGGAGAGTTTTTGTGTTGTCAGTAGAAGACCAAAAGCTTGTCCTGCTTTGTCTTTTACACTGATGGCACAGAAACTCTCTGTGCTTACAGGGTTGACAGCGCGAGTGTGACTCACTTGGTTTTGCACACTTCCATAGGCCATGGTGACATGACTTACTTTCCATCAAGTGGGCCGTGTGCTTGTCTTCCACCTAAGTGGTATAAAAAAAGTATAATTTTTATATTCATGTGTATGTATACATTCACAGATACTTTTAATAAGGTAAGTACCTGAACAGTAAATTCCATTGAGATTTGTTCCTTCTTTTAATTTTCAAATGCGTAACTAAGATCGTCTATCAAAAACTTAATAAAATGAGGTGATTTATTATAACATTTTAAAGTAAATGACTGCTTTATCTTCAGTAAGTAGAAACTAATTACTTAGAGGCATTAGTATTCCCAAGATGGCATTCAAAGCAAGATGTACACTGTACCATTTGTCACATAAATAGACGACTACCTCGGTGAATAAATCAGAATTGGGAGTGAGAAGCAGCTATCAATGATTACGATTGCGGCGAGCCTTTAGTAATCACTCATCTTGAGTGCGTCCTCTTTACCTAATAATGTATTATTTTAGAAATTTCTTAATTTTCTTCATCACATAATATTATGTGCATTTAGACAGAACTATGCTTTAGTTACATTTAGAGCATAATTTTGTCAATAGACTATATGACGAATAATATCAAAACTATACATGTCTTCCCAATCGAATAACACCAAAAGTATTTGTTAAATTCGTAACTATATATCTGCTAAATGTGATCGTTTGAATCTGATGAATTGTTTGAGAACCTGAATTTACTGACAAACAACTCTGTGAGCAACTCAGTAAGCCCTATCGGGAATTAAAATCACAGTAGGTAGTTATGCTAAAACTACGTAAAAGAGTGAATCAGTCTGTTGTTGTAAAATAAATATCATCGCTACCGCATCCAATGCGTTGAGTAAAGTGTGAATTCATATCATCCATAAAACGTTGAGGCTAAATTATATTAAAAATGCGAGTAAATGGACTGATGTGTGCTGAGTTTTACAGCTATAATAACTCATAAGTCATGGGCGTAATGCGCGTGAAATAGATTCTGTGCGCCCTCCAGCTTCTAGAAGAAATGTTTAAATTTAGCCTGACGCGGTTCGTTGGCTCGGAAAGCTAAATTAGCCTGCCAGGCTACGGAGCCTGTTGTTTGAAATATTATGTGAAATGATATAAGTATCACTCTTGCCGTACCTCTCAAATATATTGCGTAGAAAAAAAAATTCTATTTTTGTCCTGTACCTACTGAAATAATATTATGTTATACAAGTTTATCTTTACATTAACTAATAGAAAATAATTGGTTATAATTATACAAGATATTGGGACTTCTTGCGAATTATATCTTGGAACTGACGTGACTTTTGACACTTTTGACCCGTGGTCACGACTTGACCGACAGTCAAATCGTGACCACGGGTGCTGCAACACATCCGTAACGTCGGAAGAAATAGTAAGTTCCAAGATATAATTCGCTTAAGTCGCAGAAGTCCCGATATCTTGTATAATTATGAATTCACACCGCGAAAGTTTAAAAATAAAAATAATTGGTTAGTTTGACAACTAAACAAGAAATTAAATTTTGTTAAAAAAGAATACATGAATAGTTCATTATAAGCTTGTTATTTTATATAATTTTATTTTAATAAAGAAATTAGGAGCTATCGTCATTATCATTCCAGCGGTCAACTTTGTTACAGTTTCGGTATTTACAAAACCAAGACGATCTTACTCAGAATCTCATTTTTATTCCCGGTTACTTAAGATTTGATATGAAGCCCATTTTCAATCAGGCATTAAAGTAACCGAAGAAGCTTATTCATACATATATCCCTAAAATAAAAACAAGCCAAAAAGACCCGAGCGATCATAAAAAAATCCGAGGCGGAATAACGGAGCGACGAAGCGTTGGCGCTGAAGCGGCCATGAATAATCCTCGCGTCAGCACCACGCGAGCTCACTGCCCAATTAAAAACCTACTCTTTCCACGATTTTTAGCTTAGAATATTGTATAATAAGCCAATAAAATACCCCACTTAACGCCCTGCGAGCGCCCCGCGCTGTGAAATATGCACTTCTCACCCTCATTATGGCAAGTAGAAATTAAATGCAAGAACTACGACTGGAACGTCGCTTACAACTTAACTAATTGAAATTTAACGTTTCAATTTAAATATTTTTGAATAGGGTTTATGGTTCGTATTGAGGTTGTGAATTTCTAAACAGTAGTAAGGATTTTCCTTATAGTGTTTTTTTGTTAATTGAATTAATAGGTACGCGTTTACTAATATTTCCATTATATACTTACGCAAAACATTGTAACTTGAACTTTAGTAACCAATAATTTAGGTTGCTTTCATTTACAATAAATCAGTAGTTTCCTTTACTTACTTAAACAAAAGTCACTTTTAAGTATACATACTAATATAAATAGAGACTAGAGACTGTATGTATCTATATAACAAAATGATACAATAAATTTATTATTATTAAATAGTTGCGCCTATAATCCTAAAAGGGTTAGGTAGAGGTAAATAAATATTTACCTTCACCAATCTCTGTATTCGGTTCCACGTCATATGGAGTGAGCCTATTACCTCTTAAATATGAACAGAAAAGTGTACTAATGTAATCCTAAAATATATTTTCATATTAGAATTTGATTGATATATTATACCATTGTAACAATTATAACTGAGTTATTGCCGAGATTATTTACTAATAACAAACTGCTAAAATCTTTGGAAGTAAATTTTCTTAACAGTGTAAAAATATTACGCTGTAATTTATGATACGCAATTTAGGAGAATTCGTTACGACCAAATTCATTTTTCTTTATATCGCTTAGGTGGCCGACAAGCGAATTGCCCACCTGATGGGAAGTGGTTACCGTGGCCTATGTGCGAATGCAATACCAGGGGCGTTACACTCGCGCTACCGACCCTGCAGAATTCTTCTAATGCCCCTCTTGAGGAACCCCATTTTATAGGCGCTTGGGAAAACCGTAGCAGGGAGTTCATTCCATAACTTGAATGTGCGTTGGATGAAGTTTCTTTTGAACCGCACAGTACGCACCGTCTCAAGTCGTAATGTATGAGGATGAATTCCTTAGTTATGGCGAGCGGTTCGATGATAGAATGTAGCGTGGGCATCATGTCAAACGGTATAGGAGGTAGGACACGACGGTATTCCCGTCCGAATTGAGCAGTCCGACTGGGGAAGTACCTACAGAATACCACAGCTATAATAACCTCGTGTTGCATTCCCGGCGGTATGTAGGGTAGCCAGAGCTCTCTGGAGAGTTTTTTGCTATCAGTGGGAAGACCAAAGGCTTGTCCTGATTTTGTGTTTTGTACTGAGGGCACTTAAAATCTTTGTTCTTACAGGGTCGGCAGCACGGATTTGACTCCACTGGTGTTATACACCACTTTCCATCAGGTGGGCCGTGTGCTTGTCTGCCATCTAAGTTGTATAAAAAAAATCATCTGAGCACAAACCATTGTATAGGCGGTAGAACACATACAGCGAGGCAAAGTCTCTTCTAAGGCTGAGAGGTTCCACATCACCTGCGAGTATGGGAAGTATGGGAGTATGCTACCAGTCTCAATGCACATCTTTGCACCAAGTCGAAGGGTATGGTATGCAGGCGCTCCAGCAAAAAGAGGACAGCAGTACTCCACGTGGGCCTGAGCCTGTGCCTTATAAAGAAGGAGTCGCTGCCCCGCAGTGAAGACTGCTTCGCCCTCATCAGTATCAAAATAAATATCCCGTTTATTTTGATACTGATGTGAGTGACAATGATAGTTTAAATACTGCTTTGCCCTGTTGAGCACTTCAAATTTCTTTGATGCCAATTTAACCTTGTCCTAACTTAACGTAATTTCTCGTGAATTTTAGCCTTAGTTGGTTACTACTATAGTGTAAATTATATTGTCCTCATGACCGATGCACAATATTCATAATATTCATAATTTTGTTAAAGATATACCTATAGAAGATAATGTCAACAAACGAAGCCTACAATTAGGCACAATAGATCATAATTAAATTCCACTCTGTTACAGAATCTAATCAGTGATAGAAGCAGCCCTGGCTTTGACGGCAGAGATGGGTGATCAAACAAGAATGTTAGTTTCCACATAAGCGTGTAATATCCTTCATTTTGAGCATCAAGGTTCTGTAATTAAAGACACTACGTTGGTAAAAAGGTTGAAATAAAATATATGTTGGTTAGTGAGTCAATTATATACTAATACTTCTTACGAGTTACGACCGTTTCCTTCCGAAATAGACAGAGAAAATTGTCCGCCATTTGTTTAAGTTCTTATATACCTAGTTCAAAAACTTCAACTTTTATTCTAGTTAATATTAATAAACCTTATAGAGTAGTTTTGATCTGCCCTTTTTCAAAGATGCGGAAATTATAACAAGCCATATTACCGTCCCAAAGTGATTAATGAAGAACGCATATAAACACATTACTCGATATTTTATAGAATAGTTAGAAACTACCATTGTCAATATCTTAGAGTGGTTCTCGGTAGCATCCGATGATTTAGTCTCAGTTCACTTAGTTCTCCTCGTTATTGTGTAATTACCTCCTTTTTTGACTGAATGATATGATATGAGTGTGCACCTTTTTATTAGAACGGATGACAATACAAATATTCAAATAATTAAATTGTTCAACTTATAAAAACAAATCTCACTTAGTTCTAAAAAGCAGGAGGTTCTCAATTCAGATGTTCATATTTATTTCAACGCACTTACTCATAAAATGGCTCTAAATTCACCAAGGCACACAATGGTACCCATAATCAAACTGACTTTTCCTGGCTGTAATTCACAAGTGAGTTTTATAGCTTTATAAAAATTTTATTGGCTGAGTTGCTTCGTTCTTAAAAAAATCTATGCCAAGAAGATTATGATCATTATAGCACAAATAAATTAATATACCTCATGCTTACTCATTTTATGCATTCACATTACGTATCGTAATTATCTAAATAAACTTTTTATCTAAGTAGGTACTATTTAATAGTAGTTAATGAAACTGTTGCATAATAAGAGTTTTTAATCCAAATTATGTGCAGTTTCATACACTATTTTATCTAATCGCATGAAATAGTTAACATAATTTGCCTAAAATTACAAAATTTTAGCGCCAAAATTCATTTGCAGATCACCCATACGTGTTGCGCCAATTCCACCACAGCCTATGTAGAAAAATGAAAAAATAAGTATTTTTTTTAATTTATTTTATAAATTACTTATTAAAGAACTTTAATGACATTGCGTAAACAATGTCAGTAAAGTTCTTTTTTTTAATTTTTAATGTTTACATTTCAGTATGAGAGTAGATAAAATGATTTTAAGTATTATTTTATTCACAAGTGTATTGAAAAACAATGTATGATACAATACACGTGTGTATTGATGATTACCGTCTTCGGCTCTCTTAAGACTCTCCCCTGTCAGCTCGGGACTCAATGGAGTCTCAGCGGTAAACACCAAGTTTACACACTCGTACCATTATATACTATTTTTTAATGTTTGTACGGGCATAGCTTTTTCATTCGTAGACAGATTTGCAAAATTATTTTTGTTACGAAAGGGGTTTATTCCGTAATAGTCCCATTTTAATTTCGTGAAGAACTGATGAGGGATTTCAGAGCCAGACAAAATAACTCTTCAATAAGCTCCAGGAAATCATCTGCGATTGCTGCATTCGCAAATTATTGCATCATAATATCACGCCTAAATCATTTTAGATTTCAAGTGTATATAATATTCAGCTATTTATTTGATATTAATGTACTGATGTGATGCGCATTTTTTATCTTTTGAGGTACATCTGTAATTATTTTTTACATTTTGGTGCATTTTTATAGAAGTCGGTTCATTTTATTATACAGCAGATTTGATCTTAAATTCCCCTCAAATACGGTCTCTTATTTGTAAGATCGTATCTGTAATAATATGACATAAATATGAAGTCCTTACATATTCATGAAACATTCGTGAGACTTCTCCTTTATTGGAACTGCTTATTAAATATTTATTGCAATTATCATAACAGATGCTGATGTTCACTGTTGAAGGTAGACCCTTCTTATTAGGTACAGGTTCTTAGAATAAATTAATCCGTTCGTATAACTGACAGGTTTAGTTAAGTGAGTTATTCAATTAGTTAATGTTGGCAAAGTATACCCATTATTTGTGTCTCTAATGTTTTAACTATTCAAAAGTAGGTACTTTAGACTTCGGAAAAACTGTTGTCATACAATTCACATAATTGTATGACAACAGTTTTTCAGAATGGAATTTAAAATATGTTAATTTTATTTAACCAAAATATTATTGGTAGCAGTAAATAAAGTTTTTGTGGGTATATTAGCTAGGTAGGTACTTAGATACTTTTCTGGAGAGCAGAATGCTTTGCTGGAGGGATTAGAGGGAATATTAGTAATTACGGTTACTAATATTCTTTACAACAAAAAAACTTTACGAATCTATCTATCACACTTAAATACACGTGTTATTCCAAATTCTTACTAAATAAATATGAAAATAATAATTGTACCTAAAATCTTTGTCAAATATTATTTACCAATCAACTATTTAACCTTTTGCAGTCCAATATTGGACATAGGATTCTCCTATTATACTATTTAACCTTTTGCAGTCCAATGTTGGACATAGGATTCTCCTATTATACTATGTATTTAACATTTTGCAGTCCAATGTTGGACATAGGTTTCTCCTATTATACTATTTAACCTTTTGCAGTCCAATGTTGGACATAGGATTCTCCTAAATAAACAAAATGATGAATGACGATGATATACGTATTATTGTTAATATCACTTTCTAAACGTAGTAGATACGATGAATTAGTGTAAATCAATCAATACAGCAGTGGATTTTTTCATAAAATTATTATATACAAATTATTTCTGTAACACAGTGGGTTACATAATAAAATGTATCTAAAATATGAAAGAAACGAAACAAATCATTGTTTGTTTTTGTTTCAACTGTAGCGCCTAACAAGTGGGCCAACACCGTTAATGTAAACAAGCCGTGGTAAGCTCAGTATGTTTGTTCACACAATCACTGGAAGCCGAGATGTTGTAAACAAATGCATAGATTGTGTTCCCTTGATAAGTCGGTGATATGGGTTGAGAAAAAATCTTTAGTCTTAAGTTTTTATTATTATTGATTTTTACACATGGTGAGAAAAGTTAACGGACCGAAATGTTTGTTTAGCTTTTTTGTTGTTGTTGTACATGACTTCAAAGTTCACGTGATTAAAATATTAAGAATATTTGATATTTTATGCTATGTAATAGATTTATGCTACACAATTAAAAATAATGTAATAGTTGGATCAATCAATCAATTAATAAGCCCATCGCAGTCCACTGCTGAACATAGACCTATCCCAATGTTGGGAGGCTTTAGCCTACTGATAGTTGGATACTTTGTAATATAAATACTTACCTATTGAAACAAAGTAGGTCTAAAGTCAATGTCTCAGTTAAACTTGGAAACGTTAATTTTTATCACTTTTGGTATTTAAAACTCACCTCTAGAATATAACTTTGAATGTTTTCTCAAATAGCGTCTTAACCGTAAACTTAGTCTATTATTTACATCATTTAATAAATATAATGAAGTCATTTAAAATTACGTGCCCATTACAGGATTGGATAAACCAGGGTGGCTACTGCGGTTTAACCAAATTCCGCGGAGACGTTTTCTTTAAAAGCCCTTAATATCTTTTTAAGAATTCTTATCGCGAAAGGGGTAGGTACTAAACAAGGCGAGTCGCGAACATTATTTAGAAGAAAAAAAGGAAACCGCCTGGAGTTTACTTGTTTCGAAAAGGCGGGCCGTTGTGGCATCAGATAGTGGTAGATTTGCGGTCGCACCATTAACAAATTACCTCTTTAAAGCGCTCTTTAAAAATATTTACATTTCTTTCTTCATATATTTTAGTAACTTTTATCGCCACATACGTTTGCGTGATTCCATGTGATAATATAAAATGGGATGATACGGACATGTTTTATAGATGTGAAATGTAAATAAAACAGGGACACAGCACTAGAAACTACTTTTGTGTTAGCACAACTTGGTAAACAACGGTTTATTTTAAGTAAAACTTACATTATGTATACATTACATTGTGTTATAGTCATTGACAACTGCGTGAAAATTACTCTCACTTACCTTGTTTGTGGTGGAAACATTGGAATATTTTAAGCATTTTATTAAATAACTAGTAGAATATAGTAGAATTCGCGTAAGGAAATTACTAAATACTAAGCGTAGGGAATAGTGTAAAAAAACATTAACAATTATGTTAATATCTTTATCGCAGTACGAAAGGTATTTTTTTTTTTTTTTATTTGAAATTAATTTTAATTTAGATAGATAGACAGATATTTTTTATTGCACAATAGATTTACTATACAGTTTGATGTACAATGGGCGGCCTTATTGCTGGAGGAAAATTAGTGTAGTTAGTAAATAAGCTAGATGCAAGATGAACTTAGTAAAAACAAAATGAGAGATAGAAAGAGAATATAAATAAAGTATAGCAAGTATTTTAAAAAAAAAAAAACTTGTAGTATAAAACTCCTTTCGATTGAAAAAAGAATGTCGCAAACATAATAAGGAGGATGTTTTCAATTCGGATGTTTATACATATATTTTTTATGTTTATAAAAAATTGAATTGAATACCTCCTCCTTTTTAAAACTCGGTTAATAAAATATACAACTTTAGTAAAATGAACAGTTATACAAAGTAAATAGTACATACTAATAAGAAGGGAAAATAGTGAGTGAGCATTGTGAGCTATCACAGCAAAGAAGATGATAAGTGTAGTGGTCTTTTTAAAGATGTTTTGGTATTGTGTCTGATGTTAAATGGCAATACGATCCATGAGCGCACAGCCTTCGAGTTCTATAAGTCGACAAAATCAGTGGAATGCATTGGCATTCTCAGCCTCAAATTATCTTTATTTTAATAATTTCTTTATCTAAAGCAACATTGACTTATTCAGGGTTAGTTACAATCTCGTCTTACTTTTTCTTAAAAAAATATATATATTATTAAACATTACTTAAATTATAGTTAAAATTATAATTGGAATCAATATCAGTAATAAAATAAAATAATACAAAATCAAGTTGTATTATGTCCAAATGAATTATAGCAAAATAATAAACTAAAATTTTAATCAATTGTTGTATTATAATTTCTTGAAATACTAATAATAGTAAATAATTGTTCACTTAATTTCACTTTTAATTTTCACTTTATAGCCCCAATAGCGAATTTTACCCAGTATGCCTGGATTGGGCAGTCGTACTTATCAATTAATGTCCTCCGAATAACACTACTGCTGCAACGCAGTCTGCATAGCAATGACGATTTACGTTTGCGCATTCTTTCATTTTTTTATTTAAGCATTCAACATTTATATTATACAATTTTTGGTAAAATACAGTACCTATATTTGCTAATATTCAAATCGATTAAGAAATAGAAAAAAAATTATCGGTTCAGGCGGGATTAAAACCTGTGATCTTTCACTTACAGGGGGAACGCTCTGACCACTAAGCCAAGGAACCTTTGCCTTTACTAATATTATTTAGAACCTAACTGGTTTTACCTCATGGCATTCTCAACCGGTCAGGTTCTAAATTTTAAATAATCAAATATATTCAAAAATGAAAATATATTAAATATGACACACATCCCACCTGTCTGATTTAATTGATACATTTGCCAATGTATATAAGTTCATGTTCCTCTTTCCATGAGGAACATAAAACAGAAATAAGTTAAAGTATTGATGGATTACTTTAATAGGCTACAATGTGCGTGTGTAGGACAATAACAGGATCATCTATTTAATTTATTAGACGATGAAAACGTTATAGGTTTACGGAACAAAATATCCGCTGATGTATTTGTTATGACTAATAACTTATAAATGGAGTTCGATAATTATGATAGAATAGATTGAGTAACAGAAAACAGATTACATTACATGCAGTTCTGATTTGCTGTGGTATCTGTTATGTTATGATGAAATTATTGTGATAGGTACTAAACTATAGGTTAGGAAACACTTAGGAAAATAGTTGGGAACCACTTGCTAGGAAAAAGTGATACTTTGTGGAAACTGGGAAACTTTTTGGAAAAAATGAATCTGTTGTCCTCCACGAATTGTTTTTTTCCAGAGGGTTTCACAAGCTAAATTAGGGATTGCGCTGTCTCATACAAACAGACAATAATAAAATATGTTTTTAGCTTCATTCTCGATTTATAGATTGCCGATTTCTATATTTTTTTAAAGATATTAGATAGTATTGGACTTGCTACTATTATAAATATAGATAAATAATGCTTTAAAAAATCAGAGAATTAATAGTAGCGAATGTCCAAGGTAATTTAATCATTTTAAAACCAAGTTTAAATGCAAGGTTCTTGCAATATTAATACTTTTAAGAACACGTCCGTTTGAATTAGAGTGGCAGGGCCGTGGTCGCAGACCGCCGGGACCGGAAAGGAAGATTTACCCAAATTTAGAGCTACGTTTACCATTCAGTTTTATTTTTAAATATTTAAATGTAGTAGCTGAAAGTCAAAAATTATCTTATCTATCTCGAATATTACTTTGCTATGACCGTTTAAAATAGCACGATTTTAGCTCTTTGAGAAAACATAGCGAGTAATATAAAATTGTCGACTGAAACATTTTACACAGGTACAGTCAGCATGAGATCGATTTTGACTAGCAAAGTATTCAAAATGATCTAAATCTTAAAATTCCGTAGATAACTAGATTAAGGGGCAAACTTAACTTTGCTTTTGATAAACTGGAGTTAATGTTTGAGGCCCTCAAGCCAAGTGTGATCATCATCAAGGTCATCAACAAGGAGGTAGGACACGGCGGTATTTCCGCCCGATTGAGCAGTCCGACTGGGGTAGTACCTCCGCCCTACAGAATACCGCGGTTATAATAACTTCGTGTTGTGTTCCCAGCGGTGAGTAGGGTAGCCAGAGCTCGCTGGAGAATTTGTGCTGTCAGTGGGAAGACTAAAGGCTTGTCCTGCTTTGTCTTCTGCTGACGGCACAGAAACTCTGTACTTACAGGGTTGGCAGCGCGACTGTGACTCCTCTGGTGTTACAGACGTCCATAGGTCACGGTAACCACTTTCCATCAGGTGGGCCGTGTGCTTGTCTGCCAACTAAGTGGTATAAAAAAAAAAAAAATCCCTTGTCACTTCAGTTTGCTGCCAGTTCTATTATGGATAACTCGTTTTCCAAAAGTAACGTTAAATTTGTCCCTTAACCTAATTTTGTCCGGAGTCCTCAGTGCACAGGTCCCACTCACACTTGACCATTTTTTATTCAAAACAAGTTCACTATCTTTTTTAAAAAACAACCTTTAAAATATAATATTATAAATAATGTTTCGTTTTGGTTCTTATTTTCAATGGGGTGAAACACTACAATGCGGAAGTGACATGCCGTGACGTTACATCCGGGCGGTATTACGCACAGCGCAGGCGCAGGACCGCCACCGGAAACCGGAAGTTGTGGTGTTGCGGCGCACAATCTGGAGCTGGACGGCGGGAAACACTGAATCAAGTGCAGCCTGAGCTTTCTGTTTTATGTATGAGACTGTAAAAGATATATGAGAACATTTTCATTTGATATCATCCGTACCGAACCTTGTTAGCTTTAATTGTTCTTACATGCGTATGTCCGACGTAGGGATATTTCAAATTCATATCCATAGTACCACGGTAGCCTAGTGGTATGGGTAATGGACTGCTGAGACGAGGTCTCGGGTTCAATCCCAGGTTTTAACATGGCACACACCAATGACTTTTCGATGCTTTTCGAAGTTATGTGTGTATTTATCGCAGGTTTATAAGTGCCCAGTTAATGGCAATATATAGGCTCGCCACCTATTACGTTGGGACCTAAACATAAACTGGCGAAATGTGGGTGCTACCTCTGCCTACCCCTTCGGGGATTCGTGGGGTTATGTTATGTTATCCATAGTTTGGTGTTGCCAGGAGAGGCTAACATTATGTCTTATGAAATAGAAAATAACAGGTGCCTATAATTACAAAGGTCGGCAGCATAAGACTAACCTGTATAACGCCGCTGGTGTTGCATACGTTCAGGGTCCATGGTAACCACTTCCCTTCAGGTGGACCGTGTGCTCGTCTGCCACACCTAAGTGGTATAGAAAATAAGAAATTATTTTGCTGATTTTTACTAATGGTTTTTACTAATCTGTAAATGTATCAAACTATCAGTCTTAAACACATACGCATACGCAGAGATAAGTAATCTATAAAACCGAAATAAGTATATAGGAGGTAGGACGCGACGGTATTCCCGTCCGAATTGAGCAGTCCGACTGGGACGTACCTTCACTCTACAGAATACCACGGCTATAATAACCTCGTGTTGTGTTCCTGGCGGTGAGTAGGGTAGTCAGAGCTCACTGGAGAGATTTTGTGCTGTCACAGGGAAGACCAGAGGCTAGTCCTGATTTTGTGTTCTGCACTGGAGGCACAAAATCTCTGTTCTTATAGGGTCGGTAGCACCCGTAGCACGGATGTGACTCCACTGGTGTTACACATATTCATAGGTCATGGTAACCACTTTCCATCAGGTGAGCCGTGTGCTTGTCTGTCACCTAAGTTGTATAAAAAAAAATAAGTCAACTTCTTTTCCACGTGTAAATCAATAGCCATATAACTACTGTAGTAAAGAAAGAGAGAAAACTTCGGCACTTACTGAGCAGTAGGCAGTAATAAACTGATTGAAACTAACTTATGATTAACTAGCCACTGCTCGCGACTCCGCCCGCGTGGAATTTTGATACCGCTCATCGCTGATAGTAGCGTGATGTTATATAGCCCATGTTGGTACCTGATAAGGTAGCTGTCTAATGGCAAAGTAAAGAAATCGGTCCCGTAACTTTGAGTTTATGCGTAACATACAAATCTTTCCTCTTTTTAAAATTAATATAGATTATGTAACTGAAACCTTCAAAAATGTCAAAATAAATTGTGCTGGTCAGCCGTTGAACTTTGTTACACCGAGTAATGTGTTGGGAGACCCTAACTGGTAAAGCACTCCCTCATATTATCGGAACCATCCAAGATCCACCCGAAATGACAAAGCTCGCATCAAAATATTACTATGTACTTATATCAAAGTTAGAGGGCTAATGAAAATATATTTATTTAGAACTTTTTGGAGGTTGTTTTTTGTGAATGGGGTTTTTTTTATTAAAAATTTAAAAATAACAAATATAAAAAATAACTTTTTAAACTAATTTACTAGTCAAGCCCGTTCAATTGGTCCCCAGGTCTAGAGAATTGTGAAAAAAGAAACGTACTGGACCATCTTGGACCGATCTTTTTCAACAGTGCTAATAACACTTCCAACTAATATAACTATCAAACAAAAAAAACTAAATCCAAATCGGTTCATCACACACATATACACACACAGACACGTCAAACTCATAATACTGTCGTTTTTGCATCGGGGGTTAAAAATTACGTTTTTTGCAGAGCTTATTCTTATATGTCATAAATTATGATTAACTTTTTATATCTCCTTGTCTGTTTTTCGCTATGGATGCCAACACCACTCTCACACTTTCCTCTTCCCTTGGAGTGCTGTTACTTAGCGGACGTCTGTGCTAATATTTAATTAAAATTAAAAAGTTACATCACTCGAATATAGTCCGTATACATAAAACGTTAAATCATAAATTAGCAGTATCGCGTAGTGTGTTATACTTCGCATCGGTTCCGAGTTCCCGCGGCTCACGCGTCGCTGCTGATTTACCTCATCCCCCCGTACTTCGATCTGCGAGAAAGAGAGGTACTTCATAATTTGCCTCTCGCTTACTCGGTCACTAGTCATAACTCATCGGTGCCCCACTACCAAGCAACATCCTACCAATTAAAGTGCTACGCTACAACCATCTGCTACATTTGCCGTCACTACGAGGCTACGAACTACAGCTGTTAGCTTACTCACTGCGAACAGACAAAATAAGGTAAACAATACCAGTACTATGTCCGTAAAAAGGTCGCCGCCTGTTAAAACATTATCAATACCTAACCTAACACAGCAAACTTCTATAAGCTACGGTTCTGAGCCCAAATTATCTACGCAAATGGACATGGATCGCAACGAGGGTGAACGCACGTCTCCATACTACGTATCACAGCGCAACAAAAGACCCCGAGTAGAATCTATCTCTCCCTCACAATTTCAAAACTTCAAAGAAGAAATGAAGGAGTTTATGTCATCATTAATTAGTGAGCAGAAACAGGAATTAGCTGAGATTACTAAAAATTTAAAGGATATACACCAATCTAATACAACTATTGAACAATATGTCTCCCTGTTAACCTCCCAAAATGAGGAGTTTCAAAAAAAGATTGAGTCTTTGGAGTCTCAATATAAAAAGGATCAAGAATATATAACTATATTGGAAGACAAAATAGAGGACCTACAGAGAGTTACACGGAAGACTACTGTTGAACTTAAAAATGTTCCGCGGAGTACCCCAGAGAACAAAGACAATCTAATCAACTTAGTCATGAACTTTTCTAAAACTATAAACCTTGATATTTGCCCACGGGACATTAAAGACATATTTAGACTAAAGGGAAGAAACGAAATGGATAGAAGCCCTCCGATTATCGTGGAACTCGGTTCTACTATATTAAAAACAGAACTACTGAGAAAGACTAAGGTTTTTAATGTTAAATATAAAAGTAAACTTCAGGCGAAACACCTGGGCCTCACCACGAACGAGGACACGCCTATCTACATTTCAGAACAGCTTACTGCAAAAGGAGCACGCTTGTTTTTCCTATCTCGTGACCTGGTAAAGTCTAAACAGTATAAATACTGTTGGACCTCATTTGGTAGGGTTTTTGTTCGAAAGGACGAAGCCGCAAAAATTATTTGTATTCAAAACGAAGCTACCGTGCACTCACTTTTGCAAAAATCATGACTACTTATTCTAAGTTATAATTTCATTTTTCATATTATCTCTTATTACTACAACATAGAGATACCGTGTAACAGAAATTCTTTAATATTTAAGGTTCTTAAACATGTTCTACTAGCTACTATTACACGTATATCACTTTCATTCACAACTACACGAAACCGTTTACTCTTACACACTCATATCCACACAACTATTCACAA
Source organism: Eilema griseolum (assembly GCA_963662185.1). NCBI lineage: Eukaryota > Metazoa > Arthropoda > Insecta > Lepidoptera > Erebidae > Eilema > Eilema griseolum. Next base: position 19,294,247 of record OY759230.1, on the reverse strand, counting down.
TCACCACACTACCCTATTAACAATGGGTCTGGTCTTTTACCAAACCCAATCTACTACTCACACACTTAAAGTACTTTTGAACCTACAATACCAAACCATACACAATTTTCTTTTATTTCTAAATGTAACATTTAATGTTGTGACAACTATTATGAGCAATTATTCAACATGAACAGTATCCACACTCAACAGGAATTAGACTCTTTACAAATTTCGGAATCATTTAAATGTAACATACAGGACCTTTCTAAACATGTGTCTACTAGTACTAGAAATGATCTTATTGTTATTACGCAAAACATACGGAGTATCTACAAGAACCTTGACGATCTACAAATAACACTTTCTCAACTTAATACCGAAGTTGACGTGCTGATATTGACAGAATGTAGACTAAACGCTAACAAACACTTACCATCACTAAATAACTATACATCGTATAAATCAAACAATTTACTAAATCAAAATGACGGTGTTGTAGTGTATATTAAAAATCAACATCAACCTAAAGTAACAGAACTCAGTCTTACTAATGCTACTGGACTACAAATTAAAATTGCAAATCACGTCTTTCTTGCAATATATCGTTCTCCATCTCACCTTCATGCTAACGACTTTATTGAATCCCTTAACGTACACCTCGAAAACATTTCAAAATCCAACAATATCTCAGTCTTTGGTGATATTAACATTGACCTAATTTTCACAGAAAAAGAGAAATCTCACGAACGTCGTAACCGGCTTAATTACCTTAACGTCCTATCACTACATGGTCTCTTACCAGGCCACATGTTATCCACCAGGGATGACTCCTGTCTAGACCACGCTATGCTTAAGCTTAATACAAACTCTCATACCGTTACTGTTGCCGTTCTGAACACTACAGTCACAGATCATAATCTAGTCTATGTTAAATTTTCTAATGTATATAACAAGCCCGCTGTTTGTAACCGCAAAACAGTAACAGATTATGAGAGCGCGTATAATACCCTCATAGCTACTGATGTATCCTTCCTTAATATATGTAAAGAACCGGAGACCTTTGCCAATTCATTCATAGGTGTGATCAAAGCTGCTATCTTGGCTAATACCAAAACTATAACTGTACCAAGAAGTAAAAGGATTTTAAAGCCTTGGATTAATTCTGCTGTTCTAAAATGCATAAAACTCAGAAACAGTTTGCAAACTAAGCTTAGTAGAGAACCTCACAACATAATCTTAAAAATAACATATAAGCGTTATAGAAATTTCTGTAAGAATTTAATAACTAAACACAAGAGAAATTACAACAGACAGCTAATAAATAACTCAGTAAAACAACCTGGAAAATTATGGTCAACAATAAATGAGGTAACGCAATACAAACTACCGAAATCTAAAAATGTTGAATTACTAAATATAAAATCGCAACCACTACACTCTGTTAATCATGTTAACAGATACTTTGTAAACATTGGATCTAACTTAGCTGACCTCATAGTTAAACAAACCGAAATGAAGACCCATGCATCTAACGTCACACGTGGTAGCCATTCTCATCTCACTTCGTTCGTACTACTGGAGACAGATCCTGCTGAAGTTGACAGCATACTCATGGGCCTCAACTCTGGCAGCGCACCCGGCTTGGATGGTATTACCACTGCCTTTCTAAAGCGTGCTAGAGACTTTGTAGTTCCACACATTACCATGCTAGCCAATCTTTGTTTTAGTACAGGAGTTTTTCCTTTATCTCTTAAGCGATCAATAGTAACACCTATTTACAAGGGCGGAGACAGATCCGATGTTAATAATTATAGGCCAATCTCTGTACTAACTTCAATCTCAAAAATAATAGAAAAGCTTATTAACAATAGGTTAACAAACTACCTTAATAATTACAAAATCTTATCTAATTTTCAATACGGGTTTCGAAGAGGAATATCAACTCAAGATGCAATCGTTAACGTGGTCTCTACTATAACTGAGGGAGTCGATAGGGGAAACAAATGTATTACGGTATTTCTAGACCTTAAAAAGGCCTTTGATACGGTATCGGTCTCGGTTCTTGTAAATAGGCTTGAGAGCATTGGGATCAGAGGACTCGCACTGTCGCTCTTTACGAGCTACCTCAGCGATAGAACCCAAGCTGTAAAAATAGAAAATTATATTAGTGACGAATACAGTATCAAATTTGGTGTCCCACAGGGGAGTGTCCTTGGCCCGACGCTATTTTTAATCTATATCAATGAATTGTGTAAATTACAAAGCGTCGGGGGAAGGATATTCTCCTATGCGGATGATACTGCTATCGTTTTTACGGCTAAGACTTGGAGTTCCGTACACGAGATGGCAGCAAGGGGTTTAGCGTGTGTATCGAAATGGCTTAGAGACAATGTCCTGACTTTAAACATTCTAAAAACGAACTACATCTGTTTTTCTCCCTATACATCTTCGCAACCATCAAATAACTTCTGCATCAAGATACATCGCTGTGCAAACCCAGAAGACACCTTGTGTGATTGTCCCTTGATCAACAAAGTCAACCAAACAAAGTATCTTGGAATCATCGTTGACCAAAGGCTAAATTGGCAGTCACAGCTAGAAGCTGTTATAAGTCGAATCAGAAAATTAATGTGGGTATTCAAGACTCTAAGGTATATCATGTCTAGCACTCTACTGAACAAAATTTACTTGGCCCTTGCTCAATCGGTCATCTCTTACTGTATCCCCATCTGGGGTGGAGCCAATAAGACCAACTTTCTAGAGCTTGAAAGAGCTCAAAGGTCCCTTATAAAAGTAATGTACTCCAAGCCTTACAGATTTCCTACGAACAGCTTATATCAAATCAGTAACCTTCTATCAGTCCGAAAGCTTTATCTACTTAACCTAACTCTAAGATGTCACAAATCCTTAACCTTCATTCAATCGTCACAAAAAAAGAGAAGAAATTATACTGTTGCTTCTATAACCCCAGTGCGTACTAACTTTGCTAGAAGACAGTATCCATGCCAATCTGGTTTTATATACAATAGGCTAAACAAAATGCTAAATATCTATCCTAAGCAACTATACACGTGCAAAAAATCTATAACACAATTTTTGGATACCCTTACATATGATGACGTTGAAAATCTTTTCATAAGAATTTGCTGACATTATACCTCATCTTATACACCTACATAGTGATATTTATTTACTCAAGTCAGTCCCTAAACACACAAACTAAATAGTCACACACACACACACAAACACACACACACACACACACACACACACACACACACACGAACACACACACATACACACACACATACACACGCATACCTACACACTTCAATGTTTATGTTTCTATTTTTCCATAACTCTGTAATCTAACTGTATTTTTAAGGGAAGTAGCGAGCCATTCCCAATACGAGTATCTTTGATTACTCACTGGGAAGTCTCAGCAAAGTGTATGCAAAAGATTACTGAAATAAACCACTGAATAATTTTAGTGCAGGTTTTTTTATTAAACAGGTCTTAACTTCTCTTGTCTTGTCTTAAAAACTGCAATTGGTTCATAAGAACCGGAGATATGACCTAAAATTTTAGGCACCGATATCCACTCCACAAGAAATGTTAAAAATATTACACACCTATTTTATTATTTGAGATTATTGAATTATTATAAACTGTACAATTTGGATCAGTATCAGAATAAACGGGATATTTACCATGTTTCATTATTTTGAGTTTCCGATATTTCGGCGCTGTTGCAAGCACCATGATCACGGAGGAACTGGAGTAGTGGCGGTGAACAAAGAAAAAGTCTTTTCTGCTAGGAGTAATTATATCGATCTACCCTCTTTCGAGTTCTTTTACTACGCGTATCTGCACTACTATTGGTTTCACTCTCACTACAAACTCGAACCCGATCTCGATCACGTTCACGACATACGATGCTCACTGTATCCACTCGCGATTTTGTTTTAGCTTGTTCCCGGTTGTTTTTGCAAAGACGGACCACTGGATGCCAGACGTTCGGCAGTTGAAACCCATCCTCCATCGAATGAAAAAGTTATAGGTACGATTGAGGAGGTTGTTCGACGGAATAGAATACCAGCTGATAACGTTGAGGTACTTAGACAAGAGGTTTCTCTCACTCTGCGTCGAGCAAAGATCCCACAATCCAACATGACTGCCGATGAACGTTGTGCACTTCGCGACCTACGAGACGATGACAGGATACTAGTCTTGAGGGCCGACAAGGGAAACGCCACTGTAGTTATGAACGTCACGGAATACGACGACAAAATGCGACACTTGTTGAGTGACGAAAAAACGTATAAGAAGGTCAACTACAACCCGACTGCAAGGACCAACCGAAGCACGGTTCGAATGATCAAGGAACCTCAACAGGTAATCGGTGAAGAGGTAGTGGCACACCTGCTGCGACCCAGGAACCTCCAGCCCCCCAAACTATATGGTCTGCCTAAGATACACAAGCCAAACACTCCCTTGCGGCCCATAGTGAGTCAGATTGACTCGCCGACCTATGAACTGGCCAAACATGTGGCGAATATCTTGCAGCCATTGGTGGGTAGGACCATGTCGTACGTGAAGGATTCGAGATACTTCGTTCAGATTTTGCGTCAAACTTCGGTCAATGATCAAGAAGTGATGGTGAGCTTCGACGTGGAGTCCCTTTTCACAAATGTTCCCATCACAGACTGCTTGGAGATCATAAGACGAAAAATCGCAGAGAACGGAGTCGCTAAAGAATATGCCGACCTTGTGCAACATTGTGTGACCACAAACTACTTCGTATACAGAAATGAGTACTACCTACAGATAGATGGAGTAGCGATGGGCAGTCCGGTGGCTCCAGTTGTGGCAAACTTGTGGATGGAACATTTCGAAGCCATAGCCATACCCACCGCCCCAAGCATCAAAATCTGGAAACGGTATGTTGATGACATTTTTTGTATACTGGAGGGGAGTGAGAATTTTGTACAACAATACGTGGCCCAGTTCAACAACATCCATGGAAAAATGAGCTTTACGTACGAAATGGAAAAGGAAAGAACCCTTGCCTTCCTTGACGTGAGGATCGGTGTTCGTGAGGATGGGTCGTGTAGCCACTCCGTGTACAGGAAACCCACTCACACTGACCGCTACCTGCATGCCGACTCACATCATCATCCGCGCCATCTGAATTCGGTAGTGACGTCGCTTACTGACCGCGCATATAGTTCATGTGACGAGGAACATTTACAGGAAGAATTGAAGCACATAAGCGGCGTTCTACAAAAGAATGGATACAATGGACGGATAAGACCACCAAGACTCACCACAAATAAACCCCGGAACTATAAGGTGAAAAGACAGCCAGCCTTTTTACCCTACATCAAAGGAGTGACAGATAAGATCGCTAACATCCTGAAGAAGGTATCTGTCAAAACTATTTTCACTCCTTTTAAAAAGCTGTCGCAATGCCTGCGCTCACCCAAAGATGGCTCCCCATTGGACAGACCGGGAGTGTACAAGATTGACTGTAGCTGTGGCAGTTCTTATATAGGACAAACAAAAAGAACGGTTACATGCCGAATCAAGGAACACATCAGGGCAGTCAAAAACAATGAACCGCATAAATCTGCAATCGCTCAACATTTATTGGAGTCCGGTACGAACCACTGGATCGAGCTACATAACCCTCAGATGCTTTCGACAGAACGCCACTATATACCAAGACTGGTTAGGGAAGCAATTGAAATAAAAAAGTATAAAAATTTCAATCGTGAGGATGGGTTTCAACTGCCGAACGTCTGGCATCCAGTGGTCCGTCTTTGCAAAAACAACCGGGAACAAGCTAAAACAAAATCGCGAGTGGATACAGTGAGCATCGTATGTCGTGAACGTGATCGAGATCGGGTTCGAGTTTGTAGTGAGAGTGAAACCAATAGTAGTGCAGATACGCGTAGTAAAAGAACTCGAAAGAGGGTAGATCGATATAATTACTCCTAGAAGATAAAACTTTTTCTTTGTTCACCGCCACTACTCCAGTTCCTCCGTGATCATGGTGCTTGCAACAGCGCCGAAATATCGGAAACTCAAAATAATGAAACATGGTAAATATCCCGTTTATTCTGATACTGATGTCAGTGACCATGATAGTTTAAATACCTATATTGTACAATTTGGATATCGTACCTATTTATTGAGTTAAATCAATTATTATTAAAACCACCAATTTTCAACAGAGTCTATCGCGATTTTGCCCGACGTTTCAGTAACTTTTCAGCAGTTACATATAAATAAATAATATTAAATAAATTGCGATAGCATAAATTATAAAGTCATATTTTTTAATGAGTGATTTCGCGTAAACTGCTGACAGTATCAAATGGATATACTAGTTTAATTATGGTGACACAAACAAAATTCGGTGTCTACATTCCCGTCAATCCTTTTTCACCCATGTAATCTGAGCTTACCTTAATGAACTAGTACTACGTAAAATTACTGGAACATAAACATTGACACGTCGTATGTGGTAGGCTGAATTCAATTTAGACACATACGATGTGTCCTTGATAGTTTGTAAAATTATAGATATTGATTAAAGATTAGGGGTAGCTCCCAGCATATATCTTGACCCCATGTTGTCAGAGAAACAAATATATATGTATAACTACCACCATTGCACCCCGTGCTATCGTCAAAAGATACCCAAAAAACGTATACGATGCATAAACAATACCTAATGTTTAGGGTGCAGATAAATACTTGTCTCAAAACATATACATGTTGATAATTATATACTACTACTACTAATACAACCATTATCACCGATGTTAAAATTAAACATTTTATAAACATATTTAAACAAAAATTTTACTGGTGGTAGAGATTTGACGGCACAAATTTGTCACAAATTTCGACCGGGTTGGTACCACCGTGCAATATTGCGAAAAACCCTTCATAGTAATTCAATTTCGGTTGGATTGCGTTCAGGGATCAGCAAATGCATAGCCGGGTAGGGGTGATGGTGGTCGCAGCACTAGTGGGACCAGTGGGTCTTGGCGTAGTCTAGTGAGGATGGTGCGGGGCGACGCGCCGGTCAGGGAGACCCGTAGAAACGGTGGTGCCGCTGGCCGCCCGCGGTATAGTACAGAGGCCCAACTGGGACTAACCACCCTGGAAGGCTGCCTCACCAGACCGCGCATAATCCCGGTATGGCTCGTCGTGCCGGTTGGTGACCGGAAGTGGGGGCCAGGCGACCATATTCGGGGGGGTACGGGGGCCCTTCCGTACGGCGTGTCGGCTCACGCCATGCCTCATAATCATAGACAAAACCAATATCCCGCACTTTGTCACGCGGTGCTGCGACGACAATCACCTCTTTTTTTCACGCCCTTTTCTCCTTTTCATCATGGCAGCGCATTTAAGAGTATTGGGCAACACAGCGGCTCTACAGACTCCCACAAGCTCGCTATTTGAGGTGGAGTCCACTAACATCTGTGGACTCCATGCGAACCTCAACGCCGTCCACCAACACCTTGAGACGGCGAAACCAGATATGCTCTTTCTCACGGAGACACAAATAGGCCGCCCTGATGACACGACCTACTTGCTTTACCCCGGCTATGTTATCGAGGAAAATTTCCGTGCAAAAGCCGGGGTGTGCGTGTTTGTTAGGGCGGATGTTTGTTGTCGCCGTTTGCGCTGCCTTGAGGACCCATCCTTTTCAACCCTATGGGTACACGTAGACCATGGCTCTACGAGTCAGATCTATGTGTGCCTCTACCGTTCCCATACAGGAGATGCTGAGACAACTCGACTCTTTGAATATCTGAGTCAGGCGGCAGATGATGCGCAGGAACGGTTTCCGAACGCCGAAGTGGTATTTTTGGGGGACTTTAACGCCCACCACGAAACCTGGTTGGGCTCCTCCAAAACAGACCATGCGGGAAGAGCCGCCCATGCATTTGCTCTGGCGCATGGCCTGACCCAATTGGTACACGAGGTCACTAGAATACCAAGAAGGTCGGGCCTAGCACCCTCTTTGCTAGACCTTCTGCTGACGAGTCACCCAGACCTGTACAGTGTTTCGGTACAAGCCGCTTTAGGCAATTCCGACCACTGTCTGGTCTGCTCCAAGGTGCCAATTATAGCGCCTTCACGACCCGTGCAGGGGAAGCGGCGTCTCTGGCACTACTCGTCAGCAGATTGGGATGGGCTGCGCAACTATTTTGCGTCCATCCCGTGGGTTGAACGCTGCTTTGAAGGTAAGAAACCCTCGGATTGTGCTACTGCTGTTGCCGGTGAGATCGGTCTGGGTATGGAATACTATATTCCGTACACTGATGTCACCGGTGCCCGAGGAGTGCGCCCTTGGTTCGGGCGCGAGTGTGCGGGGGCTGTTGATCAAAAGCAGTCCGCGTATCGCGCTTGGGTAAGGGCGCGTGCCACGCACGATCCCAATGTGAGCCACTTCAAGGCGGCGTACAACAGAGCCACAAAGGTCTGCAAGAGGGCTTACGTCAAAGCGGATGCCCTGCGCATTGCGCGGCTTGGTCAAGAGCTAGTGGCACATCCCACGGGCAGCCGTGGATACTGGCGACTGGCCAAAGCCGTGCAGGCCAACTTCTGTCAGCCTTCGCTGCCACCGCTGCGCTACCCTGATGGATCCCTGGCCCATGGACCGCAAGAGAAAGCCAATATGCTAGTAAATCTCTTTGCGGCCAATTCCCGAGTCGATGATTGCGGTATACAGCCGCCGACACTACCCAATGGTGACCACGTAATGCCTGAAATACGTATCAGGCAATGCGATGTTCGTGCGGTGCTTCAATCACTCGATGTCCGGAAAGCCAGTGGCCCGGATGGTATTCCAGCGGTGGTCTTACAAAAATGTGCAGCGGAGTTGTCTCCGATGCTTACGCGGCTGTACCGACTGTCCCACAGCTCGGGTACAGTGCCTTCGGCTTGGAAAGAGGCGAATGTACAGCCGATCCCCAAGAAGGGGGATCGCTCAGAGCCAGCCAACTATCGACCCATAGCCGTCACCTCAGTGCTGTGCAAGGTCTTCGAGCACATCATTAACAAACAGCTCATGCGTCACCTAGAGGATCACTCCTTAATTAATGACCGGCAATATGGCTTCAGGCCGAAACGGTCAACGGGTGATCTTCTAGCATACGTTACCCATCTTTGGGGTGAGGCTATGGACAAGCACGGCGAGTCACTGGCAATTAGTCTTGATATCGCCAAAGCTTTCGATAGAGTCTGGCACAAATCGCTTCTCTCCAAGCTACCAGCCTTTGGTCTGCCTCCTAGACTGTGCAACTGGATTGCTAGTTTCCTGCAGGAGCGCCGTATCCGCGTCCTCTGTGATGGACGGGCTTCGGAGTTCTTGCAAATAAATGCTGGCGTACCGCAGGGGTCTGTATTATCTCCCACTCTCTTTCTTCTGCATATCAACGACATGCTGTCCACCGGCAGCATACATTGCTATGCAGACGATAGCACCGTACACGGGAGTTATCACGGACAACCTGCGGCCAAACAGTCTGATATCGTGGAAAAAAGACAGCTTCTTGTCACTGAGCTGGACCGGATCTTGAATCACATTTCTCAATGGGGCTCCGAGAACATGGTCGAGTTCAATGCCAAGAAGACGCAGGCTTGTGCGTTCACAGCAAAGGTATCTTCTTTCCTTCCCCTTCCCACTCTTCAGAGCACGCCACTTCCACTGCAGGACAATCTCTATATCCTAGGCATGGATATTCGCTGCAAACTGAATAACAGAAATTACATCGAGAGCATCATCAAAACAGCCTCGCGGAAACTCGGACTCCTAAACAAAGTGAGACGTTTTTTCACGCCGGAGCAGCGGTGTCTTCTCTATAAGACACAAATTCGCTCCTGCGTGGAATACTGCTCGCATCTCTGGGATGGCTCCGCGAAATACCTACTAGATGCTCTCGACAGGTTGCAGCGACGCGCGGTCCGAATTATTGGGAACCCTGAGGTCACGAACACCCTCGAGCCTTTGCAGATGCGTAGAGATATTGCTTCCTTGGCTGTATTTTACCGTCTCTACCACGGTGAGTGTTCTGACGAGCTCTTCCAACTAATCCCACCATCTCCTTTCCTACATAGGACAACACGTGCAGGCCTTAGATGTCACCCTCACACTGTGCAGAATATACGAGCAAGAACCAAGCGGTTCGGAGACTCTTTTCTTTGCCGCACCACCAAGACCTGGAATTCATTACCAGCACACGTGTTTCCTTCTTCCTACAGTCCCGGGGCCTTTAAGCGGGGCGTGAAAAAGCATCTGATGAGGCCGCCAAGCTGAGTGCCACCATTGTAGCACTTAGTGTCTGTAATGGTGACCCTCTTTCCTGAGACTTTGCCTTTAGCTTACCATCAGGCGAGGTGAGGTCAAGTTGGCGTGTCCTAAATGTGAGCTGGTAACGAATTCCAGGCCTTAATGGTGCGACAGAGGAAAGAATCACCGAACCGCTTGGTTCTTGATCGGATGTTCTGCACCGTATGCGGGTGACATCTAAGACCTGCACGTGTTGTCCTGTGTAGGAAAGGGGAGGGTGGGGCTAATTGGAAGAGCTCATCAGAACACTCACCATGGTACAGACGGTAAAATACAGCCATGGACGCAACATCTCTACGCATCTGTAAAGGTTCTAGGGTGTTCGTGATCTCGGGATTCCCAATGATGCGGACCGCACGTCGCTGCAACCTGTCGAGAGCATCTAGTAAGTACTTTGCTGAACCATCCCAGAGATGCGAGCAGCATTCCACACAGGAGCGAATTTGTGTCTTGTATAGAAGACACCGCTGCTCCGGCGTGAAAAATCATCTCACTCTGTTCAGGACTCCGAGTTCTCGTGAGGCTGTTTTGATGATACTTTCGATGTAATTTTTGTTATTCAGGTTGCAGCGAACATCCATAACTAGGACATTGAAATTGTCCTGCAGGGGCAGTGGCGTGCTCTGAAAAGTGGGGAGGGGAAGGAAAGAACATACTTTTGCTGTAAACGCACATGCCTGCGTCTTCTTGGCATTGAACTCAAACAGGTTCTCAGAGCCCCATTGAGAAATGTGATTCAGGATCCCGTCAAGCTCAGTGACAAGAAGCTGCCTTTTCTCTGCGATATCTGACTGCTTGGCCGCAGGATGTCCATGATAACTTCTATGTAAGGTGCTATCGTCTGCATAACAATGAACATTGCCGGTGGACAGCATGTCGTTAATATGCAGAAGAAAGAGAGTGGGTGATAAGACGGACCCCTGAGGCACGCCAGCATTTACATGCAGAAACTTCGAAGCTCGTCCGTCACAAAGGATGCGAATACGGTGCTCCTGCAGGAAGCTAGCAACCCAGTTGCACAGCCTAGGATGCAGACCAAAGGCAGGTAGCTTGGAAAGAAGTGATTTGTGCCATACTCTATCGAAAGCTTTAGCGATGTAGTCTATGATGCCAGTGACTCGCCGTGCTTGTCCATAGCCTCACCCCAAAGATGGGTAACGTATGCTAGAAGATCACCCGTTGACCGTTTCGGCCTGAAGTCATATTGCCGGTCATTAATTAAGGAGTGATCCTCTAGGTACCGCACGAGCTGTTTGTTAATTATGTGCTCGAACACTTTGCACAGCACTGAGGTGACGGCTATGGGTCGATAGGTGGCTGGCTCTGAGCGATCCCCCTTCTTGGGAATCGGCTGAACATTCGCCTCTTTCCAAGCCAAAGGCACTGTACCCGAACTGTAGGACAGCCGGTACAGGCGCGTAAGCATTGGAGACAACTCCGCTGCACATTTTTGCAAAACCACCGCTGGAATACCATCCGGACCTCTAGCTTTCCGGACATCTAAGTCTAGGCAGCGCAAACGGCGACAGCAAACATTCGCCCTAACAAACACGCACACCCCAGCTTTTGCACGAAAACTTTCCTCAAGAACATAGCCAGGATAGAGTAAGTAGGTCCTGTCGTCAGGGCGGTGTATTTGTGTCTCCGTTAGAAAAAACATGGCAGGTTTCGCCGTCTCTAGGTAATATAATAATAATAATAAACTTTATTGATATAAAAATACATTTTTACTGAAATAATGAATGGAACCTCCTTTTAAGCAAATAAGCCTGTGTCAGGAGACTCCGCTCTTCTACTACATAAATTTTGGCTTAAATTTATTTTGAATGTTTAACATATTGCCATTTGGCTTTAAGAGTAAAAATAATTTAAAAGTAAACTTAGCATAAATTTGAATGTTGTTTAGGTTAGCCTGAGTGTGTATGAGCACGTATGTTTTTGTGATATGTGTGTGTGTGTGTGTGTGTGTGTGTGTGTGTGTGTGTGTGTGTGTGTGTGTGTGTATGTATTATGTAGTGTCATTATATATTACATTATAACAATGCTTCGGAATCGTCGTATGAAAGGTCCTTAATCCACTCAGTCAGTCTGGATTTGCATTCAAAATAGGTGCTGGTGGACGGCGTTGAGGTTTGCATGGAGACCACAGATGTTAGTGAACTCCACCTCAAATAGCAAGCTTTTCGGAGTGTGACGAGCCGCTGTGTTGCCTAGTTCTCTAAATTGCGCTGCCATGAGTTTGGGTGGGAGAAAGCGTAAAAAAAAGAGGTGATTGCCGCCGCAGTACCGTGTGACAAAGCGCGGGATATTGGTTTTATTTATGAATGTGAGGCATGGCGAGAGCCGACGCGCCGAACGGAAGGGCCCCCGTACCCCCCCGAGTATGGTCGCCGGACTCCCAAATCCGGTCACCAACCGGCACGACGAACCATATCGAGATTATGCGCGGCCTGGTGAGGCAGCCTCCCAAGGTGGTTAACCCCAGTTGGGCCCCTGTACTATACCGCGGGCGGCCAGTGGCACCACCGTTTCTACAGGTCTCCCTGTTCGGCGCGACGCCCCGCGCCATCTCCACTAGACTACGCCAAGACCCACTGGTCCCACTGGTGCTACGACAACCACCACCTCTGCCCGGTTATGCACTTGCTGACCCCTGAACACAATCCAACCGAGATTGAATTGCTATGGAGGGTTTTTCGCGATAGTGCACGGTGGTCTGATGATGGTGGTTCTGATGGCCGAAACTTGAGACAAATTTGTGCCACCAAATTTCTACCACCAGTCAAAAATAATAACAACAAATTATATAATTGCCTAAACATTTTGAGCTTATTTAGCTACAATAAAATGGATTATGATAATACATTATAATACCATTATAGATATATCATAAATTAGTAGATACTAGTACATAGCGACGTGGATCCAGAGTCTTACAGGACACATGTCGAAACTTCTACTTCAAAACTTCAACGGAACAAAGAGTAAAGCCTTGTTCATGTAACGTGCAGCGTCACAGTATACGGATTTATATCTTCATATTTTAATAACACGGCTAATTTTAAAGCTTTTATCATAATTAACGTTCTACCTGTTTTGTTCAAGGGTTGTTCACATTGGTACCAGTTAATGATACAAAATGGTCCAGTGGAACTACACTTCTAGGTATTGTTTACGTTAACATTTTATTTAGTTTAAGTTATCGTTGTTCTTGTAAGATACAACATAACGCAGTGCTTTCAGACCATGAGTTAAATTTATATTGTGACTGTATTAATGATGTAACTAGTAAATTAGTAGTATAATAAACGGATCTTTCTTTCTCTCTTTCTTTCTAAATATGTGTCGATCAGAACTTACGGGATATAACATAACATAACATAAACTCACGCCTATATCCCGGAAAGGGTAGGCAAAGGTGCTAGCACCCACATTTCGCCAGTTGATGTTTAGGTCCCAATGTAATAGGTGGCGAGACACATAACTTCGAAAAGCATCGAAAAGTCATTGGTGTGTGCCATGGTAAAACCTGGGATCGAACCCGAGACCTCGGCTCAGCAGTCCATTACCCATACCACTAGGCTACCTTAATAGTATGATATAATTTTTAAATAGAGCTAGCTAATAAAATCATACCTAGGCCACTCCTTTCTATTTACTAAATTAAAACATAGATTTTTACATAATCAAATAAAAAAATAAGTTTAAAACTAAAACCCGACTACTGAAAATCACGCTATCAAAAGTATTGAACAAGAAAGTATCAAGGATAGTCGTGGTCATATGCCACTTTGCCCTAGAATGTATTGTTATGCTGCGGTTTTCCCATGTGCCTACAATATGGGGTTCTTCAAAAGAGGTATTAGGAAGTTAGATTATTTGTTCAGGGTCGGCAGCGCGAGTGTGACGCCCAAGGTGTTGCACACGTCCATAGGCCACGGTAACCACTTCCCATCAGGGGGGCCGTGTGCCTGACAGCCACCTAAGTGGTATAAAAAATATTTTCTTGTAGCGTGATTTTCAGTAGCCGAGTTTTAGTTTTAAAATTAATTTTTATTTATAATATTTTGGGGCAAGCATTAGGTATAATATATACTCGTATGCATATTTGAAATGTGCTAATTAAGTCATTCCAGTTGATTTGCAACACGACATATTTGTCTCAAATTAATATTTTAACACAGTACTTTATGGCCACTTGACAGCGCCGCAATAGATTCAGTGACACACTATATTAATATAGCCTACTATACTATAGCATCAGCGCAGGGCTGGGGGTGACAGGTGGAGCCGCCTGTCACCCAGGCAGAAGCAAGCCGCGGCGCCCCGTTTCCGGGGACGAGTTGGGGACTAGGGATATGCCTGTCAACCTCACCTTCGGCAACCAATGCGATCCACAGGCGGCGTGCGTCTTAGTCGGTTCGAGTCCGACATAACCTCTTCCACCGGCTCAGGTGGGGGGGAGGGCTTATCAGTGGGGATTTTGCTGTCCTGAGAGCACTGGCTAATCCCAGATACCCATGATTAAATTATTTTCAAAAGTGTAAGTTCATTCCCGACGAGTGCACGATAAATTGAATAAATAAGCAATTAACGACCTACATGAATGTACATGTGTGAACTACTACATGTGTGAACCTACCACTAATATTCATGAAGTACCCATGGTGTCTCGTAATGTGTACCCATTCCTTTAAGGATACTAGGTACAAATGATTATGTTAGGGTGAATTCAGATCAGGTGGAACAATGCTCGAGCAGTTTTTTGTGTTAATTAAATATTAGCAATTTAGGCAGGGTCGGAAATACCAAGTACGTAGCATTAAATCTTATTTTCCGCTTATCATGTACTTTCCATCTACTACGAGTATGTGAATTCCTGAATATAATTTAACTTTTTTTTTTTTTTACGTGCGCAATATCCCCACGGATACCTCCCCACCGGAGCCGGTGAAGGAGGTTATGTCGGACTCGAACCGACCAAAACGCACGCCGCCTGTGGGTCGCTTTGGTTGCCGAAGGTGAGGTTGACAGGCATATCCCTCGCACCCCGGCTGACCCAGGGCCATCTCTCACGATCTGGCCCTCTTCTCGGGTGTAGGAACTACAGAGTCCTAAACTCGTCCCCGGAAACGGGGAGGCGCGCCACGCGCGCCACCGCTGCGGCCTGCTTCTGCCAGGGTGACAGGCGGCTCCACCTGTCACCCCCCAGGCCGGCGCTCATGGGGGGCGGAGGTCGTTCATCGACCTCCGACGCCCGAATTGCCTTCGTACGCGGGCAGCTTGTCTTGCGATCCTTCGTCGCTCCCGCTGCCGCTCTCGCCCTGCCTCCTCCTTCACGAGCATTACTTGCTCGCAGAAGGAGGCGCCGGCCGCCCACGCATCCGCGAAGCGAACCATCGCCGCGAGCAAGGTGGAGAGCGTGAGAACCCTCACTCCCAGGGCCGCCAGTATAATTTAACCTTAAACTTTTTACATAAAAATAAAATAATAACCTTTTTGAAATATGTCAATTTTTTAAACCAAATGCACGTTAGCCAATGTCAGCTAATATCAAAGACTTCTATGATAAAACTGTAATATATAATATTAATCTGTTTAATAACGATTTTACATAGTTACACAAGTTAGGCATTTAAATACAATGAGTAAATTACTAGTTAAAATTTTAAAAAACAGTATTACACCTATTTTTAGACGTCATTTGTATACAGGGCCTACTGTTTACGATGCTTGTGAAGAAAAAGAAGATAGTAAGTATGTATTGAAGCCAATACCATCCAAAGGTCACACACTAAGGAAGCATGACAATGAACAACGTCAAAATATATATGAATTCGGTTTATACGTCGCTGCATGTATGCCCAAGTTTGTCCAAAAGATTCAACTGCAACATACCGATGTATTGGAAATCCTTGTGTCACCTGAAGGTCTTAATCAGGTTTGTACTTTTTTGCGCATGCACCATAACTGCTGCTTCAATCAATGTACAGGAGTCACTGCAATAGACGTGCCCAGCAGAGAGTATAGATTTGAAGTGATATATATTCTTCTCAGCATGCGATATGGCCAAAGAATTACAGTTAAGACATACACAGATGAACTCACGCCTCTTCATTCGCAATATGATAATTGGAAATCGTGCAATTGGCATGAACGAGAAGTTTACGATATGTTTGGTGTAATATTCACGCACCATCCCGATTTAAGAAGAATTTTAACTGATTACGGTTTTAGCGGGCATCCATTCAGAAAAGATTTTCCTTTGGTTGGCTACACTGAAATACGTTATGATGACGAATTAAAGAAATTAGTTTTTGAGCCGGTAGAATTTGCCCAAGAAATGCGTCGGTACCGTATTGCAACTCCGTGGCATTACTTGAACAGTTTTCATGAGGGATACAGTGCCCCAAAGCCTCCACCAGCTCCACCAGCTCCACCTGCTCCACCTGCTCCACCTGCTCCGAAACAATGCTAAACGACTATTTAACGTTTATGTTTTTGACAGAAGTAAACTATTGATGCCCAAGCATGTTTTAATGACCATAAGACTACTTGCAGATGTAACTTAAATTCAATTTCAATTTATGACATCTTAGGAAGTTATACAAATTCGAGTAAATCTATTAGATCAGAAGGGCTGCCAAGATATGCAGATCTGAAATTTCGGACTGCAGGCTAAAATATATGTGACTGAGATATCATGATATCATCAACTTACTTTGGATTCGTCAGATTTAGACTGAATGAAGTGTCACGTTTCCTGTTTTGGCACCGGTTATATCGAAGCATTGTTATTAGACCAGTTGTTGGAGTTTTAGGGCTCCAATTACCCGTATCGAGTGCCATAGATTTTCGTGTAGTAGCCGGTACCGACCGCTTGACGTGCTCTCCGAGGCACAATCAATCCGATGCAAATATTCTCATATTCATGTATACAAATATTTGCATTGAGCGGGGATCGAACCCGCGCCTACTGCGTAGCGGCCGCGTTCACTACCGCCGCGCCATAGAGGCTGTCGCTTAATACCGCTCAACCGAATTTCATCCTTCTTTTCTTTCTTAAAGCAGACCGAGGTAGACCATGTTCTTGAATAACTTCGAATGTCGATGGCAATTGTTTCCAGTGTAACATATTCATTAAACAAGTTAGTTTTATTAGTTTGTAGTAGACAAGTAGACTATATAGCTCTATATATTAGGCTGTGTAGCATCTTATTCTGCAAAAGTACCTGGAATGTCTTGGAAAAATAATTATTATTCTATGTTTTCACCAGCTCTCTTCCTCATTCTTTCTAGCTCTCGGTCCATCTCTCTCTCTGTCTCTCTTAGCATGTTTGAAAAAGATAGCACCGCCACAAAACGACTAAGTTCATATATTTTTCACAATTCCCTCATTATGGGTATCAAATTAAAGGGCTTGACTAGTAAATCAATTAAAAATTGTAAAATAAAAATTAAATTAAAAATTAAAAAAACCCCGTCACAAAAACACAATTTCTAAAAAAAAATTGTGTTGATTAGCCCTTTGATATATTACCTAGTAATATTTTGATGAAAACGTTGTCATGTCTGGGGTACTTTGGATTGTTCCGATAATATGAATTAATAATAATAATAATAATAAGTGCTTTACCAGTTAGGGTCGCCGACATAACATAACTTTTCTTATATTTTTCCTATATTTTGATTCCATGTGGAAAGGATGAATCTCTCTCTCTGTCTCTCTCCCTCTTTCTCATTTTTTTTAACTGTCATCTTTCAACTGGTGTACTTTCATATTAACTAGAGTTATTTGACTTGGTTCAGAGGTGAGTCTTGAGTGTTGTTAACTATAATATTTCACAAATGTATACGGTATGGAGCTTCTACATTTGTTTCCGTTCGTTTATTCTACCACAGGTTTTATATAATATAGAATGTATATTCAATCTTCACTCGATCTTAAGGAGATAATGTACAAGCTGTATTTTCTAAGTGCCTTATTCCGATCCAGCTCATTTTATAATGAGCTTTTGTCTTGACACAAAGGCAGTCGTTTAGTAGAGCGCAACACACATAGCTCAAGATAGTCTCCCGGGTCCAGATGACGGTCCTTTCTAACGCCTCAATTAATAACTCGGAAATTAGCGGAAAGTGGCTAATTATTCTACCCGGAATTTATTAAGTGGATTCGTAAGTTCAACTGGTGTGAGCCACTTAAATTGGATTTCAATGCCTCATTAATATGCAGTAAAAGTGTATTTTTAATTAGATCGAGTTAAAGCTAGACAGAAGTTTAAAGGCAGTTACGAATCGTCTTAGTTAAAATGTTTAATACTACAAATTCGAGAATCGTGCATGTAGCCCCCTATGCAAAAACGACGCGATGTTATAATAGGTTTGACGTGTCTGTGTGTATGTGTATGTGTGTGTGTGTATGTGTCTGTCTGTGGTATCGTAACTCCTGGTTTCACCAGATTTTTTTATCTGAAAGGTATACAAGTAGTCGGGAGAGTTCTTAGCAATGTTTGAAAAATATGGCACCGCCACAAGATGACTAAGTTCATATTTTTTTTAACAATTTCCTTAATATGGGTATCAAATGAAAGGGCTAGTAGATCAATTAGAAAGTGTTAAATAAAAATGAAATTTAAAAAATCCCCGTCAGAAACTTTGAAAAAAAAACACTATAAAAAAATTATATTGGTTAACCCATCGATATTATATAGGTACCTAGTAATATTTTGATTAAAACTTCATATCTGGGAGACTTTGTATTGTTCCGATAATACGAAGGAGTGCTTTACCAGTTAGGGTCGCCTACATGACATAACTTTTCCTATTTTTGGGTTCCACGTGGTAAGGAGTGACAAGAGATTTTTATTTCATTTGTATCATATAACTGAATTAACACTTATGAAATATATTTAATATTTATTAAATTATCAGTCAATCAATTAGCACACCGCAGTCCACTGCTGGCAATAGGCCTCTCCCAATTAAATTAACATTACAATAATTTTCCAAATGGAAAAATAAACTGTGCTTTTAGTAAACAAGTAAAATAATAAACCTAATGAGTTACTTCGAAAATTACAACTACGAAATATCGAAAACCATTATTATATCCACTGAACAGAAAACACAGGATAAAATTTTAATATAATACAACACTTTGTCTGTAATTCCTTGAGTAAACTTGAAATCAAATATTTTAATTCGTACAATTAAGACTGATCCGAAATAAATACTTTGTAGACGATGGAAATTGGAAAAACGGGAGTTCTTTCTTTTGACTTGTTGGGGCTTTTCTATCGACTTCATATTTGCCTTCATCATACGGACATCTGCGTAAGAATAACGGCTGAGTGGAGGACTGAATGAACAATCGGCACAATCGGCTCAGTATGTGGCGCGCCCTCGCCTCTGTCGTGCGCACCGCCGCGTTCTGCGTTCCCTCGGGACCAACCAAACTTCTCACGCGCGATTCGATCTTCACACATTTTGTAACACTTCAAACAAACAATTCGTTAATGGTCGCACGATGCCATGCTATGAGACATAAAACTGAAGTTTTAGAAAAACTTTTAAAACTTTTGAATTGCATAAGATGCCTAGATATTGTACTTTTTGGTGAAACGGTAAGCGACTTTTAATTTCTTCAAGTTCCTTATAATTCATACATCTGCGCTTTTTATTCGAAGATGGAAACAGTCTTATAGAATATTTATTTTATGCATTTAATTATATTTAAATTTATTCTTATGTAATTGTGTCCACCAAAAATTGTGCTGAGTACACTGACAGATTTATACACTTGCTATAAACATACACAAATACATGAGTATAGCATAAATATTACACGATACTAAGTTAAATTAGCTTAAGTAAGTAGTTTTCAAATCAATACTTAATAATAATAATAATAATTTAATTATTAATAATCGCTTCTAACTATAAATAGTCAATATTTAAACTTATTCATATTTCCACTTCACTTTAGTTTATTATTTCGTCATCATCATATTATCAAACAAAGTTGGAATTTATGTAATTTAAATTTACTATATGATAATAATGCTAAAGTAAATCCGATTTGTCTTACTTATGGTAAGTGAACGTGTACACTTTCAGTAGTACTAACGAGTTTAAACATATAGTTCTCTTTAATGAAATTTTTAAGCAACTAGAATAATACTTGAGCAAATTTAGATCGATAAAACTAAATACATCTAGGGCGGGTCTGGTTGCGCCGCGGGCACAAGTTTTGTCCAGAATGTTCACGTTTCTGATCTAATTTTTTATTTGTTCCTGTTTATAATTTCTAATCAATCGTTTAGAGTAACATTCACTATGCGTGAAGTTATCGAAATTTAACACTTTTATTGTTAATTGTAGAACTCCTTAACTAAGGTAGGCATTTCATTAGCATCTATTAGAGGCTGGTCGGTTTCAACGGAAACTGTTGTACTTTCTAAGCGTTACTTAATTCTTTTGATGCATATAGACTGCATGTCAACAGGGATACATTGTTAGAGATGAATATTATTGATGTACTTAGTTTAAAAAATAGCATTTAGTGTAACAATGAATATCGAGTGACTTCTCGTGTAGTTCAAATTTGATTCTCATTTAGTTCAAAACTATTTATTTTTAATACTATACAAATTAGATATGTCATGTATGGTACTGTTGGAAGTTTATGCGCATATTGCTCCAACGTGTCAGATTGGTAGTCGAAGATATTGAAGAAGAATTTATCATCATCCATGCGTTAGTCCGGTCGCATTTGAGGCATTTAACTCGGAGTCCGGGGTTCACTTTTTCTAGTCTGACTGCGACGCGACTAAACTTCGATTTTCTCCGTGAAGCGACTGCCAATTGTCTATAGCCTTTTACACACACCTACCAGTTTTGAGTACTTCTAATCTAACCTATATTAGATATAATAAGTATTAACTTTTAAATGTCTTGAGTTCGGTTCATTCAGTTCATTCAATAACGGTTCATTTCTTTTTTATTCAATATGGACATAAATCGACATTCTCATATACTGTACCCAATTTATTACGTTAAATTTGAAATTTTGCGTTGGGCTGATTTCTGAGTAACTGTTTAATAAAATCGGTTTATGGACAGTTTATTATCTCGACGAGTAAGAAAGATAACCGGCAGATTGAAGTATTGATTAAGTAGCATGTTCAGTCAATTGGGTATTTTCCTGAAGTTAAAATAAATTATTTAACTGCACTTATTAAATTAAGAATAGTAAAAGAGCTGTAAATGTTGCGTTGGTTCCTATTTTATTGTTTTTATTTATTATTAATTATTCACCCAACCCATAATAGAAATTGATATGTCTATTAAATATTTAAAAAAAGCCACTATCATTATCAATAGTATCAACTTATACAAACAAACATAGAAATCGCGACATTATCCTGTCGGAGTAGGAAGAGAAGACAACGCAATATTTGTTTCTGTCCTTACATACGTCACAAGCTTCCTATCCATTGTCATTAATCCTTTAATTCAGGGCCATGGTTTTGGGTGTTTTGCCCTTCCGTGTACTTACCTGTTTTCGAGGTTAGCCTTTATAGTCTTGTCTACTATATATACTTTGTTCATCATTCATTAATGTCACGAGTCATTTTAATTTATTATTTATCATTTTAGCTTCACCTTCACGTAGGATAAATTATTATAAGTCTGAACAGATCCGGCGGCTGGGCCTGGAGGTGGATCTGCATAAATCTGAGGCCATGTTCTTTCATAGACCTCGGTGCAGGCCATCGTCGGGTTCCAGCCTGACAGTGGGAGACACACTCATCGGCATCATGGCCTAGATGAAATATCTGGGGCTCGTGCTCGGTAGTTGATGGGACTTCGTGAAGCATTTCCGAAATCTGGGTCCCAAATTGGTGGACACGAATAACGTTTAGGCATGGCTGCTTTCCAAGTTGAGGAGCCCGGAGGCCTCTTGCAGGAGACTCTATGCGGGTATTGTGCGGCCCATGGCCCTATATGATTGCCCGCGACATCATTAGGGGGTACCGCATAATATACTTTGATGCGCCGAGATTTCTCGTCGGATCGTCACTGTGGATCCTGGAAGCGAGATCCCTTGCGGAGCTATATCGGATCCGAAAAGCGACGCGGGAGCGGGACATGATCCCGAGCCTGTAGAAATTCCACCAAATGCTGGGCACGCCGTAGTAGCGGCGAGAAGACCCATCATGGGGTAGTGGCTTGCGATGCTCCACGGCATCTTCTCATAACGTCTGACGCCGATTATCACCGAGCACGGGTGCTTTGGGCGGTATCTTTTTTTATACCAGACTCTTTTGCGAGCAAGTAATGCTCATGAAGGAGGAGGCGGAGTGGGAGCGAAGGAGAATCGCAAACCGCGCGGACTTCGTCAGCTCAGTCGAGGGAGGTCGCAGAATGACCCCCATGTGCGCGGCATGGGTGACGAGTGGAGCCGTGTGTTACTCTATATTGTATGTAATGTTGTCGTGATTAAATGAGCCTTTATTGATTTCTTAGTCTGTATATTTCATTATTGAAATAATTACCTAATTATTTCAATAATGAAATAATAAATATTAAATAGAAAAAAAAAAAATATACACACCTGTGTATGAAAAAAAGTATTGAAGTAAATTAAAAAAATAAATCGTTAGATGACAATAACAATAATTTATTATTATGTAAAATGTACTAAAGCCGGTTTCAAGAATATAAGAGCACAGTAAAAAATACAATGAAAGCTCAATTCACTTTATTCCAACTGCACATTCCAAGCATTTTTCTCAGTTTGAAATTAAATATATTTTTTCTTGCTTGCCAATTTGTATTCCATTAGGGGTAATCATTTTACTCCAGTTTGAAATGTCTAGAAGAAAAGTCTGCTTCTGATATTTTTTCTATCATCTATCATAAATCGACTTTGACGTTTGGCTTCGATAATTAACTTGTAAGAAATAGAGGAAATAGAATTACAGTTCAAAACTATAAATAGTCTAAGACCAAACCGAACCTTGTCACACTTATTTCTGTAGTTTTGTCAAGCACTGACTTTTTTTCGTTTTTAGTGAACTTTAACTTATTAATTGTCTATTTTTAACTTAGGTTTCTATCATCAGCTCAAGATCATTAAATTATGTAAAAGCAACATAAACAGTATGTTTGCTACATTTAGAGAATACCCGTGGGTCTCATAATCAGATCCTGACTACCTGACTATAGACCCATCCTTAAAGTATCCCCTTTCCAAACGAATAATAATCATAAAAATCTATTCATAGCGAGCGTTGTGATCGTATTACATACAAACACACAAAAACAGCATAGCGATCGAATTGAGAACCGCATCCTTTTTTGAAGTCGTTTAAAAATGCTAGTATCATACTGATCCTCCTACTCCACCCACTTAGAAACACAGCCACCACAATATAAAAATAATCGTTACGAGTTAGGTAAACCCAACCTATTTAACAGACCCACCAGCGATTAATTGTGACTAGCCACTAGCGGCTACTGTATTGACAGCTAATTTTAATTCGATTTAATAGAGAGTACCGAAGTGGCAAGCGCATGCGCAGTGTACCGTGTAAATTAAATAGACCAACTTGATATTAGGCGGGTCACTCGGATTTTTTCGTGACATAGCCCATTGCGAACGCACGCTCAAAGCAGCGGACTATTTTTTTAATGTGCGGCAATCCTCTTGGATACTGCCCCGCTGACCGCTCGACGCGGTGGGGGTGGTTAAGTGGACTTGTACCGACTAAAAGCGCACAGCCGCCGCAGGATCGCATCTGATGGATGCTGGGGTGGGGTAGCCTTTATCATATCCCTCGCGCACCCTGGGACCATAGAAGGCCCTCTCGGGTGTGTCTACGACGTCCCCATCTTTCCCCAGAAAAAAAGAGGGTAGGAGAGCACACATCGCGCAGCCGTTCTGGCCTGCTTCTGCTAGGGTAACAAGCGGCTCACCTCCAAGTCCGCGCTTATGGAGGATGGAGGTCGTTCAACAACCTCCTACGCTCGAGTCGCCTTCGTGCATTGCGGGCAATGCAGAACGGGAGGGACCTAAGTCTCCTCCGGTCCCGCTCTCCCGCCTCCTTGGCGCTTTGCAGCATCTGCGTCACATTGATGACACTCAGGGGTTGGCTCCTTTTGGATCCAATGCTGGTAACTCCCGAAGTACCCGTATCCGGTGATCATCTGCGTCAACCGGTACGAGAGACCCCCATGAGTTCTTTAGCCAGTCTCCCATAATGGGTCCTACGGCCGCTATCACGGCGTGCCCTGTGCGTGGTTGCCCAAGTCGTAGCTTCCATTCTTCCACCATGTCTCGTTGGAGCAGAAACCTCATGGCTTGGATTACTTCAGGCTCTGGTTACCATTCCCGCTTCCGCTCCGCCTTTCGGTACCCATATAGCGCCGAAAGGTTAGCAGCGGACGGTTTAGTAATAATATTGTCTACAAAATAGGTAAACATGTTCAAACTGTCTGTTTGTTGTGAAAAAATTGTGTGACAGCGCACGCTCAATGCACCGGACTTAAGACAATTTTTGTAACTTTTAGACTTGTAGTGCAGTTCTGTATCATACCTTCACATTCGTAGTACAGCTGCACTTAAGTACATGAACTCAATAACTGTACGCAGATTGGTATGAGAGTACAGCGGTAAATAAGATAGCCAGAGCTCACTGGAAAGTTTGTGCTGTCAGTGGGAAGACTAAAGGCTTGTCCTGCTTTGTCCTCTACACTGACGGCACAGAAACTCTCTATGCTTACAGGATCAGCAGCACGAATGTGAATCTTCTGGAGTTATACACATCCATAGGCCACGGTAACCATTTTCTTCGTGTGGGCTATGTGCTTGATTGCCACCTAAATGGTATAAAAAAACTATTTCTTTTATACCATTGACCACTTAAATACTTTTGAAATTCGAATTCTAAATTAACTGAACTTTGAGATCCATAGAAACACTTTTGAAATTACGCGTATTGTAAATCTACTTACCTAGTATAAATGTTTAGTGTACGAAGTGGAGTTTGCCGGCCGTTATGAAATTTCCGACAGCGTTTGTAAACTTTGTTCTTACTAGAAAGTTGGGCGGGCGGGACTAGTCCGAGACAGGTCGCTTAAGACAATACACATCAAAGCAAGGCCTCGAAATTATTGCGACTATTGCGATAAGATCTTAGATATAGTAAGGTTGGCAATAAGGATCTTTTGATACCAAATTTAGATGTCAGGATATACTTTATACTTCTTTATTATACCTACCATCTGGACCCAGTAGATACTTACCTTTTTTGGGCTGAAGTCCCCCAGATACCATCCTGTAGGCCAGTAGGGGTAGATATGTCGAATTTGAACCTATGAAATCCCAACGTCACGTCTGGGGTATCATATGTCAGCACCGAGGTCTAAGGTGGCCTAATGAGGGTTTTTTCTTTTCCTATTCGACATTACCACAATAATGATCTGTAATAAACTAGAAGACTTTGATCATTTTATTGCCATATTCATATTTTAACATGTCAAGGTATCTGCTGTAAAATTATAAACAAGGATAGCGTTATAATTGAAATAAAATTAGGTATTTATACATCTATATGCATTTTATTGTACTTTGTCAAAATTTTAAGGATGTAACGGTATGATTATCTTTGTATTTTATAACTTGTCAGTTAATAGTGACGTAGGACACTAGCTCAGAATACAGATCTCTCCCTTCTATCTATCCCTTCGGCGATTTAACAGGTGTAATCATGCAAAATATATAGTCTAAAGCTCGTATTCCAGAATAACGATCAGGTATGAATCCACTTTCACAATGAAATTACAACTGTCATCTAGAATACAATCAGTCCTCAGATCTAGTTTTAATTCGAGATTCAGACTAAGTATCGTTCGGTTATACGGGCCTTAGTGCAAAATATTGATTCACATTTGGACATCATACTGTCATATGCACACTGTGACAAAATACAACACACCTAGGACCTTGTGTACGTGTGACAGGTGTCTACAAATACCTACCTAAATATGTCGAACCGTGGATATTAGTCTTGTACAAAACAAAACATTTGTGTATAACATGTTGCCAATAACAATTGAGTCCGGGATTATTCTTCGACGTGAATGTTCTGACCCGACTGTCACATTGCCTCGCATTTACCTTGTTTATTTAGACATTACGTGTTTCATTACATTTTCTGATTAAAATCGATTCCAATTTTATAACAAAGTGACATAATTACTAAATTATATAATGCACGTATTAATTTATTTGACAGGTTCTTTAGCATGGAGTATGGAGTATCTATTTATATTTGAATGTTCAAGTTTTGTGTGAATTTAAAATTGAGCGAATGGATTAATAAAAGTCAATTAGTCCAGCATTATTTATGTATTGTAATATTTAGATATTTCAAGACATGTCTAGGTAGCTCAGTTCGTCAGGTTATTCCAACTAGAAAGGGACTGTTCACACGCCCTAATTTCATCCTGAATGTTGACTTTCCGTATGTAAATTAATAGGAATAGTTATGACACTAATTGTTTAATTTCATTAATTCAAGTTTAATTCATTTAATTATTCAAATGCAACTATTTTTAGAACTGGGTAGATTTACTAGAATCATAAGTTTAGTTTTGTTTCTAACTGAATTTTAAAAGGGCCAATTTTCTTACTTTTTACCCGACTGCGCCAGCGAAGGTAATGTCCTTACGCGCGTATGTATGGCACGTTACCTTTTATGAATGTATGTATGTATGTAGTTTTTTTTTATCCCCTCTACAGGCCTAACGTCTGGATGAATGGAGTCTCAAATGAAAGGTTTTCATTTCCCGAGTGTCATAGGGACATAAAATGTCAAATTAACCATACGGTCGATTTTGTTTGTAAAATTACGGGTTGTCAAAACTATTTTACAATTAAATTTATCGATTAGGGTATCAAAATGAAGGAAGATTGCAGGAGATTACAAAATATATAAAAATAATATCATAACTAAAACGTGTTAAATAAAATTAATTATTGAAAAATAAGAAAACAATCAGGAACTGAAAGAAAATGAATGTCAATTCAAATTTGTTTCGCTCTTTTAGACAGCAATTGGGATTTTTATTTTTAAATAATAAAAAATTCAGCCTAGTTACAAAAAATATTTATATATTTATCTAAGTTATTACATGTTTATAAAACGACTACAACACTTGACAGCACTCAACCGAAAGAATATTTTACATACATTTTTATCTAAACGAACACTGAAATAACACCCGTTCATATCAATACGAGCGTGTAGTAGGCAAACTGATTTTTTTCACAAACATTGTATCTTCGCGGAAAAGTAGTTACCGGTGTTCGATCACATCCGTGCTCATTTTACACCTTCAATGCTGTTGTTATGATCAAGTCTTGCACGAAGGTGCGCGATATAAAGGAATAGTCGTAACGTGAAATGATTATTGAATGATTTTCAAAGGTCGAGGGATGAAATCTTTGCTCTCCCTAACGCGCCATAATTGCCTGTGTTGCAAAATACGCATCAAAATCGTTGTATATAGACCGTATGTAGTCGTATAACCCGTTGTGGTTTTATGTTGATGCGATGTATCATAACGGCATCTAAGCATCGAGTGTTTATGGAGATTTTTAGCTCTCTGTAATAAATGGTATCATTTGGATATTAATAGGAGTCGTAAAATATCGCTTTCACATTGATTATTACAATTATGCAAAATCTACCCATTAAGCGTAGATTTTGCATAATATGGTATTTCAAACGAAGGTTATTTTATTAAGCATATCATGAACTCTTCAATCGGATGCAATCGATGGGATGCGGGTGGGTGGTGTAATTTCGTGGAATAAAATGAATATGGCGAGTGAACCGTGGAGGAATACGCTAGCTTTACATAAAAATAGGAGAATTTATATAAATCTGGTTTTGAGTGTTTTTTTTATCTTGATATTTCACCATGCATTATGAGAATAACATTTCCTTTGAAACATAATATTTATTTCTTTAATCGTTTTCTTCTTACTCGCTACGAGCTGCAATATTTTACATAAAGTAAATTAGACGGTGAATAGGAACGATTGTACCGGAGTATTTAAATTATACAAACGTTTGTATACTGAATGCAATTTCATTTAGAAGAAAGCACAGTGAATATTTTAAGAAAGCAATTTCATTCCTTAAAACTATGTACATTGAAAACTTACTTAAAGTTCAGACATTATAGTATAGTACCTAATTTTGTGTCTTCGGACTCCTAGGACCACCTTAGATGCGACAGGAACTATCGTAAGGGCGATGATGATGAATGAGCATAGTTTGCAGTCAGAGCAATTTCTTGCCAGTTGCCAAGCATTGGAGGACTATTTGGCGCAGATTTTCCTCTAAGAAATTGAGAGGTCAAACGGCAATTATCATTACCATAAAAAGAGAAAAATATCTAATAGGCTCCGAGGTGAAATCTTCAGATATTTTAGTAGGTATACTGAGGATAAAATTCCTATAGAAGAGCTATTTACCTATGCTTATCATACTATGTAGTAAATGTCAGAAATTATTTAATTTGTACCATTTTACTTTTTTCTATGTAAGAAACTCAATAATACTACTTCATTCTGCTTGATAAAGTCACATTGACGCAATAAGTGAAGTCTAAAGAATACTAGTATAGTAGGAGCATCTAGTTTATAAAGCAAAGTAGGGCAATTTTAAAAAAAAAACATTATTTTCCAGGTAATTAAATATGTTACTACAGTTTTTATTTGATTATAGTGTCTGTAAATGTGGAGTCCGTTGCTGAGATGAGAAATATGCAGCAGCGGTGGTCCATATACCTATTGGGCATTTTTATGCTGGGGCTCGACTCAAAGCTCGTAGGTGAGTGTACATTTTTAAAATTTAAATTATACTATAATTAGTTGAAACACCACTTGGTAATCCCTGTTAATCTCTTTGTATTCAAAATGAGTTGAATTTTACTACAAATAAAATTACTTTAAATAAAAGTAATCAGATTTTATTCGTACTAAAGTTTGAAGAAATTTTAATAGTCTCCAGAAGTATTTACAATAATAAAATTAAAACAATAATATTTCCTTTTATGGATATTTCATAACAACTTATCACAATGTTTGTGATCTCAGTTGTACGTATGTCTCAGTCTCAAACTGTTTTCAGGACAAGCTTTTCAACCAGAATTTGCCGAACCATTAATGAACCTGACGGTACCAATAGGCCGGGATGCAACATTTAGATGTCTAGTGCAAAATCTAGGAGGATACAGAGTGAGTTATGAGACTAGTGTGCAGTATACAGTTCTAGTATAAGTTAAATAAGGTGATAGAACATGAAAATGGCCATTTGTTTACTCCTTTCCAATTATGCTTTTAATCACAAACTCAATTGCAGGTGGGTTGGGTAAAAGCGGATACGAAAGCAATTCAAGCAATACATATCCACGTAATAACAAACAATTACAGAGTCGGAGTATCGCATAATGGTATGACCATTTGGAACTTGCATATTAAGAACGTAGAAGAAGAGGACCGAGGTCAATACATGTGTCAAATAAATACAGACCCGATGAAAAGTCAGGTAGACTAACACAATCATTATATTACATAATTTGATTTTAAAGCACGCTAACTAGTCTGTTTGGCAATTTTTCACTTAGTAGTAGGTATATTATCAATCGATTTCTGACCAAGCTTTCGTTTTTTTTGATATCCGCGTATAAGCACTTGTCGATATAAAAACTCTCTAGTCATTATTTCGGGCAAAAACATGTTCCTACTTCTAGATAAAATTCTGTCCTTTGGCCCCCAACTATCCAAAGGAGACGCTATCTCAAAAAATTTATTCTCATAAATATAAATAATTACTTGTGCGCATATTCCAACAATAATTATCAAGACGTAAACACCAAGGATAATATACAAAACAAGTACGTCACTGGTAATACCTAATGTCGATATATAATAAGAATCCTCGAAGTCATCAATTTGCAGAATATTCCATGCTCTACACAAAATAATTAAAAGCATAATGGGGTTTAACAACCACGTCAATTTCCAAAAGTAATTTGCTTTTATACCAATCATGAATATTATGTCAACGTTGTGGTTGCGAATACCATAAATCCAATACAGGGATGAAGAAAACAAGAAGCTGTTAAATATCTGCATAATCTCCATTGCATCTGTTAAAACACTAGCTATATCTGAACATAAGAATGGCAATGTCAATGTGCCAATGACTATTATAAGAATCAAACTATATAATTTTGTATAGCTACGTGCTAGGCGGCACACATTCAGCAACGACTCTTTTAAAAATAAATATAAAATCCAAAAGTTCATGAATAAGCTTGTAAATCCAACAGAAAACCAAACAAATCCCCAAACTGGCAAGGGATCGAAGTAAATCATTATTTCAGACATGGAAGCAAACATGGGAAAAAATAAATTAGATCCAAGTTCAATAACATTTTCTTCTTCACCATGATAATAGGACATTGTTTTAATACCATTAAATGCAATTAGTGCAAACATAAACGAGACAAAGAATGAAAATAAGCAGGTACTTATAGCTGTCATCGTAGCTGGACTACGAAAAGAGACATCACGGGACAAACTCAATAATATACCGGTCCCAGAACCAACAGATAGAAAACCTCTGGAAACAGTCGTAAAAAAGCTATAAAAGTTATAACTGTTCCAGTTTATAGTAATTTTTTGAGCATACCATGTACCACTTGTAGATAGAGCTGTACCAAACAAAAATAATATCACAATACAAACATAAATCGCATAAAACTTAACAATCATTTGAATTATTTTTTCATTCTTGATCGATAAAATATACACGGATAGGCAAATTATGGTAAGCGCTATGATTGTTTTCCATGGTCTGTAGCAATGAGGATTTTTCATTGTACAGTTTTCACCTATCTCACGTTCAAAGAAACAGTTGCTTGCCGTCTTCATACCGCAATCGTCTTCAAATAAAAATTGCGCTTCTATACAGTGTTGAAATATTGAAACATTTACTCGTTTTACCATGCATTTACAATCAACAAAGTCATTGCAATTTAACCACGGAGGCGTATCCATAGCTGCATAAAATATGTATATTAAGTGCCAAGAGGTAAGCACCAACAGATATATCGCTTTTAGTGATAGTAGATAATAAGATGCATAGCCGACATTTCTGAATAAAGGAAAATAGTCCCACATAGTGAATAAGTTACAATTGGTGTATTGCCCCAAACATATCTCTGAGTAAGCTAGTGGTAGTCCAATTAAGATTACAGCGAGCGCTTGTAAAGCCACATGGGCATAAAATCCATTATGGGATACCTCAGTAGGAGTAAACATCACGGTAACTTCGTTCATCATCCATACCCATAATAATAATTTGTAACTCTTGTAACTTTTCCAACGACTTTTTATTTCAGGACAATAATAACCATCAACTTCGATTTCTGTTTTGTTTGTTTTCATTTTTCCATATAATAATTTGATATCAAAACACAACACACACAATTCATCGTAACCACATAGATTGCATCAATGAGGCTAGTGATACGTCAATCATTATGTTGACTTATCAAGTTATACAGTTTATATTCTTTATCCTGAGAAATTAATTGGTTTAACGTCTGTAGTAAATTAAATGCAGTTTAAATAAACATTGGGGAGATAAAGTGAATTAAGCCACGCAGACGAGAGACCGGGCGCAACGCAGCGGGTAATGATTCGTGCATGGTGCACCTAAATTATTGCTCTGCTCTGTAATTTATACCCGGAGCTGATAACGACATAAATCGCCAGTGGCGACAGCGCTCGGGGTTTCGACTCCGACGTTGACGCACCATGACGTCACTTAACACAATGTACTTTTGATAAAAATTGATTCACGTCACTTTATTAAAACCTATTACAACACTTAGATATACCTAGTCTTAACGTACTTGTTATTAACTAAGCTTACTCAATAAAAATTGAAAGTAAAAAACAAGATAATATTTTCTCATATTTGACAAATATCGACTAATTCTCTAACAACGCACAATAAATAAAAAAAAAATAAGTAAAAATAATTTATATTAATTTGTAAGTAATTGTATATTATAATAGAATAATTTATGAGGTAGATAGGCTTAAATACTTAATATTAGGACTCAAAATGAAATTATTTTATTTATAAGCCGTAATTTAACATCATTACTTCAAAACTTTTTTACAGTGCAATTAATTTTAATGTCATCTTTTTTGTACTAGATGAGTTATCTCGAAGTGGTAGTACCACCAGATTTTATCCCAGAAGAAACTTCAGGCGATGTTATGGTACCTGAAGGTGGTACTGCACGAGTTTCATGTCGAGCAAGAGGAATGCCAGAACCTAAAATTCTTTGGAGGCGTGAAGATGGTACTGATATTGTAATCAGAGATACTAATGGTGGCAAAACAAAAGGTAAGTACTATAATTTTATCATGTCGCAAATATACATCTGATTGTTAAATGAAACAATATCGATACTTTATAAAATATTATTATTACTACATGTTTTTGAAAGTTTCTTTACTAATGATGGTCCCATTTTTAGTGCCCCACTATGATAATGAGGTATTGACGCTAGTGAAAATATCACGTTCTGATATGGGTGCATATCTATGCATTGCGAGCAATGGTGTACCTCCCACCGTAAGCAAAAGGATCACTATTAAAGTACATTGTAAGTATGCTCAACTTGTATAATATATAGATAGACATTTCTTTATTGTACACCAACAGATTAACATACTGCAATTCTGTTGATTCAATGTTCAATGGACGGCCTTATCGCTGAAGCGGTTTCTTCCAGGCAACCTTGGGATGGACAGTAATGTTATAAAAACAAAAAATAATATGGTGCAGTTATCGGGTACACTAAATAGAAAGTTTAATAAAACAAAAGAGAGAGAGAGAGAAGTATAAGTAAAATAAAATTAATATACGGTTTTACATAAAGTTTAATCAATAACACACGTATAGTATATATAAAGTGAATAATACATACTAACATGAAGGGAAAATAGTGAGTGAGCACATAATTATGAACTATTACCTAGTGTACAACATGATAGGTAGTGGTCCTTAACCATAAATTTAAAAACGTTTAGATATTTTGGTCATCTGATGTTATTTAAATAGCTAAAAAACTAGTAGAGTGCTGTAACCCTTTGTTATCAACTTTATACTCTATACTTTTATTTATCCGAAATCAAATAAAAGGCCTTCGATCGGGTCTGGCACAAAGGTCTTCTTACGAAGTTGCCATATTATGAACTCCCCGAGGGACTGTGCGAATGGATCTTTAGCTTTTTGTTCAACAGAAGCATCCAAGCCGTCATCGACGGCAGCTGCTCGGACCGCATGAACATAAACGCTGGTGTCCCACAAGACTCCGTGTTGTCTCCGATGCTGTTTCTGCTGCATATCAATGACATGCTATCTGATGGCTCCATTCATTGTTATACGGAAGTCAGTACCGGGGACACGTGTTACACGGGCTGTGTAAATATCCCTCAGTCCGAGTCCTAAGACACAAGTATGTGTATTCACCGCTTAGAAAACCCCATTCATTGTCGCCGCAACTCCTGGGCACACCGCTTACCATCTCCTCGAGTATCGGGACCCTTGGTGTCGATATCATCAGCGACATCCAATACCGAAGTCATTTGCAGGACAAGGTTAAGTTGCCATCAAGAAAACTCGGAGTGCTCAACAGGGCGAAGCAGTACTTCACTGCGGGGCAGCAACTCCTTCTTTATAAAACACAGATCCGGCCTCACATGGAGTACTGCTGTCACCTTTTTGCTTTAGCACCTGCATACCAGCTTAACCCCTTCGACTCAGTGCAAAGACGGGCATTGAGGCTGGTTGACAATCCCATACTCACAGGTAATGTGGAACCTCAGAACCTCCACTCCACTAAGGTGAACTAGGAGGGATTTTGCCTCACTGTGTGTGTTCTACCGCCTATACAATGGTTTGTGTTCAGTTGAATTGTTTGACATAATGCCCGTAGCTACATTCTATCATCGCGCCTCTCGCCATAGGCAGGGAATTCATCCTCATACATTGCAACCTGAGACGGAGCGCACTGTGCGGTATGAAAGAAACTTCATCCCACGCACACTCAAGCTGTGGAATGACCTCCCTGCTGCGGTTTTCCCAAGCGCCTACAATATGGGGTTTTTCAAGAGGTTCAGATCAGAAGGTTTCCTCATGGTCGGCAGCGCAAGTGTGACACCCTTGGTGTTGCATACGTCTATAGGCCACGGTAACCGCTTCCCATCAGGTGGGCCGTGTGCTTGTATGCCAACTGCCACAAAAAAAAAATTACGTTGTCAGACGTTCTTAACATTACGTCCTGCCTACGTTATTGTTGAAAAATCTACCATAAATATTTTTTGCAAATCTTCTATTGTTTTTTCTTCTAGCTTTTGTTGTAGAAGATATAATATTACAATAATAAATATTCCTTTAAAATAAAATAATAGCTTATATAAAATAGGTTTCCTAAAGCTCGAGGTTTTTTTACCAAGTATTTTAGAAATAGCCTCATTTGACGATGAAATGGGTCTTCTCCAAATTCGTAGTAATTGTTGTTTATCTCGACAACTTTCAGAGGTTTCTTGTTATTAATGGTGTTATTTAATGACAGCGAGTAGTAGCTTTTAATTA
Source organism: Eilema griseolum (assembly GCA_963662185.1). NCBI lineage: Eukaryota > Metazoa > Arthropoda > Insecta > Lepidoptera > Erebidae > Eilema > Eilema griseolum. The sequence continues at coordinate 19,259,132 of OY759230.1, read as the reverse complement.
TTTTCTGGCTGTAGGATATTGTACTACTGTGTTTTAGCGTCAACTCAAGCAGACATTTCGCGTTTACGCAAGATTTAACTTTAATATTATTAGTTCACTCCGCTTTCATCAATAAGATTTTGCTTTCAAAATTTCTCTTCACATTTTTGTGTACTGTTCTATGAGAATGATGTAACGCCGATTAGAAGCAAAAAGGGTGCAAGGAACCTCAACTGTACAAAGAGAAATGATCCTAAAAGACACGAAACGACATAATTACCACAGTGATTATTCTATCTACTGGCTTAACATCATTTATTTGCCTTACATCCGTCGATATGATGTCCGTGGAAATTTGTGAGTCAGAATAGAAAAAAGATCACACACTAGTGACTATTTAAAAAAAAATATATCTCATCAATCAAAATATTCTAGCCAGAGAAAGAGAAAGAGAGCGAACATAGACAAACTTTTGGTTGTAATTTGTGCAAATGCAAATGCATTTCAATTTGATTTCTAATGCATTTTTTTTATACAGTTCATCCGGTAATCCAGGTGCCTAATCAGCTGGTTGGCGCTCCATTGGGTACTGATGTCACCTTAGAATGCTACGTCGAATCTTCCCCAAAGTCTATCAACTACTGGGTTCGAGATTCAAGTAAGTCTTTACAAAAATTACCTGTTTATAGAGTCCGAGTAACATTTTAACAATGTATTGACATTTTTAGGTCTCTTTAGCGGTTCTCTGAATGATTGTTTCTACTAAGTACTACTTTGCCATAGTTACCTTTCTCAAGTAAGAAACGGCTAGGTATAAGTCTGTTACTAACACATTTTCAAAGATAGCATCAAAATACATTAAATATTCTAAACTGTTAAGACTAAGACGTTCGTGTTTGTCCAGCGTTTTAGTGCTCCTTGGGGACCCTGTTGCGCTGTTACTATAACAACGGCACGCGAGTGACCTCTAAAAGTCGGACTTTAATCACCATTGCATAAGTAGTTTACCACGACATCACTTAGGAAAATGTTACTAATTATGGTCAGATTATACTACTTTCAGGATAAAAGTAATTTGCCCTGAAAATAGTTTTATGTGAAAATAAAAGAATTTGGAAATTTTACGACTTTCTATACAATGATATTTAAATTCAAAGCATAGATTATTAATATTGCAACGAGTCAATTTACACTGTTAGCTTACACTGTATCGAATTAGGTAACACCTAATTCAAATTTCACAAAAATGAAATGACATTGATACAGAATGGCACTATGCGTAAAATTTAAAACCCGGAAAAGTAACAAAGTGAAATGAAGAAAGTCTGCCTGTAATTGGAGTTTTTTGGCTCAAGTCAAATCGTGGGCGGGGTAACGCTTGCAAGTAATGAGATATTAAGTTTTAATTTACGATTCCGTCGGGTTTAAGTCTTAAGAAAAGTGAGCTATTGTGGTAAAATAAGACAATGCTCGTTAGTTCCGTGCGAGTAGACCAGACCGTTTACGACTTCGCGCTGCTAACGTCCAACAATGCTTTTGTAATTTATCGCTCTAAAGGATGTACGATATTCCGTTCTTCACTTACACTTTACCTATTTGAGTTCAAGAAAATAACAATTTGAGTAAAATAACATTGATATTATATATAAAGGAAAATATTAATGGCGCAGTCTTTGATTTGAAGTAATTGTTAGTCATAATAAATACCTAACACTACGGTCTCTAAACTGTGCAAGTAGTACAGGTAATTATGTGGTCACTATACCCATTATCCCAATTTGCATTTTATAGTAATAGTAGTTATTGGGAAATTTTTGAGTTGTAGGGATAATTATTTAACTATATTATAAAACAATAATTATATAACGGTTTGGGTCTCTTTATAACTGTTCCGGACGAAAAGTTCCAAACCATCATTTTCCAATTCATACCACGATAGTTTAAAAATAACATTATAAAAGAATGTTTGTATATTGTGATAATTGTTACATACCTACTACTGATACTTGATACCACGAAATATTGCGGTTTTTTTTATTAAATGCGTGGCCAACATACGATACTAAGACCCAAGCGCTGACAGCATCTAAGGACTATTATCTCATTGAGTTAATTCTCGTTTCTCAGACGGCGCAATATTTAATCAATTTAGAATCTATCTGTACTAATTCCTGCCCGTCAATATACGTGACTTGCACCAGTTGGCTGCCTTATCTCTACAACATTTGCAAGCAGCGTCAAGTTACACTGGCGATGGCAGAGTAAACATTCCACTAAGTCCAGTCAGGCTTTTGATTTGGTAACTTTCTGCACAAGCGACCAAACTCACTGACGCGATCTATACCTATATCGCTCTATTTAATTCTGAGAAATGCATTTCTATTCATTTTTACTACGTTCTAATTTTGTCAAATAGAAGTTAAAACTCAAATCCAATTTCAGTATAATCATTCTAGGAATGCTGATAAATCCAGCCTAGGAATATTGAAAATACAGAGTTAAGATAAATAAATGGTACTCTCAGATCAAACAATACCACCTAAAACTAAACATACTAATTAAGACCTATAGTTAAATAAACAATTAAGATCATAATATAATTCAATTACTTTTTGAGCGCATACATACACGTTAGTAAAATATTCAGTCCACAATGATTAGGTGTGTAGATTGTAGGTGTGTAGCTAACTCACTTAATTTAATGCTTAATCATCGCGTTGTTATTTGACTTCACGTCAAATGCACATGTACAGTACCCGACTTCTGATTTGGTAGGTATCGTCGCGTCGTCTTTATTGTGGAGAAGACTGCGAGTCCGAAGGATTGATTTGTTTCATCCTTGTAATCAACTCAATCGAATGTCTTTAGCTTGATATCTTAATGGAGCAGTTAAAACTATTTTTTTTAGTATTTCATAAACACAAATGTTTACTACTACTATCATCCAACTCTTACTTCGACGTAGAACAGAGATAAAACTTAGCAAAACCATAGCAAGCAACAAAAAATATTGAGAAAAGAGTCAGAGTACGTTTAATATCAATTAAACGTACTCTGACTCTTTTCTCAATATTTTTTGTTTTCTCTACTGCAGATTGGACATGATAAATCAATTATAAAATCAGGTGGAACATCACTAATCTTCATCTAATTATGTCTTTTCGTTTGATGAAGTTCATGAAAGAGTTTTCTATCTATACACTTACGTACATTACAATTCTAATAACCTAAAAAGTTCGTATGGCGTTGAAAAGATTCGTCTTTTAATCTTGTTATGAAATCTATGCGCAAATATCTTATATACTCGTAGGTTGAACACAATTTCCTCAGATATGCTATATTTGACGAAAGTCAAGTGATCATTACACACTCCATGCGAACAAGTTATTCGAGCACGGAATGTTCGTTTATTCAACTGATGAATCCATATTTTATTCATATTCCCACGTATGAGGTGTAAAGGCCTCCATATCTCGACCTTCTAACAGAAATTTCATATGAAATTCTTTACAGACTTGAATGTCATAAATCTTTTTATGTATTACTGATTTTGCATGTGCTGTCATTCAAAACCACACATTTACTAATGATGTTTATACTGAGATTGGCTTGTAAATGTTTGCTCAAAGATATATTTATTCATCCAGGATGTTTATGTCTATTAACACCTATCGTCAGTAGCTATTCTCTACCAAACAAAACTCTTGTTATTGTGTTTTGGACTCAGATGCCATAGTGTAAACAAAATTATGTCTATTCTATTCGTAACACAACGGCTGTGGAGACTTTGTGAACAATCATCTACTTTGTTTTACCTAATTATTTTAAGAACTTTTATTAATAGGTTGATTGAAGTAATAAGCGATGTAAAATTTCTTGCTTAATAATAGTTTCAGGTATTAATTTTAATATACTTTACACCCTAACAAACTTACCTTATTTACTAAACTTAACTTAAGGAGGTAGGACACGATGGTATTCCCGTCCCAATTGAGTAGTCCGACTGGGCTGAGAATATGCTCGGCTATAATAGCCTCGTGTTAGGGTACTACTCACCGCCAGAAACACCGCTAGAGCTCACTGGAGAATTTTTGTGCTGTCAGTGGGAGGATCAAAGGCGTGTCCTGATTATGTTTTCTGCACTGACGGTACAGAAACTCTCTGTTCTTTCAGGGGCGGCATCACAAGTATGCCTTTCCTGATGTTGCACACGTTCCTTGGTCACTAGAACCACTTTCTATTAAGTGGACCGTGTGCTTGTCTGCCACCTAAGTTGTATAAAAAAACTTATGATTTTTTAAGTTATAGCCATAGCACACATCCACATCCATTCTTAATTGTCGGTGTTCTCTGTTACCGACGTTAGACTTGGAATCGTCTAAGATAGTATATCCGATGTTAATAATAGTACCTATAATAACTACCTATAGTAGAAAAACCAACCAATGATACCATCTGGCATCTTTATTTGTAAACCTACCACTCGACATGACAACATGATAATTCTCACGCAATGCGGAGAAACGCTAACATAAGAAATGTGGGGATTACGTGACGTCATGTGGCAGTTAGTTGTCAAGTCAACCCATTCCCTCCATACTGACATATTGCTTTATAAAAGGACTCAATAACATCATCATTTAAATCGCGTTACCCATGCGAAAATATTTTAGATCTTGTTTCAATAATCGACTCCGTCACGCAAACGTCCGCTCGTAATATAGTCGTATAAAACCAAATGTGCTCCAATAACATTGAATAGTAGAAACATTACCACAGCGGAATCATAATAAAAGCTCACATGGTATCCACTGTGAAAAATCCATTAACACTTATCCGGGCGTAAAATAAACCAAAGTAACTTAGGTACGTAATAAAACAATAAATTGTTCGTAGCGGTTCCATTTCATAATAATAAGATATATCTGGTGGTGTGCGGGTAATGTGAAAAGAGTATAAAACCATATTATTATATTCAAGAAGAAAGATATCATGTCAGCCAAATAAATAAACATAACATCATAAAGTATCAAATTTAACTTCGACACGAAGATTCAGCAGTTCAGCAGTTTAATCATTCAATTGGATTCACAATTTTTCATTTAATATATCAAAAATATGTAACATAACATCACATTCTGTAGTAAAGCCAACAAACCCATGAACAGACGGAGGCCGCCACTGTCCCTTCCATATTGTCAAATGGTGCCAAATTGTTTCATATTAAAAATAAACCAGTACGTGTGCATTTGACAGTGACATCTGTCGTTCCGATTTTAACAATTGCACAGAATCATTGGTCAACTATAAAGTAGTTTCTACCAGTCAACCACAGTCATGCCACAATAAAGGCCTTGTGGTCTCATTAGCCTATATATATACCAGGACATAGTGGAATCTTGGGTAATACTGTGGTTGACTCTCTTGCCAGGACGGCTTCAACTAGTGGATCTCGTGACCAATTCAGATCCTTCTCTCAGGACTTACTCTCTTTCGCCAAAACATGTTTAGCATCTCAGTGGAATGTGCATTGTTCCCAGTCCAGCTCATCTAAGGGTAGGCATTATGCTTCGATCCAAAATGACATACCGTGTATACCCTGGTTCTTTAAATTCCGCAAAGCTTCTAAGCGAGCAACCTCTGTTATTTGCCGTCTGCGATTGGGTCATGCCTGCACTAATGTTTTTCTATCCAAGATACGGATAAGGGATAACTCTCTGTGTGAATGTGGCTTGGACGAAGGAACTCCTGACCACATTTTCTTCTCATGTTCTAGGTTGAATGGATCCCTATATGATCTCCTTCCCTCAAACGATTTCCCTCTTCCTGCCAACTTTAACACCCTCCTGACTTATGTCAATTCCCCACTCATTTATACATTATGTTACTTCATAGATCTTAACAATATTAACCTGTAAAACTGTGCTTGTTTGCTCTACCACTTAACATTGTGTCTGCTTTAATTATGTCTCCTCTTTTCAGGTATTTCAACATTCCATAAACCTTTTGGCCTCTTTCTAAATCAACTGTTTGTATGGAAAAGAAATTTGGTTTATTTTTTAATTTTGTTTATTGACACTTGTACTTTCACACGTTATTTCGATCAGTAATCAGCATATAAAAACTGAGTTGTTGGTGGAATCGTTGAGATCGCCATAGAAGAAAAAAAAAAAACATTGGTCAACTATAAAGTAGTTTCTACCAGTCAACCACAGATAAAGAATGAATTATTATCATTTAAAATAAGTTTTATGATGCATACACAAGAGCATACGATATCTAGTCTCGCATTTTTGACATGATTTGCGGCGCGACATGATCGCGAGTTTGTTTCGTGTATTTATGTTTTAATTATTTTGTATGTGATAAATAAATTAAAAATTATTTATATTAAAAAAACTAAAAAAGAAGACTTTTTAAAATTGTGCGATAAGTTTATGACTAAAAGTATGTGTCAAATTATTAAATGGCAAATAGATGTGAGGGCAGCTTTAAAAAGTTAGTGCAACTAAGTCTGAGATTGACCTCAAATATAACGTATCAAAATCAGTTACCATTCACAACGCGGCGTAACGAGCTGGAAGGAGCCTCGTGGCTGTTATTCGCCAGCCCGCCCGAGCCGAGCCGCCGGCGGTTTCACAAACTTCTCCATTCGGCACTTGTCTTGCGAAATTTACGGGTTAATTTTCAATGGGACCAGGTTTTGAGCTTCTAGAGATTTTAACTTCCACATTATACTTGGCTCTCATTCTCATTGGAATATTAGACTTAATAGAGAGAAGGCGAAGTTACTTTATGTACCCATGCTTTGTTATTTGTAAGCAGAAAAAATAGATATTTTCCATTGTGATTCATTTAAACTATTTTTAACAACCTTTGATATATGATAATGCATAATATTTGAGTTTAAATAAGTTATAAATGTGTGTTCAATAAACATAGTTTTACTTTATAACTTATATAAGACTCTCCGCGACTTTTTTTTCTGCTATGTCTGATTGATTTTCGAGTAGGTATCCAATATTTCGATACTGTTATAAACGCCCAACAAAGCCGAAACATCGGAACGAATAAACATAGCAAAAATCCTGATGAGTGTTATCCAGCGTTTGATAATGACTATGTCAATATTTTTGATGATGCATACTCTTTTTTATTTCTAAAATATCATGTAATCATAATTTTATCTATTCATTGTTAAACCTATTACCGTTTTGCATTTCAAACACTTGTTGTAAATTAAATACACTTTTTATAAATTTCTCTTTGGCTCAGATTACAACTTGGGTTGTTGCATTTTACTAATTCACTAGCTAAAAATTCTTTATTGCAATTAAAATAAGAAATAAAAAAGTAAAGAGTAGAAAGTACAATAATTTCATCGTGATTAAACCAAAAGATAAAGATAAATTAGATATATAAGCAAATATCTAACTGTAATAATTAGTTACACTAACACATCAGCCCTTACATTTCAGTCACGGACAAGTGCGACTGTAATAAATCATCCCGAGTATTGTAATTAGCTTTAATAAATGTTGTGTAACACGAAAATTAATAATGGCCTCTGTTCTCGTAATTTGATTATAGTGCCTGTAGTCTTCAGAGCGCGAGTGCTTTGTTCGGTGTCCATTACGTGGCTACATTTACAGTGCGCTGAGAATCTCTGGGGAACCCAGTAACAGTTGTAATAACTTCTGTCGAATGGCCGATACAGTTGCTCTTACTGTTCACATATCTCAATATTATTTAGCTCTGTGTTAGTGCACTAGAGTAAAAAAATACATTTTTTTTAAATTTAATCGTTATGTTGCAAGAAAACGTAACGTTGATGGAAGAATTGACTTATTTTAAATTCATCAGAAAATATGTCACATGTTTACAACGCCTTTCTTATTCTTCAATTCTGTTACCCTTATTTTCTTGGTTATGTTCTTTTAAGTTTAGAGGACCCCCGTTGGTTGAGCATTTAAGTTTACATAAAATGTATGTTTTTTTTTTATTTGCGCGTAATACCCACGGATACCCCCACCACCGGGGCCAGTGGGAGAGGTTATGTCAGACTTGAACCGACTAAAACGCACGCCGACTGTGTGGGCTGCATGTTGCCGGAGGTTAGGTAATCTGAGACATATCCCTCACATCCCAGCCAAGTTTACATACCTACACGTTTTACTTAATTATTCACACTGCTAGTTCATCGCTACTACCATTGCAGTAGATGACATACAAGAAAACGTAATGCGGCATACCGAATATTTTTCTTATTTCAATTCAAAAACTAACCCTATTTACAATGTTATAATAAAAAATCATCACGTAGGTATTACTCAAGTCACTATTTAAACAACATCACAAGCTAATTATTAAAACGCATTAAGGTCACAAGTTGTTTTACGAGTAGGTCTGCGTTGTGATCCATGGGGTATTGTCGGCTGGCGTATACAGCCCTTTGTTCACTAACTTGCAGAGTGACTGGCGCTTTTGCTTCGGCTCAGCGCGAAAACCTACCCGAAAGGGTAGTCGTACCACTACAGGATCGTCATTTTCGTTTGTCATCAATCTATGTTAGGGTGGCTGACATGTTAGTGTTAATTAAGCAGGCCTCACTCGAGCGTAATTAAGAGTGTTACAGTGTTATTTTAGACATTAATTGAGATGAAATTTCTTGTTATAATGAAACAAGATGGTCGCAGACTTTGATTCGTCGAGATTCATCGTGTCAATTTTACTTGAAGGCCATTACGCCGCACGTTGTCGTAAAATCGAAAGCGAATAAAGCGATATACGATAATCGGAATGAAAATTAAGATATGTATTATGATTTTTATAAACTACGTGTTCGTAGGGTGACCCTCTTTCCCGAGACTTTGCCTATAGCTTACCATCAGACAAGGTGAAGTCAAATTGGAGCGTCCTATTAAAAAAAAACTTCACAGCAGGTGTACGCAATTATGCATTTACGTATAAGAATTTTCATCCGTATAGAGATTTTTTTTTTCAAATCTAATAGAAAAATCATTTGTTCATGAAGAACATTGTTCAATGTATTTTATTAGCTTTGTCATAATCGGAGAGTGTTTACACCAACTGTACAAAGTTTGGAATAAAGCTAGTCGCTTTATCATTTGCGGACAACAGGCAGTGTAGGCTTACTAAAGCTGAGAAGAGCTGAACGACATACTTACATTACATACCGCAATGTAGGGATTGTTTGGCCACCTCTTCGAAAGGGATCTACCAGGAAATGTCGGCATTTTCAAGCTTCTTGAAAAATATCGTTTCCCCTGCAGCGGAATTTTGTGAGGGACAACTGGCACATTGTTTACCTTATCTGGTAAACACTTTAGTTTATCACTGCTGGATATAAGCTAAAAGTAAATTCGGAATTTTTGTTTAACATTTTTGTTCGGTTTATGTGCGTGAGTCAAAATAAATCAACGTTAGAAGCTATATCATGTCAATTTTCAGCATGTCAACTGTGTTAATTCTGTAAACTGATAATGGAAGATGAGGGGTACACTGTACATATTGTACACGCCTATCAGCAACCTTAAAGCTTAAGCCAACCTCACCAGCAAATCAGTACACCGATCGTGATTCTGGTACAAGTGTTCCTATTTCCTAGGAGGTCAGGTGGTCTTCGTTTCTGTAAAAGTCAACATAGGAATTAAACCTGAAAGCGAACTTCGGGCTCCAAACTGTAAACTTTGCATGCTGGGAAATCGCTTTGAGTATGATATTAATGATAGAAAATAATATAATAGGTTAATCATATTAGTCTGATTTTTAACAGGACAGGCAGTTTGTTACAACATTATTAAAATCGCAATAAGAGTGGATTCAATTGTGCGATAATCATATAGGTCCATAATTTTATATATTATTTAAAAATGTAATTATTTTGTAGTAAGTAATAGGAACACAATTTTGACTTTATTGAAATGTTTTTAATACTAACACAAAATTCTTTCCAACAGATGAAATGGTGATATCATCAAATAAATATGAAGTGATGAATACAGTGATCAGTTCGTTCGAGAGCCGCATGGCATTGACAGTTCGGAAACTGACAACTGCTGACGTTGGTGGTTACCGCTGCGTGGCCAAAAATTCTTTAGGAGAAGTTGATAGTGTCATCCGATTATATGGTGAGAAATCATTTACATTTATTCATATACTCAATTTATACGCAATAATGCACTAATGGATCACCACACAACATTCACCATTTTTAAAACCTCTCCTCATTAAATAATAAACATCATAAATAAAAATATATTTCCGATATACTGCCATCTAGCAGGGACTAAAGTTAATCTCTACATAACCAACACTCCAAACTTTCCCGGTGAGCAAAAAATATTATTCCCACAAATTGTACTCTTGTGGCTACTTTAATACAACTCTAAAGTTTGCAGAAAGTATTATAATTAGGAATCATAACAAATAGTACTTCCTCAACACCTGAACTAAATCCAGTATGAAATAAAATATCAGAAATATTGCCCTCATAAGTAAATAATCTAATTTGTAAAATATTTTAGCTCTGATACTATTTGTATTTCATTCTCAATACCCTAAACCGTGAATCGTAAAATTTCCAGGTTAAATGTTTAGTGAATTGTTAACACTGACAGAAGCAATTTCTTTTACAGAAATCCCGAGGCCGACTATAAAATATACGAGCCCCGCTAACAAAAGAGAAGAATACAAGTATTCCACACCGATAGAAGGACCTGACAACCAATTCGGATCCGCTGACAGGTCGGATGATGAAGATGAACGAGAGACCGCCACAGATGCGACAGACAGACATTCAAATGCATATAAACACGAAAACGTAACTAGAAACAGAGTAGTCAATTATCCGCCTATAACTGACCAGAAGCTCAGTAATAAAGTTCGAAAGATTATAAATAAATTTGAAATACACGAATATAACAGCAATAGATGTATTCGCTGTACATATTCCGTGTTTGTAACGGACTGTCTAGTTTTGTTAGTGGTTCTACTTCTAGTCCTAGATTATACGTAAAATATGCATTATTGTGTTAGCTGTTATATTATGAATACACCTATGAATGTTTAAAACTATATTCAATATTCATTCCAACGTAATTTTAAGTTAAAATATTGTAAAAGTGAATGAGAGATGTTAGCGCCTTTTAACATAATTAATCGAATATTTTGAAATGGATCGAAAATTGATATTGATGAAAGAGTTCCGTAGCTATGAAAGTTAATATCGTGATATAATCGAATATTGATAAAGGCTCTTCGTGTGAATATGAGGTTATAAGTTTTATATTATATTATACGGTATCAAATGGTATCGAATTCTAATAAATCTATAGAAAATCAAATGAATTGAAGATTTTATTTTTTGTTCAATTCTTTAACATATAAAATAAATATTGTTGGTTTATTTTCCATCCGAATGAGTTTATTTATAAAAAGACGCCCTGTATAATTTATCGTATTTGAAGCCAGTTTGATACTGAATCATTGTAAATAGTAGATACATGTAACTGTAAAGTATTATTACTTATTATTTCTTTCTAATCTTGGTAGTCTAAATATTATAATTTTCATTTAAATGAATAATTTGTTTTTGCTTTTTCACACTTATTAACGATGTTATTATTGGAATTTGCTAAAAGGTTACGTAAATATGACATATTTAAATTTAACATTATTTTCAGAAGTATTAATTGTTGTGTTTGTATTAATTATTATTTCTCTGCATTAAATATTACAATAGAGACTTACAGTGTTCAATGATATTCTATAACTAATAACTTTTTCATAAATGATTAAAATTGTTTATTAGTAGCCTTGAAAGATTTTTAATATGGTATTCAATAGGGAAAGTGCAAAATAGAAGTCACATGACTCCGGTTCATCAATTTTCAGGTAATCTGATAAAATAATTGAATGCAATAAAATTAATTCAAAGAAAGAGTGCATATCTTAAAATCTCGTTTAAAGAAAGGTTTGTCGCGTTCATAATATAAAATGGTCAAATCTATTGTGCTTAGATATTATATCCATAAATAAAAAGCATAATAACATTATAATAATATATTGCGGTTTACTAATTCCATACCGCGTACAAGTTAAATGGCGATATGTAATGAGAAGTGATGAACAGTTTTGTAACAAATATATATATTGATGGTTGGTCATTGCTAAGTTTAACGTTATATCATCAAATAAGTAGGTATTTATTGTTATATTTATATCGAAACTGTGACACCATTAACTCTTGAAATTATCTCTCCATTTCATTATGACAATTACATAAAACTCTATAAACAAAAGTACCTAATCGTGGACTGTACCATTATAATAATAAGTGTATTTCTTTAATAAAATTAATGCGTTTAGTATTGTTTGACCAAATTGTTATAATCAATTTAACGATATTAAAAAATAGTAGATTAAACAACTGTAACCGAACTGTTTATGATTTGTGACTTTTGGAACCGAATCGCTAGATAGAACATCACAGTTTAAATAAATTATCATTACAAATTATATTGTTTTCACTTCTACTACACACCCATAGAAATAGAAATTATTAATATATTAACAGGATTTCAAGTCATGTACTATCACACTCGTCGATCAACAGTTTTGGGTGGAGGTTTCTCCTTATGGATTGGGAGATCCAGTGACAGCCAAAAAATAAAAAATGGACAGAAGATGATAGCGGAGCCCGTGCTTGGAAGTGGTGTATGCAAGATCACCGCTAACAAATGACCGCACCTGTGGCCGCACTGCTATTAAAGACCTAAAAAATTAATAAAAGAATAACAATAAATATGAAAGACAAAAAAATAATTATTTTTCTTCGTGTAGCTTTAAGTGTGGCCACGGTTCGATCAAGCGATGTTCGCCTTCTACCCGCAGTGAAAAACTGGATCCTTAATGACATATACCGTATTTTAGTTTGTAATTAGTTTTACATAGCCGTGCGACATCATAGTGTCACCTTAGGACTTTTTTTTGGCAAAAATATAAATCTTCCCTTTTTCCTTACGATTGCAAGTGTTCATAGTACAAGGCAACCACTCACAATCAAGATTGACCCTATGAAACGAAATTCTAGTAACTACTCTACTCAATAACATAAGATTATTCTGCACATATTGTAGAAGTTACAAAAAGAAAAGCATGCCTAAAATGTTTCTCACATTTCCACACGTTTCAAAAATAGGTACCAATTCGAACAAGTCAAGTTGGAAAGCAGCCTGGTTGCGGTTTGTACTAAGTTTCGTCTCCAATGTGGCGGATTACCCGCGCCGCCTCTCATCTTCATTATACAGTAGAACTTTGCCATTTTCGCGCCTGCCTACCTACACTTGCCCATGTTTGTTGCTATGTATGCAAATCAAGCAGGCTGAGTTGAGAAACAAATAAACTTTTTGGTACATAGACGTTACGTTAATACGATGCGGTTGTTTTGCTTAATTTTGTTAAAAAAAGTTCTGTGGCGATGTTTCGTGAGCGTCTTAACGCTGTAATGATGTGGAATGAAATTTCAAAGTATGGCTGAACGTAATTTTTTCAGTTTCAAATCTTTTGCTTTATCGAAGCAACGGTCGTCCGACCCCTTAGCCCTGCTTGGCTTTTCAGTTGCTGCTGCTGTAGCTGTGTATTGTTTAATATACTAAAAATATAAATAGCCCATTGATGTTACATAAACTCATCAAGAAATAGCAAAATACCCAAATATGAATAGGATTTCAAAAACAGTCTTCTCAAAGCATAAACTGCGTAAAATATTTCACAGTTCCATTTCCAAAAACTGGGCGACAACTAAATGGATTGCCGCGTGTCACAGCGGACGCAGGATGTCCGAATGTTACCAACTCCAGTTTCATTTAGCCTAGATGAAACTGTTTATCAGTGGAAGACTATAATTTTTCTAAAAACAATGAGTGATTATGATACTGTAATTACTAGTCTGAATTATATTTCTGAGTTATAGTACAGCCACTACAGAGTTAATTTGTCATATTTTGCACTACTTTATAATTAATAAATATTTAATTCGTAATATGATTAATTTACTTGCAATAAAAAAATATTTTAACCGACATACGTAGGTTAAGTTTATTACAAAGGTATTGGTCTCAAGTCATAATTTTATTTTAAGTTTGGAAATAAAACAATGTTTGCTATTCTTAGGGAATAAGAAATAGGGTTTTTCAGGCTTGCTGTATATTGTTCTACAGCGATATCACAATATAAAGGATCGACAGATGCAGCCAGCTAAAGCCGTGCAAGCCAACTTCTGTCAGCCTTCGCTGCCTCCGCTGCGTAACCCTGATGGATCCCTGGCCCATGAGCCGCAAGAGAAGGCAAATCTGCTGGCTAATCTCTTTGCGGCCAACTCCCGAATCGATGATTGTGGTACGCAGCCACCAACACTACCCGACAGTGACCACGCGATGCCTGATATCCATATCAGGCAACGCGATGTCCGTGCAGTTCTGCAATCACTCGATGTCCGGAAAGCCAGTGGTCCAGATGGTATTCCAGCGGTAGTCTTGAAAAAATGTGCAGCGGAGTTGTCTCCAATGCTTACGCGCCTGTACCGGCTATCCTACAGTTCGGGTACAGTGCCTTTGCCTTGGAAAGAGGCGAATGTTCAGCCGATTCCCAAGAAGGGGGATCGCTCGGAGCCAGCCAACTATCGACCCATAGCCGTCACCTCAGTGCTGTGCAAAGTGTTCGAGCGCATAATCAACAAACAGCTCATGCGGCACCTAGAGGATCACTCCTTAATTAATGACCGGCAATATGGCTTCAGACCGAACCGGTCAACGGGTGATCTTCTAGCATACGTTACCCATCTTTGGGGTGAGGCTATGGACAAGCACGGCGAGTCACTGGCAATTAGTCTTGACATCGCCAAAGCTTTCGATAGAGTCTGGCACAAATCGCTTCTTTCCAAGCTACCTGCCTTTGGTCTGCCTTCTAGGCTGTGCAACTGGGTTGCTAGCTTCCTGCAGGGTCGCCGTATTCGCGTCCTTTGTGACGGACGAGCTTCGGAGTTTCTGCAAGTTAATGCTGGCGTGCCCCAGGGGTCCGTCTTATCACCCACTCTCTTTCTTCTGCATATCA
Source organism: Eilema griseolum (assembly GCA_963662185.1). NCBI lineage: Eukaryota > Metazoa > Arthropoda > Insecta > Lepidoptera > Erebidae > Eilema > Eilema griseolum. Next base: position 19,244,018 of record OY759230.1, on the reverse strand, counting down.
ACGACATGCTGTCTACCGGCAATGTTCATTGTTATGCAGACGATAGCACTTTGCATGGGAGTTATCATGGACATCCTGCGGCCAAGCAGTCGGATATCGCGGAGAAAAGGCAGCTTCTTGTCACTGAGCTTGACGGGATCCTGAATCACATTTCTCAATGGGGCTCTGAGAACCTGGTTGAGTTCAATGCCAAGAAGACGCAGGCATGTGCGTTTACAGCAAAAGTATCTTCTTTCCTTCCCCTTCCCACTCTTCAGAGCACGCCACTGCCACTGCAGGACAATCTCAATATCCTAGGTATGGATGTTCGCTGCTATAACAAAAACTACATCGAAAGTATCATCAAAACAGCCTCACGAAAACTCGGAGTCCTGAACAGAGTGAGACGGTTTTTCACGCCGGAGCAGCGGTGTCTTCTATACAAGACACAAATTCGCTCCTGTGTGGAGTACTGCTCGCATCTCTGGGATGGTTCAGCAAAGTACTTACTAGATGCTCTCGACAGGTTGCAGCGACGTGCGGTCCGCATCATTGGGAATCCCGAGATCACGAACACCCTAGAACCTTTACAGCTGCGTAGAGATGTTGCGTCCATGGCTGTATTTTACCGTTTGTACCATGGGGAGTGTTCTGATGAGCTCTTCCAATTAGTCCCACCCTCCCCTTTCCTACACAGGACAACGCGTGCAGGTCTTAGATGTCATCCGCACACGGTGCAAAACATCCGATCAAGAACCAAGCGGTTCGGAGACTCTTTCCTCTGTCGCACCATTAAGGCCTGGAATTCATTACCAGCTCACGTGTTTCCTTCTTCCTACAGTCCCGGGTCCTTTAAGCGGGGCGTGAAAAAGCATATGATGAGGCCGTCAAGCTGAGTGTCACCATTGTCACACGGTATGTGTAAGTAATGGTGACCCTCTTTTCTGGGACTTTGCCTTCAGCTTACCATCAGGCAAGGCGAAGTCCAATTGACGTGTCCTATATAAAAAAAAAAAAAAAAAACATTAATGCAATGAATCAACTCGTTAAAAGGTCTATTCAACAATTTGGTCAAACAGTCAAACAATCAAAATATAATCTTCTGTAATGTAAACTAACATACCTATTAGGTAATACCTGATTAATTAATCAGTGATCTGCCCAAATCAAAATGGCCTGGAAGTCGATATATCTGCTGTTTGATGGATAAGGTTTAGGCACAGGCATTCTTTTCAGCGTTGGGGGAAAAGTCAGTAGTCATTCTATACTAATATTATAAAGCTGAAGAGTTTGTTTGCTTGTTTGATTGAACGCGCTAATCTCAGAAACTACTGATTCGAATTGAAAAAATATTTTTTTATTGAATAGTCTATTTATGGATAAAAGTTTTAAGCTATACATCATCAAGCTACTATTTAAAGGAGCGGAGCAGTGTTCACAAATACCAAGAAAGCCGAGCGATTTCCAAATATTATTTGAAGATTAAAAAAATACGGGCCTATAGGTGTGATATTAGTTTGCTAAATATGCCACAGATGAGCTATGAGCTTTAAATATACTGGCACACGGCTGGCAAAAAAATAATTTTAGGGAAATCATTTTCTTCATGCGAGTGTTTTTAGATATGTAGTTTCGATTTTTCCATACTACAGTTACTGTTATATTTAACTACTATGTGCCGTATGTTCAAGTTTCCACTCGCCGATCCAATGTACAGTTAATTAAAACTCGACCGAATCCTGGTTGTAAATTTTACGGTTTTTGAGTATTTTTGTGGAACTTTTCGACAGACCATCCAGTTTTGTTTATTTATGAGCTTTGGCCACTGTGGACGGACGGCACGCTTGACCAACAATATTTTCACATTAATGCTCATGTTTGTGCTATACCAGTTTAGGAACATAAACATAGTCCCTTAAATAACAACTGCTAGGGACTTCTTTAAAAAAAATACATTTTACATTTAAATGTTGGAATGTGTTCTGTAAGACTTATCGTAATATTTTAGGCAGGACTGTGTAAACCTTTGAAGAAATTTTATTTAATTTGAGTAAATCTTTAAAAACAGAATAATTTATTACCTCAGGCACTGTATAAATATAAAATATGAAAATTGAGCTTGCTTAACGTAAGTAGTTCAATAGTGAACTACGTTAATGTCATTACTTCATAACATTCACTCTATAATGAAATAATACTTGTGTATCTATGAGCCCCTTGCATCATAGTGCCCCACCTCCTCAAATACAGAGGACAGTGGACGATTGAATAAGCCAGATGTGACTAACTAGACGACCGGCCTCACGCCGTGTCCAACCCTAGAAATAATTGGAGAAAAGAACTCATCATGTATCATCCGCACAAGGTGCAGAACATTCAATCAAGAACCAAGCGGTTCGGTGACTCTCCTCTGTCGCACCATTAAGGCCTGGAATTCATTACCAGCTCACGTGTTTCCTTCTTCCTACAGTCCCGGGTCCTTTAAGCGGGGCGTGAAAAAGCATATGATGAGGCTGTCAAGCTGAGTGTCACCATTGTCACACGGTATGTGTAAGTAACGGTGACCCTCTTTTCTGAGACTTTGCCTTCAGCTTACCATCAGGCAAGGCGAAGTCTAATTGACGAGTTCTATATAAAAAAAAAATAAGGAATAAGTTGAGTTTTATAAAAAATTTGGCTCTAAACTTCTTTTTGCTTTTTTATATTTGTCATAGGTAATGTTTAAAAACATACACGAGTATATTTTTACTATTTTATTTATTAAAACCATCTAGCTAATTTCTCATAACATACATTAAATAAATAAAGGTAATATTAAAAACAATGCCACAATGTACCTCAATAAAACAACGGCAGAACGGAGTAACGAGAAAATAATCAATCTTCCAAGTCCACTTCGAAGCAATCAACGGTCTGTTATTGCGTCCGTCCAATCCGATAAAAGAGCCGATGTATCAAAGACGTCTGCGGTTCAATTATTAACCAATGTGCTATCTCTTAGACGCAGTAAATCGAAAGCGAAAATACTGGTGCAGGCCTACGACTGCACTGAACGATGGGTAAGGGTATGTCAATAACAACGCCGATGTCGGGGAAATCGATATCAAATTTGAAGTCGAGGAATTATTTTAAAAATGTTCGAAACAGACGTATAAAATATGTTGTATTTCATTGAATGAAATTTTAAGCATTTAGTATGCTATTCGAATAAGATAGCAGAGCGGAGTCATCAAATATCAATGTTTAAAAATGATTGCAACATCATTAATTAGTAGATGGCTCCCACAATCGCCGTAAGACGGAAGAATTTGGATGGTTTCAGACAAAGTTTCAGTGGCTTAGTGGTCTGAGCGTTCCCCCTGTAAGGGAAAGGTCGCGAGTTCGAATCCCACCTGGACCGTTTCAATCTTAATCGATGTTGTATTTCATATTTATTGAAGGTTCACTTGATATTTATCTTTTAGATGTAATTAATGAATGTTATATTTTAATTTTGATAGAATCCCATGAAATATGGTTCCTTGTTAACAACGTCACCACGGCGTTGGTTTCGGTTGCATCTAAATTTAGCTCTATGCAGCCCGGGAAGTCCTCACTCTGTCTCTTGATTAACTTTTACGACTTCAGTCTTAGACTGACAGACTTCAGCCAGAAAGACAAGCCAGCAAGCCAATGCCAGAGCCTCGTTCGCCAATCAGCAGGCGCACAGGATTTTTTTGTGAAATACAAATGAAAAGCATATGTTGAGGCCGTCAAGATGAGTGTTACCATTGCAACATAGTATATATATGTTATAGTAACCCTATTTCCTGAGACTTTGGCTTCAGCAGCCAGAGTAAGACTAATTCACTTGTCCTATATAAAAAAAAACTTCAGTTGGTCAGACAGAAGCGTCAATGGACAGGGATTTTATGTACACGATTTCTAATAATAACATCATTATAGAAAAGGAATCATCTGAAAACAATCTTTATAATAACTTTTCACAGCTGTATGAAAGAAATATAATCAACGAGAGAGGCACGGGGTTATCTAATTTCGTAGGTGTCGTACGCCGGGACATATTAACACAATTATGTGTTAAAAGCCTTGTCTACCCGAGGCGTCACTCTCAAAGCAAGGATACATCTATTGAACACGCCGCAACGTTCTACATACTGTGGGCTGAATACAGCACGTTTGCATATTGTGGTGTTTCGGTATCGCCTACAACCTTTGTCACAGTCTTTTGTACTCATCAAATTAAGAGATGCTTGATTTATAGCTAGAAAGGTATGGATGTGAAGAATATTTATTAGCAATAAAATATTTATCTAATTTTCACAGTAGAATACATAATGTTAAAAGGTGAGTATTTGATACCAATGTAGGAAAAAATCTGATAATAATTTAGAATTTGCTATGAAGTGCTAAAGACAGCAGTCTTTTTCAAGGCTCCATTATTGACAGACAAATTGGAAATTCTTATGTACATTAATTTGAAATTAAACCGATTATTTTACTCGTCAATCAAGGTACCTTTTGTAGGAGGTAGGAGACGACGGCATTCCCGTCGGAATTGAGCAGTCCGACTGGGGAAATACCTCCACCTTACAGAATACCACGGCTATAATAACCTCGTGTTGTGTTCCCGGCGGTGAGTGGGGTAGCCAGAGCTCACTGGAGAGTTTTTATGCTATCAGGGGGAAGACCAAAGGCTTGTCCTGATTTTGTGTTCTGCACTGAACGCACTTAAAATCTCTGTTCTTACAAGGTCGGCAGCACGGATGTGACTCCACTGGTGTTACACATGTTCATAGGCCACGGTAACCACTTTCCATTAGGTGAGCCGTGTGCTTGTCTGCCATCTAAGTTGTATAAAAGAAAAAAAGAATTAAGACACAACTCACATCCGAAATACGCTAAATCTTACTTACCTAGTTACTTTATGGTCCCTTTCTGCTAAGTCCATAACATATCGCGCAGAGTAGTTTTCTCCTTCTACACTTTATACACGTATAACCATTTTACTATGAAACTCTAAATCAGACCTTTATCTATATTACAATTACGAGCATTACTCTCAATCTAATATATTAAGATTCCACTTTACGTTTTCCGCTTCCGACAGAGATGGGAGTTACTTAAAGATTCATCCAAAAATTAAACGAAATGTATTCGCTTTCAGTCGTCTCCCAGATTAAACCTTCTAATAAGGTTCCCGCCTTCATACCAAATTGTTTTAGTGTGTTTAACGGCCAATTTCAGCAAGTTCGAGCTCATTTTGTATACATAAAGAGAAATTAGGTAATTTGTTTCTTCTCCCTTTTTATGAGAGTCTTTGTTCGAACATATTTACTGAACATTTGTAGCTCGATTTACTATGTGAATCTCGTATAGATAGAGACTATTTTTCTTATTCTTTATGTTTGGTTTGGTTGTTTTTGTTATTGAAACTATTCATGTTACTTATACTTTATTCAATGTACTACATTGACTCTTTTCACGTAATCAATCCATATAATGAAGATTTTCCCATAATAACAAAACAATATCTAGGCAAAAAAATTTCCTTGCATAGAGGTTTATAGTCGAACTATGTTGTGCCTTGATAGAGAAGCGGGGAGAGAATTATGTGTGAAGGCCTTTAATATCAAACTGGAAATTCTCGGAAACATCTCATAGTACGACAATGGGGCATGTTAGGTAACAATAGCCTCACTTCATTGTACGTGGACATAATATCGGCTGGGATCCAGCTGGGAGATTTTGAAGCTATATCATTTCAAAATCTTACTTTAGATATAAATAATAGAATTACATTTAAATTTTCTAACATTAAACGTATTTTCCAGTAAATCGCAATGAACATTATAAACACGGTTCGTTATAAAATAAATAATAAATTAATATCTATCTAGACGCAAGATTAGAACTAGCTTTTTTGGATTCTAAAATGCTAATAAAAACGGTTATTTTTTTTTAGTAAATTATACGTAGAAATTTAAAATTACAAGCAATTTATTACAGTGAAACAGTGTTCCTAGATTATTCCTACTTGATTGCCTTTTTTCGTTCTTCAACGCGGATAGTCGCGAGAGACGGACGATTTGAGTTAATTAATCTCTGCTTAGTGAGAAATTATTACTTTAGCATCAGATTAAACTATTTCCTAAACGTCTGTAGTATTCGTGTCTAAATTATTTTTGCGATATTGCATAAGAATTACTCTAGATTTCATAATACAAGCTTGTTAAGCTATGACTATAATGGGTCTAGATAACGTTGTGTAAAATTTCATAGAACATTTACTATTATTATTTACTTAAACGTAAATGAATGGTGGAAAGGGAAACGACTGCCGAATATTAACCACTTAAACGTAATCATGAATTATCACCTATAGAATAAAAAAATATTATTTACATATGTGTCTTTGAACTTCGATCATTTCATATTAATTTTGTGTTATAATGGCTATATACTAAACTGTCCGACTAGAACTAGCTAGAAAATTTAAAAAGAAAGAAAACAGTATTTTTAATTTAGATTGTGAACAAAATCCCTACGGATACCACCACCGGAGCAAGGGGGGAAGGTTATATCGAACTTGATCCAGCTTTAACTAACGCCGACTATGTGGGCCGCAGGTTGCCGGAGGTGAGATTATCACCGGCCCAGAACCGTCTCTGATGAGACGGCCCTCTTCGGGTGTGGAGACCACAGAGTCGCCATCTCGTCCCCGGGCATTTATCGCGTACCGTCGCTGCGGCCTACTTCTTCTAGGGTGACAGACGGCTCCACCCGTCACGTACGGTACGGAGGTCTTTTTGCGACCACTGACGTCCAATTCTCGCACTCGGACGTTGGCTCTTTCCCGATCCGATGCAGATACCGCCCAAAGCACGCATTCCCGGAAATAATCCGCGTCATCCGGTACGAGAGGCTGCCGTGTGACCTCTCTAGCCTCTCCCACATGATGGGTCTTACCGCCGCTAGATGGTTGTTCATACTAATGTTCATTTTTGTTGCTAGTGAACACAAATTCAGTTCAGTCATTCACATAACCAATATATTCCGTAAAAAATTTCAACATTGTGATTCGAAATTTCAATCTAGCGATGATTTATACGAAACATACACCCGTCACATATATAACTTCAGCTAGAACAACTAGAGTGCACAATATGGCTTTAACGAAATTCTACTGTAGCAAGTGCGCCAATTCATCGAGATTGAACTAATGTGAGAAACACTGTATCGTCTACGTTCGAACTGAGCACGATTGTTTTGCCTAATTCTGACAGCTGTACCTAATACGTTGTGCCAAGTAGGTTGCTTTTGCTTACAGCTGAAGGCATTGATATAATATTCAGGATATGAATATATGGTGGTAATCCGTGTGGTGACGGAGAAAGAATTCAAGTAAGACCAACGGAAATATACGCAGACGATATCACTGCAAGAAAAAGAAAACTTGAAATAAAACCCTGTACCAACCCGTCTGTCCAGGGTGGTAACAGTAGGCCAATGCCTCCCAATATTGGGAGAGGCCTAGTCCAGCAGTGGACTGCGATGGGCTAGTTGTTGTTGTTGTATATGAATATTTACACTAATTTCTTCTCATGCAAACGGTAATTCTCTTTCACAGAATAAAGGGCATTATCGCGAGACAAACGAAGTCCTGGCAGGCGCGAATTGTTTTGTCAATGTATGTTTGCTAAGTTTGAGCTCCTCTACCACCATAGCACCTGATCCTATCCTCAAAAACGCTGAAGTAACGTATAGTGCACGTACATTATGAACACACAGGTCCAAGATATATGTCTTGAGCAATAATATTAGTCTCATCACATATCATAACAGTGATCTGATTGGTTATAACATTCAAATAACGATAAATCTAATCGCGTGTCAGCAAGTTGGACATTTGTTTGGTTTCACAAGTGACAGTTTTCATTTGTTTTTATGTATCTTGTTATAAGTGTGGCCTGCCTAACCTGCATATTGATGTAATAATAAAACCTTTGTGGCTTGGCAATAGTGCAAGCAGCCGCTACGTAGAAGGTGCGGGTTCGATCCCCCACTCAGTGCAAATATTTGTATGCATGATGCACGTTAAGCCGTCGGTTGCCGTACAAACATCTAAGGCAATCGGAGTCCTAAAAAGTCCAACAACTAGACTAGCTGCAATGCGGCTGGTAAAAGTATGCCCCAACTTCCAGGTGAAAGCTCAGATGCTACTGGGGTTAAGGCTAGGATGCACAAGATTGATGTAATTTATGTAACAGTTACAGTTGTTAAATGAAATAAATGAATATATTTTTTTATGTCGATGTCGATAAATAAATAAATTGATTAATCAGATAGGAATAGCCTAAAGTAAAAAATACTCAATATAAATAAAATTTAATGAATCCATGTTATCGGTGTAAATTGAATCGCGTGTTTATTCACGATTTAAGGTTTTCATGCTACACACGGGGATGTGTAAACCATGAACAATTATTTCATAATCTAGACTGATGTTATTCGCTAGTAAAAAATAAACAGTCGTGTCAGAAACTCAGTATAAGTGCGGTTGTGTCATATCGAAAGCAATATCTATGAACAGTGGTGCTAGGTGATCGGTAGCGGAACGTGCCAAAAAGCCAAAGCGAACGTATCCATCGTTTCGCACCCACGTCTGCTATCGCGCCTGACAATATTTTATACAGCTGCGAAAATTGCAACCGAGCTCCAACTTTAACAATTTACACGCTCCTGCAGTCGTCGCTTGCATATGGCTCTGGGATAAGCTGGTGGCATACTGTGTGTTTTATTTTAATCAAATTGTTGCAATTTTTCATTTATTTTATTATTTGTACTATGAATACAAGTAATAGTCAATTGAAAGACGGAGATAAAGTATCAAATGTGTTCTCTAATCGCTCAATCTATATTATTTAACATCATTTATACATGTATATTATTATTTATACCTGGCAAAATAAGAACACAGAAAAATATATTAAAATAGCACACCTGTACTAATTGTTTTCAGTGTATTGAAATAAAAGTAAAACAAAGTAAATAAAAGAGAATATATAAAAAGAAAAATAATATAAATGAAAATAAATAAACAAGAAAATAATTAAACCCTCAATCCCATATTATGAAAATAGTAGAATGAAAGTGTGAAAGAATAAAAGAGAGGAACAGAATAAAGAGAACAGGAATGAAACGTAAAGGCAACAAAATACATCTTATCTAAATACCAAACAATATAAAAAGAGGTAGGACACGGCGGTATTTCCGCCCAATTGAGCAGTCCGACTGGGGAAGTACCTCCGCCCTACAGAATACCGCGGTTATAATAACTTCGTGTTGTGTTCCCAGCGGTGAGTAGGGTAGCCAGAGCTCACTGGCGAATTTGTGCTGTCAGTGGGATGACTAAAGGCTTGTCCTGCTTTGTCCTCTACACCTACGCCACAGAGACTCTGTGCTTACAGGGTCGGCAGCGCGAGTGTGGCTTCTCTGGTGGTACACACGCCCATAGGCCACGGTAACCACTTTCCATCATATGGGCCGTGTGCTTGTCTGCCACCTAAGTGGTATAAAAAAAAAAATAAGTGACACCAAAACAAAGTGGTGAAAGGACTTCATGCAAAGGATTTTCTTTTACTACCACCCGAGTGGTGGTAGTAAAAATAAAATCCTTTGCATGGATTTGAGAACTCTTCCTACACCACAGGTTAGACTTTCATCTTCCACGCATCCATTTATTTACGCCCTTCTTCAGGTAGTCAGATCTCAACTCGTATAAAAGAATTGCTTTTCAGACTAGGTATAATGACCCGCTGTTAACATACAAGCTGTGCATGTATCATCACAAAATCAATGAAGTAGATACAGTGAAAAATAGACTATTCAATAACGTATTCTTACTCTTGTAACTAATTTAGGTATAACATATACATTTATTGGAACTGTAAACATCCCCTTTAGAATCAGTGATAGTACTGCGGTTTTCGCTTAAGTGGAATTCTCATGTTACAACTCGGGAATTACACATTATATAATTTTGCTATGTGGTGTCGATTGTTAAGTAATATTAAAATTAGGTTTCAACAAGCGGTCGACTACGGCTGTGTAATACGAATACGAAGCAAATATAATAATATCAGTATTTTATTACTCGCATATGGTTACAATAAATATGAATGTAAAAAAAACAGTGAATTGAAATAAAATTATTTGAAACCAGTGAGAATTTATTTTAATACACAATAGGTTAGGGTTATCTAACTTATCACAGCACATTTATTTAAATATCAGTTGTGTACACATACTCGTAAAACATGGCGAGACGAGACAATCGCTCTGACCTGCCACCCTCACAAACAAACGTAATAGTATTTATGTTCCTCAAATATACAAACGAGGGGACATTTTTTGTCTGCTGCTAATCCGGGTAGAGAACTCACGTATCTACGTTATTAGCATGCGGAGAAACAAATCCAATCTGCCAAACGCGTGGTGGTAACAAGACGCGGGAACTTTGCGGAACTCGGCACGTATATTCGAAACAGGAGCATGTATGAGATACGTGCAAACCTTTTTCGTGCAGTTTTATTGAACCTTACTGCTATATAATAAAGTTGATTATTTTATAACTAACTCGCAAAATAAATATAGTGCAAATAGATATTTCAGTTCTGCTAGGAGTATTTCTATTCACTACAGACATGAATCACTTGAGCAAAATAATGCAGGGTTCATGTTATTGTCGTTTATTTAATATAGGTAGTATTTTTGATAGGCAAGTAATTTTGAAACAAAATTGAGACTAACTGATACAAATGTCAAATATTTTTCTTAGCAGTATGGTAAATACTAAATACTTTCTACAAAATCAATGTGTGTTAAAATAGACCGTTGTTCATTAGTATGAGTGCTTACTTTGCCACTACTGAGCGCAGATTGAAATGGATTTGATCCCCAAAAGCAACTATAACTCTCATATTTATAAATTAAGAGAGTTGCAATTACATACATCTCATTGTCCTCTTCTCCCCATTATCATATAATTGGCTATTCGATTAAAATAATTCAGTATTATTTTCATGTGAAAAGCGACATCTAGCAGGAAACTCACAGTACTAAAATAGCAAAAGGGGACCTTTTTGCTGTCTTGGCCATCGTAGCCTGAACTCGTAGCCGAGCTACGTAAGCGTAGCGCCATCTACGTTTGAATACGAAAGTACTGAGTGCCGATGCTGAACAGTATGAGAAAAGTTCCAAGCTACTACGAACAACTGTCTTGTTGAGTAAGGGCCTCTGTAAATGTAGTAACCTCTACTAGATGTCGGGTTTCGGTAATTGTGAATTTATATCGCTGATTTGATATTTCTTTTAATATCAATCACATAATAACAACATAATTATGTATCATAATAAGCATGTGTGCATTAATATTGTATATATATTCCTGTGAATAATTATGTAATGTAAGTATTTACAATTCAAAGTATCTAAGTATGTCTATCCGCGTTCTAGATCCCATAACACAAGCTAGTTATGCTAAATTTACTTTGGGTTCAGATACCCCTGTATAAAAATCATTATCATTATAGAACATATTTCATTATGACCATTATGATTATCAAATCAAATTTAAAAGCATGAAGATCATGGTTATAAAATAATTCTTGTATTATTCTGCGAAAGGCCAAGAAATGAGATGGTAATAAAATAAATAAACTCACCGGATCAGTAAAGTCCTAACAAGTAGAGTTCAAGATAAAAGAAGGTATTAAAATTCTCAATGCATTCGACCAAATGAACCAAGTTTTTACAGATGGTTGATTAAGAAATCTATAGAGTGGTCTGTATATTTACTACTAAAAAATCTTGGTATTAGTTTTCTTACCAAATATGTTAGGTATTATTGACGTGCAGTAATAAATTCCAATAAATATTACGTCTATGTTTCTCCATGTGTGAACTACGTATGATATACTAAATATATACTTTAAATACTTAGTTTATTTATTTAAATTGGAAATACTATTCTAAATTTTAAATATTATTGATTGAACCAGCAGTATTTCCTTTACAGAGGTAAGATTGTCAACTAAGCTAGGACCTGTCCTGAATATTAAAATTTTCCTCCACCTAGGCTTGAGGTGATATAATACCATCTACCGTAGTTCTTACAAACTATGGAAACAATTAGTGATGTAAATGTTTTCTTAGATAGTACTGAGTTAAAATCTTCATGTAATTTTCAAATCTTATCCTATTGTTACGACAGCCGTCGATATCTCGAAAACTAATAATCGAATCTTCAAGAAATAAAAACGCATTGTTAGTGACGAGGTACTCTACCGAATGGCATAGAAAAATCTGGAATCGTCAACAAAAAGTCACTACCTACCTACGAGTACCTACACACTTTTTTTGAATAAAAACAAACAAAAGGTAAATATCGAGAATGTACTCGAAGGTCGGCGAGGCGGCGGCAAGATCAAAAGAATAGGTATTTATCGCTCGCGAACTTTCTAGATAATTCGATCCTCCTAATTGAGAGGTATAAAAACATGCTCGCATAGCGACACGATTCATTCAGTCTTTGAGATCGATAACGAACACAGCGAACTTAAGCGACCGAAGAAGATTCTACCTGCGACCTGAGCAACGACTGTGGACCACTGTGAACTACTGAGCGATTGGAACTGTTGAAGAGTACTGTGTGTACTAATGATTAAATTGTCTAGTTTGTGGTGAGCTAATAAATCTCTTCGTTGAGTAAACGGCATTTAATTGTACCCCGTGCATGTAACAATTGGTGTCAGAAGCGGAATGCCGTTATTACCACGTGAAGACGAAGGGCGTACTCCACGGACCAGACGTGAAGTGGAAATGGATGCCGCACGTCAACGGAGCCTCCAAGAAGAAGGGCGTCAGGCCGATGCTGCTGTCTCAGCGGGAACTACGGCAGCACCAGAGGGAACCTCGTCAGATACCAACATGATGACGCTGCTGGCTTCTATGCAGCAGATGATGCAGGCCTCCAGGCAAGAGATGCAGGCCTCCAGGCAAGAAATGCAGGCTTCTATGCAGCAGATGATGCAGGCCTCCAGGCAAGAGATGCAGGCCTCCAGGCAAGAGATCCAGGCCTCCAGGCAAGAGATGCAGGCCTCCAAGGAAGAAATGCAGGCTACTATGCAACAGATAATGCAGGCCTCCAAGGAAGAGACGCAGGCTTCTATGCAACAGATGCTGCAGGCCAACCAGGAAGCCGTCATGGGTAAAATCGATGCAGGCATCCATGCACTGGGAGATAAAGTGAGGAACCTCGAAGATGGCTTGCAAATGCTGAGTAATGAAGTGGCTTTGAAGTCTGGGACCGTGGACGACCGCTTGCAAGCTCTCGAAAAGAAGATCGTCAGGCTGGAAACCTGCGGACCTGTTACCGTGACCTCACCATCAACAGCAAAGTTCGACCTACCACACTTTGATGGAACTTCCTCGTGGACAGCCTTCAAGTACCAATTCGAGATATTGGCAAAAACTAAAGCCTGGAGCAACGAGGAGTCATTTATGGCCTTGACACTTGCATTACGAGGAGATGCTTTAATAATACTGGAAAACCTGCCGCCTGAAGGAAGGACTCAGGGGTCTTTGATGGAAGCTTTAGACACACGTTACGGTGATAAGCACCTGGAGAATGCCTACCGAGCGCAGCTTCGGTAAAAGAAACAAAAATCTAGTCAAAGCCTCCAGGAATGGGCTGTGGAGGTTGAAAGACTCGTTCGTCGGGCCTACTCGTCGACTCCCACGATGATAGAGACCATTTTGCTAGAGGCCTTCCTAAACGGTATACGAGACGCAGAAGTGAAAGCTAGTGTACAGTTGCGTCACCATCAGATCTTGAAAGAAGCACTGGCTTATGCTCTCGAGGTGGAAACTGTGCGGCAGAATGCCGGAATAAGTAAGATTAGGGAGGTCAAAGAGGTGCTTGCAGAAGAGAGGAAGCCACGCTATAGCCCAACGTGTTATTCCTGTAGAGGAAGGGGCCATATTCAATCAGAGTGTCCTTCGAGAAAACGGAGGAGGGTCACGGACTCCGGGACCCAAGTGGATCAAGAAGGTTCCGTTAAACTAAAAGCCGCCAGGGCCGCGGGGCGGGCGCTGGCTGGTCGACATGAAGCCCCAACCATCACTATAACTCAAGTTTGCAATGGAAATAGTTTAATCATCGAGGCCACCTTAAACAATCGACCTTGCAGTTTAACAGTGGATACTGGAGCTTCACGTACAGTTGTTAGACCAGAATTACTGAAACGCACCATAAGGTGGGAAAAACGATTTCCAAGGTGCCAACTTCAGACAGCTACTGGCCAGCCAGTGACCGTTCTCGGTGAAACAGAAATGGAGGTAAGAATTGGCGACCAAATATACCAGCAGTCAGTGCTCATTGCTAATATTACTGATGACTGCATTTTGGGACTGGATTTCTTGAGGAACCACAGATGTGTCTTGGATATACCTAGAGGAGCGCTGAGATTCCCTGATCAGGAAGTTTGTTTACAAGGATCGCACCCGTGCTCTCTTTACTGTTTAACGGATACGACGTTAGCTCCTAAATCGGAAACATTGGTCAAAGTGAAGTTTCCCGCGAAGACTGAACAAAGAAGATGTCTTATTGTGGAAGATGCCGGCAGTCATCAAAATTTAATAACAGCAAGAACCTTACTGATACTGAACGGAATCGCTAGAGTGAGAATTCTTAACCTCAGTGATGAAATAGTTCTCCTGAAGAAGAATAGTGTGGTCGGAAGATGTGAGGAAGTAAAGTGCCTGAGGCGGTTGAACAACACTTCGCCTAAACAAGACGGTACACAAATCTCCGAAGATCACATCGAACAACTCCTTGAGAATTCGAAGGAAAACTTAACAACATCAGAATTGCACCAAGCCAGAGACCTGTTGCTACATTTCAGAGACATCTTTGCAACCGGGAATGACTGTGGAAGGACTAGGCTCGTGAAACACCGGATTGACACAGGTGACTCCAGGCCCATAAAACAGAGACCTCGACGTTTACCATGGGCAAGAGAAGGGGTGGTAGCAGATATGATTAAAGACATGGCTGAGAGCAAAGTGATCGAACCTTCTACGAGTCCATGGTCATCACCTGTGGTACTAGTGAAAAAGAAGGATGGTAGCACAAGGTTTTGTGTGGATTACCGAATGTTGAATAATGTCACTAAGAAAGACAGTTATCCTTTGCCTAGAATTGACGATACCCTGGACATGCTTAGTGGTATGAAATGGTTTTCAACCATTGATTTAAAAAGTGGCTACTGGCAGGTGGAGATCAGTCCTGAAGATAAAGAAAAGACAGCCTTTAGTACAGGAGTTGGAAACAGATTATGGCATTTTAATGTTATGCCATTTGGGTTATGTAATGCCCCGGCCACGTTTGAAGATAAACGAGACTTCGTTTGGGACTTAGATTGCGAGCAAGCTTTTAGTACACTTAAACAACGGCTGTGCGAAGCTCCTATATTGGGTTATCCTACCAGGGAATGAAGATTCATTGTGGATACGGATGCTAGCAACACCGGCATAGGTGGAGTGTTGTCACAAGTGCAAGGAGATCGCCATGTTGTAATAGCATACTTCAGCAAATCGCTATCCAAGCCGGAAAGAAATTATTGTGTCACTCGTCGTGAACTTCTCGCTGTGGTGAAGTCCTTACAGCATTTTAATAAGTATCTTATAGGACGAGAGTTTACACTAAGGACAGATCATGCTGCACTACAATGGTTGCTGCAATTCAAGAATCCGGAAGGTCAAGTAGCAAGATGGATCGAGCAACTACAGGAATTTCCCTTTGTGATAGAACACCGAAGCGGAAAAGGGCACGGCAATGCTGATGCTTTGTCTCGTAGGCCGTGTGCCGAAGATTGCAAGCATTGTCAGAAGAACGAAGCCCATGAAGATATTAAAGTCATAAAGGTGAATGGACTTGACGACGAATGGACCGGAAGCAGTATGAAGCAGGCGCAAGAGGATGATGATGATCTACAGCCTATACTGCACTGGAAGCAGCTTGGAAGCAAACCTCAATGGAGTGATATATCTGCTTACAGTTCCACTACCAAAAGTTATTGGGCCCAGTGGGACAGCTTAACACTGATAGACGACGAGCTGTATAGGAAATGGGAATCCAACGACGGCAAAGAGGTGACCCTACAAGTAGTGGTACCACGATGCAGGGTGGCTACACTCTTACGGCATAGCCACGATGGTGTCTCTGGCGGGCATCTCGGAGTCAAGAAAACCCTAGTTAAAGTACGACAGCGGTTTTACTGGCTTCATTGTCGGGAAGATGTCGAGGATTGGTGCCGTAAATGCACTGCATGTGCTTCAGTTAAAGGACCGCCGACAAGAAGCAAAGGAAAATTGAAACTGTATAACGTCGGAGCACCATGGGAACGTATCGCCATTGATGTTGCTGGACCTTTTCCAACGACTGAAGAAGGTAACAAATACATCATAGTAGTGCAAGATTACTTCACTAAGTGGCCGGAAGTATTTGCGACACCCAACCAGGAAGCAGTCACTGTGGCAAGGAAACTGGTTCAGGAAGTGGTCTGCCGGTACGGCGCACCTATGGAGATCCACTCTGACCAAGGACGGAACTTCAAGTCTGCTCTATTTCAAGAAATGTGTAAACTCCTTGGAATGAACAAGACCCGTACGACTCCAGCGCATCCGCAGTCAGACGGAATGGTCGAGAGGTTTAACCAGACATTGGAAAATCACTTGGCTAAAGTTGTCGATGAACACCAAAGAGATTGGGACCAGTACATCCCACTATTCCTGATGTCCTATCGATCTGCGTTACATGACAGTATGGGACACACCCCAGCGAAAGTGAACTTTGATCGAGAGATTAGGCTACCAGTGGATGCAATTACCGGTACGCTACCTGATAGTCCGAAGCCCGTGACGGATTACGTGAGTGAACTTCGAACCCGACTGGACGAGGTGCACCGAAAAGTACGGGAAAACAATTTGAAGACAGGTGAAAGGATGAAAACCCGGTACGATAGAAATGCAAACACCAACGGTTTCGAAGAAGGAACACTGGTTTGGTTTCATAATCCGCTACGCAAGAAGGGGAAATCTCCAAAACTCCAAGCTCGCTGGGAAGGGCCCTATACGGTTATTACGAGAATCAATGACATTACCTACCGCATTAGAAAAGGGGTTAGGGAAAAACCAAAGGTAGTCCGTGTGGATAGGTTGACGCGTCATCATGGAACAAATGATGCTCGGGATGAGCATGACTAAAAGGGGGGTAATGTTACGACAGCCGTCGATATCTCGAAAACTAATAATCGAATCTTCAAGAAATAAAAACGCATTGTTAGTGACGAGGTACTCTACCGAATGGCATAGAAAAATCTGGAATCGTCAACAAAAAGTCACTACCTACCTACGAGTACCTACACACTTTTTTTGAATAAAAACAAACAATAGGTAAATATCGAGAATGTACTCGAAGGTCGGCGGGGCGGCGGCAAGATCAAAAGAATAGGTATTTATCGCTCGCGAACTTTCTAGATAATTCGATCCTCCTAATTGAGAGGTATAAAAACATGCTCGCATAGCGACACGATTCATTCAGTCTTTGAGATCGATAACGAACACAGCGAACTTAAGCGACCGAAGAAGATTCTACCTGCGACCTGAGCAACGACTGTGGACCACTGTGAACTACTGAGCGATTGGAACTGTTGAAGAGTACTGTGTGTACTAGTGATTAAATTGTCTAGTTTGTGGTGAGCTAATAAATCTCTTCGTTGAGTAAACGGCATTTAATTGTACCCCGTGCACGTAACACTATACATTCTAAGTATTGAAAATTTTAATACTTTATGAACGTTTGCTACTCCATGCAATTACTGTTGCAGCTTAGAGATTGACAACAAGAGCACCAAGAGTACCCTGTGATAAGGTTTGTACTTATTTAAAAAGTATTAGTATGGCCTCGATATAAATAATAAATTTAACTTAAAAATTTGTAAGATGATATAAATAGATATAACCATACTTTTTTTCATATTAGTCAACTAACAAACTAACTAACCATTAGTCGTCGCGTACGTCACGAGTATAGATGTTGCAAGTATTGGTAAAATTGGTAAAATATTGGTAATAATACTACTGTTTTTTGGCCTGTTAATTGACAGATGACGCTCTGGTGTAGATTATATTCCTCTCACAGTTGGAAAATCAAACGGCAGTAACTTCTATAAAACCGTATTACGCAAAACTGGGAGGAGGGGAAAGAAGCAAGCGGAGGATGTATAGCAACCGTGAATTAGGCTAAGATTACATATTGGTTGCTTGCTTACTTACCACGATAAGTTTCAACGCGGAAGATTGGTAGCTACCAAACAAATCAAGATCTCATACGATGCTAATACAACAACTATTTATTTTTATCCTTTTTTAACAACGTTTACACAACATTCAGCCTTAAATATAACTACGGTGTTGTATATACACAAAACTAAGATTATTATATAAATTACAATACCAATAAATATTTAAAAAATATGTCAAAGAATAATTCTCATTCCGCAAAATTAATATTTTCTAATTTCGCTTCATGACGTTTTATTATACCGCATGAGGGTAAGCTGCATAGCGGTTGTAATGTTAAACTTAATAACGTGGCATGGTGAAACGTCGCTGCAATTATTGCTATATCCTGAACGTCTTTAGAGTTGTGCCGACTATTCTAAATATCGATTAAGTTTGCATCTTTCTTACTATTTAATACACTGTCCAAACTCGGAATTCAAATCTATTTAGAGAGTGTGGAGAAAGTATAATTTACAGAGTTTATAGTATGTTATTATGTGTTATAATGAGTTAGTTTTCAGTTCATAAGACATTAATTGACCATAAATTCACTTGTGAACATATTTCAGCAAATACACTACTTGCTTTAGGTTATGGAAAAATACTTTTATTTATTTTGAGTTTTATGCCGTTCATTGAAAATGACAAAAATCTAGTGATACACTGGGAGCACCGACAAAAGTGAAAGCTTGGCCAATAGAATGTAAATACTTACATATAGAGGCTTCATATGTGAATTGTTATAATCGGTGAATGTCACAAACTGCCGCAAGAGGTGTCGGTGACGTAGGAAATATGTCCAACGTGGCAAACGTGCAACATTCATTTTAGAACTTATGTACCCCACTGGGAAAAAAACTGTATGTATGTATGTATGTAAAACTAGAGTCTCAGAACCTAGAATTTCCAAATTAGTAAAATATCTATTCTCATAATGAATACGACCGAAACCGAACAACGTTATGTCCAATAACGTGTTCACTCATTATTCACGCTACTAATGCAGTTTATTCGACAAACAGCTACAACAACTCGACTGCAAATCACGAAACTATAGTGCCAAATTCTGCTTGTGTCCCGTATTTCCTATAGCCACGATATCGATAAAACCTCGCGGCTATGTTCCAGCTCTGCCAGTTCCGCCTCTGACTTATGTTCTCTTAGTGTTAATTTCACGACGTCGTCTGACAAATTTGCTAGAGGCGGTATTTGCACTCTCACACCTTTTTAATGGCTCTCAAGCTCACCCTCGTATCCACCAAAGGTTTTCTTTTAGCAGAATTTCTTCGTAATAGCTGCAGCTGGTGGTTGAATTTACTACGCAGTTGTTAAGGCATCTTATTATCTCGTTATTGTAATCTGTTTATTTCTTTTTCTAGTTTCATTTTCAATTGTGTAGTGAAACGAAGTGGAATAGTAATGAATAGATAAATGACAATACATTTAATTTGTTTAATAGTAAAAGAAATGTCTCATATACACTTCACTCCAATCATACACACAATGTTATGGTGCTGTGAAGTATACCAGTAGTGACAAATAAATAAAAAAGTAAATAATAACTGAACTATTGATTTAGTTAAGACACAAAATAAATGTGTTTTCTATTTAAAGCCGGTGAGTCACGACAATCAGGTATACTTTGCTTAAAATATAAGGTAGTAAACATAAACTCACGTCTATATCCCCGAAGGGGTAGGCAGAGGTGCTAGCACCCACATTTCGCCAGTTTATGTTTAGGTCCCAATGTAATAGGTGGCGATCCAATTGCCATTAACCGGGCACTTATAAACCTGCGATAAATACACATATAACTTCGAAAAGCATCGAAACGTCATTGGTGTGTGCCATGGTAAAACCTGGGGTCGAACCCGATACCTAGTCTCAGCAGTCCATTACCCATACCACTAGGGGTAAAAATGAAAAATTAAACTAATTCTAATAAGGTAGTAAAAATGAAAATTAAACTAATTCTGATATAGTAAAACGGGTGGTTTTGCTAATCACAATAAATGTACTTTCCTTTTATATTTATTTTCTCAGAAATTATAGTCTTGTGTGACTGTAAATAATCGTATGACTCAATAAATGAATACTTTAGTATTGAAGTTATCAAGATATAAACAATTTTGTATTGTTCTGAGATGCCGATATTTCGGCGCTCTTGCAAGCAATATGATCACGGATGATCACAATACAACATGGTAAATATCCCGATAACTTTAATACTAATGTGAGTGACCATGATAGTTTAAATAAATTAATACTTGTTAGGTTTTACAAGATGTTCTAGTATAGGTTTTAAAATAATACTTTTTCTCTTCTTTGTATTTTGTTTTATTATTATTGTCATTTGATGTGATGTTTAATTATGCGCGTTGTGATTAACAAAAAACAAGTTTTCTTTCTTCTTTTGTTCTTTCTTTTTTTTCAAACGATAGAGTTTTTCGCATTTGAATGAAAAAATTGAAAGTAACAACTATTACTTTCTAATACTGTGTTTTCAATTGGTATAAACATTTTTCATTTTATGCCTGCACCGATGTTTTTGTATGTATCGCTAAATACAAACAGCGCATATCCCCTTTTGCAAACACCAGAACATAGCAATCACATACGCTCCCGCTGGACCATCTTAGGTAGTATTGCTTAAGAAATAAAAATTTATAATAAATCTAATCTACTGATGAAAATTCCAATAACATTTATCATCCAGTCAAGACACAGTAATAGCTCAATCTAGGCCTAAAAGCTAAAAACACTACTATTATTATAAAGACCTACAAATTTAACTCAACTTACGAAGTCAAAATCGGGGGCTTTATTCTTAAAATATTTACTGTAAGACCGTCGCATGTTTAAAGATGTTCTGTTGTCCGAGACAGTTAGCCTGAAACTTAAAGTCTTAAACTGTTGTGCACTGGATTATATTGATTGCTTTAAGCTACTAAGAATAAGGTTGATTTTTCTATAACTGCATCGTTAAAATTAGAACAAACATTTTTGAAGTGAAGTTGCGTGTTCTCTGGGCGTAGTAAACGTAGCACTGAATAAGTAAACGCCCGGAATAAATCAAGTTAATTGCACTGGTGCACCTCCTCGTATGAGCCACTAGCCCTCAAGTGCAGTTTTCGATAGATAGGTATATTGCCCGCATCCGGTACCTCATTATTTTAGTAAGCTCACAATTTTGTTGGCAGAAAGAAAGTTAACTTCTTATAAAGGAATGATTGTTTCAATTTCAATTTCTACATTTAGAAAGATCTTTTCAAACATTGCATCCCTTGTGAAATACTGGTAACTAATACTTACTTTTAAATATATGTACTGGCGGTCATATTTTTTAAATCACTCAAACCTTTAGAACCAAAAATAAAAATTGTAAATGACGATATTTTTTTTCAAAATTGAAAATAATGTTATTATAAATTAATTTATAAACACAATAAAAATTCCAACTCCCATGAGTTGTTTTTTGAAGTGAAAAAAATACAAAGTATTTAAAATACAACTAGTGGAAATTAATTAAAAACTTTGGGAAGCCATTGAACAAGAAAGGATTGTCTAGTTGAGAACCGTGATTACTCTACCCGAATATCGTATGCTCATAAATAAGTATGCTTAGAATCACCAACGGTAAAACCACGCCTATGACATTATTTTTTGATTTCTTTACATAAAATCAAAATAGTTGGAGGAAAAGGATTTTCAAAAGAGGACAACAATATCG
The DNA here is from genome assembly GCA_963662185.1 of Eilema griseolum. NCBI lineage: Eukaryota > Metazoa > Arthropoda > Insecta > Lepidoptera > Erebidae > Eilema > Eilema griseolum. The sequence continues at coordinate 19,221,901 of OY759230.1, read as the reverse complement.
TGAAACAAACTTAGAAACTTTTAAAGTCACATACTATGTAAGATGCATGCAAAAGTAAATAACATGATGTGTATCCTGCATACTTGCTACTGGAAACTATGTTTATTTCACAAAATATGCATTTTCAGCCTTATTGTGCCATACATTTCATTTGAAGGAGTCAAACTCAGCCGAAAATGTTAAACTTGTGAAGTTGAAAACTAATAATGCAAGTTGCGTAACAACTAAAGAGTAGAAGGAGGTAAGAACAAAAACTAAAGCTTGCTCAAACTACTCAAAGTATGCCAGACATTCTTTTGTGTAAATATTAAATACGTTGCTGAAAGGTTACAGTTATTTGGAGTGTGTAGGAGTACATGAAGTTAATTAAATTGCTATCTATCTATATGTGCAATAAAATAAATGTTTATCCACAGATTAGATCGTGTAGATGTAGATTCATAAGGTCACGGCAAGGTTTATGTGAAAGATTTTGGACAGCCATTTATGAAGAAGTCATTTTTACAGTACTAAATTGGGCCTGGATGTCATTCTAGAAAAGTCTACATTACATAAAAAATCTGCCCATTGCCCATTGCTCTTCGGATGTATGCATATATGTAAACGAATTGTAATATTTAATCCACCCAAAAGTATAGATATGGCATACTATGAAATTCTGACCGCTTAGGTTAGAATGTTAGGATTTTATAGTATGGTACCTATATATTATTTTAAACTTCTCAGTTTTTTCGGCTAGTATGTGTGAAAATATCACGGGCTTAAGCCAAGTGAGTCGGTTCATTTTGAATTGTGGTGGGTGTTTGTGTAGTGGATGTGAGGAATCACCTAACTATCGAACATGACAACGATCTATAACAACTGATCTCTGTAATAAAATATATACTTTTTTATGTAGATCTAATTCTGTGAGTGATGTCTATAATGATTTTGGAATGAGACCTGTGGATGAGAGAATGATAGGTATGATTTTAACTGTGTGTTGATGCCACATTTGCCGTATTTCATCAGCAAATGGTATGTATTTTTTCTTTAAGTTTTCAGAGTTAGGATTTGAAATGACATATATATTAAATATGTGATTCTTTCAGCTTTCAGCGTTAGTGTTATATCTGGTCTATTGTTTGTAATCGTTTTATCTGTTATAATCGCTCGGTCCCAGTAGAGTTATGTGGTTTCATTATTCAAGACATCCTTTGGTTTATATTTGTAATACGGTTCTATTTTATCTACCAAGTTATGTTTTTGAGCTAACAGTAAATGTATTTGTTTGGCTACATTATTATGTCGATCAGTGTACTGTTTATTTGCGAGAAATGGGCAACCTCCTGTAATATGATCTATAGTCTCTTGGTTGGTACTACACAATCTACATCTGTCTGATAATACTGTTGGATTCTTAATTATATATCTCTCGTAATTTTTAGTTTTTATTATTTGATCTTGAATTGCGAACATAATATTTTTATTATTATTGTTTCTCGGTTCCATGACTCTCGGGACTATGGAGTCTCGGGCCTTTGGAAGGCGTAAGTCAGGCCGAAGCCAAGACGTAGAGGCCCTTTTATGAGAATTTAATATGCTAGGAATACACACACACATGGCGGATATCATCCCCGAGCGCACAATATGATACACCGGGAGATGGTCCCCGCCAGGTGCAGAGACTATTTCTGTGCGGTACTGTGGCCGCGATGGAAACTAAATTATGGGCTATGGGATTGAGTATTGGATGGACTGGTGAATGGGCTATGGGGGGAGACTAACGGACGCCTGCCGTGACAATAAGTCTCAAAATTGTAAAAAGGCAGGCGGTGACTTGCCAACTCATTGCATGGACCCCATTAAAATAGCCACATATAGTGCGACCATGGAGCAACATCCGTTGAGCGGCTAAGGTTGTTGAGACGTGAGTCTGCGGGGCGCAAGTTTCCGGTATACCAGTTTGCATCATAACGCCGCGGCGTTATGACATTTCACACTTCCAACCCGGAGCATAGGTTCTGCTCTTGCAACTCCACTCATGGCCGGCCAATAAAGGCAAGCACACAAGGTGAGGGGGAATAAATTCTAATCCTCGGGAGAATCAGGGTACGTGGTGTCGCCACGCACCAACAGCTCGCCACAAGCTGCCCCTGCGGGGTTATTATTATTATTGTTTTTCGGTTCCATGACACTCGGGACTATAGAGTCCCGGACCTTTGGAAGGCGTGTGTCGGGCCGAAGCCAAGGCGTAGAGGCCCTTTTATGAGAATTTAATATGCTAGGAATACACACACACATACACATTATTATTATTATTATTTTAAACTTCTCAGCTTTTTCGGCTGATATGTGTGGGAACCTATCACGGGCTTAAGCCAAGTGAGTTGGTTCATTTTGAATTGTGGTGGGTGTTTGTGTAGTGAATGTGAGGAATCGCCTAACTATGGAACATGTATCTATAACAACTGATCTCTGTAATGAAATATATACTTTTTTATGTAGACCTAATTCTGTGAGTGATGTGTGTAATGATTTTGGAATGAGACCTGTGGATGAGAGAATGATAGCTATGATTTTAACTGTGTGTTGATGCCACATTTACCGTATTTCATCAGCAAGTGGGATGTATTTTTGTAGTATTATTATTATTTGATACACTAGCAGCTCTACGAGCTGATACGTGTATATCACTGCACTTGTGTTCTTAATAATTTAAATGTTTGTCAAGTCTACATAAAAGCAAAACATAGATATGGTATCTATGTTTTGTTTATATACTTATCTATATCCCAATATTAATTTATCACCGTGTAGGCATGGGTAACGACAATAGGGAGTTGCGTGTATCATATTATAAAAATTTCATAAAGTAAAAACTCTAAGAAAATTTTTCATACGCTGTAGGTATTCTGAACTGTCTAAACAAAAGCAAAATATAATGTTTAACAAATAAGAATTCAAACGAAGCGCATTTTTGCTCCCAGAAAATAAAATTATGAGACGAATGAGAGCAAAACGCAAGTTGATTTTAATATATGTACGTATTCGCGGATCGCAATTCTGCCGTTTAAAAATGCTGGCATGCTCCCCCAAGCTTGAAATTACATTCAAAAGGAAGGCAATACATTTTTTATTCTATTAAATGGGTTCTATTTGAACTATGAGAAAGGTACTATTCCCTTATGTTACATTATATCATGTTTTAGAAATAGAACACATCTACTATCTATATGTTATTTTTATGTGAAAAATTTTAAATGGTTTTTAGGCATGTAGGTTTCATCATTCTTGGAAGTCACATATATATACTACATAACATAACCATGTTACGTAGTTTTGATGTTTGTTTTCCAAACAAAATAATAAATCGATACAATAGCTTATTATATTCTTAAAATAGAATAAATTGTAAGGTTGGCGTGAATATTTTAACAAAATATATGAACTTTTGAACTTTCTATTCAGGTAATGTGAATTAATATGCAATATTTATGCCATGCCCATAGACAATCATGCTTAAGAATTTGTTAAGCTACTTTTGTTTTTGACTATATGATTTACATAAATCTATAAAATTAAATTAATAATTAACTCAGATTTATATATTTTACTAAGGCTAGTACTTTACACCCGTATAGCCTTGTTCCCTGTGGTGTAAGCGACAGTACCCCGCTAGCTATTTCTGCCCTTATACATTTCACGAGCTTTCTCTATTGTTATTAATTTCGTGCATGCTATTAGTATACGTGATTATGACACTTCTGTTTCATTAAATTCGCCGCACTATAAGCCTTCCTTGAAGCAGATGAAACCTTTTCCATCAGGTACCAAACAGCTTATGTTATTCATACTTGTAATAAGTAAAATTTGATTATGAGCATATTTCTATTTGGTAATCTGAAACAGTCACCGTTAAAAAACATACTGACTGTTATTAAAAAGGAAACATACCAATAAAAGGAGTGAAACCTGCCAACACAATTAGAATTTATGATAACAATGTGCTGACTAAATGTGATCAATTATAGCAATTCATTTTCAATTCTTGCGATTTTAAAATTTTGTAAGTGCTCAGGATTATGTGAAACAGTTAAAACAAAAATATATTATTATATAGGTAACTAACTGTTGTACGCGACTTCGTGAGCATGGAATTCTAAGCTCAATCCAGCAAACCATAGAAACCTATTTCAGATATTTATAAAGCCTATGTATTAATCTCGAGTAGGATCGTTTAGCCGTTTGAGTGTGACTGAGAACAAACTTCTTCAAATCTTCAAACGTTCATATTATATAATATTAGTTTGTAGTCAGTTTGCCTTTTCTCCAAAAACTTACAGCACGTATACAGTCTTGACACTGTATAATACAGTTCAGTGATCATTGTAAATTACATATCATTAAATTGAGATTTGTAAAACGTGCAACTGATTTAATAATTTATTGCGTGAAAGATAATTAGCTCAAATCAAACACACCAACATCAATTATTGCCAAAATGGCAAACAATCGTTTAATTACCCACTGGCCTGGAAACCGCTAAATTAAGCAACTGCCGAACTCCATATTGTAAATATGTTGCAGACAATAATTAACTTTACATGCACACGCTTGCAAACAAATAATAGTACCTATTGATTGAGTATTGGACATTTTTGAAAGCCCTGTCGTAACCCTTTCAAATTCTTCATTAACGGGTGTCACAAATCACAAAATAATTAGTAGGAATTTCAATTTTTATCCAGGCGTCTCACACAGAAGCCTCACTGTACTTAATGGTTATTTGAATTCAATACTATTTCACTTTAGACTAGTTTAAGGCGATCCTTGGTGTCGATATCTCCAGCGACGTCCAATACCGAAGTCATTTGCAGGACAAAGTTGGCATCAAGAAAACTCGGAGTGCTCAACAGGGCGAAGCAGTACTTCACTGCGGGGCAGCAACTCCTTTATAAAGCACAAGTCCGGCCTCACATGGAGTACTGCTGTCACCTTTTTGCTGGAGCACCTGCATATCAGCTTGACCCCTTCGACTCAGTGCAAAGACGGGCATTGAGACTGATTGACAATCCCATACTCACAGGTAGTGTGGAACCTCTTAGCCTTAGCAGGGATTTTGCCTCACTGTGTGTGTTCTACCGCCTATACAATGGTTTGTGCTCAGATGAATTGTTTGACATGATGCCCGTAGCTACATTCTATCATCGCACCTCTCGCTATAGGCAGGGAATTCATCCTCACACATTGCGACCTGATACGGTGCGCACTGTGCTGTATGAAAGAAACTTCATCCCACTCACACTCAAGCTGTGGAATGACCTCCCTGCTGCGGTTTTCCCAAGCGCCTACAATATGGGGTTCTTCAAGAGGGGCATCAGAAGGTTTCTTCATGGTCGGCAGCGCGAATGTGACACCCCTGGTGTTGCATACGTCCATAGGCCACGGTAACCGCTTTCCATCAGGTGGGCCGTGTGCTTGTCTGCCAACTAAGTGGTATAATAATAAAAAAGAATGCATGTCCAATCGAGATCCACTTAGGCTTACTGGCAGTTATGATCTATACTATCTCCAGTAGCAATAATCCGTGTGGGGCAGAGCAATCTATAATACCGCAAGGTGCCCCTACATCAGACTATTAGGATAGGAACCCACGGAACAAAGAACCAAGTATTCATTCAAGTCACAAAAATAGTGACCTCTTTTTAGGAGAGAGCAAAGGCCTTCTCCCAGGTATACGAGGCATGACTGCACTGTCTACTCCGATACGTAAATAAATAAAATAGGAGTAATCTTATTCAAAATCACACTTAATGATAAGTGTGATTTTGAATAAGATTTTTTCCTCTACTCGCCGCGAAATGTTCGTCATCAGTTAAGGGTAATAAATCTAGTTAAAAGATAAAAAATCTAAGAAGCCTAGTTTTGATCAAATTCACAGGTATTAAGTGTATTGATATACAGAAAAAGTATCCCATTAAATGGTCGTAAAGCATCATGGATTAACCGGATGAAGGAATTTTTTAAACCATAAACAATTCACGCACGCTACGTGTCCTTATGCTATATGGACCACTGATTAATATAAATCGAGCATCTTTTTAAACCGTTAAAAGTACCACACCATTGTTTTTGCCAAATTAAACCGAATTTATTACGATAAACAAAAGTAAGTCTCTGATAACATTCAAAGAGACACATTACTTTGTTTCATACTATTTGTTCCCAACCGTCGCAATGTCGTCATAAGCAAGTAGAGCCTACTGAACCGACAAGATAGAGGAGAAACCGGTGATAACAGGAACATGTAACACGTATTATTATTTTAATTTCTTCCCAAAACGGCAGAGGTCGGACACATAGATAACAACAATACTGAACTGAGACCGCATATTCCTCGAACAATAAGATCCGTAGACGCTAAAGCGACCCTTCTCTCTATTGTTTAAGAAACTCGCTTAAACACGATGGCGCGACAATAGGCGGGACTTTAAAAATTCATACACTTCAATATTAGTTTTTAATAGCATGTGATTTTACTAAAAACGTACTATGCTCAGCCTGCAGGCGACAAGACTACTTCATCTTAAGATAATATGTACAATAATTATTACATAAAAGTTCATCATAGCATCATTTGGTGTTAAATGTATTCAAGGATTTACATTAAACATTCGACATGTTTAATGTAAATCTAACCTCTATTGTCAATCAATGAACCGTCCCATTTTTAACCATACTTTACAGTCTAATTTCAAATTAATGACCAAACTTTAAGTAATTAATTCAAAGGGTAGTAATCTTCTTAAAACCATTTTGTTTATTAATCAATGGACAGACCACAAGGTTAGAGCAAACGAATCATTTTCAGAAAACAGACCATTTCTATGTAGTCGTAGGTTTATATGTGTTCCAACTAAATAGGAAACATGTAAACCACATAACCCTTAACTTAGAAGTCAGTACGGTCGAACTATAGAACCTAAAACTTTCCACTGTGATACGTGTATATGGATGGACAATTAATTAATGCAGGCATCAAAAAAACCTGTAGAAAATACAGCGACATGGAAACCAATTAACGCTCTCCCCTGGGTATTATTGGCTGAACAAAATTATCACCTGTTTAAATTTTACCTCAAATATTGTTTACGTTAATATCATTCGTAAACCAAAGAATTTACTGTCGTACAACAATAGGTGAAGTTTGTTTTCACCTAAGTGTGAATAAAGAAAATTTGCTTAATATAAAACAACTTTCCGTTCAAATGGAAGGCTCCTTCCCCTTTATCGTATTTTCCTGTTCCTTTCAATAATAAAGTTTATTTATGTTCATTTCATTATCTAGATATTCTGTAATAAAATCTTCACTCGTAGCCTATTTACAAAAAATTTAAAGGAAAATTAGCTTCAAAGGTAAAAATACATTGGAAGTTTTATATTATTACGAGTAACTTAAAAAAAATGGAGAGAGTTGAAAGCATTAGCATCTGAAAGTAGCCTTTAATAGTATAAACAAAAGATTAGAACTATATTAGCTAATTGTAATATAATTTACGTATAATCATTCTGAAAAAATGTTTGTATTCTTAGTATTTGGCTAAGGTACACTCGTACTTCAAAGGTGTGAAAAATTACTTTCAAAAATAGTTTTATAGATTCACTTCCGATTTTGATACATATTGAAATGGCCACTAAATTAATTTCTTACTAACGACCATCTTAACCAATATATTATAATAGGCTATTAAAATGGCACTTCAATAACAAGCATTAAAATATACTTAAAAACTTCAATTAAATGTTGACGAATAGTGCATCCCATAGTTGAATTATCGAGACAGTAGTGAGTGTCGATGCCGATCCCCAACAGAGTTGACTTAATCATAAGAACGAGCCGAGAAATCGCTTCGGCTCAAACGAGGCCCAAGGGAAGAGCCGGCTATCGGCCTCCTTTTGCTTCTTTTGCCTCGAGACGATCTAGAAACTTACCAGAATTACATCGGACTTATCCTCTTTTACGGCTGTATGAAAAACTTGAGCTGTTAAAGTGATGTTGCATTTTTCGCCGAGTTTTAAACGTTAGCTTGATTTTAAAACTAGTTCAGTTGGAAAACTTTGCTTTCACGGTGGATTTTATTTTTTTATTATTCATTTTATAAACAGCAAACTATCTTAAGTGGAGAGTTGTTTCAAAAAAATATGCATTCAACTGCACTTGGATAAATATGCATTATTCCAATTATTTACGCACTTACTTCATCAGCTTGTCTTTGTCTTCGCTTCGAAGATTAACAATTAATATTATACCGATATTATGCGATACTACATGTAAGCACATTAAATACACAAGAAATCATAACATTGTTAGCTTTGATTATTACATAAAAAACACAAAAATTGATGAATTAGACACCATTAAAGACCTTGGAGTGCTATTTGACACAAAATTAACATTTACGCCGCATATAGATAATACTGTAAAAAGGGCTTCTAAAATGCTTGGTTTCGTTCTAAGAACATGCAAGAGCTTTCACAAAAATTCGACCAAAATCCTACTATACAACACTCTTATGTAATGTAAGTTCAGTATGTTCAGTTGTTCAGCCAAGGACAAGCGATAAACCTAGCCTTGTGGCTAGTAGCACTTATATTTAAGCTCTCCGATTTGAGCTTCTTAGTTTCCTTAGAAAGTAGAGAAATTATGCTTGATGTTTTCCGTTTTCCACCTGAAGTCTATCGTGGTTGGCGCAGTTATTAAGAATTCTTGTCGTGGTAAATAGAGACGTGTAGGTAATATCCAACTGTCTTGATGTTATTCAATATTCAAATGTGCAAATGCTTAATTAACATTTATTATACCCTGCAAAGAGAATCTTTGTACCAAAAAGTGGATATCTATGCCAACAAAATCATATCAGGATTGTAAAAGAATTTGGGTTCCCAAGAGATGTGTAGAATATTTGTAGTCTGGTGTTAGTAAGAGAAGACCGCAAATGAAAGATGTTAGACTACTGTTATAGATCAGGGATGTTGAATGATATTTAAGGCATGAGCATCTTGAAGAAAACAGAAAACTGAAAAAATAAACAATTTTCTTGCAAACCACGGGTTCACAAGAAAACTAGTTTTTTTTTCATTTTGCTTTACGCAACCTACTCATGGGCATACCTACTCAAAAGAAGACAGTGGATCTCTATTCATTTTCAAGAAGAATCACGTAGAGGATCATTCATGGTTTTCAATACGGTTGGATTTTCGGTGAATTAATATTAGTGAAATTTCGTTCTGACGCCTTCGTAGCTTCGTAGCCTTTGTCTACGAAACATCGTAGTAATAATGATTGTAGGTTTGATAAAAAAATATTTTTATCACGAGAATTTAACAGATTTCTAGAAGGTAAACTAAAAAAAATTAAAATATCAAAGTGTTAATTTTTTCTCCGTGTTAACGTGGTCCATTGTTGTCTATCGTAATACACAGGTGTCACAGCAGAGGGAGAGATTAATCTTATTGTAAGTTACGATACCTTTTGTTTCCCCGGCGCCACGTTTTCAATCTGATTGCAACTTGTATTGTATTATTATCGCGGGTAAGTTCCAGTAAATATTTAATTACAAGTATGTGTGACAATCTCGAAACTTTAATACGACTTTCGTTCGCGTTGAATCCAAAAAGTGTTTATTTGACTTCGTAAATCATAACATGCGCCACGAAGACGATGGTGTAATAAGTAATTAATTATGTACACTATATCTATAATACAGAAGTATGCAAATTTTATCTGTGGTATAGAAAAAGTCAGTCAAGTGCGAGTTGGCCTCGCGCACTGGGTTCCGTACAAACTTGAAATTATTATTTTATGTATTTCGATAAACGTGCGAACAGAATCCGGACGCTCATACGAATGGTGCACGGCTTTATTCATAGTCGGGTCATAAGTTCTGGCAAATTAATATATATTAGGTTTATGGCCAAAACCAAATAATTTTCGAATTTGGAATATTGTGTATACTTGTTGTATATTTATATTTCAACAGGTCAGGAAGGAAGATAATTTCGCGTTTATCATGTTGCATTTTGTTACGAAATCGTCTGTTTGGTTCTTTTGATTGCATTGACGTAGATGTTTAATTTTTTCACAGCTTCAAAGTGTTGCAGACTTAACTATTTGGTACAAACCGATTAAGATAGGAAAAAAATTTAATCAGTTCAGAAGGGATTCGAACCCGCGATCTTTCCCTTAAAGGGGAAATGCTCTGACCACCACCGTACCACACTTGAAATCATCCAAATCTTCCTAAATATGTATATCCGTCACACGGCGACGGCGAGAGCCATCTACTGATACTCGTACGAATTATCGGCACCAATGTATGATATTATGTGAAAGATCACAGGTTCGGGTCCCGTATGAACTGATTCAAATTTTTACCTATCTTAATCAATTTGAATAGTTGGCATACTTAATGTTTAAAAATTTCATTAAATATTTGGTACAAATTTGAACTTGATATCTTCACGCATTTCTGAGAATAAAGCTCTATAGACCGGTGCAGATAAAAAAAAAATAGAGAAATAATAAATCACAGCATGAAAACTGTTGTAAATGAAAGTAAATATGGTCATAAAATAAATTAAATAATAATAATAACTATTAAGTATGGGGATATAATGGGGTGCATTTTAAGGGTGATAAATGGTTTACCCCATTTGCAGTGAATCTAAACCTCCTATTGAAAAAAGTCAAATATAAAAGTTGTAGGTCTACAACTTTTGCATGAACCGTTTTTCACATTACCTGACAGTTTTCGAGCAAAATTGAAAAAAAAAATTTTATGGCTTTTTGATTTTATCTGCTAAAAAAACTTTTTTTTTCCTCAAAATTTTGGGGAAATTTTACTCCTTCATATATTAAACACGATCACATTGCTTTTTAATCAATATATTTATATTTACGTCTTATTTTGATGCTCAAATAAAAATAAACTTTCTATTGTAATTCACATAAATACAAAAAAAATTAATGTATTTAATCATTTTTTTATAGAGACGTCTTTTTTTTCAATAAATAAAAATAGACCATTTGACCACAATAAATACATTATTTTGTTTCAAATGAGGACATTTTTAGACTTGGGCATTTTCATTTGAAACAGGTCTCGTGCTGTTATTAATTATTTTCCATTTTCCTCATTTTTGACGTGTTCTGCACCAGTCTACTTATAAAATTTCAAGTTACAGTAATGTACCAAACAGATCAACTACGCTGCGGTGGATATACTATCATACGTAAAGATCGCGTGAAGAACAGCGGTTTCAGCTTTCATTTTTATGACAACTCAAAAAGAGCAGGAAAGTCGCCTTCTCTGATGCACTAACAAATGTATTTTCAGTGGAAGTCCAAGAAATGCTAGCTTGTTGACATGTCAATGATCTGACTTGCCAGGGATATCAATGTGTATTTTTAAAAAACAGGAAGTGGATATCGGCTTCCAAATTGATTTTAATAGAACTTATTAGGTACTGATAAAAATAAATTTTGCAACTCTCGTTGAAAGTTCTCTTTCATTATTTTTTATAATCTAAATGAACGTTCTCACCGTGTCTCAAGTAAATTACCGCTTTATACTAAGACTGGTGCTATCATATAACATAATTTAATTTATAGATGTCAGTCGTCATTAGTATCTTGTTACATACGACACTAAACAAATAGATGTACACTTAATAATGATTGAAGTTGCGCATAAAAGCTTATCTACATTTCTTTACAACTATCGAATTTGAGCTTAAAATCGGGGCGTTAAAGTACAAATTTGCTTATGTGAGCTTTTAAAATTTGATACGGTAAATAGGAGCCTGAGGACGCACGGTATTAGAGCTGGCTTATGGCTCTGTATTAATTTTGAACCGTAGTAAGTTAGGTGGTGACAGAACTAAGACACCAACACATAATTCACTTTGTAACGCAAATGAAACTAGCGCTTAATTTACTGTTATAATTTAGTGAATTCCTTTACAGCCCCAAGCGTTGTGTGCTGTTAGTCGTGGTTCTTGTAATGCGGTGCAAATAACAGAATATTTTGAGTTGTGTTGGTATTAGTTCTAGAGATAAATTCGGAATTAAGATTCAGACGGTAAACGTAGCAACAGTACTCATATAATATATATGTATTACCTTCAGCGGTGATTTACCTAAGTAGGGACATTTGATTCAATAAATAAGTTAGAAGATTCAAACACTGCTGGGGTGACACCTCTGATGTATTCACGTTAAATTTCTTAGATTTTTTATCTTAGTCAGTGTTCAGGTGTTCAGTTTTTCTGCAGGCTTCAATTAAGTAATCATTTATAAAATGACTAAGTCTTATTATTAATATTAGACTGCCAACATTGGCAGTCAAATATTAATAATAAGACAAAAATGTGACTGGCCACTTGCACAACATGGAATCTAAAGTTCTCAAACCTATGTGTAAGAAACAGTTGCAATTGAATCCAGGACAAAGTAAATAAAAATAATATAAACTAAACTATAATATAAACTTTAGTCTGGGCTTAATTAACAATACTGAATACAAAAAATAAAGTAAGTGGTAGTTGTAGTTGATATTTTTTATTAAATTAATTATGGTTCAACTTACATGCCTGAGGAATACTGCAGTACGATGTAAGCGTACTCAATCTTTTTTTATACCACTTAAGTGGCAGACATAGGCCCATCACGCTCCTGAGCCACATTTACAAGCTGATTTCGAGGGTTATTACGAACCGTCTCGCTAACAGGCTCGATGACTTCCAACCTCCCGAACAAGCCGGATTCCGAAAAGTCTACAGTACCATAGACCACATCCATACGCTGCGGCAGGTTATGCAGAAGACTAAAGAGTATTCATGGACTATGACAGAGCCTTCGATATGATCAAAATATGGGCCGTACTACAGTCTCTCCAGCGGTGCCGGATAGATCACCGGTATATCGAAGTGTTGAAGTGTTTATACCAGAACGCTACTATGTCGGTCCGAGTACAGAAACAGAGCACGAAGCTAATCCCACTGAAAAGGGGCGTTAGACAGGGAGACGTTATCTCTCCGAAACCGTTTACCGCTGCCTTAGAAGACGTCTTCAAGCTACTGAACTGGAAAGGACGTGGCATCAACCTAAACGAAGAGTATAGCATTCACCTTCGGTTTGCCGATAATATTGTCATTATGGCAGAATCGCTGGAAGATTTAAACACCATGCTCGGAGACCTCAATAGAGTATCTCAACAGGTGGGCCTTAAGATGAACATGGACAAGACAAAGGTTATATCAAATGTCCATGTTGCGCCTCTACCAGTGCATGTTGGGGACTCAGTCTTAGAAGCTGTTGACGAGTACATCTACTTGGGTCAACTGATCCAGGTAGGAAATTCCAGCTTCAAGGACGAGGTACATCGACGAATCCGACTGAGCTGGGCAGCATTCGGGAAGCTACAAGATGTCTTCTCGTCTGACGTACCTCAGTGCCTGAAGACGAAAGTCTTTAACCAATGTGTGTTACAAGTGATGACTTACGGATCTGAAACATGGTGCCTCACTATAGATCTCCTAAAGAAGCTCAAAGTCGTTCAACGAGCTATGGAGAGAGCTATGCTCGGTATTTCCCTACGTGATCGCGTCAGAAATTATGATATCCGTAGGAAAACAAAAGTAACCGACGTAGCCCAGCGGATTGGCAGCTCGTTGAAGTGGAAATGGGCGGGACACATAGCGCGCAGAACAGATGGCCGATGGAGCAAAAATGTTCTGGAATGGCGACCGTGTACGGGCAAACGTAGCGTAGGACGCCCAACAGCCAGGTGTAAGGACGACCTCATCAAGGTCGCCGGGAAGCGCTGGATGCGGGCTGCTTTAGATCGGTCATTCTGGAAGTCTGCGGGAGAAGCCTATGTTCAGCAGTGGACTATGTGTGGCTGACATGATGAGGTGGCAGACAAGCACTCCGCCCACCTGATGGAAAGTGGTTACCGTGGCCTATGGACGTGTTCGACAACAGGGGCGTTACCTTCACGCCATCGACCCTGAAGAAACCTTCTAATGCCCCTCTTGATGAGCCCTTAATAATTGTATGCACTTGGGAAAACCGCAGCAGGGAGTTCGTTCCACAGCTTGAGTGTGCGTGGGATGAAGTTTATTTCGTACTGCACAGTGCGCACCGTCTCAAGTCGCAATGTGTGAGGGTGAATTCTCTGCCTATGGCGAGCGGTGTGATGGTAGAATGTAGCTGTGAGCATTAAGTCAAACAATTCATCTGAGCATTACGTCCGCCTATGTACAATTTACTATGCATAAAGTTTCTAAGAAATCATCTTGCTTTTGAGTAACCGCTTTAAGTGTTTACTGTAGTTACTATAGTTTACTGTACCTAACTCATAATCTGTATCCTAAATGATATAAGATCATTTGGTACCTATATATCTATCAAATATACTGTTTTAATATATTATATACTATTTTACTTTTATGCAATATCGTCCTTCTTAATTCACACCTTCGTTGGTTTAGTTAATTTTTTTGCACAAAGTTTGATGTACAATAAGGTTTCTCAAACTATTATATTATGACAAGCCCAAAAATATCCTCACTAACGTAGCATTTAAACTAAAATGAGGAATTTAGACTGCCTCAGAGCTTTCCAATTCAAGAAGGAAATGCAAGAACAGTTCATAAAAAGCATCGTAAAACTTGCTTTTTTATTTAAAAAAATCGTATTTTTTTATTATTCTTCAATATATGAACAAGCAACAGCACGTGAAATTGGCAACAAAAAAGAGAAAGGAAAATCACACTGCGCGTAGCATCACGAGCCTACTCGGTTCGCGAACTACATTACAGTTTACATAAAAACATCGTGCTCAGCGACAACGGGACATCAACTTTCCCAGCGAAGACATAAGCGAAATTGAATTACACATATTGAAAAAGAAATGTGTAGCTCCTTGGTAGGCGTGGTTTTGTGTGAAGACTCCTCCTACCCAGTGACCCGCGCATGAATCGCAACGGCATCGCTCTCAAGTCGCCTGGTCGCTCGGTGTGTCGCAACAAACTAAGTCAGTGCGAACCGTGCCGCGTACTAGGGCTGTGTCGCGCCAACGCACAACTTGCCAGTCGACGTGACGAGCTTACTTCTCGTTTGTGTTTTGTTTCGCCAAACGCAAATATCCACAAAACTTTTGTGTTTAACTTCGCCAATTTAATATAACTTTACCGAATCAACAAAAGTGAGACGGAACAAAATAATGACAGTAAATAAATATTTTGCTAATTAAACCAACGAGTCTTTGAGCGATATTCATGTTCGGTGCAAGTGGCGAGGATGACAACTGTACATTTATATTTACTACAGATCTGTTTTATGAACTATGACTAAATTCAGACGTTTTGTTATACGATTCTGAAATAAAATAGGTGAGTATAACAAATAGAAACATGGTGGTAATCACATATTATAGGTATAGTCAACGACAAAAGTAGCATAACAAATTCTAATTTATTTATAAGCTCCTAAACCCTTCATAGATATATTGACATCGTGGACTGAGGATTACAGAACTAAATATTGAAAAGTTTTTAAAATATTGAAAGGTTGTAAATATTTACTGCTAATAGATGTTTGTTGTTGAGTGTACTTTAAAATGACAGGTTTATTAATGATTGAAACATATGACCGCTTGATTCCCAATGAAGATCACAGTATTCCCATAGGTGCCACAGGGTTACTAATAAACAAACATACACTCAGTGTCTGATTGATGACAATAGGCATATGATTGGTTAAATTCTCTATCACTTCACCTTTTCAAAGATAATATATTTAGCTTAGTTGGTGGGGTTCGAGGAAATATACTAATATTTCAAATTTATTAACTTAGTAGGTATATAATTTCAAATACTTGTTTTAGATATGCATAGCCTTAGACATGTTTTTTTAAAAAGAATATTGGCAACCCAAATTTAGTAATTTGGGTTGCCAATATTCTTTATAACCTTTCACTTCACCTTTTCAAAGATTTTAAAGATTTGAAAAGGTGAAGTTTTTGATTCAAATTTCAAACTCAGAGTAAATTAGAAGTAAATCACAATTACTCACAGTACATTTTTCAATTATATTTTGAAATAATTAATTTTATAGGCTATCGTAAGTTTAAAAATCGCACGTTTCATAAACGTAATTATACCGAATTGGGTAAATCTGAGAGGAATCAGAGCCTAATAAATTAGAGAGACTATTCAAGCAGATAAAATAAATAAAAACATTAAGTTTGAAAGATGTAAAATCCAACTAATGTAATCGCTAATATCCTATCCGTGACGTAGCAACCGTTTAGGGACTTTTTCAAATTCAGCCCCTGAGCGAGGTAAAAAGGGATAAAGTATGATTTTACGGGTAGTGCCGCGGGCTCCCGCCTAGCAATAAATAAAGTTGCCAATTGCTCTCCCCAATGAAAGTCGGATTAAGGATTTATAAAAATATTTAACATCGAGTAAAACAAATAAAAACATCGAAATACTTCAATAGAACATTTTGTGAAGCTTTTTATATCATTTCGCAAGTAATAGGTTGGTTCAAATAAGAGGAATATAACAGCATTAATTATATTCAGAATTTATATAGGTACAACCCACATGCCTAATTCAAAAATATTTGAAACTGAATAATTGTCCATTGTTCGTGTTTTCATGAATGTGTGTGAATTTTATATTATTTGATTTTAAACCTGTAATTTATTATGTAAATACTTTAGTACCAACCTCTGATGGGATTTTTCATGTTATTTTTCAGTGTTATTTTTTTAAACTTACACAATCAAACGATACGCAGTACCATGATTCATTTTGAACACCCAGCAGCACAAAGAGTCAATAGATTTTTAAAATAAGTTGTTCATTAACTTAAAAGCTTCTTGAAAGCTTAACAAGAAGCTTCGTCAGTTTTATAAAATGCAGGCCAACATAATTTAATATTCTATTCATTTTCTGTATGAACTCTTGTGTACGGAATTTTAGGAGCTTTGATAAAAAGCTGTTTCTTATATTAATTTACATTCTGCATAAAAATATTTTAATGTTTTATTGAAAAATAAATAAAAAGTGTAAATAAGGGTGTTCCTTTTTTACATTGATGTTATAATTTGACAGACTGTTGAAACAATATTAAAAATCTTAAAATAGCTGTGAAAATTAATAGTATCTATAACTGTTTCTGTCTACCATAACCTTAGATTGAAAAAAAATCAACATCTAGAACTTGAACTCACGGCATTAGGCCCTTACAGGGGGAGCTCCAATGTTGCCCCAAGATGTATGTACAAGAGAATTTCAAATTCCATCGACGAGGCCAAGTAGATCAGTTGGTCAGGAGCAGTTAGTAATAATTGCCTCTATTTTTTTCTGAAAAATTATACTATCTACTCTACCCCAGCTATGCGCTTTGTCCGGGTTATATTCATTTTTCGCAACCGCCAGCTATCCGCTGTATAATTAATTTCATGCTCCGTTCAAAGGTTGCTCGGAATAGCTTGCTTCTTAGCGATAAGGTCACTCAATGTCCATTATTATATTTTGTAGAATATCTGTACCTATTTAATACATGGCACGCTTGTCAATAAATTTGAGTCGTACGTTCCCTCTACAGGATATAATTAAAATCAATTAGAAGGCAGTGTAATTTTTATTAGTGTAGCTCTTATCTAAATAGTGTGAGAAGTACACTTAAGTGGATTTGTAGTCACGAATGAAGCCTACTTCCTGAACAGTGAGTAATTTAAAGACCGCCACGGCTGATATCTGTGGGCGCATCCATTACCCTCCAACAACGGGGTAGAAATGTGCCATAAATTATAAGGAAGAATACTTATTCGCTGATTTATATTGAGCTGTAAATTTTCTATTCTATATAGTATTTAGACACGTTTACTACTGCCGGTCTTTATAATAGCTCAGGCCGTGAAACTAGACTCTGTTGGCAGTCCATAATACTCAGAAATTATGTTTTTAAAGGTGGGTAGAAAATACAATAACTTGATTGTTTGAAATCTTTGAAGAATAGAATTCGTAAGTAATGATATTCTTCAAATTATTCGACAAAGAACTAAAGTTAACGGGATAGCTCGCAGAATAAGCTGAAGTGGCAGTGGACAGGACAGTAGAGTGGGGGCCATGAGAAGGCAACGGAAGGTGAGATGCCCCCCAGCCAGGTGGATTGACTACCTGAAAAAGATGATTGGTATATCTGGATATGGAAGGCGGAGGATCAGAAGACAAGACTCACATTAGGATAGGCCTATGTTCAGCAGTTGACTGCGATTGAGTGCTTAGTAGTTTTCATCAAACTTGCATATGTTACTGACGCTCCTGATGATTTATTTTATTAAAATGTACTCAGGAAATGAAATGAAAACACATTAAGGTCGCTTTTAAACGTATACATGTTTTTATATAACAATGCAAAACATCTGATACGCCATTAGTAGGGTTCGTGATCTTTCTTTGTGTATTATTTAGTAATAAATTGAAGGTGTTTAAAAAATAGATTCTTACTCAATTGAAATAAACTGCACCTGGTTTATGGTGATTACAGCTTACAAGTGTACCTATAGTTAAATTCATACAGACTATATTTTCTATTAATAAAATGGAACTCAAGAGCATTGATGAAACTTTAAGCGCGTAAGACGTTTTTCCTGGAACATTTTTGAAATAAGAAAATTCGCGACGCTGTTACCAACACCTATTGTGACAGATTATGACAATTCACTTGTTATGACGTCTCTTTATTTAAGTATCTGAACGGCTTTCCCGATTCTCATGAAATTTTGTGTGCATATTGGGTTGGTCTGAGAATCGGACAACATCTATTTTTCATCCCCCTAAATGTTAATGGTTGTCCACCCTTAACATTATATGGCAAAACAACGTTTGCCGGGTCAGCTAGTAATTTATAAAAATAAAGTTTACTTTTATATTTATCATTTGAGTTTAAATTATAACTGGGTACATTTACGAATAATGTATCAAAATCTAGTAAAGACCTAGATGTATCGGTTTAGACAAGAAACGAGAAAACTTTAAAAGTTATGTTTAGACATTCACTCCGAATAAACTACATTTAATGAACACTTTACCAAAAATACAACTTTTGTGTTATCTAATAGTAATATCTAATAGTCTTTTTATAGCGTCTGACATGGTACATAACAAATCAATTTTAATAGCATACGTTCGAGAGATATTTCACATATTCATCTGTGTATTTATTTCTATGAGTATCAAAACTTACTGGACCTATTGTAATGAACTTATTTTTCCTCGTTTTATTATTTTTAAAAGGTCAAATGATTCGTAAACTTAGTCTGTTAATTTTTGTTTTACCCTTACTTCTCTGTTAATATTTAAAGTGAATTGAATAGAAATGAAAAAAATGGAATGATTTTATACATTGTGCTCACACATTCTAAGTTACAGTGATAATTAAACAGTGTTATTAAAAGATATTGAAGGAATAGAAATGTTTACATTGTACCTGATAGGACATTACATTATATCTCTGTTCAAAGCCCGAACGTTTTTCACGCCCGCTTAATACACGATGCTAGGCTAATAAAAATTAAAGGTCCCACTGAGACATTTAGTGGTACTACTGTTTTTACCCTTCGCTGTAAAGGGCAATATTTGCTTTAGCGGTTTTGCTACCTGTGTTCGTAGCGAGGATATTCGTTTAATGATATTTTAAGATGTATTTGTAGATGAGGCATGAATAAACTCCAAATACATAAGTATGTTACGCTAAAGTATCCTATCTAAGTGGTATAAAAAATCTATCTCTTGAGTTTATTATATCTAATAGTTTGTTTTAATCGACACATACTCAAATAAAAGTCTTAAAAAATAACCTACATTCTCGTACCAATTGGTTAAAATAGTCCTTATCATTCAGAAATATCATCTTTATGCTACCTACCGATATGCTACCTTGCAAGACACAAGCACCGACAATTCTTTTATTTTATACATTGCGCAAATGCCACATTGCAGGTAATGTGACAGATATACAACTTACAAACCATTTTCGTTGCATGCTATTTAAATAATTATTACACACACAAGCGTTTTATATATTTGCCACATTTTCATTCATGTGAACCCTGAGTATACGAGTATTTTTATGTACCAGTGCGCGGATGCGCCTTATCTGTGAATATATTGTATCGTGACTTGTGATGACGGAGAAAGAATACAAGTATCACCAGCCCATCTCATATGAAGGCTATTATAAGGTAAACGTAAAAAAAACGTGGACGATAAGTGATTTTTTCTGCATATAAGAAGAAGAAGAAAAAGAAACCTCAAAATAAAACCTTATACCATTCAGTTTGATCAGCGTGAAAACAGTATGCCAAAGTCTCTAAACATTGAGACATGCCTATATCCAGCAGTAAACTGCGATAGGCTAAGTACTTGAATTGAATGAATGTGCATACATCTGTGCGCACGCAGCTTTATTATAATAGTAAAAATTTTAACACAATTAATCATTTTCGGGATTTTACAAATAATTTTTAAGAGTTTAATGCCTTTACCCTACGCAGATAAATTTGCAATGTTCGGTCACTGTCCGTCGAAAATCAATAACCGGCCAATATGTGCCATCATTTTGACATCTAGAGTTTCATACGTAGCAGTCAAGTCACGTTCTAAGTGTAAGCGAATAGCGATAATCGTTAGATATGAAGTTTAAAGTGGAATATTGCAATACAAAAGTATAATACAATCATGTGTGCTCGATATAGCCTATAAACATTTTTTCTAGATACTGAGTCAGTCTCGTTTTTCTTATCACAATGTACGAGAATCTTATGTGATGGGAAAATTAATCAAATCATAATAATTGAATTCTGTATCGACAGGACATATACTTACTTACATGTACCAATCGATACTGTCGATTTGCAGTTTCAATTATTATAACACAATTAACAATAAAAATACTGCATAGTTAAGTACTATAAATCAAATACTTGAGTTGATTTTATAGGTTTTACTTGCGCACTAAATAGGCACATTTTCATCAGTATCACAATAAACGGGATATTTACCATGTTTCATTGTTTTGAGTTTCCGATTATTGTGATACTGATGTGAGTGACCATGATAGTTTAAATACCTATATAAGGCACATTTTCAATTCAGAAACAAACAGTAATAAGTACCTATGCGTTTGTTTATCTAAATTACTATCTATGTTTAAATTATTCAATATTAAGTTACCTAAACTTAATAAAAATTAACTTAATATGATTAGCATTGCATTTACTGTAACTGTATATGCAATGCTAATCATATTATCTTTTAAATATTTAAGATAATATAACAGAGCATCTTCTTTTGGTTCATACCTATTGTTTATATTATATTATATTATAAAGAAACCCATGTCACAAAAAACGAACTCGAAGGTTAGCCCTTTAACTTTGATAAACCTTTTTTATTTATTATTCAATTCTAAATTTTATTTTTTATATTTATATATATTTTTAAATACGGGTATCAAAATCGTTTTGTGGCGGTGGCAATTTTTTTGAACATAGCTAAGAACACTCTCTCATCATAACAAAAATCTCCGATCAGCTAACAACCATCTTCTGCAAGGTCCCACTCATAGTTCTGGTCTAGTTCATTCTCCTTTCCTCGTGCAAACTATCCTCCTCTGGAATGCGCTTCCTCTCGAAATCAGGATGACCACCAACCGTGCTACGTTCAAGTACAAAGTACGTCAGCTCTACAGTGGCCCCTAGTCGTCATAATGGATAAAATGGAATATTATATTTTATGATTGTGTATCTGTGATTGAATAAATGTATGTATGTAGAATATGAGTATATATGTAGTCTATGTAAATGTGTACGTATTAGTGTGTTTATATAATTTAGGGATTTGACGACCTCTGTGGCGTAGCGGTAGAGCATTCGACTGCTATGCAGGGGGCGCGGGTTCGATTCCCGCTCAGTGCAAATATTTATATGCATGAATATGTTTATTTGCATTGGTCTGGGTGTTTCTATGTATAATATATATGTATTTACAAAAAAAAAGTATCTAAGTATGTTTATCCGCATTCTAGACCCCATAACACAAGCTAGTTAAGCTATGCTTACCATGGGTCTAGATAGCGTTGTGTAGAATGTCGTGGAATATTATCTTTATTGTGTACAAATCTGAGTATTATCCTTATGGTTACATCTCTGCATCACCCTAAGGTAGACTGTCAGATAATGCCTTTGGCATTAGGTCCGCTTTTGTACAATAGACTGTGCATAAAGTTTAAAATAAATAAACACTACTGACTAATATACCTTTCAAAAATAAAACTAAATCCGAATCAGTTCATACGTTCTGGAGCCACAGACACGTTAAACTTATAACACCTAGTCCTTTTTGCGTGGGGGTTAAAAAATGATGTGCAGCTATGTGTGCTAATACATATCAAGAGAATTTATTTTAACATATAGTATTACATCAATGCCTATACTTGCCCTACAGAATACCGCGATTATAATAACTTCGTGTTGTGTTCCCGGCGGTGAGTAGGGTAGCCAGAGCTCACTGGAGAGTTTTTGTGCTGTCAGTGGGATGACCAAAGGCTTGTCCTACTTTGTCCACTACATTGACGGCACAAAATCTCTGTTCTTACAGGGTCGGCAGCACGGATGTGACTCCACTGGTGTTACACACGTTCAAAGGTCATGGTAACCACTTTCCATCAGGTGGACTGTGTGCTTGTCTGCCACCTAATAATAATAATAACTTAGAATAAAACATAAATATGAAATAAAACAATAGTTAGCATACTAAATGCTTAAAATTTAATTCAATAGTTTGAGCGGAGTCATCAAAAATCAAAGTCTAAAAGTGGATACAACATCATTCATGGGTTTCGATAATTCGTACGAATATCAGTAGATAGCTCCCACCGTCGCCGTGAGACGGATATATGTGTAGAAGAATTCGGATGGTTTCGGGCGAAGGTTCGGTGACTTTGTGGTCAGAGCGTTCCCCCTGTAAGGGAAAGATCGTGGGTTCGAATTCCGCCTGGACCGTTTCCATTTTTTTTATTCGAATTAGCACTAAACAGTTTCACATATATTTTTTTTTACTTCGTTCCTTTTTTAAAGCAAATCACGCACTAAAAAATTAATAATGTATTATCTTGACATGCCCTGCCTTCTATGTCATGATTTTATAATAATCGTGTACATAAATATGTACAAACCTAAACACAATCTTGCTGTCCCTGATTTATAACCACCAATCCATTTTTCATCCTGCTTATTTTAGTCCTTGTTTAGATTGGGGTGTCCACAAACTGCGTATCGCCCGCTCGCAGGCACACCGCGACTTATCAGTCGATATTCCCAGGGTGTTGTATGACGGGCCAGTTTTTGTGCGACACGTTACACCCGCTATTCATTAGGCCGCCGCTGTCCATGTCCTCGTTAATTACCGGACAACTCTGACGAATGACATGCAAATACTTCACGGTTAAGGTAATAACCCTATTGGCTGTATGTTAGTAGAAATTAAAACCTAAAAGTCAATTTTCCTAGTAAAAAAA
Source organism: Eilema griseolum (assembly GCA_963662185.1). NCBI lineage: Eukaryota > Metazoa > Arthropoda > Insecta > Lepidoptera > Erebidae > Eilema > Eilema griseolum. Next base: position 19,198,260 of record OY759230.1, on the reverse strand, counting down.
TATGTTAAAATTCAGTCTCGAAATACTCTTCAATCTGTCAATTGTCAAAAAAGATCATGATTTCAATGAAAAGAGAATCAATTATTGTAATAAAAATTTGCCTCGATATAGTGTTAAAAGCTCTCATTATACCAATATTATTTCTTGTAAATTATAATGAGAATATCACTTTTGACATTCAAAGTGATTTTGACAATCGAGACTGAATGTCAGACATCTTGTTTAGTATACAAATTGACATTCCAATATGAAACAACAACAAGTATGGAGGATACAAATTAAACATATAATATAATATAGTAAACAGTGTAAATCATTAGGGTAAGAACACCAATGGAGTGAACTTTAAGGACATTTCAAACTTCACTGTAGAAAATTATAAATATTTATTAAAGAATGACTAGTACATCCTTTCTTAACTATTACAGCAACATTTAGACATTAACATTTGCAGATAAAATCTTTAAACTAACGTATTTTTACTTTATAACAATTATAATACACTTTGCCGTAAGAACCAACAGTGGACAATTATTTAAAACTGCCAAGAAAATCTAGCCATAAAACATAAGCAATGGTCTAAGTAGGTCAACAACTTACATATTTATAACATACATACTCTTTGGTGCTTTGGTACCATACACAATACAAAACATACATAGATACATTGATAATAATCATTTATTATTATAAATATAAAAACTATATTTCAAACCTACTTCAAAAACCAAAAACTATAAAATAACATAATTAAGATAAGAGAAAAATTATCGAATTTACAGCTTTATTGATCTGTTAGAAACCTTTCCTTAAATAAAGATATTTTTTTAAAGTGACCACTATTAGTGTCCACTATTGGTGCTTTAATCTTTTGTTGTCATCTGTTGTCTTTTATGTATTGTCTTCTCTCTAATCATTGGACCATATAAAAATACACACATACATATATGTGGTCCAATATATGTATAAATAATCACGCCTTTATCCCCGAAGGGTTAGACAGAGGTGAATTAACACTCACATTTCACCATCATTGTATTCGGTCCCACGTAATAGGGGTTGAGCCTATTGCCGTTTTACGGGCGCTATTGTTGCCTCGAGCCATGCATCTCTGGCTGAGTCTGGGCTGTATATATCTGTCTGATGTTAAACAGTCTTATCCCTTAGTCGCCTTGTACGTACCATATAATAATACTTATGTCAAATTGTATCAGTATCTTAAAATCAGCACTGCGGTCATTACTGTAGTAAAGTGCTGAATGAACATCTACGTAATACTTCATAGGCATTTTTTACCTGCAGTTTTTTTATATGTCTGTTCTGTGTACTTTTGTTGTGAGTACTGCACTTAATTGCTTATAAAATGTAAGTACATTATTTGTTTGTATTCCTGTAGTTTTTAGCCTGTGATAGCCAAACCATGACTGACTTTTGGTTTATATTTTCACTACTCGTACATCAATTACCACAGCTTTTAAATAAACTGTAATAATTTAAGTATAAAACATAAACATATAATATACGTCACAAATGTACTAGATTTATTTACATATTATACACAGATACATCCAGACCAATGCAAATATACATATTCATGCATACAAATATTTGCACTAAACGGGAATCGAAGCCGCGCCCCTTGCGTAGCAGTCGAACGGTCTACCGCTACGCCACAGAGACCTACTACGTTATGATCAAGAGATGCTTCTACAATTATCTATATATACCATGATTATGGCGATAAATTATAAGACCATAACTTTGTAATAAAAGCCATAACAGTACTTTAATTTAAAAAATGTTCGCCGATTGTAAGTTATGAGTATCAGGGATCATTAAACCATGGATTAGGTGAAATAATTTTCATCGTAGCTCACGATGCCTTTTCAACAGTAACATCTATAAAAATTATATTTAAACCGAAGAACAGGAATCAAGGCGGTTGTCCTTTTCTATCATGATCAAACACCTACTCAATACAAAATTATTGTCGTGCAATCATAAAAGAGGCGTATATATTTTAAACGGTTTGTTTAAATATACAGTCAATCACTAAAACAACCACCATTATACAGAATTCAGCGTAAAACCGTATCTTCAATGAACAGAATGCTTACAATTTTAGCATTGGATTATGTTTCACTGTTGTACTCGTAATTACCATTTCGTTTATTATTAAGTTTTATACTTGTATAGATGGTCTCTAAATCAAATACTGATTGAAACACTACTGCTGAGTCAGCGACCATGGTCACAGTTGACTGTACACTGATTACGCCTATAATATAATTGCTACTCTTACAAATGAACTGGTAATTCGTCGGAGCAAAATGTGTTTTCCGTCCGTTCATTAATTTGACTACATTGTGACAATTCTCATACACAAGCCTGATTTAAACGAAATTGCAATCGTTTCAATTTTCGATGTAAGCGTAACTGAGTATACTATTGGTAAATAATTTGGATTATTTCGGAATCAATTCTTAATGGCTCTTGTGTTTACCAGGTTTACCAATACCAAAAAAATCTGTAGCAATACTGTAGTGTTCTTACTAGCAAATCAAAACTTTGCGTAGTAAAGTATTTAATATTAAATTACTAATAATTAAAAGTTTCCTCGATCGAAAAAGGAAAGTTGTGTTTCTCTTGTAAAGCCTATATTTTTAATAGTTTTTATATATAGGGATTTACAGTGGTATCGTCAGATACTGTAGGTATGTGTTCCGATTAAAATATTTCATGTCAATGTAGAATTTTGTATAATTTTTAAAATTAACACACTAATCCACTGGACACAATGTTTCCACCATGTAAATAACTTTTTAATTTAAATATTAATTAGGGAGGTGATTCGTTATATTTGAGACAATGGAAGTAAATTTTTCACGTCCAGAAGGAACAGAAGATAAACGATATATATACGAGTATCATAAGTGTACAGCAATGTTCGGACAATTTAATATGAAAAAGTATGTACTAATCACATTTGCCGACTGTGAATACCCTACTGATAGTTTTATCTTAAACTATTATGATATCAACTAAGTTACCTGGCTATACCCTGAGTAGCTGATCCTATTTTAGAATTATATTTTACGTAGGTATTTCACCTACGTCGTATTATAATAAGAAATGAGCATTTCCTTTGTTCAATTACTTACCTATTTAAAAAATTCTTCTTTACAGAAATTTTATCAACAATTTATATTATTTTCTTTGTTCACAAAAACTAATCAAGTGAAGCAATTTCTAAAGTACTTAGAAACAATTTGAGCCGTTTGCAAATGTAAATAATTCAGTGTGAGCCAGTAACTAACTTTAAAGCTTAACACACGAACGCAGCGGTGGATAATGGTATACTTAACACACATTCTATGATCTACAAGGGATACAAGTAATGCCTAGAAGTTAGGGAGTTAACTCAACATTAATGCTGACATTAATGCATAATAAGTAATGATGAGTTAGACCGAAACTATAATAAGCAGTGTAGCTCACAAAGAAAAGTTCAAAATGGCACCAAGGGTCACTGAGTCACTTACCTTCTTTTTCTGTACCTTTTTTTAGCTTTGATTAGGCACTGAATATGTAACTGCATAATTTTTCTGTTAAAGTAGATTCTAATATAGATCGTTATGTGATATCTTTCGCGAATCGTATCGTAATATATTAAGAATGAACTCTATTATACTTTGTAACGGTGATTACGGAATAGATTGAAAATTACAATTATCATTCTTTGATTGAACTTAAATATGGCTAAACCTACAGTACATTGTTCACATTGAACTTAAATATGACTACACACACAGTACAAATTCTTCCTTACAGAAATTTTATCAACAATTTATATTATTTTCTTTGTTCACAAAAACTAATCAAGTGAAGCAATTTCTAAATTTGATTGAACTTAAATATGACTACACCTACAGTACATTGTTGTCCATACCTATGGGCGGCCTACTGAGCAGGCAGGCATTAGTTACAACTTTCGCAGCTATTGCACATTAAACGTACGGGAAACAGCATCCCCTTTCTTAGCACGTGCGAAAAATCCCCACGAAGCCCAAGGAGCCGATGAGAAAGGTTATCTCGGACTCGAACCGGCTAAAACGCACGGCGCCTGTGGGTCGTTGTTGGTTGCCGAAGGTAAGGGTGACAGGCATATCCCTCGCAGCATGCTGCCCCTGTATGGCAATTCGTTGGCTGGTGTATCTAATTTGTCATCTTGATGATTTTTGGCTGAAACATCAAGGACGTGATTTGTGTTATGAACAAAAATCAAACCTTGTAAAAGTGAACATCGTTATAAAAAAACAGATGAGAAAATAAAGAGGATGTTTACTGTAGAGGTTTTTAAGAGCAGAACGTCAGATTTTTTTTAAGTGGGTAAGGGTAAGAGTAAGGGTAAGGGTAAGGGGTACAGAAAAAGCTAGCATTTAAGCAAATGCTGCAATAAGATGGCCATTGTGAGATATGACTTAGATCGGTGTCTGAAGATCTGAGACGGCGTGCGGTTTTAGTCAGTTTGAGTCCAACATAACCAAAAAGTTGAGTTACTCCTAAGCCTAAATGAAACGATCGCTTTTCCCATGTATGTCAAACTCTTAAAATAAAAAAGAATTGCATCAAGGACGCTTTGATTATATTATGATACTCTGTAAAATGGCTAACTAACAGATATTTTCGTAGTGCCAACGTACCTAAATCTCTAAACTCGTCGGTATTGATTTTGTGCCAAAAGATAAATATTAAGCTACAAAGAAAGCCATTATATAAAACAGCTTATAAAAATATTCCATTAGCTAAATGTATGATGCAATTCACATTACATTCCATAACGAAATCAGAGGTCAAAAGACACCAGTGTATCCATTTTCTGATTACGTTATGTGGTGACCACGTCGTATAAAAATACCGGACGAGACTGTGAGGAAAATCATATTTTGTCTGTAAATAGGATGTCCCAAAATACAAAGATAAGCCGATACCAGATGGTGGACCTGCTTACCAGTCGTAAATAAAATGAAAAAAAAAACTCTATTATTCTTTACTTACTCAAATTTTTTTAAATGTTTCGATTTTCGATACACCTTGTGATATTTTTTATAATCTATTTATTTTTGTCTATACAAAGACTTGGCAAAGCAGATGATCGGCGCTACGCGTGGCTAGAAGGCTGGTTATTATCTTGCAAAGAGGATAAGCATTGCCATTCAACGTGGCAATGCTGCCAGCCTTCTACGTACGTTACCGGTCGGTGATGATGCGGAGGAATTTCATGACGCATTATGCATGTAATTTTTTTATTTATTGTGTTTTAATTTAGTGTATTTTAGTACCTAATAATTATTTTTTAGTTTTAAATTTCATTTAAATATTATTATTTATGTTATGGACAAATCGTATTAGAAGTTATAAACTCAAAAACAATATATTTGGTTATAATCATTAAACAATAGACGTATACTAAAGTATATGTAAATTTAGTAAAAATTAGACAGTAAACATACATTTCATAGGGTCCCATAAAAATTCCCAAGTAACAGTGTCACATGAGTCATGAGTTCTACCCTAACATGTGATAACTTTCAATCAGGTTTCATAGAAAGATACAAAATCACAGCATAACGTTCCTAAGTCGGTTAGGTATTTCTGGTTTAGAAAAAAAATAACATGAAACTAAAGCAAAAACATAACTATAACTTTTATAAGATGATACTATTGTACACCATAAGTAAACACAAGGTCCGTGTTTATGCTGCCAAGAGCGAATCTTTGATATCAAATTCTTATAGAACCTAACGCACGTAGCTACCCCACATTCACTCATATTTTAGATAGCATTCGGGGGTGCGGGTTGGGTAACCTCCACGTTGGCTTACCTGTTTCTTTTCCCTCTGGACCGCGGTCCTGGGGAACGGAAGCGGGGAGGCTGGTGCACCCTGGACGACGGTTAGTAGACTCTGACTCCAAGGAGAAGGAGCTCTGCTAGCTGTCGACAAATAACCCGACAAGCCCTTTCTAGGGCTAGCTGACCCTGAGGGGGTCGTGGTATGGCGGACCTGCAAGGCTCGCGGGAAGGGATTCGTAGAATCCCTTCCATCCCAAACAGCCCTTTTTAGGGCTAGCCTGTCGCTCCCGGTATCCCTCTGCTTTCAGAGGGGACATGGGGGCGAAACAAGGATCCATGGGATCCAGGGACGGGCCGGCCTACTGCTCGCGCAGAGGCTGGCAGGCATTCGTGCCACCGTCGGTGTTGGGAGAGTTGGCTGCTCTCCCGCGTCGCGTAACCTCCAGGATATCGACAACGACCTGAGTGCTAGCCACACTTGGGAAGCCGATATTCTGAAGGCCGCGGGGCTTGCCTTAACTGGCCGGCCCGCGACAAGGAAAAGTCTGAAAAACCCGACAGCGAAGTCGATTAAAACCTGTGGACACCTGGGGAAATCCACAGTATTTACCCCGCTTCTCGGAATGAGCGTCACCCGGGAAGTGTATCTTAGATCGTCTCTACTCGTGGGATATGGATATGGATACTGAAACTTTAAAACCAAAACAACCAACACCAAGCGAAACAGTCTGCGCGGAGGTCGCGCAGCACCACGACGCGGAGGTCGCGTCCCAAGCAGGGACGGTGTCGGAGGACTTCGACACTGCCACTGAGAGGAGCAGGGCGAACAGCCCGGTGGGTCTGCAGACCCGGAAATCTGCACCACGGCGAAAACGAAACCGGAAGAAGAAGATGATTCCGGCACCAAAAACTGACTCGGATCTCGAGCTCACCCTGACTGACTCGTCGTCGGCGAGCAGTCATGATGGAGACGAGACGATGCGCCCCCCCCCACCCAAACAGTTTGCGGTGAGCCGCCGAAAACTGCAGGGCGGGAGCACTAAAGTCGCCCCCTCACGGGCCTCAGCCGGGGAAGATGTGAGGGCGCCGCCGAGTCCCTCCGTCTCGGCGGCGCAGGCGCTTCGTACCGACGGCTCCACGTCCAGGGACGTGATGGAGGCCCTGGAGAGACTGGCTGGGGCTCGCTCTGGACCTCTAACGCCGGAGGAGGACCGGGTCCGGCTGGCTGCGACGCGCCTCGTTGAGCAGTTTGAGCTGCTCAAGGCGGAGCTGGCCGAGTCCCGGAACGAGCGAGCTCAACTTGGCAGGAGGCAAGTTGAGCTCCTCAACAGCGTGGAGCGTACAGCGGCTGAGCACCGCAAGAAGATGGACAGGATGGCGGCCGAAGTGGCGAACCTCCGTCAGGTCGTCGCCGGGCTGCCCGCGGAGCGCGTGACGCGGTCGGCGCGGCGGCGACTAGCGGTGCAGCCGGAGCGGCCGGTGCCGTCGGCGCCGCAGCTGTCACCGGTGCGGTCGAGGTCACCGGTGCGGTCGGAGGCACCGGTACGGCCGGAGACACCGGTGCGGTCAAGGCCGCCGGTGCGACCGGTGCGGCCGGAGACACCGGTGCGGCCGGAGACACCGGTGCGGCCGGAGACACCGGTGCGGCCGGTGTCACTGGCGCAACCCGCTCGGCTGGAGTCGCCGGTGCTGCAGCCGGCTAGGCCCGCGGATCCACTGGCGGCATGCATGGCGGCAATGGCCGCCATGGAAAAGCGGCAGGAGGCGGCGCTGGCTGAGCAGCGGAGGTGGCAGGTGACGCAGGAGGAGCGCACCCGGAGGTTCATGGAGGCGGTCATGGACTCCAGCCGCCGCCCGCCCTTGGCGCCGCCGATGGGGTATGCCGGAGCGGTTAGAAGAGGTCCCACCAGTCCGGCGGTCGCAGGGGCCCTGCAGGAGTCGGCCCGCAGCCCGTCCGCTGCGCCTGCCGCTCCTGCCACTCCGGTCACTCGAGCCACTGTCGCTCTCGACGTGGGAGCTGGGAGCTCCCAGGGTGCCCGGGCCAAGGGCAAGGGGAAGGGGAAAGGCAAGGGGAAGAAGTCCCCGGCCCTAGCCTCAGCCCCAGCGCCGGCCCGGACCCCGGTGGGGATTGCCTCCACAAGTTCCCCGCCGGAGGGAGGCTGGGAGGTGGCCGGAGCCTCCAAGAAGCGGCGCAAGGCCAAGAGGAAGGCAGCCAAAATTGCCAAGAAGGCTGAGGCTGCTGCGAGGGGAGTGCCGGGGAGGCTGCGCGTCCCCCGCTCAACCGCCGTCGTGCTAACGATGACGGCGGAAGCAGCGGAGAGGGGCGTGCAGTACGCCCAGATTGTCACGCAGGCGAGAGCCTGCGTTGACATGAGGGCTCTCGACATGTCGGGCCCCATCCGGGTGAAACCCACTCGGACGGGTGCTCGGCTACTGGAGATCCCCGGCGCTTCAAGCGGTCCCCAGGCCGATGCCCTAGCGGCTAGGCTTCGGGACACGCTAGACGCAGCCGACGTCCGGGTGTCCAGGCCCAACAAATGCGCAGAAATGCGCATTTCGGACCTGGACGACTCCATCACGGCGGAGCAAATCCGCCTCACTGTGGCGGAGGCCGGGGGCTGCCCCCTAGAGGCGGTAAAGGTCGGAGCAATCCGCTTCGGCCGCCGTGGACTGGGGGCGGCAGTTGTCGGCTGCCCCATCGCAGCAGCCAAAAAGGCTGCCGACCGGGGGTTCCTCGCCGTTGGAGGCGTGGTGCGGGTGCAGGTCCGGCTCCTGCAGGCTCGACCGACCAGGTGCTTTAGGTGCCTGTCGGTCGGCCACGTGGGGGTGCAGTGCACGGCGGCGGTGACGGTCGGTGACCGCTGCTTCCGCTGTGGCCAACCCGGCCATACGGCCGGTGGATGCGAAGCTCCGCTGCACTGTTTCAGGTGTGCAGCGGGGGGCAAACCGGCCGACCATAGGGTTGGCAGCAAGGCCTGCACCGGGGGGGAGCCGAAGCCGCAAGGCGGGAGCTCCACCCAAAGTTCGCGGCGGGATGCGGAGATGGTTCCATAATGGATCCTCAGCTCCGCATCCTGCAGGCGAACGTGGGCCACGGTGCCGATGCTCAGGGTCTTCTGCTCCAGAGCATGGCACAGTGGTCCATACACGTCGCCGCTGTCGCCGATCCGTACACTCACCGGCCCCTTGGGCCTGCCTGGGTGGTCGACCTGGACGGGTCGGCGGCACTGGTGTACAACGCCGCTATGGGTGCCCCCCCCCCTGTTGTCGTGGCAAGGGAGCATGGCATCGTAGCGGCGCGTGTGGGAGAGATTGCGGTCGTGGCTGTCTACTTCACGCCGAGCTTACACCGACGCATAGGGGAGTACCGGCGGTCGCTGGAGCGACTGACCGACGTCGTCAACGCCTGTCACCCTCATCCGGTTCTTGTGCTCGGGGACTTCAACGCCTGGTCAGTGACCTGGGGGTCCCGGCACACGAACCCACGAGGTAGGGCTCTGGAGAGCTGGGCCGCTAATCACGGTCTAGTTCTCCAGAATCGCGGGGCCGAAGCCACGTTCGTGGCCGCGGAGCGCAGTTCGATTATTGACCTTTCGTTCGCAGGCGCTTCGCTGTCGCACCGTGTGCGGGACTGGCGTGTTGTTGTGGGGGTGGAGACACTGGCGGATCACCGATACGTTCGGTTTGATGTCTCCCCTCCCGCGGGTGATGCGCCGGTCATACCGGCCCCACGCGAGCCACGCTGGGTGCTTGGGAGACTGAATCGGGAGGTCCTCCTGGAGGCCGCCATCGTACAGGCCTGGGCCATTGCGCCGGACGGGCCTGTCGATATTGACGATGAGGCGGTGTGGTTCCGGGAGGCCATGACTCGTGTCTGCGATGCGGGTATGCCTAGGGCTCCACCCTATAGTCCGAGGCGTCGGGTCTACTGGTGGTCTGCGGAGATCGCGAGGCTACGGTAAGCCTGCGTGATCGCGCACCGCTGGTGGACCAGACTCCGTAGGAGGCGTAGCCGAACCGCAGATACGGAGCCCCGAGTGACGGAGCTTCATGTGGGATACAGGGAGGCCAGAGATGCCCTCCGAGCGGAGATTAAGCGGGCGAAAGCCGCGGCTTATAAGGAGCTCATGGAGACGCTGGAGCGGGACCCATGGGGGCGGCCTTACCTTATGGTAAGAGGAAAGCTGCGCCCCCGGGCCCCGCCGTTGACCCGGGTTCTCCAGCCAGCTCTGCTCGGTGGAGTGGTCGAGTCCCTGTTCCCGGCGCGAGCGGAACACGTTCCGCCGCAGATGACTCCGCCACCTCGGTCGCCTATGGCGCCCAGTGTGGTAGTTGACGACGAAGTCCCCGAGGTTACTTGGGTAGAACTGGAGCTGGCGGTGCGAAGGCTTAGAGCCAAGAAGAGCACCGCCCCGGGACCCGACGGCATTCCAGGCCGCGCGTGGGTCCTAGCTCTGGGAGAAGACGGTCTCGAACCCCGACTGAGAGGGTTCCTCAGCGCATGCTTGGAGCGGGGCCAGTTTCCGAAGATGTGGAAGACGGGGAAACTGGTCCTCATCAGAAAGGAGGGTCGCCCGGCGGACGAACCGTCCGGCTACCGGCCCATTGTGTTGCTCGACGAGGTGGGCAAGCTCTTTGAAAGAGTTATTGCGAAGCGCCTCGTCGAGCACCTCTCTGGTAGGGGGCCTGACCTGGCGGATGCCCAATATGGCTTCCGCCGGTGGCGGTCCACCGTGGATGCCATCATGCGCGTGAGGACTTTGGCGGAGGAGGCAGTCGCCCGGGGCGAGGTGACGTTGGCGGTGTCCTTGGACATCTCCAACGCGTTCAACACCTTGCCCTGGAGTTGCATCAGGGAGGCACTCGTGTACCACGGTGTGCCTCTCTACCTCCGCCGCATAGTCGGGGCGTACCTGACGGAGAGAGCCGTCATCTACCCAAGTGCGACCGGCGTCGGTCGGCGTGAGATGTCGTGCGGTGTTCCGCAGGGATCGGTTCTTGGGCCGCTCCTGTGGAACATCGGATACGACTGGGTGCTTCGCGGTGAGCTCGCGGACGGCGCCGCCGTCACGTGCTATGCGGACGACACGCTAGTGACGGCGAGCGGGGCTACATACCGCGAAGCGACCCTGAGGGCCACGACCGCGGTTGCTCAAGTCGTGGAACGGATCCGGCGGCTGGGCCTTGAGGTGGCTCTGCATAAATCCGAGGCCATGTTCTTTCATGGACCTCGGCGTACGCCACCACCTGGTTCCAGTCTCACAGTGGGAGGCACTCTCATCGGCATCAAGCCCCAGATGAAATATCTGGGGCTCGTGCTCGACGGCCGGTGGGACTTCGAGAAGCACTTCCGAAGTCTAGGCCCCAAATTGGTGGGCACAGCCAACGCTCTGGCGCGGCTACTGCCTAACCTGAGGGGCCCAGAGGACTCCTGCAGGAGACTCTACGCGGGTGTCGTGCGGTCCATGGCCCTGTACGGGTGTCCCGTGTGGGCGGACACCCTGAATGATCGGCACATGCCCCTGCTGCAGCGTCCGCAGCAGAAGTTGGCGTGCCGCATCATAAGGGGGTACCGCACGATATCCTTCAACGCGGCGAGTCTCCTCGCCGGATCGCCACCATGGATCCTGGAAGCGAGATCCCTTTCGGCGCTATACCGGTTCCGAAAGGCGGCGCGGGAGCGGGGTCACGATCCCGAGCCCGAAGAAATTCGGGCCGTGAGATCCCGGCTCCACAGGGAAATGGTGGCGGAATGGGAGCTACGACTTGGGCGACCAGGCGCAGGGCGCGCCGTAGTAGCGGCGGTAAGACCCATCATGGGGGAGTGGCTAGAGAGGCCACACGGCAGCCTCTCGTACCGTCTGACGCAGATGATCACCGAGCACGGATGCTTCGGCAAGTATCTGCGTCGGATGGAGAAAGAGCCAACGTCCGAGTGCCATCACTGCGACGCGAGCGAGGACTCAGGTCCGCACACGCTCACCGAGTGTCCGGCGTGGGAGACGCCGAGGCGGGAGCTTGTGGCGGTCCTGGGAGTGAGAGTTCTCACGCTCTCCACCTTGCTCGCGGCGATGGTCCGCTGCGCGGATGCGTGGGCGGCCGGCGCCTCCTTCTGCGAGCAAGTAATGCTCGTGAAGGAGGAGGCGGGGCGGGAGCGGCAGCGGGAGCGACGAAGGATCGCAAGCCAAGCTGCCCGCGTACGAAGGCAACTCGGGCGTCGGAGGTCGATGAACGACCTCCGCCCCCCATGAGCGCCGGCCTGGGGGTGACAGGTGGAGCCGCCTGTTACCCTGGCAGAAGCAGGCCGCGGCGATGGCGCGCCTAGCGCGCCTCCCCGTTTCCGGGGTCGAGTTGGGGACTCTGTAGTCCCCACACCCGAGACGAGGGCCAGATCGTGAGAGATGGCCCTGGGTCGGCCGGGGTGCGAGGGATATGCCTGTCAACCTCACCTTCGGCAACCAAAACGACCCACAGGTGGCGTGCGTTTTAGTCGGTTCGAGTCCGACATAACCTCCTCCACCGGCTCCGGTGGGGAGGTATCCGTGGGGATTTTGCGCACGTAAAAAAAAAAAAAAAAAAAGATAGCATTCGACTGATTCTCTGGTGCTCCGGCGAATGTGAATAAAAATACGAATATATTACCGCTCCGTGCATTGATACTGAAATTTATTGTTCTGCAGTATTTTTATTTTGTTAGAAACAGTACTGTAATAGTATAAACATATTTCATGTTCACAAACATAAAGATACAACCATACCTAAATCAAAAGGTAATTGAGACCTTTAAAACGTAATCTCTAATTGTAGTCAGAATAATAAGCACACATAACTTCACGTCTTACGGTTCATAGTTGAATTATATTCTCATGTAAATTTATGGAATACGTAACTCAGACTGCTCCAACAACGCTATAATAGTCTTAGTAACGGGTCTAATCTAATTGTAAATCTATCCTTTGTTATACATTCTTTAGGTAACACTAAGCCTAAGTTTTGTTAATTCTAATTTTATAGTACCCTTATTTCTCTAGTGTAAAATTTTGACTTGACTCACCTTGATATTAGTATTAAAGTTATCAGGATATTTACCATATTGAATTGTACCGAGTTTCCGATATTTCGGCGCTCTTGTGAGCACCATGATCACGAAGGAACTGGAGTATTGGCGGTGCACAGTGAAAAAGGTATGCACTACCATTGGTTTCACTCTCACTAAAAACTCGAACTCGATCTCGATCATGTTTATAACACACAATGCTTACTGTGTCCACTCGCGATTTAAGAAATAAAAGTCAGTGGCTGTGTATGTTTTTTTTCTGGCGGCAAAAAATAAACCATAGATAAATAGATGCAATAGGTAATATCAAAGAGTATTAATAATGAGTGCCTCAAGTGTTGATGTTACAAATAGGTATATTGAGGCTTACCTACTCGATACAAGCTAACAGTATATACACAATATATCTGAGATTTTGTTCAGGGGTTATCAAGTGCATGGCTGGGTAGAGATGGTGGTTGTCGCAGCACTAGTGGGATCAGTGAGTCTTGACGTAGTCTAGTGGTGATAGCGCGGGACGACGCGCCGAACTGGGAGACCTGTAGAAACGGTGGTGCCGCTGGCCACCCGCGGGATAGTATAAAGGCCCAACTGGGGTTAACCACCCTGGGAGGCTGCCTCATTAGGCCGCATGTTCGTCATGCCAGTTGGTGACCCGATGTGGAAGCCCGGCGACCATATTTAGGGGTTACGGGGGCCCTTTTATTCGGCGTGTTGACTCTCGCCATGCTTCACATTCGTAGACAAAAGCAATATCCCGCACTTTGTCACACAGTGCTACCACGGCAATCTCCTCTTTTTTCACGCCTTCTCTCACCTAAACTCAGCGACTCATCACACTCCAGAAGCACGCTATTTGAGGTGGAGTCCACAAACATCTGTGGGCTCCATGCAAATTCACGAAGTCATTATGATACCAAGAAGGTCGGGCCTAGCACCCTCTCTGCTAGACCTTCTGCTGACGAGTAACACGGATCAGTAGTGTGTCAGTGCGAGCCGCTTTAGGCAATTCCGACCACTGCCTGGTCTGTTTCACGGTGCCTATTATAGCGCCCACACGACACCGGTGAGATTGGTATGTGTATGGAATATTATATCCCATATACTGATGTCACCGGTGTCCGCGGGGTTCGCCCTTGGTTCGGGCGCGAGTGCGCGGAAGCTGTTCCAAAAAAACAGTCTGCGTGGTAAGGGCGCGTGTCATGCGCGATTCACTTCAAGGCCGCGTACAATAGAGCCACAAAGGTCTTTAAAAGGGCCTACGTCAAAGCGGGTGCACAGCGCATAGCGCGGCTTGGTCAAGAGCTAGTGGCAGCACGGGCAGCCGTGGCTACTGGTTGCTAACCGAAGCCGTGCAAGCCAACTTCTACCAGCCTTCGCTGCCTCCACTGCATAACCCTGATGGATCCCTGGCCAAGAATATTTTATATTCTTGGCATAAGCCAAGAAGGCAAATCTACTGGTAAATCTCTTTGCGACCAACTCCCGAATCGATGATTATGGCACCCAGCCACCTAAACTACCCGACAGTGATCACGCAAAACCTAATATCCATATCAGGCAACGTGATCTCCGTGCAGTGCTACAATCACTCGATGTCCGGAAAGCCAGTGCTCCGGATGGTATTCCAGCGATGGTTCTATAAACATGTGCAGCGGAGTTGTCTCCGATGCTTGCGCGACTGTACCCATAGAGCCATCTACTTAGAAAGAGACGAATGTATCCCCAATAAGGGCGATCGCTCTGACCCGGGCAACTATCGGCCCATAGCCGTCATTGTTATGTAAGGTTTTCGAGCACATTACCAACAAACATATCTTGCGTCACTCCTTAATAATGACCGGCAATATGATTTCAGGCCGAAACGGTCAACGGGTCATCTTCTAGCATACGTAGCCCATCTTTGGGGCGAGGCTATGGACAAGCATGGTGAGTCACTGGCTATTAGTCTTGACATCGGCAAAGCTTTTGAAAGAGTCTGGTACAAATCGCCTCTTGCCAAGCTATCAGCCAAAATGCTAGCGTGCCGCAGGGGTCCGTCTCATCACCTCTCTATAGTCTCTTTCTTTTGCATATCAACGACATGCTGTCCACCGGCAGTATTCAATGTTATGCAGACGATAGCACCTTACACGGGAGTTATCATGGCCATCCCGCGGCCAAGCAGTACAATATCACAGAAAAAACGCAGCTTCTTGTCACTGAGCTTGACCGGGTCCTGATTCACATTTCTCAATGGGGCTCTAAGAACCTGGTCCATTCCAAGCCAAAAATACGCTGGCATGTGCGTTCACAGCAAAAGTATCTTCTTTCTTTCTCCTTCCCACTCTTCAGAGCATGCCGCTGTCACTGCAGGACATCTTAATTACTATTTGTTTATCGCCAAGTCTCAGGAAAGAGAGTCACCATTAAAGACACTAAGTAATGTTACTATGGTGGCACTAAGCTTGGCGGCCTCATCAGATGCTTTTTCACACCCCGCTTAAAGGACCCGGGACTGTAGGAAGAAGGAAACACGTGTGCTGGTAATGAATTCCAGGTTTTTGTTGTGCGGCAAAGAAAAGTCTCCGAACCGCTTGGTTCTTGTTCGTATATTCTGCACAGTGTGTGGGTGACATCTAAGCCCTGCACGTATTGTCCTATGTAGAAACGAAGAGAGTAGGATTAGTTGGAAGAGCTCATCAGAACACTCACCATGGCAGAGACGGTAAAATACAGCCAAGGAAGCAATATCTCTACGCAACTGCAAAGGCTCGAGGGTCTTCGTGACCTCAGGATTCCCAATAATTCTGACCGCGCGTTGCTGCAACCTGTCGAGAGCATCTAGTCGGTATTTCGCGGAGCCATCCTAGAGATGCGAGCAGTATTCCACGCAGGAGCGAATTAAATCTCATAAAGAAGACACCGCTGCTCTGGCGTGAAAAAACGTCTCACTTTGTTCAGGAGTCCGAGTTTCAGCGAGGCTGTATTGATGATGATCTCGATGTAGTTTCTGTTATTTAATTTGCAGCGAATATCCATGCCTAGGATATTGAGATTGTCCTGCATTGGCAGTGGCGTGCTCCGAAGAGTGGGAAGGGGAAGGAAAGAAGATACTTTTGCTGTAAACGCACAAGCCTGTGTCTTCTTGGCATTGAACTCGACCAGGTTCTCAGAGCCCCATTGAGCAATGTGATTCAGGATCCGGTCTAGTTCAGTGACAAGAAGCTGTCTTTTTTCCACGATATCCGACTGTTTGGCCGCAGGATGTCTGTGATAACTCCCGTGTAAGGTGCTATCGTCTGCAAATCAATGTATGCTGTCGGTGGACAGCATGTCGTTGACATGCCGAAGAAATACAGTGGGAGATAATACGGACGCCTGCGGTACGCCAGCACTTACCTGAAAGAACTCCAAAGCCCGTTCATCACACAGGACGCGAATACGGCGCTCCCTTAGGAAGCTAGCAACCCATTTGCACAGTCTAGGAGACAGACCAAAGGTTGGCAGCTTGGAGAGAAGCGATTTGTGCCAGACTCTATCAAAAGCTTTGGCGATATCCATAGACTAATTGCCAGTTACTCGCCGTGCTTGTCCTTAGCCTCACCCCAAAGATGGGTAACGTACTCTAGTAGATCACCCGTTGACCGTTTCGGCCAGGAGCCATATTTCCGCTCATTAATTAAGGAGTGATCCTCTAGGTGACGCATGAGCTGTTTGTTAATTATGTGCTCGAAGACCTTGCACAGCACTGAGGTGACGGCTATGGGACGATAGTTGGCTGGCTCTGAGCGATCGTCCTTCTTGGAGATCGGCTGTACATTCGCCTCTTTCCAATCCGAAGGCACTATACCCGAGAGGCCAGTAATATCCTAGGTATGGGAGTTCACTACAACCTGAATAACAAAAACTACATCGAGAGTATTATGAGACGTTTTTTCACGCTGGAGCAGCGGTGTCTTCTGTAAAAGCACAAATTCGCTCCTGCGTGGAATACTACTTACTACTTCTCAGCAAATTACTTACTAGATGCTCTCAATAGGTTGCAGCGACGTGCGGTCCGTATTATTGGGAATCCTCAGGTCACGAACACCCTAAAGCCTTTGCAGATGCGTAGAGATGTTGCGTACTTAGCAGTATTTTACCGTCTGTACCATGGTGAATGTTCTGATGAGCTCTTCCAATTAGTCCCACCCTCCCCTTTCTTATACAGGACAACACGACAGGACTTGATGTCACCCGCTTACGGTGCAAAATATCCGATCAAGAACGAAGTGATTCGGAGACATTCCTTTGTCACACTATAAAAACCTGGAATTCATTACCAGCTCACGTGTTTACTTCTTCCTACAGTCCCGAGTCCTTCAAGCGGGGAGTGAAAAAGCATATGATGAGGCCGTCAAGCTGAGTGTCGCCATTGTAATATAGTATATGAAAATAATGGTGACTCTCTTTTCTGAGACTTTGCCTTCAGCTTATCATCAGGCGAGGCGAAGTCTAATTGACGTGTAAAAATATATTTAAAAAAAAATTATATGCATGCTGTGTTTACTTTGGGTCTATCTAGCGCTGCGAAGAAATTCCTAAAATAATTATATATTTATAGAGCAACAATCAAAAGATGACAAAAGACTACAAAACTGTTCGTAATATTATTTGTACTACATTGTTTTCTATTAGGTTACGCTACGTCATAAATGAATTACGTTGTATTTTGGAAACACCCCTTTGTCCTGAAAAGGTCTAATAACTAATTATTTTGCTGACAACTTGTTACCCTGCCGGTTTTATGTGAACCGAAAAAGCTTTTAATAAAAAAATTGAGTTCTAATTGATTTCTTTGCTAATATTAATATTGGATCATCGTTCTCAGAGCAATTTCCCAGTAGCATCCAAACTTTACCATTCAAATTCCGGGTTTATTGTTTCTGATTGCCGAGTTGGCTTTCTTGGAAGTGACTCCTGTCTTCCAAATCCCGAAAGGAAAGTTTGCGTCAGAGCCTCAGCCGTTGTTTAACAAGTGCACCGACTAACGCTAATGGTCCTGTTCCTATCAACTCCTGGTCCCTCGAGTGAGGTTCACTTGGGTCCCATAGGTCTTCGATGAATAGAGCTCCCATATCCACAGTATTCAATCAATCAATAAGCCTATCGCAGTCCACTGCTGGATATAGGCCTCTCCCAATTTTGGGAGGCTTTAGCCTACTATGCCCATAGTATTAATTAACATTCACATCCCTTATTACTAAAACTGCTTCTCTGCTACTCAAAGGTTTACTGGGAGAGAACTCATCAGCTCGCCTTTGTACATATTTATTATATTTTTTTGTGTATGATCTCTGTACTGATTGTGTGCAATAAAGAATTGAGAATTAGGGCTCAAATTCAAATCAAATTTACTGTGAAAATGGGTTACAATGTGATGCAGAAATAATAAGCCATAGGAGTACATAGTACATCAGCTAAGCAAGCTAGATTTAATTCCTTTTTTTTCTTGCAGGTTGTACTGTATTCCACAACCACATGTGGTGACAAGTGTACAAAATGCGAAGACTAAAGTGTATATGGGAGATAAGCGGCGGTGGAAGTTCGCATAGGTCAGTGACGCGTTGAGAGAAGATGGCGGCGCACGCGCAGGGCGGCCTTGCGCGTTTACTTGTGCTTGCCGTGCTCCATGTCAATTTTATTGGTGAGTCTTTTGAATTTAATTTTAAAACTATTAGTCTATTTAAATCGATTAGATTGGAAAAAATGAAATGGTCAGAGGGGATAACACTCGCGACCTGACCAAATTTAAGTGTTTTACTTTATCCAATCTTAATCGAGTATATTATAAAAAAAAAATAATTACGTGATACGTGGAGATTGCAGAAGGAATAATATCTTTATCTATCTGTAGACGTATTTTTTTATACCACTTAGGTGGCAGATAATCACATGGACCACCTGATGGAAAGTGATTACCGTGGCCAATGGACGTGTGTTACACTCGCGTTGCCGACCTTGTGATGTTGCTGTCGATGATATTATTGTTACAGGCAACAACTAGGTTACGATAAAACTCGTAAATCTTTTTAATTTGGGTTTGATAACAACAATTTCAGTTCATTGTGTTGTTAGTTTTGCCAATTTGTGAAATAATAGCACATGTGTTTATTCGCAATTTTGATATTAACCAGGACGGATATCAATTCTGGTACTGTTTTTGCAATCCTTGGAAATATGATTCCAGAAATTAATTTGTTCCCTTACCAATTTCAGCCCGATCCGTTCAGCTTTTTAGGCGTAATTAAGTAACAAACATCCATCTTTACAAATTTTCACATCTATTAGAGGATTCTACAAATATTTCATAATACGAGTACAGTATGATATTCTTTAGTTGGCTCTATAAACTATCGTGGGATTATGAACAGCTGTTTAGTTTCAAAATAATATGAACAATGATAAAAAAATATCATATAATGTATTATTCACGAATACATTATTTCCCGGGATAGCAAGTAGTTACTTATAAGAATGCTCTCGTCGTGATGTTTAATGCACTGAATATCGATCATGTTGCACAGTGTCAAAACAATATTTAATTAAAAATAAATAAAATGTTTATATTTCCGAAATATAACTAAAAATATAAACTTAAATGTAAGCAATCACAGCAGAGGCCTTTCTCATTTTTACACTTGCGTTATCTTATCGCAATATAGAGGAAATCGAGGTAGGAGCATTTGTTTGTCTAGGACATTGCGTGGGCTCGCATCAAAGACTAAAGCGAAGCGACATTTACTACATTTGGGCCGGGTCCTGCTTTGTATAGCGTTCGCTCTCATTCCACAAAGTGCAAGCTTTCGCAACGTTTGCGTGGAACGTTTCATAACACTAAACTATTGTACTTTAAAGCTGTGGCAACGCAATCGTAATATGGAATGGGTTTAGTAATGAATCAAGTGGTTTTAAGTTAAATTACAGTTGATTTATAGGTCTACAGGGCTCTACCTACACTTTGGGGTTTAAGTCAAACACATCTGGTTGTTAGTGCAACCGCTCAACAACGGACGAGGCTTTCCTAAAAACTAATAAACCAAAAAATATAAGTAAGTGGACCCTGGGCTCCAAAATTCAAACAATAGGTGCAACCGGGAAATGGGGACAATACCAAAGCAATCTGATCTTAACCGGACTTTTTATTCTTCTTCCCGACGACATAGTTTTACAAGAAACGCGAGAACAAATCAGCACTAAATATACATCAGCATATCTGTAATGTATAATATATGGGTATCTCAGGGAGATTTTACCTCCATACTAGAGAAATATGCAAAGAATTTCTCCACTTAAAGGCAGTATTAATTAGCTACATCATTAAGCGGTCTCTTTGTACCTTGAAAGTGCCTAAATAAAAAGAGCATTTCATATTTACGTAGAATGAATCCATCGAAACATTTTGTAAATGGATTTTTTAGTCACATTTGACGCAATTCATTCTGTGTTGATAAAAAATTAAAAACACCGTAGAGTACCGCGGATAACCCTTTCAGGGCTAAAAGCAATGCTTCATATCTTCATTGCAAAATAGCAAAGGGTAAAAAATACGTAAGCACTCATATTAATATATTATTTAAGCTTATCGTGTAATAAATACTTAGTAGTAATAATACAAGAATTGAGTTTGTTTAATCCAAACTGACAATGAAATACAATCATTTAAATGTTGTATATTTTTTTATACAACTTAGGTGGCAGACAAGCACATGGTCCACCTGATAGAAAATTACCGTGACCTATGAACGTGAGCACCACCATAGGAATTACACTCGTGCTACGAACAGGTAGTATGGTAGTAGATAGTTATAGTACTTCATTGTTTCCTCTAAACTAATTCTAATTTTTTTGGTTTTTTTTCTACTACATATCAATCTAAGAATACCATCAAGTGGCTTCGAAGTTAGTGCTGAAGCCCGGGACGTCGCCTGACTTACTCACCCCCCCCCCCCCTCCTCCTAACTCCGAGAGGAAAGCCAGCACTGAACCTCGTTAGACTTAGAGGTGAAGTTGACTTGGGCCCCAAACACCTTGGTGGGACCCATAATATATTTGCCAAGCTGGACTACTGTAGATTTGACATATAACTCAAAAATTATATTATTTTCTTTATATCTAAGCTGGGAGCAGGTTGGAGAAAGTAAGAAAAGTGTTTTCAAATAATAGAATTGTCATCATAATCCACGTTTCGAGTACACGAGCTTCAGATTTAAATTAATCTCGTTCTAAAATTTTCACTTGCTACCTTATCTCCTGTCGTATTGTCGTTTTATTGTGCCTGCCCTGAAACCATTAGCGAAAATGTCACAGCGACGGTATTGTAACCGAGGCCCGCGGTCTGCCCGCACAATGATGCGGCCGTTCGACCCCGCCCGCGCCGTCTACACGCGCCTTTTACCTTTACGCTATCATACAAATCTGAGTTTCTATAATAAATGAGTATGCCCCCACCACTCGCATTATTTACGGAATAGACGCCGCTTACCTTTTCACAATCACGAACCAAATTCCAGAGATAGCCGTCGATCGGTGATGCCCGAAAGCTTGGCGCCGAAACGTATGAATGAGTAAACACTTTTACGAATTGTGTCGTCTACATTTTACCTCTCGGATTCTTAGCATAGAGTTAGAAAATCTTGTGTGGTGATTCTCGTCACGTTGTGCGAGCGAGTGGCCGACAAAGGAAAGAGGGCTTGCATACCTTATTACCACCTTTTTGCAAAATCCCCATTTATGTGAAACATGACGCACTTGTGTAGGCAGCTCAGGATGACAACTACGTGCTAACGCAAAATGTACTCGCTAGGTGTAATAAATATTTTTTTAAACTAGAAAGCTCTTTTAATACCATACGAACTTCGCACCCTGGTAGTATTTCTAAAGATATACTTTACGCAAAGCATGTTCTACATTACTGAATCCTCTCCATAATGTGTAAATATGTTTCTCACGTTGTATTATAACCACAATCTTTTAATGTCAAGGGAAGCCATCATAAGTATACACTATTGCCGTACCATGCCATGAAAACAATTAAACACTCTGAGTGATTTATAGCAAACGAGCACGAGAGATAAAGTATTTCCTCTATTCATCCAAGTTTTGTTTAAGCTCTAACATTTTTCAAGTACAAAGAAAGGAGTGGATGAATATTTCCGAGTCATTAAATTATTAGGCTATTTATTTATTTGCATATTTTGTCACATCGGAATGTCACCGCGGCTCTCCTTGCAATTAATCAGAAAGTCAATGAGCCGTTTTGTTTGGACATCGCCGATGAGTAATCCTTCCCTCGTGATTTAGTGACGGACCCAAAATATGCCTAAAATAACATTTATTATGTCAACTTGAAAATTTCTTTTAACAAAGGGCCCTTTAGATTGACACACGTATGTAATTTTTTTCACATTTTGAAAAATTACTTTTAGACTAATATTTATTTTCAGCGAATATTCTATGTATCCAATGGGTAAGCAGCAACATATTGTCTACATTTCATCAGCTATAATTTTAGTTCCACGTATCATCTTCATCGATGAATCCCAAAGTATTCCACTTTGGGATTAGAGGTGAAAAAATTGAAACCATTTTGTAAAAGTTAACAAAGGGTATTCGCTTTACGAATTTGTAAATGTAAAAGTAATATCTCTAGAGGCCAGGGCCTCGCTTTTCTCAAACTGAGCTGACCTCTTTGACCTAAGTTTTATAATATGACATAGTTGTAGCATGGTATGGGTATGGTGCGCAAGGATCTACCAATACCATCAGGGTCCAAGCCAACTTCGCCTACTATTCGGTGCACCTGTTATACAATGGTTGTGGCTCTGTTTGGGATTCAATAAACCAGTCGAAAACAAAGCAAAAACAATAAGCGGCACCGAACTCCTAAGTGCACACTTTGTTAGAATCTGGGAAATCTTTATAAAGATGATGACAATAATGATAGTTAGATAGATAGAAGCATCTTCCTTTTTTTGGATATGCAAGTTTTAGGGTGCATTGTCACGAAACGGGCCGTGAAATACATACATACATACATATAATCGCGCCTTTGTCCCCAGAGGGGTAGGCAGAAGTGAATTAACACCCACATTTCACCAATAATTAAATTCGGTCCTACGTAATAGGGGGTGAGCCTATTGCCGTCTTCCGGGCACTGTTGTTGACTCAAGCCATTCATGTGAGGTTGAGTCTGGGCTATATATATCTGTCTGTTGCTAAGCAGCCCTATCCCTTAGTCGCCTTGTATGACACCGCATGGGAAGAGATGAGGTGGTCCAAATTCTACTCTGCCAGGAACCACACGGCTACCAGGAACTTGTTCTTACCCAGTCTGGCCCGCAGACTTTTCAAATGCTAGTTCTGCGAGGTTAACTTATCCAAAAGAAAGATTTTCTAACAGTGAGATATTAGGTAGTGATTTATATCTATATGTCTGATGAGTCGTTTCACTAGAACTTCTGGATGAGGGGGTAACTAACTTAACTACTATTATTCAAAGGTTACGTTACAACGACTATAGTTGGCTTTCAATCAAAAACGAACTAAGAAATATTAATTTAGCTAAAAAAATATTTTTACCACACTTCAAAACACAAAACTACTCAGTGGTACAAATGCCAACACGTAAGTGCAAAGAGAAAGGGGCTGTATTTATTTCAGTTATCTTATTTGCATGCAATTCTGTATATTGCTGTCCCCCACCATACACCATAAGCCCTACTAACTTCCGAGTTGTTTATAGAATATTCTCTCATAAACATGCAGATTGTGGATGAGACGCGTTTTTATGTAAAATTGGGAAAAGGGGAGTTATTTTATTTATTGCCCTCTTGGCATCGTATCGCGTCACTACTGACGGGAGAATATCTCAGCGGGGAGAACCCCTCCCTGCTGAGAATTACGTGTAGGACATATCGAGATTGAGAGCGCATACACATTAGCCCTTAGTGTAAAACTCACAGTCAAGCGCGTCATTGTAATATAAAAATGCATAATTTCATTGTCACTATTTAGAATATTTATGTAAAATTTGTCACACAACATAACCTACATCTTTAAAAAGTTTATGTTTAGTATGTTTAATGTTTAATAAGTATATACATTTTCAGATATAGTTGTATGTATCTCCTTTGTCGACTGTACATTTACTTCATCAAACCTCACACCACACAACACCAACTTCATTATAAACCACTAATCACAAAGCAATCGCTAAGGATCAATTAGAGTACCGTCAGGTCAACTTGAGCCAATAATGGTAGGTACAGAATTTGGTTACCAGATAGTATATCAACATCACAACAGAACTAAGTGACTATTTTTGTGGAAGAAAAAATAATCATATTAATTTCATTTCGTTGAATTTTAAAATATAAACAAAATAGATGCAAACTAAGCCGATACATAAAGTAGATAATTTCTGTGTTTTATAATAAGTTGATTTAAAAGGGCTAGCAAGTTCTTCGGAACGCAAGTCAATCTCATCTGCCTATACACATGCTGATTGATGGTTGAGGCATTGACACAGTCTTTCTTCACATGTTTGGGGAATCAGACGGCAGATGATCCCGTAAACCTCAAGAAAGCGCAAGAAATTGCTACAAAGATGAGTTTTTAAGTTATTAGGGGTTATTGCAAGAGCTATAGCAATTGGAGATCTATGATCTCTGCCTACCCCTATGGAAGACAGGCGTGATTGTATGTATTTATGTATGCAAGAACTAAAACTTCTAGTTATAATGATAATAGAATAGAAATAATCTGTGTTGTACACCAATCAAAATATGAACATATGGAATACACGATTAATTAGTTGTTGTTTAGAAGCACTCCTCATGACCTGCTCATATCTTAAAACTAAAACTCTCAGTCAATGTATTTTCAGTGATATCTAATATTATATACCTCGAGCGCAGTTTCACGTCCAGAACTCATTTAGTCGAACGATTATCGGTTCTGCAACAGATGAGACCGACCGTTGTGTTGCTACCACATAATGTTATAATGTTTTCCTATTGCCGGTTAGCTTGCTAAGCTGCGTCGGCTTTTATGCTAAGTTAGTACTTGAAATAATTTGCTATCTTTGCCGTTATAAAAACTACACATAAAATATTAAAATGGGAGTAAATTTAAGCTTAAAATTGCATGTCCAAACACCGATCTCCCAAGGAACCTTTTCTCACAGCGTCAGTGGGACGGGCCGCTCTGCAGCTTAGTTGGAAAAAAATTACTAAATACATGTTCCAATGCTACTGAGCGTGCCCGTTTACTGGCGGTTGGAGTGTGGGAATCGGGTCTTTGGCTACAAGCTCTTCCGTCATCTAACGTAGGGACTATGTTAGATGACACTGCCTTCCGCATCGCAACTTGTCTCCGTTTAGGTGCGCCGTGTGTTTTTCTGCATCAATGCCGTTGTGGAGAAGCCGTTGACAGACTCGGACACCATGGTCTGTCGTGCTGCAGGAACGCTGGGCGAATTCCACGGCACGCCAGCCTCAACGACATAATCCGCCGTGCTCTTGTCACCGCCTGTGTACCAGCTGTACTTGAACTAAACGGTTTGGCGCGTGACGATGGCAAGAGACCGGATGGCATGTCGTTAATGCCATGGAAGATGGGTAGGACTCTGGTGTGGGACGCCACATGCGTTGATACCATGGCTCCTACCCATATAACTAGCACGGCTGGCTGTGCTGGTGCTGCTGCTGCTTCTGCAGAGGCTCTCAAGCGACGCAAACACTCCAATCTCATCGGAGATTATGAATTTGTGCCGCTTGGAGTCGAGACTTTGGGGTCATGGGGTCCGAGCGCTCGCAACCTCTTCCGTGAGATTGCGAAGCGTATGGTCGACGCTTCTCGCTTCTATTTAATATTTATAAATTATTTCTTGACATGATTGTAAAATTAATAAAAACATCGTGTAGCTATATTCTAAGCTTAAACTTCAATTTATTACCTACAAACTCACCCGGCGGTCTTCATATCACACTTTTCTTTGCCTCGATTGAATTCAGATTCCGTTCCCGCTGCACCTTCTATTTTTATACTTATAAGAGTATGCATATAACTGTTGTGTATTCATATTTTGTCTGTATTTTGTGTAGAGTCGGAAAACATTTGTAAGGAAAAGTTAGTATCAGCAAGAAGCGAATAACACTAATTTTTTTTATACCACTTAGGTGGCAGACAAGCGCACGGCCCACCTGATGGAAAGTGGTTACCGTGGCCTATGGACGTGTGTAACACCAGAAAAGCCAGACTCGCACTGCCGACCCTGTAAGCACAGAGTTTCTGTGCCGTCAGTGTGGAGGACAAAGGAGGACAAGTTAGTCATCCCACTGACAGCACAAATTCTCCAGTGATATCTGGTTACCCTACTCACCACTGGGAACATAACACAAAGTTATTATAACCGCGGTATTCTGTAGGGCGGAGGTACTTCCCCAGTCGGACTGCTCAATTGGGCGGATATACCGCCGTATTTACATCATATAAGTATTTAAATCATCGTCTGATCCGCTTACAATCAGATGAACTGCGCAATTGTATTTAAACTATCATGGTCACTCACATAAGTAACAAAGTAATCGGGATATTTACCATGTTGTATTTATTTGAGTTTCATCATGTTACAAAAATATAATTAAAAGTAAAGAAATAAATAGATAAATAGATAGGTAAAAAATTATAATATTGTAGACCAAAAATAAATTAACAGTCTAGATATAAATGAGTTGATAGTAAGTAAACAGTTGAATGTACAATGGGCAACCCTTAGACTACATACAAATTCTGTACCTAGACGAAGCAAATATCATTTCAACGCGGTTTAAAAAATAGCTACTACTTCAGTATAAGTTGACATATACATACATCCCACGACATGCACACATTGACAGTTTAAAGAACAGTATAGATATTAGCTTACTGACACAAAACGGCTGTGTCTATGCAGTATATGGTCTAAATGACAGCCTTGTTGCTACAATATCACTACTACCACAGTAAATACACTATAAAATTGTACTTTTAAAAAAATGCTTTTTTCACTCAATGTGCGTACAAAAGATATATCTGCGTTGAGTGAAAAAAGCTTTATAAAGGTTTGTTTGGAACAAATCATTTCAACGTAAACTGTAAACATTATTTTAAAGGGCAATGTCGTATTTTTATTCGTACACGTGCTTTGACTGCAAAACGCGAGGTCTTAAATTTGTACCGAGTATGCAGCTCTGTTATTTCATTTTGTTGTCGTCGTAATTTACAAGATTACTCGTTACGGCTCTGTTATTTGGGAAATTAAATAAGTTTATTATTTTGGTTCCTATGAAGGAGGCCTAATTTTTATTATCATTGGTCCTGCGGCATCTGCTTGTGTTTATGTTCAGGTGCAATCGTGAAGTCGCAGATGTAAATACTCATCTTCAGGTTGTTTTATTAGATGTTAGCTGTTATCCGCGGCTTCACTCGCGTGAACATATTCCTTCTCAAAGTCTAATTTATCTCTGTACCAAATTTCATAAAGATAGCTTCAGTGATTTAAGTGCCAAGTGTAAAAGACAGATAGATATTTTTGCATTTATAATATTACATAGTATGGATTCACTACTCATGGAATTGTACCATTTTTTAACTGTTATGTTACAAATAATTGCCACACAATAATTAAGTAAGCCAAGGCTCTTAATGAAGGCTACTCAAAAAGAGGGAAAAGTGGACAACTCCAAGTACATATTCGACGCCAAAGTCCATGACACGTTACGGATGAGACTAGGGTGATTAAAAACGTGACCGTCGTCACTTGTCGTCCACCGCCTATAAGGGTTTTATCTACTCCAGCCA
Source organism: Eilema griseolum (assembly GCA_963662185.1). Taxonomy (NCBI): domain Eukaryota; kingdom Metazoa; phylum Arthropoda; class Insecta; order Lepidoptera; family Erebidae; genus Eilema; species Eilema griseolum. The sequence goes on along the minus strand of OY759230.1, from coordinate 19,170,484 downwards.
CCCTCGATGTCTTGTTTATTTATTATGGGAAACTTTCCTGTTTGATCACACGTAATCAATGTATGGTTATGAGTGATATGAACAGCTCTAGTAATATATTTAAATATAGGTATATGAAATATTATTTAACGGGTGTCTAATATTTGGTACAATAATATTTTACCGACATAATTGTTAACATTATAACTCAACAGTTAACAAAACAAAAATATGGCGCAAGAAATTAGACTTGGTTGTTCCCATAATCTATTTTTAACCTGGACAATGCATTTATTAGACTTGGCAAAGCAGATGATCGACGCTACGCGTAACCAGAAGGCTGGTTATTATCTTGCACAGAGGATAAGCATTGCCATTCAACGTGGCAATGCTGCCAGCCTTCTGGGTACGTTACCGGTCGGTGATGATGCGGAGGAATTTCATGACGCATTATGTATGTAATTTTTATGTTTATTTTATTTTAGTGTATTTTAGTAGGTACCTAATAATAGTTTTTAGTTTTAATTTTCAATTGAATTGTATTGCTATAAAGTTGTATCACTTTATAAAGTTGTAAACTGCAGTTTCAGTCGAGCTTATTGCTTGGCCCAACGTTTGATATCAATAATGACCTACAACCTCAATAACAGGGCTATCTCATGCATAAATAATCTTTAAAATCAGATGGGAGTTCGTAAGATTAATGTTATTTAACTTAGAGTCATGAAACCCATGTTGTAACGTTTCAATATAAACATGGGTTTCATGACTCAGGAGCCGGAGGTACAACATTTATTTACCTAATTTTATTATTCAACTTCTAAATAGTCATAAATGCGATATAAGTTTATTTGATGTGTTTTAATTTTTTGTAACTTAGCGGCTTTGTTTGATGAAGAATTCTACTTTTTTCATTCATTAGAGAAATAGATAAAATCTATAAGTAAAATACAAAATATAAATATTGTTTGATTCCCTGACGAACATAACTAATATTGTTAAATCAATAACTCACAGTGAGGTTTACTAGAATTTGCTGCATTAAAAAAGAAGAAAGAAATAAGGTAAAAAGAAATAAGGTTTTACCCATAAAAGTAAAATGATTCCATCATATCTAAAGGGAGTAAGTGACTATGTTAGTTGACAGGAAAATGATTGCGCTGCAAAGCATTTTTGATGGTCTTTAGGGCCGTTTTCAATGAAAAGTCTATTTCATTAATGATAGCTTCCGCCGCGGCGGGTTTTTGCATAAACTCAAACTTAGCCCTGGCCGTTGCTTTTTTACTGGACCTCGAGGCAGCATTCAACTTCCGCTTCACTTCAGCGATGTCTGGAACCTTATTGGCAAGAGCCGTGGTCCAAGCCCTGTGTGCAGATTGTTTGCCGTCTCTAGCTTTTCTGCAGGGCCTATTAAACCACGGGTGTTTGCTCGCTCCTGTTGCAATCCAGTGGCGGTTGGGAACATAGCATTCCATACCCGCAATGATCGTTTCAGCCACTGCTTATGCAAATGAGCTTGGATGGAAGTGAAACAAAGTTGCCTCCAGGGGTGCGACGTGAAGAATTCTCGCAGTCCGTCTAAGTCTGCTGACTTGTAGTGCCACACACATGCCGCCATTGAGGTGGCCGCGGTGGGAGGTGGGTACTTCCAACTCCGGCGACACAAACATGTATTTCGAATGCACCAGTTATTTATTGTTACCTTAGCAGTATAAAACAAATTGTTTTTCATCTAACTGCACACTGCATTCTACAAGCATTCATAACTTAACCTTTAATTCCTCCAATTAAGCAGTTAGTGCCAAGAGTGGGATTTTTAACGTCTGTATAGACTTATAAATAAGAATAAAACACTGCTTATAAATAAGCTATAATAAAATAGAACCCTTAAGCAAGCATAGCTGTAAGCTGTAGCATAATATTTTACTACATGTTACTTTTATAATGTTACTTAACTGGGAATATGAGTAGGAAATTTATGCGATGTAAAAATGTTATATGAGGGGTGATTGGGTCACGCACGAAGGAGCTATCCGAGCGTCTACAATTTTTATTAACTGTTGGTATATGTCGCTTCCTCATAAAACTAAGCCCTTAAACCTATTGGACAAATTGACAATTCTGTTGTGATATATCTGCCATCACAAAAATATGTTAAGGATTTTTTTACATTTGTTGTTTTGTATATGTTCGATGGATATTTGGGGCCTTACCAAGACCTATGAAGCTAAGCCAACTTCACATGCAAGTCGCTAGCTACACATGCTGATTTTTTACTGACACGACGGTATTTCCGTCCAATTGAGCAGTTCAACTGGGGAAGTACCTCCGCCCTACAGAACACCGCGGTCATTATAACTTCGTGTTGTGTTCCCAGCGGTGAGTAGGGCAGCCAAAGCTCACTGGAGGGTTTTTGTGCTCTCAGTGGAAAGACCAAAAGCTTGTCCTGCTTTGTCTTTTACACTGACGGCACAGAAACTCTCAATGCTTGCAGGGTTGGCAGCGCGAGTGTGACTCTCTTGATTTTGCACGCGTCCATAGGCCACGGTGACCACTTTCCATCAGGTGGGCCGTGTGCTTGTCTGCCACCTAAATGGTATAAAAAAGGAGATGTTGGAAGCATCAGCTGCTAAACCAAAGGTAAGCGGAGCCTGGGCTGTGAAGGACTCGGTAGCAACCGGGAACAACAAACAATGGCGATGATAATATATTTTTGTTTAAAACTACATTAAATAATAAAACTAAAGTGACACAGAAAATACGTCTCGTAATAATATACAATATTTCAAAAGCAGGCGTAACATTAAATATTACAGCTTTTTCCCCATAAAGTGGTCGATGTATATTATATCTCAAATACGTCTTTTTTATCGTGCGGAGATCCACTCGGATACCCACTGTCGTGGCCAGCAGGGCGCTTATGTAGGGCTCGAACCGACTAAAACCGCATGGCCGTCTTGGGCCATCTGTTGCCGAGGGTGAGGTAGCCTCTCGCATATCCCTCGCGCGACCACTTCATCCTCAAAGCGATTTCCTAATTTGCATTTAGGAACCAAAAATCTGCTAATTATATTATGATGAAGAAGAAAATGTTAGTATAGACCCCGAACATCTTTAATGGAGCTCTTATACGTCTCATTAACCAGTAAATAACTCAACCGAGGCAGTTAATTTTCATTCAATACATTTGTTTTATCTAGTTAAAGTTTAAGTTCAAGGCAATCCGTTGTAAAATTAATATGTTAGTTCAGCACCAGCAAGGTTATACAACATACCGTCATTAGTCATAAGATTTAGCTGCACGTTTGAAATTGACACAACGGGAACATTTAGAATAAAGTATCTGTAGATTATATTAGTATTGCAGTCAAAATGTACCTAGTACAAAAAAAATATTAAAGGAGCCACTTGAAATAACAAACATTATAGTTTTAAATTTGTTTTGTAAATTAACAAAATGAATTTCAAACAAACTTTTCATCGCTAACAAAAATGAAAACTTTATGACGCAAAATCTAATAAAAAGTAAACATTTAAAAATAAACTAGGCGGAGTACAAGATAAGTTTGTTTTCATAAGCCATATCAAATTCATTACGACAATAAACTCCCTAATGTATTTACGAGGGATCACGTCATGAATAAATTTTATCAACAGAAAGTTTGATGCGTGAAATAGCTGCGCGCACTTAGACAAAGCTTTAAAAAGCGTGGGTAACTTAATTAATTATAAGAAGTTAAGACGAATATGTACAGTGCATGAATACGAGTATTAACGTAAAGTAAAACCAATGATTTCGTGAAATTAAAAACATATGAATACTGTTATATACATAACGTTTTATTGCAAATCGTCGATTTGTACGATTTGTCGATATTGAAGAGACGGTGGTGGCCTTCTTCAGTTCACGGAATTGTTGGTTAAATTATAAGTACAGAAAATCTAAACATTAACGAAAAAAAAGTTGGTGATCAAGCCAGTAACGACAAGGAACTTGAAGCCCTACTGGGTGATTATTCATAGAATTGATTTATAACTTTTAGCTTACACTGTTATCATTATTAAAAGATTTTTTATTACCCGACTGCGCCAGCGAAGGTAATGATTTATTTTCAATAAAGTAACCCCAGTCCATATTATAATTTTTGAACATTAGGATAAACTAAACTCGTATACGGTTGCACCCGCACAATTTCGTGATTAGGCTAATGGACATTTTGTCAATACGGTATTATAAATTAGATAAACATTATTTGAACAATATCATAATTGGTCAATTTACATATCTTCTATATTCGTATCTTCTATTTTAGATACTATTATAAGAAATGTAATAATAATATATATAACGTAAAGATATATATATGGATATCTAGTACCTAATCCGAATATTTACATCTTAAGTCAAGTACCTTCTACGTCTTGCAAGATAAGAAAACAGTACAATTTTTAAATCGAAAACTATATTGAAAGTAAGAAATCCACCGCAATCCAATTTTAAATCCTTTTCTATTGTCTACTGCAGTATCGTAAGGTGAGAAACTCTCTAGAACATATATCTCCGGGGTTATTTCACCTACTGGCTCTATACAAAATTGATACAATAAATCGGGAACTAACCCACTTGGCGGCAGGCGTGCGTTCTCTACATGCAGATCTCAGCCTTTCTTCTTTCTGTGTGGGCGCATTCCATGATCAAATTGAAAATTCCAAGGAGAGATCTAACATTACTTTATGTGATTCAGTGAGATAAAACAAATGAATTAAACTTGTAGCGTTTTTAAATGTGCAATTGTTTTACTCTATTAATGTTATTTTGTTGAGAGGTTTACTTACATTATTTTGTTTCTTCTCACTTCAATTTATTTTTAAATCAAAGTTTGATGTATAAAAATTAATAATTTAGCAAGTTTACTCTTCTCTTTATCTTCTCCATATGTCTACAATTTTAAAAAGTAATAATAACGAAGCGATAGTTTTGTTGACTTTTGTATTAAAACATGTTTTAATGCAAATTTAAAGTTAGGTTCGTAGGTATAAAAGATATTTCACTATGTATGATTTGACATAGTTTTACACAATTAATGATATTTCATCAGGTAATAAAGCAAATTTAATATATAGCAAATACAATTATGTTAAAATTACTTATACGTAGTAAAAAAGACATTGAAAAATAAAGAATTAGGTATAAGACCATCGCTTTCAAATTAAAAACATTATGGACAAAATCAATTTTCTCGCCGCAACTAAGTATGCCTTCGACGACCACAAATTGATAATAAATAAAACCGCTTAAAAACTTTTAATATGTGGAAAGAAATTTATTCACGGAGAACATGTCCTATCAAAATATCTCGGGCCACACGTTATGTCGGCACATTCTTCTCCTAAATTGAAATTCTCGAACGCTCTCCCTTCGCAAGTGGGACGGGGTCAGAGCCAAAAGACAAATACTTTGAATGTTCGATTAATGTGATCAAATATCATCTTTTCTATAACGGTTCATTTTATTATTAAATGTATCTTATTGGTTTTTTGGAAAAGTCTCGATCGACAAAGGGTTCACATACTTACAACGTGAGACATTAAAGTATTTTAGCAGAATCTAATAATGTTTTAACTTTTAGTTAAATGGTGAATATCTGAATGTATATTAGAAAATTTCATAGACTATCTGCCAATAGTCCTAATTGGACTATTGGCAGATAGTCAATGAAACTTTCTAATCCAATTAATTTCAGTATTTTATGTAATGCATTCTACTGTACTGTAATGCAACTGGCGAAATGTGGGTGCTAGCACCTCTGCCTACCCCTTTGGGGATATAGGCGTGAGTTTATGTTATGTTATTCTACTAGTTATATCTAGTAAAATGCGAACTACGAGCATTGTAAGTGTACATGTGTATTTTACTTTTTCACGTTATTGTGGATTGTCGTATTGATGTATTTATTTTATTTACTTATGTATTTATTGTAGGGCAATTAACAATATTCACAATACAGAAATTTAGGAGACAAGAATAAGTACAAAGGTCGGTCTTATCGCTTTACGCAATTTCTGCCAGGCCACCTTTCGATGTAAATGTATGTTGGCGTTCGATTAAATGGTTATATCACATACATACTTAAATAAATACATATAAAAATATATACTTAAAAGTACTTGTACTTAAAATATATACATAAACATATTAATACATACCTAAACAGATAAATGATGATAGATTATTTGAGCTGTGTTATGCAATAACATGTCAACCCACGAAATTTTGAAAGTTGAGTTAACGACATCTATAGTTCGTTCGCGTTAAGAATGCAGTGAGTCATCAGTGCATAGGGTGTATTCACAGTGGTGTTAAAATTCAAAAAAAGTATATTTAAAAATGTTAAATCTCATAAATTTATAAAAGTAAATAAAAAATTAGTAAAATATCATATTTTAATCACTATCACTACTATCCTCGTTAGTATTTATGATAAAAGAATTTTCTGCAGCGATTTCCATGACGTCATCTAAATCCCACATGATATTTTCTTCTTGTACGACATGTTCGCAGCATTTCTTCCATCGATCAGCGTCTACTAAGGTAATTGCGTCATAAAATAATTTTTTTACGTCAGTAAGCTTAAAAGTTGTATTGTTTGCTGCAATATATTTTTTTATTTGGGCCCACACCAACTCAATGGTGTTCAGTTTGCAGTGGTATGGAGGCAAACGGACAATTTCAATGCCATTTCTTCTAGCCATTTCATCAATCAAATATTTATCATATTGGGGGACGATTTCTGCGGCTTTCTTCAACAATTCTTTTTTTAAATAACTCATGTCCATGAGTATCCCTTTGCTTTTTAGCCAGTCTATTATTTGTTGTTTGTTCCAAGAGGTTGTTGGTAATTTCTCGAGTTTGACAGAATGATAGGGAGCGTTGTCCATGACAACAATGCTCCCTGGTTCTAACTTAGGCACTATGTTTTCGAACCACTCAAGGAATCTGTCACCGTCCATCTCCTCATGATAATCTTTTGTTGATTTTGACTCAAAAACTAATAGACCTCCTTCCACAAATCCTTTGTCGCTACCAATGTGTAAAACAATTAACCTTTTTCCCTTTCCAGTAGGTACTCTTGGACCGGTAGATAAACCGTCTTGAAAAGCATGTCTTTTGTTTTTTATAGTTGTATCCAACCACGCTTTTGATTTAACATGTCCGGCGTTTACCCATGTTTCGTCAAGAAAGTATATGGTTTTATTTGCTTTTCTGTGTTCTTTGATTTGCCTGAGATATTTACGCCGCCACAAAACAATGTCTTCTCTTTCCATTAATAATGTTCTATTATCCTGTTTATTAAATTCAAATCCCAGCTCATGCATTATTTTATGAAGTGTGGTACGTTTAAACGTTGGAACATCTTCATCAGCTTCACACATTGTCATAATTTTATTTAATGTCGGGTATTCATTATTAAAATATATTGAGTGTACTTTTCTCCTTATTGCACATTTGTCTAATTCATCGAATTTATCAACAATAGACTTCCGGGCCCTTTTTTTCACTGGCGATTTCAATGTATTGTTTTCCTTTTTTTCACTAAGAATGTTATAAACTGTTCTCTCGGACACACCGCAGGCAGCTGACGTTTTTTGTACTAAGTTGTCAACAGTGACATGTAAATCACACTGTTTAAAATACTTAAAAACATTGTAAATTACTTTTCTTTCTCCACTACGAATTAACGAACCACTTTTATTTTTACGAATTGGTGAGGTATTCATTTAAAAAAATTTAAATCAGTTAAAACAAATGACAGGACATAACCATTGCGTTCGAAGCAATGTCTTCAACTGGACATTGTGAACTTGACCTTATAATTTTACAAGATTTGATTGGTTAGGGGGCGGGGCTAGGTCGAAGGACAACGATGACTTACTGCATTCTTATCGCGAACGAACTATAGTTCTTAAATTGGTTACTTTCAATCGTTACAAAAAATGTCTGTACCTGCCAACATCACCATAAAACGACATCTATTAAAAAAATGTTTGTGCAGTTTTTATGACTTTACGTCAACAATTTTGCAAAAACCGATTACAAACTGAAAAAAAAATGTAAATATTTATTTTACAAGACTTAATGTGTTTCACACAAAGAACAGAAATTTAAGCCTCCCACAAGTGACACTTGTAAAACTTGTGACGGTTTTGCCACCACTATAAAATCTCTGTCAGGTGCACATGCTGAAGAATCCAAATAAATGCGTAATGAACATTTGAATAAAGCATCAGCACTAAGAGATAAAATGAATTCAGATTTAAAATTAGCTTCGGAGTGTGATTCTATAGAAACTCTTACTTTTGATATGCATAAGACACACCCACTTCCAAAAATCCCGTCTAATATAGCATATTATAAACGTCAGGTAAATTTATATAATCTTGGAATTTACATCGGTAGTAACCAACAAGCTCTTTTTAACTTATGGCTCGAAAATGAAGCTGGAAAAGGTACGCAAGATATGAGGTCGTGTTTGCGTAAATACATTTTACAATTTCCTATAACAGATTTGATCTTTATGGTCCGATTCCTGCGGAGGTCAAAACCGTAGTATAAAGTTAGTACTCATGTTGATTCACACAATGCAACATCACACTTCACTTAAGACGATTACACTTAGATTTCTTCTATCAGGACACAGTTTTTTACCCAATGATGCCAATTTTGGTGTTATAGAAACTCAATTAAAAATACAACAAAGACACTACACACTAAACGACTATGAAGAAAGTATTACAAAATCGGAGAAGCACAGGAAATTTGAAGTTTTACGGATGTTGTTTTCGGATGTGATGTCTGTACAGCCATTAGAGAAAGCTATAACCAATCGAAAAGTTGATAATGCGAAGATCAAAGTAAATTGGCTTAATGTGCACAAAATTGTGATGGAAAAGGACTATCCTTATATATTAAAAATAATATTGATCAAGAAGATGCTCAAGTAGTAAATATTGAAAAAGCCGGGAAAGGTCGTGAACCTTCCTTCAAAAAAATAAATTTGCCTGAATGTTGGCCACATGGAAAGGCTTTGAGTAAAGAAAAGATAAAAGATCTAAAGGAGTTGATTAAACTTATACCTACGGATACAAAACCATTTTACGATTTCCCTAAGACTGCTCCACCAAGTACTTCTGTTGAAGAAGACGTGGAAGGTTATCACATTGAAGATATTGAAAACCTTTTTGAAGATGAAGCAGACTGATTTTTTGTTTCGATATTCGTTTATTTTGTTAATTTTATTCTATAACTTTTTCTATTGATGATAAATGTCGATAATTGGCCATTTTGTTATTTGGATAAAACTATTTTGTGTTATTTTTCAATTTGTAACAAGCTGTCATATTAAATGAAAGATTGTTGCATTAAACAAATCTGTTGAATGATTTTGGCAATAAGTGATTTGAACTTATAAGGTTTTTGCAATATGCAGAAAGTGGTTATAATTATTTTGCAATATACAATTTATATAATTTCAAATGGATTTTTAATTTCCCTCATATGATAATATTATTTCATGAAGTTATAGTAATAGTAGGTCATGTAACAATTCTAATTCATTTTGAAAACTAGGCAAATTAACTAGGTATCAATAATTTTATAACTATAAATCATCTTCAACTTATTATTTCTCAAAGTTACAGTTTGTGGGGTTGACATGGTATTGCTTAACATAGCTCATTTTATACGTGATACATTAAACTTCACCAATATCTGAGCACCTCGTATTTCATTCCACAGGCGAACAGCTAAACACAACAACACTAAACTTTAAGTAAAATTTAGATTAAATATTGCTTACTATATAATCCCCGGTTGAATACACCAACTAACAGACTAGCGCAGCTCTGCATACTGCAACCTCAATTTACCTCAGAATAATGGTATTTTTAAACGTATTCGTGGTTAAAATCGATACATGTTCTTTCAAAGGCTTGTCCGCGTTTCAGCCTCAAAGGATGTTCTGCGATACCAGCCGTACGTTCCCACTCAGATCACTGTATGAGGGTATAAGAGCTCCTTTTTCGTACCATCAGGAACACTTGGTGTTGAACAAATCCTATTTGCCCTCTGTGTAAACCTTTATTGAGTATTTTTCAAAGGGGTTAAGTATTATCATGTATTTGTTTGTGTTGTGTATTGTGGCTATACTTCAGTTTCATGCATCGTAAACAATATTTATATTATACTCTTGTTGTGCAAGTTATTTATAAACTAACACGACAATTGGAAGCCATGTAAGTGAGAGAGTTTATATATATATATACAATATATGATTACCTGTAACAACTTGAAAGCAAATAAATTTTAGATGTACATAATCCGTTAAGTTAATAGTAAAAAAATCACCCCAAAAAGAAATTTCACTCAAGCCACGTACTTTTGGTACCACAATAATACATCAACTATGTAGGTTTATAATCCAACAATAACTTAGACTTGTAATAATCCAAATGCATAATATAAATGCTAAACCGAATAGCAGCAATTCTTCAGAGGCCGTAGTCAAATCGCATAAAGTCACCCTCAATCATAACTTCCTTCCTACGCAGCGCGGGCGATACAACTCAACATTTTTCATCTTTTCTCTCTATTTTGAATAAGAATTGCAAAAGAAAAGCAAACGGAAAGTAATAAATAATAATATAGTTTCCGCATAAACTCAATACTACCTACATTTAAAAATGGGATTCAAAAATTTGCGTCGTGCCGTTTGAACTGAAAAATTTATATACGATAAGAATCACTAAGAAAAATCTTTTGAAATGGAAAGATTAAGCAATTATTTAGCTTAGTCATGCATTGTATTTCAGCTCATTAGGTGTACATTTATTTAATTTACAATGGCTGGGGGCCGGCGATAAGCTGCGAAGCGAGCGCGTCTTTGACTTCGTCAACTGAATAACAATGCACAAGGACGTCTAAAATGTTACTTCTCTGTTAAGCAAAGAGTCTAGAAAATTGTGTTATCTGCCACTAATGCTCCATTTTAATGGCACGTGATCGGATCGTTGATAAAAAAATAAATGTTAATAATTTATATTTTATTTTGTAAGCAGTCATATATTTAAACTTTATTTTAAAGGCCTCATAGTATATCAAGTTTAATATCATGAAAAATATTTAAAATAAATGTTTGGCACTTACCTAAAAATCTGAGCAAACTTTGAAGTTGGACATTTTAAGAGAACCTTTTCAACTAAGCAAACTTTTGAAAATAAATAAGTTTCACGTAGCCTCTAGGGATCCAAAATCTATTCTAAGAAACTCGCTGATGTAAAAAAAAGAGACAATGAAATAAACATGATACTCGCAACTTTATCTGAAAAATAATCTTGTAATCATATGCCGTGGCAAATACAATTAACTCAAATTAAAAGCGCTTTGTTAATAAACAGAAGTGCTGTAACAACGTTAATCTCAGAAACAATGAGATTATGAGAATATTTTTCAAACAATTCGGTATTATAACATTTTCGTGCCGCGCCGACTGTGCATACCAAAATATTGCGCTGTGAACTGCTTTGGTGAAAATAATGAAACGGTCGTTTAGTAATAGCAATGCTTAAGAAGCTATCATTACTTACTACAAAAATTGTTAAGCCCTCGAGTCCTTACCCTGGTATTCAAGCACGTAACAGTACCTGAACTTGCTATTTGCAATTACTACAAGTAAATCTAGCAAAAAGTTTACGATTGGCATTTTCCAACTATAAAGTTTAGCTTAGAAAGAGATTGCTGATCCTTTGGCATTGTTTGTTGTATACCTATACAATATTTCTGCATTTTTTTTCTTAATACTATAAAGTTTAATTTATCGAGGCGTCGCCGTCGCATTTAATCGCATCACTGTCTTAATGACCACCTATATGTTTAATGTTTTATGTTATGAGGTGCTTAACTTTTATATTGCATACCACAACACTTAATCGGTCTCTCATACATATTAGTATGTATCATAAACTATTCGTTAGCAATAAGTATGAAATTATTTTTCAAGTCATAGACTAATATCGTTCCAGACTTATAATGAAAAATGTATTAAAAATAAGCAAGACAATGCAGATAAATAAAGGGAAAAGTGGTCAAATATTGGTAACGTCAAAAGTGTCGAAGAAATAGATAGTATCGAGATTATACATACATTGGCTGAAAATTAAGATATTTATTGGACGAACAAAACAGCCATTAATAACAGCAGCATCATCTAAAAGTAGATAATTCATAATACCCACGGTATGTGTGCTGTATACTTTTCTGTATTCTGTTTAAAAATGACCAAGGAATCGATAGTATCCAGATTATACTTACGTGGGCTGAAAATAGGGTACTTATTGGACAAACATCTGTCATAAATACCATTAACAACCACGTCAACGTAGATAACAATTTGAAATATTCATATTATCATTAAGTACTATTCGTTATTCTTACAAAGAAGGGTCAAAGCCTAGATCACATCAAGTGTGAACATCGGATACAAAACAAAATTCATCACTGTTACCGATAAAACACCTACTTATAAAGTCAGTTACACTTGTAAAGGTTTACGACCGCTATATGTATTAGATCTACTAAATCCCAATCGTGTAAACTCGTGTATGTCGTGTTGGAGTTGACCCACGTCACGAGAAGCGCAAAGTGTTCCGATAACCGGCGAAACCGCGGCCTATCGCTTTTTGATAGCATCACTTTGCCCAACTTGCCATCTGGTGGCCATTAGGTTCGGGATATTGAAAAAGTGAGCCAGAACGATCGCCGCACAGCTATGTATTTGTGATGCCATATATTTCCACACTTATTTCGCGATAAGATGTAGCGTATCGGTATTGATCTGTTTTAGATATTATATTACAATTGTCATGACTTTTATTCTTATTTAAAATGTACATCATTAATTGACTCACAATATTTTGAATTATATCTGTTTTTTCACGAGCATTAACAAAAAAGGGTTCGTAGTATCTATTCAACTTAGATAACTCTGATGAAACCTGGCTTAGGTAAAAAGCGGTTCTAAAATAAGCCAAAAGTATAATAAAATTTTCATCAGAAAGTAAGTAAAGAATCAGTGATATACACTGAATATCTTTCTTACAAGATGTCAATCTAATTCGAAACTATTAAACAAAACAATCATATACCTACGTGACTTTGATTCACAGTTGATTCACAGATTTATTGAAGAATTATAGTATATGTGGGTACCTAGGTTAATAAATCGTTTAAAGTTTAATAATAAACCTATGTTTATCGTTGCGTTGTGATGGTGTTTTTTTTTTCTTTTTATGTAATGTGTGTTTATATGTAAGTGTGTGTGTGTATAGTGAATGGTTTTTCATCCATTTTTTTCTTTCTATATTGGCCAAAGTACAAAATGACCACTATACAGGAGAGGCTTCCAAAGTTACAATTTGTTATAATTTTTAATAGATAGTATCGATGTTTTACGAAATTTTGCTGGTTGGCTAAGACAACTTTTGCCTTTATCTATATTACAGTGTTTTATATACACATGTATCAGTCTATTTTTGCTGAACATTGGTCCTATCAAGTTAGTTTTGTTAAAATATGTTTGCTTTAGAAACGCCCTAAAAGGGCCAATGTGTCAAATTGACCCTTGTACATATTTTTTTTGTCTAGGACACGCTAATTTGACTTCACCTCACCTGATGGTAAGCTCAGGAAAAAGGGTCATCATTACATACACTAAGTACCAAAAACATTGAATACGAGTCCATTATTGTAGTTTTAAGGCATAATGGCATAATGTTTCGATTATGATAGAAAAAAAAATTGAATCAGGTGGGATTCGAACCCGCAATTTTTCCTTTACAGGGGAAATGATCTGACGGCTGAGCCACCGCACCTTGCCTAAAATAATCCAAATCTTTTTATATATATCCGTCTTACGGCGACTGTGGGCGCCATTACCTATACTCGTATAAACTATCGGCACGACTTTTGATGTTTTATTATTTGTTGCTGTAGGTATCTATGTTAGAAAGATTCTTAGCTAGAAATATTCAGAAAAATAACTCAACTTAACTTGGGCAATATATTTATATGAGTCCATTATTCACCAGCCAGACAACTAGTTGCTTCCTAGGTTAATGAGGCTAGCTCATGTAATTAGCAAATATACAATGAATTTAAAAAGTTGAACACTTGTAAATGCTGGCTAGGGATATTTTAGTCTACTACCTACAAAGTATTACTTAACATATACTTATTTTCATAATACGCGTCACTTTATAATCTATCTATGGAACAAAGCGAGTAGGTATTTATTTCCTTTTCCTATTTTTAAAAAAATCAGTGTGGTAAATAAATGGAAACACCATAAGTAAATAATTTAAAGTACGTTCATTGCTATATAAAAATATAGCAATAAATATCCCTAGACAGTGTTCAGTTATGTATAGCCATATAACAAATAAAAAAATTAACGCTAATGTAAAGAAGACAGATTAAAATATTTTTCTAGGGTACTAAATACCTACTTCTCTGTTCCGTGACTAAATCAGTTATACTATTTATGAAAAAATTAATGAAAATATTAGGAACAGATTTTTTTCGTCCTCCAGAATAGTATTTCAGTGTTTTGTTAATTAATATCGCTATATTAGTACAATTTGTGCTCAAGCATAAATTTTAGAGGATTTTCTATACTTATTTGTGGCTCGTCGAGACTATTAGCGTAGTAAAAGTAAGTAAGTATGAATATCCTTATCTAATAGTTTGTTTCTAATAATTTTGAATATCTTATTCTTTGTATTCGCGGGTTAGTTTTCTTTACTACTGCACAAGTTTTATGAATTATGGCTATTAATACGATTTTTTTTAAATTTATTACATCATATATTTTTATAAATATAAGTACCTACCCCAGATAGATCATCTATTATAGTTTCATAACAATATTTTCCTCTACAGACAGCACTAAACTACAATCATCTCGACAAAAATGGCTGCCGCTTCTTGGCAGTCCTACACAATCTGCTAACGTAATAATAGAGAGCAAATTGGTTTGTTATCGATAAATATGTAGGCAACACGAATCACGTAGGGCCCGGTCGCACCACACATAATTTTCTTTGTAGGTCAATTAACCAATAATCTGTGAATAAGATTTATTGTCTGAACGATTATATTTTGTGATTAGTGTTTTGTTTATATTAGTTCATCAAGATTGAAACGCTAGTGGCACAGTGATATAGCAGCTAAAGTTGCCGGGGTTCAATTCCAGATTTTGAAGCATTCTCAAAAAAATCTTATAGAATGTTGTTAACAACAGTAAGCTTGCCCACACGTACTTATATTAAGGGAAAACAGTTGGCAAAATGTGGATAGATATAATCAGGCAATATTATATATTTCTTATATTAAAATTTACTATCATAAAAAGTGAAATACATTCCCAATCACTGTCAAAGGTTGAATAATTTTACATAACTACAAACTCTGAAGGTCTCATTTAAAACACTTTTTACCCAAAGAAACAGGCTAATTATAATAAGCTGCATCAAATGATTAAAATTTAACTAAAAATCGTACGTATTATTTAAGTCGTTCTTTGAACTGAATTTGTATTGCCTTGAAATTAAAGGTATATAAAATATAACTTGCGACAAGGAAAAGCTTGCAATGACCCAAAGTTTTGCTATAAATATTAAATAACTAACTAACAGCGAAGTAATGTAATATCACAGCTTATTTTCTCGACGTCTACTAGACAAATATTCTTGAAAATTACGCGCTACGTAGAAGATTCCTGACCTACTTAAAAACGAAACCGATTAAAGAAATATAAGAAATCTAACTGCAATACCATATATCACCAATGGTTTGTGAATTTCGGATGGCAGTCGCTTCACGGAAAATATCGAACTTCAGCCAAACTACCAGTTAGAACGGAAAAAGCGGACCCCAGACTTCAAGATGAATGCTTCGGATGCGACCGGGATAAACGCTAGGATGAAGAAGATAAAACTACCTTAAACTACGTAGATTTAAAGTATAACTTTTAATACATAATAATAAATTCAAAAGGTTTATTTCAAATGGTAACGTATCAAGTCAACAACATATTAAAAGTAAAGTAAGGTATACCAAACAATATCAAACACTGCTCATAGTATTTACATTGCCGTCACCCCCTAAGTAAAGATTTTTGGAAACTCGACCCGGAACGATAGAGACTATAATGTGTTTTCACGCGCAGCATCACCGTTGTTTGTATTTATACAAGTTTTTCCTCAGATCCCACCCTTAGTAATATCACATTTGTTCCTGTTCAACCTCAATTTCTTACCGCTTTGCTGAATCATTGAAACTCAGTATTACGTCCTAAAAAAATATCAATATCCCGAAATAGAGGCTTTTACCATTTGAATATAACGTAAAAACAAGGTAAGTGGTAAAAGGTATGGGCTGTAAATAATAAATGATTACTAATGTAAAACTAGGTACTCCCAGATGAGATGAGTTTCTTATGTTAATTTTTATGTGTTTATACGTATGTTTATTTTTTATATACAGAACAGGTAATTCGTTTACCCGTGAGAATAGTTTCAACGTGTGGCCGGGTCTAGACGAATTGACTGTAATGGACTTTGTGCCCGCACCGTCTCGTATCCACGTGTTTACACAAAGAGGGTAATATTTATCGAGAGAGCTTAACGTGAAATAGGTTTACTTCTTTATTTTGCTACGGTGTGTTTTTAGGTTAGGTTACGTTTTGTGGAGAATTAATTTTACCATTTGTTAAGAGCTAAAATTAGCCCCGGTGGTACTAGAACGTAGAGCAAGGTCGAAAGTAAATGATGTTATAAATTTTGATTATATTTCTAATTGTAAGTACTCATTTTAAAAAAGTTTCAGTAGAGCCTATATAATGGGTCAGAATGTGTAAAGGTGTCCATCAAACCGTTTATTAAGAACCATGATACAAAATTATATATCTTAATCACGTTTCACTAAATTGTATAGGTAAAATTTTAGGCCTCTTCAAACGTTCACAATATATTTATATGTACGGGACCCGTCGCGGGTTTGAGTCCCGCCTGGTCGTTCCACTATTTCTTATCTTAATCGATACTAATTCATCATGTATAAAAATATAATTATTGAATGAACGACTTTGCAAATATGAGAAAACAAATTTTCCGAATTGTTATTTATAATAATAAGAAACTACAATAAGTTTGTTCCTCTCCTAAGAAACCTAAATAGTTAAGTGTTACATAAATATATGATATTAATAAATTTATAAGTTAACGCACTACAAAGAATAAAGAAAATCCGTTCACGTCAAAACTTGGTAGACAACCGACCTCAGCAATTAAGTCACTCGAAATATTTAATGAACAGAGCTAGTTCGCGGCGGAAATGACACTTAATCGGCTTAACTTCGCCTCAAAACTTACCCCAAGCGATCTACCCCCTCCCGCACTTTTCCCATCCCCGACCTCAAACCAGCAATACCTACACTGCATCAAAGAAGTTGGAGAATGTGCAATTATGAGATTGTTTTAATTTAGAAACAATGTTGTTGAAGAATTTACTTACTTAGAATGAGCTTTCTGAAACCCCAAACCAGAATTCTTGGTTTTGTTCTACATTGTTTCTACGTTATTGCTTGCTGCCGATCCTTTATTTATTTTATCTAGTTAACAATTTATTTTGGTTATTGTTGCTTACTGAATCATTATTACATTCTATATTGCATAAAAATAGATCATGTGAATCTAGTTTAGGTTTATCTTTTACCGACAGTATAAATAAGTAATTAAAATCATTAAAACATTTAATCGATGTTCAAATAATTAGAACTATTTATGAGCCATGTTTACATTTAGTAAGTAAAGCGTAAAGCGTCAATACAGTTAATCGGAAACATATATATATATATATATATATATATATATATTTACACCATATATTTATCGTCTCAGCAGTCCATTACCCATAACACTAGGCTACCGCGGTCGGTCACTATAGTCTCGGGTTCGATCCCAGGTTTTACGATGGCACACACCAATGACTTTTCGATGCTTTTCGAAGTTATGTGTGTATATATCGCAGGTTTATAAGTGCCCGGTTAATGACAATAGGCTCGCCACCTATTACATTGGGACCTAAACATAAACTGGCGAAATGTGGGTGTTAGTACCTCTGCCTCCCCAGCTTCGCCCGTGACATATTTTTAAATCCCGTACCACTCATTTGAGCCCGTATTTTTTTTATTTTCAGAGACATACATACATATAATCACGCCTTTATCCCCGGAGGGTTAGGCAGAAGTGAATTAACACCCACATTTCACCAATCATTAAATTCGGTCCCACGTAATAGGGGGTGAGCCTATTGCCGTCTCCCGGGCACCATTGTTGACTCAAATCATGCATCTGAGGCTGAGGCTGGGCTGTATATATCTGTCTGATATTAAACAGCTCTATCCCTTAGTCGCCTTGTACGACACCGCATGGGAAGAGATGGTGTGGCCCTAATTCTACTCTGCCGGAAACCACGTGGCAAGTTTTCTCTTTTTATTTTTATAGCAACACTGCTGCCGTAAAGTAAACAAATAGCTCCATGGTGAAATTTTTTTTTAAAAATCAATGTAATTCGTTTACTAAAGTGAAACAGTGTTAATACAATACCAAAAAGTGCAATATATGTGAAGAAATGTTATGAATAGCATATAAAAGTGATTTAATAAATAAAACTGTGAAGTAACACCTCCAATTTAAACACGGGAGCTATATATCTAATAGTGTAAAAATTACATAAAAAGACTCATTGGTGATAGTGTTACATGTTTTCTTCATAACTATAAACTCGATCATGAGAAAAGATTAGAAAAGTGAATTTCATAACAAAATAAAATCAGTTAATATTCAAATCCATAAATTTTTTCTCGGTAACAAGAAAGACCTAATCGCTTGCGTTCGAATACACGCACATTTAATCAATTAATGGGCACTTTTATATTATGACTGTAAACGACACGATTTGTCGTCACTGTACGATATTTTGTGATAACGACGAAAAACATAAAAGCGACCACTATCTTGAAAGAAAATTGTTTTAAATATTGACAACGGAACATAATTATTATTATTAACATTTCACATTTTTTTGACATTTTTATATTTACTTTTGACATACAATCTAATGAATAATATTTGAAAGAAGCAGTCAGCTGATGACCATAGATAAGGATCAAATTATCCCTCTGCATTAGCCCTACACTGAATAGCAGTCTTTTGGTGCTACCATATACTACCACAGACTAAATTAGAAAAAAAAAACAAAATACTGCTGAAATATTTCTGTGGTGTTGCCTTATAAATATTTATTTCCCCAAAATAAGGTAACATAAAATAACGAGGAATTACGACATTTACGTTCATATTTTAATTGAAATAATTAAACATGTCTTTCGAAAACATTACAACGAGGAAACGCTACAAGAACAATGATTTGAGTATGTCTGAAGACTCGTTTACATCAACAATGTCAGATATACGCACGTCAAGTCCTCCAGATGTAACGGACGGCAGCAACGAGGAAGAGTTGAATGATATGATAAAGTACCTACAAAATCAACTCAGAACCGCCGACAATGAAATTGCAAGGCTATTGGAAGAGAATCAATCCCTGTCAGAAATAGTGCAAAACCAATCAAAAATAATAACGAAGCTAAAAATCATCGGTAATGGATCTCCCAACACTACGAGTACAGGTCGAAAAAAGAAATCAATGAAAAAACGCACTAGTATAACGGAACCTGCTAATGACAAGGATATGCTGGACTTAAGTTCAATAGACCTGGAACTGCCAGAAGAAACAATCAGCCCTAATACGTACAAAGCTGACGGAAACACAAACATAACTTTAACACAAGATACAAAAACCTGCAGGAAAAAGAAAGTGGTCAAAAATATCATTAAAAGAGACAAAAACCAAATATCCAAACGAAAGCTATGTATAGTAAGCAACAGTAATCAAAATAACATATTGAGTGCAATAGAAGATACAACTCTAGGAAATGAATTTAGATACTGTCATTACGTAAAACCTGGTGGTGGAATAAAACAAATCCTACAAGACTTAAAAACTAAACTTGAAGGATATACAAAGCAGGATATATGTGTCATTATAGTGGGAGAGACTGACTTCAAATATTCACAACAATATATGCAGCTGGTTTGTGAAATTCAGAAGTCACTACTGGAACTACAGCACACAAACATAATAGTAGCACTACCAACATACATATGTGGAGCGAGCATATACAATTGCCGAGTGGAAATTTTTAACGCACTGCTGACTATGGACGCTTGGTCCAATGACTATGCACTTATACTGGACTCAAACAAAGATTTATCTTATGACATGTTCTCGATAAAAACAGGCAAGATAAAGCAGAACGGCATTAAAAACATTATGCAGAATTTACAGACAGTTATAAATGGAATTTATAAGGAAAAAGTGAAAAGTCTGAGAACTGAGGCCCATGAAGTCCTGAACAATGGCTCAGCCAATACGCCTTCGTGTTGCATACAGGAAAACGAAGAAACTCACAAAAATCTTTTTCGTCTATAAGTTTCTGCATATATTACACCAAAATATCAACGGCCTCATTAGTAAATCTGATTATATAGTCGAAAGATTGGACAATCTATCAAGTGCCGGTCAATTTATTAGTGTTATGTGTTTTACTGAGCATAATATGACGACGAGCGACGTCGACTTTCTAAATATACCAAATTATAAGTTAGCTTCATTTTTTGCCAGAAATGATCGTAATGGTGGTGCCTGTATACTAGTCCATAATGGAATAAACTACTCAGTAATAGAATCAGTAAATAAGTACAACGTCACAAATAGCTTTGAATGTTGCGCTATAGAGTTATCAAATCACAGTATTATTATTCTCTGTATATACAGAACTCCATATCAAAGTAACATAAATACTTTTTTTAATCATTTTATTAACATTCTACTTAGTATTTGCTATAGAAAAAGTCAAAAGTTGATCATATGTGGCGATTTCAATATTGACTTGCTAAGGAAAAATAAAAATTCTATTATTTTTGAACGGATGACAACAGAATTTAATCTAAAATTTCAAATTAGAGATATAACTCGTCCCAGTAGTGGAACATGTATAGATAATATCTTAACTAATATTAGAGGGTGTAAAAGTAGTATATTAGAGCTCGGTGTATCGGATCATAAAGCACAACTTATGAAATGTCCAGTAAAGCCGACATGCATACTGAAATATTGGTATATAAATAAACGTGACATCACTAAAGAGAATATCAACATTTTTAGGAAAAGTATTGAAAATCTTACTTTTACTGAAGTACACACCGCTAACAATGTCGATGAAAGTTTTGATCTCTTCCTGGATCTGTTCAAATGCTTTTATGATCTATGCTTTCCAATTATGAAACGTAAAATCAACCCATTTAATAGACCTAAGTGGATCACACGTGGTATAAGACTGTGCAGTAGAAAGAGACGCAACATGCTCTGGAGGTATAGATTAACAAAGGATAGAGACACAAAAACTGCCTTCAAAAGTTATACACAAAGATATAAGAAAATTATTAAACTTACACAAAAAGCCCAAAACAGTAATTTTATTGAAACTAGCCAATACAAATCAAAAGCTATATGGAAAGTTATAAACTCGATAAAACCTAACTTACCTAAAGAAACCATTACAGGCATCAATGTAAATGGAAAGTTTATAACTCACCCGAAACTCATGGCGGAAAGTTTTAATAACCACTATGTTGATCAGGTAATAGCGAGTACAAAGTGTGACGATAGCAAATATAATAAATTATGCAGCTATAACTCTCCTAAATCTATCTTTATGCAACCCATTGTTCCAAACGACATCATTACAGTTATAAAAAATCTAAAAAATACTAATAGTACAGGCTATGATGAGATTCACACCTGTGTCGTTAAAGCAGTAGCGCCCATAATTGCCCCTGTCCTGTGTGACATTTTTAATAAATGTATACTCAATGGAATTTTTCCAGATAAGTTAAAGACTTGTGTTGTTAAACCTTTATACAAAAAGGGTGACAAAAATGATATTAATAATTATAGACCGATAGCACTGTCGTCAGTCTTTGCAAAAATTTTTGAAAAACTAATTTACAATAGTCTAAACAACTATCTGGAACATAACAATATAATATGTCAAGAACAAATGGGTTTTAGAAAAAATAAAACCATAAACATGGCGATATTTAATGCTCTTAGACGAATACATGTTAACATGGATAACCGTCAACCGGTCATATCATTATACATGGATATGACTAAGGCCTTTGACTATGTCGATCACAAAACCTTACTTAACAAACTAGAAATATATGGTATCAGAGGCAATGTCCATGCTTTACTGAAATCATATCTACAAAATAGACGTCAAATTACACAAGTTGACAAAATGGATATAAAAACTAAATCCGTGATAGCGTATTCATCTGAAGCTAGAACTATATCGTATGGCGTCCCACAGGGAAGCGTTCTGGGCCCTTTGCTCTTTTTGTGCTACATAAACGATTTTCCCAAAGTTACAGTTCATCAGATGTCACTATTTGCCGACGATAGCACTGTGATCTTTGATTCTGGAGACCTAAAAGAGATGGAAAATAAAATAAATAACACTATTATTGATATTGCTGAATGGTTAAACTTTAATAATCTAAAAATTAATGTAACAAAAACCACACATATCAATTTTCAAATCAGAGAGAAATGGAAACATGACATAAAAATTCAATATAATGGACAAGAAATAAATGAGACTAAAGCGATAAAATTCTTAGGCTTGCACATTGACAGTGATATGTCGTGGAAAACTCACATAGATTATGTATGTACAAAAATTTATAAATTTTCCTATGCGCTTTATATGTTGCGTAAAGTAGCAAATGAGAATGCACTAATTGTTGCATACCATGGTTACGTAACTTCCACATTAAGATTTGGTTTGGTATTCTGGGGCAACGGTACAAACATCAATGATATATTTGTGGCCCAGAAAAAGTGTCTTAGAGCAATATGTGGTCTGAAGCGTACAGATACCTGTGTACCATATTTTAAAAAACTGAGAGTTTTAAGCTTACCCTCTCTGTATATATATGAAGTTAATGTGTTTGTAAAGACTAATATGCATCTTTTTGATATCGTGGATAGTCAACGTCGCTCCGACAAACTGCACCTATTGAGCACTAGAACCACATTTCTCCACAAGAGCTTTTATGCAATGGCACCAAAATTATATAATAAAATCCCAAAACATATTAGGACATGCTCAAATATTAGTGAATACAAGCGTAGCCTATTTAACTTTCTAGTTGACAAAACTTATTACTCAATTAATGAATTTTTAAATGATAACATTTGACATCTGCTATTTTGATTGTATACCATATTTCCATAATATTATATTTTGACATTTGATTGGATTGCACATTTTTGGCGACTATGGACTTAGCACATTGCATCTCAATTTTCACTGACATTGCTTATTTAAATTTTATTTTAATAATGTAACTTTATTAACTTATAATGTATTATTTCGTATGCCTTTAGGCGAAACATTGAAGACCATTATATTTTTTATTGTAACACCTTTTTGACCTATGTTTGACGAATTAAATTGATTATTGATTATTATTGATTATTGATTATTATTATTATTGATTTATTATCAAATAACGTATGGAAATCTGCCGGATGTATCAACATTGAGTCACTGCTCCGCACCTTTATATAGTAGCATGATGGCTTATGTATAACCTATAACCTTAGTCGATAAACAACATATTCAACACACACCGCTTACGCACACCGCTTACCATCTCGAGTATCGGGATCCTTGGTGTCGATATCTCCAGTGACGTCCAATACCGAAGTCATTTGCAGGACAAGGTTAAGTTGGCATCAAGAAAACTCGGAGTGCTTAACAGGGCGAAGCAGTACTTCACTGCGGGGCAGCAACTCCTTCTTTATAAAGCACAGGTCCGGCCTCACATGGAGTACTGCTGTCACCTTTTTGCTGGCGCACCTGCATACCAGCTTGTCCCCTTCGACTCAGTGCAAAGACGGGCATTGAGGCTGGTTGACAATCCCATACTCACAGGTAGTGTGGAACCTCTTAGACTTAGGAGGGATTTTGCCTCATTGTGTGTGTTCTACCGCCTATACAATAGTTTGTGCTCAGATGAATTGTTTGACATGATGCCCGTAGCTACATTCTATCATCGCACCTCTCGCCATAGGCAGGGAATTCATCCTCACACATTGCGACCTGAGACGGTGCGCACTGTGCGGTATGAAAGAAACTTCATCCCACGCACACTCAAGCTGTGGAATGACCTCCCTGCTGCGGTTTTCTCAAGCACCTACAATATGGGGTTCTTCAAGAGGGGCATCAGAAGGTTTCTTCATGGTCGGCAGCGCGAGTGTGACACCCTTGATGTTGCATACGTCCATAGGCCACGGTAACCGCTTTCCATCAGGTGGGCCGTGTGCTTGTCTGCCAACTGAGTGGTATAAAAAAAAAACACAAATAAATATTGGAACCAGTACTTTCTGACATTACCGCGTTCAAACAAATAAACAAACTCTTCAGCTTCATAATATTAGTATAGATATGAATAATGAACAAGCTAGGCGAGTGTTTGTTTCGAACATCTGAACCTCTCTAAATATAGGTACTTGAACAATAATAACAAGGGTACAACGTCTCGGAGACTTCGACGTCCGAAATAAAGTTTGGGACAACATTTAACTAGTTGGAGCAAACAAATCCGTAGTGCGAGTCTAGTGGCGCAAACTGCACTCGGGCCGTGACCGTCCCGACTAACTTGTTCGTAACGACTTCAAAAACGTCTAGCAAAATATTTGTTTTGCAAAAGCCAGGTACGACTACAAGATCTGATGCCGCGTCTATTTTCAGATATATTATTTGTGCCCTGTCCGGCCACTGCATAAAACTTTTATTGGGGTAACCGATGTGATGTATTTCGATGTTGTTCTTCAAGTTACGGGTTAATTTTGAAGTTACTCTTTAGAAAAGGAACATTATTTCTCCGTGTAGTTAGTTTTTGACCAAATGCTTTATTTTCATTTTTAAATGTGTTTAAATTTGTGTTCCAAAAAAATGACATAATAACATTTTAGAGCTTAACTCTATAGGAGAGTAGACTTTAGCAAAAGATAAAATACATAGTAATTTAGAAACATAGATTTGTTTTGCCAACAGTACTTATCAAGTTCTTCGATAACCTCTGATTGAGACACGACGACGGGCGTAAGTGGCGGGAATCGGATTCACCCCACGACAATAGGCGATTTACCAACAGATCTATTCACTGATATCATAAGTCGATTTGTCTACGCTTCATTCGTATTCAGTAACTTATTTGTTCGGTTATTTGTTTTAAGGATAAGGTGATCAGCTCTTCAGGTGTTCAATGGTATATCTTTTGTGAACTTAAATACGTAAAGGGCGATAGTCAATAATGGTACTACTACATTCGAGTATTATTTAATTTAATGGCTCTACTTAGCAGAGCATTGCTTTTAGATTTTAGATCATTGAAACCTAGCTTTTGTGAGAAATTTCATGTCCAATTCTTAATGGATTCTCTCGTGATTTTAATTTGAAACTATTTATGGAATCATTTGATATTATTTTATTATTTATACACTACCCCGACGACGTCGACGTTTCGATTGATTTTAAGCAGCCATGATCTCGGGGAAAATGCTTCATTATATAATATTCGCGTAAACTTCTGACATTGTATATATGTGTTATTTCAAACAGATCTCCCATTTAATGAAAGGAGCGTTAAATTATTTGCTTTCGATCAATATATATAACAAAAGAAAAAGTGACCTCGCGAATCTATATATTCAAATACTATTTGAAATCCACTCATAAAATTCCATTAATATTTTCCGTAATAAATAGTAAAAAAAAATGAACAAACCAAAACGAATTCGACAAATTATGAATACACCGTCGTTTAAAAAGCAATTTCTGAAAAAGGACCTCGAATATTTTCAAACAAGGCACAATAATGCATCCTTTGCCATTGGAACAACAATAGGCATAATTCACAGGCAGGCCGCTCGCTCAGTACAGAGCTCCAACGAAATCACTGAACCAAATTGCAAATGAAGCGCCAGCCCTACTCTAGTAATGCCGTATATCAGATCTTATATTCGTAGCTATGTTACGTGTTTGCTCACGTAAGTGATTAATATTCAACTTCGCACGGGAGAAGCAAGAAGGATTGTCTGTACCACAAATTGCGTTTTGTTCAAATTGATTTGTATTCTTTGTCAACTGAGTCCCACTTTAGTAGACAGATTGATTGTGCGTTACCTTGTTACAAAATTCATTTAGGTAAAAAAACTAATATATTGGGTGTATTGTCACACAATAGCATTAAAAATGTAAGCAAACGTGCAAAAAAATCGAACTGAACCATAACATATTATTTCTTTATTTTTGTTCCATAATTTAAATCAAGAAAATCTTTTAGGCAAATGGTAAAGTCTAACTAGTTACCTTTGAACCGTAGTAACCTTTGAATTGTACTGTAAATTACACCATATACATTGCAAATAGTCAAATAAGTCAAGAGTTGGTACGAACACAGAATCACAGTGGAAGTACGAAACCATATTGGTAAAGTGTTCGCAGTCGCAAAATATTCGCGCAAATAACTTCATAGATTCAATTTAACAAATTACAACTACAGGGGAATAACAATACCACTGTAGATGATATCAGACCCATATAATAGGTATACCAAGATCCTTTGTACACTCCACACCTAGAACGTAGGACCGCAATAACATCTATTGTTTTAAGAATTCGTTTACGCCACCAATTGGAAAGAAAAGAATTTGATCAATGTTTATTTATTACTAGGACATGTACAAAAGATGGAACCGTTGCTCTGATTTCTGGTTAGTACCAATACCGACATGGGTCGGTTATTACAGTGCGATCTCTCAACCTTTACAAATCCAACTCTATTTACTTTCTGACCATCTCGTCTGTACGATTCGGACATTTGATATTCACTACGGAATTGGAGAATCGTTTCCGTTGAGTTATTCCAAGAACTTGGATCCCATTGCATTGGAATGCACCAGACAAATAAATGTTTTGTCTAGCGAATTTGTATTCAGGAATTAATTTTATTATTCAATTAAGATTTAAGCTTAAAGTTTAGTAAATTTTTCCATTGTTCGTAATTTACTCATTTATGGAATTCTAATTCCGTACCATCTAATTCTATTCCAAGATTTAAAAACACCATATCTTTCCATTATAATCTATCCGTGTACCTAATAAATTCTAGCTCATTTTAGATAATTTCAGCAGTTTGAGCGGGTTTTAGTAATGTTTTCACATTAATATTATTAAAAGATTTGCCCCCGTGCCCTTTCGTTATACTTTCTGGCCAAATCGCATATCAGTGTTACATTTTAATATTAGAACTAGATATACATTTAGAATATATATATATATTTAGAACTATAAACGCAATATGCACAGGGTTGACGTCGACATTTCACGTGTCCGATATTATATAGAACGGGAAAGGGTTGCGGCGTATATTGACGACATTTAGCCAGTCGACATTTGCTCTGGTGTTACAATTGACCCATTCGGTCCGCCACGTATGAACGGGAACAAATAACACGATGTTTCTACGATCAGCTTAATGAAGGGACGGTCTAATAAATAATCACCGATAAGCACTATTGGAAAGTTACAGTCGGTGCGCAGTTTACAATGGGGTTTAAGTAACGGTAGGTATTATGTAGTGAGATACGATTGAGACTATATAGTCCTTAATATTGATTTATTGTGTGGCTATCATACTTCCCACTTATCATCATTCTCGGAGCCTTTTTCTCAACTTAGTTAGGGTCGGCTTTCTAGTTTAACTAAGATGCGGCTGAACTTAGATATTTTCTGTGAAGCGACTGCCATCTGACCTCCACAAACAATTGGCAATATCAAAGGTCTGTAGTTAGACTACTAAGTTGGACTTTTGGTGTCTCCAACTACCCGAGCGTAAAGACTGCCATAGATGTCCGTATGGCAACCGGGACCAAAGGCTAACTTGCTCTCCGAGGCATGACCAGACCAATGCAAGTAGGTACCCATATTCTTCCATACAAATATTTGCACTGAACAGGGAAAAAACTCGCGCCTCCTGCGTAGGTGTCGCGTTTATTACCGCTAATATTATGAATTTGAAAGTTTGTGAAGATGTTTGAATATTTTTTAGTCAATCACTCTCAAGCAACTGCCCTAGTTCTACTCTAAAGTATTATTAGATTTCAGTAGTTCTACCAACCTGATAAATAAATATAGAAGCCGGTAGATAACAATAGGGCAAATGAAATCTGAAGGCTCAAGACAGCGTGCGGATTTCCACACAAAATGAGGTTTATAGGTTACGCGGCAAAATCTAAACACTTCTTCGTCTCTAAAAATAAATAGCCCAGACTCGTTTTAATATTATTACCTTACCTCATCTCAGAAGAATACTTATTAAATTTTAATAATATCCTATTATTAAAAATAATGATGTCGATTCCATCTTGTTTGAAAATCGTAATAGTTTATTACCAAACTATGAATACATGGTGTAAGTTTATTCGAGTATCCCACAAAAACTATGTTATTGACAATATGAGTAACTATTATATGGTCTGAAGTTGATGGTAATTACACTGGTAAAGCAATTATTAAGTGCACAAAAAATATAAGAGCTTGTTTAATTGCGCATCGTGATGACGGGGTACTAATCGTTCGAAAAGGTTATTAAAAAGAAAGTGAAAGTAGAAAATTATATGAATATGAGTATATGCTGCATCTATAGTCCACCCCGGCACCGCTAAAAGTAGTAGGCAAGTCCCTACGCTTCTACCTAACCTAATATATACGAGTACGCAATGATGATATCATAATAATTACAAAAAATATCGTGTCCTTTACATCTTTTCTATTTCTTCTCTTACCATAGCAATCAAAAATAGCCTTAGAAAATGGTCAAGTAGATAACATAAATGGATCGTATGCACCATGTAATCCGGTTCCTGCCAAGTATGTACACGCGAATAATTCAACACTACGATCGCCATTCTATGAGCAAACAGATAGTCCTCACTTCCGACACATGTTTCCGTGGACGACACAAGTAACTGGTCACGTAGAATATTGACGCCTCCAGCCATCCATTCCCCGGGACAATACCTACGGTGCTAAGGGAGACATTTTTATACGGTAACTTACGTATATCATTCTAAACATTTGGTGAAAAATAACGTGTATTTTCCGCGCTTGAAATTCAGTGAACAGAACAGTTGTGAACCTGTGATCTACTGTTAGTTCGCAGCGAAACGTTTTATAGACTGACAGGTCACACACGCGAATGCTTTCACATCTTTGTATGAACTTAAGATCTTTTAGCTCGTACATATCTTAACTATTTTGCGCTGCACTCTTTGCATTTGTTATTTATATGTACTTATTCTTAGTATACAACTTTCCAGTCTAACTAAGATGCGGTTGAACTTCGATATTTTCCGTAAAGCGACTGCCAAACATGTTACTTACTATAATGTAAGAAATATGTACTTGTACAAGGACTAATTTATCATATTAACATGAATGTTATATTTTAATTTTATTATTATTTTTATATTTAATATAGGATATATTTATTAATCATATAATAAATAAATGTCAAATAATACAAAATGACAAAATTGTTCAACAAACAATGCTTAGTCCATGTACTAATCAAACAACCCTCCCCTGATCGCTCCCGGAGCAAAAGTGCACAATGGCACTTATTGCATTGCCACCCTGGATGGCGATGGTCAGCCTTTGTATTTTATTATTTGGGTATAAATAAGTCACTTACAAAACTTTTAACAAGTTATCTTATATGTATATTATTTCAGAATGTATCATTTGAAACTAGATTTATTGGTTGGTATAACATTTAAAATATGAATATAATATATTTTATGAACAAGTTTTTAAATTGCATTGTATATTTGTACAATAAAATTCTATAAATTACGATGAAATGTTATCTTGTCGATGGCTTACTTTCAAGAATTCGGCTCATTATTTATCAGCGTCTAAATGTCTGCATTATTAAACTTCAAGCTACGGTTAGTGAAATTAGATCGAGGTGAAATAAAATTGTATTCAATACAAAATAGTAAACAATTCAATATTTTTGAGCAACATTTATATAAAAAATAAACTCCTTTGCAAACCAAGTAAAAATATATACAAGTATATATAAACCTGCAATATTCACTAATCACTGAACAAGATTCTATTCTTTTCTAAGTTTAATTAGATGTCGCATCATCATCATCAATTAGCCCTGTTGCAGTCCACTGCTGAACATAGGCCTCTCCTAATATGCTCCATAACACGAAATCAATCTAAGTATAATTTTATGAATGCAAATTCATTTTATGAATAATATAATAAATTTATATAACATAATATAAACTCACGCCTATATCCCCGAAGTGGTAGGCAGATGTGCTAACCACTCACATTTCGCCAGTTTATGTTTAGGTCCCAATGTAATAGGTGGCGAGCCTATTATCATTAACCGGGCACTTATAAACCTGCGATAAATACACACATAACTTCGATAAATACACACATAGCATCGAAAAGTCATTGGTGTGTGCCATGGTAAAACCTGGGATCGAACCCAAGACCTCGTCTCAGCATTCATTGCCCATACCACTAAGCTACCGTGGTTTAAATAAATTTATATAATCAACATAAGTATCTATATGTATCTACCTACCAATCTATTTATGATACTTCTTGGACACTCAACAGTAACTTTCTCAGAGACTCGTCAAATTTCATGTTCTGTTTTTGTTGCTCAATTCTTCTAACCGTTGCTCAATGTACCCTACATTATATTTGAGTTGTAAAACATATTTTAGTATATGACACATTTCAGTGATCCTATATGATGCACAAATGCAAATGTATGCCAATCATTTGGAGAACTGCCAGTATCGGTAATATTGTTTAAAAATTGTGCCAGCACATTGAGTTACTTTTTTTTTAATGTTATGAGTATCTCGATGGATGAAGCGTATATTTACGATAGATTTAAATCGGAAGTTAAGGATTTAAAATATGCAAGACGTATCCTGATAGCTCTATTTAGTATTTATTATTCATATTATTTATTTTACTATTTACTCTGACTATGATTTAGTATATTTATTATCAGCTAGAATGGGACTAATCGCTCAAAAAAGAAAATAAAAGATATTTAATTTGACAGTCGTTCCAGTATGAATGTTGATTCTAAGCTTAAAGAAAAAGTTATACTTTAAAATTACTTGAATTTATGATGTATAATTTCGTCGATTTCAATATTGATGTGCCAATTTCACTAAAGGTGATTAGAATATTGACAGATATGTAAACTTCTCTGAACCTCACACGTCTCGTTGCTCTTCTTGCTATTAGAATTTCATATCGCGCTAGTATCAGTCAAGTTGTTAATTGGTGTTTGTCTTGAACTTAGATGCACATTGAAATAGTTAAACTTCTGAAAACGATTTTTAATGTGTAGATCAACTAAGGTAAATTTTAAGATCGATTGTTAGAATCCTCGCTGGGCAACGAACCCGTAACGCTAATAATATTATTGAAATCTTAATATATATTTTACTTTTTAGGCATCAAAATTTCATTTAACTCCAGGCCACATTTAGAAAAACTCATAAGAAGAAATGCAAAAATATTAATATCAAGTATGTTACTAATATTATTTTTCTCCAAGTCCTAGCATCATCCCTCCTGGTAATATTTTTAAATAATCCCACGATAAGACTTACACTTATCATATTCTATATGTATAGGAAAATTGAATATGCCAACTTATAGGTATAAATGCTAGGATATACGAAGATATTTGAGTTACTATTTTATTCGGTCACATATAAAAGTTAGTTTCAGTCATAATGTGGTTAAGATGCTATTGGAAAATAAGTACTGGAAATATGGGGTTAGCTTATTCTCTTGAAAAATAACTCGACGATGAAAGCTCATAACTTCCTTTGCGACAAAAGTTGAGTAACCATTTACTTTTTAAAACTTAAACAAGTTTATAATTATACTACATATAATGTTTACGAGAATTTATACTATTTTTGACTTCAATCGTTTAAATATAGGGAAAGTTTTTTGTCTGTTATAGTTTTCTTAATTTATTTTTTTCAATTAATACATTCATAATTTAATTAATGTTACAATCATGTCAAGAAATAATTTATAAATATTAAATACTGGTGGCGCAATTCTCGCCACGTGAGCTAGTGGACTGTATTTTGCGGGGGGTGAAGCTAACATGTTTCATATGACACTTTACACAACAAACAAGACAGGTGATCGGGTTGCCGCGGAGGTGGTTTAGGCATTGAATGCAACCCAAGAAATTAGGAGAGGATGCACTAACCTTTATGACGCCACGTGCCGTCGAAAGCCGGTGCACCGGTCTTCTCTTCCTGGCTCAGGAGCTGCTGCCCACATCACTAAATCACTTGAGGGACACACGAGAGGCACAATCCGATCGGTAAAGGTCTATGAAAGCGGTTAAAATCCAACAAACATTATTAATTTCTGAGAGTCGCGTGCGCTGCCGCCATTGTTTATTCTAATTCGATGCGAAGTCAAGATGCGGCTATTTCAACCATTGGCGGGGCGAAACTATTGTTATCTCACTTTAGAGGTAGTGCGGGAGGGAGATGGGTATAGGGAGCGTGTGCTCAGCGTCAACCAATTGAGACGATTTGAATTTACTACTACTGGCGCCACCAAATACAATAAAACTAAAACAACTATTATACAACTTATAGCTAAGAAACATGGGGTATTCTATCTTATTCTTCCCAAATATGAGACCTGTACCAGCAAGAATGAAATAAATTTACTGAATATTATTTTGTACGTATCAAATCCATTCCTATTTTTGGCAGCGCACGGAATCAAATTTGCTTTTAGAACTGTAAGCCAAGCGAGTTACGTAATGTATGCAATGGATTTGATAAACTTATCATTTGTGATCCACATAGTTTAAAATGGCCGCATATATTATGCCTTAAATGATGTACTCGTTATGCGTATTTTTTTAAGTTCTGACATATATAAGTAAACTTGATAGTCACAGTAAAACAGATAATAATCTAGAAGTATGGACCCAATATATAATCAACGATGACGGTGGATTACAATAATTCTTCTAGAAGAATTACAAATGATTTGATTTGACGTAAATAAAACTTGAACCGCCTGGCATGTGCTTGGACTATTTTGTAAATAATATACTAAATTGTCTTCTCTTTTTCAGCTTTAGGTCTGGAACCGGACTTCCTGTACCCGTTGGAGAACGTCACCATCGCCCAAGGCCGAGACGCGATGTTCACCTGTGTGGTCAATAACCTCGGTGGTTACAGGGTGAGTGGCGACTCCGCCACGGCCAGGGTGTGTATCAAACTGACTCATTACAGCTAGCATAGAGAAGCACTATCACAGCACTTGTACCCTGAGATCTATAATTTATAGTAGGAACATACTGTATAACTTGGATTTTTCTAAACAATATATATAAACGTAGTTCTCCGATCGTTAATGTGTTTTATTATAACTGTTTAATTGTAATTTTAAAAGCATGTTTCCATATTACATATTCCATATGAGGTAAATTTAGATACAGAATCTCTATTTGACTAAAGAATCTTTAAATAATTGAATTAAAAATTAAATTTAAATTTTGAATGTCATTAGCAATTCAGTATTTTATTTTAATACGTATTATTGAAATTATTTATAGTTTTACTAGAAGAATCATCAGATTTTTAAATAAAATTATAGATCTCAATAAATAGACTGCACTACTTCTACACTTCTTAGCACACTACCTTCGATGCACTTTCTTCAGCACTCTTCAAGATTCACATGCACCACTCTATAGATTCTATCTCTATCTTAGAATAGAGGAACACTACTATTGCACAATATACTCTAAGTTTGTCCACAATAGTTGTAGCATTGGCACACTATGCACTTATGACTTGTTCAGATGCGAGTGGCTTTTGTCAGTATTAATATTTCTGTACACTAAGAGACAGTCATTAGCAGACAATAGCAGAAGTCGCTTGTATCTAGAATAGGTCCATAGACACATGGGCATCCACACTTGCACATGGAACTAAGATCCAAGAACCTCTATCTTAAATGTAATCAAATAAATTATAAGAGAATCGTAATGTTCTTGGATTTTACTAACTTTATGCACTGCCATTTATTTTGAACCAGAAATTTTGGAGCATGCTTCCTGATGCACTCAATGCTAAATGACGTTTTATTTTCTTCCAAAAATAATATAGCATTGCACATCCATAATTTCCTTCTTAGTTAATCATTGCCAAAATATAAACTAAATATAAACCGCGTATCTTATGACAGGTCTACTTTAATCCAAGTAATTTACGTTGCAAAATAGTCACTTTAGGAAATTAAAATAAAGCCAGGACAAGCCACCTCGGTCCCCGCTCAATCATTTCGAGAGGCGGTGCTCTCAAACTGTCCCGGGAGTTAATCTAGTACACTATCATTATGATACACGGTACTGTGTCGTATTCGATAAAATCTTTCATCAATCGAGTGTGATTACTGCATGGAGATGACAGTTTGTTTGTTCAATAAAATTTCAGATAAAGTAATGTAAAATACCGAATGTAAAATATGCAACTTGAATCTGATTGTTTAAATATTTCCTAAATCAATTTACTTATACTTATATTAATACTAATATTAATTCTTAAATATTTTTCTTTAATAATCTATATTATTATACAAATCAGATTATATAAACTTTTAAGAAAACGTGATTTAGGAAAAGGGATTTTTTAAACATATAAATAAAGAGTATTCTCACAGATACACCAAATAGCAATTATGGCAATAGACGGTCACACCAAACACAAGCTACAAATAACGAGATTGAGCAATAAACACGTAGATAAATACTTATTCGCGTATCTTTCCCTTACGAGAAACAAGATTCGATAATAGTCTCTCTGGGGCCATTCGCTCAGGTCACTAGATTTCCACGCAATATCGATTTCCTAGTATTCCATACATATTTGCTTTCGTACATCGATTGAGTAAGTAATTACTCAAGACTAATAACATCTTCACGAGGATATCCAGTGCTATTCCCAGGTGGATATCAAAATGAATATCGTATCTACGAAATGGCAATGTCTAAATTGAGTTGTTATAACAAATATTATAAACCTATGACGCCATTGGATATCTGAACAGAAAATATATTAATCACCATAATGACATTAAAAAATATACAAGTAAATTACAATATACAAGTAAATATGAAGTAATGCTCATACGTAATACATGTTAATAATATGCTCAAATCATAATAACACGATAACAGTCATAACATATCACACAAAATAATCATAATATTTTAAACACAACTTCGATATGCACCGCTGGTATGGATGAGTTTCAAGTTTGGTAAATATACCTTATTTTACACTTACTTATTTATTTTATTGTGTGGTAAAAGCGGAGCGATTTCTAAAGCCTTTTGAAGCTGAAATTGCATCGCTCAACAGCTCGGCAATCCTTCTTATTGCTCATTTAAATAATACAGATTAAATATAAGCTACAAGAAGCACAGAACAGGCATTGTGGGGCTGTTTTTGAAACATTAAAGTGTTAAGCGCTTTAATGTTATAGTTACACTTGACCTAACTGTAGTTTCATAGGCACTTAATTAGCAATTTTATAGATGCACAAGCACTATGATTAACGTAGACAACTATTTTCTAAGTTGCACCTCTATTAGTGCACTTCTTCAAGCACTATCTTTATTCACTACACTATATTTATAAGATAAAAGTAATGAATAAATAGCTAGTAATACAAAATAATACAAACTATTTGCGATCTCGTTTATGAGATAACTCTATTGAAAGCTAGGATTTTGTAAATGAAAGCATAAATCCAGTATTACACGCTCAATGAATGCATTGGATTTGAGTATCTGCATTAATCTGAAGCAAAGGGATGTAAAAAATATACGGCGAAGAAATATTTTTAGTAATAAAGTTATAATACCGAGGCCCCGCGTATCGTACACAAGTATAAACGCCGTATTTCTGTTGGTTTTTTGTTACGCGCTATGCAGGAAATTAGCTTCTATTGCGATGTCGACGCTTTGGTAAAGCGGGTGAAACGAGGGCGTTTTCAGTGCGCCCGCAGCCCGGCTCGTAGCGGCCACCAGACGAAAATGTAATTAAAAATTCCGAGAGCATTTTGCGCGACGCTCGCAACAAGATAGTGTTGCTGGCTCGAGGATCGTTGTCGTAACTGCCTTTCGCGAAGCATTCACTTGCAATTTAGAGTTGTACTTGAACGAAAAGTCATGCGTAGATGATAATAAATACAGAAATACGGTGTTTGTATTTAATTTACATATTTCATACGACTTATAATATATTTTTCTCCATGCGCACTTCGGACGTACAATTTTTGGCGGCAATGCACGGAATAGGTTGCATGGATCAAAGCTGACACAAAGGCAATTCTGGCTATACACGAACATGTGATAACAAACAATCAGCGGCTGACAGTTACACACAACGACTACAATACATGGACGCTTAACATTAGAGGCGTGAAGCGGGAGGACAGAGGACAATATATGTGCCAAGTTAACACTGACCCAATGAAAATGCAGGTAATGTGTTCGTTCCAGCCATTAGCGTTCCTTTTCGAAGATTTATTGTAAAGTGAGGATAATTTTCATGTAATATGAGTTAGTCTATATAAAAATGATAGTTCTTTGAAGGAATATAAAACAGTTGTTTGTATGTATGAGGCTACACCAAGACCTTCGGAGCCAAGCCAACCTCACCTTAAACCGGTGTACCTGTAGACTGACGAACAAGGCGCTGGCCCTCTCATGGTAAGGAAGATAGACGGCAGTCGCTCCCATAAAAGCCGTACAAGCCTAACCAAGAGGAGGAAAAGCAGTAAATGGACCTCGGGCTCCAAAGTGTAAACCTTGGAAGCCACGGCGAAACAGGTTAAGATGATATCGATGAGTTGTTTGAACGAATACTTAGCCTAATTCTTAGTAGTACAAATTGTGACCATACTGTGCAATTTGTCATACCTCGAAGGCAAGTCTTATCGACTTAGCCGTGTAATATTGTAATTTCCCCGAATGCAAAATTGACGTTGTAACTAACATAATCACGCATGCAAGGGGAAGTCATGCAATAAAATACACATCAGTTGTTAGTAGTGGATAATTATTTCAAGTCAACGACTAATTGCAGCTGTATTGAGTTCTAGCTAGATTAGATTACTAATTAAAGTTTCTATTCCAGACAGCATTTTTGGAAGTAGTAATCCCTCCAGATATAATATATGAAGAGACGTCTGGAGATATGATGGTGCCGGAAGGTGGATCAGCCAAGTTGGTTTGCAAAGCTAGAGGATATCCTCCTCCGAAGATTGTGTGGCGCAGAGAAGATGGAGGTGATATCATCTCTAGGGGAGGGCCACAAGGAAAAACCAAAGGTAAGATGCTAGGAACTATGGGTTATCCTGTATAAAATTTTCGTGTCAAAATATTTGTTAATCCCAATCCTCCGAAACTGCTTGATCGAATCTAATTATGGTTTTTATGTACTAATCAGGTTGTAGGCTATTTTTTTACACCACTTAGGTGGCAGACAAGCCCACGGCCCAACTGATGGAAAGTGGTTACTTGTACCTATGGACGTATGTAACACCAGAGGGGCCACACTCGCGCTGCCAATCCTGTAAGCACAGATTTTCTGTGCTGTCAGTATAGAATAGGTACAAAGCAGGATAAGCCTTTAGTCTTCCCATTTATGACTCTCCTCAAAATTGTTCGGTTGTCGTTGTATATATATATATATATATATATATATATATATATATATATATATATATATATATATATATATAACTAATTTTTCGCAATATTTCGGTATCGTCAATGTGTTGTGGATCTGGTTGCAATTTGGGACCGAAATAAATTTTAATCTGAACTAGAAATGGCTAAAATGCGCTTCGGAGTACTTTCCTCTAGGTTATAGGAAGGGAAACCAGGGGTGACAGTTAGTATAAGCATCATTTACAATTACTTAATACATATATTTATTTGCGCGTAGTTCCCAGTGAAGAAGAATATAAAGGCTACCCCATCCCTTCCCGTTAATTTTGTACAAAGCCACTAAGGGGCTGTTTTCCGTTCGACAGTAAACATAAAGCCCATTTATATTGTACCAAAAACATACTGTTCGTTTAAATTCAGTGCTTACAAAATATGAAGTCATGCATATTATAAGAATAAAAGTTCTATCTTGTATATACGATCATAGCGTTTCATGAATAACACAGTTGTAAACAGAGAGTGGCAAATACATGTATCTATTTGTGTCTTCTTTTTCTAGTGCGGTTTATCTGATTTATTTTCTGTGACGCGACTGCCATATGACCTCCCGCAACCAATTGGCGATATCAAAGAATTGTAGTTATCCCAATTATTGAAGTTTTTAGAACTCCAACAACCCGTAACAACTGCCACAGATGTACGAATGGCAACGGGTACCGACGATATAACGTACTCTCTCAAGCACGACCAGATTTTTTTTTTTTACGTGCGCAAAATCCCCATGGATACCTCCCCACCGGAGCCGGTGGAGGAGGTTATGTCGGACTCGAACCGACTAAAACGCACGCCGCCTGTGGGTCGCTTTGGTTGCCGAAGGTGAGGTTGACAGGCATATCCCTCGCACCCCGGCCGCGACCAGACTAATGCAAATAGCCACTGAATGAAATTTTAAAGCATTTAGTATGCTAACTATTCAAATCGTTTAAGTTACAGAAATAATTGGATCGGTTCAGGTGGGATTCGAACCCGCGATCTTTCCCTTACAGGGGGAACGCTCTGACCACTAAGCCACAGAACCTTCGCCCGTAACCATCCAAATTCTTCTATACATATATCCTCCTTACGGCTACGGTGGGAGCCATCTATGGGAAAGGTCACTCGTATGGGAAAGGTCGCGGGTTCGAATCCCGCCTGAACCGATTCAATTTTTTCTATATCTTAATCGATGCAAATAGCCATATTTAAGCATACACATATTTGCACTGAGCGGGAATTGAAACCGCACCTCCTGCGTAGCATTCGCAATCACAACCGCCACGCAACGCAGGCTCATATATATATACATGTGTATGTCATCCTCACGTTTACTTTTCTAGGTATAGCCGAAGCTTTCATATACGGGCCCAGAGTCTACTTACTCCTCCCTCTTCTCCTTTATGCCTTGACCACACGCACCGAGTGGAGTGGCGAGACAGTGCATTTGGTTGAGTACGATGTATGTGCAAAAGCACTCGGCTCTATGTTCACACATACCGAGCATCGGGCGAGTGCACTGTCTCACCACTCTACAAGGTGCGTGTGATCAAGGCATTAGAATCTTGAGGAGTAGTTGCCGTCTAACTTCCCCACTCCCAAAGGAAATCCTACGTTCCTCCTCGTCCATAGGTATAACAGCTTGCAGGTGAGGTTATTACGATGAAGAAGTAGCAACATAAGATTTGCACTTCTACCATTAATAACTACAAGTACTGAAAAAATGTAACCACTTATAATTTTTTCAACTGAAGGGTCGGCAGCGCGAGTGTGGCTCCTCAGGTATTATACACGTCCATAGGCCACGGTAACCACTTTCAGGTGGGCAGTGAGCTTGTCTGCCACCTAAGTGGTATAAAAAAAATAAAAAAATAGTCTCCTAAAATACGCAATTATGGAAAATTTGTGCAAAATTAGTTCATGTCAATTTCAAAACTTAGTAATTCAAAAGATAAAATCCATCTAATTCCAGAGGACAGAGGCTAAGATACTTACAATTAATAATTTAATGGTAAGAGAGATAACTCGTAATCTAGTTATTTGTGAAGCCGATTTTAAAAAGTAACCCATTTCAAACATTCATGAATAGTATATTACAACAATCACTCTAAATTATAAGTTAGAATACAATATTAAAAGTTTCATTACATTTAACACTGACATTAGTTTTGTGCGAGTATCATTTTAATTAATTAATAGACAAAAGTCATGGACAAAAGCGTATTTCTATCTAAAAATAATCTTTGGACCAGTTTTTAAACCTCTCGAGGAATTTCGGATCATACCTACAAAAAAAATTATATGCGCTTAGCAACATCCATTTTTATTAAGTAAGTAAATGTAAAAAAGTTTATTATAGCATCATAATTTAAAAAAGCCATGTGTACTCATCCGACCAATATTAGAAAGTGAAAGTATCTAAGATGATCGGATGTATGTGACTTACTCATGCTCAAACTTTTGAACTGATATGACTGAAAATTAAAATCGGGATCATTTATGTGATAGGTAATACATATAGATGAAGATGAAATAAAGCAAAGAAATAATAATATTTAACAGAAAATCACCTCGCGGTTCGGATCCTGTGAGAATACTATAATAAGTAATCTATATTACTCAGGAGAAGTAGAATACTATATAATAATTCTACTGACACGGTAGTTTTTTACAAAAAAAAGCCGGTCAAGTACAAGTCAAACTTGCACTACAAGGGTTCCGTACAAAATTGAATTCAGGTACGAACTTATGCTTCATAAACCGCAATATATTTTGATTGCGTTGACGTGATATCCATGGCGTAAACTTAGAGTTTAGAATTTTGCACAGTTTTAAGACGTAACAGAATAGAGTGTATAAAACTCCAACTTGATACGCAACGCATTCTGAATAAAAGGTCTTGACAAAAAAGACAGATAGACGGACAGATGGACCACGAAATGATCCTATAAGGTACCGTGTTTTTCCTTTTGATGTACCCTAAAAAAAAAACAAATGTTTCCTTTTATAATATTAGTTTAGGTACATAGTTGAATTAGTAAATACACTATTTATGCTTTATAGCATACGTGAGCAAAGTTATGAACGCAAAATTGTGAATATAGTTATTTACCATTTCTGTTGAAAATCCATAATTACATAACAATTAATTCACCAGTTACTTCGTTAATACATTTCAATTAAATGTTAAACTATGGTGATTCTATTACTAAACTATAATTGAAACAAACATTAATTAGAAAATTTGGCGAAACAGAAAGGATTGTCAGTCATTTCAAAACTACCTTCACGAATACCTAATGAACTTGAACACTTGTAATGGGAACTATAGTGCTTGCAAAGCTTTTGAATTTATATCATTAATATGTCGGAAAAATGGCAACATACAGTCGTATGATAATATGCGGAAGAGATTACATAACAACATAAACTCACGCCAATATCGAAGGGGTAGGCGGCGGTGTTAGCACCCACATTTCGCCAGTTTATGTTAAGGTCCCAATGTAATAGATGGCGAGCCTATTGCCATTAATCGGGCACTTATAAATCTGCTATAAATACACGATATTTATTACGTTAATACGAAAGATTATTCTCCACATTTTGCCAAAAAAAAAAAAATTCATTCAAAACATTCGCATTTGTAATACTGCATACCTAGTTGTAAAGATTAAGATGATTATGAATCCTACTCCAATGAAAACGAATAAATCATAGTTCATCTGGACAGGATGTTTTTACTGTGGTGATGGGATAACCACTCTCTTACATACTTGCTCTCTCTGAGTTACACGCCTATGAAGGAAAGGGTAAAATCGTTGAAGTTGCACAATGTAAATACTAGGAGTACGAGTGTTAGGCCTAGTTTATTTTACAATAAAACATAGCATATAAATAAATAAACTTCATTCTTAAAAATATTGTTATTGTTTATTTGTGCTGTCAGTGGGAAGACTAAAGCCTTGTCCTGCTTTGTCTTCTACTGACGGCACGGAAACTCTGTACTTACAGGGTTGGCAGCGCGACTGTGACTCCTCTGGTGTTACAATCGTCCATAGGCCACGGTAACCGCTTTCCTTCGGGTGGGGCGTGTGCTTTTCTGCCAACTAAGTGGTATAAAAAAAATATACTACTAAGTAAATAAGAGTAAGAAGAAATCGCTTCCAGCGATAACGCCACTCATTTTGCATTTAACTGTATACATGCTACCTACTTGTACTACTGTAAATGTATTGGTGTACAATAAAGAATTTATCTATCTATCAAACAATACTTGACCTTTTCAGAATAAAGTTTAAAATACTATCCCATTCTGTTTACCAAGCGATTTACTATCAATATAGTCACTCGCATGGTAAACTATGGGATAGTATTTTATTGGATCAGATACCCTGTTAAATACTTATAGAATTACATAGTGTAAATCTATAGGTATTTAAGAGAGCGTCTCAGAGTGATATTGGTACTGTGACTATAAGTTGTAATCGAGTATAGGGATCCTTGGTGTCGATATCTCCAGCGACGTCCAATACCGAAGTCATTTGCGGGACAAGGTTAAGTTGGCATCAAGAAAGCTTGGAGTGCTCAACAGGGCGAAGCAGTACTTCACTGCGGGGCAGCAACTCCTTCTTTATAAAGCACAGGTCCGGCCTCACATGGAGTACTGCTGTCACCTTTTTGCTGGAGCACCTGCATACCAGCTTGACCCCTTCGACTCAGTGCAAAGACGGGCATTGAGGCTGGTTAACAATCCCATACTCACAGGTAGTGTGGAACCTCTTAGCCTTAGGAGGGATTTTGCCTCACTGTGTGTGTTCTACCGCCTATACAATGGTTTGTTCTCAGATGAATTGTTTGACATGATGCCCGTAGCTACATTCTATCAT
Source organism: Eilema griseolum (assembly GCA_963662185.1). Taxonomy (NCBI): domain Eukaryota; kingdom Metazoa; phylum Arthropoda; class Insecta; order Lepidoptera; family Erebidae; genus Eilema; species Eilema griseolum. Next base: position 19,127,423 of record OY759230.1, on the reverse strand, counting down.
CGCACCTCTCGCCATAGGCAGGGAATTCATCCTCACACATTGCGACCTGAGACGGTGCGCACTGTGCGGTATAAGAAACTTCATCCCACGCACACTCAAGCTGTGGAATGACCTCCCTGCTGCGGTTTTCCCAATCGCCTACAATATGGGGTTCTTCAAGAGGGGCATCAGAAGGTTTCTTCATGGTCGGCAGCGCGAGTGTGACACCCCTGGTGTTGCATACGTCCATAGGCCACGGTAACCGCTTCCCATCAGGTGGGCCGTGTGCTTGTCTGCCAACTAAGTGGTATAAAAAAATAAAAATACCCAAATCAAACGCGAATGTATTGCATTAAATGTAGCTTAGTGCGTGATTTCTCTAAAGTCAATCCGTTCGCGTGCTATGACCGAATCATTTACTGCTATGAGTCACAACTTAAGGCCCCTTAACACGATAACTCCTAACTAATCTATCCTGAAACTAACACTTTGAGAATTGTGATGTATTTATGTGGAAATCACCGTTTAAGTAGTTAAATTCCCATTAAATAGAGAATAAGCTATAGTCGTTGAAGGGGAAGGTTCCGACCGCTGAATAATGATCGTACAGTTTTGATATTTCCATACTATTTTTATTACTGTCCGCAAAATCCCCATGGATACCGCACTACCGGAGCAGGTGGGGGAAGTTATGTCAGACTTGAACCTGGTCGGTCCAAGTCTGACATAACTTCCCCCACCGCACGACAAACGCATGCCGACCGTGTGGGTCGCAGGTTGCCGGTGGTGAGATTATCTGAGACATATCCCTCGCACCCTGGCAGGCTAGAATTCATACTAATAGTAAACATCCGAAAGTAACTCTGTCTGTCTGTTAGACCTTGAAAAAGGACATAGACAATGTTTGGTTTGGTTTTGATAACCAACACATTCGCGAGCGGAGCCGCGGGCAACAGCTAGTATTTATATACTTTTATCATATTAACTTCCTTATATTTATGGATAAGTAAATAATCTAATAGTATGTCGTTAAGATATTTCATATTTCAGTTTAATATTAGTGTCTTTCTTTCCACTAAGATACCCTTATCAGGTACGTGGTACTAGATCTAATTCTTATATAGTTATCTGAGTTTCTTGCTGGTATCTTCTCAGTAGAACCAAGCCACCGAACCAGCGAAAGAATCGCACCTACAATATGGGGTTCTTCAAGAGGGGCATCAGAAGGTTTCTTCATGGTCGACAGCGCGGGTGTGACACCCCTGGTGTTGCATACGTTCATAGGCCACGGTAACCGTTTCCCATCAGGTGGGCCGTGTGCTTGTCTGCCAACTAAGTGGTATAAAAAAAAGAATCATTGTCCAATGGTTTATCTACCTTATTTATTACTTTTGTAATACTTCTTGACATAATTGTATTTTCTTCATCGTGCTCTTTGTGCATCGTTCATATGTGCTCTTTATATGCCTAAACTGAATAAATGAAATTGATTCTTTAATTGAGATCTTTGAGGCTCAAGCTAAGCTCACCTGCGATCCGGTACACCTTCTGAATGAGAGATGAGAATCTGACGTGGGCGTTTTTTTGGGTTTAGGGGGTTAGATGGCAATCACTCCCATAGATGACAATATAAACCAATAATGGAGGAGTAGAAGAGCAAAACCCCAAGTCTTATGCAAATAATATTATAAATTTAAACAAATTATCCACCATATAACTAACACAATTGTCCACGAATTGACCATAGAGATTGATCATAGACAGTTTTGTGTTTAGTCTGCAATTTATCATTGGCTGCTTATTAAATATTACAAATGAAAAACATTACTACTAAATTTGAACCAAGAGCCAGAAGGAAAACTAAAAGTAAAGGCACAAATCAGATTAATCAAACCAATTGATCTTGAGACTGCAAATTGGTCAGTAACTCTATGGCTTTCCGTTTGAACAGAGAAAATGTATAGAGTTCGATAATATGCATGTTATATGTGTTTATAAGCCGAGAGGTATGCAGCCCAGCGTTAGTTTTACATATTTCGATGTGGAAAAGTGAGAGACGCGCGCTCCTCTCCTGATAACAGTTCCTGGAACTTCGTAGTACAAATCATCAATTAAATAAGGGCATTTATATCGACTATTGCACAACCCATATAAAAACATGATAGAACACAGTTATATTACAATTTAACTGTTCCCATAATTATATAAATGCACTTCTAAACGGTACATGCGGTCGTGCCTTAAACGCTGAGGCGTCGAGTTTGCAATAAAGAGATTAAGGATTCGAACCCCGATTCGCTTACCGCTGGCGTAAATTCGTACTATATGCAAACTTAGTGAGGTGGATTAATTTAGTTAATAATATAATTGTAACTTCGGTTATACTCATTATTTATAAACGATTTAATTATTTTTATGATGTTTAGATCTTTAAAAGTAGCCATACTTTTAAACTGGATGGGTGTATGGAACTTACCCGAACACTTGGGATCAACCTCTGCCGTCTGACATTCCAGCCTCCAGAGAAAATCTGCTCCAGGCCCTATTCGTCTATTAGCAGGTGTCCTGGGTGATATGTGAGGCTGACTTGGAATCCAATCGTCTTGATTTACACTCCACACACCCGATTCAAAAAATATAGCTCAACATTTTCTTTTATCTTACAATATAAGCAAAAAAAGTTGTAAATATAATATTTACACATAAGTATAAATTTACAAACACAAAACTACACGTGATATATTTTTAAAGTACACTTTTCGTTGCCTCAAAATGAGTGTAAAACCTCATAGTTATATTACGATTAAAACTCCAATAATGCATGGAAATGCACGTTGAGCACAAAGGTTCATTTAAGTTGTACGAGGCCGACCCTCCTCACACTGGAGGGGACGGCACTGGTGAGAGCCTCACATAACCCACTTTCTGTATTATCCCCAGTTAAACTATTCCGGCTTAAAATATGGTTAAGCTGATTAGTTTTAGAATTGTTACTGTTGAAAATATGTGTTATATTTATAGAATTGCTTGATAGATATACCCTCTGCCTGTTTGAAATTAATATTATACTTATCCTTAGAAGCTAATAAATAGACATCTGTCAAATGATAAGAAATTTCCTGTAAATTATTTTTTCCTGTAAGTTGTAGTAATGATGATTTTGTATTTTTTTTTTTATTTCATGAAGCTTTGTAGGTAATAAATATTATTTTATGAGAAATTGTAAGAGGTGAGCATATTGAAACATTTAGAATGAATTAAAAATCACGGATTCGACTTTGAAATAAATACGATTTCGCCTGATTTGCGTCTAGAACTCTGACCATTAAAGTTGGGTTTCAGAAACATAATTGAACGATTCAATTGATTTTTTATGTTCTTTTAAATTGAAATTGAAATAAATGTGGCTACTTTGTTAGTATTAATTTAGTTTTTATATAGAAAAACTTTATTAAAATTGGCTTTGTAATGTGGTCTAAACTAGTACACAAGTTCCAAATCTACATAAAATTTGTGAAAGTATTATAGTTATCATTAAAACTGTTCGAAAGCATAACAATTACTTCTAAGTATTTACAGATTAAGCTAAACGCTGCAAGATTTGAAGAACTTTAAGAAACGACTAACAGATAAATCAGACGTTAAAATATTCACTATTGAATCTTAGCAGTAAATCACACCGCAGTACCTCAGGAACTCCTATTACCATTCACACCGCCCTTTCTAATCCCACGGGATTACAATCTCGAGACGGTCCGGGAATAATTACTTACCTACTCATCTCTGCACTCGGTCAAATAAAATCTGACTAAAGGGTTAACACTGAACTTCTAAATTTGCGAGTATTTATAAAATAATGTAATTTTACATAAATGTAATGTATTTTCTACCCTTATATTCATATAATAAGAGTCTAAAATTAATAGGACGTTGCCAAATTGGCAAGTTAAATTATATTTTAAGAATTAAAAATTTAGCTACTTTTCAATAAATAGATAAGGCTAGGTAAAGTAAGCACAAAAATTATGCTAGCACAAAGGGAGTTCGTGACGAGTGGCAATTGGAAACTGTACTGACAGGGTGATTAATCAGCAGGTCCCACTTAACCCTACCACTGTTCAGACCTCCTCTTGCCATCAGTCAATTCATTAAGCTAACAAAGTACTACCGGTAATGACTTTCAGAACGAACCGAGCACTTCAATACTACAGTTAAGATTAGAGCATACACTTAAACCTTTTCAATTCTATACATTCGATAATTAAGATCAAATTATACCCAAGTTTGAATCACACGTAAAATTATATCCTACAGGGTATAATGTTTTTAGATTGCCATCACTCTATTGTTCATACACGACGTTATATGCAATGCGTATACCCGAGTTTATACATATTATCGTTGTACGAAAGAGATTATTTTAAACGATAACACTGCTCATTGTACTTGCATACTATTTACCTATATTATTATATAGTTAAGTACTTGTAATATTTTAGTTAGTACATAATAAAGGACAAGAAGTATTATGTATGATTCACTGGCTACCAAAACGTGAAAAGGGACCTCTATTGGGTTCTCTGTAAACTAAAATATGTAAATTAAGCAAAGATGATATTATATCCATATTTCACTACTTTTAGGACTTGTATTATAATGGCTTGTGTTGTATTAAATTAAAATTTACTTACATAGTACTTACATAGTAAAATAAATATCTAATATATAAAATTCTCGTGTCGCGGTGATAAACTCCTCCGAAACGGTTTGAAATCATATACATGGTAAAACAACGTTTGCCGGCTCAAGAAATTATTAAAAACATCTATGTGTCCCATAAAACACACTACAACTTCATTAAAACTTTCAACTAAAATACGCACCGCTTATCGCTTCCGCTGATACGTTATAACGTTACTTAATTTATAAGTTTACTGAAGCCCTACACACTTTAATAGCTTTCAAAAACATCAACTTCCCAAATTATCGGTAATTGAAAGTAGCAAGGTGAAACCCACCTCATCCAATTTTAAATTAACTAACATCAATAACAATCATCAATTTGAGTGAAGAAGTCTAATTAAAGAAGCCGTTACAAGTTACCTCCATAAATCTGAACAGGAAACAATACAGCCTATCCATTACGTAGGCCCGTGTTCACCAATATTCCAATGAGCAAAGTTAGGGGCCGTCCGTCTCTACAAATATAGTTTTTTAATGAGTGCACGGACCACCTACTAATTTGTTATCTCCAACCAGGGGTAACTTTGCTCTTATAAATCAAATTTAAGTGCAAGAATTTAATATTGCTGTGATATATGTTACTGCTGCATCGATGTAGCTAACAAATCGCTTTACCGTGTCCAGAGATTGTGAGACCCTAATTTTAAATAATTTAGTTTCGTATCAACCGGAGCGGAAAAATTGTATTACGGATTTATTCGTTTGTTATTCGAATATGCTGTAGGTAGATTTTATTTCATTACCTTTCTCCGAATTTTCCTTTGAATTAGTCAAATTCAAGGACTTTTTGAATCTCATAATCGTTAAACAAGTTAGTGGAAAGCTATTGTTTTAAAATTAAATCGAATCTAGAAAGGTCCGTAATTTACAAAACCCACTGGGACCAAATGCGTACAACGGTATGTTATAATGATTATAGCGACGACAGAAAACAGCGTCAACAACAATGGGGTATTATTCAAAATTTGTCCTTTATTGTCGCGCATAAAACATGTTCGCGGTGACAACGGCGTGTCGCATGCCTATTTGTTTCATGTTCTACAACAAATTATGCAGATAAGCGAATGAATGATAGGAACTTAGTCGTAGACTGATGCAAATTATCTCGAACATCCTTCCAATCGAAGCTTTTCATCAGTTTCACAAAGTTTGAAACAGGTACAGCTACCGAGCTATTCAGAATTGTTAATACTAATCATCGAATAACTTGTTCCCCGTCGATATTTGATTTTAAAGCAATTGTTTGTGCAGTTCAGACAAGTTGTATGCGATTGCTGCAATTAATAGAATCCACAGTGATTTATTTTCTGCGTATTAAACCATATTCTTTTTAAGGGATTGAAATTGTTACATTTTATAGTAGGAATTAAATAAATTTTCCACTTTGTGAACGTTTTGAATTCGCAATTAAAATTATAAGTTTAGAACAAGAAGTGATGAGAAAATGTTAACTTTTCATTTTACTTGAGGACTCTTCACGGAAGTGCTGGGCTTTTGCCGCATATCTGGTACTAGATAAGTTGAGGACTAGAGTCAATATTATTAGAAAAACTACAGCCGTTGAAAAGGGATTTGACAACCAACATTGCTAGGCAATGTGAACTCGGAATGTTTAATTCACAGTATAAAAATGGAAATAGGAATTCTATTGTTTTTTGAAAAAATATATTTTATTGAAATGCGTGCCCGCATTGCTGCGTAAAAGTATAATCACCTATTGCCGAAATTGCCCCTGGTGTTGCATACGTCCATAGGCCACGGGTTACCATTCCCACGCTTCCCATCAGTTGGGCCCTGTCCTTGTCTGCCAACTAAGTGGTATAAAAAATTAAAAAAAGTCATTCTGCGAAAATTATTACGTAACATTCGTATTAGCTTCGTAGAATAATAATGTAATCATACAATAAAAACCTAAAAAAAAAAAAAATTAAAACCTAAATGCACAATAGGTGCATAGAATCTACAAGCCAACCGCCACTTTGTTGACCAGGAGACTACTATAACGGCCAATATTATATTAATTTGTTAATATAGAAAGCTTTTAATTAAAAAGTATTAATTTTAAATTTGATTCACTTTGTTACTTCTTCACTATCGTTTTTACTATACAAAGGAGCGTTCCAAGACTTAAATGGCAAACTAATAAAACTTTCTCAATTCCACCCTTCCAATATTATATTTACAACTATGGATTATTATTGCAAAAATTTCAAATGTCTGCGAAGCCACAAGGGTCCGGACTCAACCGTCACTTGACTTATGACACATCGACAGGCCAAGTTTATTCAACGGTCCGCCTCCAAGACACCACAGAGAGGCAAAGAGTAGCATGCTTACAACTTGTTTTATATTTGAACTTTTTAATCAAAAATTCAACCAGCAACAGCACAGAGATACCGCCTAATCTACACGTGAGATTATCAGAGATGAAATATTTCTCAGTATAGTCCAGTTAAAGCCCAGGTTATACTGCATATAAGTAGATATATACATACATGAATCTATAAACCGATTAATAGAATCTAATAGATTTTTGCATTAAAAAAGCAAGATATTTAATATGCTTAAATCTCAGTCTGACAGTTTTGCTTGAATTCTTTTATATGTATGTTTATCCCGATAAATCGACAGTATCTCGAGAGAAGCAATAATGTACTACTTGCATATACTAGATAGTAGATATAAATATTCATAACACAATACTTAAATAATTTGTACTCATTTCGCACTTCTATTTTCACTTTGTTGTTATCATATGGCAAAACATGTTTCAACCAAAAGCAAAGTTTGTAATCTAATTCAATCACATGTAGATATCATTTTACTCGTAAAACTCTCTCCAGAAAAAAATACGAGTCTAAACGGCTCGAAGCCCTTCCCTGTCCTCGCATTGTTTGCTAACGAAGCGTCGCCCTACGCCGAGAGCTCTACACTTTAAACCATCAACGGTGTACAGCTCCTTTGGAAAATATTGCCCTAGCTTTTTATCCTCTTGTTTGAATAATGGCTGTAAACGTACTTGGTCGCCATTTGAGCAAGGTGTCAGGAAAACAGCTCGAGTTCGAACCACTAACGGTACTTGTTTATACAACCCGTCAACTTTTAGCGGTTCGCAAGTGTTTTCCAACAGTTATTGGCGGAATGTAATGTAAGCACTTTGGATCGTACTCAAAACGGTTTCGTTGGTTAGTTTTTGCAATTTTGAGCGGGGTTTGTGTAGGTTCTATTGGCATAATACATATACATGTAAGTACCTACTTACATTGTTCTGTTGAAACAGGTACAGGTAAAAGGAATATAAATTGTTAACGTTCATATTTTTAATAGATAAAACTTTATATTGTATTTAAAACATAACATATCCGGACATGTAGTTAAATTACTGTGTTGAAGCACAAATTTATAGTACAAAAAATATGTATAATAGTTTATCAAATTAATAAATAAATAGTGAAAAATTAAATTTCAATTTTACTACCAAAAATTCACCGCATACTTTTTGTTGATATTTTATATATTCTACGACACTCTTTTGTTTGAAGCCCCATTCAATTAAATCTGTTAGACCTGTAGAGAGGAAACTACATACATACATACATACATACACACGCGCGTAACATACTACCGTCACTGACACAGTCGGGTAAAAATAGGCCTATTCAATATCTGATCTCAAAATTTAATAGTTTGTGTTAGAAGTTAATATATCTATATTATATGGAGTGGGACTCCAACTTGCAACACTTACCTTCAGCTTAACAAATCGGATATCGAGCATCAAGTACAAGTGTACTTCACGCTCGACGTTCAGACCACAATTCAACATTCAAACGCTGCATCACCAGAATTATTGATATGTTATATACTATGTTAATGTTTTTGTTCCCAGTGACGTCATTAGAGGGTGAGATCGTAAACCTGACGAAGGTGACGAGGTCAGAGATGGGCGCGTACCTCTGTATCGCTGCCAACGGGGTCCCACCCTCCGTCAGCAAAAGGATAATGCTGCATGTACATTGTAAGTATAGCTAAAATATTATAATTATGTATGTGTATGTGTATGTGTATATCGATCTGATATTGATAACGCCATTGTTTTTGTATTATTATATTTAATTTACTTACATACAATTATTATTTTAAATAATAGCTTATTTTAGTTATAATTTTTAGTTTCTAATTTAATTAAGTATTGTTTTTATATTTGATTGCATTTGATTGAACAAAAAAACCATTATTTCAAGATTAACGACGTATTTTGGTTTAGCTTCTATTTGGGAAAATTTTGTATTTTGCCCCCTTAAGAGGGACATTTCCAAATTCCTACCTTGGATCAAAATGTGAAAGACACGAACTGACAGAATTTCTAATTCTTCAACTTCCACAAAATTTTGAAACAGTAATCATTGTTGCAGAAGATAAATCTCCCTATGAAACCATACCCCGGGGAATTTAATATGAACAGATAAACAACAGTTTAGGTCGAGTTTGTCCATGGACGTTTGATTTAAATGATGCATGCTTTCGAATACGGCAATATCGACACTAATATGATATCAATGTGTGACAATTATTAATACTTCATATTCATGAACCTAACGTTTGTTCTACCTTGACTTTGCCATTACACATTTGTTTGACACCGTAGAGCAGATTACTTGACAATTCACTGCATTGGATCAAACAATGTAACAAAAACTCATCCAGCCTCTAGTTATGTTAAACCTGATTAGGTCTAGACCATGCAGTAATTATTTGGATAGTAATTCATCGAATCATTATCATGAATAAAATATTATTATAAAACAAGATAAAAAATCCATTTAACCTCTTCACCCACATGATTCCCTTTTAATAATTCTTATTCAACACCCGAATCACTGATATCACAAAAAGTTTTTAACAAATTTCTCTCTCAACTCTGAAAAGCCGAATCGGCTAGATTACGAATTCACGACATGTATCAATTCAATCATCGATAAAGTCTACTCACCTGCGTAAAGCACGAGCAAAAAGCGTTACGTTGCGAACTCACTTATCAGCCGATCGCGCCTAATTTATAACCCGAGTTATTCAATGCGCGGTTAGTAGGTGAAGTCGGGAACACGGTGGAACCGGCTCGAACACGTAAGCAATTGGGAGATTTTCCTGTTATCACGTATCATCTCCCGTGCGTGTCTTGCATCCGAATTACGAAGCCACGAAGCGTCGTACAAAGTTACTGCCCCGTTGACTATTGGAATTTAGTTTTACTACCGATTTCAATTATAGATGAAATCATCTGATAAACTTGAGTTACAATATTTTGTTCCACAATTGGTATTATTACATTATCGCGAATGTATTAGTAATTAGTTCGTTCGTTTGTATTATTATGACATAATGGCTCAATTATAGAAGTTGTGTAGACGATTGTGAAATATCGTAGCTGCTACCTTTGTAGCACAGCCACCTAGATGTCTGCGTAGCCTTAGTAGCTTCTACGACGTAGTAAACGGACACATTTAAGCGAATGTGAACATTTACCAACTACAAATAATGTTTTATTGATCAAAAAGTTCATAGTACTCCTAGTTTTCACCTATTTTATACTATTTTTTCACTCCACTGAAGATTTGTTACATTTTAATAATCTATTGCTATTAAAAAAACTAATATTTTACTTGGTAAAAATTATGACCAACCTAATATTCAGCTCAAAGGTGCGGCATAAATAATTTTAACGCTAGAATATTAATACCGCGATGCAGGTATTAAGTTACTTATTATGAGAAACCCTGATGTCTCGACCTACCAACACGGAACAAGCCAAAAATATACAAGTAGCTTATTTGTGCGCTTTTCACAAGTCAGCGTCTACACAGTTTGTTTCTATCTCTTAATAAAGCTTTATTCAGAGTTGTGTATATTCTTGAAAAACTATCCTGACAGTACCTCCACCTTTCAACAGATTGCAGCTATAACAATTCTGTATTGCCTACCAGCGGTGAGCAGGTAATCGTAATCAGTAGTAATAACCATGTATTGTCGACCCAGAGCGCTGAGTAATTGTATTATTGTACCACTAGTATTACTGACATTCTAAGGCCCAAATTCTCGAACAATCTTCAGTTTGAATCTCAATTTATTCGAGGACAAATTGTATAATAGACAGATTGAGAGATGTGACAAGTTGTCTATACAATCTGTCCTAAGATAAATCAAGATTCCTAACGTTCTAAAATGGTACTCCCATTTTAGAATGTTTATGAAAAGAAAAAAAATCGAGTTTTTTTTTTATGCAAGTTAGGTGGCAGGCAAGCACTCGGCCCACCTGATGGAAAGTGGTTACGATGACCTATGAACGTGTGTAACACCAGTGGAGTCACATCCGTGCTGCTGATCCTGTAAGAACATAGATTTTGTGCCGTCAGTGTAGAGGACAAAGCAGGACAAGCCATCATGGAGGTAGGACATGACGGTATCTCCCGTCCAAAATTGAGCAGTCCGTCTGGGTAAGTACCTCCGCCCTACAGAATACCCCGGCTATAATAACCTTGTGTTGTGTTCCCGGCGGTGAGTAGGGTAGCCAGAGCTCACTGGAGAGGTTTTGTGCTGTCAGTGGGAAGACCAAAGGCTTAAATTGACCCCGCTGACTGGTGGGGGCGTGAAATGTTGGCGCGGTGGTCAGGGAGACCCGGTGAATCGGTTATCCGCTGGCCGCCCGCAGGCTGTACGGTTCCCGAACCTGGGGATTACTTAATCTCCGCCCCAGGAGGCTGAACCAGCAGCCTGTGTAAAGTTCCCGGTGCTGTAGCCGTGCCGGAGGAGGAAACCGGAGTGGACTCGGCTTCAGTATCTGGGAGGGGACCGGGGGCCCTTCCGCCCACCGCGCCAGCCAGTCACACAACCCCAACTTGTCTGTGAGGGTGGGACGCCTTGCTTTGTCTTCTACACTGGAGGCACAGAATCTCTTCTTACCTTCTCCCCCCCCCCCTCCCCCAACTCAAACATGAAATTTAAAAAAGGCAAGAGTAACGTTACCACAGCGGCTCCATCATCCACAGTTAATGTGGATTTCTGCAACATCAGGGGCCTACACTCCAACCTTAACGCGGTCCATCTCCACTTAGAGACCGCGCAGCCTACCTTGCTTTTTCTGACGGAGACGCAAATATCATGCCCGGCCGATACAGCCTACCTAATGTACCCCGGGTACAAACTCGAGCACAACTTTATGAGTCGCGCCGGGGTATGCTTGTACGTCCGGGATGATATTTGCTGCCGCCGTCTCCATGGTCTTGAGGACAGAGACCTGTCAACTATATGGGTACGTATAGATCACGGTGGCCACACCCGTATCTATGCGTGCCTATACAGGTCTCATAGCGGTGACCTGGGCACGGCTCAACTGTTTCAGCATCTGCAACGGTCGGCGGACAGCGTAATTGAGCAGTACCCCACTGCGGATTTAGTATTCTTGGGGGACTTCAACGCTCACCACGTGGAGTGGCTGGGGTCTCCCAGGACTGATTTCGCGGGAAGGGCTGCTCACGACTTTGCCCTGACCTATGGGCTCTCTCAACTAGTGCATTCTATCACTAGAACACCAGAAATTGAGACCCACAGAAGCTCTATACTGGACCTTCTGCTGACTACGCGCCCGGATGAATATTCCATAAGGGTGGAAACACCTCTTGGTAATTCGGACCACAGCCTCGTCCGGGCGCAAGTGACACTCGCGCGGCCTGAACCACCGCGGTCACCTCAGTGGCGACACGTGTGGCACTACAAGTCGGCAGACTGGGACGGACTGCGAGAATTCTTCGCATCGTACCCGTGGAGGCAGCTTTGCTTCACTTCTGATGATCCAAGCTCCTGTGCACCAGCAGTCGCTGACGCGATTCTAGTGGGTATGGAATGCTACATCCCTAACCGCTGGGTCGCGACAGGAGCGAACAAACGCCCGTGGTTTAATAGGCCTTGCAGGGAAGCTAGAGACCGCAAGCAATCTGCATACAAGGCTTGGACCACGGCTCTTGCCAATAAGGATCCGAACATCGCTGAAGTGAAGCGGAAGTTGAATGCTGCTTCGAGGTCCAGTAAAAAGGCAACGTCTAGGGCAAAGTTTGAGTTCATCGGCAGAATTGGCGAACGGCTTGCGCGCTACCCATCTGGCAGTTGCGCATTTTGGTCGCTCGCCAAAGCTGCCGAGGGAAACTTCTGCCAGTCTTGCCTTCCGCCGCTGCAAAAATCCGACGGTAGTCTAGCCAATGGCGCTAAGGAGAAGGCCGATCTTTTGGGTAATCTCTTTGCGTCAAACTCGACTATGAACGACGGGAACGCCGAACCACCCATCATCCCCAGCTGTGGTGCTTCCATGACCGAAGTTAAAATCACGCAACGGGTGGTCCGGCGCGAGCTTAAGTCCCTAGATGTCCGGAAGTCGAGTGGGCCGGACGGTATACCAGCGATGGTGCTTAAGCACTGTGCCCCCGAGCTGTGCCCTGTACTTATACGCCTTTTCGCACTCTCATACACCGCGAGGCAGGTCCCAGCCTCGTGGAAGACCGCATTCGTGCACCCTGTACCTAAGAAAGGTGACAGGACAGATCCGACCAATTACAGGCCTATCGCTATAACCTCCCTACTCTCGAAGGTTATGGAGCGTGTCATTAATACACAGCTCCTGAGATACCTTGAAGGAAACGATCTACTGAGCGACCGACAGTACGGCTTTCGCCACCGTCGCTCAACCGGTGACCTTCTTGTGTATCTCACAAACCGGTGGTCGCAAGCCATCGAGAGTCGGGGTGAGGCACTAGCGGTCAGCCTCGATATAGCGAAGGCCTTCGATCGGGTCTGGCACAAAGGTCTTCTTGCGAAGTTGCCGTACTATGGACTCCCCGAGGGACTTTGCGAATGGATCGCCAGCTTTTTGTCCAACAGAAGCATCCAAGCCGTCGTCGACGGCAGCTGCTCGGACCGCATGAGCATAAACGCTGGTGTCCCACAAGGCTCCGTGTTGTCTCCGACGCTGTTTCTGCTGCATATCAATGACAAGCTGTCTGATGGCTCCATTCATTGTTATGCGGACGACAGTACCGGGGACACGTGTTACACGGGCCGTGCAAATATCCCTCAGTCCGAGGTGGAAAAGAGTCGCGAACAACTTGTGTCTAAAATCGAGACTACTCTCTCTGGAGTATCCGATTGGGGACGACTAAACCTAGTCCAATTCAACCCCACTAAGACACAAGTATGTGTATTCACCGCTAAGAAAACCCCATTCGTTGTGGCGCCGCAATTCCTGGGCACACCGCTTACCATCTCCTCGAGTATCGGGATCCTTGGTGTCGATATCTTCAGCGACGTCCAATACCGAAGTCATTTGCAGGACAAGGTTAAGTTGGCATCAAGAAAACTCGGAGTGCTCAACAGGGCGAAGCAGTACTTCACTGCGGGGCAGCAACTCCTTCTTTATAAAGCACAGGTCCGGCCTCACATGGAGTACTGCTGTCACCTTTTTGCTGGAGCACCTGCATACCAGCTTGACCCCTTCGACTCGTTGCAAAGACGGGCATTGAGGCTGGTTGACAATCCCATACTCGCAGGTCGAGTGGAACCTCTTAGCCTTAGGAGGGATTTTGCCTCACTGTGTGTGTTCTACCGCCTATACAATGGTTTGTGCTCAGATGAATTGTTTGACATGATGCCCGTAGCTACATTCTATCATCGCACCTCTCGCCATAGGCAGGGAATTCATCCCCACACATTGCGACCTGAGCCGGTGCGCACTGTGCGGTATGAAAGAAACTTCATACCACGCACACTCAAGCTGTGGAATGACCTCCCTGCTGCGGTTTTCCCAAGCGCCTACAATATGGGGTTCTTCAAGAGGGACATCAGAAGGTTTCTTCATGGTCGGCAGCACGAGTGTGACACCCCTGGTGTTGCATACGTCCATAGGCCACGGTAACCGCTTCCCATCAGGTGGGCCGTGTGCTTGTCTGCCAACTTAGTGGTATAAAAAAATAAAAATAAAAAAAAGCCTTTGGTCATCCCACTGACAGCACAAAAACTCTCCAGTGAGCTCTGGCTACCCTACTCACCGCCGGGAACACAACACGAAGTTATTATAACCGCGGTATTCTGTAGGGCGGAGGTACTTCCCCAGTCGGACTGCTCAATTGGGCGGAAATACCGCCGTGTCCTACCTCCTCAATTATTTTTAAATAATAATCATAACTTGCCAAATATTCAATATTAATTTCGTTACAAAAATTATGAAACACCACAGGGTATTTGTAATAGCAAAATCTCGCCATGGATTCCAGTTATTATTTAATTTTTTTTCATGTTAATGGTACTATAAAGAGCTACACACAGCTACTATTTAAAACTTTCTTAGTTTTATAGCTAACTTTCATTCGTATTAATATACGATGTTGATTAGATATCATATAATTATTTTCGAGATACCTATAATTATTTAAAAATGTTCTTAACAATTTAAAGTTTAGCAACATTCACGCTTAATTACTTCAAACTACATAAAATCAATAATTCTGCAACTAACATTAGAGCTTTACAATGTAATATAAATAAAAAAATGCTCATGCATATGATTCAGCACTCAGACAAATTAATCTCCTATCTGTCGGATCAACCGTTCGTATTCGCACGCAGAATCGTGAAATCAGTGCTGAAATTATAGTGCGCACACAGGTGCATACGTCCATATCCATTTGCATGGATAGTGTTATGCACAATATCCACTCGGGAATTGACCCTGATCAGTTCATGAATCTGAAGGGCGGTAACAATGTAACTATTTGGTATCACAGAATCGTTTTCGTACTTTGGTTAATTATTTTTTTCATTTAAAAGTACTTCTTTCGTAATCAAATACTATAAACCTATTTAAGGGAAGGAGAAGGTTATTTATTCAATAGTTATTTTTATCAATAAATATATGAAATATATTTATGTTTAGGGTCCCAATGTAATAGGTGGCGAGCCTATTGCCATTAACCGGGCACTTATAAACCTGCGATATATACACATATAACTTCGAAAAGTATCGAAAAGTCATTGGTGTGTGCCATCGTAAAACCTGGGATCGAACCCGAGACTATAGTGACCGACCGCGGTAGCCTAGTGTTATGGGTAATGGACTTCTGAGATGATAAATATATGCTGTAAAAATATATATATGGATGTTTCCGATTAACTGTATTGACGCTTTACCATTAATACTGCTTTAAAAAAGAACGAAAAATAAGAGTTTTTGTAATTATTTCTGCTGTATTATTGTGCAAATTTTTTAGCCATTCTTAAATTATAATAAAAAATACATACATACATACATAAACTCACGCCTATATCCCCGAAGGGGTAGACAGAGTTGCTAGCACCCACATTTCGCCAGTTTATGTTTAGGTCCCAATGTAATAGGTGGCGAGCCTATTGCCATTAACCGGGCACTTATAAACCTACGATAAATACACACATAACTTCGAAAAGCATCGAAAAGTCATTGGTGTGTGCAATGGTAAAACTTGGGATCGAACCAATAATGGATGTAATGGACTGCTGTGATGAGGTCTCCTCATCACAGCAGTCCATTACCCATACCACTAGGCTACCGCTATATAAAAGTGAGCAAAACCTGATATTTAGTAAAATGTTCAGTAAAAGTTCGCTATTTAAATCTCAGTATGCTAGTCGGCATTGTTTTGCTTATGAATTACCTTATTACTAATCAAAAGTCACATAAGTATTGATTTTGTGAAAGTGAAGACTTTCAATTGATAATGAAGAAACTAAACATAAAAAATTGGCTGTAGCATGTTTGGCTCCCTCGCGATTCAGTACAGAGTCGCATATAAAAGTTTTTCCTGTAGTTCGCAGTGTCCAACGGTCGGACGCGTTGTCCACTACGTATTTGCATTCTGTTATTGGCAGTTTCGATGTAAACAATAATCTGATTGGATACTATATTTATGCACAAACCTGCGAAAAGTAAATAACTTTGAATACGAGTATCTACTTCAAATCGTTTCTAAATTTGAGGTTGAATTAGAAGTAAGAACATAATTATTCGTACCTCCATTCCAAGCCAGCAATAAAAGCCCCATTTGGAACAATGAAATCGCGCTGCCAGAATCTTAAAACATGCCGTGTATAACCCTATATAGAAAGATATTCCTCGCAGATACTCGACATTTCATAACTCGTGTCTATAAAACTAATAAAGGCTAACGCAGCGCTTTACGACAACTGACGGAAATTCACTTCATAGGAAACGCAATTTGAAGCGAACAAACAAACTACTACCGTCTGAAACCCTTCCACTCAGTTTAATTACTTCACAAAGAATGCGTCGCGTTCTCTCGATGAGGAGACAAAATTAACGCTCTCAAATATTTAATTTAAATTTCCTCCCCCCCGAAAACGAATGATAACAGTGGGTTGGGTGGGCTTGCGGTCGCCACAGTTCATAAAAAACACTTTTTTAGAACACCAGAAGTGAAGCAATTCATTCGTAGCTGTAAGTGCTACGTAACGCGATGAGTTTCTTTTAGTTGATTCACTGGCGCCGCGAGACGGTAAATTGAGTTTAGAGTAAAAGAAACACGCCAAACGAAGTGAACAAATCGCGATCAATTTGCAAAGAGAATCCGACAGTTAAGGATAATTAATTTTAGGATCCTGTAGTGTTCGTTCTTAGAACGCGCTGAGATTTATCACTTGTCTCCATGTTGTGAGATAGTGTAGTAAACGTCGTTTGTCTTAAAGAATAGTTAAGTTAAAACTGCAGCTCACGAAATTCCAAAGTCAACTAAAGCAGGTAATAGCTATAAAACGCCAAGAAATCCGAAAACGGTGAAAGCGTGTACGCCGCTCGGTTAATCAAACTGTCACTTCAAGAATTCCGCACAGAATCCTTCCAGAGAAAACTCCCCTAACTTTTGATTGCTGCGAAAATTCCTATCTACTTATACAGTTAGAGATTACTTAATCACATTATTTAACAACTTATATACAGCGCACTAAGAGAGAACACACACAATAATTTCAGGTCGTGGAATATTCCACCCCTTCAGCCTTAACTCTTATAATATACAAGTGAATAAAACGCAATTGCAATTAGATTAACATCTCGACGGCTCATTATTCCGCTTTATTTAATAAGCAAAAGGCTACCCTCGTAGCCCCTTGGAGTTATTAATTAGAACAAAAATTCTGATCGTTCAGATTTTGTTCGCTAAATTGGCCACTCAAACTCGTAAAAGCCGTCCAAAGGAACTTAACGACGGTCAAAGAGAATAACCGCAAATAAGCTCCGATCTAAGGTCGTGAAAGAAAATTCCGTTTTCCTTAATTCACCCTAAATAGACTTTTGAGGATACTGGTGCGATTGTTTACATTTGTGAAATAATCCGTTCGCCTTAAGAACAACTTGCCGATCCGTTTGGTTGTTTTTTGGTCTTCCTGCGTCTTCGTCACTGACAATATTTATTCTATCTATTTTTTAATCTTAATATTTTGGCGTAAAACAAGCCATGCCACTACTTCCACAGTTGCCTAGCCCTATAATAATAGTTTAGGCACAACAGACAAAGTAAACACCGACTTTTAACAGATCAGTTAATCTGTGAATTAAGTAAAATTTACCTTATCTTTATTACGTTATTTCATATTTTGATGTTTATGGAGTCGGTCTTTTAAAAGGTTTTTCTTTTACTTTTTAGTGACTGTTATAGGGCAGTCCAGCATACCGACCATAATTTTCGATTTAAAGCTCTCAATAACTTCAACGAGACATTCTGTTACTATTTAATTGGAATGGAACTATTTAATTTTTTTATGGAATCAAATAGCAAGTATTCTTCATCGAACTTTTTTTTCACGCCTTCTCCCACCCAAACTCATGGCAGCGCAATTCAAGGAAATAGGCAACACAGCGGCTCGACACACTCCCAAAAGCTTGCTATTTGAGGTGGAGTCCACTAACATCTGTGGGCTCCATGCAAACCTCAACGCCGTCCACCAACACCTAGAGACGGCGAAACCTGCCATGTTTTTTCTAACGGGGACGCAAATACACCGCCCTGACGACACGACCTACTTGCTCTACCCTGGCTATGTTCTTGAGGAAAGTTTTCGTGCAAAAGCCGGGGTGTGCGTGTTTGTTAGGGCGGATGTTTGCTGTCGCCGTTTGCGCTGCCTAGAGGACCCATCCTTCTCCATCCTTTGGGTACACGTAGACCATGGCCCTACGAGTCAGATCTATGTGTGCCTCTACCATTCTCATACAGGAGATGCTGAGACAACTCGACTCTTTGAATATCTGAGTCAGGCGGCAGATGATGCGCAGGAGCGATTTCCGAATGCCGAAATGGTGTTTTTGGGGGATTTTAACGCCCACCACGAGATCTGGTTGGGCTCCTCCAAAACAGACCATGCGGGAAGAGCCGCCCACGCGTTTGCTCTGGCGCACGGCCTGACCCAATTGGTGCACGAGGTCACTAGGATACCAAGAAGGTCGGGCCTAGCACCTTCTCTGCTAGACCTTCTGCTGACGAGTGATCCGGACCGGTACAGTGTATCGGTGCGAGCCGCTTTAGGCAACTCCGACCACTGTCTGGTCTGTTCCACGGTGCCCATTATAGCGCCCCCACGACCCGTGCAGGGGAAGCGGCGTCTCTGGCACTACTCGTCAGCTGACTGGGATGGACTTCGTGACTATTTTGCGTCCATCCCGTGGGTTGAGCGCTGCTTTGAAGGTAAGAACCCATCGGATTGTGCTACTGCTGTCGCCGGTGAGATCGGTCTGGGTATGGAATACTATATCTCATACACCGATGTCACCGGTGACCGCGGGGTGCGCCCTTGGTTCGGGCGCGAGTGTGCGGAAGCTGTTGAACAAAAACAGTCTGCGTACCGCGCTTGGGTAGGAGCGCGCGCCACGCGCCATCCCAATCTGGGCCACTTCAAGGCGGCGTACAACAGAGCCACAAAGGTCTGCAGAAGGGCCTACGTCAGAGCGGATGCCCTGCGCATAGCGCGGCTTGGTCAAGAGCTAGTGATGCATCCCACGGGAAGCCGTGGCTACTGGCGACTGGCTAAAGCCGTGCAAGCCAACTTCTGTCAGCCTTCGCTGCCTCCGCTGCGTAACCCTGATGGATCCCTGGCCCATGAGCCGCAAGAGAAGGCAAATCTGCTGGCTAATCTCTTTGCGGCCAACTCCCGAATCGATGATTGTGGTACGCAGCCACCAACACTACCCGACAGTGACCACGCGATGCCTGATATCCATATCAGGTAACGCGATGTCCGTGCAGTGCTGCAATCACTCGATGTCCGGAAAGCCAGTGGTCCGGATGGTATTCCAGCGGTAGTCTTGAAAAAATGTGCAGCGGAGTTGTCTCCAATGCTTACGCGCCTGTACCGGCTATCCTACAGTTCGGGTACAGTGCCTTTGCCTTGGAAAGAGGCGAATGTTCAGCCGATTCCCAAGAAGGGGGATCGCTCGGAGCCAGCCAACTATAGACCCATAGCCGTCACCTCAGTGCTGTGCAAAGTGTTCGAGCACATAATCAACAAACAGCTCATGCGGCACCTAGAGGATCACTCCTTAATTAATGACCGGCAATATGGCTTCAGACCGAAACGGTCAACGGGTGATCTTCTAGCATACGTTACCCATCTTTGGGGTGAGGCTATGGACAAGCACGGCGAGTCACTGGCAATTAGTCTTGACATCGCCAAAGCTTTCGATAGAGTCTGGCACAAATCGCTTCTTTCCAAGCTACCTGCCTTTGGTCTGCCTTCTAGGCTGTGCAACTGGGTTGCTAGCTTCCTGCAGGGGCGCCGTATTCGCGTCCTTTGTGACGGACGAGCTTCGGAGTTTCTGCAGGTTAATGCTGGCGTGCCCCAGGGGTCCGTCTTATCACCCACTCTCTTTCTTCTGCATATCAACGACATGCTGTCTACCGGCAATGTTCATTGTTATGCAGACGATAGCACTTTGCATGGGAGTTATCATGGACATCCTGCGGCCAAGCAGTCGGATATCGCGGAGAAAAGGCAGCTTCTTGTCACTGAGCTTGACGGGATCCTGAATCACATTTCTCAATGGGGCTCTGAGAACCTGGTTGAGTTCAATGCCAAGAAGACGCAGGCATGTGCGTTTACAGCAAAAGTATCTTCTTTCCTTCCCCTCCCCACTCTTCAGAGCACGCCACTGCCACTGCAGGACAATCTCAATATCCTAGGTATGGATGTTCGCTGCAACCTGAATAACAAAAACTACATCGAAAGTATCATCAAAACAGCCTCACGAAAACTCGGAGTCCTGAACAGAGTGAGACGGTTTTTCACGCCGGAGCAGCGGTGTCTTCTATACAAGACACAAATTCGCTCCTGTGTGGAGTACTGCTCGCATCTCTGGGATGGTTCAGCAAAGTACTTACTAGATGCTCTCGACAGGTTGCAGCGACGTGCGGTCCGCATCATTGGGAATCCCGAGATCACGAACACCCTAGAACCTTTACAGCTGCGTAGAGATGTTGCGTCCATGGCTGTATTTTACCGTTTGTACCATGGGGAGTGTTCTGATGAGCTCTTCCAATTAGTCCCACCCTCCCCTTTCCTACACAGGACAACGCGTGCAGGTCTTAGATGTCATCCGCACACGGTGCAAAACATCCGATCAAGAACCAAGCGGTTCGGAGACTCTTTCCTCTGTCGCACCATTAAGGCCTGGAATTCATTACCAGCTCACGTGTTTCCTTCTTCCTACAGTCCCGGGTCCTTTAAGCGGGGCGTGAAAAAGCATATGATGAGGCCGTCAAGCTGAGTGTCACCATTGTTACACGGTATGTGTAAGTAATGGTGACCCTCTTTTCTGGGACTTTGCCTTCAGCTTACCATCAGGCAAGGCGAAGTCCAATTGACGTGTCCTATATAAAAAAAAAAAAAAAAAAAAAGAACTAAAAAGAATGACATAAATCGAATCATAAATCTCATAGTAATCAGTGTACATACATAAAAATTATAAAAAAGGATACCAATCGAATTACGAACCTCTTCCTTTTTGAAAGTCGGTTAAAAATATGCAATGCGTCTCGAAGTAAACTGTTGGCAACACATTTTAATGGCATGCAAATATTTTAAATGTTAAGTAGTGTTAATGCAAATGTTCGTTGAATACTCCTGAGTATTCAGCATACTAAGATGATATTCAAAAGTAAACACCTGACAGACGCAGTGAAGTTTAGCCAGAGTGTACCAAAGTGGTGAAGTGACTCTGGGTAAATATGTGTGATGCGCGAGAGACTTGTGCCGTCGTGAGAGTTACTTCTTTCTCGTTGCACTTCGTCAAGTTACGGAAATTACGGACTATTAAAAAAACTACTTTATCTTAAAAAAATTAGTAAAATTTTATAGATAACGTAGTTCACTAGGTATTCACACATCAATAACGTGTCAAATGTGTCCATTGTCACGCTAACACAACAAATGAGAATACAAGAAATGCGCCATGTTGATGCAGGCGATACTCTAACAATTTGTAACAATTAATACGTGATAGTAATTTATGAGCTGACATGTTAATGGAATAGTGACGTAATAGCTGAAAATGTGATCCGCCTCCTAATCCCATGACATGTAATTTGACGCGGTTTGTAATACCTTTTGATTTTACTTACAGTTATTAATTAAGATTGCAATAACAATTACACTTGATTTCAATTAAAAGTATGTTTTCGCTATTGGGCGTTTGTTGTATTTAGCAAAATAGTTGACATATATGCAAACATGCAAATACAGATAAATACATTCACAGAAAAATATTCAATGCACTTCAAAGAGGTGTCACATGTACTCTACTGGCTGTAAAAAATTAACAATTAACACATTATTAACAATTAACACTAAACAACTTGTCAATTGTACATATACATTTAAAATTTTCATTTATATGTACTTGTATGATTTGCAATAAAAACAATTTTCAGTCTTACCTAAATATTTAGTAAAATTTATAATGTCGATAAATTTTGATGGCATGGCTGATACTTCCAAAAGACAAAATAAAACTAGTAGTTCTGTGAACCGTGGATCTTTCATCTTGAGTATCTTTGCCGTATTTTTCTGGTACCCTTAATCAAATCTAGTAGTAGTAGTCCTTGAAAAAGTAAATTAAAAATAAAACGAAACGTGTCTTCTTATTTGAATCAGTCATGTATCTTAGATGTTTCGCCAAAAAATAACGATACGCTTATAAATAAATTGTATTTGGTATTAGCCATATTTGTCAAATCTTTGTTAAATACACTGTCTTGAGCCCTTTCCCAAATTGGTTGCGGTCGGCTTTCTAGTCTAAATAAGATGCTGCTAAACTGTCATCTAACTTCCACAACCAATTGGCGATATCGAAGTTCCATAGTAAGACTACTCGGACATTCGAGGGCTCCAACTACTCATAACGACTGCCATAGATGTTCATTTGACAACTGGGACCAACGGCTTAACGTGCTCTCCGAGGCACGGCTAGATCACTGCAAATACCCATACTCATGCAAACAAATATTTGCATTGAGCGAGGATCGAACCCGTGCCTCCTATCTAACGGCCGTGTTCACTACCGCCACGCCACAGAGGCTGTGTATACACAGTTCACTCTATGGTAATTTTTTGTCAAATATGTCAAATACGCAAATACAAATAGCCGTGTGAAGTGCCACCATTAAAAATATTATGATTTCACACATACACTAGTAATAATGAATCACTTGTCTAGAGGGGCAACCCAATGACGGACGGCTCTTGTCCTCCTCCTCCTCCGAAACGGCTTGACTGATTTCTATGACTTTTTATAGATATGTATTTGGTAAGTCTGAAAATAGATCCTAGACTACGTTTGTTCGCAATGGATGTCGGTTAACATCCATGCAGACGGAGCTCAGGGTTATATGCTAGTTATAAAACAGAATATGTTAACCTAAGTACTAGTATGTATACTTAAGTTGAAAAAATATCTACACATGGTGTTAATAGACCTAGAAAAGGCATTTGATTAATATGAGAAGCACTTATAAATAATATAAATAAATAGATATTCTACAACATTCTACACAACGCTATCTAGACCCATGGTAAGCATAGTTTAACTAGCTTGTGTTATGGAATCTAGAATACGGATAAACATAATCAAATTTTTTTTTTCTTTTGTAAATACATACATATTATACATAGAAACACCCATACCAATGCAAATACCCATATTCATGTTTACAAATATTTTCAAATTTGCACAATCGAACCCGCGCCTCCTGGGTAGCGGTCGCGTTCACTACCGCCACGCCACAGAGACTTAGACAGCAATTGGTACCAGAGTACTATATAACCTAATAACTCTATATATATATATATATATATTTATATATATATATATATATATATATATATATATATAACTATATAACCTCATACAGGACATGTACAAAGCCATTACCACACAAGTGGTAAGCCCAAGAGTCTACATTGAACCCTCTACTTTTCAACACTACGATGGATCACTGCCATTGCCTTGGAGCATCTTGTATGCAGATGATGTGGTCTGATCTTTGACAACGAAAAAGATATTCAGCGTGATTTCGACTCCTGGACAGAGGCACTAGAGATGAACGGCCTTAAAATTAGTCGAAAGAAGACCGAACTCATGTCATTTGCATTTTTGATAACGATACTAAACTAAGCAGTATTAAGATCTCAACAGGAAGTACCCTTTTGCCTACGGTAACACAATTTAAATACCTTGGATCAATGACGGCAAAATCTAAAAAGATGTTACTCATAGAATAACAGTAGGATGGATGAAGTGGAGACAACTCACAGGTGTAATGTGCGTCAAGAAGATGCCCGTTAAGGTTAAGGAGCATCTGTATAAGACAGTCATTAGACCTGCTATCCTGCATAGCGCAGAATGTTGAGCGACAAACAAATAACACATAAACAAACTACATTCTACAGAAATGCGAATGTTATGCTGGTCAGCGTGTGTCACACAATTGGACAAAATACGTAATGAGTACATACGAAGAAGCTTTAAAGTTGCCCCATAGCTAATAAATTCAATAGAAGCGTTCGCGGTGGTATGATCATGTGCAAATACACCCGGACAACCATATGGTGAAGCTTGTTCTGGATTTGTTTGTGTTGACGACGGTCTTAAAATGACCTGAGGGATGGTCAACTCAACACAGACGTAGCACAAGATCGTGTTAAATGAAAGATAAAGACAAGGTAGGCCAACCCCAAATGATGGGAAAAGAGAAGAAGAATTACGTGACAAAAATTCGTTTAAAGAGGTAAAAAGCGAATTCTTATCGTATAATTTATGTAGGTAGGTAAAGGGTGAAGACGATAGATAGAACGAACAGCTTTTAGTAAATTATTACTATTCATTTAATAATTGAAATTACCTACATCAAAAAAAAGTACTACAATATTCACAAAAGAAACTTGACTGTAAAGAAAAATATTATACTGTTTTATACATATTGTATTGACCGAATTGACAGATTTGACAGATGTCTATAGAATCTGTCCTCAGATACATCGCAATTTAGAACTGAGTACCATTCTAGAATAAGAGCCTCAGTCACTACACGACCATGGCTACTGAAAATTAGCCTAAAAGTCGGGTTAAATGTAAATAATACCAATAAATAGCGATAAAATTCGTAAAAGTGTGTTTATTTCAAAGCAAAAATATTTTTTTTGTACTCAATACATTTCACAGTTTTCACGCTATAGTGTGGATGGTGCGAATGACTGATGAGTTTGTTATGACTAGAAACTGGACAACTTTTAATAAAAATTAATGTATTGGGAAAACCATTTTCTCTTTTTGTTTTATTAAAAATCAGATTTTAAAGTGCACCATCGCAGTGAATTATTAAGCCTTGATATCATTTCGTCACTTGAACAGAGGGAGAACTATCCTAATAAGAATATTTTCAAAATTCAGTCTAGTTTTCCAAAATGCCAGAGACGATCACGACTACATTTTGCTGTAATATCTTCATTGGGCTGGTGATCATTAAGCGTTGTGATACGCGGTTAGATCAAGTACTTTTATAACTTAAAAATACATTAGCGTTTACCTTTTCATATTGTTCTGCACATATATATTTCTCGAGGTTTATGTTACTGAATAAGGACCATTCATGTGACGCTTGAGGGAGGGACTGCTTTTTAAGTGGCTTAAAAACGGTTGAAGTAGCTATTTCCAGCCAATTTACATTAGACTTGAGGGTCTACAGTCCATTACTTCTTTGCTATATTGTTATAGAAAGTCCAGAGTTATAAAAAAGAAAAGAGTTCTATTATATGGATAATAATATATTATTATTATATTATTATTATTATAATTATAAAATATATATTTTCCTAATTGTCTTTTCCCAAATTCGTCGGCATCGTAAATGGGGCAAAATATATTCACTTTCTGCCATTCTAGCAAACTTTCTCCACTTCTTCTTCTTTTATGGTTGTTTTCATACATGTTCACCGGTTATTTGATGTCCACGATCTGATTGACATCATCCACAAAGATTGACCCTTAACTAATTTTAACTGCCTTAATCATTCCTAGACAGCAAACTAATTGTATTAAAAGCGTTTGTATTGATCGGTGAAAACTAGTTTAGTGCTTATATTTACTACCGAAATGTAATATTTTAATTTGTTAACAGTTCATCCCTTGGTGCAAGTACCAAACCAGTTGGTGGGTGCACCGACGGGCACCGATGTTACGCTGCAATGTCACGTTGAGGCTTCACCTAAGGCCATTAACTACTGGACGAGAGAGAACGGTGAGTACTCAACACGATGATTTTTTACAAAATACCTACAGAAATGGAAAGGATTTTTAAGGTACGTATATCCCATACGCCCGCCACCCGCCATCTACACCTATCCTTACAAAGTTCACGAGGTTTGTCTACTGGCACTAAACCTTCAAACTGGTAGATTTTGTTGGAGTGCTTTTGACCAGGTCCCCGATTCTGCTAATTTTATGACAGGAAAATCAGTTTATACCACATTTAATTATAGACCCTAACAGCATACCTACCTGTAAAGTCTTAAATTAAATGGCATTGTTTGCAGTTTTAGTAGTATGACGATGGTTTTATTATGATATAAAATTACTCTGCCCTATATATCATAATTTGATACGCTAATACTCTTAGTTGTTTCCAAATGGTTTTCTGATAGATGGTAAATTTTAAATTTTTATTCAATTAAATTAGGTATGTTAATTGCATTTCCTTCAAGCCGAAGCCGCACTGGCTGTAACATTTTATGTTTATTTGTGTACACATAGATATAAAAATATCATAGGCCACGGTAGCCAATTTCCATCAGGTGGGCCCGTGTGCTTATCGGCCAACCAAGTGGTATAAAAAAATAATCCACCTATGAAGCGAAAAATTACTCTCTAAGATATTATCTAGATACTATACAAGACGCAAAAATTTAAAACATTACAATTATTGTGATTCACAATAACAGAAAGACTAAGACAATTATTCTGTGTGTGCGTTTAGTTTTACCCTAGTATCACTTAACAACCAGTAATTAATGTAATCTGCGATTGTGTTCAAAAGATGTTTACGGCCAAACTCATAAAGTCTATTAAGTACTAAGCACGAACCTCAAGAATGGAATAAGCAACTAATTTCATTATTCATAAAGCACATTGAAAGCGTTAAAGCAGTCATTAAACGTGCCGTTATTCATGTTCCTACTATCCTCTTTGACAGGCCACAGGGGCTAGTGCTTGCTTACAAGTTATTGCCTTTTTATGGTCGTATTTAAAAGGAAAAAATATGCGCTTATTTCATGACCGTTTTTCATTTTGCAAAGATTTATTTTTACTTTGATTATATGCCGCCTATGTTACAGCTTATTAACGACCTCATAATTATAGCAACGATGACAACATAAAATATTGCAGTGTCAGAAATTAATAAATGAACACTGTTTATTAGCGGCAATCAGAGGTTTCTTGCCGTTTGCGTGGCTTATGATGTTTTAATCAAGATTAAAAAGAAAACAGTCAATGTACAGTGAAAATAATGCAAATTCTTCTTCTTTTTCATCTTAGCGTTAAACCCAGTCGCATCCGAAGTTTTCACCTCGGTATGTGGGGTCCGCTTTACTAGTATCTAACTACGGATTTGGCTGAACTTCAATATTTTCCACGATGCGACTGCCATCTGACCTCCATAACACAAAAGCGATATCGAAGCATTACTGTTAGACTAGTTGTTGAACTTTTAGGGCCCCAACTACCCGTTTTGACTGCCATTGACGGCAATAATGCAAATAGTTTATGTAATTTTATGTTTATCATGTTGATGCAGTCGACTAGTACATAAAAGTTGCAATAGTCATCAGTCCAGAGCTCGCTTTTTGGCAAAAACATCAACAGTATCTCATGTACGTTTGGAAAGTTTTTCAAACTACCTTGCCTCGAATTTAAATCAGGCGCTAATTCGTTAAATTAAACAGATAGCCACTAGGTACTCTAAATTTAAACAGATGTTTCAAATATTAACGTCTCAAAATATTTATGCAATATTAAGTCTTTTATCCAAAGTAAATAGTCGCCTGACAAAAGGGCAACTATATTGGACGCTTTGAAATATAACTTGTGAAACACCTATATAAAAACACGTGCTAACTAATACAAATACGGCTCTTAACCTAACAAAACATCAGAGGGGTCGGGAACTTCATTATTTCTCATTAAAATGACGCCCTCAGGATAAAAGTTGCTTATTTAGTGCTCGGGTGACAGATGGACAAAAGCACTCGCAGCGCCAGGGAGAGCAATGTGCCAGAGATAAGCTCAATATTTACTTAACGTTTGTTTTACGTACATATATTTAGATGAAGGAAATAAAGATCAAATGTGGGAGATTACGCTGCTACTGAAACAAAACTGACCCAACGGTGGCGCGCTCCGTAAATCGGGCTATTCATAAAACTGACAATGCAGTGCCGCCATTTGTATAATTTTGCTATATCTATAAAATAGAATGCAGCAATTGACGTTGGGGTCTCGGGATAACTAACGGTGAAATGTATAAAAATCTGCAGAATCGTATACGTTGTGTAAAAAGCAGGCAAACACAACCTAACATTCCAAAATACGTTTAGAGGAAAGCGCCTATTTTCGGATAATGCGTTGCAACAAACGCCGGCCACGGTTGGCCGACAACAGCTAGCCACTAAAGTAGAGTTAGAATGGATTTACGGGTTACGGGCCGTCCAGGACCGAGTTGTGCCGTTCACAGCCGTCCGACGCCGTCCGCACCACCACACACCGAGCGACAACGCGACATGTGTGAATCGTTTTCTACCAAATCCCGACAAAACGAAAAAAAGTTTTTCGCAATGCAGTCTTCATACTTATATTTTTTGTCGGTCTAATCGAATAGTTTATGCACTTGAATGCAAATACCGCCAGCCGTCTGCTAAAGTTAGATGCATTTGAATTGGAGTTCTGATTCAAAAAACAAAATATGCCTCTATTACGTACAATAAAGTTCATACAAGTGGTTTAATTAGCTGATAAATTGAGATGTTTGAATGAAAAGATAAAAATATAAATACGAAATATTAAAGGCATTTCTTGAGCAAGTTTTAAAATATAGATTGAATGGGATGGGATGCACAATAAATTGTCTTATAATTATGAAACGAGTCCGTTCTAGATTTAGCGGTCTAGAGTCAATTTTCATTTCATCTTAGTAGATGAAAATGAGAATTGAACATTTTCTATAAACAAATAGTAGTAACATTTTCTCTAAGTTTATGGCTTTCATCTGTTTTCTCATCAGTGCAAGTGCTATAATAAAATTTAGATATTTTATGAAGTATGGTGCCTAAGGAACATTCTATTTGTAATTAACTATGTGGTAAAAATCTTACTTTATTAGATGTTTGCGAAATATAAGGTATTAACAGTTAGAATTTAAAGTTACCTATAGACTCAGCGTGGTACGAATTTATAAAAAGAAAAATACATTTTGACGTTTCCTATCCTTTTAGTCTGTTTTGCACTGCATATTATGTATATATGGAAAAAAATATATGTCATTATACATTTTTTACGATAGTTTTGATATATAAACACGATTCTCTACTAATAGGTAGTAGGTTACTGGAAATTAGATTTATACCCCAAACAAGGCGGATAGTGCTGGCAGATTTAGATGCAGTTACAAAGGCAACCGAGCTCGCTATTACGCGGTCGGGGCGAGCGACCGCGCAAAAAGCGGACCAAATTCTATTACCGCCCGATATGCAACAAAGACCGCTGACCCGCCCGCTTCAAATTGCTTTAGGCTACAGTCACAATATTTACTCTCACGTACGTACCACAATATTCGTACAAATCTAAATTCAATTTCAAATATTACTCGCGTAAACTAAACCAACTGTTCTTTACATAGGTACGCGACGGATTTGTGGCCGTATTTTTCTATGCCAATTTCAAATGTACATGCTACACAGATTAAAGTTTATGTTTGTAACATTTCTAAAAATACTTAACATTATTAAGTTAGTTGGTATAGGTACACAAAATTCCCAAAAAGATCGTGTTTCGCGGTCTACGCTTTTGATCTCGTGTTGCGTCGTCTCTCTTACGCATTTGCACATTTTAATATTCATTATCATTCATTAATATTCATTATTGTGATAATATTCAATATTTTTATGCACGGTGTCAAAGTGAATTTCATCAAATATATTAAACGTAATCGCTACTTAAAATCGTTTTATATTTTAGATGTTCATTGAGTTCTATCTTTTAGCAAGCATAAACGCAATAACTTTTTAAACAATTAACACTCAATTGTGAAGTGACGTATAGCCCACATGTCTGGGTCGTTACTAACAAACAGAGGGGATAGACGGCTCTTCTGCGGCCCATAAATTGCGTGGACTACAAATTAAATTAGGTAATACACGGGCGTGACGAGATGGGACAAGCAGCGTGCCGGCCGCGCCGGACATGGAATGGGAGTGTCCGCTCTCGCATCCAGGCCTTCCGACAACTTTTTATTGTAATTTCAATCGGGCTTTATTTAAATAAAATTGTTTAATTTATTGTTTCGGTACAAAGGTTATTTGTCGATTACACTTTAACAGACATCATTTTGTCTAATGTTTTAGTGTAGAGTAATTCAAATGTATTTATGAATTGACATATTAAACCGTTGTATTAACTTCGTATTAAAAATCTAATTCCAAGATTGTGTAACATTTCAATATAATATTCAATATGATAGTAGTAGTTATTCAGTTCCTAATTGTTTTAAAAACAACAATAACAAATTACACATTTTAAATAGTAATTTAAACTGTTCTTAATATAAGTAAATAAAAAGAAAATATATGTATCAATACCCGTAACAAAGCAATCTATTAATCCTGACCTCTTTTTAAGCCACCGTTTACAAAACCAACATTGGTTCGATTTATCTCCAAATTGATAATTAATTGATAAAGATGTCAACAATAAACAAAAGGGGGCGTATTGTGGCAAACGCGGTGGCTCTGTTGGCCCCCTGAGGTGTCAGTTGCATCTAGCGGCCCGCAGATTTGTGGTCAACGTTCCAACACTAAGCCCTTGTAACCTCTCGATGTCTTTGGCTTGACCACAAAATTAATGATACGCTATTGTGATTAAATCACTATAGTTTGACAAACCGTAACTTAAACATTTTGATATAAGATTATGTGTTCTAGAACTTTAAAGTAAATATAATCTCATACCAAAATGATGTATAGGTACTAACCTATGTTCTTACAGTATATTCGATTCATTTCTAACATGTTTAATCAATTTTTATCTTTTTTCTGTCAGTGTTGCAAATGTGAACTTGGTTCATTTTTCTCTTATTCAAACATTTTTAAACGATTTCCAAAAAGGAGGAGGTTCTCAATTCAATTGATATTGCTTTTATTATTTTTATGTATGTACACCGATTACTCTGCGAGTAATGATCCGATTTACGTAATTATTTTTTAGCTCTATCCAAAATAGTTAGTCCCATCAAATTTTTATATGGTTTGAATCAGTTGAGTTTTAGGAGGTAGGACAATTGAGCAGTCCGACTGGGGAAGTATTCCGTAGGGCAGAGACCCTACGGAATACCGCGATTATAATAACTTCATGTTGTGTTCCCAGCGTTGACTAGGATAGTCAGAGCTCACTGGAGAATTTGTGCTGTCAGTAGGATGACTAAAGGCTTTTCCTGCTTTGTCCTCTACACTGACGTCACAGAAACTCTGTGCTTACAGGATCGGCAGCGCGAGTGTAGCTTCTCTGGTGCTACACACGTCCATAGGCCACGGTAACCACTTTACATCAGGCGGCCCGTGCACTTGTCCGCCACCTAAGTGGTATAAAAAAAATCATATTAAAACTAATTTTAACAGACAGACAGTTAAAACTAATTTTATAAACATTTATGTGTGTTTTGACATGTATATTTTTAAACGACTTCTTCTCTATATTCTTCGATATTTCCGTCGTTTATGAACCGATTTTAAAAATTCTTACATGGGACTCAATACAACTCACAGTTCCATATAAATTTCATGGGTAGGTACTGAACCTTGGACTCCGGAGATACATCAAAGAACTGGAAATCAAATAGGAAATTATTGCTTTTTAGCTATTTTTATGACAATTCTTTGACGGTAGACGATATTACGATAGATATTACGATAGAAGGTCGTGCTAGAATTACCAAGTCTTAAACTATGGAGACATACAGATAACATTTTTTTTTAATGTTGTATAGCATGTCGCGATTAAATTATTGAGAGCATTAACTCGAAAATTATGGTCGGCATGCTGAACTGAATTAGTGCCACTAAAAAGAGGGACAAAATTAATAAAATTTAAAAATAACCTATTAAAGTCAAGAAAAAGTATTTTTTTTAAAAAGCACTACGTTTTAAAAACCGACTTAAAAATTAAAAACTATAAAATAACATAACAAAGAGAAGAGAGAAAATACTGAATTTACAGATTAACAGATCTGTTAGAATTCACAGAGTACGTGAACTAAAAGTTATGCTAATATCAAAACCTTGCATCTCAAAAATACACTTTCTCTGTTTAATAATGCTCTAATTGCACCCCTTATTGAGGTATGAGCGAAAACATCTTTTGTTTTGGTTTTAGACATTGGTAACAGTTTATCATCAAGCTGATGCCCAGTCATTTCTCGTCTTAATGGTTTAAATGTCAAAAGAACCTATACCATATGATATGATGAAAGCTTAATGATTTTAAAACAATCCTATGCTCCGTTTAGTTTTATAGTGCACTCTCCTATCCATATTAACACTCGTCTACTTGCTACACCGTCAACGAACGATACTTCAGTTTATTTTCTAAGTTATGTGGACTGTGGATAAAAACGCATTGATACTTTGATTGTTGTTGATTGATACATTGACGATTGATTGAAGTAAGTGTAATTTTTACATAAAATTGAATGCTATTTACCAAAAAAATTTTGTGCATTATAAAACAACGGCTCCGTCATATTTTCATTATGAATACGAGGCTGCAATTACGAAGCACTTTCTAAGTTTTATTTCTCTATTTCACAAGGAAGTAAGTTAAATATCATAAAAGCGAGTTTAAAAATATTGTGGATCTATATTACATTCCAATATTAAATTGAAAGTTGTGCACATCTTTCAATGAGTAAAATTAAGCGCTGTCAGGGGAGTTTATTAGGGACGGAGACAACCACCTTGTGTCGTGATTAACGATCGTATCAAGGCGAAGTCACAATATTTAGTAATAAAGGAGAAAATAAATGTTATACGAATTTAAAGATAATGGGATAGACCAATATTGACAGAGTAAAGAAATTATCATTAGCAGAAATTATAAAGCACATGTATAGGTAGATTTTAGAAGTTCACTTCCCCACAAGAACACTACCTTTACAAATGATCTTTAAATTAATATAAATAAATAAATTATTAATGTTTAACTTTTTTAGAATTTAATATAACAATATTCAAGCTTTTTTACGATTGGTTAGCTAGCTAGCTCTAGGGTGATCGGTAACTTGAAAAGTACTACAACCGTACCTTCCAAGTTACTGATTATTGAAGCACTTGAGATACTTTTATTTGTATCATC
Organism: Eilema griseolum; assembly: GCA_963662185.1. Classification (NCBI taxonomy): domain Eukaryota; kingdom Metazoa; phylum Arthropoda; class Insecta; order Lepidoptera; family Erebidae; genus Eilema; species Eilema griseolum. The sequence continues at coordinate 19,093,453 of OY759230.1, read as the reverse complement.
CTTACTAATATTATAAATGTGAAAGTAACTCTGTCTGTCTGTCTGTCTGTCTGTCTGTTACGCTTTCACGCCTAAACCACTGAACCGATTTTGCTGAAATTTGGTACAGGGGTAGATTAGATCTTGGAAAAGGACATAGGCTATGTTTTGTCGCGATAACCGACATCTACGCGGGCGGAGTCGCGGGCAAAAGCTAGTTATATATAAAATCGAAATACCACTCAATGATTAATCACGTAATTTCAGAAACTATCAATCAATCAATCAATTAGCCCACTGCAGTCCACTGCTGGACATAGGCCTCTCCCAATGTGCGCCATTTTCCTTATCCTCCGTCTCCCGCATCCAGTCAGAAACTATAACACCTACAAAATTGAAATTTGGCAGATACGTTCCTTATAGGGTGCAGACAACTACTAAGAACGAATTTTACAAAACTTCATACCTAAGTCGGTAAAACGGGTCCACGCGTACTAAGTCCCCGGCGGCCTCTAGTACTACATATCCATTAAAACATAACCATTATATTCTACCTACCTACTGTAAGTATGTACCAATCGCACATAAATATCAGTGACAGATGTGCATGTGTGCAATTCTACAATGTACTAGCACATCCAATTTATAATTCAACACGTTAGGTTGACTGAGTTTAGATCGAAAATCGGATTATTTTCCCATGTCCGTCATTTCTATCTGCAAATATTGTGGATTCAATCGTTTTAAAACGTTAAATTATTTTGTAGATACATATAACTGATGTGCGTAACAAAACCGTACATTTTGATTCACAAAATATCATACGCGACCATGATACAGCTACGCACTATTAATGGATTAACAATCGCAAAGCGGCAGTTTATCATTGTAATTACTATTGTTTTGTGAAGCACATTAAGTTTTCCAACTGACAAATTGAACAGGAACGAATATTGTTAACACTTGTCCTAAAATCAACATTTGCTTGTTGTCATTGCGACATGGGATGAAATTGAATATTATTTTAACCAAATGCTGTTTTGTTAGAATATACACATTCTCACTGAAGTAGACACATTATGTGAACGTATAGTGCATTGTTCCGCATACGACATACCGAAACAATATTTCAATTCGATATCGAACGGACAATGGTCGGAAGTGGGCGAATATAAATGGACGGAAAGGCTTGCGCCTATCGAATAAAGGTCGGTGAAACAAATGAATGTACTAATAGAAGCAAAAGGCTATCACTTTTAAATAAAAATCATATTTAATAAGAAAGTTTTAATAGATGTAATTAATAAACTGAAACATTTTCAATTATTTAATTATTCGTTATTTAAAATTCTGTTATTACAAATTTTGATTATTTATATGTGTTTCGATAAAAGTACTTAATATACATTAGGTATTAATTAAAATACGTCTACGCTAAGTACAAGGCTCGATATTTCTTCAATTCAAACTTATTATAATAAAATCAAAATTTCTTCCAAAGGGAATTAAGTATAACTTCTAAGCTGTGTAATAATCCTGGCTCTGGGAAAAGACCCGATTTTAAACAAGTACGTTCATGAAAATGTTGTTTTGATGAAGAATGAAATATCGCTTCTGTATTATAATTATTCCCTTTAAGCGTTACTTACGATCAAGAGTAATCGAAATCTAATCTGATTGAGATGAATTCGAGTTTACACTTTATTTATGACTGTACTTGTATTAAGATGATAGCTATATTCGTAGTGTGTTATATAATATAGAATTTTTTTAAACAATCTGCAAAGTACTATTACTAATTCAATAGATATCATTCAAATAATTGTTTACTTTTTAATAATATGTATTACAGCATTGACAAGAACTAATAGCTTTGGAGAGTCTGCTTATAATAAATACTAACGATATTTTACCTTACAGGTGAAATGATAATATCAAACGACAAATACCAGATGACTGAGATCAACAGTTCGGCATACAGTGTGCAGATGCGGCTTGTTATCCGGAACATCCAGCGGAGCGACCTCGGGGGCTACAAGTGCATATCTAAGAACTCTATAGGCGACGCTGAAGGCAACATTAGGTTATACGGTGAGTTGAATAGTTGCAGCATGCCTCCATAAAATGATCTAAAGATAGATCGAGGAAATCTGTCTCTGATAATTAATCTTAACAGATGCCTATTCAGTAACCGCCACGTTCACAAAACGAGCAATTCAATAGGAATGAAATACGTAAAATACGTTGATATGGTTCGCCGAAACAAAACCTATTTACGGGTATAATCGACAATTCATTATAGTTCACAAGAAAAGCGGCATTTTGTACAGTGCCTTAGTATCGTGAGGAATATTATCCCTTTGAACATTCGATGTCGTTTGTACCTTTTTCCTTTCAATCGTTAATGTTACAGTAACATAGATGAGTTTCAAATTCGTGCTAAATTCACTAATTGAGAACAGTAAAATAACTTCAGATAATTTCAACAAATAACTTATTCAATTTAATATTATTTCGAAACAGAAATGGAACTACCAAACCGCAAGTCACGTGATGATGACGAGCGGGATTACGCTATCGAAGAAACGAACGACGTCCGCTCCAGCCTTCAAGGCCCACTGCGGGAAGGCGGGCCACGGGACGAAGATGCAGGCTATCTTGGCGGTGGCGGGCCGCCCACAAGTGCCTCATACTGCGTTTCACCACACACCATCTTTTTAATAACAGCCTTGATGCTCGCTGCGTGCTAAACTTTTTCCCGAAACCATGTGCAAAGTTAAGGCCGAATTTTAGGAAACTAATCGACTTTGAAGTGAGTCTTCTGTTCACAAACTTCGAAACGATATTGATTTAGTCACGCATTTATACTCGGTTGATAACTAAGTTAAAATCTTTGATCTGACTTGACTTAAAATTGTGCATGGTTTAGCATTGTGAAGCAACTAAAGTGTTTGTGTCTCAGTAATTAGACATTAGACTATGGTACGTTTTCATAGTTAATGGTGAACGAACTCGAATAAGTGATTGTAACAGTACGTATTACTTTAGTAATTCATCAAAAATGTCAGTTTGTATTCAGTGTAAATGCTTAAATATTGTATGGAGTAAATGTTTACTTAGTTTTACATAGTATCAGTATTTTACAGATTGTCTGATTTTTCTCGATGAGTACATGACGACGCGGCTATGTTGAAATTGAACCGATTATAACCACAAGTTTGCCGACGTTTTCGCCGAAGTTGGGGTTAGCTGCAGACCAGCATACTCACTATAGATAGTCATAGATTTTAACCACGATTGCTCTCAAATCTTTGGAGGACAATCAAAGAATTTCCTGCTTCTCCAGAACAGCATGTGCAATACGGACAAGGTCTCTATTTATACTGTGTACAAAGCTGTGTATTAAAATAGTATAATGAAGATGAAGCACTGAGCATAACATTAATATCTATATAACACATCTATTTACAGGACATGTATTTTAGGATTTTGAAACGGCCATTACGAACAATGGACTTGATTTCATTACAAATACGTGAATATAAGTGCGTTGAATATAAAAATAATACTTTATTATAAAATAAATTCCCCTGACGCCCCTTTCTAAGGATATTTATCTTCTTCAATGCTGTTGTACAATATCTTCAATTGAAACGCGTACATCGCAAGATATCGTGTCCGCGTGTAACTACTATGTGTCATTAATGTATAACTAAATATAACCTGTTAATGTATATGTACATAGATATAAAGTAGCTATGCTGTTATAAACGTTTAGTATTTGTTTTGCTCATTTATATACTATTTTATTTTGATTTAAATTAAATGTTATGGCTCGTATATTCGAAATGTATGTAAATCTGAAATACTATAAAATATGAGAAAATTTTGTAAATTGTTAACGTTTTTAATATTGTTGAATTTATGAGAAATAATTTGTAAACTGTATCTAAAGTACTATACGCAAGTTTCGTAGTCATAATTTACGCTTAATATGTTTGTATATTAACATTTATTTTACAAACTAGTTAACATTTGTATTTGTTATGTGGCCAGCATTTCTTTAAGTATCGGCCTTATATGAATGTATAATATTGCCTGCGAAACAATTATATAAACAAAAGTAAAATACTATAATTCGTTTTTATTTTTCCATTTTTATACCACTTCAAAATCAACAATCACAAGAAAAATATTTTTATTTGGTAACAAATCAATAAATCATTGATATATAAATATAAGGCGTATAAGTAAGTATAAGTAAATTAAACTATCAGTCAGAATTATTATAGCTGTTCTTAGATCATTCGTATACCCAAGCTATGAAACTACGATATCACCCCATAACACTTAGTCAAAATATCCCAGCGAAGGTCTACAATATCCCGTCTGTCGACCCTCTTAATAGGTACCTTTGGGCGAAGCCTCTGTAAGTGCGATGTAGATAGGGTGTAACCACTTGCATTAGCGAAATTACCTGAGGCTTTGTTATTTTCATTGCGACAACCCTAGCGTATATGTTGAGGCAAAATGGGAACTTGCCTGCTAGGAACCCAATGGTCTCATAGTCACGTAATACATGGCTCTACAAACCATGAAATGTGTTGACTTTTCATTGCATAAATGTTGTATAGAATGCATCCCTAACATTTGTGGCAATGGTAAATATATAAAATTTGGCAATTTTAATAACCAACTGTAAGGTATAGTATATTGGCATAATATAATTATGTAAAGGTGGGCATAAACGTAATAAAATACGTCATGAACGTAATGTTTAAGCAGGCAGACTAGCCGTGGTTGGTTGTAGTAGTGATCAAATTGATGAAGTACCTAGTTAATAAAAATAGGTCGGAACCGGTGGCAGCATTCACCTTTCAAGGTTTGATGATAGAAAAAGCTTGTAATAAAAGAACCAGTCTGCCTACCCTGGTCGTATGTATAATAGGTATCTGTTTATGTTTATGATTTGCGGGTGATGTTCAAACTAGATTAGTGTTGGGTAGGCACTAAATAAATTAAAAAGAAAACTTTTCGTCTCTTAATACTTTACAGTAAAATCCATTTTTCCCATAAGTCAAGTTGGTTAGACAGGTCTTGGATGCGAGAGAATGAGAATCAGCGCTCGCGTTGGGTTTTTCTTACGCTCGTACTTTAAAAAATCGCATTACTGTCGTAAATATGTCTTTAAACATTTTACGATTACTGTTTTTCCGATGGACTTAGTCCATAACCTGAAGTCATAAAAACAAGATTAAAACAAATAAAACTTGATAAGAGGTATCAAAAATAATCACTGCGTTCAACCCGTCTAATATGTATACAGGGTAAGAAACAACTAGATAAGACATGTACTTATCTATGTAGTTGTTTATTAGAGCCTATAGAGACCCTATGAAAAAAAGTACATTTCAGTATAGCAGACTAGTCCTGTACTAGTCTGCAGGCTATGCTGAATAGTACTTTTTTTACGTGCGCAAAATTCCCACGGGTACCCCCTCACCGGAGCCAGTGGAAGAGGTTACGTCGGATTCGAACCGACCAAAACGCACGCCGCCTGTGGGTCGTTTTTGTTTGCCGAAGGTGAGGTTCACAGGCATATCCCTCGCACCCCGGCCAACCCAGGGCCATCTCTCACATACTGAATAGTACTAGAGCTTTTTTAGATGGAATAAATAGTTCAGTAGCGTGTATACGAACAATTACGTACATAGAAGATATATAAATAAAACTAAATAAAACAGTCTAACACATCCAAGTGTAATTTACTTAGAAGTATTATTTATAAGTGTAACAAACAAAACTTTAGACAGTAAATTACAGTGGAACGCCCAAACATTGTGTCTTGCTGGGAAACTCAGCTTTTGCGGTTAGTAAAGTCAGACAGCTCGCGGATGTAGCAACCGCCAGGCTGGTTTATTTTAGTTATTTTCTCAGTGTCATGTCTTACGGTATTTTATTATGAGGCTGCCTTACTAAGGTTGATATACAAATTATATTTGTACTGTAATAGCGAGTAATACGTGCAATTTCTAATTAGTTGCTCGAGTTCCTCTTCGAGAGTAACTTTAGAGAATGTATGCAGTTTAAGGACGTCTAAAAGATGTTGTTAAATTGAAGAAGAAGGAACTATTATATGAATTATTCCGAACGATAATATTATAATTTGAACGATACAGTGAAAAGGACTGAGTTTCTCACTGCTAGAATTATTTCAATCATACACATAATCAAGTATTTATATACTTGCGTTGTGAGATTTTATCCCGTGGTCAAAATTTACTTGTCTTATTAATTTTTTATGTCGGAGGTACTTAATTTTAGATGTGCGTTTCATTATCTTCAAATTGAATGCAAATTTGGTCATACGCACCCAATTGTCTGTTAAAAAATGATTAAAATATATTTTTGAAATGATAGATACACATATGAAGTTCTAAATAATATAATAATTCAGTCATGTGTCATGGCGCATCTCTCACTTGTACAGATTACAAATACAAATTTGTAGTTACCGTCGATGTGGATAAAATGATTTTAGAGGTATCACTTAGTCACCTAAATGAATAAAAATATACGATTTGAGTTAAAAAGTCCTTCTAAATATTACTAAAAATGTCATCACTTAAGCTTTCAATACATAAAAAATAGTACGAAGAATCAAAAAGAACACAAAAGTAATGCATTTTGTAATAGTATACCTACAGTGAGGATTCCCTTTGATGTCTTTGTCCAAACTATCAAAGGCGCGGTTCAGGCACATGGCTGATATCCAGCCATCTTTGCTCGGAACAGCACTCACTAACACAATATTGGTACCGTACATTTCGAATCTCCCTTGAGTATAACGATTTGGATGTCACTGTTTGCATCTTAAGTGCTGAGAGTCTATGTGTGTATGGCTATATGGTATAATAGACGGGAGTAAGTTCTTTTTATGACGTGTCGACGTTTCCCTTTGGGGCTGATGTAGCACGTAAACAACGTGTGAGTTGCAATTCGCGTTATGTTAACGTTATCTCTTATTATTTCATCATACTAGCAGAAAAGTTATTATTTTTTATTATATTTGAAAAGTAAAAAAAAGATATAATATATCTGACAGGATCTGTGGCGTGGCGGTAGTGAACGCGACTGCTACGAAGGAGGCACGGGTTCGATCCCCGCTCAGTGCAAATATTTGTATGCATGACTATGGGTATTTGAATTGGTCTGGGTGTTTCTATGTGTAATATGTATGTATTTACAAAAAAAAGTATTTAAGTATGTTTATCCGTATTCTAGATTCCATAACACAAGCTAGTTAAACTACGCTTACCATAGGTCTAGATAACGTTGTGTAGATATTGTAGAATATTAAAAGAACATATTATAGACATTATAAGGGCAACAAGGAGTTCATAGATTAACAAATAATTAAATATGATAACTAAGAAAGTTTTCATAAGGTCTACCTAACCTCTAGGTAATTACTAACATAATTAATATTTATAAAGTTAGATAAAGTAACATCCTTCTAAAGCTTACCACATGGTATAATTGTATTGGATTCGAATAAATATAGCGTTATAAAAATTCTGGAAGCAAACTTTTTTCGGATGATGACAGGGAGTAATTTTCATTTATATACATTTTGCATTCTAATTTAAGGAGAACAAAGAGCATATGACTTAGAGAATTCTTAAGAAATTCTTTGAACAAAACCAAAATCTCTAACTACTTTTCAAAGTTATAGAAGACAATAGAAATTGATCTCCATTTTGCTTCTTTACAACATTTTGGTAACCTTTGTGATAGCAATCTCCTTAATGTTACGAGTAAATTGAGGGCGCACTGTCAAGAGAAACCTTTCTTATTGTCATTACAAAAAAAAATCTCATTGTTATTTGGGAATTCCCATTGGTAATTCCATTTTTACTCTAAAGTTCTCGACAACATGCACGTAGGCTTTTACATGTCTAACTAAAGTCAACAAATAGGATTACTTTATTTATTTATTTACAATTCTATAAAAAAAATTATACCACTTAGGCGGCAGACAAGCACACGGACCACCTGATGGAAAGTGGTCACTGTGACCTACAAACGCGTGCAAAACAAAAGTCACACTCGCGCTGCCAACCCTGCAAGCATTGAGAGTTTCTGTGCCGTCAGTGTAAAAGATAAAGCAGGACAAGCTTTTGGTCTTTCCACTGACAGCACATAAACCCTCCAGTTAGCTCTGGCTACCCTACTCACCGCCGGTAACACAACACGAGGTTATTATTGCCGCGGTATTCTGTAGGGCGGAGGTACTTCCCCAGTTGGACAGCTCAATTGGACGGAAATACCTATGTAATAGATGTATTATATAAAGTATTAAAAGAATTCAAAATGTGTTTTGAATAGCTAAAATAGTAGCTACGAAAGATCAAGCCTTACTTCAAACTTTTCTTCCTGTTAGTCTGTAAAAGAATTAACAATACAATTCATCAAGACAATTCTAGGGAACATGCATGTTTACGTAAAGTAATACATCGTCTCACTCTATTAGAGTAAAAGCATTTGATTTGAAAGACTAACATGAGGATTCCATGGTGACCGTGAGGTGACCATGTACCAAGATATTTACAGTAAAGACAAATCCTAATAGTACATGAAAATATTATTATATGTACAATGGGCGGCCTTTACTTTAATGTGTCTTTATAAGAAGATTCCCAGTTATATTCAAAATGAACTAGTCTAAAGGTCAAAAGTCAAAAATTATTTATTCTGCATAGACCATTAAATCGGCACTTACAAATTGTTGGCCCCGACCTGAGAAGACCCTGGCAAGAAACTCTGCAGGTATTTTTTTTATCTATTTACAAACATTTAATAAGTCTACTTAATCTAAATACAATAATTTACTTGAGTAGCATAGTTGAGCGAACATTTTATAATAGCCTTTCTGGCACAATTTACTCTATGCAACATTTTTAAATTTATTTACAGGTAAATCCCTAATTTCATTAGGCAGCTTGTTAAAAAAGCGTATACAGTTGCCCTGGAAAGAATGACTAATTTTTTTAAGTCTACTATCACAGACAACAAGAACTCTTGAAAATTGTAATATATTTTTCCTTACATACATAAGGTTCTCAAACATAATTGTGACACTACGGTTAGAATGTCTCGAAAGTAAACTATCACAAACACTCAAACACCTACATCAAGTATCAGAATTTGCAATTCCAAGAACAATTAACAACAAGCGGATGTAATCGATGTATAGTTTGTTTGCAAATATCTCATATTGGAGGGTATGTCCGCCGACGTCCGGCCACAATCTGCATGACAATAGTGTTCATAGTTATGGGCTCTCTAGATGGATGCTAATGCCCCCCATTCATAATTCATGTCTTAATGAAGTGGACGAACGAGCTTCAGCTATAAGGTACGACTTTCCTTTGTGTGAATTACGTTTATAATTTCAAATAAATTAATAGATTTAATATATTTTAAAGATTCCTAATATGGATGAAATATATGACGTACCTAATAGATATGTGAATGTCTGTATGATATGAAATGAAACGCATACTACAATATTTGAAAAAAGCAACTGAATATAGTTATGATTGTGATGTGTGCAAAGTATGACTGATGATTGTGTGCAAAGTAAAGGAAGAAAAGGCTTCGGATACTATACAACACTAAGATGATGATGATGATGATATATACATACCTACATACACACATGTAATCACGCCTTTATATCCGGGGGGTTAGTCAGAGGTGAATTAGTACCCACGTTTCACCAATCATTAAATTCAGCCCCACGTAATAGGGGGTGAGCCTATTACCGTCTTCCGGGCACTATTGTTGATTCAAGACTGTAACTGAGGCTGAGTCTGGGTGTATATGTCTGTCTGATGTTAAACAGCCCTTAGTCGCCTTATGCAACACCGCATGGGAAGAGATGGGGTGGTCCAAATTCTACTCTGCCGGGAACCACATGGATGCCAAATATAAAAATCGGTATCATTAAACTCGGATAGACTCAGTTATACGTCTGTAATATCTTTGATTTAGGCAGTGTGAAAGCGCTGGTTAGGCAGGGAGAGGGATCGATCAAACACAAAAAGGATACTATAGTCCGTCGTTGGTATCTCGTCTGCTCATATCATGCTCTTTTCTTACCTCGTCCCCTGCCACATCGCGCGTACCATGGGATCGGTACAGCGATCACAGTCAGACTATAATACTAGGAGAATCAAAAATAAGCAAATCAGTAAACATATTTTATTTCTACTACTATAAAATACATTACGTCAGAAGAGACGAAATATCAAATAAGTATAAACTAGATAATATTGATTGAAATTTGCTGCCTAACGTATAGTCTGAGTTATAACAATCGAGAACATAATGTACAATGAAAATTGTCTATTACGTCGGTATATCATAAAAACACGCAGAAAAGTGCTCGATATTTTTTTGTTTTCTTTTTCTTCACCTATCCGACCCACGATAGCATTACACAATTCAAACCTTTTCTAGTAAAAAGTGGTTTATTGTGTTCTTAAATAAAGTTATTCAGTTTACTTCGCAGGCGTATTGTGTAGGCCCATTGTTAAGGCCCCAGGTGCGGCCGCCCTTATACATTCACTTACAATAACGTTATGAATGTCAAAAACACGTTATTTTTATTTACCTTAAACGACGAAATTGTGTTGTTATGGCCAATAAAGTGCTTCAGTACTAAACGATTTTTTTTCAAAGACATATAATATTTGTACTTATTGATACAATACAATTGTAGTGAGAATTCGTATATTTATTTTAAGCACCTATATAATTACCGTCATAAGAAAGAAGGAAAGACAATTTAATGAAAAAGGCTTCTCTTCTTCACGGAGAAGTAAATTCACAAGTTATTTAAATAATCGAATACAATACTATCCTATTGTCTTACATATAAAGCTGTATCTTGTATTAGATTAGAGATATCTAAATTACTTGATTAGTGCACAATGGGTGGACCAAGAAGTTTAAAGAAGGTGATTCCCGCGTGGTTCCAGGCAAAATAGAATTTGAACCACCCCATCTCTTCCCATTCGGTGTCGTATAAGGCGACTAAGCTGTTTAACATCAACTTTGGCTTGACTCAGCAATAGTGCCCTGAAGACGGCAATAGACTAACCCCATATTACGTCGAACCGAAGTTAACGATTGGTGAAATGTAGGTGCTAATTCACCTCTGCACAACCCTCTGGGGATAAAGGCGTGATTATATGTATGTATGTTTATTATAAAATATTAGTTTTTGAAACAATATTATAAACCCAATATTTATACAATTGCCATTGATTATAATCGAAACTGTGCGCACTGTGCGGTATGAAAGAAACTTCATCCCCCGCACACTCAAGCTGTGGAATGACCTCCCTGCTGCGGTTGTTCTAAGCGCCTACAATATGGGGTTCTTCAAGAGGGGCGTCAGAAGGTTTCTTCATGGTCGGCAACGCGAGTGTGACACCCCTGGTGTTGCATACGTCCATAGGCCACGGTAACCGCTTCCCATCAAGTGGGCCGTGTGCTTGTCTGCCAACTAAGTGGTATAAAAAAATAAAAACTAGATAGATCCTATTGATATGACATAAGACAGACTACGCGTTGTAAAAACTAATTTTCGACAAAGGTACAATCGACAAAGTAGATACGATCACACTTTTTCATATAAAGTTGTATATAAAGGTGCAACCGTATCTCTGTTGTCGACTGTACATTGGTGTAAGAACCAGATTGTTTGGTTGTGTGAGTTGTCATAGATGTAAATGCTATCATGCATACGCAACACTGTTCGTTATTATATAACCTAAAATAAATCTAAGACAAAATTGATAAGAAAAAGTGTAAAGTAAGTAAGTTGCTGTTGCATTACAGGTACCTGTTTTAACTAGGGATAGCTCATTTATGTTGACAAAGGTAGAGAAGAATACAGAAGGAGGAGTCCAGTCTCGAAATCAGAGGAGTCTGTTCATCATTTGCTAGATTAAAAAATAAACTCAATGCCTGAACTAATTCTCGCTCTCCTACTGAAGATTAGCTCCATGTTGATGGAGTATACATAATAAAATACTAACACTAAGTGTGCCTAGACACCTGGTAATTCTATTTATACTGTTGATTGATGGCACTTGGTGGAATTTGTTGTTACACATATTGAAATATACTAGTACTTTTTAACTGCAATTGTAAACATTTCAGGATGCCGTAAGGCGAAACCGGTCAGGTGTAATAATAAAAAATACAGTGAAAAAAGTACAAGTGTATTTTAATATGTGTACCTGGTAATGAAGTCGGAATTTTAATACCACTTAGGTAGTAGGCAAGCATACGGACCACCTGATGGAAAGTGGTTACCGTAGCCTATGGACGTGTGCAACACCAGGGAAGACATACCTACTAGCGTTGCCGACCTTATAAGAAATGAGAGTTTCTATGCCAGTAGTGCAGAATACTTTTTTTTTTTTTTTTGTGTATCCCGCTCAACGCAGCGATCTGTCTGGCAAAGACATTTAGCTGCTTCTTTGTCTTGATCGGCTTGTGTCTGGTTCTTTCAGCCGTGGGGAATTGTCCATAGACCATTCTCACTGTGGTACAGCAAATCGATTCATGAGATTCGGAACGCTGTTCCTTCTCAGTCTCGTGTGACTTATAGAACCCGTTAATTTAGCGGCTAGAGCATTAACATGGGCGTTTAATTTCTTTTGGTAGTTTTGGCTACGGGCAGCGATTTCTAATTTCACAGTGTTGAGCCCCAGATCATGCAGGATGTATTTATTTGAGATGCATTTTGGAATGCCAAACATGCATCTAATTGCTTTGGTCTGAAACCTTTCCAGGATTTCGATGTTACTGTTGCTCGCTGTTCCCCAGAGCTCTATTCCGTATGTCCAAACCGGCTTCAGTATAGTCTTGTAGATTGCCATTTTGCTCTCATTTGTCAACTGTGACTTTTTACCGATCAGAAAATACATGGTCCTAAGTTTTGTGTCCAGGGCTTTCCTCTTGGCCCATATATGTTTCTGCCAGGTTAGCCTTCTGTCTAAGTACATGCCAAGATACTTTGCGTTAGTGTCGTGTGGAATTTGTTCTCCATTTAGCGTGACTGGTGGACAGTCGCCGACTCTCAAGGTGAATGTGACATGAGCCGATTTACTTTGATTAGCCTTTATTCTCCAAGCTGTCAGCCACTTTTCAATCTCGAAAATGTGCTTCTGGTTGCGCCGATGGTAGAATTCGTATTTTCTTTGCTCAATAGTATTAATTCAAATCATTGACGCGGAAACACACAGTTCCTGTACCCATCTCCCCTCCCGCACTACCTCTAAGTGAAAGATAGCAATAGTTTTCGCCCGCCAATTGTGAAAATAGACGCTCAGTCCCGCTTTGAACTAGCCAGCGCCATGGCGGACCGCGCGCGCGTCTCTCAGAAATGAATAATATTTGTTGTATTTTAACCGCTTTCATAGACCCTTACCGATCGGATTGTGCCTCTCGTGTGTCCCTCAAGTGATTTAGTGATGTGGACAGCAGCTCCTGAGCCAGGAAGAGAAGATCGGTGCAACGGCCCAGCCAGCAAATGACGAAACAGCACGTGGCGTAGTAAAGGTTAGTGCATCCTCTCCTAATTTCTCGGGTTGCATTCAATGCCTAATCACATCCGCGGCAACCCGATCACCTGTCTTGTTTGTGTGTAAAGCGTCAATGGAACAGTTAACTTCATCCCCGCATAATACAGTCCACTAGCTCACGTGGCCAATCGCGCCACCAGCTTCTGTAGGTTTTTTGATGCTATCTCAGGCTGTGTGTGTACTGACATTATTGCTGTATCATCGGCGTACGTGGCAATAAGGGTGTTATTGTCAACCGGCACGTCAGCCGTGAAGATGAGGTATAGTACAGGTCCCAAAATGCTCCCCTGGGGCACTCCTGACTGGATTTCAAACATGTCCGACGTAACGTTGTTAAATTTAACTTCAAAACATCTTTTATCTAAGTAGCTTTTAAGAATGTTGTAGAACGAGTGAGGCAGGTATTTTTTTATCTTAAATAGTAGACCGTCATGCCAGACTCTGTCGAAGGCCTGGCTTATATCCAAGAAGACAGCTGAGCAATATTTTTTATTTTCCAGCGCGTAGCTGATTGTGTCTGTCAACCTATGGACCTGCTCAATGGTTCCATGCTTCTGTCTAAATCCAAACTGGTGTTCGGGGAGAATGGTGTTCAAGTGAGGTCGCATTCTGTTCAGAATAATTCTTTCGAATAGTTTGCCGATTACAGAGAGAAGGCTAATTGGTCTGTAGGATGAGACTTCCTCTGGTTGTTTTCCAGGTTTCAGGATCATGACTACCTGCGCAAGTTTCCACTGCCATGGATAGTGGGAGTGTCTCAGGCATGCATTGAAGAGGATCACTAGGAACATAACACCTATCTTCGGCAGGTTGCTCAGTAATACGGAATCTAGTAAATCATAGCCCGGTGCTTTATTATGTGGCAGTGATTTAATCTCCTGACATATCTCTTTAGGGCTTACTGCTTTTAAGGGGAGCGAAAGCTGACATGGTGATTGTAGATATTCCAGTATTTCCTCGTCTCCACTGGGGCTGGCACCAGGTAGTGGTGTGAAGACTTTAGCCAGATGTTCTGCGAAAACTGTTGATTTTTCAGCATCAGTTCTAGCCCAACTCCTGTCTTCCTTCCTCAGTGGTGGGATGCGGTCCTTTGGTCGTTTGAGATTTTTGGTTGCGCGCCATAACGAGTATTGTGTATCCTTATGAGCGATGAGGTGAGATAAGTAACTTTGTAAACATCGATTTTCGTGCTCTTTTATCATGTGCCTCAATTCTTTCGTCAGTCTGTTTAATGCCGTTTTGTCGGAGGGATATCTGGTCCTATGCCATTTTCCTCTTAGCTTGCGTCGTTCACTGACCTTATCGAGTATGGTTTTTGGGTACTCTTTTATTTTGGTTTTACTTTTTACTGTTTTAGGGGTTGAAGCAGAAGCGGCTAAGTGTACGATGCTATTAAATTTCTCGACACCTGCTTCGATGTCAAAGTTTGTCTTCAGCCCAACTATCAAGTTAATGTTACTCTGTATGATATCTCTATACATATCCCAGTTTGTGTTTTTGTTGTAGACATTAGGGCGTGACTCGATGTGTACGACTTGTTTATACATATTTAAGATAACAGGAGTGTGATCCGATGACAGGTCTTCGCATTTTTCAATTTTCAAGTAGTCATGTCCAATGTTTTTTGTAATAAAAAAGTCTAACAGATCCGGTAGTCTATTTGTATCCGTAGGCCAATATGTTGGCTCTCCTTGTGAAATGTAATCCAGGTTTAGATCTAGTGTAGCTTTATACAGCTGTCTGCCTTTCGGATTAATCAGTCTAGATCCCCAGTAAGTATGGTAAGTATGCTTGGAGTTCCAGTCTCCCCCGCAAACAAATACTGGGCCCAATCGGTTAAGACAAAACTTGAACTCATCAGCACTAATACTATGTCGTGGTGGGCAGTAAATTGCAGCGAGTGTTGTCTCAGTGTTCCTATGTTGTATTTTAATTGATGTTGCCTGGATTTTTTCCGTCTTGTATGGTTCGAGAGAATAATGCCCAATGTGATTTTTCAGTATTACTGCAGTCCCGCCGTGTGAGTTCCCAGAGGGGTGATCAGTCCTATAGATTGTGTAGTTATTAAATATTACATGTGATTTAGGCGTAAGTCTGGTTTCAGATATTAAGGCAATATCGATTCTTTCGACATTCATTAATAGCTCGAGTTCTCTTCGTCTTTCGGTCAGCCCATTTGCGTTCCAGGTCATGATGCGGATGTTTAGTCCCTCCGTGCTACTAGTTGTGTGATTAGCTTGATCATTTGATCAATCATGCTGTCCATCATGTCTTTCATGATTGCTTGAAATCTATTGAACATTGTGTCTAACAGGCTTGCAATATCCTGTTGGTTTGTATCCCCGGCGGAATCTTGTGTTTGTACAGTAGGGTTATCTCGTTTATTTCGCAGTGCATCAGCGAAGGTGCGAGTCAAAGGATGTGTTGGTTGAGCTTTTTCATTTGTGCTTGGGTTCGAGAGTGTAGTTGGGTATGTTTGTTTCGCTTGCTGTGGGGATGGTTTGAGTTTGAGTATTTTTTCCTTGTACTGCTGATATTTTATGCATCCCTTATAGCTCGCCGGGTGTTTTCCTTGACAATTTGCACACTCTGCTTCTGTTTCCGGAGACTTGGTGCAAGTACTTGTTGAATGTTCATTTCCGCATTTTACACATCGGAAGGGTCTGAAACATTGATTTTTTGAGTGCCCAAATCTTTGGCATCTTTTACATTGCAATATTTCTTTTTTCTTATAGGGAGCTTCGATTGTTACCTTAACATGGTTAATGTATTTTATGTTAAATATATCTTTATTGTTGGCGCTTGGTTCGAGATCTATAAAGTAGAGGGGTAGTTTTTCTTTTGTGGATCTATGCAAGACGTTGACAATTTGCCGTGTCTCGTGTCCTTTAGCCTGTAATTCTTCTTTGATAATATCAGTGCTTTCTGAAGAGTGTAAGCCTCTTACCACTACTCTGTATGCCCTTTCGCTCTTAAGTTTGTATGTGTAGTGGCTGATGTTGTTGTCAAGTAGGTTATTTCTTATTATTTTGTGTCTATATCGGTAGGCATGAGCTTAATAATGTGCCCTGATCTCATTGTAGTCATGGTAACCTTATTTATATTCACTACTTTAATTAAGAGTTCTCTCAAGGGCGTTATATCAACTACTCCAGTCACAAATATTGGTTCTGGTTTTGGTGTGTACTCTTTGATTTCAGGTGCAGTTGTAGGTTCTTCATCGCTAAGGAGGTCAAATTTGTTCTGAACAGGAACTTTATAGCTGACTCTTTTTGCAGCTTTCTGTTTACCTAAGCTTACCGTTGGGCTGACTGGGTTTTTGTGTTTTTGATTTGGGACTTTATCTTTCTGCCAGTCGATCTTAGAACGTTCCTCCATTTGGTGCTGTGGCAAGTCCTTTCGACCTGTATGTATTACGGTAGTGGAATTGGGATCATTTTGCGTTTTATTTGTCTGGGTAGTGTTCAAGTTGCCAAGTAATCCTGGGTCGTCGCTCTGTGTATCACTGCTTGTGCAGCCGCTATGGGATAGGGATCTTGGTCTTGCTTCAAAGAGTCCTTTATGGAAGAGTTGTTGTGTGTAGATTTTTTGAGTTTTTTCATTCATCTGGATTTTGATTCCCACGAGTGTGGACGAATAAATGGTCGCTCACAGGGTGACGCCAATTCCTGTGAGAAGGCTATTTACAATGGTGTTCGCCAGGTTCACCAAGGTTGGCGCTATTGACTGACAACCCTCAGCCACGCATCCTCTTGGCGCGTTCTCCACCGTAGGCTTTCTACCTCGCGACACGGGCGATAAAGCCAATGTCCCCGTCTCTTATGTTTCCAAAGGGTAACGGGTGATGGGGTTCATTTCCTAACTCCATCTATCTGGTCTTTCGGGTTAGTTAACCGCCGCCCGGGTCTCGACGTGGACCTTTTTATGACTGGTTTGGTCTGATTTGAACTCAGTCAACCCTCCTGCTTGCGCACACGGGCTTAGGACTATGACTATGTTACTGGTGTCCACTGCCATTTAGTGGAAATCATTGACCACATTTTTCTAGGGTGTCATTGCCACACTTTTTTTGGGGGTATTTAATGCCCCAAGGCCTGTGGTGGCCTGATCAGGTTATTTAAACCGCCGCCTGTTGCTCGTTTTGCACCACCCGGGGGACACGTGTAGGGTGGGGGCCGACCTTATAAGAAATGAGAGTTTCTATGCCAGTAGTGCAGAATACTAAGCTTCCCAGGTCAGGTCTGCCTACTGAATACAAAAACTCTCCAGTGAGTTCTGGCTACTCTTTCACCGACGGGAACACAATACCAGGTTATTATGGTCGAGATATTCTGTAGGGCTTAGAGGTACTTCCTCAGTTGGACGTCAGAAGGCTCAATTGGGAATACTCTTTGTTCTAATATCGCCGACTAAGTTTACTGACATTAGCGTCTCTCTCTTTACTGCCAGTATGCACATGACACGCACCCTCGTACGTGCTGTTCGCTCGACGAACGGAATGCAAAAATGAGATATTGAAGATAAACACTCAACAGTAATGGAATTAATACAATTTGCGCTCATCATTCGTATGAATCACCCAAACAATATGGTGTATCTATTAGGGCAAACGGGAGTATAACACAGATTCTACCTGAACCTAAACGGTAAGTTTTACGATAAAAATGGTCTTCACAAGCCATTTCTGTTTTATTTTGATATCTTTTATCGTCTTCCCAAAACTTGGATTGTAAGCTATATTAGAGCGACTATCGAAAGCTACTCAGTATATGACAATATCTCTTTAGCGTTGAATAATCATCCCACGCACACTCAAGCTGTGGAATGACCTCCCTGCTGCAGTTTTCCCAAGCGCCTACAATATGGGGTTCTTCAAGAGATAGTCAGATCTTCAATCAGAAGGTTTCTTAATGCTCGGCAGCGCGAGTGTGACACCCCTGGTGTTGCATACGTCCATAGGCCACTGTAACCGCTTCCCATCAGGTGTGCCGTGTGCTTGTCTGCCAACTAAGTGGTATAAAAAAAACAAAAACAAAACAAACAAATCGTATACCTGTTCAATTACTTATAGAAATTAATTTATTTTTTGTACCAAAACGTTAGAGGTGGGAGCTTAAAACATTGATAATGACTTTTTTGGCAATGTCACGAATTCCTAAGAACAAATTAAACTTGGCTGTTTTCCCTCATCTAATTAACTTCTTGGACCACACTTTAAATAAACAACCTGTTGGGTTGGCTTTCTAATTTATACGGTAGGCTTGAAATTTAGCAAACCCTTTTGCTACCAATGTAGGATTTTAATTCTTTTTTTTATTGTGCCTGAGAATGACAAGTTGGAAAAAAGTCACGGTAACTGAAAATCTTAGTATTTTACATTGTACGTGTATTCCTAGGTAAAGATACAAAGATACGTACATATAATCATGCCTTTATACCCGGAGGGTTAGGGAGAGGTGAATTAACACCCACATTTCACTAATCATTGAATTCAGTCCCACGTAATAGGCTAAGATATCGTGTAGAATATACACATATAACTAATGGAAACTTTCAATATCTTGTTAAATATTGTCCTATACTTACAAACATAATAGAAGTAAGTACATGTTTGATATTTGCTTCATTTTAAAATGACTATTAAGCTGTGTTGAACATTTATCTTTATTTCTATAGATAACTAACTGTTGCCCTCGTCTCCTCCCGCGTTGATGGATGTTGATTATCGCGACATTTTACAAATTTCTAGTTTTTCAAGCAATTCCAATAAAACAAACATCAATTGTCTAACCAATGCATTTTTAATGAAAGTCATCTAAATTCGTTCTGTAGTTGGTGCATCCATCGCAAACAGACAGACAAACGACAATCGTTACTATAATATAACTTTAGTTGTTCTTTTTTTAATAATTAAAAGTTTGCTATTAAACTCCTTATGTTTATATTTCTATATCATCCAACTGAAGTCGTATGACCTGGTTATTAGAAGTACTGCGTTCACCTTTTAAAAAATATTTCTTTTAGACCGACACAATAAGCGGTATACTACCGCGTTGGTGGAGCCTGAAAATAATGTTTTCTTATTATTCGATGTGCTCGTACATCAATTACCTATTCGCATTTTGCGGTGTACTGATAAAAGGAAAGCACTTAAATGTTCCACCAATTATGTGTCGATACAATGTTTAAAAGCATTATTATACGATATCAGGGCCTAAAAACCACAACGCATTTTCATGATTAACCCGATATTGCTTTGTTTTAGGAGCTGAATCATTCTCATGATGTACTTGTAATTTATTGTAAAAAATATTAAACACGAAGATAAAAATTAACGGTTAAAAACCACTACCTATCATGTTGTACACCGTAGGTAATACTCACAATTATGTGCTCACTAACTATTTTCCCTTCATATTTGTATGAACTATTTTCTTTACATATCTATTTGTGTGTTATAGTATATCAGTATATTACTCATATGGTAATAGTTTATGTAAGGCCGTATATTATTTTTGTTTTACTTATTCTCTCTCTCTCTCTCTCTCTCTCTCTTTCTCTCTCTCTCTCTCTCTCTCTCTCTCTCTGCGTCTCCCATATTTTAAATATATTTTCTATTTAGTTTAGATAACTACACCATTTCTTTTGTTTTTATAACATTTGCCTGGAAAAAAATCGCTTCAGCGAACTTACGACAGTTTAACGCCTGGCAAATATTGAATACTTAATTCGTTCATATTACTTTATTTAAAACTACTTAACCTAAATAAGCAGTAACTACTTTCCTAGAAATCATAATTTATAACTTAAAAATCTTTAGTCATAAGATAAGATAAGATAATCTTTATTGTACACCAACACATTACTGTACATGTACGGACATTATTATGGAAAATGTACAAATGGCGGCCTTATCGTTACAAGCGATCTCTTCCAGGCAACCCGTGATTACCCGCTCCTCAGGTAAAAAATGCCATATATTTTTTGTGTTAAAATAAACATAATTGAAAAATAAAGTAGCGAAGCCGTAGACTACATAGTTGCTATATAATATCTCCTTGGAGCGTAATTGAAAGTTGCGTAGGATTGAAATACACAAAGTTCTTTTGTAAACGATAGCTACACAGCTTCGCAGCGTAACCATAGGCACGCAGACGCGACGTCATACCTTATATTCCACAATATACAGTACCGCGCACTCATGGCTTCACTTGAAAAAAATCCATGCACTTAGCGCTGAAAATAAGCACGGCTTTCGACCGCATTCACTTTTAGCGATGTAGTTTTTCTCCTTTTACACCCTCCACACCCATTCTCCCATCTAGCATCCCCCATCTCACTCCAACTTCGCATCTCTTCAACTATACTCGGTTCGCTTTAGCGTTCGTGACACAAAGCAATATGTGAGTTAACTTCAGTGTAACGGTTCTTGTTTGAGTTGCGATTTAATGCCTCCTTAAACTGAGATGGTTTACGGGTTAACCGGGTTGAAAAGGATAAAAGTATCCGTAGTTGTTTACTTTTTGGATCTGCGTCGTTTCAATAAAAACTTTGAATCTGTTCAGGGCAATCGAATTTTCGGCATGTTCGCTTTGTTACATTGAGATTTCGTAAAACTTTCAGCTGTGCTTGAATTTAAATATTGATTAAATGTTAATTAACTATCATATTAATAACTAGAGAATGTATGAACTACATGGATAGAGATCAACGTCATCTTTCCGAATAGGTAGGTACCGTAAATATCTTATAAGGCAAATCTGGACCGCTGTATTAAATTAATTTAATTTTAATAGAGTTACCCTCCATGTTCACATCCTCTTATAACTACGTGAGAATTACAAAGGTTACTCGACCCGGGCAACCCCATTCCACAATGAGGCGGACTTTCATTATCTGATAACAATATTATGCAAGTGTTGTTTAGATTTAGTGTTAATCTATATTTACCAATGGAAAACATCAGTGTCGGTTGCAATTTATTCAATTTACATGACGAAGGTGGCGATATCGCAAAAGAAAGTTTACGACAACTTTTATCAGATCCCAGCCCACTGCGGCTGATGAGTTGGCACAGAACTTTATTTACTGATACGATGATTCAATTGAATGGAGACGGAAACCTATTGCAGTAATTAAACTTGTATGGTAATATGATTAAAATAAACGTACCGCCGAAATAGCTTCAATTAATGTATTCTGTTTAGGAACATATTCAGAAACTTTCCTAGGGTGACAAAAAATACGGTTTTAGTATTATGATACTACCTCACCTACGTAGAACTACGATTTATCATTTGGATTGATCACCATCAAAAATATACTCAGCTTATTATAACGCTTACCTAGTTGAATGCAAACTGAAATAAAGATCTCTCTCCACAATTGCGAGCCGTTGCTATGACTGGGGAACAGACTCGAAGAGACTGGGATTAGGTTCTGCCTACAGCCGAGTACGTATTAGACGAAGAGATTTAAACTGAATTAACCGTTCGATCGTAAAATTGGAATGCCACACAGATAATTACCTGACACTCACAGAAAAGGAAGTCGCTTTGAAAGGGGATTCAAATAAGCGTGTAGGAAGGACCAAATGAGGCGACCGCCCAGATTTGGGTCGAGACCCGATCACGAGAAAAATAACTGATACCGCGATATCAGAAAGCGAACGACTGGAACCAAACAATAAGATATTCATTGGCAGAAACTGTGCCCGGAGTGTTTATGAATGCTAGCCAAATGTTTATAGAAATTATATATTTGCTTTTTAAAAAATAGCTCATAAGATTTAATCTTTTAATGAAAAGTAAACTAGCAACTAGCAATTAATTAGTAAAAGTTTTTTTTAGTTTCAAAAATGCACACAGAGAACAATCTAACCACTTGCTAAATATACTTTTCATGTTAACTGAGCTTACGAGAACTGTACTTATTTTGCACTGTAAAAACTCATGCTATGCATAACAAAGTAGGGAAAACCATCACATAATAATAGCATGTTTAGACAAATGTGAATTTCATGTCCATCATCCTATCACAATAAACAAATTGAAAAGCAACATCATCAAATGACTTCTGCTCTCCTCCTCCTACACGCCTCCGTAACACATCAATATGAATTGTTATAACGGCCCGTATCCGCGACTCAGCGCACAGCGAACTGATCTCCTAGACCTGTGACTGACATTCCGACAACGGCTGACATATGAGGATAATTCACAACAAGCAATACATTTAAAATCAGTGGCGCGCACTGCTCGATGAATCGAGACTTTGTCGATTACAGATACAAATTGAATGAGGTTAATAGGCGTAAAATATACGTATTATGTTTTGATACTGCTTGGTAATGTATTTATCTGTTGTAGTACCGTATCGGTTTTGCTTGAAATCATTGGGGGATAAAAGATTTGTAGGAATAATAATCATTAGCAGCAATAGCTTTTTAGTCATTTTTGATGACAATCACGAGAAGTGATGAGTGTCCCATTGCAATTAACACTCAAAACAAGCATTATCTGTCGTTTTATACAATATATAGACGCCACAGTATTCGTAATTTACATCTTCATGACGAGAATAATGATACAAATACAGGATTACCATTTTACGCAAATTTTCATCATCCATTCTCAAAACAAACCACAACTCAGCACAAAAATCTCCCCATTTCATTTTCCTACACAACTTGTTAATATTGCTCGTGTAATATGTAATCATTGATATGTTAACAATGAAGCATATTAAGTTATAGAGGGTCTACCTCTAACAATTAAGGTAGTTAGATACAAGTACTTGATTAGAAGGATGTCCGTCGTCCTCGCTCCCGGCGACTTCCGAATATTGTTTCAAACAAATGAACTACACATGTATGAGGGAAACTGGTACCTGTCTATTAACGTGGCAGTTCGGCAAAGGTTAAAAAGGTAATGATGATTCTAAAAACGAAATGTCGATTACCGGTACGATTAATATAAGAATAAAAAGAATTTCTAAATATTTCTTACTAGATTCTAGAGAAAGATGGAGGGAATCAGTTGGTTGTACAGGAAATCTAACTAAAAAGTACCTACTGAAAAAAAGAAAAGTAAGTAAATACATACATATATAAGCTCACATATATAAGCGCTTGAATAGCGCGCGCGCGCTTGGACCCCACGGACCCAACGTTTCGACTCCAAACGGCTCAAAACTATAATTACCAGTTAAATTGGTATATTTGCGCCGTTTGAGAGTCTCCGCTGATGCAGCAGCAGCGCATGCGCAGTCCATCGTACTTGGAAGATGGGAAGGCGCCAGGGTGTCGACGCAGGTTGCATCCCACACCAAAGGCCTACCCATCTTCCAAGGCAACAACGACATACCGTCCGGTCTCTTACCATCGTCGCGAGCCAAGCCAACAGGTTCAAGTATAGCTGGCACGCCGGCGGTGACAAGAGCTTGACGGATAATGTCGTTAATGTTTGCATTTCGGGACATGCGGCCTGCGCTCCTGTTGCAAGACAATCCGTGATGTCCAAGGCTATCGATAGCTTCTCCACAGAGACACCGATGCGGAGAAACACACGGTGCACCCAAACGTAGGCAAGTCGCAATGCGGAAGGTCGTGTCGTCCAACATTGTTCCAATGTTGGGCGAAGGAAGTGCCTGGAGCCATACACCTGATTCCCATTCATCCACAGTCAATAGGCGAGCGCGCTCAGCATCACTGGTAGCTGTACTGATTAAATGTTTTTTAACACCAATAGTGAGCGGCTCATCCCATTGCCTTTGGGAAGATGGGTTGGCGGGCATGGCGGCAGTTGGACAAGTCATTTTCCAAGAATTTACAGCTTCGGCCTTACCTGGCACATCCGAATTAATCAGTGAAGGAGATAGAATTTTCCTGACTAATTCTTCAGTGCCATAGACCGACGACAAAAATGCTGGCATACTTACATCTGCAATTTTGCGAACGCCGAGGCCCCCGAGACGAACTGGAAGGGACGCCTGAAGCCACACTCGATCGTTCAAATTTATATTTAAAATTTTGCATAGAGTGTCTTGCAGCACTCTATCCACTTAACCTAAAAGTTCCAAAAATTTAAAAAGTTGAGTTGAACGCAGAGCATGTGTAAATGTTGGTACGAAAAGACAATGCCGAATAATGGTGAAAGCTGAATGTATATTAATTTGGTACAATCGCTCCGAAACATCACAAAAAAAATATTTTCTCTTCCACAAAAGACTCGTAAGTATCTTCAAGAATTGGCTACCCAAGGAGGCGGAGAGAACTTTTTTGTAAAACTTTTAAATTTGGAGCCAAAGCATTGAATTTTGAGAGTACCGAAAGATTGTCAATTTGATCACTGAGAAAAATTTCACACTTGGTTCTAGGCCGATTGAACTAAATTCTTTTTTTAGAAACGCCAAATCTTTTAATACTGTTTCTACGTCGCCTCCGAGAGTACCATCATCTAGATACCAAACGTTAAATTTGGAATTTAGTCGCTGAATTATAGGGTGAATAGCCAGGCTGAAAATGACTGGCCCAAGAGGATCACCTTGTTGACACCCTACTGCTGAATTTAAAATATTTTCCTTATAAAGTAATTTAGAAGGATGCCTATAGCACTGCCAGAGAAATTTAAAAATTTTGGGGTTTTCCAATTTGGCCTGTGTCAACAGAGTGTCCCTATTAACAGAGTTAAAGGCATTCCTCAAGTCAACTTTGAGGATAACTTCACCTCCACTGCAGCCAAGGAACGTAGATAAGGCATGTACAGCAGCCTCACAGCTCCCTTTGGAGCCGAAGCCGAGTTGGAGGTGCTGGAATTTATCTGTGAGAGAGTCTCTATATGCTCTACAACACAACTTGGCTGCTATTCGCCTGTATGTACAGCCTACGGCAATGGGACTAATGCCACCATCTTTTTTATGCAAGGCGCAGAGATTAGCGCCGTACAGTAAATCAATGATGCCCTCGTCCACATTGCCGGACAACATAAGGTTAATTAAGGCCGTTAGTTCTTTCAAGAGTGCGTCGCCAGCTTCTCCGACGCTTACGCCGGTAAGGTCCTTGAGGTGCTGAGGAGTAAGGCCATCGAGGCCGCCGGTAGACCCACTCCGGAAAGAGTCAACGACTGCTATCATGTCCTTGGCTGAAACACACAATCAGCGTCTGACTCCAGAGGCTCAGGGAAGGAAAGGTTATCAGCAGGTGATGGGTGCTTGCTTTGCAAATCTGCCAGAGTACCTATCTGGCGAGCATGGCGCTATCACATCACTGCTGAATAAAAGCCTTCTAATGTCACCTTCTCTTAAAAAATATTAAAATATTAGTTCATATCTTTCTATAATAACAAAATGTATCATTGTAATCTCAAATTGTAATTATATCAAATATAATGCATCAGTTTAATATTAGCACTTATTAGTTTCCCGTACTATCTGTACAGGTTTACAAATGTACTTAGAATCAGTCGCAGTACACAGGTGAATGCGACCACGAAAGAATGATGGGGTGTATTCACAGTCAGTAATAGAGCTCTGAATGATCTAATTGCTATCATAAAAGTTCTAGATCAGTAAGTAATCCCACAAGTTGCCCTAACCTTGCGATATTAGGAACTTCGTTTATCATGTCATGGTAAAAACAAGTAAAGATATAAGATATGAATTATTTAGGTGAGAGAGTATAGAATCCAGGTCCTGGTGCAAGTGCGCGGTTAAACGCACTACCGGTGCCGTACGTTGCGTTACGTAGGAGGAAGTTATAATTAGTCAAAAGTGTGCTAATGGGATTCATAAAGTCAAACAGACGTAATCAAATTAACCATCCTGAGATGTCAGCAATTCGACCATTAGGCTATAAAAGCGCTTAATTTTATGAGTTGGGTTATTATAATCATTTTCTTCTTTTATTCTGCATATTTCACTGAAAGTAACACATCTGAATATAAATGCATAAGTTTACTACTCTACTTACAAGAAAAAGCAGTCGAGTTCATCATTCTACTATAAGAAATGGAATTGAATATTATGACAAGTCTTACAGACTGAAATAAGACCAAGTTTCTTCAATATAACAATATTATAACGTAAGTGCAGGCTGTGGAAATGCAATAAACAGCTTATACGAGAGCTTAACGGCTCTAGAATTAAATTTTATTTGATTGCGAGCCTCCGCGCGACAAGCTGATTGATGTATGGCCCAGCAGCTTCCATGCTCAAAGACTACTTAATTGATGCATCGAGTTTGCAGATATTCATTTTAGGTAGTATAAAAATCCGGATAAAGAATAGTTTATACAAAAATAATAATGAGTTTCTATAGGTACGGTGATATCAGAGTCCACAAAGGAATTGATATTGTTTCGAAATAAGAAAAAAAAAATAGTTTGACTTGCGAAAATATCATTACTCAGTATTTTGACTACTTATTGTTTATTAGCTTGGACAGACTATGTGGCGTGGCTATGGTGGCAGTCAACGCGGACGCTACGCATAGGCGCGCGTTCGATCCCCGCTCCATGCAAATATTTGTATACATGAATATGAGTATGGGTATTTGCATTGGTCTGGTCGAATCTTTGAGGTGGAGGTTAACTTCCACAACCTAAAGTCAGATGGTAGTCGCAGCCAAATCCGCAGTTAGACTGGTAAAGCGGATCCCAGACTCCGAAGTGAAAGCTTTGGATTCGACTGGGATTAACGCTACGATGCTCTCGCCAGTTTCCTCAAGAAGAAACCTCGGGCTCCAGTTGAACCAACTGCCACTAGAACATACACCGACATGGGGCTTGCACAACCACCGCACTTTAGACCTATCACCGCTCTCAAGGATCATCTGATCAACGCATTTGTCGAGTACATCGCACTAGTCAAAGGAGCAAGGACTCTGAAGATCAAGCAATGCAGCAAAATCCTAGAATCGTTTGAGCATCAAAACGAAGGGCTGCTAAAGATGTTACTCGACGAAGCTGAAGCAACGATCTACAACAATGAGACGGCGGAAGTGATAAGGGGAAAGGAAATGAAGCCAATTTTACTGGTGGTAGGAATAGGAATTTGGTGGCACAAATTTGTCTCAAATTTCGACCGGGTGGGTACCACCGTGCACTATTGCAAAAAACCCTCCATAGCAATTCAATCTCGGTTGGATTGTGTTCAGGGGTCAGCAAGTGTGTGTGGTGGGATCAGTGAGTCTTGGCGTAGTCTAGTGGGGATGGCGCGGGGCGATGCGCCGAACAGGGATACCTGTAGAAACGGTGGTGCCGCTGGCCGCCCGCGGTATAGTACAGGGGCCCAACTGGGGTTAACCACCAGGCCGCGCATAATCCCGATATGGTTCGTCGTGCAGGTTGGTAATACTTGGGGGAGTACGGGGGCCCTTCCGTTCGGCGCGTCGGCTCTCGCCATGCCGCACATTCATAGATAAAACCAATATCCGCTTTGTCACACGGTGCTGCGGCGGCAATCACCTCTTTTTTTCATGCCTTCTCCCACCCAAACTCATGGCAGCGCAATTTACAGAAAAAGGCAACACAGCGGCTCGTCACACTCCCAAAAGCTTGCTATTTGAAGTGGAGTCCACTAACATCTGTGGGCTCCATGCAAACCTTAACGCCGTCGATCAACACCTAGAGACGGCGAAACCTGCCATGTTTTTTCTAACGGAGACACAAATACACCGCCCTGACGACACGACCTACTTACTCTACCCTGGCTATGTTCTTGAGGAAAGTTTTCGTGCAAAAGCCGGGGTGCGCGTGTTTGTTAGGGCGGATGTTTGCTGTCACCGTTTGCGCTGCCTAGAGGACCCATCCTTCTCTATCCTTTGGGTACACGTAGACCATGGCCCTACGAGTCAGATCTATGTGTGCCTCTACCGTTCCCATACAGGAGATGCTGAGACAACTCGACTCTATGAATATCTGAATCAGGCGGCAGATGATGCACAGGAGCGATTTCCGAATGCCGAAATGGTATTTTTGGGGGATTTTAACGCCCACCACAAGATCTGGTTGGGCTCCTCCAAAACAGACCATGCGGGAAGAGCCGCATTTGCTCTGGCGCACGGCCTGACCCAATTGGTGCACGAGGTCACTAGGATACCAAGAAGGTCGGGCCTAGCACCCTCTCTGCTAGACCTTCTGCTGACGAGTAACCCGGACTGGCACAGTGTGTCAGTGCGAGCCGCTTTAGGCAACTCCGACCAGTGCCTGGTAAGTTCCATGGTGCCTATTATAGCGCCCCCACGACCCGTGCAGGGGAAGCGGCGTCTCTGGCACTACTCGTCAGAGGAATGGGATGGACTTCGTGACTATTTTGCGTCCATCCCGTGGGTTGAGCGCTGCTTTGAAGGTAAGAACCCATCGAATTGTGCTACTGCTGTCACCGGTGAGATCAGTCTAGGTATGGAATACTATATCTCATATACCGATATCACCGGTGACCGCGGGGTGCGCCCTTGGTTCGGGCGCGAGTGCGCGGAAGCTGTTGCACAAAAACAGTCTGCGTACCGCGCTTGGGTAAGGGCGCGCGCTTCGCGCCATCCCAATCTGGGTCACTTCAAGGCGGCGTACAACAGAGCCACAAAGTAGGTATTTAAACTATCATGGTCACTCACATCAGTATCAGAATAAACGGGATATTTACCATGTTTTATTATTTTGAGTTTCCGATATTTCGGCGCTATGTGAAACATGGTAAATATCCCGTTTATTCTGATACTGATGAGAGCCACAAAGGTCTGTAAAAGGGCCTACGTCAGAGCGGATGCCCTGCGCATAGCGCGGCTTGGTCAAGAGCTAGTGATGCATCCCACGGGAAGCCGTGGCTACTGGCGACTGGCTAAAGCCGTGCAAGCCAACTTCTGTCAGCCTTCGCTGCCTCCGCTGCGTAACCCTGATGGACCCCTGGCCCATGAGCCGCAAGAGAAGGCAAATCTGCTGGTTAATCTCTTTGCGGCCAACTCCCGAATCGATGATTGTGGTACGCAGCCACCGACACTACCCGACAGTGACCACGCAATGCCTGATATCCATATCAGGCAACGCGATGTCCGTGCAGTGTTGCAATCACTCGATGTCCGGAAAGCCAGTGGTCCGGATGGTATTCCAGCGGTAGTTTTGCAAAAATGTGCAGCGGAGTTGTCTCCACTGCTTACGCGCCTGTACCGGCTGTCCTACAGTTCGGGTACAGTGCCTTTGCCTTGGAAAGAGGCGAATGTTCAGCCGATACCCAAGAAGGGGGATCGCTCGGAGCCAGCCAACTATCGACCCATAGCCGTCACCTCAGCGCTGTGCAAAGTGTTCGAGCACATAATTAACAAACAGCTCATGCGGCACCTAGATGATCACTCCTTAATTAATGACCGGCAATATGGCTTCAGGCGTTACCCATCTTTGGGGTGAGGCTATGGACAAGCACGGTGAGTCACTGGCAATTAATCTTGACATCGCCAATGCTTTCGATAGACTCTGGCACAAATCGCTTCTTTCCAAGCTACCTGCCTTTGGTCTGCCTTCTAAGCTGTGCAACTGGGTTGCTAGCTTCCTGCAGGGGCGCCGTATTCGCGTCCTTTGTGACGGATGAGCTTCGGAGTTTCTGCAGGTAAATGCCCCAGAGGTCCGTCTTATCACCCACGCTCTTTCTTCTGCATATCAACGACATGCTGTCCACCGGCAATGTTCATTGTTATGCAGACGATAGCACCTTACATGGGAGTTATCATGGACATCCTGCGGCCAAGCAGTCAGATATCGCGGAGAAAAGGCAGCTTCTTGTCACTGAACTTGACGGGATCCTGAATCACATTTCTCAAAGGGGCTCTGAGAACCCGGTTGAGTTCAATGCCAAGAAGACGCAGGCATGTGCGTTTATAGCAAAAGTATCTTCTTTCCTTCCCCTCCCCACTCTTCAGAGCACGCCACTGCCACTGCAGGACAATCTCAATATCCTAGGTATGGATGTTCGCTGCAACCTGAATAACAAAAATTACATCGAAAGTATTATCAAAACAGCCTCACGAAAACTCGGAGTCCTGAACAGAGTGAGACGATTTTTCACACCGGAGCATACTTAGCACCGGAGGATGACCCGATAGTGGTAACTGCCAAACACTAGTAAACGGCGACCCCGGATGTGGGAAGACAACATGGATAATAAAAAATTTCATAGAGACTACCGACCTCGTAATAACAACAACTATAAAGGCAAATAACGATCTCCGAGTCAAAATATCAAAGAAAAAAGGAGCAGACGCCGTTAAAAAAATCCTTACAATGGCATCAGTCCTCACAAATGGAATACCATCAAAGCAAGGGGAAGAATGCACCCGTCTAATAGCGGACGAGGCACTTATGAACCACTTCGGTGCCATAGTGATGACAATACGAATAACGGAACTCACCAACGGATATCAACCAACTCCCGTACATCGAGAGAGAAAATCTGTTCACCATCCAATATCACCGTCCAGAACACCCGATTGATACCTAACAGGAACTACTGTGCACTCACAAGTGCCCAATGGACGTGGCCTACACTCTCAAAGAGATATACGACGATATTTACTCATCAAGTAGCAGAACCAACACCATAGCACATAAGAGCTTCACGGGAACAGTAATCCTCAAGGACCAAGCTAAAACCCTATTCCTGACCTACACACAGCTAGAGAAGGCTGCATTGATCCAGGAGGTATACGGCAGTGGAGAGGAATCAAAGACCATGACCATCCACGAAGCGCAAGGTCTCTGCTACGAAAATGTAATAGTAATAAAAAGAGTCTCAAAACATTTATAAATACACGACAGCGTGCCTCACGCGGTGGTCGCAATGTCCAGACACACAAAGACCTTCACATACTGTGCAGACGACATGGAGGACGCCTTGGGAAAAATGACCAAGCTGGCAATAGACGCAAACACCCAAGCAGTCATCGATTACAACCTAAAGATGGCAATCCACCATAGAGACGAGAAGGTTATACGCCAGATCGTCAATACATCAAATTGGCATAAATAATTATCTAATTTTATCTTACTATTTACTTCATTATTATATATTCACAATTCATAATAACTACATAATGAAATAACATACATTACTATACACTTTATTCAAACCATCTGTTACTATCACGACGCTGTGATAAAGCCGAGTCAAAGGCTATAGTATAATAAAGCATTAATCACAAAACAAAAAATTTACACAAATCTCTCAAAATCTTGGACCCAGGGTCTATGGATATCAATATATACTAATAAATTTAAAAAAAAACTCTTAACTATCCCTGTACCTAATTTCAGCACATTCCGTTTAGCCGTTTAAGTGTGATTGAGCAACAAACTTCCATATATCTTTAATATATGGAAGTAATAAATATTTTACATGACTTAACATTATAACCACAGTTGACATTTAAAAATCCTATACTTTTAAGTATTGATTTTAAATTTTAACATCTTTTTTATAGTGTACAATAAAGAATATTGTATTTAATTTATTTCATTAACTCGATTGATTAATGAAACATTTTTGAGAAAAGAAATTACAACTCAACAAAATGATTAACACGAAAGCCTCGAATACAATACTAGCTATCTATTAACCTTAGCCAATAAATCAAAACACACCACTAATCATTACACACGGCTACCCGCGACACGAATCCACGATTGAGATAGCGAATAGCGCCCCTTTCATACGACATTAGCTACGTTAGACACGCCACATTTCGTAACAATCTGTACCCTGGCTCAGTCGCGTGTGAATCCTCAGATACAGACGCTCATTTCCTCTCACTCGCGGGCTAAACGTGAACGGGGCATAGCATCGTATTTGGTAAATTATTATGTTAAGTCATTAATAAAGTTACGATATGTTGTTGCTCTGTTTCTCGCTGACGAATAAATTGTATTGTTTGTAGTGATATAGCTTTGCTGTAGATATGTATCTGTACAGAGTGTATACTATGCTTACATATACACGTACCGTAACGAGTACCCTAAACCGGCGAGCATGCATGAAGAATGTAATGAGAGTGAATGAAGCGAGAGTAGTATGTCAGGATCGCAACAAATGGATCGTCAGAAATGGCCCTGGGTCGGCCGGGGTGCGAGGGATATGCCTGTCAACCTCACCTTCGGCAACCAAAGCGACCCGCAGGCAGTGTGTGTTTTAGTCGGTTCGAGTCCGACATAACCTCTCCTACCGGCTCCGGTGGGGAGGTATCCGTGGGGATTTTGAGCACGTAAAAAAAAAAAGGATCGCAACAAATGGAGATCAGTGATCTCTGCCTAGCCCTACGGGATACAGGCACGATTTTATGTATGTATGTATGTACATATAATGTACAATATTACTGTATGTATCCAATGTAGATTACCAGGTAAGTTGTTTCAGTCCACCTATCAGGCTTCCAGCAGAGTAGAATTTGAACCACCCCATCTCTTCACATCTAGTGTGGTAAAAGGCTGTTTATCATCAGACAGATCGAGGCAACAATAGTTCCCGTAAAACTGCAATAGGCTCACCCCCTATTATATGGGACTGAATACAATGATTGGTGAAATGTGTGTTAATTCACCTCTGCCTAACCCTCCGGGGATAAAGGCATGTTTATATCAAGAATTATGAATCAGTTACCTAACGGATGCAAAAGTATAAACATTTGTAAGATAAAAAATGATATAATTATATTACTAATGAATTGTAAACGAAATATGGAGTAGGAGTGCTCTAAAGTGCAAGATTTAAATATCACCGGGATGCGACGGAGACCAGGGTATTTATCATAGCAATAATATTGAATTGATAAATTGATAAATTATTGTTGGCATAATTGCAGTACTTCAAGTTACGGTAGATCAACGTGTTTTAGATTTTTGATTAACAACCGAAATAATGTCAAACGTTGTAACAGCCAATAGTTCTCTGGCTGATCTATAAATACCTCACTCATATTACAAAATGTGAACAAAATGTTCTATGTAACCCAATTGCTGTAAAGATATGTCTTCCGTTGAAGATTTAAGTACCTACGTATTACTGTTCTTGCTTCCGCCTTTTAGACGGTGAAAACGAGTAAAATATGGTTTTACGGATATTCCTATTCGCCAGACGATCGTAAATTTCACATTTTGTTTCGATGTACACTGTCGCATTTGGTGTCAAAGAAGTCATTTTGTAAAGTATCTACAGCGACCCGATACGATAGTTATTGCAAGAACGTTTGCATTGCTATAACGTGTGTAAAATTTCGTGAAATTTTTAACATAGAGAAATAAAATTTCATAGCTTTTCTCGATAGGAGTGACAATAAAACTGCATCTCGATTCTGATCACACTCGTTTCAATATGTAAATGCGACAGAACACCTGAGACGTGGCACCGTTTGAGAAATGCTTATTATATTGCTTTTTTGTCAATAAGTGTACACAATATGTTGGCTTCTGTGGAGGAAAAGAAACGACCCAATTAACATTAATTGTGTCGTTTCGTACCTGAAGCACGTGGAGACTGATTTTACTTTTTTCAAGCTTACAAACAACGATGAACAGTCCGCCAATATTAAAAATTCTACACTTCTGACTTTATATGATAAGGTATAACAAGTACATACCTGTGTATGTACGTCATGCGTTTTAGTCGGTTCAAGTCCGACATAACCTCTCCCACCGGCTCTGGTGATAGGGGTATCCATGGGAATTTTTTGCACATAAAAAATTGTATAAACTTATTCAGAACTGTTAACGTTAAAGCCATTGGGAAATAAATTTTATTTTACAAATTAGTTGAATTATTATCATCTACGAAGCAAAGACATACGCTTGAAAACATATCATTGAAGAGGACTGGCGTTCGATACAAGAGCCATGCACTCACATTAATAGCTCCCGAATACGGGCACCATTTCTGTATTCTGTTTTATTTGAGTATTTACGGGAATAAACGGGAAAAAATAGTGTATTTGATGATATACTATAACGACATCGTCCTAAGAACATCAGACAATCAGCTGTTGAATAGATCCGTCATAGCTCATTGGGGAGGACTAAAGGGGATTTAATACCTCGATGACGACAGAGGTATCAGTCTTACGAGGTAGTAACAGAAACTCAAATAATATGTCAAAATTAAAAAATATATATGCTCCATTATTGTTCACATTCGTAGTCTGCCCATACTTCAAACAAGAAAAATCGGTGAATATCACCTGAGCAAATAGCATCTAGCCATATCTACGAAAAGCACCTATTATAATATTTGATAGGTGCTATTTTGGTCATCGTCTTAAGGAAATTATGTATTTGTGAGTTAAAATAATACTAAATCTAAATTGTAAAATGAGTTCCATTTCATAAATTTACACTGACGATAAGGCAAGTAATTAAGCCCAGTAATTAACTAAATAGCTCTAGTGCAGGTCTAAAACCACAAAACATATATATTATCTGGGTTAGTGAAGCACTGTCTGTGATTCTAAAATGTATCGTTTAAATGCATCCGATTTCGATTGCAATGATTAGAATTCGTGATTTTGAAGTACGTACATAGGAACATAGGAAGATTTGCATGACTTCAGGAAAGGTTCGGTGGCTTAGTGGTCACAGCATTCAGTGATTCAATTCGTTTCCTATCTTAATCGATTTCAATAGTTAGCTTATAACTTTAAAATAAAAAAATCAATATTGTGTTTATATTGCAGGAGATAGGACACGACGGTATTTCCGTCCAATTGTTATTATTATATATATTAAAGTCCGACTGAGGAAGTATCTCCGCCATACTGAATACCGCGGCCATAATAACCTCGTGTTGTATTCGCGGCGGTAAGTAGGGTAGCCAGAGCTCACTGGAGAGTTTTTGTGCTGTCAGTGGGAAGACCAAAAGCTTGTCCTGCTTTGTCTTTTACACTGATGGCACAGAAACTCAGTGCTTACAGGATTGACAGCGCGAGTGTGTATCTTGGTGTTGCACACGTCTATAGGCCACGGAAACCACTTTCCATCCGATGGGCCGTGTGCTTGTCTGTCAATCAAGTGCTATAATTTTTTTTTTTTAAATTGAAAAAAATCAATACTTCAGGTACATACCCCCATTCAGTGCATGGACAAAAAAGGCACATGATTTCTCTTTAGTCACCAGTGATTACAACTTTTGAGGTGTCAGATTTTTTCTTTTTTGGTATGTTTTTTATTAGGGCCTAATTAACATTATAGACGTATTTAAAAATTGATCTAAGGCTTAGTTCACACATAATATGCTGTACAATATGCCGCTAGTCTCTTATAGTTATGATCTGGTCTAATGTAATTGAATCAGACAATCGAAGCACTCATAAAGAATATAATAATCGTAATAAAATTGTCGCATAGCTGAAAAACTAAAAATATATAGGTACTTACTTGAATAGCTTATCCACTTTTAGTAAAAATATCCTTACTTCGATTACATCATTTAGCAAGCATCTATCGCACCATGCGTTCGTACAGGGTGACAAACAAAAACACACGGAAAAAGTGGTCCGTTTGGTACCGCTAGTCAATAATGGGCTAATCAAAGCCTTTGAATATTAATAAGGGCAAGCCTTTAGTCTTCCCACTGACAGCACAAATTCTCCAGTGAGCTCTGGCTACCCTACTCACCGCTGGGAACACAACACGAAGTTATTATTGCCGCGGTTTTCTGTAGGGCGGAGGTAATTCCCCAGTCCTTTTTATACCTGGAATAGAGTTCCATGGGTTGTGGGAGTGGAGCCAGAATGCCAAACGGACGGAATCTCGGGCATCATCTTAGCGTTAATCCCAGTCGCATCCGAAGCTTTCACCACGAAGTATGGGGTCCGCTTTGCCAGAGTTACGGCGGCTTTGTTTGAACTTCAATATTTTCCATGAAACGACTGCCACCTGTCCCCCACAGCCCAAAGGTTGGACTTTTTAGGACTCCAACTACCGGTAACGACTGCCATAGATGTTCGGATAGCAACCGTGACCGACGGCTTAACGTGCTCTCCGAGTCACGAACAGACCAATCCAAATACTCATATTCGTGTATACAAATATTTGCACTGAGCGGGAATCAAACCCAAGCCTCTTACGTAACGGCTGCATTCACTACCGCCACGCCACAGAGGGTTCCAACCCTCAATATTGTAGAATTTTGTAGCATATAGTCTACTGCAACCTATGGAATTTTATTAACACTTGGTTATACATACATACATAAAATCACGCCTGTCTCCCATAGGGGTAGGCAGAGATCACGGATCTCCATTTGCTACGATCCTGACATACTACTCTCGCTTCATTTACTCTCATTACATTCTTCATGCATGCTCGTCGGTTTAGAGTACTCCTGACCTGCCCCTTTTCTAAAACTTCCCCGATTTGGTCCAGGTATGTGCGCCTAGGTCTTCCCCTTCCGACGGTACCATCCACACTCGCCTCATACACCTGTTTCGTTAGTCTTCTTTCATACATTCTCTCAACATGACCAAACCATCTCAACAAGTCACCTTTTTTTTTTTTTTTTTTTTTTTTATATAGGACACGTCAATTGGACTTCGCCTTGCCTGATGGTAAGCTGAAGGCAAAGTCCCAGAAAAGAGGGTCACCATTACTTACACATACCGTGTGACAATGGTGACACTCAGCTTGACGGCCTCATCATATGCTTTTTCACGCCCCGCTTAAAGGACCCGGGACTGTAGGAAGAAGGAAACTTCTTAACATCTTAGTTATACATAGTACAGGGAAACTGGTAATCTCAGTAAATGGGTGTTCGTCAAGAGCTACAACACTGGTATTGACAAGGTTTTGTAGTTTTTAATCTCCTGCTTTATTATGCATTCCGTACACGCCTATTCCTTGTTGGGCCCGGGTGCGTTTCACTTTACTCGCTCGGCGTAAGCTGGAAGCAAAGTAAAAGTTCCCCAGCGAAACTAACTTTTTGGATTTTTATTGCTTTTAAACAACGTGAGATGAAATAATATTTAAAATTATAATCGTGGTCGTCGCTATTTTCTATCTTATTATTCGTATTAAACCACACAAAATGAGCTAACATTGTATTATTTGATCGTGACTAAAATTTTCAATATAGGTGTTTACCGTTAGCTAGCTCTGAACCCCCGTTAACCCAATGACATAACAGTATTTAAGCACCGTATTTCACTACCTATTTACATTGTGCATAAAAGTTTATAATCGCAGATTTGTTCACTTAGGTCAGAAATTCATACGATTTGTAATTTTCATAGATTTATTTACTAGGTTGTTCAATCTATAGACATCATGAACTACCTTGTGACTTTATCTGAAAATCTGTTCTATATTACAGTTCTCAATTAAGCCTTTTTCATGTTGCAAAAAACAATTTTTAGACACATAATGTAAGTTTGCTGAAGTCGGTTTTTTACTTATTATTTTAACTTATACATACCTACTTAAAATCTAATTTAATAGAAGTTACATTAGAACTTATATGATAGCTATAATATAACTAGGTAATGTTCATTATTTGTTATACCTTGATCCCATATTTTATTCTCGTGCAATTCTTTTTGTGACCACACTTTTACAAAATCTCGTAAACATAGGTCGCTGCGATGTACGTCGTAAGATCATTCGTCTCCGCAAAAAGTCTGTTCCGGACGTGCGTTTACGTACTTTCGCTAAAAATGCAAATTGTACGTCGAACTGACACCACGCCCCGAGAAAGATCCCGAAGTCGAGCTGACTTAGGGACCTGAAGGGGCAACAGGGGCACAATTTTTCACTAAACAAAAATGAGCAAGACACTCCTCCAACACTCGTTTGAGTATGTACAGTCCTTCAGTATTTCATTATGCGCCATGGTTTTTGGTAAGCTTTCGTTTTTATTATAACATTCATCGTAAAATAATAGGTACTTCACTATTTTGCAAGATAGGGCTAGCCTCTATTTATGTATATTCGGAGTGATACCTATATGTCCTATGACAACAGCTAATTCTAAAGAGGTATGTTAATGTTGTAGTCATATAATCATTCAATCAAAAGGTAAATCTTTAAAAGCATTTAAGCCTTTATAGCGTTTATCTATCCATGAGTTCCTTTTACGCGCTTCAAGCCTGCACTGCGGTAACCAGAGCTTTTGTTTATTTTTAGGAGCTACATTTTGTTTGGTTATATCTGGATATCTAATAAATTGTTCTGTATACTCAAAGAAAACGCCAAATTCTTTAGTGTGTGTAGAAGAAAATAGTAAAATTGTGTACTTATTAATCAGGAACTAACAACTATCTCTAAACAAACATATACGAATTACACACAGTTGAAATTCTTTAGTCTATGAGATACATTACTTAGTTAATCCTATACCTTTAGTTGCGGCACGTCATGATGACCGTTTTGACACGACTGGTTTTGCTAATATTAGACAACAAACCGTTAGACGAATAACTAAAGAAAAATATGGCGAGACTGGCACAGACAAAAATAAACTTCACACTCCAAAGAGAGGAAAGAGGCAAAATTAGTCGTGTCAAAACGGCCATTTAAACGTGCCGCAGCTATAGTACCACTAATATTTGTCATAGTTTAATTTTTAGAACCTTTAGGCAAACGGAGGTTATTCTGAAACGGTTTAGTTCCAATCAAATCCCTTCTTTAAATATTCCAGTTATTCCTGTTTACCGAACAACGAATATTATATACTATTGACCAGTTATATTCCTGACATGCCCAACTCTACTCCTTGTGCGTCTCTCATAAACCATATCAAATGCAGCATCTTGTTACTCAATACCAGTGTCGCTTTCTCTGTGGAGTTGATTGAGTCTAATACGTTGCGATGTCACAGTATTATCTATCTGTTCCTACTAATTTGTATTTATTAGTCTGGAACATTCGCTACCGTTTGCGCAATTAAGCGGTTATCGTCATCGCAACAGAATGAATATACCTAACGGAAATGTGTGTAAACTACACAAACGAAGTTTTCTTATTTACTAGATGATGACCATTGCCTGCATGTTATTCCGTTCCCTTTCCATTCTTCCTCGCAATTCTTTTCTTTTAAACCTTCCCTGAATTCCGAAATACATTTTCGATATCAAAATCAGCTAAATCGACCCAGCAGTTCTCGAGTTAAAGCGAGACAAACGAACATCAAATGATTATTATATCCATAAAATCATTATGAAAATAAAAAATCTCTTGAATAAAATCGCTCTTCTTATTGCTCTTGTTTGGAGATACGCACGATATGACAGTAATTTGCAGAATTGTTATTTTGAACAGAATTTAAATGCTAATTTTCTAAGCTATTAACACATTAGGAGTGCACAACGGACGCTATCGTAAATCAGAAGTGCAAACACTGTATTAATTACAAATGCAAACAGCGAGTGTGGTCCGCCGCAGCCGTCTCTATCCTGCTAATGATTTGCAGTGTGGCTATGGCTCTTACACACACAGATGCCAAAAAGCCAAATTCGTGAACATTGGACACTAGGGAAACTCCAAATTCTATTATTTAGTTCGAAATAAAACCATCAATAATCAACAAAATACTAATCAATGGTGCTTGCTCGAGTTTGCTCCCTAGATTTTATTTAAATTCGAAAGATTGTACATCTAAGATGCATGTTCGGGTTTTTTTTTTTAAGCAATAGTGTGAAAATGTTCAACCCTGTGCTATATTGTGTTTACGAGTTAGATTACTGTACCATCCTTTGCCAGTTGACCTTAGGATGGTGTAGACTGTAAAGCTAAAACTAGGCATGCACCTTACACTATTATATAAGCAGCGTAGACAGCCATGGCCTCTACCACTCGTCGAAAAAAATAACTACAACTATGGTACGAGTTTGACATAAATCGTAAAGTAGCATCGATAGTTTAGTGGTATAGGAGTCGGCCTTACGATCGAATTCTCATCCTGGTCATTACACTATCCACGTGAACCCACACCTAACACAAGCTAGTTAGCTTAGCTGGAGGGGTTCAATGGAGTATTCGTAATTTCGATTCTAATATTCTTTAAAATAAATACCAAGCAATACCTAACGACCATGTTACACATAACGCGTATTTCCTCGCGTCTTTTGCTATGTGTATTGTTAGAAATACCATGTCTAGATAGTATACAGTCAAATGCATAGTCATATAAAATAATTCTACATTTCAATTTCATTTCATTCAGACATCGAAACAATTACATTAATCCAAGTAGCATCTAGAAACATTTCACACAGCCGAAAGCAGTGCAATATCCAGTAATGCTCGTGAATTCGCATCGTGTAATAGAGCTTAGGTACCTATATAGGCTTTCCGACTTTCATCTATCGAACATAGACACGAGTGCAAATATTTAGCTACTGCATTTTATCAGATATCATTGTTATAAGTTCTTGATGAGGAGAGATGCATGATTTTCTCTCAGATACGATTCAGTCAGAAGGCAAGATATATAATTGGATTTTAGAGTGAAACAGAAGAATAAACGAAAAAATAGCAAAAGTGTATCTCAGATCTCCTAGTATTAGTGTGAGAGGGGCGGTATACCTAGGAGGTAGGACACGGCGGTATTTCCGCCCTATTATTTTATTTATTTATTTATAATACGAGAAGATTACCAGAAAGAACCAGGCTCATCTGAAAGATCATAAAGTTCTGTGTTTGACAAAAAATATCTGCAATTTTTGAAGTCTGAATTTGTAGCCACTTTGATAATAGTAGGGGATATTGCGGTGGCGCGCACGGCGCGCCTCCCCGTTTGCGGGGACGAGTTGGGGACTCTGTAGTCCCCACACCCGAGAAGAGGGCCAGATCGTGAGAGATGGCCCTGGGTCGGCCGGGGTGCGAGGGATATGCCTGTCAACCTCACCTTCGGCAACCAAAGCGACCCACAGGCGGGGTGCGTTTTAGTCGGTTCGAGTCCGACATAACCTCTTTCGCCGGCTCCGGTGGGGAAGTATCCGTGGGGATTTTGCGCACGTAAAAAAAAAAAATGGAAGGGCATACAATTAGAAACGACCTTCACCCATCTGTTTATTGGATTGGATGAAGAGTATTTTATATCAAACTAGCACCGCGCCGTGGTTTCACCCGCGTAAATCCTGATCCCATGGGAATATCGGGATAAAAAGTAGCCTATGTTACTCACGAAGAATGTAGCTTTCTAATGAAAAAAGAATTATTAAAATCGGTCCAGTACTTTTTGAGTTTATTCGTTACATACAAAAATACAAATCTTTCCTCTTTATAATATTACAGTATAGATATTATTATATATAGTATAGATTAAATGTAATATTAAATAATATATAACCCACCCGGTTTGGATAAAAAATACCTGGCCAAACTATTATTAATTTAAAAAAATAGAAAAATTACTTTTTATTAAACAGTGTAAACAGTTTAACGTCTACCAGCAACTTATGACAATATTTTAAAAAAGAATTATGACTTTTATGTGGCAACGTTATTGTCATCATGTCAAATGCGACCAGCATATAGAGGTAAATATATCGTTATGTCAAATATTTTATTCCTTCGTAATTGATAGCCTTAGCGGGTTGACCCGTAAGTTGGGTGTTACCACTTTGATACTTTTGCACAGATTTTTGTTCTTTATCGCAAATACACTCGAGAGCAATGAATCCGGGTCACTTAAAGAATGTTAAAAATCTCGGAAACTAAAAATGATAGGTTAATGCAATAAATTGTATTTAATAGACAATGTAATACTCCTTAAATGAAAGTAAAAAAAATATGAGTCACCATACATTTTATTAACACAAAATTACATAAAGAAAAAAACTGCTGATCTCTCCTTAAAACAAAAATAGGAAACATGAAATTTTTGAACTTTATTACGATTTTCTTGAATTTTAATACTTCGTATTGCCTCCTCGTGCTTCCATTACTGCGTTTACGCGGTTTGGCATGCTGTACACCAAGTTCCTTATACGATTTTGGGGAATATTCTCCCATTCCTCTGTGAGAGCAATTTTGAGCTCACGAAGCGTGATTGGGGGAGGGTTTCGTTGTTTTACGCATCTGCCTAGCTCGTCCCAAGCATGCTCGATCGGGTTGATATCCGGGCTGCGCGCTGGCCACTCCATACGAGTAATGTTCATCTCTTGAAGGTAGTCATTCACAATCCTACCTGTATGAGGTCTGGCATTGTCATGCATAAATATAGCATCCTCACCTAAATTGACCATAAATGGACCAACGTGATCATTGAGGATTTCTTCCACATATCTTACGCTAGTTAAAGAGCCGTTTTCTATGATCACCAGCTCTGTGCGACTTTCAGAAGAAATTCCGGCCCACACAAGTACAGACCCACCACCGTAGGCTACTTTTTCTTCGATGCATGCTTGCTTGAATCTTTCCCCTGGTCTTCGATACACTCTGTGTCTTCCATCGTGCTTGTAGAGCATAAATTTTGATTCGTCGGAGAACATAACTTTTGACCAATCTTCAATACTCCAATTTACGTGGCTCTGGGCATAACTTAGTCTCGAAATACGATGCCCACGCT
The DNA here is from genome assembly GCA_963662185.1 of Eilema griseolum. NCBI lineage: Eukaryota > Metazoa > Arthropoda > Insecta > Lepidoptera > Erebidae > Eilema > Eilema griseolum. The sequence goes on along the minus strand of OY759230.1, from coordinate 19,050,284 downwards.
CCAGTTTAGGGCCGTTTGCAGGTCTAAGGGGTTTTAAGTTAGATTCAGCAAGCCGACGTCTTACTGTCCATGCACTTGGGTTACTTCCTCCGAGGCGTCGAAACTGATTGGTGAGTTCAGTTCCTGTGAGAAAGCGATTTCGAAGCATGGTGTTCACCAAGTATCGGTCTTCTCGTGCTGTGGTACACCTGGTTCTGCCCGTTCCTGGTCTGCGTAGGTTAGAACCAGTTTCTTCGTAACGTCGGAGAACTCTTTGTACTGTTGACAGCGACACACCGACAGTCCTGGCTGTATCGCGCTGACTCCGGCCGGTTTCCAGCATTGTAAGTATTCTGGTGCATTCTTCAGGCGTAAGCGACATAATTTCAGCTTGATTAATGAATATAGAGCACTATCAACATGGTTTATGTACCCACATAAATGACAGATTACAAACAAAAGCAACACCAAATGCTGTAATTTCGTAGTTCCATCTTCGAAAGTGGCCCTTTTTCAAATTTGATTTTTTTATGATATAACTTTACAATAACTAAGAAGTTTTAATACCTTCATTTAAGGAGTATTACATTGTCTATTAAATACAATTTATTGCATTAACCTAGCATTTTTAGTTTCCGAGATTTTTAGGATTCTTTAAGTGACCCGGATTCATTGCTCTCGAGTGTATTAATTCTTTGAGATGATCATGATATAGCTGTAGCGATTACAGATTAACATACAATCATTTTATTATTTGTTCTATAGATATTATTGTATCTTTATTTCTACTCATGCGGAGGAATTCTATAACGCATTTTGGATTTAGATTAATTTAATTTGTACAGTTAGTACAGCTGTTAGTTGTAGTAGTATACATTGTTCCTATGTAAACGTAACATAGACCAAGATAAATGCAAAATCTCTTGCACATTTGCACTATTCGCAACAAGGGCGTGATGTAAGACGTCGTGAATTAGAGATGCTAACGCATCTTGCATAATAACATTGAATATAATGATTCTGCATGGAGCGTTTTTGGGTGTCTTGAAAAATTTAGTTAGTAGTACAATAAGAATATTTCACTTTAGCAGCTCGTTATATTATTTCAAGGTATCATTGTTCGAGACTAAAAAATGTAGTTAACATCCCTAAATAAAATCTATGTATGTGTATGTACTATTATGTATGAAAAACAAACTAAAATTAAATATTATCAAGGTAGTATGCACATGTACTGTGTAATGTGTTTGTGTACAAAAAAGATTATCTTATCTTATCTTATTTCATTCAATTTTCCCAGTAAACCACTCTACAAATTTTTACAACTTGCCATGAGATTTTGGTATACCTTTACTCATGATTTTAACAAATAAATTTACCATTATTATACCAACCGAAAATAAAAAGCTTAAAGAATATACGAAGCTTGAATTGTTTATTTGTTTCCTGGCATAGCTAATATGTTGGCAGGTATAAAGAAGTATGCTGATATTAGATATTTTCACCCATTTGTATAATAAATAAATTGTATATCAAAATAAGCGCTGTGTCATTGCGCAAAATAATTATAATTAATAATAATAGTTATTAGTGTAATAAACAACAGCAAGGTATATTCTCAACTCGTATATTCGTAAATTAGATACAATTACTACTACGTCGAGTTTTCTCTTCACCCCTACCGCAATGCCTCAAAACAAAGGTCTTTGAACAGTGCGTCCTACCTGTTATGACTTACGGTGCCGAAACGTAGACACTTACAGTGGGGCTGGTCCATAGCTTAAAAGTCGCGCAGCGGGCTATGGAGCGAGCTATGCTTGGAGTTTCTCTGAAGGATAGAATTCGGAACGAGGTTGTCCGACAGAGAACTAAAGTTACCGTCATAGGCCACAGAATAAGCAAGTTGAAGTGGCAGTGGGCTGGCCACGTTTGCCGAAGGACCGATGGCCATTGGAGCAAACGAGTCCTAGAGTGGAGACCGCGAGAAGGTAAACGACAGGTAGGACGCCCCCTAGCCAGATGGACGGACGACCTGAATAAGGTGGCTGGGACAGACTGGATGCGGAAAGCGGAGGATCGGAGAAAATGGCGCACATTGGGAGAGGCCTATGTCCAGCAGTGGACTGCGGTGGGCTGATTGATTGATTGATTGAGATACAATTACACGTATTACCTACCTACAATTCTTCAATTCCCCATCATCATCCTCTAATCCCACGAGCGCCCACAATGTAATCCCGCCAAAAACGTCCACAGAGAATATCTCCTTATTCCGCCGTGCGCCACCGACAACTTCTCACCACTTCAAAGTTGTCGGTGTTGCCGGCACAATAAATACAATCTGAATTAATATCATCATCATCATCCTCCTGCCCTTATCCCAAGATTATTTGGGGTCGGCGCAACATGTGTTCTTTTTCCATTCATCTCTAGTTGCAGTCATTTCAACATTCTCTCCCTTCTTAACCATGTCATCTTTCACACAGTCCATCCACCGCATTTTGGGCCTCCCTCTCCCCTTGTAGCCATCCACTTCCATAGTTAGTACCTTCCTTACGACATTACTTTCATCCCTACGCATTACATGCCCGAACCAGGACAAACGATTTCCTCGTAGCTTTTCTATGATTGGTGCTACTCTCAAACTTCCTCTAATATATTCATTCCTAATCTTATCCATTCTTGTCACACCACACATCCATCTTAACATTCGCATCTCGGCTACATGCAACCGTCTTTCATCCGTCACCTTTACTGGCCAACTCTCCGATCCATACAGGCCGGATCATGCTCCTATAAATTTTGCCCTTCAATCGAAGGGGCATTCGCGAGTCACATGTAGTTGCTGTAACCTGCCGCCATTTCATCCAACCAACGTTAATCCGGTGCTTTACGGCTCGATCTAATTCTCCATCGCTTTGCAGTAGTGAACCGAGGTACCTAAAATCGGAGCTGATTGGTATAGGAGCACTATTGCGGAGGTGAGTAAAAGATGGTTTACCAGTTGGAACAAGATTAATTTATTTACTATTTACACACTCTTATATACTAATTATTCTACATGATTTTACTGAGATTAAGAGTGGGGTTTTTTCATATAAGTTTAGTGCTGACATTATTGTTTATTGATACGTGCTGTTTATATAATATTATTTCCTAGTTATAGTGTACTTTGCCTATGACGCATAGCACGTCATAGTACTCCCCCCTTTATAAAAATTCTAGTTATTATTTGCTGTGGTGCGTCGACCTTGTCCGTGCACGCTGTTTGCTGAGTTGTACTTTTTCTGCAGTTGTTTACACTTGTTGCATTTCCTTGATTATTTTGTTTATCTTTTTGTCCATGACTTTGTTAGTTTTCCGTACGAGTCTGGTGATTGTTATTATTATTGCTGCTAGTATAATTATAGCGATGAGTACTCCGATCCAGATTTTTATTTTTTCAATTTCTGCTGCCATGTGTGTGTTCTTTTCTGCCTTTTCTGCCAGGTTATTGTTCTGCACCATGTTTATTTGCTCCTTTTCGTGGGTTTGACTGCTTCCCATCTTGTGTGTTGTTTCTTGTGGCTTGCTGTGGAGTGACTTTTATTTTCATTTTGCCCTTTTTATATCATTGTTTGAAACGGACCGTGGGTCGTGATATTCTTCCCGAACGTGTTCTTTTTATGTTTTGAATTGGCTCTGCCTTATCTTGCTCTTGATTTTGAGCTTCTATCTTGTCGTCGCTCGTCGTGAATGCTGGCTTTAGCCTGTCAATCGACACGTTCACTTCCCTGCCGTTTCGCTTGATCGTGACTATTTTGTTGTCACGTTTGACTACGAGAAACGGTCCGTCGTAAGGTGTTGTGAGCGTAGGACGTAGCTTATCGCATCGTAGAAATACGTGTGTACAGTCGGCTAAGCGTGGGTGTACGAATATGTTTTTGTTTGAGCTTTGTCGTTGTGGAATTGACGTCATGTGCGTTATGTCATCTTTAATTTTCTCCACAAACTCTGCATACGTTGTGTTTTTAGAACAGTCGCCAAAATATGCTGCTGGTAATTTTATTGTTGTTCCGTAGACCAATTCGGCTGCTGAGTATCCAGTGTCTTGTCGAATGCTGGTACGTATCCCGAATAATACCGATGGTAATTCTTTCGTCCAATTTTCGGTATTTCCTCTTGCCATCAAAGCTGCTTTCATGGTTCTGTGCAGTCTTTCTACTTTGGAGTTTGATTGAGGGTGATATGGTGTAGTACGGATTTTTTGTATACCCAGGAATTTGGTTAGGCTTCTGAATAGCTCAGACTCGAATTGTCGTCCTTGATCCGTTGTTATATAATTGGGGCATCCAAAACGTGTGATCCAGCCATCGTATAGGGTTTTGGCTACAGTTTCTGCTGTGATGTCCGAAATAGGATATGCTTCTGGCCATGACGTACAACGATCGATCATAGTGACGATGTATCTTTTGTTTTGTGATGTCGGTAGGGGGCCCACAATGTCTATGTGTATGTGGCTAAATCGTTCTGCTGGCATAAATTTGCCCAGGGGTGATACTGTGTGCCGCTGAACTTTTGATTGCTGGCATTGTAAACATGTTTTGCACATTTCGTAAATGTCTTTGTGCATGCTAGTCCAGATGTATTTTGCGGTTATCAACTTTTTTGTTGTGTTTTTCCCTGGGTGGCTCATGTTGTGAAAACTATCAAAAATTGTTTTTCTGAACTTTTGTGGTAGGTATGGCCTTGTTGTACCGGTGGATATATCACAATAAATTTTGGTATTATTGTTTTGTACTGGTACCTGTGTTATTTTTAGTGACCTATTTTGTTTTAGTTTTGTTAACTCCGGGTCACAGTCTTGGTATTTTTTAACCTCTTGCCAGTTGAGAATTTGGGGTAGTTCTATTGTTTCTATTACCCGTGATAGTGCGTCGGCTACCACGTTTTCGCTGCCCGTGACGTGCCTTATGTCTGTGCTGAATTGTGCAATATATTCTAGGTACCTTATTCTTCTAGGGGATTCATCCACTGATTGCTTCTTGTCGAATGCATGAATCAGTGGCTTATGATCAGTGTATATTGTAAATGTGCGACCTTCTATTAGTCGTCTAAAGTTTTTTATTGCCATGTAAATACCGAGTAGTTCTCGATCGTATGTGGAATATTTTGTTTGTGTCTCGCTTAACCCTTTTGAAAAAAAATGATATGGGTTTCCATTTTCCTTGAACTTTTTGTTGAAGTACGGCGCCTACACATTTTAAACTAGCATCTGTCATAATGGCTAGTGGTGTGTCTGTTTCCGGAAATGCGAGTGTTGTGACATCTCTTATGTCCTGTTTGCAGTGTTCGAATGCTTGGTTAGCTTCCGTATTCCACTCGATTGGCGTATTGTCATTCTTTTTGCAGTTTATTAAGTATTTGTTGAGCGGAGCTTGGTGTCCGGCGGCGTGTGGGATGCTACTTCTGTAGAAATTCATCATTCCCAAAAATCGACGTAGCTCCTTTACCACCTTTGGCTTTGGGTATTCGTTTATTACTCGTACTTTCTCAGACGTGGGGGTAATTCCTTGGCTCGTTATATGATAACCTAAGAAATCTATCTCTGTCTTTTCGAATTCGCATTTGCTCGTATTGATTGAGATGCCGTTTTTACTTAGGCGAGTGAATACTTCCTCTAGTTGAACGTAATGTTGTTCGGTATTTTGACTTGCTATGAGTATGTCGTCCACGAAAACATATATATAGTCCAGGTCTCTAAACAGGGAGTCCATAAACCTCTGGAACGTTTGGGCTGAATTCCTGAGGCCAAATGGCATGTAATTCCAGTGAAATAAACCCATTTGCGTGATTATTGCGGTCTTTTCTGGTTCCGCAACAGGGATTTGGTGGAACGCCTTCTTTATATCAATTTTGCTGAATATTGTTTTTCCACTTGCGATGTATGTAAAGTCTAACAGTCTTGGCAAGGGATATCTGTCGGGAACTGTTATTTTATTTAACGCGCGGTAGTCTCCGCATGGCCTCCATTCCCCATTCTTTTTCTTTACCATGTGGAGAGGCGATGCCCAAGGACTACTGGAAGGTTCTAATATTCCTAAGTTTATTAGCTCTTGGAATTCCTTTTTTGCTGCCTTATATTTGTCGGGTGGTAGTGGGCGCGCGCGGGCATAAACTGGAGGACCTTTTGTTATGATGTGATGCTGTATTCCATGTTCTGTGGGTTTTTTAAGTGGTGTTGGTCTAGTGACGTTTACGTATTTCTCTAGCAGGTGCTTTATATGTTCGGGTAATTTCGCGTCGATGGATCTAATTGAAGGCATGTGTGTTGCTCTTGCAATTTTCGCATGCGTCGTTAATTTTGTTTCTTGGTCGACCAGCCTTTTGCCGTATAGATCCACTAATAATCTGTGGTGCTCTAGGAAATCAGCTCCTAAGATAGGCATTTTTACATCGGCGATTACAAACGTCCAAGTAAAAGGTCTGCGTAACCCCAGATTTAGCGTTAATGTGCTTTCGCCATAAGTTTCAATAGTTGACCCGTTTGCGGCATACAGTTTGTAGTTGCTTGGGTTTTTCTTACCCTGTGCGTTTTGTAATACAGAAATATTTGCTCCCGTGTCTATTAAAAACCTATAACCACTGTTTGAGTCGGTTATAGTTAGACGGTTGGCGGGGTGTATGGCACAGAGTCCCGTCTTATTCTGCGCTAGTTCTCGTTTCCCGAATTTTTATCGGTTTTATTTATCCATGAGCACGGCTGATCGCATTTATATGCTTTTGTTTTGAATCGTCTGTGATAATAACATAGCCGTGTACGTGACCGTGAGCGTGATTGCGACCTTGCTCGGAATTTGCTGCGTTGCATCGGTCGGCGATTACTCATACCGCGGAGCTCGTTTATTTCAACTCGCATAGCTGCAATTTGTGACGTCAGCATTGTTATTAAGTTAACGTCGGCGGATTCCTGTGACGAGTTGTTTGTTTTGGTTTTATAGCGCATATTTTCATAAATTCGGTCCGCCATTTCGCATAATTTTGTGAGGTCGAGGTCTTCGGAGACTGCCAATATGGAGGTGATTGATACCGGAAGCTGTCTGAACCATAATAATCTGATGGTATCTTCGGTCATTTTGTCGCAGCTGGCTTCTTTCATTTTTCTCAACAGCTGTGATGGTGTTGAGTCACCTAGGTCCATCTCCGAAAGCAATTTGTGGAAGCGTCGTTGCTCGCTTTCCTCATAGCACGCAATTAATCTTTCCTTGATTTTAAGGTACTTGTCTGCGTTTGGCGGTGACGTCAGGATGTCGCTGACTTGATGTATGACCTCTTTTGGTAATTTTGCGATGACGCTGTTATATTTATATTCGTCACCTTGTTTTTGGGAGGCTACGATGGCCTCGAATTGCGCGAACCATAAGCGCGGTGAATCTGTCCAAAACGCTGGTATTTTCTCCGTAATGCTAATTGCAGCCACCACCTGGCTGTCGCTGATTGATTCAGCCGATGTACCGGGGTTTTTTTGAGGTGTCCCTGGAATTATCGGTGCCATTTTTCTAGCCTCTTGATATTTCAGCTGGTTTGGACCCGCTTGTGGGAAGTCAACTGAAATGTGCTATTTCGCTATTTCGCTGATGGTGGTGGTCAGTAAGCTGGTGGGCTGTTGGGTAAATTTTTCCTTATATGGCTCCACCGTTTCTGTGACAGTTCCTAGGTTTGCTGCTGAAAACCTTTTCAGGGCTGCAGTTGGCCTGCAATTATATCAGCACTAGGAAATCACGTCGGGGTCACCAATATTGCGGAGGTGAGTAAAAGATGGTTTACCAGTTGGAACAAGATTAATTTATTTACTATTTACACACTCTTATATACTAATTATTCTACATGATTTTACTGAGATTAAGAGTGGGGTTTTTTCATATAAGTTTAGTGCTGACATTATTGTTTATTGATACGTGCTGTTTATATAATATTATTTCCTAGTTATAGTGTACTTTGCCTATGACGCATAGCACGTCATAAGCACCATCAAGCGCTATGACTGTGGGACTAGAGAGACCGCCGAAATCGCAGAACATGTATTCTGTTTTGGTTCTGCTAATTTTCAGGCCAACATTCTCTAGCCTTTGTTGCCACTTCACCAATCTACTCTGGACATCGGTTCCATCCTCACCAACAAGGACAATGTCGTCGGCAAAAAGCATACACCAGGGTGCCTCATCCTGTATATCCGATGTCAGAACATCCATTACTAACAGGAAGAGGTACGGGCTTAAAGCCGACCCTTGGTGTAAGCCAACAGCCACACTAAACTCATCGGTGTTACCCGCGGCCGACCGGACATGCGTATGAGATTGCCGGTACATAGCACGGATTAACTCTACATACTTCACTGGCACACCTTTCTCCTTCAGGGCTCACCACAAGACCTTTCGTGGTACTTTATCGTACGCCTTTTCGAGGTCCACAAACACCATGTGCAGGTTTTTATGGGCACGTCTATATTTTTCACATAGTTGGCGTAATGCGAATACGGCATCTGTGGTACCCCGCCCTGGCATAAAACCGAACTGGTTTTGGGTGATCTCACTCTCCTCTCGCAGGCGTTTCTCTATTACTTTCTCCCACACTTTCATGCTATGTGACATGAGCTTTATGCCTCGGTAGCTATTGCAGTCCTGTACATCACCTTTGTTTTTGAAAATGGGCACTAGTTCACTACTGCACCATTCGCTAGGGATCACCACTTCCTGCAATTCTTCCTGCAATCCTGAATTAATAGATTTTACAAAATATAACAACTGCGCTATAAATCGTTATTATTATTTTATTTTATTTTTTTATTGTACTTTATTAACTAAACCTTACATTAGCTTACAATAGCTCGGTCAGGATTTTTTTAACCAAACCACCCGTAATATATTATTTATCATATTAAATTGGATAATAAACACTTTTCATCTAATTAACAGGCGGGTGAAGATCGTTTCTTGTTCGGATCTTAGACTATAAAGCTTGATGATTGTTTAACAGAGCAGCTTACAGCGAGTATCCAAACCAAGTAGGTATACTATAAGCCAGTCCTGTAGGGATATTACTTCCGAGGCATTCACCTCTGAACCCGTGGTCTGTTTTCCTGCTTATCCCTCCACTTCTACGGGGGTAATTATTATTGTTATCAATATACCTGAGTTTTGGTATTACTTAGAGTCTATTTGGGAAATCATGGTTAGCTTCAGTTGTAACTGGGAAACTTACCCTGGCTACTTCACCAGCTAACCCAGTAGTGATTACAAGTAGACACGAAATCCATGTCAGTAACTATCAATTAGGGTTGTGTGCAGGGATACCTTCAATGAAACTACTCAATAAGATACACACATATATTTAGCCATGTCAATCTCTTATACAATTCAGATACATACATTTGACGACCTCCGTGGCGTAGCGGTAGAGCATTCGACTACTATGCAGGGGGCGCGGGTTCGATTCCCGCTCAGTGCAAATATTTGTATGCATGAATATGTATATTTGCATTGGTCTGGGTGTTTCTATGTATAATATGTATGTATTTACCAAAAAAAAAAAAAGTATATAAGTATGTTTCTCCGCATTCTAGATTCCATAACACAAGCTAGTTAAGCTATGCTTACCATGGGTCTAGATAGCGTTGTGTAGAATGTCGTGGAATATTTATTATTATTATTATTATTTATACATACACAATTCAGAGTTATTCACAAGATTTACAAGACTGACCGCTAAAGATGAGTCGGTCTTCTAGAACCCACTACCGTAAATTATAGTATAGTAGAGAAAATATATGCTGCTATACGACGGGGTGGGAATGCTCGCCTCAGAGATTACATTTATACGCAATTATGTACGATTCAAAAGCATTCATGACCTTTGGTTCCCAGATAGGCAGGGTGGGATCAGTCCCTGTGGTGGTCGTACACCTTGATCTGCGAGCCTAAGGTCAAACAACGTCTACTCACAGCCCTCAGTACATTCCGAAAAAAACCCTAGGTCGTATGATAAACCAACCCAGACAAGATTTCTCAAAAACTTCTCACCCTTATAAAGGACCCTGTATCGATCACACAAATTTTATCTAATTCTATAAGCAACATCTCCTAGCTGTAAAATAATTTATTGGAAAATCTCTTACCAGGATTCCCGGGCGTAGAACCAACAAAGTTACAAAGTAACTTTCAAATTACCAATTATTTATGTTTTTTACCTCAAATAACATATCTGACATTAATGGTGCCAAAGCCGAAAATAAAAATCCATGGGTCATTGAGGAATCTCTATTTATAACTTCCTAAAACCAAGATTCTAGATTCTAACAACCCATTGCAATTTGGTGAATCACCTGACAACCGGAAGTGTTCTAATGCATCGAGAAAAAAATTAAGTCGAAAGGGTTCAGATTATGTGCTAGAAACTTCGCCAGAAACTACCACTAGAATCACTTTCGTCCTATTTCCATCCTCCCTTTCCTGTCCAAGGTGCTGGAAGCTTGTGTTCATCGCCAGCTGTCTAACTATGTGCAAGCCAATGGGATACTAAGTCCTTTGCAATCTGGATTTAGACCGGGACACAGTACCACAACCGCACTCCTTAAAGTAACGGGAGATATCAGAGACGGAATGGAGAGAGGTTGTGTCTCAGTGCTAGTATTGGTGGACTTTTCTAATGCATTCAATTGTGTGAATCATGACATCCTTCTAGCAATACTGGCCCATATTGGAATCTCAGCTGACGAGTTGGAGTGGTTCTCTTCATATCTTCGTGGACGTCAGCAGTCGGTTTGCGCAGACGAGAATTCATCTGGTTGGCGTAACCTTGGTTCTGGCGTTCCGCAAGGCGGTATTCTTTCTCCTCTTTTATTTTCTATATTTATTAACCTCATTACATCTGAACTTCAGTGTGCGTATCATTTGTATGCCGATGACCTGCAGGTGTACAGCGAAGCTCGTGCGGAGAATCTTTCGGAGGCTATCGATAGGGTTAACGCTGATTTGCAATCAATAGGCGGTTGGTTTTGGTCTTTCTGTCAACCCTGATAAATGCCAGGCTATCTTAATTGGCAGTAGCCATATGATGAATAGGGTAGACAATGCAACTCTGCCATCATTAACTTTCAACGGAAGATTGATTCCTGTCACGCTGAACGTTAAAAACCTGGGATTGAATATTGACTCCACCCTGAACTGGCAAACTCAAGTCACAAAGGTCTGTCAAAGGGTTACAGGGATGCTGCGTAGTCTCTATCGCCTCAAAAACTTCCTACCAGCTAAAACCAAGGCAATGCTTATGCAGACCCTGATATTTCCAGTAATGGACTATGGTGATGTTTGCTACCTGGACCTGAATGCAGATCTACTCAATAAACTTGACCGCCTTCTCAACAATTGCATTGCATTCGATTCACCTTCAACCTTAGGAAATATGATCATGTCTCAGCTCATCGTTCGGAGTTGGGATGGTTGCAGATACGTCAGCGCCGCAGCTTGCGGGCGGTAACGATGATCCATACTATTTTAAGATTCCCTAATATTCCCACTTACTTATCAACTCATGTTCAGTTACTTGGCTCTCATCACAACAAAAATCTCCGATCAGCTAACAACCTTCTTCTGCACTGTCCCACTCATAGTTCTGGTCTAGTTCATTCTTCTTTCCTCGTGCAGGCTGTCCTCCTCTGGAATGCGCTTCCTCTCGAAATCGGGATGACCACCAACCGTGCTACGTTCAAGTACAAGGTACGTCAGCTCTACAGTGGCTCCTAGTCGTCATAATGGATATAAATGGATTATTATATTTTATGATTGTGTATCTATGCTTGATTATATGTAAGTACATACCATGTATAATATGAGTATATAAGTAGTTTATGTAAATGTGTATGGTTTATGTAAATGTTTGTGTAAATGTATTATGGTTGTGTATGTATAGTATGTATATATATTTATATGTATATATCATTATTGTGAACAAATTTGAGTATTTCCTTATCGTTGATAGTTCATGGTTAATTTTTTGCCTGCACCTACCTCAACGCATCTCTGCATCACCCTAAGGTAGACTGTCAGATAATGCCTTTGGCATTAAGTCCGCCTTTGTACAATAAACTGTGCATAAAGTTAAAAAATTAAATAAATAAATAAAAATAAAATCAAATATAGTGAAACAAACCGATGGGATATCATGTTTGAAAAATAAAAGGGGTTTTAATAAAACATAAAAATTGATGGTGGAAAGAAACATCGCGATCTAATATTAAAAAGTGAAAATTTCACCTTTACTCTTGATAATAGTTTATATAATTTTATAACCAACCCACCTGCAATATATTATTTATGGGTGATATTGGAACAACCTCACTAGTACGTGTTAGATCCTGTAGATGCCTCCCATCTCAGAAATTAGTCCCAAAACATATTCGTTGACAAATAATATATTACACAGTTAGATCGTATATACAGTGCAACGAAAGTATAATATTATTGTTAAAAACTGACTGAAAAGAACTGTAAAACAAGCAATAAAATATTAATATTTTATCCACTTACAAGATGAAAAATGCAGTTCGTTCATAAAACTCGCAGTGCGGTAACGGCGAGGAAACAAAACGTACCACTGAAAGTTTCATTTTAATTTCATCACCATAACTCAGGCGTGCAAAGATATGGTTCTCCATGAATATTCGAACAAAAGGTGCAGGTACGTAGACGAAACAATAATGTGCGATTGTAGTTGCTTTTACAATGGCAGTCGGAGACATGCGGGTATACTGCCGACGTAAAGTGAAATCGGTCCGTTCAAAACATTTTACTGAGCGAAGCTTGAAAAATAAAACGTTGTGGCACTATTCAACTACACACAGTGGTCGCGAGTAAAGTGTTCGCGTTAAAGGGCCTTACAAAAAAACTCGCTTGTGTAAACTAGGCCGGTGGGTACGGTAATCAACTTTATTCTAGCTTGTGTTTGGATGAAAAAATTGAATGGTTTCCCGGTGATATTGCTGTCGCTGCTCGATAAACACAGGTTTTACTTAATGTAAATATACGACCTACACTTGTGAGTTACTAAACTCATTTAAAACGTTTTGCAATAGTATTTTCTATTACTTTTTACAAAATGTGGGACGAATTCTAACCTAGTGAACTGACGACCTGTGAAAGGTAGCTGCTATAGATGGATACGGAAAGCGGCGGACAGGGTGGAAAATAAAAGATGAAACTTACAGTCTCTAAATAAAGTGCAAATAAAAATAAACAAAATTCTATGAAAAATCACTTATACAGATTAAACACTACCATCTACCAATAAGATAAGTACAGTTATCCATTCGGAGTGATACCTATACCTACAATGTATACATACTCGCAAACGTTCGGTTTAAATATACGTTCTACATACCTGCCTCAACTAACCTGCATAATATAATACCCACGAATCGCCGGATTTCGAAATCGACTTGGAGGTCTTGCAAAGAAGCTAGGATCACATTTGCAGTCGCGCGAATATTCGATTCAATCGTCCCTGCTTCACATCCACCAAATGCGAGAGAACCATAGGAGAGAACTATTTATGTTACGGTGGGACAACAAAGGAAGTACTTCATATATGGGTAGACAATTATAATAATTGTAATTGGAGTCACAAACACGAGTACGTTCATATTTTTTCTTTTTATAACTACTCCAATTTTTTGCACTTTTACTGCTACACAGTCAACAAAAGTGCCCGGAAGACGGCAATAGCCCCCTATTACGTGGGGACGAAAACAATCATTGGTGAAATGTGGGTGTTAATTCACATCTGCCTGACCCTTCGAGGATAAAGGCGTGATTATATGTATGTATGTAGAATTGTATTACGTGTGAGATACAATACTGCGTAGACGAATTGAAATATAGATTACAAGCAATTTGATTAGTGGTTCAATGGATATTGACACTGCGTAATAATATTCGAGGATACGTAGTGATTTGATACAACTAGGAGTTATATTTGGATGATGATGATGAAGCCTGTAAGTAAAACTCCAAGGGACCGAAAAAACATGAATATAATGTATGTATCAAAATAATCGGGATATTTACCATGGTGCATTGTTTTGAGTTGCCGATATTTCGGCCCTATTGCAAGCACCATGATCACGGAGGAACTGGAGTAGCAGCGGTGAACAGGGAAAAATGAAATGAATTGAAATTTGAAATGAAATGAAATGAAATGAAATGAAATGAAATGAAATTTTATTTGCAAGAAACATGGTTCAACAATGGTAACAGGTTGTTATTTTGATTAGTGCAGCATGTTTCACCGTATTCGTATTTTTTCTATGCGTAATTATATCGATGTACCCTACTTTCGAGTTCTTTTACTACGCGAATCTGCACTACCACTGGTTTCACTTTCACTACAAACTCGAACCCGATCTCGATCACGTTCACGACACACGATGCTTACTGTATTCACTCGCGATTTTATTTTGGCTTGTTCCTGGTTGTTTTTGCAACCAACAATGAATATAATGTAACAAAAATTTCATAACATACGTTTACTAAACTTTGTCTTTTAATTTTATAATTGCATTTAGAGATAACAACAACACCACAAAAACCAGAACAAACTTATTAGACTATACTTGCGAAAAACATAATAACACTACAGAATCGCACAACAGCAATAATTGTACAATGCAAAGTAAAAACTCGTAGTATGAGATTCATTGTCATTAATTAACAAACTGTAATTTGAATATCATATTGAAATAGCGTTGCAATGTTATACAGACATTTTAACTTCATTTAAATTAGATTATGCCTCAGCTGGGCATTGGACTATCTCACTTTACACGAGACTGAAGCGGCTAAATATCAAACTTGAGTGGTTCTAGATTTTAAATACTTTTCAAAAAAAAATTATAAAAATATTTATAAGATTTAGATAATTTATATTATCACAGATCGAGTGTAATGCTAACATAGTAATATGTCTTACCTACTACCGAAGTAGCTTTCCTCTTTGGTAACTGCATTTGATCCGTTTTATCTCGTACAACCCACTGTGTTTATCTTTTAAAACGATCTTTACCACGCAAGCGTAAAATTGCACGACATATATACGTCCTTTTCCCAATCGGTACTAGTTACAGCTAAAGCCAAGGAAATTTACATTATTTTAGATTTTTTAAGATAGGAAATAAGCCCGCCTGCTGGTTAGCGGTTACCGTGATGCATAGTCACTTGCAACACCGGAGATATTATTCACATGTTGCTAGCTGCAGAAAGTATTAGGCAAGAGGAAGAACTTTGTGATCAAACTGATCAAAATGAACTCAAACTCGATTGGAAAAGGGTATAAGTGCCAGTTCGTTTATTAATTGTACCAAACGAAAGGATAGCTAAGTAAAATGGGTGTATTGTGATCCATTTTACCATTTTTTCATCCAATCCATCATCCCCTTCGGGTAAACAATATCGGTTCGTACTATTGTACAAAATATTATTACATTCAATATGTTTTTAGTCCCATAAGTGCTCGATATGAAATTGCATTTAAGCCAATAGGTGCTAGTATTCATCGTCCGTCATATTATTTGTCACGAGCCGTCATCGGCAGGCGACGCCGAGCGTCGAGTGCGACCGACGCATAGCGTATATCCAATTATCCATTCGCAATATTTTCTATGCGATGACGCATGTGGAAAATACAATCAATCTAAAGTATTTGGAAAAATTTGGGCGACAAATATTTGATAACTGCAGTTTATTATCTTGTATTTTTATAAAAGCGCATCATGCTAAACGTATTTATACTCGACTGCTATGAAGGGTTATGTTTTTTGCTTGTATCTTGTATGTATGTTTGTAATATTCTTTGTTACCTCATATCTTCCAAACTATTATTAACATATTAATATATTGTTTTGTCTGGTGCTACATGATATCCAAGGTCTGAAGATGGAGACAGTACGTGCTCATAAGCATTCCTGAACTAAGCAAGGTTTACTGTTGCATTTGGATCGTTTGGTTTGTTTATTGGTATTGACCCAATAATTTTCCCCTTCCCACGTTTTAACAAGTTTGTCAAAATACTTAAACCTTGACGGTGTACAAAAAGAGTTTCAGGAAAATGTACAGGTACCGAACAAAAAGGTTTTTTATTAAATGTAAAAATTGCATTTCGCTCACAAAGTATCCGGTGAATTCAGAAAAGGTTTCGAGAATTGAATTAACAATAACTATCGTATTGCGCTATGCGTCCGCTGTTCAATTCCCTGAGTGAATATAATATAATGAGTAATGGGACATGAAAATGTTATTTTTGTTCATAACGCGTAATTATCTTAATTAGTAATTGTAGTTATTGAACATGCATGAAATTATTAGCTCTCTCTCTTTCTCTCTCTTATCTTCTTTCGTGAACCATCTGCAAATAGTTATAGGTACTTTTAGTTTAATGTGATGATTTTAACGAAAAATATTGAGTAGCACGCTAGAAGCATTCACGTCCTGAAAAAGGTAGCTAGGAAAAGAGGATAGAGTGGGCTGCTATTGGTTAACTTTTAGCACATGACTTTCTCCTTAACCTCTGTCCTTTTAATAACTTTTAAACTATCGCATTCCATGATATACAATAATGTTAACGGGAATTAACGCGAACATGGTATAGGTACATACCTTTGGTTTGCCTGACGTTTCGACCAGGTCCCACCGGCAGTGGTCACAGGCTCTTTCCTTTTCTCGAGGGTAAGGTTTGTTATTAACTTTATTATAATCAATTATATAACAGATAATATCTGAATTTAGATCAAATAATTATCGGATTTAAATATCACATTTTTTTATTAAACACAGCTGTTTGTGAACTTATTACAATAAGTATATCATTCAAGCAGCGTATTCTTTCGGGTTAATATCACAAGCTATGCATAGTTTGAAACAATACCTTTTATCTAATACTAGTGCTTATCAAAATCGTTTAGTCTACCGAATTCACAAAACATTAATAACTCTACTGCTGATACCCTTAAAAGTTTGTATAAATTTTAAAACGAACATAATAATTCATAGTAAGAAAAACACGGCGCATTAAATTAAACACGCAACGAAACAGTGAATTTTGCCAAGCTTAAGAAAACTTACTTAAATATTTTGGATGCATTCCAAACTAAGTGAAAAAAGGAGACACACACACACTGGATCATACACATTATTTTTATAAGTAGGTAGTATAATAAAGGGGCTCGTGGTTAAGTGGTAGATAAGCAATACAAGCCAGGAGAACACATTAAGTCGCCAACCTTGGTTACCATACATTTGTGGCAATTATTCCCGATAGTTGAATCCCTAAAAATCCACCAAAATGTATCTAACAAAACGTCGTAGCACTTGTAACTATCACCAGTGGGATTGCAGTAGCTTCTCGAAAGTTCATCCGTTTCATAGTTAGGCTGAAAGTCAACCCCCAACTGAGTTGAGAAAAATCTTAGAGGATAGAGTTTCTATAATAGAAGTTTCAGTTACAAAATTAACCTCGATGTATTTCAGGTGGATAACAACAGCTGTGGCTTTAATTTCTATGGTAGTACGTACTACCTGAGCTCAAATAGTATTAGCTACCTAGCGTTGTCAACGGGATCAAAAGCGTCTAACATAATTAACACTGTGTACGTTAATTCTGATATTCTAACAGATTTTATCATAAATAATATAATACTCAATAGCCAATGGATACGGTGACTTTCTCTCTACAACTTTTCTATTACTTACTTATTACTTCCAGTTTCACTAAGTAATTATAAATTTTAAATGTACTGCTTCACTAAATATAAGGAAATATCAATTATGTAGCAATCATCTTTTGAATAATTAAAGCAATTACAATCTATAAGCTAAATTAATCGTTCTTATCATCACCCAGGCTCTTCTTAAGAAGCTAATCTGCCCCTTTAGACAAGACTAAGTGGGAATTTCTTGGCCGGCGTATTGTAGAATAGAATGACAAATGTATGGTATTCGACACATATGACGTCAACGTATGTCAGCTTTTTAAATTCGCTATTACAATGAATTGTCTGGTAAGTGTGTAAAAGCGACCGAACATCGGTAGCGGTAGGGTAGTAATTCGTTGATTGCAATGTTTCGCATACACGCGAGTTGAGTAGATTGGTCTGCTTTAAAATTGTAATATGAAGGGGCTACCTTAAAGGTTTTTTCACTACCTTAAAGGTAATGAAAGGTTAGTTTTATCATAATAACCACGGTACGCAACTAGTTTTATATTAAAGTAGTTTTTGTCTCAAAATTTCATTTGCATATCCACTTGTGTAATCGAAATGAGTTCAAAAATTCTGTTTTAAGAATTTAATTGCAATCCCAAAATAGAGACCACTTTACCGAAGGTTCCACGTAGCAATTAGCAGCTTGAAATCGAATAATCTATGCAATCAGTAAACCTATGTTGAATTGTTTGTGTTGTCGAGCTACGCAACTACTGGAATCATAAATCAACGCTCATCGACAGATTTTCGGAGTGCAAATATTTTCCTTTTCAACATAACTCTCGACACTGACGCCTTGTTAATTAATAGAATTAAAACCAGACTTGATGAACAGCTCAACAGCGTGCCAATTAAGCGAGGCATATTTTTTCTCTCTTTAATCTTAGTTAAAATGAATGCGAGTCAAAAGAGTCGATTCTCCGTTATAAAATGTAATTAAATAATGAAGTTAGGAAGAATTTTTAATCAAATAGTGTTAATTTTATTGTTCTTTCACATTATTAAGCAAACTGTTATTATAATAAAAATCATATCTTCTTTCACATTTCACATCCTTTGAAATGCAGCTGTCATGTAAAACAAGTCAAATGTAAAACAGTCGAAATAAAATATATACACTTTATACGTCTACAATTTAAATTAGCTTAGTGGTTAAGAAGTCGGCCTTACGATCAAAAGGTCCCGGGTTCGAATCCTGGCCATTACACTACGGACGTGAACCCATTAATAATAATAAAATTTCTTTATTAAAGCGTCTTTAGCACATTGGATTAGTAACAATTTGTTACATGGCTATGTTAGTTACAAATAATTTAAATGATAAATAAAAATAAATTAACAATAATCAGTATCAGAATAAACGGGATATTTACCATGTTTCATTATTTTGAGTTTCCGATATTATATCCCGTTTATTCTGATACTGATGTGAGTGACCATGATACTTTAAATACCTAAATTAACAATAAATATAAAGTGCTACAAGGTTATCACTGAAAAGGAAACCCTGCAACACCGATTTATAAATATGCAGTCTAACCTGCTTGCAATCATGCTCAGGACACTGTTGGGGCTGGCCCGCAACCGGAGCACCTCTTCCTGATTGTTGCATAGAAACAGTCAACCCTGGCTTCAGCAAACATCCCTGATGCACTACAGTATCGGGTCAGTCCCATCAACACCAGGAACGCGTTATTGTATTGAACGCGAAAGGGCGCCGTAAGACCGCCCCGTATAGCACAAAGAATGTAGCTTAGCTGGAGAAGTTAGAGGAAATATTAGAAATTCGGGGCTTTTCTTTTAAAAAATTCTTTTAAATATGTACCATAAAGGTAGATCGTAGCCTTACTAATTGAAAATACTATAAGTATAATTAAAACGTAAAGTTGATACGGTTACCAAACCTACCATCTACAAGCATACTTGCACCTAATCTGCATCGAGTTTATTTTGTGTTTTAAAGGTCTGGTCATATGTACACAATATTATTGATCGATATTTTTAGTGTTTAAGCTAAACAAAACGTAATGTAAATAAACGATTAAATTTCTGATACGAATTAAAAATTCAGATTATACTTAACATAATTATAGTTCTCTACGTAGTACAATGAAATAAAGTATAATCTGAATTTTAAATATAGATTAGAGTAACCAGTAAAATAGAGCCACGCGTCCACAACTCACGGCACCAATTTCGTGCAGGTTTATATCAACTATTCGCGATACGATTAACGTTGTGAATTATATATATACCGGATAGCTCTCAACCAACACACGAGCCTGTCTGTCGGCACTCCGCCACTACATCAAAAACGGTGCACTCCAACTAATTGCATTTGCTATTGATGCGAGCCCATAGCCACGATGTGAGTACTGAGTACCCGGACTGGCAGAAAAGGCTTTTCTGCCCAGTTACTGGCCATAGCATGTTGAACATTGCCAATATAATGAAAATACTCACATGCTTATTATGGAAAGGGTTTTATTTCATTCTGTTAATGCATCTATAGACATAATGTATATAAATCATTAATTGACGGTGGAATGGACATGTTTTAAATGTCATAGACCGAATAAAGCAGCAGCCTCTATGGCGTGGCGGTAGTGAACGCGACCATATCGCAGGAGACGCGTGTTCGATCCTCGTTCATTGCAAATATTTGTATGCACGAATATTGCATTGGCCTGGTTGAGCCTCGGAGAGCACGTTAAGCCTTGTTACGAGTAGTTGAAGACCTAAAAAGTACAACAACTGCTCTAACGCTCTAACTGGAATGCTTCGATGTCACCAATGGGCTGTAGAAATAGATGACAATCGGTTCACAGAACATATCGAAGTTCAGCCAGTTCCGCTGAACTACAACTAAATAAAAATTGACAGACTGATAGACTGGCCGTGTGTCCTAATAAGTCCCTAAAACTATCTCGCTAGATAACTTCCACTGAATGACAATTTAAATTTACTCAGTATGAATGTTCGCTGGAAGCGTAACAATAAACACTAAATCGTGAGCGTCATTAAAATAGTCTCGCATAAATTCGTATCCTGAATAAGGTTGGTTTTTCGCGCCCTAGGACGTGAAAACCCATCCTTATTCAGGTTGGCTCACGATATAGTGTTTATTGTTACGCTTGCAGCAAACATTAATTCCAAATATTCGTCAGGCGTCCGTACATTTATCTATTTTGTCGTAACAGTGTAATTTATACAAGACACTACTTCATTCTTATGACATACTTTTTTAATGTCCGTCTAAATTCTACTGACTACTAGTCCTGCGTTGCGGGCGCGTGATTGGCAGAGTTCACTAACCGCGTGATTCCCGGCAGAGTAGAATATAGATCCCCCCATCTTTTCCCATGTGATGTCGTACAAGGCGACTAAGGTATAGGGCTGTTTTAACATCAGACAAATATATACAGCCCAGACTCAGTCTCAGATGCGTGGCTTAAGTCAACAATAGTGCCTGGACGGCAATAGGCTCCCCCCTTATACGTGGGACCGAATTCAATGATTGGTAAAATGTTGGTGTTAATTCACTGCTACCTAACACTCCTGGGATAAAGGCGTGATTATATGTATGTATGTTTTAATGTGAGATAATTTGTAAAAACACTTATTGGATTTTGACATTGTCTGTATTTAAATTTTAAAAAGTCTAATCATTAATAATTGGTAAAAAACGAACCCAAATGAACTGTTTTACCTAACAAGCTTTATAATTATTGACTGAATATTTGTGAGTGTACAATAGGAAATTTAAATTATAAGTAAACTAATGTAAAAAGATATAAACTAATATTTACAAGAATATAAAATAGGATACAAAAGGATCAAATTAAGCATCGAAGAATTCCTCCCCATCGATGTCGACTGGTAATGTGCCCAAAAGGCTGGCGGCATTGCCCCGTTGGATGGCAATGCCAATCCGTTGAGCGAAAAAGAGGCCAGCCCTTTGGTCATGCGAAGCATCGACCAGTCGTTTTGCTATTTCTTTGTATAGCGACCGTGCGCTCGGACCCCACGAACCCAGCGTTTCAACCCCAAACGGCTCAAATATGTAATTGTTTGTAATGTTATCGTATTTTCGCCGTTTGAGGGTCTCAGCAAATGCCGCAGCAGCACAAGCGCAATCCGTCGTACTTGGAAGATGGGAAGGGGCAAGGGTGTCGACGCATGTTGCGTCCCACACCAAAGGCCTACCCAGCTTCCAAGGCACCAAAGACAATACATTTTCGTTCGATACAAATACAAGAATAGCTACAAAAAAAAATGGTAAATGAATCATTAATAATTGGTATTATACACTAGATAAAGTCATAAAAGATAATTCATTATAAGTAATGTGTTTTATTTTTACTATTATTTTTTTTAATACTATTGCATTTTTATTTTATGAGTGTATTCTATTACATTTTTGTAACATTTATAATATTATGACAACGTGACAATTCACGAAGTAGCTACTCAATTATTTTGTATGCCCAAGTGGTAAAACATATTGAGCCTAATACTTTTAAGATCTCTGTGTACCTATGTTTTACAAATAAAGACATTCTGTTCTACCAAGCGTGGAGGTTCCCAACCAATCTCTCATTGGAGTTTGCAATCATCATTGGACTCATTGGACTTCGCTAATTTCCAATGACTACACCACGGGAACCATAAAAAAAGCGTGGGACTGGTTGTCTTGATGTATTATTGCTAGAAAATTATTATTTTTCGTCTGAAAGTCATCCTATGAAACTATATAATTGAGTCTGGAAAACTTATAATAAAATCTACGAGTGTATACTATAAACATACATTTAGCGTGGAATCGGTCTGTGGCACATTTATATCGTGTTCGTATAGAAACCTAAAAGGCCATACTAAACGGGCCGCAATTCGTACCTGCTCCCTCAAATTACTTAGTTAATGCTTATTCAACAACCTATAAAAACAAAGAGGCGGCCGCGACACAAGGAGGGTCAGAAACTCTATTGTATATTAATGTAAGCGACGCCATTCTCCCGCTAGTTTTGGCAAAGATGCAATTTCATTTGAATATTGTGCAAGTCGACTGTTATACTGCGTTATGGTCGTAACTGAAGTACTTTAAATACAAAGTGCTCATAAAAGTAGTGTCTAACAGCATTAGGTTTAGATGGTGTTAATTGATATTGGAATGGTGCATAAATAGAATGTTAAGAGGTAGGTATTAAGCGGGAGTTGGGTGTCGTACATCGAGGAAGACAATTAAAAGGAAATTTTAGCGCCGTGTGAAGCATACATCGCGTAGATATCTCTCATTCCGCGTGTAAGTGCGCCGCTCGTCACGGTCTCTCCACGATTTATACTCGCCGTATTACACGCCATTCGACACGTTGCCTTGTCTACATCGAGCTTAATAAAAGAAAATTGTGGTGAGCGCATGGATATGTAGCAAAAATGTCGTAAAGTTTAGTAATCATTAAACAAAAACGTGAATGGTTTGTTGAACTTTACATATTTGAAAGAGCATTAAATTCATATCAGAGATGACCCTGGGCCGGCCGGAATGCGAGAGTTACGTCTCAGCCAATCTCACCTCCAGCGACTCACGTCCCACACACGGTGCGTTTTAGTCGATTCGAGTCCAACATAACCATCCCTGCCGACTCTGGTGTGGGGAGGGGAATCTGTGAGGATTTTACAAGCACAAAAATACCCTAAAGGCAACTTTGATGGTTTCATCTGTAGAGACCATAGAGGCTAATACAAAAAATAATTAGATTGTATTTACCCAAAAATATTGGATAAATCGCAGTACATCAAAAATACGTATTGTATTAAGAAGTACACAAAAATTCAATCAAGCAAGAGCATCTAGTAATAAAACAGTGCAAGTTAAATGAAAGCTTGTAAAACATACCACATCCAACCCGCGAGGGACTCACAGCTTCACGTCCCCCCTCTAGGATGATTGTGCCGCTTGTCTAATTGTTTCTTGCAACGCCGGTATATTAAGCAGTGAGATGCCGCCGACTTTATGACTTCTTGAATGAGTCATTAACTTGTCGAATCAATTCGTCTTCGGCCTCGTATTATTTGTGAAACTCGCGAGGGGTAAAATAATACTCCGGGAATTATTCAACTCCCTATATTTGTTAACGTTCACGTTAAACGATACACTGGGGTAGCTTGATACGGGTTTTGATGTTCCTAAAATGGCAAAGAACCATACAACCCATCTGATGATAAGCAGGCACCGTAGCATATAGCTTATAGTCAACTATATGTATTCGATAGGCTTTCATTTCACATTACGTAAGTCAGATTTAGCTGCCTCGAAATTTAAATGACTGTGTGAACAGTATTTGCTTTCCATTGGGTTTTCATCGTTATTGCTAGACTTACGTATTTGGAAAGCTTTTTGTGGTGGTGTGGCTGTTTTCAATAGCTTTACTAAGTGCATAGCATAGACCGTGTTAGTAATACATCATTGCCTTGGAAAGTTCCCTTTGGCTTGTTTTGATGTAATTTTTTATCAGCTTACATAGTTCAGTGTACCAGAAATCACACCTCTTTCACATTGCGGTAGGCAGAGACACCATACAAAGGCACTTGCTACGATTCTGGCATACGCTCAGTTGATACGAATTTAAAGTTATATTGTATTACGAGTTCAAAACGTATTTTATTTATTCACATTGTAAATAATATTACAGACATTATATTTTGAATCAAGAATTTATAGACGCCATTTCTGTAATATTTCTGAAGCTGTGAGCTGCGGAGTTTCTTAATAACACGCTTATATGGGACATTTAATAGAAAGTTTCTGCTCATTTCGAGCATACACCTAGTCTCAGGGAATAGTTCCCCCTTTACGTGTTCTACTCTCAATTTTATTGTACTGACGTAATATCTATTCAAGTCCGATATCTTCCATGTCATCTTCAAACTTACATATTGATGCAAAGTAAAACCTGTGATTTTTCTTACGTTAGAACGACTTATTATATGAAAATATTATTGTCAAGATTACATGTTAAGCTTTTCTTTCCACAACGATGTATATGTTAAATACATACTCTGTGGCGTGACTGTACTAAACGCGACTACTACGCAGAGGGTGCGGGTTTGATTCTCGCTCAGTGCAAATATTTGTATGCACAAATATGGCTATTTGCATTGGTCTGTTCGTACCACGGAGTGCACTTTAATCCGTCGGCACCGGTTGTCATACCAACATCTAAGGCATTCGTTACGGATAGACGGAGGTCGAAAAAGTTCACAACTGGTCTAACTGTAATACTTCGATATCGCCAATGGGTTATAGAGGTCAGATGGAAGCCACTCCACTTAAAATATCGAATTAGACCGAGAAAAGCGAATCCCAGACTCCGAGGTGAGAGCTTCAGATACGACTGGTATTAACGCTAGGATTTAGATGAAGAAGAAGTATATGCTATAAACATAAAATAATAGACACCCTCTTTCCATCTGTAACTTTGTCACAAGCACAATGCTGATTAAAACTATTGATTTCTATAAAACAATAAAAAAACAAAGCTAAAGAAATTGTTACGACTCAAACTTGAATCCGTAGAAATTTTAATTAAAATAGAACATTTACAATATAAATTAGTACTGAAAGTTAGTCAAGTAGTCGTACACTGCTGACAATAAGTTAATGCAGAAAACCTTTAGCTATTTCGTATAAATTATATTATGAATAAAACAATGGGTAGCTCTATAACTACAGACTACTATGAAAATAAATTAATTCATGTGATTTTTTGTCATGAATTTGCAACTACAACTTTTCATTGGTATATTTTAAACAGTATCTAAAGTATTTATATAATTTAACACCCAGTGTTATCCGATGAATTGCGTGGCATGTTATTCCGATACCCCGCTTCAAAATGCTTTAACCCTGCTACTCCTGTTAGCTACCACAATAGACCAAAGTTGGCTGTCTCGTCAAAATGAAACTACTAACGGAAAATTAGCGTGATAATAATCACTTGTAAAATTGAACCAGATTTAAACTATAAAAATAAGTCCTATGAATAAAAACTTTTGTACTTTATGTATTACGTTTCTTTTATCGTTCTAAAAAGAGACATACAAATCAGGCATATAAGTTAATATAAAACGCTTTAAATTATAAGAACATTCTCTTTAGAGCGTTTATTTGGGAACAGGGAGTGGGAATTAATAAAAACAGGGAGGGAGTTCATAAAGAAAAATGTCACTGCATTGCAAAGTAATGTTCCCCCGCTCTTGCGCCGGGGAACGGAAATCTTGACTTGTTTTTAACTATTTAAAATGAATAAAAGCTTGTTTCGTTCTATAGTTAATCTTATTATAATAAAAGCTTGTGAATAGAGAATTTTCGTTAGTGTAGTTTTGCCTAGTGTATAATAATTGTGAAATTTTACAGAAGGAACTTTGGAGGTGAAAAGAAACTCGGTATTGCTTTTTACTTACTTTGACTCATTATAGCATAATAATTGATACTTATTATAGCACACTTATTATAGCATAATAATTGATAAATTGATTTTGATTCAAAATTATTACAACTAAAAAATTACGCAACAAGTGTGAAAGAAATGTTATGATTAATTTAGTGTATTGCAGTCCACTGCTGCACAAAGGCATCTCTCAAGATATAGATAAAAGTAATTTTCCCAGTCTATTACTATAATATCACAAGCTGGCCGCAATATTATTCCCGGAGGGTTAGATAGAGGTGAATAAACACCCACACTTCACCAATCATTGAATTCGGTCCCACGTAATAGGTGGTGAGCCTAATGCCGTCTTCCGGGCACTATTGTTGACTCAAGCCTTGTATTTGTGCCTGAGTCTGAGCTGTATATATCTGTCTGATGTTAAACAGTCCTATCCCTTAGTCGCCTTGTACGACAACGCATGGGAGGAGACGGGGTGGCCCAAATTCTACTACATTATTAAATCTTGCAAATACAGTTGAAAAGTGTTTCATTTTAACTAAAGACTAATAAACTTCCTCAAGCTACATCTTATTTGAAGCCTAGCTCGTTTACACTCTCTTTTAAGTAAATTTAATCTTCCATAAAACTTTTTGGACGGTGTTACATTTTAGTAAATTTAAAGCATATAGCTGTGAAAGTAAATTTTAAACTCCACCTCACTTCAGTAGCACAAGGAAAGTGCTCTTCGAAAATAGCATCTCAACTAGCTGAATGTCAGTATACTGTTAATATATGAATACATTACAGCAACTTCGAGGAAACAGTTTTGCGTTAAATTAAAATTTCTCGCCGGCGAATTAAAAACAAGGAAGTTTTTAAGCTCACTTACTAGACGCGGCGTTATTAAATTGTTGATTTTTAAACAAATATGAAATTATTATGAGTTTTGTGTATTTTGAATCATTACACCGGACGTCTACGGTTGATCGTAGCTCTCATTCGTAGCACTCGTAGCATTTGTATGCCTACGAGCGAGTACTATTTTCTATTCTGTGTTACGAGTATCACTACACTGCACAATGCACATACTAGTTTTTGAAGTTCTACCAACGAAATTTTAAGAGGATTTTATTGTTGTTATTATGATGAATTTTGAAATGACGAATGTAAATGTACCTACGTATTGTATACTCAAGAATCAATAGAGGTTTTATTGGTGTATTATATTGTACGTCATGCTATTTTTATGTCTATACTTACTTAATATTATAAAGAGGAAAGATATGTATTTTGTACATATTAAATAAACTCAAAAACTGCTGAACCGATTTCAAAAATTCTATTGCTAATAGAAGGCTACTTTATCACTGGCATAATTAAGCTCTTTAAGTTGATACCAAATCAACTTAAAGAGCTTAATTAGTACATTTCAAATATGTATAAATTATACCTATCACTTGCACCAAAATAAATAATAAAAAAAAGTTTAAAGCTAAAACCCGACTAATCATAACCCTCCTTATGCTTCGCCGTAGTCGGGTAAGAAGTATTACGAAATTATAAATGTCAATACTTATAAATAAATGTTGTACCTCTTTCCAGGGCCTAGGGCAAATATCGGCCGCGGTGAGAGCGGCCCTGTAGAGGGCTGCTCGAAGGCTTCCCGCTTGCCCCTCTGATTACCAGAGGGCACAGTGGAGATCAGGCAAGGGGCGGGCTGGTTGCCATTCGCAGGCGTAGTTGTTAGAGGTGAAGCCGCTTGTCACCACTCCACCGTCACCTTCCCCCTTTTCGGGGTTCGGTAGGGACACCGGCTACCCGGCGTAGGGGATACATAAAGCAATCTTATATCCCGGTCTCTGAAGATCTGAGACGACGTGCGGTTTTAGTGGGTACGAGTGCGACATAACCATCCCCGAAGGTCGATGGTATTGGTATCCGAGGGGATTTCCGTACGAATGATAGATTTTTTTTCAATTAACTTAATACGTTACGAATAAACAGTCTTAAGAAGCTACTGCAAGGTCTGCTCCGTTCTGAATTCACAACTCTTTTTAATATTCCAGCTTAATAGCAGAAAGGTTAAAAATATAAAAAGTATTATTAGACATTGAAATTAAACTAATATCAACCAAAATCAAATATAATACTAACCATTAAGCAAATTCACTTTCAACGACTACCATCACAGTCAGTAGCAATGAACGCTTTTAATTAGGAGCCCGTGGTCCGCACTCCTGCTTCTTCTTACCATATAGACATATTTATCTAGATTCTTACGGAAGTGACTGCTGTATGACCGCTTTTCCCTCCCCCAATTCCAAGAGAAAAGACTGCGCCTCGCCGACGTCCGTCAATCAGCAGGTGTCCCAGCTTTCAGATGAGGTCATAATTATCGGTATGGGTCATAATTTTATAATCTCCAAAGCTTAACAATAACATCACTAAAGGTTAATTCAAACAGAGCGTATAAATTCAGTTTTTGAAAGCGTCTGCTTAGCGGTGTTGTATACGCTAGTTTATAAGACCGACGGGGTTCGGGCGGTGCGGCCGAGCCGTGCCGTATCTATCATCTCTCCGGCGTCGCACAAACACGCCATTACCTCACCTCATTTTATTAGGGGCCCGTGCTGGCAAGCTGAAACCACCAACGCGATGCGCTAATAAAATTGAATCAGCCTTCTTTCCACTTCGGAAGCCGAAATAGTAATAAAATAAAGTATCTTTATATTTTTGAGGAGTATAATTTTATGGAAGCCGCTATGCTGCAAAATATATTACGGAAAGTTGGTGCTATAAATAAATTATCTTCATCTTTATCCTAGCTTCAATTACGGTTGCATCTAAAGCTTGCACTCTCTTAGGTGCTTCTTATTTCCTGTTGGATTGGTTTATCTCGGGATTTACGGGAGCACTTGTTTGAATGTTTGTATTAAAGTAGCAACAGACGTTGTTTTTTCTTTTTTTTTTTTAAATTGCTACTTCCGAATAATATTCTGCTTTAATAAAGAAACGTCTAGCAGCAGCGAAGGCCATCTGCCTTATTCTGAACCCTGACCGACAGTAATAGAAACAGTTGTCTTTCGGGGCTATGAGACAAAAAAATCCAAAGTATAGATTCTAGGACGAATCTAGGACACACCGCTATTATGAGCGGCGGTTAGACAACAATGCAACAACAAATTCAAAACGTCCGAGTGCCATCACTGCGATGCGATCGAGATCTCGGGGCTGCACACACTCACCGAGTGCCCAGCATGGGAGACGCCGAGACGGGAGCTGGTAGCGGCACTGGGAGTGAGAGTTCTCACGCTCCAGGCGATGGTCCATTGCGCGGATACGTCGGCTACTGGTGGCGCCTCCTTCTGCGAGCTAGTAATGCTCGTGATGGGGACGGCGGAGTGGGAGCCAATGAGACTCGCAAACAGCGAGGCCCGCGACTGAAGGCGACTCTGGCGTGGGAGGTCGCAAAAGGTCCCAGGCCCATAAGCCACCCATAAGCGCGCCCATAAGCGCGGGCCTGGGGGCAACGAGTGGTGCCACCTGTAACCCTAGCAGAAGCAGCGATGGTGGCGCAAAACAAGTTTCCAAGTTATCAGCCACTGACACAAAATATGTCTATCATATCACCACAGCTCTTGAAAATTGAGAAAAGTAGTACAAGGGGTGCAAATAAGATGGTTTACTGATATCCACTATGAGTGGAATTAATCACGCAATTCACAATAACTAAT
This sequence comes from Eilema griseolum, assembly GCA_963662185.1. Classification (NCBI taxonomy): domain Eukaryota; kingdom Metazoa; phylum Arthropoda; class Insecta; order Lepidoptera; family Erebidae; genus Eilema; species Eilema griseolum. The sequence goes on along the minus strand of OY759230.1, from coordinate 19,020,354 downwards.
ATCGTTCTGGGAAAAGTTACTCAAAACGAAAATTAGCCCATTGTTGATGATGTTGAGATAGTGAAACAATAATTGAGTCTCATTTTATCATCCCCTTGTCTGTCTTTATCGTCCCTCTTGATTCATCTTTATGAAGTGATTCATTTGATTATATAATGAAACGTTTAACATGTGATTCTACATAAAAACCAAATGCAAAATATAACATGATTTTTACCACAGTCTTATCGATATTTATGCTGTGCTATTACTTTGTTTTCGAGTAAGGCCACAACCTGTAGCTTATCGTAGGCTACATAACTAATAATGCCGAAATGATATCATTTAACATGATTCTTTTTCGGTTCGTCTTTGAGATTTATGCTTAAAATAATGATTCAGATAGACGTTTACATTAGAGTAAGCGGCGTAACATTTTCCATTTGCTACATTTCTGACTATACTGTTACAAAAAGGTACAAAAAACAGTAACATACATATGGCCATAACATAGTTTTTTGGTAATACAGTTTTTTTTAATATCACTTAGGTGGCAGACAAGCACACGGCTCACCTGATGGAAAGCGATTACCGTGGCCAATGGACGTGTGCAACACCATGGGTAGTCACACTGCGCTGCCAACCCTGTAAGCACAGAGAGTCTTTGTGCCGTAGGTACTGCAGACAAAACAGGATAAGTCTTTGGTCTGTCCCACTGACAGCACAAAAACTCTCCAGTGAGCTCTGGCAACCCTACCCATCGCCTTCAACACAACACGTGGTTATTACGGCCGCGGTATTCTGTAGAGTGGAGATACTTCCCCAGTCGGACTGCTCAATTGGACGGAAATACCGTCGTGTCCTACCTCCTACAGTAGAGCTCCGTAGTGAACCAAAAGATAAGGAAACCTTATTAGCAAGACATTTTATGTCATCCACGAATTGACCTGTACAGCGTTCTTTTTATTCGTTATTGATCATCCCGATAATATGTACTATTCGTGCAAATAAATTATGCATTATTAATAATTTATTTACTCGTGTACCGTGGACAATATACAGTTATTACAATAAGCAGCTTAACATATTTCACCGAAGTTGTTATGCAGTATTTTTTTTAAGTTACTTATTTTTATTATTTAAAAAAATGTCTGGGATTGAAATGACGTATAACAATTCTCTTTTTAATTTAAAACCAACCACATATGTTTTGAACATCATCTAACTAGCAACTTGAAATGTATGTCACCAAAAAAACACACAACACTAACATTTTCTAGTTTCTATACACAGTGAGCAGCTGAAACGTATTCAATATAAAGGTCCGTAATAAAAATACGAGTAGAAAAGTGTTTGCTCAAATAACATTGAGGTGCAAGACACCGTTGCAGTTGATCGTGCACGAGTGAGCATCATCTACACCCCTGCTTCAGTGCCTCGCATCTACTCCTTGTGTCACATAATTTTTTGACGTATCGTCCCCCCGAGTGTACACCTTTTTCTTTGTCTTCGGGTAGGGTTGCTTATTTCCTCCACTGATCTTATCAATTACTCACCCTTTGTACTGGACAGTAATTTTCCGTTTACATAAAAAAATATTATTAATACTAGTTATTTTGAGAGAAATGAAACTGTCATTATTACGTTTCCAAAATATATGATATTAAGAAACGTAAAAAATTAATGAAATAGAACATGTTTTCCTTTATCTGATACATTGAATTTCACACCGAATGAATCGGTGCACCTATATTAAATCGATATGTTCAAATTGGATGTACGACATATCTACTGATTAGCCATTATCCGATGGTTAAGTGTACACAGCTCAACCCTGTAACAACGATTACGATCAAGAGCGGCTCCGTGGAAATGAGAACGGGCGGCCGGGGACAGAGCACAGATAAAAACTTTCACTTTTTCCGACAACTCTCTGCGGCGACATTTGGTGACAATAACGCCGGCTGCGGTCGCCCTTATTACGTTATTGTTTGCGTAATTGTGATAAACAAGTTTCATCATAAATGTGGAGTCGCCTTATATATTTGCTCATAAGAAATAGTATATTATTGGTACGTGTCTTCAGTTTGCATTCTGTGATTCTTTAATCAAATTGAAGATCAAGTAAACACAGCAACAGAACAGAAACTGCGATGGACATTATGATTCTCAATCGAATTTTGACTCGCGAGAATACATATATCTGTTTTGAAATACAATTTTTCCCGCGAGATTTCTTAAGGTGATAAGTGGGCTTCCCGTAGAGCGCGGGTAGTTTACCGCAGTGCCAGTTTTATTTACGATCCAGAGCAATATCTGAAGACGGCAGCGTCGGGTATACTAATATCGGCCGTGTGGGCACAACCGATAGCCGTTCGATAGAATAATATGACGGGCATGCGACCGGCCCGCTCTGGCACGTAGGCAATAAGCTGCCGGCAGAGAGCCAGCGAGCCGCTCGGAAAAATAAGATTGCACCCGGACGCTTTTGACCCACCGCGCGTGTTTCCACATGCCCGACGTTGCCCCGCGCTGCTCCATAGTGCATCGAAACCGCCTCACTCGTCTCTAAGGCTGTGTTACTGTAGGTATTACACATTTTGTTTCTGTTAGACTAAAAAGATTTCCGACAGTCTGCTGGAGATTGATGGCGTTTGGTAGAACTTGCTACACATATTGAATAAAGCACTTGTACTTTGCCACAGCTTTTTATATGTACCTAGATCGGTAAACTTTTGAGAGTGCCGTGAGGCAAACCGATCAGGTTAACAAATAATCTGTAGAAAAGCACAGTAGTGCCTTTTTCAATATTTCCAACAGTCTTGTTTAGAGCACCGAAAGTGAAACTTAAACTGTTAATGTTACCAGATTTTGTGATGTCATGTTCAGTGATAGCTATCTCCTAGATCAGAAAAAAAGGTCACAAATGTGTTAAAGTGTAATTGGATCAAAAGTAATATTTTCTGCGCCGAAAGTTTAACTGTAGACAAGAGGAAATGAGCTAAGTCAAACTTTCACATTTTACATCCGTACGTGGGCAATGTGCCGACTAACATGTAACATATTCAAAAAGAAAATGTCCCGCCGAGACGCGCCTTGTTTCATTTTACGATCTTATCGAAATAATCCGATCTCGCTTGTTATTTACTGCCACCTTCCCTCGATTTCGGCTCTCACGGTAAACGTGACTACCACCACAAATAATTATCAACCTTATTCCCGTAACATTCGACACTAAATGCATTATCCTAATCCGACAGCGCTACTTCTTACACTCCCAATTTTATCATGAAAACACAAGTTCCATTTAGTGAAGTAATATCAGAGAATCTTGTTAGAAGTAAATATAATTCATTTTGCAGAGTTTTTCTGTGGCGCTTGTGACATTTCGAATAGCAAGTTTTAGTAGACATTCCTCAAGAGGTTGAGAGGAAAAATCTAGGTGTTTTATTTCACATGAGACTGTGGTTGCAAAGCCAAGCTCGCTATCACAATAAACACTTTGCGGTTGCGGTGGTCGTGTAAATTATTCATAGGCCAAAGGTTTGTGACACGCCTTGGAATAGATACTGCCGATAACGATGCTTCTGTCTGGTGTTGATCCTTCTAAAGGCTATAGAGATTAAGGTACTATTGCTTGTCGTTTTGAGGTTATGATCTTATAATGACATTTTCTCTTTGAAAAAAATATTACTGCAAATTAGATTGGATTGCATAATAACTTACTAATTGTAATGTTAATCTTGAACTGGAAAAAAATATTAAAATTTTAAAATATGACTTTAATTTTTTATTTTCAATTATCAAATACCAGACGTAATGTCAATTTTATGCAAAGGACCTTTACAAAGGTACTGGACTAATACAAATTGCCGCGTGGTTCCCGGCAGAGTAGAATTTGGGCCACCCCATCTCTTCCCGTGCGGTGTCGTACAAGGCGACTAAGGGATAATGCTGTTTAAAATCCGACAGATATATACAGCCCAGACTCAGCCTCAGATGCATGGCTCGAGTCAACAATAGTGCCCGGAATACGGCAATAGGCTCACCCCCTATTACGTGGGACCGAATACAATTATTGGTGAAATGTGGGTGTTAATTCACCTCTGTCTAACCCTCCGGGGATAAAGGCGTGAATATATGTATGTATGTATGTAAATAAAGAATACTTCTACTCATAAAAAGGGCATAATAAATATATTACTCTTTTCCATATACTTCTGTATGAAGTCATCTCCTTAATTTTTACTTTTCTTACCAATATTACAGAGAAATATATCTATAAAAAAGATAAACTGCATGTAGCTGAAGTCGACTTTTTAACCTGTAACAAGAACACACGAACACAAAAAATTCAATATGACAGTTGCAAGAAGTCTTGTCTCTAGCCACTGTTCGTCTGCAAGTACCTAATAAGTGTGGACGGGAATGAAGTAAAAATGGCCGCTATTGTCATTCCTGCGGCGTAGCACTGGTAATGAGCTAAGTTCGCCGTAACGCCTCGTAACTTACATACCAATCGGTCGGCTCCTTGCCCTGCCTCCATTGGTAATCATGCCACAAACATGGAGAACAGAAAACTTCTGGTCATGTTTCGTACTGGATTTGAAGGCTATTAGTTTGGGAAAAAACTTTTCTAACTTTAAATTAACGTTAGTCCTGTTTTTTTTATTCTGATTCACCTGTTGTAAGTAAATGTCATAATTTATATGTTTGTTTGCTAAAAAATTAAAAGGGAACGTAAATAAAAGGATTCAAGATTTGACATCGTCTATTAAATCGGTTTTTATTTATTTTTATGCAGATAGACTAGCTATTCTGTCAAGTACGTCATATTATGTCACAGTAAACTGTCAGGATTGGCAGAGAGGCGAATATGCCAGGTTTCAGATTTATGGTCAGGAAACAAAAAAAAAACATAATTTTTATTTATTTTAACATTGTAGTAACTATGTATTCCGCTGTGTGTTGATACTACCTTTAAAAATGTGCGCTGTGTTTTCTAAATAAAATATATTTTCTTTCTTTCTTTCTTTCTTCTATTACCTATGGCTCTGTCTATTAGTATACTGACCTCTTTTTCACGTAATATGTGATTAAATATTTGTCAGTAGAAGTTTCACAGGCTTTTTAAGTATAATAAATAAATATGTATGACAATACTCGACGACACCATGCGTCGCAATATATTACACGTTATTTTTACTATGAATATTTGCTCTGAACCAATGCCAATGACGATTATTAATTAGTTTTTAATATTTCATTGTACTGAGCTCTTAGAATTTCTACGCAGTAGTCGAACGCTCTACTACTACACCGAGCAGTTAAGTGTTCAATCCTTTCGATCTATCTTATCTAGTTTTAAACACTAATACAACCAGTCGTATTAGAAATGTAATATTTAACTACTCCTTACTTCCTAACAAGACTTAAATACTTTTAGAAAATTCTTTATACAGTAGTATACAGACTAGACCACAATCTAGGTAACTAACGAGTGCCAAAGGCAGACAGCCACCAGTTTCTTTTGACGCCTGGCCGCTGAGTTCGTAAATGGAATTTGCAAGTAATTTCACCACCGCCCATCCACCCCCGGTTCCCGTCCACCCTAGCCTTGCTCTCTCTTGTCTCTGCGTGTCGCTTCCATTACAAATTGTGTTGGAATAAAAATATGTCACGATTAATATAGAGTAGTTAAAAGTGTGACTCAGTAAAAAAAACTACGTATATTATAATACAAACAAAAAATTGAAATATAATAGATAACAAGTGATTTAAGCACTTATGACTTAGGATTACACCAGTGAATATAAATGCAATTACATTCAAGGAAAGTCATGAATTGTTTAAGCATAGGATAGGCAGTTTTCTATGCCTATCCCAGGGAGACAAGGATGTATACACTGAAGTTTAGATCAATATGTAAAAATAGAACTGTCACCAGCCATACTAAATTCATAAATTAGTTCTAGAATGTACCTAATCAGTAATTTGTTGTAAAATACGTTGCGTTGTGAAATATATGTGAGAAATATAGGTAGATACGAAAATTGTTTTAATATATTATGATTTTGTCTACTCTTCTACAACATGCGGTGTGCAATTTATACCAGTTCCAGTACGCGTCGAAATAGACGTTTCTGAAAAATTTAAATTAAGTTTCTTCAATTTTTCAATCTCTCAAAAGCGAAATCGGTCATAGTCACAGTCATGATATAATTAAGTGTAAAAATATTATTGTATGTTATTCTCTTCATCCTAGCGGTAATTCCAGTTTCATCCGAAGCTTTCAGCTCGGGAGTCTGGGGTTCAGGATTTGGCTGAACTTTGATATTTTCTGTGAAGCAACTGCCATATGACCTCCACAACCCATTTTTTGTATCTTAGTGTATGTTATTGTGTCTTTTAAAATTCCGATTGATTTATATCGTTGTGTTAATATTTTATCAAATTGTGCATTCATCTTATCCAGATTAAATATTGTTAGAATATTCAGTATTATGTTTGATATCTATTGATTTTATATATATTGAACTACCTTCGTGCTTTCATAAATAAATATTTGATTACATCAAATTTATTACCTTACAAATCCTAATTGTCTTCCTATTACAACTCTATATAAATCCATTTCGTTCACGGAAAGAAGTGGGCGTGTAATAGGAAATGTTCCGCATATTGACTCCGCCAACGTTCCCGAGATCTCTAAACAATGACACACGGAGTAGTTACACCCCACAACACATTGATTTTTAATCTCAACTTACCTTTGATTTTATTGGACATTTTACTGGACTTTTCTATTAGACATGGGTACTTTATAGTATTGACTAAGTGCTTTTTTGTTTGAAAGTGTTAATTTGATAAAACATGACAAACCAAGCATAATATTAAAGTGTTTGAGGTTTATTTAGTCAAGCCTCTCTAAGACCTTGGTAGTTATAGTCTGAACTGATAAGAATTTATTCGTTCTAAAATTTAAAGATAAATTTTAGAAAGCTATTCTCTTATAAAACCAGACATATTTATAAGACTCAAACACTTTACATATTTAAAATATTCATTCTCAACTCACCTAATATAAACCACAACAAACTAATCAATTCAATTTTTCTTTACCTATTTTTCTGTGGTGAGATTTTCTTGATTAAATTGAAATGGGACCACCTTGGGAGAGCTATTCTATAAAAAATAATCATTAAAATTCACAAGCGGCAAAGATATGACATTATGCAAAAAAAACACAAATACCGCCTATGCTTCTACAGTTGATTTAAATTATTTGACGGTTTGGAATTTTTTAAGTTTCACTAGAGATGAAACAAGTGACAAGCGAGATGGGTTTAGCCATACGAGGTTATACCCAAAATTTTACTGAAAATATTTAGATAGTTTTATCTTAGATGTGGTAGGTGTGCTTTCGAATTTCACTCATAAGTCCATTTAGTTCATCGTAAATGCATTCATTTTTACTGAGCTTTACAGGAGTAAAAAAATCATAATTTAACCGCTAACATACTGACTTAAAGTTCAAACGGTATGAAACTTCTTGAGATGCCTAATTAAGTAAGCTTTTTTCTGATTAGCAGTCTGAAAAGTTTTACTTTTGAGGTTTATGTAGTGTTCAGGCATTTAGAAAAACTTTTAATTAATGAGAGAGAACGAAGATTTTATTATAAAGGTTTAAGGTCCAGCCCTGAAAGTAATAAACATTTTGGCAACCTTGGAACTATCACCAGTATCGCTCCACTCACGTTGTATTCTGAACCCGTTCCCGCTACCTATGGCCACCTATTCGAGGAATAAAGTAGCTAATGTGTTCCTCCCTAATATTCCTGTACCAAACCACCAGGCTACGTGGGTAACAAAATGCCGTGCCGCACACGAAGGCTTGACATGATAAGAATGTGTGAAGTGGAGGAGGAAGAGCCGGAAGGAAGAACCTGAGCTACGAGGCCACCTCGACCTCGGATGCTATCAGGAAAATACGTCTCCATGAAGATGGTGATGATGATGATTCCTGTACCAAAATTTCATCCAGATCCGTTCAGCCGCTTGAGCGTGATTAAGTTACAAACATTTTTACATATTTTCTTATTTATAACAGTAATATGAATATGGTATTGGGGAGTGGCTAGCGCAGATTATCGCAGGGCTCGAGTGCTTCAGGGATTTCCTGCATCGGATCCAGAAATAACTAACATCCAAATGCCATCGCGCGATCGAGGACTTGGGGCTGCACGGGCTGCATGCGGGAGCTAGTGGTGGTAAGAGTTCTCTCACTCGTCGCCCTGCTCACGGCGGTGTTACACTGTGCAAGTGTGTGGACTACCGCCGTCTCCTTATGCGAGCAAGTAATGGTCGAGAAGGAGGTAGCGGGGCAGGAACGGAGGAGACTCACAGCCCACGCCAAGTGGAGGTGACTCGGGCGTCGAAAGGTCGTAGATGAACCTCCGTCCGTTAAGCGCGGGTCTAGGGTATAGCCACCTGTCACTCTAGCAGAAGCAGACCAAGGCGGGTGTGCTATGCGTGCCTCCTCATACCTGAGCGTTAGTATGATGCAAATAGGTTTATTTACTTGAGGTTGTGGTACTAGTTAAGTGTCAGGTATGTTGCAGATATTTGGTTAAGTTCTATTGTTGTTCCTTAAATGGCTTTGACACGCTGCTGCATGTCTAGATAAATTATATAACCATTGTGTAATTACAACGACGCTAAGATTTTTCATGAAAATTAATTTTGATAGTTATTTTTATTTTATTGACTTGGTCCGGATCTTAAGTTAAATTAATACAATAATAGAAAAAAGAGACCATTCATAATTGTTATAGGTGTACCAGAATCTTATGGAAAATAGGTAAATAAAAATTGGTAAAGTGCAATCTGGAGTAATTGGACGAACTAACTGGTTTGAATGTAGTGTTTACTTTAAGAATTGTTAGTCAGTTTTTCCCTAACTATCTCATTTACCTCTGAATTTAGTAAAATGAAATAAAAGTACCTGAATTTGACGCCTATGCATCGAATATTCATTTAAAAATCCTATTTAAATCCTTTGTATTATCTTATTACCAGCTCACGTGTTTTCTTCTTCCTCCTAGATTTCTTCCAGGTCCTTCAAGCGGGGCGTGAACAAGCATATGATGAGGCCGTCAAGCTGAATGTCACCATTGTCACATAGTATATATAAGTAATGGTGATCCTCTTTTCTGAGACTTTGCCTTCAGCTTACCATCAGGCAAGGCGAAGTCTAAATGACGTGTCCTATATAAAAAAATTCACAACCTTGCCTTTTTGGTTCCAACGCTACCGTGCAAATATATAGAAAGTAATATCCGTATAAAAAAGTGAAAGTAGCAACCTCTGTAGACAGAAGCTTTGAAAGATAAACAGATTTTGATGAGCCCGCCAAAGCGGGAAGATAATTCGAAAATCGCTACTGCTGCTTGGTTAAAGCAAAGTTAAAATTGGAAAACCGTCTTGATGATCCGAGAAATACCTCGAGGCGAACTTTAACTTCAGACCCTTTGAAAACTCTAAAGCTGATCTACACGATAGACGTTATTGGAGAGTGTTTATGTTAACCCTTATCAATATATCTTTACAAACTACTTACCGGTCTATAACAAGCTTATTGATTAACACGCACTAAGGAAGTGGATCTTGGCGGATGGTGTTATATCGTTTTATTTATATTGTTGGGCAAATAAAGGAATGTTTATTATTCGAAGAAAATTTTGTTCCGACGGCTCCAATAAGGTTTCAATATCATTTTATTTTGTATACAATAACAGAGACAGCAACATAATGAAAAAGGTACAAAGAAACTTATTTAACTGGTAACATAATAAACAAGTAGTACACGCTACATAGAAAACGAGTTAAAAATATACTTGAGAGAGAAGTTGTAGTGTCAACTGTCGTTGTCTCCTATACGAGTACCTACTGGCGAGAGAGTAACTTCTTGTAGCTTTATACTTTTGGAGTTGGTAACATGTGATGTTTATTTTGCGGTCTAACTATAGAATACTAAAAACTAGCTACAAGACAACACTTTAGCACCATATAAATCTATGTTTACCTAAAAGAACTATTTTATACCTACGAATTGTACAATTTTGGTAACAATCCGGAAATAATCAAAGATTGTTTGTCAAAGAAACCAATCCCCTTTAACCTTTTCTATTCTCTAATACATATTCTATTCTACATTTAAAGTGCTTCTGAAAAGGATTTTCTAGGGTAAAAGTTTAAATAAGTTTAGGTGAGTTTCTCAGGCCCCTTTTACGAGTGCAAAAGGGCAAAGAAGGCAAATGTTTATTCAAAGATTTTATAGATTTTGCGTAGTGAAAGGGAGACGAGACTAAAGTTCATAGATCAATCGAGAGAGGAGTGGTTACCGGTGTCCATATATACGTTCTACTATTATATAAGTAGACACACATTAACATGGGTTATAAAGCCTTTAGGAAATTGTGCTAAGCAAGGCACAAAATATCCCTTTATCTTTACGATCGTGCTAAAGAAAAATTGAAAATGATATCCTATTTTTATTTTCCAATTTATTTTTAATGAAACTCTACTGTATTAGGTACAAAAAGAACCTGATGCCACAATCAACATCCCAACTTTCTTGACACAAATTACGACGGATATAATTTAATCTTCACGAACTTCGTTAATTTTATTTTTCCTTTGAATTAATTTAAAAATTCCTGCTGAGATCCGGCAGTTATCGAACTTGGAGACGTCGAAAACTTTCAGCACTAGTAATATTAGCGAAGTCATTTCGAGGCATTCCTACGTTCAAACTGAGATGGGATTAGGTTTTTTTAACGGCCGTAGGAATTAGGGAACACCAAATTTATTCTTATCACCATCTCAATAACAAGGGAGACAAAAACAAAATTACAAGAGACTGATTTTATCTTATCTGTAAGCACTTACGTTTCAGTTATTCAATTCAGAAGCTCTATTCCGCTAACGTTTTTACACTGACACTTTACGCAGCAGTAATGCGAAACAATATCGTAAACGTAGTGTGTCGTTGAGAATCAAAGCTATAAAGTGTAGGTCGGTAGCAAATCGGTGAACGTGTCGCGGAGCCGGGAGACAGTAAGAAGGCTTTAGGACAAGCGACGTGCGACAAAGTTTTTATTTCCCTTGGGACACACCGATCGTAGTGCCGCCCAGGTGCTCCCCGCACCGATGGAAACCTATATTATTTGTTTGAACGAAACTTTCTGGTCTCGCGTGAGATAAGTAAATTATGTTTGCGACCCGAACTCTACGTTTTATTCAATGTCTCTCGCATGTTTTGCTTATTCATCCTAAAAAATATTTTTATAAGAAATGTTTTCCAATGCCGCGCGGTTCCCTACGAAGTGAAATACAAGGGCCGCCCCATCTCAATGGCATCGTAAGGGTTAGGGTATTCTTCATCTGATAATAATATGCAGCAAACAAACAGCATATGAAAAGTGCCCGATTGACTACTCGCTCCACTTGGCACCGAAAAAGTAGTTGATAAAATACAAGTGATAATTCACCTCTGCTTACCCCTTTGGAGATATGCAAACAGTAAATTTTTAATTGCATGATTTTGGAATGAAAATCTTTACAACCAAATAAATAACAATTCGACAATAATTAAATGATCTCCTGACTTCGAGATAAGATATTGTCAAGAAGTTTTTATTATATTATATGATTATAAAGAGACTTTCTTTGTAGATACCAGTATATCCTAACTGGTACAGAGAATGTTATATTAAAAATATCTTTCACCGTATTACACCAAAGTAAAAATGAAAAAAGTTCTCAAAGAATACCAGTAATAAAAAATTATACAAACGATCGTCATACATTACCGATATTAAGCGTTGATGAAACAGTTTTAGCGATTCCGCCAACTCCAGAAATTCGAAGAAATATAGCTGAAATAAAATATACAGAGTGCAAATTATACCGACATAAAGAAGATCCAGAATTTTATGGTTATACCTCTAATCGCAATATAAAACTGGGCTAGTCAGAATTTGAAAGATGTTGGGTTGAATAACTCGAACCGATGGGTATTTGAGGGAGTATTTCTCAGTATATACAACGGCATAATAGATACTAACTACTAACTCACAAAGCAAAATGCAAAGTAACAAAAGTTAACATCGCATTGTTCACGCACTCGTTACGAAGTCGAATCGAATTGGTAGCTAGGAGAATGTTTCGAGCAAATGTGCCTGGAAGCCTGATGAATCTAATTTTTGTGTCGGGGCGCAGCGGCGCGTTTCTTATGAAAATTATGCCCCATTCGAACGCTCTGGAGAAGTTGAGAAGTTGAAATAAACTGTCCCGTCGTGACTCGCACACTGATCGGTTAAGCGCGCCTGGAGAACGCGGCGATTCTGACGGTTATTTAAATTCGTTTATACTGTTACGGAGACGTGTGAAACGTTTATCGTCAGAAATTAAAATTGTATCTTTCCGTACTTGAGAGACAGACAGAGTAACGGTTTCCAGAGAGATAAATAATACTTGAAGTGCAGACTTAAAATTCTCAACTCAATGGTTTTGCAACTCAGAACTGTGTGTAATTGACAAAGCTCCTGAGCATACACTCCAAGAATGAAAACTTTTACTTTTCACAACGAAGCAAATCTACCGAATTCGTACGATAGAAGTGGTTTTAGTATTTTTACCTAACCAATACACAATAACACATAACCAATATCTAAATAAAATAATGTCAGGCCTCTGCTAGCGTTTTAGCATAGGTAAGAGAAATTTACAGTCGGGTAGAAACAAGTACCGCCGATAATTTCTGTAGTGACACATCAATAAGCAGGTGTTCATCAAAAGCTTAACAAAACTTATCATAGAAAACACAATTGCGCCAAAACAATAATAATACAACATCTAAAAGTAATTACGATAATAGTGAATCAAATCATGTAAAAAGTTGGCCCAAAAATTAATGATTTGATAATACTGGTATTTACGAAAATGGATCTGCGGGCATCTAGTGAAAGTAATTTGGTAACAATATATAATCTAAAGAATTCGACTACGAAGGTACCCACACTTAATTCTAATTCGTTTTAATGTCTCTTTTTACGAGTACATAATGTTGGTCGTACTATGTTCTTGAACTAAAACAACAATTTTTGTTTTATTACTCGAATAACTATGCGATTCTAAAGTTAAGTCTTGCTTAAATCAATGTTGGTTCTTTTTCTAACATTGGAGCCTCGCCCTGGAGCTCGTCTGTGCTATCCATAAGTCCTAGCAAGACTTACCTAACCTATAGTATATAATAGTGTAGTGATGAACACAAAAATCGATAAACAATCAGTGTGTGTGCCATCATCACCACTCCCGAAAATTGGAAACGGCACCAAAAATAAGCTGGAAAAAAGCTGCCATTCAAGATTGGCTTTTAAATAAAAATATTCATTACGAACCAGATATGGTTAAAGCTACTCTTTTAGAACTGATTCCACATAACGAGTCTTTTAATAAGTACGCTGTAGACGAAATGGCAGCACAACATGGGATCACGGTTTTAAGACTGCCCCCTTACCATTGCGAGCTAAACCCTATCGAATTGATATGGGCGCAGGTAAAGGGGCATGTAGCTCAAAATAATAAAACCTTCAAATTGACAGACGAATTACGGCTACCGAATGGTCTAAATGCGAATCCCATGTTGTCAAAGAAGAGGAAAAAATGAGTAGGCTAGATATGTTAATTGACAATATCACAGACGATAGCGAAGACGGCGACAATTTATAAAATAAATTATTACCATAATACATCTATCTGTTTTATTTGTCATGTTCCTTTATGATCACATTTTTTTATTTATCTCAAACACAATTATAAAAGAAAAGTCTCAGATCGTTAATTAATCGTCAAAACTAAATTATCGGTTCAGAAATATTTAATTTCCTGATATACTTAGTTTACGAGAGTAAAATTATAAACGAGAAGAATCGATACGGAAATATTCCATTTCCATATCGAATAATTTCGCAACGTCACTATTTAGTACTTGTCATAACGATTTGACAGATTTGACAATTTCAGTGTTGCACACTGAAATTGTCAAATCTGGAATCGAATTAAAATTCCGAGTATAGTTTGCGATATAGAAACCCCATCATTACCTTTGACTTTAGACCTTCCTTACTGAGACAGAAAGTACATTCATCGTACAAGGAAACCAAAGCAGAATAACAAAACCTGGTTAGTACTTGCTGGAGAATACTAATAGTATTTCATAGACAAAGAGAAATTACCTAATTGACAGCGGGCTACGCTTACCAATACAGTAAAAAAACTTTCGTGTTATAGAATTGTATCCCTGTATTGTCGTATGTATAAATAAATAACGGACTAAAGTAGATAATTACTTACTTACTCATAACAACTATCTGTAAATCACATTATTGTCAGATATTGAAACTGAACACACAGCACTCGTCATCAACATTTTCTTGAAAACTAATTAGACGAAGCAGTGATATTGTAATCCTTAGAACATAGGCAGCTTTAAAAATGTATAAACGTCAAACCTCGGTTGACTGCTGAGACATTTGTTTACTTCACAAAGGTTTAACGGGTGAATGTGACACGCATGCACAGTGGGCGATTCGGCACGTGATTCACAGTTTACAGATATTGCCGGCTATGTGTTAACGCGGGGGTACTCTGTGAACAGTGGTGTACATGAATCGACCGCAGCGCTAACGTGGGAAGAGTACATTTATTATGTCGAGTCACGGTACTCATTTGGGTATTAGAGATAAAATTAAAATTTACGCTCTGCCCAAAGCAATTTGTAACCGCCCGTTGTACCTCGCGCAGAAAATAGGCTTTGGTTTATCCGCGTTTTACATTCATTTTCATAAGTGGCTTACATTCAACGAATGCGGCTAAGGTCCGGTTAGTGGGCGGCCGTCGCGGCGACATATTGAGAAGATCCTTTTCTGGGTTTTATATTATTCTACTATTTTAAACAATGTTTTAGAGTTGAAAAATTTCTGCGGTTCGTTTGTGTAAACCAACAGTTTGTAAAAAAGAAATATTAAAGTTCTACGAATAAATTATAAAAGCTTAAGCTTACTTTTCAATTTCGTCAGGATAATGTGTCAACTGTCCGTTCGATTTTCTTGTTTTCTTAAAAAAGTAGATAAAATGTGTTTTTTTTTTTTTATCTACTTATTGGTGATTTACGATAGTAGAAGTAGAATATTTAAACACTCGTATTTCTCAATAAAGATATTTATAATAGATATTCCTTAATCGAGCCCGAAGACAGCAAGTGACATTTCGCTCGAGCTAAACCTACCCATCGAAATTCAGAGTTATTTCATAATAATTAAGTGCTACCTCTTTCGTTCTAGTTTCATGCGTGCTAGAAATTTCGAATACAAGTAGGTTCCTTTCATGGTAGTCTCGCTAACTCGCCTAATTTCGTAGTTGCAGAGCCGTGGGCAAAGGCAGGTGTATTTTTTGATATTGTAACGTATATAAATAATTTCATGCTAACGAAGTAAGCAAAATTTACAGCTCCATGTACCGCACTCATCCATCTCTTTTCAGACAAATTCAAACAAAACATACACATTTTGTGATTGAGATACCAACCCAATGGTAATATTACCGAAATATATTTTGAAAAAGAACGTGAAATACATAATATTAGGAACTGATCCTCTTAAAACGCGTTCAGGTTAATGTTAAACTCCAATCCCAACGTTCACCTAAATTATGTGTGAGTAAATTGTTCCAAAAACCACAAGACGGGCAATACTATGTATTGTAATTGATTCTCTTTAAAGCTGTTCAGCCGCATCGACTACTTTGTGAGGTCCCACCCATGTCACTGTCACAAATGTTTTATCCGTGTGTTAGCATGCAGAGTCTAAATGTAAACCAGTATGCGCGTATTAAGGTAGGTATCTTAAACGTCAATTACTCAAAAGAAAGGACTGCAGAACAAGAAATTCCAAGATAATTTGTCAATGAGAGAATTCATTGTTGTTTGGTTTAGTGTAACCCACTAGTGAGACTGATAAATGTCCTTTCAGAGTGCGCCGTCAGTCAAATCGCGGTTGCCTGCCCACAAGATATATTGTGGACCCAAGACACGACCTTGTAAAATACCAAGCCAAGGCCTTTGCGTATTCTAAAATTAACAATTTCAGTCATTATTTACATAAACACAATACACTCTACTCAAGACGAAGCTTCGATTATATTGTAGTACTTGAAATAATCTCAGTGAGAGTCAATTCACATTGACAGTGACAGGGACCACAGATACCTACGCAACTATAATTGAACGGCACGTCGTGACACCATACATAGTAACAGTGCAGCAGCATATACTGGTCTTCAGCCTAAAATGGAAATGGGTCTGTATAATATATTTTATAATCTCTTTAACGCGACGATTTATTAAAAAGCTATGTTTATTTAGGTTCTTTAACAAAGGATTTAACGTAGGTTGATTACCAATCATTCACCAGATATCGGTAACTGACACTTTACTTCAATGGCACAAGATTTAATTATTTCGTTTCCAGCATAAAACTATTCACTCACTTTGACGTGGGTTACATTTAATTTGTGAATACTAACAGTTTTGGAGCCGTTTTCGACTTAGGCAGACCGCAACAAGCATCACAGCCTGAACAAGAACAAACAAAGTAATTAAACACATCAAACGTTTGAAATTGAAGCTGTGAGTGCTGTGACTCAAAGCGAGCCAGAAACCAGCGGAGAAATGGCACCGGTCATGGTTCATGTTACGAGCCCTGACGGGTCACAGAGCTCGCGACGATTAGGAGGATTATATTTAGCTAATAGAAAATCATTTCCTTTTGACTAACTCTCTTGGCATTCTGTTGGTTAGTAATGTAATGGGAATCTGACTATCCTACTAGGTAATAAATATAAAAAATTGTTAAGTTGTTTAAATTAGATTTTGAAAATATCTTTATTTCTGTTACTCGTACAAATAAAAAATCTTAAGCGTGTTAGGGTATCCCTCTTCTATATCAGTTTTTACTAAATAAAAGTAAAATATACTTTACTGTAAGTACTGGGTAATGAAGATGGCCCTGAGTCGGCCAGTGTGCGAGGGATATGCCCGTTAACCTCACCTTCGGGAACCAAAAAAAATTATCCACAAAGCGTCGTGCGTTTTAGTCGGTTCGAGTACGACAAAACCTCTCCCACCACTTCCGGTGGTGGCGGTATTCATAAAATTTTTAATAATTTTAATGTAAAAAAGTGCGCCGATTGCCTAACAAATTGCCTTTTAGCATAACTACGTTTCACTACGATAACCGGAGCTGCAGTGTTTAAATGTTTGTATTTATTGTTATTTAATCACGCTCTTTGGTGACTGTGGAAACGTATCATAATTCCGCGCGTGTGAAGTCACAGGAAACAGCCATTGAGATATAAAATTGAAATGTAGCGCTGAGACTAGTAATTTACTTATTTTAGCATCTTCACGATAATCACAGACATCTGCATACATTATGCTCACGTCTTTTCCCGTCAGCTATCAGGCATCCCCTCAGACAGACTACAGTCCATCATCTGAACAGAATAGGAACAGATGGCGTACCTCCTTGATTTTTAATACTCACGCCGTTCCTCCCCCGGGGCAGGGCAGGTAATGTAATAATAATAATGTTGACATATTTCATACTTATTTCTCACTTCCTCTATAAAACGCATTTTGCCTCTTACTGTGTGAGTCTCTCTCTCTCTATGTCGCACTGTTTCTGTTTCTCCTTTCAACTTTATTAGAATATTACTGAACCGGTACATTAAAATTAATATTCTTAGTGTAATTTGTTCAATTCAATAATTATACTTTCTCTATTAGTTCTAACTATATACAAACGTTTGCAAATTATGACAAAATTAGGACGTGTTCAGGTACGTCGTACGTACATACGAGTCGAGTCATCGTAACGCGGCAGCTAGAGTTTTTATTTATACATTTATAATTACAGCGATGGTCCGCAACCGCCAATAGACAAAATAAATCTAATATAAAATCGCTATGGACCATATCATGTCAGAAACAGATCGCCTGCTTTGAAACATACACTGTTCAATACTCATTCACTGTATTAAACCTGTCATGACAATACCAAACATACCTTTTCAACTCTTTGTCCACAACTTCAAGACAACAGAATATTCTGTTGTAACTAACTTCCGCAAAAGGAAGAACAAGACCTTCTTTCATAACCTAGTAGATCTTTGTACCAAAATTATAAAAGAATGACGTTGAATAATGTTATCAGTGGTAACACCAAGGAAAATATATAAAAATTGCGGCAAGAATGTGTATAGAAGTAATTAGAAATAACGAGCGGCATGGCGGGCAATAGGTATATTTTATCGGATTACATGTACGTTATCAACCCTCCGGCCACACACACCTCGTTCACCCTGGCCGCTTGTCGATGGTAAATTAACGCCCTCTATATGAGTAATAACAACTACCTTTATAATTGGGACAGGCCAGACAGAAAAATTGTAGTGTACATACAAATTACGGGTATAAAAGCAGCATTCCTAGAGAGTAATTTAATTTTGTTGTGTTTTTATTTTCTCTTATCTTATTAAAAAGATGAAGACAAAACACTGCTGAATGCAATAATATGATGAATTTATTATAGAATAGTAGAATACTGTCATTGTGTGTAGTTTATACGTAATTTCGTCACCATCACAGTCTCAAAAGTACTTCTTGAAGTCCTAGAATTTAGGGATGAATGTCGTTGGGGACACGTTCCATACATTAAATTATTGCACAGCTTACTTTGGATATTTTTTTATATTTCTTTAACTTTATTTTCTTGATGCCATTTACTTCTGACTGCCCAAGTGAGAAATAAATCTTAACACCAAAAAGAAAATAAAAATCTATTGTAGAAGTTTTTACTTCAAACATTTAGCGAGTACCGATTCTCGCTAAATGTTTGTAGATAAGTAATATAAGAAAACTGTTAATATTAGTTACCTTCACGTCTTACAATGAAGTTTGAAGCGAGAGCTTTCGACATGAAAATAATAAAATTTTCTCGCTCTTTACACTCAGGAGTTTGGTCGCGGCGAGCGGTTGCTACGAGTTTTAAAAGTAAATTGTTTAACGTTTCTCTTTCAATACACGTCTAAGAGTAACTTTAATCTAGGGTTGATACGTAAATGTATACGTGTAAGTTAACACTTCACTGAAGCATTAGTAGGTGCCAACTATTCGATAGTACGAATAGCAGCAGCATACAACTTAAATTTGTAATTTATTAATTCAAATTCAATACATTATTTAAATTCTTTGACATGAGCATGTGACATAATATACTAATTGGTATTATTATTTTAATAGACCTAGTTGACATTTACCATAATTATAACAATCTTCTTATTTCCTTTTGACATTATTTAATTTCTGACATCAACTCAATAACTAATTAATGCAATTAAAATATTATGAATGCTCTCTAATTGAAATGATGCATGTATAGACAATACCAAATATTTGCATACCTTGAAGAGGTTGTAATACAGCGGATATATACATTTAATGAAAATGTATCTTTTACTAACTTTCTGTAACCTGTGTTATGAAAATAAATTATTTGATTTGATTTGATTAAATCTATAGCTCAGTATTACAATCTAAAGTACATAAGTATGTAATCTTTAACCAGACCTAAATCTGATGAATACGTTATTTATAAAACTTTTTACTCAAGTACCAGAATTTTTCTTTTTTTTGTTTTTAATTTTCACGAAGCTTTTATACAGTTACAGTTTTCGGTTAGACTCTATAGCATCACATAGCTTAGGGTATTGCTATTTTGTAGAACTAAAATCACTTGCCAAGTAAAAGCCATGTTAAATCCCCCCCGTACCTCAACAAACACGTTAAGTCAGTGGACGGTCACGATGCCACGCGGTCATCTATGGCAGTAGTTACGGGTTGTTAAAACTGATCTAACTACACACATTTTCGATATTATTAATGGGTTTTGGAGGTCAGATGGCAGCCATTTCACTGTCAATACAGAAGAAGTCCGGTTGCTTTGTAGTTAGATTGAAAAGCCGACCCCTACTGAGTTGGAAAAAGGCTCAGAGGATGATGGAATCATGTATTATTCACCATCTATGTGACAGCCCTGTGAATCCCCAACGGCAAGCTCTTTGTCCGGCCTTTGATTGACAGACGACAATTCATAAATTGTTTTAAACAGCTATTTTATTTATTGACGTCGAATATTCCTCTTAGGTTTCATAAATTCTCTTGATACGAGAATTTTGTTAACTGAATTTCTGAAAGATCGAGATCCTAACTTTCACTTTTCTTCATTAGGGTCGGTTTTCACGAAAGCGAAGAGGAGATGTCTCATGAATAACTGATCAGATGTCCCTGTTTGGCTTTGGCGAACGGGAAGATCGAGTTATCTATTTTTCTAAACACGTGTAGCGTGGGGCAAGACCACAGCTAGTTTTCAGCACGCACAGCGTAGACTAACAATAGACTATGCGGTATCACCGTGATTGTTTCCCTCGCTCACCCAGCAACTCGGCATGGCTTTAGCCAGTTCGTAATTCTTCAGTTTTTTTTATTAGGTGGCAGGCAAGCCCACCTGATAGAAAGTGGTTACCGTGGCCTATGGACGTCTGTAACACCAGAAAAGCCACACTCGCGCTGCCGACCCTGTAAGCACTGAGTTTCTGTGCCATCAGTGTAGAGGACAAAGCAGGACAAGCCTTTAGCCATCCCACTGACAGCACAAATTCTCCAGTGAGCTCTGGCTACCCTACTCACTGCTGAGAACACAACACGAAGTTATTATAACCGCGGTATTCTGTAGGGTATTTTCGGTACTTGTACTAGGATTGTAATCCTATAACAATCCTAGTACAAGTAATGTTAGGAGAACGTTCCTATCTCACAGAACCGAGGATCAGTCTCCATCAAGCGTAGTAGAGAAATATACAGATGTCACTTTGATGGAAACTTTCCGACTATCATGTGGGTGTTATGACATCTGCCTACACCATCGAAGATAGTTATATAACGAAAACATAATATACGTTGGACATAGTGACTAATCAATAACTGCGGTATTTTTAAAACGTTAGAACTTAGTCAGAGATTTTAGATGAAAGTGAGCAAAACCGCGAACTGCTCTTGTATTATTTTACAGTTTCGTGTCATATCTATTAATAAACAGATGGTATACATATAACCTACCAATTTACAGTTGAAGTTGATTATGCTCCCAAAGATGTTAGGCCCATATGCTCCACTATAAGGCTGAAACCATAGAGACAGCTGTAATACGTTAATATATAATCTTAAGACGATGCTGCTCTTCATATGAGTTATCTGTTTTTCGTTTTATTCGACTGCGTAGGACGAAGTATGGAGGGCTCATTCTTCTATATTTGTTTCATTTGCACTTAAAACGCGTTAAAAGCAAATAGCAAATATGTATATTCATCCACTTGTCGGTTTTTAACACAAATATAATAAACCTCTAGCACCAGGCAACAGTTACAACACAACATTTGGCATGTTTGACACATCAGCACGATGTGAGGATGGCACACACAACAAATAATTAGAGGAAGTGTGGTACCGCCTTTAAACACCATGTGCAGAGATCTATTAAGGCAATATACTACAACAATATTTAACGACAATCATTTAAATATCGTTGCGGCTGTGGGCGAAGTGCGGACACGATCCGAGTCCGAGGGCCCGCTGACACCGCGCTACCCTGACTAATGCCCCGCATTAATAACCCTGGTAATTAATTGTTTGCATGTCCGCCGAAGAAACGTCCCATCTCGTGAATTCTCTCGTATAATTTAAATTAACGAACTGAGGCTCCACACGTTCCATGCCAACAAAAATGATGAGCGGTTAGCCCTCCCCTACAATTGTTATGTACTAATACTCGTGTTAATACGTAGACAGTCAAATTATTTTTTCTGCAATATAAACGGCCTGCTGTTCCATACCAATCATAGCAATTCGTACCTACTAAACGTACGCACCTACAATTTCTGGTAAAGTGTTAGGTACCAGCATTTTTTTTATAAATGTACTCACAACCAGTACGTACTACATTTTTAGTATCTAATAGATAGAGTACCGGGTTTCAAACATATGAACACAAATGCCCCCGTCTTTATCATTACAATAAAGTAATGGTTCCCCATATTCCATATGAAATTATCAGTGTAAAGAAGTAGTAACAATATTATAAAGACCAAACTATACCTATGTATGTATATGCTCTCATTTAGCTATTTATAATACTCAAACATATCTGTTTGTGGGTGCTAGCACCTCTGCCTACCCCTTCGGGGATATAGGCGTGAGTTTATGTTATGTTATGTTATATCTCTTTACTCAAAATAAAAATCAAATAATAATCCACCAAAATATTATCTTTAAAACAAGACGTTACAACTTGTAAAACACGATTGAAGCAATTTTGTCCACTCGATGCGGATGTTCGTCCGCAATGGAAGGGCCCTTGAACGAGATGGATCGTAAAATATACGACACTTCAATATGTATGGGTGAAAGCAGTCCGTTTACTGGCCACTTAGAGAAAAAATGTTGGCTTAATTCAGTACATCGCGATAGGGGGAGGCCCCCGTCATAAATGCGAGCAAATCATTCATGCGAATTGATGGCCAAACGCTTGAACCCAGAATTACTCCTAAGGGGTAATTAACTTCGACTTCCACATTCACTTTAAAAAAAAACATAGTCAAAAGCCTTTCGATGCGCATTCATACGTCAGCATATTTCTTTCGCACACGAATGTTTGCAAAAAAGGGGACTCACATTTCTATTAACATTAGCATAATTTGAAATGGAAACGCGCTATTTCTTTGATATTCTCATTTCCATGCAAATCGTATAATCTTAAAGCTTTCAATATATATTTAATATGTAGCTACTTAATAGACCACGATGCAAATGAATAATAAAGTTATCTCTAAAAGTGATTTCATTTTCCATACTCAACACAGACCTCCATTAAAATAGAATACCTACAAAATCCCGCGACTGTTCACAGGTACAGTGCACAAACATTACAGTAGTGTAAAAAGGAATAATAGCGAAGCATCACAAAATTTCACTTCAAATCAAGTGGAAGCATAAACCCTTAGATGAACACTACATAAGTTGTTGTCTACCGCGTGTATGTATTCAGCACTAGTATTCAATTAGGATTCAATCACATTAGTTACAGCACGATATGGCTTTTCAGTCTAGCCATATTATTATACATATTAAAACCCTCATTCAAGAAAATGGAATCTTGAGAAATTATTATTTTTTAGATAAATAGTGGCCAATCAATAAGCTGGTAAAAGATTTTGCTAATGTAAAAATGATACCTGAAAACTGAATGAGAAAATAATAATTTGAATGAGGGTTTTATTCCTAAATTATAGTCGAACGAAATATAATATCTTTGATGTGATGAAACACTTTGTTACCTCACTGTTCAACAACAAATTATTTTAAATACTGTTTTGTTACCTAAGTACCTGAATATGCATTCACAACGGTACAGTACCGTTGAATGTAAACAAATTTCGGAGACCTTTAGCAAGATATTTAAGTTTTTTCTCGTCCACGTCAACGACCGGCAGCAAATCTTAAAAGGTTTGGTGCAAAGGGAAACATACATCCGGCCTTAGAACCATTGTTAAGAAAAGCCGCCGTCACTCCTCACTCGCATTTGAGACGACTATGTTGACATTACCTTTAAGGTCTGTAACTGATTAAATATAATATAACCATCGAAATTAACCATATGCATTCATCAACATAAAATATATCACCAACAAAAACATTTTCATTTAGAAAACAAACAATTTTATTGTTTCAAAAAAGTTGCTTAAGCACTTGTGTGTCAATAAAGGCGCAACAATTGGCCCAACCAAACAAATGCAAAATAAACTCAATTAAATAAACATCACATATACTTTACGCCCATTGAACATGAAATGGGCTGCGTATTTACAAAACTCGACCTCATATGAGTACGAATTCATTTCAAAGGAATTTCTAAACAACCGGATCCCGACTTCCCAATGGTATTCTAACAAAGCCTGGAAGTTGTAGAGGTATTCCAAATTGTTTACAAAATTCAATCCTAAAGCTTCGAGCCAGATTAAATCTAATTTCAACTTCAAGGTAAGTCTGAAATAAGTCTTCATAAAAGCGGAACCCTTTGATTTAACCCTTCCCGAAGTTGGGTCTGCTGATTGCCCGAAAGTTAGTCTCGCTTGTATTTCGCGCTGTCTTTTTTCGTCGGAAAAAAACAAATCGAAAACAAGTGAGTAAGTAATGGCTTAAAAGTGACTTCTGGGATCGAGTGCGGGGCCGGCGACGTCGATCCGGTGCTTAGCGGGCGCTACTCTGTTCGAAATATCTTAGCGTAGCGATTACACGCCGCCACTCTTGTAATCGCTTCTCTCCTCGGTGGCAAATTGATCGACATGATACATAAATATTTCTAATATGATGCACACAGATAATATATTTTTAATACAACATAGGTGGCAGACAAGCACACGGCCCACCTGATGGAAATTAGCTACCGTGACCTGTGAACGTGTGCAACACCAGGGGAGTCACACCCGTGCTGCCGATCAAATATTTCACTGTACACTATTTAACTATTTTTCACTATTTAATAGTAAAAAATACAGAGTACGCACTTAAATCAATACGTAGAATAATTATTAGGTACTAGCTGTTGCCCGCGGCGCCGCCCGCGTGGATGTCGGTTATCGCTTAGTGTTGGGGCAACGCTATTGAGCATAAAATCTTTCTAAAAAGTAGCCTACGTTACTCCTTATTACATCAGCTACCTGCCAATGAAAGCCCTATCAAAATCGGTCCAGCCATTTCAGAGATTAGCCGGAAGAAAACAAACAGACAGACAAAAAGTTTAAAAAATGTAGTAATTAACAGTTATTTCAATATTACAAACAGACACACCAATTTTTTTTATTTATAGGTATAGATTTAAAAAGAAACCTTTTGCGGCTTTAACTCAATGTAGACGGCGCTAGCATACTGAAATTCGTATATTTTAAACTGAAAAGTTACTAATCTTATATAGCCTGCATCTCAATATCCTTTCCTAGGGGATGCCTACGTCGTAGTAGTTTTAGGAAAGAAAGACTCAGCCCGATCGGTTTAAAATTGACAAAGTTTCGAACAAACTTTCATACCCTATTCCTCCCCTTGGGGGTAGAATTAATCAAAATCCTTTATTAGCGAATGCCTACGTCATAACATCTACCTGCATGCCAAATTTCAGCCCGATCCGTCCAGTGGTTTGGGTTGTGCGTTGATAGATCACTATGTCAGTCAATCAGTCAGTCACCTTTGAGTTATATATATTTAGAATCCTGAATGTTAGACAAAATTCAAAACACGAGGGACAGAAAGTAAATTCACCTAGCAATTCGCTTTCGAAAACACAACAAGGTGCGCGGGACTCCAAGTAGGGCCCAAAGGAGCGTTCATTTTTGTAACGCTTCATTTGCAACAGAACTTTTAAGTAGTTCAAGCAACGCTCGCTCGCCGTATTTCCTCAAAACAAATACTTAGTAGGTACCGACTTCCTACTTTATCCATGAACAAATGTTACGTGGAAAATTGTAAATAAATTTCCAACTTTAAATCAAGGTAATGTATGTAAGAAACTTTTCTAAAAGACTGTTTTATTTATTTAGTACGTATAAATAGACGAAATAGAACTTGTATTGCTTTATCGATTCACTTTTATTGAATTTGTTATTATTGAACCAGTTCCTACTTAGAGATTGACGATAGTATAGATAGTAAGCAATAGATGGGTTTCTCAGTACTTCGATAATCCGGCTACTTGGAGTACTGCTGGATATAGATACTTACTACACTCGTTTACCTAGGTACAAAGACGAACATTGAAAATTGTCGACAATCGTACTTATAAGCTGTATCGAAATATATCTACGTAGAGTCCTCGTAGCTCCTTGAAAATATTTTCTGTCATTATTTTCTTCCATGAAATCTGATTAAAGTTACAATTTATTTTTAAGCAAAAACTGTTTGAAATTTTTTTATTGTAAGTATTAAATTATAATTGTAGTAGTTTATGAGTATCTTCAAAATACCTAATACATTGTCAAGAGAATACAGGTGACAACATGCAACACACAAAAAATATAATATCACTTTTAGATACCTACAAACTTCTACTGTTGTAGTAGATTATAAGAAAAAAACCAAACATTCAAAAAAAGGAAAGATTTTTAGGTAATAAATACATATAATAAAAGAACTTCAAATCACTATCGACACTCAGTCTGATAGAGCAACTCAAACAAATGCCCCCAATAAAACTCAAAGAAAACTTACGACACCAAATAAATATTTGTCCTGCGATCGCATTTTACAGTTGAACGCCGACAATGTTCTAAGCATCGGAGTTATGAATCTAAACCGGTAGTTGACTGCTGGAAGTGCGCCGGAAGCGGAAGGGATTCAGCAATTGACGCGGGAGTCCCGCAGCGAACTTCAGTAAGCCACCACCGCTCCCTGATCGTACTTGTATTTTTTCCAGAAATTGACTCGTCGTTTATATGACATGACACATCCCTGCAAATAATCTAAAAATTTGTTTAAGTAAATTAGGTTTTTGAAAGATGTGGAGGAGGGTGATATTTCAAAAAATTATGTTGACGCATGTTTGTGACAGTATGATGGAGAAAACTTGAAACAGATTTGCCGCAATCTAAGCTACGAGCAGTGTGACACAGGTACTTTAGATTTAGCCATCAATGACTCAGTGATTGCTACTTATTAATGAACAAGTAGCACTTACTGAGTCACTAATGGGACTTGTAGCTATACCATATATACCCAGAGCTTTCAATGGAAAGCCCTGTAGCCCCGAGTATATTTTAAATAACGAATGTCAAGTAGAGTCGAAATACATATACTAAATCCAAATAATATGTGTTTTATGTATCTTCTGTGATTCCTGCGAACTGTGACAAGTGACACAATTAAGATATAACTAAATAATTTTGTATATAGGCCGTGTACATAGGTAATTTCCACCAGGTGGCCCGCGTGCTTGTCTGCCACCTAAGCGGTATAAAAAAATTGTAATAAACTAATTTTACATTAAAAGGTAATGTGATAGTGCCAGAGATTAGGTAGCGCCCAGAGGTCAGTACTTTCTTGTAAAAAAATATTTTTTTGCAGGTTTTTTTGCAGTTACAAATTTTCTATATTTCTTTATGAAGCACCTATGCTGTTTTGAACATAAGTACACTCGGACAAAAATATTTGGTCCGTTAAAATTTATTGCATGCTAACGTCTCTTTGACAGTGCTCATCTGCAAAGAATGTAGGTACCTAGTACATAAAAAAAAGTTCTTTTGATTTTATGTCGTGTCTTTAGCGTAAAAAAATATTTTTACAGAACATCGTAAAAATACGTAGGTACTTAAACTTTGAAATGGTATTAGACTTTTTATACAAACACTAAAAGCCGAAAACTCACGTAATCGTCATATTTAAATTCAAATTTTCTTGTCAAGATAACCTTCACTGTAAAACAAGGTGTAGTTAAATTTAGATGTTCATTAGTGCATAATTTATGAGACGGGGACGATATACCTTTGTCCTTAATATTTTCCGCTCACTGAGCGAAAGATACTGCATACATTTTCACGTGCAAAAGAGTAAAAATAAGAAAACAATGCGAATCGGCTGGTTTCCTGTCGTATTGCCTCGTTTTACGTCGCGACGCATTTAGAATCGCTCTCAGTTTAATGTGGGCTTTACTGCAATGTGCATCGACAATAGGTAATTTTATAGCTACACTCCAAATGCGAAAAGGTTTTGTTGAACAATGCTTTGCTGATACTCTCTACTTTTTTAAATAAAAGCATTTGGAAAAATGAATTACATTTAAAAATGTATTCAGAAATTCAGTACCATCTATATAATCGTGGGTCGGCGCTTTAAATTAGATGAAACATAGAATTAATGCCACAGTTTAGTCATACTCCGAATACTTTAGCACTTATACGTAGTCACGTTTTAGTTTCTGGATTAAGGAAACTGAACTACAAAAATGTGCAGTTAATGACATTACTTTTCACAGTACTGTACTTACTGATATACTGTATTTGAATAGAGGAAAGACTGCACTTGTTTTACATGTAGCACCCCAGATAAACACGCAAAATTTGAATACTGTTTGCGTCCGCATTTCGAGAGACCGTTACTAGAGCTATTAGTTTTGAAAATAAAAGCGTTAAAATAAAAATGATTCCCATTACATAGCTGCATAATATGTAAGTAGTTATTTTGTTCTATTTGGCACTTCCGCGTTTTTTTTTGTATTTTAAACCGAACTAAATCCCAAAAAGTGAGCAACGATGAAACTATCAAAACATCACAAACTTGAAAAATATACATACATATAATCACGCCTTAGACCCCGGAGGGTTAGGCAGAGGTGAATTAACACCCACATTTCACTAATCATTGCATTCGGTCCCACATAATAGGGGGTGAGCCTATTGCCGCACTATTGTTGACTCGAACAATGAAACTGTGGCGAAATGTGGGCTTCGTATATCTGTCTGATGTTAATCAGCTCTATCCGTTAGTCGCCTTGTACGACACCGCATGGGAAGAGATGGGGTGGTGCAAATTCTACTCTGCCGGAAACCACGCGGGT
Organism: Eilema griseolum; assembly: GCA_963662185.1. Classification (NCBI taxonomy): domain Eukaryota; kingdom Metazoa; phylum Arthropoda; class Insecta; order Lepidoptera; family Erebidae; genus Eilema; species Eilema griseolum. Next base: position 18,991,540 of record OY759230.1, on the reverse strand, counting down.
AAAATGGAAAAATATACCACAAATAATATTTCTCAAATAGTATTTCTTAAGATATCATAGAAAAGTAACCAGACTAATAGCTCAGATTTGCTATTATCTGTAAATACTAAATTCCAGATAATTCAAACGTACGAAGGGTCCGTGGGATCCAAGCGCGCGCGCACTATTCAAAGAAATAGCGAAGCGACTAATCGACGCTTCCCGTGACCATAAGGCTGGCCTTTACCTCGCTCAAAGAATTGGCATCGCCATTCAGCGTGGTAATGCCGCCAGCCTCTTGGGCACGGTACCAGTAGAGATCGATGGGGAGGAATTTTTCGATGCCTAAAATTACAGTCTCCCTCTTTTTCTCTATTCCATTTTTGTATATATTGTATAGTTAGCATAGTTTTATATTAATTTGTAAGTAATTGTATATTATAATAGAATATTTTATGTACCTATGTAATAAATAAAAAAATAAACTCACTGTTAACGTACGAAATACCCATCCGCAAAAATATCCATAAAGGAGAACCTAAAGATAAATTAAAAAATAACTCCTGATCTTATTGAGATAAGCAAAATAAAAATTTGCTGCATCAACACAACAATAAAAAACATTATTTATTCTATTATTTAAATAGAACAGGGTATTTTTGACATGTTTACCGCAACGTACCTCCCATCAATAAGCGCCAATAATTTGCCTCTTATTTTATTTGCAGGCAACCAACGGTCGGAACACGCTGACAGATGGAGCAATCAGCCCGACCCTGGTACACGCTGACGCAGATTTCACACCAAGGTCTCGCCCTGACATGGGAATTTATTTATCACGTTGTAAATCCCACTCATCTTGTTTATGGGCTACAACTACACTTTAGAATATTTCGATCTTCGAAAGTTATTAAAGGGAGACTTTCTAACATTTGTTATAGGCGAATAATGAAGACTATGGCGTGGGTCATTTAATTACTACTACCTACTACTTAGATAAAGTAAGTAGATATTTATTTTTTTGTTTGTACTAACTGTTACCTGCGACTCAGCCTATGTCATATACCTACTGATTTCTGAATGCTATTCCAGACATTTTTTTTACGTGCGGAAAATCCCTACGGATACCCCCCACCATCGGAGCCGGTGGGAGAGATTATGTCGGACTCGAACTGATTAAACCGCCGTGTGGGTCGTTTTAGGTTGCCGTAGGTGAGGTTCGCAGGCATATCCCTCGCACCCCGGCTGATCCAGGGCCATCTCTCTCAATCTAGCCCTCTCCTCGGGTGTGGGGACCACAGAGTTCTCACCTCGTCCCCGGAAACGGGAAGGCGCTCAAGGCGCACCGCCGCCGCGGCCTGCTTCTGCCAGGGTGACAAGCAGCTCCATCCGTCATCCCCAGGCCTGCGCTCATGGGGGTCGGAGGTCATTCATCGGGTGCTATTCCAGACTTCTGATCTATCTGACTGTGCAAGGTCTCGTCCAGATTCGTTCCAGATTCTTTTGGCATGATTAAATAACAAACATCCATATACTTCTAAACTTTGTCAATTATTTATAGCAGTAAGATTATTTTTTTATATTGGTATAGATATACGAATATTCAACATTTATAGGTAATATTCGTAATTTAAACTCGAGACGCGTAGGTACCTAAGTGAAATTGCATTAAATACTAATGGTAAATGATAGGTTGTATAAATGTTAAAAAATTTCATGTAACATTAGGTATATCTCATAAAATTCGTTCTACTAGAATCTGAAACCACTATTTCTCGGTTTTATTTTAGAATAGGGAAAAACCAGTCAGTAGTGCAATACCACTTTGTTCTTTTTAAGTTTAGTAGCTTAAAAAGCCGTACCACTAAAGCTTCTACATATTGAATGTACATTTAGGTATTTTTCATTAATAAGAAATTCTTTCCATTCCATGTACATTGTACATCTCGATTCGAAGACTTCACGTATAACATAGAAGCATAAATGTCTCAGGTAAAAATCAAATGAAGGAAGTGTCACTATCAAACGTGGGCCCATGACAATTGACTACCTGTCTCCAACAAGCTGATTTAACACCATAGCTAATAAAATGAGCTACCTAATAAGAGTTCGAGCATTTGGCGAGTTAGTAGTGATTTCTATCTGATTTAACTACTAGTTTAGTCGATAAACCTTTTATTTAACTTTGCCAAAATTAGCGTCTTCCCTATTTTTTTTGTCTTTTTATAGCTTCAAATAAATACTCAGTCTTACCTTTATTTTCATTAAAACAGGGTGTTAAATACAATCACTAGCACTAGATAAGAGTTTATGATGTGTATCTAAACTTCGTATCCCATTAAGTCTAATGATTGTATGCATGTAGTCACATGCATACATTCTATAAAATATGGAAAACGTAGATACTGTGTAGTCACGGCACATTTCAGAGAACAATCCAAAGTATCGATATGAACGTTGCCCATCACTGAGCGTAGCGGCCACCGGGCGCACGTCGACAGTTTTCACCCCATTTGAGACACGTTTTTACGGCGCCGCACCCACTCATCAGGGCCTTTTCACAACAAACACTACGATCAAACGTTCTCCTCTGTTACACTGATACCCGCAGTTGTGATGCAAGGATATTCTTGGTATAACAGCTATTTGTTTTGTTATTGAAAAGGAGTTTGCAAGTTTTATGTTTTAGAATAGACTAGTGCATATAATATTGTGTGGAGACCCACAGCTGCTCACTAGTGTGGCCTTTCAAATAATTCGAAAGTGAATAAATTCAAATTATTCTGTCAATTTTTAATCCTCAACTGACTCGTCATCTTACCTGAGAACTTGGGGTCCGCATACCTCCAATTCCGTCTTTTGCATTAAAAAAAACCACGCTCTCATGAGCGACTGCCTTTTGACCTCCAAATCCCGAAAGGAAAGCCTCGTCTGTCAATTAGCCGTTGAAGTTGGGTTGGGTTCTTGATGGAGTCTCCTACCCTTACCCATTCCTTTTCTATCTAAGGTAAGCAGCAGGTAGGATTACCGCTAATACTTTACGGCTGGGCAGAAAACATGGTAGTCAGAAGACTCTCAAGGTTATTTTTTATCAAACTAGTATAGCTACCTAGTTAACTACACTATGGCATTACTATAATACATGTAGGTTTAACGTATCTACAAAACAATGGAGAAGCCTATTGGCTATCGGTAAAAGCATTTTTACATGCCAGTTTAATACAGACCAGACAATACGAGTAAACCATAATAGCTGCAGTTGCGTAGAAACATAATATCGGCATTGAAAAGGCCATCGAAAAATGACGCGTTCGTATAAGTTCTGAACTCAATTTGCTTTTTATTTATAGGCACCAGTCTTATAGTCCCTGAGCCACGTTTAAATTTGATCTATAACTTCCTCCCGGGCGATAGTTCCTACAATGGTTAAGAAAGTTGCATTATGAATTTTTGTGGTCGTCAGCTGCGACTTTTTAGTGGAATAAACAGCGGTGACCGCTCAAACATGTGTTTCCTCCCAGGTGAAAATTGATTAAATTAGAGTTAAATTAATGTCTTGAAAGAAACAAACCGTCAGATCAAGAGTGAGTTGTATTTCAAATAAATTATAAATAACAAAAAACCCGACTGCTGTCGAAAAGATCGAAACAATTTAAATAGCAGGCGGTGCCCATTTGCCCATCATAAAGCGCAAGAAATATAATGGGTACAATACCAAGCGGTTCGGAGACTCTTTCCTCTGTCGCACCATTAAGGCCTGGAATTCATTACCAGCTCACGTGTTTCCTTCTTCCTACAGTCCCGGGTCCTTTAAGCGGGGCGTGAAAAAGCATATGATAAGGCCGTCAAGCTGAGTGTCACCATTGTCACACGGTATGTGTAAGTAATGGTGACCCTCTTTTCTGGGACATTGCCTTCAGCTTACCATCAGGCAAGGCGAAGTCCAATTGACGTGTCCTATATAAAAAAAAAAAAAAAAAATGTGTACCGCCTGCTTAAAAATTGGCATAAAGACTCTTAGCTTATAACCTGAAGAAGTACATTCAAATTCTTTATTTCTCAAAATAGTACAACGTGATTACATTTTTTTGACGTCAATTTCTGCTTAAAACTAAATATACCATCGCTTTCTAGGTGCTAGTGGAGAATAAACAGCACAATAAACTCGACAGCGGGATTTTCGAGACGTCAGCTTATAAATAGTGACTTCTTAAAACTAAATATGGACGAATGTACATTTTTGTCTCGCGTCAAAATATTTAAAGGCATAGGGACCATTTTTTTTTTTCAGAAAATAGCAATAATACCTACTACGTGGGCGACACTGTAGGAAACAACTGGTTATGGATTATGATGGGAAAAAAATTGAATTAGTTCAGGTGGGATTCGAACCCGCAAATAGACTTTTTTTTTACGTGCGCAAAATCCCCATGAATACCTCTCCACCGGAGCCGGTGGAGGAGGTTATGTCGGACTTGAACCGACTAAAACGCACGCCGCCTGTGGGTCGCTTTTGTTGCCGAAGGTGTGGTTGACAGGCATATCCCTCGCACCCCGGCCGACCCAGGGCCATCTCTGATGATCTGGCCCTCTTCTCGGGTGTGGGGACTACAGAGTCCCCAACTCGTCCCCGGAAACGGGGAGGCGCGTCAGGCGCGCCACCGCCGCGGCCTGCTTCTGCCAGGGTGACAGGCGGCTCCACCTGTCACCCCCAGGCCGGCGCTCATGGGGGGCGGAGGTCGTTCATCGACCTCTGACGCCCGAGTTGCCTTCATAAGCGGGCAGCTTGGCTTGCGATTCTTCGTCGCTCCCACTGCCGCTCCCGCCCCGACCCGCAAATAGAGAGAGAGAATTGAGCTAAAAGGGAAAGATCGCGAGTTGTAATGCCGCCAGAACTGATTTAGTTTTTTTCCTATCTTAGTCAATTTGAATAGTTAGCGTACTAAATGGTTTAAAATTTCATTCAATAGTTTGGGCGGAGTAATTCAAAATCAATGTTTAAAAATGATTGTAATATTATTCATTGGTGCCGATAGTTCGTACGAGTATCGGTATATGGCTACCACCGGCGCCGTAAGACGGATATATATAGGAAGATTTGGATGATTTCGGGAAAGGTTCGGTGGGTCAGTGGTCAGAGCTCTGTAAGGGAAAGATCGCGGTTTCAAATCCTGCCAAAACTGAATAATTTTTTTCCTATCTTAATGGGTTTGAATAGTTAGCATACTAAATAATTAAACATTTCATTCAATAACTAGTTATAGGCTACCTATATCATTAGATCTTTAGAAAAAGATACAAGCAACTGGATATAATTCTACCAACGCCCATGGACTGGACCATTGTAAATATCTCTAAAATAAGTAAGCTCGTATTTCGTTTGAATTGGCAAATGGAAATGAAAGGATATCGTGAAATATCGTCGCTTACGTAAATGCTGTTGGCTGCGTTATTTATAATATGTCGGTTTTGAACGAAGCCCTTTTAACGGCAGTTTTAACTGCTACCGATGGCGGTCCGGTAACGACGATATCTAAAACGCCACGATGCCTACGATGATATGAGTGGTGATCGAAATTACTCATTTTCAGTTTCAAAAAATGAATTCCTTTTTTAACTAAAATTGAACGTCACTTCAAATATTTATGTACAACTTTAACGTAGTATCCCAATAAATTTCCAAAAACGTTTTTTTGTACCACTTAGGTGGCAAACAAGCACACCTCCCACCTGATGGGAAGTGGTTACCGTGGCCTATGGACGTGTGCAATACCAGGGGCATCACACTCGTGCTGCCGACCCTGAAGAAGAAGAAACCTTCTAATGCTATAACATAACATAAACTCACGCGTATATCCTCGAAGGGGTAGGCAGAGGTGCTAGCACCCACATTTCGCCAGTTTATGTTTAGTTCCAAGTGGCGAGCCTATTGTCACTAACCGGGCACTTATAAACCTGCGATAAACACACACATAACTTAGAAAAGCATCCAAAAGTCATTGGTGTGTGCCATGGTAAAACCTGGGATCGAACCCGAGACCTCGTCTCAGCAATCCATTACCCATACCACTAGGCTACCGCGATAGTACCTTCTAATAACCCCTTTGAAAAACACCGTATTGTAGGCGCATGGGAAAACCGCGCCAAAACAGTTGCCAAGGTAATCTAGGAAATAGCCTAATTGAAACCTAGATTAGCCTAGATTGAGGTAAACATAGTCAGGCCGTAATTAGACAAACTTTTTAAGTTGTTAGGATGGAACAGGCACCTACTTATACCAAAGATTTTATGGTCTTTGATATACCTGGGGGGTACCTGAGTCAGAATTCCTCGCAATTTTTGCTTCTTTTTCATAACCCGAGAAGCTATGGATAAACCGCTTCTAGCTTTTACTTTAGAAGACATTCTGCAAGTGCGCAGGAACTGTCTTCTAAAAAAATAAAACAAGAATTCCCATTTGCTCTGTGCCTGTCTAGTGATACAGGCACAGGGCAGGCGGAATTAGCATATTTCATAATAGTTTTGCGATACTGATTACATAAGCCTGCATTTTGATAACGATGCAGAACGCATATATTACTGTTATCTTTCTAGTTCATTGAATTAACAGCGATAAATCGGGTTAAACCACCAAATTATAACTATGCTGTTTATACTGCCCCACGAAGCGCAAAAGCGGTACCTGAAAAAATTTAAAAAATTGATTTTTATGGCATCGGATAGCTTGAAAAAATTCGCATCTAATAAGCAAAGCATTTTAAGGCTGGCAAATTAATATGTCTTCATAATAAGAGATTAAAAAATTTAGTTTTGTTACCATTGAAAAAGGACACTAAAACGCATTTAAAAAAGTTTCTTTTAAAAATCAAGATTTTCTTTAAAAAACGTAAAAAGTACTTCAGCATCATCATGGAGCAAAGCACCAAATATACTGTCATCCAGCGTAAATGTGTATGCAAAATTTCATGAAAATCGATTGAGTATTATCTGCTTCAAAATCGAATTGCATTCGATTCGATTCCACTCAAACAAACACAGTTACATACTTACATGCATACATAAATGCATACATACATACTCACATACATTACAAGTCAAATAAAAGCTAGTAAAAAGAAAATATTTTGAAATATATTCACATTAATATACCTCAAAATTATCGTATATATAATATTATAATTTCGGAGAGAACTTTCGTACAAAACTCTCCCTAAGAGTAGGGGGGAGAGTTTTGAACTATTATAAATTAAAATAATTAAAGATTTTATAAATCTACTTAGATTGTTGTTTTTCTTCAAAACAATACATATTTTCATGAACAAGGCATATCCACGTGGATTTCTGATATTTTAATTATTGTGATAATGATAATCGAATATAATATATAAATTCACCTTTATACTTAATCAAAAAAGTCAATTAGTAAATGAACTAAAGAAAAATCTATTATTACAAAACTTCAATTATCTCGAAACTCGTTTTATTGAGATAACGCTTTTGCGCTTAGCACAGCAGTATATAAAGTTACACACACTCGACTCCTACATGTAATAAGGAATATACATAGTTTCTGTAGCATGTGTGTGTGTGTGTGTGCTGTGTAACATGTGGCAGCGAAAAGTCTTGTCGACGATGGCGGCACTTCGGCTCGCACTTCCACTCGTGTCCAACAAACTCGTTAAAAGTTGGTGAAACAACGGAAGCACCGTTACTTGCCAGACACTTGCGAGTCGCGACGTTAAGTAGAAAAGTATAACACGACAATAATATGAAACATTTTGTTGCCAGACACAACTAACGCTGGGATATTTAAGCTGATATCTACAGCTCACGAGGCAACTTTATACTTTTATATTCTTCATTGTTCTTGATACACGTAACACGCTTTTCTTAAAGTTTTACATTACCTTCATCCTAGTGTTTTGAAAACAACGGTATTTTCCAATGAAATCATTATCATCACAGCGTTGTGTCAAATATTCAGTTGAGTCCCGATTGCATCTGATGCTTTTACCACGAAGCTCTAGGTTTACTTTTTTTTTTGCATGGGCGGCCTTGGGCGCCTCTTTCTGCGAGCAAGTAATGCTCGTGAAAGAGGAGGCGGGGCGGGAGCGGCAGCGGGAGCTACTAAGGATCGCAAGACAAGCTGCCCGCGTACGAAGGCAACTCGGGCGTCGGAGGTCGAACGACCTCCATCCCCCATGTGCGCCGGCCTGGGGGTGACAGGTGGAGCCGCCTGTCACCCTGGCAGAAGCAGGCCGCGGCGGCGGCGCGCCTCCCCGTTTTCCGGGAACGAGCTGGGGACTCTATAGTCCCCACACACACGAGGAATGGGCCAGATCGTGAGAGATGGCCCTGGGTCGGCCGGGGTGCGAGGGATATGCCTGTCAACTTCACCTTCGACAACCAAAACGACCCACAGGCGGCGCGCGTTTTTTTCAGTTCGAGTCCGACATAACCTCTCCCACCGGCTCCGGTGGGGAGGTATCCGTGGGGATTTTGCGCACGTAAAAAAAAAAAAAAAAAAAAAAAAAAGTCTAAAAGGCGTTGTGTAGTAGGTACCTATGCTAGAATATTTATTTATTGTTATTATTGCTCTTTATTCATTCCAAAAACTTATAAAGTTAATTTTTATTATACCAAAAATATATAAAAAAATATAAATATATATAAGTACATAATACAAAAATATTTAAAAATATAAAAAATAATAGATACCCCACTGACATCGGGTATAGGGACCAAGCTAACGGTGGTTAGGGACTCCAGAGAACCCTATTATTTTTATTAAAACTAAGTATATACTTGGGTATTAATCGAAAGATCAAAACAATCGACAGTTGTAATGGAACCGATATCGGTTTAACTAACTGTAACTCGATTGCTTTGAATTTTGTTTTTCACCACTGTTATTCTTCTAACCGGTAGATACCTGCAACGAACTGGGATCTTCAGGGCTGCGAAGGAATTACTCCGGACAGACAACAATACCACGGGTTCAGCAAACTTGGAATGATTAAAGAAAACTTTGAACAAATATTTTGTTAGAAAATATGTAGGTCATTCACGGTAAACTATGAAGAGTTTCAATAGCTAAAATAAACCACCAAAAAATGTTCACGTGATATTTTACGGGTAGTTTTTAAAAGTAACCTAGAGAACAATAGGTAGCTGTTCGGTGTATGTGCTGTTAAAATTATAAATACCCCAGCTCACTAACTGCCCCTGTATTCCGTTAAGAGGATTCCCAAAGCTGTAAATTGCGTGCAGGAAATATTTACGAGACAGGTTTTCGCGGCATTACAGCGACTATGTGCATACATTGCACTGCATGGTTCTCGCAAAAATGCAACGACATATATGGAGCGGTGGCATTAACAATCCGCCCACTAAATTACTGCGCTGTTTATTGACCATGACGCTTCAGTAGCACTGCGCTTATCTCCACTCACCTATAACGTAAATTTACTTACTTAAATACACAAGTAAAAAAATTCCATTTTTCGAACGGAAATCCCTACGAATACCACTTCTGTCGGCCATCGAGTGTGGTTATGACGGACTTGGACCGACTAAAACCGCTCGCCGTCTTGGGTCTCAATTCCCTAGGTGTATACCTAGTTATCGAATAAGTAAGGTATTCAACCCGCACTGGGGCTGACCCTGGAACATTTACGGTGTTAAGATGGCCCTCTCGAGTGCGGGAAGCACGATGGAAAATCGAAGACGAGCATCGTGACGCCGCCCCGAGCTCGAAGAACCAGTGCGCCCCTTGTCTGCTCTCCTCTGTGCCTTCTGCTAGTCGGAGGGACACGTAAAAATCCTTCAAGCAGCCCTAGGTGCGCCAGACGCGCCACCGCCGAGATCAAGCAGCCTAACGCATAGGTTCCTATTTTAGCATCAGGCCAGCCACCACTAAAGTAATTACATAGTTACTTATTTGTTTCCATCCTACACATAAAAATGTACATAAGTAGGTACATTTTTTTTGTGTAGGGTGGTTATGTTTGTTTATGTAGGTATGTTAATAATTTTCAACTTAAAATGTTAATATTACAAGTGGCGCAACAATAATACGAACTCGTGAAAACTTGTAAAAGGAAAACGGTTTTGAATAAAAAAAGGTTCAGATTTTTCTGTTTTTACACTAGTCGCACTGCTGCAGGAGTCCGGGCAGCAAAAAGAGTACAAAAACGCATCGGCTAACCGCCAAGCGTTAATAAATTCTTCGAATTTGCGGAGGGAGAACAGTGGCTGCACATCCACACGACTATGTCCGAGCTCGAACCGGCATGCGGCAGTCGGCCAATATTGGACGTAGCACCGGGTATACACGATGCTACTAACCAAATATTGAATAATTTTCCCAGATAGATAATTATGTTTTCGACTATTTTCTTTATATTGAGGTATAGAATTGAGTCTCATTAGCTTTAGATATATGGAACGCCACCATGAACATTGTGGCTCAAACTAACCTCATCTACAAGCAAGCCGATATACACACGTGTTGATTGATAAACAAGTCTCTGCTGCAGACTTTGCTCCCAAGTTTGAAAGGTCGAAGGCAATCACTTCAATGAAAGTCAAACCAAAAATAAATAATAAAAGGAGCAGAAGCGCGACTGGGATTGGTACTCTGAAGACATCGCCTGTACCTACCATGTGAATTAAGAGACATCATTTAATTTCCTACATTTACCTACCTATTTTTAAACCACCAGTCCATACAAATAAGCAGCTTTTATATTTCGGGCTGAACCTGAACATGATATAAGAAAATTTGATAGGTGCTTCAAATTATTTAGTTAGTAAAACCTCAACTCTCCCACTATCCCCACTTACTTAACTTCATACTTTCAGCTATTATGTTCCAACAATGATAGAAATCTTCGTTCTACTGACAGCCGGATCCTCGCATTTCCTTCTCATAGAACTAACTTTTTAGGCTCCTCTTTCTTTGTTGAGACTGTTCGCCTATTGAACGCACTTCCTCTAGAGATCAGGAAGAGCACGAGTCGCAATGTGTTAAAGTCTAGGGTACGGTAATTGATCACCACAGAATTGGCAGAATCATCGTCTCAACGATAATGATATTTCTACTCATATTGATATGGGTATCTATATTTATGTATTATATTTATATTATATATGTGTATATATTTTATGTATAGGTATGTTAACTATTCTGATTTATTTTAAATATTATAAGTAGGTATATGTACTGTTTATGTTTAAGAACCTATATATAATTAATCTATAGTCCTTATAGAACCAAACGCATCTCTTGTTAATATGTGCCTACCTCGTACTAGCTCTGCACCACCCTATGGTAGACTGGCAGAGAATGCCTACGGCATTAAGTCCGCCAATGTACATCGTGCATAAAGTATAAATGAAAAAAAAAATTAAAATTTAACTACCTATTTTATTTAGTTAGTAGGTATGTTGTATCACGAAGTACAGAAAACAAGCACCTACTTTGCTACGTAAAAGTGACTATAGGTAAGTACAATTGGTAGATACCTATATCTACAGCTAGTACAGCTACCATCCCTATTGAGTCGATCATCTTTAATATTTCCTACTTCAACATTACAAACTGTCCAACTTTAATGAGACCTGTCAATTTGGCTCCATTTCCACGGCGTCAAAAGATCAGAGATTAAGAAGAGGAAATCTTTGCTCTCATTTCCTATTAAATCGGGGATTCGATTAAATTTATTACTTAGGTACCTACTTCATAAGAATTGTCCAAAGTTACAAATTAAGATAAAATGTAGATATCCATGTATACATATAAAAGTGAAATACCACTGACTGATTAATCACGAAATCTCAGAAACTTTAACACCTACAACCGAGAAATTTGGTAGGTAAGTTCCTTAGTTTCGACATCCGCTAAGAATGGATTTTACGAAACTCCGCCCTAAGGAGATAAAACACGTTCACCGCTAATACTTTATATTATGAGGTTGCTGAAAATAACTCAAAATCATAACATGAGTATCTTGTCACAGTATGTGTATTGTGTAAATGTGTTTTACTTACCTATGTGGATACTTGTGTATGGGTGCTACTACGTTCGGTTGAGGCTAGAGTGCCTCATGCTTTTTAGTAATTCGGTCTCACCGCATACCTAGCTTTGTGCAGTTACGTAGCGACAGCGAGGCGAGTTCACCGTCTTTGTATTCTACTAGCTGAGCCACTCCGGCTTCGTCGGTGGCATATATTCAAACCCCGTACCAACCCTTTGAGCCCATAATTTTTTAGTCTTCTATAGTTCAGCTATAACCAGTAGATACACATTGAATGAAATCGATCGGATTGGTTAACATTTATGATCTCTGCACCGCTCCTTTTAGTGTTAACTGAACATGTACATTCAACGACATAAGTTGATTAACATTAAAATATTTACAAACCTTATTTAAACAAGAATACTAGTATCAATAATTTCTATGTAAGTTGTTTCATGATTCACAGAGGTCAAAGTTAATATATTTAAAAAATAAAATTATTTGTCGTTGACCGTATGTACTTCCTGAAATTAGCACGTTCAACCAAATGATATTATTATAAATTATAGATACGTTTTCCGTACTCTAAAATGACGACAAAAAATTATGACGTAAGTACGTACATCATCATTTTATGAACCAATAAGAGACGCGACAGTGCGCTACGGAAAAGAAATATGTACCTAGGGTATTTAATAATAAATTCGAAATAATATTTATCATTATTATTAGACTTGTTTTATTATTGATATAAATATTAAAATTTATAATATTGACGTATTGTTAGTACTTAAGTCGCTATAATTTTTATATACCTACATGGTTTGCGCACTTTTAAAAAGCTGCCATTTTAATGAATGACGTATTCTATATACATACAATTACTTAATTATATATACATACAATTAATTATACAATACATTTCACCAATCATTAAATTCGGTCCCACGTAATAGGGGGTGAGCTTATTGCCGTCTTCTGGGCACTATTTTTGACTCAAGCCATGCATCAGGCTGAGTCTGGGCTGTATATATATCTGTCTGATGTTAAACCGCATGGGAGGAGATGGTATGGTCCAATTTCTACTCTGCCGGCAACCACGCGGCTTACTTATCTATTAAGTGATACCTAATCATTCATCATCAATCATTGGTTCAGCCAAACAAACCCTTCAGCTTTGTAATATTAAGTTATAGTATACCTAGATATGCACGGAGTATTTTTGAATTCTATGAGGTAAACAAGACGGCAAGTTAGTGTCGGGAAAACCACCAATTTAGTGCTACTACTAAACACTCGGTAGGATATTACAGAATAAAATTATATTATACAACATGGCAACTTATAGCAACTATTTGTTAGTCTGTGATGGTAACTACACAGATTAGCTTTTCTTTTTACGTGCGCAAAATCCAAGCGGATACCTACCTCCCCACCGGAGCCGATGGGAGAGGTTATGTCGGACTCGAACCGACTAAAACGCACGCCGCCTGTGGGTCGTTTTGGTTGCCGAAGGTGAGATTGACAGGCATATCCCAGGGCCATTTCTCACGATCTGGCCCTCTCCTCGGGTGTGTGGGGACTACAGAGTCCTCAACTCGTTCCCGGAAAACGGGGAAGCACGCCAGGCGCGCCGCCGCCGCGGCCTGCTTCTGCCAGGGTGACAGGCGGCTCCACCTGTCACCCCCAGGCCGGCGCTCATGGGGGGCGGAGGTCTTTCATTGACCTCCGACGCCCGAGTTGCCTTCGTACGCGGGCAGCTTGGCTTGCGATCCTTCAGCTTATTTATACTTCATAGATTAGTTTAGCATATTTATTGATATTATAGATTGATTGAAATGCTATACTAATTTGTGTATTGAATGGAGTATGTTAATACCTGTGGTATGACTGCAAAAGATTGTTATATGTGGCACTGAATGTGTAGAGTTAAACGTTCGGTAGGATTCGCCCTCACGACCGGTACCAGATTCAAATTGTGGCATTACAATACAAAGGGGAACCCACTCCTAGCTAACACAACTATCTGTAGGAGTAATTTTAATATTAAATACGGTCAAGTGCTAGTCGAACTCGCGCAATGATGGTTCCGTACAAAACTGAATTGAGGGATGAACATATTATGCTACATAATGACAATATTTTTTCAATGTGTTGACCGAGAAGTTTGATTTCTTCGCAGCAGTAAGAGGTTGCACTTTATACGTTCACAGATTCTCGATAAAAGATATTGATAGACAGATGGAGCGACAGACAGATGGACAAGGAAGTGATCCTTAAGGGATCTGTTTTTTTTTTCATTTTGAAATATTCTGTATTTAACTAAAAATAATCTATAATTATATTATCATATATACTCCATTCGGTTAGGTACTGAACTTAAGATAAACAATCTTGTAGTGACTTTTTATACAAACGCATATTAAAAATAAACTAGGCTAACTAGAGGTTCGATTTAAAATTTTAGTCTTTAAAATGAGTTTCTAAACAGAGAAATATTAATGAACTGGGTTTTTAAATAAAATATATTAAAAAGCGTGGCAGAGTAGAATTTGGACCACCCCATGTCTTCCCATGCGGTGTCGTAGAAGGCGACTAAGGGATACGGCTGTTTAACATCAGACAGATATGTACAGCTCAGACTCAGGCACAGATATAAGGCTTGAGTCAAAAATAGTGCCCGGAAGACGGCAATAAGCTAACCCTCTATTACGTGGGACCGAATTTAAGGATTGGTGAAATGTAGGTGTATGTTTGTACGTAGATACGTCATTCATTAAAATGGCGGATTTTTAAAAGTGCGCAAACCCTGTAGGTATATAAAAATTATAGCGACTTAAGTACTAATAATACGTCAATATTATAAATTTTAATATTTATATCAACAATAAAATAAGTCTAATAATAATGATAAATATTATTTCAAAGGACAATGGGCATTGCGGCCCATGAGCGGCCATCAATGAAACTAGTGTCATTTGAAAGGGGAGATCTTTGACAACAAATATTGTTCAAGGAGTACTATGAAATACCGTTTGGGAAAAAAAATATAGTTAAAATACTATTATTAAAATACTTTTTTTTTTCATTATTATTTATGTATCCTAATATTCAATACTTTTTCTATTAGAGGTCTAAGAACCTTTGTTAAAATCGGTCGCGCCATGTTTCATGCGTCAACCAATCAGCGACGAGCGCCGCTCGCACTCGGCGACTCGGCGATTACCGTCATGCTCAAGTGCACAGCGCAGTCTATCGTTGACATTTGTTTCGATGAGTACTGTGCGATTATTATTGTTTGACAATCTTTTTCGACACTGGCTTGCATATCGGACTTGTTAATATCTATCTTGGTGACTTGTGCTCGTTTTTTTGGACTTTTTTTTAAGCAGATTCCTATAACATTGGCAGATAATCGCTAAGTGTGTATTTTGTGTAATCGATCCGTGATAAACAGAAGAAGATACGAAATAACCCGTTCTCGGTTTGAAGAACATCCCGCTGTAGGCCAAATACAAACCAAATGAAGTATACATCCGATTAGGCGTTAGTCGAGACCAATTTATGAATATTTTGGAACAAACTCCTTCATTGTCGAACGTATCAACACGCCCGAAAACATCTTTGGGATGCTACTTAATGAAACTGCGAAGCGGTGAAGCAAATGAAAGGCTGGCGACGCTTTTTAATACGAGCCGTAGAACCCTAGAACGACATTTAACGTTCGCCAGAGACTCTCTTTTACTGGACTTCGTTCCCCGGCATCTTGGTTATGATCATCTCAATAGAATTGATGTAGCTAACCGAAACCGAAAGGCAATTGTGATAGCAGACGCCACTTATATTTATATACAAACGTCCGCAAACTATTTATTCCAAAAGCGATCATACAGTCTACACAAATACACGAATTTGTTGAAACCGTTTTTAATAGTGTGCTGCGATGGCCACATTTTAGATGCCTTTGGGCCATATTCAGCCATAGAATCAGATGCACAAATAATGAAAAATATGATTGACGACGAAGGAAATCCTTTCCATTGGTTTTTTGAACATGGAGATGTGTTCATCTTAGACCGTGGGTTTCGCGACGTAATCGACGACTTACATGCCTATGGTTATGAAGCTCACTTACCGAAAACAAAAAATCGAGACGAAGATCAATTGACGGCAGAACAAGCGAATAAGTCTAGGTTAATTACTATGTGCCGCTGGGTTGTTGAAGTTATAAATGGTTGGTTCAAACGCGATTTTAAACTATTCCGACAAGACTTTTTCAATCGCGCTTTGCCTCATATGATGACAGATTTTAGAATAGGTGCTGCATTATTGAATGCTTGCAGAGAACCATTGTCAGATAGCATTCACGCTGAAACATTTATAGAGGTTATAAACCAAAGAATGAACCAACCAAATAACCTAGCAGAGTATGTCCTAGCCAACAACCTTAATCGTAGACGGGCTAGTTTCGACAGCATTACAGGAAACCAACCTAACATAAGTGATTTTCCTTTGCTGACTGAGGAGGATTTAACCATTTTTGCACTTGGTACATACCAAGTGAAGCTAGCCCGCAGCTATTATGCGGAGCATGTGCGACAAGGTCTCTATAATATAGAAACGTATAGGGATCCCGATGTTACAGGCCTAGGCAGGTACGGCATCACAGCAAACAAATGTTTGGCTGCTAAGATGTCAAATACAATCTAGACATACTAGGTCAAAAATATATTATTCGTACCTTATGGTTGATAGAGAGAAAAGCGGCAGAGAAGCCATAGAAAACTACTATTGCAGTTGTCTAAGCGGTAAGCGCACTCTTGGTTGCTGTGCCCACATTATGTGTGTAGTGTGGTATTTAGGGTGGGCGAGAAACCAAGAGGAAGAGATCCGTTTACCAGCTCATTTTTTAAACGATGTTATTGTAGACGACAATTGAATCCCATCATTTTCTTTTTTTAAAGGAATACTAGCATTATATACGAGCATTGTATATGTATGTGTCAATAAATCGATGTATTTAATAACCAATAAACCTTTAGTTTTTTTTAATCCATCATTATCTTATACTTAGATATGCATTACGTTTTATCAGTTACGTAGTTTCGGTTTAATTCATTCGATTTTTTTATATGATCAACGCTTTATAACTTTTTATCTAAACAAGTTGCCGAAGTAATTTTTTGCAGTCTTAATGTATACATAATTGTCGACTAAAAAATATATAGGACAGATGTGGCCGCCGATGGGACAAGCGCCATACATTTTTGCCAGAGGCGGCGTTAAGCGTGGGCGACGTGGGCCACCGCCTACGGCCTCGCGGTACAAGGGGCCTCGCGACTCAAAAATGTTTAAAGCGAGAATAAAACAAAAAAAATATAAATCAATTTTGTTGTGAAACATGTTTTCTTAGTCTGGCAACATTTGCCGCCGACCAGAGTGCGGGGAATCCCCGGTTTATTTGTTTACTTTCTTTACTAGGAAGTCAACCAATCAAATCAAAGTACGCAACGCAGTCGCTAAGCGCATAACAATAGAAACGTATAATTGTGTTATTCAATATTGTTTATTTTTATGACTGTACGTACCTATTTTGATAAGAATAGTGTGTTCAATGTTTTAATAATATTTAGTGAATAAATAGATAGTGTTTAGGTATATTGATTGCTCCTGTAAACTGACCCAAAATTTTAAAACAGTGACTTTTTTAATTGTTTTTTTGTTTTCTTTGTGATTTGTAACACACCGGTACCTGTACTCGTCTATTTTACATAAGGTAAGAAATATTTAATTGGTAATAAGTATATAACGCAGTAATTACTTGTATATAAAATACGCTTTATAATATCTCTTGAAGGAAACCAAAAAATCTTTAAGGTAAAAAACGTATCGACTTTTTAAGTTTTTAAAACTAGCAGGTAGTAAAAGCTATCTTAAAGATTTTTATTTGAAAACTAATTTAAATTTAGGTTTTACAATATTATGTAGATAAAACTGCAAAAACTGTTAACTATTGCTTTCATTTACAGTGTATAGATACGACGTTATCGACATGTCCGGCCGAGATAGAGATATTGGAAGAAAATGGAAGTCTGGATCAGCAAAAAGAAAAAGAAAAGCTGAAAGAACTGCAGCCAACCAAGTTTTGAGTTTAAATTTGATGAAGTTCCTCAACCAAACTGCATCTGGTAGTACAGAACCTTCTGAATCTCTCAAGACAGGTGACGGTATTAAGAATTCCGGTAATTTCATAGATTTATTTAAACTGATATCAAAATTTGATCCTACTTTACGTGAACACATGAAACGCATTAGTGACAAACAACTTTCACACCATTATTTATGTCACGATATTCAAAATGAATTGATCATATTGATGTCAAAAACAGTTGTCAATGAAATTATTCGTAAGGTTAAAGAAGCAAAGTATTATTCTTTTTTGCTCGATTGCACTAGAGATGGTAATAGAGTTGAACAAATGTCGGTTATCTTAAGATTTTGTGATACGTCAACTGGTACAATAGTCGAACATTTTATGGGATTTCTAGCTGTTACTCAGACAACTGGAGAATATTTAGCCAATGCTATACTGGAACACCTAGAAAAATATGACTTAAATATTCAAGACTGCCGTGGCCAGGGATACGACAATGGTGCAAATATGGTAGGTGTAAATAGTGGAGTTAAAACTCGAATATTGAATATTAACCCTAGGGCATTTTTCACACCTTGTGGCTGTCATAGTTGGAATCTACTATTGGTAGATGCAGCGAACTCATCTATGGTAGCAAAAACTTTTTTTGGTTTCATACAAAAAATTTATTTGCTATTTTCAAGATCAAGCAAGCGCTGGGATTTTATAAAAGGAAAATTAAAACTTACTATAAAACCTTTATCAGACACAAGATGGGAAAGTAGAGTCGAAGCAGTAAAGGCCGTATTATTGCAATTTGATGAAGTGATTGAATGCATAAAAAACTTAAAAAATCAAACGGAGGAATCAGACACTCTCAGTGATTGCGATTCAATACTAAATGAAATGTTAAGTTTAGAATTTATCGTATCTTTACATGTGTGGTATGAGATATTATTGCGTGTTAATATAATAAGTAAATTATGGCAATCAGTACAAATTCATTTAAGCATTGCTCTTGAACATTTACACACATTTTGTGAATGGATAAAAGAGTATCGGGAAACTGGATTTGAGAAATCCCTGTCTGATGTTCGAAAATTTACTGAGAAAAGCTGTTATGACCTGCCAAAAGAGTTTAAGAATAAAAGAGTAGCCAAAAAGAAAAGGATGTTCGATTATGAAAGCAGCGATGAACCTATACAGTCTCCCAAAATCCGGTATCAAACAGATTTTTTTTACGCCATGATTGATTCTATTGTTACGTGCACGGGGTACAATTAAATGCCGTTTACTCAACGAAGAGATTTATTAGCTCACCACAAACTAGACAATTTAATCACTAGTACACACAGTACTCTTCAACAGTTCCAGTCGCTCAGTAGTTCACAGTAGTCCACAGTCGTTGCTCAGGTCGCAGGTAGAATCTTCTTCGGTCGCTTAAGTTCGCTGTGTTCGTTATCGATCTCAAAGACTGAATGAATCGTGTCGCTATGCGAGCGTGTTTTTATACCTCTCAATTAGGAGGATCGAATTATCTAGAAAGCTCGCGAGCGACAAATACCTATTCTTTGATCTTGCCGCCGTCGCTGTCCTTCGAGTACATTCTCGATATTTACCTATTGTTTATTTTTATTCAACAAAGTCTGTAGGTACTCGTAGGTAGGTTGTGACTTTTTGTTGACGATTCCAGATTTTTCTATGCCATTCGGTAGAGTACCTCGTCACTAACAATGCGTTTTTATTTCTTGAAGATTCGATTATTAGTTTTCGAGATATCGACGGCGGTCGTAACATTACCCCCCTCTTAGTCATGCTCGTCCCGAGCATCATTTGTTCCATGATGACGCGTCAACCTATCCACATGGACTACCTTTGGTTTTCCCCTAACCCCCTTCCTAATGCGGTAGGTAATGTCATTGATTCTCGTGATAACCGTATAGGGCCCTTCCCAGCGAGCTTGGAGTTTTGGAGATTTCCCCTTCTTGCGTAGCGGATTATGAAACCATACCAGTGTTCCTTCTTCGAAACCGTGGGTGTTTGCATTTCTATCGTACCGGGTTTTCATCCTTTCACCTGCCTTCAAATTGTTTTCCCGTACTATTCTGTGCACCTCGTCCAGTCGGTTTCGAAGTTCACTCACGTAATCCGTCACGGGCTTAGGACTATCAGGTTATTGCATCCACTGGTAGCCTAATCTCTCGACCAAAGTTCACTTTCGCTGGGGTGTGTCCCATACTGTCATGTACCGCAGATCGATAGGACATCAGGAATAGTGGGATGTACTGGTCCCAATCTCTTTGGTGTTCATCGACAACTTTAGCCAAGTGATTTTCCAACGTCTGGTTAAACCTCTCGACCATTCCGTCTGACTGCGGATGCGCTGGAGTCGTACGGGTCTTGTTCATTCCAAGGAGCTTGCACATTTCTTGAAATAGAGCAGACTCGAAGTTCCGTCCTTGGTCAGAGTGAATCTCCATAGGTGCGCCGTACCGGCAGACCACTTCCTGAACCAGTTTCCTTGCCACAGTGACTGCTTCCTGGTTGGGTGTCGCAAATACTTCCGGCCACTTAGTGAAGTAATCTTGCACTACTATGATGTATTTGTTACCTTCTTCCGTCGTTGGAAAAGGTCCAGCAACATCAATGGCGATACGTTCCCATGGTGCTCCGACGTTATACAGTTTCAATTTTCCTTTGCTTCTTGTCGGCGGTCCTTTAACTGAAGCACATGCAGTGCATTTACGGCACCAATCCTCGACATCTTCCCGACAATGAAGCCAGTAAAACCGCTGTCGTACTTTAACAAGGGTTTTCTTGACTCCGAGATGCCCGCCAGAGACACCATCGTGACTGTGCCGTAAGAGTGTAGCCACCTTGCTTCGTGGTACCACTACTTGTAGAGTCACCTCTTTGCCGTCGTTGGATACCCATTTCCTATACAGCACGTCATCTATCAGAGTTAAACTGTCCCACTGGGCCCAATAACTTTTGGTAGTGGAACTGTAAGCAGATATATCACTCCATTGGGGTTTGTTTCCAAGCTGCTTCCAGTGCAGTATAGGTTGTAGATCATCATCATCCTCTTGCGCCTGCTTCATACTGCTTCCGGTCCATTCGTCGTCAAGTCCATTCACCTTTATGACTTTAATATTTTCACGGGCTTCGTTCTTCTGACAATGCTTGCAATCTTCGGCACACGGCCTACGAGACAAAGCATCGGCATTGCCGTTCCCCTTTTCCACTTCGGTGTTCTATCACAAAGGGAAATTCCTGTAGTTGCTCGATCCACCTTGCTACTTGACCTTCCGGATTCTTGAATTGTAGCAACCATTGTAGTGCAGCATGATCTGTCCTTAGTGTAAACTCTCGTCCTATAAGGTACTTATTAAAATGCTGTAAGGACTTCACCACAGCGAGAAGTTCACGACGAGTGACACAGTAATTTCTTTCCGGCTTGAATAGCGATTTACTGAAGTATGCTATTACAACATGGCGATCTCCTTGCACTTGTGACAACACTCCACCTATACCGGTATTGCTGGCATCCGTATCCACAATGAATCTTCCTTCCCTGGTAGGATAACCCAATATAGGAGCTTCGCACAAGCGTTCTTTAAGTGTACTAAAAGCTTGCTCGCAGTCTAAGTCCCAAACGAAGTCTTGTTTATCTTCCGTTAGTCTGTGTAGTGGTTTAGCAATATCCGAGAAATGCTTAATAAAGCGTCTGTAATACGCGCATAGTCCCAGAAACGCGCGAATCTCCGTTTTGTTCTTTGGAACAGGCCATTCCTGAACAGCTCTAATCTTCTCGGGGTCGGTTTTAACTCCTTCTGTGGAGATCACATGTCCAAGATAGCTGACCTCCCTTTTAAATAAAGCGCACTTCTTTGGACTCAGTTTAAGGTTAGCCTCACGGATTCGAGTAAAAACTTTTTCCAGGTTCTTCAGGTTTTCTTTGAAGCTGCGTCCCATAACTATGACATCGTCCAGGTAAACCAGACAGACATCTCCGAGTAGACCCACCATTACTCTTTCCATGAGACGCTCAAACGTGGCCGGGGCATTACATAACCCAAATGGCATAACATTAAAATGCCATAATCTGTTTCCAACTCCTGTACTAAAGGCTGTCTTCTCTTTATCTTCAGGACTGATCTCCACCTGCCAGTAGCCACTTTTTAAATCGATGGTTGAAAACCATTTCATACCACTAAGCATGTCCAGGGTATCATCGATTCTAGGCAAAGGATAACTGTCTTTCTTAGTGACATTATTTAACATTCGGTAATCCACACAAAACCTTGTGCTACCGTCCTTCTTTTTTACTAGTACCACAGGTGATGACCATGGACTCGTAGAAGGTTCGATCACTTTGCTCTCAGCCATGTCTTTAATCATTTCTGCTACCTCCCCTTCTCTGGCCCACGGTAAACGTCGAGGTCTCTGTTTTATGGGCCTGGAGTCACCTGTGTCAATCCGGTGTTTCACGAGCCCAGTCCTTCCACAGTCATTCCCGGTTGCAAAGATGTCTCTGAATTGTAGCAGCAGGTCTCTGGCTTGGTGCAATTCTGATGCTGTTAAATTTTCCTTCGAATTCTCAAGAAGTTGTTCGATGTGATCTTCGGAGACTTGTGTACCACCTTGTTGAGTCGAAGTGTTGTTCAACCGCCTCAGGCACTGTACTTCCTCACATCTTCCGACCACACTATTCTTCTTCAGGAGAACTATTTCATCACTGAGGTTAAGAATTCTCACTCTAGCGATTCCGTTCGGTATCAGTAAGGTTCTTGCTGTTATTAAATTTTGATGACTGCCGGCATCTTCCACAATAAGACATCTTCTTTGTTCAGTCTTCGCGGGAAACTTCACTTTGACTAATGTTTCCGATTTAGGAGCTAACGTTGTATCCGTTAAACAGTAAAGAGAGCACGGGTGCGATCCTTGTAAACAAACTTCCTGATCAGGGAATCTCAGCACTCCTCTAGGTATATCCAAGACACATCTGTGGTTCCTCAAGAAATCCAGTCCCAAAATGCAGTCATCAGTAATATTAGCAATGAGCACTGACTGCTGGTATATTTGGTCGCCAATTCCTACCTCCATTTCTGTTTCACCGAGAACGGTCACTGGCTGGCCAGTAGCTGTCTGAAGCTGGCACCTTGGAAATCGTTTTCCCACCTTAGGGTACGTTTCAGTAATTCTGGTCTAACAACTGTACGTGAAGCTCCAGTATCTACTGTTAAACTGCAAGGTTGATTGTTTAAGGTGGCCTCGATGATCAAACTATTTCCATTGCACACTTGAGTTATAGTGATGGTTGGGGCCTCATGTTGACCAGCCAGCGCCCGCCCCGCGGCCCTGGCGGCATTTAGTTTAACGGAACCTCTTGATCAACTTGGGTCCCGGAGTCCGTGACCCTCCTCCGTTTTCTCGAAGGACACTCTGATTGAATATGGCCCCTTCCTCTACAGGAATAACACGTTGGGACATACCGTGGCTTCCTTTCTTCTGCAACTACCTCTTTGACCTCCCTGACCTTACTTATTCCGGCATTCTGCCGTACAGTTTCCACCTCGAGAGCATAAGCCAGTGCTTCTTTCAAGGTCTGATGGTGACGCAACTGTACACTAGCTTTCACTTCTGCGTCCCGTATACCGTTTAGGAAGGCCTCCAGCAGAGTGGTCTCGATCATAATGGGTGTCGATGAGTAGGCCCGACGAACGAGTCTTTCAACTTCTACAGCCCATTCCTGGAGGCTTTGACTAGATTTTTGTTTCTTCTCCCGGAGCTGCGCTCGGTAGACATTCTCCAGGTGCTTGTCACCGTAACGTGTGTCTAGAGCTTCCATCAAAGACCCCAGAGTCCTTCCTTCAGGCGGCAGGTTTTCCAATATTATTAAGGCATCTCCTCGTAATGCAAGTGTCAAGGCCATAAATGACTCCTCGTTGCTCCAGGCTTTAGTTTTTGCCAATATCTCGAACTGGTACTTGAAGGCTGTCCACGAGGAAGTTCCATCAAAGTGTGGTAGGTCGAACTTTGCTGATGATGGTGAGGTCACGGTAACAGGTCCGCAGGTTTCCAGCTTGACGATCTTCTTTTCGAGAACTTGCAAGCGGTCGTCCATGGTCCCAGACTTCAAAGCCACTTCATTACTCAGCATTTGCAAGCCATCTTCGAGGTTCCTCACTTTATCACCCAGTGCATGGATGCCTGCATCGATTTTACCCATGACGGCTTCCTGGTTGGCCTGCAGCATCTGCTGCATAGAAGCCTGCGTCTCTTGCCTGGAAGCCTGCATCATCTGCTGCATAGAAGTCTGCATCTCTTGCCTGGAGACCTGCATCTCTTGCCTGGAGGCCTGTATCTCTTGCCTGGAGGCCTGCATCATCTGCTGCATAGAAGCCTGCATCATCTGCTGCATAGAAGCCTGCATCTCTTGCCTGGATGCCTGCATCATCTGCTGCATAGAAGCCAGCAGCGTCATCATGTTGGTATCTGACGAGGTTCCATCTGGTGCTGCCGTAGTTCCCGCTGAGACAGCAGCATCGGCCTGACGCCCTTCCTCTTCGAGGCTCCGTTGACGTGCGGCATCCATTTCTACTTCACGTCTGGTCCGTGGAGTACGCCCTTCGTCTTCACGTGGTAATAACGGCATTCCGCTTCTGACACCAATTGTTACGTGCACGGGGTACAATTAAATGCCGTTTACTCAACGAAGAGATTTATTAGCTCACCACAAACTAGACAATTTAATCACTAGTACACACAGTACTCTTCAACAGTTCCAGTCGCTCAGTAGTTCACAGTAGTCCACAGTCGTTGCTCAGGTCGCAGGTAGAATCTTCTTCGGTCGCTTAAGTTCGCAGTGTTCGTTATCGATCTCAAAGACTGAATGAATCGTGTCGCTATGCGAGCGTGTTTTTATACCTCTCAATTAGGAGGATCGAATTATCTAGAAAGCTCGCGAGCGACAAATACCTATTCTTTGATCTTGCCGCCGTCGCTGACCTTCGAGTACCTACATTCTCGATATTTACCTATTGTTTATTTTTATTCAACAAAGTCTGTAGGTACTCGTAGGTAGGTTGTGACTTTTTGTTGACGATTCCAGATTTTTCTATGCCATTCGGTAGAGTACCTCGTCACTAACAATGCGTTTTTATTTCTTGAAGATTCGATTATTAGTTTTCGAGATATCGACGGCGGTCGTAACACTATAATAACCAATATGGAATTAAGATTTACGTCTTTAAATCAACATTTTGAAGACTTTGGTTTTCTCTATGATTTAAGCGCGCTAAAAAATATGCCACAGGAGCAAATACACTCGAGAGCAATGAATCCGGGTCACTTAAAGAATCCTAAAAATCTCGGAAACTAAAAATGCTAGGTTAATGCAATAAATTGTATTTAATAGACAATGTAATACTCCTTAAATGAAGGTATTAAAACTTCTTAGTTATTGTAAAGTTATATCATAAAAAAATCAAATTTGAAAAAGGGCCACTTTCGAAGATGGAACTACGAAATTACAGCATTTGGTGTTGCTTTTGTTTGTAATCTGTCATTTATGTGGGTACATAAACCATGTTGATAGTGCTCTATATTCATTAATCAAGCTGAAATTATGTCGCTTACGCCTGAAGAATGCACCAGAATACTTACAATGCTGGAAACCGGCCGGAGTCAGCGCGATACAGCCAGGACTGTCGGTGTGTCGCTGTCAACAGTACAAAGAGTTCTCCGACGTTACGAAGAAACTGGTTCTAACCTACGCAGACCAGGAACGGGCAGAACCAGGTGTACCACAGCACGAGAAGACCGATACTTGGTGAACACCATGCTTCGAAATCGCTTTCTCACAGGAACTGAACTCACCAATCAGTTTCGACGCCTCGGAGGAAGTAACCCAAGTGCATGGACAGTAAGACGTCGGCTTGCTGAATCTAACTTAAAACCCCTTAGACCTGCAAACGGCCCTAAACTGGAGCGTGGGCATCGTATTTCGAGACTAAGTTATGCCCAGAGCCACGTAAATTGGAGTATTGAAGATTGGTCAAAAGTTATGTTCTCCGACGAATCAAAATTTATGCTCTACAAGCACGATGGAAGACACAGAGTGTATCGAAGACCAGGGGAAAGATTCAAGCAAGCATGCATCGAAGAAAAAGTAGCCTACGGTGGTGGGTCTGTACTTGTGTGGGCCGGAATTTCTTCTGAAAGTCGCACAGAGCTGGTGATCATAGAAAACGGCTCTTTAACTAGCGTAAGATATGTGGAAGAAATCCTCAATGATCACGTTGGTCCATTTATGGTCAATTTAGGTGAGGATGCTATATTTATGCATGACAATGCCAGACCTCATACAGGTAGGATTGTGAATGACTACCTTCAAGAGATGAACATTACTCGTATGGAGTGGCCAGCGCGCAGCCCGGATATCAACCCGATCGAGCATGCTTGGGACGAGCTAGGCAGATGCGTAAAACAACGAAACCCTCCCCCAATCACGCTTCGTGAGCTCAAAATTGCTCTCACAGAGGAATGGGAGAATATTCCCCAAAATCGTATAAGGAACTTGGTGTACAGCATGCCAAACCGCGTAAACGCAGTAATGGAAGCACGAGGAGGCAATACGAAGTATTAAAATTCAAGAAAATCGTAATAAAGTTCAAAAATTTCATGTTTCCTATTTTTGTTTTAAGGAGAGATCAGCAGTTTTTTTCTTTATGTAATTTTGTGTTAATAAAATGTATGGTGACTCATATTTTTTTTACTTTCATTTAAGGAGTATTACATTGTCTATTAAATACAATTTATTGCATTAACCTATCATTTTTAGTTTCCGAGATTTTTAACATTCTTTAAGTGACCCGGATTCATTGCTCTCGAGTGTATTAAAACACTGTAACGATTTACATAACGTCCTGCGTGTGGGTGAGAGCAATGACTTCCAACCATTTGAATTATATGAAGAATTAAATACAATGATCCCGAATTTACCCAACTTCATAGCTGCTGTCATACATAACAGAAAATAGCTTGAAAGAAATTTACCCAAATATTTACATTATCATCCGAATTTTATTAACAATTCCGGTAAGTACCTACAGCCTCTGCTGAAAGAAGTTTTTCAAAATTAAAATTAATAAAAAATTATTTGAGAAACACAATGAGCCAAGAAAGACTTTCAGCTTTGGCTGTTTTATCAATTGAATCAGATTTGGCATCTAGGCTGAATTACGATACCATAATTAAGGAATTTAGTAACGTTAAAAGCAGGAAATTTCTGTTCCTTTAATAAAGAAATCTAATGTTTTTTAAGATACACTTTAAGAAATGTATATCTCCACCTTTATATTAACGATTTGTAATTTTTCATTTAATACTTATTAATCTAATTTGTATTTTTATGAATAAAAACTTGGCAGTGTTAATTGTTTTGTTTGTTTTTATTATTTTATAAAATCCGTCTTCAGGTCGCCATAGAACAGGGCCTCGCGAAATCTGTCTTGCCCACATCAAATTTAGTTGTTGCCCCGCCACTGATTTTTGCCCATTGTCCTTTATTATTAAATACCCTAGGTACATACCTATTTCTTTTCCGTAGCGCACTGCCGCGTCTCTTATTGGTTCATAAAATGATGACGTAAGTACTTACGTCATAATTTTTTGTTGTCATTTTAGAGTACAATTATTTATAATAATATCATTTGGTTGAACGCGCTAATTTCGGAGAGTACATACTAATTTCAGGACGACAATATGCTCACCCCCTATTACGTGGGACCGAATTCAATAATTGGTGAAATGTGGGTGATATTTTACCTCTGCCTAACCCACCGGGGATAAAGGCGTGATTATATATATGTATGTATATTAAAAATGGATGTTTCGCTCACGAAAAATATACTGTCGTAGCCCTACGCCTTACGGCCTTTGGTACGCCAGTTTCGTGTTAGCTTACACTCTGTATATATAAATGGATGTTTATGGGTATATTATATTTTATTCACTTGTTGATGATCAGCAGAAAAACGATAGCACGTCACACAATCGTTATTCTGAGGATATTATAGATTTTTTAATTATTTCACCGATTGTGTGGATTTTAAAGAAAGTAGACAACAAACTAACGGTAAAAAAAATGAAGAAAATCAAAATGTTATAAACATCGATTTATTATCAACAAATTACATCATATATTCTAATCACAGGATTATCAAATTACATCGAATCAAAATATTCTATCAATCACAATACAATATAGAGCTTATCTTTAAAAAACATTAAATACAAGTTGAGGTAAAAGCCAAATGTACATCGAGTCAAAACTAAAGTAAGATTATACAAGTATTCAATTGCTACCTGCGAATTATGAGAATATATTATTATTCTAGTCAATACTTAACCGGTAAAAGTATGGTGATTTGTTATAATTTCGTTAAAAAAATTATAAAATGTTTTACGTATTCGGTTGGACATACTGTAGTAAAAATTAATTTATTCAATAATAAATCACCTACTTTTAATCAGGTCCTGCTGAAAGACGAGATTTATCAAACCTCAATAAATTACTTAGTCAAAATAATACGACGTTGACATTACTTACAATATTGTTTCATAATAAAACACAAATATTATTGGCAATATTATAATCAGTGCGTATGAAATATAAATCTCAAAATTATTGATAGACAGAGCAATATATAAATACATATAATATTACGGACCTTTTCTTCATAAAACATAAAAAACGCCAGCCACTTAACAAAGCATATTCTTAATTAGTTCTAAACAATTTTTGGGATGTGTGAAAATTACATAAATATATATTACCTTCTAACGCGTCAATAACACTCAATTCGATACAATATGGCTAAAAATTACTACTAAATTAAAACTAGCAAAGAAACCAGGTACCTAAAACAAACCTTATAAAAATCAGTTCTTTGTCAATGCATGTAAACTCATCACTTGACTTAAGTTCCATAACTACATTGTTGAGTGCCTAGACTTCAGGGACTTCCTGATGACGTAGCCAGCTCATTTATAGCAACACCTCTCAACTGCGGGAGGCTGGATACTTTGGCTAGCGATACATCTAGATATTTATTGTACACTGCCTTATATTTAGAATTCCCTACATTGACTACAACATTCGCTAGTTTCCTAATTATGGGATCTATATGCTGAAGCGAATACCCTGAGTAATAAGATAATGTGGGGGTCCATACTTCTTCAAGTTCCTTTCCAGAGAGTAGGTGCAGTGAGAGACAGATAGCCGCAGCTGCTAGTTCTGAAGGTCGATAGTGTGCCATGGAATACTCTATCAAGCAAAGGTCGACGAAATATTTGGCCAAGTGGTGATTTTTTGATGTACCATGGGCAGCTTTGACAAATCTGAAAAAAATAAAATAAATGAGTATCTCAGGTTAGATAGTGGATGTAGATCGTAAGAAAGATGGAAAGAAAGTTAGATGGGACTTACAATACTTGTTCAACTGAAATGGAAGTATATAAATTTCCTAAGTTCAATTTTCTCTATTGGCATTGGTTAGGGACCTTCTATTTATATTTACAAATGTATAAAAGTATGCTTTTGCGCCTTCTAGAACACTATGTGCCAGAATATATAATTAACTATCATAAAAGAAAAGTGATTTTATACCGTCTTAAGAAATGAAGAGGTACAGGTCTAGCCAAGCAGAAGCCCAACTTGGACAAGATCTCTCTTTCACACTGGAACATATCCGACTTCGTATAGGCGTTATCTGTGACGTAGATGAAATCTCCCACATCTGGCGCGTAAATCTCTTCATACTTGCTGGCAATGAACATTGCAGTTACACCAACCAGCTGTAGTTGGTTTCGTTGAATGTTTGGTACGACCTGGAATGAATTTATGAAGATAATAATATTATAAATGCGTCAGTAACTGTTTGTCTATCTGTTACACTTTCACACCTAAACCACTGAACCTATTTTGATGGAATATGGTACAGTGGTAAGTTACACCTTGAGAAAGGGCATAGACTATGGCAAGTCACGATAACCAACACCCAGACAGGCGGAGCGAAGAAAATTAGTTCACTTCTACTAGAAACTAAGAGCCATGTGTGACAGTATAAATTACTGACAAGAATGATGACAAAAAGAGAGATAACTGTAAGAAATCGCGCCTGGCGATAAGACCGCCGTTGGTACCTCATAAATTGCAAAATGTAATGTTTTTGTATATATTATTTATAGTGTATAATAAAGAATATTTTATTGTAACTAACAAGAGGTGTATAAGACTTACAGAGTCAAACCAAGCCCACCCAGCTACAAATACATGCTGATTAATGGACGGTTAAAGACAAAATAGTGTGCGACTATTTGTCGAAGTAGTTTAATACTGCTAGGAAATGGTTCAAGCTAGTATGAGCCGTTTAATACTAGCTAGGAAATGAATGCTAGAATGAACCATTTTTTTTTCAATGTGTTATTTCTAGGGGTAACAGTGAGATACTGTCACTTAGCTATAGCAGCAGATCAGAGTTTAGAAGGGCTTAGTAGACATTGACCATGTCATTAAACAGTTTTATATTATTTGTAACCTCTGAGCAGAAACTGTTAATCTAATTGATTAAAAATATTACCTGCAGGTATCGGTCAATAATTCCAATAGTTTGATGTAGAGTCTCTAACACTAAAGAGAACTGACGCTGGACCTCAACCAGCCAATCAATGAGAGTAGCCCTCATCTTTCCAGTAATAACAGTCTGTAAATAAAGGATTAGTTTTATTATTGCCGATGATATCAACAACCAAATAGGGCAATCTACTATATCTGCAGAGTAAACAATGTGTTGAACAGATACAGATTAATCTTGAGCAAAATTCGGCTTAGTGAGAAAAGTGTGCACATGCAATTTGTTTAATATAAATTATTATTGGTTAATTAATGCATCTCGGAAGTCGCTTCCCATATAACCACCGAAGAGACATAAAAAACAGTTTCTCTGTTCTGCTCAGATAGAATGCATTATCACGGTAACTATACAAATTTTTAGTTTCATATATAAAACATTACAAACCTGTTTCCGCAAGTGGTCAGGCTCAATATAGTACTTCTCTTCTAATTCTGTCAAGTACTTATAGATATCCTTAATGTAGATGGACATAAGCAACGGACTATTGTTGTCCCCAGCATCAATATCCTCGATATCATCAGGCAGCGATGGAGTTGATTCTAAGTCAATATGCAATGCATCGGAATAGCATTCAATATTCCTTTTGTCAATAATAGAAGGTTGTTCTAAAATCTCAGCTAACTTAAGCTTTCCTAATGACTCTGTAGATTCCTTTAGAATAGGCTTCAGTGACTTTATATCTTTGTTCTCCTTCAACATTGGCAGCTTTGAAGATTTTTTGGAGTCTTTTTCTTTCAGTTCTGCTGGTTTATTTTGAGCATCTTTCAAGATTCCCTGTAAGTGTAAATGTTAAGCTTTAAAGTGCCATAAAACGAAAAATAGTGAAGAGCTTATTAAAATTATCTAATTAAAGCTTTTGGATACTTTGAATTCACAGAAATGAATGATATTTAAACAACTTATTGCACACAGTGTTCAAACAAAAGTTATATAGGGAAGCCATTTAAATATAAGTTAGTGTAAATGCATATAGGCACAATGCTTTAGGCAAATCTTTATTTGCACACAACAATTGAGTGTAAAATGCTGTGAGTGTTAAATTGTTATTTAAGTCACTGTCATTAATTTGTTGTGGTTTCATGACTGCTTGTACTTGCTATACATTCTCTTAATTTGGCTTATCTTGCCTTTTGCAGAAGTGACTTGTGTATGGCCTCCCAGCAATGAGTGCAAGAGCCTGCACCAGAGCCTCATCTGTTATTCAGCAGATGTACCGACAAGCAAGTGAGGTTGGCTTGGCCTCAAGGTAGTTTTTTTACATAAGTGCAAATTGCCCACTAATCCCGGAAATAGAAACTAAGAGTTACCCTGTTTCTTACAGCAGCTCTGCCCGCATGGCCCGCAGTGCTCTCTTCCCGACGCAACGGGGGCCGTGATGATACAACCGTCCTGGCTGGGAGACCCGTGTCCACTTTCGACTGAACATGACTATAATTGCTGAAAACACAATAAAGGCCAAGTAAATAAAAAATAATAACATTGTGCAAGTAGGATATACACGTAATCGATTCTGATAATAAATTGTATAGATTCTGATAACGAAAAAGTGATTCTATAATGAAAAAAGAACAGGGTAACTTTCACAGCTGATGCTAATATTACAAGTGGGTAAATTTGAATTTTTCACCTTCGAACGGCAGCCCGATTTAAAGACGCTTTCTTCTCAAACTCAGCAGCAGCTACGGCTACTTTCCCAACTACTTCTCGCTGTGTTTGCACATTAGTGTTGATATCACCTAAAGCGCCACGAACAGCCAAGCCTTGCTTCTTTGTCGGAATCACCTGATTAGCTTTAGCCTTTGAAGTATAGATGTTCTCTTGATCTTGGATTTGTGCCTACAATTAAAATCGATATAACAATTATTAATTGATATAATCAAAGAAAACACAGTCTAACTACATGTTTTTAACTTACGGTTCGGTGCCTTCTCATCTGGATCTCCATTTCGATATGTTTATTTAGTGTGTCACACGTTTCCAACTTTCGTAAGAACTTTAAGACAGATCCTGATGGCTGAACGAACGGAATTACATTCAGACTCGGTGACGTCGCGTTGTAATAAAAATGCTAAATTTCTTGAAACCGTACGCTTAGTTGGTTGTAAAATTTCTGCTCAAAGGTAACGTAAAGTAACGGTCAAACTCGATTGAATATGGCACCGCTCTGATTGGCTGAAATTATTTGAATTGTTATTCACAGAGTAAGTAATATACTACGTTGTTATTGGCCAAGTCTATGAGTAGGATGTTATACTACTCTTTGGTCTATGCGAATACCATAGAGTCATCACAAAAATAACTATAGATTCATAGACTCTGGTCAACTTAAAATTTAAAATGACAGAGAGAAACAAAGACGTAGTGGGAGAATTCTTCCTCCGTTTGGGTGCACCGTGTGTTTCTCCGCATCGGTGTCTCTGTGGAGAAGCTGTCGATAGCCTTGGACATCACGGATTGTCTTGCAACAGGAGCGCAGGCCGCATGTCCCGACATACAAACATTAACGATATTATCCGTCGAGCTCTTGTCACCGCCGGCGTGCCAGCTATACTTGAGCCTGTTGGTTTGGCTCGCGACGATGGTAAGAGACCGGACGGTATGTCGTTGATACCTTGGAAGATGGGTAGGCCTTTGGTGTGGGATGCAACTTGCGTCGACACCCTGGCGCCTTCCCATCTTCCAAGTACGATGGACTGCGCATGCGCTGCTGCTGCATCAGCGGAGACTCTCAAACGGCGCAAATATACCAATTTAACTGGTAATTATATTTTTGAGCCGTTTGGAGTCGAAACGTTGGGTCCGTGGGGTCCAAGCGCGCGCGCACTATTCAAAGAAATAGCGAAGCGACTAATCGACGCTTCCCGTGACCATAAGGCTGGCCTTTACATCGCTCAAAGAATTGGCATCGCCATTCAGCGTGGTAATGCCGCCAGCCTCTTGGGCACGGTACCAGTAGAGATTGATGGGGAGGAATTTTTCGATGCCTAAAATTACAGTCTCCCTCTTTTTCTCTATTCCATTTTTGTATATATTGTATAGTTAGCATAGTTTTATATTAATTTGTAAGTAATTGTATATTATAATAGAATATTTCGAAGAAAGAAAGAAAGAAATAAGAAAAATATTTATTCTAGTCCATAAATGAACAAATCATTTTTTCAAAACTATTAATTAATATGGCAACAGTATTTCCCAGTCTGTTAATATTTTATAGTCTTCGAAAACATCTTGATACTCATAATATATAATATTATCATTTTCGGTTAATATAATTCTCAAAGTGCATTTAAACCACTTCGGTGGCAGACAAGCATTGATTATTTTCAATTGGATTGTCTTACTGGACGATTATAAGATTAATAAATTATTAACTTTTCATAATTATAAAGTATTCAAGATTTTATAGTAATTGACCAATAATTATTTTGAAATAAAAAATTGTTGGTAAAGTACAAACACGTTAATTTTTTTCAATTACACTATCCCCTAGGGTTATTTGGCATAAACACACTAAGCATTTACCGTTTTTCCACGACACCAAAGTAAGAATAGAATAGAATTAATATAATGTCATTATTTGTAAAACATACACTGACGGACTCATAAACTGCATCAAAGTTCAGGTTTACTCTAAAAGGACTTTTTATAATAAGTATGCAAACTTTTTAGATTAAATTATATAAATATGGAAAGACTGGCTCTTAATCTTAAAAAAAAATTAAATTTAAAAATAGAACTGCAGTAAAACAAATGAATATAGCCGGGAAAGAAAATTTACTTGTAGTATCAGATTTGCGTGTTATTTATAGCAAAGTTTTAAATTGATTCTCATTGATTTTTTTTGTTTTGTCAATTGAATTATTGTTACCAGCATAATTGTTGGGTTAGTTTTTTAACACATCGAGAGTTTTTGAACCATAATATGGATACTTCGTCCGAACAAGCGGCACAAATTGTAGCATTGGTGCGGGAGGGCTTGGATCAACGAACGATTGGTAGAAATTTAAATTTAAACCAGTCTACGGTTTCTAGAATATACAGAAGGTTTGTAGAGACAGGTTCTTACAGGAGGAGACGTGGTACAGGCAGAACTCGAGCAACCACAGGTCGTGATGACCGATTTATTGTTATAACTTCCCTGCGAAATCGTTTCCTCACGTCAGTTAACATCAAAACCGAGCTTAATGAAGTGCGTGGAGTAAACGTGTGTGCACGAACAATAAGAAGAAGGTTAAAGGAAGCGGATATCACCCCTTTTAGACCAGCAAATGGTCCAAAGTTGTCTACAGCTCACAGACAAGCTCGCTTAAGATTTGCGCGTCATCACCTGAATTGGACAGAAGAGCAGTGGGCCTCTGTATTGTTCACGGACGAGTGTAGGACATGTTTATATGGTGCAGATGGTCGCAGAAGAGTCTATCGTCGACGTGGGGAGCGATATGCTCAAAGTTGCATTGAGGAGCGTGTTCCTTTTGGAGGCGGTTCATGTATGGTCTGGGGTGGCATATCGATGAACGGGCGAACCGAACTTGTGTTCATAGACATGGTCCGTCAAAACGGTAATAGAGGGGGTTTGACAGCACATCGCTACATAACAGAGATATTAGAAGATCACGTGGTGCCTTACATGGGATTCATAGGCGAAAATTTTACTTTAATGCAGGATAATGCCCGGCCGCATGCAGCTGCACAAGTTCAACATTATTGCGAAGAGGTTGGGATACGTACAATGAATTGGCCAGCACGCAGCCCGGATCTTAATCCCATCGAGCATGTTTGGGACAATTTAAAAAGAGCTGTATATGCGAGAAACCCTTCGCCCACGACAGTGGCAGCACTAAGAACAGCACTTTCAGAAGAATGGGACAATATTCCGCAAGATCTTTTAAAAACCCTTATAAAATCTATGCGGAACCGATTAGAATCTGTAATAAGGGCACGTGGGGGTAATACACCTTATTAAAACACAAATAAACCCTTGCATAAAGTTTGTGTCTATTGTTAAAACCAATTTTTTAATTAAACCAATTTTTCTTAAATTTCTGTTTTTTCTTCAATAAAAGTCTTAAGGTCCTTTCCAGTACATAAACTTAAACTTAAAGATATGACCCTACGCTGTTTTAAAGTTCACGAACCAATCTAGAGGTTTCAATTTAAATCTGCATAGAAAGTATGCATACTTGGTTAAAATATTTATTTCAAAGTCGTCTATTACTTTGATGCAGTTTATGAGTCCGTCAGTGTAGATACACAGAGATCTTAAAAGTATTAGGCTCAAGATGTTGTGCCACTTTTGCATACAAATTTATTTAGTAGCTACTTTCTTAGTCAATTTTCACAATAATGTAGTAGAATAAATCCATGAAAACAGACATGCAATAATATTAAAAACAAATGAAATTGAATTGAGACAATCTCTTATAAATTGAAATATATGGTATAAATAAAAATAAAAAAGAATAGTAAAAATTAAAAAACGCAACTTATATTGAGTTATCATTTAGGAATTAATCTAGTGTACTAATAGCATTTATCTATTAATAAAGATTGTAGCTATTTTTTTTTAATTTAAATACAGGCAATGATGTTATATCCTATGGAATTTTATTAAAAATTTTGGTGCCATTCCAAATATACTTTTTTCCATAAGGAGCTGTCTTACAATTTGCATTGCATATTTTATGTACATATTGTCGGCGCATTGGGCCCCTTCTAACATCCGACACTTGTTAAAAATGATTGGGATTGAACACGTTACGTTATGAAGAACTAAACCCGCGAATCTCTCGCACCACAAGCAGAAAGCACATAGACAAATACAATTCATAGGGTTTGACAACAACCCAATCCTGAGCTTTGACTTTAGTACATCGTGATTTCACGACACCATGAGCAGATGCTTGGAAGGCCGATAAGCCAACGTTTGTCACACGCCGTAATCCGAAGCCCAGGTTTCAGAATTTTTAAAATAACTAATACACAATGTACTGGCAACAATTCGTTCGTTTTGTAATTAACGAGTTAATATGTCTCGATAACGTCACCCCGCATCTTATTGACAGGGAGGCTTGACGCCGAAGCCTCGCGCCAAGTGAGACGTTGAGTATCGACTCCGCAGTCTTCTTCTAAGTGCTGTCGAAGGAGGAGACAGCCTCCAGACAGAGCCAGGTTGGTTAAGACTATAATCTTAAGTCGGTACATGTTTTGGGAATCGCAAAACACATGCGAAGCAACAGGATTGCTATCCTGTTGCGTGAGTCGAAAAGTTTTTTAAATGTTTCTGAGCGGAAAGGAGAAGGATTTGACGGGTAGCAATTGGCGCAGGAACTACTTCCAGAAAATGGGAGAACCCAATAGATTGAAGGTGTCAGGAGTAAGTTCGTTGAGGTCATGAAATAGCGCGTTGAAGTGTGTACGAGCTCATGTGCTGCAGGGCAATACTTGCACTTGGCCGGATTCACCTGTAAACCCAGCCCCTTGAGACGCCGGATCAAAACCTTGAGGTCCTGGACGACCACATCACGCTCACCGCCAATGGTACTATCATCTAGGTACCACAGGTTCAATAACGATTTAAGTTCCGAGATGATATCATGGAAGGCTAGGCTAAAGACAAGTGATCCAAATGGGGACCCACTTGGGCCATTTGTCTTTAGCCTTCTGAGCCCCCATTTGTGAAAGGTTGAGGTAATTATTAAAAAAGAGGTTCAAAGATAAATGATAAAGCTGTAGGTCTAAAAAGGCTACTTTTTTTGAATTGTATTAGGATAATATTTTGTCTTGTGGCTATATTCACACGCAATTAGAATCGGCTTAAAACATGAATTATTGTCATTCTCTTCATTTAAGTGACCATTTAACGAATTTTATAGGAATCTAGAATCATTTAAAGCATCGCGTTCCATGATATACAATAATGTTAACGGCAATTAAC
This sequence comes from Eilema griseolum, assembly GCA_963662185.1. Taxonomy (NCBI): domain Eukaryota; kingdom Metazoa; phylum Arthropoda; class Insecta; order Lepidoptera; family Erebidae; genus Eilema; species Eilema griseolum. Next base: position 18,953,773 of record OY759230.1, on the reverse strand, counting down.
GCGATCTTGGTATGAGTACTTAGATACCTTTGGTTTACCTGACGTTTCAACTAGGTTACACCAGCCGTGGCCACAGGCTGACTGGCTCAGCAGTGCACGCCTCTACCCGCACATTCCCGATATTTTTTAGATTTTGTTTTCGCCATGTACCGTCGTTCGTACATACCACACTCACAGAGTCCCTATTCTGTAAGCAAACTGTCCGGTGTCATTCCGACTGCGCAGAAAAGCAAGGTTACATGTTTCTTATCACTGGATTCCATGTTGCCGATAATTTAAACCAATCTTCCCGATTGAAATTGTTATGCTTCTTATTTGATTTTTATTTGTTAATTTTCTTTGCCTAAAAACTCGTATTCACACTCATTTGAGTTTTCAGTCTGGCCAGTGAAAGATGGTTAAAAGATGGCGGAAAATTTGAAAAATCACTTGAAACACCGATTATACTTCGATAAAACGGAGTTGATACTATGATTTATTTTTGAGTTTTTAGTAGGTATGCATTAATACCCATCTACATGGTACTAATTTATTAAAATCAATAATTTATTAATCACATAGTTGGCCAGTATTATAAATAATCACAAATTGAAATACGCTTGTACTTTTTCTAAAGTGTTTTTATTATTACACTTGACCCATTTTACCTTCCTCAAAATGACATCCTCAAAGGTTTACAATTACATTACAATACAACAAAAATAATCCATTTACTTTATTTTTACACCTCTTAGGTGGCAGAATGATTCTCCTCGCTCCTATTACCTCAACTAGAACTCACGGTTCACCTGTTCACCTGATAGAAAATGGTTATCGTGTCCTATAACGTGTGCAACACCAGGGGCATCACACACATGCTGCTTAAGAATTATAAATATAACAATTTAAAATTATTTGAGTAAGTACCAAGAAGCTTTCGAAGACTATTAAATTATAACTGAGGTGAAAAAACTGTTGTAACGTGAAAGTTTTAAGAAATTTATTGTTCATCTTTCGTTGATCTCATTGATTGTCATCATTATCCTCATCATCATCATTATCAACAATATCACCAACTCATCATCATCAACAATCATTCTAACCATATGATACAAAATACATAGCACATAACACTTAATAAAACCAATTTATAAGACGTTGTCACGTCAAAACTTTACACAAAGGCCTTAGTTACCACTTCATACAATCCCAAATTCTTTCATCTTTTAATAAAATTGACATTGGCATCTTCATTGACGTTTACTGCGTCTTCGTTTCGAGAGGTTCCGTGATTTGGAATTGTGATTGTACTATTACATTCGAAGATTTTAATAATAAATAGAACCGTATGCGTATTTGCTTCTGGATCTATAACAAGTGTACGTAGTCATATAATTGATTTCACTACGAATATAATAAGAAGTAAGTATAATATTAAAATATTATCATCTAGAAAAAACATGCGGCTTTTATAATTTAATTTATATTTCTGCTTAGATTTAACAAGGATGGTGCAGAAAGGGCCCCGTCCTCTAGTGCTATGTGGACCTTCGGGGTCAGGGAAAAGCACCCTGTTAAAGCGTCTTTTAAAAGAGTTTCCGGATAAGTTCGGATTTAGTGTATCGCATACATCAAGAGGACCCCGTCCAGGAGAGAAAAGTGGTGTGCACTATCATTTTACAAATAAAGAAAACATGATCGCTGCTGTAACCAGAGGCGAGTTCATAGAAACAGCAATTTTCAGTGGGAATATGTATGGAACTAGGTGAGAAGTCGATGATTTTTATAGTTGAATATCTTTGCCATGTGCTTGTTGTTGTGAACTAATTGGCGTATTGCCAAAAATGTGTGTTTTTATTCATATACTCGTCATTACTGTGCTTACCATACATTTTGCTAATTCATACTGGAGTGATGTTCATGGCATTAGTCCGGCTTTCATCAAAGTCCTTTACTTTGATGTCGGGGTCCACTTTACATGTCCTATGTAATACATAATACAATATAATCTTCATTCATTAAAAATGTTTACATGGCCTCTTATATCTAACATGATAAGTTACATATTATGATATTATTTACATTCTTACATTACTTATCATTACAGCTACTCATTCAATCATTTTCTTTTTTTTGTAAAAAATAGGCATTTTGTACTGTACTTTTAGATAGGTTGCTAGACAGCCTGTGTTTATGGATATAATATAATAAAATTATCATGTCACAGTATGTGTCTGCAAATAGAATTTTATGTGAGCAGAGTTGCAATCTACAGCTAGTATACTTATAAAAGTATTTCAAATTTCTTTTCACTTTTAATGAAGCAATTAATATTTATACCCTAGTATCTCTGAAACTGTTCTGATGATTTGGACATTTTGGCCAAGGTGCTATAATATTATTATTTTTTTTATAAAATCTCGCCTATATCCCCAAAAGGGTAGGCAGAGGTGCTAGCACCCACATTTCGCCAGTTTATGTTTTGTGATATGATTTATTTTGACCTGGTTTATTTTGTATCTTCAGTAAGCAAGCCGTTGAAGAAGTGCGTCGTACAGGCAAAATCTGTGTGCTGGATATTGAAATTGAAGGAGTTAAACAAGTGAAAAATACTGATCTCAACCCTTTGTTAGTATTCGTGATGCCTCCCTCTATTCAAGAGTTGGAGAGAAGACTGCGCGGCCGTAACACAGAGCAGGAAGATGCGTTGAAGAAACGATTGGAGACAGCCAAAAAGGAAATATCATTTGGTAAATAAATCTTCTTAAAATTGCAATGTGTAGTACCACATTGAATAATATTGTATTTATGGGTTTTGCCCTGTGGCATAGTGGTCGTGGATTTGATTCCTGCTCACTGCAAATATTTATCTGCATGAATATGAATTTTGGATTGGTCTGGGTGTTTCTATGTATAATATATATAAATCTACAAAAAAAATTCTAGTATCATTAACACATACCATTTATGTTATGTTGTTTTGATACAATGATAGCAGGATAAACAAATAAATATTGTTTATCCTGGACATATTCCACTCATACATACAAAACAATATTGCATCATGCATACTGCCAAGAAGTGACATGCCTTGCCAGAATCTCTGTTTGTGGATAGCTATAACTTGGGTGTTTTCAAGACTAGCGTGAATAGGTTACTTTTAGGCAAGTGTGCTCCATTGTAGACAACATACACATTGATTCGCATTTGCTCACTATCTTAACAACAGTTGAGATAGTGAGCAAATGCGAGTGTATCAATCATAAAAAAACACTAATTTTATATGCAAATTCTTCATTTTCTTTCTTACACAAGGTTCCTCTTACAAGGAATTAGAAATACGTACTCTACATGAATACAAAAAAAATTAAGAAATTCACAATCACGAATTTGAAAATTCCGAATTTCATGATTACGAAAAATTCTAAATTCCGAACGTCAAAATTCCTGACGTCGGATTTAGGACTAAAATTCGAAATATCATTATAATCCGAAATATCATTAATACGAACTCCGCATCGGTGCACCCTTTTTCACAGAACTTTATTTCATAATTTTGCTATGGTGCTGGACCTTCTGTTTCTGGATGGTTATAAAAAAAAACAATGAAGACAAATTAGCCTTCTAACTTAATCTATCCAAATCGGATTGCGCTGCATCTTGGGCTTAAATAGGGCAGACAAGACTACCTTGATGTCCTGTTTTTGGGTGGTTATAAAAAAATATTGAGTCAAGGCATGTGGTGTCAGTCATTACCACATTACATAAACTTTTAAAAGTCTTTATGCATAACATGAAAAATAATAATAATAACGTCTTTATTGTACACCAATAACATATTACATTATAATATGAGATTAATTAATTTTTGTGGTACGTACAGTTGGCAGTTCAAAATCTGTTTTAACTTTTATATGTTTGTGATACAATTTTTCATTTTTAACACCAACAACTACGGATTTTTAATTATTCGTACTAATGAAATTGGAAAAATAATATAATCATTACTATTTTGGATAATCGGAATTTTGTTTTTTGGGAACTATAAAATTCGGAATTTTGAAAATTGGAATTAATTATTTCGGAATTTGTGGTTGTTGCCGTTAGAAATACCTTATTGAAAAAAGATAATTGAGATTGGTATAGTAATTTGGCTGTTGAAATTAGTAGTATTTGGATAGTCAGGAATTATAACCACCAATAGAATCTTGGCAATCTGACAAGTCCATCAACCTTGGTCTACCTTTTGGTTAATAACTTCGGTTCATTGCTGTAAATAGTTACTGCTGATTAAACAGCAATATGATTACTTTTATAGTTCTAGTTTTATGTCATTTTTCATTAGCTTTTTATCACCTTTGCTTGGTTATTTGACTTTGGTAAATGTGTTTTATAAGCATTACTTTAATGGATTTACACAACAGAAGTCAGGAGAAGCAGATGCCTGAATATTTTTTTTTATTTGTTCATGTATTAATAGCTGACCCACCCCAGCATACTTTGAAAACCCCACCCCCCTATCACCCCCTTTAAACCATATATGTTCGCAATTTTATAATAGATATTAGTTTTCAAATAATATATGAGAATTTGCCAGATTTGTTGACATCTATGGTTAATGAATAGTAGCGTGATGATATTTAGCCTATAATGTTCCTCGATAAACCGACTATTCAAAACTAAAATATTTAAATAATTATTAATTTCCTTACAATAATAAGGAAATTAATATAAATAAATTATTGTGACATAATATTTATATTTAATAGTCAAATCATTTACAGGTTGGATAAATACCCAACCTATAATATTATTAACCTTTAGGTTGGGTGGATAATTAAAAATAAATACAAACGATAAAATAAGAACCGACACAAACAACTTTTACTGCTCTTTTACCATTCTTAATTTAATAAGCTCAGTTAAATAATTAATTTATTCTGCAGGAAAATACCCAATTAGCATTTATTTACAAACAATAAACAGTGGTGACCAAAAATTATCAATTCATTTAAACAAATATAGTACTGTCCCAAAAAAGTAGAGTTATGTCATTAATAAATTAATATGTAACAGTAAAAAAAATTGAGAACCTAATTGCAGCGCCACCTGGCGGGTCCAATATCCATCTAGGGACCCACACATACGAATATCGTAATTGATTTAGCCGTTTGAACTGATTTTTAGTACTTACCAATTACACATACAAAATGTATGTATAATTTTGTATAATAATAGCAATGATGCATTGATTTCAGGTCAAGAACCTGGAAACTTTCATATTATTATTCTGAACGACAATGTGGATAAGGCATATTCGGAGCTGCGTGAGTTCATATCTAAGAATGTGGAAGATAAAGAACAAGGTTTGTTTCCCTGAGTATTTTGAGAGAACTGGCAACTAATAATAACATTTTATAAATAAGTTGTGAATCAGCATGCGGTAAACGATTTTGTTTTGAGTGTGAGTTTGTATCCGTGTTCATGGTAATAATGATTGGAAAATATCTTGAAATATACACACTTATTCTAGCTGCGCAGAATGTGTTTTTTATGTATCTTTGGTGATAATGCGGGAAGTGGCGCGTCAATGAACCAATCATAGTTCAATCCCGAACTCTAACAGCTCGCGTCATTAGTTGACTCGTCCTATTATTCTTTTTTGGTTGGTTCGTATAGAACACATGCACGAACTTTCCGACTCTTGTTCAAGATGTTTGCCGGCATTTATACGGTGTGAAGACTGAACATTAGCAACCTGCATGCGTTAGAGTCATACATTACATATAGTTCGAATCACTTAAAGGCGGTGGTGTATCCACCAAAATCTATGGAACGCAAGCGTACCTAACCTGGAAACAGGTACATCTGCTGATTGACGGTGCATGCGTTGGCAGGTCAGACGGCTGTCGTCTCCATCAAAGACGGGAGTGTCAGGAACGACGTAAGATAATGATGATGATGGTGACAACTTAATAGCATTAGGCCCCTTTTTATAAATATTATGGTAATGTAGGTACATATTATTTTCACTTAGCTTTGATAGTTAGCCCTTTTAACCTCCTTAGTGTGTGTTTGTTATGGTGTGCGCTAACTTGACTAACAATTTCCTTCACAGGCGACTCCGCAGAAGAACCAAATAAGGTGGACAAGTGAATTGTTTTCTACATTGAGTATGACTTATTTCATGGGATTCTAGATAATTATAGATGTTAACTCAGTTGTTTTGGATATTTGTAAATTACGTAAGTTCTGTTAATAATACTGAAATCTGGCCCCAATAAGCTTAAGAACATAATAATCTTTTTGAATAAATGTGAAATAAATGAAAAAAATGTGTTGAAAAATCTACCTCCTAGTAAATGTTTAAGAATGCAGTATTCCATTATTTAATCTAAATATATAACATATATATTATTATATAATACCATGTAATGGTAAAATTAAAATGATTCCAATACATATTAAATATCTATTTAGAAATATCATAGTGATTGTTGTGAAGTTTGAAATGTCTTATTGTGATTGTGAAGTCAAATAGTTGTTAGAGTACCTACCTATTAATATGTATGTAATATGATGTTCACATTATAACTCTATATAATTGTGTTCAATAGATTTGGTGTCATGCAAATGTTGTTTGACAGCTAAGGGGCCGTTTAAGTATTAAGTAAGCCACAAAGGGGGGAGAGGGCGTCTTTGTAATGCTTATTCTTGATGACATGGGAGTGAGGGGGGTCTAGATAATGATTACGTAAGCAGTAGTTATTTACTTTTTCACATATAATATAGCATGCATTAACCATTCATTACCCTAAATAAATAAACATGAAAAGAAATATGCATATAGGTACCAATGTTTACGTAAGTATTTAAGAGCTCTGCTTACTTTTGCTGATAAGGGGAAGGGGGGAGGGATAGTTTTAATAAATCTGCTTACATAATACTTGTACGGCCCCTAATAATAAGCATATTGAGAAAACTATCTTGCAGCTTTAAAAGCTGAAATGCCTGTATGCATACATTTCTAAAAATGTAGTACCTAAGTACATGCATATGTTTACACACAACAACTCAGAAATACCACTTTTGGTGTAAAGTGTAAACTAAGAGAAACATTGTTCTGAAATTCCTTTATGAAACGATGAGTATTCAACTACTACTTAGTTTAAAGAAGTTTAATTGATGTATAAATGTTAAGCATAAGATCTTGATTATTAAGACAATACTTATCGTTTTTGCTTAAAATATTTTTAATGATTGGAAATCAAATTTGCAACATTTTGTAAGCCAGACTTTTAATGAAAAAGTAGTTGGGTTAACAGAACCACGAATTGGGGCGTGGACTCTACATATACCAGCCGCACTTTTCAGAGTTACCATGTTTCCCAAAACTTGGGTAATGGGGGTGAAAATTGCAGTAAGCCAGTCAGCTCCTTGCTTGTTTGAGCTCGCACTAGTGACTTTGTAACATGCTACAAAACAATGGGAGTCTACTCCTCTAGTCATGTCTCCATTTAGTAGAACCAACTCCTTAGACTTGAAATTTTCATTTATTAGAACCAACTCCTTAGAGTTGGTTCTAATAAATGAAAATTTGAATATTTCAATTTTGACCGATTGGAGAAATCTCCAAGCTGTCAAAATTGAAAGATTTAAATTTCAGATCCATGAGCACTTTTGTATATTGGCAGTTACTACAATCAAATAGCGTGCACTTGTACGCTATTTGATCGTGACAAGTAGATTAACACATTCCAATGTTCAAATCACCTTAGGTCTAAAATCTAGCATAAAATAGTAAACAAATATGAAACATTTCCAGTTTGAAATGTTATATTTCCATTTTATTGCAAGGATTTGCAGACGTTTTAGTATGTAAAAATAGTTTTTAATTTGCAAATGTTCAGCAACTTTTGTTACTAACGAAGTACCTACCTACTACTTCTCCCGACCTTTTGGTCGTTTCAACGTCATGCGTCAGATAATGACGCATGACGTACTTATCTTGTTTTGTTGTGATGTGAGGTGACTGAAAGTATATTCCAAATATAGATTATGTTTTGGAGTTGTATGTATACCGTTTAATTAACTTTAGTGTCGGTAGATATTATAATATATATACTTAGTTCAAATTTATTTAAGTTAAATATTATTATATAATAAGTTTTTAATTTGCGACCTAACAACGAATTAATGTATTCCTACTCATCGCTAACCTTACTGATTCTATAAAAATACATAATAATTTTACAATAAGTGGACACTAGAAAATAATGAATTGTATATTAGATTTGGTGTCATATTTAAATACAACCCTTGCCATATTTGTTATTTTAATTGACAGTCCTGACTAATTTATAAGAAAACATGACTACATAGATTAAAGTACCCTATCGCTAGCACCCATTCAATTATCGGATTTTTTTATATTTTGTACCACTACATGTTGGCGAACACAGTGGCAAACGCGTTGACCAACACGTGTTGGCGAACCTATATAAAATGAAACTGCACTAGCACGACACCGCAGCGGAGAGGTGCGGCCTTACCAAACCGCACTGTACCTACTGCAGCGGCACTAAGTGAGCGTCAAAACTTTTCGCGTTATCCAAGAGTCATTCAATGAGACACCGATAACGATTTCATACTTACTTCATGACAAAAGAATTTTTATGAATTACTGCAAGTTATAACTACATAACCTCATATATAACTACAAAATACATCCTTTCATCAAGCAATAGCCCTCTCCGCTGTCGCGAGCTATGTCGCCACTGGTGGAGCGGCGCGGCAAAATATTGTCCGCGAGTCAACTATGCCGCGCCGCTACGCTGCAGTGTCGCGCTAGTGCGGTTTCACCTTAACGGGGGTTTGTGCCATTCTTGATGTGTGGCGGGGCATCGGAAGAATGTTTGGCCCAACACGTTCGCCAACATGTATATTGGACGTTAGCAACAACATTACCATATGATAATAATAAGAAAAGTGGAAATAGAAAAAATTTAGGTACTCAATATGTTTTTATATTGTTTGTACATAATTTAAAAACAAATTGTTCTCACCTAACAAAGAACAATAAAATTAAGTTATAATTATAAAATAATATAAAATGATTGTTTTCCATGGCTTTGTGGGACCTATCTCTACTGCAGTTGTGCCAAATGTTTAGCTTAATAAACTAATAGTTGCAAGTGGCATGCAAATGTTTTGTCTGAATGAACTAATTTTTTTTTACCCAACTACCAAGGAAGAGGTATGTTTTATTGATTGTTTTATTATACTCACCAGTAGTATGTATAAGAATTGCTTTATGAAATAATTATATCCGTTACGTTTGAATGCTTGCTACATCTGTAGATTTGCCATCTATAGGCAGAAATGGTGAGACGAAAAAAAATGATATAAATATAATGGGGAGTAGCAGTCTCAAACTGTATGTACTTGCTATCAAGTACATACAGTTTGATACTGCTACTCCCTTAGGCTTAGGGAGTACTGTCGCTATCGACAGTACTTCCTAAGCTGGCGAGGATTTATGTTAGAAAATCAATCTTGTAACGTTTTATCTACATACAGCCCGTTAAAGTTTGAACCTGGCGCCAATGTAACGTCATAGTCGCCAGGTCCAAACTTTAAGTAAGCTGGTTGTATTATTTTGTGTTCTAGTTTTAGTTGTTCAATTGACATATTTCCTTAGTTTATATATTATTTTATTATGATCTGAAAAGCATCATAGCATCTTTGCCAGTGATTTAGTTGTACAATATGATAATTTTATTATATTCGGGGGCCTGTGATGCTTTACCACCTATTATGTGCCTACTTCTGGTCTGGTCAAGCCATTGTTTTGGACAGCAATCATTCAGAGCGTCGCGTTGTTGCGTTTTTCAATAGTAGTCTTCTTCGAAAAGTGACCGTTAGAGTATTACGTAAGCATGAGGGGGGAGGGAGGGAGGTGAGATTTGCTTACTTTTGTTGACAAGGGGGAGGTGGGGTTTAAAATATAATTGTAATAAATCTGCTTACGTTATACTTGAACGGCCCCAAATGTATTTTCGATATAATTCTAAATTTAATACTTACTACTTTCTTATAGCTCTTCGAGGGCTGTGAATGAAAGGAAGCGAGAAGATTGATCTTCAAAATATTTATTAATTTACTATGAATGCTAATTATACATGCGGCACGATGGATGGTTTAAATGTATAGCCTCATAATCAATAATTGTATTTTTGTTGCAAACTTTTTTCTTTTTAAACTATGAGGTATGTCATGGTCAAAAGTATTATGATCATTTTCACAATTAGAAAGCAATTTTTTTGTTTCTTAATGAAAATATTATTAAACTATTAAATATGTAATAAGTAGGTCTTATAAAACTCGTTAATGTTTTATTGGATATGTAGGGGTTATATAAATATAATTTAAAAAAGTCTGAAAATGATCACCTACTTTTGACACTGATGGAACATTAATGTAATAGAGTACATTAACAAGAGGCCTATTTTCATATTAACTGTCATATCAATGTCTATTGGTATTCAATTTTATTTATAACCATTCCAAGAAACTTATCAACGCTGTATGATATTTTTTTACACACCTGTGTATGCACCCGAAACGGTTGATAAGAGTTGTATAACACCCCATATGTGGGTGTTATATTTTAAGGAACATTACTTGCATAATTCTATTTATATGTAATCTATTCGCATGTTGTATGTTTACTAATATTAATGTAGTAATGTTTGTCAGAATAGAAAATAAATGATTGAAAAAAAATTAATGGTGTTCTTATTATTGTTGCTGATACCTAGGTCGGTTTTAATTATTTACCGACTAGAACTGAATTTATTTTCTTTCAAGTGAAACTATGGATCAAGTATTATATATTTTGGTCTATGCTACGGACTAGATCACTAGTTCAATGTAATAATGAGCAGAATTATCAAATATCTGGATGAATACTAAACATTTTGTAATAATGTTATTAAAAAGCATCTAAATAACATTTTATTTCCATTCGCGTCGTTTTACGATAATTAAATTCATAGGAGTTTGAATATTTGACTATGTGACAAAGTACAGTAGTATTTTTAAATTTTCATGCCGTGGTCGTTTGATGGCGCTGCAATTCTTGTTTTAATGCTGGGACTAGTTTCTTATTTATATATTTGAAATGAAATTATAAAGATATTATTATTACTTGACCTACCTAAAAGTGGAAAAAGTAGGGTTTCTTACAACGGCGGTATCTAAATATCTGCTTTTTAATATTAGTTACATAAAAATATTGTTTGTTGATCAAGTCAAACAATTAACTTTATCAGTACTATTTTATCATATGTGCTTAATTTAACTTGTGGCTTCTATATTTTGTTTGGAGTAGGTAGATCTTTATTTTAGGTTTAATTTTTCAATATCTGAATAATATTTTTACATTATACTCCCTCGGTATTACTGGCTGGAAATAATGGTGTTTATTGAATTCGTTGTTTCAGATTAAGCCCATAATAACACCATGTGGCATGGGGATGTTGAAGGGTGTTCAGGTTGCACTGAGGCACTAAGGCGGGCACTTTGCAAAAGCCCTGTTTAATGATAAAATATATAAGTAGTATTTTTATAGAACACATAAACAACATATTAACCATAAGAATCATTTATTCTATTAAGTCAAACAATAGTTAGTCATTATTGCTAAGAAAACCATGGGTACAATGTTTCTTTTTATTAAGGACCTAGATATTATATTGGAAGATATTATTATGTTAATTTATACCCAAGAATAAACATGATGTCAAATTACAACAAATAAGCCGTCTCAAATGCCTACATAACCATTGCTAGTTCAATGTATTTAAAAAAGATACAAATTTTAAGTTAACTGAACATTCTTCCACATAATTACAGTGAAAGAAATATATTTTAAAGGACAATACTGCTATCTTTGTCCCATCTGTCACGATGTGAATGGGGAGGAGTATTTTCACAATCACCACTAATTGCAGCAGTTTTAGACATATTTTTCAAGGATACACTGCTTATTGCAGGAACTATTTTGGTTTGCTTAGACAAACATTTCAACCTAGGAATATGTGATACTCTCTTCGGAATCTTAGACAATCCATTTTGTTGACTTTTAGGGTCATATAAAGTATTAGCTGATTTGGAACGTGTGTGTCCTACATCTGCTTTATTTTTCATACATGACAATGGAGTTCTTGAGCCACTCATACTACCAGATTTTGTCTTCTTTGGTGTATCTTCAATATTTGTGGAGTCGTCTTCATATATGAGTATTCCTTCACCATTGTTCTGTGGATTACTGGTAGTTTGGCGCAATTCAGCATTAGTGTTCTGTAGAACCTGTATAAGGGAATCATCTGACATATTTTCAACATTAGAGTTTCCTTCCGTCTTTGCCACTACTATAGGAGTTCTCTCAATACCAATAGATGGTGAGCGTGGATCTTCATTTAAGAGTTTGTATACTGGAATATTCATCACATTGTCGCTATTGTTTATTTCGGAATCTTCAGCATTTTGGATATTATCTTCACTATCTTCAAATTGATCATGATCCCTTTCTATATAGTCAAAGTTAGTTTCTAATAGAATAGTGGGCTTGTGTTCAATTTCTTTAGACATATCATTCTCAATTGCCTCATTAGATGCTGTTGATGAACATAATGGTTCGACTGGCTCTTTTAAAGTGTCATCTAAAGTAACATTGAATAAGCCCTCGCATAGATTTCGGGACACTACTAAGTCTGGACTTTTTTCACAAGCTTCATTGCAGCTGTCACACTCATCCTCTTTATCTGCCTTTAACACAGGACTTGCACAGTTATCATGTTGAAGCCTTAGATTTCTTTTCTCATTATTCACATCATCCGTTTTTGATGAAATAATTATAGGTGTCCGTTCAAAGTCCTGTGTCGGTGAACGCGGATCGTAAGACTGCAAATGGTTTTTAATAACAGCTGAAAGTATCGGATTATTATGTATAAGCTTTTCCTCGCCATTTGTGTTCTCAAAAGTCTTCCGTAAATCAACATTTTTCGTGATATTGTGCTTGGAGCCAGTTTTATTCTAGAAGACGAAATATGAAACGTTAAATAACACATTCCAAACTCAACACTTGCTAAGAGAAAAAAATGGAGGGAATTCCGTAACGCAAGAGCATTACAAATATAGATCTATTGAGAAATAATATTAATTTGGTACCTGTAATGGGGTTCGTGTTATCTCAGGTGTAGGTGATCTCGGGTCAGCGTTATCGCATGTATCCAAATCATTCCTCTGCGTAATAACTGCATCGTTAGTGGTTTTACTTGTGTTGCTACCCATTGGTATTTTTTATCAAAAACGCGAGTACATATACGATAAATACAGTTAACACTACTTTATCATTAAACTTTAATCATTGCAAGTAAAAAAGGTAAGTTCAAAAACAACAGTCTTTTAGATTCTGTACGAACAAAAACTCAAAACATGTAACGGCTTGAAATGTCATGTCCCTTTGAATTCTATTTTTAAATATAATTCGTTCAGAAACGTTCGACTTGGTACTAAGTAATATCGTTCATAAATAAGATGGGAGTCGATTACCAAAAATATGATGTGAAATGTGTCTTTATCAGTAGAAAAAGAAGATAACCATTATTTAATAAATATATGTAATATTCTAGAGTGAAGTTTAATTGAGTCTTAAAATGTACACCATGTGTGCTGTTACCTTTAATACTTAATTGTCTGATGAGTAAATATTTGTATCAAACATAATATGTAATTCAGCCATCAGTCATACAAATAATTTATTATTTCGATGAAAAAAAATTGTGAACATTTTGCCACCAGAATAAACTACGGAAAATGGGTTGCGGGGGACATGAACCCCAAAAAAGTCGAGAACGTCGAATTGAAAAGTCGTCTAAAAATTTACAAAATAATGTAAATTCAACTTTTTGGCCCTAGTTACGTCTTTAAAGCTAGCATCATGCCCTTAAAGGTTCTATGGATGTTTTGCTACATAAACGGAAAATGCTGAAGAATATTTGCTAGTTATTTGTAGAGACACAGTCGAGGTAGCGAAACCCTTACTGGAGAAATCCGGGTCCAAAGTCCCAGCTCTACAGGGACATGGAAGTGGAGTACCACGCCTTGGGCGACCACGCGCAGGGTACGCCGTTATGGCGGCGGTAAAGGTCAATCCCCACTGGAAGAGCTACAGCGGCCTGGGATAAAAAGCCGACAGCGGCTTTTCATTACTTTTACATTTCAGATTTTTTTACGATTAGGTATCTACGGGAGGAAAAGGTAATAGCAATTTGAACGTATAGGAGGGGTATAGGGGTGCCTATTTCTAACAATAAATTCAGACTGCCGCCAGCCGCCGCTCTTTCAAAGGGGATTGACCCATTTTTTAACGTACGAAAAATCCCCACTGTACCACCTCTGAGCCGGTGGGAGAGGTTATGTCGGACTAGAACCGACTAAAACCCACGGCGCCTGTGGGTCATTGTTAGTTGCCGGATGTGAGGTTGACAGGTATATCCCTTGCACACCCGCCTCCTCCTTCATGAGCATTACTTGCTTGTAGAGGGAGGCTTCAGCCCATGAATCCACGCAGCGAACCATCGCATCGCCACGAGCAAGGTGGCGAGCGTGAGCACTCTCCCTCCCAGGGCTGCTACCATCTCCCGTCTCGGCGTCTCCCGCGCCGGGCACTCGATGAGCGCGTGCAACTCCTCGCTCTCGTCGCAGTGAGGGCACTCGGACGTTAGCTCTTTCTCCTTCTGACGGCGATACTGCCCGAAGCACCCGTGCTCGGTGATCATCTGCGTCAGTCGGTATGTGAGGCTGCCGTGTCGCCTCTCTAGCAACTCCCCCATGATAGGTCTTACCGCCGCTACTATGGTGTGACTTGCGCCTCGCTCAAGTTGTAGCTCCCATTCCGCCACTACTCCGCGGTGGTAACTCCGCTTCCCGCGCCACCTTTTGGAACTGATGTAACGCCGAAAGGGATCTCGCTTCCAGGAACCGCGGTGGATACTCGCCGCGACAAACGATATCCTACCGTACCCCCTGACCACGCAGCAGGGGTAAGTGCTTGTTGGGGACTGATCCTAAGACCCATCATGGGGAAGCTAGCACTGGTGATCGGGAACGGGTGTTTGATGGATTACCTGTGTCTGATCCAGAAGGAGCTAATGCCCAAGTGCCATCATTGTTATGCAAGTGAGGACTTACGTCTGCACAGACAAACGCCGAGGCAGGTTCTCGTGGCGGCCCAGACTTCCTGAGACCTCATCGCTTAACGACCGCCGTCCTCCATGAGCGTAGACTTGGGGGTTACAAATGGAGCCACCTGTCACCGTAGCAGAAGCAGGCTAGTCTCCCCTATCCGGGGCAAAATGGGGACACCGACACCATGGCTTTGAGGGATGTACCGGTAGTTTTGGGCTCTAACTATTCGCAACGGCTGCCATACATTTTTGTATGGCAACCGGGATCGACAGATTAACGTACTCTCCGAGGCACGACCTGACCGATGCAAATAGTTTGGGCTATTGGATAGCATCTCCGAAATCTGGCTCCCAAATTGAAGGGCACAGTTAACGTTCTGGCCCAGCTGTTGTCCGACATGAGGGGGCCGAATGACTCCTGCAGGAGATTTTACGCGGAACCTACACGGGTGCCCAATATGGATGGGGACCTTGACGGTAAGACACGTGCAGAAACTGCGTGATCCGCAGCGCACGATCAGGGCCGTCAGGGGGTACCGACGGTATCCATTGACGCTGCGAGTATCATCGCCACATCGCTACTATGGATTCTGGAGCCAAGAGCCCTTTTGGTGCTATATCGGTACCGTAAGTAGGCCTGGCGTGGGAAACGCTGAGGCAGGACAAAGTTGCGGCTCTAGAAGTGGAAATTTCCCGGTCACCGCCTTGCTCAAGGCAGTCGTGTGGATGCGCGAGCGATTTATCGAGTAGGATAGGTATCAAAATGAAGGAAATTAAAAGTACCTACCTAGATTACAATAATATATATATGACATATCGTAATTAAAAATTTTAAATAGTTTATTCCGTATACATATAAAACATAGGTACTAATGTCACATCAATAATTTGCAATCACAGATTTTGTCATTTGTCAAGTCAAATAGCCCGCCTGTAATAGGAAAACTCGAGTGTTGTATAAAAGATCGATTTACGTTTGATAGCAGTACCCTTTGATTTTCTTTCAGGTTATATTGGTACTGCCTGCTATCAATATTTATTTTTTATGTTTGGTACTTAACACGGTATCGAAAAAAATCTTGAGCGTTAACGCATTAGTGTTGCCATCTACCTAGTAGTAATGTTTTGGATTCCCAAATTTTTTTTATTCAGTTCTCGTAATCAGAAGCAGAAAACCCTGAGAATGCTTATCATTAATGTTTTGATGTAGGTATATAATTCAACAACATTATTATTTTATAATATATATAATAATAATAATATATCTCTTTACGGTATATAGGTACATAAAGAATGGATACAGAAAGATACAATTTGGTACAGTTTTGAGGCAAAACACGTGGCTGCATTATTACACAAGGCAATCTCTATGACAACCATGGGGTGGAGTGAGTTAGATAAATAGATAGATAGAGTAGGCAGCTTCCGGCGTACATATTTATATTATATTGTTATTTATCCTCTGATATATTATATATAGATATAATACATACCTATTACTATCAGGGTACTTAAATATACCTACCTACACTTACTACATACATAATTTATAATGAAACGGTACCTTACAGGTATCTACATATTATACTTGTAGGTACTTAACACACTCATACTTAATACACTAAAACAGCGTAGACATGAATAAAGGATATAAGAAAAGAGAAGGAGAAAAATAATGATTATTTTTCCTGCATATACCTAGTAGGCTGTAACCAGATTTTTGAAGACGGGCAGAGATTGTGCATGTCTAACGGTTACGGGTAAAGGCATTCCTCTCTAGGATATAATATTAATCTATGGGCATTCCACAAACGGACAGTTTGAATACTAATACGAACCACGGAGTCGCGCCACGTAATATAATAAACTGCGTTCGTTTGACTGAAGACGTGAAATAAATGTCTATCATATTTGTAGGTACATGAAAATAAATAGAGGTTTATTGAATAATCTTATAAATATAAATATTGTATCGTAGGATATTCAACACAGCGCGATCTAGACCCAAAGTAAGCAAGAATAGCTTAACTAGTTTGTGTTAGGTTGTAGGTTGTACGTACCTAAATTATCTACACTAAATTAGGTATTAGGTAATATTATACATCTTAATTTAATTTATTTTACACAGAAGTCAAGCAGATATACTAGATACACGTAAAATATTATCTATTTAATGTCTATTTGTTACGCTTAGACTGACATATGAGATCATGCGTCCAAAGTCCTCGGCGGCATATGGCGACAGCACGTGGACTCCAACGCCAGCCTTTCGCACACCGGATGCGGCAACTGGATCCTTCAGCAAGACCCCAGCCGTTAGACGCCGTCACTCCCTTACAGCTTACTCTGCCGTGGTCGGATGGGAGCGGAGGAGAACACCATGTGCGGGCTATAAAATAATAAAATAAGCACCCACTTGATAGGTAAGTAATTAGTAACTACGCAACATGGGTGTATTTACAAACATCCTTCAAAATCAAGTTAAATTCACCTGCAAGTACACACACACACACACCTACAAGCCTTGTTAGGCAGAGAAGTCAGAAGCATTTGCTTCCATAAAAGCCAAAACAAATCAATAAAAGGAGGAGCAGGAGAGTAGACTCTGGGGTCCAAAATGCGAGCTTTGGATGCGATTGAGATGAGATGTGTTTCTGAATAAGAAGGAAGAGACTATCATGAATAGTAGGTACCTACGAGACAATTTAATTACCTGTGTAAGGTCGAATGAGAAATAGGTATTTGATATCTAGATAATTTGCGAAGTTGACTGCTGTCTACCTCGAGAAGTACCTAATTAGATTAGGAAATTGGACGTGTTTGTTAAATAGGGTTTAGAAAGAGGGAAATCTAAACAGTCTCAAAGTAAGTCAAGGATTACATTTACGTAGGTACCTACTTAGAAAAAAATTGTGTGCCCAATATAAGCATAGATAGCTCATGGAAATGTTTTACACCTACTTAACGGAATGTAAAAAATAACATGTTTGACATCATCAAGTAAATCCAACTGGTAAGCCTACCTACTTGGTAAACGTCTTTGTCTATTTATCGCAGTTTCAAAACGGACAAAGGATAATGATAACGATTCAAGTCACTTTCTGTGTCTCACACTACAAGTGTATGCTGGAAATGTGCCAACATATAATTTTGCTAACTGTCCTACCTTTGGACTGTTATATTTTGCGTTGCATTTGCATTCCTTTAGTGCCAAGTAAACAATAGTTTGAAAGACGATTGATTGCATTTGGGTAACTAAGTACGTAGGTACAGTACAAATCTGCCAAATAGGCAGGTAGGTAGCTTTTACGATATTTTTGTTGTCATTCCCTTGCCTTGTATTGACTCGTTTGTTTAATAAATAATGTATATGAGGAAGGCCATAGCTTCACTGTTCAAGTGTTCAACAGCAATATGAATCATAGTCATAAAAAGCTATGTGGATGGTAGGCATGGAGTGTTATCAATTTGCTATGATGACTCAGTAACTTTATTATGCTTTGTACTATGTTATTAAGCTCTGTCATCTTAACTAGTGTCAAGAAAATAGTAATGCGCAAGTGTGTAGGTACACTGTTTTTTTCTTGCGGAAATCCTACAGATATCCGCCCCCGTTGGCCGGTGGAGTGGATATGTCAGATTTAAACCGATTAAACGGCACGCCATCTATTTGGGTTGGGGTGTAAAGTAGCTCAATAAAGTATTTCCTTAACTTAAGTACCTATCTACCTACGTAGCATGAAAAGGAAATTAATCTCACCATGACAAATCGGCAGTCTTCCTGACCATTGCAGGCCTTCTCCACATGTCAAAGATTTGTGTCCTCTCAACTCGGTCTTGGGATCTCGACACGTAAAACTACACGTTTTATTTTGAGCTTCACAGTGAGATATCAAATATTTTGGGACGTGGCAAGATTGTAATAATACATGTATCTGCATTTTACATGTCTGAAGAATCTGAAACATAAAATAGAAGTTTATTTAGATGAGAATTTTTTGTCAAACAAAATCATGAGATAACAAAATTTTACGGCCAAAAAAATGGAAAGCTTTGAACTGGTCGTAAAGTAGAACCGTATTAGATTGTTTATCTGATAAATGTCAGCCGAAATGTAACTGAAAAATATTTTATTTTTGAATATAAAACATAAATCATATAGGTACAAAGTGTTGGGATTAAACAGGATATTTGTCATCATCAAAAAAGTAGAAGCTATGACTGAAAGTGCAGTTTGACGCATGGAATCACCTATCGTGTTATTCCGGGATTCGAACATATAAAACAACAGCGTTTTCGTCACCTACATCAGTCACTCTGCGGGCCAGATTTCAACTTTTTAAAGAAATTCCCAGGACTAGGAACCCTAGCAGATGTTGGCCATTATTCAGACAGCAGGCGGCTGCGGTTTCAACGTTGACCATGAACTTTGCTCTTCTGCATTTAGACAGGCAAAAGTAGAATGAGTCACACCAAATGACTTCGAACCATACTTCTTTAAAAGTTTTCTAAAATCATGAGATGTGAGCAGATTATTGCTATTGCAGTACCTACTTTGAGGGGCATTTGTGAAGTGCTATATGTTAGGTTTTTTACACAATGAGATAGGTAAGATCCTTTTCTTTTTTACGTGCGATAATACCCCATGGATACCCCCACCACTAGAGCCAATGGGAGAGGTTATGTCGGACTAGAACCGTCTAAAACGCACGACGACTGTGGGTCGTTTTTGCTTGCCGAAGATGAGGTTAACGGGCATATCCCTCGCAACCCGGCCGACCCAGAGCCATCTCTCTCGATCTGGCCCTCTCTTTGGGTGTGGGAACCACAGAGTCCCCGGAAAGGTTAGATCACTTTGATATGTACAGTTTTTGATTGATGAATTTATTTTACGCTTTATGTATGGCTATATTTTGCACCATACATAAGGGATTTGAGATCACGGGTTATTGTATTGAATATGAGCTCACATTGCCTTTATACGTGATCCGTCCGATCATCATATGAGAGCCCTCTTTCAGCAGTGTGCCGAATTCTGGACCATAAAGTCGTGTGAATCGTACAGCCCTGGCAGCTTTTCTTCCTGAACATGCAAGAATGCGTGGATGCTGAAACAGCGCTCGATCAACACCAGCCTTGGCAATTAGCGTTCTGTCATGTGGGCACCTCACACAGGTTTCTGTAATAATTTTAAGTAACGATTTTTAAAAATTATTAGGTTACTTGTAAAATATTGAATGACTTTTATTAATATAGGTATAAGACGTCGTAATATTTGTTAAATGGTGCACATTAGGAGAGAGATCCAGTAGTCGAATGCGATAGTTGAATTGATTACTTGAATATCAAGACAAGTGCTCGTAGAAAGAGCCTATTGAAACTGATATTTTTCAAAAATTTTTTTTTTATAAGTATGTGGAAATCGCTAGGTCTAATATTTTCGCAAATAAAGATATTGATGGATTTTTTGAATGAAATAATGAAATTAGAATATTTAATGTACTATATCACCTTCTTCTATATTGTTAGAAAGTTCATTATCTCTCAATTGAATTGGCATCGATTTAAGTCCGAGTTCGTCAGCGCGTACGGCTCCTCGTTCCAAATAAGTAGACGAAATTTCATTGTTTAGGTTTTTCCTATTAGCTTCTTCAATATATGAATCAGATTGATAGAAGAAGCGTGGGTCTTCCCTTGGTTGGTAGACTTTCCCGGCCTTCGCTTCGGTATTCGGTACGCCATCGTAGAGAATGTGTATCTGCGGGCGTAACTCGTCGAACCGGCTGCTATAATGGTCAACAGCATTTTTCCTGAAGTGATGAGGTAATATCGAACGACGACTGTGAAAATTTGATGCGCGGTGGTCTTCCTCTTTTGGTAAAAGTTTTATTCTGAAAATAAATAAGAACAAAATTGTATTTGTCACCACAAAACGGTCATGCTAATGATATCGGTAAAAAAAGTTATGCGTCTTCGTTTCTTATAGGTTTCATTACTGAAATCTAAATATTTTACTGAACGACTTATAGTTTTGAAAACAAGAACTGGAGCTTGTAATCTTTGCTATGTGGCCGAAATCTGCAGGTATGTTGTCCGAGTAGGTATGACGTAAAGTGGCTATTTTGATAATATGAATGTTTTCATGAATGGATTATTCTAGCAGGCGCTTCATCGATTCTATGATCTTCGTGAGTAATGATCGCTTTGATAGGTATGTTTGTTATTTAAAGGGCTAACGTGATAATAATAAATTAAGATTTGACGTATCTAACGATTCGATTTGTCTAACTAACAGAAACCATTTAGCATCGTAATTCGTTATTAATAGAAATGTAACTTGTAATACCTATATAAATTCTATTTATTAAATAAAAATGTCAAATGTATTATACTATTTTTTTAATGAAAATGTACTTGCATCAAACTAAAATTTTGTGTAATGCAAGAATAGATGATGATGTTGTGTTTGTTTTGTAAATTTTTCTATGAAAACAACTTCTTCTAAATAACTAGCGATAATAAATAACGATTTTAAACGTTGAAACCAGTAATTTCTAGAATTCAAACACTTTATTAGAAGAATATAAGTACCTACTTAATAAATACATATTAAATATTTATAAAATACATTAATTGTATTAATAGTTAATAATAGTACTTCTATTAAGTATAAATAATATAAAATAGAAGTAAGTATTTAAAAAAATATACTTACCTGCAAAAAATTAACGAGTAAATAACATAATTTCATAACGAAGATAGTAAGTACCTAGGTACTGAATGTAATACACACATCAACAAAGTCTAGGGAACAAGGACATTTCTAGTTTTTATTTAAAAACCCTTTCTTGTAATAGTGAGTGTTTTATATCAATAGAAGGGTATTTTTATACCGTTTTTAATTTTAATTTTAATAAAAACATTTTCATACCAATTTTTTTTTTTTTAAGAAAGAATTGAATAGTGCCAATATTGAGTATTACAACCTTCTATGATTAGGCACAAAAATAACGAGGTAGTAAGAAATACAGTAATTAACCGTACTTTAAACGTTTTTAATAATCTGTAGGACCTCCTAAAGCATTAGCAACAGCTCGACAACGGCGTGGCATACTTAGTATGAGGTTGTCAATCATCGTCTGTGGAATATGGCTCCATACACTGCGAAGGTGTAAAAAAAGTTGTTCTTCAGTGTTCAGATTTTCCAAAGAATCACTGAAAGCTCTTCTCCCAAGCAAATCCCAGGCATGCTCTACGGGATTGAGGTCGGCAGACTGAGCAGGCCATCCCAACGTCGTTATATTGTGCTCGCTTAACGCATTGACCACTGCCCTCGCGGTGTGTGACCGTGCATTATCTTGCATGAACATAAAATCTTGACCGAACTGCTGTCGATGAGGGATTACCATGGGGTGTATAACCTCCTGAATGTATTGGTTTGCATTCAAATTGCCCCGTATCCAAACGAGGTCGGTCCTTCCACCAAGGCGAATTCCAGCCCATACCATGATTGTTCCACCTTGGTAAGGATGAACTTCTTGCGGATTCTGGAGACGACTCCGACGTCCAGGAACTCGCCATATACGCACTCTTTTCGAATCAGGATGAAAACCGAAGCAAGATTCGTCGGAAAACAGAACCCGTGCCCATTGATGGTCGGTCCACTGTAAATGTGCGTTAGCCCACAATAAGCGACGACCTCGATTTCCATGTCGAAGAGCTGGAACCCTAAGCGGTCTGCGAGCATAAAGATTGGCTTCGTGTAGTCTTGTTCTGACAGTTTGATCGCTAATAACCACTTGATGCTGAGACTGGAGGCCTGCGACCAACTGACGAGCAGTAATCGTGGGTTGCTGCCATGCGGAATTTTGCAAGAAACGATCTTGTCGCGGGGTAGTAACCCTATTTCGTCCCCTGTGACGTTCGGCAACATCCCCTGTAGACCTGTAGCGTGCCCATAATCTGCAAATTACGCTTGGTTGGGTGTTGACAGCATCCGCTACGTCGCGTTGAGTTCGTCCAGCTTGCAGCATACCAACAGCCCTTAACATCTCTTCGCGACTTAAATGACGACGTGACATGATGACTACAGTCACAAAAATGCACAAACCATACGTAAAAGACGTATTATTGATAATAAACGTTATTTACAATCAAAAAAAATAATTTTTATTTTGCCTCAGAGAAACTGCACAATCAAACACTTTTAAAAGTTTGCCCTCCATATTCGAAAATCATTACTTATTTAAATTTATTTTTAAATTTCGAACAACTCTGTAATCTACTTTATTCTATTTTTATTTATTTGCTGCCAGTTATTTGCAAAACAAGATTTACACGAAAAAAAATAATTGGGGTCATCTTGTTCCCTAGACTTTGTTGAGGTGTTTATTATGCTTACGAACGAATAAGTATATTATAATAGGAATATTAATAGCTAATAGTGGTATATGACATGGTAATAGGACAATACAAATTATGGGAAATAGGTCGGTAGTACTGTGAGTAGGTACTTCGTTAGTGCAATAATCTTTCATGTGCGGCCTCTCGATGTTGAAAAAAGGGTGCCTAGAAGTAATGAAACTACTTGGCAGGTAGGTACTTGGCAGAGAATGATGAAAAAGAACTTGATTATTTAATAGAAAGATGATACAGGAGCACTATAGTTTGAAGGATGATGTAGCGACGTTTAGCGACATAGAACAAATTAGCACTGTAGATCAATTCTCACAATTATGTTAAGTTACAGTTACTTTGCAAGTAAAATAGTAAGTATTTTACAATTTTTTAACTATAATCTTTAACTAGCTTTTTAATCTTTTAGCCTATACCTACCTCTGGCGTGATTGAATAACAAACCTCCATCTATTTGAATTTTCACATTTTAAGTAGGTACCTAAGTATGCGGTTTTATCTGGCAAAATATGAATGAATGCAATAAATGTACTGTGAGACGATAGGTAGGTTCGTTGAAGCGTGCCAAAATTTGTGCGTCAGTACACTAACCTGTTGATGTCTATATCCAGCTGTCGGGCTCTCACAGTTCCTGCAACAATATTCATAAAATATATATTTTTATAAAATAACATAAACTCACACCTATATCCCTGAAGAGGTAGGCAGAGGTGCTAGCACCCACATTTCGCCAGTTTATGTTTAGATCCCAATGTAATAGGTGGCGAGCCTATTGCCATTAACCGGGCACTTATAAACCTGCGATAAATTCACACATAACTACGAAAAGCTGTTTTTATACCAATGTAATATATTTAACTAAAGACTTGTCTTCATATTGAGTCTTCATGATGTTAATTTTGGAGGGAGAAATAACAACCGATAAAAACCAA
The DNA here is from genome assembly GCA_963662185.1 of Eilema griseolum. Classification (NCBI taxonomy): domain Eukaryota; kingdom Metazoa; phylum Arthropoda; class Insecta; order Lepidoptera; family Erebidae; genus Eilema; species Eilema griseolum. Next base: position 18,929,193 of record OY759230.1, on the reverse strand, counting down.
ACATGAAAGATATTACGCCTTCTACTGTTGCTGTTTCAAATGTTTAAATTCTATTCAGGCCTTCCTGTTACTTCGTGCTGGCTCGTGCGTGTCCATGCACTCTCTGACTGATGGCCTCAATAAATGCTTTTTCACGCTCTGCTTATCGAAGCCAGGATTGTAATGAGGCAGAAACACGTATGTGTGGTAAATAAAAGCGGTAAAGAAATGAGAAACCGAATCTTTTGATTTTTGATGTACTTACTTGCTTGTCACCCTGCCTAACACCTGTTGTTTTGGATAGTAAAGAAGAGAGTAGAAGTAATAGGAAAAGCTCATGATAATACTCGTCATGTAAAATAAACACTTTTTAGGCACGGAGGCAAAGTGTCATCTCCAATGGTTCCAGAGTGTTGGTGACCCCTTCATACTCAAGGTGTATTTAGGCATTATCTCATATTTTTTCGCTCCTGCCCCTCCAAAGTGCAAAAGGGAACAGAAAATCTTGTTGGTACTGCTAGTAGGCAGCCTGGTAATGTTGTGGGGCAAAGCGATATTTTAGCTCTTTGCTAGTTTTAATATCACGTAGACCTCGTAACAACAGTTAATTAATTCATTTACTTTGTGTAATCATTTTAACATATTTGAGAATATAAAGCACCTATGTAAATAATGAAATAATATAATAAATATGTCTATTATCAATATATAATATACCTAGCTCAGGAGCGTATTCTGAGGTAGGTAATTAGTAATTCAAATGTATAAATAGTTGAACCATTGTTAGCCGTGTACGAATAAATTTTGAGCTAGACAAGCATCGTTAGTGAGACATAATTTCTATAATTGTTAAGGTGATATTGTATTTCTGATTGGATTGGAGAAGTAGGAAACATAATGGATGTTTGTGCCTTTCTGACAGTGGACTTGTATAGTATTGACATGTCATTTAACTATTTTACCAACGTTATGACCACTAAGCAATAAAATATCGGTATACTATTTTTGATTTCGCGTGGTTTCCGGCAGTGTAGAATTTTGGACATGGGAAGAGATTGACCATCCCATCTCTTCCCATGCGGTGTCGTACAAGGCGACTAAGGGAATAAGACTGTTTAACATCAGACAGATATATACAGCCCAGGCTCAGCCAGAGATGCATGGCTCGAGGCAACAATAGTGCCCGGCAAACAGCAATAATCTCACCCCCTATTACGTGGGACCGAACAAAATGATGAAATGTGGGTGTTAATTCACCTCTGCTTAACCCTCCGGAGATAAAGGCGTGATTATATGTATGAATGTATTTTTGGTATGCCATATTTGGATATGGATAGGCCTGAAGATTTAAAATTATGCCTTATAGGGATTACCGTTACCAGTAAGTAATATATATGAACATTCATTCTATCTTTGAGACCGAAATGTATCCTGTATCCTGTACATGCGGGGGCATGACAGAATTTTTAATGCACCAGAATATTACAATAGAAGAGCAGTCATGTAAAAACTGCTTGTAGTTTTTGTCTGCCATTGGCTGTGTTTGGTCGCGATATCCGACATCCACGCGGGCAGAGTCGCGAGCAGTAGCTAGTTTAAAATATATCAACTATGATATTAATATAGTAAGCTATTAATATGATGAGCAGACTGGGAGCATTTACATACCAAGATAGTTTCCACATAAAGATAAAATTGATATCTTGTAGTAGCAAATCAACTACATCATGATTCAAGATGCATGTAATTGAATATACAATTATCTATAAAGACATTAATATGTTACGCAGTTGCATTCGATTTGTTTGTAAATATTTGTTATATGTACTGTAGTTGTTCGCAATGTCGATTAAGTTTTATAACATAACATAACATAACATAAACTTACGTCTATATCCCCGAAGGGGTAGGCAGAGGTGCTGGCACCCACATTTCGCCAGTTTACGTTTAGGTCCCAATGTAAAATGCCATTAACCGGGCACTTATAAACCTTCGATAAATACACACATAACTTCGAAAAGCATCGAAAAGTCATTGGTGTGTGCCATGGTAAACCCTGGGATCGAACCCGAGACCTCGTCTCAGTAGTCCATTGTAACAGTTGGCTACCACGGTAATTTTTTATAATTAAGTTTTATAATTGCATCATATGGAGCAAACTTCTAGATTGTTCCTAGTACTTCTAGTGCACCGGCCAAAACCCCAATAAAAGGACTGATCAACTAATGACGCAAGACATTTGATTGGTTGGAATTGGTTTAATATAATTTATGATAAATTAAACACCTCTGTTGTCGCGACTCGTACAACTGTCAAAGAGACTTAAAAACGCTTTAACGCTGAGCAGCTGGAGTAGTAAGATACATTGTCCAGTTTTTTGCTAGTAACTATACTTATGTAATTTATTAATTTTTTTAGTTTAATTATTGTGGTCTGCTACCATTGCATTGGGTAACAACCTGTAAAGATGATGGTGTGAGGAACAAAATAAATAAATAAATTGTATTATTTAGAAAAAAAGTATTATTATAAGAGATGTCTAGATGAGTTGTTTACTTCAAGGGGATGGAGTTGGGTCAAGCCTCCATCACGCTTTTCAGGTAGCAAAGTTCTGTATTTTGTTTGGGTTGTTGTTGTTTGCTTTCTAGGCTAAGGTGTCCTCGGAGCTCAGGGTCCGCCTTCCGACAATCTGTCCATTGTAGTGGACCCTCCACGACGTCTGGAGGTGACTTCTTGACCCCTTCTATCTACATTTGTTACTCTCGTAGCCTGGCGGTTGCCGCAAGACTAGCTCTCTTGAATTTTATCTGCGATGTCATGGACATGTAGGCTGCCTCGAATGTAACAGTTCCGAACGTAATCTTAACGCGTGACTCCGCACGTCGTCCAAAGCATTTTCATCTCCGTGATACGTAGTTCCTGCTAGTGCCGCTCCAAAAGCGGCCACGCCTCACATCCGTGTAAAAAACAGGCCTAATGATCGTCTTACAGACCTGTCTCCGTACCCTGATTAGATCGCTTTTATTTCCCCATATTTTGCTAAGTGATAGGTACCTACTACAACTTCTTTCGGATGTCCCATTTTGTTTTTTTTTTACGTGTGCAAAGTCCCCACGTATACCTCCCCACCGGAGCCGGTGGAATAGGTTATGACGGACTCGAACCGACTACAACGCACGCCGCCTGTGGGTCGTTTTGGTTGCCGAAGGTGAGGTTGACAGGCATATCCGTTGCACCCCGGCCGACCCAGGGCCATCTCTCACGATCTGGCCCTCTCCTCGGGTGTGTACAGAGTCCCCAACTCGTCCCCGGAAAACGGAGAGGCACGCCAGACTCGCCGCCGCCGCGGCCTCCTATTGCCAGGGTTACAGGCGGCTCCACCTGTCACCCCCAGGTCTGCGCTCATGGGGGGCGGAGGTCGTTCATCGACCTTCAGATGTCCCATTTGGTAAAAAGGTATTATTATTTAATATGTGGTTATCGTTACGTTGTTTAATCCAAGCTAGCAGTCAGGTAATAGGTAGGTACTTTATATTTTTATACAGCAGTAATGATATTATTATAATTATAAGTGTTGTGTGACACCTACGTGCTTACATAGGTACCAACTTATTTATGCATATATGTTTCTTATTATCATATAAAAATGATGTCATGCATTCTTATAAAGAGCTTATGATCTAAGGCATGGGCTTCTTAGATTGTTTGTTTTGCACTTTATATCATCAGAAATATTTCAAGTGGCACTTCGGGTTATTGAGTATCGTTCATAAGTATCTAAAAGGGTATCTTATGGTGCCTTTATGAGGCACTTTAAAGAGCAGTTATAGCATTATGTCATAGCGGTTGGTCATAGAATGCTATTAATCTACAACCAAGCACTGCATGTGTTCTGTTACATCAGCTCATCATCAACTCAAATGCTCTACTCCATTATGAAATATTTAACTCACAAAGTTATAACTCACAAAATAATCCAGAATATTTAATGTTGAACGTGACTGAACAATCTGATATTTTTCTACTACAACAAGTGTAGAAGGAATGCTACACGAACTAATTATTCAAATTGACCTTATTATATTTCGATAGTGCAACGATACTGCACAATGTTGACCAAAGCACAGCGGTATGAAAATATACCAATTTTCCCAAATTCGGTGCTATTTTCCAAACACGTACCTAATTTAAATACCAATGGTCTGGGTCAACTAAGTACTTAGTATTTCATTCAATACGGACGCGCCTATAAATTTGTCTATTTTTTATGTAGAGCTAATGAATTCGTCTAGCCTGGAGGAAAGTAAAAAGGAAGCCTCAGGAATAAGGTCACCATTGTAGATACAAATAATGTTATAATAGAGCCATAAATTTGGTTAAACGTTTATATTTATTAATTAATGTTATTGAAGTAATTTTCTGATGAACTTGACATTTTAGCGTAAGTGGCTGTTAATGCAGTGACAAGATAAGATGATGAATATGAATTGACATTACAATAAGTGACTAATATGCACAAAAATAACTTTTTAAAGTAGATCTTGTGCAAATTCAGATAGCTCGCTACTAAGGATTATCTGGGTTAGCTAATGTAGCCTCTTTTTTTTGTTTGCAGGATTTATTATGTTAAAGTAGTGCGTGCTAACCGATTTCTAACATACATAGCTGATATTGTACGTTGACTAGATTTATATACAATACAACAATGTACTTATGCAAATAATTAAACATTTAGTAACTAGATGATGCCTGGGATAAAAGAGACAATGTGTTTTCCTGACTATCATATGCGTATGTACCAAATTTCAATCAGATCAATTCAGCTGTTGCATGTTGGAGCGTGATATCTTATTAACTTTAGTTTATCTTATTTATAACAATTTAACCAATCAGTAGCCATGTTAGTATATACTTAACAGATTCAAATTAGAAGGTACTAAATCTGTTTGGGGATATGGGTTAGAAAACCGTTGTAAAGTCAGAACAACGTAAGCGGCAAAGGTTCTCAATCTTCCTATGAGGAAGGCATTGCTATCTCCGGTAATGTTTAAGGGATGTGTGAGTGGGTCATTCGGCTTCACGCCATCATCTTGTTGTGTTGTTCTCATTTGAACGGCCTGCATAGGGCAGTTTAGTTTATTTTATTTATTTACACAAAATAGATACACAAATTTGTATCACTATACAAGAAAAATATATGAAAAAACCTAAGTATTATACACACAACACACAATTTTTGCGAAGAAATAATAACTTTAAAAACTTTAGTTTATCTTATTTATAACAATTTAACCAATCAGTAGCCATGTTAGTATTTACTTAACAGATTCAAATTAGAAGGTATTAAATCTGTTTGGGGATATGGGTTAGAAAACCGTTGTAAAGTCAGAACAACGTAAGCGGCAAAGGTTCTCAGTCTTCCTATGAGGAAGGCATTGCTATCTCCGGTAATGTTTAAGGGAAGATCTTGTTGTGTTGTTCTCATTTGAACGGCCTACATATGGCAGTTTAGTTTATTTTATTTATTTACACAAAATAGATACACAAATTTGTATCACTATACAAGGAAAATATATGAAAAAACCTACGTATTATAAATATAACACAATTTTCGCGAAGAAATAATAATACTAGGAATAGTAATAGTTGTGTTTGTGAGTTGAGCATGAACATTTTGTTTTCGGGTACCTATTTTATGGAATTAAAATATTAAAAGTAATACATAAATTCAACATGCACATTCACACAAAAAACTAAATTTTCATAATAAAAGTATATTTTTCTATACGTCACTTAATTGATTTTAGGTACTAACTTTACTAACTGCCAGCAGTAGGGGACGCCATGGCCGAACAGGTGATCCCCCCTCGGCCTGTATGTTTATTATATATCCCCCCATTTTACCTATTTCCCCTATATCTTACTTAGGCAACTAATGTGAATTGCATGTAGGTATTACAAATTGTAGCTTCTTCTCCTGAACTTAGTTTATAACAAATTAGTATATCAAGACCGCACTTGTCTTATAATAATAATAAATAATGTATGAACTTTTGAACTCACCAATCATACAAATAATTAGAAGTCTAAACACAATTGACATCTTGAGGTAAACATCCGTATTAAAATGATATTCACAAAGAATAAAATTATAAAAAATAATGAGCTGACACGTAGTAAACTGAAATAGGTATGCAGAAGTATTGCGCTCTGGCCAAAAGCGACAAAGGCAAGTGTTCGCGAAAAGCGCGCGAAAATCACTAATGTCGGAAGCTCACTGTGGTGTAAGTGTAAATATTAGGTACAGTCAGCGTCAAAACTATCTTGACTACAAATTCTCACAATGATATTAATACGAAGATATTAAGAACAAATAAAAATGTTTTATTTATTTAACATAAGTACATACATACATATAATCACGCCTTTATCCATGGAGGGTGAGGTAAAGGTGAATTAACACCCACATTTCACCAATAATTGTATTCAGTCCCACGAATAGGGGTTGGGCCTATTGCCGTATTCCGGGCACTATTGTTGACTCGAGCCATGCATCTGAGGATGAGCCAGGACTGTATATATATGTCTGATGTTAAACAGCTTTATCCCTAAGTCGCCTTGTACGACACCGCATGGGAAGAGATGGGTAGCCCTAATTCTACACTCCCGGAAATCACGCGGCAACCGGAAATTCTTTTATTTAAATTGTGTTCTTGTCCAAACTAAAGGTGTATACCAAATATCAGAAAAATCAGACAACAGGAACTACTCAAAAAATATCTTAAAACCAAGGTATTAAGATCATTTAAAGTACCGCGTGGTTCCCGGCACCGGCGCGTGGTTCCCGGCAAAGTAGAATTTGGGCCACCCCATCACTTCCCATGCGGTGTCGTACAAGGCGACTAAGGGATAGAGCTGTTTAACACCAGACAGATATATACAGTCCAGACTCAGCTTTAGATGCATTGCTCGAGTCAACAATAGTGCCCGGAAGACGCCAATAGGTTCACCCCCTATTACGCGGGACTGAATTCAATGATTGGTGAAATGTGGGTGTTAATTCACCTCTGCCTAACCATCCGGGGATAAAGGCGTGATTATATGTAAGTATGTATTTATGTATGTTTAATTAAGTACTTAGTTCGTGAAGATCGATTTGCTGCTGACTATACGTGTGAGGAATGTTCATGTATGCCAGAATAGCATTCTAGTTTATGAACTGGTTATTGTATTATACAAATTATGTTGGTGCACACGTGAATTGATATCAATGTCACTCCGGAACATTTGGAGAGCAACCATTACAGTTATTAGCGTAACAAGGTTGTAATTGCACTAATTTGACAATTAACATGTATGTTTGTATTCCTCATAACTATGTATTTAGCACAGAATTAAAGTGAACTGCGATTTATGGTCAATGTTAAAAGTGGTTGAACGATAGCGAGTTCAATCGCTATGAATATTATAGTGGGTTCGAAGTTGAACTCAGGTTCCCCACTGTCCTCCGTACGTGACTTTCTGTTACAATATTATATTTTAGACAGATTTGTACACTTTACTTAATATTCATAGATTTTCGTGATCGATAGAAACAGTTAGAGTCTGGCCAGCGAAAGATGGTTAAAAAAACGACGGCACATTTGAAAAATCAACAGGTTGCTACATCTATTATACATCGACAAAACGGAGTTGATAATTTGTTTTATTTTTATTTATGATTCATGATCGCGAGTTTGTGTCGTGTATTTATGTTCTAATTATTTTGCAAAATAAAAAAAATTAATTTATATTTTTATTTATTATAATAAAAAACGACGGCACATTTGAAAAATCAACAGGTTGCTACATCTATTATACATCGACAAAACGGAGTTGATAGTTTGTTTTATTTTTATTTATTATATTAAGTATATGGTGATTCACAGGCGGCATGCGTTTTAGTCGGTTCGTGTCCGACATAACCTCCTCCACCGGCTCCGGTGGGGAGGTATCCGTGGGGATTTTGCGCACGTAAAAAAAAAAAAAAAAAAAAAAAAAAAAAAAAAAAAAAAAAAAAAAAGGATATGCTGATTATGTTTTTGAACCGTTTGGGGTTGAAACGTTAGCGACGTGGGGTCCAAGTGCTCGGTCTCTATATAAAGACTTGGCAAAGCAGCTGATCGACGCTACGCGTGACCAGAAGGCTGGTTATTATCTTGCACAGAGGATAAGCATTGCCATTCAACGTGGCAATGCTGCCAGCCTTCTGGGTACGTTACCGGTAGGTGATGATGCGGAGGAATTTCATGACGCATTATGTATGTCTTTTTATGTTTATTTTATTTTAGTGTATTTTAGTAGCTATCTAATCATAGTTTTAGTTTTAATTTTCAATTGAATTGTATTGATTTGTATATGTATATATCTAAATCGAATATATTAATAATTACGATTTAAGTATGCATAAAAACCAGTCTGCATGGAACTAATGACATGTGTTTATTGTACTTTATGTATAAAGTCCTTACACAAAATTAAAGAAAATTAACTTGTATTTAGGTATCTAACGCTTGCAGATACCTATGTGTTACCAAAAAAAACTGACGTGGTTTTACTCTACAATACAAACACATTTTTCTAGATTTTCATGAGTAATAAATCAAGACCTTTAAAGTTTACCTCTATGAAAATCTAACTCAATACCCCATACTTAAAAAAATATTATTGGCCAACTACTATAAAATATTGGAATTTAAAAAAATTATAATAATTTATTAATCATATAATTTGGCCAGTTTTAAAAATAATCAATTCAATTTGAGAATTATCTGTAAATAACAACATAATTATGAGTATCAAGAAGTTTTCAAAGACATTACTAACTGACAGGAATAAACTGTTGCCATATAAAAGTTTTGAAAAGAATGATTTGTTCTTCTTGCGTTGGCCAGAGTCTTAATCCTGGATTTTTAAAAGGTCAAGGGTAAAATGGACCTATTCTCCACTATGCCCTCTTAAGCCTTTCTACTCTAGGCTTCAGAGCGACACGTGTAGAGCCTATAGCAGACCTCTCTAGAGCCGCTCCCATCTGAATAGTAAATTCACTACTTAAGCAACAGCGTTTCCTAAATGTACCTGTGAGAGGCGCAGTCGTCTTCGTTACCCAGGGCAGAGTACACCATACCACTCATACCAGTACCTACCTCATGTTAATATCAACTGTTTAGTTTATAACAGACATGTATTTAAGTTCATACTTACCTACTTCTCTATGATTATAGTCTCTGAATCACGTTTAAATTTGGTCAATGACTTCCTCCCGGGCTATACTTCGTACAATGGTTAAGAAACTTGTATTATAAATTTCTGTGGTCGTCAGCTGCGACTTTGTTGGTGGAGTAAGCAACGGTGACAGCTCCGTTTTCAAGCATAGGTAGTGCCTACCTGGCCTGTCTGCACTCTACCAAGTTTGTCCAGTAACTGTTGTGTTGGTCTCTCGCTCGTTTGTTTACTGTTTTTTTTTAAGTGTGCAATATCCCCACGGATACCTCCCCACCGGAGTCGGTGGGAGAGGTTATGTCGGACTCGAACCGACTAAAACGCACGCCGCCTGTGGGTCGTTTTGGTTGCCGAAGGTGAGGTTGACAGGCATATCCCTCGCACTTCGGCCGACCCAGGGCCATCTCTCACGATCTGGCCCTCTCCTCGGGTGTGTGCTGGGGACTACAGAGTCCCCAGCTCGTTCCCGGAAAACGGGGAGGCGCGCTGTTTCTGCCAGGGTGACAGGCGGCTCCACCTGTCACCCCTAGGCCGGTGCTCATGGGGGGCGGAGGTTATTCATCGACCTCCGACGCCCGAGTTGCCTTCGTACGTGGGCAGCTTGGCTTCATCCTTCGTCGCTGCCGCTCCCGCCCCGCCTCCTCCTTCACGAGCATTACTTGCTCGCAGAAGGAGGCGCCTGCCGCCCACGCATCCGCGCAGCGGAGCGGACCATCGCCGCGAGCAAGGTGGAGAACCCTCTTCGTTCGCTCTTTCTCCATCCGACGCAGATACTTTCCGAAGCACCCGTGCTCGGTGATCATCTGCGTCATATGGTACGAGAGGCTGCCGTGTGGCCTCTCCACCCCCCCCCCCCCCCATGATGGGTCTTACCGCCGATACTACGGCGCGCCTTGCGCCTGGTCGCCCAAGTCGTAGCTCCCATTCCGCCACCATTTCCGAATTTCTTCGGGCTCGGAATCGTGACCCCGCTCCTGCGCCGCCTTTCGGAACCGGTATAGCGCCGAAAGGGATCTCGCTTCCAGGATCCATGGTGGCGAGCCGGCGAGCAGACTCGCCGCGTTGAATGATATCGTGCGGTACCCCCTTATGATGCGACATGCCAACTTCTGCTGCGGGACGCGCTGCAGTAAGGGCATGTGCCGATCATTCAGGATGTCCACCCACACGGGACACCCGTACAGGGCCGTGGACCGCACGACACCCGCGTAGAGTCTCCTGCAGGAGTCCTCCGGGCCCCTCAGGTTGGGCAGTAGCCGCGCCAGAGCGTTGGCTGTGCCCACCAATTTGGGGCCCAGACTTCGGAAGTGTTTCCCGAAGTCCCACCGGCCGTCGAGCACGAGCCCCAGATATTTCATCTGGGGCTTGATGCTGATAAGAGTTTCTCGCACTGTGATGTTTACTATGGTTCGTAGGCATGTAAATTACAGTTGATCCAATGTATAGTGGTGAAAAATATGTCAGCCTGGTGATCTGACCAAATTCAGTCATTTTCTCCTAGCTCAAAATTGACTAAATTACAATACAACTATCCTTGACGATGACGATTAATAATAAGATGAACAAGATGAATAATTGGCTATAATAACCTCGTGTTGTGTTCCCGTTGGTGAGTAGGGTAGCCAGAGCTCACTGGAGAGTATTTGTGCTGTCAGTGGGAAGACCAAAGGCTTGTCCTGATTTTGAGTTCTGCACTAAAGGCACAGAAAATCTCTTTTCAGGGTCGGCAGCACGAGTGTGACTCCACTGGTGTTACACACGTTCATAGGTCACGGTAGCCACTTTCTATCAGGTGGGCCGTGTGTTCGTCTGCCACCTAAGTTGTATGAAAAAAATTGACAGCCACTGTGGCGTAGCGGTAGAACGTTCGACTGCAGGGAGTGCGGTTTCGAAGCCCGCTCAGTGCAAATATTTGTATTCAAGAATATGTCCGGTCAAACCCCTCGTTTACACCTAAGTATAAACGTGGTATTTGACAAGTTGTAATATGTTATAGGCGAATGTGTGAACGGAAATGTTTTATACTTGTTTACAGCTTGTTGTCTATACCTAAATACTACGTGAAAAAGTATCTGAGATACATGTATAAAACAAGTGCTTAGGTATTATGTTTTGATTAGTCTTCAAGTTTTTTATATAAAGTTTACAACTAGCTTCAACTAACATCTTGTTTTGTGGTGTAAACGAGGAGTCAAATTGACAAATGTAAAGACAAAATGTACGGTTTATTATTTATTTTACAACACAGGTTGATCTTCTTCACTTACAATTAACAAACAACGTGACAACATCTCAATGAATATGGACATGGATGTCAAAGGTACGCTGCGTTCAGTGAGCGTCAATGACGTTGGTATAGTTTGGTTAGACTAGTTTATTGCAAGTGTGATAGCAGCACGGATGATAGGGAGGACTGGGGCAGGTGAACGCTTGACACGGAGGCACGACAGGGCAGCACTCGCCAGGGTACCAAACGGTGCGCGCATATCTGCCGCTTGGCCTCGTACAAGCGCCGTGGTTGAAACAGTGAGCCTTACAAGGGAAATCGTAGCAGCAGGGTCTGAAAAAATATATACCTGTAGAACCATATCTATATAAGGTGAATAAAACCTACATTTAATTAGAACATAATTAGAAAGTAGGTAGGTACCTAATTTTCATAAGTTATTTTACATTACTTTTTATTCCTAACCTTTTATAGCTATTAGTATGATTTAAGTAATTTTAACGCAGTAAAACTAACGTTTTATTCTCGAGCTTTAATTTTTTTTTTCCTCATAAGTCTTCAAGAGTTCGCATTGTTTATAGTTGGCATGAATTTAATATCTTAATTGAAATTTTAAAAACGTTTATAAATGTATCGAAGATAGTGATTATTTTTTACTTATTTACCTTTCACATGGCGCATTGCTAGGGCCACTGCAGTAACGCGGGACTTCACGCTGAAAGGGTTGTTGCCTAGGTTGTCCACACCTAGGTCTCTTGTGGTAGATACTCCATTCGCCTCGAACGCAACCGTACCTCGCAGGGCGCGGAAAGCATTCGTAGCCACGTGGCAGAACTGACATGTTTTATTTGTAACCAATCAATTTTTCTGGAAAATAGTACATATCCTGCTGTATAAATTCAGTCTCGGGAAGGCCATTTTTGCTTTCGTTTGTATCTATTACAATCTTGGGCAATGCCCGGATTTGAGAGGACGGGAATGATAATCTAGATTCATATATGTACTCATATGTGTATTTATTATGTATGTAGGTACATGATGTAGGCATTCAGCCTTGAGCTAAGTACTTATAGAGAGTTAAGTTAAAATACTTACTGGTAGTTTTCTGTATTATCAGATTTTTTTAAACTTTCATGTATTTTCTTAAAAAAATATTTTTGTGACTTTATTAAATTTAAATTATATTAAAAAATTATATTTATGTAATCATTTAGAAAATTTTCATAGAAATAATGGACGAAGTTTTGCTGGTGACAGCGAATTAAATAAAGAACTTTTTTTTTCATTTGGCAGTATTGATCAAGGAGTTTATTTTCAATTTATTAATACCACTTATGTGGCCTACCTAATGGAAAGTGGTTACTGTGGCAAATGGACGTGTACAACAACAGGAGAATCACACTTTGTCTTACCACTGTCAGCACAAAATCTCCTGTGAGCCCTACTCACCGCCGGAACACAACACGAGGTTATTATGGCCGCTGTATTCTGTAGGGCGGAGGCACTCCCCCAGTAGGGCTGCTCAATTAGGACGGGAATACCGTCGCGTCCTACAAGAGGTAGGTTAATAAATAATCTATTCTTTGTACCCACACCATGCAGTTGCCTGTTCTTCCTAAGGTTCTTTTAGTAATTCCTTTAAAATAACTACCTTTCTTCAGAGATTTTTGAGGCGAAATAGGCCGGAATCATTACGGCGGTAGTTTTCGAGGACTTTAGGTATTTTAGGCACAGTAAAGTTGTCACTTTACGCTGCAGCGATGCGATGGCCGTCCTTGGCATGTTTTATGCGCCACAGTGTAGGTAAGAAGTAAGAGGGTTCATTTAGATTTGTAATTATTTTGTGTTAGTACGGTATCAGTAAAAATAATTTCATAAGTATAGTTAACATAAGCTATTCACTTTTATTATTTTAGTATCCGTCTTCATTCAAACAAATAGTTGCGTTCATTTAATGAATTATTTTAAGAATAGTGACCACCGACGACAGACGACAGTGACCACGCGATGCCTGATATCCATATCAGGCAACGCGATGTCCGTGCAGTGCTGCAATCACTCGATGTCCGGAAAGCCTGTGGTCCAGATGGTATTCCAGCGGTAGTTTTGAAAAAATGTGCAGCGGAGTTGTCTCCAATGCTTACGCGCCTGTACCGGCTATCCTACAGTTCGGGTACAGTGCCTTTGCCTTGGAAGGAGGCGAATGTTCAGCCGATTCCCAAGAAGGGGGATCGCTCGGAGCCAGCCAACTATCGACCCATAGCCGTCACCTCAGTGCTGTGCAAAGTGTTCGAGCACATAATTAACAAACAGCTCATGCGGCACCTAGAGGATCACTCCTTAATTAATGACCGGCAATATGGCTTCAGACCGAAACGGTCAACGGGTGATCTTCTAGCATACGTTACCCATCTTTGGGGTGAGGCTATGGACAAGCACGGCGAGTCACTGGCAATTAGTCTTGACATCGCCAAAGCTTTCGATAGAGTCTGGCACAAATCGCTTCTTTCCAAGCTACCTGCCTTTGGTCTGCCTTCTAGGCTGTGCAACTGGGTTGCTAGCTTCCTGCGGGGGCGCCGTATTCGCGTCCTTTGTGACGGACGAGCTTCGGAGTTTCTGCAGGTAAATGCTGGCGTGCCCCAGGGGTCCGTCTTATCACCCACTCTCTTTCTTCTGCATATCAACGACATGCTGTCTACCGGCAATGTTCATTGTTATGCAGACGATAGCACTTTACATGGGAGTTATCATGGACATCCTGCGGCCAAGCAGGCAGATATTGCAGAGAAAAGGCAGCTTCTTGTCACTGAGCTTGACGGGATCCTGAATCACATTTCTCAATGGGGCTCTGAGAACCTGGTTGAGTTCAATGCCAAGAAGACGCAGGCATGTGCGTTTACAGCAAAAGTATCTTCTTTCCTTCCCCTCCCCACTCTTCAGAGCACGCCACTGCCACTGCAGGACAATCTCAATATCCTAGGTATGGATGTTCGCTGCAACCTGAATAACAAAAATTACATCGAGAGTATCATCAAAACAGCCTCACGAAAACTCGGAGTCCTGAACAGAGTGAGACGATTTTTCACGCCGGAGCAGCGATGTCTTCTATACAAGACACAAATTCGCTCCTGTGTGGAATACTGCTCGCGTCTCTGGGATGGTTCTGCAAAGTACTTACTAGATGCTCTCGACAGGTTGCAGCGACGTGCGGTCCGCATCATTGGGAATCCCGAGATCACGAACACCCTAGAACCTTTACAGCTGCGTAGAGATGTTGCGTCCATGGCTGTATTTTACCGTCTGTACCATGGGGAGTGTTCTGATGAGCTCTTCCAATTAGTCCCACCCTCCCCTTTCCTACACAGGACAACACGTGCAGGTCTTAGATGTCATCCGCACACGGTGCAAAACATCCGATCAAGAACCAAGCGGTTCGGAGACTCTTTCCTCTGTCGCACCATTAAGGCCTGGAATTCATTACCAACTCACGTGTTTCCTTCTTCCTACAGTCCCGGGTCCTTTAAGCGGGGCGTGAAAAAGCATATGATGAGGCCGTCAAGCTGAGTGTCACCATTGTCACACGGTATGTGTAAGTAATGGTGACCCTCTTTTCTGGGACTTTGCCTTCAGCTTACCATCAGGCAAGGCTAAGTCCAAATGACGTGTCCTATATAAAAAAAAAAAAAAAAAAAAGTGTATTGAATTGCATACTAGATAGTATATCAGAATTTAATACACATGTATGAATTTTTATTGAAACTATATTATATTCTTATTAATGATAATGTATGATTATTCACAAGGGTATCAAATAAAAATTTATATACCTATGTGTAGACCTATGTTTGTATGTGTGTATTTTTATTTGTCACTGTTTACAACCCTGCTGCCACATCGCCGCGGCGGCGCGGTGTGGCCACCGACGAAACGTTCATTCATTTTTGTATTCTACCTCCTAAGTTCTTACAATTTCTCACTTGTGTATAAAAAACTGTTATTATTGTAATCTGTTTGAACATTGATGGCACTAATGCACGGAAAAACTCTAATGAGTTTATGTGGCATTTTTATGACGAATGTTTTGTATTTAATTAAATAAATAAATAAATAAAAAAAAAGAAGATACCCAAGTTCTTGACATTGTCATTAACTGACACGACTGCTCCACCCATAGCTATCTGTGGAAGTTGATTGATTCTTCTACACGAATACGTTGCTGGCGACACGAGGTAACTACGAAACCACCCAATAGCCGTTAGAGATATGTTAATGGAGCCGAGTACACCAAACAGGATGTCGAAATCTACTGTATTAAAAGCGTTGCTAAAATCAAGTAAGGATAAAAGTGTAAGATTTCCACTATCCATACCCAGTCTTATGTCTTCCGTGATATTAACCAATGCTGTCGAATTACTGTGTCCAGAACGGAAGCCGGATTGCATGGGGTTTAGTACCGCATTTTTATTAAGAAAGGAGCTCAGTTGTGAGTGAATCAGATGCTCTAAGGCCTTGGAAAGAAAAGGAAGGATAGGTATGGGACGATAGTCAGAGAAGGTACACGGCTTAGATTTTTTGGATAAAGTAGTAATCTGTACACTTTTCCAAGAGCATGGGAAGATAGCAGACGAAATGGAGTCGTTAAAAATGTGACATAGGAAGGAAGAATTTGCTCTAGAATTGGCACAATCATATATATTTCGGCTAACGGCATCGCTACCGACAGCATTGGATGAAATCGATAGAATGCTCTTTTTAACATCGCAATCGGATAATTGTTTGAAGATAAAAGGAGGATGATATTCGGGAGAATTATTCGATTTTCTTCGTCTGTACATTTAATGCTTCGCATGTTAATAATGACAATATTTGACAATGCATATTTGAGGAAACACATATTAATAGATTATAGTACATTTATACTATATATACATATTCTAACGCTTGTAAATCCCTGAAAGGGTAGGTAGAATCACGTAATAGGGGTGAGCCTATTTACTTCCACTGAGAACCAACAGGGCGGCGCCGCGCCGCCCCGTCCCGCGTCGCTGTGTCTTGGCGATATTATGCATTACTATACAGGCTGCTCCAACAAAAACTTCTTACGCTTTTATTTTGTTTTCTATAAAGTATTGTTTTAATTTGTTTTTTATATTTCGATTGGTTATTGAGTTCCTTATAAGTTTAGGTAGTTGATTGATTAGACATGGTATGATATACTTTAATGTTCTTTTCCCATATAGATTGGTGTATCTTGGCAGTAATAACTTCGCGTTTGTGACACTACGGATTATTATACCATGTTCATCAGATGATTTCACATTTTTTAGGCCATCGTTAAAGTATTCCTCGACTAGTAATGTTAATTCTATTTTTTGATGTATAGGGATAATTTTGCAGAAATCAAAAAGTTGCTGGTAATCGTCTTTAAATTTCTCTTTGATATGATGTGGGACTATTCGTTTTAGAATCTTTAGTTGCAATGTGTATATTTGGTCAAGATGGGTTTTGTATGTTCTACCATAACTCGATAGTCCGTATGATATTATAGATTCTGCCAGAGATTTATAGAGAAGTAGGAGTATTTGATAGGGTACTTTACATTTAATCATTGAAAACTTAGCTAGATGGATTACCTACATGGATTTTCTTTTAATATCCAGTTGCAGGAAACCAGTCGAAAACTTTTCGCCTCAGCGTTTGCTTTATGAAGGCTCCGAAAGTTCCTTTCAATTGCCACTAAAACTGCGCTCACACAATCTTTTCTTCTTCCTGTACTCGATTACGCCGATGTCAGCTATCCCGATCTCACAGAGGAGCAACTAGATAACTTGAGCGACTTCAAATTTTTTGCATAAGATTATTATTTGGTCTAAGTATGATCACGTTTCAGATTTTCGTAAACAACTCAAGTGGCTCCCAATTCGGCTTCGCAAGAATGCCCATATTTGCTATATAATATATTATTTAACCCCACCACTCCCTCCTACCTCAAAGAACGATTCCAGTTCCTTCATGACACACATACAAGATGCCTGAGGTCATTTGAGAATTTGAGGCTGAGAATGCCAATGCATGCCACCGAGTTCGTTCACTGTCAAGACTGTGGAATGCATTGCCATTAAACATCAGACGGGCAAGAACTCTTAACATCTTTAAAGAAATGGTAAAGAACCACTACTTTTCGTCGTGTACTGTGATAGCTCGCAATTATATGTTCACATTGCTACTTATTGTTTTTCTTTCATATTGGTATGTATTGCTTATTTTATATTTTATAATATCTACTAGTTTATTTTATATAACTATTTGTGTTGTGGTTTTTTTTTTTTTTTTTTTTTTTTTTTTATATAGGACACGTCAATTGGACTTCGCCTTGCCTGATGGTAAGCTGAAGGCAAAATCCCAGAAAAGAGGGTCACCATTACTTACACATACCGTGTGGCAATGGTGACACTCAGCTTGACGGCCTTATCATATGCTTTTTCACGCCCCGCTTAAAGGACCCGGGACTGTAGGAAGAAGGAAACACGTGAGCTGGTAATGAATTCCAGGCCTTAATGGTGCGACAGAGGAAAGAGTCTCCGAACCGCTTGGTTCTTGATCGGATGTTTTGCACCGTGTGCGGATGACATCTAAGACCTGCACGCGTTGTCCTGTGTAGGAAAGGGGAGGGTGGGACTAATTGGAAGAGCTCATCAGAACACTCCCCATGGTACAGACGGTAAAATACAGCCATGGACGCAACATCTCTACGCAGCTGTAAAGGTTCTAGGGTGTTCGTGATCTCGGGATTCCCAATGATGCGGATCGCACGTCGCTGCAACCTGTCGAGAGCATCTAGTAAGTACTTTGCTGAACCATCCCAGAGATGCGCGCAGTACTCCACACAGGAGCGAATTTGTGTCTTGTATAAAAGACACCGCTGCTCCGGCGTGAAAAATCGTCTCACTCTGTTCAGGACTCCGAGTTTTCGTGAGGCTGTTTTGATGATGCTTTCGATGTAGTTTTTGTTATTCAGGTTGCAGCGAACATCCATACCTAGGATATTGAGATTGTCCTGCAGCGGCAGTGGCGTGCTCTGAAGAGTGGGGAGGGGAAGGAAAGAAGATACTTTTGCTGTAAACGCACATGCCTGCGTCTTCTTGGCATTGAACTCAACCAGGTTCTCAGAGCCCCATTGAGAAATGTGATTCAGGACCCCGTCAAGCTCAGTGACAAGAAGCTGCCTTTTCTCTGCGATATCTGACTGCTTGGCCGCTGGATGTCCATGATAACTCCCATGTAAAGTGCTATCGTCTGCATAACAATGAACATTGCCGGTAGACAGCATGTCGTTGATATGCAGAAGAAAGAGAGTGGGTGATAAGACGGACCCCTGGGGCACGCCAGCATTAACCTGCAGAAACTCTGAAGCTCGTCCGTCACAAAGGACGCGAATACGGCGCCCCTGCAGGAAGCTAGCAACCCAGTTGCACAGCCTAGAAGGCAGACCAAAGGCAGGTAGCTTAGAAAGAAGCGATTTGTGCCAGACTCTATCGAAAGCTTTGGCGATGTCAAGACTAATTGCCAGTGACTCGCCGTGCTTGTCCATAGCCTCACCCCAAAGATGGGTAACGTATGCTAGAAGATCACCCGTTGACCGTTTCGGTCTGAAGCCATATTGCCGGTCATTAATTAAGGAGTGATCCTCTAGGTGCCGCATGAGCTGTTTGTTAATTATGTGCTCAAACACTTTGCACAGCACTGAGGTGACGGCTATGGGTCGATAGTTGGCTGGCTCCGAGCGATCCCCCTTCTTGGGAATCGGCTGAACATTCGCCTCTTTCCAAGGCAAAGGCACTGTACCCGAACTGTAGGATAGCCGGTACAGGCGCGTAAGCATTGGAGACAACTCCGCTGCACATTTTTTCAAAACTACCGCTGGAATACCATCCGGACCACTGGCTTTCCGGACATCGAGTGATTGCAGCACTGCACGGACATCGCGTTGCCTGATATGGATATCAGGCATCGCGTGGTCACTGTCGGGTAGTGTTGGTGGCTGCGTACCACAATCATCGATTCGGGAGTTGGCCGCAAAGAGATTAGCCAGCAGATTTGCCTTCTCTTGCGACTCATGGGCCAGGGATCCATCAGGGTTACGCAGCGGAGGCAGCGAAGGCTGACAGAAGTTGGCTTGCACGGCTTTAGCCAGTCGCCAGTAGCCACGGCTTCCCGTGGGATGCATCACTAGCTCTTGACCAAGCCGCGCTATGCGCAGGGCATCCGCTCTGACATAGGCCCTTCTACAGACCTTTGTGGCTCTGTTGTACGCTGCCTTGAAGTGGCCCAGATTGGGATGGCGCGTGGCGCGCGCCCTTACCCAAGCGCGGTACGCAGACTGTTTTTGTTCAACAGCTTCCGCGCACTCGCGCCCGAACCAAGGGCGCATCCCGCGGTCACCGGTGACATCGGTGTATGAGATATAGTATTCCATACCCAGACCGATCTCACCGGCGACAGCAGTAGCACAATCCGATGGGTTCTTACCTTCAAAGCAGCGCTCAACCCACGGGATGGACGCAAAATAGTCACGAAGTCCATCCCAGTCCGCTGACGAGTAGTGCCAGAGACGCCGCTTCCCCTGCACGGGTCGTGGGGGCGCCATAATAGGCACCGTGGAACAGACCAGGCAGTGGTCAGAGTTGCCTAACGCGGCTCGCACCGATACACTGTACCGGTCCGGATCACTCGTCAGCAGAAGGTCTAGCAGAGAAGGTGCTTGGCCCGACCTTCTTGGTATCCTAGTGACCTCGTGCACCAATTGGGTCAGGCCGTGCGCCAGAGCAAATGCGTGGGCGGCTCTTCCCGCATGGTCTGTTTTGGAGGAGCCCAACCAGATCTCGTGGTGGGCGTTAAAATCCCCCAAAAATACCATTTCGGCATTCGGAAATCGCTCCTGCGCATCATCTGCCGCCTGACTCAGATATTCAAAGAGTCGAGTTGTCTCAGCATCTCCTGTATGGGAACGGTAGAGGCACACATAGATCTGACTCGTAGGGCCATGGTCTACGTGTACCCAAAGGACGGAGAAGGATGGGTCCTCTAGGCAGCGCAAACGGCGACAGCAAACATCCGCCCTAACAAACACGCACGCCCCGGCTTTTGCACGAAAACTTTCCTCAAGAACATAGCCAGGGTAGAGCAAGTAGGTCGTGTTGTCAGGGCGGTGTATTTGCGTCTCCGTTAGAAAAAACATGGCAGGTTTCGCCGTCTCTAGGTGTTGGTGGACGGCGTTGAGGTTTGCATGGAGCCCACAGATGTTAGTGGACTCCACCTCAAATAGCAAGCTTTTGGGAGTGTGACGAGCCGCTGTGTTGCCTTTTTCTATAAATTGCGCTGCCATGAGTTTGGGTGGGAGAAGGCGTGAAAAAAAGAAGTGATTGCCGCCGCAGCACCGTGTGACAAAGCGCGGGATATTGGTTTTATCTATGAATGTGAGGCATGGCGAGAGCCGACGCGCCGAACGGAAGGGCCCCCGTACCCCCCCGAGTATGGTCGCCGGGCTCCCAAATCCGGTCACCAACCGGCACGACGAACCATATCGGGATTATGCGCGGCCTGGTGAGGCAGCCTCCCAAGGTGGTTAACCCCAGTTGGGCCCCTGTACTATACCGCGGGCGGCCAGCGGCACCACCGTTTCTACAGGTCTCCCTGTTCGGCGCATCGCCCCGCGCCATCCCCACTAGACTACGCCAAGACCCACTGGTCCCACTAGTGCTGCGACAACCACCACCTCTGCCCGGCTATGCACATGCTGACCCCTGAACACAATCCAACCGAGATTGAATTGCTATGGAGGGTTTTTCGCAATAGTGCACGGTGGTACCTACCCGGTCGAAACTTGAGACAAATTTGTGCCACCAAGTTTCTACCACCTACATTGGTTTATAGGTGATATAGGTGGTTGTGCGATTATGTTTATAATACTTAATGTAAAGCTGTATATTTTATTTTATTTTCCTATATCTGTGCTTTTCTGTCTTTCCTTTTGTTATAGTACACCTTTTATTTTGTTTTATGTGATAACTACACCATATATCTTTTGTCTTGTCACATTACTGTCCATACCAAGGTTGCCTGGAAGAAATCGCTTCAGCGATAAGGCCGCCCATTGTACATTAAACTGTATGTGCATGTTACCTACTTGTCTCAGCTGTAAATGAATTGGTGTACAATAAAGTATTACCTATCTATCTAATTTCCAGGAGCGTTTTAGACTGTTACAAATCTAAAAAATGCCCTTGCAAATTATTTAATATGACTAATGTAATTAATATATTAATGAAATTTAATTGACCTCTATGGCGCAGCGGTAGAATGTTCGACTGCTACACAGAAGGCACGAGTTCGATTCCTGCTCAGTGCAAATATTTGTATGCATGAGTATGTATATTTGCATTGATCTGGTTGTTTCTATGTATGTATTTCAATTTTTTCTATTTATACAAAAAAAAACTAAGTATGTTTATTCGTAGTATAACACAAGCTACAATATGCTTAGGCTTACCATAGGTCTACATAGCGTTGTTTTTTTATACATCTTAGTTGGCAGACAAACACACGGCCCACCTGATGGAAAGTGGTTCTCGCGCTGCCAACCCTGTAAGCACAGAGAGTTTCTGTGCTTTCAGTGTAAAAGACAAAGTAGGATAACTTTTGGTCTTTGGCTACCATACTCACCGGGAACACAACACGAAGTTATTATGGTCGCGGTATTCTGTAGGGCAGAGGTACTTCCCCAGTCGGACTGTTTAATTGGACAGAAATGTTTATTATTATTTGTTATATTATAAATCTTTATTATAAAAAGTCAACTTATTTCTCTGCATTTTTTTAGGAAAAGCACTGTATATGCCTTGGCGAAAATAGTAACATAACATTGACCAAGTCGTCGTGGTCTATATTAACATTTACCGCTGAATGCAAAGAGAATACAATACTACGTAAGACGGGCTGAATGACCGACATCCTCATGAAATGGATGAATTACGGCCATCGATAAAAAATCTTGGTAGATGTTAAAAATTCTATCGATACAAGTATAACTTATCGTGTATTGAATAACCGGAAAATACTAATTCAAATGTCATAAAATAACACATAAATTTCAGCATTCGGGGACGACTTATTTCTAAGACAAAATACGATAATAAAAACGATTTATTCACCCTTTTCTCGCAGACCTCGCTTTTAAGTACAACATTGGATTACCCTAATCAACTAAATTTAAGGAATTATAATACTCAGCCATTGCCTCAAAATATTAATTACCAAACTACGATATTTTATACCACTTACTGGCAGACAAGCACACGGCCCACCTAATGGGAAGCAGTTACCGTGGCCTATGGTCGTAGCAACACCTTTGATCTTAAATCAGGGTTTAATTCCATGTAAGCTGGCTTACTAACAAGTGAGTTTTCTTCCTATGTCTACTAATTTAGATTTATACAGCTACAACACTCTCGTCGCAATCGCTGCTTACAAATTTATTCACATATCATCACGTTAGTATCAGGGTTAGTCCCGATTAAATCCAGAGTGCGCTCCTACACTTTCTCTTGATTTGGTTTGTCTCGGCTTTTGAGGCAGCACCTGCCACTTGACAAGAGGAGAGCCTGCGTCAAAACCTCGGCTGTCAACCAGGCAAATTAAAAGGGCTGCTTATCTTCTATTCTAAAATATCGGCATAGTATTTGATTGCGACATAATTTTCTTAAGATAATAATTTTTACATCGGAACATGAATATGTTCCGTCACAATTTAGAAAATATGATGATTGTGTTACCTGTTGAAAAGGTCGAATATTGCACTATTTAACAGAAGTAGTAAACAATATCGACTTTTATTGTACCGACTTTGAAGCTACATCTGTTATGCAGTAGCAGTAACGACCTGTATGCTTATTGACTTCATTAGCGTGGCTGATTCACGTTTAAACAAACTGACTAACGACTTGCATGCCCTACTTTACTGTACTAATACAGGCTCTGTATCTTCTATACCTACTATTATAAAATTGCAATATAGTTAGGAGGTAGGACACGGCGGTATTTCCGCCCAATTGAGTAGTCTGTCTGGGGAAGTACCTCCGCCCTACAGAATAACGCTTCTATAATAACTTCGTGTTATGTTCCCAGCGGTGAGTAGGGTAGCTAGAGCTCATTGGAGAGTTTGTGCTGACAGTGGGAAGATTAAAGCCTTGTCCTGCTTTATCTTCTACACTGACGGCACAGAAACTCTGTACTTACAGGGTTAGCAGCGCGACTGACTCCTCTGGTGTTACAAACATCCATAGGCCACAGTAACCACTTTCCATCAGGTGGGCCGTGTGCTTGTCTGCCAGTAAGTGGTATAAAAAAAGTCGTGTCTGTACATACATTGAATAAATTTAAAAAATATTTGGGTTACGTTAGGTGACAGACAAGCACACGGCCCACCTGATGGAAAGTGGTTACTGTGACCTCTGAACATGTGAAACTTCAGGGGAGTCACGTCCGTGCTGCCAACCCTGTAAGAAGAGTTTCTGTGTCGTCAGTGCAGAACACAAAATCAGGACAGGCCTTCCCACTGACAGCACAAAAACTCTCCAATGAGCTCTGGCTACCCTACTCATACTGGTACTTCCCCAGTCGGACTGCTCAATTGAAGCGGAAATACCGTCATGTCCTACCTCCTAAAGTTATATTCGCCCAAGGGAAAAACTATTGTAAGTAGACGGTGTAGAACCTAGCGTTAATTAAAAACGTGATAGTTCTGCTTTAATAGCTTCTATGGCGTGGTGGTAGTGTACGTGATGGCTTCAGATTCAGCACGAGTTCCATCCCAGCTCAGTATAAAAATATTTGTACACATGAACATGGCTATTTGCATTGGTTTTGAGTCGTGCCTCAGAATAGAATTTCGGTTGCCATACGAACATTTATGGCAGTCAGTGTCCTTAAAAAGTTCAAAAACTGATCAAAACGCAATACTTCGTTATCACCAATGGGTTGTGGAGGTCAGATGACAGTTGCTTCACGGAAAATATCAAATTTCAGTCCAACCCGCAGTTGGAAAAGAAGGCCCCAGATTCCGAGGTGTAAGCTTCGGATACAACTGGGAGTACCGGTAGGTTGAAAAAAAATCCGCTGGGAAACAATAAAAAAAATTCAACAAAATGTTAAATATATTCTTGAGAGACAGTTCACCAAATGACGTACAACACAACATTATTCATACAACAGAATACTGTGTAATACGATTCGCCAAAAAATTTCACTACACGTTTACCAAATTGGCATACAAGGGCCACAGGAACCACAACAGACTGGAACACCAGCGTAACTGCAACGTTTGGGTATGCACACTCCTGGTTCGGTACAACAATAGCAGGGGCATGCTCTACAGCGGTTTGGTCGACAGGGAGGTATCGCTACTGTGTCGCAAACTGGTACTTTCGGCGGTGGCTGGGTTCGTGGCTGAAAGTAAAATATTTATCCAGATCTAAAGATTTCATAAGCAAGCATCTACATGATTGTTGTCAAAGTGCCAAGAATAATAAAGTCATTGCTGAGGACAAAATGTTTAAATATTTGACTAAAGTCGTATAACTCAAGGTTATTGCTACGATTGGCTGTGAAAATTAAAAAAGTAGATCTATTGTTTGATATTTTTACCTTATCGCAAGGAGGACAAGGTGGCAGACAAGGTAAAATTGGGGGCGCTGGACATGGTTCAGGGCATGGTCGAACTGGAGCTGGGCACGGTGAACATCCGCCTCCAGGACATACTGAACATGGTCTGAGGTCGTTGCAAGACGCGACGCATGGCTTCGTCGTGTATGGATAACAAGCCCCACAAGGTTGCCCTGTCGCAACGCAGGGGTCAAAACTGTAGAACGGAGCACTCATTTTAATTTTGCGTTTTTTAATTAGAAATATATTTTAGTACGAAACAAAAATTTTATCAATGATTTTATGGTGTTTAGAATGACATTACTATTTTCTTTTTAAAGTATATTATTATGAGGTGAGTTCAGTATACTAACTAAATACTGGCAGCACAAAATTTAAACAAGCTAGCAGAACCAGACACTATTGTCTATGAAAGAATATATATCAAAAATTGTCAAAAAGATGTAATAACGTGTAAAAATTATAAAAACTAATAAAATTAACAAGTTATTGTAAATAAAATACATTATAATGTGTTCACCATGTTGTTGTAATTTTTGCCCTACATGCCCAGCAATCGTACCCTGCGGTCGGGAGCCATGTTGTACCTCGTGCCCACCACCACCGATGTGTTGTAAGCCATGTGTCCCGCCTCCAGTTCCGTGCACGCCATGTCCCCCCTGCAATTGCTGCCCGAGATTCAGGCAATGCCCTGCACCCGTCATACCGGATCTTGTACCACCTATAATTCCAATGTTGCCAGCGTGTAAGCCTCGAAGATGCCCACCTCCAGAACCTGGTTTACCTCCTCTTCAGCCTGTTTGTTGTCCACCAGTACTGCCATGTTGCCCACCGGCACCACCCTGTGATCCACCACCGGTATTTTTTCAATCTTTACGAAATCTCATTGTTATGACATTATGTAAGAAATGTAAAATAATCATGTTTGTTGAATTACAGGTATATTCGTGTCCAGAGCCTACGCCGTGCTATCAACCAGTTTTACCGCGTTGTAACCCGCAGTGCCCACCACCCATTATACCAAAGCAACGCCCTATTTGCCCTAGAGCTCCTCCTGCGCCGTATCCTATGCTGCCTATATGCCGCACCTGTTGTCCGCACTGTGAACTTGACCCCGTGACACGACGTCGCCCTCTAATTGTTCATGACAGTGTGTTTAAAACTAGGATGACTGGACTACCCGCAGACTGTTACAAGAGATCTGATCCCAGTATACGCTATAAGGTTGAAAACTATGTGAGACAGGTAAGTACCTTTTTTATAAATGCATTAAAATTGCATGCCTACTATGGTAAAATATGGTGAAACCTACCTGCTACCTATAACAACTATATGTAACCCATATTTGCAATGATTATAATAAATAAATAAATAAATAAATAAATAAATAAATAAATAAATAAATAAATAAATATCTAGTAGTGTATAACATTTTAAGACATATCCTCAGTGGAGTGGCGGTAGTGAACGTGATCGCTACACAGGAGACGCGGGTTCGATCCGATATCGATTGAAAAGTAGATTGTTCCGGCGATGGTCCGGTAAAAACCTTTTTAGAATGATGGCACACTGATGCAAAAAGGTTTGCCATCACTGGTATAGATGACTAGGTATGGCTTAATAGTTTAACGTTCTGGTGTTCTTTGCAGGGTCCTCAAAGCGGTTGCTGTGTACCAATACGTGTGCCTCTATTTTGAGCTTGAGATAATTCATACATTAATAATACCGGATGAGTGCATAAGTGTTGTTCAAAAGTGTCATGTTTGTGGTGAGCTTAGTGATATTGTAAGGATTCTGTACCGTAATAATTTATCATTTATTAAAACAGTATGATGATAGCAATGTGTATTTTTTTCTATAATGTTTTTTAAAGAATCTAAATAGTACCTAGACTGTGTTTTTTCATATACTTAGTATATAACCACACGACCCACTTGATGGAAAGCGTTACCAGGGCTTGTGCATATGTGTAACACCTGGGGCCTGAGGCGTCACACTCGCGCTGCCAACTCTGTAATACACTTCTAACGCCCTTCATAAAGAACCCTATAAAATAGTCGTATGGAAAAGAAGGGATATCACTAAGCTTAAGCGTGCGCGAAATTAAGTTACTGCTATACCTTTTTTTTTCTACGTGCGCAAAATCCCCACGAATACCTCCCCACCGGAGCCGGTGGGAGAGGTTATGTCGGACTCGAACCGACTAAAACGCACGCCGCCTGTGGGTCGTTTTGGTTGCCGAAGGTGAGGTTGACAGGCATATCCGCGCCGCCGCCGCGGCCTGCTTCTGCCAGGGTGACAGGCGGCTCCACCTATCACCCCCAGGCCGGTACTTCTATACCTCTATGTGTAGTTTCTGGATACCAAATGTGGGTTTAGCAGACAACGAACTTATTCGTAAAATGACCTGTTTGTAAAATACCCTGTTTGTAAAATACCCTATTCCTAATATATCACTGCGACGCGAGCGAGGACTTGGGGCCACATACGCTCACCGAGTGTCTGGCGTGGGAGACGCCGAGGCGGGAGCTTGTGGCGGCCCTAGGAGTGAGGGTTCTCACGCTCTCCACCTTGCTCGCGGCGATGGTTCGCTGCGCGGATTCGTGGGCGGCCGGCGCCTCCTTCTGCGAGCAAGTAATGCTCGTGAAGGAAGAGGCGGGGCGGGAGCGGCAGCGGGAGCGACGAAGGATCGCAAGCCAAGCTGCCTGCGTACGAAGGCAACTCGGGCGTCGGAGGTCGATGAACGACCTCCGCCCCCCCATGAGCGCAGGCATGGGGATGACTGGTGGAGCCGCCTGTCACACTGGCAGAAGCAGGTAGCGGCGGCGGCGCGCTTGGCCCGTCTCCCCGATTTCCGGAGACGAGTTGGGGACTTTGTAGTCCCCACACACCCGAGGAGAGGACCAGATCGTGAGAGATGGCCCTTGGTCGGCCGGGGTGCGAGGGATATGCCTGTCAACCTCACCTTCGGCAACCAAAACGACCCACAGGCGGCGTGCGTTTTAGTCGGTTCGAGTCCGACATAACCTCTTCCACCGTGTTCGGTGGGGAGGTATCCGTGGGGATTTAGCGCACGTAAAAAAAAGGTACTCTAAATGATCTTAATGCGTTATGCGTATGTAGTAATATGAAGTTGAAGAGTTTGTTTGTTTGTATGTTTGTATGTTTGTATGTTTGTATGTTTGTATGTTTGTATGTTTGTATGTTTGTATGTTTGTATGTTTGTATCTTTGTATGTTTGTATGTATGTTAGTTTGTTGGCTCGTTTGTTTGTATGTTAGTTTGTTTGTTTGAACGTGCTAATCTCAGGAACTACCGGTTCGAATTGAAAAATTATTTTCCTGTTGAATAGTCCATTTATTGATGGAGGTAGGCTACTTTAGGCACTTTACGTAGGCTACTTTAGGCTACTACAACAGGGAGCGGAGCAGTGATCATAAATGTCAACAAATCCGGCAGATTTTCATACATCTATTGAAGAGGAAAGATTTGTATATATTTGTATTCAAATAAACTCAAAAACTACTGCACTACTTCAAAAATTCTTTAACCATTAGAAAGGTGCATTCTCTCTTACTAGCATAAGCTATATTATATTTTCAAAAAGCATCCATATCATCATGGCTCAGCAACATTCATCTGCAAGACGTATTAGCGGCGCCACATCAAGAAATAAGATCGATTGGCAATACAAAATATATTTTAAATGAATGCACTTTACATACATAAACTCATGCCTATATCCCCGAACGGGATAGGCAAAGGTGCTAGCACCCACATTTCGCCAGTTTATGTTTAGGTCTCAATGTAATAGGAGGCGAGCCTATTGCCATTAACCGGGCACTTATAAACCCGTAAAACCTGTAAAATAAATATACACAACTTCGAATAGCATCGAAAAGTTATTGGTGTATGCCATGGTAAAACCTGGGATCGAACCCGAGACCTCGTCTCAGCAGTTCATTACCCATACCACTAGGCAACCGCGGCTATTTACTTTTACTAAACTGTCCTATGCTAATCAGAACAGAACCACTAGGCAACCGCGGCTATTTACTTTTCCTAAACTGTCCTATGCTAATCAGAAACAGAGCAAACAGAAACTTTGAAAGACCATATCTGCCGTAGACGGAAGCAGTTTTATTCTCAGTCTGCGCTAAGGATATTTGTATAGAACGGTTGATATGATGTGTCAAAGTCGTATCCATCAATCAGCAGACGGACGTTAGGTCTTTATTGAAGAAGTACATAAAAAGTCAGTATAATACCTAAATTAAATTTAATTTTGAATTACATTAAGACAGGTTTACACAATGCAAGTTGAAAACACAGATTTCTGTAGTATAACAGCCGAAGCACACAAAGCTACTGACGATTTAGCAACTGTATGGATATTGCAATATGTCTTGACTTTCTGCGCACGGTAGCGTGATTTCGGGATTGTATCCATACTACTGCGTTTCGCAGCGCACGGAAACGGCATCTGGTTTCAAGGGTCTACGTATCTCGTCATCGATGGTACAAGTAGCATGTGCGCTTAGTTAATCACCTGGCTCCAACACGGTAAGTAACATTTCACAAAATCAGTCATCATCTTCTTTGAATTCAGTGTTGGAAATCTTCTATCAGATCGTCATTGTTGTCAACAATACACATTGTGTTATCCAGGTTTAAACGTCCACAGGCGTCGTTTTACACTCTTGAACAACATATTGAAATATTCACTTAGCTTTCACAAAACTTGAGTTGAACAGCTGTATATGTTTATACAGGGATGTGTCTCGATACATCTTGATATCGGCGGAGGTGGTGAACATAGCATGGGTTTGCACGGCCCACACTGCATCGGACCGCAGCTCGGTATACAAGGAGAGCAAGGAAATGGCGGACAACAATTCATATTGAGATTTTTTGAGCTATTTTTCACTTGAAAATTTAGTGAGATGTTGTTATCTAATCGGTTTTTGTAAACAAAATGAGAGATGATATTTGGCGTCGCTACTACTTATAACCTTTAAGACCTTCTAGATTCGTGTTAGTAATTTATAGATTTCTCAATGAAATCGAGATGGTTGAAAAAATAAAACGGTCAAGTGCGCGATGAACTGGCGCAATGAGGTTCCGTACAAAATTGAATTAAGGGACGAATTTATATTACATAGATCTAAAAGTTTGATTATTTCTCGGTTGTAAGAAGGGACTTGACGACATAGGACGAGTTCTTTTGAAGTCCTTTGCTTTATCGGTCAATTCTTAATCTACCCGTTGCAGACATGAGTACTTGATATATATTTCATATACCCGAGAAAATGGTCTTGACTGGCAGATAGACGGACAGACAGAGATTGGTGACCCTAATAGGGTTCCGTTTTTTCATTTTGAGGTACGGAACCCTAAAATATGTTGTGGCTTCCTCTGTTAGTTTAGAAATTATGAGAGTTAATATTTTTTGACTAGGCCGGTTGCGTCGCCAAGGCGGTGCTACGACTGAAGTCGCTCAACAACCTGCGTCCTTTATTACTGTAGGCCTGGGGGCCTGTAAGTGGAACCGCCTGTCACCCTAGCAGAAGCGGAGTGACAACGGTGCTCAAATACCCGTGATCCCTTTCTCTGGTTCGAGATGGCTCCCTGAATCAGTCTGGGTTCGAGGGAAATACCTTATGGGACCACCTTTCACCGCGGCATCTGAGATACAAGACAGCGAGCAGTTTTAGTCTGTTTCACGACTAACCCGCACGCCAGGGGGAGGGGATATCCATGGGGATTTTGGTACGAATAAAAATGGATGGCCGACTGATTTAATTTGTTGAAAACGTCATTAATAGTCATCTTAGCGTTGTGTCCTGATTGCATCCGAGGCCATCACCAACCTTACAACGTCAAACTACGCTATATAGGTTTCCACCACCCACCATTGGGCGGTAAGTATTAAAACAAGTGTTAAATTAAGATATTTCACCATTCCCTCACCATTCTCTCGAGTATTGGCATCCCTGGTGTCGGTATCTCCAGTGACGTCTAGTACCGCAGTCATTTGAAGGAGAAGGTTAAGTTGGCATCAAAGAAACTTGGGAGTACTTAACAGGGCGAAGCAGTACTTTACTGCGGGGCAGTGACTTCTTCTTTATAAGGCACAGGTTCGACCCCACATGAAGTACTACTGTCACCTTTTTGCCGGAGCGCCTGCATACTAGCTTGACCTCTTCGACTCGGTGCAAAGACGGGCGTTGAGGCTGGTCGACAATCCCATACTCGCAGGTGATGTGGAACCTCTCGGCCTTCGTAGAGACTTAATCTCGCTGTGTGTGTTCTACCGCCTATACAATGGTTTGTGCTCGAATGAATTGTTTGACATGATTCCCACATTACTACATTGCACCGCTCGCCATAGGCAGGGAATTCATCCTCACACATTGCGACTTAAGCGGTGCGCACTGTGCGGTATGAAGAAAACTTCATCCCACGCAAGCTCAAGCGGTGGAATCAACTCCCTACTGCGGTTCCCAAGCGCCTACAATATGAGGTTCTTCAGAAGGCTTCTTCAGGGTCGGCAGCGCGATTGCATGATGTTGGATATATCCATAGGCCACGGTAAACACTGAAAGAACATTCGTTCGTTGTTCTTTCTTTGAAAACACTGCTTCATTTATATCAAAAACTAGCTGTTGCCCGCGACTTTGTCCGTGTTAAGTTCGGAAAAGCTAGAACCTAAGTTATTTTTAAGTATTTATTATGAAGAAAGTCTGGTTTGAGTGACTGACTAATAAACTACCTAAAATTACGAATTAGACAGGTTTCTTCAGTGAGCTATGTAAGCGTTGCGAAAGGCTTTTGAAAAATTCAACTTTTTGATCAGCAATACCATAATTATGTAAGTTAATATCTCTTTTCCATTTTTGGAATTGATTGTTGACGTGTGAAGTTTGACGAGTTCTCGGGCTGGAGGGATTACCTACCTGTCTTCCTTGTAATTATAAAAATATTAAGTTAAGATCGATGTTGTTCAAGTGAACTCCGCACACAAGTAGTTTAATCACGATTTTGTGATGTGTTTACCTATGGATAAAGAGGATTAAAACAAAACTAATACTTAATAAATAAATTTACAAAAAATAATAATAACATGGTTAAAGATGGGTTCGAACACAAAGTCTACCGCAGAGCTACTCAGCCACAATCACCATGGAGTGACAGCGTGAAATTGATGCTTATATTTTATATGTCAGCAAAATACATTCTGTTCATTCCTTATTGTAATGGCGTGATGATATTAATAATTATGCAAGATTTAGGAGCGTTTTTTTTATCAAATCGGCTGTTCACTATTCTATTCGCTTCTAAAGAACATCTTTGGAGAAAGATGTGAATTCTGTCAAGACATGCTGAGCCGAAGATTCTGCAGTACGCAACCTGGCCTGACTTTATTGATATGCAGTAGCTCTTGCCTCTCGAAGTTCATCAGATTCCTGGCTCTTCCTTAAAGTATTTATACTACTTTTATTGGTTTGATCTATTCACACATCAAAATTGTTAGTCGCGGTTGACTATTATCGATATAACTTTTTTATTTACTAACCGATTAAGTGAAGCCTACCACAATTAAATTAGTTAAAACCACAATCAAATCAGTTCAGCCGATTCTGAGATTAGCGTGCACAAACGCACAGATAAACAGACAAACAGATAAACCGACAAAAATTCTAACAAACGTTGTTTTGGCTTCTATTATGTTTAGAAAGTCCCAATCAAAGTTTTTCTTGTAAATTTTCCATGTACAGACATCGATCGGTTACAAATTTATTATATGTATAGATATATGGATAGATAATGTTCTTGTTCTAGTTCTAGCTCTATGTACGTTTGGTTTAAATCCACCTTTAGGGTTTCACGCAAAAAACCTGAACGAAATGCGGACAAAATCACGGGCACACCTTTTTTTATACCACTTATGGGGCAGACATGCTCACGGTCCACCTGATGGGTAGTGGTTACCTTGGCCTATGGACGTATGCAATACTAGGGCTGTTAGATTCTTGCTGCCAATCCTGAAGAAACCTTCTAATGCCCCTCTTGAAGAACTTCATATTGTAGGCCTTGGGAAGACCTCAGCACAGGTTGAGCGTGCATCAATTAGACACACGTGAGCTGGTAATGAATTCCAGGCCTTACTGGTGCGACAAAGGAAAGAGTCTCCGAACCGCTTGGTTCTTAATCGAATATTCTGCACCGTATGCGAGTGACAATAAACCCTGCACGTGTTGTCCTATGTAGGAAAGAGGAGGGTGGTACTAATTGGAAGAGTTCATCAGAACATTTACCATGGTACATACTATAAAATACTGCCAAGGACGCAACATCTCTGCGCATCTGCAAAGGCTCTAGGGTATTCGTGACCTCAGGATTCTCAATAATGCGGAACGCACGTCGCTGCAGGTTGCGAGAGCATTTAGTAAGTACTTTGCTGAGCAATTCCAGAGATGCAAGCAGTATTCCACACAGGAGCGAATTTGTGAATTTGTAACTCCCATGTAAAGTGTGTGTGTTGATATGCAGAAGAAAGAGAGTTGGTGATAAGCCGGAGTGCAGACACTCCGACGCTCATTCGTCACAAAGGACGCGAAAACGGCGCCGCTGCAAAACCTAGTAACCCAGTTGCTCAGCTTAGGACGCAGACCGAAGGCTTGGAAAGAAGCTATCTGTGCCAGACTCTTATGCTCTCTTCTCTCTTTCTCGTAAATACCCCTCGTTTTTACGAGAAAACAAGTGTTAAACATGTTTGATATAAAACTTGTTGAAGACTTGTAGAAGACTAATCAAAACACAGTACATATTTCATACATGTATTGAGACTGTCTCAGATACTTTTATTCGTTCACATAGTATGTATAGCCAACAAGTTGTAAGCAAGTTTAAAATACTTTGCGTTCACACTGCCTGCGACATATTGCAACTTGACAAATACATGTTTTACACTTAGATGAAAACGAGGGAAAATGGAGGACATAGTATTAAACTTTTTCTAAGGTTACGTATGTCTATTCGCCGCTAGATGGTTTCTCTTACATGATGTATCATATTTGTAGGATAGACTCAATCAACGCCATGAAAACTTCACTATAATCATTAACATTTTACTGGTGGTAGAAACTTGGTGGCACAAATTTGTCTCAAGTTTCGACCGGGTGGGTACCACCGTGCACTATTGCGAAAAACCCTCCATAGCAATTCAATCTCGGTTGGATTGTGTTCAGGGGTTAGCAAATGCATAGCCGGGCAGAGGTGGTGGTTTTTGCCGCACTAATGGGACCAGTGGGTCTTGGCGTAATCTAGTGGGGATGGCGCGGGGCGATGCATCGAACAGGGAGACCTGTAGAAACGGTGGTGCCGCTGGCCACCCGCGGTTTAGTACAGGGGACCAACTGGGGTTAACCACCTTGGGAGGCTGCCTCACCAGGCCGCGCATAATCCCGATATGGTTCGCCGTGCCGGTTGGTGACCGGATTTGGGAGCCCGGCGACCATACTCGGGGGGGTACGGGGGTCCTTCCGTTCGGCGCGTCGACTTTCGCCATGCCTCACATTCATAGATGAAACCAATATCCCGCGTTTTATCACAAGGTGCTGCGGCGGCAATCACCTCTTTTTTCACGCCTTCTCCCACCCAAACTCATAGCAGCGCAATTTAGAGAACTAGGCAACACAGCGGCTCGTCACACTCCCAAAATCTTGCTATTTGAGGTGGAGTCCTCTAACATCTGTGGGCTCCATGCAAACCTCAACGCCTTCCACCAACACCTAGAGACGGCAAAACCTGCCATGTTTTTTCTAACGGAGACGCAAATACACCGCTCTGACGACACGACCTATTTGCTCTACCCTGGCTATGTTCTTGAGGAAAGTTTTCGTGCAAAAATACTATATCTCATATACCGATATCAAGGAGGTAGGACACGGCGGTATTTCCGCCCGATTGAGCAGTCCGACTGGGGTAGTACCTCCGCCCTACTGAATACCGCGGCTATAATAACTTCGTGTTGTGTTCCCAGTGGTGAGTAGGGTAGCCATAGCTCACTGGAAAATTTGTGCTGTCAGTGGGCTTGTCCTGCTTTGTCTTCTACTGACGGCACAGAAACTCTGTACTTACAGGGTTGGCAGCGCGACTGTGACTCCTCTGGTGTTACAGACGTCCATAGGTCACGGTAAACACTTTCCATCAGGTGGGCCGTGTGCTTGTCTGCCAACTAAGTGGTATAAAAATAAAAATAAATAAATCACCGGTGACTGCGGGGTGCGCCCTTGGTTCGGGCGCGAGTGCGCGGAAGCTGTTGAACAAAAACAGTCTGCGTACCGCGCTTGGGTAAGGGCGCGCGGCACGTGCCATCCCAATCTGGGCCACTTCAAGGCGGCGTACAACAGAGCCACAAAGGTCTGTAGAAGGGCCTACGTCAGAGCGGATGACCTGCGCACAGCGCGGCTTGGTCAAGAGCTAGTGATGCATCCCACGGGGAGCCGTGGCTACTAGCGACTGGCTAAAGCCGTGCAAGCCAACTTCTGTCAGCCTTCGCTGCCTCTGCTGCGTAACCCTGATGGATCCCTGGCCCATGAGCCGCAAGAGAAGGCAAATCTGCTGGCTAATCTCTTTGCGGCCAACTCCCGAATCGATGATTGTGGTACTTAGCCACCGACACTACCCGACAGTGACCATGCGATGCCTGATATCCATATCCGGCAACGCGATGTCCGTGCAGTGCTGCAATCACTCGCTGTCCGGAATGCCAGTGGTCCGGATGGTATTCCAGCGGTAGTTTTGCAAAAATGTTCGGGTACAGTGCCTTTGCCTTGAAAAGAGGCGAATGTTCAGCCGATTTCCAAGAAGGGGATCGCTCGGAGCCAGCCAGCTATCGACCCATAGCCGTCACCTCAGTGCTGTGCAAAGTGTTCGAGCACATAATTAACAAACAGGTCATGCGGCACCTAGAGGATCACTCCTTAATTAATGAATGGCAATATGGCTTCAGGCCGAAACGGTCAACGGGTTACCCATCTTTGGGGTGAGGCTATGGACAAGCACGGCGAGTCACTGGCAATTAGTCTTGACATGGCCAAAGCTTTCGATAGAGTCTGGCACAAATCGCTTCTTTCCAAGCTACCTGCCTTTGGTCTGCCTTCTAGGCTGTGCAACTGGGTTGCTAGCTTCCTGCAGAAGGGCCGTATTCACGTCCTTTGTGACGGACGAGCTTCGGAGTTTCTGCAGGTAAATGCTGGCGTGCCCCAGGGGTCCGTCTTATCACCCACTCTCTTTCTTCTGCATATCAACGACATGCTGTCTACCGGCAATGTTCATTGTTATGCAGACGATAGCACTTTACATGGGAGTTATCATGGACATCCTGCGGCCAAGCAGTCAGATATCGCAGAGAAAAGGCAGCTTCTTGTCACTGAGCTTGACGGGATCCTGAATTACATTTCTCAATGGGGCTCTGAGAACCTGGTTGAGTTCAATGCCAAGAAGACGCAGGCATGTGCGTTTACAGCAAAAGTATCTTCTTTCCTTCCCCTCTCCACTCTTTAGAGCACGCCACATTTCTCAGTATTTCACCAGTAATATTAGATAATATTTAGTAGAACTCGACGGTATTCCCGTCCCAATTGAGTAGTCTGACTGGGGAAGTACCTTTACCTTACAGAATACCATTAGGGCCGTTAGGTTCAGTTACCACTTCGTCAAGTCTGTCCGATCCGCCCAGTGCCCCATTGGTCCATTTCCCATTTCATCCAGTTACCGTTTCGTAGATTTTTTTCCATTTCGTCCAGATTCCGTTTCGTCCATATCCTAAGTGTTGTCTTGCCCTTTAAAATCTGTGTAATAAGTACAGATCACAACATTCCATTTACTATGATTTACTATTTATTAGTTTCAAGTGGTTTTTCATGCGCTTATTTCACAAACCGAATTAAAATAGAAAGGTTAAGAGAATAAGAATAAGAATAATTTATTTAAAAAAGGCACATTACAAATTTCTAAATTAGGCTATAAGGAGTGCTTAGGCATTCGTACTAGGTGAACCCTGTATCACGAATGCCCATACCCTCCCACTGATCTGCTGTGCAATTATCCAAGCATACAGCGCCGAGCGCAGCGCCGCGACAGCCCCGACAGAGATTGCCATTGGTCTATCTGCTGTGACGTATGGTACGTAAGGACCAGGACATTCAATTAGATCCAATAATATTTAAAGTTATTGGATCAGCTAAATAACAATGAAATGACTACTAATGTACCTACATGAAACTTAAAAACAAAATTATATACATAAAGTTACCCCTTAAACGTCGTACCTATTATAGCTTTATCTCAATTCATTAAAAGCAATTCCAATTATTATATTTTTTGTATTACTAGTATCCCACAGTAAGCCTTTATGCCCTTTTTATTTGATTCGGAAATCTCCATGGTTCTTCGCCCGTCGTCGGCGGGCTAGTTTTGTCGGACTACCCCCCTTGATCAATACCCTGAAGGCATGCCAATACGGAAAAAATTGCGAGAAGGAACCGGACCACAAGGCAAATGGACATAACAGGAACTGGACGGAACGGGAAATAGACGAAAAAGGATTTGCCGAATGGGGCACTAGGCGGAACGGACCGATTTGACGAAGTGGTAACTGGACCTAATGGCACCAGATTACCACTGTCATAATAACCTCGTGTTGTGTTCCCGACGGTGAGTAGGGTAGCCAGAATTCACTTGGAGAGGTTTTTGTGCTGTCAGTGGGAAGACTAAAAGCATGAAAGAATGTGTCTTCTGCACTGACGGCACAGAAACTCTGTTCTTACTGGGTAGGTACCACGGGTGACAAATCCATGGGCGTGACACCTCTTGTCTTACACGTTCGTATGTCACGGTAACCACTTTCGCAAAGTCAAATGAGTTTACCATTTGATTAGTATTCTTCAGTGATCTCCCTCAATGAATTATGAACAAAAATTGCTACTAAAATTTTTTCTTCGTCGAATTTGAATTGACTTGTGCTACAAGTGCAGGCATTCCTCATGCGCCAGACGGTCATCGCTCCCATAATAGCTGCATAAGCTAATCCAAAAGATGAAGAGGAGCCCTTCGGTCTGTTAGGACTGATTTCTATAATGTACTGATCTCATAATGAACAAAAATCAAAATCATTTTTTCCCAAAAGACTGATTTTCTAAATGACTTTGTTTTAGAATGTCGGGAATACAACTGTCAAATTGATGTACAGTCAGTAACAATGGAATTGTCAAATTAAATATAGTTTAATTAATAATTATATAAAATTAAATTTAAATATTTGCAATTATGTACAAATAACTGAAATTGAAATTAAAAAATAACGAATGGATAGCACTACACTGCGTTGCTGATAGGCGTCAAAGTATTCCTCCCCGTCGATGCACACCGGGAACGTGCCCATAAGGCTGGCGGCAATTGCCTCGTTTAATGGCAATGCTGATTCTTTGTCCAAAGAAAACACCAGCTCTATGGTCACGAGAAGATTCGTTGAAAAATAATAAGTAACAATTTATTTTTAAATCTTATAATTACATAACGAAAATTATATTTAATAAACAAAAACATTATCCTTAAACAATATCTGTCAATATCAATGTACATTAGTGTATTCTCTTTTTGATAGTTTCGATATTTTGTAGAAACTGAATTTCTGTTATATCGTTAGACTGTAATTCACTCAACTGTTTTTTGTAGCAGTTGTCGAATAAAATGTTACGCTTGTGTTTAGTAGCACCCTAAACATACTATTTTTAATACGGGTGTCTTGATAACTGGCCTCTTTCCTTAGATTATACAGAATTCGCATCAGGATTGGTTTGTGTGGCATACGTGTATTTAATCTTCTATGCCAACCCTCTATTGCATTGTTTGTGCGGTGCTTATCATTTGCACAACTAATAAAAGATGCATACAAAGACATCCACTGTTTATTAAAGTATTTTCGAAATTTCATCATTTCTTGAGTTTGCGGGAAAAGTGCTTGCAAGGAAGACCATGCACTAGGAATTCTTTCTTGGAGAAGTAAAGGTAAATTGGCACACATCCCTACTAATCCTCTTTGCTCTGTTGTAGTCGTAGCTTTTAAAATGTTTGCCTGCTTCCACACTGCCCTGTTATAATGATAATAACAGCCTCTTATCTCTGAAGACGGAAATATCTCTTTTATGGAATTGATTAAAGCAATTTCATAGTCGCACTTAAATGTATCAATTCTTAAACCCATTCTGTCATTCAACAAACTAAACATTCTGGTGTACTTCTCTGACTTATTAGGCAGAAGCGCATACACAAGAGGTACCACATTCGTCGATTTATTGTTTCTGCTAATATCTGCGTGAATCGTGTAGATTTGATAAAACAGACTGGGAGTTCTTTTAAATGTGCCATCGCCATAAAAATATGTGTTTTTGTCACTGCTGAGTAGTTTTCTGGCAATTAATCAAGGTCTTAAAAAGTAAAAAGTCTTAAAGCAAGGTCCTCCACATATTTAACAATAAATAACATACAGTACACAAAGAAGTGATAAAATAATAATGACAACAAAGAGAATACAATACCAAAGAGAATACAATACTACGTAAGAATGACAAGGACATCATATTATTTTTCATTAGTCATAATCCGGAGAGTATTAGTGGCCAGTAAAGATATACACTACTGACCTAGACCGGAAAGTAAAGGAGTATAGTATGTATACACACTAGTATAGTTAGATATTTAACAACAAGTGTCGATAGCGCGGTGGTTCGTGCTTCGATAGATCGCGGGTGTGTGAATGTTGTCGATTCCGACAACATTTTCGCATTCAACGAGTTTAGGGATTAAAAATTTTGCGAATTCGACAATTTGCCAATTCCAACATCATAAAAACTATTTCAAATTTAATATTGTGGTCCAAGAAGATATTTGCTTTCAATTTAATATCACGAATGTACCTACCTTTTCTGTCAGATAATATGAGTTTCCGGTATTCTAAAACAAAGTCATTTAGAAAATCAGTCATTTTGGGATAAGATGATTTTGATTTTTGTTCATTATGAGATCAGTACATTATAGAAATCAGTCTTAACAGACCGAAGGGAAGAGGAGTAAGCAGAGACTGGGCTCCTAGGTGGGGGCTGATGATGATGTTGGTAAATGTCATGCATTTTTCCTAGTTACAGGAGCATTACAATAAGGACTTCTCGTTATTGCTCATAACGTGTAATGGGCAAGCAAATGGACTGCAAACAGCAACAGAAATAAGTTTATTATGCAGAGGTTCGTGCCTTTTGCCTTTGTAGCGCCCGTGTGCAATCATAACACGGTGGTTATATGGCCTAGCACCCTCTAGAAAGCGCGGAGACAAATTGAACTGGACCCCCCCCCCCCCCTTTTTTTACCTGTGGATATCATCATAACCCATCCGTCGCCCAGCAATACCGCAGGCGAAAGCCACATTGGCGATCCGCCAATTGTGAGTCGAAAGGGGTTATTGTACCTACTAGAAGTTTACAGGCGAAGTAACGAATGATACCATTAAATTGTACACTATTTATTGACACTTTTACATTACAATAGATACACTTTTTCTTGCCCAGTTTACAAAACACTACTCACATACTGTACTAAATTTAAAACGAATATCATCATAATAGAACTTATGACTTATGAGAACTAAACGAAGTATTTTACGTTTTAGCATTTGCCGCATTGACCCACAGCTATTACTGCGTGGTCGAAAGCAGCAATTGGGATTGGTGGTTGTCCAACAGCTAGCACTGCATCTGCATAAAACAATTATAATGAGCAACAAAATATTATGAAACAACTAGCCCTTAAATGAAAAATATATCAGTCGAAAACACCTAGCCCTTAAATAAACCGATAGATTGAAAAAAGAAGAAAACTGTTTTTAAATGTTTTTCGGATTTCGATGCTTTGAATACTTGTTAAAAACTGATCTTACAAGTATTTAATTCGGCTCTGCTGAAATTATCTAACCACTCACAAACCTTAACTAAAGGTGATAGTTTAAGTCGCGACTAGAGCCATGAGATCGAATCAAAAGCACAAGATTGGTATTATATTCTTATTGATTTTACTAAATTCTCCCGATCGCATTTCACCGTCGCAACGCAAATAACACCTGAATTAAAAAATCTTAAAGCGCAGTGGTGGCGTGTCACTGGATGTTTGCTACTTGACTGTATACTGTGACTAGGGAGCCGCCGTTGCCTCTGCAGCAGGATCCACAGCAAGGACGAGCAGGACAAGGCGGTGGTGCGCAGCCACTACAGCAACCACAGCCACCACCGCATCTGAAAAGATATTTAGAATATTAATTGATTAAATCCGAAAGTCAACAAATAGGACGAACTTGAGTGAGTGACAGTAGTACCTAGAGGGAATATTCTGCTATCTGAGTTACCTGGAGTGAGCCATATTAATTTTGATAGAACCGCCTCATTGGATTGGACTTTGAAAATATATGCTAACTTTTTATTCTTTATACTTTCATGTGGGAATATGCTGTGTCAACATATAAAGGCATACAGGATTCCAGTTACAGGGTAGGTATCGATTCCAACCTCTTCCTACTCTTCTCACTCACTATCCCTGCTGGATTGACTCTACTCGATATGATAGCTTGCAGCGTATGCAAGCTACCTGAAGTAAACTTGAAAAAGTATTGGCTTTGCATAGGACACTTATTCCCCTTTTTTCTACCAATCTGGATTATATAAGCAGAGCGTGAAAAGCATCAGCATCAGAGCATCAGAGCATCAGAGCAAAGATGTCATCTCTAGTGGTTACCAATCCGCCTTCGCCGGAATACTCATATTCTCCCTTCTTTTTAGTATTTTGTTTAACCCGACTACTACTCTCTATCTAAAAAACCGATTTCGATTTCTGTGCGATAACAATTAAATAATAGACACCTAAGATCCACGGAAAATTTAGCCTGGTAATTGTGACGCATTCTACAAGCTTCTGCGATAAGTCCTTCACAATACAAGCTGCAATATTGTGGAACGCGTTGCCTGTAAACATCAGACGAGCACAGTTGCTGTCTACATTTCAGAGACTGGTAAGGTACCTAGTGTTATAAATTGTTATGTATGTTCACTCTGTTTTTTCATTATTTCTTTTTTACTTCTAGTAGCTGTATATAATGTAATTAGAGTCTATTTGTATGTAGTATATTTATATAATATATATTTAACATGGATATTTATGTTTGTAGCTATGGTTTATGTATGTATTTATGTATCTGTATATTTAAGTAGGTATTTATCCCATGAAATAAATAATATCTCTTATTCTTCTTCACTTCCTTTCTCTAAATGCTAAACTACATACAAATATTAAATAATTATAATTTAATGTATACCGCAAACTACCCTGATTACTGGCAGTATAGTCCATACACTGGTTGTCTGGACGAGATCGCAGAGCGCGATAAGACCGCTCATTGTACAACTATCTAACATGTATGTATCCATCTTATGTATCCTATGTTTGGTGTGCAATAAAGAGTAATTATTATAATATTATTATTACTATTTAGTAAAATTGCAGACTATTATTACATTTATTGTGAAAATTATGTGATGTTTGCAAATTCCTTCGAAGACTAGATAAACATGTCAAGTATAGTGCCTTTCCATGGCTTAGAAAGATAAGGGGAAGACGAAGACCTCTGACCACCTGGGTGACGAATGTCTATTGGAGCTTGAAGAGGGGCAAACGCACAGGTGAGAATAAGAAAGCGTAACATGATTGGGGAAGCAGACTCCTCGTAACAGGATAAGGCGAGGCCAAAA
The DNA here is from genome assembly GCA_963662185.1 of Eilema griseolum. Lineage (NCBI taxonomy): Eukaryota > Metazoa > Arthropoda > Insecta > Lepidoptera > Erebidae > Eilema > Eilema griseolum. Next base: position 18,886,152 of record OY759230.1, on the reverse strand, counting down.
AGATGTTTGGTGCATAGAAGATGTTTGGCGCATAGGCATGATGTTCTGAGAGTATATTAGTAACGGAACCGAAATAAAAAGGCAACGCCGAAACCATATGAAATTGATAAATTGGATATATTTTAAAAATAAACCAATAATTACATACCGTATTGAAGACATAACTGATTGCAGCTTATTAATAACGCCCATTCTATCGCACATATTGTTAATATTTTAAAATAGGACTGTTATAATAAATACTTAGAATTTTTTTGTGATCTTGCCGAAATTGTGGGATAATATTTTAACATGACTTGAATTTGAATATGACAACGCAATCAAAATTCAAACACTTTTTTGTTCTTTCTATAATTTATGGCCTTTAGCAAAGAGGTATTTGCTGTTTTTACAAAAGTAGGATTTAATCCTAAATAAAAAGAAAATGTCAATCAAAACCTATTTGATACCGGAATGGTTCATTTTGCTCAACATATCGTTCCAAAATTGACGAAATAAGTTACAAAGTAACCGAAATAACTAGTAGTCCTGTTAACACTTCCAGTTAAGCTAAAATTGCTTGTGTTAGGAGTGGGTTCATGTGGATAGCATTAGTGGTCTGGATTCGAACCCGAGAACTCCTCGATTATAAGGTCAACTCCTTAACCACTAAACTAACGGCTTATTTTATGTAAAATTTTAGAGCTAAGGTAACTGGTCAACGGCGATTGTTCAACCCTACTTGTCGCGTTCAATTCAAGGATTAAAATTTGATGTAAAAAGCTTAATTTCACTTTCTCCCATTGTTCTGTGAAGATTGCGTCACACTGTATTTCTATTATCCTATTCAAGGAATTAATTCGTAATCTCAAACGATTGATAGAAGGTGTCATGCCCATGTTTATGCGGAAGAGATTTACTCATATTACGTTATTTTATACTTATTTTCCGTTTTTAGGAAGGAAATCTTTCCAAGATTTATAGTCTATAGCAAGTATTACAGTATGTCAGCGTGGCAACGGACTCACATTAGAGGTGGAGACTCGTGAAGAGAATCGCGATTTGTCTTTAGTTGACAGACTTACAGAAAAAATACGTTAATAACAAAAAATATTTCGTTCATACGGGTTGATGCCTGTGGCAAGTAATTAATAAATGTACTAAGTTTATGTATAATTTAGGTTTGTGTGAGAGTCACTTTTAATATAATTTATTACTCGGCACTTGACAGAATGTTATTATGTTATGCGAAATATTTCCAACATATTGGGGTCAGTTATCACTTATGCAATAATAGCTATTTTTTTTCTAGGACACGTCAATTTTAGACTCTAAGGTTCGTATTTTTTCTTAACACTATAATCTTTATGTAAAACCCTTTTTGACTGCGAATTATTATTACTAATTGAAAGAGAAATAATTGTAAAACAAAAAGAGACCATCTTTTGCAAAATATAAATATAAATTACCTCTTTTGCTAGTTGTAGGAGGGTGCACACGAAGGGTAATGAGATTGAACCTGCAAGCAAATGTAGACATACATTCAACGTGGTGTTGATAGAGACTGCGCCAGATGACTAATATTTAATAAACATACGCGTAATACACCATTAATGTAAAAATATGGTGTTGAACGACTTGACGTTGAAATAGCGCAGATATTTGGATTTTGTATAAAGTTTTAATATCAAGATAAACAATAGGTCTACTTATAAACTATAATAGGTAGCGTACTCATTCATCATCTCAAGCGTTTTAGGGAAAAAAATTGCTCTGTTATGATGTGCCTTTAAACAGGATAAATAATAGATTTTTTACTTTGTTTACATACCGGTCTTTCGAAATTGATTAATTGGTATCGAATTTTCTTATCTTGGTTGTTGAGTAGCATTCCCGGCCAACTTGTAGGCCTATAATCAAAGGTGCTATCGTGGACGATGAGAGGTCGTCGTAAGGTCCATGGATCTATACCACAAGGGAAACATTTTGGACCCTGCAATAAGTAAAAGGATTATAGAAATAAAAATAATATGCTTGTTTCTTTTTCTGCGAGGAGCCCCATGCTTTCAATCTAATGTTTGGAATAATCTCAGTTCTTGCTGAACGAAACTATGAAGCCTTGTGAGAAAATGTGCAGAACACACTAAGTACTTGCTAGATGTTTTACATTACGTGTTCCCTATAAAATCCTTATAAACTCATTGAACTACAACCACTTTTCTATCGCGATGTACTTGGTATTATATACTCTCGTTAAATGTTTCCGCTACTTTTCATCATGGCCATCATAGTCACGAGGTGACTAAAAATCTAACATCTTTTTCTTTGGCGATTAAAGCCCTATTAAGCTGTTTCAAAAATCTTAGTTGTAACTTACCTGGATGGGTATACACGGACAGCACGTAGGTGGTTCCTTGTTTTGTGGCCTAGGTTTCAATGGGCTACACATTGTATTATGTGATTGTTTATATTAACGCAAAATATTTAGGTATAGAATTTAATGAATATTTTACAAGTTTTATTAGATTTTATTGGTTTTATTAAATTTTTACGTCTAATTTACATTGAAGTATAGTATTAAAAGATGGCGTATTTTCTCTTGTTTATGGTCATTGCAATTAGGGATCAATGGAGCTTTTCTTATTTGTTTTTAGATTTTGATAATAACTTCTAAAAATGTAAATATAAACTTAGGTATATAAATATATACATGTTATTATTGCACACTTTGTTTAGTTACATTGTCATCGTTCATGTTGTTTAAAAACGTTTTTCTAGATAATCCCTACACTATATGTAAAAATTAATACCCATCTATACAGCAAATGTTACTTAGATATTTGTGTATGTATATCAAAATAGTTATAATAATAATAATAATAGTTAATCTACAAATATATAAAATATACCTGTTATGCCTGTTATGAGCAGTGCCTGTATACATAACTAGCTGTTACCTACGGCTTCGCCTGCTTGAAATTCGGATCCCGTTCCCGGAACCTTGGGAAAAGTTACTGGTGTTCCATCCAAATTCTTTTAATTAGTAAACATCACAAAACACGTAAAACTATGCGCTTACAATAGTAGTATCCATAGGTCACGTGACCTAAGTGGAATAACAAAAAAAGTATATCTTTCCTACCATTCTCTTGTTTTGGTTTAACTTGACTTTACCCCCATGTACTACTCCATGGATTATTATGAACGAACATATTTATTTGTCTTATAATTGACTCACTTTTATACCCTTCCCTTCATGTTAAAAATAAAAAAAACAAAACTATTCAATCCATTTTAGATTCAAAAGTTGCATAGATTTAAAAAATAATAATAACTATCAGTCATCCTATAAGATAGGGCCTTGCGCTTGCCTGTACTGATTATGCAGAACCATATTGTTTAACTAGTTGTTTTTACTTAACATCTCATGATCACATAAAATACTGGTACAAAATTTTATTCGGAAAAAAAAACAATTACCTCCTTTCTCATTCTACAATAATGTCAAAAGTAGTAGAGTATGGTTAAGCCCGCCATTCACTACACGCATCGCGAGCCGAGCCGCGAGCCTTATGGCTGGTTTACACGGGCCTAGTAGCTAAGCGCTTAGTACTTGTCACTATACTAAGCCTCAATATGACAAGTGAAAAGTAACCGTTTACACGTTGGAGCCAGTAGAAGTCATTAGTGACCAGACATTCGAAATGGAACGACGCCGCCTGATTTTGCGCAGTGTGTTTAAACAATATTCAAACATTATTATTTCAAGCATGATCGAAGAGCTTGAAAGACAAACATTAAAAAGAAAACGTTTGTGGACAAGACAGTGGTTACTGCGCAGAGATGAACGGGGCCATTCTGCTCTTCTATTAAAAGAGCTAGCAACCGAAGATCCAGGAGAATATAGAGTAACTATGAGAATATCAACGGCACAATTTGATATTTTATTAGAAAAAGTTGCACCAGCAATTCAAAGACAAGACACAAATATGAGGAGTGCCATACCAGCTAAAATAAAATTGGAGGTTACTTTGTCATTTTTGGCAACAGGAAGCAGCTACCGCATGTTATCACACGTGTTCAGAGTTTCTAAACCAGCGATTTCAAAATTCATACCCGAAGTCTTGGATGAAATTTATAATCAACTTTCGGATTACATGAAGGTAAAAAAAAACAATATGTTTGTTTATTGTTATCATTAGTGTAATCATTTGAAATAACATAAGTACACGAAATATTATTGTGTGAAGTCTTCACCGTCAAGTGTCATTGTTATGGCCTGTGATAGGATATTTTCATCAGAAATTAAAGCAGGTGTGGATGCATTACGTAACGATCCCGTAGATGAGATGGTTTCCAATGTTTCAATGGAAGCAGATGTATTATTGTACATGTAGTTCTCGATCGCTAGTTCACTCAAAATATTTTGTATTCTTGTTTGTGCAATCATACTTCTCTCGAATGATAATTCTCTTAACTGCACTGCTACGTTCTTTGCAAACACATCGAATCTGTCTTCTTTTTCAGGTACATCCCTATTGACAGCTTCTTGTAATTTTTTTAGTTCTCCAATCGCATGAAATATTCCTTTCCGCTGTGACATATTTTTACTGGAGGTACTTTGACGTTGTTCCCCCCTTGGTTCCGAAATAGATTCAACCTCTGAAGTGGAAGCCATAGAGATATCTTGTTCGCTACTTATAGGATTATGTTGCTCGCTGCTTGTAGATCCGCTATCCTGAAAAATAAAATTGCATTTCAGGTTCCTGCTACAGAGGATGAATGGAAGAAAATAGAAAGAGGTTTCAATACACGTTGGAACTTTCCAGGGGCTCACGGTGCTATATGTATTCAAGCACCTCCTGACTGTGGCAGTGATTATTTTAATTATAAAGGAAGCAACAGCATCGTGCTAATGGCCGTCGTAAATGATGATTACTGTTTTATATATGCTAATATTGGCGCAAACGGCCGGTGCTCAGATGGTGGTGTTTTTCAGAACTGTTCGATTTTTCGTGATCTCGAAAACAGTATGTTGCCAAACAATGGATTTTTTGTTGGAGATGACACATTTCCCCTGAAATCATATTTATTGAAACCTTACAATCATAGTCCTTTGACCTACGAACAGAAAATTTTTAATTATAGATTGTCAAGGGCCTGAAGAATCGTCGAGAATGCTTTTGGCATCTTAGCCAGTCACTTTAGAATTTTTAGAACATCTATATCTACGAATCTCACAGTTACTGATCGCATTGTTCGTACAACATGCACTATACATAACTGGCTCAGAAAAACTTCAAGGACATACCTAACCACGAGATGTGTTGACTATGAAAATTTGGAAACTGGGGAAATTATTCCAGGATTATGGAGGGACGCCAACTTTGATTTGCAAAATGTTCAGCCAGTGCGTAGTAATCACTCGTCAAGAATGGCCCGACAATTGAGAGAAAGATATACGAATTACTTCGTAAACGAAGGTGCCGTATCATGGCAATCTAGAATGTTCAATTAGTTTAAAATGTACAACTTTATTAATTAAATTAAATCTATTGTTAAATAAGTACATACCTACTAATACCTGTGTTATATTATAACACAGGTTTATAACCTAGCTTAGGCTTCAGTCTCCCACAAAACATATACCTGCAAGTATATGATAAATAATCATGGTTCGAGACTTATTATTATTGAATATAATACCTACTTCAAAATAAATCTAATACCTACCCTATGAAAAATGTTGTTTTATTACTTACATTTTCTATAGTTGTGCGCCTTTCGTCTATATCTTTCAACAAACTATGCATTTCTTTGTACCAATGCAGATTTGGCACATAGACAGTATCAGTCCCACTTCCTGATCGCATTGAATTTTGAATTTTTTTCTTTTCCTGGTAATAGGTTGACCGAAGTGTTCTCATTTTCTTTTTTGCCTCAGGCACTCCGAAACCAGCAATATTCATCTCTTCAAAGATTTTCTGATAAGCAGCATCTTTTGCGAGTTTATTTTTATATAAAGCCGATTTGTGGTTCCATAAACATTCATAGGATTTAAATTCCTGAATGAACTTGATTGTTTTTTCCGAATTCCACCTTTCCGCAGCCATGATCACAAAAAAATACGTAAGTAAATAAACACGTATTTTCACTTCCCGGTACAACTTGTCACTAACTAACTTGTCGAGCTGTTTACATGCGGTCAGCACGCGACAAGTGCTTAGTAAATCGTGGTGGGGGTATCGACTTGTCGCTTAGTAAATAGGATCGATCTCTATTCACTTGCACTATTCACAAACACTAATACTAAGCACTAATCAGCGTGTTTACACACGAGGACTTAGTATTAGTGACAAGTACTAAGCGCTTAGCTACTAAGCCCGTGTAAACCAGCCATTACCAATCCGCGGTCAAATCCGTCATCGCTCACACACTACATGAACGTCGAGTTGCAGTCCAGTGGCTTGTATAATGGCATGCCCTGCATGTGAATTTTTTTTTGGTTGCATGTTATGGCATCGCTGCTTTCATCACCATGTCTAAATAACTGTGTCCTGATATTTTTACCTAAAAAACGACTACGAAGCAAAATGCCTAATAAGTAAAATCCCTATAAAGCAAATTGTCTAAAATTCACTATGCCTAAACAGTAATTTGCTTCAGAATTATGAAGCTTATTAAGCAAAAAGCAGACTACAAATCGCCTAAAATGAATTTTTCAAAACTTGCCCGAGGACCAAAAAGCCTACCAAGCAAAATGCCTAAAATAATCACAACTTCTTCGACTCTATTAAATACGCTTACCTATTGTAAAAATTACTGGCTATGATTGTGTGATCTGACTGATTGGACGATGCAGACTTTATTTAAGCTGTTGGTCCGACTGATCTACATATATACATACATACATAAAATCACGCCTGTTTCCCATAGGGGTAGGCAGAGATCACGGACCTCCACTTGCTACGATCCTGACATACTACTCTCGCTTCATTCACTCTCATTACATTCTTCATGCATGCTCGCCGGTTTAGAGTACTCCTGACCTGCCCCTTTTCTAAAACTTCTCCGATTTGGTCCAGGTATGTGCGCCTAGGTACTCGCCTTATACACTTGTTTCGTTAGTCTTCTTTCAATCATTCTCTCAACATGACCAAACCATCTCAACATTCCTCTCTCAATTCTTATCACTACATCTTCTATCACTCCACATCGTTCTCTTATCACGCTATTTCTCACTCTATCTTTCAAGGTCAAGCCACACATACTTCGCAACGCACGCATTTCTACTGCATTCACTCTACTCTGATGCTTTTTCTGCCACACCCAACTTTCACTACCATACATAAGAGTCGGCACTAATACTCCACCATGTACAGCCAGTCGTGCCTTTTCGGACACTTTCCGGCTGTTCATAAAGTTGTGTAGTGCCCCATTCACTCTATTTCCAGCTATCACTCTCCTTTCAACATCTTCTTAATGCTTTCCATCTCTCGTAAACAAAGTTCCCAAATATATTAATGAACTCATTGATTATTCCACTTTATCTTCAACTATACAAATCCTACACTCTGTCACGCATTCATCTCTTTCAAAAATCATTACTTTTGTCTAACATTCACTTTCTTTCTTTCCGAGTGATCTAATGTATAATAATTGAATACTAATAAGAAACAAACATATTTGTGCCAAATTTCATAGGAAAGCAGGGTCATTAGACGGTACCGCACGATCCTGTTCGGAACGGTGAGTCACCAGTCTTCCAGTCGCAAAAGATAGAGTTACCGACCGCAGGTCACTGTTTTATTGCACTAGCTGACCCGCCCTGGCTTCGCCTGTGGCATATTTTGAAACCCCTTTCATTCCTTTAAACCTTTAATTTATGAGAATGTGCCGGAATTGTAAGCCGGATGCAATCAGGCAAACACGTCTCTATGAGGATATTGATGAATCTGGCGTATTTGTTGACGTTTATGATTACTGCTCCGCTCCCTGGAGCAGTAGCGTGAGGATATTTAGCCTATAACCTGCCTCAATTAACGGGTCTATAATTCTTTAATTCCTTATTGTACACAAGAAAATAATACATCAACAGGTAATCACAAATACATCTTGGTGCACAAAGGCGAGCTTAACTCAATATTGAGTTTTCTCCCAGCAAACTTTTTAGTGCAAAAAAAATAATAAAAAAAACCAAGTGTACAACAGCAGAAAAAATACATATAATACATACTAAGAATAAAAATATTATACATATACAATACATACATCAGTCATATTACATATATACCAACTTGTATACAATTTAATTACACAAATATATAATAAATAATACATATATTAAATAACACACATTTATCTAGTTTGAGAGAGGATCAGTTCTTTTACTTTGATCTTGAATACGTTCAAAGAAATGATATCGCGTACCGAGTGAGGCAACGAATTCCACAACCTTACTGCGCGAACAGTAAATGAGCCATCGTAATGGTTTGGCGAGCAGTGAGGAGGGGTTCGAAGAAGAAGTGCTGAGGAAGTGCGACAGGGTTTACCCTGGGGACAAGAAACTCAAAACGTTCTCGTAAGTAAGCAGGCGAATCAGGATTAAAAAGAAAACTAATAACGTTTGAAATGGTAAAAATTTCTTCAGACGTTTGAGGGATTGAAACGAGCAGTAAACCCTTTTGCTAACATCTGCAATATGGACGTCCCAGGCCAGATTTGAGTTGAAATAGTTCTTGAGATTAGCAATTTAACCGAACAAACTCTTCAGTTGCATAATATCTAATAGTTTAGATTATCATCAGTATTAGCCAAATTAGTTTATGAAGCAAGTATGACAATTTTTTAATTTATCTATAAAGCAAAAGGTCTAAAAAGTAGTAATTTTAAGGTAGTAACATATTTTATGTGGCGGGGTGTGTCGCTTGCTGGCGTTGTGGCGGGTGTGCACACTACCGTGTCATGACGCGCTCTGGCGTTTTATCGGTCTTCGTCTAATTTGGATAGTAATTTCGATGATACCTTGAATTTCTCATTGCAATTAAACTTATTAAACTTATAATAACATGTATATACTTAATAGTATACAGCTGAATAGCCTGTCTGTTTGGTTACATTAGCGCGTTTTGAGGGGAATGCAAGAGTCAGCAGCTGATTTTATTGCTGCGATTAGGCAGTCATATGTGGAGAGAAAATTAGAAGGGTTTGGTTGAGGAAGAGACGTCAATTTTGTATCAAGTGAAGAAGAATACATCTCCCAGTTGGCGTTACTGAGTTTGTACTTTAGGAGAGGTTCGTAGCGAGAGGGAGGCGGGGCAGAAGCCTGAGAGTAAGATATTAAGATTGGGAAGTGGTCACTACCGAGAGTATTTGGAAGAGTAGACCAAGACAGGAGTGGGGTTAGAGAATCAGAAGACAAGGATAGATCTGGGACACTGATGTTTTGTGTAGGAGGGACCCTGCGGGTTGCAGACCCATCATTTAAGACACATAAATTTAAATCATCTAGAATATTAAGTATTGATGTGGAAATAGTGTCATTTCGATGTGAACCCCATAGGGTATGACGACAGTTAAAGTCACCTAATACTATCATAGGCAAAGGGATGGATGAAAGAATTGAATTTACTTCTGATAGGAGAGTAAAGTCAGGATGAGGAATGTATACAGATATAATAGATATATTAATTGCTCTGATTGCAACTATGTGTAAACCAGCATTATGAGCAGGGAGTTGAATTTGAGAGAATGTGATGTTTCTCCTTATCAGCAGAGCACACCCCGCCCAACCATCATCTCTGTCATCTCTCAGGCAAAAGAAACCAGGGATCCTAAAATGGGACATAGGTTTTAGTAAGGTTTCCTGAATAGCAAGGATAGCAAGTTGGTGTTGATTTATTAAATCAATAAGATTTGGCTTTCTGCGACGAATACTCTTACAGTTCCATTGAAGGAGATTGAGAACCATTGTTAAAATTATTTTTTGAGATAATCTCCAGTAATTGTTCTACAAGAAGGGCAACGTCGTGCGGTAGAGCATCTGACATTTTCGTTAGTATATTTATTAACGAACAGAGCAAAAGTTGGACAAGATTGTCATTGGGAGTGGCCAGAGGGGTAGTCTCTGTAGGAGGTTTAATGCAGCACCCATTGGGTTGAGTAGAAGGAGGCGAATTAGTCAATTCATTGTGTTCATGAACATCAAAAGATTTCCCAGGAACAAACCTTGGGCGTATAGGGAGGGAAATAGTTTTTTTATAAGATACAGTAGGAGGAGACAAGAGGGAAGGGGCAGGAGGAGAAATGAGAGAAGAATATTTGGGAGTTTGGGGCCTAGCAGCAGCCTCGGAATAGAGAGGTCTACGAGACTGAGGGAGTCTAGAAGAGGCTTCGGCATAACTTATATTTTCCTCAGACATAATAATTTTTATAGATTTTTGCCTGTTATGCTCAGGACATCTTCTGTCGGTAGCGGGATGGTTACCGCCGGAACATAAAAAGCAAGAAATACCTGTATCAGCGACAGTACAGGAATCACCAGCATGGGATTGTGCACACTTATAACATCGGGGTTTTGACCGGCATTGCTTGGCAATGTGGCCGAATCGACAGCAATTCCTGCACTGTATTGTTGGAAGCTGGTAAAGAGAGACAGGAAGCGATGTATTAAAACAAAACACTTTATCCGGAAGGACCTGACCCAAAAAAGTTAGAACCACAGAGTTTTATGGAGCCCACACAGAAACATTGTCTCTTGTAATTTTTGTATTGAGACGTCTAGCTCTCACCACTTTTCCAGCAGTAGAAGATATACCCCCAACTAATTCCTCCAACGTCCAATCAGTGGGAATATCTCTCACTACTCCCATACGAAATATGCTGTAGCTCGGGATGTAGGCTACATAATTGTGGTCTTTAAGCAAAACAAGGTTTAAAAAACAATTTGCTGCATCTGCCGAATCGAACTCCACGCACACCCTATTACGGCCAATGTTTTTAATCCCTCCCGTTTTAATGTTTTCGACTTTGTTTTTAAACAGGAACTGAGCAAACCTCAAAGATTTGAATGGTAAGCCGCTTGTTGGGTCCTGCTCCAATCTCGAGACATATACGTTATAGGGACCTTTGTCAGTACTTGAGTACTCGAGTTTAGAGTCAGAATCGTAACCCGGCTTTGAGTAGACGGATTGAATAGATTCCGCTGGCGAACGGGTCTTTTTATGATCGGGATCCGTCGAATCCGAAGCAGCAGAACGTTTTACCGTTTTTTTGGGTAAATCCGGAGGTTTACCCCCGCCCCCGTCAGGGGGTACATCCACGCTCATTTCCATTGAAATGAGCGCGGACGCCGATATATACGAAAAGCACTAACCTTATAAATACTATTCCACCACCAAAACAACACAAACACTTATTTTCCGAGTGTAAACAAGGACAATAGTGTAAAAAAAGCCAAATATAACCTCAAAACGTACAACTCTCAACCGAGTGTCGGACCGAATCCATCTCCGACCCTGTTTCTGCTGCATATCAATGACATGCTGTCTGACGGCTCCATTCATTGTTATGCGGACGACAGTACCGGGGACACGTGTTACACGGGCCGTGCAAATATCCCTTGGTCCGAGGTGTTAGAGTGTCGCGAACAACTTGTGTCCGAAATCGAGACTACTCTCTCTGGAGTATCCGATTGGGGACGGCTAAACCTAGTCCAATTAAACCCTAAGACACAAGTGTGTGTATTCACTGCTAAAAAAATCCCATTCATTGTGGTGCCACAATTCCTGGGCTCACCGCTTACCATCTCCTCGAGTATCGGGATCCTTGGTGTCGGTATCTCCAGCGATGTCCAGTTTCGCAGTCATTTGGAGGACAAGGTTAAGTTGGCATCAAAGAAACTTGGTGTGCTCAACAGGGCAAGGCAGTACTTCACTGCGTGGCAGAGACTCTTTCTTTATAAGGCACAGGTCCGGCCCCACATGGAGTACTGCTGTCACCTTTTTGCTGGAGCGCCTGCTTACCAGCTTGACCCCTTCGACTCGTTGCAAAGACATGCATTGAGGTTGGTTGACAATCCCATACTCGCAGATGATGTGGAATCTCTCCGCTTTAGGAGGGACTTTTCTTCGCTGTGTGTGTTCTACCGCCTGTACAACGGTTTGTGCTCAGATGAATGGTTTGACATGATGCCCACAGCAATATTCTATCATCGTACCGCTCGCCGTAGGAACACCCTGCTGCGGTCTTCCCATGCGCCTACCATATGGGGTTCTTCAAAAGGGGCATTAGGAAGTTTCTTCAGGGTCGGCAGCACGAGTGTGACGCTCCTGGTGTTGCACGAGTCCATAGGCCACGGTAACCACTTCCCATCAGGTGGGCCGTGTGCTTGTCTGCCACCTAAGTGGTATAAAAAAAAAAATATTTATTTACTTTCACACGTTTTCTATTAGTACCTACTTAGCCATCAGGCTGATAACGAAATTTTCCTACAATGAAAACTTCCGAAAACGACAACTTCCTATAACATCCATTTTAAAATAGTCATATTCCGAAAATTACAACTTCCTAAAATTACCACCATTTTAGGAAGTTGTCGTTTTCGGGAGTCGTCGTTTTAGGAAGATGTCGTTCTCAGCGTACTTAGTTGCTTTTTTTATACAGATCAGCCCTAAGGTGTACATACTGCGTTGTGTACATTTTGCGTTTTAAATCCCTCACACAGCGCTCGCAACCAACGCGAGGGCAAGCCCTCCGTATCGGAAGGTCTATCAGGGAAATTGACGGTGATGGCAAAACAGCGACACGGTGTTTAGTTGAGGTAGGGAAGTTGACTTTAACGGCAGAACGACGTACTAGTAAAACGCCGACAATTTGAAATTGTCAAGAAGGTAAAGTACAGTCAAGTTCATCATTTTTTAGTTTTGCGTAATGAGCACTCTTGCACTGTTTAAAAACCTCTTCCAAAAGGCAGAAAGGAGGATGCAACCTCTTTGATTTTATTATATTGGTGAGTTGAGTGAGTATGAATACGCTAGGATAAGTAGGGATATAACCTTCTTAGTAAACAACTGGCCACTTCATATGACTAATTATGAGTAATATAATGTATATTTATTTACAATTGACATTTCATAAAACGTAATATTTTTATCAATAAGGCTTCTTACATTTGCGCTGCAGAATTCTTAAATAATATAAACGAATATTCTCGATTACTTAAATAAATGGACTCTTTTCATTTCATAAATAGTCAAAAGGGAAAGCAGGTGCTTTTTTGGAAGGGATATCGATACAATCACGAAACTACAAACAAAAGCGGAACTAGTCGATGGAGATGTGCCAAAAGGGACGAATGTAGTGTTACGGTGACTTTGAACGAAAATAAAACTGACATTATTAGAGGGGGAACTGCGCATTCGTGTAAAAAAAACACATGAAAAAATGAAATCGACCGTATCATGGATGTATGCAAAAAAGAGGTTTGTAAAAAATTTTACCCAATACCAAAAATATTGGAAAAAAAATTTCGTGACTACAATCAGGATATCATTCCAAGCGTAGAGTCGAAAAAAGACACTTTGTATAGAACTAGAAGGAAATTCTTGAAAATGGAAAAGACTGAGTTTGTATGCGTCGGTGACGTTAAAATTCCGGAATTGCTTGCCACCGATTTTCTAGTTTGTGAGGAAGGCACAAATGACGATAAAATTTTTGTGTTTTGCACAAAAAGCTGCCAAAAGATTTGCAAAGAAAAATGCTGATATGAACGCCTCCGTCATTTTTGGTGATGGAACTTTTAAAGTTCCTGTGCCGTTTTATCAAATGTATACGATACATGTTGATATTCAAAGTTGTTCCGAAACTACCATTTGTGTATGCGTTGATGCCTAATAAGCAACAATCGACGTATGAAAGACTATTTGAAGTGGTTAAAAACATTGGCCTTGATATAAAAAACTTTAAGTGTGACTATGAGGCTGCACAGATGAAGGCCTTTCGCACGGTTTTTCCAGAAGCAAGATTAAGCGGCTGTTACTATCACTTTAGTAACGCCGTATGGAGAAAGTCCCGTAAACTTAAAGTTTCTGATTCAAAAAGCGGGAGAACAATAACCAGGTTACTAGCCAATTTGCCTCTACTACCAGCTGCAAAAATTCATGAAGTATGGAAACAGATTCGTGAAGATGCTGTTCGCTTAGACAAAAGCAACTTGATGGAATTGATGAAATATTTTTATAGACAGTGGATCAAAAATAGAGAGCCAGAAGAAATTAGTTGTTTTCAGCAAAGACATCGTACAAACAATGCATTATACCTCCTGTTCCATCCTTCTAAGGCTTAGAAGGATGGAACAGGAGGTATAATGCGAGAGTAGACCGAAAACGAGCTTTGCCTTTGTTCATTAATGCGTTACGTAAAGAAGCTAAATGGTAAGAATCAAAAATCACACGCGCATTATTTAATGCACAGAAACGAAAAAAAAATTACATAACTTTTGACCAAAAATATAAAAAAGAAAGTGAAAAGTTATTACAGGGAGAGATTACACCGTTTGAGTTCTTACAACGGCTGACACATTTGAAAAGAATTATCTTTGGATAAGTACTATCTATATACTATCTATAGATACCTATTTTGGTTTGTTTGTGCTGAGTGAATTTATTTTTATTTCTATCAATTCGTTAATTAAAATGTACTTATAAGTTTAAAAAAATAGATAAAAATATATTTAAATAAGTATTTGCGTGCGCTATTTCAAATTGTCGGCGTTTTACTTGTACGTCGTTCTCCCTCAGGAGTGGTAGGTCTTATTCCCTGAACGTACACTCGGTTTACTTCGTCTTATTCTCGGACGGTCTACTACCTTGAACGTCTACATCACGTAAGATCTACTTCTTGGAAAGTCTATTTCCTGGAAAGTCTATATCCCGGAAAGTCTACTTACTTCCTTCGGTGTGGTTAACCTTAAATTGCTGATAGACTTAAGCATTCTCATAAAATGCAAATAATTTAACACATTTAATAACAAATTTGATGTATTAACGAAATAACACATTTAATGTAAATAAACGGTAAAATAAAAGTAAGTACAAGATAATAACAATGTATTGCTAGAGGAATAATCATAAATACGAGTGCAGCGCTAATTTCTGCTTCTTCCACGTAAAAATAAAAGTAACAACGAGTTGTTGCATGTCTTCGGCCGGGCCAACCTGGACATCTAGCAAAAGAAATCATCCGAATTGCCGTACCTGTATGAAAAAAAACGGAAAAAAATATCCGAAAAAATCAAAAGAAATCAAATCATCAAATAATTAAATGCATCAAGCAGCGTTTAAAAATAATAATGTTTTAAAACTCCTCCAGAAATAATACCTTATACTACTCTTAATGCTCTTAACATGTTAATTGCTCACATTGCTCTTAACATACTGCTCTTAACATGTTTTTAACTTAGACTTAAAACTAAGTCGCAAATAGATTACCTTTTTTACAAAAATAATTACGCTAATGTCTTAATTTCTTAATCTTTTTAAAAGCATTAAATATTTTTTGTCAAACACTATATCTTGTCGTTTTCTGTTATTTCTCGAGGTTTGAAATAAGCTATTTTTTAATTTGTGGTCAAAATGTAGCTCGGCGGTGATATCCTTCAAGCGAGTTGGTAGTGCGATGCTTATCATTTGAACAGCTTAAAATATCTTTCGGCAATTTAAACCACTGACGTTCCCAATAATTTTTAAATTTCATAAATTGAGACGATTGTGGGGGCATCTTTCCATAAATTATCCCATGCTTCAGCTATTTTATCTGCAGGCAAAAGAGGCAACGATGCAATCATTCTCATGCTATTTCGGTCACATTTTGTTTTGTTAACTTTATATTTTTTGGCGTGGCGCTATTTAGCTTTATTATAATGATAAAAGCAACCAGCTATCTGGACATTGGGGAAAACAATACGAACATCATACTACCATCAAAAAAGCCTCACGAAAACTCGGAGTCCTGAACAGAGTGAGACGATTTTTCACGCTGGAGCAGCGGTGTCTTCTATACAAGACACAAATTCGCTCCTGTGTGGAATACTGCTCGCATCTCTGGGATGGTTCAGCAAAGTACTTACTAGATGCTCTCGACAGGTTGCAGCGACGTGCGGTCCGCATCATTGGGAATCCCGAGATCACGACCACCCTAGAACCTTTACAGCTGCGTAGAGATGTTGCGTCCATGGCTGTATTTTACCGTCTGTACCATGGGGAGTGTTCTGATGAGCTCTTCCAATTAGTCCCACCCTCCCCTTTCCTACACAGGACAACACGTGCAGGTCTTAGATGTCATCCGCACACGGTGCAAAACATTCGATCAAGAACCAAGCGGTTCGGAGACTCTTTCCTCTGTCGCACCATTAAGGCCTGGAATTCATTACCAGTTCACGTGTTTCCTTCTTCCTACAGTCCCGGGTCCTTTAAGCGGGGCGTGAAAAAGCATATGATGAGGCCGTCAAGCTGAGTGTCACCATTGTCACACGATATGTGTGAGTAATGGTGACCCTCTTTTCTGGGACTTAGCCTTCAGCTTACCATCAGGCAAGGCGAAGACCAATTGACGTGTCCTATATAAAAAAAAAAAGAACAGCGTTCATTTGCGCTAGCTCGTAGTCACATTTGAACTGGCTTAAAACCACATTGCATTTTGTTCTGATTAAATCAAATAGTCTCACATACGTTTCTTCCGTTTTATTAGACATTAATGCATAAATTACTGGTATAACATTAGTGGATGTAATAGTCGAACCCAAATCGATATGTATTGTGTAGACTTGGTAAAAGGGTGGTGGTGCAGATTGAAATGTTCCATCGGCATAAAATACTCCTATGTAGCTCTTCAAAAATCTGCGTGCTGTAGTAGTGGCAAATAAAAAATTTTTTTCTTCCTCACCATCTTCACATACTAAAAACGTTTCATTGACTAAAGTTGTTGATAGCTGCACATCTTGAATACATTTATAATATAGACGATCTACACTTAAAAAATCTTTCCTGGCGCTTTTACCATTTTGCTCTTTTACCATTCTGCTCTTTTACCATTTTACTACTGCTTACCATTTTGCGTTTTGGACGTTATGCGCCCAATCGCCTCAGGAGCGGTAGGTCTTATTCCCTGAACGTACCCTGCGTATTTTTTGACTTTATTTCGGAACGTCTATTCCTGTATTGGCTACTTCACGAAACGTCTACTTCCCTGAATGTCTACTCCCTGAATGTCTACTCTTAAAAATACAAAAGATAGTCAACCCCTCTCAGGAACTTGTGGTCATACTTCTTATTGTTAAGTGCTATAGAATTATTTCTGGACATTATTATTTTTTGAACATTTTTAATTTATTTGACATTATTATACCGAACCATTTATTTATTTGGCACACAAAACAGAAAATAATCAAAATTTTACAAAATATCATTTGAAGGTTCGGTTCCAGATTGAGTTCCAAAACATGTGTACTCAGCATGGTACAATTAAAAAGCGTGCATTAAGTATAATAATAAAAATAATAATCAAATACCAAAAATAACAAACAAAACAAAACAATAGGACAATTACAAGATATCATGGTTAAAAAATTAGACATAGTAATTAATCCCTGTTACAAAGCAACAACAAATTTATAGCTTGGCTATAACCTTTTTTACAGCATTCTTGAATGTTGAGAAACTAAGGCTGAAAATATCTATATCATGGCTATGCTCATGTAGGAGCTCATTATATAGACTTATATAGATATTATCTTGCGATAAATACATACATAATTTATGTATTTATCGCAGGTTTAAAAGTGCCCGGTTAATGGCAATAGGCTCGCCACCTATTACATTGGGACTTAAACATAAACTGGCGAAATGTGGGTGATAGCACCTCTGCCTACCTCTTCGGGGATATAGGCGTGAGTTTATGTTTATGTTATGTTAGATATTATCTTGTATTTATTTTATTTTACCGGTTATTTACATTAAATGTGTTATTTCTTTAATACATCAAATTAGTTTTTAAAGGAGTTAAATTATTTGCATTTTATGTGAATGCTTAAGTCTATTAGCAATTTAAGGTTAACCACACCGAAGGAAGTAGACTTTCGGGATGTAGACTTTCCAGGAAGTAGACGTTCTGGGAAGTAAACTTTCCAAGAAGTAGACCTTCCGGGATGTAGACGTTCAAGGAAGTAGACCTTCTGAGAATAAGACGAAGTAAACCGAGTGTACGTTCAGGGAATAAGACCTACCACTCCTGAGGGATTATGAACATTAAAATATTATAATTTCATTTTGGTTATAAAGTTGATTGATTTTGAAAATAAATGGTTTTCCAAAAAACTTTTATGTTTTTTTTAAATTGTTCCTGTTAGGATCTAGTTATTTATCATCATGGGAGCTAATAAGCGATACAACTGATTTTTTTACCATTCTGCGCTTTTACCATTTTGCTCTTTTACCATTCTGCGCTTTTACCATTTTGCTCTTTTACCATTCTGCTCTTTTACCATTTTACTACTACTTACCATTTTGCGCTTTGGACGTTATGCGCCCAAACGTCCTGAGGGGTCGTTTTGCCGTTAAAGTCAACTTCCCTACCTCAACTAAACACCATGTCGCTGTTTTGCCATCACCGTCAATTTCCCTGATAGACCTTCCGATACGGACCCAGGGCAAGTCCCTCTCACTCGGCGCTTGCAACCAACGCGAGGGCAAGTCCCTCTCACTCGGCGCTTGCAACCAACGCGAGGGCAAGTCCCTCTCACTCGGCGCTTGCAACCAACGCGAGGGCAAGTCCCTCTCACTCGGCGCTTGCAACCAACGCGAGGGCAAGTCCCTCTCACTCGGCGCTTGCAACCAACGCGAGGGCAAGTCCCTCTCACTCGGCGCTTGCAATCAACGCGAGGGCAAGTCCCTCTCACCCTTTCGGTCCATTAGGTCCCATGTATCAAAATGTCCGCAGTGTCAAAATGCCCAGTTTTACAAAATGACCGGAGTGTCAAAATGCCCAGTTTTACAAAATGAACGGAGTGTCAAAATGTCCAGTTTTACAAAATGCCCGCAGTGTCAAAATGCCCAGTTTTACAAAATGCCCGCAGTGTCAAAATGCCCAGTTTTACAAAATGTTGTTGTGTTTTTACAAAAAGTTGACACGGCCGATAATTGGTACCACCACCCTACCTATATTCTCTCAGGTAAATGTTTCGAAAGGACCAATTAGTGTAAACTTCTTCAAATAAATGAATCATACTGGCCACCTAACTATCCTTCCTGTACTCGTTGATATTTTTCAAGTGTCAAGCATTTTTTCCTTGTTATATATGTCATTGTTCAATATATTATATTATTATTCATTTAACAAAAATACCAATGTCTTCATACCTGAAAATAATTAAAAATCAAAAGGGAAGGGAAACAGTCATACATGGAGGATTTCGATACAATTTACATACAATATATAAAAACCAAACTTCTCTATGGAGGTGTGTGCATCGAGGCGTGTGTTCATCAACCATTACGTTGGATGCAAAGAAAATTAGAGTTATACGTGAGAATTATCATGTATGTCATTCTCAAACAATTAAAAATGAAGTTGCAGTGGCTTTTGCCTCTTGTAAGAAAGCAGTTTGTGAAGATCTAAGACCGCTCCAGAAAATTTTTGAGGACATCTTCGAACCGTTACGAAAAAAGGGATCCAATTGTTTGGGAAATACCGGATTTTAACTCAGTAAAAAATACTTTATATCGAGTAAGAAGAAAATTTCTGAACACGGAAAAACTATATTTTGAAACTTTAAAAAATGTACATATACCTGAAAATTTTGCGAAAAAAATTTTTATATGTGAAGATGGTACCAGTGATAAAATATTATTATTTTCATCCACAGTAAGTCGAAACATTATTAAAAGTAACAAAAAAAAAATCATTTTTCGGGGATGGCACTTTCAAATCTTGTCCGAAACCATTTTATCAAATGTTTTCTATACATTTAGACATACAATCCACTATCAATTCAATTAATGTCTTTCCTGTTATATTCGGTCTACTACCCGATAAACAAGAAAAAACATACATCCGTTTCTTCACATTAATAAAACAGTAACTGAAAGTCAAAATCGATACGTATAAATGTGACTACGAACTCGCACAGATTAATGCGGTTCGTAAGGTATTTCCAAATACAGCAACAGCCCGATGTTTTCATCATTATAATGATGCGGTAATCAGAAAGAGCGCGGATCTGGGGCTTGATAAAACAAAAGAAGGTAGAACCATTACAACACTGTGTTCCCTTTTGCCCCTTCTTCCGTCACATTTCATACAAGAAGGTTGGTCTTCAATATTAAATATTTCACCAAATAGTATGGAAATGGAAAACTTCAAAAAATATTTCCATCGCCAGTGACGAACATCGCACGACTAATAGTTTGGAAGGGTGAAGGGTAAATTCTAGAATTCCAAGGACACCAAACATATTCCTTTTTATAAAATGCTTACTAAAATCTATACATTATGACTTTAAGATACGGGATGTTTTATTTAAACCTTTAAAGAAGAACAGAAGAAACTGAAACATTATTTTCGACAAAAAATACAGAAATTTTTTATATAAGCTTGAAAACGAAGAACTATCACCTCTTCAGTTTTTAAGGAAAATTATTTATTTTAAGCTAACTTTACAAAAGTAAACTAAACTACTTTATTTTGTACTCAAACCATTTTTTTCTATCTCAATCTCATAATTTGAGATATACCGGGAGAGCGTATTTTTAAGTTTAATTTTTAAGTGTTTCATTCTATTAAAGCCTTAAGTTATAAACCATACTTTTTATTTTCATACTCCGGTCATTTTCATACTCCGGTCATTTTGATACTCCGGTCATTTTGATACTCCGGTCATTTTCATACTCCGGTCATTTTCATACTCCGGTCATTTTCATACTCCGGTCATTTTCATACTCCGGTCATTTTCATACTCCGGTCATTTTCATACTCCGGTCATTTTCATACTCCGGTCATTTTCATACTCTGGTCATTTTCATACTCTGGTCATTTTCATACTCTGGTCATTTTCATACTCTGGTCATTTTCATACTCTGGTCATTTTCATACTCTGGTCATTTTCATACTCCGGTCATTTTCATACTCCGGTCATTTTGATCATGTGCTCCGGTCATTTTGATACACTGGATATTTTGATAATCTGGACAATTCAATATCGGTCATTTTGTAAAACTGGGCATTTTGACACTGCGGACATTTTGATACATGGGACCTAATGGACCGAAAGGCTCTCACTCAGCGCTCGCAACCAACGCGAGGGCAAGTCCCTCTCACTCAGCGCTCGCAACCAACGCGAGGGCAAGTCCCTCTCACTCAGCGCTCGCAACCAACGCGAGGGCAAGTCCCTCTCACTCAGCGCTCGCAACCAACGCGAGGGCAAGTCCCTCTCACTCAGCGCTCGCAACCAACGCGAGGGCAAGTCCCTCTCACTCAGCGCTCGCAACCAACGCGAGGGCAAGTCCCTCTCACTCAGCGCTCGCAACCAACGCGAGGGCAAGTCCCTCTCACTCAGCGCTCGCAACCAACGCGAGGGCAAGTCCCTCTCACTCAGCGCTCGCAACCAACGCGAGGGCAAGTCCCTCTCACTCAGCGCTCGCAACCAACGCGAGGGCAAGTCCCTCTCACTCAGCGCTCGCAACCAACGCGAGGGCAAGTCCCTCTCACTCAGCGCTCGCAACCAACGCGAGGGCAAGTCCCTCTCACTCAGCGCTCGCAACCAACGCGAGGGCAAGTCCCTCTCACTCAGCGCTCGCAACCAACGCGAGGGCAAGTCCCTCTCACTCAGCGCTCGCAACCAACGCGAGGGCAAGTCCCTCTCACTCAGCGCTCGCAACCAACGCGAGGGCAAGTCCCTCTCACTCAGCGCTCGCAACCAACGCGAGGGCAAGTCCCTCTCACTCAGCGCTCGCAACCAACGCGAGGGCAAGTCCCTCTCACTCAGCGCTCGCAACCAACGCGAGGGCAAGTCCCTCTCACTCAGCGCTCGCAACCAACGCGAGGGCAAGTCCCTCTCACTCAGCGCTCGCAACCAACGCGAGGGCAAGTCCCTCTCACTCAGCGCTCGCAACCAACGCGAGGGCAAGTCCCTCTCACTCAGCGCTCGCAACCAACGCGAGGGCAAGTCCCTCTCACTCAGCGCTCGCAACCAACGCGAGGGCAAGTCCCTCTCACTCAGCGCTCGCAACCAACGCGAGGGCAAGTCCCTCTCACTCAGCGCTCGCAACCAACGCGAGGGCAAGTCCCTCTCACTCAGCGCTCGCAACCAACGCGAGGGCAAGTCCCTCTCACTCAGCGCTCGCAACCAACGCGAGGGCAAGTCCCTCTCACTCAGCGCTCGCAACCAAC
Organism: Eilema griseolum; assembly: GCA_963662185.1. Classification (NCBI taxonomy): domain Eukaryota; kingdom Metazoa; phylum Arthropoda; class Insecta; order Lepidoptera; family Erebidae; genus Eilema; species Eilema griseolum. Next base: position 18,863,733 of record OY759230.1, on the reverse strand, counting down.
GCGAGGGCAAGTCCCTCTCACTCAGCGCTCGCAACCAACGCGAGGGCAAGTCCCTCTCACTCAGCGCTCGCAACCAACGCGAGGGCAAGTCCCTCTCACTCAGCGCTCGCAACCAACGCGAGGGCAAGTCCCTCTCACTCAGCGCTCGCAACCAACGCGAGGGCAAGTCCCTCTCACTCAGCGCTCGCAACCAACGCGAGGGCAAGTCCCTCTCACTCAGCGCTCGCAACCAACGCGAGGGCAAGTCCCTCTCACTCAGCGCTCGCAACCAACGCGAGGGCAAGTCCCTCTCACTCAGCGCTCGCAACCAACGCGAGGGCAAGTCCCTCTCACTCAGCGCTCGCAACCAACGCGAGGGCAAGTCCCTCTCACTCAGCGCTCGCAACCAACGCGAGGGCAAGTCCCTCTCACTCAGCGCTCGCAACCAACGCGAGGGCAAGTCCCTCTCACTCAGCGCTCGCAACCAACGCGAGGGCAAGTCCCTCTCACTCAGCGCTCGCAACCAACGCGAGGGCAAGTCCCTCTCACTCAGCGCTCGCAACCAACGCGAGGGCAAGTCCCTCTCACTCAGCGCTCGCAACCAACGCGAGGGCAAGTCCCTCTCACTCAGCGCTCGCAACCAACGCGAGGGCAAGTCCCTCTCACTCAGCGCTCGCAACCAACGCGAGGGCAAGTCCCTCTCACTCAGCGCTCGCAACCAACGCGAGGGCAAGTCCCTCTCACTCAGCGCTCGCAACCAACGCGAGGGCAAGTCCCTCTCACTCAGCGCTCGCAACCAACGCGAGGGCAAGTCCCTCTCACTCAGCGCTCGCAACCAACGCGAGGGCAAGTCCCTCTCACTCAGCGCTCGCAACCAACGCGAGGGCAAGTCCCTCTCACTCAGCGCTCGCAACCAACGCGAGGGCAAGTCCCTCTCACTCAGCGCTCGCAACCAACGCGAGGGCAAGTCCCTCTCACTCAGCGCTCGCAACCAACGCGAGGGCAAGTCCCTCTCACTCAGCGCTCGCAACCAACGCGAGGGCAAGTCCCTCTCACTCAGCGCTCGCAACCAACGCGAGGGCAAGTCCCTCTCACTCAGCGCTCGCAACCAACGCGAGGGCAAGTCCCTCTCACTCAGCGCTCGCAACCAACGCGAGGGCAAGTCCCTCTCACTCAGCGCTCGCAACCAACGCGAGGGCAAGTCCCTCTCACTCAGCGCTCGCAACCAACGCGAGGGCAAGTCCCTCTCACTCAGCGCTCGCAACCAACGCGAGGGCAAGTCCCTCTCACTCAGCGCTCGCAACCAACGCGAGGGCAAGTCCCTCTCACTCAGCGCTCGCAACCAACGCGAGGGCAAGTCCCTCTCACTCAGCGCTCGCAACCAACGCGAGGGCAAGTCCCTCTCACTCAGCGCTCGCAACCAACGCGAGGGCAAGTCCCTCTCACTCAGCGCTCGCAACCAACGCGAGGGCAAGTCCCTCTCACTCAGCGCTCGCAACCAACGCGAGGGCAAGTCCCTCTCACTCAGCGCTCGCAACCAACGCGAGGGCAAGTCCCTCTCACTCAGCGCTCGCAACCAACGCGAGGGCAAGTCCCTCTCACTCAGCGCTCGCAACCAACGCGAGGGCAAGTCCCTCTCACTCAGCGCTCGCAACCAACGCGAGGGCAAGTCCCTCTCACTCAGCGCTCGCAACCAACGCGAGGGCAAGTCCCTCTCACTCAGCGCTCGCAACCAACGCGAGGGCAAGTCCCTCTCACTCAGCGCTCGCAACCAACGCGAGGGCAAGTCCCTCTCACTCAGCGCTCGCAACCAACGCGAGGGCAAGTCCCTCTCACTCAGCGCTCGCAACCAACGCGAGGGCAAGTCCCTCTCACTCAGCGCTCGCAACCAACGCGAGGGCAAGTCCCTCTCACTCAGCGCTCGCAACCAACGCGAGGGCAAGTCCCTCTCACTCAGCGCTCGCAACCAACGCGAGGGCAAGTCCCTCTCACTCAGCGCTCGCAACCAACGCGAGGGCAAGTCCCTCTCACTCAGCGCTCGCAACCAACGCGAGGGCAAGTCCCTCTCACTCAGCGCTCGCAACCAACGCGAGGGCAAGTCCCTCTCACTCAGCGCTCGCAACCAACGCGAGGGCAAGTCCCTCTCACTCAGCGCTCGCAACCAACGCGAGGGCAAGTCCCTCTCACTCAGCGCTCGCAACCAACGCGAGGGCAAGTCCCTCTCACTCAGCGCTCGCAACCAACGCGAGGGCAAGTCCCTCTCACTCAGCGCTCGCAACCAACGCGAGGGCAAGTCCCTCTCACTCAGCGCTCGCAACCAACGCGAGGGCAAGTCCCTCTCACTCAGCGCTCGCAACCAACGCGAGGGCAAGTCCCTCTCACTCAGCGCTCGCAACCAACGCGAGGGCAAGTCCCTCTCACTCAGCGCTCGCAACCAACGCGAGGGCAAGTCCCTCTCACTCAGCGCTCGCAACCAACGCGAGGGCAAGTCCCTCTCACTCAGCGCTCGCAACCAACGCGAGGGCAAGTCCCTCTCACTCAGCGCTCGCAACCAACGCGAGGGCAAGTCCCTCTCACTCAGCGCTCGCAACCAACGCGAGGGCAAGTCCCTCTCACTCAGCGCTCGCAACCAACGCGAGGGCAAGTCCCTCTCACTCAGCGCTCGCAACCAACGCGAGGGCAAGTCCCTCTCACTCAGCGCTCGCAACCAACGCGAGGGCAAGTCCCTCTCACTCAGCGCTCGCAACCAACGCGAGGGCAAGTCCCTCTCACTCAGCGCTCGCAACCAACGCGAGGGCAAGTCCCTCTCACTCAGCGCTCGCAACCAACGCGAGGGCAAGTCCCTCTCACTCAGCGCTCGCAACCAACGCGAGGGGCAAGCGCAAGTTTAAAAGGCAGAAATCAAACCATGGTATTACGCTTATTTATAGAAGTATATTTCCCAAAAACGGCACGGAAACGACCACAGAAATGAAGGACCGAACCACATCTTCAGACATGAAGACCTTGCAGACCTCTTGCCCGAAGAGGCTCGGCAGTAGTTGTAACTAGCAGATCTTTGTGCAACAGGTGTAGATGGTTATGCAGGGGCAACAGCAGCCGCCACAGCAGCCTCCACAGCATCCGCCGCAACACCTGAAAGGAAAATAGCCTTAAAATAATGCTGTAATGTAAATTAAAGTCAGAACGGGGAGGGGATAAAGACTAAGAACTTACATCTTGGCTAAGAAGTTTTGAGAGTACAGAGAAAATCTAAAATGATAAAGTTAGAAGAAAGTTGTGGAAAATAAACTTAGATGACTTATATTATTATTACTATTAGCTTTTATGAAATTTTTTTAGAGCTTTTTATAATTTATTACACTGCTCGGGCAATTTGTGAGTACTGACCTTCTGTTGAAATCTTATTCTACAGAACACCTCGTATGACGTTTGAATAGAGAAGATTTCAATTTTTATTTTTATATTAACTACTTTATATGCGGATAGATCGCTTTATGAAGTACTTTTGTCAAAGAGTTTTCTATATTTTAGTAAAAAGGTTTGTGAATATAATTTGGTTGGTCATGCTTTATTTGACCGCAATATAAATATTTTTGCAAATATAAAATTTACCAGTTAAAAAGTAGACATGTTTGCATTTTTAAACATGTTGAATATCAAATAATGTAAATAAATGCTTAAATTGCTCGTTAGTAATATATTTTTTGAACAGCATCCCAATAAAACTAATTAAAAAACCACAAATATGATCACAAACATCTTAAGTGTTTGAACACAAACTCTGGAAGTTGATTTTTTTACTATAATTGCGTGCAGATTATTCTCTAAAAGTATGAAGCCAGAAGTGTATGAAAATATTTTAAGATCAAATTTTTTTTGTGTGGAGGGGTGCGATGGTGATATAACATGTTTTGAAGTTGGCAGCCTGTCGTCTCCTCCTGAAGTCCCTAAGAATAACGACATATGTTTGCCATGTTGCAGTCAAAACAAATCAGCTGACAAAAAATCCCAACGCATTACTAATGAGCAGACCAAGGGTAATGTTCCCGTAAGTTCCACATCAGACAAGAAGGTGTATAATGATACATTAAAGTCATTTTTGGTTCATATCTCTGATCAGAATGGCTCTAATAGACTTATCAGATTCGATAAAGCGGATATTGATTGTGTAAGCTCAGATACTGTCGGAAAATCCTATGGGCAGCCTGGCCATTCAAATTCAAATAAGCCGTCATGTAAATACAGTGCACCTTGTAAAGCAGATTGTTTCGAGCGACAACGCATGTAAACTGTTTTAAAAAATTAATTATTAGTAACAATAAACAAATTATACAAGCAATTTAAGCCATTTTTTATTATCGTCATCATCATCCTTGTGGTAGTCCTTCAGTCCTAGCATCCTTCACCTCGGTGAGTCCAGAGTTCGCAAAAATATGATTTGGCTTGGATTTTTGGGCTATAATGGAAGCGACTGCCGCCTTATCTCCCAGCCTGCGTAGTGGTTAGTGGCCAATCACTGAAAAGTAGTGCGCCCATGTAGGCCTCCGTCTTGACATAAAGACTATTAACACACTATTTAGCGAGACCTCTGAGGCACGGAAGTCCTTCATCATGAAGATGGAGGACCCAGGACTTTAGGAAGACCAGGTGGACCAAGTGGTCTCTTCCTAAGGACTCCTTTATGCGGGGCGCGTTATTCGCAGGCAGGCACGCAAGCAGGCATCTAATGAGGCCGTCAAGCTGAGGGCCACTATTGTAACATTGTTTGTGTCTGCAATAGTGCCCCTCTTTCCCGAGGCTTCACCTTTAAGCTTACCGTCATGCGAGATAAAGTCATATTGAAGTCTTCTAAGTTAGTTAAATGTAATTAAGTATTTTTGATGGTATAGTTTTGTTTATTAAATACGTACACGTTGAAATCGTATTTAAATATGTTGCATAAAATGAGCAAGCAGTAGGTAGGTATAATTATTTATTTGTACCATTGAATATGATATTTTTGATATCGAAACTTTTTAAGCAACAAAGCCATCGAAGCAATAATTAATTCACTTGTGAATTATAGCAAGGAAAAAGTCACAGTTTGACTATAGGTGTCATTTGGTGCCATTATGTACCTAATTGTGATGAAATTAGAGCCTTGTTTGCTAATAAGCAAGTATGTTGAATAAAAAATTGATGACATATATCATTAAGTCACAAATCCAAATGGCAATCGCGTGATGGGTTTACAAACTAGTGAGTGCACCTGACTTCATTCTAAATTTTTTGTCATCATCACTATTAGATTTCCCAAAAAAAATTACGGTGTCCACTCACTACTTCTCCTTGTTTCGGTTTGACTTATACGGCTTTTATGGGAACGACTGCCGCGTGATTTCCCAACACCACTTTACAATAGGTGGATCGTGCGCTTGTCTGCCACCGAGAAACATCGTGACAAGTGCACCAGACCCTTGTCTATGAATTCAGTAGGATCCCAAAGACTCCATATAAACCAGTGTAATAGATTACTGATTGTTATTTATTTATCTCTACTTATATTTCAATCTGTTATCCGTGTTTCTACCTGCCAAAAGTGGGCAAGTGGAAACACTTTCACTCCTGGTGACATCCAAAGCTAGCTTAATAGCCTAGGATCCGCTGTTTACTGCTCCTTTCCATAGTTTTATTTTGTTAACTTTATGGGAGTGGCTGTCCCCTCAGCCACGAATTGAAAACCTGCGCTGCATATATTGTAAACATAACATACATAACATAAGGATGAATATGTACTTCTTTACAATTTTGGTACCTAATGGAGTCGAATAATTATTTCAAATCATTTTATTAAATCTATGTGCCTATGATCCATAACCACCTCGAAAATCCATAAAATATCACATTTTCCTACTGTGTAGTACGTTTTGGCTTAATACAAAATTAACAATAAATAATTTAGTTAAAAATAGTTCAACGATGTGAGAACTAAAATATAAATCATAAATTATTTATTTTTTTCCACTGACAAGGTAACGCTTACTATCATTTGGTATTTTAATATTGTGAAAGTTTTTGAATATTTGGAATTACAATTACAATCTCATGTAAAGTAAAGTAATAAGATATAAACTAATATTTACAAGAATATAAAATAGGATACAAAAGGATCAAATTAAGCATCAAAGAATTCCTCCCCATCGATGTCGACTGGTAATGTGCCCAAAAGGCTGGCGGCATTGCCCCGTTGGATGGCAATGCCAATCCGTTGAGCGAAAAAGAGGCCAGCCCTTTGGTCACGCGAAGCATCGACCAGTCGTTTTGCTATTTCTTTGTATAGCGACCGTGCGCTTGGACCCCACGAACCCAGCGTTTCAACCCCAAACGGCTCAAATATGTAATTGTTTGTAATGTTATCATATTTTCGCCGTTTGAGGGTCTCAGCAGATGCCGCAGCAGCACAGGCGCAATCCATCGTACTTGGAAGATGGGAAGGGGTATTTAGTATTTTAGTTTAATTATAATTAAAGCGTAACGATAATTAATAATGTATTATATATTTTCAGCTAATTTTCAAAATTCCAAGTACTTAATTAATCTGAAATTATGGGCAAAGTGGTTCATTGTATACCTGTAAGTACTTGCAAAAGTCGGGAATTAAGAGGTGGAGTTCTATACACAGACTGTTACTGCTTACGAAGAAATGGACTACAATATGACTGTCGCAGAAGTGGTTGCCAAGGCAAAGCTACATGCTCTGTTCTTCCAGCACCATTATGTGGACCATCCCAGACAGCCTGTTGCACACATTGGAGTAATCCTCATGCTGAAGCTTTACGTGCAATTTGCAAAATGAGACGTATTCCGTAGGCGAAGAATCTCGTCCCCTTTTATTTTAAATTTACTTTATAACATTTTCATTATTTTCTATTATATTTCAATTCATAATAAGACCTTATAGTAAATGCTGGCACTACCAATAAATCAAAAAAAGAACGCGGATCAATAGGCAAACCCGACAGAAGAAAAAATGGCTGACAGAACATTTTTATATTTCGTCTAGTTCAGATGTATTTTTTGTAATAAAATTTCATGTAGTTAAAATAAGTAAAATTTTTGGTATCTAAATTTCCTGTACTTTTTTATGTAAAATAATAATAATTCAATAAATACTGCAAAATATAAAAACGTCCCTCTCCGTTATTTAAGAACCTAGTGAATCGTATATCATTAAAAATGTAAGTAAATGGAATGGAACTAGGCCTAGGCAATTGTCTCGCCAGAGGTAATGTCTTGCCCGAGGTACGCCCGCGACTATTGGTTTTTGCTTCGAGCAATGGGGGTTGCTTTGCCTCGCTTTTTCGGCAAGTTACTGTTCGCGGATTGTTGCCTCAGACTCACCGTGGCTAAGATGCATAATATTGCCTGTGGCTGCCTTGAAAAGCAAATGTGCACGGCAAACGTTCAAAACTGCGTCACAAGGCTAATTGCTCGGCGTGGACGCGGCTTATTAAGATATTTATTGAAACCATCTTTTGCAGGTGTTCCCCATGTGGTCCTATGGTATGCTATAAATATGAAGACTGTGGTCCTCCGGTAAGATTTAACTAATTTATTTTAAAAGTAGGAATATTAATTAATTTGATAAAATCTAATAGTCGTAATCAATATTCAGCTGCAGTGTCTACCACGGTCTGCGTTCAAGCGAAATGGACTGCAAGATTGCCAGTTCTTCCAGCAGGGTTCTATACGGTATCTCTGCCGTACAGATGGCTGCTGCCAAAAACCATGTCCAGCCTGTCCGCCGTGCGTGCGACGCCCTCCACCTGGCAAGACCTACGTAACGCGCTTCAGCGATTTCGACCTAATTTCACAGTGGTAGAAGCGAAGTCCTCTTTCGTCTACAAATTCGGGTAATTGATACCTACTATTTTATCGCTCACGGCGGACAGAGTAACGGTTCTTTAAATTAAATGAAGCTTTTCACTTGCAGTCAGGGTCTAAACCCTCCGAAGGCCGTAGAGCGGAAGAGGGAGGCGCAGAAAAAAAGGATGATAAAGAAAATCAGTTGAAGCGGACCAAAAGTCGTGAGTTGCGTGGTGGTATCATGTACTACAGTTGTCATTGTATCAAACGCAATGGCTTGCAGCATGATTGTCGTCGCACCGGGTGCGGTGGGGAGCCTTCGTGTCTCGTCTTACCTGATCCATTATGCGCGCCAAGTCAGTTAGCACGTGCTCGCGGCTTGGCAGACTCCGCGCCCCTTGCAGCGCACATGCGCGCTCAGGGTGGAGGTAGCTCAAGCGGAGCAGCTGTTTCAGGAGGAGGAGGAGGAAAGCGCTTCATAGTCTGTGAATTAAAGGGCATTATTCCCGATGTTTCAGCAGACAAAGGTGGTAAGAAATGCTGTAAGTGTCCTGGCAAATCTATAACTCGTACTCCTTTAGAGAATTCTAGTGCCACTGGTCCTCATGTATGTGTATACAGCGGCGCTGTAAGTTCGCCGACAAATACAAACTCAACTGGTGGTCAAAAAGCTAATACTTCAAACTGCCCTTGTACCTGTGCTTCGGGGTCAGCAAATATGTCTGCTTCTGTATTTCCACTTGACGAGAAAACTTTAAACCAAATAATGAAAAGGTTTGACAGTAAAGAAGTAGAGCCACGTAAGCCAAAGTCAGGACCAGGTGGTCATGGTGCAGTGACACCTATTGCTAAGGAAGAGCCTTGTACTAGACCCGGTTGCGTACACTGGCAGCCGCCGCCGCCCTGCGTGTGGGATGCTCCATGTAAAGCAGATTGTTTTGAAACTCCAGTTGGTATTCAGCCCGGTCGCAACCCACTGACGGGCGGCGGCGGTGTGGTCATAAGTTCTAAAGGACCTTCCGGAGGCATGGTTTCACATAGCACGCAGCAACCGCTACAGAGAATGAAACTGCTGACACCACAATGTTGTACAGGTTGTTCTTCAGGAGGCCAAGGCGCTTCAGCGAGTGGCGGCCCAGCAGCTGGTCTCCCGATGATGGTGATGAAACTTTGCTAAACATGCTTACTGGTTTTCTAAAAGCTTAAGAAAAAGTGCAACATAGGCTAAAAGGATTAAATGTTTATATGTCCATTATTTTTTTTATTTCATACGATTCAACGTAACTATTCTTTATTTTCCCCTTATCCCCCCTTACATGTTCAGATTTTTATGAAAATAGCTCATACGATTTATGTCCAAAATATTCCTTCAGGACCATTAAGTTGAATTCCTAATATGTTGAATTCTCTGAAAGTTGGATTCCCATTAAGTTGAATTCCCAATATGTTGAATTCTCTGAAAGTTGGATTCCCATTAAGTTGAATTCCCAATATGTTGAACGTTATACATGTTTATTCATATTAATAAAAGAGTTGTTTGGAGTTCACATGGGTACTTTTAAATGTGACTACGAAATTGCCCAGATAAACGCGGTAAAAGCTGTTTTTCCAAGTGTGAAAGTAACGGGATGTTACCAACATTTTAATAAAGCCGTTTGGAAATAAGCAAAGGAATTAGGTTTGGCTCGAAAAAAATCCCATAGTAACGATCCTGAATACAAAGCCGGAAGAAATACAATAAGATTATGTTCTTATTTTGTATTGCTACCTTCGATACACATGGCACAAGCTTGGTTTGACATTCAAGATGCAGCTCCTGATACATTAAATATGCAAGCATTTCTTCATTATTTTGAAGAACAGTGAGTAGGTACGCAAAGATCACGATCTGATAAGTTGTGCCGGTGATATGCATCGAACCACCAATGTCTGTGAAGGCTATCACCACCGCCTTAACACTCGAATTCCGAAATCACCGAACATATTTCTGGTTTTCTGTGTATTGATGAAAGAGGCCAGTCGTTTTGACCGTAAAATTGATAAGTCGTTATTTACAAATTTTGAAAAAAATCGAAGATGCAGAGATATATGTTTTGATGAAAAATATTCAAAACTTTAAAAAAAAATAAACAAACATGATATGTCGCCATTAAATTTTCTTAGAGAAATAACTTTCCTTAGACTGAAACTTGGTTTTAAAAAAAAATTTCGGCGCAAAAAAAAAAAGCACCAAGTTTCGGTCTAAGGACATCTTAGAGATAAGTTTGATTTAAATATAAGTTTGATGAATACCAAATAGTTTTTTTTTTTCATTTTATCATAATGATATAATCCAACTTTCAATACATTCAACATATTGGGATTTCAACGTAATGACCAATTCAACATATTGGGATTCAACTTATTGAGATTCAACATAATAGGAATTCAACTTTCAGAGAATTCAACATATTAGGAATTCAACTTAATGGTCCTGAAGGAAAATATTAAATGTGGATTATTAAACTACGATTAATATTCTAGAAGATACAGAACTTAAAATTTCATTGTCTACATTTCGAATTAAGGGCGTTTTTAACCTCTATTCCGTTTTGTTAGACTATTAGTTCGATTGGTCGGACTATCCGGAAAAAAAATTCTGGTCTGTTAGATTAATCGAAAAATATTTTTTTTGTTAATCTAACAGACCGGAATAGGAAATCCGTTCTGTTCAGCCCTCCCCGACAATTATTTTTCCTTTCGGACCCACGCTACCACCGCCGATACTACTGGTGGTGGCGTGGGTCCGAAACGATACCACCAAGTAGTGTTGTGATTTGTAGATAAGTACCTATTCTTGTATTATAGCATAATACAAGATACTACATGTGGTAGCGTGGGTCCGAAACGATACCACCAAGAATAATTTCTGACGCAAGCGAAGCCGTAGGCTAAAGTTAGTAGGTATACCTACTTATCTTCTACTTATCTTCCGTATTAGCTAAGTGTGACCTTTGTTATCTCACTGCATTCATATAAAATGCATTAGCATCAATATGATTTTAAACAATAAGTATTTATTGGTTTCACCCTGGCCACAAACAAGCAAGATCGACTGTCATGAGTTTCTTTTATGTCAATAAATGTTGACTTTTACTGTTAAAAGTTTTCGTTGGTTCTATATTAAATAACTACGTACCTATAATATGATGACTGAAATACAGGACCCTCATTTTGATATCATTCGAATAAATGGGGGAAGTGCCCTTCTTTTTGGAATATACAGATACCATCGCCATAAAATATAAAAAATGGTTCATCGATATGGCGGTGTTCAACATATAAAAATACTAAATGTTGTGGCTCTATTACCATTGCAAAGGTATTTAGTCTTTTTCAATTGCTTTGCTTATAGTATTTATTATAGCTTAAATTATTGCTGAATTATAATTTAACTGCCCGTGGCAAGCTCGAGGAGGGCAGATGGGTTAGTTTGTTATTACGATGCACACATTATTATATTATTATTTTTTGTTTATTTTAAGGATATAAAAACTATCATTACACAGAAAGATCATACTAATTGTGTAGCTGATACCCATAGTAATGCTATTTTAAAAGAAAAGTGTAATTTGCGAGAAAGTGTTGTGGCATCGGATAAACCAATTCAGAGACTGTATGAGTCTAAAAAGAGAAAATTTTATGACCAAGGATTAAATTTAGCATTCAATGATTTTCCTCCATATGAAAGCGTCAAACATTTTCTGCACGATGCTCGGAACAAATTTGCGCAAATCTCAAAAACCAAATTCAAAAATATAAAAGAAGTAGAAGTTCCGGCTCAATTTAAAATTTTTATTTTAGCAGACTATTTCAATGTAGAATCCGGCAAGCAAACTCGAATCCTTGTTTTTAGTTCTTATAACTCCCGAAAAATAATTCCTGATGTAAAAGAATATTTCATGGATGGTACTTTTTATACCTGTCCAGCACCATTTGTTCAATTATATAATATTCATGGTGATATGTCCAGCAGTGTGGAGACAACCAAAGTGAAACCACTAATATTTGCGTTGATGTCCGATCGCATGGAAAAGAGTTATATGGTTTTGTTTAATTTGATCCAGTCCCAACTTCCAGATTGGAAACCACAAAAGATACATTGTGATTACGAAATTGCGCCTATGAAAGCGATTTTAAAATTATTTCCTGACATTGTGCTTAAAGGATGTTATTTCCACTGGAATCGTAATATATGGAAGAAAGCAAAATTATTAGGAAATACTAAAATCAAAGCAGAACGAAGAATTGTTTCTCTGATAGCAGCTTTGCCACTTCTTCCAAGTACAAACATCTTAGAAGGCTACGAATACATCAGATCTGAATGTAGTAACAAAGACCGATTGTCAAAATTGTTAAAATATATGGAAACCTTTTGGTTTAAGATACATTCACCAAACGTATTTAGTGTGTTTGGTGAACGCCATAGAACAAATAATATCTTGGAAGGTTTCCATTCTAAAATTAATAAGTTATTAAATAAAAATACGGTAACACTGATGCGTTTATTAAAGGTCTTGCAAGATGTACATAATTCCGAAATAACACCAAAAAAGCGTCGTAAAGATCAAATCCCTCATTTCCAACTCGACAGATTTTTAAGTCGATAGATTTTCAACTCGACGGATTTTCAACTCGTCAGAGCGTTCAGGTTATTGTTAATTGTACAATTGAATACACATTTTCTTATTATTTTCCTTAAATATTTTCTTACAGTGAGATTTATATATAGCATTTAAACCTCATCACAGGAAACCTACATGCCATTAGGTGTCATAGAAAATATTTGCTTGTCAATTTATAGCCTTATTTAATTTAAAATAATAAAATAGACAAATTTTCTCACAATTGTCAAATGTGTTTGGACCTATGTATCTTAGTTAAAAATGAACAAAAATAGTGAATTAGTGTTTGTGACTACTCAGAGGCAACGAAAAATATTATTATACGATGGTTACAAGTACAATTTTATTTTAAAGAATAAGTCCGGCAGTACAAATTGGCGCTGCGTAAAACGAAATATTTGTAGTGCATCTGTAACCACACGAGATGGTAAGATATTGAAGCAAAGCCTTCATAACTGTAAATCGGGATAGGACTTCAACATATTTAGATAAAATATTTGATGACTGTAAAGCCGAAGTGCAAACGAACATGGAACCCATTCCTAAAATCTTTGAAAAACACTTTACTGAATTAAATAAACAAGAAACGCAATTTGATCCAAATATCCCGAAATTTTCTTCTAAACAGTCTACGCTCTACAGAACAAGATACAAATCTCTTCAATTAAAAAAAAGTAATTTTAAAAGTGCAAAAGAAGTAAAGTTACCAGATTCTTTCTCTTCCGATTTTGTGAAATACGAGGATGGCGAAGAGGATAAAATAATAATATTTTTAACCCCATTAGCAAAAGAGTACATTACAAAAATTACAAATTACTGTGGAGATGGAACCTTCAAAATTTGTCCTAAACCATTTTACCAACTTTACTCCTTACATGCAAATATGGGCAACAGTAACGAAGATGCTAACTTTATACCATTATTATACGCCTTGTTGCCTAACAAAACCCAAAAAGTATATACGAGGCTATTTACAATATTACGAGACAGATTTTCCCTGCATATAGTTTACTTTAAATGTGATTTCGAACTAGCCGCCATTAATGGGATAAAAGAAGTTTTTCAAAATGTTTTAGTAAAAGGTTGTTACTATCATTATGTCAAAGCAGTATGGAAAAAATGTAAACAGTTAGGTTTAATCAGTACCAATGAAGGCAAAAATGTAACTAAACGCTGCTCACGCCTTGCACTGCTGCCGCCTGTTTTGATTCCTGAAGCTTTTTTGACAATTTTTGATGATTTAAGTAATAATGAGCCGATCACACTTTTTCAAAATTATATGTGGATTAACAAGATAACCAGTGATATATTTAGTTGCTACAAAGAATCTTTCAGAACCAATAATAGCGTAGAAGGCTGGCATAGACGCATAAATAATAGAATACCAAAAAACCCATCCATACTGTATTTTATAACGTTATTAAAAAAAGAAGCATTTTATCAAGATAAACAAATAAAGAACACAGAGTATCATAATCCAACGAAAAAACGAAGAAAAGCGGAAATTGAAAAAAAATTGAAAATAGACCGAATTATAGCAGATGGATTGAAGAGCAATAACAATGTGGATAAAATATTATCTACACTATGTAATGCATTAGATTAATTATAATTTGATTTTTACCCTTGTTATTTCTTTGTAAATAAACTTCTCTTCTACACTGTACTTTTATCATAATATCATGACAGAATGTCGAGTTGCAAATCTGACGACTTAAAAATCTGTCGAGTTGGAAATGAGGGGATCAAATAATCAACGATGATTATATTACCGATATACAAATGCAAATTGTCAACAAAATAATCCCAATAGGCCATGCTTTAGATAAATTACGATGAATTTCTCTCATAAATACAGTTACCTTATACGTTTAGTGAACGCATTACAATAGGTGCCCACTATACTGTTTTATTTATCGATTTATTAATAAGGAGTGGGACCTTCTAAAATATTCTATTAAATTTTGTTTTTCGCCAAGTTGTTTACTTATTTACAGTCATCTGTTATTTATCTGTACCTAACTATATTTTTTTATTTTATACATTCTTTCATAACAATTTTTACATCCCGTACCTACCTAAATACAATAGCCATGTTCAATTGTTTCGCGATCTTCGGTTTTGTGATGTTCATGTTCATGTTTGAGCCACGAGTCCGAAAGGCGTTAATGTAACTACTTGGACAAAAAATTCTTATTAGTTACCTACATTAAATTCAAATTGGTCTCATCACTATTTCTGGTTTGGTGGTATCGTTTCGGACCCACGCTACCACCAGTGGTATCGGCGGTGGTAGCGTGGGTCCGAAAGGTTATTTTTGATACGTTATAAAGCCAAGATTTTCTATTAGCATCATAGCAAAGAAAATATGATCATGGTAAAATGGTTATGCATTAACATGACTTACACTATACGCACTTTCACTCTCGACAAGTTAAGATATTTAAAATATTGGAAAAGGGCAACTTTCCTGGTATTTCTTTTTGACAATATAGCTATGTTCTTCTCTGGGCTTTTAAACCCACTTTTTATGTCAAATTTCAGGTAAATCTGTTAAAACGTTACACAGTGATTAACAAACGAATATAATGTTTGTTTGTTTAATTATACGTTTATTTGATCGGATTATTCCACTTAAATCACCTAGGGCTAATCACCTAGGTGATTTAAGTATACCAAACAGTGGACTTAAATCACCTAGGTGACTTAAGAATACCAAACGGTGGACTTAAATCACCTAGGTGACTTAAGAATACCAAACGGTGGACTTAAATCACCTAGGTGATTTAAGGTATTCGAATTGGTGGACTGAAATACCCAGCCAAGGTGAATAAAGTCGACCGCAAGAATAATATTTATGTTAAGTATACTTTAATCACCTTGGATATTAACATAAACTAGTTTTCAATTATTTTATTATAGTTTATAAGTGCTAAGGAGGATCATTGACAGTTTTCATAAAAAAGGTATTAAATAAATGAGTTGTTACCTATGAATGTTAAGTCAATACGTCAACTTCACACAAGATTTACTGTTAATTTGAACAATGGAATTTACATTTATAAAGCGTGGAAGAGGGCAAGTGTTATTATGTGATGGGTACCAGTATAGTAAAAAGAAACAATATGTTAATTATGCGATCTGGTATAAATGCAGTAAATATGTTAAAACAAAGTGTCTTGGATCCATTACTTTGAAGGTATAGGTGACTTTGGCTTCCGTTCTAGGTAGTTATGCTATCTATAACAGGAATTGTTATCCAGATTACAACATTTATATTAATTCTGTCAAAAAAATTTCAGGATAACCAATTCATTAAGAAAGTTGACCATGCTTCACACTGTTTATCCAGCTCTACACAAAACTTATTTCTAGAGAAAATGGAAAATTGTAAACAAAATGTTTCCCGCGGTGATGGCAAACCTCTTCCAGAAATATATAAAGAGACCATCGAAGAGTTTCAAAATAGCGGCTTAGATCTTTTCTGCAATATGCCACCATTTAAAAAAGTTAAATCTGGGTTATATAAACGAAGGAATCATAGTCTTGGAATAACTAAAATTCAGTATAAAAAGGCAGAGGATGTTGAAATACTTATCCAATTTCATAATTTTCTTTTGTCTGATTTTAATGAGGATGGTTTACGTGTAATACTGTTTTGTTCCGAAGAAGTAAAAAGAAAAATAAGTCAGTTCAACACTTTTTTTGGACATGGAACTTTTAAAATTAGTCCATCCCCATTTCTTCAATTATACAGTATACAGCTCCTAGTACAAGTACTGTAACAGAAGTAAGGCCTCTTATATATGCATTAATGTCCCACAAAACCTATGAGGCCTATGTTGTTTTATATTGGAACCCCAAAAAGTTTTTAACAGATTTTGAAGAGGGAGCGATGAAGGCGATGAAATTTGTATTTCCCGATGTAGTGATAAAAGGATGCTTTTTTCATTTCAAGACATGCCTTTTCAGAAAAGCCAAAGCTATGGAGATGCTAAAAGATAAACATGCGCGTAGATGCATTTCATTGTGTGGTTCAATGGCTTTACTTCCAAATGACCACATTTTTGACGGATGGGACTACATAAAAAAAGAATATTCAAACTTTTCCAACATTACGGAATTTTTAGCATATGTTGAAAAATTTAGGATGCGTAAAGATTTCATTGATGTGTGGTGTGTTGCCAATGAAAGGCATCGTACTAACAACAGTTTAGAGGGATGGCATCATAAGTTGAATAATGCTCTCCGCAGAAATTCGACTAATATTGTTCAGCTTTTGAATGTATTAAGTAAGGACGCCAACTTGAATGAGGTGAGATTTCTGCAAAAGACTTCTAATAGCTTAAGCGAGCAGTCATCAACATCAAATCGTTGCAAAAAAACCATGACATCAGATGATTTAATAATACAATATCAGGTGCAGTTGCTTACCGGAGAGATCACTATTGGACACTTTTTGGAAAAACTGCGATAAATCAAATATTTTGTTTATTTTATTTTGATTACCTATGTATCTAAGTTACATTTAAAACTATAATTTTGTAGAAAGAACCTTTTTAACAAAATAATTAAAAAACTATTTTATGTTAATATCCAAGGTGATTAAAGTATACTTAACATAAATATTATTCTTGCGGTCGACTTTATTCACCTAGGCTGGGTATTTAAGTCCACCAATTCGAATACCTTAAATCACCTAGGTGATTTAAGTCCACCGTTTGGTATTCTTAAGTCACCTAGGTGATTTAAGTCCACTGTTTGGTATACTTAAATCACCTAGGTGATTAGCCCTAGGTGATTTAAGTGGAATAATCCATTTGATCGATTATGTACATACATAGGTCTATTCTCAGTAGTTCAAGGAACAGTTCAATTGATTGAACGAATGATACTTTTTCGATATACTTAGACTCACGTCTTGTTCCACTTTTTCTCCATCTATACAAATCCTACACTCTGTCACGCATTCATCTCTTTCAAAAACCATAACTTTGTCTTACTAACATTCACTTTCATTCCTTTCCTCTCAAAAGCTTCATGCATAGTTGTTACCATCTCCTGCAACTCGTCTGCCGATGACGCCAGTAAAACCTGATCATCAGCATAAAGAAGACATTTGACGAGTAAATTCTTCATTCTTAAACCACGTTCTTTATCTTTCAAATCTTGCAAACAACTGTCCATGAATAAGTTAAACAGCCATGGTGACGCTACACATCCATGTCTAACCCCCTTTTGGATACTAAACCATTCAGTGTATGACCCATGTATCCTCACGCAATCTCTGGAGTCCTCATAGAGAGACTTCACAGCTCGAATAAGGTTGCTGCTCACCCCATACATAGACAGTACGATTTATTAGCATTTTTTAAACTTTCGCAAAACTCACACTGATGTAACATTTCATACATTTTGTAGCAAATCATACAAAATTTAAAATGTTCTGCATTTAATCGCAAATTATAAACTTTCGCAAAATATCAACTTTTGTAACATTTCGTACATTGTGTAGCAAATCATAGAAAGTTTGAAACGTTCCGCATTTGGTCGCAAATTACACACTTTCGCAAAATATCAACTTTATTTATTGTTAGTTCATTTATTATCATAATCTTAAAATACTTGCATCGCTTATGTAAAATGTATCATTTCATACACTGAAAGTACAGTAAGCCACAAATTTCATGAACTTAAAATTACTTCCTATCTAACAAAATATTTTTATTCTTAGAATCTCCACAGAAAAAACAGTTCAAAGACCCACTTAATAGTCCAAAGCAAAACGTTACAATTTGCAATCAAAAAGCTTGCAACATAACTATGCAAAAACTGCATAGTTATGGGTGAAAGGGTGAAAACTAGTTATGGATGAAAGGGTGAAAACACAATATTACTAACTTTTTACTTGTAAATTGTAACGATGGGGCCCCGTTTACCAAAGCTAAACTTTATAAATTTTACTTTGCTTAGCCTATCTAAGCAAACTCTAAGGGTGATTAACGCATTTAAATAATCGTTTGTAATTTTTGTCAGCCGTTCATCAATAATTTTCATTTTCTTTTGACGATTCCTGCTGTAGGTTACATATATATTATTTTGACGGATGCGAAAATCAAAATCGATGCTTTCATTGCGTAAACACGATATTAAAAAATATAGGCTAGGGCGGCCCCTTCCAATCGTCTTATTAATACGGTTATGCCAACCCTCAGAGGCATTGATAATTCGATGGCGATTATCATAACAGCTAACAAATGGCAAAATTTCGCGGTTCAACCATTGTTTAATAAAATAACTGATAAAATCATCCCATAATGAGCTGTTCTCTTTTATTTCGATTTCTATTGTGAAAAATGCTTTGTCGGCGAGTCTTACCGCGTAACTTAGATGCTGTTTCGTGGTTATGGCCTGAAGGAATTTGTCACACTACTTTTTAAAAGCTTCTGGCACTACATACCTACTGCTAATTGTATTTAAGTAGTAACCTATACAGTTTTATAACACTACCAATTCATCAAAATACATCTTGAGTTAAAAAACAGCAAAATACATTTCTTGGTTTCATACTTTTATCTAGGTAACTGTACAATCATAGCTGTTTTGATAAATATATCGAAATGGGCTAGAATAGTTACCAAACTGCTAATGATTCAAAACAACATATCATAAAGTGTGTAATTTGCGACTAAATGCGAAACGTTTCAAATTTTGTATGATTTGCTACACAATGTACGAAATGTTACAAAAGTTGATATTTTGCGAAAGTTTATAATTTGCGATTAAATTCAGAACATTTCAAATGTTGTATGATTTGCTACAAAATGTATGAAATGTTACATCAGTGTAAGTTTTGCGAAAGTTTAAAAAATGCTAATAAATCGACAGTACCGACCAAAGTTCATTCCTCACTACTTTGTCATAGGCCTATGGCATATGGCATAAGCAAAGAGATTACGACAAATAAGTTTACATTATCATATTTTCTTAACCTTTGACACTTTCCTTTATACCTACGTATAATTAAACAAACAAACATTATATTCGTTTGTTAATCACTGTGTAACGTTTTAACAGATTTACCTGAAATTTGACATAAAAAGTGGGTTTAAAAGCCCAGAGAAGAACATAGCTATATTGTCAAAAAGAAATACCAGGAATGTTGCCCTTTTCCAATATTTTAAATATCTTAACAACTTGTCGAGAGTGAAAGTGCGTATAGTGTAAGTCATGTTAATGCATAACAATTTTACCATGATCATATTTTCTTTGCTATGATGCTAATAGAAAATCTTGGCTTTATAACGTATCAAAAATAATTGTCGGGGAGGGCTGAACAGAACGGATTTCCTATTCCGGTCTGTTAGATTAATCTAACAAAAAAAAGATTTTTCGATTAATCTAACAGACCAGAATTTTTTTTCCGGATAGTCCGACCAATCGAACTAATAGTCTAACAAAACGGAATAGAGGGTTTTTAATATCTTGCGGGTTTGATCACGCGTGCGGGATTGCCCCGCATGCAGAAAATTTGGGTGTATCCCACTATTTCTATTATGTATTTCTATTGATAGAAATACTGGGCCTGATTCAGACTGCTTGTCCCACTATTTCTATTGCTGTCGGCTGCGACAAAAAAACGCTGCTTCAGTTTTTATGACTGCGTGCACTTAGAAACTATTTATTTATTTCCTCTTTAGATAAAACCTCCCCGTCGTACCGTATGCACCATTGACCTGCACCATCAATGCAAAGAGAATACAATACTACGTAAGAAGAGACGGGACTTCCATAGTGCAAAATAATCTTACGAAATGTCAAATCAGGGCTAACTGAATGTAGCCAACCTAACAACTGTAACACGTAGGTAAAGAGTTGCCAACATAAGGGAAAAATAGAGATGTGCCCTTAATATTATTTGATTTATCGATATCGACTAAATTAGCCGATATCGATAAATAGTGGTCTCTGATTTTTATCATATAATTTTATATTTTCACAGACGCTATACTCCATTTTTGAACTAAAGTACTGCGTCATACAAGTTATATGTTGAAAATGAATAAGCTATTAAATTCGCGGAGGCAGTACATTTAATTACAAAAACAGAATATAGGCTCAGTTGGGCTTTTAAAATGATAAGTTCATAAAATTATTTATTTATTGAAAAACATTATTTTAAAAATATTTAATTTGTTAGTAAAATGTTTTCCGCAAACAAATTTTTGCTCACGGAGTTTCTATATGGGTATATAAGCAAGATCCTCGTTGCCTGTTCTCTTCACCCATTCCTTACACCTAAAAATAAAACATCGATATACAATTATGAAAATACTTCTACCACACTA
Organism: Eilema griseolum; assembly: GCA_963662185.1. Lineage (NCBI taxonomy): Eukaryota > Metazoa > Arthropoda > Insecta > Lepidoptera > Erebidae > Eilema > Eilema griseolum. The sequence continues at coordinate 18,842,894 of OY759230.1, read as the reverse complement.
TTTTCCTACAGGTTATTGTTTACAATTATAATTTTCATTGTTTTTATCCCATAAAATCTACAAAACATTGATAATTTGAATAACATACTACTCACCGAAGCTCATCCATAGGAAATCTGGCCATGAAAAACCGTTTTTTGCCGTCCTTTCTTCCAGATTTTAAACCACATATTTCACACTTTCTATACTTCATTTTAATAAACAATGTATAAAACAGTCTTTCCTAGAGAACGTCCTTAAAGAATTTATAATAAAATTCAGTTATTATCACAATTATTTCACTAATAACATTTAAAGAAAAGCATTGAAAATAACGATTAGATTTTCAAAATACAAAGTGACAGATACATGTCAGACAGATGACATTTAATTAAGGAACGAGCGAGACAGATTAGGAAGTTGAGTGAGACAAATATAGTCGACATTAAAATTCTCCCCCGTTTCATAGTACGTTTTTTTTGTATGTAGTTGCGACAGACTGCATCAATGGTGCAGATGTGACTAATTAGTTTCCATTGATGGTGCAAACGAAACCGTCGATTAGGTATGGTCTCATCTGCACCATTGAGATGACACTATAAGGTGCTATCAATGCGGGTTGTATTTATAGATATTTTCACAAAGTATTTCCTCATTGCTTGCTCCTTTGACATTGGTGTGCCGCTATTTTTAGAAAAGCTAAGGTGTTAGGTAAGTGTTTTAGTTATAAGGTACATTTTTAATTTTACGAAACATTAAATACACAACTGTGTGTGGACTGAGGACGTTTTTACAAGTTTTTTTAAATGTAGTGTCATTATTTCATTTTCCGGATAGTCTGTTTTACCTACGTTCATTAAAATTTGTTTTTTTTTTTGGGTTTTCCACCCCTCCATTTCCCTAATGATTTTGAACTTGTACATAGTTTTTTAAGTTTTCGAATAATCCTTTACATGTTGCTGCATACCATACAGCATGCATACATGTTTCAAGATATTCATTTGTTTTTCAAGGCGATGTTCACATGTTTTGCGACGTTCATTGGTTTTTTTATTTAAATTAAATAATAATGGTGCAAACATGTGCAAACGAAACTAATTAGTCTCACCGGTGCATACGGTACGATGGACGGGGACAAGGAAAGTATGGTGAGGTAGTTGTATCAATATTAATGGTGCAAATGAAACTAATTAGTCTCATCTGCACCATTGATGGTGCAGGTCAATGGTGCATACGGTACGACGGGAAAACCTCTTGATCAGAATTAGGAATCGACTCGTCACACTGAAAAAGTTTTCTAACTGGTCATAACACAAAAAGCCTTAATCTTTGTTTGTATTGGTCATATTTAGACTTAGTTCTAATTAGTCACGTCGGAGTTTTGTAGCTATTGGTCACAGTGTAAATCTGTTTCAATTCGTCATCCCGTCAAATAGTTCTAATTGGTCACAGGCTCGCAGGGGCCCTATATTTATCTTTTTTAATAATATAATGTTACCAGGGGATATAAACTTAAGTTTCACAATAAAAAGCAGGTGATTCCCAAGATAAGTATTTGTGTATTTAAATATTTAATCAATAATTAATTAATTAATAATTATCTTTAATTACATAAACTGAAACTGCATCAATTAGTGAAGAATAGAAATAAAAATTATCTCTTTAGGCAATATAAAATTAAAAAATTAGTAAAGCTATGTTTCAATGATGACATAACTGTTTACGAGTGTTTAAATAAGATTCGGCTTCTGAAAAATTAATACCAAATTAAGTAGGCAATTTTGTTTAATTATAAGTGGTTGCGCCGATAGTAGAATTTGTATTTTTTTTCGCTCAATAGTAGTAATTTAAATTGATGACACTGAACACACGCTCCCTATACCCATCTCCCTCCCGCACTACCTTTAAAGTGAGATAGCAATAGTTTCCGCACCGCTCAATTGTCAAAATAGACGCATATTCACTTCCGCTTTTGAACTAAAAAACAATGGCCGGCGGCGCGCGCGTCTCTCAGAAATTAATAATGTTTGTTGGATTTTAACCGCTTTCATAGACCTTTACCGATCGGATTGTGCCTCTCGTGTGTCCCTCAAGTGATTTAGTGATGTGGGCAGCAGCTCCTGAGCCAGGAAGAGAAGACCGGTGCATCGGCCCAGCCAGCACGTGGCGTAGTAAAGGTTAGTGCATCCTCTCCTAATTTCTCGGGTTGCATTCAATGCCTAAACCACCTCCGCGGCAACCCGATCACCTATCTTGTTTGTTGTGTAAAGTGTCATATGAAACATGTTAACTTCATCCCCGCAAAATACAGTCCACTAGCTCAGGTGGCATGAGAATCGCGCCACCAATAAGAATATCTTTTAAGTTAATAATGTTATTGATTAAAGATTTAAATAAACAAATACTTATCTTGGGAATCACCTGCTTTTTATTGTGAAACTTAAGTTTATATCCCCTGGTAACATTTTATTATTAAAAAAGACAAATATAAGGCCCCTGCGAGCCTGTGACCAATTAGAACTATTTGACGGGATGACGAATTGAAACAGATTTACACTGTGACCAATAGCTACAAAACTCCGACGTGACTAATTAGAACTAAGTCTAAATATGACCAATACAAACAAAGATTAAGGCTTTTTGTGTTATGACCAGTTAGAAAACTTTTTCAGTGTGACGAGTCGATTCCTAATTCATTTTGTTATACTAGACATTTTGGAGTGGACATTTTGATACAGTGGACATTCTGATAGAGTGGACGAGATGGCCCTAAAGGTTCTGGATGATAAGGAGGCAGCCGAAGCACTGTGAATCCATACTCTTTCAATAAATCGTCCACTTTGTACTTGCGAAAGTTTTCTTTGTTTTTTAATATAAGATTATAAAGTTCAGATTTTTTGTAGCTTGATTCAAAATGGATATTTTTTGCATTCAGCCAAGTCTGCATGTCTGATTTGTTGGAGTTGGATGTTGGAATTTTTTCCGAACTCGTATTGTGATAAGCTGCATTATCCAAGATTGCCACGGCATTAATTGGGAGATTTGGTATTAGTTTCTCCTTAAGCCACTTTAAGTAATTTTCTGTGTTCATGTTATCGTGGTAGTCTCCAGATTTGATCTCTGCTCTATATGTCAACAATGCATTTGGAACGAAACCCTCTGCACTTCCACCATGTACTATAATTATGCGCACTCCTTTTGATAAATTTTGTTTTATTGCTGTATTAGAATCTTTTTCGGCCCAAGATTTTTTTTGCACGTGATTGGTATGAATATATGATTCGTCTGTGTAGACTATAGGTCTACCTGCATTAAGAAAAGACTTTACTTGTTTTAAATATTTCAATCTTAACATCTGCATATCATGTTTTTCGGTTAGCACCTTCCTGTTATTCTCAGTTTTTCTCCATTTATAACCAAGTTTAAGTAACAATGTCCTTAGGGTTGTTAAACATCCATCAAATTGTATGCGGTCTTTTAAAACAATATTAAGTCGTGATAATGTTGGAAATTGACGATGTTCTATATGATAATTGTGAATGGTTCTTCGGATTACACCTATATCAAATTCGTCAAAATTAATTTTTCGTGGTCTTACCCTTCTCTTCTTCATAGGTGATGTAAAAATAGTAGCACTTCTGCCCACTAAATTAGAATGCGACGTGCTCGTTTCATTTTCACACTCAGTATCCACTTCCGTAGTCAGCTCTGTTGTACGCTCCACACTTGGGACTATGGGAACTATACCATCCGTCTTCATAGTTATATTGGATTCTATAGTAGGAGCTGTAATAAGCTGCATTGTATCAGTATATTCCTTTCTTTCGCGTAGAATTCTAGTCACTGTGTTTTCAGAAACTCCAGCAGCCTGTGCGGTTCTCCATCGTGCATCAGTGAGTTTTTCTGCATATTTGTTACTTGCTTCTTTTTTCATAAAATCATAAACTTTAGAAATAATTTCTCTCGCCTAAAATTAAAAAAAATTATATATTTTTACTTATTTATAAAAAAATCCTTTATTTATTTCATGTGTTTTAATAACTATAAAATTATAAACAGTCATTTACATACCTGGCTTTTAAGTACAATACGCAGAGATTTTTTCGACATTTCAAAAAAAAAATTAAGTGGAGCTTTCGTAATGAGTCTGGAATTTCGCAACATAGATTTTACTACCCGTCTGCATCGAACCGCTGACGGTTCGCGACTGAGGCCGGAGCAAACTCCCCGCACCCCGCAATCCCCTCAACCGAAAAGAAGTGGGGCGCGTCTTCGTGGATTGAAATATCTGTACCTAACTTGAAAATTTCATTAGACTAAATAAAATACACGTTACACTCGCCCATAGGCCACAGTAACCACTTACCTTAAGGTGGTGCTTGTCTGCAACCTAAGTCGTTTAAAAAAATATATATAAAAAAATATTTTTTTTTTTATAAATCTCATATAAAATTACATTACGGCTCATGATTGCTTCGTCCGTCTAGTCTCTCGTGTTACACTGTTTAAGTTACATTTGAGTGCGTAGCTACGCACACAAACAATTTAACTCGAGCGCAATCATTTTGTGAAATGGCTCTTATCTATGAATTATTTATAAAATTGCAGATTATTAATTTGTTCTTAATTTTTTTTAATACCGAGAAGTCGTGTTTTAATTTTAATCTATTCATCAAAAGTTGTATACTTTTCAAACAAATAACAAATAACACAATTTTTCTGCGTTTTTTTGTCGCAATAGAAATAATGGGATATAACGCCTTTCCTTCAGATTTATACGATTCATGGAGATTTTGGGAGCACCGCTAAAGTTTTTGAAGAGCACTTCTTGGGACAGAATTTGTTTGAAATTAGAGAACATTTGATACCAACATTTTCATCAAAAAAGGATACACTTTATAGGGTGAGAAATAAATTCTTAAATGTTAGAACATCAAAGTATTTAAAGTCAAGTTATGTGAAATTGCCTCACTATATAGTACAAGATACCCTGGTGCGCAGTTTACTTGAATATTGTCCCACTGTTTGGAGACCGCACTATGCAACTCATATCCTGAGATTGGAGAGAATTCAGAAGCGATTCTTGTGGCACCTGTCATTTACTGCTGGCGTTGCAGCGAAGCATAAATCATATAATGAGAGACTAACATATTTCAAAATTCCATCATTAGAAAAAAGAAGATCTCTTCTGGATCTGGGCTTTGCGTACAAACTTCTGCGTAACGAATTGGACTGTTCCGCGCTTTTGGAATGCTTAAGGTTTAATGCTCCTAGCCGGATGCCCCGCAGAGCATTGGCACTTATGGTTCATCCAATTCGTAGCACCGTTTTAGGCTATAATTCACCAATTCCCAGACTGTGTAGGGCTGTTAACAAGTACTGTGCTAACTCGATTGATATATTTAACATGAAGTCACACGAATTCCGCAGACTCATTTTTGAAAACTTGCCTAACTAATAAGTTGATTTAAAATAGGTATAGTTGTTTGTATTATTATTATTTCGATTTCATTTGGACATTTATTTTTTAAATTAATCACTATCTGTATACATTATTTATTTATATGAACCATTCACATTTATATTATACATATAATGGATTTATTATGCTAATTATGTGCATATAATATTATAGCAATTGTTAATAAATGATAATAACCGATATTAATTGATAATAATCGATGATGGTTGATAATTAATTTTTTTGATTTGTTTTTTGATAATTTTTTAATGATTATTTTTTGATTGATAGTTATTTTTTGATAATTATTATAATTATAATTGATTGATAATTCATTGTTTATATTATTGTAATTGTTAATTTTTAATGCTGCATGCTGTATTCACCTATAATTAGTTAAGCAATTATCCGTAAACCTGTAATATGTGAAACTTTGAAAATTGTATCATTGTATTTAACTGTTGGTGAATCTAATAAATAAATAAATGAATAAATAAAGATTTCTTTTTATATGATGACCATGATACTGAGGCAGATGATAGAATCATACTATTTTCTATGTTACCCGCTCAAAAGTTACGCGAATTATTCCAAACAATTGATATTATATATGGGGATGGAACATTCAAGGTGACCCCGTCGCCATTTTATCAATTATATACTCTGCATATAGATATTGCACGAGACAATAACACTATCAATTTTGTACCTATCATCTATGGCTTATTACCAAATAAGAATACAAATACTTACAAAAGATTATTTTCTGTGCTTAAAAACCAATTCAAAATGAATATAACTTCATACAAATGTGATTACGAAGTTGCGGTCATACAAGCTATACGAGAAATATATCCAGATATAAAAATAAAAGGCTGCTATTACCATTTTTTGAACGCAGTATTTAGAATGAGTAAGAAATTAAATTTTAACGAAACTCATCTAGATCGCAAAATCACATATATGTGCACAAGTTTGGCTTTATTACCACCTGTTTTAATCCCAGAAGCATATCTCGCTATACATGAAATGGCACCAGAGACGAAAGCTTCAACCAAATTTCTGGATTATTTTCATAACCAGTGGATGCAAACTATTACCACAGACATATTTAGCTGTTATGGCGAAAAGAACCGTACTACGAACGCAGTAGAAGGGTGGCACAGAAGAATTAACTCGCTAATCCCATCAAAACCTACAATTTTCCAGTTTTTAGCGGCATTAAAAGCAGAAGCTCACATTCAAAATAAAAGATTATTAAGAAGTGCTTACTGTACTGATAAAAAAAGATCATTGCAGTATATTGAAAAGGATAAAAAAATTTGTGACATAATATCAGATTGCTTATCTAACAAAACCTCACTAGTAGAATGTTAAATATGTTAATTTCGTTAAATCACCGTCCTTAAGTGCTTAAAAAAACTGTTATTCATTCCTTCCTTATTTCTCTTCATAAGTTCAAACCGTCTTCAAAGTTTATATTGAATCACGTTCAAATGTGTTTTTTTTTAGACAATAATGGTACCTACATACTTACATACTAATTAAATAATTATTACATTATAGATAGTGATGTGATGACATTGAATATTATACATATAAAACAATATAGGTAGTACAATTTTATTTCTCACTGTGTTTGACTGTACTTGTAATATTTTGAGAACATAATATTTTGCGAATGTAATCATTTGCGAATATAATATTTTGCTAATATAATATTTTGAGAATAAGGGCTACCCACAACCATGTAAAACCATTATTTTACGTCTTTATGACAGATCGGAACATAGAATCTTATAAATTTTATTTCAGTTGTTACAGTCACAAGTACCGGATTTAAACCAAACAAAATTTCAACTGATTTCGATATCGCAGCTATTAGAGCTATACGCAATATTTATCCAAATGTTAATATTATAGGCTGTTGGTATCATTATCAACGAAATGTATGGAAAAAAAGGACGTGAACTTGGCCTAAAGAAAAGTAAAGTGACACGGCGTATAGTCTCATTTTGTGCAGTTCTAACACTTGTCCCTGAACCTAATATTGAAGAAGCATAGAATTCCATTTGTAGTCAGATGACTGATAGCAAGCAGTACCAGAAATTACGTAAATATATGGAGAGATATTACATAAAAAATAAATTTTGAACAAATATTTGGAAAACATTTGGAGAACGACACAGAACCAACAACTGTGTCGAAGCATGGAATTATAAATTAAATAAACGGGTGGGTAGGAAAAAGCCTAATTTTATATCTGTTTTGAATATTTTATTGAAAGATGCCAAGCTCACCGCGATTCATATTAAAAAAAAGCATATGACCAAAAGGACTGAGAAGCAAATATCTCATGACAACTTTATACAGGAATGTCAAATGGAGCTAGTTAATGGATTGATGTCCGTGCCTTTATTCTTAGAAAAAATTAAATTAAGACTACTTAATTTTTCAATGTATGCCCCGACATACATGAAATTACAAAAATAAATTTTGTTTTTAAAAATTGCAAAAATAACGCGGTTTGATAATCTTATCTATTTTGTTTTCCCGGTCACAACGTTCCACGGTTTATGTTGCTAAACGAAGGCGAGTTTTATGTGTTTCAATTACAATTATTACAACAACAAAAATTGATTTTACTGCATTTTATAATTTATTAACATCAACCAAGTATAATATTTAAATTAGCGTATAAAACTCTTTGGAGGATCCAAGTGCACCTTAAAGTGTCTTAGAATCCATTATTTGGAATTGACTGATACGATGGATTCAAGAGGAGGAAAAAGTGTCCTTGGATCCATCAATGGATTCATTCAATGGATCGAAGTGGACAGAGCGGTTTAAAATATCTACTGTACAAAATTGACCATGTGTCCATGTCTACTTTAACAAAATACCCACAGGTCTATCTATAAAATGGCGGGGCAACCAACAGGAATATGGAATACCGTTAGACATTGAAAAATTATTTGTTTATAATTAAGACTGTCGGAAAGTGATCTGACAACGACCTTCGTTTTTTTTTGTCCAAATTAAAGAAAAGCCAGTCCTCTTGGTGACGTGTTCCTTTGTTGCCCGTGGTCCGATCGGTTTATACGATTTGTCTAAAATATGAAACCAATGTCCAACTAGTATTAAAGTCCAACACGTTTTATGTCAAATACGATTCATGTCCAACTAGTATTAAAGTCTAATACGTTTTTTGTCCAACAATAAAACTTATTTTCTTATTGTACAGCTTGTAATCACTTTTTAAAAATGTTTTCAATCAAACTCGAAAAATACACATTACAATACAACGACCCGTTTTCTAGAATGTATCTGTCAGTCGAGTCAAATCTCATGATGATACATTATCAACGAAATGTATGGAAAAAAAGGACGTGAACTTGGCCTAAAGAAAAGTAAAGTGACACGGCGTATAGTCTCATTTTGTGCAGTTCTAACACTTGTCCCTGAACCTAATATTGAAGAAGCATAGAATTCCATTTGTAGTCAGATGACTGATAGCAAGCAGTACCAGAAATTACGTAAATATATGGAGAGATATTACATAAAAAATAAATTTTGAACAAATATTTGGAAAACATTTGGAGAACGACACAGAACCAACAACTGTGTCGAAGCATGGAATTATAAATTAAATAAACGGGTGGGTAGGAAAAAGCCTAATTTTATATCTGTTTTGAATATTTTATTGAAAGATGCCAAGCTCACCGCGATTCATATTAAAAAAAAGCATATGACCAAAAGGACTGAGAAGCAAATATCTCATGACAACTTTATACAGGAATGTCAAATGGAGCTAGTTAATGGATTGATGTCCGTGCCTTTATTCTTAGAAAAAATTAAATTAAGACTACTTAATTTTTCAATGTATGCCCCGACATACATGAAATTACAAAAATAAATTTTGTTTTTAAAAATTGCAAAAATAACGCGGTTTGATAATCTTATCTATTTTGTTTTCCCGGTCACAACGTTCCACGGTTTATGTTGCTAAACGAAGGCGAGTTTTATGTGTTTCAATTACAATTATTACAACAACAAAAATTGATTTTACTGCATTTTATAATTTATTAACATCAACCAAGTATAATATTTAAATTAGCGTATAAAACTCTTTGGAGGATCCAAGTGCACCTTAAAGTGTCTTAGAATCCATTATTTGGAATTGACTGATACGATGGATTCAAGAGGAGGAAAAAGTGTCCTTGGATCCATCAATGGATTCATTCAATGGATCGAAGTGGACAGAGCGGTTTAAAATATCTACTGTACAAAATTGACCATGTGTCCATGTCTACTTTAACAAAATACCCACAGGTCTATCTATAAAATGGCGGGGCAACCAACAGGAATATGGAATACCGTTAGACATTGAAAAATTATTTGTTTATAATTAAGACTGTCGGAAAGTGATCTGACAACGACCTTCGTTTTTTTTTGTCCAAATTAAAGAAAAGCCAGTCCTCTTGGTGACGTGTTCCTTTGTTGCCCGTGGTCCGATCGGTTTATACGATTTGTCTAAAATATGAAACCAATGTCCAACTAGTATTAAAGTCCAACACGTTTTATGTCAAATACGATTCATGTCCAACTAGTATTAAAGTCTAATACGTTTTTTGTCCAACAATAAAACTTATTTTCTTATTGTACAGCTTGTAATCACTTTTTAAAAATGTTTTCAATCAAACTCGAAAAATACACATTACAATACAACGACCCGTTTTCTAGAATGTATCTGTCAGTCGAGTCAAATCTCTCACAGTTATGAAAAACAGTGTTGCCACACCAGGCTTATTTATTTGGTATTAAGTAGGTACTATTAATAATTAATCATTTCTATTATTCAATAAATCAACATTGCTGTCTCTTCTCTACTTATTTTGGTAACACTCGGCCATCCTGCATAGGTCGTGTCCCACGGCCTGTAGACTGCACCTCTGTAGCCGCTGCAGTGTTGTACCCAGAGTCCCTTTTTGGAGCTTTATCCTCGTCGTGCCACCAACTTGTGCCACCAGTGGCACGACAAGGAATTGTCATTCCTCATCGTGCCACTGAATGCAGATACATGCAGGGATGGTAGCTCTACTTAATTTCCCTTTAGATATTACTCAATAAATAATAATAATTGTCTTTAACACAATTTTCCTGTTATTATCACATGACTAATAGTTTATGGAGGAAGTCCAAATCTCTGGGAATAAAACAAAAAATTGAAAAACGAGTCGTAGGGCTTTGTAGTGCGTTACCTCTATTGCCGCGAGAGTTGATTACGGATGGTTGGAAATATATACAAAATGAATGTCCGGACTTATCAAAAGTAAATAAATTTATAAACTAAGTGCAAAAATATTGGATGAAAAATGAAAAAGTTTGGCCTAAATATTTCTACTGGCAGACTGGCCCTGCACCAAAAAAAGATGAATTTGTTTTACAGACGCAAATGGAATTAGTAAACCACATTATTAGTATAGGTCATTTTTTGGAAAAACTGAGATAAGTTTTTGATTTAGTTAATGTAGAAGTTGTGATTTTGTTTTTTGTTATAGTATGTAGGACCCGGATTGATTAAAACTAATTTTGTTAATAGATTTTTTTTATTACAAGTAGAGCAACAATCATTCAATAATCACTCAGTGGTACGACGAGGAATGACAATTCCTTATCGTGCCACTGGTAGAACAAGTGGGTGGCACGACGAGGACAAAGGGCTTTTTGGTTGTAGTACAGATGACTCTGATCTCCCGGCTCCAAACCAACAGGCTGCTGTTGCATGTCCACTCCGCTTACAGTTCTCGCAGTACACGCGTTGCCTGCAGTCTCTCAACTCGTGACCTGGCTTCCGACAACCGTAGCATATCCTAGTCTCCACTTGCTGAGTTGGCACACCACTACTTTGTCCCCTTCTCCAGGTGTATTTCCGCACTGTATTACTTTGACTTGGTGGACCCTGGTAATTTTCCAGTGACGATAGATATCCATAGTAAAATTGTTCCGGCGTGTGGCAATTATATGCTTTAGCATTCGCCCTTAATTCCACAGGTAGCCCGCGAATTATGCATGATATGGCATCTTCGCCAGTGATATTGCACTTTTTTGTCAAAGATAATTTGTCATGGATTTGGACATTGGTTCTTTTTCTTCTTTTTTCCTGGACATCATCCGTTCTAACCTGTCCACATAGTCGGTAGATCGTGGGAATGCGATCTGCAGCGTTTCTTTCCATCCATCCCAGGTTAAATTATAGTCTCCGAGGTCATCATACCATTTCCGAGCTGAACCCCGTAATCGTAGTTGCATAACAAATGTACGATCCATGTGATCCCAACCGTAGACGCCACCCAGTTGATCTATTTCGTGAAGCCACCCTTTGACGTTGCTATTATCGTCTTCCGGTCGAAACTTAGGGCTCACCTCGGCATCACTGGGGATAACATGTCGTTTCTTATGTACTTTCTTCTTGTAACAGCCATCAAAGAAAAAAATTTCCCTGTTTTCATCATCAGAACTACTGCTATCGCTTGCTGAGTCGTGTTTGCGTTTTTGTTTTCCTAAACCGTCCAAGTACGGTCCAGACATTGTTCTTAGGTATATCCCACTTCTTAAATGTAGGATAGCCTTGCTTTAATAAAACAACTTCTTTTCTTATTGTATAGCTTGTAATCACTTATTAAAAATGTTTTCAATCAAACTCGAAAAATACACATTACAATACAACAACCCGTTTTCTAGAATGTATCTGTCAGTCGAGTCAAATCACACACACAGTTACATTTCTACTTCTTACAGCTAGATTTCGAATTAACGGAACCGCGGTAGCCTAGTGGTATGGTCTCGGGTTCGATCCCAGGTTTTACCATGGCACACACCAATGACTTTTCGAAGTTATGTGTGTATGTATTTATCGCAGGTTTATGAGGAGGTAGGACACGGCGGTATTTCCGCCCAATTGAGCAGTCCGACTGGGGTAGTACCTCCGCCCTACAGAATACCGTGGTTATAATAACTTCATGTAATGTTCCCAGCGGTGAGTAGGGTAGCCAGAGCTCACTGGAGTATTTGTGCTATCAATGGGATGACTAAGGGCTTGTCCTGCTTTGTCCTATACACTGACGGCACAGAAACTCTGTGCTTACAGGGTCAGCAGCGCGAGTGTGGCTTCGCTGGTGTTACACACGTCCATAGGCCACAGTAACCACTTTCCATCAGGCCGTGCGCTTGTCTGCCACCCAAGTGGTATAAAAAAAGGTTTATAAGTGCCCGGTTAGTGGCAATATGTTTGCCACCGCCACCAAACTGGCGAAATGTGGGTGCTAGTACCTCTGCCTACTCATTCGGGGATATAGGTGTGAGTTTATGTTATATAAAATTTAAATCTTATTAATTATTAATATAAATAAACGATGTCTTAATCGTTATTCAGCATATTGTCACTATTTACTCACTTAATCTGCAGAATATCATTTAAAAAAAGCGAGATGGAACTCGTATACCTTACTGTCAATTCAATGTCGTTTTAAAGTTGAAGCGTCGGATTTGCTTTAAACTGTCACGCGAATCATTATATAATTAACAGACTATAAGGAATTTAATTTTTGTTTTTTTATACAAACGAACTAAGGTAGCAAGCAAGTATTCCGTCCACCTGATCGCAAACAGTTACCGTGGTCAATGAACATAGCTGTGTTACTAAGTATTATCAAAACATTGCTGAGGAAACAACCAACCCGATGCCTACCGTGATGGAGAAGGAAAATGGAAGTAGAAGGGAAAAGAAAGAGCTACAAGAACAATAAAGTATGATTATGACTGCAATCTTCTGCTAGGTGGAGTTCCCCAGTCGCTAAATAAGGGGATAATAGGACGGACTCTATCTGAATGGATCTCTCGGATCCGATGGATTTGAGATAGGTAACTGAATAAATCGTGCTTGTATTAATTCTCTTAAACCAGTTACTTTACCAGCCTTACTGAAACCGTTGCCGCGTTGGTTACAGAATAGAGAGTAGAAACATTTTTATGAATGCACTATAAAAGGATTATGATTGGTCGATTTTATGATTGGACATTTTTATGATTGATCAATTTTATGATTGGACATATTTATGTTTGGTCAATTTGTATGATTGGACAGCTTTATGATTGGTCAATTTCTATAAATGGACAATTTTAGACTAATTGTCATTTATCATAATTGGACATAAGTCGTGCAAAGGATCCGATCACGGAGTTCTACTGATCGAACCATGGGCAATTTTTTTTGGCAGTGGTTCGTTTAATCGAACCACAGGAAATTTTGATTTGAAAGAAAGAAAGAAAATATTTTATTCGTACCGTAGTACCGTAGTCCTATCGATAGGACTAAGGGCAACTTTGTTTGCCCGTAGTTCTACTAACTAAAATGAGTAATGATCCTCTTTGTATGTAAACTACACACAGGAAATTAGATTGATAAAAAATAAATCATACTGACATTGTTGTTGTTGTGAATTAGTTTTCTCTATCCTAGCTCACTGGAGAATTTGTGCTGTCAGTGGGCTTGTCCTGCTTTGTCTTTTACTGACGGCACAGAAACTCTGTACTTACAGGGTTGGCAGCGCGACTGTGACTCCTCTGGTGTTACAGACGTCCATAGGTCACGGTAACCACTTTCCATCAGGTGGGCCGTGTGCTTGTCTGCCAACTAAGTGGTATAAAAATAAAAATAAATAAATAAATCCTAGACCAGTGTAAACTGTGTTATTATCAATGGAAATCGATTTAGATAGTGATATTTGTTTCATTAATAGAAAAGGCGGAACAATACTTTTATTTGAGGATTGCCAGTATTATAAAATGCGGCAGTATAAAAATGGTTCAGCTGTGTGGCGTTGTGCTAATTATAAAAAACAGAAATGCACGGGTACAATAACGCTTAATAAGGTAATTTTTCGTACTGGCTGTCCATAAAAAAGAAGAAGTGCACTTGAAACGAGATGTAACCTAAGCAACTTTCTATTTTCAGGAAAATATTGTACTTAAACATAAAATTCACCAGTGTCAACAACCTAACAAGGCCAAAAATATTGTTGATAAAACTTTATTTAATTTAAAAGCAACTGTTAAAAATTCCGATCGCCCAATGCCTCAGTTGTATAATGAAGCGATTGCAAAACTGGAAGATTCCGGCCTAAATTTTATTCAAAATATACCTTCTCTTTCTAGTATTCAACATTGTATGTATAATGAAAGGAATAAATTTATAAATTGCTCGAAGACAAAATATAAAAACCTAGAAAAGGTACAAATCCCAGAAAATAGTTTATCTTTCATTATAGCGGACTATTTTTATGAGGCGTATACTTGTTTTCGGCTCTCCAAAAGCGAGAGAGTTGATTCCAACCATTAAAGAATATTTCACAGACGCTACATTTAAATCTTATCCAAAGCCCTTTGCTGAATTATACAATATACTTGGAGAGATAAACAGTACATCAAAGCATACGAAAGTTGTGCCGTTGATACATATAGTTGCGTTGTTGCCTGATAAAAAAGAAAAAACTTACATAACTTTATTTAATCTTATCAGGTCGCAATTGCCGTATTTTCAACCTCTGAAAGTACATTGCGACTATAAGGTGGCCGCAATAAATGCAATGTGTGAAGTATTTCCCCAATCTAAAATTATTGGATGCTGTTATCATTGGACTCGGGCAATATGGCAAAAGCAACGAATAATTTCTTTAACCGCAGCGTTACCGTTATTACCGTCTGAAGTCATTTCTGAAGGATGGGAATATATAAAACATGAAAGTGAAACTGTTAATATTGAATCATTTGTGAATTATATAGATAGACATTGGTTCAAAAAAAATATTGTTAAATTTATAAGTCCGATGGTGGTTTCGGACAACACCATCGGACAAATAACGTTATCGAAGGAAGGCATGCAAAATTAAATAGATCATTAAATAAAAATACGGTAACATTGCAACGACTTCTGACAATTTTACAAAAATACGACAAGGAAGCAATTATAAATTTAAAGTACGGAATAAACAAGAAAACTAGGTCTAAATATCGATTCAAAATGATGATTTTATTATGCAAATCCAAATGCAGTTACTTAATGCCGAAATAAATGTTAAGGCATGCATTAGACAATTTGCGTTAAGATATAACTATATATACACGCAACTTGTCTAATGTGCCTTTGCCCAACATTTTTCTGTTAACATCTTTTTTCTGTTAAAAGTTTTTATTGTTGAAGTTTTAAAAAGATTACAATAAATTTGATTTATGTATTGTTTTTGTTCAATTTCATTTATAACATTAAAATAAAAATAATAGTCGTTCCATAGGAAAAAATATTCATCTTGGTCCTACTCAATCAAAAATGGTTCGATTGAACGAAACACTGCCAAAAAAATTGCCCATGGTTCGATCAGTAGAACGCCGTGATCGGACCACGGGCAACGAAGGGACGTGTTTCATTTAAGTTGGTTGGGTTTTACGGCCAAGGGTACAGCGGCTAAAAATTATTTTCCACTGTACCATCAAGGGAACAGCCAAGGGTACACAGGAAAATAAGAGAGTTCGTCGTGGTTACCCTGGGTACTACTACTAGGTAGTGGTCCTCCGGCACATAACTACTTCTCAAAAAGACCACATCTCAAAAAGACCACATCTCAAACAGACCACTTCTCAAAAAGATGACTTTCCTGTCCTTTTCCTCTCAAGACTTTTAAAATGCTCACTTCATCACTTCTTCACGACCTACTCATCTCATAACAACCGCTGGGCAATACTATTGATAAATGAAACTGAAATATTTGAAGTACCTATTTTATTTTATCTCAACAAAAACAAAATAATATGCAAAAAAGCGGTTGTCAATACACAATAACATAACGAAATTCTGAATTAAATAAAAAGTAGTATTTCTTATGCACTAATGAACTCCCCACTTAGATTAAAATATTAATATCCTAAAACGATAAGTTCCTTAAATGGTGGTCATTTTAGGAAGTTGTAATTTAAATCACACTTATCTCTAAGATGTCCTATATATATATTTAGTCTAAGGAAAGTTATTTCTCTAAGAAAATTTAATGGCGATATATCATGTATCTTTATTTTTTTTTAAAGTTTGAATATTTTTCATCAAAACATATCTCTGATAATATTCTATTTTTTTTTTCAAAATTTGTAAATAACGACTTTACGGTCAAAACGACTGGCCTCTTTCATCAATACACAGAAAACCAGAAATATGTTCGGCGATTTCATAATTCGAGTGTTAAGGCGGTGGTGATAGCCTTCACAGACATTGGTGGTTCGATGCATATCACCGGCACAACTTATCAGATCGTGATCTTTGCGTACCCACTGTTCTTCAAAATAATGAGGAAATGCTTGCATATTTAATGTCTCAGGAGCTGCATCTTGAATATCAAACCAAGCTTGTGCCATGTGTATTGATCGTAGCAATACAAAATAAGAACATAATCTTATTGTATTTCTTCCGGCTTTGTATTCAGGATCGTTACTATGGGATTTTTATCGAGCCAAACCTAATTCCTTTGCCTTTTTCCAAACGGCTTTATTAAAATGTTGGTGACATCCCGTTACTTTCACACTTGGAAAAACAGCTTTTACCGCGTTTATCTGGGCAATTTCACATTTAAAAGTGTCCATCCCTCCCAACAACTCTTTTATTAATATAAATAAACGTGTATAAGTATTTTTGGCCTTATTTGGTAATAATGCATATTTCATGGGATACACATTTACGCTATGTAGATCAGAAAACACATCAAGGTGAATAATATATATTTGATAAAATGGCTTCGAGCATGATTTGAAGGTTCCATCATCATAATATGAAACACTTTTCTGCGAATTCATAAGCTTTTTAGACTTTAGTGCAAAGAATAATTGGTTGCGCCGAAGTAGAAACTGTATTTTTGACACGGAAACACACTCCTTTTATACCCGTCTCCTCTTCCGCACTAACCATAGATGTAGCTTCCGTCCGCCATTTGTGAAATATAGACACTCAGTCTCGCTTTGAACTAGCCAGCGTGATGACGGACCGCGCTCGCGTCTCTCAAAAATGATTAATATTTGTTACATTTTTACCGCTTCATAGACCTTTACCGATCGGATTGTGCCTCTCGTGTGTTCCTCAAGTGATCTAGTGATGCTGACGGCAGCTCCTGAGCAAGGAAGAGAAGATCCGTGTACCGGCTGCGATGAAAACACGTGTGTCGTGAAGGTTAGTGCATCCTCTCCTAATTTCTCGGGTTGCATTCATTGCTTGGATCACTCCCGCGGCAACCCGACCACCTGTCTTTTGTGTGTAAAGCGTCAATGGAACAGTTAGCTACTTCCCGCAATACAGTCCATTACCGCACGCTGCCAAGCGCCACCATTTTTGGTCCGGATCGAGCCGGATTCTTAGCCGTAGTTCGTATTTTGTTATTATTCTAATGGGAATGAGCGCACCGCACCTAAGTGCCTGGTTATTTTAGTAGAAAACCCCGCATCCAGACACTTAGGATTAGATTTGTTGTCCGTTCGCCGCTGGCTCGCATTGTACCTACCTAATACATAAATAGGTTAGGTATCATATCAACACTTAATCGTAGTTCGCAATTTTCGCATCGCACCTAAGTGCCTGGTTATTTTAGTAGAAAACCCCGCATCCAGACATTTAGGCTTAGATCTTAGGTATACTCAGACACCCTAGTGCATAGGCACAGTGTAATACCTAACGCATTTGGCTTTGTTTTGTTTTTTTCAATTACGTTGTTCTCGGCTCGCGTCGTATTTGCCTAGTACCTGCGTGGGTGGACACGTGGCTGTACCTACCTCGCTCGCATCTCATCCCAATTCATACGAAAGTATTTTAATTTGAATAGATATTACGCAATACTTAATCTCTGAAATAATAGTTGAACCTAGACAGCGACCATCGCGTAGGTACGACCTTGTTGCTATGCGCGTTAGTTCAAGCTTGCACTGGCAGTCATAAGTACCTACCTACCTACGGTTATCGCTCGCGCCGCCTCGCTGCTCTGTACCGCTAAGATTAAGTCATTTCATATTTGTTATTTACCGCACTTTAGTTTGAGATTTAATTGTAAACATGTCCCCAAAGGTTGATAAGACCGGTAAGGTTCAATTGAAACTTTTATACGCTAAAAAAGAAATGATTTACTCTCGCGTACAATCGATCTATGATAATGCACTTAAAACCTCTGATTTGGTCATCAGAGATTCGTTCTTGTGTTCTATAGAAAACTTAGATGGTCTACGCGCGGATTTCGAAACCTTAGTACATGACATCAATGTTTTAGAGTTGAATTTGGATCCCGATTACTCAGTGAGTTATCAAGCCTTGTCGTCGTTTGACGATTTGTATTGTCGTATCAAACGCGTCGCTAGGAGTTTGGAGAAACCGGCTGACCTACCCAACCCCACTCGCGACCGACCTAAGTTGCCACCAATTCAAATACCCGAATTTGATGGTAACATTCGCAATTGGTGTCTATTTATAGATAGTTTTGAGAATACGATAGATAAGAACGATTCGTTGACAGATCACGAAAAATTGCATTATCTCGTTGAAAAATTGACTGGTAAAGCTATAACCGCTTGCGCTGGAATTACGTTTAGTGCCGGGAATTATAATTTAATTTTAAATACTTTGAAAGCTAAGTATGAGGATAAAAGATCGGTAGCTAACGCCTATTTAGATCAGATGTCTGATTTGAAATCTATTACGGCATGTAACGATCAAAACTTAGAGAAATTTCTAGATACTTTCGCGTCAGCTGTTCGCGCCGTAAAGAACTTGAAGATCGATGACCTCTGCGACTTCGTATTTTTGTATATGGGTTTAAAGAAATTAGATTCCGAAACCATTCGTTTGTTTGAGTCGGATCATCGCGGCAGTAAAATTCCTAAGTTCGAAGACTTAGAAAGTTTTGTTCGCGAGCATATAAAGGTATTGCAACGCTCTTCATCGAAACATGAAGGCGCGAAGAAGGTTGTTACTTCTGAACGCAAAATAGATGCCTCATCGAGGTCACCGAGGTCAACCCATACTTATGTTAATACCGCACCAGCACGTGTACAATCATCTGTTTGCTCTTTGTGTAGTACTCATCATTCGCAACTGTACAAGTGTCCTGGTTTCCTAAAATTGTCGCCTAGTGATCGTTATAAATTTGTTCGCGCTAATAATTTTTGTTTTAATTGTCTCGGTACTAAACACCGCGTTGTTTTATGTAATAGTGGAAATGGTTGTCGCAAATGTCAAGCGAGACACCACACTTTGCTTCATTTTGAGAATAGTAATGCCGCATCCAATGTGAGTACAGTTGGCCCGTCGAGCGGTGACACACGGCAGCCTGCGCCGCAGCCGCACCCCGCGCCCGCGCGCGCTCCGGCCCGCCCGGTGACCGCTGCGGATGACGTCACCTTGTGTTCGTTCTCCGCTAGTGCTGCACTCACCACTGTGTGTCTCGCGACCGCTCGCGTTGTTATTGTTGATACATTAGGTAAACCGCACCTTGTTCGAGCGCTATTAGATGGCGCTTCGCAAAGTAATTTTATTACTCAAGATTGTTGTCAACGTCTTGGTTTCAATGTTGATAAGCGTTCAACCCATTCAGTGGTGAAAGGGTTTGGGGGTTTGCAGTCAGCTGTTCATGGCACCATTAAAACAAGGTTTGGATCTCGTTTTAATAATAATATTTGGTTTGACATGGATTCGCTCGTTACAGATAAAATAACTGAACAGTTGCCTACCGTCCCAGTTGACACGTCTTTATTAACGAAATTTAAAGACTTGCCTTTAGCTGATGAGACTTACGCTGTTCCTGGAGTCGTCGATATATTGATCGGCGCTTCGATTCTCCCGCACCTCCAGTTATCACGTAAGGTCAAAGGGGGACCGACGTACCCCGCTCCGCACGCCCTGGAAACAGTTCTGGGTTTTGTTATAATTGGTTCCGCACCCGCTTCTATAGATAGTTTTAGTCACTCGACTGCCTCGTTCTGTTGCACCGTCGAGCCGCCACTGGAGTCTACCATCCGCAAGTTTTGGGAGATTGAAGAGGTCAATGTCCCACCAATCCTAAGCCCCGATGACAAGATGGCTGAGGAGATTTATTGTCGCACGACTACTCGTGATGAGCAGGGTCGTTATGTGGTCGCGCTCCCTTTCAAGGGAGATATTTTTTCGCTCGGGGACTCCCGTGCATCCGCTGAAAGACGCTTTCTTTGTTTAGAACGAAAGATGCAGGCGTCTCCAAAGTTAAAGCAAGCCTATGATGAGGTTGTTAACGAATATTTAGATAAAGGTTACATCTCACCTGCGCCTGCGGACACTGACGAGACCCAGCCTTCGTACGTTATCCCGCACCACGGAGTTATTAGAGAAGATAAGCTTACTACTAAACTCCGCGTAGTTTTAGATGGCAGTGCTAAGACTAGCACTTCCGTGTCGCTTAATGACATTTTGTATTGTGGTCAAAATCTTCAAGGTAATTTATTTGACATAATTGTAAATTTTCGCTTATTCGCTGTTGCACTCTCTGCAGATATTCGACAAATGTTTTTGTGCCTTGAAGTGCGCAAACCCGATCGTAGGTTTCAACGATTTTTGTATAGATTTTCACCGCAAGAACCTTTAATGGTTTACGAGTTTAATCGTGTTTGCTTCGGGCTTAAATCTAGCCCTTTTCACGCACTTCGCACCGTCAAGCAGCTGGCCGCTGACGAGGGCGATGCATTTCCGAAAGCGAGAGCCACCATTGAGACTGGCTTATACATGGATGACTTCGTGTATAGTGTAGATGGCGAGGCAGAGGCTGTCGAGACGGCCGCTCAAGTTATAAGTCTCATGAAGGCTGGTCAATTTGATCTCGTGAAATGGACGAGCAACTCGCAAACTGCGTTAGAGTCGATTCCACCGTCGCACCGATTGTCTTCGGTTAAGGAATTCGATGAAAGTGATACGCACAAGGTGCTTGGTTTAAGCTGGTCGCCCGCATCTGATACGTTTAGTTTGAAAATTAGTTCGACCCCGCAAACTTGTACTAAACGCATTATCCTGTCGTGTGTGGCACGGATATGGGACGTAATGGGATTCGTAGCTCCTGTCGTTTTGTACGCCAAACTACTTATAAAGGAGCTTTGGCTTTCCAATTGTGATTGGGACGACACCGCGCCCGACAACATTGCTAAGTTGTGGGCTCGCTTTAGAAAAGAACTTTCTGTGCTTGACCAAATACAAATTCCGCGTCATGTAGGTATATCGCAACATAGTGTTGTTACGGTAGTAGGCTTCGCGGACGCTAGTGAGAGGGCGTATGGAGGAGTAGTCTACTTTCATGTCTCGAATGTAGGTAAGGTTTCAATTAGCCTTATAAGCGCGAAATCAAAGGTCTCTCCCCGTAAGGTCGTCTCTCTGGCACGCCTCGAGCTATGCGCTTTACTATTGTTAGTTAGATTGATCACCTCTATCGCCAATGCTTGTAGTAGTCGCATTAATATTAGTAGAATTTTAGCTTTTTCGGACTCAACAGTCGCTTTGTGTTGGGCCCACTCTTCGCCCCATCGTTGGGACACATTCGTCGCTAATAGAGTGGCAAAAATTCAATCTGAATTGGCGCCACATAATCTCTTTCACGTTGCTGGCACCGACAACCCAGCCGATTGTCTCTCTCGTGGATTGCTTCCTTCGCAAATTTTGGATCACCCGTTGTGGTTTGGTGGACCGTCCTGGATTCATGCCGCGTTGGATGGGTGGCCAGTTATTCAATTCAATCCCACTACGGTTTCCGAACCACCCGAGGAGAAGAAGCACTCGCTTGTTGTATCGGTCCCGCGTGAAGAGTCCCTTATTTTGTTGTTGGCTAGTCGCGTCTCGTCTTGGTCGAGACTGTTGCGTTGTGTTGTTTATGTGGGCCGATTTTTGAGAATTCTATCTACACGCGGTCATATAACCGCCGCTGATTTAGATAAGGCTGAATTGGTCATACTTCGCGAGTTGCAGAAAGGTTATTTTGCTTCTGAATTTAAAAATTTAGAATTTAACAAACCTTGTAGTCGTTCTTTCCGACACTTGAAACCATTTTTGGAGGATGGACTCATTCGAGTAGGTGGTCGTTTGAGAAATTCAAGTTTAGGATTTGAACAAAGGCATCCAGTAGTTCTCCCGCGTAAGGACCACGTATTAGATTTGTTAGTAGATTATCATCATAAGGTGAATTGTCACGCTGGTCCCGATTTGTTGATGTCTATTTTGAGACAGAAATACTGGATAATTTCCGCTCGTAATTTGGTTCGCGCTAGAGTACACAGATGTGTACCTTGTTTTAAGCTCCGCCCGCGTTTTATCGCGCCTGAAATGGCCGATCATCGCTCTTGTCGTGTTGTTCAATCCGCAAAACCTTTCGTACACACCGGCACAGACTTTGCTGGGCCTTTCAAAGTCACCATTGCTCGTGGTCGTGGCATTCGCTCCACGAAAGCTTGCGTTTGTTTGTTCATTTGTATGACAACTCGCGCGGTTCATATAGAGTTGACCGGTGATTTAAGTACGCAAAATTTTATGTCCGCTTTTAAACGTTTTTTGTCGCGTCGGGGTCCGGTTAAGCGCATGTATTCGGACAACGGTACAAACTATGTAGGGGCCCGACGTAGTATCTCGGAATTGCACACATTCTTACGGTCTAAGTACTACCAAAGTGAATTCGCTCACATCTTGGCCGAAAATCGCATTGAATGGTACTTTAACACGCCTGCCGCTAGTCATTTTGGTGGTAATTGGGAAGCGAATATTAAAAGCCTTAAGTCGCATCTGTTTCGCGTCATAGGCGAGCAGATTCTCTCGTTCGAGGAGTTGAGTACCGTACTCGCTCAAGTAGAGGCAGTGATGAACACGCGTCCGCTGTGTCGGACTCTATCTAGCGATCCGTCAGAGCCATTAGCTCTGACGCCAGCTCACTTCTTGAATACGACTCCTCTAAAATATTTGCCCGCAATAGATGTTGATGACGATAGAATGCACCTTCTAACTCGTCACGCTCTTTTAGATAAGTTGGTCCAATCGTTTTGGAATCGTTGGAGAACCGATTATTTGCACACGCTGCAGTCACGTCAAAAATGGAATACTCCATCCAACCCAATTACTGTAGGTACGGTGGTAGTCCTTATGACTGAGAATGCTCCTCCTTTACATTGGCCTCTGGGAGTAGTAGAGGAAATTTTTCCCGATGCCCGCGGGATAACTCGTGTTGTACGGGTTAAAACTGCAACCGGATCGTATCTGCGCCCGGTTGTTCGCCTCTGCCCTCTGCCTAGCCAGCAGTAGGCACGAGTTCCAATCTATGTTTATATTTTAGTTGTTATTTCACAAACCTAGATTTAGATTAGACATTAGATTTGTTCCACATTTTCGTTTCGAAGGTAACCCTTCAAGCCGGGGGGAATGGTTGCGCCGAAGTAGAAACTGTATTTTTGACACGGAAACACACTCCTTTTATACCCGTCTCCTCTTCCGCACTAACCATAGATGTAGCTTCCGTCCGCCATTTGTGAAATATAGACACTCAGTCTCGCTTTGAACTAGCCAGCGTGATGACGGACCGCGCTCGCGTCTCTCAAAAATGATTAATATTTGTTACATTTTTACCGCTTCATAGACCTTTACCGATCGGATTGTGCCTCTCGTGTGTTCCTCAAGTGATCTAGTGATGCTGACGGCAGCTCCTGAGCAAGGAAGAGAAGATCCGTGTACCGGCTGCGATGAAAACACGTGTGTCGTGAAGGTTAGTGCATCCTCTCCTAATTTCTCGGGTTGCATTCATTGCTTGGATCACTCCCGCGGCAACCCGACCACCTGTCTTTTGTGTGTAAAGCGTCAATGGAACAGTTAGCTACTTCCCGCAATACAGTCCATTACCGCACGCTGCCAAGCGCCACCAATAATAATTTTATCACTTAGTCCGTCTTCCACTACAATATTTTTTTTTATTCACTCCTTTTGGGATTTTAACATCCTCTACTTTTTAAGTTTATCTGTGTTTAAATATTTTTCTGTGCCCTGTATACATATAGAACTTTTAATTGCACTATATATAGGTATAATGGCAATAGGCTCGCCACCTATTACATTGGGACCTAAACATAAACTGGCGAAATGTGGGTGCTAGCACACCTCTGCCTACCCCTTCGGGGATATAGGCGTGAGTTTATGTTTTATGTTTTGTATATAGGTATATCGCATTCTGATACATAGGGATTGCGGACGCAAATAAAAAAACATCTAATGGGAATCCAACTTTCAGAGAATTCAACATATTGGGAATTCAACTTAATGGGAATCCAACTTTCAGAGAATTCAACATATTAGGAATTCAACTTAATGGTCCTGAAGGACAATGACTACTGCATTTCACACAATGTCCACTTTATCAAAATGACCACTTTTTCATAATGAGTACTGCCTTTTTCAAAATGACCACTATCAAAATTATAAGACATACTACTAAACAAACAAAAGTAAAATGTATTGAATTGAGGCCTTTGCGCGACTTATGTCCAATTATGAAAAATGACAATTAGTCTAAAATTGACAAATTATAGAAATTGACCAATCATAAAGATGTCCAATCATACAAATTGACCAAACATAAATATGTCCAAATTAATTAATAAAATTTTAACAAAAAAGGTAAACCGATTTACATCATAGTAGTTCAGGCACAGCAAACAAAAGTACCGACTTATAGAAGATATTTTGAGAATTTTCCTAAATTTTAGCTAAATTCCAGGGTAGCAGCATCAGATCTGCACTTCTTGAATACGAAACCACATTGAATGTATCCTTTATCGAAAATAAGGAATACTAAAAATCGGTTCATAATTATTGGCTTTCAAAATGCTAACAAAGATACTATAACCGATCGAATTGACAAACTCCTTCTTTTTGAAGTCAGTTATTAAATGAAATGGACCGCTCTGTATATCGTTTCACACATTAGGTTCGGCCTCCAACGTTGTAAAAAGATTAGGACCTTGACAGACGTGGATACGGCTAAAAATGTATATGTCAGTTATTTCCATAGCTACACAATTATCCTTTTGGGTTAATTCTGCACATTTAAACACAATATTTGTGTTACAAAAGCGGCTGTGCGAGCCATTTATAATTTAGGTCCAAAGAAAAGTTTAAAGAGATAGACATTTTAACCGTAGTGTTAAAATATATTTTCGAGAACCTCATGCATGTACGGAAAATTGTTTTATGATTCTCCAGAGTTTGTGACCGGCATAACATAAATAGGTACCAGACACAAAAACAATATTGTAGTCTGTGGTAGTCGACTTGAAAAAAATAGTCATTAATTCCAGATCAACTGTATACGTTTTTTAACAAGCTCCCTAATGAAATTAGTACCTGTGTATAAATTTAAAAATATAGTTAAAAGTAAATTGTGCCAGAAAGGCTATTATAAAATCAGAGAATACTTGGATGATAAACAAGCTTTGAAATGGATCAGCTGTTCGCTCAACTATACTACTCAA
This sequence comes from Eilema griseolum, assembly GCA_963662185.1. Taxonomy (NCBI): domain Eukaryota; kingdom Metazoa; phylum Arthropoda; class Insecta; order Lepidoptera; family Erebidae; genus Eilema; species Eilema griseolum. The sequence goes on along the minus strand of OY759230.1, from coordinate 18,816,859 downwards.
GTAAATTTTTGTATTTAGATTAAGTAGACTAAGTGTATGTTTGTAAATAGACCAAAAAAAAGAAATGCCCGCTGAGTTTCTTGCTTTGACCACTTTTTCATAATGAGTACTGCCTTTTTCAAAATGACCACTATCAAAATTATAAGACATACTACTAAACAAACAAAAGTAAAATGTATTGAATTGAGGCCTTTGCGCGACTTATGTCCAATTATGAAAAATGACAATTAGTCTAAAATTGACAAATTATAGAAATTGACCAATCATAAAGATGTCCAATCATACAAATTGACCAAACATAAATATGTCCAAATTAATTAATAAAATTTTAACAAAAAAGGTAAACCGATTTACATCATAGTAGTTCAGGCACAGCAAACAAAAGTACCGACTTATAGAAGATATTTTGAGAATTTTCCTAAATTTTAGCTAAATTCCAGGGTAGCAGCATCAGATCTGCACTTCTTGAATACGAAACCACATTGAATGTATCCTTTATCGAAAATAAGGAATACTAAAAATCGGTTCATAATTATTGGCTTTCAAAATGCTAACAAAGATACTATAACCGATCGAATTGACAAACTCCTTCTTTTTGAAGTCAGTTATTAAATGAAATGGACCGCTCTGTATATCGTTTCACACATTAGGTTCGGCCTCCAACGTTGTAAAAAGATTAGGACCTTGACAGACGTGGATACGGCTAAAAATGTATATGTCAGTTATTTCCATAGCTACACAATTATCCTTTTGGGTTAATTCTGCACATTTAAACACAATATTTGTGTTACAAAAGCGGCTGTGCGAGCCATTTATAATTTAGGTCCAAAGAAAAGTTTAAAGAGATAGACATTTTAACCGTAGTGTTAAAATATATTTTCGAGAACCTCATGCATGTACGGAAAATTGTTTTATGATTCTCCAGAGTTTGTGACCGGCATAACATAAATAGGTACCAGACACAAAAACAATATTGTAGTCTGTGGTAGTCGACTTGAAAAAAATAGTCATTAATTCCAGATCAACTGTATACGTTTTTTAACAAGCTCCCTAATGAAATTAGTACCTGTGTATAAATTTAAAAATATAGTTAAAAGTAAATTGTGCCAGAAAGGCTATTATAAAATCAGAGAATACTTGGATGATAAACAAGCTTTGAAATGGATCAGCTGTTCGCTCAACTATACTACTCAAGTAAATTTTTGTATTTAGATTAAGTAGACTAAGTGTATGTTTGTAAATAGACCAAAAAAAAGAAATGCCCGCTGAGTTTCTTGCTTTAGTCTTCTCAGGTCGGGGCCGCGTTTCAAACCGGTGGTCCATTTACTAAACTGATATTCATGTACCTTTTTTGTTTAGGTTTTGTAAGTGGCGATGTAATGGTCTATACAGAATAAATGATTTTTAACTTTGACTGTCGTCCGCTACAATTCTCACACCGCTTAGAGACTGCAAAAATTCGCCTGCCACAAACATCATATCTTTACTTAATCTTGTGTGACTTCACCTTGTATCTTAAAGGAAGGTTAGAAGGCGGTTAAAGGAATATGAATAATATTTCTTGACAGTAATTAACATTTCGTTTTTTTAAATTTGTAATACTGCAATAATATCAGACCTATCTAAGAACTTTATCAGACGCCATTTGACATTGATGTAAAGAATATGTCAAAATACCATTCCATTTCTTACGTAGTATTGTATTCTCTTTGTTTCATTCTTAATGGGACATGGGCCTGTAGTATCCGTACAGTGCTTAAAAATAAAATTACAAAATGATAATTATAATGTAAGCATTCACCAGCAATTAATTCAATCAAGATCATTTGTTATTAGCATTTTTGGGCAAAGTAGCTACAAACTAGTCAAGTATTATAATGAAACCATGAATAAAACAATCTGATATTTTTCTGACGTCAGAGAAGCAACTAAATAAGATGCAACAATTTATAATACTTTTCCAATGAGTAGTTGTTTTTTACTCTTATCTCGAAGTTTTAACTATACCTAATGATATACTATAGGTCGTCGGCGAAAACCAATGAGCAAAGAGAGTAATATAAATATATGATCAGGAACAGTGCATAAAAACAAAATGAAAACAATGCTATTGACTGAAATAACGTATTTGCATGAATAAATAACACTGCTTGTAAAATTGCAATCAAATGTATTAGCAATGACATTGTTTAAAAAAATTACAAGTGCAGGAATTAATCCATATCATCGTTCCTGTAGAACTATTATTTCATCTCTTACAAACCACTTGAAGAGTCATCCAATTGTAAATAATATCAGTCACTTTTTAGAATCGTCTAGAAGATTAAATATAACAAGACAAATGGATACTAAGGTTAACAAAATGCAATATTTATTTAGCTTTATAATATTAATTTAAGTTTATTGTGATAATTATTATTTCCATCCAGGATCTGTAGACAGAGCCAATAACTTGGGAATATTTCGCTACCTCTGCAAAGTAATCTTATATGGTCTTTTAATGGCCACGGACTTCAAACGAAGATGAAGTGACGACCGAGATCCTTAATTACAATTAATATTTTACTAGCAGTGCACATACGATAGCAGCGCCATTTATTGGGTCCAATTGTGTTTTTAAACAATCCAGGAACCCATTGAAATATAAATATTATTTTTTTCCAAATCTGTCCAGGCGTTTTGGAGGTGTTAGTGACTAATCCATGCAATTTCTAATTTTAGTACACCTCTTAGAAAACATTATCAATTCTATTTTTCAATATGTTTTCCATAACCATTTTCTGAGACTGTCTCAGATTACTTGTGCTTTGATTTTTTATGAAATAACAAGGTTTATCATTCTATTTCAGCATATGAAACATAGTAATGAGTTGCCTACCAATAACGTTACTCCTGAGCTTCCAGTAATAAGAATGATGCCCACTGGTATCTTCAGATCTACGAAAGGAGAGGTAAACTGTATAAAACATTGTTGTTCTGTTGAATAATTTACCACCATCTTTCGAGTGCCAATCCCAGTTTCATCAAAAGTATGAATTAGCAATCCATATCATCGTTCCTGTAGAACTATTATTTCATCTCTCAGAAACCACTTGAAGCGTCATCCAATTTTAAATAATCTCAGTCATTTTTAGAATCGTCTTGAAGATTAAATATAATAAGACAAATGGATACTAAGATTAACAAAATGCGATATTTATTTAGCTATATAATATTTATTTAAGTTTATTGTGATAATTATTATTTTCATACCATCCATGATCTGTAGACAGAGCCAATAACTTGGGAATATTTCACTACCTCTGCAAAGTAATCTTATATTTGGTATTTTAATGGCCACGGAGTTCAAACGAAGATGGAGTGACGACCGAGATCCTTAATTACAATTCATATTTTACTAGCAGTGCACATACGATAGCAGCGCCATTTATTGGGTCCAATTGTGTTTTCAAACAATCCAGGAACCCATTGAAATATGAATATTTTTTTTTTCAAATCTATCCAGGCGTTTAGGAGGTGTTAGCGACTAACCCATGCAATTTCTAATTTTAGTACACCTCTTAAAAAACATTAGCAATTCTATTTTTCAATATGTTTTCCATAACCATGTTCTGAGACAGTGTCTCAGATTACTTGTGCTTAGATTTTTTACTAAATAATAAGGTTTATTATTCTATTTCAGCATATGAAACATAGTAATGAGTTGCCTACCAATAATGTTACTCCTGAGCTTCCCGTAATAAGAATGATGCCCACTGGTATCTTCAGATCTACGAAAGGAGAGGTAAACTATATAAAACATTGTTGTTCTGTTAAATAATTTACTACAACTTCTGAGTGCCAATCCCAGTTTCATCCAAAGTATGAGTTAGCAATCCATATCATCGTTCCTGTAGAACTATTATTTCATCTCTCACAAACCACTTGAAGCGTCATCCAATTGTAAATTATCTCAGTTACTTTTTAGAATCGTCTAGAAGATTAAATATCATAAGACAAATGGATACTAAGATTAACAAAATGCAATATTTATAGGTATTTAAACTATCATGGTCACTGACATCAGTATCAGAATAAACGGGATATTTACCATGTTTCACTATTTTGAGCTTCCGATATTTCGACGCTGTTGCAAGCACCATGATCACGGAGAAACTGGAGTAGTGGCGGTGAACTAAGAAAAAGTTTTTTCTTCTAATAGTAATTATATCGATCTACCCTCTTTCGAGTTCTTTTACTACGCGTATCTGCACTACTATTGGTTTCACTCTCACTACAAACTCGAACCCGATCTCGATCACGTTCACGACATACGATGCTCACTGTATCCACTCGCGATTTTGTTTTAGCTTGTTCCCGGTTGTTTTTGCAAAGACGGACCACTGGATGCCAGACGTTCGGCAGTTGAAACCCATACTCACGATTGAAATTTTTATACTTTTTTATTTCAATTGCTTCCCTAACCAGTCTTGGTATATAGTGGCGTTCTGTCGAAAGCATCTGAGGGTTATGTAGTTCGATCCAGTGGTTCGTACCGGACTCCAATAAATGTTGAGCGATTGCAGATTTATGCGGTTCATTGTTTTTGACTGCCCTGATGTGTTCCTTGATTCGGCATGTAACCGATCTTTTTGTTTGTCCTATATAAGAACTGCCACAGCTACAGTCAATCTTGTACACTCCCGGTCTGTCCAATGGGGAGCCATCTTTGGGTGAGCGCAGGCATTGCGACAGCTTTTTAAAAGGAGTGAAAATAGTTTTGACAGATACCTTCTTCAGGATGTTAGCGATCTTATCTGTCACTCCTTTGATGTAGGGTAAAAAGGCTGGCTGTCTTTCCACCTTATAGTTCCGGGGGTTTATTTGTGGTGAGTCTTGGTGGTCTTATCCGTCCATTGTATCCATTCTTTTGTAGAACGCCGCTTATGTGCTTCAATTCTTCCTGTAAATGTTCCTCGTCACATAAACTATATGCGCGGTCAGTAAGCGACGTCACTACCGAATTCAGATGGCGCGGATGATGATGTGAGTCGGCATGCAGGTAGCGGTCAGTGTGAGTGGGTTTCCTGTACACGGAGTGGCTACACGACCCATCCTCACGAACACCGATCCTCACGTCAAGGAAGGCAAGGGTTCTTTCCTTTTCCATTTCGTACGTAAAGCTCATTTTTCCATGGATGTTGTTGAACTGGGTCACGTATTGTTGTACAACATTCTCACACCCCTCCAGTATACAAAAAATGTCATCAACGTACCGTTTCCAGATTTTGATGCTTGGGGCGGTGGGTATGGCTATGGCTTCGAAATGTTCCATCCACAAGTTTGCCACAACTGGAGCCACCGGACTGCCCATCGCTACTCCATCTATCTGTAGGTAGTACTCATTTCTGTATACGAAGTAGTTTGTGGTCACACAATGTTGCACAAGGTCAGCATATTCTTTAGCGACTCCGTTCTCTGCGATTTTTCGTTTTATGATCTCCAAGCAGTCTGTGATGGGAACATTTGTGAATAGGGACTCCACGTCAAAGCTCACCATCACTTCTTGATCATTGACCGAAGTTTGACGCAAAATCTGAACGAAATGTCTCGAGTCCTTCACGTACGACATGGTCCTACCCACCAAAGGCTGCAAGATATTCGCCACATGTTTGGCCAGTTCATAGGTCGGCGAGTCAATCTGACTCACTATGGGCCGCAAGGGAGTGTTTGGCTTGTGTATCTTAGGCAGACCATATAGTTTGGGGGGCTGGAGGTTCCTGGGTCGCAGCAGGTGTGCCACTACCTCTTCACCGATTACCTGTTGATGTTCCTTGATCATTCGAACCGTGCTTCGGTTGGTCCTTGCAGTCGGGTTGTAGTTGACCTTCTTATACGTTTTTTCGTCACTCAACAAGTGCCGCATTTTGTCGTCGTATTCCGTGACGTTCATAACTACCGTGGCGTTTCCCTTGTCGGCCCTCAAGACTAGTATCCTGTCATCGTCTCGTAGGTCGCGAAGTGCACAACGTTCCTCGGCAGTCATGTTGGATTGTGGGATCTTTGCTCGACGCAGAGTGAGAGAAACCTCTTGTCTAAGTACCTCAGCGTCATCAGCTGGTATTCTATTCCGTCGAACAACCTCCTCAATCGTACCTATAACTTTTTCGTACGGAATACGCTTAGGTGTAGGGGCAAAGTTCAACCCTTTCTCCAACGAGCTGAGTGCTGCTTCGGTCAGTACTTTCTCAGAGAGATTGACAACCGTCCGTGACCTATCGTGGTAGGGGACACTAGGTTTCTGTTTGCGTAAAAGTGATTCAAACTTACGTGACTGTTTCAAAACGCTAATTTCCCTCGTACGTTGTGCCTGTAGATAGGTAATCCGGTCACACTTATCAAAATCCTCACGCGACAACACAGCACTGCACTCCAGATGAATATTGTACAGCTCACACTGAACCTTGTCAAGTTTGTATCTAGTGTTACCAATCATTTTGCGAAGCAGTTTTACACTCGCGTAGCGTAAGATATTTTCGGAACCGTGTATATCCTTGCGAGGTTTTAATCGTACACACACGGGAATAATGTCCGCATCCCGACACTTCACCAAAAAGGATAGCGACTCAGTTAAACTTATACTCTTTTTCCGCGCGCGTTCTAGATGTTTTATAAGTTTTATACTATCCGGCCCGTACCGGTGCACAATATAGGTATTTAAACTATCATGGTCACTGACATCAGTATCAGAATAAACGGGATATTTACCATGTTTCACTATTTTGAGCTTCCGATATTTCGGCGCTGTTGCAAGCACCATGATCACGGAGGAACTGGAATAGTGGCGGTGAACTAAGAAAAAGTTTTTTCTTCTAGGAGTAATTATATCGATCTACCCTCTTTCGAGTTCTTTTACTACGCGTATCTGCACTACTATTGGTTTCACTCTCACTACAAACTCGAACCCGATCTCGATCACGTTCACGACATACGATGCTCACTGTATCCACTCGCGATTTTGTTTTAGCTTGTTCCCGGTTGTTTTTGCAAAGACGGACCACTGGATGCCAGACGTTCGGCAGTTGAAACCCATCCTCACGATTGAAATTTTTATACTTTTTTATTTCAATTGCTTCCCTAACCAGTCTTGGTATATAGTGGCGTTCTGTCGAAAGCATCTGAGGGTTATGTAGTTCGATCCAGTGGTTCGTACCGGACTCCAATAAATGTTGAGCGATTGCAGATTTATGCGGTTCATTGTTTTTGACTGCCCTGATGTGTTCCTTGATTCGGCATGTAACCGTTCTTTTTGTTTGTCCTATATAAGAACTGCCACATGTCATGTCATGGTGCTTGCAACAGCGCCGAAATATCGGAAGCTCAAAATAGTGAAACATGGTAAATATCCCGTTTATTCTGATACTGATGCAATATTTATTTAGCTATATAATATTTATTTAAGTTTATTGTTATAATTATTATTTTCATACCATCCAAGATCTGCAGACAGAGTCAACAATCAGTATCAAAATAAACGGGATATTTACCATGTTTCATTGTTTTGAGTTTCCGATATTTCGGTGCTGTTGCAAGCACCATGATCACGGAGGACCTGGAGTAGTGGCGGTGAACAGAGAATAAGTTTTTTCCTAGGAGTAATTATATCGATCTACCCTCCTTCGAGTTCTTTTACTACGCGTATCTGCACTACTATTGGTTTCACTCTCACTATAAACTCGAACCCGATCTCGATCACGTTCACGACATACGATGCTTACTGTATCCACTCGCGATTTTGTTTTAGCTTGTTCCCGGTTGTTTTTGCAGAGATGTTCGGCAGTTGAAATTCATCCTCACGATTGAAATTTTTATACTTTTTTATTTCAATTGCTTCCCTAACCAGTCTTGGTATATAGTGGCGTTCTGTCGAAAGCATCTGAGGGTTATGTAGCTCGATCCAGTGGTTCGTACTGGACTCCAATAAAGGAAGGAATGAAGGAGGGTAGATCGATATAATTACTCCTAGGAAAAAACTTTTTCTCTGTTCACCACCACTACTCCAGTTCCTCCGTGATCATGGTGCTTGCAACAGCGTCGAAATATCGGAAACTCAAAACAATGAAACATGGTAAATATCCCGTTTATTTTGATACTGATGTGAGTGACCATGATAGTTTAAATACCTATACAGAGTCAACAACTTGGGAATATTTCGCTACCTCTGCAAAGTAATCTTATATCTGGTCTTTTAATGACCACGGAGTCCAAACGAAGATGGAGTGACGACCGAGATCCTTAATTACAATTCTTATTTTACTAGCAGTGCACATACGATAGCAGCGCCATTTATTGGGTCCAATTGTGTTTTCAAACAATCCAGGAACCCATTGAAATAAGAATATATAAATTTCTACCAAATCTGTCCAGGCGTTTAGGAGGTGTTAGCGACTAATCCATGCAATTTCTAATTTTAGTACACCTCTTAAAAACATTATCAATTCTATTTTTCAATATGTTTTCCATAACCATGTTACTTGTGCTTTGATTTTTTATGAAATAACAAGGTGTATCATTCTATTTCAGCATATGAAACATGGTAATGAGTTGCCTATCAATAACGTTACTCCTGAGTTTCCAGTAATAAGAATGATGCCCACTGGTATCTTCAGATCTACGAAAGGAGAGGTAAACTTTATAAACATTGTTGTTCTGTTAAATAATTTACCACCATCTTCCGAGTGCCAATCCCAGTTTCATCCAAAGTATGAGTTAGCACTCTCTCACACGGAGAGATTAAGGAAAATGACAGGTAGTATTAGGCTTCTAACATGTTACCACCCATAGAAATGCATCACACGTTATGACTTGTAAACTAATCCTGAAAACCGTGAACACGACAAAACAGTACATGTCTAGTGACTAAAACATCTAATACTATTATATAAATGTAAATTGGAAATGTTTGTTCGCGATGTACGCAAAAACTACTGAACGGATTTCAATGCGGTTTTGTTTGTTAGAAAAGGCCTTTGTCAGACTTAAAATATTATGTTTGTTTGATTGCAATCGGTTGAGTAGAACCGGAGATATACTACTGTCTACTTAATTATGTGAAAATATAATTTCGATTTTATTGTTATTTTAAGGTCCTGGGTAAGGGAGCTGCAAAAGAGGCAATTTATAAAAATCCAGAATATTTCTCCTACCATCAAATGAGCTACTATGATATTCAACTACATTTGAGGAAAATGGTCAATCCTACGAAATTAGTGAGCCTTGCATCCCTGGGTATTATAAGAGTAAATGACATATTTGAAGTACGTAAATACATATATATATATTATTGCGACTGGTACCTCACCACCGTTACTTCACTACCTCCCTTGAACATTAGTTTACGAACTTAGGCAAAAGTCCTATTATGTAATAATAAATATTCTACAACATTCTACACACAACGCTAGACCTATACTAAGAATAGCTTAAATAGCTTGTGTTATGGAATCTACAATTTGGATAAACATACATAGATTTTATCTGTGAATGTTTATCCAAGAAATGATATACACATATCATTCATAGAAAACACATAGACCAATTCAATTAGATATATTCATGCGCAGATATATTTGCACTGAGCGGAAATAGAACCTCAGTCTAAGTAGCAGTTAAATAATCTACCGCTACACCACAGAGGCGGTCGTTAATTATGTACTTGCCTATATATATAAGTTCAACCCTAAAACCCGACAACTGAAAAAATCACAGTCAAAAAAATATTAAAGAAGAAAATATCAAGGATAGCCGTGGTCGTATGCCACTAAGTCTAACAAAACATTATAGGGAAAAGTGGCAACGACCACGGCTATCCTTGATATTTTAGTTTTAAACTTATTTTTTTTATTTATATTATTGTGGAACAAACAACGGCTATAATTTATACATATTTGTAACGTGCTAATTAAGCCCTTTCAGATTATACCAAACGCGGCATGTTTATCTGAAGTTTATTTTTTAACACAGTACTTTATCACTGCTAGAGACCGCTACATTAAATTCAGTGATACGTCATATAGCCTATAACCAGCGGACGACCAAGACGCTTCTAATGATACCTCATTTGTCTAGATGAACTTACATACATACATACATACTTAGACAATCAAAACCATAACCCTCTTTTTGTAACTAAAAGCCTCCGAAACAATTTGTTCGATTTTCTTTTTTCTTTTTTGCGTATATTTGCTACCTAGATCTGAGAATGGGTTGCAGCTTGTAGGCTACGTTTGGTTGCGATAATCTAAATCAATGCGGTATCAGGTAGGTTTTTGTAAATCTATATGGGCAATTATTTATTTCTTTGTCAGTATGGTTTTTGGCAATGTCCTACCCAGTTCATACGGTATTTCTCTAAAAGTTAATGCTTTTCGTAATAAAAGTTTTATTTTATTTTTTAAGGACTAAATTAGCTTTAAGAATCCGTATGATTAAAGCATGATGATACTTATATTTTTTAATAAAATTTATTTTATAGTTTGGTTAATTGGTCAATTGACTATGTCCTACTACACAATAGCCATGATTAAATGATTGAATTTCGATTGAAATTGAATTTCGGGGAGATGGGCCTCGTCAGCATTGGGCTGCAACCCGTCTAAGAGAAGGAAAACTCTGAAATCAAAACCGGGGAGATGGGCCTCGTCAGTATTGGTCTGCAACCATCTAGGAGAAGGTCACTCCGAAATAAAACCAACTCTCAGGGAGCATACCCGAGAAAAAACCCCGATCCAAGGTGTTAGCCGACCCGTGCCAAGGATTCGTGACCAGAGGGCAAGCTGGTGTAACGGAGGGTGTCTGTGTTGGCGGTCACAGGACACACTTGAGATTCCGCCTTACCTCCGTAAAGGGCTCTGCGGGGGTGGACCATATTTTCCCTATGACTCGTGGGAACGCAATGATGATTCCAAAAATTTATCATCCGCATGGCGGCGACGCGGTACGCCACCCGTCACGTCTCGTTTCCAGTGGGGGCGAAAAGTGGCTCACGGAGAGCCGTTTTGCTACGTTGAATGTTGGAGGAGGAATGGAAGAAAAAATGAATGATGTTTGTAAGATGATGGATGAAAGAAGGATTGATGTGCTTTGTGTGAATGAGACGAAGAGGAAAGGATGTGACACCACCAAGCACGGACCCTACACCGCGTACTGGTCGGGAGTACGCAATACCGACAGAGCTTGCCAGGGAGTTGGTGTCATCCTATCTGCTAGAATGGCTGAGTGTGTGAATATATTCGAATGTGTGAATGCTAGACTGATGTGGATGAGAATGAAAGTGGGACTCACTCGTATTTTTGTCGTAGGGGTTTATGCTCCTGTAGACTCCGGTACGAATACGTCCCAGGAAGTACAAGAAGAAAGAGAACAGTTTTGGGAGAGTTTAAGAGATGTATTAAGAGAATGTAAGGATAATGAAAGAATAATAATGCTAGGTGATTTTAATGGATGGGTAGGACTGAAACGAGATGGATTTGAAAGGGTTCTTGGCAAGTACGGAGATGAACGAGTGAACGAAAATTTTTTTTTTTTTTTTTTTATATAGGACACGTCAATTGGACTTCGCCTTGCCTGATGGTAAGCTGAAGGCAAAATCCCAGAAAAGAGGGTCACCATTACATACACATACCGTGTGACAATGGTGACACTCAGCTTGACGGCCTTATCATATGCTTTTTCACGCCCCGCTTAAAGGACCCGGGACTGTAGGAAGAAGGAAACACGTGAGCTGGTAATGAATTCCAGGCCTTAATGGTGCGACAGAGGACAGAGTCTCCGAACCGCTTGGTTCTTGATCGGATGTTTTGCACCGTGTGCGGATGACATCTAAGACCTGCACGCGTTGTCCTGTGTAGGAAAGGGGAGGGTGGGACTAATTGGAAGAGCTCATCAGAACACTCCCCATGGTACAGACGGTAAAATACAGCCATGGACGCAACATCTCTACGCAGCTGTAAAGGTTCTAGGGTGTTCGTGATCTCGGGATTCCCAATGATGCGGATCGCACGTCGCTGCAACCTGTCGAGAGCATCTAGTAAGTACTTTGCTGAACCATCCCAGAGATGCGAGCAGTACTCCACACAGGAGCGAATTTGTGTCTTGTATAGAAGACACCGCTGCTCCGGCGTGAAAAATCGTCTCACTCTGTTCAGGACTCCGAGTTTTCGTGAGGCTGTTTTGATGATGCTTTCGATGTAGTTTTTGTTATTCAGGTTGCAGCGAACATCCATACCTAGGATATTGAGATTGTCCTGCAGCGGCAGTGGCGTGCTCTGAAGAGTGGGGAGGGGAAGGAAAGAAGATACTTTTGCTGTAAACGCACATGCCTGCGTCTTCTTGGCATTGAACTCAACCAGGTTCTCAGAGCCCCATTGAGAAATGTGATTCAGGACCCCGTCAAGCTCAGTGACAAGAAGCTGCCTTTTCTTTGCGATATCTGACTGCTTGGCCGCTGGATGTCCATGATAACTCCCATGTAAAGTGCTATCGTCTGCATAACAATGAACATTGCCGGTAGACAGCATGTCGTTGATATGCAGAAGAAAGAGAGTGGGTGATAAGACGGACCCCTGGGGCACGCCAGCATTAACCTGCAGAAACTCCGAAGCTCGTCCGTCACAAAGGACGCGAATACGGCGCCCCTGCAGGAAGCTAGCAACCCAGTTGCACAGCCCAGAAGGCAGACCAAAGGCAGGTAGCTTAGAAAGAAGCGATTTGTGCCAGACTCTATCGAAAGCTTTGGCGATGTCAAGACTAATTGCCAGTGACTCGCCGTGCTTGTCCATAGCCTCACCCCAAAGATGGGTAACGTATGCTAGAAGATCACCCGTTGACCGTTTCGGTCTGAAGCCATATTGCCGGTCATTAATTAAGGAGTGATCCTCTAGGTGCCGCATGAGCTGTTTGTTAATTATGTGCTCGAACACTTTGCACAGCACTGAGGTGACGGCTATGGGTCGATAGTTGGCTGGCTCCGAGCGATCCCCCTTCTTGGGAATCGGCTGAACATTCGCCTCTTTCCAAGGCAAAGGCACTGTACCCGAACTGTAGGATAGCCGGTACAGGCGCGTAAGCATTGGAGACAACTCCGCTGCACATTTTTTCAAAACTACCGCTGGAATTCCATCCGGACCACTGGCTTTCCGGACATCGAGTGATTGCAGCATTGCACGGACATCGCGTTGCCTGATATGGATATCAGGCATCGCGTGGTCACTGTCGGGTAGTGTTGGTGGCTGGGTACCACAATCATCGATTCGGGAGTTGGCCGCAAAGAAATTAGCCAGCAGATTTGCCTTCTCTTGCGGCTCATGGGCCAGGGATCCATCAGGGTTACGCAGCGGAGGCAGCGAAGGCTGACAGAAGTTGGCTTGCACGGCTTTAGCCAGTCGCCAGTAGCCACGGCTTCCCGTGGGATGCATCACTAGCTCTTGACCAAGCCGCGCTATGCGCAGGGCATCCGCTCTGACATAGGCCCTTCTACAGACCTTTGTGGCTCTGTTGTACGCCGCCTTGAAGTGGCCCAGATTGGGATGGCGCGTGGCGCGCGCCCTTACCCAAGCGCGGTACGCAGACTGTTTTTGTTCAACAGCTTCCGCGCACTCGCGCCCGAACCAAGGGCGCACCCCGCGGTCACCGGTGACATCGGTGTATGAGATATAGTATTCCATACCCAGACCGATCTCACCGGCGACAGCAGTAGCACAATCCGATGGGTTCTTACCTTCAAAGCAGCGCTCAACCCACGGGATGGACGCAAAATAGTCACGAAGTCCATCCCAGTCCGCTGACGAGTAGTGCCAGAGACGCCGCTTCCCCCGCACTGGTCGTGGAGGCGCCATAATAGGCACCGTGGAACAGACCAGGCAGTGGTCAGAGTTGCCTAACGCGGCTCGCACCGATACACTGTACCGGTCCGGATCACTCGTCAGCAGAAGGTCTAGCAGAGAAGGTGCTTGGCCCGACCTTCTTGGTATCCTAGTGACCTCGTGCACCAATTGGGTCAGGCCGTGCGCCAGAGCAAATGCGTGGGCGGCTCTTCCCGCATGGTCTGTTTTGGAGGAGCCCAACCAGATCTCGTGGTGGGCGTTAAAATCCCCCAAAAATACCATTTCGGCATTCGGAAATCGCTCCTGCGCATCATCTGCCGCCTGACTCAGATATTCAAAGAGTCGAGTTGTCTCAGCATCTCCTGTATGGGAACGGTAGAGGCACACATAGATCTGACTCGTAGGGCCATGGTCTACGTGTACCCAAAGGACGGAGAAGGATGGGTCCTCTAGGCAGCGCAAACGGCGACAGCAAACATCCGCCCTAACAAACACGCACACCCCGGCTTTTGCACAAAAACTTTCCTCAAGAACATAGCCAGGGTAGAGCAAGTAGGTCGTGTCGTCAGGGCGGTGTATTTGCGTCTCCGTTAGAAAAAACATGGCAGGTTTCGCCGTCTCTAGGTGTTGGTGGACGGCGTTGAGGTTTGCATGGAGCCCACAGATGTTAGTGGACTCCACCTCAAATAGCAAGCTTTTGGGAGTGTGACGAGCCGCTGTGTTGCCTTTTTCTGTGAATTGCGCTGCCATGAGTTTGGGTGGGAGAAGGCGTGAAAAAAGAAGTGATTGCCGCCGCAGCACCGTGTGACAAAGCGCGGGATATTGGTTTCATCTATGAATGTGAGGCATGGCGAGAGCCGACGCGCCGAACGGAAGGGCCCCCGTACCCCCCCGAGTATGGTCGCCGGGCTCCCAAATCCGGTCACCAACCGGCACGACGAACCATATCGGGATTATGCGCGGCCTGGTGAGGCAGCCTCCCAAGGTGGTTAACCCCAGTTGGGCCCCTGTACTATACCGCGGGCGGCCAGCGGCACCACCGTTTCTACAGGTCTCCCTGTTCGGCGCATCGCCCCGCGCCATCCCCACTAGACTACGCCAAGACCCACTGGTCCCACTAGTGCTGCGACAACCACCACCTCTACCTCTAAAGGTAAAGAAAATGGTAAAGGTTTGCTTGAAGTATGTTTGGAATGGAACCTTTGTGTGTCAAACACGATGTTTCGACATAAAAGGATTCATATGTATACAAGAGAAGCGAAGAATGTCAGTAAAAGTATGATTGATTTTGTAATAGTGGATGAAAGATTGAGAAAAAATATTCTAGACGCTAGGGTATATCGCGGTGTGGGTATCCATACAGATCACTTTTTGGTTATGTGCCGTATAAGTGATCTCTTTAAAGGATGGAGACGTAGAAGGCGTGAGCCCATAAGTGTTCTAGAAAGAATAAAAGTAGAAAATTTGCAAGAAGATAAAGTGAGAGAGGAGTATGGAAGCAAATTAACTGAAAGGTTTCATGATCTTGATAGTATTTGTGAGATTGAGGAGTTATGGAAGGTATTCAAAGATGAGATTGTGAGTGTGGCTTCCCAAGTATGTGGTATAAGTAAAAGAAGTAAAGTGCAAAAGGTGAAGCATGCATGGTGGGATAAAGAAGTGCAAAAGTTGGTATGTGAGAAAAAGAAAGCGTGGCTTGACTGGCTCTCAGTCAGAGCTAATGAGAGAATGCAGCAAGCTACAATTGAGAATGTGGAAAGCGAAAGATAAATATAGAAGACTGAAAGGGATAGTGAAAGGAGTGATTGCTAGAAAGAAAAAGGAACAAAAAGACGTGTTTGATGAAAGGTTATCTGGGGATTTCCAGACGAACATTAAGTTCTTTTGGAAGTCCATTCGTTTAGCCAGAGGAGAAACACAGAGCTCCGAGCTGAACGCTATTAGAGACCAGAATGGAAGTATTGTAAAAGGTGAGGAATGTGTGTTAAAAAGATGGCAGGACTATTTTGAAAGTTTGTTTGAAAGAGAGGATGGTGTACATGCACTAACCTTGGTGATGGATGACTATGTTGATGCTGATAAAAGTGGTATTAGTATGAATGAAGTTGTGAGTGCATTAAGAAGTATGAAAGCTGGTAAAGCAGCGGGATATGATAAGGTGACAGTCGAGATGCTGAAGGCTGGACAGGGCCTTGTAGCAAGTCAGTTGTGCCGCCTTTTCAACATATGTTGGGTTAGCGGTCGTGTACCAAGTGATTGGTGTAAGGCCGTTATAGTTCCACTTTACAAAGGAAAGGGCTCGCATCAAGACTGCAAAAACTACAGGGGCATTAGCCTACTCAGCGTCGTCGGCAAACTGTATGCGAAAGTGTTGATTGAGAGAGTTATGAAAGAAACCGATGAGAAAATATGGGATGCACAAGCGGGTTTTAGAAAGGGAATGGGATGTACGGATCAGGTCTTTTCATTGCGAAGCATAGCCGAGAAATTTTTGGCCAAGAGTCAAAAGGTCTATTGCGCATTTGTGGATTTGGAAAAGGCCTATGACAAAGTGGTGAGGAATGAACTTTGGTCGGTACTGTCTATGTATGGGGTGAGCAGCAACCTTATTCGAGCTGTGAAGTCTCTCTATGAGGACTCCAGAGCTTGCGTGAGGATACATGGGTCATACACTGAATGGTTTAGTATCCAAAAGGGGGTTAGACAGGGATGTGTAGCGTCACCATGGCTGTTTAACTTATTCATGGACAGTTGTTTGCAAGATTTGAAAGATAAAGAATGTGGTTTAAAAATGAAGAATTTACTCGTCAAATGTCTTCTTTATGCTGATGATCAGGTTTTACTGGCGTCATCGGCAGATGAGTTGCAGGAGATGGTAACAACTATGCATGAAGCTTTTGAGAGGAAAGGAATGAAAGTGAATGTTAGTAAGACAAAAGTTATGGTTTTTGAAAGAGATGAATGCGTGACAGAGTGTAGGATTTGTATAGATGGAGAAGAAGTGGAACAAGTGAATGAGTTCATATATTTGGGAACATTGTTTACGAGAGATGGAAAGCATGAAGAAGATGTTGAAAGGAGAGTGATGGCTGGAAATAGAGTGAATGGGGCACTACACAACTTTATGAGCAGCCGGAAAGTGTCCGAAAAGGCACGACTGGCTGTACATGGAGGAGTATTGGTGCCGACTCTTATGTATGGTAGTGAAAGTTGGGTGTGGCAGAAAAAGCATCAGAGTAGAGTGAATGCAGTAGAAATGCGTGCGTTGCGAAGTATGTGTGGCTTGACCTTGAAAGATAGAGTGAGAAATAGCGTGATAAGAGAACGATGTGGAGTGATAGAAGATGTAGTGATGAGAATTGAGAGAGGAATGTTGAGATGGTTTGGTCATGTTGAGAGAATGAATGAAAGAAGACTAACGAAACAGGTGTATGAGGCGAGTGTGGATGGTACCGTCGGAAGGGGAAGACCTAGGCGCACATACCTGGACCAAATCGGGGAAGTTTTAGAAAAGGGGCAGGTCAGGAGTACTCTAAACCGACGAGCATGCATGAAGAATGTAATGAGAGTGAATGAAGCGAGAGTAATATGTCAGGATCGTAGCAAATGGAGATCCGTGATCTCTGCCTACCCCTATGGGAGACAGGCGTGATTTTATGTATGTATGTATGTAAATGATTGAAAATACCGCTTTTTTTAAATATTTGTGTTGGAGTAGTTATTATTCTCAAAAAAGAGAATATGTACTTTTAAAAGGTTTCAATAACATAGTGTCTTTTAAATCAACATTTTACTAAAACATAATTTATTTCTGGGGCATAAAACAGAACTTGGTGGAAAATCCTATTGAGTTACGACATAATTTGCTCTCTCCTATAAAATTTTTCATAAAAAAATGTTATATTTTTTTGAAATAGCAACTCCCTATGGTCTACTGGACGCCATTTTGACAATCGAGCGTCGGTTTTGACAGTTGCAGTTGCAAAAATTAAGCGTCTGGTGAGACACGTGTTGCAGTGTTACTTTTCGTGTTCCATTGAAAAACGGACTTTTATAAGGTATTTTGCATGATTTTGTGTACTAGCTCAAACGCATTTGGTTACTTATTATGTTCATTCCAAAATTTTCATTACAAGTTAAATAGAAAGTAGGTACAATGATATTTATTTATATTTTTAGATACTCCAGAAACCAAACGTTACGTTCCAATGAGAAATTTTGTAACTCAGTGGAACGAATTGTAACTCAGTGTAAGGCTAAAGGCGCGATACAAGTAAGTAAAATACAATAACACCAGACTAACTAAAATTTAATATTTTGCATTATACAAATAAAACTGTATAATAATTAGTATACTTATACATAATAATATAATAACAAAGGTAGGTATAATTAATATAATTAGTTTGTTTTTAATTTTGTTAATTTTTTTCTTAATAGGTAATTTTGTCCAATGCAATACAAAAAATATGTTTACCTAGACAACAAACAAACAATACTTACAATAATTAGTCAATTTTGTTTGTTATTTAGGTAAACATATTTTTTTATACCATGAAAGGATATTATTATACCAAAATATGTTCTATTCGCAATATTTAATACTAGACCTAAACCTTATAATTTTGTTGTAGATAATAAAACATTATAAAAATGACTTTGACGCCAGCAGAAAGTATGAAAAGATATCGAGAACGGCTTAAACAAAATCCAGAAAAATTGGAAAATATCAAAAAGAAGCACGTTGAATATGTAAAATCTAAAAGTAAAACGGTAAAAGAGCTAACGGAGGAAGAAAAGGAGAAGCAACGAAAAATATGGAGAAATCAGAAGAGTAAGCAGAAACAAAAGAAAAACAACTTGAAGTTCAGGAAAAAAAGGCATTTGGTTTCTTATTATAGCAGCCTTATAATTCTTAAGTAACTTACTTTGGTTTTTCGGTAGAAACCAAAGACGAAAAACCAAAGTAAGTTACTTAAGAATTATAAGGCTGCTATAATAAGAAACCAAAAATTGCCAAAATTAGTCCATTCATACAGAAAAAAACTATATCGCTTAAGGATAACCACTACGAAACAAATACAAAAGCTTGAAGAAAATAATATGAAATTGAAAGCAAGAGCGGAAGTGTTAGAATTAACTTTAAAGTCATCTTATGCACAATGTAAAACTGTAAAAGAAAAACAAACCTTAAAAAATGTTATACTAAAAGAGAATATCCAGAAAAAAATTAAAAAGAATTATGTGTCAAGGCTATTAGGATTGAAAGGAATGGTGAGAATGCAAAATAAAAATAAAACCGAAAACAAAATACGAAAAGAAATTGAAATTTTGTATATTAGAGATGATATAAGTAGAATGACAGCTGGAAAGAAGCAATGTCGTACATTTAGAAAAAAAAAGGAACAAATTCGATATCTTATTGACACAGTCCGTAATTTATTTACAATATATCGTGATACATATAAGCCGTTCTATGTACTATCCCCTACTGTTAAAAATAGGGAAACATGCCTGTGCATCAAGCATAACAATATTGAGTTATTGTTTTCTGCCATGAAGAAATTCAAAATACTTAATAATTTCAATATACTGTTTTGGACGTTATGAGAAACTTATGTTGTGATATAAATTCAAAAAAATGCATGTATGAAGAATGTAAAGAGTGTAAAATCAAGAAAATAAGCTACGAGTCATTAGAAAAAAGGAAAGAAAATCAGATAGCGTGGAGTCAATGGGGAGTAATTGATCATAAATACACAAAGATGGAAAATAACATAAAAAAAGAATTTACATCAAAAAGAACAGCTAAATTGAAAAAAGTAGGAAGTGCAAGCGATCTTGTATCTAGTTTTGAAAACGATTTAAAAGCATTTAAAAGGCATCATTTTAATTGGATTTACCAGCCAAAGCAATATCAAGAGTGTGTTAAGAATCTAAAACCACACGAGGCTCTAATAATATGCGATTTTTCTGAAAACTACGGGTGTAAAATGGGGGAAGAAATACAAGCGACACATTTTGGGGCCATCAAAAACCAGATCACATTACACACTGGTATGATATATTGGCCTGACAAATCTCTTTCGTTTTGTACCATATCTGATAACAATTCTCATGAAGCTTTGTTTGTTTGGGTTGTTTCCTTTTTTTATTTATGAAGAATTATTATTTTTGTCGATTTTAATGTTTAGATTCTATAACGTTTTCTAGGTTCAAATTAGTAGTCCCAACTGAACACAGCCTTACAATTTTGTTACGTTCCACTGAGAAATTGTCCTCTATTTTTGTAAGTAAAAAAACAATTTGTTTTCTTTCTACGATAAGTAGAACCATTTTATGATTGTTATTCACAATAGAAAATTTTGTTCGCAATTAATTATATTATAACCGAAGTTATTTTTTTGTTCTTTAATAGGATAATACTAATTAAAATGGCTATACCATATCAGTAAAGTAACTCAGAGGAATTTCTGATGTGAATTCTCAGCTATCTTTCTTTCTTTTCTTAATTTTTTGTGATCATTACTAAAATTGTACCTTATTTTCTTCCTAATAAAACATTATATTAAACGTCCTGCTTTTTATTCCGCGTTAACAATGCCGAACAATTCGTAACTCAGCGGAAAGCTCATACGCGACAAGCCAAAGAAAAATGTAAATATTTCTCAAATTAATGATTATTTTATAGCTTTTCTTACTTTTTCACGTAATTTAGTTAATAACACGCAAAAATTTGTTATTCAAATCTTTAAAAATACAATTTATTTTTTAAATGAACTTTTCAAAAAATGTACAACAAAATAAAAATTTGCCCATATAAGTTTTTAGCGAAATAGAAAAGATTCGATGTTGATGTAAATAATCTATGGTACAATGCTGGCATCGTGATTATATTTCTCTTGTCAATGTATGAAAAATGACAGCTAAACATCACAGATTTATAGTTATGTTCCTACTCTAAACATTAACACTCACCATCTCCATTCTCTTAATAATGTAATAGTCTGTTAAATATAATAATAAAAAAACCAAAAGAAAATAATATGCAATAGTTACCGTACTAGTTAAAATGCTTAGGAAAAATTTAACAGTGTTAGTGAATGTGACCGCCTGAATAGAAAAGCATTGCAATGGCGATGTTCTGTAAATTTATCATACACACAACTCATGGTAGCAGTCCTTTAATGAATTACAAGAGTATTGCGGAACAATACACATTTCGCTACAAATCATGCTCTTGTGGTGACAATAATAACTCTACTTACAGCTTACCTCTAATTGGAAGTTCAAAAAATCCAACTCTTTATGACGTAAGAAATATATTTATTCTGGCTGCATTCATAGTTAGTACTTGTTTGGAACTGGCTTGAGTATTGAATATTGATTAGTTGTGCATACAGCTCTGTCACCAACAGCGTCTGTACGTGGTATACTGGTTCCTTTCACGTAACCCAAAGGAATCTATTTCAATAAAAAGCTGTGTTATTCCATTTAGAGATATCTGTGTCATCCTTATAGACAAACAAAGACAAACATTTATTTACCTATCCAAACTTTCTTGATTTTAATACTACTACTTGCACACGTCCATAGGCCACTGTAACCATTTTTCACCAGGTGGGCCGTGTACTTGTATGCCACCTAAGTTGTATAGAAAAAAATGTATAGTAAGATTATAATTAACTCAATATCACTGAACTGTTTTTGTCATTAAGATTTATTTCATTTCGTGCCTAATTTTATTATCTACATTTTCAGGATCGAAAGTATAGCCACCATTTGCCTGAAGACAATATTAAACCCGGTTTTGAAACTGTTCCAAATATACCGAGTGGTGTTTTCAGATGTACAGAAGGAGAAGTGAGTATATTTAAACAATTTTTTTTTAAATTTGGTCCTATAAAAATATATGACAACTAGCTGATGGTCAAGGCACCGTCCGCATGGATATCGGTTATCGCGTCTTTAGGTCATATTTCATACAAACGTTAGATTTTAAGTTTGACTAACGCCTTTCAAACTTACGAAACCGCATAAAACCGCTTCAAAATCAGTTAACTAGTTTTTGAGTCTAAGGTTAACAAACAAACAAGAGCGATGACCTTCCGATCCTGACCTCCAACCGGGTTGCAAGTGGGATTGGCTTGAACCCCGAAAATAGCATAAGACTGCCTATGTGACTGTTTCCACTGTGCTATGTTATGTAACGTAGCGAGTAAGATGTGCTATGAAGATGCGCAGCTTGGGATATGCGATATATAAATCATATGAATAATTAACCGTACAGAATGAAAACTGCCTACAAATGTTCAAAATTCAAATTCAAATTTTGCATCCACAGTACGAATCCACAGCACACATCCATAGCATGAACACTTTCTATAAACATACCTTAGCTAAATCTGTTTTCATCAGTACTATGCTATATGGACCAATGAATATGATTGGTGGATATCAAACACATCCTTAGCAACGTAGCATAGCATATTCTCTGGTGGAAAGCCAGCCTTAATCTCGGCCGCATCCTAAACTTTCCCATTCCCTTGGAATCCAGGATTCGCTATTTTCAGTGTTTTTTTTTTATACCACTAAGTGTAACTGCATGTTTCGCTGGACTTAGACATTTTCCGTGAAAGCGACTACTACCTCTACAACGCATTGGTGATATTAAAATACAGCAGTTAGACCAGTCATTGGATTTTTTAGAACTTCAGATAAGCTTAACGACTATATTAGGATATTATTTAGAAACGATTGACGTCACATGCCTTCAATTGAATTTCAATCACCGAAATCAAACTATAGTTATGTGTAGTGTATTTTTATCAGGCCGCGTGGTTCCCGGCAGAGTAGAATTTGGACCACCCCATCTCTTCCCATGTGGTGTCGTATAAGGCGACTAAGGGATAGGGCTGTTTAACATCGGACAGATATATACAGCCCAGACTCAGCCTCAGATGCATGACTTGAGTCAACAATAGTGCCCGATATACGGCAATAGGCTCACCCCTTATTACGTGGGACCGAATACAATTATTGTTGAAATGTGGGTGATAATTCACCTCTGCCTAACCCTCCGGGGATAAATACGTGATTATATGTATGTATGTATGTATTTTTTTTATCATAATCATTATAGATGTGAAATTGGTCATAAAATTGTGTTGTCGTAATAGCATCAAATTTAAACGACATGTTATCGGTGAAAACTTGTAAATGGCCTTCAAAATGTATGTAACAACTAGTAATTATGATTTCAATCTGCTGATATTTTTTAGCTATAAGATGAAATATTAGAATATTCCTATAATGTTGAAATAAAATAAAATAACTGTTTCTTTTTTCAAGGTTTTGGGATTGGGTGCTGGAAAAAAATGTTATTATCAGATACCTGAATATTTCTCCTTCCACCACATGTCCTTCTACGATATTCCATTTCATTTAGCAAAGAAAAGGCTTCCTCCCGTGGACAGTAAAAGGAAACCTCCCTGACAACTTTGTTAAAAGCTCTAAGAACTTAGAACTCACTCTGCCTTGTATGAATGAGTTGACAATCATTTATTATTAATACTAGCATAGTAAGATGTAAGAAAAAGCAACGTTAGTAGAAATTGAAATTATTATATATTATACCTAACATTGATTATCATAAAAGTATCTATGCTATTACTTGTTTTGTTTAGAAACCACTCATACAGGTTGAGCCCCTTTTACAGTGATGCGCGGACGCTAGCCAACTGCAATAATAATTCTTAGTATTTATTACACAGATGTGTACTAAGTACTAAGACCTCATACTACCAGATTACTAGTATTATGAGGTAAGTACGTGGCAATTCAAGCATTTTAGTTGAAGTATGTAATATTTTTTATAAAAAATATAAACTTGCTAATAAATGATATTGAAATAACCTATCGATAATAATTTAGTAACCGGAGTTAGATTCTATCAGAAACAGATCAATTTACAGAACTGAATAATATAATTTGTACTTGTCCACTATATTTTATACCTGACAGGTTTCGCCTCATAGCATTCTCAAAGGTCTGCATTGGGGGCAAAACCCACCAAGTGAAAAATAAATAGTATAGAGGAAAAGTACAAAGTTTTCTTATTCAATATGTGTAGCAGATTCTACCAAGCGCCATCAATCAACAGCTATAATCAATTACAGAATATTGATAGAATTACTTATAACCTATAATTATTAACCTATTATTATTTACTTATTTTATTATTAACTTATTTATTAGTCAGCCTAAATGGTACACCCTAATCTATAATAGGGATACGTAATAATAGGATCGTCAAAACCACCATGACACCAAAAATGTTTGTTTGTGTTGTATCTATTGTATAAACGTAAATAACGTTTGAATAATTTATGTAACAAATAAGATTAGATTACAAAATTTATTAGCCGAAATTCCTAACAAGTTGTACAGTACATTCCAGTATAGTACTAATAATCTTATTTATGTTTTTTAAACTATCGCGGTGTCGTTATATAATTATGAATCCTATTTATGCTAAGTATGCTATGAGCCAGAAGATATCTGTTTTCGTTGTTCAAGTTTCGTACAAAACTACTATTTCGGTTATTAAAATTTTTTTTTTTTACATTTAAAAACCTGTACCCATTTTATCTCGCTATGATGACGGATGCCAGAGGTGTAACAATTTTACTGCGGGCAAAGGCTTGAATTAAAGCAAATTAATTATTCTTCAAAAAGAAAGTTTTGAAACATAGGTAGGTACTTTAAATAATAACAAAAAATTTAAATATTCTGAGTGAAATTTGCCTGCGCTAATGTACGCAGCATATATTTAGGCTTAATGCGTGTAGTGTACTGATAACTCATTTCGCATATTAACTACTAGTGTAATGAGTGTTGTGTGTTTTATTTTTGACGTGCCGTAATCCCTTCGGATACACGGGTGGTTATGTCAGACTCAAACCGATAAAACCTCATGGTCGTCTCGTGCTATCAGTTGCCGGAGGTGAGACAGCCTCTGGCATATCCTACGTGCTCCCCGGCTGATCCGGGGCCATAGAAAGCCCTCTTGAGCGTGGGACTAGACCGCAATCTTACTTGTATGAAGCAAATAACCTAATACTTAACTGTTTTATTTTTATGATTGACATAACATACAATGCAGTTGTGTTGACTAGCTCTCACGGTTGATGAGATTCAGCCTGGTGACAGACAGACAGACGGACAGTAGAGTGTTAATGACCGGACACTGAAACTGAATAAGGTAATCTTCACGGTACCCACAGGACAGGCTTGCCTAGTGTAAACGGGAAAATGTTTTAAAATGTCAAATCGTTTTTTGGAAGTATTTTTTTTTAATAACAGGGTTCCGTTTAACCTTTTTAATGGGTACGAAATCCTAAAACTAATTTGGACTGTAAAAAGTAGAGTTTACACTTAATATACTGTAGAGATGTACTGAAATCTCACCGTTCTACTTGAAAAAGAAATTTTGTTCCTACACATTTCTAGAAATTACTTTTATTATGTTTTATAAGATTAACAATTATACCGGTACCGGTATTCAAATAAAGTTGAAAAGGAGTCCATTTGGTGGCTCTAACGGGTAAATAATCATTAACGTCTCTCCAACAGTAAGTATAACCGAGTGTTATCACAATGAATACCTAAAATGTCAATATACGTATCAATCCTATCTGAATGTAAAGGAAATTGCCATTTAAAGAATAATTATACAACACAATAGTCAGTTAACAACAGTCAACAAATAAAAACATGTTCACATTATCGATGCAAAACATACATACACACATAATCATCATTCATACTAGTTTTTGAGTCACTCTCATTACTGTCAATTCGAATCTGTTACGCAGTCATTAAACCAGTGTACATTTTGTGCCTCGTAAGGCACTCAGAATTTGTAATATGCCCATATTATATACTGTTGTCTCATAGCTTTCAAGTATTGCGAAACCGCAAACTAGATTTTGGCTATGATAATTAGTTTATCGGAGTCGACCTCCAAAATATCCGGAAGTTGTGACCATGTTAAAAAAATGTGAAGAGATTAAAATAATTTTGTGAGCTGAGCTATGTTGTTCTCTAGTAAACAAAACAAGACTCAATACTTCAAGACCCCGGCAGGAAAGATAAACCCAATTTTACCCAAGAATTTTCTTTTCAAAAAACTTTTTTTGTAAATGATGACAGATGAAAGATGCCATAGACGTTGAAGTGATGGATAAAACGATAGAAAACTAATCCCGGGCTTCAAGTGCAAATCTCGGACGCAACCGGATCTCTATTAAAACCCATATAACGTAAATAAATTAGTTTGTAGGTAGACGCATGTGCTTGTGAAGACTATACCTGGTATTTATCCTGTGTTGCAAATTTTTGATTTTTTTATACCACTTAGGTGGCAGACAAACACACGGCCCACCTGATGAGAAGTGGTTACCGTGGCTTATGGACGTATGCAACACCAGAGGCGTTACAATAATTGTTACACAAGTAACAAGTACCGCTTCCCCGGGCCTAACGATGAAGTAACTAGGTCACTGTTCCATCATAGAGATCTATTCATTCATACCCGGATGTCTCCTAGTCAGGTAATAACAATAATAATATTCTAGGACATACTGATTACACAACGCCATCTAGAATAGACCCAAACTAAGCATAGGCAATAATAATCTATCGTCTAAAATGCCGATAAAAAAGTTGTTTTCTTTTAAATAAATGTGTATTAATTAATACCTTATCTGTGTTTTGAATAGTTAGTATACCTCCAATATACATCTTATAAATGTTCGAAATGAGAAAAAATAACGACTTGCTGACTAGAGCTGTAAGAGAAAGACGATGTAAGATAATTATCGATTCCAAAAATAGACTCCAATCCAATTAAAAATCAATCATTTTCTTTGAGATAAGAGATAAGGAAAGATGTAGATGTGGATTTTGTATTATATTTTTTGCATTTTTAAAGACAAAGTCATAGAATGATAGCTATATGTCATCTCACCGTTGAAGTTCTCAGTTCTCGGTTACATCTGAGCCCGGGGTCCAATAAGGTAGGACACGACGGTATTTCCGTCCCAATCGAGCAGTCCGACTGGGGAAGTACCTCCACCCTACAGAATACCACGGCTAAAATAACCTCGTGTTGTGTTCCTGGCGGTGAGTAGGGTAGCCAGAGCTCATTGGGGGTTTTTGTGCTGTCCGTGAGAAGACCAAAGTCTTGTCCTGATTTTGCGTTCTACACTGACGGCACAGAAAATCTCTGTTCTTACAGGGTCGGCAGCACGGGTGTGCCTCTTCTGGTGTTACACACGTTCATAGGTCACGGTAATCACTTTCCAACATGGTGGGCCGTGTGCTTGTGTGCCACCTAAGTTGTATCAAAAACCTTTTGATAAAATTATGCTAGGCTTTTTAGTTTTTATTGGGACTGGCTGCCTTATGACCTCTCAGCCTGGGAGGAAAGCCTGCGTCAGGGTCTCTTCTGTATGTCAGCACCGACGATACACGGACAGGCAGGCTTCCTTGTGAGGTTGACTTGAAGCCTGAAGATCTTCACCCTCTGTCTTCGAGTGTGTAGCAGATGTTTCTTCATTCAGTCGAACATTATAGATTTTTCCAATTGCTTCGAGTAGTCTTTAATCAGTTCGAATAGCTTTAGCAGAGACATATTATAACTATAATATTTTGTTATTATTTCGGATTGATGAAAATATATCCGATAAAAGTACATAACTAGCCGAATCTCTAATGGCTACCAAAATGTATGTACACAAAATTATTAGGTAGATGTACTTGTCCACAGATGTTAGACATAAAATGCTCTTAAATAAATGAATCGGTAGGTCATCATAAGAAAATGTATGACAAGATTCATTATCTTTGTGAAATTGACTATAAGATGTGGAACCTCTGTCGGGTCGAGGCGCTGACTTATACAATAGTATCACGCATCTTACAACCGTTTCCAATTTCCCACAGCCTCGTCTCGATTGCTACTTGAGTGTTTAGTTTGTAATTTTAGTACTAGTAGATTTTCTTCTAACAGCTCATTTCAATTGTGCGGTTAATTGGTATGGCTAATATGGGTGGATGAAATGAATGGATAAGGTAAAGAGTAAGTAAACAAGAGAGAAATACAAACCTGCATTTTTATTTCATATCTGGGGAAATATATAATCCGGTTCTAGGTTAATATTGATTCATTTTTGCTTGCTAGTGCTAGGTACACTTCCACTAAGGTATTATTTAATCATCTCTAACAAAAAATAAATTGCCAAAAAATATGTGCGCGCATATCTACCGAATGACTGTAACTGAGATAATTTTTAATTATTTTGTATTCGTTTGGACAAGGTTTGTATGCAAGAGTTATGTGTGTAGTTTAATGACTATCAGGGCGAAAAGCTGGTTACGAATAATCGCCAATTGGCCATACCAGTACAATTTGATTAAACTGTAAATATCCTGCCTAAATATGGTTTTGTTAAAGAAGCTTGTATGCTTATATCTATATCATATATATAGCTTATATCTATATATATCTATATATATATTATATCAATCTATCTTCACAATTCTATTATACAATTTCTACAATATTCACGTGAATATTTTACCAACCAGCCCACTGAACTCGAATTAGTGACACCACGTATACGTCGACTCTATAAGAGCATGCATGAGTGCTCAATTTCACATGTTTTTGTGAAGGAATCATGCGTAACACCGTTACACCAATAAATCTGTCATAAGTACCGTACGCAGTTAAAAACAGCTCATTAAATTATATACTAAAAAATTGCCAAGACGTTAATTACTTTACTTATTAGCTTAACGCCATGAGTTCAATGGAATTTACTAATATTTGTATAGGAAACTCACTGGAGAGTTTTTGTGCTGTCAGTGGGATGACCAAAGGCTTGTCCTGCTTTGTCCACTACACTGACGGCACAAAATCTCTGTTCTAAG
Source organism: Eilema griseolum (assembly GCA_963662185.1). Lineage (NCBI taxonomy): Eukaryota > Metazoa > Arthropoda > Insecta > Lepidoptera > Erebidae > Eilema > Eilema griseolum. The sequence continues at coordinate 18,788,000 of OY759230.1, read as the reverse complement.
AGGGTCGGCAGCATGGATGTGACTCCACTGGTGTTACACACGTTCATAGGTCATGGTAACCACTTTCCATCAGGTGGGCCGTGTGCTTGTCTGCCACCTAATTTGTATAAAAAAAAGGAAAATAAATAGAGTTCAAGTAGCTCTATCATTGCCATTTTGTACAACAACATTGGATTAAAAAATACGCATTGCTATATTATAATTAGTTTAAAATATCTAAGAACTTAATAGATAGAAACTATTACTTGTTGAACTGTTTATATATAGCACACTAGACAAACCCTTGGTAGGTTAAGGTTTACCAATGTGTAATAATGCATGTATCAAAATTAGTAAACAAATAAATGGAAAAATCTTGGTCATTCCATCTATTTAATAAATTAAAAACAGGCTTGTCAAGAAAATAAAAAATGTATTCTACTAAACATTTTTTTTAAGTGTGAGCACGCACTTATAAAAATAGTACAGTGTGTACTAACATTGGTACACACATAACCTTTGCTTTAATATATTTTAAAAACGCTAAAGCTAGGATATCAAAATGTCTATAATTTTGATAGATCAGCTGGTTAGGTGCTTTAATTTTTACTGTGTACAATACAATCGAAAAATATGTAGAAGCGACACCATTTGGCAATAAAACGTACTGAGATCCGTTAGGTCTGTGTAATTTTAAAGCTGAAGCTGAAGTTGGTACGCTATAGAGGACAGAGGGTAGCTCAATTCTGAAAATGAGCTTCATAGTCGCAAGATGTCGCTACACTTATTTTATAAAAAGAAAAATTTTATACGATTGTTCATTGATTTATATTATAACTATTGCGATTGCTGTGCAACTGAACGTCTTTAGCGTTTGTGTCTAAGTGGTTGGTTAAGGAGACAGCTTTACGATCAAGTTTTCGGATTCGAATTATCGTTATCATAGCCATTACCTACACCACCGATGTGAGCCCACTATTAACACTAACAATTTGTCTTAGCTGAAAGGGATAGGCGGGAATATCAATAATTTTGGTTAGGTTAGGTACATTTAAAAAATTCGAGATGTGAATATAACTTCTCGACTTGGTGTTTTCTCTCTTTTCATTCTACCATACTGGTTAGACGGTAAACTTAGGTCCAGGAAAATAGCGGAGATATTCAGGTGTCGTTATATACATTGTATTGCGATATGCTATGCTATACAAAACATTCTATTGCGATGTAAAAAACAGCCTGATAACAAGGCCGTTACAAGAGAAACGGTTCTGGGTCAGCCGGGGTGCAAGGGATATATTATGTCTCAGATAATCTTACCTCTGGCAACCTGCGGCCCACACATTCGGTGTACGTTTTAGTCGGTTCAAGTCCGACATAATCCGGCTTTGCTCGTCTTGTACCTACGACGTTAGTGCATGCGCAAACTCGTGTGACTTTTATATTAAGTACACATGCGTCAGACGACTGTTATTAACGTTACCTTGAATGCGTCTGGTACTAGAGTTTCACTTCCATACCATTGTTTGCTGCACCACATAGCCGCATCGAGGCGAAAAAATCATCTCACCTTGTACAGATAGGACCTCGTGTTTACGTGAGGGCAATTTGATGAATGTGATACGTACACGCACTATTTTTTAATTTCTGTAATTGAATTATTTCTGCTGCGTTATAATACAGTAAATATATATTAAAAAAATCCGCGGTAGCCTAGTAGTATGAATAATGGACCGCTGAGACGAGGTCTCCCAGGTTTTACCATGGCACACACCAATAACTTTTCAATGCTTTTCCAAGTTATGTGTGTATTTATCGCAGATTTATAAGTGCCCGGTTAATGGCAATAGGCTCGCCACTTATTACATTGGGACCTAAACATAAACTGGCGAAATGTGGGTGCTAGCACCTCAGCCTACCCCTTCGGGGATATAGACTTCAGTTTATAAAAAAAAAATATCACACAGTAAACTTGAATTCTGAATTACGGCTTGCTTAGCTGGATGGGCGTTAGGAGAAAAAGACTGGGCATTAGACCTTTGTAGTCTATAGCAAGCTCTGGGCCTCGATTCTGCTAAGGCAAAACCACTTTAATACCACGAACACTGCTAAAAATCCATTTAATATTAGTCTTTAAAACAATGCTCTTAAAGTTAAAAATTTAAAGGCTTCTTGCATAGCGTATGTAAAATTGTAATGAAACTCTTTTCATTTAATTTTGGACTTAAGCCTATAGTAATAAAGACTAAAATCTATTGCCATTTTTTGCAGTATCTTCGGTATGACAGTGGTTTTGCTTTAGTAGAATCGAGGGTCTGCTCAGCTGCCGTAAAGGACTCCAATACATCGCTCATGAATGGTCGCAATGTATATAAATATTACCCGTGCTTATTTTTTAACTTCAAGCCACATTACTCTTGGATATGTATATTCGATTTTCCATCTCCCATTCTTACTCTGCAGATACTGCGCAATGATCTCATTCATTTTCACTACAGTGATTAATTTTTCCTTTTTTGTCACACCTACCTTTCACTATCATATTTCATTAAGGTGGGTAATTAACTAACCGCTACTAACACGTCAGGTCAGGTATTATATCTTTGCATTTTTTTATACAACTTAGGTGGCAGACAAGCACACCAGTGGAGTCACATCCGTGCCGCCGACCCTGTAAGAACAGAGATTTTATGTGCCCTCAGTGCAGAACTCAAAATCAGGACAAGCCTTTATTCTTCCCACTGACAGCACAAAAATTCTCCAGTGAGCTCTGGCTACCCTACTCACCACCGGGAACACCACACGAGGTTATTATAGCCGTGGTATTCTGTAGGGTGGAGGTACTCCCCCAGTCGGACTGCTCATTTGGAACAGGAATACCGTCGTGTCCTACTTCCTTTTTGCATTGGCCCACCATGGAGGTATATAATTATGTAGCGTGCCGTTCCTACGTTTACCTGCATTTACTTTCCTTAGCACATGTCCTTCGCATTTTCTCGCTCGCATCTTAGACAACAAACGCTTCAAGTACACGTATAATTGTGATACTTGTTCTTGTTCTATTGAAGCTGAACTGCTTATTATATAGCCAAAACAATTTCTAAAGAAAATATGAGAGAGAGAGAGAGAGAGAGAGAGAGAGAGAGAGAGAGGAAAATATGAGAGAGAGAGAGAGAGAGAGATAGAGAGAGAGAGAGAGAGAGAGAGAGAGCGGGCGAGATCATCATCTAACACCTTGTGTTATTATAAAACGTAGCCACTATTAAAAATAATACATAAATATATTATGTGAAGGGATTATATTTATGGATAATATGTAGTACTATGTTCAGTTTATACCTAATTTAAAATATTGGTATTTTCACAGCGTTCATCAAATTAATTGAACGATGATTTGTCTGTTTCTATAGGTACTATTGTGTATCTATACACAAGGTTGTATGTTAATTACTGGATCCAAGGGTTTTCGTAATACTTGTAATGCTTCATCTGCGCAGCCCAGCACACTTTGAGACCGCTTCGAGGCAAATTAAACTATATAAAAATAATACCTCATGATTTTTTTATATAGGAAACTTCAATTAGACTTCACCTCGCCTGATGGTAAGGTGAAGGCAAAGTCTCAGAGAAGAGGGTCACCATTACTTATGTATACCGTGTTACAATGGTGACACTCAGCTTGACGGCCTCATCATATGCTTTTTACGCCCCGCTTAATAGAGCCGGAGCTATAGGAAAAAGGAAACACGTGAGCTGGTAATGAATTCCAGGCCTTAATGGTGCGACAAAGAAAAGGGTCTCCGCACAACTTGGTTCTTGATCGGATATTCTGCACCGTGTGCGGGTGACATCTTAGCCCTGCACGTGTTATAATGCAAGTGCCTGCTGTAAGTAATAAAATATAAAAATTGTAACGGCAACAGTATCCAACCTGGCCTCCTCTATCCGTATACTCCCAAGAACGCAATAGCACTACGCATCTGCAAAGGATATAGAGTGATCGTGACATCAGGATTCCCAATAATGCAGACCGCACGTTGCTGCACCCTGTCGAGAGCATCTAGTAAGTACATTTTTTATTGTATAATGTCTCAATTGTTTATTTTATATTCTGTACTCGGTGTTGAGGTGTCAGTTGGCAGTGGCTCTCGTAAGGGGCTTAATTTTTTTTTATACCACTTAGTTGGCAGACAAGCGCACGGCCCACCTGATGGGAAGCGGTTACCGTGGCCTATGGACGTATGCAACACCAGGGGTGTCACACTCGCGCTGCCGACCATGAAGAAACCTTCTGATGCCCCTCTTGAATAATTGAATATCAGAAGGGAAGAGAGTATGTCCGGGCTTCAAAGTGCAAGTTTACAATATAACCCGGATGCGCTCGAATGATGCTTACCTGCTAGTAATAAACCTTCACAGCCGCTTGATATGTAGAGAGCTTTCACGGCGGACTGTCTCTCTTGTTTTATGTGCTTGATAGTGTTATATTAAATTTTCATGTAAATTAGCTCTTCATTAAAATAATATATTAATTTCGTAACTTTTGATTGCAATGATTGATTTTAGAGTTTTATTTCTACTTTCATTTGAGATTATGAGTTAATATGGAGCAAATTAATTGACTAGAAAGTTTTGAACAGAAATACGTTTTTATATTTTATCTTAGTATAATAAACCAATAAGTTTTTATAATGCTAGGAGTAATAAAATATTATCACTTTTCTTATTTATTTGTGACTTGAAGTGGTAGAGCGTTTGACTATTACATCGGAAGTAGCAGATTCGATTCCCGCTCGTTTCCCGCTTTCCGACCGTTAATCAGCGGGTACTTGGAATACAGATCAGGTAGATTTGGGTCCAAAAATTTTCGTGCAACCTACCCATATTAGGATGGCGATGACAACAAGTATCTATTACCAAGGTAAGTATTACCGTGCTATTAGCCACGTCCCCGTCTCAATTCCCAACATCAAGGTAAGGCTACATTGTTCATAGTCACTTCAAAAATCATTATGCAGCAGTGAAATTTGCTCACATAATACACGGGTGTTACAAATGAGGGTGATTTGTTCTGTGACCGCATATAGCGGTTTATATGTGAGGTTTACGGACCATAATAGCATAGGTACTTATTACGCTAGGTGTCACTTTCCAGAAAGTAGATAGGAGTTGACTTTCTTTCTATATAAGACTAACGTAACGTTACCCTTCGAAGTCACCAGACCATATTACTTCCTGGCGAATAGGGCCATAACTTGGGCTCCAGTTGTTGTCGTAGGAGGCGACTAAAAGATAGGGATGTTCTTCATTTGACATGATGCCCACCTCAACATTCTAGCATCGCACCACTCACCGTAGGCAGGGAACTCATCACCACACATTGCAATCTGAGACGTTATGCACTGTGCGGTATGAAATAAACTTTATCTTACCCACAGTCAAGCTGTGGAATGAACTCCCTGCTTCGGTTTTCCCATGCGCTTACAATATGGGGTTCTTCAAAAGGGGCATTAGGAGGTCTCTTCAGGGTCGGCAGCACGAGTGTCACGCCCCTGGTGTTGCACACGACTATAGGCCACAGTAACCACTTCCCATCAGGTGGGCCGTGTGCATGTCTGCCACCTAAGTGGTATAAAAAAAACATATAGCCCATGGCAAAGTACCCGCTTGTTGGCAATAGGCTAGCCCCCTATCATGTGGGACAAAAAATCATTCACTCAATCCATCATTCATCCATCATTTGGGTGCTAACTCACCTATTAACCTACCCTTTCGGGGTTATCAATTTATTAACTACTGTATCCTTCAATCGCAGACCTCAATGATTGCATTGTGAACATGGCTGAATAAGGTTGAATGAATGTACACTTAACCTCTAACTTTCATATTATATTGCCTTGTATCAGTATCAGAATAAACGGGATATTTACCATGTTTCATTATTTTGAGTTTCCGAAAAGGAAAGAACCCTTGCCTTCCTTGACGTGAGGATCGGTGTTCGTGAGGATGGGTCGTGTAGCCACTCCGTGTACAGGAAACCCACTCACACTGACCGCTACCTGCATGCCGACTCACATCATCATCCGCGCCATCTGAATTCGGTAGTGACGTCGCTTACTGACCGCGCATATAGTTTATGTGACGAGGAACATTTACAAGAAGAATTGAAGCACATAAGCGGCGTTCTACAACAGAATGGATACAATGGACAGATAGGACCACCAAGACTCACCACAAATAAACCCCGAAACTATAAGGTGGAAAGACAGCCAGCCTTTTTACCCTACATCAAAGGAGTGACAGATAAGATCGCTAACATCCTGAAGAAGGTATCTGTCAAAACTATTTTCACTCCTTTTAAAAAGCTGTCGCAATGCCTGCGCTCTCCCAAAGATGGCTCCCCATTGGACAGACCGGGAGTGTACAAGATTGACTGTAGCTGTGGCAGTTCTTATATAGGACAAACAAAAAGAACGGTTACATGCCGAATCAAGGAACACATCAGGGCAGTCAAAAACAATGAACCGCATAAATCTGCAATCGCTCAACATTTATTGGAGTCCGGTACGAACCACTGGATCGAGCTACATAAGCCTCAGATGCTTTCGACAGAACGCCACTATATACCAAGACTGGTAAGGGAAGCAATTGAAATAAAAAAGTATAAAAATTTCAATCGTGAGGATGGGTTTCAACTGCCGAACGTCTGGCATCCAGTGGTCCGTCTTTGCAAAAACAACCGGGAACAAGCTAAAACAAAATCGCGAGTGGATACAGTGAGCATCGTATGTCGTGAACGTGATCGAGATCGGGTTCGAGTTTGTAGTGAGAGTGAAACCAATAGTAGTGCAGATACGCGTAGTAAGAGAACTCGAAAGAGGGTAGATCGATATAATTACTCCTAGAAGAAAAAACTTTTTCTTTGTTCACCGCCAATACTCCAGTTCCTCCGTGATCATGGTGCTTGCAACAGCGCCGAAATATCGGAAACTCAAAATAATGAAACATGGTAAATATCCCGTTTATTCTGATACTGATGTCAGTGACCATGATAGTTTAAATACCTATATATTGCCTTGTAACTGAGATGAATATTGTTCTTATTATGTATTGTATTTTCCTTGTAAAATGAGTAGACAAGAATATATCTATACCCCGAAGAAATAACCATAATTTACTAACTGAAGTTGCCTTGCACTTTTTTATAGTGCAGAAGTCCTGTCGGACGGGCGGCTCTATCTGTCACCTTAGATCCGCGCATGGAGGACAGGAAAAGAAATAGGAGTCATGATAATTCATAGACGCACACACTAGACATGTCCATAAAGATTTGGTACTAATAAGTGTAAGATTCAATTATAATAATGATAGTATAGATAGCTATACTAAAGGAATTTTATGTTTTTCTTCACTAAATTAGCATAATAGATAAAAGACTAGAATTATATAGTCGATGAGCTCGCGTGCTCAAGCCACTTGCGATGCCGCGTGCCCGCAAGAAGGTTTTCGATACAACAATTACTCTTTTAATCATAAGTTTAATAGCATTGCGTGATAGAAATATTTCTGTCGAAATCAATGGAGCGAACCGAAACCACAGGTGGTTGGGACATTCACCGCTTCAAAGGCCAAGTATTCATGTCGATTAAGGCTTATACATTGAATTAAATGTTAAATACTTCTTTGTCTATGTAAAATATCATCGAACGTGAATAATACCGCATGAAATTGTTAGGTTTAAGGCCAATACTTTCGCAACAAATGTTTAATCGAAAATATTTTACCTTAGACATTTTTTTATAGACTATAATTTTTACCATAAGCAGCCAAGAGTTGTGTTATTGCGTTACTGAATTAGAGTGGTAAACCAGAATATAGGAGCGCGAGAAACAGTAATTCTAATTTATTTATTGTGCTTTTCGGACCCTGAATCACAATCTTTCACTGTACGTTTGCCAATTTTGGCATTCAGTTCTATTCGTTCTGTTCAACTCGTCAGACAGAACTGAAATTGCCTCGATTATTTCTGTAGACACGTGTGTAGTGGCATTGATTTTGGCGCGGTAATTGCTGTTCTAGTGTAAAATTATAAACCAATAGTAGGCGCTATAACTTAAATCTTAAGCATTGTTAGGTTAGTGGTTAAGGAGTCGGCCTTACGATCGAGAGGTCCCGGGTTCGAATCCTGTCCATTACACTACCGACGTGAACCCACTCCTAGCATAAGCAATTTAGTTTAGTTGGAGGGGTTAGAGGGAATATTAGTAATTACAAATTTAATATTCTTTAAAAAAAAACAAATAAAAAAATCTTGGTGTTAGGGAGGTTATAAAAGCGGAATTTGGCAATACTTTTTTTTATACCAATTAGTAATCATTGTAATCGTGATCAACTCGTACTTAACTGTGTTACTTATTACGTTTTACTCGAGTGAGTTTTCTGTTTTGTATAACTTGGTCACTATTATTTTCACTGGTGAAGTCACTGGTGAAGTGATCTAAGTGAAAAGGACAAAGAACGACGAAACAATGCGAAATAGACACGCCTTGACAGACGTTGATCGGTTAGCACGAGCGTAAAATCTGTATTTTTTGTTTGTAATGGAAATTAGCATTACTATTATTGAGTTGGTTTTGTAAACATAATTGAACAAGCAATTCAGTATAACTGAATAGGTTTACAAGAATACTAGAATTGAGTTTCGACCAATGACTTTTATGTAAACCACGCTAAAAGACTCACCGTACTGAACAAAAGATTTGATCTCTTAGTAGTTAGTTGATCGTATATGTAGCAACTTCTTGTCAGACCGTTTGTCAAAAAAGCTAATTATAATTATTAATTATATAATTGGTAATTTTACTGGCACCATATATGATCACCTACATTAGGTACGTCCACTCCACTCTATCATCTACATCATCATTCTCCGGCGTGGGAGACGCCGAGGCGGGAGCTTGTGGCGGCCCTGGGAGTGAGGGTTCTCACGCTCTCCACCTTGCTCGCGGCGATGGTTCGCTGCGCGGATGCGTGGGCGGCCGGTGCCTCCTTCTGCGAGCAAGTAATGCTCGTGAAGGAGGAGGCGGGGTGGGAGCGGCAGCGGGAGCGACGAAGGATCGCAAGTCAAGCTGCCCGCGTACGAAGGCAACTCGGGCGTCGGAGGTCGATGAACGACCTCCGCCCCCCATGAGCGCCGGCCTGGGGGTAACAGGTGAAGCCGCCTGTCACCCTGGCAGAAGCAGGCCGCGGCGGCGGCCCGCGTGGCGCGCCTCCCCGTTTCCGGGGACGAGTTGGGGACTCTGTAGTCCCCACACCCGAGAAGAGGGCCAGATCGTGAGAGATGGCCCTGGGTCGGCCGGGGTGCGAGGGATATACCTGTCAACCTCACCTTCGGCAACCAAAACGACCCACAGGCGGCGTGCGTTTTAGTCGGTTCGAGTCCGACATAACCTCCTCCGCCGGCTCCGGTGGGGAGGTATCCGAGGGGATTTTGCGCACGTAAAAAAAAAAACATCATCATTCTCTGAGCCTTTTCTCAACTCAGTTGGCGTCGGCTTTCTAGTCTAAGATGAGGCTGAACGTTGATATTTTCCGTGAAGCGACTGCCATCTGACCTCCACAACCATTTGGCGGTATCGAAGTTCTGTATTTAGACTAGTCGGACTTTTGAGTGCTCCAACTACCCGTAACGACTTCGATAGATGTTATTGTGGCAATCGGGACCGCAAGGCTTATCGTGGTCTCATGCATATAAATTTTTTCACTAAGCGAGGATCGAACCCGCGCCTCCTTCGTAGTGAATGCATGAAATATTGATGAATAAGAGGTATGATGTTAATCATCCGCACTAATTAATATGTAATAAAAGGTGTTGTATTAGTGGCGGTGTGACTAACAAGAAAAAAATTCCTGATAGTCACACTGGTGTGATAACCTGGTGTGACCACAAGTCCGGAACGATGCGTTCACTACCACCAAGCCACAGAGGCTATCACACTATTAGCTACAATAAAGTATAATTATCCATACATATAAGATATCATTCATTTAAAGCATTTACTTTAAAAATTTGTACATACTAACCAATTTTTTGAATGTCATTTCACATCCTATAACCTGTACTCACCTTGGCTTATATTATACTGTTTCTGTTTACTCATAATTTACCGCTGTATTTTTCATTTTCATTCTAGGGTTTACAATACGCTGAAACGTCAAATGCATACTAAAGTAAATACCTAATTTTATTTATATGAACTGTTGATAAGAGTTACGGAAGGCAGGCATGAAGTCTGTTTTTCTTTAAATAATACTATATCTTATCTATAATATGTATCTTCCTCCGTTTACTCAAACTTAATCGTTTGTTGCTAGGATGAGCTCATATCGGTAGTGTTATATCCAGGATTCGATCACGGCACCTTTCGATTAAAGGCTACCAACGACGCTTACAAACGAAATCATTGTTGATAATCAGTGATCAGTGAGTGTTGTTGATTCTTATGAAAACTACCCTCTCGACTGGAAAGTAAAGATGCGATAAGCTTTTATTAAATACCCACCACAGAAATGAATATTATTCAAATTAATATATTGTTCACGTCAGCTATTTAAATATCTATAAATAGAGGAAAGATTTAAAGAAAGTATTGAAGAGTGACATACTTATCAAGACTATGAAATTTAAATTCAAGATACAATACACAGAGAAGAGATGACTTTAAATGTGGTCACTTTTTAAAGATTCCAATGCTCCTGCCAACAACATCAGTTACCTTGTATACATTCAGAATAAAGAAATCTTGAGAAAGGCGTTTAAGATTATTATTCTATGAAGGAACTCTTTGCTTTAAACAATTTTTTATTATGTTACGTCACCTTCACTGATTGTGAATCAATTTGACCTAGTCTTTTTCTCACCATCCGGTTACCGATTCGCTGTCTCCATTCTAGGACTCGTTTGCGGCCACCGGTCCTTCTACAGATGTTGTCAGCCCATTGTCCGTTAAGTTTACTGCTAGCCATAATGGTAACTCTAGGTTTCCTTAAGGAAAATTAAGTATATTCCTCAATCTAGTGGTGTTCGGAACCCTTATTGCATCCAGTCCAGTTTACAAATGACTTACTATGACAATACACAAATATAAAAAGACAAATGTGTTTTTTAATTAACGAGAGTTTTTTACCAACGAGGATGCTTGTTTTTATTATTATGTTAACATCTTGACCATGCTTACTATCTAAGTACTACTTACTATTCCAATACAAAGTTTAACGGTTTCATTATACCTAACCAGCAATTTTAACCTGTGGTAGACGTACTATTATCTATTCTGTGCCTGTGGTACATATCCAATAAATTGTTGACAGTGGAGATTGAACACTGCTTTTATGCTTCGGTCTAGTTTCTAAACAGTTTCTATAAAATTATTGCCTAGGGACGGCTTACTTTCCTTACGGATGTACCTTACTTTTCTTAGGTACTGTGTTTTATTTTATCACCTTGCATCAATTAGATCTTACAATTTTTGTGTAAAATCGGTTCATATCCGACGAGTTTATCTTCGTGGATAAATTCGTAGTTCATAGTTCGTAGTTGTTCAAGGGTAGTTCCATGATTAGGAAACACATACCACATTATACCTGAGGCTAGTGACATGATAGCTCAATGGCTCAATGGCTCAATGGTATGGTATAGGTATAAAGTATGATTTATTCGAAATATGCACACTTCGATCAAAATAAATGATTGAATTGTGTGCGTGCACTCGTGTTATATTTTTCTTCAGTCAGGAAGGAAGTAGTATATAAATAAAAACATAAATAAATGCTTAATGTTGGATAGAAAACAGTATAATTATTTTACAATACTACAGGCTCAATAAAGTTAGTGCTGTTCCGGAGTTTCGCTTTTTTTCATGATTTTCACTACCTATTATTACGTGAATTTTCATACTGGATTTAGTAGATTTTTTTAAATAACTCCTATCAGTATATCTGAGTCAGTTATGAATATCCGTTTCGTTGTTATTAAGGAAAACCGAAATGCATAGCAATAAAAAGATACCTGATGAAATAATAAGAGCGTTAATTTGAGCTTTAATTTAGCAAGACAAAATCCTTAAAAAAAATTTGATACAATAGGTTTATTATATTTGATGGAGGTAGGACACGATGGTATTCTCCGCGCTACAAAATACCGCGGCCATAATAACCTTGTGTTGTCTTCCCGGCGGTGAGTATGGTACACAACGTTCACTGGAAAGATTTTGTACTGTCAGTGGGAAGACCAAAGGCTGGTTGTGCTTTCACTTCTGCACTGAGGGCACAGAAACTCTCTGTTATTACAGGGACGGCAGCATGAGTGTGACTCCCCTTATGTTGCTCACACGCCCATATGCCACATTAACCACTTTCCATCAAGTAGGCAATGAGTTTGTCTACAACCTAAGTTGTATAAAAACATAAAATAAAATATTTTTTTCTTTTATTGATTGACATTATCACAGTTAGATATTAATAAATTAATAATTTTATTTGTATTTCTATTCAATTAACGTATAACAAATACAATACAGTTAGGTTAATAGCTGTTTTAATCAAATGTATTTATTATAAACAACGTTTTAATTGTTTTATAATGTAAATATTACTTAGTTATAAATGTAAATTGTTTAAGATATTAAACCATATTTGGACGTCGCTGTGCGGTAAAAAAGCATCTGGTATTTTAATTTGTAATGACATCCTAGGTAACCTACATTTGATGCAAATAATAACTATTGACATTTTTTTGTACATGTATTTGTTAACATTATTTGTATACATTTGTTTTATGTTAAAAGCAAAACAGAAACGGCAGCGTATCCGCTGTTAGAGTACTGGACTGACCCACGGCTTCAAGTTAAAAACTAATTAATCGATGCAAAATAAATAAAAAAGTTATTTGTTGTAGAAGAAAATCCTAAATGACAAGAACTACGCACTTAAATATAAGTGGAATTATAGCAAGAGTATGATAACAGAATAAGTTTCATGAAATGAGCAATGAAAGAAAAATACTACAAATGTGCAAATAGAAATAGCCCCAGATCAGGTACTTCGCCCACTAACCGCCACCACCAACCACCAACAACCGCGGTAGCCTAGTGGTAAGCGTAATGGACTGCTGAGACGAGGTCTCAGGTTCGATCCCAAGTTTTTTTTTTTTATATAGAACACGTCAATTAGACTTCGCCTTGCCTGATGGTAAGCTGAAGGCAAAGTCCCAGAAAAGAGGGTCTCCATTACTTACACATACCGTGTGACAATGGTGACACTCAGCTTGACGGCCTCATCATATGCTTTTTCACGCCTCGCTTAAAGGACCCGGGACTGTAGGAAGAAGGAAACACGTGAGCTGGTAATGAATTCAAGGCCTTAATGGTGCGACAGAGGAAAGAGTCTCCGAACTGCTTGGTTCTTGATCGGATGTTCTGCACTGTGTGCGGATGACATCTAAGACCTGCACGTATTGTCCTGTGTAGGAAAGGGGAGGGTGAGACTAATTGGAAGAGCTCATCAGAACACTCCCCATGGTACAGACGGTAGTTTTAGTTAAGGTGGCCTATTTAACTCAGCTGTCGTAATCTACATGTTACCATTTTTTCCGGTTGCATCATAGACTTTCACCTCGAAGTCCTGGGTTCGCCTATTCCTTCCCCTATTTTGGTTTGGCTTATACAGCTTTTATAGGATGAAGTGTCTGATCTGATTACTAACTACACTTTTACCTTAGAGAATGCTGAATTCTTCTGTTCGTATAATTTTTATCAACAACACCTTTCGTGATTAGATGAAATTACATGATTTGTAAATAAAAATTAATTAATTTTTAAACTTCTTGAAATGAAATGATTTCAAGAAGTTTAAAAATTATACAATTCTTCTTGAAATTATACAATTTCAGTTTAAGAGAGATATATTCACGGAATGTATAATTTGAGGCCTATTTTTTACATAGAACTTAAATCATGCGGAAGTTGCGAGCTGGAGTTGTTAAAGTAGATAGGCAGGTACTAAAAACTCAGTACCCTCGTAAAATTTGGAAGAAGACCATGACTGTATTATGTATAATTCCAAGGAAATCCAAAAAAATCAATAGCAATTGTATTCAGTAAACTATTGTACACATAAGAACAGAAAGGATACAATGGAGGTCAAACAACTTTGTGCAGTTTTGTATGTACAAAGATCAAGGTGAACGTTCTGATAATATCTCAGTCGCAGGTGAGGCAGTATGTACCTTTGTAGTACTCGTTGTTACATGGTGACCATATAGATACGTTTACATTAATTTATTACATTATAACTTCAAATAAATAAGGCAATAATTGATTGTGGGTCGATTCAAATACCTAGTCAATTTTATACTTTTCTAAGTGATCACGTGTGTTTTTAATTGTAATGGTTCAGAGTTTAAAAATAAAACACATTTTTTTAAATTCACATGCCCAATTGTAAAGACATACCTACGCAAGAAAACTGTATCCAAGGAAAATTTTGAAACGATCTATCGCTGCTATGCTTACTTCAAGCCCCAGATGAAATATCTGGTTCTCGAGCTCGACAGTCGGTGGGACTTCGTGGAACATCTCCGAAGCCTGGCTCTCAATCTTTTGGTCACAGCTAGCGCTGTGACGCGGCTGCTGCCCAACCTGAGAGGGCTGGATGTATCCTGCACGGGTATCCTGCATGACCCTATACGGGTAATATGGCCCCGTATGGGCGGACACTCTGAAGGTCAAGCACGAGAGCTTGCTACGTGATCCGCAGCAGAAGATGGCCTCCAGGGCTATCAGGGAGTACCGCACAATAACCTTAGAGGCGGCAAGTTGCCCCGCCGGATCGCCACCGTGGATTAGATCCGGGGGGATCTTTCGCACGAAAAAAAAAAGCTATGTTTACTTGTTTCGTTTTTCTAGAAATGAAATCAAGAGTAATTGAATTCCAATTGAATGATTCACGGCCTCCGGCAAATCACCCAATGATATCATCAGTGATGTCAACAACTCAGCGGGTCGACATGAAATATTCAAACATCGTTAAACCTAATCTGTTGCCAATAAGGGTAATCAGCGCATGGGCTTCCGTTACGAAGATAACATATAAATACATTAAATTACTAGTACTTGGTAATTTACTACCACACTAGTAATAGTATTATTAGTAATAGGTTCATTTAAAACCTCAATTTATTAATATTTTTCTGTTTAGAAATTCATTTCAAAGACTAAAAACTGAAGTTACCGAGTCAGCCTAGTTTATTTGTTTAATACATATTAAGTATGTGTTTTTGTAAAAAAGCGTTACAAGATAGTTTTCCTTTGGTTTAATAGGTTAGTTTAGTTTTGTGTTCTGTGTTGATGAGTGATGTCTAATATCCTATCACGAGACTTCGCTATTATCTTTATATACAATAATAATAGTCACGAAATCTTGTCCATTTAGTATGAACCAAAAGCTCAAAAACACTGCCCACAAGCCAAATTAGAATTAGTATGCTAGTCAAAGAAAATATTATGTATTTATCCTATTATTAGCCTTATTTGAGTCTATAATTTACAGATTGACCTATTCCATCGCTCTTGTTTTTGAAAATAAATAACTAAATGATTATCTTGTTGGCATAACAAAAATGCATTTATTGAAGATAAAAATCGCACAAGTATAACAAATTTTGGTACTAATAATATTTTATTATGCTTGTTATGTAACAAGCATAATAAAGTATTATTAGTACCGAAATGACTTCAACGTTCATTTACGGGAATCTCATCGTACACCGACAATTAAGTGTTATTATTCTAAACTCTTAACCCTGACGGAGCCACGTCGAATCGATTTGAAACAATTTCTTGAAAATGGAAATTACTTTTGACAAATGGAAAAAGCCTTCCAACTATTTTAATTAGCAATATGTAGGAGTATATTGTTGGAGTGTCATAATACTTGCAGCTGAGTCTTGAGTTGTATTAACATATTATGTTCATAATTTATTTAATACACAAAAAACTATTCATTAACACATTTATTATATTATAACTCAGAATTAACATTCTTTAACTTGATAAAAATATCATTATTCAGACACGAATCCGGTAACGATTTATACGCCCTATGTCAGATACGCAAAATGTCAGATGTGCATATTGTCAGATCGGCAGACTTCGTCGCAAAATGTCAAAGTCGCAAATTGTCAGAATCTCATAATGACAAATACGCAAAATGCCATGAACGCTGAACGTCAGATACTCAATATGTCAAAAACGCATAATGCCATGATTGAACGACAAGTCAAGAGGTTATCAATAAAACACCATCTGTTATTGTTGCAAACAATAATTGTTACTTTAACAAAACACAATTAAATTTGCTAAACTTATAATTACCTTAGGTACTACCTGACATAATGTCATGTATTTGGTAAATCATATTTAGAAAAAATAATATTAAATGACGTAATTATTGATCTCAACAAAAATCATTTCAAAAATTTGCTGTTAATATTAAAAGAGTAAATGGCGATAAATCATTTTTTGTACAAATGCTACGGGTGAAATTTCTTCAATTTCAAGTTTTTTAAGATATTTTTTATACATTCGATCATATCCAATATCGGAATTTCGGCGGTTCTTTCGTCTAGACAAAATCAACGAATTTTTTATTTTAAAATCAACACGTTTAGCCTTTTTCAAAATTGCATGTACAAAAAGACAAACATTTGGGCGTTTAGGTATTTTAACGTTAAGCTGATGATGCCAACCCTCAACAACATTGGTGGTCCGGTGTCTTGTTTTTGAACAACTTAATACTGTCATAGGAAACTTTAAAAGCCATTGATTTTGAAAATATGATTTAAATTTAGTCAGTTCTTCGCTTTGAGAGCATGTATCCAAAACGGAAGTCCAGCAGTCTCTTATTAGATCCTCAGGCAACAGAGGTAGGTGAGCAACCATTCTTGTAAATTTCCTACCTGCTCGTGTTTCGTACAATTTAATTTCTTTTGATTTTTTCTTTACGGCTTTCTGAAAATGGAAGTAACATCCTGATATATCTGCCGTAGGAAATACTTTCTTGACAGCGTTAATAACTGCGATTTCATAATCGCATTTATAACTTCTAATACAAACACCGAGTTTCTCCTTAATTAATTCAAAAAATCTAACATAAGTAATTTCGGACTAGTTGGGAAGTAAGCCGTAAATTACAGGCACAACGTTAAGTGACTCACCTGTCAAGTCCAGGTGTACAGTGTATAATTGTAAAAACGGCTTCGGAACAACTTTGAAAGATGAGAAAATTTTTTCCTAAAATAATCGGAACTTGCACGTCAGCCAAATTATCAAAGTGCAATTTATTGGTACCGGGGAACCTTTTTGTAGCCCTATATAATGAATCTTGTATTTTTTTAAGGTAGGTATGTGATCCACATAGGCACTTTCTTTGTTTTTTAGTTGGTCAAAGTTTTTTTCGTAAATATGCTGCACGGGTGCCATATCTTCACAAACGTCGTTCTTACACTTCTGCAAAACTATAAAAACTTCATTCTTTTTTGAATCCGCAAAACACGTATGTTCGCTTTTCCGAATTATTTGATCTTTTGCAATATTTAACATAATTGATGCATTGCAGTCCGACCTATTAATGCAGCGCCAGTTTGTGGTTCCACTTTTGTTTTTATTATTTAAGTTGTAACGGTAACCACTATGTAACACAGTTTCTTTTCCTTTTTGATTCCGTGCAAATTGTAAATCTTCCTGAACATCCATGTTTTGTGACAATTATATACCAACAATAATAAATGTCTACACAATACACAACCGATTAGTACGAAACAATAAATTGTATTATTTTTTTCAAAATACCCACATTAATACGTTAAGAAAATTAAAGAGCATTTATGAAGACAGATTGGATTGTTTATATGCATCATTATAATTACTATTATGTATTATTATTTGACTTTAATTATTATTATTATTAGTAAATTCAACAGCAATATACTTACTGTTATATAAAACCAAGATTGAGAGAGCTTAGTTAAGGAAAATGTTCTAATAATAATTAGTACAACAATTAACAACTGGTAGATGACTGCAAGATATTGCATATTGAAACTATAGTGACATCTAGCGGTCGAGATGTAAAACTACATGTGACGTCAACGAATCCTGTTGCGCATTGCAGTTCTATTATTGCATTATTGATTCATTAACTGAATAATAAAACGTAATATTACTTTGTGAAACTGCAACAAACGCCAGAAAACTAAATGGCCGTGAATCGCTAACGCAGAAGGATAGAAAATGATAAGATAAAGTAGCCTAGAAAAAGATTCTGAGTATCGATACATTGTTCTTCACTCAATTTACCAATATTCAAATGTATAAAAAACCTCAAGCAAGCTTTAAAACAAGTGACATAAGTTATTAATTCATACTTTTCTGGCTTTATGTGGTTCTGACATTTTGCATTTCTGACTTTTTACGTATCTGGCATTTTGCGTTTCTGACTTTTTACGTATCTGGCATTCTGCGTTTTCTGACGATATGCACATCTGACATTTTGCGTATCTGACATAGGGCGTATAAATCGCGGTAACATGTCAAGCTGAATGCTTGTTTACATGTCAGATAATTTTTATTCTTTAATTTTGATATAGTAAATTAATATGAGCGTAATTTGCATCATGTTGTTGGTACTAGGCATAATACATAAATATGTTCTGTACATACATACATACATACATATCGCATTTAAGAGTATTGGGCAACACAGCGGCTCTGCAAACTCCCACAAGCTCGCTATTTGAGGTGGAGTCCACTAACATCTGTGGACTCCATGCGAACCTCAACGCCGTCCACCAACACCTTGAGACGGCGAAACCAGATATGCTCTTTCTCACGGAGACACAAATAGGCCGCCCTGATGACACGACCTACTTGCTTTACCCCGGCTATGTTATCGAGGAAAATTTCCGTGCAAAAGCCGGGGTGTGCGTGTTTGTTAGGGCGGATGTTTGTTGTCGCCGTTTGCGCTGCCTTGAGGACCCATCCTTTTCAACCCTATGGGTACACGTAGACCATGGCTCTACGAGTCAGATCTATGTGTGCCTCTACCGTTCCCATACAGGAGATGCTGAGACAACTCGACTCTTTGAATATCTGAGTCAGGCGGCAGATGATGCGCAGGAACGGTTTCCGAACGCCGAAGTGGTATTTTTGGGGGACTTTAACGCCCACCACGAAACCTGGTTGGGCTCCTCCAAAACAGACCATGCGGGAAGAGCCGCCCATGCATTTGCTCTGGCGCATGGCCTGCCCCAATTGGTACACGAGGTCACTAGAATACCAAGAAGGTCGGGCCTAGCAC
Organism: Eilema griseolum; assembly: GCA_963662185.1. Lineage (NCBI taxonomy): Eukaryota > Metazoa > Arthropoda > Insecta > Lepidoptera > Erebidae > Eilema > Eilema griseolum. The sequence continues at coordinate 18,768,611 of OY759230.1, read as the reverse complement.
CCTCTCTGCTAGACCTTCTGCTGACGAGTCACCCAGACCTGTACAGTGTTTCGGTACAAGCTGCTTTAGGCAATTCCGACCACTGTCTGGTCTGCTCCAAGGTGCCAATTATAGCGCCTTCACGACCCGTGCAGGGGAAGCGGCGTCTCTGGCACTACTCGTCAGCAGATTGGGATGGGCTGCGCAACTATTTTGCGTCCATCCCGTGGGTTGAACGCTGCTTTGAAGGTAAGAAACCCTCGGATTGTGCTACTGCTGTTGCCGGTGAGATCGGTCTGGGTATGGAATACTATATCCCGTACACTGATGTCACCGGTGCCCGAGGAGTGCGCCCTTGGTTCGGGCGCGAGTGTGCGAGGGCTGTTGATCAAAAGCAGTCCGCGTATCGCGCTTGGGTAAGGGCGCGTGCCACGCACGATCCCAATGTGAGCCACTTCAAGGCGGCGTACAACAGAGCCACAAAGGTCTGCAAGAGGGCTTACGTCAGAGCGGATGCCCTGCGCATTGCGCGGCTTGGTCAAGAGCTAGTGGCACATCCCACGGGCAGCCGTGGATACTGGCGACTGGCCAAAGCCGTGCAGGCCAACTTCTGTCAGCCTTCACTGCCACCGCTGCGCTTCCCTGATGGATCCCTGGCCCATGGACCGCAAGAGAAAGCCAATATGCTAGTAAATCTCTTTGCGGCCAATTCCCGAGTCGATGATTGCGGTATACAGCCGCCGACACTACCCAATGGTGACCACGTAATGCCTGAAATACGTATCAGGCAATGCGATGTTCGTGCGGTGCTTCAATCACTCGATGTCCGGAAAGCCAGTGGCCCGGATGGTATTCCAGCGGTGGTCTTACAAAAATGTGCAGCGGAGTTGTCTGCGATGCTTACGCGGCTGTACCGACTGTCCTACAGCTCGGGTACAGTGCCTTCGGCTTGGAAAGAGGCGAATGTACAGCCGATCCCCAAGAAGGGGGATCGCTCAGAGCCAGCCAACTATCGACCCATAGCCGTCACCTCAGTGCTGTGCAAGGTCTTCGAGCACATCATTAACAAACAGCTCATGCGTCACCTAGAGGATCACTCCTTAATTAATGACCGGCAATATGGCTTCAGGCCGAAACGGTCAACGGGTGATCTTCTAGCATACGTTACCCATCTTTGGGGTGAGGCTATGGACAAGCACGGCGAGTCACTGGCAATTAGTCTTGATATCGCCAAAGCTTTCGATAGAGTCTGGCACAAATCGCTTCTCTCCAAGCTACCAGCCTTTGGTCTGCCTCCTAGACTGTGCAACTGGATTGCTAGTTTCCTGCGGGAGCGCCGTATCCGCGTCCTCTGTGATGGACGGGCTTCGGAGTTCTTGCAAATAAATGCTGGCGTACCGCAGGGGTCTGTATTATCTCCCACTCTCTTTCTTCTGCATATCAACGACATGCTGTCCACCGGCAGCATACATTGCTATGCAGACGATAGCACCTTACACGGGAGTTATCACGGACAACCTGCGGCCAAACAGTCTGATATCGTGGAAAAAAGACAGCTTCTTGTCACTGAACTGGACCGGATCTTGAATCACATTTCTCAATGGGGCTCCGAGAACATGGTCGAGTTCAATGCCAAGAAGACGCAGGCTTGTGCGTTCACAGCAAAGGTATCTTCTTTCCTTCCCCTTCCCACTCTTCAGAGCACGCCACTTCCACTGCAGGACAATCTCTATATCCTAGGCATGGATATTCGCTGCAAACTGAATAACAGAAATTACATCGAGAGCATCATCAAAACAGCCTCGCGGAAACTCGGACTCCTAAACAAAGTGAGACGTTTTTTCACGCCGGAGCAGCGGTGTCTTCTCTATAAGACACAAATTCGCTCGTGCGTGGAATACTGCTCGCATCTCTGGGATGGCTCCGCGAAATACCTACTAGATGCTCTCGACAGGTTGCAGCGACGCGCGGTCCGAATTATTGGGAACCCTGAGGTCACGAACACCCTCGAGCCTTTGCAGATGCGTAGAGATATTGCTTCCTTGGCTGTATTTTACCGTCTCTACCACGGTGAGTGTTCTGACGAGCTCTTCCAACTAATCCCACCATCTCCTTTCCTACATAGGACAACACGTGCAGGCCTTAGATGTTACCCTCACACTGTGCAGAATATACGAGCAAGAACCAAGCGGTTCGGAGACTCTTTTCTTTGCCGCACCACCAAGACCTGGAATTCATTACCAGCACACGTGTTTCCTTCTTCCTACAGTCCCGGGGCCTTTAAGCGGGGCGTGAAAAAGCATCTGATGAGGCCGCCAAGCTGAGTGCCACCATTGTAGCAGTTAGTGTCTGTAATGGTGACCCTCTTTCCTGAGACTTTGCCTTTAGCTTACCATCAGGCGAGGTGAGATCAAGTTGGCGTGTCCTATATAAAATAAAAAAAAATACATACATTTTAATCATTAGTATTGAAATATGTAGTACCTACCGAGATATGTACTGATAAACTTATTTATTTTATATTTTTTTAAGCCTACGAATTTTAGAATAAATTTGTAGTCGACCTATTCTTATTGATTGTTTTGGCGAAAGTAAAACATGCCGTGACTAACAATGTGAACGTAAATCTTATAGGTGTTTTACCAAACACAGTCAAAACACTTGTAAAAAAAATACATAAAATATGTTTGAAATCGAATCATGTATAACATTAAAAAAAATTACAATCAGAAAGATTAGAACGGCATTTTGATATATCACATAAATATTATTTTATTACTGTTTTTATTAATCAACTTTTGATATGATATAACTAAAAGTGATTAGATCTTCAAGTCAGCTCTATTCTTTTACTAGATCTGATGATTTACTAACCTTATATAACATTCATTTTAAATCTTTTCTCATTAGAATATTGTATTACGGAAATGTTTAGATGACCAAACATATATTATATCTACACAATTAAATTACAATATAAAAGGAGAGTTTTATTTTGTGTTGCCAAGCTGTTATTAAAATTAATGTCTCCTTTCGGAACGAAATCCAGTCTCAAAGTATTAGATACAAAATATAAATGTATTTTTTAAAATGAGTTAAAATATACTATTACTTAATAGTTTTATTTTGTGAATATTATATTAAGGCGCTGTCATAGTATTTTGCAGAAAGTCTCACGAGCTATATGGCTTTGTAGTATCTACTATAAGATATTTTTAACAATACTAGTTAGCCATGTGTTTCAATCGATTAACCGATTGCAGTCCACTGCTGGACATAGCCAGACGGGTTGCTGCAGGGTTTTAACTCAAGTTTTCCTTCTTTCGCAGTGATATCGTCTGCGTATTTTTCCATTAGTCGTTTCTTACGACACCCGTCGCCGCGTTGGATAAAATGGGGTGGTGATACTTGTATTCTTTCTCCGTCCCCACTCGGACCACTGACCTCTGTTAAGTGCGGTAGTTTCTTCTGGCTTCCTCTCAACGGAGCTAATGATGAAGTTGTCAAACTCAATCTGATTAAACTCACACGGTGTTTCATCAGACCAGCCTGTGTGGCCGTAGAATCTTGAGTCCTAGAAAGATTATCCCAGAGACCACGACCAGTTTAGACCACTGCCACTTCAACTTGCTTATTCTATGTCGGTAACTTTAGTTCTCTGTCTGATAACCTCGTTCCGAATTCTATCCTTTAGAGAAACTCCAATATAATATATAATATAACTCCAATAGCTCGCTCCATAGCCCGCTGCGCGACTTTTAAGCTATGGACCAGCCCTACTGCAAGTGTCCACGTTTCGGCACCGTAAGTCATAACATTATATATATATATATATATATATAGCCTTATAATATATAGCTTCTATTATTATTTTATCGTTCAGTAATTGGTTACTTTATACATTCTTATTTTGTATGGTAAATTACAAACACAATTTTATTTAACAGAGTTGATCTTCTTCATCCTAGCGTTAATCTCGGTCGCATACGCTCTTTCACTTCGGAGTCTCCGATTCGCTTACCAGTCTAACTGCGGATTTGGCTGAACGTCTATAATTTCCGTGCAGCGACTGCCATTTGACCTCCACAACCCAAAAGCGATATCGAAGCATTGAAGCTAGGCAAGTTGTTAGACTTTTTTTGTGCTCCAACTACCCGTAACGACTGCTGAATGCTAGTATGGCAACCGGGACCGACGACGGCTTAACGTGCTCTCTGAGGCACGACCAGACCAATGCAAATATTCATATTCATCCATACAAATATTTGCAATTTATGCATACCTACATACAACACTGAGCGGGGATCGAACCCGCGCCTTCTGCGTAGCGGCCGCGCAGCGCGGTGCCAGAGTCGATAACTGTTTGAAAAGAATTTATAGATTTAAATGAATATATTAAGTAATAAAAAGATGATCAACAAATAAATTACCAACCATTGTCAATACAATTGATTAGTGCGGTCTTGGAGCCGCTTCCTATGTAAGTAAAAAAGTTTTCTGTTTGGGTATTCTGATTTATAACTAGCAAAATACATAATCTAGATCCAAAATAGGCATAGCTTGTAAAACGAGTTCCAGAATTTTTTGACTTTTCTCCATATTATACATAAATATACTGTTTAAATTTTAACAAAAGTAAGGCGTGTGGTTTCTGCTACAAGAAACTTCAGAATTTAGTAGTCTTTCAGAATTGATTTGCTCCAGCCACGTGAATCATTAATCTGTCACAAAATATATAGGAACGTAGGTATAACATAATATATTGTCTTCTAATTTAACAAATTGGAATATTTTCTTAAACTTTCCAACATTTCTACACGCGATCCTTTCATAATGGCGTCGCGTCGTAAAAATGTAAAATACGCTACCTACTTACTTAAAACTTGATAGTGAACAGAATACTGGACTCTCGAGTAAGAAGGGGCACATTTTGAGGAAGTCTGTCTGCATTCGGGTCGCCGTTTTATGTAAAAACGTAACGTAGGTACTAAAGATTCTAGTTAAGGCCACTGATAGTACCAAATGCTTATTTTATTTCACTTTGGAGCCCGAGGTCCGGTCTCCTGAGCTTAGCTACTACAACTACTGCTTACTTTGGTTTTTCTTCTAGTCGACGGTTCTTTGGCGACTGCCGTCTATTTGAATTTCCATGTCTACCACATGCCAATTGCCTCAATAATCTCAATGAAAGAGTACCGCATTCTAAAATGTATTTTCTCTCGTATTAACAAAAGGAAAGTTCGTGACAATAAGAATTACCTAAGACGCAACCTATAAATTTCTTAATGTGGACACTCAAAGCGGTAATAGTAATTAATTTGCAATTGTATGAGATAATTATTACGGAAATCTCATTTGTGGATTACTGGACAGCAATAACATTTGAAAGGCAACATTATGATTTATGGTTAAATACAAAGAAGTAGTAAATTATACACATTAGTTTGACGATCATAACATTGTGTTGCGTGTCATATACCATGATTTCTATGACATGGTCAATGCCCAGCTTAGTGTACACCAATGGGTCATTTGTATAGTACAACATACGGTAAGTTCTATTGATTCAAATAGCTATATTCAAGTTTCGGTTATCCCTTGGTTACTGTAAGTTTCGTGTAAGTAGGATTCTTCAGCATTCCCTGTTCTCGATTCCCCCCCGATGTTTAATCAAACTCACACAAAAATCGAGAACGGTTTCAATCGCAACTAACCCACGAAGGTATGGGGCTTTCCCCATCCAATTAACCCTTTCTTATTGAGACTAGAAAACATACTCTTTTATTAAAATATTTGTATGTATTCGTATAGGTCAAAGACCTGTATTTTTTTTTCAATCTCTTACCGTAAACTATACCCTCTTATAGTTAAAACTTTCAAGTAACACTGGTGTTGCAAATATTCATAGGCAACAAAAGGTAAATGTTATTGCATAGCACCATGAGCCAATTACCCATATATATATATCTATACAAAAAATGAAACAATCTAATACCGCCATTTCAAAATGGTAGTTAAATGCAATCAAACACACTATCATCTGATCGCAATTATAGATATATAGGTCGAATCAACTCGATTAAAGAGCACGCGCCGTTGTTTCTATTGGATTATGGCTCGCACTCTGTTAAAATATATCGTCAAATAAATCATTTTAGTTTACAACGCACCGGTATCTGAACAACAGATCAATACGATATTTCCACAATAACCTCGTGTTGTCTTCCCAACGGTGAGTAGGGTAGCCAGCGCCAACTGGGGAGTTTTTGTGCTGTTAGTGGAAATACCAAAGGCTAGTCCTGTTTTGCTTATCTTCTGCACTGACAGCACAGAAACTCTGTTCTAATAGGCCACAGTAACGGCTTTCCATCCGTGTTTGTATGCCATCTAAGTGGTACTAAAAAAAACATTATTAATTAAAACGAAACGGAACTGCTCTGGAAGGTTTTCACTTCAGTACCCAGATCTAGCTTACTCAATCTTCTCCTTCTGTTTTGGCGTATACGATGTTTATGTGAGCGACTGCTGTTTGACTTCCCAATCCAAGAGCAAAGCCTGAAATTAAAAATTTCCTCGTTATTTTGAAGGTTGATTTATGTAACGCGACGTGGTTACAACCGTATATTTTAGCAGATAAATTTATAAATATCATTAACTATATCAAATTAGATTCATTACATTGTAGTAGACTAATATTTTTTGATTATATAGTAGACTAATTTAATGATTGAGAATAATATAATAACAAAGAAAATTTAGTTTAACCTTCTGATCAAGCAAGATTTATTGACTTTTTATTTTCTACTAAACCAACTAGCACAGGTCTATCCAATGATAGTGTAATAACCCGTGATAATAGGAATTCACAAAGATCATTATTAGCTCCGGTAAGGTGAATCCCGCGAGGGGATACCCCGTGTAACGTGTGAAAAACAGGTTCCACAAACGAAAAAAGACTTTAGAAAAAAAAACAATTAAAAGCGTTGGATGCCTAATATTATATCTAGTAAAACATCTAACTATTATTTATGCTCAAAAGTTTATTCGTTGTTTTTTACACTAAATTTTAAATGAGCAAATGTGGATGGGAGAAATTTTAATAATTACCATACCTATCAAGTAATAAAAGCGTGACAAAAAAGGAGAGTAGCCAGACTTGACTTTACCGTCTGGTGAAGTAAACCCTGTACTAACTTCACCTTTAGGCAATATTGAGGTATTTACGTATCGTTGATTTTGAAAGAATCCTTGTCACTTTGCATCATACATAACAGAAAATCCTCAATATAAATGAAATGAAATGAAAATTTATTCGTAAGAGACACGGTGAAGATAAAGGTGTTAATTTTTCCAGTGTGAATAGTGCAGCATATCTCGCCTGCATTAGGCATACGAATTTTTTACATTGTTGTTATTGTTATTATCTCATATAAATATAAACATCATTGGTTAGTGCTCCATAACCCATTATACCTGCACAAATTACACAGTCGACATTATATTCGAAACAAAAATAAATTATTATAAGTAGGTAGCTAAGTATACAAAATAAATTCATGAATTAACTAACAGATGTCTTAATAATGAATGCGATAGAACAATAGGTATATATAATATTCTACTATGGGTACCAAACAAAACCTTCGTAGCTATGCCAATCTAGTCTGCATAGCTGGAACCTACATCTACTCATTGAGAGAAGAGGCTTTGGTGTAAGCTTTCCTTTCGGTGTTTGGAGGCTTAGAAGGCAATCGCTCTCGCCAAATTTTAAGCTAAATCAAGAGAAAAAGTATAGGGCAGGTAGACCAAAGTACCTAGGTACGAGATTTGGATGCAACCCGGACCAACGCTCTGATGATGATGATAATAACAATGTTCCACTATTAACATTATGAACACTCTGTATAATTAAACATACATAAGTACATATATGCGTGTAAATCCCCGAAGAAGTAGGCGTTATCTGTCATTAAAAATATTACTTTTATAAATTACATACAGTAAAATAAAAATACACAAAGATAATAAATAAGATACAAAATATATTGAACCTCACACAAAATTATTTTCATAATATATTAATTACTTATTGTTGAATCTGAAGATAAGTTGTGAAATTGTAAATGTCCAGTAACTTTTCTTACCGACTGTACATAGTGCGTAGAAGTTCTTAATCCATGATGTGTCACAATTTCTCACGCGTGCAATTTGGTACAGTTTACAAAGTTAATCCATTTGTACATAAACACAATTATCTTATCCGAGGCTTATCTGGTAAAGGGGCGTGTGCGGTGAGGCGGGGAGGTGACGTTCCGTTAGCCGCGAGACCCGCGACACAGCCACAGCTGATTTCACATGTGTCTAACCGCGGCGCCGTGCGCTCGTTGTGCGATACTTTGCGCCTGCACGTGAAAATGCCGGCAACTTAATCCATCTATCAGTTATAAATAACTTCAAAAGTGAATGTGTTATTGATATTTTGTATGGACAAATATTACCAACAAGGATATAAGCAACTTATTGGCTGACGGTTTTGTTTTTAGCGGGTAAGTGTAGATTTATCGTACATTTGAGTGCAAATGATATAAGTTATATGGTTCCAAATTTTATATGAATAATTCGGTGTAGTTTTCTAAATTTATTGTATTGTTTATATTTGTTGATGTATAACAGATTCACCATTTGCATTGACGATGTTCATTACTCAAACTGAATGATCATATCGAAATATATAACTAAATATCGTATCACGCACATCTTACAATCTGTTTTAACTTTTGTGACACTAAGTATGATTAATATATCTGATAAAAAAATCACGAAAATTATGACTTGATTGTTTTTGTCGCCCTTATTAGGCGGAATCAAAAAAAAATTGTTGGGCGAATTATTTTTCCTTTAAAGAATATAAGTTAACCGAAATTATTATATTTTTCCTCCGAACTCCTGTACCTTAGCTTAATTGCCAATGTCAGCAGTGTCACAGCCAGGATTGGAACCTGGAACCTCTCAACCTTAAGACAGACTCCTTATCATTATTGTGTACAGGGGATAATGATAAACAGTGACTAACACAAAAACAAGGTTATAATAACATAAATACCAACACAATATTTTAAATTCTAATAAGGCTAATTTTATATTCTAGTAGGCTTAGCGGTAAATCGAACTAAAACTGGAAATATCGATAAGAATGTGAATATTTTGACGATGTATTGATTTAAAATGAGTATCAACAAATGAATCGTTTCGGGCTAGAAACAAAATCGACAGTATTGAGACAACATGCATACACAATTATGTAGGCAGAGGAGTATTAAGACGGTAGCTTAGTTCTTGCCGTGAACCATTAGTCATTGTATATTGATCTTCTTAGCCACATCGATGGTACAAATTAAGCTTGTAGAGCTCAAAAACATTTTTCAAATACGAACTTGTCAGGTCAGATCTATCACTCCTAAGAGTGTTATCACCTTGTTTTTCCCAATTAGATATAGTTACTTCTACTACTCTCTCCTTTCACTCATCTTTTAGTTTATTTTAACTTCCTTATTTCTTTTACTTACTTAATTTAAATCAGATATCTTTTACCAGTTTCAACTTAAGTATTTGAGTATTTAAATGTATTTAGTCAGAGTCAATTCATGAACCTGAACTTCCAAGCAGTGATTTTTAACCGATTGAGATGAAATTCGTTAAACATGAAAAGAAGACAAAAGTAATGTATTTTTATTTACACATGCACAGTTGAGATACGCAGTATTTTAATATCTAATCCATTTACACAACGCACTCGTGTGCCTCGAACCTGCGAACTACGACGTAGCGCCCGAATATCGCTACGCCACTTAACTCGTTCGATATCATTATAATTTTAATTAATTTATAATAAATCACTGAGGTATATGAATCTATGTAATATATACACTAATTTTATTTGTTTATTAGTATCGTATTTAAGGATCGTAGTAAGAGTGATCCAATGGGAAAAAGGAGAAATTTGAGAAGTTATACGACAATAAACCGATGCTGCGTGTACTTGTGTAAGGTGTGGAGGGTGCCTAGATTTCTCTGACCGACTCTTAACCTTACCAGTTTTATCTATTAATGCGTTATGTATATACTTCGATTCAATCGCAAATAAGAAATGGATATGAAGATATGCAGATGTAATAAATAAATAACGTTTATTGCATCGGAATAAATAAACAGTACAAAAAGAAAAGGTAGGTCAATCTGGTATAATCACAATTGTTTTTTTTAGACATCTGAATTAAAAACCCTGACTATTGCGTTAAGGTTAAAACGTGTATTACAAGAATCAGTGTCCTCCCAAGTCAATATAAATTATAATTATAATATTGAAACTACGTGCAATACGTTTGATTTTATATAACTAGTTTTTCCTTATGCATTGCAACGTACCGGATTGTTTGTGTGTATGTCCCACCGATACCCCACCGGCGGTGAGGGTATCCTTGGGGATTTTGCGCACAGTACAAAAAGTACACAAAAAAATATAATATGTAAAACTTCTATAAACATCGATAAACCACGACTAGAAATTGAATAATGTCTTGTTTTACTACTCTCGGAGTTGTATAATTTTTATGCAATACTTATTTTTTGGATAAGAAAACGTCTTTACATAGTATAAATCGTAAAAGAGATGGTAAATATCTGCTTGCAAGCAATTACATCCTATTGTCATCATAATTTACATTAATACGACATTAATTGATCGTTGTCATGTAACGTTACATTAATTGATAGTTTTGAGGATAATATTATTTACTCAATTTCTCACCGGAAACAACAATACGTCTCGACATTTAAATTAAACAATATGGTAGAAACATAACAATGATCGTAAAGTAGCAAGTTTTCAGCGTTATGATGTTATGTATTAAATAAAATCATATTTACATGCATATTATTTAATATTAAAGCAAGTCGTTTGACTTGACATGTTGAATTTCAAGAACCAGGGTGAGCCTATTTTACCTTAGCATTTATTCAGAGAATAATTGCAAAAATAAATATATCAGAAACAGTTGTGCCTGTGTGATGATGGCTGATGAGTAATGACAATAATTTATCGGTTATATACCTGCACGGTTTTCTGATAATTTATTTATAAGATATGTTATACGTTTCGCGTTTTGTCAATACTCCAGACATAACATAAATGTTTATGAGGAAGGAAATTTGAGTGTGTGTGCCTATATACATGTCGCAGTATTTTGGAAAAATCTTGTTAAAACGTCCACACGCAGGTGACATCAAACACGAACAGAATGTGTTGTATTATATACGAAAATTATAGTAGATATTACATAACTTTCCCTCTGTTTTCAAATGGCATTTCTTGCAAACACCGATCGATACGTCAGCTTGTTTTAATTGGCTGTCAGTGTTAATTGTTTGTGCGGTATGTTATATACCAGGAAGGCAAATTTCATTACATTTTAAAACTCGCGGTAGCCTAGTGGTATGGGTAATGGACCGCTGAGACGAGGTCTCAGGTTCGATCCTAGGTTTTACCATGGCACACACCAATGGCTTTTCGATGCTTTTCGAAGTTACGTGGGTTTCGCAGGTTTATAAGTGCCCGGTTAATAGCAATAGGCTCGCCACCTAATTGGGACCTAAACATAAACTGGCGAAATGTGGGTGCTAGTGCCTCTGCCTACCCCTTCGGGGATATAGGCGTGAGTTTATGTTATGTTATGTTTTAAGACTCTTGCTTTAATTTTTAAAAATCTGTAACTAATTTTGGGAAATTCATATTGAGGAACAATACATTGTCGACCTTGACTGTAAGATAAATGCAATTTACAAACTGTTGGATGTGCAGTGCAGTTTACGTACTTATATGTTGCATAAGCAAAATAATTGCCGCTGTCGGCAGCAGCATCAGAGTGTATCTACGTAAGGGGTGTCAGCATTTGAAAGCTTGATAGTCATTTTTTTATTGGTAAACCAACATATTAAAAGTTAAGATATAAATATTTCACAAGTAAAGAGTTGAAATTAAAATATACAGCCTTATCGGCAGCACAATTTCTTCCAGGCATGCATTAATATAATAGGACAGAAATGTATAAACAATTACTATTTGTTAACTGTAATCTAGTCCCATAAAATATAAGGAAGCTAATTGTCGTATACTGCAAACTTTTCTAGGTCATCTTGCGAAGAGTCCATATAACTTCTACTGCCTTATCTTTATTGATTAATTTTCTTGCATTTGGTACTTGAGGCAATAAATTACAATACTTTATTGACGACCTATATTATTTCCGTTATCATGTCCTGACCATTTCTATACAATTCGTGTCTAAGTTATAATTTTGGGATGACGAACTTTTATAGTTATTCAGATTAGATGACATTAACTTTTTGTAACACATCAAATTGACACATAAAAAAAGTCGAACAAAGCGCAACTGAAGGCAATTGTTTGAATCAATCTTCCTATGAAAAAATTGTATATTGTCTTTTCTTAAGACTTTTTACTATTGGCATATATGAATATTTCTTGGATCGTAAGTAATGAAATCAATCTGTAACGAGTAATTTATTTCAGAATTTATATAAAAGTAAAATTTTGAATACATCTACACAACCTAAGCACTAATTATAATATAGTAGTATATAGTATATAGTATCTAACATAAACGCGTATAAACAGTTAAATTAAAACAAAAAAAGCATCCATATGACAGAAAAATAAAAGTTAAATGGAAGGGGCAAAAGCCTCCTTATTTCGAAAACCAACAGCGATACAGTAAGTGAATCTATACACTATAAACTGAAAGTAAGGCTAATAACAGGTTTTCCTGTATATCACACCAAAAACTCTGCTTGTGAATAATATACCTAAATTCTCAGCGAACAGCGGAATACTTATAGGTATATAATTGAGTATCGATATAAAAGCTTAGATAGCAACACTAAATTGTAACTTTAAAACAATGTATGTTGTTGGTTATTCCTACGTCTAGTGCCGATATATATTACATAATGTGCACTCCGTCAATGTTCTAATATATGAGTATTTCGTAATTCGTCTAGGTCGTGCCAAAGGTCTTTGAGTTATTTCAACGCTTCAATATTAATCAAAATCTTAAAGATTGGATTTTATTAATTAAAAAATTCCACATTGTTTGTTTGAAAGGCTTTTTTGATTGATGGACTATCAATCAATTGTTGCATAATATTTAATTGCATAGTCTTCGCTTTGCACGTTTGTGTTCAGCACAGCCCTGGCATAGATGAGATATTTCTCGTACACCGACACCGTGTTCAGACCGCTAAACTCGAACAGACCGATACAATTGAATGATCATCCCAGTTTTTACCATTAGAGTGTACATGTTTACAATACGAGGGAGTGTTTTTATACAATAAAATTAACATTGTGCCGTTTTCGCATGATTTCATTATTGTGTAAACTGCGGCTGTATTGTTCGATGAACTGGTGCATTTGAGCCGGAAACTCAATGAGAGCATTATTTCATTTCCTCAACATATTTTAGTGTACCTTCATGCTAATAATTGCAGCATTTAGTTATGACATTTTACGAACATCATTATACGCAGAAATAGAAATCCCATTGTTCAGAGAGACTAACAGAATGTGAGTTTTATTTGATCGCAGTTTAAATAAACTTTCAAAACAATTATTCTACAGTTATAACTCAGAGAAAAAGCTTTTATTTAAACAAATTTTTTGTCAATTCGTTGAACAATCGCGACTGTGAGCATTAGTGACGGCTCGTGGTTGAAACGCAGGTGAGATTCTTCCGGATCTAATTGAGAAAAGCCAACATCACTCTATGGCCGCTGGCAGTAACGTATTTACTCTCAATGGAAAATTTAATTCGTTTCATATTTCACTCGATATAGTCGAGTTATTAATTCGACTATTGGTCGCGGTCGGAAAGTGTGACGCCGTTGATACGTCACGGCAGTTGTCAATCAGAGCGGTGTAGTGATGCTCTTACAATTGCATGATATCGGCCCGATTCTCGACAGATTTCACTACGGGACCCGACAGATTAAAGCAATAGTTCAATTCGTTCAATGGCGAAACTTATATTGCAACGCGTTGAAGATTAGGCATTTGAATAAGTAATTACAATGTTTCAGTGACCATAATGGATAAATTCTTTCAAGTTACTATTTGTACTTGTGGTTGTTGGGTAATTTTAGCGTTTTACATGTGCACTTTTACTTATAAAGCCGAAAGAAACTCTGATGTTTTTTTTTTAATTTTAAGATTGGGCGCACTACTGGCATATTACGATACGATAATTAGGTAATAAAAGTTGATGTTGGTGTAATTATATAAGAGTTATAAAGTCCAAAACCGCCATGACCATTAAAGGTGGCTTAAACGCCACGAGAAATTGCTCGAAAAATCCAACTGAAAACTGTACAGTTATTATCGCACACACGCATAGTTTATCGATTTAGTTGGAGCGATACAGTACCTAGGTACTATCATAACGATTTCTTGTAGCGCGTTTGCTAACCTTTGCGTTTTTATACAGTACGAAAAGCTAGATATTTTGACTATTATTCTGTAGTAATGTTTTATTATAAGTAGCGAGAAGGCAAACGGTAGGTAGGACAGCCCTAGCCAGATGGAATGATGACCTGAAACAGGTGGCTGGGACAGACTGGATGACGAAGGCAGAGAACCGGACGAAATGGTGCAAATTGGGTCCAGCAGTGGACTAAATGAATGCTTGGTCTATAAGTTACTTGTTTTCTTAAGACATTTATGATTTTGATTTAATTGGTTCTAACTTGGCACGAAAACAACGAGCGTGACACCCGGGGATTCGAACGTCGAACAGGTTCTCGTGTAAAAATTGGGAATTGAGATTCTGAAATAAAAATAATAATGTGTAAAGTACCTATGTAAGTATAGCTGGACCGGTCACGACCACTACTGCAAAATTCGCGCTTGATCACGACATATTTTCTTAACCGCACCGATTGCTCTATCATATTCATAAATGGCTAATAATAAATGGTTGATCGTGCCGCTTTTTTAATGCCATTGTATGAATGTAGTACTTACTGTAGAAACCACCGATAAATAAAATCGGCTAGCTATTACCCGCATCTCCTTCCGCATGACAAAATGACTGAAAAATAAAAGATCAATTTCCATTAACATTGAAGTTTCAAATGTAAACAAGAAAACCGATGAACACATACAAAAATTGAATAAATCCTTATTTAAAAAAAAACAGATGAATTAGATGATAAAACGCATTGCTGTCTTTATTTCATTAATTTATCATTAAATATATTAGAAAGGTCACTTTCCAACAGTTCATACTATAGTTTCTAGTCACAAAATTGCAGTATTTTGAAGTTAAAGGCCATTTTGTTACAACATCAACGCATAATGTGAACCAATTGGACACTTTACGACTATAATGATATTTTCATATCATTGCCCCGGTGTCCAATATTAACACATATGTGGGGGTCTATTATATATATATATACTATACTTATACTATTACTTATACTATTATACGACATAGCTTCTGAATGTGAATGTTTCAGTACGAACATGATACTTAACGTATTGCCAAAAACTACTTCAAATCGAGCAATTACTGTGGGAATTAACATCAATTCAAGTCACCATTGTCAGAGAATTGAAATTGATTGCTGATGGTTAACTAATGGTCTTTAAATGGCTTTATATTGACCGTAGAACTATTCGTCATGGTTTCTAATTTATGGAAATGACACATGCAGTCAGGGTTATTGTTAGCCATTGTGTTATGCGAATTCTAGCTCGATATCATCTGTTATTGCGCAACGCGGATCAAAACAAGCACAAATTGTTGTTATTTTGTGAGCATCAGTCGCCTAATTTGCTTCAGAAACGTGTTTTAGCCTAGATTACTAAAAATGAAATTGATTTTTAATGATTTCTTTTTGACCAAAGCGCGTTCGAATAAATCCACTCAGGTTGTATTATTATGTAAACAGATAGGCGTTTTAATCTTCATACCTGGTGCTTGGAGCGCATGAAGCCGTAAAATTGTGTCGTATCGTAACAGGTTTAAACAAAGGGTTATTGCACTGATAGCTGGTTTTGTAATATTGTAAGTTTTACTTATTGCAGGATTCACCAAGACAGAACCACAGTCGAGATACATAGATTAACTTTGTAACCTCTTGCTCATTCATTGAATCTAGTAATCGCAAATCATTCGAAAATACATAAATCAGCGCCTTTTCAATATTAGGGTCATTCCCAAGTGAGTAAATAAAACAGAACATTTATTTCTTCGGTTGGGTGTATATACTGTACATCTTATACCGTAAATGTTTCATAATCTGCTATTTCAGACGAAAAGATGTTTCGCAGTTCAATAGCACTGAGTGCAAACCTATATAATATAGACTCCATGATTACTTTTGCATCATGTAAGCGTAAGTACACTATGTACGCCCGCAAATGAGGTTTCCATAGTTATTAGGGTCTAACTTATCCATCAGTATATAATCACAACCACACTCTCAAAAGCAAGAAGTAATTTAGTGGCTGTGCTAATAGTAGGAGGAAACGATTTACAATTTTCGACAAGTAATTTTGTTTTAATGAATTTACTTAATTACACTATGATATAATATTAAGGTTTTTGGCTTAATATCGATGGTAGGTAGTATTACGCAGTATTCGTATGGTTTGTGAAAGTGCCGGAGACCTTTCTTTCCTTTTTCTCTCCTGTGCCTTTCTCCTGTATCTTGTTAAAACCCTAGTTGATAGTATAGAAATTGGTTGTGTTTACTTGTTTTTCTAGAACCTCTGTAATTTTATTCCAATAGCTAGTCTTTAAGTATCTCATTTGAGTTGCATGTACAAGTTATTCTTGACTTTACAATAATTTACGTACTTGTAAAAATAAAAAAATGTAAAAAGAAATATGGTTGGTATAGAATTCTAGAAACACACAACACACTCTAGAAACATCTCTTCTCATGCGGTGTCGTACTAGGCAACTTAAGGATAGGGCTCGGGACCTCAGGTGATGTCTGAGGCTGACCTCAGGTGCGTGACTCGAGTCAACAATAGTGCCCGGAATACGGCAATAGGCTCCCCTATAACGTGGGACCGAATACAATGATTAGTGAAATGTGGGCGTTAATTCACCTCTACCTAACCCTCCGGGGATAAAGGCGTGATTATACGTATATATGTTATTATATATTTTTTCTTCTTATCTGATATGCTCTTGACAAAGCGGTAGTGATAGCTATGTGCCAGTATTGAGATTTTGTGGGGCAGATTGAAAGCGCTTCACGACGTTTCATCATCGCCGTCTGTTAAAGGTCCTTCTGCTGCACTTGTTAACTGAAGGTTCAGTTAACAAGTGCATACATTGTAGTCTGCCTTTGGAGGTCCAAAGGCAGACTTGATCTGGTCAGTCACATGTAGCGTGGGTGACCTTACGCGCGGTCTAGTACCTTCTACCTTCCCTTGGATGACAAGGTGTTTCATGGACTGATTGTCACGCCGGGAAACATGTCCAAAGAATGTGAGGATGCGTGACTGTACCTGCTATCGAAAACAGACACTGATTGATATCGAGTTCTTGAAGTATCGAGACGTTCATGTGAAACTCGGTTCACGAGATCCCAAGCATTCTTCTCCAGCATCACATTTCTAGAGTATCTATCTTCATCGTTTCATCATTCATTCTGGTGCATTTCCACATCTCGCAAGATCCACGTTCTAGCCGCGTAGAGAAATATAGGGTATACAAGCGTTCTCATGAGCCTGGTCTTCGTGACTTTTGGTTATATTCTTATTCTTCCATATTTTATGCATCTTGTTCATCGCTGTTCTTGTGATGTACCTACCATTGTTCTAAATTAGAGCCCGATTGGACTACGTTGCAATTTGCGATTTGAATCACTCCAGGCGAATTATTCGCGGCACGGTCAACAATCATCACCTTGGTATTGCCGCGATTAATTTTAAGTCCAAACTCATGGCTCAATCGTTACATCTTTAACAGTAGCTCCTCCAAGTGTTGCGAACAGCTTCCAAATAAGGTGATGTCATCTGCGTAACGTAAGTGTGCAATTCTGTATCCACCAACTGTTATACAATCTGTCCAGTCCTCCAAAGTGATATGCATTATTAGCTCTGTGTACATTTTCAACAACAGTGATGATACTGGTCAACCCAAGCGTACTCCGGCACTAGGATGGAAATAACTAGACAGGGCATCCTATGTGCGAACTGAGGATGCGTAGACGTATCAAAAGGTGCACACGATGTTTTGGTGTGCCCATCTCTAGCAAGGTCCTCCACAATATCGGCCATTTTACCAAGTCAAACACTTTGGAGAAATCAACAAAGCAAATGAATACGGGTTAATTGAATTCTCTTGACTTCTCGATTATCTGGTGTATATATTATATATTTACTCATAACAAGTTATCATAATATAATATCATTTGTGACACCTATAGCTTGTAATATTGGACACATTGCAAGCGATTGGCAAACAAAATAATTCCATCTAAATTCTCACTTTTCTACATCCGTTACAATAACAGATATATTATGGTTGAGTGGTATACATGCACTGAATACGTTGGGTGCGGAATAATAATGAACGAGAGTACAATCGAGCACAGACCCGCATTGGAAATTGTCACTGAAGCACATTGAAGTGCACTGACTAACAGGCAGTCGAGCAGTGTTTGTTATTGTACAGTCAGCACCAGATCGATCTTGATGAACAAAAGTACTCAGAATTATCTTAATACCTTGGTTTTCCACCCTCCTGTTCATTGAATGGTCTGACATTCGGACACATCTTTAGTACGGATAATAAAAGCATTTAGAATTTAGATCAATAAAAAAGTTTGATTTGCTCTCAACACCTTGATATTATTTTGAGACTTTGTAGCCAAGATTGTACTTATGCTGACTGTACCTACTTATATCTAGTGACAGTATAAAGTAACGAATTGTCTTCCACCAACACATGCGCATACATTTGCTACCAAATGTTTTTCAACTGATTTCACATTCTACAAATAACAGTCGGACTACGGCAGCAATCGTGTTTTTATTAGAAAGTCATTAAGTCAATAGACAGAAATAATAAGCCTGTTTTTTGTTGTTATTGTTTTGTATGATAATAATGTATTTATTTATTTATTAAATTGTGGAACATAGGTTTTACAGAGATCTTAAAATAATAAACATAAGTGCACTATGTCCTACCACTTACATGGCGTACAAATTTAAATTAAATATCATTATGGTTAGTATTGGGACTTATAGTTATGGTGCATATTAATTACAAGATTAGGTCACACTGCTCATAATAATACATTGCTCATAATGCTCAAAACAATACATTATTAATGTCATACTTATACAATAACAATAACTGGCCTGAATGTCAATTTAATATATAAAATAAATTATGAATTAATATTAATAATTTTTTTTTTATGATTAATATTTCATATGAAATGAAATGTCTTTATGTGTAATATAAACCGCGGTAGCCTAGTGGTATGGGAATTGGGCTGCTGAGGCGAGGGCTCGGCTTCGATATCAGGTTTTACTATGGCACACACCAATGACTTTCGATGCTTTTCGAAGTTATGTGTGTATTTATCACAGGTTTATAAGTGCCCGGGTAATACCAATAGGCCCGCCACCTATTACATTGGGACCTAAATATAAACTGGCGAAGTGTGGGTGCTAGCACCTCTGACTACCCCTTCGGGGAAATAGGCATGAGTTTATGTTATGTTATGTAATACATAACATAAATCATTAAAATTTCTCGTTTAGATACTCATTGGACAAAGCAAAGCAAGTCTTGTAAAATGTCAACAGAACTTATAGATTTAAGCAGTTTGTTATAGATTGTAGGTGCCATGCAGAAGACATTATTCTTATACATAGTTGTTTTAGTCGCTACCACTACCAATTCATCATCATCTTCGACAACGTATGTAAAATACTCGGAATTTTGTTTCTGGCCCTAAAAATCGAAAGTGTAAATGTTCTAAATAACGTAACTTATGCAAATAGAAGCTGTTAACCTTTACTAATTAGTTATGTAATAAACTAAAACCTGTCATTAATCGGTGTGTTAACTAACAGAACATCAGTAATGTGTTTCTGTTTATACCCTGAAGTTTCACCTAAAGTGCTTTAAATGTTCCCCTTAAAGGTAACAACGTAACTTATGTAAATATAACCCGTTCACCTTTACTAATTAGTTATATAACTTAACTATAACTTGTAATTAATTGGTAGATGTGTTAACTAACACGTAGAAAGAATATTAATCCATAATAATAATAGTAGTAATAGCATAAGCAATGCGCCCTATTGGAAATCATTATCACACGTACATAGCAAGAGTTCGGTAGTGAAATGACTGACCAAAATATGCATTAAAATACGCATTCTGTTATCTATATTCTTTTACGTGCGAAAAATCCCCACGGATATCTCCCAGCCGAAGCCGGTGGGAGAAATTAAGTCGGTCTCGAACCGACTAAAATGCACGCCGCCGCTGTGGGTGATGGTTGCCGAAGGTGAGGTTGTCAGGCATACATATCCCTCGCACCCCGGCTGACCCAGGGCCATCTCTCTCGATCTGGAGTCGCCAACTCGTCCCCGGAAACGGGAAGACGCGCAACTTGCGCCGCCGTCGCAGACTAATTCTGCTAGGGTGACAGGCGGCTCCACCCATCACCCCCAGGCTTGCGCTCATGGGAGGCAGAGGTCATTCATCGACCTCCGACTCTCGAGTTGCCTCCGTACGCGGGCACTTTATAGTTAATGTATTATCTCTTTGTTATCTTATTTATACTATACTTCTTCTTCATCATCCTAGCGTCAATACCGGCCACATCCGAAGTTTTCACCTCATAGTCTAAGAACTAACTGTTAAAGGTCGTACATATTTTACACAAAAGCTAAAAGTAATAGAATCTATTGGACACAAATGGTAAAATAATAAGTTGTATGATCTTCTATAAATTACTAGGCACCGTAAGTAATCACTGAAGTGATACTGCATGTGTGAGGTTGGTAGTACCTACCATTAGGCGACATGTAATACAAGATTTTAATCTACGTAGATATTACGGTCTTAGTTCATAAGCCCATGGAGGTAGAACACGGCGGTATTTCCGCCCAATTGAGCAGTCCGACTGGGGAAGTACCTCCTTATAGAATACCGCGGTTAAAATAACTTCGTGTTGTGTTCCCGGCGGTGAGTAGGGTAGCCAGAGCTCACTGGAGAGTTTTTGTGCTGTCAGTGGGATGACCAAAGGCTTGTACTCTACACTGACGGCACAAAATCTCTGTTCTTGCAGGGTCGGCAGCACGGATGTGACTCCACTGGTGTTACACACGTTCATAGGTCATGGTAACCACTTTCCATCATGTGTGCCGTGAGCTTGTCTGCCACCTAAGTTGTATAAAAAAAAAGCACTTTATAACTATATGAGTTCAAACTGTTTATACTGTTGATTGATGGCACTTGGTGGCATTTGGTGTCACATATATTGAGTACACATTTGTACTTTACACAGTATTTTTGGACCTGACAGGTTTCGCCCAACGGGATCCTCAAATGTCAGGCTATTTACGAATGCCGTAATTCAAATCCCGCCTGAGCTAATTCTCTTTTTCCTATCTCAATCGTTTTGGATAGTTGGCGTACTAAATGCTTCAAAATTTTGTTCAAATTGTTTACGAACAGTTCAGGAACAGAAAATAAGTTTTCACGATCCGGTTTTGAATATGACAGTTATATGAAATAATATTATATTATGAAGTATATTATGAAATGAAATAAAAAAAAATGTAAAGTCAAATAACGTAAATAAGTATGATAATGTAAATGAAGTAAAATAATGTTAAGACACATCCGCGTGGACTTCGATCTGGATTTCTTTTTTGAGGTTGAACCTTATTTTTTTTTCTAAAATTAAATTAGGCCAAATTGCGCCTTATAATGTGATCTATCTGTCAGTGAACTTCCAGCCAAAAATCGGCCCGGACGTTTCAGAAATTAGCTAAGTCGAACATACAGACAAAAAGATAAAGTTAAAAAAACTGTTAAAAGTACCACAATCACATTAAAAAGTAGCTGTTTAAAATTACAAACCATACTTTCATTTTATTTATTTGTATAGATTTCTCGTAGCTCTAATATAAAACGTGGGAATCACGTGAACTATTGATGCTTCAATTCAATTACCGTCTAGGACACGTCTCACGTTTCTCCATTAGGGCTTCGTGGTATTATTATATACTTAGGTACTCTCCTAACTTGTTATATCGAAAACAATTTTGTTGTGAATATTAGTTTTTTTGTTTTTTATGTTATATGAATTATATTTATTATTCGTCAAATTAAAGTTAGTCCATGTACTAATCAAATAACCCGCCCCTGATCACTCCCGATGCAAAAGTGCTCGTAATAATTGCTGTGTTGACACGTTGGATGGCGATGGCCAGCTTTTGGACCAGGAACGACCCGGAACGTGTATCACCGTCGCCTCGATGAGCCTCTGTCCGATTTTTTTAATAAGGCTTTTAGCTTACCCCAGCTGCCCCAGAGTCTCCACCTCTATTGGCATGAACTGGTACAGCGGTTCCAAGTTGGTGTACTTAAGCCTCTTCCTTGAGCTGGCGTCTTCTGCGGCGGCCGACGGGGAGTAAACGGTGCGACTAAGGTGGCTGGCGGAATATAATTAATTTAAATTTAATTCAAAAACAACATGATAACCAAACGCTTTGAAAACGGCAATAGGCTCACCCCCTATTACGTGGGACTGAATACAATGATTGGTGAAACGTGGGTGTTAATTCACCTCTATCTAACCTGCCGGGGATAAAGGCTTGATTATATGTGTATGAAAACGTGGGTACAAGTTTTGTAGTGATTACTATTATTACCCAGATCAGCTCAAATTTCTTCTGATTATGAATTATTTTCTATATAAAAAAAATCTCTCATTTTTTACTATCTTCTTGTTTACTCGATTAAATTAATTTATATAACGTATCTAACGAAATTTCGCAAAAGGAAGTTATGAGGATTAAAAACTTAGACGAGTTTCGCGGCGGTAACTTTATTGTAAAGAAAGTTGTTAAATGACGGTTCATTTCAATAAAATACATTTCTTTAATGTCTTTCACAATAATCAAGTTAATAAAACGTTTCGAATGACGTATTAAATTACATAATTATTATCTATATTGACATCATCATCATCTTAGAGATGTTCACCTCAGAGCCCGCACACCATCCCCTTGAACAGACGACAAAGTATACAAGCATACATTTTTATATAACTTTATATGAAATTGTGTATCCTTGTGATCTCATGTAGTCATCATTCTCAGAGCCTTTTCCCAACTCAGGTGGGGTCGGGTTTTAAGTTTACTTATGAACCACCAGAATTTCAAAATTTTCCCTGAAGCGACTGCCATCTGACCTCTAAAAGTTACTGGCTATATCAAAGTTCTGTAGTTAAACGAGTTGCTGGAATTTTAGAGCTTCAACTATTGCTCTGAAGTTCCCATACGAACAAATATCGTATGGCAACTGGGATCGACGACGGCTTTACGTGCTCACCGAGACACGGAGAGGTCACAATCACAATGCATGGTCACTTATTCTAAGAGACTGACCTGGCAAGTATTACTTAACTATTCAATGTCTTAACGTACTTAGCTATGAGCCCCTCCTCAGCCTCAGCATGTATAGTACAGTGACGTAATATTATGATTATATAAAAAAACCAAAGCGTCATTTGGTATAATGCATAATAACAAATACATATGAATGCAAGCATATCAAAAGATATTTTACAAAGTACAATGAGGAATACTATACCAGTTTAAGTGTACGACGAATAGATCCTCATTTTATTAATGACCGTGATACATACTTACGTAAATGATGTGCACAAAATAATGATTGTCAGTATTAAAAGCCGTTTTAAGTATATGCAAATTGAAATGCATATGTTAAAGAGAAAGATGTTTTAGGACAACTATTACTTATATTTTAAACCTGTTTTGTAGTCGGCTCGCTGGTATTTTTTTAATTATCCTAGTAGTTCCTTGCATGGTTACGTCTCACTATTTCGTAATAGATCATTTTGATAGTTCCGATATGTCACTCAATGTGATTCGTGTAAGTAATTAAACACCAATCACTCAAAATGTATAAAGTGTTTTTATTATACCTTAGACATTATTGAGAGTTGATTTAAATAGCATCTTGGTTTCTAGAATATTTTTTCTTAGTTACACATAAAGCATCGTACCGACTAGGCAACATTTGAAGTGCGCCATCTTGCATAACTACTCTCGGCAATGCGGGTCTTTATTTAACAACGTTGTTTGTCCACACACAGTGGTCGACAACATACCCCGTATCGTTAATGAAATGTATTTTCTGGGAAATTTTATAGTTTCTAAAAATTAAATGAGTCAACTAAAACCACCAATTGTTATTATCACCAAAGCGCGTAACGTTTACGCAAATTTCAGTCGCCACAAAACGGTTTAAATTTATTTATTTTGTATGAGAATGGTCAACAGGAATGCATTATTAATGTAAACAAGCGATGACGTTAACAGGAATTAAAGCGATCATGGCATACCTAGGTATATACATACCTTGCCTGATGTTGACTTACCTACAGTCAACAGGTTAAATCAGTCAGTTAATAGCCTTGGCCGTTCATTAAACGCCGGCATCCAATGAGATGACTGAAAAACTACTAGTCAAGTTGTTGAGTTATATGCGTCAATATTATTGTATATCATGGAACGGAAACATTTAAAAGTAAGTAATAAAGCGACGAAGCACTGCTTGTTTGCTATTTCTAAATATATTTGTATCTGTGCCATTTCATTCATATCCGTTCAATAGTTCTAGGCGGATTGATGAGTAACAAACAATACGTAATATAATCTGTTTGAATTTCTACATTCCGAATAAAAAATAAAGTAAAAAAGTAAAATCTATCCTGATTTTTCTAGATGATTTACTATTTCCATAGAGATTTAAAGGTCGCGGTGCCGCATTTTTCACCACACACGTCGACTGAAGGCAGTGGAGTTCACCCCTAGGGGTAATCTAGCATGCTACATGTATATTATTATGGTTTCCACGTGTTCCCAAGGTGAGGGATTAGCTCTGCTCTTGGCATTGTACACCGAGGTCGCCACGTGAACTTCAATTTACGAGTTAAAACTTAATTAGGAAACCTGTTACGTGCATCGGCAATGCGAAAATTTGCGATAATCATGTTTGTTATTTATATTTGCTGATTCATATCTACATCAACTTTTGTTATTTTTCGAAAATTGTTTTTAGCTTGTCTGTCTTCAGATTAATTAATAACTGAAAAATATTTTCTTGAATAAGAGAATACATTGAAAATATTTTAAATTAATTATAAAACTATACTTATAAAACCATAATTATAAAACCATATTTAACACACCAATGACTTTTTGATACTTTTGGAAGCTATGTGTTAATAGGCTCGCCACCTATTGCCACACATTGGGACCTAAACATGAACTGCCGAAATGTGGGTGCTAGCACCTCTGCCTACCCCTTCGGGGAATATAGGCGTGAGTTTATGTTATGTTAAGGTATCTTCGTGGTCGGCAGCGCGAGTGTAACACCCCTGGTGTTGCATACGTCTATAGGCCACGGTAACCACTTCCCAACAGGTGGGCCGTGTGCTTGTCTGCCACCTAAGTGGTATAAAAAAATGTTGTTTAACACTAATGGTTAAAACGTTTATGAGACTGTTAAAAATTATTTTGTGTTTAAAGTCGTGGTTCATGCTAATAGGTGTTTTTAATAGATGTAAATGTTTGATTATGCAGTAAATTTTAATAATTAGGGCGGCGGAGTTATTGCCCAAAAGTGTGCATTATTATTTATTTTCGTATACATAATTTCAAGCATATTTAACTTGGATTCTGTAGTCCCCACACCCGAGAAGAGGGCCAGATCGTGAGAGATGGCCCTGGATCGGCCGGGGTGCGAGGGATATGTCTGTCAACCTCACCTTCGGCAACCAAAACGACCCACAGGCGGCGTGCTTTTTAGTCGGTTCGAGTCCGACATAACCTCCTCCAGCGGCTCCGGTGGGGAGGTATCCGTGGGGATTTTGCGCACGAAAAAAAAAAGAAAAAAGCATATTTAACTTTGTGTGAAATTATCATTTCTCTTCAAGTAGCCACATAACTCTTGGGTCGTGAAAGGTTGTGGCAGATGGTTACCTACCGTTCGACGTCTACCGACGTGCACGTTCTACAGAAATCCATGCTATTAAAATGACATTAGGGTCAATAGCTATTTATTTCGAAAGCATGTAACTTAGAAATTTTTTGACATTTGATTCCTTCTTGTGTTATAAAAGTAATCACGTCAAATTGGATCTGGATGTTATGTCATGTTGTCATTATGGGTAATCATAATTTTCAAACTCTCTCAAAATTGATCCAAAACATAAGTAATTCGATTTTATTCAACCTCATTTGACATATTCTTAACATTTGCGTTTCTGTATATTTGAAATAATAACTGTTTTCGATAAATTAAAGCAACGGAAGTGTGGTTCATTGAGCTATTATTGTCCTTGTGATGGCTACTGAGTAAATGGCCAATCACACGCTCCACGTATTTAATGGATATGACATAGATAAGGGCATACAGTAGAACAGGTGAACCTGGTTCAATTATAGAAATATCAATATCTGACTCCCGATATGTTGCAATGACTCCTTGAATTATATTTGTATTACTTACATATACACAAAGTCTTCTTCACTCAAGTGCCAATCCTGGTGACCGCCAAAATTTGTACTTTGAAGCCTGGGGTATGCTCTCTACTTTCGATAGTTTGATTATTTTTACTTTTACTTGAGTGACTGCCATTTGGGCCCCAAATATTCGGAATTCATCTGTCAATCAACACTGAGTATCTTTTAGATATAATAACATAACATAAACTCACGCCTATAGGTCGCCGGTAGGCAGAGGTGCTAGCACCCACATTTCGCCAGTTTATGTTTTAGGTCCCAATGTAATAGGTGGCGAGCCTATTGCCATTAACCGGGCACCTATAAACCTGCGATAAATACACACATAACTTCGAAAAGCATCGAAAAGTCATTGGTGTGTGCCATGGTAAAACCTGGGATCGAGTCCGAGATCTCGTCTCAGCAGTCCATTACCCATACCACTAGGCTACCGCGGTAGATATAATAAAAATATAAAAACAAAATGTATTTATTATTTTAGATAAGCTCAAAAAATCAACAAAGTATCACTAGCATTGTTCGTGTTGTGGAGAACATACAACCATATATAACGTAAATAAGTTCCGTGTATATAATACGAGAATAAACCGATAACTAGTTATAACTAATAGTTATGTTTTGAAAGCGGAAGGAAGCGGTTTAAAGTTATAAGCACGGCTTAATAGGAAAATATACGGCTATTATGAATAACATCAAAATCATTTTAGAGAGTAGTTTTTATTACTTATATTCACAAGGCTCGACTTTATGAAATAGTTAAAGTATATTGGCGTCACGCGTTGGCAGTTCATGTTTGACCTCTGATCTGACTATCACTGTATATGCGCATATTAGATATTCATTACACTGGATCTATAAAAGCCAATCATAACCAATCTCATATTGATAGAAAGCTCATTCCCAATCTTAGGATAGTTTTTTTAAACCGGCCTTATTTACTCACGATTATAAGAGGCAGGGGTTTTCTAAAATATCGAAATTCAGTCAAATCCGCAGTTAGACTGGAAAGTGGACCCTAGATTTCGATTCAAAAGCTTCCGAAGCTACTGGAATTAACGCTAAGATGAAGAAGAAGGGGTTAAATATAGGTACCGTTTTCACTGGGACGAGTTGGGGACTCTGTTGTCCCCACACCCGAGGAGAGGGCCAGATCGTGAGAGATGGCTCTGGGTCGGCCGGGTGCGAGGGATATGCCTGTCAACCTCACCTTTGGCAACCAAAGCGACCCACAGGTGGCGTGCGTTTTAGTGGGTTCGAGTCCGACATAACCTCTTCCACCGGCTCCGGTGAGGGGGTATGGGGATATTGCGCACGTAAAAAAAAAGGTACCGTTTACACTTTATTTTTAAAGAATATCAGAACCGATATTACTAATATTCACTCAAACCCCTTCAGCTAAGCTAAATTGCTTATGTTAGGGTTATTTTTATTTAATTAATTATAGGTATTTAGGTACCTATTTGTAATTAAGTAAAGTACATAATACGTGGGAAGATGACTGCTTTTCTTATACTGAAAAACATTGTCTAACTAGTTAACCAACCCGCTTGCGTACCTAATGTATAAATTTGACTAATTATGGTGTTTCATAACAGACGCAATAGCCATTTAGTGGTGTATACTTTTATTCTAGTAATTACTTTTTCACAAGCGGTTCCCATTACAATTTGCGTTATTTTATCACGAACTTGCATGCTTTGTGAAACAGTAACAACAGCTATGATTGCAATTACAAATCAGTTGTGTTACATAGTAACTGTATGTCGACTGGAGGTGCTCGTGCCCTAACGGGTACTTGCAAAACCAGGGCAGAAATCTGTGTAAATATTCGTTGACATAGTGGAAATTTTATAATACTCTTTTTGTTATATTCGTCATATTCGCTCTTTTAACCAACAATTTTAAGAAGTCGGGTTCTTGAATTCTTGTCAGTTGACTTGCAGACTCAGATACCTTGGTATGAACTATTTGTAATTTTGTGATAATCCTCCTAATCTATAGCTCAACTTACTTGTTTAAAGTGAAAACTAAAAACCTACTACGCAGTGAAAAATTCAAAACGTTTACCGTCACGGTACATTGTGTATATCCCTGACGCGCCTCTCTTTGAATACATAAACGAGAGCGATATTTAAAATAAATCGAGTTTATGAATGTTGGCTAAAAGTCAACATGCTTCTATTATTTAACCATTCCCGATCTCCTCACTATTTAAACACATTATCTTTAGAAACCTTTAACATTTTTAAATATTCGAGAGTGACGAAAACTTAATCTACGTATATGCAAAAACGTTTAAGTGTGTTTGTCTCTGTGTAAATAAAGTCTTTAAACGGAAGGCAGCGAGGTAAATCAATTTAATCTGCCATTTGAAGGTCTTGCATGTATTTATAATATAATTAAAAGATAACTTATAAATTATGTGGCATTTTCATCATGAAACCATTTGCATAACTGGAAAAAAATATTTGTAAAATCTATTTTCTTATGAATGAGATGATTTAAATGTGAATTATTAGTTTATCTTTGCATAATTTATATAAATGTACACAACATAACCTCAACTTGAGACTTTTTCTGACGTTTGTTTATGCAATGTTTGTTTTATCTCTCTGACGTTAGCATCAAGTTGAATAAAATTCGCAGCGATTTTACTGTAGAAACCGTCCATTAAAAGGAGAAGTACGGATACCAGTTTCTTGTTTATAGTGCTCATATCAATATAGCTTCACCTAGTATGATGGTTAGCTATGAAGGTTATGGAGGTAAACTCTCAGGAAGGGGGGTTATCGTTTTATTTATTTAATAGCTTTCTAAATACAGAGCATGTCAGTCGAATATCTAGGATGTGTTCCACAGTTTTTTTTCCCTAGAAAGAGACTGGTCGCGGCTTAGGACCATAGTTCCGTTCTGGATGTTATTTGAAAGATTTAAAAAATGCAGTGGTCTTATTTCAATGAGTGGTGTTCGCGTAGACTTCAGACAGTATAATACGAAAAGTATAAAATGTACCTATCTATCCCATATCTATTCATTTTTTCAAAATTTCATTAAATACCTACTCACTGAAGTCAACTACACTACGATTTTTAAGAAATAATTCTGACAAGAAAACTTAAAAGTCGATTTGTATTCAGCATACATTTCTTATATACACCATAATATAAGTTTTTTGTTATGAGACCCTTCACTACTGTAATTGTCCACAGAATGCTCAGATCGTAGAACATAAGATTTGAGAAATCTCTCAAATCCGTGCTCAACCGTATAAACTGTAGAAAGTCGATGTTATTTTTGCATAAATGTACGTTTACATCCACACTAAGGACCGTCGGCTTTCGTTAATGTCTTTTATATGACATCTCGTGGTTAAATTTCTCTTAACATCAATTCTGGACCAATATGGCCTTCTTTATGACGAATACAAATAATATAAAGTGTTACGAAAGTGCATTACTGACTTACAACCTTTTTGGTCATTATAATATATCACTGCGTACCACGAACACTTTCCAACACGCACTTGAATATAGTTGTACCTTAAAAATGTTGCAATTTGATTTTAAATACACAATTTCAAAGTTCAACTTAATATATATTGGGTCTTTTAAAAACAGAAAGAAGACTGCATGTCACAATTGTATGTTTATTACTTTAAACTTAACTTTAAATATTAGTAACATACTATATGTAAGACAAAGTGTGTACTATCTATGAAAAGTGCATATGTATTAACTTTTAAGTATATTGATTATTTTATCTTGTAAGCCTCCCTGTCATTTTACAGTCCATTTTTACACTACAAAGTAAACAAGCATACTATTCTCTATATACCTACTACGTACATAATTTTTAAGATACGTTTATCCTCGTTTCAAATTACATTTAAATTATGCATAGTTGTCTATATACATCGAGATCCTACCTTGTATGTCCCATAGGTAATATTGTTAGTATATTTATGATATTGAAACACACAATACAGTTGACGTATATAAAAAATTGTACATTACCTACCTACTAAAGAAAAATAGATTACAATAGACAACAGATTTTCATAAATATCTCACAAATATTATAAATTTCTAGAAATAACTATCTAATCACTGTTAATGATTAAGTTGTTTGCACATAAGCATCAATTATAATATATATTATATTGTGAAACCAGCAACATCCATGCATACGTTCTTTATTTTGTTTATTTTTGTCATTACTATTATTAATTCACATAACCCAGATGAACTAACCTAGAAAGAACCTTGACATGCAGTCACGTCAATTGTTTGGACCGTTTTTTGTTTAATATTTCATATTACTGTCGTTCGGCTCCCGGCTTTGCCCGGAAATACATGTATAAAATATAGTATAACCCGCTTGCAATGTCATCTACCGGTGCCGAAAAAAGTAGCTAAGATATAAATTGTGGCTATATTGTGTCAATATTTATATATATGTGTATATGTCAAAGATGCTTTTGTGTTTTTGAAGTAAACAGTAATGTATAAACCACTTAAATCTTTATATAGGTATACTGTTAAGTTAATAGATTTTTTATTAATGTAATTAATATTCAAACGACGAAAAAGTATACTTCCTACGGAGCGGAGGAATTTCATGATGCTTTTAATTTTTTTTATATACGATGAGTATTTATTTTCTTATTCTTTGTATTGTTAATTAGAATAGTTTTTATTTTATTAGGTAGGTATACAATATTAGTAAGTGAAATACTAGAATTCAAGACTTATTTAACAATTATTTTTAAATTTCATTAATAAAGAAAAGTTATGATGTTTTTTGACATACACTTTACAACGCTACAAAGACCTTACCAAACATAATAAGTTCCACTAGGCAGGTTCTAGAACACGGATAATCATACTTATATACTTTTTTGTAACCACATGCATAATATTTATAGAAACACCAATGCAAATAATATACAGATTCAGTATGCATACAAATGTTTGCACGAAGTTTGAGTCGAACCCATGACCTATGATGCAACTCGGATTTCTGTGGATGCAACAGTCGAACGTCCTACCGGCACGCCACATGTCGCCGTCGTCACGTAACCTGTAGGCACAGAATAAATAATAGTACTTTTACTACGCTTTAGGTACTAAAATTGATTATTGGGGAAAATTGAACCAAGAAACTTTAAACTGCCGTCTTGAGACAGAGAATTCACCCCCACACGATGCAGATGCTCAGGTTATGGAATGGCATATCTGCTGTGGTTTTTCCAAACGACTGAAATATAAAATACTAAAACCTGGTTCTTCAAGAAGGGAATTAGAAATTTCAGCATCACGCGTATGAGGCTTCCTGCTGTCACATATGTCCATAGGTCACACTCAACAACTCCTAGCTGCCAAACCTACGGCATCTATCACAAACCTTCGTGGTTTTAAATCATGTTGTAATACTTACCATATATTTTTATGTAATCTTAAAATGTGAAATAAAAAAGTAATATGACCCACAACAATGACTTCGATGCTATTCGAAGTTATGTGTGTATTTATCGCAGGTTTATAAGTGCCCGGTTATAATGACAATAGGCTCGCCACCTATTACATTGGGACCTAAACATAAACTGGCGAAATGTGGGTGCTAGCACCTCTGCCTTCGGGGATATAGGCGTGAGTTTATGTTATGTTATCTTAATATAGAAAAATTAGGGGGACTAGACAGTCGAACGTATATCCAATCCGGCCAATGCCACGCGTTCGTGTGAAAACCAGTTGACACCGATACTAGGATATTGAAACACGATATTTATTGCCTACCTAACCCTTTCCAACATAGATATAGGCACTCGTATGTACAAGCAAAACAGTAATCTTTGTTGTAAGTCCATTGCATGTCGATGAGTGAATTATCAGTCGATCCGTGACACTGCATACCGCGGCTAATGACCGATGCACACCATCACGCTTTAAAAATTAATAAAGCGTAACTCCTCGATTTTATCCACACGATATGATAAATTAACTAAATTAACATATTTTTAGCACTGGTTGTGACCCCGCGGAGAGAATGATCAAAACGGTCAAGAATGTTGCCTTGGTCAAGTTCATAAATTCGTGGGTAGGGCAAAAGTCATCTCGGTTGATCTCATCGGTACTATGTTGTTGCCGTCTGCATTAAAGTATTTATGTTGAAGTATCGTTAGATATAGTGAATTATATGCATGCCACATAAAGGGTTGGTTCTCGAATCTTTGATAGGGGCCAAGAAATTCCTAACTGAAAAATAATGGTATTCACTCAACGCGGGAATTGAACCTAGTACTCATTCAACAGTAGCATAAGCGACCAATGCACCACAAATGTTTTTTTATTGGCGTCTTAACGGCAATTTACCATTATTCACGCTTTTGCCTTTATTACTCATCAAAGTTAGTGGTGAAGGGCCTTCAATTGGACTATTAGTTTCGGCAATAACCTTAGAAGTTACCGTTGGGTTACTTATTTAACTTTTTAATGTCCCACAATCGTCAATTCTTTATTTTTGTGTCAGTGTATAATCTTTTCATTTATCTACTTAAATCATGAAATGTGTATATTCTCACATAAAGCTGGGCTGCCAGCCTACTGGGAATTTTACCAGTTGGTGATGGAGCGTAGATAGATTATAGAGCATGTAAATATTCATCCTTTATTTTGTTATTTAATTTTATTAAAGCCCTAATTATCCTTGAAGGTACTCTACCATACAATACAATAATACAAAAATATATGTACCTACTTAATGATATAAATTATATGTAACGCTAGGAGAGGCCTATGTCCAGCAGTGGACTGCTATGAGCTAGTAGATGTTGATGATATGTAATAGCAGATGGATTTTCACATTCGTGTTAAAAACGGAACACGATTTTAAACGTTATTAAAATTTAATATTGTCTCCAATCCAAAGTATTATTCATACATAAAAAAAATACTAATTACTGACTTAAGTCAGCCCAAATACTATAACTGTAATAGTTAAACCCTATTTCTTATAATCATACCATCACTAGAGATCGACTTTCAATAAGGTTCTTTACTTGCAGAAACAAAAATTAAGAAAATTGCGCAATAAAATTGAAGAATTTTAGAATTTTAAGCAGGCTGCGAGTAACAAGTGGCATGAAATATAAATCATAAATTTGATGTTTTGTTGTCATAATTGATTTCTCTTTTATCACACTCGCCGATATAAGTATAGACCAAGAGATCAAAATACTCGTGGCATATGCAGTAATCATAGTTTACGAAACAATATTCAATGTGGACTTATTTTTATTGCAGTTACATTTTTAAGTAACATATAATCGTTATTAGTAAGCCAAAAGCCATTGTTTACTCTTTAATAGGAATAACTAGAAAGCGTTGCTTTCACGGCATGGCAATAACAATAATTTAAACTTCACGTTTGTATCGAAGCCTTCTAATTCTCTTTGTATCGACAGTCACGTCTCCAAACTAGTTATTGTTATAAAACTTAACAAAAACATAATAAATATAACATCTGAATCTAGAATTTTAGCCCGTTTTCTCAATTTATCTTGTTGATATGGTCTATATTCTCATTCTAATTAAATTACAAAGCTGTTAGTTTGTTTGTTTATTAGTAATTCACATGAAAACCAGTTGGTTCGATTTTGATGACATTTTTTGTCATCCCATCTACAGTACCTATAACCCTCTGCTACCTAATTTTTACCTCTCAGGAACCGTGAGAGCATGTAAATGAAAATCTCTACAAACCTCGAAGTAGTATTGTATACGTGTGAGATTGAGTTACTTTTTGCGAGCTATTGTATAGTCTTAATCACGCACAGCGAACGATACAATAGACTGTTTAATTACACATTTACTTCACCTTCATGCGTGCTAAATAGATCGATCTAGATCTTAAAGTACACGCATATATCTATCTAGAAACTGCAAGGCGCTGTGACTATAAAAAGTAGCTATGTATTTAGAATCTACTAAATCTCCAACTAGCTGTTGCCCAAGGCTCCGACGTTTGCAAAATTTGAGCCCGTGTCTAAAACACATGGAAACCTGTTCCAGGGATAAAAAGCGTCCCGACGCACTACTTTTGCTGGTGTGCTACAGGGCAGCATTCTATGGCCTATAGTTACTTTTTGCCAATTTCATAAACTATCGAAATCAATCTACTTTATGCTTATTACCACTACGCTGATACTTAATTTTCAAATCAATTTCTAAACTTCATTAAATAATTTGCCCCAAGCTATTACAGTTATGTAATGATTTCGTTTTTTTTTGGCAATTAAGTTATCACTTGCAGAATCCCTTACACCTCCCATCATTGATTATGTAATTTCCAATTATGTCTTTATCAGATCTATATTTGATTTACGCAAATCATATTACCGAGTACCGTGTTAAACTAAAATAGTTATCTATTATGCGGCATTCTTTCCAGGAATGTTTATCTTTACAATATTCTATTCAATCCTCTCTTAAAACGCTTCAGTTTGGTAGTTTATGAGATCATTGTACAATTCAACAGTGAATATGCTCGCGCGTACTTCTACATTCATGGACAAAGCACTTACAGTGGAGGCTGTACGGTTGTGAAATATTTTAACCAATGCTATCAGCCAAGTACAATCGTCGCCTGTTTTAAAAGTACGGTAAATAACACTCTCGATGTAACACCAATACTATTGTGTCCCACGATTGTTATTTCTCACTCTCGATTTTGTGCACTTTGATTGTATAGGTGTATGTATATTTTATTTATTAAGTGTATTTAATTTGCAATCATTTGTATCTTTGCGTTTGCATAAAAGTAGAAGATTAATATCATACATTTTTATGCAGATTACTTCGCATGACCTAATGGTAAACTAAAGGTGAAGACTCAGGTTGTTTGTAACTCGCTTGTTAAAAATGTTTTGAGGATTCTCGACATACTTCAAGGACTAACAAGGATCCTTACATTTCACTTTCCATCTTTTTCTTTTTTGATATTTCATCAGAGTCGGTGTACAATAAAAATGAGATACAATTAAAAATATTTGGTAGATATATTATACTCTATTCAAGGCATAATTTTTTCCTTCAAGTAGTGGAATCTCTTCAAAATGTATGCTAATACAACATATCATAACCGATATCAGAACTGATATAAGATCTCCATGCATCGTATTACCGATGTGATTGTCCAACAAGGAAGTTTGGTAACTCACTCACTGTGTCCATATTGCGTGTTACACAAGTATCAATGATCTCAATTTTGTAATTTTCACGTGTGAATTGTGGTAAAGTTATTATTATGTACTTTGCCAAACTAGTAGCTTTAACAATGTCATGTGTACAGAATAAGCTTTTAATGGTTCATTCTTTAGTATGTCACTTAATATGTTAAGTTATGTATGTATGTTTGAGATGTGTAGTTGCATCTAACTTTAGTGGTTACCTAACTTAATCATTTTAATGATGCAATAAACAATTATACACCTCAAGACAATGAGTGAAAATATGAATTGAAGAACTATCCTTAACATTGCTAAGGATATTTAGGTCAACTTCTTTGACTTCTGCATCAAAGTTCCGTTATTAATAATTTTTAGACTCCTTGTAAAGTGAGTAATCCTGTTGTCATCAACTTGAAATAGAAGTCTTCATTACTTACTTTGTTTCCCACAAATCTATTGAAAAAGTAAACTGATATCCACTGGTACAATCACTGTATACCTACTAACGCCATACTAAATGTCACTATGAAGATCAGTTTTCTAAGGCAGGGGTCCCAGTTTCAGGAATACCAAAATATAACGTAGCATAATAAGACTGTTCGTCGACTTTGACCTGAGGAGTGTGACGTTTTGTAATCGGTCACACATTCTTAGACCCTGACCTCGAATATATTTCTACCGTCAATGACAATTGCGATAGGAACCCTTACGCTCGCCACCTTTGTTAAATTTTAATACGGTGTCACCTTATATATTGCACGTGTCAGCACTTGACAGGCTTGAATTCACACATGTGTTCGTAATGACATTCCTCAGAAGGACTGCGCCGTGGCCTTGATGGCGTATTATGGAATACGCTACTTATAATGCTATGAAAGGATTGCCTTATGTCGAACTAAGGCTTCGTTTTACTACAATATTAAATAAGCAAAGCTAAATCCACTTATTTATAACTTATACCAATGCTATACCAATGAAAAAAAACCGCGGTAGCCTAGTGGTATGGGTAATGGAGTGCTGAAAAGAGCCACCATTACCATGGCACACACCAATGACTTTTCGATGCTTTTCCAAGTTATGTGTGTATTTATTGCAGGTTTATAAGTGCCCGGTTAATGGCAATAGGCTCGCCACCTATTACATTGGGACCTAAACATAAACTGGCGAAATGTGGGTGCTAGCACCTCTGCTTACCCCTTCGGGGATATATGCGTGAGTTTATGTTATGTTAAAGATTGTAGATTGTTAAAGATGTAATATCGCTGGCATTATAATGTTTGTCTAGAAACAATTTGTGTACATAAAAGGTAACGTATGAACCCAGACGTGTGAAAATGGTTATATCAGACTCGAACTAAGTAAAACCATTCGGTGTTTCGCCACATCAGACTAGGAAGCCGACGAATCTGGTACGCACTAGAAAGACTCTGTCCGGCCTTGGCCAACAATATAGGCTACCCGAACGCGTTATTGGGGATCAAAGTCCTCCCTACCCCATATGACGCGCCTCTAACCTAGGCGATGGAAGACTATTAATTAACAAATAAGGAACAAAAACTGATTGCAGCTGATTCTCAGCTGTGAGTGAAACCGCGAGTCCAAGTTAGTACGCTATACGCCTCAATACTGGTTATGTAAAAACATAGAAACTATTTCTATAGATTCGCGATGCCACGAAACAACTTTTAGAAACAACTTGCTCTAACAAAATATTAACGAATTTTCTTTAACGCTT
Source organism: Eilema griseolum (assembly GCA_963662185.1). Taxonomy (NCBI): domain Eukaryota; kingdom Metazoa; phylum Arthropoda; class Insecta; order Lepidoptera; family Erebidae; genus Eilema; species Eilema griseolum. The sequence continues at coordinate 18,730,769 of OY759230.1, read as the reverse complement.
TCGCTACAATTATGGGTATAAAATTGATTACCCCACACTATAATAGAAATGTCGGTTTGCGGCAATAGACTTCACTATCTCACTTATTGAAGGTAATATTTCAAATTGCTTATCAACGTATAACAACCGTTCAGTTGGACCAAAATATTCTTATTCTTCATAACAGAATACCGCTCATTATTCGTCGCACGCCATTATTTAGAACATGTCATTTTCGCGCACCACCGTGGTTAGTTGAGCATTGATATTATCAGATATACCAGTCAATTGTTAATTTATACGTACTGTTTGACGTTTTAAGCCATAAAATTAACTTACACAAAGCTACTAGATTTTTGTATTTTCATTTTGTAAACATGCAATGAACAGTACCTACGTCTGCTCTAGACCTATGCATCTTACATAAAATATCATATACCATCATCTTAACATACACGTAGGATAGCAGAGGACGATCAAATTTCTCCAGTTATATTTAGAGCCTCGCGAGCGACCTAAATGTTGCAATCAATCATGCACTTTGAAATGAGAAAATACAAAAATACAAAAAAGTTCTGCTACTTACTATTACTGCATTTTGTTTTGGCGCATTGTGAACAAAAACATTTATAACAGTTTTTACTGTGAATTAACTTTGGTTTTGGCGTGTGGTAAAAAATACTAAATCACTGAAGAAATAGAAAAACGTGGCCATGAGTTTAATTACGTTTTTTTCACAGGCTTTAGCCAATTACCTTGCGGATCTTGCTGTACATATAAACGTAGAAGTAACGTTCACAAATGTCACCTACTTTACCCACATGAAACTTTGAAAAACACATTAAAAAAGCTACTATTTAAGTGCCCATTTAAAGGATTAAATGGGCACTTAAATAGTAGCTTCTTTAAAAAAAAATCTAAAAAAAATCTTTATAATAATCGAATAGTATTTAGTTTTAAGTTTTAAGGATACTATAATAAAACTAAATACTATTCGAATATTTTATGATAACTCGACACACCAATGAATGCATTGATGTATCCAGCAATTGTAAAAGATCCTTCATTTTAGGTTTCTTGGTGACACCTAAGTTTTTAAAAAGAAAGCAATAAATACTGAAGTAATAACAGGAAATAACACAGCATGCTATTATTAAAATACAATACCCGCTATTGAACCTGAGAACGGGTGAGTCTAAAATAATCATGTGAAACACATTGCCCTCTCATGATTTGAGCGTTCAGTACGGACTAGAATTCTTTCATTTTAATTAATGCTTGTATGCAGTCTCAATTAAAAGCGAACTAGATTTAAAAGAGATTATTACTATAATGTTATTGTTCACATGCAGGAACGGAGTCAAACAATGAGTTCAGGCACGCGGTCGCCATTCGAGAACACGTAATAAGAAACTTGGAAAGTAATGTCAGGCAACGAATTTCCTATGCATTGAATCACATTACATTATGATTTAAAAACTCGAATTTGACTTCTTGTAATTCACCAAATATAAAGGTTTTAACTATGTAGTAAAGTTTCCAATAGTAGTACTTATGACATTCTAGTTGAATACATTGTGATAGTAAACACCTCAACAAAGTCTAGGGAACAAGATGACCCCAATTATTTTTTTTCGTGTAAATCTTGTTTTGCAAATAACTGGCAGCAAATAAATAAAAATAGAATAAAGTAGATTACAGAGTTGTTCGAAATTTAAAAATAAATTTAAATAAGTAATGATTTTCGAATATGGAGGGAAAACTTTTAAAAGTGTTTGATTGTGCAGTTTCTCTGAGGCAAAATATTTTTTTTTTTATTGTAAATAACGTTTATTATAATACGTCTTTTACGTATGGTTTGTGCATTTTTGTGACTGTAGTCATCATGTCACGTCGTCATTTAAGTCGCGAAGAGATGTTAAGGGCTGTTGGTATGCTGCAAGCTGGACGAACTCAACGCGACGTAGCGGATGCTGTCAACACCCAACCAATCGTAATTTGCAGATTATGGGCACGCTACAGGTCTACAGGGGATGTTGCCGAACGTCACAGGGGACGAAATAGGGTTACTACCCCGCGACAAGATTGTTTCTTGCAAAATCCCGCAAGGCGGCAACCCACGATTACTGCTCGTCAGTTGGTCGCAGGCCTCCAGTCTCAGCATCAAGTGGTTATTAGCGATCAAACTGTCAGAAGAAGACTACACGAAGCCAATCTTTATGCTCGCAGACCGCTTAGGGTTCCAGCTCTTCGACGTGGAAATCGAGGTCGTCGCTTATTGTGGGCTAACGCACATTTACAGTGGACCGACCATCAATGGGCACGGGTTCTGTTTTCCGACGAATCTTGCTTTGGTTTTCATCCTGATTCGAGAAGAGTGCGTATATGGCGAGTTCCTGGACGTCGGAGTCGTCTCCAGAATCCGCAAGAAGTTCATCCTTACCAAGGTGGAACAATCATGGTATGGGCTGGAATTCGCCTTGGTGGAAGGACCGACCTCGTTTGGATACGGGGCAATTTGAATGCAAACCAATACATTCAGGAGGTTATACACCCCATGGTAATCCCTCATCGACAGCAGTTCGGTCAAGATTTTATGTTCATGCAAGATAATGCACGGTCACACACCGCGAGGGTAATGGTCAATGCGTTAAGCGAGCACAATATGACGACGTTGGAATGGCCTGCTCAGTCTGCCGACCTCAATCCCATAGAGCATGCCTGGGATTTGCTTGGGAGAAGAGCTTTCAGTGATTCTTTGGAAAATCTGAACACTGAAGAACAACTTTTTTTACACCTTCGCAGTGTATGGAGCCATATTCCACAGACGATGATTGACAATCTCATACTAAGTATGCCACGCCGTTGTCGAGCTGTTGCTAATGCTTTAGGAGGTCCTACAGATTATTTAAAACGTTTAAAGTACGGTTAATTACTGTATTTCTTACTACCTCGTTATTTTTGTGCCTAATCATAGAAGGTTGTAATACTCAATATTGGCACTATTCAATTCTTTCTTAAAAAAAAAATTTGGTATGAAAATGTTTTTATTAAAATTAAAATTAAAAACGGTATAAAAATACCCTTCTATTGATATAAAACACTCACTATTACAAAAAAGGGTTTTTAAATAAAAACTAGAAATGTCCTTGTTCCCTAGACTTTTTTGATGTGTGTACATACCTAGTCTAGCCATAAATATTGTTACGAAGAAAAAACATTTTTTTTTATTGCAAATAATATTTATTACTTTTACAGTGTGTTAGTTTAATACATAAATATAAAACAATTTCAAATATAAAAAGCTTATTCGAAGTGGTCTCCATTGGCTGCAACACAGTCCTTTAAACGTTGAGGCCAATTATCAATAGAAGCACGCACTCTTTCCATGGGAAAATTCTTCACTGCCAATCGTATAGATTGTTTTAGGGACTCCAAATTATCATGGCGTTTAGAGCAAGCCATACTCTCTAAAACTGACCATAAATCATAATCCAGCGGATTAAGATCGGGGCTAGACGACGGCCTGTCTTCAGCTCTGATGAAGTCCGAAACGTTCACTTCCAACCATGACTGCGTGGACCGAGCTTTATGACCCGGCGCTGAGTCTTGTTGGAAGGACCATACTTGGTTATTGAACATGGTGTTGTTAAGGGGTTTAACTACCTTCTCAAGAATGGTATCTTGATACACTTGTGCCGATGTTTTGATACCTTTTTCACAAAAATATGATCCCACCAAACCATCACTGAAGTCGGATAATGCCCACGTTGCACTCTGTCGACTAATTGGGAAGCTTCCTTAGAGCTTTGAGCATAAATACGGTCATTTTGTTTGTTAAAATGTTGCTCAATTGTAAAGATTTTCTCATCCGTAAACAATTTTTTTCTGTGATCTCCCTTTGCGTACCGCTTCAGTAGTTGCTTCGATTTTACCACCCTATTCTTTTTTAAATTATCAGTTAAACAATGACCAGTGCGTCTCTTATAGGCTGCAAGTCCTAAGTCATCTTTTAAAATGCGCGACATGGTACTGGGTGCTATCTTCATCTCCCGAGATAAAATCTTTTGCTTTCGGACAGGATTTCTTCGAATTCTTTCCCTTACTGCTTTGACCACCTTTTTCGTACGAACACTACGTGGACGGCCAGGTCTTTTTCTGTCACAAGCAGAGGAGGTCTCATTATACCTATTAATAGCCCGGTACACAAACATTTGACTAATACCAAGCGTATGGAGAGTTTTAAAAATTACATTCGGCTCCATACCAAAGTTGTGTAATGCAATCACAGCGATTCGGTTTTCTTTATCACCCCACTCCATTTTAATATAGCTAAATATTGTACAATGTATTGGCGCCAAAATTAGAAAACACAATGAACAATCGTATAAAAATGACAGATTCCAAATTCAAATGTAATATCTTTCTTATTTTAATTGTAACAGTATTTATGGCCAGACTAAGTACTTAGGTAGTAGTTATTTTTAAATCGGGATCATGATTCAAATATACCATATTTTATCATATTTATCTTTTTTCTTTGACTGCTATTACAGTTACTTGTTTCACGTCGCGCGCTCCTGGTTCACGGTAACCGACGACATTTTTGATGATTTGCATTTTTGTCACCTACTATGAAATCGTTTCTTAATGAATTTTCTAATATTTTGGTAGATAAAGATTCCAACGGGATTAGCCGTGTATGAAGAAATTGAAACATTTAAAACAAGACTGTTATCTTGGCTAAAATATCTTAGAATCTTTGGTTATAGTGAGGGTATAATAATTAAATAAGTGAGCTAACTCAGCAGTTTAACATTAGAACACTGTTGTCGTGACGAAAACAATCAGTGAAAGTGTCTTTAGACTCGCTTGTCAGCCGTACCGAGTGATACCTACCTAGCTGCCTGACTCTTTTTACATCAAGACATTACAATATTTAAATTTACCTACGTGTGTTTACTGATTGTAAACTTTATTATGATTACAATACATTCCTATATGTTCCACTACATTATTCTTTTGTAACGGTGCAATAAATCAAAAAGATTTATGTACTGGTTATTATTACAAAAAATCTATTTGCAAACCATTTGGCGTCTGAAGTAGCTCAAGCGTCTAGATGGCGTTGACAGTCAGATGTATTGTGTGAAACACGTTTCTACTAGAAATTGTAAACACATCTATGTATTTGTCTATGTCTTCCAAAACAACTTTATTCAATTATAACTGTTATTTTGCAAGTAACCAACTAAATAATAGTTAAATAATAGTTTCTGGTATCCCTAACATCATAACTTCTGCGGTACGAGTAAGTGTTACATCTCTCCCGTTTCTTTTCTGTTATATTCCCACGAGCCTCAAAACTAGGTGCACCCTAAGTTTCGTAAACGTATTGATCAAGGTGCAAAACAAAAATATTTTCCACATATTCATGTAAAATTAAAATTAAGAACCGAAATTATTAGTACTTTCCCTAATCCTAACCTCGCCACTGGTGAGGTTAGGGGAAGTACTAATAATGTATTTACTAAAACAATTTAAAAAAAAATTCTAATATGGTGGGTCACCAGCTTATGTTATAAGTGGGTGAGAATCGGAAGTATTTTGGCCAGGATTTGAACCCGGTACCTCTCGATCGTAGGTAAGGCTGACTCCTTACCCACTAATCTACCGACGCGTGATCTTGTTCCAGTATAATTTTCATTTTAGGTTACAGCACACAAACATATAAACACGCATGTAATAAAAAAAACAATCACAATTAATATTTCAAAACAAAAACTCATCGTGGACATAACACGTTGACACTGTATACTTAGCATTACGTACACCTGTAATTACATTCACCATTGGTGGGCCTCAAAACCCATATACAACTGTTCTTTATTTATCAATACAATGATGAATGATGTACCAACCGTATGATGTCATTCGTCACATAAAGCTACTAAAGAGAAACGATCGTTAATTACAATAACTTCCGTGACATAAACGTATAAGTAGGACACACCACACGAGGAATCTTTGACCAGAAGAAAATAGCTGGGGTTGACTAGATGCAGAAGGCTGAACAAGGAATGATATGGAATAATTTAGAAGAGATATGTGATGATATACCTAATTATTAAATGATAATTATTAGATGGGTATAGTTTTTGTTATACTTTTGGGCTATACTAAAAAAACGAGGACCGATGGAGAGGGCGAAGACGATCGGACCTGCACTAGCTTTGTTATGTAGCACTAGGTGTACATTTGTAGCAGCCGATGTTTAACTTCTATTAGCAATAATACAGAGGGAGGTAGGACACGGCGGTATTTCCGCCCAATTGAGCAGTCCGACTGGGGAAGTACCTCGGCCCTACAGAATACCGCGGTTATAATAACTTCGTGTTGTGTCACTGGAGAATTTGTGCTGTCAGTGGGATGACTAATGGCTTGTCCTGCTTTGTCCTCTACACTGACGGCACAGAAACTCTGTGCTAACAGGGTCGGCAGCGCGAGTGTGGCCCCTCTGGTGTTACACACGTCCATAGGTCACGGTAACCACTTTCTATCAGGTGGGCCGTACGTTTGTCTGCTACCTAAGATCTGCTATCTGAAATATCAATGTCTTACTTAGTTAACTATGTCATCTACATCTTTCTATTAGAAACTTCCATTAAGTTAGTCAAGTATTGGGAGGAGTTCACAAACACCCACAAAACAGTTCAGTTAGAGAACTGCAGAAAGTTAAGATATAAACAATAGATATATATATGTGATGATTTAACCTAGAATACTCAACACACAGTAATTATCTATTGAACTTGGACTACACGCGCTTCAAACACATTACCGTTAGATACGAGTACTATGTACGTAGTTGTATAATGTCCAATGGTAGTTATATTCACAGCAGACAACACAACAAATATAACAGTCGTAAAATACGTGGAGTTAAGGAAATCACACTGTTGAACATGTTGTATGTTCTACAGTAAATACTTTAAACAAATACTGTCAACTCATATGAACTAATTGCGACACAAACGCATCATAAGGTTGACACCGATTCGGCACCACACATGCTTATAAAGAAGTAACCATAACAGTGTATTCATGGTTACACCATCGCGAAGTAATCAGCGTTATGTATATTTTGTATAAAATATATTTACGTATTGAAAGTTTGTCGTATAACCGTAATAAATGTGCACCGTAATTGTTACAGATGGTCATTAACTTGTTAGCAGTTCTATTCAAAAACGAAAATAATGTAAAACAATTTTATTTGGTGCTAGGTACTTAGCTTACATTAAAAGTTTTTAGAACCAGCCAGTATGTTAGAATTATAAACAAAACTATTTAAGTTTCAAATAAACTAGGTACTCTATTGGGAAGCTAGATGTATATTCATATGTCATTTGTGTTTACAAATTAGCTATGATTTAAAAAGCAAATGTCATGCGTCGTAATGAACTTAACGAGAATACATTTTCTGTTCATGATTTATTATGACTTTCGAGCGTGCATACCTACTTAACAACAAAGTTATGATAGGCGTTTTGATTTATAATTCATCATTCATTCATTGATAGACAATCCATATTTTAAATTACTAAAGTAGAGCTCTACTTTGCTTTGCTTCGACAGTGCGTACTAATTACCATTTTACAACGCCACGCGTCGATATAAAGCACCAGACTGTGACTTTAATATACTATTATAAAATCATTCGACACATTCAAGTCTGTTCGAGTCCAAAGCAACCGCCGTTGATTTCAATAGCCAGATCTACAATATGAGGTTCACCCACAGTCCCACATCACACTCTTAATGTTTCAACAACTTTAGAAGATGCTAAACTCGTTTCTTTAAGTAATATACATTCTACATTGTCTATCGAAAGGTCTAGAACTTCTGATGCATAATTTAATGCTTTCTCACGCAGTGATAACCAACACAACCCGCTCTGGTTGGAATTCTGTGATGGTCATAATTCCACAACGTCCCTTACGAATTCTTTTTCCGTTAACTGGATTTTAGCAAGATATTTAACTGTCGATTCTACTTGACTTCTAAAACTTTCTATATATCTATCTAGTAATCTCACATTTCACAAATAATTCAAATTCAATAACTGTTACGAAGCACTTATTTGTTAGAATACCTACTGTTTTCCGTCCACTGATTTAAGTAAAAATTATGCAACTTCCCTCAGAAAACTTAACTTAAGAAAACTTAAAACGAATTGCTCGACTTTTTACATGAAACAGCTACTTATTTTCTCTGTAAAAACGTTAAGACTGGCGTAAATAATCAACTGATTAAGTACGTCCATTTTATTCGTTGATATTCTTAAGTAAGGTTAGTAATACTGCTCAGAGCAACAAAAAAGATTGATCGTTATATTTTTAAACGCACTTGACAGTCTGGTCGCGGTAGTTTTAACATAATTAACTTACCGTAACGTAATGAAATAGAAATGAAATTGCCGCTAATTCTTAAGAATAAAAGATAAACAGACAGCCTATATTATATCTAATGGCCAGAAAAAAAGAACTTAATGTTTAGATAACATAACTTAATTGGATTTATGCAGCATGCAAATAAGAACAACGACGATTTCTTTACTATTCAAATAGGCGAAAACATGTGAAGTAGTAAAGTAAATTAAAAACTCAACATATCATTTACTTTTATCTGAGATCCAGTTTTAACAAATTTACACTTTCGTTGGACTCGCATTGGTTATAGTTTTTATGGAACCTCGTAGTTATAGATTATTAATTAACTGTTGTTTAATTAAACATTAAAAATTCAAATAAATATTTTTCTCCTTGACTTGTGCACTTGTGACACACACTTATAATAAATAACTCATTTAGAATTGAAAACATGTATATTACATATTGTTATTTTCAAACCACAAGATTATTACGTTAGTTAATAACAAACTACGTAAAGTATTGTATCCGCAATGTTAACATGCAATGGTCCATGCAGAAGTTAATTAATGTATTTCTTCCTTTCTCTCGTTTTCATTGTTCAGAGAAGACCGACAATATCTTGAATAATAGTTCATGTTAATCTTGGAATTAGCGCATCAATAGAGCCTATAAATTTTTTTTAACATTTGCGACTCGGTCCTTTATTGGATTGAAATCGGCGTACATATTACTGCTAGGAACTATTACGATACTATCTACATAAGTACTTTATTTACACGGTACTATACCCTATGATTAAGTCTCGTTCACCTGGTTAAAGTCTGCTTGAACAAAGAATATGTCATGATGTAACTTCGAAAACACTTTTCTTTGGAGCGGTGGATTTGTTGTTCACTGAAGTTTTTTTTTTGCTAGGTACTTGTTTTTCATTCTCCCATTTCGCAGAGGGCAATCCGCGGTCAAGTCAATTTATGTCAAGTTCAAGTTTACTTGAATATTACGCTGTCATTCAAGGGCCGTTGTTCAGTGTTGTCACGATCAAAATATAGCATACAAGTAACTGTCAAATCTATTTCTGTCCAAGTAAATCATAATCGTACTGGCACGGTATAACACCGTTACACGCATCGCGTCATGTGAATCAAATTGCAGCTACGTGGCCACGATTAGATCAAACGAAACGTGCCATTCATTATCGCATTTAAGATTCAATATAAACTTATAAATACTGCGCCTACAAGATTTTTAAGAATATATTGTGTATACGTTCCCAGAGTACATGGCCAGAGAGTTATACAGAAATTCTTGCTTAATTGCTTAACCCTAGTGTTGCAACCATTCGTTGCTAAAGTAAGTACTTACTATTTTAGTACATAAAGAAATGTAAAATCATCCAAACTATCGACCACTGGAGGCACTCATATAAAATAAATGCAGTCTCAAACTCCAGCAAAAGCACCATCCCACGTCATTTGACCGTCGACGACTCGACAACCGCCACAGTATTACTATCTATAAGGAACCACTGTGCTCACGCGATCGACAGGCAAGATCTTCGCAAGTAGCGCTACAACTTGATGCAGACCCAAAATAAACAACTGTTAGTCGGACGTGGCCATGTTAGCTCGATTGCTTTGCATGTAGTTATTGCAAGAGTTGTTATCTACAGGTATATTTATTAAGTACTTTTAACGAGTACAATGTCAATATTGTTTGTTACTAGTACCTACTTACCTATTTTGAATATCAGGAATGCAATGGGCAGGATTATGCACAGTTTACCTTTTAATTTGATCCTAAATCTATACTTCTATACTAATATTATAAAGAGGAAAATTCCATTTTGTATGTACTTATTGAATAAACTCAAAAACTACTGAACCAATTTCATATTTTTTTTATTATTATAAAACTACATTATTACTGACTAACATGAGCTATATTATATTTTTTCAAAAATTAGGAATGTTTCTTAAACTCCAATAATGTAACCTAAAGTGTATTAATGATAGATTTACAATTATGTACTACAAAAATGAGTGACTTAAAAAGTTCTACAATAAAGTCCGTTAAAGCATATGTCTATCTCTTAAGGATAACTCACAGTAACTATTTTATTCTTTTACAAAATACAAAAAATAATGTGTCATTTTCGAAGTTATTTTTAACAATACATCTGTAATTCCTTGTCCAATTAAATACGTTAGAATGTTATGCATTTAATGTAGATTGTAATTGGCATTTAACTATGTAATTACAATGAACAGCTTGAAAGATATCACAATATGACAAGTACGCGTGAACGAAATGAATATAAGCGGCTACAGGTGCAGCCGCCTGTCACCATTTCTCTCCCGCCGGTGCAGTGGCGCAACGTTCGCCTTTCCCCCTTTCCAGTGTTCAATGGGGACTCCGGTCTTCCACACCTGATGGGGCCATCTTTAAACCATAGATAGCCCAGGGCCAGGCGGGAAATAGCAGCGCGGGATAAACTTTAGGCAATTTTATACCCCGGAATCTGAAGGCCCGAGATGTCATGCTGTTTTAGTGGGTGCGAATGCAACCCAGCCACCCCTGTGAGCCGTCGGTATTAGTATCCGAGGGGATTTCTGCACGAAAAAAAGTTTATTAAAACTCCAAACCGGCGGAGCTGCGTGCAACAGCTAGTGATTAAATAAAGTAAGATCTCATCTCTAGAACCCCCTGTCTAATGTTGATACCGCATATTTCAAGCACCAAACCAAGCATTTAATCTGTATCTTAATGATAAATAAGAACATTTTTGCATAATTTGTTTGCGTCTACAACGTACAATTATCATGCATTTGAATATATTATAATAGTTTTACCACAGTCGTCATCATCTATATGGCAAATTGAGGGAATAATAAGTACACATTTCACTTTCTACTTCTATCTAGACGAATCGATCCAAAATAAAAAGTATGGCTATAGAGAGTAGCAATCTATAATAATTTACATATCGACAGCTAAAACGAAATAGTCTTAACCGACAGCGACAATTGAAAGTAAAAATGTTGTGCTGCATATTCTGTGACTGTAGTTTTAGAACCTTTTCCTGTGAACTCTCGATATCACTTTAGAGGTTTTGACTCTTAACATCGATGTATTAAACAATTAAACAAATATTCAATAATAGAAATCGATAAAATTCCTATGATATGTTTGCTAAGCCGCGGCACAGTTATTTCATGCCGGATGTTTCAACGGTACTGTACCAATTACTGTAGCTTATTCATCACAGCACGATGTATTTTGTATTAATTAATTCGACTATATTCAGTTAATAACGCCTGCAATCGTGACTATGAATCGATAACATTTAACTGCTACTGCCGCTACGCACTAAGAACTTAATTCGTAAACGCTATTGAAATACGAGTAAGTACGAGGTTGTAAGATAATATATAATCTCCCATTCCCAAAGTCAAGTTAAGAGTAAGACGCAATGCCACAGGAGAGTAAATTATGCGTATAATCTAGTCTAGGACAGGAAATTTTTAGATCGACCTAAGATTTTTACGTACTCTAATATGCAAACGAAGGAAGACATTTCCTGGCAAGGAAAGTTCCTAGTATCACTAGTGACCACTAAACTTAACATGTGTTTGTTGAAAATAATCTATTATTCTGATGTTTTACATGTGAGTGCGTATTCATTACCTATCCCACGAGAGTCACTTAATACCTAACAGTACTTTTTAGTGTATAATAACATTAATAACTGTTTTACTAGCTGCTCTGCTAGATTCAGATATAAATCATTCAAACGTCAGCATTTAGGTACCTAGGTATACCACGACCGCGATTATTGTATATCATGGAATACGAAAGTTTAAAAGTGAATCATTGTTTACGAAAAACTTGACCACACCACTGCTCATACCTGTTGGATTCAACAAAACATTGGAGGTGACCTCAATCATCAGAAGTAAACAGTAGGTGCTCCAACATTATGATATAGATATTATAAATCGATCGACAATGTTAAGAAACTAAATTTGTGTGCAGGTGCTTTCAATATCGTTACTTATATTTACTAGATCTTACCACGGATGAAGAAACAGCGCTGTTGCGTGTAAATATGCAATTAGATTTTATTTTGCAAGTTGAATTCACATTTTTTTCTCACAAATCTCACTAGGTACTTTATAGAAAATGCTAGTGTATATTCTATTTGGTGATTTAAACCAGAAGCTTTTTGCCATTTATTCAGTCTAAGTACCATTAAAAAGAAGAGAAGAGCAATTATGTGGTATATTTGCTACATTTTTGTATTTGCAGGGATATTATAATTAGCATTATGTTTTCCAAAACTAAACGATATTCTATGTAGCTGCATTTTATTTTGGGGTAGGTAATTACACGTACAATCAATCAAGCCTCTCGCAATCCACTGCTGGACATAGGTCTCTCCTAATGTACATCTCCTTCCATTTCTCCTATGCTCTACGATCAACAGTTATTTCATTATTGTTCGGGGCAAGAAATTTATCCTTACACTTTGAAAAATAATATGTCACTATGACAAACAAATCTATGCTTAGGTATTGTGTATTAAAGAGAAACCAAGAAGTCACCTTACGATCCATTTTATATATTAGATGCTATATGGTTTAACAGATTTTTATGTATCATTAACAGCCGATTAAATTATACAACCTATATTGGGCAGTTGCTTCAAAATATGCATGTCATTTTATATCATACCGAGTCATCTATTAAGATACACTTCACTTGTATCTGTATCATGTTTTGATAAATAAAATTTGGTATTCCAGGTATCATTTAACCAAAATTGACACACATCTGTAGGTACCTATATGTTTGTGTTACATCAGAATTTTTGACTTCTCATTAGAAGGCAAACCAAACAGTTGTATGTAATCTTTGGTTATTTGTCACCACTGTGTTATATTTAACACTTATTACGTATATTGTATTACAGGTGCTGTTTCAATGCGTTGAGGCATGCGCAGCGAAGTGGCATACCGCGGGCTGTCGCAGCACGTAGAGCTGGACAGGGCGGCGGATCCACGTGATAGATTCACCCTACAGGAGCTTATAGGTGAAGGCACCTATGGCGAAGTGTACTGCGCCAGAGACAAGAAGAGCGGCAAGCGGGTTGCGGTCAAGGTTAGAAGATGTTTGTATTATATATTTTGTATGCAATATCAGAGTTTTGTTATATTTAACATTTAATAGGACAGACCTGACCGTTCCTATTGCATTAGTTCTTAAAGTAACTCTGAGTTCCTCGTCCAAATCTTATCGGTTAGAGCTGCTGCTAATAGATGACAGTTTCAAACTATATCGGACACAGACAGACAGGGAGACACTTGTCACAGCTTTATCTCTAAAATACGATCACAATTGCAACAATAAAGGTGATTGTACGGCCAACCTATGAAATTGACTATCGCATTACGTGTAATATAAGTTTTTCACCTTATCTTAAACCTTTGTATATGGAATGACGTCATTTAAAGCTGCGTTTTGTTCAAGAATATCGCGGTAACTACTATTTCCATACGTTATTTTAGTACGAGCACAGCTAAGGTCAACAACATTATAGGGCATGCACTCGTAAACTACGAGTGAAACCGGAGAGAAACTTCGCCTCGTACTCGTTCTAGCCCTACAAGTTTGGTTTATAACGAATTCACAATAAATTTTATGATTTCTCTATTAAAGCGTACTTCTTTAGAATTTTATAATAAATAACTTGCTATTCAAATGCTGAGAACACCGTCACCTAATTAACACATAACGAAACAATAATTATGGTTAAGAAGTACTTATTAGAGCAAAAAACTCAAAAAAGTCTCACGTAATCTGATATATTTTTAGGTAGGTACGTAGATTACGGGCTATCATGTACAAAATGTATATGGAAACATTGTTTAAATGTGTGGCTATGATTTTTTATGAAGCTATTGTTAACCTACCGCATGTAAATTGATTGTACAGAGATCTTATCTCGAGTGTAGTATATTCATGTCAAGGTCGATAAACAATACATGGTTTGGCCACCTTTCGTTTTGTACAACCTATTGTTACTCCTTCTAACTTATAGTTTATAACAATATAATATAGACTAATAAAAAATCATTTGTTGTAGATTCTCGAGAATATCACAGAAAATATAGAAGAAATAGAAGAGGAATTTCTCGTGTTCCGTGACTTATCTGGTCATCCAAATATTCCAGAGTTCTTTGGACTATTTTTGAAACGCGGCGTTACCTCAGAAAACGATCAAATATGGTTCGTCATGGAGGTCTGTGCTACTCTGTATTCATTTCGACGCATTGTGTTATACCGAAGGTCATAATATATTTACTCAACCTTTAAAATTGCAGCTTTGTACAGGCGGATCGGTGACAGATTTATGCGCCGGAATGCGGGCTCGCGGTAGCAGTCTCACTGAACCACAACTGGCTTATGTGCTGCGTGGTACCGTGCGAGCCTTGACACATCTACACGCACACCGGTGTATGCACCGAGATGTTAAGGGACATAATATTCTTCTAACAGAAGATGCTGAGGTTAAACTTGTTGATTTTGGAGTCTCATCTCATTTAGCAGCCACAGCAGCGAGAAGAAATACGTCGGTCGGAACGCCTTATTGGATGGCACCTGAGGTAAGAACTTTGACCCCGATATTTTTTAAGTGACTGTTAAAATGGCTTAATGATCTCATTACAATTACTGTATAAGGTCACATTCAATATTACTTTTGCAGGTCATAGCGTGTGAACAGCAACTTGATGAATCTTACGATTGTCGTTGTGATGTATGGTCAGTGGGCATAACCGCTATAGAACTGGCCGAAGGTGAACCACCTCTATCTGGATTACACCCTATGAGAGCGCTTTTTCAAATCCCTCGGAATCCACCACCGTCTCTTTCACATCCAGAAGTATTTTCGCCGCAGCTCGCAGATTTTATTGCAGATTGTTTGGTGAAAGATATGAATCAGAGACCATTTGCAAGAGAGCTTTTGGAACATCCTCTACTGCTTGCTGTTAGTAGCTTTGAAGATAAGGTACGAATACAACAAAATAATTATTAATTATACAGTAGTTCGTGCCATAACTAAGTTGGATCGCAAATTGTAATAGATTAATTGAAGTATTATTAAAAAAATAAGATGTAAGTGAGGTTTATATAATAACCCGGTTTATTTATTTTGAATCGTAATTAAATCATTTCTAGGCTGTTTAATAACCCTCAATGTAGGTAGTGATTGTGTAAGTTAAAGATGTAATAAATTAGTTTATTCGGCACCAAAATGCTTTGGTCAGTTTAGTGCCTCAATTGACATAATTTTCGTACGTATCATGTAACTAAATGATTACCTCACAACAATTACAACTCACAAAAATACTGTAATTGAGTTTTACCTCAAAATTATGATTGTATTATCAATTACATTATACAATAATAAAAGGGACTCAACGCGATCGTGGTATAGGTAGGCATATTGAATTTGCCTGACATTTCGACCAGTCAATGTACCTATACCATGATAACGTTAAGTCCTGTTAACATTATTGTAGGTATATCATGAATCGCGACAGTTTAAAACTTACAATTGCTTTATATTTTGGAATCTTCTTAGAGTGTGGAGTCAGCTTTATCAATCTAACTGTGGATTTGGCTGAACTTCGGCCCACAACCCACAGGCGATATCGAAGCATTGCAGTTTATTTATAAAATGTGTTACAAATTTGTTTTTCCACTGTTTTACTTAAGTGATCTCTGCCTACCCCTATGGGAAACAGGCGTGATTTTATGTATGTATGTATGTTTACTTAAGTATACGCACAATTTGTTACGAGATGTTATGCAGTGGAAAAGATCTCCTGCATCCTGTACTAGTTAAAAACTGTATCACAGAATGCAGTTAGACCAGTTGAAGGCCTTTTTAAGGCTACAACTATACGTAACGACTGCCATAGATGTTCGTATGACAACCGGGACCGATTGCTTAACGTGCTCTCCGAGGCACGACCAGACAAATGCAAATATCCATATTCATGCATACAAATATTAGCACTGGCCGGGGATTGAAGCCGCGTCTCCGGCGGCCGCATTCCCTAACGCCACGCCACGGTGGGATGCTCCTCTTTGAATATTGCGTACCTAATAGCCCTAGAGTTTTAAATCGTGAGTCCTTCGACAAGAGAATCTACGTAACGCTGTACCTACATCTTGAGGAAATCGTTGTGCATTAAAAAAAAAAAAAAATCAAGTATACATAAAATGCCTATAATAGTTTTGATTTCGTTGCGCAAAAGTATTGTAAATTATTGTAAGCTTACTCTATGTAGAAATAAATCAGTATGTATTAGGTATGTATATTATTCAATAGAAGGTAACATCTATAAAATTTGTTCTAGATACGTAAGGAGCTACAAACGGAAATAAAACGACAGAGAGCCGAAGGCCGTGGTTCTCGGGCAGCTGAAGCCACAACCAAGAAGGGTAAACTCAAGTCATACCGGAAGGCACGACCGGAAAAAATATACACCGATGACTTAGCAACACTGGAAGTTTTAACAGAAGATGCTATTGTAGAACAATTACAAAAAAGATATACTCAAAATCAGATCTACACCTACATTGGAGACATACTTGTCGCTGTCAATCCTTTTACAGATGTAGGGATTTATACTTCTAAGGTAGGCAATTAGAACTTAAAAAACTACATGTAAATATCCATGCTGCCTATTTCGTTTACACCTGATTAACTCCTCTATCGGTGTATTTTAGTCTTTATATTTTGCTGATAATAGCCACATGCTTTTCGTATAGCTTTGGCTTGAATTGAATTCAACAGATTATGCTGATTCAACAAAAGTTTTCAAAGCTCTGTAATAAATTCTGCGTAAATTTAATTACATTCTATCTTTATTTTCTTTTGTAACAGTAGCAAATACATTCAACAACAACCCAATTGTATACTTTGACTTTTTTGTAGTATTTTATCACATGGATGTAAGCACTATTTGCTAAGACAAGCCAATGCGACAATAGCCTAATTCGGTGCTTGAATAGTGGCGCAAAAATGTACAATTCAAAACCTGCTTTGTTTGCTGTTCCATTTTTTTCTTCAAAGAATAAATCTTCAATTCTAGACTCAACAGATATACCAAGGTCGTTGCCGATCAGATAATCCTCCACACATATACGCGGTAGCTGACGCTGCTCACCAGGCTTTGATGCATCAGAAACAACATCAAGCTATTGTGATTTCGGGAGAAAGTGGTGCTGGAAAAACAGAATCAGCTAATTTATTGTTGAAACAACTGGTTTTCTTATCGAAGGTAATTTAAATATTATGATCAAAAATTTCAAAAATTTTCAAAAAATCACGATATTATTGAGGAACAAATTTATCAAACATCCCGAGAAATATGCGAGTCCTTGAACAGTGATTTTACCAGTTGGTAGTCAAAGGAATGATCTCACAGTAAGAATGGTCATTGTGTTAGCTGCCACTGTATTGTGGTTTACAGTAACCTGTACACGTAATATTAGGGAATCGTAGATAGATTATAGATAGAATGATAAATTACCTTCCCAACAATAGAAGTTGCTCTCTTATTGCTTATTTACCAACACATGACCAGTCCTGGTTAATGAACCACCACGATGTTTATATGTTGATTGTTACTTACTTATTTTAACTTTTTTTCAGACTCAAAACCGTAATTTGGAAGAGAAGATTCTTCAAGTAAATCCAATTATGGAAGCGTTTGGTAACGCTCGTACTGGCATTAACGCAAACAGCTCTCGTTTTGGCAAATACTTAGATTTGTCTATGATGAGAGTTGGACGAATTTCAGGTGCACGAATATCGGTATATCTACTTGAACAATCGAGAGTTGTGCATCAGGCATTGTAAGTAGTAGTACTTCAATAGAGATATTATTGTAAAGCTCATTATAAATAAACTTTATTTAAGTGATATATGAAAATCAAAACGAAAGGTAGCAAGAATGCTTATACATACCTAGTGATTCAGCAACCTACTTACGTACCGTTGCGATTATCGAGTTCACTGTATGATCACTGGGCAGGTCAACTATCGGTAGGTAGAATAAATTTGTGATCTTTAAGATGACGCATATCTTTAAATTTCAAAGCCTTTGAACATATATTCGATCCCTTGAATAAAAAATCTTTGATAAATTTAACACCCGGGTACTAAGTCTAAGTGCAAAGCTACGTATTTTGCCTATTTGTTAATACTTTTTGGTCTCATTCGGATGCTAGAACTCATGTGTCACGTTTACATGACTTCTAACCAACTCATGATTATAAACTAAATATTTATTTTAGGGGTGAAAGCAATTTTCATATCTTTTATTACCTATACGACGGATTGGAAAGCGAAGGGCGTTGGCGGAAGTTTTACCTTGATGAGCAGCTCAAGTCACGGCATCGCTACCTGCAACCACTCTCAGTTGTACACAGGGAACACAATGTACACCGTTGGCGACAACTCAATCAGGCGTTTAAGGTAATTATAATTATATTTTCATTTTCCATACGACAGTTAGCGTTACTGAAGCTACAGGACTCTCGCTGTCACTATTAATGCGAATTAATTACAAAATCTAATTTTAAAATGGATGAAGTTTCATTCTCAAGAATATTAGTATTTGCTATAGATTCATCATTATCATCATCATCTTCTAAGTTTTTTCCCAACACAGTTAAGGTCGACTTTTAGTCTAATTACGTAACTGGCTGCTTCAATATTATCTGTGAAGTCAATGTCACGTGACCTCCACAACAACCTACCAATATAACTTGCTCGGTTACCATTTAGTCACGAGGGTCGAGTATTTGATAAAAATTAGGTCATTTAAATCTTAAAAGATATAGGTCATTATGGGTCTCAACTTATTAGCAGCAATTTTCTAAGCCAACTGTGAAAATAACGAAGCAATTGAATGATTAGAAACGCACTTCACTTTAATAATGGAGTTCCCTAATACGGTTTCCGCAAGATGTATTTTCTAATTGAATGCATAATCTGTTAGCAACATCCGTAGTCAGTAGGTTATATGCATATTAGACTATTTAAAATACTTAACAAATATTAAAACGCACTTAATTATGGTTTAAATGAGGTCTGGGTGGTATATAATGTATTAAACATTAGAAATATCATATTCTAAATGGTAATTATTTCTCTTTTGGAGTTAATTGATCTTATTGTGGTTGATATCGTATTATGGGTCACTGTTGGCCCAAGTAGAATATATGATGTTTTTAAAAACGGTAATACAATTTAGTATTACATGAATATATTTTTAAATTTTAGCAAATTTTAATTTTGTTTCTGAATACGATGAAATGTGATAACAATTTTTTTACACGAACTGAATGTTTTGGACTATCAAAATCCAAAATTACTTGTTATATTATTCAATAAACGTATCAATTTAAGAGACATTACATAGGGATTCAGAATTGAGTAAGAAAACCGCCTCAGAGTTATTTGAGGAAGGTGGTAGGTCATTAACACGTGACATCCATATCTGTGTTGAGAGTTTTTATAGGTAATGAAGAGACACGCTAAGACATGTACCTTGGATTTATAATGATGAAGTTGCAATTATCCAATACTTTATCCTTTTATAATGAGCACCTACTCAACGCCATTTAATAACGTATACTTCATTAAATATTCTGGCCTGGTATATGTGACAGTTCAAAAATATTTTTTGACAACGGTAATAACTGTTCTAAACCTAGTTCATCTAATGATTTTCAGGTGGTGGGTTTTCAAGAAGAGGAGGTACAAATTATATACAAAATGTTGGCCGCAATTCTTCACCTCGGTGACATTGAATTCCGTGAGACAGCTGGCGAAGATAATGCTGATAACAAAGCCACCATAATCGATACCGCTCCGTTGCACAGAGGTAATTTTAACAACAACAGTACAGTCAACTACAATTTTGAACATAGTTTTATTTTTCATAAATAGGTATTAGGCTCTTGTTTGACCATTATCTCACCCGTTGGAAAGTGATGAAAAGGTCGATTATGGAGTGTCCTTGTTTAAAAGTAAACTGTTGCATCTAGACTTGAAGACCCATCCAAGGGTTATAGCTTAAGGACCTAGGTTATAGCTTTTCGGAATTACGGACTTACGCAGAGCAATCCACGCTTTAGAAGATCTTACGTGTAATGAGCGTATTGTTAAAACGCTTTTTACGTATGTTAAATGAATATACGCTATAATTATCGCCATGTCATATTTTTTTGTATTACACTTTTTATTTATACGAAGCAAACCCCTGCGCGTATCCCACTCGTTGTACCAGGTGGCCTCAGAAACGAACTAATTTCTTTGCATATAAAAATAATGAAATTTTAGAATTTTTCAATGTTCTAAAATTTTAGCTTAAGTTTTTTGTTGTTAACCTTACCTACTGTCCAATGTTAGGTACTGTAATATAATGACGGGAATTACACACACAGTCGGTGTTATTCATTTAACTGATCTCAGTAACAAGATAACATGGGAGAATTTCAACCATTCTATTCAATTCAATTTTTAATTTTACTTTGTTTACTTTTAATAATTACTTAATAGGTACCACGAAATACTCAAAAATCTACATTTGCTTATCGAAATTAAAGTTTATTTTAAGTAAAGTAGCACCTCCGTGGCGTAGCGGTAGAGCATTCGACTGCTATGCAGGGGGCGCGGGTTCGATTCCCGCTCAGTGCAAATATTTGTATGCATGAATATGTATATTTGCATTGGTCTGGGTGTTTCTATGTATAATATGTATGTATTTACGAAAAAAAAAAAAAAAATAGTATCTAAGTATGTTTATCCGAATTCTAGATCCCATAACACAAGCTAGTTAAGCTATGCTTACCTTGGGTCTAGATAGCGTTGTGTAGAATGTCGTGACATATTTATTTATTTATTTATTATTTATTTATATTTGGGCAAAATGTTGGGCTCAAAGTAAAAAATGCCCGCTGAGTTTCTTGTCGGAGTCTTCTTAAGTCGGGGCCGCTTTTCGATCTGGTGGTCCATTTGCTAAGCTAGTTTTCATATTTCCTTTTGTATTGACGTTTAATAAGTGCCGATTAAATGGTTTAAGGAGAATTAATGATTTTTTACTTTTAACTTTTTAAAGGTAGAACGTGAAACTTTACTACAAAACCTTCATATTACCTTGAACCAATTCCAAAATCGTATAAAACAGATTGCATTATAAAGGATTGTTACCACGATACAAATACTCAGCTGGAAACTTTCGGTTTAATTTTCAGGTTTCTGGTGTGCAATATTAAAGTAATTTTCATACGTATAGTTTCATTGCTGAATATAATATTTGAAATATATTAGAAATAACTTGGACCACCCCAAAAATCAGAAGTTGAAATTTTTTAACCATAGCACTATTTTTTACTGTTTTCAGCATCCTGTCTCCTGGGCGTGGAAACCGCAGATCTCCGTGAGTGCCTTATAAGCAGTAGCGTCGTTGCTCGAGGAGAAACAATCGCAAGACGTAGTTCACCTACTGAAGCCGCTGTTGCCAGAGATGCTACTGCAAGAGGATTGTATGCCAGGGCCTTTGACAGGATAGTGGAGAGGATCAATGCGTTGCTGTGTCAGAATAGACCTGCGTAAGAATACTAATACATCTAAATATCTAATTAAAACTAAAGGGGACTTATTACAAATACTCTACTATGACACTGATCATCAAGGATTAGATCTAAACCTGTCAACAGGCATACACTAGTATTCTTGGAGACATCAAGAGTTTTCACATCACGTACTTATATCAGATTTACCTGATCAGATTACAATAAGAAATACTATTGTTATGCTTATGAAATGTTTTGCCTGTTATGTTATGTAATAGTAGTACGTTGATAGTGACTTGAATTAATCCTTGACGCAAGAGGATGTTAAACTTCTGATTTCGGTATTAATTATTTGTTTTAGTATGGCGTAGTAGGATATTTGTAACAGTCAAGTTTGCTGTTCGAATGTGAAATCCCAGGATAGTCTCTATGCAAGAACATGAAATTAGGCATCTGCAGAAGCTAATTATTGAATAGTCTACTTTTGCAGGATTTATTTAATTTATTATTATTTACGTATTATTTAAAACTACCGATAAATTATGCAATTAAATTAAAACTGCATCAAAAGATAGGTAATTTATGCCACATAAATTTACAAGAAAAGGTACAATTCTTGCCAAAAAGTTAATTTGCTTTATTACAGACAACAGCTGTCCATCGGAATACTGGATATTTTCGGTTTTGAAAACTTTACAAGAAATTCATTTGAACAGCTTTGCATAAACATCGCCAATGAGCAGATTCAATACTACTTCAACCAACATATATTCACTTGGGAGCAACAGGAATATATGGCTGAAGGTGTCCCAGTTGACCTTGTGGAGTTCTCTGACAACAGACCAGTGTTAGACATGCTCTTGTCAAGGCCAATGGGAATGTTGGCGTTGTTAGACGAAGAAAGTCGTTTCCCAAGAGCTTCAGATCGAAGTTTGATCGGTATGTCCAACCATAATTTAATTATATTCTTAGACACAGCTGCCCACAGGTGTACGTAGAGTTTTTTATTCATAAACAAATCTATTGTCATTATTATTATAGATTAGATATATATATATTAGAGGTAGGACACGGCGGTATTTCCGCCCAATTGAGCAGTCCGACTGGGGAAGTACCTCCGCCCTACAGAATACCGCGGTTATAATAACTTCGTGTTGTGTTCCCGGCGGTGAGTAGGGTAGCCAGAGCTCACTGGAGAGTTTTTGTGCTATCAGTGGGATGACCAAAAGGCTTGTCCTGCTTTGTCCTCTACACTGACGGCACAAAATCTCTGTTCTTACCCTGTCGGCAGCACGGATGTGACTCCACTGGTGTTACACACGTTCATAGGTCATGGTAACCACTTTTCATCAGGTGGGCCGTGTGCTTGTCTGCCACCTAAGTTGTATAAAAAAAAATATTATTGATTTTATTTGATATCTTAATCTTAAATGAGCGTTTTTGTAGAATTTCAAAATACTGTGCGGAAACACGTCCATAGGCCGCAATAATCACTTTCTATCAGGTGAACCGTGTACTCGTCTGCCACATAAGTGGTAAAAAAACCAGCCATGGTGAAGTGTACCTACCTATAAATTTGCTCATTTTCATAAACGTAGCAAGTACAAGTTAGTTATATCCAGTCGGTTGTATTCATATGTATACATTTTTTTACAGAAAAATTCCACAATAACATCAAGAGCAAATACTACGTCCGTCCAAAATCTGATGCAATTTGCTTTGCAGTCCGCCATTTCGCTGGGCGGGTTGTATATCAGGCTGACGGTTTTCTAGAGAAGAACCGTAATTTCCTGCCACCAGAAGTTGTGCAACTAATGAGGCAAAGTCAACACGACATCATACGGTTTTTGTTTCAATGCCCCATAACTAAAACTGGCAATTTGTACTCGCCATTACAAGGAGATATAGATAGGACTTTGGACAGTCCGACTAATGATATCAGAGTAAGTTACAGTATATTATATTAAATTACAATATATAAGTAAATGATGGTGGAAATTTGCATATAAATATATTTCTGAAGTCACGCCGCGTCCTCTTCCATGACAGCCCTGGTGTCAGAAGATGACCCAATGACACTATTCCATCATTAACTAACATGCTCGATACAATAATTCCATTGTACAGAATTAATAGTGCGACAGATCAAGCTAAGTATCACTAGATCAAAATTTGAACTATCAATTGTATTGTGTAGTAAATAGTAAATATTTTATATTGCAGCAACGATTCAATAGTCGTGGTCTAGCATCACAGTCTCGAGCACAACAAACGGTTTCAACGTATTTTCGATACTCTTTAATGGAACTACTCCAGAAAATGGTCAGCGGAACTCCTCAGTTCGTGAGGTGTCTCAAGCCAAATGACTCTCGGTCTCCCAAACATTTCGACTCAGCTAAAATTCTGAAGCAGTTGCGGTATACGGGTGTCTTAGAAACTATTAGGATTAGACAAAATGGATTTTCCCACCGATTGACGTTCGAAGAGTTTTTGAAAAGGTGATTATTTCTTAATATTTTCTCAAAAACCATTATATTCCTTTACTCTCCTACTCTTTTCTTCCAAATTTAATTTATCTTGGCCATCTGCCATCTGATCCATCTCGAGAGGAAAGTTCAAAGGAAAATTTGATTCTTCTATTTTCAAATCTAAATTATATTATTTCGACGAAAAACCAAAACCTTTTCAACTTTAACCAATGTACTAGAAGATGCCTTGTATAGTTTATAGAGTTTTAACAATAATGATAAAGATGCTACACGCAGTAAAAATGTAACTAATTATAGATCTGTTTAACAAAAACTATGTAATTACAGGTATAGTTTCCTAGCATACAGCTACGACGAAGTCTTAAAGCCGAACCGAGATTCTAGTCGGTACTTGCTGATGAGACTTAAATTGGATGGCTGGGCCCTCGGCAAATCTAAGGTGTTCCTCAAATACTACCACATTGAACTTTTGGGTAGGATTTATGAAGAACAGGTAAGTTAACAAAAAATATATTTTTTGTAGAAACGTAGGTATATGAAACCTAGATATTTGATACCCGATGAGAAATGTCATTAAATAATTTGCTAGAGCGGAGGAAATTTTAAGTTTCACACACATGTGTACTTTATTCTTCTACTTAATGATCACTATTTCATTTAAAGAGGTAGAAGCGTGAATATTTATTATAGCCAGTGTATAAACATGGTAGGCATGAGTAAGCAACACATACAGTATATCACCAATGTAGTGCTTTCTAGAGCTTGTAACACAATTGACTTATCACTTGCGGTATTGCCTAAGTGGCATCGGAAACCATCCATTACGATGGTATCGAGCGATTCAATGCGGTTAGGAAGCGATAACCGATTGCGAACAACCGGTAATTGCTTCACTAACATACCCGTTCGATTATTAGAATGACGATATTGTAAACAATTATACATGAAATCTTAAGAAAGTTACCAACATGATTTTTAGATATACATATATACATTAAATTTTAACAACATTATAGACATGATTTTTATTTATTTACAGATAAGAAAAATTGTTCTAGTCCAAGCTTGTGTACGTTCCTGGTTAGCAAGGCGACATTATGAAAGGTTGAAGATGCAGATGGCGATCTCAGTACTGACGCTGCAGAAACACGTGCGTGGTTGGCTTACGCGTAAGCGCCTACAGGAGCGACAGAGACAGCTCGCAAGAGAGTTCCAGATGGAACAGGACACTCGGAAACAAAATAAGTCCGGTAATTCGATTTTTTTGTACAACAAAATATACATCTAGCAAGAGTAAGACTTTCAAAAAATATTCCATACTCAATATTACTGCAGTAAGGTATCTGGAGATTCTATATTTAAGTATAAATCGCGTTTAATAATTCTACTTCTGACTATGTGAGTAGTTAATCAATGCCTGTTTCCTTACTACTTCTGCCAGGTAGCAGTGTTTAATTAAAACAAAGCAAAAGTATCCAATATCCGGATCGGGTATAAAAAGTGCCCGTTTGATGACAATAAGCTTACGTGAACATAATAGGTGGTAAACTGCCTATACAGGACAGATAATTTATATACGCTTAATTTTACTTTAGGTAGCCCAAACAAGAACAAAGCTATGCTGAAAGCGAAGGCACTGAGGCGGATGACGTCACAGGACAGCGACACCAGTGAACCTAATTCTAACAAAGAGAACATTGACACTAACAAAGCTGCCGTTGTTATACAGAGCCGTGAGTTTACTTTTTTCAATCCAGAATACGATTCATTGAAAAGTATTTTATTTTTTATTGCTGTTCTAGGTTTTTGTTGTCGACAAAACAAATAAAAGTCACTTGTAATTCGTAATGTGATCAGATTTCCGCGGGTACACAGCACGCCGCGCATGGGCTAAAGGCCAGAACCCTCCACCACCCACAGAGCCCGCACCCGCCGCACCACAGGTGCTGATGCAGCAGTACTCGCAGCAAGAGCGTGCCAATCAATTGCACACGTTTTCTGACCAGGTATGAATCTACCTCGCTTTATGCGCGTACCACAGCGTAGGCGTAGACACGTTACCTCTCTGGTAGCATCTTACTGCCACTACCACGGCGAATGAACTGATGAAATCGTTGAACCAATTCTGCTATCTCCATTCCTATCCAGAACAGCACGTGCTAGAATGCTTTGTCACAGAAAAACAGAACCGAATGGTTCTAAACTTTCTTTCTTCGTCACACGATAAAGAACTGGTTTTCTAACCTACTTACGTGTTTCCATCTTCTTGAAAGATGAAAGATGAAGAGCTAAAAAGCGTCTGTCGAGGCCATCCTAGTAGGGACCACAATGTTACGATTGTCACTATCTGGAATGAAGTTCACCCTAACTACTTACACCACACGACAATGTCGTATTAAATTCATCATTTATTTTTAATAAATTATGATTGATGACATCAAAAGCACTTTATAGCCAAAGCTGCTTCGTCAAAAATGAATTAGAATTCAATTTAATAAATAAGTTCACTAAGCTGTTTAAGGATTTCGTTTATACAAAAGTCGAGTTTAATTTGCGTGACGAAAAGGCCATGTAGCTATATTTGTGACATTGTTTACTGACCTTGTTGTCATGTCTCCGTATCGAGGAAGGAAAATATCGTTGTTTACTTTTGACCTTCTGCGCTAGATGGTTGCTTACATTCAATTATTATCACCTAACGGTTTCTAGCTTTTACATACAATATCAATTTAGTAATAAGATTATACTATTGCACGAAATGTAAAAACAAAAATTTGGCTATTATGTAAGCATACCATTCTTCCAGAATACGATGACAGGGCAAACGGAAAAGTAAACAAGGATTAGTGTTACTAATCCTATTTAGCATTCTGATAATATTAATCTACAAAGATAAACTTGACGCCATGTTATCTGAGTCTAACAACCTCATAGTGGGCAAATATATGAGCAATACTCCTCATATGCGATTGAAATTTATAAACAAGTATGTATACATATTAAACAATAATGTTAAATTTATTAGGTACACGACAAAAATCAAGAGGTCCACAAGAATCTTCGTCGTAATAAGCCAGGGATCAGATTGCAAGAGGTACAGCCAGCAGACGAGTACAGACAACCACCCGGTTTCACTTTGGTCCCAGCTATCATCAGGGGACAACCTACACAGCTCGAGAGAGATGCCAGTAGACTGTCCAGGTATACATGTAAAACCTACAATAGATATACTATTAATAGGGTTTGATTTTTCGGGATACGTTCAGAATATCTTGCATAAAATACGTCAAAGTACAGGGAAGGTCACAGAGCCCATGAGAAGGGAGATAAATAATCAAATTCTCTAAAATCTAAATTTATATATCGTGATAGTGAACCACCAGAATATTTATTTTAACTCCTCTATATCCTTGATTTTCTAATGGATGGATGAACAATTTAATCATCATACCGAAAATATAAAAATATCTGTGGTCATTTATTTATCAAAACCAAATGTATGTCTATGTATGTTATTATTTGTTATCAGTCAGAGTAATGGGATATCTTAAAAATATGTTATGAAAGTTTCTTAATTTATTCATGTGTGTTTTCTTCATGCGTACTTACATTGGATTTGGCGAAGTCCATCGCCTGAATTCCTGGAAAGTCCCGCTAGACCGTGGGATGAACCGTTGAAATTTAAAAAAGATATTGAAATCAGACCCTCGAGGTTGGTTTTTTTTTATTATTTCGTAATTTAGCACCTACCATCGATATACCATTACACCGGGCCTTCCCCTATACATTACCTATAGTAAAATGGGTACTTTAATAGATCGACGACAACATATTCACAATTTCTTGTACCTCCCAAGAAATTAATTACCTCTCATAAAGGTGTTATACAACATAAGTTTCTGTAGGTAAAACCTTACACCTGAATATCTCCATTTGTGATTTGATTTAAGAGGTCTGAAAAGAGTATTAAATAATTTTAGTAGGCATTATTAACTTACAAGGTGTCACCTTGTAAGTTTGTAGCGCACGAACACGCATGAGTGTCGCAGGACTTAATCACGGTGACTAACTCCCATGACAAATTTAATATTTTCAGTTCCTCTCATATTTCAAAGCTTAGTCGTAATGAATAAGATTTCTCAATAAAATTAATATTTCTCTAGATACCAACCAACTAACAACGGCCACGCTCATGATTACCGCGAGGACAAGCACTATCAGGCGATTCATCATAACAACCATTTCAACAATCATCACAACAACAACTTCAATAATAACTTCAACAGCAACCATCACAACGATACCCACAATGATCATCTCACCGACCGGCAAAACTGGCAGAATCCACCGTGCAGCCGGCAGTGCAGCGGCTTAGTCAGGTACGACACCTACGACAAAGACTTCGACGGAACTTGGTTTTGGCCTTAAATACAACTAATCATTTTATTTTATCGCATGCATTACTTTGTGAAAAGCAGGGACAATAGGTATGAATGATACTTGTTTTTGAAATGTATATAAATTGTATACCCTAATTATTAAGCTCAGACAATAATGAAATAGATTTCATATTCATTTTTTGTATTGCAAAAAACTATAAAAATAAGAATAAGTTGTTTCAACCCAAAGTGTTGTTAATTAAATATAAGTAATGACAATTCAAAAAGTTAAAGTTAAAATGACAAACCTAGTGGGTAGACATGCAAAAAAAATCTTTATCTTTATTGATTACACCATGTAAATCTCAGCTAATTATGGGGGATTCTTACAAAAATGTTTTTTTATGCAAAATTTCTCAATTTATACAATCGATGCACTATTTAACTGATTTGACCATTATTGATAGCCGTGAAAGCTTTTCAAATGTCTCACATCATATCTTGTTTAGAATATATGTAATTATTCACTCTCTAATACTCTGTAATAATTTAAAATGTAGTATGCTTGGCGACCTATTTTAACAAATATAATATTGTAATGCTTGTGTTTTATCCAACAGTAATAAAATTAACGAGCTGGTACGCAAATCTCAAAAGTCTGACCCGCCGCCGCGACCAGCGTACGCTCCCACCTACGATCCAGAGTCAGACCTGAGAAAGATTCTACGAAATTCACCGGAAATGCTCGCCACTCCCGTCCTTAGCTCCGACGACGACTACGTGGGACCTTTCAGGTTTAAACAATTACTTCGGCCCACACTGGGACCTACAGAGAGCCTTCGGAAACGAAAGGATCGGAACTCCTCAGGACAGAATCCTTGGATGTCAGATAGTTCACAAGATAGCAACAGTTCCAAGGAAGTAGTATGTAAACGCCGTCCACAAATCAGTATGGGAGTGTATTACAATTAATAACATGATGTACAGGTTAATATTTTAATCTAGGTATACCTGTTCTCAGCATTGATCAGTCGGTATGGCCGTCTAATTTATTAGAGATTTCATTCCTTTGGAATCTTAGCTGAAGTCTATAGGAGTACGTTACATTTTCAGATAATTATAGCACCTATAGAGAAAAGAGACGTGTATGACTTGTTGGAAATCAAATACTAGGTATGTACTTGTTAGGTGGTTAAATCAGAATACAATTGTTATTTAAAAATTATCAATGTTATCAGCAATGCAAGGTTGAATTATTTATACAGCTATTTAATCTTATAGTTTTAAACCAGTGCCTTGAATAACTAGCTCATACTAAAATTGTCCATATATATAAAATTTATAATATTCATTGACGTTATGTATCTGTAGTTAAAATAATGTTGATTATGCTTGTATTACAGCCATGGTTAATATATTTTAAGGAGCATGGTAGTCTGGAATAAGTGATTTAATATTGAATATGATAATATTATTATTTAAAAAGGTTAAAAAGGTCGTTCATTTTATGCATGCAGCCATTGATATATAGAAAACTACGTATCCACATGTTAAAATGATGATCTAGGAGGCAGTTTGATAATTGCATATAATGTAATTTTAGTAAGTGAATTAAACTTAACATTTATTAATCATAATTTATATTGTGTCACGGATTTTACAGATCACTTCTGAATGATACCATATTGTCATCGTCATCGTCTGTAATTATGCGAAACTCGATTGCATAGCTAACTGTTCGATCAGATTAACTAATATTTGAAATTCGTTGTTTTCAACATTGTTACTGATTTACCAGATACTTTGTTCCAATTTGCTCTTTATGATATAAGCGATTACCAAAGTCTTACGTATAATTTAGTTAATAAGGAAAAACTTGTTATTATACTTACCGCTACTCCGACTTAGAAAACATATTATAACAGTTAAATAAAATTATCATTTATTATTTATCAGTATTATTGTATCATATTTACTCGTATTTACTTGTGTATATTGAAATAAGATCTCACCGGAGCAGTAATTTTGGGAAAAAATTACTCACTATTGCCATCACAACTACAGAGTGTATAACTTATAAAATGTAACCGAATGTCGAGTTATAAATCATTGACAACCTTTGTGATAACGTGCCAATGATTATTGTTAAGTTAATTAGTCGTGTGTATGGGTGGTCAAAGATATAAAAATAAAATTAGTACAACTACCAAAGTGTTTCCATTTACTCCTCAACAAGCGAATTTCACCTATAAAGCTATAAACGTACCACACGCGATGCGGAGGTGACCGGCCGTTCGCAACACGGAATATACTATTAAAAATGTGGGTGAATCATACACGTGAACGTATGTATATAATTGTTGCTCAAAATCAAAACAAAGTACAACACGTAAAACTGTAGTTTTTAAAGCCCGCAAGAGTAGTTGTTAAAACTAGACACGCAATGCTGTGTTTACGGTGCGCGCTCGAGCGGGGCGCGGCGGGGGCGAGGGGGCCGCCACGTGACGCCACGCGCTCCGCCAATGGCACCGCGTCGCCGCGTGCGCGCGCAGGCGCGCAGTCGCGCCCGCGCCAGCCATGGCGGCCGCCGGCCTGCTGCCCTTAGTTGATCTTACACAGATAAAGACGCGCTCCATCGAGAGAACCCTGCTTCCCCTCATCAAGCAGGTACGCCATCACTGCATGCAGCTTACACACCTCGCCGCTGGACCTTAGACGTTGAAGTATTCCGTGCGATGAGCTTGTGACGTATCACGTCGACACGAACAGATCGCGTCGACGGCGCCTCTGACGTCGACGGGAACGACGACGATAATCGCGATATTTACGTACGCGACTAAAACCGTATCTTTATTTTCGTAGTGGCTGTAATTCAGATTCAGACCGCGTCGCCAGTGCGACGAAAGATGATTAAAATTTCCCGCCCACGACAACAATCTGTTGCATGTCGGCCCGCGCAGCCGCGTAATGCATTGCGATTCGCGCCTCTTTTTGAAAAAATAATAATTTTGGAACCACCCCAGGAGTTGCATCGTCATCGTTGATTATTATCCTCTACTTCACCGAAGCAGAGTAATCGGTATTTTGTGAATTACAAAATGTTTTGGGTTTACGGAGAAAGTTTAGTGTCGCATAGTAAGCACGAGGGGCGGGCGGCCACGTGGGCCGGTGACGGGTGGCGCGGCTGGGCGGGCGGGGTGCGATCGATGCGCGCGGGCCCGCGCGGCGTGCGGCGAGCGGCCGCACTCCGGCAGTGCTCAGTGCCGCGGCGGACGCGGGCGGAGCGGCGCGGGGCCGCAGCAACACGCCAGCGCCACGGAGCACGTGCGCGCGCCCGCGGACTGCGCGCCGCCGAGCGCGCGCCCACCGCCCGCGCGACTCGCGCACCTGCGACATGGACGCGCTCTCCGATGACGATGATTACGCGCGCCGAGAGCCTCAGGTACGTTGGCGCCCAACATGTGAGCTCGAGACTCGTGCTCCCGGGAAGACGGTCGCACGCTCTACCCTGCCACTCGTCACCATGTAGAATACGTGCTGAGCAACAAGTAGCAACTGGCACAGGCGCGGGGTGAAGAAGAAATTCGCGTGCAATAACGACCTTGATCTGAGCTCGCACCGCGCGGTCTACCCGTCGTCCCGGCCGACATGAAAACCACCTTCTGAAACAATTAATTGTATACCTATCTGAGGTTGTTACGATATAGTTATGTTACTTTTATCATGACAAAAATACAGACTTAACTTGTGTTCAGAACTATTTCTAATTAGTTTTGACAACAAAAAACAAAACTTAACAACAAAAACTAAGGTTACCTAAATAATGTAGAAAATAAACGTGAAATAAAGTTTTACTAAGTTTATCAGAGGTATGACTTAAAATCTGTAATTTGAACATTGAGTTGGTTCTGGGCGAGAACCTAATGAAAAATCATAGAACCTTAATGCTTATTTGGCATGAAATATTCTATTTCTTCGTAAATACATTAAAATTTAAATACACGCACTAACATTATATACATTACTAAATTTACAGTCTATATAGTCATTTTAGTACTTACTGGTTCCATTATCCTTAGTCACTTCAAAGTGGTTCACAACGAGTTTACGTAACACTACCTTCTATGTGGAGATGACATCGTTTTTAGTCAATATGAGAACTGAAAACATTACCTTCTTCATATTATCATTATATCCACATAGCCATAGGTAAAAGAACCTAACACAAACACAATGCACGTTCTAGGAAAGCTTAAAGATGTAAAATAATTTTATACGATTCATAAAAAGTCTGGTATCGTATGGCCATTTCTCATTATTTACCTCAATGACCGATCTAATTAGTAAAAATCATTATAAATCATACAAAAATCAAGCATGAGTGCTGTACTAATCAACCCTTCGTGGGCACCTAGCCTAAGGTGATATTTGGCTGGCTGGACTACACCAGTTAAATAACTCACCCCTGATCGCTCTCAGTGCAAAAGTGCCCACCAAACTTATCACATTTTCACGCTGGATGGCAATGGCCAGCCTTTACACCAGGTACGATCTGGAACAATAGCCTCCAGTCTCCTAGGTATAACACCTCTGCCCAATTGCTTTTACTGGACTTTTGGCCTCCGTGTTCCCTCCCCGGGATCAACCGCAATCTTAAGCAGGCAAGAGACGTTAAATTTATTGTCAAATTTTTTACTGTATAGGTATTCATTGTGTATCATCGTCAATTCTAACATACGTCTTTCTTAAATAAATGCTTTTTCATTTCTTTCTTTCCTCTTATAGGAATTAGGTTTCTCTTTTGAGTTTCCAACATCGTAACTGACTGTTTTCTGCAATTGTTACTATAATCATCCTCATAACGATTGCCGGGATATGTTCAAAGTTCGAAGTTTGGAACTCAACAACCGCTTATTGTTTTTTATTGTTAGGTATGTCGACTTTTCCGGTGACGACTGCCTCTGACCGCCCAACCCTGAGAGAACAGCTTACGTCACAACCTCGTGTTTTATTTAGCAAATGCACCGACTAGCCGGTGGGGCCAACCCCTCTGATGAGGGCACTAATTGCCCCAGAAATATGACATTAGCTTATTGTTTTTAATTGTTAGGTATGTCGACTTTTCCGGTGACGACTGCCGTCTGACCTCCCAACCCTGAGAGAACGGCCTACGTCACAACCTCGTGTTTTATTTAGCAAATGCACCGACTAGCGAGTGGGCCAACACCTCTGATGAGGGCACTATTTGCCCCAGAAATATGATATTATCTTTCTAACGCATGCCTACTACATAGGTAGGTAGGTAATATACGAATCCAAGACTATGGCCGAAATCTAAATAATTGGATTACAACTAAATAATATTAAACGCTAGTGAAATAATCTGAGTTAAAGTGCTAAGGTATTCGTGCGATTTCGAATCTATGTTAATTAGTTTACTGTGCACGTGCTCGATTTGCCCCTGTATTGCGTACCTATTAAGGTTTAACAATTTATGACTAATGTTGCCAGTCTATGCACAATATAACGATAATTAAGATTAGTTGGTGGTACAAAATAACCATTATTAAAGTGCCACATGTTTACAATAAAGGACTACAGCATGATCCGTGAACTCCTCAAATCCCAATGCAGAAAGTGTCAAATATATAATAACTTACTACACACATACACACATCTTCACATACTCATACACGTATGAATGAATGAAAGTGAGTGCAGCGGAACAAAAAGAAGTATTTTACAAGTGAGCAAAACAAATAACTTCACATTGTTTGTATGTGGTCCCAAGTTATGCTCTCGGTAAAATTGTTTGCCCTCTTTTGTGTAAATGTTGTATTTTACCATAAAAGTTTCTCATCGTACTCGCTTCCTGACGAAGCGCGGTAAATCTAGAAGTTATTCTCGATCTTATTTAACGTTAGACGGTCATTATTAAGTTATTTTATTAGGTACATTACATAGCTACTATTTTCTTGGCGAAGGAAACTCCAACATATCATCTCAACAGGAACAAAGTGAGGTGAATATTTATCTAACTAACAAAACCCTCATGGTATTCCGTCATGGACGCCTGATGTCCATTTTTACGATTGATGACTGGGGTGTTCCATCACCTTGAAGTTAATAATGTATCTCATAATATATCTAATGATTTTTTCAAATGCACACAACTTTTATCAAAAAATAATATTTTTTTACATTCACCTGACTCACGCCATTAAAGGTATTTCTTTATACATTAATTGATCTATAACATTAAACAAATATTAAAAAAACAATCTTACGACTTAGTTACTACTACCAAACATTGTTTCTGTACTTACATGTTACAGAATGAGCCGCAAACCATCAAACTAACGCTCGATGTCCATAGTTATTTATGTACTAAGTTGTTAGTAGAATCGTCAGTAACATATTAACTTATATCTCTCTTTTGTCTTGGATATCCTCTTTTTGTTAGTAAGATATCCAGTACCTCGAATGCTTTCATGAGAACATGAGTTCAATGGGCAGATACCCTTAGTGAATTTTAATTGAATACACGATACAAAATTTGAAATCTACAAACTATAGAAGTTCAGGAACAAATTGGCCGCATTTGATGCCCAACTGTTGTAAATAATGGGGAGGATAATGAGGGTTTGATTGCTGATAGGAAAGTTATTTTGAGAAATAGATGGTAGATAACACTTAAAAGTTCTTGCAGATAGTGAATCGGCCCCACGATTATCATATCCATTTCAGTCACATAGAGGACAAACTGTAACATTTTTGTGTGCGACTGCCATCTTTCCTGAGGCGACTGTCATTGGTCTGGCTCTGCACCGCCAGAGCCTCAAGAATTGCCTTACCACGGTAATCTTGATGTCGTCTTGTATTAATTCAGCCACGTCTCATTAAATAGGACTCAAAGATTTGAGTAGCTTGCCACAGTAATCGTAGTATTCAATGAGATGAGAAATCATAGGAATACACAGAAACCTACGGTATACTTTCAATTTCTTTGAACACGTTAATTTCTTTTCTTTTTATTGAAGAAAGAAAGATACCTTTTGCTTCCTTATCATTTCTAGACAACACTAGGAAATAAAGACGTATCTAACTGTCAACTACAAACTACCAACTTTATCGACACAGGATAATTTTGCGACATCTCAATATTCTGTAGAAGCTGTACATAACTGTAACATAGCGTCCTATAAGTGATATTATTTACTATCCGATAGTGATCTTCTTGATATACTTGAAGGACTGCTGTAACGCAAGATAATAATAATTAAATAGTAATTATACCTTTATAAATGAAAAATGGAAAAGTGACTAGACAGATATTTATCGACTAATATTGAAAGTAATAAAGAAATATCTGAAATTTTATTGTAGGTACTAGCTATTGCCGACAGCTCCACCCATGTGGAATATAGAAATGATCGTTAAGTTTTAAAAAGCTTTATTAATTTTCTGCGCAGTTTCATAAATTTTTCTTTGTGTATAAACATTACACAAAATATTAGAAAACTTCAAAAAAACATGACCAAAATCTGTGAACTCCTTTTTAAGTTATGGCATAACCAAGGTGTAGGTTACATACAGGTATACGTTTTATAATAATAGTTAATAGTAACATATTTCATCACTGTTTATTATCCCATATAGTAAAAAAACATGTGTGCGAAGTTTAGTAAAAATCGGTTTAGAAATGCGCTCTCTAGACGGTAACTGACATACCCACAGACATAGTTAGATATGGACAAGAACGAAATCGGCCATC
Source organism: Eilema griseolum (assembly GCA_963662185.1). Taxonomy (NCBI): domain Eukaryota; kingdom Metazoa; phylum Arthropoda; class Insecta; order Lepidoptera; family Erebidae; genus Eilema; species Eilema griseolum. The sequence goes on along the minus strand of OY759230.1, from coordinate 18,694,057 downwards.
TTGTTGAAACTAGAAACAAACGAAAAGAAAAAGTAAGTAAGAAAAATAAAAAGACGTATTTCTTTCGAACCTATAGATCAGCAGTCTGGTGTCGTCACGGGGCGAAGCGGCGGCCGGTGGAGCGGCGGTGCAGCGTGTGGGCGCCGCAGTCTGCTGCGCCGTGGAACGCTTCGTCGCCGTCGGAGAGACCATCGCCGATGACAACCCCGACGTACGCCACAGCATGGTGCTTGCCTGCAAAGAAGCGCGCGCTGCAGGTCAGTCACTACATTGTCCACATGCGTCTGTGATTATCAAAAAACCATATTTGCCTGTGGTGAAAACTTAAATAATAGGTAATTTGAACTAGTGTTAGTTCATTCGTTAAAATTCTACTAGTTAGATCATTAAGTACCTATTGAGAATTTGAAGAGACATTAGTCAACGTAGGGAAAAATGTAACTGATTTAAGGCTCGTCAATAGCTACCATGGAGTATTCATCATTGATAGTTCCTAAAAAGGTTGACTATAACAAGAAATTAGCCACTAACTTCTAAAACAGTTAACTCTCTAAACGGTAGGTACTTTATGTTTAGGCTAAGTTGAGTCTCGACAAAAGATACAAAATATTGCTAAAAAAACTGTTCCTATTTAACCTAAAGCTGTCAGAAGTTACTATCATTGTGCTTTCTTCCATTTTTCTCCTTATTTTTCTTGAAGAATTCTCTCTCTCTTTCTCTTTTATTGAAGAACCCCATACAGCAGACGCTTGAGAAAATCATAGAAAGGGGCTATACCCCAATTTGAACGCATGCGGAAGAAATTACCTTACTAAACACAGTACTCTCCCAGTCTGGCATTAAAGTGAACCCCTGGCTTTGCCATATAGTGACATAGTAAAACGTTACAAAGAGTATTGCATGTGTGTGTCTTGAACAATAAGGTCATGCTTTTACCTATTATTTGTAAGTAGTGCGTCATTAAATTTCAAATTACATCGTTCGTTCGTTTTATTAACTTTAGAAAGACATAAATTATCAAGAATGTATAACTAATTTTCGGATAGTTCACGTTCGCCTGCGCCAATTATGTCAAATAGTTTCATAGCTATTTCATTAAAGCTACGACCTTTAATAATGACGTCTCCCTCTGTCGACAGTAAACTTTTGGTTTGGTATACACTTAAGTTGTTAATGTGTGTAAGCTAAGCAAACACCGCAGCCAAACTTGAGGCGACAGATTACTTAGTTCTGTATATACAATTTACACTTCGCAGAATCAAACGTGGTTAGATGATACGGAACAATGTGCTGAATTGATTACCTATTACGTCTTTGATGTCTTGTAAGCAGTATGCCTACTTCATTAGTAGGTACGGCATAGTGAGAAACGGTATAACGGTCTCTCATGCCACTGAGTTTTGGTATATTTCAATTTCAAAATGAGAATAAATTTAGATGTTGATATCTGACAAAAATCCAATGACTGTTCATTTATTAACCGAGTTCTAGAAAGGAGGAGGTTCTCAATTCGGATGTTTATATATTTTTGTTTGTACACGCATAGCTCCATTGTTTGAGGACGGATTTGCAAAATTATTTTTTGTTCGAAAGAGGTATATTCCGAAATGGTATCATTTTCATTTCGTCATTCCATCGTCTTCAATAAAAGTCTTACGTTACGCGCCTTTTTATTTTTTGAGGTATATCTGCAATTATATTTATTTTTTCTAGAAGTCGGTTAATTTTTTAGTTTAAAACTAAAGCGACTAGTTATTATAAAAAAACAATAACAACTATTAGTATGAAATTCACTACTTCACATCGAAGGTAATATGAAATTAATATCTTACATTTATATTTATGAATGGGAATCAGGTCGGATTAATATTGCCCTCGCATTATCTAACCATTTAGAGGGGTTTTCATAAAGGCTCGCGTGACCTATAAATCTTTCCGATAACTCTATTGTGCATTTAAGGGCCTACCGTATTAACCGTATATTCGACTGAATTTAAATGCTCGCAAGACTATAATAAATAAACATTTAGAGAAGCTATTAAAGTAAGATACGAAGCAAACTTCAACTAAACGTGGATTAATGCCCGCCCACGATTGGCTTCTTAATTTAAACTTTGACTGTTGCATTTCTATTTGATCTCGGCCGTCCGCTCCGGCTGCCGCTGTCATTTACAATTGATCGAAATCAAGAATTTTATCGGAATGAATCACTTCTTAAATTTATCGTACAGATTTTGATTTTTCCGAGACGTTTGCATTATTTCTGTCATTGTTATATACAATTTATGCTGGGTTTTTGTGCCTAGACCTTCAGGGCATAAGCTAACCTAGCCTGTTAGCTTGTAGATATGCTAATTAGCAAATGAAGTTCTGGCATAGGATCTCCTTTCTAATTGGGATAGTTAGATCACAGTCACTTTCATAAAAGCCTAAATTAACCCAGACTGCCCATTAGATCCCAGACTTCAGATAGCAAACTTTAAATGCAACCAGGATTGACGAGTAGTGTAAAATCAGTAGACCACCAGCTGGGATGGTCTATACACCATATTGGCTCACAGAGTGGCTTCTCGGATTTTATAAATCGAGCATCTTGAGTGAAGAATAGGATGTGCCAAAAGGCTGCAACTTTTGGCACATCCTATCCTTCAAGCCCCTATAAAGTACTTTATACCTTTTTTTGTGCGCATAATATCCACGGATACCCCCACCACCGCCGGAGTCAGTGGGGCAGATTTAGTCGGACTAGAACTGAGTAAAACGCACGCCGACAATATGGGCCCCAGGTTGCCGGAGGTGAAATTATCTGAGACATCCCTCGCTCCCTGGCCGGCCCAGGACCGTCTCTTATGAGACGGTGTGGGGACGGACCACGGAGCCCCCATCTCGTCCCTGGGTATGGGGAGGCGCGCTTCGCGCACGTCAACGCGGTCAGCATCTGCTAAGGTGAGAGGCGGCTCTACCCGTCACCCTCAGACTCGTCCTCATGGGGGACGGAGATCATTTTGCGACCTCCGCTCGCAAATTGTTTGCATGTCTCCTTCGCCACTACCACTCCGACGTCCCCTTCACGACCATTACTTGCTCGCCGAAGAAGGCAGCGGCAATCCTCGCATCCGCGCAGCAAACATCGCCGAGAGCAAGGTGGCGAGCGTGAGAACTCTCACTCCCAGAGCCGCCACGAGTTCCCATGTCCCGTGAGCGTGTGCAGCCCCGAGTTCTCAGTCGCGTCGCAGTGGTGGTATTCGGACGTTGGCTCTTTCCCAATCCGATGCAGATACCGCCTGAAGCACCCATGCCCGGTTATAATCTGCGTCATCCGGTACAAGAGGCTATCGTGTGGCCTCTCTAGTCACTCCCCCATGATGGACCTTACCTTATACCTAGAGTTATAATACACACTATGGAATTTTAAAATTCACTTTTTGGTTATTATGTTCCCTCCATGTCTACTAGGTATACCTTCAGAAATAATAACTTAACCAATCAACTGTTTCAACACTTTTTACCCTTATAATAATTAAATAACAGATAACAACCCAAATACCAGTTTCGAACTAAAAAGCTATGACACAACTTATACCTTAACTTCAATTTCTATATGAAACCTGTTACAAAAAATCAAGGCTGCCCTTCTAATAGCCCTCATAAATTTGTGTCAACAACCTGACCCGAATTTTAATGCTGGAGCATATCGTTATTACCGGAACCAGCATGGCAACAAACAAAAGATGCAAACAATGGCCACCCTAGTCCCTGCGGCCTTCAGCCCACGGGAACAACGATCAATTCCGTGACCTGCGAATTTCGAATAATTTGTGTCGTTTTTTGTTCGATGTATTTGTTTATTGCTCTTAAGGTTGAATTTTACCTTTAGATTACCGCCGGATGCTTACTGCTACACCTTTTTTTGTACAAGCAAAAGAGTTCCTAAATCGTGCCGTAATTTGGGAACTCTTGTAAAGTTTAATATGATTTAACACCTCACTTCGCAAATGACTATGCAACCACAAAAGGAATGTGTTCATGTTATGAACTAACTATACTGAGTAATCGGTGTTGGTGCTTTCATCAATATAAGACTTTTGGGAGCTTGTCAAGTTCAGTTCATTTTAAAATCGAAATAATAAAGTGAGCATAGGATGAGTTACGAGTGCAATTAAATCATCACACATCACAATGGATGCAGAAAGCATAGGATCAGACGAAATCGTGCACATTGGGAGAGGTCTATGTCCAGCAGTGTACTAAAGTGGGCTAATTGATTGATTGCATGAAAAACATACTCGCCCTATTGTAGAGATTGGCATGCGCCTCCTCTCAATATCTATACTTTCGAAAAATTATGAAAACCTCATACGTATAAGTCAAATAGCCATGACCAGGAATCGAACTTGTACAGCTCTTGGCAATTTTTGTTTTATCGATGGTGGTGGTGAAGGTAATCACTGTACCCTAATGTTTACCTGATAACGATCAATATAATCCAGATAAATCACTTTTCTTTATTTCACTTTTTATGGAGTCTTTTACGAGTTATAAATTATTTATACGATACTAAAACCTTATATTGTAAGTGTATCGAATTGTCGTGTTTGTTTTATACGGGAGAATTGGCTCTACTAATACCTTGTATCAAATATTTTATTACTAGTGGACAACGACCTGATTTCTTTCAATCCACCATCTCTAAACGAAATTACAGGCGACTAAACTGCCAGGAGCTAACAGTTCCTTCCTGAAAGTATATTCATATTCCTCAAAGTCTGGAGAAGTTCATTACCTGTTACTGCTAAACGCAGGTCTGTACATCATAGTGCCTACCACTTCAATTGAAAAAAAGACAGTGTAATCGTTCGCCCTACAAAGTATGTTTTATAGAGGTTCCTTCCTGCCCTCAAGCCTAGAGAGTACGTTAAGGGTCCAAATTAATCACAAAGACCAAAAATGACAAAACCACTGCTGCGTAAAAAAGCAAGAGCCGGGACGTTATTTTCAGAACAAATGTGATAAATTCCTGTTTTTGCACGATTAAAGTAAGTAAATTATTCACATAACAGCTTTTGGAGCTCTTTAAGCATTTAAATGAGTATGTGAGTACTTGTATACTGAACAAGAGAATGCTGTTTATCTCGTTATTGATTTTATTCAGCCAATAAATATATTTCAGTGTTAGTATTCGCTATCCCTTATAATACCTTACTCTGATATCCTTGCCTACGTCTGGGTGCACTGTGTGTTTCTCCGCATCGATGTCTCTGTGGAGAAGCAGTCGATAGGCTTGGGGATCACGGACTATCTTGCAACAGGAACGCAGGCCGCATGTCCCAAAATGCTAATATTAACGACGTTATCCGTCGGGCTATTGTCACCGTCGGCGTGTCTGCTATACTTGAATCAAAGAATCAATCAAAGAATCAATTTCATTTATTCAGTTTAGGCACATAAAGAGCACATATGAACGTCAAAATTTTACAATTATGGATGTCTGTGGCGTAGCGGTAGAGCATTCGACTGCTATGCAGGGGGCGCGGGTTCGATTCCCGCTCAGTGCAAATATTTGTATGCATGAATATGTATATTTGCATTGGTCTGGGTGTTTCTATGTATAATATGTATATATTTACAAAAAAAAAAAGTATCTAAGTATGTTTATTCGCATTCTAGATTCCATAACACAAGCTAGTTAAGCTATGCTTACCATGGGTCTAGATAGCGTTGTGTAGAATGTCGTGGAATATTTATTATTTATTATTATTATTATTATTATTAATATAAAAATATTAAATAATGTAAAAATAAACCATTGGAAAATGATTCTTTCGCTGGTTCGGTAGATTAGTTCTACTGAGAAGATACCAGCAAGAAACTCAGCGAACTACATTAGAACTAGATTATTTTTCTTTTTTAATTTTGTTTTGGTTTACAATTTATTTTGTGCGATTGCTTGCGCAAGAGATTTATGTTGACCACGCATTAACATCATTAAGGTACTCATCCACTTTATAGTAACCTTTACTCATTAAAGTGTTTTTCACTTCTATTTGAACTTGATGGCTTGGCGCGTAACTATGGCAAGAGACCGGACGGTGGGTCGTTCATGCCTTGGAAAATGGGTAGGCCTTTGGTGTGGGATGCAACATGCGTCGACACCCTAGCGCCATCCCATCCTCCAAGTATGATGAACTGCGCTTGCGCTGCTGCTGCATCTGCGGAGACTCACATACGGCGCAAATACACCAATTTAACTAGTAATTATATTTTGAGCCGTTTGGAGTCGATACGAGGGGTCCAAGCACGCGTGCGGTTCAAAGAAATAGCGAAACGACTAATGTACGCTTCCCGTGACCATAGAGTTGGCCTTTCCCTTGATTAAATAATTGGCATCGCCATTCAGCGTGGTAATGCCGCCAGCCTGTTGGGCACGGCACCAGTAGAGATTGATTGGGAGGAGATTTTTGATGCCTGAAGTGGCCGTATTTCCCTCTTTTTTTAGTTCATTTTTGTATTATTCTATAGTTAGCATAGTTTTCTATATATTTTAAAAGCATTTGTATAATCTATCTGTATATCATTATAGGGTAGTAAAGTATTCATTACTTTAAATTAACTAATAAATTAAAGCACTCTGATATATATACTATATCAGTAAACGATAAACCACAAAATTGGTTCATGCTTATTAAAAATTCATTAATGTAAATAACTCTTTGACTCCGTGAGCTACCGAGCAAACATTTTGACACCTCATTTGTTTAAATTGTTCAGGCGGTTTAAAAGACGAGGGTACAGACCGCTAACTCTCAAAATACATTGTCTATAAAACATACAGCTGTACCTACTGTATGAATAAAGCCAAGAGGATTCACATGAACGATTCCAATATCCAAGAGCGACCGAAATGTAGATATTATTTACAATTGAATTCCCTATCTGAAAAGTCATCAATCACGAGTGGCATTGTTATTCGATGTACCTTCATCGCCGCTGCTAAATCTGCAACAATTTACGTTAGCGCGCAGCTTATATCAGATCAACGTTACAATTAATTTTGTCACTGGAAATAGATGTTCGAAATGGATTTGACCGATAGCGGTGTTCTTTTGTGTGTTTACATATAATCTAACCGCAAATGTTAAAATATGTGTCTACGTATGGAGTATACCTACCAAAATTATCGGGGAAGACACCAAGTTGACTTGCAAGCCTGTACACCGGTTGATGATGGACGAGAATTTCGCGCAGACTTGCATCTCGGGGTTGGGGTCTGGCTGCAGTCCCGCCCATATAAGTAGCAGCAAGCACAAATTACTGGCAGCAAGAGTAGAAGCACCCCCCGAGCACCAAAGTGCAAGATTTGGATGTAACCATGAACTGTGCCCGGATGAACAATGAGCTTAGTGTCCAATAAAATGCAATATGAAGTGCAAGTTTCAATTAACACGACTTCTTTACAAGACGTCTAATAATGTTTTTGATTTAGTGCTTATAAGCATCGGAATTGGTTTACAGCAGGCGAAAAACACCTTAATAAATGATAGTGTAATTATACTTTTCACATTTCTTTATATTGAGCAGTCCGACTGGGGAAGTACCTCCGCCCTACAGAATACCGCGGTTATAATAACTTCGTGTTGTGTTCCCAGCGGTGAGAAGGGTAGCCAGAGCTCACTGGAGAATTTGTACTGTCAGTGGGATGACTAATGGCTTGTCCTGCTTTGTCCTCTACACTGACGACACAGAAACTCTGCGCTTACAGGGTTTGCAGCGCGAGTGTGGCTCCTCTGGTGTTACACACGTCCATAGCCCACGGGAACCACTTTCCATCAGGTGGGTCGTACGCTCGTCTGCCACCCAAGTGGTATACAAAAAAAAAAAAAATCCTCTCACACGTAATGTTCCCTGGGAGGTGTCGGTAAACTGCTATCTAATGAGATGTAAGGAAAAAGGAAACGTGTTCCTTATAAAGCTATGGTTATTGACAGCCTCTGTGGCGTGGCGGTAGTGAACGCGACTGCTACGCAGCCAGGAGGCATGGGTTCGATCCCTACTCGGCGCAAATATTTGTATGCATGAATATGGGTATTTGCATTGGTCTGGGTCTTTCTATGTGTAATAAATACAAAAAAAAATTAAGTATGTTTATCCGTATTCTAGATTCCATACCACAAGCTAGTTAAACTATGCTTACCATGGGTCTAGATAGCGTTGTGTAGAAAGTTGCAGAATATCTTGTAGAATATTACTTTAAATTTTGGCAAAATATTAGAACTCCTAAAACATTACAGGTGAACCGTCTGATAATTACCTACTTACGATTAGGTGGGCCATCAAAATTGTAATGGCTCTTTTTCGTGGTCATTGGATTTAACGAGGGCGAGTGTAGTGGGTCAGCGCAGTGGTAACAAGATTATCCGTGATCGAAACAAATCTAATAAATAACAGGTGACGACTGTGACCTTCCCCGACCACTCCTATACTGCTGGTCTAATGGACAACGCACCTTATCTTTTAGTTCTATTTTGTTTATCATCATAATGATAAATCGCTTAAGAATGAGACGTTGAATTTCTTAATGTTTACCTAATGAAATCTGATATAATAAAAAATATTGAAGTAACAAAACATTTTTTCTGTAGGTATATTTATGGTGTGTTCGTTCCATCAAAATCTTCGGGACTCAAACTGGTACACACCTACTGATTGACGGCCGAGGTTCGGGCACTGGTTTTTCTCTCGGGGTTAGAGGAAATGACTCCCGGAAAAATTGACATATCAATCAAAAACAATAAGCTGACTCTGGGCTCCAAATTACGATTTTTTATTGTAACTGGGAATTTGTTAAGAGCTATTTTAGACAAAAGAGTATACAGTTAAACTATTTCCGAGACAATAGACTTCGATGAGCCCATTGTAACAATGAAATGTATAAAATAGATTAATACCTACAGCGTTGGCCTACGCACTGGCCAACGCTGTCACTGCAGACAAGTCTTTAGGAGAGCTAAGTTGCCGCCCATTAGGAGCAGACTACACGCCGCACCGCCTACCAACCCTCTGTAATCCGTGGCCTGGCCGTTAGACCTCCGGGTCAATCCGAATTTCGGTAAATTTGTTGGGACGCAGCTGAGCCGAAACTAGGAGTTACTTTAAATAGCCTTGTTTGCGATTTTATACTTACACAAAACATACCGGAATATAGGAGTAATGGATAGTAAAAAGAATATTTTGTATTTGTCGACTTATTAGTTTATATATATATCCGTCTTGCAAAGCCATCTACTCATATACTCGTGCGAACTATCGGAACCAATGAATGATGTTACAATCGTTTTTAAACATTCCCCTATATGCATATTGCCCCTGTAAGGGAAAGATCGCGGATTCGAATCCCTCCTGAACCGATACATTTTTTCCATCTTAATCTCCAAAATATAAGCTTTATTGTTAGCATATTAAATGCTTTAAAATTTCATTACGTTTTAGAGCTCTGGTTTCCTTCTTATTGATTTAAATTAGCTTTTATGGTCTGATCCCCCAACCTTGAAAGGAATTCTTTATCCTGCAATCAGCAGGTGTACTAGGTTGCAAGTTCAGACATATAGGTATCCCAAAAACCCTAGTTACTTTGCTTAGTGCCTTTATTTTATAATATTTATCTACGAGTATCTATAGCTATAGCTTTGAATTCCTAATTCTTATTCTGCCATAATATGTTCACACAGATCATTTTATTTCTTTTCCATAGGATAATAAATTTTGTTATAACAGTGGTGATAAACAAGCACGGGTTTTATGATAAACGGTGGCCGTTAACCGCTAGACACACACAACACTTGATGTATCTCAAGTGATTTGGAACGATAGTAAAATATTTCTATGCTTGTTTCTGTAAGCGACTATAATCACATCAAATGCTGCGCACTTGAATTGAATTACAATAATAAACATAAATTTATTGTAATTATGCAAACTGCTGACTGACGACGAATAAAGTAATTGAGATAGACTGAATTTGGAAACTGGAAAGCGGGGAGAAGAAGAATATGACGCACATAAGGTGAGAATTATTTCCACCACTTATATTATAAAGCTGAAGAGTTTGTTTGTTTGTTTGAACGCCCTAATCACAGGAACTACCGTCCATTTATTGACGAAGGTTATAGGCTATGTAACATCATGCTACTACTAAAGGGAGCGAAGCAGTAATCATAAATGTTAAAAAAGCCGGCAGATTGCCATCAATAGCAGAATAAAAATTTGCATTTTTGTATTCGAATAAACTTAAACACTACTGCACTGATTTCAAAAATCATGAGGCTTTGTTATATTTTTTTAAAATTAAAGCTCCAAAACATACCAAAAAATTCCTTGTATGCGCTGTGAAAACTATTGATGATAGAACAAAATAATGTACTGCAGAAAGGTCCACATAAAAGTCCGGGATAGTTTACATTAAATACATCAGATATATTGTGCATTTAAAATAGTTAAAAATTGCTATTCAAACTAAATAATTTCAATGAATCGAACGGCTAAATCCCCTTCCTTCACGCCCCCCCCCTCCCATCCTTTCGGGGGGGGGGGGTGATAGGAACATCGTGCTCCCATTTCTGAGGAGGTCATCTTAAATAGTAGATGACACAGGGTCAGCCGGGGAGCGCGGTATGCTTTAGGCAATCTTAAGACCCGAGACGGCATGCGGTTTTCAACGGTCCAAGTCTAACGTAACCACTCTTGAAGGTCGACGGGAATGGTATCCGAAGGAACTTCCGCACAAAACACGGAACGGAATTCGAATTTCATATGGTTACAGCTACTTCATTCATATTTCCCTTCGTCTAGAACATAAAAAGGTGATTTACTCAATAACTTTTAGATAAGCTTCAAATTAGGATTAAACAGTCAGAGAACAAGGTCAAAAAGACTTTGAACAGTATTAATGCCGACACCGGGAGATTTAATCCTCATGATAATCCTTTGAACTCTGAATTAATTAAGTCATAAACAATAAATTTCAAGTAGCACAAACTTTGGCTACTTATATTGTATGTATATAGTTACCCTGTGCGCGTATACGATGCCATTACTCCGTGACAAATTCCCATGTTTGCCCCCATGACTTTCTCTCTTTTATTATCTTCCATTAGTAAATGTTTCTGAACTGCGTATTCTTAATGCCGTAATGTTTTGTGATGTCATTACTACGGATTACCGAAACTTTGTTCCTAACAGCATCTTGCTTGTGCTATATAGGTCATACAAACATATCTGACTAACCAGATTAACTCACTTATAGATACATTCCCAGATATGGACACTTCGAGACAATAAATATATGTTCAGTGATGTTTATCACCGTAAATTATGGATCTCATACATGCATAGGTCACTGATATCCGTCAAATAATTAATACATACAGACATACAAACATACATATAATAACACCTTTATCCCCAGTGGGTTAGGCAAAGGTGAATTAACACCCATATTTCATCAATAAGTGCATTCGGTCTCACGTAATAGGGGGTGAGCCTATTACCGTATTCAGACTATTGTTGACTCGAACCATGCATCTGAGGCTGAGTCTGGGCTGTATATATCTGTCTGATATTAAGCAGCTATATCCTGTAGTAGCCTTTTACGACACAGTATGGGAAGAGATGTGATAGCCCAAATTCTACTCTGCCGGAAACCACGCGGTTAAATATGATATGCTTTGTTTTTTTTTTTATGTAGCTTATGTGGCAGTCAAGCAAACGGCCCACCTGATGGAAATTGGTTACCGTGACCTATGGACGTGTGTAAAACCAGTGGAGTCACAACCGTGCTGCCGACCCTGTAAGAACAGAGATTTTATGTGCTTTCAGTGCAGAACACAAAATCAGGGCAAGGCTTTGGTCTTCCCACTGACAGCACAAAAACTCTTCAGTGAGCTCTGGCTACCCTACTCACCGCCGGGAACACAACACGAGGTTATTATAGCCGTGGTATTCTGTAGGGTGGATATACTTCCCCAGTCGGACTGCTCAATTCGGATGGGATTACCGTCGTGTGCTACCTTACTAAAGCAACCCTTAAATATGATAAGAGAGTCATTGTCTCAGGTCAGTGTCTATTACCCCACTAATCATTAGAACTGGAACTGCGTATTCCACAGCTCAATTATGTTCTACCACTGATAAAGTGTTACTTTTCTCGCCACATCTACGTAGCAAATCGCGTCAATTTAGTTGGTACATTTACCCTGTTATTTAAACGCCAGAAAACAATAGCCACTAATATACGCTGTGAAATGTTGCTATTATCGCCACCCTTATCAGCTGAATAGGTAATAACCATGGCCCGTTATTGCAGACTAAATGCGAGAAGGGCGCCATGATGTTTCTGACCGACCGACCAATATGTACGGTTAAAGAATGTTACTAAGGTCAAGCGCTTAATGGATGACCACGACTACCGCAATAAGTGCAATCAGCATTCGGTCTCACTGGTTTATAATTTATTTAATATAATAGCTTAACATAATGAATTTCACTTAATCCTTGAAGTGGTCATGTACTGCCTAGCCCTTTTTTCTTTGTACATGTGCAGCTGTGAATACTGGAGACAGTAATTGGTACCATTTCTCTTCAACAATTGAGCATTTAATATTATTACTTCATTCTATTCTTCCTATCATACTTCTTTCTTCCTATTCTGCTATGTTTAGGTATGTGTTATTCAATCACGCTCTTTTTTTTTTTTTGTTTTACGTGCGCAAAATCCCCACGGATACCTCCCCACCGGAGCCGGTGGAGGAGGTTATGTCGGACTCGAACCGACTAAAACGCACGCCGCCTGTGGGTCGTTTTGGTTGCCGAAGGTGAGGTTGACATTCATATCCCTCGCACCCCGGCCGACCCAGGGCCATCTCTCGCGACCTGGCCCTCGTCTCGGGTGTGGGGACTACAGAGTCCCCAACTCGTCCCCGGAAACGGGGAGGCGCGTCACGCGCGCCACAGCAGCGGGCTGCTTCTGCCAGGGTGACAGGCGGCTCCACCTGTCACCCCCAGGCCGGCGCTCATGGGGGGCGGAGGTCGTTTATCGACCTCCGACGCCCGAGTTGCCTTCGTACGCGGGCAGCTTGTCTTGCGATCCTTCGTCGCTCCCGCTGCCGCTCCCGCCCCGCCTCCTCCTTCACGAGCATTACTTGCTCGCAGAAGGAGGCGCCGGCCGCCCACGCATCCGCGCAGCGAACCATCGCCGCGAGCAAGGTGGAGAGCGTGAGAACCCTCACTCCCAGGGCCGCCACAAGCTCCCGCCTCGGCGTCTCCCACGCCGGACACTCGGTGAGCGTGTGCGGACCTAAGTCCTCGCTCGCGTCGCAGTGATGGCACTCGGACGTTGGCTCTTTCTGCATCCGACGCAGATACTTTCCGAAGCATCCGTGCTCGGTGATCATCTGCGTCAGACGGTACGAGAGGCTGCCGTGTGACCTCTCTAGCCACTCCCCCATGATGGGTCTTACCGCCGCTACTACGGCGTGCCCTAAACAAAAATGAAGGTAACACGGTGCGGAGTATCCAATCAAGAACCAAGCGGTTCGGGGACTCTTTCCTTTGCAACACAACTAAAACCTGAAATTTTTTACCAGCTCACGTATTTCCTTCCTCCTACAGTCCCGGATCCTTTAAGCGGGCCGTGAAAAAGCATCTGATAAAGCCGCCAAGATGACTGCCACCATGACAAAATGCTACGTGTCTATAACGGTGACATGAAACTCTTTCCTGAAACTTTGCCTTTAGCTTACCATCAGGCGAGGTGAAGTCAAAACAAATTGGCGCGTCATGTATATAAAAAAAAAATTATACAAATATTTCATTCCAACTAATCAAGAATTAGCGTGATGGCAGATTAACACTTTCACAGCGGAGCATTTAAGGCGCCGCTTAATACGGTACGCGGGCAAGTTTCTGCATATTTGTAAATGTCATATAAACATAACTAAAATGAGTACACAGATAATTCTTTTTGTATTTATAAGATATACTATTGTCGTTTATGAATAATAAATAAAAATACATTATATTATTTATGTTATATTTGTTAATACAAAATCAAAATAGTAATTTTTTCAAGAAAAAAAAAGTCTTACATACAGCGAATGCTTTTTTATAGATGATAATTCTTTACCGTGTGATATTTTTTGAAACACGGGTCATTGCACAATGGCACATTACAATCAGGGCAGTAAAACAGTCTCCTTGCGTCCTCGTTTTCCAGTTTTGTGTTTGATAGTGTCGGCACAAACTTTACAGACTCTCGTCACTTTTGTCTTCTTTTCTGTACTTGGTATTCTTTCAATGAAGTGTCTTTCCACTAATCTAGAAGTCTTGCCGACCAGGTGTGCTCCACGAGATGGACCTGCGTCATCAGTAGACCTAGCTGCCACAATGCCTTCACCACAAGCCATCAAAAATTGGGAAAACCGCAGTCGATTTCTGACGAATTCTCATCTATGGGGGCTAAGACACGAGTTACCTCTTCGAAGACAGGGTCTTCTAATGGACGTTCTCTTGGCACATACGTCCATCCATTGGCCTTATCCATTTCTCTTAGCGAAAATCGATGTGAAGATCGCCCGCGTGTAGTTGAGCGCACTGTGCCGCCGCGCTGACGCCCGCGCCGAGATCTCTGTGTACGCTCCCGGATGCGCCCGCGCTGGTTGACCGGTTCACGAAATTGCTCCTGCTCCTCAATTCCACCATCATCGTACCTTTCTTGACTGTCTACAACCCCTTGCAGGTCAGATATCAACTCTACAAAAGAAATTTCTATTAGAAGTATACTTAGAAGTATCTATACTCAATGTGGAAATGGTTTACCTACATAGAAATAATATATATATTATTATATATATAAATTATTATTTACCTTCAATTTCATCATTCGAGAGATTCGAGGAGAGAGTCTCCTCAATATCAGAGTCATCATCATTCTGTAAATAATCAGCAATCTCGCGCATAGACTTTCGCGCCAAAATGCAATAGCGTTCACCCTGTTTACTCGCCGGCGGCGGACTGCGCGAGCGGCGCGGGCGATTGCATATTGTGGCTCGCCTGTTCCCGCTTTGCACATGTATTGCATATGTGTGAGTAGCTTATAATCTCAGCTACAAACGCGTATGAAGCGAATCACGACTAGGCGACGTGATTTTCTAATAAACAGTATGAAAGGCGGTAACGAGTCCTGCTCGTGAATCGCGAGTTGAAGAAAAGTATGAATACCGAGCAGTACTCGTGAGTCGCTGTGAAAGTGTTAATCCTGGTTAGATAGGCCATCTCATATTATCCTTTGAACCAAATAAGACCAGGGAAAAAATCGTTACCTACTGTGTAACATTATACAATGGGTTACTTAGAATCTTTCGAGTTTGAGTTCAACTTTTCAAGACTCAGAAACAGAGATTTACTAGGTACTTCAAAAGCATTTGCGTACTATTAAGTGACCCGATACTTACTAATAACAGTTCTTCTTCTGAATCGCTTTAGTTGTACTAAGAAAGGTATCTTTACCAGATCAATATGCAATTAACAGACACAAAACACATCAAAAGTAGTAAAACTATTTGGCCCCTTCCCGAAACTTTGTTTTTATTACTCTTGGGATCGAAGTAGTCCGCACATGTAAGGTAACAAACTGCTGTACACTATTTAATTCGTGAAACCAGGCACCAAACAGATCAAATCGTACAATTATTCTTAGACATTATTTATATATATATATATTATTTCAACCAAATAATTTTATTCTTAGATTTGTTTATTATTCAACCAATTAATTCAAAAGTTATTAACCAAATAAAAATACAACACAAAATTATAGTATTGCTGCCAACATTACAAAATATATCATATTCCAATCTGAAAATTGTGTTAGCATCCAACATTCGTCAGCCCCCAATGGCTGACTGTGTAATAAAGTAATAGCATAACGAATTAAAATCTTTTAATTGCTTCTCCTTACAACGCCCAAGAGAATTACCGTGGTCTGTTTGTTTCCGCGCCAAACAACGAGCATAGAGAACAATTAGTACGAAGTAATTAAGGTACTTATATTCACTTTTAGCTAAAAGAAATTCAAGTTTTATTATTGTGCTCTGGTGAATAAAATAGCTTTTTTCAATTCATATATCCTAATATGTTTGTCGTTATTATTGTCATTGCATATTTATTAATTATTAGTATCATAAAAGAGTAGCAGTTAAATTCTTTAATTCAACACACGATGCAGATTTCGGGAAACTACATTTGGGCTTTGTCTGAAACAAAATGAAGATATAAGAGATTTATTACTTTTATATTGTTATTAATTCCATGAAAAGAACGGGCAGTAGACTAAGAAATATTGACTATTCGCCACCCGACAATGACACACATGAAACCCATGAAAAAGTGCTAAGTGACATTATAGTGGCCTGCCGCCACCTGCGGACCATCGAGAAGTATAATTATCATAATAATAATGTTCTCTATTTAAATGAATATCTGACCTAAACAACCGCATTGCGAAATTTGTGACGCTAACCATTATCTTATCCTCAAAATCTTGCATAGCAAATAAACTCTTTCGCCCAGGAAGGTACTATTTTCATAATCGTTATCTACGTTGTAGACTTTCATTTAACTACTCCCTGGATTAGCAAAGCAGATGTCTTTTGTCAATGAAATGATTACGTTTCACTTGACATAAAAAATATTTTTCATGAGAGGCAAATTCTAGAAACACATTTTTCTATAAAGTAGCAAGCGGCTCAAGGTAATTCTGCTTCAAGTTTATGACTCCTCGAGAATTCGCGAAATCGTTTGCAACATTCAATTTCTATCGGTCTAATGTCATTGCGCAAACGTAAATTTCAAGAATATTCGGTTACCGTAGCAATTACTAAGGTATCGCGGCCACAGTCAGGTTACATTGTAACCTAAACTAACACGCGACGACGACGCTCATAAAATCATCCCGCCGGTGAAACTTTCCGTTTTATCCTTTTATTCATGACGGTTACTGATATCAAACATTAATGATGTCGTTAAATTTCTTATCATGTCACGCTTTTTAGTGAAACAGTTTTGTTAAGCTTTACCCTATGCGTGTATTCACCTGGGACACATAAAACAGACAAAAGGTACGCTTTATAGAGATGACATTTATCTTCAGGAAAAATTTAAGCCAGTTGGGAAATAAAAGATAATTGAACTTCAAGGAGGAAACAGAATAACAATTAAAACTTCAATCTCTCAGGTCGAAGTATGCGGTAAACGCTACATGATTATTTAGTAATCATGTGAAATATAATTAAATGATTTTTGTTCATATGTATAAAATACTTTGTGTATCGTGTACAGGTAGGCACAGGCACATTTGTACATATGATACCTTTACCCGCCAGATAAAAGAAAACACAATATTCTTTTCCTGTCACGAAACGTTTTTTACTTTTTGTATGTACGTACGTGATTTTATGATGAGATACCGTAATTGACATGACGTTATATGGTCCAATAGCCTTTCAGTCAGAACGTTAAGTTGATTTTGATTAGAAATATAAAATTTCATAGAAATCTTAAAAAGGACAACCTGTTAGAAGAGTGCCGTATAGTTTTCTTTAATAATAGCAGAAAGACAGTGTTTGCTCATAGAATACCCAGTATACCCACCAGCCACCGCACGTCATTTTAACGACATATTTTTCAAAAAAAAGTGACATTGTTGTTTTTCTTCCCACCACGTTGTTATATTATACATACGCGCTATAATGATTACAATCCGATTGCAATCATCGCCTTCATTTGAGTTATATCATAGGATGCACTATATTTTTTGCTGAGAGCCAGCACATCGGCGCAGGTCAACAGCTATGCAAACGATCAGTCTGATGACTATTCGATGAGTTTGCATTCAATAGTGTGGTTGCAATAGCATACGCTACCAACGCAGTAGGTATTTTCAATGTCCACTTATGGACAAAAGATGAAAGCGCAGCCTTTATCTTTTGTCGATTAGTGAACATTGATGCATTACTGAATTTGATTTCACACTATACTATAAATATTTCTAAACAAAATATAATAAAAAAAGTAATAATTATAAACTTTAACGTTAGACTATAGTGAAATTACTGAATGTAAAATAATTATATTGAAAAAATAAAGGGACAGCATGTCACGCTCTCACAAAATCCCCGATATTTGTATCCTTGTCGATCATTTCACTCAGTCGATTGTGTTGCGTCACAGAGATGGGACAGCCCTCTAAATATCTTTAATAGTTCATACTTAATAAATGAATATTCTTATTGAGAGAATAAATTTTACAATGGGAACTTCTCAAGTAGACTCATATCTATATACAATAGTAATGTTAAACTGTACAGCCTCTTCCTTGGTAGTCTTGGCAAGATCGCAAAAACTGTCGTATACTTAAATACGTTGTTATATCAATACTTGCCAACTTAATTAAAAAAGTAAGTAAATACAAAACGATCTTCTATCAAAGAACAATAACAAAGAGAGTAATAAAATAATCTTTCGAGCTTTATTATTTATTCTTCCCGCGCTGGTGTGATCTTTTAATATCTAGTTATTAAGTAATTCATTGTTGATGAATTCAATCAACACTGAATTAACGTGTGTAACAATGAATATTTGCACAGTGTTTAGTTCTACTGGCAAAACGTAATGTTATTATTTAAGAGTCACGCTGACGTCTTAGCATAATGTTACAAACTTTATCTACATACACAAAAATGTAAATTAATACCTCAACTGCAGAGGCGAAGGGGGAGACTAAGGAAACACGGGAGGTTAAGCCACCGAGACTCCCACAAACCGTACGAAAAGCAGTATAATGTTATGTTTCCCAGTTGGTTTGCTCAGGCATATTGAAGTTAAGCACATTCATCACGTAAGGCTGTGTAACTAAAATACTCGTTTAAACTCGAGAAAACTAATAATTAATGTAAAGCGGGTCCAAACTGCCACCTTAATTCTCGCGTTTCACTCGTTGGTAAATTATTAATATGTAAAAACACATTTCAACGTTCACGACATTAGCGGTTTCCCATCAACCCCCTTGTAATTCAGAACTGAATTATAAATATCTAACAGAACCGCAGCTTCTGTAAATTATTACAATTAGCGGTGGTAATGTGACATGTTACGGGACACAGACTCGAGCAATAAGTACTTTACTGACTTCGGAAACTGAAACTGTCAAGATAAAACAATTTTAGGGAAGTTCTAAACTACCAGCCGTATTGTATCTAAAGGGATAGTTACTTATCTAAATTTATGTTGACATTTAACCAACTAATCACCTTCTAAAAGTTCAGAAGTAAAGATAAGCCCAACAATGGTGAAAGGTGAACATCTTGAAAGGGGAAAGATACATTTGTCTGTACTTCCGAATTGAATTGCTTGATGAACAGTATCAATTGAGTACATTTACATTCAATAGAAGTAAGTAGGTATCATGTGGGCTCTTCACTACCTGCTTGCACCCAGATCTATACAAATTTGGCACAGTTCATAAGTTTCTGCATATCTGCTGCCTCGCTTTGTAAACCAACTACCCTCCGATTTAAGGAATATAATATCACCGACTAATATTAAGTTAAAACTCACATCCCACTTTCTGCAGAATATGTGAAGTTATTGTTGTTGTATTTTGTATAACTGTGTACTACCTACCTTGTCAATTTATATTATTTAAGTAAGACAATAATCAATCCGTTGTTTTAAGTATAACTTGTAGTATTAGCACAAACCTTAGTGGTTTATTATATACTACTAAACTGTTATTTATGTCCGCATTATGTAATTTGTTAAATAAATAAAAAAATAAAAAAAATACACACATCAACAAAGTCTAGGGAACAAGGACATTTCTAGTTTTTATTTAAAAACCCTTTCTTGTAATAGTGAGTGTTTTATATCAATAGAAGGGTATTTTTATACCGTTTTTAATTTTAATTTTAATAAAAACATTCTCATATCAATTTTTTTTTTTTTTAAGAAAGAATTGAATAGTGCCAATATTGAGTATTACAACCTTCTATGATTAGGCACAAAAATAACGAGGTAGTAAGAAATACAGTAATTAACCGTACTTTAAACGTTTTTAATAATCTGTAGGACCTCCTAAAGCATTAGCAACAGCTCGACCACGGCGTGGCATACTTAGTATGAGATTGTCAATCATCGTCTGTGGAATATGGCTCCATACACTGCGAAGGTGTAAAAAAAGTTGTTCTTCAGTGTTCAGATTTTCCAAAGAATCACTGAAAGCTCTTCTCCCATGCAAATCCCAGGCATGCTCTATGGGATTGAGGTCGGCAGACTGAGCAGGCCATTCCAACGTCGTAATATTGTGCTCGCTTAACGCATTGACCACTACCCTCGCGGTGTGTGACCGTGCATTATCTTGCATGAACATAAAATCTTGACTGAACTGCTGTCGATGAGGGATTACCATGGGGTGTATAACCTCCTGAATGTATTGGTTTGCATTCAAATTGCCCCGTATCCAAACGAGGTCGGTCCTTCCACCAAGGCGAATTCCAGCCCTTTTCATGATTGTTCCGTTCCACCTTGGTAAGGATGAACTTCTTGCGGATTCTGGAGACGGCTCCAACGTCCAGGAACTCGCCATATACGCACTCTTCTCGAATCAGGGTGAAAACCGAAGCGATATTCGTCGGAAAAGAGAACCCGTGCCCATTGATGGTCGGTCCACTGTAAATGTGCGTTAGCCCACAATAAGCGACGACCTCGATTTCCACGTCGAAGAGCTGGAACCCTAAGCGGTCTGCGAGCATGAAGATTGGCTTCGTGTAGTCTTCTCCTAACAGTTTGATCGCTAATAACCACTTGATGCTGAGACTGGAGGCCTGCGACCAACTGACGAGCAGTAGTCGTGCATTGCCGCCTTGCGGAATTTTGCAAGAAACGATCTTGTCGCGGGGTAGTAACCCTATTTCGTCCCCTGTGACGTTCGGCAACATCCCCTGTAGACCTGTAGCGTGCCCATAATCTGCAAATTACACTTGGTTAGGTGTTGACAGCATCCGCTACGTCGCGTTGAGTTCCTCCAGCTTGCAGCATACCAACAGCCCTTAACATCTCTTCGCGACTTAAATGACGACGTGACATGATGACTACAGTCACAAATATGCACAAACCATACGTAAAAGATGTATTATTGATAATAAATGTTATTTACAATCAAAGAAAATAATTTTTATATTGCCTCAGAGAAACTGCACAATCAAACACTTTTAAAAGTTTTCCCTCCATATTCGAAAATCATTACTTATTTAAATTTATTTTTAAATTTCGAACAACTCTGTAATCTACTTTATTCTATTTTTATTTATTTGCTACCAGGTATTTGCAAAACAAGATTTACACGAAAAAAAAAATTGGGGTCATCTTGTTCCCTAGACTTTGTTGAGGTGTTTATATTGGAAATATTACACATTATTATCTAGACCCAAACGAAGCATATCAAGCAACGTACAATGATTATGATTTTACAGTAGCTCTTAGGTAGCAGCGATTGAGGTTAAGGCATATAAGAGCATATCGTCCCAGATTAATTTTAAAAAGGAAGTTGAAAAAGCTTTATTGGATAACAGCTCTACTTACAACACTTTTAACTTTGAACAAGTGACTCGGTTGGAAAAAACTTTTTATTCTGACATTTCTCTCTCGCCAGCACATGGCTACATTTTTTCTGTTGGTTAACAATTTGTAGGATAATTCAAATACGATAACTTTTAAAGATACTTTATTCATTTTTGTTGGGTACTTTTAATAAAGATATTTAAATTTTAAATTAAATTATTAACATTGTGGCCAGCTAAGTTACTTTTATTCCGGATGAAGGTTTGAGTAAAATTTAAATTTTATATTTTAATGAATTCCATCCCTCGAGTTGCAAACCATTACAACAAAAATATGATAATCCTATAAAGTTTATACCGTTCTTACACTGCGACCCCATTGCTCGTTTCCTAAAGTACCAAGCGAGTCAGTGAACAAAAGTGTGACGGAGCCAACGACGCGTGACTCGCTGATAGTGACGTCCCCGAGACAACTTGAAACGTTCAAAGTCATCCTGTCCATTGAGCATGTAATATGGGTTAAAACTTAAAGAAATGACCGGGACACTATTTTCGGTACATAAAGTTAGATTAACCAAAAATGTTCCTTTTTTATACCACTTAGGCGGCCGACAAGCTCACGGCCCACCTGTGGTAAGCGGTTGCCGTGGCCTGTGGACGTGTCCAACACCAGAGGAGCCACACTCGTGCTGCCGACTTTCTGTGCCGTCAGTGTAGAAGACAAAGCAGAACAAGCATTTAGTCTTCCCACTGACAGCACAATTCTCCAGTGAGCTCTGGCTACCCTACTCACCGCTGGGAACACAACACGAAGTTGTTATGGCCGCGGTATCCTGTAGGGCGGACTTACTTGCGCCAGTCGGACTGCTCAATTGGAAATACCGCCGTGTCCTACCTAGAAAGAAATTAAATTTCCTATTGCTTTGAGAACATAACGTGTTAAAAAACAAACACTTGAGAATTTGATATAGCAGGGTATACCGCTAGACGAGAAGGGCATGTGGCATCATTCTATGTAAAACTACAGTTACGTGTTGTGTCTCTCCTCACAAGGAGGAGCATAAGTCAACAAAGCACTAAATATGCTAGGGTTCTTCTTTAAGGGGTTTTAGGTATCTAGTATTAAATGCTAAGGTATCTAAAAAGTATGTGACCTAGACATAAAGTCAGAGTTCAAAGTCCACCCGATGTCCTTGCGAGAAGAATGACATTCTGCAGATCCATTGAACGCCCACTTGAATAAATTTACAATATTATTAGGGCCACTTGATCCTTTGTCTGTTACAATTAGATATGTCGAGTACCTACAAAAATATTGCTATATCTTTGTGGATACGTTTTTCATCTTGAATACTATTTTATTGAATTATGTTCAACATAATACTTTTTTTTTTATGCCACTTAGGTGGCAGACAAGCACACGGACCACCTGACGGAAAGTGTTACCGTGGCCTATGGACGTGTGTAACACCAGAGAAGCCACACTGATTTCCGTCAAGGAATTTATCGGTTGTAAAGTTTGTCAATAAAAAAATATGTTTCTTAACAAGTAGGTTAATCTTTTGCGAATATAAAATACACTAGACTGATGTTTGCAATGTCACTTGTTACCACTACGTAACTAAACTATATAAATCTTTAGTATAACCACTGGTGAAAGACGATTATCGGCATAAATGTGACGTCACGGAGTCGTCGAGAACTCAGACACGCATCAGCATAATACCGTGATAATGCGCCCCTTGAGTGCGGCCTAGATCCCGCACCCTGTGGATTATGGCCAGGGGCTCCACGCCCAAATAAGATCTTTTATACTCACCGGTCTATCCTTTGAGAGAAATTGTAATTCTCCCGTTTTATAAGTACGAATATTTATACAAATGCTGATATTCAATTTTTTGTTGAAGTTTTGCTGTTATATTATGAGATTAATATGTATAATAGATTTTAAATTTTGTTCTTCATTCCCTTCAAATATCGCTTGCGATATGCTAGTGATAAGAAGTAATCAGCCTTACGATTGAAAAGTACCTGGATCGGATTCTGGCCAATATTATACCCATGTGAAAACACACGCGCATTTTAGCAAAGCTGAACTAGAGGAGTTTGGTGGGATATAAGACATTATGGTCAATAATTAAAAAATGCTCCTGGATCGAAATGAATTAATAGCTTGACGATATTAAATAAGTGTCACTATGTTATAAAGTTAAGTTCTGACATTTATCCGGGTTATCGTTAACTTAAGTTATAAGGTTAGGTCATCAAGTATCTCAATCAAATGTAATTATTAACTAAAACTTTCAAGACTCTTACTGACCTTTGGCGCCTACGTACGCCTAATAAAGTATAATAGAATAGGTATCTACTAGTAGGTAAGGTTTCTTCGAGGGTCAAATACATAGTGGCGAGTTAGTTATGTGTGACTCGAGGGTCGAAAGACACTACTAACATATATAGATATTATACCTTGCGTTTGGTTTTACGAAAAACTAATAAGGTACCCAATTCGTAACGCGTGATTTCGCTTTGATTAGAGCGAAAATAAGTGAAAGCTTTAATATTTCTTGTGATAGGTAATATTATTCATGCATACAAATATTTACACTGAACGGGATTCGAACCTACGATTTAACAGCCGAATATTCTATCGCGGTACAGCATAATAGCGCTACACCACAAAGGTCAGTAAAGCATTGTGCATACTGCTTATATCAGAGAGTTGTACAGACACAGTATTTACCAAAAAGTATTTCAAAAAACGCCATGAAATACACGTTATACTTGAGTGGGCTAATGATGCATTATTGTTTTTATGGGAATATTTATATATTATCTAAGATACAACATATTTACACTAATTTAATAAAATATGAACTAATATTTACAAGAATATAAAATAGGATACAAAAGGATCAAATGGATCAAATTAAGGGTGGGCTAATGTCAATATTATTCTTTAAACTGTCAATGTGTGCATGTTATGGGATGTACCTATGTATATGTAAACTTATACTAAAGTAGTAGACCTTGTTTACGCCACGATATAGTGCACTTATTGTACCTATAGAGCTTGTCTAGTCTAAGGAATTTACTATATTTCTTAGTGTAACATATTTCAATTATCGCAATAAGTATAATAAAATCGTCGAACAATACACAAAACAACATCGCTTCCTCAAAATTCTGGTAAATTAAATTGACACTTGTCGACGCCTGTCAATTCCAGTGCGTATTTCAACAAAATTTAATTCCAAGTTGTCTCATTTATTTGCAAGGAAGGTTTTGTTTTAACTCGTACATTTTGTACCTTCCTTCAATCAATGTAACGTATTTATAAATAGGTAAGTTAACTTTATATGATGTCTTTCATTCTTTTTGTGGATAGGTAATGGTTATTGGTATTTATTTATACAGAAAGATTATGAGCAGGTTGACTCTAAATATCTAATAGTATTTCTTATTTGTACCATTCGATACTCGAACTTTTTTGACAATTAAATAATGACTCTCGTAATCATGCAATCAAATGCCAAACTTTTAATGATTTAATAACCCAACCACGAATCTAATTGATAAGTACATTAATATTCATGAAGCAAACACATATTGAAACTTTTATGAAATGAAAATAATTTTGGAAGCAGAAACGCGTGTACTTTGTCACACATTCAGACATAGATCACAATCATCTTTTCATTCGAAATCAGCCAGCTGGTTCCAAAATATTAATAAGTATAACTAAAGTGAAAACTGAGAGACTTTGGCTACAGTTTCCAAACTTCCAACGTCGCCATGCCAGCTAGTAAAAATACCAAATTGTGTAAATAAACATACAGTGTAGTATTCATTGTAAAATTTATTGCCACATTTGGCTCAAGTTTTGGTCGAATGTCTCACTTATTTGCGTTTCAATGCTCACTGCCGACCTTTGTGGAACTGCCAACCTCTTCTGGTTTACTTTTTTGAGTGATATTCTTGTCCTACTTATATTATAAAAAATCTAAAAGATTGTGAAATGAGTTACCTAAATATTTGGATGTTTCACAATTGTTACCCAATCAGTCAATCACGCTGAAACGGCTCAACGTTTGTGACTGAAATTTGTGAAATATATAGCATGTAGACTATCCCTGGTTCCCATGGGTTGCGGGAACGGAAGCATCCATGGGAGCCGCTATTGTCGGCAATAGCTGGTCTTTAATACATTAAAAACTTCGCCAATGGGCTAACTTCTCAAGAAATTGGTGTTATCGAGTATACCTTAGGAATAAAAGGCTGTTAAATTGTCTGTGGCACGCTATCCGATGTTTTGTCATTTTAAGCGAGTACTAAATACTTATCAAGGGAAAGACATTAATCTCGGTAATGTCCGCCATTTCCTGAAGCCAGGTTTCTATTAACGAGCTCAGCTACATTTTATAGATTGAAGAATTCGTTCTTGTGAAATAGACTACCATTATAATAATGATGAAAGAATTCCGTTATGACGATAACATCTCGGTTGTAATTTATGTCAGACAGGTAAATGTAAAGGATAATTTTCTATTTTCATAACTTTCAGATAAATATCTATGAATTTTACTTAAAACTAGATAGTATACTATCTAACCATGTACAAATTGTTTTCACGCAATTTTTTTTTTTTTTATATATTTGGCCCGTCAATTGATAACAATTGATGGCCGTTGGAGCAAACGAGTCCTAGAGTGGAGACCGTAAGAAGGCAAACCGAAGATAGGACACCCCCTTGCCAGATGGACGGAGGACGACCTTAAAAAGGTTGATGGGAAAGACTAGATGTGGAAGGCAGAGGATCGGATAAAATGGCGCACATTGGAAGAGGCCTATCTCCAGCAGTGTACTGCGGTGGGCTAATTGATTGATACAGTTGACAACACCCCGCTAGTTGGTAAAAAGCTGCGATGCAGTCCAAAAGATACGGACCACCACTTCCGGTACTATTGCACTTAAAATGGCGGTCCCTACCTTGACGGCTTTGATAGATGTTTTTTCATGCGCCGTTTGAAGAACCCAGGGACTTGAAAAAAGAAGGAAACACGTTTGCGGGCAGAGCATTCCATTCCAGCTCTTTATCGTCAGAGGAAAGAGGTCTCGAACGATTTGTTGCGAAACAGTATGGATTCCACCTTGTGTGGGTGGCATCGCAGGCCAGCAGCAGTTTTTAACCGACTTCATTCTCTATACGTTTCTAAAAATATAAAATGTTTTCTAAGAACAAATGCATCTTTCCAAAATATCGCCTGTATAATACCTGGAATATAAGTACTATCTCCCCCATCTCTTCCCATGCGGTGTCGTACAAGGCGATAGGATAGTGCTGTTTAACATCAGATAGATATATATATAGCCCAGGCTTAGCCTCAGGTGCCTGGCTCGAATCAACAATAATGCCCGGGAAACGTGAAGATGAAATGTGGGTGTTAATTCATCTGTGCCTAATCGTGCCTAAAGCGTGATTATATATATTTGTATGTATTGGTACTAAATCTAAATAGTAAAACCTTTTAAAACTTCACCATTTTTCCGTAGTTAAATCACGGAAAGACAAGAATTCTAGAAATGAATGAAAAGTATACCGCTTAGGTGGCAGATAAGCACACGGCCCACCTGATGTAAATTTGGCCTATGAATGTGTATATCACCAGAAGAGTCACACTCGCACTGCCGTCCCTGTATAACTTACCCTGATATTTTTTATTTTTACTAGCTAGTTCTCGTATGAACATTAATTAAGATAAGTATTTATAAAGTTATGGCTTAGGCAAACGTAATTCCCAATAAGTGTGTTGTTGGCTTAAAACAACACAACAACTGCAATTAATAACCAGTCATACCTTTAAATAAGATAAGCCGCACAATGCGTACAGTCGTACACATTTTAATTTATTGCTTTGGATATTACGCAATACGAAGCAGTACCTACCTGACAGTACGTCCGCAGAATGGAATCTTCCCTCATCGACCGCCATTTCTCCTTCGTATTAAACATAACATAAACTCACGCCCATATCCCCGAAGGGGTAGGCAGAGGTGCTAGCACCCACATTTCAATAGTTTATGTTTAGGTACCAATGTAATAAGTGGCGAGCCTATTGCCATTAACCGGGCACTTATAAAAGTCATTGGTATGTGCCATGGTAAAACCTAGGATCGAACCCGAGACCTCGTCTCAGCAGTCCATTACCCATACCACTAGGCTTACCCATACCACTAGGCTTACCCATACCACTAGGCTTCGTTGAAGAATCCTGCCATATCATGTAGATTTTGAAACGATAAATATCTTTCATGAACTATGGATATAATGCATAAATCTTTGTTTCTGGATAAAAAAAAAAAATAATATTCCACTACCGAGGTACCTACTTACATAATATCGATTATCACGTAAACATTATATCAGGGAATAGCTGTGGTTTTCCACATGGTATATTTTTTCAGAATGATAAACCGTCTATCGACAACGCCAATTGTGTGTAATGAATACAAGCTAGCTGTATTTCAAAGACGGCAGGGGTGCGAGGGATATGCCTGTCAACCTCACCTTTGGCAACCAAAGCGACCCACAGGCGGCGTGCGTTTTAGTCGGTTCGAGTCCGACATAACCTCCTCCACCGGCTCCGGTGGGGAGGTATCCGTGGGGATCTTGCACACGTAAAAAAAAAAAAAAAAAAAAGCTGTATTTCAAAGTTCAATGAAGGCCATTCAGACGTTTTAACGTGCATTTAAAATAATAATAGGATACTGTCGTAGCAATCATGACTAATATCTAAATCACGATTTTTTTATAAAGGCTAGCAATGGACCCGTTAACCTGCTAACCCACGCATTAAGAATAATTAAAGTAGTTCACGTGAACACTAGAATTACTAATAATGGGAAATTTTCGTACAGAGAGATCCGTTGTGTTTATTACATTTCTTACGTATTAAATTTATTTATAGACGAAATAAATTATTTAACATTTTTATATCCCTTCAAAGTCATAATACATTTATTACAATACAATATGTCAAAACTACTAATCAAATAACCCGCCCCTGATCGCTCCCGGTGCAAAAGTGCCCATAACACTTGCTGCGTTGCCACGTTGGATGGCAATGGACAGCCTTTGGACCAGGAACGACCCGGAACGAGTGTCACCGGTCGCCTCGATGAGCCTCTGTCCGATTTCATTAATAAGGCTTTTAGCTTCCTTGCCCCAACTCCCCAGAGTCTCCACCGCTATTGGCACGAACTGATACAGCGGTTCCAAGTCGGCGTACTTAACCCTCTTCCTTGAGCCGGCGTCTTCCGCAGCGGCCGACGCGGAGTGAATGGTGCGACTAAGGTGGCTGGCGGCTACCGTGCTGACACACGTTACGTCCCAAAGTAGACATTTGCCGTTCTTCCAGGGCACCAAAGTCAGTCCGTCTGGCCTCTTACCATCCGACCTGCTCAGACCCGGAGGCTCAAGCACACAGGGGACGTTTGCGGATACAAGGGTAGACTAATTTAATTTTATAGACATTTACTGCAGAAGCCATCAAAAAGAAGAAGAAATATAATATGGTTTAGTATTATACGAACTTAAAAGAACTAAACTAAAAGTTAAAGCGTGAATTTATTGCGAATATAACAAAGGTATAGGCGCCGGCTAGTGTCATTATGTCGATAAAAAGCAGATCTAATCAAGAAAAACTACCGACGGGAGCGCAGCACGAGCCACGTACAAGAGCTACTTAATTCTGGCGGGCGGCTCTCTCGGCTCAACGAAAAATTGCCCCGTCTCAGATAAACTCATCCCTCCTACCCAGCGGTAATTTATTTTGCATATCTATTTTTAGATAAAGTCTAGATAGAAATGAGTACTTTTCAAAAAGTACTTGAACATGCTTTGTTTTTGAGATAGTGTTTCTCTTATTTTTATTTCAATTCGTCAAGTATTTTCCTTTCAACTTGGTTCTTTGATTATGGGTTAGCCATAAAGCTAAATGTATTGGTTTTAAAAAGCTGATATAAATTACGATTACTGCAAGTAAAGCCGTAAACAAGGTTGATAAAAACGTGCATTAATAAAATGTTTATAATAAATATAGACACAATTTTGATTGATTATTGTTAACCCCTTACATTGATTTCTTCTTTCATGATGTTAAAACAGTTAAGTGAAAGGCGTACACGACACGATCTTGACTACAAAACCTCAAAATGATCTGAGCCATGTATTAAATGCAAATCATGGGGCAGGAGTGGCAGCGAGAGCGAAGGAGGATCGCTGCCCTAGTACAGGGGCAGCGATCCTCCTAACTCGAGCGTTTTAGGTCGATGAATGACTTCCGCTCCATATGAGCGCCAGGCCTACGCTCATATGGAGCGGAAGTGTGTGTATGTTTGACGGGTGGAGCCGCCTGTCACCTTGGTAGAAGCGGGCCGTGGCAGCGGTGGTCATTTCGTGCCTCCTTGTTTCCGGGGACTAGTTGGGTACTCCGTGAACCCCATACCCGAGGAGTGCCTGATCGAGTGAGATGACCCTGGGTTGACCGGGTTGCGAGGGACATGCCTGCCAATCATCACATCTCCGGCAACCAACAACGTCCTCCAGACGTTGTGCGTTTTAGTCGGTTCATAACCTCTCCGCCGGCTCCGGCGGGGAAAAGTGCAAATCAAACTATTATCATTGATTCACTTACTAATTTTACTACCAAAAGTGTGTACAAATTTCAGAACATTAGTCATTAGGAAGGTGGAAAAACTAGGACTTTAAGATAATTTTGAGTACATTGTTTGTCAAGATCGATCTGGTGCTGACTGTACAGTCTAACTTTACTTATCTGTGAAGTTTTTTCCTAAAAATAACTCTTTTGCACGATTTATTTTAATTAAAAGCAGTCGATCTGGGCTACTGGCAGTTGTTTTTTTTTTATAGAACACATAATTTAGACTTCATCTTGCCTGATGGTAAGCTGAAGGCAAAATCTCATCAGAACATTCGCCATGGTACATACAGTAAAATGGTGTGTCGAAAGGTCACTAATTTCACATTCCGTTTGATGATTGACTAACTTGGTATAACAGAAGATTGATCTAATATAGAGACTTCATCTTCATCCTATTGCTCTAACAGTTCTATAGCAACCGCAGTTCGAATTGGATATACAATATTAACGGGAAATAACGCGATCCTGGTATAGGTACATACATACCTTTGATTTGCATGACGTTTCGACCAAGTTACAACGGCCGTGGTCATAAGCACGCTGACTTTAAAAGTTATTGTTGAAATTAGAGTCGAACGGGTATTAGGTCTCATTCGAGGGTCTACCTACTGACATAGTACACATTACACATTTTAAGGAGGTAGGACACGGCGGTATTTCCGCCCGATTGAGCAGTCCGACTGGGGTAGTACCTCCGCCCTACAGAATACCGCGGCTATAATAACTTCGTGTTGTGTTCCCAGCGGTGAGTAGGGTAGCCAGAGCTCACTGGAGAATTTGTGCTGTCAGTGGCAAGACTAAAGGCTTGTCCTGCTTTGTCTTCTACACTGACGGCACAGAAACTCTGTACTTACAGGGTTGGCAGCGCGACTGTGACTCTTCTGGTGTTACAGACGTCCATAGGTCACGGTAACCACTTTCCATCAGGTGGACCGTGTGCTTGTCTGCCAACTAAGTGGTATAAAAAAAAAAAAAAAAAAAAAAAAATAGTGACTTGAAGGTCCACATTCATTCATTCATTTCATCAAACGCATTAAGTCATCGTCTACTGTACATGTCGCGGTAAAGTTGCATACTCGTTCATGTCTTTCATGCAATCGTTACTTCGCTATTCTTTGCACCAACATTTTAATTTAATTGAAACTTACTTAATTATAAGTTACAGGTCGGAAAAACATACATGCATTAGAAATACAGGCAACTGATTATATTATCTATCTTTTCATTCAAAATTATGATCGCGTTCTTTTGTATATCCTAATATACTTCAATAGGTACCAATTATTGATCGTGCATATATTCGTAACACTACACAAGGCTTCTTTGCAAATGCATATATTAAGGAAATAGGCAGTTCCCCGATAGTACAAACGTAGTCTGTTATTATGGTTCGTCTGTTATCATGAAAGTTCATAATTATAGTCATTATTAGTAGATAGTAGACAGGTATTGAGAATCCATACTGTGTAATTGGAATATTATCTAATTTAAACACTATTGGACGGTCACTATATTCTAGTACTCTACATTGTATGTACACATAATATATTTGGTAGAATAAAATTGATTGATAAAGAACTTTTTTATGTTTACTTATCATTCGTGCTCATACATACCTTTTTCCTCTGAAGTAAGCAGACACAGCTGCCCACCATCTGCTTCCTTTACTTTACCTTTTTGACCTATCAATTTGTCTTAACTTCAACGATTCTTCCCATCTGGGTAAGAAATTTTATATTTTGACTTGAAACGAGGCACAGCGTTCATTTTTATATAAAAAGAGTACTGATAACCTTAATTACATTTATTCCCGTTAACTCCTCCTGCTAATCTAACTTGCTTGCATCAAGAGTGGACTCACGTCGCTATTATAATGACCAGGATTTGAACATAAAACTTCTCGATCGTAAAGCTGACTCCTAAACCGCTAAGCCACCGACACTTTCTGTGGTCTTCTTGAGCCCTTCATTAACAGTTCAATAAATACACGCTGACCGCAATTAATTTGATTAACTCCTGACCTTTTACTTTTAACAAACTTGTTATTGGGTCATCGGTTTCCGTAATTAAGACTGAGCGGGACACGCCTACGAGCATCGTAGATATCTACATGAATATAATCTACCACCCCTAGACACGCTGCTATAATTGATTAGTTCGTCCTTAAATATCGATATCATTGCCTAATGCATTTCATCCTCTATGGCCAGAGGGATTATTATATCCAGTAATATAGGCTCTAAAATGTAAATTTTTCACTCTATATAGCTTAATTTATCTTACCGCATAAAACAGTAAAATTATAAAGCTATGTATTCGCCCCAGGGAATACCGACATAAAATATTAAACTACGTCGTTCTCTCACTATGCCTTAATTAACCCTATTCTTTTACCTCGTGAAGTTTCATAGCGTTTCTTTTGTTTAAGAAGATAACAATGTCTGAAAAAGTATAAGTATTTTTTGTTTAAGAATTCGGGCAGATCCTAGCTTTGACCTCCATTGTTGTTAAAGTAGTATAATCGTTACATTAACGTGTATTAATATCACGTAGAAAAATGTTACCGAAATTTTGGTTTTCATTATCCTCCTAGCAAATTCCTGGACTACATCTAAAGTTTACACTTTATAAGGCCGTACTACGTTCATTTTTTATTTTCTACATTTGTTATTTTCTACCACAGCCACTAAGCAACTAACCAATGGAAGGCTGCACCAGAGCTTATACATCAATCAGCAGGCTTATCGGCTTACCGGCTTGCAAGCGAAGTTGGGCCCCGAAAACCCCCAAATATTGTATAACATAACGCATAGACAAATATAAGCTTCCAAAACATCATAGCTTTAGTGCCTGCTCAGTGCTCACGTTCAGATTTGTACATCATATTTTATTTATTGAGCGCCCAAGGACGCTATACGTTTCTCAATTCCCGTGCAGCTTAACTTAATAACCGTGGCTTTCCCTTCGGCCAAAAGAAAGTATCACAGGCTTTACCTTGTTAGTATTCGTTATGTTGCCTCCACGCTGAGGATGTGCTCGGCAGATTGACATAGACTTAACACGCTGATAAGTATTTGCGATAGACTTAACGTATAAAACCAAATATAATGTACTTTAATACAAATTATTTTGGCAAAAGCTGTAGTCGTTTTTTTAACTAAGACTGCCCTAAGCATAGCCGCGGGAGAATGGAACGGGGTTAGCCCTCCACCCGCAGTAGTCTCAAGCTGTGGAATGACCTCACTGCTGCGGTTTTCACAAGCGCCTACAATATGGGGTTCTTCAATAGAGGCATCAGAAGGTTTCTTCATGGTCGGCAGCGCGAGTGTAACGCCTCTGGTGTTGCATACATCCATAGACCACGGTAACCACTGCACACTGGGCCGTATGCTTGTCTGCCACCTAAATAGTATAAAAAAAACACCTCCCACAGAAGTGTTGATGTACCTGGAAGCACCCAACCACATGATGGACCCGCATCGCTTGGGTGATCTGTCGAAGAGTTCACTCAATAAGTTAGGTTGTTTTAGGTCCAAATTCCAGAACAACGCTCAGTTGTGAATCGATTCTCACACTGTCATCTAAAATACAATCTGCCCTCAGATCTAGTTATAATCGAGATTCAGGACTCAGTATCGTTCTGGATGAGACCCCTATAAAGGCGCACAGTTTACTCGTACCACGCGGTTTGAGAATGGGGTATATTTTTGCCTGCCTGAACAAAATTTTTTTTAAAATTAAGGCCTTGAATTAAATTCGCCAAAAATATGCAAACCTTTTGTGGATATTTATACCTCGTCCACGTATTTTTAACAAAGGTAAATAAATGATCTTATTAGCGTTTTTATTTTTTCGTTATTGACCAAAAACTGTAATACATTAACAAACGTGTTTGTGAATTTTATGAGTGCAACTTCATTTTCCTAAAAACTTTGAATTTGGAAATTACTAATGCTAGGTAGGTACTATTATTAGGCACTCCCTCAACTAAATAATCCTAAAATCTGGTAGGTAATGGTAGATTCCTCGTGTTAGAAGTGGGTTTACGTCGGTAATTATAATGACTAGGATCCAAATCTGGGACCTCTCGACCGTCTCCTTACCACTTAGCTCCCGTTGAATCTCTATCATATTTTCTAAAATAGATTGTAATCATTCTCTTTATCCACTATTATTTAAGTATAGATTATTTTAAGAAAACTTAAATGATAAATGTAATAAAGAAACAATTTCAATTTCTTAAAACATAGTTTGTATTGAAATGTCAATTTTAACTAATACAATGATAGTGTATCACGATATATTGAAAAAACCTAAACAGTACAAAAGATGTATCTTGACAAACATATCCCCGAATAGAAAATCCACCATTCGCTTCAGTTCCGGGCTATATTAAAGTGCAGCTGCCGTTTCTAGGTCGCATAGGGTTAAACAGGGCAGGACTGACTTGCACTCATAACGATAATGTATCGTTTACTTTGCTACGACACCAATATGTATTTTTTTTTCTCCGAAAAATAATTGAATGCATCTCTGTGTGATTACACTACAATGCCTACTAATCATCTTGCTAATAGCGGAAATAAACAAAATGTGAGAATCCGTGGCGTAGCGGTTGTCGGTTCAATAGCTAAATTTACATGTTTGACTCCCGCTCAGTGTACATATTTATATTCTTAAATGTCTTTCTATGTATAAAAGGTTACAAATGTATTTAAGTATAATATTTTTTTAATTATGCGCATACTGGTTACACATTAAGCATAGCTTGTATGCTTAAATTGGCTTCAGACGTCGATGTAGGTAATAAGTACTAGAATATTAATTTATATGCTCAATCCATCTGTTACAATTACGAAAAAACATTACTAAAGGGAAGATTAAATAAAGACAACAATCAAAGAAACCACACAGTAGTGAATTAGTAAAAACTACTTGATGAGAATACGCGGTATTGCGCGGGGAAGTATCAAAAGCAGGACGCAACACACCTAAGCTTGGGATTACCGCCCTCTGGGGCTTCACACTGCAAATTAAATGAACGCCAACGTTCCTGTTCTACAATATGTACATCCGTTAACATACAAAATACACAAAATAAATATAATTACTTCAAGTTGAAGTTGAAGCAAGCCGCCCGATGCTGTTATTTTACAGAGCATTTCATTCAACTTTAACGTAACTTAATTTAATTTTAAAAGTAGTTGGTTATCTTACTGCTACAATTGCTGTAAATGTACATATGCGTGAGTGAATGTATACGCCGGCAATCATGTATGAAAAACAATTAGTAATGTAGAAGTAGGCCAGAATCGTAACAAGCTAAATAGTGTAAATTTTATTTTCAAACTATCACGGTGTAATTTCATAATAATGCAATGGTTTGGGACTTTTTGCTATTAAAACATGGAACTTACTATTTTTGCCGACATTTCGAACGGCAATACGGTAAGTTCCATGATCGCGAAAAGTCCCATGCCTTCCCCAATATAAAAAGCGAAAAAAATATGACGTAATTATACCAGTACAGGAATGCGACATACCCGATAGCACAATTTACGTCATTGTCATAGTTTATGTCATGGTTGTGTGACGTATTTCAAGGTTAGTTAATTTTAATGTAGTACAAAAATACATAGACCACCTTATGACAAGTTATTGCCGTCACCTATGGATACTTGGCAACATCAGGTACGTCACTGATGTGTTGTCAACCCTGTAAAACATAAAGGTGAAGCAAATAAAGGCAGTACAAGTCCCAAATGAGGCGAGGTGGCACTGCCTTAGTCAGCAGTCACAATTTGAGCAAGAATTTCATCATGCCAGCGCCAAATTATAATAATTTGATAATATATTTCAAGTTTACCTGCAGTGGTTTTAATATTCCACTTCGTTCCCAACACGTAAATAACGGTAACACGTGTTTCTAACACTGGGGAGAGGTCTTTATTGACACAATTCCAAGAAAATAGAATCATATCGTGGCTATAAACATTGAAGCTGTTGGAATGCTAAAAGATTTATTGTTATAACTATTTACATTCTCAAGACAAAATGTAATATATAATACAGAATATTTAGAAGTCAAACGATTGAACATAATCTAGTATAAATAAAATAAACACAGATAAGCTGGTATACTTAGTAAATGTAATAAATATTAGAAGAATTCTTTCTTGAAATGTTTGTAATTTGAAAGTCGGCAAGCTTTCACATGAAAAATATGTATGATGCGTGTTTTATTGATCGCATAAAAAGTGGCATGCTGACACCTTTACAGCATTCAGCAGACAGAAGTTTTGAAAACATGAAAAATTTATTGCTATATCGCCGTAAATATGTTGAAACAAGTTCATAAAAACATATGAACACTTATTTTTAGAAACCTACTAGCCCATTTATTAAAAAGAAAGATTTTACTTCAGAAACAAACCTCGACTCTACAAGGTGAATTTAATATGTTGAGACACAGTACGAGAGTTGAATAAATCGTGTAAAAGTCAGTAGGTAAGTATATGTAGATTGTTATAATTATAACGTACTACTATTATTCATCCATATTGGGGTGTATTCGAGACTCCACTAAGATCTTAGGGGTCCAACCAATCACATTGTGGATGTTTTTTTTAAACTTTACATACATTCGTACGCTTTCACTCTTCGGGGTTTAGGAGAGTCATTCTACCGCGTCCTGTGTCATTGAGCCTTTTTGGATCTCGCAAGTTGTAGGTAGGTTTTGTGAATATAATGAAATTTAAAAAAAAACATTACCAAGGTAGCGTTCATCTCATACCGAGGCACTTAACTCACTCTTAAATAAAATTACATTTAGATACCTTAAAGAGGAAATACGTAAGGTTTATTGTCGCAGGAATTTAGGACACATAAAATGTTAATACCTCATACGTAGATGGTGAACTCATCCTTTTATATTGTGTTTCAGTATCTTATTTTAACACCCGCCGGCAACGGATTACCCATATACCTACACCTACACTTCCTACTTTTTTACGTGTGAAGAATCCCCACGTATAGCCCCCTCGCTGGAGCCAGTGGGAGAGATTATGTCGGACTCGAACCGCCTAAAACGCATGACACCTGTGGGTCGTTTTTAGTTGCCGAAGCTGTGGTTACCAGGCATATCCCTCGCATCCCGGCCGACCCAGAGCCATCACTCTCGATCTGGCCCTCCTCGGAACTTCCTACTAATATTATATAGCACACTACCTGATAGTCACGGCTCAGCCCACGTGAAGTTCTGATCTCGTTCCCTTGGCCCATGTATACTTATTTCAGGAAACGTAGTCAGTATTATTTTAGGCTTTATAATCTATCCCTGCACGAAATTTCAGTCAACTATTGTTCAGTCGTTTGAATGTGATTGAGTAACACACATCCAAACATCTAACATCATTTGTTCTAATGACATTCTAATATACTGAAAACCACGTTGTAAACTATCGTGCAATCGCACTTAAATACGTAAGAATGTACACTATCTTCCGGAAAGAATTTATTATTTTAATCAGTCGCATAGATTCTAACCGACCGGTAGAGTGATAAACTACCATCATATCTTAGATAGTATACCATAGTTAGAAGATTTATTCATAGTGATCATTTATTCTTCACATTTTGGGCCCGTTGCAAGGCCCATTACGCCACATATGAACGGTTCGTCATTTTCAGGAAACGCGGAGCCGGCCGCCGGAAATTCATCGGAGGCTCACTCAATTGGGAGTCTCGTTTGAAAATTCCTCAGGAAACTAGAGCGAACTATCGTAACTCAGTCGAATTGACTTTTTATGAAATAATATAATGTTTGCATAATAAAATAAAATGTTATTCAGCTGAAAAGTAAATAATATCATTCATATTGTGTGGTTTCCGGTAGAGTAGA
The DNA here is from genome assembly GCA_963662185.1 of Eilema griseolum. Classification (NCBI taxonomy): domain Eukaryota; kingdom Metazoa; phylum Arthropoda; class Insecta; order Lepidoptera; family Erebidae; genus Eilema; species Eilema griseolum. Next base: position 18,655,769 of record OY759230.1, on the reverse strand, counting down.
GTAAGGGCCATCCCATCTCTTCCCATGCGGTGTCGTACGAGGCGACTAAGGGATAGGGTTGTTTAACATCAGACAGATATACCTATATAGTCCAGACTCAGCCTCAGATGCATGTCTCGAGTCAACAATAGTGCCTGGGATACGGCGATAGGCTCACCCCTCTTACGTGGAACCGAATATAATTACTGGTGAAAAGTGGGTGTTGATTCACCTCTGCCTAACCCTACCAGATGGGATAACAATGGGATGGGAGAACTAACCAGATGGGAATAAGGCGTGATTATATGTATATATGTATGTGTATATTATACAATGTCCAAAATATGTAGAAATACAAGCATTAAAGTTTGTTACGAATATTTCCAAATAACAGACAGACACCCGAGCTGGATGCCCAAAAAATTAACTACACAATCATATTGTAACTAATAAGATTATCATGAACCAAAATTATGATTGTCTTTTAATTCGTAATTTATATTATACGTGTAATAAAGTTAATCAATTACAACATGAATGAAACTTTCTATAAGCAGCCTGGTGAAATTTACTGTCACGATGAAATTACTTAAACATAATTGCATTGAACTCGCAAGTGAACCGTAGTCATGCGACATGCGAGTCACGTTGGAGTCACGTTCCAGTCAATTAACCAGATCGAACTCAAATTGCACCGTGATTAAATATTTAACTCGTTAGTGGAACTGTTCGTTTATTTAGAGATACATTTTTTGTATAACTACTACAAACATAATCGAATTGAACTAGCAACTAAAAGGTACATACGGCATCGGTGTTGGTTACCTTCTACTTTCCACTTAAATTGTACATGCAATAAATAATAAACAAAAAATGAGAAATTTAGTTTGTCTTCTGATAATTCCAAAAAAAATGGTACATCAACTATTTATTTCAATGTGAAGATCGTTTGTAAATATGTTATTGTGCAGCATTTATTGAGGGCAACTGTACAGAGTTATGCGAGTCACGTCGTAGCCAATGTTCCAGACAATTAACCAGATCGAACTCATATTGCACCGTGATTAAATATAATTTAAATCATTAGTGGAAATATATGTTTATTCGAGTATAGATACTTTTTATACTAACAATTCTCGACGAAACATACAGTGGCATCCTTTATTTTACTTTGAATTACCGTAAGTGATTTAGGACAAATGAATATGAATCCTACTATTATAATAATATATGAAAGTTTGTGAAGATTCTTAGTGTTTGTTACTAAACGTTTACCATTGGAGGAAGGACATGACGGTATCTCCCGTCCAAAATTGAGTAGTCCGTCTGGGTAAGTACCTCCGCCCTACAGAATACCCCGGTTATAATAACCCTGTGTTGTGTTCCCGGCGGTGAGTAGGGTAGCCAGAGCTCACTGGAGAGGTTCTGTGCTGTCAGTAGGAAGACCAAAGGCTTAAATTGACCCCACTGACTGGTGGGGGCGTGAAATGTTGGCGTGGTGGTCAGGGAGACCCGGTGAAACGGTTATCCGCTGGCCGCCCGCAGGCTGTACGGTTCCCGAACCTGGGGATTACTTAATCTCCGCCCCAGGAGGCTGAACCAGCAGCCTGTGTAAAGTTCCCGGTGCTGTAGCCATGCCGGAGGAGGAGACCGGAGTGGACCTGGCTTCAGTATCTGGGAGGGGACCGGGGGCCCTTCCGCCCATCGCACCAGCCAGTCACACAACCCCAACTTGTCTGTAGAGGTAGGACGCCTTGCTTTGTCTTCTACACTGGAGGCACAGAATCTTTTTTTACCTTCTTCTTCTTTAAAAAAGGCAAGAGAAACGTTACCACAGCGGCACCATCATCCACAGTGAATGTGGATTTCTGCAACATCAGGGGCCTACACTCCAACCTTAACGCGGTCCATCTCCACTTAGAGACCGCGCAGCCTACCTTGCTTTTTCTGACGGAGACGCAAATATCATGCCCGGCCGATACAGCCTACCTAATGTACCCCGGGTACAAACTCGAGCATAGCTTTATGAGTCGCGCCGGGGTATGCTTGTACGTCCGGGATGATATTTGCTGCCGCCGTCTCCGTGGTCTTGAGGATAGGGACCTGTCAACTTTATGGGTACGCATAGATCACGGTGGCCACACCCGTATCTATGCGTGCCTTTACAGGTCCCATAGCGGTGACCTGGGCACGGCTCAAATGTTTCAGCATCTGCAGCGGTCGGCGGACAGCGTAATTGAGCAGTACCCCACTGCGGAATTAGTATTCTTGGGGGACTTCAACGCCCACCACGTGGAGTGGCTGGGGTCTCGTAGGACTGATTTTGCGGGAAGCGCTGCTCACGACTTCGCTCTAACTTATGGGCTCTCTCAACTGGTGCATTCTATCACTAGAACACCAGAAATTGAGACCCACAGAAGCTCTATACTGGACCTTCTGCTGACTAAGCGCCCGGATGAATACTCCATAAGGGTGGAAGCACCTCTCGGTAATTCGGCCCACAGCCTCGGCCGGGCGCAAGTGACAATCGCGCGGCCTGAACTACCGCGGCCACCTCAGTGGCGGCATGTGTGGCACTACAAGTCGGCAGACTGGGATGGACTGCGAGAATTCTTCGCGTCGTACCCGTGGAGGCAGTTTTGCTTCTCTTCTGATGATCCGAAGTCATTTGCACCAATACCGAAGTCATTTGCAGGACAAGGTTAAGTTGGCATCAAGAAAACTCGGAGTGCTCAACAGGGCGAAGCAGTACTTCACTGCGGGGCAGCAACTCCTTCTTTATAAAGCACAGGTCCGGCCTCACATGGAGTACTGCTGTCACCTTTTTGCTGGAGCACCTGCATACCAGCTTGACCCCTTCGACTCGTTGCAAAGACGGGCATTGAGGCTGGTTGACAATCCCATACTCGCAGGTAGAGTGGAACCTCTTAGCCTTAGGAGGGATTTTGCCTCACTGTGTGTGTTCTACCGCCTATACAATGGTTTGTGCTCAGGTGAATTGTTTGACATGATGCCCGTAGCTACATTCTATCATCGCACCTCTCGCCATAGGCAGGGAATTCATCCCCACACATTGCGACCTGAGCCGGTGCGCACTGTGCGGTATGAAAGAAACTTCATCCCACGCACACTCAAGCTGTGGAATGACCTCCCTGCTGCGGTTTTCCCAAGCGCCTACAATATGGGTTCTTCAAGAAGGGCATCAGAAGGTTTCTTCATGGTCGGCAGCACGAGTGTGACACCCCTGGTGTTGCATACGACCATAGGCCACGGTAACCGCTTCCCATCAGGTGGGCCGTGTGCTTGTCTGCCAACTAAGTGGTATTAAAAAAAAAAGAAAAACGAAGTTGAAACAGTTGAACGAATCTGACTGAAAGTTAGTAGGGGAATACATTTTATTCAGTCTGAAATGAAATATGATTCAGTATGTGCTCATAGGGTATTTTTTTTATAACTAGTTAAGGTCCCTTGGTTCTATGGACAAAGGATCAGAACAACTAGTCTCCAATAGTTTAGCGCAGAGAATCACCACTTACAACTTTTCTTTGTTCAAGGTTAGAAATTTCCACAGATTTGCATTTTCTAAGTTCCAGTTTCTCAGACCGAAAATCAAACAATACCATTGTTGAAAAGTCACTTAATTGATGACCTATTATCTGTTTTAAAGAATATCATAATTCTCTTTAATATAAAATGTTTAGTTCCGTTTACATTTTGTCTATAGTCGCATTAATCTATGTCCAGGTTGACAAAAGCAAGCGGTCACAAAAGAATCACGACCCACTTTGCTCCCCTTACAAAATATTATGCGGTTTCCGTGACTTCACACCATAACGTTGTAAGCTTAATTGTGTGGTCCCAACACATAAACACAGTAGAGTTTCATACTAACTTAATTTAGTCACCACAAAGTCACCATTTCTTTATTATAGCACACGTCGATCAGTCTACTACCGGACATAAGCCTCGCCCAATATTGGGACACTTTGGCCTACTGTTTCCAAGCTGTTGTAGGAGGTAGGACACGGCGGTATATCCGCCCGATTGAGCAGTCCGACTGGGGAAGTACCTCCGCCCTACAGAATACCGCGGTTATAATAACTTCGTGTTGTGTTCCCAGCGGTGAGTAGGGTAGCCAGAGCTCACTGGAGAATTTGTGCCGTCAGTGGGAAGACTAAAGGCTTGTGCTGATTTGTCTTCTACTGACGGCACAGAAACTCTGTACTTACAGGGTTGGCAGCGCGACTGTGACTCCTCTGGTGTTACAGACGTCCATAGGCCACGGTAACTACTTTTCATCAGGTGGGCCGTGTGCTTGTCTGCCAACTAAGTGGTATAAAAAAAAAAATAAAAAAAAAAAAGCTAGCCAATCTAACCTTAAACGAATTCGAAAACAAAACTAAAGCACCTAATGTATCGAAAGTGTAATAGAAGCAAAGTATTGTAATAGTTATTCATTCTGTAATGTCAATCTGAATCACACTAACTGGTCAAGTTAAATTGTCTTAGTTCGTGCTCTAACCAGCGAAAAGTCTTCGCAGTCTTCACTTAGCAAGATATCGACCCGTCATTTCTCGAAGCCTCATTCATGCGAAGTCACACGCTGATGCAGCTAACATCGTCATTATATGTCAAATTTAATATTCATCAAAACAATATTATGTAGATCATCGTTTATGTTTTTACTTAAAATATATTACGCTTTGTATATAATAAATAGATAGGGGAAAAAGTTTCTTCGCATTTTTTAAGAAAATTCAAAACATTTTTAATACAGTATATTTACATTTATCTAAAGTATGTAAGTACCATTTTGTTCGATAACTTTTTGTCATCTTGTAGGTAGGGACATGATCCCACTGCTATTGACATTTTAGGACTTCTGATCAAAATACCGCGACAAGTGATTTTTGCAGTCCTCTCGTGATGTTAACCTGACATTGCCTAAAGAATTCTGAAGAGACCGAAACAGGTGGATATCTGGAGGTGCAAGGTCAGGACTAAACGGCGGATACATTAATACCTCTCAGCCAAACTCTGTTAAAGCTGCTAAAGATGTGTGAGGTCTAGCGTTATCATGATGAAAAACTACACCCCTTCTGTTGATTAATTCCAGCCGCTTTCTCTCAACTTCTTGCTTTAATCTCATCAGTTGTTCGCAGTAGAGTTCAGAATCGATGTTCCTGCCTGGTGGTACAGCTCATAATGATTAATTCCCTTCCAATCCCACCACACACACAGCATCACCTTGTTGCGAGTTAACCCGGGTTTCGCCACAGTCAGACCGGCCTTTGATCACGACCTCTTTCGCGCGTTCTTGTCGTACGTGATCCACTTTACATCACCAGTTATCAGCTTCTTCAAAAATGGTTCGGTTTCATTACGTTGTAATAAAGAACCACGAATGAGTACACGGTTCATTAGGTTTCTTTCAGTGAAGTCGTGAGCTACCCAAATATGGAGCTTTTTTGTGTATCCAGTTTTTTTCAAATGCGCCAAAACTGTTTTCTGGTCAATTCCCAGTCCTTCAGCTACGTCGTAACTACTGATATGCCGATCATGCTCCACTTTTTCAAAAATGGCATCCATTTTATCCGTAATAGGGCGACCAGAGCGACGTGCATCTTTGACATCAAAATTTCCGAAATGAAAACGCTGAAACCAAATTTGTGCTACTCTCACAGACACTGCACTAGGTCCATAAACATCGCAAAATTTTAAGTTCCATAGAGAAAACTCCAATAAAACTTCACAGCACCAACAATATCGAACGCGAGACCACTGGCGCTTGCACAGCAGTATGGCACTTGTTACTATTGTACCATCAATTCAAATTTCAAAGATATATATTATGTGTATATATACCTACTAGACAAGGATATTGATTAATTGCAAGTAATAGTAACTTTTCCTGGAGGACGAATTTTAAGGTCCAGTGCACACTATCATGTGTTTTTTACTAGAATCAGCAAACGTTTAGATACGTTTTTTTCATTTTCGGTACATTTATCACACTTAAGCTTCGACACTTTAGGAAAAGCGAATCCCTACTTCGATTTAAGCGGTATTTCTAACTTCGTCATTAGTCAAGATGACATAATTTGATACCGAAATAGACGAGTCATTGTTTCTTCTTCCTCTCTCTTTCTCTCTCTCTCTCTCTCTCTCTCTCTCTCTCTCTTTCTACCAAATTCATGTACTTAACCTGATCTTTTAATAGGTACTGTGATTATATTGCATTATAAATTCTGGATTATGTAAGGGATTCAAAAATATTTTATACAAACGCGTATAACGAGCATTAGATACTGCTATTCAGATTGCACTTAACATATTAAACATGGCTTCTGCTTCTCTGAATTTAAATATAGAAGCCAACTTACGGGTCGCATAAAATTTTACATTTATTATCCAATAACCGCAGAGTCGGTCACATACTTGTCTCTTTATATATTCATATTTACTCTATTGAATTCTTTATCGTTAAAGTATTTCTAGTTTTATCTCAGTTTCAGCAGGGTCGTTTGTAAAGCACACGACATTGAGGTGTCACTCGGTTATTGCCAAACAAATCCTTCCCAAGGCATTTTAAAAGCTATGTTCATCGTTAGAGATAGTTCAATTATTACTTAACTGCAGTTTGCAGTATATATTTCCTGTTAGAAAGTTTTTTTTAAGTAAATTCAGTATTTCATTAGTCATGGATATGAAACACAATTGGTAAAATTTCACTGTAGACATTGATGTGCTTTCACTACAGCAATATTGTTCGTGGCAAAACGTCAATAATTTCCCGGGAGGCGTTACACCCGCCGCCGGGTACAACTCGATTTATTGCGTGGATTTCACTCCAAGTGCCAACTACATTTGAAAGTTATCGTAACTCTACTTTTTGATACCACAACGACCATAATACAAGTGTGAATTAAGTAACAAACCTTGTACTTCAATATCATGTCATGAGCTATTATTATAATAATAGTATATTCTACTGTGGTATTTTGGAAACTTCAACTATTTTGTTACAAATTTGTATTGTTGATGAGGCTCTATAAGTAACTGTCTTCTCTGAAAGATGTAATATCATACACAATAAGAAATATAAGTATTATATAATTATACAAGGTATCGGGACTTCTCGCGAATTAAATCATGGTACTTACTATTTCTGCCGACGACGAGAGTCAAGTCGTGACCACGGGTGCTGCAACGCATCCGAAACGTCGGCAGAAATAGTAAGTTCCCTGATTTAATTCTAGAGAAGTTCCAATACCTTGTATAATTATTAATTCACACCGCGATAGTTTAAAAATAATATAAGTACACTGACGGACTCATAAACTGCATCAAAGTTCAGGTTTACTCTAAAAGGATTTTTTATAATAAGTATGCAAACTTTTTAGATTAAATTATATAAATATGGAAAGACTGGCTCTTAATCTTAAAAAAAAATTAAATTTAAAAATAGAACTGCAGTAAAACAAATGAATATAGCCGGGAAAGAAAATTTACTTGTAGTATCAGATTTGCGTGTTATTTATAGCAAAGTTTTAAATTGATTCTCATTGATTTTTTTTGTTTTGTCAATTGAATTATTGTTACCAGCATAATTGTTGGGTTAGTTTTTTAACACATCGAGAGTTTTTGAACCATAATATGGATACTTCGTCCGAACAAGCGGCACAAATTGTAGCATTGGTGCGGGAGGGCTTGGATCAACGAACGATTGGTAGAAATTTAAATTTAAACCAGTCTACGGTTTCTAGAATATACAGAAGGTTTGTAGAGACAGGTTCTTACAGGAGGAGACGTGGTACAGGCAGAACTCGAGCAACCACAGGTCGTGATGACCGATTTATTGTTATAACTTCCCTGCGAAATCGTTTCCTCACGTCAGTTAACATCAAAACCGAGCTTAATGAAGTGCGTGGAGTAAACGTGTGTGCACGAACAATAAGAAGAAGGTTAAAGGAAGCGGATATCACCCCTTTTAGACCAGCAAATGGTCCAAAGTTGTCTACAGCTCACAGACAAGCTCGCTTAAGATTTGCGCGTCATCACCTGAATTGGACAGAAGAGCAGTGGGCCTCTGTATTGTTCACGGACGAGTGTAGGACATGTTTATATGGTGCAGATGGTCGCAGAAGAGTCTATCGTCGACGTGGGGAGTGATATGCTCAAAGTTGCATTGAGGAGCGTGTTCCTTTTGGAGGCGGTTCATGTATGGTCTGGGGTGGCATATCGATGAACGGGCGAACCGAACTTGTGTTCATAGACATGGTCCGTCAAAACGGTAATAGAGGGGGTTTGACAGCACATCGCTACATAACAGAGATATTAGAAGATCACGTGGTGCCTTACATGGGATTCATAGGCGAAAATTTTACTTTAATGCAGGATAATGCCCGGCCGCATGCAGCTGCACAAGTTCAACATTATTGCGAAGAGGTTGGGATACGTACAATGAATTGGCCAGCACGCAGCCCGGATCTTAATCCCATCGAGCATGTTTGGGACAATTTAAAAAGAGCTGTATATGCGAGAAACCCTTCGCCCACGACAGTGGCAGCACTAAGAACAGCACTTTCAAAAGAATGGGACAATATTCCGCAAGATCTTTTAAAAACCCTTATAAAATCTATGCGGAACCGATTAGAATCCGTAATAAGGGCACGTGGGGGTAATACACCTTATTAAAACACAAATAAACCCTTGCATAAAGTTTGTGTCTATTGTTAAAACCAATTTTTTAATTAAACCAATTTTTCTTAAATTTCTGTTTTTTCTTCAATAAAAGTCTTAAGGTCCTTTCCAGTACATAAACTTAAACTTAAAGATATGACCCTACGCTGTTTTAAAGTTCACGAACCAATCTAGAGGTTTCAATTTAAATCTGCATAGAAAGTATGCATACTTGGTTAAAATATTTATTTCAAAGTCGTCTATTACTTTGATGCAGTTTATGAGTCCGTCAGTGTATTATATTAAGTCTTATTTCTTTTATCGAACACTTGGCTTGACGTGCTTACTAAACTGAACAAGTTCGAGTTAAATATTTTATTCAGATCATTAACAGATCTTCGGATATTCAGATCATAACATTATTGAAAAGAGTCTACATCCTCTCTAATTACGAACGAATAGTAAAGAAACTCGAAATTCAATGGCGTGGATACGCACAATTGTAAATTCACTACTATTGTTGAACTATTTCTTAGTGTTGAAACACTGGTAAAATGTTCTTTCTTACTAACACAATATTTTGAGTAATTTAAAATAGAGTTACCTATTGTTTACATCTCGAGCTACGTTATTACCGAGCAAAAGCTCTGTAATCAATATTTTTATGAAAGAACACCTACAATCAACCAATAAATATACAAATTAGCTCTAAATAATAAATAACAGCAGAATTGAGTTAATAGCTCAATTAATTCCCGCAGCCATCTTGAACCGACATTCGACTGTGAGTGATTAATTTATTGCCAATCGAAGCTCGCTCTCCATACGAATACGTAATATACCACTAAAATAATAAAAATATATTTGTTTATTAAGATCATACTAAGATTGTGCAAAGCTGGTGAATGGATCCTAATTATGGTGTAGTTACTTTCTGCTAATTTCATATATATATATTGTTCGAATGTCCGCTTGCACTTGGTTCACAAGCTGATCACATATTATTCCATTTTTACCTTCCTAAGTGATAGGTGAAAAAGCTTTGAACTTTATAAAATATGTAGAGAACGACTATATGCTATATAGCGATCGTATAAGTTAAACTTTAAAACTATATACATTTCTGTAAGTACTAAAAGTTCCCTGTGCTATTTGAATAGCATTTAGAACAGGAACAAGAACATTCCGTTATGAGAAATTCAAGAACATTTGCTTTGTGAAGCACATTTTAGATGGTAGGAATATACATTTAAGTTTCCGACAACATTAGGTTTGTACTCTTGCATAAAACTGCTCTGAATTCTATAGTAGTTAGGTACAGTCACCGTCAGAACGATCTTAATACCAAGGTACTTGAAGCAAATCAAACTGTTTTATTGATTTAAATTGCATTATTATCCGAACTAAAGGTGTGTACCAAATTCCTGTAGACTAATTGTGCTGATACTAAATATCAGAACAATCAGTCAACCGGAAGAGCGGGAATACGAAGGCATTATGGTCATTTTAAGTACTTTGTTCGTCAAGATCGATCTACTGTTGATTGTACCAAAGAAATCAAAATAATATGGTTAATAGATTTTTAATATTGCATCGAAACTCCGCAGTCAATGTGAGAATCTTTATCCAAAACGGATTAGGTAAATAAGAAGACTTTTCAAACAAGCAAGTACTTTGCATGGTGCAAAACGCTTACCGTAGTTTACGGATGTTTTGGAATACGCACTGAAAATAGCTTTTATCGGGTATTTGAAGTGCTTGACAAAAAGGAAAGTATTGGTAGACCGCGGGCTGATTCTACGGATCAAACTTCATTAGGCCCCTTTTCTTTAAAGTATAAGGTAATTTTCTCAGTGTCAATCAGTATTAAATTATGTATTCACTCAGATATTAATTTAAATGAAACGTTAAATAAGTTTTAGAAAAAATAACACACGATATGGTATTATTGTGAATACATAATTTAATACTGATTGACACTGAGAAAATTACCCTACATAAACACCCATGCCTATTCATATAGATATAACAAAGATAGTTAGGTATATTGTTAACTTCTGAGCGAAGTATTTATTTTGTTGAGATATAAATATAAACTCCGATAGGCATTATGTCCCCTTACCCTGGTAAAGGGACATTTAAACACTGTCTTACCCTGAGACGACTATTACTTTCCATCGTGGCTGCTAGTGAACGATCTATCATCTAAGTGAAGCTTTAAGGAAAGCGCAAAAAAATACAATACACCTTAAATTTATAAATCTTTAAATATTTAAACTCATGATCGATCCTAATGAATTTTCAAGCAAAACTGCGAAACCACCGAAAACGAGAAAGTTTTAACTGCATAAGTTCCCCCACATTACTCTCAAGGCAGGAGTGGGGGACACCGTCTTTGTTTATACTTATGTTCTTTCTCTAACTTGGATGCAAGCAATGTTTTCCGTCCTCAATTCCTAACTGTCAAGGACAATGCTGTGGGTAATTGATGACGTATCGGCATGTACCAAGTGTGCCAACTGTGCCAAGCGTCCGTTATTGCATGGATAAGTTTGTTATATCGGCTTATCCTTAGTATTGTACGTGTCGGATGTCACTGAAAGGACCACCGTTCCTGCACGTTTGGCCACCATAAAATTTATGAAGAAAACCTTTAGGAGGAGAGGTAGGCCCAAAAAAAGACTAATGGATTGCGTAAAACAAGCAAAAAAAGAAGTGACTGAAAAAATGATATCAGACAGGAATGTGTTGAGGAGAATGACAAGTTGGATAGACCTCAAATGATTGTGACAAGTGCAGGTAGAATAAATGCAGAATAAATGCACTTTTCTTTCTTTTTTTTCTTTCTTATATGAGTTTACTGAGTACTTTCAGTTTTTATTCGCAAAGTATCTTAATTACTATAACATACTTCAGTCGAACTGAATAACCCACAGACCAGTCTGTGACATAAGATCGCCAACAGAGGCACTCCAATTCTATGTAGATATTTGGTTATGTTGCTTCTTTAGAATATACCTAAGTATTGGGGTGATTTACAAAATTGCCTTCTTTATGAATTTAAAAAACAGAAGGTTTCTTTGTTCATCTATATCTATCACACACTCCATTTTCTAGCCGGTGTTTCGCACAAAATTAGGTTGCAGTTGCAGTCAACTTTACCTAACAAACTGAGCATTTGCTAAACAACCGATGAAGCTCTGGCATAGACTTTTCTATCGGCGCTGAAGATCAGACGGCTGTCACTCGCGGAAAAGCCTAAATACCAATTAAAACCCCGCGTTTCAAATCACAAATTTTGGATATATCTGTCCAATAACTAATCAATCGCGATATTGCAAGCGCAATCGCGGTATAAACAAAGACCAGTCTGAAATTTCTTGTTCTTAATCAGTATTAAAGCGGATTCGCCTGTGAAAATTTGTTTTATTCAACTGGTATAACCCAATGATATATATTTAAGTAAAACATGATAAAGTAACTTAATTTCAATGAATTGATTCCTATAACTAGTAAAGCGTTTGTTCTTTGGAAAAAATCTTTTATTTTTCAAACCATCTGATGCCATTCGTTTTATATTTACATGTTCACTTTACTATTCTAACATGTGCGACAGCTAAAGAGTTATCGAATAAGTTGATCGTATTATATAACGGCCTCAATGGTGCTAACTTCTGTATTATTTTAGTTGTGTATGCGTAGTCTTGTCACTCGTAAAAGGCTACTAAAAGGGTCCTTGGGATCGTGGGCGTTACAATTGTTGGATCGTAATCGCCCTTCCAAAGTTACCCAATTCTGACTGTCAAATTGAAAATATAAAGAGACTTTGCAAATGTACTATGTTTCCTGTTAGATAGTAAAGTGCTATACGATGAACTAAGATATAAGGTCTTGCTATAATAGATTTCTATAACTTGAGGGTTTCTTTTTCCTTGGATATCTAGTGTTTGTTGCTTTTTTATATATATTGGCATCGTTAGGACATCATCACATGAGGCTGAGAAGCTGCAAGTAATGAATGCGAACTACCGTTACAGATATCAACAATGCTAATGGGTATACCGGGCCCCGCCTACACCTATTCGGGTCCAAGATAACCCAAGAAAAGAAAAATAGAAATTTCAATTCCCACAATACTTATATTTCTACTATTAAACTGTAATAATATAGCATTTATGATTGTTTATGTGAATATCACGTAAAAATAATAGTATTATTATAGTTAAATGTTAAATTAATTTAAATATATTGTGAAAGTTATGTGAATAAAGTATTAGATAGTTAATTAAGAGATTAAATAAGAGCTTGAATACTGAACTGATTTAAACCTGTATGCGTTCAGAAATGCTTTTTGACTATTATACAAGAGTTAAATAAAGGATATTTATTTATTTATCTTTAATTATTTATTTAACTTCATGCACAAAGTACAATGGCGGACTTAGATAGATAGATAGTTCTTTATTGTACACCAACAGACTAATGAAATGCCGATATATGCGGATATATGCTTTTATCATAACTAGTTTAACCAATTTACATACTATCCGCAGGCATAACCAAGTTATAGATACAAAAACACTGGAACATGTTTATGTAACTGCAAATAAACTTCGTAACCCAATATTGTGCAAAAATACCATAGTTTTAGCATTAAAATCTTTTCTCAGTTTAGGCAATACTATTAGAATACGTAATTACTTCCCTTCCCTCCCATGAGACTACATAGTAACTATCTTCAAAATGGGAATAAAAAGTTTTACAGGGGCGACATGCACGATCTACATCCAAGTTTGTTACAGACATTCGCTAAGTGACCGCATTCCATCAAGCGAACACCAAACTTTTTACCACTTGGTTGTGGAAAAGAAATCTTGTTGTGCCCATTCGTTCCATTAAATAACATTTATTTACTACGGTATCTGTACGTATATTGAACTGTTGTTCATGTCTATACTAGTATTATAAAGATGAAGTTTTGTTTATTTGTTTGAATTAGCGCAATCTCAGAAACTACCAGTTCGGAATAACAAAACCTTTTTGTTGAATATACCGTTTATAAAGGAAAATTATAGGCTATATATCATCATTTTACTACTCAAGTGAGTGGAGCAGTAATAGTAAATATCAACAAATCTGGCCAAATCCCATACATTATTTGAAAAATAATATTTCGGGTACCATATAAAGGTCGCAGCAGATTGGCTAGTTCGTTATACAATACCAAATTCAATGATTCCCAATTGAGATCGTCGTAGATAATAAAGTAACAATATTTCCCGTCTGAAGAAACCAAACTGACAGGAAACACTTATCGTTAACAACATTGGCTTTAATATTTTCTCTTACAATTCAGTGACTTGAGTCCTTCACATCATTTCTTGAACGAGGTCTCGGACTTGGTAGCCACTATTTATTATGTGAAAGTGTGACAAGGAAGCCCGGGGTTCCTGGCGCTATTAGGTAATGTATCACTACGAGTGATGTAACAGGTATGTTTGATATTTTTCAATTACAATATCTAGAAGCGATTGCCAATCATAGTTATTTGCAATGCGCTAATATTCTTGGAAGAGTTTGATGTCCGTTTTCAGTGATGTCAAAATAACTGGCGTCAATTTATTTTTTATATATCACTTAAGTGGCAGACAAGCACGCCGCCCACGTGTTGGAAAGTGGTTACCGTGGCCTATCGACGACGTGTGCAACACCAGGGGCTGCACACTCGCGCTGCCTACTGTTTTTGAGCAACCTACCCTCTACACTCACTCAAAAGCTTGTCTGATGTTTCTTGTTTCCAAACAAGAATATTTAACAAGAGTATTTTCATACAGGTAAATAATACCGTACTTTTTACGAACAGCTTTAAGCTTGTATTTACGAACTTCCTATACGCAAAGTGGACACATGCATAATAAAAGAGATGTCGGAAGGATGTGGGTCGCGGGTGGCCGCAGGCAGTCACCGCAGCGCTGTGTAATATCGCTGAAACTGTAAAACCGTTAACAAATCACAGCCAGACACATACTCGTGCCTTCCGCATCGCAGTTAGAAAATTTCAACGTCAATTTTCAAATATCGAGCATATGCTCAACTTTTAATCTTCTTTGCTAGTTTGTTGGGTCACTAAGCGGGTCTTGAGTAGTATTTTAGATGTTTAAAATGGAGTTAGAAATTATTGAGGTATGTCAATCTGTTCAACTACGAATGTTTGAGATATTACGATACTTGATATATCCTTAATGTAATTGGAAAACGAAAAGCCATACGGGGACTACGGGCTGCGAGCGATTTAGAACACAACGCTTAGATGGTGATGATGACTGTTATCATTATGTGTCCATAACATCTGCAACCATTGACTAGATACCTACTCTTCCAACAGTTGGCTGTTATTATTTCTATTGTTATTCATTGGAATAAAATAAAATAAACAAGTACTAATCACAATATATCCACCGCATTATGCAATTCAAAATTAACTAAACTAACTACAAGGGATTACGAACTTTTACCATTTCTACAATTCGAACTAAGTTATGGATTACAAAGTTAGTCCAAACTCAGGGGATTCTCCTAAAGTCTAAAATATACCCGCTGTTGGGCCTTTGAACGCAAGTTACGCCTCTTAACATTTATCATTAATTCATCTTTAAAATAAATACAGATATCGCAGGTGGTAAGTGGCACAGAAATAGAATAGGCAAGGGTAAAGAGAAGAGGATATTTTCTATCCCTTGATATAAATTGGAAGTAAATGTGAGCGCCAGGTTATATCATCTTAGAAGCTGTGTTGTAGATAAAGCGTTGTTCGTTTCTTATGTATCTTTAAAATAAAATTTATTTTAAAAGCTTTGAAAACTTTTATATGACTGCTTTTTCTATTGCATATATTCGTAGTAATACTACAAAGGTAATTATTGTCTTCCTTTATTAAACTTATTTAATAATTTACATAGATTTCCTTGTATATATATCACTGTCAGATATTTCACTAAAATATTTGAACACCTTACACCTCCGCTAACTTTTTGTTAATCTTCATTCTTCACTCTTGAAACTACTTGATCCTTCCAATGTCAATATTGGCGAAGTCTAATAGACACTTATAAATCATATTTTTTCGAACACCTTTCCCGTTCCGTGCCCCTAATACAAAATTGCAACTTATCGAAACGGTGACAGTTTTAACAATTCAGCTTATATGAAAATTATGACAGTATTGAAAAAACAAATTTATAAATAATGAAGATATTTGAATTTACACTATCATGGTCACTCACATTACTATTAGAATTATCAGTATATTTAGAATGTCGCATTGTTTTGAGTTTCCGATATTTGGGTGTTTTCCTCCAAAAATATCAAGATATTTCTAATAGTAAAATAAAGATATTGGTTATACGAGAGATGTTTAAGGATCGACTCGTAAATCAGGCCATAAAATACCTTGTTTACTCTGGTCTGGTTTCGAAGGTTCATCTGGTTTTAGGCTAAATAACTCTTTATAAACTCTCGGTAGAGGAAGCGACAGTGCCTCTCCTCATTTCTTAGGGATAGACGTAGTTAGCCAGAATGCAGTCCCCTTACTCAGAGGTGAAGGCCTCGGATGTGACCAGGACTCATGAGCGCCGGCCTGGGGGTGACAGGTGAAGCCGCCTGTCACCCTTGCAGAAGCAGGCCGCAGAGGCGGCGCGCGTGGCGCGCCTCCCCGTTTCCGGGGACGAGTTGGGGACTCTGTGGTCCCCACACCCGAGAAGAGGGCCAGATCGTGAGAGATGGCCCTGGGTCGGCCGGGGTGCGAGGGATATGCCTGTCAACCTCACCTTCGGCAACCGAAACGACCCACAGGCGGCGTGCGTTTTAGTCGGTTCGAGTCCGACATAACCTCTTCCACCGGCTCCGGTGGGGAGGTATCCGTGGGGATTTTGCGCACGTAAAAAAAAAAAAAAAAAAACGTTATGTCACTGTTTTACACTAAAATAATTTACGGATAGGGGATAGAATGAACATTATATCGTCTGCTGTAAATCAGCCTTAAGACATCACCCGTGAGAAGTGACGGTAATATTCTTCTCTAGGAACCACAAGGCGTTTTTCCAAAATTCACGTAATTCATGCAACAAATGCATATACTACTTGTGGACAGTAGTATGCTACCACAATGTAGGTAACGTCATCCAAATCAACATGTCTGCAAGTAGGCGAGACAACTCGGCACCGTGCCCTTACAAACAACTTCACAAAACAACTAAACTAGGTTACCTAGTCCATTAATTCGAAATATATTCACATAAAATGGTAATAAACTTGTTTGCTTCTTATTTTGTTTTACAACTTACCACTTGTCGTCAACAAGAAGATAGTTATAAACAGCGATTGTTGATCATAAGAATACTCAGTTGCCTGGAAGAAATCACGTACTAACCTACAGGATACTTTATGATATAATAAACGTCTGAGACAAAATCACTCCAATGTGCATTCCATGCATTGAATACGGCATTTTCAGTGTGTTTTCAATGAAAATAAAAGCCCATATAGCAAAAATAAAAACTGATGCCATGTCACCAAATAAGTAAATCAGTTTTCAGCTTTGAGACTAATAAATGTAAAACTTGTGACAAATTTTCTGGGTCCTTTCCGCAATTGCTAACCATAACTTACACGTTTCTGTAAACACGCGTTTCTATTATATCCACACGTTTAAATTGGCATCATTATATGACTGTGCCTATTTATATGTCAGCTGACTTAACTAAATCTACATGGATAAATGGTAATCACGCACGTTTCCTTAATGGTTAGCAATACAGAATAAGACACCTGATCAGTCACGTCCTCCATGCCATTCACATTGTAATGTCATTACGTTAAATGAAAAAATCGTGTGGAATAAAAATACTGATTTTTCGTTCCGTTTTTGTATAAATTTGATATGTTTATCGTTTGTCCTAAACAATATGTCTACTACATACCTGAAATAATTATAGATATATCTCATAAATCTTAAGTAATTATGATGAAACATGCTTACTTAAGAATGATGAGATATCAAAGATTGAGGTATATACACATTTAATGATAAAAGGTCAGTTCTGTTAGCTTGCACCAAACAATTTCCGAAGTAACTGGACTGATTTAAAACTTACACGTGATTATATCCAAGAACCTGTATCACATAGAAGATATGTATAAAAGTTTAATATTACATTATGAACTTGCCCATGCTTCGCTCAGCCCTATGTCTTACTTTCCGAAGTAAATTAGTAAAGTTATTTAAAGTCCAAAAAAGCAGGACACGAAAGAGAACCAGTTTAAAATTCACGCTTAATATTGTTAAAATAAATCCGCTGTTTGAGAGTTTTGGGCGCCGAGCGACGGCAATGTTCAAATAACATCTTTTTGGTCCGTACTTTTATTCTGTATCTTTTGTTAAATTCTTTTAAATGTACACTTCTTTTTCATTTCCTAAAATATTCATGAAAATAAAATCACTCGAGAAATCTGCGTTTAGGTATTAGATAAAGATCTAATGTTTGAAAGTGCTCTGCTAAGCACGGAGAAGTCTGAAAATGTTAATCACATACAAATGATTACCCATCCTAAGACTGACCTCTCTGACCTACTACCTAACCTTGCAATTTCCTAACCTACTCGGTTACCATATAACCACAAGTCTCACATCTAAGGTCTAAAAGCATTACACCAATATCCCAAGGCAGGAAGTGATGTGATTTGTTTTGCGCTTCTTTTATTCAATGCTAGGATACCGAGGGTACTCCCCGGATATATTTTCACCAAAAGAGGGCTAGAATCTCTCAGATTGCACATAATAAAAGCGAAGTCTCAATCATATCCATAACAAAGATATTCGTTTAAAATTCGTATAAGTTCATCATATAAAACTTTATCCTATAAGTTAAAATTTAAGAATCCCACGCTACGTCTTTATAGATATCGCATATGATATCTACGCTGAAACGCTGGATAAATTAAATATTTTCATCAACATATCGTATTTAATTAAATGCACCAAAGATTTTTTCAAGAATATATAAATAAAATTAACTTTCACATAAAGTATTCGACAAGTCCCGCGATCGAATCCTGGCTATTACACAACAATATAGCTTAATTGGAGAGGTCAACGGGAACTCTGATAATTTTAGATAGTGCAAACTCTTTAAAAAAAAATTATTAAATTCCAATACTTAATGTAAATAATTCAGTTGCAATAATTGACATGACATCAATGCTTGATTGTATTATATACAACAGGAGGAACAAGAACAGAACAACAACAGAAGCAACAGGAACCTTGTAAATCAATTTTGTAAATAGGTCAATAATACCTATTTGTTTACCGACTAATTCACTAAAGCTAGTGACGTTTTTATTCATATACTATGTAAAGAAATTAAAGTTTTGGGTTGCTGTTTTTCACTTGACTATAACCACTTGACTAAAAGAAGTTTAAAAATTCAATACACCGTTGTACAATTTGCAACAATAATATGTTTACGAGAATCTAACGAAAGTTGTAAACAACACAGTAGGAGGAATCTCTTTCTGAACATTTTAATGGAATTGGAAAACTTATTTAATCGCATTGGTTTTGGCGAAGATTCGAATAAAGTTGCACTTGCACTTGTTCACTTGGCGACAGACAATGCTGTAAAGGTTTGCAATAAACAAGATAGTTATTCACAGATAGCAAACCTGCTGAGACGTTTCTATATTTGAGTATTTATTTGAACATCAATTTGTTTAAAACGATATTTCAATAAACCGACCGAAATAATATTTCGTTGACATAAAGAAAACCTAATACAAGTCGATCAAATTTCCATTGTTTCAATGGAACATTATGGTATATTCCGTCTACTATAAACAAAATACAAAACTACAAATACAAGAAAATACACATAATTTTTTCCGTAGCACAATGGTTGCGAATCACAGTTGCAATGACGGCCGAAGGGCATTTACCACATGCTACGCCGTAGTACATAAACGCTTCTACGAATCAACTCCTATATAGTAGTCAACTAAAATAAATTATTAAAAAATAAAAAAGCATGCCAACCCACTTGCCTATCATAAACCAAAAGAAAATTAATGGGTACCGTCTGCTGTCTAAATGGTTTCCATCTTTTAGATAGCAGTCAGGTTTTTTATTTTATAATAATTTATTTTATTTTAATCTTTTTAGCTATGATATTTTTTTAACACTTATTTTAGCACTAAAAATACACCATGTAGTTTTCGTTGGCATTTTATGTACCCTATGACACTCGGCAGATGAATAACTTTCAGTGGGGTCCAGCCGTTAGCTCTTAGAAGATCAAGGAAAACTACATACATACGTACTATTATATATTACATGCGCGCGTAATATATCAGCCTCGCTGGCGCAGTCGGGTAGAAACCCTTCAAGGCTACTTTAATTTTTATCTAGGTTAGGTAGATTTACAAACAGAATGCAAAACACCACATATAGGTTGTTGCATATCAGCGGTTGTAGCCTCATTATCCCTAGCGTCGTATCGCACTGCATTGCATGTACCTCATTAGCATAAGCCACATTGCTGTGCTAACGAGAATTCACGTTTATCAATAATCTAGGTGCTCTTTCAAACCAAAACTCACCGGATAATTACTGCGCCAGTTGATCCCTTTCTATTGTTGCGCACTCGCTTTCTAGGCTGCGGCAATTTGCAGAAAGCAACACAAACATAGCTTTCTTTATTTTATACGTGATTGCTTTAAAATATCAATACAGGCGGTAAATATTGTTCATTATAAAGTATATGATAAATGGTATTAACAAAGAATTTACTAATTAACAACAGACAAATAATTGCCAATAATGATTAAAATATTTGAATAAGGCACATATCGAGT
Source organism: Eilema griseolum (assembly GCA_963662185.1). Lineage (NCBI taxonomy): Eukaryota > Metazoa > Arthropoda > Insecta > Lepidoptera > Erebidae > Eilema > Eilema griseolum. The sequence continues at coordinate 18,635,201 of OY759230.1, read as the reverse complement.
GCGATTAATTGACTGTCCACGACGAGACAAAACTGTTTTACTTTGGAGTTTATTCGAAATTCGATTAGAAATTGTGAAATTACGGCAAAAACTAACTGTGGTTCGCGGGAACCACATTTAGTTTTTCATGTGGACCTCGGGTAACAGTTAACTTATCGTAGTTTATAGCGCATGATCCTTGACATACTCTAATAACAAAGTGGACAGGGGGGCGGGGAGGGAAAAGCTTCCCCTTCCTGGAAATTCACCAGACAATGTATGACTCGCACTAATCACTAATCGAAGCATAATCAAATTATAAACGGGGCCTTATGCGCTAACTTTTGAATAAACCATTGGCAAAATGATTTAACTTGCATCTTTTGTATGGTATGTTTAGGCAAGTGGTCTATTAAAAATTAGGACACCATTTTTCGATCATATGGACGACAATGTATTAATATGGTACCATGGAGCTGGTTTGAGGACGGAGTAGAGGAATGTGGTCAATGGAACTCCTAAACTGAGCAAGATAAATTCTACTAGATAAGTTTCCTTTGTTTTGTCTTTGCAAACACTCGTATTTGATAAAGGATCGGAAGGTGGCCATAGGAACTCCTAAACTCATCATCATCATCATCACGGAGAGCATTTTCCTGATTGCATCTGAGACCAAGGTGAACACGGAGTTCAGGTTCAGTGAAGAAGGTGGCTTCTTCAGAGCCCGATCTTGGGCGTCCAAAGTAGTGAGACCATTGGCACATATGTCACTCTCTACGATGTCAAGCTAAGACTATTTGGGCCTATCCCTCCTATCGCGTTTTTTTTATAGGACGTCAATTAGACTTCGCTTCGCCTGACGGTAAGCTAAAGGCAAAGTCTCAGAAAAGAGGGTCACCATTACTTACATATACCATATGACAATGGTGACACTCAGCTTGACGGTCTCATCATATGCTTTTTCACGCCCCGCTTAAAGGACCCGGGACTGTAGGAAGAGTGGCGGAGGCACCATTGTCAGACATTTGTTACCCACTTAGCCTGGTGGTCACTAGCAAACATGGCTCTCTTGAATATTATATGCAATATTACAAACTTGAAGGCTACCGTGGATGCGAGAATTTCTCACGCAATCTTTAGGTGTGACTCCGCACATCCAGCACTTTCATCTTCGTAACACACAGCACCTGCTTATGTCCTCTTTACAGCCGTGTAAAAGTACAGGCTTAATGATCGTTTTACAGACCTGCCCTTTCATCCTGATTGGCATTTTAGGGTCACATATGACGACAATCATTTCCTGCCGCATGACCCACGCGGTGGCAATGTGTGCTTTACGTTCTAGGGCATGTTGTAGTAGATTTCAATAGTCACGTGAACTCCAGAATCTATGTACTTAACCTGGTCCGTACACTCAACCAAGTCATTGCCACCCGCTCGGCATGGGTATTATCTACAATACAAGTCTTCTTAAGCGCCTCCTTCCACACTTTTACACGTCGTACCAATCTGCTCCTCTCCACGTCTATCAGCGCGATATCATCAGCATATATAAGTAACCATGGTAGCTGCTCCTGTGAGTTACTTACTACCTGAGAATATCTAATTCCACGCTGAACAAATAAGTACCAAGGACGGATCATTGGTGTACCCCGACGGTGATGGGGAAACTTTTATTGTCGCTAACATCGGTAAACCCCACGGAACCGGAATAGTGGTACATCACCATCTTTTGGATGGTGTCAATGTAATTTTCTGGAACTCCTTTGAACCGCAGTGCCCGCCAAATCAACGCGTGATGAACCAAGTCGAAGGTCTTTTGCGTGTTTAGGAACAGGTTATTCAGAGGTGTATTCTTCGCCTTGTATTTCCTGGCTACAATCCTTAGGTTCAACGCCGATTCCATAGTTTCGTGACCGGGACGAAATCCATACTGACACTCCAAGCACACTAGAGTGCACGCGGCACTCTCCTGTCGTATCTGGGTGTCGATTATCCTCTCGTAGAGCTTCATGATGTGGAACATTACCAAAACTGGCGTGTTGATACTCAGCCTTCACTGGCTCGAGGATCTTAAATATATCGCAAATCTCAAATAAACTTATCGAATCTTAAATTAACTTATTGAGTTTGGGCTCATTTGTTTTGTCCTGGTAAACACTCTTATGCGGCATGATATAATAGGGGCTATTGTAGCTAGGCTACTCCATCTTCAGGCCCCGTACGAACTCCTAAACTAAACAAGACAAACCTCATTTTGAGCGCGTTTGACTTGTCTTGGCCAGCACTGTGGTGCTAACTCTGGCACTGGCAAAAGTTGAAAATAAGAGAAGTAAATGAAACTCTTTTTCAAACAATCTTTTGTCAGAACTTTAGTCGCGTAAATAGCTACGTTTTTTGTTTTAGCTTTTCATATTAGTATCCCTAGCATAAGATTTTTTTTCAATTTAGTGCAGTTGTTCAATCTTCTACTTCTCGTATCAATGATTCACTGTTGGCTAAATTGTTCCCGAATAAAATTGTACACCTCAACCACACTATCAGTGGTTTTATTCAAGTCACCTTTAGTGCAGGAGAGAGGACATAAGGGACACGAGACCATAAACTGCGAGGGGGCACCGCAGTCAAAAGGTTGTTTTTTAAAAAGTTTGAAATGTTTTAATAGTAATTCATTCACCTTTGCATAACACTCCGGGGATAAAGGCGTGATTCTATGTATGTAGTGTTTATTTTGAAGGAGTCAAATCAATCATAGATGATTAAACATCAAAAGAGATTACTTATTGACTTCAGTGTTAACTTACAGATTAACATGCTCTTCAAACTTCGGCGTTTGAGGTATGAATAATAAATGATGGAGCCGAATAACATCCATATATCTAAGATGTGACACAAAGAAATGAATAGTGTGAAACTCGCCAGGATATCTCAGCGAGTTTTATAATATTAACGTGAATGACCATGTTAATCTCAAATCATACAAAGAAATTAACTGTATTTATTTGTTACCTACTGTACTTCTTTCACTACTGAACCGATTTTAGTGAATTTTTCACTAGAGATTGAACAAATTAGTTAAAAAAAATAGTCAAATAGAATTACATAATTACTTATTTAACATTCCGAGTAAAATAATAGTCAAACTAAAATAACTACCTAAATTACTTTTTAAATATATTTTACTCGATTCGAATATTTGTAATAGTATACGAGAGTAATAAGTGTTATATTTTCTGATATAATTGAGGCGTAGAGCGTGCGAGTGAGCTCCCCGCCTGCCCTCGACCGCTCTTCAATGAACAAAAGAATGAATACATACACACAGGTGCTAGCTGCTGGCAAAGCGCTTTTTCCCTTTTCATAACGCCGTCCAAAATGGCATTCACAACCTCTCAGACACATCTAGTGGATGAATGCAGCTCTCTTAAAGGCCCCAAGGTATACATCTGACACTTGATGATACATCAACGTTTTCCGTTGATTGACTTTTGAGCAAGATATTCCCAGCTATTTTTATTTCATAAATGAAATGTTTGCGTCAGTTGCTAACCACAAAATCCTGAGTTACTGAAGTTTTGAAGAAAGTTTGTAATTATCTCTTAATATATCATGCTGAGCTTAAAAAGGAAAGTTAAAAGTTAATGAAATGTATTCTGTTTTTACTGACTTGCTAACTTGCAACTATAAATTATGCGTCTTCTTCATTTAAGTAAGTATAAAACCTTCTTATTACTCGAAAATTGTATGTAGAGCCCTCAGCTTAAGCTCGCCTTGGTTTGTAATTTTTAAATATTTTCACGGTTCTAACCAAAAGTTGTTGGAGACAAATTAAAAAACTCAACCAACTTTCGCACAAAAGCTGCATAATTAAAAAAAGGGTTGAGAGTCGTTAATCTTGAAGCAGTGAGAACAAAATGTGAGCGTCATTAGCGCTGGTTTTCAACAGCTTTCACTTAAACCATCAATATACTGCAATTGCTTTAAGACACCTGTAATTTAACTTTTTAAATATTTGAAAAATATTATACAAATTTGAAAATTTATTCAAATTACGCATTAAAAATTCAACTTGCCGGCTGTTGTATCCATTAGTCCCATTTATAAAATCTAAAAAAAATATGAGACTCTGGTAGAAATTTTCAGGTTATATTTTAGAAATTTGCGTGGGTCGTAATAATTATACACATTTGTATACCGACCTTATTATTCAAGACGAAACTTGAATCGTCAAGAGACGCTCCAGATTTTCTCTAACTTTGTCTAATCCAACACTCGAGTGAAGTCGCAAATATACGCCAGGATTAATCACAAGGATGATCGTAAGCCGTACCTGTGGGCCGGGTTAAGGCGCCCCGAGAGCACGGCCTTGTCCCACTATGGCGGTCGTCTATATTTAGCTCGTTACACCCCGCGCGCGCTATCCCACCGACAACAACCGTCAATGGTGCTATTTAGAGCGAAAATGTTACCCTATGGCATAGAAAAAGTAATGCTCATTGAATAGAAAGTTTCGGAAGAAATTTCACTTGACTGCCTCTTGAGCTTTTCTGTTCGAAATATCAATTGCACATTGGATAAAACGACGTAGGTACTTCTTCGAAGGAATAATATTATTCACGCATTCACAAATCATTTTTTTAAATTGCATCCTTCATCCATCCAATTTCTTCTAATAGACGTAGATATTGGTTTAAATAAATAAACAGAGTCAATTTAGATTTTAATTGAAAGTTAAAATACCTGTTAAATTAAAGGGTGCGTTCAAAACGAGGTCAATAGAACTGCCAATTTTAAAGACTCAATCATAGTGCATTAGCGATATAATTACAAAGGGTGTTTGTGTAATACGTACATATGATAATACGATGGTGCAATGCTCCTAACCCCAGACTCTTACTACCGTTTAATAATCTTAAGACGAAATTATTTTCCCCTCACGTATTAGTGAAGTCAGTTAATTCAAGTAGCCATTAAGACAAGCCCTGTAATCTTGTGCCGTATAACAGGTAACGTCAGCAGTATAGTTTGAACTTGAAACCTCTCATTTGCAATTTCAATCATAGCCAAAGTTTTGTCTTACTACCTACTTAATTAGGAGAGATGTTCGAAAGTAGTGCTATTAACTGTGACTTAAATGAACTTAAAAATGACTAAAAGGCTTCTACTAGGCACAGCGAAGCACCTTATCTCGGAATAACCTGTGTTGTAATAAAATTTTCAGCACATTTGTTGAAGTGTGTAGAAAAATTTCAGTCAAACCTTTTTGGTTGAGTTGCTTTGTTCTTAAAAAGGTTTCGATACAAAAAAATACTGTTCAATAGTACAAATTTATTGATAAACAAAACTATGCCACCAAAACAGTTATAATCAGCTCGGCGAACCTTGATCCCTATGACACTGACAGTTATTCCCACGACACAACCTTGTAGTAGCGTCACCGTTATATTATAATCGAATTGGCGGTGTCTAAAAATGATATTTATTAATTTTAGGCAGATATATGCAATTACAATAATATCCCGTTGGAATTATAATAATTATTAACACTTACAAGAAATTATCTCAATCAGACTTTACGTTGACGTCCTGCAAAAGTTACTCCGTTTGGAAGATATCGACTAGTGCGGAAAAGTATCGATAAACAAATATCGAAAATGGAAACGAGTGTACAAAATACATCAATAGAGCACCTACGCTCTTAGTGTCAGATTTATAATCATTTAAGTTGTTTGCGATAATAAAATAAAGGAGATTTAACAAATTTATTGTATATACCTACTCAAATAAAACAAAAGCGGTTTATTTATGATTTTTTAATATACATTAATCTGAATCTGACAATGGTGTCACCGATTGCGTCTCAGACTCGGAATCCGAACTGCAGCTGCTTTCTCCTATGTTTATGAAAAACGGCTGGTCTACTATATTGTCGTATCGCACGTCTCGATTCCAATCATCTAAGCATAGCTTTTTCGTCTTTTCAACCACTTTCCTCCAATTGTCCGGAGTCACTTGACTACATGCCTCTTGTAGCAACGTAAGCATTTTATTAGCTGTGAATGGTGGAGTGGTGTTAAGCCTGGCTGCACAACCTGAAACAATAATGGTTTAGATTGAAAATGATGCAAAGTCAAAGAGCGAGATCGGGGTAAGTACATTATAAGTACATAATTTTGTACGTTAAAAGTGTGTAATTGATATAAGCACATGGATAAAAATAAAAATGCAATTTGCTAGTGAAATAAAATAGCTTTAAATAGTACTAGCCGACTAGACAGTCACCAGTGACCTAAATAAAAACATGTTAAAATAAATACAAATCAACCCACCTTTGATCTGCGCCCATATCATTTCGATTGCATTATATTGGCAGTGGTAGGGCGGTAGCCGAATCACGGTGTGCCCTTTTGATTTTGCCATCTCATCCAAGAAATATTTCTTCTTTGTTTGCTGTTTATGAAGGTTCAACAATCTAACTAATTCCTTTTTCAGCATTTGAGTATTAGCTGCCACACCATTGTTTTGCAGCCACTCTATTATTTCGCCTTTATTGTTGTTCGCGGTAGGCGCTTTATTAATTTGCACAGAGTGGTATGGGGCGTTGTCCATTAAAATGTAGTGGGGCTCGTTTAAATTGTCTAATAGTTTTGTGAACCATTTCTTGAAATTCTCAAAATTCATCTCTTCGTGATAATCACTTGTTTTCACGGATTTGAAGGCCCACAAGCAGTTAGGTACAAAACCTTTGGCTGTGCCAGTGTGGCAGATAATCAAACGCTGGCCCTTGCCTTCTGGTGCTTTGGTACAGGATTTCTCTGTGTCGTCTGTCCATGTTTTGGAGACTGAGTGATTGGCGTTGAGCCACGTTTCGTCCAGATAAACCACCTTGTCCCAGTTCTCGATGTTTTTTATTTGTCGTAGAAAATCACACCTCATCAATATATATATATAGCAAGTGTTGCTATAACTAAAATTTTAATTCACATTAAAATTATACAGTCCGACCATGTTACCTCTGCATCGGAATATTGGCAACCCCATATACAAATACACGGATACTTGTAAATATAACAAGCATTATAATTATAGTAATGTAGATTATATTTTAAAAACATGTTTATCGATGTGGCTGAATGCAAGTCACGCCTTTGCCTATAAAAAGTTGCGATATATCGACACGACCCGTCACTAGTATGAACTGTCATAGGGATCAAGGTTCGCCGAGCTGATTATAATTATAATTTTACTAATGCACATTTACTAATTGTTTCTCTAAATAGTTTAGGAAAAGGGTTCTTAAAATACGAGTGTGAGTTAAAAAAACGAGCCGTATGCGACATTTTTATTAAATCACCACACGAGTATTTTAAAATCAAATTATGTGCATACATTAATTTATCTAATCTCAAGTAATAACTAAAAAATGCGCAAAATTTAAGCGCCATAACCATAATTGCTGATCGCGTCCACAGATATTGTAGAAAAATGCAGCATAAGTACCACTGTATGTAGTGTAAGACCGACATCAAGGCAGCATGGTCATAAGCAGCACCTTTACCTTTACGTTCAGAAAAGAAAAAAAGTAAAGACCGCCATTGAAACCCGAACAGTTAGGTTAGTCGTATACACACGTGTATCAAACGACGGTTTTCAATACTCTTGTGAATAAACAAAATTCTGATAAATCATTTTATCTACTCTCACACTGAAATGTTATCATTAAAAATCACCACAGACTATGTAGAAAAAAGCATATGATGAGGTCGTTAAGCTAAGTGCCACCATTATCACCTGGTAGCTTACCATCAGGCAAGACGAAGTCTAATTGACGTACATATAAAATTATTTCAGTATTATTTTCTTCACAAGTGTGTTGAAAAAAGTCGTGATGTCAACTTCCTTAAATGCGCCTTAGCTTTATACACTTGTACCATAATATACGATTATCCTTTATAATTCTAAAGACATGTGGTTTAAAAACTGTCTATTGTCGTAATCAATACATCTATTCTATTCATAACAATCACAGATGGTACCATTAATACTGCTCTATGTTGCAATATTCGTCGCTAAGGCGGAGTATATTGCAACATACGACGACTGGTGAGACTGAAGATGTGTACCTAGCTACCAAGCTACAGAAGCTACTATTTGAAACAATTACTGGTCACAGTGAGAAGATTGACTTTATTCATAATTAAATGAAAATAATAAAAGCTACAATATCTGCTTTTATTAAAATTTAGCACCGATTTAATACGCTCACAAATAAAAACTGTTTTTGGTAACGTAAAAATTACCGCATATGCGATAAAAATTTCATCTACATCGCTACATCAAGCATTGAATGTTACATAATTTTGGTGGAATGAGTTTACATAATTTACAAAATTCTTAGTTTGTCTAAAAATTTAAGTAACTCTCGCTATTAAGATTATGATATTCAAAAGCCCTATCATAGTTTCAAACGTTCTATTTTATAACATCCGCGATCCGTAGACGAGGAAGCATTATCTTAAATATTAAATTCTCGTGTCACAATGTTCGTTCCCGTACTCCTCCGAAACGGCTTGACCGATTCTCATGAAATTTTGTGAGCATATTGAGTAGGTCTGAGAATCGGCCAGCATCTATTTTTCATACCCCTTAGTGATAAGGGTTTTCCACACTGGGAACAGACCTCCACGCGGGCGGAGCCGCGGGCAAAAGCTAGTCTACTTATAGATATAAGACAGTTACAAATGAGGACGTTTGATCCAAATATACATTTCTAGTAGAACTCGATACGACCAAACCGTCTGTCAAAGTTAAACAGTAGCAGAAATATTGAATATTAGCATAAACGAACATCCGAGTATATTACGTCATAAAATATGTACCTATTGCATTATCAGTAAAGAGAATTTCTGTGTTCTAATATTAGATACTAACAATAATTTGTATCTGTCAATGACATGAATGCTATTTACCTCTTATTTTTTGCGTCACGTAAATACTGGAATGAAATGTTAAACACAGTCGTCACCCGCTACATCGTGTATCTCCCAAGACCCTCCCCCTGCCTCCATCTGTCAGTCAGCGCGCCAACCTCTCCTTGAAGACTTCCCGTTATCCGCTTTGTACATGTTTTAACCGTGAACAGACAGGTAACGCACATCTAACATTCGTATATTATACCTGTATTCCTCACACAGCAACGCCCCGAACAATCTTCATTCGTAATCTCAAAGTTTTTACGTTCACTCTTGTCTACACCACAGATTCTTAATAATTGATGAGCTTGGAGATTCTCATTGGATAGCCGCACATCATCTTGTTATATATATATACATACTACTGTGAAATAAATTTCGGATTCGACTAACCTTTCTGCTAATTTCCATCTAGCTAATGTAACCCTAAATTTAACACGTTTTACTAACTCATCGTTGCTCATTTAAAATCTATGCGCAAAGAAAATGTCAACTCATTTCCCAACAGTAAACTACTACCAATGAATATCAGCATGTCTCACTGATAGGAAACAAGTAATGTAGTTCTCATTTTTGAAATTGAATCCTCTTAACTAAATTGACATCATAATAAAAGTTCGCAGTCCATTACAGAGAGTCGCTGAGGTAATTTACAGTAACTCACTCTCTGTAATATCTTACCTGAGAGCTGGCTATTCATAATTAAATTAAGTTTTGCTCTTTTCTTGACGTTCTCCTCATTCCGACTCTAATTTGTTCGTTTAATTAATTTTGTCTAAACCATTTGTAACGAAGGCGGTTAATTTAAATGAAAAACCTACTTATTTAAAGAACTAGGAGAGAAGGTGGTTACAAACAAATGAAATATACAATATTTAAATATGATGTAAGGGTTGTCATGTTTTCAAATTACTTATTAAACAGAGTGTGGCATCTGCAGCCTATAAATAAATGACAAATGTTCTACTTTCCTGTGCCGAATACAAATTAAATAAATCCAGGAGAATGTTCAGGACTTAACTGTAACAGATATTCGGTGTTCGAGTATACACAGTTCAAATCACAAGCAATCCCAAGAAAATAAGCCGCTTTCGAAGCAAATGATATGCATACTGATATATTTCTTCACAATTTCAAATGAAACTAGTAACAATTTCTTGAACATATTTTACTTCATTAGGGATACTTTTAAAATTCCTAACGAGAAAATAATTACGAAGTTGTGTAGCTGCTGAATAAACACAATGTAGCATATTCTGATGTTGCCTGACAAAGTAGTCCTTCAAAGGTTACCACATTTCTTCTCATAGGTTATCTATCCGGAGGCTCGATTCAAAAGGTTTAGTCATCATCATCTTTGTGTTAATCCCAGTCACATCCGAAGCTTTCACCTCAGAGTCCAGGGTCCGTTGTTTCCACACTATCGATCTGATTCTGAAGGCTCAATAACCTAACAAAAGCATAAGTAGGTTTTGTTTTGACATATTTTGTCAAAACAAAACCTACTACGGAGCTAACAAAGATTATTTTACATTTTTCTTTCGAATGAAATAATACGTTTTGAAAACGTAGCGTTACTGCATCGGTATTATTTATTGACTACCTATTTCAAATAACTTAATAAAATATTGATGATTTTAATCGTATATTACAAATACCACACCAAAATGACGCACATACCAGTACCTATTCCTTATAACATTGGAAATAGCCTCATGGTTTGCTATTCCTGTCTCGTAAATTTGTCACCAGCAACAGAGTGGCTTGTGTATGCATGCCTGAGCACGGAGTTACGCAACACAATCACTTAATATAGGTACCTACCTCACTACTGAAGTGCCGTCGTATATAATTTATATTTCATATTTATACTACTACTTTATCTATGTCACATTCTGAGAGACTGACATAAGGCCTTTCACCTCTGAATCATACCTATCGAGATTTAATTTTTCGTCATAACCATCTTAGATATTAATACTGATGCCATTTTCATAATCCCATGATACCTCAATGACGATTTATATACAACATTGATGTGTAGGTTTTTGTACAGCGTTTATCATTTAGGTTAGACTTGTTATATATATAGCCTGTAGATCCTCGAAGGGATAGTCAGTGGTTCTAACACCCATATATTTCACCTCTCGCAATCAAACGTCACGGTTTGGTGAACCGACTAAGACGCCCGACGCCTATGGGTCGTTTTTGGTTGCCGAATGTAAGGTTGTCAGGCATATCCCTCGCACCTCGGCCGACCCAGAGCCATTTCTCTCGATCTGACCCTCGACACTGGGGCTGGATCTGGGGCTTAACACCGATAAGAGTGCCTCCCACTGTGAAGCTGGAACCGATGGTGGCGTGGTCCAAGAAAGAACATGGCCTCGGATTTACGCAGAGACCCCTCAAGGCCCAGCCACCGGATCCGTTCCACGACTTGGATAAACGCGGTCGTGGCCCTCAGGGTCGCTTAGCAGTATATAGCTCCACTCGCCGTGACTATACGCCGTGTCGTCCACATAGCGCGTGCTGACGGAGCCATCGGCGACAGCGAAAGCTGTAATGGGCATTCGCCAGATCCGGTCCCTCCCTAGTGTTCCCGTCTTCCACATTTTCAATAACTGGCCCCGCTCCAAATATGCACTGAAGAACCCTCCCAGTAGGGTTTCGAGACCGTCTTCCCCCAGAACTACCCACGCCCTCACGAGTGTTTTTCTTGGCTCTAAGCCTTTGCACTGCCAGCTTCAATTCTAACCAAGTGACCTCGGGCACTTCGTCGTCAACTACCACACTGGGCGGCACAGGCAACCTAGGTGTTGGAATTACCAGAAACACCGTGAACAGGGATTCGATCACTCCTCCGACAGAGCCGGCTGGAGAACTTGGGTCAACGGCGGGGCCCGGGAGCAGATTTCCTCTTACCATCAGGTAAGGCCGCCTCCTGACGCTCCATAAGCTCCTTATAAGCCGCAGTCTTGACCCGCTTAGTCTGCGCTCGGGGGGGCATTTTTGACCTCCCTGTATCCCGCGTGAAATGTGTTTACGTTAGCTAAGCCCACAACACGTTCTTTAAATTCGTTCTATATTCTGTAAACGATAGACTCGTTTACTGTGCTGTGTGTACAATACTGTTCTACATTGTATCTAACGCTACTGGTTTTGTTTAAACTACAAAGAACGTCCCAGCTGTTCGAAGCTAGGAGTAATTTGCATTCAAAATAACATTGCAAGACGGTTGTTAGAATATAAATAATTGACTGAAGGATTTAGATCTATATGGTTCAGAGAAGTTGAAATACTTGGATAGCTTCACCAGAAATTATAGCCAGAGGCTAGATACCTGGGGCTCTTTCTCAGTGACTAACCCCACCAAATGATGCCGGTGACATCACGTGGCTTTAATCAATTTCTTCCTGCGATTAATTACAATCGTGTATATTAAATCAAATACTTTTACAATTTAATCTGACGCTAATTATATGTTTGTCATCTCCAAATCTCCACAACTATGTGGTTTCAGTATAAGCAGACGCCATCAAAAACTTAGCACTGAGATTTTGAGCTCGCCAGTGGTGATTTATATTTGACTGCGTTTCAGCTGAGACAAAGACAAGTGGGCCATCACAACGTCTCGTCTAAATTTGTCTATTTGAGTAGTCAACTCATATAGGCCGTATATTACGTGTGTCAGTCCACCGTTCGACTTCAGAAGAAAAGCATTCTCAGATCCGTATCTAGGACAATATTCAGTCGACGATAATCACGACTTAAGACTACTTAGAACTATCTCTTATACTAGAGTGGAGATGATATAAATGCTCTAGTGATTTTCAATCATAAAATCTCTACTCAAGTTTAGTTCTAGAATACTATCCGTATACTTACTTAAAACTAGTTTCAAGCCTTAAGACTGGGTATCACTCTGGAGTATTGTCTTTAGAACTACAAATAAGCTAGATTTTATACTTTACATGAACTTGATCATGTTTTACACAAATTTGTGATTGAGATCGTTCCCATCGTCATGACTTGAGTACCATGGATCACGATTCACGACACGACACAGATTTGTTACGCATTTTTGTTTCTTATCAATATTGGAAATAACCGACAACATGCTGATTTATGTCCCGCTCCGTCGTACACCGTGGTTTGCATGTGTTTGATGGTTGATTTGAATACTATCGGTACAGGAAATTGAAAGTTATATGATAACGAACGAAATCGAAATTGTTAAATCATTGGTTATTTATGTTTTGTGTCAAAACAGTAAAGATCAACTACCTAAAAATGTAAATGTCATAATTAAATTTTTTCCAGAAAGGTAAGGAAAGTAGGTACTACAAATAACAATCATTATTCATTTTTTATCGCAAATGAGCAAGCCTAGATATTATTCGGCGGCGGCGCGCATCGCGCGCCTCCGCGTATCCGGGGTCGGCCGAGGTGCGAGCGATATGTCTGTCAACCTCACCTTCGGCAACCAAAAACGACCCGCAGGCGCCGTGTGTTTTAGTCGGTTCGAGTCCGACATAACCTCTCCTCCTGGATGCCCATCCGTGGGAAAAAAATTATTGTCCTACACGCCAACTTGACTTCACCTCGCCTAAAGCAAAGACAAAGTCTCAGGAAATAGGGACACCATTACAGACACTAAGTAATGTTACAATGGTGGCACTCAGCTAGGCGGCCTCATCAGATGCTTTCTCAAGCCCGGCTTAAAGGAGCTGGGGCTGTAGAAAGAAGGAAACACGTGTGCTGGTAATGAATTCCAGGTATTGGTGGTGCGGCAAAGAAAAGAGTCTCCGAACCACTTGGTTCATGCTCGTATATTCTGCACAGTGTGAGGGTGACATCGAAGCCTTGCACGTGTTGTCCTATGTAGGAAAGAAGAGGGTGGGATTAGTTGGAAGAACTCATCAGAGCACTCACCATGGTAGAGACGGTAAAATACAGCCAAGGAAGCAACAAAAATACAGCCGCCGGTGGATAGCATGTCGTTGATATACAGAAGAAAGAGAGTGGGAGATAATACAGACCCCTGCGGTACACCAGCATTTACCTGCAAGAACTCCGAAGCCCGTCCATCATAAAGGACGCGAAAAAAAGCCTATATATGATACAATTTTCGTTAGTTCCACTTGCATCCAAAGTCGTACCCACTCTTTCTCTTGATTCGGCTTATCTTGGTTTTTGCCTCTAACCTCTAACATTAATCACCTTAACTGATTCAGTAGATACGTTATTTATTTCATGTATATGCACTGCTGTAACCTTAACACAGTTTAAACCGCGGCACAGGTAAAAAAATATAAACATTTCAATACGCATGTCAATGATATGAGAACTCCAGTAGCCTAATAAAACCGTAATATAATAAACAAACCCATATATTAAATTTTTTCAGTCTGTTTTGAATTCCGCAATTCGGCAGAGGTTATAAACAATTTTCCGCGGGTTATATTCTTGCTGAGCAGACCGCACCGTCATAAATTCAGCCTTTACTTGCCGACACCCAGCGCTATAAAATATTCAATTTATTGTCAAACCCGTCACTAACAAAGCCATATTCTCCTAGACATTTCGTCTTGTCGATCCTTTAAAATCCTATTTTCGCATATATCAAATATCCTAATTATATAGCATATTCATTAGTTAAATTCATTTATTTTGCATGTAATGTGGGAAACAAAAGATAGTAAAATTAAATAGAATATTATTAGTCCAAACACATACCGCCACAAAGTTGGCACGTAAACAAAGGTAATTACAAAAAGCAAACAATAATAACAACCATAATATTACAGTGTGCAACCAGCGTCTATTACGACGCATTTGTGTGTTTCTCTAGTGTTTCTTACACATATGTAAGTGGTGATATTTCTTTGTTATACAATATATTTACATGGAATTCTGACCCCGTTTCTGCAAGTCATAGAAACTAGCCTGTGTAATATTCTTGGCTATAATTTATGTGATCTTCACAAACTTTCATATCTATAATTTTTTTTTTACTGGTGGTAGAAATTTGGTGGCACAAATTTGTCTCAAGTTTCGACCCTCCATAGCAATTCAATCTCGGTTGGATTGTGTTCAGAGGTCAGCAAGTGCATAGCCGGGCAGAGGTGGTGGTTGTCGCAGCACTAGTGGGACCAGTGGGTCTTGGTGTAGTCTAGTGGGGATGGCGCGGGGCGACGCGCTGAACAGGGAGACCTGTAGAAACGGTGGTGCTGCTGGCCGCCCGCGGTATAGTACAGGGGCCCAACTGGGGTTAACCACCTTGGGAGGCTGCCTCACCAGGCCGCGCATAATCCCGATATGGTTCGTTGTGCCGGTTGGTGACCGGATTTAGGAGCCCGGCGACCATACTCGGGGGGGTACAGGGGCCCTTCCGTTCGGCGCGTCGGCTCTCGCCATGCCTCACATTCATAGATAAAACCAATATCCTGCGCTTTGTCACACGGTGCTGCGGCGGCAATCACCTCTTTTTTCACGCCTTCTCCCACCCAAACTCATGGCAGCGTAATTTACAGAAATAGGCAACACAGCGGCTCGTCACACTCCCAAAAGCTTGCTATTTGAGGTGGAGTCCACTAACATCTGTGGGCTCCATGCAAACCTCAACGCCGTCCACCAACACCTAGAGACGGCGAAACCTGCCATGTTTTTTCTAACGGAGACGCAAATACACCGCCCTGACGACACGACCTACTTACTCTACCCTGGCTATGTTCTTGAGGAAAGTTTTCGTGCAAAAACCGGGGTGTGCGCGTATGTTAGGGCGGATGTTTGCTGTCGCCGTTTGCGCTGCCTAGAGGACCCATCCTTCTCTATCCTTTGAGTACGCGTAGACCATGGCCCTACAAGTCAGATCTATGTGTGCCTCTACCGTTTCCATACAGGAGATCCATACAGGGTTCCATACAGGTTTCCATCAGGCGGCAGATGATGAGCAGGAGCGATTTCCGAATGCCGAAATGGTATTTTTGGGGGATTTTTAGCACCCTCTCTGCTAGACCTTCTGCTGACGCGTAACCCGGACTGGTACAGTGTGTCGGTGCGAGCCGCTTTAGGCAACTCCGACCACTGCCTGGTCTGTTCCACGGTGCCTATTATAGCGCCACCACGACACGTGCAGGGGAAGCGGCGTCTCTGGCACTACTCGTCAGTGGACTGGGATGGACTTCGTGACTATTTTGCATCCATCCCGTGCGTTGAGCGCTGCTTTGAAGGTAAGAACCCATCGGATTGTGCTAATGCTGTCACCGGTGAGATCAGTCTGGGTATGGAATACTATATCTCATATACTGATATCACTGGTAACCGCGGGGTGCGCTCTTGGATCGGGCGCGAGTGCGCGGAAGCTGTTGAACAAAAACAGTCTGCGTACCGCGCTTGGGTAGGAGCGCGCGCCACGCGCCATCCCAATCTGGGCTACTTCAAGGCGGCGTACAACAGGGCTACAAAGGTCTGTAAAAGGGCCTACGTCAGAGCGGATGCCCTGCGCATAGCGCGGCTTGGTCAAGAGCTAGTGATGCACGGGAAGCCGTGGCTACTGGCGACTGGCTAAAGCCGTGCAAGCCAACTTCTGCCAGCCTTCGCTGCCTCCGCTGCGTAACCCTGATGGATCCTTGGCCCATGAGCCGCAAGAGAAGGCAAATCTGCTGGTTAATCTTTTTGCGGCCAACTCCCGAATCGACGATTGTGGTACGCAGCCACCGACACTACCCGACAGTGACCACGCAATGCCTGATATCCATATCAGGCAACGCGATGTCCGTGCAGTGATGCAATCACTCGATGTCCGGAAAGCCAGTGGTCCGGATGGTATTCCAGCGGTAGTTTTGCAAAGATGTGCAGCGGAGTTGTCTCCAATGCTTATGCGCCTGTACCTGTAGGCGAATGTTCAGCCGATTCCCAAGAAGGGGGATCGCTCGGAGCCAGCCAACTATCGACCCATAGCCGTCACCTCAGTGCTGTGCAAAGTGTTCGAGCACATAATTAACAAACAGCTCATGCGGCACCCAGAGGATCACTCCTTAATTAATGACCGGCAATATGGCTTCAGGCCGAAACGGTCAACGGGTGATCTTCTAGCATACGTTACCCATCTTTGGGGTGAGGCTATGGACAAGCACGGCGAGTCACTGGCCATTAGTCTTGACATCGCCAAAGCTTTCGATAGAGTCTGGCACAAATCGCTTCTTTCCAAGCTACCTGCCTTTGGTTGGTCTGCCTTCTAGGCTGTGCAACTGGTTTGGTAGCTTCCTGCAGGGGCGCCGTATTCGCGTCCTTTGTGACGGACGAGCTTCGGAGTTTCTGCAGGTAAATGCTGACGTGCCCCAGGGGTCCGTCTTATCACCCGCTCTCTTTCTTCTGCATATTAACGACATGCTGTCCACCGGCAATGTTCATTGTTATGCAGATGATAGCACCTTACATGGGAGTTATCATGGACATCCTGCGGCCAAGCAGTCAGATATCGCAGAGAAAATGCAGCTTCTTATCACTGAGCTTGACGGGATCCTGGATCACATTTCTCAATGGGGCTCTGAGAACCTGGTTGAGTTCAATGTCAAGAAGACGCAGGCATGTGCGTTTACAGCAAAAGTATATTCTTTCCTTCCCCTCCCCACTCTTCAGAGCACGCCACTGCCACTGCAGGACAATCTCAGTATCCTAGGTATGGATGTTCGATGCAATCTGAATAACAAAAATTACATCGAAAGTATCATCAAAACAGCCTCACGAAAACTCGGAGTCCTGAACAGAGTGAGACGATTTTTCACGCCGGAGCAGCGGGGTCTTCTATACAAGATACAAATTCGCTCCTGTGTGGAATACTGCTCGCATCTCTGGGATGGTTCAGCCAAGTACTTACTAGATGCTCTCGACAGGTTGCAGCGACGTGCGGTCCGCATCTTTGGGAATCCCGAGGTCACGAACACCCTAGAACCTTTACAGATGCGTAGAGATGTTGCGTCCATGGCTGTATTTTACCGTCTGTACTATGGTGAGTGTTCTGATGAGCTCTTCCAATTAGTCCCACCCTCCCCTTTCCTACACAGGACAACACGTGCAGGTCTTAGATGTCATCCGCACACGGTGTAGAACATCCGATCAAGAACCAAGCGGTTCGGTGACTCTTTCCTCTGTCGTACCATTAAGGCCTGGAATTCATTACCGTTGTAAGTAATGGTGACCCTCTTTTCTGAAACTTTGCCTTCAGCTTACCATCAGGCAAGGCAAAGTCTAATTGACGTCTTCTATATATATATATAAAAAAAAAAATTACTTATTTATATTTTCAAGAACTAACTCTGTCTTGGAATAGGATCGGAATGAGACGTGCTAATAACACCTCGATGGTGTTATTGTTTATAGGTACCGGGTAATAATTATTATCATCGTGGAATAAATATTATTATTACGTGGATATATGAGGTGTATTAAAATAAAAAATAATGCTTACTTTTCAAAAACAAATCAAAGGAGGCAGCGATGAAATCTTTAGTAAGGAAACTAGGGTGAGAAGTGTACTCGTACGCCCCTTAACAACAGAAGTGGCAATGCCTCGCTTATTTTCTTTATGTGAGGTGTTTGCTGCCACCGGTTAAGGTTTTGAGTTACACAGGTACTTTGAGTGTTCCTTTTATTAGCAGAAGGCACTTTCTCCGTTACTGCATTCCTTCGGATCGGAGCTCTTCATACGATAGCTATAAAAAACACTCCTGGTATTATCAACACAACAACAACAAAAAACGTCAAACAATTTCTATTATAGTCGTGTTTAAGATTGCTGGCGAGTTATTTTGTTGCGTTCCAAATAAAGCCAAATGCACTTATTGTTTTTCTTTAGGTACAATGTAGCAATTTTCGATCAAATCAGATGTCCAAAATCTGCTTAGGGCATGTCTCCCCACGACCTGGGTTAAGTCTTATACTAAATAGGGTCAAGACAACATGTGGTATTACTTAACAGCAACATAACCGATTCATCAAACATTCGACCATATGATTCCAGACGTTTTACACATCAAAAAATATAAAATGTTTTGGAAGCATAAACAATTCATTGAAAATTTGTGGTGAAAATGTGATAGGATCACGAATTTACGTAAGCGATGTACGAAAGTTGTTAAGGATATCGATGCGGTATCGGAAAAAGTAGTAAAACCCAACGCTAACTTGAATAATATATGTGTGCGACGGAACATAAATCTCGTGTGACGAGCGCGGGAAGTGACGCTCGTAGGCGTCGAAGCTCGTAACTTGTGCGTCTCGAGTCGCACACTCGTACTACGAATGTAGCTGACGCGTGCGTAACGTATCGCTCTGACATTCATCCTGATCGTAGTAATAAGATATGTAATAAATAAGTAATAAAACAAATTACAATACGATGTAGGTATTTATGAAAATCAATTAAATAAATGTATAAACCTTATTTAAATAGGTACTCAGATTAAACATTTCATACTCGTTCTCGTCTCCAATACCCGTCATTGTAGTGAGATAATTTATACCCACATGTATTATATTAGTGTAACTTCACAAAAAAAAGTTACACAAAAGTTACAAACACTCATAAGGTATGAGATACACTCATACCTTATGAGTGTTTGTAACAACTTTTGTGTTACTTGCAGTAGACAGGGGTAGACTCTATATAATAACCACAGGTTGCCAACCACATTCGGTCTCACGTGTCAGTCGACTTTTACGACTTACTCGGGAAGATATGCAGCTGACGCATACTATATTTTTCGTTTTTCTGAGCCAGCACGAAAACAACAAAGCAGAAGGGTCCTAAGTGATAATTGCCTAATTATTTCAGTATACGAAAAATACTTGTCACTGGTCACAAATATTACGACAAATATATTAATATATTTTTTGTTTCTGTTTCCTTTCTTTTGGCCACACGCCCGCAGTAGCTTACCTTGGATATTAATTTTGACCTAATTCCCATACTAGCTGTTGCCCACGGCTCTACCCGTGTATAATTCTGATTCCGTTACTGCAACCCATGGATACCTATTTCCGGGATAAAAATATAGCCTATGTTAGAGAGAGATAAAACTGTTAGCAACCTAATATCTAACGGACTAGATTAGTAGCGATTGTTGCAGTAGAGTGATGCTATTTTCAAAATCGTGGTACCAATATTTATCTTTTTATTTGTGTACTCATCAAAAATATTATGGTGGTAGTCCATACGTTTTATCAGTGGAACCGACTTTGAGCACAGATAACACTGCTCATTTCCTTAGAACAAAACCCTACTTCCCAAATTTGTTGATTATAAATTTTCCTGTGAACCATTATGGCGCTACCATAAATATTTCTACATATAAAACGAGTAAAAGCTCTTACTGATAATGACGTGTCGTTATTTGGTAGATAAAGCGAACATAATGTTCAGCGCGTGTGTACGACCCACAGAAAATTTGATCCCAGAGGTAAACTCTGATATTCTGGTAAAGGTCACGTTTCATCCTCTATCCTGTTGTCTAGAATTTATAATATTATATCCTTCTCGAGCTGGTTGTGAAAACCGCTGTTGACTGCCACTTTGTATGTAGACATATTATTTTGAGTAACGAGGATCGGTAAGAATCACGGAGTACAAAATATGATTCTAAGAATATACAAATCGAATTGTAAATGAAAGGTGTTGTAATAATTATTATTAGTAGTATATCCCCGACCTATACTAGTACTATAGGCAGAGAGCGCTGATTTTTGTTGGAGTCGGGGAAATATTAGTAATAACCTATTC
Source organism: Eilema griseolum (assembly GCA_963662185.1). NCBI lineage: Eukaryota > Metazoa > Arthropoda > Insecta > Lepidoptera > Erebidae > Eilema > Eilema griseolum. The sequence continues at coordinate 18,614,468 of OY759230.1, read as the reverse complement.
TATACTTGAAGAGAGAGGTTATAGCTTTTCAGAGAGAGTATACATTAAGTTTATGGTTTTAACTATTACGAGAGTGACTGTCATCTCAACTCCATAGTCTTCTCCCTTTTTCGACCTTATGAGGTTCTGCCCGTACCTATTTGCAATTACTGGTAGTTTCAACAGTGCCTGTTTACCATCATCTATTGACATTCTACCTTAGCGAGTGTTAAAGAAAATAATATCGGCACCCTTAATAACATAAAACTTTGTTCTACTAATTAAAGGCATGTTTGCTCCTCCATCCGTTAAGCTCTTAAGCCGTTTAGAAATTGACAATATTTCCCTAATTTACCTGTGCCCAGCTCTCTGTAAATCTATACACTGTAATCAAGTAGGTACTTATAGAACTCTTCAAACATGTAAAGTTCTATAATGACAATCCCGGCTTAACTTTTAACTCAATATACATATATCTAGATACATATATATAATAAATAATAATAAATAAATATAAGTAGATCAGCGGTGACAGTCTCGCAGTATCCCTAATGCGTATGTCACGGTTATCGAATTACGAAAAGCACATTAGCTGGGTAAACGTGCATAGCCAACTTACTCAATATCCGTAAACACAGGAATATAATATGAGAATTCCTCTATTGTGGTTCTTAAACCGTCAGAGTATCAATCTAGTGCACAGTCCGGTGACTAGAAACCAATATTACCACTTTGAATGAAAATTTAAAGCATTAAGTATGCTAACTATTTAGTATGCTTTATTTATTTAGTATGCTTTAAAATTCCATTCGATTCTTTGGGCGGAGTCATCGAAATCAATGTTAAAATATGATTATAACATTATTCATTGGTTCCAATAGTTCGTACGAGTACCGGTAGATGGCTACCACAGTCGCCGCAAGACGGCTATCTATATAAAATAATTTTACCCCTTTCAAGAAGGACTAAGGAGGTAGGACACGGCGGTATATCCGCCCGATTGAGCAGTCCGACTGGGGAAGTACCTACGCCCTACAGAATACCGCGGTTATAATAACTTCGTGTTGTGTTCCCAGCGGTGAGTAGGGTAGCCAGAGCTCACTGGAGAATTTGTGCCGTCAGTGGGAAGACTAAAGGCTTGTCCTGATTTGTCTTCTACTGACGGCACAGAAACTCTGTACTTACAGGGTTGGCAGCGCGACTGTGACTCCTCTGGTGTTACAGACGTCCATAGGCCACGGTAACTACTTTTCATCAGGTGGGCCGTGTGCTTGTCTGCCAACTAAGTGGTATAAAAAAAAAAAAAAAATAGTGTCGAGCAAATAAAAACACAGCACTATGGTATTATGTAATAGTGGTTTTCTGTAGGCTCTATCTAAAGCGGCTCAAAGTTTAAAGAAGCCAAACAGATGTAGGGCTCAGAACTTACTATAAATCTACCAAGTGGCATACTGGAGTTACATGTTTCATTTTTTTAAACTTTGTAGGTAAGTCTTTATTACTGATCGTACTCATTTCTGCCCAAACCACCTCAGCATACCTTTACACAGCCAGCGAAAGCATCGTAAATAATTCAGATTAAACTAGCTTTCACTCTTTGAGAAAAAGATTTTGTTTCTTAATCAAATTGCATAAACAATATTAATACCCATCAGGCAGTGAATAATAGTATATTATGGTACGACTGTGTAAATTTCGTTATTACCGCTAAGGCGCCATTAAGGTCTTAAGAGAGCCGAAAACGGTAATCATCAATACACAAGAAAAGATTTTATTCGCAAGTAGGTATATTGAAAAATATCGTACGATAATTTTTCAATATACTTGCGAATAAAATCTTTTCTCAGAATGAAATGTAAACATTAAATATTGAAAAACCACTTTAATGTTAATATTTATGCACAGAGTAACAATAAATTTAAAAAAATTACAAAAACTTTTTTTTTCATTTCGATACAACTGCAACTGGAATCAAGGAGGTATTTTTTCTACATAGCCTGTGATGAAAAATGACAAACTTCATCTATTCATAACTCTTAATTATTAAAAATTGTTAATCTTGTTTTTATTGTCATAATTTTTATTGATAATTTGTAAAAAATGATAATTGTCATTATTGCATCCCAATCTGGCTGAAATATGGTGAAACTCAAATGTAATGCTTGTAACATCTTTGTACCCATATATTGCAATAAAATAAATTGAATTGAATTGAATGAATGCGCCGCAACACGTATGCGCGATCAGCAAATTAATTTTGTAATTTTACGCAAATTAAATTAACTATTTCATGAGATAAGATAATCATGTATAAACCTACAAATAGTGTATGAACCTGCACATAATTTGAATTAAGAACCCATATTATGCAAACAGTTTCATTATCTACTATTATATACTTACTCGTAGGTAAAAAAATGATTTAGAGAAACAATAGTAAATGTACAGTTAGTAAAATTATATTGAATTATAATGAACTGTTTTAATGGCATAGTTTTTACAAGTTGTAATTATCTAGGTATTTAATTACGCAGTTTCGTAAAACGAGTAAGCAGTAGGTATATTGATTTATTTATACTATTGAACATGATTTTTTGTGTCGAAACTTTTTTAAGAACAAAGCAACTCAACCAATAAAATTTAAAAAAAAGTTATAACTCTCTCGTGAATTGTAGTGAGGAAAAAGTTACAGTTTGAATTTAGAAGCCATTATGTGACTAATTGCGGTGAAATTAGAGCCACGTTATGAGCAAATGTGTTGAAAAAAACTATTATTAAGTTAAGTTAAAGGTGTCTAAAAATCTTAATTAAGAGATGGAATACCTTCGCAATAGCAATTTTTAGCAAATTTATCATGACTGAAATGATATACGAATAGTTAAAGCATACAATCTGTGCCCAAGAATATTAAAATAGTTAGTTCTGTGACTTTTTATTTATTATTTACATAATGTACCTGAGGGCTATCTAAATTAAACTATAAAAACAATACAGAATATGCCTATACAATCCTGCAAGTTTAAAAGAATTCCTCCCCATCGATGTCAACCGGGAGGGTAGCCAGAAGGCTGGCGGCATGGCCACGTTGAATAGCAATATCAATCCTTTGCGCAAGGAATAAACCAGCTCTCTGGTCACGGGTAGCGTCAATTAAACGCTAAGAAATGTCTCTAAACAAAAGACGGGCACTTGAACTAAGTCTAAGTTGTCTAAGCAAAGCCTAAATTGCCAAGCTACCTTAAAATTGTTTAAATCAAGCTCTTGATAACTGATCGTTTCTGAGGGTTATATAAAAAACTGATAGCCTGATGCAAGTTTTAAAATACCTACAGTAAATAAAAATATGTTACATAATTTACGCTACCGACCTTTAAAAATGTTATAAAATATCTCCGTGGCTACGTACAACGTACAATTGGTACTATATCATTACACACATGAAAATATAGCAGGAAATTTCGTTACATATTTTTCGGTAGACAATTTTATGAGGACAGCGGCGTGTCATTACTTTCGGTCCACACACGCGTGCTTCCATTTTGCATTGGTCCGCAAATGCGGATTTGCTCACTCGTAGCGACGCATGTGCGACAAATCTGCGGCCCGTACCGCTCACCTACTGTGTCATGTGACCGCATGTGGCACATGAAATATCTGTATTGCAGAAAATGGCACATCGTGTGAAAAATATATGTACAATATTATGTTTTGGGAAAATAGCTGCCTCAATCTCTAATTTTACATACAATACAACAGTGAAGGTGATGTAGTCGTTTGAGTAAGATGGTACATATAAATATATGATGAGCGTGTTATAGTGTGGTTCAACCACTGAACAATTCTAGTATCAATAATTTTACTGCATAATGAGCAGCTACAAGATTCAGCAGTGAAGGAGGCATATAACTGTTTACTAAGTCTGAAGAGATTAATAGTTTACGAGCGAATTTATGTTTATGACTTCTTCGTCTCCGTTTTATATACACGAGACTATTGAAACCGCTTAAACTAAAGTAACCCAGAAATGTACGCAAGAAGCCACATAAAACCGGCTAACTAAACACGTTTGTGTTTGCTAACTAAATAGTAACTGTAACTAAACATTTGCACCAAGAACACTTAGCTAAGTACTCTGTTAAATATTGATAATTAATTTTTAATAATGTCTATTATGAACTTCACAGCTCTAGAGTCTAGATAACACAATATTATTCATAGCCGGTATATCTGTGTTTTTTATCTTAAAGTGTACCAACTAATGTCCAGTTAGTATTATACTGATATTTTTTCTTTTTCACTTTGGGTCAACAATTTACATGTAAGTATATTAAATAAGCAGGCCCAAAGACGTTGTCTTGACCGATCGTTGCATTTTTCGTTTAGATGTCATAATTTTGTCTTATATAGATAAACAGTTCGGTACTATTTATTGTGTCTGGGAGTTGGATGACAATTGTACAAAATCACATTTCTGCTAAGTGATTAAATTAATTAAAATTGTCCAGTTTCAGTGAGCAAAAAATCTAAAATAATACCCACGTTAAAAAAAATACAGAGCAAGTACACATTTGGACTACGCTCCACTCGATGCTGGTTAAGTTTGGAACAATTTGTTGATAGCTTCCTACCCCAAACTGTGGGTTTTTCATAAGTGCTATGAAGATTTAACGACCGGTCTCCGTTTTCCTTAACCCCGGCACTGAGGGAGTGTCGAACGATCATAAACATATAATGCTCACGAGATAGTCCTTATAGTTCGAAGGTAATCGTTAAATGTGTTTAATGAATGAAAATTCGTAACTTTAAAATATAATATATTACACTCGGTTGTATGACGTAGAATATTTTACTACATGGACGTTTCGACGCTCTTTTGCGATATTAACTAACTGCATTCGGACACTGGACATTCGTGTCTACAATTTGAACGACTTGAGACTTAAAGTACGATTCCAAACTCTGCAACTCACAGCAGTTCTGCATGGCAGTACTGCACAGCAGTGTTGAGGTGCTATTGTTTATTTATTCAGTTCCATGCAGCCGCAGTACTACGCAACACTACTGTGCAACAGTGCTGTACTATCGCGCCGTTTCCTGGAATATTCACGATATATTATTTTAAACTGAATTATCATTGGTCAGTGAATATTAATCACTGTAGCAAACAGCAATGTTTTACTTCAGCATTGTGTAAAAGATATACAGTTCAATGGTCCGGAAAAGTTCGATTAGTTTCGGACCCGGGGACCTTTACGGTGTCTTGGGCTTTGCGAAACAGATACGTGATAACAACGGCAAATCCTGAGTCGATACAAATGTCTTTAGATGTCACGTTATTTAGGTTGAATTCATGAATAAAAAATCGTCTACTATTCTGAGTTCTAAAGTTTGATTCAATGAATTTCAGATTCAATTTAGTTCGCTTTTATTGAATAAATAAATTGCTGGAATATAATCATTTTTATTTTATGCCCAGTTGCATTGGTTTACACCTCAAATCCTGTCGGGAGATCTTTAAGGCGTAAATCATCACTACCTATATCCAAAGTACACTAGTCTTAACTGGTTTGTGTTATATGGATAAACATAGATACATTTTTGTAGATATATACATATTATAAATACGTCCACACCAGTGCAAATATGCCCAGGAATGGTTTCCATCACCTCTGACTTAGCAGTTAGTTGAACTAGTCTACAGAAGTTGTTAATGTTTAGTACGTTTTAGTCACGATCCCATAACATATTAGGAGGATAAACTTAAGATAACGATCATGCATCCCAATGAGAGACTTCTAATTCTACTGAAAGCAGTAATTAATTCTACTTAATCCTATTGGATGTGGGGAGGCAGCATCCTTGAATTCGACACTATTTATATAGCTTGGGCGCCAAATCTTGAAGAAACTGATTCTGACTAGAAGCACATAACAGATATAATACTCGTAGAGGTAGACAGAGGTGTATTAGCACCCACATTTCGCCAACTATGATTTTCAGTCCCACGTACCTAATCGAGAGCCTATGGTCGTAAAGAGGGTTAATATGCAAATAAAAACATTTTCACATATATAATCATGTGGATTCACATTCATACCTTTCAAAATCGTAACCTAACTAACATCAAGAACTTAAAGAACTTAACGTCAACTAAGTCCTTACATACAAACATATAATCATGCCTTTATCCCTGATGGGTTAGGCAGAGGTGAATTAACACCAACATTTCACATCATTGAATTCGGTCCCACGTAATAGGGGATGAGCCTATTGCCGTCTTTCGAGCACTATTGTTTACTTAAGCCATGCATCTGAGACTGAGTCTGGACTGTAGGCCATTATCTTTGATCGAATACAATATTACGAGCTCAAAACCAAAAGACAATCTGTATTTTCTTTTGAGGGATGCTAAAAAGTACAACAAAGGTTTACGTCAAGACAAGAAAAATATTGCCTCTCTCTTTGGAAGGACCGGTCGTTTCACACAATTAATGTGTTAATGTCACTGTAAGCTGTAAATTGTTTCCCTCGACCCCTTAGCCACTAGAAAATTCTTTCAACTAAACTGGGCTCTAACGTTTTATATTCCATATGAATTTCATTGAGTAAAACGAAACAGTGCAGTTTACCGCAATTTGACTTGATCACAGTTCTTGCTTCATGCAATCATGCACTTTTCTCAATCCGGTGTTTGTCTGTAAGAGATTTCAAATTTTCAATGTTAATGTATTATTTATATTACACTTGTTTAGTTATTAATGAACAATAAATATACATATACTAACACTTCTTGCCTGTGAAGAAATTCACTCTAAAAAGAAGAATTGATTTGCTGCTTATTTTAAAATTATACCGCGTGTCTCCCGACGCATTAGAATTTGGGCCACCCAATCTCTTCCCATGCGGTGTCGTATAAGACGACTAAAGGATAGGCCTGGTTAACATAACATCAGACAGATATATACAGCCCAGACTCAGATGCATGGCTCGAATCAACAATAGTGTCCGAAATACAGCAATAGGTCCATCCTCTATTACGTGAGACTGAATACAATGATTGAAATGTAGGTGTTAATTCACCTCTGCCTAACCCTACATGTATAAAGGCGTGATTACATGTATATGTATATGTAAGCATACTACGATCATTTCATACGACAGTTATATTTAGATAAAAACGTCTATTCGGTCATTCATACAAAAGTTTCCCAAAAGCTCTCCCGTAAAGGAAACCTTGAAAGGGATCCCAAATATAATAACTACTAAAATGTATGAAGCTTTAGGTTCACATAGAGCCTTAGTGCAAAGGGGTTGGAATATATAGGAAGCACCGCTATTACCGGTCCTGGCACCCGCATATTGGAGAGGTTTATTTACGAGTTCATACATCACGTTTTCCTTTAAAAATGCTCCAAGTTGTTGCTTCTACGATATTTAACCTGTGGCGTTGATATTATCATTATATTTTATACTATCATATTTTGCATGTCCGCAAATTTCAAGTTTTATTTTATGTCTAGAAAAAAATACAGGCCCAAGAAAATAAAAGATACATGATGAAGGCATGATACTCCTGATACATTTATACATTAGTGTAGAGTTATACCTACCTCTGCGTTATAATGTTTTGTAACTTGGTTATGCAGAATTAGCAGTGATTGTCTGAAATATTTACTAAAGTAATAATAATAATAATAATTTATTGCTTACATAAAATGGTTACAAAAATGTCACAGCATACAAAGCTAAAATTAAAATACACAACATAGTTCAGCATTTAGTGCAAGAGTGTTATCCATGTATTAATGGAATGCAATTACAAAATATATAAAAATTAGCTCAGTTTCTAATATAATATTAGTAACTAATTGTAGCAACTGCTGCTGAGCTAGGCTTGAAGCCTGTATTTCAGCAGACAGCGCCTCCTCCCGATAGTTTTATCAATAATAATTAGGATTTTATTACATTTGTAGTTGTGTTTGAAACAAATCTATTCTCGAAAAAATAAGCAATACAATAATCAAGCTATAGATATATATATATATATATATATATAGATAGTGAAGCTCAAATCGCGCATAAGCGATTGTATTTTGGCCGCGGTCCTGAGGAAGAGGTATGGACCTATTCACCCTCTAACTCCATCCCTCTCCCTCTGAACCGCAAGCGCTTGATAGGCTAGGCTGTTCAGACAATAGGGCAGGTCGCGGTCAATTTAACAATGCACCATGTTGACATGCAATTAGCTCGGCCTACAAGGCGTCACTTCATAAACTTTGTATGCCAGAATCTCGCACACTATACGTCCAAAAATCTAAAACATTCAAGTATTACTGGCAACTACAAATAAAAAGCATGCGCGAAACGCTAGTCAATATTTCCAGTCTCACAAATCTAAAATAGTTTATAAAACGTATTATTTTGATAATGATAATAATCTTTTCTTTCTTCATTACTGATTCTGCTATAACTGGACTTCAGATAAAGAAAAAGAATGATAAAATTGTAATAGGTATAGTAAATTTTAAGTTTAGTACCTAACACTATTATTCATTTACCAAGCTGGCTAAACGTACTACAACATAATTGTTTACCGTGATTTACTCTAGAGAGAGTTTCTTGTTTTCATGTACCCTAACTAACAATGTTTAAAGTTAAACATGGCAGGTGTATGAGGTATATTATAATTCTTAGTAGGTATTTTTAAATACTATATAATATGTTTGGATTTACAATTGAAAAATGAGTAATTAAGCAAGTTTATCCGCATTTTAGAACCTGCTTAGAGAGTCGAGAGGGTATGTGTAATATATCGCAAATTAATTGTTAATTACTAGCTGCGTCTACTCCCATGCATTTTCAAATACTTCAGTTCAGATAGACTTCATCCTGATAATTACAAACACGATAATAACCGATGCATAGATATGTCTATTTGATTAGATATTCAATGTCTACACACACCAGAATTACAGTATTACTTTTTACCAGACGGTAGAAGGTGGTGACTTACCCAGTACATTAATCAGTAGTAAACAGTAGTAGTAAACAGGTTTATAACTGTGACATAAATTTATCATAGAACAGAAATAAATTTCCTAAAATTCGTTGAAAAAAATAAGCTGTTGTTAGAACTTCAGACACGGCACGCAAACTTTCCTCGCAGTCTCGCTGTACTAATTACACAAGGATGTTTGTAAAAAAGTACATTCTACTTTCAAATCTAAACCAAACATTTGATATAGGTATTTAAAATATGAAAATCATTTTTTTCCACTTCCAGACTCCAAGGTAAAAGCTGCGACTGGGATTAACACTAGGATGAACTAGCATTAATCCCAGTCGCAGCTTTCAGTCTGGGGTCTGGGGTCCGCTATTTCCAGTCTAACAGCGAATTTGACTGATCTTCGATATTTCTAAAATATTTTTAAATAATTAACACGTATTAATGTAAAAAGAAAGACGAAGTTAAACTGATATTACCCTCCATTAATCTCATTGAGCGTGATTGGTGCTCCAACCGGCTGTGAACGATTTTCAGCGAATTGCTGAATTTCGCTCAGGATTAGTTCTCTAACCAGTTTTTCTGCAAATGTTAATGTCTTCATTTAGATGTGGATATCGTTTTCCGATATCGGTGGACAAACGGTCCGGTTGTTGCGTCACCATTGGAAACACATTCAGCTCGTACTGGCATGGAATTAAAGCTTCAAAATTGCTTCAGTATCAGACTACGTTATTACTAATATTTTTCTTTTTAAAGCTGGCGAACTTAACTTAGTGTTAGTAGTAAAATTATATAGCTATCAAGCACTTTGCATATCGTAATGTACGAGTAGAATAGAAAAGTTTTTTTTTTATACCACTTAGGTGGCAGACAAGCGCAGGGCCCACCTGATGGAAAGTGGTTACCGTGGCCTATGGACGTATGTAACACCAGAGAAGCCACACTCGCGCTGCCGACCCTGTAAACACAGAGTCTCTGTGCCGTCTGTGTAGAGGACAAAGCAGGACAAGCCTTTAGTCATCCCACTGACAGCACAATTTCTCCAGTGAGCTCTGGCTACCCTACTCACCGCTGGGAACACAACATGAAGTTATTATAACCGCGGTATTCTGTAGGGCGGAGGTACTTCCCCAGTCGGACTGCTCAATTGGGCGGAAATACCGCCGTGTCCTACCTCCTATTGAAGACCTCCTGTTAAAGAGATTCCAAACTATTGTTTTAGCTTTCATTTTTTCTATTTGGGTTTGTTCAACCGTAAAGACCCCGGTATGCTATACTAATCCAAGCAAAGAATAGAAGCAGTAGTCCTTTTTTCTGAAATACCAGGTCAAGTGTTAACCCTTGTTTTTCATTAATCGCTAGAGAGGGAAACTGTAGCCACCAGTGGTGTCAGACACACCCATAACACCCCACACGCCCCTCGTTATATCAAAACACGTACACGTTTGACTGCGCTTTACTTAACCAGACTGGGCCTCCATTCCATATCTGGAATTGATTTATGAACGGATTACAATCGAGCTATATTTTACCCATAAATGTTGGTTAAGCTTCATTCTATTCATCTATTGGTTACTATTTCTTATGTTAATAAGTTGTGCCGATATTGGTAAGGTCGTTCATGTGTTCATATTCCATTAGGTATACATTCTAGGTAATGTGTGTTTATCGGCTTGTACTTGCAAGAAGGCAGTACAAGCCGTAGAAGAGGGTAAGGCATACAAGAAAGTATAAACCGAACAAAAAAGTACAAGCCGTACTAACCGCAATAAAGACAAAACATTTTATCACACATTTGTCATTTTTATACTTTCTTGTCCATCCTCAGTATCAAAATAAACGGGATATCTACCATGTTTCATTGTTTTAAGTTGCCGATATTTCGGCGCTATTGCAAGCACCATGATCGCAGAGGAACTGGACTAGTGGCGGCGAACAGAGAAAAAGTTTTTTCTAGGAGTAATTATATCGATCTACCCTCTTTCAAGTTCTTTTACTACGCGTATCTGCACTACCACTGGTTTCACTCTCACTACAAACTCGAACCCGATCTCGATCACGTTGACGACACACGATGCTTACTGGATCCACTCGCGATTTTGTTTTGGCTTGTTCCCGGTTGTTTTTGTGAGTGACCATGATAGTTTAAATACCTTTCTCGTCCATCCTCTTTACTATGTTTATACTTTAGATATTTTTGGTGTAGTTTCTACATTTAAAAAAAATTAAGACATTTGTGGTTTACCTACCTAGTTTTATAAAATATCGAGTACCTACAAATTATTATTTGGAATTAATTAGTAAATGGTGTTATAATGAGAAACCATTAGCGGTATTCTATCTACGACTCAACAAAGGCATTAGACAATATTAAGGCCATAACTCACACAATGAACAAATGCGGGTTGACAGACTTCACATAACTCCAGGAACTTTATGAAGGAGAACTCTCAGACATACAGACTTCCGCACAATTTTCCCTTCAGTGATAAAGTATGTGATCATTAATTTCTATAACGAACGGAATATTCATAATTCGATTTCAATTTGCAAATTAATGATATATACGTACATTATAGTAAATTTCTATTTAATTTGAAATCATCGCTCTTACAAGAGATCATAGCTAAAATCGACAAAATAGTCTCTACAATTTTACCTTTCTTTTATGTATAAACACATTCCCAGTTTAGTATATACCCGTAAAAATAAATAATACCCTGGTTCACAAATCCACCTGTTTAGTTGAGTACTTCTGATTTGCTCCACTAAGCATCCCCTCTAGTGTGCCAAGTTTACTTGTAGAGCAAATGAGTATTTTATTCTAGGGCAGCAAATGAGAATATTATCCCAATCGTGGTGAAAAGTCCACAAAAAATTCCAACCAGTTTTCCTTTGGTATTGTGGAAATCACCCTTTCAATTTACGATACGGCTCTAACGTATAAAGGAAAAATTGTAAACAACCACCCATTGCCAATGAGACTACCATATATTTGGAACATAGTTTTTGTAAAGTTACAGTATATGAGTTACAACTATATGACTAAGAACTGTAAATATAAATGAAGTTAATTTACAGTAGCAAATGGCGAATAATTCAAAAAAGGCATAGGGACATGTTTTGGGTACAATTTATTGGTCAATAATCCTGAAGTGAATTGCCCAGAAAAAGTTAACTCTTATTTGTTGTTGCGAAAAAGGATGTTTCAATTGAAAGCACAAGACGTATAACATGTAGGCGTCGTTACTAATCTAATAAGGGAAGCTGGTAAAAATTGTGCAGATACATATTTTTCCCAGCACGAACAAGCTGTCTCCACAGAGTAAAAAATTACCCTCTCGTTTAATAACAGCTTGAAGTAGCAGTATGTTGTGTTTCATACACGTTCGTTAGTAAAAATACCAGAGGACTTTTTAGAGACGCATTTTTCATTGATTATTCCATTCTTTCTTTTTTTCCTCTCCTCCCTTTTTATTCCCTGCTATGGTTTTCCCAAGCGTCTACAATATGGGGTTCTTCAAGAGGGGCATTAGAAGGAATCCTCTGTGTCGACAGTGCGAGTGTAACGCCCCTGGTGTTGCACACATGCATAGGCCACGGTAACCACTTCCCATCAGTGGGCCGTGTACTTTTCTGCCATCTAATATAAAATAAATCTTCTTTCTCTTCTGCAGGCGGTATAGTGCGATTGACATGATGAATGGACGGACGTTTGTTTTATTACTATCTGATTTGTATGTAGGTAGGTACTCTACATATATAGTAAACATTCACACAGATCGTATCTTGATAGGAGTTATCATTCTCTGAGCCTTTTCCCAACTAAGTTGGGGTCGACTTTCCAGTGTAACTGTAATACAGCTGAATTTCAATATTTTATATCTAGATAGGTACATACGCTAATAACAGTGGGTGTTAAATTAATAAAACATGAATGCAGTTGCACTCTCTCAAACATACTTCATAAAATATTAATACCAGGTATATCTGCAACTGTCATCAGAAATGCGACTAATTAAGTTTTCCTTCAAAGCTCTGAATATAAATGCACACGTAATGCTTTGTTTACCGCGTCATACTTACTGTTATCGGTACAATGATTACCATCATAGCCGACTGACGGACTGCATGGAAAGTACTGTGGTATTTTACTGACTAGTCAAATTAGTTACTTTTTACTAAACTTCAAAACAGTATTTGTATGAAATTTATAATGATATCATAATATTTAATAGTCAAATCATTTCCCATTATTGCATCGGTAGATAATTAAAAATAAATAAAAACGATAAAACAAGAACATACACAACCTCTACCGCTCTTTTTCTATTATTAATTTAATAAGCTCGATTAAATAATTTATTTCCCGCTCAGTGCAAATATTTGTATGCATGAATATGTATATTTGCATTGGTCTGGGTGTTTCTATCAGATATATGTATGTATTTACAACAAAAAAAAAGTATCTAAGTATGTTTATCCGCATTCTAGATTCCATAACACAAGCTAGTTAAGCTATGATTACCATGGGTCTAGATAGCGTTGTGTAGAATGTTGTGGAATATTTATTTATTTATAGTATAAAAACCTTATTTCGATACAGATTCTTATAAACATTTTTTGCTTTTATTATCTACCTCCATAAGTGTTTTCATACATCGCCGTGTGTGGATATTCTTAATTGCCTGCAGTCTGATTGACAATTAATCAACACACAAGATTAATCCCGGCGAGATCCCGGACCACGGTGTCCCTATCTAGTCCCGGATATAGGTAGATCGACCGGTTATGACTGGTTATGGTATGCCTAAGTCGACCTATACCGAGTTTTAAGATAGTATATTTTTATTCACAGGTCGTGCGATTGAACGCGTTTGCGCAGGTGCGGATGGCTCTGGCATGGTGTCGGCGGCGCGAGCTTTACTTGCGGCGGTTACAAGAGTCTTGCTGCTCGCAGATATGGTCGTTGTACGACAACTTCTCCTCGCTAAGGATAAGGTAAACACTCAGATTTAGATGCTATAACAAACAATAACAAACATTTTTTTTAATTCAACGATGAATTAAAAAAATAAGATCAAAAAAAATTAAAACATGTTTATACAGAAGAGAAAGAATACATTTCTCACATACCTAACTCAATTTATCTTACACTCATAGCTTCTTTGAAGATGTTCACCCTACATTGATTGTAACTGGAAGGTTAATATATAGATACTTAATCACGGTAGAATTTATAACCCTTTATCTAATGAAAATGCGATACCTAATCTTCGGGTGGGCGATAAATGAACGAAGTTATATGGAAATACCTATCTAACCCGAATTAGACGACCATTTTACCTCTGTTTCGAAACAAGGACATGACCTATTTGTCGCATAAAGGAGAACGGTAAATTCAAGTAGTACAATATGGTATTCTACAGACCCAATTGCTGTTTCGCACGATCGTTTAGATTTGGTAACGATGAGTGAATTGTTGGAAAGGTTTATACGCGTAATCATTTCGTGAAACCCTCTCAATAATAACATAGCCTTCAATTTCTTTGTCTACGCAGGTCACGTATGAGAATAAAATCTTCTAAGGTTCTTCAAAAAGAAATTTTGTTAGACGTAAATGAATTGATTAAGTTATTGCGGCTGCATATGTTATGCAGGTAGCACGATCACTTGATCGACTGGAGTCGGTGTCGAACTTCGCGGAGTTCGTCCGTGCTTTCACGGAGTTCGGCGGCGGCATGGTTGAGCTGGCTCGGCTGACAGCTGAGCGCCGTGCTGACCTGCGCGACGAACGGAGAAGAGCACAAGTAGCAGCTGCTAGAAATGTTCTCGAGCGTTCCACCCTTATGCTCCTAACTTCCTCTAAGGTTTGTATACGGGTATTTGTATCATCATAAAATGTTTTAATTGCATATATATTGATGAATTCTTAAGCGGCTCTCTTAAGAAAGAATTTATCTATGTCGCAGGGATGCAGGGGTTAGGTTAGTAGCTCTCTCGTTAACATAAAATATTCGGGGCCCTGCTTTTTATTATATAAAAGTAATTGTTAATATAAAACATTGCATTATTGTTTGTAAGTTATTAAATAGTGTTAACAACTCAGTTATAAATAAAAATAACTTTTGTTGTTAATAATTTTATAGGCGTCCCAGCCTGGCAAAATTACTTAAGTGCTATGTTTCTTTTTATTACTTACCTACATGTAAGTAATCAGTACTATATTTTAGACATTTTTAAAACGTAACAAAACCGGCCCTGCTGTTCTTCCTGATCAGTCCTGAATCTCTATCCCTTCAAAGCCAAGTCTGTGATCTATCGAAACACTAATAAAAGTAATTTTAAAAAGACACTACTATTTCATATTTTCAAACTTCAAATAATAAACTCAAAACGAGACGCAAATGTATATAATAAGAATTTTCATTGTTCCCGAACATAACTCAACAGCGACGCCGCAGCGATTTAACATTAATTGATAAATCTTATTATGATCATGTTTTGTGACATTGGAATGAAAAAAAAACGAAATAAAACACTTTGAAGTGCTGCTGGGACGTTATTCACACCAATGGACGGTAATAAATTTTCAATCCGAGTTTCCGGTGAGTCCCGTGGCTCCCGTAAATTAGCGATGTCGCTTGGCCACTGTTCCACCTATCAATTATTTAGGCGTCCAACACAATTCGGGAGTACAATACCATGTTTGTAACACAGATGTTCACGGATGCTCATTTATCATACAATTTTACAATCAACGCTGGATAATATAAATACCAGTCCCAAATTCCTAAGTCGCGAAACTATTGCTAGATTAGTTAGCATGCCGTCTATTATCAAGATTAGGCTATGCCAACACGAACGTGTTATGTAATACTATTCTACTTTGCTGCATAATTTTGCGGCATGTTACTGTTATTGTTCATTATAGTCACATATTGTTTTATATGTTCTTAGTTTAATTTTTATTTTATCTTTATTTCATACAGCTACATTTTAGAAAACTTACAGCTAGTGCGTGGAGTAGATATGAATTGTAAATTCACGTGATGGTCAATTACAAGTTTTTACACGTAGCTAAGTTAAAAGTAATAAATTAAGGTACATGACATTGTCAAAGAAAAGAAAAATCACGATACTGCTAAATACTAAAAGGAGTAATCGTTACATAATGTCTCCCTTAATTTGGCACATATTTGCTAAACAACACACGAGTGTTGCTAAATTAAGGAAGACATTAAATAAATCAAGAATTATACTCCGCCACACAACATTGTACGTATGACATGCTCTGGTCTGATCTACATATGTTTTTTTTTTTTTTTTTTTTTACGTGCGCAAAATCCCCACGGATACCTCCCCACCGGAGCCGGTGGAAGAGGTTATGTCGGACACGAACCGACTAAAACGCACGCCGCCTGTGGGTCGTTTCGGTTGCCGAAGGTGAGGTTGACAGGCATATCCCTCGCACCCCGGCCGACTCAGGGCCATCTCTCACGATCTGGCCCTCTTCTCGGGTGTGGGGACCACAGAGTCCCCAACTCGTCCCCGGAAACGGGGAGGCGCGCCACCCGCGCCGCCGCCGCGGCCTGCTTCTGCCAGGGTGACAGGCGGCTTCACCTGTCACCCCCAATGATCTACATATGTTAAACTATCAAATGAATTCCTCTTCATCTTATTCCTGTGTATAATTTAAACAGTTTAAATATTATTTAATCTGTGCCAGACTCATACAAGAAAAAATCGTAGATATTTTCTACGCAGAATTTCCAAAAATCTTTCCTTAGTGTAATCTTTCCGTATCACAGAAGGCATCAACAGTCGATATTTTAAGTTAGTAGCCTCGACGGTTTTAAACTCATCCTTGAAAATCCTCTAACGTTAAATGTTTTTGCAATTGCTAAGCTAGTTGCAGCAAGCGTAGGTAATCGCTAAACGATGTAAATAAAACAAACCTCTTAATAAATGTAATTATCTTATCTATAAAATCCTTTAAACACGCGGAACTCTGTTGGAACTACAATCAATTAATAATCTTTTGATAATTATCATTCTTGTAAATTTTTAATTCTGAAGTCGTATACCGAATCTACTAGAGTTAACAGATTCTCAATATCGGAAAAGTGACCACGTCTACAATTACACCATACTTACAGTGAAATTAAGCAAATTTTTTTCATAGAAATAACAGATTTATGAATGTAAGTGAGCGTCGCGTCGGTCCAGAATCTGTCAAGAGAGGAATGAGTGAACAATCGCAGTGAGCTGTGTGATTGCAAAGCTAGCAATTTGTCAGCGCTTCCGCGCGAACGTGCGCCGACCGCGCCGCCGATGCCTACTCTTACCGCTCACATGACATATTTTACAAGACTTTTCATTTTTCCACCGCCCCTCACTAGATGTACGACATTGATAAAATTATTCTTTGAAATATAAACTACTTTGTACATTGTTTATGAAACACTTTTGATGAAACATATTGGTAGGTACTTAACTACTGATCGTAATCATGTGATTACGTATTTATGTGATTACACGTTGGTAGCTTAGTGGTTAAGGAGTTGACCTTACGATTGAAAGGTTTCGGATTCGAATGCTGGCCATTACACTACCGGCGTGAACCTAAGCTTAGCTGGAGGGGAATATTAGTAATTTCGGTTCTAATATTCTTTTTAAGAAAAAAACATTTAGACTATTTATACTGTAGATTGATGGCACTTGGTGGAATTTGTTGTTACACATACTTTGAGGATGCCGTAAGGCGAAACCGGTCAGGTGTAATAAGCAATAAAGTAATGTGGAAAAGTACAAGTGAGTTATCAATATGTGTAAAAAAACATTTCTAAATATTTTTATTTTCATTATGCAGGTGTCATCAAGATATGGAGGGTTATTCTAGTTGTATGTGTGTCTGTCTTAGTAATAGTATCTAGTGTTGCAATGATAATCGCAGCTCATACTACACGCTGCATGCATTAAATAAATTACTAACACAAGTTGCAGTGATGATTATCTTAGAAATATATTATATATTTTTGTAATTGTACTAGTTTAGTGCAGTACGAGTATAAAGGAAATAGTAGGCTCTGTGGCGTAGCGGTAGTGACCGCGGCTACTACGCAGGAGGCGCAGAATTAATCCCTGCTCAGTGCAAATATCTGTATTTGCATTGGTCTGACCGTGCTTCGGAGAGCACGTTGCCATACGAACATCTAGCAATTGTTACGGGGGTAGTTGGAGCACCTAAAATGATCTAACTGCAATGCTTCGATGTCGCCTTTGTGAAGAGGTCAGAATCCACCGATAGACCGGTAAAGCGGACTCCATACTCCGAGGTGGAATCCTCAGGTGTGACTGGGATTAACGCTAAGATGGAAACGAAATAATAGATCTAAATTAGGTATACCCATGTTATCCATATATGTTATAGAATATACTGCCGCTACGCCATAAAGGTCCTCATATTCGACGTTTATTGATGTTATATCATTGTATAAATATTGCGAGTTACCGCATTAAATAATATAAATTAACAATAACCACTGTTTCGCGGTGCCGGGTTTAAATAGCAAACCTCTTTCCCCTCCTCCTCTTTAGGGTAACAATTAAGGGATCGGCACGAACTCGAGGGAATGGACAATATTGAGCAATGTCCATCTAACTTTGTTAATTTACTTTGACGTCCCCAAGCTCAGAAATTCTGACGATCTCCTAAATAACGCCCATTTCCTGCTATGTACCGGAACAAAGAATCAACCAAAAGCCTCTCAGCAATTTGAAACTTTTAAAGGGATCGGTTGAAATAAGATGTTTATTTGGATTAGAATTTCGCACAATAGGTTTTAAGCAACATCATTAGGTAGTAAATACTAAGATTCCAAACCAACCTAGATAGAAGCTTTCTATATTATCCATAAACTCACATGCAAAAAAAATTATGATATTTTTTAGAGATTTCTGTAATTAACGCTAAAATATAAACAATAGACGGATGAATTTCTGTATATAAAGAAGGTAGATATGTAGAATATAAACGCAATAATTTTTAAAAATCGAATTTTGATTTATATAAAGTGAGCGTACAGTGACAACGAGTGACTCTGATGATGAGAATGAATTCAATCAAAGAAAGATCACGAATAAAATAATCAATTTCATTTATTCAATTTAGGCACATAAAGAGCACATATGAACGCCAAAATTTTACAATTAAGTTTTTAATAATATAGAAATAATAAATAATGTAAAAATAAACCATTGGAAAATGATTCTTTCGCTGGTTCCGTAGGTTAGTTCTACTGAGGAGATACCAGCAAGAAACTCGGAGAACTAGATTATCTCTCTTTTTAAAATTTGTTTTAACTTACAATTTATTATGTGCAAGCAAGCAAGAGACTGATGTTGACCACGCATTTACATCATCACGATACTCATTTACGTTAAAGTAATCTTTATTCATTGAAGTTTTTTTCACTTCTATTTTAACGTTACTAAGACCATAAATCTTTTGAATATTTCAAGGACTAACAGAAAACGCACAGGCCAGTTTTCAGGGAGCTTCTACTCTTTAAGTGAACCTTAATATTTAATAAAGAATCATGTTTCTATTCCCAGGCTTGTCTCAGGCATCCGGGGAGTGCATCTGCAAGAGAAAACCGCGACACGGTGTTCTGTCAGATGCGACGCGCGATGGACCTTATCCACTACGTCGTTAGGGATGGGTTACCAGGACATGAGGAGCACACACATGAGGTTTGATACATGTTTTATATACCAGCACGGAGTTTAACTCTCACGATAATATATATTGTAAATAGGCATATATTGAATATATTCTGAGACTACCACCGCACAATGATAGTTTAGACCATGACTAAGCATAAGCTAGTATTTTATGAGTTCTAGAATGCGAATGGATATAAGTACTCAGATTTTTATTTTCTAAATTAATATAATTTACTTTAACTATTACATACCTAATTCCTAAATAATATTATATATATCAAAAGTAATACAAATAGACTTAGGTTTTCATGCATAAAACACAACATAATTTACCTTACGATTTTACCCATAAATGAAAAAATATTTACGTTGTTCTAAAAGTATATCGATATGTACGTTTTTAATAACTTTCCTCTACATATTAAAGATAATTAAAACGTGGCGTATCTGAGGCCGAAGCTCTAGCTATATTGTACACTAACATAAGTACGTACGTAACCAATACGTGTTATATTACATGAGACACTAGAGAGGCTTCTCCGGCTCTCAACACCAACCGGAAGAACAGATATGTAGTACCTACCGCGAGTAAGGGGCTTACAAACTATATCGACTTACACTATATGTACCTATGTGTGGCTTATAACATACGATATGTATGTTTATGTAATGTTGCTTAACAAGTTTTATATTATGTCGTATTGACTTAGATTGGAAGTTTAGACCGGTGAATGTATACTTGTTAGATTGCCTGTGAAAAAGTTTTCGCATCAATTTTATATTTTGCCTAGTATGTACATGTTTTCAAGGAACTTTATTGTGAGGGTCCATAAAAATGTCGACAGAAAGAAGTTATTTACTGCGATAGTTAGCAGTGCGGTGAACAAAAATTTAGCAGAGACTCAGCTGTGACTATGAATACTTACAACGTTATTTGTATAGTAGTAAATTTATTTTATGTGGAACTGATGTCAAAAAGATGGAATTAATTATATGTTGCACTATTTTGAGAAATAAAGAAATTGATTTGAAATTGAAATTAAGCTCAATGCGGGTATATTTAGGAATCGATTTTAGTTAGTAGATATTATTAACGTGTTGTTACCCAATCCGGACGAGGCCTCCTGTATGGATAAATATTTCAAGATTCTCCTATGAATTCGTTCACTTAGTACTCAATAATTTATTGTAATTCTTTCATGATTGTTTTATAAATTAATTAATAATGAAAACATGCAACATTAAACCGTCTCAATGAGAAGGTTTGGCAGCACAACGTCCAGAATGGCGCAGGATGGTGCAAAGACAAGTAAGCGATTTCGAGGAACAACGAAAGGCAAACCTCGACGCTAAACACGATGAGCTGAAAGTCCGCCCACCCGCTGTCATTCAGTACAATTACATAGGTGGTGTTCTCACGTGCCCTCAGTGTACACGAGAGTTCACCGTGAAGATCGGCTATGTTAGCTTCGAGCACATCAGCGCCGAGCCGACTAGGAGTCGAAGTGGTCGCCATGACCGACATCGGTCGGAAGCATCAGGGGGGGTCAGGTCATAAATACCCGATGTAAATGATCTATTCCGATCCAGTACAATACTCGTCAACTTGTCCTTTTAAGCCTGTACATACCTAGTTTAAGCAAATTGCTAGAAGTTATAGTAAACCGCATTGGTTGAAGTTAAATTCATCTTTCAACAGTTCTTTCAACACAAGGTTTTTATGGAAGACGTATTCACCGTAACTATATTAGTCGTATCGCAACGTTCGTTCGTTTTATAGTATAAAACTTATCAGAATAGAGGTACTATAATCCGAAGAAGGTAATAGAAAAGTGATGATAATATCGATGTGATATCGGGCAGACTACCGGCTGGGCTGGCTCTCGTGATATGAATCGACACACTATCGCGATGGGCAGTCATTCCTCGTCGACCACAATAGCTACAATATAATATGTTTTACCCATAACGAGTTCAACTTTATAATTATCTGTTGTTTGTTATATATGTTACGGATTCCTAATGCAAAAAAATGGAGAAAACCTATGTTTACCAGAGTTGGGAAGAATCAGCCAAGGTATTTGGTAAAACTCCAAATGACAAATTTTAATTTGGGACTTAAATTGTAATGTTGGAAAATTTTGTGCAATATCACATGGCACCTAATATCAAGAGTCGCACTCCCAAGACTACCGCCATATCCTTCTAACGTAACCTATCATGTCAGAGCGCGCGGTGTCCATCATTACCTACCCAAATAGTTTAGGAATTACTAAGTTAAACCTAGGTTTAGTCATTCGTTAAATACTACCCGTGACTTATAATTTCAATAGATAATTAAACTGCAATAATTTTATACTGGGCACAAAACTACTATCTATTAGCTACTAGCTTATTAGGGTTTTTTATTGATATGCTACTGTATTGTCCTAATCTGAATATCTATGACTAACCTAACACAATTTATGATATCTTAATCATTCTGGTAATTTCTCTTTATAGACACTTCAAGGGATACAAGTATGCCCACTTTTTATTTTTGCTGTGCTATTATATTATTGATATCTCTGTTTCATATGTATATTTCTAATTTAAATTCTTGGAACATAACCACTATTCTATTTTTCTTGTAGATGAAACCTTTCTCGGATAGTCATGAGCAGGTATTAATGAAATTGCTGGTAGTCGAGAGCATTCATTTTTAAATTAAACTTGTACATAATACGCACTAGAATATTCTTCTTGTATGCTTATATTTGAACATGTTTTCTGTCATAAGTAAAATTAGTATGTAAATTGCTTCCTCATGAAAGGTAATTCAACATTATTTTCATACATGAAGTCCAAGGTTCATATATCTTTAATTTTCTTAACTAGTTGTTGTGACTCTATAAGTACTCTTCAAACCCGACAATGCACGCAAACGTTTCAGGGACTCCCGAGCTTGAGGAAGCGCTCAGTTTTACGAAATTCGGTTATGTAATATAACAGCACCTTTATTTAATAATATTTAGTCTTTAGTTTTGAATAATATAAATGTAAGACTTTTTTGACTTATCACTCAATATTGCTACCATCACGCTCAGAACACCTTAGGATCAATGGCTGGCTAAGCTTCACGCTACGTTATTAATGTTATAGGTACATAATGTACCATGTTTCAGTGTTTAGGTAGATAACAGCTCTATATTGGTGAGTAAATATTGCGTAATAAAGCCTGGCATAAACATGTTTAATAGTACCTAATTTAGAAGTCAAAAATGTGATAGTACATGCTTATTAGAAAACGTATGTAGTTTTGTTATATATATTCCAAAAATTTACAACTGTGGTTGAAGCTCTACCAAAGATTTTTATATCCACACTAGGTATTTCCTTTTTTTTTTTAATTTCATGAAAATTGATTTAGTACTATATACAGGCCGCACAGTGGGAAGCTGGCACTGCGCTCGGCGCGCTACGTGGTTTGACGGGTCAAGTGCGGACGGCGAGAGCGAGAGGTGGCGCTGAAGCAACGCGACGTCGGGCCCTCGCCGGGACTCTTCGAGCTCTGGTCGAACGTACTCACGATTTTACCGACTCCGCCTACACGTCACATGAACATCGACAGCGGATACTTGCACTTGCCGAGAGGATAACGTATGAATTAGAAAGATTAGTCGCAGTCGCCGTATCCCTAGTAAGAAGTCACTCACTCTTTTTATTTTACTTATAAAAAATTTGTAAACAGTTTAGAGTATTTAAATATTTTAGGAAGAGCAAGGAACAAGTGGAAGTGCAACAGCACTGGAAAGTGCGTGTACTGGGGCGACGACGGCAGCGTCTGAGTTGGAGCGAGCGCTGGTGGCAGCGGCGCGTGACCAGGCAAGAGATTTGGCCCCGCTTGCTGACGAAGCAAAGCGGCTCGCCTCTGACCTTGCATATATAGGTAAACAATGTTCGTGTCCTTTCATTAACCTCTACTAACATACCAATACTTTAATCTGCTTCAAAATCTATGTAGAGTGCGTAATCTCTACGTAGCGTAGCAGATCCGTACGTGCACCTAATGGTCTTTGATTTGCAGCTAGTTCCTGTGGTGAGAGAGAATCAGAGAGACTGCACAATATAGCCAGCCGGCTTCATGAACAATTAGATCACATAATAGAGGTAAAGAAGGAAGACACTATACAGTTTAACAATTTACATCTAACTACTAATTAGACTAATTTGAATTCTTAACCTACAGGTTTGCAAATTACTCAGGCATATAGCGATGTCAGAAACGCTACAAGTCAGTGCAAAGTTTGCTGAAATCAACCTTAGAATATATGGACCACAAGTGGTTACGGCTGCGAGAACGTTAGCGGCTCACCCTAGTAGTGCAGCAGCGCGGGAAAACCTCGATGTGTTCGTAGATATGTGGGCGTGGCTGCTCGCTGATGCTGCAAGATTAGCACGTGAACTCCTGGACCTCACAGACGACAGACCGGACAAACAGCAGTATAGCAGTTTACCAAGACCCGGAGTTAGTTAATTAGTTATCATTTTTCACGATAACTTTTCTTTTTTTCAGTAATCTAACTAACAATGTTGAACTTTTACAAATAGAAGCATGGCACGACGAGCAAACCTCTGAAAGCCGTGAGACTGGACTCCGACGAACAAGCAAAGATCGCGAAATCCGGCCTCGAAATGAAAATGATGTCCTCCGAAATGGACGCAGAGACTGAAAAGTGGCAGGGTGCGGCTGCCGACGAAAACAACGATATTGTGAAGAGGTATGATCAATATCGATTTAATATTAACAATTTATGCGTAAGTTGCGATCGGAACAACAGGTGAAATTACAAAAGAACACACTTATTCCTATGCTTATCAAACACTTGCTATGTAAAATACTTGCGGCTTGGCCACGAACTACGTCAGATCCCATAGGTAGCCAGTTGGTATGGTTTCAGGATGCCAATTCTGCCGTCCACTTACTAAAAGGTAGCTAAGTGCAAAAAGGTATTTTCGAGAAAACGCAAAAATAAGTGGGAATTGATGTCTCTTGAAAAGTATGCTACCTAGGAACAAGGTTGCAAGTTATATATGTAGGCATAGGTCTTTGTGCAAATATACCATATATTTTATTAATTTATATTTATTATATTTTAATTAAATTTAGTTTCTAACTTTTAGTTAAGCATTTTTTTTCATTTTCATGTAATATGCCGCACTTTAAGGCCGCTAACCATACCTTAGCTGCTTTATAGCAAAGCAATTTTTTGTTGCCGCCACGTTTTTTACTTATAGTAAAAGTTATCAAAATATAATTAGTTACAAAGCAGTTAAAGGATTTTAACACTCTTACAGCCTAGTAGTTAACGCTTGGAGAAGTAACTTCCCTTACTTAGAAAGCAGTTATGAGATTTTAAACGCTTTTCAGCTCGGTATTTGTAAAACATATTTTATACTGATTCTCCTATTGCTTAATTAGAAGGTAGTTAGAGACATCTCGCTCGCAATTAACTGTCTTTTAAGTAAGTACTTTCGGGTAAAAAATTAAGAAGTTAAAAACAATTTAATAAAATCAGAACTTTATTCATTTAAGTAACAGATAATTAGACCTTACTTTTCAAATAGCTTATTAATTAAACAATACAAAAAAACAAGTTTAATCAAACTTTTAATAATCTTATGCAGTAATGAGATCACAATAATATTACCTACATCTAAAATAAGTAATTATAATCAGTAATCGTGAAACCATTATGGTTTCCCAAATAACAAATAAAAAACATATATACTACAACAACAGACATCAACAAAATATGGTACCTAAGTACCTACCATATTTTGTTGCTTTGTTGTTTTAATAAAATCAGAACTTTCAATAATCTTATTCAGTAATGATATCACAATATTACCTACATCTTTAATAATAATAATCAGTATTAATTATTAGCTAATCAGTATATAACAAATAAAACATATACTTATCATGTTTTGGGTATTTTTACAAAATAATTATAATTATATACTATATCCTATGATAGGATAAAGTATATTATAATTATTTTGTGAAACTACCCAAAACATGTACGAGTAAGTACGTTTTATGGAAGATTTATGGCACAGTCTTGAACACGCAACATTGGTTTAATAATCATATCACAATCAGAGATCAATAATTATAAAGGTATCTAAAAAATATTAACTACGCAATTTTTTATGCTTAAATATTAATTAAAAACTTTAACAAAATGAGCAAATCAGATTAGGTAAATAAGCAATTATACTTGTTAACACTTGTGTAGTATTATCAAAACAAAGTATTATAAAAAATTAAGTAAGTAATAAACAAAAATATTTAATAGAATATAAAAGACGACATTATTCTAAAGGCACTTTTTCAGTCTTTAGGTTTCTAGAGTTACGTTCCTTTTGTTTTTTTTTCTTGTGGTTCATTTCAGATATATTATTTTCTTTAATGACCGGTAAATTTTGCCAAAATAACATCTTATGTTTAGGTATAATTGGCGATAACTTCGTTAAAAGATTAGCCTTTCTCTCCGTCTCTATTCCTTTTGGTTGGGTACGAAATGTTAAATCAAAATGCGGGTTCTTCAAGTATTTATCATTTAAAAAATTAAGAGATACATATTCCTCATCGAAAGCTTCCTTATAGTGAAGATCAAAACTGCATCGTCTAAAACACACTTGAGTCATATTGTTAAGATACGCTCTGGGACTTAAGTTTTGTATGCGTCGATCTGATACGTTACCTACATAGTTTAAAAAATCTTGAGGCTGCATAGATTTAACTAGAACTTTACCATTATTTGCAGAAGCCACTGCATTTTCAAAGTCTGTAAAATCATATATGGTCTTCTTCCGCTTCATCGATAATTCGACTTGGTGGTGAAATTGATCACAGCTCATAAAAGTGTGACCCGGTTCAAAATAAAATAGAGTGATAGTTTTTGTGGCTATTAAGTCGCTATTGATAAGGTCGATAAGCATGGAAAACAATAACCAGTTTTTATTTTGAGCTGTGCAGTTGTCAAGCCACAAATGGATTGATTGAATATCTCGAAATTTAAGTAAAAAGCTGTGATAAGCACTCATAATGTCATCTTGTTTACGACCTGCTATGCCATCATGCCATATGGCAGCTAAAGGTTTTACATCCCTTGTGATTTTTCCTACTGGTGCAAATGTCTGGTTACATACTGTAAGTATAGGGCAAAAAATAACGGATTTAAACGTATCTAGTCGTGGTAACATAATCACTTTTTCTAAGTCGCTAATAAAATATATCTCTTGAGTATTCTGTTCCAAAGTTTTGTGTAAATCATATAATTCTCTTGCCTTTTAATACTTGTCATGGTGTTTTGCCCATGTCGAACATGCGTTACAATCAGGAATAGCTTGCGTGCGAACATTATGGTTTGTATCCAGACTATGTAATCTGTAAGATTCGCATATTTCGCATTCCTCATTTTCTAGTCGAGCGAAGGATATGTTGAGACTCTTTAGATGTGTTCGGTATAACTCATAGCCTACTTTGTATTCTGGATATTTCAAACAAAAATCAGAATACATAAAAGTAATGTTAATTTCATTTGGTAAATAGCGACGATGAGGAGCGTGTTCTCGGCGATAGTGCGGTGCACCTGGATTGAATGATTCAATATGTTCTGTAATAATATCTCTATTAAAAGCTGGAGTCTTTACATGCAAGCCCCGTTTATCAATATCTTTGTCAGGATTAAGAGAATTAACCAATTTCTTATCATTTTTTTTGCAGTAACCTAAAGTACGATGATGAACTTAAACTCAGTAGGTAGGGAATCAGTAGGTAGGTTGCAATAAATAGGTAGGTAAGTTTTTGCTTAAAAGAGTTTAAAACTATCAAATATACTTATGCATTTATAATAATTTTACAAATAACTATTTATTACAATAAATGAAATAATAATGTCCGCTTACCTTTGCGTATTTTGCGTCATTCTCGTATTTGTGGCGAAAAGCAAGAGCCGCGCCGCACGCACGTCCTTCCACCCGTCCTCGCACCCGAAGTGAAAAGGAAGGAATTATCGCTTGAGCTGGTCAAACGCAAACGAAAATCACAAGCGTTTAACTGCTATTTAGTCTGGAATTGTCATTTAACTGCTCTCTAGCGATTAATATTTAGCTGATACTAATTACAATATATAACTTGAAAGTCGCTATTGGCTTATAACTACTTTCTAGAGTAGTTTTTCTTAATAACTGCTTTGTAGTTAAGGTACGAGATTCAGATGGTTGTTTGTATGACAAAATACATGAAGGTAGTTGAAGACGCTTAGCTGCTTTTTAGTCGAGCATGACTTGATAACATACTTTTAGTTAAGTAAATTTAAATAAAATGATACATGAATTTACCGTTACTATATGTTAACGTCTTTCTAGAAAAGTATTGCGGCTTAGCCGCTTTTTAATCAAGGCAGCAACAAAATTTATGTGGTTTAACTCCTCAGCAAT
The DNA here is from genome assembly GCA_963662185.1 of Eilema griseolum. Lineage (NCBI taxonomy): Eukaryota > Metazoa > Arthropoda > Insecta > Lepidoptera > Erebidae > Eilema > Eilema griseolum. The sequence continues at coordinate 18,586,264 of OY759230.1, read as the reverse complement.
GTTCTGTATCTCTAAAACTATTATTAATAGAAAAATGAATCTTAAACCAAAAGATAGAGCATCGAAAGTTGTATAAGACTGCATTAAAAAGCAAAAATCGTCGAACTGTGGCTTAACGGCTTTTTAGTTAGTGAAGGGCAGAATTTTCTACCGTACGTCAATCATGTTAAAATTTCAATCCGCACTAAGACTCATTAAAATTAGAATAATAAATAGAATAAAATAAGAATGATATCCAAAAACCAAATCCTAATGACGCTATTTTCCCAAAAACTTTCAGGGCAAAAAATATGTCTTCCATGGCCTTCGCTATGTACCAATTCACAAAAGGTGAGGGCCGTCTAAACACTACTCAAGACCTCTTCACACAAGCTGAGTATTTCGCGGAAGAAGCCAATAGACTTTATAAAATTGTTAGACAATTTTCTTATCAGGTAAATACACAACTATTATGTCAAAATAATACTAAAAAATTTTATTAGATATAACATCCATGACAATGTGTTTTCAGGTCCCCGCAGGGGCAACGAAGAAAGAACTCCTAGAACATCTAGATAAAGTACCAACGTACGTCCAACAGCTACAATTCACGGTGAAGGAGCCTACAGTTGGTCGCGCGGCCACCTTCAGCAAAGTTGACAACGTCATCCAAGAAACTAAACATCTTATGAATGTTATAAGTAAAGTCGTCACTACATGTTTCGACTGTGCCAACAAGGTGATCATTCAATCTAAAATTTTATTTGTTTATATGATTATATTTTTAAATTTCCTTTTCGAGCAACACTTCGCACTTTTTGAAAGTTTAGTAAATTTTCTAGGAAATATAAAGATTTTAGTGCATTGGAACATAATGTTCCTTAGGTACCTTTGCCGTGGGAGGCCCGTGTGGGAGTGGTTAAAAGGCACCAGAGTGTTGCACCTGTTAAGTACCTACTTTAAAGATTATATTTCATTCGTGATTGTTAGAGTTTCGGGAAAACGGTGAAGCAGTGTGATCACAAACACAAGGTTTATTCTTGATTGAATTTATTTAATCTTATTAACAACCTTTTAAATCAATATTGAAAAATCAAGAATAAATCTTCTTAGTTATTAGACATAGATCTATAGGTACATAGTTATAGACCAGTTTTGATATCAATACTCCCACGTCCATTTATTTATTTATTGAATTTTGTTAAATGTTTGTTGTATTTATTTCTTATCTGTTTTTTCTTCAACGCACCGGGTGGTTCCTCTACGACAGGGTCTAATACCGCTGGACAAAGCTATAAACAAATCCTCAGTGAATACAAGGGACGACTCGGTCTGTCTCTTCTTGCACAGTCATATGTTATCATTATACTCACCTATACCTATATGTGTATCTCTGTGTATGTAGTTTATATCAGCATGTTCTGTATTATCATGCCCATCATACGAAAGTATGACAAAAATATCGCTATTTTCTCGTGGTCCCAGGATTTTGTCCCATTAATGGGACCACGAGGGAGAATCCCGCATATTCATAAAAAATTATGCTAATTAATGACTCTACCTCTCTTAACTCTATGTCAAATGAGTTTTGATTAACTACGCTCTTAAAAGTAGAAAGAAATATTGTGCGTCATCTTATGAAATTATTAACCCGAGACCTACATCAGTACATCAATCCTTTTTTTATTTTTTTTATACACTTGCGTTTTTTCAATGGAATTAAAAATTTTGGGTTCACTTTACCTTTTTGTAACTAAACTGTAGATAAATAATTAAAAGATAAATCTACATCTTTTTCTCCTAAGTTCTCCTAAATTTGCTGTTTTAAATGTATTATTTTGAACTTTGCAAAAACTAATCAAGGGACTCAATTTCGATAGGTTAAAATATTCTTCTTTTCTGTATTTATTTTTTAACTAAACTAAACTTTATGATTATAATGTCGTCGGCTCTCGGCCCTAATTGTCTTTCTGTCCTTCATATCTTGTTGATATTTGGTTTTTCCTGCTTGTCTTATTTATTTTCATTTTTTTTGTCTTAATTTGTGTTCATTGCCATTTCATTTCAGTATTCCCTATGTATGCCTGAGAGAGTTCCTATGCATTGGAAGCCAAATTTACAAAAAGCATCCACGTATAAGAGTGAAAATAGTGTACTGAATGGTTGAAGTAGGTATTTATGTGAATTCAGAATTGTGGTTTTATGTAAATCAGTTTGTATTCAATGCAATTCATTAACAAACTGACCAATTACTAATCCGTGGATTTAGTGTAGCATTGTTTGATGTAACTCATAGCTATTTAATGTTGTTGGTGTGATGTTGCAATGATAATATACTTAGATTAGAATCTGTGTGGTATTACTTATTCATTTTAAAGTCTATATAGTCCATATAAACTTTAAATAAAATTATCTTACACTTTTACATATTGTGGCTACAGTTTCACAATTTCAAATCGTTTGTATTCTCCCAATAACCTCAAACAAAATTTTACTTAACCTTTTTAATGAAGAAAATTGTACCGCGAGCATGGTGTTTGTGTTGTTATAATATGTTTCGTATTCTAGACTTGTGCGAAGTTGTAATCAAAGCGCAGAAATTGTTATATGCATATTTGTATCAGAATAATCGTGAACTTTTTCGACGTAACCTGAAGATATGCTAGTAGAAGCCGAGACTAAACAAAAGGAACTCTTCCTCAAGAAAACTTCCTTTTGTCAGACTCTTAAATACACTTGTTCAATGTGGTACTAACGTATATTTTGTATGATACAGTACAACCTGGACTTCACGGGACTAAGCGCGGGTGGGGCGGGCGCGGGCGGTGGCCGAGGGACCTCGAGAGACGAGGAGTCGGGAGCGGGCGGCGGAGGCGACGCCAAGCCGGGGGGGAGCAGCTCCGACACGGCCATGTGACAGTACGGCATGGGCCGGCGCGGCAAGGGCGACGCGCGCCGGACCAGGGTCAGCTTCCTCTTGTTTTAAAGACTTAAACGTCTTTAAACAACTCGTCGCCTGAAGTCAGAAGAACCGACACCAAATTTCGTTTAAAACTCAAACATATGCCTTAGAATATTATTAAGATTAACAAAATCTATGATCGAAATTCTAATAGTGATGATATGATCTACGGCAACCCAATCATTTTCATGAATATTTTGGAAATGGTAGTTGTTTTTAATTCATCGAAAGGAATTAGAGCCGAGAGCAAACACAACGAATGGCATTCTGTAAATATTTATGTTTCCAGTTTGGTGTCGGTATCGTAGACCGCACGCAATAATGGGTGCTGTGAAAACATTTGATAACGTCACAAGCAGACATCAGTGCGTGTGGTCTTTAACTCTGACTACCCCTGCTGTCAAATAATTATAACTGGCACGACTGTTCCAGTTATACGTTGTTTGCAGCAATATATATAGTGATAAGATGGACAGTACGATATACAAACTAAGTTACTGCAGAGCACTTGCGACACACAAAACGTCTTTTCAACTCTATTCTCTTACCTAGTGTTTTTATTCTTAATGCTAGATCGCAGGCGTCCGGACGCCTTTGGCTGTGGGTCTAAGTAAACTTAAAATAATAATTATAATGTGATGTTATCATATGTTACTATTACCTGCGCCTTTAATGTTGACACCATGATATTGACGTACTTTCTCGAATGTAGACATTTTTGTGCTAAACTTATTGCTAGAGTAGTTACAGACAGTGTTATTGCAGGCATGTTACGAATAATGCCTCGAATAGAACAATTTGTGATCAATATTTAAGAAAAGATTGATATCGTACAATAAATATAATACTTGTTACACTTTCATAATGTTACACATTGTTACAATTAATACGTAAACACCACAGAGAAGCCTATTTTTTTAAGTTTCCCTCTTTAAGCCTATTATAATAAGTATTTCTAATCCTAAAAAATTATCTGTAACGTGACTACTTATACCTGCGTTACTCTCCTTTATATTGTTTACGCCTAATCTACTTCTCTCTGCACCCTATCGCACTCTCCGTGGTCCTGTTGCACTTTGTTTTGCGTTTGCACGTTCGCTTCCTCACTTTCATTTTTGGCATCGATGGCGACCTTATGTTGAACCATGCTACTTCTACCACATTATACTTCAAACGACACAATGTTAATCTTGCATTCGATGTTTTCGCATTATTAGTCGTTTCTATTTCAATGAGTTCGTGTACATACATACCTACATTAGAATACCTACAGTCATATTGACATTCTACGCAGGCTGCGCGTACGGCGAGTAAACATTGCATGATTGTGAAACGGAATAAATAGATGTGTGTTGCATGTGTGTAACGTGATCCAAGTATTTAATGTCGTACGTCATCTTTCCGACGGGAGGATGTTTAATGTTAAGATGAGGGAAATTGACTCTGGTGGTCGCATCAGCGACTCCCATTCGCCCAGCACGCGGTGTTATATAGACCAATGCTACCGACGCACCGAGGCACAGAACGGAGGCACTCGACTCAACTTATGCATGCTGCAATGTGACTGCTGACTGCTGGTTGTATGTACCTGATGCATCGCGCGGCATGTCGCAATATGCTACGGCAATAATTAGTAAACATATCAAAGTTTGTAAGTTTTAGTACCAACTGCAACGACGATGTCGTTATTTAGTATTTAAGAGCTTTATTGTAAGTATGATAAGCGTGCCTCGCTCGTTTGACGGAACGAATAGATAACTTTGTAGTGCTTGCACCGATTTTAAAATAACCAATAAATATAATACATAGAAAATAATTATACGTAAGTATATTGAAATACTTATCTTCGTGAAAGGACACTATAGACTGGGAAATGCTCTATAAGATTAAATATAAACGTTGCAAATGAATCTGGTGGGTAAACGATACACACTGGTATATTCTGAAAAGAGACCCAATAAATACTTCGTAGGTATTTTCCAGGCCACTAAGTTAATATTCGCTTCGCCACCGCTACTACAATGTCGCTCTGTGTATCGTCGATGCCTGCGTCCTGTGCTGGATGGAGCCTGGGGCTATACTTATACATATATTAACAGCGGTCTATATAACACTATGCTTGTTTCATTCATTCTTAAGCATTTACTCTTCTACTAACAACGTGAACCGTTGGCTTTAGTACTATAGCTATAAACGAAATTGTTATTTAATACATTATTGACTACTTTTAACTAATATCTAACTTTGTTTATTGCCTTCTTAGTTACTATAGTCATGTATCAATCTAGAATATTAAGGATTATTCTGTAAGTCAGTTTCAATTGTAATACGAAATGATTAGAATAGTTACCACAATATTATGATTAATGTAAAGAGCTTGATAAAGCTTTATTATAATGAAGAGTTGTGAATCGAACTTGTGGCCACGTAACGTTAGATCAATGATTAGCGTAAAATGCTTTGACTGTTATTAACAATTAAGTTTATTAAGGTTTTTCAATAAGTAATACGTCGTAATAATGTTATTCGACTCTTGGGCTATATACCGAAATACTTTTTACTCGCATGAATATGAAAATCATGGATGCATGTGTTCTAGATATAAAGTTTTTACGAACACTACATATTCCATATTCAGTAAAGTTAAACTCATATAAAATTATTTAAATCTATGTATGAATTGTGCCAAAACAATTCTCGTTAAACAATTATTTTACAAACATTGATGCTAGCAATATTATTTAGATATTACAGATTACTTTCTCCATAAACTTTAGAGCCCATTAGCGTCTCGCAATTTCTACCGAACATGGAGTGTGACGAACCAACACATAACAGTCATTGCTTGCTTCGACGATCTTTTCATAGTTTAAGGTTAACGAATACATGGTATAATTTATGAATCTCTTAGGATCATCGGATTACATACGTATATTGTAGGTCGTGAATACAATAGCTGTGCCATTGTGCCTCCTCGCGTAGCGTAGAGTGTATAGCGTACTACTAGGGCATGTAGTATCGGTTCAATGCCAGTACCGGGCATTTTAACCCGATACTGACCCGGGACCCAGCATGCCCGGTGCCTACTCCATTGTCGACACAGTATCAAGATACCTATTTGTGATTGATATGACTTCTAGTATCGAATATTAGTACTTATTATATTCGATAACAGATAGTAGATAGATTCGATGGTATGAGGTACTGGGAATTGTTCATATTAAAAGTACTGGGAATTCCCGGTACTATGCCGATAAATCCCGCTAGCATGCCCTAGTACCTACTGATAGTAAAGCGTTAGCTAGCTAACTCCACGCGATAAGTTTAATTTATTCAATAATTGTGAAGTACACAATAATTCATGGCATTAACGATATCATAATTTATGAGTTAGTGTATAAGTAGCGGTTAGCGATACAGTGATTTGTGATATTACAAGATACTTATCGAGATTTAGTACAACGTCCTTTTATTTCAACGTTTATATAGTAATTAAACTTAGAATGACACGAATGAACACCAAAATAGTTATCATTAATGCTAAATATGTAATTATAGTTAAGATATTATTATATAGTCAAGGTATAATAAGTACTCCGGTACTTTAACCGAGGTGAAAGTAGCCTACCTACTAAAGTAATTCTTGATTTAAATTAGACGTAGTTGGATACATCAACTGATTATATTTATAGAGACGCCTAATATAGGTATATTCAAAAAACCTATATGTAATATGCTTCAGAAAACATTCGTTAGGGCGCATTATATTATCAGACATAAAGTAAACCAATGGCCTGTAAAATTAACTGAGCTACCTCCGCTGAGCAATCTTAAGCACCTGAGAAACATTTAGAATAGGAAACTTTTAAAATATTTCTTTGCACTTTATTCGTAGTTAAATAACACCAATTCAATGGGAATTTTACTGACGTAGTTTTTTCAATTCCTAATATCTTCGTATACCTCTAGTTGTACCTACAATACAAGTAATACGAGAATATAACGTCACCTGATAATAACTATTAGATCCTTAAGTATTAAACTTAAACCTCTATTACTTATTAGTTAACTAGTGTAGGTAAGGGTTGCCAGATTGTATCCTAAAGAAACTTCCTTTTTTATAATATTGTCCTCTTGTGCTGATTTGCCTTGCATAATACACTCCTTTAAATACCCATAGGTACGTCTCTAATGGATGTAAATAATGACGTCTCGATGTTGAAGCTCCATCCTGCTCTGAAAGAATAGCAATACAATACAAATTATGGTTTTAACACGATTTTATAAGCACGTTTATAGTTCACATTCTTCTCTTTTTAAATATATCTCACCTATTTAAAATCAATCATGACAAGTTCTATCTGCAGGTAGACAGGTACTCACCGTATTAAGACAATATTTCAAAACTATGAAGTCTTCTGGAGATTTCTTTAACTAGCCTGCCCCCTTTCTCCTATAGATCTATCAACTCTTATCTCTTCATTTTAATTTTAACATTTGGCAACCCTACACTGACCGACTCTACTTGGACCTATTTTTTCAACCTATTTATTTTTCAAATAATAGATGCACATTTAAAAAAAAATAAAGCAAGAGATACCTACGAAGTAGCCAGTTCATAATATCATAATGAAATTCAAACAGTGAGGTGCAAAGTATCTAATTTTAATGATTACATAAGTATTATATTTTCTACTACCTATTCTCTTTGTAATGTATAAATTAATTGTAACCCTGAAGGAGTAAAACCCCGGTAAATAATAGGTACTTATTGTAAATATATTAATTTTGATAGAATTTAATTCAGTGAAGATGTCTTTGTTAACGTCACGTATCAAATTAATGTTACTTTGTGTATTTAATAAAGATTGTATTGTCGATAAACTGTTGTGATTGTTATAATATATTTGAAGTTGCATTTTCATTATTATAAGTAGAAGTATATTTTCCATAGTGCTGCCAAAGATATTTAATATTATATCTAGATGTAGTAATGTTGTTTACATAACAGAATATTTTGAGGTTGTTCGTGAATTTATGGATTGTATTTTGATGTGGTCGACGAATGTAATAACACTGTGTACGTGATCTATTACATCACCGAATAAAAAGGATTCATACAAGGAACCGATGCGTGTCTATTATTTATCGTTAACTTGGCCTAAAAAAAATATTATCATTTATGGGTCTCACAAATGATACTAGCCCTCCTAGACAAGGAGCCATTACTTGGTTGTTATTTTGACGTTTATGACGTTTATAACAGGCGACAACGTATCCCAGAGCCGACAGCTTACGTCGCTTGATCCACGTGTGTAGTGCCTTAATGTCGCAAATGATGTCACACAAGACCTACAGAACCCAGGTCCTCCCGCACAATACTGTAACGACCTCTTGCTTTTGAAGACTGAAGTATACCTACACAGCTAACAATGGCTAAGTCCTTAATAGGGATAAGTTAAAGCTTGATATATTAGAATAATAAATTATTCAAATCATCTCCCACTCAATCGAAAAATAAAACGATAAACTCCTATATATTACGTATTTATTTATATTTTATTCAAAGGTACAATATATTACATCGTCCGAACCTCCTTCCTCTCCCAACAAACATCACAAGTTCATTGTAATGACTAAAGCAAATGATCTGTATGGTAAAGTGGGCAGAGACCCTACACAAAATACAAAATTAAGCATAATCTTATCGCCTAAGTACTAAATTTAACTCGGAAGTCAATACTGTAGTGGAGGAAATAATACAAATTTAAACATGCTATGCTGATTAAATAAGATTATGCATGTCTCATAAATTACTTGGCATTTACTGTCAACACCCGATAATATATATTGCTAATCAGCCGAGATGATGACTAAATGAAATATTTACATAACCTAATACAAGTTTGATAAGCAAGTTAAGTTTTATGAAAATATTAAAACAACAATAACTTTATAGCGTGTAATAGAAGGTAAGTATGACAACACAAAGGATATAGTTTGAATATAATACTACTTGCTTCGCGTTCGTCCTCGTCAACGTTGGTGAGAGATCCTTACAACATTCCCTTATAAGTTATGTATTATAAAGAAACGCTAACGACTAGCTAGAGCTAGCTACTATTTCACAACTGAACTATGAGCATATTTTAATATCACTAAGCACAATATAACTTTGTATAGTCATAACAAACGTGCGAATCAAACCTCCCACAGGTATCCGAATGCACCAATTAAGCCGAAATAGTATTACATTTTGTAATGATATAGAAGTAAAAAATATGTCTTATTTAGTTCATTTAAAAATTTAGAATGGTGTATTATCTAATGCGAATTTCGAATAACTACAGTATTCTCTCTCTCTACTTATAAATATAACAGTAAATAATAGTGGTAAACAGGTACATATTTCAAATATTATATTGTAATTTTATTATGCTATATTTATCAGTAAAGATTTTAGTGCCTATGCATAATTATTTCCACTTTTGAGCTGAATCTGTTACGTACCTGCATTCGTTATCCATATAGTGTTTGTCAACATATTATAATTATATAAATACAATGAATCCTTAGACATCCACCATCAATTTAAAGCATACCATCATTAAAAGCTATTTGGCATCTTTATGGACGTAAATGTCTAGTCATAAGCTGTAATATTGTTTGTGCTACCCACTGCTGCTAACAGCAAAAACTGTCTCGAGATATCAAATAAATAATCATATAAAATATGTATTACAAAACATTTTGGAAAAACAAGATGTACAAAATTAGGCCTCACTTATCATAATAAATGCTCTGTCATGGAATAATCTTATAAATAAAATACATACAAAAAGTAATCTCATACATTGTAGACTCGTAGTAATTTTGTATTAAGTTCCTCAACACCTGTCAGTTATAATGTTATTTAGTTCTGTAGTCTTTATTAATCGTTGTCTCATTATGCTAAGTTCGTAAACTACAGTTGCTAAACAATAGGTAAGTGCGCCGTGTGCGGACCTCGGTCCTTATTATATTACTATTCCAGTTGCAACACTCTTAAAAGACCAATCTGGAAATGACGTAAAAAATCTCAATAATATGTGACGTTAAATTACAAGATAATAGTAAAAGTACATTTTTGGCAAACATCTAATAATTTCATGTGTGTCTGCTAAGACCAGCGACATATCCTTTTACATTTTTGTATAAATATGTGCAGTTATACACTATAGATATTTAAAACAGTTACAAATACAACTGGAGTGATTTATTTAAAAATCATTGCAAATTAAAGGAACTGTAAGTGTAAAAGGCGTTATGTACTGTCCATATCAGATATTTTTACAGAAATAAACAATTCACCGAAAGAGTGATTTAGTCACAGAAAATTAAATAGTTACACAAGAGTAAAAAAATGTAATATAGTAATTAGTGAGACAAACACTTAATGTGAGCACACATTGCCGGACAGAATACATTAAGCAATTTTCAGATTAACAATAGTTGTGTGTGACAGTACGTATCCATCACATCGAAAATGGCACTATTTAACCCAGAATTAGGGTGACAAATAAAAACTGAAAAAATCTCACTAGCCATAAGTCACTACTAGTGTATTTAAAACATACATTATGCACGTAACTTGTGTTCTTCAAACAATTTAGATCACGATATGTACAGTCCCAAAAAACAACCGCTTGCCCAAACTAGTAATCTATGGAATTTTAATATCTATTTTACAAGGCTAGTAAAGTTAAAATACGTAATTGATTCCGTACGAAAAGTCACAGTAACATCAACAAAAAAAAAAATTATAGGGTACCTCGTTATGTCAAATGGGGTGACTAAGGTGTCACTGTCGTCAATATTTTATTATCGTATTAAAATGATCAATGGAAGCTAAATGAATAATTTGGTACTGACTAATTTAAAACGCTGCACGCCTACGCGTGCTATTCGTATCATAAATTTAAGACGCGAGAGTAGGAATGAACCGTATTTGTACTCGGGTCTACTTTTCGTCGACGCTAAAATTTTGATTATACCCTAGACTTATCGACAGCCGACAGTCGATCGAGGATGTCGCGCGGGTTAGTCACGTGTGAATAACGGTGGGTGCGAGGCCGACGAGACCGTTGTCGGGTTTAAAACAAACCTTTCTTTTTCTTGTCTTTCTTATCCTTGCCGTCGACAGTTCTGGAAAGAATAAAACAGTGTTATGAAATGTGCAAAACCCATATCCACTATTAAAACCAAAAGCGTAGCGATTTTCGCACGGAAAAAGGTAGTAGGTAAAAGGCACTGAGCACAAACAGTGAGGAGACGAGATGTTGTAATTAGATCTCCCTTTCAAAGAATGGGTGACATTACGCAGGTGTGGTGAAGACGCCCGTAGCTTCTTAATTTTAATCAGCCAAACTACCCATATCAGTATGTCGATGTTAATATAACTGTCTTACTGTACTATGTATGTAATGTAACTATATATAAATGTAACAGGGACTATTCAGACACTCATGTGAGCACCCTCTAGAAACCAGAGCTGGTCCTAGTCTGCCGGGGTGCAAGGGAAATGCCTTATCTGAAAACCCGAGACGGGTTTTAGTAAATTCGAGACAGATATACCACCCCTGCGACGCTACGTTTACTGTTTCATCACAGTAAGCATTCAGCACAGTAACTTATGACCGCCTCCTCTCTGCATTTGCTACTTTTTTTAATATGCAACTTAGGTGACAGACAAGCACATGGCCCATCTGATGGAAAGTATTTTCCGCAACCTATGAACGTTGCACCAAATATACCACATAGTAATAGATCTTATACAATACTACTTGTACTTGTACTTAAACAATGTAACACTCGTTCACCGCAGTAGCACCCCGTGCTATCCTCAAAAGGTACCTAAGAAACGTGTACTACGTGTATAGAGCACATTTTAGGTTCAAGATATTAAAAATAAAAAAAAATAACATATATTTTCAGAGGTGAGGTATAAGCAAAGAGTATTGACTCCATGCCACATATAGGTGGTGAGTGATGGGTAATAAGCAGTAATGATTCCTTGCGACCTTAATAGTGGATTTTAGGTAGTAGTCCTGCTACAAGTAGACTTCGCGACCTATAAATGATGGATGGTAGTTATGAGCACAAGAAATGATTCCTTGGTCGTCTTGCGACCTATTGGTAGTGGATAGTAGGTAGCAGTCCTGCTACAAGTAGACTCTTCGCGACATACAAATGATGGATGTTAGTTAATAGGCACAAGAAATGATTCCTTGGTCGTCTTGCGACCTATTGGTAGTGGATAGTAGGTAGCAGTCCTGCTACAAGTATACTCTTCGCGACATATAAATGATGGATGGTAGTTAATAGGCACAAGAAATGATTCCTTGGTCGTCTTGCGACCTATTGGTAGTGGATAGTAGGTAGCAGTCCTGCTACAAGTAGACTCTTCGCGACATACAAATGATGGATGGTAGTTATGAGCACAAGAAATGATTCCTTGGTCGTCTTGCGACCTATTGGTAGTGGATAGTAGGTAGCAGTCCTGCTACAAGTATACTCTTCGCGACATATAAATGATGGATGGTAGTTAATAGGCACAAGAAATGATTCCTTGGTCGTCTTGCGACCTATTGGTAGTGGATAGTAGGTAGCAGTCCTGCTACAAGTAGACTCTTCGCGACATACAAATGATGGATGGTAGTTATGAGCACAAGAAATGATTCCTTGGTCGTCTTGCGACCTATTGGTAGTGGATAGTAGGTAGCAGTCCTGCTACAAGTATACTCTTCGCGACATATAAATGATGGATGGTAGTTAATAGGCACAAGAAATGATTCCTTGGTCGTCTTGCGACCTATAGGTGGCGGATAATAGGTAGTAGGTAAGTACTGACTCCTTGCTGTTGGCCTCGAGCGAGCGGCGGCGCAGGTCGTCGAGCGACAGGCCGGTGTCGCGCTCCCAGGCGAGGCGCTCGGCCTGCAGCGCCCGCTGACGCTCGTCCAGCTCGCGCGCCTGCGCCTCCAGCACGCGCCGCGTGCCCTCGTGCCGCCGCGCCAGCTCCGCCTCCGACTCCTTCAGCTTGGCGCGCTTCTCGCGCACCTTCATCTCGAACACCTGTAGACGTACGTGCGAGGGACGTGTGAGTGATGTAACAGTCATACCCCGGACTCTGGTTTATTTATATGTTTGGGGTATTTTTAGAGTTCCGTACCTCAAAAGGTAAAAAAACGGAACTCTTATGGGATTACTTTGTTGTCCGTCTATTTGTCATAAGCTGATCGCGCATACGTGTTGTGCCGCACCCACCACAGACTATTTAGAAAAATGCATTGATACCTACTTGAGTTCAATTGAAGTTGTATCGAAATGGATAAAAATGTTTTTGTAAATTTTCAAATTTATTTTGATACTCTATGCGTAAACAATGTCATTAAAAATGAGAGTAGATAAAATGATTTTTTAGTATTATTTCATTCGCTAGTGTATTGAAATACTAATATAAAAAATTAATATACTATTTTCCTGCTGAAAGTCCTCGCGACATCTTCAACGAGAAAATCCTCGGAACTACTGCACTTATTGGAAAAAATATTTCACCATTTGAAAGGCATTTTATCGCTGTTGAACAGTAAGTTATAATATATGTCTTACGCTCCTATCTAAAGGAGCTGAGCAGTAAACATAAATGTTAACCAATCCGGCACGTAGATAACGCCTACAAGAAGTTAACCGCTTGAGCGATAAAGCCTTAACGCTCGTCGATCGTCTTTAACTTAAAGACGATCTGCTTCTCACAAGTAGAAGCCAACATTATTTTTATTTTATATACCTAATATAATGCAACAATTTTAATAAAATTTCCATAATTCATAGTACTTCTGTAATCAAATTTAATCTTAAAAAATATGGCGTAAATTTATACTGGCTAAACCATTAAATTATGTAAATTTTAATTACGTAAATTGACCTTCAGACTAGTCTAGGACAATGACACTGCTCTAATAAGTTCAAGAGCCACTACAGTGTTTAAGCGCATTAATGATCAAAGACATTCTTAGAATGATACGGGGCCAGGGGCAAAGTCACCTGTCAACAGACCTACCTATACTGTGCACGTCATTCTACTTGTTAGTTGTAAATATACACAGCACAAAAGTACACTGACCTGTTCCATTTCGCTTTCCATTTTTTTCATTTTAAGATCGTGTTCCCGCTTTTCTTCCTCCATCTGTGCCAACGGATTCCTGAGAACAAATATCTGATGTTAGAGTAGAATTCTAAGGGCTGGACGTGTGTAAGAAATTTAAAGTTCCTGTGTAATAATTTAGTATAAAGAAAGTACCACAATAATCATGCAAAACAGACCCATATGAAAAATAGATCATTAATGTAGTATAATTTATTTTAAAATAATTTTATACAATAGTACCACGAAGTACCGCGTTATCAAAAGGTAGATACGACTAGAAAAATTAGGACAAAGCGGAATGTGTAATGTGGAGCGTAGTTAACAAGTTCCGTTCGTAAACAGGTGGTCAATTTGCCTACTCTAATTTTTCAATTGGCTTAAGTTGGCTGGACCAATTACTTTCTTTCTAGCATCAGGATAAGAGTTTTTGTCATGGCAAACGACAAGGAAGCATTCATTCACATAAAATACATACACTACTAAGGATACACACATGGTGAAAGAAATTAGGTATAAAGCCGGACTGTACATTAAAGCCAACATGCATGTTACACAAGGAAAAAACTCAAAAATGAATGTACTATATGCTGCAAGGTGAAACTTAGAATAACGTATTTTTATATCGATTCTTACCAAAAGTTTGTATATATAATGGGAAATTTAAAAGTTTAAGCCTGCAGAATATATGCTGTAATGAAAAATATATTTATTCAGTTTTATCATAATTCAAATACCTATTTGAATCTGCCGCATAATAAATGCAAGAATGTTGTATTTGTTTGCAGTTAAGTTTCAAAAACTGAATAGTGATATCAGCCCACAACATTTAACAGTGCTACGTGTACAAGCTGTTATGTAAATACGTCGACGCGACGGGACTTACCAGACGGTCATGAAACTGTTCATCAATCCTTGCGGGCACAAACTGAACACCAACACAACCAGGGTTAACACACATGGCTGTGCTCGCGCAAATACTTCACACAGTGGCATCGATAACATACACAAAGAAGCAAAAAAAGGAACAGAAACGTACACATACGACATTTACGTCCCTGGCACAATTTGTAATAGGTGAAACACTTTCTTCTTTTATGCAATGTTATGTTAATGTACCCTAATTAAACCGGCAAATATGTCTGACATGTCCGTACTTATTACATCCAATTAATAATAGTGTGAAATCAGTGTGCACCCAAGCATAACACACGTAAATTAGGTGCAATCACAATTCCAATGAGACAATCGAAATAATGAGCAATAAATTGTTATTAATGCCGCTGTGTAAGAGCATGAACTGCAAGTTTTTATGGTTTATGATATTCATCATGGATATTGTAAAAATACTAATATAAGAAATATTAAGAGAAATAGTAAAATTACGTATTTTTAAAACAGTCCATGATTTAAAATAGACAATAATGATAGACATTAACAATTATTAACATTTCATTTCTGCATGCCCAAGCACAGAAAGTCCATTACGATATTAATAATGCAGAGCTATGTAATAAAAATGTATCTAAATATTAAAAATATAAAATAAAAGTTCTGTAGCACACAACTGCAACAGTATCGATAGAGAAGAATCAATGTTGAAGGTGACCAGACATGCAGCAATGAAGAGGCAAATAAATATACTGATTTGTGTGAAAATATGTTTAAACGGTTACTTGGATCTTGGGTTAATTTATGAAATCCGGAATAAGTCTGGTCACCTTAAATGCGGTGACTGCAGTATATAATGTTAAGAATATCGTTATAATATATAATACGTATAATTGAGCAACCCTGTCTACTGAGGTTGTTAGATCTAACATGCCTGTTTCAAATGTTTATTATTACAAGATCTACTGAGACCAGAAACAGGTAAGACTTTGTTTTGAGAAATTAGTATGTTAATTTAATTGTGAATGACTTGTAAATAGTATACACATACAAAGAGCTTGCACTCTTCGGACATCTATAAAGACCAGCAAACTTCTTGAAAATGTACAGTCGACAAAGGAGATATGATTGCAACTATTTTTTATACCACTTAGGTGGCAGACAAGCACACGGCCCACCTGATGGAAAGTAGTCACCGTGGCCTATGGACGCGTGCAAAACCAAGAGAGTCACACTCGCGATGCTAACCCTGCAAGCATTGAGAGTTCCTGTGCCGTCAGTGTAAAAGACAAAGCAGGATAAGCTTTTGGTCTTTCCACTGACAGCACAAACACCCTCCAGTGAACTCTGGCTACCCTACTCACCGCCGGGAACACAACACTAGGTTATTATGGCCGCGGTATTCTGTAGGGCGGAGGTACTTCCCCAGTCGGACTGCTCAATTGGTCGGAAATACCGTCGTTTCCTACCTCCTACGATGTACTACTGTGTAAAGATGCAACCGTATCTCATTTGTCGACAGTGCCACAAACTCGCGTTATTGGTTCATCAGTCCTTTTATTAGTTTTCTATTTTTTAATAGATCTGCAAACTGCACATGTGCGGACGATTTGTTGTTCGTAACGTTTATTCAAGAAGTTTGCCGGCATTTATACTACTATGTATTTGCACAAAGTAGTAGTTAAAATAGGTAATCATCATCTTACTTGTTGGAGTTGATTCTGTGTGGCTTGCCGTCATGCGAGAGGCCAGCCAGCTTGCGGCAGCGGTAATTTTCATAGTGCACGGAGCTCGTAACGTCCTTCAGGTCCTGAAGGTGGGTCCGTATAACCATATTTCGCAGCGCCAAAAAGTCACAATGTTCCAAATTTTCCACTGGAAGATAAGATTATGATTATGATATGCTGGATGAGAAGATTTTTTGTGGAACTGAGTTGCCTGTTAATGTCAAACTTATATCATCAATAACAGAAAGAAATAGGTCCTGTAGTTAGGTAGAAATATGTTACAGTAGCTCTATATATAGTATGTGTTCTTTAATGTAACTCAATAGCTTGTGATCCAGTCCCCACTACAAGCATAGATGACATTTGCTTTCTATAAAGCCGTGTAGCTATTCAAAAGCAGTTCAAAAAGAACTTCCTTCCACGAATGTCAAACATAGAATTCCTCCCAGGCCCAATGTCTTGGGGGGATTAAATGTTTGAGTGACTACAGTATGAAGGTATTGACAGTGAAATTTATAGAATAAGAAGCTACGAGTCACAAGAATACAACATGTTCTTATTTGACGCACTTTTTTAAACAAAAACAAGGTAAATTGAACAAAATAAGGCGGTCATCATACCTTCAGCGATGCCCCAGGGGTACTTGCGGCCGCGCACGCGCCGGCCCTCGGTCTCGATGACGGTGTTGGCGCCCACCACGGCGAAGGGCACGCGCGTGCGCAGTGTCCGCGCCACCTCCCCGCCCTCGCCCTCCTCGCCCGAGCTCTCCGGGAAGTCGTAGATCTTGATCTTGTGCTGGTTTATTTCTTTCATTATCTGCAACATTTATATTCATTCATTGACCTCTTTGGCGTAGTGGTAAAGCGTTTGACTGCTATGTACGAGATCGCGGACTTTATTCCCGCACGAAATAAATGTTTTTAAAATGTGTATAAATGTTTATTTGCATGAATTTCTATCTTTAAATTAAATCTTGGATGAGTTGAGTGAAAAAATGTCCAAGTATGTTCAACCACAATCTAGAACCCATATGACAAACTTAACTAAGTTTGGAGTTTAAATGGCACTACTTAGTATATATAGTCGTTTATTTATAAAAGCGATAGCAAGAGATTTCCCTAAAAATGCTTCCATTTAACATTTTAAGAACTATTGAATGTTTATAAATCGAGTAATCACCTGTTCTTTGAAGTCTTTGCATTCTTCTGGGGTCATAGTATCAGCCTTTGCGATAACGGGGATAATATTAACTTTATCTCCGAGCCGCTGCATGAACTCAACGTCGAGCGGCTTGAGCCCGTGTCCGCTGGGCGCGATGAAGTATAAACAGCAATGCACGCGCGTGTCAGGCGGCGCCGCCTTCCTTGTTACCCGCGACTCCGCATTCAAGAACTCTTCATACTTCGACTCGACGAAATCTATCACGGGCTGCCAGCTATAATGTAACAATTTATAGGTTGAATAAAATATTAAGTCGGGGAATGTTTCCATTAATAATGAATAACAAAATTATGTTAAGTCTCACATCAATCAAAATGTAAGGAATGTGTGTTTATATTACATACTGAAATATACACGAATAGATTTACATAGATCATTGTTTCTTGAAAACCATACTTCTGTGTACATATAAATGTTAGGTACGCATTCCAGTGTCAAAAACCCAGTAAAGAGTAATACTGAAACTGAACTGAACTTTTCTTTAACGAACGGTGGATGAAGGTAGTATGTAAACGAGGTGAAGCGACCACGTGATGAAGTGAAAAAAAGCCAGGATCATGATTTTTACAACAAAGGATGCTGTGAATTTGGAAAAGTTCCATGCACTGTAACAGGTTGTTTTATATAGTTTATCCTCTAAATAAGGGAATTGGAGAGTTATAATAATTTTACATAATTTACAGCGATATGTGAAAGCGTGCATGTAGAGCACTTAATCCTACTCGACCAAGACGTAAATCACGTTTCGTCACGTACCAATTGCTATTATCCACTGCATCACCGAATCCGGGCGTATCGACGATAGTTAATGTTAGGTTGACACCATTTTCTTTGAGAATCACCACACTTGTCTCGACACCGACTGTCTTTTTTACTCGTAGTGATGGTCCAGGGTGTTTATCCTTGTCGTAAACATCCGTCAAGAATAGAGAGTTTATTAACGTTGACTTGCCCAAGCCCGATTCACCTAAAAAGTAACAATTTTCTAATTAAATTATTGTAATACCTTTTAATACAAATAATAATCAATTAAATAGGTAGGTCATTGTAAAATTGATAACGAAAATAGCTAGATATTTAGCCTATCATCTCGAACGTTACTGTATGAGTTGAGTTATCCAGATATTAACCATTGTTGTTTTGAGGAGGAAGGAGTAGGTTGGCGGTTAACGATAAAAAGTTTTAAGAATAAATGTAGGATCGATCTACCGTTAACCGCCAGTACTACAGTTCCTTTGTGATCATGGATAATCCAGGCTCATTAACAGTAACTTTTCTAAACCGAGATTAATAACAGTGGGCCTACTATTTCGTACTGCCATAAGCGGTGGTTTTAGGCCACGATCCAGAGGGAGAGAGATGGAGCTGTACACCCTATATAAATTTATCCCTCTCCCTCTGGATCACGGCCCATAACTCGATCGCTTATAACACTCACGGTAGGCCCAGACCACAGAGTCTATCACAATTTATGTAAAGTCCTGAGTTATGTGAGTCATGAATCATGATCATGAGTGTGTGACGTCTTACCTACAACCATTAATGTGAATTCGAATCCCTTTTTAACTGCCTTCCTGTACACTTGGTTTGGTAGATTTGCAAATCCAACATATCCATCTAATTCTTTGGTTTTTGGCTTTTCTATTTTAGGTAATTCCGGTTTTGGTGCAACTGGTGGGTGCTCAGGTTTCTGGAAGTTCAAAGTAGACTTACATTACGCAGACTGCCGCAACAAAAATTTATTGCTATTCAATAAAAATGACCAACTTTATAACCGCATTGTTTGAAATCCACAAATGAATACAAACATTGTTATTGTTCGAAGTACTTGCATATAATGGAACACTGTTATGAGATAATGAACGGATATCGTGGTGATTGTATGTGAGGTACCTATAATATGTTAATTAACGTGTCGAAATATCCACAATCAATCATGATCAACGCTAAGCGCTAATTAGTACACAAGCACTAATTGGTACACAATATATCTATTAATATTAAATGATATTAGTACCAGTTATGTTTCACTTTAATATCATGTAGGCACCAACTAAGCATACATACAAAAATAATATCAAGACGAGTTTCGTTCAGCAAAACGTAAAAAATAATTACAAGGGTTATACTGACATCAAAAGCTTGTTTTTTTATGATTGCGCTACAAGCTGAAGATATCTCTCTCGTATAAAATAATGCTTTTTAGTTTAGCCCTGGTGCATTTTTGGATAATAGTTGTTTTTAGAGCAGTTTTTTTATAATTATTCTATTTACAACTTTTTAGTTTTAGTACTATCACGTAGCACCAGAGTGCTTCCCAAGACAAGCCAAATGCGCCATACTTTGTCGATAGCTTTGTCTCATTTAGTTAAAGAGTTTCTATGTCCACTTTCCTACTCTATCTTCAGACCCTGACTACCGTGTCACAAGAGTATTTGCGAAGACAAAACAAATGGACCCAATCTCAATGTACTTATCTTGTTTAGTTTAAGAGTTACTATGCCCACCCTCTCGCTCCATCTTCAAATCAGAATACCTACTATATAACACTAGAATATTTACGAAGACTCAATGAAGATGCATTTGTCTTGTTTACCTTCCTTAATATGCTTTAGTAGTTATTACTTCTTACCTTGAGAATATTTTCTGTACTCCGAAGTGGAGGTGGTCCATTGGGTGGAGCTGTGGTTGGTATGGCGGGTGCTGGGGTCGGTGGTGGCGCCACGCTTGGAGGCTTAGCCGCGTCGACGGACACACTGTTGCTGAGTTTGGCAGTACCATTTGACTCGTGGTGATTATTTTCAAGCTGGTCGGGAAGCGTCGTCGCACGCTTTGCAAGCGCGTCCTTGAGCGAAGAGGGCGGTGCGGGCGGCGCTGCTATAGGTGGCCCCGTACCGCTCACGCCGCCACCGCTCACCGAGTCAGATTTGAAGAACAGCTCGCGTTTACTTTGTAACTGAAACAGAAAATTAGAAACATGAACATGCTGACAGGCAGATAGAAGTAGTAAATCAATTTAATACTAAGAAATAATATAATATAGATGTATAGCGCTCACATTAATAGCCATCCAAAAGATGGCAAAATATCTACTTTGAAGCGATACGCAGGTAATTCTCCCGTAAAATAGACAGGATATTGGGGAACATGAAGACATAAGTTTACCCGCACGCTATGAAAAGAGTTGTATGCGAAGTCTACAGTGAAAAGTATAATAATACAAGGACTAGCCGACTCCACGCGAGCCCTAGAGATGAGTCACCGATTCCAAGGTAACGTTCACTGGATATTGTTTTAAAATAAAAGCGTATAATACCTAAATATAACGCGCGATGCAAGTGAATTAAATAATATAAAAATGATCATATATTTGCAAGTATCTATGAGTATATAATTCCAAAAATAATGGAATTACCTATTCCCGTTAATGCACTGGATGTGCCACTAATACGATAGAGAATAAACGAAGCTCAAGAAAAAGAAAAAATAACGTTATAATATAATCTAGTTTAAATCAAATAGATAAAAATAAGTAAAAAGGAAATATTGGAAAAACTGTAAAATTTTCTGCAGGAAAAAGTTATCAATCGCCACTGCAGTGAAGAACAATAGGTAACTTAACAATTTCTCTACATGAAATTAACACACGCAACTGAAAAACTAGAGGAACGCACGCATCGTTGCACTGCCGCTGATCGAACATACATTGTCGTACCAATAACTAGTCATTATGTAGGTGCCAAGATCGAAAGCTGTGACTCACATCGCGTAAGGAATTAAACTGCGTTGCCAACACAAGTGAGACTTCATCAAAGTGAGTAATCAACCCAGTCATTCCTGAGTCAAAGTTAACATAGCAGACAACATTAAACCAATATTTGTAGAAGTCTCCAATGTCAACTAGGTTACCATTACCCAAAAATAACAAACACTATATTTTGCACAAGATCTAAAATGAAATATTTACACAAAAAAAGATATACCGTTAAGTCCATAAGTTTACCATGAAGACCCATAAATAATATACCCGCATGCATATTTAAACGACCAAGAAAGTGGATATCTGAACGTGCATGCAGTTTTGCGAAGTGCGACGACCGTAATGCGTCTGTGACGGTTGTTTCTAATAATATCTGAAAACGATGTTCTAACCATCAACACATAAATGCACATAACACTATAAGTAATCATCATCATGAAGTCATAATTTATCTTAAATTCTTTCCCACAACTATATGTTCAGGTCAAAAACTAAATATTTATTTCAGTGTAATTGGATAATGACGAATTTTGATAACCATATTCTTAGGAACAGCGATCCAGATGGGCGAATACGCCGACGTATCCGTCTCGGTTAAACTACAGTTACATTCATGGAGTATCTGCAACATTGAGACACGACGCATCACGCATTGAACACATTTCACCATTTCACATGACAACACACGAAACCAATAAAATCTTTATACGCCAAAAATTACACTTTTTATTAAGACTCTCGATTAATTACGTAAGTAGATACATGATGACAGAACAGTAGTGTTCCACTGCATGCAATGCCTTCACTACGTCGCTGCCATCCGGTGAATGTATACCTGCACACACATTGTAAGTATGTAACGTAAATAGTTAAATTCAACATCGAAAAGGAATTTGTTTGTTTGTAAAGCAAACACGAATCAATAAACAATAAATATCAGTCGACAACACGAGAATCACTAAATCACAATTCACTTGAAACAAACTGTTCGATACACTTGCTATAAACCAATAGATTAATTTGCTGAAAACTGTTTCAGGGCAGGTGTTACATATACATATTTAATATTTTTGTACAAAACTTACATCCTCGCTAATAACCCTCTTCCTTTTTTTGCGTTTTTTCAAACTTAATGTTCTTTTAAATGCTTTGAACATTTCTCCAACCAATTTTCACCAAGGAGACATACACCGTGGGTAGCTAACACTCAATTTATATGATATTTAAAATACGTATTACTTGAGAATCTTTAACAGGACTAAATGAATCATTTACACAGGAAAATAATAGTAAAATAAGCCAGAACAGACTTCACGGTCGGCGTTAACACAACTGAGTAAAATTTAAAAGTTACTTATTTATTGTTTGCATGAGGTAGTCGCGTTGACGTAGGTACTATAGCCGAACACAGGTCTGACTAATGTTTACTAGAGATTGGGATGTGTTAAACTCGGTTATTACGACGGCTGCCTTTAAAGTTCTGTCGCTTCCAAATCTCTAGTTATTATAAAAAAATCACAACGCGTTTTCAACGTTTTTGTAAGTTTTGATACTTAAAATGGGACTTTCAAACGCCATTTTGTTTTAGCAACTCCAAGAGCTTTTTAAGGTATGGGAAGATAAAAACGCACTGAGTACTTATTTTAAAAGGCTCTTCAGTGTAACAAGAATTAAGAAACTTGTAGAATGCTATTACAATTGGCAGTTTATTTTACCGCCGCGATATCTTCAAGAAATTACTAGAAACCAGTAGGTAATACCTACATAGTGTGATGATTTAATTATTCAATTAATGGTAATTGAGCACGCTTACTTTTAGCATTTTAATTACACTAAACAGTATAGTACTTAATATTATAAATCTGAGGAGATAAATTACATTTTTCTTATAACAGTACTTGCACGTTGTAAGTATGATATACAATCAGTCAAATTGGGCGGAGATCTAATTATCTCCAGTCAAAAACGCGCATAACTTATTGTTGAGTTGTACAAACCAGCTCGTGTACACATAGGGCATAGTAATTAATACGTATATTTAATTTATCCTTTGATCATATGCATAACATTCATGACACACGGTCGGTCTCGGTTATCCTCCAGTAAAAAGTGATATATCTGTATAAATATACAGCCCTAATACCTGTATGCATTTGCTATATAATAGAAACAGTAATTACACGAATGACTGGATAGTAACAATAGGATATTATTCCTCGTTCTAGAGGTTGAGCTGAGCGTCAATGATTCAATAACGATACTTATAAATACAATAGTTTAGGTACAGTCGATCACCGCTCAGTGCAAATATTTGTATGCATGAATATGGGTATTTGCATTGACCTGGCCGTACCTCGGAGAGCACGTTAAGCCGCGTCGGTCCCGGGTACCATACGAACATCTATGGCAGTAGTTACGGGTAGTTGGAGGAACTGCTAAAGCGAACCCCAGACTATAAAGGTGAAATCTTCGGATACGACTGGAATTAACGCTATGATCCTAGCGTTAATCCCAGTCGCAATGATGAAGAAGTCACTTATCAGCAATATTATCGATAACAAATTAAACTAACTAGCTGTTGCCCGGGTGAAATTCGATTCCCGTTCCTCCGACCTATGGGAACCTATTTACGGCCGATGAAAGTAACCTATGTGCAAATATTCCACACCAAAATCTATTTAACTGTGTCAAATTTCATCCAGACCATTTGGATCAGCAAGCGAGAAGCCTAAAGTTTACAGTTTAGAAAAACTAGCAGAATAAAATATGTTTTACCGCATCTGAACTCTTCTAATATCGTATCGGGGAAGCCAATTAGATAATGTAATCTTCGATTATTGTGGCTGATTGATAATCGTGAGTATTATTACAGAGTGATATTGGCTACATAATTAAATATAATAAAAAAATTAATTACCGTTAAAAACTCTCACTCTTCTAATTAAGCTAATAACAAATTAAATTTCGCATGTTAAGTATAGTGTCTTCTATTTTTTAGAGTATCACATTTGCTTTTTTTTACATTAACGTGTGCAATCGTCCGGAGGCTGACTCTTTCTTCTTCTTTTTTTTTACGACTTGGTGTGGTGTTCCATCTGATGAAAAGTGGTTACCGTGGCCTATGGGCGTGTGCAACATCAGGGAGACTCTTCATCCTATCGCTGTCCTGGTTGCCTCCAAAACTACCATTTTGAAGTCAAAGGTCTTGTTTTCTACTCCTTGTAACTATTCTTATTTGGCGTATTAGCTATTACTGGACCGATTGCTCACTGTTGTGTGAGCCCCGAACCTTCAAAAGAAGGCTCACATTAAAACCGCGTCCTATTTTCAGCGGGTGAGATTGGCTCGGAGTCTGAAGATCTTGTTAAGTCTCATAACCCTCACTGTAAAATGGCTATATCATAATCATATCGACAAAAACTACACGGGGAACGGTCTATACGACAAATGTTGAAAGTTTTCGAATTCGCCTTTCATAATCTCAGTTGCCCGCTCAGTTTTTATAATTTTAATCTCCTTTTTTTAAACCCCGACGCAAAAACGACGGGGTTTTAAATCTATATCTATTAAGTATGTCAACGTAACTCTACTAAGAAACAAAGAACTGGAAATCTTAGAACAAGGCATAGAATACCAAGAGATATCAACTGGCAACTCTATGACTCAAATCCATTAACATCTCAGTTCGGTCAAAAAAAAATCGGTCTCAGACGCTCGTTGAGTAATTACAACACTGCTTGCGGCGCCAGGCTGTTGAGGCATGACTCGGTCGCCGTCGAGAAACTGCAATGAGTCTTCCTGACTGTAGTTATGACTCATCAACATGTTGGCTTGTATTTAATTTACACTATTATCTCAAGATAATAGAATTAGAATACAAAGGTGGACTGAATTCCTAATGAGAAAGAAGTTTGAACGCTTTACTGTATGGTACCTCAATGTTTCCCAAAGTTGTATCATTTTAACAGTAAAAACAATACCTTTACATATATTTGAAGTAACTAACATACCAGTAAATTACAATTGTAAATACAGTAGAAAACCTATAGCAAATTTATGTTGCCTGGTTTAAAGAACTTTTCTGCTTAGATCAATTTCAATAGCTTCTGAAGTAAATATGCACAGGTGCATTCACCACTAAAACATGATTCTACAGTAAAGTATGTCTACTAGACTGAATAAGTGAACTGGAAAGTATAATACAACAGGTAATTAGTTTTCACTATTGTGATTCACCTTTCTGATATAATGTGTTTAATGAGTTTGATAAATACAGATTTAATAGTCCGTAACGAGGAGCATTCGTTTATATCCGTGCACTCATTAGGTGTAATGATAACCATTTCCTAAATATCAAACAATACCCCCAAGGATACCCCCCTTGCTTTTCTGTAGTAAAATTCACATCCATACGCTTTATGCAAATATACGTACTTAGATTATATACATTACAAATCCAATAACGAACGATCTAGGTTTGTTCGTTGAAGATTAGAGCGGCGAACACTGATGACGTCTCTACGTTGCTTGCCCACAGTCCTAGGCATCACATATCTAAGAAGTACTACATTCTTTTAGTAATAATAGTAATTAGAACATACTATACTCTCTATAAGTAAAATTATTATCTCAAATTAATATCACTGATAATAATTTTGAAGTTGTATAAATCGACTCTTAGATGATTAAATTTTTATAGTCAGCTTATTTTATTTATGCTTATGAAATAGCTTGGAGAAAACAGAGCATCAATGATTATAATGACGAGAAACAGTTATTTGTAATGCCACTGTTAATGAAATATAATTTATAGTATTATTTTTGTTGAGCTTAATACTGTAATTTATATCAATTTAGCAAATTCTAATCGGACTTTAATAAGATTATGGGATTACTATAAATTTTCTTAGTAGAAATGAAATCTTGGCGTATGTTAATAAGTATTAATTGGTTAGGCCAATAAAACTCCAGTAACTGTAAGTCCCCCACAGTGAACAAGTGCGCCGATTTCACTACATGTCCAAAGGTGGATTATTTAGGTCGCCGGTTATTACAACCTTGATGCAAGTAATTTTACGTATTTACTTAATATATATTATAATAGTATAGATTACTTGTGTCCCCGGCCCCGTAACTTCGTTAGCGCTATAATTTTTTATTTTTCAAATTTCATACAAAGGTCACTAGAATTTAACTAAGTCAGATTTAATTACGAATCATAGTAGAATTAAAGTTGAATCAGGATTATTTTCTTAGTTTTCTTAGAGGTTTTGGAAGTGATCGTATAATGGTTAATTTTTTTTTGCTTTTGAGGTACGGTACCCTAAAAAGACGTGACTGTATTTATAAGTGTTGTCCAAAATATAGCGTGTGATGTTATTGAGCTCATAAACGAATAATAAGTATTATGTTCTTGAAGTAACCGCAATGCGAATAATTTCTAATATCATATCAGTAATGTCACTGACCCAATCGGTTGAGAACTGAATTGCATCAATTTCAAGACATCGTGTGAATAATGAACATATTCATATAAGCACGTGAATTTGTTTCGCAATAAAATAGATGGTTGTACACCCACGCTTCATAGAAATTACGTTTTATTAATCTCCTGATGTAGATACTCCAAGAGTGGGTGGAGGATCCTCGAGTGTGTAGGCAAACCGGAGTGAGGGTAAACGAAGTGAACTCATTGTAACGTGTAAGTCGCATAGGTAATGGCTTATAGTGGTGTAGTTGTTTACTAAATAATATCTAACATTTTCAACCACCATGCGAGTAATTATAATTACACTGTCAGTTTGCTAATTTAAAAAGCAAAACAGTCGTAAGAAAGCCTTAGAAAACGTCAGTCATAATACATGTAAAATGCTAATGAAGTTTCAAATTAGAAAAGGCTTTAGAAATTTTGTGAATAATCCTATTGAATGAACCTAGGAAAAATTTGAAATGGATAAAAAGTATTACAATTGATTCTGAAAGTAGGATTGTGATGATAAGAAAACTTGTTAGAGTACTCGTATTACTTGTACAATTGATTGTTTGTTCTCTAGAATTAATCACATGGATTATTTTATGATGGGTAGGCTTCCTCTCTTGCTTGCTTGATTTTATAAAACGTCTTCTCTACCGCACTACGCTGTCTACAGCTGCATACTTTTTAGAGTACATGTGTAACTGTTCAAGAGTTCTAACATTTGAAGGATTTTTTTCTATTTTATCATCATTTAGAGTCTTCGAAGTCTTTTTATTGGACGAAGTAGAATGCATTCTTAGTCCCTCCTGAATAATTCATGGGACGTAAAGACGAAGACAAGTTCGACAAGTACCTAAGTCTCGATAATAATACTAACGTTTATCAACAACTCTTTACACTTGAATTAACCTTTCCTGCGAGTTACGGTTTTCATTAAGTAAAATAAACTGGTAATGACTACATGGTTATCAGATTATTCACAAATTGAGTCAGACACAATTTACTTATCTAGAGCTATTTATACTTAAAATGTCAGCCTTAAACACCACTTGCTATCTTGCTACTGGCGGTAATTAAATTTAAAACTAGACTTTATTGTCATGCATGAACTCAGATACAATTCATTCAAACAATATGATACAGTATACACATTGTAATCTATCCAAGAGTCTTTGATTTTCAAGGGTGTTATATTAAGTTCTTGGAAACTTTATATGCGATTGCATCAATAATATAATCAGTCTAGTCTTTTTATTAATTGCTTTGAACAGGTTTAAATTTTACCACGAAATAATATCGTTTATCTGACGTTTGATGTTTATCATTTTCACAAAATATACGTAAAACTTCTAGTCATCAGGATATTTAAGGACACTATTTGGATGTGTAATTTTGTATGACCACAGAATAACAATAGCGTATAACAAAGAAATCTTGAAATTAGCATCAACGCAGTCAACTTACTTCACGCATACTTCGCAGTGATCTCATATCACTGCGAAGTATACGTGCCGTGAAGTAAGATTAATTGGTATAGTGCGAGTTGATAGAGTTATACTGATGTGGATTGGGTACGTAAAACGAAAAATAGTCACTGCATATAGTTTAAATGTAATACTAAAAAAATTATAATTCCAAGAAAAATTTGGATTAAATACATTGATTAATGAAAAAGGTGGATAGGCACCTACTCATACCATCCCCCTATTTAAAGTAGAAAAACTTATACGCGGAATATTAATATTAGCCACGTTACATTACAATGTTTTACTACAAACAACGACGAGGTGAACAATCAACGTGTTTTGATCTCATTAAGTATGAAATGGACACTGGCCATGAATTTCTTAATTGAGGTTAAATTAATTGTCACTGGAATTAACACTGCGGTTACGTTCGCATATGCCATTACCTTATATAAACCTTGCAGGTTTGGAAACGTTATGTGACCCTAAGTTTGCACCTGTCGTATTCATTTTAAGTTTAAATCTATAGATATTTTTTATTCAATATAAATGAAATTTCACAACGTACATAGATATCGTGCTTATTACCGATATAATGAATATGAAAGATTATCAGGATGTAAAAAAAAAAAACAGGATGGATGGATGGAAAGATGCTTTTAACTCTTTCACGCATGAAACTAGTCCTACATGAAATTTCTCAAGGGTAGGTTATAGTCTGGAATAGCACATAGACTTATCCCAGGCATAGAAAATTACTGTGGGTTGCGGGAACGGTTTCAATATGTCACACGGGCAACAGTTATTCTACGAGGTAGATTATATTTCCTATGTGGGTCACATACAACTGACTCTGTTCACAATACAACATTTATGTCAAACGCATTTCTGGAGGCAGGGGCGAAAGGAAAAATGTAGAACAGACAACAAGGATTTCCTTGCTTATATCGAATGAAAGAGAATGTTATGGAAGCGATTAAGAATAAAAAAGGTTACTCAATAGAGACACAACAATGGAATTTAGCCCGACGTAAATATTTTTGCAATTCTTTTTAATCCTCTGATGGTCGTTAAAAACACGTTCAACACCTGTTGTTACTCAGTCATCATAATCATCATCTCACCTCCATGCAGTGAAATGTTTGTTTACCAGCTTATTTTTGATATTTTCAAATACATACTCATACGTGCACCTACCCTAGAATGTCGCTTGTGCATAACAATTATAGTTTAAACTAACATTTCCAGATGAATATGAATCAGATTACAATGTGTAATCTCAAGCTTACAATATTTTTTACAAAACGAGTAGCGCTGAATCTCGTATTCATATTATCGATGATTCAATACGATAGTACATACATAGCACACACGACTAAGACGATGTGTGCGATTGTGACTTATTGTGTACAGAGCATAGACAGAGTCATCGACCCGATAGCGGAGGATTAGGAAATTGTTACTTGGCTCTGTTCTGCATGAAGAAACGGGACGTCAATTTAATACGTATTGACAATTCCCCGTATTCAACATATATGAACATATCCAATGGAACAGTAAAATACAAAGGCATTTATTTGTTCTAAAGGTTAAGTTAAGTGACTCCCTTATCAACGGCAGTTTATTTATACTTAAACGACAGAACCAACAAGGTTCTAATTGATGGCGACAATACGTAAGTTAGTGTTCCAGCGATAACCAATACAACATGCTTGACTTATACGAGTTGAAACAAAGTAACGGCGGTAAAGTGTGGGCAAGTTTATAAGAAAATATAAACATTCACTTGAAGAACATCAACAGAAGCCTAAAGTTATCAATATAGCGTTTAAAGATTTATTTGGTACCATTACATAAAAAACTAAGAATTTGTCTCCACAGAACGCGACGCCATCGCGCCACCCGCAATGTGATGGCAACGAAGGTGTAACAGGAATGTAGGAATTTGCTGGGCAGGGGGAGACTACAGACTTATCTACGTCTAATCACCTCTGCTTTCCTGCGCAGTGATAAGTTACGCCAGATATCACGAGGACTCGTCCATCCAACTTTTGCTTTATCAGTGCCACTGTCACCTACGCTGCTCGCACATCTAGTTATTTTAGTCTGGGGTCCGTTGCCGTTAGAGAGCGCACGGTTTGCCATGTTGAATACATCCAGGTGCTAGTTGACGGTTGACAATTTGTTTGTATATATTAACGACGCTGCACTATCGACGAACACACAAAATCTTTTAAGTAACGTTAAAAAGTCACTTGTTGAAACTTTCAAACCGTTAAATATTAAAAAGTACTGGCTCACAATTCACGCAGGGGAACGTTTTGTTTTAACTTTATGTCCTTTGACTTGTGTTGATGCACTGACTGTATCGATTTAACACCATTGTTTCACTGTTGCCATATACCGAAATACATAAACGAAATCACTACTGTTGTAGAAAAGAAAATAAGGTAATAACGCTACAATTGTTGCGTATAAAGGTATTTTTCGTAGAATTTAAACAGATAAACTGTTGTAATATGAAGCACCGTTCACGACTGTGTCAGTTTGAGGTTAAGTTACAAGCGATACCGGCTACGGCTGCCGGTTGGCGCGGGCACACCAGCGCACGGTTATGGGGCGCAATCACACGAGGTGATAACTTTACTGAAAATGAAATTATCAGTAGTTTTAACAATCTAATCCGAAGATATGAATATGACGAAAGTATTTGTTTTCAAAATAATTTTCATATAGGTTTATGAGTTGTTTACATGTTTACTGTTTGATATTTAAAATTATTATTGTAGAACATCCTGTCGCGATTAATGAAGAAGAAGAAAGTATGTTTTACTTCAATACACTTTAACCTAGAACAATATAACATTGCTATATAAATCGTAGCCCGCTAAGTTACCTAGGTTTTTAAGCTGTAGGTAGGAGGTATTCCAAGATAGATAGGATAGGATCAGCGAATGACAATAAATATCGGGTGAACTGACAATCCAGATAATTTTAATGTTAGTTGATAGGTATAAATACAAATACTAAGTTTCTTAAGGTCAGTCTACGGTGGGTTGAGGTGACTGACTGCGATCAGTGTGAGTACACTCCCATTGTAAGATATGCTGTTGTTGGGGGAAGCTTAATAATAAGGAGCTAACTAAAGAGTATGAAGAAAATTCTATCAGTTGGTCCGTAGACTCTTTAGCAATTAAGTAACTTTTTGCAGTTCACTGCTGAACATAGGCCCTCGAGCTTTTGTCTTCAACATCGAGTTCATCCTATAGAGATCGAGACTATCGCCTATAATATTTCCTGAAGCTTAACGTGCGAGCCCTCAGGCGTGAGTAAAAATAATATGAAAATATAAACAGAGTATATGCCAAATCGAATTTAGTTTGATACTGATAATAAAATTATTGACTTACACTAACAAACCATCGTCACATTTTATCAAAATAAATATTTTAAAAAAGGACCGCGTGTGTACTGGCCTTCTTAAACTCAGGTACCGCTGAGTTAATTATGACTATATCTATATAGACGCAAAAGGATCCAGCCCGTCACACTTATGCCCACCAGACACACAAAAGCAAGAACCAATCGTCTCGAAGTGAGCAAAATAAACAAGTGATAAATGGTAAATTGAGTCTTAAAACGATTGCATCAAAGTTGAGAACATATCGTTGCTCAATGGTGGTTAGTTTTTTGTGCTTGGGGCGAGTAACAATGCAAGAGGAGAACGTGCCCCAACCGCTTTTGACGGTTAGTGAAAAAAATCAAATTCATTTTATGATACTAATGTCTTGTTATATTTATAAAAATTATAAAGCATAAGTTTCAATCTGTTTAACTTGTTTAATTTTAATCTATAAGGTCAATAAAATATGACAAAAATTAAAATTTATTTCACAAAATACGGGACCGGCGTTGAAGATCAAGAGCGATAACAACGTCTTACTGATAATATGTACTTTCTAAAAAACGTAACTACAGTAAACAAGGTGATATTTGATAAGAAAAACTTTACAAATACTCCAAAGATTTCCTATTAGTTAGTTCAGATTTTTAACTCAATAAAGAGTTTATTCATGCGATGCTTGAAGTTAAAGTTACATTTAAGAAGACTCTCTTGTAATAAAAATATAAATGAGACAATGATTTAGTCTTGAGAAATATTAAGACTAATATTCCAAGAAGTTTCAGGTCAGGGTGCGACCGTGAAACAGTTAATGTCTGTTTAGTGAATTCGACACATGCGAGCAGAATGTCCGCAACTGCACGAAGTTATTTTTAACCCTGTAGACACGGGGTCAATCACCCGCCCACCCCTCCCGCACACCGAACCAGTCCTATCACATAAGGAACTGCGTGGGAATAATATGGTGAGTTGCCTGCCATGTCCTTACCCCAAGAGAACGTAAAACACCAAAAAACAAATCAAGTAAAGATGCTGGTCGCGACAACTGTTCTTCGGATATGAGTCACGATTATAAACAAATTCTTCAAATACATACCAACACAAACAGTCATGAAGTATCAAAAATGTTGATTTTTCATTAAGCTACACAAATGAGTCTTAATCCTGTTATATGTGTTTCAGTGTTGGTTAGTTTGGGTATGGTCTGTATGTACATACTACTAATTACCACTGTAACGAGTCCATTTGCCTTTATTATTTACTTTCTTAGGTCATTTTTTATCAGCTTCAATTCAGGTTCAATATCTAAATTATATGGCATCCATACAAGTCTTTAATGGTGTGAACACCTGTTACATGCCTGAGTTTGCCAAATTTTAGGTTGTCTCTATTTTGTTCGATTGTAGAAGAGTTCTGTTACAAACTCTTAACTTTTTATCATTGTAAAAAAGTGAAGTTGTTCGCTACATTTTTATTAAATGTAATATCTAAGTAAACAACCAGGTTGACCTACCAACCCCCAGAGAAGTTGATATGGTAGAACTGTTTTATGTAACACAACACCTGACACGGTTAGGTACCTATGTGGTTATGGTATCGATGTGCTGCACTATAAACAAACAAGTTACGAGCTTACTTACATAATTTAATGAACATTAAAATACTTGAAAAACTTGGTAACTAAAAAGTAAAAATGTGTTATGTGAAATACCTTTTTGTTGGTTTGTAGTTTCTAGGGTATTTCTTATCAGTTAGGTATCTAACTACGATTATTACGGAATCCAAATAGAAACACTATTAAAACTTTTGTACAAGAGGGTTAGACTTACTAAAATAACGTTGTTTTCCTTTTTCGGGGTGCGCTAACTACAATTAGGGGAACGTCGAGGGTGCGCAAGATGAACGGGCTAGGGGACTCACCGTTGCCGTATCGGTAAGGGTGACAGTCGCCGAGGTGGGCCCGCCATTGGATGGAGCAGTTAGCGCCGACCCGATGGGCACTTGGTTATTTGCATTTTGTTCAATGATACGCTGGCGCAGAGCTAATCTTTCGAGACTAGCTAAGCGATGGGATCCACCAGTTCCTTCTCTATCTCGGTCTCTCAGTCCTGTGGTGCTACCCGCGCTAAATGAACCACTATATTTTGGCAGGGTCGGCGGCGGCACTGGCCTTGCTGCACCACTGCGGCCAAGCAGTGAACCACTTGAGGTATAAGCATAGCTACTGGGAGTTCCAAGTGTAGCTGTACGCGGGGCTGCTCCTATTCCATTTAGGGCACTATTGTTCCCATTGACGGCGCCACCATTCACCGTCGTCGTGCTGCCGTTCATCTCCTTAGGTGTTTTCCGTCATGCGAATATTACAAAATCACACACACTGAGTCACTGACTGCGTACTACGTTACGATCGCGAAGTAGTGCGGCGATGTTAGGTGCGTTCAAGCCGGGTGCCCGACGGAGGCGGTTTGACAGCTCCGCAGCTCGAGCGGTGCAGACGAGGCGCGCGGGCGGGTCAGGCGGCGCCCCGCCGCACTCGACGCCTCCGTCGTCGCGCCTTGCCATCGCTACCAACCCCACTAGATCTGGATTTTGCCATTACGACCGCCGGACCAGAGGGTTGAAAATGCATTGTTGTTCTCTTTGTCAAGGCCAATTCGTGCTATATATAACCTTAGTGTTTAGAGTATTCAACACGCTCTTGAACAAAAACAATGAGTGCATCAAGTCAAGAGTTCAATTGCGACCAGTCCTGTAATAATTTTGTACCTACTATAAATTTAGCATTGTATTGACAATTTCTTGAAAAATCTGATACATAACTTTGTTAGTTAGGTATGTTGTACATGCTCACACATGTATGACTGAAGGACGAAGTATGTTAAATATTAAAATGTAAGTAAACAATATTTGGTAACTCTCTCCACATGTTGTACTAATTCTACAATTCCACATAATACCTACTTGTATAACACGGATTTTTAACATGAAAGTAATCAGAAAGGAAATAAAAGTAAATGAAGTACTTTCTCTTTCAAGCATACTAAAGGCAGTGTCACGTTCATCGCCATTTATCAAGAATATAGCAAAAATCGATGTAGCAATTTATTATCTTCACGTTATCCATCACTTAAAACAAATTGTTCTGGACTTTAAAAGAGGAAGTGACGCTAGTTCATCGGCCTGAATCCAAGAAGCATTGAGGCGACTACTTACTAGCGGAAGTACGTTTAAGGTAGGTACAAAGAATGATTGTGTTATATAGGTATGCTCAATGCTCATACTTATTCGTACGGTATGGTCTGCTACATAGAAATTATAAAGCGGCGAAATAATATGTTAGTCAATCATAGACTTTCCAAACGCATAATTTCTGGTCAGTTTAAAAAAGTATGTTAACTTTTTTCGAATGCTGAATGTAGAAATGGTGAAGTAATCAACAATTTTGTGTCGAGTAGGGGAGCACGTGTTAGTCGCATGTGGCACTGAAGTTCTAGCCATCGACCGCCTTATCACGCAGGCGCGTGGCACCCCCAACCTAACGTCTCTGCTTGCACAGCCCTCGGTGCATACTACCTACTGTTGCATATGCCACTTGAATATCAATGATACTATGCGAATCATTACCAGCGTAAATATGTGCATTTTAATAACAACAGTTAACATTTGAAAAACAACTCTATCATTTATACTTAGGAATCCTGTATAAAATGGACAATATTATATTTCAAGGTACCTAAAACCATTAGCAGATTTATGCTGGGGTTTTGAAGGCGTTGGTCTGACGTTAATTTGAAGTTGTAGCAAATGAGCGCCATCTACCGGATATGGCTGTCGTTTTAAACGAACGCATTAATGTATGCAGTAGGCGGCAAAGGAAATATAAACACTACAGACATGCATACGTGTAAGTAATAACTGAATATTCACCAGGTGGCGTTGATTCTAATAATGGAACATATGATAGAATCAAGATGAAAACACCGGATTAAACTATTGGATCGGAAATTGGAGATAGAACCGACCTCAAGCGTCAACTTGATTAAAAACAAGTCAACAACGATAAATCTTAAAAGTATGACCCGAGTCAAGCATTCAGCATGGATGACTTTTAAATATTATATCTTTTAAATATGGATTACATAGTTATTTAAGCATTTAGTAAATGACAGTTGTTCAATTATTGACCTGTTTTAAGGTTTCGTGGTGAGTCCACTGTTCTCTTCTGGATGCCATTAATTTTATACAGTCTCAACCTTACAGCTGAAATTTATCAAAAACCTCTAGAATTAAGTCGTAGCCTTAGTTCATGTGATATTCTGTAAACATCATCTTAATCTTTTGATAAATATACGATGCACCACATTTTGAAGGTCGTGTCGCCCTCGTAGATAGTAATAAATAGTTCAAATTAAAATATTCAGCACACTTCACATTACATTTTTACCCTACTACGGCGAAGCAAAAGGATGGTTATGATTTTTCAAACCTTATTAATGGATTAAGGTCTCTTGCATACCAACAAACTACCATACTTTTATTGCTCATAATCTTATATCCCAGTTATACTAAAATCATCTATCAGAGCAGAACCCAAGTCCTAAGACAACCCAGGACAGAACGTTCTGGCGCAGATGTACAAGAAGACTCCCAGATAAATATGGGACTAAGAGATATGATACTTAGACCATCGATATCATTCTATGTAGTATGAAAGTTAGCCTAAAACTACACTTAGGTACAGCTAATCGTGATGAAACGTTACACCTGGTAATGAAGACACTTCACAACAATCTATGGAACTGCTTAAATTAGTTTATTTATTTATTAGTTAGGTAGTAGATTCGGTAATCGACCTGGTAGAAAATAAAAGAGGGTAATAAAAAAGCGTGTTATCAACAATAAGCATAATACCAACAGACAAAATGATAAGCCCGTGTCAGTGTGATGACGGCATAAGAAATTCAAGTTAAGTAGGTACGATATATATTTATTAGCACAGTATAGTTATCTATAATCTTAGTTATTTGTAATGTGCTATTAGTTATGCACGTTTTATACGTAGTTTGTGGATATCTGTCGATGTGCATGTGCACTTTTATGGAGCAATATCAACAAGTGATCTTTGATAAAATATACCACGCCGATTGAGTCGATGGCTCGTTTGCGATACTTTTTTTTATTACGAGTAAATCTTTTTTCTTGCTGAGTGTACGATTGTGTTAAAATCTGTGAATGCAGTTCAAAATATCTCAAAAAGTTAGGGAAGGCCTCCTAAGAACATTTTGCTGTAACTACAACGGTTAAGGTACCTGCCCTTACTGCCCCGTTTCAAAAATACACCCCTGTATAAAGAAAGTAATAACTAGTAATAAACTCAACCAAAAGTATTTTATACTCAATCTTTACTAGTCTGCTTCTACTTTTGTTGCTGAGCCCTCAGTGGATTCAGCATCAGTAGTTTAAATTGAGAAAGAAGCGTGTGTAAAGAAAGTATCTTGACCTGTAAACATATTGAAAGATATTATAAAGACGGTCCCACACACCACCAGAAGTGAAATAAACATAAACGTATAGCGTTTAAAGTATACAGGCTCGAACGTTTAAGTTTCACCAGAGATCAATAATTTTTTTCAGCACCTCGTTACAATAATCAACACAATATGCATTTCATATTTGCTGAAGTGTTTCAAATGATATGCTTATGTTGCAATCTGAATTGATGCCGTCTGTTTAGCAACGAACCAACAGCTAAATCAAAACATATGACGATGGTCTTGGTATATTGGTATATATGTACTCATGGATGATTTTGATACGATTGTTTCTACAAAGCTGTATACATATATATTTTAGAAATGATGTCATTTTGTGTGTGTAATCAATAACCTTACGTAGATGAAAGAGGATCTCGGCCAATAAAACTAATTTGAGTAAATCATTTCATGCTTACGATACCGTTTTGTTTGTTTTCAACCAAGGAGGTTATAATGGCTGACAAGTGTATAGAGAACTCGAACGAAATCAGTTTGAGTTTTAAAAACTGTTTAGAAAAATGGTACGTGAAACATTGATCAATGCTGGTTTCAAAAAGGAGGAGCCGGGTCCGCTGTGGGCTGACCCTTAAAGAAAACTAAGACAATCTCTTTTGCTGGGGAAATATTGTCCGCGATGTAACTTTATTGTTCTGCAATAAAAACCGCGGTATCCTAGTGGTATGGGTAATGGACTGGTGAGACGAGGTCTCGGGTTCAATCCCAGGTTATACCATGGCACACACCAATGTCTTTCGATGCTTTTCGAAATTATGTGTGTATTTATCGCAGGTTTATAAGTGCCCGGTTAATGGCAATAGGCTCGCCACCTATTTATATTACACCTATTTATTACATTGGGACCTAAACATAAACTGGCGACGAGCCTACGAGTAAATCGGGGAAGTATTTGCGATTCTACCACTTGCAAAAATTTTATTGCCGAACCTGTAGAAGCGGGGCACTCTCGGGATAACCATACTATTATTATAAATGCAAAAGTCTGTCTATATTTTCACGCCTAGACAGATGAACAAGACATATAAATTTACTTTTCATTATTTTGTTTAATATGTGTCATTTGATAATGGTAATCCAATAACACATTACAGTTACCCACATGGACATTAGACACGATAAAACGTCTTATTTAGGTTGGGTAATTACCACATAAGTGCGCATGACCATAATGAGTAACTAACTAATCAGTTCTACGCGGTGCGGTGGAAGCTTCTTACATCATCCACACTTAATAAGGAAAAGTTTGGCTTTAAACATGTAAGTCACCCGATTAATAAATGTTTCTGACCAGCCTATACCTAATAGACCCTTTTTCATTGTATAAGGACAATTTTAGCTATTTTTAAAACAGCTATATAATTCTTCCATGCATAAATCAGTGACGTTAGAAGAACAGTTCCAATATGTGAACTACTTTGTACTCATAAATAGGCACAAAAAAAACTAGCATTTTAACGTAGGTATTCTGATTTTCTATGCGATTTTGATTTTTTTTTTATTTAGCCATTTTGCGACAATGAAAATTGTAGGCACAGAAATTCTGAAATATTATGAGTGAATAACTAAGAAGAAATCCTATAAAGACCAACAATCCAAATTATGAATATAATCAATATAACGTTATTGAAATCATCTTCCTTTAGTAGCTAGGTTTAATAAGGAAAGCAATGCACATTATTTATCAACAGCTACAATATGGATCGAACGTGCCACTAAGCTAAACAGGCACGTGCGCTCGTACTAACAGCCAATGTTTCTAAAACAAACCCCAATACACAAAGCACGATATAACTCAAACAATTCGGCGAACTCACTGAATCAGGAATAGAACGTACCACAAAATCCGTAGCCCTATATGTACTCAATCCAATAAGGTTAAAATACATCCTACAGGCTACAACTAACCGAACAAGATCTTCAAAAAACTTGTAACGATTATAGATAATAATTCATCCAACAGTCAGTCAGTCATCCCACAGATCAGGTAATAATATATATTGTACATAAATGGTGCAAAATAATAAATTAACTCTCAATAAACCCACACTTGTAGTGCTCACTAATATTTCAAAGGAACCCACGATTTGAAACGGGTAAACAATACATAGCCTTCAACTTAAGTCATTAAGTAGTAATCATTGTGCTTAAAGCAGACAAAACACTCAAATCCATCGCAATAGACATTCGTTTTAGTTATAAAAGAATTAAATTCTCTGTATTTATTAGAACGCTTTGTCTGGATTCGCTAGTTTTTCTGGATGCAAAATAGGTGTAATACAAGATTCGAATATTAACTACCTATATGTGAAGTTGTATTGTTTGTATTGTATTGTTACTGTGGAATGGGTGGATTATAGTCTGGAATAACACATAACAACTAACGTAAAGGAAAATACTTTGATTTGGAATCATACTTAACCCAAAACTCGTTTTAGCAATCAGTGAATGAACGCGTTTTATCCAACAGTACTGTAGAAGACTATTTTCGATAGCCTTGTCGCCCCACCGTTTACTATCATTGGTGCAAGTGATTTGCTAAACATTTGGACCAGAAGCATGCGCTAAGCTTATCTTACCCAAACATAGTAACCTAACCATACATGTTATTTACGTTATCTACAATAAGTATTTATTACTACTGATATATTTTCCGTTCAAAGAATAATAAATTACTTCAGTTTGAGTAGACGGACATTATCGAACGCTTATACATACATATATTATTTCAAGGAAGTAAATTATGTACATAAATTCCTTAGAAGGGACAAGGATCACATATTTTAACTTGGATACTAATAATATCACTGGCGACCTCTTTACACTACATATATTTATACGCTAACTGATAACAGACATTTGTAATTATGGACGATTTGTACAACTGAGTACTAGGAAAGATAGTCGTGGGTTATTCGTAATTGAAATATCATATTTTAAGCAAGCACTATGATATTAGAAAGTTAAATTACCAATAATATAATGGCAATAAAATAGGACCGTATAAGCCAGATTAGAATATCTTAATTTACGTAGTAG
Source organism: Eilema griseolum (assembly GCA_963662185.1). NCBI lineage: Eukaryota > Metazoa > Arthropoda > Insecta > Lepidoptera > Erebidae > Eilema > Eilema griseolum. The sequence continues at coordinate 18,545,609 of OY759230.1, read as the reverse complement.
CTGTGTTTTATATTTGTACTAAAGAACGGGAAATATTGTGCTTTAAATGGTCACCTACAATAATAATATTCTTACCTGGTCGACAGATCCTCCATTAGGTTTATAACGAGCCAAAACTGGTCTATTTCTTGATCTGTTCAAGGGTGAATCCGACACAGACGTCATGATAAATCACAAAATATTTTAACACTTGCAAACTTTTAAATAAATAAATTTACAGCTGTAAATGTACACATCCATATACTTTTCAAGAGGAAAACATACTGTTTTAATTACAGCAAATAATGTTCCACTAGTCACGAACATACGCGATACCACATTTTTCCGTCGACAAATCACATCCGGAGAAGAGTCGAGTGGAGTCCGTGTGGGTGATTCAACCGATACCGATTACAAGTCGCTATGCTTAGACCAACAACTGATAAAAGTTAATAGCTGTTCTTCAAAGAAACACACCCTAGTGACTCAGAAAGGAGTTGTAGAAGGTAACGCAAGTAAAAATCCAAAACACGTCAATTTATACACATATTTATGCACAATTAACCAGACTGCGTGTTACTATTTATTGCCCCGCAAACAAAAATAGTCACATCGGTTCATTGGAATGGTAAGAATGCAAATGTTATGTTTCTTGGAGTCCGCGCAAGTACAAGATTTCTGAGGATTACAAGCTTTTTATAAGTACACGAATTATTTTACTTTTACTATAACGTCGCGTTAAGTAAATTATTTGAAACAACAATGCGACCGCCCGACGATTACAAATTCGCTGACTGAAACAATAAAACGTCGTGGATAGCGAACGGGTTTGTCATTACAATCGGTACCAACATATTGAGTGTGGGCCAAGCGGACCGACGACGATAACCATAGGGACTTCGGTATCGGTGTCATGGTGCTTGGTGCACCGATGCGGCGACAAGCGATGCCTGAGGGCCGAATAGCGGTCGCGAATTCCTACTCGTAATTCAAATAACGCACGCAAAGCATACGTGCTCACTGGACAAACGGTCCTAGCGACCTAATAATTCCAACTCGATATCACTCTATTGCACACTACATAATCAATTAAGAAATATAATATTCATTTGAATAAAGAAAATAAAGTACTCACCGCTATTTTAATAATGTGGATTAGGCAGCACATGAAACAAATAAAAGAGGCAAGTTAGCATATTATGTACATTCAAATATAACAGTCGCATTCTGCATAATCTTAAACAGTACCTAGACAAGGTAGACAACATGTACCTATATCTTCAAGACTTTCTGTACTCATGAAATCAACGTCCATGAACGATGTTTGGTCGCCAGAATATTGTGGATAATTAGACTTTTTTTTTTAAAATAGATACAAAAAATTATAACAAAACATATCTAATAGTACGCTAGTGAGTCGGGCAAAGCGAGACGTACTACTTACTCAGAATAGCGAAAGTCAACGCACGTTTCGTGAATCACTAGACCTGTATGTGTAGTGCCTAGCATTGTTTTCCAATCCCAATTGTTTTCATGTCGATATTAAACAAATGACGTTGTCTGTTAAATATTAAAATCAAATCAATAACAAATGGTTCTTTCTTCACTTTCATCTAGCATTGTCGCATTAATTATTACTTCTTCATCAACACACGCGAGTAAATTAATCAGATTCTTCATGGATACGATATAATGAATATGTTCGCATAAAAAATATCTAGGCGCCTCATACTTCGGATGTCTCGCTATTTTCCTAAGCTAATAAATCCATAAATTTCTAAGTTTGCGTAATTTACAAAAATAGATTTTTAAAACTATGGAATGAACTTTTTTAAATGTTCTTTTGAGTTAAAAATATATCTTGATTTTTTTCTGCAAAGGAATATAAAGATCATTAGAGTTTACCGTATCACTGCCGATATAATAATTATTATGGTCATACTAGAACGTATAAAATTAAATTCAATCTTACTCGACAAAGATGCAGTGTCCATTGGCTCCATAGTAGCTAAACTATCTTCTTGAATGAAGTCCTCACACATATATTATGTTATTTAATAAAATATACACATACTTTTCGCTTTCTGTGTCAGAAACAACATTCTAAAAGAAATTATAATATCACTACACTTTTGGTCACTTCCAGACAATAAAGTGTCCATCGACCTGATTCGTAACAAATATTGACAGAACGACAAGTGTTAGTTGTGTTAAACGTGACTAAATGTTTACGTGTGGGAGATAAGTTTGCGTTCTACGCTGGTAACGCAGAGGCAGTGGTGTGCGCACACGTCTGCGGAGACTGAGCTAGCAGACGCGATTCTGTAAAGCGCGTGAAATTTTACTACATGCTATTTCAATCCACGCAGGGAATTTGCAAGTTCGCGAAATTCAACTCCCCGGGAAGGCCAATTCTGTGATTTAAAATGTATGCCTATGACTCCATACAAAGAAAAATTACCTATCATTGATAGGTATCATTATTTTCTACTAAACTAAATCAACCTAATCGTCAGCAAATGTGTATAATTTTAATTCGTATCTAAGGTCCCTTTCGAAAAAGCAAAATATGCTGTATTTAGTAGGTAGATTACGGCTGATAGAGGCTACGAACAATAAGGGATAACGTATAAGATCTTTTAATTATATCAAAGACTGCAATGTATTGCTAAGTAATAAAATGAAGGTCATTTCCATTACCGATGAGTTGACGCATACAGTCCATAATAAACGAAGACATTGATCTGCTTCTGCCTATATAAAGTGAATACTTTGCAATTAAAACTTTAATCAGAAGAAACTGCAAGATGCAGACAAAATGTATTATAAAACATTGCGATATTAATTAATGTCTGCCGCTCTGCCTGCATTGAATTCTGATCCCGTTCCCATAACCAATTGGAACCGCTTCCAGTGATAATAAAATAGCCTATCCCTGTACTAAATTTCAGGAAGATCCGTTCAGTCGTTTGAGTGTGATTGAATAACAAACATCTTCACAAGGTTTCACATGTATTAGTAGGAAAGGATAGGATGTGAATATTAAATCGGCATTTATAAGCTGCTAGGCGCATTTGTAATTGCAAAACTATAGCCCTAATCTGTCCATCGTTAGAAATTGAAGAAAAAAAGAGCGATGTATTATTGCCTTTGCTTACGATCCCGCAGAATTTCAATGCTCTAGCTAGCATTATGCGGCGCTCAACAGTCTCCTGACAATCTGCTTTTATGGAATACGAACTACATTATTTATTTATTATTATTATTACAATGATCAATTTTTTTAATTTTAGAAAGATATAAACTAATATTCACAAGAATATAAAATACGATAGAAAAGGTTCAAGCATCGAAAATTTTCTCTCCATCGATGTCGACTGGTAATATGCCCAAAAGGCTGGCGGCATTGCCCCGTTGGATGGTAAAGCCAATCAGTTGTGCGAAACCGCTTGGCATGCTTCCTTCATTCAGTTTTCAAGTAAATTCCTTGTTACATTGCAGCATCCGTACAAGTAATATACATCTTCTTGGGACTGGGACTTATGTTATACCACCTCGCAGGGATCAGGTTTAAGTCTGCCCATAATAATACGCAGTTAGCTATCTATCGATTGCTTTAGGCGGTTATAAATCGTTAATGAAGTTAAATCCCACTATTCATCAATCAATACACTGCTTGTTACATTAGTTATGACACTTATGACATATAAAAAGTTGGTTATGATTAGATCTTCTAGGTCCTAGAATCTAAAATATGACTAGACTTCACGGCAGTCCCTTTCTAGGATAATTACTCTATCTACTGGTCTAAACGTTGGACTAAGGTAGCAACTTATATGTCATTTGAGCATATAATAATATATTAACCGCGTGCGCAGAGCTGCCTGCCTATCGTTACAGGATTTCCTTTTGCTATTCTTACAATTTTGTTAAAAAAGGGAATTCATAATTTACGTATGTTATAACTGTAGCTTTAGATTCAATCAGTTAAATACAGAACATTCACTTTCTGATTATAATAAGCTTCATTTGGTCTAAATTCAATATTTCAGTATTTATTTTACAAATTTTCCGAAACACATGTACTATGTTAATTTAATATTATTGTTAATATTATATACCTTTGTCCGTAATGGATTACGCTTGATGATTAATAACTACTGTGGTTTGCTTTGTTAGAGATTAAATGCGATAATAATAATGACATGACGCAATACATCTACGGTTCGATAATACCAATAAACTATGGGTTCAATGTTGACTTGCGTGGTGGCATTGGTGGTAGGCTGGCTATAGTATAACTATAGCAACCGATACATGTGGAAATTTCATTATTCACAAATAATTAACCAAACCAAATATAATGCCGTGTAGGCTCCCGGTGGATTAGAATAGGGTCACCTTATCTCTTCTTGTGGGTGTCGTAGAAGGCGACTAAAGGATAGGACGAACTTGACGGCAATAGGCTCGCCCGCTTTCACGTGGGACCGAAAATCATAATTGGTGAATTACATACATACATATAATCACGCCTTTATCCCTGGAGGGTTAGGCAGAGGTGAATTAACACCCACATTTCACCAATAATTGTATTCGGTCCCACGTAATAGGGGGTGAGCCTATTGCCATATTCCCGGGCACTATTGTTGACTCGAGCCATGCATCTGAGGCTGAGTCTGGGCTGTATATATCTGTCTGATGTTAAACAGCATTATCCCTTAGTCGCCTTGTACTTGTAATTGGTGAATTGTGGGTTGTACCTAATACACCTCTGCGTACCCCTATATATATACGCATCCTATAAGAACAATATCATTTAGGCTAGTTTATATGGATAAACAGATACCACATCAGCACAAAGTGGCAGCAGTCACAAAACTTGTCGTAATAAAAGTTTAAAATTCTGAAACACTAACTTTTATTTTAAAATTCTTTATTCATTGTACCTACTCACTCTTCCGAGAGCGCATTTCATAAAGATGAAAAGGTGTGGATTACAGCGACGACGGTGCGACATAGTGGTCAGTTTCCGCGTGAGGGAGCACATCCCGTGCTGAGGTCACACGGTTCGTGAGCACAGCACAATAATACACCTAATAAGAATTTATACTACATGGTTAAGCACATGGCCAGCATAGAAAACGCCGCAACACGCACTTTTCACACCACAGCCGTGTGTTATGTTACGTAAGCGGATGAAGCCTAAAAATATAGAAATAATTACTATCCTATTTGGAACGAGATATTGCTGCTTCCAGCCACCAGCTTACTTGTTATCTTGTTAGCTCGAGACGCTCGAGACACTCGAGGGAAAACGATTTAGAGAATTAGTAAAGGACACAGATAGGCGACGAGGCTAAAGGCTTCATCCATTTTAAATTGTTTTGGGGACAGTAGACATGGAAACGGTTCGTTCAGACGGTCAACCCGTACAGGCAAAGCATACTCCGTGTCCACGTATTTATCATCCCAACAACCAAATTAGCATTGTAGTCGCACTTGCAAAGTATGTTTTCTCGTGCTGGGATAAGCTGGAATGGACGGGGCTGATATCTCTGCCCTAGCTGACGCACCTCGAAAATGAATAAAAACGTCATATTTATGTTAAGATATAATCACCTAAAGTGGTTTCGATTGACCCACTTGTATACATCAGTATATGTTTCTCTTCTTCATTGAGAAAAACTTAATATTTTCATAATTTTTATAAAAACAATTAATTATGTATAGTTTATTGGGATGTTTTAAAAAATGGTACTGTACATTTTTGCTGTACAACTTCGATGCTTAGGAATTTTAAAGTTATCTGTTACATACATACATTTAATCACGCCTTTATCCCCGGAGGGTTAGGCAGATTTGAATTTACACCCACATTTCACCATCATTGTATTCGGTCCCACGTAAAAGGGGGTGAGCCTATTGCCGTTTTCCGGGCACTATTGTTGCCTTGAGCCATGCATCTCTGGCTGAGTCTAGGCTGTATATATCTGTCTGAAGTTAAACAGTCATATCTCTTAGTCACCTTGTACGACACCGCATGGGAAGAGATGGGGTTGTCCAAATTCTACTCTGCCGGAAACCACGCGGTTCTGTTATTTTTATAGTATAATTGAAATGAAAACTGCAAAGTTTAATTAGGGTTAATAAATTAGGCAAAACCACTGAACAAATATGGCATAACTAGGTATTAATAGCATATAACAAGGCTAATTATTCTTGGTGGTGCAACAGTTTTTTTACTAATTTCCTATAAAAGTATAACCTTTCTGCTCTCCTTCTCAAAATAAATTTTAACCATACCAAACACCAAAAAGTATGAAATTGGTAGGAGAGGTCAGCAGGACATCAGATCTCAGTTGATTGGAAATTAATATGTTTCTTTTATAATTGTGAATTTTTGATAGTTTGTGACTGTTACATACCTCATGATCACAGCTACTGAATGTCAATACTATAAATTAATATAAAGGAAAGGTCAGAAGCTCGAAACCGACAATGACTGTAGAGGAAACTGGTGAGGTATGTAAGGATAGAAGGAGATGGTGAATGGTGAAATGCTGTCTCTGTCTACCCTGGAGGAAAATAGGTGTAAGCATATATATGTATATAAATAAATATGATAGATGTCCTGCTAATAATATTATACTAATAATATGACTGACCATGTCAATCCAAAAACATAATTATATCTATCTAATTATATAGTTTAACAAATTCAAAGATTTATCACTTGGATGAATAATGCTGTATTTGAAAAAACATTGCACACTAATTATAGCCAGCACCTCCACCCGACTGAAATCTTGATTCCATTCCCACTAGTGGAATCTATTTTTATTCCCAGGGGTCATGTGTTAGTCCAGAATAGTAGCAGATTACCGATGTGCCAAATTTCATCCAGAATCATTCAGCTGTTCTGGTGTGATTAAGTGAACAATCATCCATCCATATATTTATGTAATAGTTTATATGGTATAATAGTTATGGTACATCACTTGTCTAATGTGAGTTTTCCTATAATGGGGAAAGAGATTATATAACGCAACTTCACAACTAGGATGCTAACAAACCTTTGTATTCTATTCTAATTTCATAAATTTTATTTTTTTTATTAAAACTAATTTTCTGTAGCAACCCTGGTCTTACTAGTTTAAGAAAGAAATAACACGAAAGAAACAATTATATCACTGTGCACATGCTATGCTAAAATCATTTTTGCACAATGCATTGAATTGTAGTTGCAGATCAGTGGTTACAAGGTGTTATATTCATTTTTTGAAGGAGTTGGACAATGATCTGATATTAAATATTTTATATTATTCTCACTTTATTTTTATCTTCTGTTTGACAAATACTATATAAATTACAAAAATTACACGGAAAATAATAATTATGTTCTGTTTAATACGGAATATACAACAATATCATTGAAAATACTGCTCACCTCACAAGGATACTACGGTATGTTTTGTTTAAAAAGAACGGTAAATAAAAAGCCGAAACGCATTCTACAGCATTGAAGTATAAGCTAAGATATAGAACGAATCGCTGCAACATGAAGCCGTACAGATATCACTAGTGAAACTCTTAAATCAGTTTCATTTGCGGCTAGGACATTTGGAAACTTCGCAAACATTCAAAACGATACATACTATAACAGAATTGTTTTAGATGCGATATTATAATGAAATTGGCGCGAAGTCCATATTAAAATATTTGAATTAAGGCATAATTACAAAGATAATTATACTACAATATTACCTGATCTCTGCATAATGATAATGCTATTAAAACGAATACTCAAACTATGAACATTTCTTGAATCACCAATTCACACACTACAACGAAAACGAACTGTCAACAATCTCACCCGCCCATGGACCGCGTAGAAATTGATTTTTGAACATTGTTGCCAATGATGAAATAGTTTATAAAATGTCACACACAACATAATTTTGTCAAACTACTTTATACTCACAACTTATACTTAAGTAAGTACTTAATATTGATGATTCCTCAGTTGATTCTTGTTTTCTATTACCTGCTAGTAAAATTATAACATACTTCATTTTTTATAATTTTATAAAGAGTCAAGCCAACGAAAGTTGGTTAAAAAAACAGCGGCAAATTTGAAAAATCGACGGGTTTCAACTAGTGCTACGGAGCTTTCAATAAGTAAAGAAAAATATAACATTAAACCAAATTATTAGAAAAATATTCGCAAGTATGCTTTTTCGCACGTATCTTGTGTTTCACTTTTTTTTTGATGACCTCCGTGGCGTAGCGGTAGAGCATTCGACTGCTATGCAGGGGCGCGGGTTCGATTCCCGTTCAGTGCAAATATTTGTATGCATGAATATTTATATTTGCATTGGGCTGGATGTTTCTATGTATAATATGTATGTATTTACTAAAAAAAGCATCTAAGTATGTTTATCCGCATTCTTGATACCATAACACAAGCTAGTTAAGCTATGCTTACCATGGGTCTAGACTCTAGACCCATGGTAAGCATAGCTTAACTAGCTTCTAGGATAGCGTTATGTAGAATGTAGTGGAATATTAATTTATTTATTTATTTATGCTTGTAAATATTAGTTATATCTACTGTTACAAGTAGTAACTACAAATTACAAGGGTAACTAGCTATCTAGGATAGCGTTATGTAGAATGTAGTGGAATATTAATTTATTTATTTATTTATGCTTGTAAATATTAGTAACATTATTGATCCTCTTGAAGTTTTCCGCCAAATCCATCCCAATTACATTATTGAGGCTCATGTACATGGATGTTGCCAAAAAAGAGTTAAATAATCTCTAATACCCTACGACTACCGGGCAAGTTGCATTTAACTTTCATCATATACTAACATCTAAGTTGACTCTATATATTATTATTGGAGTTGACTTATCTTGACATAACATTGACGTGATGTTCCAGTTGACAGTTGAGTGTAGGCTGGCTTTGTTTATTTACCTTACGAGTATATTCTAATATACTCTTTGTAGTATATAACTCACTCTGTGTTATTTACTTACGTAGTTTACGAAGAGTTTATGTATAGCTAGTTTATTTGAAGAACAGAGTTCAATTGCAGAATTTAATTAGGTTATAGTGCAACCAACTTCTCTATTATTACAAAAAAAAAATAGTAATAAGTATTGGTAATCCGTAAGCTTTGTCTCAGCTTCTGAGATAATCATAGTACAACAATGAGTCTCACTTTTACGAGGTTTCTGAAACCCGTAATATATAAGTTTTCTATAGTAGTTTTTTATGCCAATAAAATTATAGGTAAAAATTGTCCAAAAAGAATATCGTATCAGGTATGTAATATATATTTCTAGTAATTATGTATAATTGAATGATTTACTAATGGAAACAATGTGTGAATCTAAGCCCAATATGATGCTACTCATTATTACTTCCTTTTACAGTACCCATCTTTCCAAAGTGGCACAGTAATGCTGTCATCAGCTCTAGCCTTCCTATGGCCTGAAAAAAAGAAAAAACCAGATAAGGTTGTTGCAGGTCAACCTCTATTAGTTTTAGATATAGCAGATAATTTATTCGAAAATGGTCACTATGAACAATGTTATGACCTACTTAAGGAGTATGAGGTAAGTTATATGAAAATTCTCACTGTGATCCACGTGTCTTGTCATGCATATGTATGTGGACAGTAGTTTCACGCAGATTCACAGAGCAGCCATATCCACGCCGGATGCTTGTTCAATACAGCAGACTGCTCCAGTTAAATAAAATAAATAAATATATATATGTTAGGGCATTCTAATAATAAAAAAAACAGGTAATTTGGTAAATTAATTTTAAAAAGTGGCAGGTATGTTGGTAAGATATAATAAGGAAACAAACCTAGTCTAGAAGTTGAGATTCTATATTCTTGTTTTTGATCAAATCATAGAACATATTATTATTAAATTTTAATATGAGTCTTTGGGTATTCAGCTCAACTAGTTTAAATCTTCTTTTTAGCATTAATTACTGTAAAGATGATAACATCCACATACTTAGAAAACTATAATGCATAGGTACACTAACACATTGGCAGAGTATTAATGTCATAGTATACAAAATTAATTTGCATATTTCAGTTTGAAGATAGTGTAGAGATTCAATGGCGAACATGTCGAGTTCTGTACAATATGTCTAAAGAACTGAAGTATGACAAACAGTACAAGAAAACTCTTTTAATGGAAGCATATGCAATTATATCTGACCAACTAGACAAAAACCCAGATCATTATGCTGTTCACAAATGGTATGCACTACTGTTGGATGCAAAAAGTTCTCTAGATGGTGTCAAAGAACGTATAAGGCAATTAGAGAATGTGAAAAAGCATATGGATGTTAGTATTGTTTTTCTTAACTCACATAACCTTCTAAACACTTCTAACACTGGCAGAGAAGTTGCCTTTAATTGGCTTTTGTCTTTTGCTAATTTCCATGACCCTATGAAACCTATGAAATAGTTATGGTGAAGTCCACTGTTTATGTATTCTTTAATATCTTACAGGTTGCTGTAACACTAAATCCAAATGACGCAACTATTTTGTACATGTTGGGTGAATGGTGCTTCCAAATAGCTGAATTACCATGGCATCAAAGAAAAATAGCTAATGTTTTATTTGCATCACCACCATACTCCACATATGAAGATGCTCTTGAATATTTCTTGAGAGCAGAATCAGTAAAGCCCAGATTTTATAGTTTAAATTTACTTAGAATTGGTATCTGTTACTTCAGGCTGAAAAAAGAAGATCAAGCCAATTATTATTTAAAGCTAGCTGCCAGCTATCCAGCAAAAACAAATGATGATCATACAGCAAATACAACAGCAGCTGAGTATTTGAACAAGCTAAAAGCTTATGAAATATCTAAATAATAAGTACTTACTCAATAATATTTTTAAACATTTGAAATTACTAATGAATAATGTAATAATATATAGATGTATATGAAACAATGTTTCTGAGTTATTTATAGTGCTGATGACTGCTAGTGATTATAGGTACCAAAGTAACATAATGTACATACAGGGTGGAAGATTTTGATCTTACCTGGAGGGAAAGAAGTCTAAATACTGTAGATAGCGAATTACACGTAAGGGAAACATTCATTAATTTTTAAAAAGAAACGAAACTATATTCAATGATTTTCGATAATTCACTTGCCACACCCAGAAATCAAACCGACTAAAATCCGTAAAAATAACGTCCTGTATTTTTATGGCATCAATCAATAGTGTGTCGGAGTAATCATAATGATTAAATCTCTCTAACAAACATGCAATGGCGTCGGTCGGTGGGAGGTTTTGTGCAGTGTTCTGCAGGGATCGGTCCTGGGGCTGCTCCTCTGGAACATCGGATGCGACTGGGTCCTTCGCAGTGAGCTCGAGGACGGTGCCACCGTTACGTGTTATACGGATGACACGCTAATGACGACGTGCGGTGCTGCACACCACGCAGCTACAATGCCACGACCGCGATTGCCGAAGTCATATAACGTATTCGGTGGCTGGGTATCCACGTGACTGCATAAAACCGAGGTTATGTTGTTTCATGGGTCTTGCCGCGCGCCACTTTTGGAAACCAGTCTCGCAGTGGGAGGTATTTCCGTCGGCATCAAGTCCCATATCAAATACCTGGGGCTCTTGCTCGATGGCCAATGGGACTTCAGAGAGCACTTCTAAAGTCTGACCCCAAGACGTATGGTCATCAGGGTCATAAGAGGGTACCGTACGATTCCCTTCGAAGCGATGAGTCTTCTTGGTGGAATCCCACCATGGGACCTGCAGGCGAGAGACTTTTCGATACTATAATGGTACTGAACGGGGATGGGAACCCGAGCCTGGAGAAGTCCCTTCTCCACCGTCCTTCTCGTCTGAGGAGTGGAAACTATGACTTGTACAACCACGTGCAGGGTACGCCATGATGGCGGCGGTAAAACCCAGAGTTCTTTCGCTCAGCACGTTGCTCACAGTGATGGTGCCGCCGCCTTCTGCGAGGAAGTAATGCTCGAGGCGTGAGAGTGGGGGACAGAAGAGACTTAGGCCCCTTCCATCCTGCATAGAGTCGATAATCGACCTTGGTCCTCCATGAGCGCGAGCCTGAACGTGACAGGTGGAGCCGACTGTCACCCTAGAAGAAGCAGACCGAGAGGGCAACGCGATTCATACTCCCTCTCCCTTTTCTGGGGAAAGATGGGGACGCCATAGTCTATCACCCGAGGGCCTTCTATGGCACTGGGTCAGACGGGATGCGCAAGGAAATGCCAGAGGCTACCTCACCCTAAGATATCCGAGGGGATTTCCGCACGTTAAAAAAAGTCCAATTGATACAATAATAATAATAAAAACTTCTACAGTTTTGTTTTTGCATCAATAAATTAACTTTTTACCCAATTACGGCAAAGCCAAAGGAGGGTTATGATTTTGGCAGGCTATGTATGTATGTATGTAGGTTCATCTGTTCAGCTCCTCAACTATATATATTAGCACTGGACAAATGAGGTATGGTTAGAAGTGTCTTGATCGTCCGCTGGTTATGTGCTTGCGCGCCCTCTATTCTGCCCTCCATGGTTTACCTCATGATTCTCACACTGCCCACCGCGATGGAGCGTGGGGAAGCATGGCATAGCGTTACCTCTACGGGGCTCTTTTTGTATAGAAAACGGCGGGGTCCCACACACTGAAAAGGTAATCACGCGCGTACAGGCAGAAACTGCGCGTGATGGCACACTGAAATCTGCCACCACGCGCATGATTTTGGCGGCATTTTAGTCTGAGAGCTGTTAAATATTTCTGTGTAGGTGTTGGAGGTTAACTGAACATATGTAAATATGCAATAATAATGCAAAACAAAGTGTATAAACGCCAAATTTATTTATATGGAAATCTGGTATGCCATTCGAAAATGCCGATGCAACTGGGCACTGCCGGTTAAAGTGAAATATGTAGTTTGGCAAGCCAAAGTTTAATAATCCCTCGAAAATAGTATGTTTTTTTATTTTCTCTAAATAAACATCAAGGATAAATCACGCTCTAAAAATTATAATTATTAGAGCGTGATTTTTCAGTAGTCCGGTTTTAGTTTTTAAACTTATTATTTAACTCAGAACACAGATTCTACGCAAACGTATTTAATCTGTGGTGTAAAGAAAACTTGGGATGGGCAAGAATATTGATGTAATCGTATCGATATATATTTTTTAATAGAATTAATAATTTTACAATTCTTAATCCATTGTAAAATTCCAATACAGTGTTTTGTAGTATGATTATTTATACATATTTCCAAAACAGACTTACAAAACAGCTTTCATGATCAGTCAACCTTTGCGTGTAGCTTCGGCTAGATAGTAATTACGTAGAATCATTATGTGGCAAACACCATTACGTTTGCTATTTAGTTATTCGACATAATTACTATAATAACCAATAATAATAAAATATAGGTGTACATCCAAACTACTCGTAACATGTAATTTAAAATATACAAAAAATAATAGAAGAGACAAATTAATGAAGGAGGTTTTGTAAAGCGGTAAAAATATACTGCAAACTTGGAATATTCAACCCATCTCAAGGATTACCCGCAACATGAAGATTTATTTCTGCAGATTGCAGCGGGGGACGAGGTTGTATACACATGTACCACACGACACGAAAACATTAAGGTAGAAGCATCAATAGCGGACACTTCAAGTAAAAATCAAACTGCAATCTACAAAATTAAATACACATAGTAATCACAGAATGGTTGTTACCTACATCCTTTTTTACCCGACTACGGCGAAGCAAAAGTAGGGTTATGATTTTGACAGGCTATGTATATATGTAGGTTCATCTGTGTAATAATTAAAAAATATGTGTTATTACAAAGTAAAAAAAAAATTGGTTCGCAAGCGTCAGATGTGATAATAAAAAAATATGTGTCATATGACAATGAAAGAAGTAAGTGTGTAATCTCCTATTTAAAAGAAATATAAATAAAATTGGTTTGTAAGTACATTACCATAAAAGTTCGGGCGCCTTGGAGATACACATGCCTAAGATAATCAGCGGATATTGGAAACTTTTAATCTTCCGGAGGTGAGCTAAATGAAACCAAACTGTGAGGTTTAAGGTTTTATTGTCCACTCCAGTGTGCATTCAGAAATAGATGTAAGGATACATTCCTAATGTATAACTAACCTTAAATTTAAAATTAGATTTTTATAAGCTATGTCAATATTATCCTACGTCAATATGATTCTATGTCACCAATGCACTTTTAGGTTATTTTGAAGTTTAGATTTAAAATATAATTAAAGTAAGCTCACGGCATCCCTCGGCGAGTATATGTAAACACAGCAGCGGGAAAGCTCGTAGCAGGCGAAGTTTTCAGTTTAAGCCCATGCGGTACATCCATGTTTGAGGTGAAAAGCCCAAACCCTCCATAAGGAAATGCAGTTGACCGAAGACAAAGAAACGCCGAAAAAGGTCCAAAGAAAAGAGAAAAGGCAAAGACAAAGGCGGTTCCAATTGGAAACCTGTAACAAAATTGCATGTCATTAGAACAACTCCTATATGAACACGAGGTCCTAATTTTTTTATAAATTTGGGCGACTTACCGCCTTAATTTGCTGGAACAATGCCAATAGCAAAAGAAATCATAATATTCTCAGATTAAGAGCTGAAACAATAGAATTTTAACAATTATTTTTCAAATTAGGAGCGTGGCGAATTTCCAATAAAGTGAATCTTATTAAAAAATGACAACTCACCAGAAATAAACTATAATTCCACAAGAGGATAGTTGTGAGGACACAAACTATTATCCTTTAGGCCAAAATACTCTCATTTTTATGAGATTTATTGAAATTAAGTTACGAAGCCATGAATATCGACCATCCAGCCTCCACGCTAGGAAGAAAGGTGCCTTGACAGGTATACGTCAAAATGTCATTCACTCCGCGTTCCGAAACTTTTCGTTCAAAAATAGAATTAAAACCGGTGTGACGACGTTCGCAGAGCGCGTCGTTACATTACATCCCTCCCCAAAAAGAAAAAAAGAAAGAAGGAAACTTCCTTTTCTAATGAAAATTATGAGAGTCCAGAACAAAATTCCAAAAAACCTCAAAAGACAAAATGTCATGCAACATTTTTCAATAAACAAAAAAAGGCAATGCGAAAGCATCTTGCATTGGGTATTGCAGAAACAATCATAAATTAAAGAATGGGAAAGCATTCCTAAAAATCAAAGAATGTGAAAACACTCGAAAAGTAAAGAATTAAGTTGAAAAAGAATTTCCAGTTTCAAATGGAAACAAAGGACACTATCCAACTTAATGGAATAACCGAAACCAAACTCAGAAAAGAGTAAAAACTTATTTCAACACAAAAGTGAAAATAAATCCTTCAATAAAACAAATTAAACAATCCCTACTCAATTCCATTCCAGATATCGATTAGGCAACCAACGCCGTCGAATCTAATCCTTGATCTTAACCAGCCTTCTAGCATCAATACAAAAGTGCGGTTGAGCTCCTACGCCACCGACTCTATACCAGCTATTCCTGAAACAAAAATATGAAACTAACAAGATATCGGTTAAGCACCAACGCTGCCGAATCTGAAAGAAAATCGGTAAAAACAATGAAGTTTTCCCACTGTCGGTTAGGTTGAAAAGCCGCCGACTTCAAATTCCTATTCCAACATCTAAAACGTCAAAACAAAATCACGACAAAAGTGTCGTAATAATATATTTATAAGCATTGTGATCGGCATAACACCACCAACTTTCCGAGCACAAGCAAAATATAAAGAAAATATGACAATTGTGACCAGTACAACACCACTGACTTTCTGAGCACAACCGCATAAGAAAAGTATGACATTTGCGACCGGCACAACACCACCGACATCCCGTGCGCAAAGCATAAAAAATGTAACAATGTGTATAAAAACACAATCGTACAAAAAGAGAAGAACGACAATTACGACCGGCTCAACACCACCAGCTTCCCGTGCGCAAAGCGTAAGGTGTGACTATGTGTATGAAACACAATAGCACAAAGAATTGTAAAGTCCAGTAAGACACAAGTTTCCCAAAAAATGGTATAACAAGGTGTGTAAAAAATGCATAAAATGCGTCCAATCCGAGAATCTTAATACTAAGAAAATAACCCAGAACTGTACAAAAATAAAGTTCAAGAAACTTAATTTTCCATTCCCTAAGTGAGTGGAAATAAGTCAAGTGAATTTAATGTAGAAAATGAATATTAAATTTCACTCCTATATTAGAGTAGAAACTAAATTCCTAAATTTGTACAAAATATACAATATTAAATATACAAGTGTATAAAAATATATACAGGAAAATAATCCTATACAACAAAGATAAATAAAAATATAAGATCTTTTGATGTGGAACAATTTGTTAATATGGAGTAGAGTTACACAATAACAAGTCCTAAAATGACCTAAGTTATTTTTGAAGGAAGCTAAAATTGAAATTAATAAATTGTTGTGAAGTTCCTAACATACATCTCCTTTCAACACCCCTCAACCTTTCAAACATCACCTCATAGTGGGGTCATACTTCAAACAAAGTACCAAAGACAAAGATAGACATTGTCAAAACAAGAATAATTTTAATATTTAATTATGTCTTTAATATGATAACGACCAGTATAGTTTTTATTAAGGTCTTTTAAAACATAAACATTAGAGGAAATTTTATCTATTATTTCACACTTAACAAACTTAGGTGCTAACTTAGCCGAAAAGAATGCAGGAGCATTAGACTGCACAAAACTTCTCCTCCACACTATATCTCCCACCTCAAAAGAAATGACCTTCCTTCCTATATTATAATAACGCGCATTACGCTTATAAGCTTTAAGCAATGAAGCTTGAACTTTTATAAAAATATCACTAAGTGATTTAAGTGAAAAAGCAAATGAAGACCTATCAACAACATCAAGTTGATTGAGGTTATCAAAAGAATTACTAAAACGGTGCAATGAAGCATCAAAAATAAGTTCTCTACCGAACATGAGAAAATTAGGAGTGAAATCTGTAGCTAGATTCACACTACTATTTAAAGCTAATTGAACATGAGGCAAATATTTTGACCAAGTTCTATGATCATCTTTAACAAAACAAGAAATACATGTTTCGACTGTTTTGTTATATCTCTCTACAGGATTATTTTGAGGTGTATATAAAGTATTACAAAATATTTTACTAATATTATAACTTTTTTAAAAAATCTACAAATTGCTTAGCTGTAAATTGGCTTCCATTATCACAAACAAAAACTTTAGGTGTTCCAAACTTAAGAAATATTTCTTTTTCAAGTATCCTACAAATTACTTTAGTGGTAGCACTAGTCATAGGAAATATCCAACAATATTTTGTAAAAACATCTATGATTGAAAGTATATACTTATGGCCAGAATAAGCTTTTGGAAGAGTTCCAATAATATCAATAGAAAGCATTAACATTGGTTTATCAACTTTCTTAGGATTAACCATAATTCCATGAGGTGGATTAGTAGAAGATTTATAAGCTTTACAAATATCACAAGAAGAAATGTATTTTTGAACATCAATAAACATACCTTTCCAAAAATAATGTATTTTTAATTTATTTAAAGTTTTATGAATTCCTAAATGTCCTGAATTAACATCATCATGATTAGATTTAATAGTGTCTAAGATGTGTTCTTTAGGTATGACAATTTTCCAATTTAAACGATTATTAGGATTATATTTATCTTTACAAAATCTATACAAAGTATCACTTTCAACTTTGAAATTTTTATATTTTCTAGGAAACTTTTGACAATTTACAAATATTTTTCTATACCAAGGATCAACGATATCCTCATTTGGCATAACAATAATATTATTTACAGGAATATTAATAGCAGAAATTTCTATTCTGGATAAACAATCTGGAACTAAATGAGTAAGACCTAAGCCTCTCTTTTCATAAGAAATATTTTCAAAAAGTGAAATAATTTTATTTAACTCGTGTTTCTCAGAAGGAGAAAGTTCAGAAACAGAAGTAACTGCATTTACACAAGTAGTGGATTCATATTCAAAAGTAATATTATTCCATAAGTCTTTAGCAAGATTAAATTTCAACCAAAAGTCAAATCCCAAAATAATTGAAGGTTTAAAAGAAGGTATTATCAAAAAATCTACATTTTTAGTTAAGTTATCACAAGTGATAGGTAAAACCATAGTTCCAATAACGTTGTGTGCAGAACCATCAGCAGTAACCGCGTTACCTTTATAAGGTTTAAATTTATAACCTAATTGCAAAAATGTTTGATGAATATTAGAACCGAGTACACAACTACAAGCTCCACTATCTAACAAACCTGAATAAAATTTATTATTAATATTAAAATTTAAACAAAACACTCATCATATTAAATAAAGATGCGGCTCTCAGACTATGATCACCAGCTCCTCGACTGTTCTAAAATGGATCAACAACTTCAGATAAATCAGCCATGACATGAGGCAACCCATGAGTAGAAGTACCAACTGGAACATCATTAACAATATTCTCAAACAAAGGCGGGACCTGTATTTCCTTATCCATGTTTGATTTATAAAAGGATGTGAAAATCTAATAAAAAGTTGTATTAAATACACTATAAGTTTCTAATTAAAGTATCAATTAAAGTTTCTAATTAAAGTTAATTAAATTATGAATGAAGTTAATTGCATTGATAGCAAAACGCTAAACTCAAAAGTCAAACAAACTCATAGAATGGAATGTTATTGTTGCAAAAGTTATTTAGGTCAAATGCCTATAAAGATAAAAATGCATTAGTGATTCACAAAATAAATTATTTATGTTTACTTAAGGTAAACAGCAAATGGTCAAATATTACTATGTTTTCACACATGTAAATAAAGGTTAAGAACTAGTAATTATATAATATTACCAAGTGGAAAATCTTACCTGTAATAAACAAAAGCTATATAAGATAAAACAATTATAACAATAACCATGTTATACAAATTGAAACATTCACCTGTAATTGAGAGATACAAACAATAGTACTAACTTGTAGTATGATTAGTTTTGCAAAGTAAACAATAACAAAGATTTACTGAAATACACAGTTATGTAACAGTAAAATACATGAAGAAAACACTGTTCTTAACATGTTAAAGTAAAAAATAATGCAAAGGTGACAAGGAATAAAGATATATGCACACTGTCATGTCCCTGTTCGCGAGTGCCAATTGTAATAATTTAAAAATATGTGTTATTACAAAGTAAAAAAAAAATTGGTTCGCAAGCGTCAGATGTGATAATAAAAAAATATGTGTCATATGACAATGAAAGAAGTAAGTGTGTAATCTCCTATTTAAAAGAAATATAAATAAAATTGGTTTGTAAGTACATTACCATAAAAGTTCGGGCGCCTTGGAGATACACATGCCTAAGATAATCAGCGGATATTGGAAACTTTTAATCTTCCGGAGGTGAGCTAAATGAAACCAAACTGTGAGGTTTAAGGTTTTATTGTCCACTCCAGTGTGCATTCAGAAATAGATGTAAGGATACATTCCTAATGTATAACTAACCTTAAATTTAAAATTAGATTTTTATAAGCTATGTCAATATTATCCTACGTCAATATGATTCTATGTCACCAATGCACTTTTAGGTTATTTTGAAGTTTAGATTTAAAATATAATTAAAGTAAGCTCACGGCATCCCTCGGCGAGTATATGTAAACACAGCAGCGGGAAAGCTCGTAGCAGGCGAAGTTTTCAGTTTAAGCCCATGCGGTACATCCATGTTTGAGGTGAAAAGCCCAAACCCTCCATAAGGAAATGCAGTTGACCGAAGACAAAGAAACGCCGAAAAAGGTCCAAAGAAAAGAGAAAAGGCAAAGACAAAGGCGGTTCCAATTGGAAACCTGTAACAAAATTGCATGTCATTAGAACAACTCCTATATGAACACGAGGTCCTAATTTTTTTATAAATTTGGGCGACTTACCGCCTTAATTTGCTGGAACAATGCCAATAGCAAAAGAAATCATAATATTCTCAGATTAAGAGCTGAAACAATAGAATTTTAACAATTATTTTTCAAATTAGGAGCGTGGCGAATTTCCAATAAAGTGAATCTTATTAAAAAATGACAACTCACCAGAAATAAACTATAATTCCACAAGAGGATAGTTGTGAGGACACAAACTATTATCCTTTAGGCCAAAATACTCTCATTTTTATGAGATTTATTGAAATTAAGTTACGAAGCCATGAATATCGACCATCCAGCCTCCACGCTAGGAAGAAAGGTGCCTTGACAGGTATACGTCAAAATGTCATTCACTCCGCGTTCCGAAACTTTTCGTTCAAAAATAGAATTAAAACCGGTGTGACGACGTTCGCAGAGCGCGTCGTTACATCTGTTCCCTCATAGCTCCTTAACTACTTATCAGAACTAGACAAATGAGGTATCATTAGAAGCGTCTTAGTCGTCCGCTGGCTATAGGCTATATAATGTGTCACTAAATCTAATGTAGTGCCCTCTAACGGTCATAAAGTACTATATTAAAAAATCTATTTGAGATAAATATGTCGTGTTTGATATAAATTGAAAGGGCTTAGTTAGCACATTTCAAATAAACACCTCAACAAAGTCTAGGGAACAAGATGACCCCAATTATTTTTTTTCGTGTAAATCTTGTTTTGCAAATAACTGGCAGCAAATAAATAAAAATAGAATAAAGTAGATTACAGAGTTGTTCGAAATTTAAAAATAAATTTAAATAAGTAATGATTTTCGAATATGGAGGGAAAACTTTTAAAAGTGTTTGATTGTGCAGTTTCTCTGAGGCAAAATAAAAATTATTTTTTTTGATTGTAAATAACGTTTATTATCAATAATACGTCTTTTACGTATGGTTTGTGCATTTTTGTGACTGTAGTCATCATGTCACGTCGTCATTTAAGTCGCGAAGAGATGTTAAGGGCTGTTGGTATGCTGCAAGCTGGACGAACTCAACGCGACGTAGCGGATGCTGTCAACACCCAACCAAGCGTAATTTGCAGATTATGGGCACGCTACAGGTCTACAGGGGATGTTGCCGAACGTCACAGGGGACGAAATAGGGTTACTACCCCGCGACAAGATCGTTTCTTGCAAAATTCCGCAAGGCGGCAACCCACGATTACTGCTCGTCAGTTGGTCGCAGGCCTCCAGTCTCAGCATCAAGTGGTTATTAGCGATCAAACTGTCAGAACAAGACTACACGAAGCCAATCTTTATGCTCGCAGACCGCTTAGGGTTCCAGCTCTTCGACGTGGAAATCGAGGTCGTCGCTTATTGTGGGCTAACGCACATTTACAGTGGACCGACCATCAATGGGCACGGGTTCTGTTTTCCGACGAATCTTGCTTCGGTTTTCATCCTGATTCGAGAAGAGTGCGTATATGGCGAGTTCCTGGACGTCGGAGTCGTCTCCAGAATCCGCAAGAAGTTCATCCTTACCAAGGTGGAACAATCATGGTATGGGCTGGAATTCGCCTTGGTGGAAGGACCGACCTCGTTTGGATACGGGGCAATTTGAATGCAAACCAATACATTCAGGAGGTTATACTCCCCATGGTAATCCCTCATCGACAGCAGTTCGGTCAAGATTTTATGTTCATGCAAGATAATGCACGGTCACACACTGCGAGGGTAGTGGTCAATGCGTTAAGCGAGCACAATATGACGACGTTGGAATGGCCTGCTCAGTCTGCCGACCTCAATCCCATAGAGCATGCCTGGGATTTGCTTGGAAGAAGAGCTTTCAGTGATTCTTTGGAAAATCTGAACACTGAAGAACAACTTTTTTTACACCTTCGCAGTGTATGGAGCCATATTCCACAGACGATGATTGACAATCTCATACTAAGTATGCCACGCCATTGTCGAGCTGTTGCGCTTTAGGAGGTCCTACAGATTATTAAAAACGTTTAAAGTACGGTTAATTACTGTATTTCTTACTACCTCGTTATTTTTGTGCCTAATCATAGAAGGTTGTAATACTCACTATTGGCACTATTCAATTCTTTCTTAAAAAAAAAAAAATTTGGTATGAAAATGTTTTTATTAAAATTAGAATTAAAAACGGTATAAAAATACCCTTCTATTGATATAAAACACTCACTATTACAAGAAAGGGTTTTTAAATAAAAACTAGAAATGTCCTTGTTCCCTAGACTTTGTTGATGTGAGTATATAGTTAGCAATAGGGATAGATTATACCTATCTATCTAGCCCTAAAATAATATCAATAAAAAAATAAGTTTAAAACTAAAATCAGACTACTGAAAAAGCACGCTATAAAAAGTATTAAACAAGAAAATATCAAGGATAGCATAGATTATACCTATCTATCTAGCCCTAAAATAATACAAATAAAAAAATAAGTTTAAAACTAAAATCAAACTACTGAAAAAGCACGCTATTAAGAGTATTAAACAAGAAAATATCAAGGATAGCTGTGGTCGTGTGCCACTTTTCCCTATGTACTGTCTTGTTAGACATTCGTGTGGCATCTACTTTTTATAGCGTGATTTTTCAGTAGTCGGGTTTTAGTTTTAAACTTATTTTCTGAACTGTTACATCAACATATTATAGCAGCATTAATTTTGTCAAATAAAATCTTCAAAAACTATCATACTTTTACCTAAAATGAAATTAATATACCTACAATTTGGCGTAATCACCAACATCTAAGAATACCAATACCAATACTAAGATTTTTTGAACCTGACTCATCTATAGATGCCATTAGCTGTCTTTGAAGTGAAAACTAACCATTTGTTTATAAGAATATTGATACTTATAAAACAAATGGTTAGTTTTCTTAAAATAACGCATTTTTTCGATAATGGAATGCTATTGGTTTCTGTTCACTATTGGTGCTTCTATCTTATTACGAAATTATTATGCACAGGCACACAACATAATGACCAAACTTTCGTATATTGTCACCTGATTGTTAGTTTACTATACTGATATGTCACTGTTAGGCATGTATTAAAATGATGGCAAGAGGAGCACGTGCATTATGTCCCTAATTAATATAAATACTCAAATAACAAAGTTTAAAATAAATATATTATCGATATATTTCAAAACAAAAGTTCGATGTCTGGCATCCCTAGACTGACGAAAATGTCAATGTCAATTTAATATATTCAAATCTTTCGCCGCCGT
This sequence comes from Eilema griseolum, assembly GCA_963662185.1. Taxonomy (NCBI): domain Eukaryota; kingdom Metazoa; phylum Arthropoda; class Insecta; order Lepidoptera; family Erebidae; genus Eilema; species Eilema griseolum. Next base: position 18,522,365 of record OY759230.1, on the reverse strand, counting down.
TTCCTGGACGAACAAAATGGAATATTGAATTGAAATAAGTTCGTTAGACTTTAACCAAACCAATGCCATTGATACTTTTTTATAGTTTTGAATTGTGTGTTATTGTGTTATCGATTTGGTATTATTTTGCAAAGATTTTTAGTGTATTTATAAACCGAACTATGTCTCTAAATAGAAGTGAAGGGTCGCCTAGTGATGACGAAATATTTTTCGGAAATATAACTCTTCAAGAAGTGAAAAAACGCCTATTTCCGGATAATCGGCTGAAACTGTGAGATCAATACTATTTTCTATAATGATCAATTACCGTTATCGAAACTATGAACGCATTTAGTACATACATTTTAGCTCTTCTACTCCCTCTTTTTATCGCAGAGAAAAGGCAGCTTCTTGTCACTGAGCTTGACGGGATCCTGAATCACATTTCTCAATGGGGCTCTGAGAACCTGGTTGAGTTCAATGCCAAGAAGACGCAGGCATGTGCGTTTACAGCAAAAGTATCTTCTTTCCTTCCCCTCCCCACTCTTCAGAGCACGCCACTGCCACTGCAGGACAATCTCAATATCCTAGGCATGGATGTTCGCTGCAACCTGAATAACAAAAATTACATCGAAAGTATCATCAAAACAGCCTCACGAAAACTCGGAGTCCTGAACAGAGTGAGACGATTTTTCACGCCGGAGCAGCGGTGTCTTCTATACAAGACACAAATTCGCTCCTGTGTGGAGTACTGCTCGCATCTCTGGGATGGTTCAGCAAAGTACTTACTAGATGCTCTCGACAGGTTGCAACGTGCGGTCTGCATCATTGGGAATCCCGAGATCACGAAGACCCTAGAACCTTTACAGCTGCGTAGAGATGTTGCGTCCATGGCTGTATTTTACCGTTTGTACCATGGGGAGTGTTCTGATGAGCTCTTCCAATTAGTCCCACCCTCCCCTTTCCTACACAGGACAACACGTGCAGGTCTTAGATGTCATCCGCACACGGTGCAAAACATCCGATCAAGAACCAAGCGGTTCGGAGACTCTTTCCTCTGTCGCACCATTAAGGCCTGGAATTCATTACCAGCTCACGTGTTTCCTTCTTCCTACAGTCCCGGGTCCTTTAAGCGGGGCGTGAAAAAGCATATGATGAGGCCGTCAAGCTGAGTGTCACCATTGTCACACGGTATGTGTAAGTAATGGTGACCCTTTTTTCTGGGACTTTGCCTTCAGCTTACCATCAGGCAAGGCGAAGTCCAATTGACGTGTCCTATATAAAAAAAAAAAAAAAAAAAAAATTAGTTCTTACGGGAACAACTGCTGGCATCCCAAACCCTACGGCCAGAGTCTAGTCCATCTATTAGGTGATTCTGTCCCTATACCCCTTCAAGATCTCCAGAGGACACCCTTATTAATATATTCTTATACAACAGCTGCAATCTCATCATACATAAATTAAATATACTTAGGTATTAATATCTAAACATGTCATTAGTTGGTACTGTAATATTATGATTCACTATGGTTTACAATTTACAGTATGATAATTATGTACTTATAAATTATTTTACAACTTTTTTACTTTACAGATATGCAACAAGTGCTGAGAACAGTCCCAGAGAGTATGAGGACTCCAATGCAAGTTTGAAAATATTACAAACACATTCTGAACCTAATTTATTATCTAGTAAAGATTCATGTGACCAAAATTCTCCTGAAGCCATTACTACAGGGTGGGACATGAGAGATGACGACAGTTTTATTAAATTAGAAAATATGGTGGCCAAACTGTGTGTATCACCAGGGCCTACTAACCATGTAAAGACTGAAGAGTTTAATAATACATTAGAAGTTATTGAATATATCTTAAATAATCCACCAACCAGTGACATAAAAACTGAAAACATGACTGATAATATAGAAAAAAATGTAAACCCTGCAGTGAAAACCGACAGTGAGGTACTAAATGAAGTCTATATGAAAAAATTACAGGAGATATCTCCACAGAAAAATATAAAGGTAGAAAAAAAATGTGTTATGGACTCACCGGAACCACCTCGTAATACTCCAGTTAAATCAGAAAAGAAATATAAAGAAATAGCAGGGTTCATGACACCAGTAAATGGGAAGTCTAAGCCAGTTTTCAAAACACCTGCTCAACCTCTGTCACTTAAAAAGCCTGCAACATCTTTAAGGAAAACACCAAGCATTAAATCAAATGCATATCAACACATTAGCAGTCCAGTAGCTTCTTACATTAATAACTGCCCTATAGTCCCATTGGTTAAAGATGTGCATCCAAAGAAACCATTGCCTGGTCCATCATCAATTCCCAAATTCAAAAGTCAAGTAGCAATCAAACCGAGCAATAAGGAAAATATCAATTTACCATCTGTGGCATATAAGAGTGCTAAAAAAACAAAAGTGGTATGTATAAGTAACTTTCTTGTTACAATGCAGTAAAATCTCTGAGCTTCTCCCAACTAGGTTGGGATCCTTGGGGTCAGATTTATAACTACTAATCTTTGTTTATACAACTAGAGTGTGGGAAGCTGAAATTAAACTATGAGTTAAAAGTGGTTAGTGCTCTTCTCCAATTCCTTGCGTTTCAAGTTTTTATTTAGATTTCTTTTTTTGGTGACAGAGCCTTATATTACATAACATAAACTCACGCCTATATCCCCGAAGGAGTAGGCATAGGTGCTAGCACCCACATTTTACCAGTTTATTTCCCAATGTAATAGGTGGCTAGCCTATTTCCATTAATCGGGCACTTATAAACCTGCGATAAATACACACATAACTTCGAAAAGCATTGAAAAGTCATTGGTGTGTGGAATGGTAAAACCTGGGATCGAATCTGAGACCTCATCTCAGGAGTCCATTACCCATACCACTTGGCTACCGCGGTGATTATATATTATATCTTTATAGCCTTATATTTTAATAGTTATACAAACATGAGTACAGCCATAATGCTAAGATAATGATGACACACATATAGTAGTCACCTAGGAAAGGAGTTTGTTTTTGTGCTGCCAAATATATACAGTTAAATTGAAGATGAGGATTCAACAATATATTGAAAGTGGTGTTAATTTACAGTCTGGATATTGTAATTAATAATTATTGTCTGATCATGTGATCATCCATGTTGTGACAGAGAAAGAATACAAGTGTTGCCACCCCATTTCATTTGAAGGGTGTTGTAAGAGGCTGTGAGAGAAGGAAAACTTTAAATAAACCCCTGTGCCAATGTCGGGCCACAATGGAAACACTAGATCAAGGTCCCCTAATACCCAACATTGGAAGAGGCCTATGTTCACCAGTGAATTATGATAGGCTAATTGCTTCATTACTTGTTTGAATTACAGATTGACTTGCCTGATGCACAGAAACTACCACAGAGTGGATGGGCAAAGAAAATTATGACATCTTTACCAAGACCAGTGGTCATGAAGCATGATCATAGAGAACTGAATTTAGCTAAGAGAAAACTTCTTCCACAACAAGAAGACAGTTTCGCAGACATGTCATATAATCAGGCAGAAGTGTCTGTCTGCACTCAAAAATCAGCTTTCAAGAGTAATAAGAATGTATGATATTCTCAATCTTATACAAATAATGACTTACTAATAAACAATTATGGTGATGAGTATTATAAATGTATTTTTATTGTGGGCAACAAAAGTATATACAATTATAGACAAAAGTTAACACTAATAATAATGATATTTTATAGGAGGTAGGACACGACTGTATTCCCGTCCGAACTGAGCAGTCCGACTGGGGAAGTACCTCCACTCTATAGAATACCATGGCTATAATAACCTCGTGTTGTGTTCTCGGCGGTGAGTAGGGTAGCCAGAGCTCACTGGAGAGCTTTGTGCTGTCAGTGGGATGACCAAAGGATTGTCCTGTTTTGTCTTCTACACTGACGGCACAAAATCTCTGTTCTTACAGGGTCGGTAACACGGATGTGACTCCACTGGTGTTACAAACGTTCATGGTAACTATTTTCCATCGGGTGGGCCGTGTGCTTGTCTGCCACCTAAGCTGTATAAAAAAAAACAATACCCAAACCTCTCCAAATTTGTTAAAGTTTATCTTTCTTCTCTCGGGAGTAGCGTGTATAGTGAGAGGTTGTTTTCTGAAGCTGGTATCATTCACGACAAATCACAACAAGTTTTTATCCATCATAACTTACCACTGATGAATTTTACTTATTAAAGTATTGTAATTTGGTAATAAATAAAAATCTTGAGTAATATGATGTCTGTTTTGTACATGATTTGGTATTCGGTATTCGGCCGAATAGTACCAATTATTCGGCCGAATACCTAAAAAGGTAGCCGAATAGGCCAAATACCGAATAGTTGCCGAATATTCGTGGCATCTCTACTTCCGAAGACCAAAAATAAAGCGGAAACCTAAATTTTGCAGTCTTTCAAGTTTATTAAGAAATTCCTCCTTTGCATCAAGATAACAGACATCAGCGTAGTCTAAAAGTGGAAGCAGAAGAGATTGCGCAAGAGTAACTTTAGTTTGAAATGGTAAAAATTTCTGGAGACGTTTGAGGGATTGAAACGAGCAGTAAACCCTTTTGCTAACATCTGCAATATGGACGTCCCAGGCCAGATTTGAGTCTACATAGACACCTAAATTTATCACATGTTTTGAAAAAGCAATAGGAGTAGCATCATAAAGAACTTGTGGAAGAATCTAGGGAACTAAAAGATTCGACATGTATCTACTACCAACAATGACTGCTTGCGATTTCCTTGGGTTAACTAGAAGCCCAAAAGATTTAGCCCATTGACTAATGTTAACAAGATCATTGTTGATAGCCGTCACAGCCTCAGTCAGTTCCTCAGCCTTGAAGTGTCGATACAGTGCAGCTGTCATCTGCATAGAGGTGATAGTGAAAAGTAATTACCTTTGTAATAGCATTTATAAAAATGGAGAAGAGAAGAGGAGACAGTACTCCACCGTGTGGGATTTTTCTGCAATCAATTGCACCATTCAGCGGAAGCCTCTTCACAGCTTTTTGTTTTTAATACACCTTGTTTCTAGTTTATTTGCTAACTACACCAAATCTTTTGCTTTATTACATTACTGTCCATCCCAAGGTTGCCTGGAAGAAATGGCTTCCAGCGATAAGGCCATCCATTGTACATTAAACTGTATGCATGCTACCTACAAGTTTAACTGTAATCTATTGGTGTATAATAAATAATTATCTATATATCAAAGACTCGTAAATGACACAACCAATTGCAGATAAATAACATTTATTATTTAAACAGTAATACGTAAATATCTTTGAAAATGTAGATCTTATATAAACAGCAGAGTCCAACATCATCCTAACAGTTAATTACGGCTACACTTGTCAAGACGACATGAACACTATAATAAGTATATAATAAACCTCGTTGTGCGACTCAATATAAGTGCGCTTTACATTATTTAAGTATATAATAAGTACGCAGGTTACATGCGATTATATTTATCTGCCAATATGGTATAGAACTGCAGGATGAATAAACAGGTATCCTGGAAAAGGCTGGTACAGAAAATGTATTGACACAATGAAAATTACAACTAAATATAATAACTTGAAACTAGCTTGCTACATTCTGCTCTTTATCTTTCCTACGTACCTACATACAATATATTTTTCATTAAAACGGCGCTGCCAATTTTCGTAATTATTGGTGAAACGTTTTTGAAATTTCTCAAGTATTTTTTTTATTATTATTTTACATGGCACTTATGTGTTAAGCGTAGAGAAACGAAAACAATACATATGAACAGTAGCATTGGGCGCACAATAGAAAGGTCGTGGCGTTGAATCAAACTACCAATATGGAGTGAACCTACTCTTAAAAGTCAAGTAATTCAGTTACTAGACTTTTTAGTCTCTAGTTTAAACATAATTTTGACAGTTGGTGTATTTGTATACTTAATTTTAATAATCGAATTCTATTCACCCGGTGTTTCTATGTTCCTCGGCGAATGCACCTTAAAATATTATAAGAAATATTGGAAATAGGCACGTTTCTTTGTTCTAGTTTCCGACCACTAATATACCTATATATATTATAGAATATTATATTGTAATGAACTTAATAATATATTTTTAATGTATATAACATTCAAGCTCAAGCCAACTACTGAGACACTCATTTAGGTTTTATTTGTGCTTTCACTTCCATAAGCACTAAAGCTTAACAACCATGTAGTAAGATTACATTGTTATGTCGACTTATAATATCATGAAGTAGAATAAAAAGTATCTTCTTTTAAAAAAATATGGAAATTAATAAAGCATTATGATTTTATTAAGACGTTACACACACATTTTTAACATGCCTAATTGCATATGGACAATGTTAACTCAAACATGTCTGCAGTGCAATTACTATACTGCGATTTGCTACTACTAAATCCGGTTGCCACAATGTAATAAAATAGGTTTTTGCATAAAAACTACAGAACTCATTCAAACTAGCATATGATTTGAATCTCTATGTCACAAGAAATTAAAAAGTACATATAAAATAAGAGACATTCCGCTTTAAAATTGTTAAATAAATCTAATAACCATGTAGAAAAATATAAAAATAGTAATGTTTTAATCATTTATATCACCAGGTCAGAAAGTTTCAATCTGCTCCAATATAAGCTCACTTGGAACTAGCCACTTATTACTTAGCACCTATTATAAAAGCGATTTAGTAAAATATCTATTGAGAGACATATTCATAAATACTCTTAAATCAAAGACTAAAATAATCTTAGAAGTTTAGGATTTCAGGACTTCATACTCTAGGACAGTGTTTAAATTAATATAGAGTCTATCGAAAATCTGAGTAACAAAAATATCTGTATATGATTTTCACTACAAAAGTCAAAGCCAAAAATAAATTATGCTATATAGACTATTTAAACGAACTTGCGAAACGTCAAAATTTTGCTTGTACTTATTCCATGCTTGTTAGTTGCCAATAATTTATGAATTTTATAACAGTTTTTTTTTACAGACTGGCTAGCTGTAAGCAGATCTTTCGTGTAAATTATTATTGATGTAAATATTATTTTAAATGTGCGGTGTTCAATATAGCACAAATGTTAAAAGGTATTAAAAATATTATCGAACCTCGTTTTATGTATAATAAAACTACCAAGCACTGATGGCGTTACGATGCGGTCTGCGATATTATACAATATTTCAGAGGGTGTGGTTGTCCTTAGTAGTCACTGTAATCCTAAACAACAACATAGTAGCATATAAAATAAATACGTATTATATTGTCTATTGGGGACATAAGGAATTAATTGTTCTCTAAATTCAAAGTTATCTTTTCTAGGTCGAGGCTTTAGCATACTAACAATTGGCTATTGTCTGGTATGCGACAACATTCCTGCAGTTTACTAGGATTTTTTATGCGACGCAGGTTATATTAATGTGTAAATTATATTATATGTAATATATATATTGTTACATATCTATATACATTTTGTAATTAAGGTCGATAGTTCCTTCATATCAAATAAAATGCAAATAAGACTAGAAGGGTTGAATTAGTACTAGTATGTAACCTTATGATCCCTTAGCGCCATTGTGGTTATTGTACTGTTTTCGGTGGATATTCTTTTAGTTGAAAACCCATAACGGTGTCGGTCTTCCTTTTGTCTACCCTTATAACTGTTCAATTACACATTAAGCCTAACATATAAACAAATATGTAACATTTTAGATGCATGTATAGGTTTCTAAACTATTATATTGTGTATACATATTAATTATGTTTATAAGAATTATTATAAGTTTTAATAAATTTGTTTTCCCTATAGTAATGGTCACAACGATTTTATTGTGCAAGGATACTATTAGATAGTAATTATACAAAAATTAAAAAGTAACCAAATCACAAGTCAATATCAAATAAAATAAATCTGCTTATACTTTAATTATTTAACAAACAATTCTTAATCTAAATAATACACATATCATAATTATTAAAAATAAATGGACTAACTGCCCTGTCTGGAAATTAAACATTCTGACTCATATAATATAATGGTTTTAAACTTGTAATACTAAATAGTGCGTAAATACGTATTTCTTAAGTCTAGATCATAAGGTATATTCATAGTTGCATTATTATTATTTTTAGTGCAAATCAGCAAAATTGTAAAACGTAACTATAAACACTTATTGGTACACTTGTGTTTTTCTAATTTAAAATTAGAAATAACAATGCTTGAGTTTACTATATCATGCTCAATAATCAGAAGTCAGATCAAGTCTTCTTTGATCTTTAAATTCAAGTAAATGCGATGTATAAAACCTAAGTATTTAACTTAAAAGTACCTAATTGTCAGTTAGGAGTGGGAACAAAACTGACTGATTTGTTATTTAGCAACGTGGCATAAGAGAATAATTCTTGCAATAATAAATATATCCAAAATCTTATAAAAAGTTTAGTAAACAATAAAGCCGTATAAAAATTTTGCAAACCACACAAGAAGCATGTTCCATTCGCAATAGGAGTGTTATATATTTAAAGCATTCCGGGACGATCGCTTTCTCGATTTCCAGACTTTTCAAAGAACATGAAATCCTGAAACGAAATAAAATGTTATTTACATCAGTAGCTCTATTAAAATATATATATATTTGCGCAATATACATACCTACATACATACATATAATCACGCCTTTATCCCCGGAGGGTTTTTTTTTTTTTACTAACGTCTTCGACTCCGTCGAAGCCTATTCTTTTTTTTTTTTTTTTATATAGGACACGTCAATTGGACTTCGCCTTGCCTGATGGTAAGCTGAAGGCAAAATCCCAGAAAAGAGGGTCACCATTACTTACAAATACCGTGTGACAATGGTGACACTCAGCTTGACGGCCTTATCATATGCTTTTTCACGCCCCGCTTAAAGGACCCGGGACTGTAGGAAGAAGGAAACACGTGAGCTGGTAATGAATTCCAGGCCTTAATGGTGCGACAGAGGAAAGAGTCTCCGAACCGCTTGGTTCTTGATCGGATGTTTTGCACCGTGTGCGGATGACATCTAAGACCTGCACGCGTTGTCCTGTGTAGGAAAGGGGAGGGTGGGACTAATTGGAAGAGCTCATCAGAACACTCCCCATGGTACAGACGGTAAAATACAGCCATGGACGCAACATCTCTACGCAGCTGTAAAGGTTCTAGGGTGTTCGTGATCTCGGGATTCCCAATGATGCGGACCGCACGTCGCTGCAACCTGTCGAGAGCATCTAGTAAGTACTTTGCTGAACCATCCCAGAGATGCGAGCAGTACTCCACACAGGAGCGAATTTGTGTCTTGTATAGAAGACACCGCTGCTCCGGCGTGAAAAATCGTCTCACTCTGTTCAGGACTCCGAGTTTTCGTGAGGCTGTTTTGATGATGCTTTCGATGTAGTTTTTGTTATTCAGGTTGCAGCGAACATCCATACCTAGGATATTGAGATTGTCCTGCAGCGGCAGTGGCGTGCTCTGAAGAGTGGGGAGGGGAAGGAAAGAAGATACTTTTGCTGTAAACGCACATGCCTGCGTCTTCTTGGCATTGAACTCAACCAGGTTCTCAGAGCCCCATTGAGAAATGTGATTCAGGACCCCGTCAAGCTCAGTGACAAGAAGCTGCCTTTTCTCTGCGATATCTGACTGCTTGGCCGCTGGATGTCCATGATAACTCCCATGTAAAGTGCTATCGTCTGCATAACAACGAACATTGCCGGTAGACAGCATGTCGTTGATATGCAGAAGAAAGAGAGTGGGTGATAAGACGGACCCCTGGGGCACGCCAGCATTAACCTGCAGAAACTCCGAAGCTCGTCCGTCACAAAGGACGCAATACGGCGCCCCTGCAGGAAGCTAGCAACCCAGTTGCACAGCCTAGAAGGCAGACCAAAGGCAGGTAGCTTAGAAAGAAGCGATTTGTGCCAGACTCTATGGAAAGCTTTGGCGATGTCAAGACTAATTGCCAGTGACTCACCGTGCTTGTCCATAGCCTCACCCCAAAGATGGGTAACGTATGCTAGAAGATCACCCGTTGACCGTTTCGGTCTGAAGCCATATTGCCGGTCATTAATTAAGGAGTGATCCTCTAAGTGCCGCATGAGCTGTTTGTTAATTATGTGCTCGAACACTTTGCACAGCACTGAGGTGACGGCTATGGGTCGATAGTTGGCTGGCTCCGAGCGATCCCCCTTCTTGGGAATCGGCTGAACATTCGCCTCTTTCCAAGGCAAAGGCACTGTACCCGAACTGTAGGATAGCCGGTACAGGCGCGTAAGCATTGGAGACAACTCCGCTGCACATTTTTTCAAAACTACCGCTGGAATACCATCCGGACCACTGGCTTTCCGGACATCGAGTGATTGCAGCACTGCACGGACATCGCGTTGCCTGATATGGATATCAGGCATCGCGTGGTCACTGTCGGGTAGTGTTGGTGGCTGCGTACCACAATCATCGATTCGGGAGTTGGCCGCAAAGAGATTAGCCAGCAGATTTGCCTTCTCTTGCGGCTCATGGGCCAGGGATCCATCAGGGTTACGCAGCGGAGGCAGCGAAGGCTGACAGAAGTTGGCTTGCACGGCTTTAGCCAGTCGCCAGTAGCCACGGCTTCCCGTGGGATGCATCACTAGCTCTTGACCAAGCCGCGCTATGCGCAGGGCATCCGCTCTGACATAGGCCCTTCTACAGATCTTTGTGGCTCTGTTGTACGCCGCCTTGAAGTGGCCCAGATTGGGATGGCGCGTGGCGCGCGCCCTTACCCAAGCGCGGTACGCAGACTGTTTTTGTTCAACAGCTTCCGCGCACTCGCGCCCGAACCAACGGCGCACCCCGCGGTCACCGGTGACATCGGTGTATGAGATATAGTATTCCATACCCAGACCGATCTCACCGGCGACAGCAGTAGCACAATCCGATGGGTTCTTACCTTCAAAGCAGCGCTCAACCCACGGGATGGACGCAAAATAGTCACGAAGTCCATCCCAGTCCGCTGACGAGTAGTGCCAGAGACGCCGCTTCCCCTGCATGGGTCGTGGGGGCGCTATAATAGGCACCGTGGAACAGACCAGGCAGTGGTCAGAGTTGCCTAAAGCGGCTCGCACCGATACACTGTACCGGTCCGGATCACTCGTCAGCAGAAGGTCTAGCAGAGAAGGTGCTTGGCCCGACCTTCTTGGTATCCTAGTGACCTCGTGCACCAATTGGGTCAGGCCGTGCGCCAGAGCAAATGCGTGGGCGGCTCTTCCCGCATGGTCTGTTTTGGAGGAGCCCAACCAGATCTCGTGGTGGGCGTTAAAATCCCCCAAAAATACCATTTCGGCATTCGGAAATCGCTCCTGCGCATCATCTGCCGCCTGACTCAGATATTCAAAGAGTCGAGTTGTCTCAGCATCTCCTGTATGGGAACGGTAGAGGCACACATAGATCTGACTCGTAGGGCCATGGTCTACGTGTACCCAAAGGACGGAGAAGGATGGGTCCTCTAGGCAGCGCAAACGGCGACAGCAAACATCCGCCCTAACAAACACGCACACCCCGGCTTTTGCACGAAAACTTTCCTCAAGAACATAGCCAGGGTAGAGCAAGTAGGTCGTGTCGTCAGGGCGGTGTATTTGCGTCTCCGTTAGAAAAAACATGGCAGGTTTCGCCGTCTCTAGGTGTTGGTGGACGGCGTTGAGGTTTGCATGGAGCCCACAGATGTTAGTGGACTCCACCTCAAATAGCAAGCTTTTGGAAGTGTGACGAGCCGCTGTGTTGCCTTTTTCTGTAAATTGCGCTGCCATGAGTTTGGGTGGGAGAAGGCGTGAAAAAAGAAGTGATTGCCGCCGCAGCACCGTGTGACAAAGCGCGGGATATTGGTTTTATCTATGAATGTGAGGCATGGCGAGAGCCGACGCGCCGAACGGAAGGGCCCCCGTACCCCCCCGAGTATGGTCGCCGGGCTCCCAAATCCGGTCACCAACCGGCACGACGAACCATATCGGGATTATGCGCGGCCTGGTGAGGCAGCCTCCCAAGGTGGTTAACCCCAGTTGGGCCCCTGTACTATACCGCGGGCGGCCAGCGGCACCACCGTTTCTACAGGTCTCCCTGTTCGGCGCATCGCCCCGCGCCATCCCCACTAGACTACGCCAAGACCCACTGGTTCCACTAGTGCTGCGACAACCACCACCTCTGCCCGGCTATGCACATGCTGACCCCTGAACACAATCCAACCGAGATTGAATTGCTATGGAGGGTTTTTCGCAATAGTGCACGGTGGTACCTACCCGGTCGAAACTTGAGACAAATTTGTGCCACCAAGTTTCTACCACCAGTAAATATATAGTATTCTGCTCGTGTTGGTTTGCTAGGCGAACCTATATGTGCAACCCTCTCAGGGTTCATATATATTTTAATTAAATCAAATCAAATATATGGTAGGAGGATATATGGGTAGGTACACAGTTATTAATTAAATTAGATCACGCATTCATTCTGAGGTTGTTTGTCATACCAGTTCTCGCATGTATACCTCTCGCACTTTCACACTATACCTTTCATACTGTGGGATTTAGGAGCGGGGATGTGGGATATTTTTTTTTTTTTTTACTTTATTAGAACTAACATTTTTACCCATATTTTTACATTTTCCTGTTTACATTTTAGCTGTCATCCCCGGAGGGTTAGGCAGAGGTGAATTATCACCCACATTTCACCAATCCTTAAATTCGGTCTCGCGTAATAGGGGGTGAGCCTATTGCCGTATTGCCGACTCATTCCCATTCGTTTTAGGCTGAGTCTGGGCTGTATATATATGTGTCTGATGTTAGCCTTAGTCGCCTTGTACGCTACCGCATGAGAAGAGATGGGGTGGTCGAAATTTTACTCTGCCGGGAACCACGCGACGCAATATAACACAGTATAAAATACATCCGCCACTATAAAAGCGTTACGGTCGGTATGTGAAACTTGAACTGAACAAAACCGCACGATAGCAGGCCAGGTCAGGGGTACCCACAACTGCCACGCATGTATGAAAACAATTACCGAGTAGAAGCGGAAGGCGAATGCCAGGATCGTAGCAAGTGGAGACATGTGGTCTCTGCCTAGCCTACTCCATAGGGTAGTAGGCGTGACTGCATGAATCAATAGCTTATCATTCAAGCAGTATTCATAATACATATGAAGGTAAAGTTAACGCATATTTTTCTAGAATACAATTGCACGGCACTATATAAGCATCTACTTATTCGAGTGAGATACGCCTGTATGTGCCTACTTACAGTAGTAAGTACATTATGACTAATACTGTAGTTAGGTATCAATAGGTATTTTGTGTTTACAGCATAGGCTGTGTGGTGTCAAGCATACAATATAATTTGCCGCAACATTCGTTTTCATAGTTTTTCAATCTTTTCATATTACTGGCTGCAACTCCTCCAGCTAAGTTTATAAACCTAATACTACTATTATAACATAACTCAAAGTGCAAGTAAGCTTGGGATACAACCGAGATTGACGACTGAATGACTGACAAAAATGGTGAGGAATTCAGGTCCTAAATTTTACATCACACCAGGTAAACCGCTTATCTGGTTTAAGATTAAATGCAATTGAAATATTTCGCCTTATTTTTGCTGAATCATATGACTCACAGAAGATAATTATATTGAATGTTGAAGGTCTCTGTACTTATGTCGGCAATTTATATGACGATTTCATAATTTTATAGCAAGAGATATATTTTTATAACATGAAACGTTAGTAGTACTTTCTACAGAAGGCAACATCTTGTAGCAGCTTGCTCGCTGGAGAACGATCAGACGAATATTATTGCAACCTGGGCTATCTGGGACTGAATAGGTCAAAATTATACGATTGGAAACTTAATTCATTATTTTAAATCTGGACGGACTGATGACTACAGTTATTGTAATCAAAACCCATTAAACGCATGAAGATTTACGATTTACTATTTCGTATTCTAGAACCCATAACACAAGCTAGTTAAGCAGTCTTACTTTGTATCTATGTAGTGTCATGTGTTATGTATTATTTATTAATTAATGCTGTAAATTCGTGTGTGACGATTAGCGAGTTGATGAATGACGCATGTACACATATCTTCTACTTACTTCTCATTTTTACTTAATACCGAGCGAGATAATGTATGCACCAAAAAACTTACAATCAAAAAGCAAGCTCCAAGAAGTACAGCTTTTATCTTCACATCTAGATCCATAGGAAAACTGATACCGAAGTAGTCTGCATCTGTAAATACCTCTCGCGCCAAACCAGACCACTGTTTCGTTATTTTGCCAACTTCTCGTTCACCATCTGCAGCATACACCTGTAAGAATAAAAAAGCAGTGTAAAATAAGTACTATTATATGCACTTTAAGTACAATACTCGGCCCGAGGAGATGGCCAGATCGATAGAGATGGCCCTGGGTCGGCCGGGTGCGAGGGATATGCCTGTCAACCTCACCTTCGGCAACCAAAAACGACATAGGCGTCGTGCGTTTTAGTCAGTTTCGAGTCCGACATAACCTCTCTCACCGGCTCAGGCAATAGGGGTACCCGTGGGGATTTTTTTTATACCACTTACGTGGCCAGACAAGCACAGGGCCCACCTGATGGAAAGTGGTCACCGTGGCCAATGGACGCGTGCATACGAGTCACACTCGCGATGCCAATCCTGCAAGCATTGAGAGTGTCTGTGCCGTCAGTGTAAAAGACAAAGCAGACTAAAAGCTTGTCCGCTTTTGCTCTTACCACTGACAGCAGAATAACCCTCCAGTGAGCTCTGGCTACCCTATTCACCACCGCGAACATAACAAGAGGTTATTATGGCCGCGGTATTCTGTAGGGCGGAGGTACTTTCCCAGTCGGACTCCTCATTTGGACGTAAAAACCGTAGTGTCGCACGTAAAAAAAAGTACAATACTCGGTACAAAAGTACCTACAATCAGTGTGATTTGGCGAGAAAGTGCTACCTCTATAGTACATCGCTACATCAGATCGAACTGACTGAAATGTTTTAAATTTTAAATTCTTCTGTGACATAACGTATTGAAGTACTCTTAAAGTATGTATAATATGTAAAAATATATCAAGCACTGTGAGATAGACATAATGCTTTACAAAGTTGCAGTAATTTGATCTTAACCGGATACTCTTCTTCTCGACGTACCAAACTAAAAGCCTGCTGGTACTATTGTATATAATCCAAAGCATATAATAAAAGCACACTCATACTAAAAGAATATGCCTAAGTGCCTACATATATATTTTAAATTGAATTGAATTGTAAATCACTACTTCTATTATCTGATGCGATTGCTTTTAGCTATTACCATGCTAGTTCAGGAGAGAGAGAGTAATGGTCAGCTGCGACGCGATGAGCACACAGTACGAAAATAGATGCAGGATTAATAAATTGAAGTAGGTACATCTACACAATCATATCAAAATGAAGTAAGTGACTGTTTGTAACATTTAAAAAATAGCTTTTTAATGATTGCATACACGATACTTATAACAAACATTCCATTTTTGAAGTTTTGCCTGTCGATCTGTCTATTTGTTCAAGGTAATCTATGAAGAGGCTGGGCCAATTTCGACGGGATTTTTCAATGAAGATAGTTGATGTTATAAAGCGTAGCTTGTGCTTGATCAACTTTTACTTTATCAAAATAATTGGGGTGCAGAGCAAAAAATAGATAATAGATAATCAGAGCGTTACCCCTGTAAGGGAAAGATTACGGGTTCCGTTTTAATTTTTTCTATCTTAATCGACTTTGAAACAATAGATAAGTTCCAAACATAACAATCTCATCAGGCTGTACTTTGCTTGTAGTATATAATTTTAGAATAATAAAATAATTTACTCAAACAATAACTTACATTAAATTCAACATCACCACAAATGGAGAAAGTACAAACAGGTCCTTTAATTCTCAGGACAACGTCTCCAGCAGCATTTTTGATTGAGTAGCATGGTTTGCAAATTGACCATTCTTGTTCAATAGAGCCGATTACAGTGCCTGGGGGAGAAGATACCTCCATAGTTTGCAGCCAGCAAGGGCACCAACAGGAGTCACATGCCAAGGGGCGGTTCAGGTGGATTACCTATAAATAGAAAATATTAACTGTTATATTGTTGACGTCATTGCATAAAATAGTCCTCCCTCTGACTATTTACGTAGCGTAGGGGGCTAATACGACATTTCACAAGTGTCCATAAGCTTCTATTTTCCTTGTTGAAGTCTTCGGATTATTGGCGATATACCTACATTTATTTTATTAATTTAGTTTCCTTGTATAATCTTTATAGGTTGCCCCATTGCGGCAACTAGTAAAGTAACTCGTAAATAAATTTTATACTAGGTATTTATAATACATAACATAAACTCACGCCTATATCCCCTAAGAGGTAGGCAGAGGCTAGCACCCACATTTCGCCAGTTTATGTTTAGGTTCCAATGTAATAGGTGGCGAGCCTATTGCCATTAACCAGGCATTTGTAATTTAGGTACTATTATAGCTTATAAATAAAAATAAAGTAAGGTCACAATGATGCCTTTGTGAAATCACTCCTTCATAAAACCTATTGCTGAGGGAGGTGGTTCAATGGCTGCGATGACGGATTTCCAGTGGGCCGTGTGCTTTTTTGCAATTCTCTAAGGACACTGCGTTTTGCACAGCGCTGCGACAGCCTTGACAGGGATTCTCAATGGTCGGACTTAGTGACGTCACTGGAGACGGACCAATGACTATTTCTATCAAGTCGCAGCGCTGTGCCCGACGCTTTGTGCTTAGAGAATTGCACAGCTTGTCTACCACCGAGAAGGTATAATAAGGCGACCTTGAAAGATGGTCTAGAACCATCTTTTGGGGGTCGCCAGCACTGCCTCTTAGAAGCAGCCCCTTACCCCTTGCAATATGAGCGCGCAAGATGCCTGTGACTACAATCATAGTAGCATATCCGTAAATAAAATTTTGCGTTTAGCAACTAAAGTACGCATCCTACGTACGATGTAAAATATACTCGATAAAAAGACTAGCAAAACAAGACCTTGTGAGGTCTAAGTCCAGGATCCGTCGGTTTTTGTAAATGGTAAAAAAAAACGCGTTGAACGGATGTGATAGGAAAGTTTTATATTAAAGCTGATGAGACTTATTTTTTTATGTGTATTCAACTAAATGTGTGTGACCGAGAGAGAACGAATTGTTTAACATATATGATAGAGGTCAAATTTTATTGCTATTTCATTAGTACCTATCAATTTTAGCTGTGTAAATAGTCCAGCTCGTGGACATTAAGTAACTACATATTTTTGCTGTCACTAGTTATTTAAATCGTAATTACCAGCATAGCTAAGTAGCTAGACGCGGAAACTGAAATTCCCCCTTCACGGTACACCTCACTTCACTGATCACGTGGTCACACCGTCACCGGGTCATGACCCTTCAATTGTAAGGGAATAAAAATAAATAACCAGGTTACACATGGTAATATCTAAAACCGGTATGATATGAGATCTTTTTTCTAATGGGTTAGGTAGCGATAGCAGCCCCTCATTTGTTTCTGGTATTATACACCTTTCGAGCGGTCACGCAGGCGGATAGATAGGTACCAGACGAGACACCATTATTAATCATAAGAAGAATTAGTCCACAATAATTTTTACGACTGGATCTTTCGAAATTCTCTATATAGTACATCATTATATGTGTATTAACATGAGAACGCAGGTAAGTTAAAATTGATCGCAATTAGGTTAGCTTTCGGAGGTAGAGATAAAACAAAACTCCACATTGTACATTCAAATTTCCTTATGGATAACGATCATGAAAAAAATGAGTCATTCATTACAAACAATTAGCTCCCCTATTGTCTCGAGCCCCGTTTTGAACTATGATTACATCATCATCTGTAAATAGCCATTTGGGACATAACGAATGTCAACATTTGTTACTACTTTAGAGGTTAATATATTAGTATAAAGTAATTCCTACCACGCAGGCATGAACTGAAGTGGATAAGCTGGAAGTCTCTAAATAGATTTAGATCTCAGGTCGACTGCTGCAAGACAAGTCGAGGCTAAGTACACCTCTGCAGTCGAGAGTCTACATTCCGTCATATCAGCAGCCATACCATACAGCCATAACTGCACAATGGCCGACAGGAAATGAAGCTATTCAAGGATTGGTCAATATTGCTGAGTTTTGGTTTGAACTAATTATTTTGATTGTTGCCATTGTTACGAAGAAATCTTTACAAGTATTAAAACATGTCGATGTCTAGAGTAAATATTGATTTCATACCTCATTACTAAAGTTATCCATTATTTTCATATCGAATGGGCGCATAGGTCCACAGCAGTTTCGGGTGCAGCAGTCATTGTCCTCGACAGCGAAGTATACTTTTTGGCCAACAGCATTTTTGATTGTATATTTGTTATTTGTCTCAAAACCAACAAATGCCTCTAGCAGTTCGACTTTTTGATGAACCAGCAATTGGTCAATCATAGTAAGGTATTCCAATCCTGGCGGACAGTTTGTTGGCCCTTGTGGTATAGTCATCCAACCACCTGTAAAAAAAGTATATTATAAGTCTAAGAAGGCGATAATGACTACTATTTAGATAATATTGGATGTTGTTGTTGTGGAGGTCAAAACTCATGCCTTGTAACAACATACATACATCTAATATCAATGAACCAATACCTCGATATATAAACAATTACAACGTTATAAATTATGGCCCTAATCGGTCAATTACCCAATTTAAGAGCTATACGATCACAAACATTATTGTTAGTTTTAGATGAACACGAGAGAACTAACTCCTAAGTTGCGAGGACTCCACACACAGATTTAACGTACACAGGACAAGACAGAACAAAAAAATTATATGTATAATGAAATAAAAAATATTATCCCTTACGGGGATTGTAAAGTATTCAACTCAAAACATAACACTAGCAATAGTATAATTCAAGGCAAAACCATTTAGTTATGTAGGTATTAATATAAAAATAAAAGAATTATGTTAGTACGTATTATAGTGCAACATACATTGAATTAATAACAGATATTTAGGTATAATTAGTAAATACACTCCACCAAACTTAGGTCTGTAGCCAAGTTCAACCTTTTTTCTTCATCTGATAAAATCCTTTCATAACCACTAGAACTGGATTTAAAAGCGTGTTTAAATATTTTAGTAAAACTTCTTTTAATACTAGACACACTTAAAGTTTGAAAGTAAATTCGTTTATCTTTTAAATCAGCAATTTTAACACAGTTTTTGTTAAAGTCACGTTTGAATTTCAACCACTGTTTAAAATGTTTAGGTTTTCGATCCGATGGATCAGAGAAAGGTTCAAAATTAGATATAGGATCTTTGTGCATAATGAAATGTAACCCACGATAAAAAATAAAACAAATATGCGATCAGTTACTTGTCAGAAAATGAAATGAAATTGTAACATCATATCAATAGTGTATAGCAAAGAAGCTAGAGCAATGTAACGCATTCAGTAAACATCGTTATCTAACGAGATGTCAACAACTCGTAAGTTAATGAACAAATATATTATCAAGGCAAAATGCTTCAAGAAGAATCACAATGGAATTATAATGATGATATAGGTATACATTAGGTAAGTACCTACAGTATTTACCCAACTTAACTTGAATAACGCGTTGGGAAGAATGGTGAGAACCAGACTGGGTGAGAATCAGCTTGCTTCGATTTTGTAGAGCGTTTTCTCTGTATACTTATGTAGATACGTAATTGAGAAAGGATTAAAGTATACACCTTATCATACAACATTATATGAAAAGGTAGCTTTGTGGACTGTACATCGGATAAACAGTTTGATACGTTCATAGAGTGGTAAAAACTAACAAAGCTTCGAATTTAACTACTAAAATATATCAAGCTGTAGATATGCCTTGTAGGAGACTGCTTTACAAAACTGATAAAAGTAGATCTTAGCCGAATCAAAAGCAGGGTACTGTACCACTAAATGATTATAAGATATTTTATCTCTTGATTAAGTAACATCGCAATGATGTATTTCTTTATCATGGTACTATTAGGCGTACTAGATTATTTAGATTATCCACAATACTTGTAAAGATATAATACTAGATAACAATATACCGTTTGCACTTAGAGACTAAGTTTACAAAATAGACATTTAAGTAGCATGATATGATATACACACATCAACAAAGTCTAGGGAACAAGGACATTTCTAGTTTTTATTTAAAAACCCTTTCTTGTAATAGTGAGTGTTTTATATCAATAGAAGGGTATTTTTATACCGTTTTTAATTTTAATAAAAACATTCTCATATCAATTTTTTTTTTTTTTTAAGAAAGAATTGAATAGTGCCAATGTTGAGTATTACAACCTTCTATGATTAGGCACAAAAATAACGAGGTAGTAAGAAATACAGTAATTAACCGTACTTTAAACGTTTTTAATAATCTGTAGGACCTCCTAAAGCATTAGCAACAGCTCGACAACGGCGTGGCATACTTAGTATGAGATTGTCAAACATCGTCTGTGGAATATGGCTCCATACACTGCGAAGGTGTAAAAAAAGTTGTTCTTCAGTGTTCAGATTTTCCAAAGAATCACTGAAAGCTCTTCTCCCAAGCAATTCCCAGGCATGCTCTATGGGATTGAGGTCGGCAGATTGAGCAGGCCATTCCAACGTCGCAATATTGTGCTCGCTTAACGCATTGACCACTACCCGTGTGGTGTGTGACCGTGCATTATCTTGCATGAACATAAAATCTTGACCGAACTGCTGTCGATGAGGGATTACCATGGGGTGTATAACCTCCTGAATGTATTGGTTTGCATTTAAATTGCCCCGTATCCAAACGAGGTCGGTCCTTCCACCAAGGCGAATTCCAGCCCATACCATGATTGTTCCACCTTGGTAAGGATGAACTTCTTGCGGATTCTGGAGACGACTCCAACGTCCAGGAACTCGCCATATACGCACTCTTCTCGAATCAGGATGAAAACCGAAGCGAGATTCGTCGGAAAACAGAACCCGTGCCCATTGATGGTCGGTCCACTGTAAATGTACGATAGCCCACAATAAGCGACGACCTCGATTTCCACGTCGAAGAGCTGGAACCCTAAGCGGTCTGCGAGCGTGAAGATTGGCTTCATGTAGTCTTCTCCTGACAGTTTGATCGCTAATAACCACTTGATGCTGAGACTGGAGGCCTGCGACTAACCGACGAGCAGTAATCGTGGGTTGCCGCCTTGCGGAATTTTGCAAGAAACGACCTTGTCGCGGGGTAGTAACCCTATTTCGTCTCCTGTGACGTTCGGCAATATCCCCTGTAGACCTGTAGCGTGCTCATAATCTGCAAATTACGCTTGGTTGGGTGTTGACAGCATCCGCTACGTCGCGTTGAGTTCGTCCAGCTTGCAGCATACCAACAGCCCTTAACATCTCTTCGCGACTTAAATTACGACATGACATGATGACTACAGTCACAAAATGCACAAACCATACGTAAAAGACGTATTATTGATAATAAACGTTATTTACAATCAAAGAAAATGATTTTTATTTTGCCTCAGAGAAACTGCACAATCAAACACTTTTAAAAGTTTTCCCTCCATATTCGAAAATCAGTACTTATTAAAATTTATTTTTAAATTTCGAACAACTCTGTAATCTACTTTATTATATTTTTATTTATTTGCTGCCAGTTATTTGCAAAACAAGATTTACAAGAAAAAAAAATTGGGGTCATCTTGTTCCCTAGACTTTGTTGAGGTGTTTATTTTAATATACCTTCATCATAACAGCGTTAGTCCCGGTTGCATCCAACGCTACTTTATGGATTGGCATATCTTGGCCCCGAAAGTAAAGCCTGCGTCAGGGCCATGTCACTTAATCAGCAAGTGTACCAGCTAGCCAGTGAGGTAGGCTTATCCCACCCGTATCTCTTCAGTGTTATATGAGAAGTTTTAATAGCATATTAGAAGTTCTTCAATCGCCCTAACTGTATCTTGTTATTTTACGTGGAAACGAATTTTACTCACAGTTATATCGTGAGTAGGCACTGTATTTCAACTGGTTAACATGTATTATTGAACTGGCGTAAAACTATAACTATGAATGCACGTGTTTAGGTTACGGTCAGTCAATCGGAATAAGGGTTGGACAACACATGTCGCGAATGTCCAAAACCAGTGCCACAGTATTAATATCTATATTATTACTATGCCAGTGCTCTTTGGAGATCACAAATAAAGAATAGTTATTAGTTTTTTATTAAGCAGATATTACGCAATTGGTGCATAAAAAAATATTCAGGCATCTAATGAACATAATCCTAAAGTAAGTTTCAAAATAATCGGGATATTTACCATGTTGCATTGTTTTGAGTTTCCGATATTTCGGCGCTGTTCTGGGTCCGTGATCATGGTGCAACAGCGCCGAAATATCGGAAACTCAAAACAATACTGGTGTGAGTGACTGTGATAGTTTTAATAATCCTAATAATTGCGTAAAGTGGTCACGTATACTAACACGGAACATATTTTGTATTCCATATGTTATTATGTTGTGTAGGGATTCTTCGCGTGCGATGGAGAATCTCTAAAAACCTAATGCCCTTTTGTTTGACAGATTTAAGTACCTACATATGGCTTTTATAATTTACCTTGAGGTTACCACCAGGCAAGGCGAAGTCTAATTGACGTGTCCTATATAAAAAACAAAAATAAATACATCAAGCAAAGTTATCTGCGTTTCACTTCAGAAATATTCGGATGCTGACAACTGTGTTTTAAACGATGTATTTTTTTAAATAAAATTTTAAATTATTGCAATTATGGACAGGTCGGTTTACTTTACATAGACGAAGTGCCAGCCAAGCCATACACCCAAACTGACGGGTCCGGTAGTTTTTCGAGGCAGAGACGAAAAAACCTTCATAAAAAGTTAAAATAGATCAAGTGCGAGTCGGACTCTGCAGACGCTGAAGATGGTGGTTGGTAGCCCCACCTACATGATTCTGTAATGGGGATCTAATGTTCCTACGATAGTGAGGTGCTCTTATAAAAAAACCGAAGAATTAAATTATTCAAAAATAAAAACTTCACTGCTGTTGAAAAGATCGAAACAAGTTTGATAACAGGCGATATCCATTAATTTTCTTTCGGTTTATTATTGGTAAATGATCAATTTAATTGTAATAATGTAATTAAAAGAATAATGAATTTTTTTTAAATTATTTAATTCATTATAAACAAATTTTTTTATACCACATGGTTGGCAGACAAGCACACGGGCCCACCTGATGGAAAGTGGTTACCGTTGCCTATGAAGGTGTGCAACACCAAGGGAGTCACATTCGCGTTGCCAAATCTGTAAGCACAAGAGTTTCTGTGCCGTCAGTGTAAAAGTGTGTATTTACTATGACATATATACATTTTTGTAATCTCCTAATCTCCTTCATTTTGATACTCTACTCGATAAATTTGAATGAATTATTTTTTTGACAATATTCATTTTAGTACAAAAAATCCACACCATAGTTTTTGTTAACATTTTATGTACGCTATGACACTCGGGAGATGAATAACTTTCATTTGAGAATCCATTCATCGAAGTCCGTCCAGCCGTTAGGCCTGTAAAGGCCTACATTTGCGCGTAACACATTACCCTTGCTGGTGCAGTTGGGTAATTTAAAGTTGCACAGCGGAATATGAAGCGAGTTATGATGCTCCCCGTTTCTTTGAAGGATTTAACTCGAAATGAGGTCATCCTACAATTAGCTAATTACTAATATAGCTCATAGAATTAGGCGCTGTATGGACAGTGACGGGATATATATATGCCCGCGGCGTACTATTTATTATTCCTTTTTACCCGACTGCGCCAGCGACTTTACGCGCGTATGAATTATGTTTGTATGCGTATGTATGTAGTTTTCTTTGTTTCCCTCCACAGGCCTAACGGCTGGACGGATAGATGCTGATTGATTAGATTGAAAATGTGATGCAAAATATGTGGTGGATTTTTGGTGCTAAAATGCGTGTTGTCAATTTTTTTTTTAATTCTATCAAGTAGGGTATTAAAGAGATTATTAGATTTTTTAGCTATACGTTTTAGAATTTATTTTTTAAATGAATATGTCGCAACTACCTCAATTAACTTTTAAATCGCCAACCTAGCCTCTTTACTAAACAGCGACGATCAACTAGCAGCCTGACTAATATTAAGCCTTCAGTTTATAATTAAATTTTTGATTTCGTTTTTAGTACTTGCTATAGTAGCGACAATAGAAACACATTATGTGTGAAAATCTCAGCTAGTCTGGCTACCATGGTTTATTGTCTATTTATTAGATTTTTTTCTTTATGGGTTATTAGATATACCTAAGCCTGATGAAAGACAGTAATAAAGACAGAATCACGGTTCATAAGATACAGCGGTTTTTTATTGTGCGCGATATCCCCACGGATACCCCCCACCATCGGAACCGGTGGGGGAAGTTATGTTGAACTTGATTCGAATAAAACGCACGCCGACTATGTGGGCCGCAGGTTGCCAGAGGTGAGATTATCTGAGACACTCCCTCGCACTCCGGCCGGCCCAAGCCCGTCTCTTATGAGACGCGCCTCTTCGGATGTGAGGAGGTGCGCATTGCGCACTGTCGCCACTATGTGGGCCGCAGGTTGCCAGAGGTGAGATTATCTGAGACATTCCCTCGCACTCCGGCCGGCCCAAGCCCGTCTCTTATGAGACGCCCCTCTTCGGATGTGAGGAGGTGCGCATTGCGCACTGTCGCCACGGCTTGCTTCTGCTACGGTGACAGGCGGCTCGACCCGTCACCCCCAGGTCCGCGCTCATGGGGGACTGAGGTCATTTTGTGAACTCCGACGCTCGAGCCGCCTCTTCACGAGCATTACTTACTTGCAGAAGGAGTCATGACGGACAGCAAAGTCTCAGTAATAGAATTTCTTTTTTAATAGGATCCCTTTTGGTATGGAATCCTAAAAAGGATAAAATAAATACAATTATTAAAAATAAATTGAATTATTAAAAATAAATTAAATTATTAAAATAAATTAAATTATTAAAAAATTAACAATAACTGTTTGATAGCAGGCGGTTTCAATTAATTTCTTTCAGTTTATGATTAGCAATTGCTATCAAACTTATTTTGATATTTTAGACAGTAGTCAGGTTTTATTCTATTGACCACTCCCATAAAAGTAGCATAAGTTAAATATAATAAAAAATGTAATCAGGCCCAGGGCTCTGAAGGACCACATTAATGGTGATGCTGCATTTTGACTGCCAGGCGACATGAACTTTTGGTACCAATAAGATAGTCTATGTATCTATAAGTCTACATAGTATGTAGACTTATAGAATTATTGTCTATATTAGTAGTTGATTTTTTGTAGAATTCCCTCATTTCGAATTTCACTAAAAATATTCTTAAGTAGGATGATTAATTGGCTGAAGGGAAATTTCGTAATATCCCATTGAAGAATACAAAATTTCAAAGTAATATCTGCGAGGTGAATCTGGATTTCGAAATACAGTATGTGGGGAATAGATGCCAAAATACTTGATATGGATCCAGGATCTATGGTGCTCAAACAACTTCACTTGTTAGTCTGTGCACTGCAGACTCATTAGCAGGCAAACTAAGCTCTAGTGCAAACTTTTTATTGTGTCAGATGACAAATGGTCATGTAAAAATCACGATAAGTTGAATCAAATGAAAGAGTACGGAATCAGACCCCGGTTACCTAATTACAAGGATTGGATATAACCAGAACTAATACTGTAACATGTCACTGTGTCAGATACAGCTTGCTTGTAGAATTCCTTGAGAAGTGAAGTTATTTCTATAGCTCTTATTTATATTTTGAAGATAGTGCCTGAACTGTGTAGCCATTCTAAATGAGGTGTCATAGTGGACATAGGCCATTTCTATTTTTTGGAGTGTTTATTTTCTTCTGTGCCAGTCTCGCCACATTTTCCTTTAGTTATTCGTCTAACAGTTTGTTGTCCAATATTAAGCACACGAAAAAACCAGAAATGAAGCAAAACTAGTTGGGACTCTGTAGTCCCCACACCCGAGAAAAGGGCCAGATCGTAAGAGATGGCCCTGGGTCAGCCGGGGTGCGAGGGATATGCCCGTCAACCTCACCTTCGGCAACCAAAGCGACCCACAGGCGGCATGCGTTTTAGTCGGTTCGGGTCCGACATAACCTCTTCCACTGGTTCCGGTGGAGATTTTCCGCACGTAAAAAAAAAATTAGAATATTGTATCTTCTTAATTGAAAAGAACGGACAGTAATAAAATAGCAAAAACAATAACAATGTGTTTAAATCTAAATTAAACAGTATAGTTAATAAACTCACCTGGCATTACTTGAGCTCCTGGCTGCTGAACTATTGGTCCATAACCTGGCTGAGGGTATCCCTGTTGGGGATTAGGGTAACCTCCTTGTGGATGCGGGTAACCTCCTTGTGGATGTGGATAGCCTGGCTGCATTCCAGGCTGAAATCCTGGTTGCATGCCAGGTTGAAATCCAGGCTGGAAACCAGGCTGGAATCCACTTTGCATTCCAGGCAGTGGTTGAGCACCAGGTGGCAGTGAGGGTCCAGAAGGTGGAGGACCAGGGTAACCTTGGGGACTCATAGGGAAACTTTCAGTCTTATTATCATCAGGAGGTGGGCCATACCCCTGACTTTGTGGAAAATTCGGTGAAAAAGGAGTTTGTTTGTGCGACATGTTATCTAAAAAAAGAAACAAGTTCAAGGTATTAAAAATTTATAAATGTTAAATATGTGTATGAAATGAATAATGCAATTGTCAAATTATCATGTCCTCTATGACCTTAAAGCGTCTGTTGTTACAATTTTGGCGGAGACAGGAGCAGAAAGTATTAAAATGTGTAATGTGTGCAACCTAGCTAACTGGAAATAGGTTCTGAAAATACAAGCCAATTAGGTCAGTTGGGCAGTTGTAGAAAACTGTAAGTTTGCCTCATGAAAACCGGCGCATGTATATAAAAAGCTGTCTATTATGAACTTCAGATAAATATGATTTAACTATAAGATGGGGAGTAAATGATATAACATTACTTACATCGGTTTGATCAACAGTATACTTGCTTTCTAATTATTGTTCAAAAAACAAATGTAGAGAATTTGGACCGTACTGGACTATATTACAGTTTTATTTTCATCTCATATCATAACGTCAAAGTCAAATATAATGTTGCTAGGTTTGGGTTATAATACGAAAATCAATATAATAACTTATTTGTATCATGTATATATGTATATTATGCTATGGTGTAAGTATTGTTCATAATAATAATAGCTTTAAAACATTGATTTTATTGAATTAATTTGAATCCCCTAGTTTTTACTACAGAGTTTGCCTTATCTTACAAACACCAACACATTTGAAAGCATTTAAAAGATAGGTATGGAGGTTTAATTTTATGACACGGCATGGCAACATTAATTGCATTTAAATACGAATATTTATACGATTATTTCTTGTTACCATTACATTTGATCTAATTTTCTTTTACAATTAAAATGTTATCGAACTTACTTATTATTATTAGAAATAAATAGATTTAAGTAAGCTCCTAAGTTATTAGTTTATTACTGAACGAAATCAATGCAGACAACTGATAGATAAAAGTTGTTTCCGGCAATGTTACTATACTTTTGCAAAGCTACTAAACTGGGAATCTTTGAATGACAAGGATTGAACAGACAAGAAATAAATATCACGATATTCGTGATCCTGTTTAAATATAATATTTACATACGTACTAAAACACTTTTGTAATTTTACTGACGTAGAATCTGATAGTATTGAGATTCATCAATATTTTCAATATATCGAATTATACATATTTAATTAGAATATTAATAGTTACAATTCTTCAGTGAACAAAAACATAATGGTTGTGACAAGTGTACCAACTACTCATAAAATAAAATTATTGAATTTTGTATACAATAATTTTGTTTTATTGAAATTACGTGTCATTTGAAAAGTCCTCTTACTTTTTGACTATTGAGCACTGTAACTGTAATCGTCCCATTAATTTCTATTAACATTATTTTTTTCTGATGTGAAATATCTTACCAATTTTGGGGTAGTTAAATTTACAATTCCTTAAAATATACTGGTGCACATTATTGGGTGAGGCCTATGTCCAGCAGTGGGTTAATAGATTGATTGATTGATTAAACCTTGGAGTAGTTATTTTAGTAGAAATTATATTCTTTCTTCTGGTATCCTTAGTATCCGCTTAGTATTTTCCATTCACCAATCAAACCATTGCAACAAGGTGCATTGACCAACCTGCTGCCGTTGCTGATTCTAGCCAGCAGTGAACAAGTTAGTTGGTAGATGTTTGCTTCCGCGTTTGTGTCTTTGAAGTAACCATCGCGATGCAGTCGAAGTTGTTTAGCCACACATTCAACTAAAATGGCGTCGCTGTTTATCAATTAGCTTGCTTTATGTGTACATTACTCAGTGATTGTTTCCGAGTGAGTCATAAACCAACATAGCAATGACATTTTTATAGCACACAGTGAGAATACGTTTCTAAAACGTTGTGTAGACTGGCAAGTGTGATTTGAGGAACATAATAATGCGCGAATTCAAAGTGGTCGTGTTGGGCTCGGGTGGGGTCGGAAAGAGTGCTTTAACTGTGCAATTCGTGTCAGGATGTTTCATGGAAAAATATGACCCCACAATAGAGGATTTCTATAGGAAAGAAATCGAAGTGGACAATTCACCATGTGTTTTAGAAATATTGGATACCGCCGGCACGGAACAATTCGCTTCAATGCGAGACCTGTACATAAAGAATGGTCAAGGATTTGTCGTAGTGTATTCTCTAACGAATCACCAAACGTTTCAAGATATCAAGCCCATGAAGGAATTGATAACGCGCGTGAAGGGTTCAGATCGCGTCCCTATCCTCCTTGTAGGCAACAAAGCCGACTTGGAACACCAGCGCGAAGTATCCCACCCGGAGGGCTCGGGCCTCGCGCAGATGTGGGGCTGCCCTTTCGTAGAAGCCTCTGCCAAAAGCCGCACCAATGTCAACGAGATGTTTGCTGAAATAGTGCGTGAAATGAACGTTAGCCCCGAAAAGGAAAAGAAAACTTATTGTTGTTGTACAGTGCTTTAATATTTAGAGTGTAATGTGGCATTTATTTCTCGTAAGACTGCAAAGACGAGGCGGAAGTGTGCCTGTCTCAGCTCGACGGCTGGTCGTCTCCAGTGGGGAGCGCGGCGACGGCGCGCCAGCCCTGGCCGCTGGTACTCCGGCGGTTGTGACGCGCGTCATATCACATTGTTAATATCGTTGATACATACCATTGTCCAATCAAGGTGCTTTACTTATATTTTCATACTTTATTACTGGTAGATACTCCCGCAGTAATGGTTATAACATGAACATATATCCTTATTGGAGCATGAATAGTTACTCAATAGCAAACTAAAAGCAAGCTTGATTTTGTTCATCATAATATTTAGACACCAAAACAGCTGTGTCTGAAGCAGAAATATGTATTTGTAAAGTAATATTAGTCAACTTTGTATATATAATTTCATGAGATTAATGATGTTGAAGGGCAAGGACAATTTAGAAAAATAATAAAAGCCATCCAATATGCAAT
Source organism: Eilema griseolum (assembly GCA_963662185.1). Taxonomy (NCBI): domain Eukaryota; kingdom Metazoa; phylum Arthropoda; class Insecta; order Lepidoptera; family Erebidae; genus Eilema; species Eilema griseolum. The sequence goes on along the minus strand of OY759230.1, from coordinate 18,492,595 downwards.
AAACTAATGATTGTGTAGAGTGGTGTGCGATGATGAGTAAGAACTTACAACTAAGTGATGTCGCAGATTATATTTTATTGTGTAAATTATGTTTATATGAAAAATCAGTAATCAAGGAAAAGCAGTATGTTTTGTCAGTTGCGTGATTGTGTTTTAAAGTCTACCAGGATTTGTGATAATACATATAACAAAATACCTATAATAAAAGTTTTAAGTGGGAGATTGAAAAAGTGAAGTTTTATTCATCAGTCAACAAAGGTAACTGTTACTATTCAATATTTCATAACACTTCATTTGAGAATCTATTTACTTGTGTAGTTAGGTAATTTGATTTGAGGAAAACTGGTTGCAATAATTCCATGTAGTATTCCATGTACACAAGTAGGTATGTAAAGGCTCTCCAAGAATTGTTTTGTATACATAAAATACATTATTATATGCTTCTAATAAGTGGTTCATGAGGTTCAGCATATTGTTGACAAACAGAGATGGTCTGTTTTAACATTTCTGCATAATAGTCTACATTTTGATAAAATTAGTCTCTAAATGAAAATGACTTTTTTAGACATCTATAGTTATTATAATTATTTTAAGTCCACCAATGCACACATTTTCTTTTCATAATTTTCTTAACTTAGGAACCTTCATAGGTATGGACAACCACAACTTCCATAAATGATAAACAAACATTTTTATATTTTCATTTAGATTATTTATTTAAACATTTCCGGTAATCATATTCAAGCATGGCATAATTTTGATTAAAATTAAAATTCATTATGACTAGCCAGCTAATCAGTTTGCAAGAAAATTTGCATTGTTCATTATTACATAACATAAATTATAATCTTTGTTATTTAAAGATTTAAATAATTATTGAGGTTACACACATGTGTATTTTTTAATATCCAGTGACTAATTTCCAACTGTAACTCATGCTACATATTGCATGCTGTGAATTCCATGACATGCAACTAGTGTAATATTGATGTTAGTTGCTGACTATTATTAGAATACAACAGAACATTTATTTCTCAGAATATGATACAAGTAACTCTACCATGCTACTGCTCACATACTCTACCATGATACAGTGCAGAATTATACTTAATTGCATTTTGTATGCTGTTAGACCTTGCAATTTATTATTGTAATTACAATAATAAATTGCAAGGAATTAAACGGATTAAGTAGACTTTAAACTGTTCAAAGTACCTTGCATTTTTAATATATTTTTATTAATAATTGAAATAATTTTATTGTTTAACAACTTCTAGATATCTAGGGGCCCATTACTATACAGCCACATTTTCAAAACACATGGTTTATATTCAGATAGGAAGAAAAAATATTAAAAAACATGGTAGGTATTCTGTATGATACAGTCACATTTCTCCTGTAGTATGTAAGTTTACATTTGTGTTGTGTGCATTGGTGTGAATTATGGTGCAACTTAGGCTGGGTTTTACTAGTGAATATTATTACTAAAACTTACATTTTATGTAATGAAAGTAACTGAACAAAATGTGATGACCCAGTTTAGTTCAACTTAATCGTTGTTCCTATTGGTGACATCCACTGTTACACTATTTTTAAGAGTGGATATCACCAATGGCACCATTAGCTGCTGGCGTAATCAGAAGACGATTTAATTTTCTACAAAAATATTACTCATCATAAAGTCATGAATGTTTAGGCTGGTCTGTAATTACCAGAAATGGTATTTAATACTTAAAAACGAGTATGCGTGGTGCCGATGAACGCAATGGTTCCTTGTGGCAATCACCAAGTGGCACCGGTAAACGACTGGCGCGTGCTGCTAAACGGTAACCAGCTGTTGGAGCGTGACGTACGTACGGTGTGCATAACCATCCTTATTTCTGCAATACCCATCCACTACTTCGTTACAGCCATCATAATGTTACGCATAATTTATATTTAATCTTCTCCTCGGCTAGTCAATTTCAACATATGTGTATTATTTTTTTGAGTAATTATTTTTGTAGTCATTATTTTTTTCTTGTTAATCTATGAGATAAACAGCTTGTAATAACTGACGCACTTATTTACTTAAATATAAGGACAAGTATTAGTCATCAACGCCGAATCATTTAATTATTATGAATTACAAATGTGCCACAGGTATTAGAATTATAGGATGTCAACACTGTTAACAATTGCACGTTTCATTCGTATTTATCTATATAATTTGTTTATTTCTGTGACAATACTTATACTGCACGTCGACTCCGTGACCTCAACTGCACAAAAGTAGGTTCGACGTAACAGAAACAGACAATCTCTGCTGCAACGTTATTTTACCCACAAAATAAGGTTGCCAAGGCTATTCACTACATTATAATAAAAGGCAAGGGATTAATTGAGAACAAAGGAGTTGATAATATTCCTAAAATTATTTGCGTCACTGTATTTCGGTAGTCAACTAATTTGATTATTGTTGGCCGTAACAAATTGTGGCTTTAAAGCTGCACGTTATCGAGTTTAAGGCCATGTCTCGATTGCTTTAGTCTTTTCGTGCGCTACTACCGCTTAGGTGCCGTTATTGGCCCAGATAACAGCTAATTCGCCCGGACGTTGACGGGAGGGTGTTGTAATATCATGTTTACTTCCATGTGTATCGATTAGTTACGTACCACTGAGTGCATCTGAAGTGGTGGAACCTAGCCAGGCTAGTATTGAATTCTAGTTGAATCTAATACATAATGCACATTACCTCTACCGTATTCTACTAAAATAGTTGTATTGTGCCTACATTGTAGGCAGGTACATCGTTTTTCATATTAATTGTAGGTAGGTACAATCGTAATAAACGCTACAGTAGAACATGTCCTGTTAAAATGTATTTTCCGAGTAAGTACCTAATTGACCTAAATGAGTTTATAATTCGATGTAAGTACTTATATGGTGTTTTCAATATTTTGTGTTATTATCCTATAGGTATTATATTAATGTACAGCTGTAGGGCCTGAACGTACATTAGGGTAGAGTAGTAGATAGACATAAGTTAGGATTCAGATTACTTACTCAATTATTATTACTGCATACTACCTATATACTGTTATATAACCGGTAAAGCACTCTGTCATTATATCTGAACGATCCAAGGTCCCCTCGCTTGAATCTAAATATTACTAGGTATATCACAGTTAAAGCGCTGACCAACACAATTTATTTTGAAGTTTTAAGATTTTTGTAAAGTGGAATTTTTTAAATTTTTAATTAAATTTTGATTTTACACTTTTTAAATTGATAGATACGGAGTTTTGAAAAAATATGTATTTCATCATTTTGTGACGGCAGCCATCTTGGACCGATTTTTTTCACACAAGAACACTCCCGACTAATATACCTTTCAACAAAAAAACTATTCAAATTGGTTCATCCGTTTAGGAGCTACGATGCCATAGACAGACACACAACACGCACACACATATACACATACAGAGACACGTCAAAATTATAAGAGCCCGTCGTTTTTGCGGAGGCTAAAAATAGCAGATGGCAAGCTATTGTCAAGTTCAACAGGTAACTCGTGCAAGTATCCATAGATATAGTTTATCGTCACACTACCTACGTGATATGGTAATTAATTGACGCTCAGAGAAATACGTGATACTGTTGTTTCGTTCATAAAAAAACCGCACTAGCTCGGCCATCATGCGGCTGTATTCGAGAAAAATCGTCAGTGGTTGTAAGAAATTATCGACACACATTATCAGTAGTCGTGTATTTAGAAAACCGAATAAATTTTATAACTGTGATTGTGTAACAATTGATAACGTACCCACGTGTTATGAAAAACGATAGTAGGTAATTGATTCGTTTTACTTTTATGGTTGCTATTTATACCAACATTTAATTTCGTTTGTGTTCATAGTTAAGTTTGGCATTATTTGTAATATTACATGCTATTGTATTGATAATGCTTTACTGCGGTGATATCCTTATCATTCTAACGATAAAGAGGGGAATGGGTTCATTGAGACTGGATATCTAATGTGGTCAGAACAATGTCTTAGCACGCAGCTACGCCAATGTTCCACAAAAGAAAAAGCATAAGTTTCCTCTCTTGTAGGTAGTTTTCATCTCGTCTAATTTTTTGGTAATTTTCGAAAAAAAAAACAATTACGTGATTTTTAGGTTTTTCATTAATAGTTATTTTTTGTGTAAGAAATATCAGCAGTAAATTGTGTAATAGGCAATGATAACAATTTGCTTTTTACCTTGGAACGCACAAAGGAAAATAGCAAAATATGAATGCTTCCTTCTAATTTTGTGACTTTCGCTTCCTTATTCTATAAACGGTTATACTAATCCACATCAATTGATAACTGATAAGTGATTACTTTGATAATAACAATTATATTATTAAACACGTAAGTCGTAGCTACTGTGTGCTTGTTGATTTGATTCAGTTTAGAAAAACTAAATTAAAACTGATCTTGACGAAACCTAGATCATGTCCAATCATTTTCTACCCCTATGCCATTTTATTAGATCCCACGCAGGCTTATTACATGTTTCTTTACTAAAAACTGTCGCAACTACTTTCATAAGGCCTTGTAAGTACCTAACTAAAGTTTTTCCTTTATGCACATTGTTCTTTCTAATGTTCAGGCAATACAAAAACATTCGGAACAATAACTGACGTCACTAAATTAATTAACAACCTCTAAAATTCGATTCACGTTTACTATTACGAATTACAAGGAAATCGGATCTTTTAATCTGGAAATTGATTTCGGTTAACATGCAAGGTTAGCTTGGAATAGATGCGTCTCGGCAAGTCTCCCGCGCACCTCGCACGCTGGTGCTGCGTGTGGGGCGGCTATAAATACCTCATAATATAACATATGTACGCTATGTCCGTTCAATAAAAAATATACTGTTACATTGAGCAATATAAATTCAAGTGCTGCAAAAATACTACAAGTGTGTTCTCATACAAAATCAAACCTTTTGAAATCTTTGTTACAATGCCAGAATATTATTAACAGCACCTAACTGTAGTGCAGCATGCAGTTTCGAATAATGAAATCGTTATTTACACTGTGCGTACATGAATGCGTACTAACGAACGACAGACTTAATTTTGCGCTCTCTTTAGTTCTCATGCCTGTGTTCTCATGGTAACAAATAATGCGGGCTGGGTGGCGATATTATAAAATTGTTTAAGTGTCTACTTTTCATTCGATACAATACAAAATTTTGCTGCTATATGTATAGTTATGTACGTTTATCTAGGGTTTAAAGCAAGATTGGTATTATTATAAAAGGTGAGTAAACTGCATAATTATCAGACATGGTTTTCTCGGATATTACGCGAAATCGACGATGACGACGGGTTCCAGTTACAGAAGTTGCGAAACATGTGTAGGCAGGAACTACCTTGACAGAGCTCCTAACATGGTGGGACTTATGTTTTCATGTTTTACTCCCAGTCTCCATGGTGCAACCATGCGTGACCTGTAGAATATGTTCCATGTGATGTCAGATTTGTTACCTGAGTAACAATTATGGTTACGAAACGTAAGTTTGTTCGCATCGAGAAAGAGATAAAATTTTAAAGCAATTCACAGGTCTGCTAACTTTTCCTATAAAATGAAACAGGGGGATGCAACCTCAAGGACTGGACTTCAACCACGGAGTAGACAGTATGGAAGGCTCATAACTCGAGAGCCTTGCAACAACTCGGCTATAATTACATTCCTCTTGACTTGAACCCATGATCAGTCACCTGGGTATTTGAAATTTTCGTCTACATGCGTCTTCTCAATCAGACCCAAATGGCCAAAGAGATGTTGTTTCCGTTGGCCCTTGCCTGCCTGTTTTAAACTACGTTTTATAAGTTTACAAACCATTACGCTTGATCGATCATTGTAGTCTTTGGTACCTTGTGTAAGCGCAACTTGATGAGTTCTTGCACTCAATTCAACATAACACATTGGTTGTATAGGCAAGACATGCTACTTCCATAATGTTTATGATAAATTCTACATGTCAGAACACATTGCTTCCTTACATTTGAGTTAAATCTTTTTGGTTTTATCTGTAAATGATATAGGTATCTAATGAATAATGAATGGTAACTAAATTACAATTGGAAAACTCAGTACTTATCTAATAGCACAGTTTACTTAATAGAACTAATAGGGTTCGTCAATAGTAAGAATCAATTGTCATTGTCAGTCAGGTTCTATAATTAAGATATTAAGTAGGTAACCATTTTCAGCCTTCACGTGGACGTCAGAAAAATATCGTTCGGCGTCCCTAAACATAGTCGAAGTCGTGTGCTCCAGGTACCAAGCTAGCAGCCTCATTGCTTAAGCTACTCTTCAAACAAACAGCCTCTTTCAGTACTAGGTACCTATTGGTTTAAGTGTATGGGGCTCCACCAAAAGTCAAGCCAAGTCAACCTCATTTGGAAGCCGGTACACTTACTGATTGATGCTACGGTTCAGGCTTTCCGTTAGAGGTCTGAAGGTAGTAGTCGCGCCCATAAAAGCCAAAATGCAGCCAAAAGGAGGAGTAAGCGGACCGAACTTGTACTTGGTTCCGAGGTGAAACCTATGAGTACAATACAACCCAGAAGTACGCTAATGTAGGTATGGATCAACATACAACTTTTTATGTAGACGATAACAAATCAACATTTAGTGCATCCTTTGAACATACTTAAGATTTATATTTCAACGACGCGATGTAGCTAATATCCAAACTGTATTCTATGTTCTAGTTGGTAAGACGTTGTTTAGAATAAATGCTGTTTTATTTGTTGGTTAGTGGGAGTGGTGGGATGAGCAACACGTGCTAAGCTTCCGAGTCGTCGTCACAATAACAAAGTGAGAGACGTCTAAATTGTTTGGTCGCCTTTCGGTCCAAAATGTAACCACGTGTTGAACAGGTTTTAGTATCCCCTACATAACATCCGTTCAAATATGCATCCTTTGGCCCATTTGTTACGTGATCCCTTTAAAATTATACCAGTCGTATCATAATGGGTTCTTAGTAAAACTTAATAACTAAGCTTGTTATCTGCGATAAGTCTTATGAGTCTCATATCTTAGGTACTTAACTAACTAAGTATATTCTTACAGCGATCTTGTGCCTTCGGAAAAGATAATATAATGTGGATACTTAAATACGCGGGATGAACAGTTTATTAGATCTACGAAAAAATTACAGGAAAAACTGAATCAAAAATCGTTATGTAACTTAGGTAGAAGTCGGAGATACAGTTAGATGCGTTAAGGTACTCTTATTTATGAGGTATCTATACCTTCTACTTAACCTATTTATTATTTCAATAATAAGTACATGTTAAAGATAACACGTGAATCATACATCATTGGTTTTAACTAACAATAGATCGATTCCAAGAAGTCCTAGCGCAGCGTACTCGGTTTTGAAAGGACAGCTGCCACGCGAGAGAGCCTTATGTCGCGGGGACTTCACAAACATACAATTAGCGTTAGACACAATGTAGGCATACGTATATAATGATAAAACCCAGAACAGCTACCATGTGGGGATAAAACCTACAACACCTGGGTGTTTAAAAGAGCCTCAAGAGAAATGAGCGATTGTGCTAAAAACGAGTAACTGAATGAGCAGAATCACAATTCATTAACTAAGCAAAATACTGTCCTAATGCGATTGCAATAAAGTTGACTTTTTAAACTTACTGATGTATAAAGCAGTCAATAAACCAATGACCTATCTGCACAGCCTAATTATATGAGAGGAGAGGTTTATATTTTGTAGCAAGATTTGAAGAATATGAGTGATACTTCTATCTTATCATGATAGCATAATATACTTTTAGCATCCAGCATAGACACAGCGTTCTACAGATAATTTTGAAATCCCATACACATAAGGAAGTAAGTAGGATAAAGTCTTAAAGATAAAGAAGAAAGAAGAAGATAAAGAGCACCAGTGGCGAGTGGGGATCATCTTTAGATGGTAAGTAAAATGGTAAGAGAATATTATGTACATATAACGAAAGTATCAAATGTGATCAAACAGAACTACTTAGGTTATCACTTTTTGAACTCTGTGATAAGTGTAGGTACAAATTCACTAAATTTGCAAGGCCATCACATGGCAGAATATGAGCGAACTACACTATTTTATTATAACACCTCTATACACCATGTTCTAGCAAATAAATGAATTTGAATTTGAAGGTTTTTATTTGACTGTGACCTTGGATCACTGGATCAGATGTGAATTTGATAGATAGATAATATAATCATTTGTTCTGTAAAAAAACGTAAGCAGTCGGTGTCCTGGGGCGGCCGGGGTGCGAGGGACATGTCTCGGATAATTTCACCTGCGGTTCACACAGACGGCGTGCGTTTTAGTCGGTTCAAGTCCGACATAACCTCCCCCACTGGCGTCTGTGGTGGGAGTATCCGTGGTGATTTTGCGCACATTAAAAAAACAGTAAATGGGTACCAATGTGCCAATTCAGTTTTCGCCGCTTGTTTCTGGATCAAACGTAGATACCTAGATAAGTACATACAAATATTTGTAATGTAATAAAAAAAAGAGTAGGTGGCTTAGTGGTTAAGGAGTTGGCCTTACTGTCGAGAGTTCCCGGGTTCAAATCCTGGTCATTATACTACTGATGTGAACCCACTCCTGGCACAAGCAATTTAGCTAAGATAAAGGGGTTAGAGTGAATATTAGTAATTGCGGTTGCTAATATTCTTTTTTATTTTAAATGTGTTAAGTAGGCAAGCAAACTATTTTATTACTATTTTTCTTTAGATATATTATAAAAGGTACCTAGATGATAACTACAGTCGACACTTCCATAAGGTACCTACTTACTATACCCACTAACTAGTGCTATTGAAAGAAAAAGTTAAATACAATATTTTCTGCGTAATCGTAACTCTACGCGTATTCATTTTGGAGTTAATACAAGTGACAAAGGTATGTAACTCACCGAAAAATTAAAGATTGTCAAATATAGTTTTTGTAATTTCTTTATAGAAATTAATATATCTATTAGGCAGGTACGAATAATTCAGTCAATGAAACAACAAAATGAATTTTATTTACAATCTCTTTATGGAACAACTTAGGACATTATAAACTGCAATATTGTTGCACACCATAATTAATCAATATCCCTTTATTTTAGAGTTCTGCGTCAAAGAGCAACAATCGCCCCGGACCTTAGTCAAGTGGTTATCGGTAATTAGTTATTATTTTTGGTGCTTTAAGCTATGTAAATAGTCCAACGTCATCGACCATTTGTTTAGTTCCTACCCAACTATGGAAACACTGGCTGAGACGCCGAATACAATGAGTGCTAGGTAACTAGGTACTTTAATTGTTTAATAGTTTCACTTTTTTAATACTAAGTAAGTACCTATACTTTCATCTTGTGTGGTAGTTGGGTAGATACCTATTTGTCGGTATTGCATGTTTCAATATTGCCACTAACACACGCACGCACTAGACACGTAGGAAATGTTTGCTCGTGATATACAATTCGATGTGGTTTCACTTATAATGAATACTTTTGCCATAGGTAGATAACACAATTCAAACTATAGGTACTTTTGTAGGCCAAATGCACCAAGGTAGGTATATTCAGGTATTCTCAATGATCTTGCAATTTTGAACTTATAACATAACTAAAATATGATTGATAATAACTACTCATATACTCATAAGTTATTATTGGTAAGACAATTAAAACATTTTCGTCCAAAGATTGCCTGGAAGAGATCACTTGTAGTGATACGGCCGCCATTTGTACATTTTCCATATTGTTGTCCGTGCATGTACTGTAATTTGTTGGTGTACAATAAAGATTTATCTTATTGATGCTCTTGACTTTCTAAATTCAGATTACTAAAATCATGTAGGTACCAATTACTTACTGGGAAGCTCAAGAGTCAAAACAACCGCTGGGTCTTGGCAAGGTCGAGGATAATATGCAAGATATCTTAAAGAGGTACTAATTCAATCTTCAAGTCTAAAAAAAAAACGATTTTAATGCAATTTGTACAATGTAGCGAGGACATCGCTACTGAAATCGCATCTGAAATGCATGCTATGTAAGCACCTACCTACTTATAATACATATAGCATTGAAGCTTAGGGTTCACTGGCAGTGACACATGGCATGTCCAAACGCAAAACCAAGTGAGCAGACGTTTCCCTCGTACAACAAACTGATAGATACTTATTAGTTATTGTGATCAGACTAGAATGATCGATGACCGTCTAACACCATGATGGAGAAATGAATTTCAATAAGTAAGTGTATAAAAATGTAACCCCCTATATATTTTTTATTTTCTATTCATGATCTGTAACTGAATCTGTACTGAAACAGCCTACTGGAAAAAACTGTATGCGTAAGGCGGTTAAAGACGAGGTGTTATGGTTCAGATCGAGAGACATCAAATCAAACTATATTTATTCAGTATATCTACATATGACTGCTGCGGATTGCTAGATGTTAAGTAATATGTTTCCTTGTATTATTTGATTAATGACTAGCTGTTTGCGGTTCCGCCCGTGTGGAATTCTGATCCAGTAAACTTTTTTTGCGTGTGTAAATCCCTTCGGATACCAACCATTGGGGGTGGTTGTGTCGCACTCGGACCTACCAAAAAGTCTGAGGTCTTTAGATGCAGGGTATAAAATTGCCTAAAGCATATCCGGCGCTCCCGGCTGGCCCTGGGGCATCTATGGTTTTAAGATGGCCACCTCAGGTGTGGGAAACCGGTGTCCCCAAGGAACGCCGGAAAAAAGGGGAAGCGAACGTCGCACCACTGCACCGGTGAGCAGCCCGCCTGATCTCCACCCTGCCCTCTAGTAGTCAGAGGGACATGTGGAATGCCTTCGAGCATCGACGGCAGCGTCTCCCCTGGGAGAGAGGTGGTACCTTCCTCAATGCTCAGTTTGTACCGCATGGGGGTTTGGGACCAGGCATTCCGATTCCGTTCCCGCTGCACCTTATGTCCAACTGACCTTCCCCAGTGTGGTCGTGGTATACTTCGAACTCCTGTTGCACCCATGCCAGTAATTTAATCGTTTTCAAATAATGTACGGGAATCTACAGGATTTATTAACATTTTTTATTTCGTTATATTTTTTGAATGGTACGTACGATTTTTATAATTTCAGGAACTGGAACAGTTTTGAATACAAAATAAGATAACATGATCAGATTTTGTTCAGAATTTCTATCAGCTGCGCTAGAATTTATTTCGTTCATGCGTTATTTTCATATTGCCGTATCTTTCAAGCTGTTCATTGTAAGTATATAGTTTGAATGCAAATTATTATTTACATTAAATGCACAGCTTATCCAACGTATTTAAATTAATAAGGAATAACAGACGTATTGTTAAAAATAGCTTCGAAAATGACACATTCGTTTTCGTAATTTGTAAAAGATAAAAAAAATTTGTTACTGTGGGTTATCCTTATGAGATAGACATATGCTATCGCGGACTCGATTGTAGATCCTATAAGCTTCACATTTTTACAAAATATAATTTTGCTCTATCATTAATAGTTTTCGCAGCGCACGGAATATAAGGTCTTTTTAAGGCCATTTTTTACACCTTGGGTTACATTATTGGAGTTTTGGAAAGGAACTCTAATATTTTTGAAAATATACTATGTATATCCTATGTTAGTGAGTGATAATGTAGCTTTCTAATAGTAAAAGGTATTTTTAAATCTGTTCAATAGTTTTTGAGTTTAATCAATGCATACAAAAATACAAATCTTTCCTTTTTATAAAATATAATAATAATTATTAAGAATAATAATAATAATAATAGTATAGATATAGATATAATATTTAGAGAAAAATTGACTGAATCTCATGAAGTAGGTAGGTTATTTATGGTTATGTTATGATTTGATATTGCAGACGCACCGCATGAGCCATTTAGGTACAAACTCAATATTTGTATTATGTACTTTTTCAAGGTTACGCTGCATTTCATTTTTACCAATATTTGCATTCAAGTTGCCGTAGATCAGTAGATACTATTAAGTTACTTAACAGAAGATTCTTGTAACATCAGTAATCAGAACAGTTGTGTAACGAGAGTTGCAATCTAGTTGCAAGGTAAGATTGTGAGGTAGGGTCACAATTGCCGCAGGTGTTATAAAGGTACAACCATCACTACGAATAGGTAACTAAGTTTGTTCATTATTCAAAGTTTAGGTTCATCGATATTCCACAAAGTTGTTTTTATAATAACCTCTTTGTTTTGTTTCCGAAGTAACTGGAAGTAACGAAGGGAAGTTGTAGAAATTACTGATCTCATTCATAAAACATGTAAAGGGACGCACGTGTCTCGTGGGGTGAGGGTGGCATTGTCACACTTCCTTTACGCATTTTCTTTACTTTTTCGTACAGTACAATTATGATTCCATCACCATCTGCAAACTAAGCACCTTTACTGTCAACGTTTCGAGTGTTTATTCATCTAAAAAGTAAGAAAAGAAAAAACAAAAGTTGTATTCCCCGGCTCCCGTACGACTAAGTTTTAGCATTTGGTCCTGTGCCAATTTCCTTGCGCAGACATGTAAAGTTCAATGTCGGCTTGAATGTAGCAAGAAAATCTTTTGTTGTTTTCCTATAGATTGGGCTGTATGGCCGATCGTCTATAAACATTGTGACGTGTTTCAAGTTAAGAGATATTTAAGTTCTGCGTCTTATTTCCAACATTGTGGCAACATTTTGTAATATTGGAGCCCACGCTGGCTGACAGTGAGACTAGTGTTTTCTAGTAAGTAGCTGTTGTAACAAAGGTCATTGGGAAGTGGGACAACAGTTTTTGCTGTTCTTTATCTGCCGTCGAATCGAGCGAAAGGTATCATCACACCGCCGCTGTTTCCCGGTGAAATCGTGTGTATTCTCACACGAGACGAGCAAAAAAATCGCTGTAGTGTAGCAGCTACAAGTCGTTAATTGTATTGAAATATGCGAGCCGCGTCTCACAACCGCCCGTCGAGAATCGGGTGTGTTTATATGGTTGAGTCACGGTTACTGGCATGGCAAACCGCCAATACTCCCGACGCAAGGGATATGTCTACTGGACGATCAATGGAAATAATCGATGATACACTAGTGTAAACTATGCTTGTCCTTAATTGTTTAATTATATATATTGAATTGAACAATTTAATTACTTAAATAAACGTTGTTGACAATACTGTTAATAGGTACCTATCTATAAGAAAACTAATTTTAAAATTTTGTCTTATGGAGTTTGGAAAAACAACGAAAGAAATTGTAACCATTATCTAATTTAAATCCTAAAGATGCAGTTAGAATTAACTAGGCGCTGAGTACTGAATTGTCCTCAATGATAGCGCAATAGAAAGTGAACGTGGGAGCAAGTGAGCAACGTCGGCTGCGCAGCGCGGGCGCACTGGCGCACACAATGCTGCTCCACTAGTGCTGCGCGCTGATGACGTCAATACCCCCCTGGTCCGCACCTCCCCGCACCTCCCCGCACGGTCACCAATATCTACCGCTTTTGGTGATATAATCTTTGTAGATGATTGATGAATCACGAAGTCTAAGTACCGATAACTATTTTTGTAAGATTACGGAAGAATCTGACCCAGACAAATGTTGCCGACTTGAGTTAATATTTTACTACGGATTTTCAGTGGTGACGTGTTTATTTTGGACATACAACGGCATCGTTACCCTTTCAATGGTGGAAATATCTAAATCCTATTGGCATGTTAGTGTAAACAAACTATTCCTTATGTTGGATGTATCTATGTAGTGTGTAATAACTTATGAAACAGCAGATGTTTAAAGAAACTTACAAAATATACTTTTTAATTAGTGACACCACTATTTGCTTCTGATACCTACATAATGAATGAGGAGTAAGTTAAGAGAATTGACTGAGGTTAATTCAAACCTATCCAGACTTAGAATAATAATCATGACATCTACCTATGTTTTATCTCCAAGGAAAATGACTGGAAATAGTTTCAGAATCTCATAATAATAAATGTGACACATGAGAGTTTAACTTGCCCAGAGGTTCTTATCATTTATCAATGATCAGTAACTTACTTTGAATCTCACATTAATATCAGAAAATCATAATTCAACCCAATAAATGTCATTATGCTGTCGTGATCTGTGTTACGATAAGACAATTCTATATGTAGGTACCTCACTCACCCTCGTCCTTACACGATCAATTTCGCCTCGAAGAAATACCGCAGCTATTTGATGATACGCCAGATAAAGCAAAAGAACTATATACCACAACATTCCGGTATTGAAGTAACCTTTATGGTCATTATTATCTAGTATTGATTATTTCAGATCTCACAAAAAACCCAAAAGTTAAGCATCGCTACTGTAGGCTGTTGATTGCTGTTCCTAAACGGTAGGTACAACTTTTTCGCAGCATCGGACATTGGTTGCGATTAAGTTGTGTCGTCGTCGTTGCAATGCATTGATTGGATAAGATCAACATCCAGCCTATTTAGCTACGTCACGCATTAGTGACTCTTTCAGGGCTGTTCCGTACAGATCCCACTAATAAAAGCTGCACATTCTCAAATTGTTTGCATGCAGATAGCGTTTGGATAGTCTGAGTCAGCTTTCTGCACTAGGAACACAAATTTTCCTGATAACTTGGAAAGATTTCAGTGTTATTTGTCAATTCAATAGATTGGCCTAAATCCAGTGAGTGGAGTGATTAAATCAGTTAACCGTGCAGAAACTGCAGGAATTTTACTATTTAAATACATTATGCAATATTGCATTTTTTTTTAAAGTTGATCAAGCTTTTTTTTTGGTCAAGTCCAGCATTTTTTTACGGGCGAAAAATCCCCACGGATACCTCCCCGCCGGAGCTGGTGTGAGAGGTTATGTCGGACTCGAACCGACTAAAACGTACGGCGCATATGGGTCATTGTTGGTTGCCGAAGGTGAGGTTGACAAGCATATCTCTCGCACCCCGGCTGACCCAGGACCATCTCTCTCGATCTGGCTCTCCTCGGGTGCGGGGACCACAGGGTGTCCAACTTGTCCCCGGATACAAGGAGACGCGCAACACACGCCGCCGCCGCCGAGGTCTGCTAATGCTAGGATGACAGGCAGCTTCACCCATCACCCTCAGGCCTGCGCTCATGGGGGGGCGGGTCATTCATCGACCTCCAACACTCGAGTTGTAGTGTGTAGTGTAGTACGCGGGCAGTTTGGCTTGCGATCCTGTGGAGTCCATCAAAATGAAAATAAACAGATTAACTAGTGAAGTTCAGCATTAGTTACTCTGTTTATTTTTATTATGTGACTTCTTGCTATGAATTCCTGTTTTAAATTCATTTCACCAAAATTATTTTTGTATGAACGATATTCTAGGACATTATACCTATATAGCACAGTGCTACCTCGACCTAACGTAAGCATAAATTGTAAAATAGGCTTATAGTATGGGTTCCTGAATGTTAATAAACATACGTAGGTATTATTTTGTAAATACATACATATTATAAATGGACACCCAGGCCAATACAAATATACCAACATACTTATTCAATATTCATGCACACAAATAATATTTGCACTGAGCGGTCGAACGCTCTACAGGCAGCTACTCAGCTACCAACCAATATCAATGCTTATTAAATTTGAAAGCATATTTTAATTTATTATTAGTTTACATAGTCCCGACAGAGTAGAATATGGACCAAACCATTTCTACCCATGCGGTGTCGAACAAGGTGACTAAGGGACAGATCTGTTTAACATCAAACAGATATAATTATACAGTCCAGACTCAGCCTCAGATGCATGGCTTGAGTCAACAATATTGCCTGGAAGACGGCAATTGTTCACCACCTATTACGTGGGACCGATTTCAATGATTGGTGAAATGTGGGTGTTAATTCACCTCTGCCTAACCCTCCGGGGATAAAGACGTGCTTATATGTACATGTACAGTCAACGACAAAAGTTGATTAACACAAAGATATTTATAAATATTTTTTACATTGGAATACATGTGCCCACAATCAATGTAAAAATCATTCTAGAAACCCCTGGGGACATATTTTATATATTTCGTGATGTATTTGTCATATTATGATCAGTTCACCAGCAATGGCGATCAATAAATTAGATTTTGTTAAGCTACTTTTGTCGTTGACTGTACATAGTACTTTTTGGTGAGTAGGTAGGTAAGTTAGGTACATCAAAACAACATTATAAAATATTATCATACAGACTATCAATCACGTCCATAATATTACTATGGTACATTGTCCTCCTAACTGATAATATAAAATTTTAAAAACTCAGCTCAGTACGATCGGTAAGTAGAGGAACGTAAGTAATTATCTTTGTTCTTAACTACCTACTATTAGAAAACATTAAGTGCCGTCAACGATATGCGTCAATGTCATGGCAAGAACGTTGGTAATGATGCAGTCCGTTACTCTGAAGGTAATGTTAAGATTACTTTGACTGTTGGTACTGTAACAGTTTACGTAAGTAAAGGTTCGCTTTATCACAACGTGTCGCGCTGCGCAGACGTGACGCCACGCCACGTAGAAAGCGTTTTTCAAGAACATTTTTATTTACACAATACTTGGAAAATACTACTTCATTAACGAATTTAAACATTTATTTTTTATTGAAAGTGGTTATTGTGGATCATACCTACGTGTATGCACAAAACATGATTTCCATTGTAAAAATTCTGCACTGAATGCGCCAATATTGCGAAATGCATATAGATAGATAAAATATAAGTAGGTATTATGTAACAAATACAGAGCGGGAGAAATTGGTAATTGGTTTTCATCCAATTACCTGTGTCCTGTCGTTTCGGTCTTTCCAATCGTGGATTTCCAATTAAATGCACAAATATGTTCAGTTAACCATTTGGAATACCTATGTAAAGTTGTGTCATATTTCGTACAATACCAGGGGACGAATAGGCATTATTATTAATATTAACTGGTCTCCTACGGGGATTAATGGACACCTTTATAGGAACCGAATCTACATCATCAAAAGGTTTCTTCATGGTCGGCAGCGCGAGTGTGACACCCCTGGTGTTGCATACGTCCATAGGCCACGGTAACCGCTTCCCATCAGGTGGGCCGTGTGCTTGTCTGCCAACTAAGTGGTATAAAAAAAAGAAAGAAAAAACTTTTTCAAGTTAATGGGCATAAGAGAGGAATTAATTATGAATTGTATAGTTTTTATAGGTATATCATATCATAATTATAGTGATGTTGATTGATTATGTGAGTTTTATGTTCCCTCGTGATACAGACAGAATATAAATAATTATACCACGTCGCTATGTTCCTGTAATCGAAGACACTACCCATAGGGCATGGTAATCACATTAGTAAACACTACAGTTATCACTCGAGTGATATTTCCTCTTAGACTATTACAGGGCTGTGGCAGAAGCAGGCCGCGGCGGTGGCGCGCCTAGCGCGCCTCCCCGTTTCCGGGGTCGAGTTGGGGACTCTGTAGTCCCCACACCCGAGACGAGGGCCAGATCGCGAGAGATGGCCCTGAGTCGGCCGGGGTGCGAGGGATATGCCTGTCAACCTCACCTTCGGCAACCAAAACGACCCACAGGCGGCGTGCGTTTTAGTCGGTTCGAGTCCGACATAACCTCCTCCACCGGCTCCGGTGGGGAGGTATCCGTGGGGACTTTGCGCACGTAAAAAAAAAAAAAGGGCTGTCAAAAAGGGTTATTCCTTATAGCCCTGAGACTATTTGTGGATTAATATAAGGTTTTGTTCTGATGACTCCATTTAGTACATTCTTCATATAGGTAGAAATGAACAAAGTTAGATATATTCTTGAGGTGTGTAATTGTACCAGATGTAATTCACTTAAAGATTATACCTAACTCAATGCTGTCTTGACATTTCATGACACGACGGTTAGCAACGACCTAAAAGGTAATACGTATCTTGCAATCCTATTAAGAGTGGCTACAGGCATTCACGGTGGATTAGTACCGTGTATTCCAAGTGCGATGTACTGTCACCGCGTCACAACATTTACACATAATAAGATACCCCTTGGTTCATGCTTGTATTCCGACTGTTGACGCCGCCACCGTACCGTTCAGTTTATCTCCCAGTATAATTGTTAAAGTGCGAGTGAGAAAACAATTCTTCATACGCTGTTAGGGCCATCACAGAATGCGTAACAATAATACGTGCGAAATAAATGCTCTACTTATTAATTATTTTTTACGTTAAACAGAACTAACTGAAGCAGATACGAGTAGGTATATTAAATGTACATACATACATACATACATCTAATCCCGCCTTTATCCCTGGAGGATAGCAGGTAGGCATAGGTGAATTAACACCTACATTTCACCAATAATTGTATTCGGTCCCACGTAATAGAGGGTGAGCCTATTGCCGCATTCCGGGCACTATTGTTGACTCGAGCCATGCATCTGCGGCTGAGTCTGGGGTGTATATATCTGTCTGATGTTAAACAGCCCTATCCCTTAGTCGCCTTGTACGACACCGCATGAGAAGAGATGGGTTGGCCCTAACTCTACTCTGCCGGAAACCACGCGGCAATATTAAATGCTTTTCGGTTCGTGGAATTAAATTTAATCCAGTTAAAACTACACACAAGGAGACTGACACATATTACAGCTAAATCTCTAAGGATATCATTATTTATGTTTGAAAATTTTATCATGAAAATATGGTGGTTTGTACAATCAAGATGGGTCTATTGGCAGGTTATTTAATTGAGAGCTGGGTAGCTCTAGTCCTAAGAGAAGGAATAACAGGGTAGGCGGGTACCCTGTTATTCCTTCTCTTAGGACTCAATTAGGAAAAATAAAATAAAAAATCATAGTAAATACAAAATTGACCAAAACATATTACTTAACTGTATTAAAAACAAGTGCCCTAACTAAGTTCCTTGGGGAACCCCGGAAGAAATGTAAATCACTCACTCTACGAGTATGTATTTCATACAATAATACATCAGTCTGACAGATATGTTCAACATAAATGACATAAACCATCTGTAGATTACTCTGAACACCCATTATACATATTAGCGTTAATACATGATGTATTTGTGAAAAAAAGTATGAATCAGTAAAAACACATTACACAAATACTGATTGTATGAAAAGTAATTTATTGGCACTGTTATTTGTTGACGAGTAAAACTTAATTCCTCTTGTTTGTTTACCTATTGGTCTTTCGGTACGACCGTCAAGGCGATAAGATTTTAATTAATTTGTATGTGTTTAGTGTTAAATAAACAGACTAAGCAAAATTGGATGAAGTTTCATGTAATTTGTCAGGTAAATAACCGAAACGCCAGTTAGTGAAAAACCGTTACGAACAATCAGTAGGTAATATAAGCCCCAAGAAAGTGAAGGGGGGAAATCCCACCCTCGATGTTTTAGTCCGTACTATAGCAATATCCAAAGAAGCAACCTAAACGAATTAAAAGTTTCCCTCCTCAATTAGTTATTCATAGTTAATTTCCGCTATGTAGCACCAAATGAAATAAATTTATTATTATAAATAACACTTGGCTCCTCTTCACCATAAAATATAATAAAAAAAAAAAACGACGGGTTGCACTCCGGGAGTGCCGGCAGAAGTGAAAACTTGAATATTAACGTTGTGCATTTTTGATATTTTGGAATGGTTAGAGAATAATTTTGTACGAATTGCTTTCATTATCAGTATTAAAGTACTATTATTTATGTCTTGGAATACAATATTCATTTATTGCGCTATCGTACACAAACATGACAATTTATATTACATTAAAAATTTAACATTTCAGAACTATTACAATTATTTTACATTAAAAAGTTTATCACCGCCATCACACATGTGACAGTCGTGTGACATTCGCACAAGCGCCCTGCGCCGCCTGTCCTCTCTCCATCCGTCTTACGAATTTTCGATCAGGTCACGTGTCCTGACGCGAGTTTAGAAATTTTTACCCATTCCAAAAAAAGTACACAGCGCCGCTAAAGAAGTTTTCACTTCAAAAATTAAGTTAGATACAATACAATTTTTTTATTTTTTTTTATTTCCATATTATTACATTAGTTCATCTCATAGAAGCACCCATAAAACCCGCATAGGTTTATCTTGGGTGTGAGTGTACATTAAATTTAATTGATATAATTAACAAAAAATACAATTATAAATACATATCAAACAAAAACATAAATAAGTTTCGCCGGTGGTTTTGATTAGGTATTATATATATATATTTTACTGTTTGAACTGTTTCACGTCTTTAGACCTTAATTATGATATGTGCTTGTTTAGATTAACTATCCAATTTTTGTAAGTTTATAGATTTAAACTTATTAGATATGCGCTAACAGCGAGTAAAAAATATTACCCAATAAATACACGAAAGAAATTCGTATAACATCTTTTATTACGTTACGAACCAGATAGGTAAAGATGTGGTAATGCAGTTATGGAACTTCCTTTTCACGCTGCAATGCGCCTAATTGGTACCAATCATCCCTATTCCATTCAGCTTATAGCCCCTGACCCTACGAGATGGTTATTTGGCAGCCCTACGCAGAGGCATCCATACTAAATACTGGCTGGTGTCGTTGTATGGGCCGGGAGCGCGCGCGCAGCTCTTGCTTGTATATATGTGACTCATTTCGCGCTGATTGGCTCATCCGGTTCTCTGTAGACATTTTAACTCCTTAACTAGACATGTGTTTTATTTTTTAACCAGCTGTTGGTAGGTCGATGTGATAATTTGAAAAGTCATTTAATCCGTGACTCACCTAAAAATACCGACTTGTTTGACGTATTTATGTAATTGAAAGTTACATACAGTTCAATATTCAATTCAATGTTGTTGGGTGTGAAATATTAGTTTCGATTATCGCAACGGGTCTAAACAATTTCAAGGGCAGCACGAGTCGGTCAGAGCGTGCGGTGGCTGTGGCGCATCTCAGATTGCGTGCTCGGTGTGCTGCGGGCTGCGGGCGGCTGACTAACTGCTTCTTTTATTTATTTTTATGTTTTTGCCCTACACATCCCCGCTAAGTGCAAATGGTTCTCATCTCGTTTACAAAGATGTTTTTATACACTTGACTGGCTATTTATTGAAGTAGTATTATTCTGACTTCGGAGAAGGGTCGCAAACGAAACGAGTCAGACAACGGACATCAATGTTGCTTGTAACTGTTGTAACTGTTAATGATTTAATAAATACTTAATTCATCATGTATCTACTAAGTATTCATTAAATAATCAGTAGTTCAGTCAATACTGAAGGCATACCTACTACTAACATAATATTTTGCAGTTTCCAACTTTCCTTCCTGTAGAGCTGTTATTTGTATGCCACAACGCAACAATATTTTGCAATAACCATTGTAAGTACACGGATAATTACAGCAATCAACTAATATCATGTATATTTATGAATCTATGCATTCATTGTGATTACAGTAATGAATTTAGATTAAGTGACTAAAAAACAGAGCGTAGGTATTTCTAAATTAGAACGTATTATTTTGTAAATATATCAAAAAATAAGACTCTCGTAATGTTCTGTTATTCCTTTGAATATAGAACAGGTAGCAGTATCCCAGCCAGATATTAATCAGAATGTAATATGCGTAGGCGGTGGATTTTCGCCGATCAGCCTACGTGTTTGGATCAGTAAGGTGAGTTGTTGACCTGCAGTTGCACCCTGCAGTCAAACCAGTTGGCCGGGAGAGGGCCGGCCGCGGTACAGCGGGGGAACTCTCGCGCTTCTCCCCTCCGGCACCGATTCCCATCACAACAAAACAATAAACACGACACGATAAATACTCTCTTTACTTACTGTATGTATAGTTTTTATTTTCTCTACTGAATAAGTATCTGTGAGCAGTTCATGTTGTCGTTTAAGTGAGAGATTCTGAGCCCAGATGAATGCATCGGAATTACTTCTGCGAAGACGATGGATGTTGTTTCATATACGTTCGTATCAAGACTATTAAACAGATAAATGGATCGTAGTTCTACGCAGCAACGTTGCAAAATGATTTGTCCACCTTGATACTTACATCAGAGGTAAGTATGTAAGTACTTAGGTACTAGATAGGTAATCAAAAAGGATAAAGATGAAATAACACATTTCGAGATAATAAATAAATATAATCAACACAATAAATCTACAGCTAACGAGTATCAAAGGCGATAAAGGATTATATTTCAACTTTCCAGATTTAGATCAAGTTTGGTTTGTTTTACTGAAATCCTAAGTAAACAGGAATTCAGGGTGGAACATGGCACTCGTGTGTGCTCCAACATCGCATTATTACTTTAAGTGACTTTCTAAATAAGGGATTTGATAAACATTTTGTTTTGCTATTGACGTAGATACTGAAGTAACGTACTTTTTGTGCCAAGCATGACTGATATTTTGAGAGGACGAATGGGCGCAGGGTGCATGGGCGGACCAGTGGGTTCGTATCCAATTTTTCGTCACTATCCTCCTAAAAATGTCCCGGTAGCGTCTGAACTTAACAACTTTGGAACTCAAGATTCGAGTATAACTTATGATTGGTTTGTTGAAATTTATGAAAGCGAATGCTTTCTGACCTCTCAACCTCGAAAGGAACGCTTAAGTCAGAGCATCGTCTGTGGTTTTTGTTGTTTTTGAGGTATTTGTTCGACGTTGTTGTTTGTGAGGTCGACTTGGGCCCTGAAGGTGTTAGCTTTGTATCATCCAAGACTAGATTATTCAAGGATGACTGGTGACTAGTGTGTAAAGTAACTGTCTGTCTGTTTAATTAGGTTTTCACATCTGAGCCAATAATCGACCTGGATGAAATTTGGTACAGAAATAGACTAGAGCTTAGGAAAGGATAACGCTATGCTTATCCACGATAACCAACATGCAGGCAAGTGGAGCCGCTGGCAACAGTTAGTCTATAACAAAATAATGGACAAAACCCCAACACATGAGATAGGAACATTAACTGTTCGAGGGTAAGGTACTTAGATATCGTCGGCTGGAGTGCGGGGGATATGCTTCCAGCAACCTCACCTCCGGCAACCTACAACCCTCAGGCGGCGTGCGTTTTAGTCGGTTCAAGTCCGACATAACCTCCCCACCGGCTCTGCAGGGGGGTGGAGGTATCCGTGGGGATTTTTAGCACAATAAAAAAAAGATACTTAGATATCAAGATTCAATCGTTGGTAATTTTAGTTTTAGGAAAACAAGATTTTACCAATTCGATTAGATTTTAATATAGTAAGATAATTTATTTGGAAAAAGTAGATTTAGGAATTAGTTGATAAAGCCCTATCTCGAGTAGGTACCAATTTCTTATCTGGAGCAGGACACGTTGTCGAGGCGATAGTTAGTCAATTTCCTAGTCTACATTTCAATGTCCACAACTCCCTGATAACGACGACTGATTGAGCCAACTAGTTGCTTTACTACTTAGTATTTGAACATAACGGGACGTATCTTGGACCTCAGTCGCGAGAAAAAAGAAAACCCTGGCGCGCAGATTCTTCTGTAATAATCTATGCTTGGTGAATTTGAACTCACCCACTGCCGTTGCATCCCGTGCAAATAAAATACACCAAAGAAATGTTTACTGCACGTTTAGAACACATTTTAGGTTCAAGATATATGGCTCGAAGTATACCAGTTTACCCGTTGACATGTATGATTTTCTCATTTAATGAGAGATATTATCTGACCGGCCCGTTAGTGTACTGTCGCCTAAGGTATCTGGTCAGAGTAGGAGAGGCATAGCAATTATCCTGGAGCGAGGTTGCTTGCGCCGGCGCACGCAGCCACATGATGCACGAGTCACGACACGAATAATAAACCAAGTCACTTCCTGCCGAGCGATAAGCGTACACACATCACACTAACCACACATACACACACACACTTACGCACACATACACACACACACACAAACCCGTGTAGTCATACCACCACTGTCACAAATCTAATATACATATTATCATAGTAATGTACTACATACATTAGCTGTGAGCTGTGACAGATAGTTACATTAATATGTATGTGCGCTATATGTATGTCCTTTGTATTCAACGCGTTGCTGCTTTGTTCAATACGAATACCTATATATTCAAACATTCCGTATACACACTAATAGATATCCTGTTTTCATAGTAACTCTACACAAAATAAAAATTGTAAAGGAACTCATGCTATTGTACGTATTATTCATTATCTACGTCATATGGCGGTAATCATAATAGACGATTACATTACTACTGATTACCCAATAGCTTTATTTACCTATGTTTATATACTCTTGGTGAAATAATCAAAAAACTTTTTCATCAATTTTTGAATTCTTCCTTTTTTTTTCCTTTAGGACCTTGTTGACAATCATTAGTGGTCTTGATCAAAGGGATTTTGATCTACGTGTAATAAGTAATTAATTGCAAAAATGTGTCTCAGTATACTTAAATGAATAAAAAAATTACATTCCACACAACGCTACCTAGACCATGGTAAGCATAGCTTAACTAGCTTGTGTTATGGAATCTTGAATGCGAATAAACATACTTAGATACTATTTTTTTTTAAATACATACATATCATACAAAGAAACACTCTGACCAATGATTTGCATTGGTCTGAGTGTTTCTTACATCATCATACATATTCATGCATATAAATAATATTTGCACTGAGCGGGAATCGAACCCATGCCTCCTGCGTAGCAGTCGAACGTTCTACCGCTACGCCACAGAGCCGTCACTTAACTGCATTCGAGAACCCATGTGACAAACTCTGCTTAATCTAAGTCTAGATGGTGCTGTATAAGTAGATTATAATGACCGAGAATATTTGTTTATTTATTTAATGGTCTAATTTTTTTAGTTTTATCACTATTAGTTCCGTTGTATGCTCTGTAGACGAAAATTGTAAAGTTTATATAGTGTGGATTAATATGTAAATGTCGACTTTATTCTTAATTATATTTCGTAATTTAATGATATTAATAGTTATACAACAACGAGCTGAGCCCCGGCATGCACCGCTAATGTTGCAATATTATTTAATATGTTTGTTTTGCCAACTAAGAAATTATCTAAGAGATGTGAACAATATTGGAATCAGAATATCTGATTCCGAATCTAATATGAATAAGTTTTGGCGTTGATAATTAATTAATAATATTATTATGTTATTCCATACGTTTAATTTTTTATACCAGTTAGGTGTGGCAGTGGCAGATAAGCACATGGCGGGAAGTGGAACACCAGGGGCGTTACAATCGCGCTGCCGACCCTGAAGAAACCTTCTAACGCTTCTCTTGAAGAACCACATATTGTAGGCGCTTGGGAAAACCGCAGCAGGGTGCTTATTCCACGGCTTGAGTGTGCGTGGGATGTAGTTTCTTTCATACCGCACAGTGCGCACCAGTTTCTATTAATTAGCCCACCGCAGTCCTCTGCAGTACGTAGGCCTCTCCCAATTTTACTAAAATTCTCCGCCTTCCGCATCCAGTTCATGCCAGCCATCTTTTTTAGTTCGGCAGTCCATCTGGATGGGTCGTCCTACCTTCCGTTTATCTTCGGTCTCCACCTAGGCACAGAAAATACAATATGTAGCAACCTAGGACTCGCTTTACGTTTACAATTATAAAAATAAACCTATAATAAAACCCGACTGCTTTAAAATTACGCTCTAAGAAATGTTAAACAAAATAATATCAAGGATAGCCATGGTCGTATGCTACTTTTCCCTAGAATGTTTTGTTTTGTTGGACTAAATGGCATATTTTCTTGTTTACCACTAAAGCGTGATTTTTCAGTAGTTGGATTTTAGTTTAAAATCTTGTTTAAGTTATTTTGGGGCATGCAATAGGGATAATTTATACGTATTTGAAATGTGCTTATTAAGCCTTTTCAGTCGATACTAAACACGACATATTTATCTCAAATTTATTTTTAACACAGTACTTTATGAGGGCTTCACATTAGACTCAGTGACACATTATATAGCCTAAAACCAGCGGACGACTAAGACGCTTTTAACGATATCTCAATTGTCCAGGTTTGATAAGTAGTTGAGGAGCTTTAAATTCATAGCTTGATGAACAGATGAACTACATACATACTACATTGCCTGTCAAAATCACAGACGGGAGCTGGTGGCGGCCCTGGGAGTGATAGTTTTCACACTTGCCACCTTGCTCGCGGCAATAGTATAAGACTGTCAAAATAATAAAATAACACTCCAATTGCTTCGTCGTAGTCGGATAAAAAACAAATACAATGAAGTAGGTCATATTCTGTCATCATAATATCTATGAGTCATCGAGGGATTTTTTAAATATTATCATCAGGGTATGCACTGATATTGCCAATACGACATAGCGAGAGGAAATAAAATGTTAGATAACACGGACATGACCATGAGTCAGTTTAGTCAGAACAAATTAAATATAAACTGTTTGCGACAAGCCTGCATATATCAATAAATAAAAAAGATTACTAATCATATCGTCTGCTCGTGGGATTTTTTAAAAATCTCGTTATCTTTTACACACTTGGGAAAGAGAGAGGCGTAACTGCATGTATGTATCTATCATATACGTATATGTATATACAATTACGCCTTTTTTACATTATGGTAGCCAGATACCACCTGCTTCCACCTGGAATATGCCTTTCGTTTCCTTTTCTACCACAGAGGACATAATATGATGTTTCATACCTACTGTTTGTAATTTTTTATTTGATTTTTTGAAATTTTTGTAATTTTTTTTTTTATACCACTAAGTTGGCAGACAAGCACACGGCCCACCTGATGGGAAGCGGTTACCGTGGCCTATGGACGTATGCAACACCAGGGGTGTCACACTCGTGCTGCCGACCATGAAGAAACCTTCTGATGCCCCTCTTGAAGAACCCCATATTGTAGGCGCTTGGGAAAACCGCAGCAGGGACGTCATTCCACAGCTTGAGTGTGCGTGGGATGAAGTTTCCTTCATACCGCACAGTGCGTACCGTCTCAGGTCGCTATGTGTGGGGATGAATTCCCTGCCTATGGCGAGAGGTGCGATGATAGAGATGAGATACGATGTAATAGTAATGATTGTTTGTTCTAACCATAGACAATCGCCTAATGATCCGCTATAAGCCTTATTTCTTAACGTCAACTACTTACAATACAAATTGCAGTGTGACAAATTAATATATTCAGAATCTTCAGAACCGATTTTGAAATAGGTAACTATCTAGTTGTGAAGTCGTGATTAGTATTTCATAAATCAAAAGTTTAGTAGCGAAAACAATTATATTTCTTAATTGCTATGGTAAGTTATGTTATAACTTATGTATGAGTGTCTGTTCGCTGGATGATTAATTTTATCTCTAGAAAGTGTCGAACGGTAACCGGTACTTTTGTTCGTATGACGATAACACAAGGAGAGTGGTCTTAAGACTAATCACCATGCCTTTACCTTGAAGACCAGTGTCTCCGACGTCATTACGTTGACTCATTTACTGACATTTGTATATTCCACAGAATAAGTAAAGACATATTTCTCAGAAGGGTCATCCATTGAATGACGTCAGATTTTACAACAGTTGCATTATTGAAAAAAAAAACATTGTGCGTTCTCATTTTGAATTTCATTCATTAAAACTTCTTTGTTTTTTTTTTCATTATACAGAAAGTTCTTATTATCCGTAAACATAAGTTTGTTTAAATAGGTAGTTTCTTACATACACACATACCAACATGGTTTTAGTTAAAAAAAATGCGTAGGTATGTATGTTTTATTGCGTCTCGTAGCCGGACAGTAACCAACAGAAACTGTTTAGGTAGGTAGGTACTAAGACTTCATGTCCCTTTGTCAGGCTGTATCTCATAAACCGCAGTAGTTAGGCCGCTGCATTGTTGACAGAATAAATAGGTACTTACTATCTGTGATAGAATGTGTATAGGTATTACCGTTATATTATAAGTACCAACAGACAATAAAATTAAACAGGAGAAATACGTAAGTACTTAGTGTACTTGCATAGGTACTTGTATAACTTGTTTCTTTTACAAAAGCATTACAAAGTACCTATATAAATCTGTAGTTAAGTCTTGTAGGTAAAATGGTACAAGTATGCCTGCGACTCGCACTTGACCGGTTTTAAAATATATCGATCAACTTTTGTTACATTTGAAATTATGAAATTGCGTATTGATTTCATAAGATTGTAAATTACTTACCTACTTTAAATATGACGACATGCACAACTTAATATTCGAGTCCTGGCTTCGAGGGGTTCAATTTGTCACTTAATTTCATCATTTGGAATTGTATTGGTGAGTCAAAATTCTGATTACGCAGTTTTCTGTGATCTGATGACCTTTTTATCGTTTTTTAAAAAGAAGTGTATCTAATAGTAACCGAAATTACTAGTATTTCCACTAACCTTAACCTCCTAACTTTCGGCGGTGGCGCGCCTCACGCGCCTCTCCATTTCCGGGGACGAGTTGAGGACTCTGTGGTCCCCACACCCGAGGAGAGGGCCAGATCGAGAGAGATGGCCCTAGGTCGGCCGGGGTGCGAGGGATATGCCTTTCAACCTCACCTTTGGCAACCAAAAACGACCCACAGGCGTCGTGCGTTTTGTTCAGTTTGAGTACGACATAGCCTCTTCCACGGCTCCGGTGGTGAGCGTCTCCGTCGAGATTTTTCGCACGTAAAAAACCCCTAACTCTGCTAAGCTAAATTCCTTGAGGTGGAGTGGTGCTTTGGCGTTGGAAGGGTTCGTACCCGTGACAGCCGACTCCTAACCACTAAGCTACCGACCTTTATTTTTATTATTTTTATTTGTGAATACAGGCAACGAAACCTGGTACGAGTATTCTGTAGGGCGAAGGCACTTCCCCAGTCGTACTGCTCAATTGGGGCTGGAATACCGTCGTAACCTACCTCCTTAACAATCTTACTTTACATTTTTATTGTGACTCGGACCGACGTCGTCTATTTATATTAGACAAGTGTACCTATTATAAGACAAGTGTAAAATCTAACAAATAAATATAACCGATACAGTAAGAAAAACTGTTTGACCCTGTTTAACCATACATATACTACCTTACTATACCATACATACATTACCATACATATAACTAGCTTATACGGCTGGCAGCGCGAGTGTGACTCCCTTGGTTTTGCACACGTCCATAAGCCACGGTAACCACTTTTCATCAGGTGAGACGTGTGCTTGTCTGCCACCTAAGTGGTATAAAAAAATTAGATATTAAAAATCTAGCATCCTGAGTATTTTGACGGATGCTGATGGTATGATTCACACTATGGAAGTTTACAAAGTAAGATTAAAAGAATACTGCTAGAGATGATAGTAGACCCCCGGATGATTACAGCTTACATGGCAAAATATTAAAGTGGCATTCTCAGATGTTGCTGATTTGAGTAATACACTTTATAATTGATTTTAATTGTACATTTCAGAAACATTTTCCCATGAATCCGTTGAAGTGTTATTGTCTTATGACCTTATTTATTTTATTAAGTATATACCGTTCTTTATGTCGCATTGGTTTCCTCGTAAGTGGTCACGTAGCCAACAGAATTACTGCTGCCTCGAGTGTTACAGGTTCGATCACGACATGGAATGATTTATTTATGTGATTCACAGGTAAAACCCTAGCTCTAAACTACTTCAACTGGTTTTAAAAAATCATTTTTTTTCTTTATTTGATTTCGGAGCACTTATTTTATCGGGTTATGAAATATATGTACTAAGGATGCAGTAACAAGTTCTTGGTCTTTTAAGGTAAAACTTTCATGGCCCTTTTCTTAGGATCTCATCGTCATCACAGCAAGCAGACTGCTCCTGTGGCATCCGAACTTCGGAACCCTGGAGTCTCGGAGCCATTGTGCCAGAAGAACATCATTCATCGGATCATTTAAACTTTAATGTAACAGTAGCCAAGAACATAAACACACATTAGTCATTATATTTATATGCTAGTCTTCGATAAAAGTAGATGGTCTTTGGTCGAAGATGCCAGGTAAGCTTGAAAAATGCAAAAAGACGCATGCTGGTCTGGAACTTACTGAAACCACACGGTGTTTTGTCACATCAGCTTGTGTGTTTGCGCAATCTGGTGTGGAAAGGATATCTTAGATATCCCAACCGGTCTCAGCCATTAACATTGGCGACTCCTCCTCTATTGAGAGACACGCCATACAGCACGTCAGCTACCAACCTGGGCTTTCTTCTGTTAGGAGGACTACTCTTCTCCTTGACATGTAACTGCTCTATGTACAATATGCGTGTTCACTGCCTTAGCAGTATAAACAAATAACTCTAAGTAGTTTCTTTCGGAGCAGGTAGAGCATAACAATTTATTCACATTATTTACATTACGTTTGAATTTCAAGTAGGAAACTAGATTTAAAGTATTAATTAAAAAATAATTTATCGATGAATTATAATTAACCTAATTCAATGTGAATAAATTAATTGTCATTTAATTAGCCTATTGCAATCCACTGCTGGGTATAGGCCTTTCTCAATGTGGGCCATAGCAACCTATCCTCCTCCTTTTGCATCCAGGTTTTCTCAGCTACCTGTTTCAGGACCCTCTGTGTCCATGTTGCTAGGTGTAACAATACGACTTTCAATCTATTTAAATATTTAGCGGGAATCGAACCCGCGTCCTCAAGTTAAACGTTCTAGCGATGCAGCTACGTTCACACAGGTCATTCAAAACGTAAGTATTTCCAATATCAATGCTGATAATGTGCTTCAGGCTTTAATTATTGCTATCAGGCGGGTCATGTACTTGTTTGCTACGTAAATATTATTAAGAAGTATGTCACATTTAACACCACATTCAGCTTCTCTAAGCCTATGATTACATTACACTAATGTTAATTTTATACACGCAGAATGTTTTAATCTATGCGATAACGATAGCTTAATAGCCTATTCCTTTCTTTTTAAAAGCGAAATTAGACATTACTCGTAATTATTATTGAGAATCTTAACGAGGTCTACCGCTGGGTAAAAAATAGCACATTGTGTTTTAAGTACTTACATTTATTCATATTATTAGTTAGAATAGAGCGTCTGCAAGACTACTAAGAGTGTTGACATTGACTAATGTATGTTTGAATGGCGAGGAGTTCATACAATATGATGCCTACCAGATTTACTTTCGACGTTTAGTTATGTAATTTAAACCTTGAGAAAGCAATAAACTAACTTTTACACTAGTTGCATAAATAGGCTGGATTTCACCAAGAAACTGAGTGCGGAGGAAAAACTATGGAAGAAGACTGGTATTCTCCGATCCCTTAGAGGACGCTAAATGATCTTTGTCTTCCTTGAGCGGGGCTTGGGGGTTAACCCGGTTGAAGTGATACTCGTGGGGCCGTGGGGGTGTCCAGTATCCACACATAAAGAAAGGCTCTTTCATAACACGACTGGTCAACGGCCTCTGGCGTTATTATTTATAACATAGCTTAGGAAAAAATCATATTACCTAGTTTGATATCCACCCTTATCACCGAAATTAAACCGTCTCTTTCTTCAATATTATTGTTGCTTTCAATATCTTATCAATATGATTACGTATCTGCAAATCAGATTAATGTTTGCTCGAAATATCTAGAACATACGTAGGTACAGTAGACGTTATAAGCTGTGAATACGTTAACAACGTTTGGTTTATTATTATTATTCTAGGTTCAGACATTATTTTTGCCAAATAACGAAACAATAGAAAAGTATCTCCTGTACTTATTACATTTTGGGGTGTGGGTATCTCACCTGCAACTTCTGCAAGTCAGTATATTTTTTGATTGTCGGATGGGGCGCTGGAGTAATCTTTTCTCTTGAGGTTGATCTCGTATGCGTAAAAGTAAAATTTAGATCAAGGAGTGGGAGAGCGCATGACTGGCTCGAAAGTGGACGCTTACAGACAACGAGGATTGGCTCTATTATGTATTAATTAATACATAGTAGAAGGAATTGAATTGGAAAAGAAATTTCACACTAAATACAATCGGGTAGCATGGTTTGTTTACAGTTTTATAGTAATCAAAGTAACTGCATTAATTTTTTTTTTTTTTTTATACCACTTAGTTGGCAGACAAGCACACGGCCCACCTGATGGGAAGCGGTTACCGTGGCCTATGGACGTATGCAACACCAGGGGTGTCACACTCGCGCTGCCGACCATGAAGAAACCTTCTGATGCCCCTCTTGAAGAACCCCATATTGTAGGCGCTTGGGAAAACCGCAGCAGGGAGGTCATTCCACAGCTTGAGTGTGCGTGGGATGAAGTTTCTTTCATACCGCACAGTGCGTACCGTCTCAGGTCGCAATGTGTGGGGATGAATTCCCTGCCTATGGCGAGAGGTGCGATGATAGAATGTAGCTACGGGCATCATGTCAAACAATTCATCTGAGCACAAATCATTGTATAGGCGGTAGAACACACACAGTGAGGCAAAATCCCTCCTAAGGCTAAGAGGTTCCACTCTACCTGTGAGTATGGGATTGTCAACCAGCCTTTGCAACGAGTCGAAGGGGTCAAGCTGGTATGCAGGTGCTCCAGCAAAAAGGTGACAGCAGTACTCCATGTGAGGCCGGACCTGTGTATGTGACGGCTTGGATGCTTCTGTTGGACAAAAAGCTGGAGATCCATTCGCACAATCCCTTGGGGAGTCCATAATATGGCAACTTCGTAAGAAGACCTTTGTGTCAGACCCGATCGAAGGCCTTCGCTACATCGAGGCTGACCGCTAGTGCCTCACCGCGACTCTCGATGGCTTGCGCCCACCGGTTTGTGAGATACACAAGAAGGTCACCGGTAGAGCGACGGTGGCGAAAACCGTACTGTCGGTCGCTCAGTAGATCGTTTCCTTCAAGGTACCTCAGGAGTTGTGTATTAATAACACGCTCCATAACCTTCGAGAGAAGGGAGGTTATAGCGATAGGCCTGTAATTGGTCGGATCGGTCCTGTTACCTTTCTTAGGTACAGGGTGCACGAATGCAGTCTTCCACGAGGCCGGGACCTGCCTCGCGGAGTATGAGAGTGCGAAAAGGCGTGTAAGTACAGGGCACAGCTTGGGGGCACAGTGCTTAAGCACCATCACCGGTATACCGTCCGGCCCACTCGACTTCCGAACATCTAGGGACTTAAGCTCGCGCCGGACCACCCGTTGTGTGATTTTAATTTCGGTCATCGATGCACCACAGCTGGGGATGATGGGTGGTTCGGCGTTCCCGTCGTTCATAGTCGAGTTTGACGCAAAGAGATTACCCAAAAGATCGGCCTTCTCCTTAGCGCCATGGGCCAGACTACCGTCGGATTTTTGCAGCGGCGGAAGGCAAGACTGGCAGAAGTTTCCCTCAGCAGCTTTAGCGAGCGACCAAAATGCACGACTGCCAGATGGGTAGCACGCAAGCCGCTCGCCAATTCTGCTGATGAACTCAAACTTCGCACCAGACGTTGCCTTTTTACTGGACCTTGAAGCAGCATTCAACTTCCGCTTCACTTCAGCGATGTTCGGATCCTTATTGGCAAGAGCCGTGGTCCAAGCCTTGTAAGCAGATTGCTTGCGGTCTCTAGCTTCCCTGCAAGGCCTATTAAACCACGGGCGTTTTCTCGCTCCTGTCGCGACCCAGCGGTTGGGGATGTAACATTCCATACCCACTAGAATCGCGTCAGCGACTGCTGTTGCACAGGAGCTTGGATCATCAGAAGAGAAGCAAAGCTGCCTCCACGGGTACGACGCGAAGAATTCTCGCAGTCCATCCCAGTCTGCCGACTTGTAGTGCCACACATGCCGCCACTGAGGTGGCCGCGGTGGTTCAGGCCGCGCGAGTGTCACTTGCGCCCGGACGAGGCTATGGTCCGAATTGCCGAGAGGTGCTTCCACCCTTATGGAGTATTCATCCGGGCGCGTAGTCAGCAGAAGGTCCAGTATAGAGCTTCTGTGGGTCTCAATTTCTGGTGTTCTAGTGATAGAATGCACCAGTTGAGAGAGCCCATAAGTTAGAGCGAAGTCGTGAGCAGCCCTTCCCGCAAAATCAGTCCTAGGAGACCCCAGCCACTCCACGTGGTGGGCGTTGAAGTCCCCCAAGAATACTAATTACGCAGTGGGGTACTGCTCAGTTACGCTGTCCGCCGACCGCTGCAGATGCTGAAACAGTAGAGCCGTGCCCAGGTCACCGCTATGGGACCTGTAAAGGCACGCATAGATACGGGTGTGGCCACCGTCATCTATGCGTACCCATAAAGTTGACAGGTCCCTATCCTCAAGACCATGGAGACGGCGGCAGCAAATATCATCCCGGACGTACAAGCATACCCCGGCGCGACTCATAAAGCTATGCTCGAGTTTGTACCCGGGGTACATTAGGTAGGCTGTATCGGCCGGGCACGATATTTGTGTCTCCGTCAGAAAAAGCAAGGTAGGCTGCGTGGTCTCTAAGTGGAGATGGACCGCGTTAAGGTTGGAGTGTAGGCCCCTG
Source organism: Eilema griseolum (assembly GCA_963662185.1). NCBI lineage: Eukaryota > Metazoa > Arthropoda > Insecta > Lepidoptera > Erebidae > Eilema > Eilema griseolum. Next base: position 18,458,010 of record OY759230.1, on the reverse strand, counting down.
ATGTTGCAGAAATCCACATTCACTGTGGATGATGGTGCCGCTGTGGTAACGTTTCTCTTGCCTTTTTTGGTTTTCATGTTTGAGATGGGGGGAGAGGGGGGGGGGGGAGAAGGTAAAAAGAGATTCTGTGCCTCCAGTGTAGAAGACAAAGCAAGGCGTCCTACCCCCACAGACAAGTTGGGGTTGTGTGACTGGCTGGCGCGATGGGCGGAAGGGCCCCCGGTCCCCTCCCAGATACTGAAGCCAGGTCCACTCCGGTCTCCTCCTCCGGCATGGCTACAGCACCGGGAACTTTACACAGGCTGCTGGTTCAGCCTCCTGGGGCGGAGATTAAGTAATCCCCAGGTTCGGGAACCGTACAGCCTGCGGGCGGCCAGCGGATAACCGTTTCACCGGGTCTCCCTGACCACCACGCCAACATTTCACGCCCCCACCAGTCAGTAGGGTCAATTTAAGCCTTTGGTCTTCCTACTGACAGCACAGAACCTCTCCAGTGAGCTCTGGCTACCCTACTCACCGCCGGGAACACAACACAAGGTTATTATAACCGGGGTATTCTGTAGGGCGGAGGTACTTACCCAGACGGACTGCTCAATTTTGGACGGGAGATACCGTCATGTCCTTCCTCCAATAAAAATAAAATAAAATATATATAAAAATAAAATAAAATATATATATTAAATATATATAAATAAAAATAAAATTGCAAAACTTTAGTCGGAGTGTATTTGAAATGCAGCCCGTTTGTATAGTCTATCACAACTCCTGTCTGCTCCCCTACCGAGATTAATATTATGTGGATTCTTGTACAGTTGGAAACCAGTTACTAAATAGATTAGAAAAAAACTGTTGATGTAATCATGTAAATACGGATCAAATGGACATGATTAACTATCAAGGCTAACATAACGTTTAACGTTTTTTTTTAAATCAAAGTAAATACCAGTTTACTTATGGAAAATGTTTATTCGTCTCAACTCTACTGTATTTATTAATGAAATATTAGGCAAATAATCCAAAATGAAGACAAATGTCTTAGAATGGAATTTGGGTGCAGAGGGCCTTGCCAATATCCTTGAGGTCCAAGCCATCTTCATCTGTTTTCAGTGCAAGTATAGGTATTTATCCCATAACACAAGTTGGTTAAACTATTCTTAGTATTGGAAGATAGCGTTGTGTAGAATGTTGCAGAATATTTATTATTGTTCTTAAAAAAACAAGGGTTTAAAAAAAAACAAACTTTACTCTCTAGGTTGAGAGGTGAAAGTGTTTTTGATTTTTATTTAATTTAGTTTATAACATAAATGTATTTTTTTATTTTGGCAGTATTTATTATCTTTTCTACCAATTGCTATAAATATCTCTAGGAAATTAAAATTTCCATGAATAAAACCCCATAGAAAAGTAAAATCTCTCACAACTCCTAGATAGTCTTTTAGTTAAAACGGATGTAGGTACGAATATAGTTAGTATTGTCGTCATGTTTAAAGTATGGGTTAAACGAAACTAACTGTAAAATCAAATAGTTCCTAGAGCTCAAGTCGCAGCTATGATCGTTCTTTGCAGGGTGATTATGTCCGAGTGTATTCATTGGCAATGCGTTTATTTAGAACCGGCTATACTTACCGGTCATTGGAACAAATGTATATGAAATTCATATATATTGTAACACTAAACGAACAATTCTTGTTATGTTATGTTATAATATATATCATATATATATATATATATATATGTATATACAGGGTGTATTTTTGAAACGGGGCAGTAAGGGCAAGTACCTTAACCGTTGCAGTTACAGCAAAACGTTCTTAAAAGACCTTCCCTAACTTTTTGGGACATTTTGAACTGCATTCACAGATTTTGTAAAAAATTTACAGTTAGCAAAAAAAATGCAAAAAGTTCAAAAATTTTTTTTATGCCTATCGATTCTATTTCATGTGGGGATCAAAAAACTCTATGGGACCATTTTAGCTTTCAGTACTAGAAAAGACAGAAATCGCCAAAAACGTTTCCGTACGGAAATATGATAAATCAACTCGAAACTCATAGGTCAGGTAAAATTTTGAACTTTTTTAAATAAAAAAAATCATTTAAACATTTAAGAAATTGGTTTATGAAATAAATTGCTCAAAATTATTTCCATTTTCACGAATACATAAGTCTATTCTTTTTTGCACTGAACGAATGGCGGCTAATAATGTTCTGGGATGAATATTACGTAAAATGGTCATTAATGCATCCTTGAGCTCTTGAACACTGGCGTACGTCGTCTTATACACCTCGTTTTTCACGAAGCCCCATAAAAAAAAATCAAGTGGTGTTAGATCGGGGCTACGAGGTGGCCACTGTGTTGGACCATGTGTATCTATCCACTGTGTACCGAATAGGCGGCTCAAATTGGAACGTGAAAGGTGACTGTTATGTGGCGGAGCACCATCTTGTTGAAAATGAACTTTTCGCAATTCCGACAGGGGCCATTCGTCCATCTCGTTTTCAAGATGGTGTAAAATGACTTCATTATACATGGCAGAATTCAGTTTCCCTTCATAAAATTCCACCATTATGACTCGATTGGACATTATACCACACCAACAGTTGAATGAGAAGCGAACCTGATTATGACTTGCCGTAACTCTTAGTGGATTTTCTTTGGACCAATAGTGGTGATTTTTTCTGTTGTACATACCGTTATTGGAAAAATTCGTTTCGTCTGACCACAGTATGTAATTTAAAAATTCATGATCTCTGCTTATTTTTCCTCTTAGCCATCTGCAAAAAGTAAGCCTTCGAACATCATCACCCGGATGTAACACTTGAACTATGCGCCCATATCGATAGCACTTGTAGCTGTATTTCTTCCATATCTTTATCACAAGGGAGTGGGATACACCTACTTCAAGGGCGACTTGCCTGGACGATACCTCTGGATATGCTTCGACATAAGTCAGAACCGCAATCTCCGTGTCCATGTCCACACGAGGCTGCCGCTTTCTTTTGAAAGAACCCTGCAATTCCAGGTTTTTCAAAAGATTTGTAATAACCTTTCTTGTTGGCACATGCCGCAACGGATACTTATTGCGGTATCACACTAATGCAGCTCCCGCATTTCGATTATTGACAAAATACTCTTCTAATAAGTCAATTTTTTCACGATTAGAAGACATTTTAGCGAAAATCCCTAATTAATAACTCATACGAAGTTTCTCAGCTGAAACTAAGTATAACACACAGATTTTCGAATCAAATTCGAAATTTGAGGGTAAAAATTCTTTTTATTTACTTTACAGTCAATTCTACCCACTTCTTGGCCATAACAAAAAGTTAGACCATCGTAGAAATTTGTTTCTGTTGCCGAAATGTATGGGAAACGTTTTTGGCGATTTCTGTCTTTCCTAGTACTGAAAGCTAAAATGGTCTCATAGAGTTTTTTGATCCCCACATGAAATAGAATCGATTGGCATAAAAAAAATATTTTTGGCCTTTTAGCATTTTTTTTGCCAACTGCAAGTTTTTTACAAAATCTGTGAATGTAGTTCAAAATATGTCAAAAAGTTAGGGAAGGTCTTCTAAGAACGTTTTGCTGTAACTGCAACGGTTAAGGTACTTGCCCTTACTACCCCGTTTCAAAAATACACCCTGTATATATATATATATATATATATATACATATACATATAAGATATATATATATATATACCATGTAAATATTTTCAATTATATTGGCATTGGTTCGGGATAATAATTTTCACAATACAATTTTTTGTACAAATAATAATTAGGTCATCTGTTGCGTTGACAGTTATCAGATGAAGTTCTCGATTGGTATTGTACATCTTGTTATGATATATTTAGATGCTTCTGCTATATAATAAATGATACTGAGGTCGCGTGGTTCCCGGCAGAGTAGAATTTGGGCCACCCCATCACTTCCCATGCGGTGTCGTACAAGGCGACTAAGGGATAGGGCTGTTTAACACAAGACAGATACATACAGTCGAGACTCAGCTTTAGATGCATTGCTCGAGTCAACAATAGTGCCCGGAAGACGGCAATAGGCTCACCCCCTATTACGTAGGACTGAATTCAATGATTGGTGAAAAGTGGGCGTTAATTCACTTCTGTTTAACCCTCCGGGGATAAAGGCGTGATTATATGTATATATATATATATGTATCAAATGACTACATTATATACCTACCTATATATAACATGCTGAGCAACAGTAACATGATCAGATTAAGATAGAAGAAAAAGAAGACTCATCATATTCGCCAATTAAAGTAGTTAGGGTATAGTTTCAACGATGTATCAGATGGCTTAACTCAAATAATATCCATGTAGGTATTAATTGATATTATAAACAAATTCATTCAAGGATATACGAAGTAGTTTGGAACTGATCCAAACATGTGTACTATTTAAAAACAATAAGAAAATAATAAACAGTACGTAAAAACTACTACTGCTTTGTTTACAAACCTCCAACCAGTTGTAAAAATCATCTACATGCATACTTACTCATGAGCCTCTTTGTGGTAGGCAGAGACATCAGCTCACCAATTTTCACTTCGTCTTCTTCATTTGTGTCCTTATACATTTGACGAGCTTGCCCGCCGGCCTCTTTTTCAGTACACCGCCCGTTTCCTCAATGTATGTTGTGTATGTTTTGCAAGGTACTCGGGTTTGCCTGCCCATTACATTAGTCTACACGTGTTTTACATACCTACTAGATGTATCATTCTTTATTAGTCAATCAAAAAATTTGCGAGGTACCTACTTACCTACTAACTTTAAATAATTATGCATTGTTGATTGCTGTGCAGTTATTACAGTCTACTACTTGACTTAGGACTCGGCAACCTTTTTCTAATTCAACTACCTTTTCAGATTTTCAGTTTAAATGGTTTGGGGGTTTTCCAACATCCATATAACTATTTGCTGTCTCCTTTCTCCACGTTAGGACGCGTTCGCGGTTATCGAGCCTTATTCTGCAGATGTTTGCAGCCCATTGTTTTGCTGTAAATTAAGTTGCTAACTCCAGTTTACCAATAGCAACGTTAAGTTCCCCTTATTTCAATTAAGTATGTTACCCTCTCTTCGACTCGCACTTGACTGGTTTTATTACTTTTCCATTTGTACTACACATTTCCTGGGAATCGTTCAAAACAATTTGATGAACATCGCTCATTGTAAACTATTATCTATAGAGGGTTCAAGGTGAAAACAGGGGCGTGTGGTATTTGAACACAGACTACTCAGAAATAATATATTTGAGACATTTCCAACACGTTCACACCGAAACCAACCTCGTTTTTTCAAAAGACTACTAAAACTAAACCTACAATATAATTTAGATATAGACATGTAATATACATACATAAAATCACGCCTTTATCCCCGAAGGATTAGGCAGAGGTGAATTAACACCTACATTTCACTAATCAATGTTTTTGGTCCCACATAATAGGACATGAGCCTACTGCTGTCTTCCGGGCACTAGTGTTGATTCGAGTCTTGTATCTTTCCCTAAGTCTGAGCTATATATCTGACCAATGTTAAACAGCCTCATCCTTTAGTCGCATTGTACAACACCGCATGGGAAGAGATGTGGTGGCTCAAATTTTACTCTGCCAGGAACCCCGCGACCTACATTTTATCCACATTTTATCCAGATTTCCGAAATACACAGTACAAACGGGATAGTGAACTCGTAGCATAGAATAGATGATAGTACAACCTACTGGCCTTAAATACAGGTTCCCACATTGGAGCTTCTGATGTCAACAATCGTATGGCAACAACTATCTAGAAATTCCATTCATTTATTTTTATTCATCGTTTTATTTTCTCTTTATTAAAAACTCCAGGTCATGAGTACTTGCTACCAACATGTAACGAATTTACCTACAAGGATCCTCAATACTAACCTGCTTGATGTCAAAAGTGTAGTGCTTTTTTGCAATTTGTTCTCGTCTGCACTCACTGTTACTCTCATGCGTGCTTACAGCTTACGTACCTATACGTCGAGTTAGGTGAATTACTGTTGTTATAAGATAAAGATCATTTTAGCGCTAATGCCGTGTCTGTATTTTTTTTTATTATTGTCATATGATCATTGACTACTTACTTGCTCATTCAATCAATGATACAGTTATAGGGTTTCTTGTAACTTTTCCATTTCAGTTTACACACCTTTTTGGTTTAATTTTATAAAAGAAACCAATTTTTTTTAGAGAATTAAGAGTAAAGAAGAAATAGAAGAATAGAATAAAGAGTTAAGAATTTTTTTTTAAGATTCTTAAGTGCAATAAAACGCCACACCACTGTTAGTTCAATGCTAACAACGGTAGGTGCCACCTATTTGGCACGGGCTCCCACGTCTGCATCTGCTTCGTGTCCGGCCTCCCGCCAGCCGCCTCGCCATCCCGACTCTCTTCAGACAGATGATACTCACAGCTGTCACTAATAGACCGCCATATAATCATGTATAATTTTCGTTCCGATGAGGTAATTTGTATGTTAAAAAACCTGTTGTTTTCTACGTCGTCGGTCTCATCTAAGTATGTAGCTCAATTCAAAATTTATGTTTACCGCCGTTTTTAGTCGACCGCTAACTGTACGGATACAAAGGTGTCTTTGTACTGTAATAGAAACATCCAGTTCAAGGTGAAATCAATGACAATGCAGTTAAGTTACTGGACAATTTCGATATAAGATAATGATACTACGAAGATTCGGTGGGATTTTAATCATGATATGCTGACATAGGAAAGTACAGCATTGCGAATTTGGTAATTGTACCATAATGTTATAAGGGTATGATTTTAAGAACTGGTTTGGGTACAGAATGCTGGCGGCCATAACGAGGACGCGATGACACATGTCTAACGGTAAATCGATTTATACACGGGTTGAGCGCGTGCACATGTGATATTTAAAAGGTAAAATCATAAACAAGTGCTGGAATCTCTTGTTTGTGTACTAGCGTCATCGAACATGAGGAAGTGGCCAAGGGCGCACAAAACACAACATACTTCATTGAATATTATCTGTGAAACGTGTCATACGTCTATGGAATGTAGGTAGTTCTTGCTCGATTCGCGAAAGAGTGTTAACTGTCCCAAAACAGCTTGTAACGTGACACATTCATTAACAAGTTTATGAATGAATTGAGAAATGAACAAAGCGATTGCATATTCAAATCGGTACGGCTACCTATAACTGGTATTCACTTCTGAACGGTTATACAATGTTTTCAATATCAGTAAGTTCGTGAGATGTTATGCAAATTCATACATTTAAAACAATGTTAAATTGATACTCTTGTGTTGTGATACTTACCTATTCCAGTTTTTAATATTGTGTTTAAATCGAAAATTCTCTCAAAGCGCATCAATCGACTTATTGTTTTCGATCCACAGGTCCTTTCCAATGTTTTTTTTATATAGGACACGTCAATTAGACTTCGCCTTGCCTGATGGTAAGCTGAAGGCAAAGTCCCAAAAAAGAGGGTCACCATTACTTACACATACCGTGTGACAATGGTGACACTCAGCTTGACGGCCTCATCATATGCTTTTTCACGCCCCGCTTAAAGGACCCGGGACTGTAGGAAGAAGGAAACACGTGAGCTGGTAATGAATTCCAGGCCTTAATGGTGCGACAGAGGAAAGAGTCTCCGAACCGCTTGGTTCTTGATCGGATGATTTGCACCGTGTGCGGATGACATCTAAGATCTGCACGTGTTGTCCTGTGTAGGAAAGGTTAGGGTGGGACTAATTGGAAGAACTCATCAGAACACTCCCCATGGTACAGACGGTAAAATACAGCCATGGACGCAACATCTCTACGCATCTGTAAAGGTTCTAGGGTGTTCGTGACCTCGGGATTCCCAATGATGCGGACCGCACGTCGCTGCAACCTGTCGAGAGCATCTAGTAAGTACTATGTGTGTAGTGTAGTCTTGGGAAATCTTTTTCAGGCGGGTTGGTGAACGATTTTTTTTCTTCTCTTGAGCCAAAAGCAGCAACGCCTCCCTCAAAGGCAGATAAAGAGGTGATGCAGCTTTAGTTGTCCAGGCAGCACTAAGTGAAGGTTCTAGAACAATGATGAAATGCATAATAATTTAAATATATTTACACATCAATCATGATCAGAGTGGGTGGGGCCTATCATAATTACTTATTATAAAAATGCAAAAGTGAGTATGTTTGCGACTGAATCACACTAAAACGGCGGTATGGATTTTGCTGAGGATTCAAAAAAAGACTCACATTTTATCCAGGGAGTAGGTTCCTATAGGTTATAGGAACGAACCAGTATTTCAAACGTACGCATTCACGGGTTCAACTATACATCACAATGTCACCTCATTGAGCTCATCGCTAAACTATACGAGAGATAATACAGCACACATTCTATAAACGTATATGTATTGTCGATTTGTCGATATTTTACCGCTAGGCGACTATCGCTAGCACCCGTAGGATACGGCATTTTTGTGGTAAAAATAGCTTATGTGGTGCTCGCCGATATTCAAATTATCACAACGGTATCTGTGGATTATGTTTAGAGTACTCAACTTATTCGCTCGCGTGTATGTATTTACGGATGATTTCTTAGTCATCTCAGTGGAGTCATGCTCTCTACAGAGTGACTTGAAATTCGCGTAATTATATATGGCACAAGAGATCAGCTTTTCTTAGCAAGGAATAACTCTGCTCTCTAGGGAAGTAGGTAAGTAAGTAGTATTCTGTTACTTAAGAACAACCTTAAGTAGTGGCAGTGGTATACTGTGTTTCGCATGGTTCATGAGATTTGAATTCCCTTATTTTCCATATTTCGAATTCACTTTATTTTGGGAGATAAAGCTCCCCTTACTTGCTCTTGCCGCTGCGCCATTAGTTTATCAGAGGGACCCGTGGAGAGCTTCCGAGCAAACTTCAACGGGGTCGCTCCCGCCTCGGTCGGAGTTGGTCTATTTTTACTCAGTATTTAATTGGTTATCTAAAGCTACGTTTATGGAATACTTAGAATGTTTAGCATTTTAGACAATGCGAAATAAGTTCAATGTGCCCTTTTTAATTCATCTAAGAATGTGCCTATGTTTATATACATATATACCTTTAATGGATGGGTCTGAGATTGGATCTTAAATGTCCACTCACTTATAACGCAATACATGTTATTCATACAAAATGGACACATTAACGAAACTGCCTTCGTGTTTACAGAAGGTGCAAGTTGCCCGCGATTGGTGAATCAGTGTGTTCTGTGACCTACTTAGTATTTAAGACCTCTTTGCATGAGTATATAAATAACGTAGGAGACCTACCGATACGGTCCATCATTTGCCCAAGTGACAGAGAACATCCATCTGTAAAGTGGAACGTATGTAGTTAGACATTTAGACGTGTCATAGCGGCGTCTGGTGCCGACTGATAAATCTGTCATGTAACAGGCTCCTCGCGATGTGTTGCAAGTGGTATTGAGCTGTACAATAACATTATACATGCACGACGCCGAGGGGCAGGGCTTTCAATTGATATATTTTCGAAACCGGTCTTCGTTTTCATAACATGATCCGTAAGACTTGATCTCGAACCTCTATTAAGTAAGTATAATGAACAAATCGTTTGTCATAACCTGTTAATAATTAGTTAGATTTAGCGTGACGTAGAACACGTACCTACGTGACTTTACCTGCTATTAATCACATTATACACAGTAATATTTCATACTGCACTACTGGTAAAGAAAGTTTTATTTTTATTCGTATTCGAACGTATACTTTAGTTAATTTCCTTTTGGAGAATGTATAAAGTATACAACTATTTTTTTTCAAGTTTGTGATACCTACATTAGAAAGTAGACAATGCTATGAGAGCAGTTTATGTGGGTAATCTCGAGATGACAGGTTATTAGTGTGCACGCGCATTGCAAGTGCTCAGTGTCGAATGGCGCTGAGATAAGTATCATAAAAGGCGCAAGAGTGAAGCGGGTGTCCCACTTCAGTGAATCGAAGGCCAAAAGTCAATTTAGGGCGAAGCTGGAGGCTGCGCGCTTCAATCCCCAGCCTGTAAATGTCACGCGTACTATCTCACACAATCTTGTTACATAACGCACTTGCAGCAGTGAGGTAATCGTCAACTGTGCTATCGGGTCGACAACTTTCTTCTACCAAAATTCTAATTAAACGACGGATATCACCGAACTTCAAGACGTCAGTTGCATAATCTTCATTAATTTATGGCAGATCAAATTCGTACTAGCGCTGGTTCGTCTATAGCGCCATCATCACAAGCCTAATGTAAATTGATTGACACGCTTTTTAGGCGGGTGTGTAGCTCGCGTGGCGGGTATTTTGGGCGTAATGGGCGCACTGACGTAAACCAATTCCGCGGACGTGGGAAGCACACGCCGAAATCCTTGCGTTTGTTACTGAATAGTGTAATGGTGCATTAAGAAATTATTACGGTACTTGTATGCAGATTATGAGAATAATATATTTAGGTACTTTGACTGGTGTTAAAAACCTTGAAAAAATTATATAGGGGCGCTAATACCGTAGGTTTCACAATGGAATGCGTCAATTGCAAAATAAATGATATAAAAATCTCACGCTACATGATTTCTTTCATTAAAATCGCGATATTGTTTATTATCAACAAAGGTCGTCTGAACGAAAACAAAAAGAACGTAGAGAGTCATTGTATTTGAACAAAGCGTGTGAACTCAGAGTTGAAAGTGTGCGTCCGACAGCAGGTAAAGCTGATACTTAGTTCCATATTTTTGTGTTACGCTGTTTCATAACAAATATTTCTATAATTCTAGATATCATGATATTGATTGACAAGTTTTACCTCCTACATACGGCAGGAACAAACGAGAAGCGAAGGCGTTGTCATCCGCACCACTCATTATCTGAGTTACTTGTCTTGTTCTGATTCAAGGTGCTACCACTATCTACATTGTGTCTATAAAGAACAAAAGACTTGTGATACTACACTACTATGCTCAGGATTCTTTTATTAAACATTTTAAAGTTATAAACATCGAGCAATACAATTATACCTTTTATACACACGGCCTTTCTTATTCAATATGTTGGGACTGGATGGCGGTTACTAGTCCGACCATAAGAACATTACCATAAGCCGGCATTACTGTATGGAGTACCTCCTCAGTGAAGGGTTGCACGAATGGGATACGGTTCATTATGCAACGTATTTCCTCTACCTCCGTAATGAGGAATTATAAGAGGAAAAAAAACGTTAGGTATGCACTGCGTACAGTGAAACAAGCGTGATAGTTTCAGTTCTTGAAATCTTTTACTAATATATGGCGGTATATAAATTAGATGATACATCTACTAAAACAGAAGAATGAGCGAACTTTCAAGTACCTTCGATCTAATCTAAATATAAAAGTAGGTTGATGTGTTTGTTTGCATAGACCATGAGGAGATATTTATTTTCATTCGGTAGCTGGTGTAGAGTTAGCGTATTCACATCTGTTAGAATAGTACGTTACAAATAATATTGAATCGTTTAATTTCATTTGATTAATGAATTTATTTAGTACTGCAATATTTAGGGCGTGCCGGCTGCTGTTGTAACTACTTAGTAACAGTTTTATTATTGTGTTACGTGGTCAGGCTGCAGATGTATGTTCAAGAGAACACAGCTGCGGTATTAGGTCATGCGAAAGTTGAAATTTGCTTAGATGTATTTAATACCTAAATCGCAGTACTGGCAGTATGACGGGCGGTCGCAATACACCCGAGGCCTAAACTGGAGTAGTGGGACGGATTAGGATAAACCGAGTCAATGGCCGGGTCACGTGGTTATTTGCGTTCTACTCCTTTCGTGTCGCTCCACCGCCCGTCGTCTTCCGTTCCCTTGTTTAAACTACCCGCAACCGACTAATTTTGGTCACTAATCTGTTGAACAATAAAGACGTTCAAAACACACGCAAGGGTTGGGTTTTATTTCGTTTTGCGCCCGCGCTTTACTGCTTTTGAAATAGAATAAACACGTATCTAATTGTAGTCCGAAATAACTTGTTTACTTAGAAGAACGAACTCTAAATCGTCGCATTATAACATAATAATGTTTTAATGCGACGATTTATTTCATGTAATGATATAACTGTTTATTGTAGACCAATAGATTTACAATAGAGATACTTTTTCATACAAATAACTTTATATATGTCCCTTTAAAGTACTTAGAATCATTTGTCAGTGATACATTCAGAATTAGCCGCTGTTAACAATGATTTATTAACTCATTTAAGGAGCTGCAGGCGGGGTGGCGTCTGCACTGCTGGCTAGTCTCATCAAGTAGATTGGGGAACTGAATTAGTCTCTACTCTACTGAGACGTGTTTCGTAGCTCTAGACTATTTAGCAAATTACAACGACTGGCTTATTATTACAAGTGTATAATATTTTCGTGTTCATTATCGTTAATATAACTTAACCTAAGTTTTTTTTAAATATCTCGAATGTTCTCTTTAAAATTATATACTTAATATCATAGATGGGCACCTAGAGTAAAGTAAAAATAAGTTTTTCATAATGTTTCCCTGTTGAATAGAATAAAATTAACTTTAATAGTTTAATTTAGAGTTTATCTAAAGTTACTTTAGTATTATGTTATCTGTGCCTGAGAAATACTTCGGATAAAAGTCAAATAAAAAATAATACTCTGAGTGGTACCGATTTATTTTACTTTATAACGAAAAACTTTTCTATAAAGTTTGTCAAGTTGGTTGACTGATTCTATACGTGGTTTTCTCTAAAGAAAAGATGTAAAAACTTTTCAATGTATGTTTGTTGTTTCATGATGAGAAATACAGATATTTTTTTTTGACCTCCGTGGCGTTGCGGTAGAACATTTGACTGCTATGCAGGGGGCGCGGGTTCGATTCCCGCTCAGTGCAAATATTTGTATGCATGAATATGTATATTTGGTCTGGGTGTTTTTATGTATAATATGTATGTTTTTACAAAAAAAAAGTATCTAAGTATGTTTATCACCATTCTAGATCCCATAACACAAGCTAGTTAAGCTATGCTTACCATGGGTCTAGAGATAGCGTTGTGTAGAATGTCGTGGAATATGTCGTGGAATATCGTGGAATATTTTTCTTGTATACGTTGGCAACTTAATTCATTTAAACCTAAAATATTAACGATTCCTTAATATTATAAATTATCAAGATGTTATCGTTTCAGATATATTTATTTACATTTATAGGTTAGCAAAATAATAATCAAAATAACATTGATTTGTCTAAGTGGAGTATTAGGACATCAGCTGATAGCAAGGTCGATAACCTGTTGTAAAGATTGATGTAGACTGCCGGTTAGATGACATGATAATTTACTAGTATTAATGCATTGTAAGATAAGCGTCAATGGTATAATATGATGGCTGTACTTATGGGATGGGTTTCTTAACTTATTATAACAATAAATGATAGTTTGTGAGTTGGATAGAAAAGTATGAACAAACATACCTACATATATAATCACGCCTTTATCCCTGGAGGGTTAGGCAGAGGTGAATTAACACCCACATTTCACCAATAATTGTATTCGGTTCCACGTAATAGGGGGTGCCGTATTCCGAGCACCATTGCTGACTTGAGCCATGCATCCGAGGCTGAGTCTGGGCTCTAGGTCATCCGTCTGATGTTAAACAGCCTTATCCCTTAGTCGCTTTGTACGACACCGCATGGGAAGAGATGGAGTGGCCCTAATTCTAGTAAGCCGGAAACCACGCGGCAATCAATTCAGTTCAAATGTCAAGTACAGAAGTCTCTAAGGTAAAGGGCCTCTAGGTTTTGGATACAACATCACCTCTACGGTAGACTCTGCGTCGAAGTTATCATCCATATCTTATATGCGAAATTTAGGATTATACACTCTTACACAACATTTTATAATCAACTACAGAACTAATAAATATAGGAGGTCGGTTTAAATGGTATTTCAAAAAGAATGTCCTTTCTCAAGGTCTAATTTACCCCTATACCAAATTTCATCAAAATTGGCTCAGCGGTTTAGGCGTGAAATCGGACAGACAGACAGACAGGTAGAGTAACTTTCGCATTTATAATATTAGGATGGATTATCATTTCGGTGGGTTGCACACTAATCAGGTATGCAGAGTACAACCGTATACTCCGTTACTTCATCATTATCATTACGTTAGTCTCGGCCGCTTCCGAGGCCCTCACCTCGGAGTCAGGGGTCCGCTCTATTACTTACACAATTCAAAGGACGACAGTTGAAGTTTAGAAGACACTTTACTGTTAGAAAAAGATCACTGTAAAACCAATAGACTTTACAACCATCATTATGATTTAAAAGAGTATACAGACCATCAACTAAAAGGCGTTGCTTTTGTGCCAGTCTTTTCCAATCATGACTAAGCACATTAAGTATGACCTACTGACATTTTTCCGACCGTTTTTGGACGTTTCACGATACGTATCCTATCTCTTTTTAAAGTTAGTTAAGCTTAGCTCTGTCATTAGGTACAAAAAAGTATGACAATAGGCTCGCCACCTATTACATTGGGACCTAAACATAAACTGGCGAAATGTGGGTGCTAGTGTCTCTGCCTACCCCTTCGGTTATGTTAAAAATGTATGTTGTCTATTTTGAACTCTTAGAATTGCCTTCTGTATAACTTTTCTTCATAGGTCACTGGAGACTGTTGATCCTACTGTACAGGAGTCACAGTAGGTACTAACTGAGAGTTCCTTTGTTAGTTGTGAAAAACTACTAGCAGCTTCGCCATGGAATAAATTTGTAAAAAATCCAATAACTTGATTGCAGCACCATTATAACGACGCAAATATAGGGTGAACCATCATTGAAGCGGGTTGTATATTGTCAATATTTGGCAGTTAGAAGTGTTATCCTTTCTATTGCAATTTGTGAACATGATAACGAATAATTACCGAACCTATTAAGTAGATTATGGTATGTTCTACTTAATCCATATAATAGGTAGGTACTCTAAGTATTAAACGATCAAACTTTAGTTTTAGTTATATTGAGTGTACAATGACGTCATATTTAAACCTCGTAGCGTTGTATGGTTTCAGGATTGTACACAATATAATCTTACATATCGGGTGGAGCACTTTGGTCGAAGATGGTATAGCTATATAATCTATTAATTGATGTCAATCCACTGCTATAATACAATCAGCTCGCAAGGCACACATTTATACACCCAGCCTATGCTCAAAGGTATCCTACACCTATAATCAAATATACAACTTATGGAGTCGTTTAATATACGATCTGCTTATACCACTAGTTTTAGAGGATTTCAGTGATAGGCTTAGGTAAAGTTAATTGTTGACAAAGGTACTTATCAGGAACGGGATTGTTGTACTAAACGTACGATAACAAGAGGCGCCACTCAAAGTGACGAAGGCTAACTACAGGCTCATTTTGGTGTCAGGAAGCTTTCACTATACAAGGTGTTGTTCGTATGTAATTATTAGACAAGTTAGTCGAGATCGCGGGAATTCGCTACACGAGAAACGAAATGACTTATTGTTCTACGACAATCAACCTTATAATCAGAAGGATTACGGGTCTCTGTTTATAGATCATTGGCTTTGTTTTATATGGTGATACACCGCCTCCGTAGTCGCACAGTGTCCAGTGTTCGGTTTTAGTGCTAGGAGCTGACACCCGACGCGGAATGTTGATAGACTAGTTGAAGACTAGAACAATGCTCAGTTGACTTTGTTCAATCGTTATTACAGCGTAGACTTGAATATAAACGTTCGAGTTCCAGTGAAATTCCGATCGTCAAAACTTGTGTATAGACGAGAGTCTTTAGTTGTCGATAAATGTGGTCTTTATAATTCAGTATTCAAGTTAGAAAATAAAATTGATTAGGGTATACAATTCCGGACCCTTCTTTTAGGGCCGAACTCAACCCTAATAGCTAGTTGGTGAAGCTGTGAAACAACAGATGAGGGTTTGGTGCAGGCTTTTCTTCTGGGATTAGGAGGTCAGATTTTTTTTTTTTTTTTTTTTTTTATATACGACACGCCAACTTGACCTCACCTCGCCTGATGGTAAGCTAAAGGCAAAGTCTCAGGAAAGAGGGTCACCATTACAGACACTAAGTGCTACAATGGTGGCACTCAGCTTGGCGGCCTCATCAGATGCTTTTTCACGCCCCGCTTAAAGGCCCCGGGACTGTAGGAAGAAGGAAACACGTGTGCTGGTAATGAATTCCAGGTCTTGGTGGTGCGTCAAAGAAAAGAGTCTCCGAACCGCTTGGTTCTTGCTCGTATATTCTGCACAGTGTGAGGGTGACATCTAAGGCCTGCACGTGTTGTCCTATGTAGGAAAGGAGATGGTGGGATTAGTTGGAAGAGCTCGTCAGAACACTCACCGTGGTAGAGACGGTAAAATACAGCCAAGGAAGCAATATCTCTACGCATCTGCAATGGCTCGAGGGTGTTCGTGACCTCAGGGTTCCCAATAATTCGGACCGCGCGTCGCTGCAACCTGTCGAGAGCATCTAGTAGGTATTTCGCGGAGCCATCCCAGAGATGCGAGCAGTATTCCACGCAGGAGCGAATTTGTGTCTTATAGAGAAGACACCGCTGCTCCGGCTATGGTGGTAGTTTACTGAAAAGTCGAAAACAATATGCTCTGATGCTGATGATGATACGCTATGATGATGACTAAAGATGATATTGATTAAATCATTTATCTTCTGCTTTCTATGTGTTCAAATGATGGTTTAAAATTGGTTGCCATCAATGACGTTCTAGTGTATTATCATGTCTAAGTATCCGTATTTAGTAGAGTGTAGTATATTATTTGCTGTGTATTAATAGCTTTAAGTAATACAAGTAGGCATGTTATACGTTAACGTTAACTTAATTTGTTTCAAATAGTTAATAGCATGTTTATGTAGTTAATGCGCTATTATCGGTCCAATAAAATGAACAAAGACTTAGAAATAAGTACGATCCACAGACTAGTGTAAACATACAGACAGGCGTCCCTCTGTAATTATATCAATCCATCTACATCGTTAAAAGGATGTCCATTGTCCATATCACAACATGCTCGTGCCTATTCAACTTAGATATGTGAAGTTCTATAAATATCTTCGTTAGCGTTTCAAAATACTCTCCTTGCATTCGTTTAAATGGCAGTAATCGTTAAAATAATGACCTATTGCGCCCTACCATAAATACGAATGTTTCAACAGGATTGCTTCGTACGAAAGGATATGTCAGTAGGTGATTGTTTCTCAATTAGCATATTGCTTCACAAGTTGGTATAAAAATATGAATATTATTGTGCAGTTGAGCACCGAATACTCTATATGGGCTTAAGCGGAGAGTGGGCGGCTGGCGGCCGTGAGCCGAGTGGTGCGATTAACCGAGCGGGAGCGACGCAGCGCGCGGCTTGGCCCGCCTCGCCAGCTAGATTGATTGCGACACTACACCACAGAACAACAAACTAATAGTGTTGCATACAGAAGTCTCACTTCGGTAAGATATTTAAATGAATAAAGACTCTCGGCACCACGCGATAAAGTGTAAACTAGCGTGCACTTAGTCCGTAGCGCTTAAGTGATCTTCTTTTGTTTTCACTGCTTAGGAATCGATCAGACAGATGGTTATCAACAGATGCGAACAGTTGCAGTACAACAAGAATTTGATAGGTGCGACCTATTTATGTAAATTCAATATAATAAATTAAATAATTCTCACAAACGATAAGATTTGGTCAGGCAGATGTATGCCACGACGAGTGCACAACCCTAAGTCATATCTGCCTATCTGGGGCTCGTGCGCTATTTGCCAAACACCTGTGACTGTAATCAAAGGGACCGATATACCAACACCTTTGGAGTCAACCTTCCTCACCTGCTAGTCGGTGCACCTGCTAAACAACAGACGAGGCTCAAGCATTGGCTTACTTCTCGGTGCTGTAGGTCAGACGGTAGTCGCTTCCGGAAATGACGATATATCAATCAAAAATAATATGCGGAATCCGGTTTCCAAATTTAGAAACGCAACTGGGAACTTGCTAATAGAATGATGATAACAATGGAGGACCGAAATTCTGGAAGTAGCATGGAATAGAATATAATATCACATGTAAAAGCAAACTGCAACCTACATTACCATGTACTAGCGACTATTTTTCTTTGCTTACACGCTAGATCTAATTAATTAGATTCCTATTAATTGAAGACTGTAAAATGGACGTACTTAATTCCTTTTATAATTACTACATGTTCTTAATAACTCAGAATACTTACATATAAGTACTACATTAACTACATATCAGGCCAAGCGCAAGAGATAAAGTTGAAGGCAAAATCGTGGGCAGAAGCATAAGTACTACAGTTGCAAATTGAATTCTACACAAAACCTTGTACGCATTACAGAATACTCTTAGACATAATTTTAATGCATATCGGTATCTCTGTACCACATATATGTACATAGAGTGGCGAATGACATGAAAACCTACTAAGGACCAATTATGAAGTTAGTGTTGTTGCTTGCGCACTCGTTGGCTCGTCTCGCGAGTCGCGAGTGAGTGCGTGCACTCGTCTCTCGTCCCAGATTTGTGATAGGTCGGCGCGATCCCGACAGTTGCGTATTGTGCGACCCCCGGGGTGAACGATCTCCTGTGAGTCGTCGACACGGCCGCGATAATTACTGTCGCTCGTCGACCCGACGGCTCCCGAGTTCGTTTCATGTGCCCCTCGCAGTTGTTCCTAACTACAGCTAAATACTTGCTTCTTTACTTATTATAACACTTTTGTCTCAAGTCACCTTGACCAAGTTTATTGTTGCTGGTGTTAATTTCTTAAGAACTAGAAATAATACCGTATAAATATTAAGTAGCTAATGTATACTCAAAATAAATGCTTACATGTTTGATAGCACACGTGTTTGACCTTACAAAAAGTTTCAAAGCAAAGGTCAATTGATGAATTTAGAGAGTAGGTAGGTAAAATAAAAGAATTATAAGGAGAGCAAGATAATTGCATAGTACCTAGGTACCTACCTACCTGAATACTTTATTTTGATTTCTATTTAGGGCTCTATCGCTGGATTTCATCAGTCAATATCCGTTTAAGTAAGATGAGTTCTCATGTTCAAGGTTGGATTGAAAACTCAGTTCCGTTATATGGTTTCTCATTGTATGGCCAAGTGGTACCTATCGCCAGTGTGTTCGACTACAGAGTCAGCGGTCGCGGGTTCAATTGCAAAATATTTATTTGCATGAATATCTCAATATTTATCTGTTAAAATAACTGTAAAACTACTTGTGTAGTGTATTTGCGATACTTAACAAAAATCCATTTTTAAATTCAAAGTGTCTGAGTTTTTCTGTCTATTTATTCCGGTGAATCTCCCAAGTCGTTGGGTCAAGTTTGACCTGATTTTCACTGATGGGTAGCTGATGTTATAAGGATTTAGAAAAAGTATCAAGTATCCGCGCAATAAAATTATAATGTAGATCTATGTCCACGCGGATAGCAGATAGCGGGCTCTGCCTACGTCGCAGGGACTAATGTGTGAATATGTGTATGTATGCATATTTCTGGAAGAAGAATAAATAATGTACGTGAACATTTCAATAGACAATAATACCTCGTAAATTACTTAATTTACAACAATCATGTTTGATGCCGTCATCGTTATTTACCTTGATGCAATTTTGTATCAAGGCTATATGTACCAAAATCATATATAAAATCATTTTCTATTATACGTTGTTTTCCTTGACAGTCATAATGATTATTAAAGTGGATAATGTATTGACGTAAATTCAGTTGTTCTTCAAAACTATGGCTATTTTTAGGTTTGCACTATTATACTCGAAGGAAATACCATCGCGCAACTTTCGCGTCAGCACACCAATACAAGTTATCTATAGTGATAATACACGGATAATACAATCAAAGTGTTGTGAGTTTGTTTATATATTTGGGGTAGTATTCGGAACCACTGCACTTGTCAGAAAAAATCTTTCACTTTTCGAAATGCACATTATCACCAAGCAACATAGGCATCTAAGGGAGCGAAGCAGTGAACATAACTGTGAATTTTCAAACTTTTTTTTTTTAAATATAGGAAAAGTTCATATTATATTCGCCTAGACTGATGGTAAGCTGAAGGAAAAGGCTTAGGAAAGAGGGTCCATAACAGACATCTATAACAGACATCTATAACATAACATAACATAACATAAACTCACGTCTATATCCCCGATGGGTTAGGCAGAGGTGCTAGCACCCACATTTCGCCTGTTTTATGTTTAGGTCCCATAGGTAGCGAGCCTATTGCCATTAACCGGGCACTTATAAACCGGCGATAAATACACGCATAACTTCGAAAAGCATAGTAAAGTCATTGGTGTGCGCCATGGTAAAACCTGGTATCGAACCCGAGACCTCGTCTCAGCAGTCCATTACCCATACCACTAGGCTACCGTGGTTATTTTGGACAGCCATCTATAATGTTATAATAATGGTAGCCCCCAGCTTGACGGCCTCATCAGATGCTATGTCTTGTTCCGCTTAAAGGACCCGGGACTGTAGGAAGAAGGAAATACGTCCACTAGCAAGGAACCTACAATACATGCAGCATTACAGATCCATCTCATCCAAGAAATCCTACTGAAACCAATATATGCTTTAAGTACTGAATATACTTGTTATCTTTTGTTGTGAATAAGATAAAAGACCGAACGGCAGATTTTATCGACTCGAAAAATATTACTAGAGCTGCCGCGAATAAATTGTAAGACAATCAACGAGGCAGCCAATGTTTTAGTACTTATACAATAGCGAACGTTTTAGTTATAAAACACAGGGCCGATTATTAACCGGCCGTGAAAGTATTTTCGATTCTAATGCGGATTGATAAGCATCTGTGCCAATGGTCAAAGGTTAACGATGTATTAACTATTTGATACAACGTGACTCCAGTGACCGATCGACATCGACCCTTCATTGTTTTCAAGGTTAAACGTTAAATATTAAGAGAATTGATCTGTGGTCGTATGATAGTAACGTTGGCCGAGGGACCAGTGGGACGCACATTATGTATGGTGATTTTATGAGGGTCAAATTGGACCGAATATGTCGTGAATAACTGTGTATGCTGTAAGCAGTAAATTGAATTCATTTAGACGTTGTTTGTAACTTTTTAGTACCGCAATTTATTCTGTGCTTCAGTAATAAGAGTATTATAAGTATAATATACGGTACCATACGGTACTAACCAAATGGTAGTAGTTACTGTCTTTCTTTGTCGTATGATAAAGGAATGAAATGTTGAATGAATTGCCCACATGACTTTCTTGTATACGCAAAGTTAGAATTTTAATATGCGCTTTTCGTTGATTCTATTTCAGCATCTTATGTTTAAATCTCAACAGGAAGTGGGAAATAGGACAGGTCTCATTTTCTATCAGAGACGCCCGACGAACCGCCAACTGGTTAATTATTACTGCTCCATCAAATAAAAGAATAAAACCCTTCAAAGAATACGACATTACTTCCAAAGTTGATTTTGGCGTCCATTATTTGAAGACAGCTAAATATCGTGGGCCTGACTAATTGTATATGTTTATTACAGCTTATGAATACTTGATAACGTTTGGAATGTCACTATTTAGATACTATCTGAGAGAAAATCATACACCAGAGCGTAATTTGTCTATTAGCAGGTGTAGCCTGCCGGTGAGGTTGGTTTTAGCCTCAAAGACCTTGGTGGGACCCCAAGTGGCAACGATCTCGCTACCATGAATGTCCAATATCGTGCAGTGACCTCCAAAGCTGTAAGGCACACCTCGAACTTCGAGATGATGGTGACTGGTACCGGCTTGCTTTTCCATTTTGTCAGAATATTTGATGGTATTGGCACAGGTTTATGACAATCGGAATGTAATACCTTGTATCATCTCTGAGGAACGTGTACATGTTTCCGTCTACGATGATAAGTTAATGTATATTTAAAAAATATCTGTCGAGGCTTAGATTGCTTGACAGCTGTATTTGTAAAATAAATTGACTTTATTAGCAAGTAAATGTCTATGTAATTAACGTTACACCTTATTTTTTATGGTAAGACAGTTCACAGCTGTTTAAAGTATTCACACCTAAACATGGTAAAATACCAAAGTCAAAGGCAGGATAAATGCTATGGATTCTCTGTACTTGCGTAGAAACTATTATAGCGTTATAATTGATGTATACGTCCTTACCTAATGGTGGCCGAAAAGCACCGGCGCTAATCGGGTATATCGCGTGCGCAAATAATAATTGCGAACATTCTGGTGTAAGGTTTTCCATAGTGCTCCCTAGGATTGTATTTTGATTCATTGTAGTTCGTTTTAAATATATTTGATGTTTTTTTCTCTCTTCCCGTTCCGTTTTGATCTCTTCCCTTGCGACGTCGTACAAGGCGACTCAGGGATAGGACTGTTTAACAGCAGACAGATATATATAGCCCAGACTCAGCCTCAGATGCATGGCCTTAGTCAACAATAGCGCCCGAAAGACGGCAATAGGGTCACCCCTATTACGTGGGACCGAATTCAATGATTGTTGAAATGTGAGTGTTAATTCACTTCTGCCTCCGGGGATAAAGGCGTGATTATATGTAGGTATGTAAGTTTATAGAAAAGGTATGTAAAAGATGTATATTGATGTCATTTAATCCATACAAATAGGGTCTGTTAATAGGTGGCTGTTTGGAATATGAACATAACAGAAGGCAATTTATAACAAAACACAATTATTCTTTCCGTCCGGTGTTGTTTCGGGTAATCTCCAAAGTGGTTTGACTGGACTTTTACTGCAGATGATATAAGAGTATTTCTATTCCTATTGGAAAAACTATTAGAGTTCTGGGTATATAATTTCTTTGTTTTAGAAATGGTAATCACATCGGAGTTATTGAAAAACTGCTTACCATACCGAGGCTTGAACCCGAAGTTCAAACTTAACTATCAAAGAAATCTATTTTACATGCATGAGAATCTTTTAAAAAACAAATAATCTTTTTGTTGCCTGAGGTATTTGTCTGGGTTCGTGATCGTTCTAGCTACACTTTTAAACTCTTTCGTCCATAAATCCCAGTTTATGTTAAACAAAGAGCATGCAAATCCCGCATTCCATTTTACATTTTTCCAGTGAACTGTGAAGCAGTCGTATACAGCGTGGGTATATAGGAAAAGCTTATTTTCTTTGTTCGTTTACATTGTGTTTGCTGGTCCGTCATGTCCTCTCACTCAAGGGCTAGTGCTAGCAGGGGGATAATGGAACTCACATCCAAAGGGATTTAAATAATGGACCGTGGGACCGGCCCGCCCCGTCATCCGTCTCCACTGTTTACGCATGTCAGTGCAAACGTGAATCCATTTAATTATGTGTGTCTAGATATACGAATGACGCTGTTTCGAAATCAGTACGTTGCTTTAGATATTTTATGTGCTATACAATGGTTTTTAGTCGTGGTATATCTACCATTTATATCATATAGGTATTTAAACTATCATGGTCACTCACATCAGTATCAGAATAAACGGGATATTTACATATCGGATACTCAAAACAATGAAACATGGTAAATATCCCGTTTATTCTGATACTGACATTTATATCATTTTTTAAAGTCGATATTTTAGTCGTTACCTCACATAAATAGCCCGTATCTTCATGAGTTTTGTAAGTTTTTGTTGTTATTTTTTTTTTATATAGGACACGTCAATTGGACTTCGCCTTGCCTGATGGTAAGCTGAAGGCAAAGTCCCAGAAAAGAGGGTCACCATTACTTACACTTACCGTGTGACAATGGTGACACTCAGCTTGACGGCCTTATCATATGCTTTTTCACGCCTCGCTTAAAGGACCCGGGACTGTAGGAAGAAGGAAACACGTGAGCTGGCAATGAATTCCAGGCCTTAATGGTGCGACAGAGGAAAGAGTCTCCGAACCGCTTGGTTCTTGATCGGATGTTTTGCACCGTGTGCGGATGACATCTAAGACTTGCACGCGTTGTCCTGTGTAGGAAAGGAGAGGGTGGGACTAATTGGAAGAGCTCATCAGAACACTCCCCATGGTACAGACGGTAAAATACAGCCATGGACGCAACATCTCTACGCAGCTGTAAAGGTTCTCGGGTGTTCGTGATCTCGGGATTCCCAATGATGCGGACCGCACGTCGCTGCAACCTGTCGAGAGCATCTAGTAAGTACTTTGCTGAACCATCCCAGAGATGCGAGCAGTACTCCACACAGGAGCGAATTTGTGTCTTGTATAGAAGACACCGCTGCTCCGGCGTGAAAAATCGTTTCACTCTGTTCAGGACTCCGAGTTTTCGTGAGGCTGTTTTGATGATGCTTTCGATGTAGTTTTTGTTATTCAGGTTGCAGCGAACATCCATACCTAGGATATTGAGATTGTCCTGCAATGGCAGTGGCGTGCTCTGAAGAGTGGGGAGGGGAAGGAAAGAAGATACTTTTGCTGTAAACGCACATGCCTGCGTCTTCTTGGTATTGAACTCAACCAGGTTTTTGCAAGATACCCCAATTGGCCCACTGCAGTTCACTGTTGGATATAGGCCTCTCCCAATGTGCGCCATTTTGTCCCCTTCCGCATCCAGTCTGTCCCAGGCACCTTTAAATATGAAAGGTTAAAGCCTTGCAAAATGAACAGACGTCACTATAAAAGTCCCCCAGCTCCCGGTAGTACCGCTATTGCAAGATACACTGAAAAGTAATAGATATATTACATAGATCTACTAATGGGCAACAGGTAAACGCACCTGCGTAACTGCCTTTACTTCACGTTAGTCACGATCCCACTAATATTGAATAATAAAAAGCAAATAAATAGTTGAGTTTGTGAAGATGTTAGATTTTTTAAAATGTGTGTTACTCAAGCTGAACGGATCGTGCTGATATTTTCCACGAGGGTAGATCATAAGCTATTGTGAATTGTGAATTTCCTCTTCGCGCTTTTTCTTTGCGTCTTCGCAGGCAACATCTACTATGAAATAAAACAATAACATTCATTGCAGCATGTTCGCTTCATATCGAAAAATATCGAAATTTAAACAAAATTAATAATTAAGTATCTTCTCGGAATCACTTTCCACTTTTTGTTCAGCTTTCATTTCGGCTATTACGGGAGCAAACATCCAACTGCAAAAAAAGACTCAAATACACCATAATGAACGTACTACATATCTTCTGTAGTCGGGTTGTATGAAAAAGCTCATGGAAATATGTCATCATCACAAAAATTTCCTGTTTCCTAGTTTTTTTTTTTTTTTTTTTTTTTTTTTTTTTTTTTTTTTTTTTTTTTTTAGTTGCGTCCAAAGCTTTAGAAACATTGTTTTTGATTGATATATGTAAGCTTTTTGGAGAGTGATTGTCCTCTGTCCTCCCTACCCTAAGAGGAAAACCTGTATCTGCGCTTATCAGGTGCACCGGCTAGGTGGTGATACCGGCTTGGGCTTCAAAAATGTTGGTAGGCCCTGCAAGCCGTTCTATTATCTATTCTGTGACGCAGTGTAAACCCCATGTACCTAAGTATGTATCATATTATTAAACGACATTGTTCGATTATGAAGACGTTCCGTGTATTGTGTTATAGCAGGTACATACTACTTTCTCTTGTAGTTTGTCGTATGAAAGCGAAGGAAACGACCGCGAGGAAGTCCACACTCTCGAAATAAGTTTTCGAGTCATCGCTTCATCAGAAGCAGCGAGAGGCGGTACTAGCTGCCAACTATGGTATGAATTTACCGGTGCAAGTTGTAACTTTTATAAACCGAGTGTACTTTATATAAGAGAAAACGTTCACTCCTTACAATACATCACTTTTATCTGCCAAGAAAATATTTTATCTTTTTACAGCGAGTTCTAAAGACGGTACTTAAAAAAATAGAATTAGTATTCTTTTTTTTTAAATAAATGTTCTTTGTCGTGCATAGTGTAATAACCATGAGACTCTCGGAGCCAGTAGTTATCTTTCCATGAGATCCTGATGTATAGTACCTGCATATATATTTTTTAATTACCTACGTCATCCATCTGATACCAACTCAAAGTATATCACTAGCTGAAAAGCACATGATGTGCAGGGCAACTGGTGGGATGCTTGGGACACTTCATTTTTTGTCTTCAAAGAGTTCGTAGACTAGGCAATGGCCACTTAACTTCAAGAAATTGGTCAGTTTTGACTTGCTTCTATTGGCTAGTCAGAGGCCAATATTTTCACTTTTACGCTAAAAACCTACTTCAAGTCTCATACCCTCGCTGAAGCTGGTGGAAGGGGTTATGTCGGACTCGGACCGGCTAATACGCACAGCGCCAGTGGGTCATTGTTAGTTACTGAAGGTGAGGTTGACAGGCATATCCCTCGCACTCCGGCCGACCCATTGCCATCTCTCTCGATCTGGCCCTCCTCGTGTAGTACGGTACGAATAATGTTAGTTTGGGGTTCAATTATTGGAAAATCCGTTAGTACGCGGAACTGTTAGGCCTTGATCCATTTGCATAATGTCGCCGCGTCGCTCTGCATTTCGTCAATTACCGGTATAGTCTCTTTGATTTTGCTCCAAATGAACGCTTTTAACAAGATATGGCGGTGGCATAATTTCAACCGGCTTCACGAAAGGTTATTCTTGCCTCATTTATAGTTATTTAGAAATAAATGAATGTAATTTTGAAATAATTAGTATGCTAATATTAAGTATATATTTAAGAAATTGATAAAAATCAATGATTATTAAGTAGAGGATGAGTTACAGTATATACCTCATTCTGAACATCGCGACATTTAGTTATTACTGTGTTTTCACATGACATACCTATATGAAGGTGGTGTATAGGTACACAGATTACAATTTAATGAAATGTATTGATCAGACTTTCGAATAATATGTTACGTTGATACTGGCTGAGATTTTATGCTCATCTGGAAGGCCGTGCGATTTACCTGCAAAGTGGGACTAAATAAACGAACCTGTTTATTTCTTCAGGATTTATTCTGTCCCGGTTTCTATTGATTCGATTCAGAGGACAAATATTTTTTTAACGTATACTTAATAGGTATTCACGTCCGTTAAATTTCTCAAGGGGTAAGTAGAGATAGGTAGGTGTATTTTCACGCAGTTACACCAATTATAACTTTTATCTTTAACCGGGTTCATAGGTTCACTTGTAAAAAGGTAAGGTTTCGCTTAAGTTTAATATTAATGTAAATACCCCTAGTGACAATATTATTTTACGTATACATAGAGAGTTACTGTATTATTACATTGAAGACACTGAGCTATAGGAATCTGCTCGCTGTTTTTTAGCTCTTGGAAAGTATTAGTCATGGTATAAAATAACTTGTGGGAGAATAGGAACCCTTATAAAATTTATTATGATTGTTATTAATAGGCATTTATTAACACAGCGTATACCAGCTATCGATAATAACCGTATAAATTAATACTGCCTTGAATTATTATGCAGAACTACTCGCTACCGTCGATGGCGCACTAAAATTAATCGTGTTCCTCCATATTTGGCGTGTTTGCTTATGCGGTTCCTTAATTTATTCCTCTTATAAAGTTCGAAGGAACTTGGAGTGTCCGCATAGAAAGTTTATCTTTAGTAAACATCTTTTATCGGTGATCAACCACTAACTTTGGTGGCTTCCCCTGAAATATACGTAACCCTGTAGTAAACTTGTACCATAAATTAAATCCAATAACGTATGTCGGAATCCCTACAAATATTAGCTCAAGATGATGTATGATCGTGATAAGTTTTATCTTTTCGATATGTATCTCGTACAATATCGGCTGAGAACATCTCCCTGTTTTTAAATAGATTGTTTGTATAGTTTTAGACCAATTCACGCCTGAAGGAACTTCATTAAATTGTCCTCTTAACCTAGATTAGCAGTGATCAGATGAGTGGTTAGTGGGGCCAATGTTTGAGGTGGGGCATGGCGCACATGTTGATGGCGCCCGGCTCGACCGCGGCAGGTCGACCGGCCGAGCGCACCGCGTGTCTCTGTGACGCAAGCGCGCGTGACCATGACATCAGTTCTTCGGCGCCACCGCCGCGACACCTTTGATGGATCGTCCGAGACGATTTCCATTTCAGTGCATCTACAAAGAAAACGGATATTCTGATACGGCAGTCGGTAGTATGTTGAGTAGCCGCTAGCCGAGTAAGTGACGCGTGAATCACTTTCTGCCCGCTCGATTCCCAAAGGTGTTAGTAACTGTCTGCATACAAAATTTGTAGAATGTTAACATTTGATTCACTCAGAACTGCGAGAATTAAAGTTACGTGTTGTCGATGTGTCAGAATCAGGCTTGCTGTATTGGTAATATTAACGTCACCTAAATAGGAGCCTACATAACCAACAACCATTTTTGGATTATCCCGTACGAATTTGGTGCCGCTCGACTAGAGGAATACCAACCTTCCCCTATGTGGGTAATATTAATTATCTTCAATTTATATGATATATCAAAATCGTACTAGACATTATGCATTTCTGTTGTTTATTAACTAATTTTAAAAAATCTTCATTCGTCGAATTTGGTTCATCTTCGAGGTGGCTCTATATAATTTTATTGTCATTGGATCTTAGACTCCAGATATACATTGCAGAGGAACATCCCAAATCCAGGCAGGAATTGACAAATATTACAACAGAACATTTTTTTAATCTAGTACAGCCAACATGACTTCATCTCTCCTAATGGTAAGCAAAAGGCAAAGTCTCAGGAAAGAGGTCACCATTACAGACACTAAGTAATGTTACAATGGTGGCACTCAGCTTGGCGGCCACATCAAATGCTTTTACACGCCCCGCTTAAAGGACCCGGGACTGTAGGAAGATGGAAACACGTGAGCTGGTAATGAATTACAGGTCTTCGTGGTGCACCAAAAAAAAGAGTCTCCGAACCGCTTGGTTCTTGCTCGTATATTCTGCACAGTGTAAAAGTGACATTTAAGCCCTGCACGTGTTGTCCTGTGTAGGAAAGGATATGGTGGGATTAGTTGGAAGAGCTCTTTAGACCACTCACCATGGTAGAGACGGTAAAATACAGCCAAGGAAGCAACATCTCTACGTATCTGCAAAGACTCGAGGGTGTTCGTGACTTCAGGATTCCCAATAATGCAGACCGCGCGTCGCTGCAACCTGTCGAGTGCATCTAGTGGGTATTTCGCGGAGCCATTCCAGAGGTGCGAGCAGTATTCCACGCATAAACGAATTTGTGACTTATAGAGAAGACACTCCGGCGTGAAAAAACGTCTCACTTTGTTCAGGAGTCCGAGTGTCCGCGAGGCTGTTTTGATGATGCTCTCGATGTATTTTTTGTTATTCAGTTTACAGAGAACATCCAATTGAATAACAAAAACTACATTGCGAACATCCATGCCTAGGATATTGAGATTGTCCTTTAGTGGCAGTGGCGTGCTCCGAAGAGTGGGTAGGGGAAGGAAAGAAGATACCTTTGCTGTGAATGCATGTGCCTGCGTCTTCTTGGCATTGAACTCGACCAGGTTCTCAGAACCCCATTGAGAAATGTGATTCAGGATTTGGTTCAGTTCAGTGACAAGAAGCTGATTTAAGACATCTTAATTTTGGCAACTGGATGAGGTAAAAATCGACAGTGATAGACATTTTTATTCAGTATTTTATTCTCTGACGAAACAAATTTATTCCAACAATGGCATGTATAACCGTAAAAATTAACATTATTGGTCACGCACTAATTCTTTACAGATAACTGAAGGGCATAGCCAAGAGCGTTTTCATTGGATTGTTGGTGCGGTATTTTGAAGGACCAAATATTTAATTTAAAATTTGTGACGTCAAACTGGTGACAACAATGTATCGGACTTTAAAAGAACTGTTCGCGGAACTGGGTAATTTACCTTTGACTGAGATACAACAATTTATTATTTTAACAATATGGAGATAGGTACTTACTTGTGTTTTGTTTACATGTTAACAAACACTGAAGTAGAAATTAATCATCATTCTCTGAACTCATTGGGGTCGGCTTTCCGGTTTAATTGTGATGCGGCTGAACTTCGACATCTTCCGTGAACCGACTGCCATCTGACCTCCACAACTAACTGACAATATCGAAATTCTGTAGTTAGACTAATCGCACTTATTAGTGCTCCAACCACGCGTATCGACTGCAATAGTAGAAATTAATAATTACCTATCTACATTCAATATACGCGTAACTACGATGTTTAAAATTAATTGATTTATTTCATACTCATATTTGACAAATGTTTTGATGACTTTCGAAGTGTACAAATCAAGACTGCCCATTATTTAGAAGCATGATATCTGAAATCCAATCATTTTGATTAGCGTGAATATACGTTTTGGTCGAAATTCATTACCAGTCTCTTTTGAGTTATCGTTCTTTTTCCTTTCTTGTATAGCTACGGAGCGAAATTGGTTTAATACTTCTGAATATGGAAATGAAATAATGAAAATCTTTTATTATTATGTAGTATTCAGTAGTGTTGCATTAAATACATAGGCCACGGCAGAGTAATGGTGGTATAAATATTCATAATTATGTATGTTTATGTTGGCGTTATTTGGATGGATTAGCGACAATATTAGTGGATTTTTAATGAAAATTAACATTATTATTTTTTATACCGCGCAGGTGGCAAACAAGCATACGGCCCACCTGATGGAAAGGGGTTACCGTGGCCTGTGGACTTGTGCAACACCAGGGGAATCACACTCGTGTTGCCGACACTGTAAGAACAGAGTTTATGTGCCGTCAGTCTAATTAAGATACGTTCTGACTTTGATTTTTCTGTAAAGAGAAAGCACTCTGAACTCCACAACGTTTCGGCAGATATGTTTCCTTTTTCTTAATTGTAAGATTGCCTGGGTCTGTTAAGCGAGACGCGAAAAAGCATCTAAAGCCGTCAAACTAGGGGCATTGTAGCATTATTTGTATGTGTGATGGTGACCCTAATTCCTGAGATTTCCCTGCATATGGGGTCCTTCAAGAAGGGCATTAGAAGGTTTTTTTTCAGGGTCGATAGCATGAGTGTAACTCCTCTGGTGTTGCATACGTCCATAGGATACGGTAACCACTTCCCATTGGGTGGGCCGTGTTCTTGTTTACCACCTAAGTAGTATAAAAAAGATTAAGTCATGTTGATGTGCCCTGCATGGAAAATAAATGTATTGGCTATATTGAAGTCCTGAAGTGAGACCAGGTTGTCGGACTTTTAAGGGCTCCAATTACTCGTAACGAGTGTCACAGATGTTCGTATGGCACCGCTCCTCGACGGTTTAACGAGCTCATCACACATCACCCATCCAGCACTGACCTTTTATACATGCGGAAATCCTCACGAATACCCCTCTCCCTCCTTTCGGAGCCAGCGGGGGTGGTTTTGGCGGACTCGAACTGACCAAACCGCACGATCGTGTCGAACCATCGGCTGCCATAAGTGAGGTAGCTTCTGGCATATCCCTCGCGCCTGGCTAGTAAATTATTACTTATCTTGTGCTTCCCTACTCGGTTACCATTTTACCACGAGCCCCTTAAAGTTAAAGGTCTGTTATATGTACACATGTAAACGACAAAAATAATCTAAGCAATGCCTGCATTCCAATTTACAGATGACCTTAACTCAAAAACCTTTCATAAAAATAACAAAAACATTAAATTTTTTTCGTGTTGCAATGTTTATAGAAGCATGTTCTAACTGTTATTATAAACCTTTGTGGATGCCGTAAAGCGAAACCGGTTAGGTCTAATAAAAATACTGTTTTTTTTTTTTTTTTTTTTTATATAGGACACGCCAACTTGACCTCACCTCGCCTGATGGTAAGCTAAAGGCAAAGTCTCAGGAAAGAGGGTCACCATTACAGACACTAAGTGCTACAATGGTGGCACTCAGCTTGGCGGCCTCATCAGATGCTTTTTCACGCCCCGCTTAAAGACCCCGGGACTGTAGGAAGAAGGAAACACGTGTGCTGGTAATGAATTCCAGGTCTTGGTGGTGCGGCAAAGAAAAGAGTCTCCGAACCGCTTGGTTCTTGCTCGTATATTCTGCACAGTGTGAGGGTGACATCTAAGTAATTAAAGTAAAAAGTAAAGTAAATTAAAGTAAAGGAAAAAGTAGAAGTGTGTTCTCAATATGTGTAATTACATTCATTAACCTTGCCCTCTAAGGATTACTCAATTTTTATGAATTTATTTACTGACAATTTTTTAATGTAAAGGTCGTTTTTAAATTTGTTAATGTTCATCAACTTTCGTCGTTAGCTGTTATATGGAGCAAAACTTGTTGAGTTTTTCTCTCACTCGAATAACAATCCTTGAAAAGATGATTAATCCTGGTATTTCAATTACATACGACGCTTATCTAGGCTGAAGATGTACAATGGCGGATAAAGAGTGCATGGTTTCCGGTTTCACCCAAGGCACGAAGTCCATGATTTGTTTATTCCTTTAAGTCTGGCTTATACGGCTTTCTTAGGAGCAACTGACGTCTGACCTCTCAACAGTGAGAGGTAAGCCAGTTTCATAATCTTATTCCTTAATTAGCAGGAGTAACAGTTTGATAGGAATAAATGGAATAAAAATATGTTATTCTGGTAATAGCATTTTTTTTTCATTCAGTAGAAGTAATTTTAAGTTACATAGACTAATTACCTAGTACAATATGTATAACACTGTAACATGACCAGAACTAGAATTTCAAAATGTTTGCTTGTAATTTACTACTAACAGAATATTTTAACTTTGATTGATGTAGATTTACAAGTTTAATGCAAAAAATTAAAACTGACATTAGTATTAAAGAAGTACTTACCATGTTGTATTGTTCTGAGTTTCTGATATTTCGGGGCTGTTGCAAGCACCATGATCACCCATGATCACGGAGGAACTGGAGTATTGGCGGTGAAAACAACTGGGCGAAAGCCTATATAAAATCGCGAGTGGATACAGTAAGCATCGTGTGTTTATAGTGAGAGTGAAAATAGTGGTAGTGCAGATACGCGTAGTAAAAGAAAGAGGGTAGATCGATATATTTACTACTAAAAAACACTTTTTCACTGTTCACCGCCAATACTCCAGTTCCTCCGTGATCATGGTACTTGCAGCAGCCCCGAAATATCGGAAACTCTGAACAAAACAACACGGTGAATATCCCGATAACTTTAATAAGTACTAATGTGAGTGACCATGATAGTTTAAAACTAACAGTTAATGACTCAAATAAATTATCTGAATTTTACAACAATTTTAACAACATTAAGTGACACATATTTAAGTTAGGCCATGGCCTTATTCTATTAGTCGGGACCTACATCATATCGAGACGGAGCCTTTTGAAGCTTGGAAGAAGACAACGTTAGTAAAATATGAACCAGAAGGGCTACACGGTGGAGGTGGTCTACTCCTTACCCCTTCTTCTACTTTTGGGTTAAGCTTGTACAGCTTTTATGGGAGCGACTGCCACCTCACCTCTCAACCACGAGAGAGCCTCATCCGTCAATCGGCAGGTGTACAGGTAATGTTAGTTTGACCCTAAACGTTTTAGTGGAGCCCTATACACTCTGGGTAGTAGGTATGCAATTTGTCACGTAATTGTGTAATTAGAGAAGGCGCGCTAGAGATGCAAACGCGTGACTTTCGAAGATACGATTCGACTATTAAGCAATATGACCATTTCACGTCAACGGGGCGAAACGGATGACATAATTAATCACAAACCATGCGATTTCAGCTCTATTTAATTTCTTCGACGTTTTGAGGCTCTAAGGTCAGGAGTAATTCTACAATACATACAATATACCTATATATACACTCATGTAAACGTACCCACTTTACAGGTTAGAAGGAGAAGAATATGGGGGAGGTCGATATCGGTATTTAGTAAGTAATAATAATAATAATAATACAAAAATATATTATTTATTATTACAATTTTCAACACTATCGCCATGTAAGTTTACCAAGTTCTATGACAGATATCTTACTTTGCTCTCACTGTTATACATACTGCTGTTTTGTTGCACTTTAACCCGGTTTTGAATGGCCGTTTTTGTCCTGCAGTGCCTATATCACCATCCTTTTTGAACTTAAAATAACTTATGAATTTCAATCTTCATAATTAAAATCTCGCACAATAAACTAAGAAATATCTGTATAGATATCTTATTACTAATTATCATAGTTAAAACTTAATTACATCATTCTTCTATTATGAAGCATATTTCAAATGAAGCATTAAACTATGGAGATAAGTCGAGAATCAACACCCTTGTGTTTAATTTACCAGTTAGATGCAGGTAAGAACCAGTTTTTGTCCATATCTAATATCAATCAACTTATGAACGAAGCAGGAAGCTCCGGACAGACAGAAAAAAAAAACAAGTCAAGTGTCAACTGGAGATATATACAGAGGGTTCCGTACCTACACTAGTTTATATTAATGAAATATCGGCGTCGTGTATTGAGCAAGTCTTAATAAATCTAAGGAGCAAGTGAATATTAAATTAAAACGTTCGTATTGTACGGTTTCTTGAGACTTTTTAAACTTTAATTATAATAACATATCATAACAAACTCACGCCTATATCCCTCTGCCTATCCCTTCGGGGCTAGCACCCACATTTCGAAGTTTAATGTTCAGGTCCCAATGTAATAGGTGGCGAGTCTATTGCCATTAACTGAGCTTTTATAAACCTACGATAAATACACACATAACTCAAAAGTCATTGGTGTATGCCATTGTAAAACCTGGGATCGAACCCGAAACCTCGTCTCAGCAGTCCAATACCCATACCACAAGGCTCATAATAATCTGATATAATTTTGTATTTGGTTGTATATCACTTAGTTAATTATATTACAAATGTCTAGAGTAGACACCGCAGTAAATTAAAGGTGTTTTTTTTTGTCTACGCAGTCGTATAGTAAAACCGTTAAGCCCTCTAAAAATGGTGGCCGTATATCGAAAGACAACCCGGAAGAAAAGTAAAAAGAAAATATAATTATCAAATAATATTAATAACAAATCGAAAACAAATCAAATGAAGTCTATGTCTCCAGCCACGTCATTTGTTTTCAAGTTCAATGACTAACAAAGTGACTTACCCCAATATTATTGTGAATTTCTGTGTTAAGAAGTAAGTTTTATTTTTTAAACTTGAAAAATTATCCTGTTTACATTTTATAAGTTTCATAACAACTCACTTACTTATGAAGTGGGGTTTTCGTGGATCAGTACATCACCCAAGTACCACAGTAGTGGGTGTAGGTATAAGTACGTGGGTGTAATTTCCAATATATTGCAGTGACATCATAACGTTTAAGGTACGTATTAAATCCACAAAGACAAAGTCGCAGGTAGAACTGTTGTTTTTATATACTCTAAGTGCTGTGACATCGTTGAGGTTCCCACTGCGTCTTACATACGGTACCCTAAAAATGAAGTAGTACTTATGAGATGGTTCATGGTCTTACGGTGATTATAATATAGCATCGCGCTCCGTAAGTTAATACAACCGAGATTGTAGGTACCTATTGAAGAAAATAAGAGTTTTTTTTTCTAATTATTCATATTGTTACAAGCAATCATTTTCTCGTACCATGGACATTATGAGCAATTCTTATTTGTTTTACTTGATAAAGCTTGCTGATCTATAACTGGCGTTCTGAGAAATGTATTTTTACACCTATAATGTGGTAGACACTAGACAGACAGAGCTAGCGATTACTGTTCCTCTACTTTTACATTTACAATTTGACTACTACAGTTTACAATTAAGACTTAGACAAGACTTATCCTAGGTATGGATGTTCGCTGCAACCTGAATAACAAAAATTACATCGAAAGTATCATCAAAACAGCCTCACGATAACTCGGAGTCCTGAACAGAGTGAGACGATTTTTCACACCGGAGCAGCGGTGTCTTCTATACAAGACACAAATTCGCTCCTGTGTGGAATACTGCTCGCATCTCTGGGATGGTTCAGCAAAGTACTTACTAGATGCTCTCGACAGGTTGCAGCGACGTGCGGTCCGCATCATTGGGAATCCCGAGATCACGAACACCCTAGAACCCTTACAGCTGCGTAGAGATGTTGCGTCCATGGCTGTATTTTACCGTCTGTACCATGGGGAGTGTTCTGATGAGCTCTTCCAATTAGTCCCACCCTCCCCTTTCCTATACAGGACAACACGTGCAGGTCTTAGATGTCATCCGCACACGGTGCAAAACATCCGATCAAGAACCAAGCGGTTCGGTGACTCTTTCCTCTGTCGCACCATTAAGGCCTGGAATTCATTACCAGCTCACGCGTTTCCTTCTTCCTACAGTCCCGGGTCCTTTAAGCGGGGCGTGAAAAAGCATAGATGAGGCCGTCAAGCTGAGTGTCACCATTGTCACACGGTATGTGTTAGTAATGGTGACCCTCTTTTCTGGGACTTAAAAAAATAGTTCTTCTTCTTCTTCTTCTTCTTCTTCCAGGGTTAGTCCTGATTGCTACCGAAGCTAACACTTTGGTTTGGAGCCCAGGGTCGGCTCTATTACTCTTTATCCTATTCCTGTAGTTATTATAGTTTATTTGACTTGGCTTCTACGGGAACTACTGGCATATGCCTTCTTAACGATTGCAAGTTGCTAACAGAAGTGGATAATATAGATGGTAGAGAGTATACGATTCTATGAAATTCTTTAACCTTGTATTTACAATTAGTTTTTGTTAATAATATAAATTAGGTCAGTTATGTAACGATAAGACACATGTTTACATAGACATGGTTGGTAGCCATCAGTTCAAATAGTGTTATCAGAGACTAGACCAACGTATCGTGGAGGCAATTGACCTTAATATCCGATGACATCCTATTATCAACACTCCTAAGTCGTGAGTATATTGGTCCAAATGCTTAAAATATTATTGATGAGCTTTGTTTAGATATTCCTTACTTTATTTATTTATTTATTTATTACACACATCTTACACCATCATTACAGAAAAGTTCAATGCGATAGTGTAGACATAAAATAAAAAAAATAGAATTAGAAAATAAACACAAACACAGCCAATGAGTAGGTACAATACAAATCCCAAATATTAAAAATAAAACTTATTTGTGTATAGGAACAAAGAACCCTAGTTAGAAACTAACCATATGGAAAATATCCTAAGATCGTACTTGTCTTTTGGTTTCATATTCGAATGCGAATCTCTTCCTGCAGTCACTTTAAAGAAGTTGATCACAGGATTCCGGCCTTATTGTGACAATTATTGAACAGATGCACATACCAGTAAAACATAAACCTTCTTTATGCTTAATAAAAGTTGGTTAAAAATCCACCTAGTAGTGTAGTCTTTAATTTATCAACACTATGTGACTAATGAACTATTTAATTAAGTTAAAACATTAATCTATTAAGTGTGCATGTTACATAGTTTTGGAATCAATGGTTTAATTAAACATTATGTTTTGCATTATTTAAAACTTTACACAGAAAATTCATTACACTCTATAATTTATTCATGATATACATACAATGAAAGACAATATCTTTAAAAATAGACAGCAAAAGTCATTACTGGTATACACAGAGGTTAAATAAATGTTTAAATAAATTCTTAAAAAAAATCCATCCCATTACTAATGCATTTCACCGTTACGTAGAATTTAATCGGGTTACTCAGGTTATACCTACCTAAGGTAAGTGTGAATTTATACTTACCTATAGTTAGCGGTTTACCATTTACCACGTTCTGCGCAATATGGAAAGGTAAACAATGCAATGGTCAAAGCATTACTAATCCAACTATTCACGCGAAAATGATTATCCTTTATTATATGATTCACTATATAATAAATACTTTAACATTAAACTGGGTGGAAGGGACCCTATCAAGATCATCTAGGTCAGGACTTCACCTCAAGGACACACCTGCTGAGTGAAGGACGAGACTGTTCTCTCGAAGTTGGGAGGCCAGATGGCAGTTATTCGCATAAAAACCATGGCAAAGATGTATTCCGGGTTATATGCATCCGAAAACACCTCTAAGTGTCAGGTTGTTTCTCCATCTTGTAAACTGTCGTCAAAATGTGATCAATTTATCGGTCTGAGAATCCAAACTTACCAAGTTTTTAATTTATTAACATTTAAGTTAATAGTTTAATCAGTCAGAGTTGAAAATTAAAAGTACCTAATTCATTTTATCGTTAATCCCAAAATGCTCGTTTGAAAGCGACAGGCCTACCTCCTATAACATTAGAACAAAAATATACTGCCAAAACGTGGGCGTGTAATACGTTTCTGGTTATTCCTTCGGGGATATTCCGGCGTGAGTGTATGTACGTACTTACATATCCCTTCCGAATACTTTGGAATATTTGTTTCGCTCGATGGTCACTTTAATAGGAGTCATATAATTGCGAGTACTAACTGAATACTGCAAAGCTTATTTTGGACAGGTCTCTCAGAGACTGCACTGTAGAGTACCTAAATACAGAGTCTTAGCTTCTGTTTTTTCGATATCTGTGTAATTTTACATAGCACAAGCAAGACTGAAGATAAAAAAGGGATAAGCCATTTTTTTATACCACTTGGTTGGCAGACACGAACGTCCTACTTGATGGAAAGTGGTTACCGTGTCCTAAGGACGTATGCAACACCAAGGGAATCACACTCGTGCTGCCTATAAACATAAGAGGTTCTGTGACGTCAGTGTAAAAGACAAAGCAAGACAAGCTTTTGGTCTTACCACTGATAGTATAAAAACTCTTCGTTTAGGTTTCAGCGTATAGATGTCTAAAGCCAAATCGTGGTACCTACGACATTTTGTTTCCGTTACAGAATTTGTTTCTTTATTTGTAATTAGTTTTGAGTAAATAGTTTTTATATTGTGCAATATGTTCAATTTACTGTTTTATATGCTGCAGTTACTCAAAATAAACGCATTTTCTTTCTGTCTTCTTTCTTCTAATTTGAATTTCAGATATAATGTATTTATTTAAAAGTATATAATGAATATTCATATATTTTAAAAAATACATAGGTACGTCCAAAGAAATGTAAGTGCATACAAATGTGATTATTTATTTTTATCGAGTGAGAATTGAAACCGCGGCCCCTGACGTAGCAGTCGAATAACTCGAATACACTTCTGCTACGCCATAGAGGCCAATGCTGCGACAGATGTGCTCCACATCTGACGGTTATTACCGTATTACCACAAAATACCTAATAGCTAGTGTATCTATTACCGCGGATGATAATCGGATTTGAAACTGGTGTGGATTACCGCTGTAATGACACAGGATGCAGCTGCCCGGTAGGTACATGTTAGCGATCTTTAGGTGCTACGTTCGTCTGAACAGCTGATAAGATTATGGTAGGTAGTAGCCAAATTTCTTCCCTATTCTAAGAATGGCTACCAAATGAATCATGTACCACCTAGATGTTCTGTTTCATATATAAATATATAAAAAGTTAAGAGAAAATGCAGATAAAAATTAACATATTCAACGTGGTGCCCGGCAGAGTAGATTTTGGACCACCCCATCTCTTCCCATGTGGTCTCGTACAAGGCAACTAAGGGATAGGGCTGTTTAACATTAGACAAATATATACAGCCCAGATTCAGTATCAGATGAATGGCTTGAGTCAAAAATAGTGCCTGGAAAATGGCCCCCTATACGTGGGGTCGAATTTAATGATTAGTGAAATGTGGGTGTCAATTAAACTCGGCCTAACCCTCCGAGGATAAAGGCGTGATTATATGTATGTATTTCCAAAGCAAGTAGAAGAAGCGAATGGTGTACGCCACAAACGATCTTAGTATCTAAGTGGAAACAAGTGATGTGTTGTCTGCAAACCCTATTTGAAATAGGCGTGAATATATGTACCCAAAACAGACTGTAACCGTATAAAAACGTTTATCAATTTCTAACAATTAATATCCGGAACGAACACAACACTGGGACTGTGATGAACTGATGACTTATGATTACCTATACTAAACGTAAAATTGTATACATACGTGATGTACTATAAAATATTCTACTTACTCATAGGTACCGTAAGTAGTTATTTGACATAACATAACATAAACTCACGCCTGTATCCCCGAAGGGGTAGGCAGAGATGCTAGCACCCACATTTCGCCAGTTTACATTTAGGTCCTAATGTAATAGGTGGCGAAGCCTATTGCCATTAACCGGGCACTTATAAACCTGCGATAAATACACACATAACTTCGAAAAGCATCGAAAAGTCATTGGTGTGTGTAATGGTAAACCTGGGATCGAACCCTCGTCTCAGCACTCTATTACCCATACACTAGTTATTTGACTCTTCCTTTAAAGCCTGTTATCTCTTTGTAGGGACTAATTAGCGGCTGTGATATAGAAGCACCTATAAATAGCTATGTGGGCGTAAAGTAACTTAACTTACTTGTTACTTTGTTAATGATCTCTAAGAAACGTAAAAAATCTTAACTGGTTCATGTTCATGTTCTTTTAAGTGATACACAAGTTGACAAGGTTGTCTATGGCGGTTCAACCTCGGTTTAATACGAGTACTGTGACATCCAATAGCCGGCACACTGTTATTGTATCTAACTGCGTAGAATTACCAATTGTCCAATACGATCTTCTAGTAATTGTTATGTTTCCACCATTCATTTAGTTACATTTATGTACTGTAAAGGAAAAATAAAATCTGTAATGAATACTGGCTCTTGTTGTTTTAGATAACAAATACACGCTACTGAAATATTTTATTATTAAAAGTACCAACTTGGGAAAATACAAACTGAATAAAGAAACATTCGTTCTAAATCTGTGAGTAGTTATGGAACTTTCAAACAGTATTTTTATTCAAGTCACAGAATTACAGAATATTGCCAGTTGCGTATTATCCTGGATGACTCTTCATAGCTTAGATCAATAGATATCTCGTTTAACCTATAATAGTCAATAATACTGTCAGGTGTTAGTGGTCTAATCAAAAGCCTTGGGGTCAAGTCAACCACACCTGTAAACCGGCGCGAGTATGGTTCTGGTGCAGGCTTTCCTCTCGGGGTTATGGGGTCAAACGGTAGTAGCTCTTGAGAGAGAGGGTTAAGCGAAAAGTCTCGCACGCAGCTGGAAACGACGCTAATAGCTTTTGATGCGATTCAAAATTGGTGCGCTAAATTGAAAGACCTCGATAATATTTGTCTATCTCACACGATAGTAAACTAAGCAATAATATAAAACTTATAAAATATCTAAAGTGGGCAGTGTTCCGCAAAGTCAATAAATTCTAACTGCACGAGAGTGGTCGGAGATGGGACATTGCAGCAGCCGGAAATGAGTGACGGGCGTTTATCGACGCAGGCGGCCTATCACAGGAAGTGGTCACCAGTACCCATTGGCTTTTATAACTCATTTTATAAACAAGGCAAGCTGTGTAGTAGCTAGTATTGAGGGCTGTTGTAAGTACTGGCAGAAAATGAAGTCTTTGACTGTATTTATTTATGATGCAGAATAAAACAACAATAGAGAAATGTGTTTCTGATATCTATTTGGTATTGGAAGTGAGTCTAGTTATATTGTATTGCTCAACTGCACTTTTGCAAATGTGTTCGGCAACTTTTGTTGTAGACTGTACCATTAAATTGTGCCAATTAGTTGCGGTTTTATTACTCAAATGAACCAAGTTCTACATGTTACTCGTCAGTTAG
The DNA here is from genome assembly GCA_963662185.1 of Eilema griseolum. Taxonomy (NCBI): domain Eukaryota; kingdom Metazoa; phylum Arthropoda; class Insecta; order Lepidoptera; family Erebidae; genus Eilema; species Eilema griseolum. Next base: position 18,416,179 of record OY759230.1, on the reverse strand, counting down.
AGGTTTTCCTGTCAATGCCATATAAAATATTACTTAAACCTGGATTTTATAAGTACTTCTATGTCTTGGGTTTTGAACTATACCTATATTACTGCTTATCATCCATTGTGACACTATCTGTAATTCTGTACTTACAATAACTATGAGGAGTTCTGGATTTATAAATACAGCTAGCCATAGTAAATTGATTTGTCACTGAAGATTATCTGGGATTACATTGGCAATATCGTTTTCAATAAGTAATCTTCTCGATTTCAAAATGGAATCACGTAATCATTTAGTGAATTGTGAAGTCGAGCAGTTCTATTTGAATTCAATTCGTCAAATATTAGAACAGAGCAGAGCATCAAACACTAACGAGGGGTCATAGGTTGGTCGCTTTACGTACTTATATGATTTATAATGATCGTGGCGCGAGTAAATACGGCTGGCGGCTTATCGGCCGTCCCGCGCCCAGGTTCTTCACCCCTGCTTCACGCCACCGAGTGCACAGCACACGCCCGTGCCCTAATGATCATCGCTGGGTCATTACAACTGAAACATAATTCGGCACACGAATAAATCTGATTCCAATCTTTCTTTATATCAAAATTACACTATCATGACCTAGCTATTTTATAATTTTTCTATAAATCAGGTAAAGAGAACAACGAATACGTCAATGACCGTGTTGATATGAATAATTATATATTGGACATACAACAAAAACTCTTCGGAACCGGTGCCGTGTGATTCAGTGATTAACTTACGTCCGTGTTATTGCATGCTTTAAAATTATTCGACGAACTCGTCAAAATATAAGGAACTCTTAATTTCCGAAACGAATCATAATTACATTAATTGCAACGACGGAGACGTTTACAATTTACATGTTAAAGTGAGCGATGATTGATATATAGTTAGTTGGGAATACAACAAGAGCTAAACAGTGATTTACTGCTGTAATATTTGCACCGCAGTGAACCTTTTATCATCAGTTTGATTAATGCTTCCATGGCATGTGCGACACTGATATTACTTGCACATTAATGAACCGGATGCGACGTCATTGTTTGATATATGTATCGTTTCTATTCCAATTAAGAGCAATGAACTGCGCAGAATTTTAAAACGTAAAATTTTATAACACGTTAAAAACAACGGTTCATCAATCAATAGTAATATTGAGTTGTCACGAAGTTTTAGTTAGAATATGCGCGCCGGATGGCCACTCCGCGCACCTCGCGGACGTGCGTTGTTTTGCAAACACGCTCAGAGTCATGGTTATCATTAGTAATGGCTATACAACGTATTCTTCAGCTATGTCAGAGCGCCCTTGGATTTACCAAAGGAAAATATGGATCCGTATAGATTCAACTCCGTCTGAAAAATTGTTATGATTCATTTATATTTTCACGCATTATTCATATTAGTTCTTAATTGTGTTTTCGATTTCGGTGAAGCAAATTATGTTCCATATTTTTAAAATGTTAAAAGTATATTTCAATTTAGTTGCCTCGCCTTCATGGTTTAAATTTTATCTTTATGTGGGCAGTTGAAACTGGTATGCATTATTCATTCTAGTTCGTTCGGTATTGGTGAACTAGAGGTTAAAGAGGATTCGTTTCGAATGCGTAAGCGCATCGGTGGCCCGGCTGCGGTGTTCGGGCGTGGACGCGGATGAATGATTCAACCGGACCGTACCGTGACGTCACCAAGAAGGCGCGTCCTTCTCATCCTTTTTTAATGTTATATCACGTTGCCGTCCCTATTGTTAACAATCTAGCTTTCTTTGTTGTTTTTGTAAAGATATTCTAACAAGCATTAGGAATTTTCTAGTCAAAAGACAGTGAGTACTTACCAGTGAAACAAGATATTGTGTTGTTTTGAATTGAATCTACTGATTTGAAAAAGTTAGTATAGGAATAAATAACATTTTAGATTGTGTTGTATAGCTGAACAGAAAATTCTATAGTTTAGAGGAACAAGGATTCGTTAGGACTAAGAATCATATCAACCAAGAAAAATCCAGCTTAAATCGAACCTAAATGATTGAATGAAGACTTGCTTTCTTCATCAAAGATATTTCACGTCGTAACTTACTACGAAAACTATAAGAAGGTGCCCTCTATTGACCGTCAGCGTCAATAACAAAAAATAACGATTTCTAAATCAAGGTAAATTAGCGTTCCGAAACAATGTCGTAAACGACTTCACTGTATATGACTTTTTCGTCATTTTAATGTGTGAAGCAATTTGAAACGAAGCACAATTATAAGGCGATCTGCATTTACACTACTTAACTACGTACTTGTCTACCTACTACGGTAGTAGTACACACATAAGTAGGTACTACCAGAGCAGCGGGGTATTTTTTTTTTTTATGCCACTTAGTTGGCAGACAAGCACACGGCCCACCTGATGGAAAGTGGTTACCGTGACCTATGGACGTCTGTAACACCAGAGGAGTCACAGTCGCACTGCCAACCCTGTAAGTACAGAGTTTCTGTGCCGTCAGTAGAAGACAAAGCAGGACAAGCCTTTAGTTTTCCCACTGACAGCACAAATTCTCCAGTGAGCTCTGGCTACCCTACTCACCGCTGGGAACACAACACGAAGTTATTATAGCCGCGGTATTCTGTAGGGCGGAGGTACTACCCCAGTCGGACTGCTCAATCGGGCGGAAATACCGCCGTGTCCTACCTCCTACCAAATACTGCTATGGTAGTACCTATGAATGTACCATAAGGTTTACACTTTAGAATCTACCTCATTAAAATCTTTTGCAATGTAATCATCATCCTCCCAGCGTTACATCCAAGACTTTCATTCCAGAGCCCGCGGTTTACTTACTCTTAATTCTTCTTTTGGTTCGGTTCATACGGCTTTTATGAGAGTGACTTCTGTCTGACCTCTTAACTTCAAGAGCAAAGCCTGAGCCAGAAGAAGAACATATGCATCAGCAGTTTAGCTTGGCTCCTAAAATATTTGTGGAGCTTCATGCATCGCTTGCAATATCATAACAGTTTTATAAGTAGAACAATGCAAGTTAATATGGCTCATTTGAACACCAACCTAGTGTTAATTTACTACGCACCAATAAGTACCAGGTTATGTTAGCATACCTACTATAATTATGATTAGATCAGTGATAACAATAACAAAATTACGTGGCCCATGAGCTACTGTGATTATGAATCATTTGTAATGCATCTACGTATGCGTGTGTACGTCTGTTTCGCAACTAAAGTGATCTATCCGATGTTTGATTGTACGATTTCCTAAAACCTTGGCGTTATAACGTTATAACATAGAGCGATAACATCGGTAATGAAAACTGGCCTCTCTACGTCCGACCCAGTTATGAATGGCTCATCACCGAATTGTGTGTTTCTGGATGATAATTTAACACACGTAAATGATAGTGATTGAGTTGTAAACACATGTGTATTTGTTGTACCTATATTGTTACCTTAGTAGGCATTTATTTGTTTATATTATTTGTTTTGTTTTCATAATTTTACAATTGTTTTCATAAAATCCAATTATGAATTCACACCGCGAAAGCTTAAAAAGAAGCATTGTTTTATTCCAATCCCGGTTTGAAATCAGTAAATTCTCTATCCATTTCTAGGGTGAATATCCTGGCCACTCATATTATCTGTGGAGCTACTGGATTTGAGCACTATGAGACTACTATTATCTATACTGTGGCATGAGTAACAATTACAACGACGATTTTATACGATCGTCATGCGACTCATTTGAGATTATATTGAGATTAAAATAAAACCATACCAAATCGAGGTTGTATTTTTATGAGTACAAACTCTGTTTTCTGACAAGTCATAATTCAATCACTTTTCGTAGTGCGTTCAAGATTACGAGGAATGGTCTTCAGGTTTTAGAGTGTCCAATAAGTCTGAAATAATAGTATGGAATTTTAAAACTTATAGACGATAAGCGTGAGATGATTGCCAATACTGTTAGTAAACTCATTATTGTTTGTCGCACGTGGCTCCGCCGCACTTTATTGGGCACTCTGCCAACTATAGAGGGGGAGGGACAATACATTTTTGTTTATTTTGTTTCCGCTGTATTATATTAGTAATAAAAATGGATATTTACGAAATTGGTAGTGTATTATCGAGGTTTTCTATAAAATTTACATGTCTGCCTTTTCAAAGCGAATTTGTAACTATATTTCTGCCAGATTTACTTCGCTCTCTTAAAATTATTCCTTATTCCGTACGTACTATATTATCAATTCTAACTAATAATGAGAAAAATAGTATTTTTTTTATCTAGGACACGCCAACTTGACTTCACCTCGCCTGATGGTAAGCTACTGGCAAAGTCTCACTCAGGAAAGAGGGTCACCATTACAGACACTATGTTATAATGGTGGCACTCAGCTTGGCGGCCTCATCATATGCTTTTTCACGCCCGGACAAGCAGCCGGGACTGTAGGAAGAAGGAAACACGTGAGCTGGCAATGAATTCCAGGTCTTGGTGGTGCTGCAAATAAAGCGTCTCCGAGGTCGAAGGAAAGCTTTGTTTCCAATTTTACATGGATTGTTCTTACTAAATCTTTTTAATGCGCCAAATGCGGTCAATGTGCCGAAGATTTAATTTCATTCTGTTTGTTTTTATTAAGTACCTACATTTTCAGTGCCAAAAAATCTGTCAATATCGACGTTGCAGGGCCGTCGTTTAAAAATAGTAATAAAAAACGTAGCTTGATTCCTCTAATCTAGATTCCCTTTGAGGATCGTGGCAAAACTACGTTCAATTTTTAACACTTGACGCAAAAACGACAGGCGGTCTCACCTGTCATGCCCAGGTTTAAATTAGCCATAGGCGGCAGCACTAGCTTCTCACTTGAAAAGAGGCACTGTTACCCAGGATGTACCGAGTGAGGGTTCCCGAATAAGTACCCCAGTTTAAGAGTATTGGAGAAGAAGTACAAAGTATGATTGGTAAATAGGTAGATAGGTCATGTAGGTAATGGTACGTTCTGATGTTTACGTTACAGAACAATACGCCAAAATATGCAGTTTAAAAGAAAAATACCGACAAATTATTATCACTATCTTAGCCGGAATAAAAGTTTGTATCTTTCATTTAAAATTTTATTGCCTTCGATAACGGATTCCACAAACGAACAATAGTATTATAATTAACTTATGGGATCGGGTTCTATTGCTTAATGCCATGGTATAGTAATGAAAGTAAAGTATGTAGTATTCGATAATATAACACAAAAAATATTGTGCTTAACCTATGTGTTAAGCCCGGCCCAACCCGAAGACTCTTGCACCGAGCTCCGCCAAATTCTTCGTATTAGGTTACGAATGCACGAAGTAATGGGGGCCCCACAAAGCCAGATACAGGAACAGGATTAAAATTCCGTGCAGGTGGTGCCGCGGGCTATGGCTAGTGGATGAAAATGTGCATAGTTTCAAATAAATTCATTCATACAAACCACGCCTTTATCCCCGGAGGGTTAAGCAGAGGTGAATTAACACTTACATTTCACCAATCATTGTATTCGGTCCCATGTAATGGGGGATGAGCCTATTGCCAAATTTCGGGCATTATTATTGACTCGGGTCTTGCTTCTGAGGCTGAGTCTAGGCAGTATATATATGTCTGATGTTAAATAGCCCTATCCTGTAGTCGCATTGTACGAAAGCGCATGGGAAGAGAAATGAAATGAAATTTTACACTGCCGGAAACGATGCGGGGGTTTTTCTTTTTTGAAAATAAATTCAGTTTTCTAAATCATATTTTCTTTGTAGCTATACATGAGGCCTCTGTATTTTTTAATTAGTAATTGTGGTAAAGGAAACAATTATTTATTATTGTATTGTAAACAATATTGGTAATGAGTACCGACATATCAGTTTGCCTGTGATTTTCCTGGTTTATTTATAGTATAATGGTAAATACGAGCACTGAAATGTTATAACATGGACTAGCTTTCCCTCGCCTGTCACACATTATTTATAAATATTTAGTGTGGTCAGTGTTGTTAGTTTTGGGGCTCCTTACCTCAAAAGTAAAATAACCGGAACATTATTTTTTCTTTTTTTTTTAAATAAATAATATTAGCAACCGCAATTTCTAATATTCCCTCTAACCCCTCCAATTAAGCTAAACTGCTTGTACCAGGAGTGGGTTATGACCCGGACTTAAAACCGGGACCTCTCGATCGTAAGGCCGGCTCCTTAACCACTAAGCTACCGATGCTTACTTATTATATTATATATATAAATATTATAGGATTATTTCGTTGTACGTAAGTCTATTCTCAACACCGCGTGGTGATTTAGGCACTTCCTCTTGTTTTACTTCGTGATCTTTAAGCTCACTTGGTTGCCACTTTTACTTAAGTTAGGAAAAAATTACGAACATTTTTAACAGTTAAGTTACAAGATGATCAGTGGTTGTACCGGCAGCTGGCAGCTGATGATATAATTACCTATTATTTTTCTCACAGCTGCTGTTTTTAACAACATACTGATCAGAGCATAAAGCGTATATTTGCACGATATTTGCGCAAGCATACATACCGATACCCATTTAAGTAGGTGTATATATTGTAGTTATTATATGTACCTGTTTTGTTCCAAAATGTCATCTAGATTAGAGGACTATGGGTTAAAATTGTGGTAATACTTGTAATTAAAATTTATTTACGCAAATGTTCACCCTCTAGTTAGTTTAGTTAGATAAAAAATAAAGTTAACAATCGACAGTTCAACATTTATATGTTGATTACGTTTTATTCCGAAATGGTGAATACTGACTCCCTGAGGTTTTATCTGGAACTCAGCCTAAAGAAGATACTTAAAACATTTTTATTAAAATGTATCTATATCTTTGATCAAAAATATTGATCTGAGTTAGTTATCACCAAGGTGGAAAATGCTTAGCTTAGGCTTAGTGCCTTTCTGAGCATCTGCTCAGCTGATTTGACCATCCAATTTCTTAGGGCCATAAAAGTACATCGTCATTGCACTAGGTACCATTCCTTCCACCATCATGGCGATAGTCGCGGGCCACGACTAGTATCACAACAGTTTCTGTACACTAGTCCCACCCAGAACGTAGATAAGTTATCCATTAATCCTAATGCTCGTAAATCCGAAAATATGCTTATGAAAAAAGAAAACGGGTTACCCATTTATCCAAAAACCTTTTCAGAGATATCGGCAAGTTTTCACGTAGCGGACCGCTCATTATTTCTTGTGAATAAAGTGAAAACTTGTGGACATGGACACGGACGCGGATTCTAAGACCAAAGGTGTACGGATACGTATAAGAACCTCATCTTACGCACTTCATTTGTTTGTAGTTGTTGCTTTGTGACCGTGAACCTACAGTTGAGGAACATTCTAATTTGCGTTGGTAAATGAAGTTATGATTGCGTGTGCTTTTGTTTATAGATTGGCGTGACACCCGAGATCTTATATTAAAATTTTAATGAGGTATGTAGATATGTTATGTTATAATTTAAATGGATAAATAGGCTATTTAGGTACCTAATCCGTGAGTTGTGGTCCGCTTGAGTAACGTTTTCAAAACACGTAACACAAAAAAACTCAGTGGTTAGCTATTTAGTAAGTTTAGTGAAAACCAAATCTATCTAGAGTGTTCGCGATATTCAGAATCACTTATAGTTTGATTCGTTTTCAATTACAGTTTGGAATTTAATTAAGAAGTTCTTAAAGTTTTCATATAACACGGTTTTAAAACACAATATTACTAAGTCGGTCCCCTCGTTCCTATCTCCAATAATTAGGTACAGTCGTCGTACATTTTAGATCGAAGGATACATGAAAACATCTAAAATATTAATCGACAAATTTTGGGATCGATAGCATTATGCTATTTGGTTAGATTGATCTTATTATTCATTCAAGTGATTTATAGATGAGGTTAGGAGATTGATTGTTGGCAGAACTTGTTTTGATTATAAATATTTGAACGCTTGAATGTTCGTTACCTACTCAATCACGCTCAATGAATTGACTAATATTTGGTACAGGGGTAGATAGTCTAGAATAACGCAAAAGTCACCTGTTATATTAAATATATTTCACAACGTTCCACACAACGCTTTCTAGACCCATGGTAAGCATAACTTTTTTAACTAGCTTGTGTTATAGAATCTAGAATGCGGATAAATATATTTAGATACTTACTTTTTTTTTTTGTAAATACATACATATTATACATAGAAACACCCAGACCAATGCAAATATACATATTCATGCATACAAATATTTGCACTGAGCGGGAATCGAACCCGCGCCCCCTGCATAGCAGTCAAATGCTCTACCGCTACGCCACGGAGGTCGTCAAAACCTGGAATAAGTTCTCACACGTCCCGGGAGTTTCCAGAATTTCTCGCATTCGAGGGTAACAGTAGTAGTAGTAACAATTAAATATACTTTAAACTTATTTCTCAAGGCAGTGTAAATGTTAAACCATTATTGTGTTGTTACCACCAGCATTGTCATCAGATTAATGTCTCCGATTAATGCTGCTGACCACTTGTTGTGTGAACACCATGATTTGCATAACAAGCGAGGACCTTGGCCATGCGACACCGCGTCATCGTTCATGCCATCTTTCAATGTCATCAGAAATTGCACGCGACGTAGAGGAACGAGGAACTGTGTTTTTGCTGCGTCTCATTGATTTACGTAACCAGCAGTTGAATTATCACTAACATAGGGGGACTAGAGAAGTGTATTGAGTAGTATACATATACATACATACATGTAATCACGTCTTTATCCCCGGCAGGGTGAGCCTACACTATTGTTGACTCGAGCTATGCATCTGAGGCTGAGTCTGGGCTGTATATATCTGTCTATGTTAAAGAGCCTTATCCCTTAGTCCCGCATGGGAAGAGATGGGGTGATCAAAATTCTACTCTGCCGGGTCCCATGCGGCTATTTACTTATTATAAAAATGGAAATGGCGGTATAATCATTTAATCGAACAAGTTTTACCGATTATGTACTAAAGTATTTGGCACCCACAAGACTGGCTTGCCTAGTGTGGGGTCACCGGCAATGAATGTAATCTTTGTGTTTTTTTGTAATAATATTTTATCATAAGCTAGATTTCGGTTACGATTCAGAAGCTGAGGAGTTAACGCGGGTGATATCATGGTGCAGAGTCCAGATACGAATATTGATGTGTAACGCAAATCAAAATAAATGAAACAAACACCAATTCGAGGTTTTTAAGGTTAGCTATGTGCGATTAGTCGTGAAAGAGTTCTACTACCTATTAATATATCATCATATTAATCATCATCTTTGGTAAAAAATCAACTTGAAGCTGTCGAGTTAACCATTGACATCTGGATTTCATAACACTTGCAAAGTTAAAATCTGAGTGTCGCAACTTTTAATAATTACTTACGCAATATGCTTGTCCTACCACCTAAGTGGTATACGAAATGTGACTATTGTAACTATATGTAGTTTGTGAATGGAATTTCTAAAAATAAATACAGGAGGTATGACACGACGGTTTTCCCGTCCAAATTGAGCAGTCCGACTGGGGAAGTACCTCCACCCTACAAAATACCACGGCTATAATAACCTCGTGTTGTGTTCCCGGTGGTGAGTAAGGGTAGCCAGAGCTCACTGGAGAGTTTTTGTGCTGTCAGTGGGAAGACCAAAGGCTTGTCCTGATTTTGTGTTCTGCACTGAGGGCACATAAAATCTCTGTTCTTACAGGGTCGGCAGCACGGATGTGACTGTAATCGAAAGGACGCGGGCTTAAAGTATAAGTCATTATATATTACACACAATGTACAGAAATTGTCTATGAAAGTACTATAAGTTATTAATTACATTCTGAGGGCATACAGTCACATCACGAACTTCGGGGCCCACCTCAGCTGCTAACCAGTACACCTGCTGTTTAACTGATGGGGTTCTGGCGTAGGTTTTCCTCTATGGATTCAATAGGTTGGGAGGTCACTCGTGCTAATGTTATGATAACCCTATAGGGAACTAATAGTACTTAGAGCGCAATCCAGGCAGTCAAGACTAACGCTGTGATCATGAGTCATTTGAAAAGGAGTTTTGAGATCTGTGCTTGTTTTTGTACAGATGCCCTAAATCGAATTACATCGAAATGTGAGTATTTTTGTAATCTTCAGAGGACAAGTTAAATAGTCTTGTTTATCCTTTTTTACGTGCGCAAAATCCCCAAGGATACCGCCCCACCGGAGCTGGTGGAAGAGGTTATGTCGGACTCAAAACGACAAAAACGCTCGCCGCCTGTGGGTCGTTTTTGGTTGTCGAAAGTGAGGTTGACAGGCATATCCCTCGTACCCCGGCCGACCCAAGTTCATCTCTCACGATCTGGCCTTCTCCTCGGGTGTGGGGACTACAGAGTCCCCAACTCGTCCCCGGAAATGGGGAGGCGCGCGAGGCGCGCCGCCGCCGCGGCCTGCTTCTGCCAAGGTGACAGGTGGCTCCACCAGTCACCCCCAGGCCTGCGCTCATGGGGGGCGGAGGTCACTCATCGAGTTTTGTTTATCCTGAGCCATACAAAACAGATCTCCCAAGTGATCTATGTTAAATATTCGTTTTTGAATATTTTTGACTTCACTAGTGATGAATTTTTATTTAAACAAGTAACAAAAATTCGAATCACGGTTATTTATGAGTTTTTGCAGTAGCATTGTCCAAAATTTCAATTGCGAAATCAAAGTTTTTATTCTAATTAGTTATTACCGCGCAAACCTTTGAATAGAGGGCCTCCATTAAACTGAATAGTCTGCAGTGTGACGTAGGCTCCATACATAAACATACCTCATCATTATCATAAAGTTCGTTTGAATTCAGAACCGTTTGTATACAGCCGGTTGAATACGTAAATTAAATAGGACATATATTTAAATGTTAAGCTACTAAGCAAACTATAGATGCCTACGAACACACGAGATAACATAGACTAGACACTATAATGCTTTCTGCATGCATTCTTTTCATGCGTATTGACATTCAATTAGTTATTTATCATTTCAGTATCACCCAAGTCTAGCTTTTATTGAACTGATTTATTATTTTTCCAGAAGTATCGACATAGAAAATAACGTCGATGAATTATGTCTATGACTATCAATAACATTTACTGACATTGAACAAAAACATTATTCTCTAACGTTGTGTAAACTTTGAAAGACAATTAAATTGGCTATAAAATCAAGGAAATTTCCTCGTGTGTTAATCCAACCCTGAATCACTACTATCGCGATATAATTTAGAGTCTACGTTATTGAATAATTCCGCAATTTCTACGAATGAAAGTGCAGTGGCCTCGCCATATTTCAGACTTATGAGTCTACATTTCGAATAAGAACTAGACGATATTCAAATAAAAAAAAATAAGTGAGATGCATGGAAAACAGCTTGGTAATGCCTCGAGCGATGAGTTGCATTTTTTTCCTTTGTACGCAAACTTTTTAATTAACATGCCAGAATTGTCAAAGCACATATTAATTGGAAATGTACTGCATGGAGCGGAGGTCCTCCATATTTGCGAGATTTTCAACGATTGCGCCTGTTTTAAATAGTTTTTGAATTTCCACGGTATAGTTTTCAGCTTTTGCAGTTTTCGTATTACATGGTAAAAACAACTACACCGGTTATTTATTGTTTGTTAAACTGTTACAAGGCGTGTAATTTGCTGATAGCCAGCTTTAAACCATTTCTCCAAGCAGCTTTCTTAATGGTAAGGTAAATAGTTCATTAATATATCTTTATAGCTATTTTTATGTAGGTAATTGTATTTGTCATTGATCTCCTGTCAAACGGTTAACCCGATTTCAATGAAGGGTACTGTCGGTCTGAAATGAAATTTTATATAAGTTAAGGGACCTACCCTTGATGGTTTAGATTTCCAATTTTATTTACAGGGTTTGTTGTAGAATTGGTGCACATGAGATGCGGTCCTACGGTCATCCGAGTCAGGAGATTTTACAATTAATGTAAATTTAAACAGTTGAGGAGATAAAATAGTAGGACCTTTTGCAAACCTTGAGTAACTACTTGATATAACTCCTTCATGATTGGTGCATTAGTTGTAGTATCAATTTCCTAGTTAACAATCAGTGTAATTATCTATAATGGTGAATAAAAAAAACTGCCGTATGTTTTTATACGTCGATATTTTTTCACTTTAGCGTCTTGCCAATCTGGCTGTAAATGTAGCACTGGCAATTTTGACATACTTTTGTACTTTGTGACTCAAATGAATTTTGATTCACAATAAAAAGAAACTGTAATTTAAGTCATATTTTGTACTTTTTGCTGATGTAGAATAAGGCATGTGAAGATAAGTGAAAGAAAATTGTTATGTTATTGAAATTGTACTGAAGTGGATAGTTCAAGACAGATTGCGTCGGCGTTAGGCGTTACAATGTGCGGCGTATATATTACAACTTGATTATATTATGAATAAATAATTCACGGAAGTTTGTTATTATTCCGACGTGTTCAGAGTACCGAGTCGGTAGTGTGCCGGTAGTGTGTAGCCGAGTCTTAGCGATCACAACTTCAAGCATCAGTAGAAGGAGACTTATGTAATTATTGGCTGAAACAATGTATGTGTGTATTACATTACCGTTTACAATACCTATTATAATTATATTAAAATTTAAAAAATCTCCTTCACAATAAAACAACCTCCAAAATTTTTAAAATAAAGTGTGTCTTTTAACTTTGATAAACCTAGTAATATTTTTATTCAAGCGTTACCATGTCGGGGGACATTGGATCATTCCGATAATACGACAGAGTTATTAGTTCCCCCTTATCAGATCCCCCCCACTTGGCAACGCTTGAATAAAAATATTACTAGGTTTATCAAAGTTAAAGGGCATAATTTATTATCAAATTCCAGATACTTAGTCCAGCATCTCTGTTTCTGACTAGATCTGCGATTTCTAATGCCTTGATTACACGTACCCCACTCGGTGGCGAGACAGTGCACTCGGCCGATGCTCGGTACGGAGTACTTCCCACTCGGCCGAAAGCACTGTCCCGCCAGTCCATCCGGTGCGAGTGATCAAGGTATAATTATATCGAAAGATAGATTGTATTCTAGATGACAGTTCTAACGTCATTGTGAGAATACATTCACAACTGAACGTTGTTCAGGAATACGGGCCTGAGATGTAATTGTTTACATTTTTACTATCCATTAAATAAGTAAAATAAGGTATTAACAAAATTTCTTTTTTTTAAAGAATATTAGCAACCGCAATTACTAATATTCCCTCCAACCCCTCCAACTAAACTAAATTGCTTGTGCGAGGAGTGGGTTCACGTCGGTCCTTCGAACTTGGGACCTCTCGATCGTAAGGCCGACTCCTCAAAACACACCCAAGAAACGTGAACTGCTCGTATAGAGCACATTTTAGGTCCAATATATATCACGGGGTATACAATAATATGTAAGTTGATTGTTAACTCCATTTAACAAAATTCAAATCGACTACCTGTTTATGTTTGAAAGTAGACATGTAATTTGATTAAAACTGTTGACGGGGGAAATCAGAATGAGAAATGAATGAGTTCTGTCCTAACACAATTCGTTAAGTTTTATCCTTGACTGTAGATATCGTGGGCACTGACATGCCGAGGGTGCGTGGCGGGATCCCCTCCTCAATTATTTTTATACAATGGGTTTCCGCCATGTAACGCCTATTTCAATATGTTGTCTGTTTAAGCGGTGCTTACCGTTGGAAATCACTCAATAATCTTCAAGAACGATATTCAGTCATGGAACTTGACATGAGGCTGACACCATTTTTCACTTGAGAGTGAGACACAAATGATTTTACCTCGTCTTAAAGTGTTCATGGTTTTAAGATATCAGAATATAATTGTTGTTATAGGTTCGATTAGTAATACATTTTTTGTTAATTTAGAAGTACATTGAATGAAGCAAATGTTAAGGTTAAAAATAGAAAAATACTTTTCGGTATTCCTTTTTTTATATAGTACAAGTCAATTAGACTTTGTCACGCCTGATGGTAAGCTGAAGGCAAAGTCTCAGAAAATAGGGTCACAATTACATACATATTTCATGTTACAATGGTGACACTCAGCTTGACAGCCTCATCATATGCTTTTTCACGCCCCGCTTAAAGGACTCGGGACTGTAGGAAGAAGGAAACACGTAAGCTGGTTTACCAGCTCATTAAGGCCTGGAATTCATTAGAATTCCAAGCCTTAATGATGCGACAAAATTAAGAGTCTCCGAACAGCTTGGTTTTTGAACGGATAATCTGCACTGTATGTGGTTAACATCTAAACCCTGCACGTGTTATCTTGTGTAGGAGAGGAGAGGAGTAGAGTTCATCAGAACATTCACATTGGTACAGACGGTAAAATACTGCAATGGACACAACATCGCTACGCATCTGCAATGAGGGTGTTCATGACCACAGGATTTCCAATAATGCGGATCACACGTCACTGCAACCTATCGAGAGCATCCAGTAAGTACTTTGCAGAGTCATCCCAGAGATGGGAGCAGTATTCCACACAGGAGCGTATTTGTGTCTTGTAGAGAAGACACTGCTGATCTGGCGTAAAAAAACGTCTCACTTTGTTCAGGACTTCGAGTTTACGCGAGTCTGGTTTGATGATACTCTCGATGTAGTTTTTGTTATCCATACCTAGGATATTAAGATCGTCCTGCAGTGGCAGTGGCGTGCTCTGAAGTGTGCGAAGGAGAAGGAAAGAAGTACCTATACCGTGAACGCACATGCTTTGACACGCACATGTATTGAACTCGACCAGGTTCTCAGAGCCCCATTGGGAAATGTGATTCAAGATCCGGTCAAGCTCAGTGACAAAACCTTTGGACTTTGGATCTGCAAACTTGAAATTATGAAATTATGAGTAGATGGTTTTTATGTTTTAATTATATTTAGAAATTTGACTACTTAGGGGTATAATAAGGCATTAACGTTTTATATGAATTTATTTCCAGATGATGCCGAGGCACTATGTATGCCGAGATAATATCGATAATATAATTAGAAATTGCTTTATGTTATTTATTACAAGTGTATAATATGTGTTTGGATTAGTACTTATGGAGAACTTCAGTGAAACTTTGACCCACAGTAATCCGCTTGAGTCGAACCCTACTTCACCCTCTTCGGAGATAAGCACCGGCAACCGGCAAGACGTTCTTACACAATATACACATATATCTCTCTCCCTCTCATCATCCTCATAGCGACTTTCCAGTTATGTCCAAATAAATAAATCAATATTTTAGATTATTCTACATAACGCTTTCTTAGGTATCTAGATGCAAGCACGGAACTAAACATAATATAGCTTTTTTTATATAAGCAGATATACATCTTTAGATCCATTTTGAACTGAACGGGATTCGAAACCGCGGCCTCCGATATATCAGTCGAATGCTCTACCGCTACGCCACAGAGGTCGTTTACACACTGACAGCAGGTTAGGCAGGTGAAATTGAATGAAATACCCCCGTATCTATTGTTAACAGTTTTGAATCACAAAAATAACACGGCATTCTGTACAAAGAAAAACATAATAATTATGACTAGTGGCCCCATGGGATGGTCGAAGTTCACGTATAATTCTTTATTTTACGTAGTTATAATGATAAGAAGGTTATTTTATCAATAAGTAAAAACCTTCTTATCAATTCTTTGTTTTATATCCGTCAGCTGTCAATATTTCAAATATATACATATATATACAATATATATGAAAGAAAGTCGTGCTAGTTACACTATTTATAGTTCAAGAACGGCTGTACCGATTTAGCTGAAAATTTATAGGGTTGTAGCTTAGAACTTGACAGCTAAGTGTAATTTTGTCTAATTAAGGATGGTTGAAAAATTTATAGTTATATTTTATCAAAAATCAATAATAAGTAATTATCAGTGTTAGTCTATTAATTTAATGTAAAGCTATCACTATACCAAATCTCATGTTCGAATTGACAGCCTCTGTGGCGTGGCGGTGGTGAACGCGACTGCTACGCAGGAGGCGCGGGTTTGATCCCCGCTCAGTGCAAATATTTGTATGCATGAATATGGGTATTTGCATTGGTCTGGATGTTTCTATGTATAATATGTATGTATTTACAAAAAAAAAGTATTTAACTATGTTTATCCGTATTCTAGATTCCATAACACAAGCTAGTTAAACTATGCTTCCCATAGGTCTAGATAGCGTTGTGTAGAATGTTGTAGAATATTTATTATTTATTTAGGTAAACGTAATTTTAAAAAAAAATGGAAGTCGGACAATTTTCGCTTTATCTATTACTAAACGAAGTATTTAGTCCAAACTAGTTGTGTCAGACCCGACAATAAATATATTTGGAGAGGTACGGTCTAATGGGATTTCCTGCTAATCGACCGATAATGTACCTCTACCCTACACTTAACCGCATCCAAACAAAACCTATTATATACTAGCATAGTATTATTACACCCCTGCTTGTGAGTAGGGTTACCTTAGACAGGTGAATGTTTTTGTCCTGTGCTCACGACTGTATGTCGCCAGTGGGATAAAGAGAGGTGTACCTAAAGATCTAGCTAGATATATTGCAGCAGTTGTAATATTTTCCACGTATTACGACAGAATAAGCCAACTCTGAGAAGTACTGAATTTATTTGAAAATATTTAAAACACTTTGAATAAATGATATACTAAGTATACTGACACATTCGGCCGCGCCAGGAAACTGAGAGAAGGAAGCATGAGGTACTGGACATGTATCATTAACAAGGTATTTTTAGGTTTTAGTATAGGAGCACTTCATTATCGTAGGAACATTAGATCCCCATTACAGAATCGTTTAGCTGGGCTGCTTGTTTGACTACCTTTATGAATGTGTGAACGACAGAATTATACACATAACAATGAAACTCATGTCCATAGTCTCAAGATAATGGCTTATTAGCAGGTGGGACGTGAGACATATTTTTGCTTGCTACTCTAGCAGTACAATAAAAAGGTAAGCAAGTTAAAATTCTCACTTTAAATTTCATGGGAAAGAATTTGGTTTAGGTAGATGGTGTTTTATTTTTCCTTTCCTTCAAAAATGTTCAAATAAAAACGTGATGATTGCCTAAAATCAAAACTTCGTCATGCATGCCTCATTAGAGTTGGCTGTGATCCTTTATTCGGTGTCGTCTTTGTTTCTATTTTATCAGACACATTTCCGTTCACATAATTCACTCTGTGCTCATATCTAGTACATAATTTATTGGGAACTCATTCTCGTATCTTGTATTATGTATGTAGGTCCGCCCCGATATTGTATCGAAGTTGATACAACAAAGAAAAATTACTTTCATTATCATTCATACTTCATAAGTTTTAGTTCTTTAGATAGTCTATATGTAGATACCTCTGTACAGTCAGCGTTACAGTTAAATTAACTATTTTATTGATTTAAATTGCATTACTGTCCGAACTGAAGGTGTGTACTAAATATTATAACAATCAGTAAACAGGAAGGGGTTAAAACCAAGCTATTAAAGTTTATTTTGTGTACTTTGTTCGTCAATATACATCTGATGCTGATTGTACCAATAGTTTAAACAGCTTGAATAGGATAGTTAGAATACGGATAAACAATAAACATACTTGGATATTTTTTTTGTAAATATATACCTACATACATAGAAACACCTAGACCAATGCAATATACATATTCATGCTTACAAATATTTTCACTGAGCGGGATTCGATCCAGCGATCTTCGACTTCTGATGTATCAGTTGAACGTTCTACTAAACTGTCACTACGGAATTCGTCGAATATTTTAAGCAAATATTAAATATCTGTCTAACCTAATCTAGACATGTGATTTAATAGATGACAACTGGCAGATGTTAAATAATATGCATTTGTATTTCGCTTAGATACGGACAATATATACGTATCGTAGAATAGACATTGAAACAGGTTTTACATAAATATTGTCGATTTCATTTGCGGCAAACAGTCAATCACAGTGTCGGCTTCATGTGGAGTCACGTACGGCGAGTCAGCGTAACAATCTCTGCGTAGAGTTCTGCGCAACGACGCGACGACGCGGTAAATGTACAGACATACAACAGATAAATAACACTCATGAATTATAGTCACAAGAGTAGGATTTTCATAACATTCTGAAGAGAGACATTCAGAAAAAATTGTGAAATTACTAAAAACACATTTCAGGCATAACATGAACTATTGTTGTCTGACTTCCCACTTTTTTTATACCATTTGGTTAGCAAGCACACGGCCCGCCTGATGGGAAGTCGTTACTGTGGCCTATGTACATGTGCAACACCAAGGGAGTCACACTCATGCTGCCAACTCTGTAAGCACAAGAGTTTCTGTGCCGTCAGTGTAAAAGACAAAGCACGACAAGCTTTTGGTCTTCCCACTGACAGTACAAAAACGAATAAATCTGCGTTCCAGCTTCCTCCGTCAATCAGCAGGTTTATTTTGCTGGTGAGTTAGCTGACCCCGAAAGTCTCAGTAGGGTCCCTCACTGTAGTCTTCATAATGCAGTATTAACAATTCTGCATATTGATTGGTTGATTAATGAGCAATTATTGTTTAACTAAGTATCACCAGTTCCTTAATATCGATTAATCTGGCGAATGTAGAGAAAAATCCTCACACATTTTACGAAAGTAAGATGTCTTATAATCTTATAGTATCGTATTAGATAGTTAGAATCAGTGTATTATCTGTTGAAAATATTCAGCTCTCCAAACAGATGTATCATAATATAGATCAATGATGGAGCGAGAATGTACTGATAGTAGTTTCTCAACATTTTAACAGTAAAACGGCAAGGAAGAGCTCGCTCGACTGCTCAATACTCGTAATTTCCTTTTGGAAGAGTGTCAGCAAGGAGCTTGCCCCTTGGCTAGAGTACTGTAATTAGTATTAGTCTGGAGACTGGACACTTCAGTTTTCTCGAAACAAATCATCCCTGGTTTCGTATAATATCAGGGGAAAGAGAGTACTAACCTTCAAATAATAAAATAAAATACTTCATGACTGATTCCTACAGTATAACATTTTTTGCAGCGATCCTCTATAAGGTAGTAAGTAAGTTGAGTCGAACTAGTTTCGTAGCTATTATTACAATACCAATTTGAGACATATAAAATATTCTGACATCTATCTACTACGAATTTCGTCATAATATGCCCATCACTGTGAAACGTTGGTGCGTTAGTGGTTAAGGAGTCGGCATTACGATCAAGAGGTCCCTCGGGTTCGAATCCGGACTATTACACTACTGACGTGAACCCACTCTTTACACAAGCAATTTAGCTTAGCTGGAGGGGTTAGAGGGAAAATTAGTAATTTCGGTTCTTACATTCTGTATTACACAGTACACACAGTAAACAACAATATATCTTATGCAGAGGGGACTACTTGAGCCCCCAGCCAACTTCATTTGCAAAGCGGCGCACCTATACAACGGAGAAGGCTCGGACACTGGCCTTCCTCTCAGGGTTAGAAGACAGGCGCCCCCGGAAAAGTCAATAAACGGCAACAATAATAAAAACAATAGTAAACGAACTTCGGGTTCTAAGGTACAAAAGACATCGTTACGAGGATGATGATGAATAAATCAGCTGATTTAACCTAATTACATTTACCATTTCCGGTTTTCTTCTCAATATTAGCCAGTTACACGTAGTCTCACATCTAAATCTCCTGGATTTCATGTCTGCAATGCATCTGTTATTTATCTGCGTTTGCAACAATTCCAATAAAACGATCAATATCCGAGATATGCACAAATAGTTTGACAGTAAAATAATCGTTACAGGTACAATGTTACACGAATAGTGTTACACTCTCAAGTAATAAGACTCCTGGGTATTCAATTCACTGCAGAAGGAACACATTGTTAGAACTGTGTCCTGAGTATTAATTAGTTTGATTCCCGTTGCGATTTTAGCTTAGGATTCTCGAAGTAGGTACCTAAACAGGTTTCCTTTAATAAAACCATGTATGGTAATAGAACTTTCAAGTGTCTATTTGTAATATTACAATAACAGTTTTTATTGATTGAGTATGGTACTTATAACGAAAATGCTATTATATTTTTTTTTGTCTGTCTATCTTTCTGTTTGTTTTTTTCGGTTTACCTCCGAAGTGGCTATATAAATGTTATAAAGTGTAACTTAGGGTCGCCAATTAGCTAGGCTAAATTAGGTTCAATGAAATGAAAGGTGAGTGGGTACAGAAATTTTTGATGTTTGCATTTAGGTGCAAGCCATACTCTACCACCGACAGTACCGAAGACACGTGTTACACGGGCCGCGCAAATATCCCTCAGTCCGAGGTGGAGAAGAGTCGCGAACAACTTGTGTCTAAAATCGAGACTACTCTCTCTGGAGTATCTGATTGGGGACGACTAAACCTAGTCCAATTCAACCCCACTAAGACATAAGTATGTGTATTCACCGCTAAGAAAACCCCATTCATTGTAGCGCCGCAATTCCTGGGCACACCGCTTACCATTTCCTCGAGTATCGGGATCCTTGGTGTCGATATCTCCAGGGACGTCCAATACCGAAGTCATTTGCAGGACAAGGTTAAGTTGGCATCAAGAAAACTCGGAGTGCTCAACAGGGCGAAGCAGTACTTCACTGCGGGGCAGCAACTCCTTCTTTATAAAGCACAGGTCCGGCCTCACATGGAGTACTGCTGTCATCTTTTTGCTGGAGCACCTGCATACCAGCTTGACCCCTTCGACTCAGTGCAAAGCCGGGCATTGAGGCTGGTTGACAATCCCATACTCACAGGTTTTTTTTTTGTTTACGTGGTGGAATGGAATTACGCACTTCGCTGTGGGGGTAGGGGGCTCGCTTCGTGTGGGACTCCTGGCCTTGGACAAAGGCCAGACTACCCACTAAACCACCACGGTGTTCCTCCTTCGCCTAATCCGAGCAGAAGGTTTCTGGTCGGCAGCGCGAGTGTGACACCCCTGGTGTTGCATACGTCCATAGGCCACGGTAACCGCTTCCCATCAGGTGGGCCGTGTGCTTGTCTGCCAACTAAGTGGTATAAAAAAATAAAAAAAACCACTGTGTGGCGTACAGAAATATGTCTTACAATTAAAATAAATTATTTGATAGTTAAAATTATCAAATACATTATCATGCAAAACAAAAAAATTATGACAATTTACCATTATATAAAAATCGTCATTACATTTATTATCTAACATAATGGTGATGTTTAGTGTATGTGAGAGCATAATGTCCACAATTGGATCTTGTACTAGGCTGGGAATTCTAAATTCACAGAAACCTACATTTTCCTCCCTCAAGTTGGTTTAAAGAATATTACACAAAAACACATTAAGTAAATACTTAGCTACGTATTCTCACTTACTCATGCATGGCCTACAATGTATCTCACAGTTTTATCGCATGAGGTTTTAAATATAACATTTATGGCCAATGGTCACAATGCTCTCTTAGTCATAACGAAATGAATTCAATAAATATTTGTTTCATGATTCATCAATGCTCTTTGCTCTGTCGGTGCATACCTATTGCATACCTATCACACTTTCCGTGTAGCTTCTTGAATCTCAATAACAACATAGTTACGGCTTATAAATTGCTTTTAGTAATTAGTGGTTATTATTTAAATTGTTTAATATATAGTATTGCTTGTGGCATAGTTTGATACTTCTTAATTTAGGTAAAAGTATGGCTTTTTTAAACGTGCGGAAAATCTCCACGGATACCCACACCACCGGAGCCGGTGGAAGAGGTTATGTCAGACACGAACCGACTAAAACGCACGACACCTGTACGTAGTTTTTGGTTGCCGAGGGTGAGATTTATCAGGCATATCCTTCGCACCCCAACCGACCCAGAGCCATCTCTCACGATCTGGCCCTCTCGGGTATTATGGTAGTGTGTCAGCCAAGTTCGAAAAGAAGTTAGTGACCCATCGGCATACAGATAAATTATTTCGATGTGCTTTCGATGTTCTCATTACTAAGAAACTAACAGGTCTTTAATGCGTCATAAACTTGAACTTAAAAAGGAGAAACCCAGTTCAGAACTGAGAAATTTGACTGTCCACACTTAATTATGTTTTTATTTGGCGTACTCTTAATTTTTGCCGAAGGTAACTAATTTAAACTATATCACAACAATAAATAACCAGTGTTAATCTGTGCCCTTAGTATTTTCTTATTGAAAGTAGGAAACAAATATTTTATTAAAATAAGTTTAAGAATATTAGACATTTATTTATAACTAGCGGGTAAGAAAGTGCAAGAGAACTCCACACATCCCGAGATCTTAACTCTTTAACCGACAATGCTATCAGCCCATTATAATGTGGGGAAAAGGGCCAAGTTTCGTACATCTTTTGTACCAAACTTAGCCCATTTTAAACAATGTGATGTTTTTGTTCAGATTAAAGTTTCATTTCTTACTATAATATCGAAAACGAACGAAACGCCTTCCATTACATAATAGCATTTTATGTAACAATGAGAAGCTATAGTGAATGTTTCAGGTCCAGCTGTTAAGTTTTATTAATATCAAATAAAATTAATACAATTATTATTAAAGAGTAATAAGGTACTGTAGGTATATTGAAACGAAGTTACTATGTATTCATGAATACGTACGAAAATAAGATAAGTACATATTTAAGTTTGGCAAGAGTACCAACGCGATGCAGCAGAGGCGTATGGGAAAGTGTCCATGTGCAACGAGTATTCCCCGGGAGCAATTCGCAACTTGTCGAATTTGTCGAAATATATGACAGAACAATAGTTTTAACCAGTTCGGATTTAGGCTACATTACCTCGTATGCTGAGGCACATATGAGTGCCGATCGTTCGTGTCGTATCGTGAATATCGTGGATTGATCACCTTTTGTCTGAATATCAAATGCACAGAACTGCTGTTACCAAGAAAGCAATAACACTTTTTATTCAGGCGTTGTGTTCTAAAAGACTTCAGGAAGATGCAGATTGTCTTTTTCTATGCGGATAAATCGGCGAGTATGAGTTTAATAAAAATGCAATTGTAAATTTCCTATTATTATTTAATTTATCTATCAGTCAATTTCGTCATTTATATATTATAGTTATATATACATCTAACTATTTTGACTTTAAACTAGACATGCTATGGGTTTTGGGTTTAGTAATTGACAGACAGTTGCAAATAAATTGCTTGCTGCTTTCTCTTGATGTTCTGTGGATCCATCCAAAATTAAATAAGGTACGTATGAAGGACGGAGATCATGTGTTGCGTCACCATATTTCTTCAGAAGAATGCGACTGCGTGCGCCATTCACACATTTCCAAATAGCAGAAATGCGCACATTTTCTGCATAACCACACTGAAAAGAGAAATGAAATGAAAATATGTTTCTCTTCAGCAAATGAGTTAAAATGGCCAATAACTAACACGGTAGAAATCAGTTCTTAAATCAAAACAATTACTATAATTAATATTGTTTAACTTTCTGTGTGGTTCCCGGCAGAGGAGAATTTGTGCCACCTCATCTCTTCAAGGCAACTAAGGGATAGGGCTGTTTAACGTCAACTGTGGCTCGAGTCAACAATAACACCTGTAATATGGCAATAGGCTCACTCCTTACGTCTCATCGAATACAATCATTGGTGAAATGTGGGTGTTAATTCACCTCTGCCTAACTCTCTGGGTATAAAGGCGTGATTATATGTATGTATATTAAACTTGAAATAATTTGATGTAAAATGGATATACCACGTAAAAGTAAACTACTTTCAACGACCTAAAAGACATGGATCATTTATGTGGAAAAACGTAAGGGGACCAACAATTTGAATACTTAATAAAAGGGCTGGAGTAAAATTGTTGTGCTATGTCCTGTCATGTCATGTCATAGAAGCAACTTAAAGTGTCTCTCATTATCTGAATTACCAGTTCTGGAACCAGGTGTATTATTTATAGAGAGAAGCTAGTGTATATTTTTGTTGAAGGTGCAATTTTGCTTCCAACTGCCAACGACGTTTTATTTCTTATGCTGATATTTTTTTGCAATAATTAGCAAACTAATTTTTTTATCAAATAACTTGTAACTTAGTTTAACTGCCTAAGAATGCGAATTGAAATTATATTGAAAAGTTCTTTTCTTACAAGGTCTACCAAAATCTGTGGTCATGGTAATCACTTTCCATCAGGTGGGCCGTGTGCTTGTCTGCCAACTAAGTTGTATAAAAAAAAATCTAGTACTAGAAGTAAATGCTTTTGGCATTCAAGGGTGAAATGTGTGTAATTTATATCATTGTTTTTATACATACCCAGTTCAGAACGGAAACGACGTATCTGTAGTTAGACTGGTAAGAGATAGACTGCATGAGGCAGGTGTTGAAGAAGACAGTCTGCGTATTGTTGTGTAGCACGTTGACCGCACAGGAATGTATTCTATTGCCATAGCACTCCCTGGGTCCATGCTGACATTCGAAGTAATAATGACCCCGGGAACGATAAGTCTGCAAGTGTAAGCTCATGTGAATTGTTTAAATTTCCTCTGCTCGTTGCCATGTATAGATAGATAGATAGATAGATAATTCTTTATTGTACACCAATAGATTACAGTAAAATTTGTAGTGAGCATGCATACAGTTTAATGTACAATGGGCGGCCTTATCGCTGGAAGCGATTTCTTCCAGGCAACCTTGATGTATATGTATATATACCCAATATTGTTTAAATTCTGTTTATTGCCTATGCTTCAGGGCTTTGACGATGAACGAGAATTTAGTAAAACTAGCAACTACAAACGAGACAGCACGCAGCAAGTAGCGAGTGTTTTTTATATATGTAGTCATTCAATTCCTGGCCATTACACTATCGAAGTGAACCCACTCCTATCACAAGCAATTTAGCTTAGCTGGAGGGGTAGAGGGAATATCAGTAATTACAGTTCTAATATTCTTTAAAAAAAATACTTGAATCAATTGACTGCACTCCCCTGGATGGTAAGAGGCAAGCAGAAGATGAGAGCCTTGGCTGCTGCTGAATAAAACTTGTTTACCTAGCAACTAATTAGCGTACTTACAAGTTGATTCATTTTAGAAATGAAAGAGGTTTTATTCAACGTAGGGTAATGTTAGAATTTCGTGTTTAGTTATACCTATACAGTGCTGAGTTGTTAAAGCGTGTTTGATATAATAAAAAAATAAGAATTAACGGTTATGATAGAGGGTGCAAGTACCTTGGCGTGTCCGTATGGTATTAAATGGACGTCCAAATGTGCGCCTAGCCTTTTCACAGCAGGCTTTAACTGTGTCACGAAGAAATCCACACTGGCCGGGCACAGGGTCTCGTAATATACTTTGAGCTCTACTTTATCCTTTAAGATACCGGTATCCACTGGTAACTGAAAAATTTTAAAATTGTTTCAGTGTGGCGAGCATAAGTGTAGAGAGGTAAAATAACTAACAAAGAATGATAAGATTGTTTATTAGTTAAAGTTTATTTGTTACTTACTCCTGTAGTATTATTCCTGTTTGCTCTTTCTTTCCAAAACGTTCTTGAATCTAAAAGGGTAATAGATAAACTTCGGTCATTATCCGTTTTAAAATAATTTGGTAATAATAATTTTATTATACAATAGTGATAACAATTATGGCCCAGATGGCCCAAGGTCAGACAAGGTGCGCGGGAAATGCCTCCAACCACCATACCGTCCACATACACCACGGCATTCGAGACCCGAGTTAGTTAGTCGGTTCGAGTACGACATAACCGCCCCGGTGTGAATATCCGCACAAAGAAGAGGTACAACCAGATCCCAAAGCAAGTGGAGTGGGTGTCAGACTAGATAATAGAGCAATAGGGAATCAAATTTCAGAGCCATGATTTATATTAATAAAACTACGGCAAATCTGAACATATTAAATACACTACGTTTTGTTATGTTTCAAATTCTTACCAGTATTTCGTAAACCTTGCCTACATACTGCGACACTAATAAATATTGTAAAAAGCACTAGTTTGTAATAGATCATTGTAGACAGCTCAATCACAACTAAATTGAAACATACCAGGAAAGTGATACTATTAAGAAATTATTAAATAAGCAAGTAGCCTATGACCAGAATTGATACCGCTACAGATGATAACTGATATATGTAGTGAATTATCATCTTTACCTACTTATTTAAGTGTCGCCGTGTAATTATCACTCTTTTTTAATTCTTAAGAAGTCGATAGCCTCTTATTTAAGCACTGAATATGGCATTGCCTCTTGGCATTTGACCTAATAACAGTAATGCATTATGTCTTATCATATAGGTAGGTACAAGAATAGACTGGAGTTTAAGTACAAGCATCATAATGATCTTGATGAAAAGAATTCAAAATGATCTTAACCTTGATTTTTCCCCTTACTGTTTAATGATTGTTCTGATATTTGCTACACGCCTTTAGTTCTTACAATATTACAATTTAGATGAATAAACCAGTTTGATTTGCTGTTAATACCTTGGTATTAAGATCATTTTGCAACTTTGTAGTCAAGATCGTTTTGACATTGACTGTACCTAGATTCTTTAAGCTTCAACCCTTTTCCCTTTTCAAAATCCCGGCAGTGTCAATAATTCAAAATAGCTATTAGGTATACACCCAGTCCAAAACCAATATCCAGCATAAACCCAAGATAATCATATAGGTATCATTCAAGATAATATAACGATCGACGGATCTACTTTAAGTAATTAAGTATCTATCACAATTATCCTAGGTATCGGGACTTCTCGCGAATTATATCTTGGAACTTACTATTTCTGCCGACGTTTCGGATGCGTTGCAGCACCCGTGGTCACGACTTGACTAGTCTTCGAGCGTCGAGATGTATGCGGGGAACATTTTTTGAGCGCCTACCCACCATTACACTTATTATGAACGGTTAGGCTGGCGACACACCACACTCACTATGTCAGTTTTTAACGGCACTGTGTTTTTTGGTTTTAGTATCTTAATCACTGGATTCCACGTTCCGGATAGCTTGAATCCATCTTCCCTATTGAAATTTTTATATTTTTTGATTTCAATGGCTTCACGCACAATCCGTGAATAGTAGTGGCGATCAGTGGAGAGGACTTTGGGTTGATGCAGCTTAATCCAGTGATTGGTACCCGACTCAAGATGTTCTGCTACTGCCGATTTGTTGAACTGACGGTTTTTCACAGCTGCGATATGTTCTCTGACTCTTTCTGCAATGGTTCGCTTGGTCTGGCCTATGTAGGAACTACCGCAGCTGCAATCCACTTTATAAACACCCGGTGTTTGTAGAGGTATGACGTTCTTCGATGTTCGCACGTATTTCGCTACTTTGGCGAACGGTTTATAAACGTCTCGAAGACTAGTCAAGTCGTGACCACGGGTGCTGCAACGCTTATGCTTATGCATTGCCTTGGTTTTGGCTGGTAGGACGTTTTTGAGGCGATAAAGACTACGCAGCATCCCTGTTATCTTCTGACAGACTTTTATAACTTGTGTTTGCCAGTTCAGGGTGGAGTCAATATTCAATCTCAGGTTTTTAACGCTCGGCGCGACAGGAATCAATCTTCCGTTGAAGGTTATTGTTGGCAGAGTTGCATTTTCTACTCTGTTCATCATATGGCTACTGCCAATTAAGATGCCCTGGCATTTATCAGGGTTGACAGAAAGTCCAAACCTGTCACACAAACTGCTTATTGACCGCAAATCGGCGTTAACCCTATCGACTTTCCGTACGGGCTTGGCTGTAACACTGCATGTCATCGGCATACAAATGATATGTACACTGAAGTTCAGAGGCAATGAAGTTATTGAAAATAGAAAATAAAAGAGGAGAAAAAATACCTAGCACCTCTGCCTACCCCTTCGGGGATATAGGCGTGAGTTTATGTATGAGTTTATGTTTATGTAGAAAAAATACCGCCTTGCGGAACGCCAGAGCCGAGTTTACGCCAACTAGATGAAATCTCGTCCGTGCAAACCGACTGCTGACGTCCACAAAGATATGAAGAGAACCACTCCAGTTCATCAGCTGAGATTCCAATATGGGCCAATATTGCCAGAAGGATGTCATGATTTACACAATTGAATGCATTAGAAAAATCCACCAATACTAGCACTGTGACACAACCTCTCTCCATTCCGTCTTTGACATCTTCTGTTACTTTAAGGAATGTAAATCCAGATTGCAATGGGTTTAGTATCCCGTTGGATTGCACATAGTTGGACAGCTGGCGATGGACATAAGCTCCCAGCACCTTAGACAGGAAAGGGAGGATGGAAATAGGATGAAAGTGATTAGGAAGATAATGATTGGAGATCTTAGGATTGGGCGCACACAGGCTTTATGCCACAGGTCAGGGAATTGACCAGATTCAAGTTGATAATGTATATGATAGTATGAAGGAGTGGGTCCTTGATTGTGGTTATCATACGGCGACTGATGTCATCAGTGATGCCGACTGCCTTTGATTTATTGGCAAGTATAGACTTTTTAATCTCCTCCGACGTCACTGGAGTGAATTGAAAAGGTGCGTTATTGGGACTGGGCAGTCCAGCTATATAGTCAACCGTTCGACACTTGGTTGGGCCATCAATTGTGTACAAGGTAGAGAAATGGTGGTTAATGGCATCATATATTAACATAAAACAGATTTTTCAACATAAAAGTAATTTTACAATTCGAACAGTAGTTCCTGAGATCAGCACATTCAACCAAACATACAAACTCTTCTTTATAATTTTAGTATAGATTTTACGATGTACCTATGTGTTTACAGTTTGACTTTTATCAAAGTCTGCTGAATTTTATACCTTCTCCAAAGTACCTAGTACCTTTTATTTAATTTCAAACAGAGCGTTCAAATCGTACAAATAATTTCAATCTGAAGAAATATTCTGAATTAATAATTTTTCTTTTATTTTATATTCGATATCACGATACGTCATTGTTACAAAATGGCAAATGACGGAGGCCTGGCCTTTGGTTAAATTAGACCGATATTTAATTGAAAAACAATCACTCAACGTTTAACATTTTGACGTATTGAAAGTGGGCTTTGTTAAAATTGACTAACCAAGTCTCACAGTTTAGCATTTATATCTGAGAAATTACAAAGAATTGAAAGATACAGGTGGCATGTGAGATGTGTAAAAGTATTACTAGAAATATCTGTTTCTTGGGTAACCCGTAATATATTTATGTTAATGGGGGTAATATAGTCAAAGATTTACCTTGTTGTCATAACTTTATTTGTTTTTTAATAAATAAATATTTAACGAGTTCTACATAACGCTATCTATACCAGTTTAACTATAGTATCTAGAATGCGAATAATCATAGGTACTTAGATACATTTTTGTGTGTAAATACATATATATCATACATAAAAATACACAGATCAATGCAAATAGCTACATATATTCATACATATAAATATTTGCACTGAGCGGGAATCGAACCCGCGCACCGTACGTAGCAGTGAAATACTCTACCGCTTCGCCACAGAGGCCGTCATTTCTGTATTAATCTATACTATTGCAGGCAGGTGGTTGTGGGTTAAGCAAATTACACACAAACGTCATTAAATCTTTTCTGGCAAGGCGATCATGTTCTGAAGATCCATCGAAGGTAAGGTAAGGTACATATGGTACTTTGGTTGCATGTGTCACGTCGCCGTGCGCCTTCAGTAGAGTTGAACCAAGGGTACCATTCATGCACTGGACAACATTATTCGCAATATTTTCTGGAACATTTACCTCTTTGGCACACTGAAAAATTATATAAAATATAATAAATAACAAGAATATATATATCCAGCGATAAATACTCATAAATATTTATATTTATACTGATGCCCATGGCTCCGCCCGCGTGCATATACTGTCCACTTGCTCAGTCTTGGGCAATGCATATGGTTGCGCCGAAGTAGAAACTGTATTTTTGACACGGAAACACACTCCTTTTATACCCGTCTCCTCTTCCGCACTAACCATAGATGTAGCTTCCGTCCGCCATTTGTGAAATATAGACACTCAGTCTCGCTTTGAACTAGCCAGCGTGATGACGGACCGCGCTCGCGTCTCTCAAAAATGATTAATATTTGTTACATTTTTACCGCTTCATAGACCTTTACCGATCGGATTGTGCCTCTCGTGTGTTCCTCAAGTGATCTAGTGATGCTGACGGCAGCTCCTGAGCAAGGAAGAGAAGATCCGTGTACCGGCTGCGATGAAAACACGTGTGTCGTGAAGGTTAGTGCATCCTCTCCTAATTTCTCGGGTTGCATTCATTGCTTGGATCACTCCCGCGGCAACCCGACCACCTGTCTTTTGTGTGTAAAGCGTCAATGGAACAGTTAGCTACTTCCCGCAATACAGTCCATTACCGCACGGCCATGCGCCACCATTTTTGGTCCGGATCGAGCCGGATTCTTAGCCGTAGTTCGTATTTTGTTATTATTCTAATGGGAATGAGCGCACCGCACCTAAGTGCCTGGTTATTTTAGTAGAAAACCCCGCATCCAGACACTTAGGATTAGATTTGTTGTCCGTTCGCCGCTGGCTCGCATTGTACCTACCTAATACATAAATAGGTTAGGTATCATATCAACACTTAATCGTAGTTCGCAATTTTCGCATCGCACCTAAGTGCCTGGTTATTTTAGTAGAAAACCCCGCATCCAGACATTTAGGCTTAGATCTTAGGTATACTCAGACACCCTAGTGCATAGGCACAGTGTAATACCTAACGCATTTGGCTTTGTTTTGTTTTTTTCAATTACGTTGTTCTCGGCTCGCGTCGTATTTGCCTAGTACCTGCGTGGGTGGACACGTGGCTGTACCTACCTCGCTCGCATCTCATCCCAATTCATACGAAAGTATTTTAATTTGAATAGATATTACGCAATACTTAATCTCTGAAATAATAGTTGAACCTAGACAGCGACCATCGCGTAGGTACGACCTTGTTGCTATGCGCGTTTGTTCAAGCGTGCATTCACAGTTGTAGGTACCTACCTACCTACGGTTATCGCTCGCGCCGCCTCGCTGCTCTGTACCGCTAAGATTAAGTCATTTCATATTTGTTATTTACCGCACTTTAGTTTGAGATTTAATTGTAAACATGTCCCCAAAGGTTGATAAGACCGGTAAGGTTCAATTGAAACTTTTATACGCTAAAAAAGAAATGATTTACTCTCGCGTACAATCGATCTATGATAATGCACTTAAAACCTCTGATTTGGTCATCAGAGATTCGTTCTTGTGTTCTATAGAAAACTTAGATAGTCTACGTGCGGATTTCGAAACCTTAGTACATGACATCAATGTTTTAGAGTTGAATTTGGATCCCGATTACTCAGTGAGTTATCAAGCCTTGTCGTCGTTTGACGATTTGTATTGTCGTATCAAACGCGTCGCTAGGAGTTTGGAGAAACCGGCTGACCTACCCAACCCCACTCGCGACCGACCTAAGTTGCCACCAATTCAAATACCCGAATTTGATGGTAACATTCGCAATTGGTGTCTATTTATAGATAGTTTTGAGAATACGATAGATAAGAACGATTCGTTGACAGATCACGAAAAATTGCATTATCTCGTTGAAAAATTGACTGGTAAAGCTATAACCGCTTGCGCTGGAATTACGTTTAGTGCCGGGAATTATAATTTAATTTTAAATACTTTGAAAGCTAAGTATGAGGATAAAAGATCGGTAGCTAACGCCTATTTAGATCAGATGTCTGATTTGAAATCTATTACGGCATGTAACGATCAAAACTTAGAGAAATTTCTAGATACTTTCGCGTCAGCTGTTCGCGCCGTAAAGAACTTGAAGATCGATGACCTCTGCGACTTCGTATTTTTGTATATGGGTTTAAAGAAATTAGATTCCGAAACCATTCGTTTGTTTGAGTCGGATCATCGCGGCAGTAAAATTCCTAAGTTCGAAGACTTAGAAAGTTTTGTTCGCGAGCATATAAAGGTATTGCAACGCTCTTCATCGAAACATGAAGGCGCGAAGAAGGTTGTTACTTCTGAACGCAAAATAGATGCCTCATCGAGGTCACCGAGGTCAACCCATACTTATGTTAATACCGCACCAGCACGTGTACAATCATCTGTTTGCTCTTTGTGTAGTACTCATCATTCGCAACTGTACAAGTGTCCTGGTTTCCTAAAATTGTCGCCTAGTGATCGTTATAAATTTGTTCGCGCTAATAATTTTTGTTTTAATTGTCTCGGTACTAAACACCGCGTTGTTTTATGTAATAGTGGAAATGGTTGTCGCAAATGTCAAGCGAGACACCACACTTTGCTTCATTTTGAGAATAGTAATGCCGCATCCAATGTGAGTACAGTTGGCCCGTCGAGCGGTGACACACGGCAGCCTGCGCCGCAGCCGCACCCCGCGCCCGCGCGCGCTCCGGCCCGCCCGGTGACCGCTGCGGATGACGTCACCTTGTGTTCGTTCTCCGCTAGTGCTGCACTCACCACTGTGTGTCTCGCGACCTCTCGCGTTGTTATTGTTGATACATTAGGTAAACCGCACCTTGTTCGAGCGCTATTAGATGGCGCTTCGCAAAGTAATTTTATTACTCAAGATTGTTGTCAACGTCTTGGTTTCAATGTTGATAAGCGTTCAACCCATTCAGTGGTGAAAGGGTTTGGGGGTTTGCAGTCAGCTGTTCATGGCACCATTAAAACAAGGTTTGGATCTCGTTTTAATAATAATATTTGGTTTGACATGGATTCGCTCGTTACAGATAAAATAACTGAACAGTTGCCTACCGTCCCAGTTGACACGTCTTTATTAACGAAATTTAAAGACTTGCCTTTAGCTGATGAGACTTACGCTGTTCCTGGAGTCGTCGATATATTGATCGGCGCTTCGATTCTCCCGCACCTCCAGTTATCACGTAAGGTCAAAGGGGGACCGACGTACCCCGCTCCGCACGCCCTGGAAACAGTTCTGGGTTTTGTTATAATTGGTTCCGCACCCGCTTCTATAGATAGTTTTAGTCACTCGACTGCCTCGTTCTGTTGCACCGTCGAGCCGCCACTGGAGTCTACCATCCGCAAGTTTTGGGAGATTGAAGAGGTCAATGTCCCACCAATCCTAAGCCCCGATGACAAGATGGCTGAGGAGATTTATTGTCGCACGACTACTCGTGATGAGCAGGGTCGTTATGTGGTCGCGCTCCCTTTCAAGGGAGATATTTTTTCGCTCGGGGACTCCCGTGCATCCGCTGAAAGACGCTTTCTTTGTTTAGAACGAAAGATGCAGGCGTCTCCAAAGTTAAAGCAAGCCTATGATGAGGTTGTTAACGAATATTTAGATAAAGGTTACATCTCACCTGCGCCTGCGGACACTGACGAGACCCAGCCTTCGTACGTTATCCCGCACCACGGAGTTATTAGAGAAGATAAGCTTACTACTAAACTCCGCGTAGTTTTAGATGGCAGTGCTAAGACTAGCACTTCCGTGTCGCTTAATGACATTTTGTATTGTGGTCAAAATCTTCAAGGTAATTTATTTGACATAATTGTAAATTTTCGCTTATTCGCTGTTGCACTCTCTGCAGATATTCGACAAATGTTTTTGTGCCTTGAAGTGCGCAAACCCGATCGTAGGTTTCAACGATTTTTGTATAGATTTTCACCGCAAGAACCTTTAATGGTTTACGAGTTTAATCGTGTTTGCTTCGGG
This sequence comes from Eilema griseolum, assembly GCA_963662185.1. Taxonomy (NCBI): domain Eukaryota; kingdom Metazoa; phylum Arthropoda; class Insecta; order Lepidoptera; family Erebidae; genus Eilema; species Eilema griseolum. The sequence goes on along the minus strand of OY759230.1, from coordinate 18,382,382 downwards.
CTTAAATCTAGCCCTTTTCACGCACTTCGCACCGTCAAGCAGCTGGCCGCTGACGAGGGCGATGCATTTCCGAAAGCGAGAGCCACCATTGAGACTGGCTTATACATGGATGACTTCGTGTATAGTGTAGATGGCGAGGCAGAGGCTGTCGAGACGGCCGCTCAAGTTATAAGTCTCATGAAGGCTGGTCAATTTGATCTCGTGAAATGGACGAGCAACTCGCAAACTGCGTTAGAGTCGATTCCACCGTCGCACCGATTGTCTTCGGTTAAGGAATTCGATGAAAGTGATACGCACAAGGTGCTTGGTTTAAGCTGGTCGCCCGCATCTGATACGTTTAGTTTGAAAATTAGTTCGACCCCGCAAACTTGTACTAAACGCATTATCCTGTCGTGTGTGGCACGGATATGGGACGTAATGGGATTCGTAGCTCCTGTCGTTTTGTACGCCAAACTACTTATAAAGGAGCTTTGGCTTTCCAATTGTGATTGGGACGACACCGCGCCCGACAACATTGCTAAGTTGTGGGCTCGCTTTAGAAAAGAACTTTCTGTGCTTGACCAAATACAAATTCCGCGTCATGTAGGTATATCGCAACATAGTGTTGTTACGGTAGTAGGCTTCGCGGACGCTAGTGAGAGGGCGTATGGAGGAGTAGTCTACTTTCATGTCTCGAATGTAGGTAAGGTTTCAATTAGCCTTATAAGCGCGAAATCAAAGGTCTCTCCCCGTAAGGTCGTCTCTCTGGCACGCCTCGAGCTATGCGCTTTACTATTGTTAGTTAGATTGATCACCTCTATCGCCAATGCTTGTAGTAGTCGCATTAATATTAGTAGAATTTTAGCTTTTTCGGACTCAACAGTCGCTTTGTGTTGGGCCCACTCTTCGCCCCATCGTTGGGACACATTCGTCGCTAATAGAGTGGCAAAAATTCAATCTGAATTGGCGCCACATAATCTCTTTCACGTTGCTGGCACCGACAACCCAGCCGATTGTCTCTCTCGTGGATTGCTTCCTTCGCAAATTTTGGATCACCCGTTGTGGTTTGGTGGACCGTCCTGGATTCATGCCGCGTTGGATGGGTGGCCAGTTATTCAATTCAATCCCACTACGGTTTCCGAACCACCCGAGGAAAAGAAGCACTCGCTTGTTGTATCGGTCCCGCGTGAAGAGTCCCTTATTTTGTTGTTGGCTAATCGCGTCTCGTCTTGGTCGAGACTGTTGCGTTGTGTTGTTTATGTGGGCCGATTTTTGAGAATTCTATCTACACGCGGTCATATAACCGCCGCTGATTTAGATAAGGCTGAATTGGTCATACTTCGCGAGTTGCAGAAAGGTTATTTTGCTTCTGAATTTAAAAATTTAGAATTTAACAAACCTTGTAGTCGTTCTTTCCGACACTTGAAACCATTTTTGGAGGATGGACTCATTCGAGTAGGTGGTCGTTTGAGAAATTCGGGTTTAGGATTTGAACAAAGGCATCCAGTAGTTCTCCCGCGTAAGGACCACGTATTAGATTTGTTAGTAGATTATCATCATAAGGTGAATTGTCACGCTGGTCCCGATTTGTTGATGTCTATTTTGAGACAGAAATACTGGATAATTTCCGCTCGTAATTTGGTTCGCGCTAGAGTACACAGATGTGTACCTTGTTTTAAGCTCCGCCCGCGTTTTATCGCGCCTGAAATGGCCGATCATCGCTCTTGTCGTGTTGTTCAATCCGCAAAACCTTTCGTACACACCGGCACAGACTTTGCTGGGCCTTTCAAAGTCACCATTGCTCGTGGTCGTGGCATTCGCTCCACGAAAGCTTACGTTTGTTTGTTCATTTGTATGACAACTCGCGCGGTTCATATAGAGTTGACCGGTGATTTAAGTACGCAAAATTTTATGTCCGCTTTTAAACGTTTTTTGTCGCGTCGGGGTCCGGTTAAGCGCATGTATTCGGACAACGGTACAAACTATGTAGGGGCCCGACGTAGTATCTCGGAATTGCACACATTCTTACGGTCTAAGTACTACCAAAGTGAATTCGCTCACATCTTAGCCGAAAATCGCATTGAATGGTACTTTAACACGCCTGCCGCTAGTCATTTTGGTGGTAATTGGGAAGCGAATATTAAAAGCCTTAAGTCGCATCTGTTTCGCGTCATAGGCGAGCAGATTCTCTCGTTCGAGGAGTTGAGTACCGTACTCGCTCAAGTAGAGGCAGTGATGAACACGCGTCCGCTGTGTCGGACTCTATCTAGCGATCCGTCAGAGCCATTAGCTCTGACGCCAGCTCACTTCTTGAATACGACTCCTCTAAAATATTTGCCCGCAATAGATGTTGATGACGATAGAATGCACCTTCTAACTCGTCACGCTCTTTTAGATAAGTTGGTCCAATCGTTTTGGAATCGTTGGAGAACCGATTATTTGCACACGCTGCAGTCACGTCAAAAATGGAATACTCCATCCAACCCAATTACTGTAGGTACGGTGGTAGTCCTTATGACTGAGAATGCTCCTCCTTTACATTGGCCTCTGGGAGTAGTAGAGGAAATTTTTCCCGATGCCCGCGGGATAACTCGTGTTGTACGGGTTAAAACTGCAACCGGATCGTATCTGCGCCCGGTTGTTCGCCTCTGCCCTCTGCCTAGCCAGCAGTAGGCACGAGTTCCAATCTATGTTTATATTTTAGTTGTTATTTCACAAACCTAGATTTAGATTAGACATTAGATTTGTTCCACATTTTCGTTTCGAAGGTAACCCTTCAAGCCGGGGGGAATGGTTGCGCCGAAGTAGAAACTGTATTTTTGACACGGAAACACACTCCTTTTATACCCGTCTCCTCTTCCGCACTAACCATAGATGTAGCTTCCGTCCGCCATTTGTGAAATATAGACACTCAGTCTCGCTTTGAACTAGCCAGCGTGATGACGGACCGCGCTCGCGTCTCTCAAAAATGATTAATATTTGTTACATTTTTACCGCTTCATAGACCTTTACCGATCGGATTGTGCCTCTCGTGTGTTCCTCAAGTGATCTAGTGATGCTGACGGCAGCTCCTGAGCAAGGAAGAGAAGATCCGTGTACCGGCTGCGATGAAAACACGTGTGTCGTGAAGGTTAGTGCATCCTCTCCTAATTTCTCGGGTTGCATTCATTGCTTGGATCACTCCCGCGGCAACCCGACCACCTGTCTTTTGTGTGTAAAGCGTCAATGGAACAGTTAGCTACTTCCCGCAATACAGTCCATTACCGCACGGCCATGCGCCACCAGCATAGTAGTGAGATCATTAATTTTATTGAAAATTCTCCAAATTAATATAATTCATATTCTGAATAGTATTTACATCTTTTTTTATTAATTAAGAATACAAATCCATTGGACGAAATCACAGGCTTTTCGAGAAAACTGTGCTCAATTACTTTAAATACAAAAATGTTTACGTAGCAGCGCATAACGTACCTCAAGAATAGCCATGGTAGTGTCATTATAAAAAGGAGGAAGGAGACAACTGTTGAAGAGAACAGCTTTCGTGTTGTTCTGAAGCGTGTCAATTACACAGGCCTGAACCATGTTACCGTGACATTCCTTAGGTCCATGCTGACAGGTGAAAGAATAACGGCCGGAGGTATCTAACTCAGCACTTGTCTGAAGAGCAAAATAAAAGTAAAAGCACATCTAACAATGTAGAATCTAAATTCTAAAAATCTTATGATTATCCTGAGAGCGATTTCCCATTGCAAGTTTATTGTTTTAGAATATATGAGATATATCTGCTTTTCCAGGAGTAACTGCCCTTTGAATGACCAAACCTTAAGGAAGACCTGCGCCATAGCTTGACCGTTATTTAGCAGGTGCAACAACTTAAAAGTGAGTTTATATTGGGTGACTTTGGACAAGGACCTTGGTTAGGCCCTGTAAAGTTCAACTTATGTAATGAAAATTCATAAATCATAAATGGTAGGAGATAGGACACGGCGGTATTTCCGCCCAATTGAGCGGTCTGACTGGGGAAGTACCTCCGCCCTACAGAATACCGCGGCTATAATAACTTGGTGAGTAGGGTAGCCAGAGCTCATTGGAGAATTTGTGTCGTCAGTGGGAAGACTAAAGGTTTGTCCTGGTTTGTCTTCTACTCTGACGGCACAGAAACTCTATACTTACAGGGTTGGCAGCGCGACTGTGACTCCTCTGGTATTACAAACGTCCATAGGCCACAGTAACCACTTTCCATCAGGTGGGCCGTGTGCTTGTCTGCCACCTAAGTGGTTTACAAAAAATGGTATCGAAAATAAAATCATATTAATATACATTAGCCTTTCCGTAGGGCACTAATTGTAAGTCCAAATGTGAGCCTAATTTTAACACGGTGGGTTGCAACTCATCAACGAAGAATTTCACAGAATACGGACAGAGCGTCTCGTAATGTATGGTGATCTGAACTTTATCCCGTTTAGTGCTGACATTTGATGATATCTGAAAGAAAGGACATGGGTTATTTTAGGAAAACTTGAATATTAGTCAATTAAGAAAACTATCACGTTGCGAGAGCTTTAGTTTCATGTATTAATTTCTGTATGTTTTTTTTAATATTTAACCCGTCAATTGACTACACTCCGCTGAATGTTGAGAAGCTAGGGTGATGTCCAGATGCTATATTACGGCATTAAGTTCGCCTATGTACTCGTACATTATGGTCAAGAAATATCTGGGCAATTATTGCAGATGCTGACGATACCAAAATGGTTTGTCTCTACCTGTCCTGTCAAGGTAGTCTTCAATAGAAGATGCCTTTCGAAGCCCCCTTGAAGAGCCTGGGATTACAAGAAAAGTAGTAAGATTAGTAGAATAGATAATCATACAAATACATAAGTGTGATTATATTTACCTAATTTATATCTACATCTATACCAATTCTATAAAGTAGAAGAGTTTGTTTGCTTAAACGTGCTAGTGACAGAAACTACTGGATCGAATTGAATTTTGTTTTGTGTTAAATAATCTGTTTATTGATGAAGGTTATAGGCTAAATATAATCACGTTACTATTCAAGGGACCAGAATACTACTACTTTCATAGATGAAAAAAAAAACCGGCAAAACCCCATACAATTTTTGAAAATGAATAAATTGAGTATATTAAATCGAAAGAAATGAATATAATATGACCAGCCCACATGCTCTCCACTGTGTAGTCTGCTAGGCAGAGCGACGTGTGGAAAGTTTCTACAGGGAGGCTCACGCTCTTGAAGAGATCAGACTCAGTTATAAGTTATTCATTTGGTATAAACTGCACCGGTAGCAAAGAAAACATAAGGGATGAAACCATTGACCCGATCTCGTAATATAAAAGAAGTTCAGTGATTCCTCAAAGGTCCTCACACCATTGGAACTCCAAATCTTAACGCGGAAGTCCCGACTTCTGAGTGACCTACCTCACTTGGGACGTGTAGGTATATGTAGTCTGTTGTTTGTGTCTATTGTAGTAATATCGTTGGTGGTGCGATTCTCATGCCACCTGAGCTAGTGGACTGTATTTCGCGGGGGGTGAAGTTAACATGTTTCATATGACACTTTACACAACAAACAAGATAGGTGATCGGGTTGCCGCGGAGGTGGTTTAGGCATTGAATGCAACCCGAGAAATTAGGAGAGGATGCACTAACCTTTACTACGCCACGTGCTGGCTGGGCCGGTGCACCGGTCTTCTCTTCCTGGCTCAGGAGCTGCTGCCCACATCACTAAATCACTTGAGGGACACACGAGAGGCACAATCCGATCGGTAAAGGTCTATGAAAGCGGTTAAAATCCAACAAACATTATTAATTTCTGAGAGTCGCGCGCGCCGCTGCCATTGTTGCTTGCTAGTTCAAAGCGGAAGTGAAGATGCGTCTATTTTGACAATTGAGCGGTGCGAAAACTATTGCTATCTCACTTTAAAGGTAGTGCGGGAGGGAGATGGGTATAGGGAGCGTGTGTTCAGTGTCATCAATTTGAATTACTACTATTGAGCGAAAAAAAAATACAAATTCTACTATCGGCGCAACCAATTGTATAAAACTTTTACTTACTTGAGAAGTTTCAGTCACTGGTTGATTCGTTGGCAAGCCTGAAGAATATAGTGTTAAAACTTTATTATTAAATATATCAATAGTAAAGCCATTACTTACAAGTCTTATTTACCTGAAGGTAGCGTTGGCTCTTGTACTTGGGAGTTGCATAAAGCTGTCCCAATAAGTAACATTAGGCATAGGCCAAGAAGTTTGCAATACATCGTCGAGAAATACTGAATAACAACTACAGTCAAGTCACTTTGCGGTAGAAATATTTAATCATTAGACCCGATGAATTGCTTTTATAAGGTCATACTTGTAGATAGATTAAGTATATTTTGATAAACTCTAACCTTTATTAATAGCTAGCCTATGCCCGTGGATTCAACCACGTGGATATCAGTTATCATAACTTTTGGTCATTCCTCCGATTTTACTCCACCGATTGCGATCAAACTTACGTTAGATATTAAGTGTTTAAAGGCCTTTAGAAAAAGCTGTTCCTCCGTGATCTTGGTGCTTGGAACAGCTCCAAAATATCGAAAACTCAAAACAATACGACACGGTAAATATCCCGATAACATTAAAATATAAAGATAGAATTAAAAAAATATGTGTTCAGAATCGACAATATATAAACAAATAAGATAGATGCCCAGGAGGTCTAAAAAGATCACATTATTGGAATCACAACAAGTTAATATTTTGTTTTGCAGTGATATTTAAACGAAATTAGAATCTGCTTACTAATTTAATTATTGTAATTCTGCTCATATGAGTGACCATTCAACGAATGATATAGGAATGTATTGAGATCTACTGGAAATTCATAAAATTACTAGTTTTTTGCAGAATCGCGCTATGTGACCTTTTTAGACACGCAGGTTTCACTAGTCGTGACCACGGGGCTGATTGGCTAAGTGGATTCAATGGAGGGACCCACAGTCCTCGAATTCTTGAAGTAGAACGTTCTCTAAATCATGATATTTTTTTCTATAGCATTATACTACTTTACAATGGTGCCCATATTTATGAGTTATATAAACTACCGACTGTATCTTATTTTATTTCTATATTTATCGCGCATATCTTTCTGTAGTGCAATATCAATGGTCAGAGTGTTGAATTTGTCTGTCGTATTTGAATATGGTACAAATTGTATTATGTCTCCAAGGTCCCTCATAAACTCCGTCAACTCTTATTCTCGACCTTTTTTGTTACTACACAGCTATTATTCACCAACATTATTATGGGTACAAATGTGAATGATGTGGTTACTGAGGTTGACAAGTATGTCAACGTTGGTGACAGTTTTTTGGTCGAGAATCCGGAATCCTTCTCACAATACAAGCTTGAAACGGAATCTTCTCTCAAAATTATAGTACAGAATATACGAAGTATAAATAAAAATTTTGAAGCTTTTAGAGTATTTATGGAAAGAAGTTTCTTAGTTTATGACGTCATCATCTTAACAGAATGTTGGTTACTAAATTCTGAGTTCATACCGCAAATAGCAGGATATAATGCAACGCATACTCGCAATCATATTAATCAAAATAGTGGGGTGGTTGTATATATAAAGAATACTTTGGCTGAAGTGATGGTCTTTGAACCTGATATTAACGAGGCAGATTGTTTGGTGGTAAAAATTAGTAACAGTCACGCCTTTATCTGTGTGTATAGATCACCTTCTTTTGCCTCGGCTACAAATTTTCTTGGATCCCTCGATGTCCTTTTAAATAACCTCAAAAGTGTACCAAATGTTTATGTAACTGGAGATCTTAACATAGATATTACTAAAGATAACAAAGACCCAAAATCAGATCACTATTTGGATTTGTTAGCCACGAACTGTCTTTTGCCGAGTCATTTGTTTCCCACTCGCTTAGAGAAGTGCCACGATCATTGTTTTGTGAAGTCAAATTGTAAAACCTTAACACTTGTTTGTGAATTCTCCATAACTGACCACAGATGTGTTTATTTTAGTATACCTTTGACGCAACCTCGTAATGATATTGAACGAAAGCAATATATACAGCGGTTTAATCATGATACAGCCTATAATCTACTAAAACAATTTGATTGGTCAAATTATACTACTATACAAGATCCAAACAAAATGACTAAACATTTCGTTGAAACCCTATCTGACATAATAAAAAAAAGCACAACCTTGGTGACAGTACCCAATAGAAGGAAAACTCGACAAGCATGGATAACACCAGGTTTGTTGCGCTGCATGAGATTTAGAGATACCCTACATAGAAGACATATGAAATCACCGCAAGATGCAGAGTTGGAAATTACTTATAAGCGCTATAGAAACCATTGCAATAATATTCTCCATAAATTAAAAAACGAGCACGATAAACTAGACCTAGAAGCTAATAAAAGGAATATTAGGGGAACCTGGTATGTTATAAAGCGCCTGTGTAATTTAAATAGATCAGTTTATACCCAAGTGCCACACGAATTATTAAAAATAAAGTCGACACCTCAAGAGTCTATTGATAGTGCTAATGAATATTTTGTAAGTGTAGGTGCTACGCTGTCAAATAGCATTATACACAGACTAAAAACGACTGAAAATGAGCTCGTACGGAGATATGTGTGCAGGAGTACTCCTGCAAACTCATTTGTACTGATGGAAGCAGATGAAATGGAAATATTTAAAACAGTCATTTCATTAAAAAATACTAAATCTACAGGTTGGGATGGCATCTCTTCCATTTTTATAAAACAATTTATAGATATACTTATTAAACCTCTAACTTACATAATTAATTCTTGCTTATCTAATGGAAGATTCCCTGATGTACTAAAGGAATCCATTGTTGTGCCAGTGTTTAAAGCGGGAGAACGAGACAGTGTTGCTAATTATCGCCCGATTTCGCTCTTACCTACTATAGCAAAATTTTTAGAAAAGGTTATTAACACCAGGCTCATAAATTATTTAGACAAATATAGTCTTCTTTCTGAAAACCAATACGGTTTCAGAAAAAATAAGTCAACTATAGATGCAATTGAAAGTTTGACAAATAGCGTGGCTAAATGTCTTGATGGTGGGAGAAAATGTATTGGGATATTCCTTGACTTGGCCAAGGCATTCGATACTGTTTCTATACCCTTGCTTTTACGTAAGCTGGAATCAATAGGTATAAGAGGTATTACACTTGATCTTTTTAGGGATTATTTAAGTAATCGGTCACAAATGGTTAAAATAGGTGAATTTAGTAGTAGTAAGCTGATGATTAATTTTGGTGTGCCTCAGGGCTCAGTGCTTGGACCTACGTTGTTTTTAATCTACGTAAACAATCTCTGTGATATGGAACTACCGGACGCAAAAGTGATTACTTTTGCTGACGATACTGTAATTTTATTCCAAAATTCCACCTGGACTCAGGTTCAATCATCTGCAGAGAAAGGCTTCTCGATTATGAGTAAATGGCTTGACGCGAATTTGCTTACGCTGAACTTAAATAAGACTAAATACATAACGTTCACAATAACAAATAGACATCAGTTGCAGACAAATTTCAGTTTGAAAGCTCACTCTTCTACATGTCCTTGTATTGCTGGCTGTAACTGTTTTATCCTGTCTGCAACTGATAATATTAGATATCTTGGTGTGGAAATAGATAAAAACCTGAATTGGAAGAAACATATAACTAACCTAAGGTCTAAAATACGGAAGCTAATACCTATTTTTAAAAAAATACGAAATTTAAAAGACAGGAAAACAAACAATTTGGTTTATATAACTTTGTGCCAGTCAATAGTTACCTATGGTGTATCGGCCTGGGGAGGTGCTAATAAAATGATCCTTATGAATGTAGAGAGAGCACAGAGATGTGTTCTGAAAGTTATTAATTCTAAGGAGTTTCGCTATCCTACAGTGAAGCTATATAAAGAGTTTGGTGTGCTAAGTGTTCGTCAACTCTTTATTAAAAACATAATCCTTAGGCAACATCTCGGTCAAAAGAGAGTGAAAACTTCTGCCAGAAGAACACATGCCGTGTTTGATGTTCCATCATGTAGGACATCTTTTGCTCAACGCTTCTCATTCTTTCTTGCGCCGTTTCTTTATAATCGGTTTAGTGAAATTCATTCTGTTAAGAATATGACTAGAGCTGTTTGTGGAAGAACACTGGATGAGTTGTTGGGTAATTTGGACTTTGAACAGACAGAAAAACTTAAAAAGATATGCCAATAATATTAGCATATTTTTATAGCATATGACGGGTTTTGCCTGATCAGGGATTAGTGCTACAGAATAGGCGAAAGAAACTATTATAATAATTTATTTGCACCAGATGAGTTTATATGTATGATAGGTATATATTTATATATTTACAAAAAAAAAAAAAAAAGAGTATCTAAGTATATTTACCCGCATTTTAGATTCCATAACACAAGCTAGTTAGGCTATGCTTACCATGGGTCTAGATAGCGTTGTGTAGAATGTTGTAGAATATTTATTATTATTATATGTATTGTAATGTAATCTAAGTATGTATGTACATTTCTAAGTAACTGTAGGTGTATAGTATATAAATGTAAAAATGAGTGTAACATAGAAATGAAAAAATAAGCAGGCTGATTGGAACATAAATACTAAATACACATACGTTTGCTTATTTTCACATGTTTGTGTTCTAAATAATGAATTTAAGTGGTTGATAACTTAGTACATAAGAAAACAAAAACAAAAAAAAAAAATCATAATTGAAGAAGAGTAGTTAATAGAAAATATTTTGTCCGAACATTTTACATATACTATGTGTTTTAAAGCTGCCGGTTTTTGTTTTACCTACAATAGAAACATCATGTTATTTGAGTCGAGAATCTTACCTCGCCGTAACACAGTCGTTTATCGACTAGCACGGGAGGTAATGATATTATATTTGCATACCGCCAACATTATTTTGTTAGGTTTTTTACATTAATTTATAATTAAACCTTGCTAATATATCTAATATATATTTATTTTTTACAAGATGCACGCTATATGTAGTAGGTATTATGTTGCTGGTGTCAATATTATCTGAGCAAAACCCAATATGAAACTCAATAGTTTCACCCTTCCCTTTTAAATTTTGCATTGGCAGCAAAATAATGTTTACCGGATCAGGCTATTGTTTCTATAAAATGCACAATGATAAGGATATTATTAAAACTCATTATGATCATATTGAAAGAATTTTATTTTGTTCACTACGAGTATATTTATTACGTCTCATTGGCTTCTATAGCACACTCCTGTGGCTGTGGGTTGAGCATATCACAGATTGTTCCAATCAGATTTCTTTTGGCTTTCCTTTCGTTTACCGAAGAACTACTGAAAGTCAGGTGAGGTACATATGCTGCTCCTTCCGTCCACGTTGCATCTCCATGCAATTTCAGTAAAGTCAAACCAAGTGTACCATGAACACAATGTAGAATATCACTGATACTATTTAATGTAACATTTTCCGCCGCTGCACACTGAAAGAGAGTAAAAACCCTTGGTTATTTCTCTATCTTATCGTTATGTTCCGAGCAATGTCGACGGAGTGAGACCTCTGCCCCACCCTATAAGCTATAATCTATCTTATCCTAATCGGGTCGTGTGGTGTCAAAGACGGTGACGATGGTAAGACGGTATGTAGGGTAAAACCGAGGTAGAAGCCCCAGTTGGATGGTTCCCCGGTATTTAATAATTTATATTTGGGACGTTAGTCTCATTACCACTTTACTATAATTGTAAGAGCTTCTCATGTAGACCTCAGTATCATAAAAATCATCAGTGTAGATGTAAATGTTTTTGTGTGAGTGAAAATCTACCGCGGCTATACCTTAGAAAAAACTACTTTGCAAAGTAATTTCTATTGAATATTTTTATTACTGATTGCAGTATTAGTTAACTCTTTGTTTCTTTGCATGGATTAGAGTTTATACTACACTGCTTATATTAGGTCTTTACCTATGAGATTGCCGAAATTTGCTTCCAGATTCATGAGTTCGTTATTCCTGTAATTTAATAGCTATTTCCATTATTTATATTTTTGAAAGTTTATTTCAAGATTTTACAACTTTGTATTACATTTTTTTATTGGCCGCTCGATAAATTAAATTCAATCTTCAAAAACAGTACTTCCTAAATGATATCCATTTTGATGATAAATTTCGTATTACCTTTTTACAGTTGTCACTTTACAAAAATGAAGAAGTGTTTTTAGCTAAATGTGGTCTCATTCATACACAAAAAAAAAACATAAAATTATGATTTGTCATTCCTAAAAAAATTGCAATAATGTTAGTAGGACTGAAAATTGGGTTTCCTCCAATTTCTTCAAAAAACTGCAATTTCATATGTAACGACCTATTATTACGTTTTATTGTTGTGTAGTTTATATTTATAAACGTACAACTATCCATTTCTATCAAAAGGTTAGTCGCCCCGGCCCCGTCTAGAGCGCTCTAGAGCTGTTCATGCCATATGAAAAGCTTCGAAATAATTAAACACTTATATTTAAAGAAGTGGATGAAATTCTGTCATATTTTTATTTTATAGGGTTTCAAAGTATAAAACTTATTAATCTAAATTTATATAACTCAAAGGTGACTGACTGACTGACTGACCGACATGGTGATCTATCAACGCACAGCCCAAACTACTGGACGGATCGGGCTGAAATTTGGCATGCAGGTAGATGTTATGACGTAGGCATCCGCTAAGAAAGGATTTTGATTAACTTTACCCCCAAGGGGATAAAATAGGGGATGAAAGTTTGTATGAAACTATGTCAATTTTAAATCGATCGGGCTGAGACTTTGCATACTCAATAGCGTTATTAATATACTCAATACTAAGGGATATCCGACATCGGCGCGGGCGGAGCCGCGGGCAACAGCTAGTATTTTATAATGTTGATCAGAACGCATAAAAAGTCATCTTTCTCTGAGCGTTTTTTCCCAACACAGTTAGAGTCGGCTTTCTAGTCTAACTAAGATGCGGCTGAACTTTGATATTTTCCTTAAAGCTAGTGCCATGTACGGCAACCGGGACCGATGCGGCTTAACGTGCTCTCCGAGTTACGACCAGACCAATGCAAATAACCTTATTTATGCATACAAATATTTGCACTGAGCGGTGATCGAACCCACGCTCCCTGCGTAGCAGTTGCATTCACTACCGCCACGTCACAGATGTTGTCACTTAATAAAAGTATTCCCGTTGTAAATTACCTTTTTATGGGACCCTAAAAAGGTAAGGAAACATATGGTAGAAAAATTAGGTTGGATTTTTCGATTATACCATATAAAAGGCAACCTTCTAAGTATCCATGGTGGGGCATTATATATATTATCCATACAGTGAGGTATCTATTTTCGAGAAAAGGGTTAGACAAAAAGTCAATTTTTGCAAAACCTGTAATAAAAACCCAAGTTCCAACTAACTAAATAATTAAGCTAGCTATTAGCTATATTCATAGAAACCTGTGACGTGGTAGTAGTGAACGCGAACACAGGGGGCGCGGGATCGATTCCCACTCAGTTGAAATATGTATTTGTTTTCTATTCAGGGTTTTAGTCTAGTAGCTCTCGTAAAAGCCAAGTGATTTGAAAATATAATCTATGCCTCTATGCCTCGTCAATCAGTCTATATAGCAGATATTATCATGAATTCAGGCTTACCTCATGTATATTATTGTCAGAGTAATAGTAAAATCCTTCCATAAGACAGCTGTTCACGAGTACTGCTTTCGTGCTGTTTTGAAGCACATGTATTGCACAGGCATGTACTGTGTTGCCGTGACATTCTGTTTTTCCATGTTGACAGTCAAAAGAATAACTATCAGTGGTATTTGCTATGAGAGTGGTCTGAAAAGCAGATGAGAGTAGTCTGAACAGTTATCTACGACAAAACACTGAATTTTTTTTTAACCTGTTTTCTTAAAAGTACAAGTTTTACTAAAACGAAAATAATGACTTTATGCAAGAGTTGTAGTGTTTGTAAAATGCACAGTGAAAGAGATAGGTTCTTGCGCGGTACAAACTTCTGATATCAACACAACCCTTTTCTTTTTTCGGGCGCGGATGCCCCTTCTAGCTTTCCCTCATCGGAGTGAACGCATATGCATATTGGACTGCTAGGCCTCTACCGTTCGTATTCTGCCGTGTCTTTTGCGCGCATCACTGCTTGACAGAAGTAGGGGGTGGACGGCATCTTTCCCGAATTCGCGCTGCCGGCTATGGCAGACACCAAGGTTTGCAACGGTAAGGTAAGGTAACGGTAAAGTTTCCCACTCCAACTGTTTGTTGTTGTGAAGACTCGCTCAGCTACAGCTCTGGCGCGATTGCTGCCCAACTTGAGGGGACCAAATGACTCCTGTGGGGGATTTCACTATCTTCTACTTTATTTATATGTTAACTTACGTATGCGTTTCCGTAGGGTACTAGTTGTAAGTCTATATGCGAACCTAACTTTAACATAGCAGGCTGTAGCTTATCGACGATAAATCTTATTGATGCCGGACAGTGCGTCTCGTAATATACTGTAAGCTGAACTTTATCTTTGGTGGCAACGATTAATGGCACCTGAAAAAATTATATATATTAGTTTTTCCCCCATTGGCCTGTGTTGCGTCGTGCGCGTGTACGTGTGAACGGATCTTTATGATTTTTAGCTGGAATATCTAGGATACGATTCCTCACAGGATGTTGTGTAAAAAAACCATGTTTTGTAAAGGTGAACTTTGTAATAATAAAACAGATTAGAAAACAAGGGGGAGGTTTGCTGCGCGTTTTTTAAGAACGGTTTGTCATTATTTTTTGGTGAAACATCGAGAGCTGTTTAATATTAAGATGCGAATCTTTTTTATTCTGAAGGATACAAGATTTGAAAGGGCATTCGCGAGGTCTACTGTTCACAGAATTACTAGTTTATACATATAATAGTACTTGGAGTATGTATAATCAGAATTAAAGGGCGAGACTCCGCCGTGGTGCATGATTTTCATTTGGGCTTGGGAGGTTAGCGGCAGTAGCGCTCATAAAAGTTAAATCAAGAGAAAAAGCTTCGGATATAACCGGGACTGACGCTGTTACGATAATAGATGAAGTACCTTTCTATTTTTTATCTTATACTATATCATTAGAAATTGAAAATGTTAGTTCGTCATGTACCCAAAAACTTAAACTTAGTCAGACTTAAAATCTTATATTTGTTTGATTGCAATCGCGGATGAGAACGCGGGTGGAAAGCTAGTATATTATATGGGTATAGTATGGTATATAGTAAATACTGAAAATGAATAAAAAATATGCCATTTTTACTTACTTCTGTTCCATTTTCTGTTTGATTTGCTGCCGAACCTAAAATAAACATTAAAAATAATTAATTAGGCATATCAGGTCAACACGTCAGGAAGATTTCAGAAAAACCTACCCATTTTTGGAAATACTTACCTATTACCAATGGGTATCATTAGTAATCTTCATACAAAATCATATATAAGATCTTTATAAATTGTTCAAAAGTTAAAAAAAAAAAGTAGATGCTGTAATCACTTACCTGAAGGTATCGATGCATTATTTGGCCGTGGGACACATATAACAGCCCCGATGAATAGTAATACGACAAGCAGTGGTTTAGTATACATTACAGTGCAATTCGGATTTACGACTGAACGGAAGCCATCCTGCAAATACTTATAAATGCGCGGTTCTGCGGTTTTGAACCGACCATTGATAAAACGGCTCCGATATGATGGGGTTTTGTTCAAAGCTACTAATTAAGTGCTGATATAATACAATAGAAACAAATATTATTTGCAAATAATGTAACTGATATGGTTTCAATAATTATTGGTTTTTCCTGAAAAACAGTAATAATTACTCTTAGAATTATCGGGATAATTACCATGTTGCATTGTTTTGAGTTTCCGATATTTTGGCGCTGTTGCAAGCACAATTCTAATAATAATGCGAGTGACCATGATAGTTTATATATCTAATTAGTAATAAGTATATATTTACGTGTGCTATTAACTACGAATGATAAGCAGTGTTCAACACTTGTTGTAAGTAAAAATTTCAAGACACTGACCCCTTTGCCATCCATCTCATTGTTAATCAGAAAAATGTGAGTGAAAGAGTACTGCAAGTCCTCACATAGCAAAAGAATTTTTTTTTTATATATATATTTTTTTTATACCACTTAGTTGGCAGACAAGCACACGGCCCACCTGATGGAAAGTGGTTACCGTGACCTATGGACGTCTGTAACACCAGAGGAGTCACAGTCGCGCTGCCAACCCTGTAAGTACAGAGTTTCTGTGCCGTCAGCAGAAGACAAAGCAGGACAAGCCTTTAGTCTTCCCACTGACAGCACAAATTCTCCAGTGAGCTCTGGCTACCCTACTCACCGCTGGGAACACCACACGAAGTTATTATAACCGCGGTATTCTGTAGGGCGGAGGTACTACCCCAGTCGGACTGCTCAATCGGGCGGAAATACCGCCGTGTCCTACCTCCTTATAGAAATGCCAGTAAATATAAAATAATGCCGTTTGTAAATACTTACTGGTATTTCTATTGCTCAGAGTGCACCACTAAGACGTCATGTGGGCTAGCACTTCATTAAGTTTAAAATAGAAACATAAGTAAAGTGGTACAAAAAAAAAGCTAATGCAAAATTATGGAAAAATGTGTACATTCCCCGATGTACATTCATACATGTCCTGAGTTCTTAAAGCGGCGTGAAACAGCATAAGATGAGGCTGTCACGCTGTATCACCAATGTAACATGGTAAGTATAAGTATGTAATGGTGGTATAAAATTAATTTTCAATACACTTGCTAATAAAGTGGCTCTAATTTCACCGCACTTAGGCACATAATGGCACCTGTAATCAAATTGTGACATTTTCCTTGCACTTACAAGTGAGTTATAGCTTTTTTTAGTTTTATTGGTTGAGTGCTATTTTCTTAAAAAACGTTTCGATACAAAAAAATCATGTTCAAAATATTAACGGTCATTTCATGCAACTTAGTATTTAAATAGATAATTTCAACTGTTTTGTTTATTAAACCAGTTAAATAAACAAAAAATTCACTCAAATATCTAATATGTTTTCTTTGTAAAAAACTTTAAATTTCCCATTTTCAACGTTCCGAAAAAAACATCTCACTCTTTTAGTCTATGGTCTATGCTCTAAGCTGTTTATACGCGCGCATAAGAAAATAAATAATTTTGCCCGCTATTTCGTAAATAATTCTTAACTTGTTGTCACTGTTGAAATCATAGTTACAATAAGGTATGGTGTAAAATAAATAAATACTACCTGAAAACTACAAAGCTCGCAAGTGTGTTGAAAAACGTCGTAGGATACACGTGAGTATTGATGATTACCGTCTTCTGCTTTCTTAAAACTAATCACCAAATTTACACCTTTGTACCATAATATACTTGGGATGCCGGTACCTAGGTTAGAGATATTTAGACGTAGTTGTGTTTAAATGGCTCCACTAATTTACAACTCATTGCCAGCATCGAATATAGACGTACCTCATAAAAAAAATTGTGTTGCATTACATAAATGGTTGGTGAACGAGACTTTTTATACAGTGGAAGACTTTTAAAGAAATATGCATGTCATTCGTACCATTGCAGAAATGCGTTGTAACGGCTACGCCATTATTGTTGCTGCAATGTTTAAAAAAAAAATCAGGCCTTAATGAGCATTAGATTTGATCTAATCCAATCTAATACCAAATTTAGAATACCATTGGTTTTTCTTTTTAATTATATTAATTTTGTATTCCAAACGGATACCATTTGATAAAAATGAATACCAAAACCTCACTGTATTCTGAGACCAAAACATTTTTTTTTATATTCTCTTTTCAATAACTATATTCTCTTTCTAATATATATCTTAGGTATACCTACGCCTTGGGTGCATAATAACAGGTAACCAATGTATTGGTATTTTTACCAGGTCTAATCATTCAGTCCGTTCGTCTATTTCTATCGTTGCAAATGTTAGAATATTAAATTATGTAGTTCATACAAATATAGTACAAGACCGCGGTAGTCTAGTGGTATGGGTAATGGACTGTTGAGACGAGGTCTCTGGTTCTATCCCAGGTTTTACCATGGCACACACCAATGACTTTTCGATGCTTTTCGAAGTTATGTGTGTATTTATCGCAGGTTTATAAGTGCCCGGTTAATGGCAATAGGCTCGCCACCTATTACATTGGGACCTAAACATAAACTGGCGAAATGTGGGTGCTAGCACCTCTGCCTACCCTTTCGGGGATATAGGCGTGATTTTATGTATGTATGTATATATGTATGTATGTATGTATGTATGTATGTATGTATGCATACAAATATGTCTCTAATTTCTATAATCTACCAAAAAGAAGGAACTAGTGCAGACACACTCATGATCAAATATGTTTACGTTAAGGTGGTAACAGTGAACGTGTAATAGTGAAACGAGCAGCGCCAAAGTTTTTGTAAGAATTTTGTAATCTGATGAATTTCAAAATGGTTTCTACTTATGCTAATGAATCACACTGAGACTTTTTTCATGACTTCAATCAGTGACGTTGTAGTGATGAAAAATATTATAATTCCTCTGTGCACTCCCGCGTTTGCTGGAAGAAAACTCAATTTTGAGTTAACTCGCCTTTCTACTTTACTTCTATTTTTTCTGTATAAATATAATTTTGTGTATGTGTACAATAAAGTATAAATATAAATAAAAAAACCAATACAAAATTGTTCAATGGTTTTAATATCATAAAATTTTCAGTTGTTGCATTCTGGTGGTGGGTTCCTGAATGCGGCACAGACGTCTCGCATGAAATGGTCACCATTGTTCTCCACTCCATTGATTAGAATATAAGGAACGTACTGAAAACCAACCTTATTGCTTTCGTCACCATAATACTTCAGGAGCGATACAGCTCGTGGACTTTTCGCGCACAATTTGATTGGACTAGAAGCTATATTCATAAGCAGGCCACACTGAAACCACATTAAAAATAAATTTAAAGATTCTGAAAATGTTTTGATTATTATGCCTATGTTTATTTTTCATTACTGTTTATATGGGTTTGATCGGCTGGCTACTTGTTGAGAAAAGTACTTTTGTAGATATAATTATTATCTGTATACCTAGAATTTAATAACGGAACTTAATTCTGTAGCTTTTAATTCACACTAAGCCTTTGTGTTCTAGTTATAAAACTTATAATATCTAAAACAATTGACTTTGTGTATTGTGAGATATTTCTAATCTACGTATAATTTTGCATTATATGATCTTGTCATTTATAATGGAGTAGGGAGCGGTTTCATTATAAATACTAACCGTCTCCGTGACCCATGATAACATTATTATTCAAATAAAAAGTAGCCTATGTGCCATTCAAGACATCTATCTGTATGTCATCTAGATCCATTCACACGTGCTGTCGTGATTTTGTAAGAAATATCCATCCATTCAACCTAATTTTCGTATCTATGCTATATTATAATCCAGAAAAGCTTGTTTGAACGCCGTTAATCCCAGGAATTACTGGTTCAAATTGAAAAAAAATTGTATTCAATCAAATCAATTTTTTATTATATATATTATGACGATACTACTTATAGGAGCGGAGCAGTGATCATAACTATCATCAAGTCTGGCAAATTTCCAAACATCACTTGAACACTAGTTCCAGTTTTCAAATAATAATCCAATAAGCACTTGTTTCGCAATAGAGTTGTGAAAGAAGATGGATATCACAGAATGTAAATCTATTTATACACAAACTCGACAAACATTTTAAATTTCAAGTGAAAGCTGATGGAGAATAACTGGATATAGGCATTATCAGTTGAATCAACTGCTGCCTAATAAATAAATAAATAATTACGGGGTTAAATGGGTGATATAAGGTTTCTAAATTTGCCACAAGCGAAGTAAAGGCGGGTCAGCTAGTTTATAATAATAATGAGATTTACCTTATCAGCAGCAGCGTCGTCGGATCCTTTATTAGTCTGTCCAGAATTCATCATACACGAGTTGAACTCGACAGCTTCAGTGATGTTACCTATGAGGTCGATGGCGCAAGCATGTAACTTATTGCCGTAGCATTCCGTAGGGCCATGTTGACATTGGAATTCAATCGACCCATCTGCGTGAATAATCGTCTGCAATAGTAAAAAGAATATGTTTTAAGAGGATAGAACCGCGGTAGCCTAGTGGTATGGGCTGCTGAGACGAGGTCTCGGGTTCGATCCCAGGTTTTACCATGGCATACACCAATGACTTTTCGATGCTTTTGGAAGTTAAGTTCCTTTAAGCGGGGCGTGAAAAAGCATATGATGAGGCCGTCAAGCTGAGTGTCACCATTGTCACACGGTATGTGTAAGTAATGGTGACCCTCTTTTTTGGGACTTTGCCTTCAGCTTACCATCAGGCATGGCGAAGTCTAATTGACGTGTCCTATATAAAAAAAAAATATCGCATGTTTATAACAGTCCGGTTAATAGCAATAGGCTCGCCACCTATTACATTGGGACCTAAACATAAACTGGCGAAATGTGGGTGCCAGCACCTCTTCCTACCCCTTCGGGGATATAGGCGTGAGTTTATGTTATTTTATGATGTTTAGGAGGATTAGATTCATCAATCTCGTTTTTAGGCTAAATACTTTTTTATTTGTGGACGTATTTGAAAACTTTTAATACTGTGTTATTTGTTGGTTTCTTGGCTACGTACAGAACGAGTGTTGTTTTTCTCACTTTATAATTACCATATGAAAATCATTTCCAAAGTGAAAAGGTCACTCAAAAGCAAACTTGAAAGTACATTTTAATGGAAAAGATTTTAATGTGGTTTTTGAACAAAATAAAGATATAGAGTTCAAGTATAAACTGTACGATTTTGTGTTTTATAACATGATTTTTAAGTCCACCATGTTCTTAGTTTCTCGAGAACTTGGCTTAGCGGCTTGGTGCCTATGCGGGGGCCGGGAGGCAATGCCGTGATGGCTCTTGTGACGGGGAGGTTGTGCTTCTTGTTTTCGCAGTTTTGACATCTTCACGAATCGACATTAATGCACAAATGACCAGATAAGACGTTGCTGTAAGACGCCGAAAATAAATTGGGTAAAGGAATCTACGAAAACGTGTTGATAATTTTATTTACAACTCATAAACATAAACTCATAAACTCACGCCTATATCCCCGAAGGGGTAGGCAGAGGTGCTAGCACCCACATTTCGCCAGTTTATGTTTAGGTCCCAATGTAATAGGTGGCGAGCCTATTGCCATTAACCGGGCACTTATAAACCTGCGATAAATACACACATAACTTCGAAAAGCATAGAAAAGTCATTGGTGTGTGCCATGGTGAAACCTGGGATCGAACCCGAGACCTCGTCTCAGCAGTCCATTACCCAAACCACTAGGCTACCGCTATGTATATTTATTACTAGTTGTCGCTCGCGAAGATTTCTAATCCCGTTCCCGCCACTAATCGTTTCCAATAGTGGGATTAAATATAGCCTATGACACTCACAAATAATGTGGGTTTCAATTGGTAAAGTATTTTTTAAATCGGTTTTGTAGAACTAAAGTTTATCACGAACCACCTCTTTACAATAATATTTATAGTACAATATATCCTAAATTTATTACACTATTAATATATATTATGAACTACTAAAGTACATCATCACTACATGGTATAAAACATATTCCTTCCCGCTGTCTATCTGTCTCTATGTATGCTTAGATCTTTAAAACTACGCAACGAATTTTGAAGCGGTTTTCTTTAATAGATATAGTGATTCAAGAGGTAGGTTTATATGTACAATACTTTCATAATTTAGTAGAGACGCACTGATAATTTTAGAGATTTCTAATGTAATGTGATGTTTTTTGAGATCACGACGGTATTCCCGTCCCAATTGTTCAGTCCCACTGGGGAAGTATACCACTGAAAACCACGGGTATAATAATCTCGTGCTGTGTTCCCGGCGGTGGATCTGCCACATAAGTTATATAAAAAAACACGGTAATCAATGGAAATATACATATTCATGCATACAAATTTGACATTTTAAGTTATTTATGATAGATTTTTTTTTGACATGTGCTACATACCTATTATTGACTCCCATATTGACATGTATTAATTTTGTTTTCTTTAACTTCTTTTTTTATTGACAAAATATTGCACGCCGTAAGGCTAAATATAGTGTTACCTAATTGTACGAACATAACATCCCATATACCTGTATTTGCAATTATAAGAATAAATAAATAAATAAAGAAAAAAATATATGCACTGAGAGGGAATTAAACGCACAACCTCTGAATTAGCAGACAAATGCTGTACCACTGCGCCACCGGGGTCTGGGTATCTTATAATATCAATAACGTACTCAACTCTCAAATTATCAATCTCAAAAAATGTATGGTATGCCATAGAGGACATTTTACCCGACTGCGTCAGCGAGGGTAATGTGTTACGCGCGTATATATGTATGTAGTTTTCATTGTTCCCTGTACAGACCTAACAGCTGGGCGGATTTCGATGAATGGTGTTTCAAATTATAGATTGATAGATATTCATCTCCCGTAACTAAATAGTTTAAAATAAAATAAATTTGAGTTATGTCAGGTAACCGATACTGACCACAAATATTTTTTCGCAATTATTAGGAATCTGTTTGGACGTAAAAACTATTAAACAAATTCTGAGTATATGTTTAGAGGAATTTGGATGGTTTCAGACGAAGGTTCGGTTGGCCGGGGTGCGAGGGATATACCTGTCAACCTCACCTTCGGCAATCAAAGCGACCCACAGGCGGCGTGCGTTTTAGTCGGTTCGAGTCCGACATAACCTCTCCCACCGGATCCGGTGGGGATTTCACGCACGTAAAAAAAAAAAAACGAAGGTTCGGTGGCTTCATTGGTCAGAGCGTTTCCCCCTGTACGGCAAAGATCGCGGGTTCGAATCCCGCCTGAGCCATTAAAATTTTTTCTATCTTAATCGATTTGAATAGTTAGCATACTAAATGCTTTAAAATTTCATTCAAAATAATGGTTTTGTTCACAACAGAAATATATAAGAACTGTCATTTTGATTAGAATAGAAATCTTTTGGCTTTCATACTTTGATGTAAAACCCTGGTTAATTCATACTAATATCACAGTATAACGAGTCTGTATTTTTTTTTATACCATTTAGGTGGCAGACAAACACACAGCCCATCTGATGGAAAGTGGTTACCGTGGCCTATGGACGTTTGTAACACCAGAGGAGTAACAGTCGCGATGCCAAACTGTGTGAAAGTTCGTTAGACTAACAATACATTAATTATCCTGCCAGTTAGACTGTGCTAATATTATAAATAAGAAAAGAACCGTCTGTCGCTTTTCAGGCCAAAGCCACTGAAATGAACCGTTTACTACCCTTGGCACTACTGCTTGGCACTACCAATAGTGACATAGGAAAGTAAAATTTCCCATGACGGTACTAGTAGTGCCACGGGTAATAAACGAAATGAACCGATCTTCATGAAATTTGGTTTGTCTATTAGTTCGCGATGAACTCGAAAACTACTTATCGATACATTTTTAACATACTAATGCTTTAAAATTTAATTCATTAACTACTTTTTGATGTAGATGCGGTATTTGTTAGAAAGGACTTGGTCAGGTGAGTAGTATCGAGTAGAGATTTGAGTAGAGAATCGAAAAGAGAGGCGAGTATTGTCTGCTCAGTGCTCAACGATCGATTCTCAGCGCTAAAAGTTACAACACCACGCGATAAGCGACATTCACGCGGGCTGAGCCGCGGGCAAAAGCTAGACATACATACATATAATCACGCCTTTATCCCTGGAGGGTTAGGCAGAGGTGAATTAACACCCACATTTCACTAATAATTGTATTCGGTCCCACGTAATAGGGGGTGAGCCTATTGCCGTATTCCGGGCACTATTGTTGACTCAGACCCATGTATCAGAGGCTGAGTCTGGGCTGAATATATCTGTCTGATGATAAACAGCCCTATCCACCTTGTACGACACCGCATGGGAAGAGATAGGGTGGCTCTTTTTTTTATAATAATAATAATAATTTATTTCTAAGAATATGGTACATTGAGGTCTTTATGTTATTTCACTTGTTCAAACATATTCTACCATACCCTGGTGTAGAAATATTAAATTTTATAATAATAATATTTAAGATTTACAATAGTAATGTCAAATATGTCACTCATACAATCAATTAATTATTTATTTCTATTACGTTTTACAATAATAATATTTAATTTTTACGATAATAATATCAAATATATCACGCATGCAATCAATAATTATTTATTTAATTAGTCATTTATTTGTTTTACATCAGTCAATATAATGCCCTTAAAATTAAATTTGCTATCCATATATTCCCTCACTGAATAAAAACACTTATCTATTAAGAAATTAAATATGCTGAATTTAAATTTAGTCATAGGTAGCGTTCGCACACCAACTGGCAGTTTATTGTATATTTTTATAGCCATACAATATGCATTTGAGGAATATAGATGTATTCTTTGCTGGGGCACTAAACTACTACTCCGCCGGAAACCACGCGGCAGTTTTATTATAAATTTACAATAATAAGTATTTAACCAAAGCCCTTATCTCGAGGAAATTCTTGTGTACTCATTATTATTACTGATAGTAAGTAGCCGTTTTGACCTATTTAACGAACAACTAGTTGTTAACTAGGTACATTAAATTACACACATATAAAATGTACATACATATAATCACGCCTTTATCACTGGAGGGTTAGGCAGAGGTGAATTAACACCCACATTTCACCAATAATTGTATTCGGTCCCACGTAATAGGGGGTGAGCCTATTGCCGTATTCCGGGCACTATTGTTGACTTGA
Source organism: Eilema griseolum (assembly GCA_963662185.1). Classification (NCBI taxonomy): domain Eukaryota; kingdom Metazoa; phylum Arthropoda; class Insecta; order Lepidoptera; family Erebidae; genus Eilema; species Eilema griseolum. Next base: position 18,357,383 of record OY759230.1, on the reverse strand, counting down.
GCCATATGTGTATTAATGTATAGGCTGTAATGGTATTACCCGGTTTACCCCTGTCAAATAAATATAATTAGAGCCATCCGAGTGACTTTTTTATACCATTTTGGTCCGTCATTATACCGTCAGACTGTTCAATTAGGACGGCAATACCGTCGTGTCCTATCTCTGTAAAACGTCTACTGGCGAGGTAAACTGCAACTAAACTAAAAAAAAATCTGTTTAGTCTGGTGACTTTATTCTAAACGGATGTGATTTTTTTAATAAAATCCGCATCCGATTCGAACTTTCGAAATTTACTTGATTAATGTTACACTTCTGGCTGGAGATTATGACCAACAAAGTTCAAACACCACAAGATAGATGTATAGGTAAAGTTCTTTTGATGAGACCTCCGTTGAAAGTAGTATAAAAACTTACTCTTGCATTTCCATATGGATAAAGATGGACATCGAGATGACGGCTTAGTTTAGTCACCGTGGGAGCAAATTGATTAGTATCGAAAAGTCTGCAGTCAGGACACAGACACTCGTAGAACAATTGTATCTTGACTTTCTCTTGTGGTTGAAACTGTTGCAGAGGCCCTTGTAGGTACCCATTGGGCAATATTTGTTGAAACGCCGCCGGAAGCCGCCGTAACTAAAAACAAATTTATTATCGTCTAGTTAATAATAAATATTGATTATAGGAACAATGAGTTAACTTATCAGGAATAGGTATTTAGCAACAAACAATAACGTCACAAGCGGCCTACATTCATCGAAATACTAGATGCCTAAGCTACCACATATTGTTGGAAGTTTACGAAAATATTATCTACACATTCAAAAAACACAATTTTTAACGGATTCTATCTAGGTAACTACGTTCTCAGTATTTCACACATTTTACTCAAATCGAATTTAATCCAATTTAAATTGCATTTTTATCGTTATTATTCGAGTGATTTTGTATTATTTTAAATTATGCCACTTCAATTATTGAATTGTTTAATTTTAAAATTTATAGTTTTTAACGACAAAACTAATATAACCATTTATAATTTAAAAGTGTTACTAGACCAAAATTATAAGTCTCAATCGCTTCTAGTGAAATATTTAGTACCTGTTACAATTAAAAAAAAGGCATTTGGTTTTACCTTATCTTGTGTTAAGTATAGATCCGCTAAATTAGGTCTCACAAGACGAGAAGCTTGTGAGTACAATTGATTTGATAACGAACCTGGAAATAAATAAGTACTGTTGTACTAAATGAATACAGGAAATATTAAAATAAAATAATTAAACACGCACTTACCCCCATATTGCGCTTTAACCAATGTTAACACTATACTTATTATGAAAAATACTATAAACTTGTAAATATACATTCTTTCTTTTTTATAACAAGTCAATTGCGGTCACAATGTGGTCTCTCTCAGGGGACAGCTTATACTAAACTAGTGATAAGACGCTATCGACGTCAATTTATTATTAGTTATGCTTATGAATGTTATGATATGTATCCTTACACTTAACTTTTTATTGCATTATGAAAATGCAAGTGCAAATATGGTCGATTTGGTCGTTATGTGGATAAATGTGTGAGAATGGTAATTAACGAAGCATTTTTTTTTGTTCTTACGTAGGACATTATGGTGATAATCGTCATCATCATTTTTGAATGTACCTATTTGACTGTAATAGCGCTACTGTTTGAATGTGAGTGAACGTTAGTATTGGACCAAGAAAAAAATGCAGTGCTAAAAGCCAAGCAAACAAAGCTCAGCTGTGTTAATAACAAAATGGCTTCACATGCAAGTATTTGACATGACACTTAGCTGTCTCTTTAACCAAGTTCAAAAAAGGAGATTATCAATTTGATACGTATGGTTGTGCTGTTTATTATTTAGGTACTCTTCTTATCTTAATTTTGTGTTCCAGGTTTGACAGGTTTTTACGGGTTCTCTTTCCAATGGTAATTATTAGATTTATTTTATATATTCTAATACCAGCGTCTTGGATGCATAACAGGAAAATAGCGCATGTCTAATGTTACAATAGTAAATAATGCAGTTTCGTAAATTGGTTTACCTAAAAGAAGGAACTAGTGCAGACAAACGCAGTGACCTAGAAGTAATACGAACACTCATGATCAAACATGTTTACGTTACAATGGGCAATGGCGAAAACAGGCTCTAGTCGAGGAGCGGCAAGCTTGATTTGATAATTCGAAATTTTGATTGAATATACTCGCAGTCAATACAATTGTAAAACTTTTCAAGATGGTTCGTTCGATTAAGATTATAAAATTGGATCTGTTCAGGCAGGATTCGAACCCGCGATCTTTCCCTTACAGGGGAACTGCTATGATAATTAAAGAGTAATCTAAAATCAATGTTTTAAAATGATTGTAATATCATTCATTGGTTCCGATAGTTCGTACGAGTACCGGTAGATGGCACCCACCGTCTCCGCAAAACGGATAGTTATATATATAAGAAAATCTGATTGGATTCAGGCGACGTCTGGTGGCTCAGTGGCCAGAGTAGCCCTTTAAGGGAAAGAACGTGGGTTCCAATCCCGCTTGCACTGATTTGAATTTTTTGTTAAAAATTGATTCGAATAGTTAGCATACTAAATGCTTTAAAATTCAAATAGCTTCCATATGCCTATGAATTACCTTTACTGACTTTTTTTCATGTCTTCATTCAGCGATGTTGCATGGATGGAAAATAAAATAAAAATAGTACAAAATTGCAAAAATGGCTTTAATATAGGTATATAATATGATATTCAGTTTTTGCATTCTGGTGGTGGGTCCTTAAAAGTAGCGCAGACTTCTTCCATGAAATTTTTTCTATTACTCTCCACTCCATTGATTAAAATATAGGGAGTGTGTTGAAAACCAACCTTTTTGCTTTCATCACCGTAATACTTTAGGAGTATTGGTGCTCGTGGACTGTTCACGCACGATATAATTGGATCAGGATCTATATTCATAAGCTTGCCACACTGAAACCACATTAAAAAGATGTTTAAATTTAAGGTTCTGAAAATCTTTCAAACGTTGATTGTTATACCTACCTACATTATCAAATTATCTGAAAATGAATAAAAAGGATTACTTATAAAGGACTGCCTTCTTACGTATTGTGCCTCAGTGGAGTAGCGGTAAAGTGTTCGACAGCTACGCAATCGAAACGTTCGATTCCCACCCAGTGCAAATATTTGTATGCATGAATGTTTATATGTATGATATATATGTATTTACAAAAAAAGTATCTTTTTTTTTTTACGTGCGCAAAATCCCCACGGTTACCTCCCCACCGGAGCCGGTGGAGGAGGTTATGTCGCACTCGAACCGACTAAAACGCACGCCGCCTGTGGGTCGTTTTGGTTGTCGAAGGTGAGGTTGACAGGCATATCCCTCGCACCCCGGCCGACCCAGGGCCATCTCTCACGATCTGGCCCTCGTCTCGGGTGTGGGGACTACAGAGTCCCCAACTCGACCCCGGAAACGGGGAGGCGCGCCAGGCGCGCCACCGCCGCGGCCTGCTTCTGCCAGGATGACAGGCGGCTCCACTTGTCACCCCCAGGCCGGCAGAAAAAAAAAAATATCTTAGTATGTTTTCCGCTTTCTAGATTACATAACACAAACTGATTAAACTGTGCTTACCATGGGTCTAGATAGTGGTTGTGTTGTGGAATACCTATAGGTTTGGTCTGGCTACAAGTTGAGAAATATACTTTCGATGAAATTCAGTTATTACTTCTGTAGAGTTCACGCCTGTATACTTGAAGGAGTAGGCAGAAGTGTATTAACACCCATATTTCACCAACCATGAATTTCAGTCCCACGTAAAAGGGGGGGAGCTTATTACCGTCAAACGACCACTTTGTCAATCAACCCTTGACTTTAGTCGCCTTCAACGCTATCCACGGGAAGAGAAAAGATGTGGTGATCCTATTTTACCTAACCGGGAACCAGTACCTAAGTTACAATGAAGCCTCCCTAACAGTATTTGAATTATAAAACTTATATTCGACGATCCGAAATAATTGACGTTGTGGCGACTCCATCCGTCTATGGAGTTGTATTTACTCGGGTGGACCTGCTGGTTCATGGGTCCCGTCCGGCTCCATAGCACATGAGAACCTATTGCCATTATTCTTCTTATTATTCTAACTATGCTACTCAAATAAATTTTGTATTTAGATTAAGAAGACTAAAAGTATGTTTGTAAATAGACCAGAAAAAATGTCCGCTTAGATTCTTGCCGGAGTCTTCTCAGGTCGTGACCGCGTTTCGAACCGGTGGTCCATTTACTAAACTGATTTTCATGTTCCTTTTTTACTGACGATTCGTAAGTGCCGAGTTAATGAACTATACAGAATAAATTATTTTTGACTCGACATGACTTGACTATTCCTAGTATAAAAATAGCATATGTGCTATTCCAGACCTTAATCTACCTTTGCATGATTTCATGAAGATCCATTCACTGTAACTGGCGTGCTTTTATCAGTAACATCTATTGATCCATACATACAACTGAACTTTCACATACATAAAACTTGGTAAGAGATTTACCAAAGCAACAGAAGTGTCATCGGATCTCTGATCAGAGCTCATCATACACGAGGTGAACTGAACAGCTTCAGTGATGTTATTTATAAAGTCGATGGCACAAGCCTGTTCCATATTGCCGTGGCATTCGACAGGTCCATGTTGACATTCAAAATCAATCGATCCATTCGCGTAGATAATGGTCTGCAAAAGACAAAAGTTTATGTTTTAAATGCAGTTACTTTACACAAAAGTACTTACTTAGGTACTAGTAATTAAAAATATTGTTGTTCATCTAGCTATCTAGTGTGTGCTTAATAAATTATCTATTTTCCTCTCTTCTTTTTTATATTACTGACATTCTATTATTCTATTATTAATCACAGTTCGAAGTTTGAAGAGTATCTGTTGACTTAGTTATTATCGATTGGAGAGGAACACAAAGCGAGAATAGGATTTCAATTACATTCAAATCTACAGACCACCTGAACAAATACATAGATACTCGGTTATCACTGCTTCTGGACATTTTATCCATACTTAATATTATAACTCTGTCTGTTTGTCTTTATATTACGCTTTCACGCTAAAACCACCGAACCAATTTTGATGAAAGTGGTACAGACGTAGATTAGGCTTTAGGAAAGGACATGTTTTGTCGCGATAACCAACATCCAAGCGGGCGGAGCCGTGGGAAATAGCTAGATGTTAATATAATATGGCAAAAATGAGTTAAAATATCAATTTATATGTTTTAAAAGACCATGTAATATTTTTGTTGGTGTGCAATATACTAGGGATGATGACAAGGTCGTCTGGTTCTACCCAATACTGCTTGATATCTTAGCTTTTGCTGAAAATACATGCCTTGCAAAATAAAATATTACTAACTATACCGAAACTTTGACTTTTTATGTTTTTTAGTTCCCAAAGTTGGTCAAAATATAAACAATCAAATTGAGTTCAATTTTATAGTTTTTTAGATTCCTTATACATGCAGACCGAGATAAATGCGATATTCTCTAGCGCTCTATGCATTTTGTACTACGTGACGAAGGTGTGACGTCACGTCTTTGTAACGATTTTGTATAGAGCATTTTTGAGCGGATCGAGAAATTGAATTTTCTAACTCAAATATCTTTATAACTACTTGCTGTAACAAAACTTCACTTTAGCAGTTCATTATATTGTTATAAAAAAGTAATTTTTTGAGAGTAAAAAAAAATTATCACCATCCCTAGTATATAATTCTACATATATTGAAATTTTATTAATAATGTTCTATCATATGAAAAAAATAATTTAAACAGCAGTTTCCTTATTGAGTAGTACCACTACTTGACTCTCTTCGTGGCAGAGGTCCGGAAGGTCGTCATGTCTACCGATGGGGTCCGGTTCTTTATTTCTGTGGTCGTTTCCGTGCCGTTCTTGGGTAATATACTCCTACAAATAAGCGTACCCAGTACCACTGTCACATTAATATTTTGAAAAACCTCAGTTGAAAATTACAGGTCGGTGGTCATATCACTCAGTGACAGGTTTTAAGATTACAAGGTACTGTAGCATTCAAAACCATCACTACATTTATTAATTATAGCACCGCGCACCGCGTGAAATATAGTATATTGCTAATGTTTCTGACTATAAAGTAAAAGTATCAAAGTTACTATGATAAGACCCCTAGCATTCAAAGACTTACTCTTGCATTTCCATATGGATAAAGATAAACGTCGAGATGACGGCTTAGCTTTTTCACTGTGGGTGCAAATTGCGCGTTAGCGAAATGTTTGCAGAAAGGGCACAAAACCTCGTAAAAGAACTGTATCTTAACTTTATCTTGCGGTTGAAACATTTTCAGTGGCTCTTGCTGGTACCCTTTTGTCAATATTTGTTGAAACGCCGGTAACTAAAAATAAATTTATTATTGTTTCATTAATAATATTATGATACTGGTAATAAGAACAATAAGTACAGTCCCGTTTATCAGATGAACATTTATGGTAGTCCAACATGATATTGAGATTTTTTTAATGCCTTGCCTGATGGTAAGCATAAGGCAAAGTATCAGCAAAGAGGGTCACCATTACTTACACATACTATGTGACAATGGTGACACTCACCATGACGGCCTCATCATATGCTTTTTCACGCCCCGCTTAAAGGACCCGGGACTGTAGATTACACATGACATGGATTTTTAAAATAGGGCTGGACTTTTAAAGAAACTGATCGTGGTTTTCTTCTTCTTCATCAGCTTAGCGCTATTCCCAGTCGCTTCCGCAGCATCGGAGTCTTGGCTTTGGCTGATTGTCGATATTTTAGTTATGAGGAGGTAGGACACGGCGGTATTTCCTCAAAATTGAGCAGTCCGACTGGGGAAGTACCTCCGCCCTACAGAATACCACGGTTATAATAATTTCATGTGGTGTTCCCAGCGGTGAGTAGGGTAGCCAGAGCTCACTGGAGAATTTGTGCTGTCAGTGAGATGACAAAAGGCTTGTCCTGTTTTGTCCTCTACACTGACGGCACAGAAACTCTGTGCTTACAGGGTCGGCAGCGCGAGTGTGGCTTCTCTGGTGTTACACACATCCATAGGCCACGGTAACCACTTTCCATCAGGTGGCCGTGCGCTTGTCTGCCACCTAAGTGGTATAAAAAAATTAAAAAAATCCCTAAAATGACTACCATATGATTTCCACAAACCAATGGCTATATTGAAGTATTTCAGATAGACCCGTTATAGTACTGTTAGAACAGTTGGAGGGAGAATGTATTATTACTATATTAAACCAATTAAAAGAATCATTTTGTTTTACCTTATCTTCCGTAAAGTATAGGTCTCTAAAATTTGGTCTAACAGGTCGAGAATCTTGTGAATACAACGGATTTGAAAGCGTATCTGCAAATAAACAAGCACTGTTGTACTAAATAGATACACAAATGAAATAAATAATAAACTTGAAACACGCACTTACCATCATATTGAGCGCTAACAAACGTTAATACTATACTTATTACAAAAAGTACTAAATACTTATAAATATTCATTATTACTTTATGATCACAAGTCAATTGCGGTTACAAAGTGGTCTTTCTCAGAGGAGAGCTTAGACTAAACTAGTGACATGCTATCGACGTCAACTCTTATTTATCTATACTAATATTATAAATCTGAACAGTATATTTATTTAATTGAATAGGCTATTCTCAGGAACTAATGGTTCGAATGAAAAAAATATTCTATTGTTTATCGAGAATAAAGGAGTAGAATAAAGGAGGTAGGAAACGATGGTATTTCCGTCCAATTGAGTAGGCCACAATATCCTCGTGTTGTGTTCCCGGCGGTGAGTAGGGTAGCCCAAGCTCACTGAAGGACTTTTGTGCTGTCAGTGGAAAATCTTATCCTGCTTTGTCTTTTACACTGACGGTACAGAAACTCTCAATGCTTGCAGGCTTGGCAACGCGAGTGTGGCTCTCTTGATTTTGCACGCGTCCATAGGCCACGGTGACCACTTTCCATCAGTTAGGCCGTGTGCCTGTCTGCCAACTAAGGGGGAAAAAAAAGTTATATATTTATATTTCATCACGCTACTACACAACGGAGCGGTGCATTAATTATATAATATATGTTAACAAAAACTAGCTAATTCCCATACCTACGTTATTTGGATTTTCGAAGTATAGCACAGGCAAAGCTGGAGTGGGTTGGTTAGTGAGTTAAAAGTGTTATGAGTAGTTTCCTTACACTTAAATTTTTGCTGCCTGTTACATTGCTGCGCTGACATAATGTTGTGTACAGTGCTGTTTCTATTACGTAATTTACTGTTATAAATAAGAATTAGTATTAACATAGTTCATAAGCCTTAATTATTACGGTTACAGAGACCAAGCTACTGGTGACTAGGGCTACAGAGAAAGAAATCTCATCACAATTATTATTATTAGAATGAATATGCATGTGCAAATATCGCCGTGTGGATTAGTGTATGAAAATGCAAATGCACGTAGCAACTTTTGTTCTTACGTAGGTAGAGATTATCAATTCGCGTACATTATGCTATTTATTCGTCAAGTACCTACTATACTGTATGTAGGTAATCCTTGGATAGTTATAAAACCAAAATTTTGATGATGATCAGTTTTAAATTCGTACCTTCTGAGTTATTGGGGGAAATGCTTCAAACACTCAAGTCAAAACATTACATTTCGCGTATAAGTTACGTGAGTTTTCCAGAACATAATTTGCACGTTCATTTCTTTCAACGCTACGGGAGCTACATGGCTTAAAATAAATAAGAAATTAATAAGAAATCAATAAATGATGTACTTACTGTACTTAAATATATTTAAAGAACTGCAATGAGTAAATATATACTGATAAGCTAATAGGCAAAGAAAGATAAATACTATTAAGTGAACAATATTGCTCGAAAATTGATCCTACTAGTTCTGTGAACAGTAGACGTCACGAGTCGCGAGTATAATTTTTTGAAATGAAAAATACTTTATGCTCTTTGACCACTTTGTGGGTTACTTTTAAAAACATGCCTAATCTTCTGTATATGTAGAAATCAATTGCTGTTCGAGAAAAGAACTCGAGGATGTGAGGCCAATTGAGGTTATTTTGGTTTTCGTAGGGAAAAGTTTAAAACGATGAGACAATAAGGAAAAATTGCAAGGAAAGGAAATAGTAAAAACAACAATTTCATTTCTCATCCTTAATTCGTTTCTTTTATACCACTTAGGTGGCAGACAAGCGCATGGCCCACCTCATGGAAAGTGGTTACCGTGGCCTATGGACGTGTGTAACAGTAACTGCAGTCTGACAAAGTGACAACTAAGAATTGACTACGCGTAGTTGCGTTCCTCCTTCCTAACATACCCACTAATACTGAGCATTCTCGTAATATTCTGTCCTGCTCTGACGTAGTATTAAAATCCATCCTTCAAAAAAGATATGGTTTAGAGAGTTTAGACAGTTTATAATGGTCTTTGGATATAATAATTATTATGGCTAATGGCTAGCTTCTATTACCTTGATGATTGCAGTTAACTTCAGCCAAAAATATGCCAATACAAACACTTTTATGAGGGATAGCTCAAATTGTTTACCAAATCCTCCAAACAGAGCTCCAATGATCCTATGTATTGGTGTAGCGGTTTGGTTTCCTACTTTTAAAGTAATTTAAAGCTATAAGTGTCCTCAGGGGTCATTCTCTGGGGAATCTATTTTTGTCCTTGAAGTCGTCCGATATGTCCTGTCTTAGCTCAGCTGCCTATGTGGTTGGTAAGATAAGGTCACTGACTGATGAGGAAACTGCACGATTAGTTTATTTTAGCTACTTTCATAGCGTTATGTCATACGGTCTGCTGCAGCCGTGGGGCTCACCTGCCGATATTGAGACTATATTTGTACTACAGAAACAAGCGATACGAGCCACACTCGTGCTGCCGACCCTGTAAGCACAGAGTTTCTGTGCTGTCAGTGTAGAGGACAAAGCAGGACAAGCCTTTAGTCATCCCACTGACAGCACAAATTCTCCAGTGAGCTGTGGCTACCCTACTCACCGCTGGGAACACAACACGAAGTTATTATATCCGCGGTATTCTGTATTCGTTTTCTTTTCTTCTTTTGTGCCATATAAACTGTTTTATCTACTTTCCTGTTAGACAACAACTGATCATAATCAGCCATTTTAGCAAGGGAAGAGTTAGGATAATGTATGATTTGAGATATACATGGTCATTCACATTACTACGCCACTATTACCCACTATATACCCAGAATGGTGAAAGAAGCTATTGAAATGAAAAAATACAAGAACTTCAACCGGGAAGATGGGTTTCAACTGTCATCCAGTGATCCGTATGTTTACAAGACCTGAGCAAACCAAATTTTCATAACCTGTGCGAGTCGATTCAGTGAGTGTTGTGTGTCGTGAGCGTGATCGATTACAGTGCGAAAACGAGGACAGTAGTAGGGGCGATGCGCGTAACAAACGAGTGCGGAAGAGCACTTCTGCCCAATAACAACTAGCTCGGCGGTCGTCAGTACACCGTGATCATGGCGTTTGTAACAGCGCCAAAATATCGGTTGCTCAACAAAAATAATAAACATGGTAAATATCCCTTGAGTTTTACACAATTAAAGAGTTGGGATAGCTCATATGAAGCACACCGGGATAACTAGTGTCTAATAACTTTATGCGAATACTATTTAACACAATTTGTTACATAGTTTATGTAAATTAAACGTGAGATAGTTTCGATTAAGATTTTTAGATTTAGATTTTTCCCTTACAGGGGGAATGTTCTGACCACTAAACCCCGCCTGAAGCCATCCAAATCTTCCTATATATCCGTCTTCGTATAATTTTCTTGGGCGGAGTATTCAAAACTCAATGTTTAAAAATGATTCTAAAATCATTCATTGGTTCCGATAGATCGTACGAGTATCAGTAGATGGCTCCGACCGTTGCGTCGGCGTAAGTCGGATATATACATAAGTTATTACGTAACGAATCCTTGTGTCAAGAAGGTATTTAAATATGTACAATTACCAGGCATTAAGGACCTACAGTCCGACTCAGAAACTGACAAATAATTATCTACAATACTTATACTCGTAAGTGGGCCCTACCAACGCAGGTAACTACTTAAATGACTTCGTCTGTCTTCCAGCCATGAAAACCTACTAATGATACTTAAAAGCTTTGAACATTTTTTTCAACTCATCATTTTAACATCTATAAATTTATGCAGGTGATAATTATGATATTGCTGACTAAACTGTAGCTAGAGAGAAAGAAAGAATTTGTTTATTCTTAGGTCTTCGAGAGTTGAGGATAAACCTATACTACCACCCTACTCTATAGACCTTTCTGTAAAGCTCGATTTACATCAAACGAACATAGAGCTAGAGCTAGAACAAGAGCATTCTTTCGTAATCTTTTAGTGTAAACGAAAGCTAGAGGTTTCGATTTACATCAAACGAACATAGAGCTAGAGCTAGAACAAAAGCATTCTTTCGTAATCTTTTAGTGTAAACAAAAGCTAGATCGAATGTTCTTTGCTCATTCGTGTCAATTCTGTGGTTAGTATTGGTAGTGCTTCGTTATGTTTGACTCTGACAGCGATATCATTATTGCAAGTGCTGCATTTATTATTTTGTCGCGAAAGCTCAAAAATAAAAGAAGGAAGAGACGTTGGTGGGCTACAAATTTAATGCATCGAAGGACACTGGATAATGTAGGTGAAACAATGACGGATATGCGAAAACAAGAAGAAAGTGGACAATTCCAAAACTTTTGTAGAATGGCGCCAGAGGATTTTGATCATTTATTATCTCTGACCATCGAAAAAATTCGAAAATCAAGTACGAATTTTAGAGACTCGATTCCTGCATATGACAAACTGGCAGTGACTTTGCGATTTTTGGCAACTGGAGATTCCTATGGAAGCCTAATGTATTTTACTAAAATGTCTAAATCGACAATATGTAATACTATATCTGAAGTATGTGCTGCAATAAATGAAGCATTGCAAAACTATGCTAAGGTAAGTAAAGTTATTACTTTTATACATACCTACACACCTATTATCACGACCGTAGTTATTAGTGAAAGTAAGTAAATAAACTAAGACAATTTATTTTTAAGATATTTATTTAAAAAAAAACACACTGAGAACTTAAATAAACAAAAAGTAACTAGAAAAGATATACATGTTACTTAAAATTTTTCAAAAAATGCAGCAAAGACTCTCTGGTTTCTTCAGTTGCGGTATCATCCGGAATCTGTAATTGTTGGCTTAAATTCACATTATTACTTTCTGAACTAGCTTCCATTTGGTTGGGTGGAGGGGATTGATCTGAGGCTACAGAATACACAATGCAAGTATTTTGTGAACTGTCTGAATATGAAGACATCGGAGTTGATGCTAAATTTGACTCATAATCAAATTTCCCCAAATCAGCGTCGAACAGTATATTATGTATGTAATGTTCAACATACGCTTTCGTCCTTTTTGAGTATTCGCGATGTTTTGAAGCAACATGATTTCCAAAAGCTTGACTCTTGTCTCTTATTTTTGAATTATGTGTATCTTTTAAAATACGGTAGGCTTCGGCTACTCGAGGGTCTTCATGTTTTGATTTTTTTGGTGGTATTGTATGGCCAGATTGCAGTGATGTTGATGGTTGCCATTGTGGTGTGGTGTTTCTTGACCCTACTGAAGCTGCAGGTTGTGAATGTGTTGTTGAATCTAACTGTGTATCTGCATTAGGGTCCACTACCGCAGTTTCTTGTTCAATTCGCTCATTCTCCTGCTCATCAGCCTATAAAAAAACAGTTTGATTAATATACACCCTAAAATAATTTTTTATTCATTTCAGACACCGTCAACAGAAGAAGAATGGCTATCAATCGCTCAGGAATTCAATGAGAAGTGGAATTTTCCAAACTGTATTGGCGCTGTAGACGGAAAACACTGCGTCATACAAGCACCTATTAACAGTGGAAGCGACTTTTTTAATTATAAATCCACATTCAGTGTGGTGTTAATGGCCATAGTAGACGCTAACTACAATTTTATATTCGCCGATATTGGTTGTCAGGGCAGAATATCAGATGGCGGAGTTTTCAGAAACACTTCTTTCTATCAGAAACTACAAAATAATGAATTAAATTTGCCCAATGACCAAAGCCTTCCAGGAAGACAACAGAATATGCCATTCGTATTTGTAGCAGATGATGCATTCCCATTACAAAGACACATCATGAAGCCGTATCCTGGTACTCATGCCAGGGGATCCGAAAAACGTATTTACAACTACCGTTTGTCTAGAGCAAGGCGAATAGTAGAAAATGCATTTGGCATTCTTTCAGCAGTTTTCCGTGTATTGCGAAAACCTATGTTGCTACAACCTGATAAAGCATCTCTCATCGTAATAACCTGCGTGTACCTACATAATTATTTGATGAAAAGGAAAGCTTCTAGGAAGCTGTATAATTCACCGGGCATGTTGGACAGAATTGAAGATGACGTCGTCATTCCAGGCCAGTGGAGAAATATAGACCGTTTATCATCATTTCTCCCGTTATCCAACACTGGACGAAGACACACTTTGCAATGTGAAAATATCCGGAAAGAATTTTCAGACTATTTTAATTTGACTAATATTTTGCCATGGCAAAACAATATTGCATAATGAACGCGATATGTAACTTTATAAAAAGCGTAAATAACCCAACCTAAAATATGGTAGAATACCCAATAAATAAACATAACTACCTACTTACCATGTTTTTATTTTGGTTAGTGTCGAAATCAATTGTTTTCCTCGGTTTATATTTGTCCATCAAAAAGTGCATGCTTTTAAATGCAAACCATTTAGAATTATAAATACAATCGGCACCGCTGCCTGACTTCGTACTCATTGTTTTTTGCCTTTCCCGGTGGTAAGATGCAAGAAGCGAGTCCATCTTTTTTTTTAACTCTTCAACATTACATTCCAGTTGTTTTGCGATTTCCCGCCAAGCATCTTGTTTGTAAGTTGTATTTTTATAGTTTTCATACGTCGGATCCCACAGACATCTGAAATTGCGGTAGGCTTCTATCATTAATAAACATTTTTCTTGAGACCAATCCATAATTTAATCGAGATACGTAAACAATCGCTAGAACACAAGAACACTTTGATGAGACCGCTCAGTGGCGCGAGCACGTCCGAACACGCTAGAACGCTCTAAGCAACTGTTCGCGCGCTCTTGCGCCGTTTACATCAAGCGAGCGAGCATTCTTAGAATATTCTATAGAATCTTTGCGAACGCACTAAGAACAACGAAAGAATGCTCTACGCCTGTTTACATTAGAAGAATTTGATGTAGTGGGGATAGAATGAGCATTCGCTCGTTTGATGTAAATCGACCTTAAGATGATCAATTAGTCAGAAAATGAGAAAAGGATTCGTGATATTTCTTTTATAAATATATTTGGATTTTCATCGCTTTTGCGTAAGGTCTCTGAACTACTAAAACGTCTTTCTACTTACTAGTAGTAATTTTAACAGCGTAAACTAATTTCATTAATCAATGGTTAGTGAAATAGGTTACCAGTAATTGTAATCGTGTTAGCCATGGTTAATAACCATGGCTATATTATAAAAATGAAGTACCTATATATTAATGAAAGTAAAAAGATAAAGCAAGGGAATTAAGTTTTCACATAGTTATCCGACGGGCTGGGGGAGGCTCTGTTGCAATTAGGTAACTGTTTGCAGAGCAGGTCAGAAATCAACTGGTCGTGCATTTTATTTCATGAACGGAATGGCGCGGGCGGCGCCATCCGCCATTCATTTGCCCAACATTCGAATTTCATTTCGCTATCCAAACAACTACGCGACTCTGCTGGAAAACCTACAAAGTTTTTTCTTTTTATTTTACTGCAAGTTAATGTACCTACTATATAAACTAAAGCATCAAATCTATTTATTTGCATGTATTTTCACTAAACGTTCTATTTTCTCTTCACGTTGTATTTTCAATGTCTTATGAATATTGTAAAATAGTTTATTTTGTGCATCACTTTCGACGGTTGCAATTATTTTGATGGTAGACGATTTGGGTGTATCGGGCCCCACCAAGATGTTCGGGACCCATACCAACCTTACCTGCAAGCCGGTGAAACCCACTGATTAACGGATAAGTCTCTCAGGTATCTGATATTTCTGCACTGTTACAAACTCAAATAAACATGGTAAAGATTCCCGTTCATTCTTATAATACACATGACCAAGTCATTCTTAAATTATTCTAAAAGTGATAAAAACATTCTACTGTATCTATGGTTGGGCATGTCCTGAAATGTCATTA
The DNA here is from genome assembly GCA_963662185.1 of Eilema griseolum. Lineage (NCBI taxonomy): Eukaryota > Metazoa > Arthropoda > Insecta > Lepidoptera > Erebidae > Eilema > Eilema griseolum. Next base: position 18,341,970 of record OY759230.1, on the reverse strand, counting down.
ATTATTTATTGGTAAACGTAGGGTATGACGGGATTTCCCATTTGTATGTAGAGTCACCCGACTAGGGAGTCTCTACCTTACAGAAAATTGCGGTTTAACAACACCGGGTAATTATTATTACCTACCATTAAGCAGACCGAGTACTTGTTTGTTAACTTGAATGTGTAAAAGAAATGTTTCAACCATAATTGTGCCAATTATCAGTTGTATCCCGATGGTAACCTATTATCATATACCAAAAATAAATACACCTTTAATTATAGTGCATCACATAATATAAATTATTTTTAACGGTATGTTCAGTAACATGAACTTGTTAAGCGAAGGACTTTTTAAAAAATAAAGAACAAATTTCTACAAAATAAATAATGAGAATATTACCGACCTATTGATATACATAAAAGTATTTTTTTTAACGAATACTAATAATCAAATTGAAGTGTAGATGGATAAGACCCAGATCAGTGCAGATTGCATAGCAGTGATCATAAATGTCAACAAATCCGGCAGATTTCAATACATCTAGGACTGAAGAGGAAATTTTTGTATTTTTGAGTACGGGGCGAAATGTCATAATGTTATTCGAATAAACTCAAAAACTACCGCACTGATTTCAGAAATACTTTATTAGGACTTTTTTACTACAGTACTTTAGTAGGACACGACGGTACTCTCGTACGAATTGAGCAGTCTGACTGGGGAAGTACCTCCACCCTACAGATTACCACGGCTATAATAACCTCGTGTTGTTTTCCCGATGGTGAGTAGGGTAGGCAGAGCTCACTGGAGGGTTTTTGTGCTGTCAGTGGGAAGACCAAAGGCTTGTCCTGATTTTGTGTTCTGCACTGAGGGCACATAAAATCTCTGTTCTTACAGGGTCGGCAGCACGGATGTGACTCCACCGTTGTCACACACGTTCATAGGTCACGGTAACTACTTTCCATGAGGTGGGCCGTGTGCTTGTCTGTTGCAGACAGTTAAGTGGCTAAGTTGTATAAAAAAACCTTTAGAAAGTTGCATAATTCAAAAAATTTAGGAATCCTTGCTAGAACTCCAATAAAGCAATCCAAGGTGTAAAAAAATTATCTAAAAATTCTATACATCGCGTGCGCTGTGGAAACTATTGATCATAGAACAAGATAATGTACTGCGGAAGTGTATAACCTAAAAAGGTATACATAAAAATCCCCAATAGCACATGTCTATCTCCTAATGAGAACCCACAGTAACAATTTTTATCTTTTAAAAATTACAAAAAAAAAGTGTCATTTTCGAATCTTATATTAACAATATCTTATTAACTACGTTAGATATATCGTGCATATAATATAGATCAAAATTGCCATTCAAACTGTATAAATACAATGAATAACTATCGCAATTACTCGATATTGCAATTTATAAATTTACGCGCACCCAACCCGATCAAAATCAGATCATGTCTAGATAATATTAGGGATAGCCTTTGAACTAATTCTTATCCAAATAATTTATTTCATATTCAAGACAAACCGTTGACATACCTGCTGATTATTTATTATTGAAAAGACGTTCTGCTAAAAGATATTACGAAATTATAAATATCAATAAATCAAGTAGGTTCCCATTCATTATTTTGATAACTATAAATTATGGGCATGGGTTAAAGGGGAGCAACGAGGGTTCGAAGTATGTTAGCTGATCCATACGATGCACCCTGGGCAACAAAAGCGGCAGCACCTCTTACCCCACTGCCGCCTATGGCAAAATCCGGTGACCATGTAGAAGGCTACTCGAAGGCTTCCCACATGTCTCTCTGACTAGAGGGCACAATAGTGAGCAGACAAGGGGCAAATTGGTCGCTTCCACCACCCCGCCTTTCACAACAACTCACCAGCCTTTCCGGGGTTCGATTGGGACACCATGCTTCCCATTTATGGAAAGGTCATCTGAAACAATAGTTCTTACACCCCGATATCTTAAGACTCGAAACGGCATGCGGTATTCGTCGGTCCGAGTCCGACATAATCACACCAGATGATGGACGGGGCTCGTATCCAAGGGAACTTCTGTACGAAAAAAAAAGTTGGAATGGAATCCGAATTCTACGTGAGTGGAGCCGCGGGCAACAACTAGTATATAAGATAGAGTATAAGGCTGACGCTTATAATTTTTGAATCCTCTTTTTATATTAGTTTCAGTTTAATCCATTATCTCCGTGTATCGATCGCATTGTTACGATTCTTTGGGTAACTTTGAACTATTTCTAGAGAGTTTGAACCGCACATATAGTAGTCTCTCCACATGGAAAGATATTGTTTTAATCGGAGATTTAAACATCAATATAGCAAAGGATAGTAAAGACGAACGCAAGGACGACTATCTAACTCTTAACTTATCCCAAGGACTTCTACCTACTCATCTCTTTCCCACTCGATTAAATAGATGCATTGACCATATATTCATCAAAACTCAAAATCCTGACATAACCACACTAGTACTGGACTCACACATTACTGACCATAAGCCCCTTCTACTAATAATTCCTAATACGAGTACTAACGACAAAGACACAACTCCAATGAACTTTAGTAAACAGGTCAACTATGATGCAATAAGAGCTGAATTAGCTAGTGTAGACTTGACCCACTTATTCAACATTGACGACCCTAATGTATTAATTAACTTATTCATTAGCAACCTGACAACAGTTATAGACAAACACACTAAACGTGTTCCAATCCCAAGACGACAAAAAACGCTCAAACCATGGATGACCAGTGGTTTGCTGAGATGCATTAGGAACAGAGATAAATTACACATACGGTCTAGACATGATCCCGAAAATCTCATCTTAATGATAACGTATAAACGGTATCGGAACTTCTGTAACTCACTACTCCATAAACTTAAAGTTGCTTATGAAAGACACGAAATAGAGAAAGCGAAGGATAACCCAAGAGCTCTGTGGAAAACCATAAAAAATATAACACATATTAACAAACCTAAGTCTAGCCCCACTGAGCTCTTGGGAATCCGTGATAACCCTGGGAATTCTATCAATGAGGTCTGTAATAGCCTGAGCAATGTGGGTAAAAATCTGGCCAGTAAAATTCTATCTCGAGGACAGCCTTCCTCAGGCCGAATCCACGGTCCGGCCACTGCCAGTGATGCAAATCCCCATATTCCACCCTGTAACTCTCTTGTTTTGCTGGATGTTGATCCAGCTGAAGTGGAATCATTTATTCTCCAACTGCGCGACAATTCGGCTGTGGGATGGGACGGAATATCACCCTTTGTCTTAAAGTTCTGCCGAGATTCACTTATATTGCCCTTGACTCATATAATTAATATCTGCCTAAGCAAGGGCATATTCCCCAATGCTTTGAAAAAAGCTATAATCCACCCAATCCATAAAGGGGGTGATAGAGGCTGTATCGATAATTACAGGCCTATTTCGGTTCTTAGCTCGCTTTCGAAGGTCTTTGAGAGAGTTCTCAGCAACCGTCTCAGGGACTTCCTAGATACGAACAGAATTATCTCGAACAACCAATATGGCTTCCGCTCAGGGCTATCCACGGAAGATGCTGTAATGGACTTAACCCAATCAGTAGCTGAATTTCTCGACAAACGAATCAAATGCCTTGGCATCTTTTTAGACCTTACTAAGGCCTTCGATACAGTCTCTATACCTATACTCACCTCAAAATTGGAGCGAATGGGAGTAAGGGGAATCGCTCTGGAAGTCTTTAGAAGCTATCTTTCCAATCGTACTCAGCAAATTAAAATTGGTGATCTCCTCAGTGACGAAGAACCTGTAACATACGGTGTCCCCCAGGGGAGCATCCTTGGCCCAATCCTGTTCAAAATCTACATTAATGTCTTGTGTAATATGTCGCTCCCTAATGCATGAATTTACGCCTACGCAGATGACACCGCTATTCTGGTCCATGGTCCTTCCTGGGACAGGGTCAAAAATAGCTCGGAACTTGCCTTAAATAATATAACGTCTTGGCTAAACAATAACCTTCTCACGTTGAATCTTAGGAAATCCTGCTTCATTCCCTTCGCCCTTCGCCGTATAACCCTACCACATCACAACTTCTCGATAGTAGCACACACATGCGCACAATTATCATCGCCTTGTCTTTGCCCGACCCTCAGTCGAGCGGAAGAAGTGAGGTATCTCGGGATTCAAATTGACTCTGCATTGAACTGGGACAAACATCTAGACTTACTCAAAAATAGAACCATGAGACTCATCCATATATTTAAAGCTCTTCGTAACTCGGCGGATCCTGATACACTGAAGATGGTTTTTTACTCACTATGCCAGTCTATCATAGGTTATTGCATCCCTGTTTGGGGGGTGCCTATGATTCCCACCTCATGAAAATTGAAAGGGCGCAAAGAGCCATCCTCAAGGTTATGACTAGGAAGCCTCGCCGGTACCCAACTACCCAGTTATATTTGGACTGCAAAATACTAACAGTTCGACAGCTTTATGTCCTTCGTGTTGTCCTTAGAAAGCATTCCAGTGTCTCTCCGTCAGACCCTACTAAGCGCAGAAATTATTCGACAATGACTCGACATAGAACCACATTCGCAGAACGCCAGTACTTCATATTGAGTGCATATTTATACAAACAGGTGCAAAAAAAATTGGCCATAGTAGATCTTAACAAGAAAAAACTGAAACATACTGTTACTGCCTGGCTTCTTCAGCTAGACAACCTAGAAACAAATTCTTTACTAAAATTCACATCCTAGCAAAATCGAAATACACAATGCACACATACACATTGACCAGCAAACACACACACTTCACACACACACACACACACACACAATCACACAAACACACACACACACACACACACACACACACACACACACACACACAAATGCACATATATTCGGTCGCACAATTATACTCCAATACGTTCTCAACTTCATAGCTGCTACTTTAACATATAATATCCAAGAGTGAGACTCCACTGAAATTTATAATATTTGTTATGTCACTTGCCGAACACTGCCTCTTATGATACAAGGGTAACCCTAGTTTAGGAGGCAGGGTCTTCTCAAATTTAACTGTACTGTAACTCAATATTTAAGATTGATATGTTAAATCATGCTGTTGGATTTATTAGCATTATGTAACGCTCTTTTGTGCTTATACACTGTACTTTTTACTGAAATAAATATTATTATTATTATTATTATTATTATATTTTAAAATAGTAAACTTGAATAACTATCAAAAAAGAGTACGTGTTTGTATAAATAAATAGATAAAAAGTAATCTAAATTAGTACTTGAAAAAGTAATAATAAATAAATGAAATATATAAATCAAATTAAATGTATAAGGAGCCTTGTGTTCATGTATATGGACGTCTGAGGACAGACGGGAGGCGGCGGTGGCGGCGGCGACGAGGCGAGTGGTGCAGCATGCAGCCTCCAGTCTCCTCACAATGGCATTGCGGCTAACTGTCGCGTGTCGGTCCTTTGTTACCCTTACCTCAGTTCACATATTACTTTTCACAACGTATTTGAGAGAAAATTCAATTGCAGCGCAGCGCAGGTTCATGAACAGATGAATGCTGTCTGAACTTGAAGCTTTATATGAAGAGATTGAATGGCTTCCATCTTGTAATTTTATTTTATTTTGGAGAGGTATTTTTCGAAAATAGGTGCATTTATTGTGTAAGTATTATATTAAACTACCTACCCCCGTGAGAATTTAGTCTAGACGTAGCATTTGGATTTAGGAGCAGTTGTTCGGATCCGTTTCATGGACACCACCATCGATCTTGATGGGATCTATACCCGAATTTTGACCGTCTACGTCAGTAACATGGAGGATCGTTTCAAGTATCTGATCGATGCGTATTTGGTTCTTAGATGGTTCCCAGATTGCTCAAAAAGTACCTAGATATGGAATCTAGCGGCATTAGGTACAGATCAGTTCGCCATCACATCACTTCCAAATCCTGTAGAGTTAATGCGTGGCAGCAAAAGAATTTAGAGGTGAAAATGTCGCCAGACTTTTAGTATACGTAGGTCGTGCCTACTTTCATTTAACTTTTAAGAGTGCAACTTTTGCTATGCCTATTTCTTGGAGACGAATTTTGCCGTAAGCACCACCCGAGGCAATCATACAGTTCTCGATTAGACTACAGACTGAAATTCAAACCCACCAGAACTAAATAAACGTGGAAGTACTTTTCCAGTCAGGCGAATCATTTTGATGAATGTTCAATACCATTAAGCCTTACATGAATTAATAAATTCCTATCTTTAGTTTTCTGGGCCCAAAAATCTAAACAAAGTAGGGGTGTCAGTTGTGCATACAAACGAAATGCTTGTAGGTATCTACATATACTTGTGTAAGTGTGTGTAGAAGGAATCTCGTTAATCAGGATGTTAAATTCCTCTTTGAGATAAAAGGGGCGTCAATATACAAACAAAGGCCCTTCCTGTAAAACCTCATCGCAGTAACTTCTTTTGATCTCTTATATCGATTTGTCATTTTTGAACATGTATCTCCAACTTTTGTTATGATCGTTTTAACAATTAAAGGTTTTGTGACAATTAAGCAAAGTTTGTTGACCTCAATATGCAATGAATGAATTGAGTCTAAGCTCAGATCCCCTACCGTTCTATTATGTAAGTTTTTGTATTGCTTTTAAAATGATTTAAGAATTTCCGCATTAAGAAGAAAAGGAAAAAGGAGCATTGATAACATAGTGAAAAGCTCGTCAGGCAGGTGGTAGGCGGCGCGCTCGCTGCTGTTTATTTGTAGGCAGTGAAATGAAAAATTGAAGTGAATGATGTTGCGCGGAAACGAGTCTGAAAGTAACATTTCAATTGTGTAGTGGTATTTAAAAGTAGAAAATATAAACTTTCAATACTCACAGGTTTATCTGAATATGGGTGAATTGAAGATAAACAACAATGATAACATGAGGCGATAGAGTCTATAATGAAGGAATAAAATGTTTAATATTCATGGATAAATCTAAACCTATTATGACACAAATTTGGAGCACCACTACCGTCAGTTAGGTAGTGCATCACCTCTGAATTATAATCCAGACAAAATAAAGATTTGAGCTTACATAAATTCGCTTAGAGCTAAAAATGGACTTTTGATATTTCTTGTATGTATTTAAGACGCCCACCAATTTTCAGCACTATGCAAGCTTACCATTTTACTTTTTCTATTTTAACTGGATGATTAGTATAAATTAACTAATAGTCATGAATAAAAAGAATATTGACATGATGTGATTTTGTTTATGATTCCAATAGATATTCAAATCAAGTTAGGATCAAAGCTGACTACAATGTGGAGAAAATATGCAAGAATGAAGCCGAAGAAAGATTGAGGAAGCTGAAGAAAAAAGTAGGATTACTATTACACGTTACATTAAGAAGACAGAGACATATGAATAGTATTATCTATTCTGTGGAACAGTTTATAACGATATGTGACACTTCAGATGAAAAGAATTGTTAAACATTGTTAGAGCTGGCCTGAGTACGACAAGTTACCACATATCGCTCTTACACAAATTGAATTTGAACCGGATGCAAATGTTGAAGTGTAGATCTAGTTTGCAAGAAGATTTGCATTCAGATCGAACAAGCTAATGTTGTTTGTAGCATTACTATGCACACTGAAGTTTTGAACTGACAATTTTATATAAAGGGTGAAATGCATACGTTATCAAATATCACCAGCGAAAATTTGTGTCACTTTTTACTATATCTATAGTTTTAGCTACCCATTTCATTTATTTATTTCTGAACAAAGTTTACATTGTGTTGAAATGTTTAAGTGTAGACAATTATTAATTCAAATTCTATACATTCAAGCTTAAATAAAATGTCATGCAAATGGTAATTCAATACAAATACAAAAATAAAAACTAATAAAAGAATAACATGTTGAAATTAAATGTCAATAAGCCGAATAAAAGTGAGAAATTATAAACCCATCAATCAAAATTGTCAATAAAATAGTAATAGCATACTTGTCACATTCTTAAATGGACATGTCACTCTGTGAAATCGTCAATTCTCGATCCCGTAATACTAGCTAGATTAGTTATGCTTACTTTGGGTCTAGATAGATTAAACATTATCGGGTCTAAAATAATTTGTCCCAATTTGATCAAAACTCAACAATCTAGGTTATAAATAGACATAACGGAGCATGTTTCAACGCTTTACCAAGTTGTTCAGCAGGTGATGGTTCTCACGCTATCCTGACATTAATGTCTCGTTGGGAGGGTTTCCCTATCCACGTTAAATATTAATATAGATCGGGCCGGCTACCTTCGAGTTATTGACGCAGGTCCCAACACAATATACACCAGCCTTGTACATTTTTTTCTTCACTTTTCGTAGACATATTTTGCTGGTCTGTTGTTAAATATATAAATTCGGGTTTCCCTGTGGAGCTATTAATCTACATAATGTCATCTTACATGTTAAATAAAAAATACGAATTTTGATATATAAGGTTGACTTTATATTTTCACCGTTATTAAAGAATATATTGAACCTACAAAATTATTCTTACTAGTATTTTCCGGGTGTTTTCTTGTCAAATATAGTGGATTCAATCCTCTTTTTCATGTGGGTGGTGTTCATCCTTGACACTAATATTATTCACCATTGATAAAATCGTATTTCACTAGAACCAAGCGACAGTCGATTCCGTAATTATTGCAATTTACGTAGCGGACCTTTTATTAATGATTCACAAGGAATTTATTTTTAAACCACCCTTTCAACTAATTCCTAATTTAGAAAGTTCCATGCTACCTGTTATATTTAGCAACAGTATACAGGCCGTTTTCATGAATGAATTTATGAAACGATCACTGTGCATAATTTCTCTGTGAATTTCAATGAAAAAATTCAACATCCAGGATTGAATTTGCACTCGTTGCATTTCATCCTTTCTCCCTCTTTCATGAAAATACTTACTCAACAAGCTGATGAATTGTTTTATTAATTGTTTCATAATTGCAATGCACAACATGCTTTGCAATTATTATATTTTATACCACTTAGGAGGCAGACAAGGACACGGCCCACCTGATGGAAAGTAGTTACCGTGGCCTATGGACGTGTGTAACACCAGAGGAGCCACACTCACGCTGCCGACCGTAAGCACAGACTTTTTGTGCCGTCAGTGTAGAAGACGTTATTTATTTTCAAAGAACTACATCTAGGATGGGACTTGTATTCGTGGTAGTCACTTTCTAGCAGGAATAATCAACGCACTGGACGGGATCTGGGTATTTGCAATTGTGGTTCAGGAACACCGGAATTCTTAAGAATTTCGGAAATAAAAGTACAAAATTATTGGACTCCGTATGATATCTACAAATCTTCTTTGGTATTAAAGGCATTGTATTATATACTAAAGTTCAAAGAAATAAATATCAAACATTTGAAACTGCAATCGATAAACTCAGTCTCCATGATATTGGCAACGTACGACAATGTACTCGCATTCTATTGTTTTACCACTTAAGTACTGGTTTGTTCTTCTAGATTTTTTTATTTTTTTATACCACGTAGGTGGCAGACAAGCACACGGCCCACCTGATGGAAAGTGGTTATCGTGATCTATGGACGTTTGTAACACCAGAGGAGTCACAGTCACGCTGCCAACCCTGTAAGTACGGAGTTTCTGTGCCGTCAGTGTAGAAGACAAAGCAGGACAAGCCTTTAGTCTTCCCACTGACAGCACAAATTCTCTAGTGAGCTCTGGCTACCCTACTCACCGCTGGGAACACAACACGAAGTTATTATAGCCGCGGTATTCTGTAGGGCGGAGGTACTTCCCCAGTCGGACTGCTCAATTGGGCGGAAATACCGCCGTGTCCTACTTCCTTGAAGAGTTTAGAAAGCTAATAGTTTGCTCTATCAGGCTAATGATATAATAGATCTAAATGTTTAAGCGACCTTAGCGTTATGTTATGACTAAAGCGTAGGGATGTAGCTGTAACCGAAAATGTAACCGAAAGTTATATATTTTTATTTTTATATTTCACGACATTCTACACAACACTATCGAGACCCATGGTAAGCATAGCTTAACTAGCTTGTGTTATGGGATCTAGAATGCGGATAAACATACTGCGATACTTGTTTTTCGTAAATACATACATATTATACATAGAAACACCCAGACCAATGCAAATATACATATTCATGCATACAAATATTTGCACTGAGCGGGAATCGAACCCGCGCCCCCTGCATAGCAGTCGAATGCTCTACCGCTACGCCACGGAGGGAGTTGCTACTTAGCTGTTCATAAACTTATTACAGTACTGTCGTAAACGCGGACACGGGCTAATTTGGCTCTGAGGCCACAAACTCCGTTTATTATGATCATATCATATAAGCAAAATGAAAACAATTAACAACTAGAAGCTCACTGTGTGTGTAGTGATCATGTAGGTAGAACACTGCACACACACAACATACATAATAAATTCAACTAAGCTATATATAGACCGTTTTCATACATTTTCCTATCCATTTAGACAAATTTTCTAATTTATTTATTTATTTTATTTTATTTTATTTGGAAAACAAACAGTATCTTAAAACTAAATAACAACTGCTTATGAAACTATAAACCATTGAAACGTTTTGGTAAATTCGTTCCTAATAGATATAGTTCAGATATTACTTAATCAAATTCAATCCTTTCTGGTAAAAGTTGGACCCAGGACGGGGCTTGAAGCCCCCACTAGCCCCTTACAGGGGGAAAACTCGGACCTACTAAGCTACCTCATCACATCTAGAATATCTAAATGTTATTCAAACAATTGAGGTAATATCATAAAAGTTGAATTAAGGAAAGCGAGAAATATATAGGTAAGTATATATAACAATTTCACTTATAACGTAATAATATTGTCAAATGGTGTTTGAAGAAAGCTGAAAATATAAATAACAATTTCATTTATTACCATTCTTTATCAAAATGATATTAATTTAGATAAATTATTAATAGGCGAAAACTGAATTGACGAAAAAATATTTATTCATATAGCTACTGCCAGTTGCTACTAACTATAGTCCGAAAGAGTACAATTCAAACCTGACTTCTTTGAATTATCTATAGTGTAAAACAATGAACGATCCACAAACAATCAGAGCCTAATAATCAAATAAATGCTCGCAATAAATAACAGCTGCCGTCATTCAACAATGTTCTAGAACGATTTTCGCGCTCGGCCCAGTTTCAATTCATTCGTGGCGAGATATCTGAGTTGAAGCATATACCGCGCTCTCCCGGGCCTTTGTTTCCAACCGTTTGCTATCAAACTACATTTATGACCCTTATCTCTTGCACACAGGAATACCAAGCGCTATACACAATCTTTTTATTTCTCTATTGGTATTGTACGTTGAGCTTAGTTGCTCTATTTTGTTATCGATATGTGAAGGTTTTACAGAAATGAGATTTTTAGTTAAGTACTGCGGTATTTTTACTCGTGTTTTATTTAAATGTAGTAATGGTGTAAGCATACCTATTATTAAAAAAATATTGATTGGAACGTGAAGGTAGCACATGGAGACCATCTGTAACCGTCTCCATATCAACATCCCCTCGCCACGTTCGTACTGCGTATTTTTTTCATCCCCATCTATTTTCCGATAAGTAATTTTGAATGAATATACATTGTATTGAATTCAAGAATATTTCGTTTCAAAATGAGTTCTCATTATTCATTATTAAGAGCAAATGTCGGAATGAAGAAGTATTTTTGTAATAATGGCTAGAATTGCAGCAAGTGGAAAGATGCTATCTTTGCCTGCCCTAATGATTAAGAAAAACAGTAGGTACCTAGTAATGTGTGTTTTTAACGATATTTCCACCTGCGAAACTTAATGGGCACAACACATGACACTTGACTATGAGCACAGCATGGTGGAACTGACCGTAACCCTCTTTACATTGGGAGCCAGATTGTAATGTATACTATTATTGCATTATTCATTATTATTATAAATTAGTTGTGACGTTGATATTTAAAAAAATGGGTTATGTTGAAAGAACGATACAGGCAAACAGTACTTCACAGCGGGGCAAAGACTTCTACTCTATAAGTCACAGACCTCATATGGTGTACTGCTGTCACCGGATTACCAGCTTAGCCCTCGACTCGGTGCAAGGGGGGCGCTGAGGATCGTTGACAAATTGACAATCCCGTACTCACTACACGGTGTGGAACCGCTCAGCCTCAGGAGAGACTTTGCCTCGCTGTGTGTGTTTTACCGCCTGTACAATGGTGTGTGTTCAGCTGAATTGTTCGACATGATGCCCACGGCTACATTCTATCACAGTACCTCTTGCCACAGGCGGGGAATCCACCCCCACACATTGCGACTTGAAGCAGTACTCATTCTTTGGTATGATAGGAACTTCATCCCCCGCACGTTTAAGCCGTGGAATGAACTCCCTGCCGTGGAATGAACTCCCTGCCTGGTTTTCCCAAGCGAATACAATATGGGGTCTTCAAGCCTTCAAGGAGATTCTTACAGAGTCGGCGGCGCGAGTGAGACCACTCTGGTGTTGCACACGTCCATGAGTTACGGTAACTACTTTCCATCAGGTGGACCGTGTGCTTGTTTGCCACCTAACTGGTATAAAATAAAAAGGAATATGTTTTTGGTTCTGTCTCGTCTGTTTCTTCGCGACACGCAAATACTACTGGGACAACTTTATTGGAAAGGTTTTGGTCAGCAATTAGTTAACAGGGACCAAGTATTCGGATTTGAAAGGGCATCAGTATCAACTTGTCGCATAATTTTATCACGAGACCTAAATCAGACTTATTATAGGAACGCGAACTTGTTAGGAATAAATAAACAAAATATTTGCATTTTCTCAATAAAGTGACATATTTGTAATCGCCATCTAATTCCCTTCATTTTGTTATATTATTATAATTGATAACACATTTTAGCACAAAAAAGCCACTATTTACTTTTTATGTACCCTATGACACTCGGGAGATGAATACCTTTCATTTGATACCCCTTTCATCGAAATCCGTCCAGCCGTTAAGCCTGTAGAGGAGAACAAACAAAACTACATACATACCTACATATATACCTACACGCGAAAAACATTACCCACGCAGGCGCAGTCGGGTAAAAAATAAGAGAATTGTTTCATTGTTTTTTTTTTATACAACTTAGGTGGCAGGCAAGCACACGGCCCACCTGATGGAAAGTGGTTACCATGACCTATGAACGTGTGAACACCAGTGGAGTCACATCCGTGCTGCCGACCCTGTAAGAACAGAGATTTTGTGCCGTCAGTGTAGAGGACAAAGCAGGACAAGCCTTTGGTCATCCCACTGACAGCACAAAAACTGTCCAGTGAGCTCTGGCTACCCTACTCACCGCCGGGAACACAACCCGAAGTTATTATAACCGCGGTATTCTGTAGGGCGGAGGTACTTCCCCAGTCGGACTGCTCAATTGGGCGGAAATACCGCCGTGTCCTACCTCCCCAAAATTGCAATTTCTGTGGCCTTTCTGGGTAGGTACGTCACGGGAGTGCAAGTTGGTAGGCATTAAGAAGCGGAAAAGACTCGTATCTCGTTTGTTCTGTAGGTCCGTATTTTAAAAGGAAAATAAGGAAGGATATTCATTATTCATCTGTTTACTAATATTACATAGTGTGTTTATTTAAATTTAGGTTCATCTAATTACATCTAATATAAACACCTCAACAAAGTCTAGGGAACAAGATGACCCCAATTATTTTTTTTCGTGTAAATCTTGTTTTGCAAATAACTGGCAGCAAATAAATAAAAATAGAATAAAGTAAATTACAGAGTTGTTCGAAATTTAAAAATAAATTTAAATAAGTAATGATTTTCGAATATGGAGTGAAAACTTTTAAAAGTGTTTGATTGTGCAGTTTCTCTGAGGCAAAATAAAAATTATTTTTTTTATTGTAAATAACATTTATTATCAATAATACGTCTTTTACGTATAGTTTGTGCATTTTTGTGACTGTAGTCATCATGTCACGTCGTCATTTAAGTCGCGAAGAGATGTTAAGGGCTGTTGGTATGCTGCAAGATGGACGAACTCAACGCGACGTAGCGGATGCTGTCAACACCCAACCAAGCGTAATTTGCAGATTATGGGCACGCTACAGGTCTACAGGGGATGTTGCCGAACGTCACAGGGGACGAAATAGGGTTACTACCCCGCGACAAGATCGTTTCTTGCAAAATTCCGCAAGGCGGCAACCCACGATTACTGCTCGTCAGTTGGTCACAGGCCTCCAGTCTCAGCATCAAGTGGTTATTAGCGATCAAACTGTCAGAAGAAGACTACACGAAGCCAATCTTTATGCTCGCAGACCGCTTAGGGTTCCAGCTCTTCGACGTGGAAATCGAGGTCGTCGCTTATTGTGGGCTAACGCACATTTACAGTGGACCGACCATCAATGGGCACGGGTTCTGTTTTCCGACGAATCTTGCTTCGGTTTTCATCCTGATTCGAGACGAGTGCGTATATGGCGAGATCCTGGACGTCGGAGTCGTCTCCAGAATCCGCAAGAAGTTCATCCTTACCAAGGTGGAACAATCATGGTATGGGCTGGAATTCGCCTTGGTGGAATGACCGACCTCGTTTGGATACGGGGCAATTTGAATGCAAACCAATACATTCAGGAGGTTATACACCCCATGGTAATCCCTCATCGACAGCAGTTCGGTCAAGATTTTATGTTCATGCAAGATAATGCACGGTCACACACCGCGAGGGTAGTGGTCAATGCGTTAAGCGAGCACAATATGACGACGTTGGAATGGCCTGCTCAGTCTGCCGACCTCAATCCCATAGAGCATGCCTGGGATTTGCTTGGGAGAAGAGCTTTCAGTGATTCTTTGGAAAATCTGAACACTGAAGAACAACTTTTTTTACACCTTCGCAGTGTATGGAGCCATATTCCACAGACGATGATTGACAATCTCATACTAAGTATGCCACGCCGTTGTCGAGCTGTTGCTAATGCTTTAGGAGGTCCTACAGATTATTAAAAACGTTTAAAGTACGGTTAATTACTATATTTCTTACTACCTCGTTATTTTTGTGCCTAATCATAGAAGGTTGTAATACTCAATATTGGCACTATTCAATTCTTTCTTAAAAAAAAAAAAAATTGGGATGAAAATGTTTTTATTAAAATTTAAATTAAAAACGGTATAAAAATACCCTTCTATTGATATAAAACACTCACTATTACAAGAAAGGGTTTTTAAATAAAAACTAGAAATGTCCTTGTTCCCTAGACTTTGTTGATGTGTGTATAATTTAAAAATAAATAGAATTACCTTTGTCTGCAACATAAAATTAAAAACCTTATTAATAAATACATACGAGTGTACACAATACTATATACTACTACTATATTATAAAATAAACATTTAACACAAAAAAATCGTAGGTAAGTTATTTGAACGGAGCTGCAACTCGAAAAGCGATGGCCATATTTTCAGAGCGCATCTTCTATAGATAGTTTTTTACACTGAAAACCATTTTATCAATATCTTTCTTACTTTAGGCTTGGTACCAACAAACCGAAACAGAATAAGCCAGTAAATAACCAAGATCGAGTAAACATAAAATGCGCTTCTGCCAACCTCTCAACTAATAAGATTTATTTTCAATTAGAGTGAGACGCGGCCCGAACGCAGACGCCTCTAATGACGTGATTTACATCCAGACTTATTTACGCTCACTGTGCACAGAAATTTCTCAGCGAGGGATATTCATATTATCAGACGCTGAGTGACATTGTAACTAAAAAAATATGTGTATATATACATATATAAATAAATACATTCTAAGTTCAAGTAGAATTGATATTGCAGAAAGTATACACGAATTGATTTAAGAAAAAATTAAGAGTACAACTATTCACAATGAGCTCCTCTTTATTATGCAGGTTGCAGGACTGGCTGGTGAGGTTAGCTTGAGCCCGAAGGTCTTAAACTATACTATAACACTTACTGTAATAAATAAATGAATAAGTATCACATAACTTAGATTGTTTTCGAAAATACGCCGCGGTGCGGGGCGGTGCGTTAAAATTTTGTTTTTTACGTGCGCAAAATCCCCACGGATACCTCCCCACCGGAGCCGGTGGAAGAGGTTATGTCGGACTCGAACCGACTAAAACGCACGCTGCCTGTGGGTCGTTTTGGTTGCCAAAGGTGAGGTTGACAGGCATATCCCTCGCACCCCGGCCGACTCAGGGCCATCTCTCACGAGCTGGCCCTCTCCTCGGGTGTGTAGGGACTACAGAGTCCCCAACTTGTCCCTGGCAAACGGGGAGGCGCGTCAGGTGCGCCACCGCCGCGGCCTGCTTCTGCCAGGGTGACAGGCGGCTCCATCAGTCACCCCCAGGCCTGCGCTCATGGGGGGCGAAGGTCGTTCATCTACCTCCGACGCCCGAGTTACCTTCGTACGCGGGCAGCTTGGCTTGCGATCATTCGTCGCTCCCGCTGCCGCCCCCGCCCCGCCTCCTCCTTCACGAGCATTACTTGCTTGCAGAAGGGGTGCGTTAGACTTGAGGTTACTTATTGGAATCCCATCACATATATGGGATGAAGGATACAAGACCGGTATTGAACAATAAAATTATAAGCAGCAATAGTTTCTTTGTTTAAAAGGTACTTTCTTCACAATTTCTTAAATGTAGGTCTAAGCTAAACCTAATCCGAGCATGCTGATCACGTATGGAGAGAATGCGTCATTCGGAAGCCATTCACGACGTGCCAGGGACGGATTTTTGAATTAGACTAACATTCTTATTAACATACTATTTGGGAGCTATATTATTAACATAAAATGACAGAAAATGGTAGAATAATATGATCTAAGTAAAGCTATTAATGAATAGTATGCAGTAATAGCTTCAATGAATCAACCGAACAACCAAATTAAGTACAGTTTACTTAAAGACAGTAGTGTCCATACTTTCATAATTATACTATCTTATACAAAGAAGAACTTATAGGATACCGTTGGTGGTGTTCGAATGCTATAAATGTCAGATAAAAGACGTACTAGACCGAAATGAGGCCCTTTTCAGAATAAGAACAATGTCGCCCATTTTTACAGTGAAAAATTTTCGTCCTCATTTTCAGGTTACTAAAAACATACCATGTCCTTGTATTCCTCTAGGTTATATTGTAATATCAAATTATTTAAACCATTTGATACTATTGAATCAAATTGTATTCTACAGGTATTCAGCAGAAATGTCAATTTGCCGCAAATCATATCTGAGGTTGGGTAAAATAATTTCCATAAAAATTCCCTTAGTGGCAGTACTCGAGGTTGACTGATTACATTTGGGAATACCGGTGGTACAGTTATGGTTAGCTTTATATACATGTTGTTACTGTATCCGCTACCGTAGGGTAAGTACATACATACGTCACTCACTTATCCAAACAATAAATTCTGAATCTGCGCTTTACGATACTCTCCTTTATATACTCATATATTCGGAATACGTAATAAATACGCCGAGAGCGATGAGTATCTTCGCTGACGTTGATGAAATATGTATTAGTTTATTATGGAAGAGGGATCAACAACATTTTTTCGTCAATTTACTGCTCGTGGCAGATATGAAGGCAATATTTCCACGCTATCTCTGTCAGGAGCTGAGATTGCACTATTACACAAGTTCCTTTGTAATAAATATATTCCTTTGTGCTGAAAATATGAAAATTAATGTCTCGGTACGAATATAAATTGAAATACATTGTACTGCAGTTACTAATCTGATTGTCAAACGACGTGATTATGGAAGCAATTCTCGTGCGATGCTTATTGTGGTTTAACAGCCAACACGCACAAAATGATATCATTAAATACATTCTCATTCACGCAATAAAATGTAAGTATTCATAAGCTGTTACGCCAACGACATTTTGATTGTTGGTTACCAAATTAAAGTTTATGAGACACCTTTAAGCCAGTTAACAATATCAAACTAATTGGAATAAATTCTGCTTAGCTCAGGGCAATTCGTTACGGCAAATCCTTATTTATAATAATGTTATTAATAAATAATAAGGAGTTATATTAAAGATGCCCTTTTTACCCTTCTTGGCAGAAGGGTAATGTTTATGGCGCGTATCTTGTATGTAAGTTTGTAATATTCTTTTCAACACACTTGCTCATAAATTGGCTCTAATTTCACTGTAATTAGACACATAATGGCACCTTTAATCAAACTGTGACTTTACCGTTGCTATAATTCTCTAGTGAGTTATAGCTTTTTTTTTAAATTTAATTTGTTAAGTTGCTTCGTTTTTCAAAAGTTTCGATACTAAAAATATAATTTTCAATAGAACGTACAAATAAATGAATATCCCTACTGCTTGCTCATTTCATGCAACTTCGTATTTAAATAGAAAATTTCAACTTGTACTTATTTAATAAACAAAACTATGCCATCAAAAACAGTTCATTATATTTTACCAACTGCACATTTACTAATTGTTTCTCTAAAAATCTTTATATTTATATAGGTACTAGAAGTGAATGAAACTGTGTCGTAATAAGGGTCCTTAATCCAAATTAATAAATAATAAATATGAACATAATTGCGTAAAATTAGTGCTAGTAGTTATGTGTGCTGCAGTTAAACTTGTTTCGATCTTTTCAGCATCAGTCGGGATTTATATTTTTAATATTATATTTTTTTACTTATACCTACTTAATCAACTTTTATGATGGTTAAGTATGGAGACGGCAAAAGAAATAAAACCTTTTTTTATACGCATAAACTAGCAAAACGTAAATATGTATTCAGAAGATATGAATTGCGATAAAATCTGTAACTCCTACACGCATTCCATAAATTGTTAAGTGTTATATAATGCCGTAATTGAAGCAAGAAATAATATACGAGAAAATATATTTTTTTACTGAACCGTTTGTAGTTTTTTTTATCCTGTAGTGGTAGGTACTTATGTTTATCGCCATCTAGATAGTGCCGGAACTACTTGAATTTTTCATGAGATATCAAAGGCTCCGGGCTAGCGCACCTCGCCTGAGAGATGTCTGTCGTTCGCCCGCCACCGTGAGGAAAAAGAATTGTCTCGTATTTTTGAGACTATTTTCACCCCTAAAAGGAAGGGTGTGCGTAACTAACACAGGGACATGTTAACGCGTATAAATGAAAGAGGCCGATGAACTGAAGGCTTTGAGTGAATGCGGCTATGATTTTCATTTTTGTAATGAATTGCTTTTATGTTGCAGATTGTAGGGTAATTCAACTAGGTATCACTGAAGTTTATGAATGCTTTGTGGAATTGAAGTTGTTGAATTCGATTACATTTATAGAGACTGAGAGCGGTGAAAACTAAAGAATTTAACATACCGTATAGATAGTAAATACAGTTGTGCAAGAAGTACATACATATATTATAAGTATGTACAGTCGACAAAGGAGATACGATTGCACCTTCACATATAAAGTTGTATGTAAATGTGCAACCGTATCTCCTTTGTAGACTGTACATATACTCACACCTATTTTCCTCTGGAGTAGGCACAGAACAGACCGCCACCTGCCTCCAACCTAACATACTTCTCGAGGTTAACTGTCAACTGTCAACCTTTCATGCAAACTCATCAGAGCCTGTCTTAATAAATACTGGCTAATTCTACATTCACCACAATGGATCCCTTTGTTTTACGTGCTCAAAATCCCCACGGATACCCCCTCAGCGGAGCCGGTTGAAGAGGTTATGTCAGACTCGAACCGACCAAAACGCACGCCGCCTGTGGGTCGTTTTTGGTTGCAGAAGGTGACGTTGACAGGCATATCCTTCTCACCCCGGCCGACTAAGGCCCATCTCTTACGATCTGGCTCTCTCCTCGGGTGTGGGGACTACAGAGTCACCAACTAGTCCCCGGAAAAGGGGAGGCGAGCCGCCGCGGCCTGCTTCTGCTAGGGTGACAGGCGGCTCCACCAGTCACCTCAGGCGGTCACTTCGACTCCCGAGTTGCCTTCGTACGCGGGCAGCTTGACTTGCGATCCTTAGTCATTCCCACTGCCGCTCCCGCTGCCGCTCCCGCCCCGCCTTCTCCTTCACGAGCATTACTTGTTCACAGAAATAGGCGCCGGCCGCCCACGCATCCGCGCAGCGGACCATCGCCGCGAGCAAGGTGGAGAACGTGAGAACTCTCACCCCCAGGGCCGCCACCAGCTCCCGTCTCGGCATCTCCCACGCCCCCGAGTCCTCGCTCGCGTCGCAGAGATGGCACTCGGACGTTGGCTCTTTCTCCATCCGACGCAGATACAACTTCCCGAAGCACCCGTGCTCGGTGACCATCTGCGTCAGAACAATGGAATCCCTAGAACATCGCACTCACAATGTACTAATTTTTTCAAAGAATTTCAGTTTCTTGAAGCTCCTCATGTTTTATAAATAACATAAGGAGTGCGTCGCAGAAATTATTTAACTTCAAAAAAGACTACGTTTAGCTCCCCTAGGACTCCATTTCCCACCCCTAATACAAAACATACAATCCTTTAATTTGCTGCCGTAGCCTGTACGCACAGAAAGTATTTAAATTATCGTTTGCGATGTAACGTTTCCGGGCGCGTAATATATTACGTTTCTCCCTCACCTACATGGCAATTGCGTTTTCAAAGGTTAACAGACACCATTTGCAGCAATAAATATCAATCATAACATTACGCTATCAGGATTGTTTACGTAACACTGTGTATGTACTTTTGTGTAGTCCCTGGAGCCTACTATAGAAGTTTTATGTTTCCCGAACTCGTAAGTTTCACACGAACATTTGATATCTTTGTGAGCCTTAAATTACAGTTTTATCACACGGCACGGCACCGATAAACCGAGCGACTATATGTATTGCTTTCTTTGCTAACTTGGACTGAAATGTACTTTTTAAGTGAAAGAAGGTAATCGAATGATACCTATTTTCTAAACATTTTCCCATGGTACTATCAACCATCTTGGTTATAACGGGTCGTTTCTTAAGAGATATGCGCCCTATTAGTGTCTGGTGTCTTTCGGACGCTTCTACCCTTTCTGGAGCAGTAAGCCAGGTTTCATCATCGTTAGAGCCTTCAAAACTTTCCACCTATCGTGCTAGTCATGAGCATAGCTTCGTAGACCCTCAAAGACCCGCTACTACATACAAAGTGCCAGCTGCCGGTCTTGCCACATCTCGCAGCATGTTGGATGTCATCATATAGCGGGCAAACCCACAATACATTTGGCCTCCAATAATTTTATTTGAATAAATATAAGTACAGACTGCTAAAGACAACACCACTTGGTTGTTTTATACGCGAATCAATATAAAACATACTCAAATACACCTTATTTTTTAAAGAATTCTTAAAATTATAAGAACGTTACGGTCGATAAGAAATATTTATCTACAACGTAGACCTACAATCATCTTAACGACCTAAAATATTGCAAACCGAGTGCAAAATAATTATCTGGATCTATTTAAAGCACGTTTTGAAATATCGAATTATTCTACGAAAGTCCCAGACAGTTGATGCTGCTAGTCGCGCCGGGAGGACAACCGAAGCGAACAAAGTCCTAGGCCGACAGGTCGACACTCTCACACCGCGCCAAAGTCGCAAGGTTGTTCAATTCTTAAGGGTCGACCACCTTTGTATAACATACACTGTCATTGTACGCAGTATCATTTCGAATATATTTCTATATCACTCAGACGTGATAAACCTGTAGTAATATGTATTACTAATAGGTATACAAAACTAACTGATGGCCACCGCTCCACGCGTGATTGTCGGTTATTGCGACATTTGAGCGTATCTCGGTTGTACTCAACCAATTAAAATCAAACATATGGCAGATTTTAAGTTCAACAAGGTAAGTACCTATCTGCATTAAATCTAAATCTTAATTCAAAAGAAAAATTTGGTTCAGAACCGTTAATATCTCCAATATACAGACACAACTAATTTACAATTTCATAATATAGGTAGATAACCTCTGATTCAAATAAAAATGTTTGCTGTACAAATCTAGTGTTATTGAAACTCGGCGATTGAACTTTTCACTGACCCAAATATGACCTGAGCTTATGTTTTCATCAATTCACTCTCAGAGTTCATTCATATTGATTTATTAATGTAGCTGAGAGCGCACAATGGGCACATTGACACTGCAGATTTTGTAATAGCGGGTTATTTGTCAGTTGTCGGTTATTGACTTTATTTCTACTTATTCTTTTCAACTCTCATGCCTATTGTGAAGATGGCGACATTTTGTTAAAGTTAACGCTTAGGTCAAAAGTACTTTTAATTCAAAAAACCCATTAAAGTGCGAGTCAATTTCGAGTTGAGGTTTCCCTACAAAACAGTAACTTTACTGTTGTAACTAACCGTTTTTCACATTCAAGACAGCCTTGACCCAAGTGAGGCTTTTATGTCACTTAATAAAGTTTATATGTGGCGTACATTCCACTACAAAAAGACCATTAAAGTAAGCTGCCTCTTTCATCTGCGGGTAGTGAAAGACGTGCTATATTAGGACTGAGGCCCAGATGATGAGGTCGCCCGTCTCTTACTAATGCAACGAGTTTGCTAGGCGAGGAACACGGTTCAAATTTATTTTACAGGTTCGTTGAAGGTGCCTTGAGAACTTCTTGCCATTATCTTTTATTCTTAACCTAGATAAAAATGCAGGTTGAAATTCCTTGGCTAAGAGAGAGAACTTCATAAATAGGTTAACATACTGTTTCATTCCAGATAACTAATTTAGTTACATGTAACTAGCCTCAATTATCATTGTGTGTTATTGACCAGTTTTCATTAATATCTAATATGCTAAGTACCTACGAAAGCATGAAATACACTTCGCATATACATGTTTTCATGCCTTCCTCTAGCGTAAGCAGAGATAACAACCCGCCATCTGCTTCTGTATTTGTTCACTTCGTGTGTTTCCTTACTATAATAAATTAATATTACAACAAATAAAATGTGCGGAAGCCCTCTAGAGGATTGAGAAGAGAAACTTTTGTAGATAATGGTGCTAATGGTAGAAAAAAATTATAAAACCTTGTCAACAAAGATCTAGGCATAGTATATTGCACTATAGACGTTTAAAACCTAATACTCAGTAGATTAACGTAGAGCCTTTGATATATAAAATCAAAGGGTAGAGGTAGGGTAAATCTAGGCAGTAGTCTAGATTAAGCCCTAGTTGATATTTATTATTCAACACTGTATGAGTCAAGTGCTCAAATAATAATGTCGTTGTGTGTAGTTGAAGCGTGGTACACGCGATATATTAATACGACAAAGCAATAATTTATAATTTTACGACCAAGGGAAATTAAGGGCGTGATGTTATGCTTTTTTTGTAAATATTATTTCTCTTACACGAGTCGTGACTTTGATAAAGTCAGAAACTATTTTTATAGTGAAAAAATACATAATGTGGTGCCAAGTGGTGTACAAACAAAGATGAATTAAAAAGATTACTGTTTTGATAATTTAACTTGCAAGTGGACATATAATTTCTAGTTTGTTTCCCCTTTACATACATCATATATGTAGTTACATTTAATAATAATAAAATTTAGGAGTTTGTGGCAGTGCTGTGATGACCGAGTTGGTTAGTACATTGTCATGGTAAGGCATAATCTTTCGAAATTCGTTCAGAAAGGGTCAGAGTATGAAACTGGTTATTAAGTGTTAAGTACCTACAAGTATTACATTATTTAAGACAACCTTTCAAATTAATCTAAATGATTAATTAAATTATTACAATAAAAACTAAATATATTTATATTTCCATATGGCCGGTGCACAATGCTATGAATGCGATTGTTTCAGAAAAGGTGAATGTTCTGTGTCGCAAAAAGGGATATTTTATTTTACTATAAACAAACCAGTCTGCGGGTCTGAAGAGAAATATCATGAAAATAGTCGATAGTGTAGACACCTAATACCTGTTTATAGTGCAGCAATGAGGTTTCGTCTTCACTGGCAAGGATTCTGACAACCCCTGTCTAGACGAGAAGAGGGAAATGGCCGCAGAGAAGATTGACTCTTTACAATTTCAAATTTAAACAAAAATGGATAGCGTAAATCTAGGACTTAGCGTTATTTTAAATATATCAATATGATGATGATATCTTTTGACTAATGGATCACAGAGGTTGCAGACTTGAATATATGATAATAAATTTCAACTTGATATGCGTTTTTGAGAAAAAAATATTTTGATAGACAAACTATCAACAAAATGGTCCTGGGTTTTATTGATTTCTTTTGACGTATGGATATAACGAATGATATTAGTCGAGAAATGAGTTGAATAATTATCAGTAAATAAAAAAACAGCCTGAATAATTTATCAGAGTGTGCAATTTAAGTATTTAAGTATCTATTGACACTTAATGTATTTTAAATCTATGCTAATATTTAAATTAATAAAAAATAATAATTAAATAAAACAAAAATGTTAATTAAATATTTGTTAAATGTAATGTTATTGTATATATATTTTTATGGCGTACCTACAATAAAGGATATTGTCCTAGTATTTAAGTATAAAGACATTCTTATATAATTTACCCTAACTACACATCCCGGGAGAAATAGAATAAAAGCGTTCCAGAGAGTTAATCGTAACAACACGTAAAGCAATTTATTTATTTAGGTACGTACAAGAAATAACATTTGCTATCTGGCTCGGTAATTAATTAATGTACTTAATCATTTCAATTTAATTAGGCATTGCAGGTAAAAAATTCGAGGCAAACAATGGCGGCATAACTTTAACAAAATATGTTGCTACGGTTGTATACTTACTAACTATCTGTCATCATCGTTTGTCTGTCTGCTACGGTTATTTCATTTGGAAGCTATGAAGGAAGTTTGAGATAAGTCCTTTTTGTATCCAGTCTGTCAATGGATTAAGAACTTCACCTCACTGATTGGTAATGGATTTTTTTGGCGGTACATAACTTGACAAGTTCGACAGATGCTTTTTCAGACTCGCCCAGGCTGGTAAGAAGATAATACCTGTGATAATATGTTAGAGGGCAGAGCAACTTCTTTATCGTGTGATAAAAAAATGAATTAAGTACAGATATAGAACCGATAGTCCAAAATTCAACTTCGGAGTTCGGATGTACGTTTCGTGGCAAGTAAACCTACAGATATAGGTACTTTTGTATACCAAAACTAGGAAAATAAAGATTTGCTTGCAAGATATGCAATACGTGTGAAGTATCGTTAGATAGATCTTGAAAAATTATAATTTAAATCGCTTTCATATTTAAGTGTAAAGTTGATAAGATTACATCCTTTCCCCAAAATAATGAGGAAGTTTAACGTTTAAATAAATGTAAACCTAGTTTAAAAATTATAAGACCCGGCTGTTAAGCAGTACCTACTGTCGATCAGTTTTAGTACAGTCCCGGGACCTTTAAGCAGGGCGTGAAAAAGCATATGATGAGGCCGTCAAGCTGAGTGTCACCATTGTCACATGGTATATATAAGTAATTATTACCCTCTTTTCTGTGACTTTGCCTTCAGCTTACTATCAGGCAAGCCGAAGTTTAATTGAGGTGTCCTATTTAAAAAAAAACTTCATTTATGAGTGACTACTTATTTATATTTCCATCCGGAGTTTTCAATCAGTATTTTTATTACTCAATTATAGTTAATGATAAGGTACGCGCTAGAAATTTCATTTCTTTTACCGATTTTAATCATTAAAATAAAAATTATTAAGTACGCGTTCACATTAAATATTATTGGGATTTTTCGATATACTTACCTAATTAGGTAATCATTTTCTTTACAGGGTCTAGACTAGACGTTATAAAAGTTAAGATTAAGTTAAGTACAGATCGTGAGAGATGGCCCTGAGTCAGCCAGGTCGGCCGGGGTGCGAGGGATATGCCTGTCAACCTCACCTTCGGCAACCAAAACGACCCACAGGCGGCGTGCGTTTTAGTCGGTTCGAATCCGACATAACCTCTTCCACCGGCTCCGGTGGGGAGGTATTCGTGCGTATTTTTCACACGTAAAAAAAAAAGATTAAGTTAAGTTGATATAAGCTCTGACTCATGCATTTGTTTCAAAAGTTTTATGCCAGTTATTAAGTTATAGTTTTACCCGAAATGTTTTATATCACAACATCTACATAAAGTAAAATCATCTACTTTATATGTTATAGGCGATTTGTCTAGAAAACCATAATAAACTGATGAACCACGCGAAAGTGATGATAAAATGCCTAGGACTCTTGCTAGGTACTTTCAAGGGAAAAACTAAATCTTAACTATACATTATAGATTTGCCTTTGCCGCATCACTAAAACCTAGAATTCCTTACCAGGTCCTCGATTCTCGTAAGCGAAACCACTACGACTGACTATCATACCAAAGACACTGCAACAAATAGCATTAAATTTTAGACTTTATTTATATATATAGTTGAAGTTCATAATTAAATAAAAAGGATTTGATTACTCTTTTTCATTCACTCTGCAAACAGCATTTTATTTTGGACTACACATAAGAGCATTGGATTAAAGTCTAGAATTAAATTAGCAGGTCCGTGGTATGACAGTGGATTTGCTTCAGCAAAATCGAGGCCCAGCTCACGATTTTCCTTCTTCCTACAGCCCCGGGTCCTAAAAGCGGTTCGTGAATAAGCATCTGATGAGGCTCTCAAGCCGAATGCCACCATTGTAACATGCTGCGTGTCTGTAATGATGACCCTCTCTCCTGAGACTATGCCTTTAGCTTACCATCAGACGAGGTGACGTCTCATTAGTATGTCATATATATGAAAAAAAATTATAGACGTAGACAGCTCATGTTATAAACAAGGCATAACTTAAGCTATGAATTTTTTTTAAGAGTTTTGAAACTTAAAATCCACTTCGATATTCACGTAGATGAAGTCGCAGGCACAGCTAGCGCATAATATGATATTATTGAATCTCGTTTCGGTATAATAATATCTCCTGTCCCGTGATCTCTGAAGTGATTTCCGAGCTCGACAAATACAATTCACTGACAATGTGCAGCAATGAATAAAATATAGCTAAAAGCAAGTTGGTTCAAGAACTTCATTTTATTGGTTCGTTCTAGACAGCCGACGACTTATTTCCTGTTTCAAGTATGCCCCTTAGAGCAAGAGACGCGGTATTCATAATATTTCATACTCCGGAAATTGGAAAATGTTCAACTTCAAGTTAATAGAACCATTTTCCTATGTGACTAGTAACAAGTTTATACTCGTAGAACCAATGTAAATAATATATATTATAACGTTATCAAAGTTATAGGTATTTGTTACTCGTTCACGCAAAAACGGTTGAACGAACCGGATGAAATTTAGCAGAGGGATAGATAATATAGGTATATGGTTGTTTTGGGAATGGGTACCTGTGGGTCACAAGTCACGGGAAAGGGTATAGGTACTTCATGCAACCTGAGCTACGGGTAATAGTTAATTGCATTATAATTGGGTATTTTCCTTTTTTTTTTCGTCGGAAGGGGAAGACGTAGGCGCATGTGCGCCTAGGTCTTCCCCTTCCGACGGATCCCTTTTCTAAAACTTCCCCGATTTGGTCCAGGTATGTACCTGGACCAAGTCGGGGAAGTTTTAGAAAAGGGGCAGGTCAGGAGTGCTCTAAACCGACGAGCATGCATGAAGAATGTAATGGAAGTGAATGAAGCGAGAGTAGTATGTCAGGATCGTAGCAAGTGGAGATCCGTTATCTCTGCCTACCCCTAAGGGAAACAGGCGTCATTTTATGTATGTAGATACGTATGTATTTTCCTGTAGTAAAAATAAACTATTTCACAAAACGCATTGCATTAAGTATGGTAAAAGAGCGGGAAAAATTGCGTTGGTTATTATTTTAATCATCCACTTAACCAAATGGTAAATGATTTGACTATTAAATATTATGACGTCACAATATTTTTGTCATACAAGTTTCGTTATAACTTACCCTTTTGACATTTAGTAAAAAGTAACTAATTCGATGCTCAGTCAAATACCCAATTATTAAGAATAAAATTAGTGCACAGTTGATTAGATATGACCTATCATTGATTAAAGTTAATAAAGCTGAAACACTTCAAACGTATTTTATTGACCCGTGTGTTAAATTTCACCGGTTCTGAGCACATAACGCGTGATGTGGCTGCACGTCAAAGTTCAGTCGCATTAGGTTAATTGGTTCTTTATAAGATTATGCTATTGTCATAGATTAAATATGTTGGAGTACAATATACAGTAGTCCCATCAAGATTTTGGCTGTGAATACTGTGACCATGTCTACATAATAGCAATTGAAACATTGAAATCCTCGGTAGGAAACGTTAGAGTGCGTAAATTCGTTAAAATTCGTTCTTTTAGTACTTTCGTGTGTCAATCACAGCCTCACAAAATGTACACGATTGCGCCTGAGTCTCCGCCTATCGCGTTTAGTTCATCCCTGTCACCTTTTATATGTCGTTTATGTCGCCTGGGTGGCGAATCACCTTCCATTTGCCTTTTCGACCCCACGGACTCTCAGACTCCAATCCAAGACCCATTTGCTTATAATTATAAAAATAATAAAAAGAAGCCGCATGGTTCCCGCCAAAGTAGAATTTGGACCACCCCATATCTTCCCATGTGGTGGCGTACAAGGCGACTAAGGGATAGGGCTGTTTAACATCAGACAAATATATACAGCCCAGACTGAGCCTCAGATGCAGGCTCGAACATTAGTGCCCGGAAGACGACAATAGACTCACACCCTATTACGTGGGACTGAATTCAATGACTGGTGAAATGTGGGTGTTAATTCACCTCTGCCTAACCCTCCGGGGATAAAGGCGTGATTATATGTATGTAGGAATGTATGTATGTATTTGCTTATAATAGTGTTGAATTATTAATTTGTGAACGTCGTTATTTATTCTGTGCTCTAGGTAAACTATTCGTTGGTCAAGAATAAATACATTCACCCAGAAAGAGTTTTATCGGTAACACCTTTAACCTTTATAACTAAGTTATGACTAGTTACGTGTGCATATTTATACTGCCATTACCGTTATCGAAATCACATTATTACTTTATAATAGCCGTAAAAGTAAACGAGGAAAACTCAGGGAACATGAATAACTTAGTGTTATTGTTATAAATAAATTTTCGACGATTCGTTGCCCAACTTTCGGAAACAGTTCGATAGAAATTTAAATTTGTTCATAATTTAGTAAAGTGGATGTCTATTTTTTCTTAAATTATAGGTCAAAGTCAAAGTCAAAGTCTTTATTTGCATTCATGTGTTGTGTAGTACCTACAGATCTAAGCGACAATTTGGGTTACAACATGAAGCCCTGTTGGGGCACAGCAAATTTATAAAGCAAACAAAAATATATATTAAAATTTAAAATTTACAATTTAGAAATACATGCGATACAATATAATTATTTATTTACTATTATAATTATTTTATAGACTTTATATAATATTATAGGAACATTACAGTTACAGCATTACATTACATTACATTACATTACATTACATTACATTACATTACATTACATTACATTACATTACATTACAATGTCAATTTAAAGAATTTTATGTCAACAATTTGAATTTAAATTTTTCGCCCACTATATTGTACAGTCAAAATCAGATCGTGTTTGTCGTCAAAGAATTCCTGCAGAGTGTAGTAGCATTTTTGTGATAGGTACTCCCGCAACTTGTTCCTGAATTTATGTTCACTCTCCAAATCCCTTAATGGCTGCGGTATTTTGTTGAATACTTTTATGGACATTATATATGGGCCTGAGTGGCACATAGATAGGCTACAGGTTGGTAGCGCTAGTCTGTCTCTGTGCCTTAGGTTACGGGGTTGGCTGTAGTGGTCTTTATTACAAGTATATAACGACCTATGTTTTCTGACGAAAGTACATAGTTCCATTATATATAAGGATGTCAAAGTCAAGATGTCAAGTTCCTTAAAATGTGGTCTACAACTTTCCCTGCAGCCTATGTTTGCTAGTATCCGTATAAATTTTTTCTGGAGCCTAAACAGTACTTCCACATCAACACTATTCCCCCACATTATGACACCATACCGGAGCCAAGAATGGGCGTAGGCATAGTAGACAGATTTGGCTGATTTAAGGTCCGTAGTTTTTTTTAGTTCGTATAATGCATATGTAAAGGATGACAGTTTACTACTAACGGAACGTATGTGGGATTTCCAGTCTAGACTCGTATCAATATTTAGGCCTAGTAGTTTGAAACTATTCACGCAATCGAGTTTAATGCTCTGAAATTTAAAATCAATTGTTAAGGGACGTTTCTGATAGGGTTTATACTGCATTAATTTTGATTTTGAGAGGTTGAGTTCTAGGCTGTGTTCCGCTAGCCATGTCGACATGTCAGATAGTATTTGATGGGTGCGCTCATGTAACTCATGGTTGTTAGTACATGGAAATATCACAGATATGTCGTCGGCAAACAGGACGCATTTAGCATCTATCGTTTTTGGTAAGTCATTAATATAGATTAAGAACAAAACACAGCCAAGTACACTACCCTGGGGGATCGATTTTTCTACTCTTGCTACGCTGGACTTCGCGTTGGAAATCTGTCCTGTGTTGTGGTCATGATGCATGAGCTCCACGTACTGTGTTCGGTTATGTAGATAAGAGGTGAACCAGTGATAGGTAATCAATGATATAGGAATTTATACATGTGGGTATTCGATGTAATGGTTTTCGGTGAAATGGATGGTCGGCTCGATCTTAATAGCCGGTTAAAAATTTTGGTACATCGACGATATGGAATATCGGATCGGCAATCCGGACACTCGAACTAATGACTTCGGTGAATTTGCCATCGGGTACATTACATTTGAAATCAAGTTAATTATCTACCTCACCGATGAAACCTACAATTTCTTTCGTATATTACTATCATACTCCGTTGAACCTACCTATTTCATCTGTTTGATTACGGAGTTACTATATATTAAAGTTACAATAGGCTGATAGAAGCGTGATATTATAATTATAAAATTACAACTCAAGTGTCTTCATTCAACAAGTTAATTTATTGTAGTTACGTCTTAACTTATTTAATTAAGAGTCGTCAGCTGCAAGATCCTTTCGCATGAACTCACCAGTATCCTCTACTCTCTCGCCAATTACCCCCCGGCTTACTTTGTGTCTGCCATTTCATCCTGCTTATTTTTTTCCTTTGCAGAGATAATAGCAATGAGTTTCTCTAAAGTAAGTGCAAAGGATGCTGCCGGGGATAGTTTTTTAATATTACCTTTGAGAAAATACTGCTGACACAAATACAATTTTTATACTTACGGTAACGAGTTAATTATATTTCTTGCCGGAAAGTATTTACTACTAAAAGTTACTTATTTATACCTATTATTTCGACATTTTTATGTTAAACAATTTAAGTAATGGAAACATTTTTGTGCTTAAAAGGTAAACTAAATGGATGATTACGATTGATTGTTACACACAATCTTTAGTGATGTATTTATATCATTTTATAAAGAACCCCTTCAAATTTGAACATCAACAATAATATTAATAGATTTTATCTTGTGCAATTTTATTACAGAAAAGCAACTGAAGCGTCGTCGTTGGGAACTATACAACACAAATAAATCACCATAAATGCGTTAAAAATAGTTTTATTTCAATGTGTAACATGAGTATAAACTACAATACCTGTTCAAAACCAATCAATTCCAATAAAATATTATTATCAATTTCAACTGTAGTGTCCGGAATACGACAATAGGCTCAACCCCTATTAGGTGGGGCCGAATACAATTATTTCTATTACTCTGCCTATACCTCCCTGGATAAAGGCCTGATTATATGTATGTATATCAATTTGGTGAATAAATCACATAAATCAAACTTGATATCTATCACAAACGGCATATTATCTTAAATCTATATATTAGTATTAGATTGTATAGCAATGTTGGGCCATATGTCACAGTGGGTACACAATATAAGTACGTGTAGTCACGGGTGTCCTGTCCACCCTCCCTGGACAGCACGTAATATTGCGTACTACAGTTGTTAACGACAGTTTCTGGCCCCGATATAGATGCGGTGACCCTTTTGCCATGTCATACGTCACACTCCCCTAACGTATTTTGTCTATTTATTTATTCGTCTACCTACTACCTAATTATCTAAGGCTGAAAAAGTTGGTGGTGAAATTAACGTAAATCCATACTTAGTACTTAATTGTAAAACTATATATACCTCTTACTGTTTAGCTATATTCCTTGTGAATTTGGTTGTTGGTAAATTTAAATACATACCTACCTATAATCATTGTCTGTATCCTCGGAAGATTAGGCATATGAATTAACATCCAGATTTCACCAATCATTGTAAATGTAAAAATAGCAGTAATAATCATGACGTCCATTCTTGTTACATAATCACCTTTGCGTTTCTCCTGTCACATGGTTTCAACTTCGGAGGTCTATATCTACTGTCCGATATCTACTTCTCTTTCTAAGTCAGAGACTTTTGTAACAGCAGAATTGCCACTAAAATCAAACCAGCCAAAGTGTAAAAATTGTAGGTAGTATTACATATATAACTCTGTAAACGCGGCAATACCAAGTTCAGTATCAGCAGCGGTTTACAAACACTGATCTAAATCTTTCCGAAAGAAGAAAGGTACCTATATCGGTTTAAAGCCGCTCTTTTATTCAACAGAAATAGCTATGCGGTTATATTATAGGAATGAGAACACATTTGGGCGACCGAATGATACCACGATGGCACGGTGAGACGGCGGCGGTCTTGCTACGATCCACGACCCTGCGGTCCTCGGACGCGTCGCCGTCGCCGTCGTCGCCGCAATGCTCCCTCCATTCCTCGCTACACCGCACATTTCCGCCCTTTCCATACACAATTTGCCTTCTCTTAGATTGAATAGCTTCCGTCGAGTCTGCACAAAGCCTTTTACTCGTACTGTGACTGGAGAGAAACCCGGAATTGGATAGACAACACAATCTAATTTGGTTTCCGATGAACTCGGATACAATAATTTATGCAATAAAAATGTTTTCTTTTACTTTAATATTTTTGATGCTGAAATGTGTTAAATATTTCAAGATTATTTTTTCTGTCTGTTATATTTTATGAATTCCTTGGAGAAATTGAGATTTTAGCTCAAGCTTCCTCTCTAAATCTACGTACACGCATAAACGCTCACACCAAAACATATATTTACACACACTGCTCTTGTGTTCGTGCTGTGTAACTCTGCACTTAACAGTTTCCTGACCTCCACGAAAACACATAATAATGTCTGCAGGCGAACTTCATTTATTCTTCAATCCGCATTTTGTGAAAACTTTTCTAGCTTTATCCTATTGAAAACCAGTACGACTTCAAACTAACTGCAGCCGTTCTTAGACATAGTATTGTATTAGTATTTCCACAAATAAGCATCAACTCATCATCAGAGGTTCTCAACGGTACGGTGTAGTCGTATTGGGCAATACTAAGCACGGCTTACTACCTGATGATCCGATGGGTTTAACCGTGGGTTTATGGGTTTAACCGTATAATAGTGAAAC
The DNA here is from genome assembly GCA_963662185.1 of Eilema griseolum. Classification (NCBI taxonomy): domain Eukaryota; kingdom Metazoa; phylum Arthropoda; class Insecta; order Lepidoptera; family Erebidae; genus Eilema; species Eilema griseolum. The sequence goes on along the minus strand of OY759230.1, from coordinate 18,308,252 downwards.
TTACAACTTAATTCGTAAAACTAAACGGATTTCCTTCTGAGGCAACAAATCCTACATATAAAGCGCATCATTATTTCTTTCAATATAATCCTTCTTAAATCTATATACATTGCAAGTTAAGTAGATAGTAGTATATAAAATACCTGGTATGAAATTATTTTGGAATTATAGACAATTCTAGCAATATTCCTTCAGCAAAGGAAAATGCGATTCAGACGAAGTATTGAATCGATTGAAATAAGAGCCCGCAACCTTAATCCCATGAAATTCACCGACTCTGAAGACCTTTCGATGTCTTGCTAAACCCGGCCATTGGCAACGTAAGTCTCGACATTTTTATGACTTCGTTGAAATATATCCATAAAGTTGAAAAGAAATATTCTCTGTGTTTTTGCAAAGTCGTGAATTACAGTAACTTTTATTTTGTGAAAACTCTTGAAACTAGACAATGATATCGACGGCGAACGACACAATAAGCGTATATTTGCACCTGAATTAACAGTTCAAAAGAAAGTTTATTGAAAAATGCATAAAATATCCTTTGAGTATGCATTTTACTTCTAGTAAAGTATCTACATGTATTATTTAAAGTTTCGTTAGTAATATGTGTGAATTTCCATTTCGCAATCAGTGGTGGGGCAAACGGTACATTGTTGATAGGAGGAGTAATATCCTGCCGCATATTACCAAGGAACGTTAGCAGCACAGCGATCGACATTGACTCGAGGTCTACTCAAATATAACTATAATAATGCAAAGTGACGAAAGAGAGGGATTGTTAAAAATTTTAACAGTATTTTTTCAATTGGCCTTTAAATATAGTTTACATGTCGTCATGTCGTTATCAGGACTGTTTTGTTCACGGTGTCTGTGTTACATGATGTATGCTTGTATGTAGGTGGGCAGTGGGTAGGTATGGTTATGTTTTACCTTGACAATATATAAAAATACGACTGCCAGTGCTAATAACTGCAGTTATTCACTGCAGTAATAAAGCTATAGCCTGCATTTTATATATTTAAGTACCTACCTAGTATTTTTTACTTATTTGCCGGTGATAGCGAAGAGGTCGGGGCCGGATGGTTATAACCCTGATTCAGCAAGTGTCGATACGTTACCGACCGTAGCCATTTATCACTAGACTGCAGCCAGTTGCCATGTACGAATATAGCAAGTTCTATTCACATTAGGTCGCTACATTTTATAGGTATTAATTTTTAGGTTTGTATTTTTTTTTTATACAACTTAGGTGGCAGACTAGCACACGGCCCACTTGATGGAAAGTGGTTACCGTGACCTATGAACGTGTGTAACAACAGTGGAGTCACATCCGTTCTACCGACCCTGTAAGAACAGAGATTTTATGTGCCCTCAGTGCAGAACACAAAATCAGGACAAGGCAAATTTGGTCATCCCACTGACAGCACGAAAACTCTCCAGTGAGCTCTGGCTACCGTACTTACCACCGGGAACACAACACGAGATCATTATAGCCGTGGTATTCTGTAGGGTGGAAGTACTTCCCCAGTCGGACTGTTCAATTCGGACGGGAATACCGTCGTGTCCTACCTCCTCGTAAAATACCTTAATATGAAAAATAGAGACCCTGCTGTGAGACCTCGTAGATAAAAAGCATGATTGAATAATGCCATAAACTTACAGTTTACTTATTGTATGTGCGTTATATGAAACCTTATTATTATACCAACCTACCACTTTAACTAGGTTATAGGTAGGTAGGTACATAACAATTTACTGTCGGTGGCAAGCTCGATACTTTTGTAAGGCATTCGTTCTGTAAGTGCATCAAATCAATTAGCCCATTAAGTTATTCATGTAAATATTAGCATAGATTTAAAATGTAAATAGACAAACTTAATAAAGTGCAAAAAAAACAAAAAAAAATTAGCCCATCGCCGTCCATTGCTGGATATTATCGACTAGTGCGATAAAATGTTAAACCAAATTAGAAAATAATAATTGTGTATAAACGGAATGCATGGCGCTTCGCACAAACTCTTCGTGGGTTTTGGTGTGTTAATTTATATTTTTTGTATTGTATGACAATAAATAAATTAAAAAGAAAACAGGCCTCTCCCAATGTTAGGAGGCTTGAGCCTACTGTTTTCATGCTGGCCAGACGGGTTGGTATAGGGTTTTACCTCGAGTATTCCTTCTCTCGCAGTGATATTGTCTGCGTATTTTTCCGTTAGTCGGCTCTTACGACTATAAGTGCATATATTTTCTACATTAAAAGATCAAAAATAATGCTGATTTTTAGAATGTCAAATTTATTGTTATTTTCTTTTTTTTTTCTAAATAAGCTAATATAAAAACGTATACGTAGTAACCTACACATAATAATATATAATGTTTTTACACCCGCTTCCTGAACGTATTCCTGATTCTCTAGGCAATTCCGTTACCGATCTGGAATTACTTTGGACTTTTTTCTAGATTGAAAACGACTATGTGCAAACCTTTTCTATTAAAAAAAAAAAACTCTAGTAACTTCAAGTTTTTGGAGGTAGGTATTGCGTACTTGCATCAACATCAGTACATTATCATCATTTACATAATATTTTTTGTATAAATTGATAATTGCTAACAGTATGATACAAAACTTATTTTACTAGAAAAGTTAAAGTCGGCACGTGAATGTCACCAAGCCGGAGTCCTGGAAGGCGAGCACGTCTCCGATCCTTTTAGTACTGCCAATGTACACAGACCTACAAAGGAACTTAGATAGCACAACGTTTAGTGAACCTAAGTTAAAGGAGTACTTAGGTACAGTCAGCGTCAGAACGATCTTGACTACAAAGTCTCAAAATGATCTTAATACGAAATTTTTTATTGATTTAAATTCAATTACTGCCCGATCTAAAGGTGTGTGCCAAATACCAAAACACTCAGTAAACAGGAAGTGTAGAAAACAAAGGCATGAAGATCATTTTGAGCACTTTTTTCGATTTGAAGCTAACCGTACCTACATACATTTATATTTTGATATGATAGATACAGGATTTCCATCTATAGCCACTTAACTATTTATTTGTTCGACTCTGTGTTGAACATATTTTACTCAAAGTACTTGAGTCAAATTACTAAAAGAAGAAGTATCTAAATAAACATTATCACGAAATCCACCTTGATAAATAGGAATTGAGTTATACAGAGTGTTAGAGAATCGATCTCGAAAACGAAAACATACTATATCTTGAGTAGTAGGTACACTACTCAAGATTTTGAAAAAAATGGACTATTTTTTTTCGATTGCAACATTTTTAAATCGTAGCACCTACCTGTTTTCTTTTTCGTGTTTCCGCAACACTCGGTATAGGGAGTATATAGCTCGTTGATTACCTATAGCAGTTATAGCACGCCAACTCTTATTCCTGAATCAAACGCAAACGTGCTCAGAAAATTCAGGAATAAGAGTGAGAGTCCGAATTACGGACTGAATTTAGACAGTAGGTACAATATTTCGACATGAGTGAACTTCGAAAACACGTAGATTGACAAGTCATTACTTCGACAGACAATTATTAGACAACACATACCTCACATAGTCAAAAATAGTGCCCGGAAGACGGCAATAGGCTCACGCCTATTACGTGGAACCGAATTTAATGATTGGTGAAATGTGAGTGTTAATTCACCTCTGCCGGGGATAAAGGCGTGATTATATGTACATACCTTCGAATTACCACTACTTCGACAAGACACATCTTCGAATGACCACTACTTCGACAATTTTTTTAACATTCTCTCTAAATAATAGTTTGTAGAGTAGGAAAGTTGGTTATAATTCACGTATCTCTCGTATATGGATGACCAAGGATGGCTGAGATTGACTGTATCTGCAAGGCAAAAGTTCGGGTGCTATAGTGGTCATTGAGAGAGACCTGTATCCTATGCTGGGACTACAGTAAATGGCTAATCAATTGATAAAGGAAGATCTTGTAATATTTACTTTTGTACCAGGTTTAGAGATATTGTAAATACTTTTAGCTCATTTCTGCGAATCAATTCAATTTCAACCGCAAACTCTTGTGATATCTATTCAAGTACACGGAGCTTATTTATGCGGACATAACATGGGAATTGAAAAGACGATATTGGAATTGCAATTCAATACTACACTGATACGTCCACACAAAACCCTATTCGCATAGGTACACACGCACACATGGTCCCTATGGAGTGCGGCTTGAAGACGGTCGGTCGCACAAATCAATGTAATGTGCAGCAAAGCAATCTCAGTGGGAAGCTCGTCTAGACATACCTTATATTGCAGAATTGAAGCTTAATTAATAAAATCAAACGAATCGGCAATCGGCCCGATGCGCGTTGTGCTCGACGGCGCATTAGTGCGACAGACTGCTGTAAAGCTCTCCACTTATATTAAGTCTTCAATTAATTTGTCGGCACTTCATTTAAAAGTTTGTTTTGATTTATTTTTTACTATGAAAAAGACTTTTGAAATGCAAAAGCTCAGTTCTTACTTTTACAAACACGTAGACTTCCAACATTAATGGTGACTGATAAATTCATAAAAAATCAAATAAGTAACGCGATAACAGCGCCATCAACCATCAACTGACGCGAAAAATTAATAACCTATTTTGGGTTTATTTTTGGGAGTTGTTTATCGTTAAGCTTTCTGTCTACTGTGTGCTCTACACTATTGTTATACCTTCCAAGTGATTTCGGTGTAGGTACCTTTTCTTTAGACGTCATTAATTTGATGTGTGTTTTCAGTATGAAAACACACATCAAATTAATGAAGATAAAGACACAGAAGTTAAAACTAAGTAGGTATTCATATTAGAAGTTGATCATTGCTATGTTCGACCTCGTAGAACATTACCTAAAGTTCTTGTTGTTTTAATCAATATGGCATGTCGGGGTCTTTCCCTTCGAACTTGGCACCACCCGACCACTGAGGTAGAACTTACCTACATACAAACATATCTACTTACTATTTTAAGTCAAAAGCCCTGCAAAAGCTTGTATGAAACTAAAAATAATATTGTGTCATATTACCTAGGTTAACTAATCGACTCTCATGTTTTACTTAATGAAATGAAATTGATCTCGGATCAATTGATGCAATCGTGGGTTCCTGTGGCTGCCAATACCAACAACACACAAAGCCACATAAATCATCATTCTCAAATATGTTCTCAAATTAGGGTGGAGTACTTAACTTCAACAAGCAAAATATCAACAGTTACAATGACAACACCATTTAATCAAGAGATCGTTTAATCAACAGTTAGATCAGTTCAAAAAATTACAATGTCATTGGTATACAACATAAACGGTTAATGTCAACACTTTACATTATCAAAGAATTATATAATCAATGACTTATAACATAAACGGCTCATTTGTTCAATGATCTATAATGTGTAAGTATTTCCTTGTGCGTGCATCCTAGTGTGTACATATTTAATATGATTCGACTTTCCTGTATGTTATAAATGCTCTTAATTTAAAAGTAAATTTGTGGGTAGAGTAAAAATATGCACCTCGTCGCGTCATGTAGGTACTTGAATGTTTTAAGTATCTTGAAGGTTGTGTGTTGTAAACGCGGAACAAAAAACAATAAATAATATGTTAATTGCAAATTTTGTTAAGTCGCAAAAAGGATGTAACTTACTGAACATTGAAGGCTTTTTATTTGTCAAAAATAATACTCGGGACGATGTGTGTTACTGGAAGTGTACGAAAAGAACGTCTTTGCATTGTCCGGCATTTGCAAAAACGATGAGTGTGAACAACAATATTCTCATAAAGTTTGATATCAAAAACATAAATCATAATCATTTACCTGAACCACATCACGTAGACAAACTCAATGTAATCAATGTTTTAAAAACAAAAGCTAAAAATTCAATGGAAAGTCCTATGCAAATAAGACAATCGGCGTTAATGAACGTTCCAACTACAAGTGCAGCATATTTGCCTAATAAGACCGCCATGAAACAAATTATAAATCGAACTAGGAGAAACAACTATAAAAGTTCAACGTTTCTTAGCGAAATTCCTGATGCAATGACAAAAATAGATGGTGAAAAATTTATGCACTTCAATGAGGAGTTGGATGGTATTCGACATATACATTTGAGTAAGGCTACATATTGGATAATGGACGGAACGTTTAGGTGTACATCAAATCCGTTCCTGCAATTGTTTTCCATACATGCACTAGTGGGGACTCATGAAACAAAAAAAACAGTTCCCCTCGTTTATGGATTACTTCCTAATAAGACTGAAAAATGCTATAGGTACATCATTTTTTGGTGAACTACAAAAATGTAGCGTAGCGTACAACTTGGATTTATGTCCAGAATTTATAATAAGTGATTTTGAGATGGCTATTTTAAATGCTTGCAATCAAGTTTTTAGAGGAAGTACACACAAGGGATGTTTTTTCATTTTACACAAAATATTGATAGTGAATTCGCATTACAACTGAGTCATATAAATGCGTTAGCATTTTTGCCTCCTCACGAGATACTCCCGGCTTTCGAGAAACTTAAATCCGATGTGATTCCTGAGATAGCTAATGACCTCGTGGAGTGGTTTGATCATTATTATGTAAACGGGAGTTTTAAAACCAAACAAACGGGAGAAATATCACTAACTATGCACAAATCTAAGCCTCTGTTTCCTCCACAACTCTGGTCAGTTTTTGATAATTTTAATAACAATATGCCTCGTACACAAAATATTGTAGAATCCTGGCACAGAAGGTGGAACTCACTTTTGAATGGGAAAAAATGGAATTTACCTACAATGATGAGAGAGTTAATGAAGGAGCAAATAGAGGTAACCCATAAAATTGAAAGAACATTAGCTGATGTCCCATTAACCCCTCGAAAAAAGAAAAGTAAACGCTATGAAGATAACTTGAGAAAAGTTATGGATCAACGAGAAGAATTAGATGTTGTAACGTTTTTGAAAAAAATAGCATATAATTGCAGAATAAATAATCATTAATTTGTATTGATTGTTGATTTTTTTTGGACGTTGATTTATTCAAATATTGTCATTGTAGATCATTGAGAAAATGAGCCGTTTATGGTATAAGTCATTGATCATATGATTCTTTGATAATGTAAAGTGTTGACATTTTGAACCGTTTATGTTGTATACCAATGACATTGTAATTTTTTGAACTGATCTAACTGTTGATTAAACGATCTCTTGATTAAATGGTGTTGTCATTGTAACTGTTGATATTTTGCTTGTTGAAGTTAAGTACTCCACCCCTCAAATTAGAATATAATTAGAATATAATTCATTTTACTATAAGACTATAATAGTAACGATATTACAGCTAATAATAATAATTGTTTTGTAGCTAGTTCCTGCACGTTTATGAATGGAGGGAGGACGACACGTCTGATCGGTTGCTAGGCAACGCGCCCCTCTCGTTCAACTCTCCGTTTGACCCTGGAGGCCGTCGCCTTTTTCGAATTACACAATAGGTAGATAAGTACTTGGTTCAAAAATATTGCTTTTGGATAATTTATTGCTTCAACTAGATATCTATAGTATTTAATATCTATTCTTCTATCTATTAACGATCGAAAGAATTTGTATATTAAATAATTTAAATAAAATTGTGAATTCGATACTGGCATCATTCATTACCTGCTAAAGATAATAGTTTCTACTATATATAATAATCTAGGGATAGTAAGTAGGTATATGGGTACATAAAGAACACATAGAGACGTAGGTACCTATAATAAAACCGGTAAATAATCCGCAATTAATTTGATATCTACCTACTTACCTACATACGTTTACTAGAGGCACATATTACTGTGCTGGAGGTGTCGGTAACGTATAGGTACCACAGTACCATAATCTACCTACCTATTTTATCTAAATATACCTATGCTCAGCCCTCCTACGCTTTTTGCAGTTCTAGATGTGCATTATATTAAATATATTTTCTAAGTTACTTATTCATTTTTTGTATTTTTTTTTATTAATTACCATTTCATAAAGAACTTAAATACATAATTATAAAGAAAGCAAACCTTAAGCCACTTCAGCTTGTCTGGAATGCTATATCTGATTTATAAATATAATAATATTGTTCATACACAAGAGTGTTATAGTACCTAGTAGGTATAACACGAGAATATTTTTCCACAAGAAAGAAAGAGAGCGAACAATATTTATACATAGATTGTGTGCCTTTTGATGATTTATATGCCAAATAGCTCAAACCTTTTATAAGTCTAATATATTACTTTTACAATAGTCTAAATTTTCTTTATTATTTACATAATGTACATAGGAGTTTTAGTACTATCTTCTTCATGTATAACTAACGCCACCTAATATTTTATTTTAGAAACATAATACTATCTTAGCGAGTTCCTAACAAAGTGGTTTCTATATTTGTCAATAGATGTCATCATTATAAATGTATGACAATGTTGAAAACAATGATAATATATTTATAATAATGAATATATACTATGATGTAGTTTAATAACATAAATAATATATAAATAATTCAATCAGATTTATTTTATTGCTTCATTTACAAAATTTAATGATGGTGAAGCAGTTTAGTGCTACCAAAACATCATAGATGGCGTTGAGAGTTGAAATGTTAATTTGTTATTTTACCGATAATTGTAGATTTAATTAAAATGTGTCGTTTAGATCATCCCCATGCGTACGTAGCCCTTTTATTGTCATTTATTTTCCCAAAATCAGTTTTTATGTACACTTGTTAAGGAATCACAAAATTTGTCTCATTTCGTAAGTGACGAGGTGGCCGAGTGGTTAAGGCGTTGGACTGCTAATCCAATGTGCTCTGCACGCGTGGGTTCGAATCCCATCCTCGTCGTATCTTTTTGATTCCCTAGTATTGTTTTTACACATTTTATTAACTTGTACGATTGATTTTATTCGTGTGAAATATTTATATTTACTGATATTTCTGTATTATGATTTGTTTGAAGTTGGTAAACGATTTTTGGTTTAGCTTTCTCTGTGATGTGGTTCTACGCTCTAGTCGCTAGCGTAAGCCTTCCTTCAGGTGTTGGAATGTCAGAAGACAATCGCTCCCATGAAAACCGATAAATCCAACAAACAAAATGAAAGGTTGCAACCGAGATTCAAGGTTGCATACACAGCGCTAATGTGAAGATGTCTTCTGCACCTACAATATTCGTAAAGTTGAACAACGTTAGTGTTCTAGAACATTATCAGACAATCGTAATGTCCATACATTAATCATTACAAGGCAAACAATAATGATAAAAACTGGTGATATTTTCAGTCGCTGCCTTTATTTACAAAATTAATAATACCTATGATGCAATTTGCGATAAGTATCCAACTCTTAACAATAGTTGAATTATTCAAAGAAACTCAATTTATACTGGGTTCTCATTCTCTCTAACCCCAGTCACAGTACAATAGTATTTTGTTATTTAGGGCGCGTCAATATGATTTCAACATATTTAGGGTATCTTCTAAGCTATAGGGAAAACCTCACAAATAAGGGTCAACATTGCAGATTGTTTTAGGAAGTATAAAATACTTGTGTTGGTAAAATGTTCCAAGTCTTCTAGTGCGGCAAAGAACACAGGCGCTAAACTGCTGAGCACTGGATGTAATTGATGGGTGCAATATATAAAGGGAATACTTCTGCCTCTACTTATTACTTATTGATAGTAAAAGAGCGGGTAGGTTTAGGTAATTCAACACTAGCCATGGTGGTGACGAAACAACCTATTCTGAGTAAATGTTTAAATCTACTCGGTTTCTCTTCTCATTAAATTCATGTTTCACCATTGATAGCAAGAAGTGTATACCTGTTACGTATCCGCATTCACCAGAATAGGAATCATTGGATCAGTATGTGCAAGTTTCATCGTAATCACTCGTTATCGCTGTAATCGCAAGCGAAAACAGATATCGTGGTCGTACGGCTATCATTGTTACGAATTTATCTAGACCTGTTTTCATTATCTTATCATGTACTGGCACCTTTTATTTTAGTTCGCTAGTGTAGGGCGTGCCTTTAGAGAATATCAGCACATTTTGTGCCCTGTGTGTTTATTAATACATTTTAAGTGTGAATATTAAGGGTTTGTTTGGACATGTGATAATTGTACTATTACTTACGTTTGGTGTCTAGTGCAGTGTTAAAAAAATACTTCGTCGACTGACTCGTGATTCTAGTTGAATGTAAGTTTGCGGTATCTAAATGGAAAATATTTTTAAAATGGTTTCTAAATCCACTTTATACTTTGTTGCCAGAATTGTAACATGTTTTATCAAAAGGAATACTGTCGATTCCCAATCTCCTAAATGTGGGTTGGTGCTGTCCATGGTTAAGACTCCTATGTGATTTTAAAAAAGGTATTGAGATAGCATCGACAAGTATAGTTGATGTCCCCAAAGGTTTTCCCTAGTTCATACATACATATAATCACGCCTTTATCCCCGGAGGGTTAGGCAGAGATGAATTAACACCCACATTTCACCATCATTGTATTCGGTCCCACGTAATAGTGGGTGAGCCTATTGCCGTTTTTCGGGCACTATTGTTGCCTCGAGCCATGAATCTGAGACTGAGTCTGGGCTGTATATATCTGTTTGATGTCAAACAGCCCTATCCATTAGTCGCCTTGTACGACCCCGCATGGGAAGAGATGGGGTGGTCCAAATTCTACTCTGCCGGAAACCACGCGGCTACCTAGTTCATGATATAAAAAATAGAAAGGGAAAGAAAATAGGTAAATTACTTTTAGGGGTTTCATAAGAGGATATAATTTATGTACGTAGTATAGAAAAAGCTTATTTCAAGCATAAGTTAGGTAGTCTGCCATACGCGTAACTGACGAACCTACGGACACCGATGTGGTGGCTAACATTCCCGTGTATGATGCAGGTGTTGGGTCCTTCTTTAGGTCATTCATAAGTCACAATGCACGTTATTTTATCGTGATCACCCAACGAAGCAAACGGACACACTGTCAGTTACTTTTCCATTTATATTATTTAGTGTGGATTAAAATTATCAGTACCCAATGATAATATCGGCACCTAACTAGGCGTACAATATAAATAATAAAAGAGTTACATAGTCAAGGAGCCAATCAATTAGCCTATTGCAGTCCACTGCTGGACATAGGGCTCTCCCAATGTTGGGAAGCTTTGGTTTACTGTTTCCAAGCTGACCCATCTGGGGTTGGTACGGGGTTTTATTTCGAGTTTTCCTTCTCTCGCAGTGATATCATCTGCGTATTTTTCCGTTAGTTATCTCTTACGACACCCTTTGGATGAGATGGGATGGTGATACTTGTATCCTTTCTCCGTTACCACATGGATATTACCGCTAATAGTGATATTAAGTACATAAGCGAGTCTCTAGACAGAGTAACCAAGCTCTTTTCACAGGTGAATCTGAATTATTACTGTAGGACACGACATACCGGTCCCAATTGCGCAGTCCGACTGGGGAAATACCTCCACCCTACAGAATACCACGGCTATAATAACCTCGTGTTGTGTTCCCGGCGGTGAGTTGGATAGCCAGAGCTCACTGGAGAGTTTTTGTGCTGTCAGTGGGAAGACTAAAGGGTTATCCTGATTGTTTCTTCTGCACTGACGGCACAGAAACTCTCTGTTCTTACGGGGTCGGTAGCACGGGTCTAACTACCATGGCATGCACACGTTCATCAGACACGGTAGCTAACTTTCCATCAGGTAGGCCGTGTGCTTGTCTGCCACCTAAGATGTATACAAAAAAAATAATGAGAGAAAGAGGTGACTGCACGGATCATGCTCCTTTGTTTAGTTGTACTTCTGTATCGTTCTATTATCGAACTGTAGCCCTGTTCTATTCCCAAATCGGCAGAAGTGTTATTGGGATACACAGTCACAGTTACAACAATCTGTAAACTGTAAACACACTTGGCAAACGTCAATATTAGTTTTGTAACAGTAAATGTGGTTATAAGGTAGAGATTTTAGGGTATACATGTCTAGTATGTGAAACAGTGTTGGCCATTCAAGTGACAAGCACTAATCAGGTCTTGACTTGACGTCACCTAACAATTTTGCAGTCAAGGAATAGGGAATAAATATACAAATATTTTATACATATTTATAATTTAACTAGATTAGGTAGGTATGGTATAACTATTGATTGATTAGGTGTTCATTTACTAGTGCCTTGCATACAACAGATGACAAATATGATTTAGAATCGAATAAACAACTAACAGCTTCGCCTACCTACTCTACCTCCACTATAGTTATAGGCATATATCTTGACCTCAAGTCGATATAATTATTTATGATTGGACTATTTGAGGTTCTCCGCCGCCATAACACCCCGTGCGAATCCTAGACTCCGTGGTGACAGCTTCCTCGGAGACGGGTCCGCTTTACCTGACTAACTGTGAATTTGGGTGAACTTCGATATTTTTCTTGAAGTGACTGCCATCTGACCTCCAAAATCCACGTTGGTAGCTTAGTTGTTAAGGAGGTCCCGGGTTCGAATCCTGGCCATTACACTACCAATGTGAACCCCCTCCTAACACAAGCAATTTAGCTTAGCTGGTGGGGTTAGAGAGTATATTAGTAATTTCTAATATTCTTTTTATTAAAAGAAAAAGAAAACAACCCAATGATGATATTAAAGCAACTGTACTGCACATAAAGAGTGCATGTTGTGACGTGTCTGGGGTCAAGGTATTTATGTTCTGGTAACTATACCAAGCTACTTAGTATTGTGATTATATGACGAATTACGAATACGTAGTATATCTAATAATATACCTACCTAATTAACTTAGCAATCGTAAAATTATAGTACAGTTTGTACCTACTTATCTAGATGATATGATATGACATTATGATGAATGACTAATGATTTTACGTACAGTAATAAAATAATATGTACCTATCTATAGGAACTCGATAAGTTAACCTTACACTCTGGTAGCCTAATAGAGATCATAGATGGAGTGTGGTTTTAGTCGATCTGTGTCCAACATAGCCACCTCCAATGGTCAATGTGGTAGAAAAACGGGACAAGATTGGCACAATCAGTCTAAAACGATAAATAGAGATGTAGCTCATTATTATAGAATATCTGTATGACACAAAAAAAACCGCGGTTGCCTAGTGGTATGGGTAATGGACTGCTGAGACTAAGTCTCGGGTTCGATCCTAGGTTTTACTATGGCAGACACCAATGACTTTTCGATGCGTTTCGAAGTTATGTGTGTATTTATCGCAGGTTAATAAGTGACCGGTTAATGGCAACAGGCTTGCCACCTATTACATTGGGACCTGAACATAAACGGGCTAAATGTGGGTGCTAGCACCTCTGCCTACCCCTTTGGGGATATAGGCGTGATTTTATGTTGTGTTATGTTATGTTATGTTAGACAGTGGTATATTGGAACATCTATTTTCAATAATCTATGTAGGTACATGAATACTTATACATCCAATGTTATGTTAAGCTCATAAATAAGTTACATGCATCAATAAGACATTAACACTTAGGTATTAAATTGATAACTTATCTGTTACCTAGCATACAAGGTGCAATTTGGTGCAAATCTACCTCGAAAATAAACACTTCTTCATTTCATATCTACTTATACCAAAATTATTGTTTCCTTGTCTCGCATAGTTTTTGATTTTCACGTCGCGTCGTCGGGAATAAGAGTTTGAAAAGAGAGAGAGTGAAAGTCTGGATTAGTTTGCGATTAGGTAGTACTCTCTTTCGCTCAATCTAGTTAAACTATTTTTCACTGGTGAAATCCACACTTAATTCTTCAAGAGCGGTACATACTAAAACCCGTTTGCTCCTGTCATCGGTAACAGGTACCTACGATTAGACTTTGATTACTAACCCTGAAAATTTCATAAATCCTATAAAATAGCCTTCATTTATTACAGTACAGTGTCACCATTGTAACGTGTATGTAATGGTCACCCTCTTTCCTGAGACTACCTTCAGCTTACCTATCATGTATGTTATAATTTAATGCCATCTATTAGTTCTAAAAAAATCTACAATTATTATTAACTAGCGTCAAAGCAGTTCTTTTTGTAGGTATAATAATTTCAACATATTCAACTTGTCCTACTGTAAATCTACAATACAGAATTATCAATATAAATAGATGTTCAATAAAGAATTATCTATCTATCTAAGTAACTAAACTGGTTTTTTTTTATAGATTCGCTGCCAATAAACTATTTCTATCATAGAATATCACGTTTGCTCAATTTATAAGTAAATACTCTTTCGTTAACAGTGCCGAAGCACTTGAAAAGTACGGTAATTTGTACATGATTCATGGAATACATGCGTATATAATAGCTGTCCTTATCGAAAGTAGAGCAAGCAAACAACCGACGACTACATAGGTACCACTGGGCAACCTTCTAATTTCGATTGCGTATAATCTGATAAACAATCTTATAGTTACGATGTTTTTAAATGGATTCATAGTTTTTCTATACCTCTCTTGTCTGTAAACCCAATTTATTTTTTCGTACGAAAAATACCCCCAGATAACTCCCCACCAGAGCCAGTGGGAGAGGTTATGTCGGACTCGAACCGACTAAAACGCACGCCGTCTGAGGGTCGTCAGTTGCCGGAGGTTAGCTTGCCGGAGGCATATCCCTCGCACCTCAGCCGTGTTGTCTGTAAACCCTGAAAAACTTGAATATGTAACTAAGTATATTTTAGATCCCACGCAATTCGGTACTATAACAAACACCATAGATAGAGCCTTTGCAGATGCGTAGAGATGTTGCGTCCTTAGCAGTATTTTACCGTCTGTACTACCATGGTGTATATTCTGATGAGCTCTTCCAATTATGTAGTCCCACTCTCCCCTTTCCTACATAGGATAATAAGTGCAGCATTTAAATTTCACGCACATCTTTGCCTTCAGCTTACCATCAGGCGAGGTGAAATCTAATTGACGTGTCCTTTATAAAAAAAACTGTTGAAATTAGTTTATACCTGAAAAAGTCAACATCTACAACGGTACTGAAACACGCGAAAAACCCTTTCCTGGGAGATTTTTCTATTAAATGAGTTACCTAAACCTTTTCTGATTACTTAGGACTCTTAGGAGTTTTCGGCCGAAACTATGACAAACCTTGGAAACAATAAATGATGTTAAGATCATTTGGAAATGTGTACCTATTGTATTTTTCGCCTCAATAATTGTTTCACCTGGACCGCATACTGGAATCATTTCAGACACCAAACAGAAAACCCTTTCATGTTCATTCAACTTGGGAATTAAATACTTTACCTAAGCATATAACATAACATAACATAAACTCACGCCTATATCCCCGAAGGGATAGGCAGAGGTGCTAGCATATTTCGCCAGTTTATGTTTAGGTCCCAATGTAATAGGTGGCGAGCCAATTGCCATTAACCGGGCACTTATAAACCTACGATAAATACACACATAAGCATATATCATGTAAAAGTATTTCATGTTCATGTTCATACATCGAAATAATGTCGGTAGATTGTCCAGTACCACTTGTTATGAGATTACAAACGCTGAATATTTCATTTATTCGGAATATACGGAGAAATGCCTTCCAATTTTCGATTAAGAAAAATCATTACTTTCAAATTCAAATTCAAATTCATTTATTTGCCCAAATGTGGTTACAAAGATGTCAGGTCCAATAGTTTTGTGCGGCACATTTACCATTTTATGGCATGCAAACATTTAATTACACATCATTACGAATACAATCATTAAATAAATAACATTAGTTCAGCACATGTCCTATAAGTCAATTGAAATTCCAAATGTTAGTCACAAAAATATTGTCAAAACATAAAATGAAACAAACAAGTCATTAAAATTGTGAAGAATGGTGCACATGTCAATACATTGCGATAAATTAATAATGTTGTAAATGGGTTGACTCAATAATGTGCTAAAAATACTCATAGTTTACCCTTACACTTTTCGAATTCCTCTATAGTATAAAAGCATTTTTTTAGGAGCCATGCTTTCAATTCTTTCAGGAATTTAGAGGTTGGCAGTTGCTTGAAATTTTTCGGTATAGCATTATAAATATTTCCTGAAATAACTCGATTATAAAAGTGCTATTTATTTGTAGTATCACCCCTAAGTCTAGGTTAGCATACAGGTACTTCAATCAAAGCTCTTTAAGATAACAATAATAATAATAAACTCACGCCTATATCCCCGAAGGGGTGGGCAGAGGTGCTAGCACCCACATTTCGCCAGTTTATATTTAGGTCCCAATGTAATAGGCGGCAAGCCTATTAGCATTAACCGGGCATTTATAAACCTGCGATAAATACACACATAACTTCGAAAACCATCGAAAAGTCATTGGTGTGTGCCATGGTAAAACCTGGGAGCGAACCCGAGACCTCGTCTCAGCATTGCCATACCACTAGGATACCGCGGTAGTCTCTTTAAGATACGGTGTTAAAACAAAAGAATGTTCCTATTATATTTATTTAATACATCTAATAAATAAGGCAATATCCCTTTGTTTTTACAGATGTTGATGACTCAATAAAATGCTTCATGCCGCGTTACTAATAATAATAATACCTATTGACCAAAAGGGAGATGTTCTGTAAAAGCAATAAATATAAATAATAATAATATTTGACGGCCTCTGTAGCGAAGCGGTAGAATTTTCGACTGCTACGCAAGCGAGGCGGGTTCGATACCCGCTCAAAAAAAAAAATTGTATGCATGAATATGTATATATATATATTTGCATTGATCAGGGTGTTTCTATGTATAATATGTATGTATTTACAAAAAAAAAGTATCTAAGTATGTTTATCCACAATCTAGATTCTATAACACAAGCTAGTTAAGCTATGTTTACCATGGGTCTCGATACTGGTTAAGGTGCTGAGACTTTGCCTTTAGCTTACCATCAGGCGAGGTGAAGTCAAGTTGGCGTATACTAAATTAAAAAAAATAGCGAATGTAGAATGTTGTAGAATATTAATTTTGTTATTATAATAGGATTTTCAAAATGTCCACCACTCCCTATAATCGTAGATAAAGTTAATTCTGTGAAAACCATGAACACTTCGTCACCGATATTTTTATCATTATCTAGGTTAGTCATTGCTTCCATTCGGTTGTCATTTATTGGTGAATCAATACGTTTATGTATTGGTATCGAATGATATAGGAGTTCGATATATTTCATATATTATTCCTAGACGTCGACTAAACTCACTTTTAATAAGTGACAATGTAAAACTGGCAACAAAGTTCCTACCTATAAGATTTGGCATTTCGGAGAGAAGTATCGGGGAGACTCTGGCTTTGTAGAACGTATCGTAGGATCAGTCTGTCAGTTTTATACCTTTATAGGGTATAGTTAAAACCATCTTGTGTATAAAATATATTAGAACAGGCTTTTGTTTTAAACTTTTACCACTCTAAAATATATTATATCAAGCGGTAGACGTACGCTGTGCGATAGAGAGAACACTATGTAAAACCGAAATAAATCGATCTTGACTGCTGTACTTTATTTATAGTCCTAAATTAAGGGCCTAAATTGCTCTACATTATCCGTCTTGACAAGAAATGTTAAAAAGCTTTTACAGCGTAAATGTAGGGCCATTTGACGTGTACCTACTTGTTGCATGCTGCTTTGGAATTTGTCCTACCTCACGCTAGTTTCCGACGAAAGACTAGTAGTATTAAATTGTGATCGACATAATCTTCAATTTCAATACGGTATATAACTATAAAGGGCTCTTAAATCGAATAACTCGTTCAAACTACCATTTTTGCAAAACTACTTTAAGGAAGTAATAAAATCAATATCGATTTCACCGAGCAATTCTGAAAACTACTTATCCACTTTTATAATCCATTTTTAGTACTAAATAATTTAAATTCTTACCTCTATTTATCAATCATAACATGAAAGAAAATTAATGGGTAACCAACCGCCTGCATTCAAACATCTTCTGAAAACTACTTATCTACTTTTATAATCCATTTTTAGTACTAAATAATTTAAATTCTTACCTCTATTTATCAATCATAACATGAAAGAAAATTAATGGGTAACCTACCGCCTGCATTCAAACATCTTCTGAAAACTACTTATCTACTTTTATAATCCATTTTTAGTAGTAAATAATTTAAATTCTTACCTCTATTTATCAATCATAACATAAAAGAAAATTAATGGGTAACCTACCGCCTGCATTCAAATATCTTCTGAAAACTACTTATCAACTTTTATAATCCATTTTTAGTAGTCAGGTTTTATTTAATTTTTTTTTAAAGGTTGTCTATTTTGATACTCAAAACCTTTCTCTATTTTATATTACAGACGACAAAATGCTTTGGCTACCAATACTCTTGGTAGCTGTCATAGGAGGTGCACAGTCCCAACAGACTGCTCAAACCAGGGTAGCAGGTAGTCTTGCTGAGTGCTACCGTGATGCAAACCTGGTCAATAGGAATAACTTACCACCAGCCTCTATACAGGTTCTGATCGATATTATTCGCAAGATAGAAGATAATCCGAACGTCAACATGGACTTGAGACAACTCTCAACGGTTCTTCTTCACACGTAAGTAGTAATACACGAAATCATTCATTGTATTATAACTGACTGGTGAGAATATTGGGTATACTGACCCAATGTAAATTTACTTAAGTATATATAACCTGGGTCGCCTCGCAGATTCACCCACGTAAGTCCTAACTATATGGGATTATCGGGATAAAAAATAGAATAAACTACTCAGCGGTAATGTAGAGTTGTAATGGTGAAAGAATTTTTGAAATCGGTCCAGTAATTTCGAGTTTATTTATTACAAACAAGGGAATCTTAATGATGTAATTGTATAATAACTGCAAATTTTAAAGATGGATCTTGAATTCTTTCTTGAGATTTTGTACAGCCAATTTAGTTAAAAAATGATCATCATCCGCTCTTTTACAGATATCGACAAGATGGTATAGAATTTCATCAGCCAGAGAACCCTAACCTGCTCTCATCTAACGTTCTTCCCTTTTCTCCCACGTTCCATTCATTCCACCGTCACAGACTTCTGCTAACGAGACTCATTCCAAACACCCTGAGTTTGGGCAACGATACTCTACGGTCTGATTTAAAGGTATGCCTTTTTAATGAGCGTTACTAAGAACTAAGCAGGAATGTAAAGATTAAATAGTACTATTATACTTAGTAAAGAGATACTCGGGTGAACAACCAGTAGCGTATTCAATCATACTTTCTCTGAGCCTTTGGCCAACAGGGGTCGACTACTCAGTCTAACAACAAAGAGGTGGCATTTAGATATTTTCCGTGAAGCGTGGTTAGACCCACTATCGAACTTTACAGCCTGGCAGCGGCTGCCATAGATTTGTATTTAAGTTGATATATTTTACGCTAATTCTTTCCTCTAGGTTAACTAAAATTTTGTACAATGTTTTTGCAGTGCGCACTTCATTACATGTTGTCCACCACCGTTGATATGAGAATACGTGGTGACGAAAGCAGTAGTTGCAGCCAATTATCTCAATATCGTGCTCTGAGGACTGCACGTTCAAGACGCTCAGTCAATCCAGATGTGGAAATATTGCCACTTATGTAAGTATGAACTACTCTACATAGAACATTGCGAGCAATTACATATGTTAACTGAGGATATAGTAATCTAAACAGCAGGCCTACCGTGACCGATGAAACGTACATTCAAAGTTATGAACAATATAGAAACAATTAACCCCATTTTTCTCACAATCGGGCTCGATGATGTGACTACATGACTCTTTGTTCACCCTAAACCTAATTGAAAAAAGAAATTCAAAGAACGAACTAACTCCAGGTTCCTAAAATGTTAGTTATCTATACTAAGGAGGTAAGACACGCCGGTATTTCCATCCCAATTGAGTAGTCCGAATGGGGGAATACCTACCTCCACCCTACCTATATAATAACCTCGTGCCGTATTACCGGCGGTAAGTAGCGGTAGCCAGAGCTCCAGCTGTGCTTGTCCGTGGGAAGATTAAAGGCTTGTGCTGATTGTGTATTCTGCACTGACGGTACAGAAACTCTCTATTCTTACAGAGTCGGCAGCACGAGACTGACGTCACTGATGTTGCACACGTTTATAGGCCATGGTAAACACTTTAAATCAGGTGGGCCGTGTGCTTGTCTGCCTCCTAAGTTGTATAAAAAATACTTTTAATGGTAGCCTCCCATGTACGTTGGTAATTAGCACGGGATTATTAAGAGACCGCAGGTTGCAGGTGCCAAGACGATGCCTCTTTGGTAGTATTTTACATGGCGAGTCTTTCGATGAGTTCTTGCAATTAATTCCATCAACTCATTTCCTATACATAATATTGCTGAGCCATTAGGAGTTTCAAATTCGAATTGTGCCAAAATTATTGCATTGGATGGATCACTTTGGTAGGATTTGTATGGATGCTACACAAAACGTAGCGTGTCCCAAAAAAAATTGGCCCAATTTTTAAGTTCGTGTGGACTTTGATCTAGGCTTTAATTTTTTCGCAGAATCCTCAGATTTTTTGGAAATAAAAGTAGCCCAAGTTACGCCTTATAATATCCGCTATTTACAGTATAAAATCCAACAAAATCGACTGAGTCGTTTTAAAGATTACACTTGCAACTACATAATTAAAAATTAACCTAGGTTACTTTTATCTTGATATTTTGCTAAGTATGTATTTAATATAAGCATGACTAAATAAAATCATTATTTCGTAAACAAATGAACTACAATTGGTTTTAAAAGTTTGCACGAAATTAACTGAATTACTTAAAGCAAATAACGTACGTAAACAAGTTGTACAAATAAAGCGTATCTATCTATCTTATCTATTTAATCAATGAAATATTTTTCTTCAAGGAAAACTGGTCGGAATGGTGCCATGAGGAACTACGATCCCAACAACCTCAATGATCCCAACGACCAAGTGGAATTCAACAGCTTTGGCGATGTTAAGTCTGAGCGCCAGATTGTTCATAGCACATGCCCCTTGGCGGGCGGTGTGGTAGACACTCAATGGGGAGCGGTGTCTGCTGGCAACCTCATTGCCGGTATAGCTGCGGGTGGTTCACCTCAACAAGTGCCAGTGATGCAACTAGTGAGAGATACTATAAACTACAACAACGTTCAGCAAAGCGTGAATAATATTTTCCCAGCTACAATAGCAGGTTCGAAGTAATTTATTTCTATCGTCAATCGATTTAAGAGAAGGTGTATGGAGAAGTGATAAATACAAATATTACAGAAGCCCATTCTGTGTTCTACCTCTGTTTATTTACCTGCTGATTTAATATGAATCTATGCAGAATTACACTTCGTACCAAATCTGGTATGATAATAAATTTTCCAGAAATGTTTGTCCTAGTCAATTATTATTATTCATATAATCACAAATAATAATTGCGAAAGGTTTCCACCAGATTTACTTTCTTTTATCTTAGACATAAAACTTAACCTTTGTGTTATGTACAGTATACACATGAGTACTCCTTCACGAAGCACTAGAGTATGACGCTAAAGTTCTACTATTTTTACAGGAGATTTGGCGGAAGCTGTACTCATTCAAGGTACTGATAGAGGAAGCACCGCCATTTCAATAGGCACAGCCGGCAACTGGAACAGTACTCAAGCCCCCAGGTTTTTCATGCTGCACGGTTCTATTAATGTTGAAATGACCGATCCTGAGATCCGTGGAGGCATTGACGGGTTCGTTCTTGGCAGTCAAGTAGCTGGAATGCTATCTGGATTCAGTGCTCTAAAGCTATCAACCCTTTTGGACATGTACTACACACCGATAGTATGTAAATATTTAGATTATTGTATGTTAGTATTCTATTATTAAAACCAGAGCTTCGTCCGTTGTTTAACAGGTGCACCGACTAGCAGCTGAAGTTGCCTTTGACCCCAAAGGGTTTGTCTCTTGGTCTTTCCTTTCAGTTGATATTATTTAATTGCATGGCTACATTTCCTTATACTGTACTCTTAGACCCTTATTAGGCTACAAACCTACAAGAAGATTTTCTTATCAAGGCTAGGTCCAGCCAACCGTGTATGTTTGTCATCCTTATATTAGACACTACAAAGCTTTTGTATTTATGAGTTTTCGATATTTTGGCGCTGTTGCAGTGAGTAACCATGATAGTTTAAATACCTATACTATGGAGTTCCTTCTACGATGCCCGCGTTATCCCCGATTCACTGCAATAAACTGTGAAACCAGATCTTATTGAAACCAACTCATGGAAATGAGGCATCGATATCTGCAGCTCTACCAAAATATGTTATAAGTGTTCGTGTTCCGGGTACGGCCTTTTACGGCGTCTATGGCTACATTTCCCTTTCTCATCTGAAACACGAACCTGGAACACATTTTATTAGGTCAACTGTTTAGATTTTTTGATATTATAAATTCAAATAAACTATTCTAATATTTGTTTGTATTATTACTTACAGAACGGGGCGATGGATCCCTCATTAAGGGCATGTAATCGTCGCAGTTTAAGCCAAACGCTTATATCTAATGGTAGCTTAGCGAGTGAAACGTTAGCGTTCACTGCAGCGTTGGACACTAACATGCCTCTCCGAGGCACTATCACTGGAACATTGGATGCACTTGTTAACAGTGCTGTAGCTAATTTCCAAACTTATTCACGTAAGTACCTACTGTACTTATTACTATTTCATAAAATTATAGCATGTTTTAAAACTGCCTACCTGGCCACGATTTTTACGATTTTTACCCAGTAACTAACCAAATACCTACCAAAAAATGTTATTATATTGTTATAATAAAAATTATTATAATAAGCTTTATTGAACTCCATTCAAACATATTATAATAACATAATTCATAATTCATGCATTAAATGAGCAATATTAAAAAAAACTGATCATCAAACAATAAATTGAAAAAGAAAGATAAAAATAGAATAATAATAATAAAGATAATATTGCTATCTATTCTGTTTGCATGAACCCGTTCGGGTAAAAGCCTCCTCCAAGGAATTCCATTTTTCCCTATCTTGTGCTGTCTCTATCCATCCTCGACCTGCAACTGTCACTATTTATTTCGTCTGTGCATCTGGCATAGGGTCGGCATCTCGCTCCTTCGCTTCTCGCCTTTCGGTCCTGACCATTTTACGACCTCTTTTGTCCATCTGTTGTCGGTGTATCTAGCTACGTGTCCTGCCTATTTCCACTTTCTTTGGAGTGAGAAAGTCATCCGAATGTACATCAAATATTTTTTATGGTACTTAATTTACTTTTGAAAATCTTCTTAATAGTCCCTAATTAAACGTACATGAACTGTAAGTAATAAATGACTTTTAACCATAATTTTCAGAGAACAACTTAAACGATATGACCTGCACGACTTCCATAACAGTCACTAATGACAATCGCATCGCAACCAACTTGTACATCGTCCTGGACTCGTCGTGGCCCTATCAAACCATCTACCCAGCTATCTCGTATCTCCTAGATCAAATCGAAGTCAGCAAATTCGGCTCAAACGTCACTTTACTTAACGCTTTTGATGGCAGTGTCATTATTCCGACGACTTCCTCTATCGCCGATTTTCACTCTAACTACACTGCGCAAAGGCACGCGACAAGTAAGTCGACATATTATGTTATAATTGTCTATTGAAAGAGAAAAAAGCTTATTATAAGCTACACGTAGCCAAGCTGATTTGCATTTATATTTGCAAAAGTGTATAGGTACTTATTTCCTTGGCCGTGTGTAGATACATATGGAATATTTTGAAGTATGAGTACAACTTATTATATTACCTTTACAGTGCAAACGGGAGTTAACCTAGAGACAAGTTTGACCAACATACGGGAAATGATGCAACAAGAGCTTCAGTCAGAAACCAGCAGGAATTACGTGGGCGGCATGTCTACAGTTTTATTATACTTGATCAACAGTGGCAATTTGCAAAACAATGAACGTGTGTTTCAACAAGCCAGAATAATCAATGAAACAGTTCCTGGTAAGTTCCAGAAAGCCAAAATCAAAATGTATTCACAAAGTAGCACTTATGAACTTGAAGATTCTTGCATCAACAAAACATTTATATTTACACAAGGCAATTGGTAGGTAAAGCTGTAAGAAAAGAACCTGAAACTAATAAAAAAATAAGTTTAAAAAATAAAACCGGACTACTGAAAAATTACGGTCTACAAATTTTTAAACAAATATCCAGGATAACCGTTGTCGTATGCCACTTTTTCCAAGAATGTATTGTTTTATGCGACTAACTGGCAGGAATTATCATTGTGCTTAATAATATTAGGTGAATGAACTTATAATGTAATGTGCAAACACTCCTACATCCTACATGTATCATTTACAAGATATAACGTAACATAACTAATGGTAACTCTTATTTATTTCAGACTTAAGGGTTCTTTTTGGATCGTCATCTAATCAACATGATAACTTATGGAACTTAGTACGTGATAGACAGAATGATATAATTACCATTTCACTTGGTGGTGGCGACAGTAATGTAGTTATGGGTATGAGGCCAGTATTAAGTCGCATCCAAACCGGTAAGATAATTTACTTAGACCGTATTTCACAAATTGTGATTATGTGAATTTCACTCATTGAAATTCGTTTATTAATAAGTGTTATCACTACTATCTTCGATTATCTATATCTTTGTGACCCAAGTTAACCTATTGCTCAGACTCCAGTGAGCACTGGCTACCTTACTCACCGCTGGGAACACAACACGAATTGGCCGCGGTATTCTGTAGGGCGGAGGTACTTGCCCAGTCGGACTGCTCAATTGGACGGCAAAACCACCGTGTACAACCTCCTGCAGCAATACCGCCGTGTCCTACCTCCTGCTACTACTAATATATAATACCTTCTAATTTTTCTTTCAGCTGGCAGAAGAATAATAAACCCTCTATGTGGTTCAACCTACACGGCTGGATCTTCAGGTTCACGACATTTTGACGACTATTTGGAACCAGGTTACATTAACTTCTACTCTGTGCATCCTAACTATTTCTTCGAGCATAATGAGAACAGGCGAATCAGGATATCTCGAACCGCCGCGGGCCTGGGAGGACTTGTTGTCTGCCATTCTCGAGTTATTGAACAACCCAGGTACGTAAAAATTGCGAGTTAAGTAGCTGTCACAAGGAATTTTAAGTTATCCGGGCAAAGCAGATGAGATGTTACCTGACCTCATCTTTTCTTTACTTGTAGCTTAGCTCTAAATTATGTACTTAGAGAATTCAGTACTAAGCAAAACCTTAATGTTAGGTATCCTAATACCTATACCTATATAATGAATTCATTATATCTTATTCATTATACCTATATAATGAATACTAACAAGAGTTATGTATTTTCAGGCAAAACTATTCAGAACCAGGCGTAGATCCTAACACACTGACGTGTCTAACGTTGGAAGCTTCTGGATTCGTGGAAATTAATTTGGCTAATGCATGTGATGATTACTGGACTATTGGCAGTTGTCCTCGACTGTACATATCCGTTCAGTCGAACACTGCCCTTTCTGCACCCGCCAGTGCTGTGTGTACAGGTAAAATGAATTTCAACCATCCTTTTAATCCTATTATCTATGTTTTTAGCCGACCAAATGAAAACGTTAACTATTTAGTAATACCCACACGTATTATTTATTTGCGTAAACTATTTATTAACATTAATATTTTTGATATTTTCGCAGATGCAAATTGTAGGTTCCCGTACAATATCAGATATCAGGTGCAAATTGAAGAGCTCGGGTGTTTCAGCGGAGCCAGTTCTATTGCAGCCAGTTTCTTATTTGTATTAACCGCCTTATATTTCACCCTACATGGTGCTTTTTAATTATTTTAGTGAAATCAAAGAAAACCTACCGATTAATTTACATAAAGTTAATTACTTACCTCTATGTGTGCTTATAGTGTAGTGATCAGTGACGATAATGACAACAATTGGGTATTTGACTGACTAGTCAAATAAGTAATTTTTTACTAAACGTCAAAATGGTAAGTTACAAGGAAACTTGTATGAAATAATTATTGTGACATCATAATATTCTACAGGCAAATCATTTAGGTACTAATTTAGGTTGGGTGGATGATTAAAAATAAATAAAACGATAAATTATGAACAGACTCAACTTTTACCGCTCTTTTACCATTCATAGCTTTTCAATTAAATAAATTATTTGAACTACAGGAAAATACCCAATTAATTAGATTTTTTAATAGTCATGTGATAACAACAAGACAAGTGACACTTATAATGAGAAAATATACTTGGGACAAGTTTAGTAGTAAGTGAATGCAGTTCATTAAGCTTAATAAAACTGCAATGTGTGATTGACCTACCTAGAGAAATCATATTAAACATTATTTAGAATGTGTAATGGTACCATACATTGTGGTACCGTGCATTATGTATTAGTGGTACAACGTAAACATGTACCTATAACATAATAAAATACTTATCTACCTGCTTTATGTTTTCACTTTTCAGTCTCTACCTTATTTTATTTGCAGTATTGGACAGGGTAACTAACTGAATGATTACCTCCTCACATATTTATATAAGGTATAAGTAGGTACTTACATATATTTCTTACTAAGTAGGAATTAAGTAACAAGTTGGATGTTTATGTTAAATTATATTTTCTTTTCTTTATTATATTTAAGTGCATAAGTTTTTTAATGAAATTGTTTAGTTACGTAAATAGGTGAATTTTATGTTCATACAGATTTGCTGC
The DNA here is from genome assembly GCA_963662185.1 of Eilema griseolum. Lineage (NCBI taxonomy): Eukaryota > Metazoa > Arthropoda > Insecta > Lepidoptera > Erebidae > Eilema > Eilema griseolum. Next base: position 18,281,390 of record OY759230.1, on the reverse strand, counting down.
TTTTACAATAAATAAACTGGTTGTTTTACGAATGTATCAATTTTATTGCCTTTCAATTAATCATTGTTCACAGCGCCGAATGTGTTGACTCCGTCTCGTTCGCTTATAGCGCCCATTATGGATGACTATGACGTGTCAGAGTCCCCCCTCCCCGTATCCGATCCGTACGAAAAATTGAGCTGGGGCGGCAGTTTATCAGTTTCGCTCCGCCTAAATAATATGAAGATCCGGGGCTGCCTGGTGATGTAGGTAATCTGGACAACGGCAACGAGTGTAAAGTGTTTAGGTACCATTTCCGTCTAACCCAACACTCCACTCATTCGGGAAGAGAATGCCAATTCCGTAAAAGGTTTACCTAATATTAGGTGTTTGCTCTTCTATTGTAGAAAATAAATAATACCTAAAGATAGAAATAGACTATGGAGATATAGCGAAGTAACGTCATTTCAGTGTTATTTTATGCAGCATGCAGCTTTACCAGGCCGTGCCACCCGAACTGCTTGCACGAAGCAAAACGCGGGTGAATCAGTTGATAGTTCACATGACGTCACTCAATTCGCGCATTTCGAGTAGGTATGTTTCGAGTGGTGAAAGGAAAATGGTCCCGTTCCCGTCCGTCAGTGTGTATAATTTGCTTGCTTACTTTTTTACTAATAAATAATAATAAATTATATTCTTATTGTGAAAAGTGGATAATATTTAGCAAGCATATTATAAAAACCGATAGTGCAAATCTATCTAAATGTAGGTTGCTTCCAATACCTACCTATTGCTCGGGACATATACCTTGGACCTAAAATGTGCTATGTACCTACGCTCAGTACCTACACATTTTTTCAGTGTCCTTTGAATATAGCACGGGATGCTACGGCAACAAAGATTACTACAAAACAATCCGAGCGCGCCAGGGTCTCGTTTATTTCGCAATTTAGGTCTAAGAAACGTGCCCTCAGGTATACTAACTTATACTCTGCCGAGTTTTGGAATGCAATACCTACTTTCCTGTACCTAAGTATCTTTATCCAATGTAATGGAGCGTTATAGATTAAAAAAAAAGATAGAAAAAATATGTAAACCTTTAGATAGTATTAAGGGAATACTTTGTGAATTACCTAGGTACTACATATTTATTCATAATAGGTACGATAAATTTCTATAGGCCCATTATACTGTACGTATATTGTATGTACGTAATTATTCATATAATTAAGGAGCTATAAGAAATATATTTATATCGGTTACCTTGAATAACTAGGAATGTAGGAATTTATGCCTAGATAGGTACCAGAGATAGTGATTACAGGAAACGCTAGGTATACTAATGTTAACCTAACAAAAAGTTATGGTCAGTTATGGTCAATTATTATTATTATTCTACCTGATTGTAGGTTAAATTACTTGGTAGATAAAATAAGAATAACAGATTCATAAACCGTAAAATTTGGATTTGGTGTGCTAACTGTGACCACTGATTTCTACGTTTGAGATCATTATTTGAGTGTCTAATCAAAAAAATTACCTTTAACATGTCCTGTAAAAACTACTCGCCGGTCACCGTGAGTTGCAGTACTCGTCTTTGGTCAGATATATTATAATAGGTATATCACATTTTTCTAATGACATCATACTCGTATTGACCGTGACCGACCGCTTTTCGCGCACTTTTCAATCTTGCAAAGTAAAAATGTGTTTTTTTTATTTCATGTTTTTCCCGAAAAAGATAAATTGGAAGAGGAGTTAAATAAAATTCTGCTTCTTTTAAGATAGGCTCCCAAAATTTGTTAAATACCCAATTGACAATATTCAAGGGACGGTGGCGTTCGTCTATACTTACACTGTACATGTATCGTAGTTAAATGATCTAACATACCCATTACTTAATGAGTTTTCGATTTTTTACAGTGAACATTTTATATTTATATTGATGAAATAATAACATAAGAGGTTTTAGTAATCATAATCATCATTAATATTTTAAATAAGCTATTGTTGGTTGTTTTTTCTAAATGTATTTTTTTAATAATAACCGTATTCGTAAACTGCAAATACTGCTAGCCCACCACGCTGTCAAAATTAACCAACTGACACTGACAGTGCGTGAATAAATAAACAAAGTGAGCTAAAATACTTCTCATATCAAAACTATATAAAATAATTCGTTTATTAATATGTCTGGAGAAGATTGTGATGCCCTGGATCGTGGAGATAATGATGGACAGAAGCCAGATAAAATGTTTACTTTGAAAAAGTGGAATGCTGTAGCAATGTGGAGCTGGGACGTCGAATGCGATACCTGTGCCATTTGTCGTGTTCAAGTGATGGGTTAGTTTTTTTTTTTTTTGTAATTGTAGGTACAGAGATTTGGTTCATGAATTGATAACAAGAGCATCACTATTCATAGTATCGCGACATGTAAAATTATATTATACTTAATACTCTTCCAAAGTTCTTGATAAGTTTCAATAAAGTTTTGCTAAGTTACTGTTTTGAGACCAATCTTCTTCTTCTACTTCTTTATGACTTCTGCAGCAAATCGCCGCAATTTTGCCAGTGTTAAGTAACTTTTTATACAGTTACGAGACGCCAATATCAAGATTTTCAAGTTTCATATTGAAATTGACTTTTATTTTTTAAGTTGACACATCGTATGTGATCTGCAAATAGTTTTAAGTTTGGACATGTCTTAATTCACTGTAGGAAAGTTACTCATCATGGTTTTAACGTTGTTTAAGGCTTTCACTGACTAACCTCCGAACCCTGAGAGCAAAGTGTCATAGTCCCCAAAATATCTAGTTGCAGTTGTCCCCAAAATATCTCTTTAACATTCATAGATTATTTTATCATATATGTCAGTCTTGCCATAAAAATTGATTTCTAATTGATAAAATTGTATAGCTAAAACAGGTCGGGATTGCTTGAATGCTGTGATATAAACAATTCAGACTCATAGAAATTCCAAATTTAATATGAGCTACATCTACATACATTTTGGTATCATTAGTGAGAGACTTGGAGGTTTGAGGTATGCAACTTGACTTTTTCCCCTTATTTCCTAGTGCTATCTACTGGCTTGGTACATTTATCTTTCTACATATTATAGTGGTTGGTAACAACAAAAGTGACTTTACAAATTCTAATTTAATATTTGTTTCATTGTTAATGATTAACTTTTAAACCTTTCATAAGATAATACACAAAACATGAGATTTATTAACTTTGTCCTCTATAGATTACTTATTTATTTATTACTGATGATCCTCATTACAATTGCCAAGGTACATTCAAAGTTTAAACCTTAGAGCCTAGTTACGAGCATCATTTATTATTACTGATATATAATAAAGTATTCCAATGTAAAAAATATCTGGTTTCTACCAATCAGAAAGAATTTAATTATTACTACATCTATGGCATGGCATAGCCATAGAGTCTATAGAACATTTAAGTCTTACATTGAAAAATAGAACCCACCACATTGGACATGGCAAGCGACCCAAACCCTTTACTGCCATGCCACAGTGGCTGTTATGATTTATTAAAAAGTCACGAGAATAAAATGGTAGAAAATTAACAAGAGATAAAATGTGTTAAGTTTTTATTAAATAAAATCAATAATAACTTTAATTGCATACAGCAACAGGTAAGCACATTTGTGAACTTTTTCTTAACCTATATATAATTATTTATTTTAATTATACTTATGTTAATCTTCTTAATACTCGTACACATGTGGGTCTGAACAAGTGGTGAACAATGATGACTGACAGTGCAGGTGCTTTATTTTTGAGGCTATAAAAATCCACTTTAAATACTAACACTTTTAAACATTCAAAATACTTTTGGTCAAGCTATTGGCAGTTGATTAACAGGCAACATCTGTAATTTTAATATTAAGCAATAAATGGGGAAAGTGTTGTTGAGTGAATTTTGCATATCTCCGATGCTAAGATTATTTTGTTCTTTAGTAGCGACTGTCATGGCGTACAACATACAGTATCGCTACCATGACGGTCTTATAAGTTGGCTGTGTTATGTGAGGCCTATAATTTAGAGGAAAAGAGTTGGAACTAAACAAGCATACTAGGTATTTAACGCCATCTCTTTAAGTTACGCTGTATTAATAGCTCATGCTGTGTATATTTTGTTTTGAATGTGTCAACCAAACATTCGAACCTGATTGTACATTGAGCGGACTATACTATATCAGAAGATTTATTGTTAAAATTTAAATTTAATTTAAGTACCTACCTACAATTTTTGGTGTAGTAATATTTTTGTTTATAAAGCAATAAATTATAAATGCTACAAGTAGTACTACATCCATCCATAAATATTTACAAAAACCCTATATAGGTTGTTATATAATATCTATAACTATGCTGATAATTATATCTTAGTTTTTCTTAATTTAATAACAGATACAAAGTTAATAATAAAAATTAATGCTAATCCTGATTTGAGGTAGGACAATAATAGAAAGGTTTCCATTTATAAACATGTATAGTGAGTCCCTTTCTGAATGCAAGCCAAACGCAGGTGGTCTGAGGCACCCTCAGGAGTTCACAACCACATCAATCTTTAAAAAAAATTAACAACCACTAGGTAATGGTTTTATATTTGCAATTGAGCTCAATCTGCGAGTTCTAGTACTAGCTCCACCTGTTAACTTATTTTCGATTTGTTCGAGACTCTTACCTCTCGTTTCCGGGACGAACACAATGACAAAAAATAAGCCTACAAAACAAATACATCCAAATAACCAAAACGTACCGGCTGGACCTATGCCTTCGAGAATATTGTGGAATGTTTTCGTTACAGTAAATGTACAAAGCCAATTAAATGCTGTAACTAATGACGCTGCGCCCCCTCTTATTTTTGCTGGTAGAATTTCGCCCATCATTAACCACGGAATTGGACCGAACGCTAAAGAGAAACCCAACAAGTAAATCATTATGCAGGTCAAGGGTAACCATCCTAAAGATGAGACATCCATTTCTGTGTTATTTTGTACGTAAAAGAACGAGCCAAGTGCGAGTAGTGTAATAGTCATGATCACTGACGAGATATACAATAGTACTTTTCGCCCACAACGATCGATAAGTGCAGTAGCTACAAAAGTAGATGCAAAATTTACAAATCCTACTATAATGGTCGATACATTTTCGTCTACTGAGCTTCCAGACATCTTGAAAATTTTCACCGTATAAAAAATAACTGCGTTTATTCCCGATAGCTGCTGGAATGTCATCAATCCTAAGCAAATTAATATAGATCGCATATATTTAATACTGAAAAGCTCCTTCATACTAATATCGTCACTGCCCATTTCTGCATCCGCTAGAGCGATTTCACGGATTTCATCGTCAATTTGTGCATTTTTCCCTCGAAGCCATTGAAGTGCTTTACGGGCTTGCTCATTACGATTATGAGATATGTACCAACGGGGTGTTTCAGGAATCAACAATGTCAAAATAAAAAATGGAATAGGTAACGCTGCTCCCAAGTAAGCAAGCTGATACCAGTTAAGGTATTTTCCAGCTACGTAGCAAATTAATATGCCAATATTACCAATAGCGGTAGGAAATAGTCCAAGAGTACCGCGAACTTCGGGTTGGATTGCTTCACCGAGGTACACGGGAAATGCGAGTGATCCGACGCCGACACATAGACCGCATATAACACGTCCAACAAGTATCATATGCACTACAGTAGCAGTAGCTATTATTATCCAGCCGATGAAGAATGGTGGTGCCAAAATTAGGATGGTTTTCTGACGTCCAATATAATCCACCAGCGGACCACCAGCTACGCCACCAACAAGTGCTGCCAGGGGCATTAAACTGCCAATCCAGCTTGCCTGTAAATATAAAAATGGTGTTTTCTTTAAATTATCGCTGGATAAAATTTATCCTATGTAAACTACATTCCAAAATTGTACTAAATTGAGAGTTCAATCAACTAGTTAGACGTCCAGCAGTTGATCCTGAATCATCTGATAGGAGGCTCTCAGAGCCATGCCTTTCAGACTTAATTAACTAGAACTATTTAAACGGTTGCATTCTTGAAGGAAATAGGTTGTATAAGAATTGTCGTTCAAATTAAGAATTCATTTTTATTTTAATTTATTCTTTCTAAAAAACTTACAGCTAGAATACAGATTAAAAACAATTATAACATAAAATGGCCAATTACAAGTTTTTGCAATTATAGCATGTACAAGACGGTAGATAGTATTGCAATAGTAATAATATCACATAGTTAATAAAATATACCTAGCATAGAACTGAAATATTTTTTTTGAAAGTCGCATTATACAGCATCAAAAAAATTCCCGCTCAACTTGACTCTAAGTTGATTAGTGCTGGTGAAAAATAAATCTAAATCGTACTCATGGCATAGTGAATTGTACGCTCGACACACCCTGATTAGGTAGGAATTTTGTCTGTAGGTGCAGGTTGTTAGCGGCACATATACCTAGTTTCCTCAGTAGCCTTGGTTTCCTCAGACGCATTATCATCATTCATTATCATCATCAATACATTACTGGGCCTGGTTGCATCAAAATCATATCTTCAGAAATTCATACTTGAACTACTAAAATAGTAATTGTAATATAAAAATACCTGTTCTTCCGAGACTTTGATGTCAGTGCTATTTGTCATCGTCACGAGGGCTGGAGAAGTATAAGCAGAGGAGAACCCAATGATCATAGATCCCATTGAGACTGCCACAGCTGCCAGCACCTATATAATTAACGACCAAACATTTTTTCCTTAAGTACCATAATAGAATTGATAAAGAGTAATTGTTTCGTATGGTTTTCATCTCATTAATTTCAATGTACGCGGTATGACGTTATTCGCAAAGAGGCGTGTGCGAGCAGCTACGCCACGCGAACCGCCTTCTATTAATTTAAGCAATCATTGACACTGATTGGAACCACTTTGCTTCCAGTTATATAACTATAGTGTCAATATTGTACTTGTCGCATTTATATAAACGCACTTCAACTAGGAAAATAAATGCCTATACCTAAAAGTATATTTTTTATTGCCTAGGGGATCACGACACGTTTCTCACAGGTTCTCTTGTTAGATTTATTTGGCTGATGGCATCTTTGATCATTTATAATCGGTTACAGCTGGTAACCTAGACCTCAATTCTGCTAATTTTATGTCATAACTAGCGGACGCTCGCGGCTTCGCCTGCGTGAAAATGTTTAATGCTTCCCGATTCCCACGGGAAAAATTCGCGTGATAGCCTATGTTATACCTTGTTACATAAGTTACATCATAAAATCGGTCCAGCCGTTGCAGAAATTAACCGGGACAAACAGACAGACTGACACACAAAAATTGTAAAAAGTTCATATGCATGTAGTAAAAAGCAGTTATATCAATATTACAAACAAACACTCCAATTTTATTTATAACTTCCTTTAGATGTATAGATAAAACCATTAACACTGCAAACAATAGGTAGGTACCATTTAATTTTAGCCTTACCTGTTATGTTGTTAGAATTAAAAATTAAATGGCACATCGAAGAGTGAATGAAAAGATTAATGAACACTTTTTATTTAATCAATAGTCTAAAATTTAATATCATTTTTTGCAGTGTCAGTGGTACAACAATGGTTTTGCTATGACATAAAATTGGAAGAATCGGGCGGGCGCCTGTACGCGTGTAGAACTGTCGATTTATTTTCTTTAGCAACTTACTTTTAGATTTCTATGTACCAATTTATTTTTACTATGTCTTATAGTACTTGGTACAATCTTTTATATACCTGCTATAAGGTGGAGGATTGTATGCTATGGCATATATCAAGAGAGTCCGTGTCCGTTGTCCAGCAGTGCACTGCAATATGCTAATTGATTGTTATGTCCAGCACTGCAATCCTCATGCAATCGCATTAGGCTGATAGATTAATGCGACGGTTATTGTGATGGTTATGAATAATACAGAAGGCGAATCGAGTTCTGTACTATTCATAACCATCAAAAGTCACGATGTGCCACCTATTTTTATGTTTTAGTTATGGTTGTAGACTAGGATGATTGAATATAATATTACAAAATTTAAAGCACACCGATAACGTAATGAACCATACCTTTACCTTTTATAAACGCATGACCTATGGAAATGTACAGTTTTCATTATCGTAAAGTTTCATGTCGTTCTCAGTAATTAATAATAAAGTGAGAGTCTATAATGTAACGAAAATCAAGTTTTTGCTCAAGGTTTCAATACTTTATCTTATTTTATATTTGCAATCATTTCAACATTAAAATTTATTAAATTTAAATCTAGCTGTGCCCGTGAACTCGACTGCGTGGATTTAGATCTGGGTTTTAAATGGATTCTGGAACCTAAATAATACCTTGTAAGGTCTATCTACCGAAGTAAATCTCATTATTTATATGCGCGAGTATGGTACAAGACATGCTACAATGCTTTTTTTTAAACCCATACTCCGCCTAACAACAGGTTTTTAGTAAATTAAAAACCTGCTGTTATGTTAATATTACAAGAGACGAAAGTGATGAGACAGACATTTCAATTATATTTATGGGTTTTATGATTTTATGACCACAATTGTGGTCATTAAAATCTAATTATAGCTATATTGGCGATCTTCTTTAACAGCCGAGCCTTTCAAATCTAAAACGAGTATTTGTAGTTGGACTCTTCCGAAACGGCTTGACGGATTTGAATGAATTTTTTTCTTTGTATTTTGGTAATTTTGATGTTTTCCCTTCCCCTTATTATTTACATAACATAACATAACATCAGTTTAAGCTAGAACAAGAAACGAGAAATCATTTGCCTGTTGAATGTTGAATGAAATGTCAAAGTCATTTTCATGACTTTGACATTTCATTCTACATTTTAATAATTGCGTTCGATTTCTTTGATAATTTATATGCCAGAATAAGTAATAACGTTTGCAGGGTCAGCTACTTTTTATATTATATACCTAAATATTGGAATCATGCTGTTTACTAGATCATACTTCGCATTTACAGAAGGGTGTAAAGTAAGTAAAAAGTGGGGGTTGCGTTCATCGATCAAAGACTTTGATCGAAGGTTGCATCCCTATAACGCCCCTCAAAGTTCAAACTGACTGACTGTATCACGAATAATCACGATAGCTAATAACTCATACATAAATGAAATTAAAGCGCTTGTAATTTCAATTTTCATTGTAATTCTGATTAGAAACCGTGATACAACTCTTATCAATAGGTAGGTAAATTATTCCCATGCTATTTAAAATTGTAAAATTATTTATGTATGTAACATTACAGATAATAATAGAAATTTGGATTATGTTAAATTAACGATTTGAAACCAAAAATTGTCAAGATGCCTAGGGTGGACGCAAGGGTCTGCTAAACGGATTTCGATGCGATGTTTCTAATTTTTCTTAATTTTATTCAGACTTAAAATTTGCTGTTTGTTTGAATACAATTGATCTTGTAGAACTGAAGATATGACTAACTACATTCACGCGAGCCTACGCAGCTTCTTGCTGTCATCAGCCAGTATCAAATAAATATTATGTTCAGCCCCTATCCATGGAAATCTTTCGGGAATAAATGTTGCCATAATGTTAATAGCTACATCATAAACCTTATAAGTACGTTTCAAAATTCATTAACTGCTCGGAGGACAACTAGAGAATTAACCAAGTAGATTAATTAATCGGCACAATTGGTTAAGGCTCTCGTTGGTATGCGGAATTAATGATAAAACCAAACTCTGAGTTGTGGAATATTTTCTCAGTTCATTAAACCTATGATATGATATGATACAACCCTTCACTTATTGTTCATCAAAGGCTTTATTAGCTCGGGTAGAGCCTTTTTTACAACTATAAATATAATAATTTAAAAAAACTTTTTTAATTTGATTCGGTGATTTTTCAGCCATTTTAGAAAAAGAATATTTGTAGTAGGACAGTCAAATTGCTTGTGGAGGACTTGGTTCCTGTTGCGTCCGTCTCGCGTCAGTAGCGTAAAAGCCAGGTTTCGTATCCGGGACCGCTCGATCGTAAGGCCGTCTAATTAACCATTGAACTACACTTGAAAAAATCAATTATTAATGCAATATTTTATTTGTTTTCATACCTGTGAAAATGTATAATTAGGTTTTTCATACTGAGATTTACACTGTATGCTGTAGTGTGTGTCTGCTCGCATTAAAAGCTTCATTTTAAAATTTTCTCTAAACTGTTAATATCACTTCGCACTATTAAAAAAATACACCACTGCACTGAATGTTTTCTCGTCCTAAGTTACTGAAGAAATGAATATGCCTCGCAGCCTCGCTGCGATTTATAAGGCCACAAATTGATTGACGGAACCCATTGGCTATACGATTCAAACCAGAATAATGAGTCGATAATGTTCACCCAATATTTTCTGTTGCACACGTCCATAGACCATGGTAATCACTCTCCATCAAGTGGGCCGTGTGCTTGTCTGCCATCTAAGTGGTATAAAAAAAAAACATAGGTCAGGCAATGTAAAACTGCTCACAGTAAGTAATAACCCAGGTGAGCTTCTGAAGTAAATCCTACTTATTCCACTACGCTCACCTATGAGATTATTACCAGAATGCACGAATTGTTCTTTATCTCAACGTTACAATTTCACCTACATGATATCACCTAAATTGAACAAGAATAAGCCCGAAGAAGTAGACGCTGTTAAATGTCGACAAATGCAACTCTTGTAGAATCCGTTTAAATGCGTACTTTACTAGAATACGTACTATTTTGGTCAGTGAATTTTCATAAATTTCGATACACATTTTTTCCATGCTATTTTATAATAACCATTCCTAATACGTTGTATTTCCATTGTGTTTTTTTAAATCGTGTGAAGTATATGTTTGCAAGTAAAACACTTGCGCGCGTTTACGGATTAGTTACACCTATTTAACTTAATACAGATCAAACGGTACAATGTACCTTTTAGTAAAGTATTTTACCGTAATTTATAAAAACAATTTTTACAATACAAAGGATAACATTATTCCGCAGACGTCATATGCCTCTTTTATTTGGTAATTTCTATCAAAACGTGTTGGTTGCTCACAAGATTGTGGTGATATCACATCATGTTAGCAAACTGAACTGCTTTGATATTGTTATAGAACTACTAATCCTGCATCGCGAGATTAAAGTTCACGTGCTGCATGGATAGATTAAATAGAAAATCACGTCAACTTGGTCGGGTTCTTCCATTGTGTCTGAGGAATATATACCCCTTTCCTTCACAGTGGTGACTCGGCGCGACATGATCTGAACATGTAAAAATATTCGCTTAACATAACAGCATCTCCATCGCTATCATTATATCAATCAATCAAATCGATAGTCGCAATCCAGGATTTCTACGGTTGCATATTCAGTTTCAACAGGGATACCACAGTCGAGCGACCATTTCAACTTGAGTAGGTACTATATGAATGTCAAAATGTCACAACTCGTATAGTTATGTGACAGAAGTCATTGTTCTCGCCCACCTTCATTGATCAGTGCAATTAGATTTTATACATACATACATATAATCACGCCTTTATCCCCGGAGGGTTAGGCAGAGGTGAATTAACCCCCACATTTCACCATCATTGTTATCGGTCTCACGTAATAGTGGGTGGGGCTTTTCAGGCACTATTGTTGCTTGAGTCTGGGCTGTATATATCTGTCTGATGTTAAACAACCTTATCCCTTAGTCGCTTTGTACGTCACCGCATGGGAAGAGATGGGCAGGTCCAAATTCTGCTCTACCAGAAACCACGCGGCTATAAAATTAGATTTTAGTGATAATATAATATATCAATGGACCAGTGCATATATCAATGGAGGATTGCAAATTGCAATAGATCAATCGTGCTTGCGGTGAGGGAGGCGTATTAACCCCGCCTTCTGTGAACGTTTTTAGCTCCAGTAGTAACATCATAGGAGCAACTCTGTAATTCAATGACACTTCTCAACTATGTGTATGTGTATAATTTGAACAATTCAGCCTTGACATTGGGCCATGAGGCGCCGTACGCAAAATGAATATGATTGAATGTAATCGTAGTAATCAAACATCTTTTGCTACATTGTCATAATTATAAATAAGCTATTCTGATAGGACGATTCAACATTCAATACGAATACCTAACACTATTTAAATTGAATCCGTTGTTTTAGATTTCTTAAATCTAATTCAATAAAAAATGTGTCTTTATTTCCATGTAAGTCCATAAATACTACATGTACCCTTTGATAAATGACAGATGAACCAATGAAGAGCCATTTGCTTTAATGATGGGTGACTGATTGACTGGCTACTTGACTGAGGACTGACTGACACTCTTTGATCAATCGAAGTATGTAAAGAGTTCTAAAATATTTTTTAAGAACAGTTTGAAAGAGGGTGTGTTAACGAGAGTTGAACCTAGGAACACTGTAGACCAGTTTGTATGAAGGATTCTATAAATGTAAAAAAAATCGTGAACCGTGTCCAGACTTAAGCGAATGGCTGTTTTGTCTATCTACTATAAAACTAAAACAAGAAAATATCAAGGATAGCTGTGGTCGTATGCCACTTAAGTCGAACAAAACAATACATTCTAGGAAAAAGTGGCAACGACCACGGCTATCCTTGATATTTTCTTGTTTAACACTTTTAGAGCGTGATTTTTTAATAGTGGTGTATGTGTTTTAGTTTTAAACCTCTTTTTTTATTAATATTATTTTAGGGCAAGCAATATGTATAATTTATACATATTTGAAATGTGCTAATTAAGCTACTTAAGTTGATACTAACATGATATTTTTTCTCAAATTTATTTTGTAACACAGTACTTTATGACCGCTAGAGGGCGCCACATTAGATTCAGTGACACATCTTATATCCTATAACCAGCGGACGACTAAGACGCTTCTAACGATATCTCATTTGTCCAGTTCTAATAAGTGGCTGAGGAGCTATGAGGGAACAGATGAACCTACATACATACATACATAGCCAGTCTAAATCATAACCCTCCTTTTGCTTCGTCGTAGTCGAGTAAAAATATTACTGCCCGCATTGTGAACGGCGCGCATCTTTATCACATGTAACATAACATAACATAAACTCACGCGTATATCCCCGAAGGGGTAGGCAGAGGTGATAGCACCCACATTTCGCCAGTTTATGTTTAGGTCCCTATGTAATAGGTGGCGAGCCTATTGCCATTAACCGGGCACTTATAAACCTGCGATAAATACACACATGACTTCGAAAAGCATCGAAAAGTAATTGGTGTGTGCATGGTAAAACCTGGGATCGAACCCGAGACTTCGTCTCAACAGTCCATTACCCATACCACTTAGAGGAAAGCGATGAGTGAAGTTCGGAGTCATGTTGGCGTACTCAATATTAAGAAAAGAACACAAAATTAACACAAATATGAACACAATCACAAGTTTAAATGAACGTAACATTCCTATGAATTGTTGTTTACGGATTCGTCTGACTCGTACGACACGATAAACAATTTTATAGATTTAATCGCGTTCAGCATGTGTTCCACATGTTCGTGTGTCAACATATTTGTTAGGCTATAAAAATGTGACATAGGTAACCTATTACAAACATTTATTTGTTTTGATTTAAAGCACTACCATCATTAAAACAAAATTGGAGGAAAATTCCCTCCAATAGTTAAATATGAATTTATCTAGTCGCTGAGAAAAGTCAATCTTACTTAAGAATAGAAATAATTAACAACATTTTAGATTTAAGGAGGTAGGACACGGCGGTATTTCCGCCCGATTGAGCAGTCCGACTGGGGTAGTACCTCCGCCCTACAGAATAACGCGACTATAATAACTACGTGTTGTGTTCCCAGCGGTGAGTAGGGTAGCCAGAGCTCACTGGAGAATTTGTGCTGTCAGTGGGAAGACTAAAGGCTTGTCCTGCTTTGTCTTCTACTGACGGCACAGAAACTCTGTACTTACAGTGTTGGCAGCGCGACTGTGACTCCTCTGGTGTTACAGACGTCCATAGGTCACGGTAACCAGTTTCCATCAGGTGGGCCGTGTGCTTGTCTGCCAACTAAGTGGTATAAAAAAAAAAAAAAAGATTTGCTTATAATAGGCTAATTTGTGTGAATGAAATTCAATTAATAGTGAGGAGTTAATGTGATGTATGGGGCGTATGCATCCAGTGTGGAGCTTCAGCAACCGCTCGCGCTGCGTAAACATAGTCGTGACTACTTAATTCTTACCAAGCTCCTTGGTGGTATATCCACACATGATTCCTCGATGACTTGCAGCCAGCGTCCCTCCACATACTCCACGAGCCATAATACTACCAGTTCCTCTCTACTGACACTAATCAGGTTCTCAATAGGGAGCTTCAACGAGATCCAGAGTTCAGAGCATCAGCGATACGATGCCGGGCGTAATCATTATATTTTACAATACATACTCGAACTCAAAGTAATTATGTATCTTCAAACCTTTGCCTACTTATATTTCTGTGTGCCTAAAGTAATGTTCTATGAGCACACCAGCTTTTCCCATTTTTGATGTATTTGTCAGCTGTGAAAAACAGCTGTTTTTGAAAAACGATAGGGACTTCTGAATCCTTCTTGTCCTTGCTAGTAGAACAAGACCCCGGGTATGCTAGAGTTACGTCATAGTTTTAAACTTATCTGTGCGTAAGTACATTACGCTATACAAGAAAATTAAACATGGATGTAACACCTATCTAAGAACATGCACGATTCAAACCCAAACGCATCACTGAAAACTGTTTTAAAACCGGACTAGTAGTTTTGGAGAAAAATGGCAAAATGAATTTGCACAAACAAACATCCTCTCACCCCAAACGCATACACCGTCTCCGTTCCGTCGTGGGTAAAAGGTTCCGGCCCAATGACGCACGGTCCTTCGACATAATAGTAGATGGCCCGCTATAATTATATTTTGGCGATCCAGAAGTATAAAGTAGATTCTACTTAACTCTATAACTCAAACTCACGCCTATATCCCCGAAGGGGTAGGCAGAGGTGCTAGCACCCACATTTCGCCAGTTTATGTTTAGGTCCCAATGTAATAGGTGGCGAGCTTATTGCCATTAACCGGGCACTTATAAACCTGCGATAAATACACACATAATTTCAAAAAGCATCGTAAAGTCATTGGAGTGTGCCATGGTAAAACCTGGGACCCATACCACTAGGCTACCGCGGGCTACGCTACTCTATAATATAGTTCATTACTCATTTATTCATATGGTTAATTATTACACGTCATATATCAATCTCAATCGTTACAGCAAGTTTATCACTTAATTTTCCATTCTTGATAATAGAGAACAGTCTTTAGTCAAAAATGAAATCAAAAACGTAACAATGTCAAAAATTATATATCAGTACAGTATCACAGGTTTCAGTCCAGCCACAATATTGCATCAATAAAATGAAGATCAATTAAATTTTACGAGTGTCAGATTCTAATAGGAGTCAAATTTAGTAAAGGTCATAGCTAAATTTCTATACATAAAATAACAATAATAATAAGAGTTAATTAGATAACGTATAATTCATTATCAGGTCGTCGAATGGTGGAATGCTTGCTCGCATTGCCAATGCTTTAGTCGAAGTTTGAAGGACCGACAAGGAGCACAAGTCACGTTAGATGGCAACTTGTTGAACACTAACGGCCCCATGACTTGAGTCGTCTTCTCGGATTTTGCAAGTATTTTGAGTATAGCTTTCAGATTTCCGCGATCCCGAGTTTGATATGAGTGTACATCGCCTCGCTTTTTAAACTGGTCAAGGTTCATTCTCACGTGTATCGTGACTTGGTATATTACTATTGAAGGCTGGGTGAGTATACCTAGCTGGGTAAAGTATGGTCTAACTGAATAGTCCTGCGTTATCCCCACTATTGTGCGCACGGCGCGCTTCTGCTTTCGGACTGCGCTCCCAGTCGGCAGCTAGTCCCCATAGCTCTGCGCCATATTTTTAAGTAAATAGACGCATATCATAAGTAAAAACGGCAATAGGCTCACCCCCTATTACGTGGGACCGAATTGAATGATTGGTGAAATGTGGGTGTTATTTCACCTATGCCTTACCCTCCAAAGATAAAGGCGTGATTATATGGATGTATGTATGTATGTAGACGCATATGTAAAGAAGCGAGCTAGAATAGCCCATAGTTCATAATTGTATTGCGCCCCGCGTGCGCAAAGAAGCGTGGTGAAGTGATTGAGGGAGAAAGATCGACATACCTTAAATAGTTAAGAGGAGGTTCTCAATTCGGATGTTTATATTATTGTTTTTTTGTACGCCCACAACTCCGTCATTTGTGGACGGATTTGCAAATTTCTTTTTTTTTTCGAAAGGGGTTTATTCCGAAATGGTCCCATTTTAATCATGTGAAGAGACGGATTAGGCGCACAATGCCACATTTTCAAAATAAAATGCTGTAGCAAAATGACACATTCGCAAAATGCCATATGCCACACTAGCAAAAGGCCACATTAGCAAAACACCACACTAGCAGAATGCCACACTATCAAAATGCCACATTATCAAAATGATACATTCTCAAATGATAATTATAAGTTTAATATAATAATGTACTTTAGTGACAATAAAAGAGTGACTTATTGGGATATCCACTTATCGCAAGTAGGCCCAGGATTTATAAATAAAACAAATCGTTTTTTTTATCAGTATTTATATGGATCATTATTCATTTTCATTTTATTTTAACATAAAATAAATTGAAAATGTAATCTTAAATATCAGATGTTGTTAAGAATAATAATCATACTACAATAAATTACAAAAATTATAACTTTTCAAAAAGTTATTTTTTTATATATATTTCAAATTAGGTATATTTCAAATTTTAAAATGTATTTTTTTGTAATATAGTCTACGCTGCACCTGAAAGTTATACAAATATCAGCTTATTGATTGTAAGCGGTATAATAAAATAAAAAACACTATTGGTATAATTGCAGAAAAATAACTTTACGCAGAAATTCCGGCAATGTCAAACTGTTATCATTAAACTTTTGTAACAATTTTTTATATTGTTCATCGAAATGAATGTCTTTACTTTTTTGAATCTGCCGGAACTTATGAAATAAAGATTGTTGATATATATTATTATATTATCTAGGTGGCGTTATTCATGAAAATGCGCATGGCATATTGCGAAAATGGCATTTTACGAAAATGGCATTTTGCTAATGTGACATTTTGCGATGTGGCGTTTTCAGAATATGACATTTTGTGAATATGTCATTTTGCGAAATTATTATGTGTCATTTTGAGAATGTGGCATTGTGCGCCTAATCCGAAGAGACCACAGAACTTTTCAATAAATACAAGGAAATCAGCTGCATTTGCTACTACGCATATTTATCCAAGAACCACATCATAACATCACGCCATCACGCCTATATCTTTTGAATGGGTACGCAGAAGTGTACATCATATTCAGTTATATTTTAGACTTTGGGTGAAGTAAGGGTTGTACTCGTAAGTTATTTTTTTTGTAAAATGTTTTTATTTATTGTTATTTATCAATGTGATAATTAAGTAGATAATAATCATTGTATTACCAATATCAATAATTATTGGTATCCTTCATCCATCCTTCGGAATATATTAGAGATACTTAATAGGTACTTATCAAATACATTATTCTAACATGTAACATCAAGTATATATACGACGAATTACTACCAACTAATACAACACATAAGATTCAAATAGATTAACTTGATAGGTTAATAGGTTGCTATAATTCATTTAAAAATGAGCTGCATTATTTTTCACAGCTCAAACCTGCATTCGAAAATATGGCAACTAACAAAATTATGAAAATATTATAATGGCAGCTCGAAAGAGATGGTCCTGAGTCGGCTAGGGTACTACCCTAGCCGCTGTTGTGTATCTGACCCTCCTTTTAAATTTCTTAGCCTTACTGGCCCCCATCTGTTTCTTTTTCTGTCATTTTTCTGACTTTCATAATATATTTGAATACAATATTATCAATTTCATTCATTAAAACTAGTCGGTTATTTACATTTAAGGTCTTCAATTTTTGAGAGAGAAGCTGTCCGTACAAATCGCACTCGTTCTCCTCTTTTTCATTTTCTCTACAGTTGCATCTATTTTTAGTAAAGGAAGAACCTTCATCTTGCTCACCACGTGGTCTCTTTGGAACAGGAACAGAATCTGATTCACTTCCACTATTGGATTCTCGTGACATAGACCTTTTAATACTTGATTCACGAGAAAGAGAACGTTCTAAATGTAATTCCTCTGAGTATGCTTCATGTGACAGCGGGATTTCTTTTTTTACCTGAAAATTCATGAAGAGTATTGATAAATTATACAATTAGGTAATCATATTATTCATTTCAGTTAGTAACATCTCCTATGAGATATTATATCCGGTTTACTATTATTTACAAACAATGTTTGAAAAACGAATCATTTAACAAACTTTCATTTCGCAAACATATTAAAAACAATCATCACATGAAATATTTCAATTATTAAAAAAATAATTTACTGATTAAATCAAGTCAGTAGATAAATTTATTAGTAAGTAATAATTTGTATCTACTAATACTAATTCTATAGTTTGTTTGTTTGTTATTTAAAAAATACACATTGCCTGAACTAAGCGAAATAAGAATTCGTTTCTAACATAACCGAAATGACTAGGTTATCATTTCGTTTCCGTTGACGTTACATATATATTACATGATTTCGTGCTGAAAAAAAAAAATATATCCTGTATGTATACATATTAAGTAAAAAAAGAGAAATTGTTTTTCCAACTAACATGTTTAAAAAATTAATCCAGGCATAATGAAAATTTTGCATTATGCCTTAACGTCATTGTATGTATTTCTAATGAGTATTATTGTATGTCTAGTGAGTAGTTTATTAAACAATAATTTGTAAAATAATAAATTTATCAAGTCTAAGTTTGTCAAACTTTGTTTGTCAAATGAAAATTTGTTATTTGTGTTTTGTCAAATGATTCATTATTTCCATACTAGTTAGGATCATTAAATGGCAACCATGTACTACAGACTAAGCCCCAGTATTACTATACATAAGCTTCTACAGCCATCAATGCACAAAGGGCCTGACGCGTAAAATTTCTAAAAATAATGATTTTTGAAAAAAAATACGCGAAATGTACTAAGCCCTCGTCTATTCCTAGACAGAAATGTTTCATATTATGTATTTATTGCCGACTATGTGTGAATTGAAGCAATCAATTCAAATAATAACATTGTGAAATCGTATTTAAAGTTGTAAAAAACCTAGAGGACCTGCAACTGGCAAGCAATTATGAAAGTAGAAGGAGCAACGGGCATAATATGTAAATTAAATCGTATACGGGTAAGCACGAAAAAACACATTTTAAGCGGATATAATGAAAAGCAAGAGCTAATGTTGATTTCCCAAAATATCGATATTGATAAAAAAATTATATTACCTTAGTCCTTGTAGGTATTGTTGGACGACTATCATATATAGCGCCCATATATTTGTGGATGGCATCGAAGGCAAACCATGACGGTCTATAAGTTTCCTCAACACCAGACCCGGTTTTTTTAGACTTATTTACTTTTTTTAAACAATCCCTGTATTGTGTCAATAAAGTATTTCTTTTCTTTTTTAATTCTTCGATAGAACAAGGCACTGACAATCTACTTATTATCCTGGTCCAGGCCTCGCTGACCAGATTTCTATTTTGATGTTGTTTACTTTTAGGGTTCCATATGCATGGTTCTTCTTCAAGCAACTGAATAAATTCAAGCACTATTTCATAGTTCCATTCCATCTTACAACTAAGAAAAGCGACCGTTTCGCTCAATGATTCTCGAGTAACTCAACTTCGTGCGCGTGTTACAGCCTACGCACGCGTTTGAACATTGAACGGTTTGGTGTGCGTTCGACAAACCTACACTCACATAGAAGTGTTCAAACAAGTGTTCAAATATTGTTGCTCTGTCTGGCGCCGCACAGTGTTTAAGGAAGCGTTTTTTCGACCGCACAATTTTATACAAAATCTTCTTTTAATTCTTTAGATTATACTATTCCATCGTATCGTTTATTTAGATTTTTTTTGAAAATCATTTTACCTCAGACGAGCCCAGCTTTATACGCAATAATGATATTAGAAACATGGATGATGTCTCGTATGGTGCCATTACGTCGTTGTTTCATTAGAATTAGGTAATAATTTTTATTTTTCTCTAAAAGTACGCCATAACTTATTTAAAATTAAAAAGGCAATACCTGGCTAACTTTGCCGTATATTCCACCGTATAAATTTCATATTTGTAGAAGTTATTCAATATTGACCATTATATTTATATTAGCTATTCTATTATTTATTAGGGTTATCACTTAGGAATACGGGCTCAAATAGGTGATATTAGGTTTGAATATATGCCACGGGCGGATCAGCTAGTAATGAATAAAAAAAAATATGTCTTGATTAATTTTGCTCTAAAATATGTCACATAAGAGATACCATCGACGCTGCGCTATTACTCTCAGATTTTTTCAAAGAAACTAAATATTATGCTACATAGGTATATGGGCATTACATCTATCAGATTATTTCCATGAAATATTATGTTTGACAAATGGTTTTTTAAAACACTGTGCAATGTGACGAGGACGCCATATGTCTACACTCTACAGTTTACACACTCGTACTCATAACGTTTTTGTGCTCATATTCCATACTCGTACATTTGAATAATGTTTAGATATGTTTGAAGTTAAAATTGTCACAGCCCATAACCGGCTTTATATATTTTCTAGGAATAAGTCAACCAACTTCTCAAATGTACGTTTTGAAAATAAATTTTTAATACATAAGCAATTGCGGTGCTCTACATTGCGTGTGTGTGTGTGTGTGTATCGAAATGTTGTCAGTTGCTTTGTTAGGCCTATAATATTTTGTCATTTAAAAAATACACCCACGTCTCTTTGTCTGCGTGTTTTCCCCATTGGTTATACATATTTCTTGTTGCGTAGATTGCTGTTGTTAGGGTGCGAGGTAGAATTTATCTCGTGATCGGGACTTTGGACTGCCTCTTCCAGATTCTTAATTTTATTTTCATCAAATGTAAGCTTATGTCTAGTAAGTAGTAAGATTTATCAGATGTGTAACATTAATATTTTATAACAGTGGTCATATAGTGGGACATAAGCATTCCTTTTTTATCCGACTGCGCCAGCGAGGGTAATGTGTTACGCGCGTATGTATATACGTATTTATGTAGTTTTCTTTGTTCCCCTCTACAGGCCTAACGGCTGGATACATTTTGATGAATGGGGTATCAAATGAAAGGAGTGTCATAAAAGGTCAACAAAAACTATGCGGTAGATGTATATAATATATATATATATATATATATATATATACGGTATCAAAATGAAGGAAATTAAAAGGAGATTACAAATATATATTTCTTTTTGTTTTCTTTTGGTTTAACAATTATTGGTAAATGGGTATTTCCAAACCTGTTTCGATCTATTAGACAGCAGTAGGACTTTTTTATTGTTTAATAACTTATTTTAGTGGACGAGAAAAAGCGATGGAGTTATGTCTGTTCTATAGTTTCATCCTTTTTGCAAAATTATTCAAAAAGTTTTCTCAGCTAGTGATTAAACGACTTTAAATCATCATCTCAACCGTTGTTCCCTCACCTCGAAACCCGAAGCACACTTTTCCCTTCTTTTGGTATGGCTTATAATAGTGCTTATACGGTTTGCAAGCGACGTCTAAAATCCCAATCCCGATAGAAAAGCCTAAGTCAGAACTTCGTCCATCAACTACCAGTTATTTTTGTTCTAAAGTTAATTGTTAGTTCATGGTTGTTTTATGCCGATAGTGCCCTCTCTTTCAAATTTATTGTTAAACTTAGTAGGTACTTTAAAAGTTATGATTGGTAGAACTAGCAATGTATGTACTTGAGGTATTGTCTAATAGATGTCACTATTCTCGATAGTAAATCTTTAAAGTATTGTATTGATGTGTTAGTTTAACGTCGATATCACAGATGGCGCTGTAGTAGTAGCAAATGTATTAATTGCACATATTATAATGGTAGTAGGTACTATTGAATAATCTTTCAAGTTCTGAAGGAGAATTCACAATAAATATTTTAAATATCTGGTTATCTTACTTTTTTCTTTATTTTTGTTGAAGAAATGAAAGGCAGCATTTCAGCAGGAGAAATTATGTTGTCTCTACCTAACTCGATAAGAACCTAACTCGTGACTGTGTGTATTTCTGTTAAATCAAGATTAACATCCAAGTTAACCACATCTGCAAGCCTAGGAAACCTACTGATTGCCCGACGAGGCCAAATAGTCTACGCCAGAGCGTAGGCTATTCGCTCGGGGTTGGGGAGGTCAACGTTAGTCGCTCCTGTTTTTTCCTCCTTTTTATTCTTTAAAAGCTACGATATCAAATATGGAAGGAAGTAAGTACTAAGGAAGGAGTAAGGGAGTGGACTCCGACTTTCATTGTACAGCCTTTTGAGTGCAACCTGGAGTGGTGGTGCACAATGCTGATGATGTTAAATAGAGAAAAGTAAAAGGGTATATTGGTTCAGTAAAAGGAAGTGTTTAGAAATGTAACCAATATAGGTATATACGGAATAGATACTTCTGAAAGAGTTCAAGTCCCCTTTAGACAATCTCGAAGGTATAAAATGAAACAAAAGAGTAGTGGTATAAATTATTTTTTTACTAAAATAATATAATTACGTACAGACTCCATAATATACGAAAACTGCATGTAGGAATACGTATATGAATCAGATCTTTAAAATAAAGAATATTCAGAACATTCACACTTAGGCTCTATTCTGAAGCTAGCAATATAAGAGAAAATATTTATATAGAGAGCCCTTCTTACAAAAATATTTGGTAAGGCTTAGTTTAACAGATTTGTCATGATTTGACTTTACATAGACCTATGAAATAATTGTCTACACCCCTACTATTAGTTACGTTATTAAAATGAGCAATAAGTACATAATAAATATTAGTAAAAATGAAAGAGTCGACTCATAAACGAAACTCCAAGCAACACTGAGTTCACAAAACCTGTGTTTGTTTCGCAGTCTAGAAACTCTTATTAGGGGTACTGACAATGTTACGATGAGCTTAATTACAATATGTATAGTCTTATTCTTATCTACTATTTCAAATTGTTCTTTTATGTTTCTGCTATTCTACAACAGTTAATAATATGAGTGTGTCTTCCAAAACAGATCCAGTTTCAATTAAGGAACTATAATATGCAATCGCGAACCTAATCGCGGTATTCTATTACTATTTTACAACTAAAGGAACTGTTGAAAGACTTCATTAAAGCAATATTCTATATTTACATCTATTACAAAATGACTACGATCCCAATCAGTCTTCAAGCTAGCACTGATATTGAACTCTTAGCCTAATTTATATCACATACTTATTTATCAACTTTCGATTCACTCAGTGCATAAATCATGCCGGAATGTGCATTTGCCTATAAATAATATTGGATCATTCCTTACTCAACATACATTTTGTGCTTGTTTACTGCTTATATTTCTGACTTTGCGTGACCCTCCAGTCAATTTTCTTTCAATATCTTCTAAACTCTTGCCTCGAGTTTCAGGTACAAAGAATATAACAAAAAATAATCCTATTAAACATATGGCAGCAAACAACCACATCGTACCAGATAGTTTTATAGCAGCAATTATATTGTGGAAAGTTTTAGTTACAATAAATGTGCAAGTCCAGTTAAACCCAGTCGCTATAGATGCAGCTGTGCCTCGAATCTTAGATGGTAATATTTCACCCAACATAAGCCATGGAATAGGTCCAAAGCCAATAGAAAATCCCAGTACATATATAACTAAGCAGGCAAGAGGCAACCACCCATAAGAACTTGTATCAACTCCTGAATCCATTACATAGAAGTAAGCTCCAAGTGTCACGAGTGTGGTTACCATAGCGACAGAAGAAATATACAATAGCATTTTACGGCCCAAACGGTCTATTATAATAGTAGCTATAAAAGTGGATATAAAATTTACTATTCCTATTATAATGCTGGCTAAGTTTTCGTCAACACTGCTGCCAGACATTTTAAAAATAGACGCTGCGTAGAAAATAACGGCATTAATTCCACTTAATTGTTGAAACAACATGAGGCCCAGAGATATGAGAACTGCTGGCATATATTTACGAGTAAAAAGTTCTTTAAAAGCATTGCCACCCGATTTATTAGCATCATCTTGAGTCCGGGTCAAGTCTTTCAATTCTTTTTCAACATTAGCATTTTTTCCTCGCAACCATTGTAAAGCTTTACGAGCCTCCTCTGGGCGACCTTTGGAGACCAACCAACGCGGAGTTTCTGGGGTTAATAACATAAGAAGAAAATAGGGTATTGGTATAGCAGCTCCAAAGTATGCTAGTTTAGACCAGTCGAGGTAGCTGCCCACAAAAAATGCTAAAAGGATGCCAGTGTTACCAAAAGCAGTGGGTAGCAATCCAAGGGCACCTCTAACTTCGGGCTGTAATATTTCTCCAAGGTACACCGGGAATCCTAGAGAAACTATTCCTACACATACACCGCAGAAAACACGTCCAACGAATATCATCATCACATTTGTTGCAGCTCCAATTAATATCCAACCTATGAAAAATGGTAGAGCCATTCCCATTATGGTCCATCGCCTTCCTATATAATCTATAAGTGGTCCTCCTGCTACACCACCAACCAAGGCGGCTAACGGCATAAGACCACCAATCCACGTAATCTAAAAAGATAAAGAAATATTAGAATAATTTCGACGAACACGAAATTTGTTTATACATTATTACTGTTATCAGTTATTAGTAGATACAAACAAGGGCGCGCCGTAGTAGCGGCGGTAAGACCCATCATGGGGGAGTGGCTAGAGAGGCCACACGGCAGCCCGAGAGGCTGCCGTGTGGCCGTGTACCGTCTGATGCAGATGATCACCGAGCACGGATGCTTCGGAAAGTATCTACGTCGGATGGAGAAAGAGCCAACGTCCTAGTGCCATCACTGCGACGCGAGCGAGGACTCAGGTCTGCACACGCTCAATGAGTGTCCGGCGTGGGAGACGCCGAGGCGGGAGCTTGTGGCGGCCCTGGGAGTGAGGGTTCTCACGCTCTCCACCTTGCTCGCGGCGATGGTCCGCTGCGCGGATGCGTGGGCGGCCGTCGCCTCCTTCTGCGAGCAAGTAATGCTCGTGAAGGAGGAGGCGGGGCGGAAGCGGCAGCGGGAGCAATGAAGAATCGCAAGACAAGCTGCCCGCGTACGAAGGCAACTCGGGCGTTGGAGGTCGATGAACGACCTCCGCCCCCCATGAGCGCCGGCCTGTGGGTGACAGGTGGAGCCGCCTGTCACCCTGGCAGAAGCAGGCCGCGGCGGTGGCGCGACTGGCGCGCCTCCCCGTTTCCGGGGACGAGTTCGAGAAGAGGGCCAGATCGCTAGAGATGGCCCTGCGTCGGCCGGGGTGCGAGGGATATGCCTGTCAACCTCACCTTCGGCAACCAAAACGACCCACAGGCGGCGTGCGTTTTAGTCGGTTCGAGTCCGACATAACCTCCTCCACCGGCTCCGGTGAGGAGGTATCCGTGGGGATTTTGCACACGTAAAAAAAAAAAAGAAAAAGTAGATACAAACAAATTATGAACAATTAATTCTTTTGAGGCTGGATTTGGATTAAGCTGATATGCGATAGGTACCTAAACAAAATTAATGTGCCTAAAATAGTGAAACTGCCTTAGGTATACCGGAAAGGAATTTAGTTTATTCGTGAACGATCGTTTTGTCTTATCAGCTGTCCATTGAATTAAGGGACTGATTATATTATTTTAACATAATATACCTATTAATTGATATATTCTTAATTGAAAGGTTATAAAAATAGTAATGAATATGGTACGAAGAAGTATTTTATTTTTCATATACTTTTTTTTTTATTATCTTATAATCTCTCTCGCTGCGTAATTAGGTTGACTAATCCTTAGGCTAATATTCGTTTGAAATAACTTACCTCTTCTTCGCTTATAGGGTCTCCATAAATGGTACCGTTCATGTTCGCCAATGCGGGGGAAGTATAGGCGGAACAGAATCCCACAATCATTGAACATATTGATACAGCGAATGCAGCAAGAAGCTGTAAATAAAAAAAATATTGTTATTAATGAAGTTTAAACTATTGGGGCACTAAAACATTTTTCTTTAAATTAACACCTGTGTGGGCACAATATTCGACATTGCATCAGTAATATAATTTTAGGGTACAGCGACCACAGTGTGCAGAGCACACACGTTTTGCACTGCACGTTTTTACTCAAACTTCATCCAGAAAGCTATGAAGCTCCGCGGTCGGTTGGCTTTTATTAAATACCTAGGTATGTCAATATAAACATATGTGTAGTATGCATAGGTTTTCTAGTTTACCAGACCTGTTTACACAAAAAGTATAACGGGCAAAGTGCCCTCAATAAGGTTTTACTGCGTTTTGTGTCAATGCGAATAAAATTGCACTTACAGATCTTTTATGTCCTTATGGAATTGAATAGATTGGGTTAAAACAATGTTATTCTGTATTGTTTCCGTTAAGTACTTACTGCATATTAAACGGAAGCAATAAAGAATAACATAGTGTGGCCATCGAATGAATAATACGCGAATGGACAAAAGAAAAATGGTAATTTCATTTACCTTTCAGCTATAGCGACTGTTATTTTACTATTCGTGTGAAAGAATATTTATAAACATATTCCCTTACAAAAGAAAGTAGCTTTGTTGCAAAGACAGTACCTAGCTACATTCGTTAAATCTTATAATATATTTATTAATTTAAGCGATTGTTGCACTTACTTGTGTCCACAAATAAAGGCGTTGGGTTGTTGGCATGTACGGCGGCACATCGCCGTTGATGGTGAAGTCTTGTGTTACTTTGTTGCTATCCAAACTTAATTGTTTACCAAAAGGACTAGAATTCTTCAAATTTTCCTCCTTATCATTCTTAATTTCCATCTCCATTTTGTACTTGAATTCGTTCCCTAAACTGATTTGCCGAAGTTGCTGAAAATGGCGACGAGTATTTTCGAAGGAATCCTGTTCGTCTTCGCTGCTACTTTCAGTGGATACGTGCTCATGAATAGTTGCGTAATTGGGCACAAGAACCCCCTGAGATCCACAAGATGTTGCAAGAGAAGTACTGGTCGTAGACGCGGAGAGTGTAGATTTTGAAGGCACTAGCGTGTACTTTGGTCCCCGCGCCTTATACAATCTCTCCTCGTCGCCTTGTCCACGACGATTTGGCTCGCTCCCCTGCAATAGTTAAAATAGTTATTGTAATATTTTCTACTTAAGAATAAAACCAAAATTACATTAGGTTACAATTGTAAATCTAACTTGTTACACACCAATAATACAAATGACCAGTCCCTTTAGTTCGCTACGCATTACTGGACAATCATGCGTAAACATACCCTATTTATTATATCCACTATCTAATGTATACATGACCAGGTCAGATCAAGAAAGCACATTCCTTCTGGACACGTTTTATCATATAGCTTCTGCATGATATGATAACCTAGTACAATACGCAATAAAGGCCATGACCCGTTCCACACATTGAGTCCTGGGACAGACACCACTTCATAAATGATCTCGATGTTTATATATCCGCTAATTATAATTCGAACACATCCATAGGGCATGAGCATGATAGAAATTATTAATTAATGTCTTTTTATTGTGTTTTCATTTAGCAGTCTTGGTTCCCTATACCTAATTGCTTGTTTATGTCCATTACTATAATAAACCACGATATAAATCTTATAGCAGTACTTAAATACACGCATGTAACAAAATCGTTTGAGTCATTTTCAAAAAATAAATAATAAATAAATAAATAAATATTCCACCACATTCTACACAACGCTATCTAGACCCATGGTAAGCATAGCTTAACTAGCTTGTATTATGGGATCTAGAATACGGATAAACATACTTAGATACCTTTTTTTTTGTAAATACATACATATTATACATAGAAACACCCAGACCAATGCAAATATACATATTCATGCATACAAATATTTGCACTGAGCAGGAATCGAACCCCGCCCCCTGCATAGCAGTCGAATGGTCTACCGCTACGCCACAGACGTCGTCAAAACCAAGTGACATATACAAAACACGATCTCGGCTTCGGAATTTGGAATGTCGTCTGTCTATTGTCACTTCAGGTGACTGCGAGTTATCTTAGTAACTGAAATTTGCTAAAAGAAATGTTAAATTTGTTTTTTAATCCAGTTGTGTATATACTTATATAACCCTAAGTCCGACTCACACTTAACCGGTCTTAAACTACTTGATCGATTGTAGTCGTATTTGTACAACATATTTGTTCATGAAGAATTCATGATACATTGCTATAATAACGGGGTTAGCTATTATATTTTTGAAGGCAACCCCACTTCAAGTACGGACTATATATATAAGTATAATAGATTGAGTACCTACTTAATAAAAAGATACAAAGGAATATAGATGTTATTATGTGATAGGTGGACTTGTTATTTTTTTTATTGCAAACAGAGTCAATTCTTGGAGCAATTATACTAAAGTACAATGTTAATTTAGATCCAATCGATTTCTGTGTTGTTTTAAGCATGACATAGAAGACTCGTATCTTTCGAGTCTCTTCAACCTCGAAAAAACATCAGTCCCGCGAGTAAAACCACATACAACACGACTCAGGCCGAAAAGACATGAATCTTCCCCGCCACGTGCTGAAGTTCAAAATGTGAAAATTCATTGTCACATAAGTTATCAAGAAAGTTGGAAATAATTGTGTTCCTGGGTGAGGCGGGAGAGACTTTCGAATTTAGTACGCACTGCAGATTAGATAAATGAGTTAAACTTTAGCTGAATTGACACTTATGCCTATGTGATAGTGTAGTCATATCGCGCGTTTTAATGGCACATAAGTATATAAGTATTGATCGGGTCGTGCCACGGAGTGCACATTAAGCATTCGATCCCGGTTGCCATACGATCATCTATGGCAGTTGATACGGGTAGTTGGAGCCCTAAAAAGTTCAACAACTGGTCTAACTGCAATGCTTCGATATTGCCTTTGGGTTGTGGAGGTCAGATGACAGTCACTTTACGGAAAATATCGAAGTTCAGCCAAATCCGCAGTTGAACTAATAAAGCTTCGGATGCGACTAGGATTAACGCTAAGATGACGAAAAAGAGGATATGAGTTACCAAAAATTGCGTATTGTTAGTGGTCTATTTGTGGTCTTTCACGGTACCAAATATTTTTATCCACGCAGTCTAAAAATACCCTATGCATAGCTGTAATTGGCTTTAAATTAATGCTTAGAATCTTGTATTTCTTTCCAAAGAGCAAGTGAAGGGTCTTCACAAATGTCACGCGTACGAAACTCGACTGTTTTGTTATACATGCTTTTGAGTGCTATAACTCATAGCATTTGAATACGTATATCTAAACACATTAATAATAATAATAATAATAATAATAAATTAATAATTATTTATTCCATGCAAAATAAAATATCACAAATAATTAACTAAAAAATAAAAGCGTTATACATTTAACAATCGAAATAAGAAAAAAAAATTTTTTTTTTTCAGCAATGTAATATAATTCATTTAGTTGTACTTATGTTATAAGTTAGTTGTAGTTATATGATTTTGTACATTCTATAACACTTGTAAATATTTACATTAGTTATTATACCTGAATAAATATTTTAGGACATTCATTAATAGAAAATCATTCGAAATCAAACAAATCATTACGATGCATTCATTAATTCATAATTCATCCAAAAAAAATTATATTTAAATTAGTGATTTTTTACTATTATATTAGATATTACGTTATTCACATTACATTATTTCGATTAGCGATAAAATTGTATAAGCATTATAGTATGTTAATTCATTATTTTTGCACGGACCCTTCTTGGGTAAAAGCCTCCTCCAAGGCGTGCCACTTGTCAGAGAACAAATATAGAAGGTATTATTTATTGAAGTGATTTCTCTTGGAGGGTTTTGGTCGACCTCTCCCGCGGTGACCAGCCGTACGGGGAGATGGGGAGTGAGTAGAGGGGCCGCTCCCAATTCCTACGCTGTGTGATGTTGTAGTACGTTTGCTTGTAATTGGGGTGTTTCTTTCGGGGTGATTAATAGTTTAGGTTGTTGTATTATATAGTTCTTCATCGTTGCTGTCTTATTTTTCGTCGAAGGTTGTTTGCTAGACCGAGGGGCATCCTGGCCGGTGGTGGGGGTAAGTGTCTCTGGGGATTCAGAAAAGTTTATTTTGTGATGGTTACTATGAGGGGGTTGTTGTCTACTCAGAACAATAAGTTTATCATATCTTATAATTGCATTATTCCCCGCTTCTTTTTCTTTTTGTAGTAGTGGTTGTAACTTTTTGCGTATTTTTAGAACTTCAGTTGGGTAGTCTTCTTTTATATAGTAAGTAGTATTGTTTAGTCTAAATTTATTTTTCAGAATTTTTACTTTAAGACCCATTGTATTGAGTGTCACTACCACCGGTCTGACCCTCTCGCCTCGGCTCCGGTGGGGAGGTATCCGTGGGGATTTTGCGCACGTAAAAAAAAAAAAAAGTCTCCTCGCTGCCTCTATATTATTAAAATTGCATTGTACTTCTAGATATGTGGTTATTATTTTAATTATCTTTTCTTCTAGTTCGTGATATGAGTTTTCTTCTTCCTCTAGCCCAAATAGGACTATGTTTCTACGTCTTAATTGTCTTTCCAAGTAGTTCATTATGTGTTGATCGTCTATTTTCTTCTCTAAAAGTTTGTTTTTTTGTTCAATGTTGTCGAATCTCTCAGTAATGCTGTTTACTATTGTGTTTTATGGTATGCGTAGCGACCCCTATGAAGAAAGTTAGGTACTTTTACTTCCAGTAAAACTGACCATCGATATGCAATCAGTTGATGAATGTGTTTTCGTTGATAGGTTGAAGTTTGGGTAATTATCGATAGATGGCGCTATTATTAGTTTAGTGATAAATTGATCATTACGTTGCGGTTTCAAGGTTATAATATATAATCACTTTTATTTTTTCAGCACTTTTATAGTTATCATTTTGCACCAAATCGTCGCACAAGTATATCAACAGGGTTTGTTGTATGTATAATGTCTCGCTTCTCAATATTCCTCGTATTTTGAAGGTTTTTAACCCTAGAGTACTAATGTATTTTTTTTACTGCTTAATACTATTCATCGCTTGGGAGGCTACTTTTAGAAAAACCACCAATTTATAGAAAAAATATTAATTTTAATACAAAAAACATATCAAAACATATTAGAACAACCTCTGTCTTATTACTTGCAATAATAAAATATATCTTATATTAATCAACACAGCCTCATATGGTACTTGCAACTTAACACTTACGTATAATAATAAAAAGGAACATAGTATATTTCAAATATATGAAATTTAAGTTTTTTTTTTAAACATTTCAAAAATTTCACATTTTACTAATAATATATTATCAGTCTGTTGAGATCAGCATAAAAAACTAACACTACGTATCACAATTTTTATGGCACATAACTTTAAAATTTGTAGTTTTATTTCTTATCACAAGAAAAACAATTAGGCGATCGATGCTCTAGACAATAAGGTTTATTGCATTTCGCACAATAATAAACACTCATGCGCCTTTTTTTTGCTGGGCAAGAGTTGCACATGCTTCTCTTGCCTTTTTTTATGACATTTTCTTCCATATTTTGTGCATCCTCTACATTCAACACATTATCTATGGCCTCTCGTACTCGCTTTCTCATCGTTTTTCTTTCTTCGCCACGAATGGCACACCATGGGTGAATCAAGTCATCGCTTAGTGCTTTCATATACGCTCTTCTATTCATTGGCTTTATTTTTCGCGTTCTGGAGTTGTCAACATGTAATATATAGCTGTTCAAAACAGCCATATTTATCATACCATAAAAAAAACAGAGAGGCCAACGTCTTGTTTTGCGGTTACAACTCAAATGGCCACACATTTGGTCAAATGTATCGACAGCCCCTTTTGTCTTATTATACGACGTAATTATGAATGGTTTCTTTGACACTGGATCAATAGCTGGCTCATCATGCATCGTAGATATTAGAAGAACAGTTTTCTGAGGCTTAGGTTTGAAGCTTACCAGTGTAAGTTTATCATGAAAGCCAAACATTGATGTGCCTAAACGTCGGGAGGTATCGTGCTTGAATTCGCTAGGTATTTCTTTTTTGTTGGCTTTGATAGTCCCCAAAAAAGTCAGCTTGTATGGTTCAGACAGAAGCTGTTCAGCCAAGGGCACAGACGTAAACCAATTATCTGCAGTAATGTTTCGATTACTTCCATGAATTGTTTGTGTCAGCAATTTGCAATAATGAGTACCCAGTGGTTCGGTAGGGACTAGACTATTTTTCCCTAGATAAGGACAAGCATCAAACATATATTTGCTATTCACATCACAAGCTAGAATTATCTTCAGTCCATATTTTGCAGGTTTGTTAGGGATGTACATTCTGAATGGGCACCTTCCTCGAAACCCGAGTAACTGTTCATCGATTGTAACATAAGAACCCGGTTTGTATAAAACGTTCCAAACTCATTGTGGCAATATATTTTGATCCACAATGAGTAGGATCGAAAAGTTCCTTTGTCGGTAAATTGTTATTACCCATAGCTCCACTAAATATAATTAGACCAAGAAGAGCATTCAGTTCTTCTATTCTTGCCTGTGTAATGGTCGAACTCTGTTGTTTATATTTTCTAGACTTGGATGAAATGTCTTCATTAGTACGTAAAAGTATCTCATCTAGCATAGCTGCGGTAAAAAACTTTTGAAAACATTCAATGGGTTTTATAAGATCTTTTCCCTCTGATTTTGGTCCAGGAACAATGTGAACTACATTTCTTGGTGCAGTTCTGTTTGACCTCTGTCTACTACCACTCTCGGTTGACCAAATATAATTGTTCTTACCTCTAACCGAAGACATGGGGAGTCGTACAATAAGAGACTCTCTTGAGGTTTCTAACGCTCTGCTGGTTGACGCTTCCATTGAACCTCTACAGGTTGCGGATTCCGTGGTGGCGTTGCTAGTTGACGGCTCCAATAAATCTGGATCGAGGTCCGAGACATGTGTTGTAATATTTTGACAGTCATTTCCATAGTCATCGATCGGTATAAAAGTAGGATCGGCAACGCTGTCATCGGAATCATAGTCAACTTCTAAATTATCTTCATTTTCGCCAGCAGAATCATCATCTAACAACCAATTTTCTATTTGACTATTATTTGGGTTCATCTGTAAAGAATATATTTATTTTTATAAATAAAATAAACTCCGATCACGTCAAAAACTTCAATAATAATAAATAAGTCTATAAAAAAATAATTACCTTTAACACTAAGGATCGCCTCCCAGGCGATCCGACACTCTATAACTCGCTCAAGGACAAGAGTCCGCGGCACGTACGCCCACTGTCCGCCGTGTCGCGGGGTGCACTGAGTTGAGGGGAGCGCGCGAGTCGCAACACCCGGGCGTTTTGAAATTATAACGAAAAAACCGTCCGAGTGCGGCCTCCCAGGCGATGATTAGTACTCTAGGGTTGTGGAACGTATTTTTAACTTCCTACACGGTTTCTCTGGTTATTCACTATGTTCTTTATATTTTTCAGGACGTTTTAAACGTTTATAGTGCACTTCTGTATAGTTTATTTACTTTTAATCACTTTAAACACTTCGAAAAGAATTTTTATTAGGAGTACGATGTTGCCGTTGCCACTGTGGCGCCCTCTCTCTCATAAACACATTACAAATATCTAACTGCCAGCATCATCGCCTGCGGGAATGTTGCGAACATACAGAGAGGAATTACATACAGAGAGGAATTAAAGAAAAAAAGTTTGTTCAGTATCGTTTATGTCATAACCCAAGTATTTTAATAAAAATATCTCCAATGTACAGACACAACCACCTTAAAACTAGTAAAATAGTCTAGATTATTAAGATTGACACAAAGTAGGTACTACCGAGTTACCTACGTTAAACGAAACGTCCAACGAGTCGAGTACATTTTTATTAAAATTGTGTGTAGAATTTAATGAATGCCCAACATAATTTGTTAAATAGTAATGATTACAATCAACATGAACGTTTTTTAAATTTTTATGATAGATAAGTACTTGCTACCAATTATATAAATTATTATCGTTTAGTGACGTTCATGTCGTGGTTCAGGGCTCAGACGTAGATCACGTGACTCACGTGTTTTAGACAGATTCTGAGTTAATTAAACTGAAGCCAAGCTGAGTCAATTAAGTATAACGACTGTTTACTTTCATCAAAGCAGATATAGTGGTAATTAGCGCGCCTGAACGTAGGTGTCCTAGAACATATATTTATAAGTACTGTTACCCTTAAAAGTAGTTAAACGTATTTCCAAGTTACTGATCATAGTATCATAATATCGGAAATAAACATGATATATATTAAACTTGTCCTCTCACCATGATCATCTGCCTGCCCTTGTCCTAATTATTTGGGGTCAACGCAGAATGTCATTCTTTGTACTCTTAAGATTACAAAAATAAACGTAATTTAATTAAATACAAAGATCGCTCGTTTTGTGTTTATTCATTGAATTTTGTGGTTGACTGTACACAGCGTTTTATAGATTAGAACCTCAGACTAAAATTTATTTTATTCTGAGATTGGAATGTTACAGGCGCTCCCAAGTTGAAGGTTGTTTCAAACCTCATCATTACTTACCAACAGGTGATATACCTAGAGGTTAAACGCGATCCTATTATTATTTAATAATAATTTGTGGTGAAAATTTATTCCTCTTTACAATTTCTGCAATTATCCTGATGTCGCGAAAATTTCAGTAACATACAAACTTGTATAATTGGGCATTTAATTTGATTTCTCGTTATTCTTTGATTATATTATGTCTCTATCTATATCTTTCCATAGAAAAATATTTAAATGATAATGAAAACCGCATAATACCTATAGCGTAGTTTAGAGGATCTTAGGGTATAGGCACTATAGGCGACCAAAGAGTTACCTTGGCAGGGAGATTTAAAACAAATTAGTTTATGTTACTAGGTATAATAAAATTACCTACTGAACACATTTTTTTACATTCCTGTCTGTTTGTCGGCGATGTACCCAAAAAGTACTGGATTGATTTAGATGTCATTTTTTTAAAGGTCTTGGTCAGACAGGCTTAAAAGACATTCCCAGTCATTACTAGTAGCGCCACACAGTGTTGCATTATGCAACATGAAACAACATTGCGCGCGCCATCTGTGAGTAACTCATAAAGTTATCAACCCAGCCACTTGACCAAAATGAAAGGTAACATAACAACTCAAATGAGCGTTGTCGCTAGATGGAACTATAGTTTATGGCAAAGCTGAGTTGTATGAAATGAACTGCAGTTAATGTCAATTATGCCGACCAAGTGTAGCTAACATGACCGTGTAATGGAAATTTAAAATTAATTCGGATGATAAGCTACGTTCTGATACAGCACGTGTATCCACCGAATACTCTGAATGGTTGTCAAATGCCTTACAAATTACCTACAGCTAATTGTGTTGATTCAATTAGATAGAATTTCTACTCGATGAAGTATGTATGCTTTTTATTAATTAAAAATGTGACTGTGACATCTGCCTCGCATCTTAGAAGGTTGTGTTTATTGAATTCGACTGTGATCTCCGGTTATAAACCGGACGCTGCGTACCTTTCGACGTGCTTGCGTCTACGACTCTACGTGCATTCATTCACATCGGAGCACTTTGTTAAATATCGTGGAAAATTTCTTTCATTTCTTTCTTGTGCGTCATTTATGAAGCGTGTATGCTGTTGCTAGGCAACTATCGGCATTCGCCGCATTCATTAAATATTTCTGGAATGCCCTTCACCGCACTACGTTTTAAAGTAAAAGATTTCTAGACCTTTCTATAAATTCATAATAAAATTCCGTTAAATTAAGTTTTTATTAGATAGTTCAAATTAGTACTTTGTTGGGGTTATGTGCTAAATTCGCTGACTTACAATCTTATAATTACTAATTAAATATCCACTTACCATATCAGTTGAGAGCTGCTTCAGGTATCCCATGATCTTCCCCATGGCGTTGGGGTTATTTTTATTAAAACTCATTTTAATGACGTCACCGAGACGATGCTCTTGATCTGTCAAGGAACAGCAAAATGATAATGTCTATAGAATTTGACACCTTGTTGAGCAGTGTACCGAAATTGTTCATTAATATCCAGGTTAAAAGTGATACTGGTGAACAGTACACATCACGTCAAAGCTACTGGATAACCACTGTGAAACTGAAATACACGAACGAAATAGCACACTGATGCGTTTTAACACAATTTTATCGCCGTATTAAATTTATTATATTTACAGTCCATCAAAGTCAACGTTGTCATTCAACTAATTTTTTATTCGCCGCTACGAATTTGAATTTTTACAATCGTCTACGATATCAAATGTTGGCAACGCGTACTGAATCCTTCAGCAATAGTTACCTATTGAAATAAAACTTGCAGAAGGCAGCGCACTAGTGTTTTATATAGGAAGGCTGACAGCGGCGCGCAATCACCCCCTCTTATCGTCGCACAGTGGATCGTGTAATACGGACTCAGACATAAAATTTGAAAATTATTAATTTGTTAATTTTCCATATATTGTTATTTGTACGTAGGCGGAACATGTATAATAAGGAGATTAACACCAGTATTATTCTTAAATTTTATCTAATTAAGTAAGTATAATCTATTTTTACTGCCGGTATTCGCAAAGTTTGATAAAATAATATTGGACTTCAGAATATTTTAGTTCACTTGTTGTTAAAGCACTTTCTTTGAATCAGATATGTTTTTGAACTCCCTGCAGCTGATAAGATTATTTCTCAAAGAAATATATCTAATCATTTGTGATAGGCCTGTAACTCGATCCTACTGTTTCAATCAAACGAAATAAATAAAATATATGGCTACAATAATTTCAACTTAATACACTTACTTAGTTAAAACACTTCCTCAGTCAAGCCCTGCCCTGGTCGTCTATACATACCAGGCTCAGGTGGGAGACGCTGGTAGGTAGCTCTGACACAGTTAATACTACATTCATCGACGCTTACTTTTCTCTTGCAGAAATCATAATAAGCTACATCATGTGTTGGTATTTATTAAACAGTGATATACAAAGGCATTTATAATTATATCCACGCCGATTACAGCGGTTATACTTCCGAATGAATTCTTATTATAAGATTAAATCATTTTTCTTATTATTTCTAACTGTGTTTCTTGATCTTCAGGTATTATTTTCTTCATAACTTAATCTTTATATTAACCTTTTGTCCTTTTTTGTTTGAACTAAAATTAGTCATTATACTACTACGACTACCCTACATTACATTAGTTATTGAAAAATAGAATTAAAAAGGGAAACGGACTAAAGAATGATAAAAAGACAATAAATGGACGCGTTTGCAATAATCCATCTTTCGATACTCTAAAATAAGAAATTTTATATTTAAAATTCTGTTTCCAAACGTGTCTAGAAAATCGAAACACTGTGCATCGCGCTCCTCGTGTTTCTATTCGTACTCGTGTCGATCGACGATGTGGTGGTGGTGGCTGTGTTAGTACACGCACGATCGTCACATCGAATGCTTGCAACTGAATGATTAAATATTTATTAGCTTTATTCGAATTTTAGAATTAAAATGATTACTTTATAGAATAATTTATATCTATATGCATAATAATTTCTTTATTTATATATTATACTCTGTTATGAAAGTACGAAGGATGTTTACGTTGCCGTACGTCTAGGTAAACTCCACATTTTATGTCCCTAATGAATTAAACAATCACAATGACTTTGTTAAAACTGAG
Source organism: Eilema griseolum (assembly GCA_963662185.1). Taxonomy (NCBI): domain Eukaryota; kingdom Metazoa; phylum Arthropoda; class Insecta; order Lepidoptera; family Erebidae; genus Eilema; species Eilema griseolum. The sequence continues at coordinate 18,243,263 of OY759230.1, read as the reverse complement.
TCATTAATTTATATAATTTGATGGTTGATTGATATAAAATACTCCATTCTCTATCCATACAAATACAATAATTGCACATAGCATTTTACATAACTTGATTTCACGGAGTTAACGCAGCTGTCAATTTATTTCATCATCTTGGCCAAAATGCTTTATTACCCTGTTTAACATAAAACATTTTTATGACAGAAGCCTAGCCCCTGTTTAGATTAAATAAAAATAATTTAAATATACAATTTATCTACCAAACTTTATAACCTATCTGTACACACTGTGCACTTCGCACGTCGAAGGGGGCCGGTCCGTCCGAGTCCCGTAATCTCCAACCGCGCTTGCATTTGCTTATCAACGTTGACGTTTGGGGGTGTGTCTCTCAAGGCGAATGCACATTGTGCGTAGCGTCAGCAAGATGATTTATATTGGCATTTGTACGTTTAACATTTACAATGCATAGTTGCAGTTTACATTAAATCTATTTATAACCGTTGTAAACTCATAAATACGTTGACACAATACGTTTTCAGTCATAAAAATCACTGCTATCAGTAGTTTTCGCTCAGTGAATAAAGAAACTGCAAAAACTCTGTATATTGTACTTATTATTTGCAATAATTGTATTTACAAGGTGAACAAGAACTAGACGCCAGTGTGACTGACTGTGGTTTTTGAGGTAGACATGCAGTTGAATGCGGTAGTGACGGCGCGCGGCGGCGCGGCGTGTATTACATTAAACAACAGAACTGTAGGCGGGGCGCATACGTCACTGTTTAAACTGTTCTGTTTAACGCTTTTCGACTTGTTAGATTAAGAATAATGTATGTGGGACGGAATGGGACATCGTAGTTAAAGAGCGTCAAATGTTGACTCTGAGCTGAGATGATACTTAAGTTATACAGTGTTTCATTCCTTTTATATTACGTTGTATTAATTTTAATAAACTCGATAGACTTCTAAAGTTTTATTCTCCTCTGCTCCAAGGTTTAGTTCCCAAGGGCCTCAAAGCTAATTTTTCTTTGTTAATTTCATTACTTATTGATCTCGAGCATGTAAGTATGTATATTATAATCACAAAAAAATTTCTTCGCGTAGAAATGATATTTTACATACTTTCAAGGATAAATTTATTACTCTACCTAATACATTTTTGGAGCACGCAAAAATATTTGATAATTTTTGTGTTAGGTAAGTACCTAACCTACCTAATAAATGGTGTCGAGTAAGATATTGAAAGTATGACTTTATTTTTGGAGAATAATAGATTTAGAACGCAAGTTAATTTTTTAAAGTGTAGGTAAACAAATAATGAAATTTTTATGGTATACTTTTATATCTAAAATTTAACCTTAATTTCAACAATTAGATAAATATATTTAAATTTTTACGTTATATCATAACTGTGAAATTTAACAAGAATAAGTTTCACGAGAATTTACTAAGTAATATTTTATGAAATAAAATGAATAATATAAAATTATTTTCGCATCCCCGGAGACCGTTTTCAACTCGAATTATTATCGTTAACGAAACCCCACTTACATTAAAGTGTCCTGGTTGTAGTTCATAAAATATTAGGCAGGTGTATTAATATTTCACAAAATTAGTAGAGTAGTTTACAAAATCCTTTTAGGATTTAAATGGGAAGCCCCACATTATAATTCCAACCCCCTAATTTACTTCTGAAAATTTTCTCTCTGGGTTCCAAGATCTCCTAACTTCACCCGGGGACTTATGTCACTAATTGTGTTCATGGTTCTCTGTACTTTCCATTCCTGTCCCTGATGTAACAATAATAACAGATAGATGTGCGTGTGTGAGAGATTAATCCTGTAAAAACTTGTTCAATTTAAATACAATATGAATTTATCATCAATTTTTACTGAAATCAGATGTACCTAATTTCAATCACAAAATAATTGTACGTTGCGCTTTTTTAAGTTCGATCAGTAGTTTTCTGCGGGGTTGTGCGTGGACAGCGTCACGTAGGCTTAGTTGACCTGAACACTGTCCGTAGTGTAACGCCTGTGCAGACAAGCTCATAAACTCATTCTCGAGAGCACACAGGCCCGTCTTGTAACTTGTTACGCACACACAGGCACATGTGAGCTTTCACGTCCTGCAAGAGTAAGTCGCAGTCGCATTAAACCTACTGCAATTTTAAATCCCTAGCAAATCTGCAGTGCTAAAATATACTATGTGACTGAGCTTCAGTAACGAAAAACAATACCTAATAAAAAAATTACCCTTGATTGGTAAATCATACTTGTTCAATGACAAACTGTAAAGTCTAAGAATTAAGTTACTAGGAAAGATTGAATATTAATTATATTCATCTTTATGGCGAACTATTTAGCCTATTTTAACCGACTTCTCTAAACCTGATATACTTAGAAAGAAGATCAATCCAATATTTTTTAGGTATTTAATAAATCATCGTTTAGATAACCTTCTACCACTAATTTGTACCTAAACACAGCTGTTGAAGGGTCAAGTGCACTTTATACACCTGCTTTATTACATCACTATTATTTGACGCACACCATGATGCTACTTACACACAGACACACTTGTGTAAACTTACAACAGTCACACGCACATCACCGCATACGTCATGGTCTTAAAAATGCCATGGAATATTCCATAAAGAACCGGAGTCGGGTGGGTCCGGTCCGTACAGATAAAATTAATGTCTCGAACGTTCCTTAGCACTTTTTGTGGAGTGTGCATTCATGGGGTTACCGCGGACAAGCTATATCGATTGCTATTCGAAATGGAGCTAGTTTAGAAGTTATTTACGTCGCTTATGGAGTTTACCCACTATTACATCAACAAGGCGACGTTGTGTAAATTATTGTACATTTCCTAGGCGATGCGATAAAAGATAACAGTAATGTCAGCTATAAATTATGTGGCAGTCAAATACATCACACGTTCCATCCAAATGGCAATGTTTTATCTTATCAAATTTTAATCGAGATACACCGATTAAAAGTTTCCATGCAAGGAAAATTGGCGGATTGCAACATTTACATAAATAGTACCTGGACTGGGGATAAATCGCAATGAATTAGTAATCGGACAGCGAGTGGAGGGATTATTATTCAAACACAATACAACGACACCCTAAAACCAGGTACTACAAGTACCTGGTTTTAGGGTGTCGTTGTATTATGAACCAGGAAATAGAAAGAGTGTTAAAAGCTGAGAGCATAGACTATAAACGGAATAAACATATTGTCATCATTTACTATGATAATAAGGAAACTGGACGGTATTGGTATTATTATTAATATTTAAATAAGTGAGAGCAAAGAGCTTAATTCTTAAATGCATACAATTCTATATTATAATAAACATACAGTCATCGTTTACTATATAATACGGAAATTCTGCTATATGCAGGTAACAAGAATATTTGAATCTCCTCGATGATTTAAATAAATAGACACCTATTTATACTATAGATTGATGGCACCTGGTGGAATTTGTTGTTACACATATTGATAACTCACTTGTACTTTTCCACATTACTTTATTGCTTATTACACTTGACCGGTTTCGCCTTACGGCATCCTCAAAGGTTTATAATGACAGTCATTATAAACCTTTGAGGATGCCGTAAGGTAAGATTTGAAAAGTAGGTATAGAGACAATGGTTACGAAATATTTTGGGAGGTATCTATTTACACATATTGATAACTCACTTGTACTTTTCCACATTACTTTATTGCTTATTACACTTGACCGGTTTCGCCTTACGGCATCCTCAAAGGTTTATAATGACAGTCATTATAAACCTTTGAGGATGCCGTAAGGTAAGATTTGAAAAGTCGGTATAGAGACAATGGTTATGAAATATTTTGGGAGGTATCTATTTATACATATTGATAACTCACTTGTACTTTTCCACATTACTTTATTGCTTATTACACCTGACCGGTTTCGCCTTACGGCATCCTCAAAGGTTTATAGTGACAGTTAGCAATATGTGTAAATAGATAGCTCCCAAAATATTTCGTAACCATTGTCTCTATACCTACTTTTCAAATCTGTATAAATCATCACTGCCATCTCCCTCCTCCACAAACAATCTTTTCCTTTCCTTCACCAACATGTATTTGGTAGGTGGACACGGCATGAAAATTACAATCTGGCTAACTGATAGAGATTGTCCTGTGCGATATCCTTCACAAATAATTGCGTACATAATCATAACTTATGTAATATTATTTATTACATTATATTCAACTCTAACCTTCTCTTGAGCTAATACTGGCACAAGCATCTTAGGTAGGTATAGCAGGGCAATGATAGGATTACAGATAATAAGAACGACTCTTGTACTAGGTAAGTAGTAAGTACTACCATCTACGTGATGCGTTTTCATACAATGCCTTTTGTTCGATAAGTATTCCTGTGTGACCACGCGTTTCTGTTTGTTGTGTCTTATTATTATGTGCATAGATTAAGTTTCAAAATTTCTGCAGTACGATAAGTACAGTCGAGTCGCTCGTCTACATTAAATCCGATTAGTTTTAAACACACTTAAAATGCGATCACAAAATTTAGTGTTTGTGCTGTTGACTATTGAAGAGCTCCTTTATCAGATATCAATGCTGGATGTCGATTTAGTTCAACCTTGCTATAAAAATGCATTGTCATCAGAAAAGATCCAATGTGAACAAATGGAACTCTGTAGAAAAATATAAAGAAATTACAATTCGGCCTGCAATGTTTGACCTAAATAAACAAACTAAAATACAAACATTGCAAGATAAATATAACCTTATGTATAAGTTTTATAAGAAGCTCTCTTGGAATTATTCTGTGAGTATCAAATTCAGTCGTTTATTTCGTTTCGGAACGAAATATCCCATTTTCAAAAACAGCTTATTCCAACGAATCATGTTCTTTCCACTGTGATAATAGAGTAGAGAGTACAATATGCACTTAAAACGGAAGGAGGTACAGTATATTTTGCAAAAATAAGTTTGTTTATAATACAAACGTAGGTAAGTACCTACTTAATTTCAAATTGTAGAAAAGTATTTAAATAAGCTCTGTCAGCAACTAAAATCGACAGCCCCATGATAACTGTGTAAATATTTACAGTCTAAATACGACTTTTATTTACTGATCACTATGCCTCGTCACCATGAAGCATCTTTATAGAATACGTTATTTCTTGTCCATTGTTTAATACGCGCGTGGTGTACCTACACAAGTAAGACGATAGGGTCTCGTGTGAGGTCTCTTGTTCTAGGTATATGACAATTGCACGAACGAATTAGATCATTTTTGAAGTACCGTTGTGAGATACCTACCTGAAAAGTATCAGAGATATGAAGTGCGCATTGTGCAAAATGCATTAGGCATAATAAAAGCCAAATCGTACATCGATGCGCTTTTGCTTTACGGTAGCTTCGATACGTGCGAATACGCTTTATGCTCCTTGCCTTTTCTGTATAATTAATGCCTAAGGTGCATGCAACAGCTACTCATTTACAAGTTTAAGTAATAGATAATGCAAATGTAATTATTTTAAACTAGTGAACTGCTTCGGTTAGGTTAAAAACTTACAAAGGTTAAGTCGATTTCCATACAAGCATTTTGTTGAACCTATTATTTCTGAACTGTAAAGATAGCATGTCCATGCAGGCATGGCACAATCTGTTGGAAGTAATGTTCATCTTGTAAATAAATTGTACAAATTCGCAATCATCAACATGACCAAGAGAGGACTCTTTCAGCGAGTTACCGAGGGCTAACTGCTGTAAAGTGAAGAGAGTGAAGTTAGCAAGAGTTTCATGAATTTGTAAAATTGATACTACAATAATTGAAGCGTAGTAATAAATAGTCGCACTACTAATATCCCTCTAAATCTAGAATACCCAAACATTACTTTTCATTTAAAACATCAGCGAAAGCAAGTGAGAAAACATGTACCTAAACTCGCATCATTTGCTGACTCTACACTTTTTGTCAAAATAAGTTATATCCTGTTCAGTAAAATTTTAAGAAGCCATAAATGTTTTTTTTTTCATCGTCTACATTTACATACTATGTGCGCTAAATTGGTGTGTTTGGAATTGGAATCTATGGTAATTTGACGATAAATATTCTAGCATCAAAATCCGGGATAGTATAAATTAACATTGAGATTTTTGTTGCTTACCTTGGCATTTAATCTGATACTATTTGATTCCATTGTTATTGCCAACATTAGAATGCCGGTGTCATATATATTTATTTTATTTTACTTTTTGTTCACATTATTATTGAATAACATATGCCCGTGGCTTCGCCCACGTGAATGTCGGTTTTCACAACTTTCGGTCTCCGAACTTCAGATCTCCGGTTCTACTCAAGCAATCGCGATCAATCAAACGTAAAATTTCGCATCTAAATCCGTTCAGTAATTTTTGCGTCCATCGCGGACAAACAGACAAACCAATTTTTACCCAGACTATCATACGGCCTTCCTGATAGAAAGTGGTTACCGTGGCCTACAGAAATGTGCAACACCAGGGGAGTCACACTCGTACTACCGACCTTTTAAGTACGAGTAGAGTATAGTCGTCAGGCTCTAGAGTCTCTAATGCTATTCTAATAGTATATTGATATTAATATAAAATAATATTGAATAGAATAATAGTATATAAGTAGAAATAGTAGTATTCTAAAAGTCAGGTGGACCCCGGTCTCCGAAAGTAAAGCCTCGAATTCAATTCTGATCTTTGGTCAATACAACTCGGACACGGGTATTTGCATGACTCCCAGCTGCGTTATTGCAGAATCAGTGTAAACTATTTGTCACCGTACTGGGAGTTAAAGAGAAGTTATTGTTGAGGAAACTATAACTGGCCGTTCATTCCCCATAGGTTATTCCATCTATTTAGATGACTTATGTGGCTCAGACTACGGTCTGAACTCACGGCTTGAGATTGGTGTTGACCAAATAGAACAATAAGCTAAAGGTAAACGCACGGAACACGTGACAAGAAACTATTTCGATAACTATTGATGGAAGGTCTGCCAACTGACTAGTGAGATAAACTAGTACATCAGATTGTAATGAACTCTTAGATAGCGATTATAGCGAACAGTTATGTCGAATTGTATATTACGAGAGCTCACAAAAACAACCGTTAGTGCTGCTTGCAAAAAATCACGCAGTTTAGCATCGCCATTTAAATTTAGTTCAACGTTCGCTAGTAACTTATATGTGTATGTAGATGAATTGGAACTTTAGAATTAGGTGTTATGTGGAAAATAAGGAATAGAGCACTCGATGAAAAGCTGCTCATTGATGAGGCAATTGAATTAAACGTTTATTATGCAATACTCACGGTACTAAACCGTGTCTCTGTATTCTCTTAGTCTCTGGATGTTGTTATATGGTTGGTAATATGGTCTGGATTTTTCTTTGAAGTCAAGAATAAATCTTGATCCATTTTCGGATTTATTTGCGGGTTGAGTCGAAGTAGAATAGAGTGCCAGGGGACAATGTAGTAATAAGTAATGTGTTAAATAGTGTCTCATCGCCGGTATCTCATATATGTGTAATCTTAGTACCGGCCTCCAGAGAACTGATAACACGAGCAGCGAGGGGAACTAGTGCCTTATGTATCAGACGCATAACCCAGCTGCCCAACTTTAGTCCTTTAAGGTGTTATCTGAACTATTTTATTATCAATATATGCACTTATTATTTGTTGTTATAGGTGTGAGATATTTTATAAAACATGACTCATGCAATTAGTATTATTTTTGCATCATCTTGGTGTGTTTCCTCTACAATTACATGTATTAATTATTATTGATTCCATACACTGTGACAAACAGTTTACTCTAATTCTAATAAAAAGCAGCCGCGAGTCATACAATTTACCCACAGCCGTGTCGCATTGACTAAGATAAAAGCTGTGGGAATCCTACATAATATATTATATTGTATTTTTGCAGCTTTTACGATTTACCCGCGATGATATTATTATAGCGGGGCAAATTGTATCTGAAATATTTCATATTGAAACTGTAATCATGAATCTATTTGTTTATCTGAGTACTGTACCTCTTTCTGAAAGGAGGACCCTTAGACTGGAAAATAAGGATAAAAAAAATACCAATGTATGCCTAAAGTTAAGATGAATGATTGCTAAGGTGCTAAGTACTGTTATATGTTTACATTTGCCTATTTGTTTATTATACTTCCTTTTTTTCGGTGAAGGAGGTTATGTCGAAATTGAACCGAATAAAACGCACCCCGTTTGAAGGTCATAGGTTGCCGGAGATGAAGTTGCTGGAGGCATATTCTTCGCACCTCGGCCGATCCAGAGCCATCTCTATCGAGCTGCCTCTCTTCGGGCGTGGGGACCACCGAATACCCATCTATTCCCCGGGCATGGACCGAATTGCATCGCGCGCTGCCACCGCGGCCTGCTTCTGCTTGAGTGACAGGCGGGTCCACCCATCACTCCCAGACCCGCGCTAATGGGGGATGGAAGCCATCCTGCGACTTCCGGCGCCCGAGTAGTCTCCTCCGCCGCCTCTTCCTTCACGAGCATTACTTGCTCGCAGAAGGAGGCGGCGGTAGCCCACGCATCCGCGCAGCAAGTAAGCAAAGCGGCGTGCGGGAGAACTCTTGGTCTCGGTTTTGTGCAGAGCCACCTAGAGACCCAGCCGCCGAATCCGTTTCACGACTTGGGCAACTGCGGTCGTGGCCTTAAGGATTGCTTCGCGGTGTGTAGCCCCGCTCACCGTCACGAGTTTGTCGTCCGCATAGCACGTGACGGCGGCACCGTCCACAAGCTCACCGCGAAGCACCCAGTCGTATCCGATCTACCACAAGAGCGGCCCCAGGATCGGTCCCTGAGGAACACCGCACAACATCTCTTGCCGCTGGTCGCACTTGGGTAGATAACGGCTCTCTTCATCAGGTAGCTCCCCCCCTCCCCTATGCAGCGGAGGTAAAGAGGCACGAGCGCCTCCCTGATGCAAGTCTAGGGCAATACTTACAATTTTTTTACAAGGCAGGATCGATTTGTGGGTGACAACATTGACACAGAATGACACATGAAAACAAAAATTATCAAAAGCAGTATTTTATAAGCTTAAATAAATAGCTATTAGGTATTATCATGGACAATATACTATGCAGCTAACGCAGGGGTACCTAATTAAAATAGTGATTATATGCAGTTCAAAAGTAGGTACCGCGGTAGCCTAGTGGTATGGGTAATGCTGAGACGAGGTCTCGGGTTCGATCCCAGGTTTTTTTATTATTTACCATTTCGTAGTTATGTGTGTATTTATCGCAGGTTTATAAGTGCCCGGTTAATGGCAATAGGCTCACCACCTATTACATTGAGACTTAAACATAAACTGGCGAAATGTGGGTGCTAGCACCTCTGCCTACCCCTTCGGGAATATAGACGTGAGTTTATGTTATGTAAAAACATTCTTCATTATGTATTTATGTATTGTGATTCCAAATATATTATAAACCATTCTATTATACGATCCAGGCTTTCCTATGCTGGCTTTATTTTTGTGATTTTAACTATGGCAAATATAAGACTTAAAGACAGTATATTAAACATGTAATTCTTTATTCGTTGAATGTATTCAAACGTCAAGTGAAGGAAGCGGCATCATTAGAGTCAACGCCAGAAAATAAGTCCCGCGGTCAAATTCGGAACTAAAACATTTTTTTATGATGACTTGTGGGAATTATAGTTCCTGCCATGTATCTTGATCCCAAGCACATCACATTTTTTTTGTCTTTTGAGGATAACATGAAATGGCGGAGGAGCTCAAATCCACCAATATTACTAAAAAGTCTCTAGAAACATTTTGACTAAGATTTCACTCCTTTTTCTTAAAAATGTAGCTTTGTGACGCCTTGATTAAGACATCAAACCATTACTAACGCAGGATGACCATCACGATGTACGTTTCCGAACACTTGAACACCTTTTTCTTACACCACTTAGGTGGCAGACAAGCACTCGGTCTACCTGATGGGAAGTGGTTACAGTGGCCATGTGCGAGGGGCGTAACACTCGCGCTGCCGACTCTAAAGAAACCTTTTAATGCCCCGCTTGAAGAACCCCATATTGTAGGCACTTGGGAAAAACGCATCAGAAAGTTCATTCCACGGCTTCTTTAGAACTGTGAACGTACCCTGTATCAGTAAAGAGGAGTCGCTGTCGCTATAATGCTGATATGCTGAACATATCCTTAGTTGCATCTACTAATCCATTTTTTTTAAATAATGATCTTCTAGGTGTTTCACATGATCATATTCTAACATTGGAAACACGAGAATATAACTTCTTAAGTTCTGCGGTGCAACTACTATTATATTTATATCTAAACATTAAAAGATATGGTAAAATAAAAATACGATACTGGCACAGATACACTACATATTGCGACAGCCGCGCCGCGGCTAAGGGACTTATTTCATGGCACGTAGGTACTCTAAAAATATTACTCAAGTCAATTGACTTTTTCATAATTATTTTATTTTATTCGGAATATTTAAAAAAAGTAAATGTTCTGAAAAATTCTAGATTTTTTTTTGCATTTAGATGACTAAATACAACTTTTGAAACGCTTGCTCTTAAGTAACACAAATAAAGCAATGTTCTTTTTTTTTTTTTTAAATAAATCTTTAAAATACACCGAATTGTTTTGCCACATACATTCAATTTGCTTGCTTGAAAACTATTGAAAAATGGTGGGAACTAGTTTTTTTTATTTTATATATTCCATCTTTAGAATATCAACATTTAATGGTATTAAAACCAGCCAGTTACATTCAGTACAATCAAAGAGGTTTGACTACTAATAATATATTCAAAATACGAAAATGCTTTTGCCCTTACATACTATGATGCGGTGATAGGTGTTCTTTAATATCTAACGATATCACGAGGAACATGGAAGTAATAGATACAAAATACACATTTACAGCTAAAATAAATAAAGGGCTTAAGTTTTATTTGTTATTGTCACGATTCCTTTGGCAATTATATTCCTTAGATAGTATGGACACGTTTCTTGTAATGCTAGTAAACTTGCATAATTTTACTACTTTTATAGTAGGCATTCAGCATTCATATAAAAACAATTCTTATACCAATACTTGCGCACTTAGTTCAGTTCCCTGGTCGAGAAAAAGAAATTCTAAGAGGTTTTTCAATTAACAGCTAATAATAAACTAAATTAAATTCAGTTGTGTGTATGATAATCTATGGATACAATAATATTGGAAGACCATTTTCTGTGAAATTATATTCTTGAAATGAATATTTATGAATAGAAGTGAACATCCAGAGGGTCTTAGCCTTACTCACCACCTCACTTAAAAACCAGTACATATGTTCAGCACAGGCTATCTCGGGGCCGGGTAGCTCCCGTAAAGGCCGTGGAAGTCTAACCAAGTGGCGAAAGAGTCAGCGGATCCCGGGCTCCAAATAAACGCTTGAGATGCTCCCGGGAACAATATTAAGATATTGATGGTAAGAAAATGAATGAAAAGTATACCGATCTGTCCCCTATCAGAGAGAAACCTAGACCGCGAAAGCTGCTCCACGTGCTAATGACAAATATAAACATTTATAAAGTAAGCAAAACTTACAGCAAATGTTTAATAACTACTTATTGTATCTATAACTAATTTTGTACACATCTATAAAGGAAATCTATGTGATACGATATGAAGGATTATCTTATTATTATATTGATACAGTATCAGATTCTAATTTTCTCTGCAATTTATGAATATACTACTTATTTGCATTCAACTCAATTTGAAAGCATGCAGGTATATTATTAATCGACTCAATACAACTATTCATAAAAAGCGTCCTTTTCTACTTAAGGTTGGTATTTCTGGAGCGAGAATCATTACTTTGCCGTAACACAGTCTTTAGACTAGCACGGAAAGTAAAGATTATTTATCTGTTTACCGCCAAATTGTTTTGTTAATGATAATGATTAAAATGTAACAGTAATTTTCCGATCGTGTCTTCCCACAATATCGGGCGAGTATTCTGTGGCTTAGTGGTGAGAGCGTTCCACCTGCGAGGGAAAGATCGTGGGTTTGAATCACGCCTGAACCGATCCATTTTTTTCTATTTCTTAATCAATATGAATATTGGGCTTGTTAGATTCTATGTCAGAGTCGAGCGTTCCCTACAACCCGATTCCTGCCGGCTCCCCAATGGGACGCATGGTGCACAACAAACGTGAATAGAGCTAGGTAAGTTGTTTTTCCATCGGCTTCCCTTTTTAATATTTTCACCCTTCGTCACTGAGCTCCCTATGCGCCTACGATATTTTGCCTGGCATAAAAAAAAACATTGTCCAACTAACGCTCCGTGAGGTTTTTTTTTTGTCCAAAAAATATAGCTTACAGTCTTTTTGCGTTGGTTGACTACTAATTAGTTTCAACTTTGTTTCAGTTTAAAACAACTTTTGTCTATTCATTTCCACTTGTTGCCACGTGAACGTAGGTAAACAAATAGGTTGGTATACGTCAATGCTCGTACAAAAACAACAATGCAAATTTTGTACTAAATAGCTCTACATTTGTATAACTCTACAAATTTCATCAAAAAGAACCTACTTACCTAAAATCTAGATCGCAAGTCACAAGGTTTCATTGTGAATCTAAACATTAAAACATCACAATTATCAGTTCAGCCGTTTATAGGACGTGTTCAGAAATACACACGTACAGAAGCATTTTAAAATAAGTTTTTACAATGGTACAATTACTAAGAATAATTGAATTTTTCTACTGTACTTTTAAGTTACACGTGTTGGATAAGTAGGTACATATGTAAATCTATTCAAGTTGCCTTGTTTGATAATTATTTGCCATTATTCGTATCTACTACCTCTATCTACCTATATTTTTGAAAAATAGACTTCAAAACTAAAAAAGTATAAAATAACTTAATAAAGATAAGAGAAAAATAACAGAATTTATAGATCTGCTGATCCCTTGTTTGCTGATCATAACATCGCGAATTATAGATGTTATGCCTCTACCTACTCTTTCGGGGATATCTGCCTGACAATGCATATATATATATATATATGCATAGGAAGAGAACCAAATCGTGACCATAAAATAAAATAAAATGAATACGTATGTGCGATTTCTTTTTACGAGTAGGTGTCATCTTCCACTTATTCTAAAGTGTGTGAAGGTTACAAAGGCACGCTAATGTCTACTGGGTCAACCTACTTTAAGTATTGTAATATAACACTATGAAGCTAATCATGATTTTAATTGTATAATGCTAACGAAAATTTAGATTTTAAATGGTAAAGCCGTAAAGCCGTGGTTGATCGGAGAAGTCATCGAACAGAGCGTTTGCCCAGTTGATTCCAAAGCCTGCACTTTGGAGCCCGAGGTATACTTATAGTTTTTAACTTATGACAGCATGAACTTCGTGACTTCACATAATTAATAATCTCAAAATCTTAATAGGTAATCGACCATGCAGCATAAACGTTTCGCAGCATGGTCCATGCTACGAGTTCGGTACTCGTGATGTATTGAAACTTCATTTTTTTTTATCAACTTAGGTGGCAGGCAAGCACACCTGATAGAAAGTGGTTACCGTGACCTATGAACGTGTGACGCCGACCCTGTAACAACAGAGATTTTCTGTACCTTCAGTGCAGAACACAAAATCAGGACAAGCCTTTGGTCTTCCCACTGACAGCAAAAAACCTCTCCAGTGAGTTCTGGCTACCCTACTCACCGCCGGGATGTGTTCCCGGCGGTGACACACAAACACGAGGTTATTATAGCCGTGGTATTCTGTAGGGTAGAGGTACTTTCCCAGTCGGACTGCTCAATTCGGACGGGAATACCGTCGTGTCCTACCTCCTACAAAATTCTCTCTTCATCTCTTCTCTCTTCATTGGTCATAATAAAAATGTAACTAAAATGCACGGGAATATTGATCAAAACAACAATAGAATTACATTATTCATAAACTATTAAACATACTTAATGTTTATATATTTAAATTAGGTTACCTACATCACCTTAAGTCAAATGACCCCATATTAAGCTTGATCTTATTTTAGGCGCATCTCTCGACATGTTTTGTATTACATATCAACAGTTCACTTAAGCTAAACCATTTGAATAATTGTGATCCGTACTTGGCCTAAATTACAATTACTTACATGATGAATACTGACTTTAATCAATTTGGCCTAGTCTTATTAGTTTGTACTGAAGTTGTGAGCTTTTATGACTGACTGACTGATCTGAATGAGTTTCTCACGTTTAGTTGGCTGTGTTCAATCAATCCAGCGGTTGAATCCACAGGGGTTTACACGATAAGCAGTGGCCTATTGCGGATAAACTCCTGTGAATTTACCTGCAATAGGTGTGAAAATCACATTTATATACACGAGGTACGGCAAAATAACTTGTGAACGCATTAAAACGGGTGCACAGGCTGCAGTTTAACACTGTGCGATAAGCTGTGGCCTATTAAACACATATTGTAACAATGCCCAACCTTTATGCCTTATTTATGTGACGTTCTTATTCACGCTATTGACGCTGACTGGTGACCAAATCGTAAGTAGAAAGCAATAATTAAGAATGCCGTGACGGAATATGTTCTTAAATATGACATAAAAATAATTTTAGATGCGTCACATGTCCCAGGCTTTAGGTTCCAAAAATTATCCAGAGAAGGTGAATCTACCCAACCCGTTGATGTTTCTCGACTGTGATCTATAACTTGGGTTATGACTATACCACTCTCGCCTTAACCGTAGAATACCTGCATGAATTCTGTCTGTTTAACATAGGTATACTCGTATTATATAGTATGTAGGTACTTAATGTTTTGTTAATTCACAGGAAATGTTAGGTAGGTACCTACTTAATAAATTAATTCAGCAAAATGTCAAAGCAAAAAATGCCCTCTTAATGTCCATAGAATGTTGATATTATTACAACAGAATTTGACTTGTTTATGTGTAAAGGTCAATATCGCAAACACGTGTATTCGTATGATTCACGGTAGTGATTGAGCTTGTTTGGAGGCGGTGTCATCTAAATTGCAATCTATAAGTCTCCGAATAAACGTCATCATAACCATGTACTTACATAACACACCTCTTATCATTAATTTACGTATATATATTATTTTTTTTAATTTGATATACAACTTCGTAACCACTGCATTGTACCCGTGCGAATGGCACCTAACCTACATCCAAGAAAGGCAACTGCGACTGACTGTCAAAAAAACATAGATTTACTAGAAATATCGCTATGGATTTGGCCTAGTTTGCAAAGTACCAAGGATGTGGTTTTCAAAAAACTGTTCTTATGATTTTACGTGTGTGGGTGAATCCCTATTGATGTTGCAGTTGAAATCAATAAAAACAAAACATACCAATTCGCAACATATCCAAAAAGATCGACTATTTGCAACTTTAGCCCTACCATTAATATATTATTACGATACGATATTATTTAAGGAAATAAATGCTATACATATAATATATAATTTACGGTTTATAATAGGTACTTACCTATATATTAAAGTTATTATAATATTTATTGAAAATTAAATAAGTGGGTACTGCCAAGTACTAAAACACTGTTTATGATCTTTCGCGTTTAGAATATAAATTGAATATTATGTAAATGATATCGTTTGATCTGATTTGTCATTTTTTAAAAGATTGAAAAATGACAAATTTCGTGTTACAAAAACCACGTAGCTCGTCGGCAGACTTGCCATATAGACGATTTTTCTAAAATGTTTTTTCATAATATCGGATGGGCTCTATTGCCGTCTTCAGGGCACTATTGTTGACTCGAGTCTTGTATCTGTGCCTGAGTCTAAACTGTATATATCTGTCTGATGTTAAACAGCCCTATCCCTTAGTCGCATTGTGCCACATCGCATGGGAATAGATGGGGTGGCCTATTGTATTGTAATTCTACTCTGTCGAGAACCAGATACACATAGACCTAAGTTTTTACTACTAATCCGGATAAGTCAAAACAGAACATGTGGCTGTATCAGAGTATGTTTTAATGATCATTTCTCCACCTGTCCTGATATTGTCGGTTAAGTCCACTGTTCCTACTTATTTTCTTCTCTGATAGTTGCTAGTCGTAATTTGCGTGAAGATTTAATATCGTTCCTTCAAAAGGAACTAATTGGGAAAAGGAACTAACTAGGCAACAATAGTAGCACTATTGTTGTCCAAGGTGCACGACGAGGAGGTTTTCTAACCTGGGTTACTGATATCCAAAAGCTAAGTGCACCCTTGTCAAAAGGTGATTCACAGACAGACATACAATTCTTTCGCGTCTTTAATATAGATTTAATTACTTCTGACATTTTATTATTAAAATGGCATTACACAATTTTTTATTGCCCTCACATAATGTAATTTATAATTGAATTATTTAATTTATTCATGCTGGTGGTAGAAATAAAGTTAGATATAGTTATAAAAAATAATTATATCACGTCATTAGCCTCGTTCAGTCAGATCGTCGTTGTCTTAGATCGCTTGAATGTCTTTGGCTAATCTTTACGTGCCGTGCCATCCTACTGAGGCAGGTACATATCTTCACGATAACGACGCTTCCCTGGTTTTTTAATAAATTCACATGAAAGTAATACACAACTTTTTTACTTTAAGGTTTTTTTTTTTAATTAGGGATCCGCACAAACAGAGCCCAGAGCTATTATTATATATTCTTAAAAAGTTCCTGCCTGCACCGTATAATATATAACGTAAAAGTTTTCGATGACGTCAAACTCAGTCCCAACTTTTATCAAGGTTTTTAAACGTTCATGCACTCGTGCATTCATTTGATTTCAAATAAATAAAATAAAAATAAAAATGCTCGTTTAATTAATTAATTTACGGATAAGGTATTTAAACTGCTATTTAAATATAAGTAATATATTTTATATATTGTGCTATAGATATGTTCGCTGTGTAGAAAGTTAGAAAGTTTTTACGTTTTGCGGTTCCGTACTAACGAATAGCAGAAACAAGAATATTGCGATCTAAAGCCAGAGCAAACTGGCTGTATTCGCGTGGCGTTTCTGTACACGCACTGATTGTAACGAAATGTATAAAATATCTAAGGAAGACGTCATATGGGCTTGTACGTGACTGAAATTGCATGCGCGGTGCGGAATGGCAACGTCTCCCGCGCGGTAGTTGTGATTGAAGCTGGATACAATGATTTATGTTCAATTTCAACCCAAATCCTAGTGTACTGCAACGCTTGGCTCTACCTACAGTAATATGGTTTTGGTCAGAAATCATCTTAATGAAACCACGTAGCGCTGAGTTGTGCAATGGTTTCAGAATGTGCCACCAGTGATCCTAAGCTTATCTATCTTAAGTTTGTTTGTTTACAATTGGGTATTTGACTAACCAGTCAAATTAGCTACTTTTTACTAAACTTCAAAACGGGAAACTAGAAAACTTGTATAAAAAATTTATTGTTGGTTACAAGGTTGGGTGGATGATTAAAAATGAATTTAAACGATAAAATAAGAACAGACGCAACTTTTACCGCTCTTTTACCATTCTTAATTTAATAAGCTTAGTTAAATAATTTATTTTACCTACATACAGGAAAATACCCAATTGGATGTGTAGAACCGAATATATCACGAAAAGTCATGAAAACCGACATTTACGCGGGCTGTCCTGTAGACATCAATAGTATTAGGTACATTCGTTTCAAAAAAAGATCATTGATTTATCATTCATTCAATAATAGTTTTACTCTAATTTATGAAAAACGAATACCATAGAATAAATCATGAAAATGGAAACGAACATGAACCTACTTAATTTATAGCTATCAAATAAAGTTCAGACTAAAAATAAGTAATTTACGTACAATCACATTAAAGTACATAATTAATTTGCATGCAATCCACTTCAATCCAGCAATCCGAAGGGAAGCTGTAGCAAAGCTGAATAAATTCAATTCGTGAGGTGAAGCAGACCAACTACAGTATAACATTCGTTAGAACAAAGTCATTGACATTTCATTAGTTATGATGAGGTTTTGATAGTAAAATTGAAAGGACGATTGATTGACGCAAACATGTATAATGTCCCTAACGGGCATTACATAAATTTACGACATTACATATATGTTTACCGTAAATGTTCCTCTCCGCTCCGAGTTTTATTGCCTTCACACATTACGCATTTTGGGAAAAGATCGTTTTCAGTAGGTATTCAGAATTAGGGCACAACATCCATAAACCCTTAAATTAGGGATTTACTCAAACTCAAAAACCCTAATTTTCCCGTGAATAAAAAAATATTGTACAACATTCTACATATGTAATAAATGTGAAGTAAATATAAAAGAAGATCCCGACGAATTGAGAACATTAAACTAGCCTCTGAAAAGTGACCCAAAATATCAAAATAAGAGCTAAAATATTAATCCTTACTTAATTTTGGTTTTTCTTTTGTCAACAGATGCCTGCTTGCGGTGCCAGGGGGAAAGCAAGAAGGACTCATACGGCAAGCAAGATTGCGTCGTCGTCTGGGGCGAGTGCAACCACAGTTTCCACTTCTGTTGCATGTCACTTTGGGTGAAGCAGAACAATCGTTGTCCTCTTTGCCAACAAGAGTGGTCTATACAACGAATGGGAAAGTAGTGTTACACATTAATATAGTTATATTGAAATAAAGCAATACTAACTTTACTTTAAAATAAAGGAATCTGTCTTTTACCTATAACAATTTTATTTCATTTCAAATACAGTGCAAGAAGGAAGAACTGAACATGTGCATAGCTGAAATTCTCATCTGTATAGGTGTTACGGTGATGTAGGAGCCTGTTGCTGTTGGAGGCACAATTTCCCTCGTTATGTATATGTGCAAACTGTAGGTCCTTATAAAACCATTCTCGTTTCTGAATAGTAGAAAAACAGTAAATAAGTATTTTGATAACGTTAACGTACACCATATTACCACAGTATGCTGCCCCAAACCTCAACAAAACCCTTTAAGATACCTGGCATACACTTTTTACGTCATATTACAAGAAAGAGATCACGTTTATACATCTTATTATAATAGGCGACACGTGGAATCGTTGTCACCTGTATTAGGCATTATGTATACATTATGATAATCAGCTTAGATGTGACTTTGAAATATGGTTTGCCTAAACATAACTATCCAACAAATAATAGTTTTAAATAACATTTGCATTTTAAAGTTTCGTTGAATGATGAGAATAGATAGCAAGGTCAGCAACTAGTCGTAGCTAGGCGTGCCTGAAAAAAAAGTCAAACAATTTCTGGGATTGTATATTGATTGGACACGTTTTAGGAAGAGCTTATAGTACTTGGTATAATTATGTGTAGTAGTAGTAGCAAGCCGGCCACTTGTTAACCTTCTCTCTGAAAATTTGCTTCCTGCTCCTAAATGTGATTACTGATTACTTATTGGTTTCTTACACTAACCACAATAAAAAAATCCCGTTTATCTTTAAGGTTTCTCACAGCCTCATGCGAATAGCTACAAATAAGCTTAACACAATAGGTTAGTACACTCCACTGCTGAATAATAGACCTCACTCAATGTGTGCCATAGCATCCGATCTTCCAATTCTTTGGAAAATCATATAGTTTCCACAGCCCATCTTGTTGCTTGTTCGAAAAATATCACCAGCTCAGCCTCTGCGAGTTATGTCCGTAACTTCAGTTCTTTGTCGAATTAATGCGCTAAGCGAAAACTTCCCTTGTCTTCTTGGAAACAGTTAGTTTCATTTTTCCTCTGACACCTTCGTATCCGATATCTTTGATCTCTGTTCGCTGTAGCCAGTTGGAAATTTCCACGCTTCAGGGATATAGGTGGGTTTGTTTATACTTACTTTCCTTAAGGAAGATTTATTCTTTGCTCTCTGTTCTGAAGAGATAATTTAAAGATGTGCCTGGTCTCTAAGAACATCTACAGCTGATAGCGTAAGTAATTTTCCATATCGATAAACTCATAACTGATGTTTCGTAATAGTTTAACATATTATGGAGCTAACGATCATTGGTCAACACTGTAGCCCATTGTACAACATCTAGTTGCCTCTAAACTTTGTGGATGGATAGCTAATGACTATAATAAATCAAGGTAATCAAACATGCATTTATGTCACATTGACATCCAAATAAATATTAGTTACTATTGACACTCATATTACTAATCACGTTTGAATAGAAGTGTTAGGTAGCATTATCTTAATCAACCATATATGAAAAATCAGGTCTTTACCTATGAAATTGCCGAAATTTTCTTACAGATTCATGACCTTGTTATTCGTGTATTTTAATAGCTATTTCCATTATTTATATTTTATTTGAAAGTTGATTTCAAGATTTTACGATTCTGTATTAAATTTTGTTTTTATTGACCGCTTGATAAATTAAATTCGATCTTCAAAAACAGTATTTCTTAAATGCTATTTCATTTTGATGATACATTTCGTATTATATTTAAACAGCTGTCACTATTCAAAAATGTAATAAAATCACAAAAATGTTAGTACTGAAAATTGGGTTTCCTCCAATTTCTTCAAAAAAAAACGGAAATTGCATTTATGTAACGACCTATCATATAATCCATAATGATGGGTTGTGTTGCAAAGAAAAATTAAGAGATTCGAAAACGTCGGCAATCCTGCATTTGAAACAGAAACATCTTGCGAACTATATGGGAATATAAATATGTATAGTGGAAAAATTAAGGGAAAGCTCATCGATTTCCTGTATCGTGCCTGTATGCAAGAAAGTTAGGTAGGTATTCAACTTCATAATTTTAGAGTATATTCCCGAAACGGTGATAGCCACTGGAAAATGTTGTATGCATGTAAACTGCATCTCAAACGCGTTTCTGCACAGGAGGCATCGTTGTCATTATTGTTGGTGACTTCACTTCCTTCCTTTTTTGTTGACGATTTATAAGTGCCGGTCTATACAGAATAAATTATTTTAAACTTTGACTTTGATAATGCAGACGCATATTCTTCATCCTTATTGTAAGTCGATACTTTTCAAGTAAAAATCATTCATTAATTATATTTTATTTTAGTATTTTAAGATCCCTAGTGTAAAATCAAGGTGTATTCTTGTGCATGAAGCTATATACGTGGGCATACCTAGGTGTATAGTGCAGATTCCTATTAAGACATATGCAGTTAGTACCCACCCACCAATTGCGATCCAATCCACACAACTCGTTGCAGTCTCAATGTCATATCAATTACGATCACTTCAAATTGAAACATTTTATTATGCTATGGGTAAGGCGCAGATAGTGATCTGATCTTTAGGTGAGTTCTATAGGAATATTCATTTTTTTATTATCAGTGTTAAAAAAGCCTTTCCTTGAACCACTACTAGGTATCTTGCCTATCAGTTACAGTTTGTGTTTTTTATGCAAATTAGTTTATGCAGTGGTCCCATATGAACAATATGGACAATTAGACATGGCAATAGCCTACGTGATATCTGTAACGAACCTCTCTAAGTACCCGAGACCGATTTCTGGGAATTTTGGGTCCTAGAGATATGACTAAATAGAAATCAATAGGTGCTTTTAATAATAATTTGCCTTGCCAACGTCCTTGAGGTCTAAGCCAACACCTACTGCTAGTCGGTACACCAGCTAAACAACTGACGAGTGTCTGTTGTAGGCTTTGGCAGGAATTGCTTAGATTATGATCGTCGATGAAGTCCCTCTTAGTAGTTATTAAATACATCACGAAAATTAAGAAGTCTTAACATTTCAAGCGGATAGATTTGCTTAAAATGTGCTCTTAGTCATTTCTTCGCCTCTTGTTCAGAAGAGACCCTAGTGAGCATGAATGGTTTTGGGTTAAGTTAAGAATAAGACGATTGCGTGCAATTCGTCGTGCTGAGTGTAACGATATTTGCAAAATATTAAAATACGTTTTTATACCACTTAGGTGGCAGACAAACACACGGCCCACCTGATGGAAAATGGTTACCGTGTCCTATGGCCGTGTGCAAAACCAAGGGAGTCACACTCGCGCTACCAATCCTGTAAGCACAGAGATTTTCTGTGCCGTCAGTGTAAATGACAAAGCAAGACATGCTTTTGGTCTTCCCCTTAGATGAATTAATAATTTTTAATTCATCTAAGGTCTTCCCACTGGCAGCACAAAAACTCTCCAGTGAGCTCTGGCTACCCTACTCACCGCTGGGAACACAACACGAGGTTATTATGGCCGCGGTATTCTGTAGGGCAGAGTTACTTCCCCAGTCGGACTGCTCAAGTGGATGGAAATACCGTCGTGTCCTACCTCCACGAAAACAATATAAATGCGTCGGCGAAAATAATTTTCTGAAGTTCCTTTAATCGTGCAAAAAATTCCCCCGGATACCCCCCACCAGAGCCAGTGGGAGAGGTTATGTCGGACTCGAACCGACTAAAACGCACGCCGTCCGAGGGTCGTAAGTTGCCGACATATCCCTCGCACTCCGCCGACCCAGAGCCATCTCTTTCAAGCTGGCCCTCTTCGGGTGTGGGATCACGGGGTCCTCATCCAATCCCCAAACGCACAACTCGCGCCACCCCCACGGTCTGCTTCTGCTAGGGTAACAGGAGGCTCCACTTGTCAACCCCAGGCCCGCATTCATGGGGAAGGAGGTGAATCTGTGACCTCCAACGCCCGAGAAGCCTTCGTTCATCGCGGGCTATGCAATTAGTGAGTCTTCTCCGTTCCCGCTCCCCCGTCTCCTTAACGAGCATTACCTCCCCGCAAAAGGATAGAAGTATGCGGCGGCAGCCCACGCATCCGCGCAGCGTACCATCGCCGTGAACAAGACGGCGAGCGGGGGAACTCTCCCTCCCAGGGTCGTCACTAGCTCCCACCTCGGCGTCTCCCAAGCCGGGCACTCGGCAAGTTTGTACAACCCCGAGTCCTCACTCGCGTCACAGTGATGGCACTCAGATGCTGGCTCCTTCCCGATCCGACGCAGATATTCCCGGAGTTATATAATACCTAAACTTCCAACGTGTCGACGTCGACAAAACCAGTGCGCGCTGTTTAGAGCTTTCGTTCGTGTACTACGGAAACAGGTTTAGTCAGGAACTTGTTGTTATGAATTCCCTTAGACTGAGTATAAACTAAAACGAGAGAATTAATATGTGGTACCTACGTCGTCGGACGATAAGTATACTAAAGTGCTGGCCAGTAAGTGCTGGCAAGAGTAGCAAAATTTACACGTAAATGCTTTAAAAAACTTCAATGTATAGTCCTAACTCTACATCACCATAACCACGGTCGCCGTAGAATAGTGGTAGGTGGCAACTTATGAGTTGCTGATGATACAAACATGCCAGTATTGCGGGCAGCATCATGCGGTTACCTCCGCAAGTACACTATGAACCATAAGCAACCTCAGCTTATGAATATCTGATGCTTCAAATGTGTAATTGCGTATTACCGAAGCTTTAAAAAAATCTTTCTTAATTTCTAACTTACAAATAAACCCCAGAAGCCGTTATAAACCTACCACTATAATTTATACATATATAGCTTAACAATGGATAATATAATTTTACCAGCAGTGGGTCGCGGCTCCGACCGCGTAGATGTTGGTTATCGCGACCAAACATAGCCTGCCTATGTCCTTTCTCAAAGTTTAGTCTACCCCCATACCAAATTTCATCAAAATCGATACCGCGGTTTCGGCGTGAAAGCGTAACAGACAGACAGACACAGTTACTTTCGAATTTATAATATTAGTAAGGCTGTGTAACATTTTCCTCAGAAAACAATGCTGCTAAAAGAGTATCGTAATGACGGACGTGCTTTTTCTAAAAAAATCTAGATATTTTCTGTGAAATATAACGGACATCACAACTTTTTAATACCTAATTGACTAACAGTATAAGAAATCACGTTTTCTTATCAGTCTGATAAGAATACCACCTAGTTCTAAATATAGGTCGATGTTAACTAGTGCCAGTGCGTATACAGCGTCAACATTGGCGTTGGCAGCTATTTTTATATAGGCCTAGCGATCTAAATATCTAGTGAGTTATTTCACGCTTACCTATTACTTAGTAAAAGGTTGCTACACAAACTTGTTTTAATATCGCGAGCATTGCAAAAAACTTGCAAGTGTCGGATAACTGAGCGGTCGATGCTCATTGCTCATGCAAGCATACCGCGGCTCCGACTAGATGACCCTGAAAAATGTTGGCGAAAATGTTTCAAGTAGCAGCCTACCCGTACAATATCCTAGTTTTTTATTAATATTATACATTACACGACCTCGTAATTATCAAAGTTGTTAAACCTATATAAACTATTTGCTATCTATTCAGTCAATTGGATCTCTTAACGCCACTTAACCAGTGAAAAAATATGCAATCATTACATCACTATTTAGTTAGAACCTTGCCAAAAAGTAGCCCAAAGCAAGGTTGGTTCTAGCGATAGCAGTTTGTAATTTACTTCCATAACACACCTAGTTCGAAAACTTGTGCAGAAACTGTAGAGCTATTTCGAAAGGAACGAGTGAATACATTTAAACTCGACGCGTTTTGCAGTTTCGCCACACCCGGCCAGGCCTCCGAAGCGAACCAATCAGACGGTGGGCGCCACCGCAATCTCAATAAGCCGCACAGAATATTACTACAGCAGGCTGGACTATAGACGACCTTGCAGGTTAATAGCATACACTGCATCGGGTAATTGTAAAGATACTAAGTGCAAGTGCACTTCGAGCGTACCTGCCTATGTAGTTGTAGTATGGCGATATTATTATTACAATGGTTTGTAAGTGTGTAACTCTACTAGAATGATGTAATAGTAAGAAATGCTGACTTATTATATATTGCGCTTAACAGGTTTCTTAGGAAATAAAGTAAGTTCGGTAGGTATTGTGTTTCCTGGGCGATAGATAGGATGTCTTCATAAAATATTATTTATATTCATTTAGAAGTTTTCTATCCGCTAGGTCTATTTCGATGCACCTTGCAATATAAACCGTTTTATATCGCATACTGAGTGGGAAAATATAGTAAATATCTAACTAAATAGCTAATAAAGCTTTTGATTGGACAAGTCGGGAAAATGAGCGAGAGTCGGGGTTATATCGTCATTTTCTCGATCGCACAGCACTCGTCTACAGCTTGAAATCTTTTTAGAGTAGTTGAAACCGAAGCTAAAATTTAAATATAAGTATTATGAACACAAACTGTTTTAACCACTCCATAAAGATATTAAATCAAACTGCTTTTCAGTTCGATGAAAGATAGAGAGAATGCTCTACAAAACCGGAGCTAGCTCATCTTAGCCCGACTCTCTCTTATTCTCTACGCGACGACGACGTGTCAAATCAAAAAATCAGCGAATAGATTACTGTATTTGCCTAGGTTATTGCACTTTAACAGACGCAGATATAGGAAGGGAAGGGGGTAATCTCACTCCCCTCCAGTATCCGCGTCTGTTAACGAGACAACTAGGTACCCTACCGTCTCGCGTTCTCGACAATTAATCAGACAATCTATACACATGATATGGTCGGTGTGGACATCGTGGTAACTTTCCATTAATTGCATTCATTGCAGCCAATGGATGACGAACAATGTTTGTGAAACAAAACGCCGAAGTCCATCGATGTGTGTAAACGAAGCCGTTAGCCGGTACACTAATAAGAGGTCACTCGAGAAATGTCGTCTTGTGGTCATGAACATTTTAGCTAAACGTATTTTATTATATAATGATGATATGCTATGTGCCGCGTGGTTCCCGGCAGAGTAGAATTTGGGTCACCCCATGTCTTCACATGCGGGGTAGTACAAGGCGACTAAGGGATAGGGCTATTTAACATCAGACAGCCCAGACTCAGCCTCAGATGCGGGGCTCGAGTCAACTATAGTGTCCGATATACGGCAATAGGCTCACCATCTATTACGTGGGAACTAATACAGTTATTACTGAAATGTGGGTGTTAATTCACTTCTACCTAACCCTCCGGGGATAAAGGCGTGATTTAATATATGCTATGTTTATGACGTTACTCACGTTTCATATGTGTGAAGTATGATTAAAAAGCAATTTATAACTTAGTTTTATGTTCTTAACTACATAATAGTTACGTAGGTACTCCAGTTAGTAACCAGCAGACGTAATAAAAATAGTTAACTATATTTATCTTGAATTTCCTCAAGGAAAACATGGTAATCGGTGGTAAACATTACAGTAACTATTTCAGTTTTTGCACACACGTAAGACCCAATTTAATTAACGATAAGAACCGAAATACTTAATTAACACTAAACTGCGTTATCACGTTTTATTTTAATTAACCGGGGTTTCACTACTAAAATGCCTAAATAAAGTCCAATAAACAAGAGAATATTGGTATTATCAATAAAAGTTGTTAAAACAGAATCTCATGATATTCTAGTTCAAATAGGTAGGTTCCATATAATTATTACAATACATAGATAATTTCTTTCTAACAAACGACAAACAAACAGACAAACTACTTGGCTGTCGCAGTATTTTATACATATACATATATTGGACATAATTTGAATTACAAGCAGTTTGTCAGAAAGATAAACAAAGAAAGTTTTTAGTTCTTTGACTGAATATCTCTCTGATTACGAGTAGAAAAGTAACATACATAAAAATTCTAAACAGGTAGGTACTTACTGAAAAGGTGAAAGTTTACATGGAATTTCTGTGCTGTTTACTAACTGCATCTAAATTAAACGTTTCAATTGAATTAGAACTGGTCTTCAAATGGATTTATTGGCCACTTTCGACTTCACTTATGGTATTTAATGTCTCTAACTTGCTATCTAAGTTTCAACTGATTTCACCACAGAGCCATTAGAGATCATGAGTCTCATATACAAATATAGTATATATAATTACGGCAAATTAACGTACGCGCCTCTTGGTTTATAGTTTAGGTGTAGGTACCTGTACATCATAACTCATAAGGAAGACATTGGAAGTGGACGGCTACATGAGGAGAGAGAGACTTGAGAGTAAATAGTTGGCGGTTCCCGGCAGAGTAGAATTTGGGCCACCCAACAGACAGATACATAGGTATAGCCCAGAGTCAGCCTCAGATGCATGGCTCGAGATAATAATAGTGCTCGGAAGACGGCAATATATTTACCCTCTATTACATGAATGATGAAATGTGGGTGTTATTTCACCTGTGCTGTGCCTAACCTTCTGGGGATAAAGACGTGATTATATGTATGTATGTTTAAAGAATGGATGGACTGTGTGAAAGATAATAAGGCTAGAACCAACCCAACTTAATATTGGATAAGGGCAGGAGGATGAATGATGATGAGTACTAAGATCTTCGAGTCTCAAGTCAGCCTTACCTGCAAGCCGATACATTTGCTGATTGACTTACAGGGCGGTGCGGGTACCCGAGGAGAGGGCCAGATCGTGAGAGATGGCCCTGGGTCGGCCGGGGTGCGAGGGATATGGCCGGCCAACCTCTCCTTCGGCAACCAAAACGATCCACAGGCGGCGTGCGTTTTGGTCGATTCGAGTCCTACATAACCTCTCCCACCGGCTCCGGTGGGGAGGTATCCGGGGGGAATCTGCGCACGTAAAAAAAAACAGGGCGGTGCGGGTTATTCTCTCTAGGTTGAGGTAGGCACAGGCTACAAGGCTGCTGACACCTAACCACAACAAACCCCTCAAGATAAAAGATGTGGTCTCTGGTTCCAAATAGTGAGTTGATGGTCTCGCTGGAGAACACGCACTGAAAAGTCAAACCTTAAACCACATCTGTTAAAGAATGGTTAAGGGAGTTAGTCATTTATTTAGGCTCCTACCAAAAACAAATTATAGAAGAGATGACTAGGAGAGCTTAATCCCTAGGCTCCAAAATGCAAGCTGTGGGTGCAACCGGGATTTGTGCTCGGATGAAGAAGATATTTCTATCGAGATAGTTACCTATAGACTATTTTCACAGGCTGTAAACTTACTTGTAGATACAGCTGTGAATGAAATAAACCCTCGTACGAGCTAATGATGTAAAGGTATCCTGCGCGGATGTAAAAATCATTTCGTATTATTACCCTTGGTATTCGAGTATTTTATTTTTTGAATTTATATTAATTCGAGGCCTTCGGTAGTTTTTGATGCTTTTTAAAATTCAATGGCTGGGTCGGCAACTGTTGTAAATACTACAGCAACTTGACTCTAAAAGCAGGTAGGTAAGTAATAAATCAGTAATTTTTTTTATTTTTTTATAGGTTTTTTTTATGTTTTAACTCCTTATTTGCGGAACTGAATACATAATAATTTATTAGTACAATTATTGTAGTTTAAATTTAAGTTAATAATTTTATAAAAAGTTAAGAGTTAAGGCCGACGTGATCGCAAATTTGGAATGTGGAATTGAGTCCCTACATAAAACCTACCCTACAAACCTACGTGATATTGACAGCCACAAAATAATGTGTTCCAAGTTCCATGATTTCGAATGAGAATAACCTGATATCAGAGGACCCCATAGAAAGTAAAGTATAAAGTATCTACCTAATCTATTGACGTAGACGTACGCAATAAGCATAATGACAACCTACGTCAGAATACTAAGTTAATATTCGATAGATGCTTCAGAACCCCACAACTCAATACACATTTGTACTTGTGACCATTATAAATCAATCAATTTATCCTTGATGATGAACTGATGAAGTAATGAATGATTTATACCTAACATTTTAAAGGCAAATGGAAATTTCCGCTCTTGATCGACAGCAATTTTATTATTTCAATCAAGGCAGTTGTACGTGCAGTCTCCGATATGAGATCGTTAGATATATGCCTATATCCTCCCTTATGATGTCACGACTGTTGTTCTGTTTTATTTTGTTGACTGCAGAATGTTGGGGATTAAAGATTTAGTTAGATTAACTACAATGATTTCCTAGTTGCATCCAAATTTTGCACCTGAGAGCGTGATGTCCGTTAGGTTGGTTTAAAAGTGCCCATCAGATGACAGTTGCAGACTTTTGCAGAAGCGACTGTCATCTGATTGCCATTTCCAGGCGTAAAAAATACATAAACATTAAAACAGTTCATAATATTGTGACAACAATAAACATTTTTAATTACCGGTCTCCAATCACCTCTTTTACTCCTGCGCTCGAAGAACCTACCCGCCTCTTGCCTGATCTCTACTCTACCCTCAACTTGTCAGAGGGACACATGGAAAGCCTTCGAGCAGCTCTCTGCGAGAGAGAGGCGCTACCGTATTGACCAAGTAAATGAAAATGCTACGTGAAAATTCACAGCAGTGTACTTTCATAAAATAGCCTAGGAAACATGTACCTACCTACTAGCTGATCTTTATATTATTAGTTTAAAATTTTTGCAACCGTAATGATACAAGCTATTTATAGATATATGCCCACGCATCTAGTTGAAATCAACACGTCTTCTTTAATTACAGTGAATTAAATACATAAGCTATTATGTATTTAGTTTTATCATCATTTCAGCCAAGGACAGCCGTTTACGGATAATTTAAATTCCTCGCACTTTTTTTTGCTTGTTTGTCAAGTTTGTTTTCAAATAAGTCTTCGAACGTCACGGAAAATTAATTTTGTACCATTTGTGTAAACATGAAGTAGGTATACCTAAGTATACAATACAGGGGCCAAGTGGCAAATACTATTGTGTTGATATTCAGTTAAATTAATGATGACAATGACTTATTCATTAGATCACAACAATCCTATATTTACAAATAGGTACGAGCTATTTTCGATTTACTTTCTTAAGTGAAAGGCAGTCTCCAGATTCTGTAGACTGTAGAATGCACAATACAGAATGGTCCTAAGTACATCATAGGTATGGACACGAATTGAAAATACGATAGTCCCAAAAGAACTGGAAAGAGATACCTTCACAATTTGTCCTAACAAGCGGAGACTGTTCATGAAAAATGTATGGACTGCAATAACTGAAAATCAGTGTCGGATCCAGTCTTCGTCAAGAGACTATATACTATGACGTGTTATATACAGTGGGCCACTATCAAATTTAAGAGGAATGGAGGATGGACGAATATAGAGGGAGTTGTTCCATACCTCTTCCTTTGTATGACCGTATCGTCATGGTAGGCTTACCTTACTATAACTTATTCTTTGTTACCTATGTTTCAGTACTTTAATTGTCAGGTAGGGACTTAAGTACAAACGTATAAAGACCTTTGCGCTCAGATGAATTATTTGACATGATGCCCACAGCTACATTCTATCATCGCACCGCTCGCCATAGGCAGGGAATTCATCCTCACATATTGTGAAACGGTGCGCACACTAAAGCTGTGGAATGAACTCCCTGCTGCGATTTTCCCATGCGCCTACAATATGGCGTTCTTCAAGGTTTCTTCAGATCGGCAGCGCAAGTGTAACGTCTCTGGTGTTGCACACGTCCATAGGCCACGGTGACTACTTCCCATCAGGTGGGCCGTGTGTGTGTCTGCCTAAATGGTATAAAAAAAGACCAAACTAAAAA
The DNA here is from genome assembly GCA_963662185.1 of Eilema griseolum. Classification (NCBI taxonomy): domain Eukaryota; kingdom Metazoa; phylum Arthropoda; class Insecta; order Lepidoptera; family Erebidae; genus Eilema; species Eilema griseolum. The sequence continues at coordinate 18,212,653 of OY759230.1, read as the reverse complement.
AGGTATTCACTATTCATCGCATAAACACTGAACGACGAGCCCACGAGTGTTGAGTTCGTGGAAGTTTATTCTCACAAAGTACGTTGGATCGATCATGTAGCCGTGCGTATTGAATATACGTACGGTTGTAATGCGTGGGGGTGTGGCATGAGCGGATAATGTGTGTAGTAGGTATGCGCACGCGCATATTGACACGTAACATTCGTATTCGCAAGACTTCTTGCAAATTAATCAATTCAGCGGTTCAATTCAATATTATATTGCGTCAGCATTTTTGTCTAGCTCTATGAAGGCTCTATATAGGTAGACGTAAAGAAAATTATTTATGGTTTCTAGTAGCCAGTGATGGCCTGATTTTACTATTGACATCTCAACGATTTGAGTTTAAACTCAAATCGCTCTCTTTTTTTACGTGCTTAAAAATTCCCACGGATACTCCCCGATGGAGCCGGTGGGAGAGGTTATGTCGGACTCGAATGGACTAAAACACACTGCGTCTCCGTCCACAATAAGGGCAGTCACGGGGGACGGAGGTCATTCATTAGATCGCTCCCTAATGGCTCACTAATAATATTTTCATCTCTTCCCTCCTCCCATCCTATTGTGGCCTGTAAAAGTGTGTAGTATCCCTGTGTAGTTACACGTTTTACACATATTACACATATGATTCAACAATTCCTCTTTCCGACCGAGACAATAAACGTTTGTAATAAATAATAATAGTACGAAATTACTATTTCGTGAGTACAGAAACTGTTAAGCTACTGCTTAACAGTTTCTTTTTGTTAAACGTCATTTTTTTTATATATATAGAACGAAATTAGACTTCGCCTTGCCTGATGATAAGCCGAAGGCAAAGTCTCAGAAAAGAGGGTCACCATTACTTACACATACCGTGTGACAATGGTGACACTCAGCTTGACGGCCTCATTATATGCTTTTTCACGCCCCGCTTAAAGGACCCGGGACTGTAGGAAGAAGGAAACACGTGAGCTGGTAATGAATTCAAGGTCTTAATGGTGCGACAGAGGAAAGAGTCACCGAACCGCTTAGTTCTAGATCGGATGTTCGGCACCGGAATTATTGGATGAAATAATGAAGTTTTGCTTATATCTCGTTATTGCCAAGTATCTACCGATTGGGTGGATGAATAAAAATAATTAAAAACTATAAAACAAGAATAATACTTCACAAACCTTTTACTATTGTTTCTTTAATTAGCATGGTTCTTTATAGGAAATTGCTTACCTACCGTATTGTTACTTTTCATAAGTAGGTATAAAATATAATACTTTATATGAGAAGGTGTGTGCTTATCTCCTTTGCCGACTGTAGCTATGTTATTTTATTCAATTTATCCATTTATCTGCTAGACACTAGACAATGTTTGATATTCTTGTGGATGTTTACTATCGTTTGCATCAACTGAGAAGTAATACATCCTGAAGAAACCATATACCAAAGACTTATAGAGGTGTGCGGCCAAGAGCGGACCATCTGATTGATAATTGTTATTTCATTTTTGTAATATCTGTTGGCAATCCTAAAACCTCTCTCTAAACAAAATTGTAATACTTCATACATTGTCTTAACCTTCAAGTTACAAGTTTATATTAACTAGCAACTCCACAATTATTATCACATCCGTTAATACACCTACCCACGTAATATTTATGTATATCCTGGTATCTTTTCTATGAACTCATCATAAAATATTATAAAATATAAATATTCAATCTAGAGAAATCAGTCACATCATGTTAATCATCATTCTCCTAGCTTTTTTCCAACTCAGGGGTCGGTTAACTAAGATGCGGCAAAACTTCGATATTTTTTAAAACATGTCAACATAGTAGGTACGATCAATTACAATTTTTATTTTAGATGATTTTGTGGCAAGATGTGGTTAGATCGATGGCTAAATTCTTTATTAAATATAACAAAAAAACTTGAATTTCGTTTTACTTTTAAAGTGCAGGTATGTGCTGCAGAAGTGAATAAACTGCTTTTATTGATCGGCAGTCAGTCTATCATATTGGACACACATTCACATTAAAGTTTTAAACATGTATACACACAGGGACTTAACCGTTTTAGGCACCCTTTCCCTACCCGTAAAAAAGTACAAAAATAGTTTAGAGATTATGATTCAGACGGTGATGTTAATATCTAATCAAAGGTTAAAATTATTTATAAAATCAGCACTAACAGCAATAATCTCCTAATCTTGTTAAGCCCTTGTCCCGTTTTCAGTCTCTAAATAAATGGTCATGTTACTCTATATCCATGACGCGTGCAGACGTAGCCGGTGCTGATTGGCTGTTTCAGTCGAGCCCCCGAGCGCCTTATTGTGACTTCGCATGCTAACATAATCGTGTAGTAGTGTGACCAAACAATTGCAGTTATTTGATGTACAGTATTCACGGTAATCCGGCTCCGGTATCATTGAACAAACTCGGGGAAGCCAAACTTAAATGTACCTACAAAAAAAATTATGAATAATTTTTTTCAGCCCATATTAATTACCTACCTACACAGACTCTGTGGTGTGGTGGTAGTGAACGCGGCCGTTACGCAGTAGGCACGGGTTCGATCCCCGCTCAGTGCAAATATTTGTATGTATGAATATGGGTATTTGCTTTGATCTGGGTCGTACCTCGGAAAGCACGCTAAGCCGTCAGTCATTAAAAAAATGTTTTATCTAAGTGGTATACCTATATAAAAAAAAAATTGTCTTGTACCTGTACCTATTTCACACCTACTGTACAGTATGCACGCCATTCCTTTGTGTTTGTATTGTATCTATTGTGTTGAAGCGGGCTCCTATTTTTTGCAACAATACCTATTCATTAAGTTTAAACTATTAAAATTGTTATACATATATTAAAATATTATTTAAAAATATTAAGTATGTGCTTAATTACCGGAAGTGAATACAATTAAATTTGTAGATACACCTTTTTCATGTCTTCCTGAAGTGTACCTATCTACCTATTAACTATTCTGTTTTACAACACATGAAATACAAAGTTGTAATAAGTAGGTATGTTTAAATACTAAAATTACAATCATAATTTGCGAGTCACTTTCCAATTTGGCAGTTATTTTTGTGTGGGTAGGTAAGTACCTGCAACCTGTACCTAGATAGTAGATGCAAAATATATTGGATGTGGGTGTGGCACATACGAATGCACAATCTGTCCTTGACTTGTTATCAACAATATCAGCATATCGTTAACAGCATTCTTGTGTAGTTTGTAAATATATTACCGATAGCGCGATATTGGCGGCGGAAACTCTTACCTGATATTATCATCCCCTTCATTGCTATTGTCCAATTGCGTCGTAATCCAAAAAGTTTATACCTATTTCGGAACCCGGGATTCATCTGTCAGCTTTTCTGAGTGCGACTGCTGTGTGACCTCTCATCCCTGAGTGAAAAGCCTACGCCGGGCCCGAGCCTCTTCGGTTGTTTATTGGGTGCACCAAATTTAAGTGAAGTTATCTAAATCACCAAAGGTATTGGTAGGGCCCTGTACACTTATAACAAATAAGAAAAACTTGACGGAAAACTGCATGTTACTATCTAGGTAACTTTTTTATCGTACGATAAATCCAAACGGAAAGCACCGCCGGAACCACTGGGGGAGGTTATGTTGGACTTCATAGGTACCTTACGCATCACTCCTAAACAGTGAATATACATACATATGACCAGTTAGCTACACTAAAATATTTCTATCCACCAGTTTGGCTTTTCAAATTTGTATGTCAGTTTTTACCCGACTACGGAGAAGCAAAAGGAAGGTTGTGATTTTGTATGTATGTACATACATACCACTCAATCTAACAAAACAATACACTCTAGGGAAAAGGCATACGACCACGGCTATCCTTGATATTGTCTCGTTAAACACTTTTTGAAGCGTGATTTTTCAGTAGTCGGGTTTTAGTTTTAAACTTAATTTTTTAAGTCGATCTATCGCAGTAAACCATCACTACTGTCGAAGTAAAATGTAAAATTACCTCTGAACTCTACATTTCATACATGTGCCAAATTCCAAACGTATCAGTTCAACTGTTCCGATGTCATGGAGTACCTAACAAATATAAATATAGGTATTGACGACCTCCGTGGCGTAGCGGTAGAGCATTCGACTGCTATGCAGGGGGCGCGGGTTCGATTCCCGCTAAGTGCAAATATTTGTATGCATGAATATGTATATTTGCATTGGTCTGGGTGTTTCTATGTATAATATGTATGTATTTACAAAAAAAAAAGTATCTAAGTATGTTTATCCGCATTCTAGATCCCATAACACAAGCTAGTTAAGCTATGCTTACCATGGGTCTAGATAGCGTTGTGTAGAATGTCGTGGAATATTTATTTATTTATTTATTGTACTGTATTTTCGAAATTTCGAAAAATACTTACATAGTAGGTAAACTTTATGCGTACTTAGAACATCACGAACTTTTATGTCAGGAGCAAAAAGGATTCCGATCCAATAGAAACACAAATTTGGCAATCTATGACTTCTATGAAAAAGTGATCGGTAATGTTGATAGAAGGTGCCATCTTTTGTAATATGACACAGGCGTTAGACTACGTAGATCACTCGATATTATTAAATAAAATGGAGTCATATGGAATCCGAGGCAATGCATTAGAATTAATAAAATCATACCTTTCTAGAAGAACTCAAGTTACAAGTATATCAAAAATAGATATTAAAAGTAAAAATGAGGTTACATATAGATCCGAATCACGTGCTATTACCTATGGCGTCCCGCAGGGAAGTGTATTGGGCCCTCTTTTATTTATTTTATATATAAATGACCTACCTAAATATACTAAACATCCAATGTCCCTATTTGCAGACGATAGCACAGTATCTATACAATGCCAAAACCCAAATCAGTACCTGGATGATATTAATAACTGTTTGGGATCGATTGTTGGGTGGATGAACAATAATAATTTGAAAATAAATATAACAAAAACTCAAATTATGCATTTCAATCAAAGACCAAAACCACATAACCTAATTGTAGCGTATAACAATCAAACAGTACGCGCGGTTAGCACAGCTTAATTTTTGGGTGTTACTATTGACAAGCAACTCAATTGGAAGGCACATGTTGAGGAAACGGTTAAAAGAGTTACTGTTCTGCATATGCCCTATTTAAGCTGGCATCCATTGTTAATATTGATGCTCTACTTACTGCGTACCATGGTCTATCTGGGACCTTGCTTCGTTATGGTATTATTTTTTGGGGGAATTCCACTAACAATGACGTAGTTTTTAAAGCTCAAAAACGCTGCATCCGGGCTATGTTTACTTTGCAGTCTTCAGACAGCTGTAGACCATACTTCCTAAAGTATAACATCCTAACACTTCCGTCGCTTTTTTGTACATGGAAACATTATTTTAATTATAAGACCACACTTGTTGTACCTGCATTCTGTGAATAAATAAATGAATATGAATATGAATATCCAACTTTCGTATTTACAATAGTACCTACTAACAGACAGAAAGACAGTAGTGAAATATGTAAGTAGGTACTTACCTAATTAAAAATAACAAAATTGAGCGTGACCAACATAACATCCAATTAACGCGTGCAAGTACGCGATCATACGATGTTTTTCAACTGCTTGATGTACGATCATCTTCATCACCTGATTGTGTTTATAAATATGTCGTGTGACCATTAAATATCTCGAAACAAATTCTGTGTAGTTAGCATCTATGGATTTAATAATATGATTGAGCACATTTTGTAATGAATAGATACGCTTAATAATCACGATTTTATGATTAAATGAAGACTATTTAAAAGTAAACCTGGTAACGCCTTTGTGAGTCATTTAATCATATTTAGTTAAAACTAGCTGTGCCCGCAATTTCACTCGCTTGAAAGATCAGTTTTATTTTGGCGATCCTTTTTTCTAGAATAAAATTAGGTCTATCTACCTCCGGAGGTACACTAGGTAGTGCCGGCACAACCTAGCATAAATTATGCCCCGTGAGCGCAGGACTGGGGGTGACTGGTGGAGCCGCCTGTCACCCTGGCAGAAGCAGGCCGCGGCGGCGGCGCGTCTCGCGCGCCTCCCCGTTTCCGGGGACGAGTTGAGGACTCTGTAGTCCCCACACCCGAGGAGAGGGCCAGATCGTGAGAGATGACCCTGGATCGGCCAGGGTGCGAGGGATATGCCTGTCAACCTCACCTTCGGCAACCAAAAACGACCCACAGGCGGCGTGCGTTGGCCCAGAAGGTCTTAGGTTGATTCCATACTTCTATGTAAATGTAAAATGTGTAAGTACCTATGAGGTACATATGAGGTATGATGGGGAATCCGTGGTCACCACACCTGACGAGGTCCAGCTCGAATGAGATGGATCTGGGTCAGCCGGGGTGCAAGAAATATATTTCCGACAATCTATTGGTTACGGCCCTCAGACGAGCTTACTTAGAAAGGTTAAGGTACCTACTTACCTACCTTCTTTCTACCAGCCAAAACCTAAAAATGGTTATAATGAAGGGTGCTCCTTTCTATGTGAGCTCTTAGAGAGACAACGTCTATTCAACACCTGTGAATACGTATGGTATTATGCAACCAATTTGAGTAATAACTACATAATAAATTTTTCACGTTGAGGTAACCACTGTTAATAGATAATTAACATATCTGCGAATCTATAAAACAGTACTATATATGTATGCCGACTTCTTGTGTAAAAACTAGGTAAGTACCTACTGCAGTTAGGTATACTTCAAAAGATAAAAATGAGCGAAGACTTTTGTTGAATTCAGTGCCAAGACTGCCAAGCCATATGGGGAGACTCAGACATGTAGGGATGTTCATAACCACAGTACCGCCACATTACCAATGAAATTTGTGTGAGTCTTGTGCAGGACAGCAAGGCAATTCACACAGGCAGACATGTCGGGGTTGGCGTAATTGACAGCCGTCGTAACCCATATTCTACATTGGCACCGACTTCAAGAAAAGTCTTACGAGCGTTTTTATCTTTTGAGGTATATTATAATTATTTTTTACTTTTTGGTGCATTTTTTCTAGAAGTCATTCTATTTCATTTTGTTAAAAATACATGTTTTTTCTTTTTTTAGTGAAAGTAACACTAATTTACTGAAAAGCGAATTCGGATGTTCGACTTGTTAAATGAGACTTGACTTGTTAAATAAAACAAGCGACGAAAAGGTGAAATGTTTATCTCATATATACACCAAATATTTTAATTATTTTGAAAGTAAACAACTTAAAAATAGACATTGGTAATGCGAGTTTACAATAGAAAACATTGAAGCATTGCAAACTAGAAGACCATGATCGTTGGAAATATTGCATACTGCTGGCATCTATACTAATTAGAATTTTTTTTGTAGGTATGTATTGAATAAACTCAAAAACTACTGGACCGATTTCAAAAAATATTTGTCTATAAGAAAGCTAAATTATGACTGACTAACATATGCCATATTATATTTTCAATAAAAATAAAGATCCTTTCTAAAACTTCAATAATGTGTAAAAAAAATTACCTTAAAAATCTTTATATCGGGTACGCTGCGAAATCTATGTATTAATGATAGAACAAAATAATGTACTACAAAAATATGTGACTTACAAAGGTCTACAATAAAGTCCGCATAGCATATATCTATCTCTGAAGAATAACTATAAGGTAACCATATCTTTTACAAATTACAAAAAATAATGTGTCATTTTCGAAGCTATTTTTAACAATAAATCTGTTACACCTTATCCAATGAAATACGTTTGATACATTTTGCATTTAATGTAGATCATAATTGCCATTCAAACTATATAATTACAATTAACAGCTTAAAAGATGTTAGTGTTATTGTTGTCTGAAAACCTGGCAAAGGTTTTTTATACCACTTAGGTGGCAGACAAGCTCACGGCCCACCTGATGGAATGTGATTACCGTGGCCAATGGACGTGTGCAACACCAAGGGAGTCACACTCGCGCTGTCAACTCTGTAAGTATTGAAAGTTTCTGTGCCGTCAGCGTAAAAGAGCAAGTAGGTTAACTGCACAAAAACTCTCCAGTGAGCTCTGGCTACCCTACCCACCGCCGGGAACACAACACGAGGTTATTATGGCTGTAGTATTCTGTAGGGCGGAGGTACTTCCCCAGTCGGACTGCTTCATTAGACGGAAATACCGTCGTGTCCTACCTCCATAAATGGTTCTAAAGATAAACTGTAATGCAACTCTTAAATGTAGTTAGACACTTGCAAAGAAGTTATCTACATAAAGACCTTTTTGGCTGACTAATTGTAACTGTATTTTATAAGTAGTTAGTTACCTACCTACCTATTATTGACAATTATGTATAGGACAGGAATGAACTTCTGTTTAACCCGACTGAATAAATGCCTGAAGAGAATATTTCTTTACTTTATTATGTTACCTAGATATCATTGCAAATATCGCAACTTGTGAAATAGAATTTAGTCGCTAATAAACAGCTAAACCTAATTTTATTGTGTTCAAGTTGAGGTCAAGTCAATAGGTACGCTGGAACACAATGTGCTGAAAATAACGTGACATGCAATTATAAGAACCAGTCGAAACCTCCATTAATACCCAAGTGTTAACAAAGCGAACGTACCACCAGCTGATAAAAAATGTTTTAGTTCGAATGGACCAATCACCTTTGTGACCTCGAAGGCAACACTAACAAATCCTCACTCACGCACACATATTTATAATGGAGGCGTGTTTGTATATGTACACGAAACTGGAAATAGTTAGGAAGGTAACGCACACAAGGATTCTCATATGTAGTAGCGCACTAGGGTTATCAGATTTATCGACAAGGCAATGTGGATATTTCACAATTTTATTTCACCGTGCCAATTAAATTTAATGCAGAAGTGATTAATTAATTAAGATATTGTGTATACATATAACTACTACAGTTATTAACACTAGTTTACTATAACAAAACTCTACCTTATTCTTCTAAGTCTTGGGAGAAAATACATTGATTTTGAACTTCAGTTTTTCATGCATTCGGGATTTAGCTCCGCTTTTTGTTATACCACTTAGGTGGCAGACAAGCGCACGGCCCACCTGATGGAGAGTGTTTACAGTGGCCTGCGGACGTGCGAAACACCAAAGAAGCCACACTCGCGCTGCCGACCCTGTAAGCACAGAGTTTCTATGCCGTCAGTGTAGAGGACAAAGCAGGACAAGCCTTCAGTCATCCCACTGACAGCACAAATTCTCCGCTATTTTTAATTCCGTGATTAGACATATGTAACCTCATTTTCCTTTGATTCTAAAGACACTACGCTAAATAAATTGACAGCCCCTAAATTAGACAATAAAATTCATGTGAAAAGGTGTTGGTGAATAGTGAACAAAGTCAAAAAAACATGTACTAAGCTATATTTTAAATCTTATACACATCTTGCTTACCTTGAAGTCATGGCCCCTAAGCTATGTCATTCCAGATTCGCCTCTTTCGCTTTTGGTAGCTCTCGGTATGAGGCTATCTGTACATGCCTTATTTTCGTATTGGCAGACCTATAACGATGGCAAATAGTGCTTTAGCGGCAGTTAGTATAATCTGTGAGGTGATAGTGGCCTGACTAACATACACTATGAATTCTTATCAAGAGAAATGTTGTGATGTGTGTGTGATGAAATATTGTCTTATTGAAAAACATTGGAAATGCTACTTACTTCTTTGGAATAGAGGTATACATCCTTCTGGTGCTTAAGTCTCTTGCTGATTATCGTGTCTTCTTCGATTTCAAGTAGCGTTATTGCATGACGATGAGAAAAGTGTATTAGTTATAGTATTAGTTATTTATGTTAAGTAAGGGTGGCACTGAAAACCAGTGCTGTGATGGCAGATACCCATCGCAGTGTATGCTGAGTGCCCATCCTTTGTGGATACAGCGTACTCGTACCTCCTGTGGGGTTAAGTACCTCCTGCCTGTGTTTTTATTTAGTAGTGTAATAGGAAGAATCTGCCACGTAGCGGTGTGTGCTGTGTGACACGTCACGTCCTGCTGCTGACAGATTTGACATTAAATTGTCAAATGTCATATTTGGCATCAAAATGACGTGGCACCTCACCCGCCACAGTATATAAAAATCATTTTGTATTTTATTTTATTTTCTCTTTTTGCATTCTGTTTTTATTTTTATTTTTTGTACTGTATGCTGTGTCGCAATAAACCTTTTTCTTTCTTTCTTTCTGAACACTAAACCCAGTCATCTGACCGTTTTTATCATAACTTAGAAGCAATATGTCACTAACCATTTTACACATCATTACAAAAACGCTTGTAGCACCTTACAGTAAAGTATAAAATGTGTCTAACATGTCCAACACCAGTTAGTTTGGTAATTTGCAAAATCTAATACGAGTCGGGCAAAGTGTGCTTAGGGTGTGTTGATTATTTTTGTATGTAGTATGACCCTATGGGTCGTAATTTTAGGTCTTTCGAGCCTTTAGTTCATTGGGATAACTTGGTAGGTATACCTATGCATTGAAATTTTCAAGATAGGTATAACAATGTACCTGTTTATTATAACAACAATTTTGATAAGTATGCCTTAGTTGATTATTTATATATTAATCTAAGACGCATGTCATAAGTTTCCATATGTTTCTGAGTTTCATCAAAAGCAAAAATATTTTACTATCACATGACATGACGTACTTAGAGCATGTATTCTATCTACCTATTTCGCAGAACAAGAAGTTAGCATACCGCTAAATAATTGACTAAATTAGACAGTCACGAAACCCCGTGTAAAACCGGCTGCAGGTGGAATAAGTAACTCACTCAAAGTAGTTATTTAAATAACGTATTCTAACTCTATTAGATTCGGCTTAACGCATCCGCATAATTAAAATGTACCTACCTACACTATAGTGCGAGTTCAATGACATAAATAACTACCTAATTATGAGGGGACTTAATTAAGAAACTATTTCTATGATTCTAATTGTCTTAGGTTTTTTAGATACATTGAAAGAAAACAATTTTTTGAATATTGTAGTTAGGTATTCTGAATAAAATAGTAAAAAAAATGTGTTCAATTAGTATCGTAATAGACCTTTCACGAATTTGGACACATTTTTATTTTAATGAATGCACATTAGCGTACTCCACGTAAATTTATGGATTGCACAAACGTATTAAAATATATATAAAACAGCGACTAAATTAATTTTATAGACGTGTAATATTGAAAATTAGCAAAAAACTTAAAGAACAAACTCAAAAAGTGACTTTGACCCCGACGTGATTTGAACACGCAACCTTCTGATCTGGAGTCAGACGCGCTACCGTTGCGCCACGGAGTCGTTGAGGTTAGTGACCAAATAATATGATAGCTATCTATGTTATATCAACAATGGATAATTTATTGTTATAAATAAAAATATCACGCTTGTCACCATTGAGAAATACAAGAAAATACAGAAGGCCACTATTCAATTTCCAACTTTATTACTTCCTATTTTATATGTAGGCACCCACTCTCAACAGTGGATTATGATAAGCTAACTGAAGAATACACCATGAAAATTGTATACGTAACTAGGTAGGTATTATACCTACCTATTAACCGCCAATTTCTACCGTTAACATCACAAAACTTAACAAAATTATAAAATTAAAAAGTATGTAATGATTTTTTAAAATGTAGTGAAAAAGTAATAGCTCCATTTAATCCCGAGGCCTTCACAGATATTTTTATAAGAAAATAATATTGATAATAATTTATGCCATTTAATATTCTAGCTACTAGTATAAGAACCATATTATATTATCTGTGCTACTCGTATAATATGCAATGGGATAGTATTATATAAAATAGAATTCTAGTTGTTGCATCATCTAATACAAATACTATAGAATAACACATTTAGGAAGATAACGACATCTAGTCTGGATAATGTAAACTAAAACACCATTCTGATTACATTACACAGATGTCACTTCACACTGTATGGCTGATGCTAGCATTACTTGAGGTTGAGTTTGTGCCGCTAGATGGCATTGTCCAGTGCACAGCTTTCTTTAAAAAATATGGTAATACTGTTTTACAGTAAGACCATATTTTTACCGTATGTGTCATCTCGGTTTGGTGGAATGGGAGAAGAACACATGTAGGTATGTTTATGAAATAGTATTTCCATTTTTCTTTGTTTTAGAAACGTATGTTGCCAACGATCTATAACCATAGATCAAGAACTAGATCCATATGACAGTAAACTATGGATAATATTATTCAAATTAATCGCTTATTATAAATAATGATTGAAATACTTTTTTTTAATATATCTGTACCTAAACTTAATATTTGTCATCATAAATTAAAAGGTAATTTAATCAAACCAATAAATTTTGTGTGTAGATTTATTAAAAATAGTAATGTTAATTACAAAATCGCTTTATAATTATTAATACGCAATAAATTATTAAATATGAATGATACATAAGTAGCACAAGGAACGCGAACCATAATTTGGGTCAAGTTGGTATCAGCCCCTGTGGCCTAATGGATAAGGCATCGGCCTCCTAAGCCGGGGATTGTGGGTTCGAGTCCCACCAGGGGTACTATACAAATATTTTATTTTCTACTTTTTTAATATTAGCAACATAGATAAAAGTAACAAAATCAAACTTTTGTGTCCTGATTCAAGATTTCTTCCATTTGATCGTAGCGGTAAGCACCGCAGACCGGCGTGATTTATATAGAATCCTACTTCATGCGGTAGGCGGCAATCGTTATCTGCACAAACATTAAAAAAGAACAATCGTTATCTTTCATGTTGACAAGGGTAGAAATAACAGCGTACCGTAATAGTCGCTAGGAACTAAGTGTCGTTAAACTTTTATATTTTATGTTGAACATCTTTACATAGGCAATAGCTACGGGGCACGCCATAATTATGTCATCCTTTTTGAGGTTATGTAGGTAGGGAACATTCCGAATGCGGAATGATTTTATTGTCAGCGGTTTACCTGCCTCCGTTTTGGTTTTCGTATCAACGGTAACATGAGTGTGACAAGACATGCACTAATCTGTGAGTGCGAACGAGAGCAAAGTATAGATCCTGTCCTACAGAGATAACACAGTCGACAACATGATGATACCTCAAGCTCCGAAGCACGGCTGAACCCGAGTTATATTAACTATTTATTATGTTTGTAGCAATACACGGATACACTCAAAAACGGCATAAACTCATATACAAAGCAGGTACAGTCAGCATCAGATCGATTTTGACCAACAAAGCACACAAAATGATTTTTATTTCCCTTCCTGTTGACTCTTTGTTTTGATATTTGGTAGTTCGCGAGTCAAGTTGGAGTTCAAGTCAAACTGTTTTATTGATTTAAATTGTATTATTGTTCATACTTTTGTATTAAGATCATTTTGAGACAGTAGTCAAGACCGTTCTGACGCTATCTGTACTCCTCAACCTTAGGACAGCTAGGACAACTTTTTATTACATATTCAACGAAATGCGACTACTGGGAAGACCCATTGTAGGTACTTTACCACTTGTAACAACAAAACTTGAAAGGGAAGACGGCAGTTAGGTGTGAATTCTAAAATTCTCGGCTTATTCTCGGTAACATTTTAAGATTTTGTGTTTTTGTGCACGAATTAATGGGCCTTACTCATCACTTATCTACTGCAGTAGTTATTATGTAACTTTTTTGTGGTGAGACTTTAAAGATTTTATGATTTATTATTTAATTATGTACTTATCGATAATAGGTAACACTATGCATAGACAATAATAGGTATAGGTACATATAGCAACATGCAGAAAAACGTCGTTAGTATGCAAAGTACTTAGTATTTGAGGTAAATTATGATATACAAGACTTTACTCTTTGGTTATGACGATCGATTTACTGATATAGCGTACACACATATAGGTTGTTCAATATCAGTAAGTAAGTGGTTGATAAAAAATAAGTAAATCCTATTATCGTTGACTATGTGTCATTATCACAGGTGATATTTAATGCATTTCGTTTCGTGCTGTTATTTTCATAAAACCTGCCCTTATTTAAGGTTTTATAAAATCTTTAATTTAATTAAATAGAAGACATTTTTCAGTTTTATCACGGATATAAAAATAGTTTTAATTCGACAAGTCATCATTACCGTTTAGTAGGTATAAGTACGATGGACTTCCATTAGGGTGAATTTTAGCTTTGAAATTTAAATATGGGTGCATTTAAATTTCACAGATAAAATTCCTTCCATGTCTAATCATTCAATATATTTTAACCAGTGGGGAGCAGATGGCTTCGCAATGATTTGAAGTACCCCATAACTATTGAAATTGAGGCAATGATAACGATATTTTTTGTTGTAGGTACAACAACGATATTAGTAGCATAATGCCGCATGGTTTCCGGCAGAGTAGAATTAGGGTTACCCCATCTCTTCCCATGCGGTGTCGTACATGGTAACTTAGGGATAGGGCTGTTTAACATCAGACAGATATATACAGTCCAACTCGAGTCAACAATAGTACCCGGAATACGGCAATAGGCTCACCCCCTATTACGTGGGACCGAATACAATTATTGGTGAAATGTGGGTGTTAATTCACCTCTGCCTAACCCTTCAGGGATAAAAGCGTGATTATATGTATGTATGTATGTAAATCCATAATTATGTGAATTAGCAGTGTGCCCATATCTAATAATAAATATAACTTGATAACAAACATAATGCAGTTATCAAAATTATAGCATCTTATTATTTTTATACATATATTGTTGACTTAGTGAATAGAACCACAATTTCACGCCATCACTCATCGGCGCCGTGGCTTAGTTGGTTAAAGCGCCTGTCTAGTAAACAGGAGATCGGGGGTTCGAATCCCCCCGGGGCCTAGCTTAGTTGGAGCTTACTTTTGTTTTTTTTTTTTTACTTTTTGCAATATTTTTTCATAAATATTTATTATTTTGAAATGGGAATTAATTATGGATATTAACTTACGTGCACACGCATTGGCACTAGATGTCGCTGTCACAGAAAATTGCGCGGGCGGACAAAAATCCATTGAGGGGCAAGGAGTAGTCATGTTGAAATTGTGGTAACCTCGTTCTTCGATCGTCTGACAGCTGTGGGACGTTTCCGTCCCTCGCCACATGCATACCATCAAATCGCCTTGCACGCTGTTTCGAAACTAAATAAAAAGAGAACAAATAATTTAAGTATTTTTTTATGACCGTGTTTTTAAAACCGCGGTAGCCTAGTGGTATGGGTAATGGATTGCTGAGACGAGGTCTCGGGTTCGATCCCAGGTTTTACCATGGCACACACCAATGACTTTTCTATGCTTTTTGAAGTTATGTGTGTATTTATCGCAGGTTAATAAGTGCCCGATTAATTGCAATAGGCTCCTATTATATTGGGACCTAAACATAAACTGGTGAAATATGGGTGCTTGCACCTCTGCCTACCCGTTCAGGGATATAGGCGTGAATTTATGTTATGTTATGTTTTTTTATGAATGTCTCTTAGCTACTACTACTAGTTATTGTAAATGCGTACCCAAGGGTGCTCACATAGAGAAGCAGGTTACCGTATCAGTGAGCCAGCAGCGATCGGCGCTTGTTTAAACCACAGATAATAGAATATAATTCTTTTCAAACTTAGTAGGGTGTGTACAAAGGCAAACCTAGACGCTAAACGCGATGAGCTGAAAGTCCGCCCACCCGCTGTCATTCAGTACAATTACATAGGTGTTCTCGCGTGTCCTCAGTGTACACGAGAGTTCACCGCGAAGATCGGCTAAGTTAGCCATCTTCGAGCGCATCAGCGTCGAGCCGACTAGGAGTCGAAGTGGCGGCCCTGGCCGAAATCCGTCGGAAGCAAGCAGCAGTACATGTATATATTAATATTAAAGAGCTGAAGAGTTTGTTTGTTTGGTTGGACGCGCTAATCTCAGTACAAGAACAGTAGGTTTTAATTGAAAAACTCTTTTTAGTGTTGAATAGTCCGTTCATCGAGGAAGGTTCATTATCATAAATGTCAACAAATCTGACAGATTTTCATGCGTTGTTCTGTGATAGTATAGGAATTATATTATATTATCTGTGATAGTATAAAACAAAGTAGTCAGTCACTATATCCGTTCAATCACACCCACCCTTAGTGGTATTAATTACCCTAGAACGGCGACAACTAGATATATAATGGTATTATAGGTCGTGGAGGGTTAGTGACTAGTATTAATTAATTTATCATATTCGGTTCGTGAAACTAATACTTAGTTATTGACTAATTACTTACTCGAACTTGTATCAAAGATGACTCCCTCAAATAGAATGGATGTATCCTATAATACGCCGGCCGGAGAGGCAGCACCAAGTCTTCGTACTCAACTTGCGTAAATACAGTGTTATTAAAAGCACAATGTGTACCCATCAATTTCATTGGAATGTTGTTCTTGTCCAAGTAATCTTTAACAGTAGCTATAACATCATGGACTCTTGGTGAATCCGTCTGTAAGTAATTTAAATAAATAAATAAATAAGTAAGAGATTAGCACATAATGTTTATACAGGATCGAATTTATTAACCCTAACTGAAGGAAAAAATATTGTAACTGTTTAGTTACTATGGTAATAGCAAGTTTTACTTAAAATCAAACACATTCGGTAAGTGAATCGCTTAAATTCCTAAAATAACCCTGTACTTTTATAACATCTAACGATGAGGTCAATCGTAAGGAACAAATCTGTAATAAACATACAATAAAATTAAATTAAACATAGTAAATTAAAATAGAGAATCTTCATGCAATCTAACCTATGAATTTAAGGGACAAAAAGTTGCTTAATACACTTTATTTCACAACACTTTTTACAAAATGACTTAATTTACGTAAAAAAAGTTAATAAACTACTAAAAACTTTTCAGCAAATTAAAAGAAAATGACATAAACGGCAAAAAGCCAACAGCACGTGGTATTCCCAGGCGGTCACCCCTCCAAGTACTAACCACGCCCGATGTTGCTTAACTTCGGTGATCGGACGAGAACCGGTGTATTCAACGTGGTATGGCCGTTGGCGGTTGCTACATCGAAATTTACGTTCTTAATCCGTCTTTCAGACGTAAAAGAATACGTCATAGATTTTATAAACTGTCATGAAATCTATAACGTATTCTTTCAACCTTCCCCCGGGCAGCATTGTGTTGTGAGTGTTGTGACTGTCACATAAAAACTGTAAATATGTTTATGTGAAATAGTTATTTGTTCAGTACATGAGCAAAGTTATTAGCTCATAAATGAAAAAAATACAAGGTAACTTACACTTAGAAATATCTCGGAGTAGTCCAAATACTCATTGATATTTTGGTAATCAGATAAATCTTCAGCGACGTACGCGAAGTAAGTATCAAAATAAGTCGATCGAAGTGAACCCATCAGCTCCCTGGCTCGATCCATTTCCGTAGCTGATGGTCTGTCACTTGGACTTATTATGAGGACCACTGTACTAGGCCCACCGCTAGCATTATTTGCTATATCAATTAGGGAATTATTCAATGAATGTTGGAGAATGGTAGACATTATTCTTGGCAGGTTCAGGCGGTTTGGCCCTAAAAATTAAATGATCAGTACATGAATACATACATACCTACTTATTAAGTGTTGCCCTTGTGAAGGGTTTATTGGACTCTACACATATTATATAAGCATAAGGTACGTAGGTATGTTGGATGATTGTTTCGGCAACGAACTATAATTATTTTTATTTGCGTCACTTGTGGGTAACATCTACGTTTTCTTTACTAGGCTAAGTAAAGTGTTCGTCACACCTATTAATGGTACGAGCTATAAAAGACAATCACATAGAAGTGCTAAGAGATTTCCATTCACAAAATGTAGTTTGTCATTGTATACATAAAAAAATACCTTCAGAAGCAGGTTCTAATTACCTATGTAAATAGATAAAACAAACATTAGTTAAGCCAATTTAGAATTCATATCAACATGTACAGGCTTCTACAATCCTGGAAGAAAAACATTCTTTGTTGTACATTTTAATTGGAAAACTTTGAAGATCCAGAACTCTAGAGGAAAATATTCTGACCAACTGAGGTAATTGGAGTCTGCCTAAAAAGTCCTCCTTATCACCTTTTACACATTCCATTAATTTCAAGCACACAACCATTTGTAATAAGTCCAGTCCGGCAAATAACTTTTTTTTTTTATACCACTTAGATTATATTTATTTTGATTTATTACCACTTTTTATAGACTTTTGTTTTAGTTGTACATAACATATATTTTTAAAATAATAACGAACAAAAAGTCAGCCACTTAGAGGCCTATTACGAAAGTTTATATTTGATGTTTTTGCTTATCTGTAAAAATAACGAGACCTTGAATAACACTACGAGCTAAATAGGCGTTCTGCGAATGTTTATTCTATATTACATTGCAAAATTCGAGGCAATAGTTATTTATTATGTAAGTATTGACGCCTATGCCTACGTATCATGTAGGCCTCAAAATAAGCAGTATTACGCAAACAATTCTAGGCCTCTAATATCTGATTTAATACATAGAGTAGATAAATTTACATATATACATGTAATCACGCCTTTATCCCCGGAGGGTTAGGCAGAGGTGAATTAACACCTACATTTCACCAATCATTGAATTCCGTCCCACGTAATAGGGTATGAGCCTATTGCCGTCTTTCGGGCACTATTGTTGACTCAAGCCATTCATTTGAGGCTGAGTCTGGGCTGTATATATCTGTCTAATGTTAAGCCCAATCCCTTAGGCACCTTGTACGACACCGCATGGGAAGAGATAGGGTGGTTCAAATTCTACTCTGCCGGGAACTACGCGGCTTTAATTTATTCTAGAAGTTTATTCTTATTTAAGAATTCTTATATAAGCTTTCACTTCCATAACGGGTTATCTTATTTTTTAGTTTACTTTACATTACTTTACATTAAGTAAGTGCTAAGTATATTAATTTTTGATCAGCAATAAAGAGGCGGTGTTGATCCTACATCTGTTAGATGAGCAGTTTAACATGTTTAATAAAATTAGATACAGAGATAGATTAGACTTTGGAAAAGGACATGTTAGGTCGCTATAACCGACCTCCCCGTGGGCGGAGCCGCGGGCAACACCTAGTGACTATATACACGGGTGACAGCTAGTATTAGCCTAAAATATTCGACCACTTGGTATAACTACAGAACTTCGTTATCGCCTATTTCTTGGGTCGTGGAGCGTGACGTCAGTTGCCAACCGTAAAATATCGACATTCAATCATTTTGCAGTTATGTATGAAAACCGACCCAAACCTAGCAGTGGAAGGCTCAGAGGAAAAGCAAAAAAGATATTAAATAATATATTGTATGTATCAGTTTCAGTAATATGTATCTTTATGGCAGTCATTACGACAGATAGCGACACACAAATACTCGTTGCTTTCTCAAAGATAAGTAGGTACCTACCTAGATAATCTCAATAATTATAGTTGTGTTTTTGGACGATTATGACTCGAAACTCTCGAGTTTCAAGTACTTTATCACCTATAAATTCTAGTACATACCTAAGTATATAAAATGAATTGAATTGAAATGAAAAAATGAAAAATATATAAAATGCATGATAATAGCGTATGCCAATTCTAAGCGGTATTTTCTCAACTTTTTTGAGCTTGAAAAGTACCTTTTTGCCTAGTAGTAACAAATACCTGCTGTTAATAATTATTGCGAATACTACTGTCCCCGTAGGAGTAGGGCTCCTCTACAACCTACGAGGCCCAAGCCAACATCACCTGATCAGTCAGTGCATCTGAAGACCGGGGGTTCGACGACAGTCGCTTTGGCTAAAGTCAAGTTAAGCCACTCAATCAGTAGTAGAGCGGACTCCTGGATCTTACTTCAACTTTCAACTTAATGATGTCCAAGAAAGCACTCGATATATAACTCGTGCGCATTAACATGGCACCTGGCATCACAAACGTAACCATAAAAAAACTCAAGTAAATCCGATAACAAATAACTACGAAACTCAAACTAAGGCAAACGTGCAACGGTCAATGTTGCGGATGCTGCTGGCTTCGGAGGACAAAATCGGGGCCTCGAGTGAGGATGCGAGAGGAGGGTTGTTTTCGAGTCAGGCGCCATGTTAATTCGCATGAGTTGTACATATAGGCACACAGGTTTGTATGCCCTTGATTTCTATCATGCAGGCCCTGGGTATACTTACACTCATCAGTAAAATTCTTTATGTGAGAAAACATTGTAGTCATATTGTGTGACGGGGGTGCAATCCATTGTCCCGTGTTCCCGTGAAGAAGGGATATCGTGCCGCGTTGCAAGTTTGTCTCTAATGCTCCACCAATCCACCTGTGGACATACGTTCCAATAAGTTCAATTCATAATAACAGGTATATATTAATTAATTAGCCTATTGCAGTCTATTGGTATGCCTCTCCCAATGTGTGCCATTGCTCCACAGTAATATAGATATTAATACTGCGATTGCTCCCAACTCCTTCATATCTAGTCAGTCCCAGCCACCTTCTTAATATAAATAACAGGTATAGATGTCAATAACATCAAAATCTAACTGGATTAGGCAAGATTGCCCCTGGCCCTCAATTCTACTAAATCAAACATACATACATACATATAATCACGCCTTTATCCCTGGAGGGTTAGGCAGAGGTGAATTAACATCCACATTTCACCAATAATTGTATTCGGTCCCACGTAATAGGGGGTGAGCCTATTGCCGTATTCCGGGCACTATTGTTGACTCGAGCCATGCATCTGAGGCTGAGTCTGGGCTGTATATAATCTGTCTGATGGTAAACAGTCCTATCCTCACTCGCTTTGTACGACACCGCATTGGAAGAGATGGGGTGGCTCTAATTCTACTCTGCCGGAAACCACGCGCAAAACCACTGTCAAACACAGTTACTTCAAAAAAATGGCATTAAATTTAAGACTTTATGTCTATAAGTGTAAAGTCAATTACCTAAATGAAAATTCATTCTAATTCTCTCTGCAAAATCCCTTTTAAGTATGGACTTGCTTTGCATTTCTTTAAATTCTAAAATTAAAAGGATTTTTAGCAGTGTCTGGTAAGGCAGTGGCTTTACTTTAGCAGAATCAAGGCCATTGAGGTCATTGGGTCCCGAGTCAACCTCGCCTACAAGCCGGTACACTTGGGCCTCGATTTCGCTAAAGCAAACCCACTGTCATACAAAATCCATATAATACTTATTAGACTTTACAGCAATGAGGTTGAAATCCATAAATAAAAAGTTATTTGCAGAGTACCTGGTAATAAAACTCTTTTCATTTAATTTTGGATTTTAAAGGTATTTAAATAAAATCTTAAATTGAATTCAATTTTTGCAGTGTCTATGGTTTGACAGTGGTTTTACTTAATTAGAATCGAGGGCTTGCTGATTAACGCACGATGACGAGGCTCAGGCGCAGTTTCTCCTCTCGGAGTTGGGTGTTAAACGGCAGTCACTACCGCAAAATACCAAACCAAATCAACAGAAAGAATAGAAGAGCATTTCATCTCGCGGCCAGTCCTTTACAAGGGGAATATCCTGACTTCCATTGAATTCCAATCTAAATCGATTTGAATAATTATCATTGGTATAAATTGATTTAAAATTCCATTAAGTAGGAGAGAAGTTTTGACCAGAGTCAAAAAAAGATGGTTCAGCAGTTTTTGCGTGAAATATTAACAAACACCCATTCATTCTCACAAACTATCTTATTATAATATTAGTAGGAAGTAGGTTAGTAGGCTGCGAGACTGTCGTAAGTTTAAGCGAATATTACTCATTGAAATAATATCACTGATTGATGAAGATAAAACCATTGAAAAAAGTGCATGGCTTTAATTCAATGAGGTTATTAGGTTATTTAATGCGGCGATTTTAATTAATGTTCAAAATGTAACATACTAGACAAATAATAATGTATCATACAGCCTTGTGTGAATGACATTCAGCGGTAGGTACTCACGACATGAATTCTTCGACGTCATAGCCTTTCCATGACCCGTCGGTGGCGACTATTAAGTCAATAACAGGCGCACTGCTGCTTACTTTACAACTATTATGATTTTGTCTCAAGATATCCGCTGAAAAGACACAAATAAGTTTGACAAAAATACTCATGGGTAATTGACTGCTTCGACATAGTCAAAGTCATGGATTTTTATTCAATATAATTGTTTCTGGTTGACTTCAATAATAATTATAAGTACTTAAACTAAGCTTACCACCGTTCCAAGGCGCTGGTGGATAAGAAACGGCGCAACAAACTCCACTGCGGCATTTTTACATAACCGCGGTAGCCTAGTGGTATGGGTAATGGACTGCTGAGACGAGGTCTCGATCTCGATCCCAGGTTTTACCATGGCACACACCAATGACTTTTTGAATGATTTTCGAAGTTATGTGTGTATTTATAGCAGGTTTATAAGTGCCCGGATAATGGCAATAGGCTCGCCACCTATTACATTGAAACCTAAACATAAACTGGCGAAATGTGGGTGCTAGCACCTCTGCCTACCCCTTCGGGGATATAGGCGTGAGTTTATGTTATGTTTATGAGTAATACTTCTACCATATTCTAGACCGACTGGTACTTTCAGAGTGAAGGCGTGAATGGTTGAGCGGTCACGGTACGCTGAGAGTTCCTAACCCGACCCGAAACCTATCTGTATAGACATATCGCGCCTTTTCCTTTCTACACAATTATAGCAGTCAACAACACACCACACAGCAGAGGGTTAGGTTACGGACGAGGTTCTATCGCGGGCTTTATTCTGACAGCAGAGGGCAGTCGCTCTACACTTAATGGAATGGAAAGGAGGACAAGAGTGGAAAGGAGGACAAGAGTGGAAAGGAGGACAAGAGCGGAAAGTATTCCTGAGTCCGCTCTCTTACAGCTAAATTAGGCTTTTACTAAAGCGACTACCGTCTAACCTAACCCCTCAGCTGCGGAGGCAAGTACTGAATCACGGCCGGATCTAGGGGGAAGGACAAGTAGGTACTGAGTACAGCCAATCAGTCAGTGAGTTGAAATGCAGCAGGCACTTTGTCTAAACAAATATCAACATTATTAAATAAATATTATAGGTATCTGGTGGGCAAACTAACATCTTAAGTGACATCAAATTAAGTTTTAGACAAGCGTCAATACAGAACAAAACGTTTAAAATCTCGAGGTCAAACAGATTTGCACACACCTGTTAAACACGTCATAGTCAAACAAGTAAACTTACATAGGTAATTAACAAAGGCAGTTACAGCAGCATTCGTTATCCTTTGCATCTCCTCGACAGGCATATAAACGGTAATCTGACGCAACGATAGTACGTATGCGAATCTAGAAACTTCTGTAAATAAATCTGTACTGTTGAACAAATTGCCGAACAAATTCCTTCTATTGCAAGCTTTGACTGTAGGATCAAAAGAAACGCCTTCGTTTGAGTAGTACATGTCTATAACTTGAGATAGCCTGAGTGTGCGTCTCTGTTCAACCCATCTAGGAACATATTGAGCCAATATGAGACCTGAAATATACAATAATATACAACATGACTCGTTTAGAAACGATCCTAATATTCTTCGTATTGGCATTTTGACTACCTTGCTAGCGAATACAACTACTGTTTTTAAGATCCCGGGTTTGATTCTCCCTTTTAGGCAAAATATTGTTAGACTTTTGATAAAGTGCTCGGTTACGGTTAATGACAATATGTTCGCCCTCTAAAACATTACGTACATTTTAATACATCTCCACCTTTTCGTTCAGGATTATGCAGACGTCAATATAATGCGCGAATTAAATACGTAAAAAATCTAAAACACAATCTACTAATTGGTAGATACAATACTGAAATGAATTGGTTGCAGCTATACATAGATATTCTACTCAGTGGTTGCAGATTGCCATTTTACTTCAAAGAGAAACTGTGAGTCTTTAGTTCATGAGTTATTCATTAACTGGTACAAGACATGATATAAACAAAATTGTAATCAGGCCCCTCTTCCCCACTGGGCACTATGGGCACGTGCCCAGGGCCCCGCGATCGAATGGGGCCCCCTAGTTCCTGCCAGATTACCAAATGATAACCGATATTTAGGTATTACCGAAAAACATTAATTTTGAAAAATCTGATGATAATGACTTACTACAATACCTACGCTTATTATATTAGCTTTAGTTTGCCGCATGCGGATAGCTATACCTTGTACAACATAGCTTGAACTTTTTGACAGATGGGTCAGTGATGGGAAACAGAAAATATCTATTGGTGTAAAAAATGTGTTGGCTAAATATGTGGCTGTATGTATGTTTTAAACTATTCAAAATAAATAAATTCATTCGTCAATCAATTTTATTGCACTAGACATAAAAACATTGGGTAGGTACCATTGTTTTCAGTTTTTCTATTTAAATTTTACTTCGAAGCAATAAAAACCACTTAAGACTTTCGGAAAATGCTTGAGTCCTTAACAGGTACTCTTATGTTGTGTGTCTATTCTTATGATTATTATCAATTTTTAATATTATTAAAATAAGAAAATATTGTTCGTCGTTGCAAAGTTATATCGATTTCAGATTTGACATCCGTCAAAAAGAAAGATCAAACTAATAAATAAACAGGGTATAAGTACTCCACTCTCTCTCATAAATGAGTTTTTCCGATATTAGTATATTTAGGTTAATTTAAATACCTATATGTAAGTATAAGAATACAATTAAAAGAAAAATTATTAAATTTAAAAAAGAAGAATTATTTGATGCGGTGTGGTTTATGTCTTTAAGAAACCTATTCGAACGTCATTCGTAATACCAAAGACAAAAAAGGGGAATTCCCGACTCCCGATCGTCGTTTGACTTGACGAACGGGAATTCCCTTCAAGTATTTGTCTGCGATGTTGTGGCGTTTGTTTTGTTTGTAGTTGTTAGTTTGTTACTGACTGTGCTTGAGCTCTGACAAAAAAATAGTATTGTTTGATTAAATCGTCGTTTGTCTGTTTTGTGTTAGCGAATATTTTCGTTATAAAATTAATTAAATACTGAATTATAATATAAAATGTCGAAACGGTCATATCCTAGTGGATCTGAAAAAAGGAAAAAAGCTCTACATCAGAAAGAAGTAATTGAAAAGTTACCAAAATTAACATCATATTTTACTACTACTACTGGAGAAACTTCTGTAAGTAGCAATCAACTCATAAATGTTCCACATGATGACTCAGCTCAATTACAAATTGCGGGAATTTCTAAACCTTCATGTTCCAATTTTGAAAAAGAGATTGAATCAGAAAGCGACTATTCCTACGACGAAAGTGCAACGACTTCAGTAACTTCACTAAAACCGACAACTCCAACTGTGTCAATTGAACAGCAGTTTTCCAACACAGAAGAATTAATATCGCACGATCCCGCCGATTATTTTCACGAAAAGTTTGTTGAAATAAATCGCGAAATTTTAATTCGTAAGGGACCAGTATATTTTCAAAATAAAGATTCTGACTTTTCCGAGGCATCCAGAACCTACAAAGATGGTAATAAATTAGTGACGAGATATTTCAACAAAGCATTATTTATTCGCAAATTAAAGAACAATGAAAGCGTCGAAAGAAAATGGTTGCTGTATTCGCCTTCCAAATGCTCTGTATTTTGTTTTTCATGCTGCTTATTTAACCCAACTGATGTTAATCTTTGCTCTCGGAATGGATGTAATGATTGGAAGCATATTAATCACATAATTTTAACACATGAAAATAGCCCAGCGCATAAGCAATCAATGATGACTTATCTGGCACGAAGTAAAGCGGTTGGTAGAGTAGATATAGAGTTATTATCTCAACATCAAAAGGAAGTGGATTACTGGAGAAACGTACTTAAACGGATTGTAGCTGTTGTAAAATTTTTGGCATCGAGAGGGCTTCCATTTCGCGGCGACAATGAAATCCTAGGATCTCCAAACAATGGAAATTATTTGGGTTGTGTGGAATTATTGAGTGAATTTGATCCATTTCTTGCAGATCACTTAAAAAAATTTGGGAATCCTGGAAAGGGTAACATTTCTTATTTATCAGCAAATATCTGTAATGAGTTTATTGAAGTAATGGGAAAACAGGTTCTAAAAAAAATTATAAATGAAGTTAAATCAGCAAAATATTTTTCCATAAGCGTTGACAGTACGCCCGATCTGTCTCATATTGACCAGCTAACTTTCATCATTCGATACGTAAAAGACTGTGTTCCTGTTGAAAGGTTTTTGAAATGTATACCTATTAAAGAGCATAAATCAAAGTATTTAGCGGAGACCATCTTAAATTTTTTAGAGATACATGATATTCCCATAAAAGATTGCAGAGGACAAAGCTACGACAATGCTTCAAATATGTCGGGAAAGTATAGTGGTCTACAAACAAGAATCAAGGAAAAATGTGAATTTGCCACCTTTATACCATGTGCAGGACATTCACTAAACTTGGTAGGTGTCCATGCTGCTGGGTGAGTACCGGAGGCATCACAGTTTTTTGAAATAGTTCAGAAAGTGTACAACTTTTTTTCGGGCTCTACCCACAGATGGAATATATTAACAGAACATTTAGGTTCAAAAAAAGTTGTTAAGAGTCTTTCACAAACCAGATGGTCAGCCCGAGCTGATGCAGTAAGTGCTTTGCATGGGGGTTATAAAAGAATATTAGAAGCTTTAATCACCATCGCAAACGATACTGAAAAGGCACGAGAAACAAGAGACGAAGCCCTTAGTCTGTCTAGAAAAATGGGAAATCTAGAATTTATTATACTGACGGAAATCTGGAGCACCATATTGGAAAGAATAGACAAAACAAGTAATTATCTTCAGAAAGAAACAATAACACTGGACGTTGCAACCAATTTGTTGACTTCACTTTATGATTTTATTACTAACCTCAGGGATAAATTTGATAACTTCGAATCATCTGCCAAAGAAAATAACCCAGAATCTGAAGATCTATCTCAAAGAACAAGACGTAGAAGCTCACGGCTGATTTTTTTTGATGGCTCTGCGCCATCAGTCCAATTGAATGGAAAAGAGCGATTCAACGTAGAAACCTTTCTCCCAATAATCGATACCTTGAGTGTTCATCTAAAACAGCGACAAAGTTCATATGAGACCGTCAGTCAACGTTTTAGTTTATTTTTTCACTTAAAAACTCTGAATTCCGAAGAGATACGACAAGGATGCAAAGAATTTTCTCAAATCTATAACGAAGATGTAAATGAAAAAGAGTTAGAAATAGAATGTCAACATTTAAAAGAATACTTAAAAAATGTTCAGAGTGAAAATGAAGCATCTAACAGTGTACAGGAAGTATATAATCTATTAAAGCAAAACAAAATTGAAGACACATATTTCCTAACGTAGAAATTGCATTGAGAATATTTTTAAGTATGATGGTAACTAACTGCAGCGGAGAACGCTCCTTCTCCAAATTGAAACGAATAAAAAATGAATTAAGAAGTACAATGCTTCAAGAGAGATTAACTAGTTTGTCGCTGATGTCCATAGAATGTGATATTCTCAATACCATAGATTTTGAAGATGTGATTAACGATTTTGCTCATCTTAAATCTAGAAGGGTACCTTTGCAATCAACATAGAATTAATCTAAGGATTTTATGTTAAGCGAGTTACTTTTGTAGATTATTTTTTATATTTCCTATTTTTTTATAGTTAGTAACTAAATAAAAATAAATTTAGAACCTTGTTTGTCTTTCTTTATCTATTGTAACTAAATAGTGTTTTCTCAAGGTCCTAGGGGCCCCATGATCCTAATGTGCCCAGGGCCTCAAATAGTTTAAAGACGGCCCTGATTGTAATACTGTTGGTTGACGGCGCTTGGTAGAACCTACTACACATATTGAATAAGACACTTTGTACTTTTCCACTATATTAGATTTTTCACCAGACCGGTTTCGCCACACGACATTCTCAAATGTTTGTATAAACGGCGCACATATAAACAAAACATTAATCTTTGAGTAGGTACATACCATCAATCCCAGCCAAAATCTCAGCGTCGGTGAAATGCCAGTCAACGATCGAGCCATTTCGTGGAAAGATGTAGTGGTTTCTGGGCAATAAAGTATCGTTCCACCTGTTATTACTCCCGATTACCATATTTCTGGCCACGGCGCCCACTCTCGGGCCTTGGTTTACTACTACCTCTGCTAAATCACCTGTAGGCACAAAGTTCTATATGAGTTTTGAAGAACTTTCATACAGGAGGGTTTCCCCTAGAAAGAGGCTAGTCGCAGTCAATCGTTGGTTCAACTCTCGTCCTGGATGTAGACTTTTTCGATCGAAATTTATGATCACGAATGATCGTCGAAACATCGCAAATAAGAATATTATTAAAAAATCAAATAAGAATTAAAAGCACGCACCAGCCAGAGTAGCAACCCATAAATTACTGATCTCAGGAACATCAGATTCCCTTGGGGTGTACTGGTTAGGACCCAGCGTTTCTATATCTTCAAACCACTCTTGTTTAGCGGATGCCATCAGAGGCTCAGCTATGTCCTCCTTGAATATATTAGCGTTTAGTATTTCAGTGACAGACACCCGTTGAGATTCCAGTGACGCGCCGATAGCTGCGACTAAAGTACCAGGGGATATTGTCCCCCAATTTGTTTGAATTACCCCTTCTTCGATAGGACATCTGCTGTTTATTCTGAAAATTTGACAATACGTAGATATCAGTATGTATATCAGCGTGTGCTATCGAGCATTGGTTCTCACTGCCAGGGACGTCAAAGGGCGTGTAATCTTCAGTAGAAAAGGTGGGAAGGTGGGACCTTTCAAGAGTACACGCAACCGGCACACATGTATGAAATTAATCATGAATGTTGATATGCCAGGATCGTAACCTCTTAATTATAGTACTGCCAACCCCAATGGGAAAGAGGCGTGACGATATATAAGAGGTATGATAATGATAAAATAATGATTACTGTTCCAGTAATGAATCTTAGGCATCTTTGCTCAACCCTTGAACTAAGCAAAATATTTAAGAATGAGACTTCGCAAGATTTTATTTGCAAATACGATCTAAGAATAAGTCTTTGTCCGGTGGAGGTCGTCAGCCTCAAGAAGCCTTTTACAGATGAATGTGAACATGGCCTTTGCCTACGCGCGTTATACATAACTAGGTAGGTACCCATTAATTTGGCTCATTATCATAATAGCGTCTATACTCAATAAAAAGTTCTGAGATGTATTCTGTGAGAACTACCTTACCATAATATTCTCTGACCACTGAATTATTACAACGTAAAAAGATTTTTTCAGAGATCAGCGCGTTCAAACAAACACTTCAGCTTTAGGTATTTATTAGTTTCGAGTATCAGTAATTAGAGGGTATCCCAGATACTTTAACCCTGGTAATGAAAAATGTTAAAATACTTATTTGAGATAGGTAGGGTCTTTTAGGTATTTGTTTAACTTCTGCCGATATATACGGCAGCATATTATATCTAGTACAATAAATATTACAATGTAAAGGTACTGTTTAATATTCACAAAAATAATGTTATAAAAACTTTATTATAATATAAATTATGTAAAAATTAACAAAAATAAAATAATTGGCAAAAAGCCAACAGCACGTGGTATTCCCAGGCGGTCACCCATCCAAGTACTAACCACGCCCGATGTTGCTTAACTTCGGTGATCGGACGAGAACCGGTGTATTCAACGTGGTATGGCCGTTGGCGATTGCTTTATTGAAATACACGTTTTTAACCCGTCCGACACTTCATGTATTTTTGAAGTTAATTAAAATATTTAGTTCAAAATGACAAAATAGTTATTTAAAGGTGGTTCAAAATAAAGAAAGCAACATAAAGTACCCTGTAGGTCCTGCTTCTTTAATCTTAGATACATTGTATCCAAAGAATGCACTTCAAAACCCAGGGGCCATTCTACACCGCGTTTTATTGCTGCGGCTTTTGCAGGAGCGACTTTCATTTGACCCCTATGCTTCATACACCCTCACTCATCTTAAATTCTTATATTTTGTTTAGAAATCATCTACACCTGTTCATAGATTGTTTTTAATCAACTCACCTTCCAGTACTTTGTGCCACCATGGTTTGCGATTGTTGTGCTGTCACTGGACACACGATACTTTCGTCACCTCGCTCCCACTGCCTGACTGTAGAACTTAACATTCTATGCAAGAGACACTTCTCATCCAGCGGCAAGCTTTCATCCACATCAATAAGGTTTTGACTCGGTAAAAATATATCCATGAGAATTTTATATTTGTGAAATTGGAAATTGGACGCTCTGTATGGCAATATAAACTCCGTTTCTACGGCATTTACTGATGATTGTTCAATGCCATCTAGACGCAAGCTGCGAAATTAAAAGCGAGTGTGTGTTTATTGCTTCCTTCATGCTGTTGATTTTTCTCGTAGTACTCATAGAGGGCGACTCTGAGCATTTTCTCATTCTATTTTTTTCACAACCCTTTCTACTGACTAGATAACTACTCAACTTTTGCATAGGTATCACATTTTGAAAGTTAACCTATTTAATATTAACGGATGTTCATATTTTTACTACACTATCAAGTATGACACATCATATTACTATCATATATAGATCAAATGGATGTGTAAACATTAAATACGTCTGTTTGTTTTATGAAAATGACTAGGTACATACAAATACTTCCTAAACCAAAACTACAAATAAAAAATGTCTACCTTCTGAGTAAAGCTGTACTAAAAAGTCTCATATCAAGTTGGTTATTGAATTCTAACTTCCTCAACAGCGACAAGTATACATCCATCCTTCTCGGTGCCCGCAGATCTTCCGCTGATCTCCGGTAGCAATCCCGCAAGTGGCTCGGTATGCTTGGCACCAATGCACTTTTTGAAACTACACAAAATAATTGAATTTACTTCGATTCAGCAACACCTATAATTCACGAATAATATTTACTTACGGCTAAAAAACAACACAACATTAAATATAAGTGTCTTCATTTTTACAGTATCACATTATTTTTTAAAACAATAATAATCCGACAACACAATGTGTTGTCACACGCGAAGGTGTATACTATGTAGTTCACAGTGGCCAGATAAGATAGTGATTATGAATCAGTCGATTGCTACATGTTCATTGTCCTTACCTATAGATAACAGAATGCTAATTGCAGGGATTGTGTTCAAAATTAATAAAAATATTAAAAAAATAATTTACTTTTTATTTGCAATCCATTTTTACATCATTATCTTAGACTTTATTATTTGGCATAAAATAAAACGGATTATTGATTAACGGATAAAATTAATACCTCATCTGCCCTCAATGCAGTATAAAAAATGCTATGTAAAACATGGACTATAAGGGTAACACCTACTTGATAAAAACAATGAACCCCATTGATGTGAAAAAATATTTGTGATGTTTACATTGTATTGCTAACGAATACCTACTATAAAATATACAAACATAAACCAATATTGTTCCCTTTGATGTTCAAATTAAGAATGTTACATTTTCTTTAGCTTGTTCGACTTAGAAATTTCATAATACTATGCAGTCATATAATCTCTAGAATAATCTTAGCTTAATACAAAGTGTTTGTTCTAGTGTAGTATATTCTACTCAATTCTAGTGTGACCAATGATGTATTATATTAAAATTAGGTTGACATACGATCGCGATCAAGTCACATTGTATTCTCATTCAATCTCACTGATTAGGACATGTAACAATAAAAGGCTTGTAGTGAGTGAAGTCTAGTCTTGAGTGACCGTTTTTAAGCGCCATGCTCGCACACGCTTTGCACACCATATCCACCTACATTTAATATAAGATCATTGAGTGTGACCTATTAATTTAATGAGGATTTATACTAAATTGTAACTGAAACATCACTATTTAGCAAATTTAATCTGCGTAAATAAATATATATATAAGTATGTATAATTATGTTGCAAAATTATATTCTATAATTTTCAAATTAAGAACAAGAACATAAAATAAAAATAATGAAAATAATTGACAATTGATGGATCAATTGTTTATTCTGAAGTTGATCTATGAATTCACCTTATGTTTATCTACCACAAAGCTTTTAGAAAAAGCGATTATACCATTTATTTTCTTGTGTACTTCATATACTGAGACCGACTTTCTCAAATTACAACCTTATTGTTG
The DNA here is from genome assembly GCA_963662185.1 of Eilema griseolum. NCBI lineage: Eukaryota > Metazoa > Arthropoda > Insecta > Lepidoptera > Erebidae > Eilema > Eilema griseolum. The sequence goes on along the minus strand of OY759230.1, from coordinate 18,180,326 downwards.
TAACATACAGTGTCACCTCTATAATTTGTGTATAAAATATTTTGCATCACATTGGCTAATAAAATTAGCTAGTAAAATTCTTAGTTTTTGTTATTATTAATTATTGCTATGGAAAGTAAATGCAGTTTATTCACAACATCTTGTACTAATAATAAAAATATCACAGTACTATCGCAGAACTAATTTCGCTGGTTTTCCATCCACTTTTCGTGATGATCCATGTTTAAGGGTAAATTCCCTCTTTATGAAGGCAAACAGTAAGTCAGTTATGAGGAATATTTGTGCAGTGGCAAAAGACAGGGTCACTCCGAAGAAGAAGTTGGCATTGGCTGACCCTGAATATATCCATAAGTGCCAAACGGTAGGTCCAAGAGCAGATGTAATGATGAATGCACATCCCACTACGAATTTTTGCTGCATGACTGTAAAAAAAGAAAATATATAGGTAGTATATAATAAAATTATTATCATTAAAATAAAATGTTAAATAAATATATAATTTAACTTTGAGTGTAAATTCTATCATTTTCCTTAACCAATTCAAGTCAAATCAGTCCCACTTTATTGAATATAATAATTATAATGGTGATTTCTATGGTGGACCCCAGACTGAGGTGATACTCATGGGCTCAATGGGACCATAACATTGGTGGATCGCAATAATCAGTACAGTGCATATACATGAAATTTCCGATGTTTGTTCTAGTGCATGAAAAAAAAATCCATTGAAATAACAAACAGCTGAATAAAATTGCTTCATGAGCAAGCTGTTACATAAGATTCAGTACAATTATAAGTCCTTTTGATTTGTTTAGAGTATATGCTATTTGATTGAATATGAAAATATAAAATACACTTACAAGTAAACAAATGCTTCCACATTGGAAGTAGTGCCAGGTAAAATCCAACATCACCCACACAAGGGTATGATCTAAATACAGTTGAAAGTGCAATAAGTACTGTAGCAAGTATCACCGGTTCCCGTTTAAATCTCAGCGTCAGTGGCACAACATATAATGCTAGTGCATTGATTTGGAATGCACACACAAACAGCAATCTGAAGTGTTCAAACATTTCTGTGAAGAAATACCAAAACAGACCAATGTTTGGCTTCAAATCTGGTACGGTCAATCTGTAACATTTTAATAATAGATGTTAGGGAAATAAAAAAGAAATGCAATCACAATATTAAGTCTGTCTGAGTATATCAACATCAGTGGAGATTTGGGTTTGAATATGATTTTTTTAGGTGTTTTACAACAAAATGAATACCAAGTATATAGTTTCTGAGGGGAAGAGACAGTAAGTCTCTCACACCACAAAAAGTAGCAACTTAAATCATTTTCGGTGAGTGGATTTCATCTCTCTAGTTAGCTCAGTAGTGCAAAGAAAACCATAGCTTGGCAATCATGTAACATTCTTATAAGAAAAGAAATAGTATAGACTAGAAAACTTAATATGAATACTGACTGCTGTGAATAGTGATATTGAATAGTAATATTGAATAGTAATTAAAAAGTAATACTCACATAAACCCATAAGTGTTATAGACATATTTGTATGACCCATCCATGATATATGCTGATAAGTATATTAAAAATCCCCAGCTCAACACAAAAACTAATAATGTTCTAATGTAGGAACATTTGTTACAACCTTTGTTTACATCCGCTAGCAGTATAGCAATTGGTACTATTAAAAGTACTGGATACAGTGCCTGATGTGTTGCTAGGGCGATAAACACACATGCAACTATTCTTTGGCCACTTGACGCTCCCCACAGTGCAGTCGCTAAAAGTAAGTTTTGTATAACCGTAGTAGTCATACCAGCACAATTCAATACAGAGTATGGATTGAATAAGTATACTGATAAAACATATTCCGATGCTTCCTTCAATTGAGAATCATTTAGAAGCATGGTTTTAGATTCTTCTGCTACTTCAGATAGAATTGATTGTTGGGATTCTTTGAATATTCTCATAAAAGCCTTTGAAGTTTTGTACAGCAAATGTGCAGTCAACAGGTCAAATAATGTGAATAAAACAGGTAATATAAAAGGAGCCTTCTTCAATAAGTAATGGAATACAATTAGCATTATCGGTGATTCGTGAAAAGAATCCCCTTCATAGGGATTTATGTTGTGATCATATAAATAAACGCCTTCCATTAACCTCTTCCATGAGTTCAGCGGCGTTGCTACTTCTACTCTATTAGCTATTGTCTGCCAATAATCTAAATGTATTAACCAATATCTCACTAAACCCGCTACCAAATATTTTATTACTAAACCCATTTTATGTTGGTGTTTCCAAGTTTATGGGGTAATCCTCGAATATATATTATCACTTTAAAAAATTCGAATATCAGATGACATTATTGGATCCTATCATTTCAATTTGACCACAGACTAATAAGAGATACCTACGTAATTTGACATTTCAAATCAAGACCACAGAGTATGTAATTTACTATGTTAGATTCAAGACGAGTAAAGAGGATAGCAGAATTTGAACTATAGAAAGAGATTACCTAACGACGTTCCAGAACCTCTGAAATAAGAAATATCATGGCACTTTGGCTATAACTTATAATATATAATTAAACTTCTAGCTTATAAGGAGGTTATTGAAACATAATCGTACGTTCAGAAATTTGTCAGCTAAATGAAATGAGTGACTGATTTGTAATTACTCGTTCCGACAATATAAATGGATAAAAACAAAAATAATTGTTCAATTCGAAACAGTAGTTTCTGAGATTAGCGCGATTAAACAAACAAACTCTTCCACTTCATAAAATTAACCCTTTAAGTAGTTAGATGGCATAAAAACTTAAACAAGAAAACCCAGTAATGCCGAGTTAATACCTAGCCGTAGTAAATGAAGGGGCTTATGCGAAAGTAACTCTGTCTGTACGTCTGTCTGTATGTTATGCTTTCACGCCTGAACCGCTGAAACGATTTGGGTAGAACTTTTAGGAGTAGATTAGAACTTGAGAAAGGACATCGCTGCGTAAATGTCGCGATAACCGACTTCCACGTGGGCGGATCCGCGAGCAACAGCTAGTCTAATATCTATACATAAAAAGGTATTGTACTTCATGAAATAAGACCAAATGCCGTTTGCTTGTATAAGAATTTATTCATAACTTTACTTATCATAGGTACTAAGTATTTATAGTTAGCTATTCATATATTACAATTACAAACATATAAAACCCTTATTAACTAGTCCGACATAATAATTAAGTAAATACTTACCTGGGTACCAATTAATCTTATTATTTTATTATAACACTCTTCGTTTTTCGTCAGCAGTTAATAAAAACACGTGTACACGTGTAATCAACGTGTACCTAATTGTATTTGTATGTGTAGGTACCCATAGCTCGTTCCAGTGTGGAATATAGACACTCCATATACAACCACTAAAGCTTTTTCGATAGGAGGGAAAATGGGGCAGAAAAAAGGGGAAGTTTACTTTTGCGCTATTTATGAACGGATATTGACGATTCTTGACTGAAATATCAAGGAGATGATTCCTCATAAGTTGTTGTGAAAAAAATCACGCCTCATGACTAATGACCTTCGTTAAAAAAGAAGCAGATGAGAAAAAGGGGGGAAATTTGCTGTATCGTTTTTTTAAGAATAGTCATTATTTTTAGTGAAAACATCCTGGTATAAAATAGATAAGTATATTTTTTTTTTCTCATTTTTAATAATACCTACCAGATTTGACTAAGCATACCAGAAAAACGTTTCAAAGGGTGCTCGCGAGGTCTATTGTTCACAGAACTACTAGCTTAGTCATTAGATTATCATTTAAAACTATAAAAAAATTCCATGACTTTTTTTTATTTTAATTGGAGGGTCCAATGGATTGCTAATCTATGATCAAACGCTAGTACCTATACTTAATATTAAGTTAAGGTGTATTATGCCCTAGAATATCTTAGAACATCATATTGTTATGTCATATCATAAGATAATCTGTGGCATGGGTTTATTATTAAGATTTATTATAAAATATGTATATCTCTATGGTGAAAAGCGCGGGACGCGACGGCAGTTGGGTGCACTAATAAATCAATCTTAGGTACATTAAACCCACGATTAAACCAATCACGAGGTCACGGGCTCGTGTCATTGATTGATCAGACTTTTTTAGTTGATTTTGGTTTGTCCATATAGCATTGTGTACATACCGCCGCCATAGGCTGCCTGTCCACTGAAGCGGAGACGAGTAGAGAGGAGGGGAGCGGAGCTGTGCCAATATTTACCAATTGAATTGCATAAAATCTCCACTCCCCTTTAGTGGACAGGGATTATTAGTAGACAGGGGAACTAGTTTTAAAATTCACACATTTTTAAAACTGGAAGGCTGGCAGCTTAAAAAACTCGACGTGAGATTTCCGCCTAGCTACGCTTATAGAAAACAGTCCGCAACTCCGATCCGCATTACTTTGTCGATCTGCCCCGCTACCTAGGTCCGCGTAAATGGATAAGCACAGTCAGTAACACAGCTCCGCATTAGGTACTTTCTGGCTACGCTCTGCTACCTAGCTTCGTTCCAATAGACAGGCAGTCTTAATAGTGATTACGATTCTTTTACAAATTATAATACAACTTCAACATATATATAAATACAACGTATCCGATGAATATGATATGTCTGATATTTTATACTTGGGTGTGTTGTGTGTGATGCGATTCCTTTCGTCTAATACCCTTCTAGTGCTTATTAACTCAGTTGAGAGTTTATCAGCTTCAGCTTCAAAACTTACGATCCCTTCTCTGCGTTATAGCGAAAGGCGTACTATAACATCTATTGCTATTAGTAGGTAAGTTAGATAACACAGAAAACCAATATACCTACAACTTAAATTACATTTATAATTACTTAAAAATAATTTACGAGGAAGTTGGAAACAGTTGATCGTATGGAACTTTCAGGAAAATTTTGTTAGCAATACGTATGCCAATTTTCTTCCAATTTGCTTGAGCATATGGTAAAAATTCTTTGTACAGGGTTTTCCAATTTGCATTCGCGAACGACGTGCCTAGGTCAGCTGAAAAGATACAAAACCATTAATATTTAACAAAGTATCATCACTTATAAACACAACAAGGTATCTAGCATGATAATTATACACCACCAGCAATACATCTACAACCTCGAGCCTAAGCAGACGCGTAAAGATATAACCAGCACACGTAGGTATTTCCTTCTTTCTGCACATAAATACGTACGTCCCGCGTTGTGATTCAGCTCTCAGATTGATTGGGCTCAGTATATCAGCTGCAGCAGCACCCCGTTAGAAAAAGCATCTGATGGGGCCATAAAACTGAAGGTCTTCATTTTAACATTGTCGGTATCTGTACCTAATAGTGAACCTCCTTCCTAAGATTTAGTTTCCATCTTAGCAACAGGCGAAGTACTTAAAGTTATCCATATTGAAGTATTAAAAAAATATATCTTACTCAGTTCTTTGGATTCGGGGTTCTTGTTGTCGAGGATTGTAACCAAGCTGCCTACATCTGGTCGCATGTAAAAATCTGTTATACGGACATAAGTGTCCGTGCCATTCTTTTCTGGAATTCCATCTAATTTCCATGTGAATACTAAGTCGGCTGGAAAATTAAAGATCATTTAGCAGTTAGCAAGAAGGTACGGTCAGCATTAGGCATTAGATCGATGTAAACGAACAAAGTACTAAAAATAATATTATTGCATTTTCCCCCCTTCCTGTTGACTGATTTTGTGATATTTAGCACACATCTTTAGTTCGAACATTAATACATACAATTCAAATAAATAAAACAGTTTGATTTGCCCATAATACCTTGCTATTAATATCGTTTTGAGACTTTGTGGTCAAGTCAAGTCAAAACTTTTGACGCTGACTGTATTATGAACGGTTGCGGACAATTAGGTTCTCGGTGGCTACCTAGTAATTTTATAACATGCATAAGTCGTGTGACGAAATAAATTATGGAATGACATTCGTCTCCTTATATAACATAAATGTTGATTAAGTTAGACGTGGTGTTACAATACATCTATATCTAGGTGCCTTTGTACTATGCATGTCTATGTGGTAGGTACTGATAGATATGTAACTATAATAACTTTTTGTACATAAATAGTAGTTATTTAACGTAGAGCTAGAATGAACTACTTACTTCATTCTCAGTCTACGATAATTAATATTTGTAGCCACCCACATGTGTAATATGTATGTAATATGTTTGAGTATCACAATGTTTCTAATAGCAATGTTCTTAAATGTCATTATAAGCCTTTGAGGATGCCGTAAGGCGAAACCGGTCAGGTGTAACAAGCAATAAAGTAATGTGGAAAAGTACAAGTGAGTTATCAATATGTGTAATAGTCTTAATTGTTTTACTGTCGTTTAAAATTTACGATTAAACACTTTTTAAAGTGCGGCAATCCTCTGGGATTGCTCGGTTATGTCGGACTCGGACCAACTAAAACCACCCGGCCGCCTTGGCCTATCAGTTGCTGGGGGTGAGGTAACCTTTGGTATAATCCCTCGCACACCCCGACTGACCCAGGGCCATAGAAGGCTCCGGCTCCATAGAGTGACGGAGGTTTTAAAAAAGACACGGCGGTCGACTGAAATGAATTGGTATATCACCTATAGGTAGGTACCTATATCTACTATAAAAATTAATAAATAGATATTCTACAATATATTCAATATATTCTACGATACCAACGTGTGGAATACACGTTGGTATCTAGAATAGCTTGTGTTATTGAATCTGGAATGCGGATTAACATACTTAATTACTTTTTTTGTAAATACATACATATTATACATACATACAATGCAAATATATTCATGCACATAAATATTTACACTGAGTGGGAATTGAACCTGCGCCCTCTGCGTAGTAGTCGAATATTCTAGCGCTACGCCACGGAGGACGTCGTTCCAAGAAGTATCAGATTTTTATCGAAAATGCTGTTTTATTCTTATAGGTACACTCCATAATCCATGTGGGTAAGTTTGGAATCTACTTCCACTATAAACATATTGTACCTATATGATACATACATACATATATAATCACGCCTTTATCCCCGGAGGGTTAGGCAGAGGTGCATTATCACCCACATTTCACCAATAATTGTTTCCGTCCCACGTAATAGGGTTGAGCCTATTGCCGTATTTCGGTCACTATTGTTGACTCGAGCCATGTATCTGAGACTGAGTCTACAGTCTATGAGCTGTATAAATCTGTACGATGTTAAACCGCCCTATCCCTTAGTCGCCTTGTACGACACCAACATCATTACCAGCTCACGTGTTTCCTTCTTCCTATAGTCCCGGGTCCTTTAAGCGGGGCGTGAAAAAGCATATAATGAGGCCGTCAAGCTGAGTGTCACCATTGTCACACGGTATGTGTAAGTAATGGTGACCCTCTTTTCTGGGACTTTGCCTTCAGCTTACCATCAGGCAAGGCGAAGTCCAATTGACGTGTCCTATATAAAAAAAATATAAAAAAACCATATGGGAAGAGATGGGGTGGTCCAAATGCTACTCTGCCGGGAACCACGCGGCCTATATAAATGGGTACATAATGTATTCCGTTGAAAGCTTTTATATTAAAATACTCACTCATGGTTGTATTAACCGTGCCGTAAGCTGAAATCTTCAATGCATTGAACTGTCCTTCGCCAAGGAATTCCGAGGTTATACTTGTTTGGGGAGAGGTTAAGTCAATTTCCAAGTGGAATTTATCATCATCAGCTCGCAACCTGTAATCATTATTTTACAAAATGAGATTTTCTGCTTGAATTGAATACAGCTAACAGGGGCAGTTGGTAGGTTTGGTACCTATCTTGGGTACTTGTGGTTATTGCGATTGAAAATAATCCTGCCTCCAGATCGCTTTTCTGATTAAAGCATCATCATCATCATTTTCGGAGCTTATTCCCAACTGAATGGGGTCGGCTTTCCAGTCTAACATTGATACGATTAGAGCTGGTGTGTATGTCTAATATAAATTTGAAATAAATTGTAGATAGGTCGACAAATTGCATTTAAAACTAACGGCAAGGGTCCTCTAAGAATACCTACATTAGTAAAAAATCGTATAACGATATTCACCAGGTTGCCTGCCCCAGGCTTAAAGCGATAAGGCCGCCCGTTGTACTGATCCCTTGTTATATAGACTTTAGTAATATTATGTGTGTGTATTGTATAAAGTGTACAATAAATAAATAAATAAAATTCAAGCGCCATGAAATCAGTAGACTTGAAAAAACATAAATGAGTAACCATTTGATACGGATTTTGTATATAAGTACCTATGTAAATATACAAGTGATACTCGTAGGTACTTGTAAAGATAGTACATCCCCTGAGGGTTAGGCAGAGGTGAAAGGTGAAAACCCACATTGCACCAATCATTTAAGATAATTCAATAAAGATAGTATGTAATATATTACCTAACATCATGCACTGTAGCTATCTTCATGCCGGTAACGTAAATATTTTTCAATCTCATCTTTGCTATAATCTGAAAAGAAGAATATATTACATTAAATAAATGAAAAGATACACAAACTTTTCATCACGTACTACGGGTTCCATTTACCAGCATAAAAGCGAGATTGGCTGAATTTTGATTTCGATTCGACTACACAGCGCTATCGATACGAAAACATGGGTTCTAAAATGCAAATAAACATACAAAGAAAAACCCAGACTACATTATTCTGTACAATATTTGAACTGGCGAATCGAACCCGTGACCTCTGACTTAGCAATCGAATGCTCTAACGCTATGTTACTGCTGTCCTACCTAGCTATAGCGGTACGAATACGTATACTGACAGATAAAGATATAACATTAGATGTTTATAGCAGCATGAGCAAGAGCACTAATTGAGGCTGAGCATTCCATCTCATCCCTAATTTGTTGAGACCAGAGAGTGGGCGGAGGACTGTAACGAATGCGACATATGACGCAAGGAGGGTTTATGATCCGCTAGCAAACTCGACATTGATCACATCATATATTTTTATTTAAATTTTGCGAGGGCACCTACAAGTGGCTGGCCTTCCACTATTATAAAAAAATAAATTAACATCGAAATTAAGCTGTAACACAAGAATGTAACCAAAAAATCGTCGGTTTTGCATTAACCTAGGTGTTAATTTAATTATATATTTCCGAATTTTATTACGCAAAAAGTCAGGTATTATAATTATATTCGACCTATGTAATATTACACTAGGTCGTTTTTAATAGGTACGCGTATTTTACTGTATGTAGGTATTCCTACTCCATCTCTAGAGTACTCTATCTAGAGTAGTGTATAGGTACTTTCAATACGATTATATTATAAATCTGAAGGAATAAAATTAGATAGAAAGCATAAAAAATATAGATTAATATGTATTTTCGACTGGCAGGTATTGATAGGTAGGTACATAGGTAAGGTAAGGTATTGTCTAAGTAATCACCTATACTCCGTTCAGTTAAAAATTTGGAAGCGACTTTTTATTGATTTCTGTTTGTAGAGTATGCATGTCAGAACTAGGCATGAGGTAAAATTTTATAGGTATAAGAATAGCTACCTATATGATTGAATTACTCGTTATCCGATAACAATTTTTTACAATTATGTACCTAATTAGTTCCCACGGACATTTCAAGGTGACCGACAAACCAGAATCATCAAACAAGAAAATGACCACTGACCATTGAAAATGCACGCTGTTTTTCGACAAGGTGACCTACAGCTTAAGAGAAGGGTTGAAGAAAGGATACAGCAGCAAATCTATGTCATTGTCGACAAGCTTCAAACTTTTGAAGCACTCAAAGTGAATAGCCGTCAAAAATACGGAAAACTGTTGTATTTTATAGAAGTGAAAAATGTCATGCTTAGGTTGATGATCTACCTAGTGGTTTAGCCAAAATCCGAATTCCTGATATTATTAAATTAAGTAGAAAGATCGGAAGGAAGGAAGGAAGAGGTCAGATGGCAGTTGCTTAAAGGAAAATTTGGATGTTATGTTAGACTGGAAAGTCGAACCCAACTGATTTGGGAAAAGGCTCAGAGAATGATGAATGAATATTAGAACTAAGACTATATTATTTTTAAACTATCGCGGTGTGAATTCATAATTATACAAGGAATAGGGACTTCTCGCGAATTAAATCATGGAACTTACTATTTCTGCCAAGTCAAGTCGTGACCACGGGTGCTGCAACGCATCCGAAACGTCGGCAGAAATAGTAAGTTCCATGATTTAATTCGCGAGAAGTCCGGATACCTAGTATAATTGTGTAAGACTATATTATCAGTTCGACTTCTACACTATCCAATGTTTGTATTAATTACAATTTAGAAATCTGCATTAGATATATAATTAGCATTGACGTATATTGTTACATGGTATACCACATAATAAGTTATAATAGTATTTGAAACTGTCCATCGAACATCATAGCGACATTCAATCTACATATATAACGAAGTCTGACGAACTCTTTCAAAATAGTCACTGGGAACACATAACTAATTGAAGATACGATGTCTATTACTGTTGTAAGTCATTAGGAAAGATTCACCGCTAAGAAAACCCCATTTATTGTAGCGCTGCAATTCCTGGGGACACCGCATACCATTTCCCCGAGTATCGGAATCCTTGTTGTCAATATTTCCAGCGACGTCCAGTACCGCAGTCATTTGGAGGACAAGGTTAAGCTGGCGTCAAAGTAACTTGGAGTGCTCAACAGGGTGAAGTAATACTTCACAGCGGGGCAGCGACTCCTTCTTTATAAGGTACAGGTCCGACCCCACTTGGAGTACTGCTGTCACCTTTTTGCCGGAGCGCCTGCATACCAGCTTGTCCCCTTCGACTCGGTGCAAAGACCGGTAGTGAGGTTGGTCGACAATCCCATACTCGAACGTGATGTGGAGCCTCTCAGCCTTAGGAGGGACTTTGCCTCGCTGTGTGTGTTTTACCGCCTATACTTACAATGATTTGTGCTCAGATTAACTGTTTGGCATGATGCCCACAGCTACATTCAATCATCGCACCGTTCGCCATAGGTAGGGAGGGGCATTGCGACCTGAGACGGTGCGCACTGTGCGGTATGATAGAAACTTCATCCCACGCACACTCAAGCTGTGGAATGAACTCCCTGCTGCGGTTTTCTCAAGCGACTTCAATATAGGTTTTCTAGAAGAAGCATATTGGAAGGTTCATAATTATACAATGGTTTGGGACTTTTCGCGATTAAATTATGGAACTTACTACTTTCTTCAGGGTCTACAGCGCGAGTGTAACGCCCCCGGTGTTGCATACGTCCATAGGCTACGGTAACCATTTTTCATCAGGTGGGACGTGTGCTTGTCTGCCACCTGAGTGGTATAAAAAGATATTGTTTTTGGAAATTTCACTCCTAATGGAGTAAACAAATTAATTTGTCAGTTGGTTAACCTAGTACAAGAATTATTTTTTTAGTCTATATCTCATAATCTTAGTCACAGTGAAGCATTTAAGATATTATATTATTTCCGTTTATTAATGTAGTCGTACAATGTTTACCTATTTCATTTCGCTCTTTTTTTATGTGAATCGCAACATCGGCCATCAGGCCCAAGACGGCTGTGTGGTTTTAAGTCGGTTCGAGCCCGACAATCCACTAGCCTCGGCAGGGGTATCCACACGTTAAAAAAAAAAGTATACCTACCTAGGCTTAGCCTAAATAATATGTAGAAGCTGCTAAATAGTTTGAATACTCATTTGTGGTAATATAATGCTTAATTATTTCCTTTAACATTAAACTTATACTCATAAATATTCATAATTAATGATGATATGATCAACCTTATGACTTCAACAATGCAAGGCAATACAGAAGTATTAATTGGTCACGGCTGTGCTTAGCTAATAAGCCAAATATTACAATTGCGGTTAATTGTTTGCGGTTTTGAAAATATGTAAGTACAATTTTACAAATCCAATCTCGATATAACCACCATGCACAAAAGTGTAAGGACCTACTTTTGATTTAACTTACTGAAACTTAGACAGAAGTCGCTTCCGTAAAGACCATCATAAGACAAACCATAAGGCAAAAGAAAGAACGGATCCCGATCTGCAGAATACAAACTTTGAATGCAACCGGGATTGACGTACGGATATTTTTTCGAACTCATCAGCATCAGTCAAACTAAGACGTATAGAGAGTTAATTAGTGCTCGTTATGACGATACTAATTATAGACCATTTACCTTGTTATCTACCGATAGAAGCGCTGTCATAGACATAGCATGCACTATTGTTAGATACAGTTCTCATACCCGCATTCACAGTATGCATTTCCTCACTTTAAAAGGTTTTAGCAGCTCTCAACCTTGGCAAGGTGAAAACCTCTGATGCACCTAAAATTTTAAAATGGCGTACAGCCCTGAACATGGTGCAACAGCGCTGAACGCAGCTGTACACTGCTGAGTAAACAGTAGATGCTGACATACAGAACGGAAACTCACCCCCTCCCACCTATTTCCTTAAATTACCTACCACCTACCAGGAACCAGATAGTAACTACCAAGGTAGATGTAAATAAATTAAATCGCCAAAAAAACTAAGTCATATGCCAAATATATTAAGAAACCCAATTTGATCATTACCTACTAGATATTTTAGGATAAAAATTATATTACTTTGTGCAGTAGTAGTGTCACATATTGTCAAACAACGAAAACATGTGAAAAAGTATGCCTACCTACCCAATTATTTCTATTCTCGCGTTCCTAATTACGTCCATTTGTGACACATTAATCTATGCAAACTAGAATAAAGTCGAACAAAAAATTATAATAGGTGAGAATGTCATATTTTTTGGTTATTTAATCTGTGCTTTTTGTAAAAAACAGTAAATACCAAAGGTAAAAACATAATGTGTGTAGTCTTTAACTAAATAACTTGGGCCATTTAACTAGGTACGCAATTTCCATTTATTTGAGAATTGCGCATGAGTTAGTTTTTTTTTTTGTTCTTTTTTTGTTTTTTTTTTAAGATAGTAGTTTACAAACTAACGTTGACTTATTATAATATACGTACTACTACGTACCACCTCCTTACTTTTATATTATTAAAGTAGGCGGCGTGATAGTCGGACTCAGGCGCAAAGACAGACATTCTTTGCGCCTGAGTCCGACTATCACGCCGCCTACTTTGCGTATGGCATAAAGATGATTGATTTAGATTGACTCTCATATGATGTTATGCATGGTCCGGAACCTCCACGCCGTGCACCCTAGGCAATGGGTCGACAGTGCTTCACACAGCAGGGGGAGACGATACCGTCGGCAGCCAATTCCGGCCGGGGTAAAAACGGAGCGCAGGCATGGGAGTGATAGGACGAGCGCTTGTTAGGTATTAGCCGGTGAGGTGGCGCGATTCTGACCCATCTTCCCCTTTCCGGGTATTGATCTTGAAACCGGAGATCCTGTATCAGCCGAGTTGCGAGGGATATGCCTTAGGCCATCTTAAGAAGACCCAAGACAGTGTACAGCTTTAGTCGGTTCGAGTCCGACATAATCACCCCGGGGCGTGGTACCCGCGGGGATTTCTGCACGAAAAAAGGTCTCATGTGTTTCTCATTTATTTTTTACAGCGCCTTTAGGCAGGCATCTATCTCACTGAAAGTTCTAGACGTACATAGTAACAAGAATCCTATTTGTACCTACAGCATCATTTTACGAAGGTAGGAGTTAACTGAATAGGTACACAATATTATAGTATTTACATCATATTATACTCTTTATCTGTGGTAAATTTTTTTATGTATGTAAAAATATTTAAATGTATGACTGTTTTCTGTTATGTTGTCGAATAAAGGAAGACAAGTTGTGAAGTCAATCAGTGGAGCAATTCATTGAAAAAAATGACATTATTATAATGATTGTCTAACTTGAAAAATACGGCCTTTAATGGATACTTATGAGTAGGTAGGTACCTACTTATTCCTACAGTTCTACTATACCTACAAAATCATTGTCGCTGTGAGTTTCTCTATAATTGAGATTTAAAATAATGATCCTGGGAGAGTAGAATTTGGATCACACTATCTCTTCCCATGCGGTGTCGTACAAGGCGACTAAGGGATAGGGCTGTTTAGCATCAGACAGTTATATACAGCCCAGACTCACACTCAATATTGCCCGAAAGACGGCAATAGGCTCACCCCATATTACCGAATTCAATGATTGGTGAAATGTGGGTGTGTATAAAATGACAAAATGGTAAATGTCTAGACGGAGGCCGCATTTCCACAAACATCAAAGGCGACGAATTACTGTCAGATTGCTCGTTATACTGTGGTAGAATCATAGTACCGTGGTACCCCATCCCGCCTCGGAAGGAGGCACTGCGTCCTCTTGCTTCTTTTGGGGTAACAGACGTCTTAATCGTCGTAGGGGTGATGGTTAGGGCCCCTGCTACCTCTGCCTGCAACACCAGTTGTCTCCACTGTGCCATCTGCTAATCAAAGTGCCTCACCTTCACAGAGCCTCCTGCCTCAGTTGGAGTTTACAGGCGATAGCGTTTCCCCCATCTGGGTAGAGAAGCGTTGTTGACCCCGTTGCCAAGATGCAACCTTTACGCGGTTCTGACCAAGCACCGTGGTACATAGTGCCGACCTCTGTGGCGTAGCGGTAGGCGTGGGTTCGATTCCTCCTCCCAAATATTTGTATGCAGGAATATGTATATTTCCATTGGTTTGGGTGTTTCTATGTATAATATGTATGTACATATTTACAAAAAAAAAGTTTATAAATTTGGTTATCCGCATTCTAGATTCCATAACACAAGCTAGTTAAGCTATGCTTACCATGGGTCTAGATAGCGTTGTGTAGAATGTTGTAGAATATATTATTTGTAGATGAGTAGTTATGATTACGAATTTTGTAGGAACTAGTATTTCACCTTGGTTTGCGCTACAAAAGTGTGAAATTATCATATAAACCTATGCCGTAAAAATAATAATACGGAAACTGATAAAAAGGCATTTAATAATTAAGTTAACGAAGTGTAATCTGCGTAATCGCAATCGCATAATAAAAATTAGGTCGATTTCTAAAATATACTGTACTTCCTACCTATAGATAGGTCCCCACCTATATTTCATTTAAGCATATTTTATCGTAATATCATAATATTGTAGGTAACAAATCAATTGTAAGATTACATAATAAGGCGTTTCCATGCTCCCTCTCCTTCCGCCTGACCATGGGCCATCTACTACTTTAAGATGGTCCATTCAGGTGTGACAAGCACGGAGTTCCCATCTTTCCACGCTACGCTAGCCTGCTTCTACTAGGGAAACAGGCAGCCGAACCTGTCATTCACTAGGCCTGCCTCTACATTGTGCCTTATGTGTAATAAATATAATATTTATTACATATAACTATGCCTTATGCTAGTCAGAGATACACGTGGAAAGCCACCGAGTGACCCTATGTACAATGTTGTAGACTGTAAACACAATAAACAGGAGAGACACCCGTGGGAAAGTATTTAGTTATGTAATTAGGTAACTACCTGGCAACAGTAACAACTTACCTCATATAATAGCATCCCAAACATAACAATACAATAATGTGTCGTGGGCTGGGGCTATGTGAAGCGTAACAAGTATAATAGTAGATATATTATGGTACGAGTGTGTAAAGTTGGTGATTACCGCTGAGGCGCCATTGAGACACGAACCAACTGGCGACGGTCGAAGAAGTTCTTTCTTTATTTTCTGTTTACTCCTAAGCTTTTCAATTTGGTACAATCCTTGCATAAAATTATTATTAGCGTTTTCGTAAGGCCGATTAAAAAAAAGTTGTTATTTTTTTTTTTTTTTAGTTCTAGTAATATTATGTAGCATTAGAGTGCTTATCAAGACTAGCCAAACGAACTCAAATACAACTAGTCGATATTATTTATTTAAGTAATCGCCTCCGTGTTCAGACCCTGAATACCATGTAATACCAAAAGAGTTAATTAAGACAAAACATTCAACTACCCCACTGCAGTCCACTGCTGAACATAGACCTCTCTCATTGTGCGCCATTTATGCCGATTCTTCACCTACCGCATCCTGTCTGTTTCAGCAACCTTTTTCAGGCCGTCAGTCTATCTAGCTGGGGCGTCCTACCTTTCGATTGCATTCTCGCAGTCTCGACTCTAGGACTCGTTTGTTCCAACGGCCATCGGTCCTTCGATAGATGTGGCCAGCCCAATGCCACTTCAGCTTGCTTATTCTGCGATCTATGTCAGTTACTTTAGTTGTTTGTAGAATGACCTCGTTTCGAAATCAAACAAACAAACGTCAAGTATAGCTCGCTCCATAGTTCACGACATTTGCGCGGCTATTAGGTCACTAGCCCCACCGTCAGTGTTCACGTTTCGGCACCGTAAGTCACAGGTAGGACGTACCGGTCGAAGGCCTTTATTATCAGGCATGGTAGGGTTGAAAAGAAGACCCGACGTAGTTTGCCAAATGCTACCAAGTTAGATTCTTCTGGCTTTTTTTTTATACCACTTAGTTGGCAGACAAGCACAGGGCCCACCTGATGGGAAGCGGTTACCGTGGCCTATGGACGTATTCAACACCAGGGGTGTCACACTCGCGCTGCCGACCATGAAGAAACCTTCTGATGCCCCTCTCGAAGAACCCCATATTGTAGGCGCTTGGGAAAACCGCAGCAGGGAGGTCATTCCACAGCTTGAGTGTGCGTGGGATGAAGTTTCTTTCATATCGCACAGTGCGCACCGTCTCAGGTCGCTATGTGTGAGGATGAATTCCCTGCCTATGGCGAGAGGTGCGATGATAGAATGTAGATACAGGCATCATGTCAAATAATTAATCTGAGCACAAACCATTGTATAGGCGGTAGAACACACACAGTGAGGCAAAATCCCTCCTAAGGCTAAGAGGTTCCACACTACCTGTCGTCTTTGCACTGAGTCGAAGGGATCAAGCTGGTATGCAGGTGCTCCAGCAAAAAGGTGACAGCAGTACTCCATGTGAGGCCGGACCTGTGCTTTATAAAGAAGGAGTTGCTGCCCCACAGTGAAGTACTGCTTCGCCCTGTTGTGCACTCCGAGTTTCCTTGATGCCAACTTAACCTTGTCCTGCAAATGACTTCGGTAATGGACGTCACTGGAGATATCGACATCAAGGATCCCGATACTCGAGGAGATGGTAAGCGGTGTGCCCAGGAATTACTACTAGCTACTTCTTTCTCGAAGTGGTTTTATCGAGCTGGATAACCTAACCCAAGTACAGATATTTTTAACCACTTCGAGAATCGCCCCTTCGATGGCAATCGCTTTCGATGCATACATGTTCGTTCGTTCGTACACTGAGGCCGACGCAGTATGTGCAATTTTCGCCCAGTTGTTACATCGACTCCACAACTATGACAATGTCATTGGGGAACCGAAGATACACAGAGATACAGTTAATGTTGATACCTCGCCTAGTCCAATCCAGAGTCTTAAAGACGTCCTCCAATGCATCGGTGTATAGTTTGGAGGATATAACATACCCCTGTCTCACTCCACACTGGAGGCTAATAGATTTCGTCTTCGTGGAGTTGGACGGACATTGTGGCATGCCAAAACAAATGAGCTAAAATTCGATAGTTTTATCTTATTAAATTAAGGAGTTACCACCTTATTAGACCAGCTTCATGGTACCGTAGAAATGCGTTATCATTGATACTAAACGAGTATGCAAAATTTTATAGATTTATTTTGGATATTGAGGATATCTGCTTCAAAATCGAGTTGCAAGATTTGATCCGAAAAAAATACATAAATACATACAGTGTAAGTTAATAATAATAAAGTTTGTAATTACAAAGAATCAACATTTATAAATCTACTTATAGCAGTTGTGCACGCAAAATATAAACTCAGCAATAAAATTAGGAAGAACTATTAAGAACTAAGACTAGATTAGTACCTAGGTAGGTACGAGTAATATATTGCATGTTTTGTTTTAATTATGGATACAGGAATATGGTTAGCTTGCACTCGGTGCTATTGTGCTAAACATTACGTACGGATCGTTAAAAGTTAAAATATAAATAAACAAATAAATAAATAAATATTCCACGACATTCTACACAACGCTATCTAGACCCATGTAAGCATACTAGCTTGTGTTATGGGATCTAGAATAGATCTAGATATAAGTAAGTTTATTTCAAAATCAGAATCGAAATCGAATTTGTGTATTAGTCCGCCTCCGATATTACGATATTAGAATTAATCAATATCGGAAACGCGGTCTGAGATGCCGATATTTCGAGATGCCGAGATTCTGAGATTCATGCCTTAGCCACTACGCAGGAGGCGCGGGTTCGATCCGCTCAGTATAAATAATTGTATGCATGAATCCATATTCATATGGGTATTTGCAATGGTCTAGGCGTGCCTCGAAGAGCACGTTAAATCGTCGCTTCAGTTGCCATACTAACATCTATAGCAGTCGTGACGGGTAGTAGAAGCCCTCAAAAGTCGCAACTAGTTTAACTACAGACCTTCTAAGTCACCAATTGTTAGTGGAGGTCCGATGGCCGTCGCTTCATGGAAAATATCGAAGTTCAGCCTCATCTTAGTTAGACTAGAAAACCGACCCCAACTGAGTTGGGAATAGGCTCAGAGAATGAGAGAGTAGACCGTCAAGATGACCTGTGTGGACCGTGGAAAAGCTAGGGACCACCGTTTTAGGATCGTTAGCATAGAATGGAGGGCCGTATCTTAAGGACTTCACCCTAGCTACTTATCATTTACCTACTTAAAGTTTAATCATCGACAACAGTCGTCAGAGAAGTTTAATAAAATGTACGTATATATCATATACCAACCCGTCTGGCCAGCGTGGAAACAGTAGGCCAAAGTCTCCCAATATTGGGAGAGGCCTAGTCCAGCAGTGGACTGCGATGGGCTAGTTGATTGATTGATTGATTGATTGATATACCATATACCTACATTTTAGGTAGGCCCTTTATGAAGTGAAATGCCTAAGCCCACCATATTCTCTTTATCTCCATCTGAACCTCAAACAAATCAAACTAGGGCTTTACATGCAACCGATAGTATTATCAACTTACCATTTTTTCTCATCTATGTAACTACTGCATAATGTACTTTAATGAAATGTATTGATAGCACTTACTTGATTATTATTATAATCCAGTTTGAAGTCCTTTTGTAAGTAAGGATCGATTGGCGGCACCCCCATTTCTTCAATACCGTCAGTAATAGCAGCGATTCCCTTTTGAACGGCTTCGACCAAGCAATCGTTTACATCCAGAGCGTTTCGGTTGCATACTTTGAGATATTTATCTGCAATTTTAAAGCATTTATATATCTAATATAAAATCCAACTAATATTCTAAATGTGAAAAAATGTGTAGATGTTTGCAAATATGTTAGTCAGTCACGTTAGGGCCAGATCGTGAGAGATGGCCCTGGGTCGGCCGGGGTGCGAGGGATATGCCTGTCAACCTCACCTTCGGCAACCGAAACGACCCACAGGCGGCGTGCGTTTTAGTCGGTTCGAGTCCGACATAACCTCCTCCACCGGCTCCGGTGGGGAGGTATCCGTGGGGATTTTGCGCACGTAAAAAAAAAAAAAAAAAAAAGTCAGTCACGTTTAAACGTTTGAACGGTTCTGGCTGAAATTTGGTTCGGGAACAGGATCAGAATTTCACGCAAGCGGAGCCATGGTCGATAACTAGTAAGTAATAATAAAAAAAGTTGTAATTTACAACACATGGTACAAATTTATTATATAGAGCAGATCTTGTAAAAAATCGTTTTCACCTCTACAGATTAAACCAGTTTTAAATGTCGATAAGTTAAGTTTCTTGATTAACTAGGTTATATTGGTGTAGCCACATCGGTGCTGATGTTTCAGAGAGTTTGTGGATCTCAGTAACCAGCTGGCCTTTAGTCGCTAACTGGAAATAAACTACAAGACTAGTACAGTAGTTGGCGGCCCTGCTTGTTTGGATTAAAAATAAGTTCCAGTCCAGATATAAAACCTGATTACTTATTAAAAAATTACGTTCAACAGCAAAAAATATTTTCATTTGAAATTGTTATGTATGTAGGTAGGTAGGTATATAACGACAAGCTATTTGTTTCATTTAATTGTATACATATGTATGTAATATATGTAATTGTAATAAAGTTTATTTATAATCGCTTCATTACTGTTGTAGTATGAGTACGTTAGCTTGCAAGCGCCTCTATAAACAAGGAATGCTCTCATCCTAAGAGTGAAACATAGAATCATTTATTTTTTATTTGGATCTAAATCGTTTTTAAATTATAATTTAGGCGTTCACATCTTCTTTCCTTACATTTTAAGTATTTACTACTATTAATATTATCTAATCAATTCAGGATAAGATACAGAGTCAAAACTTTTTATTTAAAACACAGTATCGTACATCCTTAATTGCCTTTAGTTTCATAATTAATTATGATATAGATTTATAAACACAATTAAGATATTATTTTCTGCTCAAATTCTTGGGTATTTCACAGACAATAGAAACTTCTTCACTCACGCAATTTTGATGTAATGTGAATTGACCTACAATCGTCCTACAACTGAGTTTCTTATAGCAATACCTTCGAACAAGCAACCAGTTCTCAGTGATGTATATAAACAAATAAGAAACATCTGACGCCTGATGCTTTTTATTATTACATTAAATAAGAATTTCAAAAATCAGTCAAAAAATTAAAAAATAAACAATAAATTACAGGTGCCTAACGTGCCGTTTTTGATCTATGCATCTAGGAAAAGTACCTTTCAAGTATAAAAAGACAATCCACAATTTATTTGTCACGGAAGTTTATTCGCTTGTTAAAAACTGTGTTAACCGGCCAAACTTCCTTGTATTACATGATACCGTCAGATTTAAATCGCTATAACACCGTGTTATTAATAATTGATAATAATAATAACTGTTAATAATGAAGTCTATAATTACGACTAGATTGATCTACACCACCGCTAAGGAAGTAGAAATGACCTCAGTAGATGCTGGACTATTATCAATGAAACAACAGTGGACTGCTATACACATTGCAGTCCACTTTGTGACTGCAATAGGCAAGATTGACTTTTCCCAATGTCCGCCATTTCTGCCGACTCTCAGTCTTCCGAATCAAGTCTGACCCAGCATCCTTTTTCAGGTTGTCAATCCATCTGGCAAGGGGGCGTCCCACCTTCCGTTTGCTTTTTCGTTCAGCTTGGTTATTTTGCGAGCTATGTCGATATCTTTAGTTCTTTGTCGGATGACCTCGTTCTGGATTTTATCCTTAAAGAAACTCCTAGCATAGCTCGCTCCATAGCCCGGTGTGCGCCTATTAGGTCATGGACTAAACCCACTGTCAGTGTACACATTTCGGCACCGTAAATCACAACAGTTAGGACGCACAGGTCGAAGATCTTTTTTCAGGCATTGTGGTAGAGATGAAATGAATTTGGCAAACTACGCCGGGTCTTCTTTCTCGAAGACCTGGCGTAGTTTGCCAAATGCTACTAACCTAGGTGGATCGTTCTGGCGACTTCTTTCTCGAAGTTATATTTACCGAGCTGGATATCCTGCCCCAGGTATACATATTTTTGAACAACTTAGAATGTCATCGTTACTGTTGATACCCCGCCCAGCCCAGCCAAAGTCCGCCTGGAATTCATTACCAGTTCACGTGTTTCCTTCTTCCTACAGTCCCGGGTCCTTTAAGCGGGGCGTGAAAAAGCATATGATGAGGCCGTCAAGCTGAGTGTCACCATTGTCACATGGTATGTGTAAGTAATGGTGACACTCTTTTCTGAGACTTTGCCTTCAGCTTACTATCAGGCAAGGCGAAGCCTAATTGACGTGTTCTATATATAAAAAATAATAATAATAAGTTTTGTGACCCATAAATACTGTTCTGGGGGTTACCTTGTTTGTACTACCTAAGTATAATAATCCGCCAACTGAGTTATCGAAACAATACACACTCAGAGGGTACCTATATAGTATTATATAGCTAGTACTGGTAGATACTGGTGCTAACGCATCAAATATAAGTACCATGAATTATAAGGAGAATACGTAGATTGAATACGTATTAAGTATAAGTAGTTATCGTAACATATAATCATACATATTTGCCTGCGAACTCTATCTAGATATTCTTCAATATTTTTGTGTTGTCTTCTACTCCTGGGTTTTTAGATTATCACTAGATGACTATAGAAGATTCTATAGTAATCCGGTGATAATATGGATAATTATGCTTTTTTTTTGACAAAATCTAACAGACAACCTATCGTAGAGGATGTAGGTACCTAATGTAATGAATGTTAAAAGAAATGGAACCTCATATGTTTAAAATAATATAATACTAGCTTTTTTACTAACGTTATAAAAATAGCATAAACACATAGGCTCTTTAATTGTTAGATACTGGTTACTGACAAAAATTTAAATAAAGTTTACATTATTCAAAGACAATATCGCTTCTAAGAAAATATCAAGATTTATGTATTCTTCGCAATGAATTCCGGCTTGTCTTATTTCATTACTTAAGCATTTTTTTAAAACGACCTAATCCTCTATTTGTGTTTAATTCTGTCAGGTTATTTTTCTGCTATTGTATTAAATGTGAGTTCCCGGCAGAGTAGAATTTGGGCCACCCCATCTCTTCCCATGCGGTGTCGTACAAGGCGACTAAGGGATAAGGCTAAGATTATTAACATCAAACAGATATATGCAGCTCAGACTCAGGCACAGATACAAGGCTCGAGTCAACAATCAGCAATAGGCTCACCCAGAATTACGTGGGGCCGAAAACAATGATTTTTGAAATTTAGGTGTTAATTCACCTCTGCATAAACCTTCGGGGATGAAGGCGTGATTGTATGTATGTTAAGGGAAAGATCGACTCATAAAATGCCATGACGCTAAATGTGTGAGTGGCATGAGTGACATATTCTGTAACTTAAGTCTTTATGCCAATTTTTAATCAGTAATATGTTGACAATGTAGGTACAATGTAGGTAGGTACCGGTTAATCAGTGGGAATAAGGTACGTTTCAATGTTTTACATTTACTGAATGTCAGGTAACTAGGAATTGTAGGTACTTGGAGGCTGAATTGCTTCTAAATTCGATCCAAAAATACTTACAAGGGTGAATTTTTGAAAAGGGCTTGGATGGCCAAATCCGAAACTATAAGGAATAGCGACAAATGCTCAAAGGAGTCACGAGCCCGATTTTGATGAAAATTAAAACCTCATCATTATTTTGACTACGATTATTGGATTTTTGAAAAACCATAGGCGTGTGTAGCTGGGAATCGAACCCGTTGACTTTGAAGAAAAAACACAGCCTTTATGATTACATGGTATCGCTGTTAATTATCAAATTCTGCGAAGTAATGATATACGGCAAATTTAAGGAAAATTTGGAATTTTAATAAAATTCATAATATCATAATCCTTTTCGAAAGTGTTACATTATATTATATAAATTTATTTACTTTTGAATTTGAATGCAGATATGTCAAGTTGCAGCCAAGCTTTTCTCATATAAATATCCCGCCTCGGGTTTCCCTGGTGCAAAGACTGGCTATTGCGATCCAGCGCAAAAATGCGGCCAGTGTTCTGAGCTCCTTTGCACCGAGGTACACTAAAAGCAGCATTCACATAGGAACTTGCAATAAAATATTTCCTCTAACCTCGGATGCAAGGGGCACTTATATGATTATATTATATCGGCAGTTTTGTTGGTTGCAGATTGGATGCAGCCCAATGCAATGCGTGTGGACTACATACTTATTCAATAATGAAAACAATCACTTACTAATATCTATTGCTCCGTAAACCCCACTAATCACTATTAAGAAAAATAAAATATTGTTTATACGAAACATGTTCGATATTTAAAAAGACAAGTAGAAGACGAGCACTACACTTGAAGTAGTGGAGTCGTTTGGAAGGTTTATGTTCGCGATACGCTCCCACCGCGCTCCAACTCCCGCGCCGCCGCCGCTCACCGCATGCGTAGACGCAGATACAATGTCATTATTTGTTTTCAGAATACATAAATAATCTTATTACTTAATCGCATATTATAATATTATAAATAAAATCTGGCGATTCGCTCTACGCAAAATACCTTAAACAATTAATTAAGCGAGTAAATGTGATATATATTCACCCGCTCACTGTTAAATCACGATTTTATTGTTTTTCCTAATGGAGGAAGTAAACAGGGTTGTTTGCCTAGAAGGGATACTATTGACATTTATAGAAAATATTCAAACGCTTTTGTACCTACATCCGTAACGTACCTGAAAGTTGACGATTTGAAGCCCTGAATCGCTTCTCCATGGAAAGGAACTTCATCCGAAAATCAGCATGTGTATTACCTATCAGTTCGCTTGGCTTCTTACATTTTCTTTCAAGTAGGTACCTACTATACCTATTGAAAGATTTATATAAATAACTTTCCATAAATAATTCAGAAATAATATCTTTCATAAAAAAGTAAATCATTTGGATAGAACGTCTAAATGAAATCGTACCTAATAGATTCTTAAACGATTATTTCATCATTTTCAACTCAACTACAATTAGTAACTAAGGTCATCGCATGTTTTCCTTACGTGGGCCATGAACTTCTTTACTGTCGCACAAGTTCATGGACTACCTAATGGTAACCGAACACCGTAACCTATGAAGGCTTTCAACATCCAAGACACGGTAATGTTATACTGTGCCTAAGATGTTCGTTTAGTTGCCCGTGCCGTGTTATTGTGTCGCAACGACACAATAATGCACTATTTACCTCAATACGTTAGATTCGTATTTAAGAAATATTTAGGTACTTACCTATCTCACGACTATACCTTTGTCGTTGCTCAAAGCTTAAATGGTAGGTATATAAGTACTATAAGTTTCTCGCTGGTATACCATTAAGGCATCACGCTCACTTCTATTTCCTTCTATAGAATCATATTATATTACCTGTGTTTCTATCTTCTTCAACCGAGTCGCATCCGAAGTTTTCACCTCGGATCCCGAAGGTCTTTAATTCTTTATTGTACACAAGAAAATAATATATCAACAGGTAATCACAAATACATCTTGATGTACAAAGGCGAGCTTAACTCAATATTGAGTTTTCTCTCAGCAAACCTTTGGGGGATTAAAAATGCAAAAAAAAATGATAAAAAAAATACAAGTGTACAACAGCAAAGAAAATACATATCCCCTTTTTTCATTCTAACTGTGAGTTTGGCAACCGGGACCGGGTTTAATGGACTCTCCGAGGCATGGAATCCGCAACGAAATTAATCACAAGTACCTACATTGGAAAAGTTGGAAATATAATAAAGACACTGGCAAGCGGGACGTAGCAACAGACGAGTGGCAACAAAAGAATAATACAGGGCAGTACCAAAAGAATGCAACAATATATTAGTAGGGTATATTGCAGTTCACTGCTGGACATTAGGCCTCTCCCAATGTGCGCCAATGCGCCCGATCCTGCGCCTTTTTTAGGCTTTTAGTTCAACTGGCGTCCCACCATTCGCTTGCTTCTCGAGGTCTCCACTCTAGGACTCTTTTTCGATGACTGTTGTCATCGGTCCTTCGATAAATGTGAATGTGATCAACCCACTTACACTTCAGCTTGCTTATTCTTCGTACTATATCGGTAATTTCAGTTCTTTGTTGAATGACCTTGTTGTGAATTCTATCCTTAATAGAGACTTTTAGCATATCTCGCTGCATAGCCCACTTCACGACTTTTAGATCTTAAGCTAAACCCACCGCCTGAAACGTGGACAGTTTCGGCATCGTAAATCATAACAAGTAGGACGCACTGGTTGAAGTCCTTTGTTCTCCTGTGAAGTCCCGACGATATATGCCAAATGCTATCCAACCTAATTGAATACAGGTAGTCGGAATTCGATATACCTACCTAAGTAAAAGAAAACCTTTCTGACTCTTAGTACAACTCTTAAGTAATGACTTCGTTATCTACCATGATAACAATTAGGTATTGTGGCTGCTAACCTAACAATCTAGCATTTAACTATGAATTTAAATCGCTCAGTATCGCGCATCAGCTCATCGTGACTGACCTTGATAAGGCCACAATTATTAGTTTTAATTCCAATTAAATGTTATTTTATGATAGTCTTTTATGACTTCATCAGGGGCCCGATTTAATCAAATTGGGTGTTTTAAATCATGTGATTAGGTAATCTAAGAAACGGCTGATGCTACAAAGAGGTGTAATTGAAGCTACCTTTATTTTAGAAAAATTATCAGGGTTCCGCAATTTTAAAACCTAGACCTAGGAGGACTATACATATACTATACATGGGGACTTATTATTTAGCATGTAAAAAGAACCTATACCGTGGGTCAGGTAGGTGAAGTCGCGGCCAAATCTAGAATAAGACTGCGAGCTGTAGTTGTAACGTGTAGATAACTTCATGCTTATTTATATGAGCCTAGACTTACATTGTATTATAGACGGATAGATTAAATGCTTATAGGTAGTAACTAACTGGTTGACCTTGCGGTTTTCATAAATATCTACGCAATTAATGAATTTTATTGTAAGACAAAATTGGATAAGTGTTTCTATATCGTTCAGTAAAGCATCTTCCCAGGGTTTTCAGGACGGGGCTGCGTTGTGAACCGGTGTCAGTACGTAGTCCATTTGCTAGATATTAAAATTTAAAAAAAGATTGAGACTTTGTGGTGAAAATCGTTCTGAGGCTGATAGTACTAATATTTTGTCATTTTTACAGATAGATATTTTATCGGAGGTAGGACACGGCGGTATATCCGCCCGATTGAGCAGTCTGACTGGGGAAGTACCTCCGCCCTACAGAATACCGCGGTTATAATAACTTCGTGTTGTGTTCCCAGCGGTGAGTAGGGTAGCCAGAGCTCACTGGAGAATTTGTGCCGTCAGTGGGAAGACTAAAGGCTTGTCCTGATTTGTCTTCTACTGACGGCACAGAAACTCTGTACTTACAGGGTTGGCAGCGCGACTGTGACTCCTCTGGTGTTACAGACGTCCATAGGCCACGGTAACTACTTTCCATCAGGTGGGCCGTGTGCTTGTCTGCCAACTAAGTGGTATAAAAAAAAAAAAAAAAAAAAAAAATTATGAGATCATGACAATAATCATTATTTTTGGCAATGCGTTGGTCTCCATACCTACGTAATACTTAAGTACAAAAGGTACCTTGTATTAATGTAGGTAGGTAGGCCTAGCTACCTACATCAATACGAGGTCAGTGTGTTATTATGTTATGTGACAAAAATTGCGTGATGCACAATGATGATTCATACAGTCGAACCTGTATTTGCCTCTTTAAAAAAGTTAGTAGTTAAGTCGTGAAAAAATAACAGTATCACTTCTGTTATAATACCCTTCACCCTTGTTCCAAAAATATACGAAAAAGCCAGTCAAATACGAGTTGAACTCGCGCACCGAGTGTTCCGTAAAAACTTAAGTTATTATTTAAATGTTGTGTTTTTCGGTAGGTACACGCGCAAACAGAATCTGGACGCTTATGCAAATGGCGCACGGTTTTTGCATAGTCGGGTCAGAGTCTAACAACTCATACTTCATACTCCAGATGTTGATGTGTTCTATAATAATATTTGCCAAATGTCAAGAAACGTATTAACGTTTCTGAACGCGCCATCCTGAGCTGTGCCAGTGAGTGGATCCCCAATGTGGTCACTATTACAGAGGATTGTACTTTATAAATACACTCGAGAGCAATGAATCCGGGTCACTTAAAGAATCCTAAAAATCTCGGAAACTAAAAATGCTAGGTTAATGCAATAAATTGTATTTAATAGACAATGTAATACTCCTTAAATGAAGGTATTAAAACTTCTTAGTTATTGTAAAGTTATATCATAAAAAAATCAAATTTGAAAAAGGGCCACTTTCGAAGATGGAACTACGAAATTAGAGCATTTGGTGTTGCTTTTGTTTGTAATCTGTCATTTATGTGGGTACATAAACCATGTTGATAGTGCTCTATATTCATTAATCAAGCTGAAATTATGTCGCTTACGCCTGAAGAATGCACCAGAATACTTACAATGCTGGAAACCGGCCGGAGTCAGCGCGATACAGCCAGGACTGTCGGTGTGTCGCTGTCAACAGTACAAAGAGTTCTCCGACGTTACGAAGAAACTGGTTCTAACCTACGCAGACCAGGAACGGGCAGAACCAGGTGTACCACAGCACGAGAAGACCGATACTTGGTGAACACCATGCTTCGAAATCGCTTTCTCACAGGAACTGAACTCACCAATCAGTTTCGACGCCTCGGAGGAAGTAACCCAAGTGCATGGCCAGTAAGACGTCGGCTTGCTGAATCTAACTTAAAACCCCTTAGACCTGCAAACGGCCCTAAACTGGAGCGTGGGCATCGTATTTCGAGACTAAGTTATGCCCAGAGCCACGTAAATTGTAGTATTGAAGATTGGTCAAAAGTTATGTTCTCCGACGAATCAAAATTTATGCTCTACAAGCACGATGGAAGACACAGAGTGTATCGAAGACCAGGGGAAAGATTCAAGCAAGCATGCATCGAAGAAAAAGTAGCCTACGGTGGTGGGTCTGTACTTGTGTGGGCCGGAATTTCTTCTGAAAGTCGCACAGAGCTGGTGATCATAGAAAACGGCTCTTTAACTAGCGTAAGATATGTGGAAGAAATCCTCAATGATCACGTTGGTCCATTTATGGTCAATTTAGGTGAGGATGCTATATTTATGCATGACAATGCCAGACCTCATACAGGTAGGATTGTGAATGACTACCTTCAAGAGATGAACATTACTCGTATGGAGTGGCCAGCGCGCAGCCCGGATATCAACCCGATCGAGCATGCTTGGGACGAGCTAGGCAGATGCGTAAAACAACGAAACCCTCCCCCAATCACGCTTCGTGAGCTCAAAATTGCTCTCACAGAGGAATGGGAGAATATTCCCCAAAATCGTATAAGGAACTTGGTGTACAGCATGCCAAACCGCGTAAACGCAGTAATGGAAGCACGAGGAGGCAATACGAAGTATTAAAATTCAAGAAAATCGTAATAAAGTTCAAAAATTTCATGTTTCCTATTTTTGTTTTAAGGAGAGATCAGCAGTTTTTTTCTTTATGTAATTTTGTGTTAATAAAATGTATGGTGACTCATATTTTTTTTACTTTCATTTAAGGAGTATTACATTGTCTATTAAATACAATTTATTGCATTAACCTATCATTTTTAGTTTCCGAGATTTTTAACATTCTTTAAGTGACCCGGATTCATTGCTCTCGAGTGTATAATGCATGTTTGTATAATATATTTATATGTAGTAATTATAGATATTTAGTTGTATAACATTATAAGCGATTTGGTGTTCACTGTTAGCTTATATTATTTGTCTGTTTCAATAAATAAATAAATAAAAAGACTTTTTTTTTTTACCACTAAGTTGGCAGACAAACACATGGCCCACCTGATGGGAAGCGGTTACCGTGGCCTATGGACGTATGCAACACCAGGGGTGTCACACTCATGCTGCCGACCATGAAGAAACCTTCTGATGCCCCTCTTGAAGAACCCCATATTGTAGGCGCTTGGGAAAACCGCAGCAGGGAGGTCATTCCACAGCTTGAGTGTGCGTGGGATGAAGTCTGTCGACGAAGTCGTAGACAGAGTAGTCGTGCGTGCGTGAGTTATCATACGAGGGCTGCTACTTATGTATGCGGAATAGAAAAAATAAACAAATGTATATGGCTCAATATGCTTTTATTGTTTTTCAAAGTATTCTCCACTATGATCGATGCACTTTTGCATTCGATAAAACCAATTTTTAAAACACTTTTTCCACTCTGATTGAGGTATCTCCAAAACGTGCTGTTTGAACGCGTCTACGGCATCTTCACGGGTCGAAAATCGTTGACCACGTAATTTATTCTTTACATTTGGGAATAAATAGAAATCATTGGGAGCCAAATCAGGGCTGTACGGTGGATGACCCATTAATTTTATTTTTTGACCATCCAAAAATGTAGTTGTTTCCTGAGATGTATGACAGCTGGCATTGTCATGGTGAAGTATGATTCTGCGTCACTGGTTGTTTTTGCGTATTTTTTCAAATACTTCTGGCAAACAAATGGTCGTGTACCACTCCGAATTAACCGTTCTGCGATTCTCCAGTGGTATTGTAGCCACATGGCCATTAATACCAAAAAAGCAGGTCACCATTTGCTTTACAGTGCTTTTTGCACGAGCCACTTTCGTAGGGTTTGGCTCATTTTGAAACACCCAAACTATTGATTGTTGTTTAGTTTCGGGATCGTACGCGTAGATCCAGGATTCGTCACCTGTGTAGATATTATAAACAGATTTTGAGTCGCCTCCGTTGAATTTTTTCAAGGTTTTCTTGCACCATTTGACGCGAGCATCTTTTTGATCCTCAGTTAAGTTGTGCGGGATCCAACGCGAACAAATTTTTTTTACAGACAAATGTTCATGTAATATCCTATGAATGCTCGTCATACATATGCCCAGAATGGCCTCTATCTCGCGATACGTAACATGGCGGTCTTGCATTATTAGTTTTCGCACAGCTTCAATATTTTGTGGCACAACCATCGATTTCGGGCGACCTTCTTTAACTTCGTCCGTGAGCTTACTCCGCCCGCGATTAAACTCACTAAACCAGTGATACACAGTTGTTTTTGATGGAGCTTCACCACCAAAAGTCGAAGTTAATTGATCTACGCACTGTTGTTGCGTTAAACCACGTCGAAAATCGTAATAAATCATAGCACGAATATTTTCACGAGTGAGTTCCATTTTTTCAGCGATATGACATTTTAAACCTAACAAAAACAAAACACTAACGTATATAAGAAAAAAAATATTAGCGGCCAGTATTTAAAAAAAGAACGGATATGTGCATGGAGGTCAGACATTGCGTTTAAAATTATTGGAATCCCAGATTCCGCATACATAAGTAGCAGCCTATGTAAGTTCTGTCAAATCACGTTAGTATACTGGTGGAAAATTTTGACCTTAGCTGGACAAGAAGTACCTACGCTAAATATTGGAGATAGCGAATTTTACTCAAAGGAAACGGAATATAAAAGAAAACAAAACTGCATTCAAAGATTTTCGAAAACTCACTTGCCACGCCCGGTAATCGACTAAAATCAGAAAAATAACAACCTGTATTTTTAAGGCATCAATTTATAAATTCAATTTGTTAGAGAGTTTTGACCCTATCGAATACTGGATATTTTTTGAACCTAGATATTCAGACAAAACGTCTGTATTGTATCTTTTGATTGCTTGACGCAATTGCAGACCTGAGTATTAAGAATAAACAACTTGATAACTCCATGCAATCCTGAGAAGTCTTGACAGACAAACAGAGAGACGGACAGACGGACAAGAAAGTGATCCTATAAGGTTTCCGTTTTTTCCTCTTGAA
The DNA here is from genome assembly GCA_963662185.1 of Eilema griseolum. NCBI lineage: Eukaryota > Metazoa > Arthropoda > Insecta > Lepidoptera > Erebidae > Eilema > Eilema griseolum. Next base: position 18,148,727 of record OY759230.1, on the reverse strand, counting down.
GTACGGAACCCTGATATGATATGATATGATAACATATGAAATTGGCAAAACTGCCATCTACCGTGTCCTTCACTATATACGCTAGTAGTTCTCAAACCATTTACTAGATTTAAGATACAGGTTCTAGCACCACCTAGTAGTGATTTTGAAAACTACAGAGGTGTCAATAACGGTAACGTTAACAGTGTCGCAAGTTCAATAGTTATTTCTATCTCAAAAATTGCCCCACACCGCACACCTAAAGAAGTTTTCACTACCCAACACGCCTAAAGATAGTTTTTCAGTTGATACTGAATACATTCAGTACAATACGGTTCCATTATCATCTAAGTTTACAGCTTCGATGAATATAGGTTCCTTCCAATAATGTCTCACCATCATCCGATCACTAATCCTGAAACTTTTGTATTTTTGGGTGCAACCCCAAAAATACAAAAGTTGCACTTTGGAAGTGGGTATTTTAATCGGCCTTTACGGGAACTACAAGTGCCGCTATCATTTATTATCTGATTGCTCATATATTATGATAGGATAAATTAGTAACTAATATATTAAAACAAGATTCTACATTGATGAAATTAACTAAAGGAAAAACTTGACTTAAAAACCTGACTTGTCGCTATTCACGTTTTTTTATACCACTTAGTTGGCAGACAAGCACACGGCCCACCTGATGGGAAGCGGTTACCGTGGCCTATGGACGTATGCAACACCAGGGGTGTCACACTCGCGCTGCCGACCATGAAGAAACCTTCTGATGCCCCTCTTGAAGAACCCCATATTGTAGGCGCTTGGGAAAACCGCAGCAGAGAGGTCATTCCACAGCTTGAGTGTGCGTGGGATGAAGTTTCTTTCATACCGCACAGTGCGTACCGTCTCAGGTCGCAATGTGTGGGGATGAATTCCCTGCCTATGACGAGAGGTGCGATGATAGAATGTAGCTACGGGCATCATGTCAAACAATTCATCTGAGCACAAACCATTGTATAGGCGGTAGAACACACACAGTGAGGCAAAATCCCTCCTAAGGCTAAGAGGTAAGAGGATCACGTACCTACCGCCTTCTAAATTTTCATAGCAAATGTTTGTATTTTAGCCGCGGTCAAGAATAAATGACAGGCGCTCTAATTCTGCTTTAACTTTAAGTTGAATACTTATCGCAGAAATACCTTATAGAAACGAAGTAACTAAAAAATTGGTTCCTCAAAGTAGCACCCATTTTTATGGTAATTAGTCATGTCGTGACTTCCCCGCTCAGTGCAAACATTTGTATGCATAAATATGGGTATTTGCATTGGTCTGGTCGTGCCTCGGAGAGCACATTATGCCTTCGGTACCGGTTGGTCATACAATCATCTATGGTAGTCGATACGGGTAGTTGGAGCTCTCAAAAGTCTGACTGTCTAACTTAGATATCATCAATTGATTGCGGAGGTCAGATGGCAGTCGCTTTACAGAAAATATCGAAGTTCAACTGTTCATCTTAGTTAGACTAGAAAGCCGATCACAACTCACTTGGAAAACAGCTCAGAGAAAATGCTCTCACCGTCTTCAAGAAAAGCCTTCGTGCATTTTTTTAAATTTTTTTATTACACTTAGGTGGCAGACAAGCACACGGCCCACCTGATGGAAAGTGGTTACCGTGGCCTATGGACGTGTGTAACACGAGAGAAGCCAGCCATACTCGCGCTGCCAACCTACATAAGCACAGAGTTTCTGTGCCGTCAGTGTAGAGGACAAAGCAGGATAAGCCTTTAGTTTTCCCACTGACAGCACAAATTCTCCAGTGAGCTCTGGAGCATTTTTTTGAGGTACGTATATCTGCAATAATTTTTTACTTTTCGGTGCAATTTTTTCTAGAAATCGGTTTATTTTTTTGTTAAAAATACTTGTTATATCTTTATAAATAGGAAATGTGTTGTGATGCTTCAATTAACCGTTTGAAAATGGATGTCTAATACTAGCTGTTTCTTTATTGTACAAAAAAGACAATTATGTATACCTATACCAAAAAACCCGAATAAAGGTAAGAGAAAAATTCATGCATTTGCAGATTTATTGATCTGTTAGTGGACAGTCCAGCATGTTGAAATAATTCTCTCAATAACTTAAACTATACATTCATGCATGCTATAACATCATTAAGAAATTTTGTTATCTACCTCCATCAGTCTCGAAGACTTAGTAATTCTAGCTCGCCCTTGACCATCGTAATGTCACCTACCATGTTACAGGATCGTGATAAAACTAGTAAAGAGCAATCATTTCTCATTTACTATTTGATTTCAAGGAGTTCTCTAGTGTATCTCCGGATTCCAAGGTAATACCCATGAAATGTATATGGACCTATCTATGAGCTATACCAAACCCAATGCAAAAATAATTATTAAAATCGGTTCATTAACGACGGTAATATCGAAGAAAATAGAGAAGTCGACCAAAATATACGTGTCAAAACACACATAAATGTATATAAAATTAAAAGTACCTACTGGTCCAAACTTTATCAAATTTGAATGGGACCAAATGGCAACTATTCTGCATCGAACTGAAGAAGAATCACGTAAATAATAAGGTAATCGATACACATACATAAAAAATATACTGATCAAATTGAGAACCTCTTCCTTTTTTAGAAATCGGTTAAAAATCTAAATAAAACATAAAAACATATATCAATTTAATAAATAGGTTCGAATCTATGGTTTTGGGTGTCAAAGAACTCTCTATGCAATATAACGTTCTATTATTTTCGACCTTTATGATGTCGCGGCGTAGCGGTAGAGCATTAGACTACTACGTCAGAGGTCGCGAGTTTGATTCCCGCTCAGTGCAAATCAGTGTGTCGATAAAACTGTAGGGCTGATAGTGTAACAGTTTATATCGGGCGCATTGGTTATATTTGTCGCACAATAAAGAACTAGAATGCTCTATCCGCACACACGTTTCCCTACAATATGGGTAGCTGGACGAGAAAAAGCTACCATCGAGGCAGTCAAGATCGGGATCACCATTTAGGATTGACAGTCTCTGGAGTGGTGACCTGTATCTTCCGGACTTCACCAATGCTATCCAGCAAGTTGCAGTCAAATATTAGATTGGATATAAAAAAGTTGTTCTGTGAGTGGCCTGTAATCTGTATGCACGATTAACTCCTACATCTACTTTTATTTTATTGTGAATTATAATGCTTGTTGCATCGTTTTTAAATTGAGGTCTACAAAAAATGCTGCCTTTAACCACATTCCCTGTCATTGTCAAGGGCGAACAAAAACGTGTTTGGAATAATAAAAATATATAACCTACTTCACAGTATAAGAACTACTAACATTAACTGCCCACACATCTGAAATATAGTAATAAGTACCGTATTTCTCCAATCCATATAAAGGAGATAAACAATATAATAAATTAATGCAAAAGCTATTCAAATTTAAATTAGGATCCTCAGCCATTGAAAATACATAATATTTATCAAGTAAGCAATAGTTTTTCATAGGTCGGCGATTTATAATATGCAATAAATGTCTGTCTGTTCTAACAGTCTGCTCCAAATACTCATAATTTGTGTAACGGTTAACGCTCACGGTACAGAAATTACATCATGAAATGTGACTTACACACAAAGTGGTTGTAATCGCTCATTAGATTGATAGCAGTAGATTATAATTCTTTAGCAAGGTTGTTGATCTCATTTTGAAATGTCGTATAAGTAATAAACTGATATTCACGAGTTCACACGCCTATTTCTCGCCAGATTGATGATTAAGAAGATGTTTATGCGACAATCCTTATCCATGTATTTAGATGTAACTTCAAGTTACTATGTTATTTCATGCTTAGGTATAATTCAGAGCAAAAGTCCTCTTTGGGAATCTGACCGTAATGCAATATGCCATCGAAACATAACGTGCACAATTGAAATAGATCTGTGTTCCTAAAGCACAATGACTAGTTATTTTATCAAAACAGTAAAGCCTAATCCATCTAAGTGCAATGATTTTAAGCATATGAGAATAAATTACCAAGCGGACGTTTTGCTCTCAGCAGCATAAAAACTGTATTCTATCAATGACGTAACAAAGTAACTACACATTTATTTATACCTTCTTAGACCTCTCTAGGTTAAGGCTCTGAAAACCAGTGGCCTAACTATACAAAAGCTATAAAAATCAGTTTTTTCACAGTAGGTATGCGATTTCTTCTGTAAGAAAGTAGATAACGTTTGTATGGTTTAAAGGGATACCGTGAAGATAGAGCAGGGAAAATGAACGATTGTCCTTCTGAATGTCAGCGTCGCCGTAAGAAATTTCTTCACCTTCCATCTAATAGTTAGGTACTGAAAGAGTTTATGTAAGAGGGTATTATATTATTCTACAAAGAACTTGTATGTGTAGGCTTTACAGAATTGTTTTTTTCTATAATATAGGTAACTCGAGACTGTCTTCTACATCCATCTATCTATCTGACATTTTTACGAGACTTGAGAACCGTTTTGTTTTTGGAAATCATGTTCTACAATCAATATTCTTTCTGAATTAATGTACCTACCTACCAGCTTCATATTACAGTTAGTATTATCGAACGATTTATTTTTTCATACACGAAATGCTAACATTTATGTCAACGAGAATTAATCGTTAAAAACTTAGGACATCTTATACCTATTGACTATATTTTGTATGTGCAATATTAAATTTGTGTGCTTTCAGGGTAAGACATAGGTAATAGCTGTGACGACCTAGCAGCATAACACCCTTTTATAAAGTAATACTCAAACAACTTAAGTTCCGCAGACGACATGGTGCTGCTGGCGCCGACTGTTGGTTCATTGAGAAAGCTGCTGCAAACCTGTCAGTTGTATGCGCAAAGTCATGTTTTTTTATATACTTAATGTAAGCAAGAGTGAATGCATGATCTTTGGGATGCCCGGTGAAAAAGTTGCTCACGTCCCACCCATAACTTTATATGGTGCTACATTGAAAAGAGTGAGTGTCTTCAAATATCTTGGTCACTATATTACCGAGGATCTCAGAGATCATGTGACGTGTAACATGCTGGCCCGCAGGTTTGCTCGCTGTAGCAAAGAGGTGATAATCACCTTATTTAAGGCATACTGCCAGAACCTCTATACGAGCAGTCTGTGGGTGAGCTTTGCACTTAAGTCGCTTAACGCCTTGCGAGTTCAATATAACAATGCCTTTAGGGTGCTGTTGGGGTTGTTGCGCTATTGCAGTGCGTCAGCGATGTTTACTGAGGCGAGAGTAGACGGATTTCATGCCATCTGGCGCAAAAGATCGGCGTCATTGCTGAGCCGTGTCCGCGGCAGCTCCAACAGTATTCTGAGAGTAATAGCAGCGCGGTACGACTCACCCATAATGAAGCATATCACCAATAGAGTGAAACCCTACATGGTCACTTTAATTAATTGACTTAATATATTTGATTTGATTTATGTCGATTATTTGACTTATACCTATTTGAGTTATATTTTATTATGAATTGACATTTTATTGACTATTGCATTTAGTATTAACTTGTGATACGTAATTTATTAATAATTAAAATATTGTTAGTTTTGTGAATTATATTTTTTAACTGACATCAAATCTAATGCAATAATACCTATAATGTCAATATGATGTCAATTGCTAATAATTTCCTGATTTGATTTTATACTGTTGACATTTTGTATGCTAACCATAGATGTAAGACAAATATTGTTACTAATAAATATAAATTGGGCCCTGTTGCCATCAATAAAATGATATTATTATTATTAATATTCCGTCATGCAAACATCAAATAGATAATTTAATCAATTTCCATGTATCAGATATCACCGTGTTTTTTTATTGTTTAAAGTTTGGACAATGAACGAGGTCTTGAATCATCACCAAAGCACCCATGTAACCGACATACTTGTGACTCATCTGTCCATTGTCACCCATATATAATTTTGGACGTGAGTACTGAGTAAATACCTACTTATTATAATTCCCTTGTTTTCGGACCACAGTCGAAGAATGTATCCACCTAAGATAACAATGTTCAACCCACGCAATAGGTATACAATGTTAAAAACGTGCACACAAGTAATGTCAGACCACATAGCATTTTTGCACAGCACCAAAAAGTCTTATAATGATCTACTATTTTGACGTAACGGGACATTTAAATCAATGATTAATGAAGCCAAAATCGTACACATTTAAATTTAATGGTTGTGTCAGTTCAGTTCAGCCACATAATAGATTGCTTACATACAGAAGTTGCAAGTTTCATTGTTCTTCAAATAAGTCGACATTATGATTATCAACCAAATTTTTTTGCAGTTATCTACTCCTTTATATCTTACCGCCACCAACTGTCAAGGTTAGGGTTGTTACCAAAGTAAAATAAAATATGAATAATTTTTTTATACCACTTAGGTGTGCAAAGTTGACTTAATAATTCAATACAGCGTTTAATCTTCAATATAACCATGTATCTGGAAACGTGAATATAGTTACGAGTATTAAAATTTACTGTTATTCAGATTAGGAAATGTGAGACAACAGTCAGCCATTGAGCCTTCTGACACACCTTACTGCAGGTTATAGTACCCAAGTGGAAAGAGTACCTATTAAATCACAGAATAAGAAATATTATTTCATACAAGAGATAATAATACTTACGCTTTCGAAAACAGAAACTAAAGTGCACTCTAGCTCGTACATTTCTCGAAAATATGTTTAATATTCTACACACGTAGTCTATTATTTACCGTGCCTATTACTACTAGAGAGATCTTATGCTTAATTTAAAATCCATAGAAAGTTCTATGGTTGTCACTCGTAACACACTAGCTGTTCACCATACATACATGTGTGACCTTGAATGGGTGAATGAGTTGTTGACGTATGCTCTACCACCTGCAATAATTCATGAAAGCAAGTGGCACCATGCATTCATTGTCTGTTCCAGTCCACAATCTAGGGTTAATTAAAATAGAATTTCGAGTTCTTGTGTTTTTAATGACAACCATCCATCAAACAACATTAATTTAGTACCTACTAGTAGTAAGAGAAGTGGTCTAAATCGGTCCATATTGAAGTTAGTCAGAAACTTTCTAGTCTGAACATTAATTAAGTACTTTGCCTCTGTAAACTTTGAGATTGTGAATCTCATACTCCTTCGCACTTAATACACACCTAACAACTAAAACGTCGTAAGAAAACGAATGAATATGCATTCCGAATTTGATTATCGTAGGTACTTATTATATTTTATTCAGCGCATTTGCTCATAAGCACGTGTCAGTCCTAACTTTTATTCGTACTCGAATAGACAATTTTATGTGCTTATCGAGGTAGGTGTGGAGTGGACTAGTCAGAGTCCTGGCTCCTGGACATCGTTAGAATACACACGATGTATACCACAGAACAGTTAAAGGAGGTTAGAAAGGAAATAGTTCCTAATTTGTATCAGGACGCGTGTCGCCGCTTGTCTCCCACTCTTTAACTCCACTATAAAAAAGAGACCAATACGACGCGGTTTACGCACACAAATAAATCAGCACACTCAAATCACGAGTTTGCTATTGGTTGTCACACTAATGCAAATACTGCATTTGACGTGTACTCACACACGCACAAAAGCAATAAAAATTTCTCATACATGTTACGGTGACCAAAGGTCGATTTTCGATATCGATAAAATTTCCGTAATTTTGATACTATCTGAAATTTACACAAGTCGTGAACTTTATTGAGTAAGCTCATTCTGCGTTATTAGTAACATCAACAATTCATCATAATTCTTGTATTTTGACAAAGTAGGTGAAAAGTAGCCGTAGTAGCCGTTTGGCTAAATGTAAATACACAATACCCCTCTAGTAACTAAATGTGAAAAAAATCCTTTATGAACTACCAGTAGGGATAGATCAGTAGGGATATGTGGAACAGTGGAACACAACCAGGCTCTGTGGCGCGGGTCGATTCCAGGTCAGTACAAATATTTGTATGCATGAATATGGGCAATTGGATTGATCTGGTCGTGCCTCGGAGAACACGCTATGCCGTCGGTCATGATTGCCATACGAAAACCTATGGCAGTTGTTACGGGTAGTTGGGAGCCCTAAAATGTCCAACAACTGGTCTGACTGCCATACTTCGATATCGCCAATAAGTTGTGAAGGTCAGATGGCAGTCGCTTCACTGAAAATATCGATGAGACTAGAAAAAGCGGAGCGCGGACACCGAGGTAAAATGGAAGTTGAACACAGTCACGAGTCAAATGTGCACCTGGGCTATGGATTCCCGCGATTACCATCATTCATGCATAGAAATGTAGTAAATAAATAAATGACACAAATAGATATAGGTTCTTATTTTTTTGCGCAGAACGCTAAACTTTTCCAAAATTAAAGTAGCCTTGGTAACGCTTTATAACATCAACTATCTTCTGTCAAAATCATGTTATATTCGGTTCCGCCACTTCGGAGAATATCCGAATCAATGGTTATACTCATATGCATTTCTTATACAAAACTGTTGTTTTAACATTACAAGCAAACACTTCGATTTAATTCATAATGTATAGTTCTATGAATAAATTACGCACTACTTACTGAAAAAGGTACAACGATATTTTTGTGCGGAGTAGCACCTGGTTTTAAGTATCTTTTTCCAGATTTTTTTGTTATATAATCATTGTCTCCAAAATGTTTCGAACAAATTGTGCTGCATTTAGTAGGTATCCATTCAGTTCTACCCGTAGCCTCAATCTACATTTTTTTAATATCTGGATTTGTTGGAAACCTAAAATTAAATTATAAATGTATTTTCAATATAAACGGCTGACATAAAACAAAATTTTACAATTATTATTGACGGTAATAAATAAATGTATTTTGATTACAATATTACAGATAATAATAATTTGTGTATATACTTAATATCGACAGTGTTTATAACGGATCATTTTGTCCAACACTATCGATACGCATGGATATCGCGGCATTGCAAGCGTTAGTTCGGCACACGCGATTCTCGCAAAGAACGCTATACACTGCGCGATCGCTCACGTAGTACAAGATGGCACTCATGTATTGCAAGCAATGTATAATTTTGTATCAGTTTGCGATTATGTCGTTTTTGTCTACAAATTACATAATACTTTTGTAATAATTACAAATATTACTTGTATTTTAAGGTTTTTTGACTTACCGATGAAAAGAAATCCCTTCTTGGGCTACACTACACACTTGGCTTCTTTTCCGACACGTTATTATAGCGCAAGACGGCATAATTCTTTTTTTTCGCGGAGCTTCTTACGTTGTCACAATAAGAGCGCGACTGTGTTGGCCGCTAAGTAAATTTCGGTGGGATATGAGCATTTGCTCATATGCGCGGCGCGCCTTCCCCGCCCACAAGGCCCTTCTAACTTCTAACCTCCTTTAACTGTTCTGTGATGTATACTATTTGGTTCTCCCCAAAGTGTTGTTTGCATTTTCAATATTCTGTTCATATGTGATTCAACCATTATTTGATTGCAAATGTTTATGCAACGAGGTAATGCTCGAAAGATTTTTGTTTTTAATGGAACAAATTTTTAGACAGCTGAGCCTGAAAGGTTGTTTAATTATTTTACTAGCTGCTGCCCGCGGTTCCGCTCGTATAGAATTTTGATCTTGTAAATTTTTATTTACGCGGAAGTCCCCTCGGATACCAACCCCGATGGCCATCTCAGGTCTTTAGATTCAGAGAATAAAATTGCCTAAAGCTTATCCCGCGCTCCCGGCTGGCCCTGGGCCATCTATCGTTTTAAGATGGCCGAGCATCAGGTAGTCTTGATTGCGATATGATTTATTTGGATAAGAACTAATAAAAAGGTATAGAAAACATGGTCTGATTTTGATCAGTATTTCTATCAGCCACGCTTGAATTTATTTCGTTCACACATTATTTTCACATTGCGATATTTAAAAGATATGTTGCTTTTCATTGTAATTAGGTACATAGTTAAAGTTTGAATGGCAATTATTGTCTACATTAAATGGGCAACGTATCTCATGTATTTAATTGGATTAGGAATCACACATGTATTGGTATAAATAGTCTCGAAAACGATACATTTTTTTTTTGTAATTTGTAAAATATAAAAATGGTAATTGTGGATTTTCCTAAAGTAATAGACAATATGCTAATAAGAATTTTATTGTGGACCATTTTTAAGTAACACATTTTTGTAGTATATTATTTTGTTCTGGCATTAGAAATGTTCCCTATTTTTTTTGAATATAGCATAGATATAGATTATTATGATATAATTTATTCAAATTAAACAGTATACAATAGCTGCCTACCTTTGGTTCGCACGTAGATAATTATTTAGTGTATTCAAATAAACTAACCACTAATAGTAACAAATCCAGTAAATATTAGATATAAAAACCGACGAAGGGAACTCATTTTTGTATGGTTCAGAGCTAATGTACAAAATTCAAAATGCAAATCAGTTGACAAGTTTGATGCGGATATCTACTAAGTAATTTGTTTAGTGATTTTAAATCGGTTCTGCACTAGATAGCCTCTATATATCATAGTATTACTCGTCAGAATATATTATAACAACACAGCACACAATAGATACAAATAGGTAATTATCCCATATAAGGATTGAACCCACAACACTAAACACAGAAACTCCTGCGCCAGCCGTGCGCACTTATGACTGATAAATAAAAGTTCCTTTGAATTTTAAAGGTCACTGACATTGTACTGAATGCCTCTTGTGGTTTAGGTGTATATTGATAAGTACAGATAGAGTTACCGGATCACACGCTGGTAAACAGGAAAACTGTACTAAAAGCTAAGATGTCGGGAATTTGATTAATCTTTTTAGCATACGTACCCTGTCAAAGGATAAACGTCTAAGCCTACATTGTGACAAGCTAATGGATTTTAAAAGGTCGATCTGAAATATGTTTTTGCATTTACATATTCACGACTCATTCCCATTGTGGTAGATAGAGACGTCATTCTTCTTGCTACGATCTTGGCATATGCTTTCCGCTTTTCTTTCTTCCATAGTTGTTTTCATATTTACATACATATAATCCCGCCTTTATCCCCGGATGGTTAGGCAGAGGTGAATTAACACCCACATTTCACCAATGATTGTATTCAGTCCCACGTAATAGGGTGTGAGCCAATTGCCGTATATCGGGCATTATTGTTGACTCGAGCCATGCATCTGAGGCTGAGTATGGGCTGTATATATCTATCTGATGTTAAACAGCCCTATGCCTTAGTCACCTTGTACGACACCGCATGGTAAGAGATGGGGTGGTCCAAATTCTACTCTGCCGGGAACCACGCGGCTTTTCATATTTTAAAATAATTAATGTGTGGTATAAAGTGGCTCTAATTGAACTGCAAACTGCAAATAATGGCACCTATAATCAAACTGTGAGTTACCTATTGCTATTTTTTATTTTGTTGGTTGAGTAGCTTTCTTAAAAACGTTTCGATAAAAAAAATCGTGTTCAAAAAATACAAACAAATTAATTTCATGCAACTTAGTATTTAAATATTTAATTTCAACTTGTTTGTTTATTAAACCAGTTTAATAAACAAAACTTTCACTCAAATATAACTTATGTATTCTCTGTAAAAATTTTAAGTTCTCCAATTTCTACGTTTCGAAAAAATAAACCTCATTCTTTTGGTCTATGGTCTATGCTAGATCTGCGCGCATAGTAAAACTAATTATTTTTCCCGCTATTACGAAAATCATTCTCAACTCGTTTTCACTGTTGAAATTATAGTTAATTATTAATTGAATTGTGTACAAGTACAAGTTATGATGAAAATTTTATGCTGTTCACCGCCCGATATGACATGTGAAGTCCTCCACGTTATGTAAAATTTAATACTTGAAAACTACAAGGGTCATTATCTATGTTAAAACCAAGGTAAAGAACCAAGCCACATTATATGTAAGCAGATGTGTAGTTCTAAAAGATCACTTTAGCTTTAGCTTACCATCAAGCGAGGTGAATTCTAAGTGACATCTATATAAAAAAATTTAATGGAATCATAATATAAGGATTTGTCATGCGACAATATTTATACAAAATCAGAATCTGCCGCTTTATACAAGTGGCAATTCGCTGGTTGGCGTATAAAGATAAATAAACATGTAAAATAAAGTTTAATATCTTGATTATCATACGACAAAAGATCAATGTCTTGCCTCTACGTTAGGTTAGATGAAATGTAGTTTTTGTGCAAGTCTGCTACCGGTACAATTTAGCAGACTAGTCGTTTAAATTATAAAATAGGTATTTAAATTGGACCAGACAGTAAAAAGCAAACTTATTTCGGATCAGTTTTGCGTGCATTTTGATTATTTTGCCTTTTCCTAAACAAACTGCTGTTTACCTATATCACGTGTTATCACTTGTTAACTTCACATGTTACCTTACAAACAAGTATGAAAAAATGAGTTATGCCTTTGTACATTACATCTCATCTTTTTGTATAAATCTCTTTTATGTGTACAATATAATTCTTGTCAGATCTAAACCTAAATTGGTGAGTAGCTGGAGGCCCGGAGGCGACACTGAAGCATAGTTTGATGTTACCAGTGTAGAAAAAAGTTTCATTTAATGAGAAATCTAGAGGTGGTACGACTTAAAAGGCGGACCAATTTATTGAACTCACCCCTACATATGACAGTCGTCAACGCACGTCATAAACGTCAAATCCCATACGTTATTCTGCAATTACGCTGGCCAACAAATTACCACTTGTCTAGAGGGACTGCTTTAGTAAATGAATTAGTGTGATTCTGCTCATATGAGTGACCATTTTAGGAATTTTATAAGAATCTATTGAGATCTTCTGGAAATTCATAAAAATACTCGTTTTTAGCAGAATCTTCTATGTGGCGTTTTTAGACCCGCAGGTAAAACGCAAGGATAATGTTAAATGTTACACACAATACACATTGTGTATGCATCCTTAATTCCTTGGCCGTGTTCCTTGGCTGATATACCTTTGCTGTGTGTACACTGTGTATAGTAACTACAGTCCATAGGTAGAAAGAAGTAAAATAGTAATCAGTAGATAGGAGCGGTAAAATACTGATATCGTAGTCATGGTGACAATTGCCTTGTAAATAACAAACATAATGATAGTGGTTCTGTAGATAGTAATAAATTTGCCAAGACCAAGTCTAGCCATAATGGTAAAACTGCCTACCGAATGAAAGTCATGTATGCAAATACCTATAGCCCATCAGCCATAAATATTGAGATATGGCGCATGAAATATACATCAACTTGTTTAAAACATTTGAGAGCATAATACTTTTTGACTTTGTAATTCTTTTGGCTTATATAGGCAAACTAAACAACTCTGTCAGAGGTTCCCCACTAACCAATTATAGGAGGTAGGACACGGCGGTATTTCCGCCCGATTGAGCAGTCCGACTGGGGTAGTACCTCCGCCCTACAGAATACCGCGGTTATAATAACTTCGTGTTGTGTTCCCAGCGGTGAGTAGGGTAGCCAGAGCTCACTGAAGAATTTGTGCTGTCAGTGGGAAGACTAAAGGCTTGTCCTGCTTTGTCTTCTGCTGACGGCACAGAAACTCTGTACTTACAGGGTTGGCAGCGCGACTGTGACTCCTCTGGTGTTACAGACGTCCATAGGTCACGGTAACCACTTTCCATCAGGTGGGCCGTGTGCTTGCTGCCAACAAAGTGGTATAAAAAAAAAAACAAAAATCACCACCAACATAGCCGAAAAATCAAGCCACATAATTCAAACGGATTTGGACTCCGTTGATGCTGTATTTTTTATATATTAAATAAATACACCTATTAAATTTATAAATTTAGTCACACACTTCTATTATTCTACGTACAAGTGAAATAAAAATACTTATGACATTAGTGGGTTGACATCGGTAATGTAACAAAGCCCATTGATAATGTTAGTGCGTCAGGATATTAGTGTTGTAAAGTGTGTGTTAATATTGTTGCATATTACGCGAACGTTACACTTTGAAATACTTGGACATCATCAACTTACGGCATCTATCAACATCGCGTTGTCACCCTCAAGGCAGCCACCGAAGGAATCACGACTCCGTTGCCAATAAAACTAAGAATTTTTAACGATTCTATCGCGATTAATTTAGAGTTATTTCATTATTTGTAATGAACGTTTTTGCTTTCAACAGATATAGGGGATAAATTGATGTATGGGTAGGTTAAAAGTAGTTTTATTTTAATGTTAGTGTTTATCTTAGGTACCTACATTGCTATCTAAATTATACCAATTTGAACATTAATATTATTTTGCAGCACTTAGAATGCAACTCAAAAAATTACTTCCTGTTATTACTTTGAGTTGGTATCCTAATTTGTGTGTGCTAATGGAATGGCTGTCATACTTTACGAAGCTTGTTTATTGACAGCAAATATTAGTCCTCTACAAAAGGAGAAAAAGCTCTGTTATCTTTTTAACCTAATGTAGAGCGCCAATGCAAATATTATAAAGGCGTGGAGCCACGAGCCCCAAGCATTTTGCGAAGCGACTCCTTACGGGCTACACACAACCGCGACGCGCACTTGCCAATCACGTTGTATCTATTTATTGTTGTAAAGTTTATTTTGAGTGAATGCCTTAGTTACTGAATCTGTAAAATGTTGATAGGGACCAAATTAATTATACTATGGGTGGGACTCCTAGCGTCGGGTTACGGGAGTGACTCCGATGTTATAAATGGATTCAACGCCGCTGATGGTGCATTTTATACAGACGACGCGGTTATTATAAATGGTACGTATATTAAATAATTTTTTGAGTCAAATAAAATTATGATAAGCATATATAAATAAATTTATTATCGGGACAGCTCTGTGGACAATGTCTACGTTTTGTGATACTTTCGATTTTACCTAAATTTGCTCTTAATTTTCGGTTAGTAATATCAACCAAAATTGAATTTTGGTTGATGGAAAGTTATTTCGATTCAATTCTTTAAATATAAAGCTGTACTTTACTCGCGCGGCTTATTAATAGAAAGAACCTCCAGTATTTGTACTGCGAGGACTCAAAACAATGCACGCCACATGTGGGTATGAGGTTTTGAGGCTAGAGAAAGTTAACATTGCTAATAAGATGTTTGTCCATCGTCACGACTGTCATCGGAAATAAATAAAAGCGCTATTTAAAAAGTGAAATAGTATAACATTAATATTTAAATCACCTTTGTGTACCAAAAGGTCAATGAACGCAACGAACACTATTTTGAAAGAATGAACGTTTTCTGAAACGAAGATGCTGGTCATCAACCCGCACTTCTCAACTCAGAGGTTTTTAACACACGTGGGTTATTAATCGGAAATACTTATGGGTCGTATTCAATGCAAATTGTGAGACGCCCACACGTACAAAGTCGATCACATCAATCACATCATTGTCCGTAGAACCGCTCTCAGTTGTTATTTAGTTTTTGTCACTCACTTCGAGGACATTAATTAGATCAGAGGCGGGTGATTGAAGCGGGATGACGCCTCTGACATTTTCTTACTTTAGACTGCTGAACCCGGAATCCAGAGGCAAATGCCACTTTGAAATTTATGAGCGCACCGAATCCATTTACGATCGTGACAATACAAAGCATAAAAAATGTTTTGTGCATTGTGTGTTTGAAAATGTAAATGGTCGTTTGTAATACACAGAACCTCTTTTAATTAATATTTCAAGTCACAGGCAGTCCCAATAGTCGCAGGCAGTCTCATTAAATTACTAGTTATTGGTATCAAGTTCAAGGTGCCGCAACCGCGACACTTCGCATACCACTGCATGTTATTTAAAACGCAAGTACATAACAATTATAGCAAAATATTTTCTCTACGAGCTGCTTTAAAGTTTATTTTGCTGTGATGGTGTAGATCAAAATTATTTTTTTCGTTTAAAATCTAGGAACCTTTAAAGGTCGTATAGTCTTTGAGGTAGCTCGGGAAATCAGGTTTAATTACTTAGAACCCTCGGTCGTAAGTTGTGTGCTCCTTACATCTTCAAGGCCGGTTATTTATGCTTGTAATGCTACTTATTTATGCACATACTCCTCGGACCAGTTCTTTTTTACTGGCGTTTTACTCATCTCTCTGTTTTTCCATTGCTGATTGGTGCGTATAAGTAATCGCTGGCAGATCATAAAATTGCTCTCGTTGTGGAAATAAACACTCATTTACAAATACGATCATTTCTTAGTAAATATTGAACCAAGAATGACTCTAAAGATTACTTAATTACATATAAAGTTGGCAATTTGGAGTACGTGGTCAGCTCTCCGTGATTTGGTTTATCTTAGATTTTATGGAAGCTATCGTCTGACTTCCTTGCACCTTTTAAATGAAAAATAAAAGAAGAAAATTATCATTTTATATTTGTACTAACTGTACCCTCAGTGTCAGATCTATCTTGACAAGCAAGTATTGTGCATGTATGTTCAGCATCAGATTATTGCAAAGTACTCAAAATGGTCTTAATTCCAAATATTATATTAAGATCATTTTGAGTACTATACAGATCAAGATCGATCTGATGATGACTGTAGGTACCAAATCCCATAAGTAATCTGAATTCGATAAGACCAATCTATTCGAGCTTCATGCTTCAATAGGCCATTATTTGTAAATTATTCACCATCATCTTCAAAGCGATTTTCCAGATACGTTTATAGTTTGGGGCCTAAGATCCGCTTTTTGTGAACCATTGATATATTTGGCGGTGAATTAAATTAAGTTCATTACTTTCTCTCTAGTAATAAAACTCAGTAACCCTAATCATGTTAACCTTAATTACTGTGGTAGGTATTAGTGAGCTACTGACGATCTGCAAAAGTCTTTAGAGATAAAAGATTATTCATTAACTGTAGTCACAACATTAGCAATGATGGTTAAACAATTAGCTACATTGAGCGCGAATATGATATTTTTTTATTTCAAATTCTATAATTACGAGTACTACTTAAGTACTGATCAGTGAACACTCAAGATTTCCACGCTAATATATTTTTTAATTAAAAAATATATCAATTTCATTTGCTAAGGAAAGGACTATACACAATACTAGGATCCCATGCCATTATAGGTACAGGATCCAAGTGGCCGAAGAGAGAATTGCTCTATTTTTTTAAAGAAACTACCATTGCCTCATATGACTATTACTGACTTTGCAACACAAAGGTCACGTGTAGCATTAGAGGACTAGACCTATCTTTTTTCTTATGCAAATTTCTTTTTTTTACGCTAATTTAATCATAATGACTACTATCACATGTAAGTAGTTAGTATTTTAGAATATATAGTCTAAGGCCTTGAGGGTCAAACTAACCTAAAGTACACGATGGGCTCTGGCGTACGTTTTCCTTTGGGGGTTGGGGATTTAGACGATAGTCGTTCCTGGAGAAGCCAACATACGGACCCCTAGCCTCAAAGTGCTTTAGACTCAACTGACAAGTCAATAGGTGGATGATTTTGAATATTTTTTTTATTTTGGTCACATTATTGGCATGCTGCACATACCATTATGAATTCCAATTATTTGAACATAACGGCAACCGTTATGCAGCGAATCCCAAATAAATAGCATGCATGCTTACGGCATGTTTCGTACATTGTACCTACATACCTACCCAGGCTTTGGTTTTAGATCGCCTTTAGAATATTAATTTATCTTGATATTTACGATTATCGTTGGACAGGTTCCTTTACTACTTATTTAGCGATAATTCGTTTCACATCCGTACTATAAGATACCCAGTAATATATTTTTAGGAAATCGTTTATCTCCACTTATTTTTTGCTAAATTTTTAGTAAGCTTAGAAATAAAGATTGTAATCCGGACATACATTTGCTCTTGCATATCTTATTAGTATAGCAAGCTCTTGTATTGTGATAAGTACTTAAGTATATTTTAATTACATGAAGTCGAAAGCAATTCTCATTTGTCTAATAATTCTAGGCAGGTACGTTGGAGAAAGGATGCGTAAACCTTTTTTAGAATTAAGGTACCTTTTTCGGTGCATTGAAAAACGTATGCTGTATAGTAATAGGTTACTACATAAAAAAGTAATAGTAATTCATTCAATATTAAATATTGTCCGCGGCTCCATCCGCGACGAAATCTGATTCCGCTGTTCGAGCGTTATTGTTATTGAATTATTAACATTTTATATTAATAGGGTAAAAGTCTCCTTTTATATTGTACAACATACAACAAATAAAAATATTATACACGCACTTTTAGGTACCTAAGCTGCGGAGTAGTACTGTATAGCTATGGATAATACAATATAAAATTATTCATTAAAATTTTATTTTTTATAGGTACCATTAGGTCTTCTCCGCCATTAGCTGAATAATGTCTATCCTAATAGACATTATTCAGCTAATGTCTACGGTGAACGAAATCCCAAATAATTATAAATTTAACATAAATGTGTTCCCATACGGTAGACTTCAACGAGCGTTGGTGTTTTAAATAAACTCTATAAAACGAAACACAGCCTAGTTCTATTTAATCGCACTTATCTTCACTAGTAAAATGTGACATAATTCATGCTTGTGTTGGTAAACATATCTTACAACCACTGGAATAATCTAATTTTTTTTTTTCATGTTTTTTTTCCCTGCCGCTCAAGTAAATTTACCAATATAACACAAAAGCACAAATTTGCGTTTATTACAAAAGTTACAATTGACTAAGCATTGCATTGTTAGATTACTGGTACAAAATCCAAGCTTAATGTGGTGCTAAAAATATCAGGCCAATCCCAGTTGCCCAGATGCTACCTTAATTAAACGCAAGTACCTGGTGTTAAATTAAGGTAGCATCTAAATGTGAATTCTTTTTTCAGTATATATTTTGTTGTTGTGTCATTTTTTTGTAAACATGATTTTATACGGGTACACATCCTCCAGTACGAATAATAATGAAATGTTATGTATCTATATTTAGATCTAAAAAGGCGTAAAGCGAATTGTTCCACTCGAATAAGTAAATATTTTAATGGCGAAACAAGTTCCAAAGCTAATAAGTATTTAAATCGTAGTTTGAAATAATAATAGTTTTTCATCCTTCGTACGGTACTTGCGCATTAGTGTTGATTAAAATAACCGTTAGACACTTATTTTGGATGGTAGGTACTATTTTATGTGACGTGCGGACGATGTGACGATCAAATTATAAACACTAAAATATATTCTGTAATTAATTAATGGACGCGTTGTACGTCACGTTATCTTATTAATTTCTTAATCAAGTAATTAAACGTTGTTTCTTTTTAACTGTTGGTACAACTTCTGTTTATTACATGCTAAAGTGGGGCCACTATAACGAGAAAATTTATTACCTGCACACTCATAAAAAGGCAATGAATATTTTAATGACTGATTCGTTTTAAATTTAGAACATTTATTTACATTTAAGAGATATTTTAAAATGTTATCGGTATCAGATGCAAAATAAAGATGCATTTTGATAATATGTTAGGTACCTGAGTAGATACTTTGGATGACTTGTAAAATTTTGAGATTGGTAGGACACTGATATTCACGTTCAAATCGAGGGAGTGTTAACTACTCTACTTCATTTTGTAGCATTCATTTTCGGTGGGCTGTGTGTCGGAATTGAATGCTACTGTTTCCATTGACCGGGAAGATGCATGGAGATGCGAGACTAAGTGTGGTACTGTAGTGAACTGCCCATTGAAGTGGTGGTAGGTCGGCATTGTGCGGGGTTGACCTCGAAATAATACCTCTGTATACAATGCCAATAAAGGCTTTTCGTTACTCATAAGCCAAAAACATTTCTGATGAGCTTTAAGTCGAACACTTTGTGTGATGTCGTATCTATATCTATGATAGGCATATCTATATCTATATTTCTAACAATATTTAGATGTCACTAATCGATTAGCATAAATGTCAGCCACTCTGTCTAATGTCAAAGCATTTTTTAACTAAGCGGGATGACCTTTTTAAATATTTATCGTTGAAATTGAAATTAATTACGATCAAGAGATTATAATGATTGACATATTAAAATTGAGACTCTTAACGAATGACTGTTTTTTTTTCGGATTAGATGTTAGCATACTGGTACCTCAAACTTAATAATTATAGTTAGCGTTAGTTAGCAACAATAATGCCGACTGAAGCTCGATTATTCAGTTATTTGAGTTGTTAATTTTAGATTTTAAAGACACTAAATTTTGTATTACATTTTTATTAGCTTACGTTGGAAGAGTAAAACGAGACATCTCAAACTCTACGCGCGATGGAAGACAACTGCTGTTACTAAAACTCCAAGGGGTAACTATCAATTTGTTCAAATTACATTATCTGCTTTTTCGATAACGAGATCATCAAAAATGATTACTCAACACCATCCTTTTAAATTTTGGTCAATTATTATTTATGTAATTAAACAGCAACGTTGTCTTACAAATTGCGTGACACGTTGTGCTATCCCTTCGTTTGTAAACATTTTAACTCTGCCTACCTACCTTTAGCTACTTACCACAGTTGAGAATTTTTGTAAGACAAAACTTGGGTGAGGAACCTTTTGAGGAGCCAAAGCAAGCCACTTATGGAAAATTAGCTTGATAGTAATCACTAGTCAAAATAGAACATAGGTAAGAAAAAGAGCTTACGCGAAAAAAGACCTAACGATTTACCTAATGTTTATCGAAAATGTTTCATTTATTTGGTTTAATAATAAAAATACATTTTACTTTAATTTACATTTTTACAATGGGAATCTTCAACTATTTATCTACTAATTTAACATATATTATTCAAGCCAACAGAAGAAGCCTTCGGGACTGATTGTGAAACGACTCTTGGCAAGAAGGGAACATGCAAGACTTTCCGTGATTGTTACCCTTTATTCAAAGTGGCTGATTTGTCCGGCTCGGATGGGTGGGCGATGGGTCACTACGATACTTGCAGCTTTATCAGTGGGGATAATATGGAGGTATGAAACAAGAAACAAACTATTATTCTAATAATAATATTTTAGAGGAAACCACCTTTATTTGTGGCTATTAACCACAATGAGTGTAAAAAAAATATTTGTATGCATACTTTTCCTCTGAGTTTATTTTTTTGCCCAAGTAGCTCTGGTACTGGTACCAACTTTTTTTTTATCGTGCGATATATCTCCCGTAACCCCCCCTCCCCCCACCAGTGCCAGTGAGAGAGATTATGTCGGTCTCGAATCGACTAAAACGCACGCCGTCTGAGGGTCATAAGTTGCCGGAGGTGAGATTCCTCGCACCCCGGGCCCCGGCCGCAATTGGTACCAACTTAAACTCGTTTGCACGTTCCAATCCCGTCTCCCTCTTGTTGTTGTTTATTTTTCTGAGTTCAATTGCCAATTTTTATAATGTTTTTAAACATTTATCATCGTTTATTTATTCAAAGATCTAACATACGTAACAGGTATTCGGTGTATGCTGTACGCAGCCAGTGGGTACCCCACCACAACAAGAACCTGATGTCCAACGCTTTGGTTATCCCTTACAACCAATAATTCCAGTACAAGTTCCACCTGCATCAATCCCAGGGTACGTTATAGCAATACCTAATAAGTTACCAAGTACCTTTTGCGTCAAAGCGATTGGCCAGATGCGTCTACAATTTGCATTTTGGAGCACGAGGTCTGCTTATTGCTTTTGATTGATATATGGACTTTTTTGGGGGCGACTTCTGTCTGACCTCGCAACACTGAGAAGAAAGCCTGCAGTAGAGCCTCATCAACGATGTGTTCCGTTGATGCTCAGCTCTAGCGTAGACGCAGCTTTACAAATTAATCGAAATCTGCTACTTCCTTCTTTACTTAGGATAAAGTATTTATTTTGTTCAATAATTTAAATAGGCTTTCAAGTGGTATAGTGTCTGCCCTTGCGCGTTGGTACGGAGGTACTAACAACATTCGCCAGATTCCTGCGCAATGGCCTCCACCAATCCCAACCCATCCTCCGGACCACACTGCGGCGACACATCCTCCTGGCTTGGGTAAGTTTTATGTTACATCTTGCATTTGGCTGAGCATTTTTTCATCTAAATCTATCTACTGAATATCTGTCCACTAATTTGTGAAATAAATATGTACTTTCAGAAAGGTTCTCAATTAATCTACGGCTATTATATTAGGACAAACTTACTCTTTTTTCGTGCGGAAATCCCCAAATATGACCGTGACCTATGAAGGTCACTGACAGCAGTTCTTATATAGGTCAGAAGGTCAAATAAATGATTATATTATCAAACATCTAATGATACAGTTCCAGGTGGTTTTCCATCAGCAACAACTAAACCACCGCCCGCTTATCCGACCACTACAACTTGGGCCACAAGACCTCCTAGCACGACTAAACAGGTAATTTAAGTTTAAGATTAACTTTATTAATCTTTACCTAATACAGCACATTATTTTTTTCCGAATTGCTAGTGGTATGGGTAATGGACTGCTGAGACGAGGTCTCGGGTTCGAGCAGTATCGAAAATCCCAGGTTTTACCATGGTGTGTGCCATGGTAAAACCTGGGATTTTCGATGCTTTTCGAAGTTATGTGTGTATTTATCGCAGGTTTATAAGTGCCCAGTTAATGGCAATAGGCTCGCCAGCGCCACCTATTACATTGGGATCTAAACAAACTGGCGAAATGTGGGTGCTAGCACCTCTGCCTACCCCTTCGGGGATATAGGCGTGAGTTTGTTATGTTATGAATTGCTATCCTAATGTAATTTATAATCACAGTCTTTAGTTTTATGTTATCTGTGTCAGAGTCTAACAACTCATAATTCATATAACTCGTTATATTGTAGTATAATTTTATACCGCGAAGAACTCACTTGGTCTATTCTGACGCCGCGCCGTGTACCGCAGCAGTTAAGCTGACTGTTGAGTAAAAAAACGCGGGTTCGATTCCTGCCCGATGTAAACAATTGCATGTATGAATATTTTCACTTATTTCATGAATATGGTCTTTATCTAGCTTTCTGTGTATAAAACCTACATTTTTTTAAAGTGTATTGACGAATAAGCACATTTTTTTAGCAAATACATAAGTACCTACATAGATAAATATAATATATGGATTCTAGAACTTACTGCTAGTTAAGCTATACATACTTACTATGCAGAATGGCCTAGAATATTTTTATACATATTATATTCTTCTAAGACATTAATAAATAGTATAAAATAATAATTTACCTAGACCTGGCCGGCATATCCTGGTCTCCCTACGCATCCTACGAGACCACCGGTAGTTGCTCAACCAACACAACCTGCGCAGCCGGCCATAGACGGGTCGTGTGGAAGAAAAAATGGAGCCCAGGTATAATATAATTTCTTATTTTCAATAAAATAATATTTATTCCTAATTCTTCTTATGTTTATTAGCAAAACTAAAATATTTAATTACTTACAATTATTATTTTCTGGAGTAAAAGATCAATTCCCGTAGGTAAGTGAATTCTCGATCGGTACCTTTGCCTATCCCTTTGGGGATTTACAGGCGTGAATATATGAATGAGTGAAGCACAGATTGTTTTGATGGGCTCATTAGTAAACCTTACAACTAGGTGTCTCCGCTTTCCTACCTTTTCTCTTACTTATATATTACGGAGCGACAGCCGCCTGACTCTCCAACTCCTAGAGGAAATTCTGCCCTACAGCCTCATCCAGCATACAGCAGGTATATGGTAAGGTTGGCCTGGTTGACCCCAAAAATCGTGGCGATACATCCTGCTTTACTGGTGTCATATTTATCATGAATAGCTAGCAACATCATCTTAACTTCACTGCGCCAGCGAGGGTAATGTGCTACGCGCGTATGTATGTATGTAGGTATGTATGTTTGTATGTATATAAGTATATATGTATACACATTTGTTTGTATGTATGTAGTTTTCGTTGATCCCCTCTACAGGCCTTTTGGCTCGACGGATTTCCATGAATGGGGTCTCAAATGAAAGGTATTTATTTCCCGATTGTCATAGGGTAGGTACATAACATGTAAATAAAAATTATACGGTGGATTTTTAGTACTAAAATGCGGGTTGTCAAAAAAATTCAAATTTATCGAGTAGGGTATAAAAATGAAGGGAATTTAAAGGAGATTACAAAAATATATACATCTCATATTTTAACTAAAAAGTTTAAAAATATATATCTTTACTTGAATCAAGTCACCTTAATGCTAAATAAATAATACAATTTACTAGTCGAATAACCCCCCTCTGATCGCTCCTGGTGTAAGGGTGCTCATCACACTTGCCGTAAACATCACTACAGAACTTTGAAAATTAAAAAATAAAAAGCCAGACAGCTGTCTAAAATATCGAAACAAGTTTGATAGCAAGCGGTACACAATAATTTTGTTACAGTTTATAATTGGCAAATCTTGCAATTAAACTTGTTTTATTATTTTAGAGAGCAGTCCGGTTTTTAATTTTTAAGCTATTTTAAGGAATTTTCAGAGTTCTAAAATACACTGGACTGTAGTGATCCTTAATCTACCAACGAAATAAATCAGTACAGTATAGTAGGTACCTGTGATTGCATCTAAGTAGATTGTTTATAATAAATTCGCATAGTCTCAAGATCTCTTCCAGGAAAAGACAACAACGACGATGTAGCTATAGGAAAGTTTACGGATAGTTAAAGACATTTGTCGAAAGTAAGCCGTTAACATCTTGCCCTATAGTTCTACAAAAAATAAAAACAATCAAAATAAAACTTTATGACCGAAACCAATCTATTGACCTTTCTCATACATAAATTTAAATTAATATACCGCTATAGAATCGTAAAGCACGATATTTAGCATAGATTAGCGATTTAAAAACACGCCTGACTCTAATTTCCAATACAAACAAACACTTATCATGTAATAAAATATCAATAACCCTTTCGCCGCAGTTAATTCTATTTTTAACTTTATTGACAGACTTACGAAAGCATTCAAGATGAAGAACGCATCGTAGGTGGTCATTATGCGGATCTGAATGAATGGCCTTGGATCGCAGCACTATTTAACGCAGGACGACAGTTTTGTGGAGGTTCGCTTATGGATGACAGACATGTCCTTTCTGCAGCACATTGTGTCGCACAGTAAGTACCCGAAACGCACCCTAATTATAAACACAACACAACACTCGTAGAGGATTAACCTGTGTGCTCAAATGACTACTTTAAATTAAATTATTAAATTCACGATAATCACATCCCATTTAAGATCAAGTTTTAGATGGTCTTGGAAGCATTTTATCATCGAAAACCCTGAAGACTTCTCTAATGAAAATACGACAGATGCAGGAGTCAAGCTGGTTATAACCACAGGATGCCACCATATTTCTATCAAACATCTGTCTGTAGAGGAGTTCCACAGGTTTCACTCGTTTCTCGCGCTACTCATGATTTTTTTTTATCTAGGACACGCCAACTACTTCACCTAGCCCGATTGCAAGCCAAAGGCAGAGT
Source organism: Eilema griseolum (assembly GCA_963662185.1). Taxonomy (NCBI): domain Eukaryota; kingdom Metazoa; phylum Arthropoda; class Insecta; order Lepidoptera; family Erebidae; genus Eilema; species Eilema griseolum. The sequence continues at coordinate 18,123,163 of OY759230.1, read as the reverse complement.
CTCAGGCAAGAGGATCACCATTACAGACGCAAAGTAAAGTTATAATGGTGGCTCTCAGTTTGGCCTCATCAGATGCTTTTTCACGCCACACTTAAAGGACCCGGGACTGTAGGAAGACGGAAATACGTGAGCTGGTAATGAATCCCTGGTCTTGATGGTGCGGCAAAGAAAGAGTATCCGAATCGCTAGGTTCTATTTCATCTAAGCCCTGCACGTGTTGTCCTGTATAGGAAAGGAGAGGGTGGGATTAGTTGGAAGAGCTCATCTGAACACTCACCATGGTAGAGACAGTAAAATACAGCCAAAGAAGCAACATCTTTACGCATCTACGTAGAGATATTGCTGGGGATGGGTTGACCCTAAAACGTCCCCCTAGCCATGGAGCTGCTAGGCGTTAGTAGACACTAAGCTTCTACACTTCCCCGGCGCTAGGACTGATATCAAATAAATTCGTCATAATTTTTCAGCATGACATCATGGGATGTAGCGCGTCTAACAGCTAGATTGGGTGATCACAACATCCATACAAACTCTGAAACTCAGCACGTTGAGAGGAAAATCAAGAGAGTAGTGAGGCACAGAGGATTTGATATGCGTACACTGGTAAGAACAAGCAGATATACCTACAGAGTACCTAATAGTCGTACGCTCATTATCTTCTAGTAAGTACCTATATCCCGCGCCTGTGTCAATACAGACCAAGGGGCAAATTGCTCGAGCAGCTTTCAAACTCGACCTTTCAACGTCAAACGATACATTTCGTTTTTCAGTATTTAGAGGATTTTTTGAGTCTATATATTTTATACTCATTTTAGATGTATATCTCGGATGGCGGGTGTATTTCTCAGATTGGTCTAAATATATTGTAGATATTTGGTACCTTATGTGTACTTTTACGTACCTCTCCTTAAAATCTGTGTACCTACGTCCGTACAATGAATATTAGGTACACCCGCGAACCTGATGTCAGAACCGCGGGTGTACTGTTATACAGTGTACCAAGTTACATATATTGTTTAAGTACATTTGGTACCTCTTGTGTACCCATCCCAGATCCCATAGGTCTAGAGGAATGGGTCTAGGGAGGATCTTGATAGCGTTTTGTGTACAATGTCATAGAATATTCATTTATTATTTTTATTATTTAAATATTTTATTTTATTTTTCCTGCCTTCTTGCCTGAATCCTTTTTAATTTTCGAATTCATTTTCATTTTGGTTTAGAAGTGAAAGTCATATTTTATAGTTCCGTACTCCTGTATATCTCTGTGTGGGGCAATTTATAATTTGTTTAGGTTACCGATATTATTAATTTCCTGTAATATTTGACTATTTCAGTACAATGATGTCGCCGTCCTAACACTAGACCAACCAGTGACGTTTACGAAGAACATACGACCTATTTGTCTGCCCGGAGCTAGACGGTCTACTTATCAGGGTAATGTAGGAACAGTTATCGGATGGGGCAGCTTGAAAGAGAGTAAGTATTGGTCTTACTTCACGAAAGTAAATAAGCCTATGCGGAATAACTATTTGTAGGTACCTACAATTTTCAATGTATCACTTGTAAATCTTAATTTTTAATGTGAATTAGTAGTTTTTTATTGTTATACCACTTAGGTGGCAGACAAGCACACGTCCCACCTGATGGAAAGTGGATACCATGGCCTATGGACGTGTGCAACACCAGGGGCGTCATACTCGCACTGCCGACACTGAAGAAACCTTCTAATGGCCCTTTTGAAGAACCCTATATTGAAGGCGCATGGGAAAATCGCAGCAGGGAGTTCATTCCACATCTTGAGTGTGCGTGGGATGAAGTTTTTTTCATACCGCATAGTGCCGCACCGTCTCAGGTTGCAATGTGTGGGGATGAATTCCTTGCCTATGGCGAACTCAATTGATGCAAAGATATAAAAAATCAATAAAAAAATATTGTTCGTCTTGTGTTGAATATGCTAGGGAGAATCCACATAGTTACTTTTAATTTTATTATATTTTTCACTTTAACGTTTCAGTAATAAGAATCCTAGTGCGCTACTTGAACCTCTTATTCAGGTCAATCTATAGAAAATGTTCACTCACATTTTAGGCGGTGCTCAGCCATCCGTGCTTCAAGAGGTGTCCATTCCCATTTGGTCAAATCAGGAATGCAAATTAAAATATGGTAGTTCTGCCCCAGGCGGTATTGTGGAACACATGCTCTGCGCTGGCAGGGCTGGCATGGATTCTTGTAGTGTAAGTGCTTTATTATGAATAGTATGAATTCAGGAGTTATTGTGACATCTGACAGGAACGTATAGAAGAGAATCATATATGTTGCGTAAGTCTGTGGTATGTGGTCAAGTCTAGTATAAGTTAGGCAGTTTCTTGAGTCTTACCGAGTGTGTTTGAGTGATATCTGAGTGTGCATGTGTTACGCGGGTTTTACGTGCGCAAAATCCCCACGGATACCCACCGGAGCCGGTGGAAGAGGTTATGTCGGACTCGAACCGATCAAACCGCATGCCACCTGTGGGTCGTTTTTGGTTGCCGAAGGTGATGTTGACAGGCATATTCCTCGCACCCCGGCCGACCCAGGGCCATCTCTCACGATCTGGCATTCTCCTCGGGTGTGGGGACAACAGAGTCCCCAACTCGTCCCCGGAAACGGTGAGGCGCGCCACCGCCGCGGCCTGCTTCTGCCAGGTTGACAGGCGGCTCCACCAGTCAACCCCAGGCCTGCGCTCATGGGGGGCGAAGGTCGTTCATCGACCTACGCGGGTGTGTTGATTGTGTATTATGCCTGTTGTCGTGTCATGTGTAGTGTAGATGTCCGTGTGTAGTTAGAATGCATGCATGATTTCATAATTAAATATGAATGATTACATGATTATATATCAATCCTTAATTTCTAGATAAATGACGATTATGAGATAAAGAGTAAACATATGTTTTGTGCGCAATTGAATTTTCTGTCTTCATTTTTTTTTATTTAGGACACGCAACTTGACTTCTCCTCGCCTGATTGTAAGCTAAAGGCAAAGTCTCATTAAAGAGGATCACCATTACATACACTTTAATTTCATTTGATTCATTACATGATGTTTTAAACAGGGTGACAGCGGTGGACCCTTGATGGTAAATGAAGGTGGCCGTTGGACACAAGTGGGCATTGTATCGTGGGGTATTGGATGCGGCAAGGGCCAGTATCCTGGTGTTTACTCCCGCGTCACTTACTTCATGCCTTGGATCACGAAAAATTCCCAGTAGGCAAAATATTACGTGCCTACGTAATGGAAAATTAGATCTAAGCTTTTAGAATTTAAATTCATCCATGAATAATTTCAGGAACAATTATTTTGAGAAAAACAACCAAACAAATCTTGCTTTTCTTAATTAATTGCTAAAACACTTGACTATACAGAAATTGTGCCAATTTAGCGTAAGGTTTTATATATTAAATAAAATAAATTCACATTTATGAGACCATTTTTATTTTTATTTAAAACCCTAAAACTAAATATTTCATTAAACACTGATTATTAACAATAATAAGATTAGCTTCATAATACCTACCTATATTATTTATATCAAATGGCATACAGTTTTCACATCAGTCTTTAAATAGGGACTATTTTGTACTTGATCGTAAATATGAACACAAAACGTATGAACGTAAAACGTCGTGATAATTTTTCACAATTCATTCTATGCAATTGAATAGATAGCTATTACAATCAAATGGAATTCTACAATAATTATGTTTGAAACTTTGGGTTAAATATACTTCTCTCTCATGAGTCACATGTCGAAATTAGACACATGCAGCTGTTGGAGAATGTTCCGTGCTGTAACAAAAGGAGACATTGAACGAAATGTACACACACGGTTACGGTTCACGGCTAATTGTCGTAAATACATAAAAGTTTATCTGTGTATAACGGGATCGCGCTAGACAATAAAACATGTGAAATAAATGTCATTACTAATTTATCTATTAGAATGTCATCTAACAGAAGAAATGAAGATTTAAAGGATTGAATTCTGGGGGTCTAAAATGGTTACATTAAGCGATTCTGCTAACAACTAGTAACTTTATGAATTTCCAGCAGATCTTAATATATTCCTATAAAATTCGGAAAATGGTCACTCATATAAGCCGAATCACGATAAGATTTTAATTTTACTTATACTTCTCTCTCTTTCTTTTGTTTTAATACACTATCAATTTTAGTTTAGCCTATAACTACACTTTATTTTTATGACATTAATGTCCATCCCAAGGTTGCCTGGAAGAAATCGCTTCAGCGATAAGGCCGCCCATTGTACGTTGAATTGTATACATGCTACCTACTTGTCCTACTGTAAATCTGTTGGTGTACAGTAAAGAATTATCTACCTATCTATCTATCTTCAATTACTACGCAGATCCTAATTTCGTGTAAATATTGCGGCAAGACAAAATATTATCCTAATACGATTCCAATAAAGTAACCTTTTTAGACCTCCTGGTGTCTCTTAAAGATGAGTATCAAATTTTGATTTGGATTTAGAATCATAATTAAGGACAAAAATTGATGATGTAGCACGCATATTGCATCCATTCATCAATGATATTCGTTACGGGTATTCAGAAGCCTAACAAGTTCGACAATGGTCAATCAATGGTCTACCTACAAAACTTTGATATCGCCAAAGATTGTGAAGGTCAGGTGACAGTCGCTTCACGGCAAAACAACGAAGTTCGGCCGTTTTGTAGTCACACTGAAAACCGATGCCAATAATGCTAGTACACATTCCGTTCTCTCGTTATATTATGAAAACAATTAAGCAAAAGGTGTACGCCAGGATTATAGCAAATGGAAACATATGGTACTGTCTACCCCTACTGCGAAAGAGACGGGACTGTGTGTATGTATAACAACAACTTACCTTGAAAATATCCAGTGTCATGGACGTCACTCAACGTAGGAATGAATGGGGGTTCGGCATTAAGCTGGTTAGCCCAGTCTACGTTACGGAAGAGTGGCATGGACTGCACTTCACTGGCGGCTGGGCGATCAGTAGCCTCCATCGTTAACAGCGCTTCGATAGCACTCACTGCCTCTTGTGATAATGCTTCGTCATCTTCTGGCCATTCAATGTCTGCCAAATAAACAGTATTAGCGTACATATTGGCATACTAAAGCTAGAGACTCTGTTTTTTTTATACCATTATTTATTACCACAGACCACCAGCGGCCCACCTAATGAAAAGTGGTTATCGTGACCTATTAACGTGTGCAACAACACACGAGTCACACTCGCCCTGCCGATCCTGTAAGAACCTTCTAATTCCGTTCTTGAATAACCCCATATTGCAGTAGCTTGGGAAAACCACGGCAGGGAGATCATTTCACAGCTTTAGCGTGCGGGGAATGAAGTTTCCATTATACCTATCTGTGCGTACTGTTTCAAGTCGCAATGTGATAAATAGCTTTGCTGGTTGGGTACTACATCCACAGAACCACTCCATGGTCATCATGTACATCATGCGATATTTAGAGCTTTATACTAAGATATTCTTGGGGTGTATATGGCCCTACCAACAGGTTTGAGCCCACCGGTCAAGACAACCTCATTTGCTAGTTGGTGCACCTGCTAAACAATGGACGGAAATTCTTCTCTCGGGATTAGGAGGTCAGGGGCAGTTACACCTGGAAAAGCCGATATACCAAAAACAAGCGAAACCCGGGCTCCAAATTGGATTGACACTCCGATAATTTAATTTTCGGAAGCTACATGGTAATAATAATAGCACTCTTTAGAGTCCTTAGAATTACTTAAGAGATAAATAAATTAGAAATAAATTGTACTTACTTCGAGCCAATATATTATGGAAAACTGCTTGAGGAGTTTCATCATTGAAAGGTGGAACACCAGTCATAAACTCATAGAGGCATACACCCAATGCCCACCAGTCCACTGGAGGACCATGGCCATGCCTATGGAAATTATGGAATATAAATTTGAGAAATTTTATAAGAAAAACTGTGTAGTTTTAACTAACTGATCCCTTACTCCGATGAACCAACCACAAGGGAGCGTTGCCACTTTGTCGCGACGACAGTGATAAGAGCAGTAGTGACACTTGTTACCACTGTGTTGCTGTGGTGCTGAGGTTAGAGTATTGATATTTTTAGCCAGTTTCTTTTTTCAGAAGGTCTACTTATTATACTACGAGTATTATTTTTTTATACAAATTAGGTGGTAAGTTATGCCCACCTGATGGAAAGTGGTTACCGTGACCTATGAACATGTGCAACACCAGAGGAGTCACACCCGTTCTACCGACCCTGTAGGAATGAAGAGCTTATGTACCGTCAGTGCAGAAGACACCATCAGGACAAGCCTTTAATCTTCCTACTGATAACACAAAACTCTCCAGTAAGCTCTGGCTACCCTACTCACCGCCGGGAACACAATACGCGGTTATTACTTCCCCAGTCGGACTGCTCAATTGGGACGAGAATACAGTCGTGTCTTACTTCGTCGAAAATGATAATAAATTTAAAGTCTGGTAATAAATATAAAAGCATAAGTTATAACCTTCACCTGTGGCTCTAGAAAAAATATCTTTTTGTATTTCTTACCTCAATAGTAACTCAGGTGCTAAATAGTCTGGTGTACCCAGAATTCTTTGATCTGATATTAAGTTTCCTCTCCTCACACTTTTTGGTGTCCTGTAAGGTGTGTGGGCTGTGGCTATAGGGGTCTTGCACAAATCTGTTGGAGATTTACTTCCCTCTCCCTGAAATATAATCAAGCATTGTCAAATTAAGTCAGAAGGCACATATTTGTACATTCATGCGAGTGTACTAAATAGCATAATGTTCTTTAGCCGTCTGCTTTCTAATGTGGGCGCCAGCCTTAGTTGAATTAAGAAAGGAATGAATTTAAAAAAAAAACATTTAAGGCGCCAGCACTTCGTACATATTGTCTGGTGGCGCTTGGCAGCGTGCGGTAATGGACTGTATTGCGGGAAGTAGCTAACTGTTCCATTGACGCTTTACACACAAAAGACAGGTGGTCGGGTTGCCGCGGGAGTGATCCAAGCAATGAATGCAACCCGAGAAATTAGGAGAGGATGCACTAACCTTCACGACACACGTGTTTTCATCGCAGCCGGTACACGGATCTTCTCTTCCTTGCTCAGGAGCTGCCGTCAGCATCACTAGATCACTTGAGGAACACACGAGAGGCACAATCCGATCGGTAAAGGTCTATGAAGCGGTAAAAATGTAACAAATATTAATCATTTTGAGAGACGCGAGCGCGATCCGTCATTACGCTGGCTAGTTCAAAGCGAGACTGAGTGTCTATATCACAAAATGGCGGATGGACGAACTACACTATGGTTAGTGCGGGCGGGGAGATGGGTATAGAAAGGGTGTGTTTCCACGTCAAGAAATACAGCTTCTACATCGGCGCAACCATTCCCCCCGGCTTGAAGGGTTACCTTCGAAACGACAAATGCGAAACAAATCTAAAGTCTAATCTAAATCTAGGTTTGGGGAATAACAACTAAAATATAAACCTAGATTGGAACTCGTGCCTACTGCTGGCTAGGCAGAGGGCAGAGGCGAACAACCGGGCGCAGATACGATCCGGTTGCAGTTTTAACCCGTACAACACGAGTTACCCCGCGGGAATCGGGAAAAACTTCCTCTACTACTCCTCGGTGCGGGATAATGTACGAAGGCTGGGTCCCGCCAGTGTCCGCAGGCGCAGGTGAGATGTAACCTTTATCTAAATATTCGTTAACAACCTCATCATAGGCCCGCTTCGACTTTGGGGACGCCTGCATCTTTCGTTCCAAACAAAGACGTTTTTCAGCGGATACACGGGAGCCACCGAGCGAAAACTTGCGGATGGTAGACTCCAGTGGCGGCTCGACGGTGCAACAGAACGAAGCAGTCGAGTGACTAAAACTATCTATAGAAGCGGGTGCGGAACCAATTATAACAAAACCCAGAACTGTTTCCAGGGCGTGCGGAGCGGGGTACGTCGGTCCCCCTTGAACCTTACGTGATAGCTGGAGGTGCGGGAGAATCGAAGCGCCGATCAATATATCGACGACTCCAGGAACAGCGTAAGTCTCATCTGCTAAAGGCAAATCTTTAAATTTCGTTAATAAAGACGTGTCAACCGGGACGGTAGGCAACTGTTCAGCTATTCTATCTATAACGAGCGAATCCATGTCAAACCAAATATTATTATTAAAACGAGATCTAAACCTTGTTTTAACGGTGCCACGAACAGCTGACCGTAAGCTTCCAAAACCCTTCACCACTGAGCGGGTTGAACGCTTATCAACATTGAAACCAAGACGCCGACAACAATCTTGAGTAATAAAATTACTTTGCGAAGCGCCATCTAACAGCGCTCGAACAATGCGCGGCTTACCTAATGCATCAACAATAACAACGCGAGCGGTCGCAAGACACACAGTAGTGAGTGCAGCACTAGCGGAGAACGAACACAAGGTGACGTCATCCGCGGCGGTCACCGGGCGGGCCGGAGCGCGCGCGAGCGCGGGCTGCGGCTGCGGCGCAGGCCGCCGTGTGTCACCGCTCGACGAGCCAACCGTGCTCACATTGGATGCGGCATTACTATTCTCAAAATGAAGCAAAGTGTGGTGTCTCGCTTGACATTTGCGACAACTATTTCTACTATTACATAAAACAACGCGGTGTTTAGTACCGAGACAATTAAAACAAAAATTATTAGCGCGAACAAATTTATAACGATCACTAGGCGACAACTTTAGAAAACCAGGACACCTGTACAGTTGCGAATGATGAGTACTACACAAAGAGCAAACAGGTGATTGTACATGTGCTGGTGCGGTACTAACATAAGTATGAGTTGACCTCAGTGACTTCGATGACGCATCTACTTTGCGTGCAGAATCAGCAACTATCTTCGCGCCTTCATGTTTCGATGAAGAGCGTTGCAATACCTTTATATGCTCGCGAACAAAACTTTCCAAGTCTTCGAACTTAGGAATCCTATTGCCGCGATGATCCGACTCAAACAAACGAATGGTTTCGGAATCTAATTTCCTTAAACCCATATACAAAAATACGAAGTCGCAGAGGTCATCGACCTTTAGGTTCTTTACGGCGCGAACAGCTGACGCGAAAGTATCTAGAAATTTCTCTAAGTTTTGATCGTTACATGCCGTAATAGATTTCAAATCAAACATCTGATCTAAATAGGCGTTAGCTACCGATCTTTTATCCTCATACCTAGCTTTCAAAGTATTTAAAATTAAATTATAATTCTCGGCACTAAACGTAATTCCAGCGCAAACGGTTATAGCTTTACCAGTCAATTTTTCAACGAGATAATGCAATTTTTCGTGATCTGTCAACGAATCGTTCTTATCTATTGTATTCTCAAAACTATCTATAAATAGACACCAATTGCGAATGTTACCATCAAATTCTGGTATTTGAATTGGTGGCAACTTAGGTCGGTCGCGAGTGGGGTTGGGTAGGTCAGCCGGTTTCTCCAAACTCCTAGCGACGCGTTTGATACGACAATACAAATCGTCAAACGACGACAAGGCCTGATAACTCACTGAGTAATCGGGATTCAAATTCAACTCTAAAACGTTGATGTCATGTACTAAGGTTTCGAAATCCGCGCGTAGACTATCTAAGTTTTCTATAGAACACAAGAACGAATCTCTGATGACCAAATCAGAGGTTTTAAGTGCATTATCATAAATCGATTGTACGCGAGAGTAAATCATTTCTTTTTTAGCGTTTAAAAGTTTCAATTGAACCTTACCGGTCCTATCAACCTTTGGGGACATGTTTACAATTAAATCTCAAACTAAAGTGCGGTAAACAAAAAATATGAAATGACTTAATCTTAGCGGTACAGAGCAGCGAGGCGGCGGGTAGGTATTTACAACTGTGAATGCACGCTTGAACAAACGCGCATAGCAACAAGGTCGTACCTACGCGATGGTCGCTGTCTAGGTTCAACTATTATTTCAGAGATTAAGTATTGCGTAATATCTATTCAAATTAAAATACTTTCGTATGAATTGGGATGAGATGCGAGCGAGGTAGGTACAGCCACGTGTCCACCCACGCAGGTACTAGGCAAATACGACGCGAGCCGAGAACAACGTAATTGAAAAAAACAAAACAAAGCCAAATGCGTTAGGTATTACACTGTGCCTATGCACTAGGGTGTCTGAGTATACCTAAGATCTAAGCCTAAATGTCTGGATGCGGGGTTTTCTACTAAAATAACCAGGCACTTAGGTGCGATGCGAAAATTGCGAACTACGATTAAGTGTTGATATGATACCTAACCTATTTATGTATTAGGTAGGTACAATGCGAGCCAGCGGCGAACGGACAACAAATCTAATCCTAAGTGTCTGGATGCGGGGTTTTCTACTAAAATAACCAGGCACTTAGGTGCGGTGCGCTCATTCCCATTAGAATAATAACAAAATACGAACTACGGCTAAGAATCCGGCTCGATCCGGACCAAAAGTGGTGGCGCTTGGCAGCGTGCGGTAATGGACTGTATTGCGGGAAGTAGCTAACTGTTCCATTGACGCTTTACACACAAAAGACAGGTGGTCGGGTTGCCGCGGGAGTGATCCAAGCAATGAATGCAACCCGAGAAATTAGGAGAGGATGCACTAACCTTCACGACACACGTGTTTTCATCGCAGCCGGTACACGGATCTTCTCTTCCTTGCTCAGGAGCTGCCGTCAGCATCACTAGATCACTTGAGGAACACACGAGAGGCACAATCCGATCGGTAAAGGTCTATGAAGCGGTAAAAATGTAACAAATATTAATCATTTTGAGAGACGCGAGCGCGATCCGTCATTACGCTGGCTAGTTCAAAGCGAGACTGAGTGTCTATATCACAAAATGGCGGATGGACGAACTACACTATGGTTAGTGCGGGCGGGGAGATGGGTATAGAAAGGGTGTGTTTCCACGTCAAGAAATACAGCTTCTACATCGGCGCAACCATTGTCTGTATTTTTAGCACGAAATTATTTGCATGAAATCCACACCATATTAAATTTGCACGAAGTCCGTAACATATTATTTGCACGAAATCCGCACCATATTATTTTACACGAAACAGGCGCCCGTACGTTTGCCACGCATGAGGTATATAAACACTTCACCTAATGACACCAGTACTACTTGATTCCCTATGGTGACTGTTATGTTCGAGAATTTTTACTATACAGACTCGTTTATTTATTTATTAAACAAGTACAATCACATTCCATGTATTACATAATTCACACAAAATTCAATTGTTTGTAGTCTCCGATACATATATCAATTACGGTGTAAATAACATTTACAAAAATATCAGACTCATACTCTAAGACCAAAGACTAATACTCGAATCACAAATGTTCGTACCACATTTTTTGTCCAATATTGTACACTGTTGCGAGATAGCTTCAATACTTGAACTGTGGAGGTAGCATAGCATTACTTTTTAATGTCTAAGCTACAGTAAACTAACCTTACTTAATCTTCTCGTCGGAAATATTTCCAGACTAGTTGAGATGTGTTTACCAAACATAAACATTTTGTCCTTAGTTCCTGACGCAGGCTGATCATCCTTGGGCAAATTGAAGCGAGTCTCTTTCTGGGTCTTTTTGGCTTCTGATGTCGTGGAGTCCGATACTGGGGTTGAAAATATTACCCCCACATTGAAATGGTGACTGTCGTTTTGTGACACCCAGCTATGTAACCAAAATAATGAAATAAGTTAGCTTGACGTCGTTGAAGATGACATGCGTGCCAGTTTGAACTGACCATCTCACAAGTAGGGGATCTAGACAAGTGGCACACACGCTATTAGAATAGGATAGAATACAATAGATTAATTATCGTTTTTTAAATTTACGACTTGTGATATTATGAGTGAGTGTGCCACTTGTCTAAGCTATTTAACAGGAATGCTTAATATCGAGTGATGAGACCTGAGCTAATGTATGGATGATTTATAGTGGGTTGACCGTTTTTGAAACTATCTAAATTATGGCTTATGTTAATTACGTCCCACTTACCGTTTCTTCAATACACCTTTGATAGGATTCTTTCGTTTGTCTGGTGTCGGATGTATGGACATACGCTTAGGCGTATTTTGACTAAGATCCAACGCCAAGATCTCTTGTGTTAAGCCACTGTGGTTTTCCTTTGATTCAGCTAAACTAGCAACACCAGTGGGGGTATCGCTATCCAATATTCTCTTCCTCTTTTTAGCTCGAAAACTGAAAAAAAAAAATGATTTATTTATGGATCATTGAGTATGCTTTTATATTCATTTATTTATAGGCCTCTTAAATAAAGGATTCAGACTCTGATAATAACCTTTATTAATACCTTTTATTAATTCAATTTTGCCTTTACGATCCTCCATGGCGATTCACGAGGGTCCAGTCAAATAATTAATACAAAGATCTAAATAATTTTATTTTATTTTTAAGTTTGGGCGTGTAGGAATGTACTTTATGTCAATTTAATAATATGTAGGTATGGAAGATCTTTAAAACACCACATAATTTTCTTGTAGGTAACAACTAAGAGCACTAAAAATAAGGCCGTCCTGCCTCATATGGGCAGACACTCGCGCTGCGTGCTATGTCGTGCTATTTCCCGTAGTTTTGTACCATCAACGGTTTGTAACGCGTTGTGGCCATTGGCCAACGGTATCAACCGTATGCGGAGATTATACTACTAGAAATATGCCGGTGGCGGCGTTTTGTGGTTGTGGCCGGTGGCCCGTGTGTGGTGACCCTTATGTGTGTGTGCAAACAAGTGGATTCGCGCGCGGCGCATAGTTTCGTGTAAATTCATACAGCAGTTTCAGTGTTTGCACGACACAGCACGTACTACTGGCGCTCTAAGGGAAAAAAGATAAAGGTTATATTATAAATATTATTTACCTAGGTATTCTCTTGAGAGAATGACCTCTACAGAGTGGGGAAGTTGACTGATCATGATGTGAGTCTGACAGCACTGTCGATTCCCCAAGTGAAGAGCCATTACTGCTTGGATCTGTTGATTTATTGCTTCTCGATCTTGAACTGTTCTTTGAACTCTCACAGGTGTGGTAGGATCCTGAGTCCTGAGACTAAAAAAATAAGTAGCAGATGAAAATACTAGTAGATTACCACTCAGCATAGATAGTATATATACTATGAGTGAAGATTTTTCGGGTTTATTTTTAGATTCGGGTTCGATCCCAGGTTTTACCATGGCACACACCAATGACTTTTCGATGCTTTTCGAAGTTATGTGTGTATTTATCGCAGGTTTATAAGTGTCCGGTTAATGGCAATAGGCTCGCCACCTATTACATTGGGACCTAAACATAAACTGGCGAAATGAGGGTGATAGCACCTCTGCCTACCCCTTAGGGGATATAGGCGTGAGTTTATGTTATGTTTATGTTTATGATGAAAGCTCATGTGATTTACATCTATAAAATCTCTACTCAAATTTAGTTATATACAATCTGTGTCAATTTAAACTATGGGTTTTAGACTTACATCTTCAAAATTGATACTTTCAGCACTCATGAAAGGATGTATCCCTGACATCTGAGATTGGTCCAAGATAGGTGTAGTTTCCAATGCACTGACACCATCAAACAGACCCCTTAATTTACCTGTAATAAACACTGATTGATCAGAAAACATATACAAAATACCATAGATGTACTATTTTATGGCCTATAGTATTATGCCAGCTACTTTTTGTAACCAAATCATTGCATAGTAATAATTATTAGATTAGATTGTTATTTTTAATGTTTCATTGTTTATTTATCAATTAAATTAAATTGTTTAGTATAAATTACCATTATTTTCAATTTTATAGAAACAGAAAGCAATAAACATAATTCAGTATCGAAATGTTAAGAAAAATTTTGCAGACAGAGGACATCCCAATTGAGCAGTCCGACTGGGGAAGTACCTCCAGCCTACAGAATATCACGGCCATAATAACCTCGTGTTGTGTTCCCGGCGGTAAGTAGGGTAGCCAGAGCTCACTGGAGAGGTAAAAATAAAAAGTGTGTGCATTGTTGTAAAAAGAAGTTCCCAAAATACACAGATACAGGAACAGAATTCGACACAAGTGCAGCCACAGGCATCAGTTAGTATTTATTAAAATTAATCATTTGGTAACAAAAAATAGCAAGTGTCATGGCCCTTAAAAACAATATCATACTAGTCTCCTTAAGTTGATCAAGAATGTTCTCACAAGCATCCGTAGACATGACTGAAACTGAATTATGTGTGCTGTCTCCTCCTCCGGAACCAAAGGACAGATGTGATGTGAGTGACAATAGTTGGCCCGGTGTTCTCAAATTTAAACTGGGAGTTCGGTTCACGAAGTCTGATATCTCCAGATCTGAAACAATACATGTAGCATCATGAAGATAAAAAAAAAATTCAGAATCAAAACAATAATTACGCATTAATAATTATGCAATACTTTATACTAATTATGCAGTTCTTTTTACACATTATTAACATGGCATTATCATTTCGCTCCAGCTCAGCTTGTGTTAGGAGTGGATTGAAATTCATGGTATACTGGGTGAAATATTAAGTGGAATGTTATTATTGCTTATGAAATATATCTTGGACCTAAAATTGTACTCAAAAGGTGCTTTATGCACGCAGTACATGTTTCTCAGGTGTGTTTAGAGAATAGCAGGGGGTGATATTACTGTGGGCAAACTCAATTTCATCAAAGCATAGATTATTATAAAACAATCTGTGCACCAGGGACTAGCTTTTCTTGTGATTTATGTTCAGGATATGTGTTTTGAGGTATATGTCTGGTACATTACCTTACAAATTATGTAGTCATTATTAAGTGCTTTAAATTAGCTTAAAATGAAACACAAGAGCACATTTTTATAGTACCAGGTTCTCATTGCCAAATAATATATTTGAAATATGTGTTATAAATTACTTTAGTGTTCCATTCCTTTAGTAACACAAATATGCATTTAGTGACAGTCTTAGATTATGGCTGCTACAAAAATTTTCACATTCAGTGCTATTTCTATTTAATAAAGTTTAAAAAATGATTTCAGTAATAGATGAATAGGTAACAAAATAATACTGAATCCACCCACCTCTATGAACTTCAATCTTTGATAAACCAAAATCTGTAAGCTTCACATGACCACTCCTAGATATGAGCATGTTATCTGGTTTCAAATCTCTATGTACAATGTTATGTTTGTGCAAGTATTCTAATGCAAGTGTAACTTCTGCAACATAGAACACAGCCATAGACTCTTCTAAAAAGCCATATACACCTAAAAGTGACTTCAAATCACCACCAACCATATACTCCATGACCTGAAAAAATGTGAATGAATTCTAATAGTATAAAGCTGAATAGATTGTTCCACTGATATGGTTGGGCTAATCTTAGAACTTTTAACTGTTATACAATTTGATAAATTATTTTTGCATTAAATAGGCTGTCTTTTAAGGAAACCGATTTTGGTTGATTCCCCAATATTACTTGAAAAGTAATAAATTATGGCATATACAGATTAAAACGGTTAGAAATATATTACAGGTGAAGCTTTTGAAACTACATATAATATTTAAAAGACCAATAAGTGTAATTATTTGGATCCCTTATGTGAAAGATGGGCTAAACATTACTATGACTTGCATGAAATATCAATCTCTTAGCTATATGGATTAAAAAAGGGAAATAGGCAACTAAAAAGTAGCACATGTGCTACTTTGATCAGACCATAATCTATCACTATACCAAATTTCATCAAGATCTATTCAGCCGTTCTGGCATAATTAAGAAAATTACAAACATAGATCTAAACTATTGCATTTATATTAGTAGTAAGAAAGGATACATTTACTTGTCCTATAATAATAATTTGTTTCTTACCAAATAAATGGAAGACGTTGATTGCAGTGAATAGAATAGGTGAACACAAAAAGGGCTTCTTGATAATGCCAATGCATTTCTTTCTGTTACAACTTGCGTTACCATATTTTTATTAATCATGTCGGACTTCTTCATCACTTTTATTGCATACAACTGATCCTCGTTACTTTTTTTGTGAGCAAGAAATACTTTACCAAAAGCACCTCGACTGATTGGTTTGATAATTGTGAAATCATTAATATCTGGTGGCTAAAAATAATAAAATCATTTGAAATGTAGAATTGTTAATACGAGATAGATTAACCATTTTAAAGTTTGTTACCTTTTTTATAACTTGGCTATTGATGGAATTTATTTTATCTAAAATGGTATGGCATGACGTATTTTCAAGCTTCGAATCGTTTGCAGCCATTATAACAAATAAGTAAAGGAAATTACAAAAATATTACACACATTTCGCAAACAATTCAAACTCAACGATGATGGAACGACGTTGATAACAATTTGACAATTTGTGGTGATTGACGCTATTGACAGATCTGACAATAACTTCATAAACAATATCTACAGATATAAAAATCTCCAAAATACAGGCATTTTAAATTGATGATTTTAAAAAAAGAGTAAGTAGAAGGGGGAAAAAGGGAAACAGAGATGCGAATAATTAGAGAAAAGAGAACTTGGTAACACTAACACGTGGTTGGAGGTTACCAAGACCTTCGGGTCGAGGGCAACTCAACTTTAGCTGCTAGCTGGTAGTATACTTGCGTGCAAGCAGAAGCAGTTTCTCCTTTAAAGCTGTTTAAGTCGATAAACAGAAGAAACATTAAGTGAACTTCCAAATTCGGAAAGCGAAGGCTTCGAAAGCAACCGTATCGGTTGCTTTCGAAGCCTTCGCTAGCGCATTAATAATAATAGAAAACAGGCAACATAAATTTCAGTTACACACACCTCAGCAGTTCGTGGGTTTTAAGTACCTACTTACATAAATTCAATTTTTACTTTTCATAAAGGGAATATTAAACCGTTTTATTATTATTTTATCGATAATGTAAGTAACGTTTCAATATTTCCTTTCTTCCTTTTCAAATTAAATTTTTCTTATCTTAATCGATTTGAATAGTTGGCATTACTAATTGCTTTAAAATTTACTGTTCAAAGTTACCCAGATGGACCGTACTTTACAAAAAAATAATTTTAAATTTTAATCTAAAGGCAACATACTAACAACTCAACTATATAGCGGTTCAATTTTCGAACATATTCAGTTTACCCAATGAGGATTGTAAAAGAGTTAATCCATTGATAACAATTACAATTTTCTTAGTTATAAGAGTTAATCGCACAATAGCTCAGTTTAGCCTTACACACTGACATAAAAGGTAGGTACCTACTTGAAATGAAAATAAATAAGTAGATAATTTGAAAAAGGAACATTTATCTAATAAATACAAGAATATCTCAAAATTAAAACCCAAAGAATACATTACGATTACTTTAAATTAATTATTAATCTTCCAGTCTGCAATCTGTGACACAATCGGTAAAAGCTTGAACTACCGATGAGCATACTAAAGTTTGATGAGGGTTTTCTTCATAGCATTTTAAAATCTGTGAAAGTATAAGGTTATCGGAGAATATAATTATTGGATTTAACATCAATAATTAGTAACAGTCATCCCAGGTAAATTTGAACAAAACCTAGATCCTAGGTATATTGAGTTTGTTTCAAATTATTGGACGCTTTTATTTTTAAGACATGTTATAAGAGATGAACCTTCTTTTCTATTGGAACTAATAAAATGTTGTTAATCTACGACTACAAGATCACAATGGAAAATAATATAGGTAGGTAAGTACCAGTAAGTATACTCCATTTTGGTAATGTAGATGAAGTCCTATGGTGAAACCAGGTGTGCAGTTCCTCCGACACATAGGGAGGATCAAATACATATTAAACAAATAAACTAGGCTAACTAACTGACTAACTAGTGGTTTGGTTTCGGTTTTTAGTCTTTATAATGAGTTTCTAAACAGTAAAATAATAATTAACCGAGTTTTATAATAAAACATTTTAAAAAGACACATCAAGTTGACGTTAAGTATACCTACCTACCTAACCAAATGGAGTCTAATTATAAATTATTACTGTATAAAAATAAGGATCCGAACATCGCTGAAGTGAAGCGGAAGTTGAATGCTGCTTCAAGGTCCAGTAAAAAGGCAACGCCTAGGGCAAAGTTTGAGTTCATCGGCAGAATTGGCGAACGGCTTGCGCGCTACCCATCTGGCAGTCATGCATTTTGGTCGCTCGCTAAACCTGCCTAGGGAAACTTCTGCCAGACTTGCTTGAGCAGCGGATGCTGCAAAAATCCGACTGTAGTCTGGCCCATGGCGCTAAGGAGAAGGCCGATCTTTTGGGTAATCTCTTTGCGTCAAACTCGACTATGAACGACGGGAACACCGAACCACCAATCATCCCCAGCTGTGGTGCTTCGATGACCGAAGTTAAAATCACGCAACGGGTGGTCCAGCGCGAGCTTAAGTCCCTAGATGTTCGGAAGTCAAGTGGGCCGGACGGTATACCAGCGATGGTGCTTAGCACTGTGCCCCCGAGCTGTGCCCTGTACTTACACGCCTTTTCGCACTCTCATACTCCGCGAGGCAGGTCCCGGCCTCGTGGAAGACTGCATTCGTGCACCCTGTACCTAAGAAAGGTGATAGGACAGATCCGACCAATTACAGGCCTATCGCTATAACCTCCCTTCTCTCGAAGGTTATGGAGCGTGTTATTAATACACAGCTCCTGAGGTACCTTGAACGAAACGATCTACTGAGCGACCGACAGTACGGCTTTCGCCACCGTCGCTCTACCGGTGACCTTCTTGTGTATCTCACAAAGCGGTGGGCGCAAGCCATCGAGAGTCGGGGTGAGGCACTAGCGGTCAGCCTCGATATAGCGAAGGCCTTCGATCGGGTCTGACACAAAGGTCTTCTTACGAAGTTGCCATATTATGGACTCCTCGAGGGATTGTGCGAATGGATGTCCAGCTTTTTGTCTAACAGAAGCATCCAAGCCGTCGTCGACGGCAGCTGCTCGGACCGCATGAACATAAACGCTGGTGTCCCACAAGGCTCCGTGTTGTCTCCGACGCTGTTTCTGCTGCATATCAATGACATGCTGTCTGATGGCTCCATTCATTGGTATGCGGACGACAGTACCGGTGACACGTGTTACACGGGCCGTGCAAATACCCCTCAGTCCGAGGTGGAGAAGAGTCGCGAACAACTTGTGTCTGAAATCGAGACTACTCTCTCTGGAGTATCCGATTGGGGACGACTACACCTAGTCCAATTCAACTCTACTAAGACACAAGTATGTGTATTCACCGCTAAGAAAGCCCCATTCATTGTAGCGCCGCAATTCCTGGGCACACCGCTTACCATCTCCTCGAGTATCGGGATCCTTGGTGTCGATATCTCCAGCGACGTCCAATACCGAAGTCATTTGCAAGACAAGGTTAAGTTGGCATCAAGAAAACTCGGAGTGCTCAACAGGGCGAAGCAGTACTTCACTGCGGGGCAGCAACTCCTCCTTTATAAAGCACAGGTCCGGCCTCACATGGAGTACTGCTGTCACTTTTTTGCTGGAGCACCTGCATACCAGCTTGACCCCTTCGACTCGTTGCAAAGACGGGCATTGAGGCTGGTTGACCATCCCATACTCACAGGTAGAGTGGAACCTCTTAGCCTTAAGAGGGATTTTGCCTCACTGTGTGGTGTTCTACCGCCTATACAATGGTTTGTGCTCAGATGAATTGTTTGACATGATGCCCGTAGCTACATTCTATCATCGCACCTCTCGCCATAGGCAGGGAATTCATCCCCACACATTGCGACCTGAGACGGTGCGCACTGTGCGGTATGAAAGAAACTTCATTCCACGCATACTCAAGCTGTGGAATGACCTCCCTGCTGCGGTTTTCCCAAGCGCCTACAATATGGGGTTCTTCAAGAGGGGCATCAGAAGGTTTCTTCATGGTCGGCATCGCGAGTGTGACACCCCTGGTGTTGCATACGTCCATAGGCCACGGTAACCGCTTCCCATCAGGTGGGCCGTGTGCTTGTCTGCCAATTAAGTGGTATAAAAAAATTAATAAGGATACCTATATTTGTCAATTTTAACATTTTTGCTATTTTCTCAATAACTTTCTAAGTAACCCTACAAAAGGCTATGAACTTACTTTAACATTTATAATGATTTTACTTAGGTACTGAAAATTACGAATATCTACATAAGTCCAACAAATCTGTCCAAGGTCTATAACTTTTTTTTATTTTCAACATAAAAGCGAAAACTATACCTTTGCTCGCCAATCGAAGCATGGTTTTACTTTTTGTAACTTATCATGTAAAATTTTTGGTGATTCACAATTAGCAGCTGTGGCTTCAATCTTTTTATCGTATTCAAATTCTATAATTTTATTGATTTGCTGATGTTCTTTTTTTAAATAATCCATTCTATGGGACCAATAATCTCCATCCCCTTCTTCAGCCAAGCTGGCATATTTTTCCTTAAAAAGTACGTCATTCGATGGCTCCTAAAACATTAAATAATATGTACAACTCGTTCATGTCACCTGACTCGAATAAAAATTTTCGCATTCCCGTACGAGGCCCCGCTGTCGCCCTTCGAGACCAGCAGCATCCGCAACACTGACTGTTCCGTTGCACGTTTACCTTAGTTTGAGCTTGTTATTGTTACGTTTGGGAAGCCAGGTTACATGTTAATGCGCACGAGGTATAGATGCTAGTTAGAAGTAAATCTGTATGAAGCCCAACTACAAACACTTCAATCATTGCCAGCGTAATCACGTCGTGGCTGTTTGCCATGCATGCGAAGTGGAGACTGGCGAGGTACAAGTGAGAAAGCAGACAACACTCCAAGATCTGAGTAGCGATGATAATGATGACGAGGAACTGAGGTACTCAACTAATAACTTCATTATTTCATCATATTCATAGTATTTTTATAAGTTCATAGTTGGGAATCCTTACTACTTGTACATAGTTGGGATTCTATTGCATTTTAACATTTATCTATTACATATAATCACGCCTTTATCCTCGGAGGGTTAGGCAGAGGTGAATTAACACCCACATTTCACCAATCATTAAATTTGGTCCCACGTAATAGGGAGTGAGCCTATTGTCATCCGGGCACTATTGTTGACTCGAATCATGCATCTGAGGCTGAAAAAGGATTGAAAAATACGAGAGCATAGAGTTGCAAGTGTTCAGAGGTGGTCAACTGCATACCTACCGATGGGAAACGGTACCTACACATAGGACGAAAACGATAACACTGATACGAACGAGGTGATCAACTGATTACCTCGTTTCGTATCTGTTGAGTAATTATTATTCTAAGTATGCTTACAGTCGGCAAATTATCAAAAGCGATTGCATTTTCCACTTCTATAGATTTTTGAATGCCCATAGGCGTTGTTAGAGCAAAAGTATTATCGAAACTTATACGCCTTGTGTCTTTACTAGCTATAGTCCCCATTTTGATAATTTTGTATCAAATAACATCACTAATCTTAATTTATATTATTTTTATTTAAGGTGTTATTGGGTATTAGAAATTATTGTTAAACTACACAGTTTACTGCAAAATTTGTCTATAACGTTTTTAACAACTCTGACATTAATGTCACACGAAATGAAAGTAGGTTTTTCTACTATTTAGATGCAACTTATTATTTACATTTCACCCATTTTTTTGACCAGGTTATAAATACGAACATATATAAGTACAGGAGATAGATAGATAGGTAGGTACTAAAGGATGGAATTGCAGGTGCGTTTCATTTGTGTCACTGTCTTGGAGAGTCTGTCTGTGACCTCCGGTTGTTACATCTTTGCTAATACAGATGTAACGAAGCTACTATAGATCATACTGAATCAAGATATATGTATACGAGTACATACATATATACATACAAGTCTTCATCCCCGGAGGGTTAGGCAGATGTGAATTAACACCCACATTTCACCAATCATTAAATTCGGTCCCACGTAATAGGGGGTGAGCCTATTGCCGTCTTCCGGGCACTATTGTCGACTCGAACCATTCATCTGAGGCTGAGTATGGGCTGTGTATATCTGTCTGATGTTAAACAGTCCTAGTCCTTAGTCGCTTTAGTGGTCCAAATTCTACTCTGCCGGGAACCATGTGGCTTATATCTATATATTGTGTAGATAGAAGATACTGCATTAAGACCTTGCCTTTAAATAGAGCCTCATTGACTAGTGCCTGTCGTACTGAAATCGTGAATACAATCGCGATCCGTGCCAAGTTCTACTAAGATCAGTCAAGGACAAGGAGCCACTCTACTCAATCCATATTGAGAGTCTCGGGATTAGTCAGTGGTTTGATGGTCAAGATGCAAAAAGCTATCTTGCTAGACAATACACAAATATTGTTTCTTTTTATACCGCTTTTTAAGCACACGGCCCACCTTATGGAAAGTAGTAACCGTGGCCTATGGACGTGTGTAACATAAGAGGAGCCACACTCGAGCTGCCGACCCTGTAAGCACAAAGTTTCTGTGCCGTCAGTGTAGAAGACAAAGCAGGACAAGCCTTTAGTTTTCCCGCTGACAGTACGAATTCTCCAGCGAGCTCTGGCTACCCTACTCACCGCTGGGAACACAACACGAAGTTATTATGGCCGCGGTATTCTGTATTTAAAGCATTTAGTATACTATTCAAAACGATTAAGAAAAAAAATATTAACCGGTACAGGCGCGATCCACACGGTTCCTCTCTGGCCGACAGTTACCTGTCTCGTCGGAGCTATTTTACCAAACTCTAGTGAAGACGCGGTACAGCGGAATGAAATGTCATGAATGAATGATTCTAAAGTTATAAAAAATAAAAAGCAACAAAAGCTAAAATATAGAAAGAAAAGAAAAGAAAGAAAGTTTAATACAGAAGAAAAAAAAAGTTCAGGTTCAGAAATTATGAAGTATGTTATGTTATGTATCTTTTAATAATGATTTCTGCAGCGACTCGCTGCAATTTTGCCAATGTGAAGTACCTAAATTGTAAATGTTTATAAAATTATTAATGGCGAGACGTCAATGTAAAGTTTTCAAGAAATTCTACCAGAGCCATTCGGTATTTTTAAAGTAATTTAAACTATGAATCAAGAACGCCGATGAACTTTTCTTCTTTTCTTTTTTGTTCTATCCACTCACGTGCCCCGGGCACGTGAGTGGATAGTGGATATATATGAAAAAAAAAACGCTCAAATTGCCCACAAAAAAAGGTCTTCGGGCACCGAGCGCATAAACGTAATGAAACTTATTTTTCGACCGTTTCAAGAGGTAGGTTTCATGATTAAGTACCTACCTAGTGACTGTTTTGTAAAGCTAAAGAAACAAAGAATTTGGTTATTGTAGTTTTAAGAATTCCACTTGATGTATTAATAACAAAAAATGTAGAATGATTAAACACAGTGATTCCAAAAAGTGGTTGAGAAAAAACATTTTTGTACGAAATCTAAATCGGTAACATATGGTTTGTTTGTTATAATTATGCAGAATATTAGTTTATCTTTACACCCAGTATTTATTATTGTTAGCATATTCAATAATAGGGTTCATAATATTTATTGATACAACAGCAAGCAATTTAGTACATCTTTTCCATTTTTGGTTTGGCAACACGGACTAAAACGAGCGAATATGAAGTAGCCGCCATTTTCGTACATTATTCAATTTTGTCCACTTTTCAACGTTGAAGATTGTCTTAGAAATTACATATAATATATTAGAATTTGAAAAAGTTATATTAGATGTGATACAAGTAAATAAAGAAATGGAAATATGCAAGTAATGGAGTATGATTCTTTCATTATGTACATGACTTCTAAGTAACAAAATACGGTTTAAAATATATGTTGAATACGGCCAATATTTTCGGCAACGCTTTATTACGCAGCCAAACAATGTGCGAAGTTAGTGCCTATTTTATAGCAAATATCATACCTACATGTAGGATAAAAATATATCTTGTTATAAAAATAAGCATTATTTAGCTTAAGGATTCAGGTAAAATATACATCACTTTTAAAGAAAATATTATCAAAAAAATAATAATCCTGAAATCGCAGCACATTGCCTTAAAATAATAGAGTCATAGTGTTGTAAACAGGCTCCGATGAAATGGTTTCATAAAATAGGACGTCGCACAGGTCCCGGTCAAAGTTAGCTGTCTTGTGTCCAGACATAAGGCAGCTAACTTTGACTTTTAATGGCAATTCTATTTCTACTTTTTTAAAAGTTTCAACCATTTCTTCGGCTAGGCGTACTCTAAACTGACGATGACTTATACTTTTATTTTTATTTTTAAACATAATATAAGCGTTTAGGATCGTTACATTTAACAGGCGTCTAAAAAGTTTCTTGTACCATGCCTGATTTTTGGATCTTTCTATGGGGTGTGCAGTGAGAAGTTGGTCTTTTCTATCTACACCCCCCATAAAAAGATTGTAATCTAAAACCATTTAGGGCTTATTTTCCGTACTTTTCTTTCTCTGCTACCTAACCTTTGTGAAACGTCGAAAGCATTGCTACGATGTTGGTGTCACGCCAGACCATAACACTTAAGTCGCGGCAATAACTTTGAAGCTCGCCAACCCGCAACTCATTCTTACACACACTTTTTGAAGCCACTGGTACAAATTCTCTGTTGACCCTGAGAGTCCCGTAACAATCTGTGTCATGAGACTTTAGATACCTCGCCAATTTGTTGTAAAAATGTTGGGCGAGTTGTAAAAATTGTCCATAATAATAGTATGGCCTCGATTGAGAAGTGGGTTGGCGAGTTCGTAAACTATACCTACGCGCTATGGCGTTCGAAGGTGGGGGTGGCTTAGAAGTTTTGGAAGCTTCTAGTCTGTCCACCTGTCTGTCATCTGTATGTCTGTCCTCCGTTGTCCTGTCCTCCTGTGCGTTGTCTTTGTCTTGTTCGTTGTCATTCTGTCCTTTGACAGTGTAAATGAAAAACTTCCATAAGTACCCAGTCGTTGCTTCGCACAGCTCATAGCTTTTAACGCCAACTTTGGCGGCTTTAGTAGCTATTTTCTGTACGAATGACAACCGACCATCCCACTTAAGAAGTGATTCATCTATGGCAAATATAATGTGCAAAAAAAATTATTTAGATGTTCTAATACTGGCAATACTTTCCGCAGTATATTTTCGTCTGTAATTTAGTCCCATTATTATCAGCAAAATGTAGCATACGTTTGAGCAACACATATCTTTTATAAATCATGAGTTCTTTAAAATATTTCAAAGTAAGATAACCATTTTCAACCGTCAATGGCGCCAATCCCTGAAAAATCATTTTTGAAAAGAAAATAGCCATCTCATTTCGATCAGTATTTTTCCAATAATTTAGTTTAGATTGTTCCCTTAAGTGTCAGACGATTATGTACGATGAATATTAATAATAAATAATAATAAATTGTTTATTGTCTCAGAAAATGCTGTTACAATAAAAGTCTTATAACTAGGCTTATCAATACTACACAAGAGGTACTGTTACTGCCTTCCAAACTAGGCTAAAGCCTGTGTGTTGGAAGACAGTGCTCTATCGGTATCTATCACATAATAAGCTATTTTGTGAAACGTGTGTCAGATACATAATAAAGGCATGATAAAACAATATTTTTTTTTTCTAGTTTTTTTTTTTTTTTTTTTTTTTTTTTTTTTTTTTTTATTTTTTTTTTTTTTTTTATTTTTTATTTTTTTTTTTTTTTTTTTTTGTTAGTTTGCTCAACGAGTAAACTAAAAAAGTCTTCGTCGAAAAATTTAAGAAACACGTCTAGGGGTCTTGTGTTATCGTCTACAGTAAAAGTTGGGCCTGGAGTTCCAATAAACTTCTCCCACTGCGTGAGTGAGTCATGGTCATTAGTCCAGTCAAAGGTCAAATGGTCATAAGGTGTCAATTCGTGAAGCAGTCTATCGGATTCGGCATCTTCTTGAAACAACCACTCTATAGCTTCAGGAGCCACGGATTCCGGTACATGAGCAGGATGCGAGTCTACAAAATTAACTCCTTCGTGGCTTGGTAAGTCATCTGTCTCGTGAATACTTTCGTCCTCCTCCTTTAACATCCATTGCTCAAACAGAGTATTCGCTTTACTTGTGCCCAGATCTATATTAAATAATAAGTCATAATATTTACAAAACACTAATGTACAAATGCTGTAAAGTTAGTAATGACAATAGATATACCCGATCCTAACACAACTTTCTTTGATATCTGTATAAGCGTAGATGAGTCAGACTGTCTTCTGGTGGAAGTGCTGGTACACGAGACAGAGTCACACAAACTGGATTCTTTAAGAATAAATTTAAATGTTTATTGTATCCACTCCTATATTTTAAAGACAAAGTATAAGTATTTTATTCAATAGGTATACACACCTTCATGAACAGCTTGTACAAAAAAAATGTATATATATGGCGATCCCAACGATTCATTATTCAGCCAACAAAACAACTCAGTTTTTATAATTCATTCATTCAGTCATTCATAGTTAAATCGTCATTCCCTCTTATATACTCTTCTTTGTCGTCATTGCACTACACACATGTCAGTTATGTCAATATTGCCAATGTCATTGACATTGTCATTTGTCATTCATTGGATCGAAGCTCGAAATTTTGTTTGATTATTTGGAGTTATAATTGTAGACATTGGAGTTATATTATATCTAACTATTCTTTAGCTTACGTTAATCTTGGAGGTATTATCAAAACAACAACAAAAGTTCGCACTCTTTAAGATAATAGCGTTAAACAAAAGTAGAAAACAGTCTCAGTAGTTGCATTGCATGTAAACAGATAAGCAACGATGTCACTGTATGACGATCTTGATACAATTAAAGCTCGCACCACTGAAAAGGTAGCGGGATGGTCATCAGGTATCAAATTATTGCAATCACAGTTGCAGTTAAAAAAAGCTGCCGTCACCCAACCTAAACGGGAAGCACTGCGACGTTCAACACAGGTAAGCAATACTATTTAACATTTCTCTTGTACGTTACATGTCTCTTGTATATCATACACAGTGAATTTTACACTACTCTGCTTTAATGTGTATAAACTTCAATGTTGTATTTCTGTTTTCTAGCAAAAACTCATGGAACATATTTTATATGAGAACACCCATAGTTACATTTTATAAATTTGCTTTGATATATTATTATTTACTACATTATTTACAGGTCTTAACTCCAGTCATAGACCTGAAGAGTAAACAAAAAGATGATGATGAACCCAACAGCCCTCAACCACAAGAAAAAACACTGACTGCATCATCAAATGTTCGGGATTTTGATTGGAATGTTGCTAATGAATATGATCCTATGTGGCCCAATGATTATGAAAAAGTAGCCAAAGGTAGACCAGTAACTTTCTTATTAGTCCTACTAAATGAAGGATTAGAAAATGATTATTATGTTTGAAGTAATTATTATCCTAATGCACAACCACTACAACTGGTCCCTTTCTTGGGGAATGGCACACCTGGTTGTGCTAAAATGGTGGACATGCATAACTTCTACCAAATAAACACTATAACTTCACAAACATAATTGATACAGGGATTACTAAAATCCTGAACTAATGATATACAAACTAAGAATGATTTGTTATCAACCTTATCAATTTTACATTTATAGAAATGCAAGTAAAGAGGTTACAGATAGATGGTGATCCCCGAAATGACAGGTCAGAGAGAAAACGTAAGAGCAGATTTGGTGATGAAGAGGACCCAATCCCAGAAAAGACTCTTGTGCCAATGGTAATTACTGATAATAAATTTATTGTACCTTGTACAAACTACTGTAAAAATTGTAATGATTTATGATAGTTATGATAGTAGATGAAAAGAAAGATTGCATGGTGTCCGGCAGAGTAGAATTAAGGCCACCCCATCTCTTCCCATATGGTGTTGTACAAGGTGACTAAGGGATAGGGCTGTTTAAAATCAGACATATATATACAGCCCAGACTCAGCCTCAGATGCATGGCTCGAGTCAATAATAGTGTCTGGAATACAGCAATAGGGTCACCCCCTATTACGTGGGACCGAATACAATTATTGGTGAAATGTGGGTGTTTTAACCTCTGCCTAACCCTCCAGGGATAAAGGCGTGATTATATGTATGTATGTATGAAAAGAATATTCTACAATATTTTTGTCAACCAACAAATTCTGCCGAGAACAACACTATATCAATAAAGCAATTAAGCCTACCGCAGTCCAACACTGGACATAGACCTTTTCCAATATTGGAAGGCTTTTGTCTACTGTTTTCACACTGGGCAAATGGGTTCGTACAGGGTTTTATTTTGAGTTTTCCTTTTCTCTCGCAGTGATGTTGTCTGCATATTTTTCCATTACTTGATTGTTACAACACCCTTCAGATGAGATGAGTTGGAGATACTTGTATTCTTTCTCCATCACCATACTGACATGATAGGAAGGATATAAGATAATAATATTTTTTTGGCGTGCGTTGCGAAGTATGTGTGGAGTGACCTTGAGAGATAAAGTGAGAAATAGTGTGACAAGAGAGCGATGTGGAATGATAGAAGATGTAGTGATGTGAATTGAGAGAGGAATATTAACATGTTTCGGTCATGTTGAGAGAATGAATGAAAAAAGACTAATGAAATGGGTGTATGAGGCGAGTGCGGATGGTAATGTCGGAAGGGGAAGATCTAGCAGCACATACCTGGACCAAATCGGGGAAGTTTTAGAAGAGAGAGATCCGTGTCCTCTGCCTACTCCTATGGGAGACAGGCGGGATTTTATGTATGTATGTATCCCTATTGGAATTATTGAAATTTTACAAATAATTTGTATGTTTCCTTTTTTTTTATACAACTTAGATGGGCACTTAGCACATGGCCCATCTGATGAAAATGTGGTTACCATGGTCTATGGAATTGTGCAACACCAGGTGAATCACACACATGGTGCTGACCCTGTATAAACAGAGCTTCTGTGCCGTCAGTGCAGAAGACAAAACATGGCAACCGTCTGGCCTTCTCACTGTCAGCACAAAAAGTCTCCAGTGAAGGCTGGCTACCCTAATCACCGCCGGGAACACAACACGAGGTTGTTATGATCGCGGTATTCTGTAGGGCGGAGGTACTTCCCCCGTCGGACTACTCAATTAGGGCATTCCTATAAATTTAAATTGCTACACATCAACATCCAGGGCGGGTCTTGAACAGGTGGCAGAATAACGATGTTTGAACTTTAAAAAATGTTAGTTTTCTATTAAATGGGTTTAATTTTGAATTGATTTTTACGATTTATCAAATTTTTTAGCCGCCTGAAGAAGAAGAAGCAGTAGAGATATCCAAACGATCTGCAGGGGCAGCTATAGCACCACCACCCTCCCTTACGGTGGAGACACATTCGCCTCCACCGCCACCACAAAACCTGCCTACCCCTCCTCCAGCATCCGCTGGTTTCTCTATAGGTGGTTATGGAGCTAGTTCTGTTGCTGCTAAAATTATGGCAAAATATGGATTTAAGGTAACAATTATTTATTGTGTTTATTTATATGCATGTAAGCTATACTAATAAAGCACCTAAGAACTTGACTCTAAAATATAGTTTTTGTCTTTCATAAGTATTACTTACAGATTTAGAATCAGATGAATATTGAATTGACAAGCTAACTGCGTGCTATTGTATGTTTCCAGGAAGGACAAGGTTTAGGTAAGAAGGAACAAGGAATGTCAGTAGCACTTCAAGTAGAAAAGACTTCTAAAAGAGGCGGGCGTATTATTCACGAAAAAGATGCGAATAATGTAATGCCGCCTCCCGGATTTGCTATGCCTGTCATGCCCGCACCAGGTATTTATATTCAAAATCCTATAAATTTGATTATTCCTGTTGTTAAATATAAATAAGTTTGAACAACTTACTGAGATCATTATTAATTTTAATCATCCATTTAACCACTGATAGTAATCAATTGATAATAGCACGCTATGACGTCATATAATGGCTATGATTTCATATAAGTTTCCTAGAGAGTTTAAATGTTAGTACCTACCTAATAACAGTGTTGACATTTAATAAAAAAAACCTGTACACAGTCAAATCTTATAGCAAAATAAAACATCTTAGCGCCTCAGTAATTTAATTACATATTTACTTACTTTTCAGATTCACCAAATTCATCTAATTCACCGCAACAATCAAGACAAGAGCCTTCAATTACAGAGATAATGAAATCGCCTAGTAAAGTGGTTTTATTAAGAGTAAGTAGTTCTGAATAACAGTGAACGATTCGAAAACAATAACATTATACGTGATACACG
The DNA here is from genome assembly GCA_963662185.1 of Eilema griseolum. Classification (NCBI taxonomy): domain Eukaryota; kingdom Metazoa; phylum Arthropoda; class Insecta; order Lepidoptera; family Erebidae; genus Eilema; species Eilema griseolum. The sequence goes on along the minus strand of OY759230.1, from coordinate 18,092,757 downwards.
TGAATCATGATGCAGATTTATTTCCAATCATTCGTTTTTTCTAAACAACTTTAGCTTGTTGAATGATAAAAATTCAAATTACTGCAAACAACTGTAGATAAAACTTAAAGATTTATCTAAAAATATGTACAGCAGGTGGATATATGTATCTAAAATAGTACTTATATGTATTTCAGAATATGGTTGGCCCTGGCGATGTCGACGAAGAATTAGAACCCGAAGTTAAAGATGAATGTAACACTAAATATGGTGACGTAATAAAAGTATTAATATTTGAGTTACCGAATGCACCTTCAGATGAGGCGGTTAGAATATTTGTGGAATTTAAACGCATAGAAAGTGCTATCAAGGCAGTTGTTGATTTGAATGGAAGATTTTTTGGTGGAAGACAAGTGAAAGCAGGATTCTATGACGTTGAGAAGTTTGCAACGCTACAGTTGACAGAATAATTTTAAAATTCAAGAAATATATCCAATATAAACCAAATTATGCATTTTATTTTATAAAAACCGTGCATCATAACATTAATGAGGTAACGGTAAAACGATAATACGTACCACCCCAGTCGACAAGTCCTTCCCCCACCATCTAACGAGTCACCCATATTCGTATAGACACATTCTATCACCCATACCCAGGTTTTCAACAGCTGCCTATTTTAGATTATTTGATGGATGGATGTAAGACACGTATTGCCGTCCAAGTGAGCAGTCCGCATGGGAGAGTACTTCCGCCCTACAGAATGCCGCGGGCATAATATTAATGCATAGGTAATGGATCACACCGCCAAGGCCAGGGGGCTTCAATGCTAACGTGGGAATACAAGAACGCGTCGAGACGAGAATCGGACCTTATGGAGTGGGGTGCAGAAATCACAGGGGACAAATGCTAGTCAACTTCCTCGAGGCACAGGGGCTCTTCTTAATGAATAGCTTCTTAAAAAAAAAAACCCCACGAGAAGTGGACTTGGCAACGTCGGGACTCTGTAATAAGAAACGAGATAGACTTTTTGATAACGGATGGTAAGCACATATTTAGAGACGTCTTTTTTTTTTTTTTTTTTTTTTTATATAGGACACGCCAACTTGACCTCACCTCACGGTCTCTGTGATCAACAAGTTTAAAACCGGAAGCGATCACAGACTTTTCCGAGGCTTTCTAAATATCAACATCAAGGCTGAATGATTCCGAAAGATACTTTCTACTCTCCGACCTACGCCACTCCAAGTAGCTCTAGGGTCCGAAAAGTTCCAATTGGAACCTCAAAATCGTTTCGCAACTCTGGAAACCACAAACGGCACGAGAAAACTGACACAGTGGTCAAAACATTACAAGAAGTGTCTCAAAGTTATTTCCAGGAAAACGCAAACAGCGAGAGTCTAAGCTCTCTCCTGAGACTGTTGAACTTATGAGAAAGAGACGTGAACAGTCATCCACACCGTCGTCTTCGTCAGATGAGAGAGCCTTAAACTTACTAATTAAAAAGCTGATTCGACGCGACCTCCGACGCTTCTACACCCACACCGTCCAGGAGGCGATTGAGCGAAATAGGGGGTCGAACGAGTTCGCACAGCAGTTGGGGAGGCCCCATCTGACGAAACTTAAAAGCAGTTGGTAAAATGACTGCCTCAAAGTTCGAGATTCTCGATGAGATCGAGAAATTCTATGGACAGCTATATGCATCACGGACGAGTAAACCGACGGGACACAGCGATGAAGTCCATAGAGCTCCACTCACGCGCCATTACACCGAGGAGATACCCGATATCGAGCAATGCGAGTTGGAGGGGGTTCTCTGACAACTGAAGAACAACAGGTCCCCAGGTGATGACGGAATTACTGCTGAGTTACTGAAAGCAGGCGGAGCTCCGATCTTGAAAGAGCTAGCAAGCCTCTTTAATTCCGTCATCCTACAAGGTCTAACACCTAGGGCATGGAGCGGGAGTGCGGTAATACTGTTCTTCAAAAAAGAAGATAAGACCCTGCTGAAGAACTACAGGCCCATCTCACTCCTGAGTCTTGTCTACAAGCTGTTCTCGAGAGTCGTCACAAATTGTCTTGCGGTTAAGCACGCCGAGTTCCAACCACCGGAGCAAGCCGGGTTTCGAAAAGGTTATAGCACCGTGGACCACATCCATACTGCTCGGCAGATTGTAGAAAAGGCTCAAGAATACAATCAGCCGCTGGGTATGGCGTTTGTGGACTACGAAAAAGCCTTCTATTCCATCGAAACCTGGGTAGTTCTGGATGCCCTGCAGCGGTGTCGTGTTGATTGGCGAGACATCGAGGTGCTGAGATGCTTGTATGATACTGCCACAATGTCGGTCCAGCTCCAAAACCAAAAGACGAAACCTATTAGCCCCCAGCGTGGAGTAAGACAGGGGGATGTTATATCCCCCAAACTATTTACCAACGCACTGGAGGACGTCTTCAAGACTCTGGATTGGACTGGGCGGGGTATAAACATTAACGGTGAGTACATCTTCGGTTCGCCGACGACATCGTCACAGTAGCGGAATCGTTGGAACAACTGGGCGAGATGCCGCATAGCCTATATAGATGGAGCTTCACGACGCGTCGGCCTCATTGTAAACTTGGATAAAACCAAAATTATGTTCAACGAGCATGTTGCACCGAGACCGATTGCCATCGAAGGGGCGACGCTCCAAATTGTTCAAAAATATATCTACCTGGGGCAGGTTATCCATATCGGTGAAAACAACTGTTGGTGAAAGAACTAGCCAGAAGGATTCAGCTGGGTGGGCAGCATTGTGCAAACTACGTCGAGTCTTCTCTTCACCCCTACCGCAATGCCTTAAAACAAAGGTCTTTGGACAGTGCGTCCTACCTGTTATGACTTACGGTGCCGAAACGCGGACACTTACAGTGGGGCTAGTCCATAGCTTAAAAGTCGCGTAAATATAATTCACGTGGTTCCCGGCAGAGTAGAATTTGGACCACCCCATCTCTTCCCATGTGGTGTCGTAAGAGGCGACTAAAGAATAGGGCTGTTTAACATCGGACATATACATACAGCCCAGACTCAGCCTCAGTTGCATGGGTCGAGTTAACAATAGTGCCCGAAATACTGTAATAGGCTAACCCCCTATTAGGTGGGACCGAATATCTACAATTATTGGTGAAATGTGGGTGATAATTCACCTGTGCCTAACCCTCCGAGGACAAAAGCTTGATTATATGTATGTATGTATGTATTTATTTATATCCATATTCTTAAAGTACATTTTTGTATAGGTACATCACTCAATTGATCTTACATGCGTATCTTTTATTAATTGCATGCTTTAAAAGATTGTTGCTTCATCACCTGAACTAAGTTTATTAAAAACTTGTATTTCAGGATCAGAGCTCTTCTAGCCAATAATCAGATTGTCTATTTCTTCTCTTTTTATACGTCAGTACTTACATTAAAATGAGGTAAGTAGAGTAATATTGAGAGTTCTAACTCACTTCGTTCGTTGAACTCTCAATATTACTGATCTAGAACTCTCAATAGCACATGTACGATTGAGAGTTCTAACTCACTAATATTGTAATATTTACGAACGAAGTGAGTTAGAACTCTCAATCGTACATGTGCGATTGAGAGTTATAAATCAGTATTCGTAATCATCAGTACTCACTTCGTTCGTAAATATTACAATATTACAGGTGGTGGTGCAATATAGTCAATATTACATAACCTAAGTATAGCAACCTACATAGCACGTATGGAACGATGCCACGATTTGGTCTGTTGCTAGTCGCTAAGCCTTTGTCGGCACATCACTCCCAGTGAGGTCTCGTTACTCGCGCGGCTGTCGAGCTTCGCCGAGTGCAATATGATAATGATATAAACAATAGCATTTCTCATACCTAAATGCACCTGCTACTGACCGCTAATAATATTCCATAAATGAAATTACTTGACTAGTTTTACCTACGACTTCACTTTTTAATATTTCATCTACGATCAATCTTTACATAAAATTATATTTGTATAATAGATACCTACTTATTTAAAGTAAATAGTTAGATAAAAACTATATTGTAAGACCGTATTATATATTTGCACTTTGACTTTATCGAGATCGACTGTTGCCCAACTCTCTACCTTGAAATGAAAACCTGTACTAAACACTAGCTTGTTATTTAGCGGATGCACTGCCTAGCAGGATCGGATGGCTTGGGGTCCAAAGGTGTTGATGTAGGTCGCGTGTAAGATATTGTTTTTAGCAATAAGGTCGCCATTTATGCATATCTTGTACCTAAATTGTATATAATTTACTGTATAATTATTATACATATAAACACCCAGACCAATGCAAATAGTCATATTCATGCAAACTAATTATTGCACCGTGCGGGAATCGAATCCATCACGCCACGGAGGCTGACATTTTCCTTGAACAAATTTTAGCCAGATCCGTTTAGCCGTTATAGTGTGATTGAATATAACATAATTTATTTTTATTTTGTTTATAGGTTTATCCACAGCAAATGCATTACAAATTGATACACCTACATATTAAGAAGAATATCTTTAAAAAACTTTCAAGTTTAAATATAATTATTAGTTGGATCAAAAATTAAGTTATTCGTTAAAATTATAATAATAATAATACAATATTGATACAGGATTGTACAGGTTGTAGGATTTTTACACGTGGAGTATGTAATTTTACTCCATGTGATTCTTTGAAGTTATATGGGTCGAAAATGCTTACACGAATTACATTAGGGCTGCCACTATTAGTTAATAATGTACTATCTATAAATTAAAATTAATACAACATCTTATTTTTCGATACAATAAAATATTGTGTGAAGGATTTAATAGGTATCTACATTGGTTTCAAATAATTTATTGAGATTACCTACTCTTTGAACATAATGAATATTTGAATATTATAATCCAGATAATTTAGTTTTTTAATCAAATACTTACCTCATTTCTGATCACATTTTATATCTAAAAATAAAATAAATTAAATGTTTACATTTTAATTAATATTGACAGCATTTATTAATGCAATTTGTTATTTCAAATACATCGGGAAAAATGAAATGCTCAAGTAGAACTCGAAACCATGACCTTTCCCTTACAGGGGAATGCTCAGCCGACTGAGCTATTGAGCGATTACAATTTGAGTTATTATTAAAGAATGAAACTATAAGAAAGACAATTTTTTATAATATGTATAATGTTAAGTTTAATTTTTATTTCCATTTCCTGTATTTACTGTATACAAACATAATAGGGGAATGTAAATATTAAGTAAACTTTACATCATACAAAATATTTACATTATTATTAGATATGTATAACTTATTAATATTTTCATGTAGAATTTACATGACTTATATCATAATTTGATTATTTCCATTACGTAACGTGACGAGATATTTTTTCCTATGCGTGGTGACAACCCTAACGTATTTTGCTAAATTATCATTAATTTTCTTATAAAATCTGAAATCATTCAGTCAGTGCTTCATTTTGACTTCGTTATTATACCGTTGAACGAATCCATTGGAGCAGCCACCATCTTGAAGACCTTCCACCTTGAAGACCAAGACCTTTCACCTTGAAGACTAAACACCTGGCTCCAGATTTTTTGTGAGTTTAATCGTCACTGTACCTACCTAAAAAATGTAAGTTCCTAAGTTATAAAATATTCTATCCCATGTTCTATTGTTTTTAAGTGAGAAATCTTTTTAACCTTTAAACAAATTTGGCAGAACTAAACCTATCGTTATTTTGTGCACGGTGACGGTGAGTGATACTAACTAGTGATAGCGTATTTAGCGTATTAGTCTTGTCAAATTTTATTAGTTTGAGTGACTACCGAATTGTTGCAATTGGCAGACTAAACACTTCGTTTTCTGAGTTACTAGTCGCAATTTAATAACTATTCTGTTCATAATATTTACAGGTCGGATTCAGAGTACGATAGTGGCAACAGTGCGAGGGCGACGTCGATCGAAGCCGTCAAGTCAAATTCGAAGGCAGCAAAGGGGGCTGGAAAGCGCAAATCGTCACCAACTGTCAAAAGCGTTGCAAGCGATCGTATAAGGTACGTCCATATGTACCAGTACGTACATGTTCATTACTTATCTATACTAATATCATAAAATATACGAAAGTAACTCTTTCTGTCTGTCTGTAACAAGGTAAAGCGTAACAACGGTTTGACGTCTAAACCGCTTTACCTATTGATGAAATTGGATGTGGGGTAGACCAGACCATGAGAAAAGACTAAAGCTATGTTGACATCTACACGGGCGAAGCCGCGGGCAAAAGCTGGTTATATTATAATTTACGACTGAAAAATCTAGTGCTGTTAAAATAGTTTTTACGATGAGAAAGTTTTTGTGAAGATAATGTGATAGTTTTCTGAGTAGGTTTCTGTATATTTATTTACTATTTGTAACTTATAATAGGTATTATGTTTTCAGAGCGAACCAAGAGTTCGATTGTGACAGAGTGGTAAGGAGCGAGGCTGGGACGTTCAAAAAGGTCTCCGTCAAACGCAAGTCATCTGCTAGAAGTACCTCAAGCGAATGTCCGAGGTAATTATTACTCATTAGTACTCTTATACCCAGCTGATGTAAGGTGATGATAAGGTACCAATACTACCAATTAAAATACGTATAATCAACAACATTACGCAATAGGTATGTACCAAAATATGAGTGAGCGAGGTTACGTGTTAAATAGTGCTAGTTTTGTTATTTTTGTTAATATAATATTATTATGAGAGATTTATTTATTTTTCTGGCTAAGTAGTTTAGTAATTGCAAATCCAGAAGTCTTGGGTTCGAGTTCCATTAGTATCAAACTTTGTGTGTCGTTCATGACAGTCATCTATTAATCTGTTCACGTAATATTCCTAACTAAAGCAAAACTGATGTTGTCCAGTTCATAACAATATACATAATGATCATTTATTATTTATTTAATGAACATTATAAGTACTAAGGTACAATATTATAATATAGAAAATTTCCCTGTTTTAGAGCTTCAAAGAAAAAGGCTGCGCAAAAGGGATACGACATCTTCCACCTCGACAGTGAAACTCCCACCGTCAACACCGGCAGAGCTTCATCCACATCGGTGCTGTACAATCGGGTGGCTAACGGTCAAACGAGGCGTACACTGTCTACCGAGGGTCCCTTCCACATTGACTTGAAGGTGTACAACTCGGTTGACGTCCAAGAAGGTGGCGACGACCTTTGGAAAAAAAACCTGCTGTGGTTGAAGCTTCGGACTGACGAGGAATCTCCTCACTGGGCTCAACTACAAAAATTTGTTAGACAAGCCAGCGAGTTGTTCGCAGATTCTGAAGCCACTTTCTTTTCTAATAAAATTAATTTTAAATAAGTCCGTACCTACTAAATTTAATATAATTATCTATTTGTATGTAATACATAAAAATATTAAATAAATTTGATTAATCCATTGACCATCATAAATTTCAATTAAAAATTCCATCCTAATCTGTCTGTGTGTTTCACAAATTAATATGCCGTTCTGTGATAGCTGTGGTGTTGACGTAAATGGTAAGAAATGGATAGGACATTTAAGGAGTAAAATACACCGAAAGTCAGATAACGTAATTACTTTAGATCATGGCGTGGAGAAAGTGAACTCTGCTTTTAAAAATCGATTAGCAACATATAGATTACATACTCTTGACACGAACGAACAGACATCTTTACCTGTTTTCTTCAGACACCTTCACAGTAGGGTCAAATCTTTAATTGATCAATCTCTTGCAGCTCACACTTCCCTTAAGGTTAACTTTCATATATACTCAAAGTTTGTACTACTTAAACACGACATACCAGAAGTTAAATCATTTGAAACCAAAAATATTATTATATGTATGAACTATGATTTTACAAAGCTCTTTACAGATGTTGCTAATCAATTACTGAAAAAGATAGACGAATTTGAAGAGCGGGATTCTGGTTGGACTTTCCTTAATAACTGTTACATGGAGGTAAATATAAATAGATATCAACCGCTCCGTGGTTCAAGATTTATTGATTTACCTCTGATCATTAAAAATAAAAAGGCATGTGTAAATATTCGTAACAATGATATATATTGTTTCCTGTGGTCGGTCACGGCAGCTCTTTACCCTGCAAATAGGAACATTCAGAGAGTTTCTTCATATCCAAATTTTTTCAATCTGTTTAACATAGAAGGAATGTCATTTCCAGTAACTTTTACCGATATACAAATGTTTGAAAAAAATAATCCAAGATTACGAATAAATGTATATGGTTTAGAAAATAATAAACAGATCATAGGACCTTTATACAAATCACAGTTTAATAACGATAACAAAAAAACAGTTAATTTACTATTATTAGAAAAGAGCAGATATTCACATTACTGTCTGATCAAAGATTTATCGCGTTTGGTGAGAAAACAAATAACTAACCATAATGGGAAATTATTTTTTTGTGATGAGTGTTTGCTATTTTTTAGATCAAGCATGGAAATTGATTCTCATGTATGTGCCGGTGTAATGACTCAGCTACCGCAAAAAGGTTCAGTGATTGAGTTTAAAAACTACGAAAGGAAACAAAATGTGCCATATGTAATTTACGCAGATTTTGAAGCCATGTTGGTTCCAGTGCAAGGGTGCAACCAGGATCCCTCTGTTGCGAGTACCTCAGTATGTCAGGTACATATACCTATAGCATTCGCTTATTATATAGTTTGTTCGTTTGATGAAAGTAGAAATCGTTTTGTATCTTACCGTGGGGAAGATTGTGTAGATAAATTTGTTGAGAATATTTACAGGGATGTTCAATGGATTAACAACAATCTGTCGAATAGTGTACCAATTATATTTAACAACGACGATTCTGTTAAATTCAATGAAAGCACTCGTTGTCATATTTGTCAAAACTTACTAATCACAGACCGAGTAAGAGATCACTGTCATTTGACAGGTCAATATCGAGGAGCCGCACATAACTACTGTAATTTGATGTATAAACTTCCGAAATTTATACCAATTTTCTTTCATAACCTTTCAGGTTACGATTGCCATCTTTTTATTAAAAAATTAGGAGAAGCTAGCGGTTCACTTAAAATCATAGCTAAAAATAAAGAGTCATACATTTCTTTAACAAAATTTATACAAGTTTCTAGAAATGAATTTGTACAGCTTCGGTTTGTGGACTCCTTTAAATTTTTATCTACTAGTTTAGACAAATTAGTAAAAAGTTTGAAACCAGAACAGTTTATACACTTAAAAAACAATTTCTCTTGTCCAAAACAATTTAAATTACTTACGCGAAAAGGTGTATATCCTTATGATTATATGAGCAACATAAATCGTTATAAGGAGACAGTTCTGCCTGAAAAATGTTATTTTTATAATTCCTTAAATAATCAACATATTTCATTAGCAGATTACCAGCATGCTAAATTAGTATGGTCTGAATTTAAAATAAAAAATCTAGGCGATTATACTGATCTTTACCTCAAAACTGACGTACTTTTGTTGACTGACGTTTTTGAAAACTTTAGAAATACTTCTAAGCGATTTTATCAATTAGATCCAGCTTTTTATGTAACAGCTCCTAGCTTATCATGGGACGCAATGCTTCTCAAAACGGGAATTAAGTTAGAACTTATTGATGATTTAGCAATAATAAGGTTAATACAAGAGGGTATAAGAGGAGGTCTTTGTATGAGTTCCCATCGTTATGTAAAAAGTAATAATAAATATATGGAAAATTATGACCCTCAACAAGATGATATATTTATTGTATACTTAGATTGCAATAATTTATATGGGTATGCTATGTGCCAACCTTTACCTTTATCAAACTTCAGGTTTCTTGATAAAAATGAGATAGAAAATCTAAATATCATGAATATAAAAGATGATGCAGATTATGGGTTCATATTAGAGGTAGATTTACTTTATCCTAAATATTTACACCGTTTGCATAATGACTTGCCATTTTGTCCTGAGAAATGTGTGCCTCCTGGAGGAAAAATTTCTAAACTTGTCACAACTTTATATGATAAATATAAATACGTAATACATTACGTACATTTGAAAAATTGTATTAAGCATGGATTAATATTAAACAAAGTGCATCGCGTTATAACTTTTAGGCAAAAAGCATTTTTAAAACAATATATAGACCTCAATACCGAGCTTAGACAAAAAGCAGTGACCGAATTTGAACAAGACTTTTTTAAATTGCTTAATAACAGTATATTCGGTAAAACGCTAGAAAATAATGAAAATCGTGTAAAAGTTCATTTAGTAAATCAGTGGAGTGATAGCGAAAATAAAACAAAAAAGAGATTAAGTGCAGATACCTTGGTTGCCAGACCTAACTTCCATAGTGTTTCTATATTTTCTGAGAATTTGGTTGCGATTCAAATGAAACCTGAAAAAATTGTTATGGATAAACCCCTATATATAGGTTTCTCTGTATTAGAACTATCAAAAAAACATATGTACGATTTTCACTATTCTATTATGCGCCCACATTACAGAGAACTTATCAAGTTATGCTATACGGACACAGACAGTTTTATTTATAAAATTGAAACTAACGACTTTTACAATGATATGAAAAACTACTTTATTAGTTATTTTGATACTAGTAATTATAGTACAAGTAATCCGTTTAGTTTACCGATTTTGAATAAAAAAGTGCCAGGTCTATTCAAAGATGAAATGGGTGGTAAAATAATCAGGGAATTCATTGGTCTACGTCCCAAATTATATTGTATTCAATCTGAGCAATGTACTTTAAAAAAAGCTAAAGGTGTTAAGAAATGCATAGTGAGAGACTTAGTAAAAGCAGATTATAAAAAAACGTTAACCAATAATGAAATAACTCGTAAACAAAACTTATTATTTAAATCATTGAAACACGAGTTAGTAACCCGTAGTGTCAACAAAGTTGTATTATCATCCAATGATGATAAGCGGTATATATTAAAGGACAACATTCACACTGTTTCTTGGGGTAATTGCTCAATTTTAGGCTGAATTTTAGGACGTTTAATTGAAATTTATGATGGGTTTTATTTTTTCATAAGTATGACATTGTGATGTTTAAAAATGTATTTAAGTACTTTAAGTTTTTATCTTATAAGAATGTACCTACCTACCTATGTCTTTTACTCTTATTTATAAATAAATACCTACATGATGTAATCATATTTTCGTTTTATTATACTTCATTCTCAACTAGTGACATAATAGAAAACTTTTGCGACACACATAGGTAAGTAAAGGGTAAACTGTACCTGAATCAGGTTTGTTCAAATTTTCATGTCTCAACGGGGGCCAATTCGCCTATTTTATGTTAACGTACAAGATTGTAGCGACACCATAGATATGAGATTTTGACTGACAAAGAAAATTTTGTGCGCCAAGTTGATTAATCTCATCGTAGTGTCTTTACTGTGGTCTCACCGGTGTGGTGTTCGAAACTATAAAGCCAAAAATTGCCACATCAGTGAAATTAAAATGACACATGAAATAAATTCAAAATGCACGTGCTTTCTTATTTTCTTTCTTATAGTAGCTCATTATAAACGTATTTGTTGATACAAATGTACAAACATGGCAATGACCACTTAATTTACCCATAATTCACTTTAAAAATGAAATTAAGTATATACTTGCCACTATAAAAAACAGTGACACTGACTAATGACATTACTGACGTACGTAATATGCGTTATTTCCTTAGATTCATCCTCTTACATACTCTTTGGATTCATCTAAGATTATTTCGAATGTTATTGAGATGTTACTACGCATTTTCATAAACAAAAGATGTTATATAGTTGAATATAAATACAAGTATCACCACCCCATCTCATCGGCAGAGTGTCGCAAGACTCGCAAAAGGCGACTAACGGGAAAAAACCCACACGCTATCACTGCAAGAGAAGGAAAACTCGAAATAAAACCCTGTTTCATCCTGTCTGGCCAGCGTGGAAATAGTTGGCCAAAGCCTCTCAACATTGGGAGAGGCCTATGTACAGCAGTGGACTGCGATAGACTAATATAGAAAAATGGATAGAGTTATATAGAAACACAAAAGATATTTGTGCATTATTGTATACATATGGTGGAAATAATAAGATTGGGACAGTCGGAGCCGTTAGTCCGTATCTTTAAGTACATTGCAGAAGAATTCATGATCCAAGGTACGAAAAAGCACCAGTCTCATCAGACTAAACCCCTCTGATTAAATTAAAAGTGAGTAACAAAAAAGACTTTTTATATTTATAATATTTGTCACTCTGTCCATTATTTATTAACAAGTGCCTGCTTAACAAACGCCTGGCTTTCCTGCAGGTGATGAATAACTCTCATCCTCTGTTTTCAAATGATCTTGAACCTAGAAACAATGAAAGAAATATTATGTTAACACAATAAATTATAAGTTTTCTTTGTACATTCTTAGTACCTATGTTTAAATAGAGACCTAAATATAAATTAACTGTAATACCTTCTTTTTTTTCAGGTATCCAAGACTAATATACAAGACTGATTTTTGATAATTTAACTAAGCTATATCTAATATAAAAATATACATCAGCCATTATGTTTTTTACTTTTAAATACTATTTACCTTGGTTACTGATATTATAAAAGTAAGATTAAAAATTCATTTGTAACTGTTCTACGATATACAAATGATTTCTGGACAATGTCACTAATAAAGTTATATGTATTGAAAAAATATGTAAATACCTACTTACTATATATAAATATATAATTATTCCCAACTCAATTGATGTCGGCTTTCTAGTGTAACTAAGATATGGCTAAACTTTAACAATTTCAATGAAGTGACTGCCATCAGACCTCCACAAATAATTGGTGATATTGAAGATCTGTAGTAAGAATAGTCAGACAGCGACTGTTCGTCGTAAGAATATATTATTATAATATTACTGCGGACAAACTAATAGTGATAATAGACCAGTGTTTAGGTACTTCATCATCAACATCATGGAAATATGCACATGAGAGTGCTTCTTCCATTATATTATGTAATTCTTATAATAATTAGAAGTTAATATATATATATATAGTATAGAATATGAAAAATTACATACATAACATAACACAAACTCACGCCTAAATCCCTGAAGAGGTAGGCAGAGGTGCTAGCACCCACATTTCGTTGGTTTATGTTTAGGTCCCAATGTAATAGGTGGCGACCCTATTGCCATTAACCGGGCACTTATAAACCTGCGATAAATACACACAAAACTTCGAAAAGCTTCGAAAAGTCATTGGTGTGTGCCATGGTAAACCTGGGATTGAACCCAAGACCTCGTCTCAGCAGTCCATTACCCGTACCACTAGGCTACCGCGGTTTTTTGTAATGTGTAAATAACCAACTGACTTGGAATTCCTTGGTTGGTGCTCCGATGGGAAATTAACAAATTTATGGTAGGTATAGGGATAGATGGTTTAGTGCCTCTGTGACTTGTCTCACAGCTTTTGACACTGCAGTCTGTGTGGATTATGAAATGAACTGTGACCTAATAATGTTTGGTAGGACCCTGTCCCATAAATAACAGGAATATCAGAAGCTGAAATAAAAAGTAGGTATCAGAAAATGTCCAAGTGATGGTTAGATAATTTAAATTTAAAAGCATTTTACATGATGACATTTTAATTTAATTTCTTTCTTATCTCCATCATCACAGAACTTCCATCATTTCTCTGCTCTGATGGAATAATGTTACGGTTACTACTATCCTCACAATCCTGTGATGCAATTTGTCTCGCAGAGCTATGAGCTTTTAACATTTTTAATACATTCCTCTTTATTCGATGCAAACTTCTTTAATATAATTAATCTATGATTCAATCAAACTATAATAAGCAAAGCCAAGATTGCTGTTTTATGTTAGGTATACTTCGAGACATATATTTTGGACCTAAAATGTGTTCTATACACGCATCACTTGTTTCATACTTAGGCGTCTTCTGAGAAAAGAACGGCGTGCTACGACGGTGGACTTGCTCAAATTCACCAAACAACTCGAGTATAGATTATTACAATACTATCAGCACGCGCCTAGGCTTTATTTGTCTCACGACTCAAGTCCAAGATATGTGTACGCAGGTATACCTGACGTACAAGTCGCAGCGGTACGATTGACATACTATAATAGCTCTCAAAAAAACGGTAGTCTGCTAACTTAAATTCACTGGAGTATTATTATCTCAGCGGCGTTGATTCGTATTGGTGCCAACCTAAACGGCCAAAATAGCCATATTGCCATATTAGCGAAATTAAATGTGTCAATTGACAATTATTCAAAATTTCAACATGCATATAAGGTAAAAGCACCAATAGCGGACACTAACCCAATGGATATGAATACTTTTGAAATAAATCCGTTATTTTAAGATAGGAACCACATGGTTTACCAGACTATTGACTTAAAAGACGCCTAATGGCATCTATAATACATGTTCAAAAATTCGTAACACTATTCCAACTGAATTTTGAGTTGCTGACGGTTGACATCAACTAATGTGAGCTAGTGAACACGGTCGTGTTGTTTCTTAAGATTTTTGTTAAGGGTGCTGATTTTAACAGGTGTGATCATTTAATTGTTAAATGTATGGATGTTTTCTTTAATACTTAGGCCCATTGCCTACCTACGTATTTTGGTTTGATTTTCTAGCAGATTTAAGCCATGTTCTCTATGGGTGCCAAAAAATGTAAAATTGTTCTTTCTTATATTCGTGATGAGCGTCATCTATTAACGCGAAAAGACACGTTTTAAATAAATAAATATTCCACGACATTCTACACAACGCTATCTAGACCCATGGTAAGCATAGCTTAAATAGCTTGTGTTATGGAATCTAGAATGCGGATAAACATACTTAGATACTTTTTTTTTGTAAATAAATACATATTATACAAATATTTGCACTGAGCGGGAATCGAACCCGCACACCCTGCATAGCAGTCGAATGCTCTACCGCTACGCCACGGAGGTCGTCATTAGTTATTAGTTAAGCAAGTGTCATTAAGGTTAAAACCAATTAATTCCCTTTGTGAAACCGCAGTAGACTAGTGATGTGGGTAATGGACTGCTGAGACGAGGTCTCGGGTTCGATCCCAGGTTTTAGCATACACCGTGACTTTTCGATGGTTTCGAAGTTATGTGTACACGCATTTTATCGCAAGTTTATAAGTGCCCGGTATTAACCGGGTCCCAATGGCCACCTATTACATTGGGACCTAAACATAAACTGGCAAAATGTGGGTGCTAGCACCGCTGCCTAACCCTTCAGGGATATAGGCGTGAGTTTATATCTATACTAATATTGTAACGCTGCAGAGTTTGTTTGTTTGTTTGAACGCGCTAATCTCTGGAACTACTGGTCCGATTTGAATGATTCTTTCAGTGTTAGGTAGTCCATTTATTGAGGAAGATTTTAGGCTATATATCATCACGCTACTATTTAAGGGAGCGGAGCATTGATAATAAATGTTAACAAATCCGGCAATTTTTCATACATATTTTGAAGACTAAAACATACGGGCTCAAAGGGATATGAAGCTTCAAAATATACCCCGGGCGAAGCTGGGGTGGGTCAGCTAGTTATGTTGTAAATGGATTTCACTCAAATATGAATTGTAAATAATTTATTTTAACAAAAAAAGTTGCCGATTTTTAGTTTGTATTTCGCACGAAGCAAAACGTGTCAAGCCCTTTTATTTGATAAGTGCCCATATTGAGAGAGTTGAGAAAAAAATGTACTCCGTCATTTTGTAGCGGCAGCCATTTGGGACCGGTTTTTTTTCAAACATAGTTAAGAACACTCCCGACTAATATACCTTTCAAACAAAAAAAATGTTCAGGAGCTACGATGCCACAGACAGACACACACATACAAAGAGATATGTCAAACTTATAACACCCCGTCGTTTTTGCGTCGGGGGTTAAAAAGATTTTAAATAGTTTTTACAGAATAGTTTCAGAAGTACAGAGTTGGCGAGTAACTTCTGGCAGTAGTGCATTTTGGTTGCTCGCCAAAGCTGCCAAGGAAAACTTCTGCCAGTCTTGCCTCCATCGCCGCTACAAAAACCCGGCTGTAGTCTGGCCCATGGCGCTAAGGAGAAAGCCGATCTCCTGGGTTATCTCTTCACGTCAAACTCGACTATGATGACGGGAATGGCGAGCCACCTATTATTTCCTGTGGTGCTTCCATGACCGAAGTAAAAATCACGCAACGGGTGGTCCGGCGAGAATTTAAGTCCCTAGATGTTCGAAAGTCGAGTGGGCCAGATAGCATACCGGCGATAGTGCTTAAGCACTGCGCCCCCGAGCTGTGCTCTGTACTTGCATGCCTTTTCGCACTCTCTTACTCCGCGAGACAAGTCTCGGCCTCGTGGAAGGCTGGTGACAGGCAAGATCCGTCCAATTACAGGCCTATCGCTATCACCTCCCTTCTCTCGAAGGTGATGGAGCGTATTATCAATACACAGCTCCTGAGATACCTTGAAGGATCGATCGATCTACTGAGCGACTGACAGTACGACTTTCATCACCGTCGCTCTACTGGTGACCTTCTTGTGTATCTCACAAACCGATGGGCTCAAGTCATCGAGAGTCAGGGTGAGATTGAGGTCGGTGACAATCACGAACACTCTCTGGAGTATCCGATTGGAGACGACTAAACCTAGTCCAATTCAACCCCACTAAGACCTATGTATATTCACCGCTAAGAAAACCTCATTCATTGTAGGGCCGCAATTCCTGGGCACACCGGTTACCATTTCCTCGAGTATCGGGATCCTTGATGTCGATATCTCCAGCGAAGTCCAGTACCGCAGTCATTTGGAGTACAAGGTTAAGTTGGCATCAAAGAACATAGCTCAACACAGCGAAGAAGTACTTCACTGCAGGGCAGCAACTTCTTTATAAAGCACAGGTCTGGCCCCACATAGAGTACTGCTATCGTCTTTTTGCCGGAGTGCCTTCATACCAGCTTGCCTCCTTCGACTCAGTGCCTTTGCATTGAGGCTGGTCGACAATCCCATACTCGCAGGTGATGTGGAACCTATCCGCCTTAGGAGGGACTTTGCTTCGCTGTGTGTGTTCTACTACTTCTATCATGGTATGCTCGCAATAGATAGGAAATTCATCGCCACACATTGCAACCTGCGACGGTGCGCACTGTGCTGTATGAAAGAAACGTTATCCCACGCACACTCAAGCTGTGGAATAAACTCCCTGCTGTGGTTTTTCCATGTTAAGAACATTCCTGTTTCTTCAGGGTTCGGTTACACGTCCATAGGCCACGGTAACCACTTTCCATTAGGTGAACCGTGTGCTTGTTTGCCACCTAAGTGTTAATACTTATTCTTTTACATATCTACACCCTTTTTACATTTATAAAAAAAAACTACTTTTTACAATGGGTATGAAGTTTCTATGGGTCTATTAAGCTGTATGTATATTTTGTGTGTGCGTAATTATTTATATCATTAGGGAGCTGTAAGAGATATATTTATATCGATTACCTTGAATATCTAGGAATGTAAGTATTTATGCCTAGAAAGGTACCACAGCTAGTGATTACGAGAAGTGCTGTACTAATGTTAACCTTGTAAAAAGCTATAGTCAGTGTTGGTCAGTTATAATTATTATTCTGCATGGTTGCAGGTTGAATTGATTTCTTACTTATTTAGTTACATTAAAGTTATCCTAAAAATAAGAACAACAGATTCATTAACCATAAGCTTTAGATTTTGGTGTGCTAACTGTAAACACTGATTTTTACGTTTGAGATCATTGAGCAAGATCGTTTGAGTGTCCTCATAAAAAAAATAGTTTTAACCATTTATTACGTGTTCTGTAACAACGACACTAGTCCGTCGCCGTGAGTTGCAGTACTCGTCTTAGGTCAGATATTATTATATCTTTTGCACTTATGTATATCACATTTTTATAATGACATCACACCCGAATTTGACGTTTTTCAACAGTTTTTCACGATCTTCTTAAGCTAACAAATTAAAAACAAATTTTTATTTATTTCTTATGTATTTACGCGAAAAAAAATTGGAATAGGAATAAAGTAAATATCTATAACTTTTAAGATAGGTTTCCAAAATTTGGTAATAATCATTATTGAAAATAAAATTTCGCCCTTATCAAAAATCTTAAGAAACAACTGTTCAAAATAAACTTACGACAGTGTTGTGAGTTTTGAAAATGTCTTATACATGCCATTAGGCGTCTTTTAAGTCAGAATTATGTGAAAAAAAGGTCAGTTTCTTAAAATAGAGATTTTTATTTAAAAGTGTCCACTATTGGGTAAGTGTCTAGTATTGGTGCTTTTACCTTAGCAAATACTAAAAAAAAAAAAAAATTTTACTTGCTACGTTTAAAAAAATTACAGGTTTATTGACATTGACAATGGCATATTACTTTATTGCAAAGCCAAGTGTAAACAAACAATTTATTCGCAGAAAGAAATAATTATTCGCTCACTGTCTAACTCTATTCTCTATCTTTTTATTTACGATTTAATTTATTCTCCATCTTTAAATTTCTTCAACCATAAAAGTTTCCGAGGGCTATCATATTACAGACATCAGAAATCTACCTAATGTTATAATGTTGTGGAAATTGTTGGCAATGTTGGCATACGTAAGTTAACGTGAGGCTTACGTTGAACCACCACGTTAAATGTATACTAACACTCGAACACAAATATTTCGGAGAAGTTGTTCATTGTGACTGCTACCAGTGATGAAACATTAACTAAGATCGCCAAAGTGTAGTGTTCATCTGCAAGTAGATGCAAATATGCCATTTGTTTAGCAAAGTGTCTCTTTAAGCATTTCGATGAATCAATGGTTACTTCAACTGTGAGTTACTGGATTAAACCAAAATTAGCATAAAGAAGACTGGTTTAATTTTATAATCTTCCATCATAGGTGTGATCTCTGACAGAATTACGAATGACTTGTCATTAAGTTAGAATGCCCCATAAGCCAAAGAACCATGAAAAACTATACAAAAGACAGACAACTGCAAGACAATTTTAAAGCTCAAATTATGGTGCAAATGTATGGTGTACACAAATCTAAGACCTCTTTTGTATAGCTGAGCACTAAGAGGTATTACACAAGTACTGGATTGAAATGTGACGACCATGTTAAAAAAAATGATACCATCTGCTGAAGATTTTTGGGAAAAATATACCTAAATTTCAAACAATTTTAGATATATTGGAAAATAAAAATACATGCATGATTGTAATGTTTTTTTATTCATTATTAATAATGGAATTTGTAGTCATAGTACTTTCTTGTGTTGAAGGTAGCGCTTCTTCATCAGGTATACTTTCATTTATATGAGATGCATGCATACACATGCATGCACACTCATAGGTACATCTTCATCGGGCTTATCCTTATTGTAAGAAATCAAACCATTTGTACTTCTGACTACTATCTTGAGCTTCTCTCGCACGGTTTTGTTGTTCTTATGGGATTTTCATAACAACACTAGTGTCATCTCTCTTCACTTTCTACTCAGTGTCTACAATTTGTTAATATTAGCTTAGTTTAGGCCTAGCCTTCATTCTTGTCCAATATATCTATAGTCCATTCAACTGAAACAAATATTCAGACTTAAATTATTTTTATAATCAATAAAAAAAATAGGACAGTCCTACAAAGAATTATATTATGATATGTCTCATATAAACATAATAACTTTGGTTGTCCATATTTCATGTGCTGCTGTACTCTTCATTAGAATGTGATAAAACCTAGTCAAGTTAGTAAGTACACTTGCAAGAAAGTTTTTGGTATAGTGAGATTACTACAATGTCCATGATTATGTAAGTTGTTATCCTGTGCTTTAATTGGAGTATCGGATAGACTATCAAAACACAACTTATGTTAATACTATGAAGTTTGTACAGGTATGCAGGTAATACTCACATTAATCTACTCAAATTAATCACTAAGGTTTAGTGAGGATAAAATAGTGGTCATAATAGGCCAGTGCTAAGGTATGTCTTACCGCCATAAACACCTATACTATGCAATTCTTATAATAATAAATAGATAATGAATATCTAGAACCAATAGAATATGAATTATGTGTAAATAATCAACTCACTTGGTCTTTATGCAATCCTTTCTTGCTGCTCCAATGGAAATTTAACATATTAAAGTAGGTAAGTATATGAAGAGATAGTTTAATGCCTCCATGACTTGCCTCACAGCCCTTGACATTGTGGTCTGTGTGGGATTTGATAGACCCTGCTGCATAAATGACAGGAATATTAGAAGCTGAAATAAAAAGTAGGTATCAGAAAACTTCTAAGTGATTGTTAGAACATTTACACATTAATAATATTTTAATTTTTTTAAATTGGGAGAGGCCTATGTCCAGCAGTGGACTGCGGGGGGCTAATTGATTGATTGATATTTTAATTTAATTTCTTAAATCTTACCTTCATCACAGATATTCCATCATTTCTTTGCTGTGATGGAATAATGTTAAGGCTGTTTATGAGCTCAAACAAACCTTTTACTAAATTCTTCTTCGGGCGGTATATAGAAAATGTTACTGTGTCTAAGAATAGCACGAGTTCGGCAGCAATTCCTTGGAGATTTGTGTTGATGATATGATCTTCGTCGTGAGCTGCTTCTAGCAATTGTCATCGTGCGTAATGTTTATTGTTTTGAAGGGAAACATTGTTTAAACTCAACGGGAATACTACTAAAAGTAAATCCGTACTAATATCGCTTGAAATGAGAAGTGGCGGCAATTAATCAAGAGATACATCACTAATCGAACTATATTAAACACGAAAACACACACGAAAAAGGTGCATCTGCAGAGTGGCATCTCTATTAATTCAGAAATGTGAAATGGTCGACATGCAGCGGTTGAAACAGCTGTCAAATAATTAGTAGAATACCAATTATCAAATTATTACAAAGATATTGGGCCGCTATTAGTTAGTAGACTACCAATTTGTAACATTGACCAAAATGAGCTACAAAAAGAGCAAAATTATTGCGTCATCACACCACCGGAACACTATTTCATTAACAGACTTGCCCCTAATTTGTATCAGTGACCACTATGAAGCCACAACTACGATGACTACCGACAAGCCATCGCTTTAAATTTTTAGCAGAATACGAAAAGTGCAAAATTATTACGACGACACACCATGCAAACACTATTTTATTAGGCGAATTGGCCCCCTGTTCTTAGTACCCATATCTATATAATAATCATTGCAGTAGCGAGGTAACACGTCATAGAAATCTTTTTGCTTTGCTATGCACAATACGTGTTTTTACATGATAGGATTTTCATGTTTCAACTTGTACGTCGTAAGTATTTTGTTGTTTAAAGAAATATGTATTAGAAATAGTATCAATTTTCAGAAACTGTGGCTATATAATCCCGTTGTTAATTTTATAAGTTCATTGTTTCATTTTGAATTTATCACTAACGACGTGGACGTAAATTATACGTGCAACTTTAAATTTATCTATTAGTTTACAAATCGACAAACAACATGGTAAGATATTTGATTTGAAAAACTATTATAATATTGTGTTTATAGAAAAGGTAACACGTCACGTAACGTAAATAACATACTAACGTTTTTTTATTTTCAGAACACAAATGAGAATATATTCGCGATAGAAGACACTGAAGAAAGAAACGGTTTGCCAAATGGATTGTATTCACCAGAATCGCTTCCAAATGCGCAAGATCCATATGCATTTGACGAAGAAACTGAACGATTATGGATCGCAGCTCAAAGTACACACCGTGAAACACCTAAAAAAAACGCCGAGAGAAAAAAATCCACGCGCAAGTCAGAATCAAAAATAGTGAGTAAAATATTAAAGAAACATAGACAACCTTCATACGTTATAAACTGTGAACCAACAAAAGGACGGCGTTTGATCAAAATTGAGATTAAGGACCTGAGCGGATCAAGTGAGAATGAAGAGGAGATAATAAAGGCACAATATATTGTCAAAGATCCAGTTGACGAAATTTCTGATCAAACCGAAAATTTAATACATAATATATCAAAAAAAATATGCGGCTATTCTTTCCCTAACATTTATTAATAGTTCTTGTTTTAAAATATTCCTAACTAGATTAATTTTATGTAAATAGTGGTGTAGTGTAAGTTTGTAAATAAATGTGATCGTCATTTGTATTGAAATTAATATTTCATAAATAATTTATATTTTAATATTATTTGGTGTAAAAATGATAATATATAGGTATTATGCATTAAAAGTGATAATAAGAAATAAAAATCAATGAAGATTTAAAGTTTGTTTTATTGAAATATTTATCAGTAAAATGTACCTACATTTTACTGATGTATATTTATACAATTTTTTATACAAATAATATTTGCTGATGTCATATTTATATTTAATTAAATTTTTATTGTGTGTACTGTGAAAATAATGTGTTAAAAATTATAGATAAGAATGTGGGTTAAAAAATAAAAACCATTTACTTTAAAAAATTGTTTTATTTTTTAAATCTGTGTACAGGAAGACAAATTACCTTTCTTGCTCTATTAAATAGTTCTTTAAACATAAAACATTTTTAAGTGCACATTGTTTAGTATGATTAATACAATTAAAACTTGTCTCATTATTTGAATATTTGTGATGCAACAGTGATAAATTTAGGCACTTGTCTTCACCAAGATCTACGCAAATACAATTCATACAAAGATCTTGAATCCACTTAACTTTTTCTAAGCCCTTCACAATAATTTCTTTATTTTCTAGATAAGGAACAATTATGCGTCGAAATTCTCTATAGTCGATATAACCTTCATTCCAGTAAATCCCTCTGTTTCTCTCTAACCACTTAACTTGTTTTTTTTCATTCGTAGTTAAGTATTTAAATAAATATGGGGGCTTTATTAAGAACGTTTGGGTATAAACACGAGTGGCTAGAGCTAATTCCTTGATTATAAAGTTATTATAAGTGTCTTTAAACCCCTGGACATCCACTATAATTGTATTCGGGTTCATGATAATTTTCTCACAGTGCTGCTTAATGGTTTATACTCAATTATACAGTCGTTCAATATAAGACAATATGCCGAAGTTTGATCCGGGATATCAATATCACTTTCAATTTCCACTCTTACGTCCACAACAGGACCTGACTTAAGATTATCTGGCTGTCTAGAACAGTCTATGACGAATAACGGAGCAACGTTTTTAAATTGTTCCTCACTTAATAAAGGCTCAGCGCGACGCCCATAATAAGACTGTTGAAATTTAGTATATTTTTCATATATTAAAGCAATTCGATTATTCGAGAAACTTGTATTTATATTTTCATATGGGAAGTAGGTGGAGTTAAGGTATACCTTAACGTCACGAATCTCACAATGATCAAATCGAGACATATCAAATGTAGCATTATTTTTTCTATTTGTCTGTAAACCAATAATGACAAATCTTGGTTTCTCTATTTGCGAAGATGTTTTTATTGACCAAGTATGTTTGGTGGTTTTAGGCAACATTGGATATTCATACAAATCCCAATTCCTGAATATCATCTGAAGTGGTCGATCTTTTTCTAACAATTTTAGAATGTTTATTTTTTCTCTATCAGATACTTTAACATGCGGTACACGCCATATTATTTTGTTTATGATAATATCTTCTACAATTTCACCAGGGTTGAGTTTTAGTGCGTTCAGATTGGTATTACTTCGTAATAAGATTAGTTCATGTTTACTGTTTATTACTACTTTCTTAAAATCTTCTGCGAAACCAAGAATGTTGCGAAGTGGTATAGAAGCAGAAAAGCTACCTCCATTAGAACTTCTTATTCCCTCGATATTCCAACCCCAAGCATTAGATGTTTTAGCTTCGCTCTCATTCATTGATATAAATGATTTCATCGTGCTAGTTATACCAGCATTTTTTATTTTATCTATCTCCACTCCATTTATTTCGTACCTTATATCTTGAAACAAGTAAAGTAAACTATTGTTTGTGAAATGAACGTTACTGACTCTCTCTTTCGAATTTTCAGCCTTCTTTACAATAACAGTTCCTTCCAAAAACAAAGTGCTTTCTGATGGTAATATATACAAGTCTTGCTGATTAATGGGTATCCTGATTTCATCGCTTCTATTAAAACTTGTTACGTAAGGCTTGTAAGAGTGAATTTCAATTCCTTCCACAGAGTTGTCATAGGCTGGAGCGGATAAAACATCTAGGATATTCATTTTAATAAACCAATCGCCTTAAGAAATGCTTTATTGTTTTTATTCAACTTTATTCTCCTTTTAGGTCGAGTTCTTACTTGATTGAGAGTTCGAGTAGAACTGCTATTTTGAATTGGAAGAAACATATTATATTTAGTATAGTCAATCATTTTTTCTTTTGAGGTGTAGATACAACTGTACTTCTTCACCTCGCAAATTTATTAAGTTATTATTTATATCCAAAAGTCTGATCTGTATGCAGCTGATGTTGGTTTGGTTGATTGGAAAGTAAATTGCGTTTTTTGGTATTTCTATAATTCTGTATCCAGGTGGGACATTAAGTGCGAATTCATGTAGAATGTGACTGGATTGTCCGTTTATATAGGAACCGCTAATTATATCACATTCAACTCTTATCACGGTTGTAGGCAAAATGTTGACTGGAAACTCTGATACATGATATTTATTGGCTTCCAAGACTTGTCTTTTAAACCCCAACAAACCTCCGAACGTACAATCTTTAGTAAAATCTATAGTTGATGTACAAAATAACATGGTTTTTAAGGTGTTGTTATTGCAATGGAGCTTTATGGATGCATCCTTTACTTCAGATTTTAAATAATCACTGATATCTTGCAACTCATAAGTACCTTCAGGTATTTCAATAACATTATTTGAACCATAGTATAACTTATTATTTGTTTTATCAATATTTGGAATAGAATTATATGTGGATAAATGTAATAATGCACATTCATACTCTCCGATTAATTGTAACGTATTTGGATAGAAGGTAGTTAATACCGATGAGTTTCCAGTTATAGACAAGGTGAGTGTCATCTTGCAAATGATAAAAATTAAAGAACAGTATAAAATTTATAGTATTTATTCCAAAAAGATTGTAGATATTCTAAACACAAATGTCCACAAATTATTGTATCAAATTTTTGATATCTTGTATAGTTATAATTAATATTGCAGTTCCTAAAATATCGTATCAATTCGATTGGTGGTCTTAAATCACCAAAACTATCAAAATATTCACAATAATTATTTACCTTGACATAAGCTACCCAATGCGTTCCATCGTTTTCTGAATTATCTAAGTTAACTATACCACATTCAATTCGTTTAGGGATTTTTGGTAACTGATCCTTCATGTAAACTCCTCGAAAATAAGGAATACCATATGCATAATTTTGAATATCGATATTAGTTAAGGCACGATTAGGTAGCTTATTACTTAGTTTTTTGACGATTTTATAAACAATCCTTTGCCTTTTTTGTGTGGTTTAATGTATAAACCGTTACCTAATGCAATAGCTTCCATAGTCTTATTATGACGTTCAGATTCTTGTAATTTTTTTTGACCTTCTTTATAATCATTCACTGTTTTTGCAATACCCGCTGCGCCACCAGCCAAAGCTCCTAAAGCTGATAAACCGGCAAAAATCGGGATTAAAGGCAGAATGCCTCCTGTTTTTGGTAAAGGTATGACTCGTGGTACTCGAAGTTTTGGAACGCACGGAACAATTTTTTTAGCAGCCATATAAGCTGCATGTATTAAAGATTTACCATCTTTGGGTACGCGTTTCTTGATTTTTCTTTTAATTTTTGTAACCAAATTATGAAATGGCTTAACACCAGCACCAGATTTGAGTTTCGCTTTCATAACTTTACTCACTACCCACGAACTAAGCTTTTCTCCTTTACTAGCATCTTTTGCTTTCATTCTTTGTTTGGCCATATTTAAAAGTTGTAAATCGGCTTTGTGACGATTAGACAAGTCTGTATAGTTTTCGTATGCAATGTCGTGATACATACATGCTTCGTCTAGCTTATTTACACCTTTATCACCACGCAGTAAACGTTTTGAAAGTTTTGTTCCAGGTCCGCAATAATTATAGCCGGGTAAGTGGAGTTCAAATGGCAAATGATTAATAACACTATTGAGTAGTCCACCACCTTGCATAGCTCATAGTATAATGAACAAAATATTATAATTAATAACTGTTATGTATATAATTTATTCCACTATTGCAGTCTTATCAATCCAACTATTCTCTTTATTACTTAAGCCCAACCATTTTACGAACAGTTTATTTCCTTTCCTTCGTAAAACTTTTTCTATCAAATAGACACCTGGACAAGATGATTTTTGAAGTTCGTGTTTGTAAAAGGTTCCTGATATAACTTGTTTGTGTTGATCTTCGATGTGATATGTTTCTGGTACAGTGTTATTGATACTTTTTATATTAAATAGTTCCGTTGACCAATTAGGTGTATAACCTTTCTCAAATAGTTGTTTGTATTTACTAATTCTAACTCTATCACCAATCATAAACTTGGGCTTATGTTTATAGGATACCGTTTTTATTGAGTTCTTAATATTATTTTTAACATCTGCTTCATTCAATTTATTGACATCAACGGGTGCTAATTTAATAGTGCTATGTTTTGTGTTGTTATATGTCTTTACAACACTCTCCAAACCAAAATCTATCCATTTATAGTGCCCGCTGAGACTAAAGTACTTATACAATTTATTTTTAATAGTTCTGATAACACGTTCTACAATTGAAGCCTTTTTCGTTGAAAAAGTTGAGTAGTGATTAATATTATAGTTCTTTATAAGCTTTTGAAATGCTGAATTATAGAACTCGGTACCCAAATCAGTTTGGAGATGAGCTGGTATCCGATGGTTAGTCGATATCAATTTCTCGAATGCGTTAGAAACATCATGCTTATTTTTAGTTTTTAGTGGTTCTATCCAAACGTACTTTGAGAAGCAATCAATAACTATTAAAATATAGTTATAACCTTTATTAAATCTTTTCAAGTTTTGCATGTCGATTAAATCAGCTTGCCACAAATCATCAATACCTTTTAAAATTACAGATCGACGAGGATAATTTTTTCGTGCAGCTTTATGTATTTCGTTAACAATTTGTTGTTTTGTCATTTTGAGGAACTTTCAAGCTTATGCTTTTGATCTAATACAAATTTAACTGCGTTTTCAACTATCTCATCAACTGCTTTCCGACTATAAAATTTGTTTTCCAAGTGAACCACTGCCTCAGATACTATTGTTTTTAAAGCTTTCTCCAGCTGGATCTGAACATCGTTTAACATAGTATTTTGCAGTTTTTGTAAGTCGGTTATTAGTTTAGTTCTCAATTCATCTACATATGCTTTGTTTACTGCATCATCTGCATCTTCAGGAGGTTTGACCCCTGTTAGCTTCGATGTCTTCAAATCGTAATCACCATTTTCAGATTTGAGCAATGCATTATCATAAAATTCCAGCAATTCTGATATACGTAATCGCTTATGAATATAATGACCAAATTTGTCTAAATTCATATTTAAGATGTATTGTGTTGAACGGTGTACAATAAAATGATAGACATTTCTTATTAGTAAGTCTATTTAATGATTTTGCTTTCACGTAGTTCTTCAACGATAGATATTATTTCATTATCTAGTCCTGTGTTGCCAGCATCTCGAGAAGCAATTAATAACTTTAATCTATCAACCAATTCATTTGGATCATCCCAATATACAAAATCTGTGTTTTTTTTCCACATTTTTGTTAAAGGTAATCCTTTTCCTACTTTTGGTTCACAGTTTGGACTTTTACTTTGTTGATCGAAAAGAGGTTTAATAACTTGCATATATTTTTGTCCTTTATTACTTTTAATTGGTTTTCTTGAATCAAAATCTCTACGATGTGCATTTGTTACAAGTAACATCGACTTATAATTTTGCATGTCATAATCTGTAACAAAGCTCAGATCAACGTCTTTTTTTAAGAGCAACTGTCGCAAGCCAGGTGTGCATTTGTATTTGTGTCCGGCTACAGTAATAACGTCATCACCAATCGTTATACTAGAGAAACCTAACATTAACTTTCCACGTTCATTTCTTACACCAAATGGTACATCCGCTAATATTTCTGAAGATAATGACCAAGATGATACATCATGATCTGGATTAGTATCGACTATTGACTCAAATGAAGAGTCAATATCGGCTTCTGATTCATCATTGGTATCATTTGTTTCTTCTATATGTTGATCATTCTGTAAGTCGTGGTTGGAAATTTGATCATGAAATTCTCCTTTTTCTTCATTTTTTGTTAGAACTGGTTGATTATTGGTGTTGGCTATTAAATTAAGAGATTCTGTAACAGGCTTGAAAACTGTATCAAGCACTTGTCTGTTATTTTCTTCAAAATCCTTCATGTTACGTATTTTTTTTCTTACAGCTTGTGTTGCATCTACAATTTGTTTTTTCAATGATTTTTCCATTATGTAAAATAGATGGTAATCCAATAAGAGTCGATTAAAGAATGACGAGAAACTAAAAGCAGTCTATTTAAATATTCAAATTTTATCTAATTCTACAAAAGTGTCAAACATTTTTCTATAACACCCGTTGTTTTTAGGACAGTCTTTATTAATCACAACATAGTCATAAGGCTCTTTCCATATTTGAGAACACATGTTACGAAATTCCAACCACGTCATGTCAGTGTTAACATGTTCTTCATAAACATGTTTCAAATTAATTTCGTCTTGCTTAAAAAGCACAACTAAGTTAGCGTTATCTCTTATTAGTTGTTTAGGTATTTTGCTATAAGTTTGATTTAAATAAAAACTGTCAATCAATTTATGTCTTCCCATGGCAAAATAATCACGCATATTACTTTGATTTTCACATGCTACATCGTCAAAAATAATTACTGAATTAGGTTTTGCATCTGAAACTTTCATAACGTCATCATTTGCCTGATATTTCTGAAAACTGACTCCTGGTACTCCTCGTAAAACCTTTTCTAAAAAAATGTACTTTGGTTGATATAGAGTTTTAGAATATACATAAACATTTTGAAATGTCAATCCATTTTCGTGCAAAAGGAGACCAATTAACAAATTGGTTTTTCCACAATTTGATGGTCCGCAAATGATGCAACGTACTGTATTCGGCAATAATTCTCCATGACGTAACTTGATTTTGGGTAAATCATTACAGATTATACTAATCTGTAACGATTGTGCTTGTTTAATGAATTTCATGTTTGATGCAATGCTGACGGACTGATTATGAACAGATGTAATTATGACATTATGTATTTATAACCGATGGAACGGTAGTGTATTGAAAGTGTATTGAACGGCATTAAAATGTCGAACGTTGGCTTAGGTAAATGATTTTACGAATACTGATTTATAACTCTCAATCGCACATGTAAGATTGAGAGTTCTAACTCACTTCGTTCGTAAATATTACAATATTAGTGAGTTAGAACTCTCAATCGTACATGTGCTATTGAGAGTTCTAGATCAGTAATATTGAGAGTTCAACGAACGAAGTGAGTACTGATGATTACGAATACTGATTTATAACTCTCAATCGCACATGTACGATTGAGAGTTCTAACTCACTTCGTTCGTAAATATTACAATATTAGTGAGTTAGAACTCTCAATCGTACATGTGCTATTGAGAGTTCTAGATCAGTAATATTGAGAGTTCAACGAACGAAGTGAGTTAGAACTCTCAATATTACTCTACTGAGGTAGGTAATTCTAAAATTTCTGTAGGTTAGATCAAATTTATTTATAAATGAATTTTGTAAAAACCTCGTGTTGTGATCCCGGCGGGAAGTAGGGGTCCAGAGCTCACTGAAGAGATTTTGTGCTGTCAGTGGAAAAGTAAAGGCTTGTCCTTTTTTATAAAAGACACGTCAACTTTACTTCACCTCGCCTGATGGTAAGCTAAAGGCAAAGTCTCAGGAAAGAGGGTCACCATTACAAACATTAAGTGTTACAATGGTGGCACTCAGCTTGGCGGCCTCATCAGATGTTTTTTCACGTCCCGCTTAAAGGTCCCGGGACTGTAGGAAGAAGGAAACACGTGTGCTGGTAATGAATTCCAGGTTTTAGTGGCGCGGCAAAGAAAAGAGTCTCCGAACCGCTTGGTTCTTGCTCGTATATTTTGCACAGTGTGAGGGTGACATCTAAGGCCTGCACGTGTTGTAGGAAAGAAGATGGTGGGATTAGTTGGAAGAGTTCATCAGAACACTCTCTATGGTAGAGACGGTAAATACAGCCAAGGAAGCAATATCTCTATGCATCTGCAAAGGCGCGAGGGTGTTCGTTACCTCAGGGTTCCCAATAATTCGGACCGCGCGTCGCTGCAACCTGTTGAGAGCATCTAGTAGGTATTTCGCGGAGCCATCCCAGAGATGCGAGCAGTATTCCACGCAGGTGCGAATTTGTGTCTTATAGAGAAGACACCGCTGCTCCGGCGTGTAAAAACGTCTCACTTTGTTCAGGAGTCCGAGTTTACGCGAGGCTGTTTTGATGATGAAGTTTCTTTTATTCAGTTTGCAGCGAATATCCATGCCTAGAATATTGAGATTGTCCTGCAGTGGCAGTGGCGTGCTCTGAAGAGTGGGAAGGGGAAGGAAAGAAGATACCTTTGCTGTGAACGCACAAGCCTGCGTCTTCTTGGCATTGAACTCGACGAGGTTCTCAGAGCCCCATTGAGAAATGTGATTCAAGACCCGTCCAGTTCAGTGACAAGAAGCTGTCTTTTTCCGCGATATCAGACTGTTTGGCCGCAGGATGTCCGTGATAACTCCCGTGTAAGGTGCTATTTACATAGCAATGTATGCTGCCGGTGGACAGCATGTCGTTGATATGCAGAAGAAAGAAAGTGGGAGATACCTAATACAGATCCCTGCGGTACGCCAGCATTTATCTGTAAGAACTCCGAAGCCCGTCCATCACAGAGGACGCGAATACGGCGCTCCCGCAGTAAGCTAGCAACCCAGTTGCATAGTCTAGGAGACAGACCAATGGCTGGTAGCTTGAAGAGAAGCGATTTATGCCAGACTCTATCAAAACCTGCTGTGTCTTCTACACTGACGCCACAGAAAGTCAGTGCTTACAGGGTCGGCAGCGCTAATGTGACTCCTCTGGTGTTGCACATATCCATCAGGATATCCATGAGGTGGGCCATTTGCTTGTCTGCCACCTAAGTGGTGTAAAATAAAATATATTTCGAATTTTTCGAATTAATAATATTTAGTTTAAGTATGGATAGCGCGGAAGATCCGTAAATGTATGTACACTTAACAATAATACGTGTTCTCGACGAAATGGTGAAAAACAAGCACCACTATCGCACTGTAATATTTTTGGGTGACATACTTACCTACTTATTTCGTCAGCAATTGACAACGGGGATCTTAATATTGCTGACATGAAGTTAGTGCCGAGGTCAGCGGACGTTCATTGCACTCGTCGGTGACCTAGATATCGCTGCAATGCTATGCAATTTCAATTTTCGCCAGCTTGCACTTCACGTCCGCTAGGTTAGATTCCTTCATTATTATAATGAAACTATTATAAGGAATTCTAACGACATTTTATTTGGTGTCATTTCATTATTTTAACTGATCCTTTCGAAACGATTAAAAAGGTGCTATGCTGTGGGTGCATTCGGAGCCCTAATAAAACAATAATTAAACGTATGAAGTTGATTTGACACAACGCGGTGACACTGAAATAAAATGTCATTCTGATTTTGACAGCCTGAAAGTCAAAGTCATCTTGAATTTCTCGAGCAGGCATTATATTATATATATTATATTATCCAAATGCAAATATTACATGTTTGAAATTAATTATGGAAGAAATATAAAATTATACATGACAAGAATAAGCAGAAAAAAAATCGGTTCATGAATTAGTCTGTAGGTAATGCGACCAAAGATTTGTAATTTAATAAATGAAATGTAAACTCTGTGAACTCTACAGGATTTACAAATTTAATCGTTTAATTCCTCTGCAAGATAACGCATCGTTTCTGTGCATTGAGTATTGAATGGAAGTTAATGTTTTAGATATTCCAAAATGGCATTCTATTCGTGTAATAGATATAGACTTATTGTTTTTCTACTATTAGTATTGATTATGTGGCAATTGCTCCGGTTGATGCCTGATAAACCTGAATTGCAGCTATCAGAGGTAAATATTTATTGATTCATAAAATGTTATAACTTTTTCGAATAGTTCTACCGAAATTCATCTGTGATATTTTTTGTCTAAATTTTCATTTAAGACTGGATTTATAATTTCAGCTAAATCAACTGTAAGAAGCCCAGTTTTTTAGCCGTTTATCATGTATTAAGAGTATCTCAATGACCTATATTTTTATCTAATATCTAATATACATGTGTTTTCAAAGATGGTTTTGTAATCTAATCGTTATTGATTGATGGCTTGAACTTATGAAAATAAGTACACTGGACAAGTACTTTGCCCTAAATTTAACTAAATAAATTTTCAATAGGCTGCTTCCAATTTTTTAACCACAAAGTCAGGTTGTTTTTGTTTTAATAATTTTTGTATTTCTTTTTTGTAGCCAGATATAGTAAAGTTGGAAGATGACAAATTTAATAAACATAAACAAGATAAGGTGAAAGTTAGAGTGTATTATGAGGCACTCTGTCCTGATTCAAAGCATTTCTTTATGAAACATTTATACCCTGTTACGGATAAACTCTCAGAGTTCATAGACGTAACATTAGTTCCTTATGGAAAAGCAACTGTAAGTAAAAATTATATTTATGCACTTTTATCCTACAGCTTCACTGAAACTGATTGCATAGTTTGCTGGAAGTGGTCCATTTTTGAGTGGAATTGTTCTAAGTAATACTAACACTAGTTATAATTAAGGATAAAAATACTAATTAATCATGTGTAAGTTAATTGAGGATAATTTTGCAAATAATTCAAGTAAGGATAAATTGTTGTAAATCCAACAGACATCACTCTGATTCTTTGGGTGTCATAATAGTGCTTTAAACCATCTAGGGACCTATTTAAATACATTTAAAGAAAATCATATAACCTAAATTAGAAATCCTAGAACCCAATTGCAACTGCACCCACAAAATTCAATTTTATCCAATTACAAAACAAAATGATTAATATTCTTGTAACCCTAGCTAAGCTATATTGTTTGTGTTGAGGGCAGTTTCATAGCAGCAATGTAATTTTCAGAATGTTAAACCGACAATCTCTCAATTGTAAGGTTCACTCCTTAACCTCTATAATTTAATGTATTATTCTACATTTTCCAGACCAAAGAAGTAAATGGGAAATATTATTTTTCATGCCAACATGGTGAAGAAGAGTGCTATGCAAATAAAATTCATGCTTGTGCTATAGACGCTATTGGGAACATGACTATGGCTGTTAAAATGACAGATTGTATGATAGCTGACAATATGGATGCAGATGGAGCTCTTGAAAGGGTAAGTATTCTTTTACATTGCAGACTAAGTAAAATGATTAATATCTACACGTAATATCTACACAATACACTGTATTAGTGTAAAATTTGGATGCTAATCATGAAACTTAAAAAAATCATCCTAGTTATAATTTTTAAGATAGTTTTTTTGCTAATATTTCAGTGTGCAAAAGTATTGAAGATTGAAGCAGACCCCATCAGTAACTGTGCCAATCAAGACCACGGATCAGCTCTACTGAAGAAGTATGGTGACGATACTCACATTTTAAAACCTTCTTTCATACCAACTATCACAATAAACGGTTCTAGAGACAATCAAGCTGCTATATTGAAAAATTTCCTTTTAGAAATATGTAAGATGATCGATATGCCTCTACCACCCCCTTGCTTGTGACAAATTAGATTTACAAGATCGAACATGCACAACATACTACAGCATATCCAATATCAGTAAGAGAAGTAATTGGAAATTGAAGCTCAAATACAATTTACTCATTATGTTACCTTCATACAGAGTCCATCTTATTTTTATATAAGTGATAACATGCAATGTACATAGTTATAAGTATCTACAAGTTAAGTATACAAGCTCATAATGGTATCTTCAATTTTTGTATGAAATAGTTTTTGAACTTGCATTTTCAATTTATTAATAATGTGAATAATATTTTTTACTACTATGTACTGTTCTAACATAACATAAATATGCAGAATATGATGGTAAACTAATTTTATTAATGACTGTACTGTTCCTCTGTGCACCTGCGCAGACCATGTGGGTAGACCTTGACATTTTTTTTACAATGGTTCACCTTGCCCACCGTGGGAAATAATTTTCACAGTACATCTTGTTATTAAAATTATTTTCATTTTAAATGCAGGAGATTAGAAATGAAAAATGCAATTATAGGAGGTCATAGAAAAGGACCTCCGTTATTGAGTCAATAAATTAGCTTATAAAACCTATATACTCGTATTTATCAAAAAAATGTTGTATAATGTGGAACATTGCAAATAAACTGACTTGAGTTAGTTAATAATAATAGTTATAATGGCCAATTAACTTTTGTAAAATAATAATACTGATACTGTAAAATCAGTGTCGTGGACTAAAGTGTATGGATATGATAATTTTTTTTTTATAAGGTTCATAACCTACTAGTATTTTTGGAACTATAAAGGCTTTTTTAGTATTAGAAGTAGAAATGTTGCAAGTGATATAATTATATGATTTATTTTTGTTTATAACATTAGGTATGATTTCAAAATTGGTTGTGTTTTCTACTATGTTGTGAGTAATTGTGAACAAATATTAATAGGTTGTATTTAATTTACGATTATAAGGTATTTTTATTTTGAAATCAATTGAAATCAATTGCATAACTAGTTTTATGTTAATTTGTAACTGTTGTTACCTAATCTTATTACATAATTATATTAAGTATTCCTTTAACGCTCATATTGGTCAGAAACTCTGAAGAGTAATTAAATCCAATGATGTTTTCTGGACCCTATGGGTAGGTTCGAGGAGCATTCTATTGGCGCCATCTTGGCACTATAGTTTTGCCTAATAATGACCTATCGAGAGTACCGAGACTAACGTAATTTATTTTTAGAGATGGCAGCCTTATAGCAAAAGCTTAATACAGTAAGAATGCGCTCTAATTCGACTACCTACAATAATGTTTCTAATTACCAGACCAGTCCTAGGAGGGGGTTCATGACCCCTAATGAACCCACTCTAGTCTTACTACTCTCACTAATGCTGTTCGTGATTGGGAGTGGCCGTGCTAATAGAACGAGAGTTCTCCGAATGTACCTACCC
This sequence comes from Eilema griseolum, assembly GCA_963662185.1. NCBI lineage: Eukaryota > Metazoa > Arthropoda > Insecta > Lepidoptera > Erebidae > Eilema > Eilema griseolum. Next base: position 18,057,295 of record OY759230.1, on the reverse strand, counting down.
TACATCAAAATCTCTACGATTTTAATAATAGTGTAACCACTGATTTTAACAGTACATTTTTATAATTCACTTGTAAATGTTTACAGAATGAGCGTATTTCATTTCCGATGACTCAATGATGTATACCTATACTTACCACTAGTATAATAAAATCCTTATCATAAAGTAATTATTTCTACAGTTTGTGTTGTGTTGTTACATTTAGCATAAATAATTGACATAATTGGTTAAGGTAATGGTGATTAGCAACTGTTACTCTGCAATTATTTTTATCCAAATAACTACATTTGTAGGTGATATAAGTTTGTTAATTACGAATTTATTACATTTTTTGTGATTTAATTTAATACGTAAAGCATATTAATTTCACCAGCGAAACCCGTTTCACAAATTTACGTTCACAAATTTATCATATTACATTAATTTAATAGGGTTAGGGTCAATTGAAAACACATTGAACTCCGTCCGCATGATCCTTAGACCACTGATAGGTTTTTAGTAGTTAAATCAACCCACTATTCAGCTAGTGGGCTCATCTGACCATGAGGTGGTTTAATATAATCAAATACCTCGCTATTATTAACCACAGACTACTTATTTAGAAATACATGCCTGGGCTGTATTTACACTCGCATCTTAAATTTCACAAGCGCTTTTCTTCTTTAGTTACACATACATACATAAACTTTGCCTATATCCCTGAAGGGGTAGGCAGAGGTGCTAGTACCCACATTTCGCCAGTTTATGTTTAGGTCCCAATGTAATAGGTGGCGAGCCATTAACCGGGCACTTATAAACCTACGATAAATACACACATAACATTCTTTAGTTACCTCCACTTAATACGGGCTAAGGAGGTTTTTTTATCTTATACCATTTAGGTGGCAGACAAACGCACGGCCCACCTGATGGAAAGTGGTTACCGTGGCCTATGGACGTGTGTAACACCAGAAAAGCCACACTCGCGCTGCCGACCCTGTAAGCACAGAGTTTCTGTGCCGTCAGTGTACAGGACAAAGCAGGACAAGCCTTTTGTCATCCCACTGATAGCACAAATTCTCCAGTGAGCTGATGTTTGTAAAAATCCAAATTTAACTGATTTACATGATACTGTCTGAAGTTTACGCGAATTGCGATAGAATCCGTTAAAAAAGAGTTTTCTTTCAAGTAGGTATTTAACGACTATATAATAAAAAAAAAAGATTTATACTAAATATCGACTAAAAATAGCACTTTAAAATTATTAAACAAGAAAATATTAAGAATAGCCGTGGTTGAGTGCCAGTTACTCTAACAAAACAATAAATTCATTTTTGTTTTTGAAAAAGTGGCATACGACTGTGGCTGTTATTTTTCCGTATTCGGGTTTTAGTTTTATACTCTATTTTTTATTCATATTATTCTGGGGCAAGCGACAACTATAATTTATATATATTTGAAATGTGCTATTTAACACAGCATATTTATCTTAAATTATTTTTAACAGTACTTTATGACCGCTTCAGGGCGCCATATTAGATTCAGGGTCATGTAGCCTATAACCAGCGGACAACCAAGACGCTTTTAACGATATCTTATTTGTCCAGTTCTAATAAGTAGTTGAGGAGCTATGTGGAACAGATGAACCTACATACATATAAACATGACATAGCCTGTCAAAATCATAACCCCTTCTTTGGCTTCGCCGTAATCAGGTAAAAATCACAGTATATGCAAATATTATCTTTGATTTAGATACAGTACATAATTGTATCTGGTTGTACCTACAATGAAATGGATATATACCTAAAGAACCATTCCATTAATAAGTTCTCAAACCATTTTTACCAATTGCAAATATTTGTATGCATGAATATGTATACTTGCATTAGTCTGGGTGTTTCTATGTATAATATGTATGTGTTTACAAAAAAAAGTATCTAAGTATGTTTATCCGCATTCTAGATTCCATAACACAAGCTAGTTAAGCTATGTTTACCATGGGTCTAGATAGCATTGTGTAGAATGTTGTAGAATATTTGTATGATTTGAGATTGACATGGTCATTCACCTTACTGGTGTAAATACACCGTGATCATGACGCTTGTAACAGCGCCGAAATATCGGTTGCTCAACAAAAATAATAAACATGGCAAATATCCCGGCGAGATTTACACTAGTATATTATTGTACCTACCTCCCGTCTGCGAATACTTATGAATTATGTGAATACAAGGCCGTTATATAACAGAGTACTTTAGTTAATCTGTGATATGACATGAATGTTTATCGCAACAATTAAAACTGTTGCACTACGTTGGCGTATACCGTTGAAATTAATGTAAATACTCAGGTCTGGGGTTGGATCCCCACTCGGTGTAAATATTTGTATGCATGAATATGGGTATTTGCATTGGATTGGTCGTGCTTCGGAGATCACGTTGAACCGTCAGTCCCGGTTGCTAAACCAACATCTATGGCAGTCGTTACGGGTAGCTGGAATTCAACAATTAGTCTAACTGAAATGCTTCGATATCGCCATTGGGTTGTGGAGGTCAGATGGCAGTTGCTTTACAGAAAATATCGAAGTTCAGCCAAATCCGCAGATAGACTGGTAAAACGGAGCCCAGACTCTGAGGTGAAGACTTCGGATGCGATTGGGATTGACGCTAAGATGAAGACAATGAGGAAGGATTGTCATATCATCACTCTTCAAATGACAAGGTATAAAAAACGTAATATATATCTAAAATTAAAATTGTAATGAAACTGTATAATAGCAAATTATTCCTCTCTCCAAACATTGTGCTGTGCCCGACAGGGTCCATAATTGTAACTTAACCTTAATCTGACATCTGTATCACATTATGGAATGCAATAAATGTATTGAGTATTGAGTATTGAGGAGATTCAGGTCTGTAACCTCTTACAGCTGCAAAAAATCAAACTTCTAAGTTAGGGCAATAAAAAGATATATTACCGTTTACGTAGCTTAAGTTCATCTCTTAATTCATTTTGGTACAGAACCTACAGTCCGTGATCCCCACTCGCACTTCACCGGTTTTTTTATAAAGGTACCTAAATTGAGGATATTCGAATGACAAACGTACTAAGCACTCGAAGTTTCATATCAATCACAATAGAATAAAATTGAGATTAAGTACGTAGAATGTTAATATTTTTTATAAAATTCAAATTTACACTTTATGGCAGTTTAGTCATTACGATACTTTTAGTATTTTAATTTATGACTATCTATATCAAAACACATGCAAAATAGTATTGTGCCAAATCACCATTGTTAAAAAAATCAACGCTTGGGTTTGAAAAATATTGTAATAATGGTAGCATTTTAGTTTTTCATACATCTGTACAAAAATTGTATGGCCTCTTTTTTACGATTTCATACAAATTCTCTGCACGAAATTATCTCAGTATTATTTGCACGAATCAGGCTTTCGCATTCGTGTACACGTAGCACAGCAGCGCAAGCCTTAATAAAGAGAAGCCAGAAGTTGGACAGCGAAACTCTTTACAAGCTTGGTTACAAGTAAATCCCTCCAGTTAATGCTGCTGTAACGAAAAATGTCAACACAAATAAGGTGAATTGTTCAGTGGACTACTTCTTTCAGGCATTTTAAACATAAGTTTTATTTTTGTATTTAGGTAGGTACTTATGCTGGCTTTATCTTGCCATTATCTGTGACATGATTAAGTAGATGTTATTTATTTGCTTGTACCTAATAAACATTCTTGTTTATCTAATATTAAGATATGAAGTACATGGTTAATATGAAAAATAAACGCCCAATTTTAGCGTTGTATTCATTTGTACCTATTATTTATACAAGTTCTTCCCATACCATTATCCTTCAATTTCATCCGTCTACAAAAAATGGGCTAGGCTCTCGAGTAATCTTGAGAAAATCTCAGATAATATCTACCGAAAATATGTAGCTATAATAACATGTAAGCGAGTTTGATTACCGTTCAATACAATTTGTAGTCAAAGTCATTTATTTTCAATCTTGAACAATAAAATTGTTTTTTGTCGACGTCAATAATAATTCTACAGAAGCTAAGTTTACCACCGCTGCCATTGCGCTGGTGGAGAAGAAACGGCTATAGTTCCTCAACAGGCACATGCTGTAAGAGCGTTTCGAACGATCGAACGAACTCTACAGCTTAATGCACGGTGAGATTTTTATTTCCCATGCTGTTAAGGTGACGTCGAGCATAAGTCGATAGTGATGTATGTTTATGTGCTCGATAACGTGACGTCACCACGTGTTACAATAAACAATAGGTCAATATAAAAAACTGCATGAAAAATATATTCTATACTTCGGAGAGCATGTTACACTGGTCCCGGTAGTTATACTTGACCTTATTTCATATATCTATGACCGTCGTTACGGGTAATTAGTCTAAAAACTAGTCTTACTGCAATACAATATCACCCATGCTAAAACTGACCTGCATTGCTTAACATTATAAAGTAGTACTACTCATAGGCTCCAGCCCTTCGAGGATGTAGAAGTATGTAGGTAGGTACATTACATCGTCTTTTTTTTTTTCATACCATTTAGGTGGCAGAGAAGCACACGGCCCAACTGATAGTAAGTGGTTGCCGTGGCCTATGGACGTATGCAACACCGGGGGTGTTAACTCGCGCTGCCGACCATAAAATCGTCTTCGTACTCCACGGAGTAGGATAAAAATATACTGTATAGGATTGTAGGTACATATAGACTGAGTAACACACGTGTACAATAAGTAGCTAGGTATATACTTAAGTAATTGTAGATATGTTCAGCACACGGAGTAGGTACATTTAGGAATATATTTTCCGTAGGTACTCCGTGGTTCACCAGCTTTTGCTGCTGACTGTACCTACCTATATCGATCTATTGTAACACATCGTATCGCTTGCAGACATGAATAGTAACCCACATAAGTATATGCAAAACTTAATTATATAATATGTATATACTTATGTAACTAAGTATGTATACATATTTACCTATTATGGTTCCTTATCTCCATGTGATAACGGTGAAAGAATACAAGTATTACTACTCCATCTCATCCGAAGGGTGTTGTAAGAGGCGACTAACAGAATAATACGCAGACGATATCACTGCGAGAGAACGAAAACTCGTAATAAAACCCTGTACCAAACCGTCTGGCCAGCGTGCAAACAGTACCGGTAGGCCAAGGCCTCCCAACAGTGCGACAGGCCTATGTCCAGTATTGGAGTGCGATGGACTAATTGATTTATTGATTGATATTATGTAAAACCTATCATAGGTAAGTTCATGTACCTACCTAATCTACCTATAGACTGATATGTGTACCTACATACCCACCTATGTCACTTAATCGCCAGTCGGCTCCCCGCACTCACCACAAGCTCGCCCACGGTCATTAATCATTTACATCAAGCTTCCACTTTCCATATCGTGTACGAAGGCAATAAATTAGCAGCTTTCTACCTTTTTCAGTGAGTCACCGTTCAAAGCAAACAAGCGACTTCAGTCAATTCAATTTAAAACCCGCCCTGACAACACCAATTTGCCTGCGTCTAAATGGCTACCTTTGCTCCAAAAACCATTTCAAACACAACAATAAATCTTCACTGAAATCACGGTCTAATTTCGTAAAAGCCCCGTCTCGCTTTGCTAATTAATATGAATGGCATTTGCATCCGGCTTTTTCTCGCGTACACCATTTCCAACTATTGTTTTGCAAAGATTCTCACAATTTATTCCTGTTTTTACCCGACTGCGCATCATGACGGAGGGTTATTGAGATTAATAAAATACCGTCTGTTTTATGGGCCACTCTAATTACAGCTTTTGTACTCTTTGGGTAATTAATTAGGATGTTTGTCAAAAGCAAAATTTATTTAAGACAGAACTTTCTGTGAACTTGAATGCATTCTTTTGTTCTTCTTGAGAATAGGATATGCATTCTTTGAAATTCTGATTTGGATTACCGAATTTTACTGAATAGATATCTACATATTGCTGTTTAATTTACTTAACTATTTTTAAAGAGAAGGTAGACAGAGTGCGTAGACAGAGGGGAGAGTGGGGAGGGGGGCAGCTGCCCTCACTGGAAGCCTGGCAGAAAATGTATGACGAGCGCTAATTACTAATCAAAGCATAAACAGGGCCTTCTGCGCTAACTTTTGAGTAAACAGCTGGCAAAATGTTGCACGGTTCATGTTCGTAGGTAGGTAGGTATGTTTAGCAAAGCCTTTAAAATAGCAAACTATTTTTCGATCAATGCTAGGTATCCAATTGAGCTGAAATTTGATAGGCACCTTTAATTTGGATGACAGTGCATTAATACGGTAACATGGACCTGGTCTGAGAATGGAGTAGGGAGATGGCCATTAGAACACCTGAACTGAACAAAATAAATCCATCTAGTTTGGGCTCATTTGTTTTGTCTTGGCAAACACTCTAGTTTTATATGGTATTTACGGGCTGAAGGTGGACAAGAAAACGCCATCAATTTTGGGCTCATTTGTTTTGGTGGCCATAGGAACACCTTAACTAATTACTATCATCATGGAGGCGCATTTTCTAGATTGTATCCGACGCCAAGGTGAACTCGGAACTAAGGGTCTGCCTTCCCGCTTTTCCTTCTCTACTTCGCACGACCTTGGGCGTCAGTGGCAGTGAGGCCATTCGTGCACATGTCACCCTCCGATATCGATATCTAGCCAGGACTTCTTGGCTTATCCTTGGCTCCATTACCAGGCATTTGTTACCCATGTAGCCTGCCGGTTGCCGTAAAATGTGAGTACGCCAGCGAAGGCGACTTCCTTTAATTTTATCGATCATGCGATCTTCCACAGCAGCGTATTTTAACTTCGCCACATTTAGCTTCAGAACGCCGATATCAAGCGCCTCCTTCCAGGCTTTCATACATTGCACCAAACAGCTAAATCCATCAGCATAGATAAATCAAGTAACAAGTTGGCCATAGTTTGGTGCATAATATGGGGACAATTGTCCTGATTTTTGTTGCAATTTTAGAGTGCGGACAATGCATGTGTAGTATATAATATATCATTGCATGTAGGTGTATTTGTATAGTGTGCATAACAAAACAGCCGTAGACGATCCGACGAAGAAAGTCAGACTTGCCCTCCCTTAGGCTAGAAGCTGGCTACGCCCATGAAGGCAGATACTAGTATCCGTATATTAACCCCTTTAGCTTTGCTAAATTACTTCTGTCGGGGGAGGTTTCCCGTTAGTAGTGTAATGACCAGGATTCGAACCAGATACCTATTCCTTAACTACCAAAGCACTAAGTTATCGACGCGTCTTCAACATAGCACACGTTCTTAGGTTTGTACTTACTTGTACAACATAGTCTAGCATATCGCGGACTCTGGGCATTGGATACAATCACGTTACGGACTAAAATTATGATGGTGATTGTCTTTAGCAGATTATCTAAATCTCGATTAATTTACTCTTAATTAATAACTTCGTGTTGTGTTCCCGGCGGTGAGTAGGGTAGCCAGAGCTCACAGAAGAGTTTTTGTGCTGTCAGGGGGATGACCAAAGGCTTGTCCTCTACACTGACGCCACAAAATCTCTGTTCTTACAGGGTCGGCAGCACGGATGTGACTCCACTGGTGTTACACACGTTCATAGGTCATGGTAACCACTTTCCATCAGGTGGGCCGTGTTCTTGTCTGCCACCTAAGTTGTATAAAAAAAAAAAGTGTTTTATGAAATATCGATCTTGTTTAGGTAAGTACATGCTGTTATATAAGCAGTGTTCTGTTTTTGAAAGAAATAAGTACAGCAACTATCTTTACGAAGGCGAGCTTGACGCTAGTTGCAATTAGCTAAGTGCTAGTTTGAATAAGACGATCATGGTATCTAAGTGGTAGGTATGCTCACATGACATAAAATTGGCACGTATGCCGTTTGCGAGCATAATTTATAATTAATAACTTGAACATGTCATACGCTCATCAATAACGGAAAATGAATGCGTGTATTTTTTTATAAAGGACACGTCAATTAGACTTCGCCTCGCCTGGTGGTCTCAGAAAAGAGGGTCATTATTACTTACATATACGGTATACACTGGTGACACTCAGCTTGTCGGCATCATCATATGCATTTAAAGGACCCGGGACTGTAGGAAGTAGGAAACATGTGAGCTGGTAATGAATTCCAGGCCTTAATGGTGCGACAAAGGAAAGGGTCTCCGAACTGCTTGGTTCTTGAACGGATATGGTGACATCCCCGCACATGTTGTCCAGTGTAGGAAAGAAGAGGGAGGGATTAAATGGAAGAGCTGATCAGAACATTCACCTTGGTACAGACAGTCAAATTCTGCCAAGGACGCAACATCTCTTCGCATCTGCAAAGGCTCTAGGTTGTTTGTGACTTCGGAATTCCCAATAATTAAGTAATTTAATAAAAGGACAATATTTTCAACTCTGATTCCTATTTGCTATTAAATGATTTTTATGTAAAAATAAACAGGTTTTTCAATAAATGCATGTCTATCTGGCTGGTTGTGTCCGTATGAAAGTTTTATGTTTCCAAGGAACGACTGAACGGATCTGCATGAATTTCAGCTTGAAAATAGACCCCAGATCCCAGTCTTGAGTCTCGAATTGCACATGCGTTATCTACTTTACTACCTACCTACTTAGAATATTATAATGTCAACAATTCTTTTTACCATTGAAGCGTCTTAAGTAATAGAATCTACAAACGAGAATTGACAGCTGGTTGGAAATACACGAAACTACAATCAGTACCTCCCCCAGTGATGTTGATGGGAAAGCAATAAAGCCGCTTACGTACGGTCAACTAAGGTTTGCCCCGCCACCGCCGACGCCCTGTTCCACTCCAGCCCTACGTCTCGTCGCTCGTTAAGTCCGTGCGCAAATCTAATGGATTTTTTATGTTGCCCGCAAACGTATCGATATGCATAAAACTAAAAATGCACCTTGCCAAAAATATGTAACGCATACGTTATAAATCAGTATTATTTTTATTGAAATGGATATTTGAGATAAAATATTTTAACATCTATTGCTGAGGTTTTAAATTTAATGACATTGAGGTTTTAATGGCACATAGGCGCTAATAAAATCTCAATGATATTTGGACATTGATTTATAACCGTCGGTTAAAAGTTATTCATAATCATTACATATATAAACATTTACGTTTTTTGATTAAAAAATAGCAAAAATGTTCTATTCCCAGTCTTTTCTTATGGTTTCTTATTATTTTAATAGTGATGCGTACGTATTTACTGTCCAGTGCTATGGGGCGTATTGTAAGGGACTAGGAATCATCGACTTTTTCCTAGTGAACGAAACGAGACAGTTTATCACCGATGATAAACTAGTTTATTAAACAGTGTAGTATACGAGTGAATTAGTTTATCGGTAAACTACAATCTAGTTTACTGTTCATGCAAAGTAAACAAACAGTCTAAAACCTGTTCGTTCATTCAACGCCTACCACTACTCGGGACTATTTATCCAGAAGTATATTTTACTTTTACTTTACCTTCTTTTTGTTCTATCGTGGCAATAGTATTTACCTCGACTCTTAGATTGTATTTTCCCAATGTGCTGCTACCTGTATGGCTTCATGGAGGCACACATAAGTTCTACCGGTGCACATGTCAAAGGAAAAGTGACCCACCTGGGTCACTTTTCCTTTACTCTTGGACCTATGTGCTCTATAATCGAAGTAAATACAAGTTTCTTGGGTGTCTTTTGAGGATAGCACGAAGTGGACGTAATCAATTAAATAAATAAATATTTTACAACATTCCACACAACGCTATCTAGACCCATAGTAAGCACAGCTAACTAGCATGTGTTATGGAATCTAGAATGCTAATAAACATACTTAAATACTTTTTTTTTGTAAATACATACATAGTATACATAGAAACATCCAGACCAATGCAAATACCCATATTCATGCGTACAAATATGCGCACTGAGCGGGGATCGAACCGGAGCCTCTTGCGTAGCGGTCGCATTCACTACCGCCACGCCACAGAGGCTGCAGTTAAATTCACCAAGCATATAAATTATTACAAAATAATCTTCGCACACTAGGACCGTAGGACCTCGTTTGTCTTGCGACTGAGGGACAAGAAATGTGTCGACTAGAGAGCATGTCCTTATCCTTACGCCGCGCCGTCAACCAAATTTTCGTGTGTAGTGTCACTAGTGTCCGGCTTTTGATCTGACATGCGGGGAGTGAATACTTACCTCGGTTAATTGAAGTCCCGGTGTCCCCTAGTTCAATTGTTAGTAATTTATTCTGAGCAGCAAATAGAAAGATAATTAAAATACGAATACGACTCATTTTGGTACCTATATATAAACTTTTTGTGTCCTCGGTATTTTAGTTTGCCTCGTTTCCCATGTTTGTTTACATTGCAACGAGATAAATACTCTGTTAGTATGTATGGAGCCGGTTAGATATACGTATCTGTCGGTGGTACGCGAGCCGTGTACTCTCATTAAAACTTTCCTCAGGCTGGGCTTGCACGTGTTTTTAATTTTTATCGAGAGCACTCGTCGTTAGCGGGGCCGGGCGGCGGCGGAGGCGCGGTGGCGTCGGGCGTGCTGCGGCTTTGCCTGCTTTGATTGCGGTAATGATGTCTCTCCTACTCCGTTCTCCCCACTTGTCTCTTCTCACTATCTTCAAATGATTATTGCTTTGCAAATTAATGATGTCCATGTTTTAGTAACGAGAATTTATAATATCTTTCAGAAATGTTCTTAGACCGAATGATAACTTTTACAGTTTAAAGATACGCTTTTTATATAATGCTATCAAAGCTTGCATATACCAGGTAGTTGAGTATAGAGACGAGTTGATTACATAGGGTAGAAATGTTAAGTCTATTCAATCCATTAAGATAGAAAAATGTAAAACAACTCAGACGGGATTTGAACCCGCGATCAAGAGGTCTAAAAGGCCACTTTATTGGAATCGTATTAGGATAATATTTTGTCTTGTGGCGATATTTACACTTAATTCGAATCTGCTTGGTAACTGAATTCATATGAGTGATCATTTAACGAATTTTATAGGAATCTGTTGAGATCTACTGGAAATTCATAAAGTTAGTAATCTTTAGCAGAATTCAAAGTGACTTTTTTAGGCCCACAGTCCCTTAATAGTCTGTCTAGGTGATTATTTAGTCATTTTTGAAGTCATTGCATATCTTCAAACTATTATCAAATCTACATCGTTTAACATTTCAGACATTAAATTTCAAGTAATTTATATGAAGGAAATATACATCAGATAACTAGGTACTTTGCTCAAAAACCAAAGATCTGAAAATATTTTTTTTTGAAGACGGTTTTTTATAACCCGTAGTTTCAGTTTCATTCTACGGTTTTATGAACTCTTTATTTACGAATTTAATACTTGTATTATGACAATGTCGCTCCACATGTTCTAAGGTACAGTCAGCGTCAGAAAGATCTTGACTACAAAGTCTCAAAATTATCTTAAAACCAAACTGCATACCAGCTTGACCCCTTCGACTCAGTGCAAAGACGGGCATTGAGGCTGGTTGACAATCCCATACTCACAGGTAGTGTGGAACCTCTTAGCCTTAGGAGGGATTTTGCCTCACTGTGTGTGTTCTACCGCCTATACAATGGTTTGTGCTCAGATGAATTGTTTGACATGATGCCCGTAGCTACATTCTATCATCGCACCTCTCGCCATAGGCAGGGAATTCATCCCCACACATTGCGACCTGAATAGATACGCACTGTGCGGTATGAAAGAAACTTCATCCCACGCACACTCAGCAGCGGTTTTCCCAAGCGCCTACAATATGGGGTTCTTCAAGAGGGGCATCAGAAGGTTTCTTCATGGTCGGCAGCGCGAGTGTGACAACCCTGGTGTTGCATACGTCCATAGGCCACGGTAACCGCTTCCCATCAGGTGGGCCGTGTGCTTGTCTGCCAACGAAGTGGTATAAAAAAAAAAGAAAAAAAAAAGGTATTTAGAGTAAATCAAACTGTTTTTTTTATTTAAATTGTATTATTGTCCGACAATAGGCTCGCCACCTATTACATTGGGACCTAAACATAACTGGCGAAATGTGGGTGCTAGCACCTCTGCCTACCCTTTCGGGGATATAGGTGTGAGTTTATGTATGTATGTATGTATGTATGTTAAAGATGAGTACCAAATATCAGAACAATCAGTCAACAGGAAGTGGGAAAACCAAGGCATTAAGGTCATTTTGAATACTTTATTCGTAAAGATCAATCTGAAGCTGACTTTACATTACGTAAAATTCAAGAAACATGTGAAAGTGTGGTTTTAAAATATTTAATACACATTTTCAAATACTTCTAAGTAAGTCTTCAGGAACACCTTACCTACCTGTATTTATCACTGCCAACTGCAAATCTTAATTATTTACCAACAGATATGAAAAGCGTTCTCACAATGTAAACTTATTCCTTAACAATTTTAGTACCGAGAATCCGAGATAACTAGAACGGCTATTCAAAACGGATGCAAGGAGAAGTTACCAGTGATATTTATTGTTGGTAGGTATAAGGATCGGAAGACAATTAAACTGCTCTTTTCGCTTCGACCGTTCTGCCGGAGGTAGACCAATAATAGTTTATCTTACTTGGACGACCTATTATTCAAAGTTTGAGATTGAGTAGATTTTGCAGATTTCTATGAAAATTTGGATTATTAATTAAAAGGAAGATATTTGTGTAACTTGTAGTATAAAAATACCTGTATTAGGTAAATTTAATTCATATAATATGATGATGAGTACGGTGTACGCATGGTGAAGGAAAACTTAATTCAGACCATTATGTGATGTTCGGAATTTATGTTCACATAGCTAGTTTATTCCGATTCGCATGATTATAATTGTTTATGCTATAGGTGAATGTTCTGATGAGCTCTTCCAATTAGTCCCACCCACCCCTTTCCTACACAGGACAACACGTGCCGTACGATGTCACCCGCACACGGTGCAGAGTATCCGATCAAGAACCAAGCTGTTCGGTAACTCTTTCCTTTGTCACACCATTAAGGCCTGGAACTCATTACCAGCTCACGTGTTTCCTTCTTCTTACACTCCCGGGTCCTTTAAGCGGGGCGTGAAAATGTCATTTTGCCAAAACAAAGTTTGGATACCTTTTATATACTAATACAATGTATGGAATAATTTTAGTACGTCAATTTTTATTTGGCAGAATATTACCAAGGATAATATCACTATGGTATTTGATCTTTAATCAAATGATTTATTACAGCAAACAATCTTTACTTAATAAAAGTTTGGTCAAACGATTTGCTATGAAATGAAAGTAAGAATTTTTGGTAATTATATTATTAAATAATACAATTTTATTTGAATATAATCATTTATTAAAGGCTCCAATTTAATTACCAATTTCAATGGTGTAACTCCGAAACGATTCCAAGGCGAATACTGCGCAACGCGACTAGGTTATAAATAAATAAATATAAATAAATATTCCACGACATTCTACACAACGCTATCTAGACCCATGGTAAGCATAGCTTAACTAGCTTGTGTTATGGGATCTAGAATGCGGATAAACATACTTAGATACTTTTTTTTTTGTAAATACATACATATTATACATAGAAACACCCAGACCAATGCAAATATACATATTCATGCATAAAAATATTTGCACTGAGCGGGAATCGAACCCGTGCCCCCTGCATAGCAGTCGATTGCTCTACCGCTACGCCACGGAGGTCGTCGTCGGTTAGAAGGCTAATGTGGGAGCGGAGAGGAGTGGAGCTTCCGCATTAGCCTTCTTGGTTATTATTTATAACCATCCAACACCAACATCAGTTTCGATGGTGTAACTCGGAAATGGTTCCAAGTCTTATTTTATTTTACAAAAAATATAATAATAATAATAATAATAATATCTCTTTATTGCATGTACACAAAGAAGGGATACAGAAAAAATACAATAGGTACATCTTTGTGGCATTACAAGTGGCGGCCTTATTGCACAAGGCAATCTCTACCAGGCAACCATGGGATGGAGTGAGATAGATAAATAGATAGACATGGTGGGCAGTTTCCGGTGTACATAATGTATATGATTACTTTATTCCATTATTTACATTCAGATATATTATACAGTTAATGCATACTACTATAAATACACATACACACACATACACATACATACATACACATACACACACATACATACATACATACATACATACATATATATATATATATATATATGTATATATATATATATGTGTATATATATATATATATATATATATATATATATATATATATATATATATATATATATATATATATATATATATATATATATATACATACATATACATACATACATGCGCGGATACATATATATATATATATACACACACACACACACACACACACACACACACACACACACACACACACACATACACACATACATACATATAATATATATATTAGGTAATAGCTATCGTTCCTGTAAGTAATAGGCTGTAACTAGTTTTTTTAAAAACGGGCAGAGATTGTGCACGTCTTATAGTTACGGGTAAGGCATTCCACAATCGGACTGCTTGGACGGTATACGACTTATCCATATAACTCGTGGAGTGCGCTGGCATTTTCAGCCTCAAACTCTCCGACGACCTCAAGACCCTAGAATGCGAGTCACCAAGGAATTGGAAGCGTTCTTTCAGATAGATGGGAGTGAGAGGATGAAATAAAACATTATACAGTAGATAAAGATAGTGAGCATTCCGGCGAAGGCGTATAGGTAACCACTTGAGCTTTGCACGAAATTCGGAGATATGATCATATTTGCGAAGTCCAAATATAAATCGTATGCAAAGATTTTGAAGTCTCTCAAGTTTATTTAGTTAGTCTTCAGTAAGATCTGGATAACTAGCATCGGCATAATCAAGGATGGGAAAGAGAAGAGTTTGTGCAAGCGCAGTTTTCGTGGCAATAGGTAGAAAATTTTGAAGTCTACGCAGGGACCCCGCAGAGGCAAACATCCTGCGACTAATCTCTTGAAGCTGAGGACTCCAATGATGAACTCCAAAATATGTTATTTTAACTACTGAAATATTTGACTAAATAAAAATTGGTTAAAGTTCTGCTTGGTAAACAATTTATTTTTTAAACGTTCACTAATCAAACATAACGTTTGCGTTAGAATTATTTATGACGAGATTTTTTGCTAAGTAATAATTGGGTAGGTAAATGAAATTATGCACAACAATTTTTGGGAAGTGATAATATGGCAATTTCTTTTCGGTCAAACAAAGGTAACTAAAAAATCATGCCCTACTCCTTTTTTCACACATCCTAAAGTTTCATACACCTTGCTTAAACACCGTGGCACTAGTCGCTGCACACAAATAGTGTGCATTTGTGAAAGTTTACTTGTTAGGTACTTCGAGTCAACGATCGCAGGACGAGTTTTCGTATAACAGATATTGTAAAAAGTTTATACTCCTGTTAGCGAACCGATTTGCAAGATGTCGCTCTCTAATCTCTTTTAAAAGATTTTTTTTCCAATATACAGCGATCTTGACGATTCGAAATTGTTGTGGTAGAGACCTAGACGTTCAGAGTCGTATTAACATTTCGCTTTTGTATTCATTCCTATTTCCTACAATTTCAGTGACTCGGACTTGAAACTCGATACACACGACAGATATAATAATTATAGGTAAACAAGGGTGCTGAAGGAATCCACCAAGATCTTCGAGGCCCGAGCAAACTTCACCTGCTAATGAACGAACGAGGTTTTGGCGAAAGCTTTTCTCGCGAGGTGGCGAGATCAGATGTTGCTTAGTCAAGATAAGCCAAACCCTGAGAAAGAATACGAGCGGATCCTGAGGTTCGAAGTAGGTCTACAGGCTTTAAATGGGGGTTCTAAATTTAAGTCTTTAATACACTCGTCGTTTGTATTACAGAACGCTTTGTAACTTATTGTTCGCACCATGGAACATTTCGCGTCTATTAATGAATTGCTTCAGTGGACAGGCAATTCAATTATACTTCTATTTTTAAATAAATCCGACTCGATTTTCAATAATATGATAACTGTTATATCGAATTTATGGCATGCGTATGCACAGCTAACAAATGCACAGATGCATGATGCAGCCAACAGGGAAGCAACAAATCCTCTTAGGCACGGTCACTGGCGCCGCCTATCAGCCCAGTTGCCGACGCAAACAAGTCTAATGGATTTTTCATGTCGATTGAACAAGGCATAGGTATGAATGCGTAGAAGATAATCGAATATTCTGGAAAATAAAAACTGAGTGCGTGGTATGATATGGAACTTACGGGTCAGTGCTTAGGCTATGTATGAGCCCGATACTGAAGAATCTAGGATATAGATTTGATTCTGCAAAAATCCTTAGCCCGTTATTTTTACTATTTCGTAGTAGGTAACGTGGAATAATTTTGTGTTAGTATTATTGTAGCAAGTGGTATGTTTTTTTTTATACCACTTAGGTGGCAGACAAGCGCACGGCCCACCTGATGGAAAGTGGTTACCGTGGCACATGGACGTGTGTAACACCTGAGAAACCACACTCGTGCTGCTGACCCTGTAAGCACAGAGTTTCTGTGCTGTCAGTATAGAGGACAAAGCAGGACAAACCTTTAGTCATCCCACTGACAGCACAAATTCTCCAGTGAGCTCTGGCTACCCTACTCACCGCCGGGAACACAACGCGAATTAATTATAACCGCGGTATTCTGTAGGGCGGAGGTACTTCCGCAGTCGGACTGCTCAATTGGGCGGAAATACCGCCGTGTCCTACCTCCTATAGTAGTATGTTATACTATGTATATAGTATGTTATTGTCTCTGGGAACAACTAAAATTCTAAAATGTTCAACGCTGATTTTCACGTTAAATAAAAACTATATACTTATTGATTTATCAAATAAATGACTACACGATACAGAATATAAATGTAATACATATACTACAATATTCTACACTACGTTATCAAGACCCATAAAACTAGCTTAACTAGCTTGTGTTATGAAATCTAGAATGCGGATAAACATATTTAAATACTTTTTTTTGTAAATACATACATATTATACATAGATAAGCCCAGAGCAATGCAAATAGACATATTCCTGCAAACATATATTTGTATTGAGCGGGAATCGAACCCGCACCCTCTGCGTAGCAGGCAGACGTTCTACCGCTACACCACAGAGGCCGTCAAAGATTCCAAAGTTTGTCTTCATTCTCATAGACAGAAGATTCTGAAGCTCTAATAGATTTGTCTATAATTATCCGAATATATTACATTTCAAATAATTGGTAGGTACTATAAAAGTTGTTAATGATGGATGGATATTTTTACTTATGCAAAAACATCTGAACATAACTGGATGAAAGGACAATGGACAAAAATGTATGGACTCCGTCCCCACCCATCAACAGACATGAAATGTATCTCAATCGAAAGATCTTGGTTAGAAATCATTTTTTCTTATGGCATCTCTGCATAAATTCATGGGGTTCTCAGGGTATCTTACGTTTAAACAATCTCATTGACGAATAATAAAATTGCAAAAATACTACTCATCGTAGCCTAGTGGTTTGGGTAATGGACTGCTGAGACGAGGTCTCGGGTTCGATCCCAGGTTTCACCATGGCACACACCAATGACTTTTCTATGCTTTTCGAAGTTATGTGTGTATTTATCGCAGGTTTATAAGTGCCCGGTTAATGGCAATAGGCTCGCCACCTATTACATTGGGACCTAAACATAAACTGGCGAAATGTGGGTGCTAGCACCTCTGCCTACCCCTTCGGGGATATAGGCGTGAGTTTATGAGTTTATGTATGTACTACTCATTTATCTATTTATTAATATACAGCAGCGTCCCTACCAATCAACACGCAAGGAACTGATACCAAGGTGTTCCTAAGGTCCCCCCCATCTGATTAAATGGTTTTAGATCAATTAGTGGGAACATAAGGAAAAAAAAACAATTAGTAAGTAATTGTATATTTTTATTTTACATTGTATCGTTATGGTTATATTACAGTAGAGAATATGATTAAGTGAGAATTGCATAACACATACAAAATGTACTTCAACTGGCTGGTACATATGATATCCATTTATGGTACATTTAATTGTTTAATTCTTATTTTTACTCGTCAATTATAATGCTGTCTAACATATGCGCTGGCAGACTAAAATCTGTGTGACGTCCGACCCCTAGGTACCATATAATAGATATGATATGAGCACAATTTCCTATAGTGCGACTGCCCGTCAAGCATGTACAGTAACAGTATACAATAGCATGTCTATCTGAAGCATTCCTATCAATTAGCACATACGAATAATATATACGCGATCTAACATGTCTAGATTGTATTCGCGCCCTTATTAGCCACGCATTGTTTATCATTATATTACATCTTGATAAGTCGTTCAATGCATTTTCGCGATATAATTCAATAACGTATAATCCATTTTGAATATGTTCGGCACAGTAAGACTTAGCTAGTTTTAAATGATAAGTGCCTAGTGCTATTAAAATGCACAAATGTAGATTATTAAACGATGTCAGTACTTATTAGGTACAACTTCAACAAACGAGATTACATCACTTCATGTCAAATTGATAGCCACCTTTTTAAAATCGGTTAAAAAACATTCTTATCAAAATGTTAAACATAAAAATTTACCTATCTATTCATTACGCGTGATTTAACACGCTGTCTTTAGATCATTAATAATCATTAACCATGCGATTGTTCGACGGCTTCGTGGCCTTGCTGGCGAACATGGCAAATTATGACATTAATTTTGTAATAATTACTGTGTAGGGCCAAAACCGGCCGGCCGCATGAATTACTTACTCAAGCTTCTGTATACTGATGACGCGACGATGAAAACAATGAAATCACTTCAAAGGTGGTAAAAATACTACAGTATAATATCAATGTCATTCCGAGGGAGAAACTGCAATGAAATTACAGATTTTCAGCTCAAGTTGTAATTTCAGAGATTTAACAATTTCATATCACATACATAAACTCACGCCTATATCCCCGAAAGGGTAGGCAGAGGTGCTAGCACCCACATTTCGCTGGTTTATATCTGTAGAATGTTAAACAGCACTATCCCTTTGTCGCCTTGTACGACACCGCACGGGAAGAGATGGGGTGGCCCAAATTCTACCTGCGATAAATACACACATAACTTCGGAAAGCATCGAAAAGTCATTGGTGTGTGCCATGGTAAAACCTGGGATCGAACCCGAGACCTCGTCTCAGCAGTCCATTACCTATACCACTAGGCTACCGCGGTTATATTGCTTTTATCCTTATTATGAGTTTCTTCACAATATGGCATTCTGCAATATAGTTTTACATAACAGATTCCTCTCATAAAAACCATTTTCACAACCTTGTCATTTGCGCGAGTAAGATCGAACAATAATCGTCGTTACCTGTATTTAGCTAGTTGCTTACTCATTCATGGTGGGAAAAGTTTCCACCTCATGATTACTGCTTGTAGTCTCGAACTCCTCTAGCGCGTTAATTGCCAACTTTAGATAACTATTACCTTGGTTTAAACAGTGTGATTTTGTTGGGACGTAGGAGTAATATAAGAAGAGTTGTTCGAGTTCAATGTTGTCTTCGCCGCAGAGGCAGCGGGGCACCATGTACACGGTGACCCTGCCTGTCTTAAGCTTATTAGTTGCAGTAGTCTATGGGGGAAAGGATAAACCGGTAAGTTATGAAAATCTTATTCAAAAGTCTTCGGAAGGGTATGTTTTGCAGTGTTATAATATTTATGAATGAGTTTCGTCTTTTATAATATTATATTTATGAATATTTTATTTATTTTTATCTCTTCTACATCTATTTTTACAGGGTACACCCTAACACGACAGAGTAGGTAATCTAAGCATGACTAACATATTTAATAATATATCTCAGGTATTATAAAAAATATAAAAGAGGTATAAATATCTATAACATACAACTGTTAATAATATAACTGTGACTGTGACTTCACTCAAAGAAATATTATATTTTCAGGGATAAAAAAAAAAATTTAGGTACATTTTGTTGAAATTTTGTTTCAGCATGTTTTTTATCTCTTAAAGCATTTTATGAAGCGTAAATTATAGAAAAATTTTTGATTTGGTACGTCACATAATGCACATGAGATATTATAATATATTAAAAATGACCCGACACCTTAAATCTATTAATATTTCAGAATTATAATATATCTAATTTCAACGACGAAAAATGTCTATGCTACTTTTGATATTTATTGTAAGTCTATTCGAGCATCATACTACTACTTTATAACCGATTGTGCGTGGTCTAAAAGTATACTAGCCTAATAATCTAAATAGCGTCAAAGCCACGGTGTATAAAATTTGTCACGTGCCCTTGTTATGAAGTGTGTGCTGAGGAGTGATGATGGATGAATGGCGCGACGCCGGCGGCCGAATCTATTGCTCAATGTCGCCGTACGAGAATACGTAATGCATTGTGTCGAGCTCACTACTACTTTATAATTGTATCTCCAATATCACACGAGAATTTAAGAATACGTTATTTTGATGAGAAAATTGTAAAATTTTATAATGAAAGCTTTATAGTAGGTATAAACCTAAGCCATTACAGAATTACTCGGTATATTTCACCTGGACCTGTAGTAGTAAAAATTACCAAACCGTACTATCTAAATAACCAGCAATTAAAACCAGTTACCTCACAGAGAGATTTGGGTGTTATCATAAGTAATGACTTGAAGTGGGAAATGCA
This sequence comes from Eilema griseolum, assembly GCA_963662185.1. NCBI lineage: Eukaryota > Metazoa > Arthropoda > Insecta > Lepidoptera > Erebidae > Eilema > Eilema griseolum. The sequence goes on along the minus strand of OY759230.1, from coordinate 18,036,418 downwards.
CATCACATGTATTGTCAAGAGATCAAACTCAATACTATACTTGATAAGGAAAGCATTTAGATGTCCCACAACAAAAACATTTATTACACTACAAAACCTATTTTCGACCACTGCTGGAACATGCTTATGTGGTGTGGAACCCATAGTTCAAGAAAGATGTAACAGTTTTAGAGAACGTCCAACGAAGGGCAACTAAGATGGTTGGAGTATTAAGGAATAAACCCTATGATCAACATTTGAAAGAACTGAGTCTCTCTTCTCTTGAAAGACGCAGGCAGCGAGGTAGCCTGATAGAAACTTATAAGATACTCAGCAACTACTACAATGTCTCAGGAATAAATTATTATTATATTCATTTATTTCAAGTGACCAAGACTCATTGTGTTAGTAACAATTTTTCTTACTCCTATGTTAGTTTTAATATTCTAATATCTTATCCTAATAACAAATTGACAGTCTGCATGCGAATCACCACCACCCGCCCACCACCTAGGTGGAAAGCTTGCAGCAGCGACTCACATACAAACAGTCAAGTCTGCTCGTTATACAGCTCAGAATACTGTTGGAGCTGGCCCGCACCCGACGCACCAGGGAAGCACATCGCTTTCTCATAGTAGCGTAAAAGCAATATACACGAGCCTCGGCAAACATCCCTGACGCGCTACAGTAACGGGACAGCCCCATCAGCACTCTGAACCCGTTATTATATTGAATACGAAGGACACTGTACTGCCACTGACTGCACGTGTAAAAAGAAGTGCAATATGCACGAAATAAGGTTTTTTTGACACCTTCTGAGCAACGTGCAAATCTACGAGCTATCATATTCGCCCTAATTGACAGCGCCCTCCGCTCCCTCTCAATATCTTCATTGTCCTTCATGTCAGCGGCCAAGAGATGTCCAAGGTACTTAAATTGATAAACTCGAGTTAGTTGTGTTCCATTTAACCTCACCGGAGGTATGGTTTCTGGACATCTCGCACCGCCGCCACCAAAGACCATGACATTACTCTTAGCCACTTTATAGACCAAACCGTGAAGCCTGGCATAGTCTTCACAGATAGCCACTAGCTTTCTAAGACCACAGACTGAGGCGCTCATTAATGCCATATCGTCGGCGTAGCTAATGTTGTTAACACATACCCCGTCAACATAACAACCCGCCCGCTCCCTGCTGAGCGCTTCAATTAGATCGTTGACGTATAGATTGAAGAGCTTAGGTGAGGTTAACCCCCTCTGCCTCACCCCGCATTCCAATCCATACTGCTCAGACAAGGCCCCCGCCCATCGTACTTGGTTGATCTGGCCTCCGTACCAGCATTTCAGAGTGCTTATCAGTTCCGCTGGAACTCCTGCTTTCTCAAGCTTACTCCATAAAATACTATAAGAAACCAGATCAAAAGCTCTAGAAAGATCTAAAAAGCCAGCATAAACAGGAGTTTTCCGGTCTGTGTAGGACCTAACAGCCCAATTTAGTTCAGTGGACAACCCGGCCCGAAATCCGAACTGATTGTCGTGCAATCGAATGTAGTTGTTAAGCTGTCTATTAAGCAGGCTGTCAAGCACCTTCGCGATTACTATCGCCAAGGAAATAGGCCTATAGTTATTACTATCTGCGATATCGCCTGTTTTATTTTTAACAATAGGCACTACAATAGTTTTAGTCATCTGACTAGGTAAATACGCATGACTCACACAGAAGTTAAAGAACATTGCCAACACTCTAGGCAGATGTGGACCTGCAAACTTGAGATGCTCGATACTCAGACTATCATGACCTGGAGACTTTCCTCTTACCATGGCGTTGATGACACCTTTTACATCCTTGGCTGTAAATCTAGTTTTAAGGTCATGACAGCTGGCAACATCTTGCAAACAAAAGTCGATGTTCGATGATGATTTTACGTTAAATTGTTCCATAAAGAGGTTAGCAATGTCCACAGGATCGCCTTCGCCATTAACCGATACAGGGAGGCCAGGCTTACTATTCAACTTATTTGTGTGCTTTCAAAATGAACGAAACGAAGAATATGTTTCTAGAAAATGAGAATAAAAATCTTCATGGGCATTCACTAAAACTATGAAGAAAACAATGTAAAGGTAACCCCTTAAATTTTTTTCTACCGAACCGAGTGGTCGCTGAGTGGAACAATTTGCCCGAACATGTCATAGAGGCTCCCACTGTAAATGCGTTCAAGAACGGACTTGACAGTGCCTTCAGATCGAAGGATACACACGCATCAGCTCAATGAGCTGCTAGTGTGATTAAATAATAATAATTACTGGTACTATTATATATACTGAACCATTACTTAGTTTTAATTGCCTGTTGGTGGTATTTTAATATGAAGAAAGAATTAAAAAGAACTTACAAATACGTCGGATTAATTACAACCTCTGTGGCGTATAATATCATAACCCCTTTGACGTAGGGGTAGAGCGTTCGTCTGCTCAGTCAGAGGTCACATGAATATGTATATTTCCAGTGGTCTGCATGTTTTTATGTATAATACGTATGTATTTACAAAAATGTATCTATATTTCATTATGATTTCAGATTGACATGGTCATTCACATTACTAGTGTGAAACTCGCCGGGATATTTACCATGTTTATTATTTTTGCTGAGCAACCGATATTTCGGTGCACACGCGCCATGACCACGGTGTACTGTAAATATCGGTTACTCATTGAAAATAATAAACATGGTAAATATCCTGGCGGCAAGTTTTACACTAGTAATATATATTATGTTTATTTGCATTCTAGAACTCATAGCACAAGCTAGTTAAGCTAAGTTTGCTTTGGGTATAGATAGGACTGTGTAGAAGGTTCTACAATATTTTTATATTTATACGTAAAGTGAAAAATGTCTGATATATGCCCTAAAACTGTCTGAACATCATAAAATAAACAATGGAAACAAACATCAAACATTTAAATTAATATTTAACATTATGAAACAAGTTGATGCGCATTGGGTTGGTCCCCGTGGAATCACGACTTAATATTTTCTTTGAGAATGTTATCTCATTTTTAATATTAAAACGACTTATTTCCCCCACGATATTCACAAAGGAAGTCGCGTAGATCAAGAGGCCGGGGTGTCTCACCGCTCACCGCTCGCCCGCTAGACTAAATAATGCAAACAATTTTGTTTAATTTAATAAGGAAATGTCGGTAAACTTTATACACGTGTCGAAACTGTTGAAAGAAAATTTGAGGTTAATGTACTTTCTTTTATTACTTGCGGTGTCTTTAGGTTATAGATGATTGCTTGTATTGTTACTTTAGGTATTTTATAAGGCTTCATATTGACGCATTGTTAACATTATAAGACATTCAAATAAACCTTTATCAATCACATTAACCCACAGACATCACAAGTAATTAGGAGGTACATTAATGTTTCGACACGTGTATAATAAAGTTTGCCGACGTTTCCATATACACAATACATACACATGTACAAACATAAACGAAATTTTAAGACATTTAGTAGGCTAACTGTCACATTGTTAAATTTCACAAAGTTATCGTGAAATTTAACAATGTGACAGTTAGCCTACTACCTTAAAATTTTGTTTACCTACATACATTTATAGACATGTTTAAGTTAACTGTATTTTCATTTTAGGTTTTCAGTGACGAAATCAAAGAAATAATACAAAGTGTTCACGACGAGTGTGTCGACAAAACAGGGGTTTCTGAGGGTGAGTGTTCAAAAGAAAAATTTATTTCGCCTTTGTTCTATGTTAGCATGCGAATGACGCGAAGCAATCGTCGTGGCTTAGACGGTGCCATAGTTTCAGCATACTATTAGAATAGACATTTTGTTTCTCAATTCATAGTTGTACAAAAGGTATAAAATAAACCAAGGAATTCATGCATAATAAAAATGTGTAGCAAGGCCTCTAATATATTTGTTTCCTTTTTCGAAAACATATTCATGTCTATAATTCTTCAAGTAGCATTGTTTTGAAATACAATGTCTCATGTTTGCGTACATTAAAGAGTCTTTATTCTTACTTGCCCCCAGAGGATATAACGAATTGCGAAAAGGGCATATTTAAGGAGGATACGAAATTGAAGTGCTATATGTTTTGTCTGCTGGAGGAGGCGAGTCTTGTGAGTATCTGTGTTTTGTTTATTTCTCTCTTCACCCCGTCGCGTACACGAAATTAGATACAAACAGGCGTTTAATTTATTTTTAATTCAATTCGTTTGCTTCGCATTTAAACATACAGGAATTATGCCTTTTGAGTTTAAAAATAAATACTGTTTTATAAATAAGTATAAGGAAATTTTGTTATTTGAGGTAGAATTGTATGCATAAAATGTTACATATGTATATTCACTTACATACTGTGTTTGTCCAGTAATAATAAGGATTTAATATTCTAATTTAATTGTGTAGCATACCATTTCATGTTTGACAGATCATGCCATATGCTGATATCGTTGGTTGTTATTTTGTCGCCACTTCGAGGGACAGGGCAATACGAATAGAATAAAATTGAGATTAAACCAAAATTACATTTGTTTCCGGAACGTAACTGATAAATAAATTGACAGACTCTGTGGCGTGGGGGTAGTGAACGCGACCGCTACGCAGGAGGCGCGGGTTCAATTCCTGCTCCGTGCAAATATTTGTATGCATGAATATGGATATTTGCATTGGTATGGGTGTTTTTATGTATAATATGAATGTATTTACAAAAAAAAGTATTTAAGTATGTTAATCCGTATTCTAGATTCCATAACACAGCTTGTGTTATGGAATCTAGAATACGGATTAACATACTTAAGCTATGCTTACCATGGGTCTAGATAGCGTTGTGTAGAATGTTGTAGAATATTTATTATTTTATTTATTTTACATTTATTTAATATTAATGGTTTAATTAAACAGGTCGACGACGATGGCACAGTGGATTATGATATGTTGTTGAGTTTGATACCTGAAGAATATTATGACAGAACATCAAAAATGATACTCGCCTGTAAACACCTTGGTAAGGAAACATTTTTTAAATATTATCACTACTATTTTAGCGCAACAGTAAACTCAACGTTTATGAATTTGAATCTTAATACACCTAAATACAGGTAATAAAGAGTTACCGCGGTAGCCCAGTGGTATGAGTAATGGACTGCTGAGACGAGGTCTCGGGTTCGATCCCACGTTTTACCATGGCAGACATCAATGACTTTTCGATGCTTTTCGAAGTTATGTGTGTATTTATCGCAGGTTAATAAGTGCCCGGTTAATGGCAATAGGCTCGCCACCTATTACATTGGGACCTAAACATAAACTGGCGAAATGTGGGTGGTAGCACCTCTGCCTACTCCTTCGGGGATACTGGCGTGAGATTATGTTATGTTCATGTAATAAGGACCCGTGTTTAAGTGATAACCAAGTGGGTTACTACAATGCAAGAATGAGCATTATAGGTCAGTCCTAGCTAAGAATAGTTCTATTCTTAGCATATTGAGGCCACTCGGTACCTCTGAGAGCAAGTGTGGTAACTGACCTAACTACAGAACTTTGACATTGCTAGTGAGTAGAGCAGGAGTTTAGGTAAAGGGTTATTTAACCCTTATGTACTTCCACATTTGTATCGATGTTGAAAAAAATATAACGATTATATTTTCAATTTAAGATACACCGGACAAAAATGGATGCCAGAATTCTTTTGATGTTCACAAATGTTCCTATGAAAAGGATCCAGATGTAAGTGTAATATCAAATTATTTATATTCTTATTTCGTTTATTTCTTCATACAGGCATTAACAGCGCTTAAGCTGTTGTAGTGATTTTGGATCTTTAAAAATCTTTTTTACAACTTGCTCATACCCCAAATAACATGATCTTTCGTAGATATATTAATATTTATTAGTTATAAATTTGATTAATAGATCACTTGAGTTTTATTCTAATTCTATTCAACTTTATTTCAGGCCCGCTCTGGATATTATCAATCTAGATTTATTATATTTTTTTGAATAATATGAGAATCCGTTTTGTGTATTTTACGTATCCCAACTCTTAAATTATTCGTAACCTAAATGTAATTGAACGTTTTTTGTTTCAGTTGTATTTCTTATTGTAAGCAGACCTGATTATATAAGCTGACGAGGGGAAGGTGCATGTATTATTTAACGTTTATTAATAAAAGCTGATATTTAATTATTGTCCTTTGATTCGTTTTATTTGAACCTCACCGCAGAGTGTAGATATCCTGTTAATAGTATATTATGGTACAAGTGTGAATTGTGAGATGTAGGTCTCAATCTCTTTGGTGTTCATCGACAACTTTAGCCAAGTGATTTTCCAACGTCTGGTTAAACCTCTCGACCATTCCATCTGGTCTTGGGTCTTATTCATTCCAAGAGACCGAGTGTGGTTGCAACCATCAACGTGGTGGTTGCCACTGACGCGTCATTGGGACGGTCTTAAGAGAGACGAGGACCGTAATGATCAATACATATTTTTTAACACATATTTGCTTATCAAATAGTAATAATAATACTAAAATAAAACACGCAATTAAAGCACACGTCCATAGGCCACGGTAATCACTTTGCTTCAGGTGGGGCCGTGTGCTTGTCTGCCACCTAAGTGGTATTAAAAAAAATGCGAAGAACCACTTTATGACCAAGTGTGTTAAAAATTATTTACTGCTCTAATTTTAAATCAATAATATCGTTTAGGTTAATTAAGTAAGTAGCATAGATTAGAAAATATTTTTTCCTGTTGCCTGTATTTAGAATAAAATTTGAATAATTTCAATGTGATCGACACTCAGGAGAGTACTCGAGTTTTTTAGGATACAAATATTATCACATGAAATATCATCATTACCATATCTTATTAGCAAAAGTATCACATCTTTTTTTTGATAATACCACGAGTAATGCTTATAGATTCTAGTGCAGAAAGACAATAATAGGAGGTCAAAAATTAAATCTATTATAGGTGTAGGTACATACCTATACCTGAAAGGAAGTTATGCGTATCATCGTCTCGTAATATTCATCTCAGTTATAGTTAGTAAGCCACGCAATTGTACGCGCACTTATATTTTATTTCTTCCGAGTGAGAAGGAAATATTTAGGCACTTGTAAATAAAGACGTAATTTGCGTTAGCCGCAGGCCCTCAGCCGTCTATTTTTTATGAAATCTCGTTCAAATTTATTCAGATCTTGAAAGAAGTATAATGCTAAGGAATTAATTTGCTTCACAAGAAATAATTTGTTAGCGGAAAAATAAATGAGTTGGAATCTTGTAAAAAGTATAATTGTGATCTTTAGTGACCTACATAAATTAAATTTTTAAGGACTTGCTTACATTTAAAGTAAATTTCGTGTTTTTACTGCTTTATATTTTCTTTTGACTGCTGCATATACAAAGAATGTCATGAATTAATAAAGATGATGTTAAACCTTTTCGTTAGATATTATTACTTGTCTTAGTTTAACCCGGTTTGATTAGTGCAAGTACGAGTGTTTAGTGCAGGTAGTTAGCGATTAGTACTAATCACGTTTGGACCACAATGTGAATGCGAGTGTGAGTGCGAGTGCGAGTAGAGTGCTAAGCCCAGTTCACACTATGATTAGTGCGAGTGTTTAGTGCAGGTGCTTAGTGATTAGTACTAAACACGTTAGAACAATAATGCGAGTGCGACTTGAGTGATTAGGAGCGCGTTCTATTTTTGCGAGTAGCCCCTTCACACGCATCGAAATCCACTAAACTGGTTTGGACAAGATTCTATTTAGTAGTTTTGTTTAGTCCGGAGGCCTGCCAGGCTACGTGGGGACACCGTGATACCGTGACTTAAAGAGGGCCATCTCGAGTCGAGACCGAAATAACCTCCACAAGCAGGTCCAACATAACAGCGCATACGCATACAACGTTTAACGGGAGTAAAGAACCTCGAGAATTAGGCTCCACCAAGTCGTTAGGGTCCAAACCAACTGCCAACCACCGCAAACAACAAGCCAACCTGATGATAGATAGTCAAGGATTTCCTGTTTGATCTTCCAATGCAAGTGTACCGACTAGTAAGTTAAGTTGGTTTGGGCTTCGAAGTTGAAATCTTGATGCCATGGGCCATGTACATGCAGAACGACAATTATAAATACGTTATATTTCATAGACATCAATAATGATTGTAATGAGCCGTGATCACTATGATGGCAGTAGGAAGTGAACTTACAAAAGTACAATTACAATAGAATAGCAAGGTTATTTAACAGCAAAACGACATTCAAAAGACGGAAATACGAAAAACCGAGGGTCGGAACATCTGCACATAAAGAGGCAATTTGGAGATTGCCGGGGGCGCACAACCGCTATGGAGAATTGTGCTCAAATGTATTCAAAATTAAAAAATGAAGAAAATATTGCTAGAATATTCATTGCGGTAAAATAAACAAGAGTGGCTTGTTACAGTGGACAGCGGAGGGCGATGGGGCGCCTTGTATAAATTTAACTTCTTTACACAGAAGAAACTCTTTAATCTCAGCTACCTAATGTGATGGTCCAGATTATTTACATCCATTTTTTGTATTACTATGGACGCATCTTCGCATCACTTTACACCACAGTCCATTTAAATTTGCAATATAGTAAAAATTATTCACTTTTATCAAAGCAGTCGTTCCCCACACACACATCAACACACACACACACACACACACACACACACACACACACACACACACACACACACACACACACACACACACCTATGAACTGTAAATTAAAACTGATTAAGTTCAATATTTTCAATACAGTGAATTGTTTTTAATTCTACAAAATCTCTTTACAACTATGGTAATATTTTTTTAAGTTTATTTGTATTTTATTTTTCGAGTTACCAATAGGTATTCATCATGATTATCTAAGCATAACAGCGGGTTTCAAATCGAAGCCAAAGGTTAACTTACTTCTTCTCCTCCTCTTGTGATGCTTATGCAGTTTTTATGTGAGCGACTGCCATCCGAACTCACAATCCTGAGAGGAAAGTCTGCGTAGAGTATCGTTCATTAATCAGTAGGTATACCTGCTTGCATGGGAAGTCGGATAGAACCCTGAAATTTTAGTAAAAAACATCCGATATTACTTAACGTAAACAAAACATCATGTGATCATTCTGTTCATTAATCCAAAAGAAACTCAATCGCCAAAAACGCTTGAGTTAATGTTGTATTTTGTGTTATAAACATGATCGAGTTTGATATGAGAAAGTATACAGTAGTAGAGGTGAAGCAGTTTGTAAAAAAAGAATCAGGTAGAGCTACGGTTTGTCAGTAAACAACAAGCTCACAGCTCTGCGGTACATCCGTGATCATAGCGCTTGTTGTTCTGAGCTTGCAACAGTACCGAAATATCGGAAACTGACAAAACAAATAAACATGGCAAATATTCCGTTCTCCTAGTTGTCATGTGAACCATCCCAGTTTGAACCACACCTATATAATGGAATATCTATGCAATTTAGAACTGGACTGCTCTGATTTACACAGAAAATTGAGTAAAGTCAGCAGAAAAAGTCACCTAGCTAATTCATAATTATTGATCCAAATTAGCTCCTACACCTTTCATTAAATAATAAATTAAACATGAAATATATTAATTCTCTGGCAATTACGAGACTTCTATTAACATCGATAATAATATATGTAATCTAAAGTAAGCAAGGTTTATAAATACTTCAGGGTTTAAGTAAGTTTGTTGTTGTACAGTTAAGTATAAGCATGTCTAAATCATTACACTACTTCACTTTACTCTTATTATAATTTCATTGACACTTTTATTACAATTCAAGTAAAAACCATTTTGAACATTACAACTTAAAATAAACTCACGACCATATACTCGAAGAGGTAGGCAGAGGTGCTAGCACCCACATTTCGCCAGTTTATGTTTAGGTCCCAATGTAACAGGTGGCGAGCCTATTGACATTAACCGGGCACTTATAAACCTGCGATAAATACACACATAACTTCATCGTTTTTCATTCGAAAAGCATCTAAAAGTCATTGGTGTGTGCCATGGTAAACCTGTGATCAAACCCGAGACCACGTCTCAGCAGTCCATTACCCATACCACTAAATTAGCTTTGATTTATTTCATTCAATGGTTTACAGAAAAGATTGTTGTCTTGGATCCTAGTAACTTTACAGTTTGAGTTGATTGTACGGTCAAACTTAACTATCCTAATCAATTCTCATTCTTGACTATCCCACCAGAAAAGGTTAAATAACCAGATTTTGTATTTCAGCAGTGGAGAGTTCTGCATTTGTTGAAACATGTATTGCGAGATAAATGGGGATCTGTCTTTATTCTTCGTTCACTATCACATCTGCGCTATTCCTTTCACAATATTTTAGTTTTTCTCAACATAGTTTACTTTTATACCGTTTAATATCTGAAAATTGTTTTCTAAGTCACTAAATACATACATACATATAATCACGCCTTTATCCTCGGAGGATTAGGCAGAAGTGAATTAACACCCACATTTTACCGATCATTTAAATCGGTCGTGGGGTGTCTAGGGGTGAGCCTACTGCCGCACTACTACTGACTTAAGTCATACAGCTGAGACTGAGTCTGGGCTGTATATATCTGTCTGATGTTAAACAGCCCTATCCCTTAGTCACCTTGTGCGACACCGTATGGGAAGAGATAGGGTGGTCAAAATTCTACTCAGCCGAGAACCACGCGGCATGTCATTAAATACATACATCAATTAGTTAAGTAAAAAAGTCGGTTTAATTTATTTTAAAATTTTATGTTTGGGTAACGTTAAATTGCAGTTGTTCTGATTTCGAATGTGGGACCTGATTGCACGAACTACCTGCACGGTACGGCGCGAGGTGGGGGTCGAAAGCGGTCAGCCGGCAAAGGCGGCGGATATCGCAATTTGGCGCTGAGCCGCAGTAATGACGGCCTAGTCTGGACGCTGCGGTCGCGTACGTGCGCTAGCTACTCCAAGTAACTAAAATCTACAGAATACGGCTAGACTTATATGAGGAAAGAATTCACTAGACATACAATGTTTGAGTGTAATTAAATATAAATTGTTTGAAATTTAAAAGAAATATATGGAATATTAAAATGTAAAGTTCAGGTAAAATTCGTTAATCAGGAAGCTCTAAATAGACAAAAGACAATTTTGAACTGTTAATTGACTACTACAGGCGTAGTGCGGTGCAATTACCTAATGTGCGCCACTCTTGGAGTTAATTGGAGAAATTATATAACTGGGTTTATAGTTAAATTTTCAGTGAAATACTATTGTTACTTAATATTCCTATCTATAGTATAGACGTGGACATCATATAAAAATAAAAAATAACTAAAATATAATGGAATAACATATTGGAATTTTTGGAATTTCCTATTGATAAAATTATGAAAGTAAACATATAATTAGGGTGCTACGACACGCTACGCGATTTGTGCTACGAATGTCTACGAACCAATAAACCAGGACATATTGAGTCAGATTGATATGACTGGACTTCCCCCGAAATTATTCCGCTTCCTATTCAGAATATTAATAGGTTCACCCGTAATGGCATAGTGATTTGATAATAGCAAACAGTGGAGTTGTCCGAATAACCAATGGATGCATAGTTTAGTCATTGTGTATATTGAAATATTCATTGCAGAAGTTTAATTTGATGAAAGAGTGCAATAAGTTAAAGACGCTAATATCATAACCGACTTAATTTATTTTCATGTGGAGGCTCATTTTCACCCTGAGAGTTGCTTGTTTGACCCCCATCTAGCATAAAACATGAACCCGATTCTAAGCCTTCAGACACGAACCCACTTCTAAAAATTACAATTTAGAGATTGTAGGGTTGAATCCTAGACACTATAAGATGTGAACTCTATTCTGAGATTAGTTTGTGGTAATAACTAGAAAAACCCTAAAGTACATTGAAAGCTTTTATTAGATTCATGTGCTCACAGCATACAAACAAATTCAAACAAAAAAACTTTAAAAAGTCATTAGTGGAATAAAGTAACTTTGTACCTCTGAGGCTGCATGGATTCCCAACTTCTTCCGGATTTACTTCAGTCAGTAACGCGCTAGTTACCTACTCCGAGTCATTTCCCAGTTCAGTTGGAGTCTACTTTCGGCCTAATTACCAAACAGCTGTACTTCGACTTTTTCCTTGAAGCTACTGCCATCTCTCCTACACAACCCATTGGTGGTAGGTTTAGAAGTTCTGCAAATGGACTGTCAACTATGCGTTAGGAATATTCCTATGGAAATCGAAATCAACAGCCTATTTTGCTTTCCAGAGTGCTTACAAAGGGGTCTGAGTGTGTTAAGATAGTTTCCCATACCAACACTGAATCAACAGTGAATGGTCACACATTATGAAAATTTTGTGAGCAGTGATGTGTGTCGGTTTGAAATTATTTGGATTAAGTGTGGCACTGAGAAGTTTATAGACCGAAATAAACACATCTAATAGGCTACATTTTATATAGAATAGGTTCCTATAGAGGAACGGGTTCCCCCATAGGAACCATGAATACCGATCTAGTAATACAATGAACATAAAACATTATATTCATTGCCTTATTATTAATCACTATTGACGCAAAGCAAAATAATTATTGTGTGTTCCGAACGTTAGTGAAACAAGCCAATTATCTAAATAAATTGAGTTAGCCGAGCGCCCCGCGTGAGACCGGCGGGCGCCGCCCCCGGCATAGTTCGCCTCAAAGGAAGCGCGTTGTGCTCCTTTGGAAAGGTGTTTGTTTCGGAGGCGCGCCGCAAAATGAATATTGATGACTTCATGGGGTCCGGAGATGATTTGCTGAAAAATTAGTTTCTTTTCATCGCATTATTGCCTCGCATCGCTTCGGAAGCGCGCTGATGAAGACTAATATAGTCTTTAATTTTGCTTAGTAACGATCAACGTAGATTTATTTCGGTCATTAAAGTTGTGGCACATTTGGATGGTGATGCTTCGTTTATTATTCATTCATTTGTTTATTTTTCAGTCATTATGGGTAGTTGGATCCTTAAAAAATCTAATAACTGGTCTAGCTGCAACGCTTCGATATTACCTTTGTAATGGAGGTCAGATGTCAGTCGCTTCATGGAAAATATCGAAGTTTAGCCAAATCCTCAGCTAGACTGTTAAAACGGATCCCAGACTTCGAGATGAAAGCTTCAGATGCGACTGGAGTTAACGCCAAGAGAAGAGATTTATTCAAAATTGTTGTTACAAAAGAAAAAAAGAAATACTTGATATATTTGCAATGGATTGCAATACTTTTTTAAAATAATAAATATTATTGTGACTGATTTACTCATAACGAAGGACCGCATTCATTTTACGAGCTGTCTCTTTTTTTCAAAACTCGTGTTTGTAAATTACTTTCAGGTTTCTTTTTCTAGTTTAAATAGGCAAACGAAGAATAAATTGTCATTCTTTTAATTTTATTATCAGACACCATATTATTATGTAATTTCAGACACTATGAATACTCGTACTTATTAGGAGCCTATTCCCAGAACAAAATGTAGATACTATTCTAGATTATACACTACCTATTTTTAAATTTCATCCAGATTCCTTTAGGCGAAAAGAGTATCAAACGATAGATATCTATCCATCCATTCTCACTAACTTTCACATTTACAAAGTTAGTAGGATAAATAACGTATGAATTGATTAGTTAACATGTTCGTAAATATGCAGTTATATTTATTGTAGCGCAGTTATACCTAATAGACGCGTGTCATCTTGGTCGGTATGAACAGAAGATACAATTTATATGCAAATCCAGGACAAGATACAGCCACTGATGTCAGTGGGGGCCTTTCGTGTACCTCTCGCCACCCGTTCGGCCTGCCAGGACCGTCGCCTTCTGTGATAACCTCTAAAATTACTTTTACGGACAGAATATTCATATTTCATTAGACACACATGGTGTACCTATACATATTGATAGTCATATTGTTTAGTTACTAGTAGTTGACATTACGTAAGTTGTAGTGATAATCTTTAAATCCTACTAATATTATGAATGCGAGAGTTTATAACCTCACCTCCTAGCCAGTTAATTGATGAAATGAAATGAAATTTATTCGTAGGACACACGGTGAAGATAAGAAGTTAAATTTTTGACGCCTTCATTAGGCATACGAACCTTTACATAAATTAGTATTAAATAAATAAATTAGTACACTATATGTACCTACCCTATTTTTGGTGTCAAATAAAGAGATCTTATCTTATCTTATTATATGATCATTTAATCGATTTCTATAAATAAGAATTTTTTTTTTATTTTTATATAGGATAATGATGAATTGTCATAAATTAAAATTATCATTATAGCGGAAGATGTTCAGTGAAGGCTCTGGTGCCGGTATTTATTTTGAGGTTTAGATTATTTCCGCGTAATAGCCAAGATTAGAAGAAATCAATGCTGGAAAGTAAGTAGAGCAAGAGAGTAGAAGGACGCTTGCTTCTATGTTACGATTTGGTTTCGATGTTAATCTAAAATAGCTTTAATATTGTGAAAAAATTATGCTCACCCTGTATATTATGAATGTTCTAAGTTCACCTGGCATATTGGCGGGACGTCACTACGCAATCACTGAGATTTGACGGTGATAAAATCAATAGCAGATAGGGAAAGACTTGGTTTATTAATAAACTTGCGGAGAGAGTATTCACTCATGCGCTGTAATCAACTACCTGCTTTCCTCATTCAGTCCTCTTTGATACCATCGGATATTTTATGGTATATTGCTACCTCTATAAGTAGTGAAGTAAGTGTAGGAATTTAAGGTAATAAAGTGTAAAATATAGAACTATTGATCGTGCATCGCGAAACTGAAGTTTACCACGACAAGAATATTAATACTTTTGAAGTTGATTAAAAATACATAGATCGGTAACCCAATATAGACTTGAAATTCATTTGCAGTTAGAAAGAAGATAATAGATACGTTTACCAAACCAAACTTCATTAACTTATATAAACAATATTTTGACTCAAGTCAACTATACACCTTCAAATCTCTTTCAGAGCGTGTCTGGGCAAAATCTCTAATAGAGGCTAGAAATGAAATTTTGGACCACGCCATTGAGCGCACCAATTAAAATCGTAAATGCGGATAGTTGTATATATTAACTTTGATGCTATTCAAAGTAATACGCTCAATACCAATCTCAAAATGAGACACTATGGTATCTACTAGCTGGTTATTGCTTTATATTAGAGAATCGAATACAGGTCTAATAGTACAGCTCAATTCGTAGAGTTTCATTAAAATAACTATAGTTGGAATTATTATCATTCCAAATTAATCTGTTTCTTTGAAAGATAAGGAGAAACGTAATATTAAAAATAATATAGATACCTCGCGGATAACTTTTTGTATAGGCAAAGCAAATTTAAATACATATTCGAGATTTTATTATTTTTTAGGTATAGAGTTTATCTTTCTAATTAATTTTTCGTGTTTTTGTTTTTTCTTTGGGATTTTTTTCTAATAATATTATTTTTATTCTTAGTATGTATTATATGTATTTTTTCTGCTGTTGTGCACTTGGATTTTTTTATCATTTTTTTTGCACTTTTAATCTCCAAAATTTCACTGGCAGAAAACTCAATATTGAGTTAAGCTCGCCTTTGTACATCAAGATGTATTTGTGATTACCTGTCGATGTATTATTTTCTTGTGTACAATAAAGAATTAAAGAAGGATTTTGGCTTGAAACTTGAAGGTTCGTGTGTGCTTATAAGACCCTTCAGTTATATTAATTGCATCTTCATCCGACAACTACCCCCTATACGAACAATACTGAATGAACTGAATGAAATTATCTAGGATTAAAAATAGTTAGATGTGGTATAATACTGTCCAGTACAACGATTACACATTTTGAAAGATATTAAGGAATTCTTCCTTAAATTCGTCCTCCTCTCACTGTCGTAGTACTTTACTACGCCAGTGAAAGTGGAGGAAGAATTTCTGTACTCTCAAAAGATACTATAAATATCCATGCAAATATACTTGTCGTTTATTTACGTAGAGTTATAAAACATTATACGTTTTGCACATTTTATGAGAGAAACGTTTTATTACGCAAGAGTGGGGTGTTTATACACGTTGCCATATGTCATGTATCATGATTGTACGCACGGAATAGGAATGCCCTTAGCCCCGTTATTATGAAAATATGACGACAACGATTTCTTTAAAGTGAGAAAGAAAACTTCACTTTCGAATTATGCTGAAATCTGTACAGTATCGTGGGACATGACTCACAAGGTCTTTGATAGAGAGTTTATTGTGGTATTTGCTAGAGACTGATCAATTGCTGAAAACACCAATCAGTCTTATTAACGTCAGATGATTGAGTATTTAATTTCAACCTAAAAAGTATCAAAAGCAATAGATCAAAGTTTTAACTGTTAGATAAAACAACAGAACAGCAAAAGTTGTTATACAAGTAATTAAACTGAAGGAAACACAAACAGAATGCCTCATCTTCTAGTAAACTGTGCTCAACTTTCGTAAGTCATTGTGCAGAACGTGGTAGCGACCGCTGGCTAAGCCAATTAGTGTCCACTTGGGTAAACACCGGCTCGTTAGCGGACTTGTGTGTTTTATTCAATTCAATTTGCCAGCTCCACTACCACTTACTGATAGGACACTATGTTCTTTGTTCGCTTTTAATTTACCCTGACTTCGGGTACCGTAGTCACACGTTGTGATTTTGCTTTCATCGTGATATTAAGAGACGTTTGGTTTGGTATATCAATTAATACGTTTATTTCTCTTGTGTCTTATATATGTGTTTAGAATTGTATAATATTTTATGACTTTAAGATGTCACGATTTAAAAATGTAGTAAACTTAATTGTACTTGTGAAAGTTTGTATAGTTTTTTTTATATAGGACACGGCACACGACATTGACTTCATCTCGCCTGATGGTAAGCTAAAGGGAAAATCTCCGTAAAGATTTCAGACATGTAGCATGTTACAATGGTGGCACTCAGTTTGACGGCAGTTAGACTGTAGGAAGAAGGAAATACGTGAGCTGGTAACGACTTACAGGCTTTAATGGTGTGGCATTCCAAGGAAGCAACATCCCTATGCATCTGCAAAGGCTCGAGGGTTCGTGACCTCATGATTTCTAATAATGCCAACTAACACATAGCTGCAACCTGTCGAGAGCATTAAATGCAAAAATGGGATCAGAATTCTACGCGGGAATAGCCGTTGGCTAGTGGTGAAGACTGAAATCAGCTCAACTAAATTCATTTCGAATATTTCATCTAAGTCTAGATTACAAAGTAAGACGTATGAAAGTTGAAAGTAATATTTACTTTTAGATTTAAGTTTATAAGATATTTGGATATTATGTACAGTCAATAACAAAATGTATTATATCGAAGTTCAGCCAAATCCACAGCTAGACTGGTAAAGCGGACCCCAGACTCTGAATCGAAAGCTTCGAATGCGACTGGGATTAGCGCAAAGGTGAAGAGTAAGAAAATGTCAAAAAAAATATGAAAAGTTACAGTTCAACGTTTGACTTTCATTTACAGTGGGTATCTACTAAATAGTTCAGAAATAGAATAAAATATACATAGTCAATAAACGAAACATAAAATGCTAATACCGCTAAACGTGTCCTCTGAATATTTTAAAAGTATTTACAACCGTTTAATTTTCTGACTTATTTCAATTGGAATATAGTTTGTAAATATGTTAGTGTTCAGAAATTTCTGAGAGCGACTGTATCAACTGGAGGTATCAACATGTCTAGGGTAATTCTAAAAGCATAAATACTGAATTTTATTATGCAGCCTAGAATTTGCACATAAATAACAAAAGTTCAAAGAATCGGTAACTTTGACCCTTCAACCTGCATAAAAAGGGGTGCATGTTTTTATATTTTGTCGTCCCTACATATAGTATGAACTACGAAATCTCTCAAATAACGACCTTTTCGTTTGAGTCACTTAACACTGAAAAGAAAACCTGTGCCTCCTCTGTTAATTAGCAGGAGTTTCATCTGGCAGGTGAGGTTGCTTTGTTACCAGATCTTGATGGGGTGTATACCCGCTTACTTAACTGATAAGTTGACTCATATACTGGAAAAAGTGGACCCCAGTCTTCAATGTTTTTGATGTGGAAGCTTCGAATGCAACTGGGAATAACGCTACGATGATGAAGAAGAAGAAGGTTTTTTAATCGAGACATTCAAGTGGATTCTCGTCAACGCCTACACAGTGCACTGTAACAAAATAGTTCCATTCAGAATTCGACTATTACTTATTTAATAAACTGACGTTCAATAAGTTAGTCTTAACAGGAATAGCACAAAGCAGCATAAAAACTATAATTATTTTATGTGTTAACTTGAGCTTAGAGTTTATCATGCTAGTAGTCGTAATTTTATACTACAAATATTTGAATGGATATAAGAATAAAATCAATATGAATGAAAGTAACAAATTTTCTGTGCAATAAATTTAACGTTGTACTTTTTATAGCTATCATTTAATAAAAGTGCTATGGAACTTTTGGCACCCATTCAGGTCTCGATTCTTTCACTGGCGACACCGTCAAACTCTGACGTCGTTAGAACTGAACTTAGCCCTTATCTCACATTTGTATTATTGTTGGGATATCATATTGCTTACTGAGGTCTTCAATTGGGTAGTACTTTTAAAATCAACTATATTACCAAAACTGAAGCATAAGCTGGTTACGGGAGATTGAAACGCTACTTATTTATAAAATTAACTCATAACATGCTTTAATATTTTTTAATATTAAGAAGAGACTGTACCTCTCTTTATTATAAAAGTTCTTTACCAGTAATTCTAGGATCACTGAAAAAAGTGAATGGGCATAATTTTTACCCGACTACGACCAAGCCTCCGATTTTGAAAGGCTATGTATGTATGTATGTAAGTATGTATGTATGTAAGTATGTATGTATGTATGTATGTATGTAGGTTCATCTGTTCCCTCATAGCTTCTGAACTAATTATCAGAACTTGACAAATGAGGTATCTTTAGAAGAGTCTTTTTTTTCTTTTTTTTTACGTGCGCAAAATCCCCACGGATACCTCTCCACCGGGGCCGGTGGAGGAGGTTATGTCGGACTCGAACCGACTAAAACGCACGCCACCTGTGGGTCGCTTTTGTTGCCGAAGGTGAGGTTGACAGGCATATCCCTCGCACCCCGGCCGACCCAGGGCCATCTTTGACGATCTGGCCCTCTTCTCGGGTGTGGGGACTACAGAGTCCCCAACTCGTCCCCGGAACCGGGGAGGCGCGCCAGGCGCGCCACCGCTGCGGCCTGCTTCTGCCAGGGTGACAGGCGGCTCCACCTATCACCCCCAGGACTTTAGAAGCGTCTTGGTTGTCCGCTGGTTATAGGCTATATGACGTACCTATCACTGAATCTAATGTAGCGCCGTCGAGGGGTCATAAAGTACTGTGTTAAAAAATAAACTTGAGAAAAATATACCGTGTTTGGTATCATTAGAAAGGGCTTATGTTAAACACTAGAAATATGTATAAATAATAGGTGTTGCTTGCTGGGGCAAAATAAAAATATATATAAATACTAATAAAACCGATTCCTGAAAAATTACGCTTTAAAAAGTGTTAATCAAGAAAATATCAAGAATAGCCGTGGTCAAACAAAACAATACATTATAGGATAAAGTGGCATACGACCTTTACTGTAACTTGATATTTAAGATACTTTTTAAAGCGTGATTTTTCAGTAGTTAGGTTTTAGTTTTAAACTTAATTTTCTATAGTCTTTGTTATATAGTATAGTAAAGTTACAATAGTAGGTTAAGATATTCGATGCTTTCATGATGGAAAAATGTCTATTAATATTTGTAATTGAGGCCTTCATATAAATATTATTAGACATTTTGATGGCGCAATTTTTACCTAGCTTAATTGCTAGTGTTAGGATTGGGTTCAAGTGGCTTGGTAAAGGTTAGGACTCGAACTAGATATTGTGAGGCATTCATTACTAAACTGTCCACGGCTTCCTAATTCCTGTTTCCCTTGGTCACGCCATAGCTTGAAAACGACTTTACCGATTTTATTTAACTTCTTTTTTAAGTTTTCTAATACTTTGTAGAAGTTTTTCTACTATAAAGTATTAGCGGTACATTTGGTCAGAGCACGCTGATAGTTTTAAGTTTTAAAAATTAAGTTACTCTATTTATTTTATGAATTAGGTTGTATGCATGTACGATGAATTAGGTTATACGATGGAGGTTGTATATAGTTGTGTTGATAATGAAATAATCATTATTGTACAGTTATCCGCTTGTATAACAGCCTACAAAACTATAAAGTTATTTTATTACAAAATGCAACAAATAGATAGCGTAGACATGGTTGCTAATGGACTACAATTAGCCAATCCACCAATTTACTGTCGGGCTACACAACCTCATTACTTTACTACAATAGGCTGATTAATTAATAGCTCATCAATATTATCACGCTATAACGTGGTGAGTACAACCAGCGATCAGGGCATCGAAACGGGTGTCCCGCGGTAATCTAGTCCGTGACTTGCAAGTGGAATGCGTGGTTTTATTGCCCACCCTGTGGAGGGTGCGGGTGCGGGGAGCCACCATAGGGGTAGGGGGAGAGGACTCGAGCCAGGCGTTCCTCGTCGTTAGTTGTACCGCATTGTGACGGTTATTGCAGCTCACGACGAACCAGTCACAGACGAAATCAGCCACGCGTACAGAAACCTTAATACCGTCTCAATTATACATTTATTTGATATTTTTTTAGTAGATACCTATTCATGCATGTCTTTAATTCTATCACACATATTGAGAACTCCAAGTGTATGTACTTTTCCCACAGTATTTATTATTGAACCTGACCGGTTTCGCCTTACGGCATGTTGAAAAAGTACAAGCGTGTTCACAATATGTGTAACAATAAATTCCACCAAGTGCCATCAATCAACAATACTATGCACCTATTTTATAAGTGGTTATTTATTTGTTTAATACTTTTTACGTTTCACCGTGTAGAGTATTGCTTTGGTTTCCTCCGATTTTCTTTTACTTGAAACCAATAATGTAACAATGTGCAGGCAAGGAATTTTTGCAAGGCTGCTTTCTAACTAAGGAATCTTTATATAAATGGAATCATAAACATAAATTACATCTAGATATCGCATCACTCGTAAGTAGAGACAGATTGAAAAAAAAAAATATAATTCCTTATAAAAGGTGTGTAGTGGCTTACAGCGGTTGGCTTGACTCCAAATCCACCCCATACACGTACACCCTAATTACACCTTCACCTACCCTATTGATTTGCGAGGTGATTACTCACCCTCCGAATTACCTACTTAAAAAAATTCTTACACTTCTAGTATTCTCGGCAACTCCTATTAATAAACAGCCCTCCTAGACAAGTGGTAATTTGTTGGCCCGGTGTATTGTAGACTAGGATGATGAATGTATGGGATTGACAAGTGTATGACATTTATGGCATATGTTGATGACTGTCATAAACGTTAAAATAGTTTTAATCCCATACATACATGTAATCACGCCTTCATCCCTTGAGGTTTAGGCAGAGGTGAATTAACACCCACATTTCACCAATCATTGAATTCGGTCCCACGTAATACGGGGTGAGCCTATTGCCGTCTTCCGGGCACTATTGGTGACTCAAACCATGCATCTGAGGCTGAGTCTGGGCTGTATATATCTGTCTGATGTTAAACAGCCCTATCCCTTAGTCACCTTATACGACACCGCATGGGTCGTATAAGGTGACTATAATACGCATGGGTGGTCCAAATTCTACTCGGGCGGGAAACACGCGGCTCTACATTCATCATTATATTCTACAATACAAATTGCCACTTATCTAGGGGGGAGAACAGCGTATCCTAAGTGTGTTTGAGTAAGTATTAAAATGGGTGAATGGGTATGAACCCGCAAGTTCTTGATGATATTCGATGCCTAAGCCATTACGCTGCCACAGCTGTTTTAACGAAAATAAGATATACTTATACGACACATCTGATGTTAGTGCTTACGAAACTTTGTTATCGTTATGTGAGACAGTATAGTAATCATTTTTTTCACAGGCTAATGCTCGTGTTTCCCCACCCACGTGGCATTCGGATCCCGTTCCGCAACTTTTTTTTAAAGGTAATAATAACCGAGAGTATCTCGGTGTTTAATTTTATCCACCACCATTTAGTAGTTTTTGCGTGTTAAAGTAACGTTCACACATATATATTAATCCAGTGGCACAATTAGTCATATTTATTTAGCCTCAAAAATAACTAACAATGGTGCTAATCCCAAGGTTGCCTAGAAGAAATCGCTTCAGCGATAAGGCCGCCCATTGTACATTGAACTGTATACATGCTACCTACTTGTCCTACTGTAAATCTGTTCGTGTACAATAAAGAATTATCTATCTATCTCTCTATCTATCTAATTCTGTTGTTGCCATCCATTTAATAATATCCATTTAAGTTTCATTGTAACCTATTTAAAACCTTTCCTTAAGTCATCGAGATAGTAAAGTACCTACATATAATTTTTCATTAATAAAATAATGAACAATGCTGTTACTCAGTATTTTAGTATCGTATTCCAGTGTCGGGTCATAACCCACCGCATGGGAAATATTGTTCTATACCAATAAAAATGTCGGCAAAATGTTGTAGTAGCTAGTAATATACTAAAAACAGAACAACGCAAAGCTTATCTATTCCTGTAGCAGTATCCGTAGAGCGCGTTAAATATTTTTTCATAATTCATCCCGAACCAAAGCATACACCGTAACGTTCATTGAGTAGAAAATTATATGCAAAATCACGACGGAAGTCACGTTCTCCCGCGAAGGTTGAACAGCGTATAATTAATATAGAAGCTTTGTAAAGTTTTTTTCATAATACCAGAGCATATTTCCTTCAAAACAGATTATCCTAATTTAATGTAGCAACATTGTAGTAGGGGATTAATTTGGATCACGGCTATGCGCAATCCAAAGCCATTTTAAAAACATGGCGCGTCCATAATGATGGCTTGATGAGAGGAGCGTCAGTGTGGTGCACTCGCCCGCTCTCGGCCCTCCGCCTTCAAGCCATCCTAGCCGTAAAGCCTTATAGTCTTGTAGATTTTTTCGTGGTATACTTTTTACAAGCAAACTAAACTTTAGCCGACACAAATTGTAATACGAAAAACATGAAGAAAGGATACATAATTATATAGTGACTGTAAAACATACATATGTAAGTGACAACCTCTGTGGCGTGGCGGTAGTGAACGCGGCCTCTTCGCAGGAGATGCGGCTTCGATCCTCGCTCACTGCAAATATTTGTATGCATTAATATATAAATATATGTGGATTTGCATTGGTCTGGTCGTGCCTTGGAGAGCACGTTAAGCCATTGGTCCCAGTTGCCGTACGATCATCTGTGGCAGTTGTTAAAAAGTTCAACAACTGGTCTACCTGCGATGCTTCGATATCGCCTTTGGGTGTGGAGATCAGATGGCAGTCACTTCACGGAAAATATCAAAGTTTAGCCAAATCCGCAATTAGACTGGTAAAGTGAAGCTGAGACTCTCCGGTGAAAGTTTCGGATGAGACTGGAATTAACGCTAAGATGAAGAAGAAGTAAACAGTTATGTAGATAAGAAGTTGTGCTGCACAGCGATCGACTACTTTTATTCATTGTATGCATGAACATGTATTAGATAGATAGATAATTCTTTATTGTACACCAATAGATTACAGTAAAATTTGTAGTTAGCATGCATACAGTTTAATGTACAATGGGCGGCCTTATCGCTGGAAGCGATTTCTTCCAGGAGAATATTAGTAACCGAAATAACTTCCTCTAACCCTTCCAGTTATGCTAAATTGCTTGTGTTAGGAGTGGGTTCACATCGGTAGTGTAATGGCCAGGATTCGAACCCGAGACCTTTTTTATACAACTTAGGTGGCAGACAAGCACACGGCCCACCTTTTGATCCTAAGGCCGACGATATTTTTTTTTTTACCCACGGATTTCCCCCCACCGAAGCCGGTGGAAGAGGTTATGTCGGACTCGAACCGACCAAAACGCACTCCACCTGTGGGTCGTTTTTGATAGCCGAAGGTGAGGTTGATAGGCATATCCCTCGCACCCCGGCCAACACAGGGTCACGATCTGGCTCTCTTCTCGGGTGTGGGGACTACAGAGTCCCCAACTCATCCCCGGAAACGGGGAGGCGCGCCAGGCGCCAGGGTGACAGGCGGCTCCACCTGTCACCCCCAGGCCGACGCTCATGGGGGGCAGAGGTCTTTCATCGACCTCCGAGGCCCGAGTTGCCTTCATACGCGGACAGCTTGGCTTGCGATCCTTCGTCGCTCCTGCCCCGCCTCCTCCTTCACGAGCATTAGCTCGCAGAAGGAGGTCGACCCCTTAAATAATAATTAACTGAGAGTACAATAATATTTCAAAACTATTTATGTCGAAGTTAATAATTACATTGAACTACACAAACTAAAGTTAGATAATATTGGACCGTTGCCCGTATAAATAGCCGACTATGCGACATACCACACTAAAACCCAAAATAAGATTGGTAAGTTGAATCATGGGGAAAATAAAAAATACAAGCATTATTTTTTATTGTTATGGTTTAACACACTATGCAATGCTACGAGTATCTTATATAACCCAAATTCGTACATAGAAACATAGGTATAACTTAGGTAGCTTAGTGGCTTACTGGTTGATAATACTTGCCAGAAATACTAAAGCAAAATATTATAATTAGATTACCCTACAGAATACCACGGCTATAATAACCTCGTGTTGTGTTTCCGGCGGTGAGTGGGGTAGCCAGAGCTCACTGGAGAGTTTTTGTGCTGTGCTGTGGGAAAGACCAAAGGCTTGTCCTGATTTTGTGTTCTGCACTGAAGGCACAGAAAATCTCTATTCTTACAGGGTCAGCAGCACGGGCGTGACTCCACTGGTGTTACACACGTTCATAGGTCACGGTAACCACTTTCCATCAGGTGGGCCGTGTGCTGGTCTACCACCTAACGTTAACTAAAACAGAAAAATATAGGTTGGTACTAAAAAGTAGATATTTTAAACTACTACAACGGATAACTCGGGCTCGATTACAGCTCAGTGTAAATGTTTGTATACATGTATATTAACATTGTCAAAGTCAAAGTCAAAGTCATCAAAGTCAGTTTGTGTATTTTTGTGTATAATATTTAATGTCATAGAATATGTCTGTCTGTATGAATGATTAAATTAATTTTTTTTATCTTATTAAAACACCCCGTCACAAATAACAACCCCCAAAAAGTAAAAAATAAGTTGTGTTAGTTAGCTCTATAACTTTGATATACCTAGTAATACATACTTTGATGCAAGCCTTGTCATGTCTTTTATTTTACACTTTTTAAATTAATCTATTCGTCAAGCTCTTTGATTTGATACACATATTGAGGGAGTTGTGAAATAAAATGTAATACGCCATTTTGTGGTAGCGGCCATCTTGGATTTGAAATTTGTATTATTGTATGGTATTCTACTAGTCTAGCCCTTTCATTTGATACCCATATTGAGGGAGTTGAATATGAACTCCGTCATTTTGTAGCGGTGGCCATCTTGGACCGATTTTCTTCAAACATAGCTAAGAACACTCCCAACTAATATACCAAATTGGTTCATTCGTTCAGGAGAGCTACGATGCCACAGACACACACACACACACACATACATACACACACACACACACACACACACACACACACACACACACACACACACACACACACACACACACACACACACACACACACACACACACACACACACACACACACACACACACACACACACACACACACACACAGAGAGAGAGAGAGAGAGAGAGAGAGAGAGAGACAAGTCAAACTTATAGCACCTGGTCGTTTTTGCGTCGGGGGTTAAAAATAGTTGAATGTATTTCGTAACCTTCATAACTAACGGTATGAAAGGTCGTCAACAATTTTCAACTTAATATTAATGACTTTTACTCAAGAGCAGTTTGCTTAGGCAGCGACGCGCCGCAAGAGAGAGCATCTGAACTCAAGTTATACGTACTTGCAAACTAGATGTTAACATGTTTGCAAGTGAGAATCGGAGAACAAACTGCGGGACACTTGCGAGTTTAGTGCAGACAGCGTTGTTCAACACTCGAAGAGAAGGGTGTCCTAACAAGCGAACTATTCCGGGTCTGCAACGGATAACATGTATTCAAGACCATCTTACTCCCTTTCCATAATATTATGCAATAATGTTAACGAAAGAAAATATAAAAATATTTAGAATGTGTGGGTAGATGAAGAACCTCTTATCTTACGGAGTCAAAGACGACGGGCGTGCACCACTGAGCCAGTCAGCCTGTGCCCACAGTCGGTGTAGCCTGGTCGAAACGTAAGATCGTAGATACTTATACCACGATCGCGTAATTTCCGGAAAATATAAATGACAGGAAGTTCTTTACTTGTCTATGTTCAAAGAATTATAAATATATATAAAATTTATTGATCCTATTTTTACCACAATCCAGTTTGGCTAATGGAATTCAGTTGCACTGACTCCTAACGAACAAATTAGTGGCACATGTAAATAAAAAGCCTCACGTACTCTCTTGTGTTTTGTATTTAATCTGTACCTGGATTCAGTTACATAACTATTTAATACGTTTTAGAGTCGGTTTCTGTTTTTTGAATTTGGAATCTTTCTTGTAAGTATATTAAGACAAATTGTACACCATTGTAATTTAAAAAAAACTGGGTAGAAGTATACCAAGGCTACTCCAACTCAGTCCGTGGTAGAAATATTTACTAGACAACTAGGTGTTGCAACTGAAAAATATGTGTAAATAAAAATAACACAAATGAAATAGCGACAAAATACGATGAAATTAGATTTATTTTCATTAAAACGCAAGTTTATTAATGAATTACTGTCGAATCTCGACTATCGAATGGTCAGGGTTAATAATAATATCATCAAAATACGTTCTAAAAACATACATAACTGATAAAAAATACATTATTTCAGTTTCAGTACAACAATTTTACACATACAACACCGTACAAGTTGAGCAGAGTTTTTCGAAACTTTCCTTCTTTACTTATTTTGAGGACGGTCGGAGCGAGCGTCGAACTCCCTAACTCGTGTTATTGAATTTAATGTACCCTCCCCGTACCTAGCTCTATTCAGTGTCGATAAAATCACTTGGAGCTGTTAGACATTGCAGTATAAGTTAACGTACTATACATAGCTACGGAGTGTTTGGATTTGAGTTGCTTGAATGATTTGTTTCCTTTTGATGTCACTGATGATGATGTGCTTATAAACCATATGAGCGATATACAAACTAAACGTGTTGACATGGAATTTTTCCATTGCTTTACCGCAAAGGTTTCGTTAGGTTAACATTTGCATTTGGCGTCGTCCTCGTAGCTACTGTTTGGAAAAGACGCACTTTAATCACAGAGAACAGGTGGGAAGAGCCGACGAGCAATTTTAATATTGGAATTTCTTATCAAATCCGGCTTTACTTCGCAAATAGTACAAAAAATATTTGTTCCATTCGGGCAATTTCTCATTCTAACGGATTCAAGATTAATTTTCGTTTATCATGGTCGTTTGTGGTATTAGAATTTTTGAAGAAATATTTGCGCCGTTTGAATATTTCTTTCTTACAACTTTGTTATTTATTTCGCATTATATCTGGCAAATTAGTGTTGTGTTATACCTACTAATGTAGTTACTAGTAATTAGCTTATGATTTTAAATTGATATGATCATTTATACAACGGGTAAGAGTTAAAGGGATCATGGGGCCTGTAATCGTGTCTATATATTAGATATTCTCCAATGCTACAAATATCCTGGTAGATATCTCATTGATAGTTACATTTACTGGTTGATTATGTTTAGTGACTAATACATTGCTCTTCTAATTTTACCTAACTGTATATTTTTGTAATGTGAGTGACAATTGCGCTAAGTTTCCTATTTTACAGCTGTCTAGCTATTTTTTTATTACTTTGTCGCAGTTTCTATTCCAGGGATAAAAGTACGAGACTATGTGTTATTCCAAACTATTCCAGACTATCTATCCCTGTGCCAAATCCCCACTAGATTCGTTCAGTCGTTTTAGTGTGATTGACTAACAAACATCCAAACATCTTCACAAACTTTATAATGTCAGTAGTACTTTTTAGTGTAAATGTCTTTAAAACATAATTATTAAGTTAATAATCTCTACCTATCGTTATACAATCTGAGGATCAGCGTTAGCAACCGAAAGGGTATCGAAAACTCTGAATACTTGCACGTATTCAATTTTCTCGACAATATTTCACTCTGCTGGCATTCTTCGTTACTTTGCAAGGTCTCCACAGGAATGTCCCAAAACATATTTATCTAAGGAAACTCAATTACCCAAGCTGATGTCGAGTATTGTGCGAGTAATATACAAGTAGGGATATTCTTCGAAATCATTAAAGTAAGCAGCAGTATTTGTTTCGTATCAATATCCGGATTAGGTCGCATCAAATTTGGTTTGTAGAATCACGATTTATGCAACGCTCTCAATTTCCTGCGACGACAGCGGAACATCCGGCATGCAATATCCCCCGGCGCGCCGCACCCCCGCAGGCTCCCTACGTAGCAGCAGCCGCCACCGCGCCGAGCGTAAAATGGAGCGTGGGCATTTGCATAGCGGCACTCGAGGCGAGCGGACCGGCAAATTGTTGTCGCATCAATGACTCGATCAATATACCATTTCTATCTTCAACTAATGCAGTATTATTCCTGAAATACTCAGATTAGCCATAGTTTTTATTCATCATAGCGTTAACACTGACCTTCGATTTTATTAAAGCAAAACCACTGTCATACCATACCATACCATTTCTATACACTTAAGTCCAAAAGTAAATGCAAAGAGTTTCATAACAATTTTCCATTCACTTAGCAAAAATCCTTTTAATTTTGAACTTTAACAGCATTGCTTAAAAGTCTGTAATTAAATAGATTTTTAGCTGTGTTCGTGGTATGACAGCGGCAGTATGCTTTAGCAGAATCAAAGCCCACGTTGCCTCCAGAGTTTGCAATTTCTTAATACGTCCATTCCACTAATCTTCCTCTTGATTGGGCTTCATGGTTTAGTCAGGTGCGATTGCCTCTAACCTCTAACCACGAGAAGAAAGCCTGCACCAGAGCCTTGTCTGTTAATCTAGGAGAGCTTGGCTTGGTCATTTTTAGTGGGCCCTAGATACACCAAATTATTTATATATTAGTATTTTTATACCTAGTATCTACTACTCTTCTACCTAATGAGAAATGCACGCGTTTACACAAATTCAAAAGTATTGTGTGAATGATCACATTGGGATAGGCCTTTGTCCAGCAGTGCACTGCGGTGGACTAATGGATTCATTCAATGAAAAGATTGTCTATTAGAGATAGCCTCCCCTGAAAACCAAAATAATAATACCCAAAGCCCGGTCGCATAGCTACTAGTAAGTAATTATAAACTGACGCGTACGAAATCAGGTGTCCGTGAAAATCAGACACTTATTTATGAACGTAAAAAAGTGAGTTGTAACCCTATTCAATAAACTACATAGTAAATTAAATTCTTAATTCACCTCACACAGTGCACGGCTAAATGGAAAATGATATTATTTGACAGTAATTGAATACCTGATCAGAATGTAGGCGAATGAAGCCCGTGTGTGAATGAACAATGTCTGTGTTTCATCAACATTTTTAATTCAAAGTAAATGTTAAAATATACTATTACAAAATTGTAAATGAGGTATCTGTGTCATTGGAGAAATAAATAAAAATAAAAATTTAAAATGTGAGAGTGAGGGGGGGGATTGTTAAATGAGAACTGTTTAAGCACTCCGTCATATTAGCGGAACGGTCCCCCCGACATTGCGACACTTGAATATTACTAGGTTTATCAAATTTAAAGGGTACAATTGATTTTCAACTTTTTGGAGGTTGTTTTTTGTCAAAAGGATTTTTTAAATTTCAAATGTAATTCTTATTTTACACTTTTTAAATTTATCTACTATTCAAATAATACCTATACTGAGGGAGTTGTGAAAAAAAATAATTCGTCATTTTTGCGTCGGGGGTTATAAAAGAGAGATTATGAAACCAAAAGACTTTTTTGGAATTCTTGTATTTTAGTTTGCGATGAACGCATTACTGTATGAATTTTGATGTCGATTTTAGATTAGAAGAAAAAGGTTTTGGACAGACTTTAAAACATTTGTGTGTTTCATTGCAGTTTGTTGAAAAAAATCAGAGATTAAAGCTAAAAAAAGGATTGTCATATTGTGTTAAATCAACTCTGGAGGAGCACGTTCAGTCAAACGAAAAGACCCTTCAGCATTATTTGTATTAAAGTAATTTGGATATTTACCATGTTGTATTGTTCTGAGTTTCCGATATTTCGGCGCTGTTGAAAGCACCATGATCACAGAGGAACTGGAGTACTGGCAGTGAACAGTGAAAAAAATTTATAGGAGTAAATATATCGATCAACCCTCTTTCAAGTTCTACATCTACTGTACCACTGGTTTTACTCTCACTGCAAACTCGAACCCGATCTCGATCACGTTCACGACACACGATGCTTACTGTATCCACTCGCGATTTTGTTTTGGTTTGTTCCCTTTTATCCCGATTACTTTAATGTCAATGTGAGTAACCATGATAGTTTAAATATCTTCAGCTTTATTATTAGAAAGAAAGAAATATTTATTTGGTGCAAGGTGGTCACAGCTATAACAATAATCAATACAAAATAAAAATGTAAGAAAAACAAATAAAACAGAGTGGCTCACAGATACACCAAATAGGTGTCCAGTTCAGCATGTGCAAGGTTTAAACCTGACGCTGGTTTTCAACTGGCACCTAATTTGCCACTGACACACGGACGCCGAACCGTCGAAGTCGAGTGTGAAAGTATTGTACATGCAATGAGGAAGAAGTTATGTACTTATATTAATTACAATATGAAAGTAAACAATAATTTATAGTAAATATTAAAAAAAAAAAAAAAATAAACATATATCATGATAACAGGCGATAGAAGATTTTGGTGTCCAAATAAAATACGTAAAAAAAATAAAAGTAAAATATATAACCTATTTCATTTAGATAACCTATTTCATTTATAATAGGTATATAGTACTGCACTGAGCTGTCGTCGCTGCACAGGCAGGTTCCCGCGTCACCATGCCCTCAACGACATAGTCCGAAGGGCTCTCATATCGGCGAATGTACCATGCGTGCTGGAGCCCCCGGGTCTCTGCAGATTAGACGGGAAGCGACCTGATGGTCTCACTTTGGTGCTGTGGAAAAATGGCAGGTGCTTGGTGTGGGACGCCACATGCGTCAGCACAGTCGCGGCCACGCATCTTGGTCGCACCATCAGTGCCCCGGCGGCTGAGGACGCCGCGAGCAAAAAAGGGTGAAATACGCTACAATGGAGCCACAATATCATTTTGTGCCCATTGCGGTGGAGACTATGGGCAGTTGGGGGTCGGACACGAAAAGGTTGATCGCGAAAATTGGCCGCCGCATCCACGAACAAGGCGGTGACTTCCGATCCGGCTCGTTCCTGGGGCAAAGGTTGGCTATTGCGATTCAGTGGGGCAAAGCGGCCAGCATCATGGGCACCTTTGCGCCGGGAACGATGCGGAGAGGGTTGTTTGACGCGACATGATCGCGAGTTTGTTTCGTGTATTTATGTTTTAATTATTTTGTATGTGATAAATAATTCTCATAATATATGTATATTAGATAATATATATATAATATATATATATATAATCCTTCCAGATTTATTTGAGTTTTAATAAATTGTAGAGTTACAACCCTAATACAGATGAAATACAAGCAACGGCCTTTATCCTGAATAAAGCATAATAATGTGAACTTATTAAAATACTACCTTTCACCCGCGTTTTTACCCGCGTACAATCTTGATCCCATCCTCGTAACCTATATGTTTTATTCCGTAATCATAATCTATCCCTGTACCTAACAGCCAGATCCGTTCAAGCATTAGAGAGTGATTGATAAGAAATGAATAATAAATATCCAAACATCTTCACAAATTTTCATATTGACAGTATTGGTAGAATTTTTATAGGAGGTAGGACACGGCGGTATTTCCGCCCAATTGAGCAGTCCGACTGGGGAGGTACCTCCGCCCTACAGAATACCGCGGTTGTAATAACTTCGTGTTGTGTTCCCAGCGGTGAGTAGGGTAGCCAGAGCTCACTGGAGAATTTGTGCTGTCAGAGGGATGACTAAAGGTTTGTCCTGCTTTGTCTTCTGCACTGACGGCACAGAGATTCTGTGCTCACTGTTTTGTACTCGCATTTTGAGCCAACAAGTATACACAATGAGTTCAGCGAAATTGAAATAAAGCTATTTTAATGGAACAATTTGTTGTGATCAGCTTTATTTTTATTAACGTTTGTGTGTTTATTACTTTTTCAATTAACCTAGTTAAATTGAAGCTAATCAGCAAATGTCTATAAAACAGTAAAATGTCATATAGTAAAATGCCTCCGTACAGGGTACTCCTTACTTCAGGGTGCTAGTGTTAATTGGAACAATGAACTTTTATTTTCTTAAATTATCATTTTTTAACTTAAATTTTAGTGTCTTTATTTGTACGAATAACATTTAAGCGTGAATAGCAAAAATAGTGACTAATATTTGAGTGAAAACATCCTAGTCCTAGTCGCATAGCAAATAATGTTATTTGTTATTCTGCTAGGCTTATATAGCACGCTATAGTCACGCCAATTCGACTTCACCTCGCCTGATTGTAAGTTAAAGGCAAAGTCTCAGGAAAGAAGGTCACCATTACATACACTAACAATGGTGGCACTCAGCTTGGCGGCCGGCCCCATGAGATGCTTTTTCACGCCCTTTTGAAGAACCCGGGACTATAGGAGGAATTCTTTCTTTTTCTCCCTTCTTTTACTTTATCTCTTCAAAGAATTTTTACACGTGAGCTGGAAATGAATGCCAGGTCTTGGTGGCGCGGCAAAGAAATGAGACATCGAAGCTTTGCACGTGTTGTTCTGTGTAGGAAAGAAGAGGGTGGGATAGACTACTTACCTTTTTAAAACCCATGATGATATTGAGAGTATGGAGTTATTTTTTATAGAAAGCAAAAATCCTATTCTTATAAATGTATTCGCGGATAAGGTATATAACGTAATCCACATTATTTTTACGAAATCCTGTTACACGCGACACGGAGTAAATTTTCGGTTCGTTTAAGTTTGACATCTGTAAGTCAACTGTTTGTGTAGCCAGCCTCCGTGTTTGTAGCACAATGACGGAATTTGCAATGAAAATTTACTGTGTCAACGTGCATTGGTATTGTGAAGTGACATCTGGCTGGAAACGGTACGCTCGTTTGGAGTATAATGTTGGTATGTCTCTGCCTACGCAATGGACATGTTGTGCTTCTGTTATGATATTACTCTTGTTTCATTGATAGTAACATAACGTATTGAATTGAATTGAATTGAATTGTAATAATTTAAGAAGCCACATACAGTTACCTACACGTGACAACGCTTGCTTAGATTTAATAGTGAGTAATATTCTCGAAGTTTCAGCTAACCTTCATTGTCTGAACCTGTCTGACCACCAAACGGGTCAGTCAATTACTTTCACACTTGAATGCCACAAGGTACGACAAGCCCCCGAATTCTGGTTCAAGACAGTGAGAGATTTGTGCGAGGAAAACATAGATAGCTATAAATCTTACTTGTCCCAGCTATCCTTTTCCGATGTGTTAGTTAATACAAATACGAACGAAGCTTTTAACACATTTCACGACACATTAACGCTCTTCTATGACCTATGTTTCCCAATAAAGAAAATTAAATGTACAAATAAACCAATAAAAAATAAATGGCTAACAAAAGGTCTAAAAAAATGCTGCGTTAAAAAAAGAATTCTTTATACCAAATATCGTTTAAGTAGAAGCAATAAAGAGCGGAATAAGTACACATACACACACTACTCTGCTATACTACGTAAATGCATACATACAGCACAACAAATCAATAGTCAGCGCTTTATCGCCTCATCGAAAAACGTTTGCAAAGCCGCATGGCAATTAATCAAAGACAAAACCAATAAAAAACAAGAACAGCCAGCGATTGACACGTTAATAATAAACGACACGTTATATGAAGATCCCAAAGAACTATGTGACATGTTTAACAACTTTTACATTTCACAAACAAACACACACACGCAAACCACGAACGAAAATTGCACAGTTGGTATACCTCATAATACCAAGAGTGTATTCCTGACACCGGTGGATGAACTAGAAATACACAAAATAATCTTAAATCTAAAAGACACCTACTCCACAGGTTATGACGATTTAAGCACTAAAGTATTAAAAAAGTGTGCCCCTAGTTTAGTTGTTCCACTCACTCACATTATCAACCTATCGCTATCAGAGGGAAAGTTTCCAGATCGCCTAAAAATCTCTGTTGTTAAGCCCTTGTATAAAAAAGGGGAAAGAACAAATGTCAGCAACTACAGACCTATAACTCTAGTCCCCATTTTAGCAAAGATTTTTGAAAAGGTGTTCTGTTCTAAACTAGAGAACTTTATAACATCATGTGACATACTCGATGATCGACAGTACGGATTTAGGAAATCAAGCTCAACTTCCCTGGCATGCTTCTCATTAGTGAAACAGATCACAGAGACCCTTGACGCTAAATCTAAAATTGCTTGCGTTTTTCTTGATATGACGAAGGCATTTGATTTTGTCTGCCACAAAACACTCTTGGCCAAACTGTACAACTATGGTATACGAGGAACCGCCAATGACTTGATTAAGAGCTACCTAGAAAATCGATTACAGTGCGTTGAAATAACACAAATTGAACAACACGAACAAAAAAAATTCAGATCAGAGTATCGGCATAATGGCTACGGTGTACCACAGGGTAGTCTGATCTCTCCTCTCCTGTTCCTACTCTATATAAATGACCTCCCAAAAGCTGTAAATCAAGAGTGTATACTTTTCGCCGATGACACAACTTTAATTGTCAAAGGCAAAAACAATGACGATCTTGAATTCAATATAAAAGAAGCTCTAAACAGTGCGAATACATGGTTAGATATTAATAACTTAAAAATAAATACGTCTAAAACAAACATAATGCAATTCCAAACGTATAAGAGTAAAGTAACAGACCTTAAAATCACACACAAGGACAATATCATCAGTACTTGTAACGAGTGTACGTTCCTGGGCTTTGCGATGGACAAGTTTTGTAACTGGAAGTCGCACATCAATAAGATCTTGACTAAAATTGATCGTTTTGTATACGTACTCAGTAGAATTAGACAAATTGTTAATTTACATACAGCAGTTATAACGTATCATGCATACGTATCCTCGGTGCTCCGCTATGGAATTGTCATATGGGGTAACTCTGTGGAAGCGGATAGGGCATTTGTAGCCCAAAAGAAATGCATCCGTGCAATGCATGGGGTAGATAGGCTAACTAGTTGCAAACCACTGTTTAAGAGACATAAAATTCTTCCCCTACCATGTTTATACATACTGGAAATGTGCATTTTTGTCAAAAAACATTCACACCTGTTTATTAAATTAGGAGACATGCCAAACAGCCGAACAAGGCATAGGAATAGATTGCACATCCCAAAGATGACCTTAGAGTTGTGCAAAAGAAACTCGTTTAATATGTGCATAACATTGTATAACCATCTACCAGACTGGTTAAAAGAACTCAAAGGAGCCCCATTCCGCAGGAAATTGTATGGAATCCTAAGCGAAAAGGGCTACTACGCGGTAGACGAATATTTAAGAGATGAAATAGCAGCTAAAAGTGAATGATTAATTAATTAATTGAATTTTCAAATTTTTATTTCGACATTGGGTATTTTATTGTAATTTCATCTTATTTATTTATTTTAAATTTTTTATTGATTGATTAAATTTAATTTTTAATGGAATTCTTTCAAATTGATTATCCAACAATTAGCTGTTTTATCTCATTTTATTTTAATTTAATTTATTTTGCATTTTATTTAAAGTTTCACTGATCCATTCTTTTTTTTTATTATTATTTTTGCTCTGACATTGTGAATTTTGTTTTAATATGACTGGCTGGAGTCCTAACGACAGCGAAATTAGTTGTGATTGACTTGTATCCATCAATAAATAGGTATTATTATTTCAACGCCACACGGCAGAATGTGCTGTACTTGTGAAAATTATAAAACCTGATGTTGTAACCATGTTCTTTGAAATAAAGATGATTTGATTTGATTTGAATAGAACATACGGGTATTTGCTATGTGTATCTTACCGATATTGTACATATGAAAATTTGTACATCTCGGTGTTTGTTACTAAAATTGCTGAACGTAATTGGATTACATTTGGTAGGTACGCAGGTAGTTCATTACTTGAATTAACATAATTGTAATCTTAGTAAATAACAATTTTATGTTTCTCTCACCGTTCTTCTGAAGAAATATCTCTTTTATTCAAAATACTACATAAATAATTGTTTATTTAAGTACACGACAAATTTTTATATTAGTCTCAATTTTCTATGATTAGTAAGACTATACCAGAACAAGTTTGCGAGCGTAAAGAATTATTACCTACCTATGTATATTATCAATCATAAGTACAGGCTCAAAAGAGATGTAGAGAGCTTGCAGCAGTAATTGATAAGCAGTCGCGTCTACTGGTTATACACGCCAGAATGCTGTTGGGACTGACTCGCACACGACGCATCGAGTCAGTCGACTGTCGACACATGCCTCCAGGAACATCCCAGTCACGCTATAATACCGAGGTAGCCCCATCAATCACCCGGAATGCGTTGTTGTACTGGACTTGAAGGGCACTATACGATCTTTTTGGGAAACTGGCCCGTAGGATATGTAGGATGTGCAGTACACGCGGAATTAAGTTATTTTAACATCAGTGGAACACTATGAGAACCTATGAGCAATCATGTTTGGCTTTATTGAAAGTGCGCAACTATATGGCCAATAAAAAAGAAAATTTAATTTCAAAACTTATATTAAAACTATTTTTCACAAACTATCCCACTGCAAAGCAGGGACTATAATCCACCCCTCGGCATTGTATGCTATGGCAGACTTCACAAACTTTCAGAACATTATTGATTAATTTCTGGTAAACGGGATTCCTTATCAGTTTTTCCTTCACCGTTGAAGCAAGTGATAGTTAATCTCTTAACATGGCCTGTCATATTATGTAGGAGCCCGGGCATCAATCTTGAACCAGAGGCGTTCGACTATTCTAGTTCCTTGAAGCGTTCAACTGCTAAGACAACGGTCGATTGATTTTTGCTCAGTTTAAATATTTTTATGTATAATTTACATTAGTCTGAGTGTAGATACACTACGTTTATCCGCATTTTGCAAACCATGATACAAGCAGTTTTAATAATTCTAATTTTGTGTCTTGATAGCCCTGTGTATGGAGAATATTTGTGTATTTTTAAAATACTTGCATTTTTAAGTATCTATGCTCTAGAATCCATTGTATAAACTATACTAATTCCGTCTAGCGTTGTGAAATATATCCCATATTATTATTATTTATTTATCCACCAGGTTTCAGTTTGCTTATCTATTCCATTTCCAAATACAAACGTAAATGTTTGCTGTCGTAAACGCACCAAGGCAAAATTGCCAGCTAAATATTTTAAATCGTAAAATCTGTTATTCCTGGTAGAGTGACGGTAGGTTTGCGCTGCGGTCCTAAGTAAATAGAGGGATTTAATGAGGCCAGAGTAGCGCCCGAGTGCGGTGGAGCCTAACCAACTACAGTGCCACTTATTATTGTATCGTACTTACGGATACAAAACACGGAGTCAATGGTTCTTGTTATAGTGTAGTTTTTATGTACAAGTAGTATTTGTGTATTTTGTTCCTTTTTCGTTTTTACATATAATTAAAGGCCTGTGGTAAAATTACTCTGTGACTCACTATGAACATGACTGTTAAGTTAAATCTGTTTCAATGTCGAGTTCTATGGAATCTTGTAGGAAATACACAACTATAACCTATATACTAAACGTTACACTTAACCTTCACATCTACTAGGCATTTGATATGCTCGAAGCTCGAGAAGTGTGTAAGGACAGAAGAAAATTAATGAAAATTGATATGGTCTCTACCTGCCCCCACACAAACCTTTAATAAAAAAAATTATACGTACTTAGATTAGATTTGTACTACATGAACATTAAATAAATATGTTAAAACAATATAAGTTCGCGTAAGAGCATAAAGTTTCTTGATTATAACGAAGAAAACATGAACACTACGAGTGGTCTGTGGGTTGGCCACAGAAGTAGAAGTGCTCAAAGAAACAGCTGCACTGCGCACATATACAGAGCGGCCATAACAGGGAAGATATTTAT
This sequence comes from Eilema griseolum, assembly GCA_963662185.1. Taxonomy (NCBI): domain Eukaryota; kingdom Metazoa; phylum Arthropoda; class Insecta; order Lepidoptera; family Erebidae; genus Eilema; species Eilema griseolum. The sequence continues at coordinate 17,997,785 of OY759230.1, read as the reverse complement.
AAAATTAATTGAAAAAAAACTATCTACTTTAAATAATTTGATAAAATCTATTTTAATCATGTAAATGCATGGTAAATAAAACTAGTATTAACTATTTCTATAGGACATAGCTACGTAGTCCTTTGTAGCCATTCGTAGCCCTTTGTAGCCCAAAGGGCTACGAATGGCTACAAAGGACTACGCAAGGCTACACAGTTTTCTGATTTCTTACATTCTTATTTCCTCCAATTTTATTATTACATATATGATCCAAGCAGGCTTTGAACCAGTTACTACTAGATTGTAAGTTCTACACCCGTGTTTGCGTTCTGTGTTGATTCGATTACTAGAAAATATGTAGGTAGGTTGGCACATGTCCTTCAACGTTTTTAACAAAAATCAGAGAAATGTTAGCATTTGCTTGGTACTATGAATGTGAGTTTTTGAATGGCTGGGCTAATAGATGGACGCGCGGATGAATATATGTAGTCTCTTAGAATTTTTTTGCGGTTGGAGCCGCGAGTAAAATAGAAAAGAAATTCTGTAATAATGTTTATTGAATGATTAAAATTTAAATCACAAAGGATTTAAATTAAACTAGACTTTAATCAAACTAATATATATATAAAAGTGTAACATCAGCTCTATAAAAGGACCGCGATGTCAGGTTTTCATTAAAATCTTTCGTTTCCGTATTATATGAACGTAGACTCTGAATACTAATGCACGTAAGATTGCACAACTTTATATTAATTTACTTGAAGAGTTTGTGATATTCTCTTTGAATTATTTGTATTCATTACTAGCGATAGGCATACCCTTGGATATTATAAGGATTGCGGTCAGTTGCAAAGGGACTTATTTATCATACAGATGGAAAAATGTTTGCTTTTACTGGTAGCTGAATTTTGAGCGAACCCGATTCTTATATTCCGTCGCTGTACGTAGAGTAATGGATGAGTAATTTAGGATATATGGCCTGTTACTTGATTCAGTATTCATACATCGTTTGGTTGTGTAAAAAATATTCTTTACACAATGTACAGTCGACAAAGGATATACAGTTACACTTTTTCATATGTATGTAAAGTTGCAACCGTATCTCAGCTTAGTGGTTAAGGAGTCGACCTTACGGTCGAAAGGTCCCGCGTTCGAATCGTGACCATTACACTACCGACTTGAACCCACTCCTAGCACAAGCAGTTTAGTTTAGTTGGAGGGGTTAGAGGGAATATTAGTAATTACAGTTGCTAATATTCTTTAAATGAAAACAAAAATACTAAACAATAATTTTAACGGGAATTAACGCGATCATGGTATATTTAAAGGCGATCATGGTATGTAAGCTACATACCATGATCGCCTTTAAATAGCCTGATGTATGGGCTGGTGTAATCTGGCAATTTCTATTAACTTTATTGAATATCATGGACCGCGTTAGTTTTATAGTTATTGTCTAATGATTTTTGTAAATTTAGATATTGTTGGGCAGTTGACTCGGCGTGGATTCGGTGAAACATAACATACCTACCTCTTTTGAACTTAGTAGTAAAAAAGTGCTTTGGGGTCAGTGAAGTGAGAACTAAAACAGATTGTGCTAGAACATTGTTCCTTGATCGACAGCATATCATCCTTGAAGGATACGCTTGATAGGACTGCTGGAGCTGGAGGATGATTGATTCATCTGAGATCTTAAAACGTAACTTATGTACATACTAGGAGGTAGGACACGGGGGTATTTCCACCCAATTGAGCAGTCCGACTGGGGAAGTACCTTCACCTCACAGAATACCGCGGTTATAATAACTTCGTGTTGTATTCCCAGCGGTGAGTAGGGTAGCCAGAGCTCACTGGAGAATTTGTGCTGTCAGTGGGATGACTAAAGGCTTGTCTTGCTTTGTCCTCTACACTGACGGCACAGAAGCTCTGTGCTTACAGGGTCGGCAGCGCGAGTGCGGCTCCTCTGGTGTTATCTTATCACGGTAACTTTCCATCAGGTGGGCCGTGCGCTTTTCTGCCACCTAAGTGGTATAAAAAAAAACAAAAAACTTAGTAAAAAAATATAAGTACATAAGTTACAATTCTATTTTTATTAATTCCTTCCACTCTAAGTTATTATATATATAAGGTAGTTCACTTAATGCACCCCTCCGAATGGCAAAGCAACTATACATTTTTTGGCAGGTGCTTTCTAGAGTTTATCATATTTAAGCAGCTAACTTTTATAGTTGCTTTAACCGCGGTAGCCTAGTGGTATGGGTAATGGACTGCTGAGGCGAGGTCTCGGGTTCGATCCCAGGTTTTACCATGGCACACACCACTGACTTTTCGATGCTTTTCGAAGTTATGTATGTATTTATCGTAGGTTTATAAGTGCTCGGTTAATGGCAATAGGCTCGCCACCTATGGGACCTAAACATAAACTGGCGAAATGTGGGTGCTAGCACTTCTGCCTACCCCTCCGGGGATATAGGCGTGAGTTTATGTTATGTTATGTTTATAGTTGTTGTTTGACATAAAATGCATCAATAACCCAGGACTTGACAATTTGTTTTCTCGTAATAAAAGTTCATCTATAAGATTTTATTAAGTTGCAACATTTTGTCAAAAGTTGTTAATTTTGAAGTGATGATGCAGGCGCAGGTCGTGAGAAACGAAGTGGATCCAATTATTATTAAAAGCAACTGCGTCTACTTCTCATTGAAAGGTTGTACGAATCACGCAACATGTACTGAATACTCCGATGAACCCTTTGGCTTAGGGCTGTCAAGCAAGTTGTCTACAAACGCTTTTATGTTTATTGCGCAAGGGAAATTATCAAAACGCAATACATATGTATATTATAAAATATTAATAAATGTTTTAGCTATGTATGTATTAATTAAACAATGAGTTTTACATTTCAACACTGTCGGAAATTAATGCGAATATAATTCGTTAAAATAAAACCACTAACGGATTATATCGCGATTTACTTGGTATTATTTTGTTACTTACACTAATCCCGACGTTTCGGTTGATTTTCAGTAGCCATGGTCGCGGGATGACTAAAGATAATAGTTAATATAATACTTAAAAAATGCAGTCTTATTTTATGTTGCCAATGTCCTTAGTTTACAAAATGGTTACTACAAAAAGTACTTAGTTTGACAAGACGTGTGTTCAACCCTATCTACGTCTACCAAACGTGCATTTTAATTCGATGTAGTCAAAGTTTGGCACAAAGTGTGCGCTTGCGACGCGCAGTGAATAGTCGCTGACTTATTTATATATCAAAGCTAAATTGTCAACTCGTCCCCTTTTTTTTTTTTTTTACGTGCGCAAAATCCCCACGGATACCTCCCCACCGGAGCCGGTGGAGGAGGTTATGTCGGACTCGAACCGACCAAAACGCACGCCGCCTGTGGGTCGTTTTGGTTGCCGAAGGTGAGGTTGACAGGCATATCCCTCGCACCCCGGCCGACCCAGGGCCATCTCTCACGATCTGGCCCTCTTCTCGGGTGTGGGGACTACAGAGTCCCCAACTCGTCCCCGGAAACGGGGAGGCGCGCCGCGCGCGCCGCCGCCGCGGCCTGCTTCTGCCAGGGTAACAGGCGGCTTCACCTGTCACCCCCAGGCCGGCGCTCATGGGGGGCGGAGGTCGTTCATCGACCTCCGACGCCCGAGTTGCCTTCGTACGCGGGCAGCTTGTCTTGCGATCCTTCGTCGCTCCCGCTGCCGCTCCCGCCCCGCCTCCTCCTTCACGAGCATTACTTGCTCGCAGAAGGAGGCGCCGGCCGCCCACGCATCCGCGCAGCGAACCATCGCCGCGAGCAAGGTGGAGAGCGTGAGAACCCTCACGCCCAGGGCCGCCACAAGCTCCCGCCTCGGCGTCTCCCACGCCGGACACTCGGTGAGCGTGTGCGGACCTGAGTCCTCGCTCGCGTCGCAGTGATGGCACTCGGACGTTGGCTCTTTCTGCATCCGACGCAGATACTTTCCGAAGCATCCGTGCTCGGTGATCATCTGCGTCAGACGGTACGAGAGGCTGCCGTGTGGCCTCTCTAGCCACTCCCCCATGATGGGTCTTACCGCCGTTACTACGGCGTGCCCTTCAACTCGTCCCCTAACATCTCGTGTTCGCAATGAATTTTTATTATTATGTTTGAATAAAAAGCAGCATGAACGGTGGAGTAGATAGACAAATTGGGTGTACAGGGCATTATTTAAACCTTTCAGCCAAGCCTCGTCTTGTGACTAGGAATTGCAGCTGGTGAGGTTAAATTGAGTCCCAAAATATAATATATGTATGTATATGTGGGTGAAGGCCTACCACTCGTGGCTTTGCCTTGCCCGCGTGGACGCGTGGATCTCTTATCTACGGTTCTACACAACCGCTTGCAATCAAATAAACATAAAAATTTAAGTCTGACCTCTTGGTCAGACTTAAATTTTTCCATTCATTTTCCATTCCATTCCATTCCATTAATTTCATTTATCCTTTCTAACAAAAAACCGCATCAAAATCCGGTTTTGCATCTATGGCAATCAAATATTTCCAATTTCTAATTATAAAATAGTATACTTATAGATAGATGTGAGTTTTATGATGTTTAAATAATTGAGTTATTACGTTATATTGAGCTTCTGCTAAACATCAAAATACGAGGTCATAGCAACAACATCTGTTGAAAGTAATCTCCGGTGGAAATAATTGCACCATCATTCTTCCCGTAATATAAAGCACCAAAGAAGCCCAAATAACGCGTAAATTTTCCTTCGACAATATATCCCCGGAGTGTAGGTTTCCAATCGGCGTTGGCGGGTCAGTCGAGAGTCAATGAAAAGCGGTAAAGTGGTGCTGCGGCGCTGATTAAAGCCTGAAGCAATCGCCCTGGAAAGTATTTATAGGTACACCTGTTCGTTAGTGGCGCGAGTGCCAGCCAACTCCTTGATTAGGCGCCGACGGGCGTTACTTCTCTTCTACAACAAATAAAAGATTTTTAACCCAGTCGAAGAATCCACTGTAAGACACTGTGGAAAAGTGCATCGCGTTGAATCGATATCGGTCTTATTACACCTACTTTTCTTAGAAACTCGTTTTTAGTAGGTAGGAGTTTTTTAAAATCACTTTTTAGTGAACAAGTTTTTGAGAGTATTTCTAAGTTGGTTTTTAAAGTAAAACCTTTGTAGTTATTATTCAAGTTCACAAGAATACATTTAATAGTTGTGTCGTAGCGTAGTAAGTAAAATGGCTAGATTTATGGTACACTTAACTTTCTGTATGTCGCATAAGATTTGGCGAGGAGTTGATTTTGCATGTGAATAGGTCGGTATTCGGTGCACGCATGGTGCGTGCGCGCCGAGACCACCCGCAGCTTCCCCGCCCCGTACAGGCGCATCGCTACCCCAGTCACGGAAGCCCTTAATAACATCACGTTTGATGCGCCTCTATTATTATATTTTCATCTTCAGGCGGTCCCATGACAGGGAGTTGGGGCGCGTAGGTAATATAAGTGTCTACAACTTTGAATTTTTTCAACACGCTTTAATTTTTCATTGCTGATCTTTTAGAACGTTGGACTTTGGGTTGTGATTATTTAATGGCAAATTTATTCTCATTGAATTTATTCTCATGTAGGTAATGTTAGATACCACACCACCATTTTAGTTTTCATTACAAGAATTAGGTGGAGTGAAGACTATTTACAATCCTTAAATTTCCAACCTACGTTCCAAATTTAAGAAGGCAAAAAGCTTTAATTCTTTATTGTACACAAGAAAATAATACATCAACAGGCAATCACAAATACATCTTCCCTTCCATTCTAATGAGGAATGCGGAATGCAAAGATGACAATAAAAATAGTATACTTTTAAAATAATAATTCCCTCTTTCCCCGGTTACGTAACTATTTTCACGTTCCTAACATTAGGTATAACTTATTATAAAGTTTTATAGAACTGTGTCTATGCAATTCGCGGTACGTGTTAAAAGATGTATTTTGTTTTCAAAGTAGTCCGTTATGCCCTCTCATCACCCTTAAAGTTTGTAACTCATGGTGACAGTATTTTTTTTTATCCCTGGCGTAAACGGGACTGCGTAGCTACACAAGTAAGCCCCGGTAGGTACATACCGTAGGCAGATCACGTCCTACGAAAGAAGACGCTTACCTGAAACTTTTCTTACCCCTTAACACATTAACCGACCGACGAGACTTGGCTTCAACCGGCCCCGTGCAACTACGTAAACCAGTTAAGTCGTTATTGCTTTTATTCAAATTGTCATCAGCTTAAACGGTGTACCGTTAAGTTGCGTCTGTAAATTTTTATTTTACGTCTATAGAATTGTCAAAAGGCAATAAAGCTATTTGCAAGATATATATTTCTTTTATGTTGTTGCGTACTTTTATGCTGTATAGACTACGATGTTGGGTTTTATTATATATTGAATACTTATCTTGTTTTAAACTGGAAACAATGCTTTTCAATATGTCTAATTTAACTATTCGACATAAAATGCAATAATTTATAAGTATAATAGTTAGCGACTCCGCCGGCGTCAATGTCGTTTATCGAATACTATTACTCTTCAAAATATCTATCTGCTTTAATTGCTTTACAGTAATTTTATAACTCAAAAGTTATCCTAATAAACTATAGGCAGATACTTTAAATACAATTGAATTTAAACGATTGAAAGTAAGTGAGTTGTTTCAATAGTTGTGTACTATGTTGGTAAAAGTTTCTAAATCATATAGGTATATGTACATATTTATGAACAAAAAGAGAGAAAAAATATATGTGTCCATAACTTGTTGAATTTCGCACCTTCCGAAAGAGTGGAATAAGAATACGGTTAGACATCCACATTAAAATAATATGACGTAATATGGATCACCTCGATTTGTGGAAATGTGAAAGAGATGTAATGAGACATGTGATAGACAATATCGCAAAATTGAAGCACAGATATTCCGATGTGCTATAGAATATAAAAAAGAAATATGTTGACAAATGATTACATTCTATATTTACGCAGCGAAATGATAATGTACCTACTCGCACAAAATGCTAACAGACAAATAACTTATCTCAACATTTTCCAGTGGCGGAGCTCAACATTTCGTCTATTGTATTCGAGTAAAGGAATCTCGTATTTGCATCCGACCGTAGCCAGAAACGAAAGGGAGCCCAGGAACGTACGGAACGGGACGAAAAAGTAATTTTTCATAAGCATCGAGTCTGCTTTTCAATAACACGCCAACTGAGTGCCGACGCAGGTACGGATTGTGTGCCTCTATGCGCACTTGTAATAATATTAATGGATTACGTATTAGCTTTTGTGACGTCGAATACATATCGTACATTAATAAAATATTTGTACTCCAAGCTTTGAAAGCTATTGCTCATATTAAAGTAGCTACAGTTTGATTATAACTTCAGTTTTAAAATTGTTTATGATTTCCACAGAGTTTAAAATCAAGTGTCACACAAGTGATGGCTACAAGGCCCTATAGTTTTATAGTTTTGTTAGGTAGGTACGTTAAGGATCTACGTAATTATTTTAAATTATCTTTCCTGTTATAAACACTTTAACGATTTCTTTCGCATCCAAACAAGCACTTTATAACCCGCACTTAGTTTTTCACCAAGTAAAAAAAATCACTTCAGTGGAGTACCAGAAATAATACCGCAGATAACGATACTTGTGAACTGATATGCAGTGTGCAGTAGATGATAGATGGAGGTAAATTATACGCGACTTATTTGTGAGGTGAGAGCGACCCTTGGCTGGGGTCGAGACGGTAGAGCGCGGCGGGCGGCGGAGACGCGAGACGCGGAGCCGCAGTCGTGGAGTTCGTTACGTACGCTCCACTGACTTCGCGAGTGACACCGACGAGCCTCTCCACCACCGAATATCATTCGTAAAAATGTATTAAATAAAAAACATACCTTTTTCAACTTCTCAACGAGTTTCTGAGGACGAGATGTTGCAAAGTCACCGTTTCACCTTTGCCAAAATTACTGTACCTATGGATACTAAGCTTGTTTACGAATAATAAAGTTAGTCTACTGTATAAAATTGGTTTATTTTCGTTTTATACCGTATAAAAACTAAACTATTTATTATCTCATATGGGTTTTCTTGTATTTATTTACTTTTATAGGCTAAAAGGATCTTATGGCTGAACATAAAATATATAGATGTTTCTGATAGGTACAAACATTTATGACAGCAGTTAGACGGCCGGTCGTTTGTCTATGGCGGCCGTCCCCGGGCCTTACGTAACAAGTTTATCGCCAGTAGCGTCCGGCGATCAGCCAGTGTCCGCGGTCTTGATACGATCGACATTGATATTTAACTTTCCGTCACGTCACGTCAGCTAATTCTCATTTCCAACAAAAACGGCCGGAAATTGGATATAAGGATCTGCGCGCTCGGATCCGGCTACGTGACGTTTGTCGAACACGTCACTACACTATGTGGTAATTTCCGCTCTATGCTCGCGGAAAATTACTTCAGCCGCATGAAATTTCCGATAGCATAAAATAAAACCATTAAAAATATTAGATAGCGTTCTCTCTGGCTTAAAAAAACTTAATACATTTTTTAAGATTGGATGTTGTGATAGAGTTTATTTTCTTGGGAGTTTTTTTTAGTTTTACTGAAGACGTGTTTGTTTTATGGATAGAATTATTTTGTACGGTAAAATAACATAACATCATATGTTTTTAGCAATAAGTAAATGGTAAGATTATCTAATTTTTGTACTACTTCTATTACTAGTGATGTTTCTTAGGCGAAGAGCACATCGAATAATATAGCAGATTTTATGAAAATTACGGTGCGGAGGGTTATGTTGAGCCATCTGTTTATTATATAACTAAACCATCGAAACATTTTGTCATTTATAAGAGTCATATTGCGCGTGGTTCCCGGCTGAGTAGAATTTGGACCACCTAATTTCTTCCCATGCGGTGTCGTACAAGGCGACTAAGGGATAGGGCTGTTTAACATCAGACTGAGATATACTGCCCAGACTCAGCCTCAGATGCTGGAAGACGGCAATAGGCTCACCCCCTATTATGAGGGACCGCATTTAATGATTGGTGAAATGTGGGTGTTAATTCACCTCTACCTAACCCTCCGGGGATAAAGGCGTGATTATATGTATGTATGTATATTGCACTGAAAATGTGACACTCGAAATACTAACACATATCCATTACACTAACGAATTTAAAAAAAAAATATGGCACGGAATATAATATCATGGTAGGTACCAGCTGATTGATGGACGATGGTCTGGTGCGACCAGTATTTTCCTCTCAGAATTGTGAGATCGGACAGTAGTCGTCCCATAAAAACCGTATAGGTATGTCAAATATAAGGAAGGAGAAGGCGTAAACGAACCCGTAGCTCCAAGACGAAAGGATGCGACCGGGAGCCACGTTATGGCGATGAGTGCAGTGTGTAGATTGCATAGTATCAAATCTTGTCATAAACTGCCAAACTACAGTAACTTATCGTGTATAGTAAAGTAAACTAGTCATGTAAACTCCCATAATTTATACTGCCCCTGTCTATATCTGCCATTGTTTTGTCCGACGTTGTTTCCTGCCGCCGCCTGCGTGGCTGTAGTGTCAGAGATCGCGGTGACATAATGTCACAACTCGCCCTCACGTCAAACTGTATCCTCTATGTCGTTGAACGTGTCATACATGCAAAGTGATATGTGGAAATAGTATTGGTTTATTTTATTTTGACATATAATAGGCGCCGTAGATCTAATGGAATTCGTAGTTACTCTCACTAATAAGCTTTAACCCTTTCGTTAATTTTAAATTTACTCGCACGCGATTGGATACTAGTTCACATTATTGTTCTTTATCGAACATTAAAACCAATCACGTCATATTACACTAATGTACCAAATTAAAATACATAGGAGCAAAATGGAAGCAAATGAGAAAAGTAACAGGCATTAAAGGAAAGCATATATAATTCATTAAATCCAAAATAAACTTTAAGATAAAGCAGTTTAACATTTAAAGCAACTCGAGAGATTCACAGTATAAGCCATTCAAATATTGGGCGTCGTACATTTCGAAATCCCAAATAAGCAAAGCATTTCGGACGGGATACGATACGTCGCATAGTGCGCATCGATGTTTGGCTACCTATTAATATTACTGAAACAGAACAGGTTCCCCAGATTACCATAATTTGCTTCAATGCATTTGAATAATGAGAACGTGTTCCCGGGCTCCTCCGTACAGCCTTTGTATACCTATCAAAGTTATTCAATTGTAAAACGTATTATCACTTGATATAATAACGGATAAGGGTATTACTGTGGATTTGTAAATGAATACCGAGGGTCAATTCAGGTCGAAGACTGATACACAGGTATATGTGTGAGTAGGTGAATCACTGAATTTATAAAATATTGAAATTGACTTTTAAGTTAAAATAAACGAAACACCTGGAATTATTAATGATGTGTACGGCACTAGTGTCGCAAAAGAAACACGGTACGTTTTTGGTTTCAACGTTTTCGTTCTGAAAATTTCGACCTTCAGAACCAATCCAGTGGACGGCCGGAGAACAAAGTGGAAAATGAAGAATTGAAGGCTATTGTGGAAGAGGATCCATCACAAAGAACTTTAGAGATAGCTGCAGGCTTCGGAGTAAGTAATAAAAATGGATTAATCCACTTGAAGCAAATCGGGAAAGTAAAAAATTTCAACGAATTAAGTGAATCGAACTTGCAAACACGCGTCGACTGCTGTGTTACTTTGCTCAACCGACACAATAATAAATTGATTTTAAATCAAATCATTACTTGTGATGAAAAGTGGATACTATACGGAAGCGCTCGTCGCAATTGCTGAACCCCGGAGATCCAGCCACATCCTGCCCTAAACGAAAATTCACTCAGAAAAAATTACTTTCGTTGGACTAGCACCGGTGTCGTTCACTACAGCTTTCTAAAATCTGGCCAAAAGATTACGGCAGATATCTATTGTCAGCAACTGCAAATCATGAAGGAAGAACTAGCTGCTAAACAACTGAGATTGGTCAATCGCTCTAGGCCACTGCTGCTTCATGACAACGCAAGACCACACACAGCACAACAAACAACCACTAAGTTAGACGAGCTATAATTGGAATGTGTGCGATATTCCTCGTACTCCCCGGGCCTTGCTTGGTTTGGACTGCCGCATCGGAGTAGATTTTTTTCCTTACAAGGAAAAAAAACCAACTCCATTATTTAAGGCATAAAACACTGTATTTCATATTACACATTTTTTAAATTAATAAAACCTTTTTTATACCACTTAGATTCCCATCTTATTTCATTAAGAGGCAGGACAAGCACACGGCCTACCTGATGGAAAGTGGTTACCGTGTCTATAGAACACGGTACCCACTTTCCTTGAGGTGCAACATGCGTGTGCAACATCTAGGTAGTCACACTCGTATTGCCAACCCTGTAGGAATTCTTGACTTTCTTTCCCTTCGTTACATTTAGAAATTACGATTCAATTCTTTTATTCCTAAATGATCTTATTTACGTTCTCTTTGAAATATAATTCCTGATAAAAAACTAAATAAACAAATATTTAATTGGACAAATATGCATAATGAACGCAACATATAAGTTATTTATTGTACATCACTACGTGTCAGAAACGCAATCTTTTAACGACGGCTGGAGGTTGGTGGTATTTTTAAAACTATTAAGTGTAAAAATCCCTGAGTTTATGGTAAGATTTTATATGCGACAATTCTAGTGAAAGCTTCTCTTGTTCAGTGATATATTTTATACCGCGAAAACAAGTTGTATTTAGGCACCGTGCCACAAAATCTTTAGAAAATATTTCTAGAAACACTAACAACAATTTTTTTTATTGAATGTTTAAAATAGATCAATATAAAGCAAACGTAATGTAATGGTAGGTATAACCGGAATTACAATATAGAGTAATCATAAATATGCGAAGAGATATGTTATATTATAATAATTTCAATTTGAGCAGGTTTCATGTCTGGTGTGTAGCAGCAATGGCGTTGGGAAGGGGTTATTGTGATATTGCGCCGTCTCATATTGCCGGCGAGATTTATATGCGGGCATCGAGAGCTAAGGTGGAGATGACTTCGCTACGCTCCGCTCCCACGACTATTCCTACTCTAGAATGAAGTATTTTTACACTTACAGATATAAAAATTTTCATTTTTATCCTTTGCTCACGTAAACCGAGAAGTTCAAAAGTATGTTTTTGTAAAATGTAATATTTACGCAATAAATTGCTTTCATAGATGAAATTCGCCATTAAATATTTAGTCTCTCATACAAAGTTTCACCTTATGTAAATGAACGAAGCGTGAACACATAAAAGACGAAAACACAGTCATAAGTTTTTTTATACCTCATATTATCCACTATCCGCACGTAAAGGTGTGAAGGATACATTTTTCCATAACTATATAATAATAATAAATCCTAATATTCTTCTTCAACATGAATATAAGGGGTCACTAATATCTTCGAGACATCTGCTGATTAACTGAGGCTTTGTCGTAGGTTTTCCTGTCAGGGTTGGGATGGGGGTGGGGGCATACCGAAGTCGCTATGGTAAAACCAAGATAAAACCATGCAAGAAAGATGTAGTAGAAAACATTCCACAGGGCTTTAGGTGCCACTGGAATTCGCGTTCGGATGATGGTGTGGTGGTGATAATATACATTTACTCACCATATTCAAAACATAAAGACCAAAAGTTATCAGCTGTACGTGTTTTTTTTATGTTAGAGGTGTATAAAGTAAATAGTTTCATTCCATTCATTAAAAAAGGTACGAGTTCGTAACCGACAGCATACAGCAGTTGCAGACGATGTATCGCTAGCTATGGAACGTATGTCATAGAAATACAGAGAAACCAGTAGTGTCGCACCGATACGTCGTGTCGTCTGCTGCTGCTGTATGTGGTTGACTATGAACTCGTACCAAAAGAGTTACAAACTCGTTAACGAAACCCAAAATGCAACGAACTCTGACAAATGGACTAAACATAGCATTATTGCATTGTTCAGTTGGCAGCAACTGCGACTGCATAATTCAAACTAAAAACTCAATTTGTATTGAATGTAAACAAGTTTGCAGCTTTCCAAACATATTCCCATAAAATTATAATAAGTAAAGTTTGTCAATGGCTTTCGAAACTACACATTTTCGAAATTTGTAAAACTTATGGAATTGTTTGTGTGTTGAAAGTTGGACAAATATTATTATCTCATAATAATAGATAGATACTCCTAATGACACTTAATGTCTCCTAACTATAACAACAACCTCTAGAGAAGAATGATCTTTGGGTTAAGGATTTGGACTGGTGTAGTGGCTTGTATAGGCGGTATCAGCACTACCTTACCACATCCCACATAGTACACAAAAATTGAAAAATATTATTTGGTACTCTCATACATACATACATACATATAATCACGCCTTTATCCCTGGAGGGTTAGGCAGAGGTGAATTAACACATTTCACCAATCATTTAATTCGGTCCCACGTAATAGGGGGTGAGCCTATTACCGTCTTCCGGGCACCGTGTTGGCTCAAGCCTTGTATCTGTGCCTGAGTCTGAGTTGTATATATCTCAAGATTACAAAATGCCTTTAAATTCTTCCAAGCTGCAGTTTCGTGATAAGCTAACTATAAACCAAGATTTCAGTAATATCGATTTGCTGAATAAAAGTTTAATTGCGAAAGTTGTTTATAGAGCAGACGGCAAGTCGACTCCTGTGAGAGGTCCCCGGTCTAGGGACGCGTGTCTGTGTGTCAGACAATTACTTACAATTTCTTAACTTGGTTATTCAATTTTCATTCAATAATGTCACTGTTTGTTGTTTTTGTTCTCCTGTTTCCTTATTTCTTAATTGAAATAATAAAAAAGCAACTCTTTTTAAGTTTCCTTTTATTGTCCAAGAAATATTGTTTTTCATAACTAATTTGTTTTTTAGTTTGGTCTTTTTTAGTTTCAGTTATATTGCAAACTCAGTCCTATATATTCTGATAGAAATTATAGTATTGGAACTTCATGCAAATATTACTGACACTTCATTTCACTAGGCTGCATAAATTCTACGCAGAGGCATACGTGTAAAGGCAGATGTAATATGCGTACGGTAGGTAGGTACCTATATAAACCAAGAGAACGTTAGAAACACACCTTAGTGCACATTCTGTATTCGGTTTATTCACTCATCGGTGAGCACCCATCTAATTTGAAGAGACACCCTCAGATATTGTTAAGCATTTAACATGTTACGAATTTATACGTTTGAATACATGAGATGAAGCTAATGTACAATTTAAAACGATAGAAATTTATTTCATAGATAAAATAAAAAGTAACCAAAAGGTAAATGGGCCTATCAGCTATAAAAAAGGAAACCTAATTCAGGAAAAATGGTCATCTTGAAATCAAATTCAGTTTACTATCGAAAAGATTAAATATACTAATAAAATCGGATATACCCGCTGCAGCCTCTGTGGCGTGGTGGTAGTGAACGTAGCCACCAAGGAGGAGGCACGTCTATGGCAGTCGTTACGGGTTGTTCGAGACCTAAAAGTCTAACAACTGGGCTAACTGCAATAATTCGATATCGCCTTTGGATTGTGGAGGTCAGATGGTAGTCAGCTTCACGTAAAATATCGAAGTTCAGCCAAATACGCAGTTAGACTGGTAAAGCGGATCCCAAATTTCGAAGTGAAGCTTCGGATGCAACTGGGAGAACGCTAGGAAGGAAGGAAGAAGAAGGGATCCGCTGGATGCATTTCGGGTAGGAAACCCGAAATTAAATGTTTCTTTGTTTATTACTCTTCTATGCATTTCGATAGAGATAAAAAAATTGTTTTATTAAAAATGAAAATCCCGACTTCTGCTGAAAAGATCGAAACTGATAGAAGGTGGTATCCATTTGCCAATCATAAACCGAAAGAAAATTAATAGGTACCGTTAAGTGGTACCGCTATCAAACTTGTTTCGATCTTATCATCATAAGTCTTTATTTTTAATTTACATCGGCCAGGTTGTTTATTTTTCGCGTCTAAGAACACTTGGGTTACCAAAGACGAATCTAATATGTTAATTGAGGAAATCAGTCGTGTAGTTAGATAGATTATGAATATAAAAACATACAAGATCCGCGCGAAAAACCCTTCCCTTCTTGGCAGTCGGGTAAACAGTTTCGTAAGTTATTATGCACTTGTCTAAAATTAGACACAGCACATATCTATTAAAAATAATAATGAATTTTTTTATACTACTTAGATGACCGAAATTCACATGATGGAATGTGGTAACCGTGACCTTTGTATGTGTACAACACTAGGGGCGCACACTCACACTCCCGCCGACACAACTCTTTCTTCTTTCATCCAACTGCTAAAGCCGGTGGCATCCAAAATTTGTATTTTGGAGCCCAGGGTCTGCTCTTCTACTCCTCCTTACCTATGGTTTAGTTTATTTAAGACTTTTATAGGAGATAGTTTAGAAAGCTTGTGTCAGGGTATCCTCTGTCAAGTAGCAGATGTACATACGTATGGTTGACTTGTACGCTAAAGATGTCGGTGGGTCCCCAGTATCATACATTTAAGTAAAACAGACCTAGTCATGTCTCTAAAGAGTTCAAATTAACAGCTCCTGGAGCCTCGCAGGCATTTTAATTTATTCTGTGTATCGGTTCAATAAATTAAATTGTTATTAAGAGTGAAACTGTAATTAATTATATTATCAGAATGCTTCGGATGATTTTCAAAACGGTTAATTTTCAACCTTGTTTTAGATCTAGGTGCTGAAAAGTAAATTGATAAAAAAGGGTTGATTTGTTTGAATAATGTTGAATTATTTCTTTTGACTAGTCTTTTTTCACCATTAAAATCAAGTAAGTAGTAAAGACCGTATAGTCATATCAACGAATCCGTGAACTAAATGATGGCGGTCCTTTCAAATTGTACTAAATCGACGTTGATGTGCAATTGAACAGGAGGTCTAAAAAGGCCACATTACAGGAATCGTATTAGGTTAATATTTTGTCTTGTAGCGATATTTACACGAAATTAGAACCTGCTTCGTAAATGAATTGTTTTAATTCTGCTCATATGAGTGACCAATTTATGAATTATATAGGAATCTATTGAGATCTACTGGAAATTCAGAAAGTTACTAGTTTTGAGCTGAATCGTTCAATGTGGCCTTTTTAGACCCGCAGTATGCATTTACAGTGACCACCGTATTACCGATTTAATCCTTTCACGAATTTATAGGTACATCTGTACAGTTAGTGTAAAATTATAAAAAAAATACCTTCAGGATTATTTATTCTGAGTAATAATTGTGTAAAATTCTTACTAATTCCACTCCACAATACTGTTCTCAAAATATATATAATGCTAAGTATAATATGTAGTAAGCATAAACATAACATCTGTAAGCGTACCTTTAAATAAAATAAATAGATATACTATGTAGCGGTAGTAAGTATAATATTAGTAGGTGATATCTTGATAACAAAAAATATAAAGAAAAGATAGTATCGTTAGACAAAAATATGTAAACAAATAGCACTTAAAAGGAGACGAACACCGGTAATCCATGTCGAGATTAGAGCGGGATCGTGGATCAAGTAGATGTGGGCAATGAAATCTGTGTAGATTTATGTGTCGTGTACGTTACCGGTTAGCGGGACCGGCTCTCAGGCTCTCGGACTCCCGTGGTCGGGTTTATCTTGTTTACGGTCTGGGATGCGGTGTGCCGCCGCCGCCGCCGTCGCCTCACCGGTGTCGTCGCGTCTGCCCAGAAGCAATATCGGCCCGACATGTTGTGCACGTTGAAAACTTGCCACTTTGTTATCCTTGTTTACACGCTACTATATAGGACGCTTAATTTAATATAAAGATATTGGAACATGACTAAAGCTGCTTTTATTCTTGGCAAACTTATTGTGTCATATTGTTCTTTTCTATTTTCTACAGCTGTACTTGTGCTTGGCTGTCAGAAAATATGTTTTCAATATCTAAAATATCAAAATATATAAAGTGGGCGTATTGTTGGTAACTTGGTGCAATCACGTTAATTAACAAAATCATGAGTCAAGCAAACAAAAAGAGCCGGACTGGTAACAATTATTGCAAAAATATAGCATAAACAATAGGTGCCTAACTAAATAGCCGAATTGCCCTTGTTTAGCACTTACTGCGTTAGCGGTCGCATTAAGCTAATGTTTATTTCCAAAATGAAGCTTATCTAGTCTTCTCAAACGACACTAAAATTGTTGGTTGCAAGGTAGTTAACCCTTGCGCGGGCCCGGCGAGCGAGCGAGCGAGGGGCGCGGATCGCGGTCGCCGTAAGCCCCGCAATAGATAAAACAGTGATAGAACATGCACCGCGCCGCCGGTATGAATAATTCATTAGTTTCAGTTGCCACTTTTGTTGGTATCCGTAGATTTTCAGCGCTTCACACCGTCAAAAATATGCGTTGAGGGTCTGGTTATTGTTAGACTATGCCTACTCTTTACTATCTCATTCATTTTAAATGATTTGACGCGGCCGTAGTAGCGGTATCTCGTTTTGTTGTAATAAATTTGAGGTAGGTACCTACTACTAAGAAACTATGATATCAAATATGTATGATCGATTCCTTTTTTCGTATTAGTCTACAAAAAAAGAATATTACGTTAAAAACTAAATGGTTATAAGTAAGTAAGAAAACTGAGTGAGTGCGTGAGTGAATATTTGAAAAAAAAAACAATAAAAGTTGTTTCTGCTATTGGACTGCAGTAAAAAGTCCTTAATATATAGAAATCTTGATAAAATTAAAGTCAACATTTACTAGGGAAAGCTGTTAGCGAAGGCTCGGCGAGGCGTCGCGGTCGTGTCTCCTCTAACCACCCGAGCACCCCTGTGAATCCCGTTATAATTTACGATCATCCCGAAAAATCCCGGGATTATTTTTATTCGATAACGATAAAGGTGCCGCAGAGGGTTACCTTTATTATCACTCAGTGTGAGACGACTCTTTTACAACTTTACACATGTTAAAATGTTCAAATGGACTTTGTATTTAAAGGATTTGTGGAGTATTAAAACACCTCCTTTGAATTGGGTTCAGTCTATTATGACTCTTCGTATTTCAGTAAGATGTGTTTTTAAAGAATTCTGTTATTTTCTATTAAAGAATGATTTTTGATTTATAATTATTTGAGGATGCTGAATCTTGAAATTGAACTGATTATCTGAAATGTTCATTTTATTCCGAAATATACCTACATTTTTAAAGCTTCTTTGGATCTTTTACAACCACCATGGTTAAGAAAGCCAATGTGACTTTATGTATTGATATTGAAGTGTATAGTTATCTAAAAGTATCATAGAAGTTTAATCATTTGTGTCACTGCTTACGCCGCATGAATTCGAAGTGTTATATATCCTAATAGAATATGATAAGCAAGAGAATAACTGGATTTCAAACTGATAACACCTTACTCTGATAAAATTATATCTTTATAAAATTCAAAAGTTCCTCAAATATTATGGATCACCGAATATTGATGCAAAACACTCCATATCCCAATAATGATATCAGAGACCAAGCGCAATGTTTTGATGTAATTATAACTTTTTGTACCAAGCGGTTTTGAGGCTATATCCATCTGATCGAGACGGGCTTGGGGCGTAGCAGGCAGGATTAGACGCGGCCGAAAGTGATCCGTTATAATTTGGAGGGTGGACAGTGACGGCTGGTACGCACAGATTAGCCCCTTCGATAAACAATAGCATTAGTATGCGAGGACGCGCTGACCGACGCCGATCAGCCCAGCCGTGCTCGGATTAATTTGCGTCCTGAAAATTATGGAGGCCTCTATGTGGACCGAAACGATCACCGACCCGGAGAATATTGCTTTGTTTTCACTTGTACGCTTACTGAATTTGTCTTCAATCAGGGCATGCGTATAGTGTATGTATATTTAGTTTCATGTGTTTATGCAGGTTGGGAAAGGTGAATATCGATTCTGCGTTGTATTGGAACAGAAAATCTTGACTACCACATTCAATTCAATTTTTTTTATATAGAACACGTTAATTAGACTTCGCCTTGCCTGATGGTAAGCTGAAGACAAAGTCTCAGAAAAGAGGGTCATCATTACTTACACATACCATGTGACAATGGTGACACTCAGCTTGACATCATATGCTTTTACACGCCCTGCTTAAAGGACCCGGGACTGTATTAAGAAAGAAACACGTGAGCTGGTAAAGAATTCCAGGCCTTAATGGTGCGACAGAGGAAAGAGTCACCGAAGCGCTTGGTTCTTGATCAGATATTCTACACCGTGTGCGGGTGACATCTAAGACCTGTACGTGTTGTCCTGTGTAGGAAAGGGGAGGGACTAATTGGACGAGCTCATTAGATCAAAAATTTTGCAATATATGGTAATATTAACGGAAATAAACTAAATCGTGGTGTAACTTGGTTAATGTATATACATTAACCAAGTTACACCACGATTATTATATACTATATATATATATTATATATATATATATACATATAAATGTATTTATATAAATACATTTATATAGGTATGTAAAGTGGGGGGTAAGGACGGAAGGAAATCAACTTCTTTACCATCTCAAATGTCAACCTCACATACAGGCACCGGATGGCGGCGGAGACCTATTGGCTTCCGTGGTACTCCCTCCTGCTAGATGGCAAACGAGGCTTTGGTGACCGAGTACGTGGCGGTATAACCACTCCCCTGCCATGAGTGGATGAGACTACAGCAGCCTTGAGGTCCAAATAACTTCTAAAAGTATTGGAGCAGAAGGCAACAGGAAACCACTGCTACTATTTCCCCACAAGAGTTATGGAAAAGCTAAAACGTGATATACGTTTTAGCTTTTCCATAACTCTCGTGCTTGTGGCGTAGTTTTTCCATAACAAGCCGAGCATGTGGCTCCCATGATCTTTCCGGGGGTCAAGGTGTAAAATGTGCTACCGGCCAAGATAATGTAGGCAACTAGGCATCTTCTGAAAATGACGTTACTGGAAGGAGAATTATACAACTACACAATAAGATCCGTATCGGTACATGGAATGTTCGTGGTTTCCTCGAGGGCGGCAAGCTAGAAATCTTGGAACCAGAACTTGAGAAATGTAACTTCACTATAACTAGCATTTGTAAAACTCACTGGAAGGGCAGCGGCCACTTTGACACAGGGAATAAAAAATATACCAAGGATGTGGAGGGGTACAGTCCTGGGCTACAATCCTATGGATGAGAGAATAATATCCATAAAAATGAATGCTACACCAGTTCCGAAAAAAATCATTCTGGTGTACGCACCCACGACCGCCACTGACTATGGTATCGTAGAAGCCTTCTATAATGAACTGCAAGCCTGTATGGCTCTGGTCCCGAAGAGGAACCTCTAATTGTTTTACGTGATTTCAATTCGAAGGTTGGTGACACAAAAAATGAATCCGGCTTGCGACACATAGCTGGGATCTAATTTGGCGATCGGCTTAAATGACCATAAGAGCGTCGATCGACATTTTCTAGCCTACGTTGAAGGTTGCAAGGCATCAGTACTGAATGTCAAGTAACACATGAAATCTAGTAGAGGCTTATTTTTATAGGAAGGCTTATTTTCAACATTTAAACGGGACATAAATATAGCAATAGTTTTGATATTTAACGTACTCATTGCACCGAATAGTCATGTCAATAGTTACATAGTAAAATAAATATTTGGGAAGGGTATATTTTCCATTAATTTTTTATTGGTAAAAAACTATCATGATATTTATATAGAATTTTGGTCACACAACTCCAACAGCTACCTGCAGCACATAGCAGGTAATTCACCCCGCTATTCAATTTTTGTAATTTTTGACCGGACAATCTGTGTCTATCCGGACATAGATTCTCCGTTCATGGTCAAATGGATGCAACTACATAAGAGGTATTCATGAACAGCTATATCAAATTTTATTATTTAAATTTAGCATTATTATGTTCTTGTCTGGTTTTGTAATTGATTTTAATTTTTCAAATTGTTCGTGTAGTGACGGAGAAAGAATACAAGTATCACCACCCCATCTCATTCGACGGGTGTAGTAAGAGGCGACTAATGGAAAAACACGCAGACGATATCACTGCGAGAGAAGGAAACCTCGAAATAAAATCCTGTACCAACCCGTCTGGCCAGTGTAGAAACAGTAGGCCAAAACCTCCCAATATTGGGAGAGGCTTTTATGTCCAGCAGTGGACTGGGATGGGCTAATTGATTGATTGATTTCAAATTGTGTGTAATACTACTAGTATTACACACAACGTTAGTAATATGAACATTGTAATTAATATTTCTGTTATTATTATATATACGCAACGCGGCCAGCTTCAAGGATACCTTTGCACCGGGAACGATGGGGAGTGGGTTGTTCGACGCGACATAATCGCGAATCTATTTTGTGAGTTTGTGTTTTAATATTGATATTTTGTACTTATATTGATGCTGTTTAAATAAATGATTTCATAAAAATATAATAATATATCAGTTATGTATACTATTTCTTTATTTTTATACAACTTAGGTGGCAGTCAAGCACACGGCCCACCTGATGGAAAGTTGTTACCGTGACCTATGAATCAATCTATGAATGCAGCACCAGAGGAGTCACACCCGTGTTGCCGACCCTGTAAGAACAGAGAGTTTCTGTGCCGTCATTGCAGAAGACACAATCAGGACAAGCCTTCCCACTGACAGCACCAAAACTCATTTTTTTTCTAAAGATTGACATTGGCAATGTAATTCCAATATTAGCTAAGATGACTTACGTAATTTGCATTTGTATAAAGTAAATCATCATAGTGTAGTAAAAGTAAGGAATATTTGTTAGAAAAAAAAAAACGATATCATCTTGTTAGTAAATAGTCCATGCTTTATTTTTTTTTAATTCGTTTCATTGTTTTATCACCTTGAGTTCAGTACCGTTCGTACTGAACTGAAAATGAAGTTAACGAAAAAGAACAAGCAAGGAAAATAAATAACTAAATTCACTACTAACAATCAATTTAATAGAAAACTATACGACCACCTGTTTATAGTTTGTATCAACAATGAACAAAACTCCGAATTCGATAACACAATTAAGAAAGTACGCTACACAACTACTTTAACGTTGGAACTTCGAAGGAGGGATGAATGAAAAGTGAACCTCTTAATTTGGGCTGCTTTTAGTGAATGGCAATAAGCGTTAATTTTATTTGTACACCCTGCGATATCCGGTTTCGACGGAAGCACACGCCTACTGCGCCGCCGCTAAGTAATGAGGCTACTGTTACGAACACTGCACTCTAGATGAAAGGCTATAAATTATCGCACGCTGCACACTACGCTTTCGTCCTTAATTGAAGGCGTTAAAGCTTTTTGTCCTTTGTCACTGTAAATGTTTTAATCAACTATTGGCGGCTATTTTATAATTGAAAACCGACAAGATTCATTTTGTGATGGTTCATTACGGCGGTGAAGCGACAGGTAATTTCTAGATTATTTTACTTTTTACAGTAACTTCACACTCAATTGTTTAGATTCCTGGAGGTGTTTTGCTTGTGACAAACAAAAAAGGAGACTTATTGACTTCCATGTATTTACTCGTCAAGTCGTTTAGATTAATAATAACATCGTCGTTCTTGGGCGAGGCGAGTTTGGTTTTGACACATATTTTTATGAACATAGTGTATCTTTTTGTAATATCAACTTTACGTACGGTACGTTTACGTAGATAATGATTGGGTTATGGTCTCTTGCTATATTTTATCGGTCTAGTATACATAGAAGTCATTGGAATTTTGTGGAAATACCTGAAATCCTAACTATCATTAATCAATAGTAATCAACGTTACCATTATCTGATGTAAATGATACAATGTAATGTTTCAATTAATAATATAGTAAGTACACAAGTATAATAATGAAGCATCGGAAGGAGTCGGCCTTATGATCGAGAGATACCGGGTTCGAATCTTGGACATTACATTAACGACGTGAACTCACTCCTAAGACAAGCAATTTAGCTTAGTTGGATAATTTAGGGAGAATACGAATTATATCATCATCAGCGTTAGAAATTTATTTATGTATGATAAAAAATATAATATGTGTGTATAATAAAAACACTAACGTTTCAACGAAGTGTATTGTTTTGTTGTAGTACATCAAAGAAATCTTATCCATGATTCCTCGTACTAATAGTAGAACTTCATGCTGGTGACTTTTCTCAGGATTTTTGTTTTGTATTAGTTGCATTAGGTCGCTGGTGTTAATGATATATAATTTCACACATAAGAAATTCAAATAAACATAATCATTAGAAGTTAATCTGGGTATTATGTACGTTTGTTTTAGATGTCAGGTGCTGAATACAATTGTATATGTCATTGAATAATTTTATTACTATATATTCCAAGAAATATATTTCATACGTTAAAGTTTTTTTTTATACCACTTAGGTCAAGGTCAAGGTCAAGTTAGGCAGACAAGCGCACGGCCCACCAGATGGAAAGTGGTTACCGTGGCCTATGGACGTGTGTAACAAAGTTATGTGATTTCTAATTTCTGGGCTGAGATGATAAAGGTCAAGGCAAAGGATACTTGGTTGCGAGGACACTGTTGATGTTTTATCCTTCACAGAGCATCAAAAGACTAGTTAGGTGTATTCAGGCTTAAAGTTATATTAAGATTCTGAAAACTCAGATACTTTTTGTTCATTTTTCCAATTGTGCTACGGAAGCGCTACGAGAATTCGTAGCAACGTGAATTCTAATTTAATTTTCCATTACATTGCGTTTTTTGAAGTTGTTTTGGAGTTTTCATTAAAGCTTTATAAGAATGGATCGTAGGAGTACAAAAGTAGATAATCGCGTGTTCGAATACTGTGTTTGGTGTAGTCGAATTGTCCTGAGCGATTGTAACGACAATCTCTAGCTGTAACAATAAATCCTTTGTTATGTTCTATTATAATTTGAGATCTACTTCATTGTTATTGTAGGATAAGCTAGTTGCCGTGCAATGTTGAAATAAGCGTTTATCTCAACGCAAATGTGTTAAATGTACTACTTTCGTAATCCTTGTTCTGAAGTGCTCTCTACTATTTTATGTAAATGGTTTCAAATTCACAATCATGTTAAAGTGACTCTTAAGGAGGTAGGACACGGCGGTATTTCCGCCCAATTGAGCAGTCCGACTGGGGAAGTACCTCCGCCCTACAGAATACCGCGACTATAATAACTTCGTGTTGTGTTCCCAGCGGTGAGTAGAGTAGCCAGAGCTCACTGGAGATTTTGTGCTGTCAGTGGGACTAAATGCTTGTCCTGCTTTGTCTTCTACACTGACGGCACAAAAACTCTGTATTTACAGGGTTGGCAGCGCGACTGTGACTCCTCTGGTGTTACAAACGTCCATAGGTTACGGTGACCACTTTCCATCAGGTGGGCCGTGTGCTTGTCTGCCACCTAAGTGGTATAAAAAAATCTTGAATAAAACAGATGAAGTCACTCCAGGCAGTGTTATTTATACAAAAATAACTGCATCATCTAAAAAAATGAACAGCTGCTTCCTCTTAATAACAACCATCATAAGGTATTCTACCATCAAAATCATCTCAGCGTCGTACTGGTTGCATTCGAACTAACTAAAGGGTTCAAAAATATTGTTATATATACTTGTTATGGATGCTATCTTCTGTTCTCAAATAATTTTTGACAAGACAAACATATTATTATTCATACAATGTGTCTGAAAACGCTGGAGCATACACAATTTGCAAACTCAACAAACTTAAAGCCTTATAAATCAAAAGCTAATTTAGTTCAGGATTTGGAAGTCGAAAGCGATGCGTACAGTAATGTGTTCTTTATATCAAAAACACATTTAAAAGAAGTTAGATTGGCTTACACAAGTTGGCGTTGGGCCATACGTAGTTGGAGCCTTTTCGGCGCCTCAAAGCCGGCCCTAATCTTCAAAGATTCGGCGCAGATTGTTTGCGAGCATTTTGGTCTATCAAAAGATGACGGGGGGACTTCCTCTACATAAATTATTTTAACACTTACAGGCGTCTAATTGGAAGATGATAATGCTAGTAATATTAAAAAATGCACTGAGAGTTCGGATTTTCTCCTATGTCGGCTCTGTTGGGTTTTAATTTCGGAGAGAAATATTTGACAAAATTAATCTATTGTCATATTCAATAGTTTATATATAGATCATAATAAGTGGATTGGTATACTATGAGAATCTCGTACTAACTATAGTAAATGTCTGTTCTTTGTTAACTTATACTCTAAGTGTCCATGCGTTTTGATGTTTTTGTCATACTTACTCGTATTAATTAAAATCAAAAATAGTTTAATACAGCATTTAATATTTGTATCCGTAATACTTCTCTCTCATAGATAGCATAGTTAGTCTGTTGGTTTCTGCTCTCCCACTTATTTATTTATTTCTCCAACTTATTCTGGAGTATTTTCGATACAAGTTCTAAGATAGTTAAATTTTTCATAGAATTTTCTAAGTGTCGTTACTACGTGTTTTGTGGGTAACTGCTGTCGTCAGAGGAGTGATGATGAAGATGATGATTACTGTGGTAAAGTAAATAGGCTATAGTCTTAGAGGCAGTGCGGCTCTGTTACCGGCCTTTGGTTTGGCCAAAGTATTGTGTGTATATCAATTATAAAACTTAAAAGTCTAAAAAGACTAAATAATCATGGTTCAATTTTGATTTTCAAATACTACGCTTCGTCTTTTCTTATTATTTGTGTAAATTGACTTTAACTAAGTAGGATCTCTTTTAGAGTGAGTATCATAGAGTATCAATTTCAAGTATTCCTAATGGAATCGATTTTTCAAAAGGATGTAATTTTAGACAGAGTTGCTATTTTTGCGTGTATTTATTAATAATTCATTTTCTATAGCATGATAAAAAGGTATATTTTAAAAGATAGAAATTCTAATTAACATTTTTTAACAAATCACTAATTATTATTTCAACTAAACTTTCATATAAGTCAGTAAACAGTAACTTACTTGCTTACTTAGAGAATACCTATTCCATATTTTAGTTGTATAAATATTAGACGATTTGAAAATTAAAGCTTACAAGAAACCTTGAAAACTTAAAAAGAGAAGCATTTTTTAAAAATAATCTTAAAGGTTTTTGACTTATACTCAATAGTTACGAGGTTTTTCACAAATTCAAGTAGTATTTTAATACAAAATATTGCATATATTTTGTATTAATATATTAAATTAATAATAAATATTTAGTCTTATAAGTGTCTAGTGTCTACTGCGTTGTAGAAGGAAGTTACTGCATTTATTTTAGGATTGTATAAATGTACTTTACATTTCGATTGGTTTATTGAGAAGAAAAGTACTATATCGAGAGAGAAAACGTCTCTATTATACATCAGTTAGACAATTTGGTACCTTCATGGACTAGTTAAACCATTTGGGCTTATAAAATATTTAAACTAATGCTTTGGTATTAACCATTCTAAAAGGTTAAACGCTACGTCAATAAGACTGCAAATTACATTGTAGACAGCATTGTGTTGACAGAGCGTGGTTTTAGTTGGATTCAATTACCAAAATTAAAAGATAGATTTTTAAAACAAGCTTTATTTATTTTTAACCTACTCGTTCTTAATATCGTTACAAGTAATTACGTAGTATGTTTAAAATCATCTTCGTCGGCGTCGATCGCTCGCATCAACACTCAATACACGCTTTGCTATTAAAAACACACTCAGTGGCCATTACTTAATAAATATATTTACAAAATTTCTATCTATGTAGCATATCTTATATTTAGCAATTTGGCAACATGTTTAACAGTAACATTTACACACATACATATAATATATAGATAGATATATTCGTTACTATGTTTAAACTAGGTGTAATTGACAGAATAAATTTGGATTTGTAAAGAATAAATTAATATTTCAAATTATTTCACATAGTCAAAGTAAAGTACAAATCCAAAAATGCATCATAAAACTTTGAAATATTTGCAGTATTGATTATTAGGCACTTCACACTCCACAGCACATCATCGGGACTCAGATTATACATGACTTTACATTTATTTTCTGCATGATTATTGATTAGGCGTTGTGATGCCTGTGCCATGTGCCTTTCTTTCTCTATTCTGTTCTACGTGATGCACGTGCCATGCTTCAAAGCGCTAACCATTGACATATAAAGTAACCGAGTTCTAAAAATAAGATCGTTTGAAATTAAAATTATTATATCATTACTTAACTTTTTACACATTAAAATTACAGGCAGGAAATAATGTGTAGGAATGCATACAGGATCTCCCATGGCCACAGTACATTAGTAAAAATATAAATTCAGCCCCGCATATGCAAGTGACAATTCGTTGACCAGTGTATTGTAGAATAGAATGGTGAATGTATGAGTTTCGCATATATTATATTTTGTCGTTTATGACAGTCAACGTATAATACGTGTAACGTCATAACGACCAAATACATTCATCATTCCAGCCTACAATAAGTTGGTCAACGAAGTCACCTAGACAAGTGGCAATTCGTTCGCAGATTACAATGAAAATTGCATTATCAGTACTCTATCAACAAAAAAAAAATGACACAGATATAAACGCTCAAACCTGCAGCAGTAAGATGTAGGACGAATATCTTTGCAGAAAATCGTTGGGTAAGTATTTGTTCCTTATCCGCCTCCGCCTAATCTGAACTGAACCTAAGAAATGCTTTCTCATATCGCCATAAAATACTATAATTTGGAAATTTCATCAAGTCAATTAATATGTATCACAGCAAACATGAGGTTTACGTAAGCACAATGAAACAATAATTTTTTATATCATCTAGAGATACAATATTATAATTCATTCAGTCTTACGCTATCTAATTCTTACATTAAAATCAGTAACTATGATAATAGTGCACTTTGTATTATATATTATATTAATAATAATGTATGTGCAATGACTTTTCTATTACATACTGTCCACGGCTGAGCAGAATTAACGCGCTATGCCAAAGTAATTTTTTTTTTGTAATTTGTGTCGGTATTTATATGAAATTCTGCTTAGCCGTGAAATTAAAGTTAGAGGAACTATTGTACATTCAATATTTTTTCTTAAGTTTATACATAACAACAACGCTTACAGTAATTATTTATGAATATCATTTGGTTATGAAACCTACATCTCTTAAATTGTTATACCATACAACGACGGCAATGTGTCTACGTTTTCATATTTGTTTTTCGTTTAAAATCTAATTTACCTGTTTCAAGGACAATAAATTCACAATTGTTACTTAAATATGTGTCATTTTTAATGTAACGGGTTGCTGTTAGTCCATTGGTCAAAGCTCTTATCTCAGCTTCAGATAAATTGTCTACCTCACAGTCTATTTGATTGTGAACATCTATAATTTATGACACTGTTATAATCATATAAAATTCCCTTGTTTATTTGCATTGCTAGGCTTGCTACAGAAAAAGAAGTTACTGGGGAGAGGAAAAAAGATACAGTAATTCACAATTGCGCGTTAGATCTTTCATTATAAATACGAAAGTAACTCTGTCTGTCTGTTTGATAATTTGATGAGGTACAAAGTAGATTGAAGCCTAGGAAAGGGTAGAGGCTAAGTAAGCTTGGTTGCCATAAAGTGCTTAAATGCCCCAAATGTGTGTTTAAACTGTACTGAAATGTGTGTACATTTCACCAACTTTTTTTAGTTCTATATTATTCATATTACTTGCAATTTCACAGACTCCGGGACAACCAGGTACTTTCACAGACTTCGTGCTGTTACAGAGCATTTCCTAACAGATAGATGGTAGTCGCACTCGTTACCGCTGTAACATCAAGGCTGCGGAAATTGAATTTAGCCTTGGCGACTTCTCTTTACTGGCACTCGAGGCATCTCAATCAAATCACACAAATAGTGATAAAATGCACTGCTAGTATTGGATGTGCAAATTGATGCTAGCTAGTATTCAAACATGGTAAAGGTGACATAGTAACTTTATATCCTGGTACTAATTGCTATAATTTTAGTTTTTATTTTAGAAATCGAATTTCTATGATTATCTATCGCTATTTGTGAAGGAATTACAGTTCATCATGTCAGCCACACATAGTCCACTGCTGAACATAGGCCTCTCCCAATTTCAGCTTCGAGGACGAGGTACATCGACGAATCCGACTCGAATTACAGTTACATTACGTTAAAGTCTTCCACGATTTTGGTGGATTCTTTACAGGTAAGATGGAATGTTGTGGAATATTTATTTATTTTATAAAAAAGTGTGAACGAAGATGCTCCTAAAGTAAGAAGGCTGAGGATATAACTTAGTGGCAGTAAATGGGACGAAATGAGAAATCACATGTCGTGCGGTCTCACTTCATTCTACTCCTGCTCTAAATAATAATGACAAAATTTAATATTTTTCTCCCTCTCGCACAACCTTTCTAAGTTTTGTTCTGGAGACTCAAATTATTGAACATAATAGTGGTTATGGGTGAAACTTTTGGAGGGTAGACGTTATTTCCCAGGCGGCGGCTCTACTTCGAGAAGAGATTCAATTTTGTCCATATTGTTATGGGTTCCTCTCCTCATAGTAGTGGAACTGTTGTGTTCAGTGTTATATTGCATGTTTCTTAAAATTAATATAATATAATTGTTTTTATAATGTAGATTAGTAGACAGAGCAATCAATGGTCACTTAAGATTTACGCGCATTTGTGAAATACTGGTACGATATAAAGACTTTTGAGCAATAAATTGAGTTTTTATCATTGCCGTAAGCCGTGTAAAAGTCTCCCGGCGACGTAGAACTTTGGCTACCCCATTTCTTACCATGGGGTGTGTCATACAAGGCGACTAAGAGATAGGACTATTTAACATCAGGCAGATATATACAGCTCAGACAGCCTGCAGAACTCAGCCTCAGATACATGCCTCGAGTCAACAATAGTGCCCGGAATACGGCAATAGACTCACCCCCTATTACGTGGACCGAATCCCGTGATTGGTGAAATGTGGGAGCTAATTTATCTCTGCCTAACCTTCCGGGGATAAAGGCGTGATTATAAATATATTATATGTATTTATCATTACAATATAATCATTTACGTTGAAATTGTCATTTACATTATTAGTGTAACACTCATAATGTTTTTTATTTGTTTCCAGTAACCGATAATTCGACACTGTAGCAAGCGCCATGTTCAAGACACTTGTATAAAAACATGGTAAATATCCCGGTGACTGTTACACTAATACATTAGTAATAATTTAGATTAAGTAAGCATATGAACTTCAACCTAAGGCCGTATTCGGGCAGGAATATAATGGCATGAAATAATATCACTTAATTTTGCACTATCTGTAGCGAGCCAAGCTCGGTTAAAGTACTTACTTGTATAAAGTGGGCAATATGTTGGGGCCAATGATAAAACTGACTATAATATTAAAAGTAAAATGGTACAATAATTAGTAGAACTAAATATAGAGAGCTTCTCCTCCAGTCAGCATCACCTGGGAACAATATTTTCGATTTTAGTAAGTTATGTTTGGTTTAAGTCTAGAATTGACTGGTAAAATACATTTATATCCTAAAACTTCATATTTCATCATTATCGTCATCACTACGTTAGTATTCAAGTTTGGAACCTTGGCTTTGTACTCCTAATTTTCTCTTGACTTTAACGAGAACGATTGTTGTTTGACCTCCCAATATACGATGAGAACTAGGTAGATGTATACCTATGTATATTATTTGCCGATGATATCTCTATACTAGTCTCCTGTGAAAGCAATTTGAAACTGGATGAGAGATTGGACTCAATTTTGAATAAAACGTCATCCTGGATGACTGAGCATAATTTAGAAATAAATTATGCTAAGACAAAAATAATGCCCTTCCACCCTCACCAGAAAGCGCCTATCTCTATAGACTTCAGTTTTGATAATGTCAGATTGGAAGTTGTTAAAGAGTTTGACTTGCTTGGCTTGACCATATATACACATATAAGCTGGAAGCCACACATCAAAAAGGTGAGAGCCAAAATATCAAAATTCTCTTACGCTCTACGTGAAGTCAAAAAGACAACTGATTTGGCGACTGCTTTGGCTACCTACTTTGACTATGCATACTCTTGGCTAAACTATGGCATCGTTATGTGGGGAAATAGTACGGACGCGCATACTATATTCACTCAACAAAAAAAACTGATGAGAATTCTGGTAAATATAGAACAAACGGAGACCTGTAAGTTTTGCATTTATTCGTACTAACATATTTTTATTTTTACTCTTACTTTTAATTAATTAACTCTATGTTGACATCAAGATTGACTTATGGCATATCATACTAATATTAAACTGATAAAATATCAACCCAATGTATTTTCAAATTGTATAAATTGTATATGTATCACTTAACATTCTATATTGACATTTTCATTACATTTTTAAGTTTCAAGTTACAGTGACAATAAGTGTGTGAAAGTGTTATAAGACAAATTGATGCGGATATTACGAGGAAAAGGGCACAAATACCTTGCCCAAGTGATTTGACCAATAAATCTGAATACCAAAAGACTGTGAATGTGAATAAATAAAAAAACATAGTCTAGTAACAACAACAAATTATGTCCATTTTAACAGGGACTTAACACATAATATGTATATTATATAAGTTTTGCATTAGACAGAGGTACCTACCTGGGCATATTTGGAAAAAATCCGTTCAGTTTTTTGAACTTACCTGCGTTTCACTCAGTACTAAGAAATAGATGCTGACGCCATCTGTTGGAGAACCAGTACATTACAACAAAACAAGGTGCACTTGGGTTGTATTAATATTGAGCGAAGATACCAAAGCGGAGATTTCCCAATAGATGGCGGTTAATGTAATAGAAACTGGACTGAAATGCAAGATGGCGCTGAGGTGTGCTGGCTGCTTTGATGAAATCAAAACAAAACACTATTTAACGTGTTACTTATGCCACAATAAATATGATCTAACATGCGCAAATGTGACCACACAACAGTTTCTTAGTAAAATGAAAAACGAAAATAAATCTTGGTCTTGCCAGCTCTGCCACTGT
Source organism: Eilema griseolum (assembly GCA_963662185.1). Lineage (NCBI taxonomy): Eukaryota > Metazoa > Arthropoda > Insecta > Lepidoptera > Erebidae > Eilema > Eilema griseolum. Next base: position 17,965,573 of record OY759230.1, on the reverse strand, counting down.
AGTAAGCCAAAATCAGATAACCAAAATACCCCAATACGGCCACAGCAGTCAGCCTGCTCGACTAGAAATACCGAATCGCTATTAATGTCACAGGATAGCAACGTAACATTACGCAAAAAGCAAACAACCAGTGAAAATAATCTGGAATCCTCTGAGGAGGACAACATAAGTGTTGTGGATGATACGATTTATAACAGCCCCAAACTACAACAGCATAGCATCAGACCAGACTCTAACCAATCGTGTAACGAGAAGACGATGTTCGAAAAGTTAGAAGCTCTCCTGGACAAGAAACTTGAACAGAATAAACAGTCCATTCTATCCGATATTAAATGTTTGATTAATTCGGAAATTACAAAAACGTTACTAAATCTAAAGAATGAATTCACACAAAATTACAATAATCTCAGCTTAGATCATGAAAAAACTAAACTGACAATAACCAACATAAACAAACAAGTTGAACGACTAGAGAAAGAATATGCAAAACTTCAGTGTGAACTACGAGAGCTAAAATCAAGTACTTCAAACCTAAGTAACAATGCCGATGATTTTACATATAAATCACACATTTCTTCCGAAAATTGCAAGAAAATTGTACTCTTTGGTCTAGCTGAGCAATATCACGAAACAGAAAATGACCTCCATGCCCAGGTCATACACGCTTTTAGGAGTATAACAAATATCAACCTGACCGGCTATATAGAAGATGTATCAAGAATTGGAAGGAAAGGCTACCGAAGACCAGTTGCAATCGAGTTATTAAGCAAAAGAATGACTCGATATGTACTACAGAACAAAATGCTCTTTAAAAACAGTGGTATAGCTGTATCGGAGTACCTAGATAAAGAATCTATTCAGAAACAAAAAATACGAAGGCAAGCCCTATCAGAAGCCAGAAGAAATGGAAAACACGCTATTATAAAAAATAATAAATTGATAGCTGATGGCCAGGAAATCAAATTATCTTACGAACATGTAAATATCGAAAATACACTCAACGACAGCTATAGAACATCTTTATCATCACATACTGAACAAAAAACAGCCCTTCAATCACCATTGGTTAACGCTTGTAACAACAAATCCCATCCCAATATGAAAAATCAACCAAATCATTTTCAAAGTCAGCCAACATCAAAACAGAATTCCTTTCGTAAACAACTTTGAAATACTGTACCAGAATATATGTAGCCTGAACAGTAAACGACACTTACTCCAGTCTGTAATAGAAGAAAGGGGCCACATCGATACAATTTGCCTCTGTGAAACATGGATTACGAACAAGAAAACAGACCTGCTGTACTTGGACGGATACAATTTAGCGTCCTCTTACAATAGAGTGAACTACGAATGCGGTGGAGTGTGTATTTTTACACGGGAGGACATCGAAACCATAGATCGAAGAGATATCACATCAATGACAATAGAATATGTGTTTGAGGTTGGTGCGATAGAACTGCCCCAACAAAACCTAATGATAATAATAATCTACTGGCCAGAAGAAAACAGAGAGACGGATATGTTTTTTGACTCGCTTGAAAAGCTAGTACGAATGATAGTAATAAAAGATAGTAGGAAAAATGTGGTTATCGGAGGCGACTTTAACGTTAACGTATTAGAAAACACTACCACTAGTATAAAGCTCCTCAACACCATGAAAAGCTACAATTTTCACCAATTCGTTAATAAGCCAACCCGTATAACTAAAACTAGTGCTAGGTGTATAGACTTGATATTTACTAATTTCAAAATAAATAACTCCATCATTACTGTAAAGGACTACGGACTTTCTGATCATATGGGAATATCACTGGTGATCCCTAAGACTAATTCAACAAGCGAACGAAAAACATGGTTCACAGAGAAGAGAATATTTAACGAGAAAAACATTAATCACTTCCAGTCAACATTAGCACAAATAGATTGGGACACGGTAATTGCGGACGATAAGAACGTGAACACTAACTACGAATCATTTCACAACACAATTCAAAATGTATTAGATCTATGTATCCCCAAAATTCATATTAAACTCAAAAATAATGCAAAAAAATCGTGGTTAACTAAAGGCCTAAAAATATCATGTAAACATAAACGAATTCTTAAAAAATTCATCAACCGAAATAGTGACCCTATTTTAACTAATTACTATAAAAAATACGGAAAAATACTAAAATCAACTGTTTCACAATCTAAAAAAATTCAGTACATACAGAGAATTAAACAAAGTGACAATATCACAAAAACGACGTGGCAGATAATAAAAGAAAGAACAAATAAAACCGTACGAAAGTCAAAAAAAAATATAACACTAGAAGTACAAAATAATAAAATAGAAAACCCTTTAGCTGTGGCCAACACGTTTAATGAATTTTTCGTGTCAGTCGGCGGTCAGCCAGGTAAACAAACCGGCAAATCGGTGATAGCGCGCGCTGATAACTCGATGTTCATTCAACCCGTAGATCCCCACGAAATCTTCAGAACAATAAATAATTTAAAAAATAAACGTAGCTTTGGCTTCGATGAACTCCCACCTATGCTAATAAAAAAATGTGTTAATGAGCTCGTCTTGCCGCTTACCTTCCTAATAAATCAGTCTTTTACAGAAGGAGTTGTCCCAGATCTTCTAAAAATATCTATTATCAGACCTATCTATAAAAAGGGTCCCACGACCGACTGTTCCAACTACCGCCCTATAGCACTCTTGCCTACTTTTTCAAAAATACTAGAGACCGCAATGTCAACTCGCTTGTATTCGTACTGTGAAAAATTTAATATATTTCATGAGAGCCAAAACGGCTTCAGGAGGCATAGATCAACAACAGACGCGGTATATAAATACGTTCAACATATATTAGATATAATAAATGATAGAAAATACGCCGTTGGTATGCTCTTGGACATGAGTAAGGCATATGACCGGGTCCAATATAACATTTTATTGAATAAGCTTGAAGGAATCGGGGTTCGTGGTCTTGCCCTTGAATGGTTCACCTCTTATCTACATAACCGAACACAGTACGTGGAGCTCATGCATCATGACCACAATACAGGACAGATTTCCAACGCGAAGTCCAGCGTAGCGAGAGTAGAAAAATCGATCCCCCAGGGTAGTGTACTTGGCTGTGTTTTGTTCTTAATCTATATTAATGATTTACCAACAACGATAGATGCTAAATGCGTCCTGTTTGCCGACGACATATCTGTGATATTTCCATGTACTAACAACCATGAGTTACATGAGCGCACCCATCAAATACTATCTGACATTTCGACATGGCTAGTGGAACACAGCCTAGAACTCAACCTCTCAAAATCAAAATTAATGCAGTATAAACCCTATCAGAAACGTCCCTTAACAATTGATTTTAAATTTCAGAGCATTAAACTCGATTGCGTGAATAGTTTCAAACTACTAGGCCTAAATATTGATACGAGTCTAGACTGGAAATCCCACATACGTTCCGTTAGTAGTAAACTGTCATCCTTTACATATGCATTATACGAACTAAAAAAAACTACGGACCTTAAATCAGCCAAAGCTGCCTACTATGCCTACGCCCATTCTTGGCTCCGGTATGGTGTCATGATGTGGGGGAATAGTGTTGATGTGGAAGTACTGTTTAGGCTCCAGAAAAAATGTATACGGATACTAGCAAACATAGGCTGCAGGGAAAGTTGTAGACCACATTTTAAGGAACTTGACATCTTGACTTTGACGTCCTTATATATAATGGAACTATGTACTTTCGTCAGAAAGCATAGGTCGTTATATACTTGTAATAAAGACCACTACAGCCAACCCCGTAACCTAAGGCACAGAGACAGACTAGCGCTACCAACCTGTAGCCTATCTATGTGCCACTCAGGCCCATATATAATGTCCATAAAAATATTCAACAAAATACCGCAGCCATTAAGAGATTTGGAGAGTGAACATAAATTCAGGAACAAGTTGCAGGAGTACCTATCACAAAGATGCTACTACACTCTGCAGGAATTCTTTGACGACAAACACGATCTAATTTTGACTGTACAATAAAGTGGGCGAAAAATTTAAATTCAAATTGTTGACATAAAATTCTTTAAATTGACATTGTAATGTAATGTAATGTAATGTAATTAATGTAATGCTGTAACTGTAATGTTCCTATAATATTATATAAAGTCTATAAAATAATTATAATAGTAAATAAATAATTATATTGTATCGCATGTATTTCTAAATTTTATTGTAAATTTTAAATTTAAATATATATTTTTGTATGCTTTATAAATTTGCTGTGCCCCAACAGGGCTTCATGTTGTAACCCAAATTGTCGCTTAGATCTGTACTACACAACACATGAATGCAAATAAAGACTTTGACTTTGACTTTGACTTTTGTCCTTTTCTTTTTGGGCCGAACCAAAACGAGACAAACGAACTAAAAATCATTTAAATTTAATATAACAAGTAATATTAACAAACTGTAATTAAGAGTGAACATATTGTGTATGACAAATTCTTCCTCTCTCCAAACATTGTGCTGTGCTCGACAGGGTCCATAATTGTAACAATAATTTTAACCTGAACAACTGTACTACATTATGAAACGCAATAAATGTATTGAGTATTGAGTAGTTCTCATCGTGTGTGTTTACTTTTGTTAGAAAAACCTCATGCAATTGATAATTTACACACACACACACACACACACACACACACACACACACACATACACACATGACACACTCACATGTTTCACCCTTCGTCATTGAAAACTCATAAACTAGAATAAACCCACCATATAAACAAACATCAATTTAGATGAATTTGTAATCGACAATTTACGACTAGAAAACCTAACATTCACTTATAAGAAAAGCATTCGAAAATAGTTTAAATCCATGAGAAATACGCACCTGTAACTTGTGATGCACCGCCAACCCAGTTCAAAGGCGTTTTCCCACCGCCTTCATCTGTTTTCTGTTTCCCCTTATCGATTTCATTCAGATTGGACTGATATTTAGTACCTGCGGCAAAAATAGATTATTTAGATATCATAAAAAGATGAAAATGATTACCGTAAAAGCTCGAAGGAAAAACGACAAAGTGTACTGATTGGGTAAAAGATTCAATATGGCAGGGGACGGGTCGACGGCTGGCGGTCGGCGAACAGTTATTGAAAAGTTGCGCAATATTGTCGAGTAGCCGAGGCCCGCCGTAAATTCGTAATGGTTGCAAAAAATAAAACAGTAACGCGAGTGCGGCCGCCACGCCGCCGCTACATCACACCACAAAAACAAGCAACCGCAAAACTTATACTGGTGCCATCGCAACCCGTAAATGGGTTTTTCAAGTTCGTCTGAACATGTTAAAATGATATCTTGAAGCCCTTGGCATTATATGCATATATTTAGTAGTAGCTCTCAATGTTACTCTTAACCGACGCGACGATGTTGATGGAGAAACAAAAAGAATTAGACCTATAAGCAATTATAACTTTATCATTGATATCTGTTTCTAGAGACATGGCATTCATAGCTATAACTTCAAATCCCAGTGTAGCACATAAATACACTCACACCTCTTTCCCATTGGGGTAAGCAGATATAATATCGACTTTCACTTATTATATTTTCATACACATACGTCATATGCTCGATATCAAATAGATAAATCGTTTTATTTCGGTATGTGTGAGGGAAATCTTATCTAAGTAGAATCAACTAATTAGTAGAGAAGGAGAAATTAATCCTTTCAACAATTTGTGATATTTGCTAGAAATATGTAATAGTTTACCTTATAATAATTTGTGAAAATTTATATTATGATTTTTACTATATTTAATTTAAATACCTACTATTTTTTCACAATCAGTCCGTCAATTGACTGCACTCCGCTGAATGGTAAGAAGCTACGGAAGAAGTCCAGAAGATACGATACGGGCTTCCATTTAAGATGCTAGAGATCTTAAAATGATAATCCGTGCCTAGACCGACCACGACTGCCCACGACAGATACATTTTCACGCCCCGCTTAAATTGGAAAAGTGTATGAGAGTGCCTGTTAATAAAATCCTTGAATTGCAAGAAAATTGTACATATAATCCATGGTTGACTGAACGACGCGGCAGAATAGCCTTTTTCTTCATTCGATAACTAAAATAGGTCGCGCGCGCACATCTCCAATTATCGCGGTTACAAAGTTTATTAAGAGTTTGCAACAAGAGAGGCGGAAGGGAACACTTGTGGGTAATAGCTTGTAGCGCAAGATGTTGACCGACGCACACCGGCTACAACATGTCCGGGCAACTTCCCAATAACGGCAGAGTAATGACGCGAACCACACAACTTATGAGACCACGATATTACAATACACGAAGAAATGCACACTCATGATTATATTGTCATTATATTGTAGTAGGTATATTCTGACTATGTGATGATGCATCATAACATAAACTCACGCTTATATCCCCGAAGGGGTAGACAGAAGTGCTAGCACTCATATTTCGCCAGTTTATGTTTAGGTCCCAATGTAATAGGTGGCGAGCCTATTGCCATTAACCGGACACTTATAAACCTGCGATAAATACACACATAACTTCGAAAAGCATCGAAAAGTCATTGGTGTGTGCCATGGTAAAACCTGGGATCGAACCCGAGACCTCGTCTCAGCAGTTCATTACCCATACCACTAGGCTACCGCGGTTACTACGGTACAGTGTGATGATGTGAAAGTTATAATCTACTTTAGTAATTCATTACAAGGATTAGTATTAATAGTTTTAAAACTAAATATCTCCTTCCGAGCAGCCAACCTTGGTGGTATCCAAAGTTTACACATTGGATATCTTAGCCTTGAGGGGTTTGACCTCAACCCCTAGAGAAAACTTAACTGTTGCTTAAATTAACTTTATCCAGAATATTATTTTAATAATACAGCGTATACTGTAGATCTAATTTCAACATTTATGGTGTAGATAAATAAATAACTATTAAAAAATCTTTCATAAATAAACAAATATTAATATATTCAAAAGTATGCCTATGAATTGACTATTAAGCAAATTTTATAGTGTTTTGATATGAAGACCATGATGGTAACACTTCATAAAATGTTTTGTTTATAAACGATTTGTAGATGGTTTACGATGGCTCATAACATTTGGAGCCAGTTAGCAAACTACCGACTGGCGACAAGCAGATCGTCGTAACACTTTATGATCTATAAACAAATATAACGACTACTAATAATAATACTGAAGCAGCAACATACAATGAAAACAGAACAATCTCGTGGGGATACTACTCGTAAAGGTAATATTATATCTCAATAAAAGGAACCACTGATGTAAAAATGCTGTTTCAATGCATTTATTGCCATCGATGTAACATTTTAATGAACTCATTTGACCACGTTTACTATGGCTTCATTAATTACAATTTCCAATAAGTATTATATTACTGTATACTAATGTCTGCGTTAAATATACCACTGAATGAGTCCGTAAAGGCCATTATTAAATTTCACGGTACTTTAGTTTTTATGATTAAATTTTATCGATATACAAATTGGAATTGGAAGACTCAATGCGCAGATAAAATTATAATAACATGAAGTTAATTACGAGGGCGTTTTATGGAAAGGTTAAGAGTAACCGTGAACGGCAACAACTAGTGATGCTGTCTCTGCTTACCCCAATGTGATATATCAATACACTTATACAGTTATTTCCTGACTATCAGTCTAAAAGTTGACGGTACTAACTTGAAATTTTGGCTGTTCATATTTTTATATTTTTTGAATATCTTTATTACTCCCTAATAGAGCGACAACTAAGCATTTAAATAAAAAATATAATATAAAAAATATAATGACTCAGTAGAATGACTGTCTACTTATAACAATAATTATGTATGTATCTTATTTTTATAAATATAAATTAGAAGGATTAATATAATATGTCACAAATAATGGATTCAGCTAAAATACAAATTGATTTATTGCTTGTTAGCCATTATAACCCCATAGATATGGACGGACATAGATAACTACCATCATATTATTATTCCCGTCTAGCGAGCAGAGAAATATCAAGTATCCAATCCTATTTGATCGCCTCTCCGTATGTTGAAAGTGTGTCTAGTACTGACACAATGTTACAAGGCAAAATAAACAAACCGTTCGGCGTACAATATCTGATTTATAAAAATAAATGTTTGATATTATTTTTTCGTATTTTATACATACCCGTGCCTTTCGCCTGATAAGTTTAATACTTCAGCAACTGAGCTACCTGAACCTGTACTGGATAGCTTTTTAGTTACCTATAGTATATTTTTTTACTGTCAAATGCAACGGGCTGCTAAGAAAGGTTAATTTGGCATAAGGAAGAAAAAGAAGATAATGAATTATCTAGAAAAACTCTTCTACTGACCTTTGTCTGTGAGTGGAGTGTCCCGTCGCGGAGATTTTGATGCAGGTGGTAAGGTGATGACGCGAGGATCTGGAGTAGTCGTTGGTGGAGTCGATGCTGCAATATAAAATAGTTTTATTATGACTGTATGTTTAAAATTACTTACGCTTTTGGATCCCTGAGGGATAAGTACTGTAGAGGTACTTATATTATATTTATCTGTATAGACTAATTTCAAAAAAAAATAAAAGAATTAAAATAGTTTTAGCATTTTAAAACACACATCTCTTTTTTTAAATCGTCCTATGAAGGCTGAGAAGTCATTTAAGATCTTCAATTAACGTCTAATGTTAAGAGCATAGGTTATGCTCCTTCCCCCAATCATCAGCAAGTTCGCACTAGTTTTGGTCATATTCCGCCTTCATAGTGTGAGGTCACAAGTGTACCTCATCTCAATATGAGACCAGGATCTACCTCCTTGGTCTACCCAGTGTAATTAGACCTAGCGAGAATGGTAGGAGAAGCTCCCAAGTATGCCATTTTGAGAACGCTTTCAAAACTCTAGTAACATGTCCTGATTAAAATGTATAGGCGTGAAAAATTTAAGATAATCATGAATAGTCATTAGTCATCAGTACAATCAGACATACTCGTAGTACTTACTGTATAAACGTATAGTTCCATCAGACTCTCCTCTGGGATTCTTCGCTATACACTTATATGTTCCATAGTCTTCATTATGAATATTCCTAATCAGTAATCTCATATGAGTCTTGTATGCAGGTGTACCAACGGTGTTCTCCATGTGGTATTTTAAACTCTCGTGAATCATGTGTCCGTCATCCCTAGTCCAATAATTTAAAGATGTTGGATGAGCCTCCGTGAAGCATTCCAGAGTTACATTGTAAAGGAGAGGTGCTCCGACCAGTTGATGGGGGATCCATAACATTGGAGGAACTGAAATAAATATACAGTTAATGGATATTTTCAAGGCAATGTTAAAAATACAACCTAATACAATATGTAAGTATAAAAGACCTGAACTTTAAAAATAAATGTTTTTTACATTTCTAGTCAAGGCATTTTCACACAGCAGGTACTCAGAGTATAAAAGTTCTTTCATAAGGATTTTATATTTCGTTTATGAATTGCAACCCCTACATCCAACATTATATTTCTTTCTATCAAGATATTCTTATAGCAATTTATACTTACAATCGACGCTAACTTTCACTCGTTTCGAGACGGTAGGCGGTACCCCATTGCTGGCTATGCACAAGTAAGCCCCCATGTCTAATCGCGATATCCGGGCCATTTCCAACACTTCACCCTCAAATTCGGAAACTAGAAAAAAAAGACATAATCGGTAATTGAGAAAAACTAATAAATCTTAAATAGTATGAATAATAAATTAGATATGTCACCAGCATGTCCCTTGCTGATGGAGATTTTTGAGTTGTCGTCCCGTTTCCACTTGATGGTGGGCTTAGGAGAGCCATTAGCACGGCATGTCAGAGTGACGTTGGCGCCCTCTCGGACGATAACGTCGCTCGAACTCAACGAGTCGTCGATGGCTGGCGGTACTGTAAACAAACAGAACACTTCATTCCACTTATATTTCAATTAAACTAATGGTACCTCCCTTTATTAACTGGTTTAGTTTTGGCTCTCTAACTAAATTAAATGTGTGGAGGGAAGGTGTGAATTCACGTTAGTGAAAATTAACGCTAATTCATATTTTATAAATTAATATACTTATATTAATGTACTTATTTGGGAACGCTACCACAAGAGGCATTTTAACTTTTGTTTTATTTAATTATTATTTTTTATTAAGGTAAATATTAGCATAGATTTAAAATACATTAAGTGTAAATAGTTTCTTATATTATATTATGGATTTTCCATCGGAAGTAATGTGAGTAAAATCTATAAATCAAAGAGGAGTTTTAATAGGACAGACTTAAATTTTAGCATTCAATAGATTTCTAAAGAGTAAATATCAGTTTAAATTAATACAAGCTCCCGTTTAAATGGATTATGGATGGTCTGAACAAGTTAAAGTTTTGATTATAGTAAATTGTTACGAGACAACAAAACAGTCGCACTATTGTTTTGAACTTTTGAGGTGAAATATTGGGTTAGTTGGTTTAATCACTTTCAGGTGTTATAAATAAACTTGTTTTATATATTTTTTGACTGTGATGTCAAAAGGAGTGGGCAGAAAAATCTACTGTGGTAGGATCAGAGTCAGCTCATTTTCCACTCTAATCGCGTTCGCAAAATAATATAGTGAATATTCTCAATTGATAAATATTCTTCTCTTCTCTCTCCTACTCTCCCTCCTACTTCGGGGGGAAAAGACGGGAATATGACAAATAGGCAATATTAAGTGACGTAATATTGCCGCCAACCCAGTCATCACGCATTACGAAGTTTCTATCGGAAAATCATAATACATAATAAAATTATTATTTGTGTACCAAACTGAGAAAACTATTACCACAACACTTCGTGCACCTACTTTTAATATAAATATCTCTGCATCATCCTAAGGTTGACTGGTAGAAAATACCTGTGGCATTAAGTCCGCCTTTGTACAATCTTTGTCTGTTTGTGCAAAAAGTTTAAATAAATAAATAATACTTCGATCTCCTCGATAGCTTTACACGACCAGGGAACACGGAAGCTCATGCATAGCACTTGCTAAATTACGAGAATTATAACAATTACCAAATAAAATTTTTGATCATACCAACAACATGCAGATATCCAAACTGCGTCTTGGCAGTGACAGTATTTATTTGACACATGTATCTGCCTCTGTCCTCTTCGCGAACGTCTGAGATGTGCAGGAACCATGTGCGGTGCTTGTCGTGCGTCACGCTTACGCGCGGATTGCGCGTAATCACGTGATTGTGCACTGTCAGGATAGCAGACTGCTCGAAATGCATCCACGCCACCTGGTAGAACAAAAATATGACAACCATGATTTCACCATTCTTTAACATTCTACGATACCACTACACGTGGTGATAAAGGTTTAAGTCTCGCGATGAACTGTAGAGTAAGAAGAACCGTAGAGTAAGAAAATGCGAATCAAATTAGTGCGAAAGCATTCCTAAACAATACAAATAATTTCAATTGTTTGCCACCATGATGCACTTTAGTGCGAATATTCACTTCAATTAATCATTAAATTTTATTCACCGTTTAGTATAATTTGTTTGATATTTATTCAAGTTCCAGTAAATCTATAACTTTACTCTTACACAAACATCGCAATGTAAAACAACAAATAGCATACTTTTACTTAACGTTCACATTGACGTGCGTCGCTCTTTAATACATTCGCCGATGTGTCCTTCAGTTGACATACAGAATTTTCATCTATGTTCATAATATACACACGTTTAAATTAATATATCGGCAATAAACCATATCTTTTTATAAAAATCTATGTAATTATAATGGCGAATTTGCTACCCTAAATAAATACTTTCATAAAACGTAAAACGAAAAGAAAGCTAGGGTGTGGAGAATGCCTCAATGATTTCCAATCGTCCTCTCAATTGGACGAGTGACGTAACGGAAATTAAAGACTGCCATGAACATTTTTTATACAAATAAATATAGATCTATCTTAAAATAATTCGGCTGTCTAAATATGTATTGGAGATTTATATTCTTTTTACGTGATTTAAAATTATTTCAGTATTTGAGTACACTTTTTTTACATTAATCAAAATACTTATTAAATAAATGAGATAATGGAATGGGAGTACCGTTCTAATAATTTTTAAGGTAAAATATGAAATTCTTTTTTTTATACCACTTAGTTGGCAGACAAGCACACGGTCCACCTGATGGGAAGCGGTTACCGTAGCCTATGGACGTATGCAACACCAGGGATGTCACACTCGTGCTGCCAACCATGAAGAAACCTTCTGATGCCCCTCTTGAAGAACCCCATATTGCTGAGAAAACCGCAGCAGGGATTAAGATAGATCTTTTTGTTTCAGTTTGGGTGTTTTTGGATCCCTACCAAAAGGTACGCGATTAAATCAACCTCACCTGTATTACAGTACAGTACACCTTATGATTGACAGACGAGGCTCAGGAGCAAATTTTTCTCACAGTACTGGGAGTTAAGCGGCAATCACTCTCGCAAAATCTAATATAAGATAACAGTAAGAGAGCGGATTCCGGGCTCCAAAGTAATAGCTTTTAATGCAAAAGGGACTAACACTGTGGTAATAATGATTACGAATGAGGATGTACTATCGACAGGTTTGAGAATACCTGTATAAATTTTAACAGCCTATATGGCGTAGCGGTAGAATGTTCGACAGCTTCGCAAGGGGCGCGGTATCAATACCAAATCAGTGTAAATATCTGTAGGAATGCATGATGTGAGTATTTGCATTAGTCTGGGTGTCTCTATCTATAATATATCTCTATCTATGTATTAAAAAAAATATATATAGGTATGTTTATTGGCATTTCAGAACCCAAAACACAAGCTAAATAAGCTATGCAAAATATTACGATGAGCACTAAAGCGTAATTGACAACACATTTCAAAAACGTACTGGTGACAATTAGCCATTATGCAGCATCTAGTGCGCGAGATGTCTCTACGACATCTGTGTAATTGCACGTAGTTGCCATCGTGTACCCGCTTTACACCAATTGTCACGACATTAAGCGCTTAAAATGCATTTCACTGAGATTGTTACACTCACTACGAGTATCATCTCTCTTTTAATTCTTTTATATAGGAAAAAAATCCATTTGCCTACGTTTAATATTGCTTTTATTTGTTACTCCGATTTTTTCTCTATTCCTGTTGAGACATCATGAACACTAAAATATTTCATCTCTTTTTGATAAGTATTTTTCAAAGTAAACAATCTCTGTAAAAGGATGCCAGTTGAAAAATTTATTGAATCGCTTGTAACTTTGAAACTAGAGCTTCTTCAAGATTAAAAATTATTTGGAGATAAATAAAAGAGAGTACTAGATGTGATATCTATAAAATTAATTAAAGTCGAGTAATCTCTAGAAAAATTAAGTAGAGTTAGGTCTTCTCTACGCTGCAGAAGTTCGACGTACATCTTTTATCTCTTAATCCCTCTCGAAGTTTGAATCATGGGTAGTTCTTTTTATCAAGATTGCGGAGGCAATATAGGGGAAGTTTGGTAGCTAAAGCTCGTGCCGGGTCACATCTTACCTACCTATCTTAAGTGATGCGGCTCTCAGCCGCTGTCTAATTTATAATGGACTTGAGGAAACTTCGCCCATTTTATTATGCAATGGGACGGTAACCCTCTAATGACAGCGACCTGACTTGTCGGCGTAACCTGGGGCTCAAGGATATTAAACAGGCTTAGTAATATTTCAACATTTTACATAAAAGTAATTTCAAATAACATTCGTCTTCGTACTTATTTCTATGAATATAGAATAGATCGACAAATACTATTATTTGTCAAATTAAAAAGTGCAAGTATTAAGCTGTATCGGATGCTGTATTGTGATGTAGTGTGTCACGAGTGGGGTACAGTGCCGACCGGCGCTACTAAGACGGCAGCAGCGGCGGTAGATATAAATCTGATCTGCGTAATCGTGGCTGGCGTCTAATCTAATTCTGACGGTGTGTCCCTCTGCACCGCACTGATTGAATTATGAGCCTCAGAACATCACGCCATTAACGTTAAGACGGACAGTTTTATAACTGATACTTCAGCGTTAAGTTATTATGTTTAGAAATTAATATTTAAACATGAATTGGGTTGAACAACGTGGGTTGTAAAACTTATTCTTCGTATATTTAGTCAAAAGCAAAGATTAAAACCATTATCTTAAATCCGTTATAACGCCAAAAGATATTGCTTAAACTTCTCTCTTACCATTCGAACAATTAAGATAAAATTAAATAGGAATCAAAATTTTATAAGCGAATGAAAGATAAGCGTTGATGTTAAACCCGACGAAGTTCGCAAAATCGTATCGTATGATTTCTGCGGAGAAGGATATTTCGCGATATTCTTAATTAGTTTGGAATTTATATACCAGACTATCCTGATGTAAAAATAAATACTTGATTTCAAGCTATGTTATTTCCTTTCATTTTTGTGAATCACTTACCCAACACTAATAAAACGATAAATTAAAATACGCTTACGTAAAAAAGTCCAAACATAACATATGCTTTTTATATAATTAACTAAATAAGCTCCAACTCAAGGGGTTCACAAGTTGCTGTAGAATAATTTCACTATCTACGTTCTGCTCCATCATCCGATGAACTCTATATGGCATTTAACTGATGTACTGTATTTGAATGTCACATAAGAATTTTAAGGTTTTTAAAACTGTACCTCTTAAATATATTGTATGTATGAAATTTTTATTACTTCTATTAATTATATCTATAAACTACATATATGTAGGTATGCAAGCTAATAAAAGCGTGATAATAACATATAAAATGGAGTACATTGCTAATAGAGTATAAAGGGTTTTTATAACTGCTGTTACAAATGAAGCAGGGGAAGTGGCAGATGAAAATATGATACTCGTAATGACGGTAGCGGCTAACTAATTTCATTCGTCTGCAGATCCTAAACGAGTTAGGTCACGACGTCGTTACGCGAGTTGTTGCCTGCCGGCACTCCGGCTCATTACTTCGAATATGCAAAATTATCTAACCGCATTTTACCTTGCACTTGCTTTAGCAGTTTGAACTTTAATAACTACACGAGAATAAGATTCAAATTTAGAATATTTTGAGACATGAATAAGATTTCATTTCTTACAAGACATATAAGGGACACATCTAATGTAAAAATATACAATTGTGATCGTAGTTAATGGCTATTCAGTATTTTTTTGCAATAAAAATAATGACTTAACCAATTTGCAAGAAACTTTCTATAAATTTTACTGACATGTGGCATCCCTAATATTGAATACAAAGGCAAAGATCAAATATATTTCTTTGATAAATCATAAAATCCGTGTTTCAACGCTTTTAAGGTAAAGTTAGAGCGGCCTATTAACTCGTTATCTTTTAACCACCTTTAATTTAGGCCCTTCTTTCTTTTTATCTTAATTGTTGAGGCATTAAGGAGGCAAAGTTGAAGTTCGGAGGCTCGGTGGGAGACGTTCTCGTCCCTCAGGACATGCCTGGCAGGCATCGTTTGATTTATAATGGACTCGTTGCAAACTTTGCCCATTCCACCGCGCGCCGCACCGAACCTCTTTAACGACGGACCCTATCGCCGCAGGAGATGATTCGTAGACGTGTTTAATAATATTACGACAGATTTAATTATGGAACGTTTAAAGAGCCTCATCTTACGCTATTACTCTAACTTTGTTTGCTTGAACTTGTTCTACTCTTCATGTTTTTTACCTTTATTATACTTTCGTGGTAAGTTCTATTATCTCAGAAGTTATTATCTCAGATTCATTTAACAAATATAAATACATCGCAATGGGATGTTATGACTAAATAATCTTTATTTAAGTAGCACCTACTAACGATATAAGTTATATTTTTATATTGTAATTATAATTTTGTGTTGACTTAAAATTTCACTTGTATAATTATCGTGATATTCTTGGTTCTACATATATAATAATGGTTGTGCAAGCGAGAGATTCTGGTTTTAAATTCTATTACCAATGAAGCCTGTTCCAGGCACAAATACTTCAAACAGTAACGCTGACATCTTGAGATCAAGTTATCGAATAACATTCTCAAATATATATTTCTATTAATGTAGGTATATATTTCTATGAAATTTTATTAGCATTACCATCGACGTACATTACCAAACTAGGGCATCTCAAATCTTATGACATACAAATAAATTCACGAAACAGGAATGGCTACTTAGAACTATTGACTACCTGTTTCGTATAATATTTCACAAATAGAATATTATTTCCCGGAAAATTTTATCAAAGCAAAGAGATATAAAGTTCAAGGAACTACTTAGGATATTTTTTACTGGCCCATGGAGAGATTTGCTCTACAGTCGCCTTTCATACAACCTTCATAAATATGATAAATATCTAACTGTGTGTTACGTATTCATAAAAGAAAAATTTACATGCGATAGTACCTAGTAGGTAAGAGGATGAAACTCATTCTCACAAAGCTTTATGAAAGTATAAGTATTTATGTAGGTATATCTAATGTTCCCAACGCTAGAAATCAATATGTAACTAATGAAAAATAAACATTTCAAGGGAAAACTTGCCAATTGTAGAAACAATATTTTATAGTTCAGCTATTTCTTGTTTGTCCAATTTCACTCTCTCATGTCAGAAAATGTTGAGTCGGTTGACACACTAATGCAATGGCATAGACAGAAATGAGCGAACATCTTGCAAGAGACGGCTTAGCTTAGTTCTGCTAAAAGCCCACTTAGAGATCTCTTCGGCTACGGATTTGTGAGGAGGGCTCTCGAACTTTTCACGCAATCCTCGACCAATAAGTTATTTTGGGATCGACGTAAGTAGTACCGATCGGAAACCATTTTACGACCAAGAACTTGTTACTCAAATTAATGTAATTTTAAGTTGCAATTCTAACTTAAACATTTTGTGCAATTTTCTTAATATTTACAATGTTGTTGAAGTACAATGGATGAAAAAGGGATCCGTTGTTTTTTTTTTAAACTAATTCAGATTCGTTTTGTAATTCAAAAAATCTCTAATACCTACTTTATTTTAGTGTTCTAAAGTAATTTTGAATGTACAGAATTTGTGCTGAACGAAATTGCTTGTGTTAGTAGAGGGTTCGCGTCGGTAGTGTAATGACCAGAATTCGAACCCGGAACCTTTCAGTCGTAAGGCCGACTGAATTACTACGGATATGAAAGAACCTGTGTCAAAGATTTGTCACTTACTTTTAAATAGTAAGTTTGACTATAATAGTTTTTAGTTTAAAATATAATTTAGTTAAAATAATTAAAATGTATGATTAATTTACGTCAGCCATAGTTCGCGTGCCGACACAAGTACCTTCTATTTATTTGTTTTTGTTATACTGAGTGCTATTATTCATCAGGAATTAAACGAATTTAAATTCACCCTGTATACTTAATACGTACGTAATGGAAATAAATGTGACCGTGTTTGTAATTTGAATTATTTGACGGTGGGTGGACTGATCGTTTCAACAATGTCAAATGGCAGTGATCGCACGCTGACACTTATTACCTAGTTTAAATGTGATCCAATTAGTAGGTTAGTACATATTAAAATACTGAATAAGGTTGGTAATTTATTCTTTTGTGTATCCGCATGACAAGCACTTTTTTCACTGCCTTTGCTTACTGCGTATGAACAAATAACCAATTAAAGAAGTACTCGATTGAGATAGGAAATTAAATCGGTTCAGATACGAACCCGAGATAGTTCATACGGGTATCGGCTGATGGCTCCCACCATCGCCGCAAGACGGATATATAGGAAGATTTGAATAGCTCAGTGGTCAAAGCTTTCGCCCTGTAAGGGAAAGATGGCAGGTTCGATACTCGTCGGAACTAAATGTTTTAAAATTTTATTCAATTATAAAATACTAAGTACAATTCTAGAAAATAATTGCTTTGTGGATAAATTACACAGCGTCATTTGGAGCTAAACTAAGCTCAGCTTGTCATATGGGTTCCAGAATGTGGATAATCATACTAAGACACTTTATTTGTAAACAATTGCAAATTATACGTTCCTACAGGACAGATACATATTCATCCTGTAGAGATACATATTTGCACTGAGTGGAGTCGAGCCGGGATGTAGAAATCAATTTTGTAGGTAATTATATGATCTTCAACTTTGTATAACCTTCTTTTGCGATAGCACTTACTGTTTACGAGGAAAATGCGAGAATCTAATAATTTTAACCAATGACCATGTCTATACAAATCTACAAGTCCGATCGATGGGGACTTTTGATATTTCTTTTATTATGGTGTATTTAAGGTCTCCACCTATTTTCAGCACTATTCTAATTTATGAAAGCTCAAATCTTAATTTTGTCTGAATTTATAAGAACTAAATCGCAACGTAGCTACTGAGAACTGTGGCCATTTTAAAAGTTCATTAATGGAACATTTTGCAATTTTAGGGTTAACACTGAAGCAGAGACACAGAATTACTATATATACGTCAATATACGCCATAGGTATCGCTAAGCTCAACTGAATAAATACTTAGGTAATGGAATACTAACATACACCATTACAAATTTCGTGAAATGTTATATTGTACCTTAGAAATTAGTAGCTACATTTCATAAAAGGAGCAGATTTTAATTAAACCATGAATTGATATTACCTACTCGGGGTTCGGGATTGTATCATCTCTCGAGCACGATCATTAAATAGCTGTCGGCGCAGCGGGGCGGTCGTCGGAACAAGTAGTGCTCTCGGTTCCCCTCATCTTGGGCTCACTTTGCTCATGCGAGCGGTGCCAGCATTAAGGCACGAGAAATATGCCAGAATTTGAACAGACGGTGCTCGCATGCGGCGCGAGTGTAACATAGCTGCGACTCGTTGTGGCATGTTATTGCAAACCCACATACGTGCTACTGCCGACTATCTGACATTTCATGCCGATGAACCGGCTACGTGCGCATACTTACAGACATTTACATAAAATAGAAAATCTTTTCGTCGAATTGCGATGGGAATAAAATTTAACACTGGGAATTTTTATTTGAATACCGTAGTCGCAACTCATCACAAAACATGTCAATGAAGTAATATGATTTGTTTGTAGTTTACTGGCTAACTATGTCACTTTTGGAGACATACTTTATTAAAATGTTTTATTTGAGTCGAATATTTTGGGAAGAACGCAAGAACTTAAGAAGCCAAAGTCAATTCAAGAGAAAGATTTGAAAGGCGTATTCCTGGTTTCTAAGTATAAGCTTTGAATGCAATCAGGACTAATTGAAGTGATGATCGTATCGTATATGATACGTACCTATATCTATAAATATTTAAATGGGAAGAGATGAAGTGGCCTCGATATAGCGAAGGCCTTCGATCGGGTCTGGCACAAAGGTCTTCTTGCGAAGTTGCCATATTATGGGCTCCCCGAGGGACTGTGCGAATGGATCTCCAGCTTTTGTCCAACAGAAGCATCCAAGCCGTCGTCGACGGCAGCTGCTCGGACCGCATGAACATAAACGCTGGTGTCCCACAAGGCTCCGTGTTGTCTCCGACGCTGTTTCTGCTGCATATCAATGACATGCTGTCTGATGACTCCATTCATTGTTATGCGGACGACAGTACCGGAGACACGTGTTACACGGGCCGTGCAAATATCCCTCAGTCCGAGGTGGAGAAGAGTCGCGAACAACTTGTGTCTGAAATTGAGACTACTCTCTCTGGAGTATCCGATTGGGGACGACTAAACCTAGTCCAATTCAACCCCACTAAGACACAAGTATGTGTATTCACCGCTAAGAAAACCCCATTCATTGTGGCGCCGCAATTCCTGGGCACACCGCTTACCATCTCCTCGAGTATAGGAATCCTTGGTGTCGATATCTCCAGCGACGTCCAATACCGAAGTCATTTGCGGGACAAGGTTAATTTGGCATCAAGAAAGCTCGGAGTGCTTAACAGGGCGAAGCAGTACTTCACTGCGGGGCAGCAACTCCTTCTTTATAAAGCACAGGTCCGGCCTCACATGAAGTACTGCTGTCACCTTTTTGCTGGAGCACCTGCATACCAGCTTGACCCCTTCGACTCAATGCAAAGACGGGCATTGAGGCTGGTTGACAATCCCATACTCACAGGTAGTGTGGAACCTCTTAGCCTTAGGAGGGATTTAGCCTCACTGTGTGTGTTCTACCGCCTATACAATGGTTTGTGCTCAGGTGAATTGTTTGACATGATGCCCGTAGCTACATTCTATCATCGCACCTCTCGCCATAGGCAGGGAATTCATCCTCACACATTGCGACCTGAGACGGTGCGCACTGTGCGGTATGAAAGAAACTTCATCCCACGCACACTCAAGCTGTGGAATGACCTCCCTGCTGCGGTTTTCCCAAGCGCCTACAATATGGGGTTCTTCAAGAGGGGCATCAGAAGGATTCTTCATGGTCGGCAGCGCGAGTGTGACACCCCTGGTGTTGCATACGTCCATAGGCCACGGTAACCGCTTCCCATCAGGTGGGCCGTGTGCTTGTCTGCCAACTAAGTGGTATAAATAAAAAAAAAAAAAAGTGGCCCTCATTCTACTCTGCCGGAAACCACGTGGCAATAATCCAGACAAAATTAAGATTTGAGCTTTCATAAATTAGAATAGAGCTGAAAATCGGTGGAGACCTTAAATACACCATAATAAAAGAAATATCAAAAGTCCCCATCGATCGGACTTGTAGATTTGTATAGACAAGGTCATTGGTCAAAATTATTGGATTCTCGCATTTTTCTCGTAAACAGTAAGTGCTATCGCAAAAGAAGGTTAGACAAAGTTGAAGATCATAAAGTCAAAGTCTTTATTCGTTGAATATGGTACAAAATGGTGTTTAGGTACATAATGTTCAGATCTCATATTCTGCCGGTTCTGGTGTACAAATTTAGTAGTGTAGTTTACTGGCTAACTATGTCACTTTTGAAGACATACTTTATTAAAATGTTTTATTTGAGCCGAATATCTTGGGAAGAACGCAAGAACTTAAGAAGCCAAAGTCAATTCAAGAGAAAGATTTGAAAGGCATATTCCTGGTTTCTAAGTATAAGCTTTGGATGCAATCAGGACTAATTGAAGTGATGATCGTATCGTATATGATACGTACCTATATCTATAAATATTTAAATATTTATAATATAGGAATAGATTTTTCACGGAAAATGCTTAGCCACATCTTAGTTAGACTAGAAAGACCTCAACTGAGTTGGGAAAAAGGTTCAGATAATGATGAGTAATAGATTCCACAGTTTCACAAACAAAAATAGCACTATCTACACTATCTAAATAAATGTTTATTATTACCAATCAGGTGAAAAACTTTGCTTTAAACAGTAAACATGCAAATAAATGACGCATGTCTACGTAAAGAGAACGGTACGCCGTTTCATCGCAATATTTCGCATGAGTCAATAATTCTAAAAAAATACGGACGAAAAGGCAAATCTTTTTAACCGATGCGGGAAACTAATGGCACAGGCGAGGCTTTTGGGGAAATCCGCTTCTTGTTGTCAATACAGGGCAACTGTGATGGCTCCCCCAGTTAAGCCTTTATTTCAGAAGTAAGAAAACACTATCTCAGCTTTTATTGCGGTGGCACCGCAGACAGCTTCAGAAGTAAGTAAATGTAATAAAATAAAGAAAAGTCGGCCAAACGAAAATCGATAACAATTCTATTCAAGTTTTACTGTACCTTAGTTTGTATTACTGTGATATATTATGAAGTTAGATTCTTGTTTGCATAGTCTAGATGGCGAACATGTTTTTTCATATTCAAGTAAATTGAGACGATTTTGTACGAACAAAGTGTCTTTACTAATTATTTTACTGATATAATATAATAAAATATGTTTTAATATTTAGACTAGATGAGACCGTGACCTCACCCGCATTGATTTAGATTTAGGTTTTAATTTCTTTCAAATCGAATGTGAGAATAGTCAATTCAGGTAACAAACGATTAATCGTTAATATATCTTATATTAATATTAGGATATAAATGAAAACATAAAATGGATATTAAGAATTATTATTTATTCATATTCTGGACTACTTTCGCTTTCATTATCATAAACATAAAACAATAATAATTCGTTGTCTCTAGTATGCAGAGACATGGCAGAGTAGAATTTGGACCATCCTGTCTCTTCCCATGCGGTGTCGTACAAGGCGACTAAGGGATAGGGCTGTTTAACATCAGACAGATATATACAGCCCAGACTCAAATGCATGGCTCGAGTCAACAATAGTGCCCGGAAGACGACAATACGCTCGCTCTTTATTACGTGGGACCGAATTTAATGATTGGTGAAATGAGGATGTTAATTCACCTCTGCCTAACCATCCATGGAAAAAGGCGTGATTATATGTATGTATGTAGTATGCAATATGGGAAAAATAACATCTAAGCAACATTTTAAGTTGAGTAACATAAGAGGGTAAAATTTACGCAAAATTATCTTTGGGATTGGACATTTCTGACAGTCGTCAACGCATGTCGCAAACGTCAAATCCCATTTCTACATTTGTCATTCTATTCTACAATACGCCGGCCAACGAATTGCCACTTGTCTAGAGGCAGTTCTATATTCGATGCATCTAGACCGAAATAGTATTCGAAGACGGTAGGAAACACTTTGGTACGACTTAAATCCTATGTAAAGAAAATCTATTTGTCAAGGTACCTGCATGACTAAAAGGTACTATGCTTTTCATTCGTGTTTTTGTGAGCTTGAAGTTTCGGATGCTTCTTGATAACCCCTGATAGCGTTGTGTAGATTGTCCTAAAATATTTACACTATAGGAACTCCAATATCTTAGTTGTTACAGTACCACTTTGAGTGTGGACACATTGCACAAAAACGTGTTAAAATATTTTATTTTTTCAAAGCATAGGATCGAGGAAATGTATCTCGTGTTCCCGACCTTAGTCATTACCTCTGTTTAAATTAAACACATTCACAAGCTTTTATATTTATACCTAATATTAGTAGGATACAAACACGGTATTAATAAAGCGTCGACATGACGTACGGATTGGCTATTACTAGCAAATCTACGTTTTTGGTTAATAGAGGGTGAACAGGGAGTTTTAGTGGTAACCAAATGAAGCTGGCTCCCCCGGGGAGTGGGATCGGGTGTCTGCGGTGTCGGCAGTTAGCCGGCGCGGCGGCGTCACCTTGCGGCTTATCGGCCGTCCGGTCGTGCCGCTGTCTGTCGTCGCCCGTCCGAACTGTGCTTACCGTTTAAGGTCAACTCATATTAGCGCAGAGTCGAAGCGCTATGAAGCATTCATCTCTAAGTTAATATAGCGAATTCAACGTTATTGAAACAACGTAATGCTTATTGCTCTTTTAAGATAAGTGAAGGAATATGCGAGTATGAGAACGATCAACGCTGATTGGTGAGTTGAGTCGGTTTTAATTGTGAAGAATTCAACTGTGCGATATTATGAATTGACCCTTACTGTCTACTCACTGCACTACCGAGAACTTTAATGTTTACTGTAGATTCATAACCAGAGTTAATTACTCTCGTTAAATTTTATCGATAATCTAGTTCGAAATCTGGATCAAATATTAATTTCTGATACACCTAGCATCTGAATGAATAGTTTCTAACGGTATTATAGCCGTTTTACATAATTTTATTATTACCTATATGTTTTTAAATTATGTATTTTATTAAAGTGAGAACTTAAAATTACTGAGGGGTTTATTGAAATATTCAATCAAAATCACAGTGTCTTTTTACCCCTCTACATAAATTCTTAACTATAACTAACTTTGTGAAGTGAAATACCTATTTTAGTTTTTAAACCGTCTCAGCTGAAGTGCGAGGTGCAAACTCAGTGTAAGGGCTGTAAATCATATCTTCTTCCATTTATATGGACACTTTATTACAACGGCGCGTTCTAAATCAAATGATAAAATGCTTCTTATTTTATGTTTCCTTTCACCGCTCCACGCATATTGTCGTCTTTTCAGCGTACAGTGTCGTCGCCACGTATCTTAGTGGAGCCCATTCAGGGATGTGATTTTGCATTACAGATAAACAAATGTCATTTGACGCAAAACGTTTTATAAGCGCATTTGGGTACGAATGTATGGAATGTTTTCGTACGAGGGGTAAATTGTGTCTTGCTGTCTTATCTGATTTGGTATATTAACCTTCACCAACTGAATACAGGACTAATGTAAATAACTGGGTGAAGATCAAGGTTAGAGATTTGTTTGCTTTATTAGGAAGGTCAAAAATATTTTTTTATACCGCTTAGGTGCCTATCGTGAACACACAGCCCACCTGATGGAAAGTGGATACCGTCGCCTATAGACGTGACCAACACCAGAGGAGTCACACTCGCGCTGCTGACCTTGTATGTACTGAGTTTCCGTGCCGTCAAAGTCAAAGTCGAAGTCAAAAATCATTTATTCTGTATGCATAGATCATTAAACGGAACTTACCAAACGTCAATAAAAAAGGAACATGAAAAACAGTTTAGTAATTGAACCACCGGTTCGAAATGCGGTTCCGACCAGAGAAGACTCCGACAAGAAACTCAGCGGGCATTTTTTTCGGTCTATTTACAAACATACACTTAGTCTACTTAAACGCCAGTGTAGAAGACGAAGCAGTGCAAGCTTTTAGTCTTCCCACTGATAGCACAGACTCTCCAGTGAGCTCTGGCTGCCCTACTCACAGCTGGGAACACAACACGAAGTTATTATGGCCGCGGTATTCTGTATGGTGGAGGTACTTCCCAGACGGACTGCTCAATTGGACGGAAATACCGCTGTGTCCTACCTCCTAGTAGTAGTAGTAGTCCTTCTTTATGACATTTAATTAAAATTATACTTTTAAATCAATTATTCAGCTCTATGAAATAAATTGTTGACTGACGAGGACGAAACGAAGTGGAGTTATTTTAATTACCTATGTGAATAAATTCTACATTTTTATGGAAAGTTTTAAATATCATAATGTAGCTATAAGTGGCACTGGCTAAAGGTAGGTAGTGAGGTAATCGATATTATTATGTTAAAGAGATACATTTATTATATGATAAAGCTACTACTGTCCTAATACCTTCAAAAGGAAGTTCTGAGGCATTTGAGATATATTTATTAAATTTATCCGTTTCATCAACTATAGTTGGCAATCTTTATGTTAAAACGAAGAAACTCAACCTTTATTTATAATGCAGCTCATCACGAACTACCTTGCGATAACCAGATTTTCAATAAATATTCTATACATTTATAAAGAGTGAACTTCATAATAGAATATTGACTGGTTTCGTAAGCCTTATATGAGTAAGTTACCTTATATGAACCCAGGTTCTTGACGGAGCAGGCGAGCCGCACGCTCCGTCCGGCGGGTACGGTCACGTTCTGAATGACATCCGTGAATTCTGGCTCTTCTACAACTGAAACAATAGCAATAAATTTCATGAATAAAGATCAAGTGTACTTCCCAAGAACTTTTTCTTTTAACTAAACTATATTATTTCAGCTTACCCTAACATCACATAGACATATATTATGAGATTTGAACTTACAACCTCTTGATATCACGAGCCACCTTTAAGCAGCCGTGAGTTTTCAAATGATCAAATTACCATATGATCTGATGTCTTAGCGAAGCGTAAAGCTGCTACATTATTCAAAAGACATAATTTACATATATTGGAGTGATTTGGTCGGAGTCTTATCGGGCTGACAAGATTATGTAGTTATGAGGACATTTTTGTGTCAAGAGATGCGATTTGTAATTCTCAAATTATCAAAGCAGAACGCTTTTAAACAAATTGAGTGGGCGATAAGGAATAATGTCGTCGTTTATCAAGCTCTAAGATAGATGGCCCTTGCTCTGCTCTGCCCATTTTAAAGCGTTTGTCTTCGACTTGCCAAATTGGCGTTCTTTGTTTTCTTCTTAAGTTCTTGCGTTACTATTATGTTGGTATAATGTTGATACACGAAACAGAATTAGAATCATTAAGTACGTCACCACTTTATTACAAATGTTCCTTTATATAATTTCCGTTTCTCAATATAATATAACCGATGATAAAAATATAAAAAATATCAATCAATCAATCAGCCCACTGCAGTCCACTGCTGGACATAGGCCTCTCCCAATGTGCGCCATTTTCTCCGATCCTCCGCCTTCCGCATCCAGTCTGTCCCAGCCACCTTTTTCAGGTCGTCAGTCCATCTGGCTAGGGGGCGTCCTACCTTTCGTTTACCTTCTCGCGGTCTCCACTCAAAGACTCGTTTGCTCCAACGGCCATCGGTCCTTCGGCAAACGTGGCAAAAATATCATGAAGTATTAACTGATATATTCATGCCTACAAATATTTGTACTGAGCCACGCCACAGAGCCTGTCTGTGACGGACTAAAATATTCTGTGGTAATGATCTAAGTTAGTATATTTTTACTTGTAGTTGTGTAGTTCTAGCATTTCGTTGCTACTACTGTTCGTATCAAATGAATATATTCGAGAAAGTACGTCCATATTTTTTACTTATGACCTAGAAACCCGACGTTATCTAGAAATTACTGAACGGTGAATAGCGAGGAACGTCAACGACCCGCCATATCTAATAATTAAATATAGGTTTTCTGAAAATTCCTTATTAGGTAGAAATACGAAAGATTTTATTTATGTTCATTTATCCAGACCATTATACTGATTTCGAGTAGATATGCATAATCGCCCTCACCTTTACTTAAAAATTTGCGACAGACTACAGTAAATAAGAATAATTTTATTTATATATATTATGACAAATGATACACGAGGTGGGAGTCTCAGGATCTGTAAAGAAATGGTAAGCCAACAATATTGAACTAGAGAATAGTGAAACTGTGGTATTATTGCTGTGTTTGATTAATGGTCCCGGTGTTTAAAACAGTGAATACAAATCACGATACGACTAACCGCGTTGTTGAGCATACACACAAATCGGCGAGAAGGTCCGATTGAACATGTCTCTACTTCAACGGGTTATACGTCTGTTTGGAAAATAATATGCTCAGGGGGCGATAGTTAATTTTGGTTCTGTTTGTTTATTCCAATCATATATACAGATGGAATTTTGTTTTGTCATTACAATTTAAACTTTGGATAATTTATCTCGTTGGCACGTTGTATGACAAAGATTTTCAAAGTCCAAGTCATTCCGCCAAATGGACGGATGGGATAGGTTTTTCTGTCAGTTGATCACATATAAGTCAAAATAAAGCAATGTATAAGAAAAGGAGAAGTAAGAGACTGCTCTCTCCGAGTCTGCACTTCAGAGTGCAAGCTTTGGAGTCAGCCAGAATTGGCATTTGGATGACGATGATGAAGAATTATTAAAAAGTAATGCGGTACTGTATTCTAACCCGTATCCTAAATCTGAACATGTACAGAATAAGAGAGAATAAGTAAAAGTATTAACCAGTACTTACCGAACTAGTTTTCTTTCATAAATATTCAAAAATAGAGCGTGTACTATACATGATCCTTGTAAAATAGTACCTACATTAATTTTATAGCAAGTTTCAGCGCACACAGCAGTGTTAGCACAATGCTAACATTTGGTTCTACTTATATGTTTGTGTTTACGAGCGGGGCTCTAAGAGATACCCGACTGAAGATGAAAGCTACGGTTGGTGCGTGTTTGCTCACCTGATCGTATTAACTACAAGCACGACGCTCCATTTTCTACCCGAGTGCCCCTGACTCAACCGATGTAAATCGCGCATTAACATCTATAACGTACCCTATTAGCTGTGTATGCGTTTCTCTAACATCATTGGTAACAATTATTATGATATTATTGATTATTCTTGAAACCGAGACGTGTAGGTATTCATTACGTAAAAGCTACACACTGTAATTTGTGATGTTCATTATCGGCCAACTTTGAACACGTCATCAATCCTTAAGATTGATACTTTAGTCGAACATTAATGATGAACCTGCAATCATGGAATAGATCGTAATTTTTAAATTGAGAAAGAAAAATAAACTTCAACTCACTAAGTAT
Organism: Eilema griseolum; assembly: GCA_963662185.1. Lineage (NCBI taxonomy): Eukaryota > Metazoa > Arthropoda > Insecta > Lepidoptera > Erebidae > Eilema > Eilema griseolum. The sequence goes on along the minus strand of OY759230.1, from coordinate 17,937,406 downwards.
ACCTATGTAGTATGCTGTATTCTGTACAGTTTGTGAGAGTGCCCGGTTGCATTCAATACATCCAATGAGGAGCCCAGAAGTCGCTCTCATATTACTCCTGTTATGTTGGTTTTAGCTTAACAAGTTTTACCCAGTGTAAAAAATAGACCCGATAACACAGCTGTGGTTATCATATAACATAACAAAACGACAATAATGACAAATGCAATACACGTAAAGGGAACTTACAGATTGAGTAACCAAATACACAGAAAAATATGAGGAAATGCTTACGTTATATGTCTTAATAAAACGTATAAGCAAAAATACTATAATTAAATTAAGATATTTATTCCAGCTCAAATATATTCCAGTTCAGAGCTATATCAGACACAAACAACATTCTTGGCCTGTGATATTAGTTCAGTATATCATTCGCAGTGAAGTCAACGACCCAAACTAAGATTATGTCACTGGAGACAACACAAACAATAACAGTCGCAACAAAACACGACACACTCGTAATTTATATATGTAACTTGGTAATAAGGATTCACAATGAACGTACGTGTAAGTTAATAAGACTCTTATAGAGAGGAAGCCTACTATTTGTTTCAATAATACCGTACATTAAAATTAACAAGGGCAACGTTGGCAATAATCTTACAAACCACACGAGGTAATGCGGCGCGTGCAGGGGTATTTGGAGGTTAATTAAGAAACCGCAGACAGTGGCGCGAGGGAGGGTTAATCCCTTTGTCACCGATGGTAAGACGTTCTCTTCTGTGTGGCTACGCCATATGTACAATTATTGTTGTGATTACAATGTAGCTTCGATGTCGATTAAATTCCGACATTTGTAATTCTGTACAGCTGATTTGGTTAATATCTCAATCAATATGTTCGGTGTACATAAAACTTCAGTTGCCATTATTTTAAGGAAGAGTTTCATTTAAGTAATATATTGAGTGTGTATTGGTTGCATTGCATCTAAAGCTCACACAGGTGTTATTAAATACTTAAATATATATATTTAAATAAAACCGGGCAAGTGCGAGTCGGGGTCGAGTCGAGGGTTCCGTACAAACTTAAAATTATAATTTTTAGCACTCAAAACCAGTGGGGGCGTACATATAAGGCTTAATGATAGTAGATGCAGCTGTGTATACGGATAGAAGCAGTTGAAAATTGTATTGTGCCTACCATAAAGGCGTGAGTATAGGTATATATGTATTTTTCAGAGTTTTAATAACATACATACATACTTAAAATCACGCCAGTTCATAACAAAAATGAAAATCAAAGTTATTTTGTTAAATATAAATTACGATGACGGTATTTCCGTCCAATTAAGCAGTCCGACTTAGAGAGTACCTCTGCCCTACAGAATACCTCGGTTAAAATAACCTCGTGATGTGTTCCCGGCGGTGAGTAGGGTAGTCAGAGCTCACTAGAGAGTATTTATGCTGTCAGTGGGAAAACCAAAGGCTTGTTCTGTTTTGTCTTCTACACTGACGGCACAGAAACTCTCTGTGCTTACAGGTTCACACGTCCATAGGGAACTATTGCATTTATTAGGAGCATGCCTAGGGAGGATACTTTTTCATTCTATATTGAAATCTCGTTACCGTTTAAACAAACTGCAGTCCTCATTTTCCGAATCTAAATCTGTGACGAGTGTTTTTGTAAACACAAAAAAACAGTTATAATAAACTTCCAAATAAACGTCGAAATATTAAGACATGCACACATGCCATTCAGAATCGAGTGACACTGCAATCATAATTTAATTTTTCTGAGCAAACTGAAAATTTGCGACTAAAAAGGTAACTAAATTACTGGCGACATTCCTAAACATTACGACTACTTTAAAAAATACAGATAAAATATAAATACTATGAATGAAAATGGTACAACAGTCCACTTGTGTTTAGCCTAGCTATTCATAAGGCGTTCCGAGGTCTCAAATCCAGTCTTAACGTATGGTACTTGGACGATGGGATAATCGGGGGCAAACCGGAAGACGTGCTGCAGGATCTGAAGACCTTAGTTCCTAGTCTTAAAGACCTCGGTCTGGAGGTGAACCCCTCGAAGTGCGAGTTTTTTCCCTGCGACTCGGAGGCTCGATCACACTTTGTGCAATTTATTTCATTTTTCCATGGCCTAAAGGCAATTTCTTCGGCTGACATCCATCTTTTAGGACCTCCAATTTTTCTCTCGGCCGTTCTGCTGCTCGAAAGCAGTTTTCTTGTCGCTCATGAACGTTGGAAAGGCCTAGCCGCGCACGTTGCGATTATCTTACTGCGCATATGCTTCGCTCTCCCGAAGATCACATACTTGCTACGGACCACCTTGACTCTGCCCCGAGGAAATTTCCTCCTTCGACGATGCCTTGAAATCGGTGTTGGAGTCTGTACTGAACGTTTCCTTAGATGGGACTCAGTGGAGTCGAGCTGCTCAACCAATTCGATGTGGTGGTCTTGGAGTGCGTTGCGCGCAGAATGTGGATCTGCCAGTTTTTCAGGCGTCGGCGCATGGGGTTGGTAACCTCGTTACTAATTTATTGAATCTTAATGATGACGGGGTGATCATACCTATTGTGTCGGATGCTGTGTTAACTTGGTCGGCCCTCAATGCGTACGCGTTTATCCCTGAACCAATGCATCTTCAGTGAGCGTGGGATGATGTGATGTGTGACTCCAAGTTCAATTATTAGAGAGGGTGACAGGGGCCGATAAGACTAGAGTGCGGGCTTGTCACAGCCTGAATCTGGAACGTGGTTACAGGCGTTACCGTCCCCTCACCTAGGCACCCTGCTTGATGACGACTCTCCGTGTGGCGGTGGCTTTCCGCCTGGGCTGTAAGGTGTGTGAACCCCACTTATGCACCTGAGGTTCCACGGTGGAAGCGAATGGCCATCACGCGATAAGTTGCCGGCAGTGTACTAGGAGGTTTCCGCGACACCACGCTCTAAACGTTATCATCCGTAGGGTTCTTTTATCCGCAAACGTCCTCTGTGTGCTTGAGTCTCCGGGTCTGAGCAGGTCGGACGGGTAGAGGCCAAACAGACTGACTTTGGTGCCCTGGAAGAACGGCAAGTGTCTACTTTGGGACGCAACGTGTATCAACACGGTAGCCGCCTTCCGCGGCGGCCGACGGGGATTGAACGGTACGCCGTTCAATCCCCGTCGGCCGCCGCGGAAGGCGCCAGCTTAAGGAAGAGGTTTAAATACACCGACTTGGAACCACTGTACTAGTTCGTGCTAATAGCGGTGGAGACTCTGGGGAGTTGGGGCAAGGAAGCTAAAAGCCTTATTAAAGAAATCGAACAGAGGGTCAACGAGGCGACCGGTGACACTCGTTCCGGGTCGTTCCTGGTCCAAAGGCTGTCCATCGCCATTCAACGTGTCAACGTAGTAAGTTTTATGGGCACTTTTGCACCGGGAACGATCAGGAGCGGGTTATTTGATTAGTACATGGACTAAGCATTACTTTTAAAAATTAAACATAATAGGTATATATAAGTATTGCGCGTACCGAAAATAAAAAAAGTTTATTTAATTTTAAATATAGAATGGTTGAATGGTGGATCTACATGCTTCCTCTACACATTAGGCAACATAAGGGTTAATGTGTTGGCAAATATATTGGTCAAGGGTTTGTGATGGCGTCCACACATTGGAACTAATTGGAAGGTCCGACATAACTACCCAGATGGCTGACTTGGTGGGCTGACCCATGGGATATCAACACGAAAAAAAGCTGCAGTTAGGATCTCAATTTTAAATTCCTCTATACTTTGACCCGAACCGAATCACCAATGTCTTTGCTAATGTGTAGAGCAGCCTTAAGACGAAAGATGGAGTCGCAGTTGCCGTATTGCATTAATTTGCTACATATACGTCTATATCTTATGATTGCATTCACGTAGAAGTATGATTTTTTCACAGCTTCAAGTTATTACAGACCTGAGTATTTGGTATTAATTTCAACCTTCACGCATTCTTGAGAAAAAGGTTTTAACTGACAGACAGACGGAGAACGAAGTGATTCTATAAAGGTTCCGTTTTTTTCCTCTTGAGGTACGGAACCCTGAAAAAAAAAATTAATAATATATAAAATATTTCTTAGTTAGGGCTATACTAGAGAAAGGAACTTCCTCACCATGCGCGCTGTATCTAGCAGCACAGCCTTTTGCATCTGGCCCGTAACCCAAACGTCTAACCCGAGCCTCTTCAGGATTTGGTCGAGAATTATTATTATTAAGGCTCTTTATTTACGTTTAAAATTTTATAAATTATATTTTATGTTGCTAGACCGACTGATATCTATCCCGCAATTTCATGGAAAAAGCCTACAACAGTGCTACATCAGTCGTTAATGAAGTTTCTAAGCTCCCTGTGATGCTAGTGAGGTCAAACTACTAGACCGGTTGGTATGATTTTCCATTTTTGATTCAATAAACATTTTTGTAAACGGTCAGTTTTCTATCACCCACATTGGCTCACGTTTTCTTCAAGCTTTTAAAATAATATAGCCGAATTTCAACCATTGAGCGAACACTAACATCTATAACTTTTCGAATACTAAAACATTCAATGCCTCGGGCGCTGATTTGCCTCGAATATTTTGACCGGTCACGTACACTCCAATGCTAGGACGATATTCGTATTTTAGGAGATATTTATTAAACAATCTTTGAACGCACGTAAGAGATACTTAAGTTAAATAGTATAACAAATATTTATCCTATATTATTCTATCTTACTATCATGAATGTAAAATATCTAGGAAAGGATGAGTGTTTGTAGGTGTTAACTTAGTGATACTAGACGAACAAAGTGTGCGAGTGAAATACATAGGATTATATAAAAACCTAGATGTGAGAAAGAGACAGAGTACATTATATGGAGAAACGTTTTTATCAACTTATAAACTGAGAAATAATCTACTGTCCATGGACCTATAAAAATACTACCGTCATTAAAATCAAACTATATTATTATTGAATTCGTCGCAATTTTAGCAGATTTTAACAGAATAATATAACGAATAAAATAATGGTAACACGTGTATCAGATTATGGCCTTATCTGTAGCAATAATCCAAATAAAGAGACATTTCATGGGTAAACACTAATAGTTCACACTCAGTACTTTCATGGTGTTTGTTTTCGTAGAATGTAAACACAAAATGGTTCTGTATTAAGTTCAATATTACTCTCTACTTTCAAAATGTTATACTAATTTAGAAATTTACATGTTTGTTAACAAAATATTCGTATACCAATATATGATACCGTTTGGCACAGGGATTGATTATACGCAAACAATAAATAAATATTCCACGACATGCTACACAACGCTATCTGGACCCATGGTAAGCATAACTTAACTAGCTTGTGTTATGGGATCTAGAATGCGGATAAACATACTTAGCTTTATATTGTAAATGTATACATATTATACATAGAAACACCCAGAACAATGCAAATATACTTAATCATGCATACATACTGGTGGTAGAAACTTGGTGGCACAAATTTGTCTCAAGTTTCGACCGGGTGGGTACCACCGAGCACTATTCGAAAAACCCTCCATAGCAATTCAATCTCGGTTGGATTGTGTTCAGGGGTCAGCAAGTGCATAGCCGGGCAGAGGTGGTGGTTGTCGCAGCGACATTACGCCAAGACCCACTGGTCTTGGCGTAATCTAATGGGGATGGCGCGGGGAGATGTGCCGAACAGGGAGACCTGTAGAAACGGTGGTGCCGCTGGCCGCCTGCGGTATAGTACAGGGGCCCAACTGGGGTTAACCACCTTCGGAAGCTGCCTCACCAGGCCGCGCATAATCCCGATATGGTTTGTCGTGCCGGTTGGTGAACGGATTTGGGAGCCCGGCGACCATACTCGGGGGGGGGGGGGGGGGGTACGGGGGCTCTTCCGTTCGGCGCGTCGGCTCTCGCCATGCCTCACATTCAAAGATAAAACCAATATCCCGCGCTTTGTCACACCGTGCTGCGGCGGCAATCACCTCTTTTTTCACGCCTTCTCCCACACAAACTCATGGCAACTTTTGTAGGAGGTAGGACACGGCGGTATATCCGCCCGATTGAGCAGTCCGACTGGGGAAGTACCTCCGCCCTACAGAATACCGCGGTTATAATAACTTCGTGTTGTGTTCCCAGCGGTGAGTAGGGTAGCCAGAGCTCACTGGAGAATTTGTGCCGTCAGTGGGAAGACTAAAGGCTTGTCCTGATCTGTCTTCTACTGACGGCACAGAAACTCTGTACTTACAGGATTGGCAGCGCGACTGTGACTCCTCTGGTGTTACAGACGTCCATAGGCCACGGTAACTACTTTCCATCAGGTGGGCCGTGTGCTTGTCTGTCAACTAAGTGGTATAAAAAAAAAAAAAAATACAGGAGATGCTGAGACAACTCGACTCTTTGAATATCTGAGTCAGGCGGCAGATGATGCGCAGGAACGATTTCCGAATGCCGAAATGGTATTTTTGGGGGATTTTAACGCCCACCACGAGATCTGGTTGGGCTCCTCCAAAGCAGACCATGCGGGAAGAGCCGCCCACGCATTTGGTCTGGCGCACGGCCTGACCCAATTGGTGCACGAGGTCACTAGGATACCAAGACGGTCGGACCTAGCACCTTCTCTGCTAGACCTTCTGCTGACGAGTAATCCGGACCGGTACAGTGTGTCGGTGCGAGCCGCTTTAGGCAACTCCGACCACTGCCTGGTCTGTTCCACGGTGCCTATTATAGCGCCTCCACGACCCGTGCAGGGGAAGCGGCGTCTCTGGCACTACTCGTCAGCGGACTGGGATGGACTTCGTGACTATTTTGCGTCCATCCCGTGGGTTGAGCGCTGTTTTGAAGGTAAGAACCCATCGGATTGTGCTACTGCTGTCGCCGGTGAGGTCGGGCTGGGTATGGAATACTATATCTCATACACCGATATCAACGGTGATCGCGGGGTGCGCCCTTGGTTCGGGCGCGAGTGCGCGGAAGCTGTTGAACAAAAACAGTCTGCGTACCGTGCTTGGGTAAGGGCGCGCGTCACGCGCCATCCCAATCTGGGCCACTTCAAGGCGGCGTACAACAGAGCCACAAAGGTCTGTAGAAGGGCCTACGTCAGAGCGGATGCCCTGCACATAGCGCGGCTTGGTCAAGAGCTAGTGATGCATCCCACGGGAAGCCGTGGCTACTGGCGACTGGCTAAAGCCATGCAAGCCAACTTCTGTCAGCGTTCGCTGCCTCCGCTGCGCAACTCTGATGGATCCCTGGCCCATGAGTCGCAAGAGAAGGCAAATCTGTTTCTTTTTTTTCGGGTACAGTGCCTTTGCCTTGGAAAGAGGCAAATGTTCAGCCGATTCCCAAGAAGGGGGATCGCTCGGAGCCAGCCAACTATCGACCCATAGCCGTCACCTCAGTGCTGTGCATATAATTAACAAACAGTTCATGCGGCACCTAGAGGATCACTCCTTAATTAATGACCGGCAATATGGCTTCAGGCCGAAACGGTCAACGGGTGATCTTCTAGCATACGTTACCCATCTTCGGGGTGAGGCTATGGACAAGCACGGCGAGTCACTGGCAATTAGACTTGACATCGCCAAAGCTTTCGATAGAGTCTGGCACAAATCGCTTCTTTCCAAGCTACCTGCCTTTGGTCTGCCTTCTAGGCTGTGCAACTGGGTTGCTAGCTTCCTGCAGGGGCACCGTATTCGCGTCCTTTGTGACGGACGAGCTTCGGAGTTTCTGCAGGTAAATGCTGGCGTGCCCCAGGGGTCCGTCTTATCACCCACTCTCTTTCTTCTGCATATCAACGACATGCTGTCTACCGGCAATGTTCATTGTTATGCAGATGATAGCACTTTACATGGGGTTATCATGGACATCCTGCGGCCAAGCAGCCAGATATCGCAGAGAAAAGGCAGCTTCTTGTCACTGAGCTTGACGGGGTCCTGAATCACATTTCTCAATGGGGCTCTGAGAACCTGGTTGAGTTCAATGCCAAGAAGACGCAAGCATGTGCGTTTACAGCAAAAGTATCTTCTTTCCTTCCCCTCCCCACTCTTCAGACCACGCCACTGCCACTGCAGGACAATCTCAATATCCTAGGTATGGATGTTCGCTGCAACCTGAATAACAAAAATTACATCGAAAGTATCATCAAAACAGCTTCACGAAAACTCGGAGTCCTGAACAGAGTGAGACGATTTTTCACGCCGGAGTAGCGGTGTCTTCTATACAAGACACAAATTCGCTCCTGTGTGGAATACTGCTCGCATCTCTGGGATGGTTCAGCAAAGTACTTACTAGATGCTTTCGACAGGTTGCAGCGACGTGCCGTCCGCATCATTGGGAATCCCGAGTTCACGAACACCCTAGAACCTTTACAGATGCGTAGAGATGTTGCGTCCATGGCTGTATTTTACCGTCTGTACCACGGGGAGTGTTCTGATGAGCTCTTCCAATTAGTCCCACCCTCCCCTTTCCTACACAGGACAACACGTGCAGGTCTTAGATGTCATCCACACACGGTGCAGAACATCCGATCAAGAACCAAGCGGTTCGGAGACTCTTTCCTCTATCGCACCATTAAGGCCTGGAATTAATTACCAGCTCACGTGTTACCTTCTTCCTACAGTCCCGGGTCCTTTAAGCGGGGCGTGAAAAAGCATATGATGAGGCCGTCAAGCTGAGTGTCACCATTGTCACACGGTATGTGTAAGTAATGGTGACCCCCTTTTTTTTGGGACTTTGCCTTCAGCTTACCATCAGGCAAGGCGAAGTCTAATTGACGTGTCCTATATAAAAAAATATATATAAATATTTGCACTGAGCGGGAATCGAACCCGAGGACAATAATATTTATTCAAATTTAGAACTGTTAATACTAATAATGCTGCTTACGTTCTTATTCATTCTTTCTCTTCTTTTAATTATTTCTCTTTCTCAAGTATTTTTTTCTTTAATAGAATCGTGGTATTTCTTAGTCTTATTTGAAATATATCCATTTACCATTAGTGCTTAAAATGACTTAGAGTTATTAGGCAGTCCATTTTTTTACCACTCTTTGAGCAACTGGAGGTTATAGGCAACCTCAAGTCGCAAGTTCAATTCCCGTTCAGTGCAAATATATATTGCCATTGATCTGGTCGTGCCTCGGAGTTTTTATCCGAATATCTTTGGAAGTTACGTAAGTTAGTAACAACCCAGAAGGCATTTACTTCACGGAAAATATCAAAGATCGGCTCAACCTGGAGTTAGACCGGAATAGAGGACTCCCGGCTCCAAGGTGAAGGCTTCCGATGCAACTGAGATTAATAAAGAAAAGAAAGAAAGAAAGAAAGAAAAAAAATATTTTATTCAGGCCCCACACAGCGGGCACCCCACCAAATACAAACAGGTAGGCATTACTACAGTTAACAGGTACATCAAATAAAAAAAAAAAAAAAATATCAAAAAAACAGTAGGCACATTAAAATTAGACTACGGGTGCAACACTCCACATTATGCGCTACCTAGTGGCCAATTTATACAGTACATTTTTACAGTACATTTTACAATATTGACGATCAGATGTCTATTATACGAGTAGTAAAACCACAGTTAATAGGGTACAAGTTAAGAAACCTTAATATTCAATAAAATAATTAAATTGAATGCATTGTTAATTCAATTGCTTTCAATTTTTTATTCAATTACTTATTCAATTTTTCAATTGCTAATTGGTTATTTATTAACTTCAAGAACCTACTGTCTGCACATGAATAGATTTTCACGGGTTAAGGGTACGTAATTGTGTTCGTTCTTCGTACAATTTGCTTCGTTCACTAGTGTAGATCACTTTAGTATTGCAGGTATCTGAATCGAAGATGATATTTCCTGGATGAAAACCTCATTAAGTCTGTCTTGCAGGAGATGTACAGACAGTATTATTCAGAACACTGTTGTCTCAACTGTTAGTACCTACCTATACTGTGTTTGTACCTTGTGTTGAATAGCTTTATTCAAACTATAGATAAGTCGTATGCTGTTCTGTTGGAGGGTACGACTTTGATTGCTGAATTGTAAACTGTGTAGGTATTTTGACGACGATGGTTGTATTTTACATTTATTTATAAGATTTGTAACGTCTTTGTACTGAAGTGAGAATCGCATGTATCGTATACGAGCTCCAGTAGTTTTAGCGGTACTTTATGTTAAGTGTATTTTGTTACTCTGTTTTTTTTTTTTTAAAGAGACTTTTATTCCTGTCAGAACGTGATTTCATTTAAGTATACGTTTCAAATACTTTCAACAGCTTTACTAACAGCAATTTTAATATGTTACCTACGGTTTGTCATCAAGTCCTGTTCAGAAGTGAAGAACAAAGAAATAAATTAAAACAATGGTGAAGAAGTATATAAACTAGTCAATGAAATTGCAATTTGCCAACAAGCATGTCAAATACGAGTGGCAATTCAAATAATTACGTTGGGGATTGGGTCGACCAAATATTCCAAAACTAATAATGAATGGGACCGCTTCGACCGTCCTAACTCGAGAATAATCTCGTATTAGAGTTGGCCCTTATGCAAATCAGGAGCGGTCAGTCGGAAGTCATCAGACGCGGCCGGGCCGAGCGCGGCGGGCAGCTCGCTCTCGGGCTCGGCCGCAAATTGACAGCGCCCCTGCCGCCAAATTGATTGCGGCTACGCAGACACCTCGTTATAATACCCGTGACGCGAAACCGTGACAAATAACCTATTGTTCAACAAATCGAACATGATTTGTTCTGCAAATAAAAACAAACTATTAGTCTAGCAGAGAAAAATATTGAAGCATTGCTGTAGCGGGGTATTTCAAACACTGGTAGAGAGAAGTAGAGAAATAGAAAGAATTCAAGTAAAACTTTATTCAATTTAGACAAGCTTGAAAATAATGTTTGTATTTCTCAACGTCAGTAGTCCAGTACCTCTGACGTCGTCGCATCTTGCTTAAAGCTACGTTTATGTGCGCTACAATTGGCAATCTTTAATTAAAATAAACTTCTAAATACATACGATTAAATAAAAAGTCATTTATTTCTCATAAAAACATAAAGTTCACTTAAAATTAGATTTACAATAATTTAGAAATTAGAGTACGCCAATATATAAAAATTAATTATTACATTATACAATTAAAATATTGTCCACATTTTTGTACAGTCAGAGTGACAGTCTAATCTATTAACCCGCCCCTCATCGTACCTGGTGCAAAGGTACCCATGACACTGGCGGCATTGCCCCGTTGAACAGCTATGGCCAACCGTTGCCCCAGGTACGAACCGGAGCGGGAGTCACCGGTTTTGTCCCTCAACCTGCGCCCTAATTCGCTCACCAGATTCTTGGCGTCGGTACCCCAACTACCCATTGTCTCGACCGCAAAGGGAGCGAACATATATTGCATCAAGAGATCATCAAGATTTCATCAATTTCCGTTTTGTTTGATTAGGAATCAAATATTTTTGTTATTAAGTAGATATTGCTGTGTATAATTGTGTTTGCATGCCAATTGTATGGCGGAATGTGCCCGGACTTGATATCATATTACCAACTTTTATTGTACCACATTACACGCAAATAAAGGAATTTGAATTTGAATTTGAAAAAACTGAGACACAACGACTAGCAGCAACCACCTACACATTTGAAAAAAAATTTAAAGAATTTAGTACGCTAATTATTCAAATCGGATTTATTCAATCGGACGGATATATATAGGTATATATAGAAGAATTTGGATGGTTTTGGGCGAAGGTTCTGTGGCTTAGTGGTCAGTCCCCTGTAAAGGAAATATCGCGGGTTCGATCCCGCCTGAAACGATTCACCTTAATCGACTACCTATTCAACCTGGTACGAATGGGTACTCGTCCATGTCAACCAAATTGGCGAAAATTTAGTGATAATTTGGATAAAATCAATAACAAACTTTCATTATGGTAAGTATAGCTGTTGTGGCCAAATATTTAAGTTTATACGTCCCTAGTCACAGATGTTGCTCGTAATATTCTCATATACGATCAAATTCTTTTAAGAGATCCGTAGATAAAGAACGTGGCGTCGGGTGTTTGGGCGGTTTCGGACTTTCACTTATTTGTATGCTTTACCCTTCGCCGGGACGGAGACGTGACTATTCGAGATACATAAACCCTGAGTGAATACAGAAAATAGAAATAAAGTAACATACATAATATTAGTTTTAGTGGACGGATTGTGGAAAAAATGAGGTAGGTAAATACAATTGTAGCTATTCTATTTTGTTGTTATTCAGTTTGTTATGAGTTTTATCTCTTGAATTTTGTAATCTGTTCTTATAAAAATGACACCTACTAGGGTAATTATTCTACGAATTGTTTATAAATAACTAGCTGTGGCACAAGTGACTGAAAATATATATTTTTATGCTGAGCATTGACCCTTAGGACAGTATTAAAAAGTCACGATAGTCATTTCCTAGGCGGAAAGGACTATCGTGATACACGGGGATCTAAGCTACATGGTTCCGTCCTGGACAGCTGCAATTCAGTGAACGCAGAGGCGGAAAAGTGAAGGGGGTATACAAAAAAAGGTGACAGGGTATTCATCGACCCCTTAATTATTAAGCCTTGCGGTAAACGTTATCTAAGCTACATGAACGTAAACCTTTGGAAATGGATAAAAGAAAACTCCAATCAAACTACGGTTCACCATCAAAGGTAGGCAGTGCAGTTACGTCATGCTACACTTACTCACGAAACATATTTTGGGGTCATCGAGGCCGGGTCATGTCGCGGTCAGTTAAGCGGAAGTGCGGAAGCAGATGTTGACAAGCCATGGGATGCGACCCCTCCCTCCCCTGCCCCTCTTATCGTCTACCGCCTCGCCTGTCAACGGTGCTTACAAGTGATGCCGGAACACCCATTCAATCTTGCTGGCCAATCATAAATATATACTCGAGATTTTATACGTCGTAAATCGCAAGTGTATGTAATTTTAAGATGCTGTAAATGGAAAATAAACTATCATGTAAGGAAAAAGTACTCTAATTTCTGTTATTTTTTCATGTACGTTAGGTATCATAATAGTGAAATGTATTTATTGAAACACTGTTTTTCATGGTAGCTTAGTGGCTAAGCGATCGGCCTCACGATCAAGAGGTCACAAGTTCAAATTGCTAGGATGTGAATTGCTGTGATTGTATCATTACACAATCTAGTGAATCCATGCCTAACATTTGTTTTTAAGTTTATATTCAAATTGTAAATAGCTTTCTGTCTTACAATACAAACAAAACAATTTTTTCATTTTAATTTGAAGCAAAATAACACTAAACGTCTATGTTATAAAGTTCCTTAAGGCTAATCACTAATTGAACAAGTGTTTTGGGGCTGACGGCGTAAGTCGTGGGATCTAATTAAAGCACCTACCGCGGTGCGCCGCTCAACCCCAGTCGGAGCCTATTATCACGCCTCCGCCTCCTATTAGCATTGTCTCCTCGAGGGCGATACTTATCTTTATTTAAATTCACTTCTTGGTAATTGGGTTGACGAGTCGACAACGTGATTTGCATTGATGAAAATTGGCCAGTGTACCAGGCCCCTGTAACTTACTTCGTTGCCTAATTTGTTTTATTACGTTTGTAAAACGAAGACGATTTTATCGCTGGCATTGCTTCGTTACGATTTGTTTACATATCGTAATTTAAACTGAAACCAGATTTTGACAAAGATAATTTTAAATTCAACTTTGTATTAGGGTAGGTAACCCAACATAGATTTTATCGTAGGTATTAGGGCATTTTCACTTTAAATGACACATTGCTGTTTTGGAGCTGTCCCTAGGAATTAGCATTTTTTATAAATATTTAAATAATTGTTTTGGTAATAAATTAAAGACACATTGAAAATATATGAAACAGGCTACCTCTATTTGTTATTAACATAAATATAGAACAGTTAATTTATAAATAAAACATATTTGAAATTTCAAGATTTTTCAGTTTCATACTGTCCCATTTGTAAACTGTCAACTTTGGATTGAGTTTTTAATGATTTTTTATATGATAGATTATGTAGCGATGATTGCAATGCATATAAAAGAAAGCTAGTTGTTACTTTATCTCATTTTTTGTATTAGTTTTTATTATTATTTATTTATAATATTATTTTTTATCTTGTCCCGCACTTTTTTGCATTCCGGACATTTCCGGTTTTGTAACGGGAATTATTCATTCAAATTTTTTACCAAAAAGTGATATTTTTTATTAATCTGGCAATTTCGGGCATTACGATTAGTATAGGGAATCAGCCATTTTGAAATCAGTGTCAAAAAATATTTTGTGAAGGTTAACGTGATTGTGCTTCAAATTTAGCGTCGGTGTTTGTCTGGTAAGTAACGTCTGTATTCTTATTTTTTAGGGTTTAATCATAATATCTGTTATATTTAATGCATGCATTGGACTGTATTCCATGCGAAAAACATTAAACATGAGAGGATTATTCGTTATAATTGGTATTTTTTCTTTAAATATTTCTAACGGTCGCAATTTTGTAACGTCTGTTTTGTAACGTTACAATATGCGGACTAAAAACGTTACAAAACGGACACGTAAAGGCTAATGCACAAAGGCAAATTAATACTAACCGACTGCGTTGAAGCTTAAAAGAGGGTTATTTGTTTTAATAATCTTGCATTTTTTTACTTGAAGCTTTTATTTAGTTTCACCTGTCTCGGTGTCTGTCTGTAACCAAATCTTGTAAGTTAAATTTAATCTACTTATCGGTTACCGATTGAGCTGAAATTTTGCAAGCATGTGTGAATTTGGATGACAATGCAAAATTAATGACACGGAGCTGTTCCGATAATGGAACAGGGTCGTGACCATAGGAACTCAGAAGTTAAACAACAATATGCATCGTGTTTGGACTCATTTGATTCGTGTTGAAAGGTACTTTGGTACTAGTTGGTAACCAGAGTCTAATGATGGAGCCGGAAGATGGTCATAGAACTCAATAGTGAAACAACGCAATCCCATTGAGTTTGGACTCGTTTGGTTCGTATTGACGAGTGCTTAGGTGCTAGATGGTTAGTTTAATTCGAAACTTACTAAGTAGTTTCACTTTTTAATTTTTAGGCAACAATGGCGTTCACATCAGCAGAAGGGGTTAGAAGGTATAGAGAAAAATTAAAAAACAATCCAGAAAAAGCCGAAGAAATAAGAAAGAAAAATTTAGATCGAATTAGAACTAAAAAAAAAAGTTGCTGAGATGAGTGAAATACAAAAAAATAAATACAAAACGTCAAACTTGGAGAGAGGAGAAAAGAAAACAACGTGCTTCAAAATGTAATCAAGTAAATGCTACTGCCGGAACCTCAATTAATACAAACCCTGCAGTTTCACCTTCTACAAATCGATTAAAAGAAAATCTTAGTATAAGTAAACATTTATCAACAAAAATACCAAATTTTAAGTCTTAAATATAAAATAGCTTTAAAATAAAATTCAATACTTAAAAAATGCGTCGTAAGACTGAGAAAAAGATACAGTCGCCTTAAAAAATCTACTTCAATAATAATAAATAATGAGCAAGACCTACTTGACAAACAAAAAGCCAGGGAAGAGATATTGGAACTGACATTACGGTGGACTTATGCACAATGTGAAAAACGTATCGACAAACAGATTTTGAAAAGTTAATAAATAACTCTCAGCCTGGTAAAAAGACATAATATATGTAGCAAAACTAATGGGACTTGGTAGTAAACAACGGAATACAAAGGAAAAAAAGAGACAGACATGTTGCTAAGAAATTGAGATGTTTTGGTTAAGAGATGAGACCACCAGAGCAACTGCAGGGAAAAAAGAATGTAGGTCTTTTGAAAAAAAAAGGAACAAATAAGGTATACAGTTGATACATTAGCAAATTTATATAAAAGGTATAAAGAAGAGGGTGGAAAATTTGGTATGTAATTTTTTGTTTCAGTAATATCTGAGGTAAATTGTATTCTTATTTTATATTTTGTGTTTTTTTTTGTTATTCTTGGTTATAGAATGCAATTTACCTAATAATTATTTTAATTACTGAAGCAAAACACTGAGCGTAGATATTCCATGAGACAGTTAGTTTTGTTATTTTTTCTTAAGGTTTTTACTACCTACTTGCATTGTTTTTTTTAATTTTTAATTTTATAAACCACTGGATGAATCTTAATTTCATTTGAGTGTCTTGTTCGCAATGACACCCAAAGATTTAATAAACTTACCTGATAGTTCATATAAACAAAATTGTGTTTAATTGTCCCTTTTCATATTTATTGGTACATTTAGGACTATGCCTTATAATTTCTGTTTTGTAACATTTTTGTCTATTTTGTAACTGTCCCATTTTTTTTTACTTGATTTCTGTAGATTTTTCTGAAATGCTCATAAAAACTAAATAATATCTTTTGTTATAAATAAAAAAGAAATTCAAATCTTTTCCTAACAGTAAAAATCAATAACGTACCTTAAAAACTAAAACTGTGACGTTAAAAATAAAACTTTATTTGGTACAAAATGTTACAAAACAGAATGAAATGTTATGATAGAAATTTCAAATTCAATACTTTACATAATATTTAGAGTTATTTTCTTTCTATGGGCTCTAAATTTAACAAATAGTTGATTGTTCAGTCTCGTTAATGGTTTATATCATTTTTATGTGAAGATCATTTTCGTTACAAAGCGGACAATTATTGGTCACCCGTCTCACATAAATATCAATTATTGCAAAAAATATGAATATATTACGTGAACTTTTATAAAAAATACAAAATAGGATAGTTTTTAAATCTATATCAATAGTTAATGCAGACGTAGTTAATAAAAAATTTAAAATCCTAAAATTTCAGATAGGTGTCATCTAAAGTGAAAATGCCCATTAACGTAGTGTTTACATAATTCGTAACGTACATACATATATACATTCATATAATCACGGAGGGTTAGGCAGAGGTGAATTAACACCCACATTTCACCATCATTGTATTCGGTCCCACGTAATAGGGGGCGTGCCTATTGCCGTTTTCCGGGCACTATCGTTGCCTCGAGCCATGCATCTCTGGCTGAGTCTGGGCTGTATATATCTGTCTGATGTTAAACAGTCCTATCCCTTAGTCACCTTGTACGACACCGCATGGGAGGAGATGGGGTGGTCCTAATTCGTAACGTAATAACCTTTTAATTTTATACTGTTGATTGATGGCAGTTGGTAAGCTCACTTGTACTTTTACGGCATCATCAAATCCTTCTTCAAGTCAGTCGGTTCGAATCCGACATAACCTCTCCCAACGGCTCCGGTGCATAAAATACAGCATAAAATTGCTTTGAATTTTTAACTTTATTTCTTTAAGCTTGAAGACCAAAATTAAATGATAAAGAATTTCATTTTTCATTCACTATGCAAAAATCCTTTTAATTTTGAACTTTAAATACATTGCTTTAAAGTCTGAAAATAAATGAATATTTAACAGTGTCTGTGGTATGACAGTGGTATTGCTTTAGCAGAATCGAGGCTCAGGTGTAATAAAAAATACTCTGGATAAGTCTGTCCGAATTGAGCAGTCCGACTGGGGACGTACCTCCACCCTACAGAATACCACGTCTATAAAAACCTCGTGTTGTGTTCCCGGTGGTGAGTAGGGTAGCGAAAGCTCACTGGAGAGCTGATGTGCTGTCAGTGGGAAGACCAAAGGCTTGTCCTGATTTTGTATTCTGCACTAAAGGCACAGAAAATCTCTGTTCTTACAAGGTTGACAGCACGGATGTGACTGCACTGGTGTTACACGCGTTCATAGGTCACGGTAACCACTTTCCATCAGGTGGGCCGTGTGCTTGTCTGCCACCTAAGTTGTATAAAAGAATAAAAAAAGTATATTTTCAATATAAGTAACCTTTTAATTCTTTTATACCCAACTAATAGTTAAACTAAAGGCTGGAAGGCCTATATTGGAATACAGCAAAATCACAATTTTTTCTAACATGTTCAAGTTTTGGAAAATCGCACACGTACCTACTTAATGCCTAAGTACTAAATCATGTAAAAGTGAGGTACAAAACCTTTTCTGAAACCTTTTTAAAAATTAATGCTTAATATAGTGTTTGTAGCCGTAAGTTAATATTTTAAAGTCAACAATTTATCAGGATCTGAATAT
Source organism: Eilema griseolum (assembly GCA_963662185.1). Lineage (NCBI taxonomy): Eukaryota > Metazoa > Arthropoda > Insecta > Lepidoptera > Erebidae > Eilema > Eilema griseolum. The sequence continues at coordinate 17,919,209 of OY759230.1, read as the reverse complement.
TTTTTGTCCTGTTTGTGTTTGCAATAAATTAGTAAGGCCTAGATATCACTTGTAGCATTTTTTCTGGCAATGGCGTATGAGCGCAGTCAAAGAGGATGCGCTTGGTTATTTCTCATTACAGCACACGCGATAAAATCACACAGAGTCGTTGCCTCATTAAAATCTTCTGGTGCGCGCATCTGTAAGCCTTTTGTGAAGGCGGGAACGCGGTGCTCTTGACGCCTTTCGCGTGTCATTTCGGGCACAATGCCGCTCGGAGGGAGGCGACGCCTGGCAATTTTTGCTCTGACATGCCAGCGTATGCTTTTTATCAGTTTATCGAAAAATATTTTATGCGGATACACTGTTATTATATTCTCCTCACGTTATATTCGTATTCTGTATATGAATGACGTGTTCATATTTCTAAGATGTTTTGTCGGTGTTACGTAATACTAGCGTACACGTGAATTATTGCAGTTGTAAGATTACGCGTTCTTCGTGAGGTTATATATTTGTGCTGTTCGTTTATTATGTGCTAGCTATATGCGATCAGGTTAGTATCATTCTTTAGCTAAATCCCATATCGTGTTTGATATTTGGTTTTATTTGTTTTTTTCAGCAGGGTAGGTTTTCATTTCCCAATCCCGAAAGGAAGGCTTCATCAGTCACCAGGTGCACCAGTATGCTGGTAAGGTTAGCTACGAGTGGAGCCTACTCCATGAGCGCGGGCTTGGAGGGTAACGGGTGTAGTAACTGTTACCATAGTAGAAAAGGCCGCGGCGGCGGGTCGCCCTCTCATACCCGGGGGCTAGATGGGGAATAGGCCTGGGGTCAGCCAGGGTGCGAGGGATATACCTCCGGCAACTTTACCTCCGGCAACATGCGACCCTCAGATGGCGTACGTTTTAGTCGGTTCAAGTTCGACATAACCTAATGTAACGTGATATATTATTATGCATGATGCAACACCATCTATGAGCGATTGCCGGAATTGTCAGTGCAGGGGTGAAAGATTCACGGCTTAAGTAGGTTTTACTTAGAGGTAGGACAGTTTGCGTGCGTCTGAGGCGAAACCTAGCACCGAGTGGCTGAAGGTGAATGGATGGTTCTCGAGACGTTACTAGTTAAGGAAGGTTCTCGTACATAATGAATATATAAGTCTGGTGCCAAGAGCAACGAGCTCACTCGATATTTTTCTTAAAGACACGGTTACGCTGTCCGTGATATTACTTATTATTTAAGTCTACCATGTTACTGCTCGGAAGCTCACGATGGCTCAATTAGACCGATAGATTATTGTACACTGGTCGAGACTTTTGGTATTATAAGGACCCGACGTGTCGTATATCTTAATGTGTAGCTTGTGATGCTTGTAATGCGAGCCTCCTCGGTCCTGGTCTGCTCTAGGAAGGAGGGGGCTCACTCGTTCCAGGGTCCTTTATTGAGATTACAGACGTCTGTCTCCACCCACTACTGCCGATACACCTGACCATTTAGGAGTAAGTAACACCAGATCCAAGCCAAAGAAGATGCTTTAGGACCGTGGCTTTTACAGGAGCTCCTGTCGCCGTCTCCATCTCCAGATAAGTGGCTAGCCTGCTCTCTGGCAGCAGTAAACCTAAGCACTGACCTCTTCGCTAATTAGAACTCACCCTGAGAATAACTGGGGGTCAGGAAAATAAACACTAGTCGATATACCATCTTTTACTTGTTCTCCTGGTCCCAGTGACTCTCCTTACACTCCCCTAATGGCTCCATAGAGGGGCATATCCATGGGGATTTTACGCATGATAATAAAAAGGTGAGGTCGGCTTATGTCATCCACTCAGTGGCATTTTTCTGAATAACTATAGGTGCTCACTACATCAAAAAGTAAATTTGATGAAACAAATAATGGTTAGCCTCACTATGACAGAAACTATACTTAACTATTTCATTACAGAAGCGCAAGGTCTTTATTAAGGAAAAGTTCCGAGAAACAGTTTGTCGCGATCTTTACTGAAGCAACCGACTTATTACAAAATAGATTTATAAGTTACGACTTAACTGAAAACGTTGCTTACCTAGTTATGATATAAATACTGATTTCACTTCAGTCTCTAACTGTTCAGATAAGAAATCATAAAAATTCATAGATTTATTTGTCTCACGAACGGTATGATAAAAGAATGGTCTACTTAAAATATGATTTGTCAAATAATTTAACAATATTAATATTTACATAATGTACACGGAATTTATCAAAATTAAAGTATTTAAAAAAACACTGAATATACCTAAACAATTCTGCTGGTTCAGGCGTCAAAGAATTCCTCCCCATCTATGTCAACCGGTAGGGTGGCCAGAAGGCTGGCGGCAGTGCCAAGTTGAATCGCAATACCAATCCTTTGCGCAAGGAATAAACCAGCCCTCTGGTCACGGGTAGCGTCAATTGAACGTTTAGAAATTTCTCGAACGAAAAGACGGGCACTTGGACCCCATGATCCCAGCATCTCGATCCCAAACGGCTCAAATATGTAATTACCACTTTTATTACTATAATTGCGCCGTTTGAGGGTCTCTGGAAGATGTGAAGGTGCAAGGGTGTCAGCACATGTTTCATCCCACACCAAATGCCTTCCCATCTTCCAAGGCACCAATGACATTACATCTGGCTTCTTGCCATTATCTCGCCCCAAGCTAATATGGCTAATATGGCTGGAACACCAGCGGTGACTAGAGCCCGACGGATAATCATCATTGATATACCCGTGCCGCGACAGCCGTCCTGCGCTCCTGCTGCAAGAGAGACCATGATGTCCAAGGCTACCAACTTCTTCTCCACATTGACATCAATGTGGAGAAACGCAAGGAGCACCTAAACGAACGAAGGCAAGCAGCGATACGGAAGGTGTTATCGTCCAACATAGTACCAATGTTAGGCGACAGTAGAGTCTGAAGCCAAACACCGGATTCCCCTTCACCCACAGCCAAAAGGCGAGCACGCTCCGCAACATTGGTAGAAGTAGTAATTAGATGTTTTCTTACCATGTTGCAGAGCGGCACGTCCCATTGTCTTTGGGAAGATGGGTTGGCTGGCAAATACATAGATTATATTAAACTAAAAATTCTGAATGAACAAATATTTAATATGTATTCTTGTCTCTTTGCCTCTTTGTTTGTAATAGGCACAAAAAACTACTGAACGGATATTGATACGGTTTTTTACGAAATTACTCTTGGTCAGACTTAATCTGCTGTATGTTTCTTTACAAACAAGATTGACCAATATATGAGGCAAGGGTGAATGTGCAACCTAATCAGAGTTTCATGCACTATATTAAAACCCATCCAACATAAATGTTACCTACACAAAGTATAGGTTGTAATTCGTAGTCAGACGAATTCTAGTCCAAAAAGCGCACATTTTGGCCCAATTACGTACAATACGGTAGTTCAATATTTAACGCGTTTCACTTTGCATATTCACAAGGTGGTCGGGCTGGTTACCGCTCACCGCTCACCTACCGACTTGGAATGGTAATACCGCCCATTAAACGCGCACCGAACGCGCCCACCGCTCTTGTATCTTTAACTTATTACTTCATTTTTAAATCGAGTCTTCATTTTTATTTCCTACCGATTAGTTAACACATATTCTTCTGGTAAAACATACATTTTCTATGTAATTAACTATCAAATGTATAATTGTAGAGTAAATTGTTGTACAAGTTATGTGGCTAATAAATCAATTTTATTTTTTTATCAAAGTCAATGATTTTCATGTAAGCATTCTTGACAAGCTGCTCGAAACAAAAATTGAATCAAGGTTCCTGAAATGGATTTTTAATTTCGAACGGACGCAGAAACCATATGAAGTTTGATACCTTGGACAGATAGGTTTTGAATTGTCAAGCTAAACAAAATTCGATGTTAACAGGTGTATGATTACCGAGGCAGTTTACACAATTGTTGAAAAACTGATCTTCCTATAACCCAATGTACCACCAGAGAACTGATTGTGCAGGAAGGGCTGCTTACGAACTGACCTACGGGTTCACACAGTGGGTGTGTTGTGGAAGCACCACTCGGTGCTTCGGACCATAATCTCGTCCGGGCGCAAAAGACTCTCACGCGGCCTGAACCACTGCGGCATCTAAATGGTGGCATTTTTTGTATTACAAGTCAGCACACTGGGCCGGATTGTGAGAATTCTTCGCGTCGTATCTGTGGAGGCAGCTTTGCTTCATTTTAGATGATCTAAGCTCTTTTGCAACAGCAGTAGCTGTAGCGATCCTAGCGGGTATGAAATGCTATATTCCCAACCGCTGAATTGGGACAGGAGCGAGCAAACGCCCATGGTTTAATAGGCCCTGCAGAGAAGCTAGAGACAGTAAGCAGATTGCTTGCATACAAGGTTCGGATCATTATTGGCAAGAGACGTGGTTCAACCACATCTCTTGCCAATAAGGATTCGAACAGCGTTGAAGTGAAACGGAAGTTGAATGCTGCCTCGAGGTACAGTAAAAAGTAACGACGAGAGCTAAGTTTGAGTTGAGCAAAATTGCCGAGCGGCATGCGCGCTACCCAACTGGAAGTCATGCATTTTGGTTGCTCGCCAAAGCTGCCGAGGGAAACTTCTACCACTTTTGCTTTCCGCCTCTGCAAAACCCCGATGGTAGTGAAGCCCATGGCACTATGGCACTAAGGAGGAAGCCGATCTCTTGGGTCAAAGAATCAAATAATTAATTTCATTTATTCAGTTTAGGCACATAAAGAGCAAATATGAACGCAAAATTTTAAATAATATAAACATATTAAATAATGTAAAGTTAAGCAGGATAATGATTCTTTCGCTGGTTCGGTAGGTTAGTTCTACTGAGAGGATACCAGCAAAAAATATTAGCAATAGATTATTTTTCTTTTTTAAATTTTATTTATTTATTTTCCTTATGTAACTATTATTATAACTGTAACCTTTGCTTTAGCTTACAATTTATTTTGTGCGAGCAAGTAAGAGACTTATGTTGACCACGTATTTACTTCATCAAGATACTCATCTACTTTATGGTAACCTTTATTCATTAAATGTTTTTTTCATTTCTATTTTCAATTTATATACTGTACTAAAAATCTTAAGGAATTTCATTAAATATTTTTATACAACTGCCTACAAACGAATCACCAAATCTTTGCATCAAACTCGACTATGAACGACAAGACTGCCGAGCCACCTATTATCCCCAGCTGTGGTGGTTCCATGGCCGAGGTAAAAATCATGCAACGGGTGGGCTGGCGGGAACTTAATTCCTTAGATGTTCAGAAGTCGAGTGGGCTAGATTGTGTACCGGCGATGGTACTAAATCATTGTGTCACCAAGCTATACCCTGTACTCACACATCTTTTCACACTCTCTTACTCCGCGAGACAAGTGCCGGCCTCGAAGTAACCTGCCTTTGTGCATCCTGTGCGGAAAGGTGACAGGACAGATATGTCCAATTACAGGCCTACAAACTAAACCTAGTTCAATTCAACCCCTAAGACACAAGTATGTGTATTCACCGCTAAGAAAACCCCATTTACTGTAGCGCCGCAATTTCTGGGCACACCGCTTACCGTTTCCTCGAGTATCGGGATCCTTGGTGTCGATATCTCCAGTACCGCAGTCATTGGGAGGACAAAGTTAAGTTGGCATCAAAGAAACTTGGAGTGCTCAACAAGGATAAGCAGTACTTGACTACGGCGCAGCCATTCCTTCTTTACAAGGCACAGGTCTGGCCCCACATAGAGTACGCCTCAACTCAGTGCAAAGATGGACATTGAGGCTGGTCGACAAACCCATACTCGCAGGTGATGTGGAACCTCTCAGCCTTAGGAGGGATCTTGCCTCGCTGTGTGTGTTCTACCGCCTATACAATGGTTTGTGCTCAGATGAATGGTTTGACATGATGCCCACCGCAACGTTCTATCATCGCACCGCCCGCATAGGCAGGGAATTCATCTCCACAGATCTTAACCTCAGACGGTACGCACTGTACGGCATGAAAGAAACTTTATCCCACGCACACCCAAGCTCTGGAATTAACTCCCTGCTGCTTGCGTATACAATATGGGGTTCTACAAGAGGAGCATTAAAAGGTTTCTTCAGGGTTGGCAGCGCGTCCATAGGCGGTAACCACTTCCCATCAGGTGGGCCGTGTGCTACCTAAGTGGTATAAAAAAAAGAACGAAATGGTTCAGGTCTTTAAATTAATTATCCTTAATCGCCTCACTGCGCACTCGGCGCACTGGATTCTTTTGATAATTTCTCGTTTCTTGAGTGTACCCTTCTCATAAGCACATGAGTACTTATTTTGTTCTCCTTAGTATAAATAAAGCCTATTTTTTTATGCCGGCAGTGTTAGGCCGTATGTTTACGGATTGGCAATACAATATAACTGAATGGAGGACACGTCCCATATCGACTGCGCAATGGATGCAGGTCACGATTTCGCCGCGCATTGTGGTCCACGCACCCAGAACTACACCACATGTGCTGAAATACAGATATAGCCAGTCTATTTAAACCGAGCATGTGTATTATTATGTTGCATTCAATAAATATGTTTGTGATGCTTAAAAAATCAAAAACTGTAGCTTTTAACTGCTACAGTGGATTCTATAAAATACAGAGCAAGTTAAAGATAAAATCTACTAAAATAATAATGATGTGCAAAGTTACTCGCGAAAATAACTTCACTTAAAGGGTGACCTAAGGTACGACAGAGAAAATAAGAAGTCAATGAATATAATTAGGAAGGAATAACCTGTATTAACTGTAAACTACGCAGTTGCTAGATAGAGCTCTGTATTGTTAAAAAATCTGATTCTTTATATTATATTTTCAAAATTTACTGATCTCGAAACGATTTTTTTTGCCGGTATGAAAAATTTTAGAAGTAAAATACCCATATAGAATACTATTTACATAATTTGATTTACAAAACCTGTGCACATTCTGCATTTTACATTGCAATGCAGTACACGTATGCATAAAGCGGTGTCTCTTAGGAATCAATGATCCTTTGCTCTTACCTCGGGTGTTCACCTACATCCGATGTTCTTCAACTATCACATAAAATCTTCAACTGACATCATATTCTGTGGGAAAATGTAGTGAAACGTTCCATTAATACATATCCAGCAAATTTGTAACTAAGATATTTGGTGCAAGAAGTTGTAGGTACGCACGTGAATGAAGCGGAATATGATCGAGACGACAACAACTGACTGAGCACTTTCTCCCTGCTCAATAAACGGAATCTGTTGTGCGAGACCTTTGATGGTTTTGATCGGGAATCCTTCCGTTATGTCGAATGTAGATGTGTACTTATAAGTAAGTGCAGTTACGTATTTCAACGATGGCAGTGGATCGTTATCTATTTCAACCAAAGAAAACTGACTTTTCTGCGAAAGAACCACCCCAACGTGTTCAACGTCCGCCTTCCCCCGACTCAACTTCTTTTTTGCGTTATTTCATTTCTCTTTACTAACGTGCACCTGCTAATTAGCTGCCTCGGGCATTCATTGCTCCTGCAGTTTTAGCTGGACGTTATCTCATATCATAAACACGATACAAAATTGTGTTATTTATGTTGTTTACCTTAGACAAAAATTCAATTTTATTAAACATTCTAGCAAAATAAAATCAATTTTAAACATCAGTGACTAGAATTTAAAATAAAACGTAGGGTCAGCTATGAAGTTTAATGTTAGATGTCAGCACAAAGGATAGCGTTCAGAACAGCACTAGACACAGTTTCCTTGATACATTTGTATTCCTTACAGACAAGTAATCAATATCCGTTGAACGCCGGGAACACAGACAGAGCTGTCCTATGTTGAACAACACTTTTCTTTCAATATATTAGTCTTTGTGTAGCAGAAAATATAGAAATAAAAAGTGGATATCTGTTATTAATAATGGGCAGTATTTTTCACGGTTGTGACTAGTCAGGTAAAAACAAGATTATGCACGTTATCCCCAGACTACACAATGTCTGATGATAGCAGGACAATGATATTCTTGTAACCCAAAAAATAAAGCTGGTTGATACTGTCACGCGTGTGAAATAAAATAACAACGACAGCATGGTGCGGATGGGGCTTGATACATATTTGAATATATTACTGAACACGCAGATAATACCACCAACATGCCATACTTATTCATAACGCTTTCTCAAACTGTGAATGAATACTAATATGCTATCTCTCTCTTCCTTCGAGTCAGGTTTAAGTGCTTAAATCTGGTGACATAAGTATGAGGTTTATTTTAACTGAAAAATATCAAATATAGGCTCACGCGATTAGTATCACACACACACCATACGCACACACAAACACACACATAATTTACGGGCGTGAATTTGGTATGAATGAGGTATGTACCTATAAATGTATGTACTTTTCCCGCGTGGTTCCCCCCATCTCTTCCCATGCGGTGTCGTACAAGGCGACTAAGGGATAGGGCTGTTTAACATCAGACAGATATATACAGTCCAGACTCAGTCTCAGATGTATGGCTCGAATCAGCAATAGTGCCCGGAATACGGCAATATGCGGATCCCCTATTACGTGGGATCGAAACAATTATTGGTAAAATGTGGGTGTTAATTCACCTCTGCCTAACCCTCTGGGGATAAAGGCGCGATTATATGTATGTATGTACTTTTTATTCCTGGTATTGGTTTCCATGTGTTTCGAGTACGAGTTCCACGCGGTTGGAATAACGGGTAACAGCTAGTAAATAATAAAATAAGTACAAGTAAGAGAGAAAAATAAAGAACATTGTACGCACACCCATAACACGATAAAAGTCAGTGCTATTAGATTACACCACACCGTTTCATTTTAAATTAAAGTAGACGTGCATTCAAGGAAACCAGAACACGTCGGTGTAATTTCAACTTGCTATCATTTCAATGTTCGGCGGTACGCCATTGGTGATGCGCCAAACGTCTTCAATTACATCTGAAATGAATGAGAACTGCTTGTTGGTTCCGATCACCCGATTCACTAATAAAAATTATCGACGTACGAGTGCTAAAACACATAATATTTTTGACACTTGATAAAGTGCTTACTTATCTTGATGACATAATATAGTCCATACAATTTATCATTTCTTTAACATACAAATAACTACAGTTGGAAAGTTGGTATTTGCTGAATGTCTTGCTTTTGATACGCGGAGTCATTATCATCCTAGCGCCAAATCGGATTACTTCTCTTTTCCATTATAGGTATGGTTTCAATTTACTCTGTCTTTGTTTCCTAATGTAGTTATTCTTTTGACATTATATTAAAAATTAATAACTTGTCAACTAACTTGTCAATTCCGAGAAGAAAGTACCGGTTAATCAGCAGGTGTATTGGGTTCAGGAGATTTTTGTGACATTCCCTTCTTTCCCAATATTTTAGGGTGAGGTCAAGGTAGGTCAGCATCGCCTGTGGTTTTGCGGGTAATAGATATTAGCTTAGTATACGACGTACTTGTTTGCAATCATATGTACCTTTCGTTTACATTCCATTATAATCAATAAATATTCTACAACATTCTACACAACACTATCTAGACCCATGATAAGCATAGCTTAACTAGTTTGTGTTATGGAATCTAGAATGCGGATAAACATACTTAGATTTTTTTTTTGTATAATGTATATACATATTATACATAGAAACATAACGAATTCTTTTGAAATGTTCGTCGCTGTAGGAAACGTTTGTAGCTATTAGCTATTACACCGAAATTGATACGTGCTATAGATATCCTTAACACTGCGAATATTAATTATGCCACGAAGTTGGCACGGCCAGACAATCCGTATCCGTAAAATGTAAATCCAAGCTATGACCATTTGAAAGATGAAAACCTTATTGAGGGGTAAATCCAGACGTCAATTAACTAACCAATCCATTGGTGTAATAAACAAACAAGTGGAATATCTTTACTGTCAACATAATTTGAAACATTTTTGGATTCACAAATATTTTGGTTTAATTATATTCATCATAGCTTTAATGCTAATATATCCTTTTAATTAAAGATATATCATAAGTATTTCACCAAAGATTCAAATTTGATAAGTGTAGCTGACCACATCGGATCGATTGTTTATCACTCAATCGGTACAGCATGAAATTATTGTCATGGTCAATTATTATCTACGATCAAAGAAGCTACATCAGTCAATTTGATTAAATAGATCTATAACATGCTGCTCCAAATTATGAATACACAAATCTGATAATGCTGTAAAGTATATTGTTTTGCGAGACCGTTTTTTTATCTGTGAAGTTATCTACTTCACAGATAAAAAAAACGTAACTTAAACTCACGCCTATATCCCCGAAGGGGTAGGCAGAGGTGCTAGCACCCACATTACAAATAAGTAACCGATCGAAAGTTAATATTAGAACCTTCCTTTCTAATATGACAGAAATACCTTAAAATCAACTACTTATAGATATATTCAATTTATATTCATTAATATATAACACACCAGTATTATTTGATATTACGATGTTGGGTAATTAACGAGAAAATATATAATTTGAATGCGTATTGCAACATATAAATTAATAATTGTGCACACAGTAGGTACTCTTACAATCGCATTTTATCAAGTTATACAGAAATAAATAATCACATAATCTTTTATACGTTACGTCCCTGTTCTCGTTCGCACGCTCACTACTCACCTCGCCAATTAGCGTCTGGAATATGTCACGATATATGTTCATGCAAAGGAGGTAATAAATCCCTATTATTATAGTACTATAATTTTTGATTTAATTATCTTATTATTACTTCTGGTAAGTAAGGTAACGATGACTATTACTAATCGTTGAAAAGTCTGCTGCTTAACTAAACTAAAATTATGACCATAATCATATAATTTTTACAAGAACAAACTTAACTTTTAAAGTTCAAACGTTCAATTTATTGTGCTAGAAGACGAAATGTTTACGTTTGTAGAGGCTTAACTGTAAAGGCGTTCACAGTTCACGCTTTGTTGTAAACAAATCCATTGTGTCTTCAGTACTGCCGACACCCACACTTTTTGGAGTGAATCTTGCAAAAAATTATGTGGCTGCGATTCGTTTTCTTATGCCTGCTTAGCTGTTCAACTGACGAGAAAATAATGCCGCATAATATCTAGTTCTGCATTTGTATCAAGTATATTATTACTGGTATGAGGGTGTTGAATATCAGCAGGCGTACAAGTTTGCAGGTGGGATAGCAAGGGTTTGAAGGTCTTGGTGGGCCCCAGATACCTATCTTGTAACGTAATTCTACGTTGTGTTATGTCAATCTAGTTACCCATAACAGGTTTTTTTTTATACCACTTAGGTGGCAGACAAGCACACGGCCCACCTGATGGAAAGTGGTTACCGTGGCCTATGGACGTCTGTAACACCAGAGTAGTCACAGTCGCGCTGCCAACCCTGTAAGTACAGAGTTTCTGTGCCGTCAGTAGAAGACAAAGCAGGACAAGCCCTTAGTCTTCCCACTGATAGCACAAATTCTCCAGTGAGCTCTGGCTACCCTACTCACCGCTGGGAACACAACACGAAGTTATTATAGCCGCGGTATTCTGTAGGGCGGAGGTACTTCCCCAGTCGGACTGCTCAATTGGGCGGAAATACCGCCGTGTCCTACCTCCTACCAGGTTTATAACAGGACTGTTCCGTAAATGCAATTTACTTCTAAACTAGATGAGCAGTGATTGCCTGACTTGCAATGCAGATATAAGTTTCAATCTGCTCGCATCCTGTGTCGCTAACGACTCAATTGCTACTCTTTTGTGATACAATATGAGGTGTCAGTCAACGAGTTACTACCATCAGTGACGTTCAATAATAACGTGAATGACTGCTACACATTTATAGGTGTCTTAATACTACTTCTTTATATATGTGTCAGTACTCTTAAGCTTCATCAGAAAAGTATTAATATAAATTGATATTCGTGTTCAATAAAATCTATTTAGTTCAATAAACTCTTTTTTACTTATTCATCTGGCCCCCTAGCCAGATGGACGGACGACCTGAAAAAGGTTCTGGGACAGACTGGATGCGGAAGGCGGAGAAAATGCCGCACATTGGCAGAGGCCTATGTTCAGCTGTGAAGTGCGGTGGGCTAATTGATTGATTGATTATTTAACCGCGGTAGCCTAGTGGTATGGGTAATGGACTGCTGAGACGAGATCTCGGGTTCGATCCCAGGTTTTACCATGGTACACACCAATAACTTTTCGAAGTTATGTGTGTATTTATCGCAGGTTTATAAGTGCCCAGTTAATGGCAATAGGCTCGCCACCTATTACATTGAGACCTAAACATAAACTTGCAAAATGTGGGTCACCTCTGCCTACCCCTACGGAGATATAGGTGTGAGTTTATGAGATGAGATGATTATTTATTCAAATATTTTTTATTTAAATATTATTTAAGCAAAACACATCATTGTTCCTTAATTTATGTATATATATGTATATTTATGTTACTTATTCGTCACCATACTCCTCAGAAAGAAAATAAGTACTGTGTACGCAAAAAGGGAACGCACGAAGGGAATAAAATGAGGTATTTAAAGATCATTATGAGTCTGCGCTCCTGTTGCGAAGTTATATAGAAGTGTGTTACTCGTATAGTATGAACAAGTATAAAAATAAATCCAATTAAATTTAATATAGTCCACCGGTTATAAAAATATATCAAAAAAGAGTTAACGACGACATCAAATGTTCACTTCTGGCAGTAATTGATCAGTGAATTATCACTGGAAGTGGTTCAAGTGTATCAATGAGATAAACTCGAAGCCATGGAGATTAGACGGCGGCTGTCACCTAGCGAGCGCCCTCGTCGAACTCGAGAGCCACTCGAGACGAGACCCACTTCCCCCAACTTCCCGCGACATTTGTGAGCAAACACACCTCTCGCAAAATATGCAGAACGCGCCCTCAAATTAAGCTTTACCTTCCTGTCTGTAGTTATGTTACACACAAATTAAGGTAGAATGAAAGTCTCTTTTGGTTGCTGTTTATTTTTTATACACAGTATTTCCTACGATCAAGGCTCTGTATACCTGCGGGAAGTTACCGTGTTCTGTTTGTATTAAAATATTCAGGATAATGTATGAATCATTTAGACCAATTTAGTTATTTTTTAATAAAGTATTAGAATTTGACAGTCCATACAGGAAAATATTTGTAGGTTATTAAAAAAATATTTTAATTAAATTCTTGTTGGAATACACACCATGGTACGAATAGTAAAACACTGAGTATATAATGATTACTATGCATCTCCATCAGCCCAAAGGATTCCTGACATGAAAGGTACTGAGCTACGGCTACTGACTAATCCATTTGATTTCTGTAGACGAGTTTTGAGTATTGTCGACATTCTTCTTCCCTCAAGCGGGACCCAACCAGATTTAGGAGAGTTTTCGTCTTCTTATATATATTTTAACGGCACGTATACTCGTAACGTTTTGTACTCTGGGGAATAGTTCGATAAATCCTCACGGGTACTCTTTACCATTGGAATCTAAGACTACCTGTAACGTAGCAGTAGAGCGTGCAACTGCCGTAGCAAGGCCGTAGCGGTGCGGTGTAGCATTCAACTGCTACGTCAAAAGACATGGGATCGAACCCCACCTGTGCAAATATTGGCTTGAGTATTTTGGAGCTTATAATATCGTATTGGATGAATTTTAGTCACTACCTCATAGGATTGAATCGCTAATTCCCAACTAATTGCCAACTGAAAATAATGTTGAGGTACATTTAACTTTTACTGCTCGCGTGCTTAGGTAACCTGAGCGTTGAAGGTTGATGAATGACCACCACCACCCATGAGCGCAGGCCTGGGGGCGACGGGTGGAGCCGCCTGTCACCCAGGCAGAAGCAGGCCGCGGTGGTGGCGCGCGTTACGCGCCTCCCCGTTTCCGGGGACGAGTTAGGGTCTCCGTGGCCCCACACCCGAGGAGGGCAATATCGAGAGAGATGGCACTCTGTCAAACTCAGGACGATATGTATGTTTGTCACTGTATTTAAAAAAATTACCGCACACAATTCCTCAAAATAATGCCAGCATTGCAAAGGCGATGTAAATATTTATCATGCAGGGAAGTTGAATCCTATGTAGATTGTCAGTTCAGTAGGTAGAATAATATAGTCTATCAGCAAAGTCTGTACTTTTTCTACGATGCGATATAGCATAGTACCTACTAGTTACACTTAATTTCAGTTGGAGGTATGTAAAGATGTGGATACGTAATTTAAAAATTTAAGCTATTCAAAGCGAGGCGAATAATTAGAAATGTTCAGGCGCAGCGTCCGCGAGTGATTGATGTAGTGGAAGTCGGTGCTATTGCCGTGCCCGCGCCACAACACAGCACTGCCACCCCTTCCCTACACCAGCGTGAGCCTCCGGGCCCCCTCCCGTTGCGACAACTTGGAGACATTAAGAATATTTAAATTGTAAATTGCTCCCCTGCACTGAATACCTATTTACTGAAAGTTTGGCCTTTTATACAATCGCCGTTCCAAGTTGTGAACACAGTTAACATACATTTTATTCAAATAAGTGCGCAATCTTAATGCACGACTTGTTTGACAGTAAACAAAAGCTTAATATGAACTTTGCCCATAATAGTAACTAATTATAAATAAGATCTATTCGTTGTTTTCACCTCAGAGTCTGGGGACCAATAGAAAAAGTCAACGTATACCATAACGTAATGAGGAAATATTAGTAATTCCGTTCAAAGAGCAAAGTTAAGTAATTTGGTGAAAAATCCATTTGGTATATTTATACCTGCATATAGTAAAAAGATAAACCATTTGGTTTAAAAGATAAACCATTTGGTTTATCTTTTATCAAAGAGCTGGTATGTTACGTGAAATTTCACTTAGAGAACAAAAGACAGTTATTGTGGAGTGATAGACCACCCTATATTTGCCCCGTGTTCTTGAAAAAAATATATAGACAAATCGTTGAAAAGTGGCAACCTTTTGCACCATAACATAGCTGCTCCCTGTATTACGTACGTTGCGTTTAATGTTGGGTTTGACATTAGCGGGGCAGGTTACAACGATCATGTTAATTTGCTTTCAAAGAATGAAGAGTAAAAAATGAACCGGTTATGTTTTACTTGCAGTCAGTTCTTAACTTAATCCAATTTTCTTTGGTACAGTGTGTAAAGAATAGGTAAAGAACGAAATTTATGGCCACAGATAAGTACACACAAACTAAGGCTTGTTACTAATTACATATATATTTATATTTCCGCATAGTGTAAATATATATATATATATATATATATATATATTTATGTATATGTGTAAATATATAAATTATATATATTTATACTATGCGGAAACTTGTCACTTCATTGCCAAAATGCAGCAAGCAACAGCCGCAACTGATGCCCTGAAACGACTAGATATGCATGATACTTTATTTAAAGAGTCAATTATGTATTATTTGAAAATAATGTCACAGTAATCATGAACTGCTAAGAGGAGAGGTGGAGGTGATGATCATCAATCACGAGAAATCCTACTCTAGCTGGCGAATATAAAATACGAAGTTTAGTAGCTGTGCAAACTGTGCAAACAATTTTGGAATAAAAATGGACAAATGGAACAGAAAGGCAACATTGTTATAACAATAAGACTAGTAGACGGGCCACTGTAACATGAATATAACAAACTAAAGAACCGGCTTGATTGAATCATCCGCTGTTCTTTGTCATAAATCCGACAACGGGCGGCCGTCTAACAATGCGTCCTGAAATCGTTCCATTTCTCATTTTGTTACTCTCCCCTTTAATCTCGCATCCGTAGAAAAGTGGATCAGTGTTGCAAAAAGGCATTGCAATGCAGAAAGCAGACAAGCTACTGATTAATCTATTGTAGAAGTATTAACCCATTTTACTCTCCTGATTAACCGACTAACTAGTAAGTACTGCAGTACTAGTAAGTAACTAAAGTAAGTAAGTACTATGGTAAACTAATTTTCCTGTCTGTGTTTGTTAGTGTTTGTACTCTTTTTTTATGTAGAACACGTCAATTAGACTTCGCCTTGCCTGATGATAAGCTGAAGGCAAAGTCTCAGAAAAGAGGGTCACCATTACTTATATATACCGTGTGACAATGGTGACACTCAGCTTGACGGCCTCATCATATGCTTTTTCACGCCCTGCTTAAAGGACCAAGGACTGTAGGAAGAAGGAAACACGTGAGCTGGTAATGTGCGGGTGACATCTTAGACCTGCACGTGTTATCCTGTGTAGGAAAGAGGAGGGTGGGACTAGTTGGAAGAGCTCATCAGAACACTAACCATGGTACAGACGGTAAAATACAGCCATGGATGCAACATCTCTACGCATATGTAAAGAATCCCAATTGATGCGCACCGCACGTCGTCGCCGCAACCTGTCGAGTCTAAAATGGAATATGCGTTTTTGGTGTATTAATAGTTCTTTCCTCGGTGTGTATTATACACCTACAGAAGAAACTACAATAAATGTTACGCTTTTAATACACACAAGTATGAATTACACTATCACGATAAAACTCAAAATACTAAATCGATTAAAATGGGTAATATTTTAATCAGGTAATATTTAATGACAACCACGTTAGCCTAGTAGTTTGGGTAATGTGCTGCTGAGACGAGGTCTCGGGTTCGATCCCAGGTTTTACCATGGCACACACCAATGACTTCTCGATGCTTTTCGAAGTTATGTGAGTATTTATCGCAGGTTTATAAGTGCAGGTTAATGGCAATATGCTCGCCACCTATTACATTAGGACTAAAACGTAAACTGGCGAAATATGGGTGCTATCACGTCTGCCTACCCCTTCGGGGATATAGGCGTGAGTTTATGTTATATTATGTTATATTTAATCAGTTCAGGCAGGATTTAAATCCGCAACCTTTCTCATACAAGGGGACTGCTCTGACCACTGAGCCACCGAACCACACCTGAAACGATCCAAATCGTCCTATATATTTGTGTTGGGGTGGGAGCCATCTTACCGACATTTGTACGAACTATCGGAGCCAATGAATGATGTAGCTCAGTGGTTAGAGCATTTCCTCGTAACGGAAAGATCGCGGGTTCGAATCCCATCTAAACAGATTAAATTTTTCCTTTCATTAAGATAGGCAAATCATCAAAACTTACTTGCAGTGTGCCTAATTACGCACAACTACCAAAAATGCCTTAGAAGGAAGGATGGTAAAGAAGAAAGAAAGAAAATTATGGGTGGATATCCTCGCTGGAGGATACCTTCGACCTGACAAATCCACACACCTTGTCTGCTTATAATAGTAAGCTGATTCCAGATGAGCACAAAGAAATAAGTTTAAAGCTTAAACCTAACTACTAAAAAACATCTAGGATAACCGTGGTCGTATGCCACTTTTAAAGCGTGATTTTTTAGTAGTCGGGTCTTAGTTTTAATCTTAACTTTTATTTATATTATTTTGGGTCAAGCAATACCTATAATTTACACATATTTGTTATAATATGCTAATTAAGTCCTTTCAGATGATACCAAACATGGTATATTTATCTCATGTTTATTTTTTAACACAGTACTTTATGACCGCTAGAGGGCGCTACATTAGTTTCAGTGATACGTAATATAGTCTATAACCAGTGGACAACCAAGACGATTCTAATGATACCTCATTTGTCCAGTTCTATAAAGTAATTCAGGAGCTATGAGGGAACAGATGAACCTACATACATACATACATAGTCTGTCAAAATCATAACGCTTCTTTGGGAGTAGTCGCTGTAGTCGGGTAAAAAAGAATTTAGATACAACAAAATATTTGATTTTAACATAACGGAGACACCACTACACACATGACTGGAGCCTATCTGTAAGATCGTGTTCCTCCACAATACGGAAAAACTACAGTAAATTAATAACCGCACCACATTAATAACGTACGTAATAATTTCTAATTCATTGACCACTTAAGCTAAATTCATAAAATATGAAATAAAACATGGAACCGTTTTATACAAAATATATAAATAAACATTTTCAAGAAAATCAACCGCGTGTGTTTCATAAAACCACAAATCCGTTAACGTCAGTTTTAGATTTGTGGTCCGCTTACAAAAGCATTGTTCCCCACGTGAGTCTCATAAAATTTCGAGTGAGTGTTTCCACGACATAATGAGAGCAGATGGGCGGCAGTGACCAAAACAGTATTCCCTTTGCGTGCTCTTGAGGCGGGCCCCTGTCAGCGTGGGAGAAAATAGGGTGCTTTTATTTTCTCGGGGCAATTTGAGGTTACTTTTCGTCCGATGCTCGTAGCCCAATGAATTTCCGAGTCCAATCTACCGTTTACTTCACCGGGCATATACGATGCAATAAGCAAAATTCATACAATATAATGAAATTTCAATAAGTAGTTGTTACATGAAACGTGTTATGTGATTTTCCTGATTGGCTTTGTAATATTGTTTTGTTTTTATTACAGGACTGACATATAATGTGTGTTAAATGTGTATGTATTCTTTTATACACTTTGTAACACCTTTTTTAAGGACTTGTGGTATGAGAATAAATAAAATGCGCGACACTACTTGTGAATATTATAAAATTGGCTCAAACACTACTATTATTCTAATTGGGACTAGCTTCAGGAATATGAATATTGTGTAACTGACGTCACAAAACTAATATTATAAATGTGCAAGTTTTTGGACATTTGTTACTCAATTGCGTTCAAACGGTTAAACGAATTGAGGTGACATTTGTTAAGAAGATAGATTATAATATGGAATAACACATTTACTGTTTTTCCTCCAAATAGATTCCCATGGGTTACAAGGCCAGGAAATTCACGCGGGTGAAATCGCGGACAACAGCTACTAAATAATATTACAATGTGCTTGTTTGTGACACTAGATATTTAAAGAAATAATAGTACGATTCGAAAAGCAATTTATCATAGTTATAGGATAATAGAAGTTTTATTTAATGAGTGATATTTTTTTACGTGCGCAAAATCCCCACGTATACCTCCTCACCGGAGCTGATGGAGGAGGTTATGTTGGACTCGAACCGACTAAAACGCACGCCGCCTGTGGGTCGTTTTGGTTGCAGAAGGTGAGGTTGGCAGGCATATCCCTCGCACCCCGGCTGACCCAGGGCCATCTCTTACGATCTAGCCCTCTTCTCGGGTGTGGGAACTACAGAGTCCCCAACTCGTCCCCGGAAACAGGGAACCGCGCCAGACGCGCCACAATGAGTGATATTTACGTAAATTTCAGACAGTATCATAATAGAAGCAGTTAATTTAATCCAATTAGTATGATTAAATAACAATAATAGGCTAGTCATCAGAAAATATATAACTTGCTATAGTTATATTGTTGAAGCAATCCTATGAACGATAATTGTATGCTACTAATTCTACGATATCAAAACAATAAATAAAAATGGCAATAAATAAGAGCGAAAGGAACAAACACGACAAAGCCACATAATTGTATAATTCCTGCTACCAGAGAGCAGAAAATCCGAGACAGCCGAGATTACAACCGTTAACCAACTGATCCCGGGACGGAAGAAAACAGAATGTCTCGCGAGTTGGATAATGTTAAATTTATTGCAGCGCTAAAATGTTTACGGATATCGCGCGGAAACGAAACGCCCCGAGGACGGCGAGCTCTACTCACCCTTGTAAACACGTTTTATTGGCTTTATAATATGTTTTACGCGTGACGTTTTACAAACGATCCCAGAGGAGCGTCGAATTATTTTTACGGCACGTACTCGTCCACTGCGCGAAAACACCGGAAAATTCAGTACACGAGGGATTTTGTAATTATACCTTTTAAACAAACAGTTTTTGTTCCATGATACCCAACGAAAATAGCATAAGGGATTTTCAACATTTTAATTGTGCCAGACGGCGGTCAAAAATGTTTAAAATATTCATTTAAGGAACACTTTGTCGAGATGAATGATTAGTTTTTTCGTAGATTCTAACCCTTCCCAGACATGGGTGCTAATTTGTGAAATCACAGAGTGAAATATGTGTTGTATAGAGCGTGGAATGCGACGCAGTGGAACAATTGCACGCCCTAATACCAGTCAACCGCTTGATGAAGGTTCAGCCCCTCCCCAACTCGCCTCCTCGCGCCTCGCACCACTTCCTGTCAGACCAACGTATACTTAAACTGTACTTACACATCTTTAGGATTGTGAAATGAAAATCAAAATAGAAAACATAATTTGTTTTTTTCGACGCACGCGCTTCAGTAAATGTTAAAAGACACATTTTATAGATAATACGAAAAGTTGAAATAGCCACTGAATATGCAACATCGATCTAGTCCTAATACGTGCAATAAAACTTCCCTTGTAAACCAAGAGCCATATCACCACCAACAAAGTTTTAAAACTAAGTACATTTTCTATAATGTCATAGTAACTTACGACCTGGATGTCCGCCAACACTTTTCGAATATTACTACATTCCTAAATAAAAGAACATTAGCTCTTATACAACTACCTTATTTCCCTGCGTTGAATTCTGAAGTTCCCGGACGTAAGATTCTGGAGCAGCGTACCGATATTAAAGGTAAAAAGCTGTTTATATAAATGCAAAACAGATCGGCAGCTTGTCAGTTCGGCTCAATGCCGATCCTACTGATCGAATATGGATTTAGAGTCGTCCCCATTCCGTTCGCTCGGCGACGCACCCCCTTGCCCTGCCGACGCAGTCGGACAGCCGAAAAATAATCTCTCATCTAACACAACCGTGACAAATATTAGTCTGTCACTGTTATTCTGACATATGTTATAGGTGTATCAGTAGGTATAATCACAACAACGAAAGATCGTAAATTCATTTTATGAGTTATAATATTTTAAGAGGCGTTTTACTATAAATATTGGTTTTCATTGTCTGAAGTGTGAATTTTCACGCTTCTGACACGAACAAACGATGTATTTCCTACGTATTAATAAAAATGAAAATACGACTACTTCTTCAACGTGTGTGTTTTAGTAACACTAGACCCATGTTGGATCTCACCTGTTGGTAAGTGGCTGAGGGTGTAACACGGTAGAAGCAACCTATTCACTATAGACTTGAAGACTCACAGGTTATGGTTATAGCTTTCTGGAAACACAGACGCAGGCAAAAAAAATCTTTTTCTCTTTCAAGCAACCTTCTGTGCAAATAAAATTCATTTGAAACTTAATACAATTTGTAACGGATACGAAAGAACGGCTTCTTAATAATACCTATCTATAAATAAAACTAATCGTCCTGGTCGATTTCCCTATCATTCCACGTACGTATTAGTGTTCAATACAAATTTCCTTTCAATGCGGCCGTACCTTCGTCTCTGGCTGCGGCTGAATCCAATCGGAGGGATATTAAAACTTTCCGCTCGCAGCGTTCAGCCCTTTGTAATGGAGAGCGCCTCCGAGTCCGACCCACCAACCGATCTCATCTACGTCTTAACAACGTACTGAACTAATTTTACTTCTAAAACTTCAAGAAAAATACACAGATGAGTACTGTGTACTTTCGAGAGTTTTTTACACGACAGATTACCACAATTTACTAAATATTAAATTTAACGTGGAATATAAAACAACAGGATGAACACTAAACCTGGTTATCATTGAAACTTTTGCCTACGTACTTCTTTAACATACATACATTCAGTCTCACCTCATTTCAATTGGAGTAGGAAGATACCATATAATTCCACAAGGTACTGCTGCGCTATTCATTTCTTCTTCTTACTCCTTATATTTTTTACGCTACTTTAAATATTAATATTTTTTCTTATAAAATCAGAGGCTACATGTATTTTTTGGTAATATTAATTTGGCGCAGTGAAGCGAATGTGTTCCTTATTCAGCCTGCAGCGCACAAATAATTAAGAAAACGTTCGACGCAACCCGCCCCTAACTTTTCCCTACAGAGTACTAATTAGATTTTTTTATTCTATTCTTTAATTTTAAATTAGAATGACGCAGATATACAATTAAAAAAAAAATATAGGTACTCCATAAATTCTATCGTTATTAGACTTTATTTTAGACATTGTTTAAAAACAAATTACAGCGCTGTGTACCAGGTCCAAGGTAGGCATAAACATAAGCTTCGCACAGAATTGCCTACTATAATTTCATAACCTGTAATGAAGGAAATAATGACATACATTTTTATGTTAATGGGAAATAACGCAATCATAACATAGCATGGTGCAATGCAAATGTAATAATGGCATACCATGACGGTGTCAATTCCCGTTGGCATTATTCGATAAAGACATACCTACATTGCCTAATTTGTTAAATATATATGAAGTTATATCAAATATAATCGTTTTTCTCGTTTCATCACATACCTATATCTATGTGTTGTGCGACGTACCAGAAATATAACGAAGTGCATTTAGATTGAAAACAGAATTCTGGTAGCAGAAATATTTCAAGATAAACAACTTTTAAATAAAGTGAATGATTAGCTTTAGCAGATAGCTGCTTTACTTTTAGAACTATCTCAAATCCAGACGTTGCACACATTAACTAGTTTTGCGAGAACGAAGTCTGCCTCTTAATTTGTATTCGGCCCTCGGACCGCTCGTCCCGCGCACCGGGAGGAGCGGGCGTGTGCTCCTTTTGTAGCTTCAGAAACCAATTTGTATACCAGTAAGAAAATTAAAAACTTTCGGATGTTTTCGCAGGTCTTAACGCAATAAAAGCTTATTTAGCAAAAGATTAGAGCAACGTGGTCGTTGATTATCGTCCCACGAAGCCCACAAGAACAGCAATTTAAATAAGATTTTTGATGAAAATGTAACTTAACCGAACAAAATTAGCGACGCAAATTAAATTCTGCATACGCAAAATTATTTAATTAAAGGTAGACCTCTAATAAACTGGTTCTCTTTCATTATAATTAAGATTTTACACAAAGAAATTAACATTTATAACATATCTAAAGCCAAAGAATTTTGGAATTAAACAGAAAGTGACATTAAGACAGATGTTAAGAGCCGGAACAATAATTAAGAGGCTGCCGGTTTCAAAGCGCGTCGTCGTCGGCGAGATTTAATTAGTGCGAGAACAATCCGCAACGGGCGCGGGCGGCGCCTCCTGCGACCCGAACGGCCGCACTGGGGAGCCACCGCGCTCCAAGCACCCTGCGCCATGTGTTGTGTGTCCATTAGACCTTAACTTGTAGTAAAAACTAAAATAACAACCAATATGCCGCAGATTGAAAAAATACGTCGTCAATGAATGAATAGTAATTTTAATTATCTGTGGTCTGAGCTACCTGTAGTGTTTCAATACTAATCTTCAGATAATAAAATGAGGGTACTTTTACTGTATACGATCGATGTAACTTATCAGTTACCGACCACCACCTTCGCTCGAAATCTTTACAAAAAATCCATAATAATATTATAAATGTGAAAGTTACTCTCTCTGTCTGTATGTTACGCTTTCACAGCAAGAACACTGAACCAATTTTGATGAAATATTGGTGCAGACGAAGATTAGACCATGGGATGTTTGGTCACGATTACCGACATCCACGCGGGTAAAGCCACGGACAAAAACTATTAATATATGATAGGTAGCCTTCATCGTGCTCGAATATTAATATAATGGTGTTCTTCAAGAGGGGCATCAGAAGGTTTCTTCATGGTCGGTAGATCGAGTGTAACACCCCTGGTGTTGCATACGTCCATAGGCCACGGTAACCACTTACCATCAGGTGGGCCGTGTGCTTGTCTGCCACCTAAGTGGTATAAAAGAAAAAAAAATGGTGTATTGTTTTACTAACTTATAAAATATTATTTGAAAAGATCTTATTTTCAACTAGTTTTATTACTTAGGATTGTATCAAACTTTATCAAAACCGGTTAATAGTGAAAAGTTAAAACAATTATAGTATAAAGTTTTTGACTTTAGCGAAATGAAGAATTTGAAATATATATTCAATATCATTTTAGCAGCAATTTTATATTACTCAACCGAATGAATTCAAAAACGCATCATTGTTAACCTTTGTAAAGTTATGAGAACAGCGGAAGACTGTGACTTAGCTCAGTCTGTACGTCGATAAAATATTCATAATGTCACCATTCAAAGAACATTATTACTCCCCACTACTTGTCTTTGAACTACCTACATGCTAGAAACTGTATTGAAATGAAGTTCTTAGTTGTTAAGTTATACAGTGGAAATACGAACTTTCCCTCATTATTCCAGATTGCAAAATCATGACCTAATAAACCTGCATTCGACTGAACAAACACTAAAATATCAGATACATCCACAGTCCTCCAACGTATCCCTTCATTTATATTCGTACAGCTCGTCGTTATGATACATAATCTCCAAAAATCCTTTTTTAGTGGACCAGAAACTGCGGTTATGAAAGACGACGTATTGGAAGCTTGTCTTATTAAAATGTGATATGTTTCACAAAAAGAGTCCGATAATACGACACGTCTGGGACTACTGGCAAATCCGATTTCCCTATCTCCCCATATTTGTATTCGAAGCCCGATCCATCTAATATTTCCTTCCTACTCCGCCGACGCTATCTGCGTTCCTTCCTGACACTGAATCTAATCGGAATAGATATTAAAACTTTTCTTACAACTGAGTTCGTTCTTTCGATTATATTAACAGAATTACACGAACCCACGTTACTTCTATGTATAAAAGTAACATCATTCTAAATGTGTCGCTAGTAAAAAGTTGGTTTTCAGAAACCATTGACATTAAAATATATTTTATGTTAATGGATTAACATCCGCAGAGCAAATAGAAAAATACCAAGCGGTTGAGAGATACTTTTGTCAAATAAACTCTCAAAGAACGAGGTTTTGATTAAATGAAGCGTCCGGGCTTACAAATACGAAGCGGGCAAGCAGACAATATTCCATGTCTGTTCCCAGAGCGCTGAGCGCTGTGGTAGCTCAGCTTTGTGGGACTTTTCAACGGGAAACGATAAAAAGAAAAAAACTCTACTTTGATTTCCTGATTTATGCAAAACAGTGCCAATGTTGAATAAAGGTTCAATTTAATAGAAACGTACAATAGTGCTACCTCTAATGCTTCCTTTGAAGCCGGTAAGTTACCAGTTAATTTTAATACAAATATTTTGAAGTTATCATTGCTGAACTGTAACATCTGGAAATGAATTTAATATTATGTAATATTTCACATCACTAGTGTCAATTTTAAATCATACATATTCACTTCATAAAAACTTATTCCTAGTCTTTTGTGACACGGCATGTAGCAATTTATTTCAGCAATAGTGTACAACGCGTGTCTGAATCAGCTCAATAGGTCAACTAAATACAAACACATAAAAGTGTTGACTATACAGAAAGTTACTAAGTGCTTCCATCGGCGTGTATCTCGTCTTATCTAATTTATTTAACTGTTAGTGGAGTCACGTCGAAAACAAGCTCCCTCTGTGTTAGAACATTACTATTGAGGGAATAATACCCGAATGTAACACAGAATATAACTTTTTTGTCCCATCGAGTTTTTCAATTCATTTAGTTTAGCTGCCTTTTAACGAAAATGTCGATAACGTGTAATTTTGAGCGGGGAAGTACGAGTAGCCACCCTCACCACAAATTCCTACGGCAAGTTTTTTTTATCCGAACTTCTTTCAACCGAGCCCCATTCTTTTTGTAATCTCCATGCCCTTTCAAAATAAGTTCGCAAAAATTACAAGACTGTAAATCCGGATTAGTACAGGCAATGGATCTACTTACTATATTATGGACAGTCTATACGACGGAGAAAGATTAGATATTGAAGGTACAACTCAACTGTGTTTATTTATGATATGATGAGTGATACGCAAAGTACAAAGTGAATTTCGATGAAAGGCATATAAAAGAAAGGAAAATAAACTATTATAATCTATTCAAAAAGAAAATATCGCCAGTTATGTGTTGTAGAATAGCGAGGAGCATAAAATATTTATCAAAAGACTCCCGGCCGCGTCTGGGTCTCAAGAGACACGTCGACGAGTACACTGCGCTCCCCACTACTTAACACCTTTGAGTAACGATTTACTCACTCGATGTTTGTGATGAATCTTAGCGAAACTCTACAATTATGTATATCAAACTATGGCTGAATTTCACCGATGAATTTTAACACGTGTGACTCAGTTACAACTCCGTTTATATATTTTACTCAAATGCATTGAGTATGAAAACTTGGTATAGTTAAATGGATTTTGACCGGTGAAATACAGTCGTAGTCATTCGTTTAACCAAACTCGTTTAAATTTTTCGGTGAAATTCAATCTTAATCAAGATGTTTCCAGAAAGTATGTTTTGGAAAGAAAGAGAGATCAAGAGTTTGTTTCATACTAGTAAGGTGGTAAATAAACACCCAGCTCGTCTAATAGGATGATTCCACTAGGATCCCTCACCACGACCCACCATTGAGGCAACCAGTAGCCGGGGTTTCATTTTGACCCAGTTAGTGAAGAACACTAAAGGATCCTGCGATCCATACTTTAGGGTCCACCGCCTGGTCCCCCAATGAATCGAACAGCACTCAAGTTTGGAATGATCTAACACTGTCTCAGTAGAACCAAAGTTACTTAAATGCCTATTTCCATCCCTAAAGATAATGTACTAATAAAAAGTCATGCTCTTAATAGAATAAACTTCCCAATTTTGGGCATAAAACCAGATTTTATCACTCATGTCTCTTTTCAATTTATCAATTTGATGAAATGATAAACTTTCAAACGTCGATAAGTTAGTTGTTAAGGTCGGCCTTACGATCGAGAGGTCCTGGAATTCTGAATCCTGAATCCTCGAATTCTGGCCAGTACGCTACCAAAGTGAACCTACAACTCCTAATACCAGCGATTTAGCTTAGCTGGCACTCCAGCTGAGCTAAATTGCTGGTAGGGGACAGACTATAATTTCAGTTGCTAATATAGGTACTATTTAATAAAAGCCGGTCAAGTGCGAGTCGGACTCTCACACCGAGGGTTCCGTAACTTAAGATACATAAACCGTTATATATTTTGAATGCGTTATCTTAGTGGATTAATTTGTGCATAGTTATAGACTTGAGTATGTGGTATCAATTTCAACGTGACACGCATTTCTGAGAAAAAGGTCATGACAGACAGGCAGACGGACAGACGGTCAACGAAGTGATCCTATAAGGGTCCGTATTTTTTTCTTTTTGAGGCATGGAGCCCTATAAAACATTTGAGATCCTGTATAAGTGCAATTTGAACGTGTGTGTACGATTTTGTTTCAATTCAAAGCATGAGAGGCGGAAAAACGGTGCATCGGAGCGGGTGAATGCCCGGTGCTCTTGCTTTGTGCGCCACTGTTTGGCTGAGTGAATCGCCCATGTTTCACCCTGTTCAAACACGTAACAACCGTACGTTAAACAAATTATTCAGCCTTTATTTCTGTCTTCCAATTGTTGCGGTTTGCCATGGATCTAAAAAGACTCGCCATCTGTTAATGTCTTGTGTCGATATACTGGATTTAATATTTATTCCTTCAGACTAAGTTCTGGTGAACTTTCATGTAGGAGTAATCTTTTAAGACTAAGAAAGAAATGGAATTTTGAAACCTT
Source organism: Eilema griseolum (assembly GCA_963662185.1). NCBI lineage: Eukaryota > Metazoa > Arthropoda > Insecta > Lepidoptera > Erebidae > Eilema > Eilema griseolum. The sequence goes on along the minus strand of OY759230.1, from coordinate 17,891,532 downwards.
ATATTATACTTAGCTGGGAATTTGAATCAATTTAATTTAATTAAATATTCTATAACGTTCTACACAACGATATCTAGACCCATGGTAAGCACAGCTTAACTAGCTTGTGTTATGGAATCTAGAATACGTATAAACATACTTAAATACTTCTTTTTTATAAATACATACATATTATACATAGAAACACCCAGGCCAATACAAATACTCATATTCATGCATACAAATATTTGCACTGAGCGGGGATCGAACCCGCGCCTTCTGCGTAGCGGGCGCGTTCACTACCGCCACAGAGTGTCAATATCAAGTCAAGAGTGTCAATGTCATATCAACATATCAATTATATTTCAGATCGTCAGGTCGAAAGAAAATATGTGATAATAAAACGTATGCAACTCACAGTTCATGGCTTAGCAACACTTAGTTCATACTCAAAAATAATTATATTACATAATATATTAATGTTCAAGACGTTCATGGATATACTGATTACAAACATAGTTATTGTACAAAACATTATCTATAAACTAAACAGATTTCCCTAACTATAGATAAATAGGCTCGAGGAATGTTATACGTCTTTTTTTTATATACAACTTAGGTGGCAGGCAACCACACGGCCCACCTGATGGAAAGTGGTTACCGTGACCTATGAACGTGTGTAACACCAATGGAGTCACATCCTTGCTGCCGACCCTGTAAGATAAGAGATTTTCTGTGCCTTCAGTGCAGAACACAAAATCAGGACAAGCCTTTGTTCTTCCCACTGACAGCACAAAAACTCTCCAGTGAGCTCTGGCTACCCTATTCACCGCCGGAAACACAACACGAGGTTATTATAGCCGTGGTATTCTGTGTCTTAATGCAAATCTTCATCTTAAATTTTTAATAAATAAATCTGTTGGGAATAAAGTACCTTCACCAAATTGAACGAATAACGTATTGAGTCCCGAGATCGATGCTGCCCATTCAAGAATGAAGTCTCAACTTTTTAATTAGTTTAACGACAATAATCGAAAACTGTCTTGTTACTTTGAATCATCGCTGCCGCAGTTCGCGTTATTATCTAATATCGAGCTTTATTTCCTGCGCTGCTATCCCGGACTTTGTATTCGTTTAACTATTTAAACTTGAGTTTAATAAACAGTGGGTTTTATCGAGCTCAGCACAATAATTAGGTCAAAAAATGAGTGCAAGTTTCTGTGCAGTTTTTTATAGATTCATTAATTTTATAATGATTTCTCGGTTTACCTTTCTTTAAATTGTATGTAGTTCCCTATTGTTTAACAAAAAACGTATGACAAAACATCATTTTACAAATAACATTTGGAAAAAAATATTAGCATTTGACAAACTTTCATTACGCAAACTTTAAAAATAAACATTTGATAAGTTGTAACATAAGTAACAATGATAAGTTTATCAAGTATAATTTTGTCATACGTTGTTTGTCAAATGAAACTTTGTTATTTGTTTTTTGTCATATGTACGAAAATCATTTTATGTAGACTCCTTTTCTACAGGGTAGAAAGGAAGATAGAAAGTAGAAAAAGGAAAGTAAGTACGCTAAACGTTCATTAAGTCGGAAAGTGATACACGAATTCCGGGATATTCTCAGCCGGGGTAGGTTTTCTTGCAAAGAACGCCATGACTCTACATTATATCGGGTGGTGAGTGAGGCCTCCGGTACTTCACACAGCGAAGGAATCACCATGTATGTACTACTACTTAAAGGATAAAATTTGTACAGTCGGAAGTTTGGTTAAGTTTAGTGATTTTACGACGAGATAATCATCATCTTCACTGTTCCGTTCAGCATGATAGCGCAAATAAATCGCGATAGAATCCATTACAAATATATAATATTCTTAGTTCCCGAATAAACGCCTTCAATAAGTAACTACAGAAACTCTGTGCTTACAGGGTCGGCAGCGCGAGTGTGGCTTCTCTAATGTTACACACGTCCATAGGCCACGGTAACCACTTTCCATTAGGTGGGCCGTGCGCTTGTCTGCCACCTAAGTAATACAAAAAAAAACTACGTATAAATATTCCAAGAAAAATTCTATTCGTATCCTAGAACGCATAGTACTAACGAGCCTTGGTTTTTATCTAGATCCAAATTCCGCTACATAGAAGTTGTGGACAATAAAGTCCACTGGGAACTTGTACACAAATATTGGAATTGTATCTGTCGTATGTCCATGCGACAGATACAATTCGATTAAAAAACAGGGAGACTTCAAAAAGGTGTCCAACGCATCGGAGAGTCAACATTTTTATAAGCGAGTGTTAATTCATGTAGGTAATTGTTTAGCATATGAATATACAAGCAATAAATTCATGTGTGGTACTAAGGGCGGCCCGGTGGCCGGTGTCGGCGTGTCCGCGAATGAATGGCTATTGAAAAGTCATCAGTTATGTAGGGCGTATCGTCGCGCGCCATGTGGCCGGCGCGCCGAGGTCGTTTCTCTGCGTAATTTTTCGGTGAGCAATTTCCCACAATTTTCCAAACAACCGTCAGAATAGCTTTACCCTCGCCCTATATTAAAAACCATATAGTATAAAATGCAAAACCTTTAAAACGGTTACACATATTGAGAAACACTTGTACTTTTTCCATAGTATTTTTATTGAACCTGACCGGTTTTGCCTTACGACATCGTCAAAGGTTTACAATGACAGTTAAGAAACAATTAAGCCGCCAAGCTGAGTGCCACCATTGTAATATTTAGTGTCTGTAATGGTGACCCTCTTTCCTGAGGCCTGCCTTTAGCTTACCATCAGGCGAGGTGAAGACAAGTTGGCGTGTCCTATTTAAAAAAAATCAATGTAACAGTAAATTCTACCAAGCGTCATCAATCAACAGTATAAATAGTACTTTAAAACGGTATATGCAATCGAACGTTGGGATGTAGGTATAAGATCCAACAAAGCCTGAAGGCTTAAGTCAAGCTCACTTGCTAGCCTGTAGAACTCCTGCAGATTGAAGGGTTTAGCGCAGGAATAAACACAGAATAATTGTATTACTATACTCATAAAAAAAAAGAAAACAGAAAGGTAAAAAAATGTACTACACTGAGATTGCGGTGTAACACCAAAAGGACGGGTAGTGCAAGTGTTACTGAAATTGCATCTAGAATCAGAATAGACCTATACTCCAATTCTGTAAGTATTATAAAACATGTACACAATAGTCATCTTAGAATATTTTATGAACTTCGAACATGTCTTTAGTAAGTTAATATACGATTTAGAAAAATAAAGTATATTCTGAAGTACTAAACGAATTTCAATTTACTGTTTCTAGATCCATAAATAATCAAAATATCATGGAAAGAAGAAGTAGAAGAGTAGTAGTATATAAGTAAGACTAATAATCCTCCCTAAAACTTGAGTTCACCCCGAATTTCAAGATGTGAACAGGACGCAGCCAATAGGTATTGGTGGATGATAAACATAAGTCTAGATAACCTGCGACTGCTTATCCGTTAGCGAACCATCTTTTCCATTCAGTAAAAATGTATGTTCATTTTATTTTGTAATTTATTCCAATCAAATACAATGGAAAAGAAAAAAAACTGTGACTGATAGAAACACTAAATCTAAAAGGTAGCAACAAAAGTGACTAAAAGCTAAAGCACTCTACGGTGGACGAAAATTCATGCAAATTGAATGAAATGTATTGATGGCACTTTGAAAATATTTTTCGTTTCAATGTGAAATGCCTCATAGTCGCACTGCATTATTTATTTCATACAGATACGAACATGTGAATTAATATAAATGCATGTATATGGCAACTGACGTCCACTATCCGTACAATCGAATTGAATTTTCATCGACACAATTTATCAAACGCAATTATTTTCTGTTATTCATATCACAGCAACAATAATAATTATCGTTATGGAAAATACGAGTAACAAAGTCATTAGCAATTTTGGTATATAATCCTGCCACCTACAGGTAGTACCTATTTCTATGTCAAATTTTTGCTACTAAATCACGTAAATTTTTGCATGTACACAAATAAAAGTACAGGTAAAGCCAATCACTAGGTAGAGGTATAACTTAACATTTTTTATACAAACATTTAGTGGTAGCTACAAGTATATATCATTAATTACCATGGTTATTATTATCTATAATGATGACACTTCACATGGCTATTTGTGTTTGCTATTGGGCGTTTGTTGATTTGGAAAATATTAACGTATATGCAAACATACAAATATAGACTAATATAATTTTTTTCACAAAAAAGTATTCACTTTAAACAGGTGTTATATGTGAACTGTCACATTTTTTCTACTACACATACAGGCCGTAAAACTATATAACTTGTCAATGAGGAGGCACAGGCAAAACTACTCTCAGATAGCGTCACCCTCACTGGTGCTTGTCTTAGAGTCTATAGTCCTAAATTTCTTACTTCAGACTTTCTGAGGTGCTTGTAAATCTTATCGTTGAGACATGCATTGAGAGTATATAACCAAATGTATCAATAAAAAAGTGCTCTTGTATGACAATTGTGAATTTAAAAGAAGAGTCGAAGAAGAGAAATGCTTCCCTACATAAAAATCATCAGGTTTGAAATAGTCGCTACATATTCTAATAGACGAATTTTGTATCCAGTTCTTTAATCTACGACGTCTAACTTTTTTATCAGTAGGGAAATGATAAGGAACTTTCTTTTTACACTTAAATACACTACAAAGTGTCATTGCTTATTCTACTGAAGACTTTTTCTTTCATTTACTAAAAATTTGTATCAAATTTGATAGTAATACAATACCTATCGGGATAAATAAGTAGTGTGTCTCCTCTTGCTATTGGCAATATTTGTCAAGTAGGCAATAAGACAAATGCCTTGCCTAATACCTTGTCCATACTTGGTAATTGTTAGTCTAATATGCAAGTACAAATAGCCATGTGAAGTATCACCATTAGATATACATTTAAGATCAATCATACTTTTGTACATGTTTTATTACACCTACTATTGTAGTATACGATTTCCATTCCATTATATTCAATTAGGCTTCCAGATAGCCCGAATTTGTCTTCTGTCTGAGATAAAGTTGAGCAACAACGTATATTAGAAGAGTTCATAACAAAAAGCCCCATAAAAAGTAATGCTCAATTTAGCTTCATCCAAGCCAGTTATAGTTTAGGGTACTGATGCAACATATTGCAAAAGAAAATTAATAAAACAGGGAAATTGGATCGCGGTTTCTGCTATAACGAAGCTGCATCTGCAATAAATAAATTCGATATCAATATTATGCTTTTATAGCTTCGTTGAGGTTTTCAATGTTGTTAAAACAAGACATAAACTGTGCGATTAAACTTTGATATTGTTGAAATTTATACTGTTGATTGATGGCACTTGGTGGGACTTATTGGTGCACATATTGATAACACACTTGTACTCTTCCACTGGTCAAGTTCAATAATAAATGTCGTGAAAAACTACAAATGTGTCATCAACAGGACTTGATATTGTTTTAATTGTAAAAATGTACCTAATTGGTTTTCGTGTAGTGTGCAATAATAGAATCAGATGACGTGCTGTTGTCTCTACCTACTTCTGGTGGAGAAAGTTGTGAAGTATATTATACCATCAGATTCATAACGTCTTCCCTGCCGTAAGGTGTATAGTCTATAATAAACAACAATATAACAAAAAATATTTTTAATGTTCTAATCTAGACAATCATCATTATCAACCTAATAGCAATATTCCAGTTGTGCCCAAAGCAGGCTTGTACTTTGGCGAGGTCTGTTTTTATATACTAAGTCCATGAATCGACTTCACGCCGCTAGATGGTAAAAAAAACAAAGGTGCAGTCCATGAGATACGAAATTAGTAACAGGAACCTCCTAGTGAAAGATGAGGAAGGACTAACAGATGGTATTATTATTTATGCGAGTGAGGCAGGATTTTCCGTTGCTACCCATTTCTATCATTTGGTAAATTTCAGTCTTAAAACGGTACCCCCAGTTCATCAATCAGTAGGTGTACCAGCTGAGGTTGCCAGGTGAGGTTGAGTTGGATTTTGAAGACAAAAGTAGGACCAGAAACACCTAAAATTACTACGACTACCTATTTACAAATATATCTTGTTAAAATTTGCGTGTTAAAAAATAATTACCAAACATTCTTACGCACCTAATACATTACCAGCAAACAATCCAGAATTCATCAGCGCTACTAATCGGTATTGTGATGTAATTAATGTTAATAAATTAATCTCCAGTTTCAGGAGACAAATTAGACGCAGGCTGCTCACTAACGACGGACTATTTGGATTAAATGGAGGGTTGATGTTTATGATTTACGGAGGCTTGTGTAATTGTGGCGCCTGGTAGTCGCGGCTTGCGCCCACAACGGCACCGAACGTCACGACACTGCTACTCGACCCGCACCGCGTCACCTCGCAAACGCGCCAACACAGCCCAAATTAACATTATAATTACATCGCTTCAACACCAATTAATTATCACTTAGCGTTTCATTATTATTAAAAAGCCCGTCTGAGCACACAATGTTAATTTCTTATGTGTTAATTTTGCAGTAGAATCACTATGCTCTGGAATGTTTGTAGGTATTATGACTTTAATAAAACTATGAAGATTTTACTTTCCTGATATAAATATCTAAGCATTTCAATTGCAATCACTACTGCTTTGCTAAACATCTTTTTTATGAACAAAAGTTAAGTTTTTGTATAAAAGTAAAAACTTAACTAATGTTATAATTCCTTCGAGAGGCAAACATAGACTTGTTTAATGACTTTAATTAATCTCATTCAGAACCTATCTTCAAGAGATTTCATAAAACATGTTCTTATAAGTGTTCTGGAGTTTTACATAACTTTTACACAAATAAGTAAAATTAGGATTTATATACTGAATTTGACGCTCCAAATTTTGGCTTAAGGATTCCCTCGAAGCCTACTCCTAAATATAAAGCACAATATCCCTCCTTCATTATAAAAAATGAATGTGTTACAACAACGTCACAATCATGTACCTATGCGGTACGAGCGATTAGATATATGGAAATCATTATAACGGGTTGGCCGCTCTTTATTAGTTCCAGAATAAGAGGCAGTATTACAGCTGCCTAGAACAGGATGAAACGATATTCACCACTACTAAAACAACGACAATATGCTCACTATGCGTCGGTATGTTGACTATTCATTAAAGCATCTCAGCGTAAAACAAACAATTCTGTTATGTTATTAGATTTCCTGCATAGTAAGAACCATTCAGATACAAGCGCATAATTATGTGGTTGATTAATTTACAACGTGCCTGTGATTTATACCTGAACTTTGTTTATTAATGTTACAAATAAACTGTATAATATTCATGCGGTTGTTTGTTCAATAAATCACCTAAAATAAGCAAGCGGACGGAGACAGTCATCCTATTTGTATAGACGATATGTACATAGACACTGTATCGGAGAAACTAAGAGACACAGCTTGTTTGTCCTCGCAGACTAATTAAAAAGTTTGTTTCTAGAAGTTCCGGACGGAAGTAACATCGAAGTGGGTAGGCGTTGATTACGGAGAGAAGAAATAGATTGAAGTGTGAGAATTGTTTACGAGAATAGTTATCGCTAAAGTTGAGAGTGTAAAAATATGTGGTTATAAAACAGATCATAATGATGATGGTTTAATCGAGTGAGCACGAGCTTGGTGCCGCGTATGAATATGTATGGGGTAGCCACGATCCTACAGATAATGGAATCTGCAGACGAAAGCGGATTCGTTCACTCGTTAGCACAATTAGTAGGTATGAGTTAAATGTTTAATGTTGTACATACCTACATATTAAGAAATTATTGATGAATTATGTTCATTTAGAAATTTGGAGATCCTGCTCAAATAAAATAATGCAGATTTTTTTTAAAGTAGCTACCTAATATTTCTCACTAAAAATAACACTTCAGTAATGGAAAAAACAACCGTAAAAGCTTTTAGTATTATTCTTGATAACGGCTACCCCTGAAGTGCTTTTTGGACAACATCAAGTTAGATTTGTATTAAAAAAATTGCTAGGCTAGACCAATTTCTGATAGCATAAATATTACAGAGCCTTCTGCGCTTTCAAATAAGTCTATAATGGACGTCTAGACAAGACTTACCTACATCAAAATATATTACGATTTACTTATATACGTCACATGAGGGTTGAAGGCATTCTAGAATGAGCATATTTCAGTCAAGATTGAGCACCGTCTTTCTCCAGTTCACATTTCTTTTCAGTTATATACTACTACTACAAAATAAGTAAAATAACAGGTAAAAATAAATCGACCACATGACGTGCGATGCTTTTACAACTTATTTTCCTGTCCATAACTGATTAAGGTCCGTTAATCTCGATTTGAGACTTATTTTAATTACAAATAGTATTCTTGAACTAAATTTGAGTGAATAAAATCTAGACGGGACCTAAACTTACCAATACAGTCACTTCGCAATTTTACAACTTGAATATCTAATCCTACAGAGAATCCTAGAGAGACACTAGGTTTAGATATTCAAGTTTATTACAAACATTTTTATTCAATCTAGACTTAATTCTGTTTATAAAACACTAAACATGTGTAGGAGGCCAGCTAGATACAACTTCAATGATTCAAATTGAAAGTATGTTAAAATATTCCGGGTCGCACTCTCTGCATGTTGCAAGTAAATATGGGCATGAGTAAAGATTTGTGAATGAGGGTGGAGATGGCTGATAGTACAACCACGACATAAGCACGTGCCTCACGGTGCAAGCCCGCAGTTGTTTAGCGTATATTAAACTTCAATTTACTTTTACAAGTGCTTGGGAGTATTTTATAAAAAAAAGAATTAGTGAAATGTGTTTAGTACGCGTATAACTTTCGAACAACTCCACAAAATTAGATAATTCTTTTTTTTAAGTTAAATGAAAAAATTAATAGACAGGGTTTTTTAAATAAACTTGTGATATTAGCGGTGCAAGTTTCCTGAGCCAGTTAGTAATATTATAATTATTTTAGGAGGTTCTATTCAGCGCTATCTAAATCCTAAATAACTTACTACTACCAGGTACTGAAATATGGATTAACATATTTTTATATTTTTTGTAAATACGAGCGAAGTCTCTCCGAAGTCATAAAATTTTCTCCAGAATGCTCGGAGACGTCTCAAAGGCTTGTCAGCTCATGTAGCTTTGATTTTGTTTCACATGTGCTTCGCGCTGCCTGAGCTTACATACCTACTGAAAACAACCCCTACTTTAATGTACCTTGAAGTCCCTCGTGGAGTCTGTCCTCAACGTTTCCTTGAGCCCCAGTGGAGCTAGGCTTTTCATCCAATCAGAGACAGGGGCCTTGGGAAACGTCGCACACAGGACTTTGGCATACTGGCTTTCCTTGCGTTGACGAACAGGGTTGTGGGCCTAGTCGCTGTTATACTTCACCCTGACAACGTTGGGCCTAGTATCCCCTTTGCGTCTGAGGCTTAGGAGATCTGGTCGACGCCCAATAATGGTGCACAACTCCTAGCCGCTCCTTATATCCAGAACCCTCGAAACGAGGCTGGAGTCAGGCTGGACCATGAGCGGCGCTTGGGAGGTGCGACTGGGGCAGATCGGGCTAGACTGCTTGCTGTGTTACAGACTGAGGCTAGGGCATGGTGCGGGTCACCTGAGCCGCACGGCTCTTTACCCTGCGGTCGCGGCCGAAGATACGAACGATGCGGTCAGTAAAAAACTCACGAAGTACGCAGCCTTCAAGCCGCAATATATCCAGCCAGTCACGGTCGAGATCATGGGTAGTTGGGACATTGAAGCTAAGAAACTGGTGATGGACATAGTGCGACGAATACCTGGTGCAAAGACCAGTCACTGCGATCCAGCGTGGATATGTGGCCAGTGTTCTGGTCTCCTTTGCACCAGATACGACACAAACATCCACGATCAGAGGTGCACACAATTTAATTTACACTTTTTGGGGAAGTTTTGATAACGGAGGTTTATTAAATTTTTAATTCAAATTTGCATAGTATTTGATTAAATTTTAACAATAATATTGATTTTTAAATATACATTCATGCATACAACCCGCGACCTCTGACTTATCAGTCAAACGTCCTACGGCAACGCAACGACAAACCTTCCTTCCAACAATTTTGTCGTTTTTAAACTTAGACTATTCTAATTAGAAAAGTTCTCTTTAACAGTCTGCACAAAGTATTATTTATGTGTAAAAAATAAATTAAAAGTCGTGTACCTGAAGATTATATTATTTATATATGAAACTAACTCCGAAATATGTTAATTTAGTTGTAATGTAATCAAAACTCATTTTTTATACTAGGTACATTAAAACTATACATCTGCGAATTAAATTCATACACCGAGATGTTTAAACAGGTCGAAAATTTTATATAGTTGTTAAAATATTTGTATTGATACACCTCTGCCTCTCCCTTCGCGTATATACGGTCGTGAGTATATGTGTGCATATAGTCTTTATGACTCGGTGGCGGCAGGAATCGTTTCGCACGTCGACCAGTGCTAAGCCCACTGGTACGCCCTAATAAATTGCGATTTAACTTGTCTCCCGGATAACGCCAACTTTTCCGCGTTTGTTCCAAGCCCGACACTTTTTTCCGCCTCTTCATTTCCTATCTCTTACTTTTGTATTTTCCGTTCCTTCCCCGACGAGATAAACAGGCGAGAAACGCTGAAAGGGGCTTTACAAATTCAAATTGAACTTATCACACAACTTTTTACATTTGTTTCTGGTCTCGAGTTCGAAGGAAACGAGCGAAGAGGCATTTAATAGTACAATCTCGGGAAAGATTGATGATTTTGTATCACACCTCGCTTCGGGCGGCTCGTAACGAGTCGGATGGCTCTCGACGTGGGTCGTGCTGCGCCTTATCTGGAATGGGATGCCGCTTTATCTCAAATTACATATTTTACTTGAGACGTTCCTGGAATTGCATACTTTTTTCGACATATTAGTCGCAGATTCTTAAGCGGAATTTGTAAACCTGATTTGAACATACATGATAATGCGGAATTTCACTGTAGAAGAGATAGGATATATACCTACTTAGGTATAGCAATATCAAAGACGATTTTTCATTTTAAGTAATTCACTATTTGTCTTTATTCATTGCCTATGCTATGTACGCACTGTGTTTATCATAGACAGATCAAGGGCCTGATGCAGAAGGCGGTACTCCTTGACACGGCACGCATTGTGTGGTGGTTTCTCTCTCTGGAGCCCTAACCACTGTAACTTCATCTCTGCACCCGTTGCTTGTGGAGTATTATTTTGTATATTGTTCTTTTTATAAAATGTTTTTAAAAATATAAGTTATGAGTTTTTTTTAAATTAATAATGAGGAATTATTTATATTAGGCTTAGAGATCTGTATGAAAATATCAGATTCTGTTTTGAAAGTACTCTGATATATCCTTATCAGATTCATGCGGCCCATCAAGATATCTGAGATCCAAGTCAACCTTAATTGCAAATCGGTACACCCACTGATTGATGGAGCAGGCTATGGTGCAGATTTTTCTCACGGGGTCGAGAGATCAGAAGTCGCTACATCTATCCTAAAGAAAATTCCAAATTAACTTTATCTTGGGTTTTTTGGTAAGTAAGGTGGGCCTATAAAATCAAGTATGCTATCATCAACCGAGTGTCCGGCGTGGGAGATGCCGAGGCGGGAGCTTGTGGCGGCCCTGGGAGTGAGGGTTCTCACGCTCTCCACCTTGCTCGCGGCGATGGTTCGCTGCGCGGATGCGTGGGCGGCCGGCGCCTCCTTCTGCGAGCAAGTAATGCTCGTGAAGGAGGAGGCGGGGCGGGAGCGGCAGCGGGAGCGACGAAGGATCGCAAGACAAGCTGCCCGCGTACGAAGGCAACTCGGGCGTCGGAGGTCGATGAACGACCTCCGCCCCCCATGAGCGCCGGCCTGGGGGTGACAGGTGAAGCCGCCTGTCACCCTGGCAGAAGCAGGCCGCGGCGGTGGCGCGCGTGGCGCGCCTCCCCGTTTCCGGGGTCGAGTTGGGGACTCTGTAGTCCCCACACCCGAGAAGAGGGCCAGATCGTGAGAGATGGCCCTGGGTCGGCCGGGGTGCGAGGGATATGCCTGTCAACCTCACCTTCGGCAACCAAAACGACCCACAGGCGGCGTGCGTTTTAGTCGGTTCGAGTCCGACATAACCTCCTCCACCGGCTCCGGTGGGGAGGTATCCGAGGGGATTTTGCGCACGTAAAAAAAAAAAAGAAAAAAAAGTATGCTATCATCAAGAACATTGACATTGTAAGGGACATTGTCGCTCCACCGCAATCGCATTTCCCGCGTTTGACAACATTACTCAGGACTTTTATATTTAAAAGTTTCCCCATAAGTATAATGTAGTAAATGTATCACAAATAATGATAATTTATAAATAGTTGCAGTAAGATTGCAATGAGCCTAAAGGCTAGTTTGCGCTCGATTATTGTAAAACAAAAAAATCCGTGCATTATGGGGATAAATGCAGTGTATGATTCATGTCCCAGTTGTATCCGATGTCTACACGTCTCGGAGCTTGAAATTCGATTTTTGGCTTTCTCCTCCATTAAATGGTCTTGGGCAAAACCCTGGAAGTAAAGATTATGATCACGCATGTCATTTAGTTGCTAGTGTTATACCACCTTCTTATAAAAATGTGGTAAAATCCTTAGAATATGTGTTGGACGTAGACAAAGCTGAAGAGGTAAGCATATGTCACACCGCAGAGAAGCACCTTATATTTAATAAGGCGGATGTTAAGGTAAACAACAATATAGTTAATCATGCGGGTAAGGAAGTTTCGTCGCGTGCACTTAATAGCGTTCACTTAATTTGAGGGCCATGTGTGGGCACATAACCGCAGCATATTTATCCCATTATGCACGGCACGGCGTGTAGCCACGGTGATGCGAGTCACGTCGTCTGAAACGAATCGCATGTGACATTATTTGTGAAGATCGTGCTCTATCTTCGTCGGCGACATGGCCGGGACGTGGAGGGATTACTCACAAAGAAGTACGATTTCAACGGTACGATAAAGGAGAGAGAAGTTATACACTGGCTATATTCTCCCCGGGATTAACGCATGGTTAGGCGCGTTTCTTTTATATGCTTGTGGTTGCGCCGAAGTGGAAACTGTATTTTTGACACGGAAACCCACTCCTTTTATACCCGTCTCCTCTCCCGCACTAATCATAGATATGGCTTCCGTCCGCCATTTGTGAAATATAGACACTTAGTCTCGCTTTGAACTAGCCAGCGTAAAGGCGATCGCGCGCGCGCGTCTCTCAGAAATGAATAATATTTGTTGTATTTTAACCGCCTCATAGACCTTTACCGATCGGATTGTGCCTCTCGTGTGTCCCTCAAGTGATCTAGTGACGCTGACGGCAGCTCCTGAGCAAGGAAGAGAGGATCCGTGTACCGGCTGCGATGAAAAACACGTGGGTCGTGAAGGTTAGTGCATCCTCTCCTAATTTCTCGGGCTGCATTCACTGCCTGGATCGAATCCGCGGCAGCCCGGCCACCTGTCTTGTTTTGTGTGTAAAGTGTCAATAGAACAGTTATCTGCTTCCCCGCAATACAGTCCACTCGCACACGTTGGCCCACGCGCCACCATTTTTGGTCCGGATCGAGCCGGATTCTTAGCCGTAGTTCGTATTTTGTTATTATTCTAATGGGAATGAGCGCACCGCACCTAAGTGCCTGGTTATTTTAGTAGAAAACCCCGCATCCAGACACTTAGGCTTAGAATTTGTTGTCCGTTCGCCGCTGGCTCGCATTGTACCTACCTAATACATAAATAGGTTAGGTATCATATCAACACTTAATCGTAGTTCACAATTTTCGCATCGCACCTAAGTGCCTGGTTATTTTAGTAGAAAACCCCGCATCCAGACATTTAGGCTTAGATCTTAGGTATACTCAGACACCCTAGTGCATAGGCACAGTGTAATACCTAACGCATTTGGCTTTGTTTTGTTTTTTTCAATTACGTTGTTCTCGGCTCACGTCGTATTTGCCTAGTACCTGCGTGGGTAGACACGTGGCTGTGCCTACCTCGCTCGCATCTCATCCCAATTCATACGAAAGTATTTTAATTTGAATAGATATTACGCAATACTTAATCTCGGAAATAATAGTTGAATCTAGACAGCGACCATCGCGCGGGTGCGACCTTGTTGCTATGCGCGTTTGTTCAAGCGTGCATTCACAGTTGTAAGCACCTACCTACCTACATAGTTAACGCTCGCGCCGCCTCGCTGCTCTGTACCGCTAGGATTAAGTCATTTCATATTTAATTGTAAACATGTCCCCAAAGGTTGATAAGACCGGTAAGGTTCAATTGAAACTTTTATACGCTAAAAAAGAAATGATTTACTCTCGCGTACAATCGATTTATGATAGTGCACTCAAAACCTCTGATTTGGTCATCAGAGATTCGTTCTTGTGTTCTATAGAAAACTTAGATAGTCTACGCGCGGATTTCGAAACCTTAGTGCATGACATCAACGTTTTAGAGTTGAATTTGGATCCCGATTACTCAGTGAGTTATCAAGCCTTGTCGTCGTTTGACGATTTGTATTGTCGTATCAAGCGCGTCGCGAGGAGTTTGGAGAAGCCGTCTGACCGACCCAACCCCACTCGCGACCGACCTAAGTTGCCACCAATTCAAATACCCGAGTTTGATGGTAACATTCGCAATTGGTGTCGATTTATAGATAGTTTTGAGAATACAATAGATAAGAACGATTCGTTGACAGATCACGAAAAATTGCATTATCTCGTTGAAAAATTGACTGGTAAAGCTATAACCGCTTGCGCTGGAATTACGTTTAGTGCCGAGAATTATAATTTAATTTTAAATACTTTGAAAGCTAGGTATGAGGATAAAAGATCGGTAGCTAACGCCTATTTAGATCAGATGTTTGATTTGAAATCTATTACGGCATGTAACGATCAAAACTTAGAGAAATTTCTAGATACTTTCGCGTCAGCTGTTCGCGCCGTAAAGAACCTAAAGGTCGATGACCTCTGCGACTTCGTATTTTTGTATATGGGTTTAAGGAAATTAGATTCCGAAACCATTCGTTTGTTTGAGTCGGATCATCGCGGCAATAGGATTCCTAAGTTCGAAGACTTAGAAAGTTTTGTTCGCGAGCATATAAAGGTATTGCAACGCTCTTCATCGAAACATGAAGGCGCGAAGACAGTTGTTGATTCTGCACGCAAAGTAGATGCGTCATCGAAGTCACTGAGGTCAACTCATACTTATGTTAGTACCGCACCAGCACGTGTACAGTCACCTGTTTGCTCTTTGTGTGGCACTCATCATTCGCAACTGTACAGGTGTCCTGGTTTTCTAAAATTGTCGCCTAGTGATCGTTATAAATTTGTTCGCGCTAATAATTTTTGTTTTAATTGTCTCGGTACTAAACACCGCGTTGTTTTATGTAATAGTAGAAATAGTTGTCGCAAATGTCAAGCGAGACACCACACTTTGCTTCATTTTGAGAATAGTAATGCCGCATCCAATGTGAGCACGGTTGGCTCGTCGAGCGGTGACACACGGCAGCCTGCGCCGCAGCCGCAGCCCGCGCTCGCGCGCGCTCCAGCCCGCCCGGTGACCGCCGCGGATGACGTCACCTTGTGTTCGTTCTCCGCTAGTGCTGCACTCACTACTGTGTGTCTTGCGACCGCTCGCGTTGTTATTGTTGATGCATTAGGTAAGCCGCGCATTGTTCGAGCGCTGTTAGATGGCGCTTCGCAAAGTAATTTTATTACTCAAGATTGTTGTCGGCGTCTTGGTTTCAATGTTGATAAGCGTTCAACCCGCTCAGTGGTGAAGGGTTTTGGAAGCTTACAGTCAGCTGTTCGTGGCACCGTTAAAACAAGGTTTAGATCTCGTTTTAATAATAATATTTGGTTTGACATGGATTCGCTCGTTATAGATAGAATAGCTGAACAGTTGCCTACCGTCCCGGTTGACACGTCTTTATTAACGAAATTTAAAGATTTGCCTTTAGCAGATGAGACTTACGCTGTTCCTGGAGTCGTCGATATATTGATCGGCGCTTCGATTCTCCCGCACCTCCAGCTATCACGTAAGGTTCAAGGGGGACCGACGTACCCCGCTCCGCACGCCCTGGAAACAGTTCTGGGTTTTGTTATAATTGGTTCCGCACCCGCTTCTATAGATGGTTTTGGTCACTCGACTGCTTCGTTCTGTTGCACCGTCGAGCCGCCACTGGAGTCTACCATCCGCAAGTTTTCGCTCGGTGGCTCCCGTGTATCCGCTGAAAAACGTCTTTGTTTGGAACGAAAGATGCAGGCGTCCCCAAAGTCGAAGCGGGCCTATGATGAGGTTGTTAATGAATATTTAGATAAAGGTTACATCTCACCTGCGCCTACGGACACTGGCGGGACCCAGCCTTCGTACATTATCCCGCACCGCGGAGTTATTAGAGAAGATAAGCTTACTACTAAAACTCCGCGTAGTTTTGGATGGCAGTGCTAAGACTAGCACTTCCGTGTCGCTTAATGACATTTTGTATTGTGGTCGGAATCTTTAAGGTAATTTATTTGACATAATTGTAAATTTTCGCATTAATATTAGTAGAATTTTAGCTTTTAGGACTCAACAGTCGCTTTGTGTTGGGCCCACTCTTCGCCCCATCGTTGGGACACATTCGTCGCTAATAGAGTGGCAAAATTCAATCTGAATTGGCGCCACATAATCTCTTTCACGTTGCTGGCACCGACAACCCAGCCGATTGTCTCTCTCGTGGATTGCTTCCTTCGCAAATTTTGGATCACCCGTTGTGGTTTGGTGGACCGTCCTGGATTCATGCCGCGTTGGATGGGTGGCCGGTTAGTCGATTCAATCCCACTACGGTTGCCGAACCACCCGAGGAGAAGAAGCACTCGCTTGTTGTATCGGTCCCACGTGAAGAGACCCTTATTTTGTTGTTGGCTAATCGCGTCTCGTCTTGGTCGAGACTGTTGCGTTGTGTTGTTTGTTCGCCTCTGCCCGCTGCCTAGCCAGCAGTAGGCACGAGCTCCAATCTAGGTTTATATTTTAGTTGTTATTTCCCAAACCTAGATTTAGATTAGACTTTAGATTTGTTTCGCATTTGTCGTTTCGAAGGTAACCCTTCAAGCCGGGGGGAATGGTTGCGCCGAAGTGGAAACTGTATTTTTGACACGGAAACCCACTCCTTTTATACCCGTCTCCTCTCCCGCACTAATCATAGATATGGCTTCCGTCCGCCATTTGTGAAATATAGACACTTAGTCTCGCTTTGAACTAGCCAGCGTAAAGGCGATCGCGCGCGCGCGTCTCTCAGAAATGAATAATATTTGTTGTATTTTAACCGCCTCATAGACCTTTACCGATCGGATTGTGCCTCTCGTGTGTCCCTCAAGTGATCTAGTGACGCTGACGGCAGCTCCTGAGCAAGGAAGAGAGGATCCGTGTACCGGCTGCGATGAAAAACACGTGGGTCGTGAAGGTTAGTGCATCCTCTCCTAATTTCTCGGGCTGCATTCACTGCCTGGATCGAATCCGCGGCAGCCCGGCCACCTGTCTTGTTTTGTGTGTAAAGTGTCAATAGAACAGTTATCTGCTTCCCCGCAATACAGTCCACTCGCACACGTTGGCCCACGCGCCACCAGCTTGTTTAAGGCGATATTGATTCAAATCGATAATGTGCGATAACGTAGAGCTTTTTATTATAGTGGATATCTACTTATAATTCATGGGCTTACAAGGAGCAATATATGACCAAGTTTGTTTAATTTGTCGACTTGTGAGTGAGTTGTGAGAAAACTTGTTGAATAATTCACATCACTACATTATTTACCAGATTAACTTGCTAGCTAGTCACTCCCGTGAAAGTCAAGATAAGCCAAATTTAAGTCCAAAATACAGACTTTGTATGTAAACAGGATTACTACTAAAATTATAGTAGAAACAGTTACAAATTTAGGTTTAATGGTTAAGTAGTCGACCTTGCGATCAAGAGGGAACCTAATATCTTTATGTAAGACAAAAGTAAAGTTCATTGTATTTTAGTTTTCTAAATATTATTTTTTCCAATTAATCATTTCCTAGAAGCTTGTAAAAATAAACATCCAGGCAAAAATTTTGACAACTTCTTCCGAAAAATGAAAGAAAAGTGAATTCTCAGTTTAAAGTTTTCGTTATAGTTTAAAGAAAAGCAGATTTGAGCATCATTCAGGATTTTTTACCGGACTTGAGTTCCCAGAGGCTTAAAGCTTGGGCTCCAAACTAAATAGCGTTTGGCTCAGTGCAACCATTAAATATGCATTCATTCAATCAAAAAATCAAGACACTTAATATAAAGAGACTTGTGAACTCTTTAAATGTATATTTACTTCACAATTTATAATTAATTAAATGACTCGTTATTGTCCAATATGAATGTTAGACTGTTAAATGTGAACAAAGTATCCTAATATTTTTAGTATTTTAAACGTAAAACATGAAAATAGGTCATTGTTCATTACGTTTGCAAACTAGGTAAATGTTGATCCGAGACCCTTAGTATATCATTTTAATTGGCCATAAAGTAACTTAGTCCTTAGTACAGAGAGGAGCTACTAAACCCATATTATTCTAAACTACACCATACACATAATATAGCATAATGATTATACTTCTGGAATTGGCTTTAAATACTTACTTTAAATACTACTTAATTATTTCATAGTTTAGAAGAGCATTACTTTTACGCATCTATTGGTTTTTCCTACAATTTCTTCCCAACCAAACAACAGGTTTTGATAAAGAGTTAATTCATCATCACTAGTGGCATCATATTTTAATCTATATTTTCCCTTATTCTCAGTTGAGAGTAGGTAGGTACTAGCGGCACAGGAAACTCCCCACTTAATTTGTATCACTTGGTAACAATAAAAGAGACAAATTGCAAATTGCCATCTTGACAATTGCGACTAGCTAGCAAATATTTATATAATAATATAAATATTACTCACAAGAATTACTAAATCGTTCACTAATCAGTAAAGTGGAAGAAATCATTAACCTATTTTCCCAACAGATAACAGTAGAGAAGCTAAATTTGTACAAGCACGTCTTTAATCTTACACTGGAATTGTCGGAAATTTATTAGAATAGATATTATATAACACATAACTGTTGAAAAGGAACCAAAACGACTAAAACAATCAGGTTTAATTAACGAAATAACACCAAATAAATCAAATGTTATTTCATTCTGTAGCAATTCAAAAGATTTCATTGTTTTAAAGAAATTACAATTACTCCGTAACTCTTGAAAATCTACATTCCGACATCTATTATAATATTCCACCCTAACGCATAACTGAACATGTCGTACGGCATTGTTTTCATTTATGCTACGTATGTGATGGCAGCGATGCAATAACAACGAAGTCATGCGACACATCTGCCTTAATATCTACAGACAATGTTATTACTGCACGCGTGAAATGCATTGAGCTATAATGATATAATTTGGATATCAAAACACGTTGGATACCTACATGCATTGAGTTATAATGACGGCCTCTGTGGTGTAGCGGTAGAACGTTCGTCTACTATGTGGGGGTCGCGGGTTCGATTACCGCTGAGTGCAAATATTTGTATGCATGAAAATGTGTATTTTCATTGGTATAATGCGTATGTATTTTCAAAAAAGAACTATCTAAGTATGTTTAGCTGGTAATAATGCGAACAAAGGCTTCTTCATCATATGAATGTCGAGGCTGTCCAGCTACTCAACACCAGGTACATAGTGAGAAGACTAAAAAGAACTTGTCTGCCACGTAAGTGGTATAAAAAAAAAACTATGCGTTAGAATCAGTGTAACGAAGTACAGTGAGTAAATGGATCCGTTGACACTTTTCTTAGAGTCTCTATTGAACTCTTTAATAATGTATAAGTGTTAGTAAACTAAGTTAAATTTAAACTACTTATTAGCCTGAAGGTCTAGATTGAAATTGTTTGAGTAATCGTTTAATAACGAGTACATCATAATGAAAAAAAAAATGTTTATCCGCATTCCAGATTCCATAACACAAGCTAGTCAAGATATGCTTACTATGGATCTAGATAGCATTGTGTGGAATGTTGTAGAATATTTATTATATTATTATTTATTATACTGACGTAATTTGGTTAAGAAAATAACTTACATATTATTATTTATAACTTTGTAAACTTAAATCCCCACTGTCGCATTTGCATGCTATTTGAATTCTCGTTACAAACTTGATCGCACTATTCTATTCTAAGCAAATATATTACTACTATCTTTATCTCAATTGCTATAAAATAAACGTGTTGAATCACTACTGCATCCTACAAATGAATGATATAATAGCAATATATACAGTCAGTGTCAAAAGTAGGTGAGGATTAAAGGAATTTCATGAAGTACTCTATTTTTTACCGCATGAAATGTTTTTTTTTCTCCCTTCTGGCGATTCCGATGTTTCCGTCAATGACTTAGCTCGGAATTTAATTCATAGTTTCGACTTGGCGGAATGTGACTTGTTGTAATCTCGGATCAAAAGTTTTATGAATGTACAAGAGATGATGTATTTAACATCCAATATAGGCCTTGGCTAAGGCTTGGAGCTCAATGACGTAAATAACGACAAAAGAGACGTCAATATTGACAACATAATAGGAAATGAATTATTTACATATAAATTCGGGTGACGAATATATTGTAACAAAAATATTAAATAAAAGAAACCTTCTTCAAAAATACCA
Organism: Eilema griseolum; assembly: GCA_963662185.1. Lineage (NCBI taxonomy): Eukaryota > Metazoa > Arthropoda > Insecta > Lepidoptera > Erebidae > Eilema > Eilema griseolum. The sequence goes on along the minus strand of OY759230.1, from coordinate 17,870,682 downwards.
ACAACATCCAAGTTTAGGTCAAATTATCTAATCAGAACTTCCAATTTACTATACAATACATATTTTTCAAATCGATCACTCTTAAATAAATACTCATGCAAACTTGAATCGTTTTATCGTGAGTATCGAGTACCAAGTCATATGGTTACATCACTAGTTATTTCACGAAGGCAAATGTCATAACAGGCATTTTATTTTGTGATGACTATAGATGTTGTTATTTTAATCAAAAATTTTGAATTGTTGATCTGCATTTTCACTAAAATTATAAATTACTTTGTTCAAAAACTATTATTTAAATTATTACTATAGTTTTAGGCTAAAAAAATATGTACTGAACTCATTAACATAACTAAACCAGTTAAAAATGGGGACACAAATTAAATGATATATGCACAAAAATACATACGTACCTACTTAATTATAAGTAATTACAATCATACACTTTGTCTATATTATTATAATATTTAGTCTAATATTATTTTTAGACATTAGGCCACAGAAGAGATTGACTAAGATTAGAAATGAAGCTCAGAGAATGTAAAATATGTAGACAGGCTCACATGCACAGACAATGAGGTAAAACTTAAGTGTAATATTTGAATAGCGGCGAATAGTTATTTCATGATTTATTTATTTATTTAAAAACATAAACTCACCTAGCTGCTAGCACCCAAATTTCGCCAGTTTACGTTTAGGTCCCAATGTAATAGGTGGCGAGCCTATTGCCATTAACCGGATACTTATAAACCTGCGATAAATACACACATAACTTCGAAAAGCATCGAAAAGTCATTGGTGTGTGCTTTGGTAAACCTGGGATTGAACCCGAGACCTCGTCTCAGCAGTTCATTACCCATACCACTAGGCTGCCGCGATTATAGTTATTTCATAGATGCAATAATACTCCTTCCTAATATTAAATGATTTATACTAGCAATAAGAAACAATGACTCTAAATTCTAGAATTAGTAATATACAAATATTCTTTAAATAAGTTAAGTGTCTATTGCAAATACTCGAATAGTATTTATAGCTGTTATTTATCTCTTTACGTCACTGTTGTAACATAAATTGTTGTTAATTCAGGCAATATCAAATGTGCAAATACCCACATATATGCTGTTAAATCATTGTACGAGCTTTATACAGTACTAAAAACTTTATGCACTTTATTAATCGTATTGACTCTCCTTGCGTATACCTAAACATAGTATACGGAACAGAACGCCAACTCTACACGAGTTGGTTGGTTTGACTCATACAGAAGCAACTGCACTAGACCCTCATTTACCAATCTGCAATTTTATAGGTTAGTCACTGCCTCAAATTAAAATGTTAACCGAATCATGTTTATTAATATTTCATTAAAAGTTAAACTCTGAACCAATTAACCAAAATTGATTAAAATTTCATTTTCATTTTTTGACATGTTCCGGCGACAATTTGTTTACCGGAAGCCCTTGCAATTTGAACGATAATTTATTTTTTATTGGTAACTACGTACTAAAATGTATTTTTAAGTAAGGAGGTTGGTACAGTCAGCATCAAATCGATCTTGACGAGCAAAGTACTGAAAATGATCTTAAAACCTTAGTCCCCCCCCCCCCCCTTCTTGTTGACTGATTGTTCTGAGTTTTGGAACACACCTTTAGTTCGAACAAAAATATAATTTAAATCAATAAAACAGTTTGGTTTGCTCAACAACAGAATACATAACATAAACTCACGCCTATATCTCCTATCGCCTATATCCCAATGTGAGCCACTTCAAGGCGGCGTACAACAGAGCCACAAAGGTCTGCAAGAGGGCTTACGTCAAAGCGGATGCCCTGCGCATTGCGCGGCTTGGTCAAGAGCTAGTGGCACATCCCACGGGCAGCCGTGGATACTGGCGACTGGCCAAAGCCGTGCAGTCCAACTTCTGTCAGCCTTCGCTGCCACCGCTGCGCTACCCTGATGGATCCCTGGCCCATGGACCGCAAGAGAAAGCCAATATGCTAGTAAATCTCTTTGCGGCCAATTCCCGAGTCGATGATTGCGGTATACAGCCGCCGACACTACCCAATGGTGACCACGTAATGCCTGAAATACGTATCAGGCAATGCGATGTTCGTGCGGTGCTTCAATCACTCGATGTCCGGAAAGCCAGTGGCCCGGATGGTATTCCAGCGGTGGTCTTACAAAAATGTGCAGCGGAGTTGTCTCCGATGCTTACGCGGCTGTACCGACTGTCCTACAGCTCGGGTACAGTGCCTTCGGCTTGGAAAGAGGCGAATGTACAGCCGATCCCCAAGAAGGGGGATCGCTCAGAGCCAGCCAACTATCGACCCATAGCCGTCACCTCAGTGCTGTGCAAGGTCTTCGAGCACATCATTAACAAACAGCTCATGCGTCACCTAGAGGATCACTCCTTAATTAATGACCGGCAATATGGCTTCAGGCCGAAACGGTCAACGGGTGATCTTCTAGCATACGTTACCCATCTTTGGGGTGAGGCTATGGACAAGCACGGCGAGTCACTGGCAATTAGTCTTGATATCGCCAAAGCTTTCGATAGAGTCTGGCACAAATCGCTTCTCTCCAAGCTACCAGCCTTTGGTCTGCCTCCTAGACTGTGCAATTGGATTGCTAGTTTCCTGCAGGAGCGCCGTATCCGCGTCCTCTGTGATGGACGGGCTTCGGAGTTCTTGCAAATAAATGCTGGCGTACCGCAGGGGTCTGTATTATCTCCCACTCTCTTTCTTCTGCATATCAACGACATGCTGTCCACCGGCAGCATACATTGCTATGCAGACGATAGCACCTTACACGGGAGTTATCACGGACAACCTGCGGCCAAACAGTCTGATATCGTGGAAAAAAGACAGCTTCTTGTCACTGAACTGGACCGGATCTTGAATCACATTTCTCAATGGGGCTCCGAGAACATGGTCGAGTTCAATGCCAAGAAGACGCAGGCTTGTGCGTTCACAGCAAAGGTATCTTCTTTCCTTCCCCTTCCCACTCTTCAGAGCACGCCACTTCCACTGCAGGACAATCTCTATATCCTAGGCATGGATATTCGCTGCAAACTGAATAACAGAAATTACATCGAGAGCATCATCAAAACAGCCTCGCGGAAACTCGGACTCCTAAACAAAGTGAGACGTTTTTTCACGCCGGAGCAGCGGTGTCTTCTCTATAAGACACAAATTCGCTCCTGCGTGGAATACTGCTCGCATCTCTGGGATGGCTCCGCGAAATACCTACTAGATGCTCTCGACAGGTTGCAGCGACGCGCGGTCCGAATTATTGGGAACCCTGAGGTCACGAACACCCTCGAGCCTTTGCAGATGCGTAGAGATATTGCTTCCTTGGCTGTATTTTACCGTCTCTACCACGGTGAGTGTTCTGACGAGCTCTTCCAACTAATCCCACCATCTCCTTTCCTACATAGGACAACACGTGCAGGCCTTAGATGTCACCCTCACACTGTGCAGAATATACGAGCAAGAACCAAGCGGTTCGGAGACTCTTTTCTTTGCCGCACCACCAAGACCTGGAATTCATTACCAGCACACGTGTTTCCTTCTTCCTACAGTCCCGGGGCCTTTAAGCGGGGCGTGAAAAAGCATCTGATGAGGCCGCCAAGCTGAGTGCCACCATTGTAGCACTTAGTGTCTGTAATGGTGACCCTCTTTCCTGAGACTTTGCCTTTAGCTTACCATCAGGCGAGGTGAGGTCAAGTTGGCGTGTCCTATATAAAAAAAAAAAAAAAAAAAATCCCCGAAGGGATAGGCCGAGGTGCTAGCACCCATATTTCACCAGTTTATGTTTAGGGCCCAATGTAATAGGTGGCGAGCCCATTGCCGTTAACCGGGTACTTATAAACCTGCGATAAATACACACATAACTTTGAAAAGAATCGAAAAGTCATTAGTGTGTCATGGTAAAACCTGGGATCAAACACGAGACCTCGTCTCAGCAGTCCATTACCCATACCACTAGGCTACCGCGGTTAACAGACAACAGAATTATAAAATAATAAGTATAAAACTAAAACCCGACTACTGAAAAATCACGCTATAAAAAGTGTTAAACAAGAAAATTTCAAGGGTAGCCGTGGTATACCACGGCTATCAACGGTAGCCGTATTTTTCTGTATTCTTTGGGGTAATCAGTAGGTTTTAATTAATAAAAATACCTCCACTTGATACCAAACTCGACATATGTGTTTGGGTGTGGTTCATGATGGCAAGCTTTTATTTAAGCAGCACGTTAGCCAAGTGGTTAATAAAGCCTTTAGGGCTTTAGGTTTCTTGATCCGTTGCTCCAGGGACTTCAAAAATATGAAAACCGTAAAAGTACTCTATTGCGCATATGTACGAAGTCACCTGGAATACGCTTCACAGGTTTGGAACCCATTATACGCTTGCTATTCTAATGAGATTGAGATGATCCAAAGGAAATTTATCAGATATTTAGGGTTTAAATTCAAACTGTCCCACCTAGCCGACCTCACCTATGAGCAGCGCTGTGTTTATCTACATATCCTACCGTTGTACGAAAGAAGAAGAATCTCTGATGTAACTCTTCTTCTCAGTGTTGCTCAGGGTGGGATTGACTGTCCTGGGCTTCTCTCTGAAATTAAGCTAAGAGTGCCAGTCAAAAGATTACGCAAGAATTTCTTATTGTGCAAGCCTCCGTGTCGCACCAATTTTAGAGTGAATAGCTTTCTGCCTAGAATTATTAGTGAATTTAACCAATTGAATGTTGACAGTAACCTGGATCTCTTTAATACCGGTAAACATTCTGCCAGATCTTGTCTAACGAAGTGTTTTGTTGAAAGTTTATAGATGTTGATATTTCTATTGACTCAATCTTATTCCTGTCTTATTGCTCTCAGCTGTTAACAATTTTGTTTTATATAACTGGTTGATATAATTGTGGAAGCTTGTAATTGGCGTGTACTAGCCTAAATGTTGTGTATATGTGAATGTAGCTGTAAGCTCCCCAAATGAAATAAAATAAAATAAAAATAAAATATTTATGTCAAATTTATTTTTTAACACAGTACTTTATGACCGCTAGAAGGGGCCACAATAGATTCAGTGACTCATTATATAGCCTATATCTAGCGGACGACTAAGACACTTCTAACGATACCTCATTTGTCCAGTTCTAATAAGTGGTTAAGGAGCTAAGAGGGAACAGATGAACCTACATACATACATATATAGCCTGTCAAAATTATAACCCTCCTTTTGCTTCGCCGTAGTCGGGTAAAAATAAAACATCGATAACAGAACAGACAAAAACTAATTAAGTATACAGTGGACGTCAACAGTGACGTAAATAAAAACAGAACGATAAAGGGTGTACATTAGTAAAAGGTATGTGAGTCGGCACAATATTAGCTGAGGCCTGTCGACGAAGAACGCGGCTGCTTGGTATTCCTCGCGCGGCTTGCTGTCCGCCCTGCGCCGTGCCGCCGCGTTAGTTAACTATCCTCATATACACTACAATATCACACTACGATACCATATGTAATTAAAAACAAACAATATCTGAATAAGCTTCATCGTTCTCATTAATTAAGTAGGTATGATAGAATTTATGAAACTAAACTAGCTATGATTTTAAAATTTGGTTAAGCTGTAGTCGTCGTGTAGTGTTAAATAAATTTTGTTCTACTTATATAAAATGCATTTTGAATTATAATCTTTTTAAAAAAATAAATTAACTTTATAATATTATCAGTTAATGGCAATCCGCTTTTATCAACTTACCGCGCCTGTATATTTATTTCCGTGTGTCTACCCCCCACATTGATACCCCTTAAGTGATTAATACATTACTCAGAGCCTGCATTAAATAAACAGTTCTTACTGATTGCTCTGGAGCATTAACCGAATATCCATAAAATGTTCAGCGCACAGTAAATATGAATGTTGTCTGTCTAGGTCCCCATTATAGCAAAATATCCATTCATTTTTCCGTCGGCTCGCAACGCGCTCAACCATGCGTGATTTTGTTTTTGTGCGTTTGTTCAGTGTCTGTACGCTTGCGGTTATTTGAATATTTCCAAAACCATTAGCTCTGAAATAAAACAGTCGACTGGTATTTGATTAGCAATTTGTAGTAGGCACCTATCTAATGCTATCATTTCGAGTTTATTTATTTTGTTATCTAAGTGATTGTAGTTCTAGTTCTAGTCTAGAAATAGTATAGTGGTTTAGGAGTCAGCGTTACCATCGTGAAATCTCGGGTTCTCCTAACATGAACAATTTAGCTGAAATGGAGGATCTAAAAGAAGACCATTAAATAATTTCAGTTCTAGAAGGTACTCTTTAAATTAAATCATGAAATATTATACAGAATTCTGTAGATTAACGTCATCACTAATTGGATATCGGTTTTGTCGAATCGAATGCTCTCACGATCGTATATAAATATCTCCAGGAATGTTGTGTTATTTTTTTTTATACAACTTAGGTGGCAGACAAGCACATGGCCCACCTGGTGGAAAGTGGTTACAGTGACCTATGAATGTGTGTATCACCAGTGGTGTCACATCCGTGCTGCCGACCCTGTAAGAACAGAGATTTTCTGTGCCTTCAGTGCAGAACACAAAATCAGGACAAGCCTTTGGTCTTCCCACTGACAGCACAAAAACTCTCCAGTGAGCTCTGGCTACCCTACTCACCGCCGGGAACACAACACGAGGTTATTATAGTCGTAGTATTCTGTAGGTTCTTCCCCAGTCAGACTGCTCAATTCGGACGGGAATGCTGTCGTGTCCTACCTCCTCCATATATCGTTAAGCCTAATAAAACCATTCCTTGGTCCAATCATAACAATGTGAGAGTTAGATTTTGACATATCTTTATGTAAAATCTCCACCTCTCTTTTTTAACATATATGCGCTATAGCATTATTTACATATTATATTATCTTTAATACTGCTAAGAGGGCAATCAAGCATTCTTTATGTCAGATAATAAACGATCATAACCCACGCGGTCATGTGAGAACAATTTTATACCCTTTTCAAAGAACCCATACCGCAGTGTCTCGAGGAAGGCCAAGTGGGGAATTAATATATTCGGATCGCGTCTGGATTTAGATTGTGAGGATGAGCTTCCAATAGCAATTGCTAAGTGTTTTAATAGAAAGTAGTCATAGAAATCTTCTTGAACAAACCAAATATTATAAAGACAATGTATAACCGCCATTGGTATAGGCTTAATACATTCACAAACTTCTCATAATTCAGAAAAAAAAAAAATTCATCCTCAGAAGATTATAAAAATAACTATATAGGTATATATTAATATTTATTGATTTATTTTAATGTTACGGTCACTTATATTTTATATTTAGATATAGTTTGTATTGTATGTAGACATTGTATGATAGTGTAAATGTATTATTATTTCATTTGAGTATTTTTTATTAAGTAGTCTGTAAATTGATGTTTACACTATAAACCCACGTTTTATTTCTTATACACTCCTGCCCATCCAAAGGTTGCCTGGAAGAGATTATTGTTTGCAATAAGGCCGCCCATTGTATATTATTATGTAAGTATAAAAATCCATGTTCATTTGTGTATTTTGGTGTACAAGAAAGAATATTTATTATTATTATTAATATAACTGTTAGCAATAACTACACTACATATTTCCATTTCCTATGATCTTGGCTTTTCACTAAAAATAAAGGTAAATAATATTCCCCGTGACGTACAACGAACGTTTGCGGAATGTGACTGAAATAAAGAGATTGTACGGTTCAATACATTCAATAGAGCAGATCCCTAAGTCCCAAATTAAATTATGAAACATCTTTGCACCTGGTGGAAACCTCGCGAGGCATGTTTACCTCGCAATGCCTGACGAATCTTTTCCATTATTCTTTCTCTGATTTTATCATGATTTTGTAAAACTGCAAGGCAATGTATGACTATGCAGTATTATTATTATATTTCATATTATTTTTGTCGTAATAATATAAAATAAAATATTTTTATAGATTTTTGGATCGTATTTTATACGAGTATTTTCGGGAAAGATACCTTACAGGAAAACTTCAAAATAAAAACTTGTTTAAATACAAATCATTCAAATGGTTTTTGCGTGTATAAATATAAGTATTTCATATTTTGCGGGTTCGATTCCCACTCAGTGCAAATATTTGTAATCATAAATATGTCTATTTACATCTATCTCTAATAAGTGCGTATTTACAATAAAAATATATCCAAGTATGTTTATCAGCATTTTAGATTCCATAACAAAAACTAGTTAAGTTATACTCAGTAAGGGCTTAGCTAGCGTTATGTAGGATGTTGTAGAATATTTATTTATTATTATTTAAATATACAAATTAAAAAAAAAAATTACGTATTTATTTTAATCTTTATATAAAACTGGTTAGCTAAATTCTCTTAGCAAATAAAACCCCAAAATCGAACATAATTTTTTTATTCACAAGGGTTTTATGTGACCGGAGAGCTTTTGTAAACATTGAAAGATACGAAGAGTGCTGCAAGTCACAGTGAAGTTGAGTGTTAAGGATTTAGTGAGGCCATTCGTTCGGAGGGACTACTATCTCTATCTGTCCATCGAATGTGAGAAAAAAACTGCGGCTTTACTGTGTGGGACAAATTCGTTTCGATTCAGTCACGTTCGGCGATATGGGCCTCTTAGCAGATTTAGGAAACGTATGTTTACTTTTCACTGAACAGTTTATCGGATGATGTTTGGTACGTTGTTTGTAATATAGTATAGTTTGAATATTATTTTTTTATCAACAGATTATAAACAACGGTAGCTAAGGTGAACAGCTAAGTTTGCGTGTCTGAATTCGGCCTTTACGGTAACAAAACGAACTTACTACCAATACAAAATAGACATCTCTGAATCAATGCTTCAACATTTGAAGTTAGATTTTATTGGTAACAGACATTTTAATTATTATACAGCGGAACATGATAGATCAGACTTATGCGTTAAAGACATGGATATGCTGGCGTATAAATAGCCGAGGTCTCGGTGCGGGAGAAGAACTATTACTACGAATACGTAAAGTGGGTATCAATTCAATTCGTCTATGATGAACAATCCCGTAAAACAATGGGGGTTATGTAACAACAAGTAGGTACACTGGTAAAATCAGATCAGTTACTGAATGCTGCTTACTTTTATCTTGATCCTGGTGGCGACTAACTGTTCCAGATGTCAGGATTAATAATTTTTCATTAGCAGTAGCTGCTGTGAGAGCGGCGAGCTGCACCGAGGATCAGAGCGGAACTAAATTGTATGAGAGCAGCGCGCGCGGCCGATCTCCCGTGATCGATCTACCCACATACCATGTCATTACAAGTACCCCAAGTTCACTAAGAATTGCCCAGCTAAACTATTGGATTGGTACCCTCCACAACAGACATCGACTACATTTAGTAGAACTAAAAGGCTGTGTAAAAGTATACGCTTTTTTAACAATCTTCCTAATTAAATTAGGGATTTACCTGTAAATAGATTGATAGACAAGCTTAGAAATGAGCTGTTCGCTCAACTATGCCACTCAAGTAAATTATTGCATTTATACTAAGAAGACTTAGTAAATATTTGTAAATAGACCATTTAAAATGCCCGCTAAGTTTCTAGTTGAGGTCTTCCTAGGGTCTCGTTTTGAACCGGTGGTCCATTTTCTAAACTAGTCTAATTTTCTTTTTATATTGACGTTTTGTAAGTCCCGATTTTATGGTCTATGGAAGAATAAATAATTTTTAACTTTGACTTAGATCTATTGTTAACAATAATAATAAATCTAACTCTTATTACTTACACTATATATTGTACCAGTGATATTCAGAAACATCGATCGATGTTTATTCCTTTATCAACACGAAATTCACCCAAAATAACAAGATGTGCGTGATATAATTAGATGACTCCCCCCTATATTATCCATCAGCCATTCGATATAGGGTTACAAACAAGATTACTAGTTTCCGTCATTTGACGTGTAATTGCAACGCACAACTGACGCGTCCGTCCAGCCGACAGTGCCGACACGTGCTAGCGGGCTACGAGCTACGCAACCTCTACGACACCGATATTGTCACGTAGCTCGCTACACTAATTCGTAACCACCGTTTGAACACGTAGCATACATATATATATATAAACGCTTGTGTAACTTTAAAAATTAACGGTTAACCAAGCTCAGAATTTCAACTTCTAGAATATGTTATTAAAATAGATAAAAAAGGAAAATGTGTGAAACTGAATTTTCACTCTGACTATTATAAAGCTGCACGCTACGCGAACTGGTTTTAATTGTACCTGGAAACCGCTTCGTATTAGCCGTTGGTTGTAAAAGCTATATGATCATTGTGTGGCTTCGTTTGTGCGGGTAAAGAGCGCTGTCGCGAAACACGCCGCGCACCGCGCCGCTGCATTACCGTCGGAGCTTGTGCAAACATTCGTTATGTACTTGTGGCCACGGAAAATTGCTATTGTGTTAACCAAACAGTACAAAAAGTTATAGCGGTCTGTTGTCTCTTGATATTTCAGTACGTGTTAATTGCGTTAACATTTCATCCTGTGTTACAACACATTTTATAATACTTTGCTTTTTTACAAACATTTCTATGAAATATGAGCTGTTTCATTTTATATTCGAGTCTCGGTTTTTGTGTGCACGACGAAACAAAAAAAATGCCGATGTTGAATATAATATGTGAATAGCATAAAACGAAACAACTAGCGCCTCGCAGTCCACTGCTGAACTAGGCTTCTCCCAATGTTTGGGGGCTTTGGCCCACAGTTTCCACACTGGCCAGACGGGTTGGTACAGGGTTTTATTTCAAGTTTTCCTTCTCTCGCAGTGATATCGTCTGCGTCTTTTTCTGTTGGTTGCCTCTTACGACACCCTTCGGATGAGATGGGATGGTGATATTTGTATTCTTTCTTCGTCACCACACGTTGACGTCCTTATGTTGAATTCTAAAAACGAATTTAAAAAATGTTTCTAATAATTTAGATTGGCAAAAGACATCTGTGGCGTAGAACTAGAACATTCGACTTCTAAATCAGAGGTCATGGGTTTGATTCCCACTTAAAGTAGGTAAACATTTGTATTTATCACTATATATATTTCCATCGCACTAGATATTTCTACATGCAATATTATGTATGTATTTACAAACATAGAACAAAGTATGTTTTCCACGTTCTAAGTCTCATAAGACAAGTAAGTAAAACTATACATACTTTTAATCTAAATAGCACTATGTAAAATATTATTCTAATGTTTATTTATTTAAGTTGTATTTTATCTATTTTTGTCAAATTACACGTTTTTGTCGCCCAGTGGGGCAGTTATGTCGGACTTCAACCGACTAAAACAGCACACCATCTCGGGTCTAAAAGCAAATGTTAAAATAATCAAAAAATAGTGTGAAGAATTAAAATCTAACATCACACGAAGCCTCCAAAAGTATCATGAAACATATATTAGGCAACTTTTCACCAACGTACAAACACAGATAATTAAGGAGCGTGAAACCATTTTGAATATTTTATGAATATTTCATATGTATGAGAACGTGGCTACTAGAAGGAAATTATATAAATTTGCATTCTTAATGAATACGTTTATTGTATCATAGGGAGATCGAAACAAACTTATTTCAAATATTTTCCTCAGAATAAGACAAAAATAGATACAGACACGAAATCAATCTATGGAGAATTATAAAAAGGTGAAATATTTAAAAATATTTTATAAAAATACCCAAGTGAAAAAGATAAAAGTATAATTATATATTGTTATCTCTAGAGACGATAGAATAACTCAAAAAAGCGACAAGTAGGTACAACACAGCAACATACCGCACAAGGTCATCTATACTCAAAATGAGGATACCTAATAAGCTTGTAATATGGGATCTATAATGTGGATAAACATAGGTACTTAAATCTATATTTTTTATAAACATACATGTTATCATAGAAAAACCCAAACCAATAGATGTTTGTCGTTGTTGTTGATGTTGACGAAATATTTGTACAAGGGGTATTCGAACCTGCGAACGCCGTCGTAGCAGTTGTATGATCTACCATCACACCACAGACCGCGTATCAAAGTATAAAATAAAAATAAGGACAGTTACAAATCTATCCAATTTCATACTTTTTTGCAAATACTGTAAATATGAAAGTCTGTCTGATGACTTCGTTGTTAAGATTTAACAGACTAACTGAGTCCTGAGACAGTTTATAGTCTGGAATAATACACATCCTTTTGTCCCTGGAATTGAATCACCTGGATTGTGGGAACGGGACTAGAATTCCACGCGAATTCCAACAGGGAGAATAATTAAAACCAAGTTTCTATTCTGTGACTAATTTCAAATATTTGAATTAAGAATACCAATTTCTAAAACAAAACCAACACAGAGACGAATTTATCATTACGATAATCTGATAAATAGTCATGGTCGGTCCACAGAGGAATTGTGCCGCGCCATTAAGTATCTCGCGTCGTATCGGTGTCGGCTGCGTCATTTCGGTGACGTTCATTCGGGTGATGAACGCAACAAAACCATGATGCGAACACGGGCGCTGCCACATTGCGCGTGTAATTGCCGCGAGCGTGCGACGAGCCGCCATTAATCTCACCAACACTCGATAAAACGCACAAGTCATGCTACAATGTTAAACCCACACCCCTCCAACCGTTTTGTTATATAATGTCATTGTAAACTCTACAATTAATGCGGTAAACGAAAATGTTGAAATAATTAATGAAACTTAAAACAACCAAGTTTGGATTACGGTAATTTTATTGCTGTACAACTATGTATTCCTTGAGTAAACTATACGACTCTGCTATGTCCAAAATGAAATATTTCTCTCTTTCTTTCTATTCAAGTGTAACAGATAGAGTATAAGAGGCAAAATCGATTTTATAAATGCAATAGCATAGCTGGATAGATGTTAGGCAATCAATCACACCAAAACGCTAAACGGATCCAGATAAAATTTCACGGACAAATTAAAATCTGGACAGCTGATTTCTAAAATTGAAGCAACTCCAAACAAAAAGCACCACCATTCTACACAGTTAATAGATTCAATTTCACTAAAAATAATAATATGGGATCTTTTTAACTTGTAATATTTTTATTGTTTCTTAGGCATGTCGGGGGTCCTGGTCACGGGGAGCTGGTAAAGCACTCCGTCATAATATCGGAACGATCCAAGGTCCCCTGACCACGTTTGAATAAAAAATTTACTACGTTTATCGAAGTTAATTTTCAATTTTTTGTTGGTTATTTTTTGACGGGGGTTTTTAATTTAATTTTTTTTTTTTTTTTACTTTGATTTGATACCCATATAGAGGGAGTTATGAAAAAATGTAAGTTTTTTTTTTTTTTATACCACTTAGTTGGCAGACAAGCACACGGCCCACCTGATGGGAAGCGGTTACCGTGGCCTATGGACGTATGCAACACCAGGGGTGTCACACTCGCGCTGCCGACCATGAAGAAACCTTCTGATGCCCCTCTTGAAGAACCCCATATTGTAGGCGCTTGGGAAAACCGCAGCAGGGAGGTCATTCCACAGCTTGAGTGTGCGTGGGATGAAGTTTCTTTCATACCGCACAGTGCGTACCGTCTCAGGTCGCAATGTGTGGGGATGAATTCCCTGCCTATGGCGAGAGGTGCGATGATAGAATGTAGCTACGGGCATCATGTCAAACAATTCATCTGAGCACAAACCATTGTATAGGCGGTAGAACACACACAGTGAGGCAAAATCCCTCCTAAGGCTAAGAGGTTCCACTCTACCTGTGAGTATGGGATTGTCAACCAGCCTCAATGCCCGTCTTTGCAACGAGTCGAAGGGGTCAAGCTGGTATGCAGGCGCTCCAGCAAAAAGGTGACAGCAGTACTCCATGTGAGGCCGGACCTGTGCTTTATAAAGAAGGAGTTGCTGCCCCGCAGTGAAATACCGCTTTGCCCTGTTGAGCACTCCGAGCTTTCTTGATGCCAACTTAACCTTGTCCTGCAAATGACTTCGGTATTGGACGTCACTGGAGATATCGACACCAAGGATCCCGATACTCGGGGAGATGGTAAGCGGTGTGCCCAGGAATTGCGGCGCTACAATGAATGGGGTTTTCTTAGCGGTGAATACACATACTTGTGTCTTAGTGGGGTTGAATTGGACCAGGTTTAGTCGACCCCAATCGGACACTCCAGAGAGAGTAGTCTCGATTTCAGACACAAGTTGTTCGCGACTCTTCTCCACCTCGGACTGAGGGATGTTTGCACGGCCCGTGTAACACGTGTCCCCGGTACTGTCGTCCGCATAACAATGAATGGAGCCATCAGACAGCATGTCATTGATATGCAGCAGAAATAGCGTCGGAGACAACACGGAGCCTTGTGGGACACCAGCGTTTATGTTCATGCGGTCCGAGCAGCTGCCGTCGACGACGGCTTGGATGCTTCTGTTGGACAAAAAGCTGGAGATCCATTCGCACAATCCCTCGGGGAGTCCATAATATGGCAACTTCGTAAGAAGACCTTTGTGCCAGACCCGATCGAAGGCCTTCGCTACATCGAGGCTGACCGCTAGTGCCTCACCGCGACTCTCGATGGCTTGCGCCCACCGGTTTGTGAGATACACAAGAAGGTCACCGGTAGAGCGACGGTGGCGAAAACCGTACTGTCGGTCGCTCAGTAGATCGTTTCCTTCAAGGTACCTCAGGAGCTGTGTATTAATAACACGCTCCATAACCTTCGAGAGAAGGGAGGTTATAGCGATAGGCCTGTAATTGGTCGGATCTGTCCTGTCACCTTTCTTAGGTACAGGGTGCACGAACGCAGTCTTCCACGAGGCCGGGACCTGCCTCGCGGAGTATGAGAGTGCGAAAAGGCGTGTAAGTACAGGGCACAGCTCGGGGGCACAGTGCTTAAGCACCATCGCCGGTATACCGTCCGGCCCACTCGACTTCCGAACATCTAGGGACTTAAGCTCGCGCCGGACCACCCGTTGTGTGATTTTAATTTCGGTCATCGAAGCACCACAGCTGGGGATGATGGGTGGTTCGGCGTTCCCGTCGTTCATAGTCGAGTTTGACGCAAAGAGATTACCCAAAAGATTGGCCTTCTCCTTAGCGCCATGGGCCAGACTACCGTCGGATTTTTGCAGCGGCGGAAGGCAAGACTGGCAGAAGTTTCCCTCAGCAGCTTTAGCAAGCGACCAAAATGCACGACTGCCAGATGGGTAGCGCGCAAGCCGCTCGCCAATTCTGCCGATGAACTCAAACTTCGCACTAGACGTTGCCTTTTTACTGGACCTTGAGGCAGCATTCAACTTCCGCTTCACTTCAGCGATGTTCGGATCCTTATTGGCAAGAGCCGTGGTCCAAGCCCTGTATGCAGATTGCTTGCGGTCTCTAGCTTCCCTGCAGGGCCTATTAAACCACGGGCGTTTGCTCGCTCCTGTCGCGACCCAGCGGTTGGGGATGTAACATTCCATACCCACTAGAATCGCGTCAGCGACTGCTGTTGCACAGGAGCTTGGATCATCAGAAGAGAAGCAAAGCTGCCTCCACGGGTACGACGCGAAGAATTCTCGCAGTCCATCCCAGTCTGCCGACTTGTAGTGCCACACATGCCGCCACTGAGGTGGCCGCGGTGGTTCAGGCCGCGCGAGTGTCACTTGCGCCCGGACGAGGCTGTGGTCCGAATTACCGAGAGGTGCTTCCACCCTTATGGAGTATTCATCCGGGCGCGTAGTCAGCAGAAGGTCCAGTATAGAGCTTCTGTGGGTCTCAATTTCTGGTGTTCTAGTGATAGAATGCACCAGTTGAGAGAGCCCATAAGTTAGAGCGAAGTCGTGAGCAGCCCTTCCCGCAAAATCAGTCCTAGGAGACCCCAGCCACTCCACGTGGTGGGCGTTGAAGTCCCCCAAGAATACTAATTCCGCAGTGGGGTACTGCTCAATTACGCTGTCCGCCGACCGCTGCAGATGCTGAAACAATTGAGCCGTGCCCAGGTCACCGCTATGGGACCTGTAAAGGCACGCATAGATACGGGTGTGGCCACCGTGATCTATGCGTACCCATAAAGTTGACAGGTCCCTATCCTCAAGACCATGGAGACGGCGGCAGCAAATATCATCCCGGACGTACAAGCATACCCCGGCGCGACTCATAAAGCTATGCTCGAGTTTGTACCCGGGGTACATTAGGTAGGCTGTATCGGCCGGGCATGATATTTGCGTCTCCGTCAGAAAAAGCAAGGTAGGCTGCGCGGTCTCCAAGTGGAGATGGACCGCGTTAAGGTTGGAGTGTAGGCCCCTGATGTTGCAGAAATCCACATTCACTGTGGATGATGGTGCCGCTGTGGTAACGGTTCTCTTGCCTTTTCTGGTTTTCATGTTTGAGATGGGGGGAGGGGGGGGAGAAGGTAAAAAGAGATTCTGTGCCTCCAGTGTAGAAGACAAAGCAAGGCGTCCTACCCCACAGACAAGTTGGGGTTGTGTGACTGGCTGGCGCGATGGGCGGAAGGGCCCCCGGTCCCCTCCCAGATACTGAAGCCAGGTCCACTCCGGTCTCCTCCTCCGGCATGGCTACAGCACCGGGAACTTTACACAGGCTGCTGGTTCAGCCTCCTGGGGCGGAGATTAAGTAATCCCCAGGTTCGGGAACCGTACAGCCTGCGGGCGGCCAGCGGATAACCGTTTCACCGGGTCTCCCTGACCACCACGCCAACATTTCACGCCCCCACCAGTCAGTGGGGTCAATTTAAGCCTTTGGTCTTCCTACTGACAGCACAGAACCTCTCCAGTGAGCTCTGGCTACCCTACTCACCGCCGGGAACACAACACAAGGTTATTATAACCGGGGTATTCTGTAGGGCGGAGGTACTTACCCAGACGGACTGCTCAATTTTGGACGGGAGATACCGTCATGTCCTTCCTCCAATAGAGAGTCGTCATTTAGTGGTGGTGGCCATCTTGGATTTGAAATTTATCATGGTGTATGGTATTTTATTAGCGAAGCCCTTTCATTTGATGCCCATATTGAGGGAGTTGTGAAAAAATATGCACTCTGTCATTTTGTGGCGGCGGCCATCTTGTTCCGATATTTTTTAAACAAAACTAAGAACTCTGATATACCTTTCAAACAAAAAACTAAATCCAAATCGGTTCATCCGGTCAGGAGCTATGATGCCACAGACAAACACACACACACACACACACACACGTACACACAAACACAGAGACACGTCAAACTTATAACATCCCGTCGTTTTAGCGTCGGGCGTTAAAAAGACGAACGTAAAAACTTATCCTGAAAAACATATTTATCGAAATATCGACTACACTCCATAATTTTTGCTACCTTTTCGTTCGTGGTCTTAACATAATCCTATACGCTTTATATAAATAGTGATGCAGTAATGGAAAGAAGCGTATAAGGTGGCCATCGTTCTGGCCGCTGTGTGCGGCGCTAGCCGGTTCTCCCGTTCGCCCGGCTCCGCACTCACAGAGCATTCGAGACAAATTCAATTTGCGCCAACGCTGACGACGAGCCAGTTTGCGCTGCTAACTAGCTACGACGTGAATGCTACCACCCTTGTCCTTATATTATATCTAGCTAACAATTTAAGCCACCTGTTTCTGTCATATGGTTGCACTAAATCAAATTTCATATGTATGTGTATGATTAGCTTAACCACCATTATTCATCATCCTTTTGAATCTAATTATCGGGAATTACAAAGCTATGCTCATTAGAGCACTGATCCCAGCCATCCCATTCGCATGAACTCCGATCCGGTTCCCCTTTCTTCCTTTTATTGGTTTACTTCAGACTTTGTGGCAGCGATTTGTTGGAGCTCGTCCGTCAATCACTAGGTATACCAGCATGCAGATGAGATTGGCTAGTTGTAGGTACGTATATATAGAACCTTAGGTCCCAATAATCTTAATAGATCCTTAATACTAAGATCAACAATTGATCTAATCCTAAAGTTCCAGTAAAGAACTTAATCATCTTATTACTATCATCAAAATAATAAGTTACACATTTCAAACGTCAACGTTAAGATGTAGATTATATTTAATAATTTGTACTATTTTTCGTTATAATATTCATTAATGAATTATAATTATTGCACTTACAAAAAAAGCAACTGAATTTGATAAGCTGGTTCATAGATGCATACCTGTACAGAAATAAATACATAAGTAATTATTATACAACCAGTTATCGTATCACATATCGCCTATTTCGACAGCCTAAGATTAAATATATAGTCTGTTTAAAAATTAGTTTATATATTTTAAAAAAATATTTAGGTTATACTAAATTAACGGTATTGTAAATTTTTTTCGGATCACCATGGACATGAAAACTACTGCACGCGGTTTGATGCAGTTTTTTTTATTACAAAGCATTTCCTCTTATTTCGATTTAAAAAAATAACACACCATTCTTTCGCTGGAACAACAACATCTCTCTTCTTTTTCTTAGTGTCAATCCCAGTCGCATCCGAAGCTGTCACCTCGGACTCTGGGGTCCGCTTTAACAGTCTAACTGCGGATTTGGCTGAACCTCGATATTTTCCGTGAAGCGACTGCCATCTGATCTTCACAAGTAACGACTGCCATAGATGTTCGTATGCCAACCAGGACATACAGCTAACGTGATTTCCGACACGACCAGGCCAATGCAAATACTTATGCATAATGCATACAAATATTTGCACTGAGTGAAGATCGAACCCGCCCCTTCTGCGTAGCGGCTTCGTTCAATACCACCACGCCACATCTCTATAATATGTATATCCATATGAATCTACCTATACAATGTTCCTACCTGTTAACATTCTTTTACGAATACAAAAGCCAGAAAACCAAACAACTCGACATAAACGGTGTTGTCCCATCGTCTAAAAATCCAATAATAAGCTACCGTTTTCAATCAAGATCCAGGGGGCACACGAGAGCGGAGTCAACGGAAAGCTTCTAATAGCAAGCGAGAGAAAACACATTTGTCTTGTCCCGGGCCGTTAGCGTATATTACGCCGCGTTGAGACATCGCCCGCTGCGTGCTCTAACTCAGTTTCACTATGTTAACTTGTACGTTTTTCATCGTTACATAAAAATTAGCTGTCGTTCACTTACGGTTAGGATACGAGTACATATAGTTCTATTTAAATGATTTCTAAATTAATTAATATTTAATTAATTTACAAATCATTAAAACCGATTTTCCGTTGTTTTTTAAGGCACATCTATATAACTTCACCGCACTTGATAATAAACTAAAGGGAAGTCTCAGGAATGAGTGCCATCACAACAAATACATAGATACCAATAATGATGCCATGGTAGCCTTCATAGTTACGTAGATTGATCTTATGTTACAGATGGAGGCATATTGATGTGACGTACATATACAAAAACTATATCTCCGATAACAATATAGCACTTCTTTAATGTGTGTAGGATTACTACTCACCACAGCTATATATAAACATGTGAATCGAGGGATAATAAATAATTACTATTACCTAACATACCATCAGTATAAACGTATAATCGACTCTTCTTCCCTCTCCAATGATTCGGGCAGCAATAATTCTATTCACCACTGAAAATACAACAATAAATAACTATTAATAGTGTAAAACTCGCCGGGATATTTACCCTGTTTATTATTTTTTATAAACAGGTCGAATATCCCGGCGAGATGTACACTATTAATGTGAATAACCATGTCAATCAAATCAAATCAATAAATAACTATGTTGTTTGTCCGCGGTTTTCTGTACATTGGTTGTAGTTTCCCAGACGTAGTACTTCAAATTCAACCGGGTAATCCCATTACTCTAGATGCATAAAATAGCTTTGCCTTTATCACCGTTGCTTGCTAATATTTATAATATACAAATATAGCACCTGTACATTTTAGAATTCTACAGTCAGCACTGTATTTGTGAGTTGTATGCACTGATACATACGTACTTGCATACATGTAATCACGCCTTTATCCCCAGAAAGTTAGACAGAGGTGAATTAACACCCACATTTCACCAATCATTGTAATCGGTCCCACGTAATAGGGGGTGAGCCTATTGCCGTTTTACAAGCACTATTGTTTACTCATGCCATGCATCTGAGACGGAGTCTGGGCTGTATGATGTTCAGTCCTAAGTCGCCTTGTACGACACCGCATGGGAAGAGATGGGGTGGTCCATATTTTACTCTGCCGGAAACCACGCCGCTATGCTGGAAACTACGCGGCTAATTATATGCACTTATATCCACTAATTACGCTATAGTATGGCATGGTATATACTGTACGTTCGAAACACATTTTTAATAATTGCAACGACATCATTCATTGGTTCCGATAATTCGTACGAATGTCTGTAGAGGGCACTTAACCTTCGCCGTAAAAGGGGTATATGTATAGAAGAATTTGGATGGTTTCAGGTGAAGGTTCTGTAGCTTAGTGGTTACAGCGTTCCCTTTGTAAAGGAAATATCGCGGGTTCGAATCCCACCTGAACCAATTTATTTTTTTCTATATCTTTATCCATTTGAATAGTTAGCACACTAAATGCTTTAAAATTTCATTAAATAATTATGCATTATTACGACCTCGTACAATAATAAAAGCTGGTCAAGTGCAAATCAGACTCGCACACTGAGGGTTCCGTACAAAATTAAGGACAAACATAGCAGGATACATAAACTTCAATATATTTTGTTTGCGTTGACTTATAAGTCTGAAATCTGTAACATCTTGAAACTATGAAATAATCAATATTTCATAGTTTCAAGATGTTACAGATCTATGTACCTATGTAGTATGAATTTCAACTTCGTGAACTTCTACGCATTCCTGAGAAAAAGACAGACAGACTGACAATGTGTGATTCTATAAGGGTTCCGTTTTATATTTTCTAACGGAACGGAACCCAAAAAAAATTCACTCTTCTTTCCATAGCCATTCATTGTTACAACTACACAGTACATCCTTAACCACGCATATGTCACCATTACACGAAACTTTCTCCCATATCTGACTTCGACCTCGTACTTCTTAAGCCAAAGTCAAGCTCTACTTTAGCAAAATAGCTTAAAACACTTACGTTAATTATTGGTCCTGAATGCGTACTGCTGACTAGTTTAAAATTAAAGTTGCCGAAGCTTAAACAAAGCGTATTATGACGTCGGAGCTTATTAAAAGTTTATTTTTAAATGGAGGAAGCACGTAGTAATATAACTTTATGACAACAACCTGCAACAAGAGGTCTCCGCCGTAATCAGTGAATAGGGGAAGTTTCGTAGCGACTTTTCAAACTCGAATCTTTACCAGTGTATCAAAAGTCATTTTAAATTTTACTAAGTAAAGTCTAGCTCGAATCGCGAGTGGTTGTAAAAAGTAATTATCTTTATATATAATTTTTTGACTTTTTGAAAATTGCCGATCGTAAAACTGAAAAAATAACATTTCAGCAAATTGAATGAAATTTCAAAGCATTTAGTATGCGAACTATTCAAATCGATTAATAGAAAAAATCGTCGCCGTAAGACGGAATTATGGATAGAAGAATTTGTATGGTTTCTGGCGAAGGTTCGGTGGCTCAGTCGTTAGAGCGTTCTCCCTGTAAGGGAAAAATCGAGGGATCGAATCTCGCCTGGATTGATTCAATTTTTAATCGATTTTAGCAAATATATCTAAACTATACATAAATTAGAACAGAAAGTGCCGAAGGATTATATATTTTTTAATAAAAGTTGTTTACCAAGGAATGAAAAAAAAATCCAATGGTCCGAGAGACACGATTAAAAAGTGTATGGGAAATTGCCAAAGTGGCCAACGGACCAACATGCTAATAAAAACAACGATAAGTCATACCTCAAAACTGATCGTAAACTTTCTAGTTCAAACGCAAAACAGATAAATTTCTCCATTTCGGAAACGATTACGATATCTCTCAGTTAGTAGACTACTCATATCTAAATGAACGGGATGGATAAGACCCATTAGACATTAGAACACTTAGATGTGCGGTAGTTATGACAAAGTAGGCAGCGTCTCTGGCGCCACTACGTCTCCTCACTTTTACCCCCTCTAAATCTTATAGAAACACGGTGTCATAATGCAAGCAAGACACAAACATGTCTACGTGCGCCAAGCTTGTTAAGTGGTTTGGAAGAAAAACATCACAAAAACTTTTTTTATTGTCGTAAGCCATTTAAGCCGTATGTATTCCTTTTGTATGGGTAACTGTTTGTCGTTCTGTAGTTAAGGAACAAAAAATATGTTCTTTTTGTTCGTTATGACGTGTGAATTCAGGAGTGGTGCCAGTTAAGTTTTTGTTTTATATAAATAAATGCGCGCTATTATTTTAAGGAACTAATTAAAATTATTTCAATTTATGAATTTAAACTCCCTGGTTGATGGTACAACCAGGAAATTCACATTGACCTTCTTAAGCATAATCATAATTGGTCATCACTCTCTGAGCCTTTTCCCTACTTAGTTTTGGGTCGGCTTTCTAGTCTAACTAAAATGCGTCTGAACTAAGATATTTTCCGTGAAGTGACTGCTATCTGAACTTCACAACCAATATCGAAGTTCTGTAGTTAGACTAGTCGGACCTTTGAGAGCTCTACTCCCCGTAACGACTGCCATAGATGTTCGTATGGCAACCTGGCCCAACGGCTTAACGTCCTACCCGAGGCACGATCAGACCAATGCAACTAGCCATATTCATGAATACAAATATTTGCACTGAGCGAGTATCGAACCCACGCCTCCTGCGTAGCGGCCGCGTTCAATCTAAATATGAATATGTTACAACCCACAGGAATCTACACAGGTATAAAAATAAAAATAAAATAGTAGGTTTTCTAAACTACAATCTAGCTATGTGCCAAATTTTATACAAGTCTGTTCAACCGTTCTAGCGTATTTAATTAATAAATATTCGTCAATCCGGCAAAATATTATATTTTTAGTAGTACATAACTATAAATATTGTTACTACGATTCATAGACTGTGAACAGTACTGTATCTTACTTTAAAAAAACATGTTAAAAAGGTTGAATGCAGTAAGTAGTGTTTCCGGATAAGGAATGTGATAAAGATTTACGATTTTCGAACAGTCGTAAAAATATCACCGCATATAAAGAGCAATGAGCAAATCTAAATCCCTGCATTTGAATGTTTTAGACAGAGTTAAATTTAACAACAAAAACCCATCGCATCATCAGTGCTAAAAGAAACGAAGAAGTAGGTAAGGATCATAATCAACTGCAATTACTTAAACATAAAACCCAACTACTCATCAAACAGTTCGTATACTTATTTAGAGAACTGTACGAGTTCCGATTACATTCAGTAAATGACGGTTGACATAGAACGTGTCGGAGACGTCTGTCCCCCATAAACTCAGCTTCGGTACTGCTTACGAGGGGCCGATACCCCCGAGCCCGACCCTTGCCCCGCTACACTGCGAATTTTTTTTGTGGGGACATCATAATAATAGCTCTGTATTACTTCAGGAGAAATTCCAAGAAGTTTATAACTCGAGATGAGTTTCGTGTTCCTTGTCATAAATAATAAAGTGGTCGTCGACTACAACGTTGTGCAGATTTTAAGTGAAGTAAAAATTCAAGAAATAATTTTTCATTTTCGGGTCTCGAGTCAAAAGGAAATTGTTGGAAGTTTAATAAATGAATGAAGATTTCATGGGGAACACGACACGACTTCTGAATGCTACTTAACCGATCGATATGAAACCCTTCGGTGATTTTATAGATATTATATGTACCAGGATGGAATACGTTAACAATTTGAAACAGTTCCGCTTGATCGGGCAGCCCGTAACAACCGCATAATGTAAAGAGTGACTTGTGATTCTGCACTTTCCTTAAGTATGAGGCAAATATTTTCTGGGAGACTTTTCACATGATAAATTGCAAATATCTGACATAGGGACAAATTTATTGAAAATTAAATGCTACAAGTATCTAAGTAACTGGATAGAATGAAAGCGAGCCCGGGCTACCAATCAATCTAATATCATAAATTTCGTTTAACGCTCAAACTATCTCGACACGACGACGGGGAGGCAGTACTCTCTCCTGTGCTGTCTACAGATTCTACTTAAGTTAATGGATAAGTTGCGAAGGCACGGAGTTTACTTTGTGTTTTCAGGTAGACGGACTTGATCGAGAAGTTTTCTTCGTTAATTTGAACAAGGCAGAAGCTTTACAAAACTGTCAGAATAGTTTTAAGTACAAGATGCCCTGTTTGTAGAGTTTATAATTACCATGATGGCAATAGAGGTCTTGCTTGACAGTCTCTAGTCTACTTAGTGCAAGATAAAACGTCCATAGACCACGGTAACCACTTCCAATCAGGTGGGTCCTGCCACCAAAGTGGTATAAAAAAAATGTTATAGAAAAAAATAAAAGTCCAAATGATTCGCAAAAAAGATACGGTGTAACCTGCTTTAACTTTATCCGAATAAGTAAACATTCAACGACGTAACAAATTACGACTGAATTACAAGTTATTTTCAAAAAAGTAAGTTGCTCGAAACTTCCTCCGCCCAAAGAATTATGAAGATTAGCATAACAAAGTAACCTGACACTGTTCATGGAATGCGTTGCCTGTTCCGACTTAGAAATCTGCTCTTGTCGTATTTATTTCTGAAGTTAAGACAGTGGAGCAATTAATTAATAGGGTACGGTACTGTTTAAAGTTTAAATTACATTTTTTGCTTCAAATTAAAGATCTTCAGCCTAGTTCTATAAAAATATTAGCTTAGCGAACGGTGTGAAATGAGACAGAGACTTTTGTTATCAATTACGCTAATGCAATTTATTTCATTTCAAACGTGCGAGTACGTTCTCTGTAAAGTGGGCGCTTGCTCTCGGGTTGCGTTATTGCAACTTGAAAAGGTTAAAATATTTTTGTCGAGTCGTTAACTTGATTGGTTGTACTAGAGCAATTGGTGGAAGATTTTTTTTAAACGTTAATTTAATAACGTCATTATTTCTTCCTCAAAATATTAAGTATTCTGGTTTTTAGGTAAATTAAACACGTGATGGTGGCACTTCACTTGGCTATTCGTGTTTGCTGATATGGCAAAATATCTGACGTATATAGTATCAGGGAGTCACAATAAATAGTTCTCTTCCTTACGAACACACTTAACTGAACATTGAAAATGTTATTAAGGTTTCTCATATTAAAAGTAAAAAGTAGCCCTTACAAGACCCGTACGTGTTCTTTGTCTCAAGTTTTGTGCTCACCTCTAAGGAAGTTCTCCCTCGCAGCAACTAATATTAGTTAATTAGGTATTCAGGGCGCGGACGGCGCACCCCGCTCATTCTTGTGTCTAGCTACTGGCGCCCATTCGCTTTCACTCCTGTACCATACTGCGACGCCAATTATGTAAAAAACACCACAGTATATTACTTCAGCAGCGTTGCAATTTATATAATTTTATAATATAATTATCTCTTGGAAAAGCACAAACAGTTTCGTTTAATAACTCACCTCACGTTAGAGTCATTTATCAATAATTTTATTAATGAAGTTTTTTTTTTTATATATAGGACACGTCAATGGGACTTCGCCTTGCCTGATGGTAAGCTGAAGGCAAAGTCCCAGAAAAGAGGGTCACCATTACTTACACATACCGTGTGACAATGGTGACACTCAGCTTGACGGCCTCATCATATGCTTTTTCACGCCCTGCTTAAAGAACCCGGGACTGTAGGAAGAAGGAAACACGTGAGCTGGTAATGAATTCCAGGCCTTAATGGTGCGACAGAGGAAAGAGTCTCCGAACCGCTTGGTTCTTGATCGGATGTTTTGCACCGTGTGCGGATGACATCTAAGACCTGCACGTGTTGTCCTGTGTAGGAAAGGGGAGGGTGGGACTTATTGGAAGAGCTCATCAGAACACTCCACATGGTACAGACGGTAAAATACAGCCATGGACGCAACATCTCTACGCAGCTGTAAAGGTTCTAGGGTGTTCGTGATCTCGGGATTCCCAATGATGCGGACCGCACGTCGCTGCAACCTGTCGAGAGCATCTAGTAAGTACTTTGCTGAACCATCCCAGAGATGCGAGCAGTATTCCACACAGGAGCGAATTTGTGTCTTGTATAGAAGACACCGCTGCTCCGGCGTGAAAAATCGTCTCACTCTATTCAGGACTCCGAGTTTTCGTGAGGCTGTTTTGATGATACTTTCGATGTAATTTTTGTTATTCAGGTTGCAGCGAACATCCATACCCAGGATATTGAGATTGTCCTGCAGTGGCAGTGGCGTGCTCTGAAGAGTGGGGAGGGGAAGGAAAGAAGATACTTTTGCTGTAAACGCACATGCATGTGTCTTCTTGGCATTGAACTCAACCAGGTTGTCAGAGCCCCATTGAGAAATGCGATTCAGGATCCCGTCAAGCTCAGTGACAAGAAGCTGCCTTTTCTCTGCGATATCTGACTGCTTGGCCGCAGGATGTCCATGATAACTCCCATGTAAAGTGCTATCGTCTGCATAACAATGAACATTGCCGGTAGACAGCATGTCGTTGATATGCAGAAGAAAGAGAGTGGGTGATAAGACGGACCCCTGGGGCACGCCAGCATTTACCTGCAGAAACTCCGAAGCTCGTCCGTCACAAAGGACGCGAATACGGCGCCCCTGCAGGAAGCTAGCAACCCAGTTGCACAGCCTAGAAGGCAGACCAAAGACAGGTAGCTTGGAAAGAAGCGATTTGTGCCAGACTCTATCGAAAGCTTTGGCGATGTCAAGACTAATTGCCAGTGACTCGCCGTGCTTGTCCATAGCCTCACCCCAAAGATGGGTAACGTATGCTAGAAGATCACCCGTTGACCGTTTCGGTCTGAAGCCATATTGCCGGTCATTAATTAAGGAGTGATCAATCAATTAGCCTATCGCAGTCCACTGCTGGACATAGGTCTATCAATGAAGTACTACTTGTGATTTAAAGTTCCTCATATCATAACATAAACTCACGCCTATATAAGGTAGGCAGAGGTGCTAGCACCCACATTTCGCCAGTTTATGTTTAGGTCCCAAGGTAGGTGGCGAGCCTATTGCCATTAACCGGGTACTTATAAACCTGCGATAAATACACACATACCTTCGAAAAACATCGAAAAGTCGTTTGTGTGTGCTATGGTAAAACCTGGGATCGCTTCCGAGACCTCGTCTCAGCTTATGTTATGTTACGTTATAAGTAACATGTATATGAACATTATGATGTAATGTGTGATTTAAGGGTATTAGGAGGTAACTACAGGGTCCGCAGATGGCACCCCTGGTGTTGCACACGTCCATAAGCCATGGTACTTCACTGCCACCTAAATGGCATAAAAAAAGGGTACTTGTCGAGCTCATGGGACCGTAGGTACTATACCAAATATCCTTTACAGTAATCAAACACATTGAATGAACTAAAAGCAAAACTATTTGTTCAAAGTTCCGTTTTGATTAAATTGTATTATAATAATAAATAATAAATATTCCACGACATTCTACACAACGCTATCTAGACCCATGGTAAGCATAGCTTAACTAGCTTGTGTTATGGGATCTAGAATGCGGATAAACATACTTAGATACTTTACTTTTTTTGTAAATATATACATATTATACATAGAAACACCCAGACCAATGCAAATATACATATTCATGAATACAAATATTTGCACTGAGCGGGAATCGAACCCGCGCCCCCTGCATAGCAGTCTCTATTATTAGTAGATACATGAACGATTGTAAAAAGGTACCGATACAAACCCTTACGGATTACTAGTACCTACAAAAATAAAAGAATGCAGATGTTTTTATACAATATTTCTAAAAAGATTGACATAAGATATCAAGCAAAATAATCAATATTTTGGAATATTTTGAACACATGTTCACTAATAATAAGTCCATAGAAATGGGTATTGGTATTCATTTGGGTACTTTGCGGTTGTCCTATCCTATTTGAAGGTATTTGTGGCGTAGTAGTAGAATGTTCGACTGCTACGCAGGAGGCGTGGGTTCGATTCCCGCTCAGTACAAATATTTGTATGCATGGATATGTATATTTGCATTGGTCTGGATGTTGCTATGTATGAAATGTATGAATTTACAAAAAAAAGTTTCTAAGTATGTCAATCCACATTCTAGATTCTATAACATAAGCTAGTTAAGCTATGCTTACCATGGGTCTAGATAGAGCTGTGTAGAAAGTTGAGGAATGTGTATTTATTTACTTATTTATTTATTTTTCAATAAAAAGAGACATCCTTTTTCGAAAATATTTTTTTTTAATGAAGTCATATTTTAAGTGACTGAGCTATTTTTAAGGAACTAACTATTTTTGTTTACAACTATATAAGTAATAACATAATACACATGTTACATGGTTCCCTCTAAAAAAATCTTAGCAGCAGTGATTTATTAATATGCAATGTAGCTTATTCGAATGACCTCATAAAGACCTTCAGGGGCAAACTAAGCTTAGCTGCGAGTCGGTACACCTGCTGATTGACGAACGGGGCTCTGACGTAGGTGTTCCTATAGGAAATGGGAGGTTAGATATCAATCACTGCCATAAAATCCCGCATAATATGCCGCGTGGTTTCCGGCAAAGTAGAATTAGGGCCACCCCATCTCTTCCCATGCGGTGTCGTACAAGGCGACTAAAGGATAGGGCTGTTTAACATCAGACAGATATATACAGCCCAGACTCAGCCTCAGATGCAAGGCTCGAGTCAACAATAGTGCCCGGAATATGGCAATAGACTCACCCCCTATTACGTGGGCCCGAATACTATTATTGGTGAAATGTGGGTGTTAATTCACCTCTGCCTAACCCTAAAAGGCGTGATCATATGTATGTATGTATAAAATCCCGTATAAGTCAGACCATAAGTAATAGAAGGATTAAACGGATCTCCAGGATGAAAATAACACTAAGGTGCATTGAGCATTATTGTAATCTTTCCACTCTAATATACTTCATGGTCACTCAAACTTTAATCTTACTGTACCTATTCCTTATATTAGACTGTAGTAGATACCTATTATATTATTATACATCACCTAGTCCCTAAAAGAAACAAAAAGAACATTTATTTTAAATATTTTATGTTCGTTCCCTTTATCATGCTACGAGTACCTACTTTTTAGAACACTCTTGGGTGTTACGACTTTTATCACAGGAAATCTCTCTTTTCTGCATAATTCATCGCTATGAAGTTGAAACCGAAGTCGTAAAAGAAATCGTTCTATGATTTCATGTCTTCGGCGGGAAACTTTCTACTTGTCTTTCTTTTGAATCAACGGTCGCCGCAAGCCTCCCTATCTATGACTAGAATATATTGCACTTGATTCCTACAACATGAATAAGTCTCGAACGTTTATGGTAAATGTTTTATTACTCTTACCCAAAGGGATAGTAGGCATACACAAATATTTTGTTTCTAAATATTTTTATTCAAGACGAGATTTTTTTTTTGGAAGTTAGCAGACAGGCTATTTTCTTTCCTTCTATTTCTCTAGTTTAAGGTAAAATGTATCAAGTCTGTTTTTGAACTGGTATTAAACCTTTTTTTAATAAATAATATTCTACATCATTCTTCTACACGTCGCTATCTAGACCCACGGTAAGTACAATAAAATATATTCTAGGACAAAGGAGCAAAGTAAGCAAAAATAGCTTAACTACTTTGTGATATGGGTTCTAGAATGCAGTTAATCATACTTAGATACATTTTTATATTACGAACTAAGATGATAAAGGTTGCAAACTGCTTTATCTCATTCGTATCGATAAGTCTCAAAAATAAATCGTATGCTCAGTATGGTAATAGAATATGCAATGGAAGGCGTACGCTCATAACATTTAGTGTTCCGGTTGTAGCAAGTTTATTTGTAGTCATCTGTTACTTTCTACATGTCGAGGCCCGTCTAACTCCGACCAACGTCGGAAGCTTCTTCTTTGCAAGAAATGTTTTAAGACGAATTCTAACTAAGATTCTATTCTAACTAAGATGATAAAGGTTGCAAACTGCTTTATCTCATTCGTATCGATAAGTCTCAAAAATAAATCGTATGCTCAGTATGGTAATAGAATATGCAATGGAAGGCGTACGCTCATAACATTTAGTGTTCCGGTTGTAGCAAGTTTATTTGTAGTCATCTGTTACTTTCTACATGTCGAGGCCCGTCTAACTCCGACCAACGTCGGAAGCTTCTTCTTTGCAAGAAATGTTTTAAGACGAATTCCGAAAATTTCCCCTCAACATTGCGATTCAAAGAAACAAACTTATATTAAAGTAATTTAAATGGCGTCTTTGTTATTCTTTGCGAAGTACGAAGTTATGCATTTTGTATTTTTGTGTACGGAAACACAACGAAAGTGGAAGACATGATTGCTGTTATATATCCCTCACCCTCAATCGACCACAGAAATACAACCGAACATACACAATCATACCATAGGAACATACACAATCATACCATAGACATAGTCTAACAACTCATACTTATTACTCGTGATACTGTAGAATTACTATCTACAGTGTCATGTAAAAGGTCTATTTCGAGTTTCTGTCTTAAGTGACCATACCAAAGATAATTTTCTAAGTATGTAATAATATTTAAAACTGAAATTTGGTATTTTCCTGTTAAAATAAATTATTTAACTGTGCTTATTTAAATAGGAATGGTAAAAGAGTTCTTATTTTATCGTTTTTATTTATTTTAAATTATCCACCGAACCTATACTTGGAAATCATTTGATTATTAAATATTATGACGCCACATTAAAATATTTCATATAGGTTTCCTTGAAAATTACCGTTTTGACGTTTAGTAAAATGTAACTAATTTGATTAGTCAGTCAAATACTCAATTTTATCTTTGCTGTATGTTTTTTTTTCTACGCTATACAGTCTATACAGGCATAGGTATCCTAGAAAATCTTGTCCGAGTGTCGTCGTCAACAATAGCTTCCAATTTCATAGAACCTTTTGTACGTAAATTAAAAGTAAGTATATGTTAAATTACATTGTGGAGTAATAAAGTCCCCTGCAGCTAAGGTTAATTTAAAATTATAATTTGATTAGCTTTGTCTTGGTTACAAGAGGGCGGATGTCTTTTGCAATAATTGTTATTTACTACGCTGCCCGCAGAAAGAGACAATATTCAACAGCACCTCAGACCATATTTTTTATGAAATCATAATTTGATTACGTCAGCTTTACAGAATTACGGTAAGAAAAAGCATCCGTTCATTTATACAAGCTGCTCCCAATATTAAATTCTTAAATCTTGGCAAGATGGTAAATTAAATTGCTTCTTGAAGTAGGTATAATAACAAAATAAGAACGTTGTATTTTTAACATACCATTAAACTTAGAAATATATTATGTGTAATTACATTGTGTGAAAAAAGTACGGTTAGCACAATTGATAACGAATAAAATAAGTTAACGTTTTAGTACGTTTATAACGTAAATAATTATGAGTTTATACATAATAAGATAGGATTATGACACCCTTAAGATATGTTTCAATGGTATACCTTAAAATTAAAATTGAAGTCTGAGATATAAGAAAAATACGCTACTAAATAAATAAACTGATCTTGGGACGTAGTAACTATTTACTAATCTGTGTCTAGGGCAGCTCCGTTAGAAGGTCAGGTCACCGTAGAATTATTTCGATTACCTTTTGGGTAAAATCAGATAACATCTTAAGTACAACACGTACGAAACACCTCCATCACAGTGTGTTTGTCACATCAATTTTAAAATGGACAAGAGTACTCATATAAATATTTGTAATACTAGATACCTACGTAATAAATAGGTAGGTAGGTATTAAATTGTTCTAAAATAATAACATTTATGTCGCAATCGGGTAGGATTAGGGAGAAAGCTTAACTGCTGCCTATAATCACAAAATTAACCCCATATCAAATATTTAGGTGACAGAAACGTTATCATTCAACTGAAGTATTGAACAAAACATACCTACCGACAAAACATTAAAACGGCTCTGTGTGATTAATATTCAACAAAGCCGATTTCTTACTGGTTTAATGTGAGGATGGCATTATAATATAAATAAATCCAATCTCCCCACAAAATGGACCGTGTGCCTGCCTAATCCTGTAATAAATCATCATTTAGATCGAATAATCATCATAAACCTTACGTCGCGTCGCTCGGCCGGTGAATGAGCGGCGCACGCCGAGCGTCGCTCGCTCGCTCACGATCGGCTCCATACATCATGTGGCGATTACTTGTATCAAATACACATTACGGACTTGCCTTCTCATATTATTTCACGTTACCCCAGCCATCTGTGGATTTACCAATAACGATATCTTTCTTTTTCGGTAAATACATTTATGATTATATTCATCAAAATATATCTATGCATATTCATTCAGCAATAGTTTCGATGAACAAAATCCTTAACACGTATTTAATTAAAGATGTACAGTCAGCGTCAGAATAATCTTGACTAGAAAGTCTCAAAATGATCATAATACCAAGATATTAAGAGCAAATCAAACATTTATTGATTTAAATTGTATTATTGTTCAAACTATAGTTTACAAATAAATACCATTTTGAAGGCAGTAAGATCATTTTGAGTACCTACTTTGTTTGTTAAGATTGATCTGGCGCTGACTGTAGGTACCTAGTTAAGTTAACTTTATGACCTATCTATGTGGTGTTGGGATTTGTTTTCACTATAAATTTGTAAAAAATATGCATTGATAAAATTGAAGTTGAACAATGGAATGTCCAGCCCACAACATTTTTAGCTGCCTCAGTGATAGTGAAGAGAAAACTAATTTACGGCTGCTGGATGATATGAATTTTAAATCGACAGGGGGATGTGGTGCAGTGCGGCGTCTCCACTGAGAGCCCCGGGCAGAACCGCGCCAGACAAACGACATCAACCGTTACGATTAAAAATTCGACAGGGGACGCATGCCCGATGTTATCGAAGCACAAGCTTTTCATGCCTGGCAACGAAACCGCCCGCAAGTCATATACACGACATAGATGTTACAAAAATGGACAATTCATATGATTTTTGTTAGGTATATCTGCATTCATAACCAATTCCAAACTGTTAGTACAGAAATAACTAGTAGACGAAAATGTTTATTATGGTACCCAAAACGGGCTTTTTTTTTTACGTGCGCAAAATCCCCACGGATACCTCCCCACCGGAGCCAGTGGAGGAGGTTATGTCGGACTCGAACCGACTAAAACACACGCCGCCTGTGGGTCGTTTTGGTTGCCGAAGGTGAGGTTGACAGGCATATCCCTCGATCCAAAAAACGGGCTTGTATATTTATGTAGTAAAGTTGTATCTTATTATTCTTCAAACCAACACTTGCATAATATAACCTATATCACGTCTAAAAATATTATCATTGAATTGTCAGATTTTCACCCTAGATAGGGACTGGTTGCAGGTTCAAGCCTTGTCCTGGATGTTGACTTTTTTTAAATTGGGTATTTGACTGACTAGTCAAATTATATACTTTTTAATAAGTCAAAGTCAAAAATCATTTATTCCGTATAGACCATTATATCAGCACTTACATAACGTCAACAAAAAAGGAACATGAGTATCAGTTTAGTAAATTGTCAGATTTTTACCCTAGATAGGGACTGGTTGCAGGTTCAAGCCTTGTCCTGGATGTTGACTTTTTTAAATTGGGTATTTGACTGACTAGTCAAATTATATATTTTTTAATAAGTCAAAGTCAAAGTCAAAAATAATTTATTCTGTATAGACTAATATATCGGCACTTACAAAACGTCAACAAAAACGGAACATGAGTATCAGTTTAGTAAATGGACCACCGGTTCGAAACGAGGCCCCGACCTGAGAATACAAGATTTCCGGCAAGAAACTCAGCGGGTATTTTTTTTGGTCTGTTTACAAACATACACTTAGTCTTCTTAATATAAATACAAAAATTTACTTGAGTAGCATAGTTGAGCGCGTCTAAACGGAAAGTTACAAGGAAACTTGTTTGAAATAATTTATAGAGACGTCATAATATTCAACAGTCAAATAATTTACTATTATAGGTTAGGTTGATAATTAAAAATAAGTAAAAACGATAAAATATGAACACACGCAACATGTACTTAATGTAATAAACGCAGTTAAATAATTTATTTCAACTACAGGAAAATACTCAATTTAAACATTATAAGAACTTGTACTTAGCCGCGTGATTTCCGGCAGAATAGAATTTGGGCCACCCCAACTCTTCCCATGCGGTGTCGTACATGGCGACTAAGGGATAGGGCTGTTTAACATCAGACAGATACCTATATACAGCCCAGACTCAGCCTCGGATGCATGGCTCGAGTCAACAATAGTGTCCGGAATACGCCTATAGACTCAACCCCTATTACGTGGGACCGAATACAATTATTGGTGAAATAAAAAATTAATAAAAAATGTTGATGTTAATTCACCTCTGTCTAACCCTCCGGGGATTAAAGCGGTGTAAGAACTTGTATTATTGACTCAGCAAAAAGGGTTTGCCCTTTTTGCTTTTACGTGCATTGTACTCAAAATAGGTATACTTGGTAAATGTAAAGATGATCTGCCTTCCTCTACAGGCATACCTAAACGTCACAGGCTTTATTTTCTAGAAACTGTTTTAACACTGCTTCTCAATTCTTATTACATATCGTTGTCAAAGAAATACATAGGTCTACCTACAAGTAGAAATCTCAGCCAAAAACCAAAGTAATAAAGTTGATTGTTTATTATTTGACGCAGAAGATACGAAAAAAGACAAATAGTTCTGGTGTTCGTGTTCTTTAAATTTACGCATCACTGATGTCAGATGCATACGCTCCATATCTACCAAGGTCATAATAATGTTAACAAAATGCTCACTCGCACCAGTCGCCTTCAGACGTTACTGAACACTTAAATAAATCTATAAATTATCCTGATGTAAGTACCTAAGTATAATTATATTTGTAATTGTCAAAACACAATTTTTTTTTTCAATATTATATTAATTTATTTGTGTAAGTTTTAGACTAATAGTGATCGGTAACTCGAAAAGTGTTAAGTTAGGTAACACCAATGATGGCGAGTGAGGGACAGATTGTTCTACTACAATATATACGTATATGAATGTTTCTAGATACCACATTTTGCTATAAATATAGGTACGTAGGATCTATTAAGCTGGAATAAATAAATTGCGTACTTATTACATTTTATTTAAAAAGTAAAACGTACTTGAGTAGGTATTTAATGTTTTCTTAGTTTGTAATGTGCTATTTGTTCGCTGTCGTTCAATGTTATAAACAGCAACACAACACAACGAACAGCCAAAATATGTTAATAAAAGAATTTATTTTAGCACGACTATGACATGGTGTACACCCCTAATATTGCAAATTAAAAAGCTGTATTCTCAAGGGACGTCGATTTTGAGTCGGTAAAGATTTGCGGAGGGTGCAGACCATTCTCCATGGTCGGGAGTTGGGTTCCAATCAATCATTAATTACGTTTAGTCACATTTACGCGCCACATGTTGCTATAAGCAATCGTGTAATGTCCTTGTAGAGAACCCTACTTACATAATCGATAAGTTTGAATTGTATTATTTTTTGTTGAGTAACGTTCAATAATCGTATTTTTGGTGCATTTTTTCTTAATTTGATTTCAAGGATCAACCATGAATCAATGGATGAATCAAAATTTAAAATGTTGAATAACTGCATCACAAAGATTTCTAACTAACTGCCAGATGTACCTATATACCATACTGGGGTCAAGTGGAAACGGCATCTAGAAAACTAAAACTTAGTAAAGTTTTTCACATATCTCGTAGATTCCCAGAGGGTGCAGTGAAGAAAATAACCGGTAATGCAAAGTGAAGGAACAGTTACGTACTCTTCGACGCTGCTAGTAATAAAAACTCTAAATACATTATATTCATAAATATTTTCTACCTCTTTTGATCCCTACGTAGCCGGACGGTTTCGCCATCTATGCCTTTGAGATAGATCTCTAGGGATCTGAACTGTACAAAGTCTATGAAATCGTTGCGTACTACTTTTTGAAAACAACATCCTTTTTTTCCTTCCCGTAGGAATTTGTTTAAATTGCGGAAAAAGTGGTGTTGTCGGATCAATTGACAGGGTTGTTTCTCTGAGGGTATGATTGATTTTTCTACAAATTCTTCACAATAGTTGTCAGCTGTTGAAACATCAACTCTCTAAAATGTTCAGAGAATAACTAACCGCCAAACAGATAAGTACCTATCATTACTTTTTATGGGTGAGCTTGCATTCAGGTACCTACGAATCAGCTATTGCAGTTCGGATTGCCATAAGAATGGAAGGCACTTTAGATCACATGTTACAATTCTGTCCAGAATTATTTTATTTCTTGACCTGATATGCAAATCTTTATCAAAACAAAGCTTTTCGTAGTTTTTTTTTGTTAATTCTATGAGTTGCACTTTGTATTTGAAAATTATTTCTTATTTGACTCATATATTGAATGTAAAGACAATAAATTCAATCAGATCTTATATCTTTACTTGGTAAGTCTTACTTTGTTTTTGCATTGTGGTGTAACTGGCGTTAAACTGACTTGACATCCTACGGAAAACAGCAGCTAAATAACATTCCATGTAACTATGTATAGTTTTTCGCGGAGGGAGAGCCGAGAGGTAAGACCGGTACCACTTACTACCAAGAGAACCATGTATTGTTTCCCACTTGATGAAGTAAAAATACTTCAAAATAAAGCTCTTCTATAACCTCAAGAACAGTCGCGTAACTGACAAAAATTTTTATTAATCATCTTAAATGCACCAATATTAATCCCGTTTTCAATCCGTAAACACAGGTTTTATAGCCACACTTAGCAAAAAATATGGGGTTTTAAAATGACCGCAATGAAAAGTTCACAATCCATTATCGACATACAATCAAGATCGTAATCACCAATAAAATAAAAGTCGTAAAATGTTTGAACAGTGCTAAAAATACTTACATTTGTCTTGTGTAGGAACTATCACTAATTCTTAAGGCGGATCCACACTTGGTTGTTGCGGTTAGCTGTACCTACCTATGAATTTGCTACCTATGTGTCGTGTGGGTGAAAACTTCGCGTTATATTATATTTATTACAGCTGTTATATTATATATTATATTACATCAGTACAGTCAGCGTGAATAACGTAGTACTTACTTGGCTAATTTGTGTCCTTTACTGTATGTTTAAAAACAAAAAAAAAGACGGTGGAACAAATGGACAGGCCCTCGATTCTACCAAAGCAAAACCACTGTCATACCAAAAACACTGCAAAATATGGCACAAAATTTTAGACTTTATTTCTATAGTATTAAACTTATCAGGTATATATCATGGTAAATATTACCATGTTGTATTGTTGTGAGTTTATATCCCGATAGCTTTAATACTAATATGAGTGAGCATGATAGTTTAAATACCTATATTTAATTCTATACCCTTATTAAAGTCCAAAATTACATGAAAACAGTTTGATTACACTTTTTCATTCACTGTGCTAAAAGCCTTTTGGCCTTTAAGCATATTGCTTTAAAAAAAAACAAAAGAGAAAAACAAAAGTCTAAAATGTATTTTTAGCAGTGTCCTGTGTAGTGTGGTGTAGTATGCCACTGGTTTCTTTTAGCAGAATCGAGGCCCAGGTATGTACAGTATTTGCTTTTCGTTTATAACTTGCAAATATTTTAGAATAGGTACGTCAATGTCAAATAATATTGCTGATTTTCGCTATTATTTTATGTATTTATGGCTATTGATGAATTGCCGCGTGGTTCCCGGTAGAGTAGAATTTGGACCAACCCATCGATTCCCATGCGGTGTCGTACAAGGCGACTAAGGGATAGGGCTGTTTAACATCAGACAGTTATATACAGTCCAGACTCAGCTTTAGATGCATTGCTCGAGTCAACAATAGTGCCCGGAAGTTGGCAATAGGCTTACCCCCTATTACGTGGGACTGAATTCAATGATTGGTGAAATGTGGGTGTTAATTCACCTCTGCCTAACCCCCCAGGGATAAAGGCGTGATTATATGTATGTATGTATGATGAAGAAACATAGCTTTTTCTCAAATTTACTATTCAGACATGGCATACCGTATGTAGTCAACTTAAATGTTAAACAGTTGTATCTTCAATACGTAAAGCATTTATTAATATTGGATTATGACAAAACCCTCGATTCTCCTATTACAATATTACAGAACAATATATGCAAGGTTGAGATCTCACCATAATACGGTGCAAACAATTCCGTCATGAACTAGGGGATCGACGCTTCTTTTCTTTGCCGCACCACAAAGACCTAGAATTAATTACCAGCTTATGTGTGTTCTTTGCCCTACAGTCCCGGCTAGACCCGGGTCTTTTAAGTAGCGACGTGTTCGTACCTACCTCGGGACGTGAAAAAGGATACGATGAAGCCATCAAGTTGAGAGCTACTATTATCCATCTTGGTATCTGTAATGGTCATCGTCTTTGTCGTCCTAATTGAGCTATCCGACTGAGGAAGTACCACCGCCCTACAGAATACCGCGGCCATAATAACCTCGTATTGTGTTCTCGGCGGTGAGTAAGGTAGCCAACCCTCACTAGAGAGCTTCTGTGCTATCAATGGGAAGACTTGGCTTGTCCTGATTTGTCTTCTGCACTGACAGGACAGAAACTCTGTTCTTACAGGGTTGACAGGATTTGTGTGACGCCCCTAGTGTTGTACATATAGGCCACGGTAACCACTTTCCATAAGGTGGGGCGTATGCTTGTCTGCAACCTAAGTGATATAAAAAACCTTTGGCATAATTAGGTGAAAGTCATATAACTTGTACGTACCACATAACTTATACCTATCTCTCATATCATATTATCATATCCTTGGTGTACAATAAAGATTTTTTCACTTGTTGGGTAATCTATTAATTTTTGATTACGAATAAACATCCTATCCTCTAGTGAGGTGTATAAGGGTTATAGCAGACATATCAACTCGGATAGGGATCGATTACGAATTATTTACATAAATCTCGGAGTTTCTTCATCTGAAGTTTTCACCTCGGAGTGTGAGGTCTGCTTTTTTTTTTTTTTTTCCGTGAAGCCACTGCTGTCTTACTCCAGAACCGATTGGTGATATCTAAGTATTACAGCTTGACTAGTTGTTGAACTTTTGATGGGTCCAACAACCCATAACGACTGCTGTACATGTTCGTATAACAACCAGGACCGAGGGCTTAACATGCTCTCCGAAGCACGACCAGCCCAATGCAAACAGCCATATTCATTCATACAAATATTTGCATTGACACAGGAACCCCCACCTCTGCGTAGCAGTTGTGTTCACTATAACCACGCCACAGATACTGTCAACATAAAACTCGGAACAAAACCAGAATAAAAGTACTTGATATTGAAATTATTATGTACAACTAAACAGCGAGCATAAAAATTAATAAGACTCGTGCGTACAATATAAAAGAAACCTATATTGACTCCTACAGTGGTACGTAGAAACAGAATGTCAGCGCAGTAGCGAGCGCGTGTGCAGATAAGCATCAGCTGAGTGGTCCCCTTGTGTTTTCCGATCGACACACGGTCTGTATTGCTATTAATTTCTGTACCCAGTCACAAAGCTTGGACATAATGTGATTATATTTGCAAGTAAAATGAGTATTCCACTATAATTTTATGCAACCCTATTATCATCCCGGAGGAAAAATCCTCTGTGAACGTTGATGTCAGCTTCTGATAAAAATAGCCTAGGAATAAAACCATAAGCTTTGATCTCTTCTCTTGATCGAATGGTAAGCTTTATATCTTCTGCAAAATTATGCTATCCATAACACAAACTCGAAGTTGATTAATTAACGCGAGCTGGATATTCACATCTGTTATAACTAATCGGTCTCATTACACTCACATGTATCTCACCATCGACCGTACACCACATAGAAACCTCAACGCGTCAACAGGTTAACCGCAAACTACGCGCTACAAGCCTTGTGGTCATATATCTATTTACTATTCACAATCTGCATGTAGACTTGCTCAAAGGAAGGCAAAATACGAAAGAAACTTTGTCTTCACCTTGACTTGCCAATAAGGAACACGTCCCTAAAATGTAAAGTGAGGGGAGACGTTAATAAAAATTCCACGCTGAAACAACAAATTAAACGAAGCCGAGCCACTCGAAAAGCCATAAGTACTCATCTCAATTGCTACCGATAAGAAATCCAAGCCTTGGCAATGTATTCGAGGCACGTTTCGGCTCACGGTTTTTTCTCGCAATGCTACTGTGGCGTTTAAAACGAATTGACTCTTAAATTCTTCAGAATGAAATGCTGTCGGAGTTTTATTAAATCGAGTGTAACCATTCCTGACATTACGCAAATGGCGGGCCCTCCCCTACATCTGTCGCAGGGATGCACCCCCTTAATAAGTGTTAACGCTCGCCGGCTGCGATGAACACTCCGTCCCGGCTCAAGCTAAATCTCTACAAATTCTTGATACAAATTAATACCGTAAGAGGACTGCGCCCGTGTCTCTTGTAATTTCATTTCGTATTAGCAATGTGCCCCTTAAACACAGTAAAAACATTACAATATGTGTATGTTCAGCCAGTTTAATAGGAAATGTTCTAGCTTAGTGTAATTTAACAGAGACCTCAAAACTCTGACTTTACTACTGTTTTCTCAGAACAATAAAATAAAAATTCCAAATGTACCTACCTACTAAAGAACATTTCACGTTTGTAAAATTTGTTCTGAGCCTGCTCCAACCTTCAAGCTTAACTTTAGCCAAGTAGTTTCGTTATGTACATTTATATTAATTATTTATTTTATAAACAAAATATTATTATTAGATATTTCTTTATAAATATAAATAACTTAACTGGCTTGCGTTATGGAATCTAGAATGCGGATAAACATACTAAGATGCTATTTTTTTGTAAATACATACACACCATACATAGAAACACCCAGACCAATGCAAATATATATTCATGCATACAAATATTTGCCTTGAGCGGGAATCAAACCCGTGCCTCTTGCGTAGCAGTCGAACGTTCTACCGCTACGTTATAGAGGCTCATAATGATATTCCACTAGTGCAACCTAACCTCTTACCTCGACAAACGTGATTATAAATATTTAACAAGTAAGACTTAAGAGTCAATACTTTAATCAGTTAATTGCATTAACATATACTTTATATCTGACAAACTTATCTACTTCTTTTGAATTGTAGAGGTCCTCACAATAAAAATACTATAAATCTTCCCATCTAAGTAAATTAAGTTATTACAATAGTAACGTATATACAACAATAACATGATACAAATTGCGAATCATTTCTATTTTTCGGACCATTAACTCTGAACAATAACACGGCAGCGGAACGGGTGCGAGTAAAATAAACGCCGAGCAAAATAGTTCGGAACTGGTATCATCGTTGCAAATGTAAATGAACAATTAAAGCGCTCGCCGTGGCCAGGGACAATGATGATAATTATTTTAGTTTGCTGTCGGCGCGGTTGTCAGTCGCCGCCCGCTCCCACGTTGGAATGCTCCTCGGACCCCTATTTTCGCTATTAAACAGCGACACTTCTGCTGTTCGAAAATTATTATCAGCTAGCGTTTTCATTACTCGATTCAGTAACAAAGGAACTCTCCAAATGTACGTAGTGATTCAACTTCGGTTTGAGTGCGCCTCTCCATTGTTCGCCACCAGAAAGCATGACTCATATTAGGCCCGAGGTGAAATTTTGATTAATTCGTTACACTATTCTCCGTTATCGGCAGTTCAGGCCGAGGAAGTTCAGTGAATGGATACTGAACTATGGAATAATGAATGCAGCGAGCGAGAGAACTCTCATACGATGCATGTGTTGAAATAATTAATCAAGAAGTGGTATAGATACTTTTTACTTTACAGATAAGTCTAGCTTGTCTGCAACTTCGGGAAAAGAACTTAGATCTAGGTTTTATATTCTTGCACTTTCCCTAACATTTTATTCTAAGTAAGCTTATTTACACATAGAACATCAGCTATCTATAATAATAAAAAAACCCAGAACAAATAGACCTACAGATAGTCAAAAGTATATAATGACAGCACAGATTTTAAATTAAAAAAAAATTACGATGTTTTTCAACACACTTGGGAATATAATACTTAAAATCTAAAAAATCATTTTTCAACATATTCGCTCATAGAGTGGCTCTTATTTCACCGCAATCAGGCACATAACGGCACCTATAATCAATCTGTGACTTTTTCCTTTCTATAATTCACAAGTGAGTTATAGCTTTTTTAATTATATTGATTGAGTTGCTTTGTTTTTAAAAATGTACTGATAAATATGATCATCGTTAATAGTACAAATAAATTAATATACCTACTGCATTGATATACAAAAAACCCAAGATCACTAACGTCACGAACAAAAATTCACAGAATAGATAGAAAAAAATGTATTGGTACCTCCTTGAGTCTAGTTGAAGTTCGAAATCGAAATGAAAAATTGAAATATTTTGATCATTAAAGTTGTTTTTAATTTTTATTGTTTACACTCCAGTATGAGAGTATGGTATGAGTTTGTAAAGTTGGTGATTACCGCTGAGGCACCATTAAGACCCAAGCCAACAGGTGAGGGTCTTAAGAGAGCCGCAGACGGTAATCAACAATACACACGTGTATCATATGACGTTTTTCATCACACTTGAGAATAAAATAATACAAAAAAATCATTTTAGCTACTCTCACACTGAAACACAAATGGATTTTGGTGCTAAAATAACTTACTAATTTTACGCTAATCATGATACGTTTGTCCTGGTTCGGGCATGTAATGCGTAGGGATGAAAGTAATGTCGTAAGGAAGGTACTAACTATGGAAGTGGATGGCTACAAGGGGAGAGGGAGGCCCAAAATGCGGTGGATGGACTGTGTGAAAGATGACATGGTTAAGAAGGGAGTGAATGTTGAAATGACTGCAACTAGAGATGAATGGAAAATGAACACATGTTGCGCCGACCCCAAATAATCTTGGGATAAGGGCAGGAGGATGATGATGACGACGCTAATCATGATAGGTATTTCATGAGATTAAATAAAATAGTGTATGAAACTGCACATAATTTGGATTTAGAACCCATATTATGCAAAAGTTTCATAAACTACGGTTGTATGGTACCCACTTAGATAAAAAGTTTATTTAGAGAAACAATTAGGAAATGTGTAGTTAGTTAAGTTATTATGAACTGTTTTATGGCATAGTTTTGTTTATTAAGCATGTACAAATTGAAATTATCTATTTAAATACGAAGTTGCATAAAATGAGTGAGCAGTAGTATATTAAATTATTTGTACTTTTTATTTATTTGTGTAGAACATAATCTTTTTTTGTATCGTAACTATTTTAAGAACAACGCAACTTACATATAATTCATACATATAATCACGCCTTTACCCCTTGAGGGTTAGGCAGAGGTGTTTAACATCAGACAGATATATACAGCTCAGACTCAGACTCAGATGCATGACTCGAGTCACTAATAGTGCCCCGAATACGGCAATAGGCTCACCCCCTATTACATGGGACCGAATATAATTATTAGTGAAATGTGGGTGTTAATTCACAAAGCTACTCAACCTCTAAAATTTAAAAAAAAAGCTATAGTTAATTTACGCATGAATTATCGCCAGGAAAAAGTTACAGTTTAACTTAGGTGCCATTATATGCATAATTGCAGTGAAATTAGAGTCACTGCAGTGTTGAAAATTTATAAATAATTTCAGTCAATTCTGAAAATTTTGTACTTACTTGAATAAAATTATTCACTTTTGACGCTGGCT
This sequence comes from Eilema griseolum, assembly GCA_963662185.1. Taxonomy (NCBI): domain Eukaryota; kingdom Metazoa; phylum Arthropoda; class Insecta; order Lepidoptera; family Erebidae; genus Eilema; species Eilema griseolum. The sequence goes on along the minus strand of OY759230.1, from coordinate 17,826,640 downwards.
ATACTCATATGTACCTACCTATATAAAAACTACTAGTATTTTACAACATAATGTAGATACTTACTCTTGAATTCTAGTCAGCGACATGTCTATTTCTATATGAAACCACAGTAGGAACATGCAACCAAGTGCATGCAGTGCTGGTGCAGCGTTGTGAGTCTAGTATCGGGTGCTTACATAGAGAAGAAGGTTACCGGCATAGGCGAGCAGGCGTGATCGGCGTTTGTTTAAACTAAGAAGAGGGTGTGTAAATGAGTTTGCACGCTGGACAGTCTTGTTAATTTCTGTTATTTTTAAAAGCTATACCTACTAGTATATATTAATATTATAGAGATCTACGGGGAGGAACTTTTCGATGCCTAAAGTGGCACACTCTCACTCTATCTCTATTTTGTTTTTGTATAGGTATCTAGATATATTGTATAGTTAGCATAGTTTTGTATGAATTTATAAGTTGTTGTTGCATATATTTTTTCTTAAATTAATTCAATTTAGGTACATAAAATATGCTATTATAGCATATTTTATGTACCTAAATTGAATATTATAGATGTGAAGAGTTTATTCAATTGTTTTTTTGTTTGGTTAGACGCGTTAATCTTAGTACAAGAACAGTAGGTTTCAATTGAAATAATCTTTTTTTGTTGAAAAGTTTGTTCATTTAGGAAGGTTATCATCACAGTAAACTGACTATTTAACACAAATATATTAAATTCTACTGTTCCTGTACTGAGACTAGAGCGTATAACCAAACAAACAAACTGTAGCTTTATGATAATAATAATAATAAATATTCCACGACATTCTACACAACGCTATCTAGACCCATGGTAAGCATAGCTTAACTAGCTTGTGTTATGGAATCTAGACTGCGGATAATCATACTTAGATACTTTTTTTTGTACATACATACATACTATATATAGAAACACCCAGACTAATGCAAATATACATATTCATGCATACAAATATTTGCACTGAACGGGAATCGAACCCGCGCCCCCGGCATAGCAGTCGAATGCTCTACCGCTATGCCACGGAGGTCGTCGTAAATATATACTTAAAATAGACTTCAATAAATAAGGACTAACGGAACACAAATAGAACAAGTACAAGAAGCTGAATTTCTAAGACTAAATATAGATGACGGTCTGAATTGGAAAACTAATCTTGAGATATTATGCGCGAAAATAAATCAACACTCCTACTCTCTAAATATGTTATCTAAAACAGCCAGTACATTGACTACTATAACAATTTACAACGGATATGTATTTCCAATATTAAAGTACCATGTCGTATTTTGGGGCAATTCAACTAACGTTGAAAGCATATTTAGAGCACAGAAAATGCATTAGAGCTACATGTAAGTTGAAAACTATTGACAGTTCCAAATCTAGTTTTATTAGCCGGCTTTTAAATTTGCTTTAATTTATATCTTGGAAACCGTGTTGTTCGTTCAACAGCAAAAGACATAACTTGAAGATATCTTGTCGCGCAAATACAACAGCATACCTTAACAGGCATATTCAGAATGGCTCCTTTAGTAACCAGCTAAAAATTCTGTTCTACAAGCAATAAAAGTTAATGAGAATAAGAGCAAAATTAAACACTTATCTATCTTCATATTCTTAATATCTGTATTTGTGTGTGTATGTGTGTGTGTGTGTAACATGAAATAATAACTATTTGTTATGCATGTCTGATACTGTTGCATGCCGCAAGACCAAATTTGGTGATATTTTATAATGAAAACAACAATGAACCAATCCTCTACCTAAATTTGTAATATAAATGAATAAATAAATCAACAGACGTAGTACCTAACGGACACAGATAAAGAAATATAAAAACTGTCCATCATACAAACTCATTTTTACACACACCCTACTCCGTGTGCACTTTGCCGGTGCGGTAGCCGGTTACGATAAGTTTAATTTAAGCTCGCACCGCATCGACGCAGGTTCGCCGAAACCGGTAACCTGTTTCTTTATGTAAGCACCCTTGAAACATGTTATTGTGCATACTGTTCGGTGTTATGCGGCGGAGTAATGAATCATTTGTGTGCGTTATGTGTGTTCCGAAAAACTTTGGTCTACTAAACTCTACATGGCGTAATAAAGTTTTCTTATTCCGTACGTACCTACTCGTTCTCAGATATGGCTACATAGTATAGCTACATCTCTTTTTCGCTCTTTGTTGCTCTCTTGTTCACCTTATTGTACCTAATATGTCACATGTTACATAACACCACGTAACACCAGCCGTAGGTTTGTATACCAAAAACTCAGTTATGAATTACGATTTATTATTAGATCTGAGGACAGATTATATTCTAGAAGGATATTTCTCATACCAATATGAGAAGCAATTCATTCAACTGAGCGTTGTTCTAGAATAAGGGCCGTAGAATAATCAGATTATGCTTAGCTTATATTTTTGTTACGGCCTGGCATAATACAATACGGGGTGTATTTAGTGATTATTTCGAAATTCCCGTTGATAAAATTAAACAAGTTAGGACGAATTATTTGGTTAAATTGAGTTGAGATAGTAATTTATCAGAGAGATTGTTATTTATGAGATTCTTTCTTTATTCATTATCCATACTTCTATCTTTATCCTAGAGCTCCTATAGAGCTGGAGTGTCCCAGTCGAGTTTGATTGTATTAGGCGAGTTGATACCGAAGTGTCCTGAGTGAATTTAGTTACAACTGGTCGTACTAAGGTAAGCCAATGGAATTCAATCATAAGAGATGACCAAATTAAAAATGTTTTAAATTAAAGACAGGTCAAAAGCACTCGGAACCGAACCGGTGGGTTTACATGAAAGGTTAAATGACAGTAGAGGAATTTCGTGAAGTGTGTAAGAATAAAAGCAGCACACAGTAGTCCACCTTGGGCTTGTGCTCTACCTACCTTAGGGGGAAAGGCGTGAGCATATGTATGTCTTATATTAAAAACCATGAAAAAGAAATGGGTCTTACTGTGATATGTTATTGGCAGCCGTAACTTTGCCATGGACCCAAAGTGCACAGTACCTATACTTACTTGTTTATCATTGATGTATCTAAAGGAGTAGGTACTTAATGAACCAATCAATCATTTAGCCCACTGCAGTCCACTGGTCTGTATTATAATGACTTCGTCCGATCCTAATGAATACGTAGCCTATATTATAAATGCTACTCAGTCATAAATTCAATTACTAATTAATCCACTGGCTAGGACAAACTTACATATTGTGGCGATAAGATTTTTATTACTTCGTTATTTGTAGCATTCAAACACAGAAGATGTTATCAACACTCTTGACCTTTAACCACAGTTGATTAGAGTGTTGTGCAAAAATTGATGTGGGGCATTTACCCTCTAAACTCTGAATTTTAATTAATACATCAGTAGCCCAAGGTTAAAACTGGTTTGAAAAGCATTTGAAATAAAAATTTGAAACTTGAATTAGAAGTAATCAGCTGTGTAAACTTTATTTAATAATATAATGATACTAGGATAGATTCCATAACACCACCTAGACACAATCTTATTTGAGGCTTAAATATAGTAATACTGTGACATAGGCCTATACAAAGAACCTTTTATTTCGTGCGGAAATCCTCTCGTATACTCTGTCAGTCTGTCACCACCCGTCGGGGGCCGTTGTGTCTGACTAAAACACACGCCGTCTCGGGTCTTCAGATGCCTAGGTGTAAGATTGCCTAAGACACATGTCTCGCACCCTGATTGAACCAGGGCCATCTCCGGTTTCAATGTGGCCTCCTCGGATGTGTCCCCTTTATGCACAAGGCATAACTTATGCTACTTTTGTTTTAGAAACCCAAATCTAATATAACAGTGCTTGGAGAAGAAATGCATGAAAGAGAATCTGGTAAGATAATATCTAATATAAATCTATGGAAGAGAATGACATGAAAAGAAAAATAGGCAGGATGATGATCACCTAGTACATGAAATAATTATGTCAATTTGTCTATTACACGTACGTCATAATTATGATAACATTTGTAGGTACCTTGTATGTTTGAAGATTGACATTGTCATTCACAATAATAGTGTAAAACTCGACAGGAAATTTACCATGTTTATTTTTTTGAGTAACCGATATTTCGGAACTGTTACAAGCGCCATGATCACGGTGTACTGACGACCGTTGAGCTGGTTGTTATTGGGGAGACCTTATCGCAATTGTTTCTTACACCCATCGCCCCTACTACTGTCCGCGTTCTCGCAATGTACTCGATCACGTTTACTTCACACAACACTGAATCAACTCGCACAGGTTTTGAAAATTTGTTTTTCTCAGGTCTCGTGAACATACGGTGGCAGACACTCGACAGTTGAAACCCATCTTCCCGGTTGAAGTTCTTGTATTTTTTTAATTCCCTATTGCTTCTTTCACCATTTTGGTTATATACTGGCGTTCTGTCGAGAGAATCTGTGGGTTGTGTAACTCAATCCAGTGAATTGGGGGAGCAGCTCAATGCAGCGAATGGGAATCCACTTTCCCCAAAAGGTACTAAGCAATAGCCGATTTCTGTGGCTCGTTGTTATTGACCGCCCTGATGTGAGCCCTGATCCGGCATGAGATAGTACGTTTGGTCTGGCTTATTTAGAAGCTCCCAAAGCTGCAAACTTAATAAACACACGGATGTTCTAGGGGAAAACTGTCTTTAGGCGTACGTTGGTATTGTGACATCTTTTTAAAAGGAGTGAAGATAGTTTTCACTCCTTCCAGGCGCTTAGCTGTAGACGTGCGTCTAGATGGCATGATCCGCTCCTTGTAACCGTTCTTCCGTAGAATGCCTCTTAAATGTAATACTTCAGCATCCAAATATTCCTGGTCACATAGGTTTTATGCGTGGTCAGTAAGTGACGTCACTACGGGGTTTAGTAGACGTGGATGATGATGCGAGTTGGCGGGCAGGTATCGGTCAATATGAGTGGACTTCCTGTAAGCCGTGTACACTATAATGTGTAGGTACCTATTTAAGGGCGTAGTCTGAACGTCTAAAGTACCTATGGAACTCAGCCTTTGCCATATTCACCTGTATGGTATGAGATGTAAGCATACACTGGTGTGGCGTACCTCTATATCTGTTGCGAGGACCCTTTTCTCCCCTATCTGATGAAGGATCAGATCCCACCCTCATGGCGGCCTTGGGTCCGAGAAACAGCTTATCTTTATGAAACGAGCCGTGCAATCCCATGCCATTAATCCTAAGGATTAAAGTCATGGCAAGCATACGACTTGTTTTGCAACGAGACAATGGAGATATACCTAGATATAATAAATTACAAAAGTGGAATCTCTATTATCGGAACAGTTACTTATATTACGCTAGAGGTTAATAGAGCAAAAATCGAAATGCCGAATTTTTCTGATGATTGCATTATATATTATGATTGCATTATATATATTATGAGTTTTGATTATATCAAATACAGAATTGAAAGCAATAGGTTCATAGCATTCGTAGCAAATGTGTATTTACTACGCATGCTACGAACCTTAAATGTCCTACATTTCAAAACACATTACTTCTCTGGAATATTTATTTCTTTCTATCATTTGAAATTTCAGTATTATATAAGAACACCTACTAACTTATATGCCAATTTTCCATCACCCATTATGTTTCATGCGTGTATTCAATATATCTATATGTCTATCTTCGTAAAAGCTAAACTAAACGAGTTAGAAAGAAAGCAAATATGAAAAAAGAAAATGAAATTATTTTCTGATCGCCATTGAAAATTTCTATGAATTAAAGCAAAAAGTGTATCGATATAATCTTTTTAAAAAAGCAGGCATACAAAATTTAAAAAGAATGTAGTGTAAAAATGTTTGTTTTTTTTTCGGTTGATTGAGTCACTATGCTATCGCACTATTAAAAAAGTCCATAAAATTATATCTCCGATTATTGATCTCCTTTTTGTAAGAGGTAGGTATAAAAAGTTAAATACTGTGGAAAAGTACAGGTGTCTTATTCAATATGTGTAGCAAATTCCCTAAGTGCCATCGATCAACAGTATAAACAGGTATAAAGTAGTAAAAATAATTCACGTAGATAGTATAATCCAAACGTACACCACCACCAAAAACTGTTTGCTACTCTGTTGTAATGAAATCATGGAATGCTTTCAACTCGCGTTATTCTGTTAACTGAGTAATTTATGACCAGCCAAATTACTGGCAACACCATGTCTAACTATCTGATGGATTTGATAGCAGTAGTAGACGAATTTTAAACATATTTTCATGATAAAATGTTCATACTGTCTATGAGCCTTTATTATTGCTTTATTGAAAATGACAAAGTAACAAATACTATATAGTGACTGTGGAGTCTTGACTGTGAGGCAGCTTTTTGTGCTCAAAACTGTGCTACGTAGACACAGTACCTTAAGGTATGACAAGGGACATCTGGCAAAACGCAGGTCAACAAGTATCTGTCCTGTAGAAATTCATCGCACCGGCCTTGCAGGGAGACACTTTAGAATCTTGGGAAACCGACTATATACAACCATTAAGAAACAATGCAGTGTTTATGATTTAAATAGTTATAACTGCAAAGAGGCAGTAACTAAATACATTATAACACTAAAGTATGAGGAGGTCGAAAAATTACTCAAACCAATGCTGTAAAATACAAACACAAACACACACACACACACAAACACACACACACACAAACACACACGCACACATACACACTTTACGTATAATGATGAAAAAAAATTGATCCAAGTAATCATGGTGTGTTTTTTTTTTCTTTTCTTTGTTGTTACTCAAAGTTAAAATTAACGTGCGCAATTTGTAATTAACTTGTGCTATTAGGAGGAGTGTCCTGTCATTCATAACACAAGTTAAATCTTAGCTTGGATGGCAGAGATTCAACTAATAAATCACTGAAAGCAATTCTTACATTTGCACTATAAGATATTTATTATGTGTACACTGTAACTGTAATGCAAAATTTGTTAATGGTAATAAAGTTATTATTATTATTATTATTATACTGAAAAATAAAATAGTAAGATTATTTTCTAGCACCTACTTACTACGCAGTGGTATCTAGACTCAAAGTAATAGTAAATAGTGAGTCTAGAATGCAACTAAACATATTCAAATAGATTTTTTTATAAATTCTTACATACAAACAAATGTAATTCACGCATACAAATATTTACACTGAGCGGAAATCAAACCAGTGACGTAGCATTCGAACACTTTATCGCCACGATCAGAATCGTCAAATAGTATTTACCAAATGCAAACATGATTTTACATTATGATTTAACGGAGCGCATTTAAAGCGTTACTTGCAAAAGCTAAATGAATATATTTACGACTATTCGAAACAAATGAAATTGTAGCCGCAAATACCATGTAATCTACATAGCAATGTACTGCACTGCGTTATGTGCACTTAAACGGATTTCGTTACTTTAATTTAACTATAATTAAAACGGGTATAATTAAATCGTCGGGATTTACCCGACTATTGAAAAATCACTCTCTATAAAGTCTTAAACAAGTAAATATTAAGGATAGCCGTGGTCGTATGCCACTTTTCCTTAGTTTGTATTTGTTAGACTTAGTGGCATACGACCACGGTTTCTAACGCTTCTAACGCAGATCTAATTAATAGTTGAGGAGCTATGAGGGACAAATGGACCTACATACATACATACATACATAAAATCGTACTGTCAAAATCATAACCCTCCTTTTGCTTCGCCGTAGTCCGGAATAAATTAATCAGTATGATTTCATTTTGAGGCTAGGACATTAAATGACTGAACTGGAATAGTAAACGAATAATTCAACACCATTTATAAAATATAAGTAACCTGAATAATCAAATGCAATGTAAATATGTATGTAAATATAATGTACGTAATGTAAATGATGAAAAAGAGTCATTGGTTAACAATGACTCTTTTTCATCCTTAATTACTAATTCCTTAATTACTCCATGTAGGTAGTAAAATAGATCTGACTCTCACACCTCACACTTCGATTTAAAAGCACTGCAATATATTTAAACTAGCCTTACTCCGTGAACCTAGCGCGGTTAATGCGTTCAAATACTTGTACTTTCACATTTTTGTAATTTGCAATGTCTGTTTCTTCCCATTTTTGCAAATTGCAATGTTTCTTGTTTATGTTAGGGCTTCACACGTGTGTGCACAACTTACTAAAGTTTTATTGCAATCAGACAATTATTATACAATAAAAATATAGACACTTCATTTATTCATTTATGTTTTAATTTATACTAGTATTAGTACTTACGTATTATGGTATTGTTATGGTTTTATGAAGGTTATTACTTATTACTCTCGGATTCTGTCAATATCTCTAAAGCATTGTGTTTTTCATTCGATATAGAAAAATGAGAATTTTTGATTAAGCAATATTTTGCTTGATGATAAGGCCTACATAAAGGACGTAAGTATAATACGTAGTAGGTGTTGTTCTATTTAGTAACCGCCCACCTTTTTCTAAGACCAAAGGAATGTTATCCATCCAAGCCAAAGTAGCTATAGCTTAACACCAAATATTGTTAAGTTTTATAGAACAGCTACGTAAAACTCCGGTTACGTACGTGGTAGAAGAGAAATTTTCCTCGTAATATAGTAGGTAATCATCATCATGATCGCTTATCCACCCTTATCCCAATTATTCGGGGTCGGCGCTACATGTAATAAGTAATATTCCATGCTTTCCTATCCCATGCCATGCACGTGTCATCAGTTGATATGATATCATGTAAAGAAATGGAAGTAATATAGGCCGTTGTCGGTCCAAGAAAAATTAGACGGATTTCATAGATTGGCAAGGAAAGAAGTAACTGGATAGATATAATAAGAACCACAGAAGTATAAATTTAAACTCTACACTAAGATAATTACTACTGTCCTACTATATAATCTTATAGCCTTCTTAGAATTATAAATAAATATGGTACAAAGATAAATTTTGGTCACAAAGGCTACTTTTTATGCCTGGAATAGGGTAGCGGGACCGAAATCAGAACTACACGCGGGTGGAGTCCGGTTATCAGCTAGTATAGTATAGTATTACGTAATAACTGAAACTATAAATAAAAGTAGATATAGAAATTTGGTAGGTTAATCTTTCATAAATATTTTTATGAAATATTGATTTTGGGCACAAAAATGTACACATCTGAATTGAGAGCCCTCATTTAAGAATTCGGTTAAAAATAATGAAAAGTCAAGTTTAGTTCAGCTAGCCAATACTGAAACATAAATGAAAACATTTATAATGCATATTCAGGAGAATTAATGTATTAAGCAGTATTTATTTATTTATTTATTAAACGGAATTTTGCGTAAGTTGTATTTTCCGGATTAGACGTTTTGCGTCATGCTGATTTTTTGCGTATCTGGTATTTTGCATCTAAAGGATCCTAGCACCTTAGACGTCTCTTTAAATAATAGGTAGGTGGACTGCTTTTTTTTTTTTTTTTTTTTATATAGGACACGTCAATTGGACTTCGCCTTGCCTGATGGTAAGCTGAAGGCAAAATCCCAGAAAAGAGGGTTACCGTTTAATAAAAAAAAACGATTATAAAAATGTACATTTGATTTAATAAATGAAGCCTAGAGCAAAAACAATACTTTATTGAAAAATAGAAAAATAACCGCAGCAACTCAATATGAAAAATACAGCTTTTTAATTTTCATATGAGGTAGGCATTTCAAAATTTGAAATGTGTTCATATAAGATTACTTGTATCAAAATTTAGAAATTGTTTAACTTCAATTGAAAACCTCACCTCCTTACCTAACACGTAAAACGTTTGCAAATGACTGAATTTGAAACATGTAAAATTTATCATCACAAACAGTCCCTTTAACTGTGTATATTATCTAAGATCACTTTTTTAATCAGTTACTGTACAAAAAACCTGTTAGTGAATTCATTTCATTAAATAATTGAGTAAGTATAGCAATCTGGTAAAGAAAATAATATGCCGGTCAAAATCAATACAAGAAACATGTAATAAAATTTTAAGCGACAATTTCGTATTCTATATAATTATTTACAATATGAAATTGTTACATATTTTTGCTTACGTACATATAACTTCTACTGAATATATGATTACCTCACTTTCACACATTATTTTTTAAAACAGTTTAAAAGTTTGTGAAAACTATTTTTATTAAATATTGTGGTCAAATAAATAAGAACAATTTTTTACTGTTATAAAATAAGAGAAAACCAGAACCTTTTAACTGACGTAGATTTATTCAATATTTCGCCTGTTATCTATGAAAATAGAAACTTTTTTTTTCGTAATAAGCTTCATTTTGGGCAACTAAATTTTTTTGTGGAACCAGTAATTATGATAATGCAAATTCGATATCCTATTGTTTTTAATGTTTTAGCGATAAATGTATAAACGGCTTGATTTTACAAGTTATCTGTTCAATATACCCACGTAACACTAACCAGCTGCTATCAGCTTGCCTGTTGACCTTATATAGGTACTGGTGGCAGCAAATACACGATCACAGAGAATATTTTTAACCTCATTTACATAGTTTTTGTAACATAATAACGTTTTTTTTTAATTATATTAAATACAAATATGTTTGTACTACTATTATTATCTGTGAAATCACACTATTTATTGAAAAATATTGGAAACCGAGTTCACTAGGTAGTAAGTATTTTAATCTAGTAAGTACACCACTTCTAGCCTGCTATTCCAAAGATACCAGTCCATCTAAAGGTTGTCTGGAAGAGATCGCAGTCCGCGATAAGACCACCCATTTGTACCTACTACTGTGAACTTTGGTGATATTTATTTTGTGTTGATTATCGGTGTACAATAAAGTTCATTCATTCATAATCCCCCTGTCCATAATCCTGCCTGAGCTAAATTGGTTGTGTTAGAAGAGGGGTCGCGTTTATAGTGTAATGGCCAGGATTCGAATCCAAAACGTCTCGATCATACTACTCCTTTACTACATAGCGAACAACGCTAGCTATTCAAATATCTATCGTGATAAACATTTAAGTACATTTTTTACTAATTGTACTCTATAAAAGTTGAAACCAACTTAAACTAAACCGTAACAATATGAATTATATTATTTATTATTATTATATTAGATCAACGCTGTAGGCTACAGGCTATTATTTGAATATTTGAAGGCGTGTCAAAAACTTATAACCAAACATGAATACTACAAGGCCTGTACTTATATTGTAAATCTAACGATACATGAAAACCATAGGTACCTGCATTTGTCAGTGTATTATCACCAAGTCCAGTGGATGTGTCCACATCAGCATTAACTTCGGTAGAGGAGACAGAAGCAATCAACGCGCATGCCCATACGCACCCAGCGAGCATGTACCGAGTGCATTCGCAATTTTTATATTGTCGCCGCCTAGCCATATCACATCACCAATTTAATATCTTTCAAAGCCTTACTTACAATCACCAATAAAATTTATTTTCAAAAGTTTTATAAAAGTTAAAAACTTTCAAGTACCAAAGTTTTAATGTTGAAAGTTACTTTTAAGTCTTTTATATATAGATGAAATCTAAAACAAAGTCAGTTTCGTGGATAATGGAAAATCACGATCGCGTCGTAGGCGCGGCGGCGGCGACAGTGCGTGCGTAGCGAGCGACGGCAACGTAGCGACGTGGTCGCGACAGAACTGTCCGCGGCTGCACATCACGGTCGCGACCGGCTCCTTCGAAGTCGCAGCATCTCACACCCGGCTGCGAGGAGGGCCGCTGCGCGCGCAGCCACCTCGACGACCAATCGCACCGCGGGGGTGGGACCACGCGTAAGACGTACGGAAGTATATGCGAAGGCCTATGTACAGATGATAGCGGACAGGTGGTTTCGCGGCCGTAATTAGGCTTCTGATAACTTATTGCTACATAAATATGCTTAAACGCTGGACGATTAAGATAGCGCCCGAAACCATGTCGAAGTACCGACCCTACTCCGAGGTATTTTACCTACCAATTTACCTCTACGATGTTATGTACTTTTCGGATAAATTGTAATATTGCTTAACAAATTTTACGTTGTCTACTACGGTATGAACTCTTATAGTGAATCACCTTACTGCTTACCTTATGATTATACCCACATATAGGTGCGTCAGAAATGTTCTTGACTGTATCGTTCTTATTTTATCATAGTAAATATATTATAATCATAACTTTTGTTTACATATTGTTTTAAGTAAATTAGTAGAGTCAATGGAATATTAATTGATTTGGGTCCGATATCGACACTTTTATATGTTCTTTGCAAATTTAAAAATAATCAAAGGTTTTCAATATCGTATCTTCCTTTATTGGGTTAACTTATCTTTTACGAAAGCAACTGCCGTCTGACGTCCAAAACCGTGAGAGAATTGCGCCAGTGCATCATCTGACAATCAGCAGGTACCGGCTTGTAGGAGTTGGCTATCTATCTCTGCTAATGCAGGGTACTTGCTGGTGCATCTAGCTGTCATTCGTGTAGAATTCTATTCTCCTTCCCGTGACCCAATTTTTATTTCATTTCTTACATAAACCTATCCGTGAATCTTCTGGAAAATACGACAAAAATTGGTCATTCTCAAGTTTTGCACTTAGCAACATTCATTTCTATATAGTAGACTAGCTGTTGGCCGCAGATTCACCTTCGTGGAATTCTGTTCCCGTTTGTCCACAGAGAATTCTGTGCCCGTTCCCGTGACCTATTTTAATTAAAACATTCCGAGGAACATAAGAAAAAACAAAATTGCTATTAGGATGATGATGACGCAGGCGAAGCCGCGGTCAACGCTAGTGTTTAAAAACCTTTCCTCATTATTTTCCATACATTTATTGAATTAACTTGATCTTTTTATTACTTAAAATAATTAAGAAATGAATTAGGACAACTAATTAGGGTAAAACAATGTCACTGTAATGTGTCAATATAAACAAAGTTTAACCGTAGACGAGTTTACAAAAAGGGTATTCTCACACGCGTTACCGCAACACACTCGAATTCGTCTATGTGGATTTAAATCTTTTATATTTTTGCGCGAAAACTTAAGCCCCGCCTTGTAAAATAAATACCAGCTATCTGCAACCACAAAGATAAAATTAAAAGTAAGTTCTGACTTCTGTACAAAAAATAACAGAAGCCTACAGGCACACTAATCCTACCCATACTCCTACGTTGATGATAATGAATTATTGATGAACTACTGACGATGATGATGCCTCCAAGCAATTTCGGCCATGGCGATCACTTCGACTCCTAGTCGGCTCGGCGCTGATGCGCTCGAAGATGGCTAACATAGCCGATCTTCGCGGTGAACTCTTGTGCACACTGAGGGCACTACTGTGTGTGACCCCTGTATGTAGCTACAGCAAGATCAATAGCAGACCCACGAACAAACAGAGCCATGATACTCAAGAAGTTTAGGAAAAGTTAAGCAAGTCGGAACCTACAACGAATTTTATCAAAAATAAATTGAAGGAGTTGCGAATATATCGTACCAATAGTATCTTAAAATCCTCAGGGATTCAAAAAAGGCAAACCTTAAAAAACTGATGAATGAAACGAAATTCACCTAAGTACTTAGTCGACATAAGACAGATGAATATCATTTATGTCATACACACATAAAAAGGACACAGAAAGAGAGAGTAGGAATAAATGGAGAAGAGAGGGAAATCTTCAGCAGTCTTTCCGACCTTGCAGCAAATTTCTGCAAGTCACACACTATTATAATGTTATCTATAATTTCTTCAGTAATTTCTTTAAAGTTCTAGTAGGTTTTTTCTCTCTAATAGTCTCTAGTAGTCTACTACACCTAGTGCTACTTTTGCAGTCTACTGCGCGACTTTAGATGTAATGAATCCATATTCGATAAACGAGGATCTCAGAAAAAGGTAAAGCAACACAATTTCTCAAGCAAGCAAGTCATTCTCGATGTATGTCATAGTTTAAAGTTCCGTCCTGTGTCCTTTTTCATATCTACACAATAAATTATTCATTTTTGACTGTCAAGAGGTGTGTCTATTGTCAGACAAAAATAAATAGTTGGTATATCTAACTAACCATTTACTTTACACGCATGACGCACCAACAACGCCTCTAGTTTCTAAGTACATTTTTTTATTAAGTGCGAAGCAGTGCCTCAAACTTTTTCAAATTCTTTTAGTTAATGGCTCCGGCTATCGAAAGAATCGCCACAATTTCACCAGTCGTAAACGAAATAATAAATGTTTATAAAATTATGAGGGGCCTATTACAAGCCAATAAGTTGTATTTAGACGTTTTTTGAAATTTGGCGGCAACTCGGGCAAACCAACAAAAGTGTCAATCTTTTTTTTGGATTTTTTTTTGATATTGTAGCCAAGACCTTAGCTCTTCATTTGAATGAATGTTGATGATGTTGATGTTGATGTTGATGATGATGACGATGACGATGATAACTAAGTATAGGTTTCTAGAGAGATTTAGAACCAACACGAAAGGCACATTTCACTATAATATGCCATGCCACTTTCTAACTCTTGTGTGCGTTTTCAAAGACGCTATGTCTAAAAATCCATCACTTTCATACATAAAAACTCGAATTCATACCAATTTCGGAATATAAAATAATACCGCGATGCCCTCTTCTTCGTGCTGGCGCCAAATCTTAATCGCTTAATCACGGCAGGTAGCGTTTGAGGTCGAGCTCCCTGAACGACAAAGAAGTCAGTATCAAAAAAAGTTTACTCCCCGAACGTACCCAAAATGTACCAATAGCCAATAGCCCTTAACAAAATCCGTAAAATCGAACACAAACATAATCTATTTTTTTTCATCAAGGAAATACATAGAAGAGGAACGTATGAGTACGCAATACAAAAAACAAAGGTCCCTACATACTTAATAAAACGCATCTATTTAAGTTTAAGAAATGTGTATAATTACGTATAAAATTCTGTAATTGTATGGCTGTAGCTGTTTTTTTTTTCCCTTATGGCAAGTAATAGATGTATGCCAATGTCAAGTTAAAGCTGTTGCTGTTTGTTACTGTCAAGTCAAGTGTCATTCATTGACAGCCATCGGACGATACGATAAGTAAACAGTAAAATTTAATTACTTTGTCCCAATGTTTCCGCGTATATTTATAGGGGATCAGAAAGTTTTCGCAAACTAAAATGGATCAAAGCAATCGCCAAAAAAGAAATGACTTAGACATAGATAGTTTTAGAAGTGATGAGCCAGGTTTCGACAGAGCTCGAATGCGAAGACAGTCCGGTGGCTTTGTGGATTTGGGCAATGAATCACAATATGGTACAGGTGGACATCAAGCCTCAGGGGCTAATGAAATATTTGCTGATATACAGGTATATTAGTTGTTTCCTAATCTTCAATTACATCATAATAAACACTGCACTCAATTTCTACATACTCTTACACAATTTTCAGAAGTGTGTTAGCAAATTTAAAAATAATTTACAAATCCAATATTTCATGCAATTCTTTCCTGTAGAAACCATGGATATGAGTTATGTTTCCTTTTGGCATTTCTACAAAAGTTTTTACTAAATTGTAATGCCATTCTTATACTACTACATAAAACTACAACATTAATAATCCTAGTACAATTTTGCGTAGGTTGCCATGAATCCCATTATGGGGTTAACATATATTTTCTAGATATGTACATATGATATGACGATGGATACTTGATATGTATATTATCTATAATAAGATATGCATTATTCATTTATCTAATCATTGCTAAATACTATGATTAAAGTATGATTATCTATTCAATTTTATAGCACTGTTCTTTTTCTTTGTCTGATCCTAGGACTATTAAATATGTAGATACTCAGTGTATGTGGCACTGGATATTTGATATAATTGTTTCTTTGACACCTCTAATACATGTTCAAAATAAACTATCACAATGTCAGCTAACAATTTTGAATGCATTTTAGGGTGACATTCCTTGGTGGAAATCAAACTTTTTCATATCTCAACCAGTCCTGTTTGGTACATGGGACGGAGTGTTTACATCATGCCTAATAAACATATTTGGTGTAATAGTATTTCTGCGATCAGGCTGGATAGTAGGACAAGCTGGCCTGGTGAATGCTATATTAATAGTACTTTTTACTGGTGTGTATATTTACATTCTTCTCACTTAATAAAATCATTGGCTTCTTTGCAAATATTGCCAATCACAGGTTCTACGGAATTGCTTTGATAATATAGATATGCTTTACTAATATGTAAGTATAATTTAACTCCTTGTATTGTGTGTGTTATTATTTGGTATTCTATTAAAACCAACTTAAAGAAAATTATTTTAACAGCAGAAGTAACGTGAGTATGTGTTATGATGAAAGTACTGTTGCTATGCATAATATCAAAGGTTTCATCTTAGGTTGAACAAAGTGTTGTAGAGTTTTAATGTGAGAAATAGGATTACTGTGTTGATAGTAAAACATTCCTAGTTGTATAGGCTCACAGACTAGTGAAATATCAGTGTATAAAATGTGTAATATTCACACCTCTGCCTACTTCATCATATGAAGGAATGAGAAAATCTTATGAATAGACTTACATTATGAATGCATTAAATTTAGGGATGGGCCGAAGTTCGTTTCACATTCGGTTAGACCGAATTTCGGTGAATTAAACAGAACTTCGGCATTCGGCCGAAATTCGGTTCAAAATGAAGAAATTCGGTTCGAAAATGAAATGATTCAAGTATGAGATGAGAGAAGTAAATAAAACAGTCTGTCATAATTTTATAATCATTTAGTATGTATTATTAAGAAAATAAAATTTCAGAGTAATCAGTCCAATTTGTAAACAATTTTTAAAAATATTTATTACTTAATCTATTTGTATATAAAATTTACCAATGGTAAATTGTGGTGCAGAAACACTAGAGATTCTGCTGTATCTGGGCGAAGTCTGTTACGTTTTTCTTCATATATGTTTCCTGCTTCTGAGAAGAGTCGCTCAGAATATACTGAGCTTCCAGGAGTTGTTAAAAAAAATCGTGCCAAAAAGCTCAGATTAGGAAACTTGTCCTTGTTCTTAGCCCACCAGCTGAATGGACATTGTTCTTTATGCAGCAAACCATCACTCAAATATCTATCTAGTTCAGACGCAATTGGGCTTCTGGTTTCTTTCACATTCGTCGGCTTTGCTGCTGCCAGTTCCTCATAACAGCTCCAGAATGTTTTGTGTGTATCTTCAATGTTCGATTGTGAGGAAGTCTGTGTTGTCTGATTAACTTCATCCTCGTCACTGCTTGAAATTTCCATATCTGCGCTCCTTCTTACATATTCTGCTAGAAAAGCACGTCTGATAAAAGGTACATTGTCTGGGGTAAAAAAAATCATTTTGAAGCGCGGATCCAGTAATGTAGCCAAGGTGTAGTATTTATCATCTTCAATATGCTGAAAACGTCTATCCAACTCATTTTTTAGTGACAACCGAATAGTGTCCGTATTTAAACAAGCCGATTGAACTTCTTCTTTGGTTAAGTATTTCGAAAGTATCATAACGTTGGGAATTACTTCAGATATACAAGAGTATGTGGAGCTGACTTTCTTGGTGACTTCTTCAAAAGGCTTGAGTAAGGACAAACATTCTTTAAGAAGAT
This sequence comes from Eilema griseolum, assembly GCA_963662185.1. NCBI lineage: Eukaryota > Metazoa > Arthropoda > Insecta > Lepidoptera > Erebidae > Eilema > Eilema griseolum. The sequence continues at coordinate 17,808,948 of OY759230.1, read as the reverse complement.
CCCATTGTCTCTCTGTCATATTTTGAAAATTTATTGTAGCACTATTGTCTGATATGTACAGAGAAATTGCTCTTTTTTGTTCCAATAACCTCTCAGCCATATAAAATGTACTGTTCCAACGTGTGCTGACGTCTTGGACTAATTGATGTTGTGGTATATGTAGCTCAGTCTGTATCAGCTTTAACTTTTCTTGAGCTGATTTTGAGTGATGGAAGTGAGTTACGATACGACGACTCGCCGTGAAGGTTTCGTTTACATTTTCTTGGTCTTTTATAGCCTTGTCTATTACTCGCTGCAAAGTATGGATGAAGCATTGTTTTCCCACAAAAGGACTCTCATCTACTGCTTTTACAATATTGCGTCCGTTGTCTGTCACCACAGCATTAATTTTCTGTGAAATCTGCCATTCATTAGCTATTTCTTCTATAACACTGCGGATATGTTCCGCCGTATGCTGGACTGCGAATGATTTCATTCGCAGTACTCCGTGGTTCAATTTAAAATCGTTGTCAAGCCAATGCACAGTAAAGCTTAAGAAGCATAACATATTATTGATGCAAGTCCACATATCACTTGTAACTGAAATCGATTTGGCTGTAGATAACTGATTCAAAATATACTTTTTTAATTGTTCACACAGTTGCGGTAAAATAGTTTCAGTCATGTGTTTACGGCTTGGAATTTGGTATTCAGGCTTTACTACTGCCATTAACCGATTAAATCCAGTATCTTCTAAAATTGATATAGGCTGATTATCTACGGCTATCATTTCTGCAATGGTTTTGTGAATTGCTTGAGATCGTGGATCATCTATCCTCCATTTATTTTCAAAGGAACCTTCGATAGATGCTTGACGTAACGAGGACACACTTATAGGCGCGGCGATCCGTATGTTAGATGTCGAAGCACTAGTAGAAGGTAAGATTGGATTTGGCGTATGAGGTAAATGTTGGATTTGTGTTGTAAACTCCTGATAGTGCTTCACTCTAAGATGGTTGGTCAAAGCAGAAGTAGAAGCTGAACGCCCTTTTCCACCACGAGATATTAATGAACTACACAATGTACATTTCACTTTATTTTCTTCATCGGTTTCTGTGTAAAAATTCCAAACATGTGATTTTTTTCTTCCACTCATTATTAAAGTATGCAAAGTCACTTGCAATGAATAAAATATTAAGTATGTGTTACTTTATTCTTCGGTAGTCTACTAGAAATCACGTTAGATATTTATTTATTTAGTGTAAACAATAACGCACGTGTCGCAACGGTAATAATGACGCAATAACTGAACTGATGAAATGAGTGACCGGGAAGCGCGGGGTACCGCGCGGGGTTGCGGGCGGGCAGCGTAGGCATCGCAGCTTAAACACGTCACAACGTGTCCATCTCAAGAAAGCGGAGTTGCAGCAACCGAAATTCGGCCGAACTTCGGCCGAATTTTTTATTTTTGCCGAATGTTCAGCCGAAGTTCGTATTCGGTACAAATTACATTCGGCCCATCTCTAATTAAATTGACATAAATCCAACATAATTCAGGAAAGAAAAGAGGTATTGTAATGCATACTGGTTAGTATAAAAGATTATTAATGTATAATAATTATTTGATTACAGTATTTGTAGCATTGATCTCAGTATTATCGGCAGTGGGAATCTGTGACAGATGCCGAATTGAGAGTGGAGGAGTATATTTTTTGATATCACATACATTAGGATCAAGGCTAGGAGGTTCTCTTGGAATGATATATTGTTTTGGACAGGTAAACAAAACTCTTTTAACTGTTATATTAAATGTCAAAACATTAGCAATTATCTGTTTTACCTGGATTATAGTGCTTCACCAAGAGGACGAACACTTTCTACTTCCTATACTTAGCATAGCGCTGTGTACTGTGTTGTGCATGTGTTAATTTCATGCACAAAATCATGCTAAAAATCCAATTGAACTCTAAAGGAATAACAACAACATGATGGTGCATGACACACATGAGGCAGTGGAGGCGGTTATTCCTCTTATTATTATTCATCAAAGCAAAATATGAATATAAAGATAAACATCATGAACTGTTTTTTACAGGCTGTGGGTTGTGCCCTAAATGTCTTTGGTTTTGGTGAGTCTATGGCAGGCTTTATCATCAGTGATGGACAAAGTGACGGATTCAAATGGACCTCGAGAGGTTTTGCTATAGCTGCTGTGCTTCTACTTGGCACTATTAATGTTGCTGGAGTGAAGTGGGTAGTCAAACTACAATTTGCTCTGCTCATGATCATGCTATTAGGAGCACTTGATTTCTTTGTCGGTTCATTTACAACTGTACCTACTGATGAAAAACGTAAGTAATATTCAGTACTACAAGTGTACTGTAGTGTAGTAGTATGTAGGTACCAACATATTTGGTTTAGTGTTTTTTTTTTAATTCTTCTCCGTTTATTTATGATGGACACAAAAACAACTGAACTATTTTTGAAGGTGGTTTTTCATGGCTAAATGGTATAACGCGGCAATACCTAAATAAAAATTGAAGCAGCCCTACAACTTACTTTTTCACGAAATTCTGACCCCAAAATGATTTAAATAAAAGTTCAGTTTTAAAAACCAAAACCCCACTACTGAAAAATCACGCCCTATAAAGTATGAAATGACGACTGCGAGGCTGCTGTATGCGATGATGATAAGATAGTCATTTAAACATGTTACAGTTCAAAGTGAATTCAAAGGATGGCTTGGTGGCGTAATGGCAAATAATACGTGGCCCGCATATGTGGATAATTATACCTGGTTCAGATGTTTCGGAGTTTTCTTCCCTACAATCACAGGAATATTGGCGGGAATTAACATGAGTGGGGATCTGAAGAATCCCTCAAGCAATATACCTAATGGTTCTTTGGCAGCCATTGGTACAGGGTAAGTTAATTAAAGCTTATTAAACAATATAGCCGTATATAATGTATGGTTACAGTCCCTTATTATAGTATACGAATACAGTGTATATCAAAAGAATATTCGAAGAAAAATCACTTTGCTCAGTCAGCATTTACTCAAATACCTACTATAAACTCCTTTATTTTTTTATTACCTAGTGGCTATAATTAGTATCAGATTTGTAAGTCAGTTATGACTGTACACAATTGAAAAGGTAATTATGATTCAAGTGTGGTTCAAGAATGCCGATAAACACACTTGGATATAAGTACTTTTTTAATAGGTATACACATACATATTATATATGAAACAATTTATGCACATAAATATTTGCGCTGAAAGGATATGTCATCCGCAACCTCCGGAGTAGCATTCACGGTATTATATGTATAAATAATCTAGAATTCACAAAGCCTATCTACTTATATCTAATCTACTCGTATCATAGAATATAGTTATCTACGTACAACATCTCCGAACATAATATTTAAAGTGAATGAATTAAATTAACATATCCGGTATAGATATGGGTACATCTTCACGCTTTTTGTATGGAGTAGGCATATTATCGTGTTTATTTTTTAAAACTAGCTGTGCCCGCTACTTCATCAGAATTATAATTTTAATTTTTTGCATAAGTTACGGCTTATAACTTCAGCTATTTTCAGAAAGTATTATGTCAAAATAGGCCTGGCCCTGCTATGCTACGGCTGCCACCTCGGAGATTACCCGAAACAAACTGACAGAAAGACAAACGGACTTTTTTTTAATTTCTTGATTTCTCTTAAAAGTACTTATCGTGTATAAGCCTACGTACTTGCCTGATGCTAAACCTTGCCTGATGCTAAGCTGAAGGCAGTCTCAGAAAAGAGAGTCACCATTAATCATGCATACTATGTGACAATGGTGACACTCAGCTTGATGACCTCATCATATGTTTTTTCACGCCCGCTAGGACCCTTTTTTATATGTAGAAGATATTGGTACTTATATGATTAGGTAATCCGTAGTAGCTATTCGTCGATAGATTAATAAACGTTCGCATTATGTTATGACGAATTGATATCAATATCAACGTCATAATTTTGTCGTTAAAGGTAGATTATGTTATCTCGATATAGGTAGATACTATCACTATTACAAAAGTAATCTGCATTGTATGACTGAACAGACTGATGTCATAGGTTCCTCTCATTCTCACTTACCGATTACTCTGATTAGTGCACACTGCATATCCTTTGCACTCATGCTTGCGTTGAGGTATTTTTGAGATTAGGTATGCATTATAAAAAGTTGTATAACCTGTTTACTAAACATAATAGATGTCTGTGAACCATACATTGGGTATTCTTATCCAGTGTTATATTACACATACTTAGTCTATTATATAACTGTCAAGATATTGCTGATTTATGAGTTGTAAAAGTTATTTATAATGCATAACAATGTACTGAATAATGTAATGAATATTTATAAACTAATTCTAATCATCCTCTTAGTGATTTCTCACTTATATCCAAAATTGCCGCCCCACTTATTCCCAGGACCGCTTGTTATTTTTGATTGGTAGGTAGGTGCCTCAACATTTTTTGTGTATAAATATAATAATGTGTTACGAAATAAGTAATGACGCACGGTGCCGGTCGCCGGACTCATGTTGCTGACACAGCACTTGAGGCCGCTCAGGTGCTGTGTCAGCAATTTGAGTACAGTCAACAGACTATACATGCTTTGGGCAGTGAGGCTGTACAACCAGGATTCTTCATATCTCTTACAAAGAAATCATTGTTTGTTCCAGAACATTTTTATATTTGATGTTCATAATAACATTAGCAGCAACCGTGACCAGGGAGGGTTTGCTGAATAACTTTTCAATAACAGCAGATATATCAGCTGTGACTGTCCTTCTCCTGGCAGGTCTATACGTTAGTTCTATGAGTTCTTGTCTTGGCGCTATGTATGGCACGCCGCGGGTGCTACAGAGCATTGCTAATGAGAAAGTCATTCCTGGGCTATCATTTCTTGGCCAAGGGGTAAGTATTTAAAAACTATAGTTTTTTTTTTATAAACATTGTAGAATAAAAATAGATTGTTTTTTTTTTGCAAGTACAACGCATAGAACTAGAGTGTGAAACCGCATAAAGTACCTAATACGTATAACTGCTTAAAGTAGGTATAAGAGTACCAGAATCTCATGGAAAATTGGAAAACTAAAAATTTGGAAAGTGAAATACTGTGGCAATTGGACGAAACTATCTTGATACTTTTAATTTTAATTTGTTTTTCATACATTTTACACCTATATTATTTAAGGATGTTGACAATTATTTTTCTCCAAAAAACTCTAAAGTCAAAATTCTTACAACAAATTGTCTTAAATGTAATTGATTTTCAAAATCCAGTTTCTCGAAACACCCGAAAGCACTATCAAAAAATCATTGTTATTACTTATAATAATCATACCTGCTAGCAAGACATGTTAGCATCCCAAAATCAGGACGTCTCACGTCACGCGCTTGTAGCGCTTAGTGCAAATGTATGGAGTGCAAGAGAATTCGCATTTATCTCGGTCTACGTTGCGTTTACATATAAACAATATAATAAACCAACTAAAACAAATTGCATAAAACTGAACCTTAAATACGTCATGGCATTTCTCCGCATAAGTTGAAATAAATATACAATTTTTTTTTATACCACTTAATTGGCAGACAAGCACACGGCCCACCTGATGGAAAGTGGTTACCGTGGCCTATGGACGTTTGTAACACCAGAGGAGTCACAGTCGCGCTGCCAACCCTGTAAGTACAGAGTTTCTGTGCCGTCAGTAGAAGACAAAGCAGGACAAGCCTTTAGTCTTCCCACAGACAGCACAAATTCTCCAGTGAGCTCTGGCTACCCTACTCACCGCTGGGAACACAACACGAAGTTATTATAGCCGCGGTATTCTGTAGGGCGGAGGTACTTCCCCAGTCGGACTGCTCAGTTGGGCGGAAATACCGCCGTGTCCTACCTCCTATAATAATAATAATTGTATCTTAATCTGTAATCGCTACAGCTATATCATCATCATCATCCCAAAGAAGTTGTAATATATGTGACAAAGAATAAAAATCTATGTAAAGGTATTAAAATAGCACAACCCAACTTACTAGTCAACTCGTAAAGGCTATCAACTTCAAAGGTATTCATTATTTGACAGAAAGAATATATTAGATATCAATGTCAATTTTGTATGGATCTCGTTTTCACCACGAAACAAGTTGTAAAACAAGTTTAAACTTATTTGATAAAAAAGTTGTTGAAGACTTACTTATTTATTTATTTATCTATTCTTTGCAAATATGGGTTACATAAGATGTTACATTCATTAGGTATATATGTAGTTTCACCATATTCCACCATAATAGACATGCAATTTAAAAGCAAAATTAGGAACAAAATACTAAATAATCTGATATCTTACTTCTACTTCTACTTGTAGAAGACTAATCAAAACACAATACTTGTTTAATACATGTATCTCAGATACTTTTTCGTTCACATAGAATGTATAGCCAAGAAGTTGTAAACAAGTATAAAACACATTTGCGCTCCCACTATAGCCTGTGACATATTGCAACTTGTCAAATACATGTTTTATACTTAGGTGAAAACGAGGGGTGAAAATTAGTAGTTCCACCTCTGTGTTGTCGCCGAAAATGACATGATGACATTAATGTTGCCATACAAAAATCATAATTAATTTTAAGTAAATCGTACCATGAGTTTCTGGTAGACCTATAGTACCATGTCACTCGCGCTCTTTGGGTGCATCCACGGGTGCGAGCGAAATTGTAGGTAAGTACTACTTTAGTAGTACTTACGGTGGCTTCATACGCTAGTACTATGCGATCCATCTGATATTCTTTTAGGCTGAGATTCATGCACACACATATTCGCTAATTTTAATATAGATTTATACCTGTGGGCGTATATATAAATCAGTAGGTACATTCTTGATACATGGTTACATGGCTCTATAGATATCTATTATTTACAGAGAGGTCCGAACAAAGTACCAATATATTCAATGGTTGTAGTGGCAGTAGTAACCGTCACGTTCATCATTATCGGTGACATCAATCAGCTCGCACCCATTGTCACTATGCCGTTCCTCATCACTTACGCTAGCATTGATTATTCCTACTTTGCTCTCGCTCAGACTTTTGATTTGCAACATAGACGCGAAATGAGGTAAGTTTCCTCCTTTATTTTAATGCCAGTTTCATTAGAATTTTGTATTTTTAAACGGCTTGTTTTAGTTTGGCTTGTCTGGGTCAATAATTGAAATGAGGATGGTACCCCGTCCAACCAAGATGTGTCATACATAGTTGGATAGCCCTTCTCAAGGGGACAAAAGATACTATGAAGACCAGACCTAAATATTTTGAACTTACTTTTTGAAATACTGTCATCAGTAGATATAGGATTTTTGGATTTATAAGTCATATCTTCGGTTAAACTTATCAACTTGATAATTTATACCCTGACCTTAAGTTAATATATTAGTTAAATAACGATAAAAATGACTATTGTATAAATTTCAAAGTGTCTGTACGTTATAAATGTACTCACTTCTATTTTATTTTACTGCAAAAACTTCCATTGTATTTTATTGTACAATAACACTATACTGAAACAGATAAAAAGGTCCCAATACTTTAATAGGAAATGGTAAAAAACTTGTAAATAATCAGAACCTTTTAAGTGGATTTACTCTGATTGGACTATGAATAGAGACTAGCGCGATATGCTACTCCAACCTTTCCAACGTTGTATCACTCATTTTGATTGGAGCTGGTCCCAGGGTCCATACATTATGCCCATCATCCTTTTACCTCCTTCCAGGGCCTCGATTCTGCTAAAGCAAAACCACTGTCATACCAGAAACATTGCTAAAAAATCCATTTCATTTTAGATATTAAAGCTATGGGTTTAAACTGCAAAATTAAAATGCATTTGGCAGAGTGAATGAAAACGTGGTAATGAAACTCTTTTCATTTAATTTTGAACTTTAAGGAATACGTGTAAAGTCTAAAATTTAATGTTATTGGAGTCTCTGGTAAGACAGTGCTTTTGCTTTAGTAGATTTGAGGGTCTGATCGATTGACTAATTGACCTGATATTTGGCACACACCTTTTGTTCGGATTATAGTACAATGTCAATCAATAAAACGGTTTAACAAACAAAATATTAGATGAAACTTTTTATTGTTTGATCAAAATTGTTTGGAGAGTAAATTTTAAAATATCGCCAAACAATTAATTTTTTTTTTCAAGTTTAAGCTTTAAGAAGACCTAACATATTCCAGGTATCAAGGTAGTTCACAGCGGGATAGTACTCAAGTTTATGGTGCAACAGGGAGCGATCTAGATCTTTTGTTTCCTGAAAGAATAAGACATAAAAATGTGGGCGTAAGTATTCTCAGTACAGTAATGAGTGAGTGTTTAATCAAGACTGAAATAATGACTGAACAACTGAACTATACTCGACACGTTATCAACTGAGAAATAAATTCTCATGTCATTGACGTAGAGAATTAATTTATGGCCCGACGACTTTGTTGATATCGCACTTACTATGGTTTTTTTGTACCTCTTGGTTGGCAGACAAGCACACGGTCCACCTGATGAAAAGTGGTTACCGTGGCCTATGGACGTGTGCAACGCAAAGGCAGTCACACTCGCGCTGCCAACCCTGTAAACACAAGAGTTTCTGTGCCGTCAGTGTAAAAGATAAAGCAGGACAAGCTTTTGGTCTTCCCACTGACAGTACAAAATCTCTCCAGTGAACTCTCCAGGCTACCCTACTCACCACCGGAAATACAACACGTGGTTTTTATGGCCGTGATATTCTGTAGGGCGAAGGTACTTCCCCAGTCGGACTGCTCAATTGAACGGAAATACCGCCGCGTCCTCCACACCTCCTCTTAAATGGTATTCAATAATTATAACGATGTGTATTACCGAATTAACGCAAGAAATTTCAAAAGCCTAAACGATGGAAGTATAATGAATCACACGGTCACTTGGGTAAAGCTCTGTCATATTCTTTGTGCATTTTAGAGTCTACCTTTCTTTATAGGATTTCACGCCTTCGCCTACGGATTCTGCCATAATGAATGGACGCATGTCTAACGGTGAAGTTCGACGGCCGAGTGTTAGTGTACATTCAAAAAATAAAAACTGGTACTCACACTTCTGTAACAGGTGGCTTTCCTTAATGGGGGTAAGTAACTTTTATTTATTTATGAAGATCCGAGTACTTGATCGAGTTCAATGCTAACAAAATACAAACATGTACGCGTTTACCACCAAGGTATCTTACAAGAATCCTCTCAACTCAGTATGAACATTCCTTGGAAACTCAAGGAGAGAAGCTACTGCTAGGTAGATCAAGAATAGTTTTTATTATTATTAACCGACTACCAAGGAAGAGTTATTTATTATTATTAATGAAGCTCCGAGAACTTGATCGAGTTCAATGCTAACAAAATATAAACATGTACGCGTTTACCACCAAGGTATCTTACAAGAATCCTCTCAACTCAGTATGAACATTCCTTGGAAACTCAAGGAGAGAAGCTACTGCTAGGTAGATCAAGAATAGTTTTTATTATTATTAACCGACTACCAAGGAAGAGTTATTTATTATTATTAATGAAGCTCCGAGAACTTGATCGAGTTCAATGCTAACAAAATATAAACATGTACGCGTTTACCACCAAGGTATCTTACAAGAATCCTCTCAACTCAGTATGAACATTCCTTGGAAACTCAAGGAGAGAAGCTACTGCTAGGTAGATCAAGAATAGTTTTTATTATTATTAACCGACTACCAAGGAAGAGTTATTTATTATTATTAATGAAGCTCCGAGAACTTGATCGAGTTCAATGCTAACAAAATATAAACATGTACGCGTTTACCACCAAGGTATCTTACAAGAGTCCTCTCAACTCGGAATGAACATTCCTTGGAAACCAATGAGAGAAGCTACTATATCAAGAATAGTTTTTATTATTATTACCCAACTACCAAGGAAGTGTTATTTATTATAATGACGTAGGCACAGTCAGAAATGATCGATCAAATGACGATGACGATAGATCAAAGTTCGTTGATTTTATTGTATGAATTTAACAATTTTGAATGTTGTTCCAGGTGGCTATAAAATTACTACTTATGTTTTTGGTTCACTGGGGCTATGCTCTCGGGTGCCTTACCATCTTGTGGCTCGTCTGGTTGTATATTGGTACGGCTAATCCTGCGCTCAAACCGGGACGTGCCTCAGAATTTCGCTTTTTCCATTGGGTGAAAATATCATTTTTGCAGATGATTGGGTAAGGATTCCGATATAAATATTCTAGAATCCCCAAAATCAAAACAAAAATCTGAACTAATAAGGACTGTATCACAAAACCACAATAGGGTTGTCTCCTATTATTTTTTATTATTATCGCAAACTACATTTTACAATAATACATATAATGAACTGTTAAAGTGTAATATCGTATGATAAATAGTTTTAAAGATTTTGAAAAATCAATTTTTTGAGCCTCTGAAAACATTCCATACAAAATATTACCACGTGGTGACAAAGGTGCTAGCAAGTAATAGTAGACATTTTGTTTTGTGTTTTTTTTTGGGTTTTTTTTATTGCATTTTTAAAGAATATTAGAATTGAAATTACTAATATTCTCTAAGTAGTACAAATAGAGTTTAAAAGAATATCGCGTTTATTTCAGTCCACGTTGCGTTTACACGTGTACAGTGATAATAAGATTGATTTGAAATTTAATAAGGAATCAAAAATGTTGTAAATTTTTCGTTATTTTGATAGTTTATATTTTCATCTAATTTTTTAATTAAAAATAATTTTAAGTCATAGTTTCAGTCACATTTTTAGATAAAAAACTATCACATTATCCATTGTTGAGAATCCGTTGACTCGGGACACAACTCTATTGCGATGTTCTTTTATTCCCTTATTAATAACTTAAGTTGTCCTTTAGAATTCTGATCCCGTTCACGCAACCCATGGTAACCTATTCCAGAGAATAGACGTAGCACACATGACTACTTTTTATTGTCAATGTGTTGCTTCAAACTAGATAACAATTTCTACTTATACTTTGTAAAATAAAATGAAACGGTTGATAGTGCTCATACTTTTCATGTTTTTATCTCAATTTTTAGCAAACGACCCCTGGAATACGAGCAACTTGTTGTGACACCGGTACATGGAGACATATCCGTAGAACAAGAGAGACTAAACGATGACAATGAAGACTTCGCATCTCGCCGGCGGTACCACCAGTCTACAGCATTACAAAGCCATCTTGTCAATGTCCACAGTTAATAACCTACCAAATTTATATTAATTATTACTAATTTTGGATCCATGACTTATTTATCCACAATATGAAATGTCCGTATTTTACGTCCACATTGTAAATAATTTAGAATACACACGAACAAGATATATTGAGGCATATGGTTGACCTATCTATGAAATAAAGATACTTCTGCAGAATCTGTAGGTACAATCGACAAAGGAGAGTGCTACCGTATATCCTTTGTCGACTGTACTTTACAGGACAGCGATTTGTGATGTGTCTCACACAAAACTTGCTGTAGCTTGGTTTTCTTTATCTTCTAGAGAAATGATTATTTTACATGGACTTTTAGAGCATTATGTCCGCAAACAAAGTAATTAAGTTTAGTAGTCACATGTCACTTTATTTAATGCATAGGTCGCATTCTACCGTATAAAAACAGTCTTATATGGACGTTTTGAATATATTGGCATATTGCTTTATGGACATTTCAGTACGCGGACATTTAGAATGACATTGTTATTGGGTTCATAGACCATTTGAGGATCATAATAATGCTCGTTAATTGACATTGCAACTTAGATTTAAGTGCGTTACTATTTTTACAAGTGACTATAAGCTATCCATATCAGCACAGAATCAGCACCAAACTAAAAAATGGATCATTCTCTTTCACGTTCTGCTTTAAAGTGTAGTATCTTATACTATTTATTACATGTCTAATAAAAATTGAAAAGAAAACAAATACGGTTTACATTTGTTGCCGACTTGACTTGAGGATGTATCTGTAATGTATATGTAATTAACCTGTTTTTCATTGGAATTAATATACTAGAATTATGTAATTTACTACTGCTTAAATAGATGTAAACAGTAAACTACGGAGCTAGATTTTATTCCCGGCCAGGATAAAAGATAAGATGAAACATGGGTGTAAAATCAAGGAAGTCAATCGAATAAATGATTCCCGAGTCTTGATAGCGTTTTATATATCTTCTTCTTTCTCTGCTTCTTACCTCTTCTTGTGTCTTGTCTAATATCTCTTCTTAGAAGACTTAGAACATGCATCACCGTTATCTTATATTTTTAGTCATTCCGAAACTCACTTTCTTGTTTTTACACCATCTACCTATATCTATTAGTGCGAAAATCGTGCGCCGGCCTGGGGGTGACAGGTGGAGCCGCCTGTCACCCTGGCAGAAGCAGGCCGCGGCGGGGGCGCGCCTCCCCGTTTCCGGGGACGAGTTGGGGACTCTGCAGTCCCCACACCCGAGAAGGCGAGGTGGAGGCCGGGGTGCGAGGGATATGCCTGTCAACCTCACCTTTGGCAACCAAAACGACCAACAGGCGGCGTGCGTTTTAGTCGGTTCGAGTCCGACATAACCTCTCCTACCGGCTCCGGTGGAGAGGTATCCGGCGGGATTTTGCGCACGTAAAAAAAAAAGTGCGAAAATCGTTCTTTACAACGAAAAATATAAATACTTATCAATTATTCCAAGAACTAATACTATACTAAATATCAGTACTTTATATACTATTTTTATGTTATAAATTGAGTGAGTACTGTGAATTTGATTGTGATTACTTTTCATTTTATAATATTACATACCAATGCGTGATATTACAATGAAACAATTGAAAACTTCTAGCCACTCTCGCATATTTTAGGTGCGCAGTACACCTGTATGACAATACCATTAACAATATCAGCTGCTCATTCGTATGCACGCATGCGGACTCCTAGCGTACTGTTTCGTGGAAATTGCATTTGTTTTTGCACACTATTATTTGCAAGAAACCGGCGCCCACACGCAGGAGACAGTGAACGGTCTAAAAGTCTCTAATAGCAAGTTGTTGAGTGTGTAAAATGAATTGACTTTTTTATATTGTAGACTTATTTGGAATGTATTTTCAATATCCGTAAAAAATAACACGAGAACAAGAACAAGAAAATAACACATGAAAATTATACAATTTTGACTGATTTTAAACAAAGTGTACATATTTATCGTATTTTTTATAATTTGAAGTATATGAGTATTATAATTTAAATATAAGAGATTATTTGTTATTATATATTTCATTTTAATACTTTTCGAAGATGATAAATTAAACTTTAACATTCATTTAATAAATTATATTTTGATACTGCTTGGTATTTTCTTCGCTCATTAATTTATTTATAGGTAGTTGGGTGGTATTGCTTCATACGTTTATCTAAATACAAATTTTGATTGAAGTCTTTCGAGCTATTTTTCAGATAGTAATGTACCTATCCTTTATAGAAGAATGTTATTGTATATTATATCGCTTAACAGTGTAGCTTAAACAAAACGGCAACCCTAGTACAAGCCACGGTTAAGAACCTATGTTTAAAAAAATAACAGTGATATTGTTACTTATAGCTGGCTACTCAGTTAAAATAACGCTCAAAAAGTATTAAGTGCTTTAAGATGCAGGCTCATGCAGGTGCAGTTACTGTTGTACTTTGGACGCTAGAAAATGAACCAACAGTTTTTTAACAAAGCATATTATGTAGTGGTGTACTATGCCCTATCGAATGCCAAATAATCGAACACCAATCTAATAATATTAATAAGTATAGTTATTGTCCTAATAAGCACGAGGCCAAAATGATTTAATGGCATGGTCTAAGGATACAATAACCTTTTTTTAGAATAATGACACGTTGATCCTTAAATACTGGTCAAAGAAATAAAAGAATTATGCTTTTGTAAGTTGGTAGGTACAAAGCTGAAGTTTTTTTATTCAATTATCCAACATCTATTCATTCTGATCAGATGCACCTTTGCAACCTTTATTCACAAAGAGTTTTAATCTTAAAAAAGAATAAACAATACCTACGTCGAAATTGCCTGCCTATTACTTATTTATCGTTCTTTCGTAGAATATAAATCACTTTAGTGATAAGACTATGGTCTTACTTTCATATTCTATCTGCGTTCAAACAAAGTATTGTTGTTGTGTACGGGTGTAGGTTTTTTTTTTTTTTTTTTTTTTTTTATACCACTAAGTTGGCAGACAAGCACACGGCCCACCTGATGGGAAGCGGTTACCGTGGCCCATGGACGCATGCAACACCAGGGGTGTCACACTCGTGCTGCCGACCATGAAGAAACCTTCTGATGCCCCTCTTGAAGAACCCCATATTGTAGGCGCTTGGGAAAACCGCAGCAGGGAGGTCATTCCACAGCTTGAGTGTGCGTGGGATGAAGTTTCTTTCATACCGCACAGTGCGCACCGTCTCAGGTCGCAATGTGTGGGGATGAATTCCCTGCCTATGGCGAGAGGTGCGATGATAGAATGAAGCTACGGGCATCAAGTCAAACAATTCATCTGAGCACAAACCATTGTATAGGCGGTAGAACACACACAGTGAGGCAAAATCCCTCCTAAGGCTAAGAGGTTCCACTCTACCTGTGAGTATGGGATTGTCAACCAGCCTCAATGCCCGTCTTTGCAACGAGTCGAAGGGGTCAAGCTGGTATGCAGGTGCTCCAGCAAAAAGGTGACAGCAGTACTCCATGTGAGGCCGGACCTGTGCCTTATAAAGAAGGAGTTGCTGCCCCGCAGTGAAGTACTGCTTCGCCCTGTTGAGCACTCCGAGTTTTTTTGATGCCAACTTAACCTTGTCCTGCAAATGACTTCGGTATTGGACGTCGCTGGAGATATCGACACCAAGGATCCCGATACTCGAGGAGATGGTAAGCGGTGTGCCCAGGAATTGCGGCGCTACAATGAATGGGGTTTTCTTAGCGGTGAATACACATACTTGTGTCTTAGTGGGGTTGAATTGGACTAGGTTTAGTCGTCCCCAATCGGATACTCCAGAGAGAGTAGTCTCGATTTTAGACACAAGTTGTTCGCGACTCTTCTCCACCTCGGACTGAGGGATATTTGCACGGCCCGTGTAACACGTGTCCCCGGTACTGTCGTCCGCATAACAATGAATGGAGCCATCAGACAGCATGTCATTGATATGCAGCAGAAACAGCGTCGGAGACAACACGGAGCCTTGTGGGACACCAGCGTTTATGTTCATGCGGTCCGAGCAGCTGCCGTCGACGACAGCTTGGATGCTTCTGTTGGACAAAAAGCTGGCGATCCATTCGCATAGTCCCTCGGGGAGTCCATAGTACGGCAACTTCGCAAGAAGACCTTTGTGCCAGACCCGATCGAAGGCCTTTGCTATATCGAGGCTGACCGCTAGTGCCTCACCCCGACTCTCGATGGCTTGCGACCACCGGTTTGTGAGATACACAAGAAGGTCACCGGTTGAGCGACGGTGGCGAAAGCCGTACTGTCGGTCGCTCAGTAGATCGTTTCCTTCAAGGTATCTCAGGAGCTGTGTGTTAATGACACGCTCCATAACCTTCGAGAGTAGGGAGGTTATAGCGATAGGCCTGTAATTGGTCGGATCTGTCCTGTCGCCTTTCTTAGGTACAGGGTACAAGGGTACAGGTTACAAAGGCAACAACAACCATTGTCTATCTTGAAATGTTCTGCGATAACTCTCTTCTAGGTACTTCATAGTTAATGATACCGACTTACTTCTTTTTGTTTAAAAAGGGTACAGTATCATGAGATGACCTATCTTATAATAATAATATTATTATAATTATTTATTTATTTATAATCTTGAAGTAATTTTTTGTATACACGCAATTGATCTTACATACGTATCTTTTATTAATTGCATGTATTACAAGATTGTTGCTTCGTCACCTGAACTAAGTTTTTTATTACAAACTTTTATTCCAATATACCGAATGTATCTAAAAATAAACATAAGCTTACACAACCTAGCAGTAGTTTGTATAATGTGGGCTCTAAAAGTTAACGAGTTATCCAAGAGTATTCCCAAGTATTTCACTGTAGTGCTATTTAAATTTTCGGGACATTTGCAGCTGTTATTTTCTATATTAGGATTCAGGCAACTGTGAGCAACTAATTTGAATCCACAACGTAATCTGAGTTGTCTCATGTAAAATTGCAAACAATTGGTTTTAACCCCATTCAAGGTCAGACAATTTCTACGAAGCCATGACAACACCCAATTGAAGTCACTGTATGGTCCCAAAGACCTCCTCCCAGGAGTTATCAGCAAAAAGAAGTGCGGTATCAACCATGCTTCAGTGGCAGATTGCAAAGATCGTTAATATACGTCAAAAATAATGTGGGACCAAGTATGCTTCTTCGAGGGACGCCATAAGTAATTGTCAGATCCTCACTCTCAAGCTCACCGATCCTTACCCTTTGTGTTCTATCAGAAAGATAGTCTGTTAAAAGTTTCATCTGCATGCCTCTAATGTCCAATCGATCCAGTTTCTTGTGCAAGATCAAGGACAGATACCGTGTCAAAAGCCTTTCACAGATCCAAAAATACTCCCAGGACTTTTTTATTGTTTGTCAGTTTTTTTACAATAGTATCAGTTAAGTTATTATATGATGCAGTATCATCAGTTGATCTGCCCTTACGAAAGCCATATTGATTGTTTGATAACAAAGTGTATTTTTCTAAATAATTTGTTAGCCTTTTATTAATAATTTTTTGTAAGATTTTAGATACGGATGGTAGTATGGAGATTTGCCTGTAGCTCGCGACGACATTATAAACACCTCAACAAAGTCCAGGGAACAGACACCAATTTTTTTTTTCGTGTAAATCTTGTTTTGCAAATAACTGGCAGCAAATAAATAAAAATAGAATAAAGTAGATTACAGAGTTGTTCGAAATTTAAAAATAAATTTAAATAAGTAATGATTTTCGAATATGGAGGGAAAACTTTTGAAAGTGTTTGATTGTGCAGTTTCTCTGAGGCAAAATAAAAATTATTTTCTTTGATTGTAAATAACGTTTATTATCAATAATACGTCTTTTACGTATGGTTTGCGCATTTTTGTGACTGTAGTCATCATGTCACGTCGTCATTTAAGTCGCGAAGAGATGTTAAGGGCTGTTGGTATGCTGCAAGCTGGACGAACTCAACGCGACGTAGCGGATGCTGTCAACACCCAACCAAGCGTAATTTGCAGATTATGGGCATGCTACAGGTCTACAGGGGATGTTGCCGAACGTCACAGGGGACGAAATAGGGTTACTACCCCGCGACAAGATCGTTTCTTGCAAAATTCCGCAAGGCGGCAACCCACGATTACTGCTCGTCAGTTGGTCGCAGGCCTCCAGTCTCAGCATCAAGTGGTTATTAGTGATCAAACTGTCAGGAGAAGACTACACGAAGCCAATCTTCATGCTCGCAGACCGCTTAGGGTTCCAGCTCTTCGACGTGGAAATCGAGGTCGTCGCTTATTGTGGGCTAACGCACATTTACAGTGGACCGACCATCAATGGGCACGGGTTCTGTTTTCCGACGAATCTCGCTTCGGTTTTCATCCTGATTCGAGAAGAGTGCGTATATGGCGAGTTCCTGGACGTCGAAATCGTCTTCAGAATCCTCAAGAAGTTCATCCTTACCAAGGTGGAACAATCATGGTATGGGCTGGAATTCGCCTTGGTGGAAGGACCGACCTCGTTTGGATACAGGGCAATTTGAATGCAATCCAATACATTCAGGAGGTTATACACCCCATGGTAATCCCTCATCGACAGCAGTTCGGTCAAGATTTTATGTTCATGCAAGATAATACACGGTCACATACCGCGAGGGTAGTGGTCTATGCGTTAAGCGAGCACAATATTACGACGTTGGAATGGCCTGCTCAGTCTGCCGACCTCAATCCCATAGAGCATGCCTGGGATTTGCTTGGGAGAAGAGCTTTCAGTGATTCTTTGGAAAATCTGAACACTGAAGAACAACTTTTTTTACACCTTCGCAGTGTATGGAGCCATATTCCACAGACGATGATTGACAATCTCATACTAAGTACCTATGCCACGCCGTTGTCGAGCTGTTGCTAATGCTTTAGGAGGTCCTACAGATTATTAAAAACGTTTAAAGTACGGTTAATTACTGTATTTCTTACTACCTCGTTATTTTTGTGCCTAATCATAGAAGGTTGTAATACTCAATATTAGCACTATTCAATTCTTTCTTAAAAAAAAAATTGATATGAGAATGTTTTTATTAAAATTAAAATTAAAAACGGTATAAAAATACCCTTCTATTGATATAAAACACTCACTATTACAAGAAAGGGTTTTTAAATAAAAACTAGAAATGTCCTTGTTCCCTAGACTTTGTTGACGTGTGTTTAAATCAAAGCTAGCGACACGGTCCCTGTCACCTGATTTATAGATTGGTAATAACCAACAGCAGGGTATATTCTCAACTCGTATATTCATAAATTAGATACAATTACACGTATGTAGGTACAATTCTTGAATTCCCATCATCTTCTCATCCCACGCGCGCCCACAATGTATTCCCAATTCCCGCCAAAAACGTCCACAGAGTATAATAATAATAAATATTCTACAACATTCTACACAACGCTATCTAGACCCATGGTAAGCATAGTTTAACTAGCTTGTCGCTTGCTTATGGAATCTAGAATACGGATAAACATACTTAAATACTTTTTTTTTGTAAATACATACATATTATACATAGAAACACCCAGACCAATGCAAATACTCATATTCATGCATACAAATATTTACACTGAGCGGGGATCGAACCCGCGCCTCCTGCGTAGCTTATTCCGCCCCCCTTCGCTTCGCCACCGACAACTTCTCACCACTTCAAGTTGTCGGTGTTGCCGGCACGATAAATACAATCTGAATTAATAGATTATACAAAATATAACAACTGCGCTATAAATCATTATTACAATTTTATTTTATTTTTTTATTGTACTTTAGCAACTAAACCTTAAAAATATAATCGACTTTTTGAGAGCCTGGGGAAAGACATGTTCGGAAGATATGTGTCAATGGTGCAACGATTAAATGTCTGTAGTCCTTAAGCATTTTGTTTGAGATTCCATCCCATACAACAGCACATGCTTAAAACCCAAACCTCATTGCAATCAGTGTCCAACAGTACAAAAGATTGAAGGTTTGAGGGAATCTCAAAATTGTTAATTTGTTTATCAGTTGCTAAGATTGTTATTTTGTCCGCTAAAGACTGGCCCACGTTTGCAAAATGCCTATTTACATCATTCAACGATGTGTGTCTTACTCAGACTTCCAGGTAAACAGAGTCAGATAAGATACCCATACCACACGGAGGTCCCATATAATTTACTTTTGTATGGGATTACACGGTCTGAATAGATTGTCTTTATTAATTTATAATATCCATACTGAAATAAGTAAACACCTCAACAAAGTCTAGGGAACAAGATGACCCCAATTATTTCTTTTCGTGTAAATCTTGTTTTACAAATAACTGGCAGCAAATAAATAAAAATAGAATAAAGTAGATTACAGAGTTGTTCGAAATTTAAAAATAAATTTAAATAAGTAATGATTTTCGAATATGGAGGGAACACTTTTAAAAGTGTTTGATTGTGCAGTTTCTCTGAGGCAAAATAAAAATTAATTTTTTGATTGTAAATAACGTTTATTATCAATAATACGTCTTTTACGTATGGTTTGTGCATTTTTGTGACTGTAGTCATCATGTCACGTCGTCATTTAAGTCGCGAAGAGATGTTAAGGGCTGTTGGTATGCTGCAAGCTGGACGAACTCAACGCGACGTAGCAGATGCTGTCAACACCCAACCAAGCGTAATTTGCAGATTGTGGGCACGCTACAGGTCTTCAGGGGATGTTGCCGAACGTCACAGGGGACGAAATAGGGTTACTACCCCGCGACAAGATCGTTTCTTGCAAAATTCCGCAAGGCGGCAACCCACGATTACTGCTCGTCAGTTGGTCGCAGGCCTCCAGTCTCAGCATCAAGTGGTTATTAGCGATCAAACTGTCAGAAGAAGACTACACCAAGCCAATCTTTATGCTCGCAGACCGCTTAGGGTTCCAGCTCTTCGACGTGGAAATCGAGGTCGTCGCTTATTGTGGGCTAACGTACATTTACAGTGGACCGACCATCAATGGGCACGGGTTCTGTTTTCCGACGAATCTTGCTTCGGTTTTCATCCTGATTCGAGAAGAGTGCGTATATGGCGAGTTCCTGGACGTTGGAGTCGTCTCCAGAATCCGCAAGAAGTTCATCCTTACCAAGGTGGAACAATCATGGTATGGGCTGGAATTCGCCTTGGTGGAACGACCGACCTCGTTTGGATACGGGGCAATTTGAATGCAAACCAATACATTCAGGAGGTTATACACCCCATGGTAATCCCTCATCGACAGCAGTTCGGTCAAGATTTTATGTTCATGCAAGATAATGCACGGTCACACACCGCGAGGGTAGTGGTCAATGCGTTAAGCGAGCACAATATGACGACGTTGGAATGGCCTGCTCAGTCTGCCGACCTCAATCCCATAGAGCATGCCTGGGATTTGCTTGGGAGAAGAGCTTTCAGTGATTCTTTGGAAAATCTGAACACTGAAGAACAACTTTTTTTACACCTTCGCAGTGTATGGAGCCATATTCCACAGACGATGATTGACAATCTCATACTAAGTATGCCACGCCGTTGTCGAGCTGTTGCTAATGCTTTAGGAGGTCCTACAGATTATTAAAAACGTTTAAAGTACGGTTAATTACTGTATTTCTTACTACCGTTCGTTATTTTTGTGCCTAATCATAGAAGGTTGTAATACTCAATATTGGCACTATTCAAATCTTTCTTAAAAAAAAAAAAATTTGGTACGAAAATGTTTTTATTAAAATTAAAATTAAAAACGGTATAAAAATACCCTTCTATTGATATAAAACACTCACTATTACAAGAAAGGGTTTTTAAATAAAAACTAGAAATGTCCTTGTTCCCTAGACTTTGTTGATGTGTGTATGTAATAAATAATCATTATTATTAAATAAAAATCACATCTTTTAAAAATCAAGTATTCTTAACAAAAATCTTAAGAAACGTTGGCATGCCACAGGACTAAAAAAATGTCGCCAATTCAATATGTGCTTATGACAGTATTATGGATTTTTGAATAGGTAGGTCTTATTCTTTGTGTTTGATTATTATATGTGTCATATTTATCATAAAAAGGTCTTATTGATGCCATTAGGTGTCTTTTAATTCAATAGTCATGTGAACCAAATGGTTAATTTTCTTAAAATAAAGCGCTTTTTTGAAAGTGTTATGTATGTAATGTCGCCCATTGGTGCTTTTACCATAATTTACACTTAAATTAATTAATAATAGAATATCATGAAACGTAACTTTCGTGGTATCTTTAGGTCTATTGTAAAAAAGGAGATAATATTTTTAAAAGCTGCCAACACTGACGTCTGTGAAACAAAATGGCGAAGCGCCATTGCGCCATTATCGACATTCGACTACATTCATAGAATACAAAATTATTTAGACTAAAGTTGACGATAATGGTTGACTTGACAGTATAACTTTGACAGTGTAGACGCTAGGTAGTCAATTATACAAGTCCAGTTGAAGTGATAGTGATCTTGCAATACTGCTTTATTTTTAGAATTAGCAGACACATTCTGATGTTAGATAATTTAGGCAGTGTTAATCATCAATAATGGCAGACGACTTGCGAAATTATAAATTGCAATTGCAGCAGGTAAATACCACGTTCCCTTCCCATTCTTTGTATTATATTGTCATGTAACATGTTACCAATTTACATGTTATTAAATGTGTTTATTATTTCAGGTGGAGGCAGCTTTGCTCACTGACGCTCACAATGTGGAACTACTGAAGTTAAGGGGAGATTTGGAAGAAGTAATTGCGTTGACACAAGATCTAATAAGAACACAAGATGGTGACTCCAAAGTTTCTAATATTCATGGTTCTAGTAATGATCATGATGTTACAGCGTCCCTGTTGGAGGCGGAGGATGATGAAGCTACGCAGAAATACTTATCCGGTTGGCAAGTTGGCGAGAGATGCATGGCAAAATGGAGAGCTGATGGGCAGTAAGTACCTGTGTTCATTTCTACTTTTCATTTATATGTAGTTATTAGTTGAAGATTAATAGCTTTGAGTCTCATATTGTTTGTAGCATATTGATGAAGGTGTTAACATAATTATATGCTCACCACTGTATCATAAATACCATACCACCAATTCTGTATACAAAAATTACCACTTTGTCTACTCTTAGTTTTTAGCATTAACTATACATATTATTACATATAGTAATTTTCTATAACAACTTGCAAGTATAAAATGCTTATGCTGGTTTCATCAAGATGGGGCCCAAGCAAATCTTATCTGCATGTTAGTACATATGCCAATTGATGGACAAAGCTCATCTTCCCTCTAAAAAATCAGTTCCTTGTTGAGAGCCAATTGGCTAATCCTTTTTCTACAAGCACCTAATGACGATCTACTGTCTTGTTCCAATCAAGAAATTCCATATCTAAATGTTCTCTGTTGGAGTGCTACAGTTCATTATACCCTTGGTATTTTTATGAAATACCCAGGGCTGGAGCCCCAACAATGTTTGATCAGCTCTGTCTTTTGCCAGTTTGTTGGGAACCTTGCACATTATGCATTTGTGGACATTATGAAGCAGACTTTTGTCTACAACTGCTTTACAATTACTGAGGTGGTTCCTCTCTGCTTACAGCTTTCAGTATCGCCTGGTGCCATTCAGGTAGTAAACCATTTCAGAAGGTTGCTCAACCACTGAAGGGTTAATGTTCATCATTATCATCCTTGTGTTAAACCCGGTCACATCTAAAGCTTTTGCCTTGGAGTTCAGGGTCTGCTTTTGCCAGCCTAACTGCATCCCGAATGAACAATTTTTTGTGAAGCGATTACCATCTTACCTCCGCAAGCCATTGATGATGTGGAAGTATTATAGTTAGTCCAGTTTTTGGACTACCTGTAATTAATGTTGCAGATCTTTCAATTTGGATTGTATTGTTTTTAATTTATAATCAAACATTTTTTTGTAGAATAACAACATATTAAGTTTATACAGTGGGATTTAGAAGACGGGAGGCACATATGAAAACAACGAGATTGCTTTACTTCATTATATGTCCAGGTCTTGAATTGTATGGTAAACCTGCCAACACCTGTACTTTTCTTCTGATTAATTTTGTTATGGGTTCCAAGATAGTCTTAACTTTTCCTGGGATTTCCTGAATATCATTACTTGGTGTGATTACTGCGACTGATGCTTGCATACAAGAGTTAGTAGTGGAGTTAGTCTAGTGATGTGTAGCAGAGATTACTCCAGTTTATATCCACTACTGTGATAGAAAGCTGCTGACATAAAACTGTTATAATTGTAATAAAATATGTACTTATCTAACTACCATTTTAAACTTTATCTTTTTAGGGTTCACACTCACGGGAACCCTATTAGTAAGCCCACAATCTCTGTTCATCTGTCTGTCTGTACAATTGACTGTTCATGTATCTGTATCTTGTATAAATTGCGCTTTGTCATTGGTACTTGACTGTTCTTTTTTTAAATAGAATGTTGAGTTGGGTAGCATGTAGTTATTATGGAGTTCATAATATTATACTTATACATATTATAATAAATGAAAAAAACTTTTATCAAATTCAACTAAGTAAGAAAAATTCATTTGGCAATAAATAAATTAAATAGTAATTGTTTAGCTGGTACCTGTAATCCACACGGTTATGTACTTAACTAAAGGTAAACAAATATTAGACAAATAAACTAACTAACCAACTGACTAGTGGTTCAATTTAAATTTTTAGTCTTCACATTAAAAAGACACATCAAGATTGTTTACTTTTAGTTAAATAACTAACCAAATGGACTGTAGAAATATAATTACGCAATGTTTATTACTTATGCTTATCAAATTACAGTATCTGGCTTTTCATTTGGTAAATGGGGTAGAAGAAGGACTGAGTGAACCCGACCTAAGATTGGCTTGTTTCAGTTTTGTAGAGTGATGTATCTATCCATAACACACTGACAGTTTAGTAACATTGGACAAGCATTCTCCGGGCAGGTTAAATTTTTCTGAAGCTAGCCAACCTTAGTCTGTATCTTCTTCCCAATAACCCGGAGTGAAAAACCAATACTGGGTTAATTGACTGAAAATTTTATTTTTGCATGTTAATGTACATGTAGTTCATGTTTTTATTATTTTTATTAGTGACTGTAAGCAATGATGTGTCTTACTCATCACCAGGATTAGATTAATGTTACTTGCTATTGTGTTATTGTAAACCATGTTTTTTTATCAAGAGACTAACATAATTTTCTTTACAGGTTTTATGAAGCACTCATTGAAGATGTTGGCGAGGATAACTTAAAAGTTAAATTTGATGGATACACAACTTTAGAAATAGTTAATATAGATGATGTGAAGACAATAGGCACCGGCTTAAAGAGACCGCACAGTGGTGATGAAAGCAAGTGAGTATTTTTAAATTTTTTTTAATAGAAGTTTACTGTAATATTACAATTTGTTCATTAGATTCCTTCATGGTACTCATGATATACAGCTTCTACTTGTGTATATATATACTTGTGGAATGGAATGATATGGTAGCATCTTGATAATCAGTGTAACAAGCTCTTGAGCTTGTTACAATGATGAGATCATTATGAGCTTAAGAAGTTAAGCCATATCGCGAATAGTTATGAACCTCACTAAGGAGAAAGTATATAAAATGTTAATCTTTTTCAAAATCTGGCCTAAATTTTAATATGAATTTTTAAATCCTTTAGGATGATGAGTAGAAACTAGGGTTTGGGTGCAGGGAAGTCTCCTGTCTGGAAGTCCTGGGACTTTATATAAATTTAGTTGTCTTGGGTCCCGGGGCTTTCGGTTTGAGACTCAAGACGAGACACGATTGTCAAAATTGTATACTATTGTCACAGTCTGACGACTCATACTTCATAGTAATACAGTCTGTCAACGCAGCCGTCTAGAAAGCAATCATTCGGGGTGAGCGGCCGTACAGAGTAGCCATACTCGGTACTATCATGTACTTAGGATTCAGGGCTGTCTCATTTGTAATCACGTTTTTTATTTTTTGTTTGCTAAAATTAATATTTTTCTCGATTTCGATTATGAGGGTACATTAACCATTTAACGATCAAAAATGTCGGACTCTAACTTTTCAATATAATCAATATGGTATCGTTTTCGGCGTTGCTGATTACGAATATATTACTTATTTAGCAATTAGAGACAGCGGTCTCAAAATTTGCAACAGTTCAATATGGATGGGTATCTTTTTCCGAGTTGTTGATTACGAATATGTTATTAATTAAAAGTTAGTAAGCAAGTAAAAGACAAGACTTTTAAAATATCTGTGTTCAGAATCGTTAACCTAATCGTAAATCTGACATAAGCCAACATTTTTTCAAATATTTCCAATGTACAAAGAAGGGGAAAACTACTTTGCAATTTTATAAAAGTTTAGAAGCAAGAATTACATAAAATTTTAACGAAAACGTAAAACTGGCTTCAAGAAACAAAATAAAGGCTCTGAAAAGCGAAAAATAAATTAATTTAGAGATATACTGATCTGTTAGAAGTCGATGTTTGAAAAAAGTCACATAGATGCTTCTGGTTGCTCATACAAATTAAGAAGGTGTTTTGTAATTTTGAGGGTTTCTCCAGGATCTGAGACTCAGATCCGGATTTCTTAGATATGGGACCACTCTAAAAGTATACTCTATCGAACACCGCAAGAAAAATTAAATTCTGTTCATAATTGGCTTTTATATCGCGTAAGTAACAAATAAACATAAAAATATACACATCAAATTGACAACCTCATCCTTTTTTGAAGTCATTTAAAAAGTAAGTATCTACTTAGTAATAATTCTTGATGACCAATGAGGTCATCGATACTTGTTGGAAGGAAGGGAGTCTTTTATCAAATTGTAAGACAAACGTTTTTTTTTAATTAGGTATGTTAATTATATATTACAACATTTAATAAAACCACTGCTATTACTTTATATATTTTTGAAATATGTCAAACCGAAATGTTTTATGCTGGATAACTGGCTTCTAGATTATAGTAGCTGATAGGGGTTGGTCAGCTACCATAAACGAGAATTTTGGCAAGAAAAAAAGTTATAGTCTCATCAAAATCAAGCTACTTGCGGAAAATTAGTTTGATCGAAAATCACTTGTAAAAGTGCTCCAGAGTCCCTAGACAAGAGTCGATAACATTAAGATTTATTAAATTACCGAGATTGCGATAATTTATGGATTACTTATATGTTGGAAAATGTCTCAAAGTCCCGAGACTTCCCGGGACTTATATCGTAGGCTGTCTCGTGTCCCGGGACTATGGAAAAGTCGGTAATTCCCAAACCCTAGTAGAAATAAATTCTTGAGTAATAGTATATATAACACTACATTTAAGATTAAAAGTATTCACATAATTATAAGAAACATACTAGATTAATATAGTCTAATTTAAAATGTTTTCTTTTACAGACATGGCAAGGGTTATAACAGAGAATATCTCAAAAAGAAGAAACAGAAAAAACAACAGAGATTTAAGCAAATTGAAGAAGAAAGAGAAAGTGAAAAGAATAAATGGCTCTCGTTTCACACAAAGGCTGCCAAGAAACCTGGTGTTAGAACAAAGAGTATATTTGCATCCCCTGACAATTTGACAGGAAGAGTAGGCATTGGCACTTGTGGGATTTCAGGCAAACCCATGACTGAATACACACCAGGTGAAAAATGGAAGAAAGGTGGATAATACCATTGCAATATGTCCATTGCGTGTTAATGTAAATTAGAATTACTTCACACCGAACACCACACAAACGATTTATATACACAATGTGTAACTAATGTACAAAACTGATGTCAGTTCATTTGGTTTTATATAAAGGATATTTTTGAACTTGCGCAGTTTATACTCAGTCTTATAACTGGTCTCTAATGGAGTTCTTATATAGCTCAGAACTTAAGTAACTACTGGGTTTTCTAGTCCAGTCATTTGGTACTAAAACCTAAAGATTTCCGGGAAATGTGAAATTGGTGATATTAACGTGCTTTTTATGAATATGAACATTACCAACCAGTTACTTCTCCAGCAGCATAGAATAAGTAGCGCGTTTTTTTATTGTATCATCCTCGGTAGCCTTAATTATTCATAATATTCTATCTTTTTCGTTACTAGATCGTGTGTTGCAAATTGATTATCTTTAACATCAATTGGTACATTACAAATCTTTTCCTGCATCATCTGATTCTTCATCAATTTCATAAATGGTACATAATTAGTATTGTTATAATAGAACATTTCCCCGTATCTCTTCTATTGTTACTCTTCATCAAAATAACGTGCGAATTATTGCAGTTGCAAGTCACAATTTGGGTGTTTATGGGGCCCCACTAAGTTCCTCGGGGCCCAAGCCAACCTCACCTGCAAGCGGTACACCTGCTGATTGACGGACGAGGCTCTGGCGCAGGCTTTCCTCTCAGGGTTGGGAGGTCAGGCGACTGTCGCTCCTATAAAAGCAGTACAAGCCAAACTAACAGCAGTAGGAGCCTTGGATGCAACTGGAAACCACGTTATGTTGATGATTATTACTATTTCAATATACTGTTTTAGGCACCATTTTCTAATACAAAGGGCAAAGATACGAGGTGGCAAAGTTGAAATTAAGAAGAAGTCTGTCTAAATCTACAGAATCACCAAATTTCAAAGCTCTTGGAAAACTTTCCAGGTATCCAAACCCATAAGCACCAAATGATTGTTAAAAATTTTAACTGTCATCATGGTCACTCACATTCGTATTAAAGTTATCGGAATATTTATCATGTTGTATTGTTCTGATTTTCCGATATTACGGCGCTGTTGCAAGCACTATGTTCCTCCATGATCATGGTGCTAGCAACAGCGCCGAAATATCGGAAACTCTTAACACTACAACATGGTAATTATCCCGATAACTTTATTACTTATGATTGTTAAAAAGTTGATCATATAAAGGTTATAAAGCCGTGAATAGGAAAGAAAAGGGATTAGCCACAAATTCACACCATTGAGACCTGTTAAATTACAATATATAAAAAGTGTTGTATTCGTGCATATGACTTAAGTTAGTAAATATATACAAAAAAAATGTTGTTTTTAATTACACAAGTTCAAACTTTCACCTAACCTTAGTTTATTTTCATGGGAGATTTATATTTGGACTAATTATTATAATAGGGTAAGTGGGGACAAGAGTGAACGGTTTTATTATATGAGTAGTCTTGAATTTGAATCATTGTAGAACAATAAATATTGACTCATGCTAGAAATGCAAATGTAAGTAAAGAGGACGTATTTCTAAGGTAATGCTGAAATTACGAAAGAAACCAAATATACTGGAATTTGTGAATTCAGCGCCATCTAGCGAGAAAATGGCCGGGAATAGCCCGTAGCTTTCATCTTAACGGTAGGTAGGTAGAAGGTACTCGTGTAGTGTGTACCAAAGAGTATATAAGAGTAAGAGGGCGCACTTCAAACAAAAAATCCGAGCTCGGCTCGGCAATTTTTTTTTAATATTTCACGACGCCGGGGTACGAGGAGGGAGAAGAGTTCTCCCTCTACACCGGGGTAGCTATACGCCTTTTTAGCCGTCTCTAGCCAAATAGGCTTAAAGAACTGCATAGTTCCTTAATAATCGATTAATTCCGATTTAAAAAAATCGGTTTCATACAATTGGAATCGATTATTCGCTGGAAATATTTAGGAAACTGAAATAAAATTTCTGAACGAATATTCATAATTTCTTTATTAGGCCTACTATAATAAATATATATATACTATTCACGTTATTACATATTCTAAGAATAATCATAGTTAGAAGGCATTTTTAGTTTCTTTAACGTGAAAAATGTAATTTATTTGCTGTAAAAATACAATTATATGCTCTATTCACAACAGCTGATGATTTAATGTGTAATAACCGGTTAGGAATACAAACCTATCGGAGCTGATATAGCTAGGTCAAACACTCACATAAAGAAATAAAGAATCAACATCTGAGAGCAAAAAAAAGTCAATATCTCAAAAAACTTAAAAGAGTCAATGTATCGCCATAAACAGTCTATTTCTCACAAAACACAAAGAGTCAATTTCTCACACAACACAAGGAGTCAATTTCTCACAAAACAGGATAAACTAGCAGTATTCAACACTATAGAGGAGTAGTCACTCAATTCAACGTAAGCAGTAGATATTTAAAACAGAAATCTTCAATTTTAACAATATTTTCACCAACACGAAAACAAAACAAATATACAAATATGGCGTCTAGGAGCTAAATGACAGCGTTACAAACTCGCCAATCGCCACTCGGCGTCCAGAAAAATGAACCAATCAGTAGAAATGTCAAATACGTCAATTAACCAATCAGAGGAAAGGAAGTTTGCCTGTTGAAAGATATCGATTTTTTTCTTTAGGCAAGTATACTTTTTCTGTAACCAATCAGAGAAAACTACTACTTTCCTGTGATTGGTTACAGAAAAAGCTGATTGGTTGGAATTTCACGACGCCAAGTTCTGAGTCCAAGTAGGGAAGTGTCCCATGCCTGGTGTGTACGGAAAGATGCTGGCAGATGGCGTTTGTTGTTCCTACCTAGAAGGAGAAAGCCATGAGTAAGTATCAAAAGTAAATTGTCTAAGGTAGGTAAGTATGATGTAAATAGTTTATTGCTGCTAGTTCATAAGTATTGGCTAGGTCTACGTGTACGAATATTCGGTGCCAACCTGCCTATTGCACCATCAAATATGATAATAGTGGTGTGGCGTTAGAGGCATGTCGGGCGGGTTCGATTCTCACTCAGTGCAAATATTTGTATGCATCCATTAATATTGAGTAGGTACATACTTACGTCTATTTGCATAGTTTTGGATGGTTCTATGAACGTACTTAAGATATATGTTTGGGTAGGTACTTTGGGTCTAGATAACTCTGTAGTGTGTCCAGGCCCCTCTTCCCCACTGGGCACTATGGGCACGTGCCCAGGGCCCCGCGATCGAATGGGGCCCCCTAGTTCCTGCCAGATTACCAAATGATAACCGATATTTAGGTATTACCGAAAAACATTAATTTTGAAAAATCTGATGATAATGACTTACTACAATACCTACGCTTATTATATTAGCTTTAGTTTGCCGCATGCGGATAGCTATACCTTGTACAACATAGCTTGAACTTTTTGACAGATGGGTCAGTGATGGGAAACAGAAAATATCTATTGGTGTAAAAAATGTGTTGGCTAAATATGTGGCTGTATGTATGTTTTAAACTATTCAAAATAAATAAATTCATTCGTCAATCAATTTTATTGCACTAGACATAAAAACATTGGGTAGGTACCATTGTTTTCAGTTTTTCTATTTAAATTTTACTTCGAAGCAATAAAAACCACTTAAGACTTTCGGAAAATGCTTGAGTCCTTAACAGGTACTCTTATGTTGTGTGTCTATTCTTATGATTATTATAAATTTTTAATATTATTAAAATAAGAAAATATTGTTCGTCGTTGCAAAGTTATATCGATTTCAGATTTGACATCCGTCAAAAAGAAATATCAAACTAATAAATAAACAGGGTATAAGTACTCCACTCTCTCTCAAAAATGAGTTTTTCCGATATTAGTATATTTAGGTTAATTTAAATACCTATATGTAAGTATAAGAATACAATTAAAAGAAAAATTATTAAATTAAAAAAGAAGAATTATTTGATGCGGTGTGGTTTATGTCTTTAAGAAACCTATTCGAACGTCATTCGTAATACCAAAGACAAAAAAGGGGAATTCCCGACTCCCGATCGTCGTTTGACTTGACGAACGGGAATTCCCTTCAAGTATTTGTCTGCGATGTTGTGGCGTTTGTTTTGTTTGTAGTTGTTAGTTTGTTACTGACTGTGCTTGAGCTCTGACAAAAAAATAGTATTGTTTGATTAAATCGTCGTTTGTCTGTTTTGTGTTAGCGAATATTTTCGTTATAAAATTAATTAAATACTGAATTATAATATAAAATGTCGAAACGGTCATATCCTAGTGGATCTGAAAAAAGGAAAAAAGCTCTACATCAGAAAGAAGTAATTGAAAAGTTACCAAAATTAACATCATATTTTACTACTACTACTGGAGAAACTTCTGTAAGTAGCAATCAACTCATAAATGTTCCACATGATGACTCAGCTCAATTACAAATTGCGGGAATTTCTAAACCTTCATGTTCCAATTTTGAAAAAGAGATTGAATCAGAAAGCGACTATTCCTACGACGAAAGTGCAACGACTTCAGTAACTTCACTAAAACCGATAACTCCAACTGTGTCAATTGAACAGCAGTTTTCCAACACAGAAGAATTAATATCGCACGATCCCGCCGATTATTTTCACGAAAAGTTTGTTGAAATAAATCGCGAAATTTTAATTCGTAAGGGACCAGTATATTTTCAAAATAAAGATTCTGACTTTTCCGAGGCATCCAGAACCTACAAAGATGGTAATAAATTAGTGACGAGATATTTCAACAAAGCATTACTTATTCGCAAATTAAAGAAAAAAAATTAAAGAAAGAAAATGGTTGCTGTATTCGCCTTCCAAATGCTCTGTATTTTGTTTTTCATGCTGCTTATTTAACCCAACTGATGTTAATCTTTGCTCTCGGAATGGATGTAATGATTGGAAGCATATTAATCACATAATTTTAACACATGAAAATAGCCCAGCGCATAAGCAATCTATGATGACTTATCTGGCACGAAGTAAAGCGGTTGGTAGAGTAGATATAGAGTTATTATCTCAACATCAAAAGGAAGTGGATTACTGGAGAAACGTACTTAAACGGATTGTAGCTGTTGTAAAATTTTTGGCATCGAGAGGGCTTCCATTTCGCGGCGACAATGAAATCCTAGGATCTCCAAACAATGGAAATTATTTGGGTTGTGTGGAATTATTGAGTGAATTTGATCCATTTCTTGCAGATCACTTAAAAAAATTTGGGAATCCTGGAAAGGGTAACATTTCTTATTTATCAGCAAATATCTGTAATGAGTTTATTGAAGTAATGGGAAAACAGGTTCTAAAAAAAATTATAAATGAAGTTAAATCAGCAAAATACACTGACGGACTCATAAACTGCATCAAAGTTCAGGTTTACTCTAAAAGGATTTTTTATAATAAGTATGCAAACTTTTTAGATTAAATTATATAAATATGGAAAGACTGGCTCTTAATCTTAAAAAAAAATTAAATTTAAAAATAGAACTGCAGTAAAACAAATGAATATAGCCGGGAAAGAAAATTTACTTGTAGTATCAGATTTGCGTGTTATTTATAGCAAAGTTTTAAATTGATTCTCATTGATTTTTTTTGTTTTGTCAATTGAATTATTGTTACCAGCATAATTGTTGGGTTAGTTTTTTAACACATCGAGAGTTTTTGAACCATAATATGGATACTTCGTCCGAACAAGCGGCACAAATTGTAGCATTGGTGCGGGAGGGCTTGGATCAACGAACGATTGGTAGAAATTTAAATTTAAACCAGTCTACGGTTTCTAGAATATACAGAAGGTTTGTAGAGACAGGTTCTTACAGGAGGAGACGTGGTACAGGCAGAACTCGAGCAACCACAGGTCGTGATGACCGATTTATTGTTATAACTTCCCTGCGAAATCGTTTCCTCACGTCAGTTAACATCAAAACCGAGCTTAATGAAGTGCGTGGAGTAAACGTGTGTGCACGAACAATAAGAAGAAGGTTAAAGGAAGCGGATATCACCCCTTTTAGACCAGCAAATGGTCCAAAGTTGTCTACAGCTCACAGACAAGCTCGCTTAAGATTTGCGCGTCATCACCTGAATTGGACAGAAGAGCAGTGGGCCTCTGTATTGTTCACGGACGAGTGTAGGACATGTTTATATGGTGCAGATGGTCGCAGAAGAGTCTATCGTCGACGTGGGGAGCGATATGCTCAAAGTTGCATTGAGGAGCGTGTTCCTTTTGGAGGCGGTTCATGTATGGTCTGGGGTGGCATATCGATGAACGGGCGAACCGAACTTGTGTTCATAGACATGGTCCGTCAAAACGGTAATAGAGGGGGTTTGACAGCACATCGCTACATAACAGAGATATTAGAAGATCACGTGGTGCCTTACATGGGATTCATAGGCGAAAATTTTACTTTAATGCAGGATAATGCCCGGCCGCATGCAGCTGCACAAGTTCAACATTATTGCGAAGAGGTTGGGATACGTACAATGAATTGGCCAGCACGCAGCCCGGATCTTAATCCCATCGAGCATGTTTGGGACAATTTAAAAAGAGCTGTATATGCGAGAAACCCTTCGCCCACGACAGTGGCAGCACTAAGAACAGCACTTTCAGAAGAATGGGACAATATTCCGCAAGATCTTTTAAAAACCCTTATAAAATCTATGCGGAACCGATTAGAATCCGTAATAAGGGCACGTGGGGGTAATACACCTTATTAAAACACAAATAAACCCTTGCATAAAGTTTGTGTCTATTGTTAAAACCAATTTTTTAATTAAACCAATTTTTCTTAAATTTCTGTTTTTTCTTCAATAAAAGTCTTAAGGTCCTTTCCAGTACATAAACTTAAACTTAAAGATATGACCCTACGCTGTTTTAAAGTTCACGAACCAATCTAGAGGTTTCAATTTAAATCTGCATAGAAAGTATGCATACTTGGTTAAAATATTTATTTCAAAGTCGTCTATTACTTTGATGCAGTTTATGAGTCCGTCAGTGTATTTCTCCATAAGCGTTGACAGTACGCCCGATCTGTCTCATATTGACCAGCTAACTTTCATCATTCGATACGTAAAAGACTGTGTTCCTGTTGAAAGGTTTTTGAAATTTATACCTATTAAAGAGCATAAATCTAAGTATTTAGCGGAGACCATCTTAAATTTTTTAGAGATACATGATATTCCCATAAAAGATTGCAGAGGACAAAGCTACGACAATGCTTCAAATATGTCGGGAAAGTATAGTGGTCTACAATCAAGAATCAAGTAAAATGTGAATTTGCCACCTTTATACCATGTGCAGGACATTCACTAAACTTGGTAGGTGTCCATGCTGCTGGGTGTGTACCGGAGGCATCACAGTTTTTTGAAATAGTTCAGAAAGTGTACAACTTTTTTTCGGGCTCTACCCACAGATGGAATATATTAACAGAACATTTAGGTTCAAAAAAATTTGTTAAGAGTCTTTCACAAACCAGATGGTCAGCCCGAGCTGATGCAGTAAGTGCTTTGCATGGGGGTTATAAAAGAATATTAGAAGCTTTAATCACCATCGCAAACGATACTGAAAAGGCACGAGAAACAAGAGACGAAGCCCTTAGTCTGTCTAGAAAAATGGGAAATCTAGAATTTATTATACTGACGGAAATCTGAAGCACCATATTGGAAAGAATAGACAAAACAAGTAATTATCTTCAGAAAGAAACAATAACACTGGACGTTGCAACCAATTTGTTGACTTCACTTTATGATTTTATTACTAACCTCAGGGATAAATTTGATAACTTCGAATCATCTGCCAAAGAAAATAACCCAGAATCTGACTACAAAGATCTATCTCAAAGAACAAGACGTAGAAGCTCACGGCAGATTTTTTTTGATGGCTCTGCGCCATCAGTCCAATTGAATGGAAAAGAGCGATTCAACGTAGAAACCTTTCTCCCAATAATCGATACCTTGAGTGTTCATCTAAAACAGCGACAAAGTTCATATGAGACCGTCAGTCAACGTTTTAGTTTATTTTTTCACTTAAAAACTCTGAATTCCGAAGAGATACGACAAGGATGCAAAGAATTTTCTCAAATCTATCACGAAGATGTAAATGAAAAAGAGTTAGAAATAGAATGTCAACATTTAAAAGAATACTTAAAAAATGTTCAGAGTGAAAATGAAGCATCTAACAGTGTACAGGAAGTATATAATCTATTAAAGCAAAACAAAATTGAAGACACATTTCCTAACGTAGAAATTACATTGAGAATATTTTTAAGTATGATGGTAACTAACTGCAGCGGAGAACGCTCCTTCTCCAAATTGAAACGAATAAAAAATGAATTAAGAAGTACAATGCTTCAAGAGAGATTAACTAGTTTGTCGCTGATGTCCATAGAATGTGATATTCTCAATACCATAGATTTTGAAGATGTGATTAACGATTTTGCTCATCTTAAATCTAGAAGGGTACCTTTGCAATCAACATAGAATTAATCTAAGGATTTTATGTTAAGCGAGTTACTTTTGTAGATTATTTTTTATATTTCCTATTTTTTTATAGTTAGTAACTA
The DNA here is from genome assembly GCA_963662185.1 of Eilema griseolum. Taxonomy (NCBI): domain Eukaryota; kingdom Metazoa; phylum Arthropoda; class Insecta; order Lepidoptera; family Erebidae; genus Eilema; species Eilema griseolum. Next base: position 17,773,293 of record OY759230.1, on the reverse strand, counting down.
AATAAAAATAAATTTAGAACCTTGTTTGTCTTTCTTTATCTATTGTAACTAAATAGTGTTTTCTCAAGGTCCTAGGGGCCCCATGATCCTAATGTGCCCAGGGCCTCAAATAGTTTAAAGACGGCCCTGAGTGTGTCGTAGAAGCTTATTATTCATTTGCGCTCAAGCTCTCAGCGTCATAGATATTGAACTAACTAACAGGTGTCTGTTGGCCAGATCAAGATCTACCTTTTTTTATTGTGAGCAAAATCCCCACGGATATCCCCCACCACCGGAGCATGTCGGACTTGAACCGACAAAACGTACGCCGAATGTGTGGGCTGCAGGTTACCGGAGGTAAGATTATCTGAGACATATCCCTCACACCCCGGCCGGTCCAAGACCCAAGGTCCTCTTCGGGTGTAGGGACCAATCTCGTCCCCGGGTATGGGGAGGCGCGCAAACCTACCTACTTACATACTACCTATAGTTATTAACCCTTAACCTACAGTCGTGTTGAATTTTTGTGTTTAAAATGATGTCACATATAAAGTACTTATTCTCGACCGCCAAACCTTATGTTATAATAAAATATGCAAAAAAGTAAAACATTCCAGGGCACCCGCACCCGTAAGTACACATTCTCTATCTTTGAAGGCCATTTTAAATTTCGTGTCTGTGCCTCATTGACCTCCCTATAGGCCGAGGCGGTATCCACGAAACGCGATGCTCCTAAGGGACGTGCGTGTGTATTTTAGTTGTAGGTTAGTAAAAAGTTAACGAAAGTGGCTCGTGACTAAAAATCCTACAGTACAGAAAGTCCAGGAGAAGTATTAGGTACTTGAAAACCTACTTTATATTATATCTACGCTTTTTAAATATCAGAACAGTGCATTAATATTTCAAATCATTATTTTCAACTGCGAAATTCATCCTCTAGATAGGTACTCGGTATCGTTACTTAGGTAAATAAGTAGATAGATACCTAAGTATGGTCTTAATTGAAAGTACACGAGAGACTTCAATAAAGTGAACTCGATTCTCAAAGTCCAGCGCAACTTGGACTCCTAGCACTCGGTACCTAACGCAGTCTAGGTGACTAATCCTCTCAACACAATGGCAAACAGACAAACAGCTCTTTTTAAAGCTTGCCCTGGAAATCTCAGCAGTACCTGCCAAGTTTAAATTGTTGTCACTGACACAACGACTGACTTATTTTTGTCTATATGTCCGTTTGTTAGTTCCGATCTAGAGGGCGTACCTATTTTTTAACCGATTTTCACTTAACTTGGTAAACATGTTCTTCTTCACGTCTTAGTATTTAAAACACAACTTTTGTCGAGGGTTTTTTTTTGATAGGAGGGAAAATGGGTAAGAAAAGAGGGGAAGGTTGCCGTCGCATTATTTATGAACAGATCTTGGTTATTTTTGCCTGAACTCGCAAGGAAATTCCTCACAGGTTGTTTTTGAAAAAAAAAACATACCACATAAAGGTTCGTTATAAAAAAAGCTTTTCCATACTTTTCAAGGGTATTAGATTAGGCGGGGCGGGAGCGGCAGCGGGAGCGACGAAGGATCGCAAGACAAGCTGCCCGCGTACGAAGGCAACTCGGGCGTCGGAGGTCGATGAACGACCTCCGCCCCCATGAGCGCTGGCCTGGGGGTGACAGGTGGAGCCGCCTGTCACCCTGGCAGAAGCAGGCCGCGGCGGTGGCGCGCCTGGCGCGCCGCCCCGTTTCCGGGGACGATTTGGGGACTCTGTAGTCCCCACACCCGAGAAGAGGGCCAGATCGTGAGAGATGGCCCTGGGTCGGCCGGGGTGCGAGGGATATGCCTGTCAACCTCACCTTCGGCAACCAAAACGACTCACAGGCGGCGTGCGTTTTAGTCGGTTCGAGTCCGACATAACCTCTTCCACTGGCTCCGGTGGGGAGAAATCCGTGGGGATTTTGCGCACGTAAAAAATAAAAAAAAGGCTATTAGATTTGATTAAGTGAACCAAAAAAACGTAGCAAATGGTGCTCGCGAGGTCCAATGTTCACAGAACTAGGCACTAGTTTATATTATAGTTTCACTATGTTGCTTCAGTAACCCAGGGTTCGCTCTTTACCTTGATTTGACTTATCTGTGCTTTTATAGGAGCAATGCAACTAGGGTTACCGGTAATATTATGAAGAAGAGGAAGATGTGCTCGTACTTAAAGCATGCATGCAGTTTGGAATGCAAGTAAAGCAAACGTAGTGACGTAGGTACCTACCTAATGGATATCGGTTAAGCAAGTAAGTACTTACTTAATTGTTGGTGAAATAGGGTAATATAACATAGCCGCCTATTTCTTTTTTAAATGGAGCTACTACATAATAAACGTAGTACGTGGGTAAATCCGAGGTGCGTCGAGTTCTGTGTCTTGCTAAGGTAAATTTACCTGGGGTCAACCAATAAATTTCGCCGTGACGTCACGTGAGTCGCCACATAGAACATTTTGTAAACACGCTGCTTCGATACTGTTTAGTCGCCAATGCTTTTACTGTAATTAAAATTGTTAATTTTTTTAAAGGACACTAATCAAATAATGAACTGAAGGTAAGGTTTTTATTACAAGAAAAATACCTATTTTACGTGTAAGGATAAGTACACACATCAACAAAGTCTAGGGAACAAGGACATTTCTAGTTTTTATTTAAAAACCCTTTCTTGTAATAGTGAGTGTTTTATATCAATAGAAGGGTATTTTTATACCGTTTTTAATTTTAATTTTAATAAAAACATTCGCATATCAATTTTTTTTTTTTAAGAAAGAATTTAATAGTGCCATTGTTGAGTATTACAACCTTCTATGATTAGGCACAAAAATAACGAGGTAGTAAGAAATACAGTAATTAACCGTACTTTAAACGTTTTTAATAATCTGTAGGACCTCCTAAAGCATTAGCAACAGCTCGACAACGGCGTGGCATACTTAGTATGAGATTGTCAAACATCGTCTGTGGAATATGGCTCCATACACTGCGAAGGTGTAAAAAAAGTTGTTCTTCAGTGTTCAGATTTTCCAAAGAATCACTGAAAGCTCTTCTCCCAAGCAATTCCCAGGCATGCTCTATGGGATTGAGGTCGGCAGACTGAGCAGGCCACTCCAACGTCGCAATATTGTGCTCGCTTAACGCATTGACCACTACCCGTGCGGTGTGTGACCGTGCATTATCTTGCATGAACATAAAATCTTGACCGAACTGCTGTCGATGGGGGATTACCATGGGGTGTATAACCTCCTGAATGTATTGGTTTGCATTTAAATTGCCCCGTATCCAAACGAGGTCGGTCCTTCCACCAAGGCCAATTCCAGCCCATACCATGATTGTTCCACCTTGGTAAGGATGAACTTCTTGCGGATTCTGGAGACGACTCCAACGTCCAGGAACTCGCCATATACGCACTCTTCTCGAATCAGGATGAAAACCGAAGCGAGATTCGTCGGAAAACAGAACCCGTGCCCATTGATGGTCGGTCCACTGTAAATGTACGATAGCCCACAATAAGCGACGACCTCGATTTCCACGTCGAAGAGCTGGAACCCTAAGCGGTCTGCGAGCGTGAAGATTGGCTTCATGTAGTCTTCTCCTGACAGTTTGATCGCTAATAACCACTTGATGCTGAGACTGGAGGCCTGCGACTAACCGACGAGCAGTAATCGTGGGTTGCCGCCTTGCGGAATTTTGCAAGAAACGATCTTGTCGCGGGGTAGTAACCCTATTTCGTCTCCTGTGACGTTCGGCAATATCCCCTGTAGACCTGTAGCGTGCTCATAATCTGCAAATTACGCTTGGTTGGGTGTTGACAGCATCCGCTACGTCGCGTTGAGTTCGTCCAGCTTGCAGCATACCAACAGCCCTTAACATCTCTTCGCGACTTAAATTACGACGTGACATGATGACTACAGTCACAAAAATGCACAAACCATACGTAAAAGACGTATTATTGATAATAAACGTTATTTACAATCAAAGAAAATAATTTTTATTTTGCCTCAGAGAAACTGCACAATCAAACACTTTTAAAAGTTTTCCCTCTATATTCAAAAACCAGTACTTATTAAAATTTATTTTTAAATTTCGAACAACTCTGTAATCTACTTTATTCTATTTTTATTTATTTGCTGCCAGTTATTTGCAAAACAAGATTTACAAGAAAAAAAAAATTGGGGTCATCTTGTTCCCTAGACTTTGTTGAGGTGTTTAGGTAGGTAGTACTAGGTATATCTGGCACGACCGATCTGAATGCACTTTCTTGAGCTTTTATCATTTTCTATCATTCAGAGGCACCTATATATATATATATATATATATATATATATATATATATAAACACTTGTATTACATATCAGCTCATTCCTGTCTCATACTATTATGACACCCCCAACGAGGTGCAGTAGGTATATACAATATGCATAAAGCATATTTTCACTGACTAGATACTTGTAATTAGGCATGTTACCTAGGTAATAAATGACTGCCCCTTAGATAGGTACCTAATTCTTGGACGTCATCATTTGCAAGGTTTGCAAGGACAGTTAATAGGTAGATAGTAGGTATGTATTACTATATGTTTTCCTAGTTACCTTTCATAATGCACCTACCTTGTTATTCTCTGCACCACCTATTGGGTTGACTGGTAGAGAATGCCTGTGGCATTAAGTCTGCCTCTGTAGGTACATGTGTGCATGAAGTTTAAATAAGTAAAAAATATATACCCTGTATCTACTTAATACGTATGAACTTACCGGCAGGGCTAAAAATGCCACTTTCGACGAATGAGGTCACTGTTCAACGTATATTTTACTAAAGTAACCAGCAGTTAAGTATATTCACTAATAGTCTAGTTAGTAATATACTCGTACTAGATGTTTCATACATGCTTCTACTTGTAGCTAGGACCCAGAACTAATGAACCTTATTCAAACAAAACACGTTATTTATTTATAGAAACAATTATAGGCACTAACGGTTATATACGCTGAATTTCATCGATAAATATAAACAACTTTAATTCATGTTAATCTTAAGTTAAATTTCAACGAAGCCGTAGCACAGATTAATAAATGGTTACTACGTAAGCCATAGGTAGCTGCTTTGGTTCTAGTCAGTGTATAATTAATTCCTTTAATTAATTTTGAATAATACATTTCACGTAATTTGTGGCAATCGACAGTTTCTTCTTAGAATTTGGTGAAAATTATAGTAAGCGTATTTACTTTTCCCACCTTGAACAAACAACACAGAGATCGCAGGCACACCTCGTAACAATGATGGATTAGCTCTACACTGCGTCTGCTTTAACATAAATCTGAACAGTTCGATAATGAGTATTTTCGTGGGTAGGTAATATGGTTCTCACATTCAATGAAGTTAAAAATAGTTACGCTGCTCTACCTCGGTAACTCTGCCTCTGTAATAGAAAAAAATGAATAAGTAGGTACCTAACTTATGATTTTATAGAAATCTACATATATAATACCTACCTACCTAATAAAAATACTTACCTAGGCAGCTAAATTACGTGTACTACGTGTAGAAAAACTTAAGAACAATTCCACCGATTCACATAATTTCTTTCTTTTTGTGTTCGTGTGATATGAAAGAAAATTTGCAAAGATTCACATAAAGGTGTGTGACTTGGAAGCAACGAGAGCATACACATATGTACAAAGGTACTAAGTAGCTGATGTGACTGTTCCACAAAATGCATCGGTACGGTGGATTCACAGATATTCGATATCCAAGGGTGGATCACTGTACATTTTGTAATTTGACTCGATAAACTTTCAGGCTACCCGACTGAAATATACACCCACCTGTACAAAGAGTCACAACCTACTTGTAAAATGTTCAAAAAGTTAACAGTACCTATGCAAGTCCTTACCTTGTATAAAAATACATCAGTTTGTCTGCACTTTGTTAATAAGTAATGTTAACAAAAACTTTTATGTGTATATACTAATTATATACTGTTAATAAGTCTAGAATAATTTATTTTCCAATCAGAAGTGTTGGTTCCCCTTGGAGTATAATATGCCACCCCATCTCCTCCCATGGGTGTCGTAGAGGCCGACTAATGGATCCGCCAGTAAACACACCGCCCATAACAAAGTACAAACCCACTTGACGGCAATAAGTTGGTGAAATGTGGGTGTTAATACAACTCTACATAGTGCCTATACCTTCGGGGATTTACAGATGCTTATATTATAAATGTAGAACCCAGGACTATAAGTTTACGAGCGTAAAATCCTCACGAATACCATACAAATATATATAGCTGGTGGAGTTATGTCGGACTCGAACCGACTAAAACGCACGGCACCTGTGGGTCGTTTTTGGTTTCCGAAAGTCTCCAGTCACTCCCCAATGATGGGTCTTACCACTAACCCAGGACATTGATGGCTACTCTACGTACAGACAGCGTCATAACGATCTTGACTACAAAGACTCAAAATGATCTTAAAACAAAGATATTAAAACCAAATCAACCTATTTTTTTTTTTTTTTTTTATATGTAAGTATGTTTATTCTATTCATTATAAATTATATTTATAATAAAAATTAAAACTAAAACTATTATTAGATAGCTACTAAAATACACTAAAATAAATAATTTTATTGATTTAAAGTGTAGAATTGTCCATACTAAAGGTGTGTACAAAATATCGGAACAATTGGGTAACAGGAAGGGGGGAAAACCAAGACATTAACATCATTTTGTGTATTTTGTTCGTCAAGATCGATCTGATGATGACTGTACAATGTTTACTTTTGTAGCTGTCAACGATTCAAGTTTGTTAACCGCTTGCTCTTATTGTTATACTTAGTTAAGGCACCATTTTGTCAGAATACGCACACAAAACATTTCTATTATAGATAAGCATGTATGTACATGTACTGATGCAGTTCGATATATAATATCTATTGAAGGAATATTTATAGGAATATTATAACATAATATAGACATAACAATTGTTATAAATTGTATGTAATGTGGGACCTTAACATAAACTGGCGAAATGTGGGTGCTAGCACCTCTGCCTACCCTTCGGGGATATAGGCGTGAGTTTATGTTATGTATAATAAATAAATAAATAATAATAAGATTTATATGACTTCAGGCAAGGTACGGTTTCTTTTTACGTTTTTTTTTATATAGGACACGTCAATTGGACTTCGCCTTGCCTGATGGTAAGCTGAAGGCAAAGTCCCAGAAAGAGGGTCACCATTACTTACACATACCGTGTGACAATGGTGACACTCAGCTTGACGGCCTCATCATATGCTTTTTCACGCCCCGCTTAAAGGACCCGGGACTGTAGGAAGAAGGAAACACGTGAGCTGGTAATGAATTCCAGGCCTTAATGGTGCGACAGAGGAAAGAGTCCCCGAACCGCTTGGTTCTTGATCGGATGTTTTGCACCGTGTGCGGATGACATCTAAGACCTGCACGTGTTGTCCTGTGTAGGAAAGGAGAGGGTGGGACTAATTGGAAGAGCTCTTCAGAACACTCGCCATGGTACAGACGGTAAAATACAGCTATGGACGCAACATCTCTACGCAGCTGTAAAGGTTCTAGGGTGTTCGTGATTTCGGGATTCCCAATGATGCGGACCGCACGTCGCTGCAACCTGTCGAGAGTATCTAGTAAGTACTTTGCTGAACCATCCCAGAGATGCGAGCAGTATTCCACACAGGAGCGAATTTGTGTCTTGTATAGAAGACACAAATTCAAAGTCTCTGTTCAGGACTCCGAGTTTTCGTGAGGCTGTTTTGATGATACTTTCGATGTAATTTTTGTTATTCAGGTTGCAGCGAACATCCATACCTAGGATATTGAGATTGTCCTGCAGTGGCAATGGCGTGCTTTGAAGAGTGGGGAGGGGAAGGAAAGAAGATACTTTTGCTGTAAACGGACATGCCTGCGTCTTCTTGGCATTGAACTCAACCAGGTTCTCAGAGCCCCATTGAGAAATGTGATTCAGGATCCCGTCAACCTCAGTGACAAGAAGCTGCCTTTTCTCTGCGATGTCTGACTGCTTGGCCGCAGGATGTCCATGATAACTCCCATGTAAAGTGCTATCGTCTGCATAACAATGAACATTGCCGGTAGACAGAATGTCGGTGATATGCAGAAGAAAGAGAGTGGATGATAAGACGGACCCCTGGGGCACGCCAGCATTTACCTGCAGAAACTCCGAAGCTCGTCCGTCACAAAGGACGCGAATACGGCGCCCCTGCAGGAAGCTAGCAACCCAGTTGCACAGCCTAGAAGGCAGACCAAAGGCAGGTAGCTTGGAAAGAAGCGATTTGTGCCAGACTCTATCGAAAGCTTTGGCGATGTCAAGACTAATTGCCAGTGACTCGCCGTGCTTGTCCATAGCCTCACCCCAAAGATGGGTAACGTATGCTAGAAGATCACCCGTTGACCTTTTTCGGTCCGTTTTCGGTCTGAAGCCATATTGCCGGTCATTAATTAAGGAGTGATCCTCTAGGTGCCGCATGAGCTGTTTGTTATTTATGTGCTCGAACACTTTGCACAGCACTGAGGTGACGGCTATGGGTCGATAGTTGGCTGGCTCCGAGCGATCCCCCTTCTTGGGAATCGGCTGAACATTCGCCTCTTTCCAAGGCAAAGGCACTGTACCCGAACTGTAGGACAGCCGGTACAGGCGCGTAAGCATTGGAGACAACTCCGCTGCACATTTTTTCAAAACTACCGCTGGAATGCTATCCGGACCACTGGCTTTCCGGACATCGAGTGATTGCAGCACTGCACGGACATCGCGTTGCCTGATATGGATATCAGGCATCGCGTGGTCACTGTCGGGTAGTGTTGGTGCCTGCGTACCACAATCATCGATTCGGGAGTTGGCCGCAAAGAGATTAGCCAGCAGATTTGCCTTTTCTTGCGGCTCATGGGCCAGGGATCCTTCAGGGTTACGCAGCGGTGGCAGCGAAGGCTGACAGAAGTTGGCTTGCACGGCTTTAGCCAGTCGCCAGTAGCCACGGCTTCCCGTGGGATGCATCACTAGCTCCTGACCAAGCCGCGCTATGCGCAGGGTATCCGCTCTGACGTAGGCCCTTCTACAGACCTTTGTGGCTCTGTTGTACGCCGCCTTGAAGTGGCCCAGATTGGGATGGCGCGTGGCGCGCACCCTTACCCAAGCGCGGTACGCAGACTGTTTTTGTTCAACAGCTTCCGCGCACTCGCGCCCGAACCAAGGGCGCACCCCGCGGTCACCGGTGATATCGGTGTATGAGATATAGTATTCCATACCCAGACCGATCTCACCGGCGACAGCAGTAGCACAATCCGATGGGTTCTTACCTTCAAAGCACCGCTCAACCCAGGGGATGGACGCAAAATAGTCACGAAGTCCATCCCAGTACGCTGATGAGTAGTGCCAGAGCCGCCGCTTCCCCTGCACGGGTCGTGGGGGCGCTACAATAGGCACCGTGGAACAGACCAGGCAGTGGTCGGAGTTGCCTAAAGCGGCTCGCACCGATACACTGTACCGGTCCGGATCACTCGTCAGCAGAAGGTCTAGCAGAGAAGGTGCTAGGCCCGACCTTCTTGGTATCCTAGTGACCTCGTGCACCAATTGGGTCAGGCCGTGCGCCAGAGCAAATGCGTGGGCGGCTCTTCCCGCATGGTCTGTTTTGGAGGAGCCCAACCAGATCTCGTGGTGGGCGTTAAAATCCCCCAAAAATACCATTTCAGCATTCGGAAATCACTCCAGCGTATCATCTGCCGCCTGACTCAGATATTCCAAAGAGTCGAGTTGTCTTAGCATCTCCTGTATGGGAACGGTAGAGGCACACATAGATCTGACTCGTATTGCCATGGTCTACGTGTACCCAAAGGATGGAGAAGGATGGGTCCTCTAGGCAGCGCAAACGGCGACAGCAAACATCCGCCCTAACAAACACGCACACCCCGGCTTTTGCACGAAAACTTTCCTCAAGAACATAGCCAGGGTAGAGCAAGTAGGTCGTGTCGTCAGGGCGGTGTATTTGCGTCTCCGTTAGAAAAAACATGGCAGGTTTCGCCGTCTCTAGGTGTTGGTGGACGGCGTTGAGGTTTGCATGGAGCCCACAGATGTTAGTGGACTCCACCTCAAATAGCAAGCTTTTGGGAGTGTGACGAGCCGCTGTGTTGCCTATTTCTCTAAATTGCGCTGCCATGAGTTTGGGTGGGAGAAGGCGTGAAAAAAGAGGTGATTGCCGCCGCAGCACCGTGTGACAAAGCGCGGGATATTGGTTTTATCTATGAATGTGAGGCATGGCGAGAGCCGACGCGCCGAACGGAAGGGCCCCCATACCCCCCCGAGTATGGTCGCCGGGCTCCCAAATCCGGTCACCAACCGGCTCGACGAACCATATCGGGATTATGCGCGGCCTGGTGAGGCAGCCTCCCAAGGTGGTTAACCCCAGTTGGGCCCCTGTACTATACCGCGGGCGGCCAGCGGCACCACCGTTTCTACAGGTCTCCCTGTTCGGCGCAACGCCTCCGCGCCATCCCCACTAGATTACGCCAAGACCCACTGGTCCCACTAGTGCTGCGACAACCACCACCTCTGCCCGGCTATGCACTTGCTGACCCCTGAACACAATCCAACCGAGATTGAATTGCTATGGAGGGTTTTTCGCAATAGTGCACGGTGGTACCCACCCGGTCGAAATTTGAGACAAATTTGTGCCACCAAGTTTCTACCACCAGTAAAATCCCCTCGGATACCTCCCCACCGGAGCCGGTGGGAGAGGTTATGTCGGACTCGAACCGACTAAAACGCACGCTGCCTGTGGGTCGTTTTGGTTGCCGAAGGTGAGGTTGACAGGCATATCCCTCGCACCCCGGCTGACCCAGGGCCATTTCTCACGATCTGGCCCTCTTCTCGGGTGTGTGGGGACTACAGAGTCCCCACCTCGTTCCCGGAAAACGGGGAGGCGCGCCAGGCGCGCCGCCGCCGCGGCCTGCTTCTGCCAGGGTGACAGGCGGCTCCACCTGTCACCCCCAGGCCGGCGCTCATGGGGGGCGGAGGTCGTTCATCGACCTCTGACGCCCGAGTTGCCTTCGTACGCGGGCAGCTTGGCTTGCGATCTTTCGTCACTCCCGCTGCCGAGGCGAGGTACGGTGACTCAGTAGGCAGAGCATTCTTCCCATAAGTAAAGATCCCGGGTTTCAATCCCGCCTGAACTATTTCAAAGATTTTCCTATCTTAATCAATATAATATCTATTTGATATCGGCGACTTATCGTTTTCCTTCATCGGATTCCAAATTTATTTCGACTAAGAAATAATACGAATTAACTTTCTCAGCGCCCACTTTGATATTTCAACAAATGTACGCACCCAAGCAGTTCTTTTTGACTTCAATGTTAAAATTGTCGCTTTGCGCCAAAGGGCGCAAATATTTCAAAGAATAAATTTAGTTTGTTACTCTGAAGCGTAGTGTAGGTTTTTTTTTTATATATAGAACACGTCAATTAGACATCGCCTTGCCTGATGGTAAGCTGAAGGCAAAGTCTCAGAAAAGAGAGTCACCATTACTTACACATACCGTGTGACAATAGTGACACTCAGCTTGACCGCCTCATCATATGCTTTTTCACGCCCCGCTTAAAGGACCCGGGACTGTAGGAAGAAGGAAACACGTGAGCTGGTAATGAATTCCAGGCCTTAATGGTGCGACAGAGGAAAGAGTCACCGAACCGCTTGGTTCTTAATTGGATGTTCTGCACCGTGTGCGGGTGACATCTAAGACGCAGGTCTTAGATGTCACCCGCACACGGTGTTGTCCTTCATAGAAAATTACACCTACCTGCGGTCATTGATATATTATATAGTTACTAACCTGCGATTATCTTTACTGCACAGTGTGTACTGAAATCCATTAATTTGATGTAATATAGCTACAGTTGCCCTCAAAAGTTACTGAACTCAAATAAAATTAGAAAAGGTCTATATCTATCTCCTATATTACTATTATATATAATTGTAAATTGGAAATGTTTTTCTGCGATGGATTCTACTACTGAACGAATTTTTGTTAGAAAGGTCTTAGTCACTTAAAATTTTACCTTTGTTTGATTGCAATCGGTTGAGGACAACCGGAGATAAGAGATCCACGGGGGTAGAGCTGCGGGCGGAGGGCTAGTATTGAATAAAATAATAAATAAAGTAATGTATTTAGTAATCTTAAATAATAATCTAGCTGTTGCCCCTGGCAACGCCCGTATGGAATTTTATTCCCGTTCCCGCTACCCATGGTAACCTATACCTCAGATAAAAAGAAAGTTAGAAAGATATAAAGTATGAACGTATGTGTTATTCCTGACTGCATTCTATCCCTTCACCAAATTTCAGCCAGATCAGTTCAGGCGTTAGAGCGTGATTGAATAACAAACATCTAACACCAATTTAAAATTTGTAAGTTGCTCTTGAGGCCGGCTTTACTTAGTTTCATTCGTTTTAAACTATAAGAATAAAAATAAATCAATTTCCAAATCATACATGATATTATACATGCAAAAATAACTATCTATCTCTTTCATGCTTAAACCACTGACCCGATTTTGATGAAATTTTGTACAGAGATAGTTTAGACCATAGAAAAGGACACAATCGATATGCAGGCGAGCAACGCAAGGGCAACAACTAGTATATTGCACTATGAAAATCAAAAATGTTAGACCCTAACCCGAGACCGAAGACCTAATGAAAAATTTGTTTTCCATAATGACCTGAAAGGCAATCGAACTTGGTGCTTCAAAGGTGGTGACCCCAATATGCTCTCTCGGCCACTATTTTGCTCTCGACGTTGAGATATGGGATTATTTACTGCGGAAATGCGACTGTAGAGTGGGAATAAAGTTGTAAGTGAAAAGTAGTAGAAAACTGAATACGATCTTTTTGTGGATTTCTATCAATCAATTCTTGTAGACTGTAGACCATATTATATTTACCATTCTATTGCTCTGCAGGGGTCGTGGGTTCGATTCCGCTTAGTGTAAACATGTGTAGGTATACATGAATATGTATATTTGCATTGGTCTGGGTGTTTCTATGTATTATGTATATATCACCAAAAAAAGTAGCTTAGTAGGTATGTTTATACATATTCTAGATTCCATGATACAAGCTTGTTAAGCTATGCATACCATGGGTCAAGATAGCGTTGTGTAAAATTTTGTAGAATATTTATTTCATATATGCAAAACTGAAAAATATAAAGACCTATTCCTGCTTTGGAAGTTTTAATAGAAGTTAATAAATGATTTAAAATAATAATAACGAGTAAAAGGCTGCTTAGCCCTCAACCACGAGACAAAACCCTTCACCAGACACTCATCCGTCTATCAGGAGCTGTAGTGACTTGTAGGTGGGTAACTAGATGAACTAAGTAGTACATTTTGTGCCAGAAAATCAATATTTCCGGTACATTTCGGCGTAATTCTCATTAGTACACGCTCTACCTTCACGCCTACAGCAGTTTTTAAGTCTGACCAAGATCTTTCTAAAAAACTGCATCGTTGATTTTCACTTCCATCATGAACAAACAGACAGGAATTTAAAAAAGTTTGAGTTCAGAACTTAAAGACTCGTCTAACTATCAACATTTTTTTTAAAGGTAAGCGAGGTTTAAAAGTGCATTTTGGGAAAGTACACAAATCCCAAAATGCACCTTCAATCCAAACAACCCCTACCTCTGTCACCCAAATTCCCTTTTGGCAAACATTATCCAAATTTTAAAAATCGGTTCCAATTTTAAAGAGATCCTCGTGGTGCTAGGCCATCCGTTGCACTGAACCTTACCCGGTGTATAGCCGTGGTAGTCCGGGAGAACTCTCAAAGCGCTTGGGAACAATTACTCACCTTCCCTTATAGGATTCTACATGTTGCGAAAGACCAGGCCACCAAAAAATCGCTAACTACACAAATAAAAGAGAACTGCTCTCTATCTCATACTTTTGATCCAAAATTCACCACCTTCCATAAAAATTCTATTTACCACTATGTAGAGTCCAAGTTAAGAGAAGGTGACATTAGGGGAGCTGCAAGACTTTTATTCAGCAGTGATGTTATAGCGCCATGCTCGCCAGATACTCTGGCAGATTTGCAAAGCAAGCACCCATCACCTGCTGATAACCTTTCCTTCCCTGAGCCTCTGGAGTCAGACGCTGATTGTCTCAGCGTTTCAGCCAAGGACGTGATAGCAGCCTTTGGCTCTTTCCGGAGTGGGTCTGCCGGCGGCCTCGATGGCCTTACCCCTCAGCACCTCAAGGACCTTACCGGCGTAAGCGTCGGAGAAGCTGGCGACGCACTCTTGAAAGAACTAACGGCCTTAATTAACCTTATGTTGTCCGGCAATGTGGACGAGGGCATCATTGATTTACTGTACGGCGCTAATCTCTGCGCCTTGCGTAAAAAAGATGGTGGCATTCGACCCATTGCCGTAGGCTGTACATACACGCGAATAGCAGCCAAGCTGTGTTGTAGAGCATGTAGAGACTCTCTCACAGATAAATTCCAGCCCCTCCAACTCGGCTTCGGCTCCAAAGGAGGCTGCGAGGCTGCTGTACATGCCTTATCTACGTTACTTGGCTGCAGTGGAGGTGAGGTTATTCTCAAAGTTGCCTTGAGGAATGCCTTTAACTCTGTTAATAGGGACACTCTGTTGACACAGGCCAAATTGGAAACCCCCAAAATTTTTAAATTTCTCTGGCAGGCATCCTTCTAAATTACTTTATAAGGAAAATATTTTAAATTCAGCAGTAGGATGTCAACAAGGTGATCCTCTTGGGCCAGTCATTTTCAGCCTGGCTATTCACCCTATAATTCAGCGACTAAATTCGAAATTTAACGTTTGGTATCTAGATGATGGTACTCTCGGGGGCGATGTAGAAACAGTATTAAAAGATTTGGCGTTACTAAATCCCACCAAATGTGAAATTTTCATCAAATTGACAATTTTTCGGTTCTCTCAAAATTCAATGCTTTGGCTCCAAATTTAAAAGTTTTACAAAAAAGTTCTCTCCGCCTCCTTGGGTCGCCAATTCTTGAAGATGCTTACGAGTCTTTTGTGGAAGAGAAAATAATTTTTTTTGTGATGTTTCGGAGCGATTGTACCAAATTAATATACATTCAGCTTTCACCATTATTCGGCATTGTCTTTTCGTACCAAAATTTACACATGCTCTGCGTTCAACTCAACTTTTTAATTTTTTGGAACTTTTAGGTCAAGTGGATAAAGTGCTGCAAGACACTCTATGCAAAATTATAAATATAAATTTGAACGATCGAGTGTGGCTTCAGGCGTCCCTTCCAGTTCGTCTCGGGGGCCTCGGCGTTCGCAAAATTGCAGATGTAAGTATGCCAGCATTTTTGTCGTCGGTCTATGGCACTGAAGAATTAGTCAGGAAAATTCTATCTCCTTCACTGATTAATTCGGATGTCCCAGGTAAGGCAGAAGCTGTAAATGCTTGGAAAATGACTTGTCCAACTGCCGCCATGCCCGCCAACCCATTTTCCCAAAGGCAATGGGATGGGTATTGGTGTTAAAAGACATTTAATCAGTACAGCTACCAGCGCTGCTGAGCGCGCTCGTCTATTGGCTGTGGGTGAATGGGAATCTGGTGTATGGCTCCAGGCACTTCCTTCGCCCAACATTGGAACAATGTTGGACGACACGACCTTCCGCATTGCGACTTGCCTCCGTTTGGGTGCACCGTGTGTTTCTCCGCATTGGTGTCTCTGTGGAGAAGCTGTCGATAGCCTTGGACATCACGGATTGTCTTGCAACAGGAGTGCAGGCCGCATGTCCCGACATGCAAACATTAACGACATTATCCGTCGAGCTCTTGTCACCGCCGGCGTGCCAGCTATACTTGAACCTGTTGGCTTGGCTCGCGACGATGGTAAGAGACCGGACGGTATGTCGTTGATACCTTGGAAGATGGGTAGGCCTTTGGTGTGGGATGCAACTTGCGTCGACACCCTGGCGCCTTCCCATCTTCCAAGTACGATGGACTGCGCATGCGCTGCTGCTGCATCAGCGGAGACTCTCAAACGGCGCAAATATACCAATTTAACTGGTAATTATATTTTTGAGCCGTTTGGAGTCGAAACGTTGGGTCCGTGGGGTTCAAACGCGCGCGCGCTATTCAAAGAAATAGCGAAGCGACTAATCGACGCTTCCCGTGACCATAAGGCTGGCCTTTACCTTTCTCAAAGAATTGGCATCGCGATTCAGCGTGGTAATGCCGCCAGCCTCTTGGGCACGGTACCAGTAGAGATCGATGGGGAGGAATTTTTCGATGCCTAAAATTACAGTCTCCCTCTTTTTCTCTATTCCATTTTTGTATATATTGTATAGTTAGCATAGTTTTATATTAATTTGTAAGTAATTGTATATTATATTAGAATATTTTATGTACCTAAACTGATTAAAAGTACTGCATTTAACTATCAACAAATCGGATTCCTATCAATAATGTACTATAAACTACAGATACGTCATGCACGACGTGCCGCTTTCAAAAATTGCGCAAACACCATGTAGGTGTAAAAAAAAATATAGTTTCTTACTCGCGTTAAGAAATAATACTTTTTTTATAGAACACATCAATTAGGCGCCTTGCCTGATGCTAAGCTGAAGGCAAAGTCTCAGAAAAGTGGTCACCATTACTTACACATACCATGTGACAATGGTGACACTCAGCTTGATGGCCTCATCATATGCTTTTTCACACCCCGCTTAAAGGACCCGGGACTGTAGGAAGAAGGAAACACGCAAGTACATCAATATTATTAATTTACATGAATTATATTATTATTTATATCAATAATAATATCATATTTACGAATTTATTACTAATGACGTATGTAGGTCACAATCACGTATTTAATTTTTTTGTCGTCTTTATACACAAAATACTCGTAATATATCTATAGTTAACAAGAGGTACTAAATTTTTTCCTATACTTGATTTTCCAACAAAATGTAATTCTACACACGACGATAGCTTTGAAATTAAAAGCTGGCATCCGTACTATATTGTGTGAATCTGTTTATAAATTCAGTGGATTTAAGTATGAAGTTTATATGTCATACAAAATTTTAATGTTTTAAATTTAATATTGTCTGACGTTTACGCGATTACACATTGAAATAAAACTATTTTTAACGTCACCGCCGGAAACAGTGTAAAATAATAAAATGACAGAAAAAATTGTCAAAATAAACTCATCTGCAAGTAGATGCACCTAGGCTTTGGCGCAGATTTCTCTTGGGACCTATAGGTCAGACGGCAGTTGACATACCAATCAAAAACAATAAGTGGGCAATCGCTATGTGGATGATGATGTCCGTAATCAGGTTTAACAATACAAAATTATAATGTTGTAACTACAGATTAGAAGCAAGTAACTTTTGCTATTCGGTAACTAATACGTTACACGCGCGTAGGCGCTAATGTAAGCAAATCACTCATGTGCGCCGCGTGTTTACAAATACAAATCGTAAATTAATACCACTTGAGTTCAAACGGATTTAAACATCTACTTCTAACAATCTTACTATTGTGGGGTAAAGTTATAGCTCATCTCCTTAATAACGTTAATTGGTTTATATTGTTTAATTTCTATCTATATCTATAGACACAAGCCTTCTTTATCTGAGCGACAATTCAGGTTATATCCAGGTTCCACAATTCTGGAGTAGTGTTCATTGTTGGTTTATCTTAGCTGTCATGGGAACGCCTACCATCTGACTCTCAGCTCTGAAAAGCAAGCCTGCTTCAGAGCATCGTCAATAGGTTAGCAGGTAACCAGTAGAATAGGTGTTTGTATTTGAGAGTGGATTGAGTTGAGGGTATGCACAGCGAATCTGTGGCCGTAGTAACATTATGATGTGCATTTATAACAGACTACTGCAATGAGAAACCTACAGCGATAAGTTTGTTTAAGCGTGTAGTACGTACCTAACTTTTTAACATATCTACAAATAAATAAACTCATATACAAATTAAAAACAATAAATCTAAAATTTCAATTTGGAAAGAAATCTCAATAAATCGTTAAGTAGCAGTAAATTATTCGTAAAGATCATAACATTTTGTAAATTTATATACCGAAATATATGTTTCATCACTCTTGATGGATGTTTGAATTTGGCCTTTAGCCTTTTTTTTACGTGCGCAATAACCCCACAGATACCCCCCACCGGAGCCGGTGGAAGAGGTTATGTCGTACTCGAACCGACTAAAACGCACGCCGCCTGTGGGTCGCTTTGGTTGCCGAAGGTGAGGTTGACGGGCATATCCCTCGCACCCCGGCCGACCCAGGGCCATCTCTCGCGATCTGGCCCTCTTCCCGGGTGTGGGGACTACAGAGTCCCCAACTCGTCCCCGGAAACGGGGAGGCGCGCGAAGCGCGCCGCCGCCGCGGCCTGCTTTTGCCAGGGTGACAGGTGGCTCCACTTGTCACCCCAGGCCTGCGCTCATGGGGGGCGGAGGTCGTTCATCGACCTCCGACACTTGAGTGGCCTTCGTACGCGGGCAGCTTGGCTTGCGATCCTTCGTCGCTCCCGCTGCCGCTCCCGCCCCGCCTCCTCCTTTACGAGTCTTATTTGCTCACAGAAGGAGGCGCCGGCCGCCCACGCATCCGTCCAGTGGACCATCGCTGCGAGCAAGGTGGAGAGCTCTCACTCCCAGGGCCGCCACAAGCTTCCGTCTCGGCGTCTCCCACCCTGGACAATCGGTGAGCGTGTGCGGCGCTGAGTCCTCGCTCGCGTCGCAGTGATGGCACTCGGACGTTGGCTCTTTCTCCATCCAACGCAGATACTTTCCGAAGCACCCGTGCTCGGTGATCATCTGCGTCAGACGGTACGAGAGGCTGCCGTGTGGCCTCTCTAGCCACTCCCCCATGATAGGTCTTACCGCCGCTACTACGGCGTGCCCTGCGCTTGGTCGCCCAAGTCGTAGCTCCCATTCCGCCACCATGTCCCTGTGGAGCCGGGATCTCTCGGCCCGAATTTCTTCGGGCTCGGAATCGTGACCCCGCTCCCGCGCCGCCTTTCGGAACCGGTATAGCGCCGAAAGGGATCTCGCTTCCAGGATCCACGGTGGCGATCCAGCGAGGAAACTCGCTGCGTCGAACGATATCGTGCGGTACCCCCTGATTATACGGCAGGCCATTTTCTGCTGCAGACCGCGCATATGCCTGTCCTGCAGGGTGTCCGCCCGTACAGGGCCATGGACCGCACGACACCCGCGTAGAGTCTCCTGCAGGAGTCCTCCGGGCCCCTTAGGTTGGACAGTAGCCGCGCCAGAGCGTTGGCTGTGCCCACCAATTTGGGGCCCAGACTTCGGAAGTGCTTCCCGAAGTCCTACCGGCCGTCGAGCACAAGCCCCAGATATTTCATCTGGGGCTTGATGCCGATGAGAGTGCCTCCCATTGTGAGACTGGAACCAGGTGGTGGCATCCGCCGAGGTCCATGAAAGAACATGGCCACAGATTTATGCAAAGCCACCTCAAGGCGCAGCCGCCGGATCCGTTTCACGACTTGAGCAACCGCGGTCGTGGCCCTCAGGGTCTCTTCGCGGTATGTAGCCCCGCTCGCCATCACTAACGTGTCATCCGCATAGCACGTGACGGCAGCGCCGTCCGCAAGCTCACCGCGGAGCACCCAGTCGTATCCGATGTTCCATAGGAGCGGCCCTAGAACCGATCCCTGCGGAACATCGCACAACATCTCACGCCGACATACGCCGATCGCACTTGGGTAGATGACGGCGCTTTCCGTCAGGTATGCCCCGACTATGCGGCGGAGGTAGAGAAGAGGCACAACGTGGTATACGAGTGCCTCCCTGATGCAACTCCAGGGCACGGTGTTGAACGCATTGGAGATGTCCAAGGACACCGCCAACGTCACCTCACCCCGGGTGACTCCTGACCTCCTGCGCCAAAGTCCTCACGCTGGCCTTTAGCCTTAGCAATGTTGATTTTTAATCGAATTTCAAAAAGAGGAAGGTAATTTTATTCGATACTATTATCTGACCTCTCAAGCCTGAATCAGATCTTCGTCTGTTGATCGGTAATAATAATAAGAAAGGACTATGTAGTTATATGTTGTATCTAACTATGTACCTATGAGATTTACAGGACTCTACCAATTTCACCTGCATGTTGCTGCAAATCCCAAACAACTGAAGACGTTCTGACGCAGACTTTTCTCACAGGGTTGACAGGTCAGATGGCAGTCGCACCCGGGGAAGCTGACAAACCAAACAGTAAGTGAACTTTGGAGTCCAAAATGCGAAGTATGAACTCAACTGGAAAATCGTATCCTAGATTAATTTGGTTCGAGTGAGTCAATGTTGTGGGCAAACTAACGTCAAACCATTATGCTAATTCTTGACTGTTTACTTAGGATCGGCTTCCACCATTAACTTAAGATGTATCGTTATTTACATTACAGCCTGACCTATCTTGTTGATCATCTCACAAGTTAAATTTTCCAATACAATGCGATTAAATCAAAAACTTGTAAGTGCGGTCGTTAGTTATATAATATAAATAATAATGATATATATATATAATGTAAGTGATATATATGTACAATGTAATATATATATATATATATATACACTACTAATTTTTAATTACCAGAGAAACTGCAGGGGCTGATATGGAACGTATATACTTCAATATATATGGAATAATACAAATACCCCACCATACAAAAAAACAAAGTTATTAACGTTTTTAAAATCTCACAATACGTGCTTAAAGAATAGACACCATTTTATTTACGCACGATGTGTGGATAGTAAATAGGTCATCAATGAACTTTTAACTTTCATCGTGAACTTTCTAGTGGCAGTAATTTTTTAATACCGTGTTTAATACAAGTTTGGGTGAACTGAGTAAACAATGGTAAAACCACAGTAACTTTTAACGTAATTCAGTAGTTTTTTTAAGTACCTTTTCAACTGGCAGGTAGGTGTAGGTACACTAGGTACCTACTAAAGAACTTGGAATAGTAAATTAGCTTAAGGATTAATTTCTGTACTTAACACGTGCAAGACTTACCCTACAAGTACTTTAATTGTTGCTCGAAATGTCCTCCGTCATTTTGAATACACAAACGAGCCCGCCTTAACAAGTTTGATTTTAAACTTAGGAGAATGTCTCTTTGTTGGGCACGCCGTAGTAACGGCGGTAAGACCCATCATGGGGGAGTGGCTAGAGAGGCCACACGGCAGCCTCTCGTACCGTCTGACGCAGATGATCACCGAGCACGGATGCTTCGGAAAGTATCTGCGTCGGATGCAGAAAGAGCCAACGTCCGAGTGCCATCACTGCGACGCGAGCGAGGACTCAGGTCCGCACACGCTCACCGAGTGTCCGGCGTGGGAGACGCCGAGGCGGGAGCTTGTGGCGGCCCTGGGAGTGAGGGTTCTCACGCTCTCCACCTTGCTCGCGGCGATGGTTCGCTGCGCGGATGCGTGGGCGGCCGGCGCCTCCTTCTGCGAGCAAGTAATGCTCGTGAAGGAGGAGGCGGGGCGGGAGCGGCAGCGGGAGCGACGAAGGATCGCAAGACAAGCTGCCCGCGTACGAAGGCAACTCGGGCGTCGGAGGTCGATGAACGACCTCCGCCCCCCATGAGCGCCGGCCTGGGGGTGACAGGTGAAGCCGCTTGTCACCCTGGCAGAAGCAGGCCGCGGCGGTGGCGCACGTGGCGCGCCTCCCCGTTTCCGGGGACGAGTTGGGGACTCTGTAGTCCCCACACCCGAGAAGAGGGCCAGATCGTGAGAGATGGCCCTGGGTCGGCCGGGGTGCGAGGGATATGCCTGTCAACCTCACCTTCGGCAACCAAAACGACCCACAGGCGGCGTGCGTTTTAGTCGGTTCGTGTCCGACATAACCTCCTCCACCGGCTCCGGTGGGGAGGTATCCGAGGGGATTTTGCGCACGTAAAAAAAAAAAAAAATGTCTCTTTGTTGACGAATTTCATCGAAGGCGTCAATTATCCTTTGTCGGAGGTCCTCACGGGTGTTGGGTTCACTGACATACACTCTACGTTTCACTTCACTCCACATGAAAAAGTCCATTGGCGTCAGATCCGGGGATCGAGCGGGCCACGCGACTGAAGCTCCCCGTCCAATCCACCTGCCTTCAAATTGCGTATTGAGGTAGTCTCTTACCGCGATGTGGTAGTGGGGTGGAGCACCATCTTGTTGGAACCAGAGGTCTCGCAAGCTTGCGAGTGGAATATCATCCAACATGGTTGATACCATGGTTCTCAACAGATCCAAATAGGTTTCACCCGTTAGACGTCCCTCGATGAAGTATGAGCCCACGATGTTGTCATTTAGGACTCCAGCCCAAACGTTCACGCTAAATCTGTGTTGAAACGAATGTTGTCGCGCCAACTTGGGATTTCTTATTGACCACCAATGTTCGTTATGTTGGTTGAAAAGCCCGATTCTTGTGAACAAACATTCGTCACTGTAAAGGACGTTGGTCTCCGGGTGAAGGATCACCCAGTTGCAGAATGTAATCCTGGGTGCTCGGTCGATTGTTGTCAGTTCTTGAACCTTTCTGTAGTGATAAGAGTGCATACCAGCCGAGTTCACAATTTTCCAAGCACAGTGCTGGCTGATGCCAAATCTACGTGCCGCATCGTTTGTACTTCGTCGCGGATCGTCCTCAAAAAACTCGAGTACTTCGTCGTACAAGTTCTGCGGATAGGCGGGTCTGCCCCGGCCTTGTGCGTGCGTCGGTACGTGAAATGAGCCGTGATCTAATAGACGTTGGTAGACGCTCAACATCGTGGAGTAATTTGGCTGTCGGGCATTCGGGTAGAGATCACGATACATCCGTAAAGCGGCACTCACATTTTCACCGGATAAAAAATAACTACGTAACATTAATGCGTATTCGCGGTCGGTAAATTGGTACGCCATCTCGATAGTGCCGATAGTATTGATTAGGATGCGTGCGCGAATCGAGACGTCACAACCGGAACTGCATTTATGATTTAAATTTTATTAACATCAAAGAGATGCCGCCGGCTTGACGACACGTGTAAGGCGGTGCGGGGAGGGGTGATCGCACGCGCCGCCCGCCTTCAAGGACAGTAGTAGAATGATAGAAAGAGAGAGTGCGTGTTTATTATTTTATCAATGACTTCTTTGTGTGATTTTGTTTTCGTGAATTAGTCATATTCCATTGATAAAAATTTTGTACGTCGTGAACATAATATTAGGTGGTTTTAAGAAAAAAACTGACATACATACTTTATTCATTTTTTTTTGCATGTATGTGTTTAGTATCGAATACCTATCACTTCGCCAAAAATTTTCTGGTAATTAAAAAATTTTCGTGTATATATATATCGGGGAGATGGGCCTCGTCAGCATTGGGCTGCAACCCGTCTAAGAGAAGGAAAACTCTGAAATCAAAACCGGGGAGATGGGCCTCGTCAGCATTGGTCTGCAACCATCTAGGAGAAGGTCACTCCGAAATAAAACCAACTCTCAGGGAGCATACCCGAGAAAAAACCCCGATCCACAGTGTTAGCCGACCCGTGCCAAGGATTCGTGACCAGAGGGCAAGCTGGTGTAACGGAGGGTGTCTGTGTTGGCGGTCACAGGACACACGTGAGATTCCGCCTTACCTCCGTAAAGGGCTATGCGGGGGTGGACCATATTTTCCCTATGACTCGTGGGAACGCAATGATGATTCCAAAAATTAATCATCCGCATGGCGGCGACGCGGTACGCCACCCGTCACGTCTCGTTTCCCGTGGGGGCGAAAAGTGGCTCACGGAGAGCCGTTTTGCTACGTTGAATGTTGGAGGAGGAATGGAAGAAAAAATGAATGATGTTTGTAAGATGATGGATGAAAGAAGGATTGATGTGCTTTGTGTGAATGAGACGAAGAGGAAAGGATGTGACACCACCAAGCACGGACCCTACACCGCGTACTGGTCGGGAGTACCCAATACCGACAGAGCTTGCCAGGGAGTTGGTGTCATCCTATCTGCTAGAATGGCTGAGTGTGTGAATATATTCGAATGTGTGAATGCTAGACTGATGTGGATGAGAATGAAAGTGGGACTCACTCGTATTTTTGTCGTAGGGGTTTATGCTCCTGTAGACTCAGGGCCGTCTTTAAACTATTTGAGGCCCTGGGCACATTAGGATCATGGGGCCCCTAGGACCTTGAGAAAACACTATTTAGTTACAATAGATAAAGAAAGACAAACAAGGTTCTAAATTTATTTTTATTTAGTTACTAACTATAAAAAAATAGGAAATATAAAAAATAATCTACAAAAGTAACTCGCTTAACATAAAATCCTTAGATTAATTCTATGTTGATTGCAAAGGTACCCTTCTAGATTTAAGATGAGCAAAATCGTTAATCACATCTTCAAAATCTATGGTATTGAGAATATCACATTCTATGGACATCAGCGACAAACTAGTTAATCTCTCTTGAAGCATTGTACTTCTTAATTCATTTTTTATTCGTTTCAATTTGGAGAAGGAGCGTTCTCCGCTGCAGTTAGTTACCATCATACTTAAAAATATTCTCAATGTAATTTCTACGTTAGGAAATGTGTCTTCAATTTTGTTTTGCTTTAATAGATTATATACTTCCTGTACACTGTTAGATGCTTCATTTTCACTCTGAACATTTTTTAAGTATTCTTTTAAATGTTGACATTCTATTTCTAACTCTTTTTCATTTACATCTTCGTGATAGATTTGAGAAAATTCTTTGCATCCTTGTCGTATCTCTTCGGAATTCAGAGTTTTTAAGTGAAAAAATAAACTAAAACGTTGACTGACGGTCTCATATGAACTTTGTCGCTGTTTTAGATGAACACTCAAGGTATCGATTATTGGGAGAAAGGTTTCTACGTTGAATCGCTCTTTTCCATTCAATTGGACTGATGGCGCAGAGCCATCAAAAAAAATCTGCCGTGAGCTTCTACGTCTTGTTCTTTGAGATAGATCTTTGTAGTCAGATTCTGGGTTATTTTCTTTGGCAGATGATTCGAAGTTATCAAATTTATCCCTGAGGTTAGTAATAAAATCATAAAGTGAAGTCAACAAATTGGTTGCAACGTCCAGTGTTATTGTTTCTTTCTGAAGATAATTACTTGTTTTGTCTATTCTTTCCAATATGGTGCTCCAGATTTCCGTCAGTATAATAAATTCTAGATTTCCCATTTTTCTAGACAGACTAAGGGCTTCGTCTCTTGTTTCTCGTGCCTTTTCAGTATCGTTTGCGATGGTGATTAAAGCTTCTAATATTCTTTTATAACCCCCATGCAAAGCACTTACTGCATCAGCTCGGGCTGACCATCTGGTTTGTGAAAGACTCTTAACAAATTTTTTTGAACCTAAATGTTCTGTTAATATATTCCATCTGTGGGTAGAGCCCGAAAAAAAGTTGTACACTTTCTGAACTATTTCAAAAAACTGTGATGCCTCCGGTACACACCCAGCAGCATGGACACCTACCAAGTTTAGTGAATGTCCTGCACATGGTATAAAGGTGGCAAATTCACATTTTACTTGATTCTTGATTGTAGACCACTATACTTTCCCGACATATTTGAAGCATTGTCGTAGCTTTGTCCTCTGCAATCTTTTATGGGAATATCATGTATCTCTAAAAAATTTAAGATGGTCTCCGCTAAATACTTAGATTTATGCTCTTTAATAGGTATAAATTTCAAAAACCTTTCAACAGGAACACAGTCTTTTACGTATCGAATGATGAAAGTTAGCTGGTCAATATGAGACAGATCGGGCGTACTGTCAACGCTTATGGAGAAATATTTTGCTGATTTAACTTCATTTATAATTTTTTTTAGAACCTGTTTTCCCATTACTTCAATAAACTCATTACAGATATTTGCTGATAAATAAGAAATGTTACCCTTTCCAGGATTCCCAATTTTTTTTAAGTGATCTGCAAGAAATGGATCAAATTCACTCAATAATTCCACACAACCCAAATAATTTCCATTGTTTGGAGATCCTAGGATTTCATTGTCGCCGCGAAATGGAAGCCCTCTCGATGCCAAAAATTTTACAACAGCTACAATCCGTTTAAGTACGTTTCTCCAGTAATCCACTTCCTTTTGATGTTGAGATAATAACTCTATATCTACTCTACCAACCGCTTTACTTCGTGCCAGATAAGTCATCATAGATTGCTTATGCGCTGGGCTATTTTCATGTGTTAAAATTATGTGATTAATATGCTTCCAATCATTACATCCATTCCGAGAGCAAAGATTAACATCAGTTGGGTTAAATAAGCAGCATGAAAAACAAAATACAGAGCATTTGGAAGGCGAATACAGCAACCATTTTCTTTCGACGCTTTCATTGTTCTTTAATTTGCGAATAAGTAATGCTTTGTTGAAATATCTCGTCACTAATTTATTACCATCTTTGTAGGTTCTGGATGCCTCGGAAAAGTCAGAATCTTTATTTTGAAAATATACTGGTCCCTTACGAATTAAAATTTCGCGATTTATTTCAACAAACTTTTCGTGAAAATAATCGGCGGGATCGTGCGATATTAATTCTTCTGTGTTGGAAAACTGCTGTTCAATTGACACAGTTGGAGTTATCGGTTTTAGTGAAGTTACTGAAGTCGTTGCACTTTCGTCGTAGGAATAGTCGCTTTCTGATTCAATCTCTTTTTCAAAATTGGAACATGAAGGTTTAGAAATTCCCGCAATTTGTAATTGAGCTGAGTCATCATGTGGAACATTTATGAGTTGATTGCTACTTACAGAAGTTTCTCCAGTAGTAGTAGTAAAATATGATGTTAATTTTGGTAACTTTTCAATTACTTCTTTCTGATGTAGAGCTTTTTTCCTTTTTTCAGATCCACTAGGATATGACCGTTTCGACATTTTATATTATAATTCAGTATTTAATTAATTTTATAACGAAAATATTCGCTAACACAAAACAGACAAACGACGATTTAATCAAACAATACTATTTTTTTGTCAGAGCTCAAGCACAGTCAGTAACAAACTAACAACTACAAACAAAACAAACGCCACAACATCGCAGACAAATACTTGAAGGGAATTCCCGTTCGTCAAGTCAAACGACGATCGGGAGTCGGGAATTCCCCTTTTTTGTCTTTGGTATTACGAATGACGTTCGAATAGGTTTCTTAAAGACATAAACCACACCGCATCAAATAATTCTTCTTTTTTAATTTAATAATTTTTCTTTTAATTGTATTCTTATACTTACATATAGGTATTTAAATTAACCTAAATATACTAATATCGGAAAAACTCATTTTTGAGAGAGAGTGGAGTACTTATACCCTGTTTATTTATTAGTTTGATCTTTCTTTTTGACGGATGTCAAATCTGAAATCGATATAACTTTGCAACGACGAACAATATTTTCTTATTTTAATAATATTAAAAATTGATAATAATCATAAGAATAGACACACAACATAAGAGTACCTGTTAAGGACTCAAGCATTTTCCGAAAGTCTTAAGTGGTTTTTATTGCTTCGAAGTAAAATTTAAATAGAAAAACTGAAAACAATGGTACCTACCCAATGTTTTTATGTCTAGTGCAATAAAATTGATTGACGAATGAATTTATTTATTTTGAATAGTTTAAAACATACATACAGCCACATATTTAGCCAACACATTTTTTACACCAATAGATATTTTCTGTTTCCCATCACTGACCCATCTGTCAAAAAGTTCAAGCTATGTTGTACAAGGTATAGCTATCCGCATGCGGCAAACTAAAGCTAATATAATAAGCGTAGGTATTGTAGTAAGTCATTATCATCAGATTTTTCAAAATTAATGTTTTTCGGTAATACCTAAATATCGGTTATCATTTGGTAATCTGGCAGGAACTAGGGGGCCCCATTCGATCGCGGGGCCCTGGGCACGTGCCCATAGTGCCCAGTGGGGAAGAGGGGCCTGTGTAGACTCCGGTACGAATACGTCCCAGGAAGTACAAGAAGAAAGAGAACAGTTTTGGGAGAGTTTAAGAGATGTATTAAGAGAATGTAAGGATAATGAAATAATAATAATGCTAGGTGATTTTAATGGATGGGTAGGACTGAAACGAGATGGATTTGAAAGGGTTCTTGGCAAGTACGGAGATGAAAGAGTGAACGAAAATGGTAAAGGTTTGCTTGAAGTATGTTTGGAATGGAACCTTTGTGTGTCAAACACGATGTTTCGACACAAAAGGATTCATATGTATACAAGAGAAGCGAAGAATGTCAGTAAAAGTATGATTGATTTTGTAATAGTGGATGAAAGATTGAGAAAAAATATTCTAGACGCTAGGGTATATCGCGGTGTGGGTATCCATACAGACCACTTTTTGGTTATGTGCCGTATAAGTGATCTCTTTAAAGGATGGAGACGTAGAAGGCGTGAGCCCATAAGTGTTCTAGAAAGAATAAAAGTAGAAAATTTGCAAGAAGATAAAGTGAGAGAGGAGTATGGAAGCAAATTGACTGAAAGGTTTCATGATCTTGATAGTATTTGTGAGATTGAGGAGTTATTAAAAAGTATGAAAGCTGGTAAAGCAGCGGGATATGATAAGGTGACAGTCGAGATGCTGAAGGCTGGACAGGGCCTTGTAGCAAGTCAGTTGTGCCGCCTTTTCAACATATGTTGGATTAGCGGTCGTGTACCAAGTGATTGGTGTAAAGCCGTTATAGTTCCACTTTACAAAGGAAAGGGCTCGCATCAAGACTGCAAAAACTACAGGGGCATTAGCCTACTCAGCGTCGTCGGCAAACTGTATGCGAAAGTGTTGATTGAGAGAGTTATGAAAGAAACCGATGAGAAAATATGGGATGCACAAGCGGGTTTTAGAAAGGGAATGGGATGTACGGATCAGGTCTTTTCATAGCGAAGCATAGCCGAGAAATTTTTGGCCAAGAGTCAAAAGGTCTATTGCGCATTTGTGGATTTGGAAAAGGCCTATGACAAAGTGGTGAGGAATGAACTTTGGTCGGTACTGTCTATGTATGGGGTGAGCAGCAACCTTATTCGAGCTGTGAAGTCTCTCTATGAGGACCCCAGAGCTTGCGTGAGGATACATGGGTCATACACTGAATGGTTTAGTATCCAAAAGGGGGTTAGACAGGGATGTGTAGCGTCACCATGGCTGTTTAACTTATTCATGGACAGTTGTTTGCAAGATTTGAAAGATAAAGAATGTGGTTTAAGAATGAAGAATTTACTCGTCAAATGTCTTCTTTATGCTGATGATCAGGTTTTACTGGTGTCATCGGCAGATGAGTTGCAGGAGATGGTAACAACTATGCATGAAGCTTTTAAGAGGAAAGGAATGAAAGTGAATGTTAGTAAGACAAAAGTAATGGTTTTTGAAAGAGATGAATGCGTGACAGAGTGTAGGATTTGTATAGATGGAGAAAAAGTGGAACAAGTGAATGAGTTCATATATTTGGGAACATTGTTTACGAGAGATGGAAAGCATGAAGAAGATGTTGAAAGGAGAGTCATGGCTGGAAATAGAGTGAATGGGACACTACACAACTTTATGAGCAGCCGGAAAGTGTCCGAAAAGGCACGACTGGCTGTACATGGAGGAGTATTGGTGCCGACTCTTATGTATGGTAGTGAAAGTTGGGTGTGGCAGAAAAAGCATCAGAGTAGAGTGAATGCAGTAGAAATGCGTGCGTTGCGAAGTATGTGTGGCTTGACCTTGAAAGATAGAGTGAGAAATAGCGTGATAAGAGAACGATGTGGAGTGATAGAAGATGTAGTGATGAGAATTGAGAGAGGAATGTTGAGATGGTTTGGTCATGTTGAGAGAATGAATGAAAGAAGACTAACGAAACAGGTGTATGAGGCGAGTGTGGATGGTACCGTCGGAAGGGGAAGACCTAGGCGCACATACCTGGACCAAATCGGGGAAGTTTTAGAAAAGGGGCAGGTCAGGAGTATTCTAAACCGACGAGCATGCATGAAGAATGTAATGAGAGTGAATGAAGCGAGAGTAGTATGTCAGGATCGTAGCAAATGGAGATCCGTGATCTCTGCCTACCCCTATGGGAGACAGGCGTGATTTTATGTATGTATGTATGTATATATATATATATATATATATATATATATATACATACATTATACACACATATATATAAATATAATGATAGTATTTGGAACCAGTTTCCGAAGATGTGGAAGACGGGGAAACTGGTCCACATCCTAAAGGAGGGACGCCCGGCGGACGAACCGTCCGGCTTCCGGCCCATTTTGTCGTAGTCTCGTCAAGCACCTCTCTAGAGAGAGGCCGGATCCGGGATCTGGTAGATGCCCAATAATGCGAGGTCATGTTGGCGATGTCTTTAGACATCTCCAACGCGTTCAACACCTTGTTCTGGAGATGACTCAGGGAGGCGCTCGTATACCACGGTGTGCCTCTGTACCTCCATCACGTTGTCGGGGCGTACCTGACAGAGAGAACCGTCATCTACCCAAATGCGACCGGTATCGGCCGACGTGGGATATCATGCGGTATTCCGCAGGAATCGGTTCTAGGGCCGCTCCTGTG
The DNA here is from genome assembly GCA_963662185.1 of Eilema griseolum. Taxonomy (NCBI): domain Eukaryota; kingdom Metazoa; phylum Arthropoda; class Insecta; order Lepidoptera; family Erebidae; genus Eilema; species Eilema griseolum. Next base: position 17,742,642 of record OY759230.1, on the reverse strand, counting down.
GAACATCGGATACGACTGGGTGCTTCGCGGTGAGTTCACAGACGGCACCACCCTCACATGCCATGCGGAGGACACGTTAGTGACGGCGAGCGGAGCTACACACAGAGACTCTGGGGGCCACGACCGCGGTTGCTCAAGTAGTGGAACGAATCCGGTGGCTGAACCTGGAGGTGGCCCTGCATAAATCCGAGGCCATGTTCTTTCATGGACCTTGGCGCACGCCACCACCGGATTCCAGTCTTACAGTGGGAGGCACTCTCATCGGCATCGAGCCCCAGATGAAATTGGTGGACACGGCTGAAACTCTGGCGCAGCTGCTGCCCAACTTGAGGGGCTCGGAGGATTCCTGCAGGAGACTCTATGAGGGTATGGGTTGCCACGTGTGGGTCGACTCCCTGAGGGACAGACACATGCCTCTGCTACACTATCTGCAGCGGAAGATGGCCTGCCGGATCATTAGGTATCGTTATCGATATCGTTTGACGCGACGAGTCTCCTCGCCGGGTCGCCACTCTGGATTCTGGAAGCGAGTATCCCTTTCGGTGCTATATCGGTTCCACGATTCCAAGCTTGAAGAAATTCGGAAAACCACGGCAGGGAGAGCATTCCACAAATTGAGCGAACGTAGAATGAATTTCTTTTTAAAATGTAATTCCTGTCATGCCTTACTGATTTTTATCTCTCTAATGTTAATGTTAACATGAATGTCAAAATGTATAAAAAACTAAAATTTTACTTGAAAAAGGTTTTTTAATTAAGAAGTTCGAACAGTTATAAAACTAGTTTAATTTAAATTAGAAGTGCTCCCCAGTGTTAAAACGTTAACTACATGGCTAGTATGTGAACTACTTGAGGCTTTTTCAGTTGTGCTGAACCTTGTAACCGCGTTGAACTTAGTTGCCGCGTGGTTCCCGGCAGAGTAGAATTTGGACCACCCATGTTTTCTCATGCGGTGTCGTATAAGGCGACTAAGGGATATAGCTGTTTAACATCAGACAGATATATACAGCCCAGACTCAGCCTCAGATGCATGCCTCGAGTGAACAATAGTGCCCGAAATACGGCAATAGACTCACCCCCTATTTACGTGGGACCGAATAAAATTATTAGTGAAATGTGGGTGTTAATTCACCTCTGCCTTACCCTCTGGGAATAAAGTATGATTATATATATGTATGTATGAACTGTGTAACTGGGTGCATCGGTATATCTACTATCCAGCACTTCATTTTTTATTGTAGCCCTAGTCATATAGCACAGATTCAATACTATTATGTATCTTGTTTACGAAATACGATGTATAATCAGCCAAAAGCTGAAAGTTGTTATAGATAAGATACCCCATAGCTGGTGTTAAGCACGTCATTTTATTGATCGGCTGACAAATCAAATTGAAAATTTCACTTACGCAAATAACATAACATAGCATGACTGATATGAAGGATAATATCGGTTGACCATAAGTTTCAATAGTGATAGCAAATAATTGATTTAATCTAACCTATGTCACTACACCATTATACATTTTCAAAAATGGACAGCAAGTATTTTAATGGGTACCCTACCATTGTGGGCAAGGGCGCGAGATATATGTCTCAGCCAATCTCGCCTCTGGGAACCTACGACCCACAAACGGCGTGCGTTTTAGTAGGTTCAAGTCCGACATCGTCGACTTGGCGGCGGGGGAAAATGAAAGCCCATTTTGAAAATCATAGTTATGTGTTCAGATTTTTTTTAAATATCTCCAAAGTTCAGACATGACTAATAAACAATTTTATAATAATATCTATAGACGAGGGAGGGAGGGTTAGGTAGAGGAGAATTAACACCCAAATTTCAGCAATCATTAAATTCGATCCTACGTAATAGGGGGTGAGCCTATTGCTGACTTCCGGGCACTATTGTTGACTCCAGCCATTCATATGAGGCTGAATCTGCTGTAGTCAGACAGATTATCGAAATCGGTATATCGAGCTTTTATCGATCAGAGCGTATCAAAAATATTTTCCTTTCCTAATCATTTTTATCACATTTTAACGATCTCAACGAAATAAATTTACGAAAGAACGTAAAAACGACACCCTTGTAAAAATACACAAAATAATCCCTCCGGATGAATCTGGCGCAAAATTGAATCTCCATAAGTGAGATGTGAATACAATAGGTATATCGACGTTATCATCTCGCGTAACCTCATTATGAAAACCTCTTTCATGTTGCTCTTTTGGTCGTTCAATGAAAAATTATGATACGAATTTATATTATAATACATACTGTATTAATACATAATACATATTTATCTTAACCATGGCTGTATATTAGCGAAAGGAAGATAGAAGTTATTATCGTAGATTAAGTAAAGCATTTTGTAGTATAAAATTCAGGTTTCTCTAGCTAATCTATGATCCTAGACATAGGGGTCTAGTTTACTGCAGTCTACCGGGTCCGTAACTTAGATGAAGTTTAATGTTTTTTGAAGTGAAAAGCTGGACATTTTTTGACTGTGACCGTCATTTCTGTAGGTATATAAGTATATGCATGTCGGCGAAGTTTTTATTTCTATCGTGAGAACTCCCGAAAAGTTATTGTTTTTTTAAACAGGATACGTCATTACGATATCACCCTGCTATAATAGTGATAGTCGTCTACCTCTGTGGAGTAATGATTAGAGCATTCAACTGCTAAATCAGAGGCCTTGAGTTTGATTCCAGACCAGTGCAAATATTTGTGTGTGTGAATAGATTGAAACCGCGGTAGCCTAGTGGTATGGGTAATGGACTGCTGAGACAAGGTCTCGGGTTCTATCCCAGGTTTTACCATGCCACACACCAATGACTTTTCGATGCTTTTCGAAGTTATGTGTGTATTTATCGCAGGTTTATAAGTGCCCGGTTAATGGCAATAGGCTCGCCACCTATTACATTGGGATCTATACATAAACGGGCGAAATGTGGGTGATAGCACCTCTGCCTACCCCTTCGGGGATATAGGCGTGAGTTTATGTATTGTTATGTTATGTGAATAGATTTGTACATATTCTACTAAAGTATAATACAATATGTATATTTACAAATTTATCAGCATTCTACAATCCATAATGCAAGCTAGTTAATTGGATCTGGAGAGCGTTGTGTAGAAGGTCCCGTTAACATTATTATACAATAGGGGTGTAACTCAACCGAGACGTTCAAGTTAGACCCACTCCCCTTACCCCATAGGTCCTCTTACCCATTTATGTACAATATTTGCATTGAAATGCGGATTAATTTACTCGATAGGTAGTATTAGAATATTGGGAATATTAATAGCGCACATTGGGAGAGGCCTGTGTCCAACAGTGGACCGCGGTGGGCTAATTGATTGATTAATTGGAATATTGGAATGACTAATATTACCATAAAATTATTAAGACGATTCATAAATAAATAAATGCTACGGTAACCACTTTCCATCAGTTGGGCCGTGTGCTTTTCTGCCACCTAAGTTAGTAGTTAGTAAAAATGCTTTCACTGGTAAAACCAATTCTCCAACTCCGAGAGGTCTACAAATCTTTATCATTGACTCTGTACTTTACATCTTGTTTAAAAAAAGGTGACTTGGCCGTTTCAGGAAAGTTTTCGTTATGTTGACGACCTGTGGCATGGCGGTGTAGCTCTTGTAGAAGTCGTAGATCGCTACATCAGTGGTCACGGGTTCGATTCCCGTTCGTCCACGACTTTCCCGAAAGCGACTGAAAGTATCACATATTACTATTTATCTATACTATCTATACTAATATTATAAAGCTGCAGAGTTTGTTTGTTTGTTTGTTTGAACGCGCTAATCTCTGGAACTACTGGTCCGATTTGAATGATTCTTTCAGTGTTGGGTAGTCCATTTATCGAGGAAGGTTTTAAGCTATATATCATCACGCTACTACTTAAGGGAGCGGAGCATTGATAATAAATGTTAACAAATTCGGCAATTTTTCATACATATTTGCTCAAAGGGATATGAAGCTTCAAAATATACCCCGGGCGAAGCTGGGGTGGGTCAGCTAGTTATATATATGGCGCTACTGATTAATAGTGGCTTAATTTTTATGCTATAAATAAGAAGGAATGTTTGCTATAGTTTGTAAAGACCAAGCAAGTCATATGTTTTTAAACACATACCTACTGTAGAATTAGGCAGCAGCCGACATCCACGAGAGTTGATGTTGGTGCTAAGTCTTTAATCGTGAAAGCGTCATTAGCTGGAAAGCCTTGGCAACGACTCACTACTATTCATGAAATGTTTTTATAAAAATAACAACTTTCTATCAGATGTTCTAGTTAGAATTACATTTGTTATTTTCAGTTATTGACTGTTTGTCTTCGTATCTATTTCCTTGTTGACTGATAATTGGAAGTATGTTTTTCAACTGATATTTTTAAATGAGAATATTTCCGATTTAAATTACATATCGATAACTTCATCAAGGGCGTCTATATGAAAGCTCTACGATACTATAGATTCTTATGAAACTTTTAAACCGGGCATGAAAAGCATCTGTTGAAACCGTCAAAGTAAGAATAGAGAAATAATCTAAGCATTATATTCAGAATAGTTTTCACCAATTTAGGTCAGCTTACCATCAGGCGGGATGAAGTCAATTGATGGAATAAACATTAACAAAAGCTAAAGATAGAGCGCACTGATGTGAGCCTACAGTGTCGTGCTGCGGGGGCTGCACAGAAAAAGAAGGAGGGAGACGAAAAGAAGAAAGCAGCCTCACAACTAAAATTAAAATTTATTTGGAGGGTAGGTCTGCCTCGACTGTGACCACTTCTTCATGATGGAAAAAGCGTGGCTCTACCTCCTAGCTCTGGTCTGTCTGTGTATGTCTTTAAGTTAAATTTCACAACAATCAATTATCGTTTGCTGAGCCCACCAAGAGATTCAGGGCCAAGAAAACCTTGCCTGTAAAAAAAGAAGCACTAACACGGCAGTCGTTCTCATAACGAGTAACCAGTTTCCGGGCTCCAATGCAACAGAGAACGACGTAATTAACTATTGATATAATGATATATGAACGACTATTGTAGTCCACGGCTGGAGATAGACACCTGAATATTGCGCTACAACATCCGGTCAAGTTTTATCTAAGTACCTACTTGGTGCAAAAGAAAACACTGGCCATATATTTTACCTCATAGTCCAGAGATCAGAGCAAGGGTTTAGTCTCATGGGGTTTCCTTTTTTGATCAACACATTTTTTATGCCTTCGATACTGCAAACCTTAATACAAAATATATCCAAGTACATTTTCTTATTCAGGTTATCTTGCTCTGCACTTAGAAGCTATAGAAATTCTGTAAAACCGTCGCTTCTAAATAAAAAATATACCCGCCTAAGTTATTCGCTAATAACTTTTTATTATGAAACTGTTGGTAGGTAATCTTGGTGTGAATTGAATAACAGTATTAAATATGCAAGGATGATCCGGGTTCTCCGTTTGGGAAAGAATTCACATGCAGGTACGATGACCTGGATCGTCAGAGGTGGCTAACAGGCCAACAATTAGAATTAGAGGAGCGCGGGCGGGCGGGCGCTGGGCGGCGGTGGCGGCGGCGGCGCGCGGCGTCAGTCGGCGTCCGCGTCCCGCGCCTCGCCGTCGCCACGCGCCGCGCTGTGCTGTCGGGCCGCCGAGCTCATGAGTGGCGGGTATTATGCCGGCACCGCAGCCACGCTCCCCACGTGCCGCGAGCTCGCCGGCCGCCGCCACCGCGCCGCGCCGCCTCCACGACACCACCGTCTATAGCCGTAGCTCCATCACCATAACGCACGCTATTACACGTCTCACGTCTACCGGAATGTAAATATTTATGGATGTCAGTTTTCAGTTGTTTAGATTGGCTGTGAATTTTAAGGTACGTAACTAATGCCTGTTTGTTTCAATATTTGCACGACATTATCTTTAACGATTATGCCAATTGAATGGATTAACAATGTGTCGATTAAAAAATTTAATAAATAGCATGTCAGTTCGATATCGTATTGTGCTTTGTGCCTTTGTACATAATTGCTGACGATGACTTCGATTATAATGGCGTTCGGAGTACCCTTCTATACTTGGATCGATAGTTAACTATTAAACGAAGGTAACATTAGTCGAAAAGATTTTTCGCATTACATTACGCGATTAAAATAATGATGGTGGTAACCGATAGTGCGCCGCCGCGAATATTGCTAATTGATATTCAGACCTATTAAATTGAAAAAAGAAACTTTGTATACTGATACAAACAACCCCAAAAAAGCTATTTCCTCCCCTTGAGCTTATTAATATTCTTCCTAAGTATTTATTCGACAATGGTTGACCATTAGTATTGAAGAGACCATTAGAGTTGCTGGAATGGACGTCCTTTAACCTTGTGAATATTTTATGTATTTTAATATAAGTATCGTTATTCACATACTAACACAATATTCATTTGTTGTCACAGACTAAGAAATGAACGACAAGCATCTATTGATAGATACAAACACAATACAAACGCGTCTCTTGTAGTGTAGGCTAAACCTATTTCATAATATGATTAAACACTGTTACATAGTCTTTTGGTTCATTGGTACACAAGCATTAATATTACAGGATACTTATCTACAAACTCCCGACATGCAATAAATATAAATTAACATTTAATTTTTCACAAAACAACATTATTTATTGGCATAAAATGTTTAGGTGAAAATGAAATCGGCAAGGCGTGTTCGGGTACATGAAGATGCTATACGCCATAGGTAATATATTATCATCATTTTATTTTTTAATGATCGTAGAACTTGCGTAGACAAGATAATCCTACTTACCTACCTATTTGTTTTCTCCTTCATTATTTAATCCTTAGCTCAAATATATTAATAAATATGTCTTCTTTCCTAAAATCTACCTTGATTTGTTTTGCTATAATTTGTAGTTAGTTTAAGGTTGTATACTGACTAGCGATTTAATTGTACATATACATATTATGTGTGCTAGACTCGCGAAGTATATACTTAGCCAGTTCTAAATATTAACAATAATAATACCACTATAAATATGAAATAACGTTGTAAATACTTAAAATAAACCTTTGAAAGATATCTTTGAATTGTTTCACTCCAAGATAAGCATAAGCTATGCCTAAAATACTACCTTAACATATTTAACCAACTTTTGATGTTGTAACTCACATATCTATGTACAATACATGCACTCTAATAAGTACATAGTTCAAATTCATACCTACTACTTACAAAATATGAAGATCCCTACAGGGTTTTGGATAAAATGAGATCTTTATTAAACGGCAATCGCTGCTATTGGTACTTACTGCTACAAAACTCCCCTGTATGCTTTCACCTATTCACGATAATGAATCAAAAATAGCATGTTCTGTTTGACCTGTAAATGAAGTAATAATCAAAACTAAACTAAATCTTTTCTGCTTATGTTATACTTACTACAGTGGTTACTAACAATCCACAGGATAAACTCAAACTGCAATAGATTCCTTTGTTCGCTGCTCTGGGTTAATTAAATTGCGTAGATCAGGTAGGTACCTTATTTAAGTAAAAAGTACTTAATTATTACACAAAAATTAAGTTTGAATATACACTTCGAGGCCTGTTTCTAAATGCTACGTCACAGGATCATTGCTAAAGAAACATACTTATTAAGAAGGCTTCAATTTGGGAAAGTTCAAAGGTTAACGATGAAGAACATGGTAGAGATTAACTTTGCATAATTCGTTTCATAAATGAAGTTTATAAACATTATTCGTGTAGAATGATAATGGCATGATTTCTTTTTGAGATGTTTTTCATGAGACGCTTTGTATGTATGATAAAATTGTTCTCTTCTCTCACATTTTCCTGAGTTCACTTGATATTTTTCTATACCAGAACCACACAGTAAATTAATATAATAATCTAGCAAATTTGAATATTTACTGGATGATGTATACATATTATAATGGTTTATTAATGTTTTCAAAATGAACAATAACTTAAATACTAATATACAATTTCATATTTATTTATTCAACTAGTTTTTAAATGAAATTTGCAACTATAATCTATTATTAGGTACTAAAATACACTAAAATAATAAATTTAAAAAATACATACATAATGCGTCATGAAATTCCTCCGCATCATCACCGACCGGTAACGTTCCCAAAAGGCTGGGAGCATTGCCATGTTGAATGGCATACTATACATACAAACATACATAATATACATATAGTTATTTCCACTATTGTCAGTGATCATTACTTTTCATAATTTACGCTTGACTCTTCTAATGATACCTCATTTGTCCAGTTCTAATAAGCAGTTGAGGAGCTATGAGAAACAGATGAACCTACATACTACTTACATACATACATAGCCTATCAAAATCATAACCCTCCTTTGGCTTCGCTGTAGTCGGGTAAAACCAACCACCCCACTGACGGTGATGTTGCGTATCCGGAGAGAACTGTCTATCCTTGTAACCCGATTCCTGACCAATAACTAATATTTGTTTTATGATATCATTGACAGTTGTATTGATATCATTGACAATACGAGAATGTTTGCCCAATTATTATTTCACAATGGTTATACAATAGGAAGTTAGATTTTAGTTTCATTGACCTTAATATAACTTTATGTACAGAAAAAAAAATCAGTAATTTCCACGAGCGATTCCCTGTCGTAGTAACTCATTTCCTCCGTCCCTCCCTCATTATAAATATATTAAATCCATATAGAGGTAGCCAAACCAAACAAAGATAATGATTTCCTACCGTAATTATAGCTTATATAGCTGCTTGTTAAATAGCCAATTAGTAATATTAACTTTTAGACTCCCGCGTTGCATGATTTATAAACGGGTCACAGGTATTAACGCAATCCAGCAATTTACCTTGAATCGCTTTATGTTCGACCGTGCTGCACCAACTGTAGTCAAGCAGACCCTAATTAACCAGAAAACCTTCCATTAATTAACTCCAATGTTTTATCATCATTTTCGTGGCGTAGGGGAACGTGATTCGAATTTTGTTGCCACCTTAAAATTATAACACAGATATCAGAACTATTGATAACTTTTATTAACTATAGCTAAATGTAATTGAACCGACTTCAAGGTTTATAGAACAAATTCGCGAAGCTATTAAAAATATAATCCGCTCAATAAATTAATTTCCTTGTCATAATAAAATGTGTACGTCTGTCTGGTCCATTGTATTTGCTATGGGAAACCAAAGACAAATATATTTTGATTTATTCGATACAATTCAAGCTTTATTGGGAATAATTTCAAGACAAAGAACAATAAATTTGATGCTCAAATCATATTTATGTGTGTATATAGAAACATCAAATTTACTTATCTAACGAAATAGAATAGTTATACTTAAACAACTACTGGTAGCATAGTCTTTTAAGCTGGGGTGGTAATTTTCATCAAACATAAAAATGTTATGGGACTCGGCAATGCGACTCCCCTTAACTGTATTTCTTACTTAAGTACTTACTGAACTTACTTATATTATAATCCTAAATGTAGAAGTTTGTAAGTTTATTTGCTAATCTATAACAGAAACACGGTAAGATGAATTGGACTGACATTTGACACGCATACTATGACCTAAAAGGACATAAAGGTATATATTGTGAATAGTATACCTACTTGTACATAAGTACATTAAATCCACACAGTACCCTGATAGTAGATTAATATCTAGTATTTCTAGTAATCAATGACTTCATTATGAAACCCTGTATTTGAATTAACTAAGTCTAACCTTACGAAAACCTTGAAATGCATATTCCTAATGAGTTATCCACCACATTGTTGACATTACTATGACTGAAAATACTGTATGTGTTATAAATACGTCTCTGCTTCGACAGTTCAACACACCAATTACTGAAGTGCGGTAGAGTGCCGCATTTGTATTGGATAGGATATCTTAAAGTTTAGCAGAAATGTGGCAAATCTTTGAATGTCGAATCGTACTTCTCACAAACTTGTCCGTCGGAAAATTGCTCTTTCAGTTAAAAGTTTCGATGGTAATCTATTCTTCAGCCAGTTGGGATAAGCGTATCCCGATTAAGAATAACATTCAACATGTAATTGTTTACAATAACTTTTAATCTACATTTTCTTTTTACTTATCTATGTAATCAAGTTGTGTTAAAAAAGAGTGAAAATTATATTTCCAATCTATTACATTTAATGACGATCAAAAGTAGGTAAGTAATGATTAAACTTAATAATGTAAGCACCATTATCATTATATGTTCATTTTTTATTTAAATAATGAGTTCGATAACTTTCGTGAACTACGAATAAAATTATATTAATTAACTAATAATGAAAATTAACAAACAACAAAATGTATAAATATAACTAACTAAACGAAGTAAAACGTAATTTTAATAAAGATAAAAGTTCAGCATTTTATTCATCTATTCGTTACCAGTTTGTATCTCTATTGGCAGTTTTAAATCACGTCATTTTAGGTGTCTATTATATTATAACATACATGGTTTGCTATTGTTTAACAAGACACGTGTGACATATTACTTTAAAAATAATCATTTCACATAATACGTTCGGTTACAGTTTCGCAAATGTATTACTTTGGAAATATTTCAGTTCTTAAAATTTTATTTTTAAAGTATTCATTTCACTAAATCAAGCCAGTGGATAAATTTATTAGTCATTAATATTTTTGTATGTACTAATACTAATTCCATAGATACATTGTCATTAAAAAAATACATGCCTTAACTAAGCGAAACAAGTAGAAGTCGGTTCTGGTCGCAGTTCTAATATAACCTAACCTAGTCATTTAGTTTCGGTTCACCTTATATAATAGGTACATGATATCGTGCTAAAAATAAAATACCCATATTAAGTAAAAGTAATATTGTTTTTCCAACTAATATATTTAAAAAATCATTTTGAGAAATCATGTTAAGGCATAATGAATTTTTTCCAAGTAAATATTTTGTCTAATAAGTACTTTATTTGTAAAATTATATCATGTATAATTTTGTCAAACGTTGATTGTCATAAAATGAAGTTTTTTTTTTTTTTTTCCCAATGATTGGATACCGTCATACATACATTGGCTATAGACGGAAGTTGTTTAAGTATAAAATAAATATTAGAAAAAAGAAATCATGAAAAGTGTAATTTATAGATCGAATTATAATCAATTTTGATCCATTTTACGACGAGCCCATAATACCCAGGCACTAGCAATTGTTATCTACAGATAAATCAGACAAGCTCAAGTTTACTCCATGTCCCTAAATCTTTAATTAGCTACTTAAACCTTAATGTTATATTTTATCTCACGGAACTGCGAATTTAATTTAATTTACTAGGTAAGGTAAATCTTATCCATAAAAGCTTTCCACAAACTTTTTGAAATGACAGTGTATGAAAGAATTCCAGTAACTGAATCACGTAAATTAATCAAGCCAGTAACTGACTCGTCTGGTAGATAAGTTTATTCATAACACATTAATTAAATGTATATCTTCTTATAGAAACACCTTTGTAAATATATTATTATCTGTTGTTCCTTTAATCAAAGATTGTAATGTTATTTTTTCTTCCCGTAGGTAAATCTATCACTTTTCATGTTTTGGTACCTTATCACAACCTTATCCATAGGATCTATTTAATACTATTGATATTGTTTGGCGTTCGAAATTACTTCATAACAATAACGTGACCATCGGCAAACAATTACTCCAAGTAAACACAAAGATGTGGGTGTCTAATATAATTTATGGATAGTAAAAATAAGATTGGATCAAAACGTGATCCCTGGGGAGAGCACCGGTGCGAGGTCATTAGAACCATTGATTCGTGTCTGTTTTATCACTACCTACGCTTTAACTCTGTTTCTCCAAGTCTACCAGATAATAATATTTTATATCTATAACATTAAATTAGTCTCGCAAATTTGGTGATTCACGCTAATGAAGATGTTTCTAAAGATATAACTGAGTGCGCGGTGACATCAAACTAAAATCTAAAATAAGTACGCCACTTCAGGCGGCACCGAACACCGGACTATGTGATGTGGTCATGGATAACATTACCGATAAAATCCATACTGAATCTGTGAAGCGTTAAATGATAAAAAAATATTAATATGTAATACTCGTACGAGTAGATAAAAATATATCTATGTAGATATTATTGAAAGTTCCCTATGTAGATTAATATGGCGATTTCCTTGCGGCTAACCGCAATGCATACAGTCGGAACCGGCAGGCCGCATGTGTATTTTTATATGAAACCGCGCCACCTGCGCAAGTGCAGTAGGTATGTGTTTAAGATGGAATTCTCTCATGTTTTGAAACCAGCTATACTTACTTATACTTATAGGTTTTTAAAAGTTCAGGTTCCCTCACGGACTGATTATCTCATAATATAATGTCACTAAATCAACTTTTGTCTATTCTCAGAGTAAAATGAACCCACGTTTCATCTTCAGTAAGGGCCGTATCATACTAGCGGTTTCGGGGCGGAGCGGTCGCAAAGCGGAAATGCCGCGGTTGCGCGGATTTGTAGTGAGTTTACAATATACTTACAATAAACTCAGTAACAAAATGGATTCGATTATTGATTTGCAACATAACACAAAGTAATCGATCTCTTCCATTCGATTAATTGATAATGGATCCTCCCAAATTCTACGTAGCTTTCGTTTCTGTCTCCGGCATCATCGCATAACAATGCCTTCTCGTCGGAATCAATTTTGTTACTGAGTATATTGTCATTGTCAGTATATCGTAAATTTAATAAAAATCCGCGACGTCTCCGCTGCGCAACCGCGACGTCTCCGCTGCTCAACCGCGGCAAAGACGTCGCGGAACTGCTAGTATGATAAAGCCCTATCAATTATTTTGAGGACTGCGTTTAGATAGTCATCTGTCACAAGCTTCAAAATCTGCGAAGAGCAGTGTACACTAAAATCAATTTAATTGTTGATGAATGGCTCTGTCCTCTCAGCATCAATTCCGCTTCTGAGGTGAGGTCAGCATTCGCGATCCATCTTGCCGTCACTTTTGACATTTACACCTTCAAATGTCAAAAATGACCGCAAGATAGATCGAGCCGGTAAAAATCCCAAGTCTGCCAGTTATCGATTTGATCTTCACTCGACAGAAAACGACTCCACGTTCTTAACAATATATTCTGTGAAGAGGCTTTGACTGACCGGGTGGTTCGCTTTTGGATAGTCTATATAACAAACGATAAGCCTTCCCGTAAACAACGCAAATTTTTGACTTCAGGTATATTTTCTATAAGATATAAGATGTGGTGTTATAATTTCCAAAAAAAGGTGTCCGTTTTGGTAATATTCAAGTTGTAAATTCTAAGTAAAAGAAATTGATGTTATCTTTTTTATTTTCATTTTTACTTAACCGCTGCGTAACCCTGATGGATCCCTGGCCCATGAGCCGCAAGAGAAGGCAAATCTGCTGGCTAATCTCTTTGCGGCCAACTCCCGAATCGATGATTGTGGTACGCAGCCACCAACACTACCCGACAGTGACCACGCGATGCCTGATATCCATATCAGGCAACGCGATGTCCGTGCAGTGCTGCAATCACTCGATGTCCGGAAAGCCAGTGGTCCGGATGGTATTCCAGCGGTAGTCTTGAAAAAATGTGCAGCGGAGTTGTCTCCAATGCTTACGCGCCTGTACCGGCTATCCTACAGTTCGGGTACAGTGCCTTTGCCTTGGAAAGAGGCGAATGTTCAGCCGATTCCCAAGAAGGGGGATCGCTCGGAGCCAGCCAACTATCGACCCATAGCCGTCACCTCAGTGCTGTGCAAAGTGTTCGAGCACATAATCAACAAACAGCTCATGCGGCACCTAGAGGATCACTCCTTAATTAATGACCGGCAATATGGCTTCAGACCGAAACGGTCAACGGGTGATCTTCTAGCATACGTTACCCATCTTTGGGGTGAGGCTATGGACAAGCACGGCGAGTCACTGGCAATTAGTCTTGACATCGCCAAAGCTTTCGATAGAGTCTGGCACAAATCGCTTCTTTCCAAGCTACCTGCCTTTGGTCTGCCTTCTAGGCTGTGCAACTGGGTTGCTAGCTTCCTGCAGGGGCGCCGTATTCGCGTCCTTTGTGACGGACGAGCTTCGGAGTTTCTGCAGGTTAATGCTGGCGTGCCCCAGGGGTCCGTCTTATCACCCACTCTCTTTCTTCTGCATATCAACGACATGCTGTCTACCGGCAATGTTCATTGTTATGCAGACGATAGCACTTTGCATGGGAGTTATCATGGACATCCTGCGGCCAAGCAGTCGGATATCGCGGAGAAAAGGCAGCTTCTTGTCACTGAGCTTGACGGGATCCTGAATCACATTTCTCAATGGGGCTCTGAGAACCTGGTTGAGTTCAATGCCAAGAAGACGCAGGCATGTGCGTTTACAGCAAAAGTATCTTCTTTCCTTCCCCTCCCCACTCTTCAGAGCACGCCACTGCCACTGCAGGACAATCTCAATATCCTAGGTATGGATGTTCGCTGCAACCTGAATAACAAAAACTACATCGAAAGTATCATCAAAACAGCCTCACGAAAACTCGGAGTCCTGAACAGAGTGAGACGGTTTTTCACGCCGGAGCAGCGGTGTCTTCTATACAAGACACAAATTCGCTCCTGTGTGGAGTACTGCTCGCATCTCTGGGATGGTTCAGCAAAGTACTTACTAGATGCTCTCGACAGGTTGCAGCGACGTGCGGTCCGCATCATTGGGAATCCCGAGATCACGAACACCCTAGAACCTTTACAGCTGCGTAGAGATGTTGCGTCCATGGCTGTATTTTACCGTTTGTACCATGGGGAGTGTTCTGATGAGCTCTTCCAATTAGTCCCACCCTCCCCTTTCCTACACAGGACAACGCGTGCAGGTCTTAGATGTCATCCGCACACGGTGCAAAACATCCGATCAAGAACCAAGCGGTTCGGAGACTCTTTCCTCTGTCGCACCATTAAGGCCTGGAATTCATTACCAGCTCACGTGTTTCCTTCTTCCTACAGTCCCGGGTCCTTTAAGCGGGGCGTGAAAAAGCATATGATGAGGCCGTCAAGCTGAGTGTCACCATTGTCACACGGTATGTGTAAGTAATGGTGACCCTCTTTTCTGGGACTTTGCCTTCAGCTTACCATCAGGCGAGGCGAGGTCCAATTGACGTGTCCTATATAAAAAAAAAAAAAAAAAAAAAAAAAAAAACTTATTGGCTATAACGGAAAGTGGGTATATGACCAGTATTTAAAAGTTTAGAATCTATTTATACCCAAAACTTATTGAATGACATAAATTTCAATAATGTTCTGCTTCACAGAACAGATAACACTCGTAGTATTAGACAGCGTTCATTTTTACGGTGACAGTAGCAAAGTTCTGGTACTTGAAGATATTTACACTTCAAGACACGCGAGACGTCTTTGTCTACCCGTGGAGCTGAAACTTTAAGAATAGTGTAGATATAGTAAAAATATAAGTTTAAAACTAAAACCCGACTACTGAAAAATTATTAAACAAGAAAATATCAAGGATATTTTTCGAGTATTATTTCAAATGTATTGTTTTGTTAGACTAAGTGGCATAGGAGCATGGTTACCTTGATATTTTCTTGTTTAATACTTTTCAGTAGTTGGGTTTTAGTTTTAAACTTATATTTTTATTTATATTATTTTGGGGCAAGCAATAGGTATAATTTATACATATTTGAATGTGCTAATTAAACCCTTTCAGATACCATACACAACATATCTCAAATTAATTTTTTAACGCTGTATTTTATGACCGCTAGAGGGCGCCACATTCGATTCAGTGACACGTTATATAGCCTATAACCAGCGGACGACTAGGATGCTTCTAACGATACCTCATTTGTCCAGTTCTAATAAGTGGTTGAGGAGCTCCTCAACCTCAACCAGCATAGCTATGAGGGAACAGTTGAAACTACATACATAGATACATACATAGCCTGTCAAAACCATAACCCTCCATTTGCTTAGCTGTAATTGGGTAAAAATAATAACACATTGCAATATAATGCTTTAATTTCGGTTCATTGAAAAGTACATAGCCCACCTCCTTAACACAAATTCATGAAAATGTATGAAAACAGTTATGAAACGTACACAAGGTACCGAGATTGACTCATCTCACGAACATATTAATAGCTGGGGTGTTGAAATGTGCACGTCTACGATATAAACATTGAAAAATACGGGAACTACAATATGTACTACTAATGGAATGTTAATAAATGTTATACTGATATCTAACACTGGCTATGCCCCGCGGGTTCAATCCGACGTACTGTTAGAAGTGTCTTTCTGACGTATATTTTCCTAAAGGCCGTTGCTTGTATTCAATTGCCTGTAACTTTCTCCAAAACTTAATTATCAAATTCAGCAAAACATATTTTAATCGCACGTTCAATTTTTTTATTATTTATTATCTACCTATAGATAATAACAAGCTCTTAATTAGGCAGGCTACATAAATAGGTGTCCCAATTTCAAAAACTGAATAAAGTTTTTGTATTAAATTAACATATTCAAATGATTAATAAGGTACTTTGAGGTTCTATCCATTTCCTAATCCCTTAGTTTTCTTCAGTTATAACTTATTTATTTTTTACATATATTATTACAACGGACGTATACGATCATTCCCAACGTGAGTTTCAACAAACTTATATGAGTGTATCGAACATGCCGATTCGGTGTGATTAATTAGTAAAATAAAATAGTACCCACTAATTATTTACGCGATAAAAAACTATTCGTATTTTTTTTATCACATTATAATGGAAAAAAATCAATAATAAACCAATGTCGATTTTTGTTTTCATTGAATCAGAGGTGGGTTCTTACTTCGCTAGTCGAAACATGGGTAATCAATGTAATCATGCTATTTATTCAATATTTTTATTTAATTTGAACAGGAAAAACAAATATTTAAAAAAATGTTCGCTAAATACTTTTGTAAACGTACTTATATTTGTGGGGAACCAATAGAAACATTTGTTTCGAGTTAGGATGTATAGGTACTTTGTGTACACAAGTTGTATGTTTACACGGTCCTCGTGAATTTGTGCCGTAGCGAAAGAATCTTAAGAAAATTAAAACAAAGAAGCTAAAAAGTTTTACACAGAAAGCTCAGGATTTGCGAAAATGCATTCATAAGTTTTCATTATAGAACAACAACAAACTGGACATAACTCTGCATCTGCACATTCTTTACTAGCTATAATCTGCAACATTTCCTCTGGGATGCAGTCTGCATTACAAAACATTTTTGAGATCCCACGTCATATTAAACAAAATTACTTTCTGAAATAATACGTACACTAGTTTCATGAAACCGTCATATGTTATTTCATCTATATTTTATACTTCATATGAGCTTCTGATATAATATTGAATGAATGAATAATCCGTAATTAAACATAAAATTAGTCTGAAACTGTCTTCGACTGTTCAACAGTTATGAAACATAGCTGTTTACTAATAAATGATCACAAGCTGCCCAAATTAAATAGTTCCCTATAATAGTGACCAGCATCATAATATGTCTTTGGTACTTTTGTGTTTGGTACTTATCAATTCACAATACCAAATTATCAGCTTGTGTTTATAACATAATGACTTTGAAGAAATTATTATATTATATCGCGCATATCTGTGCACTAAATAAAATTAAATTACTACTGAATTGAATTTTATAGCACAGATATGCAATAAATAATCCACACTTATCGACTTCCCCAATGAACCACAACACATGCACGTATAAATTCACTGAAACTCATTAACCAAGAGGGCTAATTTTCACGCCAGAGGTAATTAACTTCGTAGGTATACATCATATTATATTCAGAATTAAGCGCAAAACTTTGACATGAAGTCGACTCAGTTAAGTGTACCTTCTTCATCTTATATCATCTTGTTTATGTATTATGATGTCATTACGAGCAATGCTTATAAATATCAACAGAAAATTTTCTGTATTTATCATGTACCTATTACTGAAATAAAACTAAAGATGAATATCTTAGAAGAGTATTACGTCTCTTTACAAATGAGGCATACTTACAAATAACGAATCTCCATTCAGCCTCTAAACAAATTCGCATCACAAATTATCATGAAAACAGCTTTTACTTAACCCAAAATTGTGCCTAATTTTACAATCTTAACTTCACGTCGAGGTCACATTATACATTCAGTGTAAAATATTCACACAAAATTCCATGGAGGTGTCAACAAAACCCATTTAATATAAAAACCTCATAATGTAGAAGCTTGACTAAATTCCAAACATGCCTAATACGTATATTTTAAATTTGAATGTTTCAAAATTGGGAGGAAATTGTGCTAACAAAATTCTTATTACGAGGAATCCAATTACTATTACGTTTGTATTAAGATTTGAGTAGATTATAATTTTAATAGGGTAGGGTATTTAATTCCCACCGAACAGCTCATTATTACGTGAGTTGAGGATCTAATTTCTTTGTTCTTGCTTCATAGAGCTGATTGTGATCGTGAAGCTGTAAATTAGTGCCAGTTTTTGTTCGTAATATCTGTGTATGACACTTTTATGAAGCGTAGCGTAGCATGTAACTTAATTATGCAAAATTCTTTGCAATATTCAGAGCTCAGAATGAAAATGTACTATAACAAAACTAGTAATATAGATACATGTTAGTTTGCGCTTGGTAAAGGTAAAAATTTCACAAAATGAAAACTGACGCGTAGCGGTTGGCACGTAGAAGTTACACGATGTTTGTTGATAGGGCCGTCTCCGTGCGAGAAGGCAAGTTTATCGTCACGATTTCATCGCTTTCCGTCGTGTTGATAAACTGAGCTGTAGTTGCTCCTACACCTTTTACTACATATGTGTACCTAGATATATAATACTGGTAACTTCTATAATACATTTTTACAATGTACCTTACGCTTTTCCTTATCGTTGTGACTAGATTAGTTAACCATACCTATAAAATATTGATTTTCTAGAATATGACAACCGGTTTCAGTCAGTTTTCAGAGTACAACGTGATCATTTATATTATAAGTAAATAATAGATGTTATATAGGATCACAAACTCGTGGTCACATGTCTAGTTTATTATAATATAAATAAATAAGTAGATACTTACAATATCTAGTAACTGTGAAGTTAGCTTCGTTTTATGGTGGCATTTCACATGGCTATTTGCAATTACGTATTTGGCCCTGGAAGTGAGAGTTCTCACGCTCACCACCTGCGATGGTTGGCTGCGCGTATACGTGGGCGGCTGGCGCTTGCTTCTTCGTTCGTTGAGCGCCTCCCCGTTTCCGGGTATGAGTTAGAGACTCTGTGGTACCCACACCCGAGGACGGCCAGATCGAGAGATTAACAGATTGACAGGCCAGTTGGCCGGAGTTCGAGGGATATGCCTGTCTTTGTACCTTCGGCAAACAAAAAACGAGTTTTAAATAACCTGTTTAAGGAGGTAGGACACGGCGGTATTTCCGCCCGATTGAGCAGTCCGACTGGGGAAGTACCTCCGCCCTATAGAATGCGGTTATAATAACTTCGTGTTGTTGTGTGACAGAATTTGTGCTGTCAGTGGGAAGACTAAAGGCTTGTCCTGCTTTGTCTTCTACTGACGGCACAGAAACTCTGTACTTACAGGGTTGGCAGCGCGACTGTGTCTCCTCTGGTGTTACAGACGTCCATAGGCCACGGTAACTACTTTCCATCAGGTGGGCCGTGTGCTTGTCTGCCAACTAAGTGGTATAAAAAAAAAAAACCTCTCCCACCGACTCCGACGGGGGATGGTATCCATGGGGATTTATCGCACGTAAAAAAAAGTATTTGCATTGGTCTGGTCGTGCCTCGGAGAGCACGTTGCCACACCAACATCTATGGTAATCGTTACGGGTAGTCGGAGTCCTAAAAAGTCCAACAACTGGTCTAGCTGCAATGCTTCGATATCACCTTGCGGACCCCAGACTCTGAGGTGAATTTTCGGAAGCCACTGGGATTAACGCTAAGAGGAAGAAGAAGAAAATGTGACAGTTCACATATGACATACATACTATCACGCCTCCATCCCCCGAGGGCCAGGCAGAGGCGAATCAACACCCACATTTCACCAATTTGAATTAGGTTCCACGTAATAGGGGGAGAGCCAATTGCCGTTTTCCGGGCTCCATTGCTGATTCGAGCCATGCATCCAAGGCCAAGTCTAGGACGTATATATCTGTCTGATGTTAAACAACCCTATCCTTTAGTCGCCTTGTAAGACACCGCATGGAAAGAGATGGGGTGGCCCAAATTCTACTCTGCCGGGAACCACTGAACATCACATATGACACCTCTTTGAAATATTACAAATATTTTGGCAAATATAACAAACTCTCAAACTCGCCTTTAGCTTACCATCAGGCGAGGTGAGGTCAAGTTGGCGTGTCCGATATAAAAAAAAATAGCAGCAAACAAATATAACAAACTCCCAAATAGCAAAAAACAAAAAATAGCAAACACAAATAGTCATGTGAAGAGCTACCATAATGGTGACTTCTTGTTTGTCATACATTCGACGTCTCGCCAGCAGAATTATTTCCAACAAAGCACTTTCCATGGCACGCGATTTTATTGAATTTGTATCTGCAAAAAGCCGTTAGCGCCGCAAAGGGAACAGACGTTTGTATTGTTTAACTCTGTTAAAGTACACAAGGCACCTAAATGCGAGTTTAACGACTAAATTCGTTTTTGTTGCGGTTTAATTATACAATATTGTCTTAAGAGAAACACTTTCGTATACTGTAATATAAAATAGTTTCAATTAGTTCTGTTTAGTATAAAGCTAAAGCTATAATCTAGAATACAGCTTGCAATTTCAAAATTCCATTTACTACAAGTGCTTTAGTACTAAGAGAATTACAATAAGTACTCACTCAGCTTTTGATTTAGCAAATCCTCGGGCAGAAAAGTGAGAGTTCAGTTAAATTCAGCTTGCTTCGATTTTGTATAGCGTTCTCTCTATCACACAGCATGCAACTTGGTAGTAATTAAAACAGAAGCAATGAATAGTCCATGCACATAAACTGTTTTAATACTCTATAAAGTTATCAAACCATTAGTCCGATGGTCAACAGAGAGAACGCTGTACAAGACTGAGGCAAGCTGATCAAGAGCTTTCTCAGTTTCCGACGCGACGTGCCAAATCAAAAGCCGAGTACCGGGAATTCTGAGCCTGCCATCACGTACAATGACCGTTCGTTTTCCGGGATGGAGGATGGAGCTATGCATTTTTTTTCGTGCGGGAATCGCCTCATTTACCCCGGTTATGACAGATTCGAGTCGATTAAAACCGCACGCTGTCTCGTGGTGGCCCAAAAGGCATTTCGCTCGTACCCCGTCTGACCCAAGTTTCTCTAGTTTTGAGATAGCTCCATTTCTCTTTCTCACCCGGAAAATGAACCCTTAAAGAGAGATCATGGCAGGCCCAGAGTATATTATATTGGCTAATTACCGAGTAATAGAATATAGGCTATGTAACTGCACTTAATGAGCTTTAGAGTATATTGAGGCTCTGTTGAGCGTAGTTGCGATATCGTTGGTTGCAGTGAGTGTAAGAGTGGCGGCGACCGGCTGGCGACGCCGCGGATGTCGCTTCTTGGCAAACCGCTCAGCTACCGCGCCACGCGACGCGACGCGCGATACCGCCGCCTTCAATCCAAGTTCTACAATTTCCTTGAACGGCCCAGAGGTGTCAAAGCTGTCCTCTATCACATGATCGTGTAAGTTTCTCCTCTCTCGTATTGAATTAAATCAAGATATACATCAAAGTTTAATATCCTAACCTTTAGTTGGCTTTACATTAAAATACAATTTACATTCTCAAGTATACTGTGTGTACCTACTTGAGAGAGCTCTAAGATTATATGGCTAAAACGATCTCAGTGTAGAGGGTAGATTACAGATACTAAAATAAATAAAAACCATCACTTAGAAGCTGTAGGCCTAACGCCTACTATGAAACATACATCCGAAGTTCATTTCTAAAGTCTCAAGTAATTGCTACGATAAAACGCATTTTCAACCGTAATCAGACCTTAGAGATACGTAGCATTTCCTTCGGCTTGAACGCTATCAAAAGAAATCTGAACTATAATATATAGTACTTAAAAGAAAGTTCAATTATTTTTGCATTACATGTTGTGTACAGTTGTAAGATTAACATTTAGTTTCAATCATTGACCTTGTCGGTTGCCGCACAATATATGGACAGAAAGATGGATATGTTATACTCAATCATTATATTATTGAGGTATTAATTTATATTATTACCTACAGAATACCGCGGTTATAATAACTTCGTGTTGTGTTCCCAGCGGTGAGTAGGGTAGCCAGAGCTCACTGGAGAATTTGTGCTGTCAGTGGGATGACTAAAGGCTTGTCCTGCTTTGTCCTCTACACTGATGGCACAGAAACTCTGTGCTTACAGGATCGGCAGCGCGAGTGTGGCTCCTCTGGTGTTACACACGTCCATAGGCCACGGTAACCACTTTCCATCAGGTGGGCCGTGCGCTTGTTTGCCCCTAAGTGACATATAAAAAAAAAAAACATTTCTTGTTTGTCTTCAGATCTTATTATTTGGTTTATTTTAATTTATTTATAGCGTAGGTAAACTTGATAGTCCGTAAATGCTCTACCTTTATTGTTGCAGACCCGAAGTCTCGGATTTACATTTCATGGTAGCCCGTCACGGACACTAAAATAAATAAAGACTATCATTTGGAAACTGTTTAGTCACTTCCGCATTGCGGTGATGATATTGTAAAGATAAATAAAACTATGTGAATGTTCCTGTATAAACATATAGATAGGGTACTCTTGCGTATTTTTCAAAGAAGCTGAGAATTTACATGACCGTTTGGGATACCATTATAACAAATTTATGGCAAGTTCCCATCTATTTGTAGGCAAAAAAGTATCCAACAAAAATATTATATTCGAATAACTTAAACACTTTCAATGTGTAAATGCATTTATAAATGTTTAGACGTTACATACACAAATCCAGTTACAAATTGAATGGAAGCGGCCTTAATCATATTCGTCAATTAACCAACATATTCAACGCCAAAATTCGATTACGTCACATTGTGATATCCCGCAAACTGGTGCTCTAATTCACACAAGATTAATACCTATATTTCTGTGTGCAGGTTTCTTATGGTGTTTATGTGTTTATCGCTGTCCGTCTTCTCTACAATAGAAGAATACGAAGCAAAAGCAGGTCTAGTGCTGTTTTATATGGAAACAGTCGTCGTTATTTGGTTCGCTATCGAATTCTTTTTAAGGTAAGTCACTTTGTAATATTTTTTTATAATTTACGCGGACATTACACAATGATTTGAATCTGTTTTTAAGGGATTATGTTGTAATTTATTTGAAGTTATTTCATTAAAATACTGATACCGATGGTTTAAGCAACCGAAGCGTCCCTTAAAAATGGTTTTACAAAAATAGTTAATGTAATTTTATGACATCATTTCTTATCGTGTTATATAAATATATAAACAAGCAGACGATATAAACTGAAACCAGTGAAAAGCCTTTAAATTAAACTGGGTTCTCATAAAACTTGACCTTTCTATTCACTGGTGAAATTGCCTTATTGCCTTGTTTGCTGTATGACAGTTTCCAAAATTTGTTCCCTATTATTGATACTATGAAATGGTAGAATACTGTGTGTGATTAATCATCGGGTTCTATTCCTGTCGGATTACATATTGATTTTTTAAATCCAATGATCTTAGTTTTCATAAAAATCAAATCCTCAAGACTCCTTTTTAAAGCATTTTTTTCTATTGACCCTGTATCTACTCGTACATATTTCTCTTAGGGCAAAATTGATCCATAACAAAATAAGGCCCATTACGCACTGTCGTAGTCGACAGTGCGTAATGGCTCAATCTTAGGATCAATGATTTCTGTTTACTGATGACTTTGCAAATAGTGAACGAAGAAGCTTGCAAACATTGCTTGTACAACCAATGGAAAGAATTATAAAATTAGTGTTCAGCATTTTTGCACTTTTAAGAGTTCACGGTTGGTAACGGTGTATTAGGCAATGTGATTAAATCATTTGTATTGTGATTCTTTGCTGGACTTCATGTACTTAGTCGACAGTATTTACGTAAAGATGGACGTTTCAGTTTCCGATCGCGGTTGCCAATATTACTTTTTTAGTCATTTGTTTTAGTTTAGCGTTAAACAATATTTTCTTGTTAACATTCTGAACCATTTTCGTTGTAGTACTTTTAGTACTAAGGTATGGAGTGCACATCAAGTCGACAACCTAGCTAGATTAAAAGATGTTATCATAACATGCATTAGGGACTTCTTGTACTAAATAAAACTTTCAACTAAAGAATTGCACATCTTATTTCATAAATTTATAAATAAATAAATATTCCACAATATTCTATACAACCTTGTTAAGTCCTAAATCTAGACTCATGTTTATCATAGCTTAACTAGCTTGTGCTATGGAATCTGGAATCGAACCCGCGCCTCCGGCGTAGCAATATAACGTTCTACTGCCACGCCATAGAGGCCTAGTTAAACGTCTTCTTATGTAAGCAACTTTAATAACTCCTTATTTAACTATTGTCTAAACACAATAAAAATAAAACTTATCAAACAAAGTTACAGTCACCTTAAACGTATTTACTTAATACTACTCCCAACCTAAAACGTGTGACTCTTACAACACGTAGACAGCCGACCACTGTTGAACTCCAATAAAATTTTTGCTAACTCTACACCGCATGTACTTTTCACTCGTTTTACGACAAATCAACAATGTAACTTGGAATGTGATGAAAAAGTAATGTTTTAGTGGTGGAAAACTAAAATAAAAGTTAAATATAAATGGAAAAAGTAAGTAAAAACTAAATGATAGAAAGTTAGTTTTACTTTAAGTGAACGCTTTTAGGTCGTGCACAGGGAATGAATCCATTAAAATCGTGTCCGCTCATATAGGATACGGCTTCAAGGGATGAAGTTAAAAATAATAATCTCTATTTCTTCACCAATAAACTTTTACAAAAATGTTTGTTGGGACTTCTTTTATGTATAAAATACCTGTGTCAGAAGACCACACTCTTCTCATATCCAAATACATAATAACATTGTAGTTTATTAGGCCAATACATGTCAATAATATTTAGCTAATTGTTCTAAACACCTCAACAAAGTCTAGGGAACAAGATGACCCCAATTATTTTTTTTCGTGTAAATCTTGTTTTGCAAATAACTGGCAGCAAATAAATAAAAATAGAATGAAGTAGATTACAGAGTTGTTCGAAATTTAAAAATAAATTTAAATAAGTAATGATTTTCGAATATGGAGGGAAAACTTTTAAAAGTGTTTGATTGTGCAGTTTCTCTGAGGCAAAATAAAAATTATTTTTTTTGATTGTAAATAACGTTTATTATCAATAATACGTCTTTTACGTATGGTTTGTGCATTTTTGTGACTGTAGTCATCTTGTCACGTCGTCATTTAAGTCGCGAAGAGATGTTAAGGGCTGTTGGTATGCTGCAAGCTGGACGAACTCAACGCGACGTAGCGGATGCTGTCAACACCCAACCAAGCGTAATTTGCAGATTATGGGCACGCTACAGGTCTACAGGGGATGTTGCCGAACGTCACAGGGGACGAAATAGGGTTACTACCCCGCGACAAGATCGTTTCTTGCAAAATTCCGCAAGGCGGCAACCCACGATTACTGCTCGTCAGTTGGTCGCAGGCCTCCAGTCTCAGCATCAAGTGTTTATTAGCGATCAAACTGTCAGAAGAAGACTACACGAAGCCAATCTTTATGCTCGCAGACCGCTTAGGGTTCCAGCTCTTCGACGTGGAAATCGAGGTCGTCGCTTATTGTGGGCTAACGCACATTTACAGTGGACCGACCATCAATGGGCACGGGTTCTGTTTTCCGACGAATCTTGCTTCGGTTTTCATCCTGATTCGAGAAGAGTGCGTATATGGCGAGTTCCTGGACGTCGGAGTCGTCTCCAGAATCCGCAAGAAGTTCATCATTACCAAGGTGGAACAATCGTGGTATGGGCTGGAATTCGCCTTCGTGGAAGGACCGACCTCGTTTGGATACGGGGCAATTTGAATGCAAACCAATACATTCAGGAGGTTATACACCCCATGGTAATCCCTCATCGATAGCAGTTCGGTCAAGAATTTATGTTCATGCAAGATAATGCACGGTCACACACCGCGAGGGTAGTGGTCAATGCGTTAAGCGAGCACAATATGACGACGTTGGAATGGCCTGCTCAGTCTGCCGACCTCAATCCCATAGAGCATGCCTGGGATTTGCTTGGGAGAAGAGCTTTCAGTGATTCTTTGGAAAATCTGAACACTGAAGAACAACTTTTTTACACCTTCGCAGTGTATGGAGCCATATTCCACAGACGATGATTGACAATCTCATACTAAGTATGCCACGCCGTTGTCGAGCTGTTGCTAATGCTTTAGGAGGTCCTACAGATTATTAAAAACGTTTAAAGTACGGTTAATTACTGTATTTCTTACTACCTCGTTATTTTTGTGCCTAATCATAGAAGGTTGTAATACTCAATATTGGCACTATTCAATTCTTTCTTAAAAAAAAAAAAATTGGTATGAAAATGTTTTTATTAAAATTAAAATTAAAAACGGTATAAAAATACCCTTCTATTGATATAAAACACTCACTATTGCAAGAAAGGGTTTTGAAATAAAAACTAGAAATGTCCTTGTTCCCTAGACTTTGTTGATGTGTGTATAAGTAGTTACATTTTCTTTATATTATTAGTCAATTTCAACTGCTATACAAAATTATACCCGTCTCCAATGTTGGCATGGATTTGTACGACGATGTAGAGCCACTGGTGGAGCCCACTGTTATTTTCTTGCCCAAGGCACGCTTCACGCTTACTGGTAGCTATGCATGTCATTGGACAACATATCATTAATGTGCAGAAGAGAGTGAGCTTCAAGACCAACCTATAAAACATTGACTTATTTATGCTAACAATCGCCTTCTTTAATCTTCTTAACTGCACACTGAGTATCTCTCGATTTGACGGTACAGGACGGTATACAATTTCTTTGCACACACACACTGTCCCATAGGAGATTCACATGGCTCTGGAAATTTCCTCTAGCCTGTATGAGATTGCCGAGCCCAAGACGATGGTTCGACATGTTTCGTAAATCTCCCTTTATAATGTTCAATACCGAGATAGTGTAGCAGTTGGCGCCTCCAACCACAGCG
Organism: Eilema griseolum; assembly: GCA_963662185.1. Lineage (NCBI taxonomy): Eukaryota > Metazoa > Arthropoda > Insecta > Lepidoptera > Erebidae > Eilema > Eilema griseolum. Next base: position 17,715,232 of record OY759230.1, on the reverse strand, counting down.
GCGAAACGAAAACACGTAATATTTAATTTTTATATCAGTACAATATGACATCTTTAACACATATGGTGTGCCGTGATCTTGAGAAGTGACTGACCTTCCTGGGACTTATTCTCGTAAAAAATGAAGTTTATGATTTATATCAACTATTAATAAAAATATTTATTTCCTAATTCAGTTTATTAAATTGTACTTGAGTTTACTAATGAATCAATGTCAATAATTGCTAACTATTACTCATCTAAAATCGAGACTACTCTCTCTGGAGTATCCGATTGGGGACGACTAAACCTAGTCCAATTCAACCCCACTAAGACACAAGTATGTGTATTCACCGCTAAGAAAACCCCATTCATTGTAGCGCCGCAATTCCTGGGCACACCGCTTACCATTTCCTCGAGTATCGGGATCCTTGGTGTCGATATCTCCAGCGACGTCCAATACCGAAGTCATTTGCAGGACAAGGTTAAGTTGGCATCAAGAAAACTCGGAGTGCTCAACAGGGCGAAGCAGTACTTCACTGCGGGGCAGCAACTCCTTCTTTATAAGGCACAGGTCCGGCCTCACATGGAGTACTGCTGTCACCTTTTTGCTGGAGCACCTGCATACCAGCTTGACCCCTTCGACTCGTTGCAAAGACGGGTATTGAGGCTGGTTGACAATCCCATACTCACAGGTAGAGTGGAACCTCTTAGCCTTAGGAGGGATTTTGCCTCACTGTGTGTGTTCTACCGCCTATACAATGGTTTGTGCTCAGATGAATTGTTTGACATGATGCCCGTAGCTTCATTCTATCATCGCACCTCTCGCCATAGGCAGGGAATTCATCCCCACACATTGCGACCTGAGACGGTGCGCACTGTGCGGTATGAAAGAAACTTCATCCCACGCACACTCAAGCTGTGGAATGACCTCCCTGCTGCGGTTTTCCCAAGCGCCTACAATATGGGGTTCTTCAAGAGGGGCATCAGAAGGTTTCTTCATGGTCGGCAGCACGAGTGTGACACCCCTGGTGTTGCATACGTCCATAGGCCACGGTAGCCGCTTCCCATCAGGTGGGCCGTGTGCTTGTCTGCCAACTTAGTGGTATAAAAAAATAAAAAAAATCTAGTCTATTAACGAATGTTGCAAGGTTGTTCTAATGGCAACTTTAGGTAACGTACAAGTAGTATAAAAGTCCCAAAACCGCATTGAATCAGGGTATATCGATAGCTATTAATAATGTGACGACAGAAAATAAATAATAAAATTGTTAGAACTTTTTGATAAATAAATTGAAGTTCATAATTTAACACATATTGAAAATACACTTATACTTTTACCACATTATTTTTTATTAGAACTGACCGGTTTCGTATAACGCCATCCTCAAAGGTTTTTATGTAAGGTGAAGAAAGTACAAGTGCGTTTTCAATATGTGTAACAACAGATTCCACCAAGTGCCATCAATCAACAGTATAAATAGTCCATAATTTAACCCGATTTTAGATATTGGTTTTGATCAACTTTTATTTCATGATTATTGAAAATTGGCCAACGAAAATTCAGTGTTGCAAGCGCACAGTTTAAAAGTTCGTCTTGCGTAGGGAGCAGGGTTAAACACTGAAAACATGCGTTATCGGGGCTGAGCAATATTTGTCATAAAAAGTTTATTAAGGATCCTCATGTGTAGGGAGATCTATGGCTCTTGGGCGTCCAACATCTTATCGGACGATATTTATAACAAAGAGCAGCTCGTACATAAAATATCGCACTTATTGATAGACATGCCCTTCGTGCTTCTATCTCACATCACATGTCTATGCCTCTCATTTTTCAATGTATCGAGAACAGCGCATATTTCATAATTTCAGTTTCATCTATACAAATACATAAAATTGAAGTGCCTGTATGTATTTTTATTTTGATGACTGAATATGAAATGTATGTACGATGCTGGGTGGCTATGCCTGTGGTGAAGTGAAAAGATTGTTACTGCAGAAAGCTGATGTTATAAAGCGTGGTCTATTCACCGTTGTTTTGCTTAAATATCTTTTAGAAAAAGTGTTATGGACTTTTTTAAATGTGCGGCAATCCCCACGGTCACCCCCATGGATTTGACTCAAATTGACCAAAACTGCATGGCCGTGTGACTACGGTGTCCCCATCTGTCCTCTAGGATGACAGGCGGTTCCACTTGTCACCCCCAGGTTCGAGTATTAGAACCTCACGTAATACAATAAGTCAGTCTTAGAGCGTTTTTTCATTTTCTGATCCGATATCGGTGTCGGCTCTGATATCCGACAACCGATAGCCGATGGGTAGTAAAATGTATGAAATATGTATCTGTCTTTCACATTGTCTGACCCGATATCGGATATCGGAGTCGACTCCGCCGTGTTGGCTCGATATCGAATTATTGAATATGATTCCAACTGACTACAACTTTCACACAGAGACTAAGACTAAGGTCGAAAATAGCTTGCAGGTTTTTTCACCCCAGCATTCCTAACTGGTCTGTGCTATCGAGCAAATTACTGTATCGGACCGAATTTATCGGATATATGTGAAAACAGCACATGGTGCAGACTATCGTATATCGGCTATTGTTGTCCGACGCCAATATCGGATCGGATAATAACAAAACGGTCTTAAGTCTACGTCACAGGCACAGGTAATATTTAATCATTCAATGACTATGTTTAGATCTTATTAAATGTAGGCCTTCCATTTAACAGCATTCTATATTCCACCGCGTGATTGTAATGGAAGCAAACATCGCTCTCGTAGATAAAACTTGTGAGAGCTTTGCTCGAGTGAAGTAGGTAATATGTCACTCAATGTAGACAGATTACTCTGCCTACTCTGGACCATAGTCCATTATTTTCTTTCCCTTTATTTATCTGATCTCTATCACCTACATATCGTCGGTTGGATAAAAACAACGAACTATAAACACCTTTCTGCTATCATAACAATTTCAGCCATGAATAAAATTGAGCATTTGTATGTGGCTAGACAATATTATGAATGCGAAAGTGTGTTTGTTTGTTACTTGATCTCGAACAACAGACTGTACTGCATTGGCTGAAATTTGTATATAGGTAGATTCATCACCCTTTTAGTAATTTCCCGTATACGATTCTACGTGAAAATACCATCTTTACTTTCTATTATTTTTATCTGTAACTCTCTTTTTGAAGTCTTACTTATAATAAATATATATTGCGGATACAGCACTTCACATTATTTATTTCGTAGGTATTTTGATTGCTGCGAATTTAAGACCCTATTTCGTTTTACCAAATTGGTACGGGTACCAAATTGGTATTGGCCCAAATTAACGAATGAGCCTCAGGCGCAATATTTCCTATCGGTATTGAGGTGCCAGACGGCAAAACAAAGAAGCTTCGAATGCAATCAGAAACAAGGCTCAGATTGTGACGATGTTGGTGCTGAAGACGTTGAACTCGCAACACTTGGTCGATCAATAGTGATGTGACGGAGTGTCGGCTAGACCTACTGGGGACACCATCTAAAAACGTGCGTCCCGCTTTAACTCATGGTGTTGTGGTAATGAATTATTCGCCCAAATTTGTTTTATAGTAAAGTTTGTGTTGCATCATAAAATTAATCGGAAAAGAAATATTATTTGAATCAAATCAAATCAAAATGAAATGAAAAAAATCAAAATGAAAAAAAACAAAGCGTCAATAAAGTTTTCCAATATGGCGGCACAAGTAACAAGGAAAGCAAAGTAACATTTTGCAAAAAGCATTTCGGAAACTACGAAAATACCTATTTTCAAAATAAACGGCAACCTTCTCTGGTAACCTAAACACAATGACTATCAATATTCTATGTAGGTCAACCAAGGTCAGTGGACTTGGCCTTCTCTATAATATTTTATTATGTAACACTAAACTCCAATAATATTCCATAAACCGAAGAATATCATTTACTGCTTTAACATGGCTTAAATAAATATTAAAGTATCCTGACTAATTTATGGATATAATTTAACAGCAATTCAGCTATACCTCTACGAGTATATAGTAAAGTCACTAACGCATTCATTTAGGTTCTGCGTTTCAGCAAATTCAGGATGCATTTCCTCCTCACCCAAAAACCATGATACAATTATTGTTCTAAACAACTTGTCTAATATACATAAATTTGTTTTAAGACTCTGTTCTATTTTGAGTAAAATCAACAATTTTACCAATATTGCCAAGTCGTGCTATCGTCTTTGATTTGCAATAAAAAAGTAGGTATGCATTTGACAGTGACAACCGGAGTGCCGATTTTAGCCATTTCCTAGAATCGATGAATTTATTTATTTGTGCCATTCGAGTTAAATTACCTGTTTGTAGGTACATAATATCGTACCAGATTGAAAAACAAATTAGAAATCTGCTTAATGTATCAATCAAATATTTCCATTATGTCGACATAACTGATCTCAAAAGAGATCAAAGGCTCTCGTAGATCAATGGATCTATGGTTTGCCGAGCACTGACTTTGACATCCTTTGACGATCTAAACCCAATCAACTTTATGTTTTGCGTAACAAAATTCCTTCAGCTCGCATTGTTATTCGTTTGATGGCCTCCAGTCTCCAGTAAACCATAATAAATACTGCTTCCAATACAAAGAGAGTATATTAGTTTACACACAAACACTTCCTAGTTCTTGTACCCACATATATCTTATAAGGGATGAAATAGAGGTAACATGGACAGGTGGTAACACCTACCTATAGCACTTTCATCTCAGACAAAAGATAAGTATATAAATAAACCTCCGTGGCGTAGCGGTAGAGCATTCGACTGCTATGCAGGGGGCGCGGGTTCGATTCCCGCTCAGTGCAAATATTTATATGCATGAATATGTATATTTGCATTGGTCTGGGTGTTTCTATGTATAATATGTATGTATTTACAAAAAAAAGTATCTAAGTATGTTTATCCGCATTCTAGTTTCCATAACACAAGCTAGTTAAGCTATGCTTACCATGGGTCTAGATAGCGTTGTGTAGAATGTCGTGGAATATTTATTTAAATAAATAAAATATATACTTAAAATTTTAAGTGAGTACAATTTCAACTCTAAAAATAAGTACCTACATATTTTTTCTCATTTGAAATCTTTTTTTTTACTCAGAATGTAGGATGACAGAGGTTTTGTTGTAACGATAAGCAAACGTTACAATACATACATAGCTGCAGCTGCATGGAATTAAGCGTAGGCCTTATTCTTGACCTGTGTTGAATTTTTTATGAGTATTTGTAATTTCATAAGCACGGCTGTATAAACGGACGATGAGATCTTAAGTTTACGATCATTGCAGATATCAGTCATAAAGCGTAGAATGCGAATATACAACAACTTGTGTTATTATTACTGCACGTAATACAGGAATCTCCATAACTTCGATGTGTAGGACACATGTCAGTTCGTTTCAAGCGTCCATGTTTATTTCTATATCAACGCGATACCTACATTTGATTATTATGAAACTGGCAAATTCTTGTGCACATGACCGAGAAGGCTCCTCACATAAAAAATAGTAAAAAGTAAAATCGATTACTTTTTACAGTTTGATGTCACTCATACTTTTTAGAGTATTATTGTTAGATAGATGGACTCCATTGGCCGGGTATAAATGAAATGAGTTGATAAACAACAAGTCGATCTAATTATATTACCTATGTTCCACATTGGGAGAGGCCTATGTTCAGCAGGAGACTGCGGTGAGCTAATTGATTGATTGATTGTACAAATGTGAAATAGGAGAACGGACCTCTGGCTCCAAACTGCAAGCTTTGGATGCAACTGGAAATACCACTTGGTTAGTGTCAATGGACAAAAAGCCGAAAATCTACCAAAACATGATATCGAAAGTCCGAAAAATTCAGTGACAATATTTTCTTTGCGCGTATTGAAAAAATATAATCACTGACTTGGTATTGTATATTTTAGAGAGGCTCTTAGTGCTTCACTTTCTAATAACAAAATTTGAATCATATCTCCGAGCAAATTTTTATAGCACCTATAAAATATTATACGTCGTATTTATGTGGTGATAATGTCTAGTATATTGTTACATTTATAGTCCATTAAACCACATTATATGTACCTATGCGTAGATACACCATACGCGTCTATATCATGGTGAATGTTCCGACGACCTATTTGAACTAATTTCACATTCTCTCTTTCTAACCCGGACAACACCTGCAGGACAGGTGTCATCTTCATACGCTACAATCGATGCCATTAAGAAATAGCTCATAAGTTCTTTAAAGCATCTGTCGGGACCTTCAAGGAAGAGACCACTATTCTGGGGTCAGCATCTGAAATGGTGACCGCTACTATTTGTTTTGGCCTTTTTTTATCGTGTAAAATTTCCCCACGTATACCTCCGCCGCCGGAGATTATATCGGTCTCGAACCAACTAAAACGCACGACGTTGTTGGTTGCCGAAGGTGAGGTTGACAGGTATATCCTTCGCACCCTGGCCGACCCAGGGCCATCTCTCTCGATCTGGCCCTCCTCGGGTATTTGATTGAACCTTAGCTTGACTTGACATTAGGCGGGGTATAGTAAATTGACATACGTAATATAAAAAGAAAATTGACAATGAATCCTGGAAAATAACTTAGATCTCTATTATGTAAGTAGTCAACTGAAGACACTCTAGTAATTAAACGAAACGACTCATCTAAGAGTTCAAGACCCTTTCTGAGTACAGGAACACGAAACGTTGTAAGGTCTTTTATAGATAGCGTGGAAATGTGTGAAGTTTATTTTCTTCTATGCCAGTTTCGCCATAATTTTCTTAAGTTATTCGTCTAATAGTTCGTTATCTAATATTAAGCGCACCAAAAAAGAGAAAACCAGAAAACCAGTCGTGTCAAAACGGCCATCATAATGTCATCCAATCAAGTGAATCCTTTACACAAAATACTTACGTATAACCCTACCCATATTAAAGCCTACATAGCTAACAAAAACTACGAAAAAAAACAAAAGTTTTATTGTAGTGCTTGTAAATTGGAGAGGTAGAATACACAAACACTCACTCCATTTTATTTCAGAACGTGCCTACATTATTTTCACTTTCATTATTGTTTTTATCATTTGCATGTTTAGTTTTTATTTTATTCTGCCTTTTTTCTTTGTACACGTAGGTAAATAAACAATGACACAATTTTCTATTGTTAACATTCTAAGTGTAACAATTGTGACACAGGGACACTTACCACTTATTAACAACTTGTGTTCATTAAAATACACTAGGTAATAACTAGCTAGTATATTGGAAGAAGACACCAAATATTTTTGTTTTTTTTTTCATTATCTTGAGATAAGAACGTCATTCCTAGCTTGGAAGCCAGAATTACATTTTAGCAACATAATAAGTACATCAATTAAGTAAATAAATAAATTTTATAAGTAATTACATAGGTATTTTTTCCGGTTTATGGTTTATTTGATGTTAAATTATTTATTATATTGTAAATAAATAATTAAATAATGCACTGAACTTTTGAAAATAATATAATATACATATTAAATATACAAATAATACACATCAGACATTCGATATTATTTGCGTACATTGTATAATGTACATCGTGTTATGTTTAATGAGGATTCACGTAGTTGTATGACAAGAGCAGACGTACAATAGCCGTTGGCAAGTTGGGTGTACGTCACCCGCATTCTTGAGCAACTGAGCGTACCTATTATCTTATCCTATTTACATCTATATATATACCTATTATAAAGATATATATACCTATTTCAACCATAGCTTATTCACGAGCAACACTATTGCCATTACCTGCTATACTAATCTATTATTTTTTGTTTAGATTATGGTCATCAGGATGCAGATCCCGGTATCAAGGCTCCATGGGACGTCTCAAATTTTTGAGGCGTCCATTTTGTATCATAGGTAAGTTACAATGCATTGAATACTATTGTGCTGGCTATATGGTTCACAATTTCTTTCATGTTCACTTAAACAGTAAACAAAATTACATGTAGATAAAGTAGTTGCACAAGAGCAAAGTTTAAATTAACCGTAAAAAAGGTCAATTAAGTAAAAAATAACTTTAACTATTTAAATACCAGCTGTATACTCTACAGCTGGTATTTGAATATTTAAAGTTATAATGATATGACTTTCTGAACTTCTAAATACCAAAGTTAATTTGGTCCTTGTAGAAATCAAAAGCTATAAGGGCCTTTCTTGTAAAAGTCTACTGATATGTTACCAAGATTCCAAAGGAGTTTTCCAATTACTAGTAATATTTTGTACGTATGTTCAGCGTCCAATTTCAATCTTTTCCTCAAGAAAGTTATCTCAAGGGCGATTTCAAAAACGTTTTATCAACATCTAACGATGGAGAGAATCCATTACAAAATCATTAAACCTCGGAATATTGTCAAGACATCTTCAAATATTTATTTGTGTGGGTATTATATATGTACATAATTGAATTCTTTAGGGTGGTTGAAGTACAATTTTTCTTTTTGTACAATTTTTGCTATAAAACTAATTAAGTATGTATATTATGTGTGCTGTATGGAGAAAATCTGACAATTCATTATTTGAGACACATAAAACGAGACCATACCTACCTCCAGTTGAGTATCAGATTATGATTTACAATTATGTAAAATAGGGTATGCAACCAAAATAATATCCTACGTCGTATTTTTAAATGCGGAATCTAGACACGCGGCAGCGTGTCATGCCAAGTTCAAGTAACAGAACTAGCGAACAGCACCGTGTGCAATATTACACGAATCATTGGAGCCACTTTTGACTCCTTCATAAGTCAAAAAACATTTCAAATAAACGTGTCAAATTTGGCTCAATTATTGAGACTTGTGAGATACATATATGCTCCAAATTTCATAAACACATCTCAAACGATTATTTAGATATTAACGTCCAAAAATCATCATTTTTATCACTGACTGACCTAGCCCAGTTCCAGATGTCTTAGAAAGTTAAAATTTGGCATACAGATAGGTAATTAGGTGAATATAAAGGAATAAATCAGAAACTGGTAATTTTTTATCATTTTATTATAATTTTTAATTCTATATGTTGTAACTTAGGATAAAATATGGTCTGACTTGGCTAGTTTTCATATACGAATTGGCAAGTTTTTAACCTGTTACTTGTCGGTTCTTATTATATTTTGCCTATTTATTCTATTATTCTTATTGTATTAAATTTGGCTTGCTGGTAGAAACTAGCCATCGAACATAATAATTCGTATATGAAAACTAGCTATGTCAGACCTTAGGCTACAATATTTTATCCTAAGTTACAACATATAGAATTTAAAATTATATATTATATTATCCTAAGTTATAGGAAGAAATTATATTTTATGTTATCATATATAAATTTCAGGTCTGACCATTGAACTTGGCACCCATTTAGATCTCACTTCTTTTGTCTTTGAAGTCAACTACCAAGGCATTTATCATAATATTGAACTTGGCTCTCTTTTTACATTTATGTTTTTGATGGGATTGATTAATACAACTATACACTAGAAGCGCTTATAACAATAACATAACGAAAACCTAAATAAATACGATACAGCGTATGCGTATAGAATCAGAAAAGCAAAACGATTATTTATTACAAAGGAATCCCAGACAAAACTATACTCAGATAATATCGTGAAATAAATAAACATGCCATACACAACAAGAAAAACAAAATATGCCTATTTAAAATGAAAAGAACAAGCAGAACAAGTCTGCTGAGTGCCAAACAAATATCATAAAAGAAAGGTCTTGAAAAAAAAACCTGTACATATTTTCATCTTGAACATTTCCAAGTAAAAGTCACGTTTTGTCTATAAACTGTGACGAAGTGACCCTATTTCAGGTGCGAGCAATCCGCTATGACCTTCGCATTTCGGTCTGCGCTCCCCTGACACCGGTATCGTGCGACCGCTTTGCGCTCTCTGGGGATTGTGCTCACTCGAGACCCTACTTACCGTCACATATACCCACGCGATATTCCTGCTGAGGACAATAAAGCGAACGCCAACTTCGCTTCTCGATTACATATTAATGAATTACAGGTTTGCTTTCGTGCGGTAAACGATTACTGCGCGCATCAAATATAAAATTAAAAACTTGATTTCTGATTCAAAGCCAATTAGAAAAGGCTCGGGCGATTTATTGTTACTAGCCAATCTTAATATTAGAAGAGGAGAAGGCTACTTCACATAAAAACTTGATAGGATTCCGTGTACCTATGTAACTATCAATTTTATAAACTGTAAGTACATGAAGTTTTGTCTGGAAGATATTTTTGGATTCAAACTTTATAACTTGGACAAAAGGTGATAAGGTGTCAAGTGTTTTATTTTTCGACGGATACTCGATTGTGACGAAGTACTTAATTATCCCCTTTACCTTTTTCGTTCGTAGGTATATATAGGCACGTCAGTGCACGAATTGGAAAACCTTCCAGCTCCCTATATAAATATTAAAACGCGCTTTGTCTAACTTTTCTTTGTTTGATTTTTCTTTCTATTGAAAAACCCGACTATTTCTGTATGAATATTCAGAAGGCATATTATATAATCAATTATATACGGTTTATAATTAGAATATGAATCAATAGATATTTAATTATATGACGAACTTCCTGGAGGAACCTACTCAACATTAATACATGAACTAGAGGTAATAGTTAAGAAAAAATATTATTTATATATAAATTTAAATTGAAAATAAATTATTTATTATTTAAATAGAAAGAAGTAACTCCCGGAGTTATAAAAGTAATACAGGGTAAAGAAAACTCAGTCTGTTGGAACCATTACCGGGAATAGCCGGTTGATTGATTAATTGAGTTGTATGTAGATTCGATCCTAACTTCACCAGCTATTGCTTAAAACGCGTCCTCATTTTACTCTTCCGTTTCAACATACTCCCAATGTTTTCATCTTTTAATGTCTCTTAGTATTACGTCATACTTGTTTCTCATTGGGGTAGTCAGAAACTGCATCTTTCTACATGTGGGAGCATAATTCGCGTCACCCTATCCTTCCAAAATATGAATATAGTACATCCAGTCTAACGACTCAGGGTACATCTATGTAAGTGCGAATCTCCGGGTAGCATTATGTAATTATATTAATATACCTACAAATTTTAGATTCCGTATAACTGAATACGATATAACGGTTCAGGGTCAGGACAATATAAAAGTTCAGTTCCGCTTTATCTTAGACCAAAACCTCAGCCCCCCGGCCACGGGCAAACTCACAAAAAGATCCATATTCCCTAAATTGACTATCTACTCATTTCATGCACTCAAATAAATATTGAGGAAAACTATATAGTATACCACTATTCAGCGGATAATAATCCAATATTACATTTCTTCGTCCGGGCAGTATCCAAGATCGTAAAACCGTAGGACTTTTCACGAAAATGGGTATTATAAAGTCAATAAAACACAGATCCTATTTAATGTATTTTTCCTGTCTGACGACGAAAATAAAATATTATTTAAGATGCTTGATAAAAAATATAGTAAGCTCTAAGGGAAGAAAATAGGAAAAGCAAGATCAAGGTGGGTAGGTCATTGTATCGGTGCATAGTCAATTCGACTATTCATGAAGCTGAAGAGTTTGAATGCGTTACTCATTGGAAGTACGTATGTATACCTACTTGTGATTATAAAAACTCTAGTTGCATTTGATGGAAATTCTTGGAGAACGTTACCTATCGGCTATTTTACATCACGCTACAATCCTTAGAAGTTGAACAATAGAAAAGAATCACAAGCGCCTGAATTGAACGGAGTACGGCAAATGAAAGTGGGAGTAGTACTTTTACTATGATCTATTTTGTGGTGCGGTACATATCTAATACTATGTGTAGCTCAGCCAGTCAGCCAACTACATAAAGATGCATGGCTAAAATAATCTCAGTTAGAACATTTTCACTAGAAAATTACTATGGCTAAACGATTTGATCTGGACATTTTAGTCCACGAGGCAGGCATATTTTTTCCTTGATCTGAAGCATTTTTACCAGTCATCTTTTCTCTTTATTCACCTAAAAGGAAATTGGTCATTGAAATCTGTTACTTTCTCGAGGACTATTATAACTTACATTAATAATTGTACTATTGCTGTAGATGTCACAACAATCCTCGCGTCAGTGGTGGTGCTGGGCATGGGCTCCTCCGGCCAGGTCTTCGCAGCATCAGCACTTCGCGGACTTCGGTTCTTCCAAATCCTCCGTATGGTGCGCATGGACCGTCGCGGTGGCACCTGGAAACTCCTCGGCTCCGTTGTCTACGCACATCGCCAGGTAAAAGAATATTAAACATCTTACATTCAAACCATTGTTCTATAACAATAACTAGAGAAAATTGAGTCAGTTTTCAAATACCTAACAATGAAAAATGAGATCGCTTTGTTGCGCCACAACTTACTTTAATCGACTTCTAAAAAGTAGGAGGTTCTTAATTCATTCAATTTATATATTTCTATATATTTTTCAATGTAATGGTCGCAAATATATCGTCTCATATTCTGCTTGCAATCTTGACAGGATAGTAAAACTAATTTTCAGTCTCTATCAATGGCGAGAGGCCCCGTAAACCATACAGGTTAACGGGTCGTCTGTTGTTTAGCCAGTGCTAAACAACTGTCAAGGACCATCTCTTTTGAGCTTACCCTCTTTGGGTGTGGAGACCAAGGAATCCCCATCAAGCCTCCGCATATGGGGAGACGTGTATTGCGCTGCCGCCTCGACCTGCTTCTGCTAGGATGACAAGCGGCTCCACTCGTCACCCCCAGGCCCGCGTTCTGGGGGACGGAGGACCTCATGAAACAAAATGCTAAATTGATCTTAATAATGATTTCCATTTACAAATCTATTTTTTAAAATTTAGGTAACATGCCTTAGATATTACATGCATAATCAATATTTTATATTACCTACTGGAATAGGTACCTACTGCTTGTGGAATGTTAAACTATTTCTGATATATGCCTAGGTGAACATGTTATACTCGTAATATTATTACTGCAGGTTTGTACGTTGTACTACATTCGATATCATCTTCGCTATTGGAATTGTTCTTAATAATAGTATATTATGGTACGAGTATGTAAAGTTGGTGACGCTGAGACGCCATTGAGACCCGAGCTGGCAGGCGAGGGTCTTAGGAGTGCTGAAGACGGTAATCATCAATACACACGTGTATCAAATGACGTTTTTCATTATTCTTGCGAAAAAATAATACTATCCTTGTAGTTTTCAGGTAGTAAACTTTCCAGAATAAATCATTTTATTCATAAATAGTACATGAACACAATTCAATTCATAATTAACTTTAATTTCAACAGTGATAACGAGTAGAGAATTATTTTTGAAATAGCGGAAAAAATTCTTTTCCTATGCGCGCGCATCTAGCATAAACTAAAAGAATGAGGTTTATTGTTCCGGAACGTAGAAAATGGGGAATTTAAATTAACATTTAAGAGAAAACATAAGCTTTATTTGAGTGAGACTTTTGTTTATTAAACTGATTTTAAAAAAAACATGTTGATATTGTCTAATTAAATATTAAGATGCATGAAATGAGCAATTAATTTTTTTTGTACAATTTTGAACACGTTTTTTTGCATCGCAACTTTTTAACAACAAAGCAACTCAACCAATAAAATAAAAGCTATAACTCACTTGTGAATTATAGTATAGCTAGGAAAAGTCACAGTTTGATTATAGGTGTTATTATATGTCTAATTGCACTTTGTGAGTGTGTTAAAAAAAATATTCTACATCAGGATTATAATACTTATAACTTTACACTGTTAAAGCCTCAAACACTGTTATGCTATGTATACTTACATAGTATTTGGTCATTTCATCTAATGAAAAATCAGGTAAACATACAGAGTAAAATCAGATTTTTAGGAATCACTAAAAATAAATACTACGAAGCATATTAAAAGCGGAATATTTTTGTGAGAATGTAAGATAATGAAATGTACATTTCTTAAATGTACGTAAGGCTAAATTCGTAGAAACGAGGCTGAACCGTAATTTAGTCTAATATGCCTACAGTATGTAATACAGCTATTATTAAACTTCCCAACGTTAATAATATATTATTAACATAGGGATGAAAGCATTTTGAAGACGGTATTGCGAAATCAAATAAAAATTCAAAGTGAGTCGCATTTACAAAACGTTCAAATGAATAAAATTATACCAGAACCGTTATTAAGTACCTTCTTTGATATTTTTATATAAGCATCATCTTCTAAAACGATAAAGAAATTCAATGAATTGAATTGAAATTACTCAGTCAAGCATGAAAAATAAGTTAATACAATGATTGTATACAACAAAACACAGTCTTACGGTACAATAAGTTAACAAGTTACTTTCAGAATAGGTCTTATTACGATATTGTAGATTACTTCGGCTTTCATTTTTCTTGTTTCCCTGCTGCTAACTTACTGAACACAAGATTTTTTTTTTTTTTTGTGTATACAGGGTAAGGTCTTGAAGTATCAAACTAAGAGCTGTGCAAAAAATAATGATCGTCGACAATTACAAATTACTCAAAATAATAAATACACAGAGATAGAAGTAGAGTTATTAATATTATTAATTTTATATGGTCAGCAGTCAGGAGCTCTCTTCGCTGAATATATATTTATTACATATATACAAATACTCACGCCTGTAAATCCTGGCAGGGCTAGGCAGAGATATATTAACACCTACATTTCACCAACAATGATTTTTGGTCCCACGTATATTATCCAAAGTAAAAGTTATTTACTGATATAACAATCATTCTGCAGAATATAATACTAGAAATACTAAGACACAACTTTAATTACTTGCTGATATTCGTATAAATTTCCAGTAATAGTTCTGTACTCGGAACTAAAGCCAGCAGCGACAAGTTTATGCGTTTTCGCAAGACCTATATTGCCTGACCTTTCAGGCAGACAAAGCCATTTCAACGTAACTAAATTGATGAAATACATATGAACTCTAGCGTGTAGATTGTAGCGTGTAGCGCTTGTAAAAAAATATTGTGTTTCATTTTAGACTAAGCTTTTTTGTTTCTGACCGTAGGCAATGCATCGGTTTGTTCATTTTATAAACCACGAAGCCAATAAGGTATATTTTTTATTTCAACTTCGTGTACATTTTGATATTTTTATTTTTATTTCGAAATATATCACAATCTTGTAAGGGACTCATTTACCATGTCACATGAGCTGAGCTGTCCAGTAAATCAGAGGGATTTGCGGAGAAACCACTTAACCGAAAACATGGGTCACTCCCGGCTTCTCAGAAAAAAGAGAGAGTTGTAACCTTAAGCCATGATCTAATAATAGTACATTATGGTACAATGGTAATGTCGGTGATTACTGCTGAAACGTCATTGAGACCTGAGCCGTTAGGTGAGGGTCTTAAGAGAACTGAGGACGGTCATCATCAATACACACTTGTCACACGACGTTTTTTAATATTCTTGTGAAGAAAATAATACTAAAATAGATATTTATCCTCGTAGTTTAGGAAGCTTTTAAAGAGAAAACAAGTTATATTTGAGAGTAAAAGTTGTGTTTATTAAACTTATTTAATTAACAAACAAGTCGAAATGTTCTATTTAAATACTAAGTTGCATGAAATGAGCTATTAATTTATTTGTACTATTTTGAACACGATTTTTTTAAGAACAAAGCAACTCAACCAAAAAGAAATTTAAAAATCTATAACTCACTTGTAAATTATAGCGTTGAAAAAGTCACAGTTTAGTTACAGGTTTCATTATGTGCCTAATTGCGATAAAATTAGAGCCACTTTATGAACAAGTGTGTCGAAAATTCATTTACAGCATTTCAACATCAATTACGTGATATCAACCTATCCTAGATAATATCGTTTTATGTACTTGTGGAACAATTCAAAAGGTGAATTCACTTCGGTTTTTGTTCGGAACAACTACCGATGAAATAAAAAGTCGCATTAATGTAGCAAATTTTATTATCCATTCAAAAGTTCGTTTATATGGAGACGTTGTTTTATTGCAGACTTATAAAACACTCGTGTAAGTAGGTGGTAAGCTTTATTTGAATTCACCTGATACATTATGTAGATCAAAATGCCTCATAAATTGTTTCAAACTTTTTGCTGTTTTAATGGTAATTAATATTTCTCATTTTTACCAGGTTATAATAGTGTGAAGAATAGTTAAGTAAGATAAGGTAAGATTCTTTGGCACATCGAGGTTAATTTATTCCCTTATTTAAAACAATGATGCGTCAGTGTGAAAATCTATAATACAGCTACATGCATACTAAAGCGATGTCATATTTAACGTATATTATAGTAGTGCTTGTGTAGGCTAATAGGCTCACCCCCTATTACGTAGGACCAAAATCAATGATTAGTGAAATGTGGATGTTAATTCACCTCTGCCTAACCCTCCGGGGATGATTGTGTACTTTCTAAGAACTCAAATCAAATCAAATCAAATCTTTCACCAGCATGAAAATTTTATTTGATTTGTACGAGTATATTGTTAGGGTTGTAAGGAGCTACCACTTCGAAACTCATTTAATATGGATTATAAACAAGTATCTATTTTATCTAATCTGTGTTCTTAATACAGTAAGTAAAATTACCGTAAAGCTTCTTCTGCGCTTAAAGAGCTTTCACAGCTTACGCTTGTAAAATTGTTTGTATCACTAATAAGCGTCTGCCTTAAACTAATTAAAACGTATTTAAGAGGAATAGATTCCTCAATCTCGTTTTTAGACGTATATTCAGAGGCAAACCACTTTTTTATTTGTGAACGTATTTAAAAACTGTTAATACTGTGTTATTTTTTGGTTTCTTAATCATAAACTGAACGAAAATTAATGGGTACCGCCTGCTATCAATTATTTTTTATTTGTAGACCTAGAACCATTCCATGGTGGAACAGTTCCATTATTATAATACTTGGTTATTTACTCAAAGGTCATCGCACGGGATACGGGGTTGAAGCTCTTAGTCGGTTTAATTTCTTTCGTCAACTTGAACAGTTATTTGTCATAAATTAACAAATTAACACAAAACTGTATGTTTATTTATTATTTAAAATAAATCTTCCTAATTAGTCTTAACGTTAATGTATTTTGTATTATTAACTCTGTCATATAATTTGTAAAATGGTTGTGTGTATACATTGGATATTTAAAAAAATACTGAAGTTATATCAGGTTATCAATTCTTAATAGAAACGTATTTTTTCAGAATTCTTGTCTGTTTCTTCGCGATCGACGTAAAAACTATTAAACAGAAGTCCCGATACCTTGTTTAATTATGAATTCACACCGGGAAAGTTAAAAAATAACATTATTGAATAGAAATTGATGCGTTTTTGTTTTGTTTGAAAGGTCTGTTACACTAGGGCCAGAGATAAGATCAAAGTCGCGATAACCTGCATCTACGCGAGCATATACATTAATGTTAAAATATTACCATATCAGTTACGTGAAGTTAGGTATAATATGTTGAACTCTTAGATGTGTCCACTCTGTACAGTTTTTGACCAACTTTTATATATTTTATATTATGATAACTTTAGTGACGTGTGTGCAGGTTGGTGCGGTGCTATATTTATTACGTTCGTAGGGTCGCTTAAAATCTGCGTGTTTATTGCTTAATAAAACAGTATTTTCTTTATTATTTAGGACCACCTAAGTTGTATAAACACACGGCCCACCTGATGGAAAGTGATTGCCGTGGCCTATTAACGTGTGTAAAACTAGGAGAGTCATACCCATGCTGCTGACCCTGTAAAAACAGAGAGTTTCTGTGCCGCTAAAAACTCTTCAGTGAGCTCTAACTACCCTACTCACCGGGAACACAACAGTAAAAAAGTAGAAACAATAAAAAGTTTTTAAAAGTACCGAAAGCCTTGCAAGTTTCCTTATATATCATTCTTCTCTTATTACGAGGAATTAATTACCAGCACACCTGTTTCCTTCTTCCTACAGTCCCGGGTCCTTTAAGCGAGGCGTGAAAAAGCATCTGATGAGGCCGCCAAGCTGAGTGCCACCATTGTAACACTTAGTGTCTGTAATGGTGACCCTCTTTCCTGAGACTTTACCTTTAGCTTACCATCAAGCGAGGTGAAGTCAAGTTGGCGTGTCCTCTATAAAAAAAAAATATCATTCTTACTTCTAGGGAAAAACGGCAGACAACTCTTTGTTAAAAGTTTTCTTCTCGTAGATGGTAGCACGGTAACTGTTTACTTGTTAGACGCAAGTATGCAGCTATCGTGGTTTATGAGGTTGTGTAAAAAAATAAAATAAAATAATAGTCTTTCAAAATAAACATTCGTGCGTTAATTAATATTGCGAATAACATATTAGGAGTGTTCCTTGACGTGACTATAACCACTAAAACCTGGGTAGTGTGTCACATGAACTGTTTATTTTTAACAAGTTGTATGTTCTTTCACAAACTTAAAAGGTCTTTCAGATAGAGAAAACAATATATACATAACAATATATACATAACAATATATACATAATATATATATATATATATATATATATAAATATATATATATAATTATATAATGCAATAAGCTCGCCACCTTACATTGGGACCTAAACATACTGACTAAACAGATTGGCGAAATGTGGGTGCTAGCACCTCTGCCTACCCCTTCTAGGATATAGGCGTGTGTTTATGTAATATGTATGTATGTATGTATATTACTCAAATATGAACACACATTTATAACTCCTCATTATTATCGAGGGACGATCCCGACTTTCGACTCTCGTAGTCCTCCTTCCTTAAGGATTATCTCGCTTTTTATGGAAGTGACAGCAATCTGACCTCCCAAACCAAACTACAAATGTGCCGCTCACAGATGAGGTTCACTTGGCCCTCAAATTATCCAATATGAATACATAAAACTCTGAAACATTTTTCTAAAATTACGACGCGAAGCCAGTAAAGGCCGTAATTCCCGAAGCAGAACCTATTATAGCCAAGATTTTTTAAGACCTTGTCAGCGGATTTGTACTTAACTCGAAAAATGGTTCGTTGTCATTCCATTCACCTTATAATACCTATTCTTCCCATTGTTGTGTTAGACCGTAATTGGCAAACAGATGAGCCGTGCACGGATATTAGGGTATTATGTAACAAAATTGTGTATAAGGTTTTCCTTTTTGTAAGTTAATAGTCATATAATTGCATCGTTTCTATCCCTACTAATAATAAAGAAAAGTTTATTTATTTCTTTACTTGACGTGCTAATCTTTGCAAGTACTGTTGCGATTATATAGATTTTTACGTTTGACCCCCTATTCATTTACAAAATGTGTATAAGCTATATTATAATCTGTGGTCCTTCCTCCGTCCTCACTTGACTCAAGAGGCTTAAACATACTTTAGCTGAAGTATTCTTTGATTTTTATGGTTAAGTGGGTGAGACTATATTGTACGTACCTACTGTCAACGACAAAGGTTGCTTAACACATCCTAATATATTAACCACCATATATCTTAAGTAATTAAGTAGTTCAATAAATCATTAAGGAAACATGGAGTATATTAATTTGTCTTCTGGGATTTATAAAACTACTTATACACCCAATGATACTTTTATTCCAATTCCAACATATAAGAAAATTTAGTAAACATTTTAGTATGTCGTTTCACTATCAAATGTACCATATTTAGTCCACTTTATAATTCATGCGATTATGCCAAATAATTGCCGTACTGTAGACTATACGAAATCACCAAATAATATTGTATTGTTATCCAAGAACTGTACTACAAGAGAACTCAAGAGAACTCATACGAAGACAATTATAATAGTTGAAGAAGCGAAAGACGTATGTTAGGATCATTGCAAGTGGAAAGGTGTTGACCCCAATGATGTACCCCAATGGTAAAGAGATATAAATGTATACCACTAAAGTCACACTTCCGAAATATGTACCAAACTTACATAATCTGCCATCCCATGCGATATTTATTTATCATATATCTGCACTTAGAAGTTTTCCAAAAGTTGTATACAGAAAGTTGTGTAACTTGTGTACAATCTTATTCAATAAATCTTTGTAATGCTTAATCTATGAACGCGAATATGAAACATGAACATCGTCCTTCTCTGTATGTTGAAGCACTCATTTATTATAGAAGTTTACTGAACTTTTACCCACCGCATACATTATGTAAATACTTATTGAAACAATAGCGAGAAGAGAAACGAGCGGCTGACATGTGCAACCAAATAGGTTAGCAAGTTGTAAGGTTATGTCACATTAGCCAGTTCAGTCTTAATGTGGGTGATCATAACACTTTGAGATCCCTGTGTGCCTCGGGAAGCACGTTAAGCCGTTGGTCTCAATTGTCATATGAACGTGTGTATGTGGCATTCAAATGTGGTTATACATGGTGTTAAGTAAGATTAGATCAGCACATCTACCATTCAATGGCATGCAAATATTCGCTTAGGCTCTATTTAATTCTTCTTTCATGAAATTACATTTGCATGCTTGGGTATTCAAAACAGAATTGGAATACAATCAGAACTAAGATTATGAGAATTAGATTAACATATAATAACATACAATAATAATAATAGTTAGAATAATAATAATATAGTCATAATGTCCAAGATAATTCAGTGTCCAAAACGAATTCATCAATAATGTCTACAATATGTATTTACATTATTATGTCAATCAATTAATTTCAATTTTAAAGTAGTCGTCTAATGAGTAAAACGATTTTTCTAAAAACCATAATTTAAATTTTCTACAAAACCTATTTGTGGGTGGGTGTGTTACGGATAGTTCGATACTTGTACAGAACTTCAATATTGTCAGTCAGTTATGAATGGTAGTCGCTTCACGTAGCTAGATGGAAACCCGACCCCGTCTTACTTGGAAAAAATACTCGAAGGATGATGGTGTTTCTGAAATCATTTTCCAGATTGAGACTAGGAAAATCTCGCTAACAAGTCAGAATCTGGCAAAATGCCGGATAGGTTGCAAAAGTATTGCCCTTATTACAAACATATTTGAATATTCAGTACAACCATAGTACGCATTTATATGTCTAGACTATGTATTTTATCTTTGTTCGTGTTGAATGAATTATTAATAAGTAAATAGCGTTATACGCATACTAAATATAGACTTAGAAGACGATGTTGTCACTTATAGACGAAAACCGAACTTAAAATTGCGATAGATACTAAAGCGGTACTATGACCTAAAAATTCTTATAATTCTAATTAATTAATTTTCAAATTATTCCATTTTGAATCCATTTCAAGGTAAAATTCCACCAAAATAATGTGTAGCACATTTGCTTACAAGCATTTTGTGCAACACACCTGCAGTGCGCATATTAAGCTGGTAGCACATTTTGCTTCCATCTCCATTTGAAAGGCTGTACGTAACTTTTGTAAGCGTACAGTTCAGCTGCAGCATACTTGCGCACGAACATGTTCACTGAGCAGAATGTTCAGTTTGGACTCGTCGTCGCGAGACCACTGCCTGTACGTGTGCGCGTGCAAAAGTGTACAGATGTGCATTCGCATTTCTAAAAGATCGCGCACAATTTGTCATTGTTAGCTTGAGTGAGTTAACCAGGATAAAAATTTGTGTCGCACACTGTGTATTGCAGTGCCACACAGTTCAGCACACTGGTGGAATTTCACTTTTTACGAGAGTCGACTTCCGAACAAAAATTTTGACTACGGAACTGAGATTTAGTCCGATAAAGTTCAACCTAGTACGTACTACAACTAGTATGTATGATAATCAGATCGTAAGCGTTTTAAGGAAATTTCAGGTCAAGAGTAGGTACCCGTAACTAGCGTGCATGTAGAAAAATAATTATGAATTGTAAATGAAGAAAAAAAAAGGATAAAGCGTTAGCCAGGATCGTGGCACGGGATTAATGTCATATTTGCCTACCCTATTGGGAAAGATACCTGGCTTATGTATGTATATGGCTTATGATATGTAATCGGTGACGCATCGCTGATAGTAATTGGTGTGCGAAATCAATTTGCGCACATCAATCACTATCTATAAAAGTAAATTAGTATACTAACATATATTAACTGTTTTACGATCTTCAAATATAATAGTAATATGATGTACCTTGAAGATAAAAGTACCCACCATATTGGCGCCGTACTTACTGCGAGAAAAAACAACTATTGTCCGCTACATCTAATTTTCATACACGCAAACTCGGTATTGATTTTAGTTTCGGCGATATTACCATGATTTGTCATCTCATACTTGATTATATCCCATGTTGATTATGAATAAATACCTAATTAACAATATATGTGTATTTATTTCGTAAAATTATTTCACAATTCTAATAGGAGAAATAATTTAACTATATTATATAATAAATCATATCATATTTATACTAGGTATCGGGACTTCTCGCAAATTATATCTGGGAACTTACTATTTCTACTGACCGACGATATCATATGTATAATAATAAAAAAATAAAACTAAAACTACATGTAGGTAAAAGTTAAAATGCGTCGTGTAATTCCTCCATGGGCTCTTGTTCCCAGCGTTCTCAGAAGACTGGCAGCATTACCACGTTGTATGTAGTATTTAATCCCAATCAATATGATTTGCCATCTCACACATACTATTAGGCATACATACAACTTGGCAATGTTGCCAGTCTTCTAGGAACGCTACCACAAGAGGCATGCGATGTGGAGGAATTCTACGATGCATTTTAACTTTTACCTACATGTAGTTTTAGGTTTATTTTTTATTTTTTTGTTATTATAAATATGATAATATAATTAAATTACTTCTCCAATTAGAATGTATGTAAATAGAGTTTTATTTAGTTTTTTTATTATTGTACATATAATAGAATTAACTTGCTTCTCCTAGTACAATTATAAAACAATTTCCCGAAATAAATATATTGTTGATTAGGTATTCCTGTTTGGCGAGGACTACAGTTAACGGAAAAAATACAAAAATCCTCAAAATCTGTGAATCACATAAACAATCGTTATCGACGTTTAACAGTCGAATATTTGCAACGAAGTGACTTAAACCCTTACGTCATTCGAATGACTCTCATCAATCAGTCAGTTAGCCTATTGCAGTCTTATACTGGACATAGACCATAACACCCAGTCGCGTATTACATCTCTATGTACAATGGGAGACAGGATTACCTTAAAACGGATTTGTCAATTTGAGGCGCACATCCTCCAATGGCGATTTTCAAGGCGATATAATGACTTATACATGGATATGTAAATACGCCCCCCAGTACTGTACTCCACATCGTTACCCAACTTTTATAAGCATATATCTTAATTGCGACAAGGAATTGAGGACAATATTTTTCGTATCTAGAAACTATCGAACCGATACTTATTGAACCTCCCTAATATACTCTTTACGGCAATGAAACATCCCCGGTAATAACCCGCTCTACACGATACGACCCAGATGATAAAAATAGTGTATCTTGTTGGTTCAATTATAATTGTCAAATTAATAAAGAAAGCAAATTAAACCCCAGACCTAAACATATGATGTTAAAAACAAAATGAAAGTAATAATAATCTTATCAATGTTCGTATGTATTCACTTAAAAGTGAGTACCACTTTATCTTTCCTAAATGCAGCCGCACTAAATAAAACTTTCATTCCTTTACTTAAAAGGAAAGCTAGATAGCTATATATTTACACAAATTATCATAATTCTAGTAACCGCAACTACTTTAAACTCTCTACGAAGTTGTTGCAGAAACTGATCACACTAATATTTTAAGCAGCTTATTAAAACTTACTTGGATGTTGTTGCAGTCATGACTAAATTTAATATCATTACATCTTTTCCTAAGCATGATGAGAACAGAAATGGTTTAGTATTACTAAATTTATATATCAGAATTCGTCTTATGGCAATAGAAATAGAATATAATATACATATACACACGTTTCACACGTATACACGTTTCCTGAACTGATTTATACATCAGTTCAGGAAACGTGTGCCCACGTTTCCTGAACTGAAGTATAAATCAGTATAAATCAGTCTCCGAAGGTTTAAGGAAGAAATACACAGTCATTAATTTTAACAAATCATCATTTAATGTAACCTAAAATTCTATCCATTTATTATCATAAAATATATACATTCAAAGTTTGATTACTATGAACAGAAGGTCAAATCAATTTTGATAAAAAATCACGTTATAAAAGTAATTAGTGGGGAGTGTATAACGTCGGTGAGTGAGTAAGCATTACCACGAGTTCGGTCGCAATTTCCTCTGTCCATAGTTGGATGTATAGCTTTACTCACCGCTCACAAAGCAAACCGGGACTCAATTCTACTAAGAATCGCTTCAGGTTAAACTTGCATGATCACAATGCAGAGCAAATAAACCGGGCCCACTGCCGCATTTCTCGCCTGTACTATGATATTGACTTTCAGAATATTACGTTCTAAACCAACGATTACTACCAGTGCGATTCAATACAGATGGGTGTTAATTTAATTCCAAAAATCTGTTTTAATACCGGCGACTTTTATTCGCCTGTTTACGTCATGAATTGTTTATATGTGCGGGAGTTCTTTGCTCGCTTGGGACGCGCCCGATACCGAGATACTCCTGCAATATTTTAGGGTAAGTAACAATTTCAGCCGCAAAATTTCGCCTTCCTGACTTTACGGCCTTATAGGTGTTGCGGTCAGGAAATGGCTATTACATGTATTATAGATGTATAGATCTCCATCCTTGGTTTATCCTTAATTTTATTTGGCTTGCGACAAAAGCACCAACATTGTTTAAGATATATATTTTGTGTATGTGTTATTGTTAACAACTTCGTTTAGTTAAATACTTATATGACGGAATTGTAATGTTTTATTATTAACTATGGATCGGTGATTACAGAATTGGGATTTTAGTTATAACGTAATAAACACAGGAAAAACAAAAATAAAAATAACATAACATAAACTCACTAATATATCCCCGAAAGGGTAGGCAGAGGTGCTAGCACCTTCATTTCGCCAGTTTATGTTTAGGTCGCAATTTAATAGTTGGCGAGCTAATTGCCATTAACCGGGCACTTATAAACCTGCGATAAATACACATATAACTTCGAAAGGCATCGAAAAGTCATTGATGTGTGTCATGATATAACCTGGGATCGAACCCGAGACCTCGTCTCAGTAGTCCATTATCCATACCACTAGGCTACCGTGGTACTATATATACCAAAATAAATTTAACTAAAATTAGAATGTTTAAATACAATTATAAAATAAATTGATGGAACTTTATAACGCATTATTGAGCTGAGTACCAGGATCATAAAATACCATTACATATTGTCGTTTTTCAATTATTACCTTCCAATGCATTAAGCGATATACTGTAATAACAAATAACTATGAATTCAATAAAAGAATGATTAGATAAAGAATTGAGAAGCAGCCGAGTAGAAATACTTGATATTTCGAGCTCTTATTTTTCGTTTCCTTACCTACGATGGCCAGCACAATAGCGCATTCTTCGGATACATATTTTACGTGACTAAGAATTTCTTCGTAGACGTGCAAATTTGCTTGTAATGTTCGCTTTGAAGTTCGAGCGATGAACACCCTGTTATAGAATAGTAATATAATGTTCGCATCGAATAAAATACAGTGTTTGATTCATTCTAGTCGAGAAAGCTCGTTGATCGTAATATTGACACTTTTCTGGTAATGAAAAGTTTATTCTGTTTATGTTCTGTACTGCATGTACTGGGTCTGGGACTGTTTGATATATATATAAATAATTAGAGTTATATTTTTAATAGTATGGGCTTTCAGTAATAGGTAAAAAAACACTAACTTCACTAATAAAAGTGCTCTCGTCGAAGGGATATAGAGTAAAGGCCATGTCTTCTTAATCCTGATAGTAACTTACCGGATAATATACGATACTGAATGCTTTATACTTTCACTATCGTTAACCATATATATCGTCGTTCATACTTACCATTGGCCCGTAAGTGTACCGAAATTCATCCATAATAATAATTTTTCCGTTAAATTTGAAACAATAATAAGGTTCACGGTAGTGTAAAGATTGTATTAATAATTGAAGGTATTACTAGTATATAATACTACAATATAAAAATATTGGTGGCTGAACTCCTTCTCGATATAAACACAACTGTGCCGAATTTCATACTCCTCCGTCAGCGTTTACTTTCGTAAAAATAGGAGCAAAGATTTTAGAGAGATCTTACAAAAAATGTGTTGTTCTTTATTCTAAGACTGTAAGTAATAAGCTTTTACGTGTTGTTCCTCAATTTTCGTCATCTCTCTTAACGTCGTATTCTTTGTTTTAAATAGGGATTCAATAGGCGTAATTACGGATCAAGAACTGCTGAAGTAATGTTATTATGAAAACGAAATATGACTACAGCTATGATGATATTTTCAAACATAGGAAATATACTAAAAGAAATTACGGGAAAGTGGTCTTCACAAAAACAAGTTGTATTAAATTCATCTACATTACGAGTACTACATTAAAGATGTCGTAGCGTGCTAGGCGATGCCGTAGCAACCGTAGCAGATAGCGTAGCAATAAAATTATGTAACTGTTCTCGTTAGTATCCCGTAGAGTTTCAATGAGGCATACGTGGGTTTGTTGTTATTGGTTCAGTGAAGAGGTTCATAATTATTTTCACTTATTTATTATTGAAACCATCATGTACTTATGTGAGTTTGACTTATTGAACTGAAGCCCTCAAACACCTTTACGGTATTGATTAATCAGGTTTTAGTAAGAGATGATGACAATAGTCTCAATTATGTTACAATTCAAGCATAAAATACTCTTATAACTTGCACATGAAATGTAATATTCAGGAGAAACCTATTTTACAGCTAAAATGTGTACGTACGTTAACGTACCCAAAATAACGTATGCCTGATTGAATACCAAACATCTCCATAAACTTTCATATTTATGACATTAGTAGGACTTTCAGTTGTTTTGTATCATTTTCATCTGGTGTCTATCTGATTTCTCCTTTACATATATATACATACTTAGTTACCTATAAAAATATGTATACATTAATATATAGCTACGTAAATCGGGTTTTCGCAAAAATTAATATAGATATGCTACCGCTAACATATTGTCTTCCATTCGTCAGTAAAGGGAACACGGATATTCACTTCGGAAATGTAATAGTTGGTTGATGTCCGGAATTCTAATGGTGCGTACTGACTGAATGGATATGATACATATATAATGTACCTCCGGGAACTTGTACTCGTGTAGACCCGCTCACTACACAAACATGGGCTTGACAAGGATACTGAACTGAAAATTGGACAACAATTAGAGTACTTAGAAATGTTCCTAAAAGCCCATTTTCAGAACTATTAGTAATGGTTCACTCAAATATAATCTTTGTCTAGGAGTCTGAAATTTAAATGGGGTATCCAGGTAAAATATGGGGCGCATGGAGTTCTGCCAATATCAACGGAACCCAATCTATCTTCACCTGCAAGACGGTAACGAGTCAAAACGATTGTATTTATAATATAAGATTTCGTTAAAAAAAATAACATCTATTCATACATATATTCACCCAGGCAAATTTTTAGCGGTAGGCAAAAGTATACATTTCACAAATTTCACTATGACTTTTGGTCCCACGTCACATGGGGTGAACTTATTGCCGTCAAACAGGCAGCTCTCAGTCCTGTAGATTGATCGTCTTCTACGACACCCACAGAATGAAATGCCACCCCATTTCTTTTCTGTTTTCTACTCCACCGGGAACCCACACAGCTTTACTAAAATCTCATCACTAAAGACAAGGACGAGAGGATGAAAATAATGCTACACTCATTTCGCATGATGGTCAAATGGTTTGGAAGCGGAGGATTAAGAATGTTGAATAGGGCATTAAATAAAGCAACGCTATTCAGAATGTAATCCAAAGAGAGAAGGAAATAATCCTGTATAGGGATAATGGTACGGCGGCTAATATCATCGCATATCATTAGACCTGATTGATACAATTTGCATTTCAATCCGAAATGGATAGGGCTGCTCTAAGCATGACATTTCTCTGATTGTTTATTAATATGTGCTAATATTCTTAAGCGTCATCGGTAGCTTACTGCTTAAGAAATCGGCCTTATGATCGAGAAGTCCCGAGTTCGAATCCTGAACGTTACACTACCGACGTTAAACCACACCTAACACTAGCAATTTCGCTTAGCTGAAGTAGATCGCGGTGGGGTATTGTATCTGCCTACCCCGGTAGGAAATAGTCATGAGGATATATATTTTATTAGTTGTTTGTTTGCTTGAATGTATATATTTCTCTGCTTAAAATTTAGGAGGTAGGACACGGCGGTACTTCCGCCCAATTGAGCAGTCCGACTGGGGAAGTACCTCCGCCCTACAGAATACCGCGGCTATAATAACTTCGTGTTGTGTTCCTAGCGGTGAGTAGGTTAGCCAGAGCTCACTGGAGAATTTGTGCTGTCAGTGGGAAGACTAAAGGCTTGTCCTGCTTTGTCCTCTACACTGACGGCACAGAAACTCTGTGCTTATAGGGTCGGCAGCGCGAGTGTGACTCCTCTGGTGTTACACACGTCCATAGGCCACGGTAACCACGTTCCATGAGGTGGGCCGTGTGCTTGTCTGGTGGGTATAAAAAAAAATATTCCCGCAACTCATGGGAACCTATTCCAAGGATAAAAATTATTCTAGACTGTAATCTATCTCAGTACCAAATTCTAGTCAGAACCGTTCTACTACTGACCCTGATTGAATTGAAAAATGTTCACAAACATTTACATATTTACTACAACATTTACTATTTATTCATGTGTATTATGTGCCTTTATATTCAATATTATTATAATAAACTTAAGCTACCTATAAATGCAGTTTATCTACAGTAAACGCCTTTGTGTCACACAATAGATCTTTATCGGTTTACAATCACACGCTTGTCATGCGGAAAACACGTTATCTATTTGCAAGGATTTAAATTCTATAGCTTTTATGGGCGTAGGCGTATAAATGTTTTTAAACACGAACATCGGACACACCTAGACCATTTTATTATCCATTTTTTTGTTCTGTTTATTTTTTTATAACATTATAACGATTGTAATACCAATTTACGTACCACACCTGATGGTAGGTGGTTACCGTGTGAAATATTCAACTTATAATTCAACCCTGGCAACATATTATTGGATATTACTTTAAGGTAATAATTATTTATAGCTCGGATGATGGCATTGAAATCGCCATATTAATGAGACAGAAAATATAGTCGTAAAGCTGACGTAATCTTAGATTTAGGTTAACGTATAAATTAAGGTGACATTTATTTACTTACTTACTAGTCAACAAGCCTGGATTACAAGCCAGGCCACAAGAGTAGATTGATTACAATCAATCTAATCTTGTTGACTATTAAGTTAATAACACTATATTTTTACATCTATTTTTTATCTCAAATAAGTAAATAACTTTTGTACCAATGAATGAATGTTATCCGTTCAAATGCTGTCAATTTACAACTTACAAAATTGCTAGAGGTATACCTACCTATATTTACTCTGTCCAGTCCTTGAGAGGCATAAAGATATGTGGATTTATATGTAACAATAAAAAGGTACATTAAGTAAAAGGAAAAAGACAAAGTTTCTTGCTGACAATGCAGCACGTTCTTAGGTTTAGAGCACCCTTACTTCCTTCTTTCGTACGGACACAATAAAAGGTTTCATTCGCAGACACACTCTGTCCACCATAACCCCATAAGGACTTTACAATTTCGGGAACACCATCTCTCATAGAATTATTATTATTTTTATCTTGATCTAAAATTCATCTTCTTGTTTCAGGAATTAATAACCACGTTATACATTGGGTTCCTTGGGTTGATATTCGCATCATTTTTAGTGTACTTAGCTGAAAAAGATGTGCCCGACACGAAGTTCAAAAATTTTGCCGAAGCATTGTGGTGGGGAGTTGTAAGTATCATTTTCATTATTATTATTCTTAATAAGTAACACACAAAATTTGAAGGTATTTACCTATGTATGCTGATTCATAATACAGACTAATTATACAAGACGAACCTTGAAATTTTCTATTCAAAGCATATGTACATAACACGCTTTTCTTGTCTCAAGAAATAATTGGATTCATTATAATGTTTTGCTTATCTAGCATAAAATTAATTTCATATGTAATTTCTCCACTTTGAAGCACGGGAGCGTATTAGTGTTGTTACCTTGATGAGGCTACCTTCATATTGAAGCATGGTTGGTGAAACTAAATTAACCTAAAAACACGCAATGCTTTGTGACCGTACACCTAAGAAGTCACGTTCTCGTTCAGAACAATTTATTGGTCCCTAGCTTCACATTCTGCTTGAATTTTTGGGTGCTTCTGTTGGTCGTAACTTACAGAATGCACAAAAGTCAAGGAAGCAGTCGTATCACTACTATAATTACACGAAGGTGCTGCCATCATTCAACTTGAACGTTGCGCTATTATCTTTACTTTATTGTAGAATAGGAGAACTAACACTTAATATCAATTCTTGACGTAATTACATCGCCAGCAGTCATGTCCTACATAAAGGTGAATCATAGGTTATTCCTCCCTATAAATATCTTTTATTGAAAATCGATCAGGAGTATCAAAATCTTTGGGCACACTTTATAAGGCATATTCTATCCCATAAAACGAATGGTAAAGGAAAAATACAAAGAAAAAAGGGAAATGTGCGCGCAAAGAATCAGCAGTTATAAACGAATGATAACGATCATGCGTGATTTCAAAGAAAGGCATTCATGCAGAATAAAACTTGCGTATATGAGACACTTTTTTGAATAAAGCTAGATATACATAGTGGCTAAGAAAATGCTGAATTTAGCCCAGCATAGTTCATAATGTTGTCTGTTAATTTCTTCAAAATCAATTTTCGTCATTTTCATTCCGACTAAATCAACGCGCTTTGAATTTTTCGTTGAGAATGAATATTAGCTATCTCTTCTAAAAGATGTACTGCTACATAAATTAAAATAATCAAGCAACAGGTACGTCTGTACAAATACAACTTAATTACGAATATTAATATTTACCTAAATATGATTATATCTAATACTTTTGTTGAGTACCGAATCGAATAAAGTTCAATATCAATATTAAAATAAAAATACTTCACAATTTTATATATTTGGGCAGGTTTGACTATGCTGTCAATTGTCAAACATGTCTATATACGGCCGGCCGCGGTGCGAGGGATATCCCTATCAACCTCACCTTCGGCAACCAACAACGACCCAGAGACGACGTGCGTTTTAGTCGGTTCAAGCCCACCATCTCCGGCGGGGGGTATCCGTGGGGATTTTTCGCACGTAAAGAAAAACCTGTCCATTCATAACAAATAACTATTTTCGTATCCTAAAGAATCCATTCTAGTAACCACATGAATGTGCATATACTATCGGTTAAATACAGGATAAATTAACTTCTCTAATTCCTTCAAACCGCTAAAATAATATGAAGGAGCCCTAACCGAGGCATTATCAGCAATGTCTGATCGGTTACCCTTTTGGTTATAAAAAGAGTTACCAGCGGTTTCATTCCTCTAACGCCTTTTTTTCAATCTGATCCTTTTCTCTCTTTTATTACGTAGTGTAAAGAAAATAAGTTGTGTTATGTCATCGCAGATCACGCTGTGCACCGTGGGATACGGCGACATGGTGCCTCAAACCTGGCAGGGGAAATTCATCGCCTCCTTCTGTGCACTCTTGGGAATATCGTTCTTCGCGCTGCCCGCTGTGAGAAACACTTACTTTAACCTAATTGATTTATTTGGTCAGGGCTTGTAGACCTTGAACGGACCAGAACTGTAATAACTACATTTCTAGATATAGTTCTAAAAACCAATATTAATTGAATATAATAATGTCACGATTTAATATCGGATTGCTATATGTTTTGTAAATGATTCTGTGCCAAATATTATTAATTATCAAGTATGTTATTGTCAGGGTATACTGGGATCTGGTTTTGCACTCAAAGTACAACAACAACAACGACAAAAGCACATGATTCGTAGAAGACAGCCGGCCGCCACACTCATACAAGCTTTGTGGAGGTGCTACGCGGCAGATGAACACTCTATAAGTATTGCCACCTGGAAAATACATCAAATACCACTTCCAAGCCCTCAAACCAGGTATGGGGTTTATGTTTGTACTCACAATTAAACACTCACCAACAGAAGAAAGGATAGTTTATTTTAAGCACAGGCACAGAAAGACAGTTTAAGCACAGGCACATAAGGATAGGTACAACTCACTATAGTTCGGCAATAGAAAGCACGGAAGATAGATTGGGCGATAGGCGATAGGTACAGACAAAGACTATATTTAGGTATATACTACACTTAGACACATAAGCAACAAGATCGATTAAGATAAACAAACATGCGGTTTAGCGGAAGGAAATAGCGAGCGCTTCGCGTCGTGTATGGTTAGCGACTGGCTGTGTCCTCTGCGCGTGCGCATCGGTGGAGCGGGTACCTATATAGAACTTATACATCTACATGGCAATGGGTTGAGACACTGTCGATAACTTAATGTCGATATTTATGATATCGACAAGTTACATAGACCAACCAATATAATTCACATAAAATAATATTAGATAGTATGTAAGTTGTGTAGATTAAGTAAAATGTACAGTCGGCAAATAAAATAAGTGTACATGTAATAAATAATACTTATGTAAATATTGTATATATTATGAGGTACGTTAGGTACCCTACACCACCCCCCACCAGAGACCGTCAAGGACGATAATAATCGGGAAACCTTACACGTCGCCCAGAACGGGTCACGTGGTCGCGTTGGTCATCTGTTTCTGGTTTATTTTGAACAGACAGTGTGAAAGCCGGTTTAAGGCGGTTTATTGACACTGTCATCTCTTTGTTATTAAAGAGTATTTTAAAAACTTTATCTCCTCTGGCGAGAACTTTGTGCGGTCCAGAGTATGCAGGTTGAAGGGAACCTCGTGACGCGTCTTCACGCAGGAAGACGCAGTCAGAAGTCTCCAACTCCTTGTATACAAATACCCTCGGCTTACTATGACGGGCAGCTGGTACGGGTCGCAGCTTATCAACGAAATTTCTGATTCTAACAGAAAAGTCGGATAAGTCGGTGCTACCAGTAACAGTAGGTTCAAAGAATTCACCAGGAAGTCTTAACGGTTCTCCATAAACCAGTTCAGCAGAGGAAGCCTTCAAATCTTCTTTAAATGCCGTCCTAATCCCTAATAACACCCAGGGTAAAGACTCGGACCACCTATCATTCGCGTGGCACACTATAGCGGCTTTTAGTTGCCGGTGGAAACGCTCAACTAAACCATTACAGGCTGGGTGGTATGCTGTGGTCCGCCTATGCTCGAAACCAGCCAGCTTAGACAGACATTGGAACAGAGCCGACTCGAACTGTCGTCCACGGTCTGTTACGATGTCTGTCGGACAACCGAATCGAGCTATCCAGATGGACAAAAGAGCCTTGGCTACCGTTTCGGCAGTAATATCCTCAATTGGTACTGCTTCCGGCCATCGGGTAAACCGGTCTACTGCCGTCAAGCAGTATCGATAGCCATGAGATAAAGGAAGGGGTCCCACCAAATCTATGTGGATTTGTTTAAAACGGGCGCGTGGAAGGGCAAAAGTGCCAAGAGGTGCGTTCACGTGGCGGTGAACTTTTGCTCGCTGACACAGTAAGCAAGTACGCGCCCACTCTCTACAGTCTTTCCGCACGCCTGGCCAAACAAATCGCTCGGCTACTAGTCGGGCCGATGCATTAGCGCCAGGGTGGCTAAGTGAGTGCAGACTATCAAATACCTGCCTGCGGAGAGTCTTGGGTATGTAAGGTCTGGAAGTTGCGT
This sequence comes from Eilema griseolum, assembly GCA_963662185.1. Classification (NCBI taxonomy): domain Eukaryota; kingdom Metazoa; phylum Arthropoda; class Insecta; order Lepidoptera; family Erebidae; genus Eilema; species Eilema griseolum. Next base: position 17,681,151 of record OY759230.1, on the reverse strand, counting down.
TACTAACGTCGTAGTATAACGAAACAGAACTTCCTGGAATGTTAAGTTTCTGCAGGTGCAGAGACGAACCCTCGCTCAACAACTTATGTAGTTCTGAATCTACTAGCTGTCCCTCAGCTAATGTCTCGAGGCTTACAGGCGCTTCCAATTCCTCAATACGCGATAATGTATCCGCAACGACGTTATCCTTACCGGATATATGGCGTATGTCCGTGGTGAACTGGGAAATAAAATCTAAATGTCTATACTGCCTTGGCGAACAGGTATTTTTCCTCTCGTGGAAAGCAAAACTGATTGGCTTATGGTCAGTATAGACAACAAAATGCCTAGCCTCGAGCATGTGCCTAAAATATTTAATGGCTTCATAGATGGCAAGAAGCTCCCGGTCATATGGTGAATATTTGATTTGAGACGGGCTAAGCTTTCTTGAAAAGAAAGCTAATGGTTGCCATGCTCCGTCTTTGTATTGTTCCAAAACTGCACCAATGCCTTTGTCGGAAGCATCAGTAACCACTGCGAGTGTAGCACAACAATCTGGATGTGACAATAAGGCGGCGTCGGACAAGCTGTCTTTGCAAGTTTGAAAGGCTGCTAAAGTATCTCCAGATAGGTTAATGGGATGTGAACCTTTGACAGAACCTGTTAGTAGGGCATGCAATGGAGCTTGGATCTGGGCTGCTTTAGGAAGAAATCTTCTATAAAAGTTAAGCATACCCAGAAACGCTCTCAGTTGCCGCACGTTCGTAGGAGGTGAAAAATCCTTTATCACCTGCACCTTTTCGTCAAGAGGTCTGCATCCGTGCTCTGAAATGTGGTATCCTAAGAATTTCACTTCGTTCTTACCAAGTACGCATTTGGAGGTGTTAACCAGCATACCGTACTTCTTCAGTCTGCTGAAGATTTCGCGTAGATGCTGTGCATGGCTGTTTGGGCTGTCCGAAAAAATTAAAAAATCATCCAAATAACAATACACATTGTCGAGTCCCCGGGTCATTTCATCTACAAAACGCTGAAACGTCTGACCGGCGTTCCGCAGTCCAAACGTCATGTAAGGGAACTCAAACATTCCAAATGGTGTCGTAATGGCTGTTTTCGGAATGTCCTCGGGGCTAACCGGTATCTGATTGTAAGCTTTTTCAAGATCTAAAGTTGAAAATACTTTGCAACCAGCGATATTATGGGCGAAGTCTTGAATATGCTTAATCGGATACCGGTCAGGCACGGTTCGAGCGTTCAATTTACGGTAGTCACCGCAAGGACGCCACCCGTTGTTCTTCTTCGGTGCTAGGTGCAGAGGCGATGACCAAGGACTCTGTGAAGGCCTAGCTGTACCGTTGGACAACATGTCTTGGAACTCGTTTCGAGCTATTTTTAACTTGTCAGGAGCCAAACGACGAGGAGGTGAAGAAACTGGAGGGCCAGGGGTCGTGTTTATATGGTGTACTGTATTGTGTGGTGTAGTGTGATGTATACCGGCTGGTCGAGTAATCTCGGGAAACTCGTCAAGAATTCTATGAAACCGTGACTCACCTGTTACCACTTTTACAGAAGAAACATTGATACAATGAGCTATTTTAGCAACAGCGGAAACTGACGTTAAATTATCTATAAGACGTTTATTGCGAACGTCAACAACAAGACTATAATAATTTAAAAAATCTACGCCAATGATGGGTTTTGTGACGTCAGCAACAATAAAACGCCATACAAAACTTCTACGTAAGCTAAGATCTAAATTTAAATGTATATAACCATATGTCGCGATATTAGAACCATTTGCAGCCGATAAGCTAAACTCAGTCCGCTGACGACGATCTCGCAGTGCTGACCTTGGGAAGACGCACAAGTCGCTACCAGTGTCGACTAGAAATTGCATCTTCGAAGATCTGTCCGTGACAAACAGGCGACCAGTTGATGAAGAAGGGCAATCGTCAGCCGCCATTACCGACCGCCCATGGAGTTTTCCGCCTTGTAGTCGCAGGGCCGTATGCACTTAGCAGCCTTCTCTCCAAAACACCCATGATACCAGCATAGAGGAAACTTGCGATAATTTGACTGCGACCGCTGCCTTGAGGTACTTCGGTTACGTTGAGGACGTGGAGAATGCGATGAACGAGTTCTGCTGTTCCTTCCCGACGATAAACTCTGAAATTGTTTCCGCAGCTCAGCAACCTCCCGCACCAAATCATTAATAACGGAGCCAGGGATTTCATTTACAGCAGCAACCTTTGGAGTCGAAGAAGCGAGGTCGTTCACCCTGTCCGCTAAATCAGCTAGCTCTTCAAGTGAAGTTGAACTGGCTTGTCCTGCCAGTACGGTCTGGATACAATGTGGAAGGCGACTTATCCATATCGTCTTCAGAAACTCATCAGGAATATTTAAACCAGCAAGGCCACGAAGATGTCGGAGAAATTGCGATGGCTTGCGGTCCCCGAGCTCTTCGTGCATCAATAATTGCTTGATTCTAATCTCCTTGGACGCGCTAAGCCTCTTAATAAGCTCAGTTTTGAGCTTCTCATACTTATTGGTCGCTGGTGGATCGACAATTATGTCTTTAACCTCCCTCGAATGTTGATTGTCGAGATGACCTATGACATAATTAAATTTTGTATGGTCACTTGTAATACCAGAAATGGCAAATTGTCCTTCGACTTGAGCAAACCAAATATCAGGCTCTTCCGCCCAGAATGGTGGCACTCGCACGCCTACTCGAAAAACATCGATGTTTTCTATCGACTTGTTCCCATCACTTAAATTAGGGCGTGGCTGCCCCACTGCGTCTTGAAAATCTTTATCCTTTGACATTGTTCAATATAGGGGTCACCAGTATGGGGTTTATGTTTGTACTCACAATTAAACACTCACCAACAGAAGAAAGGATAGTTTATTTTAAGCACAGGCACAGAAAGACAGTTTAAGCACAGGCACATAAGGATAGGTACAACTCACTATAGTTCGGCAATAGAAAGCACGGAAGATAGATTGGGCGATAGGCGATAGGTACAGACAAAGACTATATTTAGGTATATACTACACTTAGACACATAAGCAACAAGATCGATTAAGATAAACAAACATGCGGTTTAGCGGAAGGAAATAGCGAGCGCTTCGCGTCGTGTATGGTTAGCGACTGGCTGTGTCCTCTGCGCGTGCGCATCGGTGGAGCGGGTACCTATATAGAACTTATACATCTACATGGCAATGGGTTGAGACACTGTCGATAACTTAATGTCGATATTTATGATATCGACAAGTTACATAGACCAACCAATATAATTCACATAAAATAATATTAGATAGTATGTAAGTTGTGTAGATTAAGTAAAATGTACAGTCGGCAAATAAAATAAGTGTACATGTAATAAATAATACTTATGTAAATATTGTATATATTATGAGGTACGTTAGGTACCCTACACAGGTAACATTTACTGATAAATATTAAAACATTTATTGTACTCATCTTTTTCTTTTACATTATTTAAAAACTAGTCATATATTTACAAGATAAATTACCTACTTCATACCTCCATATGACCTCTGTGGCGTAGCGGTAGAGCATTCGACTGCTATGCAGGGGGCGCGGGTTCGATTCCCGCTCATTGCAAATATTTGTCTTAATGAATATGTATATTTGCATTGGTCTGGGTATTTCTGTGTATAATATGTATGTATTTACAAAAAAAAAAGCATCTAAGTATGTTTATCTGCACTCTAGATCCCATAACACAAGCTAGTATGCTTACCATGGGTCTAGATACCGTTGTGTAGAATGTCGTGTAATATTTATTTATTATTATTTTATATTTTCTTCTTCTTCATCCTTGCGTTAATCCCAGCCGCATCAGAAGCTTCCATCTCGGATTCTGGGGTCCGCTTTACCGGTCTAACCGCGGATTTGGAACCTCCACAACCTAAAGGCGATATCGAAGCATTGCAGTTGGACCAGGTATTGGGCCTTTTAGGGCTCCAACTACCAGTAATAACTGCCATAGATGTTCGTATGGCAACTGGGACCGACGGCTTAGTGTGCTCTGTGAGGCACGACCAGACCAATGTAGCTCTTGCGAAGCAGCCGTTTTCACTACCGCCACGCCACCGAGGCTATCTGACCAAATTACTATACTACTATTTTATTTGTATACTTTGATCATCGTTATAATGAAATTTAGATTCCGTAATCATTAAGATTTCTAGCACGTGATTTTTAGTACATACATGAGACTATAAGTATATGTAGAAGGGAATTTCAACAAGCAGCTTCCTCAAAAAAGCTATTAATTTCAAAATTTAAAATTATTGCTTCGGCTTTAGGTTATTTTACCTCTAGGATCAAAATCGCGTGTAGCTGAAGTTATGAGATTACTATCATAGGCAACAGAATTACAATAGGTCGTTACAAATGAAATTGCCGTTTTTTTTTTTGAAGAAATTGGAGGATACCCAATTTTCACTACCAACATTTTTGCAATTTTTTTTAGGAATAACATTATCCAAATTTTATGACGTTTTTAGTAATGAATGAGACAACATGAAGCTAACAAACACTATTATTACATTTTTGAAAAGTGACAGCTGTAAAAAAGTAATACGAAATTTAACATCTAAATGGATAGCATTTAGGAAATACTGTTTTGAAGATCAAATTTAATTTATCAAGCGGCCAATAAAAACAAAATTTAATACAGAGTTGTTAAATCTTGTAATCAACTTTCATACAAAATAGAAATAATGGAAATAGCTATTAAATTACAGTAAATAACAAACACATGAATCTTTAAGAAAGTTTCGGCAACTTCTGGGGACACGGGCGAGTGTGCGCTGGTCTCATAACACGGCACTATTATAGTGCAGCTCATCTCTTTGTCAGTAGCGGACATATTTTACAATGTTCTACTCAGACTCTTGACCCATCCTCTACTAGTTCTTGTAGATAAGATATGTTGCAATAACCAACTCTCATTTCAAATATATTTCCACTACATATTTCTAAGTGTCTTAGAAGTAACTAGAATAGATGCGGTTATAAGAATGTGTATATTTGACAGTCGAGTGATGAGCGCGTCGTTCAAGAACAATGCATCGTTTGTGTCGCGGTTGCCGACTATCCGCCGCCACAAAAGCACCTCCCTGCACTCCCCGGCGCCGCACTCGAAGCCCGCGCATAGATACGACGTCAATGCCAGCGCTGAAAATCTTGGTGAGTATCTTATACATTTCTTTCATACTTACTCGAATATGCATCTAAATGTTGTATTTATCTCCATATTAAACTTTCTCGTTTATCTGCGATTACGGACAATTAAATTACGGCAACTATAAAAGTACATCACCATTTAACTAACTAAATACATTGAATCAATACATTCAACTATCTTGTTAAACGACGGCTTTCATTCATTTGATAAATTTCATTTTGAACACAGGAAAGCAATTACCGCACGTTTTACTCTCACTCATTCTCTTTTCGGTATAATATGAAACATTCTCAGCCTATTTACACAGCATGGATTTTGATGGAAATTTGGATGAAAATTTATTGATACAGTCGACATTCGGATGGATACTATGAACCAGAATAAAAAAAAAAAATGACAGGAACTCAAATTGGCTGTAACTACAACAAAAACAAATAGAAAGAAAACAAAATACAAAAATGAAGAACGAAACTCGAAAACGACATCACATCGGCAAATTGGTGAACATCTCAAAGTAAGACAGTTTGAGATAAATAAAATATAATCAATACTGAACAATACATGTATAAAGTTTGCCGTCACATTCATCATTCACATTCTACAAGCCATTAACGTCGTGCACTCGAATCGCAACTTTTTTCAATTGCCTACACAACAAAAAGGGACAAGTGTTAATCTACACCCTCTTAATTGAGGAGCTGTTTTAATTAGCACAGTGTTATGCAGTGTTTTTGACGTACGAAGAGTTTAGTGAAATGGAGTGTGATGTCATTTATTGCCCTGTTCCGTAGATAATCATACGTCGGGCGGGGACCGCGCGTGTTGTCTACTACATTGTTGGAAAAGCTGCTTTAAAGGTTCAGTTATAAATATTTTAGACGGCACTATGGCATGACAATATTACAGTCGATAAACTTCTGCTGCGTTTCTTGTTGATTCTTATTAGTAAATACTTTCGGAAATATGTGAATACACGAAAACGAACATTTTGACGTAGCTTTGACCCCGGACTGACTGTCAACCTTCCGGCGATAATGACTACGTCTCCTAGCTCCAGACACAATTGCTGACATCCTACTTACCTTCTACTTTTTCTATTATTTTTCACTTTTTTGACATAAAAGTGCACCCGCGTAGAATTAAATTCGCTTCGAAAACTTTACAGTACTACTTGTTTCGCAATAAGAAGCTTCATATACATTTGACGAAGTGGCTTCTAAATAAAAATCGCTTCCGCGTAATGTAAGTGCTAAAGTTAGTTAATACATCAGAAAAATTTCAAGAACTGCAAGGATTGAGTTCATTTAGCATCATAGAGGGCGGTTCACACAATGAATTTCCAGATTATACAAGCGACCTCATGTTACTGGAATGGCTTCCTTCAGAGCTTGTATTTTTAAGTTCGGTTACGTATGTTAAATAAATAATAACTCAGTATTTACACTGCTTTGCATTTTTTATTATGCATGCCAGATAGTTCATAGGAAATCTGTAAAATATTCATAGGCAACTTTATTACTACGGCAGTTTATGTTTGTAAAGAATTGACTGATTAAAAGTATAGTAGGCAAAACATTATCTAGACAAATTTTTCCTACCGTCAAATTATTTGATAATAGGCATGTAAAATGACATTTTTTTGTATTCGCCTGTATTCATTTCTGAAGAGAAATACGGTAAATGGTACAATTTATTGTATTTCTCTTAGTCTTTAGAAAATAATGCTATCTACGTAGGTAGTAGACAAAATGGGACTGTTTTCAATGGCAGTATCACAAGTCATAATGAATAGGTACACGGTTAATGACCGTCCGAGGACTATCATTAGGATAGATCAAATAAATGATTGGTGAAATATTAAACGCCTGAATAGAAACTTTCAAGTAACAGAATATGAAATATTAATGAAAGGATATAGCGTACTTATCTATTTTGATATTCTAAGCTTAAGCAGATAGATTTCCAATTGTGCTTATATCAATAAACTTAGTAGAAGATCTATATAAATTGAAAATCGTCAATATCTCTATTTCATTTATAAATGGGGTCGTAACTCTGACGAAATCTTAAGCTTATCGGATTTTCCCCAACGTACTCGTATATTGATAGCAAACAGAGAAGCGCACTTTTCATCAGTTCTTACATTATATAGTCTTGTACTGTGTTAAATTTCACGAAGGGCCAAAAACTATATGGGTAAACAAAGTCTGAGTTACTTGTAAAAAAAAGATATAAAACACAGATAAGTAGCCTCCAGTGGCTATTTTGCGATCTCAAAACATGTAACGCTTCTGTAGTAAAAGTTGGTAAACAACTTTGCTGTCGTAAAAACACAGTCATTTGTATTTCCATTCCCCTCTATTCGGATTAACTATGAGTTATTTATCAACATACACACCCGAGTCAAGGAGCACTAGGCGCTAGTATATGCAGTTATTTCCTGCCTTGAAATAGTGCTGAAAATAATAATCTGTCTACTAATTTCTCGATTATAATATAAATGGATATGCTTACCTTAACCTCGCATAACGAAGTTTAAGTGCAGCCTTTAGTTACACTTATTAAAACTAATGTTCATGAACTTTGCATAGTTCTTAGTTCTCTGCATATAAATGAAAATATTCGTAATTAGGCCATCGTATTTTAACGGTAGGATAAATCATAATTGTAGTATATGGAATGTCGCTGTATATTTAAGTACTCCAAGCTAGATCCATAAAACGTTTGCACATTAGCTAGAAAGAGACGAACAATGGATCGATAGTTTGCCCGAGACATTAAATGGCAAGCGCTGCATTGACCTTATTATTTAGGTGTTTAATGTATGTGTGTTGGAAAATTAAAAGTTATATTTTAACCAAATCAATTAAATGACCGGTACATTCTATTTTTTTTATTAATAACCCACGAATTTTATGAACAGTTTAATTTAACTAATGTCTTTAATAAAAGTAAGCATTTCAACATGTGGAATAGTTGTTGGTAAACACAAAGTCACTGTTCATCTCCCCATAACTGCCTCATAATACTAATGACTAGGTATTCTACTTGAAAGCGGGTATAAAGGGATTCTACACCCGAGACGTTACTGCAGCCCTGTAATATAAAACAAGATGAAAGACGAATCCTACTTAGCATAAGCTATACAGCGTGGCACATTTTATTTTAAATATATTATTTAGATAAGCCGATTTTGCATTACTTGACATTTAAAAACTATAATATAATGGGATAAGTGCATGATAATCTTGGCGGTTTCATTCATAAACAAATATAATTTAATAATTATTTCAAGCAGAGAACTGATAATAACTAAATAAATTTACTTAATTTATTATTTTAAACACTATACAAAGATTCCATCGACTTCGAGTTTATAGGTAAATGTATATTTCACCCTTCCAGTTAGTTAATTAATTCAAAGTAATAAGGAATACAGTTTGTGCGTATAAGAAATACACACAAACTGCGAGACGCATGTCGCACCGACGACCATGACCAACAAAATTTACATACAACACTCAACTGACAGAAGGTTTGATGATCAGGATTATAAAAAGGGCAGTAGATTGCAGGCGCAGTAAGAATCACTAACAATCAATCATAAGATGGTTTTCATACTGTCACATACCAAATATATGGAGTCTTGTTCTCATGACATTTGGCTCCATATTAGCTTCATCATAGAGGCAAGGGAATGGTCGGCAAGGGTAGTTATCGGCGATAGATAACAGAGAATGGGTCCAGTGTTGAAGTGAGCATGTGTGGCTTGGCAGGCGCGACCAACGGGCGCACAGGGTGCCCACGACCCGTCAACCCATCACACAGCGAGGACTCGGTGGCGGAAACGGCACTCTCCAAGAAAAACTCCGATGGTAAGAAGTGGACAAGCCAACAATATCTACAAATAGCTGTATTTCGTGTTAGACAAAATTGTTTGTCCGTTGAAATGCTCTTTCTGTCGCTTTCGAGTAGATTTACGTTCTTCTCTAGGTGTATGTACATACATATTTGTGGTGTATGTGGTTTGATGGAGCTGTGAATGTTTCAAACACATGCACTACTTTCTGACATCTAGATTGTATCACTGACAACTACACTTAGATTTGTTGATTGCGTATAAATATTTCAACTAACTCAATAGCTGTTGACACATGCTTCGTAAATCTAGAGATAGCAATTAGGAGCAATCTCTACGTACTGGTTCATCAATAAGTATGTTGCCAGCTATCCTTCCGATGCACCAATTATATCTATTAGAAACATGAAGTACAATATGTAAGCAATAATTATGTATATGAATGTAATTAGTCATGTAGTTTGTAGATCGTTGCATTCAAACAGCATTTTATAGACTAAATATGTATTTGTAGGTAAAGTAACACAATTGCTTTACGTATAAAATGTTGTAAATCAACCATATCATTTTGATGTACATATTTGTGGTTGAAATTAAAAACTTTTAAATTAACCTAAATATATTTCCGTGAACTATAAGCATGCACGATATATTATGATCTTCTTAGGCACAAAACCGCATGCAAAATATGGAAATGCAATGTGTGGACTGTGGATATTAATTTCAGAATACTGACTTTATTGAATGTTGCAAAAATAGTTATAATATGTACTTTCACCGTGCACTGTGTAATCAATCAGAAAAGAATCCCTATCGGTATAGCCTACAGAAAAAGGTAGATTTCAAAATAATTCATAGCACAAAGTCTATTTAGTTCAGCATAGAAGGAAAAGCAAAATAAACGTGTGAGAAAAGTTATAAAAAAGAACTGATTATCATATTTACTAAAGACTGACTATTAATGGAAATAGTGATAGTATTGGGTAGTATTATAATATTTTAGTGAGGATTTAAAATTTACTGAGGACAGTGTGAAGATTCCAATAGTTCTACAATTGTAATAAATAGTTATCTTATTATCTATAGTGTTCGTATGAAAACTTATGAAAATTACCTACCTAAAATCGTATAAGTATATTTACAACATTGTTCCACTTATTATCTATTTGACTTTAAATACATATAATTAGTCAATTAAAGGATACCTACGTATAGCAAGGTACGTATACAGGACTTTTAATACCTGAATATTTGAAGAGGTAAGCCAACAAAACCGAAGGTCTCGTTCAATCTCACAAGATATCGGCATTCATAAACATCGACTAAAATTACTCCGGTTACGAGTTCCACTTTCAGTGGTACGCACGGGTAAAGGTTTGAGCGCTTCATACGTTTAAATCTCATGTTTACGGTATATGACGCCGTTTTCATTTTTAATAATTTTAGTTGAATTTTATGCAGCAGAGCACAAACTTTGCTCCGCTGACACATTTGTAAGAAGCGGTTGTTTCTTATGTAGAATCCGAAAACCAATTAAGGTACGATCAAATTATTGTGTTAGAGTGAAATTAACTTCTCATATGGTGTCTCTCACGTTGAACATAGTTTTGACGAAGTGAATAAGCATTGTAATGCCATAAATGAAGAAGGACTTATATTCAATTCTAAATTGGGCTAGTGTTATAATTTATATAAAGTCACTATGACTCTATAACTCATAAAATATTATACTAGCCATAACCCCACCGGTGACACATATCTCAAAAGGGGTTATTACCACATGTTACGAGTGAATTATTGAATTCATAAAACAAACTATTGTCAAAGACATACCTATTTCAAATTCATATTCTATCTGCAAGTGGTCTGCTACAGTAAAAAAAGTTATTTTAAAACCTACAACTGTATCAATGAAAATTAAAATGAGAAACCTACCCTCGTGAAAATGTAGGTACAGTAGTTTTATTTTGACAGGCCATGCTTTAATTTAATTTTAATTTTAAAAGTTTTTCTTGCTAATCGTATTGAAATCACGTTCACAATTTTGAAACATTAATTATGACAATCGTCTTATTTTAAGCTCGGCATTAATGAACATCACCAATGTGCCAAAATTTTCGTTTTAGACAAATTAATACAACAATCTGACACAATTGAGGTTACGTCTCTGAGTAGACGCGGAAAGGCGTTGATTACAGTAATCCATTACTTTTGCTTGAAGGTCGGATAAAAATCTTATCCATAATAAATTAATCTTTCAGCCTGTGTATCTCGAAATTCAATTTCAAAGATTCAGCAGATACGGTAAGTAGGTATGTAATAAAGAGGAACTATTATTTCTATCTCTGTACGTATTTGTTTTTATTGCAATGCCTTATGAAAATGTTTTCTACTTCAGATGCATTTCAATATAAATGAAATACGTACGTTGACGACTGTCATATACTTACTTTAAATCTCAAACATTTGTCTTTTTATTACGCCGGCCAACGAATTGTCACTTGTCTAGGAGGCCATTGATTGACAGATGAGACTCTGGCCCAAGCTCTCCTCTCTGGTTTGGAAGATCAGACGACAGATGTTCCAATAAAAGTCGTACCTATACACCAAATCAAGAAGATGCAACCGGGATGCAATTTTAATTTGAATCGTACTAAATTAATTAATTTTAATATGAATATTCTATATAAGATAATATCCTATAATCTACTCGGACGCGACATCAGTCGATAAAAATAATTAACCATAAGACATTAAACTTATCTTAGTATCGGCCTCGAAAATAGTGAGGCCGCTAAATCTGTTCATGATAACACGGGGGTTTCCCTTATGACAACAAAAGAATATCTACCTAATCAATCCATCCTCTTCGTATTTAATATACTAACATGAATATTAGCTACAGATTGCTCACTGAGACATAATTACAGAGCTCGATTACATTGACCAGTTAAGCTGTTTTGATGGATCACATTAATCTTATTAGCACAATATTAGACATGGTTAGCTGAATATAACTCGATATGAATAGAAATTGTACAAGCTTTTGCTCGACCTATGTATAGTTATGGCTATGGTCTCCACCAAGAAAATGGTCATCCCGAGGCCGAAGCTCTACTACACACCATAGAATGATTAAAGATTCTGTAGCCTATCATCCTAACTATCGTAGCGTTAGTTCTAGTTGCATCAAAATGTGGCACTTTGGAGCCCAGGGTTCGTTCTCCCATTTGGTTTAATTTTGTTGTTACGAGTATGTTTACCTTTACGAAAAATTTTCAAGAAATATGTGATCTATTTCGCTTCACAGTTTCAATGTTTCAAATACTTTTGTGTTTTTGAATGGAACAAGCCGCAATACTTTTACTAGATACTATTATATTACTTTTTACTACTATGAACTCTTTTAAAGCCATATGCTGTAAAAGCATTTAAATCTCGAAAAAAATTGAGGCTTTTCGACTGCGTATCGCCAGAATTGTAAAAGAAATTATAAGTTCGTGACCGAACGCATTAGACCTCGCGAGGACGTTGTACGAGGCGAGTAGATAAATTATGATTAGTGTTGCTTTTGTTTTTATAAGTGACGAACGTAATTAACTGTACGACCAGAAATATTTTTGAGCATTCATTCAACAGCGGACTATTTCCAAGATAATTTTACTTGTTTTATTTCTCTCTGTAACTATTTTACATTTACGTTTTCAGCCAGGCGGATATGCAGGATCTGTGGCAAACATCTCCTCGACTATAGGGCTAGTACGACTTAGGTCGTATTTAACATCACGTTCCGATTTATGTAAATACCATTTATAACGAACCTGATTGTAGATAATCAAAATTAATGATTATAGTGAACATATTGACAGTGTCAGGGCCCTTACTATCCTTCCTTATCATTTGCTTATTCTCCCTTCCACCTTCCATCTGTGGGTGGCAATGCTCGAATGACCACTCTGGTGTCTTATCTCTATTGCAAAAGTGCCATAGTAAACTTTAATAACAGATGGGCTGTTTTCTAGTTAGCTATAAGAAGCAATTCCCGACCTGTCCTATCTGCAGAGTTGAATCACAGGAAACGTGGCCATTTTTATCACTCTTGTAATATCCTATGCGTTTGATTTCTTTTATTCATACATAAAGTAAGTATACATTTACATAATTTAAATCCGGTAGGAAATGCTGCAATTCGTGGATTTTATTTAAATTCCTTACAGATTTTTTTTAAATATGAATGAAATGAAATTGTGTATAAAATTAATGTAATATCTATAAATATATCCCAATGTAAGAGTACAATATTAAATTAAATCTATAACAAGCAATTCTTTATATGACAATAGGAAATCATACACCTACGCCACTTCAGCAAACAATACGCGTTGTATCAAACAGCGTTTTATCGTCTCTTGACAAACCTAATATTGGATCACGGTTCCGTAATTTTGCTATTTTCCTTGATAACGACGTGAAATTGAAAATGTTTTCTAATAAAAAAGAAAATTACCTTGTTGACGAGCATGCACGCCGAAAAGCAACGTACCTATGTGCTATTATGATGTTAAGCCTGAGTGAGCGACGACCGCGTTGATAACATAACGGCTACATCATCTACTTAAAAACATTGTGTAAGGTAATCTTAAATAATGGGACGCTATTTAAAAATTTTGTTTGTGTTGTACCCGGATTGTCAAGAGAGGGTTAGGTTTTTCGAACGTATCTTGTAACTATATTCTAAAAGGCTGGATGGATTGTGACAGATGTTGTATCGTCAGATTGTTCTTAAGCACCCATATGGTAAAGTGTTATAATTAAATAACAATTATAATTAATAACAAAAATAATTTGTTAGAGATGATCGTTTGAACGCGCTAATCCCTTGAACTACTTACATGTGAGATTTAGAAAATGTACATAGGATATACCACTTCCGAAGGTAGAAAGAAGATTAGGAACTTAGTGATACGGAAAACCGATAAAGTCTTAACAAGATCTTTGTTACCTGTTCAGAATGAGCATGAATAATAATCTTAAACTGGTGAACATCTTTAACCAACTCTACAGACTAATAGCACACTAATAGCCGATTGAAACGTCTTTATGACGTCTATGTATAATGTATACCATTAGACAAACTGTTAAATATATTTACGTACATACAGTCACGCCTTTTTCCCAGTGGCGTAGGCAGAGACTACAGTTTACCGCTTGGTATACGGTCCTGGCAAGTGGAAAACTACATCTTTCGCTTCTTCTACTTTCATAATTGTTTTCATACATACTCACCAGTTTCGGGTACTCTTGACATCCTTTCTTTAAAATGCCTTCGATCTGACTGACATACGTATGTCTACGTCGACCCCTACTGGTATTTACGGCAAGAATACTCTCGAATCTTAGGAAAAATGGATATTAATTTCGAATTTCTAACGGAACGCATGATAAACGAGTTAATGAATTTTGACGCCTATCTATTTGTGTATAATAGATACTATGGCTTTATTTGCCTCCTAAATTAGAACAAGTCTGGTATTTTAGACGTCAGAAATATTAAATACAAAAGAGTATTTCTATTTTAAGCTTAATATAACGTATGAAAAGCAATGATGTATAAATAACAATAGATTGTTGTCCGTTCTCTAAAGTAACGACAAAAAAAATGATGAACGTCAACTTTTATGCAATAATCAGCAACGTAAGTGCTTTACAAAAAAAAATACGATGTAAATAGTAAATTCGCAGTTATCATAATAATTAATTGATATAAATAACAATATAATTCTTAATTAATATAAATAACGTATTATTTCTTCATGCGAGTAAGTAGCTGTATTTTCTTATACTTAGTGTATGCGCCATTTTTGAAAGTCGTGATGTTCCTGCGTGACGTATCTATAGTTTATGATACATCATTGGTGGCAAATGTATTTTCACAGGCTTCATAACTAACTAGCTGACATCCGCGGCCCCGCCTGCGCTAAATAGTGATCCCGTTCTCGTGACCCGCAGGAACATATTATACCCGGGTTAAAGCTGCATATATGCTACTCCAGACTAATTCCATGCAATTCTTGATGAATGTCTCTGTGTTTTTAGCATCAATTCCACCAAATGTCATCCAGACTATATAGAATATGTTAAGCCGTTCTGGCATAATTGAGTAACAAATAGATCCAGATAGAAACTTTCGCATTTATAAATAGAAGATAAGTCTCGTAATGTCAACTCGTTACGTACTAAAATGTAGGTTACAATGATAATAATGTACAAGTGACAGTAAATCAATAGTAAGCGTAATTAGGGAGTAGAAACACGCAAGAATTATTGACACAGCCCGGCATTGTCGGGACTCAGTTTAGCGTAAAATGAAACGAGGACCAACTTGTAACAGTTAACAACTCTCTCAAGTTAAGATATCCTCCTTTGTGGTTATTTGAAGGAATGATTTATTTATGGACTTTCTAGTTTTTATAACAGCTAATTACAACTTACAAATAAATTTGTTTTTGTATCTAAAGCATAGTGATCTGTTCAATGTGTTGTATATTGCTTTAGATACAAAAAAGCACCCTCTTTTAGATATTTATCACATTTATTAACCGCATACCAGAACCGCAAATATTTAAATATCTTCCAAAATGTCTGTGTAATTTGCGTTGTCATTAAAAATGTATAATTATATTTTTAACGTATAGCATCATTGGTCACTAAGTTACTTTATTTAAATCCCGCCATGAAAAAAATATAAAAATGTGCTCACATTATTGTAGGAAATAGGTTACGAGTATCGCGGGCATTCTCCCCATCCAACTCAGGAAGTACCTCCAAATACCGCAGTTAAATCGTACCTACCTGCACGGTGTTGTGTTTCTAACCTTCTATTGTTAAGTAGGGTTGCCAGGCAACCAAGCCAAATAAAATGCATAATTGTTTCTGCAACCTACGATAGGTAGAACCGCTACCTACCTTTGGTTATCGCTTACTATCGGGTAGGTCGTATGTTTTTGCCACTTTTATAGTATATAAAATATTATACTGCATTCATTTTATCACGAATCATTACTTGTTTCTAATTACCTAAGTACTTATCTATTTACCGCTAGACTTCAGAGAAAATTCGTAGAGTTAAACTAGATTCTCACGTTCTTCTTATTGGGAATTAAAGAGAACGTGATAACGCAGTTTAGTTTTAATTGATCTTGGTTCCTTTCATTGGCGAAATTCACTGTTGAAGTTATAAAATAAAAATCGTAAAAATTAGTTAACTTGACTTAAATGTTAAATAATTTTCACAAAAAATGTATTTAAATACACATTTATTGACCAGAAATGAGTTTTGTTTGAATTAAAACAGTATTTGAAGAACATGCTAATAAGGTAAATCAGCGAAGTTCCAGGTAAACCAGGTTACTATCAGCGCGTTAATTTTTTATGGGCCGCCGAATGTAAACCGCATTGCGTTGAATCACATCGCCTTAGTACGTAACTAGGTAGCCATACGTATGTCGTAAGGTTGGTCAATTATGCGGTTAGCCACACAGTCTGCTATACGACGACGCTGAAGTATTTCAGCAATGAAAATCACCGAACAATATAAAAATCTACTCATATCATAAACGAAAAAGAAAGCCGCCGATTCATTGTTATTTTAGTATGTATGATAAATATGTGCGAGTAAGTATGTGCGATAATATTATACGGAGTGTTTCATGGCCATGTAACTACATTCTACAAGTTTGTTGAATGTTGTTTGTTTAACGACTTTTAGAACTGACTAAACATTAATCAATGACCATAATATTTATAAATGACATTTTTATAATTTGAAAATATTTCTTACCAATGTAAATAAATCTTCGAAAATTAAATGGAAAAGTATATACGTAAGAAGGTAATTATTTTTTTATGGACATAAAATACAATGAGAAATAATTTTGTTAATTACCGAAGTAAGATTAGTCTCATTGGCATTGACTAACGATTTGTAAAGAGAGTAATATTGTCTAATAGACGACATTTACAAACATTTGACATAAATACATACTCGCTTCGAATGGTAGATGTAGTTTATTATTTCCTTTGAGCTGTGTAATTGTCTTAAATTAACCTTTTTATGCAGACGAAGACGAGGAGCCACGTTGTGTGACGTTGACACCACGACACAAAGCCGCCATACGATTCATAAGAAAGGTATGTGACATTCTTTTCAAACCTACTCATTTACATTTCAAATGACTGTTAACAATTCTTTCCTTTAAATATATTACTGTGCTACAGTTAGCACCAAATTCTAGGACCAAAACGAAGGTATGGTGTTTATGTTTATTTGCAAATTAACATGGAGTTGAAAAAGTCAATGACTATACATATATTCATAAAATATTACATCAAAATAAATTTCTAGTACCTACTACAGATATAACTTCTAAACAATACTCGAAACAATCTAAAAACAATAAAATACACCTAATATATTCTAGTACTTTGAGGATGTTTCATGAACTTAAACCACATTAAAACGATAAAAAGTAAATGTACATGTCGGTAATACTGGTGTGGCGGTACAACACTACTTTATTCAGAATGTACTTACATACATTTTTTATCAGTACCCTATACTACAATTCGTGACCTAGACACGAGACTAGGGATACTACACCCTAGGCCAGTATAAAAAAACTAAAATAGAACCCAGAAAAACATAAAAACAAATAAATTATTTCGTTACTTAAAATTTACAAATACATTCATACTAAATAACTAATAAGTTTACCTTTATATATATAAAGCTCATTAAATAAAAATTTGGGTACCTATACAAAAGTTTATACCAATTTCTGAAAATTAATTATCAACTCTTGAGAACTTTCAACGACAACGTACTTTTTAATTTAGAATTACTAACAAAATAATTGAAAACTTTCATACAACCCAAAATAATCATCAAAGAGATTTATAACATAAATTTGTAAGATACTTACCTGCTTATTAAATTCTGACAGATGAAGTATTTTGTGGCTCGACGTAAGTTTAAAGAAGCACTAAAGCCTTACGACGTCAAGGACGTTATTGAACAATATTCTGCGGGCCATGTGGACCTGCTGGGCCGGGTGAAAAACGTCCAGACTAGGTACTGCAGCCACGAACAACCCCTTGTACACCATGCACCCACTTACTTTCTACGTACCTACTACATACTTATACTTTTCGTCTGGATTGTGTACCAACTGTGTCTTGTACTTCTCTGTAGTTTACGTTGGCATCGAATTTAATACCTTATACTACCTCAGTAGTTAGTGTGTGCAACGCTATACATAATGCATAACTACAATACAATGCGTGGTTGCTTCCAAATCGCTCAAATATATTTTCGTGCTATTTTCAAAAACACGCGTATTTAGAATCTATTTATGTATTCGTTTGAGTCACAACGTCTCCATGCAACTTTTTGTCTCAACGCCATTTAGTGAAAATCTTACGTGTTTTAATTCAGACATTATTTATAAACAAACTACCTATATAACATTAACTATACCGTAGAGCGCCGATTGATAAATTTAATTGAGGGGCAATGGTGTGCGGTAAACCGATATATTCAGAGACTGTAACAACAATGGCAAATAGAAATCAAAAGTGTAGTATATAACACCTAGTAAATAAAATATTGTACCTATCATTGTACTCGTGATACTTGGTTCACTTAAGCAATCTTTTGATTGACCTATGCGGATAAATCAATCAAATTTTTGCTTACATATCGACCTAATAAAACATTAAAGGAGTGAAATTGAAATTAAATAAACGAAAATGCAATTAAAATATAAAAGTCTTGTTGATTTTTATATTACTAGAAGCGATTTTGAAGCGGCCCCTACACAAGAAACTTCAATTAAATAAATGCTCCCTGCCTTACTCTAGATACCTTGTAGACATGACAGGACTGACACATCAACGTGGTAAACTAGTCAATGGAATGTTTCAGTGACTAAATGCGGTTGAAACTAAAGATTTTAACAGTTGTAATTAACAGGTAGCTTTAATTAACACAATTATAGCAACTCCATTGTTATTACATGCATGGTTGCCTATCAGATTGCAGACATTGGCCGTAGGTAGAGTCGTGAATGCTAAGTGACATACAGAAGCATTACGTCTCACCTCTTATCCTATCCAATGTAGTTGATACTTACATATTAGATATATGAATATCCAGATCCAAGAACCAAAATATTTAATAAATTAATATGAAAGTAAACACTGTTACGCTCTGTCATTATTTGTTTGTTTAAAGACCTCGAGAATATGTAGAAGCCTGCTTTATAAGTCAAAGTAAAAAAAAGGAAACCTTATAATCATAAATTCAACGTTTCTGAAAATTTAAACTCACATTTTTATAACATGGAAAATTTTCATTTACAAAATTAGCCATCAGGATCTTTTTATTTCCGTGTAGCTCAAGTATTTTGTCGCACGCAAGAGATTTAGAGAAGCTCTGAAACCTTACGACGTCAAAGATGTGATAGAGCAATATTCGTCTGGACATGCTGACCTGCTAAACCGAACCAAGAACCTGCAGTACAGGTGAGATGCGACAAGGTTCGCGCCCGCACAGTTGCGTCGCCTCTACCGCCGCAGCCACTTCATTCATTTTACATATTACTCTTATGTAACTAGTTGTCCTAGTGCTGGACCAGCCATCATCATCTGTTACAAATAACTTGCTCGTTACTAACGTTAATTCCCATACTGTTCATTAAGAGCTACATAAAAGTATAATATATAAATATGAAATCAAGATATATTGTGTGTTCATTACAGTTTCATAATTTCTGAATAATTATAAAATCTCGTTGTCTAATCTAATTTAAAGTAGGTTAGCTCTGAATATATTTTGTTTTTATGAGCAATTTCTCACTTTTCAATTAATACTTATGAGTGTTTCGGTGTTTTCGTAGTTTTTGTCGTTAATGAATTATGCTATCAACAAAGGTGTTAAGTTCCCGATGTGTCGTTTGCAAGTTCTGTGTAGTTTCCAAGTCTGTAAAGCTCTTATTCCCTCTCTGTCTCTGATGTAGTATCAGCATTAATGTATGCAGCGCATGGATTATATTTTTGTTTTGCATGCTCCTTATATGCTTCATAATTTCTATATTAATTAGGTATGTCGAAGTTTAAAGACGTAGAAACGTAATTTTAGATGTAAATAATAGTGATACAAAGATTGAA
Organism: Eilema griseolum; assembly: GCA_963662185.1. Taxonomy (NCBI): domain Eukaryota; kingdom Metazoa; phylum Arthropoda; class Insecta; order Lepidoptera; family Erebidae; genus Eilema; species Eilema griseolum. Next base: position 17,660,868 of record OY759230.1, on the reverse strand, counting down.
ACAAAAGCACAATTTATGAATCGGAATACACTGTCACTATAGAATTATATCTATTCCTAACAGAATTGTCCTAGTATATTACCAAAAATACCTATGAAAATGCTTATATTACAAATAAAAACCACAATACCCATGGGGTACAGTGTGTGTATTATGCAACCTCGTATTACCATATTGCCGTTGTACCCTCGCCCTATATTCCGTATACGAGAACTTCAGTTCTGCATCTAATTTTCACAAAAATCAGTTTAAACCAATTACGACTCAGCTGCATGCAGTAAAGAAACCCTTACTAAAAAATGTAAAGGAAGAGTTTACGTACGAACGAGGTTATTTTGGCAAGTAGGTCAACTTTTAAACCTTGTTCTTGGAACGAACAAATATGGAATTACACGCTTTTGATTCTGATGGAAAACATTATAGCAACGTGAATATTAAGTACTCAGTTTGCAGGAGAATCTCACACTGTATATAGCTTCATGTGCTTGCATTCCCAAAATAATTTTTGCTTACCATATTTGAAGTAGATATGCACAGCATTCGCACTAAATACTTTACCTAATTTACTTATTTCCACACTTTTTTCAAAACATTTTAAGAATGGGTAATTGATTCTGGCAACTTGATAACAATAATTGTAAAGAAAAGCAACAAAAATAAAGAGTACGTACTTAAGCGTTTTAATCCTACCTTTATTTTTTTTTATTTTTTATTTTTTTTTTTTTATATAGGACACGTCAATTGGACTTCGCCTTGCCTGATGGTAAGCTGAAGGCAAAATCCCAGAAAAGAGGGTCTCCATTACTTACACATACCGTGTGACAATGGTGACACTCAGCTTGACGGCCTTATCATATGCTTTTTCACGCCCCGCTTAAAGGACCCGGGACTGTAGGAAGAAGGAAACACGTGAGCTGGTAATGAATTCCAGGCCTTAATGGTGCGACAGAGGAAAGAGTCTCCGAACCGCTTGGTTCTTGATCGGATGTTTTGCACCGTGTGCGGATGACATCTAAGACCTGCACGCGTTGTCCTGTGTAGGAAAGGGGAGGGTGGGACTAATTGGAAGAGCTCATCAGAACACTCCCCATGGTACAGACGGTAAAATACAGCCATGGACGCAACATCTCTACGCTCTCTATCTCATATCCAATACAGTAATCTTTTATTAGCAAAACGGAATCTTGTAAATTACATGGGTACAGCGTTTTAGAGATATACTATCTTCATCTATTAAGACGCTTAGGTAAGTACCTACTACTCCATATTTTTAGGAGTATCAATTAATTCTAGCATTACCATTTCATAAATTACTAATGTACTTTTTTATATTAAAATTATAATTTAATCAACTACCCTATAGCACAACTACACACACTATTTTAGAACAAGTACTTATACCTTATTAGATGTAGTCTAATAATAGTTTTATATAACAGCTTAATACTATATAATTTAATAATTAAGTATTATTTTGTAATCTCTCCCACTGGCTCTGGTGGGGGATCCGGGGGGATATTTCGCACGATTAAAATAAAAATAAAGTATTATTTTCTAAAAGAACAAAATAAATAAAACCTTACTAAATAAGTAAATACAAAATAACCAACTTTGAGGTAGTCCAAACTGAAATCAATTTCTTGTGTTGGTTTCTCAAAGTTACTCTATACGTGAGTAACCCTTCAACTTACTATTATTAATTGATACTCTTCTGATACTTCAGATTTATAATCCTATGATGTTAATAGTTGCATATTAGACAGATTTGTATCAAACCGTTATAGTCAAAAGTAACAAAAGCACTCCGCTCTCGTTGAAGCTTATCACCCTGTTACGCTAAAAGGATTTTTATATAGATTGATTTTGCATACCCATTAGCAACTTATTGATCTGATTGGATTCCCCAAATTTGTATTCCATTCACAATTTATATAGGTGCTGCTGGTGCAAAACGAATCAGCATCGTAGTGCGTATAAATGTTTTATTAATGAATATAGAAAACAAGAGGAATGAAAACGCTATTCCTTGAGCTATTGCCGCGGGTAATATAATATTTTCACATTCTTATCTATTTTATGTGCCACTAAGATGGAGAGCAGTGGATACAAAAAGAGTTATAGGCTGCGTAGCATAATGTAATATTCATTTTCATATAAAATGTACTATAGATGTATTAAGTATATATGCTCTCCACATAAATAAAGCAGCTAATACTATTACTACTATACAAAGGATACCTACCTTATTTGTTGTCTATATGTAACTAATGGCTCAATGAAGTACGAGAAGCAGTAATCTATTTAAACTCTTGTAAAAATAAGCTCATAGCAGACTAAAAACCAGTCATATCGCACAAATCATTAGTAAAGTTAGATTTTTTGCACCAGATGTTTAATTAGATTTTAATTTTGTTATTTAAATTTGTTAGATACTTAAAAAGTGGGAATAATTTTTATAAATAGCGAAATAATATCGTATCGAAATTACTGAAAAAAAACTTATATAATCTATATGTTTTTTTAATAAATCTACAGGTTAGATCAAATACTTGGCAAACAAGGATCTAAAGCTAAAGATGTCTACGCATCAAAAATCAGCTTAGCTTCCAGAGTAGTTAAAATTGAAAGACAAGTAAGTTATTCTCAAGTTTTGACTTCTAAGTTTTCTTTAAGGTGAAAGATAAGTATGAAGAATAATTACAACTATTATTTTAACATTTCTAGGTAGATGACATAGAAAGTAAGTTGGATCATTTATTAGAAATGTACAAGGAGGATAGAGGAGCTTCACGGAGAATAGGTCATGCAGTAACCGCAGGTGACAGTGGAACCTCCGGTGAAGGTGGCCTTTGTGTAAGAATTCGGCCCGCTCTTACGGATAAGCAGTGCTCTGAGCCTAATTCACCCGTATCTCGCACCTTCGAGCAGGCTGTGCCCCCTACGGCACCATTAATGCCATACAAAAGGCCCATGAACCGGGGGTACTCAGATCTTGGCACCAGATTTATGAGAAAAAAAGTTATTGTAAAGTAAGTTAACAGTTAAATTTATGTCTTTTAATATTTAATAGCTCTCATTTGAGTTTACAAACGCTCTAAATGACTTTTAAATGAACTCAGTTTACATGAAATATGATGTAAATTTGAATCAAGTCGTCACACAATTTTTTTACCCATGTCATTGTGTCATTTAGCATCATTTACAGAACAGAATTTCCGAAATTGAGTATGGTCAGTTTCACCACTTGGGGTACCAAAGACAATATTGAATACTATAATATTTACAGGACATCTTCAAGTCGCAACGGTGATTCCCCTAGAGACGATGAAGTAGTTATAGTAGTGCCGACGGACCGCGAGGATACGCCTCCGCGTCTTGTCACAGACAGTTCGGGTCAGTAGATACCTGCTACATATTACTGTGTATTCAATATATTATAACACATCATGTTAAGTATGTGCACAACAAGCACACCTACACAATATTAGCTTACAAACTAACAATGGTGATTCAATATTTACACAACAAATGAACTAACTAGATTTGAAAATAAAACGACATTATATAGTATCATCATATAGTTGCTCGACTTAAGTCTTTATGAGAATGTGCGATGTCTAAGTTATCCAATTATTTTATTTACTCCATCAAAAGTATCACTTTACTTGTTTCATTTACAAAAACAAAACACATTCAAATAAAGAATCTTTTTTAGCAAAACTCATTCACATACGCACGCACATCAGGCTTGATCGAGATCATTATGTAATAAAAGACAGCCCGTACGTATAATTATATCAAAATGATGTTAATTCAACCAATTTAACATCGTTGCCATAGGTATAAATATGCGAATGTTACAAAATTGCAGCATCTTATGAAGATTATTCGTCGTCGACGTCTCTCTGACCGATGACATGGGAGAGCCCCATACTAAACGGCCGCCGACGGCTGAGTGAGTCCTAAACCCCTATCGATGTGTGGAATGTTTATAATTTTAATAGTGTCTCTCTGTGTCCTCTTTAGACCTGCTACAATTTATTCCTACCACGTGAATGTACTAATGAAGGTGTTGTAGAACTATATTTATTTAGATTTATCTTTCTGTCTACCTTGATTTATTTAACTAATACGTGTATTTTTATTTTGTACTCTAACATCTTTTATATATTATCATGTGAAATATCTATACAATTCCGAAAAATAGTGGGCTAAACTGGAGTTCTTGGTTGATTATGAATGCATAACGTGCCACATTTTTTAAGAAATTGGTTCACTTATTTCATTGTTCTTGGACATGTTTTTAAGTGAGTGCTTTTATCTTTTCTGTTTCTTTCGCTTTAAAAAGCTATTAGGTTGCGCTTCCATTTAGGCAGCAAATGCGGAATGGAAGTTTTCATGAAGCCAAAAAGCTGTATATTAAAGCCAAGCGGCGTTTTGTTGTGCAGAGTGTGAAGAGAATAATTTGAAATATTTAGAGCGGGTGACCTGTGTATCATTAAAACCAATTCAACTGAATGTAATCAGAATTGAATACTATTCAATGTTAATATTACAGTCAAAACTCTTAATCAATATAAACGACTGTTGACTGACAAAAATAAGAACTAGCAACTTTTGATTTAGACGAAGAAAGCTGTAATCTACCCAACCGTGACCGGTCTTGCGTGGCGGGTGTGAAATGTCGTGTGGTGTTCCGCAGGGATCGATCCTGGGACATCAGTTACGACGCATTATGCGGACGAAAAATTAAAGTACCTAGTTACAACTAAAAGGATTGATTTCCGGAATGGTTTCTTTTTGACTTTTTCAAGTTAGCGGTGAAGAAAGACTTGCACCTATCAAAAACATCACTAGCTATATCACTAGATAAGTTTATATCGTTCAAAAGCGATTCAGGTCTTGTACAGATTAAAACAAAATTGGGTATCTCGTGGATCCATCATCATTTTGAGAGCTACAAATTTTTGCGCGGACACATATTTACTTGCACAGTCTCAAATTCAAAGGATATTTAAAAAAAACTACTTTTTAACGGCTTCTATAAGCATAACGTTAGGTATACTTGCTAACTAGGTGCATACATATTTTCTTCCCTCTTCACCGCATCCAGGCATTGGTAAAAAAAGGAACAAAGGTGTGTTCAAGCCCCGTTCTTGTTAAAATTTTCCAATTTATACTACAAGAAAAGGCTACCATACAAAACAGTGTTTAGGACCAAAAGGCCATTTTGCATTTCCTGAGGTAAGTACCTACGTTTCTAAAATTTGTGGCACGTTATACATTTATGTGATATTCAAAATGGCTGCAATCTATATACTTTTAAAAGGTAGTGATTTAAGAGCTTATTATAAACTAGGTGCTGCCCGCGGTTCCGCCCTTGTGGATGTCGGTTTTCGCGGCCAAATATAGCCTAGGATATAGTACTTTCACGAGGTCTAACCTACTCTATAATAAATTTCATCAAAATCGGTTCAGTGGTTTAGGCGTAAACGTGTGATAGACAGACAGAGTTACTTTCGCACTTTTAATATTATTATGGAGTATGGATATTAGTAGAACTACTACTACTTAAATTGATATAGGTATTGAGGTTCATAATAGTAATATATTAGAAGACATATTAATTATCAATTTAAGTACAATAACTGAAATATACCTACAGGAATAACATCTTGCCAACACTATCACCTACTTACTATCAACAGTATCAACATTTCAGGCAAATAGGTATATGTTTTTCCCTCTACATACGTGGAATATTCAGAATTATGTTCCACGCGAAGTCTATATTAGGGGTAGATACTTCAGTTAATCTAGTTCAATTGGTCTTTCTAATGTATAAATTTGCACCTGTTTGACATAAATATCTATCTGAGAGTCTGTGGGTGTAGTATAGGTACTAAGAGAGAACCAATGACAGCTCACGTCATTTCATAGTTAGGTAAAATTTATCATTTGTTTACCAATAAATATTGTTATTATTCAGATCCATACACAAACTTTTGATTAGACATTTTGGAAAGAGGAGTGAGAGTGATTAACAGTGGCGAGGGGTCCCCTTTACCCGATTTCTGTCGGTTTGTCTTGCAAAGGGAAGCCTAGGGAGAGAGGTCCAAATTTATACTCCAATAAATAAATCTATTTATATAAAAGAAAGTCGTGTTAGTTATAATATTTATAACTTAAGGACGGCTGTACTGATTTGTCTGAAAATTGGTGGGGATGTAGCTTAGAACCAGGAGACGGACATAGGATACTTTTCATACCGTTCGACCGTTCCCGTGTGACGTGACATAATACTCAAAAATAATAGAAGTCACTATATAGCGTGGTAAAAAAACGCATCAGACTTGGAAAAACAAAACGCAAATGACAGCTAAACTTAATTTTGTCTATGGTTAAGTATGGTTGAAATATTTCACATCCGTATCTTCAATTCGAAATTTGAATTCAGCACGCCCAGAATTCTATACGAAATTCGCATTGCTATAATCGTTCTATAATTTATTTCCAACGGCTTCCCTTTTGAAAATTATTACCCTTTGCCACTGGTGGTTTAGGCTGTTGCTTCTGTAATGTAGAACGGTTTCTACACACATTAGACTGACAGTTTTATACCTTCACAGAATAGTTAAACCGTTTGGTTATAAGATATTAAAATTTCAACCTCAATCAACCTGTATCAATTCATTTATTGTGGTAGCATTCCCAGAAGACTGGCAGCATTGCCACGTTGTATGGCAATGCTTATTCTCTGACCTAAGAAAAGGCCAAACTCTCTGGTCACGAGAAGCGTCGACCATACGCTTCGCAATCTCCCTGAAGAGATTGCGGGCGCTCGGACTCCACGGCCCAAACGTGTAAACAACATGTTGTAAATAGGTGTATCATACATATCTAAGCATATAAATTGTTTATTGTTCGAATCCATAAAAATAAGTAACTATAGATTACAGCCATTTTTCAAAATTCTTGAAATATGAACAACTTAGTAAAGATAAATGTTTTCACAACACCTATTATCATTTTCAGCATGTATCTGTGATGTAGTTTTATTTTGTATCGATATACCTATAGTAATTGTTAACTCATATACCTACTTAGTAAATATTTCATTAATGTACACGACAGTATTACCTATACTGTCGAAGTTTAGGCGTTTTACAGACAGGTCGAAAAACTTTTAGCTGAAGAGCACACAAAATAAACCTTAGTACCTACTTACTCAAGTAAGTTAACATACTCAAGTCATTTCGTGTTTGCTACGGCTGACATGACAGCCTGAGTAAAGGACTTCGTCTTGCAGTCTTTATTACTTGCACTATACATTAACAACTACTTTGAAATCACTAAATCCAATGTCTATACTCCTTCGACCTTGCCCTGAACTTGGGACTTCTAGTTGTAAACTAAGTGCAATCTAGAGTCAGTCAGACATTTGGCCTAAAGTTAAATACTAATCTGAGTTTAAGTCAAGGCTCTCATCACAAGTACTTTATTTTATTGCATACATACATACATATAAACACGCCTTTATCCCCGAAGGGTAAGGCAGAGGTGAATTAATACCCACATTTCACCAATTATTGAATTCGGTCCCACGTAATAGGGGGTTAGCCTATTGTCGTCTTCCGGGCACTATTGTAGACTCAAATCATGCATCTGAGGTTGAGTCTACGCTATATATATCTGCCTGATGTTAAACAGCCCTATCCCTTAGTCGCCTTGTACGACACAGCATGGGAAGAGATGGGATTGTCCAAATTCTACTCGGCCGGGAACCACGCGGCTTTATTTTATTGCAATGTCGTTTAATACGGTACGGTATCGGGTTTACTTCGTAATCACGACATATAATTTCTTTAAGTTTCTTTGTATACACTAGTACACCCAGCTATGAAAATATACGAATATACATAACAGCTAAATTGACGCGATTATTAAAGCTTGGCTTATAAAAAAACTCAAAGTAATTGTCTAGTTATATAAATATTTAAGAAAATTTTTGCAAAATGAACTCTTCAAAAGCTAAAAGCTAAAGTTAATCGTATACAAAACTCGTTGGTATACGTTGGTATACGTTTCCTGCACGACAGGGTACAGCACAGACTTATTTAGATAATTTGATCTACCCCACACAATAGGAGCCATAAATTTTACTACCTAATATTTACAGTGCAAAGAGAAATAACTCCTGCTTTTCTACTGCATCAATGGCATTCACACGTTTATCAACTTGGAATGATTTTGCATTACTCAATCAATCACATTTACTATCGTGTAGAGCACTTCTACTAATCAATCAGCACAGTACCTGTGCGAAAGTAGAAAATAAATCATAAAGTCATTATCATCATAAAGGACCTAAACATTAACTCTTAAACCATATCATTCCAGGTAAAATAAACAGAACACCAAAACACTTAGATCATGTCTAAGTATTTTGGTATTACATCCGTGATCCCCAATTAAACACTATAAAAATATTTAATACATTTGTGGAATGACTCCGTTTTATTCGCATTGTACACTTAAAATGAACTGACATTGTTGTATGATTTGAATTAAAAAATACAGATAATGTCAGAAAAAAATTAAATGCAGACATGATTACAGAAGTTTGCGCCAGTTGTTCCGTGGAGGTGGAGACAGAAGCAGATGCAGGTGGGACGCGATCTGGGAGCTCTGCATCTGCATCGTGGTGTGAGGGTGATGCGGCAGAGGAACGCGGCTATGGCTCCGGTGACTCGCTCGCAGAAGACGCTGCACTGCTCGGAGATGCCGCGCACGCGGCTCATCAACCTCGCATCACGCGCAACCAGCGGCGCGACGTAGCTGTCGACCTGCATTTGCTACGACCTGACGTCTGAGTGACATAGACTAGCTGACGTACAACTGTGGTGTGTGGTCCATAGGGCCTGATGGGCTTTCCATAAAAATGAGAAACGTCGGTGAAACTATAAATAGGACGCCGCCGTTAGCACAAATACTCAATATAATACTAAACGCTGTCCGTACACAACATTTCATTTTAGATAGGAGCTTGTAATGAGAAATGAGCAATCATAGTTTAGACAAAGGAGTAGTTAGTGTTAATTTGTGTCTTTGTAACTCCGTAAATAGAACAACGAGTCGGTGTTGTGACGGTACCTACTCCTCGATTTATAAAGACCAAAATACTCTTACAACGAGTACTTAACTATTAGTTATTATTACGCTTAAACTATTTATTAATTAAATTGTCATTGCTTTAAAGATTATGAGATTTACATATGAATAGAATCTTTATATTATAAAATGTACCTATATAATTGTTAAGTTGTAAATATTTTATGATAAGTTGTTCGATGATAATAATTATAGAACAGTATAGTTAAGTCTAGTAAATGTTACTCGCAGCGAGCAGCACTTATAAAAATCTTTATCCTGAGGTACCTAAATATAGATAGGCTAGAAAATTTAAAATGCCTAAGAGCTAAAATTTATACGTATTAATTAGTAATTTTATAAGTGATAAAACCAGGATTACGACAACTGAAAATAATGTAGAACATTAATATATTCTATGCGACGAAGTAACTTAAAAAGATAGTTGACAAAGAAACTGTGATAGATATTCAGTTTTCCAACAATCCGACAACCCAGTATGGTACACGCGTCAGTATTACTTATACTTATCTATGTACTAAAGTAAGTGAGCATCTAGATCAGCTTGGAACCAATCTATAAATTTTCATTTACTTACTAGTGACGCCTATTCTTGAACCAATTTTAAAATTTTAGACACATTTCTTAATAAAAGCAGGGTAAACTAATGCCTGAAAATCAAAATAAATACATAAGTAAGGTTTTAAATATTGGTATATATATTTAAAAGTACATGTTTAAGAATTGATTGGAGTCTAAAATTTTCATGTCATATTTTTTTTATATTTAAACCATCAATAACGCATTTATTTTTAAACGAAATGTCATCAGTTCAATAAAATAATAATTACCATGGGACCTACTATTGCCTAACTGTTAGATCTATGAATTGTGATATGTTTACGAACTACTTACTTACCTAAGTCAATTTACACTGTATATAGACAAAATAACTTCTACTTACGGGAAAAATAATGCCTTATTGCGAGTTTCACTACGATATGGCCTACATAAACACGAGATCCCGAACATATCTTGTCATTAATGCACATACAAACCCCTTGCTTGTCAAATTAACATTGATCGATTCAATTGAAACGTAATTGCCACAAGTAGCAAGCCAGCACAAATAAATTCATCACAGAATAAAATGTTTTTCACTGCAAGTAAATCCTCGAACCGTCTTTCCTTTTTTTTATGCCTAAATCCTCAGGGGATAAACCTTCGCCCCCGCTGGCTAGCGGGGTGGTTATGTCGGGCTCGAAATGACGCCTTCACGGATCCCGAATGCCGGGGTGTAAAGTGGCCCATTAAGGCATTTCCCTCACACCCATCGTCACTTACTATTAAAAAGTCCTTCTAGTCAGACGTTCAAGTTACTTATGTCTACACGCTACAGGAATTTAAGGTGACAATAAATTTGTGCAGAAAACTTATTCGTGATTCAAACTCCTGTTGTTTGACTTAGGTATACCTACGGATTTCATGGGAGCAACAACCATCCGACCCTCCCCCTCCCCCTCTCCCCATCCCTAATCCAAGAAAACCAGCTAGTAATCTCGTCAGTCTGTGAAAACTCATAAAATATAGGTTTCAAAATGCAAAACTGAATGAATCAAACATGGCCTCTCCTCCTAGGTAAACACATTAGGCAACGGAAGCAGCGCATGACCTCTCTTCCTTTTTTATTTTCCGGAGAGTTCCGGGTCATTCTGGAAATTTGGGTAATCCTTAGAACGTTTCCCGGAGTGTTCACAGATTTACCTAGAAAAACCTAGCACTGTTGAAAAGTAAAGGTCATTTCTAGGTCTTTCCACGGAAAGGAATGGTGACTATTTGGAGTTGCAAGGACGAAAACTATTTTGATAATATATAATGTTAATATATATTTGCTTGTTTGTATGAAAATAAGTACCATAAATGCCCTAGCGCATCAAGCAAATATGTCAAAGTCCTTTTTACCAAACTCCGCCAGCGAGGGTTGTGTATATAGTTTTCTTTTTTCCTTCTAGGTACAAAGGAAGAAATTTTCATTCAAGTTTATAGAGTAGGGTACCAATATGAAGATAAGGGTATCAGAAAATATGTGTAGGTAAAAAAATCAAAAAGACGCAAAGATTTCAAAAAATGACTTCAATGCCAATTTTAACAGTACCACATCGATAGTCCAGAGGATGGGTTGCAGTAATCAGCTAACTTGAAAGTTTCATGAGCCGACGCGCGCGTATCATGCATGACTCGAGAGGGCCAAAATTCCGAATTGCGGCTCCGTGGTAGTGTTAGCATACAAACATGAACGTAATATTAAATAATAAGTGAAAAATTAAAATATCGTTTTTTTTTTAAATTTTTTCGGGCATAGTTATCGGTTGTGATCAACCCCCCAAAGTTCCGAGAGTTATTTTTGTTACAACTTAAACTTTTTTAATCTTTTAATTTTAATTTTTTTTTTTTTTATATAGAACACGTCAATTAGACTTCGCCTTACCTGATTTTACTACAAAGCTATTAAAACCTCTCATAAAGCTTTCACTGGTAAACCCAAGCCCACAACTTGAAGCGCCGATAGCTTAGTGGTTAAAAAATCGACCTTACGATCGAGAGGTCCAGGATCGAATCCTGGCCATTTTTTTATATAGGAAACGTCAATTAGACTTCGCCTTGCCTGATGGTAAGCTAAAGGCAAAGTCTCAGAAAAGAGAGTCACCATTACTTATACATACCATGTGACAATGGTGACACTCAGCTTGCATCATATGCTTTCTCACGCCCCGCTTAAAGGACCCGGTACTGTAGGAAGAAGAAAACACGTGAGCTGGTAATGAATTCCAGGCCTTAATGGTGCGACAAAGGAAAGAGTTACCGAACCACTTGGTTCTAGATCGGATATTCTGCACCGTGTGCGGGTGACCTAAGACCTGCACGTGTTGTCCTGTGTAGGAAAGGGGAGGGTGGGACTAATTGGAAGAGCTCATCAGAACATTCACCATGGTACAGACGGTAAAATACTGCCATGGACGCAACATCTCTACGCATCTGCAAAGGTTCTAGGGTGTCGTGCACCTCGGGATTCCCAATGATGCGGACCGCAAGTCGCTGCAACTTGTCGAGAGCATCCAGTAAGTACTTTGCTGAACCATCCCAGAAATGCGAGCAGTATTCCACACAGGAGCGAATTTGTGTCTTATATAGAAGACACCGCTGCTCCGGCGTGAAAATAACTTCTTACTCTGTTCAGGACTCCGAGTTTACGCGAGGCTGTTTTGATGATACTCTCGATGTTACACTACCGACGTGAAACCACTCCTAAAACAAGCCATTTAGCTGGAGGGGTGAGAGGGAGTATTAGTAATTTCGGTTCTAATATTCATTCAAAAATAACTATACAAAGGCTACAAATCTTTATCACTAACTCTGTACTCTATATCTTACTTAAAAGGATCACTTGGCCGTTTCACGAAACATTATGCTATAATATGATGACAATACGTCAGTGGTCGCGAGTTCGATTCCCGCTTGTCGACGACGGTGACTTTTCCGGAAGCGGCCGAAAACAGCTTTAATAAAATTAAGGTACTACTGATATTACGAAAGTAAGTATGTATGTCTGACTGTTTCACGCCTAAACTAACTGGTATAGGGGTAGATTAGACCTTGAAAATGGAAATGGGCACCGACAGACGCAACCGAAGTTTCGTCAATTTTAGTTGCCTAATTTCAGAAGGGCCTAATTAATTCGGATACTTTTAAAAAAAGTACGATGTGATGTGAGTGACCATAATAAATACTTTAAATAACTATAAAAGTAGGTTATTCTCAGGAACTATGCTTATAACCATAACCAACTATTTGGAAATAGACATTTCTATGTAATACAAAGTTACAAACCATTACAAAATCTTAGCATAAGTACCATTTGTAGCATGTATATTACTAGCTAACCCGCCCTGACTTCGCCTGTGGTTAAACTTCGAAACCCCGTTTCATCCATTTAAAATAAAAAATATAAATATAATAAACGATAAATATATAAATTATGTGGCAATAGACTCGCCACCTATTACATTGGGACGTAAACATAAAATGGCGAAATGTGGGTGCTATTGCGTGTGCGGGTGCATTCATTCATTCATTCATTCATGACGATATTTAGTCAACATCAACCTTCTTCGATTTATCCTAGCGTGAATCCCAGTCTGTGGTTCGCTATTCCAGTGTAACTGCGAATTTAGCTGAACTTCTATACCTATTTGCCGTGGAGCTATTGTCATATGACCTCCACAACCCACAAGCGATATCGAAACATTGCAATTAGACGAGTAGTTGGCCTTTTTAGGGCCTTTTTTAACAGAATCGCTCAATATGATATTTTTAGACCCACAGAAGGTTGGCGGCATTACCACGGTTGTATGGCAATACCAATCTTGTGCGCAATCCAGCCCTTTGGCGACGGGTAGCGGCAATTGAACGTTTTGACATACACATAATATACTAAAATACAAATACAATAACATAAAAACTATACATTTCTTTATCGTTTTTTACATTTGGAATATTGCGACTGAATTTTGAACATATTTTTATAAGGAGATTTAAAACGAGAAGGCATCGAAGGCAAGGAAAAATCAATAGTGTCACCACAGTCAGTAGTTGACAGTGACACTAAAGTTGACTTTCCGTGGTGCTAAGCGCTGTCGTTGTGTAACCGACACGGAACTATTATTCTCCATCTCGCATTTTCTTTGCGTGTTTTGTTTAATAACAAGACTTTATTGAACTCAAATATAATTTTGGGGTAACGAAGTATATTTCGTTTCAAAAATGTTAAACATATAGGAACTCAAACATTGAATATTCTAAACCTATGTTGAGTAAAAATTTAGTTTACCCCAAACCGATTGACAGATTCTGTAATCAAACAATAACTATCAAGGGTATACTTTCTTCATAATATAGTATTATGCCTAGCCAATACGAAGAAGAACGTACTTGGGAAGCTCCCAACCACAACCAGTATGAGGTAAACCAAGTGTTAATTTTATGATCAAATTTTCACCAAAATTACTGAAAATTGACACTTCAACAAGTGTTCATGAGTTAGAGTCCTATTAATGCTCTGAATTTGTTTTAATTATGGTATGCGTTCTTTTTTTTTTATTTACAACTTGTGTAGCTTGACCTAAATACATTGAAATTTGATTTTTTTTTAATAATCTTATTCTGCTGCCTAATCATTCCCATTTTGCATAGTAAATTTCATTTGTAACAACATAGCATATATGGAACAGCCTATGGGAACCTATTCCAGGGATTAAATTGTATTATGCCAGGACTACTCTATCCATACATCTGTTTGACTGTGATTAATAATTTACAATCCCAATTAACAGTGATCCAAATATCTTCACAAACTTTCATACTTAATATCATTAGTAAGATGGCTGTAAATTTATAAGGCTTATTGTAAACATATTTTATTTTATAGGAAGAAGGGAATGAAGATATTATTGAGAATCCCGAAGAAGTTTTGCATGAGTGCCTGGAAAAGTTTAAGACGCCTGACTACATTATGGAACCTGGAATATTTGGTCAACTAAAGCGGTACTTTCAAGCTGGTGGTAATCCAGAGCAAGTGATTGAGCAACTATCCATCAACTATAATGCTGTTGCTCAAATGGCAAATCTTTTGGCTGAGTGGCTTATATTAGGAGGTTGTTTTCCATATAATATACATAAACTCACGCCTATATCCCTGAAGGGGTAAGCAGAGGTGCTAGCACCCACATTTCGCCTTTATTCATATTTATCACAGGTTTATAAGTGCCCGGTTCGTGGCAATAGGCTCGCCACCTATTACATTGGGACCTAAACACAAACTGGTGAAATGTGAGTGATAGCACCTCTGCCTACCCCTTCATATAATCATTACTGTTATAAGTATGCCATTATATATATATATTGACTATTATAACAACAATTAATGTTCATTAACTAACAATATGACATACCTAGACTAACAGAATGTAGATAATAGTTCCGGTCCAACTTCCGAATATACTGTCCCATTTGTTAAATACATTTCTTACAGGTGTTTCTATGTCTAATATGTACGTATTTAACAAAAAAGTATCTTAAGTATTTTTATCCACATTCTAGAATCCATAACACAAGCCAATTACGCTATGCTTACCATGGTTCTATATAGCATTGTGTAGAATGTTGTAGAAGATTTTTAGAATATTGAGGTTACAAAAATTGTTTACATATAATTGTGATGTTTCAGACCTAGCAAAACTAAATATGACATCAAACAGTCACGCCTCTTTTCCAATGGAATGAACAAACCTAAAAACCACACCAATCCTTCATCACCCTGTTCTTAATTTTCACCTTAATGAGAGTAATATATCTATTTAATATGTTTTAGGAGTAAAAGTAACTGAAGTGCAAGCTATGGTTGAAAATCATTTAAAAGATATGATACTAAAAACTTTTGATCCCAAAAAAGCAGACACAATTTTCACTGAGGAAGGTGAAGTAAGTATATTTAACAACTCTTTTAAGTACCTATACATTAGTGCACACACGGTGTGTAGCAAGTTCGTCGCAATGGTATAACACATGTTTTTGCATTACTGCCATACCAAAAGTTAAACTTAGGAATTTAATGTAATGTTATGAACTTCTTTGTTCCATTTGCTATGAATGGATAAATTAAAACCAAGATACATAATAATTATATCATACAATATCAATAAATACTACAAATATATGATGTAATATAAAATATTATTTGCTACTTTGACGGGTATTATTTTGCTACTGATTGAAGTTGAGCAAGGATCCTCGGAACTGTTCATACTCGTGTCCACAGTTCATACTTAGTAAGGCACACTCTATCTATAGCTTAATATATACTCTGAGGTCTTTTTACAATACAGACTACACTTACTTGTAGTGGATGTTAAATTAATCTTTATCAATTTATCATTTACAGACTCCTGCATGGTTGACTGAAATGATTGAGCATCCAACATGGCGATCATTGATATATAGATTAGCTGAGGAATACCCAGACTGTCTTATGTTAAACTTTACTATTAAAGTAAGTCACCTCTGATGTTCTGCACTATAGTTGCGGCACTCTATGATAGCTGTTATGACAACTAGTTTTGCTCTTTTTCTCTTTTTTTAGTATATGAAATTTATTTTCTTCTGTGTCAGTCTCGCCATATTTTTCTTTAGTTATTTGTCTAACAGTTTGTTGTCCAATATTAAGCGCACCAAAAAGAGAAAACAAGCAAAACCAATCTTGACAAAACGGCCATCGTAATGTGCCCCAACTAAAAGAAAACTAAACATGTAACCACATTTCAGGTTCTTGGATATATATTTTCAGTACCAGAAAAAAAGACACCCTGATTGAATACCTCAGACTGAAAGAATAACATAGAGAGAATGTATAGGCATAGGCATATGGCTTCAAAGAATCAATTTCATTTACTCAGTTTAGGCACACAAAGAGCACATTATTATGAACGTCAAAATTTTACAATTAGATATGTCAAGAATAAACCATTGGAAAATGATTCTTTCACTGGTTCGGTAGGTTAGTTCAACTGAGAAGATACCAGCAAGAAACTCAGCGAACTATAATAGCACTAGATTATTTTTCTTTTTTAAATTTGCTTCAGTTACAATTTATTTTGTGCGAGCAAGCAAGAGACTTAGGTTGACCACGCATTAACATCATTAAGATACTCATCCACTTTATGTCATCACACATCACCTCAAATACACAATACATGTACTTCACCTGCTAGTTCTATGCATTCCGTCTATATTATTCTTTTAGATAGATTTTTCTTTATGGTACACCAACAGATTTACAAAACGACACGTAGGTAAAACAACAACAACTAAATATTTAATTGTGAATGTTACTACATTATTCCAGTTGATATCAGACGCTGGTTTTCAAGGTGAAATTACTAGCATATCTACAGCAGC
Source organism: Eilema griseolum (assembly GCA_963662185.1). Classification (NCBI taxonomy): domain Eukaryota; kingdom Metazoa; phylum Arthropoda; class Insecta; order Lepidoptera; family Erebidae; genus Eilema; species Eilema griseolum. The sequence goes on along the minus strand of OY759230.1, from coordinate 17,643,708 downwards.
TCAGCAAATAGAAGTATTTTCTAGAGTTCTAAAGTCTGCTATTGTTGGGTTTTTACAAAGTTCTGATGACTGGCAAAATAGTGTCAATGAATGTGCAGTAAGTAAAAAAATTGGCTCTAAAATATTTATATTACAATTTTATTAATTGAATTCTGTTCAATTTATTAAAATTTTTGAAGCATAGGTACTTGGGCGCCTTGGCTTGTGGTGACACTGGAGCCATCTAGGTTACCCATACCAACTACCTTCATTTATGAACAAAATACAGCACAAAAAGCCGGCCAAGTGCGAGTCGAACTCGCGCACGAAGGGTTCCGTACCATTATCTATAATCAGCTCGGCGAACCTTGATCCCTATGACAGTTCATACTAGTGACGGGTCGTGTCGATATATCGCAACTTTTTATAGGCAAAGGCGTGACTTGCATTCAGCCACATCGATAAACATGTTTTTAAAATATAATCTACATTACTATAATTATAATGCTTGTTATATTTACAAGTATCCGTGTATTTGTATATGGGGTTGCCAATATTCCGATGCAGAGGTAACATGGTCGGACTGTATAATTTTAATGTGAATTAAAATTTTAGTTATAGCAACACTATCTGATCTGTCACTACGCTAGTACTGTCAGTTCGCTACGCCAGTACGAGTGCTAACGCCTTGTATGCGCCACGTGTTTTCTTGTGTCAACGGAATCCTTTGTTTGTTACTATTGTTGTTTTTTGTTTTTGTTATTGTTGCTGTTTTGTGTTTGTTGGTGTTTCAAAATGCCGAAAAGACTGAGAAAAACTGTACTCAACAGTGAAACGCGGGAGTTTGTTGTACGCTTGCGTGACTATTTTGCTCGCGAACTACAAAATGGCGGACCTTTGTTGCCACTTGACAACGTACGCGACCGTGTTGCTGATGCTTTGGGAATTGGCAAAGCTACCGTTTCCCGAATTACAAAGGAGAAGTTCGGCGAATCGTCGATGGAGGAGAACAAATTATCAACTCCAAAGAAGAAAAAACATAATAGGGCACGACCCGTAACTAACCCCGATGATTTCGACATGGCAGCGATACGAAACCATATTTACGGCTATTATTTTCGAGGTGAACTGCCGACTTGCACAAAATTATTAGCGTCGCTGAAATCGGCTGATTTATTTAAAGGTGGATTCACTTCTCTCAGACAAGTTATAAAAAAATGTGGATTTCGTTATGGGAAGTGTGACAAAAGAAAAGTGATAATGGAGCGGAAGGACATTGGATTGATGAGGTGTGATTTTCTACGACAAATAAAAAACATCGAGAACTGGGACAAGGTGGTTTATCTGGACGAAACGTGGCTCAACGCCAATCACTCAGTCTCCAAAACATGGACAGACGACACAGAGAAATCCTGTACCAAAGCACCAGAAGGCAAGGGCCAGCGTTTGATTATCTGCCACGCTGGCACAGCCAAAGGTTTTGTACCTAACTGCTTGTGGGCCTTCAAATCCGTGAAAACAAGTGATTATCACGAAGAGATGAATTTTGAGAATTTCAAGAAATGGTTCACAAAACTATTAGACAATTTAAACGAGCCCCACTACATTTTAATGGACAACGCCCCATACCACTCTGTGCAAATTAATAAAGCGCCTACCGCGAACAACAATAAAGGCGAAATAATAGAGTGGCTGCAAAACAATGGTGTGGCAGCTAATACTCAAATGCTGAAAAAGGAATTAGTTAGATTGTTGAACCTTCATAAACAGCAAACAAAGAAGAAATATTTCTTGGATGAGATGGCAAATTCAAAAGGGCACACCGTGATTCGGCTACCGCCCTACCACTGCCAATATAATGCAATCGAAATGATATGGGCGCAGATCAAAGGTGGGTTGATTTGTATTTATTTTAACATGTTTTTATTTAGGTCACTGGTGACTGTCTAGTCGGCTAGTACTATTTAAAGCTATTTTATTTCACTAGCAAATTGCATTTTTATTTTTATCCATGTGCTTATATCAATTACACACTTTTAACGTACAAAATTATGTACTTATAATGTACTTACCCCGATCTCGCTCTTTGACTTTGCATCATTTTCAATCTAAACCATTATTGTTTCAGGTTGTGCAGCCAGGCTTAACACCACTCCACCATTCACAGCTAATAAAATGCTTACGTTGCTACAAGAGGCATGTAGTCAAGTGACTCCGGACAATTGGAGGAAAGTGGTTGAAAAGACGAAAAAGCTATGCTTAGATGATTGGAATCGAGACGTGCGATACGACAATATAGTAGACCAGCCGTTTATCATAAACATAGGAGAAAGCAGCTGCAGTTCGGATTCCGAGTCTGAGACGCAATCGGTGACACCATTGTCAGATTCAGATTAATGTATATTAAAAAATCATAAATAAACCGCTTTTGTTTTATTTGAGTAGGTATATACAATAAATTTGTTAAATCTCCTTTATTTTATTATCGCAAACAACTTAAATGATTATAAATCTGACACTAAGAGCGTAGGTGCTCTATTGATGTATTTTGTACACTCGTTTCCATTTTCGATATTTGTTTATCGATACTTTTCCGCACTAGTCGATATCTTCCAAACGGAGTAACTTTTGCAGGACGTCAACGTAAAGTCTGATTGAGATAATTTCTTGTAAGTGTTAATAATTATTATAATTCCAACGGGATATTATTGTAATTGCATATATCTGCCTAAAATTAATAAATATCATTTTTAGACACCGCCAATTCGATTATAATATAACGGTGACGCTACTACAAGGTTGTGTCGTGGGAATAACTGTCAGTGTCATAGGGATCAAGGTTCGCCGAGCTGATTATAGCCCGCTTTGTTTTATTTAGAATTTAGTTATTTATTTTTGAAATGAATATGTCGCTACCAAATAGCTCAATGAACCTTTCAATAGAGTGTGGTGAAAGACAAATGGATTAAAATTAAAATCACTTTCTATGAGCGCCGCCCTTATTTTTTTTTTATAATCTGTCGCCTATATCCCCGTAGGGGTTGGCAGAGGTGCTAGCACCCACATTTCGCAAGTTTTATGTTTAGGTCCCAAACCTATTGCGATTAACTGGGCACTTATAAACCTGCGATTTAAAAATATATTTTATTCTATTTTAGTATATGCTGTTGCAGCAACAACAGAAATACATCATTTGTAAAAGCTCAGCTCTGGCTGTCGCAGTTCATTAGATACAGCCTGGTAAAAGACCAACGGATAGTAATAAAAATAACGTTGGTTTCATGAGAGCCCTCCCTAAAATTTTTATTATTATATTAAATTTTATTTTGTTTTTAGTATTTGTTGTTATAAATCAATCAATCATCCTATCGCAGTCCACTGCTAGATATAGGCCTCTCCCAAAGTTAGTAGACTTTGGCCTACTGTTTCCACACTGGTCAGACGGGTTGATACAGGGTTTTATTTCGAGTTTTCCTTTGTTGCTATAACAGAAATATAAATACATCATCTGTGAAAATCTCAGCTGTCTAGCTATCATAGTTCATTAGATAGAGCCTGATGAAAGACAAACAGATAGCATTAAAAATCGCGTTCGCTCTATGAGAGCCTGCGTTCAAAATATTTTATTTCGTTTTTAGTACTATAATAGCGGCAATAGAAATACATTATGTGTGAAAATTTCAGCTGTCTAGCTGCTATCATGGTTTATTAGATACAACCTGGGGAAAGACGAACGGATAGTAATAATAATAAAGTTTGCTCTATGAGAGCCCCCCTTAAATAAATATTTTGTTCTATTTTTAGTATTTGTTGTTATAGCGGCAACAGAAGTACATCATCTGTGACAATTTCCGCTTTCTAGCTACCACGGTTCATATGATACAGCCTGTTGACAGACAGACGGACAGCAAAGTCTTAGTAATAAGGTTCCGTTTTTACCCTTTGGGTACCGAACCCTAAAAAATTAAAACAACGACAGTTATGAACAGTAATCAGCAGTGTAAATAAATTATAACTTATTAGAAATAAATTAGATTCTTTTATTTAGTCAATATGACCCAGTTATCAATAACATTGAAATAGAGGTAGGCAACTATTAAACTACTTTCAGAAAATGGTCTGCCATGGCGCGCACACTTACGTTTATAGCCAAGTCATTGTGCACATCCTTTCACAAGAACCTAGAGGAGGTGCTATCATGAAAAGACTTGGACAAGAAATAACGCGCTGTGCACAACAAAGGTAGGTTGAATGTTGATCTCTAATAACTTAAATCAATCAATCAATTAGCCCATCGCAGTCCACTGTTGGACATATATATAAATAACATATTATACCTCTTTATATAGTGTATGAGAACTGGGCGGGAGCGGCAGCGGGAGCGACGAAGGATCGCAAGCCAAGCTGCCCGCGTACGAAGGGGGTGACAGGTGGAGCCGCCTGTCACCCTGGCAGAAGCAGGCCGCGGCGGTGGCGCGCCTAGCGCGCCTCCCCGTTTCCGGGGTCGAGTTGGGGACTCTTCAGTCCCCACACCCGAGACGAGGGCCAGATCGTGAGAGATGGCCCTGGGTCGGCCGGGGTGCGAGGGATATGCCTGTCAACCTCACCTTCGGCAACCAAAGCGACCCACAGGCGGCGTGCGTTTTAGTCGGTTCGAGTCCGACATAACCTCCTCCACCGGCTCCGGTGGGGAGGTATCCGTGGGGATTTTGCGCACGTAAAAAAAAAAAAAAAAAGTGTATGAGAACTAGAAGGACTTTTGTATCCACCTACCCCAAAGGTAGAAAGGTATTTTCAGTTAGTACAACGATAGCTTACTATAGTCCGGCAATCCCATGCGCGACCGTACCGCGGGGTGACAGAAGGTGGCGGGGACGATGTAGCACACGGATACACACGAAGATAAGTGTGCCAGGATAAATCTTGCGATAAGTTGTACTTGCTATTGACGTAATATAGAAGTAAATAGAATGATAGAACTACTTTTATTATTTATAATTTTGTATTATTTTTGAGGACAAATAATAATTTGTCCTCTATTACTATTACTATTAACTAAAATTAAAATTATGATAGATTGTTTTATTATAAATCAATACCCATATCACTTTCATGTTCACTCTCTATTTGATCTTCCTCATAACTTTCGTCGTCATCATTATCGTCGTTTTCACCCAGTTGAATTCTCCATATCATGTTCACTGAGTGAAAACAATTCAACTGGGTGAAAAAGACGATGATAAAGACGACGAAAGTTATGAGGGAAGTCAAACAGAGAGTGAACAAGAAAGTGATATTGATATGATATTGATGAAGAATCTAAAAAGACAAATATGTACTAGAAATAACAAACAACTTTACATACAATGACATGATTCCGATAATTATAGCTAAAGCACTCTGCCCAGTTAAAGCAATAATAAACGATTATGTTAATAAACAATAACGTACCTATCCATTTGATCGTCATATACTCCCATCTGAATTATAATATTCTTCATCTTGAGTACCTCGTCCCCGCCACCGTCTGTCACCCCAAAGGACGGTGGCGCACGAGATTGCCGGACGGGATAGTTACTGTACAAAACCCAATTTTTTACATGACTGACAACTACCCTATGCGTGCGACGCATGCTGTTGCCTGCACTGCATGCGTTTTGTGCAAACACATATGCTGCTCTTACTCTCACTTTGCACGAAACAGATCGTCGATATTTTTTTATTAGCATAGTCTAGGTCAGACTTAAGTTTGCCGTGTTTGATTGCAATATGTTGAGTAGGACACAGCTAAGCCGAGGTCATCAGCTAGTTGTAATTATAACTTATAATAATATAATTTTATTGTTACAGCGGTCATGATGTTACACCAATAACGTTAGCTTTAACAGCTGGTGAATCATGGCGCAACGCTCGTACTGCATTAGCTGCCATGTTATCTCGTGGTGCTCTGAATCCTGCTGATATTTCTGTGCTATTTCGAGCTTACACGCAACCTGAACCACCTCCAGTACATCTTTTGAGAATTCCCCAGTTTTTAGGTAAGTTAGTAAGTAGTTTATCGGTAAATATCATTTTTCATATTGTGTGCATGCTTTTGTGAATTTAGAATAACTAATAACAATTTTCAGAATTACTGGTGGACGCGCTCTTCAAGCTAGGAAGTAAACTGAATCCAGAACATAAATCAAAATACATGTATTTATTAGCCTATGCTGCAAGTGTATGTGAAGGACTTTCCCCTGGCAGACCTGTAAAAGATGAGCTAAAAGGAACAGTGCAAGCCATTGAGAAAGTACACGCTGTATGCTGCAGTTCTGCAAGTTCCAGCGAACTTATTGCTGAGTTGCCAACATTATACCACTGCATAAGGTGACCGAAATAACTAATCATTATATTATACTTACATTTTAATCATTAATATTCGATATCTAAAAAAAAACTTCTTTCATAGGTTTCCAGTCGTGGGCATGGGTGTTTTAGTTTGGGTAGAATGTGTTGTGACTGAACCATCATATTTTAAGTTATGCACAGAGCATTGCCCTGTACATTTGGCACTTTTGGACGAAGTGGCATCCTGTCATCAATTGCTACATCACCGCCTCCTGAGACTTCTTGTACAACTTTTTGAATCGCCGCAGGATGAACTAGAAATTTTAGTTCAGGTATGAAGTTAACTATATTTTCCTTGATAATTTGATTACATTTGTTTTTCATTCTCCACATAGCCACGTGCACTACCGCCGCTACCTTATCCGGGTCATGCTAGCGGTCGCCTGCATGTCGTGTCAATCATATGGTTTTTTTTTTTGCACGATACATGCACCCGCATGCGTGTGCACCAAAGAGTATATAAGAGTAAGAGGGCGCACTTCAAACAAAAAATCCGAGCTCGGCTCGGCAATTTTTTTTTAATATTTCACGACGCCGGGGTACGAGGAGGGAGAAGAGTTCCCCCTCTACACCGGGGTAGCTATACGCCTTTTTAGCCGTCTCTAGCCAAATAGGCTTAAAGAACTGCATAGTTCCTTAATAATCGATTAATTCCGATTTAAAAAAATCGGTTTCATACAATTGGAATCGATTATTCGCTGGAAATATTTAGGAAACTGAAATAAAATTTCTGAACGAAAATATTTAGGAAAGCGAAATAAAATTCCTGAACGAATATTCATAATTTCTTTATTAGGCCTACTATAATAAATATATATATACTATTCACGTTATTACATATTCTAAGAATAATCATAGTTAGAAGGCATTTTTAGTTTCTTTAACGTGAAAAATGTAATTTATTTGCTGTTAAAATACAATTATATGCTCTATTCACAACAGCTGATGATTTAATGTGTAATAACCGGTTAGGAATACAAACCTATCGGAGCTGATATAGCTAGGTCAAACACTCACATAAAGAAATAAAGAATCAACATCTGAGAGCAAAAAAAAGTCAATATCTCAAAAAACTTAATAAGAGTCAATATATCGCCTTAAACAGTCTATTTCTCACAAAACACAAAGAGTCAATTTCTCACACAACACAAGGAGTCAATTTCTCACAAAACAGGATAAACTAGCAGTATTCAACACTATAGAGGAGTAGTCACTCAATTCAACGTAAGCAGTAGATATTTAAAACAGAAATCTTCAATTTTAACAATATTTTCACCAACACGAAAACAAAACAAATATACAAATATGGCGTCTAGGAGCTAAATGACAGCGTTACAAACTCGCCAATCGCCACTCGGCGTCCAGAAAAATGAACCAATCAGTAGAAATGTCAAATACGTCAATTAACCAATCAGAGGAAAGGAAGTTTGCCTGTTGAAAGAAATCGATTTTTTTCTTTAGGCAAGTATACTTTTTCTGTAACCAATCAGAGAAAACTACTACTTTCCTCTGATTGGTTACAGAAAAAGCTGATTGGTTGGAATTTCACGACGCCAAGTTCTGAGTCCAAGTAGGGAAGTGTCCCATGCCTGGTGTGCACGCACAACTTAGCACTCGGCAACGAGTGTATATACTCAAATAATCAAAGTAACAACATATTACAAATATAGTCTTCTTCGAGCCCATGGCTAGGTCTGGTCTTTCAGTATCAAATGAGCCTAACTAAACCAACGACTCAGGAGTAGTACGACACCGTATTACACAGAACACCACTGATTTATCTTTTATTTACAGTTGGAATTAAAAAAAATGTTACTTGATCGAATGGTAAATTTATTAAGTCGAGGATGTGTCGTCCCTGTACTACGATACATCAAACAGTGTTGGCAACGTGGCGACACAGACATCTCATTAATACGTTATTTCATAACAGAGGTAATCTTGTTTTTTGTGTTGAATAAAGTAAGTTATTTTGATATGTAAAAGCATTTCATAAGATCATTTTCTAATAGGTTTTAGATGCTATAGCACCACCATACACTCCAGAATTTGTGCAGCTAGTGTTGCCAATGGTTGAAAATGAAGAAATAACAGGAACAATGAGAGCCGAAGGAGAAAATGATCCAGTTTCTGAATTTATAGGTAAATATGTACTTTTCATTTTACAACATTATACTAATTTGAGATTAATCTCATCATGATGTATATTAAAAATACTGTATGCGTACTTAACATTTTACTAATGTTAACATTATTCTTTTCAGTTCACTGCAAGGCTCATTACGTAGTTGTTTAAGATTGTAATAAATATTTAAAAAAAAAACATTGTTTCATTTTACCGTAGAGATCTTTTTGCAAGTGAGGTGGGAAAATGGTCTAAAAATAAACATATTTCACCTCAACCACTTGCCTGGTTTTTTATATGGTTTTGTTTGAAGAAAACTAAATATCACTTAGACATAATATTTATACTGAAGCTTGGCATTCTAGAGATATATTGAGGGATCAGCAACCAAAGGAGAAAGACGAAAGGTGATGATAATGATGATGAAAGATGTGATACAGTGGATGGGGGAAAACTAGAGTGGTGGTGAGGGGTGGTAAAATTCATACATAGACATGGTCTTTCGACAGGGGCTGGTCAAGTGTGATTGAAGAGTTAAATAGACACCGAAAAGTTGGCACTGAAGGCACTAGGCAACAGGATGAGAAATACCGGTCGGCGAAGTGAATGTTGAATCTAAGAATAAAATGGCCATATTTCTTTTTCACACGCTTTTATTAATTGCGAAATGTGAGCTAGCAAATGTCAACCACCCCTTGCAGATTTTCTTTCATAATACCGTTTCAAGGCTTCGTCAAAGACTGCTCCAACAGTCCTCTTTTTCCAGATATCTACTTTAGGTCTTGGTTCTTCTGTCTTATCCTTGCTTTTCGTTTCTTGTGAATCCTGTTTTGTTATGCTTGATTTATTTTCATCTATTGGTGAACTGGACTTAACCTCCTTTTCAGTAGATTGGGTTATATCTTCCTTTTTCTTTTCACTATCTTCATCACTTGATTCGTCAATAGAAAAGTCAGAATCCGCATCAATATTTTCTTCGTGCTTATGCTTTTTAGCTTTTCTGATGTCATCTAGATTAAAGCGATTGATTTCTTCTTCAGATTCTTCAATTTCACCATCAGATAAACAAGGTCTATCTGAAGACTTTCTCTTCCTATAATTTCTTTTCTTTTGAGTGTCATTTGGACTAGATGTGATATTTGGAGTTATATTCTTTTCTTCATGCTCTGACACTTTGCTTGGTACTGGTAGTGAAGAAACTGATGCAGGTTTTTCAGATTCAACACTTTCACTAATTTTTTCCTCTTTTCCTAGTTTCAGTTCATACAGGTGACGATAGAAACCACCTAAAATAATAGAATATTATATTTATTATAACACAGTAGCTGGCACCCCAGCTTCACACAGGAATCTTGGGACATACATTTTTAATTTAAAATTTGTCTATTCTTTATTTTTGCAATCATTTCATATAGATTACCTACTACTAAACTGTAACCATCACAAGTCTTAATGTGGTAATTAATTGGTAGGTATAGAGATTGGTGTGGCCTCTGTATATGATGTTAAATATATTACAGGCCTAAAAATTTTTTCTATTACTTTTTCCTAGGATATTTATGGTGGCCACCATATGCCTCTAAATTAAATAAAAAATGTTTGACATCACACAGTACATAAAATTATATTTACCCAAATCATTTTGTTTAGTAACATCTCCAATGCTTTCTAAATATTCTTCACGTTTTTCCTTCTCTTCTTCTAAACGCATTTCCTCTAGTTTCTTTTTATATGCTGATGTCACAAATACTTCCTTGTCCTTGAACTCATCACCTTCATTTTCTCTCTCTTTTTGTATCTGAAAATGTAATTCATAAATATTTTTTTACTTATGTACTATTGTATATTTTTTTCATTAATGTTATTTTATTTTTAATATTGATTAGAAACTAAACAAAATTAAAAAAGAAATTGACATGGATCAAGTCAAATATATATTCCCTCTACCAAATGTGTCCATCAGGCTGGCAGCATTTTCCTTCATAATACTGAGAACTATAAAGTCAAAAGTCATTTTCATGTTTATTCTGCATAGACCATTAAATCGGCAATTACAAAACGTCAATAAAAAAGGAACATGAAAATCAGTTTAGTAAATGGACCACCAGTTCGAAACGCGGCTCCGACCTGAGAAGACCCCGGCAAGAAACTCAGCGTGCATTTTTTTTTTGTCTATTTACAAACATACACTTAAGTCTACTTAATCTAAATACAAAAATTTACTTGAGTAGCATAGTTGAGCGAACAGCTCATGTTCAAGCTTGTTTATCATCCAAGATTGTTTTTGTGTCTGGTATTTATATAATATAAATAACAGCTAGTCACAAACTGCAGAATTTTGAAACATTTTTCTGTACATACATGAGGTTCTCAAAAATATATTGTGACACTACAATTAGAATGTCTATCTCTTTAAACTTAGGGAGACTAGTGGGCCTAAATTATAAATGGCTCACACAGCCCGCTTTAGTAACACAAATATTGTGTTTAAGTCTGCAGAATTACCCCAAAGGAGAATTCGGTAACTAAAAATACCATGGAATCAACTGAAATTCTAGCCATATCCACATCTGTCAAGGTCCTAATCTTTTTTACAGGGTAGGAGGCCGAACTTAATCTACTAGCTAATTTTTCAAAATGTGTATTGTGATCCCCACTATAGTTTAGTGTCAATACTCAAGCCTAGGAACACTTTTGATTCCACAAGGTATTACTTTAACATATATTTTTTGGAGTGGGTACAATATTATGGCTCCTATCTCGAAACTGTCCATATAGGGTGGGCAGCTAGCTCTCCTTTAAAAATCTAGTCTTTATTCACAAAAAGAAACCAACTAACACAATAAAATAGAATACATATGCTGCAAACTGAGTTTTTGCTTTAGGTTCATTTATTTACTGATTCAGTTTATAATGTAAATCTTATAATAGGCACACTTACTTGTCTCTCAATTCTTCTTTCATTCTCTATTTTTCTTTTATTTGCTGCCTTCATTAAATTCTCAATATATTGTGGTTGCTTCTCTTCCTTACTTTTTACCTTTACTTTTTCTTTTTTACTTGCCATATCATCATATATTTCGTCATATTGATATACCGTTGGATCTTCTAATATTGCCTTTTCTTGGGTAATTTTTGTCTGTAAATTAAAATAATCATCAACCAAACAATCAATTGTATTAATTTTATATCTATCCAGTGAGTGTGCATAAACTAAAATAAATTATCTAACTGAGCTGAGTGAATGGAATGTGTATGTTGAAAGAGAGTCACTAATACATGACTTGAAGCTGAACAGTGTGCATATGAATATAAAAAGCAAAGGTACCTACTATGTACCTTGTCAGATGTTTACATGAATATCACTCTTCAAATAAAACTATTTCATGGCTGCTGAAAATCAACCAAAATGTTGGGCTGTGTAAATAGTAACTTAATACCAAATAAACTTCTTTGGAATAAATCTATTTAAAATAGTTTTATTCCAAAGAAGAAATATAGGGCAATTCAAAGGAAGGCTGATGTGACTACTCTTAAATTCTCCTGAAGTACTAATTACTTTAAAAAGTTACCTGTCTAGTAGTGTTACCACTAGGACGAAATGAAAGCGGCTTCTTGGTTGTTTCTTCTTCGGAATCTGAATCATTTCCAAAAACATTCCTGGAAGCTTGGAAAACAGGTTTTCCTCTATCAGGTACTATAAGTCCATACCTGTCAAATTATATTGTATTAATATTAATAACAAAGACAATTACTGAAATATAGTTCCTAGTTATCAAGACCGTTTTAAAAAGTAATATTATTTTATGCTTACTTTTTAGCTGACATTTTGAGTTACACTACACGCACCCAAGCAAGATGAACTTCAACTTTTAGTAGGTACAGTGATTAAAGTGGCTTTTGTGGAAGTCCACCACAACAAAGTACCACAACTTCGCAAATGCCATGTGTCAGAAAGACAAACTGTCAAATGATAAACATAGGAATAACATAAGGTACCTAACCAAAGAAAAGTAGGTACTCTACTCTATCCAACTCTATCTACGAATAAAACGTGCACCGCTGTCAGTTTATAAAAAAAAACTTTTAATATGATATAAAGTTTATTATGTAACTTTACTTAAAAGTTAAAAATCAATTAAATTTAAAATTAATAAAAGTCATTCTTGATGAATGGCTCTATGCAATGAAATTCATAATTGACAACGCGAAATAATTAATAGAGTCAAAGCCAGAAAATGAAATAAGTCCAAGTCCCGCGGTCAGTGTTGCCAGGGTCAAACTATTGATTTGATTTTGAAATCTAACACCACCTAGCTTGAAAAGTAAAATTTTCAGAAAGTAACATGTTATCATGGTAAAATTGTTCGTCATGGCGTTTAAAGTAAAATTTTCAGAAAGTAACGTGTTATCATGGTAAAATTGTTCGTCATGGCGTTGACCAGGATTGAGCTCAACTAGGCCCTTCCGTATGCTCACAAAGGCAATATTCCCTAGAATAATGTTCATATTGTACCGATCATTGATATTTTAGTGTACTAGTTAACACTCCGATAAGATTTCTAATTAGGAGGAAAATAATTGTATCAGCATGTATGTACCTGTTAAACCTGATTCCGAAATCATCCTAGGCGACAGAGATAATCTCTTGACGGTATAGTGACGTGTAGAGAAATAGCATTCTATATCAGTAGTCATATTTAGTTTAATTATATACGGCCTAAATAATCCCAAACTGGAATTAGCAAAGTCATGGTCATTGACCTATACATTGTTTGACATTTATATGTTCTAAAGGTTACTGTAATACCTTCAAGAGACTTGAGCGTCATGGTGTTATTGTTAAATATCTTTAATCGTCAGGTAATCAAGATAAAACAATTAAACTACTCCTCGCATACAATGTAATTGTAGTCATACTAAACACTTAAATATATATTGTGTGGCATCAAGACATAAGGCCTATTGTTACTGAAACATAGAAATAATATTTATGGTTATTTCATTTCAGATTATCTGAAGTTATTGTAGATTAAAGGAAGGTCAGTTCATTGGTCACATAGGAAACGCTTTGGATAAATCTTATAACCGTCTCTTGGAGAGATGTAGTATGTTCTAAAGGTTACTGTAATAGACCTTTTCAAGAGACTTGGGCGTCATTAACTAACATAGTGGTCTACATCAGAGGACCTCCTCTTGGTGTCGGTACCACTCACGCCAGTAGAATAGACTGGGACAATGGGTGGTGCTCTCGACCAAGGGGGAGAATTCGCCTGGGGCGAATCGGGCAGAGCTAGTCTGCGTGAACAATGGAGGTCATACGATAGGCTACGCCAGCTCATGTATCACATCGGTGGTACACTTGTTACATAAACCACAGTTAGAAAGTAGATTAACAGAGTAAGCAGGACTAGTCTGTGTAGACAATGGAGTTTACAGGCTACGCCAGCTCATGTATCACATGGGTGATACACTTCTTTAATAAATCGCAGCTAGAAAAGCAGATTATTAGAATAAGCCGGACTAATTTGGATATATGATATCATGGTATAGACTACAGCGGTTCAGTTGAATAGTAATTAGGTATATACTTTTTAAATAAGTCAAAGTAAGGAATGGTAAGGAATATCTACCGATAGGGGAAACCGGGTTGTTAGTGTGTGAGTGCCTGATAAGCTAATTTCAACTCAGTATAGTAGTAACTTAAATATACTAATAAATCATATAGCTAAGTATAGACAGGATACTCAACCATGTTCTACGCCTAAGTTTATAGTCTCTATGGGTGTTTGTGGTATGGGTCAGCCCATGTCACTTGCCCCCAGGGAGGAAAGCCTCTATTTTTTCCATTTTTTTGAACAGTTAATCTTCGGTTGTGGGGACTGGCGGTTAGGGTGATAAGTGACTCCACCCGTGACACCCAAGCCCGCGTTCGTGGAGAACTGAGGTTGTTCTGCTACCTCTGACCTCTGAATCGTCTCCACTTGCCACAGCCCGTGTTGGCCGTGAATCCCCTCCGGACCTGTTCCGCAATCTCCTTCACGAGCATTATTTGATAGCAAAAGGTGACCACCACTAGCACCTGACTCGGTGTCTTGCCTAACCCAACCCGGACACTTGGTCAGCATGTACACCTTGAGTCCTCCCGGATCTGACGCATGTAATCCTCAAATCACCTGTGCTCGGTGATTACCTCAGCCCGTACAAGAGCGCTAGTATGCCCACTACGCCCCCCGTTATGGGTCTTACCGCCGCTATTACGGCGTGCTCTGCGCGTGGTTGCCCAAATTGTAGTTCCAAATCCGCTACCATGTCCATGTGTACCTAGAACTGTACAGCCCAGATATCTCCAGGCTCGTGTTCATGTCCCCGCTTCTTTCCAGTTCTTAAATAGCACTGAAAGAGCTCTAGCTAGCCTCAATGATCTACGGTAGCCATCCGGCGAGGACGTTTGAAGGGGTATCGTGCGCTACCGCTGCGGGAAACTTCTGCACGTGCCTGACCTTCACCCAAATAGTAGAACCAAGGACCGCACGATTCGAGTCTTCTGCAGGAGTCGCACCGAGCATAAAGAATATGGTGATTTAAATATTTATGTGGCAAAGCCAACATAACAGTATTGACACACTATTGAATTGAAAATATTATTATTATTATTATTGATATTTGTTCAAACTAAAGTAACCTTTATTTTGGTAATGAATGAAAGATAAAAAGTTTTAAGTAAGACAGCGGGCTGTTCAAGTGATTTTTCACTGTTATCAATACGGCTGGTGAATTGCTTAGTAATCATTCTTTTGCAATACGCCAAAAGTAACTTAAAGTAACTCTGAGGAGGTAGGACACGGCGGTATTTTCACCCAATTGAGTAGTCCGACTGGGGAAGTCGCCCTACAGAATACCGCGGTTATAATAACTTCGTGTTGTGTTCCCGGCGGTGAGTAGGGTAGCCAGAGCTCACAGGAGAGTTTTTGTGCTGTCAGTGGGACGACCAAAGGCTTGTCCTGCTTTGTCCTCTACACTGACGGCACAAAATCTCTGTTCTTACAGCGTCGGCAGCACGGATGTGACTCCATACACACGTCCATAGGTCATGGTAACCACTTTCCATCAGGTGGGCCGTGTGCTAGTCTGCAACCTAAGTTGTATAAAAAAAAAGTTACGTTTTGAGTTGTGTAACGCAAAAGTAACATAAGAGTATCAAAAGTAACAGACCCTGAATCAGAAGTATTAAGTGGTAAGCATTATAAGTATTGATAAATTTATTTGATTAAAGTTAAACGTAAAATATCCACTAGTAAGTAATTTGGAATTATTTAACTCTTTATTGGTAGCATAACATGAGCCTCAATAATATTGCAAGTGGTGGGTTTTATCAGTCAAGAGGAGTAATAATGTTACCAATGAATAAAATTGATTAAAACCCAACAAGGAGTTTTCTATATAGTTTTGGTACACCCATCATCTGGCAAGTGATCATTAATTTTAACTTGATACCTTCACGCATTCGTGAGAAAAAGGGTTTTAACAGATTGACAGACAGATGGACAATGGAGTGATAAAGGGTCTTTTATTTGGAGTATGGAAATCCACATGTACATCCACCATTTTGATATCAAATGGCACAGTCAAAATCACAACAGGTGTTTAAGAAATATTTCTTAAACACCTGTTGAAGGTTATTTTTATTTCTAAGACAAATCTATAAATACATTATTTAGTATTTTTTCAACTATACTTTTTATCCAGCAGATTGAAAAATATGACGTAAAAAAAAATACATGCATATATTTACAAGATGCGGCGCAAAGATTTTTTTTAATAATTATGTTTAATCTTTGATTTTTTCTTTATTGAAAATTGTGGGGAATTCAGGTCGTGGTCATCGGCAACACTGGCTGCAGCTGACAGCTGACACTGACAGACAGACTTTGCTGGCAGCAGTGATGCCAACTTGGGGGTTTTCTCCCTAAATTTAGGGAGAAAAAATCTATACAGGGGGTTTTTTAGGGGAAATAACTTTTTGGGGGTATTTTTAGGGATAAAATTTTAATTGTTTTTTTTTTAATTGCAGTACTCTCCATACTCCATACTTGTGTTCAATAAGGGTTTATAAAAAAATAATTGAATCGATCAAACGATTATCATTTGATCAATTCAAATTTTTTTAGCCTATATATTTTATTAACCATCAATGACAGTAGTATCATTTAATGATACTACTGTCATTGATGGTTACTAGATGGTGCTGATGCATATGTCTATATACTAGTCGTAACAGCTGACAGCTAAATTTATATTGTAATTGTTATTGGGAGTTTAAAATAATTGTTTTATTTAAATATAATTTCAATAATCAGATATCAAATATCAATAAATATGTGTTTATTATTGACTTATCTTAAAAATGTTGTATTGTTATTATTTATTCCTTAAAAAAAACAAAAAAAAAAAACAAAGAGCTTACGTTGGTAAGTAAATGAAATAAAATATAAATTAATTGAATTTACATTTCATTGTTTGTAGGATTTAAAAATACACTTGTATTATTTAATATTACTAAATATCTATTCTAATTTGTTTCATTATATTGAAAATGGTATACTTGTGTCATAGTTGGGGAGTTTTAGTTTGAATTTAGTGGGTTTTGAAATTGCTTTAGGGGGAAAGTTTTCAAACAGTTGGCGACACTGGCTGGCAGATCTTTATTATCAAATTATTCCACCTAAATATTCTATGTTATTCCACCTTGCGACTTGTTGACTATCTTCTACTGTGCTCTACTATGTATATAATAACCTATGTTGTTGACTGTTGCATAAACTAAATATTTACATGAGTTGTAGTTAATGTAAAATACTTGCTGATTACTGTGCTGTACTCTTTTTTAATTTTATTATTCTTATGTACTATTAACACTATTACTTTACTACACAAACTACTTTTGTTTTCGCATGTTATTTTATTCACGTATGTGAATTAAAATTTTAAATTTTACCACGCTTCAATTTTGTACACCGCTCTCCAATGAACGCTAAACAGAGAATAAATAGTTCGAAGGTCCCTCACAGTGAATTGGCTTTATACATAAAATTGTACTGTGACCGAAAAGGTCCTACAAAAACTAAGGTAAGTATTTCTTTGAAGAGCATCATATTTTTTACTCTCCATGTAATTTTTTCGTCTTTCTCTACTATACAAAATTGAATACTTACTTTTGTTATAATTTGCAAAATATCAGAATATGACATTATACATCCATGTAATAAAGATATACATTGAAAAAGTTGTCAAGGGGTAATATGCATTGTCAATACTATCAGGTGACATAGTAGTTAAAAAAGAGCCCTGTACCTTTGTAAAAATATGCAACCTATTTCTCTTGCACCTTTGAGGAGACTTTTGTGGACAAGTGTATGGTTGCAACATATGTTAAATAATAAATGGAATTGTGAAGTCTCATCATCATTGTGTCATAGCCATTCTCACTGATCTGGTATCTTTCTACAATCTAAAGTACAGACTACAGAGTACCAATGTTATAATTATAATTGTTTATCGACAGAAATACATTTACATGTGCGAAAAAAATCCCTAGCTCCCGAGCTAGTTTTGTAAAAACAAAATGTTGAAGTAATTCAATGCAAAAATGCTGCATGTAGTAAAAATTGGTATATGAAATTTTTTTATTTATTTGTTCTTTAAATATATTTTATATTTTTTCAGTATCAGAGTAACTTAATAGAAGCAACGAAGTCATGGTTGTCATTGAATGAGTCGGAAAAACAAAAGTTTCATAGAAAGTTTAAGGAATATGAAGAAAAATGCAAAGCACAATTTTTTCTTCAGATAAAAAATGCAAAGCCATATATGAAAATAAAGGAAGTTAGGTAAATCTTTAAATACCCTTATTATCATTGATAGCCGCGATGGTGCCTGGCAGAGTAGAATTTGGCCCACCCCATCTCTTCCCATGCGGTGTCATACAAGGCGACTAAGGGATAGAGCTGTATAACATCAGACAGATATATACAGCCCAGACTCAGTCTCAAATGCATGGCTTGAGTCATCAATAGTACCCGGAAGATGGCAATAGGCTCACCCCCTATTACGTGGGACTGAATTCAGTGATTGGTGAACTGCTGTGGGTGTTGGTTCACCTCTGCCTAACCCTACTGGGATGAAGCTGTGACTATATGTATGTATGTACCATTGATATACGGGACGTACCTATATGTTACAAAAGTAAATCTTGCTGTATCTCAATGCTTGTTATGCCTCATACTGAAATATTTTTTCTGTACTAGCTTTACTAGCATTTATGTATACCTTTATGGGTCGACCCATTAATGAAGAAGTACACACATGGGCATATTTAAATGAATGCCAAAAATTTATGGTTTCCAATAAAAACTATACTTAAATAATTAACTTTTTAGTTAAGAAACTAAAAATTCATAAAGAAAGGATATTACTGAGTTATCTCTTATATTCCTTCAATGTATTATAATTCAATCTTTCTATGCATAATATTTTTTCTATGGCAAATATAAAAAATGTAGAGTTATATACAGATAGGTACATTGTGTTTATTATAGATCATGGGCAAAACTCAAATTTGGGCATTGAATTTGAATAACTTACTCTTCTAGTCTTTAGTAGTAACTAAATTCAAATTACCCAGTCAAAATGTATAAGCAACAGATGTTACTACCTACATTCTGTTAACAATAAATTTTATGTTTCAGTTTAAGAAATACTGATTCTTCCGTTAACCACTCTGAAATTAAGGAACCTGAAAACAACTTCCCTGATAATATTCCTGAAACAGGGCCTGCAGTGAGCCCTCCAGTAGAAGCAAATTCTGAACATGATTTTGATATAGAAGAAACTAACTATGAACCATCCACAACACCTATGTAAGGATTTTTAAACTATTTTATTTCTTCATTTCTCAGTGTCAACATGATATCAAAATTGCCATTTTTACTACAATCTGCACGACACATTGAATAAAGGAAGACAAATACCAATAATAATAGATTATATCAAACCAATCCACGTGCACCAGTCTTATTTGTTTCACGACTTGTGTCATCAATGTGCCATTAACAATATGGGGGGATATACACGGGATCAACAATTCATATGACATGGTTCAGAAAGACTCCAGTGTACAATAGTAACTTTTAAAGTAAAACAATTATGACTTTAAATGAAAAAAAAATGGATATTTAAATTAGACTGAATGTTTCTATTGAGATATGTACTTAGAAAACTATGTTCTAGAACCCAAAACACAAGCTAACCTGTTATGCTTACTTTAGATCTAGACAGCACTGTGCAGAATAACTTTGAATATTTAATGTAATATGTTTTAGTGAATGTGAAGAACAAAATCAAAATAGAGATGAGCCTGGTGAAACAAGTGAAGAACCACCACAGCCACTTTTGGTTGAACCAATACCACCTAGTATAAAGTAAGTACCTACAACCAAGATGGTCGCAATAACGCATAGTTAGCGTCAAAAATGGCTGATCATTTTCAGAGTTAAAATTTAGAGTAGTAATTTTATACATATTTCTTATTTAAAATTATATTCAATTACATATCAGACTCTATTAAAACTTTTTTAAATTCATTTTGTAATATGATCATAATTTTCATTCATGTTTCTTTGAAACCTGTGTAACATCTACTTTGACTCTGACTGTACAGCTCGTCCTGTACAGTTCTTTTTTTGTAGACTATAAAAATATAAAAACTACACTACTACTAAACTAGGTACAACAAATTGTAGTAAAATATATAATGGCAACTACTATTGTTTCTTTTTTCAGAACTGGCCATCAATTATTCTATATGTTGAACTCCACAACAGATGAGAGTGACAAAATTGCTTGGAAATCGTTACCACGGTTCGAGAAGAATCGATACAGTCGCGCTGTATTGTTATTGAAAAGAGATTATATTTCTAAATATAAAGAATATTTAGAAAGTTTAGCCCCTAAGGAATTATTTAACTACTATTACAGAACTCGTTTTTAACATTCAATTGTTTATTGTCTCCCAAAAACTATGTCACAATTGGTTCCTCTTTTTCACTCCTTTTCCGGCCCGAACAAGCGACATTTTTTTTATTATTCTTTAGACATATATTTTATACTTAAGTAGCTGTTGCCCGCGGCTCCGCCCGCGTGGATATCGGTTATAGCTTAGTGTTGAGTCAACGCTATTGAGCATAATTTTGTTCTAAAATAAAAGTTAATAAAAGCCTTTTTTTACTCCTTTTTTTAATGCCACTTAGGTGGCAGACAAGCACACGGCACGCCTGATGGAAAGTGGTTACCGTGGCCTATGGACGTTTGTAACACTAGAGTCACAGTCGCGCTGCCAACCCTGTAAATACAGTGTTTCTTAATATATAAATACAGCAGGACAAGCCTTTAGTCTTCCCACTGACAGCACAAATTCTCCAGTGAGCTCTGACTACCCTATTCACCGCTGGGAACACAACACGAAGTTATTATAGCCGCAGTATTCTGTAGGGTGGAGGTACTTCCCCAGTCGGACTGCTCAATTGAGCGGAAATACCGCCATGTCTTACCTCCTTAATACCTATCTGCCAATAAAAGCCCCGTCAAAATCGGTCCAGCCATTTCAGAGATTAGACTGAACAAACAGAAAGACAGACAAAAATTTAAAAAAATGTTATTTTTGTGTATGTAACATATTATATTCATATGCATGTAGTAAAAAACAGTTATTTCAATATTACAATTAATTAATTTGCCCGCGGCTTAGCTCGCGTTAAGTATTAGGCATTTTATTTGTTTAGTATTTTAAACTGAAAAGTTACTAATTTCATATAGCCTGCATCTCAAAATCCTTTCTTAGCAGATGTCTACGTCATAACATCTACCTGCATGCCAACTTTCGGCCCGATCCGTCCAGTGGTTGGCGCTGTGTGCTGATAGATTACTATGTCAGTCAGTCAGTCAGTCACTTTTCAGTTATATCTATTTGGATATTATAAAGCGGAATAGTTTTGTTTGTTTGGTTGAACGCGCTAATCTCAGGAATTACTTGTATGCATTATTCAAGCAATGTTGCTTTAGAGAGTTGAAGCTATAACAGATTTTTAATGTATTGAAGGAAAATTTGTTGTAGTGTTAAGAAGATATTTGCGAAAAACATGTTTTGCTACAGTAATTCTCGAAACATTACCCCACCAAAAGTATATATCATCACGCTACTGCTCAATGGAACCGAGCAGTAACAACAAATATGAACAATTCTGGCAGATTTCCTTACATTTGAAAAATAAAAATACGAGGATATTATACTAAAAGGGGTTTCAAAATATGCCATGGGCGAAGCTGGGGCGGGTCGGCTAGTATAAATAATAATTTAAAGCTGGATTGCTTTATTTTTTGTGGTTTCCAGCAGCGTAGAATATTGACCACCTTACCACATGAGTAGAAAGCCGTACAGAGACAAAGCTTCATAAGAACGTGCAAAATTGATACCTATTGTGGTAGGGTTGTCACAATAGGTTAAGGTAAAAAAAAAACAAACATTTGTTAAATACCTAGTTTTATTATTCAGTATGATAGGCTATGAATACTTGGCCTTACTAATAACACCCCCCCCCCCTCCCCTATACGTTATGTCCATGCTTATAACATTCGAGATAAAACTCGTGTACTAACACTTCCATCAACAACAGCTTCACCTTGTCTTCTAAATGAGTACGGTATTGGACGTCGCTGGAGATATTGATACCAAGGATCCCAATACTCGAGGAAATGGTAATGAGTATAAGGGTCATCATGAAACGTGGTCCCTCACTATAGGTCTCCTGAAAAAGCTCAAAGTCGCTCAACGAGCTATGGAGAGGGCTATGCTCGGTATTTCCTTACGTGATTGTGATTGATGATGATGATAAGTATCATAAATATCATAATATTTTAATATTACAAACGGACACTTCTATTTTATTTATGTGTAAAAAAGTAGGTAGGTACATAGCATCTGTAGATTTTTGGCTGTTTTTTTTTAGGTATTTATACTATTTATATCTTGGTGTAGCTAGTAGTAGTTTGTAAGATAATAAGCTTTTTTTTGTCAAAAAGGGAATTTGTGCTTGGCGTCACGGAATGTCGTTAGCGCTACGTTCATGCGTCAGACGGCTGTCAAGCCCGGACGTTCAAGTGGTCATTGAAAAGTAATAATCAAATATTTACTTACCTATTGTTTTTTTTGGGATAGTTAAAGTATGATATATTTTTATTTTTTCTAGTAGTATTCATACACACAGAATAGAATATATAAGAATATAAGAATAATTTATTTCAAAAAGGTACAATATAAATTTCTCCTTATAGCAGTCCTGGAGTGCAGGTAAAAGCTAGATGCTATACAAAAACAATAAAGGGTGACAAGTGCCTGGCAACAAAGGGTGACAAGTGCCTGGCAACCAAATACCGTCCAATCAGTCTCACAAGTATAGTCTGTAAAACCATGGAAAAAATAGTAGCTGCAGAATTACGGCAATTTATCAGTAAGGAGAACATTATCATAGAGGAACAGCATGGGTTTGTGCCTAAAAGATCCACTGTTACTAATCTACTTACTTGTCTTGATAAATGGACGTACAATTGGAATAATAACCATCCGACCGACACTATTTACTTGGACTTTGAGAAAGCGTTTGATCGAGTACCTATCAGAAGGTTAGTAGCCAAAATTGAGCACTTTGGAATCCGTGGACAGCTTCTACACTGGATAACAGACTTCTTAACAAATAGAAAATTCAGGGTTAGAGTGGGGGACATTCTCTCAGAAGCCCACAGCGTACACAGCGGCGTTCCTCAAGGATCTGTGATTGGACCTATTCTGTTTGGTATTTTCATTACGGATCTCAGAAGCGCTATTAAATCAGACTTGTCCTTGTTTGCTGATGATACCAAAATAATGGGGAATCCTCTTGTCAGTCACAATATTATACAGCAAGACTTAGATCGCCTAGTGCAATGGACGCAGGACTGGCTTATTACATTGAACGCAGCAAAGTGCACAGTCCTACACATTGGCAATAACAACCCCAAATTGCAGTACACTATAGACTCAGTGGCACTGCAACCCGTAAGTTCCCAAAAGGATCTGGGGGTCACCATCACACATAACCTCAAGTGGGAGGAGCACATCATGAATATAACCAAAAAGGCAAATTCCATGATATACATAATCAGAAAAGCGTTTTTTATTATCACCAAGGAACTGTTTCTTAATGTATACAAAACATACATACGACCTCTGCTGGAATATGCTTTCCAAATTTGGAGCCCATATTTTAAAAAAGACATCCTACTATTAGAAAGGGTGCAAAGAAGAGCCACTAAAATGGTAAACGATTTAAAAGAGATGTCATACGAAAAGCGCCTTCTGGAACTAAACCTAACCACACTGGAAGAGAGAAGGAAAAGGGGAGACCTCATTGAAACATACAAAATCCTGACAAAACATTATAATGTACCAAACATAGAAAACATCTACACACTGAACTCCAACAGACATCTAAGAGGTCACTCAATGAAATTATGCAAGCCTCGATGTGCCAGCAACCCTAGGTATCACTTCTGATATGATCAGTCAGGTCAGTTACTGCATCCTCTGTTGATCTTCCCTGTCTGAAGCCATACTGGTTACTTGCAAGAATTTTATTTTCGTTTAGGTAGTGAACCAGACGTTTGTTGAGAGCTTTTTCCATGATTTTGGACAATGTGCTGAGCACTGCGATTGGTCTATAGTTCATGACATTACTCCGATCCCCACTCTTGTAGATCGGATGAATCAGCGCTTTCTTAAAGACACATGGGAATGTACCCTTTGTGAAGCAAAGGTTTATGATGTGCATTAGGGGAGGGATTAGGAAGGTGCGAGCTTCCTTCAAGAGATTGACAGGGATGCCATCCCACCCAATAGCACATTCGTTTCGTAATCCTAATATAATGGATTCCAGCTCCATTTCGTCTACATTCAACAGACCCATAGAGTTGCCCAGGATGTTCCGCGAGTGGTCATTAACCCTGAAAGGTAGGTTACGGGATCCAGTATCAACACCATTTCTTTGTTGGGCGGTGATATTGTCGGCTAAAGTTTTACCAATATTAGCAAAAAAATAATTGACATCATCGATTGAGGATGAACCATTATTCGATGCTTCTAAAAGTTCAACTGGGGTAGTCTTGTGGTGCTGCAATTGTGCAATTTTTTTAATAGCTTTCCACATAGATTTTGTGTTACCCTTGGCGTTAAGTAGTTCTTCCCTTTCGTAGGCAATTTTCATGTTTTTCAGGAGATTGTTACAAAAATTACGATACCTCATAAATGACCTGACAAATCATGTTGGCAGGGTCTTTTTTGGCTTTCATATGAAGCCTATCACGGTTCTTGATACACCTCAAAAGGCCCGGCGTAATCAACGGCTTTATAGTTTTGGTTCTATGAGTTTTTTTTATAGCCATGCTGTTTGCATTCACTACGGTTGATAGCTGATGGACAAAATGTTCCGCAGCGAGATTTGGGTAATTTGAGGACAGAACCTTGCAAAAATTTAGATCTTTGATGTCATTAAGTGCAGCCTTAACAGTAACTCTAGTGCCATCACTCCCAGCCATGGACTGTTTTGGTGTATACTCTAAGCTTAGCAGTGTGGGACGATGATCGGTTATGTACTTACGCATTCAGTACCATTGCCGATGCTACAGTGACTTTAGTTTTTAGCATAATGTGATCCAAACACCTCTCCAGTCGTGTGGGAAATCGATGAGCAGGCAGAAGGCCGTGAGCAGCAGTGAGGGCAAGGTACTCTTCGGTAAAAGAGTTATTTTCAGAGGGGTGTATATTAATATTTATGTCCCCTGTTACGACTACAGTTTCATATGCAGAAAGGGTTTCTAACACTGTGTCTAGGCTAGCCAAAAAATTCCCGATTTGATTATATGATGGGGATCGATAAATAGCAACAATTGCTAAATTCTGTTGCCTAAGCACCAGACAGGTACCGTCCACAAACGTAGGTTCCTCACAAATCACCGAGGCCAGTCTAGTAGATACATACACCACCACCCCATCGTTTTGGTTAGAGAAGGTCGATCCATATGCCTATACAGTACAATAAACAACCATTATTAAATATTTAAACTTGCAACTAACAAAACATAAATTAAAGTATGATATATTTTTGTAGTATTATTCATACACAGTACAATAAACAACCATTATTAAATATTTAAACTTGCAAACTTCAAAACTGACAAAACCAACGTGTGTCGCACCATTCCTATGAATGTCAACTGGCTGTGCCAGCGCAAACCGGTTTTTTCCAGTCTCACCGCGTACGCGACAAGCGGCCAGTGGACACGCACACCATGCCCCGCGAGCTTGTATTAGTGCAACCGAATCGCGCGGTTCTATGAAACTTTGTCTCTGTACGGCTTATCTACTCATGTGACCCTACCTCTTACCATGCGGTGTCGTACAAGGCGACTAAGGGATAGCGCTATTTCACACCAGACAGCTATATACAACCCACACTAGTCGACAATAGTGCCTGGAAGAGGGCAAGACTCACTTCCTATTACGTAGGACCGAATTTAATGATTGGTGAAATGTGGGTGTTAACTCACCTCTGCCGAAACCTCCGGGGATAGAGGCGTGATTATATGTATGTAATCTTTATTTTTTGTTTGTTATTGTTCTGTTCATTTGTTTTCAGTATTAGTTTGTTGAAAATGAAAGAAATGTTTGTAATACACATTTATTAAGTTTATGTCACACTTGACTTTATAACATACCTAGGTACCTACATATTGCAAGATATACTAGAAGAATGTCCTATAATTACTAACTAACAGGTTAGTCATTACTTAAGCAGGAGTGTTAATTTCAGTATTGCTCTTCTCATTCACAGTATCTGCTGCTTCAGCAGGATTTTCCTCAGATTCACCATTTTTGACTTTTTTGTCACTCTTCCTAAACTTGTCATATCTGAAAAAAAAAAAAAATTATTGCAAAATATTTTAAGCAACCGTTATCTTGTTTATAAATTATAAGAACAGAGTATTCAAGCTGGAGCCTACCCTTCTTTCTTTTTGTGTCATACTAGCACTGCCGGCTTTTTAATGACCTTATTGAAGAACCCCTATTGTAGTCTTATCTTGTTTTCACTTAGCATTGAAAACGTTATGCAATATCTGTATTCATATTATATAGCCTATAACATCATTACGCTCCTACTAAAATAACCGGAGCAGTAATCGTAAATATCAAGAAATTAGGCAGATTTCTTTACACTTTGGGCATTGGTAATAAAAGGGTTAAAAAGGGACTAAACATTAAAAACATTTCTTTTTTTCATACCTGCCTAAATCTTCCTCATCATCACTGCCCTCGTTGCCCTGAGGGTCTACTTCACGCAGTAGTTCTCCGATATCTTTATCAACATCAGCCCATAGCTTATCTTCACTACCTGAAACAATAGAAAATTTAATAAGTTAAGTAGAAAAGTATGGTTAAGAGAATGTTTACGTAAAATCGTGTAGTAAATAATAATAACCCACCAGCAATAGAGTTATCAGCTCCATTATCGAGTTTCTTCTTATTTTCTTCAGAAGTCTCAGTTTTTTCTACTTTATTTTTTTCACCTTCAGTAGCAGTTTCTTTTTCTTCTTCTGTAAATAGAATTCATTTTTAAAATAATTATAAATTTCAACATATTATAACACACCATTTTAGACGTAATGGAAGATAAATCAGTAGGAATAATTGCATTGCAATTTTTTTTTTTAAATTGGCTACCGAAATTACTAATATTCCTTCTAAATCCTCTGGATAAGCTAAATTGTGTTAGGATTGGGTTCACATCGGTAGTGTAACGGCCAGGATACGAACCCGGGATCTCTCACTAGGCCAGCGGCGCTTAGCCTTTAATTAAAATCATTCAACTTGCCTTTTTGCTGGTGTAATTGACGATGAATCCGTTCAGCATGCTTGCGCAAAGTGCGAGTGTCACGGTGTTGTACATAGCGACCAAGATGGATTCGGAGACGACAATGGCGCCGTAGCGCTTCAGATTCTTCAGCACCGCCTGCCTCCACCCGCGGCAAGTAGACACGGCACAGCTCGCACCACCACACCTAGTTCAAATCAAAGAAAAATGTTTGGAAAACCCACGTCATCATCATAAAGGCGTTGTGTCTCGATTGCATCCGAGGCATTCACCTCCGAGCCCAGTCCGTCTTTCGGATTTTCGTGCAGACTTGGGCGTACCACGTTACGTCAAGCCAGCACTTCTTGGGTCTACCCTTCCTACCGTAACCCGAAGACGGGGTCGCCTTTGTCAGGCAATGTTACCCGTGTAACCTGGTTGTTGTCAGAACATGTTAGAGACCAACACTAAATTGCTGAAATGCTTTGCTTAACTTTGTCAACCCCATTATCGTGTTTTAATCAATGTTCTGGTTGCAGGGCATTCAATATGATAAATGCTTCTTTTTTTTTTTCAAATAAACAAGGCACTTAGTGTGTCAATAAATATAAACAATTTAACTTACCTCCATTTTCTTAATATGCTCACTGCCAATGTTTATCTCTACTTTAGTTTTTTTCGGAGAAGTCTCATCTTTCTTCTCGCCACCAGAATCATCATCTTCAACTTCTGCAAGAGTAAAACGAATGAGTTAATTAAATATGATTTACACGTCCACGAAATGTTTGGAATATCATGCTTACCATCCACGTCGCCAACAGAGTCTAGGGTCATAAAATTGTCCAAATCGACATCCATGCCCTCGTCACCGCTAGCTTCCGCTTTAGGACTCACACGTCGAGCCGACTGGGTAGCCTTTCTCTGCACAAAACAATATAATTATCAATGTAAGTGAAGATGATATTTGCGAAGGTCGACTGAAATTAAAATGCAGAAGAGCACGGTTTTTGTTATTTAGAACTGAAAACAATGACATTTATATTATTTCCTTATTTCTCTGATAGTGTGCTTAACACGTAGTAGTCAAAATTGAAAATATCATATTGACACTACCACTCATCTAAAGAATTGTATATTATGTGGATGTATCGAGTCTTCTGCGGTTTGCATCTTTTGAGCCGGGTGTTTAGCACGCCTACATATTTTGCAACATCTAACTGTGACGGCAGTGGCGATCTGATGCAAAAATGCAATCAGTCGAGTCGTATTGTAGTATATATTGTAGTATGTATATAGTACCTTCAGATGCTCGACGGAGCAAATATGGTGTTCGTAGATCATGGGCGAGCGGAAGGTGAGGCGGCAGATCTGGCAGAAGGGCATGAGGAAGCGCTTCATGGCGCGGTGCGTGTCGGTGAGGTTGTGCGCGTGGCGCGTGGTGCGGTGGTTGAGGCGGCACAGCGGGCAGAACGTGGTGCGCGCCGCCAGCTGCGCGCCCGCGCCCGCCTCCAGCTCGCGCTGCGCGCCGCGCTGCGCCACGCGCATGCGCAGCAGCTGCACCTTGTGCCGCCGCGCCACCGAGTTCATGGCGGCGCGGTGCTTGCTCGACACCAGGTGCTTCACGTACGCCTGCGCACCCACATGGGACACTCGTCACCCTCCTTACTTCAAGTGCTATGACGCCAGTGAGGGCGTCTTCAAATTTGCTTCTAAATGCCACGCGACTGCTATAATATTATGGTATAGCACAGCCACAGCACTGCAACCGCGCAGCTGTCGCGCGGCATTTTACAGTAAATTTCAAGGCGCCCTTGTGTTTAGTATGTCCATTAGACACTTATAAAAATAATTATTTATATCATTGTCATATGTTAGGAAATAATTCAAACAGTACTCTGTGAAGTAAATAACGAATTCAAGTGGTCCTATACAAAAATAAACTACGTACATAAAAGGCCGCCCGCTGCGAATCTTACCAGTATTGTAAGGATGGATGCCCCATTCAGTTGGTTAGTCTCTAAGCGATTCTTATTTTTAATGGACCATGCAATATACGAGTGTCACTTTTAGCCGAACTAACTTAACGAAACCACGTATGATCGTAGCTCATAGTTTCAACCTTTTTAAATAATATGTAATTCCATAGAATTATACCATTGGCATCCCAATAAAAGGATGCCATGAGCATTACTAACGGTATCACGTGTAAATGAACAAGAAATTATTGTGAATAAACTAAATGGTACATACTTGATACTAAAAGTAGCTACAAAATGAGGCTAGTTATAGAATATACCAATGATGACTCTATGTTAGGTTAAGAACTTTTCAAATGACCCTCGTACCTGAGTCTGGGTATAGTATTCACTAGCAAGTTAACATTTCCTGGTCAAATTAAAACAGTTTCTAGTAAAGGTAAAATTACAGTTAATTACAGATATTATTGTCTTGTATATCTCAAAACTAAAATAAGAGGTACAGGAAGATGATGCGGGATAGGACCACGAGGTCTCTATCTGGCAATAAACTCCACAGAATTGAGTAAATATCAAATGTTTCGTTTATTTCGTTCATATTTATTTACTCTGCAATGAAAACACGATAATACTTTATTACTTTTTAGTCTTACAACTGCCGCGTCTTCCAAAATTCGCATGTACCATGTACCTATGTGTTGCGCCAACGTGCATTGTATAATGTTTAAATTTCTTTAAAAAGTAATGCTCACCGCAAATGTAGCGCATTTCTCCTTGCAGTGCACGCAAGCGAGATGCACGTAAGCCCGGGCGCGCGGCGGCGCCACATCCGACGCGGCATCTGGCTCCTTGTCCGTGTCCTCACCGCCCTCTGCGCCCTCCACATCAGACACTTCTGGCTCATCCTCCTATATTTCAAATGACAATGTTACATAAAACCATTGTAAAAATATATAATATTACGTTTATTTTAATTTTTATTACCTTGGGCGATTTAATTTTGGCCTCCTTCTTTTCCTCGATCACTTCTTCCTCCTTTTCATCAGCGTCCCAGTCTTCTTCAGTCGAAGAAGCCTCCTCTTCCTTAGACTTCACAGAACTGCTCGTTGTTAACGGAAGAGGTATTAGTATACACATTTCGGAAGACCAGAAGAACATTACAACTACCATAAGTGATCTGGTAAATACAATTTTTCATAAGACCGTCCATTCACTTTATAATTATTGATTCTATTTCTGGTTGGCAGCAATTTTATGCTCACTTTTTTTTCAGTTGTTTATATTTTATTTCATTTTCAGGTTCTTGGGTGGATTCTGTCGAATTCTAATTAAGGATGCTATGAATCTAAGCATACTTTTTTGATCATCGGCTATTTTACAATCTCAATATTTCAGCCATGGTATTAATTGTTGAGCTTCTCAATCTAAGTCAATGTCTCGTACAAAATAAACTAAAATTTAAGCAATGGGTCAATTTATTATCTTATTACCTTCTGCCCTTGATCGGCCGGAACGCACGGGTGTATCCGAGCGACCTTTCGGCGTATCGTCTAGAGGTAAATGTGCCGCGCGAGCGCGGTGCGCCTCGGAAAGAGGCGCGCGAGCGCATGGTGCGTCCGCGGAACGACCGCCGCACTGCACGCGGTCGCGTGGAGGGCCGCACCGCGTCCCTCGGCGGGCCCATGCCGCTCGGCTTGCGGTAGCTCTCTCGATTTGGTGACCGTCTGCGTTCTTCTCCACCAAACGATCTCCTTTCGCTGCTGTAACTCTCTTGCCGACCGCCGTAAGATCCGCCGTAATGGCCGCCACCATCATGGCTACGTCTATCGCTCGAGGAGCCCTGTACACAACTCTCTTTGGTTCTTTCGGCACATTTTACATATAAAATATAACAAAGTGTTTATTAATGAAGTTGTAAATAGCAGATCTTCCTTGTCAGTGTAGAAACACTCTAAGGCACCTTTCTAGAAACTCCTTCTACAAGTTATTGTCAATATTCAATGCGATAGAATCAATTTTTTCTTTTATTAGATTCACCATCTCATACTTTTACCGAAGATTATAGATAAGAGTACATCTTTCCCTTTTGATTATAGCCGCCTGGCGTAAAAACTTAGGCATACAAGTAAAAAAAAACTATTGCATCATATTCATATCGTAAGGGTATACAACAAGGTGGTCCAGATACAAATGAGTTGATAGGCTTGAGGTAGAATGATTCTAAAAATTCATTTTGTCTCATTTGCCATATCATACCCACTGTGTTAGTTTTGGGCAGTTCAATATATTAAAGTCCTCATTCTTAAAGCAGTATCATGTCTGCATGCATCTCAAGCTCCGTTTTATCAGAAAATCACTGATACCACAAATCAGCATCATTTATTTACCAAGTCAAATCCGAAAATCGAACATACAACTACATTTCTTGTTTTCTGTGTACAAGAATGAAACATATAATATATATACACACAGACAAATATATATTATATATGTTTATATAATTTGCTACCTTCGCCAAATGTTTAGTGTCTGTCATGGTACACAACATAAGTTGTTTTCTCCAATTTTTTTCCTCATGTGGAATATAGCTATCAACTTTTTGGTGCAGAACCCATGTTACATTTTTATTATCATTGATCATTCATAAATAATTGTATGTTTCTCATTCAATTGTGACGGCCATTACACTAGTATTAAATCTCTGGACAGTGTTGTTTTTCAAGAAGATAGTGCAGAATGTAACATGATAAAGTATACCTAATAAATCATGGCCTTTCCTTGAACCTCAACCAGCCATAATCATTTTATACTGACCTCCATCCTCATTCTTTTTCTATCTGGTGACCCTGACCGACCACCATAATCACGGTTTGAATAGCTAGTAGTTTCCTGTAAAATAATCGACATTAAATTTAAAAACAGCAAAATCAGCAATTCTAGAAACAAGTAAAATTTAATTGAATTTTTAATCTTCGGGGAACCCTGACTTTCATTCAGATTCCACACATTTCAGTTAAAAAGAGTACTGTGTACTTACAGAGCGATATGCCTTCTTATAGGAATCATCTATTCTGTCACGTCCAGAATTATATCTGCCTCCACTCCCGCTATTGTATCGGGAGTCGTTGTTATAAGATGAGTACCCACCGCCACGACCTCCACGGTTTTCGTAGGAGCCCCCACGACTACCTCCTCTGTACGAACCTCTATAGCTACTTCCCCGACCTCCGCTATAAGTTCCCCTGCCACCATAACCTCGGCCGCGAGACGACATCTACACAAAAGGAAATCATAACAATTATTTTAATACTGTTGATTGATGGCACTTGGTGGAATCTGCTACAAATTTTGAACCGGCGGGTACAGATCCGGTCGCGCCTTTCTTCTAGGGACGCGCATAGTTGCGTGTGATTGCTTGCATTGTGTTATTAAAATTATGTACCTATATTAAGTAATTAATTAGAATAAAAAATTCAATATTATTTCTCAAAATGTGGGGAGAAATGTTGAAGCTGTATACCATCTAAATTTAAAACTACCCACATGTAGAATATTGTCATATATTGTAGTATTTTGAAATATATTATAACCGCCAATACAAACCTTTGAGATTGTCGTAAGGCGAAACTGATCACGTGAAAAATGAAATACAGTGGAAAAATACAAAGTGTCTTATACAATAATTATGCATAACAATAATGTATAATACGTAACTTATTTTTATAAATGAAGTAGTTTTTCTCGCTTTCTAGTAGTTTGACAACCAATTTGGCACTTATTATTGAAATTTCTATTCACTACAAAGAATTAGTCGCGGTTTGTAATTTCGTCTTGAGCATTAAATTTTTTCAAACAAATGGATAATGTAGGCTTATTGTAAAACAACCGCTATCAGTACAAGTTCCTTGATATACATATTGTGCATATTTTTAAAGATGTAAGTTAGTCAAACGCAGTAGTGAGGAGCGCGACGGCCGAGGCGCGCCAATTTATACTATCTAAAGGCCTATTATGATAACGAGGAAACGCTATTGTCGGCTTTGTTAATGCGAAGACGTCGGGGACGGAAACGAAACCATCGACGAATTTGGGAACATCCATTATCAATTAATCGAATGGAAGAGAGCGATTACTTTGTGTTATTTCGTAAACGAATAATGGAATCCATTTTGTTACCGAGTGTATTGTCAGTATATCGTAAACTCATTACAAATCCGCAACGTCTCCGCTGCGCAATTGCGCAGCGCGCGGCGTCCTCCGATCCGCCCTGAAACCGCTAGTATGATAAGGCCCTAATGGTGCTTACATAAAGAAACAGGTTGCCGGTAACGGCGAGCTGGCGCCTTCGGTGCTTGATTAAACATAGTAAGGTGTGTGTAAATGTTTGCATGCTGGACAGTCTTGTTGATTTCTATTCTTTTTTAAATCTATACCTACCATCAATATATTAATATTATGGATCTGAAGTTTGTTTGCTTGGTTGGGCGTGCTATCCTCAGTACAAGAATGGTAGGCTTTAATTGAAAAATTCTTCCTGTGTTAAATAATCAGTTCATTGTGGAATGATATAGACTACATCACTATTAACGGACTTTAGTTTAAACTTGTGTGATTAAGTTTGTATGGAAGACAGTCTTGTTAATTTCTGTTCTTTTTGAAATCTAAACTTAGGTACTATGTGTATGTATAATAATATTATAGAGCTGAAGAGTTTGTTTGTTTGGTTGAATATGCTAATCTCAGTACAAAAACTGTAGGTCTTAATTGAAAAAATATTTTTGTGTTAAATAGTCTGTTCATCGAACTCAAACTCACAAACTCTGTAGCTTTACATAATATAGATTTCAAGAAGAAAGGAAATCAATGGACATATGTACCATAAAGAATATTAAAAACTTTCCATCATACAAACTAATTTAAACACACCCTACTAAGTGAGCGCTTTACTGGTGCGGTACCCAGTTTGGACTCACGCCGAAACCGGCAATCTGTCTCTTTATGTAAGCAATAATAATAATATATAGAGAATCAATCACGGGCTCAAAAGGGATTGGGTGATTGTTTAGTTATAATGTAACATTTAGTAGATCAGCTCCGGTTACCATGGAGACATGATCTTGAAACGGGTTTATAAACTACTCTTACCACAGTAAAAACCGAATTTGCAAGACGATTTAGTGCCTACATGAAGCCTCAGGTGTATAACAGGATAAATAAACTCTGCCACATAGGTAAATTGTCAATGTGTGAAGCTAAGGACCTTTTACTGAAGACCTTGCTTACCTGATCTAATGAGTACACGGAAAGCTTTTTAAAACATGTGTTGTGAAGTCTAAAGTTGTATGTTTTAACCTTATAGATTGCATGTTGCATAAATTTTATGTAATAGTGTTTATAAGTACATCAATTATATCTTACCTACTATTGTACTGAATTAGAGACAAAAAATAGGGTAATCTTGTGAATAGTTGTTTGCAGTTTTGTAATGGCAAAATAAATTTTTACTTTACTTTTTTAGATATTAGTATAATTCCAGGTTAATTATAAGTATCTAAACCTGTAAAAGTACTGAAATATTTTGTAAACATTTATGTACTTTTCTTAATATCACTAATGAGGCAAAAAAATAACACTTTTAGACAACAAATGATTTGAATATAATCAGTCCTAAGCCTATGTTGTTGGTTTATACAGTGCCACTTGTTTTAGTACACATCAAAGTCATGATCAATTGAAGAGTATTTATAAAAAAATTCAGCTGCCTGTTCAGTGTTTGCACATTATGATCCCTAAATATCGATCCACTTGGCATTGCAGAACGAAAATAAGGTTATATTTTTTAGGTTTGGAACAGGTGTTAAAAACACAAAACAGATGTTATATAGAAATGGCTGTGTTGAGATGTGAGTGATCATAATTCATAATATATGCTAATATAATATGAGTTCCTATTTGTCATGTTCTAAGATTTAACAAAAGCCTTCGGATTGTTTTGAATTTATGATCTAACAAGTCTGTATTTAAAAAAAACTTATAGTGATTTGATTGATTTGCTTTTGAGACTTGGGAAAAACTAATTTTCATATTATAACCTGGTAAAAGGAAGTGTCCTTTTACTGGGTTATAATATGAAAACTTGTTTTTTCTATAGTGTATGTATAAATGTACCTGCATTCTAGAACCTATATTATATTACCTAAAACCCTAAACAAGGCTAGTTTGGATCTAGATGGGTCAGTGCAGTTTGTCCTGATATATTTCAACGTGTTAGCTGTATGAAAAATGTTAGCAGACCTAGGAGCAGTTTTTAAGGATTCCATTCAAAAAAAGGACAATCAAGAGAGTTGCCTATAATCGAGTTAGTATTTAACACAGGACTAGTTAGTAGAATGTATGGTTAGTAATTAGCCACGTAGATCCAGGATTTATTCTTAGAACAGAAGTTCTTTAAATATAAACGACCTTTGAATATAAATACGACTTATGTATTTGCACCGTACGAAATGACGATAGGTATCTGAAATGGGCCGGCCCACATTTTATAGTAAAAAGCGTTAGCGGAATGCTAAATGAAATGGCGTCTCTTCTTTTCCACCCACCAAACTTGTGATTGAAATTTTTTCGGCTAAGATATCAACAATAAGTGGTCCTTTAACGAAAGTAATAATAGGTAATGCAACTCACCTTAAAATGAATAAAACTGGTTATTCTGCGAATTCAATTATTAGCTATCCCACTTTTTTACACAATCACGCCTCCACGCTACCCGGTCTGACCATAGAATACTAGAGTTAGGTTATAGATTAGAGAGATCGACCGAACTATCTATAGTCTATGGTTAAAAATCTATAGTCTATACTGCTACTATGTATATTCTAAACACCTCAACAAAGTCTAGGGAACAAGATAACCCAAATTTTTTTTTTCGTGTAAATCTTGTTTTGCAAATAACTGGCAGCAAATAAATAAAAATAGAATAAAGTAGATTACAGAGTTGTTCGAAATTTAAAAATAAATTTAAATAAGTAATGATTTTCGAATATGGAGGGAACACTTTTAAAAGTGTTTGATTGTGCAGTTTCTCTGAAGCAAAATAAAAATTATTTTCTTTGATTGTAAATAACGTTTATTATCAATGATACGTCTTTTACGTATGGTTTGTGCATTTTTGTGACTGTAGTCATCATGTCACGTCGTCATTTAAGTGGCGAAGAGATGTTAAGGGCTGTTGGTATGCTGCAAGCTGGACGAACTCAATGCGACGTAGCGGATGCTGTGAACACCCAACCAAGCGTAATTTTCAGATTATGGGCACGCTACAGGTGTACAGGGGATGTTGCCTAACGTCACAGGGGACGAAATAGGGTTACTACCCCGCGACAAGATCGTTTCTTGCAAAATTCCGCAAGGCGGCAACCCACGATTACTGCTCGTCAGTTGGTCGCAGGTCTCCAGTCTCAGCATCAAGTGGTTATTAGCGATCAAACTGTCAGGAGAAGACTACACGAAGCCAATCTTCATGCTCGCAGACCGCTTAGGGTTCCAGTTCTTCGACGTGGAAATCGAGGTCGTCGCTTATTGTGGGCTAACGCACATTTACAGTGGACCGACCATCAATGGGCACGGGTTCTGTTTTCCGACGAATCTCGCTTCGGTTTTCATCCTGATTCGAGAAGAGTGCGTATATGGCGAGTTTCTGGACGTCGGAGTCGTCTCCAGAATCCGCAAGAAGTTCATCCTTACCAAGGTGGAACAATCATGGTATGGGCTGGAATTCGCCTTGGTGGAAGGACCGACCTCGTTTGGATACGGGGCAATTTGAATGCAAACCAATACATTCAGGACGTTATACACCCCATGGTAATCCCTCATCGACAGCAGTTCGGTCAAGATTTTATGTTCATGCAAGATAATGCACGGTCACACACCGCGAGGGTAGTGGTCAATGCGTTAAGCGAGCACAATATTACGACGTTGGAATGACCTGCTCTGTCTGCCGACCTCAATCCCATAGAGCATGCCTGGGATTTGCTTGGGAGAAGAGCTTTCAGTGATTCTTTGGAAAATCTGAACACTGAAGAACAACTTTTTTTACACCTTCGCAGTGTATGGAGCCATATTCCACAGACGATGATTGACAATCTCATACTAAGTATGCCACGCCGTTGTCGAGCTGTTGCCAATGCTTTAGGAGGTCCTACAGATTATTAAAAACGTTTAAAGTACGGTTAATTACTGTATTTCTTACCACCTCGTTTTTTTTGTGCCTAATCATAGAAGGTTGTAATACTCAATATTGGCACTATTCAATTCTTTCTTAAAAAAAAATATATATATATGAAAATGTTTTTATTAAAATTATAATTAAAAACGGTATAAAAATACCCTTCTATTGATATAAAACACTCACTATTACAAGAAAGGGTTTTTAAATAAAAACTAGAAATGTCTTTGTTCCCTAGACTTTGTTGATGTGTGTATTTCAAATCAATTAAATGTCCAAAACGATCACTACAAAATATAATCAGCAAAACGAGAGTACACATCTTTGGTACACATGCTGAAAATGGCATGAAAAGACAGCTGATAGACTCTTACTTTAAAGACTTGGATCCATGGCCGTGACTACAAATAGAAAGTGACTGACAGTGACAGGACAGCTGACAGGTGTAAGTTGTCAGACGTACAAACTACAAAATGTACAAAAATTGCCAATTCGATTCGATAGGTGCAAAATCGGTGGCACAGAATAAATCCTAAATTATTTTTTCATTTCAGTTCCGGGTCAACTAATTTTATTTTATTATTTAAGTCTGAGATTTCAGAAGATTATGAAATGAAATCTATACGGCACACAAATAAACTGAACCAAATTTATTGAATAAATAAAAGTACTGGGATAGTTGAAGTAAACATTTGCATTTTATGATGTTTTCTACATATTTATTTGGCAAATATTTTAGTTATTATACTTAGGTGTAATAGTGGTGGTGATAACATGCAAGCTAAAAAACGTTTTGTACTTCTGTTCGTATCATGTGCTTTCTTGTTATACTGTTATTTTGGCACATATCATTTAAAATCTGAATCAAACCAAAATAGTCGACTTAATCAACTGCCTAGCTTCGCTACATTTGAAGAACTGTCAGAATTTCCTTCTCAAACACGCAGAAAGTCAGGAACAGTAACTATTCCTTGCCGAATGCAAACATGCTTTGATTTTTCTAAATGTGGAAATGACCCCAAAATTTATGTCTATCCTAGTGATGGACCAGTAAGCGCGTCATATCGAAAAGTTTTATCGGTTATCAGAGAATCCCGATATGCAACCCGAGACCCTAATGAAGCATGTCTCTTTGTACCAGCAATTGATACACTTGATGCTGATCCATTGTCACCTGAACATGTTCCTGATATAGCCTCGCGCTTATCTAGATTACCTTATTGGAAAAATGGTCGCAACCACATTATATTCAATTTATATGCTGGAACCTGGCCAGATTATGTTGAAAGTGCATTAGGCTTTGACCCTGGTGAAGCAATCTTGGCCAAAGCTAGTGCATCTGAGACAATTTTTCGAGATGGTTTTGATATATCATTGCCTCTTTTTCATAAAGAGCATCCAGAAAGAGGTGGTGCTCCACCAGCTGCTCCTAGCAATACTTTTCCAGCCCCGAGAAAACACCTATTAGCGTTTAAAGGTAAAAGATATGTGCATGGAATTGGCAGTGAAACAAGAAACTCACTGTGGCATCTACATGACAGTAATCATCTGATTCTTGTGACCACATGTCGTCATGGAAAATCTTGGAAAGATCTAAGAGATGAACGATGTGATGAAGACAATAGAGAATATGACAAGTATGTATTTAAATATTACTTTAATCCTTTATTTATTTTTTTCATTTTCTTTTTCATAGAAGATGAGTGGCCCAGGTCCTGGCTTCACCTAGGCTAGGGTATAAATTAGTTCAAAAATCCTGTAATTGTGGTGTCATCTATCTATAATTCTATACTAATCTAAAAACAAAAATAGAAATCTTTCCTATTTGTATTTTTGTATGTATTGAATAAACTCAAAAGCTAGTGGATTGATTTTGAAATTTTTTTTGCTATTAGAAACCTACATTATCCCTGATTTATCACTTTCTTAAACTCCAATAATTTAACCCGAGGTGTAAAAAAATTACCTTAAAATTTGTTATATGTCGTGCACTGCAAAAACTATTAACATTAGAAGATATAATGTACTACAAAAATGTGTGGCTTAAAAAGGTCTACAATAAAGTCTGCAATAGCATATGTCTGTTCCTTAAAGGATAACCCACAGTAACCATTTTTATCTTTCACAAATGATAAAAAAAATTGTGTCATTCATTATTGCAGCTATTTTTAACAATACATCTGTTATTCCTTATTCACTTAAATACATTAGCTTGCCATTTGAACTATACAGGATGCAAAAATAAGTGGGGTCCTGGAGGGCAACTACATTATATCCTTAATTTGGCTCATTTTGCTTAAAAGAGATATTCCTTTATTTTTAAAAAGAAACAAAACTGTATTCAGAGATTTTCTAAAACTTGCTCGCCACACCCAGAAATCGAACCGACTAAATCCCGAAAAAAAAACAACCTGTATTTTTCGATAGTGTAAATAATAAGGTTCAAATCTCTTTAACAAACTCTCTAATTTTATTCGATAATAGCCATTTTATATGTATGTTGCTGTGTTGGTTCCCAGTGGAATAGAATATGGCCACACTATCTCTTCTTGTGGATGTCATAGAAGGTAAGGCAACCAAGCAATAGGGCTGTTCTTCATGTAGCATGTAGCAGTAAACATACAAGCTATGACAGAGTGTGGTAAAATGAAGATTCGCCTCTGTCTATCCCTTCAGGGATTTACAGGCTTTATACCTAATTTATAAAATTTAAGCAAACATTGCTATGAAAGTATATAATATATATTGCCATTGGTATGAAAGCAAAGAAGTGAATTACATGCCTGTACAAGTACAACACTTGGTATTATAGTTAAACATAATAAATAGTACACAACACACCACTTGACTCTGTTTTGGTTACTGAGAATATCACTTATTATGTATTCCACATACCTAACATAGGGACATTACAAACATAACACTATAAATTATATATTAGGTACATCAGATGTATATAAATTATAATTTCAATATTTCAAAGTGTAGCAATAAAATAGTATATTAAGTTCCCGGCAGAGTAGAATTTGGACCACCCTATCTCGTCCATTGCGGTGTCGTACAAGGCGACTAAGGTATAGGGCTGTTTAACATCAGACAGATATATACAGCCCAGACTCAGCCTCAGATGCATGGCTCGAGTCAACAATAGGGCAATAGGCTCACCGCCTATTACGCGGAACAGTATACAATGATTGGTGAAATGTGGGTGTTAATTCACCTCTGCCCATCCCTCTGGGGATAAAGGCGTGATTACATTAAAAATTAAAGAAACAACCAATTATTTTTTTACGCACAGAGTATCAAAATAAATTTAAAAAATTACATTAAGTTTTGCGTTAATATCACACGTAATTCTTATTTAGTATTATATTATTATTATAATCTTAGAATGATTGTTGTTGATGAGTTTACGATGTTGATTTTTTTTAAACAATATTAGTACCACAAGAACTAATATTCCCTCTAACCCCTCCAGCTAAGCTAAATTGCTTGTGTTAAGAGTGGGTTCACGTTGGTAGTGTAATAGCCAGGATTCGAACCCGGGACCTTACGATCTTAAGGCCGACTCCTTAACCACTAAGCTAACCGATGATTCCTGCCTCAGTAAAGTTGTGGGGACTTTACTAGAAGATCTTTAGAGAGATTTGGTACCAACACGAAAAGTCACAATTCACTGTAACATGCCACTTTCCTATACTTGGGTGCGTTGTCAAAAACGTTATGTCTAAAAATCCACCATTTATATACATAAAAACTCGTATTCACACCAATTTCGGAAAATAAAATAATACCGCGATGCGTCCTTTTGACGACAGCGATCCATCCCGCTATAAAATCTGTCGTATTTTACACACTTCTACTATTTTTTTCTGTTGTGTGGTACTAATGAACATGATCTTTTTGATATCGAAACTTTTTTAAGAAGAAAGCAACTAAAACAATACTATTTTAAAAAAAAAGCTATAACTCACTTGTGCATTATAATCAGAAATATTGATTATTAATGAATTATAATATGCCTAATTGCGGTGAAATTAGAACCACTTTATGAACAAGTGTGTTGAAAAAAATAAAACCAATTTATTGTTTTAGGTTTGATTACGAACAGTTATTAGCCAATTCTACATTTTGCTTAGTAGCAAGAGGGCGTCGTCTTGGTTCATATCGTTTTCTTGAGGCGTTAGCAGCAGGATGCATCCCAGTGTTGTTAAGCAATGGTTGGCGTTTACCTTTTGACGAACGTATTGATTGGCGGCGTGCAGTTATATGGGCTGATGAACGTCTACTCTTACAGGTTTGTTTCAACAAATTTTTTATGTTTTTTTAAGAATACTGGTAACCGAGACTACTGATATTCTCTCTGAGAATTTACTTTGAGGTCCATAATGGTCGACTCGATATGAACGTAATATATGTGAAGTGATGACGACAATAGTTATAATAGGTTTACTTTAGATATTATAAACTGTAATCACTTATTGTGATTTGCATTGCTGTAATATTCCTTATCGCCACCGGATACATATATATTTCTCTTTTAGGGTTCCATACCTCAAGAGGAAAAAAAACGGAACCCTTATAGGATCTATTCGTTCTCCGTCTGTCTGTCTGTCTGTTTTACAAGACCCTTTTCTCAGGAATGGGTGAAGGTATCAAGTTGAAATTTATTCCACATATTCAGGGCTATAACGTCTTGACACTGTGCAAAGATCAAACTTCTAAGTCAACGTGTTCAAATTATATTACGGTTTATGTAGCTTAAGTTACGGAACCCTCGGTGCGCAAGTCCGACTCCACTTGACCAGCTTTTTATTTTTCATTCAGGTGCCGGAGCTTGTGCGCTCTGTTCCACCCGAGCGTATACTTGCTCTACGACAGCAGACGCAGTTTTTATGGGAACAGTATTTCTCTTCTATTGAAAAAATCGTCTTTACTACATTAGAGGTTTGTTCCAAAACATTAAAATAAATTTGTTACTGTCAATGTTCTATCACGTACTTACCTACTACTATTAGGGTAGCGAGGGATATGCCTGTCAACCTCACCTTCGGCAACCAAAACGACCCACAGGCGGCGTGCGTTTTAGTCGGTTCGAGTCCGACATAACCTCTTCCACCGGCTCCGGTGGGGAGGAATCCGTGGGGATTTTGCGCACGTAAAAAAAACTACTGTTAGGGTGTATGGGGCCACACGAAGATCTTCGGAGCCGAACCGATCATATCTACAAGTCAGTGCCCTACTGATTGACGGACGGGACTTTGGCGCAGATTTTCTCTCCAAAATGAGGTCAGGACGCAGTTGCTCCCAAAACCCGTAAAAGTCAAACTAAGAGGTAGAGAAGAAGTAAGCGGACCCCGAATTGAAAGCTTCAGATGCTACCGGGAACATCGCTAAGATGATTCTGATGATCTCTGTTAATTTACTTGGGTAAAATTTTAGAACTTGCATCTATTCTTAATTTAGTCTAGCTTAAATTCTAAACATTGTTTCTTAAAAGTCGTGCAAGATGTAAAATCTTTTTTTTAAATGGGTGAGACGCTCAAGGAAGGACATTTATGACAGTAACTGGTATTTACAGATTCTACTGGAGCGGGTATTGGCTCACAGATCATCGAAACAACGCGAAGCTTTAATCTGGAATGCGTCTCCTGGTGCACTGGGTACTTTAGCTACATATGGAGACTCTCGTGTTCATTATCCTATTGCCGCACCCATTCTACAAGCTCCATCGTGTCCATCTGGTCCTCTCTCTCCTCTCCCCGCCCCCTCCGTGCCTTTAGCGGCGCCGCCACCTACACCGGGTAATATGTTTACTGCGTTATTATACGTTCAGGCGACATCACCAGCATTACATAAGCTCCTCGCTAATATTGCGAGTAGTGAATATTGCGAAAAGGTAATGAACTTATTGTGTAAATATATGTTAAGGCCGTCCACTGCCTCATGCATGTGTACGCATGCTAGCACCTACGTTGCATAGTTTCGTGCAAATGTATTGTATGTTATGCACGACATTCCTCATTCTCTGAGCCAAATCAGTTGGGGTCGGCTTTACAGTCTAACTGTGATGCGGCAGAACTTCGATGTTTTCCGAGAAGCGACTGCCATCAGCCCACAATCAATCTGTAATTAGACTAGTCGGACTTTTTAAGGCTCCAACTACCCGTAACGACTGCCATAGATGTAAACCGGGACCGACGGCTTAATGTGCCCTCTGAGCACTCAGACCAACGCAAAATAGATAAAATTCATGCATAAATATTTCTAAACTTAGTGGGAATCGACCCCTCTGTGTAGCAATCGCGTTCACTACCGCCCCGCCACAGAGGCTGTTATGCACCACTTTTTTTTTATAAACAACTTAGGTGGCAAACAAGCTCACGGCCCACCTGATGGAAAGTGGTTACCGTGACCTATTAACGTATGTAACACCAGTGGAATCACATCCGTGCTGCCAACCCTGTAAGAACAGAGATTTTCTGTGCCTTCAGTGCAGAACACAAAATCAGGACAAGCTACATCGTGTCCATCTAGTCCTTTCTCTCCTCTCCCCACCACATTATTAGCATGAAATAGCTAGTCAAAACCTTCAATAAACCCAATGTCATTTGCACGAAACAGATAGGCACTCGCATACGCATACCTAAGGCAGTGGAAGCTATAACTGATTTATTAATATCAACAATTTTTGTTGTTAGGTCGTATTAGTGTGGGACAGTGAACGCGCAGCGCCTTCACTAAAATCACTGTCACGATTAGCTAGTGATCCTCGGGACCCGCTACCCGTACTCGTCGTTGATGCTACTACGCACTACCCTGGGTAATTACATACATAATTTGTAATTATGGCAAATAAAGAAGTGATTATTTAAGTATCAGAAGTTTCTATAAATGACATAATTATTTCAGAGAAGGTGTTTCAGCCCGATGGCAACCTCTGTGGGCGGTTCCAACGGCTGCTGTATTTTCTTTAGACGGTGATGCACCAATCGTGGCAGAAGAACTCGATTTTGCTTTCCGAGTATGGCAACATTTTCCGGAAAGAATCGTCGGTTATCCGGCTCGTACTCATTTCTGGGAC
The DNA here is from genome assembly GCA_963662185.1 of Eilema griseolum. Taxonomy (NCBI): domain Eukaryota; kingdom Metazoa; phylum Arthropoda; class Insecta; order Lepidoptera; family Erebidae; genus Eilema; species Eilema griseolum. The sequence continues at coordinate 17,598,935 of OY759230.1, read as the reverse complement.
GAAGCAAAGGTAGGATCATTCTTATCGATAAGGAACACAATCCAAAATTTTCCCGACCTATAAATCTATATCATCATAATCTTAGCGTTGATTCGAGGAACAGAGGGTCCGCACACACCATTTCTTTCTTTTGATTTGGCTTGTACGGCTTTTATGGGAGCGAGCCGTCTGACCACCCAACTTTTAGAAGAAAACCTAGAGACATCCGTCAGTCAGCAGCCATGTAAATAGGCTTGCGGGTGAGGTAGGTTTACTGCAGTAGCACCCCAGCATGGGGTCCATCCTCAAAAGACACCCAAGAAACGTGTACTGCGCGTGTAGAGCACATTTTAGATCTAAGAAATTTGTTATGTATGACTAGCTGTTGCCCGCGGCTCCGTCCGTGTGAATCTCAGTCATCGCGACCAACCATAACCTATATGTTTATTGCTTACTCAAGCTCTAATCTACCAAAATATAATCACGTTAAATTCAAAAATGACGAACTTTCAAACAAACTTTCATCCCCTATTTGATTCCTTTTAACCCTTTTTTTTCGTGATAAAAGGTATCCTATGTTTTTTTACAAGCTCTAGTCCATTTCTGTACCAAAAGTACGAGCTGCTACTCGTACTGAGATGATAAATAAAAAGATGAAGTTAAGATCAACTGTATATTGACTCAACTTAATCCAAAATGATATGCTATGATTGATAATGATAGAATAGAGAGTACACCCGAACTGATTGATCGTGCTGATGATACTAAATGAATGTAATGATGAAATAGCGCGGATCGACGTAAACTGCTAACTACGCGCAATGCCACTGTACGTTGCTTGCATTTATTGTTGCCTCGTAGTCCAAATTTAATCAAAATCGGTTCAGTGGTATAGGCTTCAGGCTTGAAAGTGTAACAAAGTGACTTTCGCACTTTAGTATAGATTACGCTAACATAAATGGCGGCCGCTGGCCCGCTGTCCCGCAGGGCGCGTGGGGCTACAGCAGCAAGTGGGGCTCGTCGTACTCGCTGGTGCTGCCGGGCGCGGCGCTCGTGCACCGCTCCACGCTGGCGCTGTACGCGGCGGCGGCGCCCGCGCTGCGCCACGCCGTGCGGCGCACGCACAACTGCGAGGACATCCTGCTCAACTGCCTCGTGGCGCACCTCACGCGCCGCCCGCCGCTCAAGCTGGCGCAGCGCAGGCGGTACAAGATTGCTCACCACCGGTACAAGTACGTTACCAACATTCTCATGTGCTTGATTCACGTAGCGATAAATATGTTGATAATACTTTGTGTAAAGCCGTATATTAATTTTATTTTGCTTACTTTTCTCTCTTTCTTTTGTTTTAACACACTATCTATTTAAGTTTAGTCGGTAACTACGCCATATCTTTTGTTTTTATAACATTACTGTCCATCCCAAGGTTGCCTGGAAGAAATCGCTTCAGCGATAAGGCCGACCATTGTACATTGAACTGTATACATGCTACCTACTTGTCCTACTGTAAATCTGTTGGAATACAGTAAAGAATTATCTATCTATCTATTTATTTATCTATCTAAATAGCCTTTGGAATAGAGACTAGCTGTTTGGAACAAAAAAATGTTGTCGCGAAAGACTGCTAGGCCTACTCGGGTACCACTTAGATACGCGCCTATATTTATGTTAGGGAATTATTGTTAAATTAAAGTTAAATATAACATGAGTGATGTGACTCTCAACTTCGAAACGAGTGTCGAAGCATTTAGTTCGATGCACCGAATAATGGGCTATTTTTACCAAAACGCTCAAGCCAATACCGACTAGCTAGAGCGTTTTTGTTTCGAACAGCTTTTGTAGTAATATACATGAAAGTCATATTTGTCTGATGTAAGTCAATGGTGGTAAATCGGGACGATTGATCGTGTCGACACAATTATTTTTATTGCGAACGGCCAGACTCAAAGTAAAGATAAACTCATTGCAAAAATACTCTGGGTAGGTACTTTGTGTTAGGGAGAAAATCCCAAAACATGTGTAAGTGCATTATGAATGTACTGAAATGGATAATACATTTCCTTATGCACTTCTATTAATACTTTCAGATCATCATGGAGCGATCCCGAGCATTTTGTCCAAAGGCAATCTTGTCTGAATACATTTGCTACAGCTTGGGGTTACATGCCGCTTACAAGATCCGTACTCAGATTGGATCCGATATTATTCAAGGATCCAGTATCAACACTCAGAAAAAAATATAGGAAAATGGAATTAGTAAACAGTTAGTTGAACATACGATATATTATATCTATTTAATGATATTATTATAATACTCTTTTCTCTCGCTAGTGCTTGAAATTAATGTAGCTCGTAATAACAATTCTTTATTGGACTATCACCCTTCTAGTCGTTACATTATGTCAATAAAATCATGCACTACGCGTTAAAGAATGAAGCCATTGAAGCGAAGTAGAACTTAAGAACAAAATGTAAACATTAAACTGTCATGATTAGGGGAACTTATGGTACCTAGATCAGTTTTTAACATTTTCGTTCATGAAATAGATGGTGAGAACAAGACATATCAAATGTGCATTTGCATAATATTTTCTAGACGATAGATTGCTACAAATAAGACTGAAACTGTTCCACAGACTGCTATATATCTGTCACCTACGTACCTACCTGTGGACTGTGGTGGCTCCGCCAGGGCCATTGAACAAAGCATAAATGTGAAATAAATGTTATACTAGGTAGGTATGATTAACATGTATAGTGTCTGGCCTCGGTGACGTTATTTTGCACCTAAGCAATGTTAAGTTTTATTGCAAATAACTTAAAAATAATATATGCAAGACAACTTTATTTTATTCCTCAGACTGAATTATTATTTTAACCAAAGTCGAAGTATTTCATCTAAATATTTGAAAGAACTTCTAAGGTATATTAGGTACTTTAATCTTTTGTTTAATATCTCGCTTTAGGGAATTATAGCAGTAGTAGGCAGCGTAAAAAACGGCCGGCATGTAGTAATACTTATAGGCGAATCATAATTAGAAGAATCGGTTAGAGTTGCAAAAGGAATTAAAAATATTATTTTGAATTGCGAGTGTTTAAAAAAAACATGCAACAGGTTCCTCGTATCATAAATTCATGTTAATTCAATTAATATCGTGCATGCATAAGATAATTACTATGTATAATTTTTCCCAGCTTTTATTGAATTGCATAAGTTAATTACTATGTATAATTTTTCCCAGCTTCTATATATTCAATAAAAGATTTGTGAATTTTGTTATGAGTCCGTTTGGTCATTCTACCCAACCGTATTGCAATTTTTTATGTACGGTATTGATGCACATGGTATACCGACTTTGTACAGTGTACAGGTTTGTTCGGAAGTTCTACGTGTCCCTCTGATTATCACAGTGGGGAGGCCTGTGGGCAATAGGTGTGGCCTGCAGGACGGCTCGGCGATGTGAGTTTCCAGGGTATGATCAGGACACTGTGCTTCCCACACCCGAGATGGGAAGAAGGAGGGGTTTTACAAGCGTGTTTTGCTAGTAGTTGACCGAAAATTACGTAATCTTCACAAATACTGCCGAGGCAAATAATTGCTGACTCCGTTCTGGTAATAGTGGTGGACTACAGGTATGTGATTCAACAATATAAATACCCAGATTTGTAAAGGCTATCGGTACCTACTATTGCATGACACAACTGGAACATGGGGACCAGTTTATTTTAGTAATCATTCTGAAGCTGCCTACAACGATAGTTTGGGTCTCACTGGTTTACCCTCCAGTCATTAATTCAAAACATTAGTTAGGTTCTCCGGCTGAGCCTGTGAGTAAATATGGAGATCATATTTTGCGTAAGATTTACTGGCAGTCAACGGCATGCGACTCTAAGGTATGTTCAAGAATGTTGTACAATTGCTTATTTGGCTTCATTTCTTCAATAATATTGCTACGCATAATACACTCAGAGTAGTATAATTATTTTTAACCAGCCATTCTGTTCTGATGTTAGGATGGCTTATCGCCTCTGTGTTCAGCATGAAGGACACATAATAACTACCTACCTATAGGTAAGTTTGATGTATATAATAATTACTTAGTAATTGCTACACTCATGAATTTAAGCTTGAACTTCATACATAGTTAAAATGTAGCTTTAATTTACATTTGCACGACGAAGAGCCTGATAATAACGTGGGAAGGAAATAGGTTTTTATTTTCGTTGTAATAAAATAAAATAATTACGAAAATATTTCACGACATGCTGAATAAATATATTATTAAAAGGCATAACTATGTCTCATTGCCACATGCACATGGCTCGAGGCTGCTTGACTTGACAAAAATTCATAAAACTCTTTGCATCTTCTTGAAGGCATGTACGGGGTAATGGAGAATCGCTCTTTGCTATTTAGGGTGTGGTGTCGACGTATTCGAGATGACGTGACGGTGAGATAATAAAGATTGAGCGAAGTATATTTCAGTCAGGGTGACAGTTGACAAGTGAGCTACAAAGGGCTCTTTGGGTTTGAATCCTTACCCCTCATTTACACCTAAGTATAAAATATGTATTTGACAAGTTGCAATATGTCACAGGCTCCAGTGTGAACGCAAATGTGTTTAATACTTGTTTACCTACAACTTGTTGATTATACATCCTAAGTGAACGAAAAGTATCTGAGATACATGTATAAAACAAGTATTGTGTTTTGATTAGTCTTCTACAAGTCTTCAAGAACTTTTTTGTAAACAAGTTTACAACTTGTTTCGTGGTGTAAACGAGAGGTTAAAGTAACTGGTAGAGCACTACGTCATACTATCGAAAAGATCCAAGGTCCCCCCGACAATGACAACGCTTGAATCAAAATATAGGGCTAACCAACACAACTTATTTTCGATGGGGGTTGTTTTTTGAAACGGAGGTTTACAATTTTTTTTTTGTTTTACAATTTTGAAATTGATCTACTAGTCAAGCTGCTCAGCTCTTTGATTTGATACCCATATTGAGGGAGTACTTTTTTTCGGAGTACAAGAACGTGAAAGATCATATCAGGATTTAATTACAACTGTACTCGAAATAATAAACAAATCTTTGGAAATTGAATGTAATGAGAACAGTATTGAATTCGTAAGAAGACTTGGAAAAAGAGGGGAAAATATGAGGCCCATTATAGTAACATTGAGCACTACGGGACTAAAAATTAAAATACTAAAAAACAAGAAAAAATTGGCATCCTGTTAGAAGTACTAAAAAGACGCAGAGAGCTTCAAATTGAACTGAAAAAAGAGAGAGAGGCTGGAAACAGGGCAGTTATAAAATATGATAGATTAGTCATTCTAGGCAACAACGATGGACATAAGGGCACGACTATTAAGCACATAGATCAAGGTAAAAAAGAAAAGAAAAGGAACCCATCAATGTCACCGGAATCCCTGAGAAGCTCCAACAAAAACGAAACCACTAGACACTCGACAAGAAGCACTATGAATAACATGTCTAACTATCTCATAAAAAAGCAAACTCTAACGTTTCATGCTGCTCGGTCACAACCTACTCCAGAACTAGACAACAATAAAACATCACAATAGCAATTAACGCGAGCCCCTCTCCACCCCAATCTCCCAAGACGGCCGGTCACCGCGGGAGTATCAGACCAAAACCCTTCAGAGATAAAAAACTCATTACCTAAAGGTTCAAACTTATTGTATATTGCAACGCACAATGTAAGAACTCTATCGTCTCATTCACACCTTACTGAGCTAATGATTGCACTAGAAAAAACAAAGTTCGATATTCTTGGCTTATCGGAAGTAAGAAGACTTGGTAATATAATACATGAATACCAAAACATAATACTCTACTATATAGGAGAAACTCCAGGTCTATATGGAGTAGGATTTCTTGTTAAAAGTTACCTCAAAAATTGCATCGAAAGTTTTACAGGCCTATCAGAACGAGTAGCACTCCTAAAATTAAATATAAACGAATTCAAAATCAGCCTTATACAAGTATATGCGCCGACAGACGGGGCCCCTGAAGAAACAAGGGAGGCTTTCTACGATACCGTCGACAGAGCTTTGAAATTATCTGATGAAAATGTTGTAATTATGGGTGACTTTAACGCGCAAATTGGACAACCAATACGCGAAGACGGTCAAGTAGTACATAAATTTGGATATGGCCAAAGAAATAGCAGTGGTGAACGACTGATTCAATTCGCACAAGAAAAAAACCTCAAAATAATGAACACCTTTTTTACTAAGAAAGCAAAACTAAGATGGACATGGATATCACCCGATGGAAATACCAAAAATGAATTGGACTATATACTTATCAACATGCATAGAAATGTACAAAATGTAGAAGTGTTGAATATTCAATTCCCGTCAGATCACAGGTGCGTAAGAGCTAATTTTAATTTTAATTTAAAATGCATTAAAAAAAAGAGAAACAATTATTCAGGGCATTCGGAAAACACACTGAAAAATAATGAAGAAATTTCTAGATATTTAGAAACATTGAACAATTATCAGGAGACTCTTATTTACCATGAGGGCGACACTGTTCAGACTTGTTACAATAAGATAATAACTGCTATTGAAAACAGTCTCAAAACAACTGTACCATCTGACAAAAAATGTAATGGCACTTTATCAGAACGCACAAGACGTCTGATAACACGTAGAATAGAACTGCAAAATACAAAAACTAAATCAAGGGCAATGAAGAAAGAACTAAGTGCCCTATATAAACTTATAAGCAAGTATATACGACAAGATTACAAGAATCACCGAAAACAAACTATACTACGACACCTCAGCACTTCAGGAAGCTTAAAAAAGGCGTACAAAGCACTAAGATCTCACAAAACATGGATAGAATGTCTTTCTGAATCAGATAAAATCTCACATAATAGAAAAGATATACTCCATACAGCCACTAACTTTTACAAAACCTTATATGAAGCCCCTGAAATACAAATCGAAAATGCTCTAGATTCACTACAGGAAACTTATACCAAAGAAATAAGCCCATTGGAAATTACCGAAATTATAAGAGAAATAAAGCGCCTTAAATCAGATAAAAGTCCGGGACCGGATGGGATTACGAACGAAGCAATAAAAACAGCATATACGATGCTTGCCACGCCACTGACAATTCTATTCAACAAGATTCTAGACACCTCTGTAGCTCCTCAGCAATGGTCAGAGTCAGATATAATATTGTTGTATAAAAAAGGAGACCCCAAGGATATAACAAACTATAGACCTATCAGCCTATTACCATCATTGTATAAACTTTTCTCGTCCATTTTAAAACAGCGAATAAGCTCTACACTAGACCTACATCAGCCAACAGAACAAGCCGGTTTTCGGAAAGGGTACTCTACGGTTGATCACATACATTCAGTAGAGCTTCTTATTGAGAAGTACCAGGAATTCCAGCAACCACTCTACATAGCGTTCATAGACTACCAAAAAGCTTTTGACACCGTACTCCATTCATCAATATGGGAAGCATTGAATTCACAAAAGGTGGAGCCTAAATATATCAGAGTGTTAAGGTATATCTACGAACATAACACCAGTAAAGTAAAACTAGAGACAACTGGACCCTCCATTCCAATTAAAAGAGGGGTAAGACAAAGTGACCCCCTGTCCCCCACTATCTTTATATCAGTATTAGAGTCTATAATAAATAAATTGAATTGGAATGGAATTGGCTTGAATATAAATGGCAATTATATAAATCACTTAAGATTTGCTGACGATCTTGTCTTGCTGTCAGAAAACAGTGCAATGCTAGAGCACATGATAGATACACTACAAAAATCTAGCAGACAATCAGGTCTAGAAATTAACTTTAGCAAAACAAAAGTTATGACAAATGCATCAAAAAATGTAATAACAATTGATAATACGAAATTAGAATATGTCGATTCTTACATCTATCTTGGCAAACAACTCTCCTTTGATATAAAAAGTAACGACCAGGAAATAGAAAGAAGAATAAAAGGGACATGGAGGAAGTAGCCAATAAAAATAAAAATAAATGTCATGAACACCTGCCTTTTACCGTCACTCACCTACGGTTGCCAAACGTGGAAATTCACCCGAAATGTTAAAAACAAAATAAATTCATGCCAAAGGAGCATGGAAAGAAGCATGATGAAGTTAAGAAAAATTCAGAAAATTCGAAACTCTACTATAAGAGAAGCAACAGGAGTAATAGACGCACTAAAGTATTCTATGAGTCTGAAATGGCGATGGGCGGGTCACGTTGCAAGACTGAGCGACGACAGATGGACTTCTCGGCTGACCTCATGGTGCGGACCCCGTGGAGCGAGAAAAAGAGGAAGACCTCGAAGTAGATGAGCAGATGACATCGAAGGGACCGCCGGGAAACAATGGAGAGAAAAGGCCTTAAACAGGGACTACTGGGCATCTCTGGAGGAGGCCTTCACCCTCGACTAGAGGGGTTCATATATACGTAATTATCTTATTAAACATTTTTAATTATGTAAAAAATTAATGGTTAATGTGAATATAAAATTATCCAATAAATATCTTATAAAAAATAAAAAATAAACCTAAGTAACATTCTATATTAATCAAATTATAATCTAAATATATAAATTATCGATAATACCTAAATACATGCTGCTTTAAAAATGAAATACTTATCTATGTTTAAATTGGAATTAATGAAATTATGTTCGATTATAATAATTTAAAAATCTAAACAATGAATGTAAATTGAATTTTTAATATGTGAAATAAAAGGCTTTTTTATTTTTATTTTATTTATTGAGGGAGTTGAGAAAAAATATGTACCTACTCCGTCATTTTGTAGCGGCGGCCATCTTGCACAGATTTTATTCCAACATAGCTAAGAACACTCCCGACTAATATACCTTTCAAACAGAAAAAACTAAATCCAAATCGGTTCATCCGTTCAGGAGCTACGATGCCACATACATACACACACACACACACAGACACATCAAACTTATAACACCTCGTCGTTTTTGCATTTTTGCATAGGTCCCTCCTACAATGACAACGCTTGAATCAAAATATGTATTACTAGGTATATCAAAGTTATGGGGCTAACTAACACAACTTATTTTCGACTTTTTGAGGGTTATTGATGGGGGTTTTTAAAAATTCAAATTTTTAAGCTTGTGGGCCAGACTTCAGCAATGCACTCCCGAAGTCCCATCAGCCATCGAGCACGAACCCCAAGTATTTCATAAGGAACTTGATGCCGAAGGGACTGCCTCCCACTATGAGGTTGGTTCCTGCTGGTGGCATGCGCCGAGTGCCATGAAAGAACATAGCTTCGATTTTTTGTATCGTCGTTTGTATCCAATGTTTCACAGAAGCGGCCTCAGAACCGATCCCTGCAGAATACCGCACGATATCTCTTGCCGACCACGGTTCTTAGTCACGGTTGGTTAGATAACTTTCTCCATCAGGTACGCCTGACTAAGCGGCGAAGGTAGAGAGGTACTTCGTGATACACGATGGTCTCCCTAATTCAACTCCAGGGCTAGGTGTTGAAAGCGTTGATGATGTCCACGGACACCGCCAACACCACTTCACCTGGACGAGTGGCCACTCTAGAGAAGTGTTCGACGAGGGATTATCCAATAACTCTTTCAAAGAACTTGCACACCTCGTCGAGCAACACTTCAGAACGGTAGGGGTACGGCGAAACTCCCGAGCGCCCTACCTTTTAAATGAGGACCCGCCTCCCGCATCTTCCATATTTTTTGAAATAAGTTCCTCTCCGACATGCGATGAAAAGCCCTCCTAGTCGGGGCTCGAGAGCGTTTTCTTTGCCTAGAGCTGGGACCCACTCTCGGACTTTTTTTTTTTGACGACTACTTTAATGACCTCGGGTCTCGGGGCGGTTTTCTTGGCCTTTAGTCCTGTAACCGACAGCTCTAGTTTCCCCCAAGTGTCCTCGGGTACGTCGATTTCGTTTACACTGGGCGCTATAGTGCCTCGTAAGTACTACTACAAGTAAGTTGTAAAATTACCGTTTATGTAGCAAAACGTCGGTCGTGTCGTATCTTTAAGAGCATCTGCATACATAAACATAATCACGCCTTTATCCCCGGAGGGCTAGGTAGAGGTGAATAATACACACATTTCACCAATCATTGTATTTAGTCCCATGTAATAGGGGGTGAGCCTATTGGCGTATTCCGGGCACTATAGTTGACTTGCGCCATGCACTTGAGGCTGAGTCTGGGCTGTATATATCTGTCTGATGTTAAACAGCCCTATCCTTTAGTAGCCTTGTACGACACCGCATGGGAAGATACAGGGTGGCCCAAATTCTACTACATGAGAGCAAATGAAGTTACCTTAAAGGACGCAACTAGAGGCAACGGTACAAGAGGCATCCGTGCGTCATCTTCTTCACAAGTGATACTTTATAAATGAAGATTAAATGTATTTTAATGTTAAAATGTATTTTGAAACCTCAAGTATTTGAAATACTAATTACAAAATGACTCGACCGCAGGTATTTAAAATACGAATTGCCAATTACATTTTAAGGAAGTATTTAAAATACATTTACAAAATACGTAGGTATTTGTATATTATTTACGTATTTTAATTACAAGTAATTCAAATACTACCCAACCCTGGTTGTTAATGAGTCGGGTATAAAACAATGAAACAAGAGCGCTTTTTACCATCTGAAAAAAAAATGTTTTATCAGACGGTGACAAAGTGCGTTCCACGGTTCACGGTGCCACTAACGATTAGGTCAGGCTAGTCCTAACCAACTCCTTTAGTATACGCAGATGATGATAAACTCAGACTGAGCTGGGTGCTCTGATTAAAAGAGTCATAACTACACTTGGATCACGATCAAACAGTCATCGTCCACGTTAATAATCATAGGTAAGTAGGTACCTAATCATTTGTTAATTGTTAATACAGGTACCTATACACATATACCTATGCTTTGGTGATTGTTGATGTGATTTCATAGCAGCGACAGCCATCGGACCTTCAATCTTCTGACTACAATTAGCAGATGTACCTACCTACCGGCCAGCAAGCCCGGGCCGCGAAGAACTTGGTGGGTCCCCCATACATCAAATCAAATCGTAGATAAAAGTTCAGAAAGTCGTAATGATTAAGGTAAGTTGACAGTTGAGATCAATCGAGATCCTTGCTTTGTAGAGACATGTCAGCAATATGTACGCGCGTAGTTGTTGTTGCATGCAGAATGCAGACATGCAGCGTAATAATTACACTCTGTAATAATGACGAAAAGTAGTATTACGTTTCATATTGAGCCCAATTACTTATTTGATATGAAATTTTACACTTTTACAATTTTGTTTCAAGGTTAAGGCGATTCCTATGTTTTTTTTTTCCTACTTATATGTACACTTCTGACGACATGCAAGGTAATACCCATCACCGACATCCTGTTGAAAACGTTACCCAATTTATAACTAGGTAGCGTACGTACCTATCAAATGAAGCATTGCATGGTTCTTTGAACAGTGAACAATCAGAAATAAATATAAGTATCTAGTATCTACTAAAATCAATTAAGTAAGCAGCTTATTAATAGGAAGAATCGCGGGCCATCGAACTGCACTTTAATGGTAGGTAAGCGTTGCATAAGTAGAACACAAGCTGACATAACGAATAACTACTTCGCAATCAACGCCCGCAGTGGCCTTGGCCCCGATGGTGCTTGCGCGCGGGCTTTGAACGCTTAGTGTGGACATCGTGCTACACAGTGCACTCGTCAACTTAGACCGCACCCGCCGCCGGTGTGTGAACGCGAACACGAACCGCGCGTTTGAAATTTGGGTAAATACTTAATTGGATTGTGTTCTAAATTAACAACGTTGGTGATTGATAAAACTAAATAAATATCCAATACTTTGTGTCTATTTGTGAAAAATATGGTGCCATACAATTTATTAAATTTAATTTTTGTATAGGCAACATCAACAACCGGCGGCGCGCCTATTTTGAATAAGGAGACAGGAAGATATTCAATTGCAGGTGCATCAGTAAATTTATGGGGACCTACTATTTACTTACCACATATTTGTTGGTAGTATTCAAGCGGATGTAATTCGTTTTAGTAGGTAAGTAAAATCATTTGTCAATATAATTTGTACATCAGCAGTTAATGTTGAAAAATGCATTTCGAAGGTTGCGAAATATTTTTATACATTAATTAATTTAATTTATTTTAAATAGCCAATTAATAGGACGCTTAGGCCGTGTAACGCCGGCATTCAATCATGTGACTAAGTAGGTCAATAAATATTAATTGAACACGATTCAGGAATCACTATTAAAAGCTGATTTACTAGATAGGTAGGTAATCCAATGATAGAAACGCGATCAAGTTGAACTAAACTTAGGTATCCCGTTTTAGCATGCTCTATGAAACGAAATGCATTGAAAAAAATATGAGAATTTAATTTGTGGGTGAGTAGCAAATTTCTTCAAGTTCGGTCAGTCAACAGTATAGCAAAATAGAATTTAATTTTATTGAATTTATTTTCACTTGTGAAAACCGATCCAACGCGAGATTTCACCGATGAAAATAAACGCGTTTAATTGAAGTCAAGCTGTGTAAGCACATTTTACATGATAAATTATTACGGCCTGTATCGTAGCAGTAGAACGTTCGACTGCTAAGCACTAGTTCGGTTCCCGCTCAGGGCAAATATTTGTATACATGAAAATGTATAAGTATTTGCATTGGTTGGGTGTTTCTATGTAAAATATATATTTACAAAAAGTAACTAGGTATGTTTATCTGCGTTCTAGATTCCATAAAACAATCTTGTTAAGCTACCTACGCTTACAATGGGTTGTGTGGAAAGTTGAAGAATATTTATTTATTTATTATTTGTAACAACATGTAAACTCTATTCTCCATGGTGACAGACTAAGGATTAATTTTGTCGGTGTTAATCCATTTATATTCATCGTAGAAATCACACGACCCACCTGGTGATACACGGTTACCATATCCGAGGTATTACGCATTACCTCTCCAAAAAGCTCTAAATCTAAAGAGACAACAAGGGCAGCCTCACCACCTTCCAAAAAATTTAAATTAAAAAAACAACTATGATTTTTAATAGAATAGAACGCGGTGCAAGTGTTTTTACTACTCAAATGGGACCGTCCCAAATTCGAACGAAAAATCTCTATAGAACTGCATGTAGGCAATATCTACATACCACCTGTCCATCCATACTAACATAAATGCGAATGTATCTAGTTTATCTGTCAGGCTGTCACGCTTAAACTATTGACCCTATTTTGATGAAATTTGGTACAGAAAGACTAGAGCTTGGGCATGGAGGCTATATGTCGCGATAACCGACAACCACGCGAACGGAGTAGCGCAACAACTCCTATGTTATATGTGTATTATATTATAACTATGTATTCATGAGAAAAATCATTTTAACGCTTGTCTGTGGAGAGCTAATACGACTTAGTGTTAATTAGATAAGATTACGTTATTAGAGTCCACATACTCGCAACTTGTTTAAATGTTGTCCCAGTGAGACTTCTGTATAAACTTAGATCAGTATGTTATTAAGCCAACAGTAGTCTATCTATAGGACTATTATATATTTTTAAATGTGTCTGTACATTGGGGCTATTTAAAAATAGTTCAAAATATGTAATCTAACATAAAGATTAACGATCCTGATTTTTTTCCGTTTTGTCAAAAGTCGCGATAATCGACATCTTCGCAAGCAACCCGTGTTCGGGGCCCCTGAGTCGGCCGGAGTGCGAGGGATATAACTTAATTACTTAGCTTGTGTTATGGGTTCTGGAATGCTGGTAAACACTCTGTACTTACAGGGTTGGCAGCGCAAGTGTGAATCCTCTGGTGTTACAAACGTCCATAGGCCACGGTAACCACTTTCCATCAGGTGGGCCGTGTGCTTGTCTGCCACCTAAGTTGTATAAAAAAAAACATACCTACTTACTAACATTGCTTCTTTTTCCAAACGATATTATACATAGAAACAGGCACACCTGTGTAAATACATAAGCATTGCATAAAATATTTGCGTTTAGCGGAATCAAACTAGCGACGTGTGATTGGCAGTCGAAGGTTCTTACCAGCTATTAGGTAATATGTGGCTCTGCCGCTACGGGTAGGGTGGAATGGTAGGCATTGAACCACAAAAAGTTTGAAAAGCTCTAGCACTGTTGTTAATAGTGTTTAGAAACATCTTTTTTTATCTACACGTAGGTTATTTAATTAAGTAACATAATTTGTTCCAAATTTTGGGTAATATTTAATTATTTCTCAGTTATCGTTCTTTTTTTAAAAAAAGGAAAACGGTTCATTGCGTACAATGTAGGGCACGCAATGAATAGGGGGGGTAGGATGGGTTGAACCGTGTGGTATACAATGAATCACAGATAAGGATATGTCGATTGTTTCTTTTAAACAGTATAAATAAAACACGTTTTAAGTTTCAATATTTATTACTTTAAAATAGTAATCAGTCAGCAGGTATATTTTTAATAATATAGGTAATTTTTAGGAACTTTAGTTACTAATCAGTTGTATTAAATCTAAGTATTTATAATAAATGAACATATCTATGAAATTGTAAGTAACAAACAAATACCACATCTATTTATTGGTTTTCTAAACCTAATCAGCCTTAATTTTTAAAGTTCACAGAGTATGTTAGGCATCAGTTATTATCACATTGCTCGTCATTGGTAACGATATTTCGATAGAGATCAACAAATAAAAAAAATCTTTGAAAGATATATCAACCTTTTAAATATTAAATAACTCAAAAAAACTATATATAATATATATAAAAAATATATATAGCAACAGTATTTCAGTCATACTTACACAATAATTAATATCTTAAATTTAGTAACGACATATCAACAGGAAACTTGTAAGTAGTTTGGCGCCGTGCCGTACCTTTAATAACGGGAAGGGGTAGAATATACATAATATCCTTTTTATTTACACCTGCTGTGTCAGGTTCCAGAGGCATGTAGAATGTTTGTGTCTCCTTTTGTTTTAATTTTAAATACGATACATAATAATCACAGACATCCTGTAGTTCTTCTAAAATTTGTGCTATGTAGTACACTTTGCTTTTTTTTGTCATAAATGCAACAATTACGTAGTCTTCACAACGGGGTTCCCGTGATAACTTAGGGAAATTGTCGTTTAAAACTACTTCGTCCTCATCGGAATCCACGATAAAGTCTTCACCGCCAGAAGATGAACCGCTAGGCATAAATTCTTCTTCTTCCTCGTCTGACAAAGAAACCGATTTTCCTCTTCTTTTAATGCTATTTGCAAATAGAGCAGTTTTGACTACCCTCGCCTTTTTTGGTCTTTTGTTTTCAATTAAAGCGTTTTTCTCTGGTGTGTCGGTAGCTATCATGCTTTTACCTACTTTTCTCTTCAACCTATTATTGCGAGGACCTGCTTTTAAAGGTGGCCTGAACATTTTTGGAGAAATGAAATTACCTGGAGTGCCTAGGTGTGAGACGTCTGATGAGTGTGTCTCTGATTTTATTTGTTCTCCTGTCGAGGATGTAGTAGGTTCATGTAATATTTTAGAATTGGACGCAATGCTAGTATGTGATGATTCTCGTCGTGGCTTATTATCAATAGATGTTTGTGAGGGTTTCTGGACATATGAAGTAGATGGTACTGGCTCGCTATAGAGACATTCATCAATAATATGATCTAATTCTGCATCAGTTTCATCATCGTCACAATCAAAACCAGGAGTTAGTATAGAAGGTGAATCACAACGTTGATTAGCATCAGGTTCTCGGTAATCTACTACAACATCTGTTACATTTTCTGGTGCTGGTCTATTAGTGACGTCGCTGGGTGCGAAATCTATGTCTGTAAATATATTGTCGTCAAAGGGGAATATTCCACATTTCTTAAAAGCTTGCGTAATATTTGTCGGAGTCATAGCCCTCATATACGCTATACCTACGCACTCGGCTACATTATAAATGGTTAAAGTTTTACCTGGGTTACGAAGTAACCATGAGTCTATTGCTGCATAATAATATGTCTTGAAAGGACCATTTAGTCCAACATCCAAGGGTTGCATCCTGGCTGTGGTATGAGGATGAAGTGTAAGTATAGTCACACCCGAGGCTTTTGCCAGATCTAGAGCCTCTATGGAAAGATGGCTTTCATGGTTATCGAGAATAAGTAAAGCGGGGTTATCCTTTGAAGCTGAAGTAAACTGAAACAAATAAATTTTAATAAGCATAATTTTATCTTTACCGTAAGAACATACAAACGGTACCTATACCTTATCCATATAACCATCAAAATACCTGGATAAAGTGCTTCATTACTTCAACAAATAATTGTGCATTCATCCATCCACTGGCTGCGGCTAGCCCAAGTGTCCCAGGTGGTGCCCCATGCAACATGTGCGACTTAAAATTCTTTCGAGG
Organism: Eilema griseolum; assembly: GCA_963662185.1. NCBI lineage: Eukaryota > Metazoa > Arthropoda > Insecta > Lepidoptera > Erebidae > Eilema > Eilema griseolum. The sequence continues at coordinate 17,582,451 of OY759230.1, read as the reverse complement.
AAACACCATTGCTGGAGGTAGTGCCTGGCCTATAGCGTTCACAATGCAACAAGTAGTAACTAACACTCCACATTCTCCACTTGTGACCTTACACACATTACTTCCTTTAGCTGCTAAAACTTTTTGAGGTGGTTGCACTGTGGTGGTAGATGTTTCATCGAGATTATATATACGACTTCCATTAGCAAAGCTTGCATTGCGACTTAAAACTTGTTTAAGATTATCGAAAAATTTTTGTACGTTGTGCTTATTAAACGAAGTAGCTCTAGTCATACTACAGGCCTCAGGTTTTTTAATTGATAATTGAGGATGTCTTGCCCTGAACCCTCTCATCCAATCTCGTCCTGCCATTTCATACTGCTGCCATGAAGGTGGCATATTGATTTTGTTAATTACTGCCATTTGGTAAGCAATCCTGCGACAGTCTTTAGATGTTAATCCGTAAAATCTAATTGCACAATCCAATACGTATTCCTTCAGACTCTCTTCTTGCTCGTCAGTAAAAATTTTACTGGCGTTGTAATGAGGTTCTAAACTACAAGACGGATCTTGTAAGTATTTTATTACGTATCTTCGTAATGTAGGATAGGGAAGGTTAGCATCTTTTGCTGCTTTTCGGATACTTAACCCGGCTAAGTGCAGTTGTATGCCTTTTTGCATGTCTTCTGGCGGAATTGCTCCTTTTTTACGGGCTTCTCTTCTCACTGTGTTTCGCCCCATGCTGAAATAAAAAAGGAACCTTTTCAGAACGCTTTATAGAGTATTTATTTAAGTACCTACATAAATTACACACGTACTACAACACACATTGGTACCTACTTATTATTACTTAAAAATAATGTTAAATAGGTAGTACACAATGAACATAAATGTGGTACACATTGAACCACGGTTCATTGTGTACCGAGATTAAATGGTTAACTGTGTACCACTCCTAGTTTCGAAAACCTTAGCTAATATTGTAGGCATTCAGTGACTCCAAGCTATTTAAAAAATATACTCAAAAAAGCACAAAAACCCACAACATACACAGAATGCACTCATAGTAAAGTAAGAGCAATAATAATAAAAGTAAAAAAAAACAAAACTCACGTGTTTTTCGCCGTTTTCACACACAAAAACACATCAACGCGACGTACGCGCGTGCTTATGACGGCAACAGGCCGGCGACTGGAGTAAGCCGCACCAATATGGGGAACGAGTCCTGACACGTTGAATGCACAAAGCGGCAACTTCGCATTCGTTTGTTACCTATACTGGTTCATACGGTACCCGCGGTTCATTGCCTACCAGCCTACCCTACACCACATTCTGCCTTATGCTTCGACAATACATGAGACATAATATTTCAAAGATAAAATCTTCGATATACTTTCATTTATTTTTTTTAAAGAAGTGTGTTATTTTATTACTTTACCATTTGTTAGAGTAGCTGAACATTAGTACCTACTAGGTGAGCATGTATGTATATCTTGTCCTCAAACGGATGAACCGATTTTGATCCGGTTTTTAGGGTGCCGTACCTCAGCCTTGCCAAATATCCCCGTGTTTCGGAGAAAAAGATTTTTTTAGGTATACAATGGACAGACAAGAAAACTATCATAAAATCATATACAGGGTAGAAGGTTTTGACCTTACCTGGAGGGAAAGTACACTAAATACTGGAGACATCGAATTTTACTGAAAGGAAACATTCCATTATTTTTAAAAAGAAACAAAATTATAAAGCTCGCTCGCTATACCCAATAATCGAACCTACTAAAAAAAGTATGTAATAAAACCTGTATTTTTATGGCATTAATCGAAAGTGTAGCTGCGTGGTTCCCGGCAGAGAAGAATTTAGGCCACTCCATCTCTTCCCCTGCGGTGTTGTATTAGACGACTTAGGGATAGGGCTGTTTAAAACATCAGATAAATATAGTATACAGCTCGGACTCAGCCTCAGATGCATGACTCGAGTCAACTTCGAAAATCTTTGAATGCAATTTTGTTTCTTTAAAAAAAAATTAAAAACCCCCGCCACAAAAAACAACCCTCAAAACGTCAAAAAAGTAGTAACACAACTTATTTTGGACTTTATGGATTTTATGAACTTACTTTCATTTAATTTACCATGTTTGTTAGAGAGATTTGATCCTTGTGATTGACATATTGATTATCTATCGATTGCATAAATATAATTACGCCTTTATTCCCGGAGGGTTAGGCAGAGGTAACTTAACACCCACATTTCACCAATAATTGTGTTGGGTACCACGTCAAACTTATAAGACCCCGTCGTTTTTGCGTCGGGGTATAAAATAAAATAATTTTTCCTTTGAGTAAAATTCGCTATCTCCTGTATTTAGAATAATAATAATATCATTTTATTGATGGCAACAGGGCCCAATTTGTTAGTAACAATATTTGTCTTACATCTATGGTTAGCATACAAAATGTCAACAGTATAAAATCAAATCAGGAAATTATTATCAATTGAAATCATATTATTGCATTAGATTTGATGTCAGTTAAAAATTATAATTCTCAAAATTAAAATATTTCAATTATTAATAAATTACGTATCACAAGTTAATACTAAATGCAATAGTCAATAAAATGTCAATTCATAATAAAATATAACTCAAATAGGTATCTATAAGTCAAATAATCGACATAAATCAAATCAAATATATAAAGTCAATTAATTAAAGTGACCATGTAGGGTTTCACTCTACTGGGTGATATGCTTCATTATGGGTGAGTCGTACCGCGCTGCTATTACTCTCAGAATACTGTTGGAGCTGCCGCGGACACGGCTCAATAATGACGCCGATCTTTTGCGCCAGATGGCATGAAACCCGTCTACTCTCGCCTCAGTAAACATCGCAAGGCATTGTTATATTGAACTCGCAAGGCGTTCAGCTACTTAAGTGCAAAGCTCACCCACAGACTGCCTGTATAGAGGTTCTGGCAGTATGCCTTAAATAAGGTGATTTTAACCTCTTTGCTACAGCGGGCAAACCTGCGGGCCAGCATGTTACACCTCACCGCCAACGCCCTGCGTTCCCTATGTCTACATGATCTCTGAGATCCTCGGTAATATAGTGACCAAGATATTTGAACTCTTTTCAATGTAGCACCATTTAAAGTTATGAGTGGGACATGAGTAACTTTTTCACCGGGCACCCCAAAGACCATGCATTCACTCTTGCTTACATTATATAGCAAACCATGACTTTGCGCATACAACTGACAGGTTTGCAGCAGCTTTCTCAATGAACCAACAGTCGGCGCCAGCAGCACCATGTCGTCTGCGTAACTGAAGTTGTTTACACACACGTTGTCAATATGGCATCCGATACGCTGACCGCTGAGACCAACAATCAATTCATTGATTGATACAGATTAAACAGTTTTGGTGACGTCAGTCCGCCCTGCCTAACCCTGCACTCCAACCTATATCTACTCCTCTGACATACCATCACCCCATCGAACGCTGTTAAGCTGGTTCATATACCAGTATTGAAATAGTCTGACCATGTCATCTGGCATATCCGCCTCTCGCATCTTGGCCCATAACTTATCGTACGATACAAGATCAAAAAAAAAAGAATCAAAAAAGAAAGGAATAAAGAATAAGTACTTCCCCTCCAAGTAAGGTCAAAATCTTCCACCCTGTATAGGTTCCGTTCTTTTATTTTGAGGAACCTACGGTACGGTACCATCCATTACATACTGAATTTATATTTTTAATGGAGTATCTTACGTATCTGAGTATCAAACAGACACGTAACGATCTTATTCAACATCTGGGAGTAAGTAAAGTCATACTCTACAACTAGGTACTTAGCTATGTGATAGTGTTCTTGCAATAGTAGGCAATATAGGCGGAGGTAATTTTCTCAAGAATAAAAAAACTGTTTTATACCTACTTAGGAAGTTTAGGAACCTACCTTTCACCGGATTACACGATGAATGTGATGCACTGCGATGCGACGTACAAAAGTTGCAGCATCAAGTTTTAAATATTTTTATGTAATCTGGTTATTGTAAAATGCAGATAGGAAGGTAGGTACTTCGATGATAGCCAAAAATAATCAAACTGCACTTAAAACTTTTATTAAAATGACACATCTCTTTACAGTAAACTCACGCTTGACCAAAATATTTAAATTGCCAAAACTGAGCACCGGCACCTGAGGGACCTGCTTGTGAAGTTGAGTGAGAAAAAATTAGAAAAAAAATATATCTCATTTTTTTAATTACTCAAACTTTTTTAAAATTTTTCGATTTTATGAGTATCGCCTTTATGATATTTTTTAGGCCGACATTTATTTAAATATTTTTAAACTCTTTCCTGTATAACCAACCTAAGAAATTATAGCACAACCTCAAAATCTTTGAAAATCTCAAAATATCTCCAGTTATTTTACAAAAACAACTTTTAGTAAAATTTTCAAATGTTTTTACTTTCGTTCAACTTTATCTTATCTTGGTGAAAAAAATGTATTGGACATCACTATGGTATCCTACTTTAAGAATTGGCGCAGCTATCCAAGATTCCAAAGCGGTATGATACTCTAATAAAACACTCACAATTTTTTTTTATGTGCCAATCATATTTCAAGTAGGTACCTATTGCTTTTATTGAAAATCGCCAGATTTACTTAGTAATGCATTCATCATCAATAAAAAGATCATTGAAGAACTCTGGGTTAAGTGGTAACCGAATAAGTTAGCAGATTACAAGGTTAACCAACACTAGCCAGGTTGATCTTTGGATGGGGTGACTATTCTTAAGACAATGCGACACCTCAGTTCCTTAGAGATTCGTTGAGCCCTCGATCTTGGTCGCCATGCGAACTTCTACGACAGTTGTTCCGGATTTAGAGCCCTAAAAGTTCAACAATTTGTCTAACTACAGAACTTCAATATCATTAGTGGGTTGTGGAGGTCAGGTGACAGATGCTCCACCGCCGCCAGTAGCACATGCACATACCTAATTCAAAATAGTAGTTTTGTAGATATTTATTTATAAATAGTGTCGTTAATTTAACATTATACAAAGTATTATTTTAAAATCCAATTCATCTGATCTGACGACAGTCACGATTAATTTACACATTTACAATTTTATAACAGTAGATACTTACTTGCCTATGCCCGCGACTTCGTTCGCGTGGATTTTGGTTATAGAGACTTCGGCTCATTCTCCGGTTAAACCCAAGCTATTGCACTCAAAATTACGTAAAATTTTAAGCTAGACCAAGACCTTTTTAATAATATTATAATAATACCTACTTCGTACCTATAACTAAATAGTATAGGTATCTACCATAGATAGACTAAATTGCTATGCGAGAAAAGAGCCGATATATTCAAACGGCTGAACTATTTTGTTTTAACATAGTCATTTGATATTATCAGTAATAGGTATCAGTAATAGGTAGGTAGGTTTTCTTAACCAAATCACCTTTGAAAAATGACGAAATCTACCAAAGGGTGGCAGGGATTGGATGCCCATACCTATGCATGACGCAACTGCAGACAGCATTACCGCGATATGCGATAGCGTTATTTCTTTACCTCACTTCTTTACTAAACTTGTCCATGAGATGTAGAGAAAGATTTCAAGTGTACCTACCTCTCTGAACGGACTGATCAACAAGTGCACATTGCACATGTTGTGCAAGTTTTGTGTTATGAAATATTTGTTAGACAAGGTAATGTGATTGTATTTGCTCACGTTAGAAGTGTGCTGTGCCACGTTCAAGGCACCATGAATAGACTTGCTGATATTGAAATTACAAATAAAAATTAAATTTAAAAGCAGTTTGTAACGTTAAAAGAAACGTTTTTTAATGATCGCTTATGAATGTAAATGTTACGGTAAATATGATAAATTGATAGGTAAGTAGGTATTAGTAATTACCAAGTGATTTGGTAAACATGGTAAATAGGTACATTAAAATTCATCACATTTACCGGTAATTATTTACCTAATTACCTACCGCGCGCGGTATCCTAGTGGTATGGGTAATGGACTGCTGAGACGAGGTCTCGGGTTCGATCCCAGGTTTACCATGGCACACACCAATGACTTTTCGATGATTTCGAAGTTATCTATGTGTGTATTTATCGCAGGTTTATAAGTGCCCGTTTAATGGCAATAGGCTCGCCACCTATCACATTGGGAACTAAACATAAACTGGCGAAATGTGGGTGCTAGCACCTCTGCCTACCCCTTCGGGGGTATAGGCGTGAGTTTATGTTATGTAATTACCTACCTACTCTAGACCTTGATTCTGCTAAAACATAACCACTGTCGTACCACGATCACTTCTAAAACATAGATTTAATTTTGGACTTTGAAACAATGTGGTTAAAATCTAAAATTAAAAGACTATTTGCAGAGTGAATAAAAAGAGTAATAAAACTCTTTTCATTTAATTTGGACTTTAACCCTAAATAATAGAGGCTAAAGTTTAATGGCATTTTTGTAGCGTCTGTGGTATGACAGTGGTTTTGCTGTAGTAGAATCGAGGACCTGAACGTCTACTATTACAGACTCTTTCAAAGGCTTAACTCGTAAACGGGGTTGCCCAGTCCCTGCACAGACTACAAGGTTGTGTTTGGTAACTACCTGTCACAGACTCTTGAAAATGTTTAAATTATTTTTCCTTACATACCTACATTAGGTTCTCGAAAATGTGTTATGCCACTACGGTTAGAATGTCTATTGCTTTTAACTTTTCTCAGAGAGAGACTCTTATAAATAGCTTGCACAACCCGCTTTTTTATACAAATATTGTGTTTAAATCCGCGGAATTACTCTAAAGTAGAATTCCATAGCACAAAAGAGCTAAAATAAAGTATTCTAGCCGTATCCACGTCTATCAAAGTCTGAATCTTTTTACAGCGTAGGAGGCCGAACTTAATCAACTGGCTATTTTTCCAATATGTGATCCCCACTGTAGTTTAGCAACATATCAGCTGTGCTATAATAATAGCACTGCTGATTTTACAATGTTCTTCTTTGAGTTGTACATTGGTTTCCACCTGTATAACGTTAGGTAGGGCAAATTTAATAGGTAAGTACATTTAGTTTTGTTCCCATTAAGACAAAGATTATTTGTACTAAACCAATGGACCACTCTTGTGATGAACTATTCACTTACTTATGTATTTTTGTTGCTTTTTAATTTTAAATTAACGAAGTTTCGTCAGCAAATAAAATAATACAATTTTTATCTCTTACAATGTGTGGTCTTGTGACAGGCCTGGGAGAGGGAGTCCTCTCGCTCGTAGTCATGCTCACAGCCATGGTGCGATGTATGAGCACATGGGATGCTGCTGCCTCCATCTGCGAGCAAGTAACACTCGAAGAGGAGACGGCATAGCTAATTCGGACGAAACTTACGGTGCGTTGCAGCGGAGTCGAATCACTCGTGGCTCTACAACCTCCGTTCTCCATGAGTGCAGGTCTGCGGGTGACAGGTGGAGCCGCCTGTCACCCTCAGACTTGAGATGGCCCTAGGTCAACTGAGGTTTTAGTAACCTAGTAGCCAATGATATCATTTTCTATTCTGAACACTATAGCTTTTTATTCTGAAGAAGTATTATGATTAGGATTCTGAGAAATATCTACCTAGGTACTTAGGTTAAATTGTCATTCTACGTGATCAAACTTTTTTAATAGATGGTAGTTATATTATTATGCATATTATGACCTTGCACATTATCTTGATGTGGTGGTAGCTATATATATACCTATTATCTACCTAATGTTAGATTAGAATGTTACACTAATTGATTTACTTATAAATAATTTGAAGGTGCAGTTCCACGACGAAGAAATGGCGCCTGGGCTGCAATATTATCTTCTAGTCACATTCACACTCATCGCAGTGATATCTCCGTGTATCCGAGCGCAGTCCGTTAGTATATTTATAGTATATTTATAACTTATTTGTAACTTATTCACAGTGAGGAAGTAGGTATTGAAGAAATAAGAACTTATTTAATTTTCTTGATCAAATCCATAATTTGTATCTATGATTGTTGTACAATTTTGACATTTTGTATTATATACTTTATGCTTGTATCCATAAGATTCCCTGTAGACTAGAGAAATAGAATTTGAATACGGTCAAGTTACATTTCGTGAAATTAATGGCTTGGTCACAAATTCATTAATTTTAATATCTCTGCATATAATTTGATCTGCCATTGTCACCCTTTATGATGTTAGTTATCTCGAAAATAATAATTATTGCGACCGTTCAAGATTTTAACCTATGAAATGAGAGTGTGAACATACCTTAGCTGAATCAAGGTAGGTAAGGAAATTCTCAAGACCCAATTGAAAATTTCAAAAAATCCTGTATGAGAATTCCCGAAATAGTACATTTACCTACTTATATAGATAAAAGTACCCAGGTATACTTATTTTATAGCTTTCTATATTATTTTCAGCTTTAGATATATTAAACCGGCGCGCGGCGCCACACTCACATTTTTATTCTTTTATAAATATTTTACTTATGACATTCTACACAGCGTCACAACGCTATCTAGACCCATAGTAAGCATAGTTAATCTAGCTTTTAACATACATTCTTGATTCTTAAATGGGTATAATAAAATTATATTTGGAGTATCTCAATACTATCTCGTTTAAAAAAGGTAGGCACCACATTGTATTGTATTACACCAACACCAAGTCCTCATATTATAATCTAAGACCAAGTAAGTTATAGCGTAGATTAGGTAGTTAATCATAGGTAAGTAGATTATATTTTGTTCTTGTTCGCATTCACTGATTAGTCCACGTCCACGTTCGTTTGTGTTAATCGGGTTTCCAGTATGGTTTTGAGTGACTGTTGGTAAGTGCCGTCGGTAGGTAAGTACCTTTTTTCTTTCGAATATTCCTACGAACACCACCCACATCAACCATCAAGTGGAGCAATGTCGTAGTACTCGTAGTCGAACCGACTAAAACCACACACCCCATTTCGGTTCTTAATAACCGGCCCCGCACCGGCTCGCTCCAGCTGAGGTGACAAGCGGCCGCACTAGTAAATCCATGGGTCTGAGCTTGGCAAGCCAGCCCGGTCCACCCCTAGCTTTCTTTCCACTGTGCCCACTGCTGCTCATCGCTACATTAGGTCTTTTTTCCTGCCGCGGCGGTGGCGCGCGTGGCGCGCCTCCCCGTTTCCGGGGACGAGTTGGGGACTCTGTAGTCCCCACACCCGAGAAGAGGGCCATATCGTGAGAGATGGCCCTGGGTCGGCCGGGGTGCGAGGGATATGCCTGTCAACCTCACCTTCGGCAACCAAAACGACCCACAGGCGGCGTGCGTTTTAGTCGGTTCGAGTCCGACATAACCTCCTCCACCGGCTTCGGTGGGGAGGTATCCGTGAGGATTTTGTGCACGTAAAAAAAAAAAAAAAAAGGTCTTTTTTCCTAAGTATGGGCGGTAGGTACCTACTAGGTACTAGCTCTGGTAGTACCTAGTAAAATGCGTAGGATAGGAAATGTAAGACTCAAGTAGGAACTACTAAACTACTTGAAGGTTTTGAGTTCGACCTTACTTTTCTTTTTAATTTACGTAGGCACCTTGCACTTGAGTAATAGTAGGTACCTACCTATGTACATGAATACATAGAAAATGTTGTTTTTATTCTATAATTATACTGTTATATGCCTACATACATACATATAATCACGCCTTTATTCCCGGAGGGTTAGGCATAGGTGAATTATCACCCACATTTCACCAATAATTGCGGTGAGCCTATTGCAGCATTTCGGGTACCATTGTTGACTCGAGGCATGCATCAGAGGTTGAGTCCGGGCTGTATATATCTGTCCGATGTTAAACAGCCTTACCCCTCAGTCCCCTTGTACGACACCACATGGGAAGAGATGGGGTGGTCCAAATTCTACTCTGCTGGGAACCACGCGGCCTTTTATATATCTAAGTGGCAAAAATTCTATGTACCTACCTAACTCAATTCCTGCCATCTTCATTGCCTCATCTTAGTACCTGGTAAATATATAAATTATTATTAAGTATCCTATGAAATTCTACTACTAAAACATATTTTCATGTTTATCTCTAATGTGCTCAACTCATGTAGAAAGCTCTTTCGTCCAGCATACATTATTCTTTCGCTGTTAGCTTTCAAAAATTTCGATGTTACACCACTGCTGTTCTATTTTAAAAATCATTTTAATTTTTATACCTACCACACCACCTAATATGTATAATCGGTACCTACTATACTTATGAAGACCTCTGTGGCATAGCGATTGGGCGCTTCACTACTATATCGGTTCGATTCCCACTGAACGCAAATTAATGTATTTGTATTTCCTAATCAAAATTTATTTAATTGGACCTCTGTGGCATAGCGGTAGAGCGTTCGAATGCTATAGCCAGAGGTCGCGGATACAAATCCCGTTCAGTGCAAACATTTGTAATGCATGAATATGTCTATTGCATAGGTCTGGATGTTTCTTCGTTTAATATGTAGGTATGTATTTACAAAAATAACTTATCCACATTCTAGAACCTAAAGCACAAGACCCACAATACAAGCCAGTTAAGCTATGCTTAAGTACGTTGGGTCGAAATAGCGTTGTGTAGAATACATAATTACACATATTATATTTATTAAGTAAGTATATATCATTTATTATATTTGATTAATATAGTAGTTTAGTTATCCTACCACCTCCGCTTACCTTGGGTATAATCTGTCGGCCATGAATTTTTGTCGCCGCTCGCCATTGGCGGATGTAGAAGATGTGGTAGGTAGAAGTGGAGGGTACTTACCTACAATAATTTTCAGATGCGGATATTAATTTGCTTCTAGCTGAGTTGTCAGGTACAACTCAACAAAACACACAGGCGGCGTGCGTTTCGGTCGGTTCGAGTCCGACATAACCTCTTCCACCGGCTCCGGTTGGGGGGGTATCCGTGGGGATATTGCGCACGTAAAAAAGAAGTATCTACCTTACTGCGGGATATTAAGTATATCTAAAAACCAACTTCGCCCCGCAGTTTTACCCGCGTAAATCTGGATACCGTAGCATTCGATTTCATGAACGTTCGAGTATTTGGATGTTCGTTTTATAGTGGTCGATCAATTGATATTCGATTATTTGGCATTCGATTGGGCATAGTACACCCAGCGTAGAAAATTCCGTTCTTCCTACGGTAGCTACTTCTGTAGATATATCAGAATAGTTTTTAGAAGAATGATTAAAATAGGTACATAAGTTTCAGAGTTTATCTATTACAAAAAAACAGTCCTTTTCTCTTATCTTACCTACTCTAAGTAATACTTAGTATATTATACTGCTGTTAGTGCAAACTTATGAAAAATAATTTATTTTAAATTTGGATCAAGGTATTTGTCTAATGATATTTTTTCAGTCAACAGCCGATGACATTATAGAGAAAGATCGTATAGCAAGGCATTTGCTGTTCAAATCTGATAAAAACGGACCACAACGAGGGTTTTTTGGAACCATCTTTAATGTTATTTTAGAGGTAAGTACTTAGTATAAGTACCTAAGTTTACCTAATATTAATTTTACCAGTACAAACATGTCAAAACGGTGCCAGGGGAGACATTAGATAGTACCTACTCAAAATATAATATTATAGTAAGTTCTGATGTCTCCCCAGCCTAAGGGAGACAACAGGGCTGAAAAAGTCCTGATATCTACCCTAAGGGTAAAAAACTGCGGTAGCCTAGTGGTATGGGTAACGGACTGCTGAGACGAGGTCACACACCAATGCCTTTTCGAAGTTATGTGTGTATTTATCGCAGGTTTATAAGTGCCCGGTTAATGGCAATAGGCTCGCCACCTATTACATTGGGACCTAAATATAAACTGGGGAAATGTAGGTGCTAGCACCTCTGCCTACCCCTTCGGGGATATAGGCGTGAGTTTATGTTATGTTATGGTCTACCCTAAGGCACAGAATAACCAATTGCCTATGGGGGATATCAGGGGAGACACGAGACCGAAACCATTTGTTTAACATACATGCGACGGCATATACGCCGTTCGGGTCTCAATTACTTACCGGGGTGTAAGGTTACCGAATAAGGCATTTTCTTCGTTCCCCGACTGACCACGGACCATCTACGGTCATAAGGAGGTGGTACTTAGTAAAGTTATTAACTTCGACGGACTCAAATCTTCCACATAACCACTGCACCATATGGATACCTCGAAGTTGCACAACTTCATATTATTTTTAGATGACATCCCTACGGATATCTGTGGTTATACCACTATACATACATATAATCACGCCTTTATCCCTGGAGGGTAAGGCAGAGATGAATTAACACACACATTTTACCAATAATTGTATTCGGTTCCACGTAATAGGGGGTGAGCCTATTACCACTATAACCACATAAAATCCGTGAGTATATAACATATGACACAAAAACAGTCCCGAGTCGACTCTAGGTAGGATGTGTGCATAAATGTTTAGGATATCACGCCATGTATGTTATTAACTTACCAAACTGATTTATGAAGGTCATTACGTTACGCTTATTTCAATAAGTGGGTACGTTTTATTTAAAAGTTTAGTCATGCAATTGTCGGCAAATATCTTGCTTGACCCCAGGTCGCTAGTGAAACGAGACCTTGGTGCACGCGGATTGGTTTTATATATGTACCTAATGTACCTATGATTGGTGGATTTGTGCTTCTCCGTCGCCGCAGTACCCATACCACGTATCCTCAAAAGACACCCATTAAACGCGTGGGTACCTACTGCGCATGTAGAGTAGGTACCTACATGTTGTATGTGACTGAAGTCAAGATATATTCCGGCAACTATACTAGCTGCAGCCCTTGAGGTAATCTGCGCTGTTGTTTACTTTATCTAAGGCCGTCCGATCTTATGAATCGACTAGGTGTGTGAGAGCGAGGTTACCTACGAGGGGGACAACGCCAACGGCCTAAGTTATATCTAGGTTAATATAATGATAGGTATGCCAAATATGAACAAAATGTATTCAGCAGTATATTTAGACACAAAAGTGACTGACATACTGGTAAACTGATTGGGCTATACGGTAATGATTCACGCGGAGGCACATTCAACTAAATTACAAACCAGTTCTGCTTTCTTTTTCAGCAAATCAACGACACTAAAAGTGCTTACAGCCAAATATCTGAATTGGTAACAAATCAATTTGCTGATGAGAACGTAAGTACCTACCCAAGTACCCTTAGCAGTTAATACGTAGGTAAATAAGTCCCTGCCTATCGTTCATTGCACTCGAAATTACCAAATATTTAGCTCTTGCTTGCCTTTTATACGCTGCCCAAAAGTGCAGAACATCATTGATCCATACTGGGTGACACCTGTTTGGAAGTGACACACTGGTAAAGTGGTGACCCCAATCGTAGAATAGTAAAAAATTGGCCACCTAAGTCGGTACTCAAGCCATCAAGCAAAAGGTACTATTCAGTTAAGTACTTAGGTACCTACTTATTCTGCGTCATTGCAATGTCTAATGGAAAAACCCTAGGATGAATACCTTAACTGTCACCACAGACACTTCCAAAATGCCGTTTAATTTTAGATATAAACGGATAGCAATAAAATAATTTAATGACACTTTTACATGTAGGTGCATTCGGCAGCATTTATCATCATTTTCCTAGCGATATCCCAGTTGCCTCCAAAGTACCTATGCTCTTAGAGCCCATACAGGGTTACGCTTTTAGTGTCCCATTGGTATGTCAGTTCTTTCGGGATCAAGTGCCGTTTGACCTCCCCAACACCGAGAGGAAAGCCTGCGCCAGAACCTCGCACTGTCTATCAGGTGAGGTCGATTTGAGCCCTGAAACTGGCAGGGCAATGTAGGTACTGCTTCCTTACTTATTCTAATCTTATTTTTGCAGGCTGTTACATCCACTCCAAATCCATCCAATAATGGAACTACTGAGACACCGAAGATAACCAGAACAGAGTTTTTAAGAATATTGGATCGTAATTTGAAAGGGTTGAATCGACTACGTAACCTAGAGTGGCGTGAAGCAAAGAAGGTAAAAATAGCATCATTATTCTCTGATCCTTTTACCAACTCAGTTGGGGTTGGCTACCTAGTCTAACTAAGATGCGGCTGAACAATATTTTCCGTGAAGCGCGTGGTATCGAAGTTCTTTAGTTAGGTTAGTCAGACTTTTTGAGGGCTCCAACTACTTACCCGTATCAACTGCCATAGATGTTCTTAAGGCAACCGGGACCGACGGTTGAACGTGCTCTTCGAGGCACGACTAGACCAATTGCAAATACCCATATTCGTGCATACGAATATTTGTACTGAGCGTAGATCGAACCCGCGTTATTATCTTTTCTGTGCGTAGCGGACAAAAACGCCCGTACTCAGCGGGCGAGTGTCGATTGGCAGTGGCACAGTTCAAAAGATGAATATGCAAGTGCCCATGTGCTTATTCACACGTGCCCGATAGAGCAAACGCGATTGTCAATGCCTCTCTTGGTTTACTCAATGTTTGAGACCCCACAGTCTATTTTACAGACCCGTGCATCTTGTAGAGTTATTTGGCACTTAATTAAAAAATTACTTTTTATTACGTGTGAAAAATCCCCATGGATACCCCTTCCCTCTAAGCTGCGATGAAGATCGATCGAAAGTTGACCACCACTTATCCTTGAAAGATGCCTTTTCACAACCCGCCGCAGTTTACTACGAGATAAAATGCCTATTTATTTATATTGAAGTAGGTATCTATTTGAAAAAAATACTTAAATATTAATACTTTTTTTTTCCAGGATTCAGCGGCAAATCTAAGAGCATATACGGAAGAAGTATTTAGAGGAAAAAAGAATGCTAGAAGCGCCAAACAACAAAATCTTTAAACTTTACTGAAATGCTAGTTACCGACATATTACCTATGTACTGTACTGCTCTTTAGGCGTGTAGGTTCATACCTTACTACTAGCTAGCTAGACGATTGATCACTTTCATAAATAAACGAATATAATGATTTTGGTATTGTTAGTTTTCATTCTTTCAACAATTAACATTCAAACAATACATATGTATTTTGCGAGATCTTGCGCCTAAAGCAAATAATTCTTACATGCCATTATGTCACTGCAATCATTTATTTATATTTTCTTCTTTTAATACTTCCTTTTTTCGGTTAGTAAATATGTGCAGTATAGCACGACAATCGGGATACAGTTCATATTTCGTTCTATGAATTCCCCTTTTTGTAGTTCTTTTAATAGTATCCTCATTAAGCATCATTTGTAATGCGCCATCATGATCCAAATTAACGAGATCCTTTGCTTCTACTTTAAGTTCGCATCTGTCGGCACCGTCCACCTAAAAATATTGGGTATTAAATTTCTTATAGAAAAATTAATGAAAATAAGGTTGCTGAACACCTTGTGTTCCATTATGTAATTCTACCGTAACAGCACTTTACTTTTTTCAACTTATAGCATCCGCTGCCTTGCGCTGGTGCACACATGCACCCGCACTGTACTGTTTTGTACAAATAGATAAAACAGCAGCATAATATTATATTTTTGCAAGAAATTTGTCCGTAATACGTCGTGCATACGCATAAGGTAGCAGAAGTTGCAAGTAAAGAAAAACTGGCATTCATAATTATTTATAATTATATTGCATACTGTCTGTAACTTTAGATTTGATTATGTTACTGACGTCCGACCCCACATACTTGACAGGAAAGTTTCTGCCGCAGAATGAAGAAATAGCAGGTGAGGTAGGTCTGAAGATCTCAATCTTGCCCCAAGCTGGTGCCAAATACACGGTGGTGTATGGAGAGCTTGGGTTAAGGTATTAGTTCACATAAAAATGAAACGTTGCTCCAATAAATTGTAAATGCTAATAGGGGTACAATAATAAAAACGTTTTTGTTTGTATTTTTTTGTTGAATCCTATATTCCTATCCAATTCAATATAAGGACAACACAAACACAAATAAATTTAACAATACCTACTTACATCTAATAATGTACTATATAAGAGAGGCGGATCCACCTGTTACACAGACGGCTCCAGGGAGCCATCAACAAAGCTATCTGGCTCCCGAGTACACATCAAATACGAGAACGGGACAGAGATAAATAGCTCAACACCATTGAGTAAGTTTGCAAGTATATTCCAAGCAGATATTTTTGCCGTAATGGGGTGCGCGGTAATGACAAAATACCAGAACACAGGAAAGGTCGCTAGTGATAGCCAAGCGGCGCTGAAGGCACTCAGCAAGAAAGAAACCAACTCAGTAGTGGTAAGGAGTGTAAAAACAAAAACGCACTAGAAAGTTTGGTCGGAGCAGACAGAGTGACGCTCGCTTGGGTACTTAGGTTGCCACGAGGGCAATAGGCCAACAAGGCAGCCGAAGAACATGCCAGAAAAGAAGCTGATGTAATCTAGGTGGGCCCTGAACCCAGGCTGCCAATCGCACACAAAATCACCGAGGGAATCATCAGCCGAAGTAGTGTGGCAAGAACAAGCCAACTGATCAAACTATCGAGAATAAACATGAAGCTACTGTCAACTGACACTAATAGGAGTGAAGACTGATCCCAAATGACTGGATTGCATGGATTTACGGAGGTAGGACACGGCGGTATATCCGCCCGATTGAGCAGTCCGACTGGGGAAGTACCTCCGCCCTACAGAATACCGCGGTTATAATAACTTCGTGTTGTGTTCCCAGCGGTGAGTAGGGTAGCCAGAGCTCACTGGAGAATTTGTGCCGTCAGTGGGAAGACTAAAGGCTTGTCCTGATTTGTCTTCTACTGACGGCACAGAAACTCTGTACTTACAGGGTTGGCAGCGCGACTGTGACTCCTCTGGTGTTACAGACGTCCATAGGCCACGGTAACTACTTTCCATCAGGTGGGCCGTGTGCTTGTCTGCCAACTAAGTGGTATAAAAAAAAAAAAAAAAAAAAAGAAACCAGCCTCCACTTGCTGGCTGAATTCCCCATGTAGGTACTCGCTAAAAAAAGGAAATCATAGAAACGGACCAATTAGATTCTGAAGACATCGACAATCTGAAGGTGGAACAGATCGTAAGTTTTTGCAAGGAAACAGGTAGGTTTGACAAAACGCCGTGATTGCCGGACACAGGAGAAAAATAGGAGACATGGGTGAAATGGCACATACCGCGGGGTGAATCACCCGTTCGGCCGTGGCGTCTCCTGCTGGCAGTAACTAAGTAAAAGAGGTGGATATTCAAATATGCAAATGATACTTACCTTACACAATAATGATAATTTGTAATTCATATCTACAGTTGGCCATCTCTGGTTGAGAACACCGTCCTGCCAATTGATTAAATTTGACGTCTCACAAATTTTATGTGGCGCTGATAGAAATCCAGCCCACAATTCAGAACCGAAATGAGGCATCACTGGCGAAAGCATAATTATTAAAACTGCTAAAGCTTTCTCAAACTCCTTGCTCTTAGCTACAACTTCTGGTGGCACATTGTTCTGTAATTGATAGATATTAAAATTAATTTAGCTGTAGTTCCTTAAGGTGCAGCGCAAACGGCAGACTATCAGTGGCGTACTGTTTGAACTGTAAAATAGAACATACCTATGCAATTATATTATGCAGTTATTTACACAACGCGTAAAAAGTCCGTTGTCGAAAAAAGCCGCCTGATTCTAAGACCGTCGCACAAAAAGTGCGCGATAAATTAGAACGTTGATTTCAACGTCCGCAAATACTGATTGTAATCATGTGACAATCGCTGCATTTCAATACCATGTAGCATGTAGGTACATCTACAGACCTACACAATGTCCGAAGATGCACATCTTGCATCTTACTGCGAAAAAGCTGCGATGGATATTTTGCGCACCATGCAGAATTTTTGTGCGTCGCAGTCTCGATCGCACATATATCTAGGTACATCTGAGTGTGTCGTTTGCGTCTTGAACTTCTGCATTTTATGATAAATAAAGCAACATGGTTACAGAAATCAATAATCAATACGATTATTTCATTACACTTCCTGCCGTGTTGGTTCTCGGTGGAGTAGAATAGGGCCATCCCATCTTCTCCCATGGGTGTCTTAGAAGGCGACTAAGGATTAGGGCTGTTCTCCATCTAGCAGTAAATATACAGCCCATGATAAACAGCCCACTTGACGGCAACAGGCTTGCTCCCTTTAGGGAACTTGGGGGTCCCACTAGTGGGACCGGTGGGATAAAAAAACATAATTGGTGATATGTGGATGTTAATACACCTCTGCCTATCCCTTCACGTTTTTACAAGCGTGAACATATGTATGTGTACGTACGCATTTTGTGATCCACTATCAATATCATTTTAATAAAAAAATAGAATTTAACTTAACTAAGTAGGTAAGTATGTTGCCTTCAAACAGATTTTAAAACCACTTTTATGAAGATATCGTCATTATCAAAATGAGTAATATTTAACAGAAGCCTTTCAAATGCGAAAGGCTCTGACGCAAACTGCGAAAGAATCCTAGACTAGGTAGGTAACCTACGTTTTTATTCGTGTGGACATTCCCATGGATAACCTAGCAGCAAGGGTAATTACGAACCTAACAGCACGTCGCGCCGTCACAGGTCTCATATGCCTGAGTGTAAGGAATAAGTATGGACCTACTACTAGCAGCAATAATAAGATTAGTTCGTTGTAAAATGTAGTTCTGTTGACGCTATTCAGAAACTAGAAGAAAAGGAACAAACATGGTGACGAAAATGATAAAAAACACTTACCCTTAAAACGCTAGTTAAACTCTGAAGTCGAGAAATACCAACACTTAGTTTTTGGGTGTATTTAAAATGAAAAGTCGTTGTTGCAGTTAAAAAGTTCCTAGACTCCCAAATTTTACCTTCATATTTTTCAAATTCTTCAGGACTTAAAGTACTTGTAGTAGTTAAATTATGTCTATGTTTTAAAAATTCTCTTATAGTCATCCATAGTCGATGTTGCCAGTTCAGGACACCAGGTAAAGCTATAAAAATATTTTGACATTTTACGTAAGTAGTAAGTAGAGTAATTTGTATCAGTCTCCTCAAAATATTTATTTTATTTTATAATACTGTAAGTTCCATTCATTTCTTTTATTTTATAATACTGTAAGATTATATCATAGGACTTAATTGATTATGTATAGTACATACATACACAAATTCAGTCATACCTTTTTCCCAGTGGGGTAGGCAGAGACCACAGTTTTCCAGTTGGATCTACTTTAAGTATAATAATCAAATTTAATTATGTTACATATAATGAAATGAAAGTTTATTTGTCAGAATCTGAGTGAGTGTGTACATCAATTTTGGATGTTTACATTTAGGTGCAAGCCGTACTCTACCACTGTGTGGCATACAAAAATATGTCTTACAATTAAAATTAAATTATTCGATAGTTAAATTTATCATATACATTATCATGCAAAAAAAAAGCCATTAACACATTGAACTCAGTAGACCCTACTTAATTCAAGAATAGTTCTTAGAAAGAACCTACTTATTGAAATTAACAATACTTACTTGCATCAGACCATCTCCTAGCTGTAGCTGGTGGGACATCAGCAAGGATCAACAATCTTGTGGTGTCACATCCATATGTGGACAACAGCCTCTCTGGACTTTCACCATTATACTTGGACTTACTCATTTTCTCCCACTGTGCCAATACAGGCTCACCACTATTTTTCTCTTTATATACCTTGTCAATCTGTTCCACTTCTTCTGCAGGTATATATTTACCTGTTGATTTTAGCTTATAAGACTGTCCCATAACCATTCCTTGAACAACGAGTTTCTTAAATGGTTCAGGAGTAGGTGTCCATCCAAGTGAATGCAAAAAGTAACTCATAAACCTAGCATAATACAAATGAAGTACAGCATGTTCTTTGCCACCTATATATAGATCTACTGGCACATGGTCTTGAATAGCATCATAAGAAAAGGGCATATCTTCATTAGTGGGATCCAAAAAGCGATAATAATACCATGAAGAATCTACAAATGTGTCCATAGTATCAGTTTCTCTCTTGGCATCTGAGTTACACTTAGGACATTTGCATTTCACCCAATCTAGTGTTGCCAAAGTCTGTATACCAGGTAAAGATGAATCAATTTCTGGTAGCTTAACAGGAAGTTCTCCATATGGTACAGGTACAGCACCACAGTTTTTACAATGAATTATTGGTATAGGTGTACCCCAGTATCTTTGTCTAGATATAAGCCAGTCTTTTAATTTTGAACTGACAATATGTCCTCCTACATTTTTTCTATTAGCTATATTAATAGCTTCTTTATTTTCATGCTCCAAATTTATTTCATATACTTTGATCATTGAGTCAAATATGTGCAAAGATTTTGCAATTTCATGGTCTTCTTCATTCAATAATGAACAAGCTATTGAGACATCTCTACCTTCAGGATAATTGAAATCATTATTTATGTAAACTGGTATATTGCGTTCTGCTACAGGATTATAGCATTCAAAATTTTTGACATTTTCACCTTTTATCTCTTGGATCAGAGGATGCCTCGAGTTCATTACTACAAAATTGCCATGAATGAATTTATATGGCTCGGATGTCCACACATCAAAGGCCTTAATCTGTTTGTTTATTTTCATTGTAAATGTTACCACTACCCCATTGCATTCCCCTATCCAATGCTTTTGTAAATTAATAATATCTTTCCAGTTTTCCAATTCCTTACTATCAAGTCCATCATATAAGTCTTTGGCAAATTGTGTAGTTTTAATAAACCATTGAGTAAGATATTTTTTTTCAACTTTGGCTCCTGATCTCCAAGAACAGCCAAGTTCATCTACTTGTTCATCAGCCAATACTGTTTTATCGACTGGGTCCCAATTCACTTGTGCCTGTAACCACATAATTACTAATAACGAAATTTATAACTAATGTGAGCAATGGAAAATTGCACAAAACTACTATTCTTCTTCTCCCTTCAATAAAATCTGCCTTTATATTATTTATATCTCAAAGTTGTCATTTGACATCATTAAACTATTCTCTGTCAACAAAACTACTCTTCTATTTTTTCCAAATAGAAAAAATGAGTGTGGGAAAGGAGATCACCCATGTTATATCTCGGGACCCTTATCTTGAAAATAAATGTAAATGATTTTTTTTTTGTAATAATTAGAGATGCACCGAGTAACTCGGTTCAATCAACACCAGTCGCTTGATAGCAAAGAATACTTTATTGATATTATAAAATTGCAAACAAATACTTCATGTTGCGCGTCATAGGAGATAAATAATTGAAAAACACTGTCAATTAACGATTGTCTGTGTGAAGTACATGATCAGTGATTGTTAACAATGATTTCACGTAAAAGATCCCGAATTTGTGTGTTTTACGATGAGGTTATAGAAGAAGCAACAGTAAAATGTACTTTATGCAATTCTCTGATTTCACATAGTGGCTTCTACGACGGCAATGTTAAACCATGTTAAAATAAAACACATAGTATACAAGTAATTTACTACTCATTCATTAGCATAATTTTGATTTCAATTATATTAATTGAGATTGACATAGATTTCCTAAATTAGTAAGAAATACTTTTTGATTAACACTGTCGTTTTAATTATATCTACCTAAATATATTGCTTTTCTTAAACCAAGTATTCTCGGCATTCAAACCGAGTTACTCGGGCCGAGTATGAGTATCTAAAAGCCGCCGAGTATGCCGAATACCGAGTAACAACCGAGTACTCGGCCCATCTCTAGTAATAATCAATATTTCGTGGATTTGAGCTCATCCACCACAGTAGCACCCCATGCTAGACAGTCAAGAAATATGCACTGCTCATATAGAGCACATTTTAGGTCCAAGATATACCTATGTCCCGAGCAATATATGTATAGTAGAGTATTGTCTTACCTTAGATTGGTATGCTAATCCTCTCTCAAATAACTTCAAAAATATATATTGTGTCCATTTGTAATAATTGGGATCACAAGTACAAATTTCCCTGGCCCAGTCAAAGTTAAGACCCAGTTGTTGAAGTTGTGTTTTCATTGCATTTATGTTTGTTTTAGTCCATAAATGAGGGGGAATATTTCTTTCTATAGCTGCATTTTCTGCTGGTAGACCAAATGCATCCCACCCAATGGGATGAATTGCATCTAAACCATTCAAGTGTTGAAATCTTGCAATAGTATCAGATATTGAGTACACTCTGACATGACCCATATGCAGGTTACCCGATGGGTAAGGAAACATGGGCAACACATAGTAAGAGCCTTCTTGACCCTGCTTCGGTTTATTCACTACTTCTTCAGCCCAATGTTTTTCAATATTAAGTTTAATTTGTGTATTAATATCTTCTTCCTAAAAATAAAAAGAAATAAATAAATTGAATAACTTCAATCAATTTTAAAAAATAGGCACAGTAGCATATCTTACCCATAGCCTTAAACTGCTTTTATTTCTAGAAAACCAATAATATAATTGCCGTAACTGATTAACTTCTTGATTGTGCTTTGGAAAGCTAAGTCGAAAAAATGACATGATAATAGTGATTGAAATAACTGAATACTTGAGACTTGAATTTCTACTGTATATTATAGATAACACAGTACATAATAATTAAGGTATTTCTAATTTTAATGTATTTAGGTAATTATTATTTCATACAGTGATATAAGTATATGAACACCGGCAATAGTTTACGTTTCCACCGGATTTGCAGACATTAGCTTCATGGCATGGGCTGCTGAGTGCTGATCCTGCTCCTCATCAATTAATTTCGAAGAAGTCCCCCAAAGAGTATATAAGTCCCCACTCCACTCCCCAGGTCCCTCCATCCAGTTCCTCTGCAAGCAATCAGAGTGTCAGACAGAGTTGTCTTGACACTCTTGACAGTTGACATTTTAGTCATTTTGACATCTTTTTTTTCTTCAATATGGGTCAGCCTCTAGGAGTATTTGTCAGTGATATGTAAAGGTATAAAAACACACAACAAAGCGTTATAGTTTATTTTTATTTAGATACATTTTTTTTTGAAAAGCTATGTATAGCTAGAGCACGGAGATTTACTCTGATATTTTGAATAGTATAGATATATAGTGTAGTAGTTATTATAAAAGCAGAAAAAAGGGATGTCCATCCTTAAAATGGAATGGAATCATTCCTTCAAACACTGTGTGCCGGCCGCGTGCTGTGCTTAACATGCCAATCCTGGATAAAATAAACAAAAGGAATTGTCAATCATCAATCACGTAGTTTGTATGTAATGCCCACCAATCAATACAGCTAAACTGTATAAATGTATATGCATGCAAAAGAGAACGTCAAGCATGAGATGATTATCTACAAGTTATAGTGCATAAACTTAAATAATATACATATATTACACTAAGTTTATGGTCTAGTGACTACATTAGGTCTGTCCAAGAGGTCTATCCGTTTTTTTAAACAACGTAACGCGACCGTTTATTGATGATAAACTAGTTTATTATTCGACTAGTTCTGTTCGACCGCACAGAACAAGTTCTCAAATGAAGTGTGACAAATAAACAGTTTAGATACGACTTGACTTGACTTGACTAACTTCGTTCGAATGCACAGAACAAGATCACGAATGAACACTGATACATAAACAGTTATAACTATTGAAAGGTGCTTATCGACCAACGAATTTCAGTACAATTTAAAATGAACTTCTCTTCATACTTTTTCAGGCTTGATAGGCAGGCTAACTAGATCGATCTTAACCACTAAGCTACCGATGCTTGTATAGACTTGGAAAATAAATCATCAATTTGAAACAGACTACAAAAGTTATTTAAACATACTAAATGCCATTTTTTTAATAATAAATACATGTCTGATCGCTATTACGAAGGAGTTTAATTTTCATATTGACAATAAGTGAAGGTCGTTATTCGTTAGCACGTGCCGAAACTGGCGAAAATGAAACACCATCGTGCATCAATGCAAAGCAAGGCACGTCGTGCTACGTAATCCTTCGGGTTAGTTCGCTTTTACTCGGATCGTGTTCATATTAAAGAAGACTTATCGAAGACAGGTGAACGCATTGTTACTCCCCATTCTTGATTATGCGGATATCAGTTATCTTGATTTAACCGAAAGCCAGCAAGATTAGCTTGAGCGCCTCCAAAACGTCTGTATAAGATTTACATTTAGTTTACACAAGTATGATCATGTTTCGCAGTTTCGAACAGAGCTTAAAGTGGCTACCCATACGACTTCGCCGGAATGCTCAAATTCTTCCTTTGCTATACAACATATTATTCAAACCTACAACTCCTTCTTACCTTAAGGGACATTTTGTGTTCCTACATGATACTCATTCGTAACATCTAAGATCATCAGAAAACTTAAGGCTAAGGATGCCGTCGCATAAAACCAACATTTTACGACCAGTCTTTCACAGTTACGACAATCCATCTGTGGAATAAGGTACCAGTAGACATAAGAAAAACTGAGAATTTAAATAAATTCAAAACTATGGTGAGGGAGCACTATTTGTCACTGTGAAAATGCTCTTATATACCATATCTACTATATCAAGTTATTGCCTGATATATATTTTATACTTAATGTATTATATTTATGTATATTATATTTATTATATATTTGTATTAGATAGGATTGCTTTAAGGTGGAATTTTCGTGGATGATTTTAATGAAAAAGAAACATTTTTCAAGTTACAATAATATATTATGCACTGTGAGAGAGTGTACTCACCAATGAAGACAAACACATTCTTAAAAACCTAATGACATCCTAAATCTCATAATAGGAGAGTTTACCAATTGAAGTTCACATAGGAACTCGTTAAATCTAGTTTCAACACTGGCCCTTGAACCAATATAAACTCACTTATTTAACTAAGTTAAATGTGAAAAAACCTTATTGTGCTTTGCTTCGGTTGATGGTTTTGTGAATATGTCGGCCACCATTTCGTCAGTGGAAAAGTATTTTAAAATGACTTTACCATTAATAACAATATCCCTGATAAAATGATGTCTGATATGAATATGTTTCGTTCTAGCATGGTACATGTAATTTCTACACAACTTCAGTGTAGACTGTCATTACGCAAGATAATCCTATGCTGTACGAAGCGCGTATGCGTACTTGAAGGGCGTACGCTTGGCAGCCGAAAATACGTAGGTGATAGATATTCACTTTTTACCTAACCATTTCTCTTCCGGTGTACTGCCCATCACAGCTTTAGTAGGAGGCCTGTTCTTTAGGTATACGGTAGTATTGACCGCTTCTGCCCAGTATTCCTTTTTTAAACCTGCCTCATGGAACATGCAGCTGGCTTTCTCCATAATGGTTTTATTCGCCCGTTCCGCCACTCCATTCTGCGCAGACGATCTTGGAACCGTAGTTTGATGTCAAATACCATTCTTCTTCAGAAACTTCTCAAAATTAGAATTGACATACTCACCACCATTGTCACTCCGAAAGACTTTTATATTATTACTAGTTTGATTTTCTACGAGAGCTTTGAATTCTTAAAACATCTCCTAAACGTAAACCTCATTCTTCGTCTTAAGAAAATAAATAAACGTTTCACGTGACATGTCGTCGATGAATGTCAGAAAATACCTACAGACGAGCATAGTAGTGGACCCATGACGTCACTGTGAACTAACCCAAGGATCTCCTTAGCCCTTGTCTCAGATTTCTTTAGAAATGGTAACTTAGTCTGTTTACCTATAATACAGGAAATACAAGACTGAAAATTATTGTTGTCGTAAGAAATACGAGTGACCATACCTTTTTGCAATAAATCCATGCTTCGGGTATTCAAATGCGCTAGACGCCGGTGCCAAATTTTTTGTGTTGACTGACTTACAATTGCAATGGACTGCGTCTGCTTGACGGATTCAACAGGATGACAGTTATTTATTCAGTTAACTGGCCGAAGCCACCACTCTATTACCTGAATCTACAATTAAAGACAAACACATGGCCTTCGGTGATGGCTCACTACATAAAACTGAAACAGCTTTGATGGCATCTACTTCATAAACACCATCTTTCAAGCTAGCTGTTGCTTTTGGCAACCTCACCATTGTCAAAGACTGTGCACCCGCCAGAACGAAACACAATACCCTTTTTATCCATAGCACTAACGGATAATAAATTAGCAGATAAGTTAGGAACTAATCTTACATCAATTATGCATCTAAAATTATTGTCTTTTGAAACAACTTTCTCGTTTCCTCTTCCGTTTCGTCTTTCCTCTTCCAGCTGTCATCATGAAATTTAACAGGGATCACATATGCTGCGACGCACAGCTGTCGACGTCGCAAGTCGCAAGTCACAAGTCGCGTTGGCTTCAACAGTCAACGCTGTGAGAAGAGTTTGATTTTTCTGGCTACTCTTCTTATCGCTAGACTTCTCAGGACAGTCCTTATTGCAATTCCCGATTTTCTTGCACCCGAAGGACTTAATAGGTTTGCGTGCTTATCAAGCTGCTAAAGCCGTAGCATTCACGCTTTAATTGTCACGTCGTGAATTTTCCAGCAACAATTTTACCTTGACGGTTTCGCTTGACAGTGACGTGTTGGAATTTTCGATGGCCATTATTAACGGGTTATAGTCAATTGTTAGACCACTAAGTAAAATGAGGGCCACGAAGTATCTTCCAAAGCCGCTCCGATATCGCTCAGTTGTTGCGATGTATCTATGACTTTGTTCACGTATACCTCCATACTCGCACATTCGCTTAGTTTAGTGGCGAACAATGTACGATGTAAACTTAGACGTCGAGACAAACCTCGATCCTCGTATGCCTTCTGCAGGTTGTCCCATGCTTCACGAGCTGTCTTGGCATTTCTAATTTGTGGTAATACACAAGCCATAACCGCCAGTATTATCAAGTGATAATAGGGCGAAGGTAACGTGGCTAGGACCCCGTGCGCATGTGTGTCTGTGTCCTCTGGACTGTCGAGCAACAGCGGCTACTTTTTATCTTTCTACCTTCTACAAATCAATTTCTACCTTTTACTCTCAAATTCTTTTTCCATAATATTTTAGTTAAAAACGTAGTGTCTTTACTAAGGTATACGTAATTCCTTTTTAATACATGGTGTAGCCTTTTAGTTCTCACTCATTAAATTACACTAGTTAACTGCCATATTCCATAAGTTCTAAATGGCCTACAATGCTCGCTGAATAAATACACTTCAAAGTTGTGCTACTAGGATGTGATACACTGGTACTGTACCTACATAATTGTAAGTTTTTTGTAATAATAAAGATTTTTTAAAAACAAAACAAATAGCTCGGATCTTCGTATCCCGCGTCTTCCGTTCGCGGTTGGTAGGTTCTCGTTGACCGTCGACAGTCGATTCGTGCACGGTGCAAAATGTAGTTCACGCGTGAACTAGTTGATCGGTAGACTGGGTAGACTATTAACTAGTTTTCCGTTCTTGCCAAATAAACAGTCTAAAAAACTTTTCGTTCATTCAACGCCAACCCCTGTCTCTACTGCTCTACTGCTCTACTCTACTCTTACACTCTTTTGGTACTCTGTGTACTCTACGATTTGATTACAATCTGTACAAAGAGGATATTATAATAATCTGTACATCATTCATCAATAAAATTTTGCACAGAATCTTATTAGATTGTTACTAATACACCCTCTTTGTTGTGTTTAAATGTGTACATAAGACTATTTGTTTGATAAATTCGCTGCGCAGTTTCTTATAAATTTTCTGGTGCAACTATGGCTAGGCCTGGAGTAGACGATACATCAGAAGATGCAAAGAAAATCGTGGATGATGCTAAAAACTTCATAGAGAAAGCTATATCTGATATTGGAAAGACTTCAGCAACAAAGCAGCTAATTTTAGGAACTGCGTCAGGATGGTAATTATATCTCATGTACTTAGCACCTTTGTGTTTTTCATTAGCATTTATATAAAATTTATTTCCTTTACATCAGATGCAAGGGACAACGACTACGACGACTTTTAACAAAATTTTGTTGCAACAGTCTAATAAAATAAGTTAGGGTGAGGTTCTAAAATGTGTCAGAAATTTATCTGATAAATATTATATATTTGTCTGACAAATACTTCACATAATATTTCAAGTATTAGTCTTATCAGAGAATACTAATTCATTAAAATTGTTTAAAAAATCATTATCAAAATTTTCAGGATTACTGGATTTATTACCATGAAGATTGGAAAAGTGGCTGCAGTAGGTTTGGGTGGAAGTGTCATTTTACTACATATTGCCAGTCAAAAAGGATATATTGACATTAATTGGGATAAAATCAATAAGAAGGTAGACAAGATCAGTGATAAAATTGAAAAAGAGACTACCGGACGATCTCCAGATTGGTTTGAAAAGGTATTGTATAATCTTTTATTATATATTACAGTTTCAATTAAAATTTCAAATATTGAATATCTTTGAATGCTGTTGATTTGATTGGTCTACATATTAGCATCCTCTAACTCAGTTGGGGTTTGCTTTCTAGTCTTACTGTGACACATCCAAACTTTGATATTTATTATGAAGGACTCCCACGGACCTTCAAAACCAATTGGAGATATTGAGTTGTAAAACAATACAACTGCCATAGATTTTCAAATGGCAACTGGGATCTACAGCTCTCTAACATGTTTTCCTAAGCTCCGTAGCACCCAGGCCAATTTAAATAGATATATCCAGACAGCTTAATGGTCAGCCTATTATATTGGTAATTTTAGTTAATAATTTTTTTTTATAAAAATAAAATATTTGCACTCTGATTTGAACCCACACCCCCCATATAGCTGTCCAATGCACCACTGCCACCCACAGAGGCAGAGTATTTGTCTACATAAGGTTGCATTGCATAAATTTGCATTTTATGCATTGCATAAAATTTTTAATCCTAATCCCTATTTTCCTAACATTGGAAGTCATAAGTCAAAACAGACAGTTTGACAGGCTATGTATGATGCTGGTGATCTCCCAGAGTTTACCTGTATTATAGAAGTACTTAGCCATGTAGGAGGACATGTGCCGCTGTTTCTTCCTCACTCATGCTGGCTCTGCAGAGAAGGCTGTCAGTGATTCCTAAAGTAAAAGGTGTTTTTTGAAAGCGTCGAGCCCAGTGATGGCAGCTGTAGCCGTGCGTAGTTGGCATTTGGACAGTTGCCGAAGAAGCCTGGTCTTTCAATTTTCCAGCACATTTCACTACCTATGTAGCGCTTCCCTGGCCTGTCTGCAATTTTATAAGTTTATCCTGTAACTGTTGTGTTGGTCTCTCGTTCGTTTCTTCACTACGGTTGGTAGGTATGGAAAGGGGATTAGTATTATGGGCTCAGGTCCCATCGCAACCATGTCAGATCCTCTTCTGGCAAACTTGTCCACTGCATCACTCATGAGCCACTGTGGCCCTTGATCCCTTGTAAGGTTATATTTTCGGTGTGACCTTCTTGGTTTAGTTTAAAGTGGTACTCCAGTTTTAGTCCTGAGTTTATAGTGCAGCTGTTTAGGGCTTACAGTATAACTACACTGTCGTATTCGTATCGAGTGACGAGTAGGGCTTTTTGGGTTAAGTTGCAGACCGTTCCTGCTACCTTTCCTGAGATAAGGATTGGTAGGTTGTCGGCATATCCAATAGGATATTATTAATAGGATAAGCCTATTACTTATCCTATTAATAATTTATTATTAATAGCATACGACAATAATGTTGTCACGCTTTTTGTTCAGCCTTGTGACTATGTCGTCTATCACTAGATTCCATAGGAGGGGAGAGATTACTCCGCCCTGAGGGCAACCTGATTTTGCAGTCTGATAGTACCGGTCCCGCTCCATGTTTTGATAGGGCAGCCTTAATACTGGTGAAGCTGGTTTTATCGAAAGCTGCGATGTCAATGAACGTGCCTAGGCAAATGCCTTGTCGATAGCTTCCTCTATACGGCTGGCTAACATATGGAGGGCTGATTCCGTGAACTCACCGGAGCTGTATGCGTGCTGGTTTGCGTGTAGGGGTAATCGTTTTAATGCACCATCTCTCAGCTCCCTCTCGCATAAGCGGTCCATGAAGGAGGTCAGACTGATTAGTCGATGTGCTTTAGGATTTGTATAATCACCCTTTCCTGACTTGGGGATGAAGATCCCTCCTACTTCCTTCCATCCTTTCGGAACATATCTATACGCCAGGTAGGCCCTTAAAGATACCCTTCAGTCGCGCGACTGGTTCGTCACCCCACTGTAGCATTGCAGGGATGATCCCGTCGGAGTCAGCTGTCTTAAAAGGGTTAAAACCACTAATGGGCCACTAGAATTTTTCCAGGGTGACCATTTTGTCTGCATACTGCCAGCCTCGGGGAGTAGGTGTTATGATTTCATCTTGTCAGTTGATTGATGTGTGTCGTAAAGACGCATCCAGGGAAGTAGATTTCTATTAGTACGCGTCTAGTTTCTTCTGACGATGTTGTGTGATAATCGTGGCGCGCGGTTTCCGGCAGAGTAGAATTAGGTCCACCCCATCTCTTCCCATGCGGTGTCGTACAAGGCGACTAAAGGATAGGGTTGTTTAACATCAGACAGATATTTACAGCCCAGACTCAGCCTCAGATGCATGGCTCGAGTCAATAATAGTGCCTGGAATACGGCAATAGGCTCACCCCCTATTACGTGGGACCGAATACTATTATTGGTGAAATGTGGGTGTTAATTCACCTCTGCCTAACCCTCCAGGGATAAAGCCGTGATTATATGTATGTATGTTGTAAGTATGTTGTCATGTTTTCTAAGGGCCGTCATTGCCATACCATCCGTATAGTCTGTGCTAGGACTTTCCTTATTCTGTTTGCTTATTGGCATGATTCTATGTTTCCACAGAATTTTCGCTAACCCTGTATGCTTTGGTATCTGATGCACTTTTTGTAGCTAGATTTGGCAGAACGATAAGCGTCCCAATCTTCATCTGCACAAGTATTCATAGCTCAGTTGAATGCCCTTCTAACCTTCCTTCGCTTGCGTTTCGGGCCCTACCATGACTGTTTGCCTGGTGTTTTAGGGGGTAGGGTTTCTGTATGCCCAGAAAACCTAGCGTGATAGCTGTCTATTATAGATTTGTTTAGGTGTTTTACCTGTTCCTCAATCTGATGTTACCGGGAGTTTGAGATGAGCGCTTTTGGGTATGTTTGTTTGTCAGACATTGCTCAAATTTGACCCTGTCGGTTTTTCTCGGCTTGCGTTTTGACAGAATCAGTTCTTGCCTGAAGGTCGAAGTAAATAAAAAGAATCCACTTGTGGTCTGTGCAGGATGCCTTCTTGTAGTCATGCGAACCCGTGATGGTCTCTGCTGTGTTTACTATCGCTAGTGTTCGGTAATCTGTAATATGAATGAACTTATATGACAAACATTTTCGGGTTTTCGAAAGTAGGACTTAAAAAATTTCTTCGTTTAAATGTGCATCCTCTATATATATGTACACAATGGAGGGTATATCTTTTGGATAACGTAGTGTTTTACCTATGACACTTCCTATCTAGAGTATCAACATTATAATGTTGTGATTGTTTGTTAGAGTTATTACCTAAAATATAATTTTATGTTTTAAAATATTCTAAGGCAAGCTTAGCCCTCGTATAAAACTGATTACATACAGGCTGAAGAGACGGGGGAGCTCAACTTACCCTGTCACACCCCGCATTTCAGCCCGTACTGTTCAGAAACAACCTATGCCCGCCTAACACTATTTGTTTGGTAAATATACCAAAAGGTACTTACACAATCTAAGGAGATCCACGGACAAAGATGTTTGGTTTTCTAATTTGTGCCACAAAACCTCGTTAGCCACTAAAGCAGAAGCCTTTGACAAGTTCAAATTAAAAACGCCCATTTGATAAACCTGGTAATATCTTTATTCTAGCTTTACCATGTCGGGGAGACCTGGTAAAGCATTCCGTCATACTATCGATATCGGAACGATCAAGTTTTAGGAGGTTAATTCATTATTTTTTTAAATTGATCTACTAGTCAAGTCCTTTCGTTTAATACCCATATTGAGGGAGTTGTTAAAAAATATGTACACCGTCATTTTGTGATGGCGGCCATCTTGAATGGATCTATTTCAAACATGAAAATAAAAAATTGAACGAAGTTAAAAGCGAGATTAAATTCTACTTTCAAATTTTACCAGCCTACCATAATCATTCTGAGCATAATTTAAAACAGCGAAACAAATTATGATACAAAATTTAGGTACCTACATGAAATATGAATTTTATTGAAATTCCAAATATTCCTTAAATTTGTGTATCATCATTAGGCACATTCATTATCAGAATTTGATCATTAACAGCGACACTATCGTATGACGTAATAATAAAGGTGTGTTTTTTTCAAAATCAACGGATTCTATTCTATTATTATTTCAAACGTAGGTAAATGACATAATCGTAGATAAATGACTTAAACAATGCTTTGAAACATAAAATGTTCTTTTAAAATAAAATAATTCTTAATAGATTACGCTTTCCATACTGTTTTTAACATTAAAGCAAAATAGTTTGGTTATAAACATCTTCCAAATATGAAAACAGCTTGTCGGTTTGTTATTCGGCCATATATCAGAGTATTTCCTTGAAATACTTTCATTGAATACGACATGTCTTATATAACTATTATACCTATACCTATATAATACATTATACCATGTCAATTATTTTTTTAAACCCTACACTGTTATTAGATGAAAAGAAAATCAATAAACGTAAGTGATATACGAAGCACCTACATCAATCCAAACCAGGAATTGAGTTCGGTTGTTGAGTGTTGCAAATAAAAATATTAGTTCCTCAAACATTCTTTTCATGACTTTCTTGGCGCACTATAACGTATTGTTATAGAGGTAACAGAAATATATATGTGAAAATTTTAACTGTGCCATACTATAACCGTTCATGAGGTGACAATTACATGTTAATTACTTATTGAAAAGATGAGATTATATATATAATTAGATTATAATAATATATAATATTTCATTTAACAGTAAAATTTACTGAAGAAATCCTTACAAAATTTAATAGGTATCATTGGAAATCATTGGACTATGATGATTTCAAAATATGAGCGTAGCACGTAAATAGTTAATTTTTAAATATAAATATAGGTACCTGTCATGTACTGATTACTTACAAGAACAGATACATAATTAATAACTTTTAAACTATCACGTTCCATGACTTCCATGATATACAATAATGTTAACGGGAATTAACGCGATCATGGTATAGGTACATACCTTTGACTTCAGGTAAAACATAACGTACGTTCCCGTTAACATTATTTGATAGAGACATAATTAATTAATACGTGAATACGCACTTGTACGTTTCCAGTTACCTATATTATTTTCAAAAATAAGACTAAACCAAAAACGCTATAGAAAAGTACAAATGCCTAATTCAATATGTGTAACAAATTCCACCCAGCGCAGTACAAAACAGCCAGGGACACGATTTCTATGAATGATTGTATGTTCCAAATGCAAATCACTTCCGTCCGCTAAAAAGTCTATTTTGTTCCCGCTTATAAAGGAACAAAGTGACACCTTCCGAATAGAATGAAATATAAAAAATAGGTACCTGTTAAGAACATAGATGGGCATAATTTACTTGCTCACCCTTTCATTTTTCTTTAACTAGGTTTCTACCCGCCTACTTGGGCTACCAATTTGATTACTAATTTCTCGCATAAAATATATTTCAACTAGAGTTTATTTGTTACAGGTATTGCTCTTTGTCAAAAATAATACATATTATTCAGCAGGGTTTACTGGAGGATTCTTTTTTGGCATTGCTTCTTCGTGATTTTTTTTTATTAATGTGAGTTGCTATAAATCTGTACTATAAAATTAAACTTTACAACTAGAATAGGTAAATTATGTTTTTTTTTTTGTTCTTGTAACTGCGTCATACCATATACGTTGTGATATAAAATATCTGGATTCTGGAACCCTCAAGAATATTTATTATTATTCATAAGAATGTAATTAACGATGATAGAAAGGGAACATCCATATGTGGGCCGAGTTTACAATCACTAATGGCCCGCGAGCCAGCAACTTTAATGACCGTTGTCACTCACGGCTTTCGGGCGATAATCTTTAAGGCGGGTGTCTTCGAGGACTTTAGGCATAGCATAGCATAAGTGCTGCTTGCCTAGATTTATTTATTATATACTGGGCTCTACCCGCGGCTCTACCCGCGGATGTAGGTTAAAGCGGTTTTTTTTGGTCATATTTCCGGATGTACTCAACCAATTGCGAATTAAGATCATACAAACATAAGATTTTAGGTCTGACCAAGACGTTTCAAACAAAAAAATACACGCAAAGCAGTCTTTGGGGTATGCCGATAGAATTGAAAATTAAGTAACATTCGGTGACTACATTCATAAGTAGTGACATTCGGTGACGGACCATCGGTCTGTGGACAATCAGACATGCGGACAAACAGATAAAAATTCCAAAAAAGAAAATATGTTCAGAATCGTTAATAATCAAAATATTTTTTAAGTATCTTCAATACTTCAATGTATAGACAAGACATGTCTACCTACCTACCTACTTCAAAATTATTTAGGTAATAAGTGCCCGGTTAATGGCAATAGGCTCGCCACCTATACATTGGGACCTAAACATAAACTGGTGAGGTGTGGGTGCTAGCACCTCTGCCTACTCCTTCGAGGATATAGGCGTGAGTTTATGTTGTGTTATATTAGAGTATAGATGACATATTAAAATATGAAAGCGATGACGAGATCGAAAAGTATGAAATATTATAAACTGCCAGATTCACCATAATTATATTTGGTAGGACCTCTTTTGAAAATTAAAATTCTTAAAATAAAATCTTTCATACTTCAAGTTTTATAATTGTTTACATATTTTTGGTAAGTTGTAGTGGCAGCGCGAAAATGACTCCCCTGATGTTGCACACGCCCATAGGCCACGGTTACCACTTTCCATTCAGAATAACATACGTAAATTTCTGCAATCGGGGATGTGCCATTTTTAAGGATATCTTAATGCTTTAAAAACACCCTTTCTTGGGTACCCTGCCCTTAAACCGATTGTTCGGTGTACGACAGATTTGTGGATTGAGCCGATTCTTGGACTCCACTCGACATAGTCGTGACATGGAAGAAGTACAGTTGTAAAGAAATTAGCAAGGTGAAACAAAATAATTCGTAGTCCTTCAACTTTAGTAACACAAAAGAAAAACGATATTTACGTATTAATAACATCCATTTAATCCTATGGAAAATAAATTTTAAATTTAATTTGGATGAACTTTCACATCATTATTATTTGTATTTATATATTTTTTCAGTAATTAACTAATTAATCATACACACGTTACCCATCTTTGGGGTGAGGCTATGGACAAGCACAGCGAGTCACTGGTAATTAGTCTTGATATCACCAAAACTTTCGATAGTCTGACACAAATCGCTTCTTGCCGAACTACCAGCCTTTGGTCTGCCTCCTAGACTGTGCAACAGGGTTGCTAGCAGTCTGCGGGAGCGCCGTACTCGTGTCCTCTGTGATGGACGGGCTTCGGAGTTCTTGCAGGTAAATACTGGCGTACCGCTGGAGTCCGTCTTATCTTCCACTCTCTCTTTCTTCTGTATATCAACGACTTGCTGCCCACCGGCAGCATACATTGCTATGTAGTCGATAGCACCTTACACGGGAGTTATCACGGACATCCTGTGGCCAAACAGTCTGATATCGCGGAAAAAAGACAGCTTCTTGTCGCTGAATTGGACCGGATCCTGAATCACGTTTCTCAATGGGGTTCTGAAAATCTGATCCGAGTTAAATGCCAAGAAGACGCAATCATGTGCATTCACAGCAAAAGTATTTTCTTTCTTTCCCCTTCCCACACTTCGGAGCATGCCACTGCCACTGCAGGACAATCTAAATATCCTAGGTATGGATGTTCGCTGCAACCTGAATAACAAAAACTACATCGATAGTATCATCAAAACAGCCTCGCGTAAACTCGAAATCCTGAACAAAGTGAGACGTTTTTTCACGCCGGAGCAGCGGTGTCTTCACTATAAGACACAAATTTGCTCCAGCGTGAAATACTGATCGCAGCTCTGGAATGGCTCCGCGAAATACTTAATAGATGCTCTCGACAGGTTGCAGCGACGCGCAGTCCGCATTATTGGGAATCCTGAGGTCACGTACACCCTCGAGCCTTTGCAGATGCGTAGAGATGTTGCTTCCTTGGCTGTATTCTATCTCTACCATGGTGAGGGTTCTGATGAACTCTGCCAAATAATCCTACCCTCTCTTTTCCTACACAGGAAAGGAGAGGGTAGGTTCCATATTCTATCATCGCACCTCTCGCCATACGCAGGGAATTCATCCTCACACATTGCGAACTGAGACGGCGCGCACTGTCTGCCCACGCACACTTAAGCTGTGGAACGACCTCGCTGCCGCGGTTTTCAAGCACCTACAATATGGGGTTCTTCAAGAGGGGCATCAGAAGGTTTCTTCGTGGTCGGCAGCGCGAGTGTAACACCCCTGGTGTTGCATACGTCCATAGGCCACGGTAACCACTTCCCATCAGGTGGGCCGTGTGCTTGTCACCAAAGTGGTATAAAAAACAAACAGGACAACACATGCAGGGCAAGAACCAAGCGGTTCGGAAACTCTTTTCTTTGCCGCACCACCGAGAGCTGGATTCAATTCCTTTGATTCTGTGTTAATTTATCAGAATACCATAGATTTATAAGAAAAACAATGAAAAATCCTATATTTCCTTTAAACATCACCATAAGCCTCATGGAGACGTATTTTCCTGATAGCATCCGTAAAAAGAGTAAAAAAAGAATGGTGGCGCGATTCTCATGCCACCTGAGCTAGTGGACTGTATTTTGCGGGGATGAAGCTAACCGTTTCATATGACACTTTACACAACATACAAGATAGGTGATCGGGTTGCCGCGGAGGTGGTTTAGGCATTGAATGCAACCCGAGAAATTAGGAGAGGATGCACTAACCTTTACGGGGCCACGTGCTGTCGTAGCCGGTGCACCGATCTTCTCTTCCTGGCTCAGGAGTTGCCGCCCACATCACTAAATCACTTGAGGGACACACGAGAGGCACAATCCGATCGGTAAAGGTCTATGAAAGCGGTTAAAATCCAACAAACATTATTCATTTCTGAGAGCCGCGCGCGCCGCCGGCCATTGTTTTTTAGTTCAAAAGCGGAAGTGAATATGCGTCTATTTTGACAATTGAGCGGTGCGAAAACTATTGCTATCTCACTTTAAAGGTAGTGCGGGAGGGAGATGGGTATAGGGAGCGTGTGTTCAGTGTCATCAATTTGAATTACTACTATTGAGCGAAAAAAAATACAAATTCTACTATCGGCGCAACCACCACTAATGTACACTTTGGATGGTGGTTGCGCCGATAGTAGAATTTGTATTTACAGATGTGAACTTACAGCTCAGGCGACTCCCGGCTCTTCCTCCACCACTCCGCACGATCTTGAGTGTCCATGGTATAAGACCAATGACAATTAACACGCATGTCACCCTCCACGACGTCAGGCCAGGACTTCTTAGACCTACCCCTTCTACCTGGAGACGGTAGGAGCGCCATTTCCAGATATTTGTTACCCACGTAGCATGGCGGATTCCGTAAGATGTGAACGCACCAGCTTTTGAATTTTATCTTCAATGTCACGGACATGAAGGTTGCTATGGATGCGAGAGTACCTCATGTGACTCCGTACATCAATTGCAGCATTTTCATCAACGTGACACGCAACTCATACTTATGTGGCTCCAGCAGCGGCCACGCTTCACAACGGGGCAAAAGGACAGGTTTAAAGATCGTTTTATAGACGTGCCTCTTCAACACTAACCCTAACTGGTAGAGCACTCCGTCATATTATCAGAAAGATCCAAGGACAACGCTTTGTGATGGTACAGCGCCTAACCAAAGCTGAGTAAATTTCGATTTTACATATTCGACATAAAGCTATGTTGAATGTGCTAGCTCCCCTCTTCTGCGGGGAGATACGAGTGCTCCGCCAGCCGCACAGATATTGTGAAATTCATCCAGAGACAATTTCCCCACTGGCATTGGCCGTCTCAATGGACAAAGTATGCAATCGCGAATAGAGAATACTCAAGACTTTTACAATAAACAATTCAATACGCTGATGATTGTTACTTATCTCGCATATATTCAATCGCACGTATAATTCGGGTTACAAGCTGCCGTACTTCATTGATGCGGTCTTCGTACCATAGGATTTCTAAATCCTAATCTTCCGTCTGACATATCTGGTTGCACCGGCCTCTGTGCTTGAGAGAGCTGCACTTCGACACTAGGTCTCCCGTGGGAATCGAACCACACCCGGTCCTAGTTATCCCAGACGGCTGTAATTGCATTATACGATAGCAGGGTACGATCTCGGTACGATAACTTGCTCCTCACCCATACGCCCGATGCTCATCACACGCTCACCATCAAGCAAAGCCGCCATCGATTGTAGATTGCAGGGTACGTGGGCGTCAACGACCCAAAGCTATTCCTTTGAGGATAACCCCAGGCCTCGCAACAACAGGTCCCTGGTCTACCGCCTGACTCTTTACATGTGGTGCTTTTGCATTCATCAAGTCTAAAGGCCACGTAACAACTATCAACGCAGTTAGCAACTTCAACAAATAGGTTGATTAATTATACTGTACACTTTTATACCTAGAACGCTGTGTTACTCAGCCTTAGATAGCATTATAAAATACATAAATATTGATATATAACAATCACTATAATTACAATGATAATATGAAAACAACTCACCACGTATGTAGAGAATTAATAGTGTTTCACTTGGTAGTGTTGCACCGTAACTTACTCGAGTAACGCCTATGGCCCCAATCCTTCACCGGTCGACGAGAGTGAGTTCGTTGACCGCTCTTCTCTCCTGCCCAAAGTCTAATGCCTCGATCCTACGGTCAGTCCCGTCTCGTAAAAACCCTTCCCGAGATGTCCTCATCCGTTGTTTTTATAAGCCTGCACGTGTTTTACCAATTTCTATGGAACACTCGTAATAAATCTAGCGTCTTAATAGTTTCTTTAAGCGTTGCAAAACGATGACCCTCACTTTAGGGTCTGCTTCATCTGATTTATGGAGGGTCGAAATAACAACGATGTAAGCCAGATGACTATAAGTAGTATTCCAGATGTACCTAGAGGGGTTTATTAATCTCTTATAGTTGAGTAACTAGTGTACTATCACAGCTTGAATCAAAATATTACTAGATATATCAAAGTTATAGGGCAAACTAACACAACTTATTTTCCTCTTTGAGAGTTGTTTTTTGTGACGTTGTGTTAAAATATTTTGTACGACAACTTTTGGTCTGAATATAGCAATTTCTACGTAAACTGGTAGGCCATTGTACAAAACTGGAAACACTGGCAGTGACAGTGACAACAAGCTATCCCTGAGATACTTCCTCCGAATCAAGGAATAGTGCCACCAATAACCCCTGCAGAAGTCCTAACTACCATTCGCTCCATGAAGAACCGGAAAGCTATCGGAACCGACGAAGTCCCTATCGAAGCTTGAAAGGCAATAGGTGCCCGCATCCCACATTATGAAGCTCTACGAGAGCGTATATACATTGTCATGTTAGGGAGACCTTGGATCGTTCCGATATGACGGAGTGCTCTATCAGTTTCCCCCGACATGACAACGCTTGAATAAAAAATTACCAGGTATATCAAAGTTATAGGGCTAACTAACACAACTTATTTTAGACTTTTTGAGGGTAGTTTTTTGTGAGGGGGGTTTTCAACTCCCAACGCATAAACGACGGGGTGTTATAAGTTTGACGTCTCTGTGTGTGTTATCTGAACTGATCTCTTGAACGGATGAATCGATACGGATTTCGTTTTTTTTTTTTTGTTTGAAAGGTAAATTTCATTTCACAACTCCCTCAATAATGGGTATCAAATCAAAATAAAAATTTAAAAATCCCCGTCACAAAAGACAACCCCCAAAAAGTCGAAAATAAGTCGTGTTAGTTACTTAGATAATATATATAACTTAGATATACCTAGTAATACATATTTTGATTATAAGATCTTTCACGTAATTTAAGTTTTGTCTTTACTCAAAGAAGCTACATAGCATCGTAAATCATTAATTGCTGATAATGCCTGAGCATTAGACATAATCGGACTCATCGTTATAATCACTTAAGGTCTCTTTTTTGTGTGTTATTCACATTCTCAATAAGATCTTTAATTGATTGAATTTCATAAGGTGCCACATTTTCTTCTACCACTTAGATGGCAGACAATCACCCGGCCCACCTGATGGAAAGTGGTTACTGTGGCCTATGTACCTACATGTGCAACACCTAGAGCGTCACACACGTGCTGTCGACTCTGTAAAAACGTTGTCATCAATAGACGAATATCCTGGAAAACCTTGGAGTATGACGGGTTCTTCATATTCATCCAACACGAAGTCAACCTCGCTATTTCCGAAACCTACTTTTTTGAAGCAGTTTTGAATGGTTTGCGCTGCATGCCGCTGCGATGTTTAGAATCGCATCATGCAGTCAAGGGTCGTTGTCTTCCATTTCTTGAAAATAGCTGTGTATAAGTCTTGTCCTATAACCTTGTTTAATTAACCGTATTATGTGTGAAATCGTATTAAACGTGATCGTACGAGTATTAAGCGGGTTCTACTATTATTATAACGTAATTAATTTATTTGTTTCAGGTGGAACGATTTGTGGACCGTAAACTAGATAAAGCAGAAGATTTAATTAAGAAAAAGGAAGTTAAAGCTAAACGTTGGGTTAATAACATTAAAAGGGGAGACCATTATCGTGCTACTGAATCGCATGTATTTTTGGCATCATTTGCTGCTGGTATGGCCATAGGCCTTCTTTGTGGCAACTAGATTTTATTCTCTACGTGTCTAATCTCACGATCATAAATGGTGTTATTTTGATTCTTGTTATAAAAATTATCTCGAATAACGTATAAAGCTAAACACAGATTAGTCGGTTATATAATTAACTAAATGATTATTTAGGTTTACGTAAGTAGCTTGGAACATCACGTAGATAATTATAAGTATTACTTACCATTAATAAATGACTTGTTTTATCAGTATATTATATTTAGTAGAATAACAATATTGTCGACCATTTTATT
Organism: Eilema griseolum; assembly: GCA_963662185.1. Classification (NCBI taxonomy): domain Eukaryota; kingdom Metazoa; phylum Arthropoda; class Insecta; order Lepidoptera; family Erebidae; genus Eilema; species Eilema griseolum. The sequence goes on along the minus strand of OY759230.1, from coordinate 17,541,152 downwards.
ATATTTTCGTTCTAGTGTTATAAAGTTGTAATATATTTAATTTTTATTAAATACAATTTATGGTTTGATTCAAAGATTTCCTCAAAAGTACCTACTAAACTTACTCAGTTTTTTACTACTCCATAGAGTCCAGAGCCCTGCGGTTGATTTTCTGTGTGATGAAGGTTTTGAAAATCTTCTAACACTTGATTTTTTATGTTAACTAAAGTTCTCCTATTTGACGAAGAATTTACGGATAACTGATCAAGTGATAACGCCGAAGCCGAAAGTTTACAAGTTTTCAACATTTGAAATTTAATGAACGATGCTAGAGCTAGACAGAGAGTATATATTCCCTGGATGTATGGTAATGGATCCCTGGCTCATGAGGTTAAACTCTTTGCAACCAACTCCCGAATCGATGATTGTAGTATGTAGCAATCGACACCGCCCGACGGTAATCAGGCAATGCCTGATATCCATATCAAGCAACGCTATGTCCGGATGATATACCAGCGATAAATCCGCAGCGGAGTTGTCTGCCGGCTCTCTAACATCTCGGGAACAGTGCCATCGGTTTAGAATGAGGCGAATGTACATGTGATCTCAAAGGAGAGGATCGCTCAGATGCAGCCCAGACTTGACAGTATAGGCAACTATCGACGTATAGCCGTCATCTCAGTGAGGTTCGGTCCCCCTTCAAGAGAAAGATCACGGGTTCGATTTCCGCCTGACCTGACGCAACATTTTTCCTATCTTAATCCGTCTATGTTACCCATCGTTGGGGTGAGGCTATGGACTAGCATAGCATGTCAATGGCAATTAGTTTTCGCTAAAGCTTTCGATGGAGTATGGTACAAATCGCTTCTTTACAAACTAGCCTTTGGTCTGCCTCCTAGACTGTGCTACTGGGATGCTAGTTTCTTGTAGAGGCGCCGTATTCGCGTCTTGTGTGATGACGAGCTTCGGAGTTTCTGCAGGTAAATGCTGGCGTACCGCAGGGGTCCGTCTTATCACCTACTCTGTTTTTTCTGCATATATACTGGCCAAAGGCAGCATTCATTACTATGCAGACGATAGACATCTGATGAGACTGTCAAGCTGAGTGCCATTATTGTAACACGGTACGTGTCTATAATGGTGTCAACAGACCCTCTATCCTAAGCCTTCAGCTTACCATCAGGCCTACATAAAAAAATAACAGTGACTTGATTCAGAAGCGATTCTTAGAGTCATCACACCTTCGATTTCGGCCAAACGTTTTGGTGAACACCGATTAATCAGCTTCGGCTAGAATTGCACTTTCGGTCGTAGACTACTTCAATAAAACCTATTTATGAAGACACTTATTACCTATTCTATCAATAAACTAAAAAAAAAGCTGTCATAAACTATAGTTTCTTTGAAAATCAAACCGAACCAGCAATTCCTGATTGCTGGTTCCATTAGATTTTTTTTGTGCTAGATAGTCGATTTAATGAGGAATTTATTCAAACTAGCGGTTTCGGAGCGGAGTGGAGACTTGTAGACGTCGCGGATTTGTATTATAGCGCGTTTACGATATAGGTACCTACTTACAATACACACAGTATGTAACAAAATGGACTCCGACGAGAAAATTGTGCGTGTTGCGAAGACACCGGAGATAGATACGAAAGCATCGATGAATTTGGAAAGATTCATTATAAATTAATCGAGTGGAAGAGAGCGATCGAACAAACGAATTAATTTTGTTACAGAGTGCATTGTCAGGCCGTATCAGTAGTTCGGAATCGGACAGCTGAGACTTTTTCGTATCAGTAGTTCAGCGATTAAAAACTACTATACTACTGAGCTTTTTTGTTCGGTATCATAGGGAAACTATGCTTGCCTATTAACTAAAATAAATTGTTAACGAATATTTTTAGTGTAAGTAAGTACAGCTCGTTTCAAACTTAATGGCGGCTCTGAACTTCGTACAAGTGTCATACTGCGCAGGTACAGTCAAGACCAAAAATATGCAGTTCAATTTACTCACCCAAGCATTACCTAGTCCTTGTTGTATCAAATATAAATACCCTCAGTCCGCACATAGAAATATTAAATAGATTATAGCGACAATTTACAGGGTGTCCGGTTCTAAGGGCTGTATCCCCTCCATAACCATAACTTGTCTGCTTGTGGAAGGGCGAACTTCTATAGGGTGATCTTCCATGGGGCTATCGCTTCCTTCTTCATCTTCACTCGAACCGTATTCATCATCACTGTAGTCTTCATTGTCACTGACATGAATTATGAATACCTCCGTCAATGAGTCAATGACAACGTCACTTTTTTTATACTCCTCTTCAATTTTTTTTACTCTTTCGCATAACTTGCACCATTCAATTTCACCCATTTGACTGACCTTTTCTTTTACTAAATTCATTACACAATTTATATTCCACGTGACATTCTTTTTAGCCACATGTTGCTTTATGGCCGCCCATGCCATTTCAATAGGATTTAAATCGGGATGGTAAGGCGGAAGACGTAATACAATATGATTATTTTCTTTTAAAATGGTGTCAATTTTATGTTTTTTAAATCGCTGTTTATTTTCTGTAATTAGCTTATAAAGCTGTGGTTTCAGTAAGCCATCACTAAAAGATATATTGTTAATACGAAGCCATGCCTGCATTTCTGCTTTTTTGGCGTTCGAAGTTGGTGCAGGATTTTCTTGTTTATTGTGGTAGGAAGCATTATCTACCACGATAACTGAATTGGCTGGCAAGTTTGGCAGCAATTGGTTTCTCACCCATTTCTCATAATTCTCGTAGTTCATATTGTCATGGTAATCGCCACTTTTTGTGCCAGCCTTGAACATAAGTAAGGCATTTGGTACAAAACCGGTTTCGGATCCCGCGTGTACAATTACTACTCTCTGTCCTTTTGAAATTTTGGTTTTTAACCCTAAATGCGACCCATCACTCCAAGACTTCGATGTACTGTGCGTAGAATCGACATATGATTCGTCTGTATAGGTATATTATGGGTCTGCCTTCGGAGCGATATTTGGTTATTTTTTCTAGGTATTCTATTCTCTGCAACCGAATATTAGTTTGTTCTATCAGTATTTGTCTCTCATTCTGGCTTTTTTTCCATTGAAAGCCTAATCGTTTTAATATTCGATGTAAACTTGAAATTGAGCCGTTGAAATTAATGTCATTTTTTAATTTTTTTTGTATTGTTTTCAATGTTGGTAATTCCTTTTCCGTAATATGGAAATTGTGAACACACCTTTTAATTACTCCTTGGTCAAAGCTATCAATATCTGTAACCCGCTTAATTCCTTTCCTCTTCTTACCTGGTGTGCGGAAGATAGGTACCATGCCGGATTCTTTAGGTGTGGCTGCTATTCTTTGCAGTTCTTAATGAAACACCTGTTGCAAGCGCTGCCCGTTTCTGAACTAATTTCAATGGAATTTGAATACCATCCTCACTCTCTTTTTTCATAAACTGTATTACGTCATACACCATTTTTCTCGCTTGTCTGCGCAAAACGTTAAATCGTCCGCGTGGCATTTTTGTATATACTCATATATATACGTTGCTCAATAAACAATAACTATAACAACTAACAATAAAAATTACTCAACAAAAACAATAAAACAACACTAACAAAAAGTCAACAATAATAACAAAATTTAACGTAATAATAATAAACAACTATATTATTAAGAACTCGACTGTACTTTATCACTAACGCGCACGTGTGTGTAGTATACGGACGAAACTTAGACCAACACAAGCAAGCGCGTGCGACGCAAGCAGGGACCGGAGAGAGTTCGGGGTACACCGCTCCCCCCACGTCCCGCTTCATTCCACCACATTCGCCGTATTTTGAGTTCTGCGCATCGACACGCACGAACTTCAGAGCCGCCATTAAGTTTGAAATGAGGTGTACCTATATTTTTTTTATTCAGTAAATATTTAGAACGGATAGGTATAATAACATTAGCTACCTAATTCCAACACGCCAAAAACAAAGCCAATTTGTACAAAAATATTGGCACATCGATTTCACTACAAATTAGCTTCATTTGAACTTCTCGGATAAAATCGTCCTTTTCAATGTCGAGTTTGCTTATTTTGGATAAGTTTTTTGCAAACCTTTTGATTTGTTCCAATTTGAAATTAACGAGATTAAAATCATCCTTCAAACCATTTAAAATGCGTAACATATTTGGATGTCTACTTATGAGCCCATTAAGCGTGAAGTTCCAAGCTTCGACAACGTTATTTGTGCGATGACGTTCACCAATATTGCATCAAATTTTCATCATTTCAGGTTTCATCCATGTTTTTTTTTGAAATATGTACTTTTTAAATTTTTTCCATGTATCTTGTTGGATATATATTGCCATCCATCTGTTATTAGATAAAATAACAGATGGATGGCAATATATATCCAACAGCATATAGGCAGCAATGGAAGTACACAAACCAAACTAATGATATTATGCTTGTTACGTCTAGAGTAAGATCCTATGGATTTAACTTCGAAAATGATAGTAACAGCCATTTATCAACACGTCTTTGAACGTGTGCCTCAAAGGACTAATGGCAGCTTTCTCAAAGTCCACATGAACTTGTGCCGGTTTCCACTCAGGAATCTGCGACTTTATTAAGTCAAATGTAATTTCGTACGATTTCTTACATTTATGGGACATAAAAATATAAACTAAAGGTACTTAGGTACTACATTAATGTTTTGCGTTCCGCTCCCTACATCTCCATGTATACTATAGAGTTGCGAAAAAGGCTTGGGTGAAACACGAAAAGTACCATCCATAAATTTTTTTTTACAAAATGTTAAATACTGTCGTGCTTCGCTACTACAAAATACTAAAATTTTTCATTTTACCATCATAATAATCGGCAAGTAAAAAATCATGAAATTCGTGAGGCACCTCCACATCATCATAGTTTGTGCTGACCAGTTTACTGACTCCTGAAACAGTACCTACGTATTCTCCGATATATTGACATTTTTTTCTGATCGAATGTAGGTATCGGTAGGTAGGTAGGTGCAGTAATTATTAATGTCAACTAATCCGACAGATTCCCAAACTATTTATTAATATAATAATTTATTATTTTGAAATAAATAGCGGGAATTTATGGCTTTGAGGGGTGATACGGGGTTTCGAAGTATCCAACGGGCGAAGCCGGGACGGGTCGGCCATTGGTCATTTGCAGTCTATAGATAATATCCAAATTCATGCAATAAAGTCGATAGATAAAATCGGTTGAAAAAATGAAATGAAACAAAACTTGAAACTTTATATGTTTATTTCATCACTTCTTAGCTTTAGTTTCTTTGACAGCAGTTGGTGCTTTAGTGACATCGTCAGGGTTCTCCGCCGCGTCCTTAAGCCGTTTGGCACGGATGCCAACAAGCTTGGCAATAGAACGAGCCTGAAACACGAAAATATTGACATTTTAGCTTGAAAACTTTAATAAAAATATGACGTCACCAAAGATGGGTAACAAAGCTATATAGATTGCTTTTTCCATCATGTTCAAGCTGAATGGATTGCGTATTGGTTTATCAGGTCTAATTGTCAATTTTCATTGCATTAATTCGCATGCTATGGACACAATGGAATAATATTTCAGTTCCTGAAAGTATTCTGTGCCTACAACTTAGGTATAGTAATAATAGTAGTACTAGGTATTATAGTAATATATGGTAACTGCTATAATCAGTCCAGAATTCTACTTATAAAAAACGAGTTTATAAAGTAATAATAATGCAGAACTTATATCAAAAAGAATCAGTAGCAATGCACATAATCTAAATATCCCTCAATGTCTCTCTGCCTAGCCTCCCATGAACAAATATGGGTTAGTCTCTGAATTTACAATCAATTAATTTATTATAGTCATACCTCTAGAAAATCAGATTTAATTAAAATTCTAATTACCCCTCTAAGATATTGATAAGCCTTGAAGTCTTTCTCTTCCTCAGTAATAGCACGTGCAATAGACTTGGGAGCTGGCTGTTGTACTGGCATCAGAGGACCACGAAGCTGTGTGGCCAATTTACGTTCTTCCTCATTGGCTTCACCCTTCAGTACCTGAAAAATATGTTTTATTTGAATTTCTTGTGGAAGTATAGAATCTGAAATTACGGTCATCCGAATTTATTTTAAACCACAACCTCATATACTGAATGTTTGCGCAAATTCACTTTTACTTTATAATTAGATTATACAGATTGTCAATTATCTGAATGCCTAATGACAAACATTAATTCAGTTTATCAATTCTACTGTACCAAAAATGAACATTGTAACACCAATTTTTCTGTCATGTATTGTTATGGTTCTTTTTCTAGTATGCTTTTATCATATCCACCTGTGATTAAATATTATCATGTAAAACTAAATATGCATATAAAAAGATCTTGGAAGCTGAAATTTATGAACTAACAAAAACTAGTATTAAATATGAATGTATTCTCTAGAACCATTTCTTGTGGAAGTATAGAATCTGAAATTACTCATATTCCCCTCAAAGCCTCCAGCTAAGTAAAATAGCATGTGTTAGGAGTAGGTTCACATAGTTTGATTAATGAACTGTGTTCAAACCTAGGGCCTCCTGATCCTAAGGCTGACTCCTTAACTACAAAGTTATCAATGATTCGAAATTTAACTAACAATAGCTATAGGTGAACACACAGAATATATAATCTGGTGGTGAACTCTCACATAATAGAATCAGGGCACACAAAACAATGATATGATTGACCATAATTTTCAACATTGACCAAGTCTATTTATAGTATTTGTTAATCATGTTGTATTTGCAATAGTTGCAGGACATCCCAGTTTGAATAATCCCATAGTGGGTAATCTACTTTACAAAACTGGAGCATTATTGAGTGATGAACACTTAGGCCCATATTCTAGAATGGTACTCAGTTCTGAACCTCAATGTATCTGAGGACAGACTGTATAGGTAAATGTCAAATCTGTTAATATATCTAAATTTATCCACAGATAAATCAAAATTCAGGACTGAGTGTTGTTCTAGAACAAGAGCCTAGAACTTCTAATTCTGTTACATGGAGGCAAAACTGCAATTTCTCAAAAAGGTAAAAAAAAAATACAGAAAACAATGATGATAGCAATGTAGGACATTCTACAGTGCCATCTAGACACAAAATGAGTAGTTCTCAACTAGCTTGGCCTCATGTATAATTCCCAACAAAGACAAACAGACAAAAAAAGATCTACCTATCCTATCCATTTGCTGCAATGTGAATAAACATACTCACAAGTAGTAGGAAATGTCTACCAAAACGGATGAAAATAAATTGAACAGCAGACAAAAAATGACTTCAGCAAAGATCACATTTAACCAAAGGCCCCTTAAATACAACATCTTGAGAGACATGATATTTATCATCAAAGTTAATCCAATATTAGAGCTATTAGAGCTATTAGACCTATATTATATTGCCAATGACTACAAAACAGATTACACTTATAAGTATCAAAAGAAATCAAAACATTCATCACAGAAATTCCTTCCGTAAGACAAAGGTAAATGAGCTATTGGTAAGTAACAAAAAGTTTTCAAGATTTGCTCAGCAGAGCTCATATTCAATCCGATATTGAACATTAGAACTTACCCTTGAGAGATCAGAAAAATGTTGATCACATTAGATGACACAATATATTTATATCTGGCACTGAAGTCTAATGAAATGCTGTGTACAGATGTAAGTGGAATTCAGATTGAAAATGTTGTATAGCTTGTAGAATTATATAATCTGATGTCTGTTTCTGTACATATTGTATTAAATAAATAAATAAAATAAAATCTAACTGTCCCTAGACATATGCTGAATTTCAAGTAACACAACTGCAGTAGAACCTCAATTATCAGGCCTGTTATGTGTAATCTATGACAAATATCTTTTTCTCTTCATAAATACTTAATAAAGTTTAATTTACAGTCATCTGAATTTATTTTAAACCCCAACCTCATATACTGAATGTTTGCGCAAATTTACTTTTACTTTATAATTAGATTATACAGATTTTCAATTATCTGAATGCCTAATGACAAACATTAATTCAGTTTATCAAGGTTCTACTGTACCAAAAATGAACATTGTAACACCAATTTCTCTGTCATGTATTGTTATGGATCTTTTTCTAGTAGTAGATCTTGGAAGCTGAAATTTATGAACTAACAAATAGTAGTATTAAATATGAATGTATTCTCCGTTTGGTTACATATTTAACTAAATATAAACAATATTGATGTGTCTTTTTATAAATACGCTTATAAATACTTTTCTGTTTAGTAACTTATTTGAAGATAAAAATCAAAATCGAACTTCTAGGTAGTAAGCCTAGTCTATTTGTTTAATATGTGTTTTTTTAAGAAGTTGCTACAAGATTGTTTACCTTTTGTTTAATACCTTACCAAATGGAGTATAGATCATTGGATTCTCATTTTAATTGAATTGGACCAAAATAAATGTGTACCCCGATTTCTAGAATCAATCAACGTAGATCATTATAATAAGAGTAATAGATATGGTACCTTCTTGCCCTTCGGGAACAAGATAAGGCGGGCTCTGTATTCCTTCAATCTCTGAACATTGGTCTGTAGAGACTCCACAGATTTGTTGCGCCTGCGAGGATCCACTGCAATGCCAATGGTTCTAGCGAAAGCGGGACTGAGACCAGCTGCCTAAAAAGTAATATCATAGTAATTATTTAAGTAAATGTGAAAATAATAAGCAGTGAAAAAAACAGGTGACACATGACTCGCAATGCCAACCAATACTATTAGTTGTCATCAGTTTATCATGTCTTTGTAACATAAATACACAATGAATATTATAACATTTAACACAGTGTAAACTTACCCTGATTTCACGAAGAGTAAATCCACGTCCTGCGCGAACCTTGGTGTGATAACGAATGGTAGGGCATCGAACAACAGGTCTTAGAGGACCAGCAGCAGGGCGAGGTGCAATAGCTTTAGCTTTCTTGATCCTGTTTTGCTTTCTGCGGTGACGTCTAGCAGGTTGATTAAACCAAGTTTTCACAAATCTTTGCCAATCCTTATGGAAATGGCCATTAGGAATCATATTATTACCTTTCCCCATGTTTGTATTTCTACAAGTTCACCTAAAACACAAGAACACGAAATATTTTCAAAATTGTCAAGCAAACGGCAATGTATACCCGAAAATTTATAATTTCCCAGCATAACAAAAAGGATTTCATTAAATCTTTTCGATTATAATAAAAACTAACCGGTGCCCGTATGAAGATTCCTAAAAAGAAGTATGTCAGAATTGACAGATGTCTTGTCAAAACTCTACGTATAATATTTTGAGTTTGACATAACACGATTGTGCTGCCATTTCAAAAGCAATTTTTAACCTAATATTATAATTTAATTTAAATTGTAATTAAAATAAAAAGGCAAAAACACCAATAGTGGACACTTTCGAAAAAAAAACGTTATTTTAAGAAAAGTAGCCATTTAGTTTACAAGAATATTGACTTAAAAGACGCCTAATGGCATCTATAATACATGTTCAAAAATTCACAACATTATCCTAACTGAATTTTGAGTTGGTGACGGTTGACATCAACTAATGTGAGCTAGTGAAGACGGTTGTGTTGTTTCTAAGATTTTTGTTAAGAGTACTGATTTTAACAGGTGTGATCATTTAATTATTAATAATTATTGTTACTGCTTATAGTATGGATGTTATAAAAGTGTTCGTTTTTGACATACATAGACCATTGCCTACGATACGTATATCTTGTTTTGATTTTCTAGCAGATTTAAGCGATGTTCTCTATTGGTGCCAAAAAAAATGTAAAGTTGTTCTTTTGTTATATTCGTGATCAGCGTCATCTATTAACGCGAAAAGACACGTTAGTAAGAAAATGTCATTAAGGTTAAAAGCATTAATTCTCTTAGTGAATTATCCGAAAATGATAACATTATCAAAGAAGAATCAAAGAATCAAAGAATCAATTTCATTTATTCAGTTTAGGCACACAAAGAGCACATATGAACGTCAAAATTATACAATTGAGTATGTCAAGAAATAATATTAAAATATTAAATAATGTACAAATAAACCATTGGAAAATGATTTTTTCGCTTATTATATAAGTATCAGAAAGGAAAAAGTCGCTAGTGTATAAAAAACCGCGGTAGCCTAGTGTTATGGGTAATGGACTGCTGAGACGAGGTCTTTGATTCGATCCCAGGTTTTACCATGGCGCACACCAATGATTTTTCGATGCGTTTCGAAGTTATGTGTATTTTTATCGCAGGTTTATAAGTGCCCGGTTAATGGCAATAGGCCTTTGGGACCCAATAGTCTCTGAAAGGTTCTCCACGCGGGCTTGGCTGTATATCTGTAGGTCATCGGCATACAAATGATACGCACACTGAAGTTCAGAGGTAATGAGGTTAATGAATATAGAGAATAAAAGAGGAGAAAGAATACCGCCTTGTGGAACACCAGAGTCGACGTTGCGCCAGCTAGATGAAATTTCGTCTGCGCAAACCGACTGTTGGCGTCCACAAAAAAAAAGAAGTCTTCCGGCCAAGGCTGTGATATGAGAACCCCATTACAGTTTACTATCTAGAGTTATTCTAAGAAAAACTGTGGTATTGACTATTTGGACAGATTCATTATTCATTTTAATATTAATATCTGTCTGTCTTACATTAGGCATAGTAAACTTTACACATTTAGTTTTCTTCGCATTGAGCAGCAAGTTGTTATTTGTTAACCAATGCAATATTTCAGAAAGGGCATTATTTACTTCGTCAAGTACTACTTTATGTCTATCAGTCTTAAAAATTAATGATGTGTCATCAGAAAATAATACGATTTCACAAAGATTTGTAGCGAAATAAGGAAGATCATTAACATATATCAAGAATAGAAGGGGTCCTAATATCGAGCCCTGGGGTACTCCCATAACTAATGTGGCACCAGAAGAGCCAGTGCCATTAACTTTAATTTTTTGAATTCTGTCAGTGAGGTAAGGCGTAAGTAATCTAATTGAGCCGCTTGAAACACCATAATATTCTAATTTTAGTAAAAACGTCTCATGATCAATACAATCAAAAGCTTTTGATAGATCACAAAAAATACCAATGGCATCCTCCTTCTTCTCCCAACCCCTTCGGGGATATAGGCGTGAGTTTATGTTATGTTATGCTATAAATGTATTTCACTCAAATATGAATTGTAAATAATTTATTTTACAAAAAAAGTTGCCATGTTTAGTTTGTATTTCACACGAAGCAAAACGTGGGCGAATCAGATGACAGTTTACGTGACTTAATTTGCGCATTTCGAGTATGTTTTGAGTGGTAAAAGTAAATGGCTACGTCTCGACTGTGTTTATAATTTTTTTGCTTACTTTTCTACTAATAAATAATAATAACTTATGTTCGTACAGTGAAAAGTGGATAATATTTAGCAAAGATATTATAAAAACCGACAGTTCAACGGTCTAAATTTAGATTCATTTCATTAATGATAGCAAATTTCATTGCTTCCAATACCTACCTATTGCTCGGGACATATATCTTGGACCTAAAATGTGCTTTGTTCGCGCAGTAGGTACATATTTCTTCAGTATCTTCTGAAGATAACATGGGACACAACAAAGATTACTACAAAACAATCCGGGCGCGCCAGGGTCTCGTTTGTTTCGCACTTTAGATCTAAGAAACCTGTCCTGCCTGAGGTATGCTAACTTTTACTCTGCCGACTTTTGGAATGCAATACTTTCCGGAATAGCAATTCTCTAACCACACAGCGTTGAGCACAGTGCTGCGACAGCCTTGATTTAATCTCATTCGTTGGACTTTGTGAGGTCACTGGAGATCTATAAAAGCTATCGCAGCACTAAGTACTTGGAGAATTGCACAGCTGTAAGTATCTTTATCCAAAGTAATGCAGCGTTCTAGATTAGAAAAAACAATAGCGAGACCATAAAAACAATCTCCAAAAAGTCAATAATAACTTGTGTTAGTTAGTTTAGTTAATTTCGACTTTTTGGAGGTTTTTAAATTTTTAATTTAATTTTTATTTTACACTTTTTAAATTGATCTACTTGTCAAGCTCTTTGATTTGATACCCATATTGAGGGAGTTGTGAAATAAAATGTTATTCACCATTTTGTGGTGGCGGCCATTATGGATTTGAAATTTGTCTAATTGTATGGTATTCTACTAGCCAAGACCTTTCATTTGATACCCATATTGAGCGAGTTGGGAATAAATATGTACTCCGACATTTTGTAGCGGCTGCCATCTTGGACCATTTTTTTTTCCAACATAGCTAATAACACTCCCGACTAATATACCTTTCAAACAAATAAAAATAAATCCAAATCAGTTCATCCGTTCAGGAGCTACGATGCCACAGACAGACACACACACCACACACACACACACACACACACAGACATGTCAAACTTATAACACCACGTCGTTTTAGCGTCGGGGGTTAAAAAGATTTGAAATAGTTTTCAGGGAATACTTTGTGAATTACAGAATTGGCGAGCGGCTTGCGCGCTCCCATGTGCCAGTAGTGCATTTTGGTCGCTCGCCAAAGCTGCCGAGGGAAACTTCTGCCAGTCTTGCGTTCCGTCACCGCTGCAAAAACCCGGTGGTAATCTGGCCCATGGCGCTAAAGAGAAAGCCGATCTTTTGGGTAATCTCTTCGCGTCAAACTCGACTATGATGACGGGAACGGCGAGCCACCTATTATTTCCAGCTGTGGTGCTTCCATGACCAAAGTAAAAATCACGCAACGGGTGGTCCGGCGAGAACTTAAGTCCCTAGATGTTCGAAAGTCGAATTGGCCAGATAGCATACCAGAGATGGTGCTTAAACACTATGCCCCCGAGTTGTGCTCTGTACTTACACGCCTTCTCGCACCTTTATCAAAGAATCAATCAATCAATCAAAGAATCAATTTCATTTATTCAGTTTAGGCACTCAAAGAGCGCATATGAACGTCAAAATTTTACAATTGGGTATGTCAAAAAATAATATAAAAATATTAAATAATGTACAAATACAAAAACCATTGGAAAATGATTTATTTTCTATTTTTTTTATTTATTCAACTTTATGCACAGTAATTTTGTACAAAGGCGGACTTAATGCCAAAAGCATTATCTAACAGTCAACCTTAGGGTGATGCAGAGATACATTGCGGTAGGTGCAGGCAAAATAATTTATTGTCATATTATCTATGTTCACAATAATAATACATACATTATACATACACACTATAATACATAAGAAATTCATACACATACTTTTAAATATATTAGGTACTTATATATATTCGGATTATATATACTTATAAAATATAAACTTACCTATACTTATATAATTATACATAATGACAAAATATTTCTAACATTATGGTTTTACACATTACTATGACTAGGGGCTACTGTAGTAGAGCTGACGTATTTTGTACTTGAACGTTGCACGGTTAGTGGTCATCCGGATTTCGAGAGGAAGCGCATTCCAGAGGAGAATTGCTTGCACGAGGAAAGAAGAATGAATTAGGCTGGAACTATGAGTAGGACAGTGGAGAAGACGGTTGTCAGCTGATCGCAGATTTCTGTTGTGGTGAGAACCAAGTAGCTGAATACGAGATGATAAATAAGAGGGGACATTAGGAGTGGCTAAAATTTTATGTATCATCATCACCGCCCTCAAGCTGCGTCGCTGACGTATCGACAATCATCCTAACTCCGAACGATGAGCTGAGACGTGATCATATTTCCTAAGGTTAAAGGTGAATCGAACGCAATTGTTGAGAAGGCGGTCGAGTTTATTGAGCAGATCTGCATTCAGGTTGAGATAACATACATCACCGTAGTCCACGATTGGAAAGATTAGCGTCTGCATTAGCATTGCCTTGGTTTTGGTTGGTAGAAAATTTTTGAGGCGATAAAGACTACGCAGCATTCCTGTAACCCTCTGACAGACCTTTGTAACTTGAACTTGCCAGATCAAGGTGGAGTCAATATTCAATCCCAGATTTTTGACACTATGCGTGACAGGAATAATTCTTCCGTTGAACTTTATTGTTGGCAGTGTTGCACTGTCTACCTTATTCATCCTATGGCTTCTTCCAATTAAGATATCCTGACATTTATCGGGGTTGACAGAAAGACCAAACCTGTCACACCAAATGCCTATTGAGCGCAAATCGGAATTAACTCTGTCAATAGTCTCTGAAAGGTTCTCCACGTGGGCTTGGCTGTATATCTGTAGGTCATCGGCATACAAATGATACGCACACTGAAGTTCAGAGGTAATGAGGTTAATGAATATAGAGAATAAAAGAGGAGAAAGAATACCGCCTTGTGGAACACCAGAGTCGACGTTGCGCCAGCTAGATGAAATTTCGTCTGCGCAAACCGACTGTTGGCGTCCACAAAAAAAAGAAGTCTTCCGGCCAAGACTGTGATATGAGAACCCCATTACAGTTTACTATCTAGAGTTATTCCAAGAAAAACTGTGGTATTGACTATTTGGACAGATTCATTATTCATTTTAATATTAATATCTGTCTGTCTTACATTAGGCATAGTAAACTTTACACATTTAGTTTTCTTCGCATTGAGCAGCAAGTTGTTACTTGTAAACCAATGCAATATTTCAGAAAGGGCATTATTTACTTCGTCAAGTACTACTTTATGTCTATCAGTCTTAAAAATTAATGATGTGTCATCAGAAAATAATACAATTTCACAAAGATTTGTAGCGAAATAAGGAAGATCATTAACATATATCAAGAATAGAAGGGGTCCTAATATCGAGCCCTGGGGTACTCCCATAACTAATGGGGCACCAGAAGAGTCAGTGCCATTATCGTTAATTTTTTGAATTCTGTCAGTGAGGTAAGACGTAAGTAATCTAATTGAGCCGCTTGAAACACCATAATATTCTAATTTTAGTAACAACGTCTCATGATCAATACAATCAAAAGCTTTTGATAGATCACAAAAAATACCAATGGCATCCTCCTTCTTCTCCCATGCATTAAATATATGTTTGACAAGTGTACTGTGCAATTCCTGCATCTGTTGTGTGAAATGCCTTTAGTGAAACCAAACTGTTTATCATGAAGTAAATTATTTTCTGTAAAATGTGAAAGCAGTTGATTAAATACTACTATACTAACTTACTTACTTTACTTACTATAGTATTTTCCACTCCCTTATGCGTCTTCAGAATTTCCTTCCTTTTAAAACCAGAGTCTGTCTCGCTCAATCTCTTCTCCTTCCTCTCCTAGACTATGCTAATGTCACCTTTCTGGAAGCAACTGAAGAACTCTGGAACAAGATGGAGCCGACTGCAAAATTTATGTATTTGTTTTATTTTTGGCCTACGTAAGTACGACCACGTTTCGGAGTTCCGAAGGCAACTGAAATGGTTACCAATTCGGCGGCGTCGAGATGTTCACATTCTTTCCCTTCTCTTTTCTATTCTTCACAATCCTCATTCTCCTTCATATCTTCGTGAGCGTTTTGAGTTCCTTGTCCCCAGGGGTAAGCCCTGTCGCACTTCGTCTTCTCTTTTACTTCGAACTCCCTCGCATAGTTCTACTTGCTACGAAAATTCATTCATAGTTTCTGCAGTACGACTGTGGAATTCTCTTCCTCACTCCATACGCGATAGTCCTTCTCTGTATATTTTTAAAAGACGTATAAGAGATTACTTTCTCTCTCAACAATAGCAGACATACATAATTTGTATTTGTATGTATGTATGTATGTATATATGTATACATGTATGTAGGTGAGTATGTACATGTGTATGTGTGTATATGTGTATGTGTATATTTGTGCCTATTGTCGGGGGTATACACATTTTATACCTTCTTATATTAATTTTACATTTGTGCACTAGACTTAACTTCTCGTATTGCAATTCCTCTGTGCACTCCCGGGTTTGCTGGAAGAGAACTCAACTTTGAGTTAAGCTCGCCTTTGTACATTACATCTCATCTTTTTATATTAATGTAATATATGTATGTACAATTAAGTATAAATAAATATTTTTTTTTCAAAAATTTTACATAGAGCTGGAAGTATGGAGATGGTTCTAAAATTTGAAGGATCACTTTTGTCCCCTGCTTTGAATAACGTAATGATTTTACTGTACTTCATAAGGTTAGGAAATTGGTTTTCATCTATACATTTATTGAAAATGAATGCCAGGTAAGGCGCGATAGCGGGTATTATTGATTATATTATATTGATTGAAATGCCCCAAAGATCCTCAGTCTTTTTTACATTTAGTTGCTTAAAAGTTTTAAGTATAGTTATAAAATCAATGTACTGAAAATCAAAGTTACAGTACATTACATTTATCAACACTAGATTTAAGAAGAGAAGCAGCTATATTTTTTGAAGAATTTGATGTATTTGTAGTGGCAATTGGAATATTTGTGATAAAAGATTCAAATGCATTAGCCACTGCAGCATCAGTATTAATGTGTTTACCATCTATTTCTAACTCGAAAGAACGATCACGTGACCTTGTCTTACAGGTTTCTTTGTTAATAACATTCCATGTTGCCTTAATTTTACTACCCGATTTTTCTATTTTAGCCCGAATAGATTTGGCTATTGAACAGACTTTCTTAAACAGTTTCGAGTATTTTTTAACATGTTCGATTACTTGTGGCTCATTTGTACATGCCTTTGTCTCATATAATTCATACATTTCTTTTTTACTTTTATAGATTGATTAGTGCTTATTGTTTTTTTAGTGAAAATGTTATTAAATTCGTAATTGATTATTTCGAACAAATCTCTGTAAAGATCATCCGGGTTTTTATCATTATTTAATTCCAAAAGAGGTATTTTGTTGTTAATGTTTACTTTAAATTTCTCTAATCGATAAGTTGTGATTGGTCTCATACAATATTTTTTGGTAATGAATGATCTGACTTTATAATCCTGTGCCTAAAAAAGGTGACAGGACAGATCCGTCTAATTACAGGTCTATCGCTATCACCTCCCTTCTCTCGAAGGTGATGGAGCGTGTTATCAACACATAGCTCCTGAGACACCTTGAGGGAATCGATCTACTGAGCGACTGACAGTACGACTTGCACCACAGTCGCTCTGCCCATCGGTTTGTGAGATACACAAGAAGGTCACCACCTTCTTGTGTATCTCACAAACCGATGGGCTCAAGCCTTCGAGAGTCGGGGTGAGTGTGAGGTCTGTGACAGTCGCGAACAACTTGTGTCCAAAATCAAGACTACTCTCTCTCTGAATTATCCGATTGGAGACGACTAAACCTAGTCCAATTCAACCCCACTAAGACACAAGTATGTATATTCACCGCTAAGAAAACCTCATTCATTGTAGCGCCGCAATTCCTGGGCACACCGGTTACCATTTCCTCGAGTATCGGGATCCTTGGTGTCGATATCTCAAGTAATGTCCAGTACCGCAGTCATTTGGACTACAAGCTTAAGTTGGCATCAAAGATATTTGAAGTGCTCAACATGGCGAAGCAGTACTTCACTGCGGGGCAGCGAATTCTTTATAAAGCACAGGTCCGGCCTCACATGGAGAAATGCTGTCTTCTTGCTGGAGCGCCTGCATACCAGCTTGCTCCCTTCGACTCAGTGCAAAGACGCGCATTGAGGCTAGTCAACAATCCCATACTTATGTGGAACCTCTCCGCCATATGAGGGACTTTGCATCGCTGTGTGTGTTCTACTGCCTATACAACGGTTAGTGCTCAGATGAATTTTATTGTTTGACATGATGACCGCAGCAACATTCTATCATCGCACTGCTCGCAATAGACTGGAAATTCATCCCCACACATTGCAACCTGAGACGGTGCGCACTGTGCTGTATGAAAGAAATTTTATCCCATGCACGGCAGCACGAGTGTACCGCCCCTAGTGTTGTACATGTCCACAGGCCGCAGTAACCACTTCCCATCAGGTGGACCGTGTGCTTGTTTGCCACCTAAGTGGTAATACTTATTCCTTTTACATATCTACTTTTTATAATAGGTAGGAAGTTTCTACAGGCCTATTATGCTGTGTGTATATTTTGTATGTGCTTAATTATTTATATCATTAGGGAGCTGTAAGAGATATATTTATATCGATTGAAGGGTTATGCGCACTACGTCCCATTCGCGCTTCGTCCTCTGTTCGCAATTTGTCCCATTCGCGGTTGGTCCCATTCGCAGTTGGTCCCATTCGCAGTTGGTCCCATTCGCAGTTTGTTCCATATAAGTAGTTTGTAAGGGAAGAGGTAGGTTTAAGGGCCGAAGTGGGTGACACGAATAAAATTGTCATAAATTTTGCATTTTGCATTGTAATCAAATAATTAAACACTTCTGAATCAATTAAATCAGTAGGTAGTACACATATGTGTATACCATAACAACCATACAGACTTTCTGTTGTTTGTTTTCGTGATAAAAGAACAAGCGGCAATCCTTTTGCACTGCCTGCGTGGCAAATTATCAGGCGTTCGCCCTTGCCTATAGGTACAGCCGAAGTAGATGCTGCAGTGTCGTCAGTCCACGATTTCGATATAGTATCTATGATTAGCATTGAGCCAAGTCTCGTCGGTGAAAACCACATTCGATTTGTTTAGCTTTTCTTAGGAAGTCACATCGAGCCAGCGCTATGTCGTGGCCTTCCAATAAGATTTTTCTCTTATCAGACTTTTTGAAATAAAATCCAATTTGTCTCAGCACTTTAGCTAGCGACGATTTTTGGCCACAGAACAAACCAATATTCCTCAGTGAAATTACCATTCTTCTTAGAGTCGGAATTTCTTTACGTTGGTAGTACTCGTATATATGACGAATACGAATAGTCGTATACTTACCTAAAATATCAAACTTGTTTTTGTTTATTTACAAATTGCGCCAAGAAGGAAAACACTGGGCCAAGAAGAAAAAAGAAAGAACAGAAAGGCTCTAGATATTAATTTTGATCGAAAATACAATAAACTCTTAGATGATCTACAGCGGGGTTCTTTATCTATAGATGACTTCATGAAAAAAGTTATATTTTTGCAAATAGTTAAGTAACTATGCGTAACTTAAATATTTCCGATTGTGACATACTTTTATTACAATGTTGTTTGATTGATAATATTGATTATATACTATTTTGGTTGATTTAGAAGTGTTTATTTATTTAATTACAATACAAAATGCAAAATTAATGACAATTTTATTCGTGTCACCCACTTCGGCCCTTAAACCTATATCTTCCCTTACAAACTACTTATATGGGACCAACTGCGAATGGGAGCAACTGCGAATGGGACCAAGTGCGAATGGGACCAACTGCGAATGGGACCAAACGCGAATGGGACAAATTGCGAACGGAGGACGAAGCGCGAATGGGACGTAGTGCGCATAACCCCGATTGAATGAATACCTAAGAATGTAAGCATTTATGCCTAGAAAGGTACGACAGCTAGTGATTACGGGAAGTGTATAGCAATATATAAGCGTAATATAAGCGTAATGTTAACCTTGCAAAAAGTTATGGTCAGTGTTGGTCAATTATAATTATTATTCTGCATGGTTGCAGGTTGAATTGATTTCTTACTTATTTAGGTACATTAAAGTGGTACTAAAAATAAGAACAACAGATCGATTAACTGTAAGCTTTAGATTTTGGTGTGCCAACTGTAAACACTGATTTTTACGCTTGAGATCATTGTTTGAGAGTCCTCATCAAAAAATTAGAACATGTCCTGTAACAACTACACTTTCGTCCGTCGCCGTGAGTTGCAGTACTCGTCCTTGGTCAGATATTATTATATCTTTTACACTTTACCATGAAATCACACCCGAATTCAACCGTTTTTCACGCACTTTTCAATCTTACAAATTAAAAACTAGTTTTTATTTATTTTTTATGTATTTACGCGAAAAAGATAAATTGGAAGATGGATAAAGTAAATATCTATAACTTTTAAGATAGGTGTCCAAATCTTGGTAATAATCATAAATAATCATAAATAAAATTTCGCCCCTATCAAATTTTTGATAGGTGTGAAATTTTATTTATGATTAAGAAACAACTGTTCAAAATATACTTACGACAGTGTTGTGAGTTTTTGAAAATGTCTTAAACATACCATTAGGTGTCTTTTATGTCAAGAGTCATGTGAACAAAAGGTCAGTTTCTTAAAATCGAGGGTGTTCGGATGATTAGATACGTATCTATAGATTCATATAACTATGCATGTCATTCAGATCGTTGGTTTACTTAAGTAGTGTAAATAAAACCATTGAAGCTAACACACGTCTCTTTTACTGCATTTTCTGTAGCAAAGTAAAATCGACCTTATTACACTCATCATATGGTCCAAACGAACCGGATTAGTAAATTGTTGCAAAAAATACGTCGGCCGCTCGAAGACAAAAGAACTGCATTCCTGCGCGATAAGAACCGGGCGCATAATAGCCGAGATTGAAAAGTTTTATAAAATCACAACTTAACGACTACGATATTATCAGATGAACTTCGTGATTTTTGGGTCAAAATATATAGTTTAAAGGTTACTTTTTACGAAAATGAGTACCACAAGTACCCAGTTACTGGATGTTTTGGAAGAAATTGCTGGGAAAATGCAAAAAGCGCAAGTAAACTTGAAAAAATGTCCTAAAGCAAGATTAACAAAGGGATACATTGAAACTAGGTTGCAATGCATTGAAGAATACTGGCAGTCCTTTAAAAGTACGCATCAAGAACTTGTGAAGTGTACACCGAAAGAACAACGTACGAACATTCCATGTTTTGTAAACGAAGATTACTACGTGATTGAAGATTTGTACATTTGTTTACACGGTGATTTAAAGGATATGCTATCTGCATTGGCAATAAGAACTAAAGATACCGTGAGTACTATCCCGACTGAAGTTATACTACCTAAAATTCATCTTCCCGTGTTTAATGGTAAATACGAAGATTGGCCTACTTATCATGATTTGTTTATATCACTAGTCCATACGAATAAGTCGTTGAGTATGGTACAGAAATTACAATATTTGAAATCAAGTATCACGGGTGAAGCTGAAACTTTGTTAAAAAACGTGAAAATTACTGAAAGCAATTACGAGCAAGCATGGGACATATTGAAGCACCGCTTTGGGAATAAGCGAGTTATTGTAAAAACCCTTTTCAAACGACTTACCGAACAGAAAGTTATTAAGACACCGACAGCAAGCCAGATAAAATCCTTACTAGACACTACCACAGAATGTTTACATAGTCTACGAAATCTGGACATATCTACCGAGACTTGGGACCCCATCATCATATTTTTGGTAGTTCAAAAATTAGATACTGAGACCCATAAGGATTGGGAGGAGCATTCATACACTCAGGAGTCTGATAAACTGCCTACCTGGAATGAATTCGTTATATTTTTGGAGTGCAAGTTTCGTACGTTGGAGTCGACTACACCTACTAGTTCTACAGCCGTCACAAGGGAAAAGGCTACCAAGGAGAAGCTCTGTCATGTTTCTGCGACCGCACCTGTGAAGACGTGTATGATGTGCAAAGAAGATCACAAGCTTTGCCATTGTAAAGATTTTATAAAGCTTCAACCTATAGAGAGAAGTGAGTTTGTACGAAATAATCGCCTGTGCTACAATTGTCTGATACCCGGGCACACCACCTGGAAGTGTCGAGTACCTGTTCATTGCCGCGTATGTAAACGACGTCACCACTCGCTGCTACACGAGTCTAGAAGTACCAAGCAATCAGACAATTCACAAACTCAAGACAGCCATGTCGAAGGTAAAGAGAAGGAGAAGAAAGATGAGGTCTCAGACGTCGCAATATCCTCACACTTTGCAGCAAAGAAGTCTACAGCCTTGCTGGCAACGGCATTGGTTTATGTAAGAGATAGTAATGGATTGACTACAGTATTGCGCGCCTTAATTGATCAAGGATCTCATGAAAGTTTCATTAGTGAAAGAGCAGCACAGAAGTTAAAGGTGAAACGAAAGTCAAGCAAGGGTACAGTTACAGCAGTTGGAGCGATACAAACACAGATAAATCACGTTATTGAGTTTGATCTTTTTTCAAGATGTGATGAAGATTTCAACATATTCATGAAGGCATATGTAATACCCACCAAGATAACCTCCAACTTGCCTCCAAGACATTTCACCTACAATATCGAAGCCTGGCCACATTTGCAAGGACTCACCCTGGCCGATCCAAGTTACAATACACCAGGGCGAGTAGATCTTTTGTTAGGTGTCAAGGTATATGACACAATATTAAGAGATGGTCTGGTTAAAGGTCCCTTAGGCTCCCCAACTGCTCAAAACACAAGCCTAGGATGGATTCTTTTTGGAAAGGTGGAAGAAAGCACTTCCTCAGAAGACATTACTGTTATGCATCATCATATGAATATAGAAGATATGTTGAAATCCTTTTGGGAAGTAGAAGAAGACAGTAAGAATAAACTAACACAAGATGAAGAATTATGTGAGAAAATATATAAAGAAACATATACAAGAAATTCTGAAGGAAGATACGTGGTAAAATTACCATTTAAGGCTGAAAATCCTAAATCACCTGAAGGGTATACAAGGGATATAGCACTAAGAAGATACATGCAACTTGAACGACGTTTAGAAAATGACCAAAACTTAAGGACAGAATACACGAGAGTAATGAAGGAGTATATTGATTTGAATCACATGGAAGAAGTTCCACCACATGAAATAGAAAACCCTGCAGTATACTTACCTCATCATCCAGTCCTTAAGGAGAGTAGTGAAACCACGAAGGTGAGAGTGGTGTTCAACGCATCGTCTAAGGGTTGTAATAATATATCTCTGAATGAAGAATTACTTATAGGACCCCAATTGCAGGAAGATATGAGATATTTAGTAATGAGATGGAGAATGAAGCCTATTTGTTTCGGAGCAGACATCGAAAAGATGTATCGGATGATATTAGTAACAAGGGTGGATACAGATTATCAGCGTATACTCTGGCGACATGATGTCAATGAACCAATTAAAGACTACCGCCTATTAAGAGTCACCTTTGGTACTGCTCCAGCACCGTACCTAGCCGTTAAGACTCTCCACCAGTTAGCAGAAGACGAAGGCTCAGATTACCCATCTGCAGCTGCAATAATCAAAGAAGACTTTTTCATGGATGATATGCTTTCTGGTGAAGATACGGTGGAGAAAGCTATAGAGTTGGCAAAAAATGTCAGCGATATTTTACAAAAGGGAGGCTTCACGCTGCAGAAGTGGTCGTCAAACAGCGTAGAATTTCTGAAACAATTCGATTCATCACATCGTAGTAAGCAAGTTGCAATAGATATGAAGTTGCACGGTACAGTTCGAACACTTGGTTTATTCTGGAACATGGGAAAGGATACAATACATTACCATTTAGATTATACACTGAAAATGGAAGCGATCACTAAGAGGAAGATATTGGCTGACATACATCGCCTATTTGACCCACTGGGATGGCTGGCTCCTGCTATTGTACCTGCAAAGATGTTGATTCAAAAGTTGTGGTTAAATCATAGTGCTTGGGATGATGAAATAGGTCCTGAAACAGAAAAGGAGTGGATTAGTATACGACAAAGCTTTACACATTTGAAGGATATAGAAATACAAAGATGGCTGCAATGTTCAAGCAAAGACATTAAAAGCGTTACTGTTCATGGATACTGTGACGCTTCTAACAAAGCATATGGAGCAGTTGCTTACCTGAGAGTACTGGGAGATGATCTTCAATACAAAACGTCCATAATTGCTGCAAAATCAAGAGTAGCACCTGTAAAACCGATGTCACTACCACGACTTGAACTGTGTGGTGCTGTACTTCTTGCAAAATTATTGAAACAGATAAGCGAAGCAATGCGAATTCCTACCAGTCAAATATACTCGTGGACAGATTCCACAATAGTTCTATCCTGGTTGCAAGGAGATCCTACTAGATGGCAGACCTTTGTGAGGAACAGAGTCATTACAATTATCGATAATATCGGCAGTAATTGGTTTCACGTGGATTCAAAGAATAACCCTGCTGACGTTGTATCACGAGGTATGCTGCTACCAGAGTTAAAGAAGTGTCAATTATGGTGGGAAGGGCCAGAATGGCTGAAACAAGAAGAAATAGCATTTAAAAATATAAATACAACAACAGATTTGGAAATAAAACGGAATATAAGTGTGAACGTCGTAACAAATCAGATTATGGAAGAGAAACCGTGGTCTACCCGCTTTGAGGTCTGTGACACGCTGATTGAGTTGATGGGAGCTGTGACATACTGCAGACAATACTTAAACCTGAAAAAAGAAAGAACACAAATTAATTTGACCACAGAAGAGCTACAACTTTCATTACATAAATGTATACAGATAGCACAAAGAGAGTGTTTTGAAGAGGACTTAGAAGACTTGAAGGATGTGAGGGTAGCTGTTGAAGTGTCAACACCTTTTAAAAAAAGCTCTTGAATATTTTAAATTTAAATAATAAAATTACTTACCATTTAATGCAATATAATATTTAAAAACCTTTGGTATCCTCTATTGCACCCTCTCACATATTAGTATATATAATACATCACCGCTCGACTGCACTAAAGCATGGCAAACGAAATGGATCTGTACACAAACTTGTTTAACTGCATGGAGGAGCTGTCTACCACTTTTACAAGGCGTATGGCACAGTACGAAGAGGACTTGAAGAGTGCTGGAGGTGAGTCTACAATACATAAGACTATAGCAAGTATCTCTCGCGATTTCACTGAATTTAAGGGTCTTGTATGGAAGACCTTGGGCGCCCTGAAATCCCAAATGGAGTTACTGGTGAAGGGCTTAGATCGGCATGAGATGGCATCAAGAGCCAAGGTTCTTCTTCTGCATGGCCTTTCTGAGAAAAATACAGCGGATCTCACGGGCAGCGTCATTAATGTGTTCTCTGACAAAATAAAGACCATGAATATCACTACAAAAGACATAGCAGTCTGCCATCGTCTGGGGAGTGATACTAGCAGACCTCGCCCCCTGTTAGTGAGGTTTGAAAGTCGTGCAACCCGTAGTGAGATATGGCGTAACAAATCCAAACTCAAAGGCACTGGTATAACGTTGTCAGAGTTTCTCACAAAACCCAGACACGACCTATTTGTGTCCGCACGGAAGCATTATGGTGTGAGACAGTGCTGGACCTCGGATGGGAAGATTGTAGTTCAGGTCACGGATAACACGCGGCATAAGATCGAGTCGGCGGGTGAACTGCAACAACTTTTGAACAAATATCCTGTGGCCGAAACAACATCTGCCAGTGTGGGTACAGCTTCACAGAGAAAACCGCGCAAGTAGCCTTCATAATTGTTGCATAGATTTTATTTTTGTTTTGTTTTTCTTTCATTTTGAGATTTAATTTGTATAAGCGGTCAGTTGCATTTTGTTATTGTTATAGTAATTTGACTTTGACGTAACTGACGTAACAACTTTAACTTGTCAAAACTGTCATATTATGTTGTGCGTTCGGAAACGTTTATCTATAAATTATGTTTGCAACTGGCGAGTGCATAGAGGATACGTTACAAGTAAAACTTTAGACTACTTATTATTTAGTTTTATATAATCTATAATTAATTTATATATCTTTTTTTTTTTTATTTATTTATTATTTTTATTTTTATATGTCTGAAGATTCAGACGTTGCTTTTTCAGACTCAGATGATAGTTTTGCTTCTTGTGCTTCTTCGATTGCGTCTAGTGACAGCTTGGCCAGTACATCTGGGAACAACAATGCTGTTCAGCTCTGTAACGAACTGTCCTCTATTTATTCAGTACTTCCTTATTATTTTAATGTTGTCCACATAAATGCTCAAAGCATTCCTGCACACTATTCCGATCTTCTTGCTTCTTTTAATTCTGACTACATACATGCTGTTCTTGTCTCCGAATCTTTTCTTAAGCCTCCACTCCCTTCCACCCAGTACTCTCTACCTGGTTATAAGCTTGTGCGTGTTGACAGAACTGGTAAGGGTTGCGGTGGGGTTGCTATGTATCTTCGTGGGGATATTTCTCATAAAGTTGTTGATCAGTCTCCAGGTGTTTATTCAAATTTTACTGAATATCTTTTTATTGAGATTGATTTTAAGCACACCAAAACACTACTAGGGGTATACTACAGTCCTGTCAACAACATTGATTATTTCTCTGCCTTTGAATTACAACTTGAACATTTCTCGTCAATATATGAGCACAGAATTATCCTCGGGGACTTCAATACTTGTCTCCTAAAGAATGATCATCGCAGCCGTAAACTCTGTTCCCTTGTCTCTTCTGTGGACATGCACATTCTTCCTCTACAAGCCACACATAAGGTTCCCAATACTCAGCCCTCGCTACTGGATCTCATTCTAGTCTCTGATCCTCACAAAGTAGCCTCACACGGACAGTTATCTGCTCCCTTTTCATATCATGATCTCGTATACCTATCCTATAAACTTCGTCCTCCGAAACGCAAGAGTAAATTTCTATATCTTCGTAATTTTAAAGACATTGATCTGGAGCGCTTGAGGGTTGATGTGAATGGTACTGACTGGTCGTCTGTTTATGACTGCAATGACCTGGATGGGAAAGTGACTTTCTTTACCAGCAAATTGTTGACCATCTATGAGGTACATGCCCCCATTAGAAAGGTAAGAGTTAGACATCTCCCTGCGCCATGGCTTTCTCCAACAATCAAAAACATGATGTCGAAGCGAGATAAGGCCAAGCGTAAATATATAAAATGTCCATCTGTAGAGGGCCTCAATTTGTATAAAAAGCTGCGTAACCGATGCAATCGTCTGTGTAGGGATGCGAGACGGGACCATATTCACAGGTCAATTGAAAATCTCAACACCTCTCAACAATGGCAGTTCCTGAAATCTCTGGGTATTGGTAAGGTCGTCCATGACAACCTTACTGATATGGACCTCAATGCATTAAATGCACACTTCTCAGCGCCTCCAACTACTATACCTAGTGATATTAAATCTTCTACCCTAAATTTTCTCACTTCTCTTCCACTTCCATTAAATACTTCCTTCCAATTTCATCCTGTATCAGAGGTAGAAGTTAAGAAACATCTAAAATCCATATCCAGTAGGGCGGTTGGTGATGATGGCCTTCAACTCCAAATGCTTCTCCCCATAGTAAATATGATTCTTCCTGTCCTCACCCATATTATAAACTACTCCTTGTATTCCAACTGTTTTCCTTCATCATGGAAGAAAGCTTCTGTTATACCCCTGCCAAAAGTATCCAATCCTACAACACACTCCCAATTCCGCCCTATTTCAATTCTTCCCATCTTATCCAAGGTACTCGAGAGTGTTGTGCATGATCAACTGAGCTATTACCTCTCCTCTAATGGTCTGCTAAGTCCTTTCCAATCTGGCTTTCGCCGTGGCCATAGTACTGTAACAACATTAGTTAAAGTAACTGATGACATAAGAATGGCAATGGAGAACAAACAACTGACAGTTTTGGTCTTATTGGATTTCAGCAGTGCCTTCAACTCAGTTGATTTTGACATCCTCCTGGGTATTCTATCCTCCATCAATGTTTCTACCTCTGCAACTACATGGTTTAAATCCTATCTCCAGGGACGCTCACAGTCTGTTAGAGTGAATGACGCTTCCTCTGATTGTTGCGACTTGGTAGCAGGCGTTCCACAGGGTGGCGTTCTTTCTCCTCTCCTTTTCTCTATTTTCATAAACGCCGTAACTCGGGTTCTAACCTCGCATTACCACCTCTATGCAGATGACTTGCAAATATATCGACATTTTAAAGCTGATGAACTGACTGGGGCTGTGGCTGCCATCAACAATGATCTTGACAACATCCATACTTGGGCCCAATCCTTTGGACTGCTGGTCAACCCAAAAAAATCTCAAGCACTTATTGTTGGTGGTAGATACATGCTCCGCCTCTTGGATCATGATTCTCTTCCTCCAGTAATGTTTGATTCAGTGGCCATTGATTACTCAAAAAGTGCAAAAAATTTAGGCGTGCACATCGACTCCATGCTTGCCTGGGATGTTCACATCGCGGAGGTAAGCAAGAGGGTATACTGTTCATTTCAATCCCTCAAGCGTCTCCAGAAACTCCTACCTCTTCAGACTAAAATTACTCTTGCACAATCTCTTCTACTCTCGGTTTTAGACTATGCTGATGTCTGCTCTCTAGATGCATCGGAGGAACTGCTGAACAAACTTGAGCGCCTGCAAAATTTAGGAATTCGCTTTGTGTTTGGCCTTCGCAAATACGACCATATCACGCAATATCGCAAAAAACTG
The DNA here is from genome assembly GCA_963662185.1 of Eilema griseolum. Classification (NCBI taxonomy): domain Eukaryota; kingdom Metazoa; phylum Arthropoda; class Insecta; order Lepidoptera; family Erebidae; genus Eilema; species Eilema griseolum. The sequence continues at coordinate 17,512,749 of OY759230.1, read as the reverse complement.
AACTGGCTCCCTATTCGACAGCGCCGTAACCTTCACATCCTAACTCTTCTCTATACCATACTTCATAATCCTAATGCTCCAACTTATTTGCGGGAACGCTTTGAGTATCTTGTACCCAGGGGCAAACCCTGTCGTCTTTCTTCCTCTCTTCTGCTTCGCACACCTGCACACACTTCTTGCTGCTACGATGGATCGTTCACGGTGCAGGCTGTGCGTCTTTGGAACGCACTACCTCATACCATTCGCGGTAGTAATACCCTGGACGTCTTTAGGAGAAGAACAAGGGAACATTTCCTATCACAGTAATGTAGTTTGAATATATTTATGTGTCTATATGTATGTATGGTGTTTATGTATGTGTGTTTATTTGTATGTATGTAATATATTATTTGTATGTATGTAGGTGTAATATGTATGCTGTGTATGTATGTTTATGTGTATATATATGTACCTGTTTAGGTACCCTTCTTTTATCTGAAAATTAATGTACACTTCACGTCCCTTTATTAGTTTAACTGCTTCTCTGCTACTCAAAGGTTTGCTGGTAGAGAACTCATACTGAGTTAAGCTCGCCTTTGTACATATTTCTGATATATTTATTTTGTGTTTGACCTCTGTACTGTTTGTGTGCAATAAAGAATTAAGAATTAAGAAGACTTAAGAAACAAAGGAAGGGTTAAGAACATAAGTCGACTGAAGTCTCTCAACCCATATTTAGATCGAAATTATATACTCAGGGTGGGCGGAAGAATTCAACATACTGTATCACTTGGAACCAAATGTTTGCGCCGTCGTACAAATACGATTATGATCACTTTTTAATGTCTACAAACAAATATTGCATGACCTGTTGTATAATAAAATTGTTACTATATATATTATTTTGTAATCGAACATTGATGTTGCCTAATGCATACACAAATTCATTCAAAGCAGATTCATGCAACTACACGTATAAACGGAATTCTTGTTATATAGTACAGCATATTCTAACGGCAATTCCTACGTATCTAATAATAAAAACACACACATTCTCGACACATATCACACTAAACTCACAATCTGTAAGGCATGTTGAACGTCTATATACACTAACACACACAAAAACAATCCCCATAATCCATCCTGATGAACTCACTCATCTCCAGTCTTCCTATACATCACACTATACGAATACCTATTTACAAACCTTGTACGCATATTTTATTAATATGCGTAAAAAAATCTGGCGCATCCAATTATCTGACCTTAACAATGACAGATAAAATTACAGATATAATGGACAATATCGACAGAGTTTCTGTGTCTGACTCGCAAATCTGTATTCCTGAAGCTGCAAAGACCATTATTAAACAACCTGAAAAATATTTTAAAATTCTATCTCAAAACATTAAATCAATCAGTCGTAACTTTAACGAATTACAATCTCTCTTACACCGAATCTCATTTGACACAGAATTGATGATTCTCACTGAGTGTTGGTTACAATGCGGAACAAATTCTCATATACCCATCATACAAAACTATACTATGTATCATACTACAAAGCACCTTAATAAATGCGACGGTGTTGTTGCTTATCTAAAATCAAACATAACCTGCACGTGTAAAGAACTCGACCTCAAAAACACTGCTTCTGGCTTAGTGCTGGAAATTGGTTCAGATACGGCCATACTGTGCATCTACCGATCCCCTTCTAATAAAAATGCTGACCCATTTATTTCTACACTAAATGACATACTTCCATCAGTTTCCAACTTCAATACAGTAGCCATTATAGGCGATATTAATATCGATATAAAATCTGGTTCAGAGAGTAGACACCATAATTACTACCTAAATACACTTGCTTTCCATGGCTTTTTACCCTGTCACAACTATCCAACAAGGGAGAAAAACTGTCTTGACCACATTTTTCTACGAACCAAATTACCTTCGAAAACTCTTCTCTTTGAAACTACTCTTACAGATCATTTTTCACTGTTACTGACTCTGGAGGGGAAGAAGAACCAAAAGGTGAATACTCCTTCTCTCAAGACAGTTGATTTTGAATTACTAGATCAAAAAATGGAAGAAATGGATTTATTGCATATCATAAATATTCAAGATCCAGAGTCCGCCACTAACGCACTTATTAATGTGTTGTCTGATGCTATTGCTAGCTCGACCCTCACTAGGAAAAAATCGACAAGGAAAAATCCTCTTAAACCTTGGATAACGCCTGGATTACTTCGCTGCATTAGACATAGGGATCTATTACACAAAAAGCTTCAACTATCACCAGAAAACGCAACCTTGAAATTAACATATATTCGATACCGAAACTTCTGTTGTAAAATCCTAAAGAAAACAAAAAGACATTACGACACTCAACAAATAGACAAAGCTACTAAAAATCCAAAGGACTTGTGGAATGCGATCAAAAAATTACCAACACACAAAAACCTACTCAAACTAATATGCAATTGCTCAACAACTCAGACAATCCACGGAAAATAACCAATGACCTCAATACTTTCTTCACCAATATTGGAAAAGACTTAGCGGAAAAGATACAAGGTAACGTCCCACCTTCTCCACCACCAAGGGCACATAGGTACTTCTTGACTTCTTTTGTGTTGGAGGAGACAGACAGTAATGAGATTGCATCTATGTTGCGTTTTTTGCGGCCTGGTGCTGCTACTGGATGGGACAATATACCTGCAACCATACTGCAGAGATACTCCAAAATCCTAACACCTATCTTGTGCCACATCTCCTATCTTGTGCCACATCTTTAACCTCTGCTTTAGGACCTCTGTCTTTCCATCTTCCCTAAAGAGGGCTATTATACATCCTATCTTCAAGGGTGGGAATGGGAGCTCGTTTAATGATTATCGCCCAATTGCAATACTGCCTGCTCTTTCAAAATTACTCGAACGACTAATAAATAAGAGGCTGGTACAGTACATGCAACATAACAATGTGATATCATCTCGACAATATGGTTTTCAAAAAAACAAATCCACCAATGATGCCATCCTTGATCTGACTAATCACATAGTAGATAAATTAAACTATCGTCAAAAAGTAGCAACAATATTCTTGGATCTCGCCAAGGCATTCGATACCGTCCCCATTACCCTACTCTTACTGAAACTTGAACAAATTGGTGTTCGAGGCACTCAATTGGAGCTGTTTCGGAGCTATCTCTCCGATAGGTCTCAAGCTGTATTAATAGGAGATTACCTTAGCGACACGCTTCCAGTGAGGTACGGTGTGCCCCAGGGCAGTATCCTTGGGCCTACACTCTTCCTTATATTCATAAATGATCTTTATAATATCTCCCTCATAAATGGTAAGATTGTGTCCTTTGCAGATGATACAGCTCTAACGTTCTCAGCAAACTCTTGGTCGAACCTACAAGGGGTGGCTCAAAAAGGACTAAATACTACTTTTAAATGGTTAATAGATCACTCCCTTACACTGAACACTAATAAAACCAAATTTATCACCTTTTCTGTATCCACAATTACACAACCTAATACTTCATTTGAACTAAAAGTTCACAACAATCACAACTGTACAGCTACTGATGCGGTGGTTTGCAACTGTCCACTGTTAGAATCTGTCGATACTATCAAATACCTGGCGATCACCCTGGACAAACACCTTACCTTTGGGAGACACATAGAACTCTTAACGGGACGAGTAAGGAAATTGATGTTTGTATTCAAAACGTTACGTCATATCACTAACTCTTCTATTATGAGAAAGATCTATTACGCCTTGTGCCATTCTATAATTGGTTATTGTATAGCCTGTTGGGGTGGCGCACGTAAAACCCTCTTAAAACCATTGGAAATAGCACACCGAGCTATTCTAAAATTGGCTACCTTTCGACCCTTGCGGTTTCCAACGACCAAGTTGTATGAGGAATGCGACGTTTTGAATATTAGACAATTATTTATCCTCCGCACAATTCTAACCCAGCATAGTAGGACTCCCCATAGAGCAATTGATAAGAGACGTAAGGACAGAGTCTGTACAGTCCCAACACCACATTACTCATTCACCAGAATGTTCTTTTACTTTTTGGGACCCTTCCTTTATAACAAGATCAACGCCTCCTTGCCAATTTATGATCAACCCTACGGTAAATGTAAATTCCCAGTGAGAGCATTTCTTGTGGGTAGGTCATATGAAGAAACTGAAGATTACCTAAATGTACTGGAGTAAACACTATCTACTTATAGCCTTACACAACACACAACACTCATCACTCACCACACTAAAACTCTTACACACACACACACATATAATTAGAATGTAATGTGTATGTATGTGTATGTGCGTGTATGTGTATATATATATATATATAATTGTATGTATGTATGTATGTGCATGTACGGCATGCATATGTGTATAGTTATGTATAATTAAGAAACCTTCCTGGGTTGTATGCACTGTTCATCCTTATCACAGGTTGCTCTGCAACCTAGCTAGGAGAACACTACTTCACCCAACGTTATGTTTTACATATTAATTAAACCATATATTTGGAAATTTAAATGTAATCAAATGTAAAAATTTTATTCTGAATAAAAATATTATTATTATTATTATTATTAACATTCCTGTTTAAGCGATGATAGAAAACACCCTATAATTCTAAGTGATAAAGGATACTTGACGAAATTAATTGTTGCTGATGCACATATCGCAACATTACATGGAGGCGTACAATTAATGATTAATTACATTCGATCTAAATATTGGATATTAAAATGTAAGCTATTAGTAAAAACTGAAATACACAAATGTCTAATCTGTGCTAAACAGCGTGCAAGTGTCAGAACCCAGTTAATGGGAGACTTACCTAAGGAAAGAGTAACACCTGCTCGTCCTTTTTTACATTGTGGTGTCGATTTCGCTGGCCCGTACAACATTCTCATGTCCAGAGGAAGAGGTGCTAAAACTATTAAAGGTTATATCGCCTTATTTATATGTATGTCAACAAAGGCCGTACATCTGGAGCTGGTTGGAGACTTGACATCAGAAGCCTTTATTGGAGCCTTTCGGCGGTTCGTTGCACGTCGAGGAAGATGCGCTCACATGTGGAGTGACTAAGGTCGGAATTTCATTGGCGCCAATAAAGATCTTCAAGAAGCCTGGAGGGCAGCCAGATTAGAATTCGAAGGTGACATCATAGAAACTCTGGCTAAGGACGGCACAAAGTGGCATTTTATACCAGCGTATAGTCCGAATTTTGGAGGCCTTTGGGAGGCCGGCATAAAATCCACAAAGTATCATCTGAAACGAGTTTTAAACGGACACATGACCTTTGAAGAATTCAGTACACTTTTATGCCAGATTGAAGCGTGTCTGAATTCACGTCCTTTATGTCCGATAGATAGTTCAGATACGGAGAACCTGAATGTACTAACTCCGGGTCACTTTTTAATCGGAGAAGCGCCTATTACTCTACCTTCACCCAGTTTGCAAAACGTTCCAGTAAGCAATTTAACAAGATGGCGTCATACTCAAAAGATATTGAACGATTTTTGGAGGCGCTGGCAGCATGAGTACTTATCTAGACTTCAACAACGACCGAAGTGGTTAAAAAAAACTGAAGAATATGAGATTGGACAGATAGTGCTCATAAAGAGTGATAATGCTCCACCAGGCAAATGGCCTCTTGGCCGCATCGTAGATAAACACCCTGGCCCTGATGCAGTTACCAGAGTCTACAGTGTGAAGAGCGGTAGTAGTATAGTTAAGCGATCTGTTAGTAAATTATGTCTTTTGCCTGTAGATATCAAAGTTGAAGTAAAATAGGTAGTAGTCTGAGTTCCAAGTATCAAATGCATGTATAATGCTTAATAATCATTAACTATCTATTCGATAGATTTACAATTTGTTATAGTTTTGACTATTATACAATTTTGTATCTAGTTTAGCGAGTAATTTGTATAGTTGAATGTTATTTTGTGAATTTGCATGATGTTTTTAAAGAACTAGCCGTTCTTTGGTGGGCGGTATGTTCGGATGATTAGATACGTATCTATAGATTCATATAACTATGCATGTCATTCAGATCGTTGGTTTACTTAAGTAGTGTAAATAAAACCATTGAAGCTAACACACGTCTCTTTTACTGCATTTTCTGTAGCAAAGTAAAATCGACCTTATTACACTCACCATATGATGATGCATAACAGTAATGTCTTCTGAGGAAGTGCTTTCTTCCACCTTTCCAAAAAGAATCCATCCTAGGCTTGTGTTTTGAGCAGTTGGGGAGCCTAGGTGACCTTTAACCAGACCATCTCTTAATATTGTGTCATATACCTTGACACCTAACAAAAGATCTACTCGCCCTGGTGTATTGTAACTTGGATCGGCCAGGGTGAGTCCTTGCAAATGTGGCCAGGCTTCGATATTGTAGGTGAAATGTCTTGGAGGCATGGCTGCAATGTTCAAGCAAAGACATTAAAAGCGTTACTGTTCATGGATACTGTGACGCTTCTAACAAAGCATATGGAGCAGTTGCTTACCTGAGAGTACTGGGAGATGATCTTCAATACAAAACGTCCATAATTGCTGCAAAATCAAGAGTAGCACCTGTAAAACCGATGTCACTACCACGACTTGAACTGTGTGGTGCTGTACTTCTTGCAAAATTATTGAAACAGATAAGCGAAGCAATGCGAATTCCTACCAGTCAAATATACTCGTGGACAGATTCCACAATAGTTCTATCCTGGTTGCAAGGAGATCCTACTAGATGGCAGACCTTTGTGAGGAACAGAGTCATTACAATTATCGATAATATGGGCAGGGCAAGAATGGCTGAAACAAGAAGAAATAGCATTTAAAAATATAAATACAACAACAGATTTGGAAATAAAACGGAATATAAGTGTGAACGTCGTAACAAATCAGATTATGGAGGAGAAACCGTGGTCTACCCGCTTTGAGGTCTGTGACACGCTGATTGAGTTGATGGGAGCTGTGACATACTGCAGACAATACTTAAACCTGAAAAAAGAAAGAACACAAATTAATTTGACAACAGAAGAGCTACAACTTTCATTACATAAATGTATACAGATAGCACAAAGAGAGTGTTTTGAAGAGGACTTAGAAGACTTAAGAAATAAAGGAAGGGTTAAGAACATAAGTCGACTGAAGTCTCTCAACCCATATTTAGATCGAAATTATATACTCAGGGTGGGCGGAAGAATTCAACATTCCTGTTTAAGCGATGATAGAAAACACCCTATAATTCTAAGTGATAAAGGATACTTGACGAAATTAATTGTTGCTGATGCACATATCGCAACATTACATGGAGGCCTTTGGGAGGCCGGCATAAAATCCACAAAGTATCATCTGAAACGAGTTTTAAACGGACACATGACCTTTGAAGAATTCAGTACACTTTTATGCCAGATTGAAGCGTGTCTGAATTCACGTCCTTTATGTCCGATAGATAGTTCAGATACGGAGAACCTGAATGTACTAACTCTGGGTCACTTTTTAATCGGAGAAGCGCCTATTACTCTACCTTCACCCAGTTTGCAAAACGTTCCAGTAAGCAATTTAACAAGATGGCGTCATAATCAAAAGATATTGAACGATTTTTGGAGGCGCTGGCAGGATGAGTACTTATCTAGACTTCAACAACGACCGAAGTGGTTAAAAACAACTGAAGAATATGAGATTGGACAGATAGTGCTCATAAAGAGTGATAATGCTCCACCAGGCAAATGGCCTCTTGGCCGCATCGTAGATAAACACCCTGGCCCTGATGCAGTTACCAGAGTCTACAGTGTGAAGAGCGGTAGTAGTATAGTTAAGCGATCTGTTAGTAAATTATGTCTTTTGCCTGTAGATATCAAAGTTTAAGTAAAATAGGTAGTAGTCTGAGTTCCAAGTATCAAATGCATGTATAATGCTTAATAATCATTAACTATCTATTCGATTGATTTACAATTTGTTATAGTTTTGACTATTATACAATTTTGTATCTAGTTTAGCGAGTAATTTGTATAGTTGAATGTTATTTTGTGAATTTGCATGATGTTTTTAAAGAACTAGCCGTTCTTTGGTGGGCGGTATGTTCGGATGATTAGATACGTATCTATAGATTCATATAACTATGCATGTCATTCAGATCGTTGGTTTACTTAAGTAGTGTAAATAAATCCATTGAAGCTAACACACGTCTCTTTTACTGCATTTTCTGTAGCAAAGTAAAATCAACCTTATTACACTCATCGTATACGATATATATCCGGCTCGAAGAACCATATGATGAGTGTAATAAGGTTGATTTTACTTTGCTACAGAAAATGCAGTAAAAGAGACGTGTGTTAGCTTCAATGGATTTATTTACACTACTTAAGTAAACCAACGATCTGAATGACATGCATAGTTATATGAATCTATAGATACGTATCTAATCATCCGAACATACCGCCCACCAAAGAACGGCTAGTTCTTTAAAAACATCATGCAAATTCACAAAATAACATTCAACTATACAAATTACTCGCTAAACTAGATACAAAATTGTATAATAGTCAAAACTATAACAAATTGTAAATCAATCGAATAGATAGTTAATGATTATTAAGCATTATACATGCATTTGATACTTGGAACTCAGACTACTACCTATTTTACTTAAACTTTGATATCTACAGGCAAAAGACATAATTTACTAACAGATCGCTTAACTATACTACTACCGCTCCACAGTGTGTTATAGAAGCCGATTTGCGGTCATCTCCGTTTTATAAACTCTTCGTATAGAGAATTTTAAGACAAACTACTTAAAAAAACTTTCGTTGATGTATGTCTCATACTTTTTGAGAAATTAAAAAAATCGAGAAAAATCCATAGAAATCAGAAAAACTTTATAGCTGTTTTCCTTATGATTTTTAACCATAAATTGTTTATAAACATGATGAATGTTGACCTAAAGAACAAATGTACATATAAATAATTGATGATTGGAGTATTAAAAAAAAGAAAAAAAATATTTTCTATGATAACTTAAATATTTTTTTTTTCGAAAACTATTGCATTGTAGCATTTGTTTTAAATTGAATTATATGTATAATGTTAATATGTATTGCCACAAAAAAAACCAGACGCGAAAAACACGCGTTTCGTAAGATATGATTTTTTAAAAATCTTGCTTAGGGTTGTCAAAAATTAAGTTATTGTGTGAAATGTACCATTTATGATCCGCAAAGTTACTGATGACTCATAATTGACGTTATAGGTAAATATTATGTACTTATTGTAAATATACTATTCTCATGGCAAAAGATATGCTACTTGGCAATTTTTCTTCTATGAAGGTCATCGTGTGGTATTGGGAAGGGGTCCGCCCTCGTTAGGCATATGCTAAAACCCAATATCAGTACACGATGACTGGAGAAGCGGGGGTGAGGCGTCATGGAGCCGTTAAAGACCCATGACACCACTTTGCCTCAACAGGAACTGACCCATTCTGTTGGGGGATGTCATCTCGGGCCTCGACCGAGTGACTTAATGCTAGAGGGGCATGAGGGCGCCAACCCTCATGTTGGTCAGCGAGTGGCAAATGTAGGTGCTCTTCACTCTCCGGGTGTACCTATGAATATGTTAGGAGACGCATCGACCAACTTAAGCGTCGATAAAAAAGTAACAGCTTTAACTCGTCTCGAAATGTTCACAATTTTAGAAAATGTAGCTCATTTACAAGGTTCAAAAAAGCGACCTCTGGACCTTTCTTCATCTGAACGCACTACTATAGTATTAAATACCCTATATCCCAAAGGTATCCCTGATAAAATTCACATATCCAGCACCATTAACAGAACCATCACTACATTTCTTTGTAAATGTGAACAACTTTACCAAACAGCTTGCCGAAATCGTTCAAGGTTTTTGAAAAAAAATAAGGACTGGCTTTCAAAAAAGTTTACACTAAGCAGTTCCATCAACATAAATAACGATGAGCATCTGGATCGGGCACATTTACTAGAAAATAAAATTGTTTTGCCGCCGAAAGAACAAGAATCCATAAGTGCCAGTCAAAAAATATTAACAGTCCCCTCAACGTCCATAATATCTAATAGCGTACTGGATGCTTCTTCCACTTTGATTCCATTTGAAGACATCAGCAATCGTAGTCAGAAAAGTGATTGGAAAAGTTTCGAACAACACCATGAAGACCAACCTAAGGAAAATCTGATTGTTTTGGAGTCAGAAAACCGAGACCCCATGAGTGTCATATTACCTTCAACGCTGGGTGTATCTAACATATCACTAGATGCACCTTCGACCTCAAAACAATATGAAGACTTGACCAAACGAAGTCAGAGAAGGACAAGAAAAAGTCTTGAAGACGAACTCGGAAACGAACCCCTAGAAAAAATATTTAAGGTTGTGTCTAAACTTGCAATACATAAAACAGGTACTTGCAATAATAAAAGTTCTGCAAGTGATTTTGAATTTGTCATGAAAGAATGTTTAAAATCGCCCACTCAATCAACTGTTATTGCCAATATGATAAGGAACCCTCAACAAAGTAAAGCGCAGCCGTATACTGCTGATGAAGCTCTTTCTTTAATGATAGATAGAAAATTGACTGTTGAGGACTACATTACCATCCAAAATGGCGCAAAATGTCGAGGATTTAATCTGTATCCACCCTATTATAAGATACAGATGGCAAAAAAATTTTGTTACCCTGATGTTGAACTTTCTGTAACAGATCGAGAAGTGAAAGTGCCTTTATTCGATTTACTATTGCATACGTTTCGGCGAATTATAGATTCATGCGAACTACTTGTTTCAGAGTATTGTACACAAAAACAGTTAGATACACTTCACTGTGTTTTTGAGGGTTCTTGGGGTTTCGATGGTAGTACAGGCCAATCAATTTACAAGCAGACATTTTCTGATGGCGACGACGACGAACATTGCCTTTTTGCTACTACATATATCCCATTACGCATAAAAACTGTTGACAATTTTCTCTTATGGTCCAATCCAAATCCTCAGTCATTTAGATTTTGCCGTCCAATAAAAATCCAATACCGATCGGAATCTAAAGAATTAATTCTTACAGAGAAGCACCGTGTAGAGGAAGAAATTAAAGAGCTTTCGCCGATTTTTGCTGAGGTCTCCTCTGGGTATAGAGTTATTGGAGAGCCAAAGTTATATTTAACCATCATAGATGGTAAGGTATTTAATGTAATCACAAATACTAATTCGCAGTTACGATGTGCATGTTGTGGAGCAACTTGCACTGAATTTAATAATCTGGATATAGTGTCCACAAAGCCATTAAACCAAGAAGCTCTATTACATGGTCTCAGCCCATTGCATGCTTGGATTCGAGTATTCGAATTTTTGCTTCATTTGGGGTACAAAAACGATCCAGGTGTACAAAAATGGAGAGTGTCAAAAACATCAAATGAGGCTGCTATTGTCGAACATAGAAAGAAAGTCATACAAACTGAAATCAGACAAAAAATGGGTTTACTTGTGGATATTGTACGGCCAAATGCAGGTACTACAAATGATGGTAATACTGCCCGCACTGCGTTATCAGACACCAATCGCAAAACTTTTGCCAACATTTTGGGCATCAAGGAATGGCTAGTCGAGGACCTACATACTATTCTCGTGGCACTATCAAGTGGCTTGGAAATCGATTCTAAAAAGTTTCAAGTATTTTGCTATGATCTCGCCACTAGATATGTGGAACACTATAAGTGGTTTTATATGTCAGTCACCTTGCATAAAATACTGATACATGGTGCAAACATTATAGAATCGATTTCCTTGCCGATTGGTATGCTTTCAGAACAAGCCGGTGAATCGAGAAATAAGTTTTGGCGTTATGATCGCGAGCATCATACGCGAAAATTAAATCGCCAAACTACCATTCTCGATTTATTTCACCGAGCTTTGGAATCCTCAGATCCACTCATAACAACCATGTCCTTTGACTTGCGAAAGAATAAAAATAAACGCACAGCCCTACCCGAGAGAGTCCTTTCTCTGTTAAAACCCTCGACAGAAAATGTTACGCTTCATAGACTTGATGAGACACTTTCTTTGTCATCTGAAGAAGTATTAATTCACTCTGATGAGGAGTCCTAAAAATGAAAAACAAAAACTTATTATTAGTCTTTATTTAATTTTGGGATTATTTACCACGTCAACATGGAGTTGGCGCAACAATCTACATAAACCTCTCTCCTTACTTAATCTCTTCTCAACCTTAATCTCCTAAAAACTTTAATTTTAATATTTGTAATTAATTAAATATTGACAACCCTATTTCCATAGAAATTTCTAAAAAACTTAGAAACGCTTTTTCTCCTTTAACGTACGTTTGTAGTTTGTGAAATTTTAGGATATTGTAGACGACAATATTGTGCATAGTAATAACCAAAAATAAAATGCTACAACGCTAATGTATAATTATCAAAAATATTATTGTGAAAAACAGAAAATATTTAATATTTCTCAGACTACTAAAGCTACTGTCTTCTATTTTTTAATATAAATATATAGCATACAGTTACACTACTCTGAGTACTAAAAAAGTGTAATGGGGTAATAATTTTGCCAATAAAAATAAATAAAGATTTTCTTAAGGTCATTGACCTCTCATAGAAAAATTAATATCTCTAAAACTAGAGAAGATTATCGTATCAGGATTTCTGTCAATTCTTCACCACGGTGATGCCCATCAAATAGACATATAAACCACACATGACCGCAAGTCGGCTTCTATAACACACTGTGCGCTCTTCACACTGTAGACTCTGGTAACTGCATCAGGGCCAGGGTGTTTATCTACGATGCGGCCAAGAGGCCATTTGCCTGGTGGAGCATTATCACTCTTTGTGCTATCTGTATACATTTATGTAATGAAAGTTGTAGCTCTTCTGTTGTCAAATTAATTTGTGTTCTTTCTTTTTTCAGGTTTAAGTATTGTCTGCAGTATGTCACAGCTCCCATCAACTCAATCAGCGTGTCACAGACCTCAAAGCGGGTAGACCACGGTTTCTCTTCCATAATCTGATTTGTTACGACGTTCAAACTTATATTCCGTTTTATTTCCAAATCTGTTGTTGTATTTATATTTTTAAATGCTATTTCTTCTTGTTTCAGCCATTCTGGCCCTTCCCACCATAATTGACACTTCTTTAACTCTGGTAGCAGCATACCTCGTGATACAACGTCAGCAGGGTTATTCTTTGAATCCACGTGAAACCAATTACTGCCGATATTATCGATAATTGTAATGACTCTGTTCCTCACAAAGGTCTGCCATCTAGTAGGATCTCCTTGCAACCAGGATAGAACTATTGTGGAATCTGTCCACGAGTATATTTGACTGGTAGGAATTCGCATTGCTTCGCTTATCTGTTTCAATAATTTTGCAAGAAGTACAGCACCACACAGTTCAAGTCGTGGTAGTGACATCGGTTTTACAGGTGCTACTCTTGATTTTGCAGCAATTATGGACGTTTTGTATTGAAGATCATCTCCCAGTACTCTCAGGTAAGCAACTGCTCCATATGCTTTGTTAGAAGCGTCACAGTATCCATGAACAGTAACGCTTTTAATGTCTTTGCTTGAACATTGCAGCCATCTTTGTATTTCTATATCCTTCAAATGTGTAAAGCTTTGTCGTATACTAATCCACTCCTTTTCTGTTTCAGGACCTATTTCATCATCCCAAGCACTATGATTTAACCACAACTTCTGAATCAACATCTTTGCAGGTACAATAGCAGGAGCCAGCCATCCCAGTGGGTCAAATAGGCGATGTATGTCAGCCAATATCTTCCTCTTAGTGATCGCTTCCATTTTCAGTGTATAATCTAAATGGTAATGTATTGTATCCTTTCCCATGTTCCAGAATAAACCAAGTGTTCGAACTGTACCGTGCAACTTCATATCTATTGCAACTTGCTTACTACGATGTGATGAATCGAATTGTTTCAGAAATTCTACGCTGTTTGACGACCACTTCTGCAGCGTGAAGCCTCCCTTTTGTAAAATATCGCTGACATTTTTTGCCAACTCTATAGCTTTCTCCACCGTATCTTCACCAGAAAGCATATCATCCATGAAAAAGTCTTCTTTGATTATTGCAGCTGCAGATGGGTAATCTGAGCCTTCGTCTTCTGCTAACTGGTGGAGAGTCTTAACGGCTAGGTACGGTGCTGGAGCAGTACCAAAGGTGACTCTTAATAGGCGGTAGTCTTTAATTGGTTCATTGACATCATGTCGCCAGAGTATACGCTGATAATCTGTATCCACCCTTGTTACTAATATCATCCGATACATCTTTTCGATGTCTGCTCCGAAACAAATAGGCTTCATTCTCCATCTCATTACTAAATATCTCATATCTTCCTGCAATTGGGGTCCTATAAGTAATTCTTCATTCAGAGATATATTATTACAACCCTTAGACGATGCGTTGAACACCACTCTCACCTTCGTGGTTTCACTACTCTCCTTAAGGACTGGATGATGAGGTAAGTATACTGCAGGGTTTTCTATTTCATGTGGTGGAACTTCTTCCATGTGATTCAAATCAATATACTCCTTCATTACTCTCGTGTATTCTGTCCTTAAGTTTTGGTCATTTTCTAAACGTCGTTCAAGTTGCATGTATCTTCTTAGTGCTATATCCCTTGTATACCCTTCAGGTGATTTAGGATTTTCAGCCTTAAATGGTAATTTTACCACGTATCTTCCTTCAGAATTTCTTGTATATGTTTCTTTATATATTTTCTCACATAATTCTTCATCTTGTGTTAGTTTATTCTTACTGTCTTCTTCTACTTCCCAAAAGGATTTCAACATATCTTCTATATTCATATGATGATGCATAACAGTAATGTCTTCTGAGGAAGTGCTTTCTTCCACCTTTCCAAAAAGAATCCATCCTAGGCTTGTGTTTTGAGCAGTTGGGGAGCCTAGGGGACCTTTAACCAGACCATCTCTTAATAATGTGTCATATACCTTGACACCTAACAAAAGATCTACTCGCCCTGGTGTATTGTAACTTGGATCGGCCAGGGTGAGTCCTTGCAAATGTGGCCAGGCTTCGATATTGTAGGTGAAATGTCTTGGAGGCACGTTGGAGGTTATCTTGGTGGGTATTACATATGCCTTCATGAATATGTTGAAATCTTCATCACATCTTGAAAAAAGATCAAACTCAATAACGTGATTTATCTGTGTTTGTATCCCTCCAACTGCTGTAACTGTACCCTTGCTTGACTTTCGTTTCACCTTTAACTTCTGTGCTGCTCTTTCACTAATGAAACTTTCATGAGATCCTTGATCAATTAAGGCGCGCAATACTGTAGTCAATCCATTACTATCTCTTACATAAACCAATGCCGTTGCCAGCAAGGCTGTAGACTTCTTTGCTGCAAAGTGTGAGGATATTGCGACGTCTGAGACCTCATCTTTCTTCTCCTTCTCTTTACCTTCGACATGGCTGTCTTGAGTTTGTGAATTGTCTGATTGCTTGGTACTTCTAGACTCGTGTAGCAGCTAGTGGTGACGTCGTTTACATACGCGGCAATGAACAGGTACTCGACACTTCCAGGTGGTGTGCCCGGGTATCAGACAATTGTAGCACAGGCGATTATTTCGTACAAACTCACTTCTCTCTATAGGTTGAAGCTTTATAAAATCACAACTTAACGACTACGATGAATTTAATGTTTGAAAGTGTCTACTATTGGGTTAGTGTCCAGTATTGGTGTTTTTACCTTAGCTACTGCTACTTGCTACAATTAAAAAAATGACAGATTTACATATGGACATTGACAATAAAATTGACAATGGCATATTATTTTATTGCAATTTGCAAAGCAGGCAAAGTGTAAACAAACAATGTATTTGCAGAAAGAAAGACCGTCAACTCAATCTATTTTTTTCGATATAATTCATTCCCCATCTTTAAATTTCTCCAACCATAAAAATTATCGAGAGCTATCATATTGCAGACAGCAGAAATCTACCTAATGTTGTAGAAACTCGAAGTGCTAAGGCATTGTTGGCATAGGTACGTAAGCTAACGTGAGGCTTACGTTGATACCAAGGTGGTATACGTAGAAGTTCAGCAAGGAAGGGACGTTTTGTAACGTTAAATGCATACTAACACCCGAACACAAAAATTACGGAGAAGTTGTACATTGTGACGGCTACCAGTGATGAAACATTAACTAAGATCGCCAAAGTGTAGTGTTCACCTGCAAGTAGATGCAAATATGCCATTTGTTTAGCAAAGTGGCTCTTTAAGCATTTCGATGAACCATTGGTTACTTCAACTGTGAGTTACTGGATTAAACCAAATTAGCATAAAGAAGACTGGTTTAATTTTATAATCTCCCATCAAAGGTGTGATCCTTGACAGAATTACGAATGACTTGTCATTAAGTTAAAATGCCTCAAGTCAAAGAACCATGAAAAACTATATAAAAGATGGATAACTGCAAGACAATTCTAAAGCTTATGGTGCAAATGTATGGTGTACACAAATCTAAAGCCTCTTGTATAGCTGAGCACTAAGAGGTAGTACTGGATTGCAATGTGGTGACTATGTTAAGAAAATGATACCTTCTGCTGAAAATTTTTGGGAAAAATATATATTTCAAACAATTTTAGATATATTGCAAAATAAAAATACATACATGATTGTATTCAGTTTTTTATTCAATATTAATAATGGAATTTGTAGTCATAGTACTTTCTTGTTTGAAGGTAGCGCTTCTTCATCAGGTATACTTTCATTTATATGAGATGCATGCATGCATACTCATAGGTACATCTTCATTGGGCTTATCCTTTTTGAAAGAAGAAGTAGAACAATTTGTACTTCTGACTACTGTCTTGAGCTGCTCTTGCACGGCTTTGTTGCTTTAATGGGATTTTTATAACAACACTAGTGTCATCTCCTCTCTACACTTTCTACTCAGTGTCTACACTTTGTTAATATAAACCTTAGTTTAGGCCTAGTCTTCATTCTTGTCCAATATATCTATAGTCCATTCAACTGAAACAAATATTCAGACTTTAAAAAAAAAATTGGATAGTCCTGCAAAGGATTATAATATAATATATCTCATATAAACATAATAACTTTGTTTGTCCATATTTCATGTGCCGCTGTACTCTTCATTAGAACCTAGTCAAGTTAGTAAGCATACTTGCAAGAAAGTTTTTGGTATAGTGAGATTACTACAATGTCCATGATTATGTAAGTCGTTATACTGTGCTTCAATTAGAATATCTTCAACGTGATTGTTAGAACATTTACATATTAATGATATTTTAATTTACTTTCTTTAATCTTACCTTCGTTATCACAGAAATTCCATCATTTGATCAAACTATATTAAACACGAAAAAGGTGTATCTGTATAGTGGCAGCTCTATTTATTCAGAAACGTGAAATGACCATTACGTAGTGGTTGAAACAGCTGTCAAATAATTAGAATACCACTTATCAAATTATTACAAAGACATTGAGAAGCTATTAGTTAGTAGACTGTAACATTGACCAAAATGAGCTACGAAAAGTGCAAAATTATTGCGTCATCACACCACCGGAACACTATGTCATTAACAGACTTGGCCCTAATTTGTATCAGTGACCACTATGAAGCCACAACTAGGTACCTACGTTGACCACCGACAAGCCATCGCTCATATTTGTAGCAGAATACGAAAAGTGCAAAATTATTACGACGATACACCATACAAAAACTATTACAGAGCGTTAACCATAGCTTTCAATTTGGGAGCCAGGTTTCGGAGATGCTGTCCGAAGTCCCACTGGCCGTCGAGCACGAGCCCAAACTATTTGCATTGGTCAGATCGTGCCTCGGAGAGTACGTTAATCTGCCGTTCCCGGCCATATGAACATTTATGGCAGACGTTACGGGTAGTTAGAGCGTCGGACAGTATTTGCGTCAGATGGAGAAAGAGCCAACGTCTGAGTGCTATCACTGCGACGCGATCAAGGACTCGGGGTTGCACACGCTGCGATCTTGCGGCCAAACAGTCTGATATCACGAAAAGAAGACAGTTTCTTGTCACTGAACTGGATCGGATCCTGAATCACATTTCTTAATGGGGCACTGAGAACCTGGTGGATTCAATGCCAAGAAGACGCAGGCATGTGCGTTCACGGCAAAATATATCTTCTTTCCTTTCCCACTCTTCGGAGCACGCCACTGCCACTGCAGGACAATCTCAATATACTAGGTATGGATGTTCGCTGCAAACCTGAATTACTAAAACTATATCGAGAGTATCATCAACACAGTCTCGCGTAAACTCGGAGTCCTGAACAAAGTGAGACGTTTTTTCACGCCCGAACAGCATTGTCTTCTCTATAAGATACAAATTTGCTCCTGCGTGGAATACTGCTCGCACCTCTGGGATGTCTCCGTGAAATACCTACTAGATATCACCCCACCATCCAATCCTACCCTCTCCTTTCCTACACAGGACAACACGTGCAGGGCTCAGATGTCACCCTCACACTGTGCAAAATATATGAGCAACGAACCAAGCGGTACGGAAACTCTTTTCTTTGCCGCACCACCAATACCTGGAATTCATTACCAGCTTACGTGTTTCCTTTTTCCTACCGTCCCGGGTCCTTTAAGCGGGCCGTGAAAAAGCATCTAATGACGCCGCCTAGCTGAGTGCTACCATTGTAACACAAACTTTGGCTTTAGCTTACCATCAGGCGAAGTGAAGTCAAATTGGCGTATTCTAGATAAAAAAAAAGTAATGAAAATCCGCTGCTTTCAGTTGGGATTGACCTTTACTGCCGCTATAACGGCATGCCTTAAGCGTAGTCGGCCAAGTCGTAGCTCCCACTCCACCACCATGTCCCTGTGGAGCTGTAACTTTGCGACCCGAATTCTCCAGTTGATTTCCCCCCATCTGCGCTTCCTTTCGGTACCGATATAACACAGAAAAGCCTCTGGCCTTCAGGTTCCATGGTCGGGTTTCTCTACCTCGATTGTGCCTCTACAAATAAGTTGTTAATATCCTTCAGCATTTTCCGATTATGTAGCAAACGTCCATAGAAACTTTAAGAGCATCTGACTGATTCTACCTTTAAAAGCGCAACTAGTGGCAAAAAAATTTAATTTACATTGTTTTGTAAATTTCTCGCCTGTTTCATTATTCATCAAGTTAGAATAACACTCACTTTGGTTTTGATCAAACGTGAAGGGTGGCCTTCATGGAAGTGTATATACATATATGCCTGTACTCGACTGCAGTGTTGGGCAAATTTTAATTACAATCAAAAAATAAAAATCCCGACTTGCCATCTAAAAGATCGAAAAAATACCCGACTGCCGTATAAAAGACCTAAACAAGTTTCATAACAGGCTGTACCCTTTTGCCAGTCATCAATCAACCGAAATAAAAATTAATGGGTACCTACTGCCTGCTGTCAAACTGGTTTCGATCTTTAAGACAGTAGTCGGGTTAATTGCAATTAAAATTTGCCCAACACTTATGGAAACATAAGTGAATTTTCAAGAAGTGTGAGTATCTAACACAAAAGTATATCTAAAAGAAACAAACCATACATAAGGGTCTGGCAGAGACAACATTCGTTTAATTTTTACTTGCTACTATCCCGGCGCTACATCTATCCTGGCCTACAGTATTGGGTACATGATATAAAATTGTATGCTGACTTTATGGATACCCTCAGTCACGTTAGGTATGTTAATCCAAGGGACTTAATACACTAAATCTCTATTAAAGTCATCATCTTCATGGAGACATTTTTTCTGATTGCATCAGAGGTTGAGGTAAACCCGGAGAGCTCATGGTCTATCTTCTGGCTTATCCCCCTCTACTTCACATAGTCTTGAGCATCTACAGTGGTAAGACCATTGGCATGCACATTATGTGATTGCTACAATAGTACTTACTAGCTAACCTGGCTCTGCTCCACATAAGTGGTATAAAAAAGGTGCTTTGAAACAAACCCCCCTTTAAACCACATATGCCTGCAATCTATAAAATGATCTGCTGGATTTGTTGACATTTAAGATAGCATGATTTTTATATATATATATATGACCCCAGTGTCTATGTATGAAGTACTGGATTCGAATATCTGGTTGAATAGTGTTATTGGGTTTCTGTTATCAAATAAACAGGCTATTCAACATATTTTCAGAATTATTTAATTCATACCTGAATGATATTCCTGAGATTAGCATGTTCAACCAATTCATCAAAATCTTTATCTTTATAATATTAGTGTAGACTAGATAATTGATCCATATATGTAATTAATGTAGGTGGTTAAATGAAATATAGTATTTGAAAAAAGATTGTGTATTCAGTAATTACTCTAGTCACTTAAATACTGTATGTAATTTTAAAAAGAAATTATGAACAACTACCACTCCAGAAACTAAAGCTATATTTCCAATTAATAAAAACACTTTACACAGTGACATAAAATCAAAACAATGAAATAATTGGTATCAGTGAGTATATAATTATGATGTTAACATTCTTATTGCAAAACTAATCCAATTTTATTAGGTGTCATACTTGGACATCTCCAATTGTATAAATAATATTGCAAATTCCCATCGCCAATCCCAAACTTGAGGGGTTCCAAGAATTCTTTATTATCCATAAGATCTAATGCATTAAATACATCAAATCCTGAGTTTCTGGCAGTAATTAATGCATCTAGCATTAAGTCTATCCAAGGAGTTAATGTGGATACATTGTAAAAGGAATATGCAGCTTTGAGTGTTTTATGTACAGGATGGTACACAACAGTAGAGGGCAAAGTATAATAACTTACAAAGTCAGTAATGCTGCCATCTGCAGCTTCAACAACAAAGCTATCAATTATACCACCCTGTGGTGAAAACCAATGCTTGAAGTCTTCCTCTGAGAAGATAGGAGACAAATCAAATTTCTGCAAGTATTCATTTAAAAGTTTAACTACCTTGTCAGAATCTTGAATTTCCATTTTACGAAATCCTGGTGTTTTAGGATGATCAGGAAGTTTAAATAATTTCAGTGTTCTTTGCATGGTCATATTTCTAGACAAATGACTGAACTTAATATCAATTAACTTCTTTGGATTAAGAGATCTGTGCCAATAACGGCAGCTAGCTATAGGCTTAGGCAAAACAATTCCTGCTGTATAGACACCTTGAAATATGCCAGTTAGATTAACTCTACGAGTTATTTCTCTAATTAATACTGGAGCTACTCTTTTAGCTCGTAGTTTTTTATGCACACATAAAAAGTTAATCTCTACAACTGATTGCACATGGTCATATATTTTTAGCTGAGCTGGAATAGCAGATATAAAACCAACCAATCTGCCAGACTTAACCACTCTGACACCACAATGCCATTCCATTTTCCAACCAGGAGGTTGAAGTGCCCACTTCAGAAATTCAGTTTGATAATCAAACCTAAACATACAATCCTCATCTTCAACATAGTTCTCATTGAGCAGAGTATAAAGTTCTTTTAATACCAATGGCTCATTCAAATTCAAAGTGTCCCACTGAAATCCATCAGGCAAAGTGTAAGGGTCGGATCTTATTTCTTCAGTAGTTTTCGGTGGCTCTATGGGTTCGTTGGAAATAATTTTTTCGTCCATTTTAGGGACAGGTTGAGTAGACCAAAATTGATATGATTTGTGTAAAGCCTCTTCTGTCGTTTTGGCAGGTTTTTGTTGTAAATTAAGCACTTCCATGGCCATTTTTAAGTCTTTAAGGGATATATTTTGATGATCACTTGAATTAGGGCCGGTGACTAAACCCTCCGGCACGGCCGGAACGCCGTGGTCGCCATCACCACCGCTACGCTTCTTCTTGTTTTTACTTTTTTTCTTCTGATGTTTTTCTTCGTTATCTTTGCTAAAATTACTAGATTGAGTAGCTTTGGCGTCTTCCATTATTTGTACAAATGTCCTTTTGAGTATTAAATAATTTTCCTACCTAAAATTTTAGGAATTCAGTCCACTGAGTTCACTCACTTATCAGGGCTACTAGCGCAAATATATAAATTTGCCTGAAATCTAATAATTAATATTTTTCTCCCCTAAAACGTTTGATACCCTTTTCAATAAATAGTTTTACAAGAAATGTCTGAAATATTTAAATCAAACAGTCAGGTTAAATTTAAACATAACAATTTTAATGCGTCTTTGAATGTAAAACTATCTTCTATACATAGAATTATAACGCATAAGTCTATGCTTCTATGTATCTTCTTACGTAAGCACAGAGCCATTCATCAAGAATTGAGTTGAATCTTCTTACATTTAAATGTTGTCATGTACCTACTTGTGTATTAAAGTGTAATACTTAATTTATAAAATTTATTCAATATTGGTTCCAGTCACATATTTGTTAAGTCAGGCCCTGTAATAATACTCATTGAATAGGCCTTTGAGAATTTAACAGAATTTCGTTAAAAGGTATTCACACTCATAAAATTTTGTCATAAATGATATTTCATTTTCACATACATCATTTTAAATTGCTTAAACGTAATAATTTGTGTTAAGGTACAAGCACCAATGGAGAACTCTTTAGGAACAAATCAAACTTCAATCTACAGAATAAAATATATAATAATATACTTTAAAGAATAAATAATTAAAGAAAAAAAGTCCTGTCACAAAGTACTCCCAAAATATAAAAAAGTAAATCATGCTATTATGATTCGATAGTTTTCGTATCGAAGGTGTAGGATACACAGTCCTAGTAATATATTATTATGATGAGTAGAATCGCATTGGCTCACTACTACACTCAATAGCGCTCTGTCTCTGTCCCTGTGTACGGATGCGCTCATCCGTATTGTCAATGGTCTACTCCCCAATGACAGCTAACCTCACTATTGGTGTACGTGAGACAGTGTTTCCGTACGGCATGTCGCCTCACGCCATGTCTCATAATCATAGACAAAATCAATATCCCGCACTTTGTCATGCGGTGCTGCGACGACAATAGCCTCTTTTTTCACGCCCATTTCTCCTTTTTATCATGGCAGCGCACTTAAGAGTATTGGGCAACACAGCGGCTCTTCAAACTCCCACAAACTCGCTATTTGAGGTGGAGTCCACTAACATCTGTGGGCTCCATGCGAACCTCAACGCCGTCCTCCAACACCTTGAGATGCGAAACCAGATATGTTCTTTCTCACGGAGACACAAATAGGCCGCCCTAATGACACGACGTACTTGCTTTACCCCGGCTATGTTATCGAGGAAAATTTTAATAGAATAGTTTGCGCTGCCTTGAGGACCCATCCCTCTCAATCCTTTGGGTACACGTAGACCATGGCTCTACGATTCAGATCTATGTGTGCCTGTACCGTTCCCATACAGTAGATGCTGAGACAACTCGACTCTTTGAATATCTGAGTCAGGCGGCAGATGATGTGCAGGAACGGTTTCCGAACGCCGAAGTGGTATTTTTGGGATACTTTAACGCCCACCACGAAATCTGGTTGGGCTCCGCCAAAACAGACCATGCGGGAAAAGCCGCACATGCATTTGCGCTGGCGCATGGCCTGACCCAATTGGTACACGAGGTCACTAAAATACCAAGAAGGTCGGGCCTAGCACCCTGTCTGCTAGACCTTCTGCTGACGAGTCACCCAGACCAGTACAGTGTTTCGGTACAAGCCGCTTTAGGCAATTCCGACCACTGTCTGGTCTGCTCCAAGGTGCCAATTTTAAGGCCCTCACGACCCGTGCTACTTCTGTTGCCGGTGAGATCAGTCTGGGTATGGAATACTATATCCCATACACTGATGTCACCGGTGCCCGAGGAGTGCGACCTTGGTGGGCGCGAGTGTGCGAGGGCTGTTGATCAAAAGCAGTCCGCGTATCGCGCTTGGGTAAGGGCGCGAGCCACGTACGATGCCAATGTGAGCCCCTTCAAGGCGGCGTTCAACAGAGCCACAAAGGTCTGCAAGAGGGCTTACGTCAGAGCGGATGCCCTGCGCATTGCACGGCTTGGTCAAGAGCTAATGGCACATACCACGGGCAGCCGTAGCTACTGGTGACTGGCCAAAGCCGTGCAGGCCAACTTCTGTCAGCCTTCGCTGCCACCGCTGCGCTACCCTGATGGATCCCTGTCCTATGGACCGCAGGAGAAAGCCAATATGCTAGTAAATCTCTTTGCGGCCAATTCCCGAGTCGATGATTGCGGTATACAGCCGCCGACATTACCCAATGGTGACCACGTAATGCCTGAAATACGAATCAGGCAATGCGATGTCCGTGCGGTACTTCAATCACTCCATGTCCGGAAAGCCAGTGGCCCGGATGGTATTCCAGCGGTGGTTTTACAAAATGTGACTGTCCTACAGCTCGGGTACAGTGCCTTCGGCTTGGAAAGAGGCAAATGTACAGCCGATCCCCAAGAAGGGGGATCGCTCAGAGCCAGCCTACTATCGACCCATAGCCGTCACCTCAGTGCTGTGCAAGGTCTTCGAGCACATCATTGCTACAGTCCAGGGGCCTTTAAGCTGGGCGTGAAAAAGCATCTGATGAGGCCGCCAAGCTGAGTGCCACCATTGTAACACTTACCTAGTGTCTGTAATGGTGACCCTCTTTCCTGACACTTTGCCTTTAGCTTACCATCAGGCGAGGTGAAGTCAAGTTGGCGTGTCCTATATAAAAAAAAGTATTTCACTTTTGAGTGATATGAATTGTAAATAAATTTATTTTAACAAAATAAAGTTGCGATTTAAAATCTGTATTTCACACGTAGCAAAACGCAGGCGAAGCAGTTGACAGTTCACGTGACGTCACTCAATTCGCGCATTTCGAGTATTATGAAGATGGTCCTAAGGTAAACTAACTTGTACTCTGACGAGTTTTCGAATGCAATACTTTCCTGTAAGTATCTTTATCCATAGTAATGCAGCGTTATACATTAACCAAAACGATAGCCAGACAATAAAAAGACTTGAAATAGTAATTAGGTATCTATTCTTTTTACGTATCCATTTATGATAGGTACGATAAGTTTCCATAGGCCCATTACTATGTTGTTGTGTATGTATTGTAAATACGTAATTATTTATATTATTACGACGGACGTCGATATCTCGAAAACTAATAATCGAATCTTCAAGAAATAAAAACGCATTGTTAGTGACGATTGGCATAGAAAGTTCTAGAATCATCAAAAAAAAAGTCACAACCTACCTACGAGTACCTACTAAATAAAAACAAACAATAGGTAAATATCGAGAATGAACTCGAAGGTCAGCGACGGCGGCAACATCACATGAGTAGAAAGCCGTACAGAGACAAAGCTTCTTAAGAACGTGCAAAATTGATACCTATTTTGGTAGGGTTGTCACAATAGGTTAAGGTAAAAAAAACCAAAACCATTTGTTAAATAGTTTTATTATTCAGTATGATAGGCTATGAATACTCGGCCTTACTAAAAAGACCCCTCTTTCTCTCCCCCTGTTACGCCCATGCTTATAACATTCGAGATAAAACTCGTGTACTAACACTTCCACCAACAAGCTTCACCTTGTCTTCTAAATGACTACGGTATTGGACGTCGCTAATATATCCATTGATACCAAGGATCCCAATACTCGAGGAAATGATAATAAGTATAAGCATCATCATGAAACGTGGTCCCTCACTATAGGTCTCCTGAAAAAGCTCAAAGTCGCTCAACGAGCTATGGACAGGGCTATGCTCGGTATTTCCTTACGTGATCGTGACATGATGATGATGATAAGTATCATAAATATCATAATATTTTATTATTACAAACGGACACTTCTATTTTAATTATTTGTATAAATGTAGGTAGGTACATCTACAGATGCTATGCATCTGTAGATTTTTGGCTGTTTTTTTATGTATTTATTCTATTTATATCTTGGTGTATCTAGTAGTAGTTTGTAAGATAATAACCTTTTTTTGTCAAAAATGGAATTTGTGCTTGGTGTCACGGAATGTCGTTAGCGCTACGTTCATGCGTCGGACGGCTGTCAAGCCCGGACGTTCAAGTGGTCATTGAAAAAGTAATAATCAAATATTTACTTACCTATTGTACACTTTGGGATAGTTAAAGTATGATATATTTTTATTTTTTCTAGTATTATTCATACACACAGTACAATAAACAACCATTATTAAATATTTAAACTTGCAACTAACAATACATAAAACTTCAAAACTGACAAAACCAACAACGTGCGTCGCACCATCCCTATGAATGTCAACTGGCTGTGCCAGCGCAAACCGGTTTTTTCCAGTCTCACCGCGTACGCGACAAGCGGCCAGTGGACACGCACACAGTGCCCCGCGTGCTTGTGTTAGTGCAACCGAATCGCGCGGTTCTATGAAGTTTTGTCTCTGTACGGCTTAACTACTCATGTGGCAACATCAAAGGAAAGTAGGTATATTTATCGCTCGCGAATTTTCGAGATGATTCGACCCTCCTAATTGAGAGGTATAAAAACACGCTCGCATAGCGACACGATTCATTCTGTCTTTGAGATCGATAACGAACACAGCGAACTTAAGCGATCGAAGAAGATTCTACCTGAGACCTGAGCAACGACTGTGGCAACTACTGAGCGACTGGAACTGTTGTGTGTACTAGTGATTTAATTGTCTAGTTTGTGGTGAGCCAATAAATCTGTTCGTTGAGTAAACGGCATTTAATTGTACCCCATTCACGTAACAATTGGTGTCAGAAGCGGAATGCCGTTATTACCACGTGAAGACGAAGGGCGTACTCCACGGACTAGACGTCAAGTGGAAATGGATGCCGCACGTCAACGGACCCTCGAAGAGGAAGGGTGTCAGGCCGATGCTGCTGTCTCAGCGGGAACTACGGCAGCACCAGATGGAACCTCGTCAGATACCAACATGATGACGCTGCTGGCTTCTATGCAGCAGATGATGCAGGCCTCCAGGCAAGATATGCAGGCTTCTATGCAGCAGATGATCAGGCAAGAGATGCAGGCCAACCAGGAAGCTGTCATGAGTAAAATCGATACAGGCATCCATGCACTAGGAGATAATCCATGCAAAGGGAACCTCGAAGACGGCTTGTAAATGCTGAGTAATGAAGTGGCTTTGAAGTCTGGGACCGTGGACGACCGCTTGCAAGTTCTCGAAAAGAAGATCGTCAGGCTGGAAACCTGCGGACCTGTTACCGTGACCTCACCATCACCAGCAAAGTTCGACCTACCACACTTTGATGGAACTTCCTCGTGGACAGCCTTCAAGTACCAATTCGAGATATTGCCAAAAACTAAAGCCTGGATCAACGAGGAGTCATTTATGGCCTTGACACTTGCATTACGAGGAGAAGCCTTAATAATACTGGAAAACCTGCCGCCTGAAGGAAGGACTCTGGGGTCTTTGATGGAAGCTTTAGACACACGTTACGGTGATAAGCACCTGTAGAATATCTACCGAGCGCAGCTCCGGGAGAAGAAACAAAAATCTAGTCAAAGCCTCCAGGAATGGGCTGTAGAGTTTGAAAGGCTCGTTCGTCGGGCCTACTCATCGACACCCATAATGATCGAGACCACTCTGCTGGAGGCCTTCCTAAACGAGACGCAGAAGTGAAAGCTAGTGTACAGTTGCGTCACCATCAGACCTTGAAAGAAGCACTGACTTATGCCCTCGAGGTGGAAACTGTACGGCAGAATGCCGGAATAAGTAAGGTCAGGGAGGTCAAAGAGGTGGTTGCAGAGGAAAGGAAGCCACGGTATGTTCCCACGTGTTATTCCTGTAGAGGAAGGGGCCATATTCAATCAGAGTGCCCTTCGAGAAAACGTAGGAAGGTCACGGACTCCGGGACCCAAGTGGATCAAGAGGTTCCGTTACAACTAAATGTCGCCAGGACCGCGGGGCGGGCGCTGGCTGGTCGATATGAGGCCCCAACCATCCCTATTACTCGAGATAAGGTCAGGGAGGTCATGGAGGTGGTTGCAGAGGAGAGGAAGCCTCTGTATGTCCCAACGTGCTATTCCTGTAGAGGAAGGGGCTATATTCAGTTAGAGTGTCCTTCGAGAAAACGGAGGAAGGTCACGGACTACGGGACACGGAACTCCGAAAAACACCGAAATCGAATGGAACACCCAAGTGGAAAAGGGCACGGCAATGCTGATGCTTTGTCACGAAGGCCGTGTGCCGAAGATTGCAAGCATTGTCAGAAGAACGAAGCCCGTGAAAATATTAAAGTCATAAAGGTGAACGGACTTGACGACGAATGGACCGGAAGCAGTATGAAGCAAGCGCAAGAGGATGATGATGACCTACAGCCTATACTGCACTGGAAGCAACTTGGAAGCAAACCTCAATGGAGTGATATATCTGGTTACAGTTCCACTACCAAAAGTTATTAGGCCCAGTGGGACAGCTTAACTCTGATAGACGACGTGCTGTATAGGAAATGGGAATCCAACGACGGCAAAGAGGTGACCCTACAAGTAGTGGTACCACGAAGCAAGGTGGTTACACTCTTACGGCACAGCCACGATGGTGTCTCTGGCGGGAATCTCGGAGTCAAGAAAACCCTAGTTAAAGTACGATAGCGGTTTTACTGGCTTCATGTCGTGAAGATGTCGAGGATTGGTGCCGTAAATGTACTACAATATTTATTATATATACGTATATATTCGTTGTTATATATATACGTATTTATTATTAAATTATTATTTAATTTTTGGTTCTGATTTATGTTTATCTTTATTATTTTTTAATTTTTGTTTAATATTTGTGATTTACATTGTACCTACTCATTGACTGTTTGTGTTCTATTTTTATTTTTATTTTTTATGTCTACACTATCGCATTGGACTTTTCTGTAAAGATAGTGTAAGGTGTGTGTAATAATAAATAAATAAATAAAAAAATATATACATACATACAAACAAAATAAATTCATTGTGGTTTGTTATTATATTATTAAATTTTTATTTTGTGATTTGCAGATCGCGTTGATGAATTGAATTTAAGGGAAAATTAAAACTGCCGTTCAGAGCAATGACTCACCAGCCTACCGGCCCATTGTGTTGCTCGACGGGGTGGGCAAGCTCTTTGAAAGAGTTATTGCGAAACGCCTCGTCAAGCACCTCTCTGGTGAGGGGCCGGACTTGGCGGATGCCCAATACGGCTTCCGCCAGTGGCGGTCCAAGGTGGATGCCATCATGCGCGTGATGGCTCTGGCGGAGTAGGCAGTCGCCCGGGGTGAGATGACATTGGCGGTGTCTTTGGACATCTCCAACGCGTTCAACACCTTGCCCAGGAATTGCATCAGGGAGGCACTCGTGAAGCACGGTGTGCCTCTCTACCTCCGCTGTAGGTATAGTCGGGGCGTAACTGACGGAGAGAGCCGTCATCTATCCAAGTGCGATCGGTCGGCGTGAGATGTCGTGCGGTGTTCCACAGGAATCGGTTCTAGGGCCGCTCCTGTAGAACATCGGATAAGACTGGATGCTTCGCGGTGAGCTCGCGAATGGCGCTGCCGTCACGCTGGTGTGTCATCCGTATAGAATGACACGCCAAAGATGGCGAATGGGGCTACGTAACGCGAAGCGACCCTGAGGGCCACGACCGCGGTTGCTCAAGTCGTAGAACGGATCCGGCGTTGAGGTTGCTTTGCATACATCCGAGACCATGTTCTTTCATGGACCTCGGCACACGCTTCCACCTGGTTCCAGTCTCACAGTGGGAGGTACTCTCATCGTTATCACGCCCCAGATGAAATATCTGGGGCTCGACCTCAACAGTCGGTGGGATTTCGGGAAACATTTCTGAAGTCTGGGCCCCAAATCGGTAGGCACAGCCAACGCTCTGGCGCGGCTACTGTCCAACCTGAGGGACCCGGAGGACTCCTGCAGGATACTCTACGCGGGTGTCGTGCGGTCCATGGCCCTGTACGGGTGTCCCGTGTGGGCGGACAACCTAAAGGACAGGCACATGCCCCTGCCGCAGCAGAAGATGGGCTGTCGTATCATCAGGGGGTACCGCACGATATCGTTCGACATGGCGAGTCTCTTCGCCGAAACGCCACCATGGATCCTGGAAGCGAGATCCCTTTCGGCACTATACCGGTCCCGAAAGGTGGCGCGGGAGCTGGGTCACGATCCCGAGCCCGAAGAAATTCGGGCCGTGAGATCCCGGCTCCACAGGGACATGGTGGTGGAATGGGAACTACGACTTGGGCGACCAAGCGCAGGGCGCGCCGTAGTAGCGGCGGTTAGACCCATCATGGGGGAGTGGCTAGACAGGCCACACGGCAGCCTCTCGTACCGTCTGACGCAGATGATCACCGAGCATGGGGGCTTCGGGAAGTATCTGCGTCGGATGGAGACCCCGCGCCCCTCCGGAGCGTTTTTTTACGTGCGCAATATCCATATCCAGCTACTATTTCCCAAACACAAGGAAAGATAGTATAATAGTTCCTTTACCTAAAAAACATAAACCACTATCTTTCACAGACTATCGTCCCCATAACCGTACTCCCATTCCTCTCAAAAGTCCTTGAACGGCTCGTTCACAACCAAATTAGTACATTCATCGCTAAAAATAACATCCTTAACCCCTTTCAATCAAATCAGAACCTGGGCACAGCACTGTTACAGCCTAAGTCAACAAGTTGTGGCATGGAGAGAAAGGAGGCTGACAGTCATCGCCCTGCTTGACTTCAGCAATGCTTTCAATAAGGTTGATTTTGTTGTTATGCTAGGCCTATTGCACTCTATTAACATATCTCCGACGGTGACTGATTGGCTTCGCAGTTACCTGTGTGGTCGCTGAAAACGTATACGTCATGATAATACTCTGTCTAGTTGGTGTAATAATACCGTTGGTGTACCTCAGGGTGGCGATCTACCTCCTTTACTCAACACAATTTTTATAAATCCCTTCTCAAATCAGCTTCATTGTTCCTACCACCTCTATGCAGTTGATCTGCAAATCTATTCACAGGTGCCACTGGCGCAGTTGGCGGAAGCTGTGGAGATCGTCAACGAAGATTTGGCTCGTATAGAAAGTCAACCCCACGAGAACCCAATTAGCCATTGTAGGCAGCTCTTTTACTGGAGCAAAATTCGTAACTTCGCAGCTTCCGCCGGTTCCTTTTGATGGCACAGGGTTCCCATTAGCGATAAAGTAAAAAATCTCAGAATATAATTATATGGATTCCAATTTTTCTTGGGGCCCGTAACTCCATGTGAGCCGTAGGATGTTGACATCGATGGGACCACTACAAAGGTTACGATACTTCATTCCTATTGCAACCAAAATTTCGCTTGACAGTAAGCTGGCAATAGTTGCGATGACCCTCATACGACACTACAGAAGAAGTTGATCTCTTCCTAACAAGTCTTGACAATGTACTAACTCTAAACATATGCCTCATAGGTGACATCAATATAGACATTAAGCCCTCTATCACAGATCGTCACACTCTTCACTATCTGACACTGATCGCCACACATGGCCTATTACCTGCACACTACTACTTAACCCTTAATTCGCAGGAAATCCCTAGAACTATTTGAAACGTACCTACAAAACAGGCAACTAGCCGGCAAAATAGAGAATTACATAAGTGACTATCAGACCATCTCCTATGGAGTTCCTCAAGGCAGCGTGATCGGACCAACTCTTTCAAATCTACATCAATGACCTCTGCATGCTGCCCCTTAAAAAATCAAACATTGTCACCTATGCTGATGACACGGCGATAATAGTCTATGGATCCACTTGGGATGAAGTGAAGAATAACGCCGAAAAATCAATTCAATTGGTATCAGCTTGGTTGCAATATAACCTCCTTACACTAAACTTACTACATAACTTCATTCCCTCAGCAATAAGCTCTAGAACGGGGGCACCAGCTGAATTCAACATTACGGCACACACTTGCTCCGACTTGAGTACCTGCACGTGCGCTAGTATAACCTGTGTCAACCATACCAAATACTTGGGTGTAGTGATTGATGATAGACTGACGTGGTTCAACCATATAGAGTACATTTCCACTAAAGTGAGAAGACTTATCTTTATATTCAGGAAACTAAGAGATATCGCCGACTCTAACACCGTTACCATGGTATACAAAACTTTATGTCACTCCGTCATCACCTACTGCATTGTAGTATGGGGCGGAACAGGCAAAACCAAGTTACTCGACTTGGAGAGGTCACAGAGAGTTGTCCTTAAAGTCATGCAGAATAAACCATTCAGATTTCCTACTAATGAATTACCTATATGTGATCTCCAAAGTCCTAACTGTGAGACAACTCTTTGAGCTTCAGTCCACTATCAGGACTCATAGAAAAATGCCGCCACCTGACTTATCAAAAAGGAAAAGCAGAACCACATGCACACCAATTAAACACAGAACCACATTTGCACAACGTCAATTTTGCATCACAGGGTCTTTTTTGTACAGAAAAATCTCAAAAATTAATTCCCCTGGGACAACTAAACCCGCATAAGATAAAAGAAAAGATTTGAAATTGGTTGCGAGATCTTAATTATACTCAAACTGAAATTCTTCTCTTCCACCTCATATAGGAGTGTTCCTTTAACGTCACCGTTATTAACATCCCCACAGACATACCTACACCTAACACACTCACACATAAAACACACAAATGTATACTCAGTAAGGTAGCGAGAGCTCAATGGAGGGTTTTTGTGCTGTCAGTGGGTCAGTGCACGCACACGCACATGCACACGCACACACCACACACACACATAATTTCTGATATTTTTTATGATAAATAAATAGCCATTAGGTAAGACACGTTTTTTTTTTTTTACGTGCGCAAAATCTCCACGGATACCTCCCCACCGGAGCCGGTGGAGGAGGTTATGTCGGACTCGAACCGACTAAAACGCACGCCGCCTGTGGGTCGCTTTGGTTGCCGAAGGTGAGGTTGACAGGCATATCCCTCGCACCCCGGCCGACCCAGGGCCATCTCTCACGATCTGGCCCTCTTCTCGGGTGTGGGGACTACAGAGTCCCCAACTCGTCCCCGGAAACGGGGAGGCGCGCCACGCACGCACCGCCGCGGCCCGCTTCTGCCAGGGTGACAGGCGGCTCCACCTGTCACCCCCAGGCCGGCGCTCATGGGGGGCGGAGGTCGTTGCAGCTTGTCTTGCGATCCTTCGTCGCTCCCGCTGCCGCTCCCGCCCCGCCTCCTCCTTCACGAGCATTACTTGCTCGCAGAAGGAGGCGTGAAAGACACATGTTTAATGAAATCGTTTTGTGTAACGGCAACAGCAGCACTGACTCCTGAGTCACAGGAATACCTAGTTTGGGAGCCAGGGTTTATAATTTTTTTGAGTTTACCTTAACTTCATTGCATTGTTTGTACTATCTTAGACATGTTTGCATAAGGAATATGGCATCAATAAAGTTATTATTATTATTATAACTATCATGTATATATGTTTATAAATACATTATATATTATGTACATGTATATTTATTATCATTATATTACATGTGGGGGTATATTTATGGGTGAATGTATGTATTTAACGTAAATTAGGAATTATGTACTTATTACATTTAGTATATTATAAAAGCACGCCAAAACAACTAAGTAGGTACCACTCAATCCTGCAGCTATAGTCACCATCCAAAGGTTGCCTGGGAGAAATCGCTTAAAGCGATAAGGCCGCCCATTGTACTGTTTCCTTATTATTATTTTTTGAGTATCATGTACCTATTCTTTACTTACTTGGTGTACAATAAAGTGTCGCGTTTAAAATAAAGTTCGCGTCGTAGGTACCCGTCGAGGCAGCTTTGCTTCACTTCTGATGATCCAAGCTCCTGTTGCCGCTGGAACTGTGAGCTACTGAGGGAAACTTCTGCCAGTCTTGCCCTCCGCCGCTGCAAAAATCCGACAGTAGTCTGGCCCATGGCGGTAAGGAGAAGGCCGATCTTTTGGGTAATCTCTTTGCGTCAAACTCGACTATTAACGACGGGAACGCCGATCCACCCATCATCCCCAGCTGTGGTGCTTCCATAACCGAAGTTAAAATCAAGCAACGGGTGGTCCGGAGCGAGCTTAAGTCCCTAGTAGATGTTCGGAAGTCGAGTGGGCTGGATGGTATACCGGCGATGGTGCTTAAGCACTGTGCCCCCGAGCTGTACCCTGTACTTACACGCACCTTTTCGCACTCTCACCTCCCTTCTCTCGAAGGTTATGGAGCGTGTTATTAATACACAGCTCCTGAGATACCTTGAAGGAAACGATCTACTGAGCGACCGACAGTACGGCTTTCGCCACCGTCGCTCTACCGGTGACCTTGTGTATCTCATAAACGGTGGGCGCAAGCCATCGAGAATCGGGGTGAGGCACTAGCGGTCAGCCTCGATATATCAGCGCATTTACATAACAATTAAAAAGTTTTACCACCTAGACGTACCCCATAATCCATGACATGTTGTGGTGATGACATATTAACCCCCATCTGACCACATTACTTTAATTTAGATACCAGTGGCGAAAGACACTTAACAGTTCCCTAGGGATTCCTATTTCTTGCAGTTTATCCCATAGGATATCGCAGGAGACCATGTCGAATGCTTTAGAAAGGTCAAGGAAAGCCGCATATAGGTACTGGCGTCTTCCTATCAACATAGTACCTACCTGACGGTATGCTTAAGATAGGCGATTGCGCTCTCTGTCGAAAAGCCACGTCTAAACCCGAAATGGGCATCACGAGGCTTGATGATGATGTGAATTAAGCACACCGTTCAAGCACCTTTGCAAATTATGGTTGCCAGCGAAATAGGCCTATAGTTCGACCAGCCTGATACGTCTCCCGTCTTATTTTTGACCACTGGCACCACCAGCGTTCGCGTCATTTCAGAAGGCAGTACCTACCTAACGAATGTCCCATACAAAGATTAAAAAACAGTGCCAGTACTCTTGGCATGTGATAGCCCGCGTGCTGCAGGTGCTCAATGCTCAGACCATCGTGTCCCGGTAATTTGCCTCTTTTCATATTTCTAAGTACATTTCGTACCTCCTTGGCGGTGACGAGTGTGGATACCGGGTCACGATGTGTCTCAGCATCGAGCATGGTCTTTGCTAGCCCTAGGGATGATTGCAATATAAAATGTTCTTTAAAGGATTCGGCCATCATCTGCGGATCAGTCAAGCCACCGACACTCACAGAAATGCTGAGCTATTATAAATTTATTTGTAGACTTCCAAACATTTTTGAAGTCTGTTGGAATAGTGTGATGCCAGACTATCCATTTCTGATCTTGGTGTTTTTGACACGATTTTAATTTCTGACCATGTCTTCATAAACACGACCTGAAGATGGTCGGCCATACCAGATAACGAACTTTGCTCTGGCCTCTCTATGCGCCTCAGCAATATACCTACTCCACCCTGCCTGAATTGATTGATACGATGGACTCGGGTGGAAAAATAAGTGTACGGAATAATGGATCCAAGTGGACGGAGTGTGTATGAGCCATTTCCCTCTTTAACGTGATAAAAGAACGCTCTTTTCGAAGCTCTTATCTATGTACCAAACCAAATTTCATCTAGGTAGGTATTACTAAATATGACGAATTTGTATGAAACAAATAAATGCATCCCCCTTTTTAGTCCTTTAACCCCTTAACATTTATGGATATGGATTTTTTGAGTCATCAAGCACACTAGTTTTTATGAGTGGGTAAGACGGCTAAAATATTTTTGTTGCCATTTCAGCGCTGGTACTTAGTAAACCTTAATTACTATTAATAAAATTTATGGCGAGGGACAGGAAAATAAAAAACAAAGTTATTGTGAATATTCCACAGAATATATGTAACAAATTATAAAGGAATATTTAATCAGTTACATTAAAGACCAAGTTTACAATACAAGGTATCTTAACGTGTAAAACTGATGAAGTTAAAGGAAAGAAAGAAAGATATTGAAAAAACAAAAGCCAACTCCCTTTTCTGAGATATAAGACAAATAATAAGCTAGTGACAAAACTTAAACCAAACTTCTCAGTAATGTAAAAAGTCAGAGCTCGAGCACTCCTTCAAATATAGAAATGTTGACAGTTTCTTATTTTTGTTTGTAGAAATGCACTCCATATTGTAATATGTTATTATAATATGTATATAATTATTTGGGAAGAGTGCATTCCACTTTTTTTTTTTTTCAATTTTTATTAATTATTTTTATGAGCGGGATTAACAATATAAGGTGTTCAAAGCATTCATTAAAATTAACAAGAACATCATTAGTTCCTGTAACTTAATAAGCTGGTCATATTCTTGATCTTAATCAGGCTACAACATGAATTATTTATTCTTTTTTAGTAGCTTGCTGTTTAGCCTGGTGGGCTTGCAATACTGCTACAGCTTCATCTACTTTTGCTTTGAGAGACTCTCCATGTTCCAACATATGAAGAAGTTCTGAATTATCGATTTCAAGCAACATTCCAGTTATCTTGCCAGCTAAATCTGGATGCATGCGTTGAATCAGTGGGAACAAACGTTCACCTAGCATTTGCTTCTGCTCTTGTAGAGGTGCAGCGGCTAACATGGTTGCTGTTAATGGCTCCTGGCCTTGAATATGAACTGCTGGTTGTGGAGCTGGAGGATTACGCATGTTAGCAGTATACTTGTATCCTGCTGGGCGTCCGCTCTGAGTCACAAGCGGTGCACGAATAGAGGCTGCAGTTGCTACTCCTTGTTGACCTGTAATTGGTCGAGCTCCAAGAGATGTACGTAGAGCTGCTTGAGTTGGTGCTCTAGGAGCTGGACGGAAAGGCGCCTGCATATTCGGATAACCTGATGCAGCAGTTTGGGTACTAGGCCGTACTGGTGGTTGTGCAGTCCAACGAGGAGAGGGTCTTATTTGTGTCATCTGCGCTGGCCCATAAAATCTTTGAGTTGGAGGTATGGTTGGTACAAAATATCCACCAGCTCCGCCAGGTTGGAATATTTGACCCATTTGCTGCATGCGCATGCTAGCCATTCTTTGCATGTACTGGGATGTTAAATGAGCTTTGCGGTCTTCTTTACGCTGAGCTAATGCAACATACAGAGGTTTAGTACCAACAATGCGTCCATTCATTTCGGTAACAGCTTTCGTAGCTTCTTCAGGAGACGAAAAGCAAACAAATCCGAAACCTTTGCTACGACCATCTTCTAACATTACCTGCAATAAAAGTAACAAACATAAATTTTCTAGAACTACGAAATCTAAGATTGTTTGTAGCCAACATCTTATGTATTAACACTCAACCAGCTTAGATCATTAATGATATAGTAAACTTAATAACATACAATATTACAAATTTGTCTGAATGGACAGTACATCAATAGATCAACATAAAGCTTAACAAATGTTTATCTTCTATATATCGCAGCCAACTAGCTTTATCCACCGTTGAATCAACAGCCTGGCTTCTTTACTAAACCCTTATGGTGTAAATTATAACAATTTCGTTATAATGTACACAACAACAAAAAACATGTAGTTTAAATATAATGCTGCATAAATTAATGGTGTGTATATGTTATGAACCAAGTTATTAATGTGGGCATTAATTACTATATAACTTTCATTACTTATCACATTGCACAATTATTATTATGCTACTAGACAATTGAGCAATTTGATAATAAAACTAAATTTGACGCAGTGTGAAGAGAGAAGGGTTACGTATCAATTCCCCTACGGTCATTTCAACATTTTCTACTACGATATGATGAGAATAAATATTCAATTCTCACGTCAGTACCTACTGCATCCTCTTTTTATCATGCGACGTCGAAGTTACGACGAGGTCAAGTCACGTCGTCGGAGTCCCGCTGGCAATAGCTACCAACCTGACCTAGGACTCTTTAATTTAAATTGTCTGACCAATGTCTTCTATATCTAGCGATCTAACCACAGAAACAGAAGTAACAAAGACACAAAAGAATGGACATGGTTAGTCTAGTCCAGGGGTTGTGATCCTTTTTGCATTAGCATGCCACATACATGCCCACCAAATAAAACTGACCTCGTGATTATTCATTTTTAACGCTTTTTATTCAGACCATCACCATCAAAACCTAATTTTTTACAGAATCTATATTTATTTTCCTTTTTTTTTTTCATATTTTTTAATTTTATAAATTTTAATAGAGAAATGGTTGAATCGACATATCGAATCATCTACAATCGACCAACATGTCAAAAAAATGAAACAAAGATTCACCACCTTTTGCGGTATAAATAGATAAATATAGATCCTAGGAAAAATGGTGGTGAGTAAGATGATATCTTGATAATAAAAATGCGTTTGTAACCTATTGCTTGCTTGCACAAAATAAATTGTAAATAAAACCATATTAAAAATAAACTTATTTCTGTATATAACTGCAAATAAACATATTTCATTTCATTTCAAAAAAAAAGAAATAGTTCTCTGAGTTTCCTGCTGGTCTTCTCAGTAGAACTAACCTACCAAACCAGCAGAAGAATCATTTTCCAAATTTTGTATACTTTGTATAGGTATTGCATTTATCTGGTCGTGCCTCTGAGAGCACGTTAAGCCGGCGGTCGTTACAGGTAGATGGAGCCAAGTACAACAACTGGTCTAGCTGCAATGCTGCGATTTCACCTTTGGGTTGTGGAGGTCATATGGCAGTCGCTTCATGGAAAATATCGAAGTTAAGTCAAATTCGCAGTTAGACTGGTATAGTGGACCCCAGACTCCGAGGTAAAAGTTTCAGATGCGATTGAGATTAACGCTAACAGGAAGGAGATGGAAGGATGATAGGAATCTTGCCTTCAGGTGCCATGGTGGGGTAGCCATAAATGGGAGGATTAGATTGGAAAGCTTTGCAGCGGAGTTACAACCGCGTAGATTATCGAAAAACGTGAGAATTGTGTGTTGTGAAGTTAGTGGATGTCAAAAAGTAAAGTTAACCTATTGTAATATGATATGAACAGTCGTAAGTAATATAATTAAAATATAAACATTAACCTTTAACAGGTGACGTGGCACCGCTCAGGTCCAGCGAGAGTAAAAATCTTGAGTACTCTCCTACCTGACAGGTGGTGTATAATATGCTAGTGATGTAACGAATTTGGGCCTAATGGACTATAGCTTGATGGCATTCTCGACGTGCGTTCCTTTTTATTTCGTTCCGAGAATTGCCGAGTTGATACGAATGTATCCGAGAGATGCCAAGCGGCGTGCGGTGCTACACATCATGAAGCAACCTTGAAGGCCACGACTGCGGTTGCTCAAGTCGTGGAACGGACCCGGCGGCTGGGCCTTGACTTGGCTCTGCATAAAACCGAGGTCATGTTCTTTCATGGGCCACCTTCGGGAACCAGTCTCACTGTGTGAGGCATTTTGATAGGCATCAAGCTCCATATGAAATACCTGAGGTTCATGCTCGATGGGACTTTCGAAAGTACTTCTGAAGTCTGGTTCCCAAGCTAAAGCGCGCCACTGCCCAACCCTCCAGTTGCCGGATGACTCCTGCAAGAGACTCTACAGGAGAATCGTACGGTTCATGCCCCCATACGGGCGCCCAAAAGAGGAGACACTGAAAGCCAGCAGCGGACTGCCGCTGCGACAAGTGCAGAAGATGGTGGCCATCAGGGTCATAAGATGGTATCGTACGATCTCCTTCGAGGTAGCGAGTCTACTTGCCGGAACCCAACCATGGAACTTGGGAGGCAAGAGCCCTTTCGGCACGACTTAGGTCCCTCTCGTACAGCATGGCCCGCAATGTGTGAAGGCGCTTCGGCGTCTGAGGTCGCCGAACGACCTCTGTTCGTCATAAGCACGGGCCTGAGAGCACAGGTGGAGTTACCTGTCACTCTCAGGCCCGTTACATTCATATTCACAAAACATTCGCAAAGGCCACTATTATTTCTTCTGTACATTAATGATATGCCCAAAAAACTGATTCCACAAAATTTTTGGGCATAGTATTGTGTTTGCAAATGGCTAAGTCAATGTTCATATGCACTGTATAACCTCTCCAAAGTGTGAGTGAACCAGACAGCGCTTACGTATCGTGCGTATCATGCTTTTGTAACATCTTCTCTAAGATAGGGGTAATTCCAATAATACAGAAATGGTATTTAAAGCACAAAAAAGATGTGTTAGAGCTATATGTGGTATAAAAAGTCCAATAGATAGATGCAAACCTCATTGCTTAAGTCTTCGCATTTTAACATTACCTTGTTTATATATATTTGAAGTGGTCACATTCATAAAAAATAACTTTCATTTAGTTGAGACTCTCAATACTTCATGGTATAGTTATAGAATTAGATGTATACAACATAAAAAAACTGTGTTAAATCAAGATTTTCTCGGAATTGGCGCCCAAAATATATATTAAATTACCCAAATCTATCTTCAAATTATAGAAGAAAATATTGACTAACAAGGTATATACTACACAATAAAGGAGTATCTTGAAGATAAAACTTTATAAGTGATGTAATACAGACAGATATTTTACTGACAAAATATAATAGTAAATTATAATATTGTCATTGTGATTTATAATTTTATTTCATTTTTTTTTTACTATGTAAGGTATGTCATGATATCATTTGACTTTGAATTATGTACTATTTTATTTTTTACTACATTTTGCCCACAGCTCAACCTGCGTGGATGTCGATTCCCAGCAATTATTCGAAGTTTTCTCACCTTTTAAACCCTTCCTAGACTTCCACGAACTTTTCAAGACCAAGATAAGATAAATCTGTTCAATAATTCTCGAGTTTTAGCGAGACTAACGAACAGCAATTGATTTTCATATATATATATTCTATGATTAATATGGTTAATTTTGCAACACTATAGTTGTTTTTTGTTTAAATTGTCCTAGTATTGCATGCCTAACTTGGTAGAACTTGTATTTCTTCTACATCATTATTACACCTTAGATGTATAATTAATATGTTACATGTTCAGCAATAAAATGATTTGATTGATTTGAAAGATTTTGCAAAATTCTCGTTAGGGCAGTGCAAGTATTGTGGACCTCGGCTTATAAATTGTGAACCCCCAT
Source organism: Eilema griseolum (assembly GCA_963662185.1). Classification (NCBI taxonomy): domain Eukaryota; kingdom Metazoa; phylum Arthropoda; class Insecta; order Lepidoptera; family Erebidae; genus Eilema; species Eilema griseolum. The sequence goes on along the minus strand of OY759230.1, from coordinate 17,471,605 downwards.
TTTCTATCACACTAACACACACCCCTCGAGTCTCACGCGGACCCCCTGATCATCCACCTGGACCTCTTTGGTACCAATGGTATAGATAGGTATAATCCAAATCATACATTATGGTCCATATCCATACCACATAAATTATGGTGATGTGGTCATTTATATAATTTATGATATATATTTATACATTTTTATTTGATACTGACACTCACCTTAGCTGAAGTTATTGTGCCAAATGGTGCGAACTCCTTTCGAAGACGTTCATCATCAATTGTATCGTCCAAATTTTTGACATACAAATTGACACCTTGATAGCGGGTCAGACGCTCAGATTTTAATTGTTCAAATTTACGCTTTAATTCCTTTTGACGTTCCGCCTTCTTTTGGGCACGTCCCACATACAGGGGCTTTCCTTCAACCAGCTCTTTACCATTTAATTCCATGCAAGCTCTCTCTGCATTATCAGGATCCTCAAATGCAACAAATCCAAAACCTCTTGAAGCACCATCGTCCTTATACATTACTTTATGACTTGTAATGCGACCATATTTCTCAAACATGTCTTTTAGCATCTCGTCACTAAAATCTTCTCCAAAATTCTTCACATACACATTGGTGAAGAGTTTAGCCTTCTCACCAAGTTCCTTTTCACGTTCTTTGCGGGGGATGAATCTACCTACATATACTTTCTTTCCATTTAAAAGCATACCATTTACTTTCTCAATGGATTTATTAGCTGCTTCCTCAGTTTCAAAATGTACAAACCCATACCCTTTTGAGGCACCAGTTTCATCTTGAGCTACTTTACAGCTTAAAATATTGCCAAAAGCAGAAAAAGTGTCAAACATAGCTTTGTTGTCAATAGTCTTGTCAAGGTTTTTAATAAAAACATTCCCCACGCCAGACTTGCGCAGAGATGGGTCACGCTGGGACCACATGATTCTAATGGGTCTTCCTTTAATCATATCGAAATTCATAGTGTCCAAAGCCCGTTCCGCTGCAACAAATTGACTGTTTAATAATCAGTAAATGGATTTATTTTATCATGGACAGATTAAAATTGATGACTTTAGCCTATAAAAATTGAATTAACATACAGCTATCCCACGAATACAATGACATGTGCATTATCAGATAATGGTGTCATACTGATGAATATCACTGAATTTACTCAATTCACATGGATTTAACATAACCATATGTTTTAACTATTGTATCTATGATTGACAACAGAAATTGTCTTAATCATCTCAATGGCTCACATGTTGGACTATTGCAAATTGTTCAAACAAAATAATATTAACAAGCACTACAAAACAAAACTTAGTCACAATCACAATGATAATAAAACCCAAATATAATGTCTAACAATAAAATAGTGAAAGTTGCCATCTTACTTCATGCTGAAGTATTTATTCTATAAGTAACTATAGCATTCAGCATGAAGTCACTATCACTAATCAGTGGAAAATGGAAATTCATTCAATGAAAAGAAAAATATATGATGTGAATTGAATGACAGTACAGAATCTTTAAGTAACACGATTGAATAATTGCCCTTGAGAAAGAATTTGCCTTAAATTAATACTTAAAAATTACTCACCATCTGCGGGCTGCTGGAAATTTACATAAGCATAGCCTAGAGATCTACGAGTTATCATATCGCGGCAGACGCGTATCGAAAGAACCGGACCAGCGGTTGAAAATTTTTCAAACAACATGGCCTCAGTAATGTCGGAGTGTAAATCTCCGACATACAGAGATGCCATCGGATAATTAGGTGGACCAGGATTCATTTTAAATATGTCACTGCAGCGGTTTAAGTAGACATTAACTTAACGGAGGTAAAGACAACTTCACTTTCTCTTTATAATGACTATCGCATTCCTCAGACCACGTTGCACGCTTACGTACACTAACTTAAAATCAAGTGATTCCCGTTATTTTTTAATTATTTTACTATTTTTTTGGATTTTTATGTATTTTTTGTTTTTTTTTTTATTTTACAAGAATATTTCACGAAATTCTGAGGATTGTGTGACCTATCTTCCAGGGAACACACAACCTCACGTGAACACGCCTTGCTCACCAAAGGAAAAGGTGACGTTTGACAAAATTCAAAATGGCGAAACTAGATGAAGGCCGACCGAATGGTGGAACGACGGCATGACGACATGGCATGGCATTGCAATGTTTCATGCAGCGCTACCAACATAATAGTTTTTCTGCGTTCATTACTTTTTTTTTGTACGAAAATGTTTTTTTTTTTATTAAATATTTCATTCCACCTGAAATAAATTGATATGCAAAATGTAGAGCCAGCCTCTGGAGCCTCTACAGTAATTTTGATTTTCATAGCTAGTTAACGGGGCTTTTTCTTTTTATAGGACACGTTCATACATATCATTTTCTATGACATCACATAGCCTGAGCTAAACTGAAGACAAAGTCTCAGGAAAGTAGGTCACATTGCATATTGTATCACATTTGCGTGAAAGAGTAGCAACATCCATTCATCCATCCATCCATCCAAATAAACTTTCTCATTTACAATATTAGTAAGATGTTTATCTGTATTCTGGAAACCACAACACAAGTCAGTGAAGCCGTTTTTTCTTTCGGTTCTGAGTAGAATGTCCTAGAATATTTTTTCGTGACACTTAAAGCTACTGCAAATCATTTTATTTTAGTAGCTGCTACAAGCTGTGGACGAGATTTTCATAAATCATGAACATCGCGGGAATCGCCCACACCCTACGCTCCACACTAGTGACCGTAACTGCTCGCCTTGTGCTTGTGCCTAAATTCGGCTACTGTCCCTGATTTCTACTGCCTGCTGAGATAATAGAATATTTTGAGGGGCCTCAACCTCAAGCAATATCCGCTACCGAAATGGCAGGACTTGAAGGACTAATGCGATTGAGCGAGTCACCGAGGTACATGAGTGTTATGTAGGTACTCTCAACACGCTGAACTGCATCTACTCCTCATATAAGTCTCAAGATCGATTGTGAAATTTTTGTTTACTGCTTATTTTAGTTATTTATATTTACTTATATAATGGTATGTATGTTCATACTATAAGTAATATTTATACTGATGCCGTGGAGGATGTACTGTACAGCGGCGCTGTTTTAGATAGGTACGTTCCCCGTTAATTCAATCACAGTAGATCATTGCACCACTATAGTGACAGGTTGAGTGAGTTCAATATGATACCGCTTGAAGCCTGCCGTAGAACTATGATCTCATTTGCCTACACAAAATTATACACTCCGCCATTGACGCATTAGGTTTGCTGTCTGCGGTCTGCATTAACACCAGACACAAGTCGTGTTGCCCCAACGTATTTTTAATTCAAGACAAAAACAACAGCTCCTTCTATAATCCTATCGTTAGGATGTGTCCTACATTTAATAAACTAAATCGGGCTGAATTCGTGGATATATTTAATGGTAGATTCTACCAGTACAATAGAGCCATATCAAATCAAATAAGTACACAATGTTGTTTGTAGTATTAGAGTAGCGTTTCCAGTTTACTCTTATGTTTTTTAAGTAAGTATTCGGTATAAGCATGGCGATTAGGTATCTATATTTTCCATGAATGTGTTATAAACAACAGCAGAGTATATTCTCAACTAGTATATTATGTAGGTACAATTCTGGAATTCTCATATTCATTCTCTCATTCCATCCACGAGCGCCCACAATGTTCGATGTTCAATGTTCTTTTATTAATGGCCTCTTTAGCAAAGCGCTGTAATTTTGCCAATGTCAAGTAAATTTTAAATGTTTATAAAATTATTAATGGCGAGACGCCAATGTCAAGTTTTTCAAGAAATTTTACCAGAGCCACGTTAGCCACGCCAGTAAATTTGTTTCCGTGTGTCCACCCCCCACGAGATTCAGGTGGTCGGGACGTGTGGTTGGATTTTAGGGGGCCGAGCGCGATAGCGATGTAATCACGCCAAAAAATGTCCACAGAGTATATCTCGTTATTCCGCCGTGCGCCACCGACAACTTCTCACCCATAGATTATAATATATAGTAGAGTGTTAACACCACCTCAAGTTGTCGGTGTTGCCGTCACAATAAATACAATCTGCATTACCGTCAAACGGGGTGAATAGGAATGTTTTTTATTTTTAATTAATGAAAACAATCACTGAAAATTCTGGTCGAGGTGAATTGAATTTGAAATATATAAAATATTAAGAAACAATGCTGTAGATTTGTCATAAATCGATAAAATATAGTCAGGTTCTACTAAAACAGAAATTGGGGTCAATAGGAACCGCTCATGGGACAATAGGACCAAGGGCGTAGGGTTGTCATCTCGTCTGTTTAAATAAAACAATTGTATATTCGTGTTACACATAAACATAACATAATAATTTATTTACGTCGTCTGTGAGATCACACAAAAAACTTATGTTACAGATAACTTAGGTACTTACACATGTTAATATTTACACACGGAAGTTGTCTAAATTAAAGTATTAAAAAAAACTGATTATACCTAATAATACTGCAGGTTCAGGCGTCAAAGAATTCCTCCCCATCGACGTCAACCAGGTGGGTGGCCAGAGGAATCCGAATCCTTTGCGCAAGGAATAAACCAGCCCTCTGGTCACGGGTAGCGTCAATGAAACGTTTTGAAATGTCTCGAAACAAAAGACGGGCACTTGGACCCCATGTCTCGACCCCAAACGGCTCAAATATGTAATTACCACTTATATTACAATAATTGCGCCGTTTAAGGGTCTCTATTCTAGGAAATGAAGATGTAAAAAAATAAAATAAAAAAATGGCGCAGTTTGCAGTCCCTGCAAGATGTGAAGGCGCAAGGGTGTCAGCACATGTTGCATCCCGCACCAAATGCCTTTCCATCTTCAAAGGCACCAATGACATTCCATCTGGCCTGCTGCCATCGTCGTGCGCCAAGCCAGTAGGTTCTAATATGGCTGGAACGCCAGCGGTGACAAGAGCCCGATGGATAATGTCATTGATATACCCGTGTCGTGACAGCCGTCCGCTCCTGCTGCAAGAGAGGCCATGATGTCCAAGGCTATCAACTTCTTCTCCACAGCGGCATAGATGTGGAGAAACGCAAAGAGCACCTAAACGAAGGCAAGCGGCGATACGGAAGGTGTTATCGTCCAACATGGTACCAATGTTAGGCGACGGTAGGGCCTGAAGCCAAACACCGGATTCCCATTCCCCCACAGTCTAAAGACGAGCACGTTGCGCAACATTGGTAGAAGTAGTAATTATATGTTTTCTTACCATGTTGCAGAGCGGCACGTCCCATTGTCTTTGGGAAGATGGGTTGGCTGGCAAATCAGCGTTTGGGCAAAACATCTTCTAAGCTTTTAAAGCTTAGGCCCTGCCTAGCACTTCTGAATTAGTTAGGCTAGGGGTTAAGATTTTTATAACTAATTCATCCGTGCCATGCACCGAAGATAGAAATCCTGGCAGACTTATGTCAGTAATTTTGCGAACGCCGAGCCCGCCTAGACGCACAGGCATGGATGCCTGAAGCCAGACTCGGTCATTCATATCCACATTTAAAATTTTGCAGTGTGTTTTTAATCACCCTGGGCAACAGAAGCGGCAACTCCTCCCTAAATTTAGGGGAGTAGTTGCGGCTCCTGGCCGATATTCTGCCGAGGTCGGAAAGACCTGAGAGAGGGAAAACTCGAGAAAAAACCCGTTACCAACCCGTCTGGCCAGCGTGGCAATAGTAGGCTAAACCCTCCCAGATGAATAGATGCCACAACAAAAGGCCCCCAGTTCTTGGCGGTCCCGCTATTCCCAGCCAAGGTAGCGGTTCGGGTAACGGCGGGGCGGGGGATGCGAAGAATCTCCGGGCTACGGTAGGCTACCGAAACCGACGACTACTACTGGCAACGTACAATTGCAGTACACTTCGTCTGGACGGGCACCTCGCGGAACTAGAGGTAGAATTAGGTCGCATAAATTGGCATAAATTAGGGTTGTCTGAGATCCGAAGACGGGGGAGGACACGACAACCACTGAGTCAGGCGACCTGTTCTACTTCAGAGAAGGTGAACAGCTCTCCCAGGGAGGTGTCGGTTTTCTGGTAAAAAAGGACCTCATTAGCAGCGTTGTTGAAATCGGTAGTGTGTCGAACAGGGTAGCGTACCTTATCGTAAAAATCACGAACTTTATTATATTATATTTTATCGTAAAAATTCGATGAAGGTGACACAGGTATATGCGCCGACCTCGCTTCACCCCAACGAAGGTGCCGAGGCCGTATATGAAGATATTGCTAAGGCATTGAATCACACTGCCAAAGCCACTTACAACGTTGTTATGGGGGACTTCAATGCTAAAGTGGGAATACAAGAACGCGGTGAGACGAAAATCGGACCTTATGGAGTGGGGTGCAGAAATCACAGGGGACAAATGCTAGTCAACTTCCTCGAGGCGCAGGGGTTTCTTCTTAATGAATAGTTTCTTTAAGAAAAAACCCCACAGGAAGTGAACTTGGCAACGTCGGGACTTTGTGATAAGAAACGAGATAGATTTTTTGATAACGGACAGTAAGCACATATTTAGAGACGTTTCTGTGATCAACAAGTTTAAAGCCGGAAGCGATCACAGACTTGTCCGAGACTCTCTAAATATCAACATCAAGGCTGAAAGATTCCGAATGATACGGTCTACTCTCCGACCTACGCCACTCGAAGTCACTCTAGGGTCCGAAAAGTTCCAATTGGAACTTCAAAATCGTTTCGCAACGCTGGAAACCACAAACGGCATTGACGAGAAAACCGACACAGTGGTCAAAACATTACAGGAAGTGTTTCGAAAGTTCTTTCCCGGGAAACGCAAACAGCGAGAGTCCAAGCTCTCTCCTTAGACTCTCGAACTTATGAAAAAGAGACGGGAGCAGTCATCCACAGCGTCGTCTTCATCAGATGAGAAAGCCTTAAACCGACTAATTAAAAAGCTGATTAGACGCGACAACAGCCACATCGTCCAGGAGGCGATTGAGTGAAATAGGGGGTCGAAAGTGTTCGCTCAGCAGTTGGGACCCCATCTGATGAAACTTAAAACTGCGAATGGTATATTGACTGCCTCAAGGTTCGATATTCTCGATGAGATCGAGAAATTCTATAGACAGCTATATACATCACGGACGAGTAAACCGACGGGACACAGCGATGAAGACCACAGAGCCCCACTCACGCGCCATTACATCGAGGAGATACCCGATATCGAGCAATGCGAGTTGGAGGCGGCTCTCAGGCAACTGAAAAACAACAGGTGCCCAGGTGATGACGGAATTACTACTGAGCTCCTGAAAGCAGGCGGGACTCTGATCCTGAAAGAGCTAGCAAGCCTCTTTAATTCCGTCATCCTACAAGGGCTAACACCTAGGGCATGGAGCGGGAGTGCGGTGATACTGTTCTTCAAAAAAGGAGATAAGACCCTGCTGAAGAACTACAGGCCCATCTCACTCCTGAGTCATGTCTACAAGCTGTTCTCGAGAGTCGTCACTAATCGTCTTGCGGGTAAAAGAAAGAAAGAAAGAAAATACATTTATAGCAAAACACAACACACATTACATATAATTATATACATAATTAAAAAATGAAGACAGAATTTTAAAAAAAAATTGAAATTAAAACATAAAAAACATAAAACTCAAATTCTTCATACCCGTCACAATTACAAAAATCACGTCACGTCACAAAAACCTGGGCAGTTCTGGATGCCCTGCAGCGGTGTCGTGTCAATTGGCGATACATCGAGGTGCTGAGATACTTGTATGACACTGCCACTATGTCCGTCCAGCTCCAAGACCAGAAGACGAAACCTATCAGCCTCTAGGGTGGAGTGAGACAGGTAGACGTTATATCCCCCAAACTATTCACCAACGCACTGGAGGACGTCTTCAAAACTCTGGATTGAACTGGGCGGGGTATAAACATTAACGGTGAGTATATCTCACATCTTCGGTTCGCCGACGACATCGTCATAGTAGCGGAATCGTTGGAACAACCGGGCGAAATGCTGTATAGCCTAGATGGAGCTTCTCGACGCGTCGGCCTCGGTGTAAACTTGGATAAAACCAAAATTAAGTTCAACGAACATGTTACACCGAGACCGATTGCAATCGAAGGGGCGACACTCGAAGTTGTTGAAAAATATATCTACCTGGGGCAGGTTAACCAGCTCGGTAAAAATAACTTCGAGAAAGAAATAGCCAGAAGGATCCAGCTGGGTTGGGCAGCATTTCGCAAACTACGTCGAGTCTTCTCTTCACCCCTACCGCAATGCCTCAAAACAAAGGTCTTTGAACAGTGCGTCCTACCTGTTATGACTTACGGTGCCGAAACATGGACACTTACAGTGGGGCTGGTCCATAGCTTAAAAGTCGCGCAGCTAGGAGTTTCTCTGAAGGATAGAATTCGGAACGAGGTTATCCGACAGAGAACTAAAGTTACCGACATAGGCCACAGAATAAGCAAGTTGAAGTGGCAGTGGGCTGGTCACGTTTGCCGAAGGACCGATGGCCGTTGGAGCAAACGAGTCCTAGAGTGGAGACCGCGAGAAGGTAAACGAAAGGTAGGACGCCCCCTAGCGAGAATGACGGACGACCTGAAAAAGGTGACTGGGACAGACTGGATGCGGAAGTCGGAGGATCGGAGAAAATGGCGCACATTGGGCGAGGCCTATGTCCAGCAGAGGACTGCAGTGGGCTGATTGATTGATTGTTTTGAATTACAAAATCCATTTTATCTAACAGAGTCAAATACTTAAACAGTTGATTTGAGTGGAGAACATGTGTAAATTTAGGAACATAAAGACAATACCGAATTATAGTAAAAGCAGAATGGATGTTAATTTGTTGCAATCGGTCCGAAACTTCACAGACATTTCGAATCTTTTCTTCTACGAAGGAGTCATATGCTTCCTCTAGGATTAAGGACCCAAGGAGGCGGAGAGAATCTATTTGAACAATTTTTAAATTCGGAGCCAAATCGTTGAATTTTGATAATGTTGAAATGATGTCAATGTTATCATCAAGAAAAATTACACATTTAGTAGCATTTAAATGTAAACCAATGGATCTAAATTCATCTTTTAAAAAGTCTCGATGCACCCCTTATGTCACCTTCTCTTAATTTGGATTCTACATAATGATAAACAGAATTTTTTCGAAAGTTCGAGAATTTTGGGTCAAAAATAGAGGTCGAGAGGCAATTTTCTTTAATTTGTAATGATAGAGATTTCTTAGAAGTCGAGACATGTGATATGTGTAGAATCCTGTAAGGAAAAGTGAGAAGCTGTTCCCATTTTGTGCCACAGATGGTCGGGCACCGCGGGGAACTCTCTTTAAAATCGGAACCGAATGTTAAAATTTGCTTAGAGTTCGTCAAAATGGAATTTGGGAGGTAGTGTGCGATTGTGATACTAGTATTGGGCTTGAAAGTACATTTGGGGATTTGTGTACTTTTCCCAAATGTATTTTCAAACCCCGCTTACCTTTAAAAAAGCGAGCTTGGTTGCAGTGGGGACACCGAACAAGCATGGTAGGTTGACTTGAAGTCACATCCGTATCACTACGAGTACCACTGCAGTCTTGCATAAATATTTTAACATATACTAAATCACTTATAAATCAATAAAAAATATTAATATATGAAAATGTAAAAATAAACTAAAACGTCAAAAGCACTGCAAGACACTTCGCACCATGGCAACAGCGGCGTCACACCTCATGCTGCGCAGTGCCTGTTCACTTTCTAGCTTCTTCATCATCTTTCTGTTCATCCAATACACGAAGGCCCTCGATTTGTGGCACTTCGTTGAATAGTCTCTTGACAAAGCAGTGTTGTCTATTTATTATTATGACATATTAACTTAAGAAAAACAAAATAAAATAATCTTCTAAAATTGTTTGGAAATAATAATAACATAATTAAGCTCGTAATAGGTATTAACTAATATAATTGAAATCTCATTCCAACATAAGAAAAACAAAATAAAATAATCTTCTAAAATTCTTTGGAAATAAATATAACAAAATCAAGCTTAAAATAAATTATGTCGTCGTCTGTGAGATCGCTCAAAATTTCTGCATCATTTTTGTAATATTTCGTCTTTGTCACTTCAAGTCTATCAGTCAATTTTAAAGGTATTGGTTTTGTATTGAATGGTTGTAATTGTGGTATTTTTTATTTTACTTTTTGCTTTGTAACTGTATATTGTGTTTTCTGTTTTTTGTATGATTTTATAAATGTGGAGGCTTTTAATTAGCGATTCGATTTGATTTGTAAGCCTTCTCTAAAAATATATATAAATTAATTAATTACTTAATGCTAACTTGAGTTTTTTACTTTCGCAAATCGCTATCGGATATCACTTTTTCTGATGCAATTTTAATTTGGCTACCTTCGTGTTTTCTTACATTAAATCGGTCAATTTCGTTTTTTTTATTTTGAATATCTGGCAGTGTATCTGCTACTTCTAAAGAATTGCATACTGTGAACATATCTTCACACATAATTGACATATTTAAAATTCAAAAGAATGCATGTTATTTTCCAAAGTTTCTTCCACCTCTAATACTATTTTATCATTTACATCATTAATCTCTTTTTAATTGTTTGACTACAAGTATCAGCGTTACTTGAACTTAAGTCTTTATTAGTAGATTGCATTGTAAGAGGAGATATTGATTTGGAGTAAGGTTTCTTGAACACATCCTCTAAATTTTCTTTCATTTCTTCACTATTGGATTCCTTTTTAAGCTTTGTTTTCTTTATAAGTTTGATATTATCAGTCTTCTTGCTTTTTTTATTAGATTCATTTATAATATTCTTAGTTTTACTACAACCGGGTTCATTAGTATCAAACATATTCATTTCTTCTATAATTAGTCCAATAGTTTTTCAGATTTATTTTTGTTTATTATTCCTTTTTCCGCTTTACTAGTTTACTTGTCTCAAATGGTTGTAATGGTACTACTGTGGATTTACATATTTCTTCCGTATTACTTTCATTCGACTCCTCAATCTCTATATTGTCTATAGGTACTTTTGTCCGCGACAACGTCAATTTTCTTCTTTTTTTTTAGGATTCGACTGCTGACACCGTATCTCATATCTTGAAGAAGCATCAAAACCTTTTCATCAATAGCTTCTTTATAATCCTCCCTATTATTTGGCTTATAACTAGGTATCTTTTCTAAAACTTTATGTTTATTTAAAGGACTTATACCACATTTTTCGAATCCTGACTTAATATTTTGCGAAAAATTATCTTGTTTTGCAGATATTAATTTTTTAAATAGCATTAGGAAGTACTGTTTCGGTATCGTTGCGTAATTACTTCCGTCATATTTTTTCCACTTGCATAAAATATCTCGCCATTTTATTTTCAACGGCGTAAAAATGTCTACTTCCAAAGGCAGGGCCAAATGGGTCGAATTTTACGGGCAAAAATATAAATCTGATATTATGCATATCTTTGCATTCTTTTATCAAATTTATAGATAAATGGGACGAGAGATTTTTTTTTACGTGCGCAAAATCCCCACGGATACCTCCCCGCCGGAGCCGGTGGAGGAGGTTATGTCAGACTCGAACCAACTAAAACGCACGCCGCCTATGGGTCGCTTTTGTTGCCGAAGGTGAGAGTTTGGTTCTCGGGTGTGGGGACTACAGAGTGCCCAGCTCGTACCCTTAAACGGGGAGGCGCGCCAGGCACGCCACGGCCTGCTTCTGCCAGGGTGACAGGCGGCTCCACCTGTTACCCCCAGGCCTGCGCTCATGGGGGGTGGAGGTCGTTCATCGACCTCCGACGCTCGAGTTGCCTTCATACACGGGCAGCTTGGCTTGCGATTGAAGTAGACAGCCTCTGTGGCGTGGTGGTAGTGAATGCGCAGGTTATGCAGGAGGCGCGGGTTCGATACCCGCTCAGTGCAAATATGTGTATGCATAAATATGGGTATTTTAATTGATCTGGGTATTTCTATATATAACATGTATGTATTTACAAAAAAATGTGTATAAGTATGTTTATCCGTATTCTAGATTCCATAACACAAGCTAGTTAAACTACGCTTAGCATGGGTCTAGATAGCGTTGTGTAGAATGTTGTAGAATATTTAAATAGTATATTTATAAGTACGGTAGTATGATCGTTTTCACCCAATCTTCGAACGATACTGCATCAAACCAACCAGAAGTCGTGCTATTGTATCGGCAACCTTTCGGTCCATTGAGCCGCCAGGTGTCGTATACATGTTGGGCTTTATATACCACATAAGGTGGTAAAAGGGTCCCATCGGCGGCAGCAGCCATCATTGTTGAGGTTGATCCTTTAGTGTGGTTCATAATGCGTTCCGGATACTTTACGCTTCTTCTAACTAGTAGGTACCTTTATACGCCCTGGGTCATCGGTAAGGTTAGCCTCATCGTAATTTACGATGTTTGAGAGTGGAATATCTATTAGTGAAGATTCTAACTCCTTAAAATAATTTTCTATAATATCAGGTGATACCTCTGCCCGAGACCTTTTAATGTTTTGACTTAGTCGTGTTGTAATTTTACTTTTGTGTCTATTTAGAAAAGATTTGATAAAATCAGGACCAGGCATATTATTATTGAACTTTTTTACAGTGTATCCTAACTGGTCTAAATATCCTTTGATTTATAATCTAAAATCCAGGGTTTCTAATGGATATCCCCAATCGGAGCAAACATTTATATATTGAATCAGATAATCTTCTTCTTCAAGCCGGAGTGCATTTTGTCCACCAGCCTAACTGTTTGTGAAGCAAATTTTTGGTAGTTCAAGTAATTATTCAAGTTCAAAATTTTAGTGCCATTTCGGATCGCCTACTCAAAATAAATATACACTCGGCTTTCACTATTCTTCGGTATTGCCTATTCGTTCCAAAATTCACCCATGCCTTACGATCGACGCCATTTTTTAAACATATTACAATTTTGAAAAAAATGGACGAAATTATAGAAAATACCCTCACCAAAATTTTAAATGTGGCCTTGGATGACCGAGCTTTACTACAAGCGACTCTACCGATTCGCTTGGGTGGGCTCGGTATTCGCAAAATTTCAGATGTCAGCTTACCAGCGTTCCTGTCTTCAGTCCACAGTACGGAAGAATTAACTAGGAAAATCCTTGCCCCTACACTAGTTAATTCTGAAGTATTGTGTAAGACTGATGCAGTGAACGCTTGGAAAATTGCATGTCCAAACACCGATCTCCCAAGGAACCTTTTCTCACAGCGTCAGTGGGACGGGCCGCTCTGCAGCTTAGTTGGAAAAAAATTACTAAATACATGTTCCAATGCTGCTGAGCGTGCCCGTTTACTGGCGGTTGGAGTGTGGGAATCGGGTCTTTGGCTACAAGCTCTTCCGTCATCTAACGTAGGGACTATGTTAGATGACACTACCTTCCGCATCGCAACTTGTCTCCGTTTAGGTGCGCCGTGTGTTTCTCCGCATCAATGCCGTTGTGGAGAAGCCGTTGACAGACTCGGACACCATGGTCTGTCGTGCTGCAGGAGCGCTGGGCGAATTCCACGGCACGCCAGCCTCAACGACATAGTCCGCCGTGCTCTTGTCACCGCCGGTGTACCAGCTGTACTAGAACCAAACGGTTTGGCGCGTGACGATGGCAAGAGACCGGATGGCATGTCGTTAATGCCATGGAAGATGGGTAGGACTCTGGTGTGGGACGCCACATGCGTTGATACCATGGCTCCTACCCATATAACTAGCACGGCTGGCTGTGCTGGTGCTGCTGCCGCTTCTGCAGAGGCTCTCAAGCGGCGCAAATACTCCAATCTCATCGAAGATTATGAATTTGTGCCGTTTGGAGTCGAGACTTTGGGGTCATGGGGTCCGAGCGCTCGCAACCTCTTCCGTGAGATTGCGAAGCGAATGGTCGACGCTTCTCGTGACCAGAAGGCTGGCCTCTTTTTAGGTCAGAGAATAAGCATTGCCATACAACGTGGCAATGCTGCCAGTCTTCTGGGAACGCTACCACAAGAGGCATGCGATGCGGAGGAATTCTACGACGCATTTTAATTGTTCTTAGCTATAAGTTGTATAATAGTTATTTTATTTTTATTGTATTTAATATTTATAAATTAGTTCCTACTAAATACAGTTTTAAACAGTAATTATATTATGTTTATATGCTCTTTCAGCCTCCCTTCTCATTTGGCAGGCAGCTGAACAGGGTGTAGACAGTCTCAATGTTATCTGAGTTAGACGCAGGCAGGAGAGAAACCTCTTGTTCAAGACAACTGAAGCATAATTCCCAATTGGCCTTTGAAAGGTTATATTTGAGTAGAGGGTTAAATGGTGATGATTCCCTGTGGCTGGCTAGTGAGGTGACAATTATGGGGTAGTGATCACTCTTTTGTGAATCACTTGATATCTGCCAAGTCCGGCAAGAGGCAAGAGACGCTGAGTAAGCAGTCAAATAAAACAACATTAGGGCCCTTTTGAGTTAGAGAGGGCCTACGGATGGCAGAGCCATCATTTAAGATGCAGAGATTCAACGAATCCAGGATCTCTATGAATGGGGATGCTAAAACATCACAATCTTGTGAACCCCAAGAAGTATGATGAATGTTGAAGTCATCCAGAATAACAAGAGGATAAGCTATAGAAGTTACAATGTCATTCAACTAAGCTAAGATATAAACATCTGGATAGGGGATGTAAACAGAGAGAAAAGCAATGTTTGCCACTGTAATAGCAACAATGTTGATACTATCACTATGAGGAGGTAAAGTCAAAGAGTTAAAAATAATTGTTCTAGAGACTAGAAGGGCAGCTCTAGCATACCTATCACCTCTGTCATCCCGGAGACAGCCATACCCAGGCACCCTGAAGTGGGAGCCGGGCTTAAGCCAAGTCTCCTGGATGGCAAGGATGAGAGGTTTGTGCTTAAATGTCTTTTCTTACTTCTGATGCTCCTACAATTTCATTTGAGCAGAGGAGGGAATATTTTTGGTGAAAGTTAACAGCTGAGTAAGTTTTGTGTTATATTTATCAGCTAGCTCAGTATCATCAAAGCGGGTTAACATGATAATAAGGGTGGAGAGTAAAAGATCAAGAAGGTTATCATTAGCAGGAACATTAGCTTCTGCATCAGAGATAGCAGCGCCATAAGGAAGAGAAGATGGAGGGCAATGAGTGATATGATTGTGTTACTGCCTGTCATAGGCAGGGTCAGAAGCGGGTATGTTCTGCTGTTGGGGCATGAAAATAGTTTTTCGGTAAGATACCTGAGTCCCTTGAGACCCCCGGACAGAAGACGAGAAAAACTGCTGAGCACCAAGTTGAGGACTCAATGGTTGAGATGTTCTAGTAGTGTCGGCAAAGGATTTTTTCACTTGGTGGAATCTGGTTGATGCTTCCATGTATGATATGTTCTTCTGAGACATGGTAATCTTAATCATCTTCTACCTAGAGTGTTCTGGACAGGAGGGACCTTTTGCTGAGTGGGGCCCTAAGCAAAACATGCAGGTGGGGGATCTTGAGGCACATGAGGTACCCTCATCAGCTTGGGAGCAAATGAAACCATGTGAGGCAGACCTGCATTGTGTAGTAGTATGGCCATAGCGACAGCATTTCCAGCACTGAATAAGTGGAAGAACGTAGTTCTTAACAGGGAGAGAGTTATAAAAGCAATAGACATGAGAGGGCAATTTTTGTCCTGAGAATGTGACTACAATTTTATCGTCTTCGTGGGAACGTATGTGGCTGTATTATTCTCACTTACAACTCTTTTGCTAAGCCTTCTTGCTTTCATAATTGAACCATATCCTGATGGGACCTCAATCGATAGGACTTCACTTCTTCTAGAGTCCAATCCACTAGAACCTGCCTGATGATGGGCATCCATTCGAGAGCTTGCGAAAGAGGGAATAGAGCAAATGTATTTGGCCCTTGCTAAAGATGGATGAGAGTGAAAGTTGTTGGCATCACCAGCGTTCTTAAATTCAACGGACACTCTGTTGCGACCCACTCGCTTAACACTACCATCAACAATGTTGTTAATTTTATTGACAAAAAAGAAATAGCCGAACTTTATGGATCAAAAAAAAGTTTGGCAGAGACTGCGTCTTCCTATGACGTATGGTTGATACGTTTCTTGGCTATGATGGATGTAGGAGTATCATCTAGCACAACGCAAGAACTACCGGGGAAAGGCGTGCCCGGTCGCCGGACGGGGACGCTTCCCTCACTGGGGTCTGGTGGATTGTTAAACACCGTTACTTACCCTGAATATGAAGACTAAGCACACTTAGACAACATAGAAGCACTTAAATACTCTAGCAACACAATATTGTCAACAAAAAGTTTTTTGCCAGGAACAAACACTTGTAGCAAGTACGCATTTCCAGATCCCGTTATCCAATATCACCTCATTAAAAGTTATTGTCACTTGACTGCAACTGACAATACTGATATTTTAAATTCGGTAACGTATAAAAGTTGGTCTACGTTAGTATATTTATATTAAGTTTATAATCCTAGCTGCGTCACCCTCGATCTATTTCTACGACCTATATCTAATACGGTATAAATATATTAGTCTATGGTATATGTCCTCTTAAATAGATAGTACTTCCCCACGATGAAAAAAAAAATCAAATCGGCTCAATAGTTTCAAATCCTATTTGTTTCAAACAAACATTAAAATTTTTCCTCCACTTTCTCTATATTAGTCCAGAAATAAATAAGTTCAGAGTGGCATTTTGAATGTGCGAGGTCGCCCTTATATTATTTTGTATGCCTTCACTTTTTTAGTAATATTTTACTTAAGTAGATATACGTAATAGTACTGAGTAAATTTGGCAACTTTGGCATAGAGGTGTTTTTTTTTCAATCAATAAATTGTGGATTGGCATTGTTTGTTGGCAGTACTGTTTAGTTTACTTTGTTTGTGGTTGGTTAAAAATTGCAAAATTAAATTGAAATCGAATTTTAGAAGTTTTTGCATTTCCTACCTTATTATAAATATTTGAACCGGGTAAGGAATTAAGAATTAAATTTTAAGTTGTGCATTAAATGAAATAAATGATATAAACTTCTATTTCGTTCGTAAGTGACTTTGCAACAGTGAAAGTAGTGTGTTTAGTATTTTCAAGTGTTGTTATTTTAATGATCTGATTTCTCTTGCTTACACGTCACAAATTGTTTCAGGCCAGGATTTCAGGATTGTTTATATAATAATTCAAATGGATATTTCTTAATGACCAGTCAGCAGGCTACTAATGCCGTAGGTGCTGATTGCCAATTATTTGAACATCCTTACTGTCATAATTTTTCACCGGCATCTAGTGTGTGGTAGGTATTAGTTTTACTTTTACTACCCTAATAGCTTACATTATGTTTCGTAACAATTCTTGCTTAACGTAACGATTACGGCTTCAAAAATTTATCATATTTCTAGCAGTAAGCTTTGCATAAGTGGTTTACGATTTGATTTAACTTACTGCAAAAGGAGGGAAATAAATGTTGTGTTTGTTTAATTTTCCATATGTTAATTATCCAAGTTATAGGATTATGGAAAGAACAGTATTTATAATTTTGCAACATATAATTACTTTGTGCATCTTCAAAATAATAATACTATTATTTATACAAGTTTAGTTCTACTTTATTAGTTTTAATTATACACCAAATAATTCAATAAATTTTAAAATAAGTGTATTAGCTCTAATGTAGTAGTTTTATCCAATTGTTCTTTTATTATTTATTGCAATTGTAATGATAGGTAGGTATGGTAAATATACAAATTATGATGCACCTGAGTTTGCCTACTTTGTCTGAGGTTGGGTTTGAGTCTCATCCAGCTCATTGTATATACTTATGAATATGCATGATCAGGTACCTGTTACTAATTGTCACTTTTACTTTCATTTCATTTAAAATAATAATAATAAATACTACATGCATGCACTAAAGATTTAGGGGAAATAATTTTTTTGTTGGCAAAATTATATTTCATTGTCAAATGTTGGTAAGCATTTAAAAATGTAAATTTATCTCCAAATATTGTTGGTTTGTTAGATTCCACTAAGAAATAGGGACACAAATGACATTATATTTTCATGTCCATTTGGTTTTTTTTTATGACACATCCTATTATTGTGGTGACAAAAAATCACATCCCTTATTTAGTATGTTACCCACCCCTTATTTATTATTTATGTTGAACACACTACCAGTCATTTGGCTGATGCGTGTGTGTCTCATGACCCAGAGATTTTGTCAAGTCTGTTAACACTGGGTGCCAAAACAACATTTTCAGGTAGACTGTTCCACTCTCTAACGACACGGTTAGGTAGAGAGTGTTTCCGAGGTTCAAGTCTGGATTGCATTGTATATAGCTGTAGTGGGTGACACCTCAGGTGCTTGTTCTCGTTGAGGCTGTATATATCATGGATGTTATCAATATCAAAATAGTTGTGGAGTATTTTGTAACTTTCGATGAGACTTCCTCTCTGTCTTCGTTTTTCAAGTGATGTAAGGCTAAGGAACTTAAGGTGTTCATCATAGGATTTGTACTTCAATACTCCAACCATTTTAGTAGCCCTCTTTTATACATTTTCAAGGAGTGAAATATCCTTCTTAAACTAGGGATCCCAAACTACATATGTATATTCCAGCAGTGGTCTTATGTATGTTTTGTATAGTTTCACAAATGTTTTTGGTGTGAGACATCTGAAGGACTTTCGAACCAAATATAACATGGAGTTAGCTCTCTTCACAATTTTACTGATATGAGGTTCCCATTTCAAGGCCTTGCTTATTGTGACACCCAAATACTTGTGTTTGCACAGGTGTCAGTTGATGCTGTCCCAGATAGTATGGTTTACAGGGGCTCTTTTTACCTATGTGCAGTATGGTACATTTTGTAACATTAAGAGACAATAACCAGTGTTTAGTCGCATCAAATATGGCACATCAAATCCCTCTGGTTATCTTCCGATTGGGATGAGATCCAAAAAAATCCGTGTCGTCGGCAAATAATGAGAAGGGTAACCATAGTGTATTCTTTAGGTCAGTCAGATATAGTATGATGATCAATGGTCCGGGGACTGATCCCTGGGACACGCCGCTATGCACGGCGTGTGCTGCTGACGTTGTGTTTCCTATGCGTACACAGAATGTTCTTTGTGACAAAGTCTTTTATCCAAGCCAGCACTTTGTCATGTACACCAAAATGTTCAATTTATGGATGAGACGCTGTTGTGGGACAGGGTCAAAAGCTTTCTCATATCAAGGTATAAAACATCAGTAGGAAGCCCTTTGTCATGGTTCTTCGCCCATTCATTAACACAGGTTAACAAGTTTGTTGTCACTCACCACCTTGGAACAAAACCATGCTGCTCATCAAGGATAGTGTGTTCTTGGTTTAGAAATTATCTAACTTGTTCAGCCACAATCTTTTCCATGCACTTGCATACAATACCTGTAAGACTAATAAGTTTGTAGTTCACTGCTAGTAACTTGTTGCCTTTTTTATATTAGGTTGAGGAAAAAGTCTTTTCGCATTATAGTATGTATGAACTTGTAATAAAATCTCTTTGGCTATACTATTTGCATCTGGCTGGTTTTGGTATCATTAAAAGTTAAAACATAATTCCAAATTCTAATTATGAAAATGTGTGATTTTCATTTGTTTATCGTACTGTCAAGATGAGTGAATCTAATGAAGAAATTCGATACATTTTAAAATTTTATTACAAAAATTTGCGATGTTTATGGACCTAGTGCAGTGTCTGTGAGAGTAGCACAAATTTGGTTTAAGTATTTTCATTCCGGAAATTTTGATGTCAAAGATGCACGTCGCTCTGGTGGTATTACGGATAAAATGGATGCCATTTTTGAAAAAGTGAAGCAAGATCGGCATATCAGTAGTTACGACGTAGCTGAAGAACTGGGAATTGAAAAAAACGCATTTGAAAAAACTGGATACACAAAATAGCTCGATATTTGTGTACCTCACGACCTCACTGAAAGAAACCTAATGAACCGTGTTCTCATTTGTGATTCTTTATTACGACGTAATGAAATCGAACCATTTTTGAAGAATCTGATAACTGGTGATGAAAAGTGGATCACGTACGACAAGAACATGCGAAAAAGGTTGTGGTCAAAGGCCGGTCAGGCTTCACAGACTGTGGCGAAACCCGGGTTAACTCGCAACAAGGTGATGCTGTGTGTGGTGGTATTGGAAGGGCATTATTCATTATGAGCTGTTACCACCAGGCAGGACCATCGATTCTGAACTCTACTGCGAACAACTGATGATTAAAGCAAGAAGTTGAGAGAAAGCGGCCGGAATTAATCAACGGAAGGGGTGTGTTTTTTCATCATGATAACACTAGACCTCGCACATCTTTAACCACTCAGCAAAATTAAGAAAGTTTGGCTGGGAGGTGTTAATGCATCCGCCGTATAGTCCTGACCTTGCACCTTCAGATTTCCACCTGTTTCGGTCTATTCAGAATTCTTTAGGCAATGTCAGGTTAACATCACGAGAGGACTGCCAAAACCATTTGTCGCGGTATTTTGATCAGAAGTCCCAAAATTTACCTACAAGATGGCAAAAAGTTATCGAACAAAATGCGAAAAAACTTTTTCCCCTACCTATTAGGATATTGGAACAACAGTGGCATTCTTCCAGTCAACAGGCAAGATTCCAGTTTCTAGGGAGGCATTCATATTCTTCGCTGCTTCCAGCTAATAGATGTGAACAGTTCTTCAGTAGAACAGACGGGATTTCGTCAGGACCTGTGGCTGTACCATCGTTGAAAGTAGAAAGATACTATTGTACCAGCTCAGCAGTGATATTGGCCTCGTTGAACAAGTTCTCAACTCGAGGCATACCTATTACAGGTAAGGGCCCAGGTGGTTCCCTAGTGAAATTAAGTTCGAATTGATCCGCAAATAGTTCTGCTATTTCTTTTGGTTCCACTATTAAGAACAATTTTTTAGGACAGAGGAAATACTTATTTTGCAGTTCAACTGTTTCCTAATATATCCTTAAAAAGGTTTTGACCCCATCTCTACGATATTAGATTCGAAATACATTCTCCTGGTTCTACTTAGTTGTACAATTTTGTTATTGATTGTTCTGTATGCCTGGTACGAGTCATTACTCTTATCAATTGTGTATATACCCCATAACCTTTTCTTTTGTTTTGTGAACTCTAGTATTTCTTTTTTTATCCAAGGTTTGTTTAAATGTTTATTATTCTTATTACTTCGTTTCTTGTCTATGCATTTTTCTATGGTTTGATGGATTTGCATTTTGAAGTTAGATCACATATCATGGAATGAACCAGCACTAAGTTTTAAGCAGTCTGAAAGATGTTTGTTAATTGCATTGTAGTCTGCATTATAAAAATCATATTTTGCCTCTTTAGTTACTTTTCTGTGGCTAGATTCAGTAATTTGTATCAATGCTGTTATAACAATATGGTCACTTTTTCCCCACTGGTTGGTGGTATTCAATTTCGCATATCAGTGTATCATCATTGCATAAGACGAGATCTAACAAGGACTGTTGGTCATTCCTTATCCTGGTGACCAGTTATTGCAAATTACTATTTGCATACATGTTCATAAAATATTTACTAAGAGGATATACACATTTTCTGAGATTACTACTATTTAATATATTTCGCGCACATTGGGAGATGCCTATGTACAGCAGAAGACTGCAGTGGGCAGATTTTTTTTTATACCACTTAGGTGGCAGACACGCACACTGCCCATCTGATGGAAAGTGGTTACCGTGACCTATGGGCGTGTGTAACACCAGAGAAGCCACACTCGCGCTGCCGACCCTGTAAGCACAGAGTCTGTGTCGTCAATGTAGAGGACAAAGCAGGACAAGCCTTTAGTCTTTCCACTGACAGCACAAATTCTCCAGTGAGCTTTGGCTACCCTACTTACCGCTGGAAACACAACACAAAGTTATTATAACCACGGTATTCTGTAAGGCGGAGGTATTTCTCCAGTCTGACTGCTCAATTGGGCGGAAATTCCGCCGTGTCCTACGTCCTTAAAATGATTTATGTTGATGATGATGATGGTTTAAAAAATTTGGTCACACTTGGTAGTCTGGATAATCATGAATCCATATAACTGAAGATCAGATATAATAACTTTTTAAATCCTTTAATTTACGATACCCGAATGTACATATGAAATGCCTGAGGTCATCTGAGATTCATTATCATCGTCTGTGATAGCTCGCAATTATATGCTCACATTGCTACTTATTATTTTCCCTTCATAATAGTGTGTATTGTTTTTCTTTATTTTTTTTTAGTGGCTTTAATTCATTGTTACGACGTTGTTGGAAGTGAAATAAATACCCGTTAACACAATAATACTTTTTACTTTTATTAAACATAAACAGTTGATTTTTCCAATAATAATGCCCCGAGACACCAAATCACACCCCTTTTATAGACTCCACACTACACCTCTCCTCTCCTCGGCTCGCCCCTCCATCGCTCCCACCTCTCCGCACCAACACGTCACCAGTCAATGTTGCCATTTGTTTATTTCCGTTACAGTCGGCCATCCTGGAACAATTGCACCGCAATTGGTGCACACAATATGTTAACTCTCAAGTAAATCAATTAAATCGTCCCTAGTAACTACATCCTCGTCGCTACTACTTTCACTACAATCTGGGCCACTTTTGTATGCACGGAGGGCATCTGCAGCCACTATGCCGGTGAACTTTTTGTAGCCACGCATACTCTCCACACTTCTAATTTCATATCTACCATTATTAAGAACCTGCTGAATGACATAGGGCCCAGAATACAAAACTTGCAGTTTGTTATTTACGTTTTTAACTTCCCCCCCAGAGGGCGCTTGTTTCCATAGAACTAAGTCTCCTTTATTGAAAACTTGTTCGGCCCTATGACGTTTATCATAACTTCGCTTCATCTTTTCTGCTCGCAACTTCAGTCGCTGAGAAGCATTTTTACGCTTTTCACTACTGGTTATATTTTGTTCATTCCCAACAAGGTTTGGCAAAAGTCTACCTCTACAGCTAAACATAATTTCATAGGGATGATAGCCCAAACTTTCATTTATGGTATTATTTATACCCCAAACTACATCCGGTATACATTCAGTCCACATATTCGGATCTATATTACGAGTACGCATAGCATTTAACAACGTTCGGTTATATCGTTCGACTTGACCGTTAGCACGTGGGCATGCTATGGCATTTAAGGTATGATGAAATTGATATTTTATAGAAAATTCTTTGAAAACTCTACTAGTGAGTGCCAAATTCCTATCAGAGATGACTTGTTTAGGAAAACCGAATAAACTAAATACATCTTTGAGTACAGTGACAGTTTCAAAAGAGTTAACATAAACTTTGAGAAGGCGTCGACAATCATTAGTACATATTGATGACCTTTATTAGTCTTACAAAAGGGGCCTAGATGGTCTATGTGTACTACTTCCATAGGGGCTGAAGGCTTAGGGATAGGATGCAACTCACCACTTGGCCTACCATGATTTCCTTTCGCGTATGCGCACTCTAAACAATTAGTAATATATTTTTTTTTATAAAACGGGTCATCTTAGGAAACCAATAATCAGATTTTATTAATTCTTCACAACGTTTAATACCCACATGCCCTATCTGATCGTGAAACTTTTGCATAAACTTCCATCTAGCGAATTTAGGTACTACTAACCGATCACCATGCAATGTTTTCTTAAATAATCGATTATTCTTAATTTTGTAATTATTTTGAACGTCTGTACAAACATTACCCTCCGATAATTGTAAAATAATATTATGCAATTTGTAACTACTTTGACTCTAGTCCCCAGTACATAAACGCGAAAATGTTTCAAAGAGTCTACGACCGCCAATGTCTCAAGTTCATAGCTGTGATACATTGATTCCTCACGCGACGTTACTCGGCTATAGTAAAACACAGGCTTCAACTCACTTTGCTCGTTCGTTTGAAATAGTATACCGGCTATACCCATCTTGCTCGCGTCAGTGTGAATTTCGCAAGGTAACAAAGGGTCATATAAAGCAAGAAGAGGGCGAGAACACAAAGTTTGTTTTAACATACAAAAGCAATGGTCATGTACGTCACACCAGAACCAATCGGTAGATTTTTTGTTAAATCGGTTAACGGTTTCGCCAATAAGGCAAACTGATTAATGTATTTTCTAAAATAACTGCACAAACCTAAAAACTGACGTAACTGATGCAAATTTGTTGGCTTAGGAAAATCAATCACCGCGCTTATTTTGTGGTTACCCGGCCTAATCCCTTTAGCGCTGATTTCATGTCCGAGAAATGTCACCTCGGATTTAAGGAATGCACACTTCTTCATATTCACTTCAAATCAGCATTACGTAACTGAACAAGCACTTTTTCGAGTAAACTAAGACCGTCAGATATACATTTCATCACTACCCACAAGTTTCACTAATTTTTGGATGACCCGCATAAACACTGATGGAGAATTTGCTAATCCAAAGGGTACCCTCATATCATATACTTGTATAATCCGTCTGAGGTAACGAAGGCAGTATTAGAAATTGAATCATCACTTATTTTAATATGATGGTAGCCAGAAAATAAATCCAAATTGGTGAAATAAGATTTACCCGCTAATTGTGATAACTGATCGTCGATATGAGGCATAGGAAATCGATCTTTAATCGTAATTGCATTCAGATCCCTGTAATCCACACATAATCTATGTATAGTCACCGTTTTTCTTACGTACTAATATTATCGGAGATGCATACTGAGAGTTAGATTCCCGAATGATGGGGGTATTCAAATCATTAACTAAATTTCTTACGACTTTTCTTTCCGAATGCGCTAATCTATATGGTTTTCGAACAACAGGTTTATTAGTATTAAGCTCAATAGTCATTTCTCCTAAATTTGTGCAACCTATTTCCTTGCTTGTAGTAGCAAAACAGTCACTGTACGTTCTTAAAAGTGTTGTTAAGCTTTTAAAATGTTTCTCACCAATATCACCCACATTGATATTTGCCAACTCACGATAAAAATTCTCACCACACTCATCTCTCCTCATAGACAATTAGAACTCACCTCACATTTTTCGGCTCTGGCTATAGTCATCCCCTTCTTCCAAATGATGGGGCCGACACCGATGTTGCAAACTCTGACATAGCCTCCGCCTCTTCGTAGTACCGCACTGGCGACTGCATAAACGACGTTTCCCATAGAGAATCGCCTTGGTTTAGTGCAGTAGTCTCCGGAGTCAGCTCCCTGAACTAACACTCTTACAAGGTTGTCTCCGACAGGTATGGTTGTATCTTCGGTAAGTTGGACTCTGAAACTAGTCGCTTCATTAAAAGTGCCAATACTCATCAGGTCATCTGAGGAGTTCAGTATTTTGCATAGGGTGACACCATGCTTCGACACATTAAGCATGACGTCTTCCCTATTAATGACTGTCTGCCCAATGATCAAAACGACGTCACCCAGGTCTACATCAGTCACTACAGCAGTAGTCGTAATGTATACGTTGTCTACTAATAAATTAAATTGTACCACCCCAGAAGTCGGCACCGAGCAACCATTGAACCCCTTCAAGACAGTATTAGAGGGTTCTTTTTTCAATTTCAAAGCATTAGAAACTTCTTGAGAAATCACGTTGAGCTCACTTCCTGTATCTAAATAAGCCTTCATAAATACATCATTGACCTTAACCTGCTTCTTATACATATCATTCAATTGCGACAATAACTGGACTTTCTTGATGCTAGCCTGACTATCCTCCACCGTGATACATGAACTTGCCACATGGCCCACGTTTCCACATCTAAAACATTTGCGTTTATCTGGCATCTTGCATGTGGTTGCCACATGCCCAACTTCCTTGCATCGGTAGCACATAGGCGGTTTCCTTCCATCAATACTTCTTTGGGGCTGGCTATTAGATCCTTCGCTATCTTTACGTGTTACGGACGACTTCACGGATGAGTTTTGGATTTTCAACGCATTAGTTTGATAGGAATCAAAAGCGGACAAGAAACCCTCATACAGCTCATCTGGAGTAGAGCATTGAAACGCTAGTGCGTTCGCACGTAATTCGGTCGGCAGTCCCCGAACGATACACGACACAGAAGCTTGATCGCTAAGTTGACATCTATGACACATGGCCATTTTCTCCTGAAAATACTTAGTCATTGTTTCCGTTGAGAGTTTTTTTCGATCAATTAGTTCATTTAATAGGGACGCGTAGTCAATATAGCGCGGAAACGCCCTTATGACCATTGATTTCCATTCTACCCACGAATAATCGTAAGACTCTAATCTATCAAACCATCTTGAGACTTGAATCAGCTTGACCTTGTAATTTTGATTGTAATATAAATGATTTAGTTTCGTCGTTCCAGTGGTAAATTGAGCCTAACTGCTCAATTTTCTTAATCCAACTTTTTATATTTAAATCACGATTATCCGGATCAAAATCGGGAACTAATTTAGCAGTATTCTGTATTCTGGCCATACGATTATGTAATATATTATCGTCATTATTTAAACATCTTTCTACAGCAGCTTCTACTTTCTTTTTTATTATGTCTTTTGCTGAGCATGAAGGAGAATTATTATTTCCACTTACGTGAGAATTATTACTTCTGCTCCTTTTGCTGTTTTCAGAACAGCTAGACCTGTCCTGGAACCTCTTCATCTTGCGTTGTCTTCTGCCAAGTTCAGTAAATCCCACTTCTGATTGTTACGACGTTGTTGGAAGTGAAATAAATACCCGTTAACACAATAATACTTTTTACTTTTATTAAACATAAACAGTTGATTTTTCCAATAATAATGCCCCGAGACACCAAATCACACCCCTAGACTCCACACTACACCTCTCCTCTCCTCGGCTCGCCCCTCCATCGCTCCCACCTCTCCGCACCAACACGTCACCAGTCAATGTTGCCATTTGTTTATTTCCGTTACATCATATTAACTATGTCAGCCCTATCGTAACTCGTACAAAATCAATATTAATCTATGAGAGTAAGAGACACCCTCCTAGCCGAGAGAATCTCATACGAATTTATATATCTATCTGGCTTCTACACTGCCCAGATTGGATAGGATGATTTGGTAAACACCCAAATCCATTCTGTTAGTATTTAATTCGGAAGGAGAGTGTCCCTCTCTCTATTATTTCGGACACATTCCACTAACAAGTGGTACACATCTTCTACTTTCGCACAGTGATCACAGTTAGGGCTATTTACCTTTTTCATTAAGAAGCCAAACTTGTTGAGTGGCAAATGTCCTGATCTTATTCTATGTGCTATTATTCCTTTGCAGACCTATGTCCAATTATGAAAAATGACAATTAGTCTCAAATTGTCCAATCATAAAATTGACCAGTCATAAAAATGTCTGATTATAAAATTGACCAATCATAAAATTGATCAATCATAAAAATGTCCAATCATAAAATCGATCAATCATAATCCTTTTGCAGTGCTCATAAAAATGTTTGAAAATGTGACTACTCTCTATTCTGTAACCAACGGTTTCAGTGACGATTTTCTGTAAACTCGTTTAAGAGAGTTGATACAGCCGCGATTTGTTCAGGTACCTATCTCAAATCCATTGGATCTGAGAGATGGAGATCAGATGGAGTTCATCCTAATTGAGTGACTGGGGAACTCCGCCCAGCAGAAGATTGCAGTCATAATCATATTGTATTTTTCTTCCTTTCCCTTCTCCTTCCCTCTCCCTTCTCCTTCCCTTTCCCTTCTCCATCACGGTAGGCATCGGCTTGGTTGCTTCCTCAGGAATGTTTTAATAATACTTAGTTAACACATGTTCATTGACCACGGTAACTGCTCACGATCAGGTGGACCGAATGCTTGCTTGCTACCTTAGTTCCTTTGTATAATTTTTTTTAAATATATTATCATGATTTTTTAATGTAAATAGTGGAAATATACTGAATAACGATTAAGACATCATTTATTTATATTAATAATTAATAAGATCTAAATATAACATAAACTTACGCCTATATCTCCGAAGGGGTAGGCAGAGGTACTAGCACCCACATTTCGCCAGTTTATGTTTAGGTCTCAATGTAATAGGTGGCGAGCCTATTGCCATTAACCTAACCGGGCACTTATAAACCTGCACATAACTTCGAAAAGCATCGAAAAGTCATTGGTGTGTGCCGTGGTAAAACCTGGGATCGAACCCGAGACCTCATCTCAGCAGTCCATTACCCATACCACTAGGCTACCGCGGTAGCGTTAATTCGAAATCTAGACAATGAAGTTTTAAGTTGGACAATTTTCATAGATGGACAAAATTTGTGTTGAATGGGCTTCAGTACGCAAAGTCTACCACTTTTTCATAATGACTACTGCCTTTCTCAAAATGACCACTCTATCAAATTATAAGACATAGTACTAAACAAACAAATAAAAGAAAAATATATTGAATTGAGGGTATGTACCTATTGCTAAACGGATAGTGAAAAATGTATAACTAATAATTAAAGCAAAAGAGTTTGTTGTTTGTTTGAAATCTCAAAAAAAAAATACAAAAACAGGGAAAAATCTTATGATGCTGACAAAGTTGCAAGGTTCAGCTAGGTAGCTGTTAGGTAAAATAAAATTGATACTTTATTTACTACCTACTTATTTCATTATTGAAATAAGTTTTCAAGTGGCTATAGAAAACTAAAGTGACTTTTATCAACAAAAAGATTTCATGCATTTTGTGAGTGGTTCTGAATCTGCACACATATAGTTCACCCACTACCTAGTAGTACCCAGGGTAACCACGACGAACCCCATATTCCTGTTTTCACCATTATAGACATGTCTATAATGGCGGAATTTCATGCATTTTGTGAGTGGTTCTGAATCTGCACACATATAGTTCACCCACTACCTAGTAGTACCCAGGGTAACCACGACGAACCCCATATTCCTGTTTTCACCATTATAGACATGTCTATAATGGCGGAAACGGGAATTGTGATAAAGTATACATTATGGACACATGGTCAATTTGGTACAGTAGACATTTTAGACAGTAGACGTTTTGATAAAAAGTAGACTTTATATACCTAAGCCGTTGGATATTAATCCTTGATGAACATTTCGTATTTTGGACATAAGTCGTGTTGGACAAAAAACGTATTAGACTTTAATACTAGTTGGACATTTCGTATTTTGGACATAAATCGTATGTTGGAGGAGGAATGGAAGAAAAAGTGAATGATGTTTGTCAGATGATGGATGAAAGAAGGATTGATGTTCTTTATGTGAATGAGACAAAGAGTAAAGGATGTGACAACACCAAGCACGAACCCTACACCGCGTACTGGTCGGGAGTACACAGTACCGACAGAGCTTGCCAGGGAGTTGGTGTCATCCTAACTGCTAAAATGGCTGAGCGTGTGAATCTATTCGAATGTGTGAATGCTAGACTGATGTGGATGAAAGTGGGACTCACTCGTATTTTTGTCGTTGGGGTTTAAGCTCCTGTAGACTCCGTTATGAGTACGTCCCAGAAAGTACAAGAAGAAAGAGAGGAGTTTTGGGAGAATGTAAGAGATGTATTTAGAGAATGTAAGGATAATGAAAGAATAATAATGTTAGGTGATTTTAATGTATGGGTGGGACAGAAACGAGAGTGATTTGGAAGGGTTCTTGGCAAGTACGGAGATGAAAGAGTGAATGCAAATGTTATCTAAAGGGTTTTTTGAAGTATGTTTGGAATGGAACCTTTGCGTGTCAAACACTATGTTTGAACACAAAAGGATTCATATATACACAAGAGAGGCGAAGAATGTCAGGAAAAGTATGATTGATTATGTAATAGTGGGTGTAAGATTGAGGAAAAATATTCTAGACACTAGGGTATATCGCGGTGTGGGGATCCATACAGACCACTTTTTGGTTATGTGCTGTATAAGTGATATCTTTAAGGGATGGATACATAGAATGCGTGAGCCCGTAAGTGTTCTAGAAAGAATAAAAGTAGAAAATTTGCAATAAGATAAAGTGAGAGAGGAGTATGAAAGCAAATTGACTGAATGGTTTCATGACATTGCTAGTATTTGTGAGATTGAGAAGTTATAGAAGGTATTTAAAGATGAGATAGTGAGTGTGGCTTCCCAAGTATGTGGTATAAGTAAGAGAAGTAAAGTGCAAAGGTGAAGCACGCATGGTGGGATGAAGTTAATGAGAGAATGCAGAAAGCTACAAATGAAGATGTGGATGAAGCGAAAGATAAATATAGAAGACTGAAAGGGCTAGTGAAAGGAGTAATTATCAAAAAGAAAGATAAACACAAAGATGTTTGATGAAAGGTTGTCTGATTAAAACTACAGGGGCATGAGCCTACTCAGCATCGTCAGCCAACTGTATGCGAAAGTGTTGATTAAGAGAGTTATGAAAGAAACTGATGAGAAAATATGGGATGCACAAGCGGGTTTTAGAAAGGGAATAGGTTGTACGTATCAGGTCTTTTCCTTGCGAAGCATAGCCGAGATTTTTTTGGGCCAAGAGTCAAAAGGTCTATTGCGCATTCGTGGATTGGAAAAGGCTAATGACAAAGTGGTGAGGAATTTACTTTGGTCGGTACTGTCTATATATAAAAAAAAACTTGCCATTTCATATGGCAAGTTTTTTTTATATAGGTCACGTCAATTAGACTTCGCCATGCCTGATGGTAAGCTGAAGGCAAAGTCCCAGAAAAGAGGGTCACCATTACTTACACATACCGTGTGACAATGGTGACACTGAGGTTGACGGCCTCATCATATGCTTTTTCACGCCCCGCTTAAAGGACCCGGGACTGTAGGAAGAAGGAAACACGTGAGCTGGTAATGAATTCCAGGCCTTAATGGTGCGACAGAGGAAAAGACTCTCTCCTCCGAACCGCTTGGTTCTTGATCGGATGTTATGCACCGTGTGCGGATGACATCTAAGACCTGCACGTGTTGTCCTGTGTAGGAAAGGGGAGGGTGGGACTAATTGGAAGAGCTCATCAGAACACTCCGCATGATACAGACGGTAAAATACAGCCATGGACGCAACATCTCTACGCATCTGTAAAGGTTCTAGGGTGTTCGTGACCTCGGGATTCCCGAAATATCTTTAGAAGTTGCAATAGTAGAAAGTCAAAAAAAGAGTATTCAGTCTGAAATAAGAAACAGGTTGGGCCTTTTAGTGGATGGATGTACGTCCAAACTCAGGTGCAACAAACGATGGAAATACTGCTCGGACTGCACTATCCGATCAACATCGTTCAACATTTTCAGATATCTTGTACTAGAATCGTGGCTGGCAGAAGATTTTTTACTATTATCCAGTGGATTTAAAAATTAACACTGATAATTTTAACGATTTTTGCCAATCTCTTCGATCGATCGATCCGATGTCAAAAAATCCCCTCATTGTTGTGTCGGTTGAGCAAAGTAATAGTGGTTTAATACTGTTTTATCACTTACCCCGAAGCCTGCTGGTATCTTTGAAGTGTTTTGTGATTAATTCAGGCAACTACTACAACTATCAGGCGCATAATTTTTTCCTTTCAAACTCATTCGGACTCCACTCAAACTCCTTCCGACTCCACTTTAACTAGGAATTGGGATGACTTCACTAGACGTTCAATTAACGTTTTAAGTAGGTGTAGTATTAAGTACTTACGCCATTCAAGCTTTTGAAATCGGCATAACCCTTGTATAAAATTCTTGTTTGTTGCTACTACAACAAATATAGTAATTTTAATAACTGATTCTTTAAATAAGTGTTTTTAAAAAGCTTATACCTTTAAAGAGTATGTCAGTTTGTCCGAGAGCGACTGCCGCCTGGCCTCACAACCCCAACCCTGAGAAAAAGGCCTATGTCTAAGTAACGTCCGTTGTTTAGCAAAGTGCACTGACTTGCGGTTGAGGAAAAAAAAGGATGTTATAGGGGTTAAGTTGTGTAGTGATGACTGTGATGAGTTGATGACTGATACTTGATTCGATATATTAACGACTAGAATATTTCTCAGTAATTGGATGTACCTGACCAACTTTCAAAAATTGTTGAGTAGTATTCCTATTATAGTTATATAATGTGTTGTAGGTGTGTTATGTACGCTAGCCGACTCGCTCTACTAAACTTTAATAAATGATTGTATAATTATGAACCTATAAACTTTAAATAAAGTTACATTATATGCATAATCGTAACTATAAAACAATAAAATATGTACGCGTGTATCCCTATTATACCTACATGTATTCAATTACTAATGTGGCCTGCATTATCTCTTCAACCAATCCATTTAAAAAATATTAAATGTCAATCTTGTAAAAGATCAATATTCAAAACGCTCCTTAGAAGATAGATACCCACATACATACCCACTGCATGCACACCACATTACCCACACACGCCAATTCACCTCTACGTAACTCTAACACCGACATTTCACCACTTAATAAGGAGTGAGATTATTGCCGTTTTCCGGGCACTATCGTGGACTCGAGCCCATGATCTAAGGCGGAGTCTGGGCTGTATATATCTTTCTGATGTAAACAACCCTATCCCTTAGTCGGGGTTAGTATCTGAGGGGATTACCGCACAAAAAAAGTTTACATTATCAAAATTCTACGCGGGCGGCAGCTAGTACATTGTAACATGTTATAACTAAAAAGTATAAATAAAATAAATTATTAAAAATAGAAAGCTCAACAGATGCTAATAAAATAGAAACAAGTTTGATAACAGACATAATAAACTAAATGAAAATTAATAGGAACCGCCTACAATTAAAATACTTTCGATCTTTTCAGCAATAACCAAAAGTCAAAAATATTTTTTTATTATTACCATAAGCTTAGTTCAGTTCTAATTAAACGATTGTTCGCTGTACGACAGATTCTGGAATTGGATAGATTCGTTACACGGTACAAGTACAGTTGTAAAGAAAATAGCAAGCGATAGAAATTAAGGAGTAAACCTTAAACTTTTAGTAATTCGAAAGAAACACTATATTTTTTAATTAATACAAAACCTTCCACTTAATGCTATGAAAAATACATTTTAAATTTAATTTTAATGATCTTTCACATCATTATTATTTGTTTTAATATTTTTTTGGTCCGAAATCATCGCGTATCCGCGAGAAATCGGGGGAAGCGAGCTCGTGGACCCGGATAGATTAGGTTAGAAAGGTAGGCATGGGTTCTCGCAGATATCTTTGTCGTACCCTTCGTTGGTGTCCTTGTGATAATGCACAAACCCCAAAACGAGACGCGCTTTTAGTAGGTCTGAGTCTGACATAATCATCCGCGATGGCCGACGGAAGTGGTATCCGAGGTGATTTCCACACGAATAAAAAAGTTGCAACGGGAATAAGAATTCAATGCGGGCGGAACCGCAGGCAACAGCTAGTGTTAATATATTCTACTTAGTACTTAGTTGTAGGGTCTCTGAATTAATTTAAATACATAAATATCACGCTTGTTTCACATAGGGGTAGGTAGAGATCACGGATCTCCATGTGCTACGATCCTGACATACTACTCTCGCTTCATTCACTCTCATTACATTCTTCATGCATGCTCGTCGGTTTAGAGTACTCCTGACCTGCCCCTTTTCTAAAACTTTCCCGATTTGGTCCAGGTACGTGCGCCTAGGTCTTCCCTTTCCGACCGTACCATCCACACTCGCCTCATACACCTGTTTCGTGAGTCTTCTTTCATTCATTCTCTCAACATGACCAAACCATCTCAACATTCCTCTCTCAATTCTCATCACTACATCTTCTATCACTCCACATCGTTCTCTTATCACGCTATTTTGTCACTCTATCTTTCAAGGTCAAGCCACACATACTTCGCAATGCACGCATTTCTACTGCATTCACTCTACTCTGATGCTTTTTCTGCCACACCCAACTTTCACTACCATACATAAGAGTCGGCTCTAATACTCCTCCATGTACAGCCAGTCGTGCCTTTTCGGACACTTTCCGGTTGCTCATAAAGCTGTGTAGTGCCCCATTCACTCTATTTCCAGCTATCACTCTCCTTTCAACATCTTCATGCTTTGCATCTCTCGTAAACAATGTTCCCCTGAATTAATTTGGTGAGCATTTAAAATGTACCTACTTTTTTAGGTGATATAAATCAAAATCGAATAACTAAATATTTTCTTTTTACAGAGTCCTGACACTATGGCTGATAAGGATCAAGTTATCCAGGCATTAAGAGCAACTCTTATATCTGTTAAAGGAGCTCTAACCATTAAGCAATGTAACCGTAAGTTTACAAAAAGATTTTGTTCTTACCATATCCCCACGAATCCCCTCTCCCACCGGAGTCGGTGGGAGAGGTTATCTCTCTCGATCGGTGCGGGGACCACAGGGTCCCCAACTCGTTCCAGGAAACGAGGAGGCGCGCAAAGCGCGTTACCGCCACCGCGGCCTGCTTCTGCCAGGGTAACAGGCGGCTCCACCCGTCATCCAAAGGCTTGCGCTCTTGGGGGGCGGAGTTCATTCGTAGCGCCTGAGCGTTAGTCCGCCTGTGCCCACCAATACTTCGGAAATGCTTTTCGAAGTCCTACCGACGGTCGAGAACGAGCCTTGATGCCGATGAGTGCCTCCCATTATGAGGCTGGAACCCGGTGGTGGCGTGCACCGAGGTCCATGAAAGAACATGACCTCGTATTTATGCAGCCACCTCCAGGCTCAGTCGCCGGATCTGTTCCACAACTTGAGCAACTGCGGTCGTGGCCCTCAGAGTCGCTTTGCGGTGTGTAGCTCCGCTCGCCGTAACTAACGTGTCGTTCGCATAGGACGTGACGGCGGCGCCGTCATCGCAAAACACCCAGTCGTATCCGATGTTCCACAGAACCCTGTGCAACACCGCACGAGATCTCACGCCGACCGACGCCGATCGCACTTGGGTAGATGACGGCTCTCTCCGTCAGGTACGCGTACGTCCCGACTATGCGTCGGAGGTAGAGAGGAACACCGTGTTACACAAGTGCCTCCCTAAGCAACTCCAGGGCAAGGCGTTGAACGCGTTGGAGATGTCCACGGACACCTCCAACTTCAAAGAGCTTGCCCACCTCGTCGTCAAAATGGGCTGGTAACCGGGTCCACCGTCTTCCACATCTTTGGAAACTGGCCCTCTCCAAATATGTGCTCAGGAACCCTCTCAGTCGGATTTCGAGACTATCTTCCCTCAGAGCTAGTATCCACGCGCGGCCCGGAATGCCGTCAAGTCTCGGGGTGGCGTTTTTTGGCTCTTAACCTTCGCACCGCCAGCTTCAGTTCTACCCAAGTGACCATGAGCACTTCGGCGCCACAGGCGACCGAGACGGAACGTATTCTGCCTGCGCCGTGAACAGGGATTCAACCACTCCTCTCAGCAGAGCCGGCTGGAGAACCTGGGTCAACGGTGGATAAAGGGGGCGCAGCTTTCGTTTGACCATAAGGTAAGGCCGTCCCCATGGATCCCGCTCCAGCGTCTCCATATAAGCCGCGGCCTTAACCCGCTTAATTTCCGCTCGGAGGACATTTCTGGCTCCCTGTATCCCTCATGAAGCTCCACCACTTGAGGCTCCGTATCTGCAGAACGGCTACGCCTTCTACGAAGTCTGGTCCACAGGCGGTGCACGATCACACATGCCTCTGTCTCGCGAGACTTTTAAATCAGTTGTATGAACAATATAATTTAAACGGATTCATTCATTGAAGTGAAGTCATTTATCATTCCACAATTAATTCTACATTTATATAACTCTAATGGCAGAACAATGTTAGCCAGTGAATTTTTAAATGTTATCTTAATAATGTATAAAGTGCTTATTCTGACAGCCACAATTTTTCTTTAGGTGATTACAGGGAACTCCAAGGAGAGTGGATACCTTTCAAAAAGTTGGGTTATTCGTCCCTAGATAAACTTTTCTTAGATGTACCTGGTTTTAAGGTCACCCAAGTCAACGGGGAATGGTATGTGGATGCTATTGCCAGCCAGGAAACCCAACATATAGCAACAATGGTAGCGCGCCAGAAATCAAGTAAAAAAGCAACACCAAAATTAAGTTATCTAGTAAGTTTTTTAAGTTGATTTCTTTAAATTATATTTATATAAAGGTGTTTGGGTAACTGTGTATGGATTAGTGGCGTCATTTATTTTTTCTGCGGTCATCAATAACTGTTATACCATTTCATTGTAGTGTCAAACAGACATAAGTATCAATACTGTCATTGTAAGTTATCGCAGAGCTGAGATATACAGGACCTTATCCGGACGGAAAGTACTGTAAATACTGGAGACAGCCAATTCCACTTAAAGGAAACATTCCTTTATTTTAAAAAGAAAAATCTGCATTCAAAGATTTCCGAAAATGCCACCCCCGGTAGTCGAACCGACTTACCTAAACGTAAACTTTCTTTCTGTCGTGGATTAGATGAATTTGATCCCTATATTCACCTTATCCGACCGATTTTAGTCGGATCGATTACCGGGTGCGGCAAGCGAGGTTTCGAAAAAAAATCTAGTTTTGTAAGTTTTTAAAACTGTGAGAGTGTGAGGGCCCGGTAAGGTCTTCCACTTTGTATGCCGCTAAATCTGAAAGACAAAATTTCTCAGAGATCTTTAATAGTCTACATGATCCCTTCCATTAGTACTTGCATTAGAACAATGTGTTAAAATTAGATAGAGGATGCCGAGACTTCAATGGCGATGTGAAGGTAAAGTATTCTGAATACTGAAGATAGCGATTTCCACTCCAAAGAAACATTCTTTTATTTTTTTAAAGAAAAATAACTATATTTCAAAATGTACGAAAAATCGCTTGCCACAAAAGCCGAAAAAATAACAGCCTGTATTTTTATTGCATCACCACCTTTTGCTATCCTGACATTGCCAACTTGTTCCCCATTGACTTTGAATTGACTGTAAAAATTATAATATACATTGTAGATGTTCTAATATAATAAATATGTACTTCTTAGTACCTAATTCATGGATTTCTTTTCCTCTTTTAATACAATAGGCTATTTGATAAGGTCGTCCGATTCTGCCCAATATTTCTAAATATGTCAGTTTGTTATCATAAAATATACCTTGCAAAATAAGATATTACCTAACTAAATTGCAATTATGACTTTTCATTATTTTTAATTCTCAAAGCAAGTCAAAATATAAACCATGAAATTCAGTCGCGAATTATAACTTTGTAGATTCCTCATTAAATTACTTTTATTATGAACTATATACGTGTAAATGCAACGTAGATCGAGATAAATGCGAAATTCTCTTGCACTACTCGCGACTGGCGTGGGACGTTACTCGCAAGTACGATTATGTGTGGAGCGTTTACGGGCGCGGGAAAATTGAATTTTCAAAATCAAATATCATTAAAACTATTTGTTGTAACAATATTTCGCTTTAGCAGTTCATTAAATTATTATAGAGTGGCCATTTTTCGAAAAAAAAAAAAAGAAAATCAAATAGCCTATTGGACTACTCAAAGGTTATTAATTTGACACGCAATGCCCATAACAAAATGGTGAAATTCAAACGCATAGTAATGTTATGATGATTTTCTCTTAATTTTTACAGAATCGATTTCCGAAAAAGCAAGGTTCATGGCGTAAACCGGCTCCAGGTTATACTTCCAATTACAACAATCCATATTCCAATCAATACTACAGAGCTAAGGACAGCACTCCCCTTAACCACACCAACAGTTATCACAAGGTACTTTTAAATGTTTATATCATGCATAAATAACAAGCAGTATTCTTTACGTTGACATATTTTTTTCTGTCTATACTTACAGAACAACAAGTACAACGCAAAGGCGAACGATACGAAAAATGTTTATCCGAACGCTAAACAAACAACGAAAACTATTATAAATGACCACATAGAAAAAGTATCCAGAGGTAATAACCAGTTATCACAAGTTACAAGAGACGCTACTGTACCAAATGAAGAGGTAGGTGTTATCACACATTTTCTAAATCTAAACGATTAAAGACGTTTATAGTTCGTTTAAACCGGTATCTAATTGTTATCCAAAGTACACAACCTAGTACTAAAAGATATTGAAGGAACAAATTCCATGACCTATTTATTACCTACAAAAAACCTGTGCTGTCTGAAAACTCACAGCAAACTGCGACTTGTGAGCAGGACTGATAACGCCAGCAATTAACATAAAATTTACTGTTAGTTAACGTTAATTTCTATTTGATAGCCAGCTAACGTTAGAAAATATAAAACGTTAGTAGTTAAACGTTATATTGTTTTCAAGTTATGCAGCAACGTTAGTTTAAAGTGATTTTTTCCCAAAAATTGATATGGGTGTCGTTTTCAGGGTTTATGGGGTACTGATTACTTATTATGTTATCCATTTTAGCGATCATAGATGGCAGACTACAAACTTTAAATGAAATCAACATGGATATCGTTTAAGTGATTTTCGAGGTTTTTTGAGGTACTGATTTTTTATGAAAATATACAATTTACCGACATGAAACGATACCCATATTGATTTCATTGAAAATTTCTCAAGGATAACCGTGGTCGTATGCCCTAGCTAGAATGTATGTTTTTGTTGGACTGAGTGGCATACGACCACGGCTCTTCTTGATATTTTCTTGTTTAATATTTTTTAAAACGTGATTTTTCAGTAGGTAGTCGGGTTTTAGTTTAAATCTTATTTTTTATTTATATTATTTTAGAGGCAAGCAATAGGTATGGTATAATTTATACATATTTGAAATGTGCTAATTAAGCCTTTTCGTTTGATACCGAACATGACATATTTATCTCAAATTCAATTTTTAACACAGCACTTTATGACCGCTAGAGAGCGCCACAATAGATTCAGTAACACGTTATATAGCCTAGTCTAACTAGCGGATGACTCAGACGCTTCTAGCGATACCTCATTTGTCCAGTTCTAATAAGTGGTTGAGGAGCTATGAGGGAACAGATGAATAGATACATACATAGCTTGGCAAAATCATAACCCTCGTAAATCATAACGATACGCATGACATTTTTTACTTAGACCGAAACGCAACAAAAGCAGACCCTAAGATGGTAGAAGAAAGGGAGGGCCCTTTCTTCTACCATTCCGCTGGACTGGGCTGGCTATGTTGGACTCGAACCGACTAAAACGCACACTGGAGGGGGGGGGGGGGGAGTCCTAGGTTGCCGGAGGTGAGATTCCTAAAGAACTCGCACCCACGTGTCTCGCTCGCATCACAGCTATAATTGAATCTACTCCACACTCTACTACATTAATTAAGGAGTTCTCTAGGTGACGTAAACAGTTTGAGCTGTTTGTTGATGTGTTCGAAGATCTCCACGCTAGAGGCTAAAGGTTTTCGTCTTCAGGTCTTGGAGCAAAGGTCTTGCAAAAAATGCATACACGTTTAGTTTCAATGATAATGCATTAACTATGGCACCATGGAGCTGGTCTGATAATAGAATAGAGATATAATGAGGAAGTTAAGCTTGGTGTCACCATTGTAACATGGTATATGTATGTGACCCCCTTTTCTGAGATCCTTCAGCTTACCATCAGGCGAAGCGAAATCCAATTGACGTGTCCCGTATAAAAAACTCATTCTAGTTTTTCTGAGCATATTTATTGTCATCGGTATTCAGTTGATAATAAGTAGTTAAAAAATACAATTTAAAATATTTTTTGTATTTTATTGGTTTATTTTGTAAATGTGGTTGTAAACATGATTTGTTTATTTGTAAATGTTCAGCTACTTTCGAGAGTGACTACGATTTGTTTTTATGAATTAAATATTATGTTTAAACCTTACAGTTCAAGCTTCCCATGCGCACGAATAGTGATAACGAAATAAAACATAGTGCTAAAGTATCGGCATCACAGAGGCTATCAAATTTAAGAGACCGCCTCAATACGGTAGACTTAATACCATTACAATTTCCTGCATCTAATAACGAATGCCTGGTGAGTAGAACATAAAACATTATACCTCCGATTTCATACCAACAAATATGTATCATCTATGTATCATATACTATACAAAATACGCCATAACTCACGCGAGTCTGTATTGAAAAACAATAATGAGCTGTACTGGACGAGCAGACATTATTGGATTGGACAAAATTGAAGGGAGGGTGGCGCCATCCCTCAGTTTACAGAATTGTTGTTTCGACTAACTTCAAATTTGTTAGTTCTTGAACTCAAGATTGGAGTATTGAAAACGATATATTATTACAGGTCTTACCCCTCGTTTTCACATAAGTATAAAATGTACTTGTAATTGACAAGTTGCAATATGTCGCAGACAAGCACGCGGCCCACCTTATGGTAAGTGGTTACCGTGGCCTATGGGCGAGTGTAACACCAGAGGAATAACACTCGTGCCGCAACCCCTGTAAGAACAGAGACATTCTGTGTCGTCAGCGCACAAGATGTAGGATAAACCTTTGGTTTTCCCACTGACAACACAAAACCTCTCTAGTGAGCTCTGACTACCCTACTCACCACCGAAAACACAACACAAGGTTATTAAACGGCGATATTCTGTAGGGTGGAGGTACTTCCCCAGTCGG
The DNA here is from genome assembly GCA_963662185.1 of Eilema griseolum. Lineage (NCBI taxonomy): Eukaryota > Metazoa > Arthropoda > Insecta > Lepidoptera > Erebidae > Eilema > Eilema griseolum. Next base: position 17,430,925 of record OY759230.1, on the reverse strand, counting down.
ACTGCTCGATTGGGACGGATATACCGTCGTGTCCTACCTCCTCTAGACTTCAGTGTGTTTTATACTTGTTTAGAACTTGTTGGCTATACATATTTTGTGAACGAAAAAATATCTGAGACAGTCTCACTACATGTATAAAACACAAGTTTTGTGTTTTGACTAATGTTCTGTAAGTTTTGTATCAAACAAGTCTACAACTTGTTAATTAGTGAAAACGAGGGGTTAGTGTGCATAAACACTGAATCAAAGTCTTATATATTTGGTATGTGATTTTTTTTATAGGAGAGTAGTGGTCCAGTAACAAATGTAGTACTGGCTCATAACTTAGAACCACCACCAGAGTCTACGTCAAGTGTCATTAAGTTGGCGTGGTATTGTAAAAAACTAGGACTCCCGGAACCTGTCTATAAAGTGCATGATCTTCGACCAAAACGTGGAGCTGTTTCCTACGACTGCACAGTTAAAGTTAGTGTTTTGTTTCTCTAACTGTTATCTAACATTCTTATTTCATTAACCTGTACCTATCTATTCTAAAGATTTAATTAGCCATGTTTTTGTGGAAGTTTTAGTAGGTATGTATATTTAGTTTCTCCTAGCTGGTTATATTAGACACTAGGTGATGGCGGCGGGTCCGCCCGCGTCACGCGTCACATTTGTGAATCCTACATATATCTACCGGTTCTATTCGACCAATTGCGATAAAATATACGTAAAGTTTTAAGTCTAACCGAGACTTTTCTAAAAAACCACAACAAAATCCGTTCAGTTCATTTTGCGTTTTCACGAACAGAACTATACTATTATTATATTCTATATATATCCGTGTAGTGACGGAGAAAGAATACAAGTATAAGCCGCGCAGATAGAGAATTGATCTGAAAATGGCGGCGGGTACATATGGTAAGGTTGGCAAAACAAGTTTTCAAACATCGATATTTTTTTATTGCCTTTTTTGTGAGAAACGTAAGGGATGGAGTGGATACGGGCCTAGCACTGCCATCTCGGAACCTCTCTTAGCAAGTTCGGAGTGACAATGGTAAAAAGGTTTAAAAAGTAAAAAGGTTTTATAAACCGCTTGGTCCAGCAGTATCCTGGTCATCTGAACCCTTTATTGGTTCAATCCCCTCCATCAATTGGTCATAATCCTCCATAGACTGGTCACTTTCACAGTCCTCATAGTCGTCACTTTCATCTTCGCTGTCGCTGTTCATACCGACACTGATAATGAAATCCTCTATTTCACTCTCCCTGCCTACATCGCGATTCCAGTATTCTTCTTCAACTCTTTTGGTGTGGTTTATTTGTTTCTTCCAGTCGTCTCGAGTAATTGAAGCTATGGCCTCTTTTGTGAACTCTTCAATTTTGTTCTCATGTTGCTCCACATTTTTATCTGCGACCCGTTGTTTTATTAAATTCCAAACATGTTCTATTGGGTTCAGGTCGCAGTTGTAAGGAGGGAGTCTGAGGACTTCATGGCCATGTTCACGCAGAAGTTCGTCCACCACATACTTTTTTTCTGGCCGATGCTTTTTTAGCTGCATGAGCAGCTCTGCTTTGGTCCAGTTTTCTTCAAATGAGACACCATGCTCCTGCATCCATATCTTTATGTCCGCTTTGCGGGATGCAGTCGTTGGCGCTTTATCCAACTGCATGCTGTGGTAGGATGCATTATCCATGACGAGAATGGAGTTTTCAGGCAGATTTGGTATTAGTTTTTCTTTTAAATATTTCATAAAGTTATTACCATCCATCTCGTCATGGTAGTCGCCTTTTTTTGATTTAGCTTTAAATAATAATCCTGCACCCTCCACAAACCCATCCTCTGAGCCGGCATGGACCATCACCCACCTTTGTCCAGGACTATCATTTTTGCGAACGTCTTTGTCGGTGGATGACTGCCAGCACTTGCTGACAGTATAATGGACATGGATCCACGACTCATCCGTATATACCACTTTCTTTTTTTCCGCACCCATGGCATCATTTTCTCGGAGGCGGCGTAAATATTTAACTCGCCACGCTTTTATATTATCGCGCTCTATGAGCACCATTCGGTTCTGGCGGCATTTTTTAAATTGAAATCCGAGCTTTTCTTTTAAAATCTTTCTTAATGTCGTTTTGGAGCCTTCATAGTTTAATTCAGATTTTGCTGACGCCATAATCTTGTTCAGCGTAGGTACCTCCTTTCGAACGTCGTATATTGAGGTCACAATATTTCTAATGGCACATAAATCGAAGTTGTCCATGGGGACACGCGTATTATTTTTGCCTTTTCTGCCCTTACTCGGCGTACGGATCTTGGTGTTGGCTTGTTCTGCAAGCTTTCCTGAAATAAGAGTAGGTCAAATATTACTATTACTGTTATTGTTAAATCTATTTCGTTAATTAAGCTCTGTAGGTTTTATTTTATGCCAATGCTTTGCGCGTGAGTCAAGTACAGCCACACTTTGACAATAGCAACACTGAACTTAGTCTAAATCTATATAAAAAATCATACTCCATCGAGCTACACCCTGTTCACAGATAGTTTACCTCTGATGCACTGTACAATCATCTTTATTCTAATTGACATAAGGGTACTGTCAGAGGTAAAACAACTGTGAACGCACTTGTACGTCACGCCCTCACGCTCAAGTCTAATCATCTTCAAATAAATTGATTTATCTATCTATCTTGGTCACGCCCATAAAGCAACCGCGGATAATAATGTGTAGGTAGCATATAATTACCTTCTTTCTTTATTTTCGATATAGTAGCCATCGATAAATTTGTTGCCATCGCTGCGCGTGCGGCGCTGTACTTAAACGGATGATAACGCTCCAAGTTCGTCGAAGTATTTTATAACTTTGTAAACAATGTCACGTGCATCACTGTGAAGAATCTTTCCACGTTTTCGTGAAGCCATTGTTAAATCAATCACAAAATTCCAACGTTCCTAACAAAAACTTAACGAAAATAAATAACAATCAAAAGTAACTCAAACAAAATAACAATCAAACTCAACAAAAACAACAGTGAATATCAACGAAAACAACAAAATAACGGAACGAATTTAACGATAACTCGGAGTGCGTCAAGTAGCGTGGAAAGCGAATCCTGACTGATTATTTTTTTGCAGCGCATACTTCACTGTGTGAGTATAGACAGCGATAGAAAGTGAGCGAGAACGCATGCGAGCGGACGCCATTTTCAGATCTATTCTCTATCTGCGCGGCTTATATCACCACTTCATGTCATCCGAAGGGTGTTGTAAGAGGCGACTAACGGAAAAATACGCAGATTATATCATTGCGAGAGAATGAAAACTTGAAATAAAACCCTGTACCAACCCGTCTGACCAGCGTGGCAACAGTAGGCCTAAGCCTCCCAACATTGGGAGAGCCCTATGCTATGTCCAGCAGTGGACTGCGATAAGCTTGATTGATTGATTGAAGGTTTCAAAATATACCATGGGCGAAGCTAGGGCGAGTCAGATAGTCTTAATATATTCCGAACGTAACGCGGATGAAGTCGTGGGCAATAACTAGTTAACCATACAATTCCATATTTAATATATTTAGCAGGTGTATGTATTTTTATTCGAATTCAGTCCGACTAAAACTGCACGTCGTCTCAAGTTTCGCGTGGAGGTTTCCGATCACTCGCCGTACTCATTTCAATAAATATCAAAGGTAACTTGATAAATTAAGACTCTTTAATATGACAGCGATAATTGCTATTAAAACAATAAAATTGTATTGCCATTATAATATCTTCTAACATAAAATAATTTTGTTTTTTTTATCTTAAATACAGGATTTCGAATTTATTATAATACTAATACCCAATTACTAATCTTAGTTACTATACAGGGTGTATTTTTGAAACGGGGCAGTAAGGGCAAGTACCGTAACCGTTGCAGTTACAGCAAAACGTTCTTAAAAGACCTTCCCTAACTTTTTGGGACATTTTGAACTGCATTCACAGATTTTGTAAAAAACTTACAGTTAGCAAAAAAAAAAATGCAAAAAGTTCAAATTTTTTTTTTATGCCAATCGATTCTATTTCATGTGGGGATCAAAAAACTCTATGGGACCATTTTAGCTTTCAGTACTAGAAAAGACAGAAATCGCCAAAAACGTTTCCCATACATTTCGTACGGAAATATGATAAATCAACTCGAAACTCATAGGTCAGGTAAAATTTTGAACTTTTTTAAATAAAAAAAATCATTTAAACATTTAAGAAATTGGTTTATGAAATAAATTGCTCAAAATGATTTCCATTTTCACGAATACATAAGACTATCCTTTTTTGCACTGAACGAATGGCGGCTAATAATGTTCTGGGATGAATATTACGTAAAATGGTCATTAATGCATCCTTGAGCTCTTGAACACTGGCGTACGTCGTCTTATACACCTCGTTTTTCACGAAGCCCCATAAAAAAAATCAAGTGGTGTTAGATCGGGGCTACGAGGTGGCCACTGTGTTGGACCATGTGTACCTATCCACTGTGTACCGAATAGGCGGCTCAAATTGGAACGTGAAAGGTGACTGTTATGTGGCGGAGCACCATCTGTTGAAAATGAACTTTTCGCAATTCCGACAGGGGCCATTCGTCCATCTCGTTTTCAAGATGGTGTAAAATGACTTCATTATACATGGCAGAATTCAGTTTCCCTTCATAAAATTCCACCATTATGACTCGATTGGACATTATACCACACCAACAGTTGAATGAGAAGCGAACCTGATTATGACTTGCCGTAACTTTTAGTGGATTTTCTTTGGACCAATAGTGGTGATTTTTTCTGTTGTACATACCGTTATTGGAAAAATTCGTTTCGTCTGACCACAGTATGTAATTTAAAAATTCATGATCTCTGCTTATTTTTCCTCTTAGCCATCTGCAAAAAGTAAGCCTTCGAACATCATCACCCGGATGTAACACTTGAACTATGCGCCCATATCGATAGCACTTGTAGCCGTATTTCATCCATATCTTTATCACAAGGGAGTGGGATACACCTACTTCAAGGGCGACTTGCCTGGACGATACCTCTGGATATGCTTCGACATAAGTCAGAACCGCAATCTTCGTGTCCATGTTCACACGAGGCTGCCGCTTTCTTTTGAAAGAACCCTGCAATTCCAGGTTTTTCAAAAGATTTGTAATAACCTTTCTTGTTGGCACATGCCGCAACGGATACTTATTGCGGTACCACACTAATGCAGCTCCCGCATTTCGATTATTGACAAAATACGCTTCTAATAAGTCAATTTTTTCACGATTAGAAGACATTTTAACGAAAATCCTTAATTAATAACTCATACGAAGTTTCTCAGCTGAAACTAAGTATAACACACAGATTTTCGAATCAAATTCGAAATTTGAGGGTAAAAATTCTTTTTATTTACTTTACAGTCAATTCTACCCACTTCCAGGCCATAACAAAAAGTTAGACCATCGTAGAAATTTGTTTCTGTTGCCGAAATGTATGGGAAACGTTTTTGGCGATTTCTGTCTTTTCTAGTACTGAAAGCTAAAATGGTCCCCGTAGAGTTTTTTGATCCCCACATGAAATAGAATCGATTGGCATAAAAAAAAAATTTGAACTTTTTGCATTTTTTTTGCTAAGTTTTTTACAAAATCTGTGAATGCAGTTCAAAATGTCCCAAAAAGTTAGGGAAGGTCTTTTAAGAACGTTTTGCTGTAACTGCAACGGTTAAGGTACTTGCCCTTTACTGCCCCGTTTCAAAAATACACCCTGTATATTACTTTACTATATATTAGATTTAAATTTTACATACGATTGATCGCAATTGGTTGATTACCGGAGACACGACCAAAATACTGGTTGTCAGGATGTGACCTCCACGTGGGCGAAGCCGCGACATTAGCTAATACATAGGTTACACTAAAAGTTTCCGGAACTGGCCACTTACATAAACAATATTTAAAAATTTATTACAACGTTTGAAAATAGAACTCTTTGGCTGTAGAATACAGTTTGTTTCATCTGACTGTCTTTTGTTTTTACCTTGTGGCGCCATTTAAAAAATTGTGTGACTGCATCAACATGGATTTAACTCGGGAAAATTTTCGTAGTATGATTTTCTACGATTTTAAGTGTAATTTGACGGCTCAACAGAGCATCGCTCGGCTTGAAACAGCTTTTGGCGATGAAGCTCCATGCAAGACGACTGTTTATAGCTGGTTTGCAGAATTCAAGCGTGGTCGTATCAATCTCAGTGACGAATCTCGCGATGGTCGGCCGTCCACCGCTGTGACCAACAAAAACATCGATGCTGTGCGCCGTATGATTGAAACAGACAGGCATGTGACCTACCATGAAATTCGCGCATCCTTAGAAATAGGCATGAGTCAAATACAATCAATCCTACACAAACATTTGGGTGTGAGAAAGCTGTGCTCGCGGTGGATCCCACATAACTTGACCGAGGATCAAAAAACGGACCGCGTCACTTGGTGCAGTGCCATGCTTACCAGATTCAACGAAGGTGCGTCAAATTTGGTGTGGGACATAGTAACAGGTGACGAAACATGGATTAATTGCTACGATCCCAAAACAAAGCAGCAATCGAGCGTATGGGTCTTTCAAGATGAGCCGAAACCAACCAAAGTGGCGCGCGTGAAAAGTGCATCTAAGCGGATGATTGCTTCTTTTTTTAATAAAACTGGACACGTGGCTACTGTTGCTTTAGAAAATCGTCGTACTGTGAATAGTGACTGGTACACGACCATTTGTTTGTCGGAAGTTATTGACGAACTCCGTAAAAATAACCGTAAACGCCGTATCATCCTGCACCACGACAATGCTAGTTCTCACACGGCCAGACAGACAAACGACTTTTTGAAGGCGAAAAATGTAGAACTCATGAGTCATCCTGCATACAGTCCCGACCTGGCACCTTGTGACTTTTATCTGTTCCCAAAAATTAAGAACCAATTACGCGGCCAACGATTTTCATCATCAGAAGAGGCTGTCGAGGAGTATGAAAAACACGTTTCAGAGGTCACCACAGAGGAGTGGCACAAAAGTTTTCAAAACTGGTTTGATCGAATGAAAAAGTGCATAGACGCCAAGGGAGATTATTTTGAAAAACAATAAATTAATTTTGTACCTTTAATAGTATTTTTTCATATTCATTCCGGAAACTTATAGTGCGCCCCACGTATCAAAATACGGTTAGAAATTCACAAGTAGGTACCGGGTTATTTTCTATTTGTTAAGTAAGTCTTCTTCATGCTTATCTATTGTGTGACGTGATTTAATTTATTGTGTGATGAATACTATCTTTGATTGTATGTTTATTACACCTAACGACTAAGCTCTTCATCATCATCTTTTCACACGATTTGGGTGTCATCTAGCAACTAACGAACACGAAAATTTATTCAAGTGCTTTTTTAGGTAGGATCGTCATATTCAGCATCGTCGTATCCAGACTCCTCGCCGTCCGATGAGTTAGCAAAAGAAGTAGCTGCCGTTAAGCTACTTTCTATCATTGAAAGTTCAGAATCTGGCGGTGTTCCTACTTCTTCAAACAGCAATGCTATAGCATGTCTCGCAGAACTGGTCTCTGAACATGAAGCTGGGCTATGGGCGAATACAGTGCCACATTTATACAGGTATACTTCATCTATTACTTGCTGAGCTTTTTATTTCAGAATATATTTAAAATACATATTATTTTGATTTTAGAGAAAAGTATGGTGAAAATTTACCAAGTAACTGGCAAGAATTAGTAGAAAACTGTCCAAAAATTAAAACAGATCGAGTTGTCAATGGACTTTTAGTTTTACTACCTAATAGAGAGGTATGTATCTTGTTAAACAATAAAATATAATTAGACTATTGCATCTTACTTGATGAAATAGTCCTTAAAATAAACGTTGTGTGAAATTGTCCTATATGTCATAAAGAAAAGCTACTCGAACAAACTATTAAAGTACGAACATCCAAGGAATGTTTCCTTTTGACAGTTTCATGTAGATATGACCCAATGAGTAACCTGGTCGATTTTATAAATGACAATTAACTTTGCTTATGAAAGTTTCAGTCGTTTATGTGGTTCAGAATATTTTTGATTTTCTCGTAAATTCACGCGAATATTACACATTCAAAAAATAAAAAATCTTAAATCGACTTCAAAAACCGCAGCAGGGATGTCATTCCACAGCTTGAGTGTGCGTGAGATGAAGTTTCTTTCATACCACACATTACGCACCGTCTCAGGTCGCAATGTGTGAGGATGAATTCCCTGCCTATGGCGAGAGGACCGATGATAGAATATAGCTACGGGCATCATGTCAAACAATTCATCTGAGCACAAACCATTGTATAGGCGGTAGAACACACACAGTGAGGCAAAATCCCTCCTAAGGCTAAGAGGTTCCACTCTACCTGTGAGTATGGGATTGTCAACCAGCCTCAACGCCCGTCTTTGCAACGAGTCGAAGGGGTCAAGCTGGTATGCAGATGCTCCAGCAAAAAGGTGACAGCTAGCAAGTACTGCTTCGCCCTGTTGAGCACTCCAAGTTTTCTTGATGCCAACTTAACCTTGTCCTGCAAATGACTTCGGTATTGGATGTCGCTGGAGATATCGACACCAAGGATCCCTATACTCGAGGAAATGGTAAGCGGTGTGCCCAGGAATTGCGGCGCTACAATGAATGGGGTTTTCTTAGCGGTGAATACACATACTTGTGTCTTAGTGGGGTTGAATTGGACTAGGTTTAGTCGTCCCCAATCGGATACTCCAGAGAGAGTAGTCTCGATTTCAGACACAAGTTGTTCGCGACTCTACTCCACCTCGGACTGAGGGATATTTGCACGGCCCGTGTAACACGTTGTTAATTTCTGTGACTTGAAACCTGTCATGGTATTTAAATGTGAAGACATTAATTTTAGATATTAATTAAGTTTATGTATTATGATGATTTGTTGGAAATAGAATTTTATGACCCAAAACCTGACAGTATTCTTTTAAAAAATAATTTTTAATTTTTTAATTGTGACATATACTGTAAGTGTTAAGTATCATGTTTATAAATTACTGATATGTATTATGTGACGTATAATTATGTGACGTGTATTATGGACAGGTCATTACGCAACAATTGCTTTAGAGGATCGAAAAACAGTTACTGCGAGTGGTACACTAACAATTGTTTGCCACTTGTATTAAAAAAAGTTCGGGAGAAACGACCTCGCACTAGGATCCTCCTTCAACACGACAACGCCTCGTCGCACACCGCCAAGTAAACAAACGAATACTTGACGACGTCAGACGTGGAATTATATTGCTTTTTTTCGAGAAAAACGTTTCATGAACGCCGAGGAAGCAGGGGCTGCGTTTTAAAACGCAGCCCCTGCTTCCTTGGCGGCTGTCGAAGAGACCCCTAAGGACGAGTGGGCAAAGTGTTTTTCTCAGTGGTTCTATCGGATGCAGCGATGTATTGATGTAAATGGACATTATTTTGAAAAGATATTGCTCTATTTTTGATTTTCTAAGAACTTTCAGTGTCACCCTCATACTGTTAAAAAAAAAAAATTTGAGATAAATTTTGTGATAGTTTGGTATCAAATGAAAGGGCTTTAATTAGCACATTTCAAATATGTGTAAATTATACCTATTGTTTGTCCCATAATAATAAAAAAAAAAATAGTTTAAAGCTAAAACCCGACTACTGAAAAAGTATTAAACAAGTAAATATCAAGGATAGCTGTGGTTGTATGCCACTAATCTAACAAAACAATACATTCTAAGGAGAAGATATACTTCTTGATATTTTTTTTTTAATACTTTTTTTACTATACTGTTTTTGACCTAACCTGGAGAAAAAGTACCTACTCTTAATACTGGAGATAGCAAATTTCTTTTAAAGGAAACATTCCTTAATTTTTTAAAAGAAACAAGGATTCGCTCGAGTCATGCTCAGTATATTACAAGTTTTGTTTGTTATATTATGAAAACTTAGTTATATGGTGACCTGAAAATTGGAATGCAGACTGTATTTTCTTAAAGGTTTGTGAAGTTATTTTTAATCAAGTTGATGGTTAGTTTTGTTATTTGTTTAGGAAGATGCGCCTATCATACCATTAGAAACTACGATCATAGATGACACAATGGACAGTGATTTACCACCTTTAAAATTTCCGGATGATGATTTTTGGAGCGTATTTGTAACGGTCGCCAACTCCACACTTGAAATTTGGCTTAGGATCATAGGAACAGAATTTAGCGTAAGTACCTAAAATTACATAATATGAATTGTTAGTAAGTAAGTAGTCGTAAATAAATATTGATTTTAGTTAGTTAATTTGGAAAGACCTCAGCTAGGTATTAACACATATATTTAATAATTTATCTTTATCGGATTTTCTGTTTACAGACTATTCAATGTTTAAATTATGTACCATTAGAAAAAAAAATACTACCTTAGTTATTTCAGTTTGTCATGCCATCAGGGCTATAACTATAACTATGAAAATATGTCGTAAAACTTAAAAGACATGCATATTAAGGTACTCCTGCTTAACATAATTACTTTGATAATTGTAAAAAGCCGTAATGCTGCTTTATTATGAAGTATGTTATTAGAAAAAACTTTGGTAGGCGGAATTTTACTATCGTAGTATAATTCCGCCAGAATTAGTGTTGAAACTTTGTTTTATTCCTTATTTTAATGAACAAACCAATGATATTTTTATTTTATTGAAAGAACATTAAACACGCTTCCCATGAACACATTGAGATATTCATTTTCATGAAGGTACTAAATAGGTACGCAATCAACAGGCAGAGAGCAACAGACCTTACTATGAACGTAGAACTGGTGTTTACAGGTTCATGACAACTAAGCTTTTTGGTGTAAAAGAATGTAGCGTATATTTAAAACTAATGTATTTGTGTTGTAGGACGCGTTTGAAGCTCAACTGGCCGAAATGTCTAGATACTATGAAATTTCCGGTACACCTGTAGACAAGTCTATGTTAATCAAAAACGCTTGGTAAGTCTACACGTTACGATTGTTGTGCAGTAAAATATACTTGATAGCTTGTTTATTAAGTGTTAGCTGTGCCGCGGCTCCGCCTGTATTCGGAAAGTTATACTCTGATACCAACCCCGTCGGCTATCACGAGTGGTTATGTCGGACTCGGACCGACGAAAACCACTTGCCGTCTCGGGTTCTCGGGTCTTAAGATTCCGGTGCTGTAAGATTGCTTAGACTCTAGCTAGAGCGTCCCGTGCTACCCGACTGACCTTTGATCATTGGTTAGAGGGACATGTGGGGAGCCTCCAAGCGGCCTCCTACAGGGTCGCTCCCTTTGCGACCAGTATTTGCCGTAGATTTCGCCCTAGGTGAGTGGCGTTGCCGCCTCTGTTGCCCAGGGTGCATCGCATGGAGGTAGCAGACCACGTACGTATTCGGATCCCGTTGTATCTTCTGCTAAGGAGACCATCCTACTTCGAACCCGGCCTCGTTGCACCCATGCCCGTAATTTAGTTTTCAAATAATGTATTGGAATCTACCGGATTTATGGACATTTATAATTTCCTGATATCTTTTGGATAGAACGGCCGATATCAATAATTCAAAAATTATAATTAATAGGTATTGAAACAATCTTGAATACGAATTAATTTATTTACATACCAATTTATACGAAGGTATAGATTTCATGGTCTGACTTTGATCGGCATTTCTCTTTAATTTATTAATTAAAAGAGCCATGGCCTATGGACGTGTGCAACACTAGTAGTGTAGTCACACTTGTGCTGCGACTACGTTATTGACCCCATGTAGGGGTACGAGGTGGGAGTGATATCTTTAAACTTCTCTTTTACAGGTACGCTGTTAATTTAGATGATGGAGGCTGGCAAAGAGCTAAAATATTGGAAATACAAGACGAGACCGCTACAGTATTCCTGGGGGATCATGGTGATGATGATGTCGTGTTCATACAAAAAATCAAGATTTTAGAGCCACAGTTTAGAAAGATACCCGCGCAGGTAAGATTTATCTTGTAAATTAAAGGGAAATATGGTTAAAACGACGGAAAAATAAATTAAACTCACTATGAAGTACGGGGGTGTAATGGGATGCATTTTAAGGGTGAAAAAGGGTTTCCCACGATTAGTAGAGAAACTAAATCTCCTATCGAAAAAAATTTACTGCATAAGTTGTAGGTCACAAGGTCTACAACTTTGGTATGAATCGCTTTTACATTACCTCAGAGTTTTCGAGTAAAATTGCAAAAAATGTATTTTTTGTTGTTATCTCAAATAAAAACTTTTTTTTTCATGGCGAAATATCGGTTGCTCGACAAAAATAATAAACATGGTAAATATTCCGGCGAGTTTTATAGAACTGGACAGATGAGATATCTTTAGAAGCGTCTTAGTCGTCCGCTGGTTATAGGCTATATGATGTGTCACTGAATCTAAAGTGGTGCCCTCTAGTGGTCATAAAGTAGTTAAAAAATAAATTTGAGATAAATATGTCGTGTTTAGTATCAACTAAAAGGGCTTAATTAGTACATTTGAAATATCTATAAATTATTGCTGGCCCGAAAATAATATAAATAAAAAAATAAGTTTAAAAGTAAAACACGCCTACTGAAAAATCACGCTCTAAAAAGTGTTAAACTAGAAAATATTGTTACGACAGACGTCGATATCTCGAAAACTAATAATCGAATCTTCAAGAAATAAAAACGCATTGTTAGTGACGAGGTACTCTACCGAATGGCATAGAAAAATCTAGAATCGTCAACACAAAGTCACAACCTACCTACGAGTACCTACTCTTTTGAATAAAAACAAACAATAGGTAAATATCGAGAATGTACTCGAAAGGTCAGCGACGGCGGCGGACTTCAAAGAATAGGTATTTATCGCTCGCGAACTTTCTAGATGATTCGACCCTCCTAATTGAGAGGTATAAAAACGCTCGCATAGCGACACGATTCATTCTGTCTTTGAGATCGATAACGAACACAGCGAACTTAAGCGACCGAAGAAGATTCTACCTGTGACCTGAGCAACGACTGTGGACTACTGTGAACTACTGAGCGACTGGAACTGTTGAAGAGTACTGTGTGTACTAGTGATTAAATTGTCTAGTTTGTGGTGAGCTAATAAATCTCTTCGTTGAGTAAACGGCATTTAATTGTACCCCGTACACGTAACAATTGGTGTCAGAAGCGGAATGCCGTTATTACTACGTGAAGACGAAGGGCGTACTCCACGGACCAGACGTCAAGTGGAAATGGATGCCGCACGTCAACGGACCCTCGAAGAGGAAGGCTGATGCTGCTGTCTCAGCGGGAACTACGGCAGCACCAGAGGGAAACTCGTCAGATACCAACATGACGCTGGTGGCTTCTATGCAGCAGATGATGCAGGCCTCCAGGCAAGATATGCAGGCTTCTATGCAGCAGATGATCAGGCAAGAGATGCAGGCCAACCAGGAAGCTGTCATGGGTAAAATCGATGTAGGCATCCATGCACTGGGAGATAAAGTGAGGAACCTCGAAGATGGCTTGCAAATGCTGAGTAATGAAGTGGCTTTGAAGTCTGGGACCATGGACGACCGCTTGCAAGTTCTCGAAAAGAAGATCGTCAGGCTGGAAACCTGCGGACCTGTTACCGTGATCTCACCATCATCAACAAAGTTCGACCTACCACACTTTGATGGAACTTCCTCGTGGACAGCCTTCAAGTACCAATTCGAGATATTGCCAAAAACTAAAGCCTGGATCAACGAGGAGTCATTTATGGCCTTGACATTTGCATTACGAGGAGATGCCTTAATAATACTGGAAAACCTGCCGTTTGAAGGAAGGACTCTGGGGTCTTTGATGGAAGCTTTAGACACACGTTACGGTGATAAGCACCTGGAGAATATCTACCGAGCGCAGCTTCGGGAGAAGAAACAAAAATCTAGTCAAAGCCTCCAGGAATGGGCTGTAGAGTTTGAAAGGCTCGTTCGTCGGGCCTACTCATCGACACCCATAATGATCGAGACCACTCTGCTGGAGGCCTTCCTAAACGAGACGCAGAAGTGAAAGCTAGTGTTCAGTTGCGTCACCATCAGACCTTGAAAGAAGCACTGGCTTATGCTCTCGAGGTGGAAACTGTACGGCAGACTGTCGGATTAAGTAAGGTCAGGGAGGTCAAAGAGGTGGTTGCAGAGGAGAGGAAGCCACGGTATATCCCAACGTGTTATTTCTGTAGAGGAAGGGGCCATATTCAATCAGAGTGTCCTTCGAGAAAACGGAGGAAGGTCACGGACTCCGGGACCCAAGTGGATCAAGAAGTTCCGTTACAACTAAATGTTTCCAGGGCCGCGGGGCGGGCGCTGGCTGGTCGATATGAGGCCCCAACCATCCCTATTGCTCAAGGTAAGGTCAGGGGGGTCAAGGAGGTGGTTGCAGAGGAGAGAATGCCACGGTATGTCCCAACGTGTTATTCCTGTAGAAGAAAAGGCCATATTCAATTAGAGTGTCCTTCGAGAAAAAGGAAGAGGGTCACGGACTCCGGGACACCGAACTCCGAAGAATATCGAATCCGAATGGAACACCGAAGTGGAAAAGGGCACGGCAATGCTGATGCTTTGTCACGAAGGCCGTGTGTCGCAGATTACAAGCATTGTCAGAAGAACGAAGCCCGCGAAAAGACTAAAGTCATAAAGGCGAATGGACTTGACGACGAATGGACCGGAAGCAGTATGAAGCAGGCGCAAGAGGTGTAATAATAAAAAAAATGATTTTATTTTCTCTGTATCTCCTATTTAAAGAAATAGAAATAAAATTGGTGTGTAAGTACATTACCATAAAAGTTCGGGCGCCTTGGAGATACACATGCCTAGGATAATCAGCGGAGATTGGAAACTTTTAATCTGCCGGAGGTGAGCTAAATGAAACCAAACGGTGAGGTTTAAGGTTTTATTGTCCACTCCAGTGTGCATTTAGAAATAGTTGCAAGGATACATTCCTAATGTATATCTAACCTTAAATTTAAAATTAGAGTTTTATAAGCTAGGTCAATCTGAACCTATGTCAATATGATCTTATGTCACCAATGCATTTTTTAGGTTATTTTGAAGTTTAGATTTAAAATATAATTAAAGTAAGCTCACGGCATCCCTCGGCGAGTATATGTAAACACAGCAGCGAGAAAGCTCGTAGCAGGCGAAGTTTTCAGTTTAAGCCCATGCGGTACATCCAGGTTTGAGGCGAAAAGTCCAAACCCTCCATAAGGAAATGCAGATGTCCGAAGACAAAGGTCCAAAGAAAAATTCCAAAGGAAAAAGAAAAAGGCGGTTCCAATTTGGAAACCGCCTTAATTTGCTGGAACAATGCCAATAGCAAAAGAAATCATAATATTTTCAGATTAAGAGCAGAAATAAACTATAATTCCACAAGAGGATAGTTGTGAAGACACAAACTATTATCCTTTAGGCAAAAATACTCTCATTTTTATGAGATTTATTGAAATTAAGTTACGAAGCCATGAATATCGACCATCCAGCCTCAACGCTAGGAAGAAAGGTCCCTTGACAGCTATACGTCAAAATGTCATTCACTCCGCGTTCCGAAACTTTTCGTTCAAAAATAGAATTAAAACCGGTGTGACGACGTTCGCAGAGCGCGTCGTTACATTACATCCCTCCCCAAAAAGGAAAAAAGAAAGAAAGAAACTTCCTTTTCTAATGAAAATTATGAGAGTCCAGAACAAAATTCCAAAAAACCTCAAAAGACAAAATGTCTTGCAACATGTTTCAATAAACAAAAAAGGCAATGCGAAAGCATCTTGCATTGGGTATTGCAGAAATAATTATAAATTAAAGAATGGGAAAGCATTCCTAAAAATCAAAGAATGTGAAAACACTCGAAAAGTAAAGAATTAAGTTGAAAAAGAATTTCCAGTTTCAAATGGAAACAAAGGACACTATCCAACTTAATGGAATAACCGAAACCAAACTCAGAAAAGAGTAAAAACTTATTTCAACACAAAAGTGAAAATAAATCCTTCAATAAAACAAATTAAACAATCCCTACTCAATTCCATTCCAGATATCGATTAGGCAACCAACGCCGTCGAATCTAATCCTTGATCTTAACCAGCCTTCTAGCATCAATACAAAAGTGCGGTTGAGCTCCTACGCCACCGACTCTATACCAGCTATTCCTGAAACAAAAATATGAAACTAACAAGATATCGGTTAAGCACCAACGCTGCCGAATCTGAAAGAAAATCGGTAAAAACAATGAAGTTTTCCCACTGTCGGTTAGGTTGAAAAGCCGCCGACTTCAAATTCCTATTCCAACATCCAAAACGTCAAAACAAAATCACAACAAAAGTGTCGTAATAATATATTTATAAGCATTGTGATCGGCATAACACCACCAACTTTCCGAGCACAAGCAAAATATAAAGAAAATATGACAATTGTGACCAGTACAACACCACTGACTTTCTGAGCACAACCGCATAAGAAAAGTATGACATTTGCGACCGGCACAACACCACCGACATCCCGTGCGCAAAGCATAAAAAATGTAACAATGTGTATAAAAACACAATCGTACAAAAAGAGAAAAACGACAATTACGACCGGCTCAACACCACCAGCTTCCCGTGCGCAAAGCGTAAGGTGTGACTATGTGTATGAAACACAATAGCACAAAAAATTGTAAAGTCCAGTAAGACACAAGTTTCCCAAAAAATGGTATAACAGGGTGTGTAAAAAATGCATAAAATGCGTCCAATCCGAGAATCTTAAAACTAAGAAAATAACCCAGAACTGTACAAAAATAAAGTTCAAGAAACTTAATTTTCCATTCCCTAAGTGAGTGGAAATAAGTCAAGTGAATTTAATGTAGAAAATGAATATTAAATTTCACTCCTATATTAGAGTAGAAACTAAATTCCTAAATTTGTACAAAATATACAATATTAAATATACAAGTGTATAAAAATATATACAGGAAAACAATCCTATACAACAAAGATAAATAAAAATATAAGATCTTTTGATGTGGAACAATTTGTTAATATGGAGTAGAGTTACACAATAACAAGTCCTAAAATGACCTAAGTTATTTTTGAAGGAAACTAAAATTGAAATTAATAAATTGTTGTGAAGTTCCTAACATACATCACCTTTCAAGAACCCTAAACCTATCAAACATCACCTTTTAATGGGTTCAATACTTCAAACAAAGTACCAAAGACAAAGATAGACTTTTTGACAGTCAAAACAAGAATAATTTTAATATTTTATTATATCTTTAATATGATAACGACCAGTATAGTTTTTATTAAGGTCTTTTAAAACATAAACATTAGAGGAAATTTTATCTATTATTTCACACTTAACAAACTTAGGTGCTAACTTAGCCGAAAAGAATGCAGGAGCATTAGACTGCACAAAACTTCTCCTCCACACTATATCTCCCACCTCAAAAGAAATGACCTTCCTTCCTATATTATAATAACGCGCATTACGCTTATAAGCTTTAAGCAATGAAGCTTGAACTTTTATAAAAATATCACTAAGTGATTTAAGTGAAAAAGCAAATGAAGACCTATCAACAACATCAAGTTGATTGAGGTTATCAAAAGAATTACTAAAACGGTGCAATGAAGCATCAAAAATAAGTTCTCTACCGAACATGAGAAAATTAGGAGTGAAATCTGTAGCTAGATTCACACTACTATTTAAAGCTAATTAAACATGAGGCAAATATTTTGACCAAGTTCTATGATCATCTTTAACAAAACAAGAAATACATGTTTCGACTGTTTTGTTATATCTCTCTACAGGATTATTTTGAGGTGTATATAAAGTATTATAAAATATTTTACTAATATTATAACTTTTTAGAAAATCTACAAATTGCTTAGCTGTAAATTGGCTTCCATTATCACAAACAAAAATTTTAGGTGTTCCAAACTTAAGAAATATTTCTTTTTCAAGTATCCTACAAATTACTTTAGTGGTAGCACTAGTCATAGGAAATATCCAACAATATTTTGTAAAAACATCTATGATTGAAAGTATATACTTATGGCCAGAATAAGCTTTTGGAAGAGTTCCAATAATATCAATAGAAAGCATTAACATTGGTTTATCAACTTTCTTAGGATTAACCATAATTCCATGAGGTGGATTAGTAGAAGATTTATAAGCTTTACAAGTATCACAAGAAGAAATGTATTTTTGAACATCAATAAACATACCTTTCCAAAAATAATGTATTTTTAATTTATTTAAAGTTTTATGAATTCCTAAATGTCCTGAATTAACATCATCATGATTAGATTTAATAGTGTCTAAGATGTGTTCTTTAGGTATGACAATTTTCCAATTTAAACGATTATTAGGATTATATTTATCTTTACAAAATCTATACAAAGTATCACTTTCAACTTTGAAATTTTTATATTTTCTAGGAAACTTTTGACAATTTACAAATATTTTTCTATACCAAGGATCAACGATATCCTCATTTGGCATAACAATAATATTATTTACAGGAATATTAATAGCAGAAATTTCTATTCTGGATAAACAATCTGGAACTAAATGTAAAGAACCTTTTTTATATTTAACATCAAAAGTAAATTGAGAAATTCTAGCAGCCCAACGTGCAAGACGACCACTAGGATTATTAAGTTTAAGAAGCCAAGTTAAACTAGCATGGTCAGTGATAACTGTAAATTTCATTCCTTCAATATAAGGTCTGAAATGTTCAATAGAATCCAATATTGACAACAACTCTCTCTCAGTTGTACTATAATTACGTTCACATTTATTAAGTGATCTAGAATAATAAGCTACAGGATGTTGATCTCCATTATCATCATCTTGGCTCAGGACACTACCAATTCCAACAGAACTAGCATCGCAATGTAAAGAGAATGGTCTTTCAAAATTCGGACAATGTAAAACTGGTGCAGAAATTAATGCAAGTTTTAAATTATGAAAAGCAACTTCAGCTTCTTCATTCCAGAAAAGAGATTCTTTAGAATTCTTGCTTCCGGCCGTTAATTTGGTTAAGGGCGAAGCAATATCAGCAAACTTATCAATGAATCTACGGTAATAAGAACATAACCCAAGAAAACTTCTTAATTGTCTAACGCTTTCTGGGCGTGGGAAACTTTTAATGGACTCTAATTTAGCAGGGTCTGTATGTAAACCATTACTATCAACAATATAACCAAGATAACGCAGTTTATCTTTACAAAAATTACACTTTTTTAAATTAATAGTTAACCCAGCATCTTTAAGGATTTTATAAATTTTATTTAAATAATCTAAATGATCAGAGAATGTAGAATTTATCAATATGAGATCATCTAAGTAACAGAAGGCAAGTTTTTCCTCAAATTATCATTCAATAAAACATTCATCATATTAAATGAAGATGCGGCTCTCAGACTATGATCACCAGCTCCTCGACTATTCGAAAATGGATCAACAACTTCAGATAAATCAGCCATGACATGAGTAGAAGTACCAACTGGAACATCACCAACAATATTCTCAAACAAAGGCGGGACCTGTATTTCCTTATCCATGTTTGATTTATAAAAGGATGTGAAAATCTAATAAAAAGTTGTATTAAATACACTATAAGTTTCTAATTAAAGTATCAATTAAAGTTTCTAATTAAAGTTAATTAAATTATGAATGAAGTTAATTGCATTGATAGCAAAACGCTAAACTCAAAAGTCAAACAAACTCATAGAATGGAATGTTATTGTTGCAAAAATTATTTAGGTCAAATGCCTATAAAGATAAAAATGCATTAGTGATTCACAAAATAAATTATTTATGTCTACTTAAGGTAAACAGCAAATATTCAAATATTACTATGTTTTCACACATGTGAATAAAGGTTAAGAACTAGTAATTATATAATATTACTAAGTGGAAAATCTTACCTGTAATAAACAAAAGCTATATAAGATAAAACAATTATAACAATAACCATGTTATACAAATTGAAACATTCACCTGTAATTGAGAGATACAAACAATAGTACTAACTTGTAGTATGATTAGTTTTGCAAAGTAAACAATAACAAAGATTTACTGTAATACACAGTTATGTAACAGTAAAATACATGAAGAAAACACTGTTCTTAACATGATAAGGTAAAAAATAATGCAAAGGTGACAAGGAATAAAGATATATGCACACTGTCATGTCCCTGTTCGCGAGTGCCAGATGTAATAATAAAAAAATGGATTTTATTTTCTCTGTATCTCCTATTTAAAGAAATAGAAATAAAATTGGTGTGTAAGTACATTACCATAAAAGTTCGGGCGCCTTGGAGATACACATGCCTAGGATAATCAGCGGAGATTGGAAACTTTTAATCTGCCGGAGGTGAGCTAAATGAAACCAAACGGTGAGGTTTAAGGTTTTATTGTCCACTCCAGTGTGCATTTAGAAATAGTTGCAAGGATACATTCCTAATGTATATCTAACCTTAAATTTAAAATTAGAGTTTTATAAGCTAGGTCAATCTGAACCTATGTCAATATGATCTTATGTCACCAATGCATTTTTTAGGTTATTTTGAAGTTTAGATTTAAAATATAATTAAAGTAAGCTCACGGCATCCCTCGGCGAGTATATGTAAACACAGCAGCGAGAAAGCTCGTAGCAGGCGAAGTTTTCAGTTTAAGCCCATGCGGTACATCCAGGTTTGAGCCGAAAAGTCCAAACCCTCCATAAGGAAATGCAGATGTCCGAAGACAAAGGTCCAAAGAAAAAGTCCAAAGGAAAAAGAAAAAGGCGGTTCCAATTTGGAAACCGCCTTAATTTGCTGGAACAATGCCAATAGCAAAAGAAATCATAATATTTTCAGATTAAGAGCAGAAATAAACTATAATTCCACAAGAGGATAGTTGTGAAGACACAAACTATTATCCTTTAGGCAAAAATACTCTCATTTTTATGAGATTTATTGAAATTAAGTTACGAAGCCATGAATATCGACCATCCAGCCTCAACGCTAGGAAGAAAGGTCCCTTGACAGCTATACGTCAAAATGTCATTCACTCCGCGTTCCGAAACTTTTCGTTCAAAAATAGAATTAAAACCGGTGTGACGACGTTCGCAGAGCGCGTCGTTACAGAGGATGATGATGATCTACAGCCTATACTGCACTGGAAGCAGCTTGAAAGCAAACCTCAATGGAGTGATATATCTGCTTACAGTTCCACTACCAAAAGTTATTGGGCCCAATGGGACAGCTTAAGTCTGATAGACGACGTGCTGTATAGGAAATGGGAATCCAACGACGGCAAAGTTATTATCACATATTACCTATAAAGAAATACGGACTGAGTCTCGCGTATAATCTAAGTGAAGCAAACACCTGGTAGACTTTGGTGTACTTTTCGTATGTATACACGAAATACGCACATACTGTCACCAAAAGTACACCAATCTGCACCACACTCGGTTGTCATTAATGACAGCAATCACTAAGAAAACACATCCTAAATATACCTTCCTGTGGGATTAAATTTCGCCATTACCGAAGTGGTTTGCATTGAAAAATCACGGGATGACCGTTCACAGTTGTTCATTTGCTTCATTTCGTGTTTATATATCAAAATATTACGTGACATTTTAGGAATATTTTTTTCTTCATAAACAATGTTGCTTAGCAACACTGAAGAAAAAATGGGACAATTTGAGAGATAGTAATTTTATGGTATGCATGCATTTAGAAGAAGCTGAAATGAAGAGGAGTGGAGTGAATCCAATTAAATCTACTGTTTACAACGACCGATGCCGACACGTTTTTTAAAAATTTATTAACAAACTGCTGAATCTGGGGTTTCGACGTCTACCACAGACGAAGCCGGGATGTACTGGCTAGTAAAAATATAAGGAAATCATGAATCTCAATTGTAGTGCAATCCAGTTAAAGAAAGAGCTAAAATGGGGTAAACATATTTGACACATGGCATCACATTTGTTTACATTATATTTGACAGTGAAAATTTGGTTCTTTTGAAACAACGTTGCTATACAATCAGTGCTCACTGCTACAAAAGTAATCACCAACAATTCCCGAAGTTCTTGGCTTCAGTCGATATTCTGTGATAATTCATCCGTATTTTTTATAAGTCCATGTAGGTCCTGTAATGGTTAGTGTTATGTTAGTGGCGTAGAGCATTCGAATGCTATGCAGGGGGCGCGGGTTTGATTCCCGCTCATTGCAAATATTTGTATGCATGAATATGTATATTTGCATTGGCCTGGGTGTTTCTATGTATAATAAGTATGTACTTACAAAAAAAAGTATCTAAGTATGTTTATCCGCATTCTAGATCTTATAGCACAAGCTAGTAAAGCTATGCTTACCATGGGTCTAGAATTCTAGATAGCGTTGTGCAGAATGTCATGAAATATTATTATTGTTAAACTGAGGCCGACGTAGGTTTTCGTAGCTGTTTTCAGCAACTCCTCGCAAAAATTGCTGAGGCTACTGAAATATTAGATAGATAGATAGATAATAAAAACCGCGGTAGCCTAGTGGTTTGGGTAATGGACTGCTGAGACGAGGTCTCGGGTTCGATCCCAGGTTTCACCATGGCACACACCAATGACTTTTCGATGCTTTTCGAAGTTATGTGTGTATTTATCGCAGGTTTATAAGTGCCCGGTTAATGGCAATAGGCTCGCCACCTATTACATTGGGACCTAAACATAAACTGGCGAAATGTGGGTGCTAGCACCTCTGCCTACCCCTTCGGGGATATAGGCGTGAGTTTATGTTATGTTATGTTAGATAGATAATTCTTTATTGCACAACAATATTATAAAAGATTTACAGACATAATTAAAGTTACAGTTAAATGCACAATGGGCGGGCCTTATCACTAAAAGTGATTTCTTCCAGTGAACCTTAGGATGGACAGGAATTAAAGTATATAAGTGAGTGTTGGTGTAATATGTCAACATTTATAAAATAGTGTGTTACATGAATAATTACATAGTATACAAATATGAAATATAGATAAATAAAATAATATGTGAATATGAGAAGACTTCAACGACTACGCTATAGAGAGATAATGGCTCTTTACCATTGTTTTTAAAATATTTATGGATTGTGCCTCTTTAATATTTACTGGCAATGCATTCCATAGGCCAAAGGCCTTCACCGTAAAAGATTTGCCATAGTAAGCAGTAGAATGCGCTGGCAATCCCAGCGTCAGGTTCCTAGACGGTCTCAAGGATCTCGTTTGTGTGTCATGGAGAAATGTAAAACGTTCTTTAAGATAAGTGGGAGTAGTTGGATTAAAGAGAACGTTATATAAAATGCTCAAATATGAGCATTCCTGCGAAGACGAATTGGGAGCCACTTGAGTCTGTTACGGAATTCAGAAACGTGATCATATTTACGTAAGCCGAATATGAATCTAATGCAAAAATTTTGAAGACGCTCAAGCTTATAAAGTTGCTCCTCAGTCAGATCAGGATAGCTGACATCGGCGTAATCTAGTACAGGAATAAGATAGAATTCATTAAAAATAGTTTTATTTCAATGTGTGATATTCTGAATCTGTCTGAATGGAGTCTTTGTACCAGGCGATCCTGTGCCGATTGGAAGGCGCGGAGGAATTAGCAGCGAGTACACTCGGCGCAGATCTTGTACGGCGGCGTCTGTCGGGGGAGGTGCTGGTAGCCGCGCCGGGTCCGCGCCACGACCCGTCCGACCCTTCCGTGGCCGTCGTGCTGTACGACACCTCCACACAACGGGACCTCAATCTTAACAAGGAAATCGTGCATGACTTCTGTATTGCTGGAGCATTTACAGTCACTCAGGTTAGTGTATTTTCAGTTTATATTATTTTTGAATATTATATTGTGGCAATATTACTATAGTTTTTGATTTGACGCATGATATTAAATAAACGGATTTCACAATATTCAATAATCGCCGTGAAACCTTCATTTTCATTATGACGAGTAACACTATCTATACGATGCGGTGCATTTTAGTGTCCCCATATCGCCTTTGTATTTGCAAGTTTTTCCATATAACCCTTTTTCCTTAGATAGAACTAGTCATGCCTGTAGTAAACTAAAATGAAGTACGTAATGTTCAAAATTGATATCAGTTACAACTAATTCTTCGTAGACTAAACGCATTTTTTTCCGAATAGAGTCGATTAAATTTTGAGTTAGTTAACGGATGGCCAGATTTAACCGATGAGTGGTGCGTGTGCATTGTGCAGAAGCCGTGCGAGGTGGAGGTGGGGTGCGTGACGGAGGAGGGGCGCGTGTGGGTGTCGCGCGCAGGCGGTGCGGCACTGGTGCGAGGTGCGCTGGCGCTGCTGACGGTGGGCCCCTACCGCCGACCGCTGCCGCCCGCGCCCCAGGCGCCCTCGCCCTCCGCCGGCACGCTGTACATCGTGCGCACGCTGGCCGGCGACTGGTACTGGCACTACATAACGAGCGGCCGACTTCTTGACAACGCTTTGGTGGTGATCATGGGTTGTATTAAACCGAGCAGGAGCTGGCATCATCGATTGATCAGTCCTTTTTTTCTTTTTTGTTTGAATTGTTTATTGCACATGCGCAAAACTACTAACGGTTGTTCAAGAAGTGGACCGATTCGTACTTTTCTAAGCGCCTATATTTACTAAAAACGAGTGTTCATTCTATAGGGTTCGCTGTACAATTATAAGCGGGCTTGACGGCGAGGGCACTGTGAGGACGCAGCTCGTAGACAGTGGCCTTATATTGCGCGCGCCTCTGTCATCTTTAATACCACTTCAAGCTTTTTCTACAACGTTGAACTCCTTTCCGCACCAGGTGAGTGAGTAAAAACTAGGCGGGCAGATCGATCACATCCAAAAAAGGACCGGATTACAAATTCACGGGTAAACTAGCCTTAGCTGTCTATAGTTTGATTTTGTAACAATCTTCTCAAATAACCAAAAACTTAATTATAACTGACGAATAACACGTGAATCACAACATCGACTGATACAATGCACAATGCATATGGACAGATATGCACTAAGACCGTTAATGGTACTATTTGGATAAAAATATTTCCAGTAATACCTTTTTTTTTTTTTTTCATTATTGGTACTGGTTATTTTTCCGATGACAGCTCTTGTGGAAACTTGAACGAGAGTCCTTTTTACATTATGCCTGCATTATTTTAGAAAAATATGACGCTTACTCACGTACAAGATACCAGAGTATTAACGTAGCACGATAACAGATCCGATATTTTTTTTACTAAATAGAAGAAACTAAACTATTTTTGTACAAAGGGGATTGGGTAACTGTGTATGGACCAATGGCGTCATTTATTTTTAAGTATAATTTTTTCATTGTAAGTTATATAGGAGCTGAGATATACCGGGTGAAAAATTTCGACCGTCCTGGAGGGAAAGTACTCTAAATACTGGAGATAGCGAATTCCACTCCAAAGAAACACTCTTATCTTTACAAAGAAATAAAACTGAATTCAAAGATTTGCCACGTAGTACCCGGTAGTCGAACCGACTTATCTAAACCTAAATCTTCTCTTTCATGGATTTCCCTTAATTTAATTTCCCAGGTCTGTTAAAGAGATTTCACCCTTATAACGAACCCTATAGATTGATGCAATAAAAATACAGGAAACATTCCCTTATTTATAAAAAGAAATAAAACTGCATTCAAGTATTTCCAAAAATGCCTCACGGTTAGTCGAACCGACTTACCAAAACCTAAATCTTTTCTATATTTAATTTATCAGGTTTATTAGAGAGATTTGACTGCTATGATTGACCTAATCGATTGATGCCATTAAAATATAGGATGTTAAGTATTTTTTTGGATTTTAGTCGGTCCGATTACCGAGTGTGGCAAGCGATTTTTCAGAAATCCTTAAATGTAGTTTTGTTCTCTTTTAAAAATGAGGGAATGTTTCATTGGAGTGGAATTTACTATCCCCCGTATTTAGAGTACTTTCCCTCCAAAATACCAATGCACAGTATATTATTTTGCCTCAGTAGCGGTCATCCCCTTCTTTTTATGCTTTATGATGGACAACAATCAAACTAAATATGTAGTAAAACTCCTAATTTTTTATGTCGCATAGTTTCAGAGAAATTGGGAAAATCGACAAAATTCCATAGAAACCATTAATCTCCGTTGTTATTTTTTATTATATGATTCTGTTATAATTTAGGCATTGATTTATAAAAAAAATGTGAAATAATCTTGTCTAATTTAGGGAGAATATTTTTTTTTCTATTTTTTTTAATTTTTTTTTTTAAAGACGTATCCTTGGATTGTCGCATGTTTTTTAATACCAAATTGTTAACTGCAGTTATTACTACTACCACAAAAAAAATTAGACACTACGAGCTTAGGACAGCTGCGATATTCAGTTTTAAAGTTTAAAGTAGGGTTGTCTCTTAAGTCTATGGTATAGTTCAGTTGTCATTATATTATTTTTTATTTGTTATTATTTTGAATCAAAACTGATAGCCTCTGAGACGTGGTGTGGTAGTGAACGCGGCTGCTATGCAGGAGACGCGGGTTCGATCCCCGCTTGGTGCAAATATTTATATGCACAAACATTGGGTCCCGGTTTCCAAACGAACATCTACGTTACGGGTAGTTGGAGCCCTAATAAGTCCTCAACTAGTGAAATGGCAATCGCTTCACGGAAAATGCCGAAGTTCAGCCAAATCCGCAGTATCTAAAGCGGACCCCAGACTCCGAGGCACAGTATATTATTTTGCCTCAGTAGCGGCCATCCTCTTCTTTTTATGTTTTAAGATGGATAACAACCAAACTAAATTTGTAGTAAAACTCCTAAATTTTTATCTCTCATGGTTTCAGAGAAATTGTGGAAATCGAAAAAAAACCATTAAAACCATTAATCTCCTTTGTTATTCGTTCTTATTCATGGAATTTTTTATATGATACTGTTATAATTTAGGTACCGATTTATAAAAAAAATGTGAAATAATCTTGTCTAATTTAGGGAGAATATTTTTTTTTTTCAATTATTTCATTTATTTTTTTAAAGACATATCTCTGTTTTGTCGCGTGTTTTTTTAATACCAAATTGTTATATGCAGTTATAACTACTACCACAAAAAAAATTAAATGCTACGAGCTTAGGACAGCTGCGATATTCAGTTAGTGTTTAGTTAGGGTTGTCTCTCAAGTCTATGGTATAGTTCAGCAAAGAAACATCAATACTCAATCAGTCAATAATCAATACTCCTGCAAAAAGTAATATGTACCTACATACTATGTACATATTATTGGGAGTTTTAGCCAGTAAAAACTGTTACCGCCTTCACCGCGTGGAGGTACTCCCAGCTTATGTGATTATTAACACGTTGCCATCCGCGACTGACAAACATACATATCATTTGTGTGGGCTTCGTTGAGAGTGAACGTGTGTCAAACCATATTTTAATATTTTATAAATATTCAAATTTAAATTTGTGATTGGTTGGTTAACCGAAATCGGCGCCTCTCGTTTCTTCTTGTGTGATTCTTACCTGTCGCTCCTCCCTGTGGGCGGTGGAAGCGAGACATCGAATCTGAAGACACTCCCAAGATATCCATCGTCGCACCGAGTTGGTGAGAATTTTGTGAATTTAATGTATTGATGGTTACATGCCTGAAAAAGTGCTTTGAGAACTTGGGATCGAACCTCTGACCTCTAATCTGTAAAGCGCTGCTTTCACCACCCCGCCACCGAGTAATTGAAGCTGCACAGTGAAATCTGTGATTGCATCCAAGCGGCGTAGCGTGAGCGACATCTAGTTGCTGGTGCGATAAGCTCGTAGAACGGCAGTCTGAAACTTCTTACAAACTTTAAGCGAAAATTAAAGAGTTCCGCAATACCTTAGGTTCAAAATAGGGCTGTATCACTAAATCATGCTAAAAATTTAAGCCAGTCTAACTCTATCTCAAACGTACCGTCAATTTGAATATTATAAATTTCGGATCTCTATAATTTTTTTGTGACAACCCTATTTCCATAGAAAATTTAAAAAAAAACTTAGAAACGTCATACCTCAGCTGTCCTACAACAAAAATAAACGAAAGTTTGTATAAAGGAAGCCACATTGCTGGAGTATATTTTGCCAGCAAAAAAGCATGCGACAATCTTCTAGAAAATTTATTATTTTTATTTTTCTGAAATTTTTGTTTCTTTTTAAAAATAAGGGAATGTTTCCTTTGAGTGGAATTCTCTATCTACAAAACTTAAAGAACTTTACCTCCAGGACGGTCGTAAAGTCCACCCTGTATAGCTACATCCCGATATGGTTTAGAGAAGTTTGTCCATAGTAACTTTTAGTTACTTTATACTGTACTTTCATATTATATTATTTTCATCAATGGCTACTCAATTTCAAAACGACGCCAACTTTACCCAAACCCCTTTAATAATTATGATTACAAGATGTTACACGTGTTAATTCTTGATTGATACTGCCAACTACTTTAAAATTTTCGAAGCTGTTAAAATAAGTAGGTATAGGTAGGTACGGTACTCGACAATGAAACGAAATAATTAAAATGACAAGTAATCTTTATTTGTTTATTTTAATCAAAATCTGATGAATCGTCACTGTCACTCGATGAGCTCTCCCCAATATTTATTATAAGTTCCTGTACTTCTATATTGTCGAATACTACATGAATTGCCCAATCTGACGCTATTCCTAGTTTTCGGCAGTTACTTGAAAAGATATATTTGAATGATTTTGTTGAATGTCTATCATTACTTATTTGGTCACAATACAAATTAAACAAATAAATTTATTACATTGATTCATCAGTTGACTAGACTCGTCAGTTGAGAATACATAGATTATTCAAATAACAGATTTCTTGAATAATCTATTCTTGTTCCATTATATTGTCAATTACGTCTCGATCCCAATCAGATATAATTATTTTTACGTAACTCAAATTGTCAAAAAGAAAATAAACGAATGGACAGAGTATAGTGGAGCAATAAATTTCACTAGTACCATTAATGGTACAGCTGGGAAAAAAATCCATATTAATTTCCACTAATGGTGAAAATTAATGGTGAAAAAAGTTTTCAAAAGCTGTTGATGAAATTAATAGGTGCATTATTACAGTAAGCTCCAACTCGTGCGAATTAACATGGCAACTGGCTCGAAAACATGCCTCCTCACGCGTCCCCGCTCTCGTCCTCTGAGACCAGCAGCGCCCGTAATACTGACCGTTGCACGTTTGCCTTAGTTTGAGTTTCGTAGTTATTTGTTACCGAATTTTATTTGAGATTTGTTATTGTTATGTTTGGTAAGCTAGGTGCCATGTAAATGCGCACGAGTTAAACCGTATAAACACTAATTGTGAGGTAACTTCACCTTGGCGCTAAATGCCGACCATCGGCTACACATTAAAAATCCATTTGTTCCTCAAAGGACCTAGTAATTTCAAGGATGTTAGTTGGACCTTACCCACCCTAATAGTGCTGGGGTAGATATCTGTAAAGAACAGTGAGCATGCCGCAGTCGTGTGCGCAGGCCATAGCGGTGCGGCTGGGCCCCGCCGAGCGCGCGGCCAGCGCCATGGTGGGCCGCCTGCGCGAGCTGCTGCTGAACGCGAGCGTGCTGTGCCGCGCGCTGCCCGCGTCGCCCGCGCCGCCCGCGCCGCACGTGCCGCAGGTCGAGCTGTTCGTGCGCACGGGCCCGCAGCACATCCTCGCCTCCGTCAACAACGCCATACTTTTAGAGTACGACTACTTGCAGCAGTATGTTGGTTTTTTTTTTTTTGTCGAACTAAATTCTTGCTTTCAGAGTATTGCATTTCAGAGAGCATTATTGTATGTTTTAATGAGTTGTGACTGACTTATATGCGATTCATTATCATCTATTAATTTAGCGGAAAACCAAAAGAAGATGAGAAGGAGCAGACGAATTACGTGGAGGCCCTGCACAAGAAGAAGGAGCGCTTACTGCGCAGCCAGTCGCAGGCGGGCGACGAGCGCGCGGCGGGCGCGTCGCTGCCGCCGCCCGCGCTGCCCGCGCCCGGCAAGTGCTTCGACGTGTACATCGCCATGGCCGCCAACCCCTGGAACTTCGTGGTGAGTACATCGCAACTGTCCACCGCTGTACTGCCAACTGCGAGTGCCCTCTCGAACATATTCGATTAATATAACATTTAATATCGGCTGGTAGTCGTTGGAGGTTTGTATTAACGAAATACCGTAACTCACAGGTCCAACCCAATGGTACGCGCTGCACACTACAGACTATGATGGCCAAACTTCAAACAGAATGTCCAAAAATGACCGAGCAAGATGCACCCACAAAACCAGTTAGTGGTGAATTGTACACTGTATTTTATGACAAAGATTCTTCATGGTACAGGTAAGAAGAACACTAAAATTGCACTACTCAAGTTTAGGTACACACAGAAATAACTAATCATTTTTCTCTTTTTAGGGTAACTATAGCGGGCACCGTGTCGGAAGAAATGGTGTCCGTGTATTTTTGTGATTATGGAGATCTGGCACTATTTGCAGCTAAAGAGCTTCGGCCTATACCCCCAGGGGTTCCTCTGGCGCGATCCCTTCCTCCCCAAGCTATAAAGGCGCGACTATTCGGCAAGTATTCTAAAATTATCTGGCGGCAATTTAACGCCTATTTAATGAAAACCAAATGTGAAATAAGACTGAATGAAAATGTATCGGAAGAATAGTGTCCAAGGCACTAACACGTCACTGACGTGTGTGAACAGGAAGGCCCCCGGCGCATGGACGCTCGGTCGGCTACGACCACGATCCTGCCCCGGCCCTTACATGGCACAGATATGTGTGGATAGACCTTTCAGCTGCAGCTATGTACATTACTATAAACGAACACGAAGGGCTGTTTCATTGGCTTGGGTTCTACCGGGTTCAATTCCTTGGTTGGACAAACCATTAATCCTTCGAGTTAAGCAGCCTGTTTTTGTATTAACAGACCAGACGTAGTAGGCTCGTATCTGACGCGCAATTTACGAGAGAGGTGGTCTTGCCCTCTTCCAAAAATATGGTGTTGCTAATGACACTAGCCAAGACCTGCCAGAGATGGGTCCTGATCATGTTACCTAAAAACGAAATTGACTACGAAGCAAAATGCCTAAAGGTCTTGTCTAAAAAGCTAAATTCCTATAAAGCAAACGGCCTAAAATTCAGTATGCAAACAAAAGTATAGAAAATAAACATTGATGTCATATATCAATGGGTCCTACCTACGTATAGGGATGTAACGTACTGACAGAAAGCAGGATCATTAGGGGGTACCGCAGGATCCTGTTCGAGACGGTAAGTCTCCTTGCCAGAATCCTGGAGGCGAGTCCTTTCTTCCCTCTTTAAGAAGAAGGAAACACGTAAAAAAAGCTTACCGAGCGCAAAGCCACTGTCACTGTTTTATTGCACTAGCTGATCCGCCCCAGCTTCACCCGTGGCATACTTTGAAACCCCTATCAGCTCTTTAAACCATATATGCTCACGATTTATGAATTTTTAAATAATGTATGAGTATGTGCCGGAATTGTTAGCCGGAACGCTGAACGGACCCTGAACTCCGAGTTCAAAAGGGTCTCGGATGCAATCAGGAAAACATATCTATGAGGATGATGATGAATCTGACGAATTTGTGAACATTTATGATTACTACTCCGCTCCCTTGAGTAGTAGCGCGATGATATTTAGCCTATAACTTTCCTCAATTAACAGGTTATTCAACACAAAACTAATTTAGGCATTTTGCTTTATGGCAAATTAAGAATTAGTCACTCTTTCTTGGTGCTAATTTGATTTTTAGGTAACATGATCAGGAACGTCAGAGACAGATTGGCATTCTGCTTTCCGGGAAACGAACGAACGGACCACCTTCCTTATTTCGGAGACACCGTGTTGTTTCAGTCAGTACAACATAACCAGTCCGCCGTACCCATGGAAATGTACCCACGGAGAAATGCAGCTTTTAGTACCTAGTAGCTTAAAACTTGACAAACATTAATAAGTACCCCGTTCACGGCAACATAGGTTGTAACTCACGAAATGAGGGTATACACAATTCACCTCTGGCATTGTTACAATTATTATTTGACCGTTAGTGGCAACGTTGCGTTAACATGAAGCGACATGCTAGGCGCATTAATCTAATATGATACTTATTTTAGATGTGTGGCCTCTACATCAAGACTGGACTGTAGAAGACTGCATTCGATTCCAGGAGCTGTGTGTGGAACAGCAATTCGTTGGTATTTGTAAAGATGTAGGCAAGGATCCATTAAATCCTAGTGAACCATTATTAACACTCGATCTTATTGACACGTCAACGGATGAGGACATTTATTTGAACAAACAATTAGTAGCTGAAGGCAGAGCGCGATTGGCTTCTGTATCTTCTGCGTCCTAAGTTATAATATTTCTTGTTCATCATGTTTATGTTAAGTTTGATTTTTTTTTTAAAACAAGATGTAACAAACTTCAATTTTATGAGTCGAATGTGACGTTTTTAATATGAGAGAGAGGCTTAATTGAACAGACTGAATGACAATGACGAACTTTGTGTAGTCAAGTGCAAAGAATATATTAAGACTGACTTTGAAATAAACAAGACTTTTGCATTTGACTTAGAGACATTTGACAATGACCAGAGAATTATAATCATCTAGTTCTTGCGTACCTTGGGGCCTAGAAAATCTATTATTCTATTGGCTATAATGTCGTGGAAAGTTATAAGATGTATAAGAGTGAAATTTGTCGACATTTCACGTGATCCATAATGTTAAGGCTCACGTACACAGTGGACAATGCTCGGCTATGCTCTAAAATGCACTACTGTATGTTTTCCTGTTTTTGGGTTGTGTTTTAGCTATATTTTCTTTCATTTTCAATAGATCTCATGCTGTTATTTTTTTTCCTCAAAAAATTATCTGCACTGGACTAATGGGCCATTGTCTATCCTTTATGCGTTGGCAAGTGTAGCGATAGAATAGCTTCGGAGCGAATGCCGTTTGTCTAGGCCCCCTTATGTTAGTTGAATTACTTAGCTTCATGTGAAGCCTAAGATATATATCAACTAACATTTAAGACAATTACCTCGTTGAAATGTACGATTGTTTTTGTTTTAATTATGCAAAATAACAACTAGTGTTTAAATCATCACAGGTAGTTTGATTTATTTAAAGTGATCTGCAAGCTAAAGGAGAATGAGAATTGTTGTCTCTATCATCTTGAAAACTATCTGTTGAATAAGAATGTTTTGTTACATCTTGAAAACTTTTTATGTATCTATAAATATATTATATTCATACAGTTTCATCTTACTTTAGGCGTTTTGTTATTGTAATGATTTATAACTAAGTATAAGTTATTGTTATATAGCCATCATTGAAAATACTCCCAAAAAAAATATTTTAAATACTTTTCAAAAGACAATTAAAAAAAAACAGCTTTTATATTGTACAACATTATTTTCCATATACCATGTGAGCGAAATGTCAAAGAGAGTTCAATTCAGGTTTGACATCCATCTTAAATTGAAAAAGTAGAAAAATATGTGATCTCAATACTATCGCGACGTCAAAAGCGTACCATTTTGTATAACAGAAGTTATGCTTTATTGTCGTTTGCACTCACTGATTCTCTTGCACTCGTTCTTGCGGTGACTGAGGCGAATCAGCTTCGCTTTCTGTAACTATTTTAAACGCCAGTGCTGTCTACCTCTTTTTAATAAGGTTTTATGGTATATTAAAAGTAATATTGTATATGAATAATTGTATAATTATAAAGTGATAATTATTGTGTCCATTATCTGCTTAAGATTAGTTAAGATGTACTAGGCGATTCCTTAAATTATAACTTTGATGTCATTCAATGTAAATTTCATATTCACAGTGGCACTTTCTGTATGTAGATTTATAGTTATAATAGAACTTATATTCTTGACGTTGTCTTGTAGTAGTATCTTTAGAAATAGACATCCAGCATCTTATATAACGATGTTGTATTGTTTAATTCTTGATAGTAAAAAGTCAATAAGCTATTACGAACAACTCTGTGAAATGGAACCAGTTAAAATTATCTCTGTACTCTCCATATTACATGTAATCCAATTCAGCTTAGTATCCGAATGTAACACATACATTTATACACATGCAAAATAAACGTGTAATCTCAACTTGTTTTAATTATTCTAAATGGATACACATGATCATTGGTCACGGTAACCACTTTCCATCAAGTGGGCCGTGTGCTTGTCTGCCACCTAAGTTGTATAAAAAAAATGGTTTGTGTTTTAGTTAGATAGTTGGAGTAAAGAATTGATCCCATTGAATAAGAAAAATGTGAAATTCCTACCAAATGTGAAATTTTTTTCAGTGATCAAATTGACAATCTTTCGGTTCTCTCAAAATTCAATGCTTTGGCTCCAAATTTAAAAGTTTTACAAAAAAGTTCTCTCCGCCTCCTTGGGTCGCCAATTCTTGAAGATGCTTACGAGTCTTTTGTGGAAGAGAAAATAATTTTTTTTTGTGATGTTTCGGAGCGATTGTACCAAATTAATATACATTCAGCTTTCACCATTATTCGGCATTGTCTTTTCGTACCAAAATTTACACATGCTCTGCGTTCAACTCAACTTTTAAGTCAAGTAAATTTTTGGAACTTTTAGGTCAAGTGGATAAAGTGCTGCAAGACACTATGCAAAAAATTTTAAATATAAATTTGAACGATCGAGTGTGGCTTCAGGCGTCCCTTCCAGTTCGTCTCGGGGGCCTCGGCGTTCGCAAAATTGCAGATGTAAGTATGCCAGCATTTTTGTCGTCGGTCTATGGCACTGAAGAATTAGTCAGGAAAATTCTATCTCCTTCACTGATTAATTCGGATGTGCCAGGTAAGGCCGAAGCTGTAAATGCTTGGAAAATGACCTGTCCAACTGCCGCCATGCCCGCCAACCCATCTTCCCAAAGGCAATGGGATGAGCCGCTCAGTATATTGGTGTTAAAAAACATTTAATCAGTACAGCTACCAGCGCTGCTGAGCGCGCTCGTCTATTGGCTGTGGGTGAATGGGAATCTGGTGTATGGCTCCAGGCACTTCCTTCGCCTAACATTGGAACAATGTTGGACGACACGACCTTCCGCATTGCGACTTGCCTCCGTTTGGGTGCACCGTGTGTTTCTCCGCATCGGTGTCTCTGTGGAGAAGCTGTCGAGAAGCTGTCGATAGCCTTGGACATCACGGATTGTCTTGCAACAGGAGCGCAGGCCGCATGTCCCGACATGCAAACATTAACGACATTATCCGTCGAGCTCTTGTCACCGCCGGCGTGCCAGCTATACTTGAACCTGTTGGTTTGGCTCGCGACGATGGTAAGAGACCGGACGGTATGTCGTTGATACCTTGGAAGATGGGTAGGCCTTTGGTGTGGGATGCAACTTGCGTCGACACCCTGGCGCCTTCCCATCTTCCAAGTACGATGGACTGCGCATGCGCTGCTGCTGCATCAGCGGAGACTCTCAAACGGCGCAAATATACCAATTTAACTGGTAATTATATTTTTGAGCAGTTTGGAGTCGAAACGTTGGGTCCGTGGGGTTCAAGCGCGCGCGCGCTATTCAAAGAAATAGCGAAGCGACTAATCGACGCTTCCCGTGACCATAAGGCTGGCCTTTACCTCGCTCAAAGAATTGGCATCGCGATTCAGCGTGGTAATGCCGCCAGCCTCTTGGGTACGGTACCAGTAGAGATCGATGGGGAGGAATTTTTCGATGCCTAAAATTACAGTCTCCCCCTTTTTCTCTATTCCATTTTTGTATAGGTATATTGTATAGTTAGCATAGTTTTATTTGTAAGTAATTGTATATCATAATAGAATATTTGGTTTAGTCGCATAATGCCTAATTCGCAAAATGACACCCGAGTCTGCAAAGGACTAATTCGCGAATGGACTAATTCTTAAAAAGACTAAATCGCGAAATGACTATTTCTGAAAATGACCAATTCGCCGAAGGGCTAATTCTTAAAAAGACTTATTCGCGAAATGGTCAACTTTCAACAGCCTATCAAATCTTTCAATTATCCTTAAACCGCGCGCCCCGACACGGATAGATATAGGTTAGAAGGGTAATGGCGGAGGTCTCGCAGAGACCTCCGCTATTTACCCTTCGTGTTAGGTTTCTTGTGTTAAAGGAAGAAGAAATAGGAGCCCCGCGAAGCGGGGCTCCGTCGACATGGCTCACATATTCATATACACACACATTCACATGCGTGACTTATGTCTGACTTGTGCTGTCGTTAAGAGTTAGCCATTATGCGAATGAGTCTTTTTAAGAATTAGCCGTTTGACGAATTAGTCCTTTTGAGAATTAGCCATTTCGCGAATTAGTCTTTTTAAGAATTAGTCCATTCGCGAATTAGTCCTTTCCAGACTCGGGTGCCATTTCGCGAATTAGGCATTATGCGACTAAACGAATATTTTATGTACCTAAAAAAAGTTGAAACAATGACACTTCAATACAGATTAAAAATCACCATCATTGAATAAGATCTCAGCACTGCAACAAGATGTGTCCAGCAGACAACCGAAGTCGTCGTCTTACGACAAGGGTAAATAAGTATAGTCATCTGATGATTTAGTTCCTGCCCAAGTTAACCAAAATTAACTTTGAAGTATAATAAATTAATTACTTATTAAATAAACGTGTAATTATATTCTTATTGTTCTATTAAATTTGAAATCTATGTGATCACAAGTATAGTGACCAAACACTGAGCCATCATGGCGGAAGGCAGACTTTTTTTTTACGTGCGCAAAATCCCCACGGATACCTCCCCACCGGAGCCGGTGGAGGAGGTTATGTCGGACTCGAACCGACTAAACTGAACTGAGGGCCCAATTTTTAAAACCTTATCAAACGAAATAAGACATAGGGAATTTGGTAAAAAATAGTAAAAACTTAAGGCAACCAACCAAATTCAGAGGCGAATATTTCTACGAAAGATAAAACTGATTAAATTACTTGAGCCCTCTGTCCAGATGTTTGCATAAAATGATATAGCCTAGAGCTAAGCATTTGACTTCTATTAAAACGTCTGGACTGAGGGTCCAAAGTTTTCGACTTTACTGCTTAGGTTTGAAAGAGTTCTGTTCTGCTTCTTCATTCTAGGGTGAATCCCGATCACATCCCAAGCTTTCACTTCTGTATTCGGGGTTTGGTTTCACAATCTAGCTTCGGGTTTGGCTGACAATTTCATAGAATAGAACAAATTGCACTATTGTTGATTTTTAAGAAATTTTTAACAAAAATAAAAGATATCGCCCGTTCTTCTAACTACCATACTATAGATCGATTTTTTAATTTTCGGTAGGAAATTTTGTAGGGTACCTATATATTTTATTACCTTTTTGGACAGATTTTCTTTAATAATACTGTGTCACCTATGAACAGATCAGTGTGTAGCCTCATCTTCTCCATCCTAACATTAATTCCGGTTGCATCCGAAGTTTTCACCTCGGAATCAGGGGTCTGCTTTTTCAAGTCCTAACTGAGGGTGTGGCTGAACTTTAATATTTTCAATGAAGCGACTGGCATCTGACCTCCACACCTCATTGACGATATCGAAGCTAGGTACAGTTAGACCAGTTGACCAACCGATCACACATCTACTTGACACTTTTCATTATGTAGTTTTCCTTAAAACATATCTTGAAATACTGCAGTACTACACTGCAGAGACAAAGCTTCTTTTAAAGTTGCAAATACGGTGTGGATCACCTTTTTGCAAATACGACATGGAATCGACCTTTTTGCTGGAGCATCTGCATAGCAATACCATTTAGCTTCGTGCAAAGACGGGCGCTGAGGATCATCCATAATACCTACTATAAGTGATTGATACTCACACGTTATAACCGGAACCGGCGCACACAGTGGAGTACAAAAGGAACCAAATTCCACACGCAATCAAGCTACGCAAGACTACAATATAGGGGTCTTCAAGGAGGGCATTAGAATGTTCTGGTGTTGTCACGACCATATGTCTATGCACTTCCCATCAGGTGGGCCATGCGGTATCTTGTTACAAAAGTATTATAAACAGGTAATTTATTTAAATAAATAATAGATGAGTTATATCACGAGCTATACGGAGAAAATATTTTTAGTAAAGCTCAAAAAATAACAGATGGCATTAGTATTCACATTAAAAAAATATAAAAGTTAACGTTTATTTCGCTATTTATAATCACGTAAATTATTTTACAGCTTTTAAACGTGATTATGTTAGCATATTAAACTCCTTGGTAATGTAATAAATACAGATTCCGTTAAATAGTATTATTTTAGAATACCGCCATCTAGTGGCATACATTCTGTTGATAACTTTTACAATTTCAAGTGAATTAATGTAGCTCAGAGGAGAGAGATTGAGGCAGGATGGTTGGTCAGGTAGGTTGTCTAAGAGAAATGTCAAAACATATTTGTTTAATTGTATTTATTTGCGAAGATCTTCAGTAGATATACCATACTTCTTTTTCAATGCATCTATCTCTTCCTGTTTCTTCTCAATATCAATACCCTTGAATGCTTTGTTAGACCTGTAGTATAATACTACTAAGTATCTATTACATACATTGAACCCTGATAGATGATCACAAGCATTTTTGGCATCGAATATATCTTCATACACTATAAAAGCTGTTCCTCTTGTCTCAGGTGTATTACCCCTGGAAAGAAATACATTTGTTCATAAAAAAGTCAAACAACGAAAATGTACTCTCATTACAATTGGATTATTCATATGGTTTATACCTATTATTCTATTCTATGATGAATTTGTCTAACCCTCCAACTAAGCTAAATAGTTTGTGCTTGGAGTGGGTTCACGTCGATAGTATAATGGCCAGGATTCGAACCCCGGGCCTCTCGATCGTACAGCCGACTCTTTAACCACTAAGCTCTTAAGGAGGTAAGATTGGCTGAGACATTACCTCTCACAACCCCAGACGACCCAGGGCTATCTCTTACGAGCTGGCCCTTTTGGGGTGTGGGTACCGATACAAACATTAGACGACCGCCTTAGACATCTTCTTCACCTTAGGCACCGCTATAGGCAACTCCGACCATTGCCTGATCCAATGCCGGATGGGCTATGTGACTATTCTGCATCCATCTCGTGGATGTAGATAAAGTAGATAAAGGTAACCATTTTGGCACAACCGTTAAATAAATATGATACCTAAATGTTATACCGCTAGCATAACCCTTAACCATAATAGTTTGCAAGCCCTGCTACTGTTTATAGGCCTTAGAAATAGCTAAGGCTAATTAAATAGTTATCAATAATAAAATATAAAAATAGAATAGGGCCACCCCATCTCTGCCCATAAGTGTTGTAGGAGACACAAAGGGATAGTCTATCTGACAGTAAGTAGAATCCCAAGATGAAGTAACCACTATTACTTGGGACTGAAAATCAAAGTTGGTTAGAGAACAACATTTGAATTACTTACACCCGAATCTGTCTAATTGCACCATATTTTCCAAATATATCATACATTTCCTCAGCTGATATTTTATATGGTAAATTTCTCACATAAAGGATCCTGTTAACTTCTGGTGGCAGACGTACCTGTAATTGAAAATATGAGTATAATGGTATATAAATACAATAACTTAACTTCACTGCCTAAAACCCCTAGAAAAGACAAGAAGTTTTAAAGCATACATCTTATGTAATATTAGATATTAAGAAAACAAAAACCCCCTATTAATGAAAGTGTATAATAGTATGTATAATGTTAACATTAATACCATGGATATTAATTGTATATACAGTTTGGATGTTTGGATGGCAGCCTTAGAAATCAAAGATATGATTAAGGCAGATCTGGAATGCCTAAAAACTGCTAAGGCAAACTACAATGGTAGCATAGTGGGGAGTGATGTCCTAATAGAAATAAACATTGTATATTATGGATGTCATAAAGTATTTGCAGATGGGTCCAAGGGTCCTCAAAGTTTTGGTGCAGGATTCTTTGATCTATACTTGGGCAATAAATGTGATTTTAAAGTTAATTGTGACATACTATCATACCAATGTCTCTGGAACTCATTGCAGTTTTGCAAGCACTTAATTATGGCCTTAGCCAGAGTTCAAATAAAATATGTTATCTTTTCAGAAGTAAAAGCGCAATACAACATATTGCATGATGCACCTCTGACCGCAGCGGTATATAAAATTTTGAAAACCCTTAGGGCTTTAAAAGGTATACAAATTGAATGTAAGCTACAGTGAGTCTCAGCACATGTAGGTCTGTATGGGAATGAGGAACCTGACCATATTTGTAAGAGGGCAGCAGTGGATGGTATGCTAATTGGCTATGAGCCTGACTGGTCAGAACTGATATCAAAATTTAAAGCCAAAAGCCTCAATAACTGGCAAATAAATTCTTCCTACATCCCGTGGTTCGAAGGCTGTAAGTTGAGCAGAAGTACCATCAAAACTTACTGAGGCTTCATCCTGGGCACTATCCATGCGCAAAATATACCTTCTTAATGAAATAAATATAATAATTATAATAAATAAATATTCCACGACATTCTACACAACGCTATCTAGACCCATGGTAAGCATGGCTTATCTAGCTTGTGTTATGGGATCTAGAATGCGGATAAATATACTTAGATACTTTTTTTTGAAACTTGAAACGCCCAGACCAATGTAAATATACAAATATTTGCACTGACCGCGAATCGAACCCGCGCGCCCTGCGTAGCAGTAGAACGCTGTACTGCTATGCCATGGAGGTTGTCATTAGCTGACTCTCCAAATAGTAAGCAATGCGATAAAATTGAAGATGTGCAACATTTGCTTATGGAGTGTGTGCTGAACGGTGCTGAGGGGGTGTTACTGATGAGTGACATGAACCTGAATGGACTGAATGTGGGTTGGGTTCAGTCTGTGCCCTGCGAGCCAACCTCCGACAAGGCCAGAAGGCATGTCATTTGGTCAAATCTGCCTACAGTACCCAACTGTAGGTCATCAGCATAAAGGTGGTAGGATGAAAGTAGTTTTTCGGAGATTGTATTTATAAAGATGGCGAAAAGTAACGGAGATAAAACGCCACCCTGCGGTACACCAGCGGTCACATCACACCAGGAAGAGCTCAATTCTTCGCCGCGAATACGCTGCTGGCGACCAGACAGGTAACTACGAAACCACTCAATAGCCGTTGGAGATATGTTAACAGAGCAGAGTATACCGAGCAGAATGTCGAAATCTACGGTATTAAAGGCATTGCTAAAATCAAGTAAGGATAGTAACGTAAGATTTCCTCTATCCATGCCCAGTCTTATATCTTCCGTGATATTAACCAATGCTGTCGCAGTACTATGTCCAGATCTGAAGCCCGATTGTAAAGGGTTTAGTAGCGCGTTTTTATTAAGAAAGGAGCTAAGTTGCAAATGAATGAGGCGCTCTAAAGCTTTGGAAAGAAAAGGAAGGATGGATATAGGACGATAGTCAGAAAAGGAACATGGCTTAGATTTCTTGGGTAAAGGAATTATCTGGGCATTTTTCCACGAGGATGGGAAGATAGCCGAAGAAATGGAGTAGTTAAAGATGTGACATAGGATAGGAAGAATTTGCTCTAGAATTGGCACAATCATGTTTCTACTAACGGCATCGCTACCGACAGCTGTAATAATTAAAAAATATGTGTTATTACAAAGTAAAAAAAATTGGTTCGCAAGCGTCAGATGTAATAATAAAAAAATATGTGTCATATGACAATGAAAGAAGTAAGTGTGTAATCTCCTATTTAAAAGAAATATAAATAAAATTGGTTTGTAAGTACATTACCATAAAAGTTCGGGCGCCTTGGAGATACACATGCCTAAGATAATCAGCGGATATTGGAAACTTTTAATCTTCCGGAGGTGAGCTAAATGAAACCAAACTGTGAGGTTTAAGGTTTTATTGTCCACTCCAGTGTGCATTTAGAAATAGTTGCAAGGATACATTCCTAATGTATATCTAACCTTAAATTTAAAATTAGAGTTTTATAAGCTAGGTCAAAATGATCTTATGTCACCAATGCATTTTTAGGTTATTTTGAAGTTTAGATTTAAAATATAATTAAAGTAAGCTCACGGCATCCCTCGGCGAGTATATGTAAACACAGCAGCGGGAAAGCTCGTAGCAGGCGAAGTTTTCAGTTTAAGCCCATGCGGTACATCCATGTTTGAGGTGAAAAGCCCAAACCCTCCATAAGGAAATGCAGTTGACCGAAGACAAAGAAACGCCGAAAAAGGTCCAAAGAAAAGAGAAAAGGCAAAGACAAAGGCGGTTCCAATTGGAAACCTGTAACAAAATTGCATGTCATTAGAACAAACTCCCATATGGGCACGAGGTCCTAATTTTTTATAAATTTGTGCAACTTACCGCCTTAATTTGCTGGAACAATGCCAATAGCAAAAGAAATCATAATATTTTCAGATTAAGAGCTGAAACAATAGAATTTTAACAATTATTTTTCAAATCAGGAGCGTGGCGAATCCATCAAAATGAATCTTATTAAAAAAATGACAACTCACCAGAAATAAACTATAATTCCACAAGAGGATAGTTGTGAAGACACAAACTATTATCCTTTAGGCCAAAATACTCTCATTTTTATGAGATTTATTGAAATTAAGTTACGAAGCCATGAATATAGACCATCCAGCCTCAATATAGGAAGAAAGGTGCTTTGACAGCGATACGTCAAAATGTCATTCACTCCGCGTTCCGAAACTTTTCGTTCAAAAATAGAATTAAAACCGGTGTGACGACGTTCGCAGAGCGCGTCGTTACATTACATCCCTCCCCAAAAAGAAAAAAGAAAGAAAGAAACTTCCTTTTCTAATGAAAATTATGAGAGTCCAGAACAAAATTCCAAAAAACCTCAAAAGACAAAATGTCTTGCAACATTTTTCAATAAACAAAAAAGGCAATGCGAAAGCATCTTGCATTGGGTATTGCAGAAATAATTATAAATTAAAGAATGGGAAAGCATTCCTAAAAATCAAAGAATGTGAAAACACTCGAAAAGTAAAGAACCAAACTCAGAAAAGAGTAAAAACTTATTTCAACACAAAAGTGAAAATAAATCCTTCAATAAAACAAATTAAACAATCCCTACTCAATTCCATTCCAGATATCGATTAGGCAACCAACGCCGTCGAATCTAATCCTTGATCTTAACCAGCCTTCTAGCATCAATACAAAAGTGCGGTTGAGCTCCTACGCCACCGACTCTATACCAGCTATTCCTGAAACAAAAATATGAAACTAACAAGATATCGGTTAAGCACCAACGCTGCCGAATCTGAAAGAAAATCGGTAAAAACAATGAAGTTTTCCCACTGTCGGTTAGGTTGAAAAGCCGCCGACTTCAAATTCCTATTCCAACATCCAAAACGTCAAAACAAAATCACAACAAAAGTGTCGTAATAATATATTTATAAGCATTGTGATCGGCATAACACCACCAACTTTCCGAGCACAAGCAAAATATAAAGAAAATATGACAATTGTGACCAGTACAACACCACTGACTTTCTGAGCACAACCGCATAAGAAAAGTATGACATTTGCGACCGGCACAACACCACCGACATCCCGTGCGCAAAGCATAAAAAATGTAACAATGTGTATAAAAACACAATCGTACAAAAAGAGAAAAACGACAATTACGACCGGCTCAACACCACCAGCTTCCCGTGCGCAAAGCGTAAGGTGTGACTATGTGTATGAAACACAATAGCACAAAAAATTGTAAAGTCCAGTAAGACACAAGTTTCCCAAAAAATGGT
Organism: Eilema griseolum; assembly: GCA_963662185.1. NCBI lineage: Eukaryota > Metazoa > Arthropoda > Insecta > Lepidoptera > Erebidae > Eilema > Eilema griseolum. Next base: position 17,387,003 of record OY759230.1, on the reverse strand, counting down.
ATAACAAGGTGTGTAAAAAATGCATAAAATGCGTCCAATCCGAGAATCTTAATACTAAGAAAATAACCCAGAACTGTACAAAAATAAAGTTCAAGAAACTTAATTTTCCATTCCCTAAGTGAGTGGAAATAAGTCAAGTGAATTTAATGTAGAAAATGAATATTAAATTTCACTCCTATATTAGAGTAGAAACTAAATTCCTAAATTTGTACAAAATATACAATATTAAATATACAAGTGTATAAAAATATATACAGGAAAATAATCCTATACAACAAAGATAAATAAAAATATAAGATCTTTTGATGTGGAACAATTTGTTAATATGGAGTAGAGTTACATAAAAATAAGTCCTAAAATGACCTAAGTTATTTTTGAAGGAAACTAAAATTGAAATTAATAAATTGTTGTGAAGTTCCTAACATACATCACCTTTCAAGATCCCTTAGCCTCACAAACATCACCTTACAATGGGATCAAACTTCAAACAAAGTACCAAAGACAAAGATAGACATTGTCAAAACAAGAATAATTTTAATATTTAATTATGTCTTTAATATGATAACGACCAGTATAGTTTTTGTTAAGGTCTTTTAAAACATAAACATTAGAGGAAATTTTATCTATTATTTCACACTTAACAAACTTAGGTGCTAACTTAGCCGAAAAGAATGCAGGAGCATTAGACTGCACAAAACTTCTCCTCCACACTATATCTCCCACCTCAAAAGAAATGACCTTCCTTCCGATATTATAATAACGCGCATTACGCTTATAAGCTTTAAGCAATGAAGCTTGAACTTTTATAAAAATATCACTAAGTGATTTAAGTGAAAAAGCAAACGAAGACCTATCAACAACATCAAGTTGATTGAGGTTATCAAAAGAATTACTAAAACGGTGCAATGAAGCATCAAAAATAAGTTCTCTACCGAACATGAGAAAATTAGGAGTGAAATCTGTAGCTAGATTCACACTACTATTTAAAGCTAATTGAACATGAGGCAAATATTTTGACCAAGTTCTATGATCATCTTTAACAAAACAAGAAATACATGTTTCGACTGTTTTGTTATATCTCTCTACAGGATTATTTTGAGGTGTATATAAAGTATTATAAAATATTTTACTAATATTATAACTTTTTAGAAAATCTACAAATTGCTTAGCTGTAAATTGGCTTCCATTATCACAAACAAAAATTTTAGGTGTTCCAAACTTAAGAAATATTTCTTTTTCAAGTATCCCACAAATTACTTTAGTGGTAGCACTAGTCATAGGAAATATCCAACAATATTTTGTAAAAACATCTATGATTGAAAGTATATACTTATGGCCAGAATAAGCTTTTGGAAGAGTTCCAATAATATCAATAGAAAGCATTAACATTGGTTTATCAACTTTCTTAGGATTAACCATAATTCCATGAGGTGGATTAGTAGAAGATTTATAAGCTTTACAAATATCACAAGAAGAAATGTATTTTTGAACATCAATAAACATACCTTTCCAAAAATAATGTATTTTTAATTTATTTAAAGTTTTATGAATTCCTAAATGTCCTGAATTAACATCATCATGATTAGATTTAATAGTGTCTAAGATGTGTTCTTTAGGTATGACAATTTTCCAATTTAAACGATTATTAGGATTATATTTATCTTTACAAAATCTATACAAAGTATCACTTTCAACTTTGAAATTTTTATATTTTCTAGGAAACTTTTGACAATTTACAAATATTTTTCTATACCAAGGATCAACGATATCCTCATTTGGCATAACAATAATATTATTTACAGGAATATTAATAGCAGAAATTTCTATTCTGGATAAACAATCTGGAACTAAATGAGTAAGACCTAAGCCTATCTTTTCATAAGAAATATTTTCAAAAAGTGAAATAATTTTATTTAACTCGTGTTTCTCAGAAGGAGAAAGTTCAGAAACAGAAGTAACTGCATTTACACAAGTAGTGGATTCATATTCAAAAGTAATATTATTCCATAAGTCTTTAGCAAGATTAAATTTCAACCAAAAGTCAAATCCCAAAATAATTGAAGGTTTAAAAGAAGGTATTATCAAAAAATCTACATTTTGAGTTAAGTTATCACAAGTGATAGGTAAAACCATAGTTCCAATAACATTGTGTGCAGAACCATCAGCAGTAACAGCGTTACCTTTATAAGGTTTAAATTTATAACCTAATTGCAAAAATGTTTGATGAATATTAGAACCGAGTACACAACTACAAGCTCCACTATCTAACAAACCTGAACAAAATTTATCATATTAAATGAAGATGCGGCTCTCCGACTATGATCACCAACTTCAGACAAATCAGCCATGACATGAGGCATCTCATGAGTAGAAGTACCAACTGGAACATCACCAACAATATTCTCAAACAAAGGCGGGACCTGTATTTCCTTATCCATGTTTGATTTATAAAAGGATGTGAAAGTCTAATAAAAAGTTGTATTAAATACACTATAAGTTTCTAATTAAAGTATCAATTAAAGTTTCTAATTAAAGTTAATTAAATTATGAATGAAGTTAATTGCATTGATAGCAAAACGCTAAACTCAAAAGTCAAACAAACTCATAGAATGGAATGTTATTGTTGCAAAAATTATTTAGGTCAAATGCCTATAAAGATAAAAATGCATTAGTGATTCACAAAATAAATTATTTATGTTTACCTAAGGTAAACAGCAAATATTCAAATATTACTATGTTTTCACACATGTGAATAAAGGTTAAGAACTAGTAATTATATAATATTACTAAGTGGAAAATCTTACCTGTAATAAACAAAAGCTATATAAGATAAAACAGTTATAACAATAACCATGTTATACAAATTGAAACATTCACCTGTAATTGAGAGATACAAACAATAGTACTAACTTGTAGTATGATTAGTTTTGCAAAGTAAACAATAACAAAGATTTACTGTAATACACAGTTATGTAACAGTAAAATACATGAAGAAAACACTGTTCTTAACATGATAAGGTAAAAAATAATGCAAAGGTGACAAGGAATAAAGATATATGCACACTGTCATGTCCCTGTTCGGGCGCCAATTGTAATAATTAAAAAATATGTGTTATTACAAAGTAAAAAAAATTGGTTCGCAAGCGTCAGATGTAATAATAAAAAAATATGTGTCATATGACAATGAAAGAAGTAAGTGTGTAATCTCCTATTTAAAAGAAATATAAATAAAATTGGTTTGTAAGTACATTACCATAAAAGTTCGGGCGCCTTGGAGATACACATGCCTAAGATAATCAGCGGATATTGGAAACTTTTAATCTTCCGGAGGTGAGCTAAATGAAACCAAACTGTGAGGTTTAAGGTTTTATTGTCCACTCCAGTGTGCATTTAGAAATAGTTGCAAGGATACATTCCTAATGTATATCTAACCTTAAATTTAAAATTAGAGTTTTATAAGCTAGGTCAAAATGATCTTATGTCACCAATGCATTTTTAGGTTATTTTGAAGTTTAGATTTAAAATATAATTAAAGTAAGCTCACGGCATCCCTCGGCGAGTATATGTAAACACAGCAGCGGGAAAGCTCGTAGCAGGCGAAGTTTTCAGTTTAAGCCCATGCGGTACATCCATGTTTGAGGTGAAAAGCCCAAACCCTCCATAAGGAAATGCAGTTGACCGAAGACAAAGAAACGCCGAAAAAGGTCCAAAGAAAAGAGAAAAGGCAAAGACAAAGGCGGTTCCAATTGGAAACCTGTAACAAAATTGCATGTCATTAGAACAAACTCCCATATGGGCACGAGGTCCTAATTTTTTATAAATTTGTGCAACTTACCGCCTTAATTTGCTGGAACAATGCCAATAGCAAAAGAAATCATAATATTTTCAGATTAAGAGCTGAAACAATAGAATTTTAACAATTATTTTTCAAATCAGGAGCGTGGCGAATCCATCAAAATGAATCTTATTAAAAAAATGACAACTCACCAGAAATAAACTATAATTCCACAAGAGGATAGTTGTGAAGACACAAACTATTATCCTTTAGGCCAAAATACTCTCATTTTTATGAGATTTATTGAAATTAAGTTACGAAGCCATGAATATAGACCATCCAGCCTCAATATAGGAAGAAAGGTGCTTTGACAGCGATACGTCAAAATGTCATTCACTCCGCGTTCCGAAACTTTTCGTTCAAAAATAGAATTAAAACCGGTGTGACGACGTTCGCAGAGCGCGTCGTTACACAGCATTGGATGAAATAGACAAGATGCTCTTCTTAACATCACAAGTGGTCAATTGGTTGAAGATGAAAGGTGGATGTTCAGGAATTGGAATAGATGAAAGATACTGCAGTGTATTCGTTTTAGCAGTTCCATTAAAATTGGACGATGTAGAAAAATGTACATTAAGTCCATCTAAATTTAAATTTTTAGGAATTGAGTCTTGACGTGACTTTCCAACTCCTAATGTATTCAGAAATTTCCAGACTTGCTGGATCCCCGCTTTCTACCGAGGTATGGATATGTTGGCGTTGTGCATTCCTACACACCCTGTTGCATGTATTTCTGAATAAATATATTCAAGTATCTCTATCCACATTGTAGCCATAACACCAGCTATTATAGTTAAAGTTATAAATACTAAGGGTCGAGATAGCATGCATAGTAAAAAATGTAGTATATTTGTTATTAATTTGTTTAAGCATATATATGATATCGAATATTACACATAATGTGAAATCTGTGCTTTTTGTTTGCATTTTGAGACTTCATATTTCACTATATTCCTAAATATCATACCATGAATGAAAAAGCTCATATAAAAATATACTTACATTGGCTCTTCTTTGCAGAGCTAACGCCATGGTTGAAAATTTCGATTATGCAGATGTTGCAAGACAACCTGCAATTGCAGTTACTCTTTTCTTCTATTTAAAAATTCCAGTCTCTCTTGCACGGCTCGAAGTTTGGTAATTTGGACCTATTAATGATCAGCTTGTCCGCTAATTCAACAATCATAAAATTTCAAATATGAACAGTATTCACTAAAGTAAATGTACAATAAGACTACACCACTAACACCACGAACCTCCTAGATTCTAATGTTCTATTCTATGTTGTGAACAGTGTGAACTGTGAAACAAAACTACACAAATTGCGACTATTGCGAGTAAATAAATTAACACACAAATTAACACGAGTTGACAATGAAGTCAGACCACAGAGTCAGACAGAGCAGTGTTGCCAATGACCATAATATGGGCTCCCCACAATCGAAAATCCACATTTTTGGGGTTCAAAAAAGCAATATTCCCCACACACTCCACAATTTTTCTTTAAAGCATAAAATATACCTAATATTAATCATATTTACTAAGAAAAATTTGCAAACATGCTTTTTCATGCGTATCTTGTATGTATAATTATGTAATTTTTTTTATTACCTGGATTGTTACCGTACGTTTCAATATATTTTAACTATACTCTGATGGAACTCTGATGCCCAGTTCGGCCTGGAGGTGGCGTTAGTATCTGCGACACAGTTCTAAACTAATGTAAACACGGTATTTTATAAAGTTGTACCAAATCGAAAAAAAGCACCCGATATTATGGCTTATAGGGTGATATGGGGTTTCGAAACATGCCACGGGGCGAAGATGGGGTGGGACGTAGTTCAGTCGCTAGTATATTTTTTTTTTTCAATTCAAGTCAATTCAATTTATTTATTTGTTGACCATAGGTGTGTGTACAGTTCTTATTCTGGGTTACATTTAAGTTAGCTATGTACCACCATAGAATATGGTGTACCAATTAACATATAAGTATATTCAAATAAATATCAAATACTTTACAATGTCATGCGAGAGATTAATAACGGTTCATAATGTAAATTTAAAAGTAATGTGGTTTTCTCGGAATCGTGAATCGGTTCATCTTAATGGAAGTTCTGAAGTAACAAACACATTCGAATTAGGAACCTCATCTTTTTTGAAGTCAGTTATATACTACCAAAAAAATATTGCCATTTTTTTTGTATCGATATTGCAGTGAAGAGGATATAAGGCAGGCAATTTGTCACTTGACTACCACAGACAACACTGACCGGGTCCGTTCAAAATGTTGGTGTACCTTGTCTCCCACAGCTGCAGAGGGATCAAGTGGTATGCATCTGAACTGAAGGCCCAATTTTTAAACCTTGTCGAACGAAATGAGACTTAGGGAATTTAGTAAAAAATAGTAAAAACTTAAGGAAACCAACCAAACATATCTAAAACGATAGATAAAATTGCTATGATTAAATTACTTGGGCCTTCAGTCCAGATGTTTGCATAAAACGATATAGCGTAATGTTGAATTTTGGTAAACTGAGGGCCCATTTTTATATCATTCTCAAATGAACCATTTTTATATCATTCTAAAAATAGACTTTTAGGGAATTTAGTAAAAAATAGTAAAAACTTAAGGCATCAAACCAAAAATTTCTTAAACGAAAGATGAAACTCACTCAGTCCAGACATTTGCATAAAATGATATAGCCTATCGCTCAAAAAGTAGGTAGGTACTAGATCTGGGTTAATCATTTTTATTCAAGAAAATAGCTCAAAATTTCTAAAACATTTTAAGAAATTTCCAAATTTCTAAAGGTCATAGTTAAAGAGAAAATCAATGTTGAATTTTGTTAAGACGTCTGAACTGAGAGCCCAAAGTTTAGTTTAATGTCATAGAATAATGCAAATTGCAATAAGATTCTAAGAATTTTTAAACTATAATCAGCTCGGCGAACCTTGATCCCTATGACAGTTCATACTAGTGACGGGTCGTGTCGATATATCGCAACTTTTTATAGGCAAAGGCGTGACTTGCATTCAGCCACATCGATAAACATGTTTTTAAAATATAATCTACATTACTATAATTATAATGCTTGTTATATTTACAAGTATCCGTGTATTTGTATATGTATATGTATTTGTATATTTGTATATTTGTATATCCGTGTATTTATAAAATATGAGAAATATCGCCCACTACTTTTCGAGAAAATTGATAAGTTTTCATGGGAGATTTTTTTCGTCGGGATAAATACGGAACGTATAGGTATTTACAGCTATAGGTTATATTAATTTTGTTCTCACTCATATTTTTAATGTTATTTTTGTTGTTTTCTATGAATAAAACTCGATCGATATAGATATGTATAATGTATACCTAATTCATCTATTATTTATTTAAAATAAATTTCAAGTAGGTAAATCAAAAAAGAATGGCTTGAGTGCGCGTGGAATTTGGTTCCACGCGCACTCCACTGTGTGTTCTAGTTGCAACGTATGAGTATCAAACATATTATATAGTATTATGGATTATCCTCAGAGGCAGTCTTTGCACGGAGCTAAAATGGTATTTCTACGAGTTTTGACGCCAACACGAAGGAGGGTGCATCATTTATTTTCCGAAATCGGTGTGAATTCGAAATTTAATGTATAAAAATGGTGGATTTTTAGATATACCTACCTAACGTCTTTGGCAATGTGGAAAGTGGTGCTTTTTGTGTTGGTTCCAAATCTCCCTAGGGAGCTTCTAGTAAAGTCCTCACAACTTTATTGAGCAATAATCACATTAATCGTAATCATCACCATCAATATCATCAACTCATCGTCATCATCAACAAAACTTTCATAGGACCGTAACTTGAAAAACTTGACATTGGCGTCTCGCATTATAATATTTAAAGACATTTACTTGATATTGGCAAAACTGCGGCGATTCGCTGCAGAAGCCATTAATAAAAGAAAGAAGAAGATATAATAATATATGCAGGATGCTCCAGCAAAAAAATTGACTCTCTTTTTTATACCGCACATAGAGAGTACATAAAGAGGCCTTGGCTCCGCAGTGTAATACTACTTCGCCTTATTAAGAGTGTATGTAGGTATGAATTATGATTTATTCCCCTAAGATACACTTTCCCGGTAGATACACTTTTTGAAAACTCTCGCTTTTATTCCCCTTTGGTACACTTTTTATAATCATGAGTAAACATTACCCCTAGATACACTTTTCAGTACATATATACACAAAAGTTTTTACATAAATCTCGTAATTTTACAGTCAGTCAGTCATGTCATGTCGATATCGATGTTGATAAAAGAATTAATAAAATTGTAAAGGACTTTATTGCTGACAAAATCGATATAGAGCAATGCAATGATATAATATTATAAACCTATGTCAAGATATTATGTTATAATAAAGAAAACTACATAATCAAAAGTGTCAAGTCAAGTAGGTGTCTGGTCTGTTGGGCAGCTGGTCTTACTGTAGCTTCGATATCGCCAATTTTGTTTTGGTTTGGAGGTCAGATGCCAGTCAACGTTCAGCCAAACCCTCCGTTACAACTGGAAAAAGCAGACACCCGGATTCCAAGGTCAAAACTTCGTATGCAACCGGGATTAATGTTAGGATAAGATAAGACAAGATTCATTCCTCTCGGACCCACGCTACCACCGCCGATACCACTGGTGGTAGCGTGGGGCCAAAACGATACCACCAAACCAGAAATAGTGATGAGACCAATTTGAATTTAATGTAGGTAACTAACCGCTAAATTGCTATTTGGTACTGTAGTACCAAAAACACGCTCTACGGCAATTGCTACTTGGTACTGTACGTCAACAAGTTTTTTTGTTTATACGAGCTCTGTCGTCACTCAGCGGGCGGCGCCATTAACTGACGTCATCTGAGTGCAATTTGCAATTCACGTGACGACCCTTTTTTTTCAGGAAAGCGGTTTAATTCTAATATATTTAGGTACATATCAGATAAAACAGGCACGTTCATACTATGGTGGAGCATCTAAGAGGCTAATAAGAATTTTTTGTCCAATTAGTTCCATTAACGCCTTTCGGACTCGTGGCTCAAACATGAACATGAACATCACAGAACAAACGAAGATCGCGAAATAATTGAACATGGCTATTGTATTTAGGTAGGTAGGTACGGGGATGTAAAAATTGTTATGAAAGAATGGATAAAATAAAAAAATATAGTTAGGTACAGATAAATGACAGCATCTTACTTGTAACTGGAGAAGAAGATGAGGGTACACACTAATCTGTTCATAGATGATACAGTATTATAAAATAAACTCTGTCCAAAATGTAACAAAATCCTATGTACCCTATAAAATTTCCTTCTATGGAAAATTAGAAATCGATTTTCTCTTAAAGTGCCTATGGTAGGTAGAAGAAGGGGCGATATCTTATATTTTAGTTTCTAAATAATCTTAGTGCCATTCTATGAATTTTTAAAATTAATATTCGTTATTCTATGATTACATAGGTAATCAAAATATTCGGCCCTCAGCCCAGTCGTTTTAATAACATTCAACATTGATTTTCCCTTTATAAATAATAACCTTTAGAAATTTGTGAATCTCTTAAAATGAGAAATATAATGAGAAATTCAGAGCAGTTTTCTTAAATAAAAATGGTTAACCCAGAGCTCGTACATTTTGAGCTATAGGCTATATCATTTTATGCAAACATCTTGAGGGCCCAAGTAATTTAATCATACCAGTTTTCTTTCGTTTTATATTTTTTAAAAGCCTTAAGTTTTTACTAAATTCCCTAAAAGTCAGGTTTTATAAATTGGGCCCTCAGTTCAGATGCACACGATCAAGTGTCCTTAGTCACCCCTACTTTTAACATATCGCCATATGTTTAATATCTACATAAATGATTACAAGAAAGGACAAATATTTTTCGATGGCAACTGGATGTCTTCGATCGTAATTGGTTTCGAACTATGTAAGAAGAAAACATTTTTTTATTTATTTAATATAATCATACATTGTTTTTACAGATCTATCGCAGTTGGTTACGATCAAAGACGAAAAAGACTTCGATCGCAACTAGTAACAAAAAATTGGTTAACATTGCGGCCGAAGACTTTGAGGTTGCCCACAGATGCAGCAGCAGCGCCGGCACAGCCTGCTGTGCTTGGAAGATGTGAAGGCGCAAGGGTGTCGACACACATAACGTCCCACACCCAGTGACAGGTCTGACCGCCCTAGACTAATTTAGAAAACACTCCCCGCCAAGTATGTTACGGTCACCCTAAAGAGTAGTTTAGCAGTTTTGACTTTGTTTATAATTCTGAAAATTTTAACATAGTTCATACTACCTATAAAAGTTTTCAGATCGATCTGCAAGCATAACTAACGTTGACCTTTAATTTACTCGACTTTTTTTTTTATATAGGACACGTTTTGACTTCCTCCCGCTTGACGGTAAGCCGAAGGCAGTCTTAGGAAAGTGGGTCACCATTACAAAAACGTACCAGCTTGACGGTCTTATCACATGCTTTTTCACTCCCCGCTTAAAGGAGATGGCACTGTAGGAAGAAGGAAACACGTGAAGGAATTCCAGGTCGTTGGCGCGGCAAAGGAGTCACTGAACCGCTTGGTTCTTGATACAACCTTAGGATGGCAAACCATTATTGTTAGCTGACCGTTAGTAAGGTGAGACCGCGAGAACCCCCACTCCTAGAACTGCCACGAGGACACGGCTCGGCGTCTTCAACGTAGAACACTTTCACAGTCCCAAGTCCTCGTTCGTGTCACAGTGATGACACTCGGACGATGGTTCATTCGTGATCTGACACAGGTAATCCCCGAAATAGCAATTCCCGGTGATCTCTGTGTCGGCAGGACGAGAGGTTTCCGTTTAGGCTCTTTAGCCAGTGCTCCTCGACAGGTTTTATTGCGGCTATCACGGCGTGCCCTGCGCGTGGTCACTCAAGTCAAACGGCAAGATATCCGCGTAAAGTCTCCTACAGTCATCCGGCCCCCTAGTGGTGGGCAGAAGCCACGCCAGGGCGTAGGCTACGACCTACGACGATTTTGGGGGCCCGATTTCAGAGATGCTCACCGAAGTCCCATGGGCCATCGAGCACGAGTCCCAATATTTCTTATGGACCATAATGTTGGTGGGAAAGCCTCCCACTATGAGGCTGGTTCCTGCAGGTGGCCCATAAAAGACCATGGCCTCGGTTTTATGCAGAGCCACATCGACACCAAGGCGTCACTGTGTTCAGCCTCGCACACTATCACGGGCGTGTTATCCGCATAATACGTGACGGCGGCACCATCTGCGAGCTCAACGCGATGCGCCTATAATATTACATTATGGGGGAGACGTCAGTCTCAGGGGAATGAATAGTTTCACGAGATGTGAGTATATAATATATTTCAAAGATTGATTTACACTGATAATGTTTACGGGGTTACAATGCCTGAAAGTCAGTAACACTACGTCGAATACAGTAAGTATTGCTCCGGCGAGCTTAGGTAGGTACCAGCGAGACGTGTGTGTAAGCGCGGTAGCCGGCGGACTGCCCTTGCGGCCGTGTGTCGAACTAACCGCTTATGTGTCAGAGGGAGACGCATAGCGCGCGGGTAACCGTCCACGCGTGGCGCGAATAGAATGTCTAGGAACCTGGGTTGCTATATACTCCCCCTCCAGTTCTGGAGAACGCCCTCGCTCCTGGACTGGTGATTCAACCTTTTTGTAGGACGTCCGCGATTCCTTTTTGGAATTACGGGTTTTGGTACAGTGCTGTCCTCTCTACCTTGATAAAGGCTAAGATCCTGAGTATGATATTTACCTATGATTTGATTAGGCCTTTCCTGATTGCTATCGCCCTGTAATAAAACTGCACCTAAGGCGTAGTTACTTGCGTCTGTACGCAGAACAAAAGGACGACTGAAATCGGCTTGAACCAGTATGGGAGCTGTGGTCAGTAGACGCTTTAGCTCGGTAAATGCTTGGGTCTGTTCTGAGCCCCAAGACCATTCTTGGTTCTTTCTAGTCAAACGGGTTAATGGTTCGGCAATTTTTGAAAAACTCGGTATGAATTTTCTGAACCAAGAACAAGTTTGTAGGAAGGTTATCAGGTGTTTAAGGTTACCTGGCTCCTTCATATCAGTTACAGCCTTCACCTTTTCCGGATCGGCCGATATACCTTGTTGAGTTATGACATGACCGAGGTATTTAACGCTAGCTCTGGCGAAGACACATTTCTCTCTATTAACATGGAGTTTGAAGTCGGCTAGACGTTTAAATACTATTTCGAGGTCTTGCAGGTGTTTTTGGTACCCCTGGGACATAATCAACAGATCATCTAAGTAGCATAGCATAGTTACCTCTTGAAGTGCAGAGCAGGACCGGAGACGATCAATAAGACGCTGGAACGTGGCCGGACCGTTGCGGACCCCAAAGGGCATCCTTTTGAACCTATAGGTCCCTAAAGAGCACACAAAAGCAGTTTTGTCTTTATCTGATTCCCTTACCTTTACTTGCCAGTAGGAAGATCGAAGATCCAACGTACTCATGTAGCAGTCCTGTTTCGTACTCTGTAGTAACTCGTCGATGCGTGGCATCGGGTATGTGTCAGCCTTAGTTATTGAATTCAAACGCCTATAGTCTACACAAAAACGGATACCACCATTAGATTTTGGCACCATAAGCGCCGGTGAACACCAAGCCGATTCACATTCTTCAATGATGTCGTCTTGTAGCATCTTCGCTATTTCAGCTTTCATCAGCTGTTTTTTTGAAGGGTTAAGGCGATAAGGGGGTACCGCTATTGGCGGATGGTCACCTGTATCAATGCGATGCTCTGCGTACGGTGTTGGACCTCCCCCTGCACTGAAGACGCGAGCGTGCCTGTTAATGATGTCAGCGAGCGCTTGACGCTCAGCTGGCGTGAGGTGAGTACCTTCATCATCCCGAAGTATTTCAGTCGAGGCGCAGGACACGTTAGGAGAGCTTGGTTCAAAACACAGCTTGTATTTTATTTGATTATTGTTGCTAAAGTACCAAGTTTCTTTATGAAAATTAATAACAACCCTGGCGGCAGTTATAAAATCTATACCTAATAATGTTTCATTATTAGTTGAGTTGGGAAAAATTAAAAATGGCATGGTGATAACTGAAGTCTTTAAAGTAACCTCTAATGTAGTCGTTAGTACATCCATTAATCGCACTATACCATCGGCGAGCTTTACTTCCCTTGTGGAAGGTAAGAGTGGATGTCCTTGACGTAGAAGGAGAGTATACAGCGAATGACCCGCAATGCAGTGTTTAGCAGCCGTATCTATCAATGCGGTTCCGTTAAAACCCAAAACTTGAATTTCGAAAATCGGGCGTAAATCGCGACCTATACGTCCGACAGGACGGTTACCGCACGATGAAGCATCTCCATTACAACATATAGAACTACCATAACAAACATTCTTAATTTCTAAAATTTGTGGGTTACAATACTTTCCCACTGTGCGTACATTTCTATCAATGTAGAGGTTATTAACCTTTTGGTTCACATCACTACTTTGATCTGATAATCTAGACTTATTACACTTTTGTTTTAAACGTATTTGTTTACTATCGTATTTTGAACAATTTCGCGAAACGGAACTTGAATCCAATTCGGAGCAACTACTATTATTATTACAAAACAGAAATGACTTGTTAACACATTTATCACAAGAAAAATTTGAATGAATACTTCGATCACATTTAGGTATACATACACACTTATGAATATTAGAATTATTCGTACGAGAAGTATTATTAGCGTAAGAATTATTAAAATTATTCTTAGAGTCTGTAGGTATAACACGAGAATGAACACAATAAAATGAGTTATTTTGTTGTTTATCACAGACATCGGGTTTTTCACGCACGCGCACTTCCGTACAGCTATGAGATTGAGACTCACCTGAATGTTTTTGTAACTTACGGCACTGGTCCCTAGTGTGTCCATATTTCTTACAGTAAACACAAACGGGTCGTTGATGCTTCGCAGTACTGGTGGAGTCTCGACTCGGCGGCGGCGGCTGAGCGGGCGGCGGCGGGCGCTGGGTTTCGTAAACGGCGGGAACGTTTCTAGCGGGCAGCGGAGCGCTGCGAGCCGGCGCCTGAGCCCCGCGGGTCGGTAGCGTGTTAGCGACGAGTTGTGTCTGTTGCGTAGATGTAGACAAGGGGCGCATCTTTGTTTGTATCTGGCGCTCACTTGTAGTAGGCATCGTGTGTATATCATCAAATGAATCCTCTATGTTACGTGAAAGCCGAAGTAATTGACTAAAATTTGTGCAGTCTTCTCTTCGAAGCCTTTTTCTTATCCTAGAGTTGAGAAGGCCATACGTCATGTCTATCTGGGCAGATTCGGTTACGTCTCCCGTAGGTAAACGTGATAAAAGGGCGCGAATGCGTGCCACAAACACGTCTGTATTCTCCTCTTGTTGTGTTGTTGAAAAAATATCTCTATATATACGATGCGGTGGACGGCGGTCGCCGTATGCACTTATTAAGTTTTCTTTAGCTTGCCGCCATGTTGACACGGTATGTTTGATTCCTTGCCACCAAACAGCGGCTTCGTCCTTGAATAAGTATGCAAGGCCGCGTATAATGTTTGAGTCCGAAACTTGTGCACAGTCACTGTATGCTTCTATACCATCGATGAAAGCTTCTACCGATTCTTTCGGTGTGCCGGAGAACGTGACTTTGCAGCGAGCTAGGGTGCTTTGCCCTGAAAAAGCAAATGACTCCGGAGTCGATGCGTTCGCGCGTGGTACCGAGGTAAGTAGCTCCCTGAGCGCTTCAGTCTGTGAACGTTGAAGGGCAGCTATTATGGACGTTACGTGCTGTAAAGAAAACGTAGCGTCGGTACATGGCGGAGGAGAGGACGCGTTGGCGCCATCTTGAAACGCAGACTCGGCGGGCGGCGGCGTGTTCGGTCGCGAGACAATCGTTGATGTGTTTTCGACATCGTCCCTGCGATTCAAACTAGCCGCTCTACTCCTGGTCACTGGCATGATCACTGATATAGTCACTTATTCACTGGTATTCGAGAAAAACGTTGGGCGCCATATATGGGGGAGACGTCAGTCTCAGGGGAATGAATAGTTTCACGAGATGTGAGTATATAATATATTTCAAAGATTGATTTACACTGATAATGTTTACGGGGTTACAATGCCTGAAAGTCAGTAACACTACGTCGAATACAGTAAGTATTGCTCCGGCGAGCTTAGGTAGGTACCAGCGAGACGTGTGTGTAAGCGCGGTAGCCGGCGGACTGCCCTTGCGGCCGTGTGTCGAACTAACCGCTTATGTGTCAGAGGGAGACGCATAGCGCGCGGGTAACCGTCCACGCGTGGCGCGAATAGAATGTCTAGGAACCTGGGTTGCTATAACATATAATATTATAGTTATAACGGATGTTCCACAGAAGCGGTCCCAGGACTAATCCCTGTGGAACTCCGTACAACATCTCACAACCAAAGCCGGTCATGGTTGGGTAGATGAAGACTAGAGAGAATCATCTACCCCAACATGACCCGGTCTATCCGGATACACCCCGACTATGCGGAAAAAAGAGAGAGATGCACTTCGTGATATACGAGCGCCTCACTAAAGCAACTCCAGGGCAAAGTGTTGAACGTGTTGGCGATATCCAGGGAGGAAAGGGAGGAAACCATTTGGTCCAAGTGTGGTCTGGAGAGTTTCTCGATGAGGCGCTTTGCAATTACTCTTTCAAAGAATTTGCACACCTCGTCGAGCAATGTAAATCAGCCGGGTCCTTTTGGATGTGGACCAGTTTCCTCGTCTTCCACAGTTTCGGAAACTGGCCTCGTTCCAGACATGCGCTGATAAACCCTCTTAATCAGGGTGTCTTCCCTTAGAACTAGGACCCTTGCTCGGTCTAGAATGCCGTCGGGTCTCGGGGCGTTCGGCCTTCGTAGCGCCGTCTCTTGTTTTACCCAAGTGACTTCAGGCATCCCCGCTGGGCGCCATAGGTGACAGTACACACAGTACAGACTGTACGAATTCTGTCTGACACGTTAGTATTGGGACATTTTCATATTAAAACGTATAAAAATCAGTCATAAAAGTTTTTTTCGAGATTAGTACAAAACGTTCATATGTACCTACATTTTGACATTTAGACTTAACCCGCCGGACCCTTGTTGTGGACCTTTGTTATGGTTAGTTTGAAACTCATATTTTTGATGTAAACTTTATTGTAAACATACAAAGGTAAGTACCACTTATAGAGCAACATAATAGATAGATACAAGTTGAGCTTTCTGATGGGTTCTAACTTCTGAGAATTGTGATTGCTATGAATGCGCGTTTGTGTAGCCTAGTAAGTAGGTAGTTACGTAGAGAGATCTACTAGAGAGATAGTTCTCTTATCTGTAAATCCTTCATTTAATATCCTGACTTTGAATGATTATCGTCCGAGACATTAGCACGCCGTAACCGTTGCTTGTGCAGCAGTATCGCACACACGCATAAGAGAAGTAAAAGTACGACTGCAACTCCACACATAGCGAATACTCCTCCACGAAGTCGACTTTCACCTGAAACATGATAATTATCATTCTAGTAAAATCATTACATTTCTAATCGACAGCAGCAAAATGTGGAATATGTACCTAACTTTATGTGAGTACCTAGCGTATTTAAGTAGGTACCTATCTACCAAGTTGCGAGGAGCCCCTATAACTTGATTCCTGCCGGCTTCCCAATGGGTCGCATTCATAAATATAAGTGAAGTCGCATTGCATAGTCATAGTGCATAACAAACTAGATTGAACTAATTATTTTGTCCACCAGTTTCCCTTTTGAAAATTTTCACCCTTCACCACTGCTATCCTATCAATTATGTGGATTTTAAATACTTAGATTAAAAGTTAAGGTATTCCAAATACCGATTCAATACCAGGTCCACCGGGTTTAAGTCCTAGCCAGTACACTACCGATGCGAACCCACTCTAAACTAGCAATTTAACATAACGAGAATACCTACTATAGTATATTTTTTATAGTAATTTCGGTTACTACTTACCTACATAAACGGTTTTCTGTTTAGGTATTTGTCTAAATTTTCGTTGAGGAGTGTGCGCCTAAGTAATTAGGTGGTTTGTTTTACCTACCCGTATCAGCAGATTGTAGTTCACTTGTTTCAACTGATTTTAGTACTTTAGACAGTTGCGGCAAGTATTGAAGCCAAAATTTGATATCTCTATCCGGATTGTGGTAATCACTGCTGGCACTTTCCGTATTACGAATATCATAAATGTTGGCATCGCCCGTCTTGTATTGTCGCCATAGATGGGCTTCTCCAGGCGACCTGAAAGAAATAATTACTGTAATTTATCTGTAGGTACGTATTTACAGTTTAATATTTGCTTCGTAAAATACTTAATCCGGGTTCAAATAAAACTAATAGGTAAAACGAGGAATCGTTACAATACTTTACCCAAACTTAATGAAATTGACTACATGTCTCCGGAACAGCATTGAAATTCGTTTTTCTTCAGTTGTTGGTGGTCGACGTGCCACTTGAAGCATCATGGCATCACCTAAGAGGGATACTAAATCCGATCCATGAACAGCGCCTGTTATTCAAAAGTTTTATAAAATTTTTACCATAGGTAGGTGTGTTGAATCTATACTTATATTATAAAGTTGCAGAGTTTGTTTGTTTGTTTGAACGCGCTAATCTCTGGAACTACTGGTCCGATTTGAATGATTCTTTCACTGTTGGGTAGTCCATTTATCGAGGAAGGTTTTAGGCTATATATCATCACGCTACTACTTAAGGGAGCGGAGCATTGATAGTAAATGTTAACAAATCTGGCAATTTTTCATACATCTTTTGATGACTAAAACCTACGGGCCCAAAGGGATATGAAGCTTCAAAATATACCCCGGGCGAAGCTGGGGTGGGTCAGCTAGTTAATTATAAGTTTAGTTGTGGAACAAGCGGAAATAAGCCATTTTAAATAATCCCTAATTAATTAACCAATAATGTCTTACCTGTAAAATTATGCTGTAGGCCCTGTAGATCAACTCCTGCAGGTTGTGAATAACGATAAACGTATAGGCGACCAACCCGTCTTGATAATCGAGTGGCAATTAGTGCAATACCCGCACTCCATTTTACTGATGACTCAATCCGACCAAGCGACTCAATGGCATTATAAATATTTGAATCTTTTCTTGATCTTTCGTTCCAATATTCCCAACGAATTGCTTCTGTTAGCTGCAAGTGATTACATAGATAGATAACGGAGACAGCAGTGACTTCCCACGGTGGGAGAGACGCTGCCACCTACGTACTGTCAACTTCGACGAGGTGGGAGCGACCCAGTAGAGGGTTTTAGTCGGTTCGAGTCCGACATAAGCATAACCATCCCCGTTCGATGCAGCTGGTGATTGCCGCTTGAAAAAAGACAGTCGGTTCACAGCTGCAGAGAAAATTTACACCGTACCCTGTCGAAATGGTTAAATTTTTTCTAGTAGGTAAGGAAAATAGAGACCTACCATGGGTAACGCAGACGGATCCAGAGAAAACAGACGTAAAATCTCAGGTATGGTTTTATCATTCAAGTAATCGGATATATAGGATTTACCTCGTCGTCTCAATTCGTCATATTTATCATCTAAAACAAAATGAGATTGACTAATGTGATACTCACGAGCACGACGGATAACCTTGAGTTTTAGTGAAAATGTTCATACCATTGTAATTTAATGCTTCAAGGTCGTTCGCTCCGAGCAGAACATCGAGTTGCAAGTTTGATTGCGTAGCCGTTGATAAAGCTACCAATAACGAATTAGGTAAAAACTGTTCTGATGCCGGCAAAAATGTATCAGGTACCGGCTGCATAGCGTTGGTCCATGATGCGTTCTAAGGAAAAAGTACAAACAGATTTCGAGTCTAATGGGGAATGTTTACTTACTAATTTTGAAGTTTAGGTTAGGTAAGTACTAATTCTATTGCATGCAAACTGAGATTATAAGTAGGTAAGTACCTACCTACAAAGCAATATCTACTTAACAATTAACAATATTACAGTCACAATAATAGCGCAGGGGCAACAACGCATTTCTGTCTCGTTCAGCAACCATTAGGTACAGTAGGTACAGTTAAAAACTTATTGGCTTATTATTATTTATTAAATTAGCTTTGATTTCCGAGCAAAGTCAGGACGCGAGTCGCTTGTTAAGTAGGTATACTGTAAAGTAGGTATAACATCATAACTCCATTTTTTTTCTCACACAAAACAGCTAGGTACCTATATTTTTAGAAGTAGGGACATAGGTACCTACTTACTTAGAAATAAAATTTGAAAGAACTCTACATTTTGATCAAAATGATTGTTTTTAAACATAATTTTGATCAAGTTTAGATTATATACAATGAAGAAAAAAAATCAACCATTTTTATAGTTTATTAAGTACCTATTCGTACTGAGAAAACAATTTACCGAATATAGTTTCATTAGATCTGATAAAGGATGTTCACGCATGCAACGTAAAATCTCCTGATCAGTATCATTGTTACATCTCAACAAATGTGCAATTTCCCGAGAGATTCGTTGCACTTCATCGATTTCAATTACCCTTTGATCATCTATCGCTTTCCAAATATCGATAGGTGACATAATTATGGCCCTTTGGAATAAACCTGTAAGAAAGAATTCAAGATTAGTTCACACTGTTCAGGGTGTTATTTTTAAGATGAGGTAGTACCTAAACTTAACCGTTATAGTTACAGCAAAACGTTCCTAAACGACAAACTGTAACTGTATTCCCACATTTTGGAAAAATGTTACAGTCAGTAAAAAATGCAATTTTTTGTGTCGATCGATCGTATTTCATGAGGGAATCAAGAAACTAGGCGACGATGTAAGGTATGACTTGTGACTTAGGTACCTACTACTACTACTATTACTAGAAGTGACAGAAATCGCCATATACGTGAGAATTTTGCGCACGTAAAAAAAAAGGCGGTACACATTAATTTTCCTCCAGTTTATGATTTAGGTGTGAAATGAAAGGGTTTAATTTAAAGCTCAATTCATACCAAGTACGGAATTTCATCTCAAATATTTTTTTAACACAGTACCTACTTTAGGACCACTAGAAGGCGCCACGTTGGATGGAGTGAATTTTAGTTTTATTTTAGTTGAACATATTTATTCCAAGAATAATGTATCGGAATATCTTTAAAAGGTAGGGATACACTATCGTTCGACACGGCGAGTTTCCTAGCCGGATCGCCACCGATCCTGGAAGCGAGATCCCTTTCGGCGCTATACCGGTTCCGAAAGACGGCGCGGGAGCGGGGAGAGCGGGAAAAAATTCGGGCCGTGAGATCCCGGCTCCACAGGGACATGGTGGCGGAATGGGAGCTACGACTTGGGCGACCAAGTGCAGGGCGCGCCGTAGTAGCGGCGGTAAGACCCATCATAGTGGAGTGGCTAGAGAGGCCACACGGCAGCCTCTCGTACCGTCTGACGCAGATGATCACCGAGCACGGGTGCTTCGGGAACTATCTGCGTCGGATGGAGAAAGAGCCAACGTCCGAGTGCCATCACTGCGACGCGAGCGAGAACTCGGGGTCGCACGCGCTCACCGAGTTTCCGGCGTGGGAGACGCCGAGACGGGAGCTTATGGTGGCCCTGGGAGAGTTCTTACGCTCTCCACCTTGCTCGAGGCGATGGTCCGCTACGAGGATGCGTGGGCGGCCGGCACCTCCTTCTGCAAGCAAGTAATGCTCGTGAAGGAGGAGGCGGGGCGGGAGCGGCAGCGGGAGCGACGAAGGATCGCAAGCCAAGCTGGACGCATACGAAGGTAACTCGGGCGTCGGCGGTCGATAAACGACCTCCGCCTCCCATGAGCGCAGGCCTGGGGGTGACTGATGGAGCCGCCTGTTACCCTGGCAGAAGCAGGCCGTGGTCCCCGTTTCCGGGGACGAGTTGGGGACTCTATAGTCCCGACACCCGAGGAGAGGGCCAGATCATGAGAGACGGCCCAGGGTCGGCCGGGGTGCGAGGGATATGCCTGTCAACCTCACCTTCGGCAACCAAAAACGACCCACAGGTTGCGTGCGTTTTTGTCCACTCGATTCCGATTCGATCCGTGGGGATTTTGCGCACGTAAAAAACAGCGATACACTCCGAAGAAAGTTTTACTGTAACGTATAAGGTAGGTACCTGCCCTTCTATCTGTGAAAGTTACAAAATGAATAAGTAGACTTAACTAAAAATTATATACGTACCAAACGACCGCGGTGATGTGATTTGATGCAAGACGCTATCGGCACCCGCTGAATGGCCAAGTACAGTTATTGCGGTCGGATCACCCCCGAATGCGGCAATATATTCACGAACCCAGAGAAGAGCTAAATACTGATCCAAAATGGCCAGATTACCGCGAGCTGATATTGATCCTAGTGAGAAAAATGCAAGCAAGTGAAGGCGATACATGACTGTCACCACCACTACGCCTTCAGATGCCAACTCTTGGCAAGGTAAAGATATTCCTCCTCTGATCCAAGACTCACTGTATAATATCACAACCACTGGTAGGGTTTTTCCATCAGAGCGCTACCTAGAAAACATTAGATGTATAGCATGATTTACAGTTAGTGTCTGGCCTCCGTAAGATGGTTCGAGAAAATGGTGAGATTTGAAAAATCAACAGATTGCACTGAATACACCGTAACAACAGAGTTGATCAATGATTTTTTTTAATACAGTTATATTTGGTTGGCACACATAAAATTCAGCCTGTCACCCTTGCAGAAGCAGGCAGTGGCGGTAGCGCGACGAGGGTCTTCCTCTATCTGGGGAAAGATGTGGAAACACCGCAGTCTCACACCCCAGGAAGCCTTCGATGGCCTTGAACCAGACTTGAATGTGAAGTATATGCCAGAGGCTATCTCATCCTCGGCAATTGATGACTCGAGACGGAGTGCTGTTTAAGTCGGTTCGAGTCTGACATAACCACCCCCTCTAGCGGATGTATTCGTGAGGATTACCGCACTTAAGTGTCAAAACGTTTACGTTTCGAAAACTATAAAAACCTAGCAACTGACAGGAAAAAAATATAGCCATTTAAAATTTTTAAAAAAAGGCTAGTTCATATGTCGTTGGCTAGACTATCAATACCTTCTACCGGTTATAAAAATAAATCTAACCCGAGGTGTCCAGATGTTAAGGAAAAGGCAATCTTCACTATAATCGTCTTTTTCTTGGTCGCCGACATGAGGACAGTGTGGAGGTATTCGATGAGCATTGAATGTTCGCCTCCAACCTGTGTGTCGTTCTGGTGCCTATAGACGAATACATACCATTATTGCGTATTTAGAGCAGATTATTTTGAACTATTATAATTCGAGATCCCTGTATTTTAATTATTTATTTTTTTAATTTTTCGAACATTACAATTTCCACGACATTCTAAACAACGCTATCCAGACCCATGGTAAGCATAGCTTAACTAACTTGTGTTATGGAATCTAGAATGCGGACAAACATACGTAGATACTTTTTTTTTTAAATACATATTATACATAGAAACACCCAGACCAATGCAAATATTCATGCATACAAATATTTGCACTGAGCGGGAATCGAACCCGCGCCCCCTGCATAGCAGTCGAATGTTCTACCGTTACACCACGGAGGTTAAAAGCACTACCATATGTATTGCACTCGTAAGTACTTATTATGAGTATTAAGGCACCGCGAACTAGTCATAGGTAGATGTAAGTAGAAAATTGCTGAGCACCTCTACTTTAATTAAACATTTCTAAAATAGTTGCCAAATTCCAAAAACAAAATAATATATATATAAATATAAATATAAATGTGATTTATCTAAATGTCTCATTTTGAACTCATACCGAAAATCTGTAACGGCCCTTTGGAGCTGTAGCGTATGGCACTCCATAATATATTTCCACGGGTGTTGAATCTTGTGTATAAGCTTTGATCTGCAATATACATTGTAAAGCATAATCAAAGTACAGACAGGCGGCATTTGACAAGAAAGTAAAGTACTTACTCCAACTATCCGACCTTGTGGTATATTAACGACAGGCTCTTCCGCCAATACCTTCGCAAATATACACAGCACAAACCATGAACTAAACATAATGAAACTCCACATAGCGATATTAAATAAAACTTATAAAATTGATGAAAAATATTTTGAACTAACTAATGGTCACATGCACGTTATGTCGCTAAATTCGTACTGAACGTATAAACTTGCCTACCTTCCTAATAGTCATATATGTAAGTACTTACTACCTTTACAAATAATGTAATATGCTGCATTTGACCATCGACACAAAAAGAGTCATACAATGATTGTGCTCCAGTCCATGACGAGAGTACCTGTCGTAACAATGAATGCCTTCATTGTTCTAATTTCACCAACAATCAAAAATGTGTTAAATTAAAACACAGGAAAGGACTACTGAATAAGTAGGTAGGTAGATAGACAGGAAAGTCTTCTCTTATAAAGATAGAATAACAGAAACATGGAGAAAAAACTGTATTTAAAATGATAGAAACAAATTACAAAAATAAAAAAATGTTCACAAAACTTGCAAATTTAACTTCACCATTGCACGATGCGGTCGCTCCTACTCTACTTATACTTTTACTGTGCTGTATGCGATGTCCAGCTTCTTCAATAATATTTTATAGTAATAGTGAATAGGTTGATTATTTGCGAAGCCAATCGTGGCCAACATTAATCCGTAGCCAAGTAGTATAGAGAAAAGTTTATGCCTGGAAAGCCACTGACGAAACCCACCAACTGAAAGAAAGAAATGTTTAAAGTACTCCGCAAACAAAAGCTGCACTTATTTAGATAAGTGAATTAGGTACATATTTCTAAGTTAAATTAACAACTTATATGATAAATCATAATAATACCATTCCTATTGACGCTTGTTGTAGGAAATCTCATGGACGCGGGTTGCTTCGCATACACGAGCATATATCTCACTCTTACTAGATCACAATTTGTGACAATGTATTGTGTCATCTGTCCATCGCAATTTTGATCAGAAAGTAATTTTTTACTCTTATCGTCTTCATAGAAGCCGTCACCTGCATTCAAAAATTCATTTAAGATCAAAGTGTTAAGCTACTACGTCTACCTACCTAAGAAATGCCCAGTTAAAGTTGTTGCAAAGTGCACTTTATTTATTACGATTCCGCTTTAGGTACTCGTTTAGAGCTAGTAGTAATAATTCAAGTCACTAGCTCACATTGTAAAAGGTGACATGTGTACCATTGGTATTATTGTCATCGACATAGAATATAGTAAGAAGTGGAGATGAAAAAGCAGGAAAGTGAGTCCCTGACCCCAAGGTCGGACGCTTCAGAAGTAGCTGGGACACTCAGTAGTATTCAATCTACGTAGCCTTATATGTAGCCTACCTACATAATTATAAACAAAGATACATACATCACTTACAAATTCGGTCACGAACTGCTTCTGTAGATTTATTATTACATATTTGTACTAAATTATATTAGGTGCTAGGACCTCTGCCTACCCCTTCGGGGAATATAGGCGTGAGTTTATATTATGTTATGTATATTGATTTATCGTACCTTCATTTGTAATGGGTTTTTGGTAATTGATGCCATCTGGAGCGTCAATAACTTCGCACAATGCTATACAAGACAGATGACCTCCAATGCAGCTTGCACCCCATCCGAAACCTCCATGACTATATGGTAAACTTATGTTGAGGTCGGGCGACAAGTAGACGCCGTTTCCCAGCAATGTATTCTGCATATGAAATATTAAAAATAATTTTACTCTTAATTAAAACAATGAGAAAAGTGTTTAACATAGGTACTTCAGGTATGCCATGACTACATAAGTAGGTAGGTATATACCTACCACAGTACCTACTTTTTTCTAACTTACTTTATTTAGATGCTGCTGCAGACCGAAATTCAAAATAGTGTAGAAGTTCTCCAATCGGTTTCCATGATAGGCATTAAATATGTTGTGATTCTTAGATAGGTCTTTCCATTTTGTTTCCGCTATAGATTTGGAAGAGCTAACTACTTGAAAAATATACTGTGGTTTTGGGGTCGTGCCAGTAGAATGAGTATTCAATAAAACAGCTTCGTGCTGAAAATGTACAATAATAAATATACTCATGTAGAATTACTTTCGCATTTATACATTAAGTCGAATAAAAAATTGAAATTGCTATTTTTTTTGTTTACAACTTTTGAGAGCGACTGTACAAGGTGAAATGACTCAACCATTGTTATGGTGGCTATATTATAGATAGATAGATAATACTTTATTGTACACCAAAACATATACAGCTGAGACAAGTAGGTAACATGCATATACAGTTAAATGTAATTGTTATTATAGGTATAGTCGAATGAATTGAAATTTACCAAATTAAAAAAACTCTGATAAGCACGTTCAAAGAACTATAATGTAATGGTATCTCGCAAGGAAGCATACTGGGGCCACAAAATATTCATGAAATAGTTTCATTATACTTAATGTATAATAAATAATTTAAAATAAAAGTAGGTACCACAAAGTACAGTTGACAACAACAACAGAAACAAACCAATTTAGATATTATGCAGGTATGGCGTTATGCATGTGAACATATCCATAAAATTTATTTGAGTTCGACTTCTACTACTTACTATATTAGTACAATGTCGGTATGTAATTTTCAACCTATCGGTTAGCTAGTTAGGTCCTTCATATACCTAGACCGCCTAGATGTAACTGCGTCTCTTTTTAGATGTATAAGTGCTAAGGGAACAAATGAGTTACAACTAAAATGTAAGTCTATTTATGTAAAGGTACATACCAAATCTGCAGGTACAGTCTTCAAAGCCGGTTCCTTTAATCTTACGAGTACATAGAAGAGTAAATCAATGACATCACTCATATTCGTTAAATTAACCACATTATCCAGTTGTTCTAACACCAAGTCTAAAGCCGGGACATCAGTAACAACGCTCAGCTGAAGGAAAAGAAAAGAAACAAAACTGTATTCAATGATTTTCGCAAACTTGGAACACCCGGTAACCCAGTTGATTAAAATCCGAAAAAATTACACCCTGTATTTTCATAACATTAATCGATAGTGTCAACCATAAGGATCAAATCTGTATAACAAACATGGTGAATTAAATGAAAGGAAATCGTTGAAAACTAAACTAATAAATCTCCAGTACTTGTAAATTCTTTGTGGTAGGTGTTTAGAATATCCACTCTGTATATTCTGAGGTGAAAACACTTTCCTTGGATAAAAGTACAAGTTTGTAATGACTGCACAGTAAAAGTATTCTAAACATACTAATTCATCCATATCTTTAACGCCACTCTTCAAGAAAGCTGGTGGAAACGGTCTGAGGCAACTTTCGTATCTGAAACTGAATGCAGCCGCCACAAACAGACTCCATTTTATATCTGCGGCCTTAAAATCCTTTTCCAATACTAGTCTGAAAAATAATAAACAATTTTATATTAAAAGGATTTGATAATAAATTCAGTTAAGAAGAATTGGTTACGTAAAACTATATTTAATCTAAAACCAAATGATATTTTTATTAATTCTTAATAACAATATTGTTTTATATTTTTGAAACATAATTGACATGCCTTAGGTGAACAGCTTTCTTCTCCAACGTATCTAGTCTAGCTTGAGTATTGTCTGATAACGCTTCAGATGCTGGTGGTAGGTTGCAGTTAGTTGCCGTATCAGATAAAGCTTCAGGCTCACCGTCCATGTTCTGTGTGTTGGTCCTCAAATGATATGGATAAATATATTGATACTACTATTACTATATTGCAGTCATAATTTTGAATGCTTTCAAATAAAGGTGTTAAACGTTTTATTCCATTATGTAAATCAACAATCTTCAATAAAATTGTCAAAATCATAAAACAAAAGACAAACTCTGTGCCAGCTAGTTACTTAAGTGGAAGAGTAGGTTTCATGTACAGTTCAAAATCTCAGCTGCTGAATTCATCGCATGGTTCGTTTACTCGATCTTATGAAAATTATCTGCATGAAATTAAATCAGTACCTATAATTTGCACGAAATAACTATCACATGCGCACACGCAAGGCCCAGAACCAAACTCAGTGCAGGTGGGTCGTCCTGTACTTAAGATAGGAAATTTTTTGGATCGGTTCAGGCGGGATTCGAACCTGCGATCTTTCCCTACAGGGGGACTGCTCTGACCACTGAGCCGTTGAACCTCGCCTGAAACCATCCTAATCTTCCTATATAATATATCTGTCTTGCGTCGACTGTTGGAGCCATCTACCGTTATTCGTACGAACTAAAGAAGAAGATAGACCACGGGTTCCCGCCTGAACCGATTAAAAAAAAAAAAAATCTTAAGCGATACATAAATCTGTTCAGACTAATAAACAATTGTTGCTAAAAAACTCACTTTAGGAGTTAGATGGACGCATGCATACGCATGAATGAGTCCATGATGATGCATTATATTTATAGAACATACTCATAATAAGTACCTATGTAAAGTACATCTTATTGAAATTTTTGAAGTTAATTTTATAGTAGAATTAAAAATATTAGTCTGGCAACTTTTACATATGACGTTTTTGTGTTGTAAAACTTGTAAATTGTTGCAAATGGAAAATGGCGTTTGTGTTGTATTAGAGAGCTGTAAACATAGTAACATACGTATTATCATATGCGCTTAGAAAAACAAATTTAGTGAATTTGAGTAGTTTTGTTTTTTAATATTTCTTAGTGATAACTACAACGTGGACTAATGAGTTTATTGACCGATGTCTGCCGTGGCTCCCACTATCCCCGGTTGGTGATATTTTGTTGCAGTTTTTCGTGTAGACATGCATAACAAAGTTGATATTAAATTAATTAAAGGTTATAGTTAGTGTTCATAATAATGTATTTCATATTAGATTTGATTTATGGCTATTTAAAAGCTCATACCAAATTATAATGTTATCGACCTATTTTCAATCAATTTGACATTGCACCGCGTGACGCGTTTGTTGGTAACTCGAGGCTAGGATTGGAAATTCATTTAATATTCCGAGTTCTGTATTGTATTGTGAACAAAATTATTTATGAGAATATCGTTTTATGAAGCACCTTTGATTTAAATTTTTCTATCAGAAATGATACACTTATTTTTTTCATGCACAGCACAGCAGTAATATGAACAGTGCTGACTAAGTTATCTTTAATGCATACAAATATTGCTATTACACTTATGTCGAATTTTCTTATTTATTCGTGAATTATTCAGTGGTGCTATTAAACTAGAGATTTTTTCTATTATTTCCCTGAAAACAGGTTGACCTTGATTTTATAAACAAAATAAGAACAAAATTATCGTATTATATATCAGCAGGGGTAGGTCTTATTGATTGTATCCGTGAATTAACTTTGCAATATTGCTAATTCACCCAACATATCAATATAAATTGTAATCATTGTCCATTCTAGTTGGATTGCAGTTCTGTAAAATGGCTACTTAATTTTCTGTAATAATTCATACTTAATTAACTATTACCCTCTACTTTTTACAATTTGTCATATTTAAATAAAAATTACCGTTATAGGGGCTGACCCAGCAAAGGATATACAAAAACGCCGTGCTGGCAGTGTTGGGTGAGTTTCCAAACATTTCAATTAATAATGCCTATAATAAAAAATATTACATACATTGAGTCACAAACTTGAGGATAAACCCATACAGAATAAAATATATAAATTTTTCACTTGCATTTTATTTGTTATTAAACTAAGTAAATTAAGGCTCATTTCCAAGACACAGATTTCAAGTTGTGATCAAGGGTGCTTTATAATAAAATAAATTAATATTTCATTTGCAGTTTGTATAACATTTTTTAACAGGTCAGATGAAGACGACGCAAGTGGTGGTAAATATACAAGGATGGAGGAGGATAACATACAAGATAAAGAAAGATTTGCAAGGTACCTAGACAACATGTTTATTTACAAACTACTACTCATCACATACGCTCAAATATCCTAACAGTGGAGACATTAACAGTACTATTGATTAAGATAGGAAAACATTTGAATCAATTCAGGCGGGATTTGAACCCACAATCTTTCCCTTACAGGGGGAATGCTCTGACTACTGAGCCACTGAACCACACTTGAAATCATCCTGTATATATCCGTCTTACTGCCTATCTTAATCGTTTTGAATAGTTAGCATACTAAATACTTTAAAATTTCATTCAATTAACAGTACATAAATAAACCCATACAGAATAAAATTGTCATTGTGGCTGTGTATATAATCGAAAATCTGGTTAATAGTGACTAGCTGTTGCCTGGTGCACCACCCGTGTGTAAGTCCGTATCGGGACAAAATATAATCTATGTCCTTTCTATACCAAATTTTATCGAAATCAATTCAGCGGTTTAGGTGTGAAAGTGTAACATACAGACAGACAGACAGAGTTACTTTTGCATTTATAACATTTGTGTTACATACATAAACTAATGAAACTTTCTGGCTAACCATACATTGTTATTCTTGAGAACTAAAAACCACAATGGATAGCAAAAAATTGAATCGGTAATTTTAGTATGAACTACTCTACAATATTTAAGCTGCCACAGCGATAACTAAATAGTGTTAAAAGAAATTTTTTTTTTTTTTTTTTTGGTGCTTTTATCTGCGATCAGTCCTTTTTTTTTTTAATCAACTATGAGCAGATGTGTATGGTCAGCAGGTGTTTGGGGAAAAGGGATCCTTCGATCTCTTCCTCCTTCAGTCACGAATCCAGCTCGATTATGTGGTTCCTTTTTAGCCGCTTGGTGTAGTTTATGTTCGTGAGTTCTACAGCCAGGGGGTTTGGATGCATAGCTATTCGCTGTTTGTAGGTGGCTGAGAATATCTTAATTTCTTCGCTGACTGTATTTATTTTGAGCTCTTCGTGCAGTTCACTATTCCTCAGGAACCATGTAGCATTAGCCAAACTTCTCAGAATGCCATTCTGAGCTCTTTGTATAATTGCGACATTGGATTTGCATGCGGATCCCCAGAGATGGATGCCATATGTCCAAACAGGTTTCAGTACGACCTTATATACAAGGAGTTTGTTGTCTATACTCAGTACTGAGTTTCTTCCAAGCAACCAATGGAGGTTTCGAGATTTCAAGTTCAATTCTTCTCTTTTTTTCTGTATGTGTGTTCTCCAGGTGAGTCTCCGATCCAGGTGCATACCCAAGTACTTAACTGAGTCTTTGTGCGGCAATGTGGTATTTCCCAGGTATACGGGAGGGCAGTCTCCTGTGCGTAATGCAAACGTGATGTGAGTAGACTTTGTGGCACTGGGTTTTATTCGCCACTTTTTTAACCACTGCTCTATTTTATCTAACTCTTGCTGGAGGATTCGAGAGGCCGTGCTGCGATTACTACTGCTTGCAAGGATGGCAGTGTCATCTGCGAATGTAGCAGTTACTACGGCTGGTGATTCTGGTAGGTCACATGTGAAGATAGTATACAGCACTGGCCCCAGTACCGATCCCTGCGGTACTCCCGCTTCTATTTCGTGGAACCTGGAGGTGCAATCGCCATCTTTAACTTGAAATATTCTTCCAGAGATATAAGATTTTAGTAACTCGAAGTACGCATGGGGTAGCAGGGTTTTGACCTTGCAGAGTAATCCCTTATGCCAGACCTTATCAAACGCCTGTTGGATGTCCAGGAAAGCTGCCGAGCAATATTCCTTATGTTCCAGGGTCTTCCTTATATGGTCAACGACTCTGTGCACCTGTTCTATGGTGCCGTGCTTCTGTCTGAATCCGAATTGGTGGTCCGGAATTACATATCTTTCCTGCATGGTTTTAAGGATTCTTACTAGCAGAACCCTTTCAAATAGCTTGGAGGTAACAGGTAGGAGGCTAATTGGTCTATATGAGCCAACTTCGTGGATCGGTTTTCCATCTTTGGGGATCATTATGATTTGGGAGATTTTCCATATGGTTGGATAGTAAAATAGTGTTAAAAGAAATGAATACTGATTCATTTTGAAAATGGAGTAACTGACTAATAAATAATCAATTATGAATTTGCAAAAATGATGAATGTCTATAATATTACTTATTTTTAATATTGCTATAACATTAGCTAGCTATGTGTGCTGTACATGTTGCATGTTATTTCATACCTCATAACATTATACATAATTTCATACTATATGCATATAAATAAGTAAAATTTTTTGAACAGATACAATATACCTAGTCTAGCCATAAATATTGTTACGAAGAAAAAACATTTTTTTTTATTGCAAATAATATTTATTACTTTTACAGTGTGTTAGTTTAATACATAAATATAAAACAATTTAAAATATAAAAAGCTTATTCGAAGTGGTCTCCTTTGGCTGGAACACAGTCCTTTAAACGTTGAGGCCAGTTATCAATAGAAACACGCACTCTTTCCATGGGAAAATTCTTCACTGTCAATCGTATGGATTGTTTTAGGGACTCCAAATTATCATGGCGTTTAGAACAAGCCATACTCTCTAAAACTGACCATAAATCATAATCCAGCGGATTAAGATCGGGACTAGACGACGGCCAGTCTTCAGCTCTGATGAAGTCCGAAACGTTCACTTCCAACCAAGACTGCGTGGACCGAGCTTTATGACCCGGCGCTGAGTTTTGTTGGAAGGACCATACTTGGTTATTGAACATGGTGTTGTTAAGGGGTTTAACTATCTTCTCAAGAATGGTATCTTGATACACTTGTGCCGATGTTTTGTTCCCTTTTGCACAAAAATATGGCTCAGTCACTCCTTCATAGCTAACACCCCACCAAACCATCACTGAAGTCGGATAATGCCCACGTTGCACTCTGTCGACTAATTGGGAAGCTTCCTTAGAGCTTTGAGCATAAATACGGTCATTTTGTTTGTTAAAATGTTGCTCAATTGTAAAGATTTTCTCATCCGTAAACAAAATTTTTCTACTGAAGCGGTACGCAAAGGGATTTGCGTACCGCTTCAGTAGTTGCTTCGATTTTACCACCCTATTCTTTTTTAAATTATCAGTTAAAATCTTTTAAAATGCGCGACATGGTTCTGGGTGCTATCTTCATCTCCCGAGGTAAAATCTTTTTCGGACAGGATTTCTTCGAATTCTTTCCCTTACTGCTTTGACCACCATTTTCGTACGAACACTACGTGGACGGCCAGATCTTTTTCTGTCACAAACAGAGGAGGTCTCATTGTACCTATTAATAGCCCGGTACACAAACATTTGACTAATACCAAGCGTATGGAGAGTTTTAAAAATTACATTCGCTCCATACCAACTTTGTGTAATGCAATCAATTTATCACCCCACTCCATTATAATATAGCAAAATATTGTACAATGTATTGGCGCCAAAATTAGAAAACACGAACAATCGTATAAAAATGACAGATTCCAAATTCAAATGTAATATCTTTCTTATTTTAATTGTAACAGTATTTATGGCAAGACTAAGTACTTGCTATAAGTAACATAAGCAGCATGAATGGTTGTTCGGTCGGTTCCTGCGGGACTGAATATTTCGATCTTGTAGTATCCCGATATTTACGGGGATTTCAATTCTTTTGCCGAAAAAATAAATAAAAATGGGGTTAAGTATATATTTAAAACCCGAAGATAATACCGATGAACGAAACACCGTAGTTCAAAACCCCGAACATGTTTTTTATGTAACCTACTGTTTTTGTTTCGTACGTCCCCCATGTCTTCGTGTATTATCACGAGTATCATAACATGAGGGTCGGTATGGACGTCCTCTGCGAGACCTCCGCCATACCCTTCTAACCTATATCTGTCCATATCGAGGTACGTAGTGCCGACTCCGTGCGTTTGGATTTGGATAGATTAGCTAACTTTTGAACTTCCGCGTTCCATGATATACAATAATTTTTACGGGAAAGAAAAACCCTTTAAAAAGTCCTTATATCGCGTGCGCTGCAAAATCTTTTAATGATAGGATAGAATTCTGTATTACAAAAATGTGTGACTTAAAAAGGCTTAAAAAGATACCTCATTTGTCTAGTCCTAATAAATGATTGAGGAGTTATGAGGGAACAGATGAACCTACATACATTCATAGCCAGTCAAAATCAGAAACCTCTTTTTGCTCCGCCGTATTCAGTTTGGAGCTTATTAGCTTATTTTTAACAATACACTATTATTCCTTATCCAATTAAATACGATGTTAATGTAATGTAACTAATGTAGATCAAAATTGTTATCCAAATTTCAAGAAAAATACCGATCAAAATCAGACCATCGAATTTATACCTATTGATTTAAGAATATTATTTAGATAATATTCTAATCTAAATAATGTATTTAGATAAGCTAAATAAATTATTTTGTATTCAATATATGAAAGAAATTTCATCCCCCGCACACTCAAGCTGTGGAATGTACTCCCTGCTGCGATTTTCCCAAGCGCCTACATTATGGTGTTCTTCTAGAGGAGCATTAGAAAGTAACGCCCCTGGTGTTGCACACGTCCATAGGCCACGGTAACCACTTCCCATCAGATGGGCCGTGTGCTTATCTGCCACCTAGGTGGTATAAAAAAATGTCCGAGTTCCGAAAATGATGGACGGAACTTTTGTCTCTTGATTAACTTTAACAATTCATTATAATAACATAATGAATTGTTAAAGTGAAATATTCATACGATAAATAATTTTAAAAAGATATTTGATTATGAAAATTCAGTTACTCGAGCCGTCCGAAAAGGCTTCGTTCATAATCGTACTAGCAAGTGACGTCACACGCTAGTTGAGCTTTATGCAAAAGTGTGGAGTACAAGAAAGTATCGAATTTGATCTAGGTTGCGTTTTGCGTTGCACTGGTCGCGAGCCCGTATGGGCGGAGGCGGCACGACGATGTCCACCAGTATCATCATGGGATACCGTACAATATCGTTTGATACGGCGAATCTTCTCGCCGATGACGATTGGGCAACAACGCACAGGGTACACTGGAATAACGGTGGTAAGACTCATCATGGGGACGCTAGATAGGTCATATGGCGGCCTGTCGTACCAGTTGACGCAGGTTATCACCCGTATGAATGGTACGGGCGGTATCTGCGTCGAATCGGGAAGAGCCAACGTATGAGTGGCATCATTGTGATACTGGGGCTGCTCACGCTCACCCGGCGTGGGAAACTCCGAGGAGTTGGTGGTGGCCTTAGGAGTAGGAGTACTCTCGTTCGCCGCCTTGCTCACGGCGATGGTTCTTTGGCGTGGGCTGTCGCCGCCTCCTTCTGAGAACAAGTAATGCTCGAGAAAGTGACGAAATTCTACTTCAGACCATTCACTTTCTCCTATTTAAATCGAAATTTATAGCGCTTTTAGTGGCTGTTTACCGCAGCTTCCCCCCCCCCCATATACCCCTCCCCTCCCCCCGTGGGTTACTGATCCCGTGCCCGCGACTTATAGGAACCTATTTAATTACTTTGGTAATAATATTAGTCTGTGTGTATCTAGCCGACGAATAAAAATTGTCATACACATTTACATTACCTATCTAAAATTAGGTACCTATTATTTGAACTAGTCGAGCAGGACGCTGTAAATAATAAACAATGAAGTGAATGAATAGGCATGTTGACATCAAGGCCCCATGATTTTCCCATAACCGACTCTCATTTTAGGTTAGGTGCTGTATTATGATTGAAAACGTGTCTTATCATAATATAGGTTTTAGGTTTCTTTAAAAACTCATGTTAATAGACTATGGATATTGCCTATCGATTGATGTTATTACTTGAACATAATAAACTAAAATGAAGGTTAAAACTCCAAGCATAGCTCGCTCCATAACACTTTGCCCGACTTTAACTTACTTAGCTTCATCGGCAGTGTCCACGTTTTGGCACCATAAAGTCATTATTTGACCGGACGCACTGATCGCCGACTCTGCTAAATCGTTTTAATACATTATGGCAAGCTGGAGGAGAAAACCCGAATTAATTTACCTAATTCTGTTAAACCTAATAATTCTTAATCAAAGTTTTTTTTTCTTCGAACCTGTCCAAAGTATACAATATTTCTACAATTTCGAGTGTCAAGCCTTCAACGACCAATCGGTCTCAACTTGACATATTCAATATATCTATGATTTTATCCGAGTTTACATCGAGATCATCGCGGTCAGGGGCTCCACTTAGGCGTTGCTATATCTCGCTCAGCATCGGCAACCCGAATATTCAAGATGACGCAGCTTTTTCAATGAGGATTGACCCAACATGATTTCTTTTTAATTTCAGTCGCGAAAACCATTGTGAAATTGAACGTCGTAGAAGAAACAAGATGACGGCATATATCACGGAACTGTCTGATATGGTTCCAACATGTTCCGCCCTCGCGCGGAAACCCGACAAACTTACCATACTGCGTATGGCAGTAGCGCATATGAAAGCACTAAGAGGTAATGTATCCATTTAGTACACATACGTAAAACTGTTTAGCCTAATTAGATAATGGTCTTCTTTTAAAAATAGTAACTATTTCACTACAGATTTAGATGCCAAAACACCTCTAGATGTAAGCTATTGTTTTACATAAGCACAATATTTTAATACAAAGAAAAATTATAGGCACCGGCAACACATCTACTGATGGCACTTACAAACCATCTTTCTTGACTGATCAAGAACTGAAGCATTTAATTCTTGAAGCTGCTGACGGATTTTTGTTTGTTGTGAGTTGCGACACAGGCCGTGTAATTTACGTGAGCGACAGTATAGCCCCTGTCCTTAACTATTCTCAGGTATTTAATAATATTTGTATTAATATTTTTAGTAATATAATAAGATTGTTTCAGTTACTGGGATGAGGTTAATTACACATTTTAATATTTGCTTCTAATATATTAACATCAGATGGGTAATATTTAAATTCATGTAGGTTATTGATTTTTTAAATGAATGCTCAAGAAAGTATATGTTTTAGGGAGAATGGTACTCATCATGTTTATATGATCAAGTTCATCCAGATGATGTTGAAAAAGTTAGGGAACAATTAAGTACTCAAGAACCCCAAAACACTGGACGTATATTGGATCTTAAGACTGGTACTGTAAAGAAAGAAGGTCACCAATGTAAGTACTTTTATGTATCGTCTTTATGTAAAATAGTTCTACTCTACAATTCACTCACCCTGGAAGGTCCTTGAGGACATACCATAAAACGTGCTCTATACGCGCAGTATGCGTTTCTTAGGTGTCTTTGAGTATAGCACGAGCTTAAATTCACCAAGCATAGATTGAATTGCATAGATAACCATAAATATGTATATTGCATTGTTCTGGGTGTTTCTATGCAAGTATAATGTATGTATTATTATTGTATATGTATTTTAATTGTGTAAACAACCATCTACATTCTTTAACATTAAAAATAGACACCCGTTTTCTTTTTTTAATTTATTGTTTACTCATTACATGCGCTGAATATCGATTATTATCCACTAGATCAGATTATACAATATTCAGTATTACTTTGATGAACAGTAAAGAAATGTCGATTAAGATAGGATATATTGAATCGGTTCAGGTGGGATTCGAACCCCAGGAATTTGAGCATACTTAATTCTTTAAAAATTTCATTCAAAAGTAAAGAAAAATCCTAACTGTGTATCCTACTTTTTTGACAAACTCCTATGATTGCAGCGTCCATGCGTCAAGTGATGGGCTCTCGACGTGGCTTTATTTGTCGAATGCGCGTGGGTGGTTCAGCTGATGGTGCACATCTCGGCAGATTGCGTGCACGAAATTCTTTAGGACCTTCTCACGATGGTCATAATTACGCAGTCGTTCATTGTACTGGATATATAAAAAATTGGCCTCCAACAGGTAACTTATATGAAAATAAGAAAGAGTAAGAAACTACTGAAATTTTAATTAATTAAATTAAATATTTATATTTTTTGTTCGATTCCTAGATTAGTAATGCCATATGCATTACTAATTCCATTTCTAAAAATCTATGTATTTAACAAGTATTTCTAAATATTATTATTCTCCATTATGTGCCTAAAATGACCTTCAGGTTGATCTTGATCAAGTGTTACTCCCGGTTGCCTCAAAGCTTTGCACTTCAGATGCCAGGGTTGGCTCTCCCACTCCTCCTATCCATTTGTTTTATTTTGGGTTTTACGGGATTGACTGCCTCTGACAGGCCAAACCTGAGAGGTAAACCTTGTCTGCCAATCGTCAGGTGTACTAACTTTCAAGTTAGGTTGTCTTTTGTCCCGAAGATTTTGGTGGGGCTTTATCTTAAGGTTAAAAGCTAATTTTTTAAATATCCATTTCCCAAAATGACCTAAGTCGTTGTAATTAGTACATGAATTCTTTTGAAAATAAAAATATCCAACATTTTATATTCAATGTGGAAGGGTCGCAACAGTCTTTTTAATCGTTCTTTTTATAAACTGTGTGATTGTTATGTCAGTGTTATTTTCTATATCAAGATTTTGAGGAGTAAACTACTAAAAATATGTGCTAAAATCATAAACCCATCATCCATTTCTAAAAGACTAATAACGGGACGAAACACCGGTCACGTAACGCAATCCTTCCACATCAGAAGCAACTACCGTACGTAATAAACTAATTGTGTTAAATTTTAAGAGTCAATTAAGTATTTGGGACATCAGATCTTTTTCCAGGTATGCAGATGGATCGTCCAATTCAAGAAGAACTTGACACATCACATTGTTGTCTTGTGGCCATTGGACGATTACAGGTGAGTGGATATAGTTAGCATGTTATGCTAAATGCGCTTATCGTATGGAAAACAATAAAATATAATTGTGAAAACTTACTACTTTACAGGTCACTTCAACACCAAATGCTTCAGAAAACAGTTTGTGTGGTGGTGGAGTAGAGTTTGTGTCCCGACATTCTGTGGACGGGCGTTTTACTTTCGCTGACCAACGTGCTACGCAAGTTATCGGTTATGCGCCAGCCGATCTGCTTGGAAAACTTTGTTACGAGTTTTACCACCCAGAAGACCAACAACATATGAGAGATAACTTTGATCAAGGTTTTTCTAAACATTATACAGTAAAGTAAAAACTATTTGAATCATGATCTTCATCAGGATATTTAATTAATATTTATTTATATTTGTTTCAGTATTAAAATTGAAAGGTCAGATTATATCGCTCATGTATCGGTTTCGTACTAAAAGTAGAGAATGGATTTGGTTAAGGACTTCCGCTTTTGCCTTTTTAAACCCCTACAACGATGACGTTGAATACATCGTCTGCACAAATACATTGGCCAAGTATGTATACTTGAATACTATTATGTTTTATTTTTGGAGATTTAGTTAAATAATGGGAATTTTGCCTTGCATAGTCGATCACTGGGCAACACTGCCGGTGAGCCTGCGCCAGAAGAGAATTACGATTATCATTTAAGACATCGCGATGTATATCAAGCTCAGCCACCGACTCTCCATCAACAGCATCACGCTCCACCAGGTACACAATATTTGATATAATGCCAACATTCATGTCGGTAAATTGTTTTAATTTTAAATTTAATTTAATTTTTTTTTAAATTTTGATTCCACCGTTTTCGATCGCTAAATTAATAACATATTCGTTATCCGAAACCTCTGAAAATTACCCATATTGATTTTATTAAAAACTTCAATTCAATCGCTAAATGGATGATATAGTCGTTATCAGCAACCCGGAAAACCCCGAAAACTATTTTGTCATTGTAAAGAACGTGATTGTTGTGTGGCAGTGGCGGCAGGCGGCGGCGTAAGCGCGCGCTCGCCGGGCGAGGCGGGCGTGGGTGGCGTGGGCAACGTGGGTGGCGTGGGCAGCGTGGGCGGCGTGGGAGGCGCGGCGCCGGCGCCCTACGCGCCGCACTACGCGCCCGACTACTCGCCGCACCGGCCCGCCAACACGCCGCCGCACACCACCTGGACCACGCTCCGCACGGTAACTGTACTGTCTACACAGCTATACCTCGGGGCACGTATCTTGGACCTAAATCGTGAGACCCGCGAGGCCCTGGTGTAATCTATGCTTGGTGAATTATGAGCTCGTCCACCGCAGTAGCACCCCGTGTTATTCTCAAAAGACACATAAGAAAGATTACATTTTAGAATCAAGATGCCTCGAGCAATGTAATAGTCAGCTTGGCGTTGTTACATCTGAAGCTTTCACCTCGAAGCCCGGAGTCAGCTGGCTCCTTCTCCTATTTTTTTTTAATATTCTGACTGTCAATTGGCTGCACCCAGTTGAATAAGTAGTAAGTAGCTAGGGTGAAGTCCAAATATTTGGACGACTATTCCAGACGCTGACAATCACAACATGATCTCTACTTTGAGGACCTTGACAGATGGTTTTTTCACACTCCGCTTGATGAACCCAAGAGGGAAACTGCACGGGCAGAACATTCCACTTCTTTAGCTTGCAATCTTCAGTGTCAGCTTATGCGGCTATTATATGAACGACTGCAGACTAACCTCGCAACCGAGAGAGCAAAGCTTGCACAAGAGCCTTGTCGGTCAATATGCAGGTTTAAATGAGATCCCATACACCCACTTCGCACGGTAACCATACATACTTATATTTACAATGTGTTTAATTATTACAGGCCAGTATTCTCGTATGTGTTAATCCCCTTCTTACATTAGGAAACTTTCAGACGACGCGGTCAAAGAGTCACATACATTTGAATAACGACGCGTATACTGTGAACCAGAGTTGAAAGTTTCTGCGAACAATTTCCAGAAACCCGCCGTGTCAGTCGTGAAGGAATTCCTGTCGTCGTAGTCGTGTCTCGCGTCTCTACGACTTTCAAAAAGTATTCGCAAGATGATCAATTTTTACAAGAAATTAAGAAAATTTCTTAGTTTCCAGTCGCTTAATGTACGAGCCTCTAATTACCAGTCTTGTTCACATAACACGCTACTAGAAAGTCATCACGGGCCTTAGGATACTTTCACTTCCAGCGTTTCACCGGTCACCGGTCGCCGGCCCTGCCGGTTCAGCTGAATATTTCGCGACCTATGCCATTTTTGTATAAACTTTAGAGGTGTGGGTTTTCACTATGGCGCACGCGGCCGGTCGCGTTTTTCAACACCTTACCGGTGCAGGAGCGTCTCGCGTGTGCCGGTCGAAGTGCAAGCCGATCGACACACGTGCCTCTGCATAGGCCATGGATGATACAACGCACTGTACAATGAAAGGAGCCTTAATGTTGTTTTTGTGACTACAGAGTGGAGGAGCAAGTGGAGAAAGCTACGCGTACAGCGGGGACGCCACCGCGGGGGGCGCGGGCGCGGCCGACGCCAGCCCCGCGCGCTCGCCGCCCGCGCCCGCCTACCTGCCGCCCGCGCACTACCACCACAACCACCACCCGCACCCTTCGCACGGTAACTACCCACGACACTCAAATATTTATCGTGCACTTGCAATTGTTTTAAACCGTCCGCTGCGTTACGAACGCACTTGTTAATGCACAGTATTTATTATTGAACCTAGCCAGTTTCTCCTTACGGCTTCCTCAAAGTTTACAGTGACAGTTAAGAACAATCTTCTTTAAACACTATGAGCCTCGTACTGTTCAAGAAGATTTTGAAATTCTGTGGAAAAGTACAAGTGCGTTCTCAATATGTGCTATATGCAATATTGTGTTATGTGTTTGTAACAGTATGGAAAACGCAGCGGACGGATTCAGAAATTTACAGTTACTTTAAATATCCAGCTGTTATAACACCTAACTTTTCCAGGCATGTGGTCCTGGCAAGGCGCGGCGGCCCCGGCGCCCGCCGCGGCGGCGGAGGGCGCCCACGGCCCGCACGAGTTGTCGGATATGCTGCAAATCCTAGACCAGAGTGGAACCGCCACATTTGAAGATTTAAACATTAACATGTTTAACTCGAACTTTGAGTAACGACACTTGTATAACGTATGTACCTGTGTATGTACCTTTTTGCCATACGTAGGCGAAGGACATGTCGTGTTACGAAGTCGACTAGGTTGCTATTATTAATATTGTGTCTTATCACTTATCTCTGCAGAAGTACGCAATGTACCGCTCTATGTTTGTAAATCTTAATATTTCAATTGAGTGTATAGGTATTGTTCTATTGTATATCTGTAAATAAAACTAAGAACGAAATTAGCAATCGTCTATAAGTAGGCTTGAGCCCTTCCACAGATAATACTGTAAGTTTAATAAGTACACATTCTAAGGCGGAGTGTAAGTGGTTTAAAATCATTGATAAACTAAAATTGTTTTTTTTTATAAATCAATGTGTAAAATGCAGATATTTATAAGAGATTACAGTTGTAAAAGCCCCACATATGGCTTCATAGTTTTGCGTGTAATATTCAGTTACTAAAACTTTCAATCCATTAGCGCACCGCAGCGCACTGCTGTACATAGGCCTCTCCCAATTTTGGGAGGTTTTGGCCTACTGTTTCATGGTTGCCATGGGTTGGGACAGTTTTATTTGAGTTTCTCTTCTTTCGCAGTGATATCGTTTGTGTATTTTGCCGTTAGCCGCCTCTTATGACACCTGTCGGATGAGATGGGGTGGTGATACTTGTATTCTTTCTCTATCACCACAGGGTTTAACACTTATAAGGCAAGATCTAGCTCGTTTCCCATAACACAACTTACACTTCAAACAATGTTAGTTTATTGAACCTGATATTTCATCTAATCTGAAATTAATCAACTCTAATCGAAATATTAAGAATGCAACTGGATAAAGCAATTTTTGTTGTTTTGCTACAAGATATTTTACCACATATGCTAAATGTTTTATTACTTCTGAGATTTTATATTTCAAAACGCGCGTTGTAATACCTACAGAATTAGGATTCTTGTTACATATTAATTTTGTATTATTTTGACAAATAGGTAATGCCTTAAAATGTTAGGTACATAGATCAAGTGGTATTTTTTCATCTAATGGTGCAACTAGCAAAATTTAGTTTATAGACATTGTTTTGTATTTAGTATAGATCTTTTAATTTGTATTTAAGACTCATTATGAATATAATAATAATAAGCTTTTATAATTTATGTAGTTAAGTTCTAAATCACCATTCCACTACATTCTATATTCTTAGAAAAAATAAAAGAAAATATGTGAAATGATTCAGTTCGTAATGTTCTAAGAATACTCAGATAGCTATTTTTTTGACTTTATCAATTGTCTTATATATTATTGTTCTATATCTATTACACCATTCAGATAACGCTACGAACCAAAGACGTGCGTGCATTGTGATTTCTTTGGTCGCAACCGTTTTGCTAGTTCTATCATTGGGCATATACATCGTTATGTTTATACATATGTGCAGGTGAGATGTTGAAAATTACAAATAACGTCAACGAGGCGTGATAAATTATGTAATGCCACTGTTCTTTACGACAGCGAGAGACTAATCGTCTATAATTTTTCTCTCACAAGACAAGACACTCTGTGTGATCAGTTTGTAACATACTTTATTACGACTTGGTGACCTTACTATAAGTACATATTTTCTTTTAAAGACAGGAATGTTAATCAGGTTTCTGTAAATCCGAAGGCTAAATATAGTCTTCACATTCGATATAAATGACAAGACTTATAAAACAATAATTGTCTACTAATTCAACTCCCAACTTCGCTAATATTTTTACGAGGTAAAGCAGAGACCGAAAGCTCGGGTCTCTACTCACGTTGTATCCATTGGTGCTGATAAATGCAAAATAAATTACGATTGCGTTTGTAAATAGTACTTAATAAAAATCCTTACTAAGCGTACCTATTACCAAATATGAAAAAGGGAGAGTTCTGAAATTTAAAAAAAATTTCATTATATTTAGTGCCCGTCATACTATGTATAATTGTACACAAGTTAACAGTCCAAAGTCAAACCTACTTTTCTTTTTCAATTAATGTTAAAACCTTATTTTCTTATGGAAAGTATAATAATTTATGTAAAATATAACGGTATGACGTCATACCGGACTATTCTCAAGTAATTTTGTAAAGTGTTGGGGTGGTTAATTTAAATTAATTATAACGTAATTTTAACGCCTCTTTTAATATGCTTTATTCGATAGGCTCAATTTGACAGGCTTTATGTCAGTATTATTACAGGTGTAAATCTTCTTAAGCCTTTTAAAGCAACGTGAATCCTTGTCGTATGTCCTCTTGTTCTTGTCACTTACAGTGTAATCAGTGTAAAAGTCATGAAAAATTTGCATGTGAATTTATACAATTATTGTTTTATATATACTTAGTGTTATATCGCAATCAGAAAGTAATTAATATGATTATACTTAATTTAAGGTAATGAATTATATTTTTGTGTAAGTAAAGCATTTACGAATTCATATTTTCTTCGTAAAAAAGATTATTGTTTTAATTGGTTGAATAGGTATACCTGAATTTTGTAAAATGAATTTTTCATTAAATATTAAGGATAACAGTGCCTTTCTCTTTACATTATATTATTTAACTAGCTTTACGCCCGCTCAGATTTCGGTTAACTTGACTTTTGGCTCATATCCCCAATCCTACTGAACCGCTTATGATCAAATAAACGTAAGATTTTAAATCCGACCAAGACCTTTCAAAAAAAAAAAGCATCAATATCCGTTCAGTGGTTTTGCGTCCATCGATGGACAATCATTTTCTTAAATATCTCCAATGTACAGATGTGACCACTTTTCAATTAAGTATATACAGAATCACAATAATATTATAGTACTATGTACAAAAGTTTCACTCTGTTGATCTTGAAGAAATCTGCCGTTTTAATAACCTACAAAACTACGTAAGATGTACCGTCCTTTGTCCGAGCATACAACGCCGCCAACTTAACTTAGGGTTGTCACTTTATCAGAATATTAAAATAGGAGGTAGGACACGACGGTATTTCCGCCCAATTGAGCAGTCCGACTGGGGAAGTACCTCTGCCCTACAGAATACCGCGGTTATAATAACTTTGTGTTGTGTTCCCAGCGGTGAGTAGGGTAGCAGAGCTCACTGGAGAATTTGTGCTGTTTGTGGGATGACTAAAGGCTTGTCCTCTACACTGACGGCACAGAAACTCTGTGCTTACAGGGTCGGCAGCGCGAGTGTGGCTTCTCTGGTGTTACATACGTCCATAGGCCACGGTAACCACTTTCCATCAGGTGGGCCGTGTGCTTGTCTGCCACCTAAGTGGTATAAAAAAAAGAAAAAAAAACATTCAAGATAACGTTTAGATTATTTTTATTGCCTTACTAGCCGACCCGCCCTGGCTCGGTTCGTGGCACACTTCGAAACCTTGTAACCCCTTTTTTTTATCGTGCGGAAATCCACTTCGGATACCCCCC
Organism: Eilema griseolum; assembly: GCA_963662185.1. Taxonomy (NCBI): domain Eukaryota; kingdom Metazoa; phylum Arthropoda; class Insecta; order Lepidoptera; family Erebidae; genus Eilema; species Eilema griseolum. The sequence continues at coordinate 17,342,691 of OY759230.1, read as the reverse complement.
ACCGTAACCTCGTAAGCCTCTTAAGCAATATAGGTGAGATTTTTTTTCAGTTTTCACATAATGTATGGGATGTCGTATTTGTTGAAATTTATGAATACTTTGCTTGCCACTTTGCTCGCGGCGATGGTTCGCTGAGTGGACGCGAGGGCGGCTGGCGCTTTCTTCTGAGAGCAAGTAATGCTCGTGAAGGAGGAGGCGGAGCGGGAGAGGCAGCGAGTCGCGCTGCAGGCGTACTGAGGCAACTCGAGTGTCCCCCATGAGAGCAGGCTTGGGGGTTACAGGTGGAGGCGGAGGCGGCGCATAATACTCGCCTTCTAGCTTCCGGGGACTCTGTGGTCCCCTCACCCGAGGAGGGCTAGATCGAGAAGATGGTCTTTGGTCGGCCGGGGTGCAAGGGATATGCCTGTCAACCTCACCTACAACTAACAATGACCCACAGGTGACATGCGTTTTATTCGGCTCGAGTCCAGCATAACTTCTCCCACTGGCTTAGGGGTGGATCCGTGGGGATTTTTCGTAAATATAAAAGGGTCAATACCCATTGAAAGAGCAGCGGTCGGCGGCAGCCTGAATTTATTGCTAGAAATAGGCACGTGCATCCGCGCGGTGCTGCGCCCTCCCCTTTGCGTTCAAATTACTATGACCTTTTCTCCCGTAGATACATAATCTTACAAAAACCAAAAATGTAAAAGTAATGAAAAGCTTCTGTCGGCCGCTGCTGTTTCAGTAGGGAATGACCTTTACCGCCACTATAACGGCGCGCAGCGTGCTCTGCGCGTGGTCGCCCAAGTCATAGCTACCATTAAGTAGACTAAGTGTATGTTTGTAAGTAGACCAAAAAATAGAAATGCCCGCTGAGTTTCTTGCCGGAGTCTTCTCAGGTCGGGGCCGCGTTTCGAGCTGGTGGTCCATTTACTAAACTGATATGTTCCTTTTTTGTTGACGTTTTGTAAGTGTTCTATACAGAATAAATGATTTTTGACTTTAACGTTGACTGTCCACTACCATGTCGCTGTGGAGCTGGGACTTTAACAACCCGGATTGGATTTTATGTCCCCCACCCACGCACCGATATTTAATTGATATATATATATATATAAATGAAGGGTAAACGTAGATGATCTTCTATCGATATTTAATAAATATGTAATCTAATTTTTTTTTTTTCACGTGCGCAAAATCCCCACGGATACCTCCCCACCGGAGCCGGAGGGAGAGGTTATGTCGGACTCGAACCGACTAAAACGCACGCCGCCTGCGGGTCGCTTTGGTTGCCGAAGGTGAGGTTGACAGGCATATCCCTCGCACCCCGGCCGACCCAGGGCCATCTCTGACGATCTGGCCCTCTTCTCGGGTGTGTGGGGACTACAGAGTCCCCAACTCGTTCCCGGTAAACGGGGTGGCGCGCCAGGCGCGCCGCCGCCGCGGCCTGCTTCTGCTATAGGGTGACAGACGAATAAATATGTAATCTGTGGCTGTGGCAGCAAAAGCAAACTAACGCGTTTTGTTGCTTATTTATTAGTAAGATTAGAAAATGTTGAAATACCTCGCTAGTACCAAAGAGTATATAAGAGTCTAGTAGTAGTACCGTAGTAACTATTTATTAACATGGATGTATCATACTACACATATAGTAGAATACGTCCATGTTTATTAATCTGTGTTTGTACCTCGCAAATATAAAAAATTCTAATGTTGTGAACATAAATTATTTGACATTTGCGTTTTGTTATAATTCTTATTTCGATGAGAATGAAAATTACAAATTACCTATGTGATGATATAGTAGTACAGATGAATATTAGATAGGAGAAAAAAAATAGGAATTGGATTGGAATGTGATTGTGATTATTCTTATTGAACAAATAAAAATGAAGTTCTCTCCCTTGTACAAATAACAACAGTTTTTTATTGCGAGTGTGACTAAATCTGTAAGGGTTTTGTGATTATTATAGAAGAAAAGGATAAGAATCTTCCATACCATGGCCCGACTGGGGAAAACAGCACAAGAATTCATTCAAGACTCATTTTCACCAATAATTGCATTATTATGTAGTCCAAAAGTAGAAAATGTCGTATCCAAGAACAATCTGTCTCTTACAGAATTGTTACAACCATTCACAGCAATGGAGTGGGAAGGTATTACTTTAATTTTAAGTCATAGCTTAGCAGAGCATTTCCTAATGAATGTTATTACCTAGTGCATTTGTTTGATACTGTTTGATTTTAAACTAGCTTTCTTGGATAACAACACTTTATGTTGATTGTCCTCAGATTTTTGAAGTGAAAACCTCTTTAGGTGTGTTGAAGTGAAACCTTTTTTGGGGTAAACCCAAATGGAACTTGCTTCATTGTCACTGCCTTGTCCTATCATGATGATGTCCCATTAATTCACAAGTTTTCACTTCAACTCCCTGCCTGCAAATACTGCCATGCATGAATTTTTTTTCACTCTGATATATATGAAAAATTAACAGTAATTTGTGTATTTCTAACAAAACATAAACTCACGCCTATATCTCCGAAGGGGTAGGCAGAGATGCTAGCACCCACATTTCACCAGTTTATGTTTAGGGTCCCAATAGGTGGCGAGCCTATTACAATTAACCGGGCACTTATAAACCGGCGATAAATACACACATAACTTTGAAAAGCATCGAAAAGTCATTGGTTTGTGCCATGGTAAACCTGGGATAGAACCTGAGACTTCATCTCAGCAGTCCATTACCAATACCGCTAGGCTACTGTGTTGTAATTCTATAGATTAGCAAAAAAAAATTTGTAGCATTAAGTATCTACTCTATTGAAACACTATTATTTTAATATCATTATTAGTAGATTTTAGAGACATTGTCATTTATAACAAGAGTATTGTATGTAACAGTATGGAAATATTGTATCTATACTATAATATTATAAATGTGAAAGTAACTCTATCTGTATGTTACATTTTCACACCCAAACCACTGAATTGATTTTGATAAAATTTGGTATAGAGTTAGATTAGACCTTGAGAAAGGAGACATACCCTATGTTTGGTCACGATAACTGACATCCATGCGGGCAGAGGCCTGGGCAACAGCTAGTATGATATAAATTAACATGGAAATTGCTATTACTTATTTAATATCTCATTTTATGCATAACGTTGATAGGAATTAATGTGATAATGGTATAGACATACATTCCTTTAAACAGTCTGATGTTATATCTTATTGTGATCTTATTGATATTATAATTGATTTAAATAATTTTATGCTTGTGTTAATAACGTGCTTATCAATCAGTTAGCCCACTGCAGTCTACTGCTGACCATAGGTCTCTTCCAATGTATGCCTTTTCGTAGATTAAATATAGTATAATTTTCTATTGCACAGGACCCACACATTGGTACCTACTAAACCTAGTAACATTTGTTTATTAGTGAAACTACTTTAAATTATATTTATATCAGTTTCAAATATATATCATCACTTATACACACCTATCATTTTAGTATCTTCTTAAGTTGGTTTTTTTTTCCTCATGATTTTACCTATGTTCATTTGTATTAGAATTATAGAGCTAAATGTATATATGAAGTTGCTAAAAAATCATGGTTTTAATAAAAGTTCATCTATTTATCTTGACATGTTTTTTCAGGTCAATTCAAAGATTCAAGTGGTAACACCTGTACTATAAAAAATTGGAAACTCATTATGAGAGAGGTAAACTGGAAGCCTTTACAACCAACAGAAGCAAGAAGACAGCTTAATAATGCAGTATTGTACAATTATCATGATAGAATGGTGGCTCTTGAAATAGGTACATGTAACATTAAGAACTTTGCATTACTAGTACGACATGGCGATGTCGAATCGATATCGATATCAAAGCACTTAATATTAAAATGTGGGGCACTTAACTCACTTCGCGATGGTTTGGCACGTCGTCAAGTTGGAAGCGTTGCCATGAGCTTCAGGTCCCTATGTGGCTACTGGCAACTCTGGCAGCCTGGTAACTTTACCAGTGTTGCCACTGGCAACTGTAAACTGCACCTCGCTTACTCAGTCGCCAGTCAGCCGCCATAACATAAACAAAGTGACTGTCGTGTCGAGACGCCATGGCCACTCGATTTAGCGACCTACGGATGCCAAAAGTAACCAGGTCTGCACCACCGTCGACGTCCCCAGAGCTCTAACTGCACTAATGACACTTACTAACTTCAGACAAAAAAATGGGTTTTAATCCAATTACAATGAGTTTATTGATGGGTAACCTTATAAGAAGGCATGGTCAATACTTTTGGTGTCTTATCATCATTTGTCAACATCATGCTTTTCTACTTGTGAAGAATTCACAATGGGAATTTTTTTTTCACTAGATTAAGATGGAAGGAGATCAATTTTTTAGGGTACACCACACCAATTATGATTATTTCAGATCTCAAATTAATTTACTTATTTAATTTTAGTTCTATACTAATGATAGCTTTCTGTATTTTTAATTCATTTCATAATACCGTATTCAAATCTTTTTAGGTGGGCGAAAATTTGACATTCCTCAATCAACACATTGGTTTGATGCTTGGAGGGAGACTTATCTAGAAGTTCAGTTTCCTTCAGACCATGAATTCACCAAACATTTTATATCATGTATAATAGTCGGCACAACGTATGATGACAATGTTATAGACAGTTTCAATAATTTAAATCAGCAATATGCACAGTTACAAAATGTCACACCACCAAAACTACCCAAGTGGTTTAACAATGGTGTTTTAAAATCTTATCTTCTACTACATGATGTGTCTGCAGTATCCAAGGAAAAGTAAGTTATGGCATTGTTAAAACATTCACTTTGTTTAGATTCAACTTTGTTTTTGTTCAGACACAAAAAAGGCACACTGAGTTTTATGTCAGAAACTTTTCAGGAGTGAGCTCACATTGTAAGCTAGTAGATGTTAGTTAGTCTAGTAATTACTTCTCTAATTTTTCTTTAATTTTTTGTAAGTCCTATTATAATGGTTTATGCAACCTTTTGAGATTGAGTTTACAAAAGTTTTTTTTTTTTTTTCAGGGCAGATACCGCATTTGAGACATTAAAACAAACATTTGGAGCTAGTAATTGCTTTATGTTATCAATTAATTCCAAAAGTACATTAGATCAAAATGTATCAACTGAGCTGTGGGCACAGTTTGTCAAGAGATCGTCACAGTCCAATGTAAGTAAAGCTGTCACTTATATCTGAACATAATCACTGACAATAAAATGTCTAGTGTGTATGGTGAATATTTATTGCCAACACACTATACTCCATTCGGTACTCTGGGACAGGGATCTTCCTGGCCTTTTTTCATCGTGCAAAAAATACTCACGAAAGTCCTTTCGTGAGTATTTTTTGCACTATGAAAAAAGGTAAGTACTCAAACAAAAAAATAAAAAAATTCTTGCTAATTTCACAAAAAAAACTAGGCTAACTACTTAATTGACTACCTAATTAGTGGCTCAATTTCGGCTTTTAGTGTTCCAAATAAGCTTCTAAACAGAAAAATATTTATATACTTTTATGTTATTATATTTAAGTTTTTTTATAGTTTTTAAATAAAGCTTTTTAAATTGACACATAAGATTGTTTACGCTTAGATAAGTACCTAACCGAATGGAGTATAGTTGTGTCCATTGAACTTCAAACTATCCAATTTCTTTGGAAGCTGTTCCAGTGATGGAACTGAATATGTTATTGTATATTATTTTTAAAAATTAAACATATCCTTTGTTTTCAGAGTGATATGTCTACTTCACTTACTAACTTACCAACGACGCCTGCTGACCCACAACCAGTGTTTCCACCAGTCACTACAAACATATCAGGTTGTTCATTCTTCATCTTAGCGGTAATCCCAGTCGCACCCGAAGCTCTCACCTCAGAGTCTGGGGTCCGCTTATACCAGTCTTAACTGCAAATTTGGCTGAACTTCGATATTTTCCATGAAATGCCTGCTATCTGACCGTAGCGATATCTAAACATTGCAGTAAGACGAGTTGTTGAACTTTTTAGGGCTCCAACTATCCGTGACGACTGCCATAGATGTTCGTATAGCAACCGGGACCGAAAATGGCTTAACGTACTCTCCGAGGCACGACCAGACCCAACGAAAATACCCATATTTAAGCATACAAATATCCCCACCGGAGCCGGTGGCAGAGGTTATGTCGGACTTGAACCGACGAAAACGCACGACGCCTGTGGCGACGGGCTGCCGTGTGGCCTCTCTAGCCACTTCAAAATTATAACCTTACTGATAGAGGTCAAGCATAGTTAATGTAATTTAATTAAATGTAACTACACGCGAGGAGTGCTAATCCCATTCCTGCGACCTACAGGAACCTATTTCACTGGTCTTCGCAAAGCCATCTTCACATTATTGCCTCTAATGTAACCATATGATCTCATCTCACTCATCAGTTGAATGGTTTTGATGTTGGTGTTTTATATACATAGATAGATGTCTACGCTCCTGTAAACCTGTAATTAACAATAGCAAAAATGTGTGCTCTATAAGTGTTGAGTAATGTTCAATATGTATTTAACAGATGACAACAATACAAGTACAGCTGTAATAAACCCTGAAAATATGCATCCGCTGACTGCTCCTGAATCCGATACATATGATAATGCAAACAGTTTGCAGGTACCTATTATACAAACTTTATTTATTAGTGGTGGTAGCTGGTGTAAGGCCTACCTCTTGTAAGATTTTATTTCACACAAATACAGGCTATTTGACAAGGTCTGTCCGATTCTTTCCAATACTGTTTATTCTGAAAAAATATGCCTTGCAAAATAAGATATTGCCTAACTAAACTGAAACTATAATTATTCATTATTTTTAATTCTCAAAGTAAGTCAACATAATAAACAATAAAATTCCGTCCCAATTTTTTACTTTTTAGATACCTCATTAAATTTTAAATTACTTTAATTATGAACTATATATGTGTAAACGCAATGTAGATTGAAATAAATGCTATAATCTGTTGCACTCCATACATTTACACTACACGTTACTGGCGTGTGACGTCATTCACAAATATTATTATGTATGGAGAGAGGTCGGGCGGCGCGAGAAATTGAATTTTCAAATTCAAATATCCCAGTGTTTTGCACTGAGCTAATCCTGAATCAGATTATAGGTAGTGTCTAGTCCACACTAGACTGTAGACAGTTCACTAGTTCTGCATTCAGTAATTAAAAAACGTTTTCCTATCTAAGTAATTAAATGTAAAAATGGTACCTAATGAATAATTTTCAGACACATTCATTCTCTGGAAGCTCTGAAAGTGTGAATGTAGCAGGAAGAGGACTCGAATTTTCTACTGAAGTTCATGGAACAGCTCTTAATGCAAGTGACATAGAAGCTATCAAGAAATTTTTGCATGAGTATGCATCTAAGGCCTTACTACCATACATGGAAAAACAGATATCGCAATTATCTGAAATTGTGAGTTTAGTTCTTTTCTTTATATGGCTAATAGCATAACATAGCTGTGAGTGAAGACTATAATTGTATTGTGTGTGTGTAACTAAATAATGAACTTTGAATTGTCAGCTTCAAAGTTTTATAAGTCATTTAATACTTGTTGCATATTCACAGGTTGCAAACAGAAAAGGCGTTAGTAGATCCTTGCTATCTGCAACAAAACGATGGTTTGGTACTGGGAAAACTGGAAACACAAGTGCTAACAGTACTGTCATGTATGTATATGTTAACTTAATTGACAGAAATGTGATGACCAGTATAATACAATTAAAATTATTACTTAATTTATAGATATACAAGTGATTGTCCAGAATTACAACTACGTCGATTGGGCGATCTTTGGTTCTTATGTAGACAATGGCAGCGTGCATTCGACGCTTATCACACAGCCAAAAGAGAATTCTACGCGGATAGTGCTTGGCTGTGCTATGCCGGAGCCCTTGAGATGGCAGCCATTAGCGCTTTCATGGCAGGTGATGCGAATCGCAAAACACATGGCTACATGGAGGAGAGTATTGTAACTTACCTCAATACTTGCAGGTCAGTAATAAACTACCTAGTTTTAAATCGTTTATTAATTCTGTCATCACCATGGCAGTACCATTATCTACTTAAACTACGCTCCATACCTGACGGGATCTTACTAGCATATAGCTGATATAGCAACATACATCGTACAGACCTCACACGTCATGCACTTCTATACTTTTTGCACCAATTACGAACAGTTTATACATACATACATACTTACATACATACATACATTCATACATATAGTCACAGAGGTGACTATATGTATGAATGTATGTATGTAGGTATTTAGACAGAGGTGAATTAACACCAATCATTGGGTTCCACGTAATGGGAGGTGAGCCATGCATTCAGATGCCTCAGGGCTGAGTCTGGGTATATATCTGTCTGATGTTAAATAGCCCTATCCCTTAGTCGCCTAGTACGACACCGCATGGGAAGAGCCACACGAACTGTTCAGATGAAATAATTGTTGCTTAAGTGGTTCGTATGGCGTCGTCTTTAAAATAGTTCACCGACATACACACTAACCTTATAAAAAAAGAACTTATGTTATAAAAACGTTTTTATTAACGTAGATAATGTTGGAGTAGTAAGCCATTCTATCTTTTCATTTCTCATCATTTCCAGAATGGTGCAATATGCTGTTAGAGCCACTTTACTATCAGTGATTTGCTTAAGTGGCTCAGGTTTACACGGGGAGGCTGCTAAGCAATTGATCAGGATGACGTCAGAGGACAGCGACCTTCGTAGTGCTATGCTTTTAGAACAAGCTGCGCTGTGTTTCTTATCTGGTCCAGGTGCTAAGGGCATGTGGAGGAAGTACGCGTTTCATATGGTTCTAGCGGGTCATCGATTCTCAAAAGCTGGTCAGAAAAAACATGCGTACAGATGTTACAAACAAGCGTACCAAGTATGACTTTTATTTAGCTTTTGTATCTAGTTAGCCAATCTATAAATCATACAGATAGACATAAACAGATGATTGACGTTTTAAATGGTGAACTACCTTAAAATGGTATGAATGCACGCGACCAAAGAAATAGCTATATAGCCTTGCGTGTTTATTTGTAGCGACCTAGCGACCATCTTCTTCGAATCAATAGGTCTGGCATATAATGGTCTGACCCAAAACTTGGCCACAGCAACAGCGCTCTCCGTTGCTCGACTGAGGTCGTCGATAGTGTGAGTGAAGGGGCACATCGAGCAGGAAAGCAATTGCGACATAGACTGGGATGGGGCCTCGCAGCCACAGGATTCTTACGACCGGTCGATAAAGCCCCATTTTGCCATGTTTTCTCTGCAGCGGCCAACTTGGGTACGCAGGCGATTTAAAGACTTCCAAGTTGGCCACTGAAAATGGATTCCAGGCGGCAGGTTTTTGCTTGGTCTGTTGAAACCTACCCATGCATGTCTTCCCACCATTGCTCTCTAGCTCGCTGTGGGGGACTGTCTGTAGCCAGAGTGGATCTCATGAAGCTCCGGCGGCTTTTTAAACGGACAGGTGGCATTTCATAGCTGTATAGTGGGTGTCGGGGATCCGTCTCTTGCTTTTGCTTCTCCACTGCACAAGATATGTCTTGCCAAACGTCTGGTGGAGCTATGTTTGCCAGAGAGTACAGAATGTTCAGTGTAGTTGGTTTGAGGCAGCCGGTAAATAAGGTAAATTCGAGAGTAGAACCAACACTAGTGACTCGTCCGTCAATCGCTTTACTAGTGAGGTTGGCCCAGGCCCGGATCTTAGTGGGGACTCGGCACAACTCCCATTCATCTTGGGTAATGGAAAAAGAAAATGGTTTTCACGTGCCTTTAATGTTTAGGAAGTTATATATTTTAGTGTAATTTGAAAGTCGCGATTGTGATTTTGGGCAAGAAGCGTTTCGTATTTATGTAGTGTCCGGTCGGCACTCGGCAGGTGTACGCGCGCAGCGGCTGGCGGCTGGCCACGGACCACGTGCAGTTCGCGCTGGGCCGCCTGGCGCACGCGCAGCGCCAGGCGCGCGACGCGCTGCGCTGGCTGGCCGCGCCGCTGGCGCCCGCCGGCACGCAGCCGCCGCCGCAGCAGGCCGCCTTCCTGCGCGAGTACATGCTCGCGCACCAGGTACGCGCAGGCTCCTGGCGGGGCCCGCGGGCACCCATCCGCGCTCCACTCACCTTACTACTTACTATTAACCCGCATTAAAATCCAATTAAATAGCCTAGTGGTATGGGTAATGGACTGCTGAGACGAGGTCTCGGGTTCGATCCCAGGTTTTACCATGGTACAAATTTGGACCTAAACATAAACTGGCGAAATGTGGGTGCTAGCACCTCTGCCTACCCCTTCGGGGATATAGGCGTGAGTTTATGTTATGAGTTTATGTTATGTAAAATCCAATTTCAAAATGGTCAAATCATCGACTCCCTTAAATTTTGTTATCTAATTCACTAGCTGGTCCCACGGTGTCGCTCGCTGTAGGCATTACAAAAATAATTATTATTTTACTAACAGCAATGGATAGAAAGCTCTGAAGAGCCTCGAGAGCGCCTGGAAGAGCTGCCCTTACCTTTGGTGGAAGATCGCGAGACGAGCGTCCTGTGCGTGGGACCGGCGCCTCTGACGTCACCGCGCCGCCACGCCGCCACCTCGCTATCGCTCGTTTCTTCTCCAGAACCTTCCCCCGATGACCGTTCTTGGCACACTCTCGAAGAAATGTTACTGCAGGTGGCACAGGGTGCTGTTCCTATGATATTCAAGCCTACTATCGACCTTTATACTGATGTCGCGGACTCCGAACCTGTTGTACCGCAAGGAGGTATGTATGTATTGCATGCTTGATAATGATTACAATGTTTATCTACCTAATGTAATATTAATTAATTAATATGATTACTGAATTCTTCGAGTAAAGATTCGTCTGCAAAATTTCTACTTTACAGAACTAAGCATGGGTAATACTATTATATTATAAAAGCGATTTCAATTCATAATCATGTGCAGTGGCGGGGCAACAACTAAATTTGATGTGGGCAAGACAGATTTCGCGAGGCCCTGTTCTATGGCGACCTGAAGACGGATTTTATAAAATAATAAAAACAAACAAAACAATTAACACTGCCAAGTTTTTATTCATAAAAATACAAATTAGATTAATAAGTATTAAATGAAAAATTACAAATCGTTAATATAAAGGTGGAGATATACATTTCTTAAAGTGTATCTTAAAAAACATTAGATTTCTTTATTAAAGGAACAGAAATTTCCTGCTTTTAACGTTACTAAATTCCTTAATTATGGTATCGTAATTCAGCCTAGATGCCAAATCTGATTCAATTGATAAAACAGCCAAAGCTGAAAGTCTTTCTTGGCTCATTGTGTTTCTCAAATAATTTTTTATTAATTTTAATTTTGAAAAACTTCTTTCAGCAGAGGCTGTACTTACCGGAATTGTTAATAAAATTCGGATGACAATGTAAATATTTGGGTAAATTTCTTTCAAGCTATTTTCTGTTATGTATGACAGCAGCTGTTTCACGTCTTTAATGAAGTTGGGTAAATTCGGGATCATTGTATTTAATTCTTCATATAATTCAAATGGTTGGAAGTCACTGCTCTCACCCACACGCAGGACGTTATGTAAATCGTTACAGTGTTTTAATATTTGCTCCTGTGGCATATTTTTTAGCGCGCTTAAATCATAGAGAAAACCAAAGTCTTCAAAATGTTGATTTAAAGACGTAAATCTTAATTCCATATTGGTTATTATAGAATCAATCATGGCATAAAAAAAATCTGTTTGATACCGGATTTTGGGAGACTGTATAGGTTCATCGCTGCTTTCATAATCGAACATCCTTTTCTTTTTGGCTACTCTTTTATTCTTAAACTCTTTTGGCAGGTCATAACAGCTTTTCTCAGTAAATTTCCGAACATCAGACAGGGATTTCTCAAATCCAGTTTCCCGATACTCTTTTATCCATTCACAAAATGTGTGTAAATGTTCAAGAGCAATGCTTAAATGAATTTGTACTGATTGCCATAATTTACTTATTATATTAACACGCAATAATATCTCATACCACACATGTAAAGATACGATAAATTCTAAACTTAACATTTCATTTAGTATTGAATCGCAATCACTGAGAGTGTCTGATTCCTCCGTTTGATTTTTTAAGTTTTTTATGCATTCAATCACTTCATCAAATTGCAATAATACGGCCTTTACTGCTTCGACTCTACTTTCCCATCTTGTGTCTGATAAAGGTTTTATAGTAAGTTTTAATTTTCCTTTTATAAAATCCCAGCGCTTGCTTGATCTTGAAAATAGCAAATAAATTTTTTGTATGAAACCAAAAAAAGTTTTTGCTACCATAGATGAGTTCGCTGCATCTACCAATAGTAGATTCCAACTATGACAGCCACAAGGTGTGAAAAATGCCCTAGGGTTAATATTCAATATTCGAGTTTTAACTCCACTATTTACACCTACCATATTTGCACCATTGTCGTATCCCTGGCCACGGCAGTCTTGAATATTTAAGTCATATTTTTCTAGGTGTTCCAGTATAGCATTGGCTAAATATTCTCCAGTTGTCTGAGTAACAGCTAGAAATCCCATAAAATGTTCGACTATTGTACCAGTTGACGTATCACAAAATCTTAAGATAACCGACATTTGTTCAACTCTATTACAATCTCTAGTGCAATCGAGCAAAAAAGAATAATACTTTGCTTCTTTAACCTTACGAATAATTTCATTGACAACTGTTTTTGACATCAATATGATCAATTCATTTTGAATATCGTGACTTAAATAATGGTGTGAAAGTTGTTTGTCACTAATGCGTTTCATGTGTTCACGTAAAGTAGGATCAAATTTTGATATCAGTTTAAATAAATCTATGAAATTACCGGAATTCTTAATACCTGTCTTGAGAGATTCTCTGTGACCTCTAAATGCAAGATTATGAGAGGCCAAAAAGTTTATTATGTCAATTATTCTCTCTAACAAGTTGTGCCAATGTTTTTGTGATTCACGTATTAGCCTTTCGTTTTCTTGGTCTATTGTTTTGCCTTGATTTATTCCTTTCTCTAAATTTAACCATTGGAACATATGTGCCATATGTTCTTTGGTATTCTCATGTCTATGTAAAATGCTACTTAAATGTTTCCAGTCACAACACCCTCCTTGCACCACCTGAGTTTGTGAATTGCTAAATAGTCTGCATGGAAAACAGTAAACTTTATTTTGGGAATTGGAATACACTAACCAGTGACGATGTTGAGTTTCACCATTATTTAGTTTTCTCGAGAAATAGAAATTGGAAAAGTGTCTGTTATCATCACCTTTGGGATAATATTCATCACCGCTATTTAATTGCTGTGTGGGGCCGCTTCGAACTATGTCACGACGCTGTGTATCCGTTATGGGAAACGTCCACAATCCCGGATCCGAATTAACAAGTACTTGCTGAACTATGGCGCTGGCGTCGTCGCTGCGAATTGGAGAATCTATGTCAATCTGTTCTTCTTGATTGCTGATGACAGCACAAGAGTTTCAGGGTCAATTTTTGATTGGCTAGAAGATGATCCAAGCTCTACGTCTAACTGACGTTCGCTCTCGGTATTCAGTGCATCTAGAGCATTTTCCAACGGTATCTCGGACGTTTGTTGTGTAGAAGTCGAAGCTATCGATTCAGAAGGTTCTGTACTACCAGATGCAGTTTGGTTGAGGAACTTCATCAAATTTAAACTCAATACTTGGTTGGTTGCAGTTCTTTCAGCTTTTCTTTTTCTTTTTGCTGATCCAGACTCCCATTTTCTTCCAATATCTCTATCTCGGCCGGACATGTCGATAACGTCGTATCTATACACTGTAAACGAAAGCAATAGTTAACATTTTTTTGCAGTTTTATCTACATAATATTGTAAAACCTAAATTTAAATTAGTTTTCAAATAAAAATCTTTAAGATAGCTTTTACTAGCTGCTAGTTTTAAAAACTTAAAAAGTCGATACGTTTTTTACCTTAAAGCTTTTTTGGTTTCCTTCAAGAGATATTATAAAGCGTATTTTATATACAAGTAATTACTGTGTTATATACTTATTACCAATTAAATATTTCTTACCTTATGTAAAATAGACGAGTACAGGTACCGGTGTGTTACAAATCACAAAGAAAACAAAAAAACAATTAAAAAGTCACTGTTTTAAAATTTTGGGTCAGTTTACAGGAACAATCAATATACCTAAACACTATCTATTTATTCACTAAATATTATTAAAACATTGAACACACTATTCTTATCAAAATAGGTACGTACAGTCATAAAAATAAACAATATTGAATAACACAATTATACGTTTCTATTGTTATGCGCCTAGCGACTGCGTTGCGTACTTTGATTTGATTGGTTGACTTCCTAGTAAAGAAAGTAAACAAATAAACCGGGGATTCCCCGCACTCTGGTCGGCGGCAAATGTTGCCAGACTAAGAAAACATGTTTCACAACAAAATTGATTTATATTTTTTTTGTTTTATTCTCGCTTTAAATATTTTTGAGTCGCGAGGCCCCTTGTACCGCGAGGCCGTAGGCGGTGGCCCATGTCGCCCACGCTTAACGCCGCCTCTGATCATGTGTGACTTTATGCTATGCCTAGGTCGAGATTCTTGATTCACTTATCAATTTTCTGTCCGTAACATCTTTAATGAAATCGATATTACACGTAGTACTCAGGGGTTTGAAATATTTCTTACTATATATTTCGATTTCAGAACCAATACAATTATCAATCACTTTATGGAATCCTCTAAAAATTTCCTTGATACTGAAAGATTTAGAGCTGTTGTGGCGGTTTACGGCCGTCTCTGATGATGGCTCACTTAGCGAGAGTGTCTTGAACAATGAAAATGCGGTGTCTGCGGGTCAAACTCTCGAGAGCAATGTTATATCTAGCCAAAAAATTAAATCAGTTCTCCTAGAAGGTGACTGCAAAAAAGTGTTAGTCTTCACTTTGACGCCTCTTCAAGTTGGACGAATTAGCATTCATGGCTTAGCTTACAAGTAAGTTTAAAATTTAGTAACTACTGATTTTAATCTCTTTTTTTGTGGACACATGATGTGAGATGTATTTTTTTTCAGATTGATTAATGCAGGCGAAGGAGGTAGTGAAAACGGAAACAGTGTTATGATATCTGGAAAGGTTAACCTTGGCGCTAGTGGAAAAGGCTCTGATAAACGACTAACAATCACGGTTATTCCAGAAGCCCCGTGTTTGCAGGTAGATAAGATCAATCTGAAATAGAGAAAAATACAATTGTTTACTTACAAACGTGCACAACATTCATCATCATCTTAGTGTGGTTCCCGGCGGCACTGAGGCTTTCCCCCAACCTTGGGGTCCTCTTACTCATAGGAGTGACTGCCATTTTACCTCCCAACGGAGAGAGGGTATCAATCAATGAGCCCACCGCAGTCCACTGCTGGACATAGGCCTCTCCCAATGTGCGCCATTTTCTCCGATCCTCCGCCTTCTACATCCAATCTGTACCAGCCACCTTTTTGCAGGTCGTCCATCCATCTGGCTAGGGGGCGTCCTACCTTTCGTTTACCTTCTCGCGGTCTCCACTCTAGGACTCGTTTGCTCCAACAGCCATCGGTCCTTCGACAAACGTGGCCAGCCCACTGCCACTTCAACTCATTCTGTGACCTTTGTCTTCTCTTCTCTTTGTCTTCATCTTTAGTTCTCTGTCGGATAACCTCGTTCCGAATTCTATCCTTCAGAGAAACTCCAAGCATAGCTCGCTCCATAGCCCATTGCGAGCTTTTAACCTATGGACCAGCCCCACTTTAAGTGTCCACGTTTCTGTACCGTAAGTCATAATAGGTAGGACGCACAGTTCAAAGAAAGGTCTTTGAATCCAGCTGGATCCTTCTGGCTAGTTCTTTCTCGAAGTTGTTTTTACCGAGCTGGATAACCTGCCCCAGGTAGATAAATTTTTGAACAACTTCGAGTGTCGCCCCTTCGATGGCAATCGGTCTCGGTACATGTTGTACCTCGGTGCTCGTTGAACATAATTTTGGTTTTATCCTAGTTTACACCGAGGCCGACGCGTCGAGAAGCTCCATCTAGGCTATGCAGCATCTCGCCCAGTTGTTTCAACGATTCTGCTACTATAACGATGTCGTCGGCGAACCGAAGATGTGAGATGTACTCACTGTTAATGTTTGTACCCCGCCCAGTCCAATCCAGAGTCTTGAAGACGTCCTCCAGTGCGTTGGTGAATAGTTTGGGGAACATAACACCCCCCAGTCTCACTCCACGTTATAGACTAATAGGTTTCATCTTCTGGTCTTGGAGCTGGATGGACATTGTGGCAGTGTCATACAAGCATCTCAGCACCTCGATGTATCGCTAATCGACACGAGACCGCAGCAGGGCATCCAGAACTGCCCAGGTTTCGATGGAGTCGAAGGCTTTTTCGTAGTCCACAAACCATACATAGCAGCTGATTGTACTCTTGAGCCTTTTCTACAATCTGCCGAACATTATGGATGTGGTCCACGGTGCTATAACCGAAACCCGGCTTGCTCCGGTGGTTGGAATTCGTCGAGCAAGACGATTTGTGACGACTCTCGAGAACAACTTGTAGAGATGACTCCTTTTTTGAAGAACAGTATCACCGCACTCCCGCTTCATGCCCTAGGTGTTAGACCTTGTAGGATGACGAAATTAAAGAGGCTTGCTAACTCTTTTTCAGCATTGGAGCCCCGCCTGTTTTCAGGAGCTCAATAGTAATTCCGTCATCACCTGGGCACCTGTTGTTCTTCAGTTGTCTGAAAGCCGCCTCCAACTCGCATTGCTCGATTTCGGGTATCTTCTCGGTGTAATGGGGCGTGTGTGGGGCTGTGTGGTTTTCATCGCTGCGTTGCGAAACGATTTTGAAGTTCCAATTGGAACTTTTCAGATCCTAGAGCTACTTGGAGTGGCGTAGGTCAGAGAGTAGACCGTATCATTCGAAATCTTTCAGCCTTGATGTTGAGATTTAGAGAGCTTCGGATAAGTCTGATCGCTTCCGGTTTTAAACTTGTTGATCACAGAGACGTCTCTGAATATGTGCTTACTATCCGTTATCAAAAAGTCCATCTCGTTTCTTATCACAGAGCCGCGACCGACGTTGCCAAGTCCACTTCCTGTGGGTTTTTTTCTTAAAGAAGCTATTCATTAAGAAGAGCCCCTGTGCCTCAAGGAATTTGACTAGCATTTGTCCCCTGTGATTTCTGCACCCAACACCATAAGGTCTGATTTTTGTCTCGGCGTGTTCTTGTATTCCCACTTTAGCATTGAAGTCCCCCATAACAACGTTGTAAGTGGCCTTGGCGGTGTGATTCATTGCTTTAGCAATATCGTCATATACGGCCTCGGCACTTTCGTCGGGGTGAAACGGCGCATATACCTTCGTTTCGGTAGCCTCCCGTAGCCCGGAGATTCATCGCACCTCCCACCGTGCCTTTACCCCAACCGCTACCTTGGCTGAGAATATGATATAATAACTAGCTGACCCGGCAAACGTTGTTTTGCCATATAAATAATTTTTAAGTAAATGTCTAAAAATTAAAGAATAATGTTAAGGGTGGACAACCCTTATCACTAAGGGGTATGAAAAATAGATGGTGGCCGATTCTCAGACCTACTCAATATGCTCACAAAATTTCATGAGAATCGGTCAAGCCGTTTCGGAGGATTACGGGACGAACATTGTGACACGAGAATTTTATATATAAGATGATGCAATGATCGTATATACTCTGCCACATAAGCTACAACTGCTGCTGAACTAATGCTGCTATGACCTTCACGGTTATGGCCAAACCACGCGGCCAAATGCGTTCTCTCAAATACGGTGATGGAGATCTTCACTCGTAAGATTCTGATGCTATTCTACTCGTAGGCGACAAAAAGAACTTTTTTATGGAACACCTTGGTAGGGCCCTGAAAACCCTCAACAATCAAAATAACAAGTTAAATTCTATTCTTTTACTAGATGACGTTTTCGGAAACAAGCGCGGATATTATAAGTGGAGAAATGAGAACAGTGGATGTGGAATTTACAAATGTGGGTCCTGTTGATATGAAAGACCTTCACGTGGCCGTCTCTCATCCTGATTGCGTTCATCTCATAATCTCCGAAGAAGAAAATGATTTTAAAATATTATACGAAGATAGGTACCGTGAATTGCCCTATTATGCAGGTAATTTTTTCTTTATATTTCATTACTTTTAATCATATATTAATGCATTTTGCTATCTCGTATTCCCACAGAGGTGAACAGAATGCCACTTTATATGCTAAAGAAAACACATCTGTTGTCTCTCATATATAACCAATAACTTTTTATGCACTGTCTTAAATTATTTTTACGGATCTCGGTTTTTCAAGATACTTAAACGTAGAAACTTACAAAGGCATTTCTTTGGCCGTGTTTACGTCTCTCATGAGGGTATATTTCATGGCATGGAACCATGTATCTGGTTTGGCTCGATTTTGAAGGAACACTGCTAAACCGGACCGAGCCGATCTTGGCCACACTCTCACTCTCGTTCCCGACGCGGCGACGTGCCTAACCAAAAGTCGGGTATAGTTATCCTCGTAATCGGTATATATCTTGACCCCAGTCATATCACACCATATGTAATGTACCTACTCTAATGCGCAGTATGCGTCTTCTGGGACTCTTTTGAGCATGTAGTGCTGCGGCGGCGGAGCTCAAATCCGTAGATTATATCATAAATCCATAGGTTGCGTACGCCCATAGGCCACAGTAACTACTTCCCATCAGGTAGACCATGTGCTTGTCTGCCATTTGTCAGTGGTATAAAAATAAATAAAGCGATAAGCGCTCGCCAAACGAGACGTTCGTTGGTCTCGCGCCCTGGGTGCGCCGTGTGCGCGGTGTGCGTGGACTGTACTCTATGGTGCGCAGAGGAGCGCGTGGCGCGCGCGGCGGCGTGGCGCGGCGCGGCGGCGCGGCACGTGCGCGCGGCGGCGGCGCGGCTGGCGCGCGGCGGGGGGCTGCGCGCGCGCCTGCAGCTGCGCCCCCGCGCCGGCGCCGCACGCCTGCGGCTGCTCGCCTACTACGCCACGGGGCAGCCTGCGCGCCCCTACCGCCTGCTGCGACACGAGTTCCGTTTCCGACTGACCGTGAGTGCTATGTAACTTGGGATATATATCTTAAACCTAAACTGTGCTCTATACGCGCAGTCGTGGTGCAACGGCGGTGGACGAGCTCAAAACAATTCGTGCTCGCCAAGGCCTAGTTTGTCTTGCAACGTAGGTCCAAGATATATGTCTCGAGGTTTACCAGCCTTCTGCGTAGCGACGACGGCGACGCAGTGCCCCGCGTGATAAATAAGGCCCATTATGCAGTTTCGTCTAGTCGCCGTCAACTAAAACATAGGCAAAGTGTACTCAAGCGACCGGTAACTGAGTGCGTAGACACCTATTTGAACTAATAAAAGTGATAGTCGCTGTTGACCGAGTCGTAAGTGTATAGTCGACAGTGCGTAATGGGCCTATTCGTAATGCGTTACGTCGACGCAACATAGGAGCTTGTTAATGAAATTTTATTATATTATCATCAAAAACTAATGACGTATTCGTATTGAAGTTATCAGGATATTTACCATGTTGTATTGTTCTGAGTTTCCGATAACTTCAATACTGTGAGTGACTATGATAGTTTAAATACCTATGTGAAGCGGTAATTGGTCATACATTTAATCAGATAAAAAGCCTAACTCTGAATATCAATTTGTGGCCGATCGCGTTGCATATTACATTTATGCGCCTATACGCTACGATAGCACTGTGACATACGTTCGATAGCTGTGACACACCAACTATTTTTTGAGTTCAGTGGTTCTGACCGTTGGATTTTCCAACAATATAACACATTGCGAACGGTCAGAAACTCTGCATTCGTTGATTAAATTAATATGACAAAAACTTTATAAGTACCTTCAAGAAACATAGTTACGTACATTTAGTACTTTTTAATCGGTTGTTTTAAAATTCAGGAAGCGGTAGAGCTGTCTGTTACTCCGCGACGTAGTCTCGGTTACGTCGAAGGGAACGTCGTGGAGACAATGAATTTGGCGGTGGAGATAAAAAATATGTTCAGCGAGAAGGGCGAGGAAGTAGTCCACGTGCTGGAGGCGTCGCTGCTGAGCCGCCAGTGGCGCCTGGCGGGGCTGGTGGCGGCGCGCGGCGCGGCCGGCCCGCTGGCGCCGCGCGCCCGCCTGCACGCGGTGCTGCGCGCGCGCCGCCTGCCCGCCGCGCCGCCTGGGGGCTGCGTCGAGTACTCCTGCCTCAAAATTGCCGCCTGCGATCCCGATGCGGCGGCTGACATCAACACCCCACCGTACTCCAACTTTGTCATGGACAGTCAGCCGTCCATCATTGAGTCGCCAGATACGCCCGTCTTACACAATACAAACAAGAGAACGGGCTTGATACGGTCCATGTTTGTTCTTCGTTGGAGAGTGCAAAGTAAAGGGAAGTCTGCAATCGGTCAACACAGCTTATGGCTGGATTGTTTTACGAAAGCTGTATCACGTGAACGGGAACCCGTGTCAGTAGATGTGATGCCTCTGCAACTGGACGACTCTGACAGCAGACTGAACTTACCCGAAACTAACAACAAAACAAAAAAAGATAATGTTGTGATATTTAGACTGGAACACTCGAACCACATCAAGCACAACTTTAAAGAAATGAAATTATGTTTAGTCCCGATAACGTTAAACATTGTCAATTGTTATGGAGTTCCTGTTAAAGTTTTTATAGATATGACTAAACAAAAAAGTCGGTAAGTACTAAAAGATCTGTTTTATTTATTTTACATTAATTATATGGTTCTACCGATACCTTTGGGGCCCAAGTCAACTTCACTGCTGGCTGGGTACATCTGATAAACAACGAACAAGGCCCCAGCGCATGGTTAGTAAGCCTGACCGCAGTCACTTCCAGAACACTGACATACCAATAAAAACAATAATCAGACCGCTGACTCCAAAGTGCAAACTTTGAACGCAATTGGTAAATACACACATCAACAAAGTCTAGGGAACAAGGACATTTCTAGTTTTTATTTAAAAACCCTTTCTTGTAATAGTGAGTGTTTTATATCAATAGAAGGGTATTTTTATACCGTTTTTAATTATAATTTTAATAAAAACATTTTCATACCATTTTTTTTTTTTTTTAAGAAAGAATTGAATAGTGCCAATATTGAGTATTACAACCTTCTATGATTAGGCACAAAAATAACGAGGTAGTAAGAAATACAGTAATTAACCGTACTTTAAACGTTTTTAATAATCTGTAGGACCTCCTAAAGCATTAGCAACAGCTCGACAACGGCGTGGCATCCTTAGTATGAGATTGTCAATCATCGTCTGTGGAATATGGCTCCATACACTGCGAAGGTGTAAAAAAAGTTGTTCTTCAGTGTTCAGATTTTCCAAAGAATCACTGAAAGCTCTTCTCCCAAGCAAATCCCAGGCATGCTCTATGGGATTGAGGTCGGCAGACTGAGCAGGCCATTCCAACGTCGTCATATTGTGCTCGCTTAACGCATTGACCACTACCCTCGCGGTGTGTGACCGTGCATTATCTTGCATGAACATAAAATCTTGACCGAACTGCTGTGGATGAGGGATTACCATGAGGTGTATAACCTCCTGAATGTATTGGTTTGCATTCAAATTGCCCCGTATCCAAACGAGGTCGGTCCTTCCACCAAGGCGAATTCCAGCCCATACCATGATTGTTCCACCTTGGTAAGGATGAACTTCTTGCGGATTCTGGAGACGACTCCGACGTCCAGGAACTCGCCATATACGCACTCTTCTCGAATCAGGATGAAAACCGAAGCAAGATTCGTCGGAAAACAGAACCCGTGCCCATTGATGGTCGGTCCACTGTAAATGTGCGTTAGCCCACAATAAGCGACGACCTCGATTTCCACGTCGAAGAGCTGGAACCCTAAGCGGTCTGCGAGCATAAAGATTGGCTTCGCGTAGTCTTCTTCTGACAGTTTGATCGCTAATAACCACTTGATGCTGAGACTGGAGGCCTGCGACCAACTGACGAGCAGTAATCGTGGGTTGCCGCCTTGCGGAATTTTGCAAGTAACGATCTTGTCGCGGGGTAGTAACCCTATTTCGTCCCCTGTGACGTTCGGCAACATCCCCTGTAGACCTGTAGCGTGCCTATAATCTGCAAATTACGCTTGGTTGGG